>CM052961.1:0-5000000 GCA_028554685.1 Agrotis ipsilon | reverse complement strand
AAAACTTATGCTTCCGCGAGAATGTTACGATTTTGATGTCAAAAGTTTACTTGAATATTTATAATGTCAGACCAACATAAATACAATCAAAAGCTTAAATTATTATCAAAAGCATCCCACAGAACATCTTCCTCATACATCAAAAATAAACAATATTAAATACAAAACCGACCTATAAAACGGACATTAGCTCTGCCCATAAAATTTTCCAATCACAAAACTGACATTACATTCGCACCAAAGTCAACAAATCAAACGATGCTATAAACTAATATAGACCACTATTCATCTATTACCACGACTTGAAGCAGGAAGTTCAATGTTCTTATAGGAAAGTTCAATAACAAAGCCGTGAATGGGCTAAAAATATCCACAAAGAAATAGGTTAATGACTCCCTTTCAATACAATCGGCCCTCGTTGGAACGTCTTTATAAAAGCTAGGCTCAGACGTGGTTCGTGTAAACAGTTTTTTATGTAAGTACGTTGAAACGATGACCTGGGCTCGGGCACTTATAAATACTTTTGCCCTATTTTGTTACTGAGTCAGAAATATTTCATAAAAAAGTTTTGTTAAACTTCCTTATTTATACGAAAGAATGTTTAAAATTTAAATTCATATTCGGGTTGGATATCCAACTTTTGTTCTACAGAAAAATAGTTCTCAAAACAGCATACATGGTGGAGCAATATTATGGTTTTAAATCGACCTAATACAGCCATTATGTAGTATTAACTTTTTCCATCAAACTAGATCGACGTAATGTTTTCCAATGAAAGTCGTTAAGCCTGTCCCGTTTGAAGAAAAATGAAAAATTATTCACGTTTCTTAGCATAATTTAATTTTTTACCGAGCGTCCTAAGAAAATAATTCCATTACTGAAGCAATTTCCTTTTTACTGCCAACGATTTAACCTTACCGTCGCGAAGTACCTAATGCTGGTAACAACATAGCTTTCAGAGCTGGAAACTCTTTCGAATTTACCTTTAGTATCGCGAAAGTCCTTTCGCAAAATTCTATTTGCTTGCACGGTATTGTGGAGCAAGCGACTTTTAACCTTAGCTTATAGACATAAAGACTATGTCATGTGTGAATATTTTTGTAAGGTGCCAAGTGTATGTTAGTGGAAAGGTATTATTGGAAATTCCTGAACGTTCGGAACGTTCGCTGATATGGAACGTAGACGATAGTTGGACTGCGATTGGAGGGAACTCCTGTCTCGGACGTGAAGGCTTCCCGTGGCGTGACGCTGCATTCTGTTTTGTTTCACGAAATAAACTGTATCGGGAAAATCTTGAAGCGTTTCAAAACATCGAGGAAGAATGCTTATGTCGGCTATTCTCACTGTTCTGCAGTTTTAGATAAAGGAAATGTTTGAACAAGTAAACAACAAAAGCTCTTCGGAATGTAAGCTTTTATTCTGTGTCCGTTTTGCCATCGATCACGCCTGTAGGAACTTAATCCAATGCGATAGGGTAGATCTTATCGCGATTAATCGGGTGCATTTCCACTCCCGGGTTGAAAATGAAAATATTCTAGAGGAAAAACCAATTACGTACGAGCTTAAGGTTCGTGTTTAGATCCGGGAAAGTCTTTAATACTGTTCACTCTCTTTACCTCCTTATCTTATCATTTTTTATCAGAAATTTTCACTGAAAAAGTGAGAGATTTTGGCGATATGGAACACTAACTTATACTTACGTAGAAGATAGGTACTTGAGAAGATTTATTATTTGGTGAGCGTTTCTTGTGAATATTTAAGCTTGTTATAAAAACATTTCAATCTTGATTAGTTCTTAAACTCAATAAAAACTTTCAGAAAATTAACCAACTCCTTCAAAATTAACAAAAGCGAGGTAATGATTCCATTACAAACTAATAACCCGCACCTTTACTGTTTCCGCAAATTAGTTATTTAAAATTCACACCGCGGCGGGCATCTAAGTAATCGCGGTCCACAAACGAACTATAGGTACCTAGTTAAGTAGAAACTCGCATAAAACAAAGTGTCAGTTATTACATTAATAAGGGGAGAGAGGGAAAACCCTACCCTTTTTGTTTATCCCTCGCGCCAACTTCCTCTTTGTCTCTTTGATGAAATATATAAACGTAAATATCCCGGGCGTTGTCTGTATACGCTCTTTTTCATTTTATTTCGCGCCATTTTTGTCGTAATATCTGTTTACAAATGTATGAATGTGGGGCGCTTGTTCTTTTGAACGTTGGATTTTTTTCATGAAATTCTGACTGGATTTTGTCTGAGTGTTGATAGTACCTAATTTTAGCAGACAGCTACTTTGTTTGAGCGTCTAGAAAATTTCAGGCTTACCAGGTTTATGTAGGATTTGTAGGTAAAACACTCCTAAGTTTGTTTAATTTTTCAACAAAAAACTGTGTTTGACTTCGCAATTGAGTCAACTAGAACAAAAACAATGATTTATTTCTAAAATTGGTATTCGGAGCAAGTACCGACCAACTGACTAACTACAAAACAGACTGGTATTGAAACTAAACATTTGAACAAAACATTGAAACTATTACAAAGTAATTTATAGTACAGTAAATAATGGATTTCGAAATCCTAATGTTTACTGGGAATTCAACTAATGGCATTGTTTAGCTAATTTATGTTAACGTTATAAATAGGTTTATAACTAAAACAATGTTTTCTGGCTACCTTTAACCGTTGTACCTAGTACATACCTACGGTCATACAATACGTGCACTGCAAAAATGGCGTCCATAATGTTGCATAATTCTTTTGGCGCATGTTCAAATTCAGATCTGTGTATCTTGTTAGATTTTGAGTCGCTATTATTATATTATTACCCTTATTCGGAACTAAATCTGTCATTTTGTTTTTCAGTTGGTACAATATTTATACAACGTGTAATACTAAATGCGCAAAACCTTTCGTGGGGTAATTCAGCCCATGTAACTGAACCATTTTTGTTCTAAGACTATTGGAAATTCGCAACAAAAAAATTGGCTTTTCATGCAAAATGAGAAATTGATCGGGCCCATCTTTATGAAAAATCTTTTGCGGATTATTAAGTCTTAGAACAGAAATTGTTTAGTAACATGGGCTGAGTTACTCTATGAGACGTTTTGCGCATTTGGTGTTACACTTTGTAGATTATGTTACAAATGTTACCTACAGCGCGAGCGCAAGGTCCATCCTGTCAATGTCATTCATGCGCTAAAAAAGGAATGCAGCACTTCAGGTTCTACGACATAATGGGCACTATCAATGTCAATTATTGTCACACGTTTGCGGTATATTTACTCAAATTCTTTATTATAATAATAATCATATTATTATCTTTATATTAACCACTTGCTAATAAAATGTGATAAAAAATGCTACTGAACTTGTTTGTTCTCATTTGTACTCATTAGAATAATTTTATAACGAGTTTTTACTTACCTTCATCTTGATAATGTATTTTTTTTTTTTTTATAACTATCACTTTGAACATTTATAATAAGTGAACATATAATAATTTTGAAATAGAAATGATCAAAATCGATATGACATTGAAAATCATCATAATTATTTTCAAAAAAAAATCGAAAATCAGTTATGATAAATCGAGAAAACACAAAGAATTCCAACGGCCACAAAAAATTGCACAAACAGGAAAAACCGAGGAAAAATGACAGTAACCCTTTCATTGTGTAGGACAAAGCCGTAGATTACGATGGTGACAAAGAAAACACAAAACAAGATACATCACAGAAACATATCCATAATTATAACTCTCCCAGTATTATTCCTTCGTGAATCCACGTCAGTTGACCACTGGGCAGTGGGCTACCCTGATTTATTAGCAGGGTAACTTGGACAAAAACCGAGGCGTCCATCCTAAGCCGCATCCCTTTTATAAGTCCTCATGTATTTTCCACACGTTTCGTGATACCAAAGAGGTTTTTATTGATACTTTTTGTAAAACGTTTGTCGTGTTATGATGTTTCTGAACGACTGATTTCTTTCTTAATAGGTACATTGAGGGGGTAAAAGTATAAGTGGGAATGTTTATTAACATATTTTTTTTATGCCATGGAGGATACGAGAGTTATAATATCTGCTAGATGATAGCAAGAGGTATGTTCCATGCTACGATGAATACCAAATAATTCAGGACACTGTTTCAAGCAATTCATAGAACACCAAAGAACAATGTTGAATATTGGAAGTAGAAGAAAACTACAAATAACTGTATATTTAAAAAAAATTAAAATCTTGCTATCACTTAAATGATCTGCTTCGTTACATTAAATGTTCTAATAACTGTTACTCAAAGCAGATATTCTTAAGGGTTTTTCAGTCACAATTTCACCAATTTCAGCCATCAGCCACATAAATTAAAGGACGACTTTTATTTACAAAAATAAACGAAGAACTGAAAAACGTGATCAAAAACCGTACATACCTACATGAGAATGGCCACAATTACCAAGGGAATTATTGATAGGTCTCATGAATAAAATAATTTAAACCACACAAATGAACGTTCCAACGAACGTACCTAGTTTAAAATTAAATTTCAACAAAAGCGAGAGAGTATAATAATGTAATTCAGATAATAAACCAAATTTCTGGTTGCCAATATACGACAATGTATCCCGGGATTGACGAGCGTGAAATTAACATCAGCGAAAATCTGAACGAAAGGGACGTGCTGGGAATACGAGCATAAAGGCATATATGCGGGTAAAGGTGCTTTTACACCTAAGATGTGCTATGCTACGTTGCATGGATACGTGATATCCACCCATGGTATTTATTTCACGGATTCATGTATTCAAGTAATTTGGATTTGAATAAGCTACTTTTTGCTCAACATGAAAATATGCGTACTGTAGCTAGCTATATGACTTGTCCATACATGACTTATTTCGGGCTACACATCATCTTCGTACAGCAACCTTGAGGCGGTGCATCTTTCTTATCCTGAAATTAAAATTAAAGAATCTTCATAGCACATGTTACTCGCCCCGCTGCTTGTAGATCAGTGGAATTTCGTCACACAGTTTCGTAGCTTATAGCTTTCACGTTTTGGCATCTTCATAGTAGACAAATATCTCTTGTGGAAAAGCACCCTTATACGGCCTTATCAATTATGCCTTTTACGTGTAGACGACGTTGGTACATACCCAGCCAGATACATGGTTCACAAAGGTGATGGAAAATGATCCGAATTACGGAATTTCATCAGAATAATTGATCGTGTTCGATTTCGTTTCGTTCGAGCAGTGGTGGCCCAGTGGTATCGTTCCCGACTTACGACTTGTAGGTCGTGGGTTCGAACCCAGCTTGGCGCATTTGTGTAATTATTCACCATGCAAACGGGAAGGAAAACATCGGAAAACCTGCATGTCTAGAACCAAAATCGAAGATATGTTACCTACCAATACGCATTGGTCCGCTGTGGATTAGGCCACTCCTTCCAGAGAGGGTCTGTTCCACAGTGGGAAATTTAGGCTGATTGAGAGATTCGTTTATTTCAATTTTAATTTATTTCGATGTTGAATGAATAATAATCCTTTTCTTCTTTCGTGTTCTATTGTTTACGGCAACAAAAACACACAGCCGAAAGCGCTGGATCTAGTCGCAGAAACCACAAAATTTTTGAACAAACGTTCGTTGTGACATGTGACATGAATTCTTCCCTAAAGGGGGATAAAAATGGTATGAAAGTTTGTTTGAAATGGATTTACTTGAAACTTAATGTAAACTTATTCAACAAATTCATAAAACACGTGTTTCAAGTTTTTGGAAATTCTAGAAAGAGTCAATTGAAAATCATAAGGGGAAATACGAAATACCCGTGTGCTATAATGCAGGTGGACTGCTAGTACCTATATAAGATATTTTTAACTCTCAGCGACTTGAAACATTCACCCAGAATACTATTCGAACTAACGCTAGGCAAAATTATCCTAAACTAAAGATATTGGCTTTCATTCGTAGGAACAGTTTTGTCCCAATTCCCGCATTACATATGACGACTCCTGTTCTGGTAGCGGGAGTCCTGCCAGGATCGTGGGACGTACGTCTTAAAAGGGCACCGTGGTTCTGAAACGCAAATGGAACAGTGGATTTTTAGTCAGTAACAGTTCGCTCCCAACCGGCTGGACTTACTTTAGGACTTTGCCACACATAAGAAAATTCATGACCAAGATCTCACATCTGTTATTGTAAATCGTCATCACTCTGACCAAAAGTTCAAAAGCCCGTTTTTATAACAAGAAGTCTCATCAACAACCAGAACGTTACCCTTTTCTTATTCCGTGACAATCATGAAAACGATGGGAATTCGTATTCCCACACAATTTTTCATACAACTATCATAAATATTAAAATAAATTTAAAATTCCCAAAAATCTGTGCAGACGAGGCGAGTTGCCGCATATCATCCTTTGCATATTGAAAGAGTCGAGGGTGGAAAATTGGTTATTTAATAACGTACTGGCGTTGGGCCAGTTATTTGTCATGGACTGGGAAGTTTATACTTTTAAAAGTTCTCACGAAGGTTCGTATGTTACAACTTCATATTTACCACTCTTATTGGTAAATCAGGTGATAATCAATTCATCATCATCTCTGTAACTTTATTTCGTCACTACGTTAGTATTTACTTTCCGGCTGACCAGATCCACCTAAATATATTTTGCATGTGAACGACTGTCTCTGATAACAAGAACCTATGTTGCACTGGGCAATATTAAACCTTTTTTTTCGTGGTAAAATCATCAAATGAGTCCTCCCAACCCGGGCAGGGCGGGAGGGACTGTCAGACTTGACTGATTAAAATCCACGGTGTCCTTCGGTAGCCCTTTGTGTACCGAAGTCGCGGTATATGTATGTCCTGCAACACAATACTAGCCCCACGTAGTATTACCCTTCGCGGGCATGCGGACAGCGAGTAAAGGGCAACTTGGTAAAAAAAAGGTAGTATTACCCTTTGGTAAGACTTGTTTACAGATTTCAGGGCTTACTTTTTAGGCAAACCGATGTTTTATTTTCCGTGTAAAAATCATCATGGTTTTTCTCCATCCCGTGAAAACGGAGGGGCATGGTAGACTAAAATGACACGAAGTTTTGTACTATCTTATGCCAGGGTGCTTCGCTCGCGCAGTCGCCGCTCACGCTAGGCCTCACTAAGCAGAGTTAATCTTGAAGATTTGTCAGTGTGGCTGTTGTCATTTTACCCCTCTCTGTGTATGTTACCTTTATGATTTTTAAAATTTTTATACACTAATCTCTTAACATTCATATTTATTCTTTGTATGTGATTTTGAATGAGGTATTAGGTTAAGGGCTGATTTTTTAAACAGTCAGATAACTTTACCTGAGGAATAAAAATAATGGTATGACATAATATTATCTATAGATAAGCTGTCAAACCGCCATTTTTATTCCTCAGATAAAAGTTATCCGACTATTGAAAAATTAGCCCTTAATTATTTAAATAAAAACATATAGATTCTTAATTTAAATTTAATAAAACTAAAACTATCATATTTATACAACTTCTCAATTTATCTTACGTTTAAACCTATCTATTTATACAGTTGGTTTCACATAATATACCTACATATCGCAAGGAACCATTAATCATAAAATTCATACATATATAATTCATATACATTCTTAGCAAACATTCCTACGGATTATGTTATAAAATTATATTTAGCAATCATAGAAAATAATTATGTAAGAGATATTACAAGACATTAAAATAGCTGTTTTCGTAATATTCCTTAAACAGAATATTATTAAGTTCTTACAAAAATATTTTTAGAGCATCAAGCCCAAATCGTAACTTAAACATTCCAATGTCCTTTCTTACATAGCAAATATCTAAACGTTACACTAGGTACTAAAGTACTTACTAAATTCTCATATTTTTAACATACGATCGTTTAGAATTTTGATCCGCATTCATGTACTTTCTAACATCCGTAGTTTAGTTAAATATTGGCGATCACCAATTATGGCGTCACTAATAAAATCCAAAATGATTAGTATACCGCGTTAACCACCTTAAAGAGCTGTCTGTGTCAATATTTTTAGATTTTGTTATTACAATAAAGGCGATAATTATGTTACATGAATATTTTACTCATATTATCGCCAACAAAGCGCAAGCCAAAAAAAAAACAATTTTTGGAAGAGGATTTTTTGCATAACATTTTGATTTTTACTGCTATTTATGTTATTCTATAAAAAATAACTTAATTATGTTGATTTTTAGTCTTCAAAAATCAATAAAATTGCAATTGAACGGCAAAAGAAAAAATATTTAAAAAATGATCCGTCTGTAAAATGTTTACATTGCTTATGCTACCATAATGTCGGTCGATATTTTCAGTTTCGATATTTTGACTTTATTTCCAAGAAGCTATGTATGAACTAAAAAAAGTGTTACACTGTTGGCATTTTTAAATTATTTGAAACTCACCCTTAGTCTTAAACTTAATAACTAGGCTCAATCTAGGAAAACTGCGACTTGAATTAACAAATTATTTGTATAAAATTACTGGTGCAGACGTGACAACGTACGCATCACAATAGGTATTTATCATCTTAATGCATTTGTATGGTAAATATATGTATAAAACAAACATCCCAAATCTACTCTAATTAGGTAATAGTTTATTTATACAGGTTTTGTTTATAATTCTCGATGTTTCTAAAATTCCGATTAAAAATTTACAAACATAATCAAAGCATTGTTTTCCAATATCGATTTGTTGATTGTTTTAGACATCAAATTCCAACTTAAAGAAAACAATTACCTGCGTAGCGAATTCATAATAAACATGTCGAAGTGTTTAACATAAATTAAAATCAAATAAGGAAACAAGCTATTGTTTTCGTGCAGACAATTATTTTATTGCAACCTGATATGGGCTTCATAGCTCTATTCAATCACTTTGGTACTTAGCCCATTATAGATGCATTGTAAAAATTTACTACTGACAACTACAACACTGACTTGAGGCCTGCTTTTAGGTACACACGGCTACGCGATCAAGCCATAGACCAAACCAGGACCGTTGCCTCGTACATTTACTTTCCGTACAATGAACGATCGATCAGCTTATACTGGTTTTGCATAGCTTGATAATGTTGCCGTGTATACGTTATATCATATCTTCAAACGAAAGATAGAAAATGGATGATGTTTTGAACACATTTCGAGCAAAATTTGTTAATTGCGGAGCCAGAAGATACCATCAATATAATCTTTACTAATATTATAAATGCAGAAATGGGTATATATGGATAGATGGATCAGATTGAGAGACAGGCAATATCACTTATGATCTTCCATCTTGGTATACACGAGGGATAATTTTCACATAGGGACACTCAGCCGCAGCCGCAGGCAACAGCTAGCCATTTTATAATCTTACTTAACAATTTATAACAGCTTTAATGAATCATAGCACTGCTCATTACATTTACACCATATCAATAACTAATGGAGTTGACCTATAAACTAAATGACTTAAAAGCGTCAGTTTGGTACTAATGGTGACATTAGGCGAGACAGCGATAGGTACTAGTCGCTTAGTCACCCTGCTAGGGGATCCCCGTCTTTTGGCACCGGTATATTATTGTTTCTACAGGGACAATGGTTATTACTAATATTAATTACATTTGGTTTTGGTTTGCTTACATCATCTAGTAAATATTCGAGAAGATTCCTAGTGATTTGAAATGTAGTAAGAGAAGCATGTTAGTTGAAAGAAGTTCTGAATGATTTTGGCGGTCTTCAGTCATACTCTTCATTACAAAATCTTTCCGTCGAAAGAGTTCTAAAGAGTTTTCTATGGATCATAGATTAACACGCAGTTGACACTCAAAATTAGAACAGGAACAGAAATGTCAATTTGAAATTGCGATAGCGCCCGAAGATTGCCGAAGGCGCCCGAACATCATTACGATACCTTCTTTATCAAACTACCCACTAATTGTTGCACTTCTCACTTAACCTTTAAAGCTGTTGTACAGTCTTTCACTTCCACCATTTTATCTGGACTAGACGTAGATTTCTACTTCAAAGTTCAGTGGGTGATGCCTTTGACTCTTCATTCTGACTGTGACGTAGGAGTATCCCACACCACCAGATGTTATGTTGGCACTGGCATGGGAGAAATCGTTGTCTATGGCTGCTACTCCCTGTAAAAGAAACAAAAAGACATAAGTTAAACTTTTCCATGAGTCTTCTCATATTTCACTTAGATTTTGCGGGACAGGTGATCTTTCTTTTTTTTGTCGTTAAGGTCGATGTCAGGGTTTAAATAAATTGAAAGACTAAAAATGACTGAGAACATTTCTAGCTTCTAAAATAAGGTTCAACTATGTTCCTAATAAGCTATAGGCCCCAAGGAGCACCTAGGGGGCCTATTGTCCAAGAAATTGCTATAATTTTAAAGTTTTTCCTCTTCTTCAAATTTCTATTTATAAAATATTGTTCGAATCTGCTGTTTCTTCGGAATATTGAATAAACATGTCTATTATTATATTATTACTGAGAACAAAGGTTATTATTTTAGTATTTTAGAATGCTGACTTCATCACTAAACCGCAATTTTCACATACATTTAAATTTATGTTTTTCTTTGTGAATATGCATGTTTTTGCTAACCGCATTGATAATTATAAAAACCAAAGTTATAAAATCACGTTTGTTGAATTAATGAGGTTTTTGTTTACTTATTCAAATTCTTTGTATTTAATTAAAATAACTTTGTTTTCTTTGTCATTGGTCTGAGCTATCTTCGGGTCATTAACGTCTTTTTTATCAGTATTTTTTTGAGATAAGTACCTATCTTGTTTTGGTCTAAGAAATTAACAATTATGAGTAAATCGTCCCTGCATTGCATAGTACCACATGATATTAGGTTAAAATCTCTTTTTGAACTAAAAACAAGCATACTCCTTTTCAAAATATTATTAAAATCGGTTGGGTGGTTTCGTAGATCAGCGTGTACGAACAAAATGACACAAGATTTTGTATCTATATCTATTGAAATATTTGTTTAGTAGAGTTCTAATGAAAATCATACTTTTGCTGTATGATTTCATCTGCGTAAACAGGAAAGGACAAACGTCCTTTATCAATACTATGATAAGACGTTTGTCAATGCAAATGGAACTTAACGACGCAATCTTAAAGTTCAAATGTCAAAACCATGACCATAAGAATCAATCAATAATAGAAGTTAATTTACAAAATAAGATTATCTAACATTGATTAAGTAATTACCTTGACCCATACATGTGACAGAAGCTGTGAAGATATTATGAAACATGTTTTGGTACAAATTATGTATAACTAAAGGCAAATAAATTTTAAATTAACGACGGGTGACATCTTTTGTGTTTAATGTATGCCTACTTAGTTCTTATGAATATAATTATAATCACATCAAGCCTTTTTCATCATCATCATCTTTCTGCCCTTATCCCATTTTACTTGGGGTCGGCGCAACACGTTTATCAAGCCTTTTTAATGCGGTAAAATATCAAATGCGTCCTCCCGCTTTGGCTGGAACCGAAGAGACTGTCAAACGCGTTTAACTAAAATCCACCAGCTCCTAGAATTTCCAATTACGTTCCAGGGTCACGGCGACCCGTATGGATTGTTCCACGGCCCCGGCAGGCAATTGGAACTCTATGGGGGTCCCGTCAGAATGCTGATGGCTCTTTGAGGTGCACGTGGGATACGACGCAGTGTCCATCAAGCCTGTTTTCAAAGAAGGGTGAGATGTCTAGGGATTAAAAGGGCACTGCGGGCCTGGAACTCAAAGGGAATGTGATGGAACAGGGTGGTTTTAGTCAGTAAACAGTCCGTTCCGCTCCACCCATTTTTTTTCATCTCAAAAATCCCCGTGGGAGGAACCTATTGCCAATTGGCAACAAATCCAGTCTTCGTACTCCTGATATGACAAATGTTTATAACAAAATACAGTAAAGTTATTAAATATTTCTCATTAAATAAGTTAAAAACTAAAAGCAGGTAGCGTTAACTTAATTACCTTGACTGGTCAAGGTACATTATAAAAATAGTTCTTACGATACCGCGATAATACGACGCAGTAATGTGAAGAATCTAGAACAGCAGTTCAATATTTCGAGTTTATTGATTTGTTCAGGAATAAAAAGCTTTAAATGGTGTTTAATATAATCAAAAATCATAATTCAATCCGTTTTTAAACCCATTGCAGCAATATTACACTATATTTTTTAATTCAGAATTATTTTATGAGAAATGGAACCATGAAATTATTTTATTTATATTTAACCTTTGAACTTACAACAAACATTTTTTTTATAATTAAAATTAATCATAATAAATTAAAATACCCAAAATAAATTTTGCTTAAAAAAACGCTCACCTTTATTGTCCTCTTTTCCGGATCAGTAAACGTTAAAGTCTTAATTCTCTTCTTGAAGGGTATCGCAAAATCTTTGACCCTTTGATGGAACACCATCTTCCGATGAACTGTATCACCGATGATCATGTCGGAGCACAAAACACACACGCACAACAAACACGAAACTACTAATAACAAGAATACGACACGCATTTCGATTTTATTTCACATAATTGCACAAGTAAGTATAGCTTATGCGACTGTGCGGCGACGAATGAGATAACCTCTCATTCGATAAACGTCGAACGGACGACACGACAACTTCACTCTGCTCCTAATTTACACGGTTTTGCTAAAATGACGTGTACTTAGTATTGTCATTAAAATGAGTGAACTCGTTACTAAACGATGTTTAACTGACGAACAAGATACCGGGACGATTAGTATTTTTGTTGTCTTTAAATGGAAACAATGGATAGCTGTTGTGTTTGTTTGCTATGTTATTTATTGATGAGTCTTTATTTCGTGTTTGTTGTTTGTTAAAACATTAGGAATCAGATGGTTTGTGCTAAATTGTTGGTGGTAATTAATAATAGGCGCCCTGGTAAACAGCATTAGTAGACACATGTTGTTGTAGGTACTATTGACTGCATCCCTGCCCAACCCTGGTTCCATTGATAGATTTACCAAAACCTGTCTTTCCAATCTGTTAAAAACTCGATCTTAATCTTAAATCATTAAGTTTCTTTTTTCAGAGTTTTAGAAGTTTTGTACTAAAATGATCAACATAGTTTGCAGATAAGAAAATATCTTCGTGAAACAATTTCCTTAAGATATTATAAAATTCCACAAAACCTTTTCAACTAAAAACAATTCTGATTTATTTTCATGAAAGCCAGCGATTGCTATTTTTCTTCCGTGTCGACAGCACGATCAATCTTGTCGTCACTCCGAACTTTGACAAGAAAATTTGAAAAACTTTTTTTTATGACGTGGAGGATGCAATTTTCATTATCTACCCACTTACGGTAAAGTTTAAATAGGTTTTCGAAAGTTACGCCTTGGAATCTTAGTAGCATGTGTCAAGCCGAGGCCGATTAAAAATCTTAATTTGTTATAAATACTATAATTACTACTGTGTTTCACCACGATTTAGAGCAATATCGTCATTTTGTGGAATGTACAGTAACGTAGTAGTAAATAAATCTTCTGGTTCTGGGTGCCCTTTGGAAACGTGCGTCGACACTTAAATCGTGTCATGTTAATTTCCTTTTGCCCAAAAAAGGATTGATTCGTTCGCGAATCGTTCTTTTGTTTTCCTGTGATTCTTGCTCACCCGGGCGTAATATCCTAATTGATTTTCCCTGGTTCCAGAAAACGTCAATGAAGCATCTGTTAACCTTGTATTATTAACGTCAGCACAACTGCTCTCAAAAATGGTGAAAGAAACTTCTTGAGGAAACCGGCATATCCTATCACAAAATTCAAAGACATGTGACATTTACCAACCACAGCACTGAGCTCGCGTGGAATCCCTCTCAGGCGACGAAGGAGGAGGCCTGTGTTCAAGCAGTAGTAACATTATGCTGATTATTCAGATCTTTATTCAGGTAAATAAGACTTCAGAGTTAATTAAACAAACTGAATTGAAACCTGAACGTAGCAAGCTGATTAAACAACTTTTATTTCGACCACGAACGTAAACAAATTGTGAATAATAAACTGTTTCCCGTTCTCTGAAGCGAATGAAGGCAGCGAGGCATAATTGATGCTCAGTTCATTTTGAATAATAACCGGTAAGGGTTAAATTATTGCTCTAATTTAGATTAATTACCCATCTGTCCGCCCTTGTACCGTGGGTGTGTAATTTTGGTGAAAATGTTAAGGTGCGTTAGTTGTTTTCATAAATCAAATTAATTTACAATTTTATGGAGCATTGTGTGTAATGGAAATAACTTTTTGGGTGAAGATTTTGACGTGCTGTGTATGAGTAGGCGTTTTGAAATATCACATGGAATGTCTGTGTAATTTGTTAAAAGATTTAGATGTAACTGTAGTTATGTAAATTTTTGTCTGTTTGCATCATTTAGTCATTGTCCAGTGTACACATTTAAATGGACACTGGACAATGGATGGTTTGACTTCATCATCATCATCAGCCTATAACGTCCCCACTGCTGGGACACAGGCCTCCTCTCTTGTGAGAGGGAGTGGGCCATAATCCACCACGCGGGCCCCGTGCGGGTTGGTTTGACTTATTCAAATATTTTAAAGTCATTGTAATTTATGGTCTTAGACTACTCTCTTTATTCAAACCTAGCCCGTTTGTTTCATACTAATGTACAAATTTTTACTAAACCAGTTACAGCATTCAATCATAATGTTGGAGCGCAAAATTCTAAAGAGAAGAAACTTCACGATGGAAGGAAAATACACTCTTAAAAATAATAATAACCTATTCAAACAACAAGTCTTTTTATTCTTAATAACCATGAGCAATATTTATTTTATCTTTATTGATCCCACACAGAAAATTATGGGAAATATTATTTATGTTTAGTCTATGGAAGCAACTAAATATTGGTCCATGGCGCCTCCGTCCTCTGCGATCAGTCGCAGGTTCAGTTCCCGTATCGAGACAAATATTTGTATGGATGTTTGTGCATGTAATGGAGCATATGACAGAGGAAACAGGTCATTGTTTGTTTTAGGAGCCAGGTTTATTTAATAATTAAATATGTAGGGAGAGATAAGAACGTAGTAAAGATGTGAAATAAAACTATTATTTCACATCTTTACTACGTTCTTATTTAGTTTACTGCCTGGGTACTGTACCTATTAATTATAAATAGCAGGAGGGAACACCTAAATACTCAGATATTTTATTTTTTCCGATTTCGATATTCCGAAATTTTCAAGACTCCGAAATAATAATATCTAAAAAAATTACAATATCTATATAGGAATCTCGAAATATATTTGCCGAAAGTCGATATGTCCGATTTCTTCGTTTTTCCGATTTTCACCATATTCGAAAATGTTAAATGCTCGATGATGTTCTAATTCCGAAAAACGAATCTCCGATTTTCAATATTCTGAATTACAACTGGTTTTTTTCGAATGTGAAAACTCAGAGTTTCGTTTTCATTCTATAAAAGTCTGCTAGAATTGCTGCCAAAACGGGCTACACGTAGTTGGTTGTTTGTGTCATACCTACCGTTTCCCTAGATGTTATTTAAGGCCTGTGTGAGGAGTATCTAAACTTTACATGTTTGCCTTCAGATTGTTTTTGTTATTAGGAGAATTAGGATCCAAGAGCTAGCCGAAGCGAGCTCTGGCTTGGGGCCAGCCCGACTCGGACAGGTTAGTTAGGTTACTTTAAAACCTTGCCACAGAAATAGCCTTTCTCCGGCTCACCCTACCTCTGTAGGTGGTGGTCAACAAAAACAAACAAAAAACATAATTAAATCTTAAAACATTAAAATTATCGGAATTCTCATTAATCGGAACTTTAATAATCGAAATTCGTGTTTTTAAATGTTTCGGAAAATTATTTTCCGGAATTTTTAATATTCGGTCTTTTGAACTCGGTATTTTGAAATCGTTTATTTATTGAAATTTCGGATATGAGAACAGAAATAATGATCAATCGGAGTTTGTTTATTAGAGTTTCGAACCATTCGGAAATTTTTTTATGAAAATCGGTATTTTGAAATTCGTATTTATTAATTTCGGAATTAAGTTTTTTCGTATTTCGTAGTGTACCCATAGCGGAATTGAAAGAACTCTTTTCAACTTTGTCCCACTCGTTTTGGGCATTGTTCTTCGACATTGTAATTTATTATTATTGTATTTAGTATTTTCAAATTATTATTTAATTTATGTTAACAAGAACCTTATACATGCTATAAAACAGACTTAATCCCTGAATTGTTTCGCCATTTCTTCTCGGGTAGTCAGATATGAATGTCACCCCCTCTAGTCTTGGTTTAAAATGTGATGTATGACGTGAAAAAGTGATATCTACATCCTATTTACAGAATAAATAATTTCATTTCATTATTTCACTCGATTTTTCCAGTCTTGTGAAGATGACAGCCTACGGCACCTTTCGTCACTTAGCGTTTTGCTTCCACGGTGTCTACGGACGGCGAATACTGGGGTGACTCGCCGATCCTATCATGAATCTGCCTGGGTAAGTAAAAAGCTGTCAGGCAATAGATGAGCCCTATAGAGGGTCAAACACCTGACTATGAGGCACAAATTTTCAGTG
The DNA here is from genome assembly GCA_028554685.1 of Agrotis ipsilon. NCBI lineage: Eukaryota > Metazoa > Arthropoda > Insecta > Lepidoptera > Noctuidae > Agrotis > Agrotis ipsilon. The sequence goes on along the minus strand of CM052961.1, from coordinate 4,983,332 downwards.
GATGTCGGGTTAACCGGCTATGAAGGTCACATCGGGATTCGAGTCAACGAGTCTGAAATCCTCACACTCCATGCTTACTATTTATAAACCTAGGCTTGGTGTACACTAAAATCATTTTCCATAAATAACAGTACTTTTTCCCAATTCTAATTTTCTCATACAATTTTCTTATCCATAAACCAAAAATAAACACCACCATTCGCTTTTACCTTTATAGAAAACTTAGGTACACCGGTGTTCTTTATTACATATTCATGTAGAAACTATTATCCGTTGTCTAAGGCGATGCTGGCTTCCAGTCCGTAGGTATAAGCGAGGGTTTACCGGGGATTTCAACCCTCATAACTGATTCTATCGATATAGCTTTCCCGAGAATCGTGTGTGGTATTACTAGGATATTTATTGGTATTGTTATGGGTAGGAAACGTTCTAGAGTTTCTTAGGTGTCTAGGAATTCTTGGGTTTGTGTTTAGAATTGGGGCGTTCCGGTTTCATGTTTGTTTGAAGTTACGATGTTTGAGTTTCAAAGAACTTTGAATTTTATAATCATGGGATTTTTTTAAAGGACTTTGTAGTCCTGTAATGTAAAGGACAACCGAAAGAACAGGTTTGATTAGCTTGATGCAGTCAGTAAGAGACTAACAGTCCCCTAACTGAGCAGAAGTGATTTTACCGATCGATTTTAAGTGCTTGGAATGTCGAAATTATTTGATTTAGATATAAAAGGTCAGAGCTATGGAGATACGTAGTTATCAAAGTGTCGTTCATTTGAATCAGGTAATGTCTCTTCACAATTAGGTATGTGATGGCAGAAATTGACAAACGGTAAACATAAAGTGATTAACAAAATTATGGCATTCAGAAAAAATAAACTGAAAACACGATTTTTGAAATCAATCGAGCCCAAAACAATGCATCAGTTCAAAATCACAACCAAACGACAGTCTATCACACTTTTCAGTAAAGCAACAGCGTCCGACATCGAAAAAGAACTACCACGACACAGCGATACAAATAGTGCGGGGAAAATCCCGACTAAAATCAGAAAATCCCCACTGTAAATAAAGGGGGTGAATAAACGAAGAGCCGACGCGACTGCGAGCTGAACGATTCTTTTTTCATTGCACTGTGATATATTCCGACAATTCCGAAGATTTGAATCTCTTTTTTGAATAAACTGTAGCGTTTGGTTTATGTACTTTGTACATAGTATGGGTTACTGTTACTGGGGTGTGAGCGTTTTTCATTTTGTGGATTTGAAAATAATTTTGTATATTTTATGAGGCACGATTTTTATTAAGAACTTATTTATCTTTTACAACATGCCCGATTATCAGTAATATCAGTTGGATAATAATTTGACTAATTTATATTATTATCAAACAATAGCAGAACAAATGAAAGGAAAATCGGAATTATTATTCTTTCATAGTCAATTTGAAAATAAGCTGAAAAAGTCAAAAAATTACAGTGTACCTAATATTTTTTACATATTGTATTTGCATATTTCAATGGAGATTCAATAAAATTCGACTAGAAAACCAGCAAGCAAGCATTTTCATTTAATTCAGAATAACTTTATTACGGTTCATCGAGGCAGCGAAAAGCGTTTAATTTAAAATTCGTATAAAATTAATTTTTTAACCCGGAAATCATGAATGAAGTTACTTATTAATTCCATTGTGCTCGGGTTTCAATTAATTGGAACGGAATACAGAACAAAATAAACGAACCTTTTCATTCGTGAAAATTAAAAGGATTATTTGGCCGCTCATAAAATTAAGAGAGCTCCACTGCTCACGTAGTCACGACTCAAAGAGATTTTACTCTGAAAAGTCGTATGCAGACACGTATTTTCTCTTTTCAAAAATAATCCTTCAATCTTTTTCTTTGAAAATTCGAGAGATGAGACGGATTGTGTTTCCATAAAATCGTTCAAGACGGAATTATGATAAGGCTTTCGATTCCAAGTTTGTATAGCTAATGGAATCGGCAAATAGGAGCGAGATAGAATCGGTTAATGATATTCACCTTCTCGGAAAATTGCTTCCTTTATCCACACACGTCGTGCGTTTACTGGGAATTTAGGCGAGCAATCCGTAAGGGAGGGCGTTGCTATGGCAACGAGACGAAGGCTCATGTGGGCTCCAAAACTTTAAATTGTATTACCATGCGTCGAACACAATATATTTGAAGACATGTGCGTCGGAGGCATCAATCTTGATTGGGACGTTGGCACTACGATTAGTTTGTTAAAAAGTAAGGAAGAGATTTTTGTGTAATAAAGCAAAAGGCCTGAAAATTTGAAGATAATGTTTTGGTAGTATATGATGTAATAGTATATGAGGTGAAATGATAATAATATGACACTTAAAGAAGGTGCGTAATTTAAAAATCTGGAAACATTATTACTGATATGCAAATATGACACAACAAAATATGATTTAATGTCGTTTTGAACCAAATCGGCTCACATCATAATGTATTTAAATTAGTTACTTACAAGGCATAACACAGGAACGACATATATTTACTCGCAATAGGCCCCAAGTCACGAATTTAATACATAAAACTCAACAACGTTCCATCAAAAATTACAATAATTCGATCAATTTATGCAGCCAGACCCTTTTTAATCCCGACGAAATGGAATTACTCCGGTATTGACTCCGAGACGAAAATCCGATACAACCGGGAACCTCCTACCTAAACATGGGACGAAGAAAATCTCCATTTCGTTTTACGTTCCATTGAGCTTTCACAACCATTTTATCAATAGCCTTAGACTAAAAGTTGAGGAAATGGAGCATTCGACCTTATAAAAATGATAAAACATTTATAGTTTATTTTTTAATATCACAGCCTCTGATATTTGGTTGCGAAGAAATACGACCAGTATTTTTCCTTAAGAGGATATAGTAAGTGGAGAGTGCTCGAGGTCCTTATAAACAAGGCCATTATTATCAGAACTATAGCTCGTATATCGTGTTAATGTACTTTGAGAACGTTCCCCGTAAATAATGTCGAAAATAACAAAGAAAAAAAAAAACTTGCTTATCCCAAAATTTTGGAACTAGATAAGTAAATGTTTTGGAACGGATTCAACATTTAATCTTTGACTTTCCGAAAGAGAAAGTCTAGACTGTAATGCTTAGACAAAACAAAGGTTTGCTAAGATTTACAAATACTCCATGCAAAAGACAGCATTGGCAGCATGTCCCGAAACTTCGAGCATTCTCTTAACTTTGAATATAAGCCGTCAAGTTCATCGAGTATGCAAACTTTACGATGTTCATATGCTTTCAGTAGTTCGCTGTGTTTTGAGCTTAAGTTTTTAGTTTCGGGGACTAAGTGGGTAGTTTTACTAAAACATTTTCTTGTTTTCTAGGAAAATTTTGCTTTGAGTAAATTGTTCTTGATTGGAGACTGAGTCAGAATGTTTTAAACAAAACTTTGTTTTTCTTCGAACACAATTTTACAGAGATTTTTGAAAGGACTTTCAAATTTTTTGATTGTTTGAGTGCCATAATTTGGCTAAATGCATTTTTAGGATTAATGGCATTTCATTATCATGAACCACTTCTGAAATTTCTCATCTCCCAAAATAATGCCCTCTGATTGCTTTTCACTAACGAGCCCTGCACATTGCTCAAATGCTCGCGTAAGCTTATCTCCGTCACTAACCAACACCGGTAATCGATCCTTAGCCTGCGAATCGAAGCCCAGTATAGCCAGACATAACGCAAGGATAATTGCCGCGTGCAAATCGATAGGCACCATGGAGTAGGCATAAAACAGAATTCATTATCATAATCCTTACTAAGGGTAATGATTACTTTGAAACTACCTGTTACTTTACCAACTTTTTCCATGGAATCATTTAAGTACATACCATTATATTCTATGGCATTTTTATTTAATATGACAGTTTTTTTATTAATAATTAAGAAAATATCTACTGAGAGCCGTTGGTCTTTTAAAAAAATGATTACAACTGCCATTTTAATTTTACAATAATCCAAACATACGATTTGATATTTTACGCTCGTACACTAAAATTAGACAGATTTCAGAATAGATGTTGCATGAAAATCATAAATGACTCAGATACAAACATTTTATTGCAATAGAGTCTTATCATACAAGATCTTTTATGACAAGCGTCTGACTATTTTGACAGACACAATCAACAAATATTCGTGGTGAATTTTCAAAAAAACGAAGACCTTGACTGTCCTGTATTTCATCCCCTTTCCCTTCTAACTCCATTTTGATTTATACTCCGTGGCAGACGGATATCCGTGCGGGTGGCGGGCTAGCACTAATTGCCTGTTGGCCGCAGTTGAGGGGCGGCATTAGTTCCAACTATTGATTCGATGATGGAGGGAACTGCGAGTGCGTTCTGATTGTGCTGTGTGCATAATGTTGTTTATAAATGCTGGTATGCTCTTAATTAATAAACGCAGGATTTTGGTACTTCGGGATTCAATTGGGTTCTAGCGCACCTATTACGGATATTGAAATCATAAGTTTACTTTTTTGAAATGATCAAAAGAATTCATTTGATATTAAAAATAAATCTTTATCAATAAAAAAATACGCACCCTTTTTTGTGGAAGTTATGCATGGTTCCAAAATTTTGAAAAAAAAAACACCTGGTCGACAACGTAAACAACTCGTAGAATATTTTTTTTTTTTATAAACAAGAATATCGTTTACGGACAGGACTTATTTCCACAAAAATAAAATTTATTACGATTCATAATACAGGTATTATTTGAAAAAATATTAAAACTTGTAAAATCTACTACAGTTTTGAAAACAAAGGATATTGTCATTTTGTGTAATGGTAATTACAAATAATCCTGCGGATTGCATACGGTCCGAACGAACAAAAACATGAAACGCATCGAATGCACGAAACGCATCCAACTTCGCATGAAACAGCGCCAATATGTTTAATTATTTTTCAATTTCACTAACTATTGTTGTATTTTTCGCTGCTTTTGAATAAAATAAAAAGCAATGAAACTTTGTTGTTGTTGTTGTTATTTTCTACCCTACCATTAAAGTTATCGACTCGTCAGTTAATAAATTGACTTTAATGCTAACAACACAAAACGATAATGTGTTTGTTTTAACTATTGATTGAGTCATTATAGCTTTCATGATTAATGTAACTGTTCTAGTCACATACAAAAACATGTTATGAGTCACGTATTTATTTTCTATAACTTTCTTTAAGAGGCTCCAGCGAATGCGTATTTTCAAAACGCTTTATGCTTGAGGGTGGTTTGTTCACCATGTAGTCTGATGATGGAAGGAGCTTTTTATCCTGAGTTCTTTTAAGAACATAATCATATTGATAATAAAAGCTTTTTCAAAAAAAAATGTAACCGCCTTCAAAACCAACCACTAAAAACGGGTAAAATAACCTACAAAATAACTTTTCTTTCGGAAGTCGGTGGTTTTTTTTTTCATTGTGTTTTTTGCCACCGACTTCCGAAAGAAAACTTATTTTGTAGGTTATTTTACCCGTTTTTAGTGGTTGGTTTTGAAGGCGGTTACATTTTTTTTTGAAAAAGCTTTTATTTTACTCTTTTTAGTTTAAATATTAAATCCAAATTCTTGTCAAATAGGTACATCATTTTCTTACATGTGCACTAGAATTTTGTAATCCGTAGCACCGGTAATAACATCGCTCATGTACAAAATCTATACATTTAATAAAATAGTAGGAAAGTCAAAACTGTACATTGAATATTTTTTTTAAAGAATACTTGGGGTGTGATCTACAATCGATACCGAAGCCAAAAATATAGTTTTTAGAATTTTTGTCTGTGAGTCTGTTTGTCTGTTTGTCTGTTTATCTGTTTGTCTGTATGTATGTCCGGGATAAACTCAAAAAGTACTGGACGGATTCGAATGATTCTTTTTTTGTTGTATAGGTATTAAGTCTGGTCAAAACATAGGCTATAATTAATTTTGAAAACTTGAACAACTGGCGCAGAACCGCAACAGACCAGCTAAACTATAAGAGATACAAAAATGGTGCGAAAGCAAAAATAGTTCCACGTGATGAGCATTATCTGCTGAGAGAATTAGTTTGAAGATCTGGAACACCTGATGTGGAACTCCAAGAGCCCAGCTACACTATAACATATACAGGAATGACGTCTTAGCAAGAGTTGTTCAGCGTGATGAGCACTCTCTGTTGACGTATAAAAATTGAGGATCTGGAACACCTATATGGAACTCCAAGAGCCCAGCTACACTATAACATGTACAGGAATGACGTCTTAGCAAAGTTGTTCAGCCTGATGAGCACTCTCTGTTGACGTATAAAAATTGAAGATCTGGAACACCAATTCCCGGGCTCTTGCAGTTGGGTATCAGACTTTTCAGATCTTCGATTTTGACGACCCCGTTGTCGCTGGCATAAGCAACAAGATCCGCGTACGAAGTCGCGGGCAGAAGCTAGTTAGATAATAAAATTCCCTATCTCAAAAACTACTGAACCGATTTTGATGAAACTTGCAGTGTTCCCTCAGTTGAACAATACCTAGTATAACAAAAAAAGAATGACTTAAATCAGACTTGTAGTTCCAGAGATAAGCGAACACAAACTAAATTAGTCGATGCCTACTCCTTACTGTTAAGGAGTTGTACCTTCCATCATCAGCTCAGCTACATGAGATTATGATTACCATACGCAAATACTTAAATTACTTCATAATATTTGCGAAAAACTATATGTGGGCCTATAAAATTTGAGGGTTGCTCTCGATTTCTCCAGGATCCAATCATCAGATCTTGACTTGGTGAATATGGGACCACTCCGGAAGCATCTCCTTTCGGACAAAAAAAGAATTTTGAAAATCGGTCCACAATCGCCGGAGAAATCGCGTAACAAACACACAAAAAAAAAAAAAAAAAAAAAAACATACCGTCGAATTGATAACCTCCTTCTTTTTGAAGTCGGTTAAAAAATAGAAGTAATTAAAAGATTATTCTGCTTACATTTTTTGACTTTTTAGATAAGTTTGATAAGCTTGTAATATCTACTTAGGATGTTTTCGAAATCTGAGTAGATTCCAAGGACGGAAAATATTATTAAGAGTGGCTTTAAATGGAGAAAAACTTGAATGAGTCGAGCAGAGGAATGTGGAGATTGATACTACATAAACAAGAGTAGCTTTTATTCTGCAGTAGTCTATACGGGTGTCTCATATGGACTCTTGGTTTTCATAATTGATGATGATCATGCTCTATTGACCTTTATAAACCCTCAGACTGTGGAAGTTGGGCGACGTTGGTCGACGAAAGATGCTTTTTCTAACAGTCCCTCCTGCCCTGCCCTGAGTGGGAGGACTCATTTGATGATTTTACCACGCTAAAAAAGACTGCGGAAGTTGATGGTCGATGACAGATGGGCTTCAAATTCACCTTGTAAAGCCGTGATTCTTTTGGTCCAGGCTATTTGCAATTGAACTAGAAAGAACGGTAACAATAGGTTAAGTACATTCAAGTGGTAATTTAGACAGCACTTAGAAGTCCCAGAAACACAAACTAGAAACAATATTGATCGAGTGAGTAAATAGGATGCTTCATAATGGATTGATCGGCGGATACCAGGCCGGACGGGCTAACTCATGTTAATTGTGGGGTTACCAGTGTCAATACAATGACAAATGGTGGTGTTCGTTGGCTGGGCGTTTTTCCCCATTCAAATATTTGATCGAAATGCACTTATGTTGTAGGGAAATTAATGAATGTAGTACTTTTAGTTTGTTGAAAAAGTGAAGTGGTTTTAGGTTGATAGTAAAATGTTTAAACGTTATATCGGAGTGATGTAAGTCTGTTGGAAGCGAACGGTTAAAAATGTTCTTTAATCTATTTGCTAATTACCACTATGTGGAGCCCTGACACAGCCAGAAGGCGTCGCGGCAGACCTCGCAGAAGATGGCGGGATGAGCTGGATAAAACCAACAACCAGTGGCTCACACTAGCCTTAGATTGAAATAGTTGGAAGTCATGGGGAGAGGCCTTTGCCCAGCAGTGGGATGATACAGGCTGACAGTAACAGTAACAATAACAGTAATCTATTGGCGTTCGAAAGACACTGATGCTGTAGAATGATGATGCAGGGTAGCAGACAGTTCTTTCTTTCTTGTGTGTGAGTCTCGTATAGCTAGCCTTGCGTTGGTATTACAGTTAGTTAAGCGACTTATATTTACTGTAACAATTAGTAGGTATTATTCCAGGTTTCCTCACAATGTTTTCCTTTGACGACGTTACTGATGTCCAAGATAATCTAAGAAATTACGTATGCATTGATAAACACAACTTTAGTACTTACTCAAAATTTAAACTTAATATTACTTTACTTAGTCATTCCAGCAGACACCATTAACAAATAATTTAAAAAGTAATCTCTCTCAAGCAAAAATGTTGCTTAATCTACGAAGAAGAAAGAAAATTTAGCTATTATAATTTTGAGAGGCGCTAAGTTTTACCTAATAAAATCTTAAATATTGTTTTCTTTGTATACTGTATATCATAGAATTATCAAGCTGTATTAATAACCTCGAACTTTCTAGGTCATCTGAAAACAAGTATATGGTCAAGGGTTCACTTAATCTTATTAACTTACGAGCACTCCGCCCGCGACTTCGTCCGCGTGATTTTCGAACTTTGCTTTTGTGAATTTTTACTCCCAGCCACCCCTTATAAGGGATACTTTTCGAAAATCTAAATCAATCATCATCATCATCATCTTCCTGCCCTTATCCCATTTTACTTGGGGTCGCCGCAACACGTTCAAAATCTAAATCAATATTCAACAAAATTTCTATCTACTCGCAGTATTCCCTCTTGGGTGGTACCTACGTTCTTAAACTAACCCCAATGAATATATTAGGATTCCTTGCTAACAACCCCAAAACTACTCTTACGGGGTTGAATTTCGCAAGATCCTCAATTAGTGAGTACCTATGTCTAAAGTAGAACCTCCTGTAAAATTTGAGACCTCTAACTATCAATACATCAATCCCGTTTTAACTATCACTTACGTCTTGAGACTCCTAGCACTTGTAGAAACAAAGTTTCATACAAACTATCAACCCCGAAAACAACCCCTTAGGGGTCGACTTTCACAAACTTTCTACCTTGTTGAGCATTTACGTCTTACAAAGAACCGGCATGCAAGATTTGAGACGCCTGGCACTTGTAGTTACAAAGTTTCATACAAACTATCGACCCCAAAAACAAACCCCTCAGGGACCGGATTTCGCAAAATCCCGGCATAGTAAGCGTCTACTTTCCAAAAAGACACCCCATGCAAAATTTGGAATTCCTAGCACCTGCAGTAGCGAAGTTTCATACAAACTATCAACCCCAAAAAGAACCCCTTAGGGGCCGAATTTCGCAAAATCCGTTCTTAGTGCTCACCTACGGGGTATAAGGAAGGCTTATGCCAAATTTCAAGTTTCTAGGCCCAGCGGTTTGGGCTGTGCGTTGTCAGATCAGTCAGTCAGTTTTGAATTTTATATATATAGATAGAAGATTTAAAAACGCTCTCCATAGCCTAGTAAACTTGAAGCGAAGTATGAAAAGTATATTAAATTAAATTATGGAAATTGTCTGCCTTAGGGCAACTCGCTGTCCGACCACGGACCATGACCGGGTAGACGGCGCGTCGTGTTCCACGCGCGCCTCAAAGAGCGTCAGCAAAATGACGGGGACTCACAGAGGACCAAAACCTGCCGGGGTCGCGGGACTAATTTCCATCACCGTGACCCCGGAACTTAAAGGGGTTCCCCGAAACATCAGTGATGTCATTGCGAGGAATACTACTTACTAAGTGAAAAACAGACTATGGCCTGAGAAAATTAAGCTACCTCACAAAATAAACACTAGGTATGTAAGGTTGTTGTTGGAAAGTAAAGGGCTATTGAAGGACACCGTGGATTTTAGTCAGTACAAGTCTGACAGTCCCTCCCGCCCTGCTCGGGGTCCCGGACTCATTTGAAGATATTAACACCAAAAAAAAAAAATTGACTGCCTTTTTCACAACATATTTTTAAACAAGTATTTTGTAAACAAATTACGTATCCTTGCAAATAAGTCACAAGTCCCTTTTTAATATTAAACGATGAATCTCATTTCACGTCTCAGAGCATTTCCTTACGTTTTGTGTTTTATTTTTAAGGAGAATAAGACATTTTTGCAAGATGAAATTTTCAAGAATGCTCTTTCATGACGTCAACTGAAAGCGTTATGAGAGTCAGCGACTTTCTTCCGTACGACGACGTGTAAAACTGGAGACACCATGTCACTAGGAAATATTTTTTAGGATTTTCATATTGTAAGATTACGAGACGTACGGAGTAAACCTCCGTACGTCTCGTAATAGATTTATAGATTATACAAATTAGATTTTTTGTACTAATACTGGCGTATTTTGCATATTACATGTATAAAGATTCGAAATGTGTTTTTACTTATTCAATAATCAGAAATTAGGTGTATTGTAATTTAAAAGATTTTATATAATTTAAGAGTTTGGTCTAAGCGCTATCTGGTTACAATTCACCTTGTATAGTGAATAGTGACTTGGTTCAATCCTTTCCTTAAGAAAATCGATAACTACTGACTATTCAAAAAACTATTCATTTTCTCGAATTCTCCTAAAATTTTTCCTACAGAAAAAAATAAATGGTGTTGTAATAGGTTTTCTTATTAAAATAGAATCTTCCATTAGAAATAACTCTTTTACACCGATTCGGATTCGATTGAATTTACGATGTAGATAGTACTGCCGTATATAAGGATAGTTTTTCTCTGTTTCCACCTACTTCAGGAAAAAGAATACGTTTAAATGTTATGTTTTTGTTAAACTTACGTATTCCAAAATCGCGTACCGATTTAGTTGAGCATTTCAGCGAATATTCAGGCATTTAATCGAGTGTCAATCTCCACGTTGAGCTAGCTCGATGGTCGTCGCCACAATTTATGGCAAACGCGATAGCCGGCGCTATCTAACGCCACTGTCATGGCATGCAAGCCATAAAGGTTATTAAGTTATAAGGTTCATTATGACATGCAGTGTTTTGTTGCATCGCTTCAGGCTTGAAGTTTTATGTGCTACGGTTATGGTTTAGAATTTAGATAGTTTCAGGGCATAAACAATGTTTATATCCGCTAGGCATAAACAATGTACATATCCAATGTGGATATTTTTATACGGAAGATTTGTTATTGTGGTCAGGTATTTTATGCAGGTAATTGTGCCTTTTTTTTTTTTTACGTGGTAAAATCATCAGATGAGACCTCTCACCCCGGGCAGGGCGAGAGGTACTGTCAGACTTGTACTGACTAAAATCCACGGTGTCCTTCAATAGCCCTTTATGTTCCGGGGTCACGGTGATGGTATAAGACCCGCGACCCCGGCAGGCTTTAGCCCTCTGAGAGGGGGCCTGGTCATTATGCTGACGCTCTTTGAGGCGCGCGTGGAACACGACGCGCCGTCGACCCGGGCATGGTCCATGGTCGGGCGGCGAGTTGCCCTTTACTCGCCGCCCGCATGCCCGCGCCTACGGTGGCCGGAGATCGTCTTGTGACGTTCGACGCCGTGGGCGTCCACCACCGCGGGTGGGGCGGAGGGAGGACCTTGTCCTCTCTCTCACGCGGCCCGCCTCCTCCTAGGTAATTTTGCCTAAGATAAGTTTTAATGCATATCCCTTTTTTTTCTCCATTTGCAGGAGAGTGGATTGCCACTGGATCAACACATCATACAATTTGAGTTTCGCAAACTATTCTGCTGCTTTTGCCACGAACTTTATTATTCATGTGACGAATAAAGTAACGTTTAACGCTTTTTTAGTTGTTTGAAAACTTTTTTTTTTCTAATTTAATAGCCAGACTTTATAGGCTTCGCAGCTTCTTAAAGTCAGTTTTAAAATTAGTGCTGGAAGGTACAGTTATTTGCCCACTAGGTTATGGAACATCTAACGGTTTTGTCATGAGATGAACTAATCCCAAGCACTCATGTATGAACGGACATTAGATACTAGGCTTCAACCAACGCTACTGCAGCCTTACCTGTTTCTATGCAAATTGAGAACGTTATCAAGCATGCACTACCTCAATAATGAAACCTAACTAATTAAAATAAAACCACCACCAAAGATTAATGATGCAACGCAGTCACGAATCGACTTTAATACCATTGTGCATAAATATTATAATCCCAATTAAGAGAAGGATCATAAATAATTTTGATTACTTTCCTCTCCCGGTATTCCGTGGAAGTTAAGTACTGTCTGAATTATGCAGTGAAATTAATCCTGGATTTATATCAATTGGTAATGAAGTAACAGTTAAGTATTGAACATTAATGTTTTGCGGTAAGTGCTTTTCAAATAGATCGGTACTATTTTAATTTTATGTGACTTCCATTTTCCGTATTTATAGTCGACGAACTCTTGCTGTTACTGTTGTATTCAGTTGAATGTTATTGGTTTTTGGAATATAATTATCTGCTCTTACTCTTAGTTATATTCTTGAAAGTATAATATTGCAAGTAAGTGCCATCTTGTGTGTGCTTTTCTTTCTTTATTTCTTCTTTATTGTTAACTAAAGAAAATGTATATTGTTATAGTTTGAAACCTTCTTTCTGGATGCGAGATTACCTCAGAACTCGACTTTTGGCCAGTAAACCTTATTGCGACGACCTTACCTCTTACATAAATATTAAAACTTCTTCCATTACCCTTTTGGGAATACAGCAATGATAACTCGGTGACAGAAATAGGAAAAGTGGTTATCCCGCCAGAACGGACAAGCGCCTCCACTTGGTAGGTACTTCATGTACCTTGTCTGTTTATCTTTTTACCTCGGAACTTGGTCGTATTTGTGAACGTGCTACGATACTGCGAATTCAATAGATTCAGTGAAAAAAGATGCCGATTCAAAGTAGGTTACTTTAAGATAAAAAAATGTCGTAAAACTAACAAAATCATGGTGAACATATCACAACTAGATGTGTAGCGTCTTGCCCCGGATGGATATGTTTGTTCTTTGTGAGGAATAATGCTTTTGTGCCAGCATCTAAAGTCACTTTCTTGAAATGACTACACAAATGTTTTTGCACTGAGTAGACTCCTATGAATACAGCATGTCTGAGTTTGAACCCTTTGGGCTCTTTAGACCCTTTTCGCTTCGTTACGCAAAGAAAATTTTCATGTGTATTGGAAAACATGCTTTACCCATTGAGCTATTATTACTATGTATAAAGACGACACCACGCATCACCACTGTGTCCCATCCAGGATGAGTGCGCGCGCTTAGAGCACGCCACAGAGCTGTCAAACAATTGAATGAACTTGTGCGCACGCACTCATCCTGGATGGGACATGGTGGTGAAACGTGGTGTCGTCTCTATACGTAGTAATAATAGCTCAATGGCTTTACTAAAAAATGTTAAGTTAGTCTTCGTCGTACACGAGACGACGCACGCAAGTCTCCGAAACCTTACGACTTTGATATCCATTGACAGGTGCCTGTGTACGAACCTCTGTGGCTTGTATTGCGATACTCACCTGGATACTAAAGTCGTAAGGTATCATAGATTCATAGATTTGTGTCGCCTTATGTACAAAGGGGCTTATTCATTTTGATTTTTTCTTTGTTTCTGACCACGGAGACGGGTAGTATCACTTTCAGCGTTCAGGCACAGGTTCAGGGTTCCTCGTACTAAATATATCAGCTTATAATAACACGATGTAGGTCCCCATAGTACAGTATACCCAAGTATTTTGAATCAAGTATTATTTAGTCTTACCAGAGAATCTCAATGAGACAATTAGGCATAACCTGAAACTTCGTACTCAACATTTTCGCGCTCTCAAAGCTGATAAATATTTCATGATCCTAATGAACTGGATAAAATCAACACCAATAAACCTTATAAAGTAAATACTCCAGCAATATTCGCTTAAACAACATCCGACTTGACTAAACCCACATTCATAATTCATAATATCCTGATACAACAAGACCAGCGAATCGATTAGACTATTACTACTTACCAACCTTATTGCTGTACCTATTTATCGTATCGGATTAATAGCACTCAATTTTACAAGTCAATCGAACTTAATACATTGACCATATATGGAACTTTGTATACAAACTTAGAGATGTGACAGCCAAAACTGATTACCAGTCAGAATAACTTTTGTCCGGATAATACTAAGACCTTTATTATGAAACCACTTTTTTATTATGAACTTTATTATAAACTATCAAATGTCTTTTGAAAATTAAGTTCAAATTTTTTCTTTTAATGAAAATATTTTGTGCAAATTATTTCTGAATATTTTATATTAACGTTTTTTTAATATTATTTTTGCTTATTTTATGAGCTTACCAGTGTCAAGTGTTAGAGATGTGTGCACGAGTGACGTCACAAAATGGCCCCATAACAGTTTCACTCTTGTCGTAGTCGCATAGGACATTATTTAAGCCAATTGTTTGATCTGTGGTTAAGTAAACTACTAATTAGTTAACTACTGATCACAAAAGTAACTTTTAAGAACTTACTAGATTTAAAAACATTGTGTTGTAGACATTCTAGATTTTTCTGAGACGATCTAAAACATAATATTTTAACAGAGAAAATGAATTTAAATCTAATAACGGTTTCGACTAACACAGTCAAAAGTGGTATTTACCGAAAAACAGTTTTGACTGTAACAGTGATCCAGGTAAGAACCATTTGCATACAGATTTGCCGAGCTTAGGCGTACTTTATTAGTGCAACATAGTTTGTATAATGGCGCCGATATTTTGCTCAGTTGATACAGTTGTAAATGTTTTCATTTGACTGTAAATGTTTAGTGTTTGTAAGAATACTGGTAATGAAATTGATGATGGCATACTGATAATGGCATTCCAAGAAGATTATTAAGATACCTAAGACGACTGGCCTTTTGGTCTAGTAGTTAGTGACCCTGACTGCTATTTCGGGGGCTGTGGGTTCGATTCCCACCCAGGACAATTGTTTGATGAGCACAATCATTTGTTCTGTGTTTGGGTGTAATTTATTTATTTATAATATATATGTATTTAGAAATATATAAGAATGTTTATCAGTTGTCTAGTACCCATAACGCAAGCTCTGCTTAGCTTGGGACCAGATGGCGTTGTGTGATAGTTGTGGAATATTTATTTATTTAATATTTATTTATTTATAAGATAACCTATGAGTTGATTAAGATACCTTTGGACTTCTGTTTTTCGAGAATGACGGCTTATCAACAAATTATAGAAAAGATGAGCACGATCACACCTTTTCTATATTTGTTGATAATTCGTCATTTCACTCTATTTCTAATGGCTATTGAGAGTCGACATCACAATTTATATGAAAATGGTATATCTTCGAATAATCTTTGAATTTAATGTGCACCAAATGGAAAAACATAGGTCTGTAATCATTACGGGCATCTCGGTGCCCGTAATGATTACAGACGTAGGTATCATATGACGAATGCTAAAACAAATAATTTATTTAGACCTAAGCCGAGAATTCCATTGCCTATCTCTTCTTCCACAAACTATGCATCCCTTTACATCTATTCATACCGCAGACACATTAAATTATTTGAATACGGAGCACATAATATAGTTGGCAGTGTATATTTAGACAGAAGGGACGTTAAAGATAACTCCTTAACTGTGTTAGATGCTTAAACTTTGGAAGTAACTCCTCGTAAACAAGATCCTTATAATAGTTACTCGCGAAGAGACTGTGATGACGTGTGGTCTAAGTGACGGGTAATTACTTTGTGATGATAGTAATAATTAAGATGATATAAGTTACTTAATATGGGAGATTCCAAGGTTAAAACATGCTTACAGTGGCTGATCGTAGACAGGCCGTGATGCGTTGTGAGACTTTTGTTCCTTTTAAAGATGGTAATATGATGGAGCGGATGGGACTGCGGGGTGTCCATTTAGTTGCCCTTTACATTCCAGGGCTGCTTTTATAGTCCCACGAAACGTTTTCGAATCAGAATTAGGATGTCAGGTACGTTTAGTAGTCGATCCGAGTAAAAGACCTTCCAACGTATTTTTTCGCCTTTTTTCGTTGCAATTCTTCCCCTTCAAACTCAACTATAAAGCATGTATTTAAAGCAATAATGATTTCTGTTGAGTCATTTACTTCAAGGAGTCTGTCAGATAGAAAAGGGCTGTAACGCTATACAGACCGAAGACCGTCTTACTACAAAAATGTTAAAGATCAGTAGTGCACTTGACAGCACTTGGTCATTAGCAACAGTTAAGTATACTTTTTTAGGCAAGTGTTCAACAGACGTTTAACTTTAAGACGGTAATCGTTTTAAATGAAAACAAAAGACAGTCTTAAGTCAGTTTCTTATAACTTGGGCCAACACAAAGCTGTGATCCTATTGTACCACCATCCACAGAGGTCTGAGGCTGAGACGAGACGCTAAAAGCATGTTGTCGCCTCCAATTTGGCTCCACTATCACATTCCACTCTAGACGCCTCGCCGTTGATACAATTTGCCCTTTTGCCGTCCTATGAAATATTAGAATGGCAAAGAGTGACGTGACAGGAAAGTGTATGTGTAGTGGATCTAGGAAATTTCTATATTCGAGAATTGTGAATCAATGTTTTGAGTTTGTAGAAGATCGTTTTTTCTTAGTTCTAAAAACGACAATGAGCCATTAAATAAGTTAATTTGTGATATATAATGTTCGATAATAAACAAAATTAACTACATTTTGGCTAAATAACAGCTAAATCGAATTACTTGCAGTAATATTAAAGTTGTAGTATCCGATGCAAAATCCGACTTAGAAAATTTGCTTTCTGTTCAGATACCGGGAAATAGGTACATAAACACAAACAACAAACTATTTGACATACTTACGTATGAGTGCCCGGCAATTCTGACAACCAGTCTTACCAAAACATATCGTATTACCCAGTTCCAATTTACTTTTGGAGGTTGGATAGGCAGTTCTTCCGTATTATGATATGAGGTACTGGGTACTATTCAGCTGCGCTAAATTCAACAATGTTGAGAAACAACAGGGCTGATGATGATGATGATGATTCAGTAGAGCCACTAAATGATTTAAACCTCTTTATTTTATCCCAAGAACAAAAATATTTTAATCACCTTAGAAGAAATATAATTACTTCTGCAAAATTACCTCTATGTAAGTGAATACCCAGACAACCGTTGCATACTTTGCGGTTTGTGGGACATGCCCGTATAAGTGGATAGCACAGAACTGTTATTGCACATTAAATCATAGAACGGTCGTACATTTTACCACTTGCATTATTTCCGCTGTCTTGTAAACGACCCATGTGTTACTACCCTTATGGTTTAAAATGACAATAAATTTCAACGATTTATGAACAGGAATTTCTATTTGCGCTTTAAAAGCTGTGCTGGCTGAAAAATTTTAGATTGAAAGTTGCATATTTGGTTTGAAAAAAGTACTGCCGGATTAGAATAAAATGTGTTTCAATTATGAATGAAATGTGTGTGTTATGTTTACAGTCGTTTTAAGGTCGGTTTTCCCTTACATTTTGATAGCAAATGCAAAGGCCTTACAAAAAGCTAGAATTTCTGCTTGACCAGCAAAAAATTTAGAGATCCCTTCCACAAGATAAATGGTTAAACGATCCTAGACATTTATTAACACTATCCATAAACTTCACAAATTCGTTCCATAACTCAGCCCTTTTCTTACCTCACTTATCGTTGTAATAAAGACGAAGGTTCAATTTGAACCCTCGATCATAAGGCTCAAGTAGCTAAGGATTAATATTAGTCCGAAATATTCTCGAAAATGGAGTAAAACTTGAACGTTTTTATCAATAATCCATGGTAGTCAATGGATCTTCATTGCAAATACATAGTTACCTATATTTTACTATTACGTATTTGTCAACGGTCCTCAGGCAATTTAATCTCTTTACGTATTGATTATTGTTAATACATACTTACATAGTTATGTAAAAACATAACCGTTTTCATATTAACACACCACGAAGTAATTGCGTTAGAAACTTAACCAGCCGACATAACAATAATGTTTTAATAACTTATTTTTTTATTTAAAATTGGCACACAGATAGTTTATAACCTAGATTAACATATAGGGTACTTTTTTATCCCAGCATGAGGTTATCCTGAGATAATTCCCAAACGGCGAACTTTCGTTTTATTTGGTTCGGGCAAAATCTAGAATTTTAAAATAGCTCCCAAGCTACGTAATCAATTCACCTTCGGAGCCTCAGATGACAAATAACAACCTCCCGATGCTGATGCTCACTGACTTTGGATATAATGAACTACCAGTTGAGAAGGGATAACAAGTTGAAGAATGATGGATGACGCAGGTCAATAGGGGCTGCCGTTCGAACTGCCACTGAAGTGAAATATACGGGCGTAGAACATACTGGCGATTTGTTATAATTAGTTGGAGGTTTGAACATGTTTGCTAGTGTGATTAGGGAGTTAATTTGTGTTGAATAATTAAAAAAAAAAAAAACGGTTAGACTAGACGTGGACCAAATGGAGATTTCTTGTCGGTAAATTCAAATTAGAACAAAATTGAGCTGCTACTGTAGATCATGATGATAATGTTTTGATTAAAAATATTAAAATGCCGTGAGCCGTAAACTGAGGCCAAAAATGTAAAAAAAGAATCAGCTATCATTTCATGGGGTTGCGGGGCTGTCTTGCCACTTATTAAGATAGTGTTGTTTAAACTTACTGTATTTTAAAAATTTTGCGTGATCCTGGAACGTAAAGGGCTATTGAAGGA
This sequence comes from Agrotis ipsilon, assembly GCA_028554685.1. NCBI lineage: Eukaryota > Metazoa > Arthropoda > Insecta > Lepidoptera > Noctuidae > Agrotis > Agrotis ipsilon. The sequence goes on along the minus strand of CM052961.1, from coordinate 4,964,456 downwards.
TCACAATGGATTTTATTCAGCACGAGTCTGACAGTCCCTTCTGCTCCAGCCAGAGTGAGAGAACTCGTGACAGTACATTAACAGGTAAAAAACAAGTTACTTACTGATTTCATTATATTAGTAAAACGATTAAAATGTTATAATATCAATAATAATAATTCAAACAAAGCTCCATTTACAAAATTCTATTGTTCATTCTAAAACTAACAATTTCCGTTGCAAGTTTCATTTCGGGCAAAACATTTTTGGGCATAAATAAAGTTTGGTTCAACGGTTTGCGGGCGACATTGCGGTTGTAGGGATATACCCGTACGGCACGGTGGTATGTACCTATAGGTGTGGCGTATAAGAGAAATGATAGTACGCAAGAGCCCCGCACCAGTCGCTCGTACGTATTGTGACCGCAGACCAGCCGCGCACCGCCCGACTATGTGCTACAGATTTTATAATTTCATTTGTTTTTTAATTGTTTTATATTATGGGGTTCATTTTTGATTGACCTGTAGCGACGGACAAAGATTATTAGAGCTTATTTGAAATCTTACTCTAATCACAGTAAAATAGAGATTAAATTACAAAGAGAGATAATTTTTCTATTATTATTTTGATATTATAATATTGATTGAATATAATATTGATTTGTTGATTTGTTGATTTATATTAATTTTCAATTTTACATTATTATTTTTTCTGAATTATTGTTATTTTATATTTATCTAAAATTTGTAGTGACTGACTTGATGAAATTGACTTGTTGCCTTACTAACATTATTTTATAAGCATTTAGTACTAACAAAGTTATGGATACTTGTGTCTGAAATAAATAAATAATAATAATAATAATATTAGTGACATTAGTAAAAATATCGAAATTAGACGAAGTCGTAGATAAGAGACCACCACTTGTCTGAAAGTACATTTCTTCCATTTTTAGTCTCGAGGTAGTTTCGTCATGTACATAATAATTCGTAGAGTATTAAAAAAGATAACTTAAAAATAATGAGTGTTTCTTAAGTACAAAATAAGTAGCTAGACAAAAATCCTAAGAGTAGATCCCAATATCGTAATCCAGCTCCTTTCCCTTCTCGCTCTTCAGTCGAAGATTGACGAACGTGTACCCAATCCCACCCGCTGTTACTTTGGCTGTGGCGTTCGTACGTTTGTTGTCGTACGCCATAATACTCTGGAACAATGGATGGAGGATTACTCATCAACAATTCATGGGCCATGTGCGGCGAACATGGGATGGAGGGTGTTAAAATGTTGCGCGTCTCTGGAAGTGAGATTCATGGGATAATAAAGTAAGACACTACCGCCTTAGGTGGTTTACTGGTTTGGAATAGGTCACCTTGCATTAGGTGCCTTCACAATTATTTACATAGTAACATTGTAAATCATTCATAATAGCTTTTTCTTAGATTATGGGAGGAGATTATCATGAGTAACGATTTTGACAGATTTTTAGAATCGTACCAGTGAAGTCAAATATCGACTAAAGAGGTATACTCTTTACTTACAGACTTATGACTTATATATTTTTGAATTATGGCCACTGAGTGAACACTAATAGACATTTCACATGACTGGAATCGCACGCGTGTTGTTTTCATTCACTTCAATTCAGACAATAACAGATGAATGAATGTTTTTGAAGAGTATTGTTTTCAAATATTGTTTCTGAACGAATAATTTACAAACACGAAAATATCTAACTGGCCGTGTTTGTAAATTAGCTTAGGGTGACCATACAATCGGTAGCATGTCTGAATTTATTGAAGTATCCTAAATATTTGATGAACGACAAATTGTATTGACTATACCGATAGGAAAGACGCGTTGATAGAAAATTGAGGGACATGCTTGCATCAATTATTTAAGTTTTCGGTGCTGTTGAACTGTAGGCTTCAACCCCAAAAAAAAAAGAAACTTATAATTTGGTATTTGGGTTGTCGATGAAAAGCTAAGGTTAATGGTATACTCTTATGGTGGTTTTAAATTCATCTCTGAAGAGATTAAGAGACAATAGGTATATAAAGTTGAACGTTCAGTAAAATCCTTATTTTGATTGCAATGCACTATTTTCGTATATCTAGGGCCAACAATGAACCCAAAAAGTTTACTTTTTAACAACGGGTCAAAATTTATTTATTTAATTTCCTATCAATGTTTTTTTTTTCCTTTTTAATTACACCTTTTTAATTTTTTTTAACATATTGCTTGAATTTGGAAGTGACACGCCAAAAAGATGTCTGGCGCAATGGCTGAGTGATTGGACTGCCCTGCTGCGTGTCGCGATTTCGATTCCCGAACGGTTGCAAATATTTGTATGATCTAAAAGTAGCTGTTCCAGGTTTAGACGTGTATGTATGTGAGTTATCAAATTCTTGTAAACGCACGCACAACACAGGAGAAATTCCTAGTGTAGGGCAACGTTTTCTTTTTAATGTGTTTCACGTTTACCTATAAAGAAAGACAAACACTTTGAACTGTATTAATGTCATGCCTGTAAACATCGACGGCTTAGGCAGAGATGATAATATCATCCATATTTAACCCGTTTTGTTTAAATCCCAAGTAATAAGGGACACACTCTTTGAATTACTATCAAATAAAAATGAAATACTTACATTGATCACTGAATGTCCACTGTAGAACACATTTTTCACTCGTCTCACGAAAGGAAAGGCAGTATAATGCGCTATAGTATGATGTATCATGTGTCTATTGGTGTTTGTATTGCCTATTATCAAATGATTACATGCAACTATCACGATTAGACAAGATAAAATCACCAGCACTTGATACTTCATGGTTTGCTCTTGCAATAATAAAAGGACACGACTAAAATTGACAGTGAGTCAGAACGGAATGAACTAATTCAATTGATATGCTGACTGAGACGTCAGTCAACAATCAAAGTCGGGAAAATATTGCAATTATTGCAGGGAGGAAGTTATAGTATTAGTAGTAATGGTCGGAATTTCATTATGAATTCCACGGGACTAGAACAATACTGTTGATTATTTTTATAATAGGGTGATAGTAAGAAATATTTATTAACAGAGAAGCAATATTTGTTCTGCATTTTTCTTGGTGTTAATCACAATAAGATATTGTTTGGTTATTGTTTTAGTACGTATTGCATCCGAGTACATAATGGTGTTGTAATTGTTGATAAATGAGGTTATTTATTCCCTGAGTACCCTGTACGCCGAGGCCCCTGTATAGTATTTTATTTGGATTCACAGAAACTATTTTCAAAACTTCTAACAAAGATCAGGCTTTTTCTGTGACTAAAATTAAGTGCAAAATTGATTCGTAAAATAAATATTATCAGGTTTTAGCTTAAAATTGGAACAGAATGGCTAAAATATTCGACATCAATTCTATCGCAAGATTCTCCAACGAATTGGAGATCTCCTTGAAACCCAATGATTTGTTGAATAAAGACGTCAATTCTCCGTCGTCCCGAGTATTTTCCGGCTTGTTTCTCACAAATATATTTAAAAAGCTTGTACATTTCCCAGCGATTTCGCCAGAACAGGAAAAGTCGGAAAAGTACAAGTTCTGAACTTGTTGCTGATACAGTAAAACATGGAAAAAGCTTTAGTAATGCTTGTAAATTAACTATTAAACATCATTACAAAATATTTAATGGATATCCAACCAACTAAAATAAACGATAATTAAAATAAACAAATTAAACAGTGAATTTAACCCAGTCAAACAAATTACGAAGGCAAATGTTTTAACTTGCCGTTAAAATATTGTGTTACGAACAAAAATTTAATCAAACAAACCCATACCTACGGAATAAAACTTTCGTCTTTAATATAGAAGGGTTGCACGCACCGAGTTGAGTTAGACCAGTTATACTCAAAGTGTGATTGCGGATCCTGGGGTACTTCCAAGGCGTCAAGGATCGCAGGGGTTTGGATTTACGGTCGGCGAGTAAATAATGCTCGCTGTCGCATCAAGAATCACAGCTGAGAAGATGGAGCGTCTAGTTTTTCTTGCGGTTCAAAAAGCTGTCAGCATATAGATTGGGCCAAAGTGCCAGCCTGCATCGTGGGACTGTCTTAAAAATGTACCGTGGTTCAGGTAGTTAAGAATATTAGCATGCGTTTGTAATTTTAACCAGTTTCACATAATTTTTGAAATCCGTTAAAATAGTTTATCTCGGAAGCGTCCAGTTGTCTTTTTTTTTAGCGTGGGTAAAATCATCAAATGAGTCCTCCCACGAATTGCAGGGCGGGAGGGACTGTCAGACTTGTACTGGCTAAAATCCTCGGTGTCCTTCAACAGCCCTTTACTTTCCGGGGTCATAGCATTCGTTAGACCCGTGACCCCGGCAGGTAGCGTTCAGTTTGAGAATCGCTGACTTAGACAATAGGAATCGGACAGCGGCATCCTCTATTTTATGCGAGGGTTCGTGAGGAAGGGTACGTATTAGTCCGAAATCCATTCCCAGTCTTCCGGTAAAATGTTGGAAACAATCTACTCCCTGTTTTATGAAAGCCGTTGTCTGCTCCACGTGGCCCACCGATCGATATTGTTGAACAATGGTTTCGTTAACGGATGGGTTGAACGTCTCTATTAGAAAGTTTTATTTGTTAAACCTTACTGATTGTTGGTTTTGTAAATGTTCGTTTGCTTACCTGGTTGTAACTTTCTGTTAGCTCGATTTTAGTATTTTCATTTTGTGATGATCAAAACGATTGTGTATTTTGAGATGATACACATTGAAGATTTCATAATACTACAATGTTTTGCTCTTAAACACTATCATTTCATTTAAGTTTCCAGGGCAATTTGTATCACTCTATGGTTTACACAGAGAAGGTAGACAGTTTTGTCTACATAGATAAACAATTATAATAATTTATAAGTATGATGTGCATAGGATGATCTGTATGTGCTACCATTTTTTTTTTTAACAAAGGTTCATCTAAAACAATGTTGTTTTACAAACAAAGCCATTCCCTTTTATGCGTTCAATTGTAACAACTCAATTCAGACCGTAAGATAAATCTGTGATTGTAACTAATGACGATATCATCCAACTCCGACTCATTCCATTACTTTTTATTTCATATCCTGTTATTATATCTGAGTTGAAAATAAGTAAATCTCTTTTATTGCTGTTATTTGCCATACAGGAGTTGCATTGTATGAATCTGTATCAGTGTTTTGTTATATTTTGAAACAAAATTCTATACGCAGGACTTGAAATATAAACACAATTTAAGTATAAGAAAGATGAATTTACATTTCATCGTATCAATTATTATTAGGACTAGGTTGACCACGTATGCTATGGGTAGGTATATCTAAGGAGCTGTGGGGTAAGGTATCTAATAACCAGGCAATTTGAAGCAATGCCATTACCAGGCCAACGATCATTAGTTACCATTAGCCCCATATTGAAATACCAAAATAAAAAAATTAAAGCTGAAAAGAAAAATCCAAAATATCCCACGCTGCCAACAATGTCTGTAAGTATACTGCTGTAGTAACTGAATCAAAAAACTTTTTGTGTCTCTCATTCCGTTACCAACTTTATCATAACATTTGCAACGTACACCACAGAACTAAGCCAATAAATACATACGTGTCCACACATACTATTCCTGGGAAATGGAGAAGTTTCAAAAGTATTATCGCACTGTGGCGTTTGATAAAAGACTGTCGTTCGTGTAACGACTGTTGGGGCAAAAGGGGTGGGATACATTTGGTGACGAGAGTCTCTAATGCCCTCATCTATCTGAAGTAATCCCATAAAATTTTGTGGCGTGTTTGCATGGAGTGGAGAGCGACTGAAATAATCATGAAAGTATTCGTAGATATGAAATTTTAGTTGTACTTTCAGCTTCGTGTGAGTTTTTGCGATAGATATTCTGCGTTGTAACATAATATCACCATGTCTGCAATCTTCGAAGGTAAGTCGGAGGTGCACTTTAAATTACACCTGCCAGTAATGCTTAAGGCCCAACTAACAGTAGGTGAACCTATGCACAAATTCAGTACTGTTACTGAGAAATTCCAGATGGAAAAATCAATAACACTTTCACCAACTTGACAGTCAAATTCAAAATATTGTACACTATGAACAAAAAAAGTAGATCCAGGTCCCGCAATAAAACACAAACAAACATCACCAATAAGATGTGGTAGATAATGTAGTAACATCACATCATCAACATGATGTTATAATCATGAAAATAATGAGTCTTCTCAAGTCCTGTGTGAAGCGGGATTGCCAGAATTGTCAATTCGTTTGCCTTTTCTTTTCTAGAGACACATTGCCCTGTCCCAGTAAAACATTCTCAAGACCCGTCAACAGTACACACGCCACAGGGGCAGTTAAAATTCTGCACTGCAAAAACAGCACCTTGCAGAAAGAATTTGTCTATAACGGTCAATAGTAGAGAATTTATAAAACTGTCTGTATTTACTTACTTACTTGCTGAGTAAAGCTTACTGTTATTGAAGCGACTCGCGACGTTGCCGACGCATCCATTTTGTAACTCGATCTCACTATTGCTTTTACGCAGTGTAGCAGCAAATAGAACGGCTACTGGATATATCATTTTATCTGATTTGGAAACGTTTGTGCTATTTATTTAAAAGTTTAAAATAGCTGTGATACGATCATGTCATTTTAAGCGAAAGATTATCCTTTTAGTTTTGAGAAAAGACTGCGAAATAGTCTTAACTTGTAATCAATGCACGATCGCGATGTAAATATATATTGAATTCATCTGTTTTGTTTTGTTATTTATATTTTTTTACATACCTAATTATTTTGACATTCTCCACATTAAGCACCCGCTGAAACGACCCGAGAGACTGATACCTAAAGTATTCCACGAACGGCACCTATCAACATTTTTTATGCTCAAAATCAATTTCCTGTCTATATTCCTTATTATATCTTAATTCACACGGGTTTCAAAGAAAAATACGATTTTTTTCTCTACCATTGCGTAAACAACATAACAGTGCCGCTCCCCCTGAATCTAGCAGACGAAAAAAAATTGCCATCCGGGTTTTTTTAAACTGTTTGTCACTGATAACAACGGGACAAATGTGCGAGGAGTGTGTGTTTAGGGGAGTCCGTTATCGTACGGTGAATCGACGGGACTTATTTTCTGGCCGTTCGGGTTTATGGTCTTCTTTTTATAGAAAAAGAGGTGGTATTATTATTTTGTGTTAGTGATTTCTTACCTTTCATACTTCATGAAAGGTAAGAAATTTTGCTTGATTATTGCAAACACCTGCAATCTCTAAATTGTTGGGCAGAGAAGTTCAGCCAGTTATTTTTAAGTATGGCTAAACTATTATCGTAAACTGGGCACCGACTTCATGGATAAAGAGCAATTTCTTATGAAAAACCCAATAACATTTTGTCCGATATAGAATTTGAGCCCAGAACCGCTTGACCCAATGAGGCAAAAAACTATAATGAATAAGGTTACCACCTAAACGGTATCTATCGTTCCGTGACATTGTTTTTTTTACGTGGTAAAATAATCAAATGAGTCCTCCCACCTAGAAAAGGACACGAGGAACTGTCCTTTAATAGCCCTTTACGTTTCAGGGTCACGTTTATCTGATAAGGCAGTCCCGTGACCCCGACAAACAATGACTATGTGCTAAGACCCTCATTGCGGAGAACGCATAAAACTGTTCCACTCAACAACGATCATTGTCTTATAAGTTCACAAAGAACAACACAGGTGGCATTACTTACCTTCTACCTCCCATACAGCATGAATATCTTAAAATAAAAAGTTAATTAACTTTTAAAAGCATCATGGAAGTCCGACTCGAGTTGCGACCATTGTGTTGTTTCGAAACCCGATACACAATATCCCCTGAAACAGGAGAGCATCACGGACGAGGCTACTGCAAAGATAAACGAAGCGCGGTGTATCTCTAGTGCAATTTGTTACTCATTGTGCCCACTGCTCGGTAACAAATCTTGCAATTTATCTTAAAAAAGTTGTTTCATTTAACCAGAATTTATTGTTCGCGGTCTGCGAGAAAACAGAACAATGAATACGCGCAATGACTTTTGAATTTATAATGCCTGTCATATTACTTCTCTGAAAAGAAGCAATATGTACACAAATTGCACAATAACACTTTTTTTTGCCAAAATTTGCATAGTGGATCTCATCGCGGAAGAAAGGGGAACTTTGATCATATTTTTTATTAGACTGAACACACCGTGCATAAATTTTCACAACTTGTAGAACAAAAGTTGTTTATTTTGATGAGTGCACAAACCTCTTACTGGGTGGAGGGTTATAAAGAAAATAGGCTGTAAATTTTGATGGGATTGGTGACCTATTTGCACCTGTGGGGATATCTATCTGATCTTAATTTCTTAATACTCCCGCTCGTAATAAGAATGTTATTAAACATTGCACTTTGTCTCATATTTTTTTCTATTATTTGTATTCTAAAAGCTTTTCTCCAGAAAGGTCAGGTGACGTAAGTTTTGAAGTATGCAATCACAACCAAATAAATGTATGACAGGATTTTAGCAGATGATATTTTGTACTTTCTTGCTACCCTCATAGTAAAAACGCCTCTTTTTTATTTATCATCACACCAATCAATATTTATTAATGAAGAACAGTGTTCCTTGTGACAGCTTCGACATCTTATCAAAAAGCCATGTATTAAGCGAACGTCTAATACCGAAAACTCCCCAATTGAAGTAAGATAAGCAAAGCCTACAGCGGTAGGGAGCCGCAGGAGCGACGCTTCGTCACGAGATAACGACACCCCGCGGTAGACCTCATCTAATTTGTTACTCATTGTACGCCGCGATAGCTGTAATGTACCTAGTATTGATAACAAATCGAAGAGGTGCGAGCATAACTAGATACGGCTTCTTGATGAAAAGATACTAAAATGATAAAACGATGACAGATGAGATGAAAAGTTAAACATCAAGTCATTAGCAATGTTTCAAAAAGCTTACAATTTTATTTCAAAGAACACTTTAATCCCAATTCATTCAGAGTTGTAGTATTTCACTGTCAATTTACATAGTTTATTGTAATTTACAATCGCTTGATCCAAACAAGCTTGCAACAAAACCAACTAGAAGGCCTAAATTATTGCGCTCAGTTACACTCAAAATTATTGTCATCCATTTTAGATCAAGGAACTGCCGTTCAACTAAGCGTATACTATCTATAGACACTTCACAATAAATTATACCGAATGTTTATAGCGTGTTTACTGATCTCCCTTTGGCTTTAGCCCAATAGTGTCAACTGTTAATAGACAGCGCACGTGGCGCGATTTAGCGGCTGCTCCTTTTATCCCCAACGTCCTCCCGCTTCAAGAGATTTTTCACGATTAATTTTCTAGTGTAGACACTGTCACTTCCATTCGTTGGCAGGCACCCTTAACAAAAACAAGGATTATTCCATAAGCCCCTCCAGGCTTTGGTATCTAATTTCCTGTTTGTTTTTATTTTGTTTTGTTTTGTTTATTTACAAACGACGCTACTTTGCCAAGTGTTACTGTTAATAGATTAAATGGTATACGAGTATGGGCGGACAATGAATTGCCAGTGGCAATTCCGGAGAGACTAGAGATAATCGTGTTTCTAGCATTAGCGTTAACACGAAATCATTTATTTTGCATTGCGCGGAATTAATGTCTGGAGTCCAGCACGTCTTAATCTTTATCGTAAAATTTACATTACCGTATCCTGCAGACGTATCGGATAGGGCCTCATTTATTTCGAAATAAATTATTGATGCATCCTTTTTATCTCCTTCGGGCTTAATTGATTTGTCGCTTGAAGCCGTCTATATTCTTGCTTCTCAATTACGTGTGGAGCGAGTATCGCGAACTGTCGGCCGTTTTATTTATGGTAGGCCAATTGATTGAATTAGTGGACCCCGAGGCGCTTGCCCGATACTGACCTGCTTCATACCAATGAGAATTTATTTCACTAGCGCCGACACTTTATTTTGTAAACTTTACGTGAGCGTGGATTGTATTTGAATTTTTCTTTGTTTCTCTTATTGCTTGCAAATTGTTGAATGTATTTCGGAGAGCTCCGGGGCATTCACATTCATAAATCGATGGTCTTCGCTTTTTAACTTCACAAAAAGGTACCGCTTTATTTTGATTTCATAAAAGCCATCATCCCACCATATTTGTTGCAACATAATATCGCTGATAGAGATGATACATCACAATGCCTGCAAAGCCAAAGATAAGTCGTTGCAATATTTAGGGGGACATAAAGTGCGGTCGATGCATTTAGGGTGCCCGCTAGTTTCTTCGCTTCACTTATTTTTTCTTAATCAAATAAATTCATTCGTTTACGATTGAACTGCTGAATGCTTATCAACTTTGTCCATGACAGTTTGCTCTGTTTAGCTATTAATGCAAATTTATTTTTCTTTTAACAAATGTCGATGGAACTTCTGTGGTTAGTTCTTCGCCATGTCGATAAACTTACTCATCAGCAGCACATATTATAAATGTTATTGTTATTGCTGCCTCCAGCAAAAATATTGCTTTGATTTTAGTTTTTGGCGCAAAGGATATTTGGCAGAGTTAGAAAATTAGACAAGTAGTGCTCATTAAGTAGGTAAGTCTTAGTTTAATTAAACGATCGTATTAACAACACATAATTTAATCAGATTCTTATGAAAAATGATTTATCATCACACTCGCATTTAACGGTCGATCGTCGGTTAAAAAAAGAAAAACATCCTTTTCTAACCGACTCAAAAAACACTCACAACCACGTGCCACAACATAACGGATTCACTCCATACATGAAAGTCAGAGATAAGCGGGTGTGCAATGCATTCGGGGCCGAGACCGGGGCTAAAAGCTGTAGTTTTTACCTTCGCCCTGGCGCAAGCGATTGGTCGTGACTCGTGAGCCGTCTGGGGGCACGTGTCTACGATCTGTATCGTGTGCCTCACCTGACGCACAGAGCCTGCACTACGTGACCCGCATTTGCACCGCATGGAAGTAAATATCACATAGAGGATTTATCTTTATGGTATCCGGAAGAATATTGGGTATTTTGTCTTTGTGAGTATAACTTTTTGATGGTTTTTTGACGATTGTTTTGTTTTGTGTTTTAAGGGATATTTTGTACCATGCTTGTATGTTTTTATGTCATTGTTTTATTGTTTGTAATGTTCCGGGTTATTGATCCAGGTTCTGGTGACAGTAACCTTAATCAGAGAGGAGGGAATGGACTTGCGACTATCTGTCTTGCTGAGTGCTAGTTGGTGCTTTAATGCTTACTTATCATTATCATATGTTGACATTTTGTCATCATAAATGTGGAATTTTTCCAGTCTCATCAGTATCCAGTATTTTTTGTCCATTCTTTTAGTTATATCTGAAGATTTTCCGTTTGTTTCATTAACTTAATTATTAATTGAGTACCGAATGAAGGGATGTGACAACTGCAATGGCGGGCGCCCAGGTACAGGGTGCATAAACACCTAATTACGGCACTGTATTATATATTTATAGCTCACCATGTCAAACCTTCCTAGAATAACCAAACCAACCAATCTTTAATTACAACTGAAATTAAATCAAGAACCCTATCGAATGACCAAAACCTCCAAATAGCAATCCTGACCAAAACCTCTTACCAAAGCCGACCTAATCCTATACTTATCAACTAACTACGGTTAATGAATATTTTAGTAGGACCGAGTTAATGAAGGACGCCTCCTTTGTCCCGGCCACGGCTTGATTACATTCAGACCGACGTAGAAAAGCACCCGGATATAAAACAGAACTGAATGAGCGAATCGGATAGTGATAAATGTTGATGGGTTAATTAAGAATGAACGCATTATTGGCAATTAATGTAATGAGTGATGTGTTTTTGTGGATGTTGTAATTAAGGGTTGCTTTCTGGATGTTCGTTTTTTTTTTTCTATGTATTGAATATTTTTAAGTATTCTTTTGGAATATTTTTAGTAGACTTTGTGGTCAATCTGCAAAATGTTTGGGTTACGCCACAATTAAAATGACAGTCCAAAATAAGTTTGTATGAGAAATAGCCTTTTTTCTTACGTTTTGTGAAATGCTTTTATCCTTTGGGAAGCTGACTTCCCAAAGGATAAAAGATAAATAATATAATAATAATAATAAATAATATAATAATATATAATTATCTTCTTTATAAACTATTACTGCTTCTTTTATACTATAACATTCGGAACAAATCAAAAGAAGGATGGCCAATTCCTGTAAAGGGTGCGCCAAAACTTTGAAAGTTTGGACCAATTTCGTCAAATTTTTTAAGGTTACGAACACCGTAACAGCTCCCCTTTGGTTCTTTATTTAAGTTCATTATTTTAAAAGGATTTTTAGTATAGGAACACATTTATAACGTGAGAATATATTGGTAAGGATTTACAAAAGCTTAACATGATTTTTTTGGGTACGGAAGCACGTTTTATTTTTAAACATCATCTTTACAGATGTTCGGACTACATTTAGTTTCTAAACGGAACATGTTTATTTGAAAATCTTTGGCTATAAACTGTTGAGATTCATTGATGTCTAAAATTAAATTTGCTTAATGGCAATGTACTAACTAGTGTATTTTGTGATTCTTTATAGTCACATCTTTAAAGAAACACCTTAGATCCTGATTCTAATCATAACTATAACTATTAATAATATTATGTACAAATACGAAAGTAATGTTGTTTGTTTGTTACCCTCTCACACGTAAACCAGTGAACCGATGATCCTAAAATTTTTAGGCGAACACAAGCGAACTTTTAGCCTGAAACAACAGAATAAGGAAATTAACACTAACGTTACATGGTACAATCCGAATTTACTGTCAAATTCTGAATCCATGAGAGTGAATCCGCGTGCAAAAAAGCTAGCACCTCTTTAAATATTCTATAACTTATAGTTGTTATTCAAATACATAAATATTTAAAACGTTAAACCTCACTTATTCTAAACTTAACATTCGTCTTACCCGATCATCGACAGCTCTGCACTCCAATCGATCACTCTTATCAAGATAAAATCAACACATTAAATTTTCTTATCTAGTCGCCTGTATCCGTGACGTCACCGCCAAACAGTTAGGCAACATACGTGACTGGCATATGCTGGGAGTCCCAATTGACACGTTCAGGGCGCCACGTGTACAGAATCGACGCCAACTAATCCCTGCTTATAGTATTGCTAATATTTTATTTTGTTTTGGGATTTTGGGGCTAGGAAGGTATGTTAGCAGATGCGGGGAAGGAAGTTTTCATAAGAAAAAATAAGGATTAGGAAGATTTATTTTTGTCTTACTCGGAGTAAAACTACTGAAAAGGCATAGGTACCTTTTTTCTAGCTTGGTACTTCCAACTTAGGTGTTGCGGAATGGACTGTCAGACTCGTTCTGACTAAAATTCACGGTGCTCCTTCAATAGCCCTTTACGTTCCACGGTTACCTGTTTAGACAGTCCCGCGACCCCGTCAGTATTTTTGACGACCGCAATTAAGCTCAATTAGGACTCAATTTAAATTCTTTGTTGTAAGATTACAAAATTCATTACCCATAAATTAATATCAATAAATACCAACTACATAATTGTTATTTTATATTCAGTTGTAAAACTATGTTTTGAGTGCTCTTATTCCTATAGTAGCCAAATGATTTTCTAGGCTAATGATATACCTATATATATAAAAGCCAGTGGCAATAAAAAAGTAAAAGTACCTTAAAATAATACCTACTTCAAGAGGATATCCTACTTTGAGGAAAATCAAAACAAAACATGTCGTAAAATTCTCTATGATTAGGATAAATAAACAAATGAAATTGGCTTTACGAAACATTTCTACAATTTTGTAAAAATACATTGAACGACGCGACGACGTCGACGCCTTGATAACATGTTTCATTAAATCACTGAGCAAAATTAATCTTGATTTAAAATAACAACGATTTATATTAAAGCTAGACTTGAGAGTAGCGATTACTGTCAAATCTGTCACATCATACCTAGATTTATGACAAAACTGATCTTAAAATCTGGCTTGAGTGCCTATTTTTTATCATTCAATTCTTGGTATTGTCTCATGACGCTCACAGCTGTTGAATGTGACCTACTTTTAAGTCGTAGATATGAACATCCATCCATAAGCATAAATGTAACGATGACTAACACTTTTTGAAAGACCGTATTGTTTCATGAAGTTATGTTAATAAATAGGTTAGTTTTGTGTTATGTTCTCTGGTCCAACAAAATATGAAAAATTGAAAATATAGGTACTTCTAATATGAATGGGATCGTATAATACGTGAAAGTATGTTTACTTATTTAAATGAAAGTCATTAATAAGTTACTTCTTTAAACAACATTCCAAATATTTTCGCATAATAGTCACACTTTTGATGGGTGTAACTCGGAGTTTTTTCTCCAACTTCTCATTAAGAAATTCTTCTTCTTCTCATTTATTTCTTTTTTTATTTATAACGTATCAGGCGTACCAGAAATTCTACTTAAATAACCATTAAACAAACTCTCTACACTACAAATTGTTAACAAATAAAGTCCATGATCATCCTAGTCTTCGTAGCGTATCGTAGTAGCCTTTTCGTAGCACGGCGTAGTACGGTAGTAGAACATTTGATCTGTTAGCATTATTTGAAGGTAATCTTTATGACTTTATGGAAATGGTTCCGTTTTATTGCAAATAATTTCGGTTGGATGGTCGATATCATTTTAGTAGGGGATTAGATATTTGGATTTTAGGTAAGCAGCTAACATTAACAATATCATTACTCGTTCGAAGTTAAATGAAGATATGTAAAACCGTGATTCATGAAATCATTTATAGAGGTCTTTGAAATAACAGTTGTTAAGATCGTGAATTCAAAAAATCTTCTTACCACATAATGTCCCAAACTAATTAAGAACAACTGCAGCATTATTCCACATACCGTTGTCCGTAAGCAAGAACCCAACTTAAACAATAACATAACTTTTTAAATTTATGCCAGCAGATGCAAAACATTGGGCCATAAATGAGTTAATAACCGAAACTTTTTAATAAACAAGTTATTGCAGGCGTGCACTCGGCGAAAATCATTATTATCATCAAGCTTTCCTTGTGCTTTCGGCAGTATGCAAAAGCCGCACGTTACTGAGTCGGCGCGAAATGACAAACTAGAGTGGGGGGCAGTAACCCTCGGACCCTCGAACGGGGAGGTTGTGTCGCTGCGTGCCGTAAACAACTCGCGATCACCGCAAACTATAAACATTTGCCGACGATGTTATGATTCGAAGTTCGAAAATGAACCAAGAACTTTTTTATCGGTTGAAATTATAATGAGTGTGTTTTTTTATGTGGACAATAAACTATGACGTGTACAGTGAGAAGTGACGTTAATAAGTAGTGTCAAGCATGACCGTGGGTCCAATTAAAAGAGATAATCTCGGATGGAACCAGTTCAAGTGTATAGTGCTTTTGCATCTTTTGTTCAGCTTCCCTTGCGCGACAAAAGGTAAGTGACAAAAATAAGATAAGAGGTTTTTTAACCGTAGCTCCAGATTTCGTCGTACGATTAATATTTTGCGACGCGACGGCTCAAAGATAAAAGTTCAATGCACTTTATTGTTATTTCGCGCTGTTTTTTAATTATTATTATTTTAAACAAATTAACTCAGATACGATTGGTAATGATTTTATTATAGATAGAATAAACACAATATTATATCGAAAATATAAAGCACCAACATTCAAAAATTACGGTGCTTCATGTCTAAATTTCGAAAACGTATTATTAATATTGATCCTCATAAAAAGTTTATTGCTATAATATTTCTTAACGAGTCATAAATTAATAATTGACACAGACATACATTAAAAATGTATTAGAAAATACTACCTATCTATTGCCAGCCTACCTAACGTTTTAATAAAAAAAGATCTTAATGATTTTAATTATCTTTTATTAATGGGTTTTTAATAAGATACTTATTAACTTTATAATAAATATGTATATAATTACGTTTTTTAATTACGAGTAAAACGGTTGCTATAAGGAAAATTTGGAAATAAAATGTAGGAATAAGTTATGGAATGGAAACCGATATACATCAAACTGATGATGGTATAAATCTTAGATTAGGACGCAAATAAACATATTTTTTCTATAGCTAATTAGATTCCCGATTAATTTCTGATAAGAATATATCTATTCTCTTTCCATAAGCTCAAAGTCGGGCTCCGCGCATAAAAGAGCACCCAGCTGACACGATAGTGGGCAGGAGCGAGCCTGCTACTCTGCGCTGCGTGTCAGAGGGCAAGCCCAAGCCGACCATCCAGTGGTACAAAGATGGCGCTCCTCTGGCCCCTACTGATCACCCGCACCGAGTCCTGCTTGAAGATGGACTGCTGTTTCTTAGGTAAGAATATAAAATTTTAATTTTTCACTTCTTTTTATCACTGACGACGGTACAGGAAAGAATCGTAATACTTCATCATCGTCATCATCATCAGCCGGAAGACGTCCACTGCTGAACATAGATCTCCCTCATTGAGCATCACGCCGAACGAGAACTGGCCACTTGCATCCATCGATTGCCCGCGACTCTCACAATGTCGTCGGTCCGCCTAGTGGGAGGCCTACCTACGTAGCGTCTTCCGGTCCGTGGTCGTCAGATACTTACAGACTAAAAGTCCTCTCTGTTCATGTCCATCAGTCGCCCATTGAATTCCAGGACCTTTCCTTTTAAGAAAGACGCGCAGCCTTTCGAGGAATATAGGTTCTATTTAATGCAACTGGTCTCAAACTATACACTGTGTGTAAGTTTCTTTGTCACAATAAACATTTCTGTACTCGCGTCTGCCTAAATATTTAATTACTGCGCCTACACTGCATACTGCAGTCACTGCACAGATTCGGATGTATGTCTGTCGTGATAAACGTTCGAGTTTTAATTAATTCATGTTACGCTGTAATTCAAATGTAACATGACAGATGGTGCTAGCTATCATTGTTACGTCTGGCTTTACGAGTGATAGTTTTGAACTATTCGAATACGATTATGATGTCAACCTTTTAATGCCTATAAAAAATCTTCACTCGCGCTGACTAACGGGTCCTTTTTTAGTGGTAAAATAATCAAATGAGATACAGACTGAAATCCACCGTGCTCCTTCAATTGCCCTTTATATTCTAGGGTCACGTGTACAGTTAAAGGTACAAGTTGGTAGCCGACTGCACGCAACAGAGAGAATTTCATAGAAATACGTAGAAACCAGTAGTTTCACTGCGACACGTTTGCTGCAGCTTCATGTCGTCAGCTACCAACTTGTACCTTTAGACAGTCCCGCAACCCAAAGACAGACCAGATACCTAAAGACATTCCCGCGATCCAAGAGATCCTGGTTTGGATTCTCAACTCAAGCAAACTGCTATTGACTTCTTCCGTGAAAAAATACTCAGTAGCAGTCTTGGAGGCTAGATTTGTGTCTGTTTGAATAGCTCCCTTTATTACATGCGAGTCTAAAGCAACTGGAAATGTGGGTGTACTAACAGGTACAAGGGTACAACTCTACCTAACCCCTGAAGAATTAAAGGCACGAAGTTATATGAAAAATCTAACTTGAGCTTTGTCGAGGAGTTTACTTTATTCTACAGGCGCATGATCGGTTTCAGCAGACAAATTACTGAAATCGTTTTAGTAGTATTTATTTAATCTACTTTAGCGTAAACCGCAGAACCGACATTGTTGAATTTTGGAACAGATCAGATCAGCAGTTATATCTTGAAGTCGACAAAAATCTAAATACAAAAATACATTTGCAAGTACTAAACAAGATAATACTATATCTTTTATGACCCAGTCAAAATAACAGAGTAAATAAAATATACAAACAAGTACTTGATAAAACACTTTATGAAATACAGCAAAAAGCTTTAGACATAGCGACGCCGCGTCTTTTTATAAAAAGCTTTTATTGAACAAAAAGAAATAACTGAGCAAGTAATACTAAAAATACTTTGAATAAAAATGTAATAGGTATTACAAGTACTTTGAGCGTAATACCGTTGAATATAACATTACAAAAGCTTGGAGTAGAATTAATATTACATACTTAGTGTAATGACGGTCATATAAAAGCCGCATGCCGCGCCGTCGGTCTCACACAAACTTTTCATGGTTATTGTACTATTTATTGAGTAAAGGTTATTGTTGTATGTAAGGTGTAAAGGAATATGGATAACATTGATTAAATTTTATCAAATACTAGCTGACCCGGCAAACGTTGTTTTGCCATATAAATTATTTTTACACTTAGGGGTATGATAAATAGATGTTGGCCGATTCTCATAGATACCGGATAAGCACAAAAATTTCATCAAAATCAGTCAAGCCGTTTCGGAGGAGTTGGCAACGAAAACTGTGACACGAGAATTTTATATATTAGATAATGATAAAGGCTAAATGATTAAGTACTAATAAGTACGTGTCGTGCCGTACTGATAAAAATCGACATTATTTTAAAGCTTAAAGCTGTGTCCCACTGCTGAACGAAGGTCTCCCCCTTTTTACCTCGCATACCTCTCTAAGAAAAAAAACTCTCTTCCAAATGGGCAATTTCTGCCCAAACTCGCCTCGTGAACATGAGACCCAGTATGATCAATTTAAATTACAAATTTTTATACATTTCATATTAAAATTTGACATTAATTAACATCGTTTTAAAAATTATGAAAGGCTTGAGAAAAGTAGGACTTATAAATTAAAAAAATAATGATTTATTACACGTCTATTAACACAAACAATAACTAATTGACCATTTCAAAACTATGAGAAATAAAAAGGACGCATATGGTGCCAGACATGGCAAAGGCAACTACATAAATTATTTAGCTAGGCTTGTACTCTTTGCATATTTGTTGCTCAGTGTATTTCGCCTGTACTCTCATAAAACCGGCCAGACTAATTTGGCCGGAGTTTTTATTGTTGTGTTAATTACTGGCAGAAAAAACTAAAGTACATGGTGTTTTATTACGCCTTGTCTTGACACGACATAACAAATAAAAGCGCAAAGAACTTGGGTATGGAAATAAACCTGTCCAAAGTTTTTTTTTTTTCTTGTGTTGTAGTTTTTAAAACGATCAGTTTAAGACTTTGCTTAACTTTAAGCCAGGCTCTTAATTACTTCGAAATTTTCAAACTACGTCGTAGTTCAGCGACTGCTGAGCTTTAGGTTCTAGGCTTGATTCTCAGGATGGGAAAAGTGCTATTGAGCTTTTCCATCAGTGTGTATGGTTTTGTGCCCATAGGCCTGGCGAAATATGGATGTAGGTAGACCTCTGTTTAACTCTTCAGGAATTACAGGCTTGATAATGTTATAAGTTATCCTAGTAAAGTTAAGCAACATTTATCCTACGATTTTGGTATGCAAACACATTAAAACTTTTACGGTTTAAACCTTGCTGTCTGCATACATACCTTTGCCGACTCGTCCTTGGCATTTATAGAACGTACAATACACAACTCTCCTAGCTAGAGGCACTAAATTAGTCAAAATCGATACAGTCTAGACACCATAGGGAAATTGTTCATGCATGCATATGTGCACACATATGTACATACATAACGTACAATCCCAGACGGCCATATCAGGATTTGAATTTATAACCAGGACACGGACTTGAAAATCACCTGTTCAAAAACCCCTTACATCCGAAATAGCTCCTGTAATTTATTTCTATCCAAAAATCTCTGGATCAATGTTTTACATCCCAACCTATAATTTACCGCTACTAGTATTCCATTCAAAATACTACCCGTACACTATGACCGATATTGAGTTGATCGTTAAATTGTAGGGTTATGCGAGGAAAGAAAGAAAACGACGAGGGTGTGTATTGGTGCGTTGCACGCAACTCCGTCGGCGAGGCGGTCAGTAAGAACGCCACACTCACCATCGCTGGTAAGACCTGATTCATTGCGTGTAAGTACGTTTAAATTGCCTGTAATACTGCACTTGCATGAGGGGTTTGAATAATCCATGAAACTGTAATTGCAGGTACACTTTTGTTTGTCGTACATTCACAAATAGATTGCATTACGTAATTTGTGTTTGTATTTAAGGATCGTACTGTAGGTTTAGAATTTGAAGTCATTAATCAAGATCAGAAACAATATCTGAATAGCGTAAACAGAATTCCTAAAACACAATAGGCGTTTGATGTTAAAATTATTACAGCTCAAAGTAAGGTCGCAACCGATTGCCATTTGTCAGGCACAGTAACAATCCCTAGAAACTATAACGAGTTTGAAACAGAATCTTAAGTACACTTTACCATTGAACCCTAAACTTCTGAATGGTAGCAATCTGAAACTTAATAATTAAACTGTACCTGTGTATGCTACAAATGTTGTCAACTTCGATATTGCATAAAGTGGCTTTCTAGATGAAGATACTTAATTGAACCAACAAAATGGTTCCTAAACTGCAAATGAACTTGTCTTCGTTGCAAAGTATGAATGTTTGCTTGCAAAATTCAAGCTTTCATTCTATAAATAAATTGAAATCAAACCCTTTCAGTTCAATGGAATCGATCTCGACAAATATATTTACCTGATTCCGATGTTTGCAAATGTAACTAGACACTGTTATGCCGCCGCGCGGTAAACCACTAAAAGGTCTGGTGAAATCTTTATTTGCTTACCGATCTTCGCTGCGGTTTTTATGGAGTAATGCTATACTTTGTATGTCTGTTATTACTGTCAGGTATAAGAATTTATAAGATTACTCTGTACGAGTATATTATTTCTTTTGGGAAGTCTGTAAAATTAAGATTTTAGGAAGTCTCTATAAAGAAAGAGAATTAGAATGTTATCTAGTCCACTAAGGAAATGTGTTGAATAGAAAACATATTTTATAGCTTTTAAAATGAAAGGGTTTACAACTTTCAAAAAATCTTTTAGTTTTTTAAAACCCAGTTTGGTAAAAAAATGTTGCTGCATAAACAGTTTTCATTCTAGTTCTCCGTGACGACTTCAGAGTTGAACCTCGAGACGTGAAAGTGGCTAGTGGTGAACCAGCCACGCTAGAATGCTCCGCTCCTAAAGGCGTCCCGGACCCCGGCGTGCACTGGACGAAGGACGGCCAAACTTTAGATGTAGAAGTTAACGGGAGGTAATAATTAATTCCAGACTTCGAACTTCGTCCACTATTTTGGTACCACATTGTTCACTTTACATAAATATTGTCTTGTTTAGTGCAGCCAATATTTTAATGCCGAGAGTAACCAAACAGCATAATTTATTTCGCGTGTGAACGTTTATTGGCTTAACGATGTGCTTGAGGCATGTGTTTCGTTTCGAATTTAAGTTACAATGATTCACGTTTCTTGAAGATTTTCTTGTTATTCTCGGTCTTAATAAGTTTGTTAAACACAATAACATTCGTAAGTTTACTTCTAGTTCCTAAATTAAATCCTTGTTTCAGGATTATGATTGTAAATGGTGGTGATCTCAGAATATTAGAAAGTCTTCCAGCAGATAGTGGTGTATATAGATGTGCTGCGTCAAATGTAGCCGGGGAAAGACAATCTCGTCCTGCGACATTGCTCGTATTACGCAGACCACATTTTCTCGTGAAACCTAATAACATAACGGCATTAATAGGCCAGAATGTTGAATTTCACTGTCAGGTAATGTAATGGAAAATTCGTCTGCTTGCTCATTGGACTTGTTAACCGCAATGTTGTTTTAAAGCTTACCTTGTAGTTGATAAGGTGAATTCAAATCTGCTGCATATTTCGTTTTAAAATGTCTTCCTGTATAATTCTGGTCCACTTCATATTGGTCTTCTTCTAAAAATCCCGTGTAATTATAGGCATCACCAGAATCAGATGTGTCAGTAACGTGGTCGCGAGACAATGGCTCATTATCGCCATACGCGATCATTCGTCGAGGATCTCTGAGAATAGATCGTGTTGTTGCTACTGACGCCGGCACTTATACTTGTAGAGCTGAAAGTCAAGCCGGGAGCAGCGCTGCAGCGGCTACACTTACAGTTCATTGTAAGTGAATAGATTTTGTTGCAATTTATCTTGCAATACTATTAGTTGCCTATTTAGCGAAACATTCTCATGAAATCTGGTGAAAACTCAATTTCTCTCTTATCTTTGCTCAAATGTTTATTTATATCCAAGATAATAATTTTGTGTAATTGTTTTGTCTTGTCTTGAAGTGAGCTTAAACAAATCTACAATTTCACTTCGTCCGAAATGAATGTGTTGTTGAAATAATGAAACGTAGTGACAATATAATTCTGTTTTAGCTCTACCTCATTTCACTCGAGTGCCTTCAGATCAAACTGCATGGGAAGGTGAGGCGATATCTTTTCAGTGTGAAGCTGAAGGTGCTCCACCGCCTGTAATATTTTGGACTATGGAAGGATCACAGGTAAAAATAGTAATTTTTATTCTCACTTGTCATCAATTTAACATTCTCTCGACCTTTCTTATATTCCTCTCTTTTCTTTATTTTTATTAGTACCTAGTATTTCAGCTTGGCTATAAAAAATTGTGTTTCACAGGAATTAGTGTTTCCAAAATCTGCCCACGGCACCGGGCCGACTTTATATCTAGACAGAGTTACAACCCAACATGCAGGCAGATTGACGTGTGTAGCGGTTAGTGCGGCTGGCAGTGCATTACATACTGCTACGTTACAGGTTTGACCTTTATCACTTTTAAGATTTTGAACATCTTTGGTGAAACATTTTTATTGTGCAAATTCATCATTGTTCATTGTTTCTTCCTAGGTATTAAGAAGAGAAGCAAATTCATTTAATGGTGATCTAGAATCTTCGTCACCATATCCAGAGTTGTCAAAGCATCAGAATCATCAGCCGATGACCCAATATGAATTGGTGCAGGCTCGTCGGTATTTGCAACAAGATGTATTAGCTTTGAGAAGAGTGGAAGGAATATCGGCTACAACTGTTAAAATTGTTTGGGATGTTAGTATAATTAATAAGAACAATAATTATTTAAATTCATGTAGTGATCATGTGTTCAATTATAAAGGTTTATTTTGATTTCAGGTATTAACAGACTATAACGAATATTTAGAAGGAGTAAAAATATGGTTCAATGGTACCTCCCTTAACAGACAATACGTTTTAGAAGAAGACTACCAACATTCCAATATATCGTATAAAGAAAGTTTAGCTGATTTTAGGAAGTACGAAAATTTTTCAATGACGACAGTTCACAATAGCGGTTCTTCTAGTCATATTTTAACAGGCTTATTGCCATACGCTCAATACGATGTATTTTTAATGCCATTTTACAAATTGTTATTGGGTAAACCTTCTAATATGAAGAGTGGTGTTACTGAGGAAGACGGTAAGACTAATATAACAACTAAAATGTTTGATGTTGCATGTAATTAAGGCATCACGTATAACTACAGCGTTAGATGAATGTGTTGTAGTTCCGACGGAGCCACCGCAAAGCGTCACAGCGGGAGTGATAAATGCGACGTCAGCATGGATTCGGTGGGATCCACCGCCCCCGCATACATGGAACGGCGAGCTTTCCGGTTATTTGGTCAGTAGAAAATAGGAATAGAATTTTGTATTGGCATTTGTTTGGTTGATTATAATTTATTGTGGGTTTACTTTTGTCTTAGATTGAAGTTCGTGTGGGTGGAAGTACCGGGGGTCGAGTTGTTGGTCAGATGTCTTTGGGCGCTCGCACTCGCGCGGCTGCAGCTAGCTCGCTGCGTGCCGGCGGGCGGTACAGTGCGCGCGCTGCCGCTGTCACACGCCGGGGACACGGCCCGTTCAGTGCGCCTGCGCACATACACATGCTGCCCACACAGTCGCAGAGACACTATGTGCAGTAAGTACCCTATTTGTAGACATTAGTCAAGTTGTTAAACGAATGGGCACGAACTTGGGACAAATCTACCGTGAAAGACACTGCACAGTTTGTTTTTCAAGTGACCAAATGGGTTTCCTCATACAGAAGCTGTTATTTTCCCTTTGATGTGACCATTTACCAGGAAGCCCTTTTACCCAGAGAGGTCGTCTCCAGTAGCGCGATGAGCAAAACGGTATGAAAATAAACATTTTGTTTCAGAACCGAGCCATCGACGGACAAGGCGATAGTGTCAATGTTCCAGGAAACTTGGCTGCTGGCATTATGTCTAACTTTGTTAGTGTTAGTACTAGTCGGCACTGGAGTCATTGTTTATATAAGGCGAAAGCAGACGAAGCAAAGGAAAAGCCAAAACACGACTGGTGAGATGAGTCACGATGAGATCTATTCTTGTTAGAACCAAATGTGTTTGTCTAGTTAGGACTAAAAAATATATTTGCAGGTACTGCTATTGTGAATGCTCAACAATGCCTTTTAGGCAAGGAAGCAGTTTGGCTAAGAGAAAGGCCAATGTTTGAAGGCTCAAACGAACCTAGAATAGAAATTTTAAATTGTCACCAGAGTCTTTTACATGGTAAGAAAAATTTCACTTCCAAACACATTTTATATTATCTGTTCGTAGTATGTTTTACAAATAATCTTGATTATTTTCTTTTAGGTGGTCACTCAATAGGTACAATGTCTATGGAAGCCGAGTACAGTCTTCCACAACATACAAATGTAATGAATCCAATTCCAGAAGAGACTCAGCTAAGGAGACTCCAACCTGAACCTTACGCGTCGAGTGCTATTTACACTGAGTTAAATTATCAGGTTTGTATTAATTTCTTTGTTAGGTTTGTTTTTCTTTGATCAAAATTATTGTTGTAAATTTTTTTTCTATTTTTCACTTTTAAAACTTTTTTTTTATTTCTCTTTTTTATATCTTTTTGTTTGACTACAAGTCTAAGCTCTTTATTAGTGAACTCAAATTTTAGGATCACACAGATGCAGAAGATTCATGCATGAAATGTGCTGTAAGCCCAGGCTCATACGACAACAGCATGGTCAGGTCCTATGGAGAAAGTAACCAATACTCAAATGAGGAATGCTCAACCTGCTGTCGAAGCAGCAGTTCCACTCTCACGAAAGACTACAGTGAGATGACAAAATGTGGGAACGATGATGAAATGCAAGACATGTCGATAGAAGACTGTCCCTCTTGCAAAACAAATCATTCTAGATCTTCAAGCCATCACGATGGTAACAAAGATTGGGCCATGGCCGAAGTAGAATATGACTACCCACAATGGCATTGGTTGGGAAGAGAAAATACTTTTAGACAACAGAATAATCAAGACATGAGGTATGCAAGTGAAGGAAGGAGCGATCAGGATTGTAGGATGAATTTATGTGATATTCTGCCACCACCGCCTTATGAGAGGTAAGGACATGATTTACACTGATGCTGTGACAAAATTATAAAATAAGAAACAAGTAACTCAATATTTGCTTCTTTCACAGGGAATCACCATATCGAGAAATGCACGCATTCACAAATCACTCAGGGACATCAGGTTGTTCAGGCCATACGTATAGAAGTTAATTGAATTGTAAATTAATATCACTAGGATGTAATACAAGCAATATTACTTTATAGTGAACTGTACAAATGTATAAAGGATTTTGCATATTATGATCGTTAAGGTAAAGTGGGATACTTGTTACACCGTCGTGTAATGCAATAAGGAGACAAGAACAAGAATTTATTACTAAGAATGGTTGAAGTCGTGCTATCTATGCACCAATGAAGTACAGTTTTCACGTGCATTACTTTACATTGTATCTGCATATTTAACAGCGTATACTGCTTCGGTAGCAACGCCATTAAATTTTAAGATAAAGTTCTCTGGATCTCGTTGGATAAGAAACAGACACTGATATAATATTCTTCAAGTTTTTCATGAGATTTGAACTCTGGTTTAGTTAACCAGCAGTCAACTGCCCTTTCAGGTTCATGGACGTAGTTACGCGACGGTGTGACAGACGGGCTTTCGAAGATTGTAGTTCTTGTGGATGTGTTTACAAATAGACTGCTATGTAACGTAATGTAGGCATTAGGTTTTCATCTTTCTCTAGTGACTGTGATATAGTATAATTTCGTATTCAAATTTACGTTTTATGTAAATATTTTAAAATGTTTGATATCCTTATACAATTTTATCATTGACGTATTTATTGAGTGTAGCGAGTTAGGATTTCGAATGAGAACCAAATTTTTTAAATGAATATTTTAAATAATCACAGTTGTATATCATTTTGTACTGAGACAGCATTCCTACACTGTATCGGAAGATAATTTGTACTTTGTAAACCAGATTAATTAAAACTGGAAGAATTTTTATCTGTTTGTTTTACTTTTACTTCTTCAGACAATTTACTGGTAGCTGCGTCATTAAATTCGTGATGAGTTGACCTCTTGATCTTAAAGGGGCACTTGAGACGCTCTTTACCATGATTGTGTCCTTAATAAAATCCCAAATAACGTTACATGGAAAGTAAAATGCTTTAGACTTGTTTCGTAATCTATTGATGTAAAAAATACATCAACTCGAGATCGAGTCAAGAACAGGCGTTTAAACCATCGTAAATTTAAAAAAAGGGTACTCATCAAACACAACAGCGATACTTTTAATGATTTCCTAACAGATGTCAGCCAAAATTTAACAGCCAGTACCAAAGGAAAAGGCTTACAATTAAAAATATTTTACAGTGCAATAAAGCTGCGAATTGCTTGTAAATCGTCGCAGATAAAATGTAACGTTCACACTCAAAGAAACGGCTACCTACAAAGATTTCATCACACCAGTAAAAGTTTAATTAATTGGCACTTTTTAAGTTACTAGTTGCAAGCTGTTTATTTTTCGGGCAACATGACGTCAGAAGCCGTAGACATGCGAAAATCACAGGGATAATTATGTTTTTTGCCCCTTCGTACACTAGGCGACGCAAGTCTCCGATACCTTACGACTTTGACATCCATTGACGAGTGCGTGTTTACGAACCTCTATGGGTTGTATTGCGATAGTGGCCTGGATACCGAAATCGTAAGGTATCGGAGACTTGCGTCGCCTTGTGTACGAAGGGCCTTTTAGTTAATCCAAATTATTCTACTATTGTCCAAAGACTGTCGGTCACGGCTCCCATCAACTCTCACAAGGTAAGGTAATAGTTTTGAGCGTCCCATCAGTTTTAGAATGCCACTACTTTTGAACGCTTTATCGTCATCATCAGCTGGAAAACATTGGCGAACATAGGTCTCCCCATAGACCGCCACGCCGAACGACAATTGACCACTTGCATTCATCGGTAGCCCGCGAAAATGACTAGGTCACACCTTCCCCTAATCAAATATACCACAACTCCGGTTTTGTTACTAATATTAATGAAATAATCAACTAAATATGCCACTTAAAACCTCCGTACCAAATGTTAATTACAAAAATGTCGATAAGCATATGGCCGTAAAACTATTAAAAACTTTTTATAGTTAAATAATTGTATGTTTCCCTCCCTCTCTAATTAAGTCGAGGGACATAGTTATGACCCCAATTTAAATGATAAGGGTTGTGATTGCAGTGACTTTGCAACTTTGACCCCCGAAATTAACCCAGCATTTTGGTACATATTTAATTAAATTTTAATGGAAACTTAATATTTTATAAAGGGTAAACAGATTAGTCCTTTTGTAAATAGCTATTTTATTTATTTTTTATATAATTTATCTGTCAAAGAAATTAAAAGAAAAGCATCTCTGTCTGATTTTGAAAACTTCAATAATGATTCGAAATTGAAGGTTTTATGGTAATTGAAAATTCATAGATACTTTGCAAAAAAAATAGAAAAACATACATATATACCTGAAATACAAGATGATCTCATCTGCATAGCCTTTTCCCAACTATATTGGGGCTGCTTCCAATCAAATCGGATGAATTGCATTGTATTTAGAAGATAGTCATCTAAAAACCATAATTATGAAAGAAAATAACAAAAGAAAAACTATTTTATGTATGATCCAGAAATACTATAGTAAAATAACTATCTAAAACCACCTAAATAAGTACCTAACAGAAGAAACCTTTCCTCCAACCAATCTTATTACGAAAACCAATCCCATTCCGTCATCTCCTCCAGATATCATTACAAACATATGAAAAGTGGCAACACAATTACACAAGTAATCAGCTTTACTCGTAAATAACTAAGCGAGTATTTGTGCGTGGCAACATCGCAGGCTGTGTCCAAACGGAGGGCGTTGCCATGACAACAGGTTTCATACTCACCCTAGAGTGCACCCTTGTTATTAATACCCGTAATAATTAAACTTGATTGCATTTCACACCAGGTGCTAGATGACTGGCAAACTAATAACTGTTTGAATAGAATCAGGGTGTAATTTGTTTCAAAAGATTAAGACGTTTTGAGAGCAACAATCAAATTCGGAACGATTTTTTCATAAATCAACCAGTGAGGCTTTAATAGTTTTTTTTTCTTTATATATATTGAACTTTTTGTTGTTTATTACGACATACTATGAGTATGAATAATGATTTCATTTTAGATATGAATAATAGATTTCGTGGTCCTCGACTGCCCCTTCAAATCATTGCCATCTGGAGTAAAAGTGGAGTCAAGCATTCATTATCATAATAATATTCCGTCATTCAATCAGTACAAAAATTCTTATTCACATTCAGTCGCAATCAAACATAATACGTACTCCAAATTTTCATATTCACTTTGAATAAAATCAGAATTCACAGTTCATACGAAAACGGAACGTGACTTCTCGCAAATCATATCTCAATGCGCTTCCACAATTTTATTTTCTTTATTAATCAGGCAACACTCCCCCTGTGGGGCAATTTTGCGAGTGAAGAGCTCTCTGCCGTGTCCCGGAGTCAAGAGTCAGGATGACAGAGAAAAATTGAGAGGGATACGCGTGGTGGAGTGACAAGGAAAAAAACAAATGAATGTCGGGCCTTTGACGTAAATGACATTGAGGAAGGCAGCCATGATTAGAATCGTTACTTATGCACGAACACTTTATGTAGATAAGTGAGGTAAAAATTGCAGCTTGTCATACGACGTGGTGGTTGCTAGAGGTGGCTGTGTAGATATGTTCTTTTATAAATAAAGGTCTAAGCCTATAGAATGACTATACATTAAAAATAATAGTGAAGGATATGGTATTGTTGATTGTGTTTTTTATAGCATTGATCAAAGCAGCATATTATTCTAAATCTAAAAAATAATATACCTATGTCTTGGGATAAGATAAACTACAGGCTGCATATAGTGCCATATAGAAATAAAAACGAAATCAATTTCTTGAACACAATTATCTATACTATCAGGTATAAGACATTACCCTCTACAAGACATATTCCTCCCACATAGATTCCCACAGAAAACCTTTTAAACCTGTATCTATCAAATGCAAAACAGCAAAAAGCGCTGTATAAAATGGGCATTCAACTCAGGCGACTAAAAGCCAGACATAGATATTTCAGCTCTATCAAGTACAATACAGCACGTATTAATTGACTTAGATAAAAGCTTGTCTGACAACGTTAAATATTTCACCCAGGGATATTATAATTTGTGACCACGGAGTAGTATGCAAATGGATAGCCAACACGGAGGCTATTTCTACGAAAGTCACAATGACTCAATATTTCTAGGGTGTTTACGCGCGTTCTATTTATCAAGTTTCGGGGTTGTGGTTGTTATTTTAAGCCTATAATCTAATGATAATATTAAAATAAAGACCAATGGATACTTAATCAGCACAATTACGGTAACGTTCGGGCTTGTTAGAAAACAAGTTAGGTATTAAACTTACTAAAAATCCAAGACTGAAGAGACGTGTCCTGTTCATGGCTGGGAATACCACTAAGATACCATGCTACAACGCTATACAAATATATCTGATGATGACTCCATTTACTATTCAATCTGTGGTAACGACACAGCTGCTGTCTGCCGTAATTTAGTTAACATTTTCCTTCTGAGAGAACTTAAACATTATTGAAAATTTGATTTGATGAGACACTGAATTTGCATGGTAAGTAATC
Organism: Agrotis ipsilon; assembly: GCA_028554685.1. NCBI lineage: Eukaryota > Metazoa > Arthropoda > Insecta > Lepidoptera > Noctuidae > Agrotis > Agrotis ipsilon. The sequence continues at coordinate 4,934,372 of CM052961.1, read as the reverse complement.
TACTTTGTCTAATGAGTATTAGTAAGTCTCTAATCATTATAAAGTACTGTATAAATAAGATGTATGTAGTTCATTATTATGGAGCTATTGCAGAAGATCGTTTTAGATCATTGTTTGAAAGAAACTAAGAAAGGTTTTTTTTTTAAACGGTATATTTTTTTTGGTCAAACCCACCACACTATTCCCAAACCACTGCAACTCCTGAAAGCCAGAATCAACAGTGGCAACCACCACGTGTCCCGGAGAATGAATTTACCTGTCTTGGATCCTGCAACGAAATTAATCGGAATAGAATAGTGGAGGAGTAGAAAAAAAATATGTTTCCACTTCCCTCCATGCAAGCAGGCAGCAATAAGCACGAAGGGACATTACAACTGGGAGAAGCCCAGTTGCCTAGCATAACGGGTAAAAATGACTACTACGTTATCTATATTTTTATCTCGAAAAGAGGACTGAAAAAAGCTTTTTCAAAAAAAATGTAACCGCCTTCAAACCAACCACTAAAAAACAAAATAACTTTTCTTTCGGAAGTCGGTGGTTTTATTTTTCATTGTCTTTTTTGCCACCGACTTCCGAAAGAAAAGTTATTTTGTAGGTTATTTTACCCTTTTTTAGTGGTTGGTTTTGAAGGCGGTTAGGAACATTTTTTTTTGAAAAAGCTTTTATTTTACTCTTTTTAGTTTAAATATTCAACCCAAATTCTTGTCAAATAGGTACATCATTTTCTTACATGTGCACTAGAATTTTGTAATCCGTAGCACCGGTAATAACATCGCTCATGTACAAAATTAGCTAATAAAATTCCCTATATCAAAAACTACTGAACCGATTTTCATGAAACTTGCAGTGTTCCCTCAGTTGAACAATACCTAGTATAACAAAAAAATAATGACTTAAATCGGACTTGTAGTTCCAGAGATAAGCGAACACAAACTAAATCAGTTGATGCCTACTCCTTACTGTTAAGGAGTTGTACCTTCCATCATCAGCTCAGCTACATGAAATTATGATCACCATACGCAAATACTTAAATTACTTCATAATATTTGCGAAAAACTATATGTGGGCCTATAAAATTTGAGGGTTGCCCTCGATTTCTCCAGGATCCAATCATCAGATCTTAACTTGGTGAATATGGGACCACTCCGGAAGCATCTCCTTTCGAACAAAAAAAGAATTTTGAAAATCGGTCCACAATCGCCGGAGCAATCGCGTAACAAACACACAAAAAAAATCTTGTTTTTGGGACCCATGATCCACGTTATGTCGAACACATTTCATGTTTATTGATTTTCAGGTCACACACGCATAGATAAATAACTTGACCAAAGTAAAACATTTAAAAGGTGCCAAATTGTATCGACACCTTTCTGGTAAATTTATAAGAACATAGCAATACCCCATTACAATTACGCGTGGGTTTCTAGATGTTTTCTTCCTATGTTTACTGATAATACCGAACAAGTTTTCTGAATGCCCATTCGTTAAGAGGCCATACTACCTCAAATGGTTTAGCAAAATCGTCTGATACGCCGAAAATACTGCAGCATTAATTTTGAAATAAATATAATATGTTAAAGTTAAGGATTCTTGTTAGGTCTTATGTTTGGCGAAAACACGATTCCATAAAATTTTCTCGATGGAAAAAAATCCCAAAGTTACCTCTTAAAACAATAAACCGCTGGCAATAATAAAATACTTAAAATAAGATTATGAAACTTTTTATGCTAACTGAACTTGCTATAAAGCAGGTCTTATGTTATTTAGTTTTTGCAATTTCCTTTTTTTTTCGCGTTTAAAAATAGATTTTTGCGTAGACAACTATAAAAAAGAGCAAGCAATAGTACGTGGTACGTGCAAGTGCGAGCAAGTAAGATTATATTGAAGTAGTGTGCCGCCTTAATAGGACAATATCAGTGTTCAATCCTGTTCGAATTAGCTTTCATTGCTTTTCTATGCCAAAGTCTTAACTGTGTATTGTCTTTACAGACTTTAGTGTAAGTCGATAAACTTTGTTCAATACAATTTTAGTACCTTTCAACTAATACAAACATGTTTTATGCTTTGCTGCGAAACATTAAATATTATTTTATGATCTATCGAGTAATTTAAAATGTTGATGGTTTGAGAGGAAAACGAATACTAAAAAAAATATGGATGTATTGTTATACATAATAAGAAAGAAAAAGGCGTAAATGGTATGTCCATTTCACAGACAGAGGACTGTCAGACATATCTGACATTCCTCTGACCGCACCATTATCACAGCACCATTTACCTCTTTTAAATAAAAGAACATCGCGTATTGCAGCAATCCCAAGTAAAATGAAATAAGGTTAGGAAAATGATGATGAACTTTAAATAAATTTCACAAATATGTATCTTGGGCTCTTGGTAAAGACTTTTTTATGTTAGATGGGTTTGCTCTTGACCTTAGTCTAGCTCAAGAATGACTAAGAAAAGGTCGACGATGGAGCGAGCTTACCCAGAAGAAGCCTGTTCACTCTAACTTTGAAGATATTAGGGTTGTATGCGTTCGGTGCTTCTAAAACCACGTGTTCTTCTAAATTATAACAACACTAACTGTAAAAGAATTGCTGAACATTTCCCTAAGACAACAATCAGAAAATGATGATTGGTGATGTTATTTCTGCAATAATCGACTTTCATTGCTGACTGTACCATTGGTTAGTAGAATATAACTTAATCCTGGTTATTTACTCCACTCCGTAGAGCTAGTTAATCCAACTACATGATTGAAGATAGGCTATATCCTATTAACGTCAGCTCCTGTAAGCAAAATTAATTATAGGAACGTGTTACGTAACTCGACAGGCATATAGTTCAAAATAATAACCAGTCTAACCAAGATATTATAATAATATTCTGTGTTAGTAGTGGGTTTAATAAAATATTATATTTTTATTATTGGACTGCTTAGTTGAACTAGAGGTCATAAGAGAGTCTGTTGAACATGAGATTCCAGGTTTGATTACCAGGTCGGTAAAAGTTCCATTAAAAAATTTTAGGCAAAGAGCACAAACTCTGGATGGTGTACTTTTTGACGTCTATGCCTTACGTGATGCGTGATAATAAGTACTCAGCATATTTTTGGAAGGTTTGTAAAATTTTTCAGAAACAAAGAAGCGTTGAAATTCAGACGGTTTATTGCTCACGGCATCTCCACTCGTTGAAAGTCACGAACATTCGGATAATAATTACAAAAATGTCTGGAAAATTATGAAACAGTGAACGGCGGCGAAGGGTGCATGAATTATCCATTACAACGACGACCGAAGGTACCTTTGGAGCCATAATTCGTACTCGTTTCGTACGGGGTTCCGTACGATATTTATGGCGGTAGATAAGGCCTACAGATGGCGGCTCTACGGAGTTTTCCTCCCCTAATACTTGTTGAGTTACGGTCCCAATTTCCAGTTCTGCACTTCAGGTGTAGCCCCCCCAATCGTTGGTTATCGGTTCTGTGAGATATCTCACAAAGTTATGTCCCCACCTTCCAAGTGGAATTTCGAAAGGAGTTTTGTCACGGAAGGAGTCTTTATGCGTTTAATCTTATCCAGTAACAAATTATTCAGAAATTAGAGACTTACTTTAGCCATAAACCGGTCTCGTAAGGGGGTAACTCCTGAAGTTATGATAGAAATAATATTTGAGTTATGGAACGATTCACGTGACAATCGGTCGTAATTTTGATATCAACAATTACCGTAGACAAGTAGAACGCGGTGCTAAGTAGGATAGAGATTTATGCTTGATTTATGTCACTCTCAACTTTCATGACAAACACAATTACCCAATAAATTATTCAAACTAATCACCTGTATTCCAATTGGCAAATGCCCTTTGAAAACCAATACACAAATGATCAAACATAATTACTATTGTCTATAAAGTTTAATTTAAAACCAATTAAGGCGTAGTATTAGTCACGCCGAAAAAAAAAAAAACGAACACAGAATTATTATGACATCGGCGTATATCGTGACGTCACGCGATGGTGGAGGTGCCTGTTTTTCGGTGATTTATGGTACAAAGAGAACCATGACTAATACCGAGCTTAATAGGCGCTTTGTCTATGGAAGCATTGTTTTTATTTATTATTCCGAGGATTTGTTAAGGGAATTGAAACATATGAGACAGAGATAGCGAAATTGTTGTTTGTGTATGTTTAGTGGCCCCTGTTGGGTGTTTTGTCTCTTTCTTCGCAAGTGTGCCATTTGATTCGGGGAAACTGCTTTCGTGTTTCTACTGTCACATCTTTTTATTGGGTTAGTAATGGCATGGCACTATATGGCACTCGTATGTTGGGTAAAATAGTCCTCTTGTTACGTTTTCAGGCAAAATAACCTAAAAAGTTGCAGTCCTACTAAGCTGCGAAATTGCTAGCATTTTTTTCATTCTATTTCTTAATAGAAAGAGAGGTAGTCATCGTAGTGAAAATATGGGGCAGCATTAGCATTCTTTATCATTCATCATCGTCATCAATCTATAATGTTCACACTGCTGGGACACAGGCCTCCTCTCTAAGAGAAGGAGTGGGCCATAATCCACCACGCGGCCATCTTCGTCATTGATGATTTAAATGTAGTTTGAAGGTATGCTTAATTTCGCAAGGCGATCTCCGGCCACCGTAGGTGCGGGCATGCGCGCATCGAGTAAAGGGCAACTCGCTGTCCGACCATGGACTATGCCCAGGTCGACGGCGCGTCGTGTTCTACGCGTGCCTCAAAGAGTGTCAGCATGATGACGGCCCACCCCCTCTAGAAGGCCAAAGCCTGCCAGGGTCGCGGAAGTGACACCGTGGATTTTAGTCAGTACAAGTCTGACAGTCCCTCCCGCCCTGCCCGGGATGGGAGGACTCATTTGATGATTTTACCCCGTAAAAAACAGGTATGCTTAATTAACCCCTTTGCTGGCTTAAGCTTTCATTAGACATACGAAACTGTGGCTTAAAAGTCCTAATTCCTAAATCTTGTGATACTTATATCATAAAATGGCTGAATACGGTAATGAAACTAGTACAACCATTAAAATTAATCCAGGATACAATACGGATGCAACCCAAAAGTTTTAGATATTCCCGGAACTAATTTCAAGTTGGACCCATTTTATACCCCCCGGGGGCGCTGGGGGACATCTGATTATTATACCTATTATTAATTTAGTTAATGAGCTCTTTTTTGAACTTTCATAAAATTAGGTTGATAAAATAATTAAATATGAACAGCTAATTAATTTTGTATATTTTATGGATTTTTATAATGAGCCAAATAAAAAAATATTTTGTTATTTGACACCTGAAAGATACATAAATCAAAAACCTAAAGATAATTGAAACCAAAGCATACATAATTTAGGGTCTAGCTAGACAATGGGCAGTCACTTTCAAATTGTATATTTATCTAAAATTATATTCTCCTAATACTTTTCGACAGTTTAGTAGTATTATAATAATTGCCAGAATAGTTTCTTAAAAACTTTACTTGAAAAATAATTGTAGTTGCCAACTTTTATAATTTTTTTTCATCTCTCCTTTTATTTGGCGTAATTGCCCCACACAAGTTTTTACTCCTGTGTTGTAGACGCGTTTACAGACAAAGAAACTAATAAGAAACACCGTTGGTTTTCCACAATAGACTAACTTTATTTTAAAAGAACATAGTACACATAAAACACACAGAGCATACAAATATTTCCCAGCTGATTCTATTTTGTCTAGACTTCTAAACTTCAGAAAGATCGTGAATATAATAATAGATATAATACAATATTCCACAACTATCACACAACTATCCCAAGCTAAGCAGAGCTTGTGTTATGGGTACTAGGCAACTGATAAACTTACTTATATATTTCTAAATACATACGTATTATAGATCAATTACACCCAGACATAGAACAAATGATCATGCTCATCACTCAAACATTTGTCATGGGTGGGAATCGAACCCATTAGTGACCCTGACTGCTATGCCGGGGGTCGTCCCCGGCATAGCAGTCAGGGTCACTAAACACTTCGCACCTGCGAGACGCTACGCAGCAGTCGATCGCTCAGCCACTTTCTTCCGTCGCAACATAAGCTCTGTAAGCGAAAAAAAAAAAACAAAATCTAATTACAGAAAGTTCGCAGGAAATACAAAATTAAATCAATGACGCCGTATGCTAAAATTCACCAAAATTATTAATCAGGAGTGTGAGAGGAGTCCTCAACGCGTGTTACTCGTGATGTTTAATTTGCGTTTCCGCTCTCGCTTCAATGCGACGACATCTCAAAATTAAGACAGAAGTTAATTAAGCGTATGACTAATTCAAATAATTTATTCCCTTGCGCTTTTAATTGCGTTCGTTAATGGTAGGATATTAATATCTTCGTTGAGATTGAAACAGTAAATATGTCCTAATTTGTCATTTAGACGGAAAATAACGGATATAATAATCCTGTTTTATAACTTATATAAATAAATAAATAAGATCTGTGCAAAACAGGGGAAATTGTGTCTTTCCGTAACTACATACAGGGTTACTGGTTAAGTCGACCTATTCCCATTGTGGGGTTAAAGTAGACATCATTCTTGACTGATTTTACTATGAGAACCCCTATCCTAATCCTTACCGTTTTTGAGTTATTAGACTTTTAATATTTTTCAAAAATATTTCACCTCTGCGTCATAAACTGGTTATTGTAAGAATTTTACGACGTTTAGGACGCTAAAGTGCTACTTTTTCGATAGTTTACGAACGACACATTCTATTAAAGCCACTACATTTGATAAATTACTCAAGCCTTGGGAAATAAATGGCTGTAAAGTTCAAATATTGAATTTTTTTGGGAGCTACCCTTGTCTCTCAGGCCAAATTTCTCAAAATAAGTGTACGGTACTAGATGTGCAGATTCCAGCAAAAACACTGTTGTCTCATTAGCTTTCTAAAATGATACCACAATATACACTTTTATTAAGAATATGGCTGAAAAATAAGGGTTGATACTGACAAGGTGATTTTTTAACCAAACTCGTCAATACACTTTTAACCGATTTCGTTAGAAGAAGGAGGTTCTAAATTCGAATTTAAATTTCTATTTGTCAATCGATTTCCTCCACTTGCAATTTTATTTTTCTTACTTAGGTACTCTGTAGCGGTTTTTTTTTTGTTACCTATCGCTATGTTATTCTTGTTTATTCTTTCGCTGTATAAGTACATAACTGTACCTAATTCCGACCCATGGTTGTGACAAAACACAACTAATTGGCCATGCGAGAGGTATTGAGTCAAAAAGCTAAGGCCACATAATGATATCAAGAAAAATCGTATCAAAGAAGATACATGAAAAAAAAAACAGTTAACAATTAGCGGAGAAGACATTTTGGTGGGAGAAGATCATCCACATTGAAAAAAACACAGTCGAATTTAAAATATGCTCTTTTTTTTTTAAATTCGTCGAAAACGAATGTAACGAAAAACTTGTTCGTACAGAACAAGTTTTGTTAAAATACCTACCACCTTGTCAGTATCAACCCTTATTTTTCGGCCATATTCTTAATAAAAGTGGATATTGTGGTATAATTTTAGAAAGCTAATGAGACAGCAGTGTTTTTGCTGCAATCTGCACATCTAGTACCGTACACTTATTTTGAGAAATTTGGCCTGAGAGACAAGGGTAGCTCCCAAAAAAATTCAATATTTGAACTTTACAGCCATTTATTTCCCAAGGCTTGAGTAATTTATCAAACGTACTGGCTTTAATAGAATGAGTCGTTTGTAAGCTATCGAAAAAGTATCACTTTAGTGTCCTAAACGTCGTAAAATTCTTACAATAACCAGTTTATGACGCAGAGGTGGAATATTTTTGAAAAATATTAAAAGTCTAATAACTCAAAAACGGTAAGGATTAGGATAGGGGTTCCCGTAGTAAAATCAGTCAAGACTGAGGTCTACTTTAACCCCTCAAAGGGAATAGGTCGACTTAACCAATAACCCTGTATATTATTCTGAATAGTTTTCACACACATATCGTGAGTGTTCACACATACAGTTCCAATTCGCCAACTATTACTTTCAACGGTTTTTGTAGAGCACAGTTTTGTAGAGACCCATCCATCCACCTCCTAGGAGTCCACGGAATACAACGGCATCACAGGCTACCAGTAACCTACGGTGTCGGCTGAACGATCCCGCTGGCAGTGGTAGACCTGACCAGAGCCGCCTGGCAACTTTCTATCGAAGTCCGGTGCCAAACAGTTTTGTCTATTTTCCGTCGATGCGCAAGAGTTTCAGAGCGTTTGGTGATTTACTTCTGGGCTAGATGAGAACCAATAGTAAGAATTAAAATAAAAAGTGTGAAATAAACTTAGAATTGTTATTTTTTGTCCTGTTCTGGCTCACTAGATAATAAGTAATATAAGGTTTACTTCGAGAGGAAACAATTTGAGGCTTGAAATTATTTTCCTTTTTCACCAAAGTCATTTTCCACGAGATTTCCGAGCATTAGTGAAGCTTAGCAAAGAAGCAAATTATCGTACACTCGTTGCAAATCGCACAACCATTTTCTTTATCTCTACTACAGCAAGTATCACCTTAAAGCGAGGCAGTAATCTAACAGCCCTCCTTAGGGAAAAGTTACGTGGAAAACGTTATACTAAATACCTACTAAAAGAAAATTAGGAGTCGTTACGAAACAAAAAAGGACGACTGCTAATCGGTGTGAGCTCACATTGTTCACAACGATACGATCTGTTCGAGCGTTCAAGTCGAAACCACGTAACAAATTCTCGACGCTTTAAACAGACACGTAACAAAACAGCGGAATTAGCCGCCAAGAACCCTCTGACTTTATCTACTGCCATATTTTTAAGTAAATTACAAATAGGTATAGGGTGTACCGTACCATCAGTTGTGCCGTGCGTGTTATCGCGGCGGGGGGATCGCGAGCCGGGCACCTTACACATAAATGCTACTACTGGGTGACACAGAGTAACAGTTTCAGTAGTCCACTGGAAATAAGTATCTATAGTTAATCTAAATGTCTATCCTCGTATACACAAACGCAATTGCGAAGTCTCATAGCTCTAGCAAATAAAAGATTTTCAATTTCCCAAAGACAATGCATTAGTGTTTGCGGACCAACTTATGTGAAACTTGTGAGTATAACAATTTCTGCGTTAATTATTAATCTCCACCATGACCGAAAAGGCCAGGAGAACTTATGGAAAAAACACTTCTTCCTCGTTAGCAGATGTGTTTATTAAAATTGCACGCAAGATTTCCGTGGATAATGTTTAAAATACGTTTTGCATTACTGTGTTACACTATAATACTATAAAAACTGTTACACCGGTTTTGCTTTTCTCTCTTTGACGTCATATCACGTCAAATTGAATATCTCCGCTCAGGTATAACAATTTAAGAAAAAAAGATACCGACAATTTTCAAACCAAATTGCAGAAACCAATAATAAAGTTAAATGCTAAAAATATCCTTATATCCCTGTTAGACACAGTCCTTTGAATTATCGATTCGTTATTGTATGATAAGGTAATTGACAATAATTATAGCAAAAAACGTATATGAAACTTGTTTTTCTCGTTTTCACAATTAACTCAAGGTCTGGACCCTAGAGTCGGCATGTCTTTAGTAAAATAAACAAAACGGTTTTGCAAACCCGTCTTTTTAATTGTTCAACTGTATATTTTTATTCTGTGGTTGCCTTTATTACGGTTAGTGGCTGTAGTCTGTACAAGGAACGGTCGGAAACGTATTTTTTCGTCTAGTCTCCCCGTTGCATTTTCAGGCTTTCCAAGCTGACGGTTTTTCCTTTCCGACAATGATAACGTCGTTAGTGGGGGGACTTTGAGCTCCTAAAGACGTGATAGTTTGTTGATGGCTTCAAACTTCCTCTTTTATTTTTAGTTTAAAACTTTTTCATGAAAGTGAGGTGGAAAAAACCTTTTTTTTTATTGGGTATCGACTGCTATCGGTGCTTGGTTTGTTTTTATGGTGCTAGACTATCGAAACAACATCGTTGTTAATACTCTATTTAGTTTTTTTACAAGCTACAGTTATTTTGATATGGAACATAATTTATGCAACAATTAAAATAATCGCCCGCAATTTTTTAATCGAATTAAAATTTACGCTTTTTTGTTAACAAAAAGAGAATGGTCCATTCCAGCAAAGATAATGTGAAGCACTCACGACATAAAAGGTGAAGAAGAATAAAAAATCTTGCAAAAAAGCCTTCGCAGTCTCTTTGTGTTAAATCGTTAACTGCCTTTTTCCTATTGCGAGTAAAAGAAATAAAAATCAAATGCGACCGCTTTCCCCGATCGAGTGTTTGTTTGTCTTGTTCTGTTTGCTCTGAGGCAAACCAACTGCTGTTGGCACAAAACGGATCTACCGACTGTATGCCATACAAAGCCGGGTGGTCTTTATCATTTTCAACGTAAACACAGAGCTCAAACACTATATAATATTATACTAAATTTTAAACCAACAGCGGCTTCGGAGATGTTGAACGAAGATTTCTTTTGCCACTTAGCAGTTAATTGCTTGATAATTTTATTCTCGACTGGATAAATATTTTTCTATTATAATGATAAGGAAAATAGAGTGTTAAAATAAACAGTGAATTAAGCAACTCTCAGTCTTTTTTTTAATAATCACTTTCTAATACGTCTACTTTTGCGTAATGTTTTTTTTTTTCTCCAAGTACTTGTCCGATCAGTCGGTCAGGCATACTTCAGTGTGTGTAAGTCATGACTTTGAAGTGGTATACAAAGCTGAGCTATCAAACGATTGCGCACACATCAGATCAAATAAATCACAAACTTAACGAGTTTCTGGCAAACATTTGTGGACGGAGCCAACATTTTGATTATTTTACAAATACTCGACGTGTAATGGTCCATGGGAGTTCTGTTTACTGTTTTACGGTACGTCAGAATAGATTGTCGATTGTTGGGCAACCATACAAGTATTTGTCTAGCGGTACGCGTGCGATGCCGTGACACTATGGTAATAGTCATCTAAAATATGCGTATCAATATTTTAGTCTATAAAAGTTGCGCTTGAATGTACCGTAAGGTGTAGGGGGCAGTTCGTTTTATTGTACGATACTTTATTGAGCGATGACATGCAAAACGAATTGCTTTCACGGTTTAAACAGTACGCAATGAATCGGAGATTATGGTCTTTGGAAGCATAATTCAAAAGCTCATAGCTGTTTTGCTTCGACGCGATTACGGCTGTGTTTCGTGTCAGCCACAATGAAGGGGGCAGGTTGTTTCCACCAGGGGATCTGTCGGGACCTCAGAGAGACGGCGCCCCGCGGCGGCGAGAAGCGAAAACCTGCGCGTCGATATTAACCGTCGCTATTACTCGATGATGTATTGATGTATTAACTCATTAAAATACAAACCAGTTTTAGAGTTAAAGGTTAAAGACTTCATAAAAAAATGCACTTACTTTCGTTCCCCGCTGTGTCAAAGAATTCAAATGAACCATGAACGCCTAACAACAAAGGACTAAGGTAAGGTTAAGTATTGTATGAAGATTTTGAAGCAGAGTTTGTTTTGTACATACACGGCACACGTTCAGCGATTACGCGATTATATCTGGTATATTCTCTGAACTAGCAAGCGCTGCTAATAGAACTGTATCCAGTAGCACGGTTATCTAAGAAATAGTTAATTCGGTTAGTGTAACCAGCTTCTGCTCCAAGTTTATCTTAAGCGCTTAAACCAATAGAAACTTATTATGCATATAGCATGAGATAAATAAATTAAGTAGACTCTTACTTTACCTATATGGATGAAGCAATTTGTAAGTTATGGTAATTTCTATGCTTGTCAGAGAATGAGTAGCTCAGTCATAAACTTCGATGCTAATGGTAGCAAAATCTACAGTCGAGCATCGCATACATTTTCTGTTAATTTTACGACTAGCTTTTCATTCACATGTCGTCTATTTTCTTGCTAACCAGTATTATACTGATTACTAACTTTATGGGTTATCTGCATTGGCACAACTCAAAACAATTTGTGGGAAATAAAATTTAAAAAAATAAAAACTTTTGGCCGCGAACTCACGCGCGTCGCTTCGACAGTTGGATTCAACAAAATATGGCGTCGCGCCACAAAACTTTTTTATTTGCTGCCAGTTCTCCCACTATATTTAATAGGTTGTCAAAATTGAACATAGTTTGTCTGTTTCTGTTGATAGATGGAAAGGCGCTTTTTATAAGACGAATTATGTATATTGAAAAAGCACTTTATAAAATTTTCACGTAGGTACTGTAAACATTACCACAAGGTTTTATGTACAGTATTTAGGTACTATTATTATTGAAAATAACTGTTGTTGTTCACACCAAGAAAATGTATTAAAAAGATGAAAGAAGCATACATACAGCGCAATCAGTTGTGCTTAGGTATCATTGTGTACGAAATTCTTGCTATAAAAATCTGCAAAATCTCCAGACCTTTTTCCGTATCTCTTTATTTACTCTCAAGATCTAAACCAAGAGTTTTACGCACATTTTACTGCCTAGAATCTTATAACTTTGTTAACTTGCTTATAAAACCACGGTAAAACTATTGTCTTCAAGCCTATTTTCGTGGAAAGGCCTTGTTGGCGGCCATTTTTTTTTTCACATAAACGTAGAGAGAAAATCCTTAACATAAAGTAGCAACTTATCATTGTTTTGTAAAGAAAATAGTGACACAAACAAGACTGTTAGTCTGCAACAGCGTCGACTTTGGCGTTAAGTAGTCTTTATGAGCGCTAAGCCTCTCCTGGTGATAAACCCAAAGTAAAATGAGATGAGTACATAAATAGCACCTTAGTACCAGATTGTGATCAGAGAATAGACTCCTTTTGTACTAAACCAAGTTTTACGACATCACGCCTATAAAATCTGATATTAACTTTCCGGCCTTGTTAAGTGTCCTTTCGTAGATAAGTAGGTTCATTTTTTATGTAAATACGTGTTCAGCATGTTAATAACTCTTTTGAAGATGGTGTTAATCGCTTGATTGAGTAATATAAGTGTAGTGTCAATAAATTGGACGAATAGATGGAGAAGTGTTTGCTTAATCCATGTTAGTTCATGCGTGTCAATAAATAATTGGGCAGACACTCATTTGAATAGTTGGTCAATAAGTAAGTGCTGATTTAGATTTCAAGTTCTACATCAAACTTGAAATGAAGTAAATGTTCAAACAGAATGAGCTCAAGTTCCCGGAAGGTAAGTAATTAAAAGTCAATGAATGAAAATGGACTAACAATGGAGAATACGAAGTTCAAACTTTCCTTTAAGTCAAAGATGCCATATCCATAATTTATAGCGAAACTAAAAAAAGCACTCGAAGTCGTAATTAATTAAAATGTCCCCGAGCGCAGGACCATTACCGGGGATGAAAAAGCGATTTCCCCAACAGTGGGTTTTAAAGGAATCGGCGAGTCCTCAAGTCCGTCCATTCTAGTGAATAAGAGGGTGCCCCGACAGTGGCTTATAGACTTTTGAAAGGTTCTTTGAGAAATGCTTCAAAGATTTTATTGACGTATATTCCGTCTGGTAATGCCTTTGTTTCCATTGTTGGGAAAACTTTGGCGAGTCCTTTTTGAAAACTGTATCAAAAGCGTCTTCATTTTCTGCGAAATTTGTTATTTTGCGATGATTAAATTCTGTAGGAAGACGTGGAAGTACGTAATAAAAATGGAAAATGAATATACCATTTAGGTAAAAATACTGCCTTATTTTTACGACCCCTGACGGGTTAACCCTTGCTTTCTACCGTCTTTACGATTTTCGGGATTATAAGTAGGGACAAGATTATACTTTGGCGGGTAACTCTTTAATAAGCATTGTAGTAAAATGCTTATAAAATGTATTAAGTATGCCAGTGTTGTTAACGGTAGAGGTAATGAAAAAGCCGCTAGCTTTTGGCCTGTCTGTATACAAGAAGTGGGGTCAAGAGACAAGAGGATGGATACTATGTATAGTAACCTTTTGTGTTTAACTTTGTTTATAACGCACATTATATATTTAAGATCTCAGATCAAAGAAATAGGCAAATAAAACGCATTTAATTTTGTTTTCTTTGTTTTTGAGAACAACTTTTGCAATGTTTAAAGACATATATTTTGACAAACAACAATAACGACGCCTAGCTTGGTACGACGCGTAGCTTGGTACTGTCGCGAGTTGATAGTCGCTTTTGATTTTGTATTTGCTTTGGCGGACACATTCGCGTGTTCTGAGCGTTCAATCTACCTATTTCTTTGATCTGAATTAAAGATATTATATTCCGTTTCCTCAGACAGTCTATAAAATGTAGTAGGTACATTATTTTACCCTGTGCATATTTGAAAAGTTCTAGTATTATCCGTTCCCGTGTTTTCCTTGACGGATATAGAAAGTAGACACCCAGGATATCTTTGAAGCCAACCTTCACATAGTTAGTAAAAGCTTAGGCTTACGACAATGTGTACCTACTGTGTTTGAGGCTAAAGTTTTACATGCAAGAAAGTTGTAAGCAGGTAGGTATGTGCAAACCATATCTCAGTAAATAGGCAGATACTTGTAGAAGTTGACTAAACGAGGTACCTACATGTATTCTTGTATGTTTTGCTTTATGTGTTTTGTTAGCATCGCTGTGTTCACGTAAAACTTTATGGCAAACGTATGGGGTTACACATTGTTTAGCTTGATATCTTAACTGTACGCACATATGTATGTATACGAAGAATTTACTTAATAACAGTTCATAACCGACGTATTGTAGGCACGGCGATAACGTCGATTAATGAGTAAAGTTTTGTCTCAACAATAATAAAACGGCTCTGTCAGGAATAATAATCTAGCGCGAATGTTACGTACTTGACTGTGCTTCTTACTTGAATGATGTACGGCGTAAATTTTATGAATGGGATTCTAGTGTACGAACGAGCCACTAATTTTAAACATTCAACAAATTGACGTCAAAGGTAACGTTTACCTTTCGTCAGAAAACAACCTTGAGCTAAATATAAAGATAAAAAAATGACCATTAAGTAACTCCTATGAAAATAACACCAGATTACGTCCAAAAGATAAACGAAATTGGAAAGACATGGAGCCTTTTTCTTAATTAGCGCCTATAATGAAATTTCCTTCATCAACTGGTATTAGTCGGGAAACTTTCGGGCATTAATGCAAAATAACGAGCGGATCGGCCTAAAGCCCGGAACCCGAGGGATCCCGGGATCCCAATAAGTCGGGGATAGGTCCCGGCGCTAATCGCACTTGTAGCCAGTTGCGAGATCGCCAGATTAACGTCACCATAGTTACTGTTAGATGGGTTCTGGCAAGTGATCGCCTGAACGTTACGCTAAAGTAGGTTATGCTCCAGTTGGCTGAACACGTAGATCAAAGTTTCGGTCCTTGTCAGAATGGCTTTTCCTTTATCTACTCTATTATTCATACCTTCCGTGTTCATAATCGAGCTAAGAATTATATAGATTATGATCATAACAAGTCAAAAATGGAATATTGGAAGACAGACTTAATCTATTCTCATTGCTTTGCGTGCATTAAAATACTAAACCGAACGCCATTATTTTTTATATAATCTAAAATATGAAAGGTTGTTGTCTAAAGATACTAAAATAAGTTTTTTCTTGACAAAAAAGGTTCTGACATTAAACCAAACAGATAATAAATTAATTATTTGCAAAGGCTTTACCTAAATACAAGTTTACGATTACAGCAAAAAAAAGTGTTACAGTGAAAAATGTTTATTAGGCACTTATTAGACGCTTCATTACTTACAATGTACGGCACGGCCTCCTAAATTGTTACTTAGTAGGCTTTCTTTATCGGATTTTACTAGGCTATTAATACCTTCATCTATAACTATTAAGAAACCGTTAAAAACGTTTATAGAACCTTTTAAAGCGTTTAGTTTATAAATACTCATCCAGTTGGTAGTTATCGTGTTTTTTTCTTTTTATTTAAGTTCGTAATTTAAACACTGTCTTTATTATTGGATAGATTTTACCGCGGCTTCGCCCGCGTATCTTCCACTGGAACTTCATACCGGGATAATTCAGATTATAACTATCCTACCAAATTTCTTCCAAATTAGTTCAGTAGATTTTGTGTAAAAGAGTAACAAACATCTATTCATCCATCAGTCATTTCACATTTCTTTCATTCTTCACAAGAAATGGTCAAGTGGTAAACCTACGGGTAGAAGTGGAATAAAATAGGAAAAAGGTCCTTCATTAAAATTATAAGGCACAACATATATAAAAAACAGATTTACAGTGACAAATCAGCCGTTATTTGCCCTATCAAACCAGTACAAAAACGGAATACCCCTAACAATATTACAACTCTAAATTATTATCTAGAAAGATTTCATCCTCAAACCGTAACGCACAAGTGTAACAGACTAATCCTCGAAAGGGAAGGCTGTTACTCTAATGATAGCATTAAGTCCCGAAGTGACGAGGGCCAAGCAGCTTGCTTGTTATCGGATCTACCCCGAGACCCGGACAAAAAATGTCCCAAGTTTCTGACCCAAATTACGCCCGTCCGTCTTCAGAACATAACTATATGCCTAAAAACGTTCTTGTTCCGAAAATGAAATGATTCATAGCTTCATTTGTATCAAAACTATAAATCTACTGACGCAACAACGGAAAATACGTTTCGGTAAGTTTGGGGTGTTTACGCATACAACGGATTACTAAATTGGATTTGTTTTTTTGCGTGATTTCCATTTGTGTGTATCCTAAGTTGACTGGCCTGTTGGTCTAGTGGATAGTGACCCCGACTGCTATGCCGGAGGTCGTGGGTTCGATTCCCACCCAGGACAAATGTTTGTGTGATGAGCATGATCATTTGTCTATTCATCATTCTGTGTCTGGGTGTAATTTATCTATAATGTGTATTTATTTAGATATATATGTATGTTTACCAGTTGTCTAGTACCCATAACACAAGCTCTGCTTAGCTTGGGACTAAATGGAGTTGTGCGATAGTTGTGGAATATTATAAAAAAATATATATTATAAGCAATTGTGTGATCGATCTTTAGAAAACCTAAGGTCCATTTGAGCACCGATCAATATTTCGACGGGGTGCTCAAATGAGACACAGACGGAAGCAAACACGTGCTAGACTGGAGATCGCGACCGGACTAACGTAGTGTAGGACGCCATGCGGTAAAATGGGTTGATGATTTGAAGACTGTGGCTGGCCTTAGATGAATGCGGACTGTTTGTGAAGCTTGGCAATCTTTCGGGGAGGCTTAAGTTCCGCAGTGGGCAGCAATAGGCTAATAATATAGGCACTCAAATGGGAATACTTCGAGTATCGTTATAATGTCACTCATCTGTCACCCATCCACAACTGAGCATTTTCCTAATGAAGTTATGAGCTGCTTCCAGTCTATTCAGAGCCGTTGAAATACCAATATTTTATACTGAATTACTGTCACCAGACCTCGACGTTGGGTGGTCTTGACTACAAATAAACAATTCCATAATTTATATTGAGAAATGAGGCATCAATACCTACATTATTGTTGCAAGAATGTTTCACGAATAAACGAACTACAGTCTGTAGCATAGTTTCTTTTCTCCTGTCCTTATCACATTTTTGGGTCGGCGCAACACGTCATTTTCTTCTTCCATTCTCCCCTGTCAAACGTCATCATTCACTCCTTTTACATTCATATTATCATTCCTCACACAATCCATCTCTATTTTCTTTGGCCTCGGTCTTCCTTTACAAAAAATACCAGTTACAAACAATTTTAAAACAATTGTTTTTTCGAAAGATTGAAATCACTCTTTTAAGTCGTAGTTAAGGTGAATTCTCCAACCAGTCCGCGAAATTCAAAATTTCTTGCGTCTTTTGCAATTCGCAGACTATTGCTAGGTTTTATTTTGACCGAAATATCATTCGCCGTTGTAAGAAGTATGTAGTTACAGAATTATAATCATCAAAGTCACCAATACAACCCTCCAAGTTCAAAAAACCCTAAAAAAAAAGTCTTTCCTAGGGCCATAAAACCCAGCAATGGTCTGCAAATTGCAAAAAACGCAACAAATTTTGAATTTCGCGGGCTGGTTGGAGTATTCCCTTTATTTAAATAGTTATTTTGCTTTAATTTCATATCAAGGAGGAGCGAAATTATTATTTACAAAAAAATACAACCTTAAAAAAAGTTCTGACTTCTGACCATAGGTACGGCCGGTAAAAGCATTATGATCCTCCACCCAAGGCAGAGCGGGAGAGACGTGTCAGACCTCGTACTGAACTAAAATCCACGGTGTCCTTCAAGGTCACGGTAATTCATAAGTCCCACGACACGACCACATTTTAGACCTTTGGCGACGAAAACGTTATGACAGTAACCCGATAACATCAACGTCCTGTTTATCGCCTATACAATGGTATTATGTTTTCATCACCCTTTTCCACTGATACCACAACGATACGTGACCATGATGCAATGAACCGAACAGTTTATCAGAGTCGACAAAACGAGCCGATTATTCACATCCCGTCGGTCACATCTTCTTATCATTAGATTCATTATGTCATCTCCTAGACACGGACGCTATCTATTGCGTACTAATTGTGTAATAATTATTCTATTTTAGTGGTTGCATCGTTAATGGAAATTTATGGCCGTTTCAATTGACACTGTTTGATAATATAGACCTCGATCCAAGGGATCGCAGTTCTTAACTCATTGCCTCATCTTCCTTATTGATATTATAGTTGATGCAGTATATTTTACTCTTTCATTACCATAGAGTTGGCAAGGTGTATTAGCTAGAACTACACTACGCTTTTTAGAAGATAAAAGATCATTCCTGTAATTAAATAATGTGTTCGAATGATTGAAATCACTATGAAAGTCAAGTCAAAATCTAAAGATTTTGGAAAATCCATTTTTAAAAATGTTCAGTTCTAAGTTTGGAGTTCGACTCACTTACTTTATCCCAGCGAGCCCAAAGTCTAACGTAAGTTAGTTTATCATAGTCTAATAAAAATAAGTCCACCTTTGCTTGGTAGTTCAAAGCAGCAGACAAAATCGATCAGAAAACAGCATTTATTAGAGAGAGTACTATGAAAATGATACCACTATACATACAATCGTCCAATTTAGTCACCTGTCCGCAGCAAGCCACTTACCTACACTAATTCGTGCTTGCATCATAGGACAGATATATCCTTGAATGACCCATCACAAACATTATCAGTCCATTTGCTACAAATGCATGTACGAACATGATTGTGCTTAATTAAATCACCGTGTCAAATGAGATTAGTTCGAACCAATCACCGCAGCAAACATTAGCGAAATGGATAATTAATTGTTTAATGATCCTTGCATCTTATGATGGACAAATCAATTATGAAACTATACAAACGTGTTGCGTTCAGATTTTAGGTTTTATCAATATCATGACAGATCCAAACGAGCGAATTTGTTGACTTATGAAATAAAATGTATAAAATATCAAAATAAAATATTTAATGAAATATATGAATCATAAAGCTTTCGCTCAACCATTAGTCTATTTTTAAAAACTTTTTACCTAATAGGAGATCGAAAGATGATTCGTGTTTCAATGATAAATTCCAACTATGTTTATGACGTTCTTATTTCTATGAAGTTGCTGGTCTGTATTTAGTAGATCTTAATAAAATAAAAACCAACATAACATCGTATACAAAAAAAAAACCTAACATGAAATAAAATATACCTATACTAAACGACCGGAAGCAGTTGTTTATCTTTCACAAACTAACATAAATCCAAAGTTGAAAGATAAAACATTCCAATCCCTATCCAAATTTATTGCTGAAGGAAAAAAATCTGATGCATTTCATCGAGTTTCCTTGTTGAGAAAAATCGGGCCATTACAAGAAGGGAAGCTGTACGCCGCTCGTATTTCAAAATAACACCATTACTGTTTTTCTCTTTTGTTTTAGTAACCCGTTATTTTAGGCTCTTCTCATATGTTCCACAACCAAACGACAAAAGTTACGTTGTGGGTGTACGCATTTTTGTACGGAAAATAAATTTACTTTAATTCACAGTATCATCGTATTCACATTAACGAAAGATTATATTTTGGTTACTGCATCTCAACCACGTCGCAACCACAACGATGCGTCGATGCAACGACTCATTCATTCTGCATGCATTGAAGCGTTGTGCGGTAAACAAAGAGTAACCACAACGCAAAAAGCCGCAGCGACACTAGTCACACGCAACCAAACCTCAATTGCATTTTGCCGCTGCGATGTGGTTGCGTTGTGGTTCACGAAAAGGAACGCTTAGATATTTTTTTTTTAATATTTTTGTTACTATAACAAGGTCCAACATTCTCCTTTATTTAAGCTTTTAATAAATAATGTGGACATGACAATAGCATTAGGTTTTGGACTAAATTAATTGGATCGTGTTGTAGTAATAATTTATAATAAGTTGGTTCAATGTGCCGTTTATATCTTTTAGTCAGGCTATCTTTGTTTCGATGAGTATCAAAATTATAACAGAACATTAGTTTATTTAAAGTGTGTGGTATAACCAAAAGCCCTCCGACAGGGACAACGTACAATTCATTGTCATTCATAAGGATTCAATCCCAGAATCATATAACAAAAATGCTAATAATATAAATGCAGAAGTTTGTTTCTGCTCTTTCACACGAAACTATTGAAAGGATTTGTATGCAATTTGGTTTTAACCTATATTACAATTTTGGATATTTTTTAATTCTGGAATAATATTCCCGTGGGATTATTTTCACAGCTATTGATCGCGGGACTTATCGAATTAACACTTGGTCGCGGGATTTATCGAATTATCGTGACCCCGGAACGTAACGGGCTATTGAAGGACACCGTAGATTTCAGTCAGTACGAATCTAAGAATCTTATTTGACGATTTTACCACGTATAGCTATTGACCATGTTACGCGATATGCTATAGCTATTGACGCATGAGTATTGGCTAAGTTAATGAGACTACGCTGCTTTTATAATGCCAAATTGAAAGTGAGCAGGCAAAATCGATCGATCTCTGGATAACTGGAATGACTGCATTGACACAAATAACAAGCTAATTAAAGTTTCTGATAATAATCAAGAACATAATAACGTTAATGTATCCACAACATACAAACGAAAAACAATTTAATTACAAGCAAAAAACATGTTTAAGATATGATAACATTATAATTTTATTATACTCGTCGCTGCACTTAGGGTTACCAATCATCTAGATTTTTTTAATTATTCTAAAAAAAATAAAGAATCTATGTAAACAAGAAAGAATAATCATCATTTACCAACCTTTGATCAAACTATGTAAGTTTGGTTTTGCTGCCTTTCTAAAATGATGCAGCATCCAGTAACAGGAATTCGATAGGAATTCTCCTTGATCAGACTGGTTGTTAAGCTTTCGGACTTTGACTAAATATCCAAAACTTCTTTAAATTGATAAAAGAAATTTTTAATTTTTAAAATGCTTACCCTAACTGCACTTTCAAGAGAGAATCGTGGTCGGTGTACCAGTTATCCGCCGGTTTAATTTCGCTCCACATTATCCGTCCCCTGCACGAAGTTTAACCCTAGAAAGATAATCATATTGTGTAGTTCGGAAAAGATACTCATGCGTAAAATTGACGCATGTGGTTTAATTGGCTGTAAGTTGAGGTTTATTATTTTATTTCAATAAAATCGTATGGTATATTTATTTACACATATTAGATTATTTAAGACTGTAAATATTTTATTTAAAATTATTTATTTATTAAATAAAACAATATCTTTAATCTTCTGCCGTAAATGATCATTTTTTTAACACCTAGTCTTTTTTATTTTTTTTCTATGAAAATCCGCGTTTTTTTTAGCACAAAATCAAAAATTAGAATATCTTATACACATTAGAAACATATATTTGTATAAAAATCTGTTACAAAAAGCTTTTCAACATTTAAAAGTTAGGCATACAACATATTGGTTTTTACAGGATGCATTTGCTCTTTGTCTCATTTCAAAAGGGGAAAGGGGCTGTTCTTCCTGTTATTCATCTATAGAAACTTCTTCTGTATCGCTCTGCACTTCAGTTTTAGTTTCATGGTCCGCGGTTTCACAGTTATTATCCTCATAGAGAAGCTCGTTGTATCCTTGTATAAGACTGGCCAGGTTATGGTCTTCGTCCAAGTTTCTACTCCCCATTATGTTATATTTTTACTTCAATATCTGTAAAAGGGAACTGATAATGTAAGTAATGAAATACAGTTATAATAAGATAAAAAATAAATAAAAAGAACATACAAGTCAAAATCATAAAAGTCACATTAAAGATAATCATGCGTAATTTTGACGCATGTGGTCGTTACATTTCAAAATCGGTTACACTTACCTTATTGACACATGGACCATACGGTAGCTCCCAGCGACTAATGAGATGTCCTAAATGCACAGCTATGGATTCGCTCTTATTAGAAAGACAGAGCCATATTTCGAAAATGCATGCGTAAATTTTACGCAGACTATCTTTCTAGGGTTAACAAAGTTTTGTATCCGACGTCGGACTCAGCTAATACTGAAAATGAACCTCCTCTGGGAAATTTACCATTAGCGGTCACATTAAATCATAGATATAATAAAGAAGGAGATATGGCGTGAAGTTCAAAATGTATAGAAAACCGGTGAAGCCACGATTGCCCCTCCATAACGCTAATATTGCACACACAGTTCGGTCAAAACAATACTACGACAAGAGCACACACGCGCCGACGATAACTCAGTCATTTAAATATAAACCTTATTCTTTAAACTGCAGCGTGCTTTTTCCGTATCATTTGCTCACACTCAAAAAAATCTCATTGTGTGTTGTAGGGACACGGGGGCGGAACGGCATAGTGCTTAACTAAATCGAAGAATTTTGATAAATATATCGATGAAATTGTACAGGTTTGGAATTAAAGTAAATAAAAACGATATGAAACCAACAAAACATTATTTAATTAATGTATAAAATGTTCCAAATTAGATCTTTTAATTTAGTGCACATAGGTTACTAAACTAAACATTAATGAACTTACCTACTTCACGATCTTGGTTACGCATTTATCTACTACGCTTTAAAACAATAAAAATCGACCTTTCAAACTTATTACAAGTTAACAAATTGAAGAAAAATCTAATATAGTAATAAAACAATATTAGAAGTCGATTTTTTGTCGATAGACTTTGTTGAACCTCCACGAGCACAACACTAACTCGTGCTCAAATACGACGGACCGGAGCAGCGGACGCACCATGCGACATTACGGCTCGATGAGGTATCGTTATGTCAGTTTTACATTGCTTGTTCAGTTCACTCGGTGATAGACTGAGGTGGTTGTAAAAGAGCAATGTATTTAATACGAAAATAATGCAGTCGAATAGATATCGGAAAACAGAAGTATAGTAGTACAAGTCAGGTATATTTTACGGCTTGTAGTTTTTCGTGATTTTTAAGACAAATAATGTAAAATACTTTTACTTACCTGTGGTAACTGATGCCATGGGTTCTAAAGTTTTTGTTTTGGCTTCTATTTCTGCACAAAACCTCTGAACAAGATGGCATAATCGTTTCTTTTCACGATCGCGGTTGACAACAGACTAACTCGCGATGACGGCCATTTTTTCAATATCTGAGCGTAACGCTCAGCACCGCTTGGTTGCCGCCACGCCCCCTTGCCACTTCTCCTGTTTTTAATATTTCTGTGCATTAAATTCTGTTTCATTCTTTATTTACGTCAAAACGCTTGTGCGGTGAAGAATTTCTTTGTCGTGCTCAGTTTTTAATTTTTTATTGGAGGGTTAACAAGCTACATTGTTTGCCAATTTAACGCAAATTGTTTTGTTATTTTGTCGTTTTGACATAAAAATACCTACCTTACTCTGAATAATTAAACTTTGTTTTAAAGTCGTTGACATTTCAAAGACAGCACTTGAGATACTTGATCCTAGATACGTTCGTTATTCATACATCAAACTAATTTTCTCATTGTTAGGACACAAAACAAAGGTTTTCTTTTTCAAAATTGAACTTTATGCTAACTTTGGTGTCAGTACTGTTTACCACTGAGGAGTTCTTTTGTGAACGATTGCAGCAGGTCATGTTTGAATGTCTGTGGATTGTCACCAAAACCAAACGTAAATGCAAATTTTTAACCCAATTAATTAGGAGGAACTAAATTAAAAATCAGTTGGAAAATTTAAACAAACAAGGCGAAGCTTTTGACTTCGAGAATATTGGGAGAAGCACTTCCTACTTCTATATATTGACACATTTGTCCAGGCTTTTTTTGGGGAAGCTCACTCAATTGTCGACCTTGTCTTAGTCATTCCTGACTTAGACTAAGGTCAAACATATCTAACATAACAATAAAAAAAGATCTGATAAAATCAAAGGCAGTCTTTAAATATTATCTTCTAGAAGAGTTACAAAAGAACTAAACATGCAAGCATATTACAAAATCTATTTTCATTTTTATTGCAACTTTCTCTGTACTTTTACTAAGATACCTACCAATATTAACGTAGCATTAGCAACAAACATAGTTTCGACAGTGAAGTTTCTATCACGTCCACAAATAAGTACCCCATCCATACTTAAACCTCATTAACACTAAAGTGATGTCGTAAATGAAAAATGTCCTTTTAACCGTTATTGTGATGCCACTGACGTTGAAATAATGCATCCGTATGGGCGAACATGATTCGATTTTCTAAACTCTGTGTGACTATGACCAAAGAATAGATAGATACAGAAGACTAGCTTCATGGTACGAGTGAAGGACGCACGCACACATAGCACGCATCGCATGATGATATAAAACAAATGACAGTCGCGAATGCTTCCTGCTTTGCAAGTCTATGTGTGAGTAGATTGCCGCTCGTTGTACGGAGCTGTCATTCTGAATGTTTCTATTCTGTGTTGCATGTATGGTTGATGTGGTAGGCATGGTAATTATACTAATTAAAATAACTTCGCTTGTTACGTCAACTAAGGCTTTAACTTGATAAGGCTGTTTCGTTAATACTTGATTAGAACGATATTTTATTAATTGATTCAAATTCCTGATTGTGTAAGTATTTGTTTTAATTAATTTAGTTTAACATAATTTCTTAGTTTAGAATTTGTTTAGATTCTCGTATCTACTTAAGATTTATTTGAAAATTAACTAAAATAGACAAGAAATTGCTAATGATGAAGTAAAACATGCCTATTTAAATAAAATACCGTACACAATTTGCATATTTTAAATCAAATATCATAAACAGCCACCTACACTTTTCTCATATGTAATAACGTCCATTATAAATTATGAGAATGAACCCGTAACAATTCAATAGCATGAAACCCATAAATAACAAAAAGAGACGTCAATACTTCATCTATAAGCGTTGAACTTTGAACTTAATCTCTATAAATTAAAACTGAGTTTTTATTACGCCTGCACACAGCTTACGAAGATAAAGTAGCAGTACATAAAATGACCAGAATTAAACTTATCATATCTGATAACGCGCCAAAATAGGCATCCATAAAAAGTTTAGTACCATTCTCGCCAAAGCGGTTTAAAAATAAGTTGGAATCGTAAATTAAATTCTACGCATACGTAGGCAGTTCAATCAGCCACCAAAAGAAAATAAAATTAAAAGTAAGGCCGAGAGTACAAATGAGGCGAGTAAAATTATTTTTACGATTCTGTCTCTCAATTAGGAGGAGCACCGACAGTAAAGTGTCAGTGTTATTTAAATTTACTGCACCAATTAGACTCGGTATCATCACAGGAGTGATGAGACTATACCGTGTCGTGTGTAGCTTCCCTTATTAAGAAGTTCTATAATTAAAATTTACAGCGCCAAGCGGAGGATTCGAATAACTAAGAGAATAGCTACAAATGATTCCATTAACTAGTTTAAACATGTCCGTGTATGAAGCTTACGACTTGTATTGGGAACAGCGGTGAAGTAAAATGCAGGTCAGTTTAGATTTAGTTATTTTAAAAGTTTATGAGCGAGAGAAGTTGTAAACTGAAGTCTGCGTGATGAATTACATGAAGCTTTCAAACACGACAGTGATCGCAAAGGATTTTTAAACAAGTTATTAATACCACAAAAATCGACCGTTGCTGAGCTCTTTATAACATTTGCAATGAGAACAAAATACGTCTTTAAAAACGCTATTTCGCCAGACCATGCAATTGTAATGTTACTATCGAAGTTTCGATTTTGAGCATTACGCTGCACTGCTTAATTACAAACGAATGCTTCACCAGCATTCAACTGTAATAATTGTTCCATAAATGCTAAAGAATCCAAGAATCGATTTTGTAAAGAAATAAGTGTCTGTTAATTTTGTTTTCTTTTCATAATGATACTATAATGATCAGTTCTCCTCACTCACTGATGTTATGTTTGAACTAGAAATGTTACTTAACAGGCAATAACCGCTATGAAGACTTTATGAGAAAAGCCAACGAATTTATCTAAATCATGATACGAACTTTATAAGAAGCGACAATAAAAACAATAATGTAAGAAAATCATAAAACATATTCTGCTTCAGTCACAAAACAAACGGACAGCTCCAGCGAAGCGGTACAATGTACCATAACGACGCCAAAGCGACATGACGAAGGAAAATAAACAATAAGTCAAGCCAGCAGATACCGCTGTATAAAAGGATTGCAGCGAAACGTATCTCCACTAATATTATAAAGAGTTGATGTATGTCTGTTTGTTAGTTTGGAAAAACAGATGAATTTTGGCAACTATTGATCGGATTCCCAAAATCTTTGCATTTATGGGAAGCTACATAATTTTCCATTGCTTTACTTAAACCGTGTGCTCTAATTTACCACCATGATCGCATTGTCGCAGGAACATTTCCAACTACGTAACAATCCAAGATTCCATTTTGAACGTGACGTTACATTGGTGATCGTAATGTGACAACCCAAGACTCGATTTTTGAAAAGTGATGTAACAAATTGTTTCGTTGCATATTTCCCAAAGCAATACTCGGTTTCAATCACTGAAGTGAGAATTCCGTTCGATTCTGAACTTGTTACATTACAAGCACAAGCTCCCAGTTAGGTAACGACATACACAAGCAAAGTCGAGTACAAAAGCTAGTGTCAATTAAAGTAAGTTGGCGAGTAAACATCCCTACATGTACCAAGTAGCACATTTTGGCATCCAAGGCGAGAACAATCTGTGTAATAGAATTTACTAGTTTCTTCTCGTTCGTTGCTAACGTGATAGTTCGGGAGTCGGCGACATTGTGGCGGCTTGTGGTTTGCTCTCCTGAATATAGATAGGTCTTTACCTTCGCCCTAGTTGATAATTAAGGACAAACAAAGCTGGTTTATTGGCTGCGGTTCGGTTAGTTAGCTATTGAGACGGTGTTTACCTTTAACGGTTTTCTGTCTTCGCTTCAGCAACCCTATTGGGTTTTTTTTCTTGTAGAAACTTTTGGAGGTGGCATGGTCTACCAATTGCTTTTAGTTTTTTGTCTATTAAATGGTCAGTTTTGAGTCTGTCTGAAAACACTTTTTTTTATCGTGGTAATATCCTCAAATGAGGCCTCCCACCCCGGGCAGGGCGGGAGGGACTATCAGACTTGTACTGACTAAAATCCACAGTGTCCTTCAATAGCCCTTTATGTTCCGGGGTCACGGTGATGGTATGAGTCTCGTGACCCCAGCAGGCTTTAGCCCTCTGAGAGGGGGCCCCGTCATTTTGCTGACAGCTCTTTTAGGCGCGCGTAGAACACGACGCGCCCTCGACACGGGCATGGTCCATGGTCGAGCGAGTAAAGGGCAACTCGCCGCCCGCATGCCCGCGCCTACGGTGGCCGGAGATCGTCATGCGGTCTGAAAACACTTAAGAAATGTTTCTAGGAGCTCGTAGGTCATGATTAATTGATCTTCAAAGTTAATCCACGCCTACCTAGGTCGGTTTGTGGCTAATTGACCAGTACCTTAAATGACAAAACGAGTCCCCTTCGTGTCTCAAACACGTTAAACTGTTGGACCGGCTACCATTTGTAGATCTTTGAAGGTCATTACAGGTGGTCAGATCAAGAAATCTGACTACCAGCTGTATCAAGAGGTATCGTATTACGCAGGACAAACTGGAACAGTTCAGATGACTACTCGCGCCATGTTATATACGAATATACAGCTGCAACCAATTAGATAAGAAGTCGACCTCAATTTAGCTAGGAAAAGCTAGACAGATGATAATATTTTAAATTTATTTGATTTTACGGTTCCAAGTTCCAGTTTTTTTTTTTCTCAATATCTGCATAATTGATAATAAGGCGTCTGACCTCAATACGAGATTAAGCCATAAATACCAAGGCAACACATTTGCACTATTTCATCTGGCTTCTAATGTAAATCAAACATATAATTAAATGCTTTTGATTTATTGCATCTATTAACATAAAAACAACCGTAAAAAGTATTGCCTAATCGAAATCAATAACCCATTACTCAAGCGAATGCCGAGATGATGAGTAAATATATGTATTTGCGTAGGTATACACTAAACAGGTATCTATGTGTGTGTGTGTTGTTTGTACAAATGAGAGAGATCACATAAATCAATATCGTAATTAGTCCTCATTTGTTAACGTATTAAAGTATACTCGATCACAAAACGATTTACTATTTATGACTTGTTAGTACATTCGATCTCGAAAGGGTTTTGTCAATTGTGAGAGATTATGTTTTCCCGGTAATCATCCTCCTAAATTAAATGTTTATCTTGAAGGTAGAACAGATTGATATTCTCTGAACAACAAGAATGGTATATTGATTTCAGATTACTCAACTACCAATATTCCATAGATGAATGATTTTAGCTAAATTAATCGTAAAAGCATGGCCCCTTGAGGATACATCAACAAAGAACTAATAATGAAAAGGGATTATTATGGAGCGTACTTTCGGTAGAGTGGTTTGAATAATAAACTAAATTTGTTAAATCAACTCATTTTGTCAACTAATATTTAATTATCTATCTCGATCCAAATCCTGACCAGATTCTTAATGATTCGGCTAAGCAAATTCAGTGGTTGGTGACTGATAAAATAGGGATTAAGATTGCGTCCGAGATAGATTAAATAAAAGACAAAACTTTCAAATCCAGTGTCCATACAATAAGCATTTAGCAAGAAGATTTATCATTGTGTTATTTCCATCTTTTCTGTTTGTCTTCACGTCCAATCAATTATCTCAGCTAACATTCTCCCATTTTGCCAACCACATCTTCGGTTTAGTTTCTGATAAATGTCCCAGTTACTGAGTAGGAAACTATCCACATTTGTGGTCAACAGTACGTTAGCGGGGTTAGTGCAACCCACTGATCGTTCGTTATGGCGCAAGTTTGGAAAGCTCACAACTTGATGCTGTCATTGTTGAAGTTGGATTTATGCCAAGCAAAGACGCATTGCAGAGTAATATTCAGGATTTTTGTACCAGAGGTTATTTGGGCGTGGGAATCTGGGACGTGACGTCGTTTATCATTTAGAGGTTTATTGTAAAAGTTGGAAAGACAAGCTTAAGTTATGGGACTTTTGTAAAATACTCATAAGTTATCCTATACTTATTTACATAGTGTTGGGACATATGTAAAATAAGTCATAGTATCTAATCATAATTTATTCAAATGTCAGATGCATTAAGATAATTATGAGTTTTTGATATATTTTTTTAATTCAAACTTTTTTTATTATTATTAGTGTCTGTGTACTGTCTAAATAGAGTCTAGCCTGTATTTCTACACAATACCTACTTGTAGGGTCCACATGTAGGCGTTTCGGGTATGTGTATTTTTTTAAAAGCTCCCAAGTTACAGCAATTATTTCTTGTGTGCCAAATCAAATTCCTGACCATCTTAATTAAAACTTACAAAATCCATTTATTAACGTCCTTTTCTTACTGTCTTTTACAAAACGAAAACATTATCCCAATACTATGTATCAACACTCCAAACCAAGTTCATAACTCAAATTCTGGTCACGTCACATTTACCTTGAGTTCCACATCGACCTACCCCTTAAGGCCAAGCTCTCCGCGCGTGCACTCACACACTTAAGATCACATAGCCGTGATTTGCATACCACTCGTTGACATACTTTATTCCTCAGACATAACTTCACTTATCTGTGGTAATAGATCGGTGTGAGCCGTTAAACTAGAATTGCAATAGTGTTTGCGTAGCACGTCATTAAATCTTATCATGTCTGCGTCTGTTTCATCAGAGTGACACGCGAGTTTATTATCGTGGTTGGACATGTCTTCTGGTTGGTTGGCTTCTTTTGCTGAATTCTTGGAAATATTTTGTCACTTTTTTTTACCGGATTTGAAAATCGTACGTTCCTTTTTTTGTACAGTCGCTGTCATGATAATCATGTCTCTGATGCCTAAGTAATACTTTTTTATATCTACCAGGATCGATGGACCACAACTATTCCTCGCGACTATATAAGAAAAGTCACCGAAGAACGACTAGAAACCGCAAAAACTATTTGGAAGCGTTCATTTAATTCCACTTTTTACTTTGGTAAGGAGTATTTTTGGGATAGACTTTTACCCAGCATAGGACAATAAATGGTTGGGTTGATGTCAGGATTTGAGAGACGTACTACTACGAATAAAATAAGTCTAATTTTATTAAGTTTCATCAAGATTCGCTTTCTGAACAAGTAAAGCCTAAGGCGACAGTAAACTGCACTCGTTAGTGAATTCGCTAACTAGCTGTCACTCCAGCAGCATTTATAATATTTTACACATTCGCCGCTCTTTCCCGCAGTCCTATTAAAACTTTCTAAGAGTCCTCTTTGACAAACTTGGTATTTTGTCCAAGAAATTCTGCGGCGAGATGAAAGGCGAAAAGGCAGAAATAGTTTATGTATTTAATTAATTAACGTCAACAATACATCGATGAGCTTCTCGATTAAATGCTAGAGAGAGAGAAAATATACAATAGACGATAAATCTCTGAACAACAGTACAGTTTCTTTGTTTCGGACCAAGCATCTTTTGTTCAATTTTTGGTATGAAATCCTCGTTATAAGAGTTCATTTGCGCCTCGGGTAATATCATTTTCCACGTTTTCCTTTCCTTTGTCGATGTAGACACAATAAAAGCAAGCGGGCTCGTTAATCGCACAGAGTAGTCCTGGCGCGTAATTAACTTTGCAGCCAGAGAGAGTAGAGATTTACGTGGACCCCGGGTACAATTAAATTTGCATAGGAAATTGCACAGAATGAGCTAAGAATAAGTTACCCGAGTATGAAACTAAATTTTATGCTTGTCGTCGGCTAGAGGACTCTTATTTATCTACCTGGCTCTTAGCCTCGTAATTGTTTACTCCGAACATTATGGCAATGTCTCAGCCAAAATATTTTTTACATAAAATCCACACACAAAATATCTGAAGATTTTCTATAAGCGAATTTTATTTCTATCAAAATTCTAGTCCAACGTCTACTCTCGTTCAATATCCAAGATTTATTTGACAGCGAGCTATTTTTAATATCTCCTGGAACTTATTAGTTCGTAGCCCACAATAACCATTTTAAAATTTAGCTTTTTTGTTTTTATAAACCCATTTAACAGGAAAGCAATGATTCGTAAAACTGTGGCTATTTGTAGCGCAGCGGTGTAATTGGCTATCAGGGCAAAGAAAAATGAACAGATGTTTATTTTAATGCTCTCCATCCATCAAGACTAACAGCGGCGCTACCTCGAAGACAGGCCATGGCAATGTAATTAAGGATATTGAAAAACAAATAATTATTTTCGAATTATGTTTCGTGTTCGAGTGAACTAACCTACAATTTTCGTGATGAATTACGCTTAAGTGCTTGTAAATACGTAAACCTTCTACATATTAATGGGTTCTGGAGTGTCCATTTCCTTTTGCCACCAAGTCAATATTTTAACTAAGTAATTGACTGACAGACGTTGTTACGAAACTAAGAAAATTATAGTTACTTGTTTCGAATAATTTCATAAATGGAACGTATGCTTTTGACACCTATAAATTCAAACATAAAAATAAGTGAACATACAAGCCTGTAATCCTTGTACCCTTTTTTTTTTTACGTGGTAAAATCATCAAATGAGACCTCCCACCCCGGGCAGGGCGAGAGGTACTGCCAGACTTGTACTGACTAAAATCCACGGTGTTCTTCAGTAGCCCTTTATGTTCCGGGGTCACGGTGATGGTATGAGACCCGCAACCCCGGCAGGCTTTGGCCCTCTGAGATTGGGCACCGTCATTTTGCTGACAGCTCTTTGAGGCGCGCGTGGAACACGACGCGCCGTCGACACGGGCATGGTCTATGGTCGGGCGGCGAGTTGCCCTTTACTCGCCGCCCGCATGCCCGCGCCTACGGTGGCCGGAGATCGTCGTGCGACGTCCGACGCCGTGGGCGTCCACCACCGCGGGTGGGGCGGAGGGGGGACCTTGTCCTCGCTCTGACGCGGCCCGCCTCCTCCTTCGCGAGCATGACTGCTTCGCAGAAGGAGGCGACCGCTTCCCACTCCGTCTCGCCCCGCAGAGGTATCCGCCTATCGCCGCCGTGAGGACACGTCGGTGCTCCGCCCAAGCGGGGCAATCCTGCACCGTATGCTCGACTGTGTCCTCCGGGCGATCTACGCAATGGTGACACCCAGGCGTTTCTTCCTTTCTCATAAGACACAGGTACCTCCCGAAACATCCGTGTCCGGTGAGGACCTGCGTCAAGCGGAAGATTAGGACGCCGTGACGTCTCTCCAGCCACTCCTCAAAGAGGGGTCTTATCGCCGCTATTGCGGCGTGCCCGGCCGTCGGTCGCGACAGTCGTGCCCTCCATACTGCCCTGAGATCGCGCCGGAGCTCTTCCCGCCGCATCTCGATTTCTCGAGGCAGCGGGGTCACGCCCCGGCGCTGCGCCTCCACGCGCCATTCATAGACGCGCTGGAGGGCAGTCGCCTCAAGATCCCAGGGCAGCAATCCGGCGAGCAGGTTGGCCGATTCGCCGGCAATCGTGTGGTATCCCCGGATCATCCGGATAGCCATGACCCTCTGGCATGCGACCAACTTTAGTGGTCGCGTCCGGATGCTCAGGGCCCATACTGGGGCCCCGTAGAGGGCCATGGACCGCACGACACAATCCTTCCTTGTACCCTTAGCACGAGTTTTCACTCTTTTACTTTACAGTGACTTTCCAGTATTTACAGCGTTTCTTATATGAAAATATGGAACAGCGCCTCTGGTGTGCGAAGAACGAACTAATTTTTTCCTTGAAAATTGTCAATTTGAAAGTGTCAACGTTCCAGTTTACTTTACGTCTCAAATGCTGAAAACTCGTGCTAGGGGTACTGAAGAGTTAGGTGAAGACCAGTACCCTAGCACGAGTTTTCACTATTTTACTTTACAGAGTTTTTCCAGTATTTACAGCGTTTCTTGTATAAAAATATGGAACAGCGCCTCTGGTGTGCGAAGAAGGAACCAATTTTTCTCTTGAATATTGTCAATTTGAAGTCGTCAAAGTTCCAGTTTACTTTACGTCTCAAATACTGAAAACTCGTGCTGACGGTACAGGTGTAACTTCTTTACATAGTATAAAACAAAATCGCTTCCCGTCTGTATCTGTACGCTTGCTCTAAATATGCAACGGTTTTTATGAATAGTATAGTTTTCATCATAGACAGAGTGGTTCAAGAGGAAGGTTATCATTCCTATTGCACCCGTGCGAAGCCGTTAGGCTCGCTAGTCGAATATAGAATTAAACATTTTTCGATACAACTATACAATTTTCGTTTTACTAAAGAAATTTAATAGGATTTTAAAGTATAACTATAGCGAAACAGGGAATAAAAAAAATGTTACTTAACAGCAACATAGTTGTAAAAATTCTAGTTACATGACACTCGATGTATTTATTCCACAATACTTTGCAGCTTTTCCACAAATTGTGTGCAGAAGTTTTATTGCTGCATCTGTCCGTAGTTCCGTACATTTCCACGATATTTTTCATATTTTACGACGTTTAGAATTTACGTCTCTTGTGAGTGAAGGCAGACAGACAACTCGCCGCTTCCTGACTATTCTTGTATGCACCATTCGGTTTTCATACGTCTACCTCGAACGTGTTGTAAAAACTGGCAGGAATGGCGAATTTTATATTTCAGTTACAGAAAATATTAAGCAATGTGTTGTATTTATATTTAACTGTCTTGTCTTAATTTTACAACTTAAAACGGGATATAAAACATTGTGAAGTCGTCATTTAAACTATAGGGTTTAATGATAAATTTAATTTTACTTAAACAACTTTTTCATTCTGCATGCTGTTGTAGTGGATTCCTAGATTTATTTTGACTACTACGTATAACTAGGTCTTTTATTATATTTTACAAATAAGTATTAACAATAGATATTACTATCGATGTGATGCGGAAACTCTTAAAACCCTTCTTACAAAACCATTTGAAAAAAGTAAAAGTTAACGTGGAGAAGGAGTGCAGAAATATATCTAATTATTTGTTAATCTTGTAATTTAAAAGAACTACGGGCGACCAATGAGCGACCACTAGTACAGTATTATATTGAGAACTATAGTTGATATATGAGCAACCATTAGTATTAGGTACATTTACAATCTACTACCAAATATATCGTTTTATAAAAGACCAGACCACACCTGTTTCTCAACGTTAAACCTTTCCGTTATAATGCAGGTGTAGACTTTCCCTTCATAAAGTTTAGTACAAAATATACTACTATTACCTTTACGGTTATTTTATAGATTTCTGACAGAGGTACTTAACTTAGCAAAGTATTCCTTACATACCAAAGCACTTTGAAATCTTTATTGAAAGTATGGAAAAGAAACTGACCTTTTTTCGCATTTACTTCAAGAAGTTTATATAATCAATGATTTTAAAGTGTCATGATGTCACACTGTAGAAATCATTCGTAATTCTTTAGAATTACGAATGATTTCTACAGTGTGACATGACACTTTTACAACCTACTACTCGAGATAAGAACGTCGGACACATTGGCTTTGTTTACAAAGCCAATGTGTCCGACGTTCTTATCTCGAGAACTATAATATTTAATTTCCGAAAAAGTGATAAAAATATTATATTCTCTGTTAAACATGAACATAAAATATCTATAGTTCTCAGTCTCGCAATTGGAGCTTTACCAAACTTTATATCTGTTATTTTGTCCAAGTTTTATGTTCTACAAAATGTATGCAAGTTATAGGTACTAGGCAAGCATGTCAACGCAGTAGTACCTAAATGTTATAATGAAAAATTCATATTTCATTTAGGAAAGCTTGTCAAATATTTCATAAGGCATCACTGGACGTGCTAGGGTGAAAACTCCTTAAAATGCTTGCAGTGGACATCCCCCTTTAGTCGTAAATAATAATTTTGTGGTGGTATGTGCCTAGCGTGAAATTGACAAACTTAATGTCTATAAAATATTATAGATGTGTATTTTATGTTTTAGTTCCGGCCAATCAAATGAACTTGATTAAAAACTTGTTTTCTATGAATGGTGGTGAAATGTTGATTTAATTATTTTGTTTGTTCAGCTAGATTTAATAAATGAAATATGTTGATAAATAAACCGTTACAGAATTTTAGTTTTACAAAAATACCGTTTCCATAATCATCCATCCACAAATCCATCTCACACCATAACGCTCATAACATACCATATACTGTGAACATAATTATGTTGACCACACTCGATCACAACCACAGCCGGTCAAAGTTTGTGATCACTGTAAGCTCTTTATTGATGATTTTCTTAAGTGTATTCTTCGCATACTAAGTGACATAGTAATACTTCTAATCTATAGACGGTCATAGCCATAACCCATTTATAACTCACACAGTCTGACCACACTTGATCACAATCACAATGCCGCTCGAACTTTATAATCAATGCAAAAGATTATAACGCCTTTACGTCCTGTAATAAAAACAAAGTTTATTTTTCATATAAGTAACAAAGTAAATAATATACTTCCATTTTATCAAACATCCACCGCACGCCAAATAGCCCGTATATGACCAACATAACCCGTACATGACCAACATAGGCTGACCACACTCGATCATAACCACAGCGCGCTAAAGCCGCTCGAACCGTGTAATCAGTGCAAAAATTTAAAAACTGCTTTATTCCCGACTATAAAAACAAAGTCCATTCTCTAAAGGAAGTGGTCTTTTATACAAGCTTATCAGTGGTTAAGGCAAACACGGCTTTTGTTATACAATTAACTTTTAATTTACAGCGGCCGCTTATCGCAGCTAGAGAATTTTCTTCGTTATTTTCAGGAAACGAGTCGTTAAATGGAAATTGTGGTGGTGTTAGATAGTTTGTTTGGCTTTTATTAGAAAATGGGGTGGAGTATCTAAAATAGGTTTACATGCTTGTAAAAACAATGTTGAGTAAAACGTCTTTGGTAATATTACATCATTATGTTTTTTTTTTATTATATGTCTTTTACACTATCATCTACTTTAGCTATTTGGCCAATTATTTCGGGATTTTCCAGTCTAACTGAATGCAACGGATGTTTACACGGATGTAATACCAGCACACGGTAATACAATAACCCTTGATAATACGTATTTGTAAATGTCGCGCATTCAGTTAAATTAGTTTCCTATTTCGCTATTTCATTAATTTTATGCACAGTTAGTTTCATCGAACCAATGTAAGGTATTGTTGTTTTTTAACTTACATGACAAAATAATCCATGTATTTTAGCATAATATTAATATGTAAAATTAATGAGTTAGGTAAATATGCACACATTGTATACAAACGCCGACGCCGCAGAAAATAAAACTGCTTTGCAAAGTATTATAAAAAGGTCGTTGTTCAGTTTTAATTATAATTTCTAACGAGACTTTTATCCTTATAGCAAAATTTTGCGGTATTAACACTTTACTTAATTAAATTTTCTAATGAAAGAAGGTACTTATTTTTGGACACACGCGAAGTAACGTTTGAGGCGTGGACTGATCAAACTAAGTATAGAAACAGAATTAACTTGATTAAATATCAATAGGGTTATATTTTGCTGCAAAGCAAGAAACAGCGTTAGCTTGAATAAACAAACAATAAACGCTCTGCATTTTGGTAGACTGACATCTTATCTGACCAATTCATATGAATAATTTTAAGGAAAAATTCACACAAATGGCTCATAACAAAATATGCACTGCCACCAAACGGCCCATTCGTCATAAAACCAGAAGCCATCCAGACTAAAGATCGGAAGTCAAAACGCAAAATATGCCAATAACGCACCAAAGGGCTGCAATTACGGGGCTTAACGTCCAACGCGAAGATGTCATTCCACACCCGTTCTACCAAATTGGAGGTCATTCAATTTGCATATAAAGCATGTAGGAGGCGTCAATAGGATAGCACATTGACACTACGAGAGGGCTCGATATAAGTCCCATTTGCGAATCCGGCCCTGGACCCGCCATTGCCGAGTGCGGCCCTGTGTTATTTACATTTTGTGAAATGTATTGTCGCTATCCGGAACGTGTTTCATGTTTAAGCCCGCTTGATAATGTTGTTCAGGATGGAATGAAAATTAAATTAAGCTGAGATCAATATTCCATTACAGTTCAGCTGACGTAGCAGAAGCTTGTTCAATCCTGGCACAAAATTATCTTATTGAAAAAAATAAGTTCCATATTTGAATAGATTAAGTAACGGTCAAACGGGGTGAATAGGGACGCTGGGGTGAATCGGGACAAAACTTTAACAGGGATTTAAATGTTGAATTAACGTGATAGGTTACCAACAACTACTCAATTTTATTTATTGATTAAGACTACATTAATTTGAACCCTTGCTGGCATCATACCATCATAATTTGTCGTTAAAATCCACTTCAAAGTTTTGTCCCGATTCACCCCTGCGTCCCTATTCACCCCGTTTGACCGTTATTTATTAGGAAAAGATTTTTTTTGAACTTTTTATCAAACAACACTAACGCCATAGTGGTGTTCCAATAACGCCCCTGTAATAACCCTTGTTTTACACTGATTGATTTTCTCCGTCTAACAGATACATTTACATCTCGATAAATCGAAGAAAATGTATGCCAGTTTTTTCGTTGGCGAGATGTCCCATAAGCCATGTTACATATACTCCTAAGTACATTTTCTTATCTTCAGCGGCGGCAGACGATTGTTTAGGTTTAAGACGCGAAGCCAGACAAGCGCCATTTTGCAGCTAACAGTGTCTATTTCCAGAATCCGTGATAAAACTATGAGAAGACGGAAGCGCTTTGAAAGCACTAAAGTTTCCTTTCCTTTGTTCCATTTTAGAATTACAACCACATGAAATATTCCAAGGGTGTCGCGAGTTTGCCAGACATCGGTTAACTACGATGGTTAAAAATTAAAAAAAAAAACAGTGCATCGATCTAGACGTACGGATAGAGTTTTGACTGCTGTCAATCTATTTTTTTCTATCCCTTCCTACAGTATGACGTTACATGCCTACATTCAGACTGGTGTCGTTACGGAACTACGCTAGCTCTATGCTTGATCTCAATAGCTTACTCCGGTGCGCGTCGTATACAATATGTTCTAGGTATATTGAAAACCAGCGCTGGGTATCTTTTTATTAGCAAATGTTGAGTTAGAAACCCCCTTGGTGTAAAATGCTCAACAAATATTTTAATGGTTTTTTTTTTTATTTTTGTGTGTGTCTCCAAAATCAAATAAATGATTTTCTTTTTTATTCTATTCTAAATGAAAACAAAGCAGTTAAAAGACACAGATAACACACAGACATCCATGAAAATCCGCGCACCATTTTAAGGCCCAAATAAACTGAATACATAACAACATCATACAGTTTGGTACCCGATGCTCAAAGATCTCTTATAGATAAAGTAATACGTGAGGTTCCCAAAGTGCAAGTCATAAATCCGTATGCAATAAAACGGGAACAAAGTATGGCACGTGAATCTAGCTTCACGTTGAGATGTAAATATTTACTGCTACATTTTATATCCAGGTTTAGTAAAGCTATAAATCTCGTGTATGATTTCGGAAGCTTTTGGGGCAAAACATTTTATTCTTAGGCAATAAAATCGATGTAGTGGAAGTACTTGTACACTGTACAGGCGAAACGTAATTGGTAACGCTCTGTGTAAAAAGTTTTATATCCACGTTTAGTTCCAACAATAAATCCGGTAGTACTGATTTTTTTTTGGGCGTATGTCATATATTTATGGGAAAAAATATAAAGGAGAACGACACACTCAAAGTGACAACTTGTTCGTTATGTTATACTTCTGTTTTGTTTACAAAAAATACCATTACTGTTTTGCTGTCTCATCTAAAATTTTTGTACTTTTTACTTTTAATGAATTCATGAACTCTTCTATTTGTACTTCATGATTATTTTCCTATAAAATCTTAAGTTTTCTGTCTATAAACTGAATGACCATTTATATGGTCATGGCGCAGTGGGTAAGTGATTTGCTGCTGCGTTACGTATCGCGAGTTCTGAAGCCGCACTGTATAAAAATTACATAACTTTCTGAGAGTAATTCCGGATCTGGTTGTTTACGAATGTTCAATTCTTTTATTCATTAACCCTCGCAACGACACAGGAATATTCCCAGTAGCCGTCACGCTCGGAGTAATTATTTTTCAATAGAAAAAAGTCATTACAACGATAAAATTTCAATGGGAATTATAGTAATACTAGTAATCTATATCGGACAATAATAAAGCAGCTAAGGGCTGTTAGACCACTTAGTAGTTACGACAAATAAATCAACGTAGCATGGCCACTGTAGCCAGGGATTAGCTCAAATTACCAACGAGACAGTCCATTCGAACGATTCAGCGAGTTCCAATCCGATCTCTAGGAACTATTAACCTGAACCTGCTCTGTGTTTAATCCGGTTAGGTTTACTAGCTATCTAGTATTTTAGATAGTATTTAACTGGCTGGTTTATCTTTCTTGTTACTAAGTAGGTAAGTACGACCTAGATAATTAATAACATTCATTGGGTTTCCGTAAAAATACTGCTGAAATAGAAAACATTTTATATTATTTTTAAATAGGTTCGCTCGTGGCCTCAATTTAAAACCAGAGATTGAGCGACTCCCCTCAGGAGAAACTGGAACTACCACACTGCAACGAAACCCGGTTAAAACTGTTTAGAGTCGGTCTTAGACAGGATGGTAGTCGTGGGACAAACTGTTCTGGCAAAGCCTCTGTTCTTAGTGTTGCTCAACCATCGCTTGGAGGTGCATCTCAGCCACCAGAATATTTTTATTCCCCTTTTACTCAATTTGAGATCACAATACTAAAAAAGGTCTTGGCTTTGCATTAAGTAAGTTTGCACTATTTTTCAGTTTCAAACCTATGCGTGAAAAAATAAAACCTGTTTTTGTTCAACATCAGCGGACGTACCGATTTTCTAACAATTTCCCCAAGACACTGCACCAACCATAACATAAGTTAGTAACGCAGCTTTAACCTAATATTTTCGCACCATATGCCTCTATGGGGCCATTTCCTATATCCACTGAGTATCAGCGGGACGCGTCAGAAATATTACGTCTAGACTGCAGCATGCCGTGCATGTTAGCCAAGGATAGGGAACGAAAGTGAACTAAACGATCAAGTATTTGTATTAACATGGCACATGCAGGCTTCTCGTGAATTTTTCAAGAAATGGCAGCTTTTTTTAACTTAAGCTATGTTTAAAAACTTTTCAACTCACATACACACACAACCAAACCCGAAATAAGCAGGAAACCTCACTGCGCCGTGTACTGGTATTTCCGCTCTCCGTATACGTCGGGGGGAAAGACCAGTTTTTCGGGCCGGTGCACCCTGGGATGCGGCAAAACTCTTCCTTTTAGGAGTCTCTTTGCCCGTCTGCGAATAGCCTTGTCGTGTGGACGCTCCAAAGCGCGTGTCCCTCTGGAATCAGCAGAGGGCACAGTCGGGCGGAGCGGGGCTTGCGGAACGGTGAGTAATGGGTGGCTCGCCGTCCCGACGATGACCAAGCCCGGTTGGTGGCGCTCGTGTTTCTCGCAATGCCTGCTGGGGTCTCTGGTTTTTCTTAACCATGTTACCGCGTCCCCGGAACGTACAGGGCAATCCGAAGGACACGGGTTGAATTTTAGTCGGATTAAGAGTCTGACAGTCCCTTTTCCGCCCCACCCAGGGCGGGAGGACTCATTTTGATGATTTTTACCACCTAAAAAAAAAAACAAAAAAGCCTATGTTTTAAAACTTTTAAACTCACATACACACACACCCAAACCCGAAATAACTATTATTTGTATGTCGAGACAAATATAAAAGGAATCGAACCTTCGGATTAATGA
Source organism: Agrotis ipsilon (assembly GCA_028554685.1). NCBI lineage: Eukaryota > Metazoa > Arthropoda > Insecta > Lepidoptera > Noctuidae > Agrotis > Agrotis ipsilon. The sequence goes on along the minus strand of CM052961.1, from coordinate 4,892,858 downwards.
CTATTGCGCCACGTGTATCAAATTAAATCTAGGAATATTATTGAAAATTTTCTCATCGAAAACGACAAATCTTGTAGTTACTTAAAATTACGAAGCATTAGATAATAGGAAGTACTGAACATAGTTTGAACAAGTGTAGTTGGAATCTAAGCTATTACGGGTTATGTAAAAGTGAAACTCCATTCAAAAAATCAGTACAACACAATTCCTTAAAAGCATGTTAAAAAAGCATTACTGTTACACTGAATTCACTGTTATTGCTTCCACAGGAGTCGAATTACATGGACCCACTTAAAGCCTACTTAGGACCAGTTAATCTTAAAGAACAAGGCGGCACAACAACAATATATTGGACTAAGTACCAACTAGAATTAATTTCTACGACCACAAAGGAACATGGAATCCGAGTTAGAACAAAAAGTGAAGCAAGAAAGCACATAATTGAATGGGAACCTTTATTTACTTTACTAAGACTGTATAAATTTTCGTTGTACAACAAGGAACGATAAATTTTCACGAAGCTTTGCAAAGCAGCCTTATATTAACGAGAGTTGGTTTCAACAAGGAAAATGTAAAAATGGAGTGTTGACATGCATAGTTCTTAAAAGAACAGCAAATGTTTAAAAAGTAAGAGGCCCTTTCTTGTACACACACCAGAAAAAACCACACGCCCACACAGTGTAGATTTATGTTTATCACACGAAAAGCGTTTCGTAAAACGATGACATCGTCGTTTAATAACTTCCTGCATCTGTAAAGTTAAATGATCGTTTACACCATAGATCATTATACATTATATGGAAATACGTTTTTATTGCAGAAATAATAAACAGAAGTTTAACCCGCAATCTAAGTTTTTCGTCAAATCGAATCTAAGAAATTCTTAACTAACCTGTCATCGCTAGGCGCACCCTAGTACTCCATTCTTTACTATATCTTTGTCTTTACCTTAAATAATTAGGCAATTAATTTTGTTTATTGTATGAAAATGTTATGTTAGTTATGGTCATGGAACACGTATTATGTTGATTACACTATTGAAATATTATTATAGTTGCGATGATTTACGTTTCTTAGTGTTAAGTGTTAAAGTTTATTCTAAAAATGTTTTTTATTTATGTATTATTTTTAACTATTTTGTTTATTAAGTTTTTGCTTACAATGCGTAAATCTCCAGCCGAGTTACCAACTGACACAGCTGAAAACAATGAGAGAAACGTTGCAATGTATTTGATGTAAATGTGATTAAATAATATTTTCGCAAGCAAAGCAACAATATACCAGTTGTCTTACCAATATTAGAGTTCAAATTTCATTAGCGAATCAACGCCAAAACGAATACAAGAAAATGGGATTCTTTTTATGTTTAATCAATCAAATCTACCCATTTCAATCTGCTGCATTTTTTGCAATCAACATCTCGTTCCCACCGTTTTCATAATTTATAGGAAATTAAAAATTAATAAATTCAATTGGTAAACTAATTTAAGTCGACTCGGGAGACTTTTTCTTTTCTTGTTTAAGTGAATCGCAACATCTTTCTAATAGGTTTTATTTATTTACCGAACTTAAATAGTTCTTCCCAACTTTCGGTCCAATGTTAGCGGAAAGTCACTTGGGTGTGTTTAGCGCGTTGTTAGGATGTTGTTTTGTTAGTCATGTTGTGTTCGGTAGTTCGTTTCTGGTAGTTTCAATTCGGCTTTATTTACAGTGCGCCCTTATTTTGCTATTGACTTAATTTTTTTTTCAGAAAATCAGTAGTGAGAGAAAATTAGTAATGTGTTTTTTGTAGTACCTAGGTATACCAATTTATTACCTTTTTTACGAATTAGTTAGTATTAAGTTTATAAAATACCGTTTGTTTATGTAGTAACAAAAGTGTGAGAAAATACCACCACCTTTCACAAGTAAACGATCTCTCAGTTACGAGTTTTTGATAGACCTCAGTGTCACTGTTATAACATCATATTGTACGTACGCCTCGTAACCGTTTAGCGCTTTATAAAGACTAAACTCCGTCAGCTTTACGAGCTCTCTTGTAGTCACGAAGCACATCAAATATAAACGATTCCTTCGAATAAACAAAGCTTTCCAAAATTATTGTGGTTTTTCTTCAAGTTGACTCCATTTAAACTAACAGTGCAAATAAATAAGGGGAGCATGCAAAGGAAAATGAATAAGAAATACAGAACAGTTGCATTCCGTTTCGCGGCTGAAAATTTATTCTGTGAAGCGAAATCGTGCGGAAAATTTGCAATTTAGAAGTAAAAAGGGGAATGCCAATAAGCCATCGATTATGTAGATGCAAGGCTTTTGTGCGGAGCTGCAGAGTTATCATTGCATTCAGTTCGCCATTTCGCAACGATTTGTCAGGATATTTTCAAAAGGAATTTTCGTTTACGGTACTTTTAGCGTTGAAAGTTGTGGGTTTGTACGATTTTATGACGCTACCTATGCGATTTATTGGGCTTTGGGTGCACTAAGAGCCTGACTTTTGGAAACTCTCGCGGTTTTTCTCTTAAATATGGGTAGGTACTTCATGAGCCAATGGAAGCTATGCCCTATGGACACATAAAACTATTAGTTTTTTTATGAAATATAGTATTATTTTTTTTAATTTACTTAAAAACAGGATCGAGACGAAATTCATTAAAAATAAATTCTAAATGCCTAAATACATCCAAAAATACAAAGTACCTGCAAGTATTAGTACCCCATCGCTTAACTGCGACACATCACAACTGCAATAATTTTCAAACTTCCAATGTTGTCGCTGTAACGGATTTAAAAAGGACTCACGTATCGTATTCTATCCGCATGGCTTGCCTCATACAGCTAGTTCCTTCTATTGTGGAAAGGAATTAGCTACCGAGGGAAACATATTATGTACATTAAACACATAATATGGAAGGGAGAACACGAACGCTGTTAGGAAAGAACGTGGTTTGCGATTTCATTTTATTATAGGAGCATTTATTAAGGCAGGTATTCACAACCAAGGTGCTTATATGACTTTCCATAACCGTGACCCCTGAACATAAAAGGCTATTGAAAGACACCGTGGATTTTAGTCAGTACAACTCTGACAGTATGAGGTGGGAGGACTCATTTGATGATTTCACCACGCAAAAAGAAAAACAACGTGCTTATATGACCAGATGTCTGGACGTGAATAAGGTGAAAAAATAGTTTCTGCCTTGGGAAAAAGGCGTAAGATTATGTAAATATAAGTGAGTATGTCCGCTATCATGCAAATAAACTAAAATGGTTAGTGACTTGCTAGTCTTCTTACAATAATCCTACATTACCTCGATTGTTGATATCAATACAAAACAATGCTACAATGCTTCCTGCATGAAGTTTTAACCATTTTAATAACTTGTGCATATCAAATTTATTACACGGACCCCAATTTTTTTTTAACTCTGCTAATTTATCCAGTGGGTGTGTTTGCGTCAGTGATATAAGACGGTACTTACTGTTACTGCTAGCTTGTATCAAGCCACTGTTAGGAAAAGGCGTCTCCATAAGACTTCCAAATCCCTAGATCCAAAGTTTATGTAGAATCCGCAAAACCAATGGTCAGTGGTTTGTTCACTGATCTTTGGTTTTGTCCAGCTTGTTTAGCTCTGTGTCTGTAATTGATATTGGTAAATTACAATATCTTTCATTCCAAGGCAAATAAAGATGTAACTCACAAAAAATATGTCTCTGTCAGGATAACATTACAAAAAAAAACATTCTAAATCTTTGTTCACTCGTGAATAAAGAAATAAGAGAATATATCAGTTGCGGCATTGTGGGCTGAACGACGAACGTCGTAGGCGTCAACTGACGAAGATGGATTACAGTAATATGTTAAGATTTATTGGTATTCCGGATAATTCTCTGAAAGTAAGATAGATATACGAGAAATCTAAAATTCGCTAGGCGGTTATTTAATCATTTTTCTATAAAAAAATCTTGTGTTTTATGACATAATCGCCTTAAAAGCAGCAACCGCATTGGCGTCAGACTGGCGAGCAAAAGGTCGTTAGTTGGACTTACCGTTGTGTTATTTACGTAAACCTAAATTCTAGTACCAACATAATAAATTAATTTGTAATAAAATAACATAGCCAGATCTAGCTATTAGTAACCTTGTTTGTTACCTTGCTTTCCAACCCCCACTAAATTCCTCACCATTAAACAACTTGAAAATTTTCAGGACAGACGTGGTCGTGATTAGTACACGAACGCGGAAATTGGCAAAAGGAAATTTCTTTTCAGATGAATTCATGTCCTGAAAAATGATCATTAAGATCATATTTAGTGACTCTACAAATTGCTATGTTTTTTCTCTTACAGTTAGTGTCATCCTGTATCATCCCACTGCTGGGCAAAGGCCTCTCCCCATGACTTTCTCTTAGACCACATAATTTTATTTACGTTCGCATCGACTTTATGGGTGATCAACTGTCGATTTAAAATTATGTTTAGCGAAATAATTAAGCAAAGCAAATTATTTTTAATTATATTTGTTATTTTTATGATCTCAATAAAGTAATTTTGGTAAGTATTATTATTGTTTGCGTTTTATTGTATATTATATACCTGTTAATTTAAGTTCGTGAAAATGTTAGAAAAGTGTGGGTGGTGTCATAAAATGGTGCTCATCACAGCTTTCACCCTTATCGTTGTACTCAGACAAACTGTAAACACAGTTGTTGTTTTGTTTGCATGTAAATTATTTTATATTCCGTTGGAAAACCGGATAGCACCACAAAGGTAGGAAACCTCCGTCGGAAAAGATAAAGCCAGAAGGGTTTAAATGCACTTGCTATCTTTCTAAAAGTCAGTCCTTTCCGGGAAGACTACGGAGTACGTCGTATCTAAAAAGGCGTTATACAGGGGAGAATTTTTCAAATGAGCTTGAATGGCCAAATCAAAAACTATGAGCAATACCGAAAAGTACTCAAATGAATCTCGGGCCCGATTTTGATTAAAACTAAAACTGTATCATTGAATTTGTGAAATATATGAATTTTGCTAGGCATAAGGTTTCCACCATGTCCGTCTGTCTGTCCGTCCACAACTTAGGTTAGAGGCCCTTGGTACTAGAAAGCTGTATTTGGCATGAATAGATTCATGTCAAAATACGCCGACAAAGTGGTATAATCTTATAAAACATAATTATGAATATTTTAGGGAACCTCCTGTATACATAAAGTGGGGAAAACACACTCTTTATTATTAGACCAATCGATAGTTTTGCTAAAAAATAATGAAATTCTAGAAAGTAATTATAATAATCTGGTCTTTTGAGTATTTTTATCTATTCTTCATAATTTCGGATTTGGACACCGACGTCCTCTTGAAAAGTTCACCCTGTGTAATAAGTGGTACTATGAAAACAAGGTGAACATCACATACGGCCTTATGTAAACAACAGTTTTTCCGGTCACTGACTTCCGCTAACATCGGATATGTCGTCACGCGAACTTTCGACGTATGAAAAACAATTGAATTACTTAACCTAAAAGGTAACTTCTGGGTCAGTATAAGATAGGGTTGTTTTTAAGGAAACGTTTTTGTTTACCAGACGCAGTGCACCTTTGTTTCAGCAGAGTAGGGGCCATACTCGTACTAACTGAAAGTGCCGTTAATTTTCGCGAAAATAGCCTTAATTGATGTGGCCCCACCATACCGGGAAAAACGAACTAGAATAGTCAAGTTTCTGAACTCAAATCAGTGTTTCCACTCAGCCACAGTGTTGTAGCAGAAAAAATACTAGGTCAAAATTATAAGCAATTTTAAAAACTGTGAATAAAACGCTGTTATCTTAAATATAAATAAGTAAATTATAGTTACTCTTTCTTGCAAAACTTCTAAAATTATTTAGATGTTGTACATCCCGTGTCATCACTTTCCCGTTTTAAAACTAAACAAAATAACGTAATATAAAAGTGCCGTTTCACCAATTACATTAATTTCGAAGCATTGAGCCTCGTTTTAAACGTTTTATTTTCGCATAGGATTCTTTTCATGGCAATATATCTTGTAGGACAATGAAAGAACATTAAGCGAATAAAACAGCGTTAGTAATTTAGCCAACAACACAAATATTCGTCAAAGTATTACTGACAAGAAAAGAAGAAGAAGTATCTATCTAAATTCATCAAAATAAGTACTCCCGCCCAGGGCAGAGTAGGAGACTGTCAGACCTGTTCTAACTAAAACCACGGTGTCCTTCAATAGCCCTTTACGTTCCGAGGCCTGTTACCTGGTAAGACAGTTCCGCGACCCCGGCAGGCTTTAAACGTCTGAAGGAGCTCCGTCAGATTGCTAACCAGCTAAACACGACGCGCCGTCCGAGTTGAAATAATTTATACAGCTACTTACTTCCAACAACACACAAGTCAGAACGTTTGACAACAGAAGAAAAAACATCACATTTACACCAGCCACCTCTATTTTCATATCACGATGTCTGTACAAACACTGGTGTCTATTCATGACCTTTTGGCAGCATGTGTTCAGTAACCCGACACTAGGGCGCGCTGTTTGCGCTGCAACCGAATACGGCGCATTAAACTAGCTTGTTTTGTCTCCATTATCTTAGCTTTGATGCTGCCAACTAGCCACATGTGTTGGATTAAAGTGGGACATTGTGCGGGAGAATTTGTTTGAAAAAATAAGATTTTTCTGTTATTTTTTTTTTGTTTTCTTTGACTAATATCATTCTCACAAGAGTTACTCAAATACGAGCAATTTAATAGTTTTTGCTATTATCTACAGATAAAAGCTGCTAATATTATTAAGTTCAGTAGATTTTTGTTTACTTATCGCTCTAATCTTTGGAACAAGATCGAATTTGAAACATTTTATTTGCATTTGATGGCATAATTCACAATTATTCAACTTGACACTACTCTCATACTGAGCAGCGAGCAAAACTACGGGTATCACTGGTGTCACGGTAATTAGTTAGTCCCGCGACCAAATAAAAATAACAACGACGATATAATTACTAGACTCCTAGGCGACAGATGTGTGTCACACATAGGCAAAAGTCTTATATCCGTCTTATTTCGAGACTCCTGTGAGCCGTAAAACATAATTGAGACAGAAGAGAACCTTGAGTTAGAAATCACAACGCAGGTACCCGTCCCCCTCGCTTCCGTAGTACCTCAGCGAGTTCACAGAATAGTTTTTGTTCCTTAGATCGTGCATCTAGTAATATCGTCGTTGAAAAATAACTTGGTTAATTATTATTTGTAAGCACCAATAATTGGTATCAAGAAGGATGTAAATATTATAACGTGAACAAAAATCCAATTATTTGGTGAAAACAAAGAACAATACCAATGGTTTTCCATAATCAAAGCTTAATTCACCTCAATTCTCACGTTAACAACAATTCCGTTAGACACGACAAACTCATCGAGAACCAAAAACGACGTGATTATTAAATAAAACGCCTAATCATCATAATTAAAAACTTTATTACCTCAAAACCTATTAAAAAGCCCATTTTATTCGTGACACGTAACTTTTATGAGTACATATTTAATATTAAAAAAAAAGCCTGAGACATTTTTACGTAGAAGAAAATTGCGTTGTAAATCATTAATCATGGTCGGTACAATGCGTGTCAGGGAGTCGACGCATGGTTTAAGGGGGTCCGAAAGTCCCATATAATGGGGAAAATGAAACCTTTTTCAAACCCAAAAATGGGGTACTACTATATAAGCACGAAACCCGTAGCTTCGGCCGAGAATTTATTTTTGTATTTTTTTGTCTTGATTATTTCATCAAATGGGTCCAACCCAGAGCAGGATGAGAGACGACTGTCCGACTCTTACTGACTAAAATTCACGTTGTTCACGTTCCAGGGTTACGGCCACTGATGAGGCAGTCCCGTGACCTCGATAAATCCCGCGACCCCATCAGTCCCGTGACATACTATTAGTTATACGAACTAAAAATTTATGAAAATATGTTTAGACAGTTGTACCGATTCCCGATGTGTTGTCACAACTCTCAAATTCTTAAAAAGGTTATGGTTCAATAAAAGAAAACAAAAGTACTTTCGTGTGGGCCCGCATCTTCGTTGACGGACTAAGAGAGAGTACCTCTACAGGCTTCAGAAAAGTTTGTGGTTTCGTTTGTTCCGATCCCATTTTTATGGAGATAAACCGATGAATTGTGAACGTCCTTGGCACTCGTTATGGATATGTGGTGGGAATATGCCTGAAATATGGGTACAGTTGTCTCTTTTAGGTGAAAATATTATTCGTTATATGTAGCATTTTTTATCTTAAGCATTTTATGTGTTTTGTTCTGTTACCGGTTTTGCTCAGAAATTGTTGTGTCTCGACGCAAAATAAAATGTATTCTATCGTAATGTATAAACGTTGAGTAAACGTAACTTAACATTTATTACACGTTCTACTCTGGTGAAAATAAAGAAAAACCGGCGTAGAAGGCCCAAGCTTAAACCACTAAGCTATTAAGACAGCGGAGACCGAGGCTGAAGTTATTGAACATATTATGTGGCATATCTTTTTGCAGATTGAGACGGAAAAACGTCAAGCTCGCAACTCGAACTAGATATAACCTTTTCCAGTGCGAGTAGTATACAACGATAAAACTCCAAAATGTTGTTGGCAAAGATGAAACCCATCAAACGCACCTATGTGTATATTTGGACATTATCACTTTACACAAACAACCTATAACATTACCAAGCTAATTAACTAACAAAATTTTATGGGTTCGCATTCAAAATGACCATTTCGGGAAACATTCCCCTCGATATAGCGACATAATAAAAATAAATTACCAATATTCGCCAAAATGCAACAAAGTGGGGGACGGATCTGGACACTGTCCGACAATTACTGGCTGTTTCCCGAATTTCCCGATATAAGCTGGGTAATTGATATTTACGCTACACTAAACCCGAGAATTGGTGCCATTACCAGATTTATTTATCAGTCAGTCAATAAATTGGAGGAATAAGTTGATTAATTGATCCGTATTGGATTAATTACACGGTGAAATGGGTAAAGAAGTGGAGCACGACATATCGATGGAACAATGAAAATGAGATTTATAAAACCTGGAAATTCAGGTTTATATTGTCATCGTACAAGTAAACTTAATAGTTTTTTTTTTGGTAAATTCGAATTCAATTAAAAATGAAAAATGGCAATATCAGCATACCATACAGGCCAAGTTTATTAAGATATACTTTACCACCTACATTAAAAGGATACGGTTTTCCGGTCTTTTTCTATCGTGGTGGTTAAGTAAAAAAAAAACACTTAATTCATAAAACTTTTACAAAGATGGGTGTAAACATAGGCCACAGAAATTTATAACAGTCAAGTCTAATATATCTAGTTAAAAAATTAGTGCATAAATAAAAAAAAAAATAGTGTATAACAAAGTAACAGATAACCAAGATATAACTAGGGATTATTAAATTATATGTAGCGCCTGAACTGTGAACTAAGTTACTAAAAACCTGTGTTTCAGGCCTTCACTCCAACACAATTTAAATGGGACTAATTTGTGTAAACTTGATCAATATAAAGATTTCATTGACTATAACAAACATTCAAAACTATTCTTAACAATTACACAACCACAAATAAGTACTTGCATACTACTTACAAAGTGGGTCAAGATTAGTCGCGCGTATGACATTTTCTAGGTTTTTTTCAGCGTTTTTTTTTAACATTTAAATAAGAACATACCGCTCGTGTGTAAGAGCTCTAACAGAACTGTTGCTTCTGCTCTTTGCATTACCACTACAAGACCTCAAATAAATTAGTGTTCTATCAACGAATTTTCCTTCAACAGCCCCTAACTACTTTAAATTAATTCCGAAACCCACCAAAGATTCCCCGTTACGTTCTACTTGACGACGGGAACGATTTTCTTCATTTACATACGGATCACATCTTCAGCCATCGACGATTCCGGATTAGAGCACTCAATGGTCCCGCTTAATCGACTTAAAGACAGCGATTAGCCTTTATGTGGAACTTTTAAGGTTGGTTTTCACCCAATGTTACGCTTGCTCATAGTTAGCCGCAGATTTTGAGGTGCGTTACGCAATCCTCTTTTTTTCTCATACAACGTCACCAAATAGTGTTGCTAATTTTTTTTAGGACGGTTACTTACATAAAATTAAATTGTGTATCGGTGGTAAAAAGATTAAGAAACTTGAGTTATTCTTACTTAAAAATAATATTGTATGAATCCCTGTATTAATAGTGTCTTAAACCGAAAACACGAAATTAAGATGTCGCGGATTGCGTTTAGTTTCAGTGACAAAATTCGACATTATTGAGCCAGCTCATAGTTAGCGGCTCACTATCCTAAGTGTGAACCTTGCCTAAGAACTAGATTATAAGTTGGTCTTGTGAGAAAGTCATAATCATCCAATTTATGAACTCGTCGTAAAGGTAATTGGATTAATAAAGCGGTGATGTAAGCTTCACATTATACGGACGACGGTGTTATGAGCTTGTGGCAGTAAAGTCTGCATTATAAACGTCATCGTATGTTATTATTGAATACTGATGCAGGCTCACCATCAGCCAGGTATTTAGATTTAATTATTGTTACATAATTAGTGGTAATGATTTTAGAATCTATTACAGTGAAAAGTCACTCACGGTTAATATCCACACCTTGTTTTTATCGTGGTAAAATCATCGAATGAGCCCTCAATGGGCAGGGCGGGAAGGACTGCCAGACTTAATACTAACTAAAATCCACGGTATCCTTCAATAGCCCTTTGCGTTCCATGGTCACGGTGATTTGATAAGTCCCACGCCACACCTAAGGTGAACTTGAACTAAATTCAGTGTTTTCTTGAGTCAGAACTGCTTCTGAGTAGTACCAAATTTTAATAAAAAAAGGATGAAAGGCTATTTTTCCACCATTTTTTATGTTTCACCATATCACTACGTTTGATAGAAAAAAGAGAAGAGTCAACGACAAAAAAAAAGGAAATTGAAGTTCCGAAAAGTTCCGTACATTTTCAAACTATACGATCATCGAACTTAATTGAAAAGCGTCACATAAGCCAGACATGTTTTTAATCAAGGTAACTACAAGGAGGAAACAGTCATAAACATGACGTACTTTCTGTGGCAAAGAGAGGCAGATTTACCAAAGATGGACTTTTTTTTATAGTAGTAAAATCATCAAATGAGTCCTCTCACGCAGGGCTGGGCGGTTGGGACTGTCAGACTCTAGCGTATCCTTTAATAACCCTTTATGTTGTTTAGGCCCTCTGAGAGCCAAAGAGCTCTTAAGCCCCGTCATTTTCCTGACGCTCTTTGAGGCGCGCGTTGTACACGACGCGACGCGCCGGCGACCTGCCAAAGGTGGACTTACCAAATTATACCTTTGATCTTTTATCTTCCGGAGAACAAATTTCATATCCCAGAAATACCGATATTAACAGTAAACAAACAACCCCCACATTCATTCTAAACAATAAACGGAACATTCGAAACAACTATCTACTAGAAACATACTTCGGAAAGTTAACAATAATGCGAATAGTTGGCGATCCTCATTTGTTAGTCCGTTACCAACGCAACTATCTCAGGACAGGCTAACCACTGACAAATCTGCGGCGTCCGAACGTTTTGTTTGCGATAGTTTAAGACAAGTTAGGCAACTGTGGGCATTATTCAACGATACCATGCCCATTTAGCAGTGTCAGCCGCACATTTGTACCTATCGGCTGGGGAATTATGCACCCCTTGCGTAGTGGGACGGTTCCTGGGGCCTTAGTCAAACAGCATTCGACAGTAAACGACAATCGTTATCGTTCATCAGTCACCAATACATTTTCAACTTTATGCCTCAGCGCGTAAAGTCGAAAATCTATTGAAGTTCACAGATCGTTTTCGTTTGTTTCGTTCGTTATCGATTAGCAGTTTTTAATAGATTTTCAACTTTACGCGCTGGAGTATAAAGTTGAAAATGTATTGGTGACTGATGAACGATAACGATTGTCGTTTACTATCGAATGCTGTTTCACTAAGGCCCCTGATCAGTTTAAGTCGAGAAAGTATTTTTGGCTGGAGGGAAATGAACAATTTATTTTTTGTTTGTTAGTAATGTTGCAGGAAATTTTTTGAGGGTTTTAGGCAATGATTTCAGAGTTTCCAATGTATTTGTGAAAATGTTTTTTATAAGCGGTAACCGCGGCACTGTAATGCAATGGGTAACTGAAAGGTGTTAGTGGACTTTAGCTATTTAAGTCTGACAGTAACTACCGCTACAGCCAGAGCGGTATGGGAGGACTCGTTTGAAGATTTCTTATTGCATTTTATTTTATATCCTCATTTCTAATTGATACGCTTGTCAAACAGAGATTAGTATAATAAGCATAAAATGGAGCATTATTGATCTTTTTGTGTAAATAAAGTGCTCAATGTAAAGTGCTCATTTTCTTTAAGCACAGCAAGCATTTTCTTTAACAATATTTAATATTTGATAAAGACCTAAAGTTGGATATAATTAATCACCTAACGCCCGGTCTCGACTTATCAAATTTGGTCCAGAAGTCATGCGAATACGGACAAGCGACTTAGTTTTATACTATGTAAAGAAGAAAAATTTAAAGTAGACGAAAGGTGTTTCTTTAAAGATTAGTTACTTGAACGTCATCATACTAATACTGACATAATAATATTATGTACGATGATAATTATAATTTTACCAGTCCTTTTCTCAGTAACTGCTCTATTATCTTCAGACTCATGTTACAATAATTATGTAGTATCATATATCTAATTCTGTAATTCTCACAGATTGTGCCAGAGTTCAATGCCCTTTATGACAGTCTGGGAACACTTTCTTCACAGCTATAATAAATTAAATAGTGTTTAGGAAAGATTAATGATGGTACCGAATATTCGATTCCATTTCATTTAAACTCGATTCTAAATAGTCGATGATCAATCAACAGTTCTCTATAGAACTTCCACAGTTAAGGCACGTTATTTAAATAAATAGTGGTTGAGTGTGAGAAAGATTTAATGGTAGGGTTCCGTAAAAAAATAGAGTGAATCGAAAACTTTATTTTTTTTTTGTCAATAAATTTTCAGTTTATTTAAACACATTTCGACACAATTTTTACTTTACTTTTATGAACCATTTTCAGATTTTTAGTTTATTTACTTTTTTATTTGTTTTGTGTTTTTTATTTACCTAAATATATATTTATTGAGATGTATTTCACACAACCCAACCTTTTATAGTCACAATGTTTTCCTGGAAATTTGCTATTTAGTAGATGGTTGCTTGATATCAAAATTTTACATTATTAAAAAAAAATTGAAGAGGTTTGGTGGCAATTTTTTTTCTTGTTTTTAAAACCATAATTATGCAGCATAATCACGTTCAGATAACAATCAGTGTTTTATTTAAAACAATAATGAAGCTAAACAAAACTAACTTTCAAAATGCGCTATAGCTAACTCACTTTGTATACCACTAACAAGCGTACAGTCAAAAACAAACAGTAGTACAGTGCACGCACGTAAAAACTTGTTAATTTCGCATACAGCCACAAACGCTACCAGCCGTTACGTGCGAAACTAAGAGCACTGTAAAACGTTCGTTAGCATAACTTTCTATTATATGTTATTGTGTATGTTTTACTCTATTCTGAATAGACTTGTTAAACTGATACCCATCTAACGGACATTTCTATTTACAGCGTACGACTTGTATATCTCTGTCTGTACGTGGTTAGTCGTCCTAGCCCTAGGAATGACCTTTTCTGTTTTATTTTTGTTCCTAGGGTTTTATGAACTTGGAATCATCAAAATCACCAATACAACCCGTATTGGTGATTTTGATGATTATAATTCTGTATCTACATACGTCTTACAACCGCGAATGATATTTTAATCAACATAAAACCTAGCAATGATCTGCGAATTGCAAAAACGCAAGACATTTTGAAGCATTCACCTTAATATGACACATTGAACATAAGTTAAACTCAAACAAAAATATATAACAAACAAAAATATACAAAAATATATAAAATGCAGCCTGTTCTAATTTAAATCCTTTTCGAAATATTTTTATCGATCTAAAATAAAGACGGAACCCTACAATAGTTGTATATTGAAGAGGCGGAAGGAACATGAGCCATTGTCGAATCGACACGTGCTCTATCCGGCACACCTGTCTACCACTCAGTGACAAATGGACGCTAATCGGATCTCTTAGCTTTATCGGATGTTTAATATCAAAGAATCTTGCAATGTAAGTTTTTTTTTTTTTCTTTTGTATATATATATTTTTTTATTAGTTTAGGCCGAGTAGTCTATTTATATAAAAACAAACTGTATATCGAATAATATTTAATTTTTATACTCTAGTTAGGTGAAATTAAAAACGCCTTGCATTATCAATTAGTTAGCGGTAACATTGTATTCTATAGAAAAAAACGACAATGTTACGTCAATTTATAGCCTCTCTTCTTCACCATTTGCTCTGTTCTGTTCTAAGTTTCTCAACTTTAGACGGTTTTATGTTATGGTTTTTCAGTTTAAAAAGATACTCTACCTACGTAGTCGGTTGTTTATCCATATTCTTTCTTCCAGTCCATAGTCTACACTAAACCACTTTCTTCTTTCTGATCTGTGCTTCTTCCACTTATTTTTTACCACTTTTCCCAACTATATTTACGTCGGCTTCCAGTCTACATCGGATCATCCTTACTACGGAGTATTTTTATATTCTAAAATATTTAGCACCTGTGCTGCGTCACAAATTGTAAAGCTTTTTTTTAATTCGAGTTCCAGCATGACTTGAACCTGTGATATCTGATTTAGAACCTACACCAGGCAGAACATAAGCCATCGCAATCCTGCTCAATATTTTGAAATTCTCCAGTCCATTCTAAACGTCTTATGGTGACATTGGCGCCACAATGCCTTCATTTAAATTTTAGTTCAACATCTCACCAAACCAGTCTATATTGGTCCATTGTATAAAAGGCTAATATTAGACGAACAAAGCGTAATTACAGGCATCCATTATCATTAATGAACCCTTACGGCCGTAGAAGAATACTTGTTTAGGCCTGTTTGTTTTTCATGATTTCGACCTTACGCCTTGTAAACAGAAACGGGTTTTGTTTTGTTAGTAAAATAATCATTCTTTGTCTTTATCTATCTTTTTTGAAAGTTGTTTTAGTTCGACTATGAAAAAAAAATATTTTGCTAGTAAAAAAAAACCGTTTTCCCGAACGGAAAGAGGATTTGCTCACGTAAAGACTTCAACAAAATCAAATCAGTAATAACCAAGACTTGCTCATGTATAGATTTTAACAAAATCAAATCAGTATACCGCAGCCGACAGGCTTCTCTCTCAGGATAGGACATTTCATTGGATTTCAGACTATCATTGTCTAAAAAAACACTACTAAAAACAATTTTGAAATGCCAAAAGAAAAACCAAAGTTAGTGTCAATTACAAGACATAATTACTTGCAAAAATTACTGTAGTATTTCCATGGAGAAATTTTAAAACGAACTATCTTAGTTGACTTTTTCTGCAAACTTCTGTTAGCGACAAGCAGAGCGTTTAATTAGACCACGCTTTTATAATTAAGCTTGTTCAGCATTACACTGTGGTTTCTGCTCAGAAAATAAAGTATCTTAGTCTTCTGAAGTACCCAGGATCTTATACAAAGTATAGTTTTCAAGCAATCCTGCAAGGAGCCTTTTCATCCTACTGGTTACGTCGTGTCTAAAATACCTACCAATGAGATCAACCAGTACACCAATAATTCGCCAATTATTTTCAAGTACATTATTTCTTTTATATAAAAACTTTGTCCCACACAATTAAGCTAATGTGATTCCATACAACATTATAATATGATTTTTAAATACCTGCTTAATCTTGTAGGTATTATCATACTGAAAACCACCTGACCCAGCTCGATAGCTCATTACGTCAAAGCAACATCGTTCCCCCCACATAGTGCCTTGGATTTAATTAGATCCTTCCTAAGGACTGTGCAGTTTCATATTTGAATAAATTATGAAAATGTGAGCTGATTTGAATAATTTGCAACTATACGGAGTCATATTAAAATTCTCTTTTAACGTAGGTAGGTAGATACTAAAATATTTTTTATTTCGTCCATTGTCATGTTAAAACGTCTGCAATTTATTGTCGAGCGTACAGTATCAAAATGCTTTTACGGACGTCGCAAATTAAAAAAAAGTTATCACGGTCGATAATCTTATCTGGCTCTTTTTGACGTCGCTACATCGCCGGCCCTCATTTACCGTGCTTCTAAGGATTTCGGACGGGGCCTCCATTAACTAAAGAGGATCTCCGGCGAGCTTAATTAAGAATTCCCTCCGAAATCTCGTCTCAGTCACCACCCTCGGACAGAATGGCAGCGATTGATTTTAAATGAGCACCCAACAAAGACCCGGTGAAGTGGGTATAGCTTTGAACTTGCCTATAAAAACTTTGTGGTGAAAAAAGTGTGCAACACGAAGGAATAAAGTCCAACGGTAACTGCCCCAAACAAGCCGAATGAATATGGGAATTTAATTAAGGCCACACAGGACTGCAATAAAAGTAAGACGGGATAACTTTTTAATTTGTAAAGCCATCAGAAGTGATGTGATTTTGACTGCGATGTTGGGCGGGGATTTGCATGATTATGAGTAGCTGTTTATGTGAGGTTTGCTCGTCATTATTATAAAAGAGGAAGGACTCTGGAAATATTAATTGATTATTGAGTTTATTTCTAAAAGTTCATCGAACTTATGGAAGATCTTTTTCATTATTTTTTGGATTAAGTTTTTTCATTTTTTTTTATTCATTCCTGATAAAAAACCCTAATGATGATTAATGTGTCTATCCCAGCCAATTAACACGAAAGCTACGAGATTGATTTGGTTCAAAATTAGTACACATAATTATGTCTGTATATATCTGTAGAACAAACACGTTAATATATAAATTTTCAAAAAGGCTTGGCAAAAGAAAATTAGGAAATTATTTAAAAAAACATAGTTTCACACCCATACATTATCATCCGGACTACAGGAAAAAGAAAGTTTTTAACAGATTCCTTTAAAAAGCACCCAAAACTTTCTTTCGTGTTTGATTTTAATTTTCCACACTGAGTTTATAAATATATTTGAAACCTTTTATCACCGGCATTTTCAAAAGCTCCAACTCCAAGGTTTCGGATCCAATTTGCGAGCTATAATTCCGTTCTCGAGCAATATTTAATTTTAATGGCCTGACACTTACGGGCTATGACGATGACAAAGTAAACCCTGTCTCAATCTTATCTTGACGTAATTAAATTGCCTCGGTTTTACCTTAAAGGCTTGAAATTAATTAAGTCACAAGAAGGTAAACAAATTTAAATTGAATCTTTCTAGGAATACTAATTGTAGACTTTGTTTCTAAGATGTTTGTTAGAGATAAAGATTAACTTAAGCTTATCCGACGTTTACGATTCAACTTGAAACTTTAGTCTAATCTTTGCGACACGTTTTTACGGGCGCACTTAAAATTAATGTTGATCGGAATTAAAATTAGTTAGTTGCAGATTATTTTGTTTTGCAAGTATCTGAGGCCTTATCAAAAGTTTTTTGTATTGATATAAATGCAGTAAATATGTACTTGAAGTACATATTTACTGCATTTATTGCATAGAAAAATGAACGACCGCCTCTAGTGTCCGAACGATGAACTATTTTATTCTTCAAATTAAACGTCAAATTTCCAGTTTACTTTACGTCACAAAAACGGGAAAGTCTTGCTTCCGATCATTTGAGTAACAGGAAACCGTTTGTTTAAATAAATAATGGATTCTGTTTTGAACATTACTTTTAATATTTAAGTTATGTTTTTAAGTTTCACATACGAACCATTACATGTCAAAAGACTCTTTTGAAAAGAGTTGTGGCCAAAACTTACTAAGAAATATTCGACAAAATAATAAGATTAGCATAGGATGGAGCTTGCTTTCATAACAAGAAAAAAGGTAATGGAAAAAAGGTAGAGGTGTGAATTGCGTTATGAAAATTTTAATGAGAAAAACATCATTTTTCATTCTCTCTATGTTACTGCCGTACGTTATAATTTTATTTTCGAATATACGAACGTAATCTTTTCATGTTACGACATAAACTGTATGCACATTTTACTGGATATACCTGTAAGAATATCTAACGGTTAAATATTTACAGCAACATTATTATAAATTCTGCCGACAGTCTAATGCCCAGCTTCGCTAGAACGCTCACTTGAAAACATCCGCGTCTTTCAAATTTTGCTGGAGTATAACTTACCTTACAGCTTGAGACGACAGCCTGTTCTCGAGTCACGACTAAACTTGCCCCAACATAAACATGAAGACAGAAAATTTTGTCGTAAGTGAGAAAATATTACAGAAGCTTAATGTTAGTAGGGGGCCCACAGTGGGGCACCTCACGGAAGGCTGGCTCGTTATACTGATTTATGATGCACCCCCGAAAAGGTATTTCAAAGAAAGACCCACCTTATGAATTCCTTCAGTGGAATTTACGTGCAGGTTTTCATTGTCTGCCCAGGTTATGCCTACAACGTTTAATATTTGAGTTGTTCTAATTTATTGGTCCTGTTTTCGGGACATAATTATTTTGTTTGTACTGTCCCTTTTATGTTTTGTACTTTGGACGGGTTGTTTACTGTTGTGTCATCGCTTTATGGGTGTGAAATTATGAATTCATAAAGGAACATTCCTTTTTCATGAGTATTTGGACCCTGAAATTCACAATTGTACATATGGGACTGTAGGTAAGTTTATGACACAAACATTTGAATTTATATTGCCAATGAGTCGAATTCATACTGGGTATAAGAAATTTCTAAAATTTTAATTCGATGAACATTGTCCCTAATAAGAATTCTATGTATTTGGGCGTACATTGTACTTGGAGTATTGTGGCGTAAATTGATTGGAAAATGAATAATTGCTATTTTACGAACGAGGAACTAAGATCAAAGTCCCACTTAGCGTCAAAAAAAACGTGAAAACTCGTGATGAGGCTCTTCGGAATAAACAAACTCGTAAATATTAATTCTCATACAAAATCCAGGTCAAGGCCCGAATCCCCCAAGTAAGTTCAAAGCAATATCCTTATGAATATAATCAAATAGTCATTAATTACTCCGGCTGTGCGAATGAGTGTTGTTTTATATGACGCTGCTGCGACGGGAAAACGGCGCCCCTTCGACCGCCTGCTGGCTTAGTACGGAACTATGGAAAATGGATAGGATATTGAGGATTTTTCTTTTCAGCAAAATGTGCTGGATTATCTTGCTTACGATAAAAGCTGATGCTGACTAAAATTAGATTAAAATTTGCTTTACAATACGCACAGTTAAAATAAAACATGATTAGCCAACACAACCTATACAACGTGTAACACCAAAAGCGCAAAACCTCTCGTGGGGTATGGCGGGCGGACCCAAATGTATGAAAATATTTTTTTTTTTGCGAATTTCCAAAAGTCTTAGAACAAAAATTGTTCAGTAACATGGGCTGAGTTACCCCACGAGAAGTTTTGCTCTTCTGGTGTTACACGTTGTATAAATAGACTGTTATTTTTTTTTCTTAAATTGCAATTAAAGCAGATATTGGTTTTGTTCGTCAGTATCCCTTGGCTGTAGGAAAAATCATAAAGCTTAGTAATTATCTGCAGCCAAAAAAAAATTTTTATTTTCCTCTTTACAAAGGTATCACAAAAAAATGAAGATAATGTGAGATGAAATAAATTATGGATATGATATTTCTTCCAATACAATGATTGATTGAAAGTCCTCGCCATACTCAGTGCAACCGACCAACACTTCACTTTCCTCAACTACCACAGAAGTCATCAGGTCAAAACATGTTAATATCTCTCCTCAGTACATCAAGCGTTAATCACTGCGGTGAAAGATTAGCTTTCAACATATCCATGTCCAACTGACACTAAATATGCATACGGACAGGTTTATGAAACATGGCATGCCATATCCATAACTCGTTTATCTGTGTCACATCCATCAATAAGCTAAATTAATGTTAACCACGGTTTATGGTAATATCGTCATGTCCTACAGCGAACTCCTGGTTTTATACAAAAATAATAAAGTTGTCATTGCAGTGAATTAATTTCACGTGTAAATGAATGCTTCATGTTGGCGGCTTATTATAATAAAAGGGTGGGATATGGTTGTCATGTGTCTTATTAGTTGGGTCTATACTGATTGCAACGATGATATATTACTACACCCCTAATAACAAGCGACCGATGTCTGTTAACACATTAGGCAAAAAAGTCTTATATCCGTCTAATTTAGACCACTCCTGTGCGCCGGAAACATACCTTGAGACAGAACAGACCTTGAGTTAGCCAATCACAACGCAGTACCCCGCTTACGTAGTACCTCAGCGAGTTGGCAGAATAGTTTTTTTCCTTAGATCGTGCATGCGAGATCTAGTAATATAATTATCGTCGTTGAGTGAATTTGAGGTAAGTTATTAACTATGTGTGTCATCTATGAATAGGATCACGTTGGTGCCATATTGTGACGACATTATAGAATTTTAACAAAAAAATACTTGTGTGAATTAATGATCCATGATACTCGTATTTTTATCGTTTCCTGCGGACGTTATTTCCATATTAAGATAATTGTTGATTTAAGAAAATGTATGAAGTCATAACATAGCGTCATGGTCATCCTGTTGCCTGCTGTTGTCGCGGGCTGTCTTATCAGGAAAACCGTGACCCAGGATCGTAAAGCGCTATTGAAGAATCACCGTGGATTTTAGTCAGTGCAAGTCTGACAGTCCTTTTCGCCCCGCCCTGGGTAAGGAGACTCATTTGATGATTTTACCACGGTAAAAAGGTCATCCTAATTTTAGTCAAAACGCAATAGTACCGTATTCATCACACCAACTGGCAAATGCATTAGTGTATTTTATAGCTAACTTTAATCCATAAGGAAAACTCCATATCCCATTTCCTTGACATAAATACTTAAGAGCATGACCCATCCAACACCCATAAATTCAATCGATTGATTTTAATTGCTTTTGCACTGTACAGTTAGTTTCTACTGCCTCATGCGTCGTGTTCTTCAATTAATTGTCAGACCACATGACCACATAAAATAAAGTGAAAACTTTATCCAAATGAGAACGAATACAGACTACCACTTTGTCTTTTAAAAATATGACCAGTTAATATTCTGTTGAAAAATAAAATGCATTCGTGTATTAATGTCGTTTTAATATTTTATTGAGTTGACGCCGACAGCACTCATGTTCATAATAAGCACCGCGCTGCATAAATCAGATGTCTTATGAGCAATGGTGCCAAATAAATTTCGTACGAGTTTCATACGTAAGTAATATTGCAATGGCGAAAGCATGCAGTGCTATTTCAACTTTTAATTCTGCGAGTTTCTTTTTTAATTCGTCTGTAATTACGGAGTTTTTTAAATGGGAAACTTCAGTTCGTTCATTCGTTCTGCAATTATAAGTTGCTCCGATATGGAACCGGTCAAGACTGCGAACTTAAAGTGGAAGGAAATACTTAATAACAGGAACGCTCGACGATTAAACTAATTAAAGAACAATATTTTTACGTGACATTCTGCAATTATTGTTTTTACAGAATTGCGTTTAAGACGATGAAGTTATAAATTCGGACATATAGTCATGTTTTTTATCTAGATTGCTGACATTTGTTGGTTTATTTAATTTTTATGTTAACTTGAAGGCTTTAATACGACAGCCTACATAATTTTAAGATTTGGAGCGTCTTATACAGAATTACACAGTATTCTCATTACGAGCATTCACAATACAAAAGTAAACTAAAAATATGGTTTCATTAGAGATTATTCCTGGCCGTCTGAGAATAAAAAAATAAAAAAATCATAAATCGAAAATGGAGCCGAAAACGAAGCTAGGAAATCATACAAATGGAGCCTCATAAAGCAACATTTTACCATGACTGATCAAAAATATTCCTATAGCCAGCAATCCCGATTTCCCTAAACGAATCATTACGAGTACCTATTCGACAGCAATCCTGGCCCCTCGATAATAATTTGGCTTGATGTCATACTTTTTGCGGATGAGTGAAGCCGAATGAATTTTCCGATAGAATTGCTGTGTTCCATTCGCCATGTATTGTTATGAGAGTCGGCAGAACAATCGGGAATCCACCCCATTTATTTCTTTTTTGTTAATATCTATGCGGAGTGCAGCATGAATTTTGAAACGTTCATCAATTTCGTTGGTAAATTGTGTACGGTTATTCCGGATGCAATTACCAATACTGTTAAGAGTAATGTACTAAAAGTATCTACAATTACTGAATAGAATGCTGTAAAAGCTTTTTGCAGTAATGTTGAGTTGAAATTGGTCAATTACGCTTGCCCTACGGAAATACAATAGACGATTTTGTGAACATAGAATTCAGTCCGACAAATCCGTATAGTGAATGAAAATTTATATTCGCATAGCTGCATAGACGCACAGTTAATTCAAAATCAGTGATTAATTTAATGTGTAATAAATAAGTTCAGCAACAAAGGCAAAAAACATAAATAAAAAAACTACGTTAAAACATCAAATTTCGACACACACACGGATTTAAATGATATATCCCAAAATGGAGCCGTAATGGAGAGGTTAAAAGTGGCGACAATAAATTTTATCCAGTGACAAATGAGATGAACGTGTCATGACTACACGAGCCCATGGCTGTAGAGATATTAAAAATTGAATTAATTTTAATGAAGATAGCTGGTATCAAAGTCTCGCATAGAATCTTTTGTTGTGACTGCTTGGGGCGGGGTGAATGGGGGTGAATTCTTAATTAAGTGTTGGCAAAGCCCTCTTCGCTTAATGCAATGACTTCACGCCTCGTTTAACTTTCATAAAATTCTCTTAAACTCAGCGATTTTTCTTAACTAGCGGAATAAAATTTCCATGTGCAAGTAACTCTTTAGGGCGGTGGAATTGAATCACCTGCTCTTGAGTAGTAAGCAGCTTCACTTTTATTTCGCTTATGGTGAAAGAATTTCAAGTTGTGCTGAAGTGTGATGTGTGATACCCTCGAAGTTAATTCAACTTTAGTTACCTATATCTACAATAATCTTTTCATTTCTCATACTCGGAAAGTAGTGTTTGTTTGATCAGAGCAGCGGGTCGAAAACGATGCTTCCCACCCTTGGGCGGGAAAGACGCATAGTAATTGCTTCCCTCCCTAGGGCGGGAATGAATTTTAAAAATAGAACTAAAATTGGTTATAGGCGGCTATAATTTTCTATATTAATAATTAATGATATGCCACATCTGCAGCACTACAGCTATCTAGTTTTCAAAACATTGCACTACTTTAAAAAAAAATATCGTTGTAATTTTAGCGCCATAGACTTTATATCACTGCAGCCTTACGAAACCTATTTCATAACTTTACTTTATGTTGAAAAGAAGCTTAAATAAAATATAATATTTATTGATTATAATTTAAACTAGTTTACAAATTGGTGATCTTATACTTTATGACACTTATTAATATTTCTTAACATAATTAATTTAGAGTGGCCTGTAAAGTAATTTAATATGATTTTTATTAGATTACTTTGAATATTTATAAGCGAATTAGGTATAATATTGATAGCGATTATTACCCTATAACTCTTCCCGAATCTGCCCGTATTTTCATTACAGTTATGGCCGTTTTAACAGAATTTCGTTGCATGAAAAATCAGTAAAAATAAACGTATGGGCTATCAATCAACATTATATACCGATTACCGTCGTGCCCAGGGCTTTTATAATAGCCGGAAATTAATATGAGCGAACGTGGTGATGTAAATTATTTACGTATAATTAAAAAAATCAGTGCAGGAATTGTGTGGGCCTTTATTATTATACTATACATCAATAAATAATTGGGACACTATGAATATTAAACGAGGGTCTAATTACGTGACGAGATGGGAATTTTATGCATAATTTGTGGAAAGTATTTTTATTGGGAGGAATAGTTAATTAATTAGTATTTAACTTAATTGGATTGTGTGAAAGTATCGGTTTGATTAAATGGTAACAAACATGGTGGTCGTTGACGTGAGATTCTTCACTTCGAGATTCAATTCTGTGAAGCCCTGGAATCTTTTACCAAGTATTCCTGTCCCGATCAATCTTGGTTAGTCTTCCTCCAATGTATGTTGGGGTCGGTTTCAAACCGCGGGACTATTATCTAAGAACGAAAGCCGTGGTTTCGGCCTTAGTGACAGGCGTTTTAACAACGAGCCTGAACTAATGATATTACGTTATGACAGGGGTTCCCAGATGCAGCTAAGTATCAGTATTTAACATAGAGCGACTGCTTCTGACCTCCACAACCCAGTAATATTTTTATTTTTTTATGCGACTTTTGTACTACTTGTGGCTAACAGTAACGACTGTCAATGAACTAGAAATAACAGCCGGGAACCAACGTCTTTAGGTGCTATGCAAACATTAATTGACATCAACTGGCCACTAAAAAATCTATGGCTTCTACAAACAAATTCCTATTGAAAAACCCAAAAACACTTTTCCTGATCTCAAAACCGAACACCTCAGCTCAGCAATAGCGTTAACTTACTAGATCATCGCACACAGTAAAAATATTACGACCGAAAATCAATTTCCGGAAGTGCCCATTCCAACAAATACCTACCGTCTCTTCCGGCATCATAATATCTAATAGCGATGAGTTCAAGGAGATCAACTTCGGAGAAGGGTTTACTTCGATTGTAGTAAAAGGTATGGAATAGACAAACGAGTAATTTTGGAAATTGTATTTACCTGTACACGGAGCATGACGATGTCGACGGATGAATCGACATGATGACAGAATGTAGAAATATTTCTATAGTCTTAAGCTGATGTTAAAATTGTAGCAAAAGAAATGAGCTAAACCAATTTATATCTTCAGTTGCATAAGGGTCGTGCTATATCTACTCGGACAAAAAAGGTTAAATGATTAATTTAAAAACAGGTTGAATTAAAATAAATTGAACTTGCATTTTGTATTTTTATAAAGGAGACAGTAAGTTAGAAGATTTAAGATAGCTGTTACAAAACTATTCTTTTGTAGTTTTCTACGGGCAAAAACTAAAAACTCTTTATAAAATTATTTTTCTTTAACATGAGTACTTTAACTATAAAAAGTAGTAAAGCCTTTTCACATCCTGGAAAAATAACAAAACAATAACTAGTTCCATGACAGTTCCAAGTGTTTGCTGGAAAAATAGAACTACGGCGATACGTGGATATCAATTTAGAAATTGCAAAGGTGCATGAATAATGAGGGGTCGTTACCTTTTCTATTGTCAACTGTCATTATATAAGCTCCCACTATCATTTCAGTGAATTGCTCCGGGGATTTCTAAGTATATGATGTTTTTTGTAGTCTGTGATTCCATAAGTAGGTATCTATAGCCTCTCATGTTCTCACTGCTAGGACCATGGAGTAGACCGTATAAATCCAGCACGAGGGTCCAGTGTGAGTTATATAAGTAAGCATAGTTAGACCGTTACATTTTACAGAAAGTACAAATAGAACTGCTAAACTACGGCAAACCAATCTGAATTTGCTCAAAACTAAAAGAAACGTTTGTTTCTGAAGTAAAGTTGGCATATTGGTAACTTATAAAACAACTTGGAAGTTTTCTTTGGTACTGAAGCAATGTTTTGTAAATTGTTTTTCCTTGAATACGAAGGTTTACGTTCAATGATAAAACGATTGATCATTTATTCATAGCGAAATCTTTATGAAGAGGGGGTTTAGTCCAAAAATTCTTCTCCGAATTCTCCGATTCAACCCTCCATTTCGGATCGATTACTATGATCTCCCTTCATAATTCACATAATCCCATAATTGATACATAAAAGCCCCGTTGGCTTTGTACAATTAGGCCCCCCTCAGATTTATCCGCGATTGTTAGATTTGAATGATTAATTTTGTTGTACATGGAGAAATATTTCAACCGTCCAAGTTAAGACGAAACAATCTTTATTAATTACCTGTTGGTTTAAATGAAACAGATAACTCAACCTGGAGGGTAATCCTGAAATATAGGACTGAGAATAAATATTGTATTTTGAAAGCACATAAATAGAAACAGAAGTTACCAAACCCTTTTTTGCAACTGGGTAAAAATGACCCAAATAGGAACTAACAAAACCGGGTTGTATCTAGTATGCGGAAATATGTGGTTAAAACCACCGTAATTTAGAACCTCCTGATACTCCCCCAAGGCGCCCTTCTTGACAATTTAGCAGCTTTAATTCCACAACCGCACTAAATGTAGCGTAAACTGATACAAGACAAACATACGCGAAGCACTCAAGGCTCAGTGTTATCTAACATGAAGTAACATGGCAGAGGAAGAGAGAGAAGCTGTAAATTATGTGTAGCATTTTCTCTTTCTTGCATAGAACAATAATGTGAAATTTTGTACGGTGTGTACTAGGGTGTCATCGTGCGAGGGTGGAGGGTCTAAATCGACCCGCCGCGATAAACAGCCGCGTGCACGCCGATTTAGTTACGCACTGTAATGAATCTGCGCGGTTGCATTTTAGGGTTAACACTAATATTATCGCCATTAGTTAATAGTTCGTTTGCAACGGAGGGATGCAAAATGGATGGTGATGTTGGTGATAAATTTAAATTAGGTAAGTATTTTAGTACTCTTTTTAAAGTTTTTTTATTCGTTTCGTATTTTCTAGAGTAAAATAAATAAGAAAGAAGTTAATAGAAGTTTGGTAACTAGACCAAGAACATTATAAGGAACTAGCTGACCCGGCAAACGTTGTTTTGCCATAATAAATAATTACATTTAGGGGGATGAAAAATAGATGTTGGCCGATTCTAATAGATACCGGATAAGCACAAAAAATTTCATAAAAATCGGTCAAGCCGTTTCGGAAGAGTATGGCAACGAAAACTGTGACACGAGAATTTTATATATTAGATATAAAAAATCCAGATTGACCAGGAACTTAATCTTGTAAGAATGTGATACATCTCAATGAATAGTTTTGTATTACGTTTCTACGTATGATCAAATCAAATCAAATCAAATCAAATATTTTATTAAAATAAACAGTAGTAAAAATACAAATAAATCAATGAAAATAATGAAGTCCTAAAAAATTCGATGCCTGTACTAGGTACATTAAACCTGTATCACAGGCGTGTGTTCTAATAATATGATTACATTTACAAATTGGATCACATAACAATATTTAACATATAATTGCATTATTATTACATTGGAACAAAAAATAAAACCTAAATAATATTAAAGTAGATACAAACTATGCTAATTACATATAAATTACGCAATGTAAGCAGTCACTCGATTAACTTAAAATTACCAAACACCTCATAATAACATTATTGTGCAATGTGCATACACCAACAAATTCACCGAACGCACACAAGTTGAGTCAGCAAGAAACGAAAACGAATGCTTGTTTTTTCGGTATGATGCATTAGGTTCCTTCATAATCGATAGAGTTTATAAATCTGATCTCTGCTATTTTCCGAGCTGGACATTCAGCGTCTCCCGTTTTGTGGTCACTAGGTTTTTTAAAGCGTAAACAAGTCGCGCATTTAGGGAAGAAATCTAACTTAGATTTCTTCTCGCATTCGGACATTGTGTGACCTTCTTCACCACAGTGACCGCACGTAGAGTTCACCTCTTTACAATATTTTGCTGCATGGCCGTATTGTTGGCATTTATAACACCTCGTCACTAAAGTAAAATCCCTAACAGGACAGGACGACCAATTTATGAAAATACGTAATTGAGACATCAGCATTTTACGAATTTTAGCTGGGACTTCAATAATGTAATTGCAGGTCGCGGCATCTCTCTTCCCAGATTTGTGACTTAATTTTGTCGCGGCTAAGAATGATTCCAAGTTCATCTCTGCTAACTTGTCTTCTACATTTTGTTCAAAAATGCACTTGAAGACCTCCCTTTCAGTCAATGAAGACGGGACACCCACAACCACGATCCGGGGTTTGCGCTTGTTGGGTTCATCAGCGGTGAGTCCAGATGTGGAAAGCTGAACTGCGTTCTTCAATTTATCAGCATCATCTTGAGTCTCGGTGCTGATAATTACGCCTCCATTTTTTGTTTTTCTAACCCCACGTACGTGCAGCTTCATTTGATCGGGCCGTATGATCTTCTGAACCAGTTCTTTTGTTTCTTCACTCGATTTGAAGGTATCTTTGGGATAGATGGCAATGGCGCTTAAGTGATTCGGTCTTACGAAGTCATTAGATCCTCTCTTCACCATGTCGGCAAAAGAAGCATTTCCCGTAGAATTAGAGTTCTGTACCGTCTGCTTAAGGTCTGTAATATGTTCCGTCAGGTTCCGTTTTTCTTTCAGAATGTTGATCTCTTGTTCGGCGTAAATGGCTTTTTGTTTAAGTGACTGATACAAGACCGCCATCTGTGATGTACCAGAGCCTATTTTACGGCAGAGATTAGAGATCTTCATCTTCTGCTCCGTGTTAAGTTTGCCATCCGTGGCAATAGAACAAACTTCATTTAGGTGCTGCTCGATTGATGACATCCATCTTTGTATCTCAGGTGTTGAAACAATGTACTCGGTCGTGCCCGATTTGGGAGCTGGGTTTTGCGTCTGCGGAGGCGAGGCAGAGGACTGCACAGCCCCCTTTGGGGTGCAGGGGTTGCTATCCATATTGTTTTTAATAAAATTTCACTGTTTCGTGTCCATCATTCACCAAACTACACACTAAGCAAGATTTTGCATTTATGTATTACGCAAGTACTTAAGTAGGTCACAATAATGACTAATTATTAATTAAATATTGTTAGCATTACGTTATTGTCACGTCTGTACGCTGCAAGTGCTCGCGAATCAATCCAAATAACTGATAACGAGTTACAGATTAAGATATGAAGCAATTTTGCTATTTTTATCCAACCCAACCATTCTTAAATAAATAAACTCTAGTGAAACTAGATTTTCACAGATTATCACAGGAAATACTCATTTAGTAACAAAAGCAGCCATAAAATACCACAAAAAGTGTCAACTAAACACATACAAACAACTAAATAGATTACACAGCAGAACCTTTTAGCACCATCAACTAAAATTGACATAGGCACTGCTAAATTCAAGTCATAATTGATTGACATAGGCATTGGTAAATACAAGCATGTGCGTATGTGGGTCGTTTGGGTCGTTACGAACTTCCCTTCGAAAATGAAGCGTGGGCCAGGTGTTAATTAGCCCAGTATGTTATTGCACGTCCAAGTAAATAAAGAGATAGATGCCACGTGACCTGCAGGCGTGCAGAATACCATAACCTTAAATCAGGGATGGGGCACTAATTGCTTAGAAAACATTAACGCAGCTGTAAGTGGTGGGTTCAAGTTATAAGAGGTTGAGGTAATGAGTTTGTAATTTGTTTATTGTAGATGAATTTGTAATTTTGTGAAACTTCCGTTTTATACTTGCGTTGTTTAAAATTACAAATCCAAAGCCATACAATGAGTTCCAAACTCACAAGCCCTAGTCCGTGTGGTGGGGAACGCAGGAAGAACTAAAACTGAACGGAGGAAGTCTTGTCAACAGTATGAACTTAAGCTATGTAAGTACAGGCTGATTATGAATACGATCGCAGATTTAAATAGATGATAATCTGAGCCACACGTTAAGTGTTTAGTTAAAGCAAGTCAGTTATTCTCCCAAAGCGATCTTATTCACCAATTGATATTACCGCATGTCGTCAATAAAACGATCGGTCACTGATACAGGCACAGGACAATCGCTCAATTTCATTAGAAAGCGGCTCTTAACACTAAAAAGCCTAAGATTTATTTTCTAAAGAAAATAGTTTCTACAATGAGAATGATATAGGTACTTTAACATTTTCTTGGTTATTCGATAATTTATTATATTCATAAGACTGTTCGATAATTTATTTACAAAGACTGAAGGTATAACTTTCTACAAGAAATCGGTTTTGTCACAGGTCAAATAAATCATCCTCAAACCGAAAAAGTTTTAATGGTGTTGAAGTTGAGTGTGCCTTATAAATGGATTATTTGCGTGTTGACTTACAAGTAGCTAACTAGCTAGTTTTTTTGGACTTTGATATTTTTAAACTTTTACTTACTTTGTTTGATGTCTTGCATAAATAACATCAGGATATTAAAGATGATGAAGACTAAACCCAGATTTTTTAAATTTTGTAACTCAAAAGACAAAATATAAACCATTTTAGGTTACTTTGTTGTCTATTATGTCAACCCTTCCACCCTTCCTCACACGCGTGGATACCTCCTCAAGCTGAAATAAATATGAAATACACAAATCAACAATCTCATGGTGGAGAGGAAAAATATAAAAATTTTCAAACATCAATGTTATCAAAAGATACGGCCGTTTATACTAGGCTATGCCAATTGCCATACATCTGAAAGAGTAACATGTAGAGGTCGCGGG
Source organism: Agrotis ipsilon (assembly GCA_028554685.1). Classification (NCBI taxonomy): domain Eukaryota; kingdom Metazoa; phylum Arthropoda; class Insecta; order Lepidoptera; family Noctuidae; genus Agrotis; species Agrotis ipsilon. The sequence continues at coordinate 4,862,242 of CM052961.1, read as the reverse complement.
ACTTATCTCGGTCGCGGGACTTATTCGGTCGCAGGATTTATCTCATTACCGTGACGCTGGAACGTTAAGGGCTATTGAAGGGCAGCGTAGATTTTAGTTAGTACGAATCTGACAGTCCCGCCCGCCTTGCCCTGGATGGGAGGACGCATTTGATGATTTTACCACGATAAAAAAGTAACATGTAGAAGTGTAAACCTAACAAACTATTCCATGTCATGTAGGGTAAAGTAGTAGTAAATCCGCTGACCGCAATCGCGCAGTAGCGGAGAGACCATGAAATTCGCTTGTTCTTTCATCTTGGACCACAATCCCACAGACTTGCATTTCACAGGACTGCGTTTATGGGAAGGCTCAGATAATTTTATTCCCCTCTTGCATCCCACTAGGATCGATGGTTCAAAGGGATGTTAGGGTCATGTTTGTTTCGTAAACGTCCCCTGCCTTGGACAATTTGATTCGTAATAGATTTATGTTTTATTTAGTGTCATTGTATCAATGTTTGCCCTTTTGATGTTGCTAATTGAATTGGATTTAAGGATAGTAGTTTTAACACAGGAATAGATATTTATTTAAAAAGTATTTTTAACTCTTTGGTGTCTACTTAGTCTGACACTTCTTTGTCGTGGGTTACTTTTAAGTTATTCAGTAGTATCTTTTGTTTTGCGATAGTCGCTTGGATACTGAAGTCGTAAGGTATCGGAGACTTGCGTTGCGTTGTGAACGAAGAGCAAAGAGTTTTCAAAATTAAATTCAGAGTTTAGAAGGCACTTAATACTTACAGGGGATCACAACATGTGGTCCCCTGTAACTGAGTATGCGTAACGGATAATTGTTAACTGTGCCGCCTTATTTTCTTTTTGAGCTTAGCTTGCTCTTGTTTCTAGACAAGTTCAAAGCAGAGTATAGTGCGCTTATCCAGAAGATATTTTTTAAATATGTAATGTTTTTTCCACTGACTAGCAAAATCGCCCTTTTTCCTGGTTTTAACCAGGCGTTCCATCCCATCAAACCCAAACATACACCAACCCATTACGACCAATTTATCAAACTTATTTCTCCACCGAGATATGCAAAACCATCTACAATCAGACCACAATAAATATAATCGCATGGCATTACCCACTAACTCAGCCACCTGGCAGAAAAACAATCGTCAAAATATTGCCATAAATCGCAATAGCAATGTGTTAACCGGTCGTTACATTGACGCACCTAAAAATATTCATAGCCATGTAAATTTACCGAAAACAAGGTGTAGTTAAAACAATATTTATCTTAATAATTAGTTTAACCTGAGTAAGTCGCGGTTCATTTGATAAAGGTGCGTGTAAACGAGCGGCCGGCGGTCGCGTGATAACAGCTCGGTGTATATAAATTAAAACATAATTGTGTTATCGTGACCCCAAGGTTTTATACTCAGTTGACGAAACGAAAGGCTGTTGGGAAATTAAATTCGATTTTTTTCATGAAGGTATTAATTTTATAAGAATAATGAGAGTATAAAGGTGGGCTCATTGTGTTGAGTAGAATTATTGTGTAAATGGCATTAGGAATAGTCCAAATGGCTGGTAATTACATGGATTGAATATAAAACTCGACATTTTCGCCTTATTGGTTTATACATTCGTTATAGAAGAAACCACAGAGTCCTTTCAACCTTAGAATTGCCCAGCCATCCTATGTTTGTAAAATTGTATAGAAAAGTGGTCGTAGATAACTTACCATACCATTACCATATCTCAGATAATAGAAATCAGACCGGAAATCTACGAATAGCTGGAGCAGCGTTCTACCAACCATGCAACAATTATTAGACACCATTTATGAAAGGGCTCAGCCCTATTTCATACCTCATACAATACACTTATTCATAAGTCATGTTTGAAATTACAGGACTTAAGTAATATTTATGCATATTCCGTACACCGATTTAGTAAATGACTACCTTAGACGCTCGTGCACACTGCGCTTTACAACAGCATTGCAACTGAGATATTTACGACAGTTGTTAACAAATAATACCAAAATTATTCGTTGTAAACACCGTTATTTGTGTTGAAATTAATAAATTAGGTGCAATGATTTTGCAATTTATTTAGATGTTAGAACCTTGTACATAACATAACTAACAAGAACCACTCTAACAAATTCGTCTAAAAACTACCTATGAAAGATAAATTCAGTTGACGAATGGCTCAATACAGTAATAGGGTTGTGCCCACCATCGATCACGACCGCCGCCGACATTACAGGCGCCAGAATGCCCGCGACAATTGCCTCAGGCACCCGACTTCCACCTGTAATAGAGCACGACATTTCACCGCCTAGAAGGAAATGCATTCACCTCTGAGCCATATTTCACGTGCAAAATCAATATGCAAATAAGTAGCGAACGGCATGTCAGACTATTGTGCACTACAGTAACAACTTAGGCAACTTTAACCGGTCTAAACTGGTTAAGGCTAAATTTGTGGCTTTTGCATGCTATTGAAATTTACAGCTTAAACTTTCCCGCCGGCGTTGTCTGCGCCTAGTTTGTTTTACAGACGTGTTCTTGAACTATGGTGAATTGAAAAAGTAGTTCGGAAGTTTTGTAGTTTCATGCAAATTATAATTTTGTGCTGGGATGATTTGAATTGCATGAAAGTTCTTTATTTTGGTGACTTTTTTTTTAGTTAAGTTTTTTTTTTGAGTTTTAGTTTAAATTTAGTATCTCGTTGAGGAGCTCGTGGCTAAATAATAACAGCCACACAGGCCGATCTTCCGGGTTAAGCCGCGCTTGCCTAGGTTGGTCTGTGGATGGGTGACCATCTTTCATAGCGACTTTCCTCCGTGCCTCGGAAAGCACGTAAAGCCGTTGGTCCCGGCTGTCATTTGTAGATCATTGACAGTCGTTGCTGTTAGTCAGAAGCTCTAAAGTCTGACAACCAGTCTTACCATGGGGTATGGTATTACCCAGTCACTGGGTTGTGGAGGTCCGACAGGCAGTCGCTCCATGTAAAATACTGATATCCAGCTAAATCTGGTTCGTCTGGAAGCCGACCCCAATATAGTTGGAAAAAGGCTAGGCAGATGATGATCTCGTTGTAAATACTTAGTTTTACATATTTTTATTTTTATATTCTAGAGGGTAAACTTTGTATTAACTTAAGATCCCAGAAAGGTTTCCAATGAGAGAAATCAATTGTTTTAGCGACTTTCTTTTGGCTTTAAAAATATTATTAAAGACTTAGGAAACTTACGGACTTAGGGATAATCCCGTATGTTGATGTTAATGTTAGAACATCCAAAAACACAAACAAAAGTAACATGAGGCAGTAAGATAATAATAGAAAAATCAAAAATATGTCACCTACAAAAATAGAGACTGCATTAAAAGGCAAAAAGGGAGAAGAGGAAAAAATGCACCGTCGACAATACCTCGGCTATTTTTGTGCGATACATCCCAAAAATATTAAAAACTACTTACAGTGCGGACGTCTCCATTAAGAGGGCTATCACACGTTTCCTTGTTTTTGTGCAAGGTTTTTAATCTGATTCTGGTTAGGATATGGCCACAAATTAAAAAAAAATATATACTCGAGAAAGTTTGATTATTTCTGCGTGGAGTGTATTGAAAACATTTTTAGATTTGTTTAAATACATGAGTAAAAACCTTGTCTCTGCAAAGGATGTTTCATAAAATTCTACTTTTTGTCATACTTTTGTATTGAATTACATAGAATGTATAATAGTAAAATAACATTTGAAAATGTCCATGGTACATCTGAAAGTTTATATTTGGAGTGTATTAATCAGATTTTTATTTTTCATTCAGAAATACACCAAAAATAATTCTGGAAAACAGGAAGAATTTGAAATTTTTTCGTCCGAAATTATATTTTTTATCTATCAATATTTACTGAATATTCAATCAAAAAGTATTCAATAACTAAGTTTACTATGTTAGCTTGCATGGAAAAAATAATTAGCGCATTTAAAAGTAAACTAATAGTATAAAATAATTAAAATATGCAACGACAAAATTCAATATAAAACCAAGAACGGTTTGTTCTTTGATTTAGACAGCGCGGAGCGCTCTCAGAGGGAGGACGTACCGCTCGCAACCATTTTGACATTAGTCACGTAATCATTAAAATTTAAAATACACGCCATCATTCATGACCTTTAGACGCGGCGCTAGTATCTTTGTCATAGCATCAAATTCCATATAAAAAATGAAGTACCTCTAATTTTCCGCAGGTCATGAGTGGTGGCCAGGAATATTTCCAATCGCCAAGAGTATAGCGCGACCAACCTTTTTTGATACAAGCTAATATTTTGAATTAATTTAATTCTGATCTGTTTGCAATGTAAACATATAAATGTGTTGATTGTATTTTCCCTATATTCGAATGTGGATATAATTCTAGATAATAAATGTAAATAATTCTGATAGCTTTTTTCTGAATTGGTAATTAAATGTAATGATGAAATGAAATGAAATGATACTTATTTTTGCAAGTAGGTTAATGAAGCTCAAATACTGAAAACTCGTGCTAAGGGTACTGATTGTTTTGAGGTAGTGGTTAACCCAGACATGTGCCAGTCTGCTATTATAGGAAGCCATAACTTGTAGAGGTGGAACGGATTAACTGTATCGCCGATTATATCATTGACTGCGCTGTTATTATGATCCTTTGACGTCAAGTATCTAGGATTGCATAGCGATATGTGTGAGCAAAAGAGGTACAGGAACGCAACGTTCCTATATGTCTTTAATCTTATCCTATTATCGAAGGCAATCGTTGTTCAGTCCCCCATCTTCCCCATAATTGACTATGGTGATATGTATTACTATGACCTGAATACGGATTTTCTCAAGAGACTTGAAAATTGGGATTAAAGTTTGTATGAAAATAATTTAATCTCACGTGATTTACTTAAAACTTTCCACTGTACACCTATCAACAAAATGGATAAAAAATATTTATTTATTTATTTATCACATGTTTCTTTGCCATTACAGATATCTTATAATCTAATGCGACAAAGTAACTTAAAATTTAATTTAATTTATTTATTTACATCAGGCATAGTCCATAGTACAATTTTACGAGTACATAAACAATAAAATTAGAAATAAATAATCAATAATAACCAAAATTTTTTCACAAATAAATAAACAAAAAAAAAAACGTTAAAAAAAACGTTTTCAATGTTCCAAAGAGTTTTTTTTTAATTTCTCTAAAACCCTGTATTAAAGGTGTAAATGTTCTGGATTAAATAACAAACATTTTCTATGCCATTTCAATACCGGGCACGCCGCAATAGCGGCGGTAAGGCTCCTCTTTGAGGAGTGGCTGGATAGGCGTCACGGCGTCCTAACCTTCCGCGTGACGCAGGTCCTCACCGGACACGGATGTTTCGGGAGGTACCTGTGTCTTATGAGAAAGGAAGAAACGCCGGCGATAGGCGGAGACCTCTCGCGCCCAGCACTGGTCGCGGCCATGCTGCGGGGCGAGACGGAGTGGGAAGCGGTCGCCTCTTACTGCGAAGCAGTCATGCTCGCGAAGGAGGAGGCGCGCCGTGCGAGAGAGAGGACAATGTCTGGACGCCCACGGCGTCGGACGTCGCATGACGATCTCCGGCCACCGTAGGCGTGGGCATGCCCAGACTATAGACCATGCCCGTGTCGACGGCGCGTCGTGTTCCACGCGCGCCTCAAAGAGCTGTCAGCAAAATGACGGGGCCGGTCTCAGAGGACCAAAGCCTGCCGGGGTTGCGGGACTCATACCATCACCGTGACCCCGGAACATAAAGGGCTACTGAAGAACACCGTGGATTTTAGTCAGTACAAGTCTGACAGTACCTCTCGCCCTGCCCGGGGCGGGAGGTCTCATTTGATGATTTTACCAAGTAAAAAAAAAAAAAAATGCCATTTCAATAGAAATCAACTGTAGCATCGTAATTCGAGCATAAGCGAATCTATGCACTGTTAGTCGCGATTGATCGTGGATGAACTCAGATACCTACTATCCTACTATTTGCTATGCGAATGGAATAATGTGGAGTTGTACTACATTTTCTACGCAATTTTGAGAAGTTAGTACCTTCGTTAGGAAGTGTAACCTCAGTTTTGCGAGACAGAATAACCACTTAATGAGCACTTAATTTAGAGCTCACCGAAACATTCTGTTTCAAGAGTACACTCTGAAAGATCTGTCTTTATTAAAAAAGAAACCAGCAGTGACCCAGTATAAGAAACACTGAAGCCCAGTCAAAATAGTTTGAGTTTTTATGATCCGCGTAGTAGATTTATCGTTCTCTTTGCGTGATTTAACGAACATGATGGTCTTCTTGGGCTTTACTCAGTTTCTTCCTGGATCACGGCGTTTGATGATATTACTCTTGTCTCTTGACACCAGTTTAAAATATTTTAAAACACTGGTTGGGAATATTCGACCATAAAACCGACCTCTTCTGGCTATATCTCCTTATCTATGTCACATTAATCACCGCAAGTGGCTCATTTTTGGCCCATAATTATGTCTCTAAATGGATGGCATAAATGACGGTTTGAAGTATAAGTCCAAGAAAAAGTTTGAAATTTTTTAAACACCAAATCGTAAGTTCTAAATAATTTCAAAAATCTAATTAAATAAGTTATGAATTCCAGTTAGTCACAAGAAACAAAATGAACACTTGAAAGATATCCAAACAAGATTATTTACTAGTATAGAATGGAATTGAATAATCTTTAAAATGCACACCTTCTAAATTACAAATATATCCAATTCGCAGTTTGACACAATGGGCGGTCTAATCGCTAAAATGGATCAGTATAAGAGTTATACTTGTTTAAAGTGTAATTTAATGAGTGGCCCTTATTTTATTTTGCTAGGTATACATTTATCATATTATCCATTCGTAACTAAGAAAATAAGTAGTGTCTAGAAGCCCGGGATCTCACTTTGTTTATTCGAAAGAAAAGTGGCAAAAGCTCATGTTGTTTTCGTCCTGGTATACGAGGCGTAGCTGTGTTGATTGTGTTTTGTTTTTATGCGGGGGGCATCACGATGTCAAATTGACAGAAACTGTGTTCTTTCATTTTGTAATAGGGCTCTTAACGGTGTGTTCTCCCCTCAGCTGCCATTGATTGTTTTTGATTGGTTACATGTTTGTTACATTGTTTTTATTGCTCTGTTCCTAAAGCTTTTAAAATGTAATCAATACGAACTAAATGTTCTGTGTCTCTATTTGTAAACTTCATTTTTTATCTGCTATAGCAAAAAAAGATTGATTAATAACAGGAACTTTTTAATATTAATTCCGGTAGCCAATCCCTTTTAATGGTGCATGTAGTCTATATATTATTTTAATGACAAGGAGACAACTATTATCATATCTTATCTTATCTTACTCTTATCTTGCTACTATTGCATATCATTTACTACATTTAAAATTAAGATTGTCGGGATGAATTTTTGTTACTCTTTCACACATACAGTAGGTATAGAGCAGATTTAGTAGAAAGATACACAGATTTATTTACTTTATAAACTCTATTGACACATAGGGTATTTTGATCTCGTTAGTACATTTCTATGATTACCGAACTTCACGTGGGTAACGCCGCGGGCATGAGCTAGTAATAAAAAAAGGCTTCACAACGTAGGTTGCTTAGCTATTTATTGTTTTAGAAGTAGTTCTAAAACAATAAATATATTAGTATAACAAGACAACTCAAGTCCCACGTCATACAAATAAGTTCGCAAACCAGCCTTCATCGATTTCACACAAACCCAACTTAATCCCAAGAGACACTACATTGTATAAAACTTGCAATTTTTTCGCGCCAACGTACCATGTAACTAGTTACCCAAGTTACTTCCACAAGTTGTCACATTATTCTTAGACGGAACAGCGACGACGGAGCCAAAAATAGACGTCCTAAACTTTTTAATAGACGCACCAACACTTTGAGGATGCCGAACGGGGCGGCGCCTTTTCTGTCTTCGCGGCGACTTTTATGACTTTCAGCAAATTGCCGCTCTCTCATTTGAATATAGTCTTGAATACGATATTGTGTTTTTAATGTCCGGGTTGAGTCATTTGGTTCACTCAATGTGTCAAAGTACTTCATTGATGTTTCCTTGATCGTTATTCAGTACATTCCATTCATACACCTTGTTAGAAAGTTTTACGTTTACCGGGACTCTATTTTCCAAAAATATGTTGAATTATATTGGCAATAAGCAAATGTCTTTAAATTAAATTTGTCGGTCTTCGATTCAAAGAACATAATATGAAAGTTTTTAAACTTTTTTTTATATACGTTCCCGTAAAAAAAAACTGTTTCTGTGCTATACAAAAACAGAATATACAAGGCTGCTAGATGAAATGTACACTTAAATTAATTGTTTTTTTTGGTTTGTTAAATATTTAGGTTTAATGCTAGATGAAATGTACACTTAAATTAATTGTTTTTTTTGGTTTGTTAAATATTTAGGTTTAACTAGCTTCTGCCCGCGACTTCGTATCTTGTTGCTTATGCCAGCGACAATGGAGTCGGCAAAATCGAAGATCTGAAAAGTCTGATACCCGGGTAAAAAATTCATGGGAGTTTGGCCAGTAGAATAAAAATTGTATTAATATATTAATCGTCATCGAAAATCAGTCCGTGAAATTAGTGATAGCTTTGATTTCCACATCAGGTGTTCCAAATCTTACATTTTAATACATCAATAGATAATGCTCATTAGGCTGAACAGCTCTTTCTAAGACGTCATTCCTATACAGGTTGAATTTTTCAACTGGGCGTTGAGTTGAAGAAAAATAAGCACGATTTCAAAGAAGAAAAGGTTAACTTAAGTTTCGAATACAGTCCTCGCCTTGAAGATTGATCAGTTTTTTTTTCAATTACATATACGCTTTTCTTAAGTTTGCCGTATATGATGACTTCCCAGAATTGTTGAAAGGAGTCTTCAACATTTTTCGATATTTCTCATAGTTTCGAAGATAGCCATCAACGCCCAGTTGAAAAAAATCATGTTATAGTGTAGCTGGGCTCTTTGTTTTTCGTGGTAAATCATCAAATAAGTCCTCCCACCCCTTACTGTTAGACTTGTACTGACTAAAATCCACGGTGTCCTTCAATAGCCCTTTATGTTCCGGGGTAACGGTGATGGTATAAGTTCCGTGACCCCGGCATGCTTTAGCCCTCTGAGAGCCCCGTCCGTCATTATGCTGACGCTCTTTAAGGCGCGCGTGGAACACGACGCGCCGTCCATGGTCGGACGATACGGTTGCCGGAGATCGTCTTGTGACGTCCTACGCCGTGGGCGTCCACCACCACGGGGTAGCTGGGCTCTTGGAGTTCCACATTAGGTGTTCTAGATCTTCAATTTTTATACAACAACAGAGTGTGCTCATCACGCTGAACAACTCTTGCTAAGACGTCATTCCTGTATATGTTATAGTGTAGCTGGGCTCTTGGAGTTCCACATCAGGTGTACCAGATCTTCAATTTTTATATGTCCACAGAGAGTGCTCATCATGCCAAACAACTTTGCTGAGAAGTTATTCCTGTATATGTTATAGTGTAGCTGGGCTCTTGGAGTTCCACATCAGGTGTTCCAGATCTTCAAACTAATTCTCTTAGCAGAAAATGCTCATCACGTGGATCAATTTTTGCTATGGCACCATTTTTGTATCTCTTATAGTTTAGCTGGTCTGTTGCGGTTCTGCGCCAGTTGTTCAAGTTTTCAAAATAAATTATAGCCTATGTTTTGACCAGACTTAATACCTATACAACAAAATAAGAATCATTCAAATCCGTCCAGTACTTTTTGAGTTTATCCCGGACATACATACAGACAAACAGACAAACAGATAAACAGACAAACAGACAAAAATTCTAAAAACTATATTTTTGGCTTCGGTGTCGATTGTAGATCACACCCCAAGTATTCTTTTAAAAAAATATTCAATGTACAGTTTTGACTTTCCTACTATTTTATTATATGTATAGATGACATAAATACTGCATGATTTTGAATAGTTTTGTTGATCAACTGAATTGTTTTACCTGAAGTCATATAGATGATAATTTAAGATGAAATAAACTAAATACTAACTTATTCAAACTACAAATAAACACAATCTATATATACATATAATAAAATAGTAGGAAAGTCAAAACTGTACATTGAATATTTTTTTAAAAGAATACTTGGGGTGTGATCTACAATCGACACCGAAGCCAAAAATATAGTTTTTAGAATTTTTGTCTGTTTGTCTGTTTATCTGTTTGTCTGTTTGTCTGTATGTATGTCCGGGATAAACTCAAAAAGTACTGGACGGATTTGAATGATTCTTATTTTGTTGTATAGGTATTAAGTCTGGTCAAAACATAGGCTATAATTTATTTTGAAAACTTGAACAACTGGCGCAGAACCGCAACAGACCAGCTAAACTATAAGAGATACAAAAATGTTGCGATAGCAAAAAGTGTTCCACGTGATGAGCATTTTCTGCTGAGAGAATAAAATTTAAGATCTGGAACACCTGATGTGGAACTCCAAGAGCCCAGCTATACTATAACATGTACAGGAATGACGTCTAAGCAAAGTTGTTCAGCCTGATTAGCACTCTCTGTTGACGTATAAAAATTGAGGATCTGGAACACCTAATGTAGAGCTCCAAGAGCCCATCTACACTATAACATGTACAGGAATGACGTCTTAGCAAAGTTGTTCAGCCTGATGAGCACTCTCTGTTGACGTATAAAAATTGAAAATCTGGAACACTTAATGTGGAACTCCAAGAGCCCAGCTACACTATAACATATAGGAATGACGTCTTTTATTTTTTGCGTGGTAAAATCATCAAAATCATCAGACACAGGTACCTCCCGAAACTTCCGTGTCCGGTGAGGACCTGCGTCATGCGGTAGGTAAGGACGCCGTGACGTCTCTCCAGCCACTCCTCAAAGAAGGGTCTTACCGCCGCTATTGCGGCGTGCCCGAGGAATGACGTCCTAGCAAAAGTTTTTCAGCTTGATGAGCACTATTTGTTTATGTATACAAATTTAAGATATGGAACACCTGATATGGAAATCCAAGCTATCACTAATTTCACATACAGTGAAATTAGTATAGTGAGTATTTTATAATTATACAAATTATAAAATAACATAAGCTGGGATTTCTTCCACGCAGTAAAGGTGGTAACAGTTTAGGACCGATTTTCGATGACGATGAATATTATTGTACTCTACTGGCCAAAAGCCATTATTATTTTTGCCGGGCTCTTGGAGTTGGGTAATAGACTTTTCAGATCTTAGATTTTGACGATCCCGTTGTCGCTGGCATAAGCAACAGGATACGCGTACGAAGTCGCGGGCAGAAGCTAGTCTATACATATAATAAAATAGTAGGAAAGTCAAAACTGTACATTGATTACTTTTTTAAAAGAATACTTGGGGTGTGATCTACAATCGATACCGAAGCCAAAAATATAGTTTTTAGAATTTTTGTCTGTTTGTCTGTTTATCTGTTTGTCTGTTTGTCTGTATGTATGTCCGGGATAAACTCAAAAAGTTCTTGACGGATTTGAATGATTCTTTTTTTGTTGTATAGGTATAAAGTCTGGCCAAAACATAGGCTATAATTTATTTTGGAAAATTGAACACCTGGCGCAGAACCGCAACAGACCAGCTAAACTATAAGAGATACAAAAATGGTGCGATAGCAAAAATTGTTCCACGTGGTGAGCATTTTCTGATGAGAGAATAAATTTGAGGATCTGGAACACCTGATGTGGAATACCAAAAGCCTAGCTAAACTATAACATTTATAGGAATGACGTCTTAGCAAGAGTTATTCAGCCTGATGAGCACTCTCTGTTGACGTATAAAAATTTAAGATCTGGAACACCTACTGTGAAACTCCAAGAGCCCAGCTTATCTATAACATTTAAAGAAATGACGTCTTAGCAAGGGTTTTTCAGTCTGACGAGCATTCTCTGTTGACGTATAAAAATTGAAGATCTGGAACACCAAATGTGGAACTCCAAGAGCCCAGCTACACTATAACACATAAAGAAATAACGACTTAGCAAGAGTTGTTCAGCGTGATGAGCATTTTTGTTGACGTATAAAAATTGAAGATCTGGAACACCTCATGTGGAATTCCAAGCGCCCAGCTACACTATAACATTTGTAAGAAAAACGTTTCAGCAAAATTTGTTTTTAATTTGATGAGCACTCTCTGTTGACTTTTAATTATCGAAGATCTGGAACACCTGTTGTGGAACTCCAAGAGCCCCGCTACACCAAAACACACATATAGGAATAACGTCTTAGCAAGAGTTGCTCGGTCTGATGAGCATTTCCTGCTGACTTATAAAAATCGAAGATCAGAACCATCTGATGTGGAAATCAAAAGTATCGCTATAAAATAACATAAGCTGGGAGTACCTCAACGCGGTGAAGGTGGTAAGACTTTAAAACTGATTTTAGATGACGATGGTATATCATTAAAAATGTGACTCTACTGGCCAAAACTCCCATTTATTTTTTTACCCGGGCTATTGGTATTGGACAACAGACGTTTCATATCTTCGATTTAGACGAACCCGTTGTCGCTGGCATAAGCAACAGGATCCGCGTACGAAGTCGCGGGCAGAAGCTAGTCGTACATAAATACAAAACAACCATTTCATAAATTTAGCAGACAACACTATAGAAACATAGGTACTTATAATATTCTATTGAAATTCATTTCCATTCAATAAATTATAAGTTTACGTGTCTAGAGAGTGGAGCTGTTCCACTCAACTCGTGGTTTATAGGTAATAATCTCTAGCATTTTCTATGTATTATGTATGTAGCCGTTTATGATGACTGTGAGAGAATCGTACTTGAACTGTACAGCCTGACTTGAGGATATATTATTTTTTCTTTTCATTTAGTGTCAGGAGTGACGGCCATGTTTTTTTCTTCTGCAAATTACACATTTGACTCTGCCACTTGCACGTTTCAGTGCTAGTGACTCAAAATAATAAAAAAAAAAACATTTATTTCAAGTAGGCCAGTTACAGACACTTTTGAATTTTCAAAAGACAGAAGTAAAATAAAATTGTTTAAAAATAGTTACGGCGCTACAGTCTCAGTCACAAGACATAAAGCTGTGAAAGTACTGTAGATGTTCATTCCAAAGCGTAGATCTCTATGGAGAAGAACGGGCAAGAAACTCCATGGACACTCTTTCTGAATGGCATTTGACGAATGATTACGGGCTTAAAGTTTATAACAAGTTGAAATTGTGTAATTAATGAGTAAACAGCCAAACATTGAGTCCGAGCTCTTAAATTGGTTGAAAGGCGTGCTTCATTTGAATTTCATATCTTCTTGTAAAACAGGGTCTTATTAAATTAGGATGTGATATTCCTCGGACACGTAAGCTACCTGATATAACCGATGAGGTGGAAAAGTTCTCGAGTGGCGTCCACCAACCAGAGGAAGCAGCAGGCAGGCCCTCCACTAGGTGGACCGACGACATCGTGAGAGTCGCGCAAAACCAATGGATACAAGTGGGTAGGCCTTTATTCAGCAGTGGACGCCTTCCATCTGATGATGTGAGTCCTGCCAGGCCGGCTGTGTATTGAAACTAACTTCGATGTCAATATTAAACAAGTTGTGAGCAACTGGTTTAAAAATGACATGAAAAACGAAAAAAAAGAAGCACACATAAATTCCCATCCAACTCTACTATCAGCACCCGTCAGGAGTTGACAACATAATAATATACCATTGAACTTAAACCGCAAGTTAGCAGACGCTAACTCAGATAACTTAGCCGGCTATCGGGTGCTAAGTCAGACGAACTCCCGAACCGAACGCTTTGCGGGCGTAAACTTTGTCCTCCAGTTAATCCAACGGAGCTCCTTTGTACGTGTTTCGAGTTTCTAAGCAATTCGCTTGCTAAATTATTTTTGGGTATTTTTGAAGAAAAATGTGTATTGAAAACGTTTATGACTGGATTATGGGATTTTAATGGCTTTATGTTATGGACTCTTGAACGAAAGTTTAGTATTTTATCACATTTTTGTTTAAAGTGTTTGAAAGCTTTTATGCAAAAGCTTTCTCCTGCGTGGTTTTAAGGCATTCATGATAATTTTATTATATACTAGCTGACCCGTGCCCACTTCGTTGGGCGTAAACATTTTAACTTGTGATGACGGCACTGAGTACTAACCGAACCACTCTCATGGTTCGGTTAGTACTGAGTGCCGAGTGCCATGATTTATTTCCTGACTGCCAAAAGGAGGATTTTGTTTTTATTGCACACTGATAGTAAACGTCCACGGTCTTTCTGTTCCTAGGCGTTGCTCATTTTCAACGCTAGATTTGCGAGCACGGGCCTGCGATGTCCTCATTGTTTGGTTAGCGAGCCACTGCGAGCGCTCAGGGCTAGTAGTATCCCTTGTTGCGGAGACATGCTGCTTTTAATCAATGAGTCGCTGCGCACGTTCAGTGCTAGATTCATCAAATGAGTCCTCCCAACCCGGCCAGGGTGGGAGGGACTGTCAGACTTGTACTGACTAAAATTCACGGTGTCCTTCGGTAGCCCTTTGAGAACCGGAGTCGCGGTATACGTATGTCCCGCAAACCCGGCTAGGCTGTGGTCCTCTATAGTGGGGCCCCGTCATTATCCTGACACTCTTTGAGGCGCGCGTGGAACACAACGTGCCGTCGAACCGGGCAATGGACCATGCCCGGGTCGACGTTCGAACAGCGAGTTGCCCTTTACTCGCCGCCGCGTCTACCACTGCGGCTGGGGCGGAGGGAGGATGCTATCCTCTCTCTTACGCGTTCCGCCTCCTCCTTTGCGAGCATGACTGCTTCGAATAAGGAGAAGACCGCTTCCAACTCCGTCTCGCCCCGCAGCATGGCCGCGACCTATGCCGGGTGCAAGAGCCTATCACCTGCGTGAGGACACCGCAGTGCTCCACCCAAGCAGGGCAGTCCTGCATCGTATGCTCCACCGTGTCCTCGCAGTGGCGACACTCGGGCGTTTCCTCCTTCTTTATCAGACACAGGTACCTCCCGAAGCATCGCAGGTCGATAACCCCGAAACATCGCAGAGTGAGGTGAGGACCTACGTCAAGCGGTAGGTGAGGACGCCGTGGGACCTATCCAGCCATTTCTCAAAGAGGGTCTTACAGCCGCGATTGCGGCGTGCCCGCTCGCGCTTTGGCTAGCGAGCATCTGCGAGCGCTCAACGGTAGACTCCCTATCGCTTGTTGCAGAGACATGCAGTCTTAAATTAGTGAGACGCAGCGCACGTTAAGTGCTAGTGCGATGTTCTCCAGCTTTGGTTGGCAAGCCGCTGTGAACGCTCGGAGCTAGATTCCCCAGCGCGTGCTTGCGAAATATTTTCTCTATTCCTCGAGAGACGGTGATAATTTTCAAGAGCAGACTCTTCCAAACGGCGTACTCGAGTTGCTCTTGTCTGGGATGACTGTCGGGAAAGTTGTGATTACCTTTTAGGCATGATAAACAATCGCTGAAACTGTCCGATATCCCAAAAATATAAATACCACAGCTTCAAATTCAAAGAATGAGAACGTGGTAGTATTTGTGTTTTAAGAAACCGAGCAACCAAAACAAAAAAAAAGACAGGAAACCTCCATGTGCGCCTGTGGACTGGAGTTCCCTCTCGGATAAGTCCGGGGGGAAGACCAGTTTCTCGGGCCGGTACACCCTGGAATGCGGGCAAAAACTCTTCCTTAGGCACTGTGTACCTAAGGGGTCTCTTTGCCCGTATGCGTAGCCTGTCGTGTGGACGCTCCAACGCGTGTCCCTCTGATCAGCAGAGGGCACAGCGGCGGAGCGGGCTTGCGGAGGGTTAGTAATGGGTAGCTCGTAGTCCGACCAAGGACCAAGCCCGGGTCGGTGGCGCGTCGTGTTTCGCGCCAAATGCCTGCTGGGGTCGCGGGATTTTTCTTAACCCAGGATACCGTTGCCCCGGAACGTAAAGGGCATCCGAAGGAATACTGGTGGATTTTAGTCAGTAAGAGTCTGACAGTCCCTTCCGCCCCACTCAGGGAGGGAGGACTCATTTGAGGATTTTACCACCTAAAAAAAAAAAGACCAACACGTAATTGAACAACGCCATCCATAGGTAAATTGATAAAACGTCCGTACGAAGCATGTATTAATGCGGTTCGCGAATGGACGGCGGCATTTCGCGATTTAGTTATTTTATATTATCTTCGAAACTATTTAACCAATTGACATACTGTTTCGGGCAAATCGTATCTCTATGATGTTCTTGTGATCACAATAATATTTTTTTTCGATAAGGTTTAATATTTTGTTGATTAATAAACCATCCAAATGTATAAGATGGTTCTTGAATGGCCGGCGGCATTTTGCGATTTAGTAATTTTATATTATCTTCGAAGCTATTTAACCAATTGACATACTGTTTTTGACAAATCGTATCTCTATGATATTCTTGTGACCATAATAATATTTTTTTCGATAAGATTTTATATTTTGTTGATGAAAAAACCGTCCAAAGGTAAGTACGTCGAAAAATACTTTTTCAAACTCATAAAAGCTACCATATCTATTAAAACATAAAAGATAGAAATATGGTGTCGCGGACTTTATTGTAGAACTATTCAAAGCGGACATTTTTGCCATACATTGTTTTCAATTATAAACAACTGTTAAGGCAGCGCATGCTAATAACTCTGTTGGAAGAGCAATTTTTTTCCGCCCGGCTTAACAAAACTTGAGATAGTTCAGCTAATATGTATGATATCTTTATAATTTATAGCCTATAGCACTCAGGGATAATGTAGCTTTCTACCAGTGAAACATTTTTTTAAATCGGTTCATTACTTTCGGAGATTACCCATTACATACAAACAAACAAACATACAAACAAATTTACCTCTTTATAATATTAGTATAGATATATTTGTTTCAGCATTTCAAAACTTTTGCGGTACCCTGCGTAGGTGTAGTACTATCGAAATTCGATTAAAAAAATCAAAATATTGGCTTAGATATCAAATTAGTGTGTAAGAAGGCATTCTTGATTATCTAAAATCAAAGTGTAACCGAATACAACAAAGTACCAGTGTTCTTCAGCAAAGGAGAACAAAAAGGTGAAGATTCTCAGTAAATCAATATTTCGGTGAAAATAACAGCAAAACAGTCTTAAATTGATCTGATCCTTGTATCGAAGGCCAAAATCCAACAAATCAAAGTATTAGCGCAGGTAATAGGCGTAGATTATCTAGGCCTTTAGGCCTTGTAGATACCAGCCATTATGGTGTGCGACAATACAGGCAGTGGAGTTAAATGGCCATTACCACAACTATTGCACGGCTACGCGTTACGGCTCAATAGCGTATTAAGAGAAGCCGTAACGATATCCAAGGTGATCGTAATCGGTTTTGATGTCACATATTGTAACGTGAAACACGATGTTACAATATTATGAACTGAAAATGGGTTGTTGTAAGCTCGCCACAAAAATAATTCCCCACGAAAAAAAGGATGTGTAGATTAGCCAAAGAATATAAATTCGGCCCATTTCTTTTTTCTGCACAGATAGCAGAATAGACACATATAGGTAGCTTTTTTCGCCAGTATTAAATAATTGGGAATTGATTGCCAATTTGCCATCGGTTTAAGCCTAAGTTCCTTATGAAAAAACTTCTAAACCGTAGCTAATTTGTCAAGAGGTAAAAACGAAGCTTCTATCGAACAATATTTGAATTTGAATACAGCAATCCATAAACAACGATAAAAAACATAAGCAGAGAAACAACTACTAACAATAACATAAGTCAAAATAATCCCAAAAATTATAATAGAAAACCCTTTATTGCCACACAAAATCATTTGGACAGAATAAATCCTAATACACAAACAGATTACAGCAATATATCAGCAACTATACGTAATATTGTAATGTGATTCGGAACTAATGTCCACAAGGCTTACACAATTGTAATCCTCACTAATGGCGGTGGACTCTGAACAGGTAGACATAATGCATATTGATAGTCCATTAAAGCATTTCATCGATCGAATCATCTTTCATTAATATAAAAGCATGAAAGGGTTAAACGTTTTAAAATTTTCGATTTATTGAAGTGAAAGATTAATGGACAGGCCTCTGATCAGTTTAACCTTTGCGCTCTTTTAGTTGATTGTTTTATTTATGTGCGTAAAATTGGGTTTTTATTGTACCACCTTCGTTGGAGACATTTTTAAACTTTCTCTATAACTTTGACCTATTTGATTTTGGGGTTAATTTGTCCTCGTCTTTTTTGTCAGACGTGTAAGTTTAACTTTTTGTTCTTTTCCTTATGTCTCTGGGAAAGGCGGAGACCTCTCGCGCCCGGCATTGGTTTCGGCCATGCTGCGGAGCGAGACGGAGTGGGAAGCGGTCGCCGCCTTCTGCGAGGCAGTAATGCTCGTGAAGGAGGCGGCGGGCCGCGAGAGAGAGAAGACAGCGTCCTCCCTCCGCCCCAACCGCAGTGGTGTACGCCCACGGCGCCGTACGTCGCAAGACGATCTCCGGCCACCGTAGGCGCGGGCATGCGGACAGCGAGTAAAGGGCAACTCGCTGTCCGACCATGGACCATGCCCGGGTCGACGGCGCGTCGTGTTCCACGCGCGCCTCAAAGAGCTGTCAGCAAAATGACGGGGCCCCCTCTCAGAGGGCCAAAGCCTGCCGGGGTCGCGGGACTTATTTCTATTACCGTGACCCCGGAACATAAAGGGCTACTGAAGGACACCGTGGATTTTAGTCAGTACAAGTCTGACAGTACCTCCCGCCCTGCCCGGGGTTGGAGGTCTCATTTGATGATTTTACCACGAAAAAAAAAAAAAAAAAAAAAATGTCTCTGGGAAAATGCATAGTTTACTTTTGGTCTACAATGATGCTGATTGGTCTATAAATATACAGGGTGAATTTTTCAACTGGGCGTGGATGGCTACTTTCGAAACTATGAGGAATATCGAGAAACGTTGAAAGGAGTCTCGAGGCCGATTTTGACGAAAACTAAAACTGCATCATTGGATTTTAGAAAAATCAAAAATCCTGGTCAGGAATCGAACCCGCTGATTTTGGAAAAAAAATCACACCCTGTATTATTACACCGTTCGATATTGTTGCTAATAAGGATCAAATTCTGGGAAGTAATCATATCCGGCAAACTTAAGGAAATGGCAGATTTTTATCAAATTGCATTTTTTTCATCTTACTTTACATCTACTGAGCCATATTTTATTCGAAATTATAAAATTTCATTGTTTTCAATTTCTCACTGGATTTGACGTTCCAACAATCCCACTGTACTTAGCAATACGACATTATTGAGTTGAACTAAAAATGGCATTATTTTAAAGAAGAAAAGGTAACTTATGTTTCAAATACAGACTTTGCCTTGAAGATAAATCAGTTTTTTTGTAATTGTACGTTTTCCTTAAGTTTGCCGTATATGACTCCTTCCCAGAATTTGATCCTTATAAGCAACACTATCGAACGCTGTAATAATACAGGGTGTGTTTTTTTTTCCAAAATCAGCGGGTTCGATTCCTGACCAGAATTTTTTATTTTTCGAAAATCCAATGATGCAGTTTTAGTTTTCGTCAAAATCGGCCTCGAGACTCCTTTCAACGTTTTTCGATATTCCTCATAGTTTCGGATATAACCATCCACGCCCAGTTGAAAAATTCACCCTGTATATAGCACTAGTCTCTTCAATTTCTAGAGCTTGGATTTTGACCAAATATAGTTTCTGCATTATACACAATAATAATATTTCCTTAGGAAAACATAAACCATCTCTAAGAGAAATCAAAGTTTAATCCTACACAGTGTGTTGTTCTTTCTGGCACACAGCAGACGATTCTCTAATTTTACAAAATTACAACATGTACTGTCTTATATGCAAAGATTTATAAATAACTGCCGTAATCTACTACATAAAATTATTGATAATCATTAGGTAATTATCAATACTCAGTGCATTTACAAATGTAGGTATTCGCATCAATACGTTCGGCTTTATTTCACTACCAATACTATCTTTCACCAAAATAATATGGATATGCAGAAACGGCGCTCCAAAACTTGCTAACCCAAACATACGCTGCGAACAAGACCATTATAATAACTTCATAACACAGAGCTGTTCATAAACAAACAACTTGTCAGCTAAGCAGATACAAATATTTAATTCAGGATATTATCAAAGGAAACACGAATAATATTCTAAACAGGAACTTGGTTATCTTAGCAACCGGTATGAGCAGTGCAGAGCTGTAGAACTCAAATGCTCGTCTTGAATGATACGAGAAGCGCTGGCACGAGTGCGCAGTCACGTAAATGCTTCGATAAAAACGAAGCATTGACTTAAAATTACGTTAAAAGTACTTGTTTCCAGTACAATACTTTCTTAACCATAAGATTTTATTTTTAAGAGCACTGATAGCCTAGCCAAGTGACTTTCTAAAATTTATTTCATCACCATTGCTCTCAAAATAGTGAAGGAAAACATCACGAGGCAACCAGCATGTCCTAGAACCAAAAAATCGAAGACATGTGACATCATCCAACCCACACTCTCTCACACAGAGAGGAGGCCTGTGTCTCAGGAGTGGGAACATTATAGGGTGATGATGATGATTTTTAAAAAAAAAAAAAATATAGGCAACTTTAACTACCTCTATGGTAAAGCAAGCATGACTGCTGAGCATGAAACATAGATTCGATTCCCCGGTCAGGCATCCGTGTTAATGCGTTTTTAGCAGCAACTATGCCGGCTGGTTTTCTGGCCAGTCGGTAGTAGATTTGCCTCTTATTAATGGTTCATAAACATAAACTTGTAAAAACGTAACTAGGCTTTAGGTGAGTGTCATAAAAAATAAGCAAAAAATTAAAATAAATAAATTAAAATAAATTTATTTATCAAAAATATTACAATGTGACATTACAATGTGACATTAATAAATAAATTTATTCATCAAAAAAAAAAAGCTCGAAAGCTCGATGAAAAAATCGAAGTATTAACTTACGTCAAGTTTTAATTCGCTCGCTATTGCTCAGGCTTCAGAACTCGTATTAAAACTTCCTCGTACTCAGCACGAAGTAAATATAATTTAGCCCTCGTTAAGCAAACACCTCTCTTTCCCTCTCCTCCTCTCTCGCTCTTGACAGTGGTAACATAAAGCGCGCTTAGTTTTAATTACACACACAGTAAGGAAATTACTCGCGCCGAGTTACGCTGATGGCATACTGGTAGCTATAAAACTGGCTGATATTGTAAGGAGGAATGTTTTGTTTTTGCTTCTAACTCAAGTAAAATTTACAACATCTCCAGTATCAAAAACAATTTTGAACACAAGTATTTTTAAAACAAGTAAGTCAAAACAGGGTCGACCTTAGATACTATCCAAGGTACCTCGCACCTTTACAAAATACTTTTTAACAGTAAGAACGAACACTATTGGCTCATTATACTATTACATAGCCTCATCAGCCTACAATGTTCCCACACCTGGAACACGGGCCTCCAATTTGTGAAAGAGACTGTGCCTTTTTTTTTTTTAGCGTGGTAAAATCATGAAATAGTCTTCCCAACCCGGGCAAGGAGGGACTGTCAGACTTGTACTGACTAAAATCCACGGTGTCCTTCAAAAACCAAAAACCTTGTGCCTTTAAAAACAGAAAAAAAGAAACTGCTCAAATCGGTCTGTTCAATATTGTCCATGGGACATAAAAACCATAACCAACTAACCCAAAGCACCAAGGCAGCAATATCCATTCAAGTTTCCCATACATTTTTTACTGAATTTCCTTGGTTTTTCTTTTAACAGTAACAATAGTACTTCTGCACAACGATCGCTATACATTCACTCGTTATTATTATACTTATTGGATGCAGGTAGAAGGTACATCCAGTGAATTTTCAACCAACCCGAATATTACAGCTTAAGTAAAGTACCCTCATTGTGGCCATAAACGGTAACAATGAACAATAAAAGAAGCAATATACGATTTTAGTGCACTTACGAAATTAATATTCCTTGTTAATATTAAGGTTTTCGTAAATTTATTTGACATTGTGTTGGTACATTGTTGCGTGAGAAGTTGGAGGTGGAAGTACTTTGTACCACAAGAATTAATTACTGAGCCCTTTTTCCGATCAGTCGAAGCTTGAAGATAGCGGTGTACTAGGTTAAGCACCAGTCCTCTTTAGATTCGGCCTCTCTCAAGGCAGAGTAGATGTCTAAAATTCGAGCAATTAAAGGACAGACGTGATCGTCTGATTTCAATGTCAGATATAGATTATTTTATGTCATTCTCCGCTCCGTACTGTTTTAATGAAAACAAGCTGTTAGGAGGACTAGTAATAAAGTAACAAGCCTAGGACCATCGCATCATCGACCTTACTATCGTGGCGCGCATGATAGCCTCCGTACCATCCTACTATCCTACTAATATTATAAACGTGAAAGTTTGTATGTTTGGATGTATAGATGTTTGTCACTCTTTCACGCAAAAACTACTGAACGGATTTGGCTGAAATTTGGTACACAGATAGTTTATAACCTGGATTAACACATAGGATAGTTTTTATCCCGATTTTATGTTCCCGTGGGATAATTTTCGAGTTGTAGCGGGTGAAACCGCTGGCAACAAAATAAGTACATCATCATGTGAACATTTCAATTTTCAAACGATCACGGTTCATAGGATGGAGTCTGGTGACAGACGGACAAACGGGACGAACATACAGACATCCAAACGAACGGATATCGGAGTCTTAGTAATAGGGTCTCTTTTTACCCTTTGGATACAGAATCCTAAAAAAACCATCCACTAATGCCATCCTAAGTCGAACATTTGGAAAAGGTATTGAAACTTTATTTTATTCAACACGAAAACACGATGTTGGTTTTCCAAATGCCCGTAAGCTTACCTGTATCCCCAAGTTCTAGTCCCTGGACGTGCATAAGTAAAACAAAGTTACCGTGTCGACTTGAAAAACTTCACACTACAAGCTTGTTTCACCCCACATTTAAAATTCGTGTTTCTAACTCTATGGGAAAAGGTAGAACAAATCATTTTGTACGTGCTAACATCGTCCATTTTTAAAATGGTTTTAGATGTCAAGGGCGTGTGAATAATATCCTTTCTCGAAACCTTGCAACTGGCAATGCTGAATTGAGACAAGTTTTTCGAAATTCAAATCTAACAACTAGTCTATCGTACTATAATATCTAGTCTCGTATAACCTAACCCAGTTACTAGGTTGCGTAGGTCAGATATGCAGAGTATCTGATAATATCGTATAGAACTAGCTTCTGCCCGCGACTTCGTACGCGTATCCTGTTGCTTATGCCAGCGACAACGGGATCGTCAAAATCTAAGATCTGAAAAGTCTATTACTCAACTCCAAGAACCCGGCAAAAAAAAATGGCTTTTGGCCAGTAGAGTACAATAATATTCATCGTCATCGAAAATCGGTCCTAAACTGTTACCGCCTTTACTGCGTGGAAGAAATCCCAGCGTATGTTATTTTATAATTTGTATAATTATAAAATACTCCCTATACTAATTTCACTGTATGTGAAATTAGTGATAGCTTTGATTTCCATATCAGGTGTTCCATATCTTAAATTTTTATACATAAACAAATAGTGCTCATCAAGCTGAAAAACTTTTGCAAAGACGTCATTCCTCGGGCACGCCGCAATAGCGGTGGTAAGACCCCTCTTTGAGGAGTGGCTGGAGAGACGTCACGGCGTCCTTACCTACCGCATGATGCAGGTCCTCACCGGACACAGAAGTTTCGGGAGGTACCTGTGTCTGATGAGAAAGGAGGAAACGCCTGGGTGTCACCACTGCGAAGATCGCCCGGAGGACACAGTAGAGCACACGGTGCAAGACTGCCAAGCTTAGGCAGAGCACCGACGTGTCTTCACGGCGGCGATAGGCGGAGACCTCTCATTCACATTGGTCGAGGACATGCTGCGGGGCGAGACGGAGTGGGAAGCGGTCACCTCCTTCTGCGAAGCAGCTATAGCAGAGGGGGAGGGCCGCGACAGGGAGAGGACAGCGTCCTCCCTCCGCCCCAACCGCAGTGGGTAGACGCCCACGGCGTCGGACGTCGGTAGAAGACCTCCAGCCACCGTAGGCGCGGGCATGCGGACAGTGAGTAAAGGACAACTAGCTGTTATAAAGGGCTATTGAAGGACACCGGGGATTTTAGTCAGTACAAGTCTGACAGTGGGGGTGGGAGGCCTCATTTGATGATTTTACCACGCAAAAAAAAGACGTCATTCCTATATGTTATAGTGTAGCTGGGCTCTTCGAGTTACATATTAGGTGTTCCAGATCTTCAATTTTTATACGTCAACAGAGAGTGCTCGTCAGGCTGAACAACTTTGCTAAGACGTGATTCCTGTACACGTTATAGTGTAGCTGGGCTCTTGGAGTTCCACATCAGGTGTTCCAGATCTTCAATTTTATTCTCTCAGCAGAAAATGCTCATCACGTGGAACACCTTTTGCTATCGCACCATTTTTGTATCTCTTATAGTTTAGCTGGTCTGTTGCGGTTCTGCGCCAGGTGTTCAAGTTTCCAGAATAATTTATAGCCTATGTTTTGACCAGATTTAATACCTATACAACAAAAAAAGAATCATTCAAATCCGTCCAGTACTTTTTGAGTTTATCCCGGACATACATACAGACAAACAGACAAACAGATTAACAGACAAACAGACAAAAATTCTAAAAACTATATTTTTGGTTTCGGTATGGATTGTAGATCACATCCCAAGTATTCTTTAAAATAAAAATTCAATGTACAGTTTTGACTTTCCTACTATTTTATTATATGTATAGATACTGATATTCTGCTGCAGTCAGTTAGACTGAAAGCCGACCGCGACCCCAACATAGTTAGGAAAAGGTTAGGTTATCCTATTGGATCCTAGTGAATAGAGACTCCTTTTTTGAAAGGCCAAATTTAAAACAATGCATACAATTAAATGACACGAAAATAATACCGTTGAATGCCTAGAATTATAGCTTGATAAAATAGACCTTTCGAAAATGTAGTTTCCAGTAGCGAAGAAATGGCAAGAAACGCTATAGCAATAAATTACAGGAAACAGCATTTAGAATCTTGTTTAGGTACTTGACTTTACACAAATACCAATGTACTACCCGAATCGAAAGTGGTTGTCGACCTGCCCAGTTACAAAATCAATCAATCTAGTTTGAACAAAACTTCGATACAATACTGTCGCAATAATCGCCTATCTAGACGCAATAAATATCGCATTGATATCTTGATGAATTTATTCATATCTCTCGATTAGATATGCAATAAGAAATGCAGAAACTCATGATCTTACTGACGTAATCGGCCCACGCCGAATATTTGCAGGGGTATTCTGTTATTGCAGATTTCTTGGGATAGAACTGAAGATAATAGTAAGGTAAAGAATAGAGATAAAGATTAAGAAAAAAAGGAATGGATTTTGAACAAGAGCACGAATGTGAACCGCGATTGGAAGAGAGAATATTATGAGACAACCGCAAATAGAAGAATAATTGATAGAAATCAAATCAAATTGAACCTAAAGATTGCGATTGCAAACAAACGGTATTTTTTAATGGTAAAAACTTCCTAAAAAGTAGAACCTCATTAAACGGTCAGGATATATATTGGGAGGGTTAACCCATTCAAAACAGGGTTGTTTGGGCTGGTTAATGAATTTCTGAAGGGAGAGGGTGTGATATTAAAATATGATTTTAAGCAGTGTAATTAAACTGCTAAATTATTAACTGCCTAAATTGATAACTGCAGGCAATATCGTAAAATATTCGAACCTGTGACGTTAAACAGAGATTTCTAGGAAACTGCACTTTAACACTATACGACCAGTATGTCAATAAGGGTCATATTTCTCTCATCAACACAATGGCTTGTCGTAAACACCACAGAATAACCGCTAGACTTCGCTAGGTGACTGAGCTGCTCCACCTACTTGTGCCTCTGGGACGTTGCAAATCAGGTGCGTGGGTTCGACTCCTGGCTCAGACACTTGTATGCATAAGATTGTGTCGGCGACTTGCGAAATATATTAATGGTGTTATGTAGATTTGACAAATCGCTTCACGTAGCTTATGGCGACAATCAAAATATTAATATAGTTGATAAATTATTCATGGATGCAATGGTGTCAATAATAGCCATTTGTGGGGAAATCTCTTGTGAATAAACTTGTTCTGGTTAAACTAACATAAAAAGTATTTACAATCAATCTTCATGAAATAGTAAAATAAAACTTCGGTTGTGTCCTCACTAAAGCAATATTGCCGTCAGGGGGCCTCCTCTCCTCTTACATATTTCTAATTGTATTCATTCACAGTACCTGACACATCCCTACATCATTGTCCGAGTAGGACAATATAGTTAAATTAACTTAGTAACATGTCCAAACTAGGTTCATTAGACATGACTGTGTCCTTCGGAGGCCAATGTTGTCTAAAGTTAAATAGTTGGTCGATGAACCTGGGGTCGGGGCCAAACTTAGTTACCTAAACAAACAAGGGACCCTCTGTGATAGTCAACAATGTTTCTCGCAGTTCCGTTAATGTTAGTGTATTAGATGCTTTTGGAAATTAAAATTGTTCATTTTTTGTTTTTGCTGGATTTGTTGTGGAGAAGTTATACATTCAGATAAAAAAATGATTATTCAGCTTTGTGTTAAGCTTCACAAGGACCATTTATTTACGTTTTAAAATCATCTTATGGGTCCTGAATGAATGAGTGACTAGGACTTATCCTTACTTAACCTTAAATAATTTAATACTTAACATAGGTTAAGTATTCAATTATTTAAGGTTAAGGTTCACAAGGACTAGTAAGATAATGCCACGCAAAGAATTGGGTTCAGTGAGCGTAAGTAATTAAAAAAAAACTTTTATTCTATATACTTATAATTGAAGGCGAGCCTACTGCCATCGACTGGATACAAATCTACGCAACGATTACTATTTACTTTCCTGGACGTATTAAATCTATATATAATTGTTAATTCATTATCAAATACTAACAAAATCAAGCTGTCTTCAAATCATTTTACCAAGATTTTCAATCCCAAACTAAAACAAAAGAAAAATAAAGCCCAGCTTTCAAAGAATCTCTTCCACAATTTCATCACGGCACTTTATTATGACGTGTTTGTACGGCCAATTTTTCACTTCACAACAGCGTTCCGGCAGACTTGAAATTGGATTTTTAAAATTAACAGCTTGATAGACATTTTTGCGGTGCAGTGGCAAACACTTTGAAATTCGATTGGGCTTCGTGACAGCAACGTTAGTGTGACTTGCCCTACGAGGCCGAGGTTGGCGGGAACGAAGCCTCATCAAATTTTATCATACCTATTGACAAGCCTTTGGCGAGCGGCGACACTTTATGTGCGACTATTTTCGCGCGAATTTCTGCGCAAGTTTTAGCAAACATTAAAACGTTTATTGGTGCAATTTTGCATTTCATATCAGCTATTAAAGTTCAAATGAACCGTTAGCAGAGCATAATGCTTCGAATTATGTTTGGACATGTTGTGTTGGTTTCAGATCTAAATGTGTTGACTTGTAAAACCCACTGAGATATGATTTCTTAGTTATTTTAGGTCTAACACAATGACCATAACGAGTGTAACCGTTCTAATTATAAAGTAATTGAAAGTTAAACGTTAGGCTCATGGTACAATAACATTTAATTATATGTAAAACAACTGTGTAAATAATAATAATGCCAGATAATTACAAAACAAGTACCTATAATTTAGGGTAGAGTGTAGACTGTTCAACGATACTTGTTTGAAAGTTCCGCCAACAGAAAAACAGTTTGACGGGGCCCCGCTTAGAGGACAAAAGCCTGCCAGCGTTGCAGGACAAACCAATAATCGTGACCCCGGAACGTAACGGGCTATTGAAAGTCACCGTGGATTTTAGTCAATACAAGTCTGAGAGTCCCTCCTGCCCTGCCCTAGGTTAGGACTCATTTGGTGATTGGACCACGATAAAAAAGGAGAAAAAACCGTTTGTGGATTCTCACTATTTCAAAGATCTTCAAATTCTATAGAATAAAAAACAAAATTCATCAAAAGTAAGAAGTTTTAAAAGAGCTACCGTTTCAACTTTTCCATTTTAATTTTGATTATAGGCAAAATAATAATACATTTAATGAAAATACTTGAACAAGCAACAGTAGCAGCATTCAAAGATACGGAACGAGATAATTTTGAAACAAGTCAGTAGTTACATTAAGTAGATGTTATCAGTAAAGCTGTTTAATCACAGTAGTCACAACTAAACTAACAATACGCCCAGTGATTACAATTCAAAGATAACAGTCGAATAGCTTATGAGCAAACTTGTGGTGCGATATTGTGCGGTGCCCGCACAATATCGCACCACAATTTTACACATTTGTTATAGCAATGTAATGTTTTAAATTATTAGTTAGACTCAATATTGCTTTATTGAAATAACATAGATAATGGTTTCACAAAGCATAAAAATATGAGACATCGTGAAATTAACGCCGGTGAATGTTGATAAAAGTACTCAAAAACTCGCAATGCTAAGTAGCATGCGGGAACGCAAGATCTTGGCCAAATTAAGTTTTGCTTTAACAAGCTAGTACTTATAAACTTTAAAGGTACTCACTGAAGGCCATTTCACATACAGAGAACGCTCAAGCATTAATCACCACGCCTCCTCAAGGCGGATTGGCGATTTATATGATAGCTGACTTATTGAATCTTAACCTAAGTCGAGAGAAAGCTTTCATACTGGCGCCAACCACCCAGCAGACTTAGCGTGTGAAACGGCGGTAACAATCTAATAAATAAAACATTTCCTCGATTTCAATTTGTATGAATAAAACTGAAGCTAGCATTATACGCCATTACCAACTTGGCATTTCACTCAAAGGGCAAACACCTCGCTACTTTATGACACCCTACTAAACTTTATACTTAGTACTTGATAGTTATTCAAGTAACTCCAATAACGCTAAGATATCTTTAGTTCCTCCTGCAACAGTCACAAATTCATAGCTCCTGTACCTTCATATTAATTGATGCTTGCTTATCAAATATCACTTCTAATAATATAGAAACAGGGTTGGTTTTCAATCTTCCTTTCCTAAAACAGTATCCTTTACACAGGTGGCAGGTATAAGCTGGGGCTCTGTGAAATTCCCCACTATGAGTCCCGTTTAAGATATGAAAGCGTTTATTATACAGACAAGAAGTTGTGAATTCTTAAGTAAATGCTATGTGTGTGAATACCTATAAAAAGGTTGCTAATGAATTTTAAAATCTACTATAGTACTTTTTTATGTTAAGATCTTCGGTTGGGTCACCCGTAGTGATATTAGGTTTTTCCTTCAGGAATTTCTCAGTAGGAGCTAGGGGGCATGATTTTTGCCTGGGACATGAGACTCCCAAAAAAAAAGAAATTCTTTTTTTTTTTGTTTGTAGTGAGATGTGGGTATAGGATAAGTTTTGCGTGTCCCTGTAAAAAAGGCGTGATGTTATGCAAACCAATAATAAATTCATGTCAAACACATGACACTTAGATACCTAAATCAATCCTTGTCAAAAATTGTTACTGATATTCGCACAGGGGATTCGTTCACCAGAGCACGAAATTTTTTTTTTAACTTTTGTTGCCATTGCAGTACTCTGACAAAATCGGACACAGCGCTGACTTTTTTCTCATTCAGGGTGCGTCAGCCGCCCGACACCTGAAAATGGAAAAATGCTATATGTTTTCAGTTTCAGGACAGAAACAAGTGTTGCTATGTGGTTATCCTGAGTGACTAAATGTATTACTGTTTTTCTGCTGCTATCAATTATAGCTGTTATCATATATTTGAATCATGTTTCATCTAACAACCCGATCTGGAACTGCGGTAAATTACATCCCACTCCCATCTCACAGAGGAGACCTGTGTCCCAAGTTTACAGACTGAAAAAGTATGATATTCATCGACTATTTTTTTAAACTTTTATTCAAGATTGTTTTTCATTGTATAATGTTGAAATACCACATAACATTTCGTCTATCATTATAATAATGGTAATATCATTTTTAACATTCTTATTTTTTTTTTTTTAGGTGGTAAAATCATCAAATGAATCCTCCCGCCCTGGGTGGGGCGGAAGGGACTGTCAGACTCTTACTGACTAAAATCCACCCGTGTTCCTTCGGATGCCCTTTACGTTCCCGGGCCGCGGTATCCTGGGTTAAAAAAAAACCCGCGACCGCAGCAGGCATTTGGCGCGAAACACGGCGCGCCACCGACTCGGGCTTGGTCCTCGGTCGGACGGCGAGCTACCCATTACTCACCGTCTGCAAACCCACTCCGCCGCTGTGCCCTCTGCTGATCAGAGGGACACGCGTTGGAGCGTCCACAAGACAGGCTATTCGCATACGGGCAAAGAGACCCCTTAGGTACACAGTGCCTAAGGAAGAGTTTTTGCCCGCATCCCAGGGTGCACCGGCCCGAAAAACTGGTCTTCCCCCCGGACGTATCCGAGAGGGAACTCCAGTCCACGGGCGCACGTGGAGGTTTCCTGTCTTAGCACCCCAAACTATAAGGCTAAGCGTATGCTGAGAAGCAGGTGACGCAGGTCCACACAGCGCAGAGCAGAGTAGATTTTGTAAAACATGGAACGTCATTGAACTACGTACGCTGCGGCGCAGGTACATGCCACGCCGACATGTGTCTGTCCTGCTCTGCGTCTCGTTGCAGTACCGGCACAGAATCCTGCGCGATGCGTGTGTTGTGTATGCTGGATACATTCGTTGCTAGGTAACTTTGTTTATAAAACATGTACATTCAATATGTCTATTCCTTGTACTAGCTAGGATGCGAATGTCAGTTGCGTCGCAGCATGCGGAGGACATGTCTGCCTCAACCGCCCTGCCCTGCACTGTGCTGTACTGTGCTGTGCTGCATTGCCTGCGTCTCAGCATACGCTTAGCCTAAGACTTGGGTCCAATTAATAGACCAATCACTTGCCTGACTCGTTATTATCGACCTGGCTTTTTCCCAACTATGTCGGGATTGGCTTCCAGTCGAATCAGATGCAGCTGAATATCAGTATTTTATATGGAGCCGATAGTCGCTCCACAACCCTGTAACTGGGTAATACGATACTCCAAGGTAAAACCGGTTAAATTTGGAGTTTCTGACTAATAATAACGACTACCAAAGATCTAAAAATGACTGCCGGGACCAACGGTTTTACGCACTTTCCGAGACACGGAGGAAAATCGCAATGACAGATGGTCACCCATCCACAGACCAACCTCAGCAAGCGCGGCTTAAGCCGTAAGATCGGCCTGTGTGTGTTCCCAGAATTATTACAAATACTATAAAAATCTAGTTAGTACATAGCTTTTCTGTTTAAATACCATAAAATACAAACCACAAAACTGGAGCTTCCAAGTACAAACAACTAACAAAGATTGTTCATAAAACAAAACCAGTGCTACTGGCGTTATCACGGTAGCGTAGTGGAACGCCCACTACTCCACTAGCCCGTCTACTTGACTATCGTTTTCTAAGACCAGTGGCTTTCAAACTGGGGATTATTTTACGTAAATATTTTTTAAGTTGTCTTGCAATAGGAATTATTTTTTTTGTCAACTGTTTTCAATAATAAACATTTATACGTAAATTGCAAAGATTTTTTCATAAAGCTTTTGACAACGAGCGGGACTCGAACCTCCGCCTTTCTGGATAAATACTCCAGAAGACGTTTAGCAATGGAACGAAAGAATCGATTTATCTTGTGGGGTACGGTAACTGCTGGTTAGGTAAGCGTCTCGAGTACTTATCCAGAAAGTCGCAAATTCGAGTCACCCTCGCCTTCAAATTCATCTTATAAGTAAAAAAAATGGTTACAAACAGTTAAAAACCACATACACAAACAGCCAAACCCGGAACAACTACCCGTAGGTTATATAAATATTTTTATTAGGTTCCGTACGCGAATCGAATCCGCGACAGCACACTTCCTACTCCACAGTATCCCTAGATATATACATCAGTCGATGTTCTATTTCCAAATGATAAGGGTCAGATTGATTGATTGATTTGGGGCTCGATAACTCAACCAGATTTAACTTTTGCTTACCAATCAAAATATTTTTTTATCAAAAAGGTATTTTCAACAAAAAAACTTTGCCTTTTTCCTGTCCTGATTTTTCGGACGGACACGATTTTAGTACCTGGATTTTTATTATGTAGAATTTTGTGGATAAAGTGCGATTTATTTTAAACTTCTGAAAAAATATGTTATAAAAGGATTGATCAATCACACTACCAATTGGTAGTGTCTTTTCATTTATATTTAATAATTATAAGTTTGCATTATATGTTGCATCTATGTTGAAACGACTAGAGGGATTTGTATTAAATACTGGCGGCCCGCCCCGTGCTTCATGATAAATGAAGAAATACTCGACCGATTTTATGCAAACTTCACATAAATAATCTACTAAATAGTTCAAACAAAGCCTTAACATTTGGTTTGGATAGGTGAGCCCGTTCTTGAGCTAAAAAGTTACAGCGAAAAGTGGCATTGATTTTTATAAAAGTAGATTTATTAACGAGTGGGCCACTCAGAACTGGCCTTTGCCCAGCTGTGGGATGATGCAGGCATCAGGCATCAGTATCAAAAGTTAACAAAAGTTGTATTAAATAATGTGAAAAAAGTGCAGGTTAAGCTCGTACATTAGTTTGAGAAATCTTGACGTGTTGATAACAAAACTTGTTCTCATGGTAGAAAACTATACACAATACTGTAAAGATACATGCTTGACAGCACGATATGATTACATCATTATTTCTTTTTTTTAAATACCCCATGTTATAATTTACTTGAAGTTCTGTTTTTAAAATTAAAAGTGTTCGAGATAGTGTCAAAATATGAGTGACAGAATGATATGATTACGATGTAAATAAAATAATTATTCTTGTTTCATATTAATTAAGAAATTAACTTGTGTCACTAGAGGATTGCTTGTTTTATATTAGCCCTAAAAACTTGGAAATAAATATCGCAATAAAATTATAACAAAAATAAAATAAGAAACGTTAAAACAAATTAGCAAAAAAGATAAAATTAGAACAGGATTTTCCTGTTTTTGCGAATTATCCTACTACAAAAATTAAGCAATTTTAAGACGAAACATTTCCGTACCTTTACAAACTTTTCCTTTTCTTAAATAACAACTTTGTTCGCTTTGTTATTTTCTAGAACAAATTAATTACAAAAACATCCCAGTAATTTCGTATAAAAAGCTAGGAATTTTAATAGCAGCTATTTTACAAAGAGTCTCGGCAGACTTATAACCGTAGTTGGACCTAGATTCTTATCTACACACTGACACCTTGAACAAGTTTCTATGTTACATAGTAAGTTCTAAGTAATGTGACAGAAACTATTAATGTAGAAACATTTGTCTGTTTGTTTGTTTATCCTAATTGCAGCTCGACTGCTTTGCAAATCTTCATAATGATTCATACTTTTAGTTAGCAACTTCATAAATATTTAGATTGGTATATTTATCTTCATCCATAATTTACCTGTTATATAGAAAAGTTGGAACTTAAATCTAAGCAAAAATTTTAATTCAATATATGAAAAATTTGGTGATATTGGTCTTTTATCATTACTACTAACTATCCTCATTCTTCAAAATGTGAACGAAGCATAAAAGTTTAGTGGAAGATCATTAAAAGATAGATACCATATTTTACGATCTTTTCGGTGATATGTTCCACTCTACTGATTTTAACAACTTTTGAAGATTGAAAAGCGGTTAGGTAGTTGGTTTAGGTCAAGATAGACATCGAAAAACTAGATTTTTCTTTTGGGCATACCTCATTTGGCGTTATTTTTATTTGTTGGCCTCTTTAGTTATTTTAATCTACCTTTTCATTTTAAAACAAGAACCTGATAATTTAATATTAACTGGACAAACCCGTAGAAGTTTTACGATTCAACATAACACTAACAAAGCGGATAAAGGAGGCAACCCAACATGGGTTACCTTCCTTCATTTATAATACGAAACATTTCCAGAATACTTCAGTAGCCTTTCACCGTCAGTCAATTTCAGACATGAAATCCCGGTGCAACAAAGCCACATCCAACTGTAATCTCAGTGAGTACAAACATCTTATTCCACGAGGGATTGCGAGCGGAAAAAATGCTTTATTATTTACGCAGTTCTGCTCATCAACCGGCATGGCACTGTGTCCACGAGCATTAAGAGCGTTGTGACAACAATTGAGGCGGGTCCTTCGATACGCGGCATCTCTGGGGAAATTACCGCTTCCTTGCCGCGTCGTGCCGGCCATAACGTGGTTTGAGACGACCAACGTGTGTACAAACGTGGTGTTAAAACCAAATTGTGGTAGGATGTACATTTTACGAGCGTATGTGTGATGTGACGGATTTTTTGGCGTGTTTTTCTGATTAATATTCTGGGAATGGTGAGGTGGGCTTTTTATTAGATATTTTGTGATGCTGTTTGGTATCCATCTTTGCGCTTATTACTGGATTAGACCCCCACATACAGCCATAAATGGAATTAAGCATCGGAAACGTGAGATAATCATAATCCATACCTAAAAAGTCGTAAAAACATACGTCTGGACCAATGGACCAAACTGTGATATTTCGTTCAGCCGACGTTTTCAACAAAAAATAAATGTTAGAGCTCTTAAATCGCAATTTACACGATACAGTAGCAATTAATCGGCACACAGCACCTATTACTGTGCGCTAAACTAATAAATTTTTCAGACTGCGGGAGTGAAAATCCAGTGTACAGAACTGCAGCTAATTTTCAGGATTCCGATGAATTTATTCCGGGCGTCGCGTGTAGGGTTGGATGTTGTAAAAAATGCAGCCAGTCGCAATCCCGGGCTTATCGAACGCAAATAAATCTGTCAATTTCACTCAGCCTCCCTTCGTGTATCAGCGGTTGTTGTATTCTTGTTATCTTTTGCTATGGATTGAGAGGAGTTAGGCTACAAATTTACAATGTTACTGTACCTGTGTAGGCTTTGCAGTCAGTTACTTTTATATGTAAAAATATTTTAATAACTTAGTTGTCATTTAAAACAGGTTCTTCCCGATTGAAATATAAATTGTAAACGGAAACGGGTAGAACACATATTTTTCTGACTTAATCAGTAATGTTTATTCGGGTAACGTGGATCAATCACTTTTCTGAAAGAAGGCTAGTCACTGAAATGCCGATTTATTACAATTAAACCTACTGCGAGCACATGAAAAGTGTTAGGAATTCCACCAGATCACAAAATACTGGTGCCCAAAGTCAAAGTAACCAAAATCAATTTTATTGTGTAGATGAAACAAAACACTATAATATGGAATTTGTAGCACGTAAACCATACTTTGTACCATTATAACGCTGTAAAATGTTATGACATTTTTATGTACTGTTAACCAGTAATCCTACTATGCATAAGCTTAACGTGTAACAATCTTTGTTTACAAAAGCTGTTTACACAACAAACAAAGCACGACTCACAGAAAGTTTCAAACAAAAATAACAGCAAAATGTTTTCCATCGCTCTGGATGAAAAAAAACACGTACCTAGTCAATACAATACAACGACAACATCTATTGTTCGGCACAGATCAACAGATCCAATAGACATCCCCTCACGATCGAGATCGAACTCATTCATCCGTCGGTTGAATCTGTGCGGCGGAGTCATGGAATAGCTAGGTACAGAAGGTTAAGTTACCGTCATTAAGCAGTATAAATAAGTACACAATATCTATAAAAATGTATGCTTCTCGGTAGCCTTCGTAAACCCAAAATTGTATGAATGCTACAAATGTGGCTAAGCTCCAGCCATGCCTTTTAATGCAAGTTTGTATGAAGTTCTTTTCTGCGAGGTTACTTACGATAATGATATTCTATCAACTGTCGTTCATATAATTTTAGCATTGAGATACAGACGAATTGATAGCTATCCATTTATAATTAGAATAATCGCAATAGGCCAATGCTTGATTGCAACAATAGCATAATAAGGAACTATTCAATTATGTTAGTGCTTCCGAAGAAAAAGGATAAAATACTAAAAGTGCAAATTGGAGATCTGAAATGTCCAAGATATATCGAATAAATGTGCGTTACGTACGTACATGTACGTATGTAACGCAAATTTATTCGATATATCTTGGACACGTACGTTTTGTTACTTCTAATTGCATAAAATTACAAATGTCAATGCATGCGTGCTTTTTGAGTGGAGTTAAGCTTCTGTACTTATCTATTATGTAGCTGCAACAGACTGAATAGCACCGCCCGGCTACGAATGTACGGGGCATTTGTTTATCCGCTTCAATTGCAGTACATTGCGTCTCCAGCATGCCTGCAAATCGTATTAGAGTTAGAAATGGTTCAGTGGATTAATTGAATATGAGGATTATGGTCTGTTTTGATAACAACGATGACGTCATAAGCCTGTGACAATAGTCAAACGAAATTGTACTAAATTAATTTTGGTTATGCCATGAAAAGGTGACGTTGTAAAAAATCCCCCCAAAGACGTTTATATATTATGTATCTTTATTTTTATTAATAAATCCACCTACATAGGTATATCCTATAAATCCCATTATCCACGGTTCAGCTGAATTGTTAATTGAAAGATGCGGGGTTTGGGGTTTAATCACGAAATTGTGTTAATTATTTCGTTAGCATGAGTGGATTTAAAGCAATCCTTCCAATTATACGAGATAATAAGACAACATTTTGAGTATATCGAAATAAATAACATAATACTGGGTGTAATCCTCAAAAGCAGAGGTTTACCTCAAAGTACACAGTTTCCCTGTTATATCTAGCCGCATGTTATAGGGAACCAATTCAATCCCATCAATCAGACACTTATCGAAATTGGCTGATACTTAAAACATTCTGATGGAGTACCTAATTTTTTTACCAGTAATCATGTATTCTTTAGAATATATTAAAAAAAAAACACATCCCGACCTGGGATTCAAATAAAATACTCCGTACTCAACAGTAGCCGTAGCGCATCACGTATCACTTTTGACCATAAGACCACCGAGATAGACCGTTAAATAAAATAATACAGATAAAATCGAGTAAGACAACGGAACACAACAAAAAATAAATGATAAAGCCTTGTAAAGAAAGAAGTATCTCCCAACAAATAAATAAATAAAAACAAGACAATAAATTCTACAGTAATTCAACACTACAAGTTACTTATTACGTATGCATTAACTTATCATGTTTACCAGTAAAGATTTAAGTGGGTATACCAACATTATCATAATGGGATTGAATATGAACGTCAATTCGTACTGCCAACCAAATTCATATGAGTTTTTCAAGCAATTGTCCGGGATTCCGGGATTTCTGATGCTCCCGATTGCTTCCCCATTTCCCGTATCGATATTTTATTGCATGCCATATTTCTGCGAGATGACTCGACTGCTATGTCCGATTGGATATCGGGACCCAGTATCGGATACATGTATCGGTATTTGATTGGTTTTAGATATTGTGTTTTTGAAAAAGATTTTTCAGTGTCGTCTTTTGATTGTGTTGTGAGACTTTGAATTATTGCTGCAGCTGTATCAGAGTTTGTGGAAATATTTTGAAATTGCAATAGCAGTGTAATGCAGGTATTACTTAGTTATTCAGGGCTCCTTGCCAGTGCGAATTACCATGTTCCAGTGACCATAATAACGGCCGCAAACTAATAGGTAAAGTCTCAGAGAAGTGGTGGAACAAATATGTGTGATGACGATGACGTTTTTTGTAAACATTAACTCACATTACTTGTGAATCACACAAATATTTGCTCCGTGCGTGAATCGAACCCGCGACATGCAATCATCGCTGACAATCATTATCATCATCAGCCGGAAGACGTCCACTGCTGAACATAGGCCTCCCCTTAGACCGCCACGCCGAACGACAATTATTCGCCACTTGCATCCATCGGTTGCCCGCGACTCTCACGATGTCGTCGGTCCACCTAGTGCGAGGCCTGCCTACGCTGCGTCTTCCGGTCCGTGGTCGCCACTCGAGAACCTCTGTTTCCCATCGGTTGTTAGGTCTACGAGCGATGTGTTGCTGACAAATGTCTGACATAAATTCCTACTAAATTATTCAAAATATCTTGGTATTGTTCAAATATTAACAGTTAAGTAACACAATAAGTTGGCCATCTAAAAGGTTGAACCATGTCGCTGGAAACTTTACGTCTAAAATTCTCATACATCAAATTGGAAATCAATACCTACCCACAGCATACCGATGACCAAAATCTATCGTTTATAAATTAATTTTATACATGAGTGATAAATCTTGGCAGTCGTTAAATATTTATGGGTTACGTGACACCATAGTCCGATTTTTTTATCAGTGACACGTCCAAACATTTTTGACAAAAAAATCTGATAGGTACATACATTTTTTTTTACATTGAATTTTTTTTTGGTCTCAATCTAGCTCAGAAGCAAAGATGAGACCTAAGATGGGGCTAACTCATCCAGAATGAACTGCAACTCCTGCGCACCGACAGAATATCCATAGAATTGTGGTGCGAGCCAAGTTGACGTGGTGAAGCCTCCCGTTACCTCAAACTACTTACTATCTATTGTATTATCGTAACACCAATTGGAGAATATGTAAAGCTTTTATTACCTCTCTGATTTTTACCTCTTCAAACTAACCCATCGTACATTAAAAAAATCCAATAGCAGGTGTTCTAGATTTTGGGCCGAACCTTCGGGATACCCGTATTGCAATTCAACAAGCACCAGCTGAATTGAACACAGCAAGTAGTAAATCTCTCTCTCCAAATTGTAACACATTTTTTTTTTGCCATCCTACATTTTCTTTCATTTCAAAGTGCGCGCTTTTTGGATGTCATTCCCCAAATTTTTATGTTTATTTCCATATCAGTTAAAAATGTGTGCAGAACACTAGCATTGCAATAAACAAACACAGAGGTATACAAAAAGCCAAATATCCTTATTCTTTGCAAATTCCGTAACACACAAAAGCACGCACAATCCTTTACATATAAAGTAGGAATCACCCTTTACCCTTTTTTACGTGAGTTAGCGAGGAATAATACAAAGTTTTCCGTATAGCCGAAAAACTTTACGTTTTTCGTGCAAAATTTATTGGCCATAAACACAGTGATGTTCGAACCACGGAAGCATAATAAAAGAAGCTGAAAGGGTCAGCACACGGCAACTTTATGGAGTTAACTGGCAAACTGTGTTGCCAGTTATACATAATAGTTTTGTTTGGTGTAGTAAAAACTTTTCTGATTATTATCTTATTATTACCTCTTTCTGTAGAAGAATGCTTAAGTTAACTTAGGAAAGTTTGGGTGCCGTCTGTATATTCAAGGATGGATGTTAATGTTATTGGAAAAGGATACTTACTGGGAACATAAAAAAGAGAGTTTGTAACTTTGTTTCCATTGCAATACTGTTCTGAAACGAGAAGCGTATTTCAGACAGATTGTCATATTTAAGGTTACAAATGTTTGTCATATTAGTATCACTATGCAACTGAAAAATATGACAAACATCGTAATTGAGAAAAAATAATAATGTGCTCTTACATTTCGGTTGAGTATCAATCAATGATCCCCATGGGGAAAGTTGTTCAGTTAGATGATAGTCATACTAAAGCTTTCTGACACATCAACATCATACATAAATTATCAATTTATTATCGAGTATTTAACTTGTATTTTACATAATAAAGGTACCATCATAAATAACCTCAAAAATGAAACAAACTTACATAAACAAACAGAATTTTACATTCATCAAATTAGAATGCAGCACGAGAAATGAATTCATCTCCTCCCATGAATAAATAATTAATTTAACAAAACACCATAGCGGTGAAACTCCGTCCAATTCACATCTCCATACCACACAATTTTACGCGTTGTTAGAAAGATTTTATACAATACTAAATATTAATGACGCGTAAAATCAGGATTTTGCCAAAAGCCTAGATTTATTGAAAACTAAAAACAGTTTGAACTTGAAACTAGACTTTGGGACTGGAAACTGGGCTGCCGACTGGTTAATCGTTGATTTATTTAATATCATACCAATAAGTTGATCAAAACATGACTCGAGTGACACTATTAACCAATCATCATATCTGTAAGTGCATATCATACGTGTCAGCCATGCAATCAGCGTTCTTAATCGTCGCGTTAAATTATTCGCGACAAGTAATGGAAGTTTCCCAAAAATCTTTTTTCCAATTATTTCGCGACATTATATACAATGTCCTATGTTAACATGCAAACCAACGGACGGTAAATAGAATTGGAAGCTTTTAATTCTGTGAGCATTAAGGGTTAAATCCACCACCAGTTGCGAGCCGAGTCGTTGGCACAGATCCAAATTATTTTAAAAGAAACCCCTAACGATCTCATTTCATAGGATCACGGCATATTACTTGTTAGCATTTTTAGGATTTCGCACTCGAAATTGGAAAACGGAATCCCATTGTTCACAAAATGGAACAATGGGAATCCGAAAATATTGTAATGGATTTTGTAATGTTGAGCTTGGCTTTACGACCATCTTTCGGATTACCAATTTTGTTAGGAAAGGCTGAGTCAATTTGGCCCAGTTACTGCTTCATTAAATCGTGATCATAATTTTATGACTATTGTTACAAAGCTGAAAATGTTTACGACATCAAAATTCACCTGTTGCATATTAATCGCGATTTTTATGGAAGTTTTGTGTTCCTTTACTATGACTATACCTTTCTTTAGCGTGGTAAAATCATCAAATGGTCATCCTCCCACCCAGGACAGAGCGACAGAGACTGTCAGACTCGTACTGACTAAAATGCACGGTGTGTTCCAATAGCCCATTACGTTACGCCCCCCGTCAGGCTCTAAAGGGGGGCCTTGTCATTACTATGACAAAATTTACATATGAGGTAATTTTGCATTCACGACTAAACTCAAAATGTACAAAGAACCACACGAGAAGAAAGCCTCATAAAATGTTTTCACAAGTAGCTTTTTTCTATTCCCTACAAATTCGTTGCATGCAAACTACACTAGCGGTTAACTAAAACATTAAACGCATATGGACCTCGTTTATAAACTCCTTGGTTTAATTAAAACAAAATTATTATCGTTCTAATTACATTCAGTTCTATAAACATGTTCTTTCTAACAGCTTTGTTTGTATTTATTGGGAAGTAGATATTATCTTTGTCCGATGATGTTTTGTTTCGTAATGAGTTATCGATAATGGATACGTTTGGAAGGAAGTTCTTCCAATATTTAATAGACTTCCGAGTAATAATGCACTATCCCATAGGTATATCCATACAACAGGATGCGATGATTCGAAATTATTGATTGATATCGATTCAAACGAAGACGATAACTCTTTTGGTCGACGAAAACATTTTTGACGGCGCTTTTTTTTTTTTTTTTTGAATGGCATCTCGCAGGTCAACCTAGAAGAGGTTGTGTGCTGCTTAACCGGACTTTTCTGTGGATGCCATAGATTTTACTCTAAGGCCTCCAGCCAGAGCTTACAAACTAAGCAAAAAACTATAAACTAAGTGACCGTTCGCTAAGGGCACCCCCTGTGGGGTACGGACCTCGGCTTAGGACGTCACTGACAGAGGACAGCAAGGGACACGCTGGATCACAATAATATCTTATTTAGGGACTAATTTAAAACTACTGGCCCAGCATCGCGGGCTGGCTCTTGCAAGGGTCGGGGGGGGCATTGACTTGGGCGTCGCGACGGGCGGCCTCGGCGGCGAGGACGGAATGACGGAGTCGGTCTGTGTCTGTGTTTCCTAAGAGTACTGGTTTCCCTACTGCTCTCCTGGAGGAGAGTGATGGGGTCGTCGGGCTCTACGAGGGTGTGCTTAGGGCGTCGGGTGGTACTGATACGCGATGGTTCGTATCGGGCGGCCGATGCGATCAAGGGATTGGGGTGCCTAATAGCGGAATCGAAGAAGCGCTTGGAAAGTCGCTTCATGAACTGAGCTACGGTGGGAATTCTAAGGTCGAGGTGGAGGGCGTCGTTACGGACATAGTACGGGGCTCCCGTGACTTTCCTGAGAAACCGGTTTTGGAGGACCTGCATTTTATAGAGGACGCGAGGGTTCGAATGAGCGAAAATGACACACGCGTATGTCATGATGGGACGGATAACCGCGGTATATAGGCGCATTTTGCACTTTAGTGACAATGAGCTTCTCGCAGTGAGCAAGAAGTGAAGCCTACCCATAACAAA
Organism: Agrotis ipsilon; assembly: GCA_028554685.1. Taxonomy (NCBI): domain Eukaryota; kingdom Metazoa; phylum Arthropoda; class Insecta; order Lepidoptera; family Noctuidae; genus Agrotis; species Agrotis ipsilon. Next base: position 4,819,765 of record CM052961.1, on the reverse strand, counting down.
GGACGCGCGGTCGCGGGCCTTTTTGATATGTTCGCGGAAGGAAAGGTGACTATCGAGCGTCACACCTAAGTACTTGGCTTGCTTCGCTCAGGGGATCGGCTTGCCGTACATAGAGATCGGAGAGAGGGAAGGGAGATCACGTTTGCGCGGTTTGGTGAAAAGAACCGCCTGACTCTTATCGGGATTAACCTCAATTCTCCATTTCCTAAACCAAGCGCCTAGGACGTTGGCAGAGGTCTGGAGGGTTTGGGCTATAGCGGTTGAACTGCGGCCTGTGTAATACAGGGCCGTGTCGTCCGCGAAGAGAGCTAACCGAGCCTTATTGCTCTTGGGAATGTCGCTAGTAAACAGCGTGAACAAGAGGGGAGAGAGGACGGCGCCTTGCGGGACGCCAGCACGTATCGGGTGCGGGGAGGAGAGGGCGTCCCCTATGCGGTAGCGGAAAGTGCGGTTCGACAAGAAGTCTCGTATGATGAGCACGAGACGGTCTGGCACACCCATGTGGTAGAGCTTATATAATAAGCCGTTGTGCCAGACTTTGTCGAAAGCCTTCGCGGTGTCGAAAAAGAGAGCACCAGTCATCGCACCGCGCTGAAAGCCCGCGCTAATGTGCTCGACTATACGGTGGACTTGCTGGACGCACGAGTGTCCGGACCTGAAGCCGTACTGCTCGTCAGGAATGAGGCGCTTTGATTCGGCGTAAACATAGAGTCGCTTATAAATAAGTCTCTCATAGATCTTGCCGAGAACGTTCAGGAGACTGATAGGTCGGTAACTCGTGGGCTCAGACTTGGGCTTGCCTGGCTTGGGGAAACCGATAACAGTGGCCTCTTTCCATGCCTCGGGAAAGATATTATTGCTTAGAGCGCCATTGAAGATGGCGGTCAACAACATAATGAGCTGGGCGGGGAGGAGTTTAAAAACCCTATTATTGATACCGTCCGTCCCGGGGGCTTTCCGGGGGCGGAGCCCTTTTATGATGTCGTGCACTTCGTCCGGCGTGGCCGGTGGCAGAGGATCATCAGGGTCTTCTACGGGTGGGAGAGAGGACCTACGTTCGACTTCCGAGTCTACCTTGAGGAGGTGACTGCTATCTACCGGTTGGGTGCTAGGAGTGCACTGAGATTCCAGGCTGTCGGCCAGGCACTCGGCCTTCTCAGAGTCGTCAAAAGCGACGCTCTTGTCGGGACGGGTGAGGGGAGGGATGGTAGCCTCCTCGGTAGCACGCAACTTTCGTTGCAGCTGCCAGTAGGCTAGATGGGTGGGCTCGAGTTCGCTCAGCATGTCGTTCCAGCGATTCGAACGAAACTCAGCGATGCGTTTCTTTACAGCACGCTGTAAATTGCGCATGTGAGCTTTGTTTGAATCGCATGGAAAGTTGCTGTAGGCACGGATGGCCGCGTTCTTCTCGGTTATCAGTTCACGTACGTCAGCGGGGAGATTCCATTTACGATCGCTCGTATCTGGGACTTCCCGTGAGCAATCCGTCAATACGGATTGCACGTGTTCTGTAAACGAGTTGATGGCGGCCGTCGTGTCAGCGACGGAGACAATGTGGTCGGGGATGGAGTCCAAGTGAGGTGACGTGGTCGATTTCAGCAATTCGCTTACTTTCTTCCAGTCAGTCAGCACTTTGGTAGGAGGAGGCTGGCTAGGGTCAGAAGGACCCGTGCGTGGAGTTAGGTGCAAGAGCACAGGACGGTGGTCGGAATTAAGCTCGTGTAGCGTCTCAATGGCGTTCAACTTAAGGTTGACATTTTTGAGCAGCGCTATATCGAGGACATCGGAACGACAGTTGGGGTCGTGGGGATAGTGCGTATGCTCATAAGGAGCAACGGGGTCAAAATTGAGAGTGGAGCTAAGGTTGAACACTACTCTTCCCCTAGGGGTCGTAATAGTGCTATTCCAAGCTGGATGTTTGGCGTTGAGGTCTCCCGCTAAGATAACGGAATCGCTCATGCCGAAGATAGAGGTGAGATCTCTAACGAGAAGGGACTGATCCTCTGCACCAGTGGCAGGAGGAAAATAGGCGGAGACTATGGTGATGGGCTGATGACCGGTCATGCCTAGCCGACAGACTGAAACCTCGAGAAGTGACTCGAGGGGAGGAGAGACTAGCGGGATGCAATGCAGGGACTTTTTATAGTAAATGAGAGTACCACCCTTGTGGCAACGCGACCTATCATTACGAACTAACTGAAAGTTGGCAATTTTGGGATCGCGATGGTGTGGCTTTAGAAACGTCTCCTGAAGGAGGAGAATATCTAACTGGTTATCGCGCAAGAAGGTAGCGAGTTCGTCCCGCTGACCTTGCATGCCGTTAACGTTAAAGAAACCTAACCTGAGGGACCGCGGTTTGAGAACGTTCCTATTCCTAGTAGCCATTGGAGATTAAACTAGGTGGAGGGCTTTAAGAGCTTCCCCTACGTGGGGGTGAGAGGCGAAAATAGCCTTATAAGCGTCGGGACTACCGTTGGACGCCCTGAGTTGGGCGGCCAATTGTCGTGCCGACGCCTTAAGAATATTTTCGTAGTTCTCGACGGACTTATACGCGGAGATGATGACCCGTATGTCTTCATCGTCTACAAGGGCCACGGGGCCGGAGCCTAACGGGGGGGACACCAAAACCGGGGCTGCAAGAGCGGTCTTGCGAGCGGTCTTTGGAGCAGTCACGGGAGCCACGGGCTGGGGAGTGGGGACGTCAAGGAGTGGAGGAGCGGGTTTGGAGGGCACTGGGCCAAGGGCTGGGAAAGCCTTTTGGTGGTTCAGTGCGTTCCAGGGAGAAGGGCGTTGGGGACCTAACCTGTTGGGTATCTGTGAAGAGGGAATCTTCACAGATGGGGATTCCCTCTGCTGGCGGGCGGCAGCGCGCTTCACCAGTTTGGGAGAAGTAGACTTAGGGGCTTTAGGGCAGCCGCGGTAGTTGGCCGGGTGGCCAACTTGGCCGCAAAGGACACAACTGGGAGGATCTTGGCAGAGGGCCTTATCCTTAGGACGGGGGCAGTTGACCGTGCTATGGTCACCTAAGCACTTAACGCACCTGGGAGGTGCGAAGCAGTGGGACTGGCTATGGCCATACTGTTGGCAGTTGTGACACTGACCAACAGTATGTGCTTTGTAGGGCTTCTCTATCGAGATGCCCGACAGGGAGCACACGGATTTGATTTTAAAAATGGGATGGGGGCCTGATTCGACTGGGTCGCAGATAACCAGGACCATGTCGTACAAGTCGCCGCCCCTTGCCTTGTGAAGGCGGTGGACGGCGGAGACGGGGATTTTTTGGGCTTTTAAGTCCTCTAAGACGTCTTGGGTGGGAATCTCCTTGGGGATCCGCCTGATCACCACACGGGTGGGCTTCTCCTCAGGGAGAGAAAAAGAATGGTGTGGAATGTTCCTCGAACGAAGAACACGAGAGAGTTCCCTATAGTCCGAAGACGTAGGGGTCGATACCTTGATACCGGTATTGGTGCTGGTGGCCTTTATGAAATTGATTTTTAGGTCCACGCAGACCCTTGAAACATCAGTCCATTTGGACTTTTCGTGAATAAAGATCGGAGGGGGAAGTTTGGGCTTCTTAGAGGGAGCCGCGGTGGGGGTAGCCCTAGGGCTGGAGGGGCGGCTAGCGGGGCCGGGGAGGGGGTGGGGGTGTTAACCCGAGTGGTCGGAGGAGAGGGGGTAGGCAAAGCCGCGAGGGACTTTTTGGCATTTGAGGACAAGGAATGTTTCCCCTTGCGCTTACCTAGGACCACGGTAAAGTCCTCATCAGAGGAACCGGCTGAGTCACTGATCTCACAATCAGACTCGACTGGGCCGGACGTGTCCATACGTTCGGGCAAGGAAGGTTGAGGGACTGAAGGTCCGGGGGTGGCATCGGGTTGGGTCGGGACGCGGATCGCGGGTTCGCGAGTCTTAACAGACTTTGGGGCCTGAGGGGGAATGCCTTGATCGGCTAGCGGGGGAGATAGCGGGGATTCGCGCCTATCTTGAATGAGTTGCTCAATAGCATTGAGCCTAGTAACATACACATCGCCGAGATTGTTGTTCTCGACGATGTCTCTGAGTAACCCCACAAGGAGGTCCTCAGTAGAAGGAGGAGCCATCCTAAGTGGATGGCATGGGAGTGAAGCTCCCTTAGAGATTGGGGAAAGCCTAACCAGACTAACTCCCCGGGTGGGTGTGCCCGGGGATGAGTAGCCTCCCCTGCCTAGGGATTGTGTGCGGCAGTGAGGTGAGTACCTAAGGTGTGCCCTAAGCTTGTGAACCTGTTGCCAATCTTAATGTGCAACAGGGCCCTATTTGGGTCTGGTGCGAAGGGGTAGACACACCCAACCGACACCAGGTGTGTAGCTGTGAACGAAACCAGAGACTGGGTTTGACTAGGAGATCCCCCAAGGCCAAGGTCCCAGCTCCCGACTCCAATAAATTAACCTCGCCCTGAAGGGGTTTGGCGGGATGGATTGGGGCACCACCCTCTTGGTTTCGTTGACACCGTGAGGTTTCCACCAAGAACCACGAAACCACAGTATAATAATCATACAGTAGCGTAACTCGGCCGCCAGACAGATTTAAATACCTACAGCCGCGCGGTAAGTAAACATGCGTTAGGGCTACCCGTCTACAACATTTTAATAACATTTGCCTTTGCGTACTTTCTGTTTCTATTTTAGTTTTGTGATTGTAAATATACTTTTTTATATAAATAAATGAAATACTTTGTATAATGAATAGGAAGTGTTCAATAAAAATGCGTGTTGTTTTTTGATTGGTAGATTTCATTTAAAAAATCATGTTTTTGTTTGAAAAACAAATCGGGCTTAAAAAAGTCCGATATATTATAGAAGTATTTGAAACCGAAAAATATTTGCGCCACGACCGAGTCGTACGAAATGCTTTATTGTTAAATTTTAAAGTATAATAAATCCGCATTCTAATTTAAAGCTTAATTAAACTACTCGTCTTATTAGATATGTACTCGAACTGTTTTTAAGAGATAAAAACACGCGGTTATTGTTAAAAAACCAACACACCGTCCGCTCGACACTCCGGTACAGCCGTGACTGTCTGCACCCCGAGCGCGCCCCGACATCGAGGCGCGTAGGTATAGCTCGCTTTTCGTCCGTTTCTATGAAGTTGGAGTACTGTATGATTATATTACCGTGACGAAACTGTGGATTTTCCCTGAAGGGGCAAAAACACGTTTTGACGATTGTCCTGAAAAGGACAGTTTTGTTTGGTAGTCAAAAGACTACCGAGACGTTGTGCGAGCACAACGAGACGCAGCGGCAAACACAGCACAGGCACGGAGCACACACGGGGAGACGTCCGTACGCGGCGGCGGTCAGGCGGCGAGTGATTTTTGACGGCGCTTTTCGATTCGATATTTGTAGAATAGGGAAGGCCAGTCAAAGTTAATTGTTGATGGCGCCACCATAGCTTAGTCCATATCCGACCAATGACGTACTACTATTTTGAAGTACCTTTAAGATTTGAACTGATTTGAACCAATGACGAGGCTTGGAACAAACTATACTAGCGCCATTACTTCCCAAGTTGCCATCTCCATTGTATCAACATCAAATTATTTGTATAAATAATATTTCAGTGTCTATTCGGATTTATTCACTTCGCACCGAACCAATACAAATATTGTGGGGTAACCTATTCTTTTATTCATCATTTCAGCCTATTGCAGTCCACTGCTGGACATAGGCCTCTCCCAGGGAGCGCCACAGCGCACGATCTCCTGCTTTTTTCATCCAGCCACTGCCACCTTTTTCAGGTCATCGGTCCATCTTGCCGAGGGACGTCCCACCGTACGTTCACCTATACGCGGTCTCCATTCGAGAACCTTCCTACTCCACCTATCGTCGGTTCTGCGGCAGACATGACCAGCTCATTGCCATTTCAGCTTGCTACAGATTTGGAAAATATCAGTAACTTTGGTCTTATGCCGTAAGACCTCATTCCGGATTTTATCCCTTAGTGAGACCCCAAGCATAGACCTTTCCATAGCACGCTGCGTGACATTAAGTCGGTGGGCCAGCTTGACAGACATGTTCCATGTTCGGCTCCGTAGGTTAAGACTGGAAGGACGCACTGATTGAACACCCGGCTTTCATATCTACTTCCCACACATGATCACATACCTTTGATTCTTGTAATTGATGCATCATTCAGTATTCTTAGAAGTGGAATAAAAGCTTTTAGCTGAAAGAAAAATGGGCAAAACGTCCCATCCCTTGTAACACTTCCATCTATATATCAAATGAAAGCACTTGAAAAGTGTATCATTACATTGTATGACAGCAAACCTGTAAACTATGGGAGAAAAAAGTTATTGAGACTTGAAAGTCAAAATACTAACGAAACATAATGTTATGTTAGGCAGAAGTCGTGTATGTCTTAAATTATGTAATGGAGTAATGCATCGTTGATGTTTCTGTATTTAAAAAATGCCAGGAAGGGGGGGGGGGGAGAGCTTCTTGATTTAACCAATGAGCGCAATGTTAGAGTTTGCCGTCAAATAAAGAAGAAAAGTAACAAAAACGTTTATTTGAGACTTTGATTATATAATGTCTAGATGGAGCGTCAAGTGCGCGCAAACGTGTCAAAAAGAATCAGCCAACTGTTGGCTGAATAGTGCTTACCCGCCAATCAGTGCAAATCGTGTCGCCTTACTGTCACTACGTATTTCGCGCGCCAAGTAAAAAACAAATATCAGCGATAAATTGATGGTATGTGCTATTATAATGTGGAATTATAAAGGAAGGATAAACAATACCAAACACATCACTTACCATCGTTCAGTAACCAAGTAAATATATATTTTTTTATGATTATCGAAACACGCCATATTTTATAAGTGTTGCCAGTTTCTTTTTTTTGCTCTCCCGACTTAACGTCATTTTTGTGGGTGCATATTAATTGGTTTATAGTTCCAAATACTGCTTAAAATGTTATTTAAATATTGCAATACTTATTTAATAAACCTAGTTGATTTAACTACAACATTCAACCACGCAACTCTAATTAAATTAACGTTTTTGATTTATTTAAAAAAAAAAGTATCAACTGTATAACACTGCATACATACACCTTAAACTTATCTTATTTAATAAGTTTTTTTTATGTGATTTGTGGGAGAAATTGTAGTAGCTGGTATCATTATTTTCGCACAGAGACATAGACGCATACCTAGTGTAAATCGACGCCTGCACGCACACTTACTTGAAAATGTTGACTCGTTTTCTTTGGTACGATTGTAGGACGAAACACCACCTAGACATTATATAATCAAAGATTTGAGAACCCGGCACACACAACAAAAAAAAAAAGAAAAAAAGAACATGATGAAAAATCATGATGATGTCAGTATAAGAAATGTCACATAATATGCAAAAATAATAAAACTTGCTAGTTTCTTTAACCGATTCTCGGACTACCTTCAGCTCGTCCACGGTTCTGTACCTTAACGATTGGGTAGACTGCTATGGAAGTAGAAACAAGGCGTCAACTATTGTGTTACGTGTTCGCGATCTTTACTACGAGAATATGTTTATGGAAGATCGACCGGAATTCACAGAGTTTATAATGGAACACATTGATTTCGAAAATGTCAGTTGTAATATTTTATTATAGCGTTTTTGATAAATAATAAGGTGCTATCACCACGAGCGAGAGAATCGCAGCGATATTATCGTCGTACCACATATTTCCATATACTCTATATGAATGTGTCTCCACACGGTGATGTTCATAGATTTTCACATGGTAATGATGGGTACAAGCGTTGGCGCTGGTACTATCATTATTTTCATACAATTATCACTACTAAGTACTATGATTTTGTTTTAAAAAGTCAGAAGCGGGTGCCACTTGAGGTCCGGTTATGTCAACTATGTTAGCCTTTCTTACGATCTGTATGAGATAAAGCTAAGCAAGCAATGTTTTCTTCTGAAAATCGAAATTCATCTTTTGTCATAAAAATCTCAATAACTTTTTTCTACCATAGTTTACAGGTTTGCTGTCATACAATTAAATGATACACTTTTCACGTACTTTCATTTAATATATGGATGGGAGTGTTACAAGGAAAGGGACGGGGTCCATACATTTCTGCCCATTCTTCTTTACAAGCAATCATGTTTTCTCGCAAATGTCACTGAAATAGTATGTCATGTCATGTGATGGATGATTTTTGTTAAAAATATTATTTTTTTCAAGAATAATTTTGAAGTTAGCGTGTTACGTTCAAAGAAAGTAATTAAAAATGCAAATCATTTTGTACCACATCAATCAAACTAATGTACTCAAGTGGAAAAATCTGAAATAAAAAAAGAAAATTAAAAAACGAACACATACAAAATCCAAATAAGTATAAAATGATAGCTCTCACGATAGTCTCGACTGGTTTTTTTTAAGACTAACCATTTTTTTATTTTGTGTTGTCTCATTGAAGAACAAAATGATCTTTATGACTATAGACGAAATTTTTCCATTTGTTAATTAAAGCGACGAATAGCAGTGTATTTTCTTTTCATTTGTGCCTTACCCACCTGCAACTGAAACGTAAAAAAAATTGCATGACAGCAAATTCAACATGATAGACGACAAAGAAAACATGTCGTACCCATTGTTCAACCAACTGAAGTGGATTGCATTTCTGTGTTCTTTTAATTTGAAAATACTTTTAAATTATAACTTTTTTATACAAGTGCATGCATTGTTTAATTTTATGTTTAATTTACATGGTTTTGAAAAACATAACGAAAGTACCCCTGAATTTCGTAGGAATATCTGTTGCCGTAAAATTTTGTGGGTATATTTTAAATTTGGAAAAAGTATTATGTACACACTTTGGTAGTATGTTTTTATGATGACTACTATTGTTTTCAAGCATTTAAATAAGTCTAATTAAAATCTTGCCTTACAAGGGGTAGAAGTTATAAGATTAAAACACAACGCGCGTGTTTTCCCAATAGGATTGGGCAGAGGTGTACATAAGTAAGTACTTAAGAGCCCTATTACAAAATGAAAGAATACAGTTTCTGTCAATTTGACATCGTGTTGCCCCCCGCATAAAAACAAAACACAATCAACACAGCTACGCCTCGTATACCAGGATGAAAACAACATGAGCTTTTGCCACTTTTCTTTCGAATAAACAAAGTGAGATCCCGGGCTTCTAGACACTACTTATTTTCTTAGTAACGAAATCGAATGGATATAATATGATAAATGTATACCTATCAAAACAAAATAATGGCCACTCATTAAATTACACTTTAAACAAGTATTACCCTTATACTGATCTCTCTTAGCGATGAGATCGCCCATTGTGTCACACTATTTAAGAGAAATTGCGAATTGGATATACCTATTTGTAATTTACAAGGTGTGCATAATAAACATTATTCAATTCTATTCTATAATACGAACAAATAATATCTTGTTATGATATCTTTCAAGTGTTAATTTTATTTCTAGTGAGTAATTAGAACTCATTAATTTTTTTTAATTACATTTTGAAATTATTTAGAATTTACGATTTGATGTCTCTTTAAACTTCTAACTTTTTCAAACGTTTTCTTCGGCTTATTATAATAATATATAATATTCCACAACTATCACACAACGCCATCTAGTTAGTCCCAAGCTAAGCAGAGCTTGTATTCTGGGTACTAGACAACTGATAAACATACTTTTATATTTCTAAATACACACATATTATAGATAAATTAAACCCAGACACAGAACAAAATAAATGATCGTGCTCATCACACAAACATTTGTCCTGGGTGAGAATCGAACCCACGATCTCCAACATAGCAGTCAGGGTCACTAACGACTAGACCAACATGCCAGTCAAGTTATACATTAAACAATCATTTACGCAATGTATTCAGAGACATAATGATAGAAGCAAAACCAGACACTTGGGGTGATTAAGGTGACAGATAAGGATATAGCCAGAAGAGGTCGGTTTAATCGTCTAATATTCCTAACCAGTGGTTCAAAATATTTGAAACTGGTGTCAAGAGACGGGTAATATTACCAAACGCCGTGATCCAAGAAACTGAGAAGAAACTGTGTAAGGCCCAAGAAGACCATCATGTTCGTTAAACCGCACAAAGAGAGCGATAAACCTACTACGCGGACCATATAAATTCATTGCGACAAGCCACAAGCACCCCTATAATAGACAAGACTATTTCAAATCGACACCATGAAGATTTAAAAAAATTCAACAAGGTTTTTTTTTTTTTACGTGGTAAAATCATCAAATGAGTCCTCCCACCCCGGGCAGGGTGGGAGGGACTGTCAGATTTGTACTGACTAAAATCCACGGTGTTCTTCAATAGCCCTTTATGTTTCGGGGTCACGATGATGGAATGAGTCTCTCGACCCCGGCAGGCATTGGCCCTCTGAGAGGGGGCCCCGTCATTATGCTGACGCTCTTTGAGGCGCTCGCAGAACACGACGCGCCGTCGACCCGGGCATGGTCCATGGTCGGTCAGCGAGTTGCCCTTTACTCGCCGCTCGCATGCCCGCGCCTACGTTGGCCGGAGATCGTCCTGCGACGTCCGACGCCGTGGGCGTCCACCACCGCTGGTGGGGCGGAGGAGGGACATTGTCCTCTCCCTCGCACGGCGCGCATCCTCCTTCGCGAGCATGACTGCTTCGCAGAAGGAGGCGACCGCTTCCCACTCCGTCTCGCCCCGCAGCATGGCCGCAACCAATGCCGGGCGCGAGAGGTCTTCGCCTATCGCCGCCGCCGGACACGTCGTTGCTCCACCCAAGCGGGGCAATCCTGCACCGTATGCTTGACTGTATCCTCCGGGCGATCTTCGCAGTGGCACGCAGTGGTGACACCCAGGCGTTTCCTCCTTTCTCATTAGACACAGGTACCTCCCGAAACATCCGTGTCCGGTGAGGACGTGCGTCCATCCAGCTACTCCTCAAATAGGGGTCTTACCGCCGCTATTGCGGCGTGCCCGCAAGAAGATGCTTGGTCCGCCTGCAGTTAACTGTAGCGCATGGCGCAAATCGTTAAATATTTGCAAAGGAAATTTATTGAACTGTTTTGACTGGACTTCAGTGCTTCTTATACTGGGTTACTGCTGGGTTATTTTTTTTTTTAAATAAAGACAGATCTATTATAGTGTAGAGAAGATCTTAACAACAGGTTACAGATCCTTTCACTCTTGAAACAGAATGTTTCGGTGAGCTCTAAATTATGCTCTGGGATGGTTATTTCTATCTCGTAAAACTGAGCTTTCACTTTTTAACAAAGGTACGTAACTGCTCAAAATTGCGTTAAAATGTGGTACAACTCCATATTATTCCATATGTCCGTAACGACAGCCTCCACCTAGAAAACCCACGATCCTTCAGTTCATGAAGCGAATTTCCAAGCGCTTCTTTGACTCAGCTATTAGGCACCCCAATCCCCTGATCGCATCGGCCGCCCGATACGAACCATCGCGTATCAGGTCCATTCGCCGCCCTAGGCATACCCTTGTAGACCCCGATGACCTCATCACCCTCCTCCAGGATAGCAGTAGGGAAACCAGTACTCTTAGGAAACACAGACACAGATCGACTCCGTAATTCCGCCCTCGCCGCCGAGGACGCCCGTCGCGACACCCAAGTCAATGCCCCACCGATCCTTGCAAGAGCCAGCTAGTGCTGCTGAGCCTGTAGTTTTAAATTAGCCCCTAAATAAGATATCATTGTGATCCAGCCTGTCCCTTGCACTGTCCTCCCTCAGTGACGCCCTAAGCCGAGGTCCGTACCCCACAGGGTGTGCCCTTAGCGAGTGGTCACTTAGTTTGTAGTTTTTAGTTTTAAGCGCCTGGCTGGAGGCCTTATAGTAATCAATGGCATCCACAGAAAAGTCCTGTTAAGCAGCACAGATCCTCTTCTAGGTTGACCTGTGAGATGCCATTCAAAAAAAAAAAACCATTCGCACAGCAAGTAGTACCTGATTCGAGTTCATCTTGGATCAATCGCGACTAACAGTGCATAGATTTGGTGATGCTCGAATTACGATGTTACTGTTGGTCACCCAGGCTTTTTACCTGATTTCTATTGAGAACATTTCACCTTCAATAAAATAACACAGGGTTTAAGAGAAATTGTAAAAAACTCTTTGGCGCATTGAAGACGGTATTTTTTAGATTTTATTATGAAACTTGAGACATTCCTGTAATTTCTAACTTTTCATTCAATTTCGTTTATTGGAATGCTTACTTATTTCTGTGTAGTGCCTATATTCATGAATGAAATTCACAAATATCAGGCGAAAGAACCATGGTCGAACTTCAATACTGCTAAGACGTTATTTTTTTTGAAAAAGGAGCCAATCCGACCCGGTTCTATCTCTCTGAGGTATAACCGTAAAAATGACAGACCATCTTGACTTTTTTGGGGTACCGTTGACATTGACCCTCAATATTAGTCCACTTATTGAGTTGGCTGCAAAAAAGTTAGGATCCTTGCCAAGCGGTACTTCACGCCTGAACAGTTGATGAACTTGTATAATGTTCAAGTCTGGTACATGGAGTGGTACCGGTTTGCCAAATCTAACTCGATGCACTTGAGTCAGTTTAAAAGCGCCCGGCATTGATCGAGGCCACGATCTGCGGGGCGAGACGGAATGGGAAGTAGTCACCTCCTTATGCAAAGCAGTCATGCTAGCGAAGTAGCAGGTGGAACACGTGAGGGAGAGAACAGCCGCGTGACCTACGACGCCGTGAAGCGATTTCCAAGGTAAGCCTTGGAGAGCTGAGGCTTTCCGTGGTCACTGGATTGTCTTATCACTTGCGGGTCATCCTGGAACGTAAAGGGCTACTGAAGGACCACCATGGATATTAGTCAGTACGAGTCTGGTAATAAATCCCGTCCCGCTCGAGATGACACATTTGATGATTATACCACAAAAAAAAAATACAATGCAGCTGCCAAAACGAAATACCGCATTTTTTCATACGAAACGCTGTAATAACAGAAAAGACTCTGTAAAGTAAAATTGTGAAAACTCGTGCTAGGGGTACGGATCAATTTTTCACAGATTTTCGGGGCGCACATTATAAAGCCAAATCCTGCCGGCGTCGCGGGACTGTCTTGTCAGGTATCCATACACCCGGATCGCAAGGGGTTATTGAAGGACACCGTAGTTTTTAGTCAGTACAAGTTTGAATGTCCCTCCTGTCCTTCCCAGTGATGGTTTTACCACGTATTAAAAAGCCATATCACCAGGGTCATGGCCGGTATGGTGGGTCCGCAGCGAGCTATATTATTCAACCAAACTGGAAGTTTGGGAAGTTGACAACCCTGAAATTACATTTCATTACCAATTCAGAAAAAAGCTATCAGAATTATTTACATTAATTATCTAGAATTATATCCACATTCGAATAAAGGGAAAATACAATCAACATTAATATGTATGTTTACATTGCAAACAGATCAGAATGAAATAAATTCAAAATATTAGCTTGTATCAAAAAAGGTTAGTCACGCTGCATCCTTGGCGATCGGGAAAATTACTGGCCACCACTCATGACCTGCGGAAATTTCGAGGTACTACATGTTTCATATGGAATTTGATGTTATAACAAAGATACTAGCGCCGCGTCTAAAGGTCATGAATGGTGGCGTGTATTTTAAATTTTAATGATTACGTGACTAATGTCAAAATGGTCGGGAGCGATACGTCCTCCCTCTGAAAGCGCCCCGCGCTGTCTAAATCAAAGAACAAACCGTTCTTGGTTTTATATTGAATTTTGTCATTGCATATTTTAATTATTTTATACTATTATTTTACTTTTAAATGCGCTAATTATTTTTTTAATGCAAGCTAACATAGTAACCTTAGTTATTCAATACTTTTTGATTGAATATTCAGTAAATATTGATAGATAAAAAATATAATTTCGGACGAAAAAATGTCAAATTCTTCCTGTTTTCCAGAATTATTTTTGGTGTATTTCTGAATGAAAAATAAAAATCTGTTTAATACACTCCAAATATAAACTTTCAGATGTACCTACCATGGACATTTTCAAATGTTATTTTACTATTATACATTCTATGTAATTCAATACAAAAGTATGACAAAAAGTAGAATTTTATGAAACATCCTTTGCAGAGACAAGGTTTTTACTCATGTATGTAAACAAATCTAAAAATGTTTTCAATACACTCCACGCAGAAATAATCAAACTTTCTCGAGTATATATTTGTTTTTAATTTGTGGCCATATCCTACCCAGAATCAGGTTCAAAACATTGCACAAAAACAAGGAAACGTGTGATAGCCCTCTTAAACTAAAACATGGCAGAAACTATGTTTGCTATGATTATGAACAAACACAAGCCAACCACAAACAGGACGTAGATTTTAGCAACAAAGAGAATTCGTGAGTAACACATACTCTTAATAGTAGCAAAACCAACAGTTGTACAGAACTAAACATTTAACACAGCCCTGTGGCCACTATGCCATTTATTAAGGTAAAACGCTAGAGAAATTACTACGTCCCACTTTATCTCACTCATTATGGTAAACACGGTCTGAGCGATATAATTACGAGGTAATTTATTATTGTTTGTATCACAGAACACGCCATCCATTACAATTAAGATATTTTTTATTAACAATTTTCACGCGAGCTGTAATTTTGAAATATTGTTCGGACTTTTCATGCGGTTGTAATCGTGTTATTTTGAATGTTTTGTTTGTTTTGTTAATTAGCTCAGCATTACTGTCAATCTTACACCACACGCCTCCAACGATTCAAAACACAAAATATTGTCTTAGAAAATCAAAAAAGGTCACCTTTTTCAACACTATCACACATAACACTACAATGGTCTGTGTGATAGTGTTACCTCGATACAATTTCTGTGTAGCATTTTTACCAAACCTTTTGAGCGCATGAGAAGTGTCACAATGGAACTTATGGAAGGCCCCATGTGCCCAGTGCAGATTGGTAGATGACACATGAATTTAACCTTATGATTCTGGAATATACTGGTTGCCTGGCTTTTGCTTTATCTGTTTGATATGGAGGGAAGTGGTGGTATCCAACCAATCCATTTTTCTGGTGATTGCTACTGATAATTCTCGCTTTAAGGATTTCCATCGAAGTCCAGGAGATTGTCCCAAAACAAAGCCAGTTTCCGATCACTGAAAAATTTAAAAAAATATCCATCGATGCATTCTTCTCAATGTTAGTTTGTATCACCAGGTTGTATACCTATGATCGTTAGCTTGTCAGCCGCTTACAACACTGCCTAGTTCTGAGTCCCTGCTAACTGTAGACCACACGGCTTGCTCCTACAAACCGTATATTTAAGTAATTAGTTACGTATCATTGCGTGGCAGAAGTCAATCAAGAGCAATTATAATTAAAATAGGTATTAATTAAGTAGTTACAAATTGATGGTTCGCAATATTTTAATTGCAGTATTGGCAATAACCGCTCCACCCTCTATCTTGTTCTTAGAGTGGGCAGTAAGTGATACAACTTTTGGATACAAAATCAATGGAGTAGTAATTGCATTTGCACTGGTATCTCTTATTTTAGGAAGCAGACAATTAGTCTACGCTTCTTCGAGTCATCATAGAAAAATTAATGTCTTTAGACAAAGGACGATTCATTTAAAAACGTTCATTTTTATGCATATATTATATTCTATGCCATAGACAAGGGAATTTTAAAATGAGAATTAACGCTTCTATCTTTGATGAACTTTTTTCTTAGTTTCCTAAGACTGGCGCCTTTTTGTGGCTAACTACAAATGTTGTTACGGCAAGTTATACGTGTACCAGATCTTTCTAAACTTCTGTCCTACAGGCTGAAATGATGTAACTAACGTAGACAAAGAAGTAACAGATCCACATGTTTCTTATTGTAAAATTAATACAATTTTGATTTTCAAGAGGTTAATGGTAAACCAAGTAAAATACGGCCGCAGGGGTGACGACATCTAAGGGTAGGCCAGTCATCGTGCTGAAACTCTGAGGCGCGCGTGGAACACAAGGCGCCATGTCGGCCGGGGCATGGTCCATGGTCGGACAGCGAGTCGCCAATACAATTGCAAAGCTACGAGTAAAATCTAGCCTGTACTCTTTCAACTTTACATAAAGGTCCTCGCTCAAATCCAAGCTCGACAGGCAATGTAAACGACCTGAAGCGAGCAAACCGCTTCGTTTGCGGATGTCACAAGATTGATTGACGGCAGCTCCGAATATGTGTGTGCCGAGCGTGTGTCGTTTTACGCTTAGCTTACTTTACTGATAGAAGAAGGTTTTCGATTAAGGCAATTTAGTTTAAAGTTTGTAGCTCATGTAGAAGGAATTAATTGTAATTTTTCAGAAAACATTTGGCATTTTTTTTCGAAACTACAACAGATTATCAAAAAGTCTACTGAATGGAGGCCTTATAACAAACGAGCTAATTCAAATATTTTTTATGTGATATATCAAACATTTATCATGTTCTAATGATTGAAGTAAGCACCTACGGTATTGGGAACAGCCAAACGGCAAAATCAGATTTTACCAATCGGTATGTATATAGCCCTCATAGGCCACAAAGGCATGGTACATTTTCGGCAATAAGAGTTCTACTTCAATCTAGCAGCACCTTGAATCCCTTCAAAAACTGAAATTATTAAAAATTGAATGATGATCAAACAAAATAAGTATTCTTCTTAATCAAAACAAAATAAACCAGCAGGAATAAAATAATCATCAAACTAAAATTGGGCACGCACCTTCCCTTCCCAACTCCTACAATAAGACCGCACTTTAGCCAAACTTACGTACATAAAGCACACCGTCCTAATATTTCCCGGATTCCATAAGGTACGCGCCGAGAACAAAGCCGATATTATTATTCATATTTCACTGGTTCCGTACGTTACGCAGTCGGATCACGGATTGAACTTTTTCAATAAAACTCCCCCCGAGATAGGAACGTTTGGAAGTGCGGTCACGCATCACGCCAAGCGATTTTATAACTTTATCACTGTTCACCAATACCTGTGCCTTGAGGAACCCCAAAGATTTTACATTGAAATTGCTTCATTACTCGTTATCTTTGTACTCGATGAGTTTCTTTTGATCTTTCACTGTGTTTGTTCTTCTATTTTATGGCAGGTGGTCTGTGTTAGCATACGTGGAATGATAACAGCTTTATTTTGATTAAGTTCTGTGTTCAATATAGTCATTTGATATGCTGCAACTTTTAATGAAGGCAGGGTTATCGATTAATACGTGACTTTTGAATACAATTTCGTATTAAATAACATTTATAACAAAAAACGCTTTCGTTATACCTAAATCATTTTGTAAGTGGGATTTTTTAGAATCCTAACTTGTGAAGTTGGAGTTATTTTTCTTTAATTTACTATGTCATGTCATGTTATCGTTGCTTGATAAAACATAAAATTCCTGATATAATGTAATACATAAAATAACAAATCATTAAACAACTGAACATTTTCAAATTATCGCTTAAGGCGGCAATAGCCTGTATCATTTATATTAGCATCGCAACTAGTCTCCCTTTACCAATCTCTCACAACAAACGCTAATAGCCGCATTTGTACAACACAAAACGCTCATTAAAGCAGAATTATAACTATCATTCATCATCTATTACTTCCTAGAAGCAAGAGCACTCCGCCTGTCAACACGCTGACAAGAAAATCATCTTTAAAGACTTGCCCCTCCCATTCACAAGACTGAGATTAGCTCTTAATATTTATAAGTGCAATAACGCCTTAATATCTATTCATAAGTGAAAATTATTATGCAAATAGTGGCAAGAGGGCGGGTAGTAAATTCAGCGGTGTCTAGTCGGAGTCTGCTTTGCCTTAATTGCTGGTCCAGGAGCAATGAATCTCGAAAGATTTGTGGCGAATGTTTCACACACAATTATTTACATAACCAGACATCTAACACGTCTTGTGCTGGCGATATCGATAGTTTATTTCGATCAAACGTATTTTTGGACCAAATTCCTTTCCAGATTTCATCTCTTTGGACATTTTCCGGGTAAAGAGAAAGATTCCCTTGTTCCAGTTTCATTCCTGAGTTGGCTGAAATAGGGACCTGTCTGTTCGAATGTCACATAGCAGTTTAATCGGAGTCTATTTGCGCTTTATCGATGAGAATTGAAAATAACGTTTATTCTGGTACCAAAAGCTTCCAAGCAACTTGCTTGCTTGTTCTTAGTCACATTTTTCCTCTTAGTAACAGAACCCTCCATTATTACTAAAAGCATCATTTCGTCCAATACAGAAATTACAAAATTCGTTTTAAAGTTCTGCTAGAAAGGGCCTCAAATTTGCAATTCACACATTATTCATTCCCTGCATTCGATTTAAATGAAAATCCTTCAGCATTAATACTCAGACATACGTCATCGGACATGGTTATTAAATATTCACTTTAATATCAGAACAAAAGGTAAATGTGTGAAATACGCCTGTCGACGTTCCAATGATTTGCAACGCTCGTTGGTAACTTTTATTAAGTCGTTTTATTTTGTCCGCCTAATGGAATATGGGCATTATGTTACTTTCCTGGCGGATATGGAGACGCGTTAACATGCTTTGTGGGATATAAATCTCTGCTTCTGAATGTTAGTTAATTATACATTCTGTTATTTTTGACTAAATAAAGTTCCAGTCTTAAAATTCTTACAATGTTATGTGAAATAGTGATTGGGTTTTAGAATTACTGTTTCCATTTTGCAATCTTAACGAGCAAAATACAAGATCGGAGATTGTAACAAATTAGACACACATATTTTACTACTAGATTACCCCATTCCTAGGCGATTTGGCATCAAAAATTCCAAACAGCAGCTTAATAAGAGGCCACTTAGCAAATAATGTCTGTCTAAACACCAGCTTTTAAGACTTATTTTATAGCACTGGTTAGTAAAACGAAGGCTGGCTGGGTTCAACTAAAAGTTGTTAAACCGCGGTCGTCAACCATTGGTCGATTTAGTAATTATTGAAATTTGCAACTCCGGCGCTACTAATCACTGTTTCCAACTGATACCGGGTACAACACTAATACTAAGTTTGCGCTATCAAAGTCGGCCGTGGCGCCACCGCCCACGGTCGTGTCTCGACGGCCCGCGCAATTGCAGGCCCTATTACCGTACCTACCACTTGTACCTTGTACCTATGTACTTTACAACGCCTGGGAACGAACCCCACAACCTGCCGCAGCGCGTGGGCTGACATCTAATAGCCTTTTAATTTTCAACACGCGCCCATCAACACGAAACGATAGTAATAGCCAGTAATACTATACTTAGAGTACAGCAGCTAATCAACCGGGATATTATATACATTAAAATTCATTAACATTTACATGTTACGATACAAAATGACATAAAAGCAACCGGTAAGTGCTATTCGCGAAATATTCTAACAGGTACTTACATGAATACTCATGTTACAAGCTTTTATTGGCCGCGGTGCCAATGAATTTATGCTGCTTAACTCCATGAATACCATAACTGGTAACGACATTCTTATACAATACAATATCTAATTATTCTCACAAGTGCCATTTTATGGAGGCCGTATAATGAATTATTAGCTTGACGATTGAACATTTAACCGCTTAGTGCATCGTCTAAATATAAACAGGGATCGTATTCTATCCAAATAGCGCACATTAAATATCGGTTGCTCTGCTAAATCACGTTGACGTGAGTGATTAATCTTCGGAGTAGAATGCTTGTCGTTAGAAGGGCAATAAAGAGATAACAAAATAAATCAAAGAGCTATAAATATGGGCGGGATGAGCGATCAGTCCCAGAACTGTCCAATTCGATAGAAATTTACGGAACATTTTATGGGACTTGCATGGAACTAAACGTAGTATAAATAAATATAAAAACAACGTTCAGTTGTAAATAACGTTTATGGTAACCGGTTAAAGTCGTTGTTAACTGGGTCTGGGAGAGTGTGGCGGTTATAACGAACACTATTATATTTTGAAATCAATTGAATGGAAAGGTTGGATCAGGTGAAATGGAAACCGATCCATCAGTCGGATGTGTTACAAAGCAATAGAAAGTTCACGGATGAATTAGCAAAAATGTGACCTCTTTCGTAGCGTTTGAGCAATAAACTTTTTAAGTGTCATATTCAATGTGGGAGCCGTCTTCAGTTATTATAACCCATAATTCAGAAGTGGGAATGCGGTGCAAAAGTGCAATATCCGACTCGGGCTATAACTGTCAACAGTGAAATGAATCACTGGCATATAAATCGTTGCTAGGACAGCATCGTGCGCGGCACCGTGCAATCGCAGCCCGATTTTATTTTATTACTATCACTGTGGGAGAAATGCAACTGTCGATTTGTTTAACTAAATTATTTTATGATAACTACCACCTACCCACTATTGTTTATAACAGGGTGATTTAGAACGCTGTCGGGTTATGGGGCTCGTTTGCAAGATAGTGCTTGTATTACACTCAATAAAGTGATACAGTTTCAATTTATGTTTTCAGGTAAATATTATAAATTAGAGAATTTATTTCGAAACTAACCTCAGTATAAACACGTGTTTCTCAGAACTGCCCACAACACTAGCCCACAGAAATTGAATGACCCATATGCATCAATAAAGAAAATATTTTTACAACGAACCTGTAGTCTCTCGTGACTTGCATCAATTTGCGCGCCTATCTAAACTTTTTCAACTAAACAAACAGTTCGGAAATTAGACAAACACGGTCCGACGACAGGAAGCGCATCTCAAACAAACGCGACGCTGTCATGCGCGCGCGCACACGAGAAGATGGATGAAAAATGGCGCCCGGAGATTAGCCTGACAGGAGATCACTTTCTAATATTAACATTAGCAGTTAAGCATACAAAGATAAATTATGGTGCGTTAGGTCAGGTACTGTCAAATTATTTCAAAGGAGCTATTGTTCTCATTTTTGGGCAGTTAATTAAATGTTACCAAATTAGGTAGACATGTAACACTTGTTACAAAAACGTTTACAAAAGCTATTAATCAAAAAACTGACATCTCAGCCGAGAACCATCAACGTTCAACTTCAAGCAGACTACCAGGCTTCCATAAATCAAAAGAGAAAGAAAAACTAGAGCATATCGATATATTAAAAGCAACTAATCATCTAATGCTGGTTTGAAAAAAGAATATAAACCGCGGAGATCCGCTTATTACAACCGTTTTTGAGCGTTCACTTGTCTATTCCGGGTGTAGAGACCACCCACGGTATGGCGACTGTTATTTTAGGTGCGTAATTGAGTTGTTGCGACCGTGGCGAGCGACGACCCTGCCGCGACACGCGTAATGCGATGTTTTACATGACTTCGATGCACCCTGCACGCATTCATTTACAGTGGTGACTAGAAAAAGTAGCGTGAAATTGTTAGTGGCTGTGAAAGAAGTTGGAATATTTCAAGGATTATTACATTTTCAGTCGAAAGACGTGAAGCTGCATAAATTAAACTTGCGTACGGATGTTCTAAACTTAAAACAATTACAAACTAGTGACCGTGGCGAGGACACATTAAGCCCAGAATATTATGACCGATAGGAACACAAAGGAAGTGATAACCATATACTTAATTAACCCGGCGCCAATGACGCTGGGTCATATTGACCCGAGGCAATTTTAAAGGGACATATTTTTTTTTTGCTTCGGTCGCTTGTTTTGAACGTTCGTGTAGCTGAAGATATAGCCCCCCTCTATCCGCCTCGTTGATATGATCAGTGCGATGCTGTTCGTGGCGTTCGTGGCATTTGCGTCAAGTTGAAACGGGTACGTTTGACCCAGCGTCATCGCTGGCGTCGTAATTTTGTGACTTACTTTTATTCGTTACTTTAGTGTTCAATGTTAATTTTCATTGTTATTATTTAGGTTTTTGTAAAAAAATCTGTAACTAATGATCCGTAGAGGATAATGGCGTTGTTGGAAGATTCGGATTCTGAAAATGAAGATTCCTCCTCGAATCCTGTAGATTCCTGTAGAGGCTGCTTCGGACATTGATGATGATAACTACTTATCTCAGCGTAGTAATAACAGCGGAAGTGAACAAGATGCAATTTCCAGGATCTCGCAAAAGATGTCTAATATGTCCATCAAAGAAGGACAAGAAAACATCGCACACTTGTCAGGCATGCCGCATCTTTGTATGCCCAGAACATTTCGTACCATAATGCAATAATTGCAGCAGTTCGATGGCTGTTATCGAGGAAGAAGTAGACTGATCACTATATTTTTTTTTTATGATAAGTTTTATTGATCTCTTTTTTAGTCAATAAGACTATAAATTTCTATTGTTTCTAATAATTCATAACTACAAATTAAAAAATATCAACATGTTACGTTTTTATAGTTGATTTTGCATGTGTTATTGAGAATATTAATAAATGATGATTTATTGATTTATAAGTATTATTTTCATTTGAGTACCTAACCAAAATATTCTTTTTTGATAAACAATAATAAAAGTAAAGGCAACAATGAAAAAGCTATTAAAAAAATTCAAATTAAAACCGGGTCACCATGACCCGGTGTCATCGTCGCCGTTATTATTTTCACGTCATTGGCGCCGGGTTAAAAAGCCCAGCTTTGATGATCTTCAATAAAGCAAATTCGTGAAATGAGGGACATAACATTACCGAAAGTTTGTTTTGCGATAGTTAGTGCAAGTTAACTGGTGGACGATAATTATGATTCTAGAAATGATGCAACCATACTAAATGATTAAAAGAAAAAAACTACACACAAAAAGTTGCGCATATCGTTACTGTTCACTAACTTAAGGTTTACTTAACTATCATACAAAAGAGATATGACCGAACAGAATACAAAGATGTATTTTACATATATTAAAATTGTATTAGTTTACTGGAACATCGCCTACGATCGTCGTTAACCTATTCCCTTATACCTATTTGCGTAGGATGAATAAACGGTAAATAACAAGAAAGTAGATCTGATGCAGGTATACATAATTCATGCCTGTCTAAAAGTTGCCGAATCAATAGCCCAAAACGTTTTGCCAAGAAACCATGAGAACCTTCTTAAACGCCTTATAGAGAGAAAAATGTTTTGTTTAAAGCTCTGTTCTGTCTGAAAATGATGCTAATGATTGTGATTTCTACTGCCAGGACATTACTACGAATCTTCTTTGTTATAAAAAGCTGATCTCCATTCATCTGAATGTCTTCCTTTATCTTCTTTTTCCATATTCTATCTAGGTGTAACATGCGATATCACAATATGATGTTAACCTTTTCGACTGGCTCACGAATTTGAATCGTCCTTTCCAAAAAATGGGTTAACGTATCCTTACAAATCGACATACGTCCTTTGCTAGCCATAAAACCAAACATTTTGCCGGTATAATAGCTCAAGCCTTCCTTTATTTTCTCCCCTAAACGAAACTGACGTGTATTGTGCGAAATGATTAATATCACGTCATAATGATACGTCGCTTTTTTGTTGTTGTTGCGTGTGACGATTTATCCTGTGACATTCTTTTGATGGGATATGGGTCGGCTTGAAATGCCTCTAGTTTTTGGTGATTTTAAACCTTTTGTCAGCACATATTTTTTTATACAACAGCTCGAATATCAGCTAGACGATTTTTAAATCTGTTCTCCAGCTTTTATTTTTCTTTTCAGGTACACCAAAGTATTTTAATATAAGCGTTTCCATTTCGAAAACTACTTCTAAATACGGCCGCAGCAAACATTTGCCTTTACTCGCAAAACCGCTCTCCACTAACTTTGCGAGCGCCGTGTGCGTAGTTCTTCGCACAGATATTATGGTTCGCTTAGGACTATAAAATATTTGCTCACTTCAAAGAATTTTACTGCCAACCACAAAAGTTTTACTTTGATGAATTGAAACTCAACCGCTCTCCGGTTAGCGTAGTAAAATTTGTTTGCCAAACGGACTTTCATTGCAACATAAACGTAACTTCTCACTGAGGGGCCTTTGTCTTTGCTGTACATTTGATCACCAATACGTGGTCTTCTTTAAAATATGCTGACAGTTGTCGTTCGGCAACAAAATGGTACCACTTGAAAATATCCTCAACACTCCATAGCACGTACCTCCCAGCATTCGACTTTGAATACAAATGACCTGATTTTTTATTTCCTGTAAATTTTAAGGCATACAAACGCATTGCACTGGTTTATTAAACAAACTGTCCGAATGTGTGCCATGATAATAAAAAGAAATTATTTCCTTTTGTTACGCTGCAGCTGGGAGAAACGAGAATCTACAAATAGTAAGGTGGAGGAAAACACGTTTGCTACATGGGCGAAACATTCAAGAGGATTTAGTAGATCCTTTGTATTGTTGTGAGAAAAAAATCTGATAAGTACGGACGTAAGCATAATAGCAAAGCCGTTTCCTTATAAAAACATACGTTTTTCCTGTTCCAAGTTTCCTTGTGCTTATTCGCTAGTTCTTAGACAAACACAAGTGATAAATCTTTTCCAGTACACTGCAAACTCACTTTTATCAGTGTAATATTTATGGTTTTCTTCACCGATACTAAAACTAACTTAGACGGTTTGAGTGTTTACCTGATTCCACAATTACTTTTTACTAAGAACTTGTTAAACATAAACTGCATTAGCATCGTCCAAGTACAGCAAAAATTAATGTTTATTGCGCTAAAGGCAAGTGCTAAGCTCTTACGGATAGAACAAACTACGCTTAAGGACCTCGTTCGATTTTCATTGGCACTTTGCCCTAGAGTGAGAAAAGAATAGCTTTTCGATGGCACTGCGGTAAGACCCTCTTTGCGGAGGACCCGGCGTCCTAAGCTTTTGAAATAGGACCGTTCATAGAAAGGAAGAAACGTTGTTTCTCGAGCATACGGTCAGATTGCAGCCGTTCCTCGATAGGCGAACCTATGTCGCGCCATTTAGCGGAGTGGATCCTCTTCGCGAAGCGTCATATTTCGATAAGTTATTCTATATGATCTTTGTTATTTTTGTGTTAGAAGGGAAGGAATGTGGACACAGTCGATAAGATATTTTATATCTCTTTCATTATTTTTGTGTTAGAAAGGGAAGGAATGTGGACAAAGTCGAGTCGATGTGAGAAATGTAAAAGGGTTCCTAGTTGCATTTAGTCCATATGATCGCGTTGCTCTTCGGTGCCTCGGTGTTTTATTGAGTCAATCATGGTGATACCATGAGGTTGCGCCGAAGGACCCATGGGTAAAGTGCTCAGGCTCCGCTCTGTTAACATACATGTACATTTTTCTACCCAGTAAGTAGAGCGTGGAACGATGTGAGGGCGATATTTCAGACTGGTTTTCCTGCATAGGAGAATGTAAGTTGGTTTTGTTCGAAAAATAAAAGTCGGGCCTCGAAAAAACTTGTGAGTTATCGTGACTTATCTGTAGAAAGATCAAAAGAACAAGACAAACTTCGTATACCATTGTTTCAACTTTATCACAATAATTTAGATATCACTTCAACATAAAATAATGTTATTGACTACGGGTACATATCCAAACGAATGTAATAGAGATTAAAATATCCGAAACCCAAACCAAAGTCCCTTGTTGTCCAGTCATGTTTACAATCGGAACAAGACAAGACCAGATATTTCCGTCAACTTAATTGAACTGACATGAGTTACTTTATTGATATTAAAATTTATTTATGAATACGGCGGCGAGTGATAAAACGACATTTCACCGCCGGTGAGTTTGTTTGTCGACAGATTTCTGCGAATGAGTGCAATTAATTATGACCGATGTCGGTCGTCCGCGGACGCGCGTCTGCGCTCGCCTTTTGTTTTTACACACCATTTGTAGAACAATGCAGCGCGTGCGACTTTTATCTCGCTACAAATAAACGAATCCTGTCGACTTTTTGCCGGTCTCGTTCGTGGCTCGCCTTGTGCCTCGAAATTTTATTAAGCCCGTACCGAAATGTTACTGGAGTTAAACGAATTTCCCCATGCGGAATATTTCGATCTGCAAAATACGAATGTAACAAAGTCGAAAGCAAAGTTGCGACGTCCCGACATTCTAGTCTTATTAAGTTTAAGCATACAGTTACAGCCTTTCTTCAAGCTGTCGAGTCTTACAATAAAAGATAGGTAACCTACATTGTTTTAAATATCATGCCATTTCGAACACAGGATTGACTCATTACTTTGTAGTCTTTTTATTAGTAACTTTATTTATAGTGATGCTCTAATGGAAAGATCAAACGCACTCGGCAGTTAATTTTAATGTCTCGGTGTAAACGGGCACCGAGGCCCGTTAGATATAATTAGAGGGATCGGTAAAGCCTCGCTGTGCATTGCACCGCCGCCCGCGGCCGCCAGTAGTATTTTGATCTCGTTGACATTTATTATGTCACCGACATCGGTACAGACGTACCTACCCGGTATGAATAAGTAACTATTTTCATCTTTAACGAGTGCGTTAACATTCACGCCGGCGGACGTGATATACGTGCGTCAATAAGATGAGACATAACGCTGCAATAAAATGTAAATAATTATGATTGATTGAATCGCAATCAGACATTTCGCTCGGAATTTATATGAAAGCGGTATCTTCAAGGTATATTGCGGGAAATGATGTCAAAGGCGACGTAGTGGAACCGCCAAACTTGTTTTATGTGTCAGGAAGGAAGGCGTGCTGTCAGCGGCGCCTCGCGAGGCGGCGAGGCACCGAGGCGGGGCGAGGGCGCAAGCTCTCATCAACTTTAACGAGCCATTACCGCTGCGCCGCCACGCTCCGCTCTACAAGGGGGGATTCGTGTAATTTTCGGAACTCGCATAACGTGTAATTATTTCAGGAGGGGACGTCAATAACGTAACCGCAACACATTTATATGCGTCCAGACTCAAATTTTCATCGCACAGGTAAAAGAGAACATTGCATGTTTATGTATGAAACGCCGCCCGTGAATTTTGATTAAACCGAGTTTCGCATAAAATCCAATTATTTGCATAAAATATACGGCTTTGTAAATGGATAATCTTGAACAACGCAGCGAAAATTCACAAATTTTCGTTTTGCTCAAATCGTTAACGCAGAATAAAGTCGCATACGAAGTCGTTATGAATAAGAATGGTTACTAATGAACCAATTTATGGAGACAACCGGCTGTCCGGTGAGTTATTATCGACACAAAAGCGAGGACAGTGTAAACGCTCACTGAAATGGAACGTAACAAGTCCACTGAAATAATTCACGGCGGATTCGACACGGACATTCACAGTTGCATCGCCGTGGGCGAATGCGCGCTTGTCTTGAGACGTCGACAGTTCTTGTTGCGACTACTGTGGTTATTTCTAAACCGTATCACGTCTCCGTCGACCGGATCGCCTCAACGGCCAACGCTTTGATGTCGCATTCTCTTTTTGCAAACCACATTTCAGTATAGACTGAATGCTTTTGGGAAAGATGTCTAACGACCAGCGTTTCGATCGCCGCATTCTTCATTTTGATATTTCGTTTTCGTTTCACTTCGGCTAATGTAATTGCCTCTGATGCCAACTAAGAGTTGTTGGATGACTTGTCAGATTTATTACACCTTTTCTGAGCTCAACAGCTTTTATTAGTGCCTTCTATTAGAATGTCAAACTACTGTTTAGTCTGGTTAAGACAATTTATAAACACAATACTTCACTGTCTGCAACTAATATATTTGGAGCAGGCGTAACACAGTACTCAAACCCCTAACCCTAAACAACTCAAAAATTAACTGTTCATTTGAGAACTGGAACCCGATAAACGCAGTGAGGGGTTGTCAATGCAGTTTATTTTCAGCCTATCCAGTGGTAACAGATAATAGAATGCCGTAAAACTCGGTCTTGTGTGTGGGCGAGGCGTAGATAACAGGCGGCTGCGACGTATCTCTTAAAGCGGTAATTTGTTAGAGCTCTTGGTACGACTCACTTGTGATAAGGAGTAAAAAGTGGAAGAACAAGAGAGTTCAAGGCGATGTTTCAATGCCATCGCTATGTTTAGATAATGTGGAGTTTATGACCTTCTTTCTCAAAGTAATTGGGATGATATTCGCTGTTGTGCAAACGTGCGAACTTGCGATATTATGAAGCGAATTCCCACGAAGTAACTTTAACAACTTGCAGGTCCAAGGTTGATTGCTCGCACTTTACGCGGCTGGTTTTGATAAATGTTTAGCTAAGATTTAAGTGGTTGATCGGTTAGTTGAAGTTTATCATACTAAATGGGAGGCCAGAGAGTCTAAAAAGGCCACTTTAACAGCATTAACTAATTGCGATAAAATTCTATTCAAATCTATTGCTTGCTATTAGACGAAATAATCAAATATCTACTGATGTAACTTGTTTCCTTTCCAGTCCCATATAACCAAAGTTTTTTTTGATAGGGTGCCAAACAGAAAATGAAAGGTCCTGTTACAATAACAAGGAAATACGTCACGCAAGCGAGGAACAGTGACATAAATGGACACCAATGTTTTATGACGTCGGATGGGAATAAATGAAAATAAAAGGGGAAAAATACTTTCAAAGCATTAAACGTAGAGCTATGAATGTATTTAGACAAATTAAAAAGCTGTGATTTATAACGGTAGCATTTTATTGCATGCAGTAGCATTTTACAAGCTCTTCGGTAGAATGTTGTCAGCCCAAAAATATTAAAAGTGACAAAGCGTTAAGTTTGAATTTTTTCGTCAGCTCAGTAGTCATCAGACTAAAATAAGATTGTGACTGTTTGAAGTCTGACTCATAAAAATTTAAATAAAAACTTATTTTGATGAAAAAGTAGCAGTGTAATTACAAAGCTCTCAATAATAACAATACTATAATTGCGTTCTCCACCTAATATGTTACACTGCTTGAAGCTAAGAACAATAAATTGCATCAGTATCATAATACAATCTTAATCTAAATTAAACAAACGCCTGAAGAGCAAGGAGGTTGGTAGCGCTGCGCCACCAGTGTTGCCTGATTACAACATTTATTTAATTCATTCCCTAAATAGAGGAGCATCAGTGTTGCTATTACTTCAAATTGTAGGGAAAATATACCGCACTGTGCAATTTTTCAAAATAATTTTTATTTTGTGTTATATAATAGTTTCTGAAAAGTTATTAAGAGTTGTCTATAATAGCCCTTTTTAAAACACTTATATTGCTAAATTATCGTGTTCACTTTTATATAATGTTTCTTTAAAACCCAGCAAAGTTAATCTATTTTACCATACATGGCGATTATAGATTCGATAAAATGCGATCATTACACAAAAATGCGTCGATTGTAAAGGTGTAATTTCACTTGATTATAACAACCGTATCGAGCTTCGGGTAATCCACATAATGACGGCTTAGCTACAATTTACTATCCGAGGGTTTATTAAAAGGCAATACTGTGTTTAATCTGTCATTAATTTAGTAAAATTACCGCCCTTTTCAGTTATGAGTGAGCCTTGGGGAAATTACTCTATCGGGACAGCAGACAATTTGGTTATAATGTCGGTTTTGTTGTTATTTTTTTAGTGTAAATGAATATAGATGTGTGGTCTCTGCCTTTTTTTGCTTTATCTGTTCTTATGTTTTACTCACTTCCCACAAGTATAAATTGATTTTAAATTTTGTCTTTTCTGAAAAACAATAAACAATCACCAATGGTCGGGATGCGCCATTACCAACTAACCCCACCGGTTAGTTTTCTACGTCTGAGACATGAGCAGACGACAATGCTGCCACGGTAAATTTTTGATTATGCTGGTTGAAGAGCATGGAGACTGGCACAAATAAACAGAGGATTATACAAAGTAGTGGATAGCTAAAAAAGGACTGGGAATTCTGAGAGTTACAAAATTTTGTGATTTCACAGAACGCTAGCATAATAGGGGGGTAACCCCTGTTTCAATTTTGGGAGAATTTCATCTTTGATTGTGCATTACTTGCTGCATTGCTTGCTAATATATGAACGACTTGACGAACATAGATAGACTTAAAACATAACAGAAAGCCAACAACAAAACCAGTACCTACATACAACATACGAGTACCTACGTTAAATAATTCACTACGCTAGTCAAACACGATTCCTTGTCTAGAATTTCAAAGTAACGTGTTATTTGCCCACCCCTTATACCTGATAGTACTTAACCTCTGTCGTGTACACTAGTGCTCTCTACGTAACAATTTAGTTTGATGATAATACTACGATCGAGTTACGGACAACCCTAGGTTTGGTAAGTAAGCGGGCTTGTTGGACAGGCGGAAGCGATTGTTCAAATTGTTTGTGAGACATGAACTAAAATGGGATCTGATCATTTATTTATTAAATCAAAGCTACTATAAATATATTTACTGATGATCTTACTGATGATGACAAAGGCTTCTTTCTCTCTGTGACTTCAATTTCTTCCAAGCCAAAACTGAAGTATACGGCTAGCCGGTTTTGTCCAATTTGCCCTGCCATAATGTGTAATGTTTTGTACAGTACAGTTATTACTGAAATATCTCCAAACAACTAATTAATTCGCAGTGAATCTCACCAAATAATAAAATGTTAGTATACGGTACTACTCACATCTATATTTTGTAATGCTTCTATTCCAGACTCGATCGAATTCTTTATTCATAAGCACTTCGCGCAGTAAGGCGGCTAGCCAAACTACGAACATGTTTTGCATAATCATTAAAGCGCTACTTACTTACATGAGTACAGTAAAGACATTCCCGATTCAGACGCTTAAAAAAGTTATACATTCAAATTAATTTAATCAAAAGAAAAACTACTATGAACACCAATACTTAGGTACTCAATTAACATCACGAGGCGGCCCAATCACGACTTTAGGCAATGAGACTTGTGACTTGACGCGTGATGTGATTAAATTTTTCCTAGGCATTACAGTACTCGCGGTGGTGGACGCCCACGGACAGACGTTGCAAGATGATGTCCGGCCACCGTAAGCGCGGCCATGCGGCTGGCGAGTAAAGGGCAACTCGCTGTCCAATCATGGACCATGCCCGGGTCGACGGCGCGTCGTGGTCCACATGCGCCTCAAAGAGCGTCAGCAGAATGACGGGGCCCCCCTCTCAGAGGGCCAAAGCCTACCGGGGTCGCGGGACTTATTCGATTACCGTGACCCCAGGACATAAAGGGCTATTGAAGGACACCGTGGAATTTTAGTCAGTACAAGTCTGACAGTCCCTCCCGCCCTGCCCGGGGTGGGAGGACTCATTTGATGATTTTACCAAGCAAAAAAATGGCATGACAGTGCTTTAATTTTTTTTACAATAGATGTTTTCTCCGTAACAGATTTGACATTGATCATAAAACCCGAGTGAAGTAAAACAAGCGGTTAAGTTCCCCGCTATCGCTTACTAACATAACATGTTCCTCAAAGAGGAATCCCGTGAAAGACTAGGGGAAGTGAAGCCACGTTGTTACCCTGAATTTTGTAATTAAACGCCTCGTCTAATTGTGACCTTCGACCAGCTCGCTTCACACTCCGCTACACTTTCGGGTTTAAGCTCTTTGTAACTAAATAGGATGCTTTAAACCTAGGGCCGATTTAACAGGGAATGGGCCCTGAAAATGAAGGCTAAAATTCAAGTCAGGACTAATGGTCGATGTCGCTTCGGTTGTTTGGCTTAAGTTTAGGGAAAATTGTCTCTAGGTATCATTTATGCAAGTTGCGAGATTTTGTGCAGGGAAATCTTAAATTACTTTTCGTGAGGAAAACGGTAACGATTTAAAATTGCTTTCAAAGTAGTGTCCGAAAATATCGTGAGACAATCATTCATCATTAAAATTAATATTCAACGATTTATTTAAGTGTACATACATTTATCTTCCAAAATAATGCTCTTTAAAATCGTTATGCTTTACTAAGGTACATAAGCCCAATTAACAGCAACTGTCAAATTATTAACGTAGTTTTAAATTAATTTAAAAAAAATACAAACAGTTGACTCGTTTTACTCACAAAACGAAAACAGTCACCCTCACATACTTCATTAATAATAGTATAAATATAACCAGCTTCTTAAGTCTCTTAAGTTAATCTATTTACTACTCCCGGATTACGCACCTCAAACTATTTTAAAAGCGAACATAATTTAAGGCTTCCTTTCACCAATAAATAGTACAACAATAACATTTCTAAAGAGGCGAATTCCTTAAGTCGCTTACACATAATTACCATACAAACCGGCGACGATTAAAGGATAGTATAGCCAAGGAATGACGGCCTTTATGTAAATTGCTTCCGCTAGGATTTCACCAAGATTTATGCGTTAGCGTCAAGAACAATTAAATTTAGACCACGACTCGCGCTTCTGTATAAATTAACTCATT
Organism: Agrotis ipsilon; assembly: GCA_028554685.1. Lineage (NCBI taxonomy): Eukaryota > Metazoa > Arthropoda > Insecta > Lepidoptera > Noctuidae > Agrotis > Agrotis ipsilon. The sequence goes on along the minus strand of CM052961.1, from coordinate 4,787,382 downwards.
TAGTTAAGAGAACACAGACGGTTCTGTTCTACTAAAGATTCTTGGAAGTTTGTTGTAAGTTGGGTATTTTGTAAGTAGATATGGTTGTCAAACTTTAAATGTGATATTTAAAAAAATTCAAAAATCTATTGAAACAACGCAGCAATTTCATTTCATTTAGAAAATAAAAAAACTTTATTTAATGTCCAGTCTAAGTAATGTTTTGTATTAAAGAAATCCTTCCTTTCAATACAGTAAAAAAGTCACAAATACACACAAACGATAAGTTTAAAATATGAATTTTAAAGTTAATGAGTTAAACTAGCCTTTTTTGTTTACTGAACACACTAACACTTTGAACTATGAAAGATAATAATCGACAATATCCGATACCGAACATTTACAGTAGTGCATTACATAGACATTAATTTTACAAAATAATCTTCATAAATTCTCCAATACATTCACCGTCTATAAAATATATAATAACGTAGACATTTACAGTATTCACTGTAAAATTCAGTGGAACGCTAGCTAGTGAGGTGTACTGGCACCCTAGGGCTACGAGAGTGGTCGGCAAGGCTTATTCCCGTTTCGTCACTTTTCCGATTCATAACCGTAGCAAAGTCACCACAAATATTAAAAGAAGGTAAAGTTTGTGATAGTAGAATCCCATTTCAAAAACTATTAATCCAATTAAAAAATATTCTTTAATGTAAAACTACTCTTGGCTGTGTCGTGGAATCGATATTTTTATATGGACATGAGCGAATTCGCGCGAGCGAAATTGTCATTTTTTCAACTATTAGGTAATATTGATCTATATACATTTTCACCTCTTGCGAAACAGAAAAGTAATATCTATCTAACTGAACGTTTCATTTATTATTTTCATGGAAACGAGCTATCCACTCCTGTTTAAATCAGCATATTCTAGAATGAACTACTTGAAGAGATTTTGAAACTCTCAATCTGTGATGTCCAAAAAATGCATACATTAAGGGTTTTGCATTTTATGCATTTTTTACGCTTATAGAGTACCATCTCTCAGAAAGGAGGCCAGCCCAGCCGTGGTAAACTTACTGGTCGATATTATACCTACTAGTACTAACGTGTGGATAGCCATTTTAAAATTTGGATTATGAAAAGAGTCGAAACGGGAAGTAGCCTTCGGTAATACCTGCTGGACTGTTTTTATTGGCATTTGTATTAAGTTTTCATGTACGACTAATGGATTAGTGCAGTGAGAAGGGGAGTGCAGTAATAACCTGGTTTTTTGTAGGCTCTGTGGGAGATCTGAACTGCGATTGTTTTGATTCAGTCCATAGTTACTGATGTCGGATTGGATTGAGTAATTTTGTTTGTTTGTATGGAACATTTAGGGTTCTTTTTTGGTTTGAATTGGTCAATTACATTGTAACAAAAAAGTTGAAGGGTAGTTGTTTATATTTGGTTTGCTTGGAGCATAATTTTGTCCATCTATTCAAGATATAAAACATCCTACGCATATTTTGTGATGCGTCAAAAATAACACTTGTTAAACCTATGCACAGTTATATACCTAGCCGCAATAAAAAATCGCCGAACATGACAAATTTTATATTGGTAATCCGTGTCTTAGGTAACATTTTAACTAGCTTAGCTCACAATTGTGTGAAAGAACGTTCATAATAGTAGACGATAGTGAAAATTTTATCATAAAACGGGAGTATTCTTACCACATTATTAATAATATTTACACGATGTATACCGATACATATTTAATGTTTCTCTATCAAAATATTATTCAAATCTGATAATAGAGGCTACTAGGCAAGACGTCGCTTCGTCGTGTCGTCCGCACATTTGCAAACCAAGCTTATTTTGCGATCACCATCTTATGATAAATGTTTCCCCCATGGAAATGTACCAGAAACCGATACGTATTAACATAAATTATACTTACAGATTAATTTCAGCTCTTAACTTCCCTGGAATATTTGCATTTGTGATATATTAATAAGCAATGAGTTTGGGAACAATATTATTTTCGTATTTTGTATAACATTTTGGGTGGGTCAAGATGATGTCGGATGGCAGGTGCTGATTATCGTGGTTTGTTTCCAAAGTTGAGGGCGGTATACAGGATGCTATGGTTGTATATTTTTGAGTTACAGCTTTGGGCGAAATTATGCAAATTTTGGCTTCGTTGCCCGCCATTAGGCACACCTTACAGCATAATATTTCGTCGTGGGTTTTGCTAATGACAAAATTGTGGTATATGGTCTTTCGTTGACTGATAAAGTCTGTACCTTTCTCTCTGTTGCGATACCAAACTAATTTCTCTGAATGACTTTAAGTAGGTACGTTTATGGCAAAAACTTATTTCCTATTTTCCTAAAATGGTGGTATTTCTTATTTCTGAAGAAGTTCAAGACTATAAAGTAGGTAATTTAGCCGAAACTCTTCTTACAGCTACTTAAGTTGATAGTCCATTTGGACCTTAATACAAGCAATTACGGTACCTATCTAGTAGCATACTTAAAGGTTATTTGTAGAAAGTTTTCTTATTTAGTTTAGTACTGCGATTTTGGGTACTTGCTATTACCTAAGTCTTTTAGGCAGATATTTCCCACCAACTGTTACGCAGTGTGCTGGGTTTATAAAATTTACAAAATATCTAGCCTACAAATAATGTTTTTTTTTTTTTAATAAAGTAGTTCAGTAAGTAGTTAGCCGCATAAAATAACTTACTACCTTATGTAATTGTACCTAATTCTGTTTGTATAAATTACCATACTCGGAAATCATTAACATAAATTATTATCAATTGCTAACTAAATCAGTGATTTGATTAATATTCTGCACTATTGTGTGTGATTACTGGACCATTCAGCTTGAACAAAGTCATGTATTCATGTGCATTATTATATAAGCAAAATTGGACTATTCCACTCTGCTCCAATAAGTTATTATTAGTATTAGTTCATAAAATATGCGTCAAAGTTGACCATTCGAAATTATATCTTAGTATTCTACTTAAACCTCAATATCTTTTTTTATGTTTATTGCAAAAATTAATAAAAAAGAAACAAAAAATGATGGCTTCGCATGAATTTTCCGTTATATTTTTCTAATACATAGTATTTCCAAACTTATTTCACCATTGTTGATTAAAACATTGAATCCCTATTTAATCATTCCCATTTTTAGATTCCGGGATCGCGGGACTAACGAATTACCGTGACCCCGGAACGTAAAGGGCTATTGAAGGACACCGTGGATTTTGGTCAGTACAAGTCGACAGTGCCTCTTGCCCTGCCCTGGGTAGACGGACTCACTTTATGATTTTACCACGATAAAAAAAGTCCCACAACTATCGGGGCATAATTATAAGTGGGGTAAAGTGGAACAAAAATCAATGCGAACACAGTCATTTTATCTAGTTGTACCAATGACAGCTCGCACACGTTGGATAGTATGGGTAATACCGCCCAGTCCGTACAATGGGTAATACTGGCCTGCCTATCCAGTGGGTAATGCTGGCCAGCCTGTCTAATTCAACCATGGATAGATTATTCTGTGGATAATGTGTCTATGAATATCTTGCTGTCCATTTGATCGTCTATGTTGAAAGCTAAACAATGCTCGTGTTTGCTGTGTGTGGATTTAGATTATGTTTGTGAACTGCAACGTGTCTGGTACTAAAATTACAAATTGAAATACAGTTAATGATTTATATTGTTAGACGTGTCCACTAATATAGGAGTCTAATTAAGTGATTGATATTAATAGAAACGATTTTTAACCGATTCCTAAAAATGGAGGAAGTTTTCAATTCGAAAATTTGTATTTTTTTAGTATGAATGAGACAAAATTATTCAAATGTAAAATTATTATAAAACCATTTCTGTTGGATTAATAAATTCAATCCAACAGAAATGGTTTTATTTTTGATGTGGCAGAGCTAATCTAATCCCAAGAAATAGAATAGAGCAAATTTGAGGATTTAAAACAGAGCCACCTTGTAAAGAATAAAAAAAAATGATATCTAATACTCTCCTACTCAATTGGATATACCTTCCTATACCCATAGAATACAACCATGATAGTATTTTAAAAATATCAAGCTTTACATAATTCATTCGACATTTTCATTCCCCTGCACGCATTTCTATGAAACATAAAAATTACGACAATTTTATTGTGTGCGACACACAGATCATAAACCAACACAAATACAGGACTCTTGTGAAAGCATTCTCATTAGATGCTTATCGAAATCCTCATTCAGCACGTCAAAAATCAAATCAAAACGTCATGATAACGTGCTATCAGAGAATGACCAGACTGACCTATATTTTTTTAGATTTGTTTGTTTAGGTTATCAGATTTGTGGAGTGATTTGAATGCAGTGACATTATCGTGAGTCACCTATGGAATATTATAGTGAATAGAACTTCGAACATCAACATGCAGTTAATTCTATTTTTAGAATATAGTTTATTTAGATCTTTGTAAGTTTATGAGCATTAAAACTTAACTCGTCGTATTGAATTGTATTTATGGGGTTCAGCATAGAATTTTCGAAATTTGTCCGATATTTTGTTACGTTTCATTTGTAACCGATTGAACATAATTTGTTAACGAATTATGTTCGATTTTTTAAGTATTTCTCCAAATAAAATAAGCTAGTACCTATCCCAACAATATTAGGCTACGATCAAAAGCACTGCTTTGACCTCTTTCTAGGAATAAAGTGAGCATCTCTGTAATCTAACTTTACTCGTAATTCTAAAAGCGAAAGTTTTGATGGAATGATAAACTTTAGATACTCAATCACATCAGAATAGCTGAACGGTTATTTATAAAATTTGGCTCAGAGATGGGTTATTATTCTGCAATGACACCTTAGATAGCTTTTTACCCGGTATTCCGATATTTTCGAAAAAAATCAAGTTACACAGGGACGATGCCGCTGACAACAGCTTGTTAATCAGATTTATTTCTGTTGATTATACTATGTGTATACTTAATTAGATAAACTGATTCCTCGCAGCCTGTCCGTCTGCATAATTAAAGGTATCATTACAATATTCCGCTACTATCTTATTTATTTATCTAAACAATCACTAATTGCTACATCTCAACTCCATTCTCGAACTAATAGCATTGAATTATTTGGTAAACCATCCTATAGATTGAATCAATAACAGATGTAATGAATGAGAGATATATCTCAAACAAGATAGAATTAAATTGACCGTATAGTTTAACAAGATAGCCACCAACTTCAGTGTAAACAACATTTTACTACTAAACATTCCGTAATATTGCAATATCTGTTATTGTAATAGCAAATAAACCCATATTCTTAACTCCAAACGCAATTTCTCAGCAAAATTCTCCCTTACTAAAACGGATATCATTTGAATCGAATAGTCCTTTGTCCGTTCCTAAAATCTGCTGATAAAGGAAAGCTCTTTCGGCACCAAAAAGGTAGCTATAAACGTAGCCGATACGTAAGCAAGACAGGAATAAATTGGACTCAAAGATTTATGGCCAAATGCTCTTAACCCGAAACCTTTCTCCCGGAGAATAAGTCCACGCTATTCAGTTTTTCGGGCCCGAAATGTATCACATACGGTCCACGATTGATTAATGAAACTTGTTCCTGAATATACGCAATTTTCTGCTCAGTTAAGTAAGGTTGTAACAAGATTAGCGTTGATTATAAAAGTTGTAATTAACAATAAATCTTTTCTACGACAAGTTGGTTTACAAGTCTTTGTTTACGACTCGGTTAGAGGCTTGTAAGCCGCAGGTAACGACGTGCTTCATTACTATAGCGTATATTATTTATGTCGCCTTTTAGCCTGTTTTATATCACTGTTCCTACTATAAAGTTGCTGTTGTCGTCAACCGAATAAGGAGTATTCGGAAGAATTCTCATACTTTTATTGGACGATTCCTTGAATAAAATATACCCTTCACGATAATAAAGTTACACTGAACAACAGGAAATGTGGTTTTCTGTCTATAAAACAACAAATAAAACGCCTTCGCTCTTATAAAGTTGCTATATTTCTGATTTTTTTTATTTCGGGTATAAACACAACGGTTTCTGAAAATATTTTTGAATACAGATCAAATTGTTGTCTCTTACGTTAGGTAGGTATGCGAAGTATTAAAAAATTTGAAAGTTTGGGGAAAAGTTGGGTAATAATTACACTAAGGTTACATTTATTTCTAATACACAAATTTAATATAAATATCACAGTCAAAGATTATAATATAACTAATATTCTAGAAAGTCCTAAAGGTATATGGCAGTGAAATGCAGGGCTCCGATCTTTTACAGTCAAAATTCAACAACCTCAAGTCGTGGAGTATAAGTAGGTACAAAAGATTAGCTTACAAGAAAATACAGTGTTCACCAATGGCAAAACTAGTCCTATGTACTGTGACTAGAATATAGATTAGGAATAAATTACGAGATACAAATATCAAAAGTTCGGTATCTACATTACAAGCACTACTATGGCTAATCTACAATGGTTATGATCTTGTCTGACGAATATTAAGTTATACATTATCTACCTACACCTAATACCATCTTAATATTTTAGTTCAACAATATGAACATCACTAACAACTGCAAAACATCTTCTCACGTAACTTATCCTTAAAATTTGAAAAGATAATGTTGATTATTGCTTTGATTTCCTCTTCCAACATTGTTCGTATCTAAGTATTCGGAGTTCCATAGACGGTCTTGTTTTCCGGACTCTGTGAAAAATGGATTAAATCTAAATATCCGCATTGTCCATTACAATGAAAAACACTGATGGGTCATTGGGGTAAATTGTAAACAAGATCAATTTACCTCATACGGCGGTGGCGGCAGTATATCACACAGATTTATTTGACAGCCCTGCTCCGACCTCGCTACATTCGAATGTCTACTCGTCTGAATGGGAATTTTGAAACTGTTCTCCCTGCCCAGCCAGTGCCACTGTGGATAGTCGTACTCTAAATCACTCGCCGGACACACTTTGCTTTTGTCTTGTCGGCTTCTTGATCCGGACCTATTTGTATGACAAGAGGCGCAGTCGTCCTCCAAGACATTAATGTCATTATGTGCGTTCTCATGCCTCGGCTCTCTGTAGTCTTTAGTTGATCTGCTAGACGTGCTATGGCAACACGTCGAACATTCTCCATTCGAGTACTGAATGCTGCCATTACACGACCTAACAATGCTATTGTTATGAGATCGTCTTTCTGGACAATTTCTCAAGTCTCCGATGTCGTTATTGTCCTGTGTGGAAAATGATATTTATTGTTAGAAGTTAAGAACATTTTGTGTGGTATTTGATATATGATAGGATTAACGTATGCAAATTCGTTGAAATCTTATGGTCAACAATGGAATTCTCGAAAAGCTTATCAAAGTGTACCTTGAAATTGAGTTCTGTGTAAATGGCGCTGGACGCGTAAGGTTCCGGTGGTACGCGCCGCATTCTGTCAACACTCGAGGCGTCTAATCCTTGAATGGAATTCTGAGGCAGACTGTATTCTGGCTCGACACTTAGAATGCTCGTTGATTGCCCACCTGAGGATAATGTTAAATTCTATACGATTCCATTTTCAACTTAGTAGGCGTCTTTCAATCAAGATTCCTTCAGTTTGATAATAATATTACAATCAGTAGATACCGTAGTTATTTGTCAGTACCAATTTCGAAAGTATTTATATCGTGAGAAATATGTCAATGATGCTCCCAAATAAACACTTGATTATCAGAGCAGATAAGAGGCAATACTCACCATGTAGCAGACTTTGGTGACAGCTGCTGACATCCAAAGTTGTATCAGTCGGGGCAGCGAATACCGGCCGGTCTCTTAACCAGATAGTGTCTTTATTTAATAGACATTGTTGAGCCGTCACAATTGACTGACCTAGAATCGAGATCAATGTTTCAATTACATGTACTTTAAACATGACTACTGTTTACATACAAGAATGCAAAGATTTAAATCGTTTGATCCGAATCGAAAGGTCACATTTCTTTGACATTTCAATTGTATTGTTTAGCTTACTCGCAATGAACACCGTCTCTATCATTTTTTTTTTACTGCGAGTACTTTTGCGTGGCCTCAGGCACTATGGTATCTAACGATTTAAATTCTTTGCAATATTGTCTATTTCGAATTACCAGTAGATTTCTTCCTCTGTATGTTGTTGCGGCGCTTGATGTAGTAAATGCTGAACACTCCAATGGCGATTATAGAGAACAATGTTAGTCCAAGAGCTAGGAGCCAGGTTTCTTGAAATATATGCGTTATGTTCGAGTCTTTTGGTGGTTCAGTCCTAAGGAGTAAAAAGAAAAAACAAATGGTCATTTTCCATTGTCTAGAACTCGCTAAATAGGCTGTCAAAAGAAATTGAGTAGTAAATTAGAAATGTCTTTGTAAAACTGTAATAAAGAAAACGTAAAAAGAACATTGAGTGCCGAAATTTGCATACAATAATGAGGAAATAGGTAACGGAGTTCTAAAAGCTACGCATAAACTTAGAACACTCTAAAGTCGGTCACAACTTGTTATAATAATCTCAAAGTATAATATACAATTGTAATTATAGTTTGTTTATCGAATGCCTTAGTTCTGTTATTAACATTACGACCCGATTCGGATCATATCCTGTTGTGGCGAATAGCATATTTTGGCGCCCGACTGTGTCGAATCCGACAGACCCAAACATGTGTGTAACACTCTTCTTTATGAAATCAGAAGGTCTGGTGTAGGTTTTTTAATGACTAAGTAATATTGAATTAAGGAAGTAAGTATAGACGCCAGCAGGTCCACTTACCCAAATCTGTAAAATTTTACCAATCGAACATTCAGCTTTCCTTATCACTATGGTGATAAGGTTGAAAATCTATTAAAGAAATTTGACAAATTGTGGCAGCTTGATGTGCTAGCGTCTGTTAATAATATAAAAGCACAGAAAGAGACAGGGCCATGGCGCATAAACAGCACACATAACTATCATCAAGTTTTGTTTTAATTGAAGATACGAGTATTAGAGAACATAACTGTCAGCAGAGCAACGATCCTACTAATTGATCGGAAGCATCACTTACTGCACGTAGTGTCTCTGCGACTGCGTGGGCAGCATGTGTATGTGCGCGGGCGCACTGAACGGCCCGTGTCCGCGGCGCGTGACAGCGGCAGCGCGCGCACTGTACCGGCCGCCGGCACGCAGCGAGCTAGCTGCAGCCGCGCGGGTGCGCGCGCCCAGAGACATCTGACCAACAACTCGACCCCCGGTACTTCCACCCACGCGGATCTCGATCTGTGGTTAAGTGGTCTAGTTGTAGCAGTATATTCAAAATATAATGTCTTCTACAATAGATGCTCTGCCTGAATATAACCTTAAATTAAAATCCACAACTAATGGTTAGTTCACACCAAGACGCCACGCAACGCACCGTGACGCAACGATACTACAAGTGTGTATCTTTTCGTGTAGTAAATAAAGTTAGATTTTGAGTAGCTCGTCGCGTTTCGGTGTGACTTGACCCTTAGTTTTTTATTTGACAAATGGTTATAACATGGCAAGAGTGTCAATTTACTGAGCTATCATATTCCCGGAACCGTAAACAAGACGTTTTTGACATTTTGATCAAATGCAAATCTGGCTTCTGGAAATGTGGACGTTCTGGGGAATTCAAAAGGAATGTTGTGTTATCTTTTCATACAAATGTATGTAGTAATCATAGCATGTTTAATCAATAACCGCTCTAATATGGGAATACGATAAAAATTCAATCACCCCGTAACAATCGGATACAATGACCCATTGATTGTAAACACATTTTAATCCCCAACATAAAACTTTATCGAGCAAAACAATAATCGCCATTAAACAGTAATTGGTAAACAAAACTTACCAAGTAGCCAGTCAGTTCACCGTTCCACGTGCTCACAGGTGGCGGCTCCCATCGGATCCATGCCGACGTTGCGTTTATTACACCCGCTGTAACGCTTTGGGGTGGCGCCGAAGGTACTAAAATATCACCAGAACATAAAGTATGCAACCACATTAAATAAACAGACATCACCTGCTTTTCTCAACTATGTTGGAGTTGGCTATCAGTCTAATCGGATGGAGCGGAATTTTAGTATTTTACATGGATCGGTTGCCTAACTAATCTTTACAATTTAGTTATTACTGGGTAATAGAATATTAATTGGTAAAACTAGTAGTCAAACTTCCAACATACAAATGTCAGCCGAAATTACGCAAGCATGTCCTAGTGCCGGTGTACAATGTATATGGCTTGTTGCAGCGCCGCACCGCAAAAATGTTGCATCACAAATTATTGTCACGTGTGTCTGCCAGTAGGGCAAAATTTTTGCGGTGCGGCTCCGCAACGCGCCTTGTGCTCCCACGGTTACTCGTAATCTTGAAGATCGATCAATGTGACTTTTATCATTAAGCCACGAAACCCTCCCAAGACACAAACAAACAGCGAACAACTTACCATCCTCGTCTGTGAACCCCATCATTGAATTCGAAGGCTTTCCAAGCAACATCTTATAAAATGGCATCAGGAATATATCGTACTGCGTATATGCCATCAATCCCGTTAGGACGTAGCTCGATGATCCACTATTGTCCACGTTCATCAGAGACCCGTTTGAGCACAGGACGTCTGGATGAGCCGGATTTAGTAACGTTATTTCTTCATCAGTTGCATTGCGCCAATTCAATGTGGTTCCATTGTACCAAATTTTTACACCTTCCAAGTATTCATTGTAGTCGGTCAATACCTAAAAAATGGAGCGTTAATATGGTTTGTGCCACACAGTGAATGGAAGTATAAAAAACTACAAAGTAATAACTTACATCCCAAACAACTTTTAAAGATGTTGAAGATAACGCCTCTACCCTTCTCAGAACTAACACATTTTGTTGCAAATATTTCCTCGCTTGAACTAGCTCATATTGCGTCATGTGCGTCTGTCGTTCATAATCTACGCTATATTCACGTTCCAAAGAAGGCTCTTTTAGTTCATTGTTTCCTTTTTTTAGCACTTTAAGATAAGCCTCTTGCATAATACTGCCAGCTGCGTTGACAGCTGTGCAAATCACTCTCCCACTGTGTTCAGAACGCGCCCCATCCAAATATAATAAGCTCGAATTACTTTTCGTGCACTCCGGGAAAAGTAAAGAATCTTGAATTCCCTTCTAAAATCCAAAAGGTGGTCGGTGTAGGTAAGCCTTTAGCTTCACATGGGATGGAAACCACATCGCCCTCCCATGCGGTCAGATTGGACGGTATTTGCGTGAAGTGCGGTAAGGCTGAAACAGATGGCCGTATTAAAATAGAACGGACAGTTGTTAGAATTATTGATGCAATAAAATCGATCTAAACAGAGACAGAGCTTACAGTAAACGGTGAGTGTTGCGCTGGTGATACTGGTGCCTGCGTGGCTGTCGGCTCGGCAGGAATAGACGCCGGCGTCGGTCGCAGATACATGCTCTAGCCTTAATAGCCCTCGGATTATAGTTGCATGGGAAGGCAACGTGCCGTCCTCTTTGACCCATGTTATTTTTACGCTTGCATCATAACTCTAAAAGTAATTACGAAAGTGTTAGAACATAACAGTTTAAACAAGCATGACATAAATTGTACCCTAAGGGTAACACTACATTACCTGACAATTAAACTCGACAGTTTGCCCAACCAAGGCGGTTACGTTGCTAGGTTTAACAACAAAGTGTGGTCGTCTTAGAACAATTAGTGCCGCGGCCCGCGACTGCCTTTCACCGGCAATGTTTGATGCTACACATCTAAACAGACCGCTGTCTGTCGGTAATGTTTCTAAGATCTTTAAGTTTCCTGTGTCTGTTACTGTTACCCTGAAAGGAAATATCTTTATCACTTCACGTTCTAAAACAAAAACTATACAATGGAACAGTTTTTAAATTATTAGGGCGTGGCCACATTATTGATATATTAACTGAAATATAATGTGTTATTATTCACGAAATACATTCATTATCACTCGTATTTCACAAAATCGAAATGTAACGCAAAAATTAGTTAAATTGTTATATTGTAGTTAAACTTTCTTTTTTAATCTTTTAAAACACTACTACGCTGAAAACTTTCAAATTGACCACACCATTAATGATTATAATTTGAAATTCAGTTCAGTTCTTTATAAACAATTGGGTGTGTTTTTTTTTAACTCTTTTAGTTTCTTACCTGCCATTGACTTCAACGTCATACGCCCGTCCATCCTTGAGCCAGTGCACCGAAGGTTCTGGGACCCCTCGAGGTGGTGAGCACTCCAACAGAGCTGGTTCACCAGCTGCAACGTGCACATCTCTTGGCTCTGCTCTAAATTCGTCACGAAGAACTGGAAATTATATCTCCGTTACTACGCAGGACAAGATTGAACTAACAAAGACAGGTAGACATTGTAGCGTGGGGGGAAATGTCACAGTATAACGCAACGTGCCTGACAAGACGAGACATTTAAACATAGGTACTTTGAAGGCGAGCAAAATCTACTAATGCCAGCCTTACACGATACTGTTTACCGTCAACTTAGCAGCGCAGTGAAATGGACGGTGCTTGGTTGTCAGTGTGCATGACAAGTCTACTTAGCTACCCATACACCGTCAATTTACCGAACGCCGCTTCCAGTGTGCTGCAAAATTGACAATAAATTCTGGAAACTGGATCGTGTATGGCTAGCATTACGCGAACTGGCTGGTTGATGTTCATACGCATAAATGTAACATAATGTATCAAACATTAAATTTAATTTTGCATTAGAACGTCACTGAAACATAACATTTCTTTGACATATCTTTTGCACGACAGCTACCCAAGAAAGACATGGAATGTACGAGTAGTTACTGTTTCTGTGAATCGACTAAATGGCCATCATCACCATTGTATCCAAAATCTACTTTGCTAACAAGGAAGGATGCCATTACTCAGCAGTGGAATAAGGCTGTGAATGATGATGAAAAAGGGACAGAATACTTATACTTTTAAAGTATACCTACTTATCTATTTAAGAAAAGTCTGTCTAAAAACAGACGTGACGTCAGTGGTCTGAAGCTCTAGGATTAATTCTATATATTTTGCCGTACAGCATACTTGAAGTATTATGACATAGGTACCAAAATAGTATGAAAAATTACAAAGAGCGTATTTTGTACGAACTGACAATTAATTTTATTCATCAACTTAACATCAGTACCGTCAGCACGAGTTTTCAGTATTTGAGACGTAAAGTAAACTGGAACTTTGACGTTGCTGTAAAGTAAAAGATTGAAAACTCGTGCTAAGGGTACAGTCTCCATCTACTTTACGTCACAAAACTTGAAAACTCGTGTCAAAGTCTCTAGTTAGCCTTTTTTATTTTGACTTAACAAGGTTTCAGTTCAGTAGCTAGTGTAGTTATTTCTACTCTCCCTTTAAAAGTAATGTAAATAAAGCGTAGGCAGATTAGTACTACTGAATATTGGAAACGAAAGCAGATTGATTTATAAAGGCGTTTACGTTAGTCAGGTTTCACTCAACTGATTGAAGTAACTCGAGTACGGAACTGTTGATTTGTGTTGTACTAAGTCAGGAGATCTATTTATGTTTATCATGATTTGCGAGGTAATTAAAACGTTTTTTTTTGTGATCTATCCTCATAATATTTTTATTTAGAGGCTCTAGGACGACTCTTCACGTTTTTGTGACGTAAAGTAAACGGGAACTTTGACATTAATTTTATGGCAAAAATTTGTCGTACATACTTCAAGTACGCTGCGCTGTAAGTAAAATACGGAAATATCGTTCTACGGCATCTGGTGTCACAGTATAATACAAAGTTCTTAAAAATGAGGAAGGACTTTATTTGAGAGAGCACAATAGTTCCTTCTGTTAAAAAAAAATACAGCTGTTCAATACATTTTGTTAGCTATGCGAACAGTAACGCTTTAACCCTGTTGTGAGTTTTAATTTGATATGTCTATTTTCTATTAATTAATCTAGACTCAACTTTACTGAACTACAGTCAACGTCTACTAATTTACTAAACATATTTTAGAACATAAACTATACCTTACAAGCTATCTTAAGCACTGTACACACTATCCATTAATCTCTCTAGAACAAAGGTTAAACAGTACTCCGACATACGACAAACATTTGTATGCAAATATTTAGACTTCCCCCCTCTACCCACTTCCTACCTCTTAGGCTGCTTTTCCACAAGAAATGTGTCACCTATGTTCTAGCTTAGCCTTAACTTAGCTTAAGTGGACAATGTTTCAACGAAGCTAAGTTTTTACTGTACTTGCAAAACACTACTTTGATAGCGTATCTTACACGCTACACCATTTAAGTCTGCTGGAAAAAGATACAGCAACGAGTGCATAAATGTATAATACCTACGCAAAAATGTGAAGCGATTTTCTTGTAAAATAACAATCGCAACTTGTGAAATAAGACCTATTACGAAGTATGATAGGGTTCAAATGACTTTATTCGTAATAACATGTAATTGTAATCAATACAGTAAAAAAAAAACAGAGGCAGGTGCTCGCGACTTGTGCATATTATGGAACTACTACCTACATAGCCACTTACGGGTAAAACAAGGGCAGTAGAAAAGAGAGATCGAATGTGTAACAAGAGTACACATCACATATGTGAAGTTTGTCGTTGTTTAGTCATTGTCGTTGGTTAGTGCTTCGTTTGAAGAAAAGATCTCGAGTGTCGACCACAGACCGAAAGACGCAGCGTAAGCAGGCCTCTTATTAGATTGACCGGCCGCCATCGTGAGAATCGCGAACAACCGATGGATGCAAATAGCGAATTATCTTTAGGCGTGGTGGAAAGGAGAGGCCTATGTTCAGCAATGGACGTCTTCCGACTGATGATGATGATGATGTGACAGACAAAATGCTATACGAAGCCGAAACTAACCGTTTATCTCTTTCTAAAGACCGATGTGCAACATTTGGCGCCGATACCATTACGTGGCTCACACATCTCTTGTGGAAAAGTAGCGTTAGGCCAGGACTCCACCAAAGCGGAGATGTGTTTGAATAACCAATCAGATCATCCACATCTACTCTCCGCTTAGCTTCGGTGGAAATCTGATTGGTTATTCAAACACATCTCCACTCATCTCCGCGTTAGTGTAGTCCCGGCCTTATACACGTCTAGTACTCACCAGCGACGTTAAGCGAGGCATTGTGACTGACGGCCTCGCCAGCCAAGTTGCGTGCCACGCACCAGTATACACCCTCGTCGCTCTCCTTCTTACCCCGGTTCACCCTGGGGACATGAATCTTTGTGAGCTGTCTTGATTGTATGTTACTGGTGTCGGTTATGCCTTGATTTGTGATGAGGAAGTTGGGGATTTAAGACCTTTGTTTTTGTTGTTTGTTTTTATGGTGTTGAAGATGAATTTTTAAGCACACTACACGTACATGACCCGCTTAAAAAATGTGTTTAACTTGAATAGAGTTTAGAACATCTTTTTATTATCTTCGCAAGTTTGTCAGAAATGTTTGAAATCCAGCAAACCTCATTACAACGTAAAAAAAACTTTGGTTAAGTAAACTATGGGACCAATAGCAATTATACAGCATCGAAGAAAATAAGAATTATCAAAATCAGTTAACCCAGTCGTAAGTTAAGAGGTAAAAACAAAATTAGATTTGAAAACTTCCTTCTTTTTGAAGTCGGTTAAAAATAAAATATCATTAATATCAAATAAAAAGCATTGACATTATGTTCTCATTCAACATGAGAATAAGCATAATAAATAGAAATTCAAATAAAATAAACTAAAAAAGTGTTTGAATTTAAGTACATTAAGGATCTTGCCCTTGCATAAAAAAACTACTTGTAAAATTGAAACCCCTGTTTCTTAACCAAAGAAAATTTCAATTCAACCTCTTTATTCAGATAAAGATCGTTACAAAACACTTTTTGATCACACACCGCTGCTTCAGAATGTTATTGCCACGGAACTGGAGCAACGGAAGGCACTTGCAGGAAAATGAAATTGATAAAAGTTATTGCATGAGGTGAGGATATTATTATTGAAAAGATAGGGATGGTGAGAGTATTCGCGGTAAAATTTAAACTCAAAAATTATTGGAAAATTATAGAATAATTCTATGTATGTTAAATGTAGGGGGTAATCTCTGAAAGTACTGAACGAATTTCAAAAAATCTATTTATAAAGTATCGGAATAAGAGAGTGAAGTCGCCAGGAAAAGATTTTCAGGTAGTAAAATGCATTTGGTTTTAGAAATTTGAGAAGACTAAAACTAACAGCACATGTTTTAAGGGGATACCTACGCCTGTGCGAAAGTTTTTTGTTCGATTTTTATTTTATCGAACTCGTTATATCGAATATTCAGTTGTACGATGTTTTATTATATCGATGCTTTATTAGTGCGATGTAACGTTTGTGCGAAAAATCTTTTTGCGCAGAACTTTACAGCGATTGCTCATTTGTTCGATAGTTTATTAGTTCGATGGTATGTTGATTCGAAACGCCTATCTATAATGCATTATAAACGATGAGGAACCACGTTTAAGGCTGCAGTTCCACTGAATCACCAATCAAATGGTTTGAAAACCACATGTGTCTGGTCAGCTATGTGCATCAGCCATTATGATTGGTGAATGCGGCACAGCACCGCCTCAGTGAAACCGCTGCCTAAATGTGTCATGGGTCAAACATAACGTAGACAATACCAGTCCACCAAATGGTTGCCCAATCGCCTGATACCCTAAAACTAAAAGACGAAAATAAAGTAACTGGTGTGCTCGCAAGATTATTTTTAATTCTCAGACCTTTTTCTAATAGGCACCTAAAATGAATTAACAACACGTAAAATACTCACACAAATGTTTTATTTAAATAAAAAATCATACAACAACATTACAAATAAAAAAAATGTAACCGCCTTCAAAACCAACCACTAAAAAAGAGTAAAATAACCTACAAAATAACTTTTCTTTCGGAAGTCGGTGGTTTTTATTTTCATTGTCTTTTTTGCCACCGACTTCCGAAAGAAAAGTTATTTTGTAGGTTATTTTACTCTTTTTTAGTGGTTGGTTTTGAAGGCGGTTAAATTTTTTTTAAAAAAGCTTTTATTTTACTCTTTTTAGTTTAAATATTCAACACAAATTCTTGTCAAATAGCTGTGTGCACTAGAATTTTGTAATCCTTAGCACCGGTAATAACATCGCTCATGTACAAAATTAGCTAATA
The DNA here is from genome assembly GCA_028554685.1 of Agrotis ipsilon. NCBI lineage: Eukaryota > Metazoa > Arthropoda > Insecta > Lepidoptera > Noctuidae > Agrotis > Agrotis ipsilon. The sequence goes on along the minus strand of CM052961.1, from coordinate 4,770,103 downwards.
AAATTCCCTATCTCATAAACTACTGAACCGATTTTGATGAAACTTGCAGTGTTCCCTCAGTTGAACGATACCTAGTATAACAAAAAAAGGATGACGTAAATCGGACTTGTAGTTCCGGAGATAAGCGAACACAAACTAAATCAGTCGATGCCTACTCCTTACAGTTAAGGAGTTGTACCTTCCATCATCAGCTCAGCTACATGAGATTATGATTACCATACGCAAATACTTAAATTACTTCATAATATTTGCGAAAAACTATATGTGGGCCTATAAAATTTAAGGGTTGCCCTCGATTTCTCCAGGATCTAATCATCAGATCTTGACTTGGTGAATATGGGACCACTCCGAAAGCATCTCCTTTCGAATAAAATAAGAATTTTGAAAATCGGTCCACAAACGCCGGAGTAATCGCGTAACAAACACACAAAAAAAAAAAAAAAAACATACCGTCGAATTGATAACCTCCTTCTTTTTGAAGTCGGTTAAAAATTAGTAAATATGAATGGTAAATGTAAAATACCAAAATATGATTCTCGATGACGCCTATACCAATTTAAAAATAAAACATAATGATAACATGATCCTTCTGATTAATATGTGACAAAGTTAAAAATCTATTATAGAAATAAGTTATCTACATTGGAGTTCTAATTTTGTTTTTTTTTGTTAATCTTTCGAATCAACATACCATCGAACTAATAAACTATCGAACAAATGAGCAATCGCTGTAAAGTTCTTCGCAAAAAGATTTTTCGCACAAACGTTACATCGCACTAATAAAGCATCGATATAATAAAACATCGTATAACTGAATATTCGACATAACGAGTTCGATAAAATAAAAATCGAATAAAAAACTTTCGCACAGGCGTAGGTATCCCGTTTTAAGATCTAACGGATGATAATAGTATAGTACCTAGTTATTACATTTATGATGAATAGTGACAGTTATTTTAATTTGCCCAAAACAGAAGTTTGAAAGGAGGAAGAAGAGGCCTCTGTCCAGTGTGGGAATCAAAATAAGCTATTAAAAAAAAAACTTAATTTAACTGCAGACAGTACTAAACATACCTTAGAAAAAGCAGCCCGTCTTCCAACAAGACTCTGTGTCCATCTTCAGCTTGTGGTAGAGGAGATCCATCCTTATACCATTGAACATAAGGCTTTGGTCTGCCTTCGACCACACATCTCAATGTTGCAGCTTCACTGCGTCCCGCCACTGTGTTTGATGGGTGTTCTTTGATGCGGGGCGCTCTGTTTTGTGCTGTAGAGAAATAAAATGGAGTTAATTCATGGACTCAGAATGGGGGCAAAAACAAGCAGAGTCTTTGTGAAAAAATTCTGAATTTTCTTAGTATTTAAATTCTCCATTACGAGTAATCGAATATTCCCAAATTGGTTAGTTACCAATCAAATACCGTATGACCAATCACAGTACTGTCGCGCCTTGCCATTTCGTTGTATCTACGCTGCATATGGCGGGTTTAATCCCCTCACGGAACAATCATTTGAGTGGCCTAGAGATAGTTGTTCAAGGTTTGGCTATTCGTATATGTGAGCTTACATGTCTGTAAATTCTCTCACAGGATCCTCATACATGATTTTCTTAGTTTCTGTTTTTTTTTTAATAGCCACTGTCCCACTGTTGGAAAAAGGCCCCCTTTTCTTCTTTCACACTTTTCTATTTTGCACACTTTTCCATGTTTGCCCCGCAAACATGATCTTGTCAAATCTCCAAGGACATTCAATTTTCGTTAATTAAAAAAAAACTTAACCACCAATAAAGCCACTGAGTTTTAATTAATAAATGTAGGCATAATCTATGAAGTGATGACATCTGTAAGAGCTATTCAGCACGTGGTTAACATGAGGAGCATATGTAACCTAGAACATCTGTTAATGTCTCTACAAGAGACCATATGCAAATTACATGCTGTGAATATCATTTCGAACCAGCTGTTTATATCTTTAGATATCTATACTGTTGATTTTATTGAGTAACGTTCTAATTGAGTAATACGATACCCCTTGGTAAGACTAGTGGTAAAACTTTCAAGCTTCTGATTAACAGTAAGTTTGACTAACAAATTCCAACCGGGACCAGTGCCTTAACGTGCTTTCCTAGGCACTCGTTTTGAGGGATAGATGCTGATAGCTCAACTTATCCTAAAGATCAGTCTGTAATTATTTCAGCCACGAATCTCCTCATGCGTTACGTGTAAAAAAAAATCGATGAAGGATTGATACAAATGTGTTGAAATCCTAAGCCCAAAGAGCTCTTAGAACAATAGCCCAAGAACTCAAATTACTTAACATTGAAAGACCACTAGATTCACAAGTCAATAAAGTGTTAATAGCTTATTTGTTTCTTCTACACGTGCCTATAACAAAATATATTAACTGTCATAATATCTTATCAGCCCATAACGATCTACTACTGGACATAAAGGGGCGTCCCAATGACCTCAACAATTTGATTTCAGGACGGATATTGCTTTGACCGATTTGTGATAGAAATATAACTTTGTTATTGAAGAAGTTTCAGTAGAGGCAATCGTTACAGCAGAAAACACAATTCTTGGAACTTTAAATCATTATGTTACAGTGAAAATTTCATATTAATAATTACATCATTTACTGAAAATTTCACATTTTATGTATTATTGTAAAGAAACTGGTAGGGTAAGTGCAAAAGCAGCGCTGGCCCATTGGTAGTGGCCCCGAATTACAAGCAAGAAATTTATTTCCGTAGATACTGGGACCACTCAGCAGTGGGAATATTAGAGACTGATTACACCATAGAAGTAGACTGTTGAGCAATTATTATAGCGCATCTCTTCGACGAGCTGCTGAAAATCGTCCATCCATAGCCATCTTAACATACGATTAATAATAATAATATTCCACAACTATCACACAACGCCATCTAATCCCAAGCTAAGCAAAGCTTGTGTTATGGGTACTAGACAACTGATAAACATACTTATATGTATTTCCTAAATACATACATATTATAGATAAATTACACCCAGACACAGAACAAATAAATGATCATGTCCATCACACAAACATTTGTCCTAGGTGGGAATCGAACCCACAACCCCCGGCATAGCAGTCAGGGTCACTAACCACTAGACCAACAGGCCTGTCATATTTTACTGATAGCTGCTTTATATCGTCTCTATCTGTTAGACACCAAAGGACTATTTTTATCGGAGGAACCAAAGTTGATTAATTAATTAATCTCATTAAAAGCATAAAGTTCACAGGAAACTACCATAATTAATCTAAGTAGAAGGTCTCTTCGTGCTTGCCTGGCTTGTTGGTTTAGTGGTTAGTGACCCTGACTGCTAGGCCGGAGATCGTGGGTTCGATTCCCACCCAGGACAAATGTTTGTGTGATGGGCATGATCATTTGTTCTGTGTCTGGGTGTAACTTATCTATAATATGTATGTATTTAGAAATATATAAGTATGTTTATCAGTTGTCTAGTACCCATAACACAAGCTCTGCTTAGGTTGGGACTAGATGGCGTTGTGTGATAGTTGTGGAATATTATTAAGCAAAAGTAAGCTGAAACTTAGTCTGACTTACGTAGAGATCACAGCTCTAAATCTTAGACTAACAAGGTCACATGTCTAAAACCATAAATAATGAATGTTGTCTCTAACAACAGATGTTTGAGGTTTTTAACCTTTTAAAACAAGTGGTCCTTGTTTAATTTTGTTCCATTAAATTGTGAACATATTGTTGTTATGGCTGTAACTATTAAAGTTGAACATGATTCATTCAAATATTTATGTCGGTTTTAAAAGTGAGTAACGAAAAAAAAGAGCAGATCGTTAACACAAGAGTGGAATGAAGAATTCGACTATGTCGACCACAGAATAGATAGAGGTCCTCTATTATTGTTTTGTCCTGTCGACCATGACTGAGTAGGAAGCAGGTTCATATCCTGCTCGCAAACTAATTTCTTTCTCGAAAATAGGTTTTTTGTTTTCACAATTATTATGTTGTTAACTGGTAGATAAATTATTAATATACCTCTCCTAACTCTGTCTTAAAAATAATAATAATCTTCTGCCTTAAAAATAGTCCATGTAGAGATCAAACTCCGGTCAGTATTTTTTATTGAATGCACTTGATAATACTTTGATCTCTGACTTAAGACTAACCACTTCAGTTTTCGTGGGAATCATAACACACCACAACATCACACCATTTTGTGTTGAGATAACAAGAGAGAGAAGGATAATTCTCCGCGCGCATAGCACGTCCACCGCAGAAACGGGATTTTTTGACGGGAGAATAGACTAAAGGAGTTATAATATCTAGAATTTATTTCTATCGACTAGCAGGCGTAGCATGGCACCGTAGAAAGGGGTTTTGTCTACGGAAGAATAGACAAAATGACAGAACGTAAAAATATTTTTATTGTTTTAAGCATGGTAATGTCAAAAATATGGATAAAAACGTTCTTCTCTTCACTAGTGTACGAATGGTGTCATATTTGTGCAAAAAAACAGTTGACTTGTGTAGAAACAACGATGAAATAACTTTGTCTTTTCTTGGTAGAATAGACATAGAATCGCCATGCTACGCGTGCTGGTGGCCTACCATGACGTCTTGAAGAAGTGTGGAAACGAGATGGCGCTAGACAACTTGTATAGCTCTGTCCCTTTCCCACAGTGGAATCAGTCTTGCTTTTAGGCGTTATGGTAGGCCACTTTAGCATGGCGATGTTTATTTTAAAAATGTAAAAATGTTTTTGTCGTCTACGGGACCATATTCGGGCAAAAAATCGAGTTGTATAGAAAGTAACTACATATGGCTATTCTTGGTAGAAAACAGTGCAGGAAAGGTCATGTTGGATACAATACCATTTTTGTCTAAACTTTTGGGGTTTAATCAAAAGTTTGGACATAAAATTAGCGACTCCGGTCTCGCAACGGGTCAATTTACCGGATCGGAAACCTATCCTATCTTACAAGCTGTAAGCATTCATAGTCAACTACTAATTTCATTGAAATAGATTATTTGGTTTCATAGATTAGTAGTTAGTACGTTGTAGAACAATAAGAAAACAAGAAATTATCAGTCGATATTCATAAAAAATCTAGACCGGCCTAAATCATTACAATAATGGGTCCGGCCTGTTATTTTCTACTAGACTACAGGGGTTCCATTTAACATAATATCTAACATAATTGCGATTCAATTTTATTATCAAATGAAAAAAACTATTTTTTTGCTGAAAGATAATTAGCTCAGATTTATAATAATTTTATCACAATAATTCAGATTTAATTATTATGATTTTACTGAAGTGGCGTTTTTACACCTCTTGGGCATGTTTCTTTTTTTTCAGTTTATATTAATTTGTGGTCAGGTTTTTATGCAATGAGATAGACCATAGTAGATTTAATATTTCACTTTATTGCTATTTGTATCAGCTTGCACAGCAAAAAGTTGACATAAAACTACAATAGTGAAACGCACATAAAAGTCGTTTCAGTCTATTGATTCCGCCAATCCGTAAAGAATGTGTAACACGCTCCAATTCTAGATTAAATCGATGATCAATCATTATCATTATACGGATGACTTCGTAATATAAACGTCAATGAACTGGGTGGAACTGTCGACATTTTTAGTGCTTGTTGGATGCAGTAGCTAGTGTGTTATGTGTCTCAAGTTTGATTTCTGCACGAAACACATATTTGTACGGCCTCATCATCATCATCATCAGCCGGAAGACGTCCACTGCTGAACATAGGCCTCCCCCTTAGACCGCCACGCCGAACGACAATTCGCCACTTGCATCCATCGGTTGCCCGCGACTCTCACGATGTCGTCGGTCCACCTAGTGGGAGGCCTACCTACGCTGCGTTTTCCGGTCCGTGGTCGCCACTCGAGAACCTTTCTTCCCCATCGGTTGTCAGTTCTACGAGCGATGTGGCCTGCCCATTGCCACTTCAACTTGCAAATTTTACGAGCTATGTCGGTGACTCTGGTTCTTCGCCGAATATCCGTGTTCCGGATTTTATCCCGCAAAAAAACTCCGAGCATAGCTCTTTCCATTGCTCGTTGAGTGACTCTTAGTTTCTCTAAAAGGCCAGCAGTCAAAGACCACGTTTCAGAGCCATATGTAATCACTGGCAACACACACTGGTTAAACACCCTTGTTTTGAGACACTGCGGGATTTTCGATGAGAAGATATCACGTAGCTTCCCAAACGCTGCCCATCCTAGTTGGATTCTTCGGGCGACCTCTTTCTCGAAGTTGGACCTACCTAACTGAACAATCTGTCCAAGGTAAGTATAATGGTCTACAACTTCGAGAGTATCATTCCCAACAACAACCGGTACGAGCGCCACATGGACATTCGACATGACTTTCGTCTTGTCCATGTTCATTTTAAGGCCGACCCGTTGGAAAACGATACTGAGGTCGCTGAGCATAGCATTGAGGTGCTCCAACGATTCTGCCATGATGACTATATCATCGGCAAAACGAAGGTGAGTGATGTATTCGCCATTGATGTTGATGCCGAGTCCGTCCCATTCCAAGAGCTTGAAAAGGTCCTCCAACGCGTTCGTGAACAGTTTCGGAGAAATAACGTCTCCCTGTCTCACGCCTTTCTGCAATTGGATTGGTTTCGTGCTCTCTTCCTGAAGTCGGATGGACATGGTGGCGTTACTATACAAACACTTCAATACTTCGATATACCTATAGTCGATATGACATCGTTGGAGGGACTGCAATACTGCCCAGGTTTCGATTGAATCAAAGGCTTTTTCATAGTCCACAAACGCTAAACATAATGGCCGATTATACTCCTCTGTCTTCTGTATAATCTGGCGGAGCGTATACACGCTCCGCCTGATTATTTGTACGGCCTACACGTTAAATATTTGTAAACGAAACGCACCCACGGGTCCTTAAGAAACAGGAGAAATTTCTAGCGGGGACATAGATTAATACAAAAAAAGTATAAATATCCATTCGTGAATGTCGAGTACCTATATGGGTTCAGTAACGAGTTGGACAGTCAGAATTGTATTGTGATTCTTCAAGAATTTCTTCGTAACACAAAATTTAAACTGGTGTTCGTTGTGGGGTAAAGGGAGAGCAACTAGTTCACCACTAAAGTGGACAAGATGTGGTGACACATCATGTCGTTTGACTCACAACGTTTTGAAAGACTTTTAAGACTCTATCACTGATTTTCCTGTCTCACCAAATAATCTACCTTTACCTTACTTATTACAACCTCTGCCTATCTAGGTACTCTTTGAATTATATTACAATCGCGAATTCGCGATATAATACCTACTATATTTTTGTTATGCATATTCATGAACTGATATTCAAAACAAACCAGTTCGCACGACTGGTTTTGATTTTTTGATGGATGAACTTGTACAAAAAAAAACACAGCATGCTTATGCCGTTACGCGTAGCACGTGTCTATGTACCGAGCCAGGGTAATATTTGCTATCCGACATTTTCGGACTAGGTTTATATAAGCATCCAACCTTAATGCGAAATGAATGTTCTATTTTCATTTATAGTTGCTTTAATTACATAGAATCTTGGCGAAGCAATATTTTAATACAAAGCGCTGAACCTTTTTGATAAGTTAGCATTCAGAAGTTATTACCGTCTTTCCACTTCAACACTTTTGCATTAATAGTTTAGTTTGTTAAATGTTTCGTAAACAAAATAGACCAAGCCTAATTTATTTTGTTTATGAATTCAGCCACATTCAAATTCCAATCATACCATTTCAAACACAAAGTCCAGATTACAACCACCAGCCACTATTCCATTACAAACCAAAAAAATATTCTAGAATTTAAATTTAAAAAATCGGACTAAGATGGACAACATAATTCGATTAAGTTGTCCAACATTAACGTAGCATAAAATTTTGTTACTCATTCTGATAAACGGAACGATTGACGCCTACTCCACCGGCAAAGCATTCCTTAGTCATAGAAGAGCCGCGTCTTCATAAAAAAATAACATACGGATCTCTCAATACCGTCCGTTTGTCCGTATGTCCGTTCCACTGCATTTAGATAGACATACAGATAAAACGACACTCGGGTATTGTAATAATTGTGATTTATTTTTTTAAGTTTTGTTACTTTTTATAGGGTTGGCACTGGCTGTCAAAAGTTCTTTTTTAAACATAGAATCAAGAAATATAATTCGTTGGTAAAACACAAGTGCTATTTCTAAGGATATTAATAAAGCTAGAGAAGAATTCTTGAGTTTTTTTCAGTACTCTAATCAGTTTATATTTGAGGTTGGTCCATGATTATATGATAGGATTTTCATCTACACTATTTTTTATAAACACAGGCGATAAGTGGGCTACACTAACGTGATCCTCTGGAGAACTAGGTGGGAATTTGAATGTTATGGTGAATAAAAAATGTTACTGTAAAATAAACTTTTGACTTACGTCAGTCATGTTTTATGTAAAAAGCTTTTGACCGTTGTTTGTATCAATAAAAAGTATAGAGAGGTCAAAGGTGGATTGGCTCGAAAATAATTTGCCAAGACGTTAGCCGAAGATTTATTTTTTGCGAACACTGCAGACAACATGTCTGTCAAACTGATTATGTTATTTAAATGCCTTGTGGCTTCGTATTAAACTAGAATAAAATAAATAAGTTAGATCATATAATCCGTAAAGTATAATATAAAGGCAAAATTTAAGAGTCCTTTATCATACTAAGCTCTATAAAGATTATGATTAAAATCGTTGTTTAAAACCGTTGTTATCTCTTGATTAAATACCTTCTTTTCGAAAACAAAACACTTTTATAGATGCATCGATCAATACCAACCTAAAAATAAATCACTATAAATTCTATAAGACCGGTTACATAACAGCTGCATAGTATAAATTAAATCTGAAATAATCACTACCCTCTCTATGTTATTATCTACTTACATAATTGCAGTCTTTACATTAATTGTAGGCCTTTTATATGCAACCAAGCGAAAAGGTAGGGGGAACCTTCTTACAAAAAGGGTTTTTTTATAAACCAATAATAAGTAGGTTATTACTCAGCTTTATTCCGAAGCTTTATGAACTTGTAATAAAGCTCTGCTATAGTTTGTACACATTGAAATTGGTGCACAGTGGAACAAAATATTAAATTTAGAGCAAAATAAAGGCTTAGTCAAAATTAAAGCCTTATTCGGGTGACAGCATTTCGAATACAGTGATTGGAAAGCCAACGCTTATGGCTACTCTTGCTGGATTAATGTTTTAGAAATATTAAACGCTTTACAAGAGCCTGCTTTTTTGTTATTACATACTTCAGTTGCCAGTAAGTGTGTGTCAATGTAGTAATAATTAAACTATGTATTTGTTGCAATCAAAAACAAGTAAAGTATAAGCTGTAGTCTATCCAGCAGTTCTAAGAGTGAAAGTATGTGTGTGTCTATCCAGATTCTGAACAGTTTTTATGGATAAAGAATGAAATAAATGAAATAATGGGAAATTAATTTCTACATATTTTTTTTTTTGTTTCTGATTTATCGATAGCTATATACGGCCAACCCTACGACCAACTCAAGCGCAACATCGGCAGTAGTCCTTTATTAATACTTGTCACTGTCAGTGATAACGCGACACAATATAACTATGACAGTGTTTGTCTTTTTGTCGCAGTGTGCAGTGTGGGTGCACCGTGCAGTCAGTGGATATAAATCGATTAATATATTTTATACATTTTTATCAGACAGCCTGACACAATGGATGTAATGTGATTATTTTGAACCGCTTCATTATAACGAAATAGGGTCGTTGCTGTGGTTACGTAATTTTATATTGTTTGTTTGTAGTTTTATTATTTAGGCGGAATGAGACGAAAGATTAGGTTTTTTTTTTTTGCTATTAGTTTTTAGTTAAATTAGGTTTTTTGTTGAATCCTCGGTTCCTGGATTTTAGTTAGGTTAAAGATATTGTTGGCAATAAAAATGGGTGGACTTCAAAAGGTGTTATGATTCGGAGAATACTTACAGGCGTGTCGATCTGATTAGAGAACAAATAATTAACATTGTATTTTTTTTTAAATAATTTATAGGAATATGAAAGAGTTTTTTTTTTAATATTTTAAAATTTTGGTAATGAAATCCTTCGTTGAATAACATTTAATAATAAATTTATATTTTCTATTTGAGATAAAAAAGAGACAAAATAACAAACCCAGCAGAAAGATGTGTTATAGATTTCTAAATATACATAAGATATAAATAAAATAAAATATAAATAAACACCAATAGAAATCATGAGCAGTGGTAGCCCAGTGGTATCGGTCCCGACTTACGAGTTGGAGGTCGTGGGTTCGAACCCAGCTTGGCGCATTACTTTGTGTAATTTATTTCATCACCACTGCTCTCAAAACGGTGAAGGAAAACATCGTGAGGAAACCGGCATGTCCTAGAACCATCAAATTCGAAGACATGTGACATCTGCCAATCCGCACTGGGCCCGCGTGGTGGAGTATGGCCCACTCCCTCTCACAAGAGAGGAGACCTGTGTCCCAGCAGTGGGAACGTTATAGGCTGATGTTGATGAATATAAATCATTGATCATAAATCAAACTGCTATAGATAATATAATAATAGCCTAACCTAATCGTAAAGTCCCACGGTTGTCAAAATTCGTGAATTTATCGCAACAACCTGCTTATGTACTTTACGGATAAGTAAAAACCTAAGGTTATTGACCTCTTTTATGCAAAAAGTCGAGTAGTGTTAAAGTATGTACAACTTTTTTTATAACGTGTTAAAATCATCAAATGAGTCCTCCCAGGGCAGAGCAGGATGGGACTGTCAGACTTATACCTACTGACTAAAATTCACGGTGTCCTTTAATAGACCTATACGTTCTATACGGGCCACGGTTAGTCGTTAGTCCCGTGACCCCAGCAGGCTTGGGCTCTCTAAGAAGTAAAGTACCTACTTACTTAGCTGTTCCGTCTGTGGTTAAGTATTTAGAGTGTAAATATTTTTTAAAGAATCACCTCTTTGCACCTACTTTTAATATCTAGATTTATTTAGAAATAAAGTAACAGTTTATAAATTAGATAACAATAGATCACCAAAAAACAAATATTTCCACGTTCATACAAATGTACATTAAAAACTTTCATATAAAAGAATCTATCGAATAAATGATTCACAATAACATTCATTTCGTTTCGGCGTCGATCATCTGTTGTGAATTTAAGCCCAGTCTATAAAACATACAGTTGCAAATCGAATGACAAATGGATTGAGAAATGGTATCGTGAGATATCCGACCAAGTCGGAAGATAGGCGAACGCGCCAATAAATATTGTAATAGTTATCATATTTATTTGATCCAGAAATGCAGTGATAAAAAATGTGATCCGTCAATACATGACTTTGTAACTTTAATCTGTATAATTTTCATTATTTTAATTTAATTGTTGTATTATTTTTTATTTGTATTGACTTACTGATTATGTAATTTTATTTCCTTTTTATTTAATTTTAATGTGTTATTAAATTGTAATTATTACCTATGTTATCTGAAATTTATGGTCTATATTTCTGATAAAAATAAACTGTTATTTTATTAATACACTAAAACTGCACGGCAGTAAATATCGTAATCCGACACTTTCTAATTTTATATTGACAGACCATAACATGAATCTTACGAGTAGCATTTGCCTTTTTTTTGCCTGGTAAAATCATCCTCGAACTCAGGGCAGGGCAGGAAGGACTGTCAGACTTGTACTGACTAAAATCCACGGGGTCCTTCAATAGATCTTTACGTTCTGGGGCGCGGTTACCCGATAGTCCAGCAACCCCGAACAGTTCCACAACCCCAGAACCATTGCATGGGATGGAACTCAAACATATAACTGGGGAAATGTATTTTTCATATTAGGTTAAAGGTATTCCTTTTACAAACACACACACAGGTACACCTGTTCCTTACCTATCTGGGATAACAAGCGTTAAGTTATGATACGTTATTATCTTATCATTATTAACAAAGACTGGTTAACGAACCGGACCTAATATTGAATTTTAATAGATAACAATTATGTGGTAGTGTCCACGAATCACGCCATCTATTTCAGCAGAAATAACCCTCAAAATCGGATGCTTATAGCTAGTCAGAATTCTGGTCTGCACGGACTGCAGGCCGTCCTATATAGGGCCAGAGAGCTATTACCCGGATGGAACACAAAGAAATTCGTCAAAGCGTACAATTTTAAGTAGAAATAACACATTCTATACATGCAAAAAATACTAGAAACACAAATTTGTTCCTCCTATTTACGGTATTTTTGTCAAAGCATACTATTTTAAGTAGAAATTAAATTTTTGTACATGCACAATTACGAGGAACACAAATTGGTTCCCACCATTTAAGGTGTTTTCGTCAAAGCATACTATTTTACTAAATATCACTATAATGTAACAGACTTGTCGTAGGTAAAACAATTTTCCTTGTACGTGAATTAAATTAAATCAAGAACCGTCCTATTATTTAACAGGAAACGCTTTTCAGCGTACGCAACAAGGATTGTCTATTTACCATCCTAAAAGACAAAGGAACGCGCGAAATAACGTAAACCCCACCCATTTAACGAACATTTAAGGGAAATACATTTCATACCTTACGTGTTACAAAATATAACCCATTTTAGATTAGCTGCGAAGTAACACATAATAAAATTTTAATTAATCCCAATTAAAAAGAAAGTATAATAAAACTAAAAAAAGGTTTTACGATCAACACCTTTGAAGAAAATGTGAGAATGAGAAAGTTTTTAAACGAAAATAAACCAAATTTAAATTTCCATTTTATGACGAAAATTATCACCCACTTATTAGTGAAATTTAAACATTTATTTCCCATTTTAAAACTTGTTAACCCAAACATAAATTTCACGTAATTATTACAAAAATAATATTTACTTTTTCTATGAATATTAAACGGTTAATTATCGTTTGTAACTTAAAAATAATTACTGCTTACAAAATATATATTACAATTACTGTCTACTTTACCCATTAATCGAGAATGAGGCCAAAAAGTTCCCACTATAAACTCGTAAAGGCCCAAACCCCACTTAACTGGCCGTTAACATTAATTAAGGTAGCGTTAAAAAAAGAGAAAAAAAAGGTTACATTGTTTTGTATCGGCTACCGAACAACGGAACTACATTTTATTAATTGGATACTGTTTTTTTAATTACCTGATGGAGAGCCGATCTGATAAAAATGTAAGTCCCGCTCAATTGAAAAAAGGTTTTACGGTGCAGCACTTAGGACCAATAAAGACCTGTTTTTTCTTTTTTTTTTATGTGCGTTATTGTTATTGGGTTATCAAGATCTATAAGAGCGTTTATTTATTGTGTTGGAGTGTTGGAGCAAACTTTATGTCTTCCTTATGTGCCAAGAATAATAGATTAGGTATAGGTACACGAATTGGTCCTGCGAAACTTTATTAACAGGACTTTATCGAAGAAGCTTGTCGAGTGTCCCACATTTATGACAAAAATGTTTGTATTTATAGAACTTTAATTCAATATGGTTAGTTGATATACCCAATAGAATAGTTCTCGAAAAGAAATATCCAACCGAAACTTTAAAAAGTTTTTAATTCATAATACTTTTCCATTCATAAATGCTAGTTTCTCTTGACGCTTACATCTATTCAACCATAATAATCTTAAACAAACTTTAAGTCAAAACAAACAAAAAAACAATAGTTACCATTAGTTCCATTCAGTCCAATGAGAAGTAAATGCACAAATACAAGAAACACAAATTGGTTCCTTCCATTTATGGTGTTATCGCACTCATTAACACCAGCATCCACCATACTGCCACCAAATTATGCTTAATTTTCACACCATCGATAATTTACATGTTTACAATTTCACTATAAAGGTTCCACTATTTATTTTTTCCACTAGCATACTGTAATCTCCATGCATTTGAAATACGAATATTCAAAATGTCATTTTATTTGAATAAAAAGTTCGGTAAACAAAGTCGGCATCGCGTTCGGAGCTCGGTTCGACCTTTCCACACGACCATGCGGCTTCGAGTCTTGCGTCGTACTATCGCGCCTCCCTCCCTCATCTCTGTTTACTCTGTCCCAAATGGGGGGATACGCGAGTGCTCCAAACTTTATGTAACTCTATTATGGTGTAAAGAACCATTATCACTTGATTTGACTGTCACACAAGTAAAAAGTATTATTGTGTTTGGGCCAAAGTTGCGTAAACACGTAAGTGAACAAACCCAATTTGTTCTAAGTCAGTTGCGAGAATACTTAACACTCGAGAAACTTTTTTATGATCTGTTAAACAAGCTTGCCTACTTGCTGTTTTCCACAAACAGACTTTTAAGGTGTTTGTTTTCACCTTTTTGGTATTGCGAAAGAATGTTGAAGTTCCAACTTTCGGAAATGTGGTGATAATTTTTAATGTATAAAATTTTCTGAGGTAAGGTGGTTTTATTAAAAAGAAAAGTAGTTTATGAAATGGGTCACATAACCAAGAGTCCTTCATTTTTTTATTCATCTTCAACATCTTCAGCCTACAAAAAGTTCCCGCTGCTGGGGCACAGGCGTCCTGAAAGAGAGAGTGGGCCTTAATCCACCACGCAGGCCCTCAACATGCCCGCGGGACATCCACCAACCCGCACTGGTTGGTGGATGTCACGTCATGTCTTAAATTTTTTGGTTCTAGGGCATGCTGGTTTCCCCACGATGTTTTATCCTTCACCGTTAGATTCAGTTTAAAAAAAATGCACAATATTCCGTAACCAAGTAGTAACGAAGTTGAATAGGTGTCAGTAAAAGTTTATCGGTAAAAACGGGGTTTTAAATAATAACAATCCATCAGCCCACGTCAGCAGTAGGGTTGAGCTTCACAAAATCAATGTGTGTCTAATCAATCACAAATCCTCCGATATTAAATTTCTATACAGAACTTCAACAAAGGCGAACCCATAATCTTTACTAAGTTTTTGTCCAAACAAACCCCACGATCGAAACTTTGAAGCCCCATTCAAAAAGGAAAGGGAATAAAATACGGCTTATTTCATTTGACGCATTTGTCGAGTTAGCGCAAGCGCACCGGGCGGCCGCCGACAAAGCCAATGGGATCGTATATAAAAAACGTTCTAATTTCAAACCGGTCGCCCCTCCGCCGCACGCGCTCCTGCGCATCCCTTCGCCCATTATTATGCTGAAGAGGTCATTCACAGTTCGCACAATACAACCCATACATGGGTGAGTTGCTAATAGGTGAGGCTGGTCGCTCTTCAATCCTTTTTGAGCTTTTTAATATTGAACGTTGTAGTGAATGTGCTATACAACGCTGACAACGCCTTGTGATGACTGGTCCAAGGTGAAATAACTATGTAGGACGTATGAAATTGTGCCCACACAAGAAATGTTAACGACGCCTGCTATTTTGTAATAAGTCATAATTACAGTTTAATTGGCGGCGGCACAAATTCCTTGATTACGAAGTCTAAACTTTAGACTTTAGCATAATTACACGATGCTAAATTACCAGCCACTAAGAATTTAAATTTAAATGTACATACCTCTAGAAGTCAGTAACACATAACAGCATACAAATTGCCCATCGAAACTAACATGTCTTTAAATAATTATGTTCTTCTGAATGTATGTCTCGTTGATGACAATAGACTCGCAGCCTATCACTTAGGAAACGTGAGCCCACCCTTTCCCTAACCCTTTTGAAAAAAACAGGGGTAGTGTTATAGAAGTAGGAATAACTTTTGTGAAAACCTTATCCACAGTTTTCATTTCAATGTCGATTGATCCTTCGGATCAATCGACACCAAAGAAAAAAGATATAATGTTGTACCAATATAAATAAACGACGTCTTAAAGCGCGTAATGGCGCTCAGACTTAACAATCTCTTTAATTAAAGGGTGGCCTGCTAATTGAACTGGTCCTGATACAGAAAGATATCGACACCGCCATGTGGTATTAAATTTTTACGTCATATCCATGCAAATTGGTCATGAGCCAAGTATACAATTATTATTTTGAACGAGTAAAGATTTTACTCTCAATGGCCCTACTTTTTATTAAAGTAGGGTATCGATTGCAAAAAACTGGATAATTTTAATAATAGCTACATTTACGAAAACACCACCTTCAGACATTTTTTCATAATGTCACAGTAATGTCATGTCGACCGAATTTAAAGACATAATTATGTGACATAACCGACCCGCTATGGGCCCTCTTTTCTCTCAGAAACTGAACTGTAGTTATCGCTCAAAAATAGGAATTTTACAAGCTTTTTGTGTTTTATCAAATAAAATAAAATAAATATCTTCTTAGAGCAAGTACATAAAACTATTACTATCTCATAATTTCTTCTTCTCTTCTTGCTCATAATTTAACCTATTGGCATAACAAACCACATATTATAACTGATGCAACAAACCTTTTGTAAACTTACAATAGAACACCATGTTATGACTATTAAAAAAACGTAAAAGAAAATTCTGTAGGCGTTACAATATTGCAAGAGAGCAGCAAACAAAATGCGTTTTTATTTCAACATTGAAAACAAGAAGTAAAAGTGCATTTGTAATCAGTGGGGAAAACAGTAGCCATACGGATGTCGCCTACGTCGTACGTGCATGCACTGGCAATGCGAGAAAATGACCACGCGAAACTGAACTCTGAAACTAGAAGAAAACCCACGTACCCATTTAAAATCACAAGCGCAAGAGAAGTGTGAGAGCTCGTCATATTCTGGTCACAATATTTTTATTGTCCACCACTTCAAATCCATAAAAAGAACCATCTCAGCATATATTATAAGTAGCATCGTAATAAAAATACGTTATTGTTATTTATCTGGCCTAATTCCAGTGCTGTTGGCATATAAATTGCCTTTTTTATTTAGATAGACAGTCCATTCTCGGTTACTAAATCATATTTCGCACGCACACCCAATTAAGCCGAACGCTTTAGTGAATAAAAATGCATATATTCATTTTTGCCAAGATTGAAGAATATTGATTTGACCTTAAAAGATAGCAATCGAACATATATTTGAGCACAGTAGCCTGTTACCAACTATTAAGTATTGAAATTTTGCGTCATTTTATCGGACTGTACGATTGTACAAATTGAGACATGAATATTCACTCCATACTTGCATAAATTGTTCAATTAAAACAACACTGTAAATATTGAAACAAGAGTTCTTACGTATAATATTTCGAAATTTTAAAACCTTACTTACCCAATATAAAATTATGACATTTAAAAAAATCTTTTACTTTTACATAAAAAGCATCTCAGTTGCGTTTCGTAAATAAGCAAAAGAAGATATTAAAAAGTTGCGTAGTTTTATTAATCCTTTGTATATCACTCGTTTCCCAGTCAACTATCTTTGTGCTACTTTGTAAACAGCAAAAAATATTTAAGCCACAAAATTCTGCGAACGTCTGGAGGTGGCCATTTCGTACTAAGTCAATCGACCATGGTGTGAGTGTGAACACTAAAATGATTGTTCTTAACACGACCATTCGTCACCCGATGTATATCTGTTGAGATCCCAAGAAAGATAAATGAATCTTTCGCAGAATTAAAAGTTCTTCAGGCCAAACTTGTGGGAATAATACCACTTACTTTGGAAGTTTGCAGCATTAAAATACGCTTTGAGAGACATAAATCGTTGATGTCAATAATAAATGGTTTATAGAATAAATAGCTACTTCTACTGAGAGCAAATAAGACAAGTGCGGTTGCAGTTTGCTTTAGGCTATGGATAAAGGGGCGGTTGAAACGTTACACGAAACACGTGCCATGGAAGGTTTTATTTCACTAAGTTTACATTGGATTTTTTGAGTTTTAGGGAAAATTATTTTGTGTGGTTACTTAGTTTAATGTGTATACAGCTGAAACTATTTACTATGCAGCACGCACTACGTGTACAGTATTCAACAAAAAACCCGGGTGTGCCTAAAAATAGTGCTTTATTAATATTGAAATTACATTTGTCTACTTGTCTGGTCTACAGCTGACCAAAATGATTCAATGTTTGTATCTCTCATAGGTAAATGAGAAGCTACTTATAACACATAATCTACATCGCAATTAATTATCCGAGATTATCCTGTCACACACAGAGATCAAACGCCGTGAATCATAAAACGCTGCGTTCGGAACGCCCAAGTGCGTTCAGCCAAGCTTTTCCCGAACGACACCCATTGATTGATGAACAGACAACTGCCGTGTTTTGCATTCAGCTATTTACGGGTATTTCCTCCGCTTAACCCGTCTAAAGACTGATTAATGGCGACCACCGCTGTCTATTACGCGAGGTGACTGGTGGATGTCTGCTTCACTGGATACGTAAGAAGTACCTGAAGGAAGTCTATTTAGAGACACGTCAAGCCAATTTAGAGGTTAATTCCTTTTTAGTTGTTCAAACAAAAGGTGACGATTCTTTGAATGGGTTCGTGAAAGATTGTGTTGAGCCGTGTAAGGAGGTTACGTTATTTTGTTGAAAATATTGCAGCAATTTATCACTATTTCGAAAACTTCACGATGTCGTAGAGTTAGATAAGAAGTTATTAATGATAGCAGATTTAAACCAATAGATAAATCAAATCGTATTATCAGTTTGATACTAGGAATATTCTGACTTAGAATCTACACGAGAGATTTATTTGAGTTGACTTAGAAGAAGAACATAACTTGTTGTTTTATCACATTTTATATTGATTCCTATGCTGTCTGTTTTTTTTATTAATTTGAACCTATGTGTGGAGCTGACTCTGTCATACTCCTAAAAGTCGCCCCTTCAGTTATCCTTTGCTTTCCAGGGCCGCGACAACCTCTTAAAACAGTACCGTAAGCCTCTATAATGAAATCTATCCTATGGTTTTTTTCTGTTTTTCTGGACGCCCAGGCGTTTGCGTTTGTGAGTTTATATGCTGTAAACTCACCCACGATAGAAGAAAAAATCGTAGTGTGGGAAAACGTTTAAAAAAAATAACATTAAGTAGGTACATGAAATAAATAAACATAATGTATTCAGGGCTTGAAGGTCAAGACAAAGACCTTATAAACGTGGTCAAGAAAGTGAAACGTGACAATTAACTTACAAAGATTTACAATCATACCGATGTTCGTGAATTAATGGCAGGTAGGCCATCAGTTTTGCTGTTATTAATTTCCAATTATAATTATAGTGAAATATAGCGTAGATCTTGACTCGGCGCCTGCGCCTACGCTGCGTTGCGCCGACGCCGACGCCGCCCGAACATAATTTGCAACCTGCTAATAGCTATCGTGAAACTGCACGCTCGAGGATTTGCTGGGTAAGTGAAGGGCGGAAGCGGTTTCTTTTTGTTTCTTCTAAACTGTCCCAAAACAAAACAAAAGTTTTGCCTAAAGGTGGTCGCACATTTGCGAGCAGCGCACGCGCCGTACGTACGCATTGCATTTTAGAATCGGTTGTATGAAATTATATGTAATCTCAAAATGCTGTCAGCATGCGAATATGTAATCGTCGTCATATTGATATTTAAGACGGCGGGGCGGCAAGAACGGTGTTGTGCGATCAACTGCTTCTTACAGAGAGGAAAGTTTCACTTTAGCTGTGGAGCTATTTCATGCTACTTACCACATGCTAAAAACAAGATTTTAATACTTTTAGAGTCACTAAAATTTAATAACACTCAATTTAATAATGTACTAGTAATATTTTACGATGTATCTCCCGCTTAGCGCTCATAACTTAAACCACTCACGAAAAACAGCGTGGGTCGTACCAAAGCTGATACCGGCCTTTCGCATCGTAACTTAACGCGATTGTACTTTAATTTTAGTTATTTAAGCGCCAACCATCTTGCTTTTGATGTAATTGATCATTAAACTTGTTTATGATACATAATCGTGTGTACAATAATCGTAGAAACGTATGTTTGTGGTGTTTACGATATGTCATTCCTACATTTATTTGCCCGTTAATCAATTTGAGGGTTTTTAGCTTTTACGTTGTCGGGTATTGCGTTAGTTATTTGCTTTATTATCAGTGTTGGGATTACCCAACACTATTATATATTTACATTAGTAAATACTCGGACTATTGAATTCTGCCTACACAATGTTATTCGACCGAACACTAGTTGTTAAGCAGAAAAATGTGACACTTTCTGTATATTTTTACTCAAAAAATTCAGAGTCGTATTTCGCAAAGTATGCAATAGGCCAACATAAATTTATTGCAGTGAATATAAATAAATTACGAGAACTTAAATACCGTTGTACAATTACTATAAATAACAACTGTATAGCCTAAAACAATAAAACAAATGTATTCCTGCCAAACAATAGAGGTACAACTTTAACAAAAATGCAATTTATTTGAAAGGCACAAAACTTCAAAACTGCAATACATATACCAGATTCAATAAGACCCGCGTCTCGCGCTCTAAACAGAACAACTTTCATTCCCTGCACCAGAATAATGAAAGGAAACAAAGACTATTTGAAGTCCCCTCCGGACTCCGCTCCACTTTTTCCTTCTCGCGAATAAAAACGTCTAAAAATACGTCGACTTGTCGGAGTACTTTTTATGAGGCTCGAGTGTTAGCAGACGTACTAAAACTTGTTCACAAGTTTAAAGCTTTATTTTAATTTTCCTTGCACACGATGCCGGCGAGTTTTGTATTGTTTCACTCTGCTCCTTCAATTTGTACCTCTCCTACCAGTTGGTTGAAATGGAATTTTCAAATGATGTTGTCCATTTTACCCTGTCTCGGATTTATTGCGCTACTATTGGAATTAAAATAACAAGAAGTTCCTGGGTCCACAAAAAAAGAAAAGAAACAAATGGTCCTGGCCTGTTTCGATTATTTTCTCAAATTCATGTAAAATCCAAATTGAGAATTTTTCGACCAAAATCAATTAGTGCGTTTTTTTTTTTAACATGGTATTCAACATTTCACAAACATTAGATGGGGCAGCGTGGAATAATCTAGATTTTCCCCAAGAAAAAATGTTTAACTACCCTGCACGTGCGAGAAATAAAGCGCCATGTTTTATGCGAGCCTCCTACAAATGAGGTAGCTTAAGGCTGTTATCGTAATGTAGATTGTACGGTTGATTACGGCGAAAATTTTAGGAACTTTGCTCGTCTTTTTGGGTTTTTAGCCTTATGTTAATGACAAAGCGGGAGCTTTTTACATGTTATTTAACAGCTTGGATTCGACCGTAAGATACGACAATAATGGCTTCTTAACATGCTTGAAATAAAATTGTTCATATTGCGAATTTAAATTCCACGTTGAAATGTTAAGAAACCGACATGCCCTAGAGCCAAAAAGATCGAAGATATGTGACATCTCAATTCTCACTAAAACCGAGTGGTACATTTTCAGGCTTAAGGATGCGCTAGTCGGCGGGACGAACTCGTTGGCGAGCGGGATTAAAATGCTTGTTATTTCATCCAACATCACGTATCGATAGGATGAATGAGCAGTAAGAAGCTAGGGCACTTATGCACACATACTCCACCCTTCGAATGACTCATGAATGCGTGATTACTTTGAATAATGGACTGCTGCAACTTTTCAAAAGACCTTCGGGAATTTGGATATTATGAAAAAACTACTGAATGTATCTGTTCAAAATAAAGTTATCTAGAATTTTGAACAAATTATCTATTCCTGTATGGAAATTATTTTACAATTTACTGTCTTCTTTTGTTATTTATTTCCCCCCAAAGATTCGTTAAATTTAGGCTTAAAATAAGTAAGTTTCGACACCCATAACTAATAATAGATGTTTTTTTTTTACTTTTTTGATTCCATACAGGACTAGACAATGATGAGATGAATATAGATCATTGTTTAATTCGAATTTAAACCGTCAAATATTGGAATAATCGCGAAACTACGTTTGTATGGAAGAATGATCGACTAGTGTACCCTTAAGTGATCCTATAGAGAAGAATTATTTCCCAGTTGTGAGAAAATTATAGGCGTTTTATTTAGTTGATTTGGTTTTGATTGACTTCATATACCTAAACACATTAGTCCCATTAGACTCATTATTAATTTCATATCGCGACATGTCTCTACCTAAACATATACAGACATCTCAAGTGGTATCCAGCCAAGATACATCACTCGATCTTCTCCCTCGGGCGTCGTAAGAGACGAACAGATTATACATTAGTAGCATGATGTGTAACATCATACTGCCGGAATTTGGTAGTCCCTCAGGATTGATAGGTCAGACAGCCGTCGATCCGCTGGCTCCGATGGCAAGTCATGTTTCACAAATTGCAAGTTACATACCTACCTACATATATCTTAAAAGTATCTATGTAAAAATGAAAATGCCATATAATGCTACGAACTATTGTATGGAGAAAATGTAAAGGAAATAGCGTTCCAGTGTTGTCTTGGGTCGTGTGGTCACTTGGTTCAGTAACCATCTCAAAATGCGAGCCGTGTGGAAAAGTACTGCCTTCTCAATCGATCCTTTTATCCAACTGCCTATAAAGAACCAGAAAGTGTTCATCGAGGCTATTAGCCATCAGCACAATGATAACCGAGCTCACACACCACATGTCAACTACCTCGTGCGCCAAGTTGAGTTTTTAG
Organism: Agrotis ipsilon; assembly: GCA_028554685.1. Taxonomy (NCBI): domain Eukaryota; kingdom Metazoa; phylum Arthropoda; class Insecta; order Lepidoptera; family Noctuidae; genus Agrotis; species Agrotis ipsilon. Next base: position 4,747,393 of record CM052961.1, on the reverse strand, counting down.
GCCTGAAATTATGCAATCGATAGTCAAATCAGACGTTCAAGAAAATGAATTATAATTTATAAGTCCTTTATCTAATGCCATTTTGCATGTTGGTTTCAACCTTGCATGCATAACCGACATATTACCATAACGACACAACTGTACTGTTTCACCATGTACACACTAGGGCTTGCCTGTCGGTTATGCCTGCATGGTTAAAATCATCATGCTAATCCTAACCTGTATGGCCGCCATAAGGAACTAACATAACATTCTTGTATAAAGAAAGTGTTTGTCACCACCAAGATAGGCAGTGCAAGAGTACACCTCTACATTTTGCCAGTTATATTCGAGAATGGTTTGAAGACCTCAGGCACTATCAAAGGTTAAATATATGCAGGCCCTATAAAGAGAATTGATGGGCCAAAAGGCTGTACCTACTTACCTATAAGCAGAAAATCCATTTGTTCGGAAAGGACATAAAACATCAAACAAGTTCTGGGAACAAAGCGAGCCCGATGATAAAATGCTTCGAATTATGCAAATTCCGTCGTTCCCTTCAATAAGGTTTCAATAAAGTAACATTGTCTAAAAAATCCACCTCTTTTTATGTCGCCATGAGATTAAAGTGAATGACTTGTTTTACGATTCTGCTTATCTCGCAGTAATGATTAGGAATTATGTACTTTTATATCTATAAAAAAATTGTTTATTTTATCTTTCATGGCTTCATTATAGAAATCTGTTATGTTCCCCAAAACAATGAGAGCATTTTTTTTAAATTAAACTGCCTAATAACTTTAGTAAAAAAAGTTTAGTGTTAATTCTGCCAGACTCCAGAAATCCATATCCAGCTTGGATTCACATGCATGATGCATCCTGCATTTGTTTTTTCATTATAGTTACGGTGAAGTAATAAACGACTTATTTTATAGAGGTAGGTATATAGGTACGCCAGAGACCGAAGACTAATAATATTCTATTATCAATGCATTATAAAGAATTTCACTATAAATTCATGGTACCCAAGGGCAGACAACAAGACCGCTACCATTGCTCCTTATAATCTAGTAGACCAATAAATTACAGAGCTAAGTGCAAAATATTCCAAAATATCTGTAACATTGTAATACAAAGCATTCTAGCTAGCCACTGTAGCGGTGTAAATCTATACTAACGATATGTGACTATTCTCCTCCTTTTGTTAAGGTAACTCCACTTTGATATCTATAGTCTGTTCGAAAACTTTTAGATGAAAATGATAACAAACACTGTTCAAATCAATAGCTGGGCCACACTTATGGCATTTTCCCGTTGATTTTCGCGATAATAGTCTTTAAATGTTCGTATAAACGTCAATCAACGCGATAATCAACGGCATTTTCCGTTAGTATAACCCTAATGTAAGTAAAAGCTATTCTAGGTATAATTCTAATAATAAATTGATCTTTTTTTTAAAAATTAACACATCTAACTTAACAATATCGTACCATATAATTCCTATTCACGTTTGCGCGACGGTTTTACTATTTGTTGCATTCCGAAAAACGTCGAAAAAACTGACAATACATTAACCATTTCTAGTATAATAATTGGCAATCGCAAAATACATAACCACAATCTTCCAAGTAAGCAAGACAAACCGCGTCTGGCACTAAAAATAGGCATTTTTCTAAACGGTTTGTTTACATTTCCGTCAACTACTTTTTGAACAGACTATAAATACTTTATCTATACACATGTCAGGCATTGTGCACCGTAGTTAGGAAACAATGGAGTTCCAGGCGAGACAGAAAGAGTAAGCTGCTATTTATTATCCCTGAATAAGGAGTTGTATGTGGAACAACACCTCATACTTGAAATTGTAGTCTAACATACAAGTTAGGATTTATGGCTAGGGAACTCTTAAATTGTATTGCGTAAATTGTTTCACAAATATGTAAAGCAAAATACTAAAGTAATAATAAAATTATCAGCCAATAACTCCAAAAAACAATTTTCTAATTGTCAATACAGTCCCAAAAACCTGATGAGTTTTCTATTAATTGGTAAAATTTTAGTTGTTTTAAAATCTTAACAATAGACCACACAATTGATTAAACCGGTTTGAAGAAAAAGCTGACAAATAATAGTTTGCAATTTTATAAAAATCAAAATTATGTTTAGTTTAACTTTCAATACTTCTTCAAAAAAATGCATCTGATCATAGTTTTTATATTTGGATCCATTGAATAAACTTTTTGTATTTTTTCTTGGTACAGTCAACTGAAAATTTATATTGCCACTGTCTTTATGTCGACGTTCGCAGCAAGAGCATTTTTTGCAGTGCTAGTAACAAAATGATAAAAGTTCGGCTGTACATTTTTGGTAAAGTCGACGACATCATTTGCGTTCGGCTCACAATTGCAAAGCTATAACGAAAGATTAACAATAATTGTATTCAGTGCAGTCCTAAGAGATAATTCAAGGCAGTTAAAGAGAATTTTGTGTATCCTATCTTAATCTTAAATGTAAGAAGTAATCGTTAAAGTTAGCTGCAATAAAATTTTATTGGAGTTGCGAAGTTAAGCAGCGGTAAAAACCGCGATTGTTTAAGTGCTCATAGTCATAGATATTAGTACGTTTCGACAATTATTTGAAAAGTTTCAGTTCACGATGTGAAGTTCTTCCTGCTATCATTAACCCTCTTAAGATTAAAGTTGATTTTACTTGAAAATCCACATTTCATGGACTAATGTCTTTAGAAATATATTTAATTATTTTCTCTGCATCTCTGTAGGTATACAAATCCCTGACCCTGATCAAGAAAACAATAAAGGCAATTTTTGCGCAACTTAATGATGATATTTTAAACCTTACTAATAATAATAAAAAGTTTATTTCACATAGGCTTCATTTCAATCTCAATATCAGATGCGTCCAAAAAGGATGAAAAATCGGTTCATGTTTCGGTTTGGCCTCGTCTCCATGTACAACCTTTGAAAAACTCCATGGTTACTTTTTGAAAAAGTTAAGCTTGAGCGGAAAGCTTAAGCCAGATAAGAAGAAACTTCTTCATAAAATCGTAAGGAAACAGCAAGCAGATAAAACCAGAACATTGAATCTACAGCGACTATAACTAAGTTCAAAATCAATATGCCACAGCTAACTAAGCTAACCACTTACTGTAAGCTATACCTATCCACGAGCTTAGCAACCACCACCAACTTTACGAATATATAACTAGAGTTGAGTCTACTCCACTAATAGTTAGCCCCTTCGTACACTAGGCGACGCAAGTCTCCGATACTCTACGATATTGGTATACATTGACGCGTGCCTGTGTCCGAACCTCTATGGATTTGTATTCCGATAGTCGCTTGGATACCGAAGTCGCAAGGTATCGGATACTGGAGTCGCCTTGTGTACGAAGGGCCTAAGACTTCCCCCAGTGGTAACATGAAAAACGGTTTTTGCCAGGGAAAGTTTCCTCGTCCGCAATATCCAAGCTAAGCCGGATTTGCAACTCACTCCCAGTTTCTTCCTTTTCTTTTTAATTAAAACACTTTTATGGACACTGGAGAGATTTTAAAATGCAAGTTAATTGAAGTGATACGTGACTTTAGGCCTGGCTCGTTCCTTCCAGGATTAATTCTGGATTACATATTTTCCTATAAAAAGTACCGTAAAAGCGGAGATTAAATGTTGCGAAAATATGAAATGGAGTCTTTTTTGTGGCGTGAATCCGATCGAGTTTTCCGTTTGTCGGTTTTGTTACCGAGATTATGAGCTGTGGATATGAGAATAAATGAATTTGTTCGGTTTGAAAATTGGTTTTGGTCAAATATAATTTAAACATAGTGGTTTCTGCAAAAATTATAACTTATGGCAAATAAAAACTGTGGACTACGGAGTGATAAACACAAAAAGAAAAACGATAAGTCTGAAGCATTGTTGTGTCTTCAAAAAATATTTTCGGCAAACACAACCAACGCGAATGCATCAACACAAAAAGAAACAAACCGCTTCAGGCAAAAGAAGACATCTTTTTCATATTTTATTTTTCCTTTTTTGTTTTCATCAGTCTTGCGCGACACCTCTCAAGAGTTTCTCTCGACAGGACACATGTCTTGCAGGCTTTCTGGGTTTTTCTTTAAACATACGGAAATATAACGAATGAAGAGGGTTAAGTTGGGTTATGCTCACGATTAATCATTGAGCATTAACCCTTATTCGCCGTTTAACGCGGTAAGTACGTGCTTATAACTTTCTCTCGCTTAATGTTCCGTCTTTATTTGACGGGCTTTATTTTCGTTTTATTCGAGGTAGGCCAAATATTGAATGAGCTTTAAATAGGCGGTTTATTATTGCTGTACGGATCTTCGATAGGGATCTATCTGCCATATGTTGGGGTTCTTTGATGCTCGATTTAGAAGTGTGTTTACGTCTGTAAATATGTTGATAAAGTAATCATTCTGAAACATAACCGTTATGATTGAATCTTTTGAAAAAAACTTCATGGATGTGACTTTTATAAAAGAGGACATTATGGAAAACATTATTATTCAATCGAAATCCTTTATTACAAATTATAACTTACAGAGAATTTTCTATCCACCCACCCTTTAACTCGAAATCATAATGAAAGCTTTGGAAAAATCGAAAGTCACTAAATAACCAAACTAGAAAATAAAACCGTTCATTACCGATACAAATCCGAACCCACTTAAAAACATTTTCATTCATAAAAATAACACGAACCGTTTATAATCCCTAAAACGACCCACATTTCTTTTTTCATTTCAAAACCAATTTATTTCCCACAAAGACGAATTCAATAGCCCTTTGTTATTCTATCGAATTGATTCGTGTTTTATTCGATTCGTGGATTCTTATCACATAACGACGGTAATATCTGCAATGGTTTGGCAGATGGGACGTTAGCAAGGTCCTTACTACCCGTGGGTCGTAACTTGGCCAGGGTACTTTCACAATGAGCGTCCACATTCGTTGAAATGGTAATGGGTTACGGTCGGTAGTTTGAGTACGTCCGGGATATATATCGCCGATTTGGCTAGGTAAGATATTTTTAGTGCTACGATCCTTTGTGTTTGAAGTATTTTCCAGAGTAAAAATGTGTTTTAACCTGCATTCACTGAAGAGAAACTTTACCATATTGTTTTAAATAAGCTGAAAGAAACAGCGAACTCAGAAAATAAAAACTATCTCGGAACAAATGAGGCAGATAGGAATCTAAATAAAAGACTGCAGAACTGAGATAAAACAAGAACACCTTTTTCAACTTTGCTTAAATAGAAAACTCTAGAAGCCAGAGCAAGAGCTATCTCCTCTCTAAATCTGGCTTCCATCGACTTTATTAAGTAACGAAATAAGAATTTCTCGCACGTAGTACGAAAGTTAGGACAAGTAACAAATGAGACGTGGAAAAATCGTCGAAATATGTGAGTCGAGTTGATTTTCCCCAAGAGCGTTACTTTTTCTTTCTTTCTAAAGGTACTTTGATCTAACACGCGTATGGTGTTTCGAATTAATGGCGACAATTTATCCTCGTTTGAAATATCACCTGTAATATTAAGGTGAGCTTGGGGAACGGTTATTTTTGGTGTTGTTTGATCTCGAATTTTGTGTAGATGTCAACGTGATTTTAGTGGGTTTTCTCAAATTCCTTTTTTTATGAAATCAGACATGACACATGAATTTACAAAGATAGGTTAGATAATATTTTATCTAAGAAGACGATTCATCAATATAAAGAAACGCACGTGTCTGATTATTTAAACGAGTGGACTCAGCGATCTAAATACCATAATTCGCCTTAATTTCGTAAAAAGGGGTACCTACAAAGATTTCGCGTCACGACCTTATTCATATATCTGAAAATTTAAAAATCGAAGAACAAGAAGAAAGTTCAAAAATCAATTTTAACCCTAAAATAGACGCAGATGACCTCAGTACTGTAAAAGATCCTACTTATCAATATATACCGCATGTAATTGATAGCTTGGTTTAATATACCCTGGGGTTGTATCAATTTACTGGTAGCAGTAGGAGCGAACTACGATCGTCCCTCGGGCTCCAAACCGTATTTATGGGACCCTGGCGACTTTAATTTCCAGTTCAGTTTTCTAATAGAAGTTTATAGTAACAACTTTAAGTCTGTTCAATATCGATGGTACAGGAAAAGAATTCTTGACTATATGGTGGTAGGTTTTAATTTATATTGTAGTTTATATCTTTTCTTTTCGTAAAGAACACATATATGACGCGCGCCGGGATAGAATATTGAGTTTGAGCTGAGATTCTCCACTATAAGCAATTGTGCATCTCGGGACTGACACACCCGTTATTTAATTTTCTTTTTTTGTAAAATTGAATTGAACAGTCAAGCTGGATATCAATATTGAAGTGTCAATATTTCAGAGATAAATGCTTGATTGCAGCTCGTCCCGAAACAAGCTCCCGTAATTTTGGGTCACATCCGTCCGATACCCCAATTTGGGTATGACCGTTTAAATAAAATTAACTTATTTTTGATTTTCATCGGTTTTGCACGTCGCTGTTTTTGTTCTCTTGATTCCTTTGAAGTCAAGGCAGTTCTTTCTACAGAATTTCTAGAGCCATACCAAATTGGTTACGGAACATAAAAAGCAGAATATCCATATTTTACGACAGCAAATTAAAATACAAGGCGTTGGAATTGCAGTATGACGAGAGGGAAACTTTAATATATTTTTATGAAAGGCGTTTTGGCGCGAAACGTGAATGATTAATGGTCGACCCTTCATCCGGGATCCGCTTCCGTCCGAGCTAATTCCGGAAAGTTTTCGCTGAAACACCCATTTTTTTATATTAATTAAGCCGTCTTCTCTATATAAAACTGCGTAAGAAACGAGTAATATTCCAAATTGTTCTAATTAACTGTATAAACGTTGAGTTTTCCTGGAAATCCTAATTTTAGATAAGCACTTTGCATTACCCGAAAAAGAAAAGAGGTCTTATCTTAATTTGTGTTTTTTTTTCTCGCCCGAGTGTTTCTTAGTTAAAATATTCAGGAGAACTAGCCAACAACAGAACAGCTTCATAAATGAATGAATGTGGTAACGGCAAAGGAGTGTAAGTAAAGAAATCCTGGAAAGAAACTTGTTACTTATAATATTAGATCTTACTACCCGATTTCTTGGCAGAGATAACATGACTTTACTGGGAGACTATTGCCAAGGCCAAAGCTATAAAGATAGGAACTTTGGTGATCGAATGCCAAGCCGCATTTCCATTTAGAGAGATTTCGAAAAACTTTTTTCTTTTTATCAGATAAAAGGCTGTATTTTTTCTTTCGTAACTGTTACGTAACATCTAATACTCCATCCCTTTGGCACCTAAACACACCCCATCTTCACAAACATTGTACATTCCCAAATACATTGTTATTCATATCATACATTGCAATCACGTACGAAATTATCGTAGAAACGTTCGTTATCGAAACCGAATCGTATATCTGTCGTTCTGTATCACCACACAAAATACATACATAAACAAAATTTCAATAGGTACAGTCGCGTTCATAAATTGTACAAACGCATCGAACAAATGGGATATCCGATTTATTCTCACCGAAATCGAATCTAACACCAAATTGGATTTTGAATTACGGCAACGGATAAACAGAGATTTAATAATTTTGTATGTAGGTATGTACATTTGTACAAGCATTGTATTAACTTTGTTTGGTTTATGTTTCACAGTTGTTGTTACTTTGTACTGAACCGTTTGTTGTTTTTGCATATCAATCAGGGGTTATTTATTGCGTTGCGCTTTATTAGTTGACTTTTCGTGGGATTTCTGAATGTATTTATAAATATTTGGAGCTTGTGCAAAAGTTTATGGGTGTAAAAACAAACCTTCCGTTGACTCATGAAGTATTGAGTTCATTATTGTTCATTCAAAGTTTAACATAAAACTTAATTTACTACCTCTTCATAAGTACACGATATAATGACGTTCTATATACTGTACCGTATGTGAGGAACATTTTTCTGCTTAGGATTACTTATTTACTCAAAATTCACGGTACCCAGTCCTACAACCTAGACAATAAATTGTATTGAGCCAAATATTTAAAATATGATCCTTATTGAATTCATTGTAACAGTTTCCTCTATGGTCTTGCCTTACTTCTTGTATTCAAAAATATTTTTTTTGCCCATCATGGAACTAGATACTTTACAAGCAAAGACAAACTTGTAGACCAATAACAACGGAGATGTAAACAGAACAAGAGTACCAACCACCGAGACATGTTCAACAGACAGAGTAAAATGCAAAAAGAACGTTTCCCTTTTTTTTACATTTTATATCATGCGGCGTCTAGACAGCGCCGGTTAGCTCTTCAACGCTAAGTTACCAACAAAATTAATATTTCTTTCAAAGCCGCCGGCGAACTGATAAATGAGCTGTTTATCAAACATCTCCTTCCGAGTAATCACATTGAAATCTGCGCATAATGGGTAACTGCCGCTACCCAGCTGCCGTTTTGCTGTGAAATCATCTAAATTGTATCCCACGGGCACACATCTCATCTCGTTTTGAACTGAATCTTACGAATTTCAATAAGGATAAAACACGTTTAATAGCTTACCTGGACGCGCATAATTGAATAATGTCCGTCATCACTTCAATCGTTTGGAGTTTAATCTATAGGCCCGAAGCAGTCCTATTTCTTGTAGTGTTGATAGTCCAATTTGCATTTTGACTTCATCTAATTATAGGTCTTAAAACAAGGCCGTTAACACACATAGTTACGTGAAATCAATTTATCAAAAAGCCCCGATTTGCGAGCACATACCCTAATCCTTCACACATACGCTGCCTTTAAATTAAGTGACCAGTCTCCAAGAGAACCGTGAATGTGTGAAAAGGGCCATAAGGTTTGATGTCAGACGCCAGATGGTCACCGAAGATTAGCTTTAACGACTTAGTCCTAAACCGTCCCTTAGGAAGTTTAGGTGTAAATACGCGTTTCAGTTTCATGGGAGCAAGTTCACGCAAATTTTGATGAGTTATTGTTGAGATTGTGGTTCTGATTTTACTGAGAAATGTTTGTTATACTTAAGTGAAAGGTATATAAATCAGAAAATCCGTCATTACTTTCATTTAAATTCATTGCTGGACATAAGCTTATACGAAGTTCTCGCAATAATTCCATTCAATTGGCAATAAAAAATCAAAGAACACTGGAGAAAATTGAATGACCTAAAAAGTATAATGAAAATCTTTCCAATTCAAGAAAAATCAAAGCAAAGATGTGAAAAAAATCGTTCTTTTCTTCCAATGGAGTAATATTCCTTGAAAAGTAAATAATAGCTTCTAGTTATGATAATGTTGGCGCGGAAAGAACGAGATCGGCCCGGGAAATGAACGCCATTCTTCAAGTGCTCGCCGCGGTGATTGGCGCCTTGAGTTTCCCTTCGCCTATTTACGTATAGAATGTGAAAAATTGAGTATTTATCTTGTTGGTGTTTTGTAGGGAAATGATGGAGGTTTGTTACTTAATATAGAGCAGTTAACTTTTATGTTCACTTTGGAGCGGTCATAAAAGATTTGATCAATGTTCGCTGTTGATAATTTGAATTAAAATACAATAATGTCTAACATAGCAAAATTTGTAATGTAAATGCGAGTTTTCCTCTGTCATAGGTGAAAATAAAGTTATAGTTTTCAGAATTAAAAACAGGTCATCTCACATCGTCGATAAAGCACAGTATAAAAGTTTTGACAAAATTCTCTCTAGTTTTACGGTGGGTCTTAAAATTCAAAAGCGGTTTTAAAGTCTAAGTTTTTCTTGAAGAGATGTCATAAAAGTCAGAAGAGTACCCAGGTGCTGCGAACATCAACGGTAAAGCACGTGATGCCTTGACAGAATTGGAAATGTTAAAACATTGCCATCAAACGTCTAGACGCAAAAAATCGCACGCTAGTCTTTTGGCGCCCACTCGTACTATCTGAGGTCGATATCGTTTCTAATAGACGATTTGCTTATAAAAAAGCACTAGAGAGAGTAAAATAAAAAGCGCTAGGGAAGTCGATAAGACCACTGTGAGCCCTCGTTATCTTGGGTCATAAATTACCCCAACACCCTCGGGGGTTCAGGTAGGTGCCTCCCAGGCAGGATCCTTCGAAACGCTATGAGGATTCCGGGAAATGAAGTGACTACGTGATCCAATTGCGATTTTAGGTGCATTCGATTTATGTGTGTTTTTAGTAGACACGCGACTTCTTCAGGCATTTTATAGGTCGTTTGTTTTGACGATTTGATAATAGAACAAAGAATGGAACGTTCCTGCACGAACAATAAGGAATCGATACTGAATGGGACAATTGGATAACTTAAAAAAGAAAAAGCCCGAACAAGTTAGAATCGATTAATCAGCAATTCGATTCCGTAACGTTCGATTCCTGTTAAAATGGTAATAGAGACCGGTTTTATAGGACTTATTCTCGTTTTCAAGTGTCAAATTAGGGCAATTTCAATGAACATTGGAGCTTCGTTATTGCACGTATAGAAAGAGTTAAAAAAGATTAATCACTGTAGATTACAGACACAGTGATTTCCGAGTTTTAAACGGTAATAAAGGAAACCGATAAAATTGTACGCTCTCTAAATCTTCTATGCTACATCTAAGTTCTTTTAAACATTCGTAACAAAAGTAAACTGATTACCTACTTTGAGAGAAACTGTTGCAACTTTACTCCATTTTTATCTGTCTCCAATATAAATTAGAACCGATTTATATTCTACTTAAACTTTTTGTTTCGAACCACGCTGGCGTCAACTTTTACATCTAATTTTTCACAGCACAAAACAATGTGCGGAAGTAGGATTACGATTAAAGTTAGACAATAAATCCGGCAGTTCCGACATCCGCCCGCAACCGCATCTGACAGTCTAATACATATTGATACAATATTGGTGGAAGCGATCCAAACACTTTCTATTTCAACAACCTACAAACTGTACAAAACACTCTTCAGTTTCTAGGCATAAGGTACAATTTCCAGTGGTCGTAGGCCCGTCTAGCTGCACCAACAACTTTGTTTAGTTTGAATTTTGACAAATATCTGCAGGTGACGGGTGGTGCGGTTTCCCGGCACGGATGCGTTTGACATATTGCTTTGATAGCGGGTTCTGTACATATACTGACGTCATAAATTATAGGAATTGGTATGAAGAAAGAGGTCAGCTGTTTATACCGGGGGTTTTGTAAAGGCAAGCGAATTTGAAGACCCTTTTTTATGACTAAAGTTTTTGGGTTCAAACTCTGAGCGTATGGTCGCACTCAAAAAGTACTTTTCCTGATTTATGTGTTTGAGTTTCACAGTGATTCCTGCTTTAGCTCGGATTTTTAATTCCTATATTCCCCTGCCAAAACTTGTAATCAGATTTTTTTTATTTACCGTACCTACTGTTTTTATAATTACACAAGTCTGATACATTTTTTTTCATAAACAATAACAATATTAGTAATTTTGTCGGTAGTACATACCATAAAAAACTGTAATTCAGCCGTCTTTGATTGGACTTAATGCCGCCCACAAACTACTTGGGCTAGATCAGGACGAGCTTATAATCTCAGACCTAATAATTAAAAAAAAAATGCTTACAGAGACATTCCCGTCTCCTTTAATTCAGACAGTCATTAACATTAATAAGCCAATTACTGAAATGAGTCAAGCAAAAATTCCTCCCTTCATTTCCCTCCCTGTGAGGGCCGTCTCGTCGGGACACCATTTATTTTTACACGCCTAATGAGAACTGACAATCGCTAAAAAGAAATGGTCTGGTATCGATCCCATTTAGAAATTAAACGCAAAAATATGAATTGAAAAAGAGTAGCATGAATCTTGTCTGGATCTGTGAATTGCTATTTAATGCATGCTTGGTGCAGTTAGAGTTGAAGCTTTTAGCTGATTGAAATTATATGAATAGGTTTCTCGACGTTAGTGACAAAACAATAAGGTCTTTTCCACAAGGAAAAGACTTTTTTCTAAAATAAATAAAAAAATGAATATGAATAAAAAATACCGATTCTATGAATATTTATATTTAATCACACCCAAATAAACAATGAGATACAAAATTATTTAAAAACTGCTTTTATTTTACAGCAAGTATGATACAATCATTTAAGGTTATCTATCTTCAATGCACCTCATAAATAATGCGAGCTGTTTTTAAAACATTACTTTTCAAGCTTTAATCTACCGGTGATTTTATATAGGTCAAGATTTGTTTATGGTTTCATAAAATTAAAAACACTTATAAAAAGTTTCATAAAGTGCTAATAGTTAAAGTGCTAGTAGTTGTTGCGTATCGAATTTGAGGGCAATTTCTGGTAGACCCATTTTGTTTGTAATTGAGTAATATTGGGGCAAAAATGGGATAGGTTTAGTTGGGAAGCTGTTGTTGTGTTTATTGTTTTTATTTAGAAAAGAAAATTGAATTTTTGGTGAGGATTAATTAGTTTGTGGACACAAATAATAATTATGAAGCCATCACGGAGAGGTGTTGCAAATCAACATAACGTATGATTTTATAGTATAACAAAGAGTATAACTATGTGTATTGGTTTAAGGACTGTATTATTTTTAAAATTTATTTTCATATCCATTAATACCTACGTAAAGAGAGAAATATTCAATTTGCGGGTAGAACTTGACCTGTGAGGCGACGTGCTGCCCGCAATACAATTTTTCTTCCTCCCTTCTCTCTCCAACTCAACTCCAAAAACACTCCGATTACTATTTAAAAAAAGTATTGACTCAGACTACCATTAATGTGGCATCTTATGAGGTAAAACTCCATAATTTCTAATTAAAATTCGATGCATTTCAATTTAAAAATATGAAGTGTTACGTCATCAGATGCCGCATCAATGTACCTACTAATGTACATTGTTTGGGTTTTACCTTCATTCATTTTAATGAATCACCAATAGCAATAATAAAAATTTAATAAAACCAAGATTACTATTACTTTTCGAACAAAACCACCCCAAGTCGCAAATAAACCCTTAGAAATTCATAACAAAGGCTCCAGGCATAAAGCAACCACACGACCTACAATCAGAGTCAAGTTCAGCTTTAAAACGCATAAAGTAGCAATCTAATCGGTAACTTAAAGACATAAATATTAAAGACAAAACTATTTAAGGCCATAATTAATTCAAGGTAGCGTGCAGACGTCCTACCTGGCTGCGGTGCCTGTACCCTCAATTTTAGTGCCCTGTTATATATGGGCCGTAAACTACACTTATCAGAACGCACACAAATGCTTCCATAAAATCTGTACTATTACGCTGATATCGTAAAACTTATGAACAAGGAAGTTTGTACGTGTTGCTTAAAATATTTAAATTTTAAATTGTTTAGTCTAAAAAAACGTCTGATGAATTTATTGAGACTTAACAATCTTTTCTAAGTACATGCAAAACCTTTTAAGAATGCAAATCAGTTAAATTCTTAAAGCACTTTCTAACACGACAAGTCTAAACGACAACACCTACTCGAAAGTTACGTTGACCGCACACAAAATACAAAATATCCCAAGAAAACCCGTAAGAAAATGTTAGTCGTATAATAAAGTTCTATTATAAAAGAGCTTCTTCAACTAATTTACGACGGGGTCCATGAAGCCCCACCCTCCCTAATCCATACTTATTAAGGATAATGGGGAACCAATAGACAAGTTTTCGTCCTTTATCTGGACCCATAAATATTGGCTATCACGCGTCGCCGGTAGTCTAAGGTGTCGAAAGTGTGATTTTACGGTCCTTTTATTACATTTTCGTGTTAATAATTTTAATGTAAGTCAGCTTAATGTTTGATTAAACTCGGCTTTAAGACATATTTACGTTCCGTCGTAGTAGTATGAAGTTTTTTAAAGTAAGAAAGCCAAATAGCGAAAAAAGATACTTTACAGGAACATTCAGAAAAAAGAAGGACCACTTTTCTATTTAACAACTTACTTTTTTTAAGTTCTATTGTTTGTTTTAGTAGGTAGTAAAGTCGAAAGATTTTATCTCGAAAGTAAACTTACTTGGTTAATTAGGGTGATTAAAGTTAAGAATTCACGTATCAATCTGTTATTGTAAATGTGTTCACAGATCCATTGCTAGTAAGTACGTAATGTATCCTAAATATGTGGTTAATTCAGAATCGTGGTTAATAAGTCTTTGATTGTATCACAGAGTTATTTAATGTCGACGTTTCTCTCGATTGTGTTGGTGTCTCTTTATTATCCAGTTAACCTTATAACATGATTGTTATATTTATTAAATCACCTCGTTTACTTAAGTCTGTTCATGTCATGTTCTTTAACATAAATGTATGATCAATTTTATCTCTTATCTATCAAGTATAGTATAGGCAAAGTCTTTTCTATAAATTTCGACGTTTTTCCTTTCCAAAGCCCTTTTTATAAAATTCTACCTTTTTGTACGGACTAAAGAGACTGAAGAAATAGCAATTTTTTTTACACTTTTAACATCGTCATGTTTAGAATTATAGAAATGTTTATACATTATCTTATTTTGCCTATTCTTCCGTCAATAACCAGAAAGACACTGTCGAGACGGCTAGTGTCTTGCAACGTATCCTGCGTCCCATCTATCTCTATATTTATATCAAAATCGGTTTAGCGATTTAATAATGAAAGGCAACAAACAAACAAGTTCACATACACGTTTAAAATGTTCTAGCTTATAATAACAGCATTCATACCAAAAAGAAAAACTCTGAAACGTAAACCTTTTCCCAAAAGCCAAGACTAGTCAAGATTACTACAATATAATAGTTTCTCAATAGCAAAATCCCCTTGGACCGTTAAGGCAATCTGTAAGCGAAGTCTGTGTTCAACCACCAATAGTAATCCACTCTGTCTTAGAGCTCGGGCTATGTTCATTACACGTGGGAGATACTTGCAGTAATAACATAAAATATGTACAGTGTTCTTGGAATTTAATATAGGATTATTACATACATTCTCCTTGCTTGCTGAAGAAAGGGAAAAAAAAGTAACTTTTGCAACAACTTGGATGAGGTCCAAGCAAGAATGGATTTGCTCGCTGACACAATATCTTAACAAACCAAATTATTGCCCCAAAAACGGGCCATAATAAAAAAAGAAAAGCCACTGAAGTAAGGTGAGTTACTAAACCCACTGATTCTAATACAGCACAGTACAAATTTAAAGAAACCAAAAATAATTCTTGTACACCTACAAAACCTATTAAGCAGTCAGATTATGTAGATAAAAATATTATCTACATAATCTGACTGCTTAAAAAGTCTATCCCTCATAATCTAAACTTTTACTAAAATGTTACAATAATAAACATTTGTAAAGCTTTAGTTATGCCTAAACACTAATAGGATCAATCTCGTATCCTTTGTTTAGACATACGATGTTGCTTTTGAACATCAGCCTTTATTTTGACTTCTTAAAACCTACTCGATAAAAATTCACTTCGACCTTTCGATAGTACAAGTAATATGATCAAAACTCGCTATAATATTCCTTGTCCAATCCACCAGGCTCATCCAACATCGTAAGCGAAAACAACATCATAACACATAGGATGAATAGCCGACGATCTTTCAGCGTAGGAAGGCTGTGTCACAGAATAGTTATTTAGAGAAGGCTCGTTTGATATAACCAGCAAGAACAGGCGAATGTACACTGAAGCGCACGGTTGGCATTGTGACAGTCTTGGGAGACTAGACATTGGTGCTACAGTGCTATGCTCTACAGACGCCACAGCCTTTCCCCTATAGATTTTCAACGTGACGCTTAGAAATTAAACTTTTTTTTTTTAGTTTAGTTCGAAATACACTAAAAATCTGCTGCCGTACAGACCCTACGTCCGCGCTGCGTCCTTAAGAATATAGCACTGAAGGTAATTATAATGCACAATTAATGTGTGCAAAATAAAGTGCTCGCTCTCTTTCTCTACTATTACAGTACGATGGGATAGCAAACACGACCGGAAAGCTTTTCGCCGTTTGTTGGGAGGATATCAATACCGTTAATTTTCAAACTACTACTGCGAAATTCCTAGTCGAACACAATTAATGTTTTCCTGATATAGGTCTGAACCTAGGATCCGAATCTTGCGTTTGGAAAAAAGAACGAGACAGCATACCCTACATGGTGGGCAAGTAAGCCTAAAACCAATACCTGCATGCTTGCTGTATTGCGTGCTTTTCCACCAGTTGTATTAAGCCTTCTGAATGTACGTAGTTAGAGGCTGCGTTTCACCAAGAATACACGAGACATATTGTCACTCCCTCGCCCCGGGAGGATTGGGCGGCTAATAGCGAAATAGTGTCACCCCCAAGCTTGTCACTTATCATTTGCAACGCTAATGGAATATTTATAACCAGCTTATTATAGAGTTAGTGTCTTGGATGGTATTAGGTATATTAACTATGACATCGAGCTTGAGTACCTTACAATCTCTGCCGTTAATGGATTAATGCTGTAATTAAATCAATGAGACGCTCGCATGAAACTTACAAGTCATAAGAGATTGGGTAGAAAAAATTCAATCAAGGATGAATAAGACTGTGAAGGTCTTTACTCAACTGTGTGATGGAGCAGGCTAACAAATAAAAAAATATCACTTGTTAAAATGTTGTTGCAGACGACGGAAAAATTACAACAAAATTTACACCAACACATGAACTAGGCTCCACTATTGCGCCAGACTGAACCGCACCTGAAATTACAAGCGCGATAACTTCCACTAATAATTGTCAGCCGCTAATTAATATCTTCCACCGGCTCCACGGACGCATGGAGACCACCAATTTGCGCCACAGCACATAACGTTTTATTTGATGCGAACAAGGGTTAGTATTTATTATTGTTTACGTACCACGATGGCCTCCGGGCACAATTCCGTTGAGTTATGGCGTGGTCACCCCCGTGCGACCGTGCGCAGGTGGGGCAACCACAGAAGGTCTCAATTTATTGCTAATTTTATTTGTATAGCGGTTCCTGTAAATTTTATTGTTTTTGCTCCTAAAATATTTCGGACACAAGCACTTATGGCGACAAACCACGTAAACATTTTACTACAGCAGTTAATTCAGATATTGTTGATCGATCAAATTCTGAAGCTGGGGACGCAGAAATGGAAGAACATGTTGTTGAATTTGTTGTTGATGCAAATGCAAAATGAGGAATATATTGATGTTCTGTCGTTTAAGGTCCCATAAGACGCACTCTTGTGGGCGGGAGAAATATTACACCAGACTCGAGAGCAGTCGTTAGCGATTTTGATGTATGTATGCGAGTGTTTTTGATATGGAAGACATAAGTAACAACATGCATTACTATCAGACCAAATACACGAGCACGGCAGAAAGATAGACTTCGGCTTCCACCGATAAAACTAAAATTATTTAAGAAAAATGTTTACTGCATGTCGATAATAATATATAATCATCTACCAAATAATCTTCAGGACTTACCACTGACAATATTTAAAAATAAACTTTTCAAATTATTATTATTTAAAAGATATTATACCACCAAGGACTATTTAGAAGATAAATCAATAACAATTTGTAATTTAGATTAATTGACTGTAAATACATTTGCACGCCATCTAATGGCAGGATATGCTGCAACAAACTAACTGTAACATCCTATTTACCATATTCTAGCAAATAAATATTTTTGATTTGACTTGATTTGATTTATCGTAAGTCAATGCGACATTTGCTTCATATTAAAGCAATACACCAACATCAACTAATAATAACATTATATACACATTATTCTCATAACCATGCTTTTTCCGGTACCCAAACCGCGAAATACAGCGAAAGTTTGTACAAATCCTACATTATTAACATTGCCAATAACCATCAAAGCTAATGTTGCAGAGATAACGGTCATGTCTTCACAAACATCCGCACATTATCCCAAGTCATTTGCAACACAACACTCTTCACCTCCCATTTTCCTTAGACGCTCTTTCAGCTACTCAGTTCACCTGAATTTCTACTCGAAGTAAATATTGCCATCCATTAAAACCACCGAAGAACGATTTTTCTCTTCAGCGTCATTCAAACGAAATCCGTTATTGGAAATACGCTGGAGTGCTATTATAAGAACGATATTCCCTTTTATGTTCTCTCTAATTAATTTCCTTGTCGCTTTTGTTTTTTGTCTCGCTCCAAACTCTAACCTTATTGTTACTATCAGGTAATTTATACACGGCCCTAATGAAAATGTATCTCCGCTATTTATCAAACGAAGTGGCGGTAGACTTTGGCAACGTTATACCGATGGGAAAAGGTCTCATTTATGGTAACTGTTTCCAAGTTCCGCTGACAAAGGGAAAGTAGGGATCCTTTTTCTTTGTCGAAGGATTTGGGTCATTGGTTATTTCTATTGGGAAAAGCTTCAGGTGGAACGTATGTATTGTCTGAGACATTCAACACATAATTGCTGTCCCGCTCGCGCAGAGACTACGTATTGCGGGTGTCGTCACTCACCATCTCTCCGTGGTCATCACTCCTATCGAACTACGTGCGCACACGCCGAGTCACCGGACATCGCTACTAGTGGATATAAGGTATCAATTTCAAAGCGTCTCCGTATATGAATAATTCTATCATGAGACGTACACCGCCCAAATCACCCGGCATATCCATAGCTAGTGACTCTGAGACTCTCCAGGTGAGAAATCAGACTACCTCACTGTCTGGATCTGCCCCAAACCTTAACACCAGAGAGACTAATGTTACGTCACGCAACAAACGCAAACGTGAGGACGAACTTGTTGGATTTATGCAGGACATACGGGACTTACTGGAATCATCAAGTGCTCAGTCGGATATCAAATTTAAATCCTTACAGGACTCAATGAGTGAGATTATAGCACAGAACTTAGAGTTAAAAAAATCCTTAGCTTTCGTCACTAAACAGTATGACGACCTAATAATAAAAATAGACGAAATCGAAAGAGATCGTAAAACCGACCACGCATACATTAACCAACTAGAAAATAAGGTTGAGAACCTAGAGCGTATCTCTTGCCTCACAAAAATCGAGATTAGAAACATACCCAAGCAGGAGGGCGAAAGTAAGGAAGATCTGCACAGAGTTGTGTCTGAAACAGCCAAGGTGCTGGAAATGCCTATACAACAGCACGATATTAAGGATATCTTCCGCATAAATAAAAAAAGCGGAGGTTCATCTATCATCGTAGATTTCGTCTCAGTGACTGTAAAGGAAAACGTACTACACAAATTGCGCACTTTTAATCGCAATAACGCCAAAACTAAGCTGAACACGTCCCATATCGGTACACCTGGTGAATCAAAACCAATTTTTATATCGGAGAATTTGACGTTGAAGGGTCAGCGATTATTTTATCTCGCAAGGAAATTTGCGAGCGAGAATAGTTTCAAGTTCTGCTGGACCTCACTTGGAAAAGTATTTCTTCGGAAGAAAGAAGGAGATAAATACATACATGTAAAAAGCGAAGCTGATCTTAGACTCGATTTATCGCAATGACTATGCCTTGTTCATAATGTAATGCCGCTAATCTTACTACTTATGGGATTTAACCTGCAACTGCTATTTTTTTGTAAAACACATATACATAAATCACTCGAAAACACCCTACCAAAAACACTCAACATAACACAAACAAACATTGACAACACGTTATATACATACAAAACATTTCTTTTCTGTTCAAAATATCAATTACCAGATCTGATGTTCACGTTAATCATGGTTTCCCACACTCTAACATGCAATTTAAGTATTATATGTGCTACTAATGGCTAATACGAACAATAATGTCTCAGCACTAATAGATAACTTTGCGGTGGCATCATCCTATCACTGTGATACGAAAGCATGTAATGAAATCTTAAAATCCTCTAAAGCGTCGCTAAGAATTATTACTCAAAACATCAGAAGCATTTATAAAAATTTTGACGGTTTTCAAGCACAGTTAGCAAGGCTATCCTATGAAATGGACATCATAATTTTGACCGAGTGTTGGTTAAATGTTGAAAAGCCAATACCAACTATGGAAAATTACGTAACATACTTTACCAGAAAATGCCTTAATCAAAACGATGGAATTACCATATTTGTTAAAAACAGTCTCCAATGCACGGTAGAAGAACCAGATCCGATAGGAGCTAATTTTCTTCTGTTAAACGTTGACCCCGCTACCTGTATACTAGCTTCCTATAGGTCACCTTCCATATACAACACTGATGGCTTTCTTAACTCTCTTGAGAACATTTTATGTAAACTAAAAGGGAAAGACATAATTCTGATAGGAGATATCAATATAGACATAAAACCTAACAATAGTGACAGAAATAGTTCGTCCTACCTAAACTTAACTGCAGAAATGGGCCTCCTACCAGGACATACTTTTCCTACGAGACTGCGCAACTGCCTGGATCACGCAATGATTAGAACCAATACCTCTGCATCAGTCATAGTTATAGATTCTACAGTTAGTGACCATGCCTCTATAATGTTATGTCTAGAGACCGCCCCCAATAAAAACAAGAATTATAAAAAAAAATACATCACAAAAGTGGATTACGAAAGTACCGTAGAACAACTAAAAACAATAGATTTTTCATTTCTTACCCAAAATCATGATGCAAACGAAGCTGCAACAAGGTTTGTCGATTGTCTTACAACCACGGTGTCCCAAAATTCAACCGTAACGAAGGCTTCTAACCGTAAAGTTGTATTCAAGCCCTGGATTACACCTGGTCTCTTGCGGTGCATTCGACACAGGGATAACCTCCACCGAAAAGTTCTAGCAAACCCAGAAAATGACATAGTCAAGTTATCATACAAAAGATATCGTAATCACTGTAACCTAATACTAAGGAAATTAAAAAAAGCCCACGAAAAATCCGCCCTAAAATCTTCAAAGAACAACAAAGAAACATGGAGTATTATTAAATCCATTACTAACCAAACGGAGAATCTAAACCTAGCTGACAAACTTCTACCTGCAACTGACGACGTGGAGGCATCTAATGCTATTGAACATATAAACCACTATTTTTCGAATATTGGAAAACAACTGACGGACAATATTATTTTAAAAAACCAAAATTTTTCTAGGGCTCCATACGTAAATGAGACTCCCCCAGCGTGTAAGTCTATGGTTCTCCTTCCTCCAGACGAAGCCGAAGTAGAAGCAGTCATTAATAACTTAAAAACTGACAGCGCCACAGGCTGTGACCTTATTCCGGTTAAACTTCTCAAGTTGGGTAAAAATGTCTTAGTCCCACCTATAACAAAACTTATTGAAGTCTGCTTTGAGCAAGGTGTATTTCCGCGAACCTTTAAGAAATCCTTAATCACACCTGTTCACAAGGGTGGGAACCAGACCGATGTCAAAAATTACAGACCTATTTCCGTTCTACCAGCACTATCAAAAATTTTGGAAAAGTTATTGAACCGCAGACTCATGAAATACTTAGAGCACCACAAAATAATTTCGAACTCACAATTTGGCTTTAGGTCCGGGAAAAGTACCGCAGATGCAGTTAACCAACTGGTTGATTATGTTACCGAGAAACTTGATGCAAAGCAAAAATGTTTGGGTGTTTTCTTGGACCTAGCCAAGGCATTTGACACCGTCTGTGTTCCGACTCTTGTGACCAAGTTAGAACATGTTGGAATCCGAGGAAGGGCTCTGAGCATATTTACAGACTTTCTCAATCACCGGACACAAAAAGTAAAAATCGGAGAAGTCATTAGCAACGAAGCTAAGGTCAACTATGGTGTGCCCCAAGGCAGCTGCCTATCCCCCAGTCTCTTCTTGATCTATGTAAATGACCTGTGTCAGCAGTCGCTTAGTTACGGTAAAATTTTTAGCTATGCAGACGACACCGTGCTAATATTTCACGGAGAGAGCTGGGAGGCGGCACGGGACGCTGCAGAGAGAGGTTTACGCCGAATAATTTACTGGCTGGAAGCTAATCTACTAAGTCTTAACATCTCGAAAACGTCATTTCTACAATTTACTTTCGCCAAAACCAAACCACCAGAAATAAGTCTCAAAGCGCACTCTTGTGATGCCGCTAACAATAGTAATCCTTGCTCATGTCTCCCAATCACACAACTAAATAAAGTGAAGTACCTAGGGGTAATTCTGGATGAGGGACTTAGCTGGCGGCACCATATTGATCAAATTGCTTCCCGTGTCAGGAAACTAATATGGGCTTTTAAAAAATTACGAGAAGTGGCCGACTTCAAGCTCCTCCGGACTGTCTATCTAGCACTAGTACAGTCAGTAGTGGGATACTGTATTACGGCATGGGGAGGAGCTTGCAAAACGTACATGATACGCCTCGAGAGAGCCCAACGATCACTGTTAAAAGTGATGACCTTCAGGCCGTACCGGTTCCCCACAAAAAGTCTGTATGAAAGCTGCGAAGTATTAACAGTTAGACAATTATATCTTCTCAATCTTACATTAAAACAACACGAAATCACACCAGTAAATCATGCAATGAAACATAAGAGAACTATCGGTAAGGTATGTAGCACCATCAAATTTAAGACAGCAACCGCACGACGGCAACGACTGTATTTATCTACATATATATACAACAAAATAAATAGTTTTCTTAACATTAATCCTCTTACAATATACAAAACTAAGATTATAGTAAACTCATGGCTTCAGACATTGGACTACTTGCAGACAGAAAACTTTGTAAAAGCATAATACCTACTGATGATGATTGAACAGTACCTACAATATATGATAAAATGTAACTATCATTCATGTTTATGTATGTATAACACACACTGACCCATACACACGCACCCACGCAAACACTCACTCACTCTTCCACACTTCCACACATACACACACACACACACACACACACACACCTACACACACACACACACACATGCACATGCACTACACACACCACATAATAGCAGGCCTGCGTTAAAATTAGTTTTAAGTGATTATTTGTTTGATTTATTGCATAAATTGTTAAGAACGGGTGAAGGCACTGACTCCTGTAACACAGGTCTTACCTAGCTCAGGAGTCAGGGTTCTAAACGAAAATGTATCATATGCTTTTATGTCAATAAAAAACATTATTATTATTATTTCGTTTATTCATCTTTTTACATACATTTACATTTTTAAATATTTTATAAAACAAAAAAATTAAAAAACATTTAAAAATATAAAAATAGTTGTCCGCCGGTATGGGAACAGGGTCCAAGCTACCGGTGGTTAGGGTTCCAGAGACAGGAACCTCCTCACAATACGAGCCGTATCAAGGAGTACTGCCTTCTGAATCTGGTTCTTGATCCAACTACCCAACGAGAGCCTCGACAGATGTTCGTCGAGGCTCTTGGCCATCAAGCCATTGGCCGTTACAACAATCGGCACAATGATAGCCGAGCTCACATTCCACATGTCGACAACCTCGCGCGCCAAGTCAAGATATTTTATTTGTTTATCTTTCTCGGCTTTCACGAGGTTCTCGTCATGCGGGATGGTAACATCGATTATCATTGCGCGGCGCGCTGATCTGTCTATCACTACTATGTCAGGCTTATTGGCGACAATAGTCCTGTCAGTATATTATATTATTTTATTATTATTATTATTATTGTTGTTGGAATAAGTTATTTTGGTAATGCATAGGTTTTGTTTTCAATCAAACTTTCCTATTCTTTGTTCGGTACCTTTACTTCGAAACCCTTTCAATTCATACGAACCCAACAATATTTTATACCCATTGCCTACTCATAAACGAGAAACTTTCGTGAGCAATGTATCAATTAACAGTACCCATTGCTCATATGCATTTGCATGGCTTTATTCAGAGCATCGTTAATATCACACAAACACAGGTAAAGCAAGAGATATTACTGTAATAACATCTACAGTGGCTGCATGCTTAAGCAGGGGCTATAAACACAAAAGCCGCGCTTACAGAAAGCATTATTAACCCGACTTCCTCTGAGAGAAGAGATGTTTGCAAGGATTATTACAAGTCTAGCAATAAAGGGGCGAAACGACACCTGGTAAATATTAAAAGGGGAAGATATAAAGTGTTATGTTTGTCACCAAACGTGACCGTCGGCTAATGAATTTCTTTATAACCCCACCTTAAGGTGTCAACGGATTGAATAGAATGTTTTTCGTTGTAAGTGAAACAATCAAATAAAGTGTGTACAAAAAATTCAAAAAAACTACACAAACAATTTGGTGGATTAATTATCACAAAAAATCTGAGACGGTAGGGTATTATTTTTCAAGCTGAGAGAGACCAAATTAATGAAGTTCATTTATTATGTCTTATCTAGAACGGAGTTTTTTTTTACAAGACAAAAAGAAAATAATAAAATAACTCACCCAGAATACGTCAAATTTTTTCTAAGAATTTTATGAAGAAAATCTCACTTCAGCTTTAAAAATTCAGCTAAAACGACGTCAATCTACAAAAATTTCATAATTATTTCAATTTTTATCTCGGGATTCGTTGTGAGCTTCACATTTCTGTGTAAATTCTCTGAATCACCTCTGAGTAGCTAGAAGCAAGGTGAATGAGACAATTACTGCTCACTTCCGAGACGAGACCTCGACTGCAGGATTAGATTGAAATTGAATGGTCTTCTGCAAAATGAGAAACGAAAAGAAAAAAAACACCATAATGAAACATGGTAATGGCTGTGAAAGTACTTTTGAACCACGATTTTTGAAAAACTACGGAGTAGGTGCCTTCCCAGGCAAGGTCCTTCGAAATTTTATGAGAATTTCGGGAAATTAAGTGACTGAGGAATTTATTGTACACTTTTGAGAAATTAAAGGCGTGTGTCGATTTTGCTCGGAAAAAGTTGCTGTGAATTTATTTATTTTATTGAGTGAGCTGACTTGATTTAGTGTGACTTTAATTTTTTTAAATAAATAATATTATGAGGCGGAATTTATAAAACTGCAGTCATCGACTGTACCAGTTTAATGTTATTGAAATACTTATAAATATTATTTTTGTTTCGACTTTCTTTCATAAGATTTTATTTAAGTCAAGAAAGAATTGATTGATTGGCAAGCGTGTTTTACCGTCGACTACAGCATCGCTTATCATCAGGAGAGGTGGTGGTCAAACCTCATACCTTAATAAAAATAAAAAATACTACCAAATATAACCCAAATTTTTTTACGGGAAAACGTTAAAATTATGGTTTAAAGTGTTCCCAAAATATTTTTTGTATGTAAAGTGTATTCAATAAAAAATTTGAGCACTTCTGTTATGACGTTTTTTAACACAGCATTATCCTGAAGATGGTGTATCTCATAACACAGACGAATAAAGAAGAATTTAATCTGTTGGTTTTCTATGACCATGTTTTAAACGGGATAGTTTAAAAATCGATCATAGGATCGCAATGCCAGAATCTTTTTTTAATCGAAACAAGGAAGTGGAAATTACAACGTAAACTAGCTTTAAAAAAATATAAGAAATCAACGATATTAGTTTTATCTCAATATTTATTTGTGAAATTTATAAAATATTCGTATCAAGCATGGATTATTTTTCACGAAATTCATCATCATCTATTGATATATAATGGTAATGGTGGTTTGATGATATATAATGGTTAAAATAATAATTTACACAAAATTTTGTTAGGTATCGACTTTCGCAAACTAACACCTGATTCTATTATTTACAATTAGAATATCCCCGTTCAGCGTATAGATACTAAATCTTTCAAGCCAAAAACCCCGTAAACCATGGATACTGTACTAGCCTAATACGCGCCTTCTCCATAGCACGTCATAAAGTGGAAATTGCCTTCCTAGTTGAATTCATCCGAAGCGCGGGGACTGGGGGCTCCCTACCCTAATAACATTGCAGTTTCCTGGAAAATTTTAGTGTACCGTGGACCAGCGGGGCGGAATAAAGGCGAGAGCTCGTTTCCGCGACTTACACCCTACCACTTTAACAAAAAAACTCACACTTTTGAAATAATTTGCATTACATTGCTGGCTTTATCCCATCCTTTCCCTCAACCCAGCGAACAAAACACGCAATGGATGCAAATCGGAACTTGGATTTGGAATTTTCGAAAGTGCATAGTTGAATAGAATGCTCTTACCGTGATATAGGTGAAGTTTATCCGCGGGACTAACAAAGCTGAGCATGAAAATAGGAAAATAAAGTAGGTGTATCTGGCTAATGATATTTTTGAATTTATAGGTTTCAGTTGGACTGTATTTACATGGGCTTACTTTAACACTTAGCACAGAGCTAAGAATTATTCTTTAAACTGATTTCATATCAATCACCTACCTATATTTTTACATAGTGTATGACGAAATGTCAAAACCTACAACTTATTCTTGTTGTTGAAAGAGAAGCAGGTAAATATCGCTCAGGCCAGCTAAACCTATACATATAATACCTACATATATATATCTCATAATTCGTAGTCAAAATACAGTCATTTCTCACTTACACAACCTGGTGTTGAGTTACCAAAATTCAAAAAGGAAACGAACGTTAGAAATTACAAAAAAAAAACCGCTCAGAAGCAAACCAACTCCCATGATGACGTCAAGAGCCCCCATAAAGTCAAAGGTACAAGTTCAAGTGCTCCACAGGGCGCCGGCGGCAACACGACATAAGGAACCCAGCAGTCTTTAGATTAACTATATTTTACTAACGAATTAATTTTAACCAGCAGCTGTGTGTCTGCGGGGAATAAATCTTGTTACTTAAAATATGAAGAAACAATTGAATGTGATGATGTTTTGTTGTTGTGTAGGGTCATTTATTTGATAGTAATGGTAATAAAGAAAAGAAAATAAGGGCATTATGATAGTTGGGTCAAAATTGGGCTTGGTTGTAAAAGAATTTGAGTCAGTAAAAGAATCTTGATTTTTGGTTAACAGTTTATTTTGTGTACCACTGCTGGGCAAAGGCTTCCCCTTTATTCCTTGCAATCCTCTCTATTTTAGGGAGTTTCTGGCCATATCTGCCCCGCGAACATGATCAGATCATCACACCATCTTGAAGAAAATATTTGTGTTGCGATCACAGAAATATTAAGAACAGCTTCAAGGCAGCAACAACTTCTTTATTATATCTATGGTTGCGATGCAAAAATAACTCCCGTGGAATAAAAAGCACCTCTGGAAACAACAGTAAACATATTTTTTAATGTAACATTATCAATGGACGTAGATATGAAAAATAATAATTATGAAAGCAATAACACTAAACCGGCAGTAACGATCTTGCCAAGAGCTCAACCGCAGAAACAAAGAATTCCAAGATTCCATATCTTTATCCTTTATCACAATCAAATGCATCGGATACACTGCAATAATTGTCCAATTCAAATGCTGCAATAACTACATAATTTCAAATATTATACTCATCATCGCCTACAAGAATATGGTAAAAGCTATTTCCTCATTGACTAACATCTTGCGTGGGTTATATTGATATATTTTATGTTCCTCCATTGCCCGATCCGTATCAGCAATTGGAGAACTAACATAGATCTATTGATAAAAATATTCAGCTAGTTAGGGATTTCCTCAAGGATTTGGATCTAAAGTATTTGATACTTTATCTAAAGATATGTTTTACTGATGTTGCTAATCAAATATAACCCATTATTGAATTTCCATTGTTGAGCAAATGAGCTAGCAAGAATGTGAGTATCCAATTCCAACGAACACGTATTTTACTTCAGAAGCTCAGAACTTTCCAGAAATTAAAGTTAGACGTTCTAAAAATTGAATTTTCCATTCTACAAAGTTACGACTTCCATTGTATACGATCTCATTCAATGCCGCATTATAATAGCGCATAACTTTGACACGAACAAAACTCGGACTTTTCCATAAATTGTATAAACTTTTTTAATACGAAAGCGAACAATAACATAAAATAGATTCGGACGGACAGTCCGGCCGTCCGATTTCATCGGCGTACGTATAATTCAGTTAACCAATGAACCACATGCGGTGCACACGGACACACCGGATTGAATTGGGATCAGGAAACGTATACAATGTTCGTGTAAACTCCCGCAGAGCTATAGAAATTGTTGCTGTGAAAAAAACATTTGACAGCCGAACACACAAAATTGAAAAAAAAGCACGTCCCATATGTAGCCAGTTTCCGCTCAATATATTTCTGATATTGTTTGGAATCGAGCACGCTCCACGCATTTATGCTAAACTACCTGTAAACATTCCTTTATCTGACGTTTTATACGATATCCAATTATGCAAATAAAAACCAATCGCAACAACACTTATCTGAACCATCTGCTGAAAGTTAATACTTATGGGGATAAAATGTAATAACAATTTCTGTTTATCTCGAATATTCCAATTTGTGTCCAGCGACTAATTTCTAAATTTCCACCGAGACTACTAATCGATTTGTCGATAAAGCGAGATAACTGTTAGCGCAGGCGCACATCTACATAATCGATTCCCGATTAAGTATCGATTAGGATCTAGCGAAACTAACACTGCGATAATCATCTCTAGCTTTCAGAGACCGGTATAAACCCACTCGTTATACATGCACATTACGGCATCGGCACAATGATCATGTAGAATTAAAATTCAAATAGAAGACAAGATCTATAAAACTGGAACATTAAATAGAACAGCCGAGCCCGACATGTCGGCGTTCGTGAGACGAACATAAAGTCATTTTGTTGTGCATTTTACGACATTGAAGCGAGCTCTCGTCCAAACTCAAGACTTCTAGAGCGTGCAGACAAGTTATAAGTTCGAACATCAATAGTGGTACACATGGCTGGCGGTGCAGGATGCAGAACGACCGGCAAATTGTTGTTTCATGTTTCGTTTTCGCAGTGAACACGGCTTTACGGCGGGAATCGGTGAATTTCCCCCGAGTGCAGTAAAAACCTCTCTGTCAGACGACACTCCATCGGCAGTTCGGTTCAGGGTTGATATCTCGACGGTTCGCGTCAAATCCACAAATCCGACGCTCAAATAACTTTTGTTTTTTATGCGAAGGGACCGGACAGAAGCAACAGTGCCAGTTCTAATGCCGATATCAGGATTATTCGCTCCGGTTTTCCCTTCCGTAAAGGGATGCTCACGGAAATGGTCTCATTCCGAAATATTCTCATTACTTGGGCGGAATCTTTTTTACTTTACGGCAGATCGCTCCCCTTTTCTTGTTCAGTGAAGTACAAAGTTTTCCCGGCCCTCTCATCGACTGCGAAAGAAAATGACTAATAAGAAAAGCAAATGATAGCAATCTGGCCGAGGTTCCCGATCTTAATTAAACTGAGGATGAAAACTTGTACCAAATAAAACTTGGAAGTCTACATTAATAAAGCGAACGTCATGTTACTTCTCGGTTCTTGCAATAAAAAGAGTATACCTTGTTGAGAGCTTTACAAGAATTCTTTCAACGGGTCCATTACAAGTAAAACACCAACAAAGGGTCACCAATGATTTTTATAGAACTTTCAAAAGACGTAAAAACTGCCGACATTTCTTGTTTTTTTATCTCGTCGAGCAATAAATATGTCCTCCGCCCTCGCGCGCTCCTCTAGTAATTCTCAACCAACTACCAGTCTATAAATCCAAAAGATTGATGTTAGATACCAAAGTTTACTTAAGTATTGCCGTGAAACGTAATATGTCGTAACGCCTATTAATCTAGAAAACACATTATAATTTATTTAGAAAAAGTTAATGGTATCACAAGTGTCAACATGACAGATGAGTTAAAAACATGTCGAGAAATAAAAAACTCGGTATTTTGATAATTACGACCACTAGTGGACCAATGTGTCAACGGTTACTAATTTCTTCCGAGAATTTATTTATCTATGTATCTTTTAGTTGATGTTTTAATATTGCGAATGATGTCATTTTTAATTTGTCATTTAATAATACATTTTAATTAAATATTGCACCTGTTTGTATTTATTTATCTACGAACTGTAAGAATAAAGTTTCACCAAAAAAAAATCACCCTAACCTCCATGCATTAAAAATTAACGACCCTAATGGCATATCATCTAAAAACATACATATTCATCCCTCACTCATCATTATTCCAATAAAATAACCCAGCACGACCTCACTGCATAAACAACGACCCGAAACAGCCATAAAATCTGTTGCAAAATAAAACACCACTTTTTTTCCCCACACTTATTGATTTAACTAGCGATCCATATGCAACTAAAACTAGGCACCCTCTAAGTAAAGAGACACCATTAGATGCCACGTGGGACCATGGACCCCATCATGCCCCATGGGGCAAGGTAATGCGTGGTTCCGCTGCACATTTTTACTTTTACCACTAATTGGGGCACCGCAGGGATAAAGGCGAAACCCCACTGTCTCTAGGGAGGCGATACAAACAGGGCTTTTTCAATGTCACTTTATTTGTACCTACGTAATGAATACGTGACAGTTTATGAGTTTAACTTGGATTTGTTATATTCGTATTTAATTTTAAAGTATAATCGAGGATAGATTCCATTGAAAATAGATTCCAAAAATAATTTCTTTGCTTTTTCTTTTTCATCCGTTAGTTACCCAATGCTGAGTTTAGGTCTCTTCCAAAGGTCGGAAATTGTAAAAAAATATACTCATGTTTTGTAAAAATGTAAAATATATAAGGTTAAAAGAAATACGAGTAATTTTGTGATTTTTAAAATGTTCAGTATTATAATTTACGAGTAATAACTCGTAAATTCGTATTTGGAATCCTGGACTCATTTGGTACTTACGTTGCATCGTTACACAATGCAGAGAGTTGTTTGCAGTTTGATCACTCCTTTGGGAATTACAGCGACTCACCGAAGATTTCTGGTTTAGTACCGTATCCTCTTGTGTATTTACATAAACCAGCGAATACATAGAACTAAATTCATTTTCCGATTACGTTCAATCAGACCTTTTCAAAAGTACACTACAATAAGTACCTACCCGATCCATTTCCAGCACATTTCCATTCAATACCACATCCATATCTCATTTCCAAAAAAACCTAATATACAAAACTCGGAACTTAACAAAACCGAAGGAATCCGCGAAGCTAACAATGGGCCTTATTATCCCATGATCCCTGATCCGTACCATGCCATACATATCTGCAAAATTTCACGCACCCTTGCAATAATAATATGGCAGAAGCCCTTATCTACCCTCTTCGCGATCAGACCGACACGGACCAAGGAAGCAACGATAAAAGGGTCCCACTATATCATATTGGCACTTTCGATAGAGGATCTAGTAATATTTCGTACTCCTTAAAGGATAACCGAAACTCAGCCCCTCTTGAAAGGAGATGTTGCGAGGGCGCCAATGATCTATTTGTCAGGATCAAAAGTTGCGAACCGATACTATGATATTGAATTATCATTTTAGTTAGTTGGTTACGCTGCGGTTCGGGAAAGATGGTTTTTTGTGTTGTGCTCTGTAGCCACGCCACCTTATATTTTTTTATTATGATTTAGCCCATTTTGATGTACGGTTAACGTTCATAACGTACGTGCATTGATTGTGAGCGTACGACTTTTAATTTAAAAGAAAAAAGCAAATCAATATGGCGTTGCTGCGGAGAATTCTCTGTAGCAACGCCACCTGTAATAAACATTTGTAGATACAATTTCAGCTATTTCTCTGAAGCTATGTGATGTACGAAGGTTGTTCATTATGTACACGTGATAAGTTTGACAAAATATGTTAATTTTAACAGTCAGGAGGCAAACATTTAAAAAGTCGTCAACTTCATGGTTTTCGTCGGACTCTCTTCTATATATCTAAAGCTGGTATGCATGTGCTGCTTGTCAAGTGCTCTACAGAACACGAAACTGAGGGTTTTAAGAGAAGAGGAAGTGGGACACGCATAGCTGTGACGTCACAAAGATGGCAGCCGACCGTACTCATTTTTTCTTTATATCTCTTTTAATTATAAACTAAACCGGAAGACGTCCACTGCTGAACATAGGCCTCCCGCTTAGACCGCCACGCCGAACGACAATTCGCCACTTGCATCCATTGGTTGCCCGTGACCCTAACGATGTCGTCGGTTTACCTAGTGCCTACACTGCGTCTTCCGGTCCGTGGTCGCCACTCGAGAACTTTTCTTCCCCATCGGTTATCAGTTCTACGAGCGATGTAT
This sequence comes from Agrotis ipsilon, assembly GCA_028554685.1. Lineage (NCBI taxonomy): Eukaryota > Metazoa > Arthropoda > Insecta > Lepidoptera > Noctuidae > Agrotis > Agrotis ipsilon. The sequence goes on along the minus strand of CM052961.1, from coordinate 4,715,161 downwards.
CCTGCCTATTGCCACTTTATCTTGCAAATTTTAAGAGCTATGTCGGTGACTCTGATTCTTCGCCGAATATCCATGTTCCGGATTTTATTCTATTGCTTGTTGAGTGACTCTTAGTCTCTCTAGAAGGCCAGCAGTCAAAGACAGTACATTACAGTACTACCTCCCTGACTGACGAGCATTCGCGTACGTTTAGTATAGATTTGATACAAGGCGCGCATTGTGATGCTCGATTGTCTTCACTCACTGATGAAATGTTCGAATCTGTAACGTTACAATACAGGTGGATCGCGGTGTGTGAAGGACCACCCTTACACGAACCTATTGGAGTCACTTTTTAACCCCTCATAACTCAAAAACGATTTCACCTAAACTTTCAAAGGAGATGGTCCAAATATGTATAAAGCCTGGGCTAGGTCTACAGGGTGACTGGTTAAGTCGACCTAGTCCCTTTGAGGGGTTAAAGTAGCCATCATTCTTGACTGATTTTACAATGGGAACCCCTTTCCTAATCCTTTTTTTTTTTTACATGTTAAAATCATCGAATGAGGCCTCCCACCCCGGGCAGGGCGGGAGGGACTGTCAGACTTGTACTGACTAAAATCCACGGTGTCCTTCAGTAGCTTTTTTGTGTGCCGGAGTCGCAGTGTACGTATGTCCCGCGACCCCGGCAAGGCTATGGCCCCCTGCAGGGGGCCCCGTCAGCGTGCTGACGCTCTTTGAGGCGCGCGTGGAACACAACGCGCCGTTGACCCGGGCATGGTTCATGTTCGGGCAGCGAGTTGCCCTTTACTCGCCGCCCGCATGCCCGCGCCTACGGTGGCCGGAGATCGTCCCGCGACATCCGTCGCCGCGGGCGTCTACCACTGCGTCTGGGGCGGAGGGAGGATGGTGTTCTCTCTCTCATTCGTTCCGCCTCCCCCTTCGCGAGCAGAACTGCTTCGCAGAAGGAGGCGACAGCCTCCCACTCCGTCTCGCCCCGCAACATGGCCGCGACCAGTGCAGGGCGTGAGAGGTCTCCGCCTATCGCCCGCGTGAGGACACGGCGGTGCTCCGCCCAAGCAGGGCATTCCTGCACCGTATGCTCCACCGTGTCCTCCGCGCGATCCTCGCAGTGGTGACACCCTGGCGTTTCCTCCTTCTTTATCTGACACAAGAACCTCCCGAAGCTACCATGTCCGGTGAGGACCTGTGTCAGGTGGTAGGTGAGGATGCCGTGGGACCTATCCAGCCACTCTTCAGAGGGGTCTTACAGCCGCGATTGCGGCGTGCCCGACCCCTTTCCTAATCCTTACGGTTTTTGAGTTATTAGACTTTTGTTTTTTTTCAAAAATATTCCACCTCTGCGTCATAAACTGGTTATTGTAAGAATTTTGCGACGTTAAGTCGCTAAAATGATACTTTTTCGATAGCTTACGAACGACTCATTCTATTGAAATGAGTATATTTGATGAATTACTTAAACCTTAGGAAATAAATGGCTGTAAATTTCAAATATTCAATTGTTTTTTGGAGCTACCCTTGTCTTTCAGGCCAAAATTCTCATAATAAATGTATCGTCCTAGATTGGCAGACTGCAGCAAAAACACTGTTGTCTCATTAGCTTTTTAAATGGTACCACAATATCCACTTTTAGTAAGAATATGGCCAAAAAATAAGGGTTGATACTGACAAGGTGGTAATCAACAAAATTGGTCTTCCCCCCGGACGTATCCGAGAGGGAACTCCAGTCCACGGGCGCATGTGGAGGTTTTCTGTCTTAGCACCCCTACGTTCACGTCGTTGTTATTTAATATCAATTCAAATTTAATATAAATAAACAATAATCTATTGGAATTTGAAATCCAAAAAAAAAAGCATTGAAAAAAATGTTAAGTCAAAAAAAAAAGAGTTAATATTTAGTACTCATAGTCCCAATTTTAAGTATTAGCAGTTAGAAGGCGCTGTGGGAAGTGGACATTTTGGGAAATGGACGTTTCGGAAAATTGACGTTTCGGGAAGTGAACATTTTGGGAAATGGACATTTTGGGAAGTGGACATTTTGGGAAATGGACGTTTTGCAACCAGTGGCCATTTTGGGAAATTGGACATTTTGAGCCTGAGCGTATTGAACTTGGCTGTCATTTCACATTAATGTTTTTGATTGGATACTTGCTTCACGGAAATGGCCACAATTTATTAATTTATTATTGTAAAGAGATAATGATTTTTTTTTCAGAAAGTAATGAAACGCGCTTTAATATAAGTAATGTAATATTACGCTTAAAAATCTTATTTTCCATTTAGTCCGGTCCTAATTTCAACATAGCGCAAAAAAAATGAAAAAAATATCATGGTTTTGTTACTATTTTAAAAACTACAAGACTCATGAAGAAGGTCCAAAACACAAATTATATGACCTTTCAAATGACATATCAAAGAACGAAATCGATGCAGTGGAACTCGAGATTTAAAGAAAACATTGGTACGGTCGGCTGCCATCTTTGTGACGTCACAGCTATGCGTGTCCCACTTCCTCTTCTTAAAACCCTCAGTTTCGTGTTCTGTAGAGCACTTGACAAGCAGCACATGCATACCAGCTTTAGATATATAGAAGAGAGTCCGACGAAAACCATGAAGTTGACGACTTTTTAAATGTTTGCCTCCTGACTGTTAAAATTAACATATTTTGTCAAACTTATCACATGTACATAATGAACAACCTTCGTACATCACATAGCTTCAGAGAAATAGCTGAAATTGTATCTACAAATGTTTATTACAGGTGGCGTTGCTACAGAGAATTCTCCGCAGCAACGCCATATTGATTTGCTTTTTTCTTTTAAATTAAAAGTCGTACGCTCACAATCAATGCACGTACGTTATGAACGTTAACCGTACATCAAAATGGGCTAAATCATAATAAAAAAATATAAGGTGGCGTGGCTACAGAGCACAACACGGTTTTTTACAGATTTGTAATCAATCACTGCAGAAGAAATATTTTTTCTACAATGATAAACAAAAATCTAGAGACTCACAAAGCTAGTCACTAATCTGTCTACTCATTATTATCATCATTTCATCTGTCTATTCGTTTTCATTAATTCCTGATGAAAAATAATTTCAGGTCAGCTGCAGTACAAATTCTGACGATTTCGAGTAGAGATTGTCAGTTTCTTAATCGAATTATTGTTTGCTTACTTACTAACGATTATAATTAAACATTAACAAATATAAACATAACACAACCCCTTACTTTTTGTTAACATTAGATAAATATTTAAAATATGAGTTGATATTTTGCGCTCCAGACATCCATTACAAAACCAAACCGTCTTCAGCTTACATGAATCACCCAGTCAACTCCGCAAGCCGACCAGCCGCATTACAGCTCATTATGAATCCCTGTAACCAGTTCCTCATCAAACTGCTGACGTGTAAATGTAAACAAAACAATGACTCGCCAATTCGCGAACGCGCCCCTTGCGGTGAGGTCACGCCGAGGTGTGGCCTGCCAACTTGTATCCAGCGGTTAATGAAAGCAATATCGGAGGGAAGTGACGTTTCTCCGTAAGGGTTTTCCAGACGAGCTACTTTTGGCAAGTACGAATAGATTCGCAAACTCGACAACGACTGAACGCTACAACACTACTTTAGTTGCCTGTCGCAACGATTTAAAGTTCGGACAAAATGGTACGGACAAATCGGACGCGACTCCAGCCACAGATAACTTCATACATTTTGTAGCGTCTGATAGTGTCCGGTGCCCGTGCCTCCAACCGTTCGGAAAGTTCTTGCTACCTAGGAGGTTGCTATAAATTTCAGAATGGTATGTTTGATCCTTTTTGACTGAACATAATTCAATAATTGTATTGTGACGATTTATTATACATCGATTTTGTCCCTTTACAGATCGCGCTATCAGTAAAGGGCTGCTGATCGATGCTGCTAAAAGTTGCACGTCTGTTAAATCCCTAATAATATATGATGGAATACCCGTATATGGGTTTACCTGCTTCAGTTTGGCGGTTGCGACCTACATACACATATTTGAATATTTGGGTACAATTAATCTTCTAATATGAATTGATGAGGAGGGGTTACGGGGTATCTACGAAGCGGCTACGGCGTAGCGGGATGTAATACGATTATGGTTTTAATTTCTACACGTAACTCAATCAGAATTATGAGCGGATGAGTAACTTGGAGAACAATCTAATAGGCTGAATAATCAGTTTTGTTTCAGGTACCTACTGTATAACATGCCACTTTTTAATAACAAAACTTTTTGTTTTATTAAGCTATAAAACACGCTATAGACTTTCCGCATATTTAATACAGATTTATTCATTAAAATTACATACGGTGTGCAGTGACGTGCATGGATGTAATTGAAAAACTTTTATGTGATTTTTATTCAAATTTAACGAAATTATGAAATAAAAACAAGAACATCATGTTCGTGGCAATTAATATTTTATGAGCACAGAGTATACTTTCAGCATAGCCAACTAAAGTTAATAGGGTGACATGTTTGCCTTGCGTTAGTACACGAATAGTGTAACGTGGGCTAGACATGTTTACGTAGAAACTATTGTTTGAAATTATAATTATTCTAAAGACATTAATTTCATGTAGGAATATTTAAGTAATCACAGCACGTCACTCATACGCCTATCCTACGTTTTCCCACTAATGGGAAAAGGCCAATTTTTAATAATCCATGGCAAATTAAGCATCTGGTTAATGGTTTATCCATGTCGTCCCGCCATCTTCTACAATTCCTGCCTCGGAGCTCTTTGGTTGTTTCACGGCTCAGAACTAGGCATTAAAATAATTAAATAAAGCTTGATGTAAGCATTTTTGTTCTCCAGTAAAAAAAAATCGCGTGTTGCAGAAAATACACTTTACAAAATATTTGTCCAATTATGAATCGTTGGATAATTTCAGGCTTACCAATTACTCATTAATTTAACGTAACAGTAAATATGAAATTGACTACTAATATTAATTGCTGTTGGAGATTGATGCTATCCTAAAGGCCAAAGGTCACAAACCCGACTGGCGCCGCGTCGTCACACTTTACATAACGTAATATAAATATGTTCCTTTTAATATTTTCCTGAATCGCGTGCCGCGACGGTCGACAACCACGCGAAGCTTTATGCCGTGTTAGAGGTATAATACCAACAGTTCGCGTGTCCCCTTATTATAATATGATTTTAACAAAGCCGAGGTAATGCTCACACAATAGCAGCCTTTCAGACGCAAACTGGAACGATTTAGGATTAGTCGCTTTGATATCGCAATCACTTGTCTGGCTGTTAGACTTTTGATTATGTTATCTGGCTGGTTTGTGTGGTCATTTGTTATTTTTTTTTATTTGGTGTGGAATTAGGTCTTCAATAGTCGTGGTCTATTAATGAAATCGTTGTGATTGGTGGAGATAGTTTAACACTTCGCCTCTTTGAGACTTTCAGTTTAAAACCGGGCAAGTACCTAGATGTCTTTATGCTGCACTTTTTCCATCTTACCACAAGGAAGTTAAACATCTGTTGAACACTTGTCGTTTTGACGTTGACAGATTCTTTAACATGTTTTTTTTTAAGTAAAAACGCCATTTTCACGTTGATGTAAGGGTCGTTATGCAGTAGCACTTTCTACGTTTATCCTGGGCGTCACTGATATCGATGAAAGAAAACGTCTTGAGCAAATAAGGACTTACGTAATCAATATAAGTCTCAGCTATACCTACCTATCGGATGACCAGCGGTGGCATTAGTAAATTTGAAAGCAGAGGTAGCCACACAAGACACAAAAAAGCTCTATGAGATAAGCAAACGAATTGTAGAACATATTCAGGCTAGGTGACGCAATACTATCATATACGTAGGATAGACGAGCGACTAAGGATCAAGTTTCGTTGTGTTCAAAGTCCAACAGAAATAATCAAGAAACATCAAAATTAATTAAAAGCTATTGTGTTTTCAGGTGACAGTAGCTAAGTTTATGGTACCGTTAGTGCCACGTGACACGTCTGAAATATTGTAATTGAATTGTCCTCAAATGAAATATTGCTTTCAACCACAAGCAAACAAAACAGGTTGGTCGCACTCAAAATTCAATATTCCATCATTAGTGTATGCAACAATAGTAAAATTGATTATCTTTGTCAATTTAATTAATAGCAGTGGTGGAATGAAATAGAAATGCAATCATTGATCATTGAAAGTTGTTTTCGGTGACAAATAAGGAATAAAAAAAACATTTAATGCCATAGCTATACTGTAACTCTGCATTGGTATAATGCTATAGCATGTATGAAGGGTAAAAAATAAAAGAATAGTTTCCTTCTTGAAAACTACTATGTTTTGTTGTAAGCACGTATTATGACATCCAGGGTCAAAAAGGCGAAGGCTATCACTGACGAAATAGCAGCGCGAGGGATTCTCCGACGCGTCTATGGCTTTCTGTTCGATAGATGATAGTGTGTATAGAAACAATTGAACAGCGCATGGCATTCCACGATTCACACATCTTAGATTTTGAGGATAAAAGAACCGTACTTGACTACTACTCACTATCCTGCCCTTCGCACTTGACTAGCCTCCGAAAGTGACCACCGGAATCGAATGTCGGAATTGAATCTCGATCGGGAAGGATTTAATATCTATCAGTTGATCTTACACAATCAGAATCTGGAAGACGTCGCGGACCAGCGATGAATTTAAGTAGCGGATTGTCGCTCTTCTTGGCAATTTTAGAAGCCTTGGTTTAGCAGTGGAACTTTTTTTTAATAGCCTAGTTTGTGTCCCACTGCTGGGCAAAGGCCTCCCCTTGTCCCCCCCAAACCGAGAGGTTTGAAAATAGAGATATTTTGGCAATTTCTGGACATGTCTGACCCGCGAACATGATCAGATCGTCACACCACCTCTGCCGCGGTCGACCGCGACGGCGATGTCCTCCCTCAGGCGTCCAGTGGGTGACGACGACGCAGTGTAACTTACACAACATAAAGAAAAACGCTCGACTACGTTTTCCTCAGTATTATTTTTCAAACACAAGTATTTATTGATTCCTTTTGTCGACGTAAAACAGCAGTCGTGAAATAATGTTGTCGCAATATAATTAACGTAAAATTTACTTACGTTCGCTCGTATCGTGAACACGGTGCTTTACTAAAATGAAATTATTATTTTTTAACTTTTTATGCCCATCACGCGACGCCATAAATATAAATCTTAATTGTTACTGTACACTGTTCAGCTATTTAATTATTTTAGTTGTTATTACTTTTTTAGTACTCAAAATTAAGATAGTTTTTTAGGTTTTTACGTATTTTATTCCCTTTTTATCAGGGAAGTTTCAGATTGGTTCATTAAAAAAAACTGCTGATATCGACTAGAAATAGCAACAGAAATTTCGCAATAAAGCCTCAATGGATATATTAAAAGTTTCGTTTGCATGATATTTAAATTACGTTCCTTTAAAAATGATTTTAAAAAGGTATGGACTTTTGTATGGGACATCTGACTCTTCTATGTATATCTTGGCCGATGTGAACTCCAATGGAAATATATGTTCAGTTAAGGTAATGGTCTGTATCACACGCGTAAAAATCTGTTGCTAAAATGCACAACAGTACCCTTAGCACGAGTTTTCACTCTTTTACTTTACAGCGTCTTTCCAGTATTTACAGCGTTTCTTGTATGAAAAAATGGAACAGAGCCTCTGGTGTGCGAATAAGGAACTAATTTTTTCTTTGAAAATTGTTTCAAAGTTCCAGTTTACTTTACGTCCCAAATACTGAAAATTCGTGCTAAGGGTACAGTAGCGCTAAACATTTATTCGGATTTAAACAGCGCGGACTTTCGTAGCAAGTTTAAAGTATCGGATCCAACAGCTGCTAACTACATGCTCATGATAATGAATAAGGATTAAACGGTTTTCACCTCCTACTCAATCATTCATTCATTACACACAATACGATATTAATTTGCCATTCAAGTTGCCAGACCACAAAAAATCGATTCGCAGTTTCAACAAAGTCGCAACTGAACCGCGAATTACTTCTGAATGCTAATTTACACCTGTCAGTAATGATTGACTGTGGAGCCGTCAACTTTAATTGACTGTCAATGTTTTGACAGGACCATAAAATGTTAATGACAGCCGGTTAACGTTCACCGAAAGTTCGGGCATAAGTAATTGTAGGGTAGTTTACGGTAACAATTTATTAAAAGTTGTTAAGTATGGAATTGGTAGTTACGAGGTAGTCAAGTGGAAAATTGGTGTTATACAGATGTTATGCAATCGATCGGTTTCATAAAACAATAATAATTCGAAAAAATAAAAGTAAGAGCAACAGAAATGGGAATTCTTTTGAAAATAATTACATTAAATACACTGATGTCTTGAGGGAGACACGAGATAACTTAGATAAATATTGTAGTATCACTGAATCAACATCGCCTGCTTAAGTACAGAATGTACACTAATAAAAACATACTTTAATACAATTAATTGTACTAAACCTTACACCAAAAACATCAACAGCAAACCTGAACTGTATAGTGTAATATACTCGTTATTATCAATGTAAGTATGGAATCATAGGCGCCTTAGTTGACTCTACATGAGAAGGTGGCTAAACACAAAAACGGAAGAGACAATGAATTAAATTAGCAATAACTCACTCAGTTCAAAAGTACTTTATCAGTAATTTCCGTGTATCATTATAATTGCCGGTGCACGTACCTAAGGTAAAAATTAATTATGGAGTCGCAATTAGTCGTCCGCTAGAATAAATCAAAGCCAGTGGAGTCGCGTGTGTTGCTGGGTGTCGCAACCATAAAAATTCTTGCATTAAAATAGAATAATGAACTAAAGTAGGTTCATTGTGTCTTTTGTACTTTAAAATAGACTATAATTTCATTAAAATGACCGTGATATGGGGTTTTTAATTGGTCCATATTTGTTTTACTTTGGAAGTTGAAAACTCCTATCTGTATTCACAAACTAGTAATTTCTAGATTCTACTACATCATCGCTACTAGATAGTGCTAATAAACAAGCACGCCGTAATCGCGGCGGTAAGACCCTTCTTTGAGGAGTGTCTGGAGAGGCGCCACGGCGTCGTCAACTTCCGCATGACGCCGGTCCTCAGCGGACATGGATGTTTCGGAAGGGTCCAGTGTCTGATTGGTAACGAAGAAACGCCTGGTTGTCACCAACTACGAGGATCACCCAGAGGACACGGTGGAGCATACAGTGCAGGTCTGCTCCGCTCGGGCGGTGCACCGCCTTATCCTCACAGAGGCAATAGTCTGAGGTGGCAGGACTCATTTGATGAATTTACCACGATGAAAAAAACATAGAAAGTAAATATTTTCTAATAATGATAAGTTGATACAGTTCAGTAATATAACCACACAGAGTAAAATGGTGGAAACTACCGAACACAAAGGACAAAAAGGGATGATTAATGATGGAACACATCTTTTCAAATAGCTAAGTTGTAGTTATGAAATTAAAAACAACAATCACCCGTACTTCCGAATCAATAATTAAACACAATCGATTTGAATACTTAATTTGTTATAATCGAATAATGAATCGATACACAGTCATGTCACTCCATTGACAGTCAAAACGATAACCCTTCCTCTCACATAATCGAGTAAAAAAATAAACTATAGGTAGTTAATGCATTACCATTCACGTATTGGCCCTCAAACAATGACTGACGTCCGGAAACACAATTAACTATGTATTCGTTGGAAAGAGGAAATATCAATTCGCCTGTACAGGGGGGGGTCGGTTGATACGTTCAGTTTAACAGAATGGACAGTTGACTCAATTATGCTCATATTATATGAGCAGTGATAGTTTGAGGACATACGCAGTGGACTTTTAAAATAGCCAGCAGTGTCATTCTCCCTCCCACATTAAAGGTTTTATGCAAAATCTGACTAAGTGCCTATCTAACCGACTTCTAGGCCCCGTCTGTATTTATACTGAAATAAATCAAAATTGTTAAAACGAACTAGGTGTGAAAACAATTTCAATATCTTACTTGAACACATTAGTTTTCCTTTGAGAAAGTTTTATAAGCAATGCCAAAATTAATGATGCGCATTTTTAGTTTGAAAAGTAATCGGAACCTGTTTAAACAGTAGTTTTGCTAACTCATCACTGACAGCACCATTAATCTAAGTTGACCCCAACGACTTGCAAAATGACAAACGACTGATCACACAAATTTAATTTCACTTAATTTCCATTATGACCCTTCACGTTTCGTAACGAATTCACAAAAAAAAATAGAAAGTTGAAAGAATGTTGTTGGCAATTAATTATGCAATTTAAAATTTAAAACCTTTTGCATTTTAAAATCAAAATACAAAATCCGCAGCTTAAGGGGAGCTCATCGGTTGACGGATCGAAAGTATATCCGCCAATTTATCGGGAATCAACCCTTCTCGGTGTGACGGGCAACGCTCTATTGTCCCGAGCTCAATCATGCCAAATTGCAGCCCGACGCATGCATTTTACCCGATTTTACATTCCGATGTCGTTTCCACTGAGATACGACCATCGGAAATAGCGACGGAAGGTAATGGCCCTGCCATGTACGCCTACCCACTTATAATTCAGTATTTATCGATTTTTTCGGTGATGGATGACTAGGTGCATTATGAATGTGTGAACGATCGAAACGATTTCACAATCGATTTAATTTAAATTGTAAAGGGCAATAACAATGTAACATTTGAGCTCAAACACCGTAACCGCAACAGTATCGTGTCTACGGTTATCGGATGACGTGTCGATTATGATATGCCTATCGACCCTAATAATGTAGGTGTCCATTACATTTGCATTTTAAAACTTAATTTCCATAGCGTAGCTTTTTATACCGTTAGGTTTTCACGTCGCATAATATTTGAGCACTTATAGTCGTAGTTTTATAATCTTTACGTACACAGGTACTACGTATTTATAATCCAGATTTAGAAACCTACCTAACAGAATTTTTGCAATAAATTAAGTCATAATCGCCTTAACTAAGATATTAAGCTTATCTCACGACAAATCGTATTAAATTCGTTGAATAAAATGTTCACAAATTAACATCAACATCTCTATCAAACTAATAAAATATTCATTTAAGTTAGTATTAACATCTCATAATACGGCTTAATGAACAGCTAAAATTGTACCCGTGGGTATAGATTACAAGATATCAAATGTAAATGTCTGCAGTAAGCAATACTTTAAAAGAATCCCGAAGCTCAAAAGCAAACATTGCAAAGCGAATCTCGAGATCTTCAACAAACAAACCGAGACGGGTGATCTCACTAATGAAGTGTTCGCATTTAAAACTCGAGAACAACTTGTGTACGCTTTTGATAAAATCAAAAAGAGTACCGCGTTCCTGTTTGAGTTATTTGTCGTCACATTAAACGAGTGTTCGGCAAAAAGTAGACGGAGATCAAAGCGATGACGTGGCAGTCTGAAATAACACCCAACCGCACGCACTTGTCAACGACACATGCAAGGGAATGCATTGCGAGATTTACATTTTATGCGTATGGAATATCTGGTAATTAGAATGAAAGGAAGTCTGTCTAACTCATAGACTATTATAGAGAAAGGTTGGACTGGATAAAACTAGCTTTATTCACCTACAGTGTTCCCACTGCTGGGACACAGGCCACCTTTCTGCTAGAGGGAGTGGGCTGTGATCTACCACGTAAACCCAGTGCGAGTTAGTGTTTTTCATGTCTTAGATTTTGGTTCTTGGACATGCAAATTTCTTCACGATGTTTCCCTTCATCGTTTTGAGAGCTGCAGTGGTGATGAAATTAAGCAAAAAAAGTGCTATCCTGGGTACCTACAAAATTTTGAGGGACCATTACCACTGGGTCATAACTGCTGTCTGAGTAATGCCAGCAAGAAATTGACAACTCTATAGAAACAGAACAAGCGACTAAGCGACGCATGCCAATCTCTTTTCCGTAAAACAGAAGAAGACAATGCTGCCATGGCGATTAAGAGACAAATAAGCGATTGCCACGGTAACGTCTATATGTACTTGACATTTAAATAGGGAACGCTCAATACACTAGTTGCCTGTGATCTCAATTAACCTAGCAAAAAAATATCCATGATGAAATTGTTTTCAGCTTTGTTTTGCCAAGTCAGAGACACTGTTCTCATAAAAACGCAAAAACATATCCTGTAAACATAGAAGTTTACGATACAAAAACAAGGGCAAGCATAGAGCTTACAAAAATACTAGCAACAAATTCATGACAACGGTCATTTTGCGTTCCTGCTACAATAACATTTCAGGAACCTTTCTTATTACAAATTCGTGCCAAAGTATCTTACATTAAATATGTTTATTAAGACTGGAAATAATTAAAAAGGAGAAGAGAAAAACAAAGTGATAAACACGCAAAGTAATCAACGCGCCACGTGTCATAATTGTTTCCGCGTACAGATACCCGAACGTGTAAAGCTTTCATACTTCAGACGAATGAATAACGGGCGTACTGTTGGCATAAATATGGAGACAATGCCGCATTCCACTTTTAGCATAGCACCTTCTATCTCTCGGCTAAATAATAGTAGCCTTATAGGCCAATCTTCAAATTTTAGATGCGCTTCACGAAGTTAGTATTTAGAGGGGTGACCATTTATCATCGATAGTTTCCTCCGTAAGTACCTTGGAAAGAAAGTAAAGCTATTGGTCCCAGCTGTATTTGCAGATCTTTGACGGTCATTATTGTTTAGTTAGAAGTTTGATTAAATGCCTAAAGACCAATCTTACCAAGGGGTATCGTATTGCCCATTTACTGGGTAGTAGAGCTACATGTAAAATGCTGATATTCAGCTGCATCTGGTCCGACCCGATCATAGATGATAAGGCTAGGCAGATGATGCCCTTCTAAGTTGTGTAGTTTCATGCCGTCGCAAAAGTGCCAAGTCATTTCGCATTCCTCCAAACATCCGTTAGACGCCTTACGTTCCTCTATTTATATTCAAATATATTCAATTTAAATTAAACACGTCAATCACTGTTCGATTTAATTGATGCCGACTCAATTTCTGAATAACTCAATTTCGCTCAATTTAGCGGTATATTATTTATTTTGTTGGCTCTCGATTGCCAATTACTTGTGTAGAAAACGATGATTTTTGTTTATTTTGTCCTAAAAACTTGTGAATGCAAGTTTTCCAAATTCACACGCATTCATAATTCCGTTTATTTTAATAATTAAATATCACATAGACTATCTATCTATACAGTACAGTACAAATTATCTATAAGCTTTATCAGAGACTAAGATGTTCAAAAACAGAATATCAAAAAACAAATCTAGGCACAAACGGCAGCCATAACTTACGCATGTTACAATGAATCAAGAAAATCGCGTGACACGTTAGAAAATATGATATCACAGGACTAATCTTCGCAATGAAATGCAATAAGAGACAGATAATACATTGATACAGATAAGACACTATTCATTATTAATTCTCATAAAGCAGCGATATTTATCTTGGAAACGTAGTAGCGGCTACCAGCGCCATTTTGGTTCGTAGCGCCATCGGTCGCCAGTGTTGCTTGCGGGTGTACTTTATTAATGCTTAGAGGTCCCAACTCCGACTGTGCCTAAGCCGACGTCTTGTAGGTGTACAACCAGTAATTATTTTAAATGCAAAGCTTGGTATCGTCGTGTAGGCAGTTAATCTTTGCATCGCATGTAGATGTAAATTAAACTTCTTGAATCCTACGTATGTAATTAGATGGGCTGACATTGCTTCCTTAGGTAGAGCCAAGATAAAAACTGGAGTCGTTAATTAGTTTGTAACTAAGTGTTGCAGTTGCATAGATTGCGAAACGAATATCAATATTAATATTTCATGTCGCTAGCTAGATCATGGTAACCTAGTTCTGTCCACATGAATTTGAACTCACCTTATTTCTTGTCTACTAATAAAGTCCTAAAAGCGACAGTTCTTGCTATACAAAACAGGCAGGTACAAAAGACATAGTATTAAGTCATATTCAGATATAGTCTGAGGCCGAGGCAAGGTCGGATGGCGTCAAATGGCGTCACAGATAAATAATTTTCCTCATAATCAAAACAGTTGTGCTCCACGAACGTGAGAGTACACACATAACCTCAAAATGCGATAGTTGCAAAAAAATCTTTACAAAATGAAGATTTTATTTATTTTCGCGTGTGTGTTGTTGCTGTGTGTGTGTTTAAATGAAGGGAAAGACTTTATTGTGGGTACGAAGGCGAACAATTTATTGATATCGACGCAGAAAGTGAAGTACAGGAGTTTACCGCTAATAAGGAGGGACAAGGATTACACTTACATCGATCCGAAGGAAAGAATTATTAAGGTAATTATTTTAATTTTACTGTTTGTAAAAGTAAAAGTGAAAGTGAATGAAGCTTGTCCTTTCCATCATACAGGAAAGAAGCAAAAGCTTTTACTCAAGAAGCCAATCAGGTTCGTTTTAAAAAAACTGTAGGTAATGAAAGATAATACTTAGTAAATAGAATACGAAACTCCACATACACAGCACAATCGCTGCCAAAAGTATTAAATCTCAGATCCATGGATAAAATTGCCGACGTATAATACCGAAACAACGCCAGTGAAATGCGAAAATAGACGCCGAGAGATATTTTAGACGATTTTGATATCATAGCAATCGTGACAATTGGAACTATTCCAATTGCTTTTTTTATGTAGTTATGAATTCTTGAAATAACATTTTAACTGAGGGTTTTGACGATTGACAGCATGTACACAAGCACTTATTTATTTTAATATTAGAGCTGCCTAATTTTACCGAGGACGAATTTAGAATCGTCCTAATCTTCTTTTTACTATATTCTGGCACGACAGTATTTATACTTTATTGATCCAGAACTTCGTCAACTTCACGGGGCGTCCTAATCTATGGTAGATTTTACGATGCTTTGGCAGCACAGAGTTACTTCGCATGCCCACTATTTGATTGTATTAACCTGAACTGAATTGAATAATCGTAATAACACGATTACCTCATCGTGTATTGCGACCTCAACACGAGTTGAGGTCGCTCATTGAGATGCCTCGTTTAACTTTTCATTATCATCGTCTATCAGCACAAAGTCGTCCATTGCAGAAAATATAGTTGATAATTCGGTTTTTATTTTACTTTGTTTCGAGACTACCTATTTTCTATTTACTTTAACGAAAATGTGTTGGCTTTGGTGCAGGTTACGGTACCTGCTAAACAAATATCTAGATGTGTTAAGTCTTTTTTTCTAGTTTTAAGTTTGCAAATCATGTAGGTAAGCGCAAGTCATTGACCGCGGCTGTTTACTGATGTCCAGTTATAACCTCAATGTGTATTGTTTTCAATTGTGTGACACGAAGATTGCGTCGCCTACCATTCATTTTATGTCTTATCTCGTTTATATTCTCTCTCAAGGAATAAACGTAGACTGCAGTTATTTAGCCGAGATTCAGTCTTAGGGGTAATTGCTTAGCAATTGATTTATCTATATTACGCTGATAGTTTATGCCTGACTTGAAAGCCTCTACCTACACCAACATTTAGTGGAAACGTTCTCACGATATTTTGTATTGAGATTTATTCTAAAGACCTTTATTTGCGTGTTTGGTAGTCACAGTAGATATGGTTTCTATAACAGAATAGGTCTAACTAAATTACAGGTTTTTACCTTGTCTATCTATGCTGAGTCGGAAACGTGATTAGTTCTAACAACAACATAAAAATGAGGTTTTGAGGACAGCAATCTGTCAAATGATTTGTCCGAAAGATTTTCAATCCGATTTATGTCTGTGAGGTAATTCTAATAAAACTTTATTTCATATACTGAAATAAATTATAAAACTTTAATTTGCACCATTTAATTTCAGCCCGAAATAAAAAAAAAACACAAAGTGCGTCTATTGAAGCCTGAAGCCATTAAAAATGTACAATCAATTAAAATTTTAAGCTTTAAAAGCTTTCATCCACCGCCCAAAATCCGTTGCGAAACCATCGGAAATAGCATGCAAACACATCATCAAAGTAAACCAAACAAAAAAGAATGATGGAAAAAAAGAGAATATTTTTGTCCAGTAAAACTAGCTACCACTTAGCTTTGATGAAAGTTTGATGAACACATAGCTAACAACACGGATCGCTAGCGTGTCGCAAATTGCTTCGGAAACGATGTCGCGTGTGCATATTGGAATAGGCTCTTCGAAATAATATTATATTTACGTAAGTACACGTGGCGAAAGAGTTGAGGTGTGCAGGTAAAATAGAAACACCTGCAGTAGTACTAGAGATAAGAACAATGAAATAAAAAAATAGGTGCAGCATAAGCTGATTTTTAGTTAACAATCAACAATATTTGAAAAGTTTTTCTGTGGAAAAAAAAAATGTATAACCTCCGAATCCATCCGGAAGAAAAAAACAATACTTGAATTGAACTACTGCGTCTAGACTCGTGAACCTACATAGGTATTTTAAGTAAAATAATACTCTTAGATCTATTATGCATTTCACAGACAACGTTCATTGGTATTCAGTCAATCAATCATGTCAATCATACATAGACGGAAACCAATGAGGACAAAACCTTGGTGTCTCAGAATATGCATAATTTAACTAGATATACATACTCGTATTATCTTACTTCTATTATTTAAATGCGAAAGTTTGTGATGATAGAT
This sequence comes from Agrotis ipsilon, assembly GCA_028554685.1. NCBI lineage: Eukaryota > Metazoa > Arthropoda > Insecta > Lepidoptera > Noctuidae > Agrotis > Agrotis ipsilon. The sequence continues at coordinate 4,698,418 of CM052961.1, read as the reverse complement.
AGATAGATATAATAGATGTGTGTAACTCATTCAGGCAAAAAAACATGAAACGGATTTGGATCATCAGCCTATAATTTTCCCAATGCGGCTCTGGGAAAGGGGATGGACCGTAATCCACACGTTAGCCCAGTAGGCATAATTGTCACACGTCTTCGACTTTTTGGAACTAAGACATGCCGGTTTCCTCATGATGTTTTCCTTCACTGTTTTAATAACCTCTGTATGCGTGTTTTTTTCACAACCTAGATTAACACAGGTTATTTCTGCCCCGGTACGAAGCTCCCGTGAGATAATTACTCATCTTCACTCATATAATCCTTTCATTTTCCTCTGTCTTTTAATGAAAACCACATTAAAATCCGTTGCGTACTTTCAAAGATCTAAGCGTACAGAGGCGGGGAAGTTTTATACTATTTCAAACGATTCCATGGAATAATTTCCGGCCACGATACGAGGGATGCTTCAAACTTAAAATTGACCGTAGGCGCCATATTGTAAAACTGCAAGGTAATGAAAGAAAGAAAGAAAGAAAGAAAGAAAGAAAAAGAGATTTATTGGACACACAGGACAAAATTAAAAAAATTACAAGAATAAAAACACAGAGAAAAACAAAAAGTATGAAAAGAAAAACAAAGGTAAAACATAATAAAAAAACATAAACAATAAGTCCTGTGTGGGAGCCAAAAGGCTCCTAGTGCTGTACATTTAACTGTCACAGCGCTGGTTTTCTGGTAGGGGCCCAAAGTGAAGTCACGGGCAGATACGTACATAATAATAACGAAAACAATAATAATGAACTAAAAATATAAAATAAAATGTACAAAAATCGACACCCAAGCAACAGGGTTGTCCATGCCTGAGTGTCTATAGGAGGGCACACTGAAAAAACAAGAGACGCCGGGCGCAGACTATTATGCTAATTAATGTCAAGAGAAAAAACCAAAACTATTGTTACAAGTGGTTGTTGAGATAAAATTAGTGTGTGATAAGGAAAGTGGCTAGAAGCTAGTAATGGCGAAGGATGTTAAATAATTATAATGAATTAAACCTACCATGCTGGGCTAAACAACAAGAAGATAGACGAATGCGTCAAGATGATTATTCAGTATCTGTCGCTCGAATTGTACGAATAGTCCCGTAATTTGTGCAGCATCAACATAGATATCCGCTATCCACAATACATATGTCGCCCCAGTCACCGCTGGCGAGTTACGTGCAAACAAGTGGAGTTATCAATTGTACGTAGGTTTTTGCGGTTGGAGTAAATAACGTTTAAAATTGATCCTAAAAGTACCAACTGATTTTAGATCACGAAGAGGAGGCGGGAGATCATTCCAGCAGTGACTGTGGGTGGTGTGACTGTATGGCGCCATAGTCGTCTTATCCTACCTAAAGCAAGGCTTACTAAGTGCCTTATTAAACCTGCATACTTAATTATTTAGCTCACAGTACTTAAACACTAAATTCTTTCCGGTCCCTTGCTAATCTTAGGCTGAAGATATGACAGCTGCTGAGATTCTCAACAAGGTTGTAAAAATAAGAAGGGATTTATAACCCGTAGGCGCTTTAGCAACAAGCCCCTTTTTTTCTCTCTTTAGTGCAAAATTACTAAACATCTGCTGCGAGGTCGGAAACAAAAAAGGATGCAACGTTTGTTAATATTTAGTAACCACGTTTACTAATACGTGGTAATACGTCTTAATTCAAATTGTAGGTCGTGGGTTCGAACCCAGCTTGGCGCATTACTTTGTGTAATTTATTTCATCACCACTTGCTCTCAAACGGTAAGAAAACAGATCGTGAGGAAACAGTGCCGGTACCCTAGAATCATCAATTCCGAAGACATGTGGACATCTGCCATCCTCACTGGGCCCGCGTGGTGGAATTATGGCCACACGTCCCTCTCACAAGAGAGAGGCACTGTGGTCCCACGTGGGGAACGTATAGCGGATGATGATGATGATGAATTCAAGAGAAGTCAAAGCTATGTCAGAGGTTAACTTGGACACCTTAGGATGGTGGAAACTGAAAAATAAAGAGAAAACATTTTTATTAAATGTTCACTTAATGACATCTAGGTCTATCCCTCCCCGGTTTCTATTTCAGTATTAGCGTTCATCCCTTTTTCATTCACATCCTAAAATAACAGTAAGGTTGAAGTCTGTACAGTACTAATGAAAAAAATCAGAAGATGTGTACAAGATCGTCTTATCATTAAGAATACTCGTTGTTCTCATCCATTCTAACTTTAGGGCAATGGCCTTTCTCGCTACGGCTCAATTACTAACATAACTACGGTATTACCATAACGATATTATAATCATACATAACTCGTCCAACTGTCTCTATATAATCAGAAGATGTACTTATTTGCGTCTTACTGGACGCTACTTCTTCGTTGGTTATACTTAGTGGTTGCATTACTGTTATTCATAGGAATCAGACCCAGGGAGGCTCTGATTCCCAGGTTGAGCAAGTTTTTCCATCAGGAATTTCTCAGAACAGTCTAGACTCAAGGGTATGAACTCTTGTACATTTTGTGGCAAGAGACTCGACGTCCGGTAAGCTTTACGATGCATGGCTATCATTTCACATTACAAGTCTACTTCTGATAGCCTTACATTGTCATGTTTAGGTACCTGACGCGACTTCCAGCGTGATGGAAACTTGAAGGCAAACTGGATCCTGTATGGCTTTTATTCATCACAACGGACATAAGTAGGCGTACAATACACCTTTGCTCTCTTCGAGAAATATAGACAGTATGATGCTGTCTATATTCTCGAAGAGAGCATTAGCACTAGGACACTACTATTGATCAGATTAATCACTGATGATAAGTGATAACCTTATCAGACAGCTAATGTATTATCCATATTAGAGGAATTTCCACAGCAGATGTTTTCCAAATATTTCTCTTCTACGCCGCTGGGACGCAAAGGGCAACGGAAGAAGGTAGTTTTGGTCAGCAAAAGTCTCACGGTCCCAACGACTGCAAAAAGACCCGGAGTACTTATTTAATAACTTTATAGCCCAAAAACTAAAAATCCAGACTAATATTCCATCTGTTTAGTCCAAGGATTAATGGGCAGTCTGACCTCAACGATGTGGCCAGTGGCCTTGCATGCATGAAAAGTTACACTAGTTTGGGTCAACTCCAAGTGTCCTTGACCGTAGTAAAAGGTATCTGTGTCAGCTAAAAATAACTCTTTGTTGACCAGAGCAATGACTGCTATTTAACTATTGTGTAGGAGCTTTCGGTACCTGGATCTTAGGATGCTTATATGCATCTTCGCATGCCATCAGGCGAGAAAGTGGTATACGCGAGTTTATAGGTAAATAAAGAAAATAAGACATCTCTATTATTATAGGTTTTGTATAATAATCTATATTATAGGTATAGAATAGGTATGTGAATAAAAAAGTAAAATAGATTATCCTTTAGCATTTATCCTTTTGGAATAAATATTAATAATTTTCTATAATAAAAGACCCAAGCTTCTGAAGAAATTAAACTGTACACCACAATTATTGTGTAAAACAGCGTCTACCAGAGCTGACTTAAAAAAAACCGTAACTATTCTGGTCCACAATATAAACAGCGCAAAGAATTTTGTTATACCTACAGTCAAATTGAAGAATGTATGTATTCTAAACGTGTTGCGGAAAAAAACCGCGCACCACAAAAAAAATATAATGAAGAAAGAACAACATTAACGTGTAATTAATTGTGTTTCAGGGCATCATCGCTCGGGATCTCTCGAGGACGGACACGGAAGTGACGTTGGTGTCCGGCGGCGTAGGCGCCACAAACGTCACACTTCACCTCCAAAGCGGCCGGGGAGAGGAACTCAACTATCTGATACTCATATTTAGCAATAACATCAAGTGAAATATACCAATTATAAATTATACTTGTACGTTCTATATTCTCATATTTAATTGACAATCTTGTCGTTGAGTCTCGCAAACAAGTTTATGACAAGGAATTCTAGATATTATCAAATAGGTCACTGTGAAATATTGGTTCACATAGGCAATATTCGTATTGAAATTGCTGAACGTTGATTTATGAATGTTTGAATGGCTAGTTATGTAAATAAGAAAACAAAAACGAAGCAGTTTGGAATGCTTCGAATAAACAAACGATTTATTTTTTGCTGGACAACAAAAAATATCTGAATAAGACATCAGTAGAGATAAAATTAAAAAGCAATCACAATTTACGAACATCAGACTAAAAGTAATATTTCATTTTGTTGCGTCAAGATAACTCAAGTGCCTCGCAACAAACAGTCAGGAGACAACGAAGTCCTCAGAATTGTGATATGATAAGAGCAACTTGACAATCAAAGAATACAATCTTCTAAGAATAGCAAGCTTCACAAGGAACAATTTTCAACAGACCGATACGTAAACAAAACAGAGAAATAAATGCTTTATGAGAACAACGTTTTAATTTTCTGATAACGATGTTTGAGAAATGTAAAGATTTGATTATTTTTAGTATTTTCATAGTCAAATACAATGCTATGAGTGGCAAATTGAATAACTGGGCTTCATAAGCAATTTGTTAAGTAGGTGACACAGTTTTCGAAAGACCTTTGCCCAGCATTGGAACAAAAGAAATAAAATAAAAATGCTAACACAAAGACAGACAGTTCGTAAAAAGAACATTATTCTCAAAGAAGATCCGTCCCGCTATCTCAAAAAACGCAAGAAAATATTTATCTACACACTCGTAAAAAATGTCCACATACCAAACCCTTGTTTGCGAATGCAACAGCCAACAAGATAACAACATCAAACAGAGAGTAAACTAACGAAGTAGGTTCGCACTGCACACATCTCCCCTAACACAAATCAATTTTAGCGAATTGTCAGTGCACAGGGTGTTTAAACTAAGGGAGAGAGGGACTAATGGAGACACACGCATTAAACCGGGCCGCGTGCAGCGACAACATTGACATAGACCAGGGGGCCTAATTAGTTTAAGCCTGTGGCCGGCGCCCCGGAGATGGTAGACAAAGATATAGGAATGTAGGAAGTGAACTTTTGTTGATTGAATCTAGCTTGTTTCTTTCTGTCCTCCCCCATATAATCTAAAAACCAGATTCCCTGACAGAGTATCCATAGACTATAGTACAGTTTTAATAAAACTTGTTTGCCCTAGCTGAAAGTCTTTCATTCTAGGCATCCACAGGATAGCCCATGTAATTAAATGTCAAGCTCGAAGATTCACATGCAAAAAGACTTACAAAACGAAACCTATTGCGACGGCAATACGGCATCTATCAACACCTCGAAACTTCAGAACAAATCGGTCCTCACTAACCATCTTGGATCTCGCCGTTAAATTTATCCGTGAGATAAGGCTATAATAGTAATAGGCCAACTGATAATACTTGACAAATCCTATGATCTATTTATACGTATAAAAATGAGGAAGTTTCCTAAGCCAGGTTTCCAGTACCTCTAGATTCTAAACTGTCTTGAAGCTTCATTGTATGTGGAAATGTATTAACCGGTACACAGGAACTTTTTCATGTAATTGGATGATAAATAGCCGAAGATTTCTGATAGCCATTGGCACCTTCTACGGGCATCTGTAATACCAGACAGAAGGTATTGCAGATAAAACTGTAATGTTGCCCGTAATTACATCGGCGCAGTTCAAACTGGGACTCAGCAACGCGAACAATGTTTTGCGACTTCTAACAAATGTAGATAGCATAGGAATAATGGTAATAGGTGCTTCTTCTGATGAATTCCTTGACATAAGAAGTTCTACTACGTACTATTAAAAACTGGGAGCGAATTGTATGTAAAGATAAAGAACCGAATGCTTCATTAATAACAGCGCTTTATTTATTTTACTTCGACATAAAAGGGCTACATTAATTTCAGATAATTTTAATACCAGACATATCTGACAACATACTTACATGATGCAATACACATTAAGATTCTTAAAATGAATATAGAATTGTCCAATGTCCATAAAGTGACGATTAATATGTATAATATCTTGTCTACACTAAGGTCCAGACAATGTTAATGCTGTAACTTTTCCTAAAACTTTGAAGTAATTTCAAAGTTTTTAAGGAAAAGTTACAGCATTTAATACATGAATACATTTTTAGTTTAGTCATTAAAAATTCGTAACAGCCAATAACTTGAGTGTATTGATTTATTCAAGTTCCGCTTTACAAATGAAAGCAATAACAAACTTCGAATACATAATAAATCAAGCATATCAATTATAATCATATTAATCAAGCAACTCTGTTATCGGGAGTGTCTCGCAACGCAATAAGTCGTAAACATTAATAAATTATCGAGAAATGTATGCAGAAATGTAACTCTGTGCAAAACGTAACGAAGTACCAAGAAATTATTTATTTATAGGTATTTAAAGGGCGTCCAATGAAACAGAAATATTTATAAGGCTTTAAATAGACTTTGTTCACACTAACTTATCAGTGGATTGAAGGAAATGTCACTTCCAGACAGACGTTTCTATATCTTTGCTATGTCCAGTAGGGTGCCCCTACAGCCTTCACATTTTTATCCGGGGATCAAAAAGCGCCCACTATTACAATTTCAACGCATTACCGTAATACAAAAGTAATTAAATTCCGTGTCTGTTGGTGGTTTCAACGTCCAATTCATTAATGCGAGCTTAATTAATTCACAACCACATTATACTATCGGTTCATATAAATTAAACGAATTAAGTACTCCACTGATAACAGAACTGGGACTTGATTATCGAGTTTCGAACGGGAACGCTAATTTTACGAGTTATATGACGTCCACAATGGGTAGGGTCTCCTGTGTTTTGACGTAAAGTTCAAATGGAGCACTTATTTCACCTCAATTAGCATTAATATCAACAACGAAATTACCGACCAGAAATAGTGGGACCACAAAATGAGGACATAACACGAAGATAGTAATAAAACGTGAATTCTAAGTTGTAAAGCAAATGTGCTTAATAAATTCAGAGAACTTATTGGTCATATGCAAATTTGTTATTGCATTTAAATACCAACATAAACGCAAAATGTTTTGATTATGACTCATGCCTTTGGCAGTACTTACGCCGACATCCTTAAAAAAAAATTAAAAGCATTAAATATAAAATGTGCACATCAAAGTAAAATGCTGCAGACTCCCAGCAATATTTTTACCAACGAATCGGTTTTAAAATTGGTCGTTTTTTCCTTTTACCCTGGCGAGCTAGGGAGAGAGAGATGAAAATTTGACAGTAATGTAGGCATCCACTTTCCCGCGGTAGACGCACTGGCATAAATAAAACATGGACACCGGTAATGCACTCTTTGCTACCCTCGGAATATTTTGCTTCGCCAGAATAAAATGTTATGTGTATCGATGCTAGTAAAGCGGTTTGATATTTTAGAGATTGTGCTGAATACGGCAAATACTTAGATAGACCGTTTCAGTAGTGATATAAAAGAGTACTTCACTAGATTAAAAACGAAATGCAGTAGTTTTTCGTTGAATTTTCTATTGGTATTTTGACCACCGTGCAGTGAAACCTAATATGTGGAAGTATGTAATGGGAAATCGTTGTAAAGTCATTCAGAAGTGCAGCCCGAGTCTCAGTTCATTAGATTACTTTAATGTATATTATCTTCAAAGAAACCGCACTAGTTTAAAAAAACAAATCAAATACAAGACCAAGACGTCGTCGTGACGAAGTTAATCTTAGATTGACACTAGAACAAGGAATGTATTTGTGTTTAATTCTGTGAAGAGCAATGACTCACAATGCTTGTAGGCGACAGACCAACACCCTGTTTATGCACTATTAAAGCATTTATGCACTATTAATGCAATAATGCAACATTGCTTTACGTATCATTAAATGTTAACAAGCGCAATCGTGTCGGCTGACCACTAACACACCCTATAAAATCTTGGTCATACAAACATAAGGCCGAAATGGCCTGAAAGGATTTTAGAAAGCAACAAAATGGAGCAAATTTTTCACATAATCACATAAATCGTTACGATTATGACTCCAATAATTCTATATTAAAGCCAAAACAAACAAACCCAGTTTAAATTTAATTATCGTAAATAATTACGAACATTAACGTTTTAAGGGCTAAAATGTATCGCCCACCACGGTAGGCCCTCGACGGTGTTTTGTCACAATTCAAAACCCGTTAAATTTTCCGAGGACTTACCTTACAATAACGGTAACTTAATGTTATGATTTAAGCGTGACCAACGCCCGGGCAGTAAAGTTTTCCCTTCGCTTCCCCCTTTCAGGGTGAAATTCGATTTTGATGCGTCCATGGTCCCATCAAAAAGTAATTTCCCATGAAAACAAAAGCCGCCAAGAAAATTTCTAATTCGATCCAATCTAAATCAAATTACCTACTGCACCCCGTGTTGGTGCTTACACGAAGAACACACGTACGTGCGTGCCTACAGATTTACTCAAGAAAATCGATCGAGAACCCTAAACGAAGTATAAATGAAAAAGTTGTAGTAGTAGATAGTATTAAAGTTGGTGTGATTTATCTGATCAAGAAACGAAAACGTAAAACATAAGAAGAAAAGTATACTAGACTATTGTGTTGTTAGAAGTTTGATTAATGACTATTGATATTAAGTAATGAACTGGCGATCAAGAAGATAGTCCAGATATAATTCATGCACACTAAAACAAAACAATCAAAACTATAAAGAAAAATATCCAATTCAAAGAATCTGTTGAAAAATCCACTCATAAAATTGACGAAGACGATAGAAGTGAAGAAAGATCTTCTGATATTGATAGGATGGAACTCAAACAAAATTATTCAAACAGTAAAGGTTACAATTCCATATTGCTGGGACGACAGATTGCAAATCAAGTTGGACAAACCGTCTTCCTTACCACGGTATCATCACTGAAAGCTCAGAGTCATAAATGAAACCTCCGTTAGGGTATAATTCCATCTATTACTAATCCTAATAGACCAATAAAACTGCACGGAACCACAGTACTTCAGTTGCAACAGAAGACAGGACCATCAAAATAATATTAACCTCTCAACGCTGTGTGGGTGTACTTTACAATCCCATATTAAAACTATCAGGTTCTGCCACCTCATTAACCAGGGAGTACCTTACAGACTACTCATAAATAATGAGGGTTATGGCTATAGTTACCACGCAACTTGTCGCTAAGCCTCCGCCAGTTGTTATAAACCGCTTAAGCAAATTGTAAAAGTTTTATACCCGATAACAAGGGTTAGTGTTTCCGTTATATTGGCACATAATACCAACAAACAGGATCATAATTTTTGAGCTGATCTTGGTATTAAAGGAAAGAAAGGACATAATAGCGATGGGTCGTTGACGGTTTTTCCGTCAACGAAACGTTAACGTTGATTAACGTTTGTCAACTAGTTAATCAACTAGTTGAATTCGTCAACGAGTTGAACGAGTCAACGTGTTCATGTCGTTGACGAATTTAACTGTCAACTTGCAACGTAAACCGTTGATTCATTAAACGGTTTTTATCTAACGATTGTGCGTTGAATTTTAGAAACAAGTTTATTCTATTTATGTATTGGAAAACGTTTGATTGACGGTTCGACCCATGAATCCGTTTAATTGCAGATCCTGACCGAAGTAAGATTAGTAAAAATTAATGTTTCCTTTTCTGTAGCTTATTTATCCACTTACACTCATAAATCACGTAGTTTCGATTCGAATTTCAGTTTTATGTTAAACATATAAAATAGTGTGAAATCAAAAAATATAATACATTGGGATTAGGTCTACATCTGTGGTAAACGTAAGTAGGTAAACAACCTCCACCAATAAAAGTACTATTCTTAAAATAAATATTTCGAAAATCAACTCTTACAATCGCTCGTAATCCATGACGCGTATGACGTTAAAAACAACGAACCAAAAACTCAACGTTGAAAACAACGTTGCATTTGCGTTCTCGTTAATTCAACGAGACGAACGAGTTAACTCATAAACGTCGTTGACGAATTCAACTAGTTGATTCGTATACAGTTAACGTTAATACGTTGACAAGAGATCAACGGTTGATTCAACTAGTTCGTTGATTCAACGCTCATCCCTAGGACATAATGCCAATACGCAATTTAAAAAAAAACACAAGGATACTTGAAAGAGAGATCCACTAATCCAATACCAGTCTTGGCTTTCGACTGACGAGGATAACGATTTTGTTAATTAGTAAGACAAAAAGCCAAATTATTTGCATCATTGGCAGTTGTCACACAGGCCTAGTCCTACAACTAACTAACCGATATCGTATCATCTTGGGCCTGTACTACCTAATAATCAACCTAGTCAAGCTCTAAGCAATTTTCAATACAGTTGAGGAAATGTTAATACTAAATATGTGGAAAACAATACTGGGGTCAATCAGCCAGCTATTTAGCACTTGAGCAAGATTGTCACTTGCACAACCAAAATACTGCAGATATTAACTGTGGCCACCAACAAAGCCGATGCCAATACCGCAGCATGAAATTGAGATATGAAAGACATGCCAAAATAAATCCCACAAATAAATTTAACGTTATGCTATTTCCAGAAACAAGGTCGTGTTAGTGACGTCTTTCATATCTATAAAATCTAGACAAATTGTTCACGTGTAGATGTAAATAAGCAGAAAACAGAATGTTAAATCATTTATGATGTCCTAATATTGTGTCCCATTCCTAAGATTTTTAATGCTTTTCAGCACCTTTACAATTAATAGAGGGGTATGTTACAAAGACGATAGCGGAAAGACCTAACAAGTACAGGACTGATTCATGTAGCGATGCTCGGGAAGGCATCAGCATTATGTCCATGTGGCAGTTCATGCCGATGATCTTTGACAGAATTAATTAGCATAATCATCCTAAAACACACCTACTGCAGGCGCACAGGTAGTTAAGAAGGCGTTGGCTGAAATCAAAAGTTTTTAATTGCTTCTACGATAACTCTTTAATGATAATCTCCTTCAAGATTCTGTAAACACTGTAGATGATAGTCAATAAATTATACTTTTTCGGATTCAAATAGATGACGTGCAACTCGCAAGGATCTCCACTGAATTACTCGTATATACCTGTAGTCTTTGCACTTTGTTTTCTTTCTAAACTGTACTACATTAAAGCAATCGCAAAGCTCTAACAAAACAACAAAAAACCGGTAGCAAACCTTCACTTAGCTAGCAAACAAGCGTGCAATTATTAGCGCAGCACACGAAGTAACTCAGACAACATTTTGTGTTGAGCGTAAATTTTCTTAGTTGCCAACGTTTAATTACTTTGCTGCCGCTAAATCACGTGTTAGACTTGTTCTTGTAACGTAATTGCGATTATTTAAATTGTTTCTTTTTGTTCAGCTAATACCGTGGGAGTGATAGGGAATCGAATTGACATAGCTGAACGTGCATCTAGTAAGTAATGGGCCTATAGAAGTTTATCTTCAATTTTACATTTATCGACCTGGTTTATGGACGGTTTTCGGATACCAGATAAATGCTGCTGCATCATTATCATGTTTTTCTGGCTTGTATGTAGAACTTAAAAGATTCCAAAGCAAATAATTGGCTGGTACTTTCAAAGAAACACTAAGATGAAATTATGGATATATTCGGACTGAGCAGTTAAATTAAAGAAATAGAATCTTTCCGAATGATGAAATTGCTCTTGGGATTTTTTCCGAATAGACAACAACTTGCCAAAGAATAAAAAATGAAACGCGTGAAAGGTAAAAGCTAAGTCATGCATCAAAGAATTTTTGATGCAACAAAGCTTCTTCCATAAAATACTGATGCAACCGAATAAAATTAATATCTCACAAGCTACCTTGTCTAATCATTACAGCAAAAGAACCAGCTAAGTTCAAAGAAACACGAAGCTCAACAAGAATATTCTTGTTTAACATTTATCTAAAGCATTTCACTCGTAAATCTCCCTCGATACATATTTAATTGATAACTTTCCTATACAAAAGATATTTCAATATCAAAGGGCTCATTATTTGGGCTCAACAAAACGTAACTGTCACTAATTCATTATGTTCTATCTTATTTTAATGGAATTCTATAAAAAATAGTTGCCGCAATGATTTATGAGTGTTATCGTAACGTCGGCCTGTGTTCTTTTTTTTTTAACTTGCGATAAGGGAAGTAATAGAGGAAGCAGTCCGTGATTTATTGTACAGGTCAGTTAATATTTTTTCAATGAAAGTCACTGTTTATTGGACACGCAGGCATAAAAGAATTTTCGGTTATAAAATTAAAATCAAAGTCATATTTATTTCCACCCACAGCTTTTTGATCGCTGCATATTTTATTGTATCTGATAAGGTCTGATTGATTTTTTGTTTACAGTATTTCCCAATGTTTTTACTTTGTTGGTTTAAGTTGAAGAATAAATGCATACTCGCGTGGGTTCCGAGATTTCGCGACGGATGTCTCGACATGCTAAACTGGCCGTACAAAAAGACGGATTATGATAATCACCGTCCAAATTGGGCACGTTCAAGGAGAATGTACCTAATATATTCACAGCTGCGTTCGAGTACAGGTAAACAATAGGTTCTCGAAGTTGTGCGACAAGTATTGCAAGTCCATGAATCATCAGAACACCCTCACACTTCAACACGTATTACTGCTAATTAAAACCCGGAGAGAGACCGAAGTCCCGACTGTCGTGTCCCTAATAGGGTTACCAGAAGGCAAGCTCAAATGTCTGGAGAAGACTCAATCAATGTTTCGACGAAGTTACAAATAAATGACTGTCGGTGCCAAGTTAAAATGGAGTAATCAGTAGGTACTTGTTTGAGAGATTAGAAAACAGAAAGTTGAAATTAGTTTTCCGGAGCTAGGTTTTGTTACCGTTCAATCAGCTTAACCCGTGTAAAACCCGAAATTTATTCCACAGAAAAGTATTACCGAGATAAAAGTTATCCAACGTGTTAACCTAGATGGTAAGCGGTGTCTTATATCAACTGTTTCTGCATGACATTTATCATCACAAACTCCTTATCAACTACAACTAAAGTAATTCAGCGAAGGCCATCTGGCGACCCTAACAGATAATTAAAATGCAGCACTCCTGCAGTACCGTATCGCCCCCAAACGTCACTTGCGCCATAAAACTTCGGGAACACGCCTGCGATGACGCACAGACAGCTTAATGGAGGCGAGAGAATTTGGAGACGGTCTCTGAAGCTCGACGATAAATAATGAGGTGAAAAAAATGAATTCTTTAGCCTGTATTTGCATCGGAAGACTGGGTACAGGATAAAGTTGGTGGGTAAAAGAGATAATGTTACTGAATGGATTTTATTTGGACCTAAGTTTAAACGAAAGTAAAGTTACTGGTTAATAGCAATATTCCATCTAGTTTTTGACTCCTTACTTTCCTCAAAATTTCGACACTATTATAACCGCAAGTCGAATTACAGTTCTTGCACTCTTCGTGTTTCAAAATTTCAAATTCATTCGTCATTACGATGTTGCAAGTAGCCAATTTGCGATCCAGTCCCTTGCCAGTATGTAAATGTGAAGCGGTTTCGAAAATAGACGCATTCTGACGAAGTTCGGGCGATCAGGGAACGAACACATGGCGTCATTAGGCCGTCTGTCACACTGATAGAAGGATACAGTTACGTTACATACTAGAGATGTGCCTACTAGTCGGCAAAAACCCACATCAATTACCATAGCCGACAAGAAGGATAGTCGGCTAGGGTGGTTGATGTGACATTATAACCTTTCATGTCAATATGTTTTATTTATTTAGATGACAGTTTATCATATAATTTATGAATCAACCTCTACTTGCATACTGAATAATTTGAAATAATTAAAGAAAAGTATAGAATTTAATAAATAAAATTTTATAGTAGCGTGTGCAATTGAATGCATTTTGTGAAGTAGGCAACATAAGCCCTAACGCCCCCACAAGCATCTAACTAGTCGACTAGTCAGCTAGTCGGCCCATCTCTAGAACATACATTATATCCACCCTACAGTAACTAAACTTACATGAAACTTCCCTAGTAGGGCAACCATCCTATAAAGTTAATAACTTGGGACAATGAGTTTCGAACTTATGAAGTAGCGATTGGATATTAATTTGTTCTATGTTACGAGTACTTGAGTAAGTATTATATCGATAGGCCATATATCAAATACATATATGCGTGCCCCATTTTGCGAACCTAAAGTAAGTTTATAACTTAAGCTATAAATTGTGAAGGGAGAAGTTTATATCATTTTCTGAAGATATTAAATTTAACTTTATGTGAATATGATATTATTCAATAAGTAGATGTAGAATATGAAAAGAACTTTTCCTGCTGCCGTACCAATTTGCCAACAGGCAATTTTGTAATAGAGAGCAGGTCTACTAGTTTAAATAAGCTAACCGCAACAAGGAATTTAGGACAACGATGTTTTCATAATAATAATTTAGAACTGTGAAAACAAATAAAAAAACACTGTTATGACAGGAAATAAAATTGCCAACGATTAATAAAACGATGCAAATAGATCCAACTGGAAGACATACATGAAGAAATCCGACAGATGGCAACCGTACTTATAAAATAAACGTTGCGTTTAAGAAAGCCGCCGAAGCCGTGGGCGGGCACTACACTTCACTCCAGGCACCGCCTGAGTCACTAAGTGCTTCTCCAAACAACGACAATAACGCAAACGCGATGGTTTGCGTAACAGTTACGTGTGAAAGTCCAAATCAGTACACTGATACCGATAACCTAACGTTACTTCACTTAAAAGGACTGGTGATAAATAAGTGAGAACATTTTAAGACTAGATAAAGCGCTTTAAGTACTTACTTAACGCTTTCACAAAACATGTAGTTCCGAACTACTATCGCGTAATAAATTCTTAGGAAACAACAGATAAAACGTCTAAAATATTCTTCAATAAATCTTCGTTATTTATTTTTGGAGTTTTAGTATCTTCCCTATTTATTTTTCTATCTTCAACTAATTCGAGTGGAAGATTCGACAGTCGTAAAAGAACAGTCAAGTTTAAGGCCAGTGTTTACTTTACAAGTTTTATTACTGTTTGAATTTCAATGTAAGGGGCAGACTCGCCATCAAAATGTGTATAAGGAAAAGCAGACGAATATTCGAGACGACAAAGACAATGTAGAGTACACGAATAAATAAAAGACATCGAGCGTTCGGTCTAGTAAACAAACATCTCATCGTAACAAAGTTAAGTCAGTCCGTCAATCGCTCCAATATATTTTATTCATGAAACTGATCCTGCTGAATTCACAACACTTCTTTGAATACGGTTATTCCGTCTCCATATATTTTGTCTGCAGGACAAGACACTTATTCCGGAATAGATAGCGGCTACGTTTCCTTTTGTCCCAAACATACAATGATTACAATGAAAGATTACCATAAACACCCTTTGCCCCATCGTGGGAAAAAACAGGCATTTGTCGCGGCAAATACACTATGTTATACTTACACAACTTTTCATTTTGGACCCCTACACGAACAGACAAAACCCATTAGGTGTGTGATAATGCAAGTTCATCGTGGCAAAGGTATTGTTTAGTGTTGCCAGTGGAACAAAGCCGTTGGGTTGCCGTCTCATCTACGGACCTATTACGATCCATTGTTGAGGAAGCATGTACAAAATTAAAATGCAGCATTGTCTGAGCTCGCACGCCAACCTATCGGTGTTTTGTTTTCGTAAACATCGAGATAAGTTGCTTCGTTTGGAGATAGTATTGTGGTTGATGCAAGGAGTTGGTAAGGTATGGATAAATTATTACATTAACTTAAAGAAATTGGATAACCATGGCATACCGCCTGAAGTGGAAAATTTTGGAAGAGGCCTATATAGACACAGCAATCAATTTGGGTTAGTCAAGCTAATTGAAAAAGAATGACTGAATGTAAGTCTTCTCTGCATTCAGTGTTCAGTCTACGGAAATGATTGTTAATAGGACTGCGAAGGTGGAAATTATCTTAGGATGATCCGCACAGGTGAACCTCTGCCGTAGTCCCCTGTAAACTGTATTGGTAGAAGAGAATACAATAAACCTAGAACACATGAAAACAGCTGGGAGTTACAAAGGTTTACATCCACGTCCACAAGTTAGCAAGCAAGAACTTAACAATCAATACACAATTTAAATTTTAAGTGCGAAAAGTTCCCGAAGTAACGGCATCGTGCAATTTTCTTTCGAGCAACTTATAAAATGTGAACTCCCCTCGGCCGGTCGAGCAAGTTTAAATTGCCCTCTTCTTTTTTCACTATCTTTCCTTCCACTCACTTTTTCCTATTTAAACTTTTCCGTTTTATTTTAAAACCGACCACGAGTTGTAATAACGTACGATTTTTATCGCGTTTTGTGTTCGAAACTAGATGTTTATAGAATATTCAACGGAATCGTTTGTCCCTATTATGGGGTTGAAATAGAGCTGGTGTTACAACGATTGGGTCGAGGCTTCGAGTTTTATTTTTGTAAGTAAAGATAAAGATAATTTTATTTACGAATGTAAGTTCTTCCTCCTCCTCGGGTCGGTTTCCTCAATGCTGAGGGTCGTGACCACCTCCTTGATGCAATAGTTTGTTGCGCACCACTTGACGCCATCTGTCCCGATCTGCCGCCGAGTGCAGAGCTTCGTGGACCGTTGTGTCGAGAGCGGTGCGGATCTGGTCAGTCCAACGTGTCGGGCTTCTACCGCGTGGCCTTTTGCCTTCTACCTTGCCAGTGACTAATAACCTTTCTAGGTTATCGTCATTCTTCCTGGCAATGTGGCCAAAGTATTCAAGAATCCTACGTAGGCAGATGGTAGAGAGCCTTGTCTTAATGTTTAATTCTTGTAGGATTGACACGTTGGTGCGATGTGCTGTCCAGGGGATCCCCAGCATCTTTCGCCAGCACCACATCTCGAAAGCATCGATACGATTGCGGTCAGCTTTCTTCAGGGTCCAAGTTTCAGCACCGTACGAGAATATGGAGAACACCAGGGTGCGCACAAGATTGGTCTTGGTTTTCAGGGAGATACTTTTGTTCTTCCATATCTTTTGAAGCTGTGCCATGGCCCCCTTTGCCATCCCAATTCTCCTTCGTATTTCATGTTCACATGAGCCGTTACAACTAATGCTTGAGCCCAGGTATATAAAGTTATCGTAAGTTCTTAAATAACTATAAATTCAAAAATAACTTTGACTGTCAAAAAAAGTGTTTTAAGTTTCCATACTAACTTTATCCGGTACCTGAATAATTTTAAACTAAATACCTTAACATAATAACAAAAACAATCTAGAATCCTTAAAAAGATAATGAAAATAAACAGTAAACTTAAAAATATGTCAAGAAAATTACTGCAGCAACTAATGAATCGACTACTTCATACATAAGTCAAGGTTCATAACAAAAAAAGCGTTGTCCAAACAACCCAATGCTTTACCAGAAATCAAACACTTATTAGCAAAGTAAAGTAAACAACTTTACAGTTCCTATAGCTTACTCATCCCGTGTAGAATAGTCGTTAGATTTCGATTGCTCTGGAGCACTCTTGATTTAATCGTCGAGATTCGAGCATTAACACCGAGTAAGGTGCTTGAAGAGCACTTGCGAATATGTTCCGTTAGTCTTTTTGTACGAAGATGTAGGTTCTTAGAAATGCTTTAATGAGACATGTGGATTTTGTGAGAGAAACATTATTACCATACAGAGGTTCTGAGATAATATGATAATTGTTATTAATGTTGATTGCGTATGTAGAGACACGTTTGTACATTTTTGGTCGTCATGCTGTTTACTAAGATAGGTAAGTCTACAGAAAAGCGTCGAAATTTTGTAAATCGAAATGAAACTTTTAGAGTACGGGTGAAATGGCGTGCAGTGAACACGTTCTATACCTACAAAAAGTCTGGTAGATACGAGATTAATAAAATAAAAGAAAAAAAAAGGTCTTGAATTTAACTATTCTGCAATAGAAAACAAGCTATGTAGTTTTCTTACTAAGAAATTATGAAGAAATATACAACACAAATTATACTCGTCAAAACAAAATAGGGGCCACTTATTAAATTGCACTTTAATCAAGTATCACTATTATTCTGTGTACATAATAGATGGTAAATACCTTGTTATGGTTTCTTTCAAGTATTAATATTGTTTCTACTGCATAATTGAAAAATCATAACTTTTTTTTACTTAGATATTTAAGATTTCTTCGAATGTTCGGTTTGGTGTTTTTTATTTTTCAAACTTCTAACGGAGTTTTCTTCGACTTATACAGCAAGTAGGCTATAACGATTGTTTAATCTCATAATGCCATTTATTCGGAGACATATGGATGCAAAAACAGCCACTTGGGGTGTTACCTTAATCCAGGGGGGGGCATAGCCAGAACAGATAGGTCTTATGGTGGAATATTCCCAACCAGTGGTTCAAAAAGTTTGAAACTGGTCTCAAAAGACGGGTAATATCACCAGACGCCGTGATCCAGGAAGAAAGTAAGTAAGTAAAGCCTAAGGAGACCAATAAGTTTGATTAACCGCGCAAATAGAGCGAAAATCTACCGCGCGGACCGTACAAACTCCATTGCGTTGAGCTACAGGCACCCCTATAATTGACTAGACTATTCCGAATCGACTCCATAAAGACTAACAATACTCAAGAAGATGCTTGGTTCTCCTCCAGTTAACTGGAGCGTATGGTGCAAATCGTGAAACATTTGCAAAGAGAAAAATTATTTAACTGTATTGAATGGTCTTCATTGCTTTTTATTAATGACTGCAGGCTTATGTTTTTTTAATAAAGACCGATTCATTAGAGTGTAGAGAAAATCTAAACAATAGGTTTCAGATCCTCGCACTCTTGAAACAGACTGTTCCGATGAGATCTGAATTATGCTCTGGGGCGGTTGTCTCTATCACGCAAAACTGAGCTCGCACTTCGTAATAACGTTGCTGTAACTGCTCAAAATTGCGTAGCGAATGTGGTGCAACTCCACATTATCCCATTCGCACAGCAACAAGTACCTGAGTTCATCTTCAAGCAGGATAATGTTCGAGCGGACACGCTGCGACTAACAGTGCATACATTCGCTGAAGTTCGAATTACAATGCTAAAGTGGCTACTCAGGATTTTTACCTGAGTTTTATTCAGCAGTTAAGAGATGAGTTACAGAGGAGTGCAAAAGAAAGTAAAATTCCCATCAACACCCAGCTGGATCTCATAAACTGTCTGAAAACTTGCTGGTAGAGAATCCCAAAGAAATTGTTTGGTATTTAATCCTGAACATTCCACCTCCATTAAAATGAGTAGCACAGATAGAACAGAGTTAAAAGAGAAGCTTTAAAGAACACTTTGGAACATTAAAGACGCTTTTTTTTCGAGTTTTTTGATGTTTTCTGTAAGTTGATACATTCCTGCAATTCCCCACTTTTCATTCAATTTCGTTTAATTTAACGATTGATTGGAATACATACTTAATTTTTGTGTATTTCCAAGTAAAATCGTTCATATTAATCAGATTCAGTCATTATAACCAGTAATATTTAAATATTATTTAATAAATCGACAAAAATAAGTTGGCCCTTATTTTCTTTTGAGTAGTATATTTGTACAACAACCACTTAAAGCAGTTTAACTTAAAATCAACATGCTGTCAGTATCTACCCACACTGGCATAAATACAGACCAGTAATGCTCTTCACTTAGTCAAAACAAAGATGGGTATAATTTGTTCGATGCGTTTGCTAAATGGACGCAAACTGCCCGAGGTACAGTATATTTATAAGAGAGAAAATAAAATTTTAAACAAAGACTCGTTATGTTAACCCTTTCTGACCCCACACGGGTACAGTTTGGCACCATAACATAACATGAGCTATAAAACGTGTGTATGAAATCGGTAGGACGGTGTTACCCCTTCTGTAACGCCGTTTTCCCCTAAAATGAGGGTCTGGTAAAAGAATGTTCTCTTAAAGATGTTGTACTTCCTTCCTATTTTATATTTATTTCCTGAATGATGTGTCTGTTTTCTTCAAGATCAATACTGAATACTATAATATAACTATAACCCTTCGTAACTAAATGGAGGCTTAAGAGGATCTTAGTATAATATGAAAACCTTGTAATCAATTTCGATTAACAATGAAACAGTGACATAAAATTTATACAACGTATGATTATTAGCAACATTAGCTTCTAAAATATAGTCAAAGTAGACTGAAACACTTCTTATCTCGTTCTGTATGTAGTTTAGCCCATATTTAATTTTTTTGGATGAGAAATTATTGTGAGCCTTAGTCTCTTTTCTCCAAATTAGAAATACTTCGGGAAACTTTTTCGTATGGCAACTCAGTGTATATTGTACCGAGTGGCACCACAATTTGCGTATCCACCTTGCCGTCAAAACTCGCCGGTTGTCATGGCAACCCCCTCTGCGGTCCGCGCCGTGCATTCAGCACTGTTTTGAAATTTTCCCTGAACTCGTTGTTTAATCCGTATTAAAATAATAAAATGGCCCTATGTTTTGCCTCTCTGTATACTGGCCAGCGATATTAAATTGTTAAAATTATCTGCCATATATCCGGGACTCCGGAATGAAAAACAGGTTTTATTGGTTTGCTATTTTTAAATGAGTCAACAAACGTGTAGCATTTTATTCGTTTCTCTTTGTTTGGGTCATACACAACTAATGTAGAATTTATACGTTTTTAATTTACGTTTTTTTCAACAGAAACAAACGCTTTAAGCTGAATTTACTACAGACAATTTTAGACACGCAAGACTATTTTAACGACCATCTTCTCCAAACATTTGCCTGCAGAACTGCAGCTTAGGACTTTGTTCTCCGATTACTTTGGATAAAAGCGAAGTAATTTCGTCGACAACACATGGTGCATAACAATTGGTGTTAGTGAACAACATGAGCGCTAATACGACGGTACAGTCGAAATAGACCGTTAAACTCCACGGTTCGAGACGAATACGACGGCTCCAAAATACGCCAAGCAATAATAGAAATGGTACAAGTAAATTGTTATTGACGTGTATACTGAAACGTGCAGGTGATTTCGAGAATTAGTGCTGTTATTTGAAAAGTTATTTCGGTTAGGGGTGAAATATGTACTAATATTCAGCTGGCGGGTTGCATATGAATGGCCGCAGCGTTTAAGGGTTAACATTATGGTTTTCCGGTAAAGTGCATAGCACTAGCAACTGGCGAGCTTGTATGACCAGATGTATTAATGTGGCCGATGCAAAAGGAGTATGCAAAGATCCTCACAGGTGACCTTCCTCAGTTTTTGCTTACCCACAAGGGAAGAAGGCATTTATTTATGTAGGGGAGAAGGCGTATGTAGCTGTATGTATCAGTATTCGCAAGTTAGCCATTAGCAGCTGGATGAAAGTAGCCGAAATTACGTAGGATCACCAGGGGGTAGACTGATGACGATGACTACGGTAGTGAAGTCTGAATACTGGAAAGTATTTACTTAAATCAATAATACCAACATCGCTAAATAAATAAAGTATTAAGCGATAATAAAAAAAATATTCACAATTTTTATACAGAATTAAGGAATACAACGATGCAAAACGTGTATCGCATTCCAGCCATATAACACGTGGCCTATAGACAACAATTCACCAAACCAATTTCACTAAAGGGATTCAAATTCATGAAAAAGTAAATTATGTTACCTGACTTCTTCAATATTTTAGAAAGTAGCCTCTTTTATGACACGTAGGGGAGAACAAGGGGAGACTTATTCGTAGTAGGGAATTCGGGATCACAGGATCAAGTAGCTGAAAGTGCAATAGGAAAAGTTATCAGGGTGGAGGGTGGTCTGTATATTATTAAAGAATTCATATTCAATTTCAAACAGAATTTATGCAAGCTAGTCTTTACAGATATTCAGTGCATGAAAGCCTACAACCAGTCTGTCAACCAGTCTTATCGAAGGGTAGTCGTTGGATGTAAAAACTGGTGCTGAAACTGATTCCAGTAAGACTAAAAGCCGATTCCCACTTTGGATATGGCTAAGGGAGATGACGATGATTTAATTTCAACCTTACAGACATACCTTTCGTCTATATTGAAAGTGTAAACAATTAAATCTAAGATGACCGGACAAATATGATTAGTCATCTGTAGCCTGTTTATCAGTCAGTTTGACTGTTTCTAAATAACTCAAGGATGACAAATATCGTTTTTACTATGGAAATCATAATTAAAAGCGTCACCAATTTCATTCAATTTATTGGTTGCTTTTATAATGAGTGAATGGTTTTCCTAACAACGAATTAATGTTATGTTTTCCAACAGATATTATGTCTCTCTTTTCCATACAATGATGGTTAACGAACAGTGGATGCAAGATAGCAACAATTTACTGTGTCATTCTGTTGACAAGCCGTTCATCAAAATATTTGGTTACCGAGAATGTAATGTTGACTTCCTCGGACTATACACGTGTGTCGACACTAATGCAACAATTTCATACTGAAATCATGTTTCACCTATTACTGTTCTAAAGATACAGCACTGTGACAAGTTGTCTGACAGACGTAGGAACTGATATTTGATATTTCTCAGTAGTAGCCTACAGTTTGGATGTTGATATTGTCACGCTCGTGTTTTGGGTATCTAAAGCTGTGATCCTTTTTTCTAAGTTGTATGGAATATTTTCGGCAAGTAAAGGAAGGTAGTGTATCTACGTCTACCTGTGTTTACACATACTAGTGAACCTCATAATGTCAGCCAATTGCCGTACACTGGTGGCGAAGACTCAAAAGAGCGCCAACCAACCAGTCCTGAGCAGATCGCATTCATCCGCTGCCGGCCACCTTCAAACCATCGATCCATCATAGGTATAGCAGGATATCCTACACCACGTTCCAAAACGTCTACTCTAGCATGCTCCATCGAGATTCTGTCCTTCTGCAGACATGGCTGGCCCTCTTCCACTTCAGTATGTCAATTGAGATAAAGAGAAATAAGACTCAAAACAATCTGGCAAGACCCACAGAGGGCCAAACGCCTACCGGACCTTACGGACGCTACGAACCCTATGAACGTAAAGGGATATTGAAGGAACACGGTGGATTTCAGTCAGTGCGAGTCTGATAGTCCCTTCCGGAGAGGAAGGGCAGGAGAAATCATTTGCTGATTTTAGCAACAAAAAAAAAGTATGCTTATTCTACGTGTCTTCTTCTATGTTGTACGAACCAATCTTCTGGGTCGAGTACGAGCTTAGCCATTACTAACCTGCTCGCTGATGACCATTAGAAGCAAACTGTAGGCTAGTAACGTACCCATGGAAAACAAATGAAGTGATTTCCTTATCCCCTTCGGAATCACACGCAAGTGACGTAAGTAGTGAGTGCCTACAATGGCTAGCTAATGCATGTGCTTTCAAGTGGGTTCGACGCACATTATATCAACTCTGCGTCATTAGAAACTACACACCTACTTATCAATGACGGTTAAAGGAAGACTTTTCTTTAAAAGTCAAAGAAACTGGATTTAATTTGAAAATAGAACAGACAACAGCAAAATGTTGTCAAAACAGCAATGTTGCTCTTAGGAGGTAAATATTACATACTTATATGGAAAAAAACTCAAAATAAATTGGTGTCAGTACCTAAGTTCCCATGAATTCAATATTTGATATTTTGTCTATTTGTATTACAACAATGGCGTAAATTGAACACCCGTAACAAATTAGCAATGCATCTACTTTAGGTATAGGTACAACATACCTACATCTAGCTAACCTTTAACAGCATAGCCGCACCTAACCTAGCCTAGAGCCAAAATCAAAATGTATGCGCATTGTTCAATTTAATACAGAGTTCATACATATAATAAACCGACCGGACTATTATCTAAGCCTTGTATATGAGAGACCCAAAATCCCTAAAACATAACTTGTGAAATTTTAGAGTAGGCAGATATATTAATTCTCAGGCGATCACAGGCGTCATGATGTCAACACGCAAATCGCGCACACTTAAACCCTCGTCTGCTCAAATATTTACCTATATTTCAATAACTGAATCCAAATGTTTTAATATAGACATAGAATACCTAATAGTGATATAGATATAGATAGATAATGTAATTATAGTTAGGCAGCCGACGGTAAAATCCAGAATACCATTACCATTTTGAAAATTATTACTCATTTAGTATCAGAACTTTCTGTGGTTACATCCAGTCGTCGAAATATTATTCATTTAATTTTGTTTGGCACAGAACTGCTGAACAGAGAATTTAAATTGATACTGCAAATTGATGCAAAAATAAAATAAATAGACTACGTAAACAACGAACCGCTTCTGTGAAGTGAAATTGCAAAACTATGAGTTCTTCGGTTTTGAAATGAAATACTTATTAAAATACCAAATATTGGTTAATAAAAGAAACATACCTACATAATATAGAATTGATTGAGATTTTTTCTTCGATAACAACTTACGGTTAAATGACATAACTTGCACATGCGAAAATGGGTATGTTTTCACATGTGCAAGTTATTCGTAAAATTTTGAAAATTTAAAAAAGAATCACTGAACGAAGACGACAGAACTTCAAGAGTTAACTTACCTGGATGAAATTAATAAAATAGCAATGCCAACGATTACCCGTTAACATTAATCCAAAGCCTGGGAAACATACCTATGAAGGCACATTACATACCAACCCTACAGCGCACTGCAGTCGATCGACAACTGAGCTGTGATGGGTCGTTAAACTTCACGAGGCTATCCGTGGTGCAACCGTCAATCCGGAACTAGTCTCGCTGTGTAATGGAGCATTAGGTTTAAAATGTGCTCCATTTTGTATTAATTGGTGGACGTTTATTTGATTTGTTACGACTAGAACTGCCTAACTTAAATGGGTTAATGAATACCACTAAAGAATATGAATGTGACAGGATAATGTGCAATTTAGTTAACTGCAGTGTAAAAGTCCCCTAATACTATAAACAAAGTCAAAGATTTATGAAAAACTGACATCAAAAATACTTTCATCTCTGATGCTGTCAACAACATTGAATCACATTTCACTAATGCATCACTAATTATATTTTTCATGATACGCAACAAATTAATGACCGCAGAAATTGCAACGAAGCATTCACGATGAAAGCTCTAAAAATAACAACACAACATCCTGCAATCACTGCCAACGTTGAAAATCTCAATGAAAACAAAAACATTTTGTAACAAAACTTTAATCGAGACCTTGAGGTTCGCAAGAGCCAAGAGGCAGACTTCAACCAACCACTCGACGAGGCAGAGAACCTCAAGTGGTCTTCACATCGAGCAGCTGTTACGACCGGCTGCGCCCCATCACACGGAGAAAATATACGAACTGTTCAAACAAATGTCTCTAAAATATACGGCCGCACCGACCGATAGAAAAATAATATTGGCTGTTTACACTGACTTGTACAAACATTTTTATAAGCGGTTTGTTAAATTAAAAACACATTTTTGGATGCGTTTCCAGATTTGAATGGCTGTGTGATTCTGCTACGTGGGAACAGTTTTGGATAATATTGAAACAGTACAAATAAAGATAGCCAGCATCTTGCATGAATGAATAACAAAAATAACAAATGAATAATTTTATGAGCAAACAGTGAGTAACGAGAAACATAGAAAAATACAATTTGAAGACATCAAAATTCAATACGATAACGAAAACAGTATAGTACAGTCGCCTACGAATAATGATGAAACTAAAACTCCGCATGAATTATGGGAACCTTTGAACCATATAAATTCTAAAAGAATTCTTTTGTAAACCAACAACGATCATAATAAGTTACGAGAGTGCACAGATAAAAATGCAGATGTATGTGATAAAACAAATGACAAACATTAAGATATTACGACACTGGCGCTGGCAAGCAAATGTCGCGATGTGGAGACAATACAATGACATTGCGAGACGTGGCAGTGAAAATGAGGAATTTTGGATGCATGCCTATTCAATTCTAACATACTCAGTAAAGCAAGTTGCCTATAGGATTTCTGTATCGTGGTTGTATGACACAAAAAAGCATCAGTGATGATGCTTTTTTGTGATGGGTTGTGTATTTTAAGGTCCATTAATGTGATAGAGAGTTGTTGCCAACAATCGGGTATAAATCGCAGCTTCCTTCTACTGAGAAGTTCCTGATTGAGTGCCTATGAATGAAACCAGCACTCCCCGCATGCTGCTTATGCTCAGCATAATATGAAAAAATACAACTATCCCGTATCCGAACCGTAAAACAGTTGTAAACAGAGGTAGCCATATTCAGATAATATGATTTTAGAGCAAAACTACTCAGTCTCAACTCACATCTTAGGGGCTGTGACTGTTACTCAGGTCCACTTGGACTTCGGACATTGTAAACAAAAGGCCCTTCACAATATTGTTTGCAATAGGGGTTCATCTTGTCACAATATTTGTATTAATTTTGTTGCAAGTCTAAAAAATGTGGTCAAAATAACATTTTGGTTCTTCAGTCTTACATAGTGTTCTTATTCACCTGTTTCTTTTGAGCAGGTATGCTCTTAAAAATTCCCATCGCTGTATCCTTTAAGACGGCGCAAATAAAACCAACCGTCTTACAGCGTTCTCAAAGTAATGTTGCACTTGCATACTAGGCACGTCCAAGCTTGCAAAACGAAACTTGAAACTTGGTGTATCAGTACTTTCGTGAAGTCGTCGTACATTCCTTGTACTGCACTATGTACCTATTACTTGTTTGCTTAAATTGCTTGTTTGAATGTCTTGGGACAATGTTTACGATTCCAACAGGTGACAATCAACAAAGGTTTGTAGTTTGTAGCGGACGTCGAGTCAACACACCTGTTTAGTAATGTTGGGATTAATCTTATGCTTTTGGACTTGACTGCCTGAGGAGGAGAATGTAGTTTTGTTGAAAATAGTAAGTAGAATCGGTACTTATCTATCGAGTTTTATTATGTGCAAAAATAAGACAACATAACAGTTTAACAGACCTAAAATGACTGTCGTCTGTTATTTTATTACTAAAAATATTAGATTGCAACAGTACTTCAGAGAAAAGAATTATCAACAGTATTATAAAAATAATAACGCGCAAGAAACCTTAAGAAAACTAAGTGGACATTATGCATTTCAACTTAAACAAAAACTCTGTAGGTGTTGTCTGCCATATACATATTAAAGAAGGTGTATGCAATGCATTTCATGGTCCTTCGAATTTTAGAAATTACATTTTGATGAGATTTTGCTTTGAATATTGTGCCAGTAGGTAAACTACTCTTATTTATTAAATGACACAAGTACATAACTTAATTTGTATGATCACCACAATCATAGCAAGTGTTTCAACCAAACCAACTTACATTATGAAGTGTCAGAGGTATTTCGTTGAATGAGAATCGTTAACTAAACTCCAAAAACATACGTGTGTATACAATTTTATGGTTTTAAATACCGTCAATAAAAGTAAATCTCACTATAAATTGGAATGCTCTAGCGGCACTAGGAGTAATCAAAGACGTGACGGGTAACAATACGAACAGTCAAACACCATTTATGTATGCACACTATGAAGTGTATGAACCATCATCATCAACATTTATGACTGCTCTTTCTCAAGCGCCATCGAATCCATAACAATTTTAATAAAGCATTTCTGATGAAAACTTTAATGTAAGTGATGCCATGAGAATAAATTAGCTTAAAATTTAAATCAACCCAATTCTTCGTCGTCCGACAGATGACAAATGACGAGTTGAAACTCTTCAAAGCTTATATTAAATTAAATCAAAATTCTCCATGCTGATCGCTTACATATGGGACGACGGATTTAGAACGTAATAGATTAAAATAATAGTGCTGTGCTAAGAGCATTTTCAACACTTCTAATAATAAAAACCATAAGATTAAGAACATTTTTAAATCCGAATACAGTTTATGGATCATGTGCAACTCGTAAAAACCTTCATGAATTACATGGGATTAAGCCGAAAGTTATAGTTTTGCGGTAGGTCGTACACCCAACCAATACGAATCACTCAAAAGGAGAAACGTGCATGCAATTGTCTCCCTTATTTTCTTAGAAACCATCGTCTAAAATGTCGTGAAGTGCTTAGTTTAATGTGAATGTATGCGACAAATCGAAACAACGTTCCGTGAAGTGCTAATCCGAAACATATGTGACAAAAAAAAAATCACTTGAGATAAGGGTCAGTTTCAAGAACACGCCTTGCAGCGCATACATCGCGCTATAAAAAGAGCATCGGATCAACGGATTGACAATGACAAGCGTTTAAGGGCCGCGTTTATTTATTTGTACAAGTATTTCCTTTTAGCGAGGCCGTAGAGACAAAACAAGGAACTTTTAGATAAGCATTGTACGTTTGACAAGACAAGCCAAGCTATATCATGGTAATAACTTTGGATCTAAGCGGAACGCCGAGTCAGACGGTTAGTTACGAACGAAACAGGATGTATTAAATTAGAAAATATATCTCTTACACGAGGATTCTTAAATGTAAAGCGAAATGTATGAAAGTAGTAAAGTTTGACAATAAATTCAAGTCAATGTGTCGGGCTTGTGCTTGTAAAACTTGAGTTACTTGTAAAACATCATGTATTAACATCTTGCTTGGCGTTGCTTTATTTTATGGCACGAGTTTCTTATTTTATGCGACTAAAGTCCGAGGAAACTATGAAAATTAATTTTAAAACTGTCTGCGAAGAAACTTTGTTAGAAACTGAAATATTTTAGGAGCAAGAAAATGGTGGCTTGGTTTTTAAATGACACGATTTGTAGTATGGAATTATACCGTCAGATTTGTACGCACCAAATGTCTTCATCTGTCTTTATCAGCCGTAAAATTTAAATTAAAAACACACATACACATAGTTGAATGTCCTCATAAAGGCGTGCTCATGTATTGGGAGTCGGGAACTTGGGACAGAACACAAAAACTATCGAATGTGTAATTGAGTCGTCGTGAGTCACCCCGGGCGGGTACACATCTGCTGTGTTACGTATTGGATGCATAAGGGTATGTTATTGGATGAACTATCCTTTTTGGATTAATTGAACGAAAAAAAAATCAAGTAAGTAACACATAAAATTATATGTCCATGCATGAATTGATAGACCGTTTACTATATATTTATATAATGATGCGACATTATATAAATATATAGTAAACGGTCTATCAATTCGTCGCAAGTTTAAAACAAACGACACAGAAAGAAAATATAAAAAGTTGTTTCTGAAACAAGTCTTTCTTAAGCTACGTATCTAGATTTTGAACATAATCACTAAAAAGAAGGTGATTCCATTGAGAATATCGGATTGTAGTAGATTGATGTGCTTGCGTCTGAACAAAAGCTTTCAACGAACTATCTCAACTCATCAAATGTAATGGTAGAAACCTACACACAAATCCAACCATCCACCACCAACGGTATTATTTGTTAGGATGTCACCAATATGGATGCAACTTTACTTAAATAAATGTACTAGTAAACTTCCACGAGTTGCCCAGACATGCTAACTTACATTTACTAACAGAAAAATCAACTACATAACACACTTTCTATCCTAATAAATTCATAGAAAAAATACCCCAGTAATCCCAGTGCAGTATACTACCACAGCGCAACCTCACCTATTCCCCGAGGTACACTACCGCGGTTTAGTTCCGGTACTTGCGCAGTCTTTTGTTTTGCGCCCTAACCGCCCACCGTGTATTATTTAGCTCAGGGTTTTTCAACCTTTTTCATGGCACGACCCCTTTAGGATGAAAAAATATTTCGCGACCCCCCCCATTTACCGGTTGCTGTTTTCAAGCATTCAATTTGACGGTACGGTTAGCGATGTTGCACTGCTATGCTGCGTGTTACGGGTTCGATTCCTGCACTGAGCAAATATTTTTATGATCTACAGTGGCGTATTTTAAAATTCAGCGCCTTCTAAAAGAAACACTTAAAAAACCCTCATTTTGTACTACAAATATAAGTTTTTAATGGTTTGTAAACGGTGAGAGTACGCTCGCTGCGCAGCGAGTTTGCTGCGTAGTTTATTTTTCAATAGTAGTTTCCACAAAAGTATTATTGAAAAATAAACTATAAAAATCGAGGTCATTAGGTCATCGAAACTTAAAACATATTTACCGGAGCGAGCGCAGCGAGCTCGAAAATTTTTACGTTTCGGGGCTACGAAAAGCCATATCTACATAGAAGAGTGAACGCAGTGAACTCTAAAAGTTTCCGTAGTACGACAAAAAAAGTTTTAATCTAAAAGCGGGAAAAAAAATGTAAAGACTTGAAGAGAGAGCGCGGCGTGCACAGTAAATCTACTATTTCTGCACCAACATAAGACAAGATTTCATTGAAAAGTGACCTGAAATCGTTGACTTTTTTTTGACGTTGCCAAGCACACCCTTCACGGCGAGCGTAGCGAGCCGGGAAAATTTTAGGGTTTTTTTTCCTAATAAATCTTTTGTAAAACTATGTTTTTTTACTGCAGTAGCTTTCCCAACGTTCTAAAGAAGCTTCGCGACCCCCCTGAAGAGGCTTCGCGACCCCCCAGGGGGTCGCGACCCACAGGTTGAAAACCCCTGATTTAGCTAAAACCAGGGGACCGTTTTAATGGACTACACAAAACTAGAAAACCGAGGGGCCCGGAAAGATTAGATTTCTTATCAACGTAAAAAATCTTAGCACAAAAGTGTACCCTAATACAAATTGTATTGACTGTTTGGTCTCCAAATATTATTAAATAAATAGGGGAGGATTTTCGTTGTGGAATTGTATTTTTATTTCTTTAGTAAGACGTTTTTGTGTTTATTATTTTTTCTGATTTTACTCAAGTGTGTGAAATTTCAGAATCAACTTGTTTCGGAGTTTCAGCTTCCAGGGTCACAGTAAAGGGATATTTTTAGGACACAGCATTTATTTGGGCAATTTGGAAGCAATAAAATGATTTTTATCATCAAATATCTATAGTTAGTTCTAAATTAGTTTAAAAGTTTTAAGGTAGGTAGGTACCTATTTTATAACCGGTGTTATGAAGTATCGACATCGAAATACCAAATTTTTAAGTATGGTAAGTTTCACGGTTTCTGTTTCATTCCGAATAAAACATATTTTTGCCTGAAATGGCATATTTTTTACTCCAGAAATTTTTGACATCTTAGGAAATATATATTAAACTGAAGTTTCTAACTAGGTACTAAGGAAGTAAATAAATCAGCATTTCTACGAATAATCTGTATTATATCGATATTGTTGGCTCTTGTAACAATAGGTATTTAAAGCAATAATTAGTCACTTACTGGACGTTAACTGTTAAAGATTGCTTGACCTGCGGTTATGTGTGGCCATTGTGTGAAGGCGCCGTAACATTTGCTTTAGTTATGACTTCATTGAACGTAAATAAAATATTTATAGTACCTATTCAATCTTCAGATTTTCAAGTGAACAGACCTCTTCTTCCTCTCACAGAGAGGAGGCATGTGTCCCAGCAGTAGGAATATTATAGGCTGATGATGTGGCATTTGATAACTGCAGTTTTTCTATAAACAAACAGTATGTCAAACCATCATTTTGATCTATATACGGATAAAAGTTGTCTCACGTTTGAAACTAAACCAAAAAAAAACAATAATTTTCATAGTAATTAAGCGCCCATTTAAGTAAATAACTAATGTAGCTTTGTAATTAATTAAACTTATCTCCAAAGTAACTGTCGAACAAACTAGCATCAATAAAATTTTGGAAACATCCAATAAAATTCAAAAATAGAACAAATTATTTTACTGCCAGCCGTAAAATTGCGCCCACATAAATAAATTAACCAGAGAGTATAAAAATTAACGCGAAACGCGAGAATGTCATCCGTTGTAATATCATTGTACGTTATCCCATATGCGGGTAGGGATGTAGATAATATAATTAACGCGATTACGGTACGCCCACCTCCCTATTGTTAAGTTTTAATGTGATGAAACTAATCGATGCATTAAAGCTCAAAGTGATAATTAAGTTATCGAGTGTTACCAGCTAGAAGTAAAATTAAAGCCGCATGTACAACGATGAGTCACTTTCGAATAAGCAAAAAGTAAAACACTTTTGCAAAAAGATAAGATGATTAATGGTTCACAACACACGTTAACTGCTGCGTAGGACTTTGACGTAGGTTAAAACGCTTATCTTAACTTTACGCCCATTTTACCTTACGAAATGGCGCTGAATAAATCTTGTTGATTGACATTAGGCTCAATTTTACGATTCAGTAAAATAAGTGTTCAGAACTTTTATAGCGAAGACACTAAATAAATCGAACAAATTTTACCTATACTTAAAATAAAAAACGTTTAAATCAGAAAAAAAAACAAAATCTATGTCGCAAATGAAAAAAATCACCTTTTGTAACAGAGTGGCTGATAATAGAGTATCATGAAAAGATGCCACCCAGAAAATAAACCTTGCTTATTAAAAATAACAATATGAGGTAGCGAATAATAGAAATCCCAACGGTATAAATTATATTGTGTGATAAACATCTTTGGCTCCCGCACAGTTGGACCCGTAGATTGTCCCCAAAATAAGCGTGACAATATTAATGAATGGTGTTGCCATGGCAAAAAAAAAACAATTAGGAATGACTTAATGACATTTCTACATCGTATTGATGGAGAACATTAAAGGTGAGTCCTTTGATAATACTCACGATAGAGGGATAAAATTAAATTCAATACATAAATAATGAAGGACTATCTATTTCACTACAACACGAGAATATAAGAATGCATTGAATTCATTGTGTATGTTTTCTGAAATGTTTCTCAGACAGTTATCGTTTTGACTTTAAATTGTTATGCACTTTTAGCGAAAAAAATAGTCATTTTTTACAAAATATTCCCGCACAATGCAACCATAATGTGGCACAATTCTCAAAGAAACAGCACAATACACTACAAAAATTATGTCCCAACATTCCAGAAAACACCGATTGCCCTAGCATAAGAGTCACTTAATAAAATTTAAACGTTGAACAGTTTAGCCGTAAGACCCATAAAGAAGTCGATGGGCCGGAGGAACGCTACAATGACGGCGGCCGACCCGCCAGGACATTCGGACCAAGTTTATTTTACTGTTCCCACTAAAAATGTGCAGTAAAAACCCGCCCACGCGATGTAACACCCATGATATTCCTACTGACCCTTGCCCTCGTATAAAGAATATCCCAGACGCATAATCCCAAGGAAACTTTATTGTCACCCGATAATTTAATACCAATTCAAATTGTAAGAATAAAAATGTTCATGCTTTTCAAGTATGGAAAAGTAAATAACGAGGATTTTAATGATCTCGTGGCTTTTAATACGGTCTCCCTCGTATATCTTCCCCTTTGTAATTGTGTATCCTTTTTCGAATAGAGAGCTGTCTGAAGAGTGATTCAATAAAAACTTTTTATTGCATTTGCCCGGCACTGCAATGGTTATAAGCTGGCCACACTCCAGTTTCCAGATTGTGTCGAAATTATTCGGATCACCTTATAAAAGTTGTTCCATTTTGTGGGCCATACGGTGGACGTCATTTTCGTTTTCATAACGAGTTAGGAAATGGATTGTAAGCAAGAGCCATTTTCGTATTAAAATTTAATCCATATTAAAATTTCTCATTTTTACGTTGGCAAGAACACAAAAGTTAAAAACCAAACGCGAGCATCGTTGGCTGCATACTGAGATAGAAGATAGCAAAAATATATTGTGTTTCTCAACAACAATTCATAAAGTGAAAAGATTGTAATAAATATAATTTATTGATGCATGTATTCTTATTTCTTACGTCAATTACTTGATACATCTGGTGCATTACTCATCGTAACATGACTGTCTTGACTGACAAAGTAGGTAACTCAGATATGGTGACTGTTGCATCTTTAGGGCGGGAGCTTTATTGGCCTGAATCGTTTAACTTATTTAGTTTTATTGGCCTTACACCGTTTATTGTATTAAAGACAATCCAGTTATGCCATCTCACATTCCGTGGGGTGTTTTGATAAACCGTTCAATTTACTAAAGGATGATACTGGCTTCTAAATGGATACTATTTCCTCTCAATGATGATAGTGGGCGTTTCTATTGCGGTGGAGATTGAAAGTTAGGTAATACTGTAGCTTTCGCTTATTATAGCTCAGACTAGAGAAAGGCATTGATCGCTATCGAGTCTAATCTATTTCGATTATAAAATCTGAGAAATTCTATGCAATTTGTATCTATTGTGGTCCTTAATCATTATTATTTACGTGTGAGCCTTCACTGGTCTTGCAGAGTAATTGTAACTAATGAATGTTCTTACCTGGCTTCTAAGATACTAACGAACCACATGCTGTGCGACTAAGTAACATATCTACACTACACTTACAACTTGAAGAAAACCAGATGAGTGTTTCTTATTGCCTAGACTCCTAGAGGTGCAACTACTAAAGTGCTTCCATAATCTTTGGTCACACTATTCGAAATGCGAATTTTTGAGCATAGTGAGGAGTGTACTAACTGGGAACTATAAACATTTACATCAACTATAAATAATTATCTTTACTCAGAAACTACTTAAGTATAAAACGAATTTAGGTGATTTCGCACAAAGATAGTTTATTACCCTGGATTCCCGTAAGACACTTACCGAACTTGATGCGGTCAAAACCGCCGCCAAGAGCTAGTAAAAAAATCCGTCGTTATTAAATTCCCTAAACCCGCAGTATGGGAGTAACCTCACTGCCTTAACTAGCCAATATGGGCGTCGCTTGTGGGTTGGCATTTCCTGATCCCACGAAGTTCTTAACAAAAGCATTTGACTAGTAATAGTTGCCCGGTAATACCCGGCTAGGCTAATCAACTAGATTGAAGTAATACATATATTACATCCACTCATAGATTGTTCGTTGTTATTTCAGCCACTCATTATGAGCTAGACAATCTATCAGAATATTTTTGTACCTATTGATTGAACTTTTAGCAATCGGGCCGACAAAGATTTCAAACACTGCTCGTTGTACTACTATTGATAGGTAAGATCTTATATGGTTAGAAAAGCCTTTGAACCATTTTAGTAATAACGATATAGGACTCATCGACACGACGAAAAAGAAGAAGAAAAAGAAGAATAACAATATAGTAATTGCCGTGTATTTAAAAGTCTCCAATTCAGTCCACGCCAAAGTTACTTGTAACAGTAGTTTACTACGGAACCCTAAAAAACGAAAAAGCCTGTTACCGTATATGTGTGGCTTCTCCCTAAAATTATTTTCTCTTTTCTTACGTTTAACTATAAGTAACTTCTTCATCTAAGCCTACTCCATCTAAAATCCTTATTCCCGTCAAACGATCATGGCTAATTGATAACGGACGAACGCAGCAAATGCACGTGACACAAAATCAATATGGCCGTGATGGATGGTGCTGAATTTTAATTAAACCTACATCAACCTGTTAGCTGACAAAATGAGCTTATAATGGCAACGCAGTGTACGCAGCACGTGTCTAGCCATTAATCTACGGATAAATATTAAATATTTGTCATATGATTTTACTGGTAGCGAATGATTGTTTTCGGATCGAAAATTGGAATATGAATTGTGATTCTGCTAAGGATCTATTTTCGTGGCATCAATTTTTAGTTGTACGAATTAGGAAACCAAAACGTTGGCCGGCTCAAACGGCCCATAAGGAAGAATTTGCTACGTTAAGTTTCATATTTCTTGATTTCATGAGCCCATGATGATTCATGAAATCAAAAAATGTCTGGACATTGTTGTAAACTTTCTGGACAAAATAACTGCTATGATTTTAAGGCTCTGGTGGTAAATATAAGCTTGCAAAATATAAGGGGTGCTGTATCGGCGTTTTCAAGGCCGGCTACGCGACACCTCACAGCGTAACACGACGCCGACACTTCGTGTGCAATAGGTTTTAAGTTTATTGTTTTAGAATATGTATTAGTTTATGTTTTTTATTCATACTTATATATGTGTTGTGATTTTATGGGCCATAGTTGCCTGAAATAAAGGATACAATAAAATAAATAAAATATAAAAACACTACACGTGAACAAGTCATAAGATGAAAAATAAAAAAGCCCACATACCGAAACAAAATATTTTTAACAACCTGCCAAGAACTTTACGTCAACAGCCATTAATTAAAGACAGTAAAGTATTCATTACGATCACAATACGAGCATCCTATACAAAGTATCTAAGGGACTGACCGACAGCGGTGCCCCCTGCCGTGACGGAATGAGCAACCGTGAAATTACTCGTAAAACTTGCATTAGTGAGGCTGTTAATAAAGCCAATGAACCATGTGGTCCACTCATAAACCCACACAAAAATTATTAAGTCCTTAAGACACTTCTTCCTCACAGTTATAAAAGTCTAAATGGGGATTATTAATAGCCATTACTTTAATATTGTCATTAAACTTTATGAATCGAAGCTCTCTGGCTCTGGCGTTCATTGATCAGTAAAATATAAAATTAATTATTATTAAACGTCTATTAATTAATTGTGAACAGGTATAAACACAGCACGATATTGGCCCATCGGATTCGTAAGCTTTTCTTGTAATGAGACATGAAAATTTATAATAAAATATCAATTAAAAAGAGCTTTTAATGTGTGTTTAACTTTCATCACCAGTTACCGGTTTTATGAGATGCTGTTTGTTAGTATTTATTTTAGTAGATTATTTTATGCATAGAATCAAACCAACAAACAACTGCAAGTGTTGGAGTTATTTCTTATTGCCAAAGACGCTTCTAATTACATTGTTGAACCCATTTACGATACAATATAGAGTCCTGTTGTACCAATAACAATACTTGACATACCAATTCAACATCACTCGTTACAAGCTGACATGTCTATAATTGCGGCCCATTATTTCACGTATTCCACAATTACATACTCCTTACTAGCTGCCAGCCGTCTCACAGTCCAATAGCTCTACAAAGGGGGCCTGGACACCATGACATGATGAAGTGTCACCTCTCCATGATAAACGATATACCTCGGGCGTCAAATGAGAAATTCAATTTCTCGCTCCCGTTACTCCGCTTAGCTGCCGGCGTGATATTTAAGATCAATCAGAAGTTACAGTGATTTTATTTATGTTGTTTTGTTACGTGAAAGGCGTGGATAAAGGGCTTGGAGCTTAGAAAGAGAAATGGTTTTGTAAGTGCTGCCGTTCTTGGACTCGGTCTTGTTCCGTTTACGGAGGAATTCCTAGGTTAGGTTCAATTTATTTCAATTGCTAGAAATGCTTAAATGTTTACATTGTATTGTGTTTTCAAGTACATTTAAAATATTCATATTTTGAAGAGCTTATTATTGATGTCATCTTTAGCTAACTGCTCAAAGTGGTAACGCAGAGCCAGAAAATCAAGATGACCATGACATTAGAACAGGCAATGCAGATGATGATGATGTCGTTAGAAAAGAAGAACAAGAGGCCTACTCATAATATAAAACAACGGTAGATAAAAGATAAAAGACAGTAATAGCAAGAAGCTATCCGTAAATATCAGGTAATTAGAACTGTTTTGAAATAAAACAATGAACTCTACATACATAACGTAGATCTAGATAGACACGTAACCACATAAACTACAAACGACAATGAAACCCAATTAATTTGGGACTGCATGCATAACACAAGCAAAACCACATGCAACGTGTATTCAATCAACGTATCCAAATGCAAATTAACTAGCATCAGAGGAGAGGTGGAAATATGCGAAACATTTCATTACAGCCGAGGCACTAAAGTAACTAAAAACATGGTAAATAAGGTAGGAGGATAGTAATGGAAAAGCTTCTTAGCGCTTGTTTCCACTGCACTTACGACATCAGTTAGAGGTCCCATGTTCTTTATTTTGTCACTTATTACGTGGAAAGTTGCAGGAATTTATATGAAGCGCGTTACTCGAATGAAGTGCTTGGTGGAGTGGATTTTAAGTTACTTCTGATTCCGATAAACAATAAATTCTAACTTAATGCAATAAATGCGAAAGCGAGTTTGTTCATTGATACGTTTGATTATCTTGCATGCCTTGTTGAACTCATTTTGATAAATTTAGGTTAGGTTAAGGTAAGTATTAATGAATGGAAAACTGCACCATTACCGAATCCACCATTTATTCAACAAAATATAATTAACATCTTGGAACTTGAATTTGCCGGTCATGTCAAATCACACCGCGCTGACATACGTCCCCCTGACTTGTCTCTGCTTGCTACACTAAGGCTAAGCGTATGCTGAGACGCAGGCAATGCAGCACAGCACAGTACAGCACAGTGCAGGGCAGGGCAGTTGAGTCAGACATATGCCCCTCCGCATGCTGCGACGCAACTGACATTCGCATCATAAACAAAGTTACCTAGCAACGAATGTATCCAGCATACACAATACACGCGTCGCGCAGGATTCTGTGCCGGCACTGCAACGAGACGCAGAGCAGGACAGACACATGTTTGCGTGACATGTCCTGCGCCGCAGCGTACGTAGTTAAATGACGTTCCATGCTTTACA
Source organism: Agrotis ipsilon (assembly GCA_028554685.1). NCBI lineage: Eukaryota > Metazoa > Arthropoda > Insecta > Lepidoptera > Noctuidae > Agrotis > Agrotis ipsilon. Next base: position 4,659,773 of record CM052961.1, on the reverse strand, counting down.
AAATCTACTCTGCTCTACGCTGTGTGGACCTGCGTAACCTGCGTCTCAGCATACGCCTAGCCTAAGGATGTACCACGATGCGTAGGGTTGGGATTCCAGTTACCGTTTCTCGTTTAACAGTATATTGATAGATGGATACCTAAAGACGGTTAAGTGCGGCTACTTTAAAAAAAATCAAGTTTTGGGGCTGAAATTGAGGGAAGCCGCGAACATAATCTAGTGAAACTGAAATGACCCAAAAGCACAATACATGAAAACTCAGACGATTCACGATCTTTCATCACAGTTGAGATGTTTACGAAGAAACACCTTGAACAAACATAATAAAACGAAGAGTCCATTGATTTATTTGAGACCCCCACGGTTGAGTAGCGACATTTATGTTTGTTAACATTATAACACCGAAACCCGACTACCGATGCATTCATAACTTCCTTTGTGGACGCCATAAAGCATCGTAAACGCGTATTGTTCGAGAATGCGATTATATTAAAGAAACTTTATCGAGGCTTGTGCCATAAAATATGGAATGTAGGAGCCGCCTAGTTCAACTCCATAGGAACTGCAGCTATTGAGATAAAAAGTAAAACTGCACTTATTCCAAGTAAATGGTCATTCAATCTACTGGGAATAAGTGCAGTTGTTTTAAAGTTGAACGGTTACAGAGCGTAGATCGTTCCTTTGAACACTTGTTTAAATTTTTGCAGTACCTAAAAGTACGATTAATAATTGTAGTCAGTAAAATGACATTTCCAGTGTTGCAGGTTTTTCGTCCCAAATAAATAGTGATGTGGTTAATCGAGATTTAACAATTAAAAGTTAATCGAGATTACATTGTTTTTAATTCAATATCAAATTGCCTTTAAATAATAAAAAAATGTAATTTACGCTAATTAAACAGAAGAAACCGTGTATCGGTTGGTAATTAAATCTATACTAATATTATAAAGCTGAAGAGTTTGATTCTTTGTTTGTTTGAACGTTCTAATCTCAGGAACTACTGTTTAGAAATGAAAAAATATTTTTGTGTTGGAAAGTCCATTTATCGAAGAAGACATATGTCCATTTATCGCCTAATAATTCCACATATAGGCAGTGATGAAGGTTTTGTAGAAGCCGGTTTACTTAGGTTTGAATCGAAGAAAAATAGTATGGATTATTATTATTTATCATGAAGAAATGAACTCGGAGTGTTTTGAGGAATGGCTTAAAAGCATTTTGCCAAATTTCAAGCCAAATGCGGTGCTGGTTTTAGATAACGCACCGTACCATTCAAGAAAAGTCGAGCGTATCCCTACTTCAAACTGGCGGAAGGCTGATATTATTCAGTGGTTGGATGAAAATATTGTGTATGGAGATTGGGGAAGGGCAAATTAGACAGCCGAGTATATTAATTATATTTATTGTAATAGACTTACATGCAATGGCGGCGCAACCTGCAAGGGCGCGCCGGAATAGGAATGGCAGAGAGCCGACCATCGAGCATAGAGCTCACGGGAGGTGACAGGTGACATTTTAAATGTGTCACAGATTATAAGTATGCGACACTCCTCCTGTCTTATTTTACAAACATATAAACAAATTATAAATCTAAAATTTCTCTAGGTTTAGGCACTCTAGAACTACGCCTTATGATTACAGGATTTACAGGTGGTGTTGGGGTTGCAGCTAAGCTGGTTACAATAGTATCTGGATTTGGTTCAATCAAAGATTCAACATTAACAAGATTATCTGCCTCCGGCTTTGACAAATTACACTGAGTTTCATTTAAAATATTTTTATCCAATGATTTCCTAATAGGTAACATTTGTGTAACATTCCTAGTTAAATTTCCTTTATCTGTCTTTACTTTATACATTACATTTCCTATCGGCTCTACAACTTTCCCTTGCAACCATTTATCACTGTTGTTATACATTGACACTTGTACATTATCACCAGGCAAAAAACTTTTTATTTGTTTACTAGGTAGTAATTGTTTCTTAGGTACAGTAACAGAGTTCTTAACAAGTGACAATCTTGTACGCAACAATCTTCCAAACATTAATTCACATGGTGCTTTGCCGGTTGATGCATGTGGAGCAGTGCGATAACTTAACAACCATGACAACAATTTCTTATCACAATTACCATCTTTATCAAACTTACTTGCTAGCAAAGCTCTTTTGAATGTTTGGACTGTACGTTCAGCTTGCCCGTTACTAGCTGGGTGATATGGAGCTGTACAAATATGTCTTATATTATTACTTTCACAAAATTCTTGAAATTCTTCTGAGATGAATTGAGGCCCATTATCTGTCACCAATTGTTCGGGCAGTCCAAACCTTGCAAATATGCTTCTTAAACTATTAATTGTTAATTCAGCAGTTGTTTTGTTCATTTTAACAACTTCAGGCCACTTAGAATGTGCATCAACTACTAATAACCACATATGCCCTAAAAATGGACCTGCAAAATCAGCATGAATTCTTTGCCAGGGTTTACTTGGCCATTCCCAACTATGCAAAGGTTTCAACTCAGGTTTGTTACGGACTAATAAACAACCTTCACAATTTTGTGTTATTTCATCAATTTCTAAATTAATGTTAGGCCACCAAAATAAACCTTTAGCTAAAGCTTTCATTTTTAAAGTACCCAAATGTCCTACATGTAATTCCTTTAACAATTGTTCCCTTAACTTTTGTGGTATAACTGTTCTTCCTCTCCAAGTGATTACTCCTTTCACTAAATACAATTCCTGTTCCTTTCCTTTATACACCAAAAGTTGAGAGTCAACTGTTTTTGGCCATCCACTTTCAACATAACTGTAAACTTTGCTTAACAATGGATCACTAGAAGTGGCTTTGGCTATCACTTCGTGAGTTATCGGTGGTATATCTATGAATACATTATTTATAGTGGGCTGATTTAACTCTGAATCGATAATATCACACTATGACAACTCAATTGGCAATCTGGATGGAAAATCTGCACTAGCATTATGACAAGATTTTCTATACTCTATTTTATAATTATAACTACACAATATCAAAGCCCATCTGGTCATTCTATCAGCATAAATGTTACCCACAGATTTATTTGGATGAAATAAAGATACAAGTGGCTTGTGATCAGTAACTAAAATAAAATTATTTCCTTTTAAATATAAATCAAACTTTTTAACTGCCCATATTATTGACAATGCTTCTTTGTCTATTTGTGAGTATTTAATTTCAGTATTAGTCATAGTGCGACTTGCAAAAGCGATGGGTCTTTCTACATATTTATTTAGTTTATGGTTGTACCATCTGTGAGATAAACAAGCTCCTAAACCATATTTAGATGCATCACAACTTAATACTAGTTGTAATTTTGGATTATAGTGCATAAGTACTTGATCTGACGCAATACAATTTTTAGCCCATTTAAAAGCTTTGTTATGCTCACTTGTCCATTTAAATGAAACATTCTTTTTTAATAAATTATAAAGCACATGCAGTTTTTCTGCAGCATTTGGCATGAATTTATTATAAAAATTTATAGTTCCTAAAAAACTCTTTAATTGTTTTACATCTTTAGGAGGTGGAGCTTCCACAACTGCCTTGATATGTTCTGGTGTTTTATGTATACCTTCCTTATCTATAATGTGACCACAGTATTCTAATTTATTTGACATGAGAATAGTTTTATCTTTATTTATTTTTACATTTAATTTGTTTAATTTTGACAACACTGTTTCTAAGGTTTGTAAATGTGAAGTTTTGTCACAGTTCGCTACTAATATATCGTCTAAATAGGTAAAAACATTCGGTATATTTCCAAAGTGTGCGTCCATAAACTCTTGCCAATCCAGCGGTGCTGGAGCCATGCCAAACATCATAAAATTAGGTCTATAGTATCCCCAGGGGGTAATAAGAGTCATTAGGTCCTGTGCCTCATTATCCATTTTTCTATTCATATAGGCCTTTCTAACATCTATTTTTGAAAATACTGACACTGGACTACTTTGGTTACTATTAAGTTTTGCAAAGATATCCTCGATAACAGGTATTGGATGATGTGGCACTTCTAAATGCGGATTAATTGTAACTTTATAGTCTCCACAAATTCTTACATTATTAGGTCCTTTCACAATAGGAACAATGGGAGTAGCCCATGTAACCTTCTCTTTACAAACTTTAATCATTTTACCAGTATTTACTAATTTATCTAACTCTTTCTTTACTAAGGGTTCAATAGCATATGCAATACGTCTGGGTTTACACAAAACAGGCTTTACATTTGACTTTAACTTTAACTTTCCTGGAGGACCTTTTATTTCTCCTGCTATATCAGAACACAAGTTTGGATATTTATTTAACAGCTGTTGCAATTTATTTTCATGTTCATTTTTAATTTCTATCATTTGAACTGATTTACTTTTAACATTTGCTTTCTTGCATAACGGCCAATCAATTTTAATTACATTTAACCAGTCTCTACCAAGCAACGGTCTTTTACCTTCTTGTACAATAATGAGCGGAGCTAAATATGACTTACCCTTTGATTTAACGTACACTTGAGCTTTACCCACTACATTAATAGGTTTATTACCAAAAGCTTTTAATTTAACATTTGATTTAACAATTTGCAAGTTAGGTAAATATTCCTTAACATACCTATTAGGTAGCAGAGTAACGTCGGCCCCACAGTCAATTTCAAAGATTATATTTACTCCATCAACCTCTAGCTTGGCCTCCCAAGGGTCTGGTTTGTTGTCCTCTAATTTTATGATCTTTTGAACCTCTAGCAGGTTTGTATGCTGAAAAGAAGATTCCTGAAAAAGAGTGGATATATAAAAACTTGCTTCTTCCGGTTCTTGTACCAACTCTTGGTTTATTTTTAAAATACTGAAATTATTTTCTTCATCGCTACTTGTCTCTGCTTCTATGTCATTGATATTCCTCTTGCCTTTCTTTTTATGTGTATAACCTGTATTGCTCCTTTTATTTTGATCCTTGTTCTTACTTTGTGGTAATTGCTTGCCTTTATTCTTATTGCAAATAGATGATAGATGTCCCTTTACATGGCAGTTATGACACTCCAATTCTTTGTAAAAACATTCCTGTTTTGTGTGACCCTTCCGTCCACAGCAGCGGCACATTGTACTCATATCTTTAGTTTTTGCCATATTAACTTCTTTTTCTTCTATTTCGTTTTTCCCAGTAATCATGGTTGCTTCTTTTTCTGCTAGCTCATCCATCATACCTAGTTGAACTGCTTGACTGAATGATAAATTTTGAATAGTAAATAATTTCTTCACTAAATTTTTACTTAGCAATCCATGTGCAAACTTGTCGCGCAGAGCCCGTTCTAAATAAGAACCAAAATTGCATGTTTTTGCTAACCTCTTTAAGGCTGCCGAATAATCAGCAATGCTTTCATTTGGTTTCTGATTCCGTTGCATGAACCTGTATGTTTCGGCTAATTCCGACGGTTCGGGCTCCAACTGCTGTTGTACCAATGTAACAATTTCTGGGTAGGATTTGTTTTCCAGATTATCCGGGTAACATAGTTCCGAAAGTAGGGTGACTATTTCAAACCCCACGAAGCTTAAGAAATACATCGGCCATTTTGACGACTCGATGTCATGAATTTTCATTTTATTAGTGAACACTTGGTTATAAACTTTCCATGTACACTTATTTCGGTCAAACGCCGGCATGTCCAAGTGGCTGGTTGGCGTGACAAACTGGAATATTCGCCCTTCCGCGACAGCATTTTCCACACCTTGCCCTTGTTGCCCTTCCGACATTTTGTACCACGCTGTACCTTTCTACAATCGTGTTTACGGCCTTCACCCGCTTACTCCCTTTTTACACAAAATATAACTCGTCGCCAGATATTGTGTATGGAGATTGGGGAAGGGCAAATTAGACAGCCGAGTATATTAATTATATTTATTGTAATAGACTTACATGCAATGGCGGCGCAACCTGCAAGGGCGCGCCGGAATAGGAATGGCAGAGAGCCGACCATCGAGCATAGAGCTCACGGGAGGTGACAGGTGACATTTTAAATGTGTCACAGATTATAAGTATGCGACAGAAAATAAATTTAATATCAACCTACAATGATAAAGGTTGAATTAATAGAAATAGTAAAATTACAAAAATCTAAATACGAACGCTATGCTGTGGAAGAGTTGGCTGCTGAATACGGTGTCACAATCCTGCGTCTGCCTCCTTATCACTGTGAGCTCAACGCAATAGAGTTAGTTTGGCCTCAAGCAAAGGGGTACGTCGCCAGGAACAATAAAACTTTTAAAATAAAAGACGTAAAGCAATAATTTGAAGAAGGCCTGAAAGAAGTGACGCCTGAAAATTGGAGAAAGTGCATCAACCACGCCATAAAAGTCGAAGACAAATTGTGTCAACTCGACCATATCATAGATGAATATGTGGATTCATTCATTATAAATGTAACTGATTCCGATTCCGAATATACCGATTCAGAAACGGAGTCGGAAGTCGGAATCAATGACAACCGTAATGAATAAAAACGTATAAAGTTACTTGTATATTCCCGACTTTCTAGTGTTAACCCTTAATTTGGCAAGATCAAAAAAGTTGAAGTAGAAAGTTGGCGTTAATATATTGCGTTAATATGCATTCAAACTTTACGGGAAAAATAATAAAAAAAATATTACATAAAGGGTTTCCTGAAAACAGAACGTAAAGTATACTTAACAAAATCCTATGGCTAAAGAATTAAAATGTATATAATATTATATAATATGTATATGAAAAAATGTTTACATGCAGTATTTATATGTAGTAAACAATTTCCAATTAGTTAACACCATAAGTAACCATTAGTTTTGGCACAAATTTCATCAAACAGATGGTCAGAACTGAAATCGATGAAATAATTGAATTCTTTCTTTCTATCGGGACCCTAGAGCTTTCGCACTTTTCTGGATCTACTTCCGCACAATGAAGGAAACTTCTATGAGACCATTTAAACTTGATTACATTGTCGTTTTAGGTACAGGGGTTATCTGGATCAGGTTAAGTGAAGTGAAGTGGAGACAGACCACAACCTTTCTGTCTCCGACGATTTGCTAGTAGCTGTAGTACATGTTGGTAGTGGCACTAGTGGCGCAAAAGCCAAGATTTGTGTAAATTGTAGAGGGGAATCAATTACCTGACTGAGAATGCATCATTTCATTTGAAAAAGTGCTGAAACTGCTATTTCAATAAGTCTCACCATGCAGATTTGTTGAGTATACTTTACATAACAAGATTACTCACCATCGAATTTTGTTAAGTATACTTAACAATCAAATTCACTGACTCCTCGTGTTCATATCCAGGTGAAGAATGGATTTCTAATATTTTTAACGTATTGATTACACAATAAATAAATATACATAAGCAAAATATGTATCAAAACTAGACCAAAACCCAACAAAAATAAATATTTACATTTATGGCTCACAGATGACATTGTCTCATTGTCCTTTCTGGTTCGCTACTGTCAAGGAAAATATTGACAGGCCGGTAGAAACTTTTTCCTACTAAAATTATCTATCATTGAAATATTCCTAGCCCATAAAATTTGAAATCACGGAAGAAAATTTGACATCTAGATTTTTTCAAATGTTATGTTAAGTATACTTTACGCTGCCAAATTAAGGGTTAATACCTCTAAATCTCTATACATTTTTTCCCCAGCTTTTGTAATAATTTTGTAGTGAGAAATTTTAATATACTGGTACATAAGGTCCATATTTCTAAAATCGTATTATTTAATACGTTATGTATTAAATATTTACAATAAAAACGCTTTGACAATAAAATAAAGCGTGACTAAAAATGTCTAAGTCTATTGATTGCCGAACATCACTATTGTAGCGGGTCACCCTTTTTTGTATCAGTGACAGTTGGACCTGTCATTTTACTGACTACAATTAAAAATCGTACTTTACTTTGTTAAAGTCAGCAATGTTTACGCACCCAAATTTTAGGACTTCGTAGGTATTTACGATGAAATAGGAATCTTCATTATTTTAAGCGTCCGTCTTATAAGCATCCTCAAAATGCAAGAAAGACAGGACCGGTCCTGTCCTTCTGGTATCGGATTTCCGTCTGTTACCCCAATTTTTTTTTTTTGATTATTGTCTCTATTTTGTAATGGCTAATAAGACCACAAAGAAGGAACCACTGGCTCGGAAGACACAGGCTCTGCCTAGTTTCGGAGTCAGGGATACATGTATTTTTTAGACAAATGTTAGCCCTAGCAACAATAATTTTATAATTTCTGTAGCCCAAAACCCAAAATACCCAATCCCGTAGTTTAAGTCAATACTAATGTACACCATAGCATAAGAACATCTTTGTAAAAAGGGTTATGAATAAAAACTATTACTTATTATTACTTATTTTATCTACGACTATCATCATAAAAAACATCCTAGATTTAATTTCGTAAATTCTACATCAATTTTTCAGCGAGACAGCTAGCTGTGCAGTGTGCTTGCCAGTAAATCTAACAAACTACAACAAAAAAGCGGACCCGACGCACATCCGTCAGCACAGGAGTGAGTAATCTGCGGCAAGAGCTAGAGTGCAACAAGATTTATGATTATGATCCAAAGCCGTGTACACGGGGACATCACAATTTATGCGATAACACTGTTTTGTCTTCACGATAAATTAATAGTCCACTTGCGACGCTACACAACTTTTCCATCCACTGCCGTCAAAACGCAGGACAAAGCCATAAACTGTGTCAAATTTAAAAACCCTTTGAACTCGCCGTAAACATAATCGTATAGTACTAAAATAAAAAGATCGTTCTGAATGCAAGACATGTGTCCACATGTTGGTAGGACTAAGAGACAAACCGTGTATAATGTGATGAAGTGGCTGGCTGGATACCGTTTAGATGACGAACTCCCATTTAATTGTGTTGAAAGAAAAAGTTTATTTTTAAATTCAGGGTGCCGACTGCCGTCTCTAGCTCAGGGTGTTTTCGTTTGGTCACAGTCGTGATTGTTTTTCTCATTAAATCTCCAAGCTTTTTTAATGACAGTTTATTTTTTGTGGCCATGATTATTTTTGGGGAGGCAAGCTTTCAGAATAGGTGCAAGAAAAATTGTTAAAAGTTTTCAGTCATTCTCATAATTATTAGCCTCGTCGCCTCAGCAATCAATATTACAGACAGATCACTTGGCGTGAATCTTTTTTTAACTCTTTAAGGTTGCCTTTGACATTCTCCTAATACCTACTTAAATCGACACTATAATCGTCGACCAAAGCTTTAACTACATAGTTAGCATCCCCATTATCCTACATCTATCCTGCAAAATGTTCACGAAACAGAACATTATCAGTAGATAGGCACAGGCTGTTTACTTTAATGATGCGCCTCCTCGTCGCCGGGACGAGATAAATCGAGGCACTTGAGTTTGAGACTCTCCCACGGCGTGACACGCGCACCCACCCTGACACCAGTGTCAACAAGGATATCATATCTGTTTTCTTTGTCCGTTTAGTGCTTTTTTGTTGGGACATTATCGCTGTAGAGGGTGAATTATATGAACGTTAATTATGAGGAGCGCAGTTGATTGTATAGAGATTACAGACGGCTTACCCGAGATGCGTGGTTGTTTCGATGAGGCGTACTTTGGGGGAGACCTATTTCCAGTCATCCGACGGAATGATGCTGATGATGGCCATGATTGCCTAAAAAAAAGGTCCTTACTATAATCTCGTGCGTGGATATTTTGTCTTTTGTTTAAATTCAAAACATAATCAGATACTCCACCGTCATTCCCCCAGCTGCCACGGGTCGGCATCGCGCATCCAGGGAGTCAGGAATCGTGAGGCGATTTCTGGTTATCGTAATGGCGCGGGCTTGTGCAGAGCGAAGAATGGGTAGCTCGCCAACCGATCAAGGACCCTGCTTGAATCGAAAGGGCGTCGTGTTCCACGCGTGCCTCAAGGAGCTGTTAGCACACTAACGGGGCTCTATATGGACAACTACCTTGGTCGCGGGATTGTCTTAAGAGGGCACCGTAGCCCTTGAAGGCAAAGGGCAATTCAATGCTGAATGCACAGGATCAAGTTAGTAAGAGTCCAACAATCTCTTTCGCTTCCCACAGCCCCGTCTGAAGCGCTGGGTGGAATTTGTAGATTTTTTATAGGTATAAAAAGAAGGGGTCGTGTCTATCTACTGTATAATGCCAGTTGCCTTGATTTATTATAATGCAAAACTATCTGGTACACCATCCAAATATGGATAAAATGAGGGTACAAAGGCCCCTTAGATCGATACACATAAACTTGAACCGCAACACAAAATGTATCATGTAAAGTAAACTATATTCAGTTTGATGTTAACCAAATGTGGTAAACAAACAGAAGGGGGTTTGCTCTCACATCGGTCGGCAGCTAATCTGTAAACGGTTATGATTATGAATTTATGAAAACCCAAGAACCCAGCTATCGTCACGGTTCACCACATCGTTTATTATTTCTAAGCTAACAAAGAAGTAACAAGCAATGATATAAATAGATGTGCAGTTCGTTTGTTATAACATGTTTGGTTTTACTGTAGATCAAAGTGATTACAGCTCAGCTTATAAAACAACTAATTTTAGTACTGTAAATGTATATTGTTTGTCTAAATAAATTAATATTAGTGGAATAATCTCAGGAGGCTATTATTTAAAATGGTATTGTTTCTACAACGCCAACTATATAAATTTTAACATCGATAACAAATCTCTATCATAATTAATTAGGTATACTCAGACTTACATGATATTTTAATTTAATCAAGAGTTAAACTAAAAATGTATTTTAAAATAATAAGGACGCATGAAACTTTTTTTCAACATAATTCGATCATTAAAAAAAACAATTTCTGAACTTAAATTTACTTTTCATTACACGTGCGATGTTGATAAACTATTATACCATCTTCGAAATGATTTTATTTTGTGCTTGTGTTTTACGCTTTTAAATCATAATTAATATTTTAAAAAGATTGACCTGTGCGTAATTTAAAATTATTTCAAAAATATTTTGTGCAACAATATATCGCAGCAGTTATTTGACATTGACAACTGACAGACTGATCTTTACACCATTACGTACAAAGAAACGTCTCGTTTGGTAATCTTTTCTCGGAAACAAATTTTTGCTATTTTACTAAAAGTGATTCTCAAAAATGAGTCTTCTGCGGCGAATACCATCTCCAGCCTTTGTTTGCCGAGTGTTAAGACAAGAAATAACCAAAAACTCTATACATTGCTGTGTTTATAAAAATGTAAACATAACCTCAAAGCTTGTGAATGTTTATGCTAATAACACAAATTCTTTTGCTATTCGTTGGAAATCAAAAAAGGTTAGTGAATTTATAAGACTTGTATGTTATATTATTGACAAAATACCAATGAAACAAAAACTTTAACCTTTTTCTTGAGTTTAAAGGTCATTTTTTTTTTTCTAATAATTTATGTTTTCAGGCCCAATATGATTCAGATGATGAAGACATTGATTTTGACGGAGATTCTTCACTATCAAAAGATTCAAAAGTAGTCAAATTCAATACTACGTCTATGAGAACAGATGTAGTATTAAAATCAGCGCTTAGTATATCAAGAAAGTGAGATCCATTTCCTTTACTTTTTCACTTTATTTGAAAATTATATTCATCTTTAAAATAATTTTCTGTTTTCGTTTCAGTAAAGTAGAACAAATGTTTTATGAAAGTAAAATTAGAGTGAATGGAAATAAAATCTTGAAGAAAAGTTCTTCCGTAAGTATTATCCAATCATTTTGCCAAATGACACAGGCAAGAAACTTTTACTGCGGTTCCTGGCAATAATAAATTATTTAAATAACGTTTCTTTTACAGGTGAAAGTAGGTGATGAAGTAGATGTAATAAAAATGGTCAGCCCGAAGAATCCACAGCATATTTTTGTATCCAGAGTAGAAATATTGAATGTGAGTCCCAAAGAAGAAAGTATCCAAGTTACAGCAAGAAGGTTCAAACACTTACTCATAGACAATTATGAGTCTGATCCACATAAGATGGAAAGTGAAGCTTGATCTCTTTCGAGTCTATGGAAATAAATAGCAAAATTATTTTAATGAACACAAGGCAACAATTTGTTCTGTTGTAGATAATAAGTCCAGTCTTAAATTAATTACCTACTTTAAAAACAGTCCAGAATTAACTTTTACAATAATTAATAATTGAACTATCTACAATAATTTATTTTATTATTTGTAAATATTGTGTAGATAATTATAATAAAAGTTGAAAATAGAAAATATAACAGTTTTATTTATTTAACATTTAAAAATTGTAACATGATTCATTATAAATCTAAATCTAGATCACAGTCAGAAGTCTCAAACATTGATATTTGTGAACTCGGATTAGAGAGTTTTTGATTTGATGCGATTGATTGGTTTTCTTTTCCTTTCACACCTGCAATAGTTGTCACATCTCTGTCTGAATCTGAATCCAAACATTTTTCTGCTTCTACATCTTCAAAAATTGATAGCTAGGTTTTTGATGTGGATGGCTTGTCATAAGAAGTGTTTGCAGTCATTTTGTTTTCTTTTAATTTAGTATTTTCAGCACTAAAACTATTTGATGTATTTAAAGATTTTACGGGTTTATCATCATACTTATCAAAGTCATGTTTACTGACAAACTGGAACTGTTTTAGTTTACTGACTGTCCTTTCTTTAACTTCTGTATTCTTTTTAGTATCACCTCCAACACTGATATCTAATATACTGTCATAATTTTCTACAGATGTATCAAAAACTTCTTTAGATGTATTAAGTGCTTCTTTAGTAGTATTAAGCACTGCTTTAGATGTATTTAGCACTTCTTTAGATGTATCAAACACTTTTTTAGATACATCTAATTCTTTAGGTCCTTTATTTTCAATATTATTTTCAACATTTATTTCGCCACTATCCCTTTCAAAATTGAAATCTATTCCTAAATCCGCTAACGCATCATTCACACTTGGTACCGCGTTTAAAACGCTTCTATCTTCAAAATATTCTTCATCACTATTTGAATCCTGGTCCTCATCAATGTGAACTGCTCTTTTGGTATTTTTACCTCTTTTAGGCAATTTGTTTTTAACTCCGCTAATGTCTACAGTGACTTCTTTTCTCTTCCGTTTACTTCCTTTCTTCTTAGAACTTGGTGGTTCTTTAGCCATTGTATTCAGTGTTTTGTGTTTCTTCAAGGTAACTGCAAATCTTTCATTGATATTTTCATCTTTAAAGTCTTTATCCTTTCTTAAGTTATCCATATCATCCAGAATAAATATGTCATTATTTTTCTTGGTTTTTTTGTTGTTGAAATAAGAACTTGTTATAAGTGATGCAGAAAGTTGGATATTGTCATCAGTGACATCTTCATGTTTTGCGAATAATTTGCAATTTCCTGTTTCTATATCAGTTTCTAGTGTTTTGTGATCAACTTGTAACAGTTTTGCATAGTACAACAATTCATTTCGCCATACATCGATTAGATTTAATCTAGTTAAAAGTTTCTTGGCCGTACATAAATAGTCGTAATCTGGGTATTTGGGTACAGTGGAATGTAAGGCATCTGCAGTGTCATCTAAGGTGCAATCTTGCATGGATAAGTCGACAAGGGTCACTGCCACGATTGCATCCATTGGTAAAATTGTTTTGCGGTACATAAGTCGACAGTGAGCTTGAGATAATCTGGAATAATGTATAGATTTATAAAAAATCCCACTAACTGATATAAGTACTTTCTGTTTAGAATAATCTTATGTTTAGTAGGACACTCAGTATCGCGAACAGTGGATGGAGTGAAGGGAGGTCTTTGCCCAGGAGACCAAACAAAAATCACTTCAGTTTTATAGTATTAGTATAATTATATTAGTGTTAGTACAGATTATAAAGCTGAAGAGTTTGTTTGTTTGCTTGAACGCGCTAATCTCAGGAACTAATTGTTAAAATATTTTGTGTGGATTTATTTAGGAAAGTTATACCTCAATCCTCATCAAGCTACGACTAATATGAGTAGAGCAGCGGTGGGCGAAACCGCAAAGAACAGCTACCTTGTACTAGTTGATTGGGTATTTATAAAATTTTATGTACAACATACCTGACTAAACTATCCAACATTCTCACAGTGGTTCGAGAAGCATCTCTGTGTTCTGACTTCCTTTGGGCCATGTAATACTTTTGTAGTATCATGTTCGCAGATTTTGTCATTTCTGAATACTTCGGCCCCACTAAACTAATATACATCTGAGAACGATAAAGATAACCCTATAATATTTTACAATTACACAAATAAAAATGAATTATATTTTTAAGGAAGGTAATATTTTACCTGTATTTTTTCGAGATTCCACTTTTTCTTAGATTCTATTGGGTTCGAATCACCAAAAAGTATGTAAGATGACACTAATTTATCCCATGTTTTGTTCTTTGAGTCCAATAATATGAATATTAAATCGAACCTGAAAGGAAATTCCAAAACATTATTACTATCTACTATAAAATACTGCGAAAGATGACATGTTACTGCATAGACGCAGTATTAAAAAAAAAAAATCAAATATTGCGTTGATCAAAATGTTAAATACGTCACCCGCAAAAAGAGGAAGTCAGAAATGCATGGATACTGTGATGTGGAAGACTACAAGAGCATACTCTAAGTAAAACCAAGTTAAAAATAATGAAGAATAAACATTACCTACTTAGCAAAGGAGTTCCAAGAGATACATTGACACTGAGTGGTTGATCCTGATCATAATGTCCTTTAGGATTGCAAGCAGCTATTATTGCACAACGCGTATTCAATTTACACACTATACCAGCCTGAAAAATTGAAAAAAGTTGCTGTTACATCAAAGTCAACCTTGCTGTGAGGGATTTAAGTTGAAATTAGCTTAGTCATACTTTAGCAACTGAAATCGTCTGTTGTTCCATGGCCTCGTGAATGGCGGTGCGGTCATGTTCGCGAAGTTGTGAGATCTCGTCGATACAGCATACTCCGCCATCCGATAGCACCAGGGCACCAGCTTCTAACTGCCATTCTCCATCTTCCTGCAAACCAAGATTAAAAAGTTTTATTACCAAGGCAGTTGCTAGGTATAAGAAATGTATAGAGGGTCAAAACCTGCCGGGATAGCGGGACTAACGAATTACCGTGACCACGGAACGTAAAAGGCCATTGAAGGACACCGTGGATTTAAGGGTGGGACTCAATTGAAGATTTTACAAAAAAAAAGGTATAAGAAATGTGGGTCGTACTATCGTGATTTGAGATAAATAACAGTAATGCCAGCCCATTTTTATTACCGTGATAAAATCATCAAATGAGTCCTCCCGCCCAGGGCAGGACTCCCGGGAGGGAGATACGTTCCAGGGTCACGGTTACCTGGTAAAACAGTCCAGCGACCCCGGCAGACTTTGGCCCTTTCGGCGTCACGACTTCACCCCAATGCCAATCCATATGGTATGTTTTTCACTTTCGCTATTTGTCAATACATACTCTGAGTGCAGCGCAGGTGAGTCCAGCCCGTGTACTGCCTGCTCCAGAGGTGAATACAGATCGCGCAGTTAGCTCGGCGCCCGTACGAAGTAGTTGCGATTTTCCAGTGCCTGGAAATGATTAAGAAACATATTATAACCGGAAATATCACTGACCAATTCAGCATCCAAACTGCTATTCAGAAATTCCTTATTAAAATTATAAATACAAATAGCATTCAAGTCTATTAACAACTTTTTTTTATAGTGGTAAAATCATCAAATAAGTCACCCAGGGCAGGGCAGGAGGTACTGTCATACTCGTAATAACTAAAATCCATGGTGTCCTTCAATAGCTCTTTACGTTCCAGAGTCACGGTAATTCGATAAGTCCCGCTACCCCGCCAGGCTTTGGCCCTCTGGAGGCCCCCCGTCGTTATGCTGACACTCTTTGAGGCGCGCGTGGAACACGACGCGCCATCAACCCGGGAAGTCTATTAACAACCTTGGGATTAATCTGCTATAGGCAGTCTGAAGTACTTATCCAGAAGACGTGGGTTCGAGTCTCATAGCTGAATTTTTCTTTCCTCTAAAATCTTTATAAATGAGCAGTTTTTTTTTGTCAGCAATCAAATTAGCTAGATAAAAAAAAGAGGTGCCTACCTCCTCCTTCTGCCTACTATTATTTTATGATTATGCATTATTTACCTGGATCTCCCACTAGAAGCAAATGACATTGCCCTCGCACGCGTGTCGCGTGTTTATCATCTTGAGCATTTTTCTTGCCATCATTCTCTGCAACATGATTCGACCCAGTAATCACTGTAAGTAATACTGCCAGCTTGACTAAATGGAGACCATACACCTGGAATATACAGAAGACAAGGTATTATGTTTAAGAAAATGTGTAATGGGCATAATCATAAGATGTGTGATTGACTGAGTTTCTTATCTATCTTGAAAAAAAAAACACTTATGCAATGTGGTAGGTATTATATGTGTGTAAAAAACTCTCTGTTTGAAAAATGTCTGAACTTTCTTTATAAAATCATGAAACAAGCATGGTAATTATTGCACATACTTTCTGTGTGAATAAGACTAATGCACTTTTGACAGAAAATTGACAGCTTTTCATCATCAGTGTCTCCACTGCTGAACATAGGCCTCCGCCATAGATTTTCAATCGGTTGGAAGTGGGTTGCATCCAGTGCAATCCTGTGATTTAAAAGCTTTTAAGGCTACAACAACAGTTACTGTGACTCAGAAATTGTAATCCTACTAATATTATAAACGTGAAAGTTTGTATGTGTGGATGTTTGTTACTCTTTCACGCAAAAATTACTGAACGGATGTGGCTGAAATTTGGTACACAGATAGTTTATAACCTGGATTAACACATAGGATAGTTTTTATCCCGATTTTATGTACCCGTGGGATAATTTTGGAGTCGTAGCGGGTGAAGCCGCTGGCAACAGCTAGTTATTCATAAATTATTACCTGAGGACAAACAGAAGCCAATATCCTATCCCTGCCTTTCATGGGACATGATTCATATTTAGCCCAGAATTCATCAAAACAGTCGTTTATATCTGGAGCAGTAGAAACAACCTCAGATCTCTGAGCATTGCACACTTCTATGAAGTTGGATTGTAAGACAAGTTCCACTTCAGATTTTTTATTATGAACTGATGGACGCCACCTGCGTCTTACCGTGCCACTGGAATTTGAAGATACAAAAATATAATTAATTATTATTGTTACTTCTACACAGTCCCATACCTTCTGGAACATTCCAGACCCATTTCAAACCATCTAGATCCGGGTAGAAATTTCTATTTCCAGTGCAATCTTCAAAAGAATTGTCAAGAACCTTGCCTTGCCAACCTCCGAGAAGCTTGTAGATAGTTCTCGCAATACGATTGACGCAACAATGTGCAAATAAATTTAAGGAATTTATAGATTGGACTATTGTTATAACATCATAAAGAGAGAAAATGAATGTTACTTCTCACTAATAATATTATTAGTGTGAAAGTTCGTGAGGATGGATGTATGTCTGTTACTCTTTCACAAAGTTTATAACCTGGATTAACACACATTTTTTATCCTGATTGTATCTTCCCGTCGGATAATTTACAAGTTGTAACAGGCAAAGAGGCTGGCAACATCTAGTTCCAAAATTATTTTAACATCAATGAGGCATCAAATAAAGGTACCCTATGTTGTTTTAAGAAAGCAAGCCATAACACCGTTTTTTTACTGTTTCAACAACCACTGCTTTTTTATAAAAGCAACATACCTAAATGAAAAAAAAAGAATTTAAAAAATTACACACCAAATAACAACATCATCTCCAGGTTTACAGCAGTCTACCAAATCATCTTCCAGCACTACCCACATGGAGCCAGGTATTGTCCCTATACTAAGCTTGTTTACTTGCTCCTGAAATATAATTAGAAGAATAAAATTGAATTATGAAGAGCAATCTTTGTTTTTTCTATGTATCTTTTATACCACAACTGGACCTCCCAGATATCACCAAAGTGCCCTTCTCGATTGCCCCTCAGTCCAGCAATCACCCTGGATTTTACAATTCATAGGATTTTAGTAAGTTAAATATGAGAATATTACATGGAGTTGCGGATACCAGCCTGTTATACAACACAAATAAATATAACTACTTGATAGTAAGACCTACTCGATCCTGTGATCTCCATTAGACCTTCTGTCTACCTATCTGTCTGGAAATCCCAAGCTGATGAAGACCATTAGACCACAGAATCATGCTGGATGCAAAGCACTTCCAAACCGTCCTATTGGAAGTATATAGGGAGGCCTATGTTCAGTATTGGATATATTACAGCTGATATGATGATCAAGACCTACTTGTATCTTAATTTCCTGATAATCCTTGCAATGTTCTCTGGACACCATAGGCACTTGCGAGAATGTAGAACTTTTACATGATTTCACATCATTGCCACATTTAGAAGGAGCTCTCAATATGTATCTGTTCTCAAACTCTGCTTCAATACAGTTCTCAAATTTGCATTTCATACAAATGTATTTTCTCTGGTATTCTAGCATTTTTGACTGAGTAACTCTTACAACAGTACCTGCAAAACCCAATATGCAATCATGAACTTGATATGAAGACATAAATATATACCGAATTATTTCCTTAATCAGATCAGCGAAACACCTAACTTTGTCAGGGCCCCAGAAAGTGGTTTATATAAAATTAATTGGATACAATAAACTATACACTTCTCATACTTTATAATTATTAAAAAGTATACCTATTCACTTATATTTAAGGCAGCTACACACTTTATCTACAAGTGTGCATGAGAAAAATCAAACAAATTGTACAGTTTTCTCATACACACTTGTACAATTGTACCGTCGTATCGTAAAGATTTTTCGTAAGGTGTGTAGCAGCCCTAATAAATTCAGACAAGTTCTAACCTGTAACTTTTAAAAAACATCCCACATCCACATTTTTTGGGAAAACGGTACGATGTAGTTCAGGACAAACCGGCAAACCAAAGAATCTTGCATGAATATTCCGTTTTAAAAAGCAATAATCCAACTTTGAAAGAGCAGTCTTGTATTCTTCGCGTTCAAGGATAGTTTGTTGAGCTTTTATCAAATCCTTATCGCAGGCCGGCAAACTCTCCACAGGACTGCATAATACTTTATCTCCGACATCTGGGTATGTTTCAAACAGTTTCAAAAAGCTACAACGAGAAAAGAAATAAGTTAAATGATGTAAACTGCGATGTAAACACTGGCTTACAAACTTGGTACACATTGTTGTTTACCTACTCGATTTTGATGCTAAAATAGCCTAAGTTATCCCTCTCCGATAGAATATTTACACATTCTTCCACATGGAACTTGATTACGTAGTCTAAAATCATTTTGTTAACATTATTTAGGTATTTATTTCAATTAAATCAGTTCGCGAAATCGTCGCGGTTTACGTTCCGCGATGCCATATGAAGTGTTGCCAGGGCCCCTGAGTCGTAAGTTACGTTTCGTTTTCCGAAATGTTACATTTTTGCTGCAAAAGTTACATTATTGTTTTTTTGGTTACGTTAACACTTGCGTTAACATTACTCGTCTTATTAGCTATTTCGTCTCTATCCCTTTAGAGTATAAGTATTCTTTGGTCTCTATCCCTATTACATCACATTCCATAATTCGTCACCTCGTGCATCTGGTCATTTTTATTAACTCGTCTCATGCTCTATTTCGTCTCTTTCCCAACTCGTCCGACGCATATGACAACGTACAGTCAATATCAAAAATATCGAAGATCAGACTATAAAATACCGATATCCCCTTGCGACTCGTTGCGGTGGATTGGGGAATGGGGGGAATGGGCCAAAAAGACATATTGATTAAAGTCTAGGCTAATTGATGTAGGCAAAATAGCGGATTATAGAGGAATCTATGATGTCTAATGGTGTATTTAATCTTAGGATAAAACAGACTAGGTATTTTTTTATTTTTATGTATAATTATAACATGGAACTATCTATCTCCATGAATTATAACCAGTGCCGGTCCTACTAATATTTTCAACCGGTGCGAGGACTAAAAATGGCGCCCCTCTAAAAAAAATCTTTAAGCAGTATTTATTTTCAACCAGAAAAAGCAATGGGTTCAAATTATTCTGCTGCCAAAAGTTTGTTTAACCAATTTGTGCGAATGTATGTATAGGCATATATGTGAAGTCAGCTTTTATTATTTTATTCTTTTCACATGACATTGCCTAACCAAATCTAATGATTATTTAGCAATAATATAAAAATAACCTTCAATAGCTACTTTCCTAGGATGTTTTCAGCGCAGTAGACACCATATACACAGCCTAGAGGCGCGGTGACGGCGCGGTAGCGGCCGTATACACAGCCTAGAGGCGCGGTGGCGACCGCATACACAGCTTAGAGGCGCGGTGGCGACCGTATACACAGCCTAGAGGCGCGGTGGCTGCGCGGTAGCGACCTTATACACGGCCTAGAGGCGCGGTGACGACCGCATACCGGCCTAGAGGCGCGGTGGCGGCGCAGTAGCGACCGTCTACACAGCCTAGAGGCGCGGTGGCGACCGCATACACAGCTTAGAGGCGCGGTGGCGACCGTATACACAGCCTAGAGGCGCGGTGGCTGCGCGGTAGCGACCTTATACACGGCCTAGAGGCGCGGTGACGACCGCATACACAGCCTAGAGGCGCGGTGGCGGCGCAGTAGCGACCGTCTACACAGCCTAGAGGCGCGGTGGCGAACGCATACACAGCGAAGAGGCGCGGTGGCGACCGTATACACAGCCTAGAGGCGCGGTGGCTGCGCGGTAGCGACCTTATACACGGCCTAGAGGCGCGGTGACGACCGCATACACAGCGTAGAGGCGCGGTGGCGACCGCATACACAGCGTAGAGGCGCGGTGGCGACCGTATACACAGCCTAGAGGCGCGGTGGCTGCGCGGTAGCGACCTTATACACGGCCTAGAGGCGCGGTGGCTGCGCGGTAGCGACCGTATACACTGCCTGGCGCGGTGGCGGCGCGGTAGCGACCGTATACACAGCCTAGAGGCGCGGTGGCGACCGTATACACAGCCTAGAGGCGCGGTGGCGACCGTATACACAGCCTAGAGGCGCGGTGGCGACCGTATACACAGCCTAGAGGAGCGGTGGCGACCGTATACACGGCCTAGAGGCGCGTTGGCTGCGCGTTAGCGACCGTATACACAGCCGGGTGCGGTGGCGGCGCGGTAGCGACCGTATACACAGCCTAGAGGCGCGGTGGCGACCGTATACGCGGCGCGGCGGCGGTGGCGGCGTCGTGTACATGAGCGCTTACGCGACTCGCGCGTTTGATCGAGTCTCTTTTGTTTCAAGTTTTGGATCATTTTGGCGCCCCCCCTTAGTAGGCGCCCGGTGCGGTCGCACCGCTCGCACCGCCCTAGGACCGGCCCTGATTATAACTACAACGTGTTACGCGCGCAAAATCTCTTGTGGGGTAACTCAGCTCAAGAATAAAGACTTTTGGAAATTCGCAAAAAAAAAATGGTTTTCATACCTACAGATGTGCAACCAATTTCTCTTTTTGCATGAAAAACCATTTTTTGCAAATTTCCAAGTCTTCGACCAAAAAGATTTTGTGCTTGTAAGGTAAACGCAGACTTAGCCGCACCGCAGTCTCCGCATTACGAATTCTTTGTATGAAGTTCTATGAAACCTCGCAGACTCAGCCGCATCGCAGTAGCCGCAGAAGCGGTAAGAAAACGATGACTGCGGGGACTGCGGAGACTGCGGTGCGGCTAGGTCTGCGTTCACCTTTATGCGTTACACGTTGTATAAAGAAAGCTTGAGATTAGACAGATACAAGCAAAATCAAGTTTCAATATATCCAGGATACGTTTCATTTTGTCACGGCGCTTTCCATTCAGAGCCATCTCTGAATGTGATATAGAGTATGGGCATTACATTTCCCGAGCAATTATTTAATAATGTAAAGCGAGTTATTTTGAAATAGAAAAAACAATAATGTGAAAATATTTTTATTATCTAGTTGTAGTATATTCCACACATCTTGAAGGATCTGTTGGGAAATATTCTTGGCATTTTGTCATGAGTCTCTTCAATGCTTGAATGTATTTCCTTTGGGTTTCGTCGTTCATGACGTGGGCTACGTTTTTGGAGAAAATCTTTTCTCGTCCAGTTCGAGCGTGAATGCCGACCATAGTGACACCAATGGGCCATGGAGCGTTGCCTATAGCCATCTGCAGATATGCATCACTAGCCTGAAAAAAACAATCAAATAAATATCTCTAACCAAGTAATGGCAATGTGGAAGGTGGGATGGGATGTGCAAGGATGGGTGGGCCAAAAGACTCAAAATTAAATAGATTTAGTTAACTGATGGAATTTCCAGATGAGTTGGACTGCATTGGTCCTGTTTAGCTCTCCATAGAGAGAAGTGGAAAAATAGAGGGCCCAAAACGGTCACTTAGCAATATTCCTTTCATGAATGAATAAATAACAGAATAGTCAATGACATTGCTGGTAAGAAGTTAAGACTGCAGTTCTACTGAGGCAGAGCGGAAAGAGATTCACCAATCACATGGCTTGGAAATCCACATCTCTTCTCCATTCGAGTCATGTGATTAGATATTTTAGAAAAACAAACCATAATATAATTCCTTTCTAGTAAATGTTTAGTAATTTCACAAAGACTTTCACAGATATCATCTGGAAGGTTTTTCTTCTTCAGTTTTCGCACCAGAGGTTTCAAATACACTTGTGTTTGTGTGAAAGTGGCTCTTGCCATTTTATGTTTTACTGCGGTCTTCTCTGCTCCTGTAGCAGAGTTGAGCTGCTGTCCCCAAAGTTTGAGAAGGAACTGAAAAGAAAAATTTACTTGTGTAAAACACAAATTGAATGCACAGTAGGTAGGTTGTTATTAACATCAGACAAAACCGATGATCTGCATCATTTATGAGTAGCATAACAATGATGGCTTTAATGCTTTTGTGGCAGTTTAGTTACCTTCAGACTCTATTTTTTTAAATTGTTATCTGCTATCAGTCACTATGACTATGACAGATATTATCAGATGGATCATACTCTTCTGCAATTAAGTTTATGCCAAGATTTATATCATAGACTAAAAATAAAGGTTTTTTAGAAAAGTTTTTTGTTTTAACATAAATATAATTGATTAGCTTACCTGTAACAAAGTCATGATAACATTCATATCATGGTTTTTATCACCCTGTCTCATTGTCTTGGCCATTTCTTGAATAAACTCATATGTGATGGAATCATCCAAAGCATCTTCTTTTAGTTGTTTATCGTTATCAGTCTGAAATAAATATGTAATCATTTAAATATCAGAGCATATGAAAGGCAAAAAAAACCTAGTGAGTGAACCTGAAACTAGTATTTTTAAATATGAAAAGTCCAGGATCTTTGTAATAGATATTTGGAATTAAGTCTACCTCTATTAAGTGTGTGTCTTTGCTTGAGGTATAAGCAAGAAGAATCCTTTAATCTACTACAGTAAGACTTCAATCTGATATTTTTAGCATAATTAGTGTAGACAAGTTCCACAAATGTGACACAAGACTCCTCTATATAAGATTGACACGGCCATAATATACAGCATGGACGAAATGTAGGTTGGGTTCTTGAATTAAAAATTCCATGCATTTACTTTTGTTTTGTTGCCCAGCACTATGAATATCTCCTGTGTCATGGGTATATTCACTAACATTTAAAATCGAATACACAAACTGCAAGACCTGGAACAACTAATACAACAAAAATCGTAGGTCATAAAATATTTGTTCTGTGTGGGAACTGAATACACTACTCGGTCACTGCACCAACCATGCGGTTAAATATTATTGACATAAATATATTATATAATATTAAAAATGGTTAATAATTACCTGTGTTCCTAATGCTAAGATTTCATTTAAGTAAGCTTCATCCACTTTCTCCATAGCTTCTTGGAAGTCATTTCTGAGACCCTGTAAAACACAAATATTTTAATGAATGCATTAATTGCACCTTTAGAAACATCAAATGAAAAACTTAATTCAATTCACAGATTCTATGAGTCTATAGAACTAAGTGTGTGCTGGACAGTGAGGTCAGGACTTGGCCTTATGAAGGCCATTCACATTAAGGTTTGCATGGTGGTTTTAACCTTGAATGCATAGCTGACACATAAAACCTATGGTGTATTTATTAAATCATCAACTGCCTAGCCTTTTCCCAACTATATTGGGGTCGGCTTCCAGTCAAACCAAATTCAGCTGGATATCAGTATTTTTTACATGGAGCGACTGCAAGCCTGTCTGGATGTACGGCATCCAGCTATGGGGGAGCTAAATATGGGAGTAAAATATGATTTTGAGAAGTATATACAATGGGCCTTGGTTCATTACAAATACTGAAATACACAACCTACTACACATGAACTCTGTGATAGACGAAATCTCGACCATAACCAAAAAAATACATAGAAAGGCTGGTGAGGCATCCAAATGAACTTGCCGCTGGGTTGACAAGACGCACATATCAAAAACGTCTCAGAAGAAAAGACATATTGTCCCTACCCTCTTGAGTAGCATAAATACACGCTACGCCTACAAGTAGTTGCTCTCGCTGGAGAGCACACTCTAATTGCCACATTTCACTTACCACATCTGTTTAAAGTACATAAGACTGATTGCAGATAACAAAGTACATAAAAAAAAAAATGGAGCGACTGCCTGTCGGACCTCCACAACCCAGTAACTGGGTAATACCATACCCCATGGTAACATGGTGTCACAAATCAAAATGGCTACTAAATTATTGTCATTTACTTACTCTGTTTGCTTCTGGTTCCTGAATTTCTATTCTTCTCAATCTTTTAAATGAATTCAGTTCATTTTCACCAAACAACCAAATTGGATGACCTCTCTCTCTTAACCTTTTAATAACTTCTTGTCTTGGGAGGCCAACTATTTCAGTGTTCTCAGCATCATTGGTTGCTTGCCTTTCACTCGCTAGAAATAATCAGAAAATATGTTGTATATTACTGCACAAGACCATTTGCAATGTATGATGTTGTGCCCTACATAGGCCACACAGGACTATAATCCAAATAAATAAGCCAAGAATTTGGTCAGTGGGTATTCTTTTTTTTGATTATGTTAAAATCACCAAATGAGTCCTCCTATCTAGGGCAGGGCATGAGGGACTGTCAGACTTGTACTGACTAAAATCCACGGTGTTCTTCAGTAGCCCGCGACTCAGTGGGTCTTCTCTCTCAGTGGCGGATTTACTAAGTAACATACTAATTGCAACATTTGTAACAAACCTCTTTCATTCTTAACTTCTTGCGATTCTTCTTGTACTTCTGGTTCCTGGATTTGCGGTCCATATTTTTTTAAATACTCTTCCTGTTCCTTAGCCAATAGTTCGCCTCTCTTAAAATACTTTCTGTTTTTTGTAGGATCCTGCAGAAAAACAGAACGTATGGGTCTTCAGCAAAAATACCACCATTTTATGGTAATTTTTTGATAGAAAGTTTACTTACTATTAAATTCTTTTCTTCGAGAAGCTTACGCTTTTTTGCGATTTCTGCTTTCAAGATATCCATTCTTGGAAACAAATGTTTTGTTAATTGTTACAAAGCAAGGTAACAACAATGCACAACACCAAATCAACTTTATTTGACAGCACAATGACGTTTGCATGCACGATAATTGTCATTTTAGACGTTTCTTTGACATTGACGTAGCATAGACAGACTCCGTTTTTTTTTATTAGTCTTTGGTAGATGAATTTACAGTCGTAAACTTTTACTTTTCCCTCTTTTATTTAAAAATCTTGGTAGACCCGCGTTCAGTTGTGTATGGGCTGTTCCTAAATTACTAATTATTATAGTTACTTTTTTGTATGTTCGATAAATTTTATTAAATATCATGCTGTGCAGTGTACAGTCAATAACACGTCCATGATATTAATATTTTCGGAAGCTTTTGTTTAGGATAGCTTTGTCAGGTACCGGTCAAAATTGCAGGAAAAACAGGAGGCCAATCGCGCTAATTTGAAACGTCTGCAAACGTATACGATAACGTTATGGTTTGATTGCGACAGTGCAAGTGGTTAGGTTTCGATTCAGCTGTTCTGATGTTGAAGTTCAAACGCTAACCAAAGTTTGAACGTTGTAGGTCTAGGTGACGTGTGGAACGCAGCGTACGTGTTCGGGCTTAAAGGATGCTGAGCCCATTCAGCACCAAACCCTAATCCCCTTATTAATAAACGTGGACTAAAGTTACGCCAAGGTTAATCCTTAAAAAATGTATGGTTAATCCGAGTATCATCCTGGTTGTAAATTTAGTCCACGTTTATTAATAAGGGGGTAAAGGCCTGACTCGGATCCGAACCCCATAAACTGATGTGTATTTGAAGCAGATAGGTACTTATTCTTGTAAAACTTATTTACCTACTGCCTAGAGATTAAAGATAAAAGATGGTATCTAGCTAATCGTTGAGAGCCTGGATTAACCGGATTCTATTATTGTCGGTGTCTTAATTAAGTACTTATCGGTACCTATACAATTTGATTTAAGGATGGTGATTGATTGATAAAACTATCAATTAGATAAAAAATGGGGTTGGTACAATGAATAACGATTGATATCGTAGATATCAGCGTTGATGTTTAGCAAAATGATTTGATTCATTTTCAGTTTCAATATATTCCTTGAGTAATGTTGTTGTTAAAATGAAGAATTTGTATAATGTTTTCTTCGTAATATTTAGTTTAATTTTAGTTGTAAAAGGTGCGCATTTAATATAAATGAAGTTGAATTTTGTGTTAGTTCTAAGTTTTATATTAAAAGGAATGTGTAGTTTCAGCGATAGACTTCAGAATAGTGGGAGGGATCAAGGCTCCTGAAGAATATGGAAGGTTCCATGCCTCTATTCAGAATTTAACTGGTCATCATGTATGTGGAGGTGCTGTGGTTTCCCAGTGGTTTGTAGTCACTGTTGCCCATTGTGTGCATGGGTGAGTCTCATTTAATCTATGGTACGGTTGATGCAGCCACTTAGCGATTCGGTTACTGCGATTGTGCTGCTTGTCGCGGATTCGATTTCCGCACGTTAGCACACAAAACCTGTTTACGTGTATGTTGATAAGGAGTTTACATTTTTGTAAACACACGCAGACATTTTTAATTTTCGGTCACGTGATGAGACGCCCTGAAGACTATGTAGTCAAAAAGTGCCTTTTCATCGCAACATGCAAGAGGGGGAGAGGGAGACCTTTAGCAACATGGCTAACGACTGTCCAGAAGGACATGAAGTTGCTAAACCTGCCGAAAGAGAATGCAGAAAACCGCAGTATAGGCGTAGTAATGGCGACGCATGATAGGGAAAGCCGACCCCGAATAACGGGATGTGGCGAGGCAGAAGAAGAAGAAGAAGAGACATTTTTAAATCGGTAAAAAAAAAGAAATTCTACTGTATTGGCCTTTGTTATGGGTATGATATAATGCAAGAGAAGTGATGTACAAGAATTGGGTTGCACCCTATATACCTTAAATTGATGGTGAGCGTGAAAGTGGTTTAGCATCTTGAATTGAAGCGACTTTGTTGCGGGAATCGAACTAGCGACGTACCTAGTGCCGCTAATCAGTCAGTCACTGCGCATACCGCCAATATTCTTTGAAAAGAGCTGCTTAAATTGAGTCACTTATCTGCTGCAAATTAAAAAATGCAATTTTAACTCCTCTGAACAAACGGAAAATGCATGTAGTATACGTCCTACCTCTTAGAGTCTAAGAGGTTGCACGTATACTACATGCATTTTCCTGTTAAAAACCTAGTATCTAAGACTTAGATACTAGGTTTTTAACAGATTTCGATAAGTTAGTATAACAAATCAGCATTTTAATCAAGTTTAAAATAAGTAAAGATTTTTGGGTGGGTTGGATCAAAGTGGGAACCACCGCCTAGCGGTGTACCACGGGTAACGGCTAAGCGAATCCAATAGCGGTGGATGAGTCTCACCAGGGCCACCTGACTCGTGACCATCATCCTATCGAGTGCAGCGCTAATGAGCTGCAATTCCTGCTGAACTCGATTCATCTTAAGTCCAATCTTTGCTTCGGGGCTAGATTGAAGCCAAGAGCTAACCCATTTTAATTCAATAACAATCATAGAGAACAGAACATAACATTGTTTCATTTCAGCGCAGAACCTCAATATATGAATATCGTAGCAGGCACGACTAATTTAGAAGTTGGAGGGAAACGATGCCACGTCGGATCTATAATTGTCTACGATAGATACAATTCTACAAGCAGAGAGCATGACATCGCTCTACTCAAAACAAAGACTCCTTTCGATTTGAGACTGTTTACGATCTTAGGTCTGAGAAGAGAAGAACTGAAAGAAGGAGATGATGTTATTTTAGTGGGATTTGGAGCTCAAGAGGTTGGTTAACATTTTTGTTTGGTACTCTTGGTATTCATCAAATATCTCAACGTCACTAGCGTGGTAACAAAATTATGGACAAGTGGCGGAAGTCCAGGTCAAAAATTTGTTAATTCTTAGGATTAACAAATTTTTGACCTGGACTTCCGCCACTTGCCGCCACATTCTTAATTTCATCGTCAAAGATTTCACTGAGCCTTGAAAGGCTTACGGGCCCCTTAGACCGCCACGCCGAAAGAAATCAGAAAAAACCGTCACTTGCATCCATTGGCATTTCTTCGGTTCGTGGTCGAAAGAAATTTATTCTAAGTACGATGTGACCAACCCATTACTTCTTTAAATTGTAAATGTGAGGTACTTTGACGCATAGGTACTTTCGATCCGGGTCTTACGGACTCACTTATGATTAGTTTAATGGTAGCCCTATCCAATTTTAAGACATTTCGTAACCAAATGTAATGATTTTTTTTCTATCTTTTATTTTAGCCACATGGACCATCATCCAGCAAAATGTACGCGTTAGAATTGCCAGTGTTTAATCAGGAAATATGCAAATATGCTATGAGAAATTCTACTACGCCGGTCACCAAAGGAATGTTTTGCACGTTTTCGCAGATTGGCGAAGGAACTTGCCACGTAAGAACTTATAGAAAATAACTTAAAGACACTTCATCTACATGTTGCTTAGCTTTGTTTGTTGGTCAAAATGCGTTTTTGAAAATTTGGAACTCTTCTCAGAACAGTTCAGCGCAGAGTAGTGTGCAACTCTGCGTTTTTATGCAGTGTAAAATTGCTAAAAATATGAAACTATGTTCAACAAATTACAAACAAAAAAGACAAAAATATCGTACAAGACAGCGCCGTGTGAACGACCGTTTTATATGTTAATAGTGTAGGTACTTTAAAGATTGCTATTAAGTATTTTTTTTTTCAGGGAGATTCGGGCAGTCCATTAATAAAAGACAACGAGCTGGTGGGCGTAGTGTCTTGGGGGATACCTTGCGCTACCGGCTACCCAGACGTTCACACAAGAATATCTCCCTATGTTGACTGGATAAGGAAACAAATCCGACAAGGTTATTGCCCCGCGCCAAAGATGACGCCTGACAGAAATTATACAAAGAGTGCCTATTTCTTGAAGAACTTACTTAAACTTTGATGTGCTAGCAAACCAATGTTAATGATGATAAAATGAACCACTGTAATGCTGATAGATTAAAATTGCTGCCAACCATGATTAATATTAGTGTGCTGGAAGTCTCCACACCGATGTTCCTACGGGTATTTGTTTTTTAAAATAAATAATTTGTTATTCAGGAAGTATTTAATTTATCAAACAGTTTCGAACAGATTAAACATGCTTAAACTCGTTACATATTTCTTTGTCTGAATCGTCGCAATGCTTCTACGTTTATCTGAAAAATGCAAACAATTTATCTACGTCATTATTATCGCAAAAAACCTGATATGAATCATAAATAAAATAAGCAATTCTTTTATTATTTAGACAAAACCGAAAAGATTCTTACGCATAGACATACTGGTCTACAGACAGGACATTTTCAATTCATCATCACACAGACTGATAACATTTTCGGAAATAAAATTTTTTATCATTCATTGCACTCAAAAACAATTGTTTACCTTGTATTCACGTTTATCAGCTACGATATCCATTATAACTGCCATTACTGGTCTTCCATGAGCACATTGAAATGGTGTCTTGCATTTTGATAACGCGTTTAGCAACTCAATACAATCGCTTTTGGAAAGTTGATCGCCAAACTTGATGGCGTATCTGCAAGACTGATAAAAGGACATTTTCTAAGTTTCAATTATCTACATTCTACAATTTTCATGATAATTAATATCTTTATACGTCATCAGCCTGCCCTTGTCCCATTTTAATAAGGTTGGCGTAACACGTTTTTTTTAAGGTGAAGGGAGCTCCGCCTTACATGTTATATGAGGATTTCGCATTAGAACACTTAACATGTTCGTCATCGTTTCTTGCATTTTCTCTGTGACCCTGTCAACCACCCCGCTATCATTTATTTATTCTTTTGTCATATCATTTCTCAAACAATGTCAAGCAACACACTATTACTAACCTCGCTGAAAACTAAATCCATGATTGATTTTGGATATAACGACACGCAACCTTTCTGTAATTTTATAACATTTATTTCTTCTAATATCAGATTTCTCACAGCTTTTATTACCTTGTCAACCTGAGAACATAATCAACATTTGAAAAAAATAAAAGAAACAAAGAATGTTTCTCAAATTATTCACCAGGTTAGATTTGTAGAAAAAACAATAGTGTACCTCTCTCGGATGCTTTCCCAGAATAGCTTCTGGTATAGAAAGTACGGTTACTTCGTTATCATTTAAAATTGTCCATTGCAGACCTAGTTGAATAAACTTATCCTTATAGTTATGCAGGTAAAGAATCTCGTCTTTAGACATCTTCAGAATAATGTTATCTACTGCGACACTTGTCCATCTTTCGTCTTTGAAATAATCTGGAATTGAGACAATATCCTGTTTTAAACTGCTTCCGCCAAAACCAGCTACAGCTAAACATTCTATAAATTACAACATTTAGATCTCTATAACAGTACCTGCTAAATTTTTCTCTAATCGTATTCGTTCATGAACTGCGTGTTGATCAAATAATATAAGATAATCTGACGCTTCTTTAGATTGTCCACATCGCTTCTCCATGATGGCTACAATAAATTTACAATCAGCTTGGCCAAGCACCTGAAATAATATTGTTGTTACAACAACTACAGTACCTATTCTTAGAGTGTCGATGCCATTTTAAATTTTAGTGTGAATTGTTTCACGTTTTACGTTCCTTAATTTCTGTGGCATAATCTGAGCTTACCTTTGCTTCTTTCAGTGACGTTTCATCAAACACCAAAGTCGCGTTATCCTTTTTAACTTTATTTTGGAATTTGTGAATATGTTTAGTTGTAAGATCATCCACATTCTGTATTTCAGGTTCATATATTTCTGTATTAACTTGAACATCGTTAGCGAAATTGTTATAGATGCTCTGCAAAGTAAGAAATGAAAAGAATTCTCATTTAACACATAGGTGACCAAGTAGTAAAAAAAATCATGAGTACTCACATCTTCGTAATAATCTTTCTCCAAGTCATAGGAACATGCAGTCTTAGTGCGGCAGTTTTCGAAGATTTGAGACATGCCTGTAATAATAAAAATACAATAAAGTTAAGTCTTCACGAAACCAGTCAAACAGAAAACGCAATTGAAAATCATTGTTACCTTTGGGAATAAAACGTGGCCTATTTTTCAAATTAAAATTGTTTTCAAATATACAATCAATGTTTGCAAGGTAGGCATTACCTTCAGTGGTTGTATCTTCGGTTCTGATATCTTTACTGATTTTTTTGTTTTGATTAATTGCCATAGGAATATGGTCTTGTAAGTTGATAATATCAACAACTGATTCTACTTGGTTCGCATCTTTATTTTTCACACCACAGGTAAAGTGATGCGAAACACTTTTGCTTAAATCAGCATTGGCTTCAGTTCTTATGACTTGTTCATTGTCGAAATGTTCATCTATACCAAACAAAGAGTCATTCAATTGGTTATTTTCATTAAAGCTAAAAGCAAAATCCTTTTCACCAGATCCAATTTCATTGAAAACAGTTTCACAAACATTTAACGGTTCTATAATATTCAAATTATTATTTGAAGGCACTGTTCCCGAGCCCTGTGACTTTGAAACAAACACTACGTTGAAGTTTTTGCTATGTTGAGCAAACTCATCTTCAGTTTCATTTGGAGGGTGGAAATATACAGAGTAATCAGTCAGTTTAGGAGACTGGATATTATTCATCCTTTTCATTTGATTTTCGGTTGAAAAATTAACGTTAAATGAGGTTTGTGATGGGTGTATTATGTAAGTATTTCCAAAGCCTGGATTTAGATCATTAATTGGTGATACAGGTTCGTAGTTTACGATGGAATGTTTGTAATAATCAGTGTCATTATTAATATCCACATTGGTTGGAGGTATATAATTTTGTCTCATAATAGAACAATTTTCATTACTTTTAGTGTACTCAATTGTATACGATTCATCAATAGTTTGTTTCATACGTATGTCAAAGGTTTTGATTTGCTTGTTAAATACAGGTTTAAAGAGTTTTGCAAATCTGTTTTTAAAATCATTAGAAGTGACAAAGTTGTCCCTAGATTCTTTTGTTATGAACCTTACACTTTGCCTTTTGTTACTTGTATAGCGCTCCCCCTTCATCTTTTCTGATAAATATGTTATTATTATGGTACTGATGGCTGTCGTATGTAAGAATTCTAGAGGGATCACTTAATGGACGATAAGATGTGTCTTTTGGGTGCAACAAATATTCTGGGATGGACTAAAAATATTTTCGTCTTTATCAATAAATTCATTTCTGTCTGAAAGATTAGTCATAATGTCAGTTATTTCTTTATGATTTTTATTGATACTCTCTTCGATGTCACTATAATACGTTTTGTACTGTGCTTGAATATTGGTCGAGTGAGATATTCTTTCTTCTTGGCCATTATTATTTGAATATTTACTACAAATATACTGATTAGTCCTTGTATAACGTCTCGGGATTTTGATACAACGCAGTTCATTTCGTTTAAGAAATGTATCGTTATGTTCTTCGCTCAAGTTATTTTCGTACGTAAAGTTTAGTAGTTCTTGTTGACTTTTCGGAACCGTTTGAACTAAGTCATATGTTGTTTTATAAGGCTTTGCTTTTATTTTGTTCATAATATACTTTTCAATGATATGTTTATCTGTTTTAGGTGACAAAGGTAAATTATTGTTGATTGCACAATATTTATTTTGCAAAAGCAATGTGTTTTTCATATTTTTCTTGCTTATATTTCTCAATCGTTTTATGATGACATTTATTTTCTTCGTCTGTCGCAAGAAATCTTCTACCTTTTGAGCTACCATTTTACTTCTTACACAGACTGAGTCTGTATTATCCTTAAAAGAATTCGGGTCGTAATATATTACTTTTTTATTTTTATTGGATGTATGTTTCTGCTTCTTTTTTGTTTTATCTCTTTTCTTTCCTGGCGATAACAAATTAGCTTTCAACTCTTTGCGCATCTCTTTTGTCTTATACTTTTTCGGACCTGGAACTTTAGCATTTTCATTTCTTGGGACAGTAGGCGTTTTATGTTTCTCATTTTTATCGAAAACTTCTTCTGTCTGCTGAATGTGTTGTTTGATACGATCTTCAAATGTAAGGTTTGCTTTACTTTTTAGTGCAACACTGTCATTACAAGTGGGTGTGGTTTTGTTTTGAAGAAATAATGTAGGAATAGTACTTCGATTCTTTTTCTTCTTTGCTTTTCTTTTTACCATTTTCCCTGTGAGTGATGTTAAAATTATTAATGCGCTTTATTGACAAACCCTCCACAGAATAATTGCCATTTAGAAATATTTTGTTAGTATTCCTATTGGTAAGTGTGTCCCTGTTTGTTGTTTTGATCTTACCTTTAATTCCGTTGTGTAATTGCGAAACCCCTAACTTTTTCAAATTATTTCCCAATATTTTATCCATAATTTTCTTAACTTGATCTCTAGTATCTTGATTGACGCTAGTATTTATCTGTTCTCTATTCATTGACTTATCTTCAATCTTTTTGAGGTCTTTTAAATTTATATCCCCAGCATAAAATTTTATCAATTTCTCTAATAGTTTATTTATTTGGTTCCAATTTTTAAATTCTATCACTGATTGTTTTGATGTATGACTAACATCATAATCTAAGTATGGACAAGTCACAAAAATGCAAGTAAAATGGGATGTCTTGATTGAATAAGCGATGTTCGTCATAATTATTCTGTGAAAATAAATGAAATAAATATGTATCTAATGACATGCTCTTTTTAATTTAACAATCATTAGTGAAAATATAATTAGTGTTAATTCATATATACCTTAGATTTCAGTGCTTTTTGATCTTTAATATGAAGAGATTTTTTGAAATACTCGTTTAATACTTTATGCAGCTTGCTAGAACTATGTATAAACTTTCCATTTAGATAAATCCAGTGTAAGTCAATTTCCTTATTAAACTTTCCGATGTAACCTTTGACTTTGTACTCATGCTTTTCTACTTGAAGTTCTTGTACATCTTGTTTCTCGATTTTAAATAAAGTTTTCAGCGTTTGATAAATATCCCGATTCTTATGAATTTTAAAAACGATTTCGTTTTGAGAGTCATCTCGTAAACTTAAAGATACATGGTTGTGAATTAGAGATAACTGCTCTAGAAATGACTTGATATCTTGCAGCTCATTTATGGAATCTATTCCCCTTTTCTGGATATTCAGATTGTGTAGAAAACCCTTTATGTCAACCTGGAAATGAAAATCCATATATTATAATTGTTTGGTATTGCTGAAGTCAGTACTCAGTTTAGTAGGAACTCAGTGCCTATCCATGTTGTTCTGGAAATACTTACAGTCGTTCCTTTAGTGGGCCTTGTTGCCATTTGGACAAGCCTTTTCTCTTTACCATTGTAAAAAGTCTTAGCCCAAGTCTCTTCCGTACTTTCATGCCTCGATGTTATTTTGACCATTTGTGAAACTGTAATTATGTTGGAGAGAAAATCACCGCGATATCCATAATTATTTGGGGCTGCTTTTAATGTTGCAATATCCATAAGCTTACTCGTCAAATGCCTTAGGCCAATTGCATTAAAGTCCTGTTTTGTAATTCCAAAACCATTGTCAATTACTTGTATTGTATTTTCTTGAATACTTACTCTTATCGCAATCGATGTAGATTTTGCATCTAAGGAATTGTAGATCTAAAATCAAGATTGTATTAGTTATCATACTAGTTTTATCGTCAACTACGTAATTTCGGTGGCAATTTTTGATGATTATCAGCATTAGAAATAGCTTATTTGATTTCGCATGATTACAATCAAGATACAGATCTATGTATCTTGATTTTCAATTAATTTTATCATCTAACTTCATGAATAATAGGATCTTTACTCTATGATAAATGTAACTTGACTGATTATGATTTTGCCGTATTTTCGCCTGTTCTTGCTAATTTATTAAAACTATTGAGTGATGCATTGATTTTACCAGGGCCCTGACGATAACAGATCGCATATAATAGTCATAAAAATAATTGAACTAAAAATGATAAATGCTTGAACAACTTACTAATTCCTCAATAGCTCTCTTGTAGCTGTTAACTTGGGCTGAGGCACATAACAAAGATTGGACATCGTTAGGTAATCTTTTCAAAGCCATTTTATTGTTTCCCTAATAATAACGGTTGACCTTATTTTGACATTAGAGAATATAAACTCTTTTGGTTGAATTTCGAAAACCTCAAAATATTAAAAAGTAAAGAGGATTGGCATAGCAAAACTATTTTGTAACATTGTCGAGTCTATTAAAGTTTTTACCATGTAGTTTGTATACTTACATAAACGACTTGAGATAGAATTATAATAAGTAACAGAAGATTTTTAGATAATTTAAGCCTAAAGCTTTTACCTCATAAAAGCCCAAAATAGAAAATGTGGTAGCACGAAAAAGAAGGTATCTAGAGATATTCTTAATAATAAAATTAACACAATATGCTAAGGTTTTTTCACGGAGAGCATGGTGTTCTTAAAATATCATAGTTTCTAGAAGGAAAGAAGGTATGATATGAGTAGTATATTGCGTTATCCTTGATTATTGCTGCATTAATTTTCATTCAGTCTATCATTAACACCACATATAATATAGGAAAGCGCTCAACAAACAACAGTGACTGAAAAAATGCAATTAGCTACACGCATTCACATGACATCGACCCAATATTTACTTTTGTTTTCGATGACCTACAATTTTATTGAAGAGGTATTTAATGGAAACTACTTTTTAATGAATGGGAATCGATTGGTATTTAACCCTGAACTCTATTTGATATTATGTACTCTATGTACTACCTACTACGGGGCCGACTGGCTGGAAGTAGTCGTAGTACGGGCCCTCATATGACTGACCGTGTGAAACAGAATCGATGAAGTTTATATTTTATACGATAAAACCAATATTCGAACAATGTATCGCACCTGCTCGATCGATTAATTCAGTTAGTTTATTCGGTATTTCTGTAAATATTACAAAAGGTTTCGGTAGCCACAAAGGAAATCATAAAGTTGATTAGATCTAAATTATAATCGCCATCATGTTTGCATGATAGTTATCAAGTTCGTCGCTTGTGGAATTATGAGTGATTACGTTGAAAAGGAAATACTACTGTTTTGGGAATATGTCAAACGGTAAGTTGAAACACACCTCTTTTCTACGTTGCACGCGCACGTGTGAAGGAGATTCATAGACAAACTATTTGATGCCACAGATAAAAAATGTGTGAATGTCAACAATGCAATGCAATGCAATACACGCTTTTCACATAATAAGGAATCCGGAATAGGTTGCCCGGTGTTTCTGAACCCTGGGTTAGATCCTGTTTCAGTTCTCCAGCATAAAATTGGCTAACCAACTTACTGAAAAGTGTAAAAATTTATTCAGTATAAATGCTACAGAAGTTCATAGATGATTGTTATAACAATTTTTATTGATTGGACACTCATCAAACGATTCCTCGCGGAGCAGTGGAGCTGTCAGACTTCTCTGACTACAAACCAACCAGTACCCTTAGCACGAGTTTTCAGTGTTTTCAGAACGGAAAGTAAACGGGAAAAACTTGAAATATCAAAGTGCAATTTTCAAGGAAAAAATTAGTTCCATCGTCGCACACCAGAGGTACTGTTCCATTTTTTCATACAAGAAACGCTGTAAATGCTGGAAAGTAAAATAGAGAAAAGTACTCGTGCTAGGGATACTGTTCCTTCAGTTGTTTCCGAACTGAGGTATATAACCTCGGCAGGAATTTAGCTCTTTCGGGCTCTTTAATTTTTTCTGATAGCTCCTTGAATGGAAGTGACGCCTTCGAACTGGGACCGAACCTTGATGGGACGTAGAGTTACTCTTTACTCGACGTTCAGAAGTGGGCCGAAAACTGCTTGACCATACCCGACGCCCTGGGCTGCTGTGGCGTGAGGAGGAGGATTGCCTCTCTCTCACACGTTCCCTTATTTATTTGTGTATATCTTTGTTTAATATAGTAAAGAACTAAACATAAATGACGTCATAACGCTAAAATGAACATCCTAACCAACTTTTAAAGTGAAGTCGTTTTTTTTGTAACCATTCATAGACGTTGGTTTCCGATGTTCCAGCTAGTTTCATATTCACAGGCTATGCTGCAATAATTCGACTTATTAAGAATACAAACTTCAATGGAATAGCTCTCATAGTTTAGCTTTTTTGACATCTTACAATACACGGATTTCGTCACTGTATATTGGAACACACGACACACTGATGATCATCAAAATGTTTAGCTAGTTCCTTGCAGTGCTTAGAGAGGATGAAACAACAATTCGGTATGTTAGTCCTAAGTTCTAGATCCCAACCAACAGAAAATTCACAATAGCTTGGCTGTTTCGTTACTTAGGTACTCAGAAAACTAACTTTAGCATCACCTCTCACACGTAGCCATTACATTTTACTGATTTGTAGAATTTGTGAAGTTAGGGTTTTAGCGGTAGGCCGTGTAGATTCGAAAGCTTGGTTTGTTACATGAGATCTGATATCTTTTTCGTAGGACAAATCTTATGTGGCTCGTTTGGCAAACAGTTTACATGAAATGTTTGGTGGGATATCTTTGTTTAATATTAGTAAATAACTAATCATACATGACGTCATAACGTTTAAATGAACATCCTAGCCAACTAATTATGTCAGAAAGTGAGAAGCGATGATCCGATTATGGGTCACTCAGTCGTTTCCTGATAAAATGCGCTTTCTCAGAATTGTATCAGTAAAGGGATATTGTACTAAGCAAAATGACTCGAGACTGTGACTAATGATAATGATTCACATAAATGACTATTGCATACTTTACCTGATTTTTAGGGTTCCGCAACCAAAGGGTGATACGGGACCCTTGAATTATTAAGTCTTTTCTGTCCGTCTGTCTCGTGAACCGTGATAGTTAGGCAGTTGCAATTTTCGCAGATGATGTATTTTTTTTATGAAATACTAAAAAATAGAATATATTTTAGGGAGCTATACAGCAAACTTGATTTTTTACTGTTTTTGTAGATAATGTTACGGAACCTTTCACGCGCAAGTCCGTCTCGCTAAGTCCAGTTTTAAAGTACTCCCTGTGTTTGAATACCAATTTCTAAAACATTCATGAATACGATTATTTTCAGAAAATACGTGAGTAACAATCTTATTCATTGGGTGCATGAAAGGCAATGCAATTACGTATTTTTAAATTTTTGGCACAATATATGAGTTTGTAGACAGCTCATAATTCATATAGTTAGATAATAATGATAGCCACGAAGCAGCATAATTATTTCAAAATAACTAAGAGTTTTTTGCAGTATTACGCCAACACAGTCTTTGTGGTGAAATGTTAGGAAACAAATACAAAGCATTTTAAATAGATTAATATTGTAGATTTAATAGACAAAGAAATGTTGGTTTTCAACAATTATTCAATTACATTTTAATACATTGGAAGATAAAGGAGCTCGTGGTTAAATAGTAATAGCTGCATAAGCCAATCTTAAAAGTCAAGCCACACAGCCAGTTAGGTCTGAAGATGGGTGACCTATCACAACAAATTCCTTCCACGCCTCAGAAAGCACTTAAACCTGGCTTTTGGTTCGGCAGTCATTTGCAGATCTTCGTCAGTCGTAACAAAGCTTTAAAATCTAAACAACCAATGTTACCCAAATGCGGTATCGTATTATCGAGCTATGGGGATGTAAAGGATGGTTGTCATCTTTATGTGTAACTAGCGGCCCGTCCCGGCTTCGCACGGGTGAACGACCCGGTCTAAAACCCGGTCCCGATGGTTACAAATACAACAAAAAAAGAATTAGCCGAATCGGCTCTCCAGCGTTTTAAGTTATGGGGCTTAGCCAACACATTAGCGATCCATTTTTATATTATAGATTTTGATATTCAATTATATTTTATTAACACCAAGGTATGATTATATATTGGGGATATATACATATACTACATTTAAAAACTAAACTTAAAGGTAAAAATTTTAATATTTTCAAAAATGATTGAAATAAAAAGTTACAGGGCGTCTCGAAAATTCATCCACATCGTGTGACCCAATGGGGAAAGTGCCAGAACGTGGAGCTGCCTAACAATTCGGAAAAAAGCTAATGATGATGATGGAATATTAAATCACACATGTGTGAAAAGAGAGACAGTGCCCTGCAATGGGATACATGAGATTCATAATAATAAAAATCAACACCATAATATGTATGCCATATGGTGTAGCCATATGACACAATATTTATGTCATATGGTGTAGCCATATGACATAAATATTATAATCGATATAAAGAAAACGGGGCCACAAACGATGACAAATTACCTCAAAGTGGGTGAAAGGAACTGTGCTCTATTGGCGACCAGTAGCATTATTTATTCATGTCCTAGGCTGACCACCTTTTCTTTCCCGTACTCTTTGGTTATGAATGATGTATGACATCGATAAGGTATCAATTTACTACTTGCCAATACTATGAATAGTTTATGTTGCTTTTCTGTTTCTTCGTTGTTAACAACATGATACTTAGCGGATAATTTTAATTACTGAAGGTGGTATTGGGAGTTACGTCACACTTTATTAAATATCTTGATATAACCTTCAGGGTTTAGTAAGGTACAGCCATTTAGTTCTCACACATATCTATAATTCTTTCTATGAACGTCGCCTCACCTTTTAGCCTACATTATTCTTATAATATTTTAAGACGGTATGAGTCACTATATGATTGTCTACTACTTTAGGAGTTTTCTTTGTTAAAATCGGGAATATTGTACCGTTGTCATGGCGCCATCGAAGTCTACAGACATAAAACAAAGCTTTCTGATAAAGGACATTGCCAAAGAATGAAAACAATTTGCATTTATGGAAACAAATTCACTGTTTCAACATTCCAAAGGTTTGACAAATCCTTATCTTTGGGTTCAAACCCTGCCATTATGCAAAACAATATGAGATAACAGTACTAACTGTATGGGGTGTCTTGTCATTGGGATGTCTTATAAATAGGACATTAGGGATAGGAAGACATCAGTTCCTTGAAAGGTTTCGTTGAGATAGGATCAATATAACCAAAACAAGGTAAGCTTATATTTCCTCTCTTCATGGATACTGCAACAACATCAATATTCTAACAGAATTTCTTAACGTTTCAGATGTTCAAAATACTACCAGTAATCTTGGCTCTGGCTACCGTAGCATTTACTGCTGAAATATCTTCATCTTACGCTACATTAGAAAAACAGGCTGCATTCAAACCTGAACTCAAAACGAAACGAACATGGAGAAAGCCATGTCGTGAAGGAACTTGATACTGAAGTTGAACATCCTGTGTATACTGAAATTAGGAATCAAGGCAGGGCGAGGATTGAACCAGTGAGACCTTCCGGACCAGTCATCAAACATGATGGTATGCTGTCAGATTCACCAGCTGTATCCACTGAAGTTAACAGAAATGTAAGTATTAGCAATCAAATGAATAATTTACACAGATGACATGTTTTACGGCATGGCAAGGCATACCAATACTGCTAGATACACGTACCAACTTATCTATAGAAATATGTCTATGTATTGTTCAATGTGTCTAATAATTTTAACAAGACGTACAAACACAATACATCTTGGGTAGTGGACGTTCATGGGTTAACAACAAAAAAATGTTTTATCTTCAAAAATCTATTCAATGTATTTAGCTAAAGACCTAACACCGTTAGTGGTAATAACTAAATATAGTCTATAAAAAAAAGTAGTAGCACTAGTAACAAATCCTTTATCTCTGTTTTCAGGACCAAGTTGGCATCCTTGCAAATGGGTACGTTCCAGGCACCGCTGATATCGCGTATCCTGACATCCCGTACGCTCCAGGATATTTCTACGATACTGGCTACTCTGCCTCTAACAAGTAAGTTCTAAACATTCCTATTTTGAGAAGACCCTTTATGTTTTGGTGATACAATACAACTATTACAGTTTTCAATTAGTTCTTTTCAAGGAAATCCTTCTCGCAATCTCTATAATTGGGTTCACAATGTACTGAAGATCTGTATCATTATACAGATATTCAGTTATTCCACTATAGTTATAATTAACAATCTACTTCTATGATCACGTATTGGTC
This sequence comes from Agrotis ipsilon, assembly GCA_028554685.1. Classification (NCBI taxonomy): domain Eukaryota; kingdom Metazoa; phylum Arthropoda; class Insecta; order Lepidoptera; family Noctuidae; genus Agrotis; species Agrotis ipsilon. Next base: position 4,617,900 of record CM052961.1, on the reverse strand, counting down.
TGTTACTACGTAATCTTTGTGATTTTAGTTCTAACATTAGAGTAAGTTAATTTTTTAGCTATCCAAGAAGTTTTGTTGGTCTCTTATGTACCGATGTTATCACATCAACACACCTCACCTAATCTGTCAATTATTTTTTGGGATTCTATTTTAATGAGAAAAACAGAAGGTTCATGTTTGTTTGAAAATATTTGACCGATTAGGCTGGTTTGATGTACTGGCCTATCAACCTACCTCTGTCCCAAACGTATAGCTTTTTAGTCAATTTAGCCAATTTGTCGTGATTGAGTACAAAATATGCATCCCAACATCATTCATTTTATGTTTCAGCTACGACATGTATGATCCCAACAACTACTTGATGGAACCTGATACATCCACTTTTGGTCTACTGTGGAGTCAAGTGCCTGCTGCCCGGGTAAGCATTACAAATGTTTTACTAAATTTCATTATTAGGCTGTTATCCACTTGCTTCAATCGATTTTACCTATTATTACGACGTGTGCTTTTTATTATTCGTGTCGTTGGTAGGATAGTTCATCTCATTTTTTGGCCTTTAGGAATCTTTGATCATATTATACGTAAAGTCAATTAATCTTAAAGACTTTTCCGGGTTGTGCTGCCCAGGGGGGGTATTACAACGTCTTAAAATCAGGCTTATTCCAGTGAGTGAACGAGATGGCGCTAGACGACTTGTATAGTTCTGTCACTTTCACTCGCCGGAATAAGCCTGGTTTTAAGACGTTGTTATTTCAACGTCTATTACGTTGTTATCACAACAACAATGTAGGTTTTCCCCAGTATTTTAACCACTAACATGTTACTCCTTTTCAGACTATGGTTGGCTTCGTAGGACGCACTATCGCCTGGTTTTTCAACAGCATATTCGTTCTGATCATTGGCTCTCTACTAACAGTGGGTGTTTGCACCTACACGAACTTGTGTACGATCGCATTCCACGGTGTGGGACCAATTCATGAAGAAATGAGAGCTCTGATAACCCCAGAGAGACTCAAGAAGATCAGCCATGCTGCAGAATTTGTGAAAACAGCTATTGATAAATATGAAAAGATTCAAAAAGTTACTGATGCTGCTGGCATGAGAAGACGTCGTGCCATTTTTAATTATTGAGAGAGTTTATTTTAGTTTATTGAATACAGATTTTATAAAGATAATTTTATTAAAGCTGAGATTAAAGCTATAGAAGATAATTCACTGTGAAGTGTTCTTTTTGACCTATTGAATGCCCTTGATTTCTCATTTAATTTTATTGATCCATGAAAGTATTTAATGATATTACTTTTTACTTGAAACATTTAAAAAATATTGTACTATTCGCTCTTGACTTATTGAGAGTTATTCAATTAATTTGATATTTATATGCCAGCAGCGCATAGCCACGGCGTTGTCCGTTGACTTTCGGTATTTATGGCACGGGATCGTTATTATACATGAAATCTTATAAGTTAATTCAGGTTACAAATAAGTGTGCCAGTTTCATAAAAAATCTCTCATATTAAGGCTATTAGTAGTTTTGAGTTATAAGAGTAACAAACGTCCATCACTGCCACTAAACGGCAAACAGTGAATGTTTTTGCCGAGTCATGATAATATTGCACTAACGATTTTGACAGGCGTTTAACAATGTTTTTATTATTCATGTTTACGACCTACAATCGTAATTATAATAAGTGTCAATATACGTATGCTATATGTGTGTTATACTTAGCACATAGCTAACTAGTGCACTTGACTTCAGGTAAGATGTGACTATGTGACTATGGAGTTGCTCTGCCTAAAAAAAACTGTTTAATTTTGAAGATAATTATTAGGGTTGAATGCGTACGGAAAAATGGACGTAGGTATGTAGAGAGTCCCACGTCTTTGCTTTGCACATCATTAAAGAAAAATTTGGATACGCTTAATGTGAACTAATAGAATATGAAAAAGGTTAGGATTGTAATTTGCAGTGTGTCTAGATGTGCGATGGTAGAAGGGTCCGATGGATAATGAGAGTAACTTGGTAAATCTAGGGATCCCTTTAAGAAACATATTTTTGCACCCTTATACTGAAATACGGACGGGAATTTCTTAGTAGCCACGAAGTATGTTCTTGTGCCTGTTTTTCTTGAACGTATTTAGCAGGATTTGGCTGAACTATACATAAACCTCCGGCGATTAAAAGTGATCATGTTATATAACTGGAATAAACAAAGCAACAAAATGTAAACCTAATCCAATTACCGTTGTTGCAGTTTGTAATCCTTACACAGCAACATTTTACGTAAGCCTGTCTCTTAGTGATTATGAATTATAGTTCATAACCATTTATAATATACTCATGATTAGGGGTTTTGATGACAGCCTGTACTTAGACCAAGGCTCATTATAAAAACGTATAATTTAAACCTCATTAGATAATTATGGAAGTCATTAGACATGACGACTCCATTAGAAGTACGAATAAACAGGTGTATACGGTTTCACACAGGTGACACAGGTTCAGAATTTTCCGATATTTATTTTCCAAAGAACCTTTGTCCTCACAACTACGAATACAATGCCAAAAAACAGTCAAATCGTCCGATCCATCTTTCTTTTTTGAATGAGGTTTTTTTGGGTGGAGCTGAAGGGACTGTCCGACTCACAGACTAAAAGACCCTAAGCTGTTACTTCGGATGCCAGTTGCGTTCAAACCCTCTCTTAAACACTCTTTGGTCTTCACAACACGAACCCAAGACTTGTACCTAAGTTATTTATTACTGGGGCTATGACTGCTCACTAAACAATGACAGTGACTCTGCTTGAAAATCGGAAAATTCGAAGACATGCGAAATCTAAAAACTCTGATTAACCGAAAACCAGAATGCTGACTGTCACATCAGATAACTGTGACCCTGGAACGTAAAAGGCTATTGAAAGATCACCGTGAATTTTAGTCACTACAAGTCTGACAGTCCCTCCCATCCTCCCCTCGGTAGGAGGACTAATTTGATGCCTTTACCACGATAAAAAAGCCAGAATGATGGTTATTGTCCCTTTCAAAAAAAGGAGATTGATGAGGTCACCAATCTCCTTTTTTTAAAAGGAAAGTTACTGTTAGGTAACAGTGGTGGATATCACCATTGAAAAGCTGATAACTCTTGTTCAATATAATAATCGTGCTTTATTTAAATACTCAACATTATGCTGGTAATTTAGAACGCAATTAATTATGAAAAAAAAATGACGGCTATTATGCACTTTGCTAAGGTGGTGAAAAAAGAAAGCACCTAACAATTTACTAATCGATAAGAGTAAGTCATGTTTCTAATGCTCTTTAATAAGTGCTATTGAGCTTTAAATAGAGCGGAAAAATTATAAAATGGAATAGTCCTTGAGGTATCGACTATAGTGAAGGACACTATAAACATAAATTCTATTTAATCAAGGTAAGTTCCCATATTATTATTTATTGCATAAATTGCTATTGCCTGTGTGTGTACTTTTCTGAAATCCAGGATATCTTTTGGTTCAAAGCTGTGTGTGTATATTATAACTATTGGTTCTGCAGTAGTCGTCATCTTCCTGCCTATATCCCATTTTATTTGGGGTCGACGCAACCGTTATCTTCTTCCATTCTCGCGGGTCAGACGTCACACAAACCAGTCTTTCGTTTGGCCTTCCTCTTTCTCTCCATCCATCAACTTTGATATCCATCACTCTCATATTCACATGAGTGTCATCACTCCTCATCACATGTCGTTACCAAGACGGACAATTTATGACATCAATATCCACATTCTCATCTCTACTACATGCATTTTCATCTATCTTCATCATAGCCCAACTTTTCAATCCGTACAATACGACATGTCTAATCACGGATTTGTAAATTTTTATTTTTATAGTAAGGGGCTTCCGTGGATCACAAGTTGTTTCAGTGATCTTTCGCCATTTCGTCCATCCATTCAGTAGTCATAACTTATATAGTAGTATGAATAAAAAAATACAATTTGCTTAGCCACAAAATTCTACATAATTCAATTCCTGATCAATTTGGAGCACGATCAATCGAAATTTTCCGTATTCAAAGGACATTATTCACGCTCCATCCATTTTTGGGCCTTTTCTAACCAACGATAAAAAGGTACCTATGGGTAGTACTAGTCATTTGGATCAGTAGTTACTAAGGCACACATTAAATCGTAGGCTTGTAATGTTCTCGGCCAACTTTCAGAAAAGGCCCAAAAAATTATGTTCTTTATTTTATAGGCCCTAAAATGATATACCTACATTAACTCCTCCTCCATCTAGATGCTGTTCAATTTGTACTCACTAAGTAGTCTGAGTATTATCATCATCATCACCGTTGCGTCTGCGAACCCTGTAACAGAGACTTCACAATCATCCAATGTACGTATTGCTATTACATGTTCAAAATCAAACTAATCGTACTTTTCTTGTTCATGCTGCATTCCTTAGCAAAGGCCTCCCCCATTCCTTTAATTTCTATCAATAGTGTACCTCTTTACGCCACTTCCTTGTTACTTTATTTATTTATTACTTTATTCTCTTTCAATAAATTAAGTATGTCTTCTAATACGGTTTTAACATTTATTTTTTCTTTTTAGGATATCATAGAATATTCTACTGATTTGGCTTTTGAAGAAAACGAGTTCCCATTGATGGTCCGAAGTTTTGGTGTTTTGATCGAGGTAAGTTATTTTATGTGCTTAAATTGGCTAACTCAAGAGTCCAGTATTAAGGGACTCTACAATAATTAGTTTAATAATGTAGCGAATAATAAGGATAAAATGTAGGTAGGTGTGAATAGTTAATAGACGGCTTTGCATCTGCGGTTTGTGGTCTGTCTCTGTTATATTTACTTTAAGTTTGCTCTTGACCTCAATCAAGTCCAGAAGCAAACATGAGACCTAAGGTTCGACTGGTCTGTTGGTCTAGTGGTTAGTGACCCTGACTGCTATGCCGGAGGTCGTGGGTGCGATTCCCACCCAGGACAAATGTTTGTGTGAAGAGCATGATCATTTGTTCTGTGTCTGGGTGTTATTTATCTATAATATGTATGTATTTAGAAATATATAAGTATGTTTATCAGTTGTCTAGTACCCATAACACAAGCTCTGCTTAGCTTGGGATTAGACGGCGTTGTGTGATAGTTGTGAACATATTATATTATTATATTATATTAAGGTGAAGAGAGCTCAAATAGAAGGAATTGGAACTCCTGCGCATCGACGGAATACAGTAAAAAAACTGTTTGGAGTTCGACAGAAAGGTGGTTGCTTAGCCGTCACCGCAGGTAATATTTAGTTTGTGGTGCTGTTGTCTGGGGGATGTACCATTAGGAGGTCATCCACCTCATCACCATCACATCCACCCGAATTGTTTTGAGTCGACTACATAATTTCTGCATACCAAAGAATTTTACGTAAATAACTCTCAAACCTTACTTGCTAACGTAAAAAACTTGTAAAACATCTATATAGACAACATGCTTAGATATTCTTTTTTATTTTCAGTCTGCACCGTCAATAGTTTTCGGTGTTATCAACTGGTTGGCGTCAAATTACTCCTACCTGCTCACGTCAGCCGGGGTCAGTTTCTGCAGACTATCCAACCTCTGTGCAGGTTTTGAGCACTATTGGCCTTTAGCTCGTCAGATGGTAGGCATAGTCACTCAATTGTGGACACCAGAAAATTTACAAATGGCCGAAAGGATCGCCGTACCAGTTATAAGAAATTATTTAGAAGGAAATATGTGAAGAGATAATTGTGAATTAGATTTAAGCTTTTGTAAATAATAAACGTTTCTTATATATTTTTTATGAAGGTCTATTATTTTTATTTTGCCAAAATTATGTTAAAAAGCTTTCTTAAAAAAATTTTTCTTGGTTCTCGGGACGAAAAGTGCATATTTTGTGAATCGCAGAAAACATTATTAGGTAGGTATTATAATATTGTATCGTATCGGTCTCATTATCAGTTTTAGTAATATCAATGTAATTATCATGTTGGCTAGAAATTTTTCTTTTCTCTGCATCATTCAGTCTACTTTAGGAGATTGATAGTTATAATACAGCATTAAATCTGTCATTGTATGTACAAATATTCTATTATAAATAAATAAATACAACAGTGACAAAGACTTTATAAGCTATAATTTCTATTAAACTATAAACCTAGTAAACGATAAGAAGTAAGATAATTCTTTATCAAGTCGTTAAACTTATCACTACTGTATTTATCAATGAATTGCACCTTTGTTGTTTATAAATGCTGTACCTAAGTGCACTCACATTTGACTTATAGAAATCCCCTGGAACGTATAGGGCTACTGAAGGACACAGTGGATGTTAGTCAATACGAGTCTGACAGCAGGAGTGGTAGGACTCATTTGATGATTTTACCACGCAAAATAATAAAAAAAGGTATGTAGAGTTTATGTACGTCCTGGACCCGGGTACGTCCTGGACCCGGGTACGTCCTTAAACTACGTCCAGCCACCGAAGGACGGGCAGCAGCGTCCTTGCCAAACCTCGGTGACTTCTGCGATCCCCAAGCCGCCTGCCAAGCGTGGGGATTATGGCAACCCCCCCCCCCCCCCCCCCCCCATTATGATTGACAAGCACAGCACACGGCCCCCAGTCCCCGGCAGCTCCGCTATTCTTGGTCTGGGTAGCGGACCGAGTAACGGCGGATCAGGGGGTGCGAAGAATCCCCGGCAGATGCCCCGCTACCACCCCCAACGAACTTTGGCCCTGGCAACACACAACATCCGCACACTGAGGACCGATAAGAAGATTATCGAGCTGGAGGAAGAATTGAGCAAAATGCGCTGGGATATCTTGGGATTATCTGAAATCCGAAGAGAGGGTCAGGATACGATGGTTCTAGATTCCGGCAACATGCTCTTCTACCGGGAAGGAGACCGTAAATCCCAGGGTGGTGTGGGATTTCTCGTCCGCAGGTCCCTCATCAACAACGTTATGAAGGTCGACAGTGTGTCGAGCAGGGTAGCATACCTTATACTCAGAATAACCAACCGGTATTCGCTGAAGGTCATACAGGTATATGCGCCGACCTCGACACATTCTGATGATGAAGTAGAGGCATTGTATGAGGAGATATCCGAGGCCATACATACCTCCGAAACATACTTCACCGTTGTTATGGGGGACTTCAACGCGAAGGTGGGCGCACGGAATGGCGATGAGTTGAGAGTGGGGCCATTTGGGTATGGGCAGCGAAACCATAGGGGCCAGCGACTGGTCGACTTCATGGAAAAGGAAGAGCTTCATTTGATGAACTCCTACTTCCAGAAGCGGCCATCCAGGAGGTGGACGTGGATGAGCCCCGATGGTACTACCAGAAATGAGATCGACTTCATCATGACGACCAAGAAGCGAATATTCAGTGATGTCTCTGTGATCGCCAAGGTAAAAACCGGTAGCGATCACCGAATCGTCAGAGGCACATTGAATATCAATGTGAAGCTTGAAAGGTCTCGTCTGGTGAAGTCCACGCTCCGACCTGGTCCTGCCCACATCCAGAACCCCGAACACTTCCAACTCGAACTGCACAATCGCTTCCAGTGCCTAACCGAATGCGAAACTGTGGACGAGATTAACGATGGGTTGGTGGAAACTATCCAAGCTGTGGGGTCTAAGTTCTATAAGACCCCACGCCGCAATAAACCTCAAAAGCTCTCGAACGGAACCATCAAGTTGATGCAAGACCGGACTGAGATGAGGCTGCAATCTTCAGCTGATATGTCGGAATATGGCAAACTCGACACATTCTGATGATGAAGTAGAGGCATTGTATGAGGAGATATCCGAGGCCATACATACCTCCGAAACATACTTCACCGTTGTTATGGGGGACTTCAACGCGAAGGTGGGCGCACGGAATGGCGATGAGTTGAGAGTGGGGCCATTTGGGTATGGGCAGCGAAACCATAGGGGCCAGCGACTGGTCGACTTCATGGAAAAGGAAGAGCTTCATTTGATGAACTCCTACTTCCAGAAGCGGCCATCCAGGAGGTGGACGTGGATGAGCCCCGATGGTACTACCAGAAATGAGATCGACTTCATCATGACGACCAAGAAGCGAATATTCAGTGATGTCTCTGTGATCGCCAAGGTAAAAACCGGTAGCGATCACCGAATCGTCAGAGGCACATTGAATATCAATGTGAAGCTTGAAAGGTCTCGTCTGGTGAAGTCCACGCTCCGACCTGGTCCTGCCCACATCCAGAACCCCGAACACTTCCAACTCGAACTGCACAATCGCTTCCAGTGCCTAACCGAATGCGAAACTGTGGACGAGATTAACGATGGGTTGGTGGAAACTATCCAAGCTGTGGGGTCTAAGTTCTATAAGACCCCACGCCGCAATAAACCTCAAAAGCTCTCGAACGGAACCATCAAGTTGATGCAAGACCGGACTGAGATGAGGCTGCAATCTTCAGCTGATATGTCGGAATATGGCAAACTCAATAGACGAATCTCGAAATCAATGCGACGTGACCTGCGTGCCTACAGTGCAGCACGGATCAAAGAGGCGATCGAGCGGAACCAGGGCTCAAAAGTCTTCGCAAAGAATTCGGCTATTGGGCAAAGCCAAATGACAAGGCTGAAGATTAACGACGGCAGCATCATTTCGACGAAACCGGAGATCCTGAGAGAGCTTGAGAGGTTTTACGGACAGTTATACACATCTACACGACAACCCAGTGTCGGTACAGCTCGAGACGCAAGAGCTAAACTGACTCGGCACTACACTGAGGATATCCCGGACATCAGCCTGTACGAGATTAGAATGGCTCTTAAACAGCTCAAAAATAACAAGGCGCCGGGCGATGACGGAATCACAACAGAACTTCTGAGAGCGGGTGGAAAACCGGTACTTCTAGTCCTCCAGAAGTTATTTAATTCCGTCATACTCGAAGGCACTACGCCAGAAGCATGGCACATGTGGTTGTTCTTTTCTTCAAAAAGGGTGACAACACCTTGTTGAAGAACTACAGGCCAATCTCACTTCTGAGCCATGTTTACAAGCTGTTCTCAAGAGTCATTACGAACCGTCTCGAACGCAGGTTTGATGACTTCCAGCCTCCCGAACAAGCCGGTTTCCGAAAAGGTTTTAGCACCATAGACCACATACACACGCTCCGCCAGATTATACAGAAGACAGAGGAGTATAATCGGCCATTATGTTTAGCGTTTGTGGACTATGAAAAAGCCTTCGATTCAATCGAAACCTGGGCAGTATTGCAGTCCCTCCAACGATGTCATATCGACTATAGGTATATCGAAGTATTGAAGTGTTTGTATAGTAACGCCACCATGTCCATCCGACTTCAGGAAGAGAGCACGAAACCAATCCAATTGCAGAAAGGCGTGAGACAGGGAGACGTTATTTCTCCGAAACTGTTCACGAACGCGTTGGAGGACGTTTTCAAGCTCTTGGAATGGGACGGACTCGGCATCAACATCAATGGCGAATACATCACTCACCTTCGTTTTGCCGATGGTATAGTCATCATGGCAGAATCGTTGGAGCACCTCAATGCTATGCTCAGCGACCTCAGTATCGTTTCCCAACGGGTCGGCCTTAAAATGAACATGGACAAGACGAAAGTCATGTCGAATGTCCATGTGGCGCCCGTACCGGTTGTTGTTGGGAATGATACTCTCGAAGTTGTAGACCATTATACTTACCTTGGACAGATTGTTCAGTTAGGTAGGTCCAACTTCGAGAAAGAGGTCGCCCGAAGAATCCAACTCGGATGGGCAGCGTTTGGGAAGCTACGTGATATCTTCTCATCGAGAATCCCGCAGTGTCTCAAAACAAGGGTGTTTAACCAGTGTGTGTTGCCAGTGATTACATATGGCTCTGAAACGTGGTCTTTGACTGCTGGCCTTTTAGAGAAACTAAGAGTCACTCAACGAGCAATGGAAAGAGCTATGCTCGGAGTTTCTTTGCGGGATAAAATCCGGAACACGGATATTCGGCGAAGAACCAGAGTCACCGACATAGCTCGTAAAATTTGCAAGTTGAAGTGGCAATGGGCAGGCCACATCGCTCGTAGAACTGACAACCGATGGGGAAGAAAGGTTCTCGAGTGGCGACCACGGACCGGAAAACGCAGCGTAGGTAGGCCTCCCACTAGGTGGACCGACGACATCGTGAGAGTCGCGGGCAACCGATGGATGCAAGTGGCGAATTGTCGTTCGGCGTGGCGGTCCAAGGGGGAGGCCTATGTTCAGCAGTGGACGTCTTCCGGCTGATGATGATGATGATGATGTAGAGTTTAGGTGTAGTCCCATGTTTTATGTAGGTTGAAATCTTTTAGTCACCAACAGGCCACAATTTCGGAATCTGTGGTTGCTACTGAGAAGTTTCAGTTGAAACCCAATAACACTCATTTGCGGCCTCGAGACTTCCGAAACGAGTAGAGACGAGATCTGAGGGTCTAGAAAAAAAGTGGCAACTTTAATCGAAAATTTTCTGTAATCCTTCACAGATCTTGAACTATATGCTCTTGAGCGTAAAGTTGAAAATATATTAAAGAATAACTGTAGTTTCTCCTAAAGAGGGGTTTTCGTTGGCTACTTGACTAGAAACTCAGAATGTCTTAATAAAAAGATCAAATAGGTTTTTGAGTCCGGATGGTCTGGAGTTAAATGATATACACAGCCAGCTTGTGTACTTTTGTAGGTATTATACTACAAAAAAACAAGTCCCGATTCCTATGCTCCTCCGCGCGGTAATGCGCATCATTAGAAGTGTGCCTCGCGATGAGGGCAAAAGCATCCCATGCTCACGCGCTAGAACAGACATCAATATTATATTCTCTATTATCAATATTATACATCAATATTATACTCATGATCAATGTCTCTGCTGTGATATCCCGCAAAAAAACAATATAGGACTTATAGCAGTAGAACGACCGAGACTGGCGCTATGTTATACACTTTTGCTTATCTTGGAGTGTATCTACGTGTCTCATGAAGTCACGAGATGGCTCGCGAAAGACTGACTGGAGACAAATCGTAAGCGAGAAACACCGAGTTAGAGGAGCGCTACAGTGTATACTGCATATGAACCGCCTCAAATGTGTCAGCGAGTTTGTACAGACATCTCAGATTGCTCAGCGAGTTTGTACAGTCACCCTTATAGTAGTAAGTGTGACAACACAACCCATTTTTAGAAATGACATACGGCACCTAATTTTTAAAAATTGCAAGAATGTGCGCATTTCCAGATGTTCCGCTTTCATTGTTAGTTTAGTGAAGTCACTTTATAGACACGCTGTCCTTGAGTGCTTCTATGCAAAGATAGTGATTAATAAGTGTAGTTATTTTATCTTGTTGACATCGACGAGTCATTATTTTTAATAATAGTTTAGCATCAATTAAATGTATGGCAACAGGATGAATCATTTAATTGTTCCTAACAATAACATGTTCCCATTACAAAAAAAATGGTGTGTAATTGTTTTCGACAGTAATTTTGTTAGTTAGTCAAAACTTGTTTTGTGGAAATTCCATACTACAATCGTGGTCTATTCTTAAGCCTATATGCTTAGTGCCTTCGTAGTATAGTACTCTAGAAATAAGTAGGTACTTGAAAACGTCCAAGGTGATGACAGTATTAGAGAATAGTAGAGAAGCTCTCTCAGGATCTAGTAAATCTCTCAGTAACTGTGACTCCAAAAGGGCATTGAAGAAAGACCGTAGAGTCAGTAGTAGTTTGACAGTCCTCTCCACCGAGGGTGTGAGGGGAATCAAATGACCCCTCTCAACCTCGGTGGAGCAACGTAGGTAAAAAAAATGAATCCAGATATTATCATCATCATCTCTTTTTGCTTGTACCAAGCCATAAGTTGTGCCAGACTTATCGCTGCTTAAATTCAAAACGGCCGCAAATCGAAATTTCACTTTTTTACAGGAGAGCCCATCAAAGTTTTCATTTCGGTTTTTGTTTATTATTTTTGTTAATAAACGTCGTATATCTATGTACTATATATCATCGGATGTATATTTCAAGCCTCTATTTGATTGCAATTTGATATTTTGTGTAAGATTACCCAGTCAATAAATAAATCACATTAAGTCCCTTTTGATTATAAAAAAAGATATTTAATATTTATGAATTTTATAAATAAAGCAGCCATATTACCACTTTAGAAGTGTCTCTCGCGCAAACTGATCAGTTTAGAAAAAAATGATGTTAGTAACCTCAATATCATTTTTAATGACCTATCTATAGATACCCCACACGTATGGGTATGGTGAAATTTTTTTTTTTGACATTTAATTCTAAGTACTGAGAACCCCCAATTTTTTTATTATTTTGTTATTTTTGTGTGAAAATCTTAATACGGTTCTCATAATACATCAATCTACCAAGTTACAACAGGATAGCTCATATACTTTCGAAAAAAAAGTGGCTGTGACATACGGACGGACATGACGAATCTACAAGGTTTCCGTTTTTTGCCATTTCGCTATGGAACCCTATAAAGGGTGATAACACAAGGATAACAAAGGGTTGAAGAATTATAGAACAATCTCACTTCTGTCCCATGCACACAACAAGATGTTATCGAGAGTCAATACGAACCGTTTCGAACGCAGGTTCGGTGACTTCCAGCCTCCCGAACAAGCCGCTTTACAAAAAGGTTTTAGTATCATAGACCACATACACACGCTCCACCAGATTATAAAGAAGACAGAGGAGTATATCGGCTATTATATCTGACGTTTGTGGACTATGAGAAAGCCTTTCATTCAATCGAAACCTGGGCAGTATTGCAGTCCAACGATTTCATTTCGACTATTGGTGTATCGAAGAGTTGGAGTGTTTGTTTGGAAATGGCACCATGTCCATCCGACTTTAGGAAGAGAGCACGAAACCAATCCAATTACAGAAAGAGGTGAGACAGGGAGACATTGTTTCTCCGAAACTGTTCACGAACGTTTCCTAACAGGTCGGCCTTAAAATGAACATGGACAAGACAAAAATCATGTCAAATGTCCATGTGGCACCCTAACCGATTGTTGTTGGAAACATACCTACTCTTGAAAATATAGGCCATTATACTTACCTTGGACAGATTGTTCAGTTAGGTAGATCCAACTTAGACAAAGAGGGCGCCCGAAGAATGCAACTCTGATGGACAGTGTTTGGGAAGCTACGTGATATTATCTTCTCGTCGAGTATCTCACAGTGTCTTACGATATGGGTGTTTAAAAAAGTATGTTGCCAGTGAGGACATACGGCTCTGAAAAGTGGTAGTTGATAGAGACTAAGAGTCACTTAACGAGCAATGGAAAGAGCTAGGCTTTAAGTTTCTTTACGGAATGAAATCCGGAACAACGATATTCGGCAAAGAATCAGAGTCATCCAGATAGATCGTAAAATTTGAGAGTTGAAGTGGCAATGGGTATAATGGGTAAGGCACATAATATGCTTATAGTACTGATAACCTACGGTGAAGAAAAGACCTCCAGTGGCGACCACGGACCGGAAGACGTCTAATAACTTACAATAATTATATTTTCACTTTTGTAATAATTCAAAAGTTCGTTGTTAACATTTTCACGAATACAACTAATTCTTGATTATTTCCTAAATGCACAGATCGATTACATGATTCAAAAGGATAAAATATCGTTAAAATATCTCAACAAACAAGTTGCTCTCTTAATACTAAAAAATAATATCATTAATACAAAGAGTTAATAGTGTGCGTATCAACAAAGAAACTAAGACTGCGAACTAAGAGTACGTGCGTCCATTCTCGATCGCCTACTCGGGTGGATCCACCGCGCTTCGATATGTTTTTATAAAGGGAATGAGACAGGCCTGGTTTAAGTTGTAATTACTGTGTTAAGTTTAAAATTTTAATATAATTTGTAGATTTGTTTAAATAAATACTGGCACTATCACCATACTTCTATATGCAAAACAGAAGCATTCCAAAATACTGCACTTTTCCTTAAAAGAGTAATAATGAAACACGATTTATTCAAACTCAAAATGGACAATGGAAAAAATTTCGAATTGTGGCCGTTTTGAATTTAAGCAGCGTTATATTCGCTGCTTAAATTCAAAACGGCCACAATTCGAAATTTTTTCAAATCGTTTTTAATGCAAAAATCGTATCAATTCTGCCTATATTTTTATATTCCAAAAAGACACCTAGTATTTTCGCATTAGAAATGAGCAAATTGCACAACCGCCCTTTTTCCATTTTGTCACTTAGGTGGTTAACTTCAGATCAAAGCCGCCATATTTCGAGTTGCGACCCTGCAGTCAGCGGGAGCGCACGTTTTTTATGTGAAAAAGGGCCATATTTCAAAATACAACCGTATTGTTTTAAAATTACACGTAAGTGTATCATAATCTTGTAAGGAAAACTGCCGTATTTTGTGATATGTCCATTTTAAGTTTGAATAAATCGTGTTTTATTATTACTCTTTTAAGGAAAAGTGCAGTATTTTGGAATGCTTCTGTTTTGCATATAGAAGTATGGTGATAATGCCAGTATTTATTTAAACAAATCTGCAAATTATATTTACTGCGCATTAGGAAATAATCAAGAATTAGTTGTATTCGTGAAAATGTAAACAACGAACTTTTGAATTATTACAAAATGTGAAAATGTAATTATTGTAAGTTATTAGACGTCTTCCGGTCCGTGGTCGCCACTGGAGGTCTTTTCTTCGCCATAGGTTTTCAGTACTATAAGCATAGCAAGCATATAGTGGTGGCTTATCCATTATACCCATTGCCACTTCAACTCCCAAATTTTACGATCTATTTGGATGACTCTGATTCTTTGCCGAATATCGTTGTTCCGGATTTTATTCCGTAAAGAAACTTAAAGCCTAGCTCTTTCCATTGCTCGTTAAGTGACTCTTAGTCTCTATCAACTACCACTGTTCAGAGCCGTATGTCCTCACTGGCAACATACTTTTTTAAACACCCATATCGTAAGACACTGTGAGATACTCGACGAGAAGATAATATCACGTAGCTTCCCAAACACTGTCCATCAGAGTTGCATTCTTCGGGCGCCCTCTTTGTCGAAGTTGGATCTACCTAACTGAACAATCTGTCCAAGGTAATGAAAAATAATGGCCTATATTTTCAAGAGTAGGTATATTCCCAACAACAATCGGTTAGGGTGCCACATGGACATTTGACATGATTTTTGTCTTGTCCATGTTCATTTTAAGGCCGACCTGTTCGGAGGAAACGTTCGTGAACAGTTTCGGAGAAACAATGTCTCCCTGTCTCACCTCTTTCTGTAATTGGATTGGTTTCGTGCTCTCTTCCTAAAGTCGGATGGACATGGTGCCATTTCCAAATAAACACTCCAACTCTTCGATACACCAATAGTCGAAATGAAATCGTTGGACTGCAATACTGCCCAAGTTTCGATTGAATCAAAGGCTTTCTCATAGTTCACAAACAATAGATATAATAGCCGATATATCCTCTGTCTTCTTTATAATCTGGTGGAGCGTGTGTATGTGGTCTATGATACTAAAACCTTTTTGTAAACCGGCTTGTTCGGGAGGCTGGAAGTCACCAAACCTGCGTTCGAAACGGTTCGTATTGACTCTCGATAACATCTTGTTGTGTGCATGGGACAGAAGTGAGATTGTTCTATAATTCTTCAACCCTTTGTTATCCTTGTGTTATCACCCTTTACAGGGTTCCATAGCGAGATGGCAAAAAACGGAAACCTTGTAGATTCGTCATGTCCGTCCGTATGTCACAGCCACTTTTTTTCGAAAGTATATGAGCTATCCTGTTGTAACTTGGTAAATAGATGTATTATGAGAACCGTATTAAGATTTTCACACAAAAATAAAAAAAAATGGGGGTTCTCAGTACTTAGAATTAAATCTCAATTATTTTTTTTTCACCAAACCCATACGTGTGGGGTATCTATAGATAGGTCTTTAAAAATGATATTGAGGTTACTAACATCATTTTCTTCTAAACTGATCAGTTTGCGCGAGAGACACTTCCAAAGTGGTAATATGGCTGCTTTATTTATAAAATTCATAAATATTAAATATCTTTTTTTATAATCAAAAGGGACTTAATGTGATTTATTTATTGACTGGGTAATCTTACACAAAATATCAAATTGCAATCAAATAGAGGCTTGAAATATACATCCGATGATATATAGTACATAGAAATACGACGTTTATTAATAAAAATAATAAACAAAAACCGAAATGAAAACTTTGATGGGCTCTCCTGTAAAAAAGTGAAATTTCGATTTGCGGCCGTTTTGAATTTAAGCAGCGATGTCCACGCATTTTGTGGTTGATGGGGTCCACTTTCTAGCGATCCAACTCTAGGCAACAGCACCACAGGCAACTTACTTTGGCGGCACAACTGCTTGTTTCTATCGTTCCCTCCTGCCGAAGACCGGCGCCATACATTTTTTTGATTGTAGGTATTTAGCGGTTGAAAGTTGTCCCAATTCCATTTGAGTGAACACACCTAATTTAGGGTCTCATCTTTGCTCCTAGGCTAGTTTCAGTGAATGGAAGAGCTTAACAAATAAAAAATATCTTCTATCTATCTATCTATCTATCTTCTATATCTATCTTCTATCTTCTTCTATACATATAATAAAACTGTAGAAAAGTTATTTTTGTACATAAAAAAAAACTCAAAAAATATAGCCAGGGTACTATAGGTCAACCAATAGAACCCATTTCTAGCATTTTTAGAAATTTTGTCTGTTTGTCGGTTTGTCTGTTTGTATGTTTATTTGTCCAGGTATCACGTAAAATTTACGAAATTAATGTAGATAACTTTTATACACAACGATTAAGCGTAACTTGGAGAGGAATTTAGTTTTTGTTTCATTGGAATCGGTTCAGTCTATCAAAAGATATTCGAATTTAAAGTGTTTTAGAAGTAAAATTACGGGTGCACTTTGGTCTCACAATTTGATTTCGTACGTCAGTCGCGCGATCTAACTCGGTGGTCGGTGTGGTGTGGTGTGGTTTTGCGTGGTGTGGTGTGATGTGATGTGATGTGGAGTGGTGTGGTGTGGTGTTGTGTGGTGTGGTGTGGTGTGGTGTGGTGTGGTGTGGTGTGGTGTGGTGTGGTGTGGTGTGGTGTGGTGCGTTGTGGTGTGGTGTGGTGTGTAGTGGTGTGGTGAGAGCGGGCATTAGGAAAATAGTTCTACATAAACCTGGAATACAAGTGTCAAATATTTTTGATTAATCAAAAAAAAAATCTAAGCGCTTGCAGCTAAAAAATACATAGTTAAATTCCGACATCCACGCGAACGAAGTTGCGGGCACAGCTAGTCTATACTAATATTATAAAGAGGAAAACTTTGTTTGTATGTTTGTTTGTTTGGTTGTAATGAATAGGCTCAAAAACTACTGGACCGATTTCAAAAATTCTTTCACTATTCGAAAGCTACACTATCCACGAGTAACATAGACTAAATTTTATTTTGGAAATAAATAGGGTTCCGTAATATATTTGGGTTTTTCGGACACAAGGTGTAAAAAATCAACCAGAAAAGTTACTTATTTTGCGTACGCTGCCTAAACTATAAAAGATAGAACTATGAAATGTTCTAATTAGTTGTAGATCTTATAAATATCTACAAAAAACTCCGCGACACACTATACCTATCTATGTCGAGTGAGGCACAACTACCATTTTTTAAATCAAAAATCTTGAATTTTTTTTGACTACTTTTAAATGCATTTATTTTACTCATTCTATTAATCCTTATCAAAATAATGTATTTCATCATTAAGTACAGTTAATGTAGATGATATTTGGTCTTTGAATGATTAAAATTGGATGTTTAGTTTCGAAGTTATGGCGAAATTAAAATATCACGATTTCTGCTGCACGGCCCGTTGCGAAGTGAGCGTCACCAAGGCGGGGGTGCGCGTGCGGGAGGGGAGTTTAGATCTATGAGTAAGGTCGGCTCCCTACGCAGCGGTCGTGCGCGAAGTCTAATAATTTTCCTGCGAGAACCACAACAGACCAGCTAAACTATAAGAGGTACAAAAATGGTGTGATAGCAAAAATTGTTCCACGTTATGAGCATTTTTTGCTGAGAGAATTAGTTTGAAGATCTGGAACACCTGATGTGGAACTCCAAGAGCCCAGCTACACTATAACATATACAGGAATAACGTCTCAGCAAAGTTGTTCGGCCTGATGAGCACTCTCTGTGGACATATAAAAATTTAAGATCTGGAACATAACATATACAGGAATAACGTCTCAGCAAAGTTGTTCGGCCTGATGAGCACTCTCTGTGGACATATAAAAATTTAAGATCTGGAACACCTGATGTGGAACTCCAAGAGCCCAGCTACACTATAACATATACAGGAATGACGTCTTAGCAAGAGTTGTTCAGCGTGATGAGCACTCTCTGTTGACGTATAAAAATTGAAGATCTAGAACACTTAATGTGGAACTCCAAGAGCCCAGCTACCCCGCGGTGGTGGACGCCCACGGCGTCGGACGTCACAAGACGATCTCCGGCCACCGTAGGCGCGGGCATGCGGGTGGCGAGTAAAGGGCAACTCGCCGTCCGACCATGGACGGCGCGTCGTGTTAGCATAATGACGGGGCCGGTCTCAGAGGGCTAAAGCCTGCCGGGGTCTTATACCATCATCGTTACCCCGTAACATAAAGGGCTATTGAAGGACACCGTGGATTTTAGTCAGTATAAGTCTGACAGTCCCTCCTGCCCTGCCCGGGGTGGGAGGACTCATTTGATGATTTACCACGAAAAAAAAAGAGCCCAGCCACACTATAACATGATTTTTTTCAACTGGGCGTGGATGACTATCTTCGAAACTATGAGGAATATCGAAAAATGTTGAAGACTCCTTTCAACAATTCTGGGAAGTAATCATATACGGCAAACTTAAGAAAAACGTATAATTGAAAAAAAACTGATCAATCTTCAAGGCGATGACTGTATTCGAAACTTAAGTTAAAAACCTTTTCTTCTTTGAAATCATGCTTATTTTTGCTCAACTCAACGCCCTGATGAAAAATTCAACCTGTATAGGAATGACGTCTTAGTTTTTACCCGGGCTCTTGGAGTTGGGTATCAGACTTTTCAGATCTTCGATTTTGCCGACCCCATTGTCGCTGGCATAAGCAACAAGATCCGCGTACGAAGTCGCGGGCAGAAGCTAGTTATTAATAAAATTGCCTAGTCATAAAGAAAGAGAGCTACTCCTATAAGTAGTAAATAAAGGTATTGTCTAAGGACATAACAATACACAAAGAGAAAAATTAATTATCCTTTATACACCCCATTCTATTGTTGAAATGACACACAGTTATCCGGGCAAAGGAACATATGTACGGACGATGTGTCATTGTCGCCTTATCTTGAATGTATTTATATATCAGCACTCATGTTTTGACTGCAGAAATATCTTTTACTAACACTGCCAACTGCAGTTTCGCTTTAACTTTATTTGGAAACAGACTTATCAGTGGAAGTGCTAGTACATTTAATTACAGAGATTCCCTTATCAGCGTTTTTATCTTCGTTGGAGTAAGGATCATTATTTGATACCGTCACTTGTGCATGTGAACCGGTGGATTTCACACATAAAATGGGGAACTCTAAAAGTAAGAAAGTGAAAATTAGCGACGAGCAAACACAAAATGTTTCGAAGAACAGAACTGAAAGCCGTGAAAGAATTAATTCGTTGAAGACTGATATTTCTGATGCTGGATCGAAGAATACGAATGAAGGATTCGACAATGGAGAAAACAAAGACAAGGATAATGCCAGCAGTGCGTCTACAGTGGAAGTGCTCGATGATAAGTGAACAGTTCACAAACTTATAAAAACTTAAAATATTTTCAAAAACAAAATGTGACGAATGACATTATTCCGGTATAAGTGATATGAATAAAACAGTTTTTATTAAGTTGTTCAGGTAATGTTGTGTTTTATTTCGATTGCGGAATTTATAACGTCGTTTTATGCGTTTCGATAAAGTACCTAGTGAAAACTAAATAAGTTATAAAACTAGTGAACCATCGCGTACTATGTGATTGTTAGACATACTATAGGTTTATAAACACATATCAACAAAAAATAGCCTATATTGGTACCTCCAAATTGTGGTCTGGGTTAATAAAGGGGTTTGGATTCCGAGTAAGAGCATTTTAGACTGTAGTTCTGGGCTTGGCGTTTAAAAGCCAGATTACACAGTTACTATTCCATCAAAGTTAATGATAGTTGCTTGGTTACAAGGCTCTAAATCCTCATTGATCTATACGTTATCAAATAGAACGCTGGTGAAAACATTTTAACTCTGAACCTTGATTAACTTACAATACTTGTCTAATTTTAAAACATAAATAATTTATGTTAATTCTTTCAAAAATTAGACTTTCTGGTAGACCATAATTATCCTATGTTAATTCTGTTTTTGTCCTAGTATCTAGTCTATAGATAAATTTGGACCACCAAGCAGGCAAATTCACGAGCATAAGCTACTTTTTATTACAAACCTATTAATCTTTCTTTTTTCGTATCGCTGGCTTAATAAATTAACTTCTACGTGGTCTTTAATGTGAAAACAAACCATTCCAAGGTAAAGCCAATGCACTAGTTGAATAACATGATGACTCACAAGTGTCTTTGATGTTAGTGGGAGACAACAGACCACTTTATCAAGCTGAAGCGTGTGCGCTGAACGACATTTTCATACAAACTTTGAAGTCCTAATTTATCGAAATAATTAAAAACCGATTTTATCGTAGGTCTAAAAAGCTTGTAGAAAAAGAGTTTTACCATGTAAGAAGGTCGATTTTAAATTATTCCATACAAACAGACACTAGATATCATTTTGTAAGTAAGACATTCGGCAATATTTTCGGCATTTTTTTTTGACATATGTATTTGTTTATGCTTGATACCATTAAAATTGATTTTGTAAAATAGAAATAAGATTGATAGAACATAATTTGTATGAAATGCCGTACAAGATACTCGCTCTTAATACTGAACAGACAATTACATATGACACACAACACTGTATCCTTCTATATATGGAACTTATTTCAGACAAAAGATATGGTTCATAAAGATGTTTAAAATAAAACAGATGTTTCCGCGAGCAATGACGTGGCAATGTGTAACTACGTGATCACTGGGACATACTAAGGAAGACACTTAGTCCTCTGGTATATACAGGGTTGGACTGGGCTGCAAGGGCTCTTTAACTCTCCCAGAGGTCCAGGTTTACAACGTCCAGAAATTTCCAAAACTAGAACACACTAGAACAAACTATATGATCTAGTTTACATGCAGGTCAATGGAGCTTGAAAATATTTTGGGCCTCTGATCCTTCGGCAAGCACAGCATACCGCCGAGTGTGGGCAGCCTTCACGGTCTTTGGTCTGGTCAATGGCTGCCAAACGCTGCCTATGTGCCCGTGAGTTCGCCTTATGTGTGGACTCCAACCTTCGAACTTCAAAAAACTTACTCCGTCATTTAAATATGCCAGAAAACTGGCTGGATAGCAAAAAATCGAAGATTGTTACGTCCACCTATGCGCTGGGACTGATTGGTGGGTCTGGACCAATAATTTTTTAGAGTGAGGAAAACTGTGTCCCAACAAAGGGAAGATAATAATATAAGATATTATTGTAGGATTGCAGGTACGTACAAACAGATAATTGTTTTTTTTTAACGTGGTAAAATCATCAAATGAGTCCTCTCACCCCGGCAAGTGCGGGAGGGACTGTCAGACTTGTACTGACTAAAATCCACGGTGTCCTTCAATAGCCCTTTATGTTCCGGGGCACAGTGATGAGATAAGTCCTTAAGATAAGGCTTTGGCCCGTCCGTCCGTCCGACGTCCGTTGCCGTGGGCGTCCACAAACAGATAAATGTTGTATGCAGATGTCTTTGTTTTCATCAACAAATAGAAAGATAGGAAAGGCTTATTATCTTCACGTGAAAGATGTTTAAAGTCATTTAAAGTACAAAGATGCAATAGGTCACTGACTGACATGTAGATTAGTTTGACCTTGATGTAAGACGTAAGAGAGAGTAATCACTTTCAACTTGTTAATTACAGACTAGTCACTAGTCGACTCTTTACCTTGGACTCCAAGTCGGCGAGTAGAGGGACAGCAGCGGCGCGTTGAAGGAAACCGCCCAGTGCCATAAACTTCGCTAGTCAGCGGTAATGTTACCTGGTTGCTTCGAGGTCTTGGCTTCAGGAATAAATTAAACCATAAAAACTAGAGTTTAAATAATGATAGGTGCATGGATCAATCTCAGAGTCAACATTATCAGTGTCAATTCGTGAATGGGTGATCTTCCATTACATACCGAGACTCCTTCATGCATTTACATCCCAGTATCGCGTTCTTACACCAGCCGGAGGCGCGGGACTAACGAGCTTCCGTAACCCAGGAACGTAAAGGGCTATTGAATGACACCGTGAATTTTAGTCTGTACAAGTCTGACTGCCCTGGGTGGGAGTCCTATTTCGAAGGCGAGTAGTAATGTTGTAGTAGTAGTGTTTCAAAATAAAGCTTAATTAAGAAGCCGATAAGCCAGTGGTCTCGGCTGTCATTTATAGATGTGATAGTCGGTAGTAGAAAGTTTGACAGCTGATCAAACCAAGGAATATCGTATTGCCCAGTAACTGGTTTATAGATTTCAGAGAGGCAGTGACTTCATTCAAAATACTGGCTTGGATCCGGTTAGACTGGAATTAGAATTAGTACAATATTGTCGGGAAAAGCTAAGCGAATGATGATTGATGACTTTTTTAGTTGTGTATATACATATGCTTCGTTGACAAAAAACTTTCCATAACGCTTACTTATTCATCATTAACACGTAGGTACAATCTACATATTTAATCGATTATTTGGTTATTTGTTGGTTGCTCGATGTTGACCTTTACCCTTCAGGATTTTCAGATAAGCAAAACACGCTCACGCGCACACGCACGCTTCGCATCTATTTGGTAAACCAACCCTAGTATAAGCACGTGTGTTGAAAGGAGAGCTTTGGTCTGCAAATAATGCAAGGAAGTGGGATCGCAGGACTATCTAGTACGTCTAATAGCTGTATAGGGCAAAAGATGAAACAGGATAATAGTATGAGTCTGACAGTCCCTTTCACTCACCTAGGGTAGAGGACTTCTTTGGTGACTTTCCAACTCCCAAAAAAGGAGACAGCACTATGTTCTTCCATTACCTATGTGATTGTGTGGGTCTGGTCTGGCTGTGGGTGTAGCTGATACTATGTGAGGACACAGAACAACCCATGTGAGTTGGCAGAAACTACAGAACAACTAACATATTTTTTTGGCTCTATTCATGCTCCTACATCGGGACAATCACGTTACGCTACCACATCACATGCGCACTGAACATTTTCTGAAAAATTTGTGTTGTTTTGGTATCCAGTCATATCTTTACCTTCAAGAATGCTGTTCGTTGGAAGCGGCATCTGGTAATAGTTCCATACAAGTTAAAGAAAAGCCTCGCACGGTACCTGTAACAAAACCCATGCTCTATAGAACCAGATGGTGTGTATGGCTATCAATGTATTCTTCTGCGCTTTCAGTGCTGCAGGTGCATAAGTAGACTTAACAGAACCCAAAGGTAAACTGTATCATGTATAGCTGACACTCTAGGTAAGTCAATATAGTTAAGTTCCATATTTTGACGCTGATACTGTAATTACGTAAGTTAAACCCCTCTTCACCTGTACTTATAAGTAGGTTTATAAATACGATCAGTCATTCCACGAATGATGTAATCAATTCTTATCAGAAATTGAATTACATGTTCGTTACATTATTATTATTGTAAACAGAGAAAGTTTGTTGATTACAACGGTTTCTAGAAAACAACAGTCGTATTTTGTATCATGAGATAAATAAAGATAATTTTTAATGCTATTGTTTTGAGATGCGATTTTTAACACATTGTTTTTTTTTATTATTTTCATTTAAAATATTGCACCTGCTAGACCTGCAACAACTTATTTTAATCATTCATCATCTTCCTGCCCTTATCCCATTTTACTTGGGGTCGGCGCAACACGCAACAACTTCTTTTAATCTATATCTATTCTATATACATATAATAAAACTGTAGAAAAGTTATTTTTGTACATTAAAAAAAAACTCAAAAAATATAGCCAGGGTATTAAAGGACAACCAATAGAACCCATTTCTAGCATTTTTAGAATTTTTGTCTGATCTGTTTGTATGTTTATTTGTCCAGGTATCACGTAAAATGTACGAAATAAATGTAGATAACTTTGATACACATTGATTAAGCGTAACTTGGAGAGGAATTTAGTTTTTGTTTCATTGGAATCGGTTCAGTCTATCAAAAGATATTTGAATTTAAAGAGTTTTAGAAGTAAAATTACGGGTGCACTCTGGTCTCACAATTTGATTTCGTACACCAGTCGCGCAATCTAACTTCGAATTCGAATAGCAAAACTACAACGCACGGCAGATGGCGTTAAAAGAAAACCTGGAATAGACGTGTTTAAATTGAAGTGTGCTGTGGTGTGGTGTGGTGTGGTGAGGTGTGGAGTGGAGTGGAGTGGAGTGGTGTGGTGTGGTGAGAGCGGGCATTAGGAAAATAGTCCTACATAAACCTGGAATACAAGTGTCAAATATTTTTGATTAATGTAAGAAAATTCTAAAAACACGGTTTATATGAAAAACGTGGCCAGAATTAAGCGCTTGCAATTAAAAAATACATTGTTAAATTTCGACATCCACGCGAACGAAGTTGCGGGCACAGCTAGTCATTAATAAAAATATTTGTTTATTGCGGGAATTGAAGTAGCCACACGTAGCGCAGCAGTTAATCGCTTAGTCCATTGCTCCAACTTTATTATATTTTTGGTTATATAGCAGGAATTCAGCGCCAACTAGATTAAAATAAGGTCGAAAATCATTAAACACCGAAAAACTTCTTTGCCACGCCATGAGTTGGCTCCGAGACCTAAAGCAGTTCGTGCCGGTTCGATACAGAATTTAATAAAAAACAAGTCATGCCTTATCGTATACATATTTCACCTTCTTCGCCATGTCGACGTTTCCTTCGGTTTAAATTTCTCATAATTCTTTTCTATCTCTAATCCAATACATAGATATTTACAAAGTTATAACACATCATAATTCTAGCTCCCACTAGTTCATGACGTCATTAGCAAGTAAAAACTGTACTTGTGACGTTTTAATTTTAAAAGTGTCGTACCTATATCTTCATCAATTTTGGTTTACGTAACAGAAGGTATTGTTTCTTAATGTATCTATGTACGTTAAATAATGTTAATTGTGGTCACTTATGACCTGTGATGTTAAAAAGTGACCTTAAATTAATAAATTAAAAAAAAACATGTCAAAATATCCGTTAATAATGTAACTACTTACTGACAGACTAATTAGATTTCATCAGTCATAAACCCTGTATAATATGGCATGTAAGTAACATCTATGCCCGCCCACAGCTCATTATTTTCAGTTTATTCCATAGCAGTCTGGAATGACCTTGACAAGTGTGTATCGCAGCGACATCAGTTCATAACAAATAATAACATGTTTCAAGTTATCTGTGTACAGAAATAACATGCAATTCATGTGCCATCCGTTTATTAATGTTCAATGTTTTTGTTACACGTCGTAAAGGGTTTCTGGACACTGAGGTGTAGCTTGTGCCGTCTTACGCACCGGACATCAAATTACTAATTTGTTTGAGCCCGATGCATCACGTTTTTTTCACTCTTTAACTTTATACGTTCTTTTCTCTTTACTTACTTTCTTTCTAAGTTGGACTACATCGAAACATACAGGTTTCATAATATACTAGCGACCCGCCCCAGCGCCTCACGCCTTGTAATCTCAACTACAAAATGCCCATAAAAAACGATCCGCTATTTGTTGAATTCTTTTTTTACAAAAAAATGTGTTAAATCAAACATTTGATTTGGATAGCTGAGCCCATTCTTGTAGAGTGTTATAAAATTACAACGAAAAGTGGCACTGATTTTGTATGAGACTAGCTGCCCCGGCAATTTTTTTACCGCCTTTTTTCTCACATTTTAAACCTTCCCTGGACCAAATCGGCCCAGCCGTTCTCGAGATTTAGCGAGACTAACGAACAGCAATTGATTTTTATATAATAGATAGATATTGATTTGCTGAATGTTTAACTCACTCACATCAGAAGTTTTGCAAACGAATGCTTTGTTATTACAAAGCATTCGTTTGCAAAACTTCTACAAGAACCAAATTGTGCTATTGCACAATTTGGTTTTTGTGAGAAGCGATAACTCTCTTCTTCACTAGATTTATCAAAATTTTAGTAGGATTTGGCTTTTAGTGTCCAGAAAACCATGATTTAAATAAAAACAATTCAAAACCATATTCCATTGGTGCATTCAGGCCTTAAAATAGTTTTTACATATTATTACTGTTCATCATTTATATAAAAAAAGTGTTTTTATAAATTTATGTTTTAAGGTGCAGCCTCTGCATATTTATAATGGATTACCTACAATTTTCCGAGCATGATAAGCCTTTGCTCGAAGATAAGCAGCTTTTAAAAGAGTAAATTCCACTCATTATAATTTACAACATCATGTATGCGTCATACATTTGCATGATGATTCAGGAAAACAAGACCATAGACTAAAGTGTGAATAAGCCCCTTAGTACACAAGGCGACGCAAGTCTCCGATACCTCACGATTTTGGTGACTGACTGGCCTGTTGGTCTATAATTGCGACCCTGACTGCTATGCCGGGGGTCGTGGTTTCGATTCCTACCCAGGACAAATGTTTGTGTGATGAGCATGATCATTTGTTCTTTGCTCTGGGTGTAATTTGTCTATAATATGTATGTATTTAGAAATATATAAGTATGTTTATCAGTTCTCTAGTACCCATAACACAAGCTGCAAAGCTTGGGACTACATGGCGTTGTGTGATAGTTGTGGAATATTATAATTATTTGGTATTCAGGCGACTGTTGCATTAACATCCATAGAGGTTCGAACACAGGCATACGTCAATGGATACCAAAGTCGTAAGGTATCGGAGACTTGCGTCGCCTTGTGTACGAAGGGGCTAAAATGTAGGCAAACAGTTTTTGGTAAGCGTAATCTTCCTGACTGAGCTCCTTAGGTGTGTGATACACGCTGTTAGTTTGCGATGATGCATACTCTTAGCAAGAAGTCAATTGTTTCATATTGTTAGAGAATTTAAATAAAGAACATAATCAAGCCATCTCGAAGTTGTATCAACAAAGAAAATACTTTATTTCAACAGAACAGTCGATTTGGCTTGATAAAAAGTAATAAAAAGGAAGTTTACAATGTGTGAGGAATTATATGAAAGGAGAAAGAGTAAAATGATGTCTGAGGAAGAATGGAAGAAAAACTCAAGTTGCGCTGACTCCAAGTAAAATGGGGTAAAGGCAGGAAAATGATCATGATGTTACGTTGGCTGGATGTAGTGTGTAGGTAGGACTACACACGGCTAGACATCAAGCTAAACAAAACCAGTTTGTCTTGGTTACAATTTGTATGATCTTACCAAACAATGAATGGTCAGCTTATACTTGTTTTCATAGCTTAATGTGTAGCCATGTGTACTATGGAATTTGAGAATAAACTTTGAACAATAAATTCATACAAAGAACAAAGGTTCCAATTCAGACTTTCTGATTCTCATTATGACTAGTCTTAAAATATGCTGACAGACTAATTTAAGTTTGCTAAATAAACATCCCATGACCTAGCCAACAGTGATCACATGATTTATAACCTGCCTTTGTAAAAGCCTACGTTTTCCTTT
Source organism: Agrotis ipsilon (assembly GCA_028554685.1). Taxonomy (NCBI): domain Eukaryota; kingdom Metazoa; phylum Arthropoda; class Insecta; order Lepidoptera; family Noctuidae; genus Agrotis; species Agrotis ipsilon. Next base: position 4,589,981 of record CM052961.1, on the reverse strand, counting down.
TCAGTAACCCTACGATACAATACAAGTAGATAGGTAACCATTATTTCGATCCGTGATTTGATGGTCACCATGAGTTGTCGTTATGATGGCTCCGCCCAACGTTGCTATGGGTACCATGGCCATAACAGTTTCTGTTCACAATCATAACAGACTACTTATAAATCAGTATTTCAGTGGAACGTAGTTGACGCGTTGACTTTCGTTCGACGTCTAACGAAAGCTCGTCCGAAAAATCGAGTTGAATTTTCACTGGATTTTTTCAGTTATACGTAGGTTTATTTTCAAAATAAATAAAATTAAATTGTTTGTGCTATTTTCTTTGTAAAATTTGCTTGGAAAGTGTTATAAAAATAATTCAAACTGGGCCAATGTATGGACAAAGCTGTCGTAGAAAAAATACAAAAAGCGAAGTGAGTTTGGGGTGAATTTTGAAACAAAAGTTCTGCGTTTTGATTTTTGTTAAATTTAAAATTTCTTGTCCATAAAGTTTTCTGTTTTATTCTATTTATTTGGACGCAAATTAAAATTAGTTTTTGTTTGTTACTTATTTAACTGTATTATGCGGAATGAAGCTTAAATTCTTTATTTATTATTGTTGAGTAAAATTAAATAGTGGATGCATGTTTTCAGTTCTTAGAGGTTTATTTCAATCAATTTAACTGCAATGATTGATGATTGTGAGCCTTACTAGAAACAACATTGAATGAATCAGCTTGCTTTATTTTTTTAATGCTAAAACTCTGGTTAAACTAAAGAGAACCACGCTCTCGGTGCATTTACGCATGTTAATTGTTTTAATCACAGATAATTAAAAATTTACTCTTACCTTTGTTGACAGAATTCAAGTCGGTACCGTCAGCACGAGTTTTCTGTATTTGAGACGTAAAGTAAACTGCAACTTTGACAATTTCAAATTGAAAATTTTCAAGGAAAAAATTAGTTCCTTCTTCGCACACCAGAGGCGCTGTTCCATTTTTTCCTTGAAAATTGTCAATTTGAAAGTGTCAAAGTTCCAGTTAACTTTACGTCTCATTTACAGAAAACTCGTGCTAAGGGTACAGTTTGTTCTGCTTCATATTTTTGTAGCATATACGGTATCAAACTGCATTTAAGAACTTTTCAGATACAATAAATAGTTCAATTAATTAAAATGAGAGGCATAGTATGTGTAATTGCTTTGTTTATTATCAGCGTGTTTGGGTAAGTCAGAATTTGTTGGAATTAGGTGGTGGTTGAGTACATAGATATACACAGGTAAATAATATGGTGTTGGTATTAAAATGTTTTTTTTGTGCAGTCTATAGGATAAAAATCTCGTTATATGCATAACCTTCTTTATTTAATGGTGTCTAAGAAAATTGTTAATATTTTCACTATATAATTATGAAATGTTAATACATCTTTCATAATGGTGTGTAGTTTAGCAATTCTGTATGTTAATAGAGAACAGTACCTATAAATTAGCTTAGTTCCTTTTCTTGAAATAACAAAACGAAAGGTCAAAGTTTACGTTTTTGCCATTCTTTGCATGCTATAGTTTGTGAGCAGCTTAAATTAAACTAGAATAAATTATGTACACGCAATGGTAATAGAAAATAGTAAATTAAGTTTTGTATGCATAGTTTTGAAATTTTATTCTTAAGGTGCAATAGTTTGTGATCCGTAAATAGTTACGAATTACCCCGGAACGTAAAGGGATATTGAAGGACACTGCGGATTTTAGCCAGTACAAGTCTGATAGTGCTTCCCGCCCTGCCTTGGGTGGTCATTTGATGATTTTACCACGATAAAAAAGGTGCAACAGTTAGGTTAATCCTGGATGGATTATAATTATCTTTTTTTTTCAATTCATTTATTTAAAACTAACAAATACTAACAAAATTTTGCTTGCACACTTTTTGGATGCACTAATTAACGATGTAACAGTTTTTTTTTCTTATCTTGAATGTACAAATCATCATAATGAAAATAAAATTAACACGATAGTTACGATAATAAACATTACATAACATTAATTTGCACCAACAACACATCATTATTTGCAATTGTCGTCACAGTGTGGCTCCAAGGTCATCGTATTCTTATTTGAAATGCATAGTACCTATTTCAAATTATCTTTGGTTGACTTCTTTAATTTCAAATATAATTTGACTGACAGTCAATAAATGTCACCGATACCATAATTGTGGAATCGATGGTGGGGACTGTGAAATCGATCGCAGCGCGCCATGTGACAGAAAAGTAAACTAATTGGGGACACCCGTTCAAAGTGACGTACGTGTCAAGTTTAATATGCACCGTATGCACCACAACCTTTTTTAGGACTTTTTAATAAATAACTAGCCGAAAATATTTATCCAAATATCAAGTTGGCAATAATTGGAAGATCGAATGTCCACAAATAATGTGTTAGCGTCATCGCTCACACAGTATACGACAGAATTGTAGCCTGTCACATACCATCTATTACTAAAATAATTAGCCCCATACTAAGTATTACTTACTTGGTTGACAAATAACTTAAATATTATTTTACACTTTGCCGTGTCGTGACTTTAAGTTAATGATGGTGTGAAAAACGACGATGTGTCTGAATCTAGGCGTAAATTGCTGGTTTCTTTCGTATCCAACGTAAAATACTATTGATACGAACCTATCTGTTGATATTTTTTTATATCAATTTAGATTCTATAGTTGATAAATATAGGTTAGGTATATTTGATGTCAGGGCGAAAAGTAAGCACCTATATGGGTGGCACACATACTTTTATAGATTTTCAAGTACCTAATTATATTTTATTTGATTAATTTTGACAGTAATGGTTATAAATCATTATTGATACAATCATGTCATGTTTTTTGTTAAAAAAACACCGCATTGAAGAGACAAATAAATGACTTATTGATTGTATTTTTGAAAACGATTGGGTTTGCTTTTGTAGGGTGGTAACTTGATGGAATTAGCTTCTTTAATTGAATTAGTTGGTTTAATTTTCTTTTATTGCTTTTGGCATTTCCTGTGAGCTGTATTTACTTTTCCATTTATTGTTTGATATTCATTCAATCAATTAGTGGGTTAAAACCAGCTTATGAGGTTTTTATCATAATGTACTGCTTGCTATCTCGATCAGCATTTCGAGACTAAATTCTGCACGAATGTTTCACATTTTCCTTCATAGGTCTTTTATCTTTTACTTAAACCACCTGGTTTCCAATAGCTCGGAAGGATCTCCCCTTTCTTACAAACTTCTATAGGATTTCTTACTATGATTCAAAAATAAAAAATCAATTAAAATAACCGTAACGCAAAATACGACCATGTACTTTTCAACCTCTGTTTATGTCGTAAAACAAATCTATGATACAGCCTACGTTATTACGCCAACACATCTATACGAGTAGTATTGATCATAATGACTGGCATTTTTGTATTCTTTAACAATCTACCGATTAAAAATAAAATGACGATGATCTTACCTTCGACCTCGGCGATGTTGACTTTAAATCCCCAGTAAATAATTTTAGTTATGACTTTTGACAGCAACGCAGCAGCACGTTCTAAGAGCAAAATGCCAAACCAGCCGATTAAGGTATATTATTTGCCGCCGTCACCACCATGCAGGGCCATTATAATGGCTGCAAAAGTGATGGGGGTCGAACTGGATCTGGTGTTAACGAATATCTTGGAAGGAGAGCATATGACGCCGGAGTTTCTCAAGGTACGATCATAGGTGCTAATCTGTTCTAAAATAATGATATTTCTTTTAAAAAAACATTATTGCAATCTGACATAAAACACTAGGTATCTGATATTTTGACAGATAAGGCTCGGTTTCTATAATGAGATCGTTGTAGCGTACAGCCTAGATATATACTTTGGGAAACAAGGTACAACTCGTAGCAATGACTGTACGCCGTTTTTATCTCGATCTCAAGGTTTCAAAAGAAAATATGATTGTGTTTTGCTCATAAAATTAAAACTAGGCCTGCCCATGTTAAATTAAAACCAGTACAAATTGCAATATTACAAATGTTATACTACTAGTAGAAAGATTGTCAACATCGCGTGCTAAGCTCACATTTTTATTTGTGCTAGCAATAAATCATGTTAGGGTTGCCCTTTTCACGAAACTAGCTAAAATAACTTTAATGTTTGTTGGTTGATGCTTGCTAAATATACGAAAAGGCTTTATGACTTTGTGAATCTTTTTGCTTGAAATGCTGACTTTACTTAGGTACCTTCTTTTGTTTTTAGATGAATCCGCAACATACAATACCGACCATGGATGATAGTGGATTCATTTTATGGGAAAGGTAAGTACTCCTCTCTACTACAAAACTTTCGTGTAGTTGTATGTTGTAATTTCGGCCTTCAATCTGAAGAACGTTTTCGAGAATTTTTTTCTGATCTGATCAAAGATTGGATAGTATTCGCTATTTAATTGCTCTGAGTCTATTTGCTAAAGATCAAAAGATATCTTTACTTTTTCTTCTTTCCTTCCAGTCGCGCAATCCTGACTTACCTGGCGAATGCTTATGGTCGTGACGATGCCCTGTACCCCAAGAACCCTCGTCTTCGAGCCATCGTAGACCAGCGCCTCAACTTTGATCTCGGGACGTTGTATGCGAGATACACTGCTCTTTATGTAAGTTGGTTTGTTTAAGAACTTCTTTGTTCATGTCATTTTGAATTTTGTTAGCTCCTTCATACAAAACGTGACGCAAGTCTTCAATAACTTATGATTTTGGTATCCATTGACGCGTATATGTGTACGCTCTTCTATCAGTTTGTATTGCGATAATCATATGGATATTAAAGTCGTCGTATCGGAGATACGCGTCTTGTTGTGTAGCAATGGGTTCAAGGGGACTCAAACTGCTTCTCCAAAGTGTATTAGTGGTGATTCATACCGTGAGGGCTGATTCGAAGTGGAATTGGACAATAACTGTTACAATACTTGGAGGAGGCCTTTGACCAGCAGTGGAACTAAACTAAAAAAAGTGGTGATTCTTTCGTTAGACCCAAGTAGAGTAACGTGAAATGGGATGAGTAGTAGAGTAGTATGATGAATTGCTAATATTATAAATGGATGAATGGGCGTTGATTACTCTTTTACCCAAAAATGCTGTAAGGACTTGGATGGAAAAATACATAGATCTATAGAGCTTATAAATTGGATAATCGCATAGGAAAGGTACTATTGTTAAGCTCTTCAAGCTAGTTTTACCAGGCTCTGACATGATGTCCAGTAAACGTATCCAAATTCAAACCCGGCTGTTACTCATATAAATTGACGCACCAAATTCATATAGGGACAAAGTTGAACGAACTCGCCTGTTATTCACCGTCTCCCATATCCTGCAAGCCGGATCTGATCAATGTTGCTAGGCGGCAGAAAGATAGGGGGGTGTGGTGATTCATTATTATGAAGTGTAGGTAAGAAACAGAGTCCTGAAAGATATCGCGGCAATGTTTCGTTACCAGTATCTCTAACCTCAAAGCAAACGCCCACTGTATTTGGTCTGAAGCAGGCTAAAATGTTAATTCTCAATTGGGCTTCCTCTCAATTACGTTAGAGTTCGTTTTAGATCTAACACCAGTATTTTACATGGATCATATTCTGACCTATGCAACTCACGGCTAGAAAATGCGAACTTACAAAATTAACTAAAACTAAAATTGAAACCTTTTGCCCGAAAGTTTTTAGGGATTATTCTGTGGAAACAAAGAAGGGAAGGCAAATAAGTAAACTTATCAGTAAACCATGGAAAAATAAGGCTCTTATTGCAAAATCAGTAAATACATCACAGACGTTACTATGTTCCAGGTCCCAATATTGTTCCGCGGAGCCGAATACAGCGAGGAGAATGCTGCCAAGCTGGATGAAGCCTTGGGTTGGCTCAACACTTTCCTGGACGGGAAGGCCTTCGTTGCTGGGGACGATCTCACAATCGCTGACATCTCTATCATCGTTACCATCACTAATCTGGAGGTAAGTTTCCATACGGTAGAGTAGAATAGAAACGAAGCGGGAAACCACAGGCGAAATGTGGGTTTAGGTACTATATAAAGTACACCTAATGAAATTTGTGTGTAGGTACTGCAAGGTACAACATATAGTACCATACATCCTTTAATTTATTGTTTTAAGTACCATGGGGGAACTGATGCGAGCTATGACAATAATGACGGCTGCTATTGAGAAATTAAAATTAAAAAATGGCCGAGTAGAACGCAAACAAAAAGAGACTTGACAGTTCCACAGATTTACCACAATTCAATGAAAATCATAATGAATAAGGAAGAAGTGAATATTACCGAAGTCATGTAGTAAGAGACAATCACTGATGTTTTTAAAAACTCTTGGTAGCATGTAACCTATGAATTTATAACTGAAGTAATCGCTTAAACAACATACCTTTGTAATTTGAACCTCTCGTTAAGTAAAAAAAAAAATCAGTAACAAAGTGAAAGTCCGCTGGCGGGTCGTATTCCAAACCTAGACGGGGTCTTGAAGTCAAATGGAAAGGTTACTTCTAGGCTTTTTATTTCGGGTAAATCATAAATAGTCTCCAACCCATGTCAGACTTGTACATAAAATAGGTTACCTTCTAGCCCGTGTGTACGTTCGCGTTCATAAGATATGTTCCCGCGACGTTACATCTAGCGGGTTCTTCACCGTCGACCACAACTATCTTTCAACATGTTATTGAAAAAAAGACTTGTCAAACGCCTGAAGTCTAAAGTACCCTTGGTAGCATCTGCTATTGCTCACATAGAATTATTAGGTACTATCGTTTATAAGTCTAGCTATTCATTGACGTTCTGCCTCCCTTTATGCAATACTACTCGAAAATGAGCAAGTTTAACTTTATCTCTATTCAGACCAAGATTCTTTTCCACCAACTGGATATCACGGTCAGCATTAATATCTTCCTGTTTTGCAACATTGTACTTAACGTCGGCGCAATACGATTTAGTCTTCCTTTCTCTCGTCACAACATAGCATCAAATAAACTTAAATCGTGCATTATTTCTTTTCAGGCTTTCGGTTACGACATGAGTGCCCATGAGAACCTCACGAAGTGGTTCGAGAGGACTAAGAAGGCTTTGGAGCCCTACGGTTATAACGAAGTGGATGTCGCTGGAGCTCAAATCTTGGCCTCATTTATGAAGAAGGATTAATTTGAAGGAGAATTGTGATGTATTTTTTTAATTCAAGTTAGTTTCACGGATACACAGGTTTATATATTGGAACATTGCAATTATTTATTAATCTGTTTGCTTTTTTCGTTCTTATTACTAAATAAATGATATTAACTAATGTTGCGTGTTTGGCGTTTTCTTTAAATAAAATAAACGAAAGTCATCCAAGATACCTAAGTGAGATTAGGATTCAAACCTACAAAATCTAGAAGTAGCGTCATGATGCTGAATATAACTGAATAAACTAACAACATATCAAATAACATGGAACAATGGCAAGAAGAAGATGATATAATAAACGAAGCAGAGTCCGAACAATATGAGAGATCAAAATCAACACCTTACTAAAATCTACGAATATAGCGTCAGAAACTCGTAACGGTTCAAACATTTACGTTAACAAGAAGCTAAATGCTTGGCATCTACTTCCAACATCATATAACATACGTTCACATGTGTGTACTGGTATAGTCTATATGACACAACAATTAATCGAGGTGTTAACCATTCGATAAACAAAGCACGTTAATAAGGAGTGAGCTCGGTGCGACCCGACGTCCGGTCGCACGAGAACGAACCATGGAGCTATTGAATTGAGGTAGGCATTTCTATGCGGCATAACAATGTGCCGGCGCATGCAGGCGGGTCGCGCGCCGCGCTCCTACCGTTCTACGTTTTCAAAACAAACCAGGCGTTCGATTGTTCCAATTTGAAAAATCCACCACAAAACGATCAAACACATCGTAGTATTCACAAACAACCAGTAGCAAGTGAAACAGAGTGCCTTCGTGTTGTCGTCTCTTAGCGGTGGTTCGCGTCACACGGTAGCTACGATATTCTACAACTGGTTCTAGAATTGAAAATGTGGTGGGTGCAGTGGTGCGGATGATATGTGTTGTACAAGTTGACACAGCTGTGGATTGTGCTACCAGACTATAAACACGATGATGTCTCCAGTGGGTATTTTTTAATATTTATCCGTGTTATTTGTTATTCATAACTTTTCCAATTCAATTTCATAAACATAAGTGTGGTTTTACAAGATTGTTCTAACGTTGTTAGTGCATTTCTTGTGATATGGCAGGTAGTTGCCATTAAACCTTCCGTTTATAGTGCACTGTTATTTAAAACTTATGTAGGTTCTCGATAATTTGAAATTATTTTATAAATTATGCTTTGAGTAGCTCTGAAAACCGATAACATGGGACCTAGATGTAGACGAAGCAAGCAAAACAATGAGAAACTAAAACTTATTAGCAATTTCTTATAATGGTATCATTCTAATCCATGAGACAAGTCAGACACCTAATATGTGACCTCAGATTGAAACCAAAGTTCAGGGATATAATGTAAACATAATCTAACAGTCTACACCACATTGATTTCAAAGGAGTCTTACGTAAAATTTGGTCACAAATAAATTTGTTAAGAGCAGTTTAGAATTTATTAGTTGTCACTTACGGCCCACCGGACCTCATAGACAAGAGGATATGGTCATTATTTTCAACTACGTTACTGCACTTAGGTCATTGTTGAATCGTTTTCATCTCACATGATATCTGATACGGCCGATTACGTCGTCTCATCTTAGTATAGCAGCACATCTACGGATAATACGCGATGGACATCCATCTTACAAAACCTTATTAGTCTACAAAGCTTCCAAACCATTTCTTGGTCTCTATTTGTTAGATTGGATGCTGACCCCATCATATTTGGGAAAAGACTAGCTAGATGATGAAACCTGTTCTTAATCATAGAACAGACCTCTTCAATGCGAAACTCTGATGTATTTGTAAATTTTGTAATAATTTTAAGCTTCAGTACATACATCGTGAACTAATTCACGATGTATGTACTGAAGCTTAAAATTATTCAAAATTACAAATACATCAGAGTAATGTAATGATGCGTTTTATTGTACTTAAATGGTAATCATTGAGGAAGTTAGGCAAGAATCACCGTTATATTTAATTAATAACAGGCAAAATGCACAGAAATCATACCTATATGGACACAATACCGATACTTCATCATGTTAACAGAGCAACCCATGGCAACAAAACCCATCGCCTTCAATACATCAATTTTGTCGGCGTCGTGGATTTCGGTAGATTTGGCCTCAAATTTACCATTAAGCTGCATAGTAGATAGTATGACGACAGTCACACATCCTGCCTTCAAAGGCGTTTTGTTCAATACACAAACGCCTGTATTGATAAATAATGCATCAGTAGAAAACACAATAATGAGTTTTGTTGTTACAGCGATTAACATGCATTCTTATAATAGCTTCAACGTCACTGGCTGTACAGTTCCCACCAAATCCCACATCAGATATATCTGCAGATGAGAAAATGCAGAAAAGTAATAAAACACTGGAAGGTTCGGAAGAAAGTGGACATGAAATAGAAACAGATATTGACGATGTTAAGGAAAAGAAGTTTTTAGATGATGCCATGAGATCAGTATTAGATCCTAACACACTGATTATTAAGACAAATGATATAGTCCAGTCCTTCAAATATCAGTTAGAAGAATTAGACAAAGTAAACACGACACTCGATGTATTTATGGAAGAGATGGATAAGCTAAGTTTGGATGTTTGTAAAACATCACAGGATGCTCTGTGGTCATACGTAACAGATATAAATAATGAAGCTAAGAAAAATAAAATGGTGAGTAAAGTAAAAACGCAGATGCAACTAATATTGTATTTTAGGAAATTCCATGCGAAACAGATCTTAAGTTTAACCGCTTAACGTTGCTATTTCAGGTTAGGATTGCAGCTGAAGAAGATGAAATAAAGAAACAGTATTGGAATATTTTGAAAAAGAAATACCTAAACGATGAACAACTGATGAATGATCCGAAGATGAAAAGGAAGATTAGAATAATAAAGGAACGTGGAACCAATGTGCAGATGCCACAAAGCAAGGTATATGTTTGCATTTACATCAAGAATACGATAATATAAACACCCTTGATGTATTGTCTGTTTTGTATGAAGAAAAGCATGTAAAATGATATTACAGCTACAATGCTACATCGATAAATTCATTCAGTGAGATCATTATTTATATTAAACTGTAGTAGCTTATTTATGCAAGAATTATATTAACAATTCAGCGTTATTATGATTGAACATGAATAAATCTTTGATAATTTATTGTTATCTCGAAAAAGTAAATATGTTTATATAGTTTTTTTTATACTAATCTTATATTTTACTACAATTTCAGCAAAGAGAAGAAATTGATACAATGCAGCGTATTTGGAGTCGGGTTACTGTGTGTGCTTATAATACAAGTTGCAGTTCGGAAGATTCGGTACGCACGATGAGTGGTCAGTCAGTATTATTTACTTATATCAGCATTATAAAAAAAAACGATTATTATACCACCCTTGGTGCTTATTTTACCGCTAATAAGGGATTATAATCGGTAGCAAGTGAATTCGGACATGGATATAATATTACTAAAAACAATCAAACCCGCATAAATCCCACTGCTGGGACACAGGCCTAATAAGCATCTCTGTGCGAGTGTGCTGTAATCTACAATTCGGGCTAGTAGAAGTCACAGCACTTCGAAATTTTGGTTCTGTCACAGTCGGTCTCCTTACGATGTTTTATTTAACCGTTTTGATAGCAATAACGATGAAAGGTATTATTCACTACAGGGCAACCATTACTGACGATGTTAATACGTAATCTCCGAAAGAATTCTTCAAAAACATTGCTATTTAATGTTATGATTGTTATCGAATTTTCCAGCTAACAATAGAAACAAATTTTTCAGACGTTATATCGATCTTCAAAACAAGCAACGATACAAAAGAATTGGCGTATTATTGGAAAGTTTATCGCGATACGACCGGCAAGAAAATACGTCCAATATTCAAAGACTATGTCGTAAGAATGAACAAGGTAGCAGAATCAGAGAATTTCACTGATGCTGGTGATATGTGGCGATACGCATTCGAAGATGATCATTTTGTAGAAACTGTGGATAGAATCTGGAAAGAGATTAAACCATTCTATGATTTACTACACGATTACGTCAGAGCAAAGCTGAAGTTGGTTTACAAAGACCTACTGAAGAATAATGATAAGTTAATTCCAGCTCATTTATTGGGTGAGTTTCTTTTTCTTTAAAATAATTGCCTTGTACTAGAACTTCCTCCGTTGTTGCATTTACAAACATTGTAACTCACGTACACAAATAGCTAGACCCGGAAGCAACTGTTGAACTAGAATTTGTTCCGGAATACACAGCGCAGTAGCCAATCATTCAGATACTGCGCCAACCGTGTTGTCTGTCCAGACGCCTGATAAAAATTGAATCGCAATATGTATAACTAAATATTGTCATAAGGTACTTCTTGCTATGCAATTTTTTTCAGGCTTTATACAATTCATTAATTTGTTGTTGCCAATAGCTTTGCCAGCGTGTACATCCAAACTAAGCATAATAAATATTAAGTAATATTAGTTGGATTGTTATTTGACAAGCTCAATGTTATAAACACAATTATTTTTTTCTCTCTTTATCTGTTTTACTTACCTATCTAATTACGAGAGTACTTCTTTACTACACATATTTCAGGTAACTTATGGGCTCAAGAATGGCAAGCGATCTATCCTAAAGTAGTCGCATACGCAGACCACATGCGACCGAAACTTCTTAAAAACGAAACAATACTTTCGAAAGACCTGTTCGATGCAGTCGATGAGTTCCATCAGTCCATTGGGTTTGAAAGCGCGAAGGATTCCTTTCATGATATTAAAGAGACGATGACGACTGCCAACTGCTTGCCTTCCAGCCATGACATGTGTGATGGAGTCCATTATAAGTAAGAAATTATTTATATCAATCTATCTATCGTCGAAGGGTATGGCAGAGGTAACGCACCGCTCGATCAAGAACTTAGACCCAGGTCGACCTCGCGTAGTATTCCGCGCGCGCTTCAAAGAGCTGTCAGCAAATTGATTGAGTCAAACACCTGCCGAGTTTGCGGGACCGTCTGTAAAGGTAATCATGACCCTAGAATGCAAAGGGCAACTGCAGCAACAGGGTGGATTTTTAATTAGTAAGACTAGAAATCCTAAGGAAAAAAACCCAATAACGTTGTTGAAAACTCTCTCCGTTGTTGACTATCAAACCAAAAACCTTAAGCAGACGCTCAAGAGCAACATCATTTTGCTGTCTCTCTGCTAACTTTGGCTTGTCTTTGTTATTGTTGCTGGCGTCGTACTATCTAAACTTTGATACAGGATATTAAAATCTGTCGAAAACTTGTTTTTTTTTTGCAAATATAGAAGGGTAAAAGTTGACCTTTATATTACACCGACCTTCAGTCTAAGTTAATCGAGTATGATTAATTAACTATCTGTCTATTTATTGATAAGTACTTTACTTTGCCAAGCAACCCAGTTTGAAATAATTTGGACCCGGAAGACTTGGATCTAAATACTGTAATATCCTTTTTCGATGTCAATCAGGCTCATTTTAGACTGAAGTTATACCCTAAAAGAACTTTATTTGTGCGAATTAAAGTAGTTTCTTATAAAACAATGGTCAGATATCATATTAGTTACCGAGCTAACAAAAGCACCAAATATCGGAAACGAAACCAAAACTAATCTCTCAGATTTGAACCAAGCATTTACCTACACATTCACTTGGCTTGGTGGTTTCAATGATGGTGATCAGGTGGTATGATTTAAGAACATGGAAACCCATAGGTGATTTTTACAGTTTTTTACCCGATTCGTGGCATTTTAACATTGCTAAGGTCATGGATACTTTGTACTGAAAACTGATTTTAGACTCTTTATAATTTCTAGGATAAAATGGTGCGGAGAAAAGGTGACGGATATCGTCGTGGGATTGTCACGGGCTGCCAGACTTCTAGGACATGTTCAGTACTTCAAGCATTACAGGAGTCTTCCTCCGTTGTACAGAGATGGGCCAAATCCAGGTACATACCTACATACCTATAACATACAGATTTATGTAATCCACGATGAGTTAGGTAGAGTTGTACCTAAGAGTACACACACAATGACGGGGCCCACTCTCAGAGGGCCAAAGCCTGCCGGGGTCGCGGGACTTATTTCTATTACCGTGACCCTGGAACATAAAGGGCTACTGAAGGACACCGTGGATTTTAGTCAGTACAAGACAGACAAAAAAAAAAATAGTACACACACACTTCAACAGTGATTTTTTCCTGTATCAAGGGTGTGTTTACAAACATACTCGTATAAAGTCAAATACACCCAGATCCAGAATATCTACTTTCAGATAATACAAATATTTGTAACATTCGGGGATAGAACCCGCGACACGATCGTCGATCGCTCAGCCAGGTGCGCTAACCGTGTCGTCCATTAGGTATGTGTATGACCATTATTGAACTTGGCAATGGTGCCACCAAACAGGCACACATTCAGGTTACATGGCTATTACCTGAGAAATCTCTAACAGGCAAACCTAGTAACAATTTTCCCGAGCTGAAAATCGACCCTCATGTTCACCATTCGCGCTTAACCAACCGAAATTCACAAGATAATAATGATAATAAAAAAATATTGGCAAAAACTAACATAATGATCGTCTTAATATGGTGCCAAGGTCGTCCCTTCTTAGTAAAAATAAATAGTAGGTATGTGATAAACACATTTTACGTTTGGCTTAGTACTATGTGTATAATTTCATGCAGGTGAGCAAAAATATATTCAATGCTACTGTGGAATGTCAATATCAAGTTCAGCAAAAAAACTTTATTGAAGTGTGTTCTTAAAATATACAGTTACATTTTTAGTCTGAGATCGAGTTAGTTTCAGTTCTTAACAAACTGACATGAGAATGGAACATTGTACGCCAACGTTGAACGTATAACCTCAAGCAAACCTTCCAAGGATCACAAACGTGATGTTTTCATAAGATAAATAAATTACAATTGAATAATTAATTTCGATCGTGTTACAGCGTTCCACGATGCAATCTCTGACATCGTCGCCGTTCAGTTGACCTCGCCGGAACACCTGAAGACCCTGAACTTGGTGAAGGTTGAAACTGGCCCCGAAGTTACCCTGAACCATCTCCTCTGGGTTGCCTTGGAGAAGTTGCCGCTTATGGCTTACGCTTATGTTCTGGATAAATGGAGATGGGATGTCTTCGGGAACAGCAGCTTGGAAGACTGGAATCAACATTGGTGGGATCTAAGGTTAGTATAAAATATAATTATTTAAAAAAAACGCAAAATAGTTTATATACCGTGAGTGCTTTTAGACACAATTGGATGCAAGCCGCTTCCAACCGGTCCTCTTCCAAACTTTTAGGGAAGGCTTATGTTCAGCGGTGGACGTCCTACGGCTGATAATTATGATGATCATGATTTAGACATATTTATGAACATTTACATACATCCATACATGAACAGCTAGATCCGGATCAACTAACTCTAGGCCATACAAAATAAATTGTTTTATGTCAGTATCGAACCCGCGCGGCGTAGCAGTCAATCGCTACGTATTTCGTTCTAGATTGCTGCTTTACATAATCAGGTCTATAACTTTCTCCCTGCTGGGACACAGACCTACTATCTATAAGCAGGAGTGGGTGGGTTATGACCCTACTCCTACGACACAGTGCCGTTTTTTGAATGTCACATGTCATCAAATGCTTGGTTCATGGGCATGCAAAACATGTGAAGAATCCGTTCTTCAATTGTTTTCCTTAAAGACGAGGAAATAAAATGCAAGACATAAAGTAACGTGCTTGACTGAGTTCGAAACCATGACCTACGACACAGAAATCAGGGTCACTGGCCATCACTGTTACAATACTGTTTGCGGAACTTATATCATTGATCCGATATTAATTAATATTAAAAATAACTGTTATAGATTGTGGATGCGTGTAGTCACGGGTCTTCGTGACGTGTTGAACAGGACTTGCTTATTGTAAACAGCAATAAATCAAGGGTATTATGGTGATCCTTAATTTATCGTGCTTGACTCTTTGTATGTATTATGTAGTGAGAAGGATCTAGTGTTAGTGACTAGCCAGTAATATAATTCATTTTATTTTTTTGTAAAAATGAGTTTGCATATTAATAAATGCATTCTTATACTCTTCAAATATAATAAGTACGAAGCCTGGATTTGGATTGGACCCATAGTGCTTTACACTATATGACATGCGGGCCGTTAAGCTCTTATCTGTGTCAGTATTACCTCGATATTATGCTTGATATCAGGATTGAAAATTAAATCTAGCATAAATGGAGTTTGCTAAAAGAATGAGATAGAGTATAAATTAGTGAGAGACAGAATATAAATTAAATAAATGAGCAACAAATTATAAAAGCCTATCTATAAGCCCCTTCGTACACAAGGCGACTCAAGTTTCCGATACCTTACGATATTGGTATACATTGACGCGTGCCTGTGTCCGAACCTCTATGGATTTGTATTCCGATAGTCGCTTGGATACCGAAGTCGCAAGGTATCGGATACTGGAGTCACCTTGTGTACGAAGGGCCTTAATCGAACTTTTTATAAAATCGAATGTTAGTCTCATAGCGAAAAATAACTGCGGTTTTCCTTAAACCTTCACTTGTAGCTTTTTGTTGATATCAGAATACGTACATACACTGAGAGGTACATGCAAAAGGTCAATTTATAATCATAAACAGTACCTACTTTTAATTTACGAACTTGAGTACCGACAAACAAAAACAATCCTAATCGGATAGATCTAAAGTTTAATTTTGAGAAATGCCTTGATTGCCTTGAGCGCTAAGTGCCTATAATAGGAGTGATTTAGGGTTTTTTTTTTTTTTAGGGAGGGATTTTGAAAGGGTGGCAAAATATACACGTAATTAAAATTAGTCGTGGGCATAATCAACTGTTCCTTTTGCTGGTGCCAAAATGCTATGAAAGTATAATAAATTATGAATTCTAGTCATACATCTAAGCAGTGATTGCTCATTAGCAATTCAAATTATGAGTCTAATCCATTTATAGGCAGAAGCTAACGGTGCATATACCTGTTTATTTACTTACCTATCTACTATTGACATCAGCAAGTACTAGGTCGGCAGACATCGTTTGTAAAAGTATTTTTAACTGAGCTGGCTTATACATTTCCTAGAAAGAAAACAAAATTTAGGACGCATATAATTATAATAACAAGATATTCTGTTCATAATTTTACATTTCACAATTCTTTTAGCTTGGTAAAATCATCAAATGAGCCCTCCCAACATAACAGGGCAGAGCGGTAGGGACTGTCAGACTCGTACTGACTAAAATCCACGGTGTCTTTAAATAGCCTTTTACGTTCCGGGGTCACGGTAATGAGATAATAGCAGGCTTCGGCCCTCCAGAGGGAGGCCACGTCATGTTGCTGGTCCATGGTCTAACCTTTTTTTAGGTGGTAGTATTAATTGAGTCTTCCCGCCCTGGATGGAGCTAAAAAGACTGTCTTACTCTTTATTCTGACTGACAAATATTCCACTGTGTTTGTTCAAATGCTCTTTACGTTCATTATTTTCATTTCTTCGTTCTTTAGGGATACAACAACCTGTTTAGAATGTCCCACGACCCATATTGATAAACCTTCTGTGTCGCACCAGAGCCAGACTAATAACGGGAAATGCAGTTTATTTTCGTTTTAATGGAAGTTTATACGAACTTTTAGACTTTAGTCGGGAAACTAACGAGAATTGCTGTTTAGGCAATTATACAGGTTAATCAGCGTTATCCCACATTAGGTTCTGCAATAATACTCAAAATACATACTAGAAATTGACAAAAAATCACAATACAGTAGAATCCGTTTATTATGACTTCGTTTATAATGACCAACCGCTTATTATGACGTATTACACAGCGAAGTTTGGTTTTCATAGAAAATTCTTTCAACACCTTCGACAAGTGTTCGCAAGCGTCACGTGATACCCGATGATGTTCGGCGCATGCTCATGGTTGTTTTGAGTCTCAGTGGGTAATACAATTAATATTATTGACTTAGTTCTATATTGTCTCTCTGTTAAAATAAATACATACTGACAAACACAGGAGGTTGTTTATTTTGTACAAAATGCTTTATATGACGTCCAGAATGACTGTCCCTTCAATGTCATAATAAACGGATTCAACTGTATATTTATACTTTTTGTTTCAGAATAAAAGAGACTGGAGTGTCACCTCCGGTACCTAGGAACGAAACTGACCTAGATCCAGCGGCAAAGTACCATGTTGTGTCTCATGTGCAGTACATTACGTAAGTATATTATTATGTAAGCTTATTTATGTATTTACCGGTGAAAGTGATAATGAGTGTAAATACAAGAAACAGGGAGATAATATGTAATGGATTTGGTTGCAATACTGTTTTGGGGCAAGGATAAAGAAGCTATGAAGTTTAATTGTATCGTCAGAGGACTTAGGCATGATCACGGAACGTGAAAGTAACAAAAATGCACGCACTATGTGCGTATTCGATCGTCAAGTTTATCAAATGGATAGTAGCGTGTGATGTGACCGAGATGTGAAGTAAGGCCACGAAGGGACATCATCATCATCATCTCAGCCATAGGAAGTCCACTGCTCAACCTATTTACCTAGCCTCCCCTTTGGTCTCTACATATATCGGTTGGAAGCGACCTGCATCCAGCGTCTTCTGGCGACCTTTATACGA
This sequence comes from Agrotis ipsilon, assembly GCA_028554685.1. Taxonomy (NCBI): domain Eukaryota; kingdom Metazoa; phylum Arthropoda; class Insecta; order Lepidoptera; family Noctuidae; genus Agrotis; species Agrotis ipsilon. Next base: position 4,572,059 of record CM052961.1, on the reverse strand, counting down.
AGGGACGTACGAGTCAAGTTTAACATGCACTACGACCATTTTAAGGGGTTTATCAGATTCTATTTAATTTTTAATGAAGAACAAGCCGAAAATGTTTATTAAAATACTTCGTTGGCATAAATTAGTAGATCTTATAACCCCAAATAACTTGGTCTCTAGAAGGCGCAGTCTTCGCGTACACTTCGTATGGCATTATGGTTTTGCGTCAAGTAAAATACTCATCATCTACAATAACATAAAGTCTTAAAACCAGACTTGTTGGCATTTGCGTAAGGTCGCTTTTAATTATTCAGCTAATGGATTTATCAATAGGACATCATATAAGTAGGCTCAACGATAATGACAAAATAACTAGAAGAATTTATTACCCTTAAAAATGAGCTTTAAAATATGAATCATAGCATTCAATCGTTAGTCATCAACGTAACTTTTATCTTAAACCTACTGTGAGAAAGCATAAAGTGTCTTATCTAATCCACAATCTCAGTGACGTATAGTGAGTTTTCTCTGTTTGATAAGTGATAACATACGAATCTTTCTGCCTGTGTCATCTTTCTCCCTGAATAATTTTATTAGGGTTTTTTTGGAGATGTGTTGTTTGCGGATGCTGTGCAAATGATTATTATACTTATTGTGATTCATGATGGACAATATCTTTTACTTTTAGATAACTGTCAGCTTGATTCATTGTTATGAGGTTTTTCTTACTAGTTTGTCTCCGGATGCAACCCAAATGTTTTATAAAATCTTATGATTCATGGAAGATATTTTCTTTTATTTATTATCTTTTTTTTCTAGATACCTGGTATCTCATGTTCTGGAATTCCAAATTCTGCTCTCGCTATGCAAAAGGGCGAACCACACAGGGCCTTTACATGAATGCTCCATATACGGCGTCAAGGAAGCAGGAAAAGTTCTCAGGTATAACGTGTATCTAATTAAAGTGCATGAGAAAAAATCATTAGTGTCTCTTTGTTAGCCAAGGATGTGAATGGCGTAATTCAAAGATGTGCAGATAGATTATGTTGTATTTTTATCAATATAATTGCATTTTATTACGAACTGTCATACAATGCTTTTATGCAATGAGAATCAGCGCGATTGCTCATGATACGATGGGATGCAATTTGACCGAATTTTGGTTGGTAAGAATTACAAATTGAATGAATCGTGTCATGGTCGCGAGACTCATTCAATCACCGTGACCCCGGAACATAAAGGCTATTGAAGGACACCGAGGATTTTAGTCAGTACAAGTCTGACAGTCCCTCCCACCCTGCTCGGGGTGGCTCATTTGATAATATTACCACGTAAAAAAAATGTGTCATGAGCAATCAGGCTTATTCAGATGATTACTACATAAAATAATATATGAATAAGTTATTATACACTATTTTGCAAAAAAAAAACGGGCACGTAAGGAAATTTACGTTCTAAGGTCGATTTGAGTTAATTAAATGAAATTTATTTCTTTGACGTAGTCTGTAAACTTATAATCGTGTAAATTAATGCGCATGTGCGCGTGAAGTGAATTCGGGCAATTAAAAGATTCTTTAAAAATCGATGTACACGCCCAAACAATAAGAAGTGGTCGGCAATAAAGACAAGATTTTTTTTTTACTATTTTAAATTAAATAATGTTACAACCGTAAAAACCTGATAACGAGTGTGACCTCCTCTTGCCAAAATCATAGCTTGAATTTTTGTGGGCATGCTTTCCACGATGTTTTTATAATACTTTGAGGAATACGTTCCCACTCTTCTTCAATGAGCTTCATCAGAAAACAATACTTTATTCCAGTCCTCCAGAGTCCACGAAACACAAAAAACAACAAACAAATTAATAAAACCTATTTCTTGTCTTGTCTAAACTAAAGTGCCCGTTTTTTTTGCAAAAGAGTTTATTAACTTTCAACACTTCCATAATCAAGCACCACAACAAAAACAAGATGATAAGAAAAAGTGATTGAGTGTTTTTACTACATTATACAACATATTTAATTAATCATTAGCTTATCTGATTCTTCATTCACTTCAATATAATCCAATGGTCTCGGATTTAACAGCATCCTTTCAGAATATTATATTTAGAAAAAAAGGGGATCCCCAATGATTTTAAACTGCATGTAGTTACAAAATGAAATAATATTGTGCTAATTTTAAAACTCAACACAGAATATGATGTCGTTTGAACTTTTCATTTCACACTATTATCGTCAATAATATTATTTGTGACGTCGAGTACTCGTTGTATGTGGGAAAAACTTGTCTATAATGCACTCCATGAAGCAATTACCATTCACAATTCGAATGCCATGCACGGTTCTGATCTTTGGTCCTGGATGTTGTAAGTGGCATCGAACGCTGTCAGCATTTTATTGTCGATATGCATTAGAATTTTGTTTACTTTTCCTCTAGACGCCAACTGGCGAACGTTTTAATGCTCTATCATTAATCGGAAAACATGGGGCAAATTGTGCAACTGTTTTTGCCGGCTAACTCCGACAAATACAGTTATAAGCCTTAAAGGAATCTAGATCTTCATTGGTCCGTAGATAGTCCTTCTATAAGCTGCGTATTATTAAAACCTATACCGTAAAACGGGGTGAATAGGGACGCAGGGGTGAATCGGGACAAAACTTTTACAGGGATTTAAATGTTGAATTAATGTGATAGGTTACCAACAACTACTCAATTTTATTTATTGATGAATAGTACATTAATTTGAAACCTTGCTGGCAACATAGCATCATAATTTTTCGTTAAAATCCACTTCAAAGTTTTGTCCCTATTCACCCCTGTGTCCCTATTCACCCCGTTTGACCGTTACTTATTTCAGCGATGGCATGGCTCTTGGTGCAAGCGAAGACTGGAGAACAGTCCTTAAAGCTATAACTGGCGAAACTGATCTATCAACTGAGGGCATACTACAGTACTTCGCTGAGCTCCAAAAGTTCCTCAAAGAAGAAAACTTGAAAATGGGAAGTTTAACCGAAGGGGACATGGATCAGAGTGCACCAATCATTGTAGGTGTCATTGTAGTGTTATTGACAATACTAATAGTGGTACTTTACTGTGTAAAGAAACACGATGTTGGTGGCAAAGTGTTTTCTGCTTGCGGTTTGAGCAAAAACGGCTCTTTGGACATAGTGACAAATGAACTACCGCAGGGAAAGAACAACGAAGTGGAAGGTATAAGCGAAGATAAGGTTTGAAATACAATTTACCATAGATCTGATTGTGATTACACTTATGTTTATTTTCTAAGTGAAAGTATTGTAGAAACCTAGGACGGAATCAATAGATATAAGAGAAACTATTATTTAGCATTTATCGTGCCAGTGATTATCAACAAGTTACGATTCTTAAAGATTAGTTATAAACGTATTTGTGTGAAAGTTTCGGAATATTGTTTTATGAATAAGTTTTATTGCCATGGGTATGTTATTTACGAATAAAATTTATTGAATTACTATTTCTTATTTTTGTGAATGTGTTATATTATTAACACCCGTGTTTCCAATGGGCTAGAGCAACGGTCGGCACCCTTTTGGTAGACAAGGCCTACAAAGTGGCGATATCAATTTACGGCAGGCCGCAATTTATAAAAACGGAAAATATATCCCCTTATTTATAAATAAATACTTCAGTTAACAAAACAATCATGGGCCAGAAGATGATCAAGAGGTGAGAGACGATTGCAGATCGCATGCGGCAAGCGGGTCTAGCTTTGCCGACCGCTGCGCTGTGCTAGACAGTGTCTTAAGATAAATCAACAGTTCACTATTTATGTTTTATTCAGACGAACAGGTTAAGGGTGAAGTTCCTGACTTTTAAATAAGAGAAACTACATGAGATATTGCTGTACTTATAGAAAGATCTTAGGATCGTCAGAGCAGTTTGCTGTTGTTCTGCTAGTTGAAAACTTTAATAGCCAAAGTACTGGCTATTGTTAAACATTAACTAAATTATTACTACACATAATAATTCAAGTAGTACGACAAAAAGGAAAAGGTCATCCAGCGGTGACTGTTTAACTTAAATTGTTACAATTTGAATGGAAATTAACTGCATGGTGTAGGTATAAACCACTGCATCAAAAGTATTCTCGTCACGCAAGACTGTCGCTTGTAACATGTTTTGTGTCATACGTGTTTGGCTTTGAAATTGTTCGGATGACAAGCCAACAGCTTATTTCATAAATAAATCATAAATTGAACCAAACTTTGAATTCTATAGAGCGAAACTAAAAAACTGACCGAAAACAACAGCGTCATTTATGAGTACCATTTAGATTTACTATTTCTATTTTTATTAAAAAATCGGCGTATATAATTTAAGTTAACTTCACGCACTTATAGGTACTAGGGTCTAGAGTCAAAAGAATTCTATTTTTTTAGCTAAAAGACTTCTACGATTGGACATGGGTTCAACCGATCCTGCACTTTTGGCATCGAGCAGACTCTTAAGAGGCTATATAAGTTTTAAAGACTGACATGGTCACTACCAACTATTATTTAGTTTAACTCAAAACATATAATAAACATGGTAAATATCCCGTCTTAAGAGGCTGTTAAACTTGAGCATTCACGTCTTGCGAATGTCAAACAAACGAGAGTATTTAAGCGAGCATTCTAACAAACGTCCTGGCGAACCATGAAACTATTTGCCGAGTTGACTTTTAATTCTGAAATCTTTTTGATGAAAATATTTTAAAGACCGAGCGAAGTCTAGAGCGTTACCTAAAGAAAGATCGTGAAAATGTTTTGATCAATGATTGGCTTTGTTCGTTGTTTGACAATACAATATTCAAGTTTTTAATACCTTACATCATCATCATCATCTCAGCTATAGGACGTCCACTGCTGAAAATAGGTCTCCCCTTTAGATTTCCACATAAACCGGTTGGAAGCCACCTGAATCCAGCGTCTTCCGGCGACCTTTATAAGGTCGTCTATCCATCTTGTTGGTGGCCGTCCTATGCTGTGCTTACTTGTCTACGGATCACCTCATTTCGGTTTCGATCACGTAGAGAATATATAATGCCTTTAAAGCTGATCATTTGATCAACGATAGACATTAAACGTCAAATTATTTTGTTATATATTGCTGTGCAGTAGTGTGCAGCTATAAAATATTACCTTGACCAGCTCTGCATTTAACCTAATCTGCACATGTTCATGGAAAGGCTTTGGTGTATAAACTTGGTTAATACGTGTATATGTGGTGTGCTTCCATAGCCTGTCCTTCAAAACGGACTGAGCAAGCAAAACCAGTGAACGTGTTAACGCTTGAAGAAGGCATAAATCCAACAGTTTCATCATTTGACTGATTTAGTATGATGATAGTTTTGTAAATAGCTTAGCTCTGGGCCTAAATCTGGCCTAGAAGCAAAGATGACCAAACTTCGAGCGAGCTCATTCAGAAGAAACTTGAACTCGAACACGATCAAAATTCTGTGTGGTGGTTGCGAGCTAGGCATACCTGGTGAGTCCTACCACCGCTTGTGGGATCGTTCAGTCATCAACGCAGGTAACAGGTAGCCTGTGGTGCAACTAGAGGGGATTATGGTCTTTTACAAAGATTTTGACATCAAGTTCAATGTCCATACGCTGTAAGTGAGTTACGCTGAATTCATCACCATCTCCATGTCTAGCCTTGTCACATCCATTCCAGATGCAACTGAATACAATAAATGAATACTGATGTGTCAATTTTACCTGGAGCGGCTACTTACCTAATCTGCACATCCAAGTAAGTACTGGGCGATACAGGTACACCTTGGTGAGACTAATTACGTTTTTGAGTTATAATAAAGATATATATATGTTGCAGTCAATACTCTTAACCAGTCAAAAGTACTATTGACTAGCAAAATCAGTCAAAAGTACTTTTGACCGTATGCTTTAGTCAATAGTACTTATGACTAAAATAACAGTTAAAACTACTTTTGCCCAATGGAGCTGGTTAAAAGTACTTTTGACTAAGTGATTCCGTCAAAAGTGGTTTTGACTGGTTGTATCAGTCAAAACCACTTTTGATGGATTGCTTTTGCTGTGTAATTCAAAGTGCCATAATAGTTTGAGTAGCATGAATAAATAATTCTTCATTTTTTCTAAAGCGGAGCGCTCGTTTTATTTCTAAAACGGAGGAAGAGGGCTTTCGAAGAAAGGTCGACGGAGCCCCGCTACGCGGGGCTCCTTTTTCTGTCTACAAGGTTTAAAGGAACCTAACCAAACCGAACCTCGAGGTGCCCCTGAAGTCGACCGTCTTCTTCTCGTTCAAAAGCATAAAGTTGTTCAGCTGGTATTTAGATAGGAGTGTATGTAATGGGGCACTGAGAAAAAAAATATTGGTAAAAACGACTTGGGTCACCCCGACACGGACAGGTTAGGTTACAATTGTTTAAATCACCCAAAAGTAGGAGCAGTGGAGTGGAGTGGTTTTGACTGATGTTTTATTGCAGTTAAAACTACTTTTGACGAAGAGCGTCAGTCAATAGTACTTTTAACCGCAAATTTGCAGTCAAAAGTACTAATAACCAATAATTTTCGGTCAAAACCACTTTTGACCAACCTGTTCAGTCAAAAGTGCTTTTGACTGATTTTGCTAGTCAATAGTACTTTTGACTAGTTAAGAGTTTTGACTGCAACATATATATACCTACTCGTATCTGTCAATGTCCTAAACTAAATAGAGTGTAGCGATATAGACTGACGTTATTAAATTACAATTTACTAAGCAGGGACATACTACAATAATATGTCATGGTCTAACAGTTTCGATCACTTAGGTCTGCTCTATTAAATTAGAACTTCATACAAGGATATTTTAGTCTGCGAACAGTACGTAGCTAGAACTGCGTTACGTTGTCGACACAAAACATTCTATAAATTGACACATTAAGGCCGTGAGCCTCAAAATAAAATCGTTATGAAATTGGGCAGTAAAATTATGTTAGAATAGAAAATTGATGTAAACCAGCGCAATCCTATATAATCGATGATAATAACACACATGAGTATAGCAAATGTGAACGTAACTGCCATTCCATGGGTCATGGACGTATATAATTTTTAGTTGGAATTGCATTTAATCATTTTAGTATATGTGCAGGGGCGGATTTAAAACTTTTGAGCTGCAGCTAAGGGCCCCGCTGATATAGAGGGCCCCCAAAATTTTGAAGGCAACGGACCTGTGCCTAGTTTATCATACCGAAGAAAACTTTGTGAAAAATGGCAATTGGTTGACTAATTAGACAGACCCAAATGCTGTATGGCATGTTGGTATAAACCCAGGGCGAACCAAATTCATGGTCCGCCCCTGAACCAGGGTGACAGAAACTCCTTTAATATTGTTTAAAATTGAGTTTTTACAAGAAAGACATCTAATAAGACCTAAAAGCAAAACCTAATCTACACACATTTAATCGAAATCTTTAGAGCCACACAAACACAGGAATTATTCTCGTTTAAAGTTATAACATTTAAAAACAAACCTCTAGTCAAATCGTGGAACTTTTTGACTACAAGGAATCAACAGTAGTTTTCCGAATTTACTGAATACAATCCAAGTTTTTGTTGAACGAATTGAGATTAAACAATCGATCGTTCCTCGGGTTCGTATAAGCAAATGACTGCTATTGACGGACAACGTTGTCCGCTGTGGACATCCGCTCATAGCCGACTTGTCGAAATGGTTAAGAATGTGAGCCGGTGTAAACTAACTGCAATCACCTAACCGTTACCGCTTGTGACGAACGCGCGCAACTAGGATCGCGGCGCAGGAGTTCGCGCGCTATTTGCATATTCAAAAATCGAACGCTGCGATTGACGTTAAGAACTGATGTTTTTTTTTTTCAAAATAATTAAATAGCATCGCATTTTTAAATATTTAAAAATATATAAAAGAGAAAAGAGTTATAAATAGACAATATAATAAAAATACAAACACACAAGGGCCACAATAAATGAAACTTAAGTGAAGTGATGATACATGGTTGTGAATAAGTTTTAATTAGAAGGTAAGTTTCCTCGCAAAATATTTTTCAGGGTTACCTATATTTCAAAACAGAAAAAAAATCTGCGCAGATTTGTGAACGGTCATCTGTTTGAGTCATCAATATTACACTGAAGTTTAATACATCCATACATTATTAGGGTATATTATAAAAAGACAATATAAAGTTGTCAAGAAAATATAACATAATGAATATAAAATTGCTTCCAAGCCAATTTTCAGCAATCACTACAGTGTTTTTTATTACAGTGAGCGCAAAAAGTGGATATAAATAGTTAATCATTATTATGACAATTTACTGAAAACATGAAGTTTTTTATAATTATGTCGTGAACAACATAATCAGTGGTTAGCTTGGGTGGTTTGGTTTGCAAAGACACTAGCACGAGTTCAAAACATAAACGTGAAGTAAATACGTCAATTTTTAATCGAAAATAACAGTATCCTTTAGCATAAAGTTCCACTTTTAGGCGAAAGGTTATAAAAAAACTTATAAAAAACTTTTTTTTTAAGTAATTATATCATAAAAAAAAGTTCTGCACTGCTTCTAGCGTTGACTCATTTGATGATTTTACCACGATAAAAAAAAAGAAATTGCAAAATAATGTTAAAAAAATAATTTATTTATTTTACGAGTAGGTATCTACGAAATAATCATAAAAGAAAAATATTGTTAATAAAAATAACAACTAAGTGTAGGTAGTTAGGATATCTACTTTATTTTTTATAGCAAAATTTTATTTTCAAGACATAAAACTGCGAATGGCCAGGTGTACGCAGAATTGATTTTCATCAATGTAACTAACAGCTTATTTATACAACTGCTTTATGATTTCGTAAAAAAAATCTTTCATTTATTTTTATTATAATACGAAAAGGTTTATTTTCGAAGGATTTCAAAAGATTTTAATTTCTATCACTATAGGAAAAAAATCGAAATATGCCTTCATATTGGCGATCGATGTGTTGGCGTCTATAAATAATCCAAATGGACGGACATGCATGACGGCGGCATTCATAATTTTTAACCTAGGCAGAAGCATGAACCGTAAAAACACTGAATTAATTAGTAAAAACAAGTCGCAAAATTTTAATTACACATATTTTTATAATAATTTATGTAAATTAACTGAATTCAGTCAACAGTGGAGATTTTGGGTTTCATAAGTGAGCTGGTAAAGTTATATTATTGTATAAATGACCCAAAAATTGTTAACTTATTGAATGCATAATAAAATAAAGAATTACAAAATCTGAATGTAAACAATGTTTTAAACATTACATGATGTTTGTTTACTACGGTTTTCCCCAATATGGACTCCTCATATTATATCCTGGTTTTTTAATGGCTTGAATGAGAGTCTCAAGTTTTTTATTTATCTTATGAATAGGTATTCCTAAGACCGCAACTTCTTTAACATATATTTTTTTAAATTTCTTTGTTTTCAGTGGTCTAAAGTGCGCAAGCGCAACTGCTGAGACTGGGGTCGTGAGCTCTTTCTTTTTATGGTATTAAAAAAAATTGATCCGTGCTAGGATGTTCTTACGTATCATGTGTTCTTTTACAATCATATGAAACCACATACACAAACACCCAGACCCGTAACAATTACCAACTTGTAAGACAATAAAAATATTTGTTCCGCACGAAAACCGAACTAGTTATACGCAGCGAAGCAGTAAATCGTTCAGCTACTGATCGTGATGTAAACGTGACCAGAGTTTCATGAATTGAATTCAATAACTGATAGTACAAATACAAACAAAATTAAATATATACCTAGACCAACGAAGAAACTAAATAATATAATTACTGGAGTGGATTATGGTCTTTGTAATATCAGCCTGTATTGTTACTGACACCCTGACTTACGAATTGTAAGTAGATAGTAGATTCGAATCCAGCCAGGCGCTTTTATGTAATTTATTTCATTACCATTGCTCACAAAATAAACAGGGAAGAAACATAGTGAACACAACGCCCCGTCGACCCGGGCATGGTCCATGATCGGACAGCGAGTCGCCCATTACTCGCCGCCCGCATTATGTGGTCCTAACGTTACTTTTAATCGTACAAGTTTCCGATCTCAAAACGACTGTTCGCACTGTCATGGTCACGGCCAATTTGCCGCACTAAGTTAAAAATACACTATCGACATTCACTATTTAGTTACTATCACAAAACCTTACACCAAAGTTCTTTATAATAAAAGGCAATTACTTATCAATGTGACCTGTATGACATTCGACAAATTATTCTCCCTGTGGGTATGATTACTAAAATAAACGGATTTACTATTAATTAGAAAGTACTGCCAAGGTTTACCCTTTCCATAATAAACTTAATTTTAGCTGGTGGATAAAATAATGGAAAATAGTGGTCTAAAATTTAAAAAAAATCAAAGACCAGAAAGTAAAAAATGAGTTTTTATGGAGAAGGGAAAAAAAAGGGAGTCGTTGGTTCTGGCATGAACATGAGATGAGGAGGACTAAGAAGGTGACGGATATGAATGTCGATGAATTAACAGGAATAGGAAGGCCAAAGAAAAAATGAATGAGTTGTGTGGGGAATGACAAGAAAGAAATAGGAGTAAATGATCCTGTGACGTCTAACAGGGTAGAATGGATGAAGAAAACGTGTCCCTTGACTCCAAGTAAAACGGGATCGTCAGGAAAATGTTGTTGAAGATATGAACTAAACCAAGCCGTACTTTAGAGGTTGATAATCCTGTCTTATTTGTTGTGAATCGTAGAAAACGTAAAACAGTAAAGAAAAAGTTTGAGGGGAAACCGGTATATTTTAAAATAGGAAAAAAAATACATTGTATTTTCTACCAACACGCAATGGGCTCCCTTAGTGGATTAATAATATTTTTATTCCCACGAATAGATGAGGCCTGTGTCCCAATGATTTATTACGGTATTCTCTTGCAACTGCACGCGTTAACTATCCACAATTTGTTTTTCTTGAAATACATTCTTCAACAACTGCGTGCACGCAACTTTGAATTTTACTTTCACAAAGTTTCATTTTCTATGCATTATTCTAACCTTTCCACGGTTCACGAATTTCTATTGAGGCTTATGAAAACCGAAACCGCATCATGTCATGTAACGTGGGCGACTAAGTGTTTAAGGGACCGTTGCTTAAACTACTAGTTAAAATGTTATGAATATTATTTAACCATTCCTTTAAAAATGTAATTATTATATTGTTTAGTTAACAGTTTACTTAACTACTGATCAAACAAGTAGCCTTTAGAAAATTTTGACCCCAAACTAGGAATTTCTCCTTTATCAGGGATACTTGCACATAGATTACATACACGATGATGTGGGGTGAATGTATTTATCTGTAACTATATTATCGTATCCTAACTAACATTATAAATTCGACAGTAAGTTAGTTTGTTACCTTTTCACGCCCAAACCAACGGACATTCCTGAAATTTTCTATACATATCCGTTTTCAGGTATACAAAGACGGACATAGGGTACTTTTCATCCCAAAAAAATATACAATAGTAGATGGTGCTCATACAAGAGTAGATGGTGTCACATGTACCATCCGAATTGATTGCACAAATTCTGTATTAAACAAAACCTAGTACAAAATATAATGTTAATTGTGGTCACTAATGACCTGTGATGTTTAAAAGTGAATAAAAAAAAAAATGATTGATTCATTGAATTTTTCAAGTAGGCGAATAATAGACGTCCTTAACAAAAATATAGTCTATACCCAAAACTAAAAGAAAAAAACTTAATGTTTAAAATAGTCAAATGATTTCACTGCGCACTGCGTATAGAATTCTGTTTCTAATGGTAACTAAAATGTCACAAAGATAGACTGTTTGTTCATATCCTAGTCACCAGAAAATCGGAAATTCGTTCGTCAAGCCTTGAACATGCAACTTGTTTCTGGTTGTTTTGTAGCATTGTGTAACGTTTTATTGTTTACGGACAATCAATCTATCGATTCCACTACCTCATCTTTGTGGACAAATTATTCCCAAAGTACATATAATCAAAGTCAGCTGAAAAATCAGTTTTCGTCATGGGAACCCCACTAAACAAACAACTGCAGTAATTATCATTGATGTCAAAGAATTTTGGCAAATTACACAAAGTCAGCGACGCGAGACGAGTTAAATAAGATACTTATATTTATGTTGTGGTCATATTGTGATGATTCAGGGCGGTTTTTTTTTTAATATACTTAAATGCGTTTTCACGCCCGTGGGTGACGTTGAAAGCAATTTCAGAGGTTTTTTGTACGGTGATTTTGTGTGACACACCCATTCTTGTGTTTTTCATAAAAACAAGTCGTGATCTGATGGAATTTTCCGTCAGAAAAATTGTCGTAAAGATTTTAATTTTTCTCAAGTATATTAAAGACAGTAAAAGGCTAAGCCTTGTCATACGAACCCACTCAGCTACTTCTATAAAGTGAAAGACTTCCCAAAAATAGGTTGTAAGTATTAAGTTTTAAATATTCGTTTTTCAATAATTTCCAAATTATATAATCTTCAAATTACTGTCCTTTGCACCAACGCAGGTTGCGTTGATATATTGAAATACTAGCACTCCTCCCGCGACTTCGTCTGCGCGTGCTTCTACCTTCGAACTCAGTGAATTTAATGCTTGGTCACCCCCTCCTTATAGGATACTTTTGGAAAATCTAAAAATGGTCTAATAGTTTCGGAGCATATTCAATACAAACAAACAATCAAATCTTTTCTCTTTTTGAAATATTAGTACAACTGATTTTCCGATGTTTACCCCTTAAAAACTTTATAACTTTGTTATAATTAAAAACTTTACTAACGTTACGTTAGTAAAGTATTTAATTTTTAAAATCATTATTTTATTGATTTGACATCAAATAATGATGTTTAAAATGGGTAAAGTTTTGGATTACATAACAAACCTATGTATTTGAGGATAAGAAATCGCATAAAAGTATTGAAATCGGCAGAGCAATTTGTCACTTGAACTTTGAGCGCGATATGTAAAAAGTTAAATTGTAATGACATTGAAATCGATGTTGGATTTTTATACTTACTTTTTCTAACTTATACATAATGAAAGTATTTGAGACTGTGGGATTTTTCGCAGAGAGTTATAAGCAATTTTCATGTTTTGGTAAAAATACCTACATAACTTCTAAACAACTAAATGTTGGATTATTTTGAATTTATAATCTGTATCACTACTTTCATCATTATGGTATAATATACTACTCAAAAGAAAATAAGGGCCAACTGATTTTTGTCGATTTATTAAATAATATTTAAATATTACTGGCTATTATGACTGAATCTGATTAACATTAACGATTTTACTTGGAAATACACAAAAATTAAGTTTGTATTCCGATCAATCGTTAAATTAAACGAAATTGAATGAAAAGTGGGGAATTGCAGGAATGTATCAACTTACACAAAACATCAAAAAATCGAAAAAATAACGTCTTTAATGTTCCAAAGTGTTCTTTAAAGCTTCTCTTTTAACTCTGTTCTCTCTGTGCTACTCATTTTAATGGAAGTGGAATGTTTAGGATTAAATACCAAACATTTTCTTTGGGATTCTCTAGCAGAGCGTTTTCAGACAATTACTGAGATCCAGCTGGGTGTTGATGGGAGTTTTACTTTCTTTTGCACTCCTCTTTAACTCATCTTTTAACTGCTGAATAAAACTTAGGTAAAAATCCTGAGTAGCCACTGTAACATCGTAATTCGAACGTCAGCGAATGTGTGCACTGTTAGTCGCGTCGTGTCCGCTCGACCATTATACTGCTTGAAGATGAACTCAAGTACTCGTTGCTATGCGAATGGGATAATGTGGAGTTGCACCACATTCGCTACGCAATTTTGAGCAGTTACAGAAACGTTATTACGAAGTGCGAGCTCAGTTTTGCGTGATAGAGACTACCGCCCCAGAACATAATTCAGATCTCATCGGAACAGTCTGTTTCAAGAGTGCAAGGATCTGAAACCTGTTGTTTAGATCTTCTCTACACTCTAATGAATCAGTCTTTATTAAAAAAAAATAAGCCTGCAGTCATAAATAAAAAGCAATGAAGCCCATTCAAAACAGTTAAGTAATTTTTCTCTTTGCAAATGTTTTACGATCTGCACCATACGCTCCAGTTAACTGGAGGAGAACCAAGCATCTTCTTGAGTATTGTCAGTCTTCATGGAGTCGATTCGGAACAGTCTAGCCAATTATAGGGGTGCCTGTAGCTCAACGCAATGGAGTTTGTACGGTCCGCGCGGTAGATTTTCGCTCTATTTGCGCGGTTAATCAAACTTATTGGTCTTCTTAGGCTTGACTTACTTACTTTCTTCCTGGATCACGGCGTCTGGTGATATTACCCGTCTTTTGAGACCAGTTTCAAACTTTTTGAACTACTGGTTGCGAATATTCCACCATAAGACCTACCTGTTCCGGCTATGTCCCCCCTGGATTAAGGTAGCACCCCAAGTGGTTGTTTTTGCATCCATATGTCTCCGAATAAATGGCATTATGAGATTAAACAATAGTTATAGCCTACTTGCTGTATAAGTCGAAGAAAACTCCGTTAGAAGTTTGAAAAATAAAAAGCACCAAACCGTAAATTCTAAGAAATCTCAAATATCTCTTTAAAAAAAAGTTATGAATTTCCAATTATGCAGTAGAAACAATATTCATACTTGAAAGAAACTATAACAAGGTATTTACCATCTATTATGTACACAGAATAAGAGAGATACTTGATTAAAGTGCAATTTAATAAGTGGCCCCTATTTTGTTTTGACGAGTATACATATTTCAGTGCCGGAGGAATTTTTCGGAAATCTTCATACAAGAAACGTCCTCGTTGATCGGACAAATAGCCGAGCGCTACAACTCAATCTCATTCAACATTCACAGAACAAAGCACTAAACGCAGCTTAAGATGATTTCATATTGAAAAACACATTTTTCAGATTTGTGGGTAAATTTCCAGGATGCTAGTTAACTGTTACACAAACGTAAACATTGATGTATTGTGATGCGTGTTAAAGAGAACAATACTAACATTAAATACGGAGTAATAAATGCAGTACTAAGAGTAGACGCTGATGGTATCTCCACTAACGACCTCGTGGCTACTGTCATTCTATTGTTGCCCAACTTAACATACCATCAAGTAATTGCTGTGCAGCATAATTACTCCCGGATGATGTGCTATTCTTTTATGTTTATCTGTTGTAGTAAAGTATATATCATCAATTCATCATATTACTTGGAAAATCTTTGAAAAGCTGTAACTATGGGCTTCCCAAGTCTAATAACTTGTTATTGGATTTGAGAAGACCATTTTTTTTTTGCTTTGTTAAATCATCAAATGAGTCCTCCCACCCCGGGCAGGGCGGGAGGGACTGTCAGACTTGTACTGACTAAAATCCACGGTGTCCTTCAATAGCCCTTTATGTTCCGGGGTCAAGGTTATGGAAATAAGTCCCGCGACCCCGGCAGGCTTTGGCCCTCTGTGAGCCCCGTCATTTTGCTGACAGCTCTTAGAGGCGCGCGTGGAACACGACGCGCCGTCGACCCGGGTTGAGAAGACCATAAGTTTAATTTATATTTATGAGGTATAAAAACCAAATCTGGCTTCCTTGCGAATTGGCGAGAAGAGGCACACCATCGAGAGAAGTGGAAGGAATGGGGGGAGGCCTTTGCTCAGGAGTGAGACAGATTAGGCGAGAAAAAAAACAAATCAAAAGTTTTTATTTATTTATAGGATCATTTCGAACGTTAATTTTCAAAAGACTCGCCCTTCGCAACTCCGTAGTGTTTAACATAAAATATAGCATTAAAATAAAATTAATATACTAGGGGGCTTTAATTGCAAGAGTTGCTTCTAACCGCAAAAGTTGGTGCAAAGTTATGGAATGTAATGGTCTATTATCCATATAATTATAACAAGTAATTACTAGACGTAACGACTCTACGTCTAGTCTTGGCTCAGGGTAGCAACAAAATAAGTATCCTTAAGTGTATGATTCTTAAGATTGCAATTTTATTTTATGAGGGCTAAAAAGCAATTTCGGTGGCAGTTGCAGTGTGGCATGCCCTGTAATGCCCAGCGGCTATTGAACGAAGGACTGACGATAGAACAGCATACCCGCGAGATAAATGCTGCCAGAATACCTAAAGAGAACATCGATCTTCATAATCATAATCAGCCAAGGATCACCCACTGCTGGATTTTAATATCTCTCGGTTATGTGCATCCCTCTGCCATCTATTCCCCGCGATCTTGACATTGTTGATATTGTCAACCCAACGTGATTTGGTCGGCCCTGGTTTCGTTGGCCGAACCTTGGCCACCATTTGGTAAAACCTTACTCCATCTGCGTCTAGCCAGATGCCAACTCCACTCGAGGCGTATTGCCCTATCTCCGACGTCATATACTTTCGCCCGACTCCAAATTTTGGTTTAACGCACTCGGTCTAGAGTAGAATGCCGAGCATGGTTTCTTCTGTGGCCCTTTGAAATATTGATTTTTCAATACATTATTCGATCATAATAAAGAGCAAGGGCAAGTTGCTTGGTAACGTGGGACTGTCTAAGCAGGTTACCATGATACCCTGTAACGCAAAGGGTAACTGAAGGAACGCAGTGCCAGTACGAGTCTGACAGTCCGTTCCAGGAAACCCAGGGTGGGTTGACTATTAAATGATTATAGAAACTAAAAAAAAAACATTGATTTGATGTTAAATAACAGCTGCTGAATACATTTTAACCGTTCAAATATGGCATTTTTGTAAGAAAATGATCCTATTTCCATTTCCATAATAAAAAATATATTTGTGAAATGCTCTAAATAAACGGTAATTGTTAGTATTTTGTTCTTTGCATCTTCTATAAATCCATGAAAAACACTTTTTTCTATCAACATGCAAAAGGAAAAATGACTGCAAAACAACATACTTGGTGGTGCCTTATTTCAACGGAATTCGTCGTGAAAACATCATTGTAACACTACGTTACTTTTACTTGAATTTCCACGGAAAGTGACGAAAAGACAACAAGTAACTGTAGTCACTAGATTCTGTGTTTGACAAACATTATAAGTATTTATTCTGTTACCACATTTGCTACATATTCCGTTTGTTCAGTTAGTCAGTACTATTGTTATAAGTTGTGCTACTAAAGTATTTTAAATGCTGGTTACCTACTCTGTAGGTAATGTTTTGAGAGCAAATAATGATAGATGAACCACAAACTTCTAACTTAATCGTACTTAATATTATAAACGTAGCAGTTTGTGAGGATGTATGAATGTTTGTTACTCTATCACGGAAGAACTACTTAACAGATTTTGATCGAACACAGTTTTTTTTTACGTGGTAAAATCATCAAATGAGTCCTCCCGCCCCTTACTGTCAGACTTGATTGACTAAAATCCACGGTGTCCTTCGGTAGCCTTTTGTGTACCGGAGTCGCGGTATACGTATGTCCCGCAACCTCGGCAAAGCTATGGCCATTGTACACAGATTGTTTTAAACCTGGATTAACACACGGGATACTGTTTATCCTGGTATTATTCCCATGGGATAACTATCGTCGTACACGCGGGCCACTGACAACAGCCAATATTTTGATGTACTTCATATTTATAAAATTAATGGCTTTAAAATAATGGATGAAAAATATGGCTGTTCGCCGTCTGTGTCGAAGTCTTTTTAAACATAATATATTAAGCATATTGTTAGCGAAGCATTCGCAAAACCCAGTAGCCGTAGGTTATTAAGCCAAGTATAATCAAATGAATGATCTGATGAAAACCGTAAAGAATTCTGCTGAACAAGTTGGCATGCGGGAAAACCACAGTTATTTCTGTGATTTTGGGAATTTATAAACTACATACAGTTTTTTTGCTTAAGTACGTCTAAATGTAATTATTCTAAGAGTAAAAAAAATGTCAATTCATTGTTAATTAAATACTAGGTACGAGTATATGAATTAATTGTGATCGTCACATTTGACCAATTTTATCTAGCATGGTAACTATCTGATCTTTCGATTTAACGTGAACGTCTTACGAAAAGAGGTCTTAAGTGTTCCTGATAGATATATAAGGAACCTTTAATATATTAATATTATAAGCTAGTTAGATAAAACTAGCTTTACCCCGCAGGCGCTTGTCGTCATCTCTCGAGGGGGCCTTTCCCCTTTTTAAAAAAATCTTCAAATCTTTGATTTGATTCAGGCGTTAGAGCGTAACAATTGATTGCTTCGTATTTATTTAAGTTAAAGAAAGTAAGCAAAATGCTTGTCTAAATACATATTAAGTTTATTGGCGTTTTAATTTAGCGATCCATTGAAAGTCATTATCAACTCGATTGATTTATTGATCATTGTCACATTCAGTGACTTTCAGCCATTATTATGTCTGATGGTGATAAGGTGCCCAAGTGGTCGGGACTCCTGCAATGGTAGACGCCCACGGGACGTCACGTCGGACGTCAGCGGACGACCTCCGGCCACCGTAGGCGCGGGCATGTGGACAGCGAGTAAAGGGCAACTCGCTGTCTGACCATGAACCATGCCCGGGTCGACGGCGCATCGTGTTCCACGCGCGCCTCAAAGAGCGTCAGCAAAAATGACGCGGACCCCTCTCTGAGGGCCAAAGCCTGCCGGGGTCACGGGGCTTATTTCCATTACCGTGATCCCGGAACATAAAGGGCTATAGAAGGACACCGTGGATTTTAGTCAGTACAAGTCTGATAGGCCCTGCCCGGGGAGGGAAGACTCATTGGATGATTTTACCACGATGAAAACAGAAAAAGTGGCCGGGACTCGCCTTGATAGTCCCGGAATGAGAGCATATTTTATGAGAGAATTAAGAAAAATATTTAGTAATTTTTAAAACTATTAACTTTTTGTCAGATACAAAACAACGAAAACGCCTGCCAACGGATATGGTTAAGGTGGATTGGTGGAACTCTAAAGAAAATCTATATATTAGTCACCCTTGTACAAGTTTTATAAAAATGAAGCAATGACAGCCATAAATGGAAGCTGCTAAAAATATTTTTGTCCCGATTCGACGCCGACAAATCTGGCAACCCTAGATGGTGACAATTAAATCAATCATCACCTGTAAAGTATAGCTGACGATAATGGTAAAATATTACGTACTTGAACTCATCTTATTGTATTGGATAAATAGCCATTGTTATGTTCACATGATACCTTTTACATAATCATTACAATTTCTTTTGGTTCAAAAGACAGGTAGTTTCGTGATTTTTATAGTCCTTGTTATCGTGACTGACCTAAGAAAACTTGGCATAACCTTGAAGATCCACATCTAGAGCTGTTATTATTTCGTGACGAATGTTGTAATTAATTTAAGTTGAATTGTTAACTTTTCCCACAATTCTTCATCTAATATTACATACAGTTCCGGATAATTCCATAAGCAAACTAATCAATTGGTAAGGCATCATGTTTCAGGACGCATTATAAACTGGACCGAAAATACCTACAACAAACCCCTCGAAATTTCTGAAGAAACCAAACCTATCCGAGGCGCAATTGTAAAATTTTCTAGCTCGCTTCGCTCCCTCGCTATTTTATGATGGGTTTGGTTAGTTCTGTTTACGTCTGTAGAGTTCTTCTTAATCTCTTTTTTTTTTGGTATAAATTAACTAAAAAACCGTATTAATTGTTTATGGTAAGGTGTAAAAAATCGATCTCGCTTCGCTCGCTCTTGTATTCCCTGAGTTCTGAAAAGTTTTCTGCTACTTCCATACACAACACTTTCCACATCAGCAATAAATACGTCAAAAGATTAGAGGCATCAAGTAGTTTTAATCCGGTAATGTATCTACTACTCTGCATTGCTATGAAATTCAATGATGATCTTGATGAGATGTTTAAAAAAAAACCTAACAAAACAAATAAATTACTGTCGTGCATGTGCTTCGTGCCTTTTAATGAAATGTTACATGTAATGCTGTTATTTCTGTACTTAATAATAATACATTATGTTCAAAGAATATGCGACTTTAATCATTAATAATAATATGTGATACTGGAAAATTCTGCATGATTATGAATTCAGTATTTCATTAACGTTAATTCTTTACATATTTCATGTGCGAGAATAAGTTAAGATGAAGGTTTATTTTTCTTTAGTAATTAAATTAAACATTAATTGAAATTTTACACTTATAGGCCTTATTATAATTTATTAAGCAGTTATTGGATTACAGATACGAGGTTTTTTTTTTTTACATGTTAAAATTATCAGATGAGTCCTCCCACCCCGGGCAGGGTGGGAGGGACTGTCAGACTTGTGCTGACTAAAATCCACGGTGTCCTTCAATAGCCCTTTGTGTTCCGGGGTCACGGTGATGGTATAAGTCACGCGACCCCGCCAGACTTTAGCCCTCTGAGAGCCCTCGTCATTATGCTGACGCTCTTTGAGGCGCGCGTGGAAAACGACGCGCCGTCGACCCAGGCATGGACCATGGTCGGACAGCGAGTTGCCCTTTACTCGCCGCCCGCATGCCCGCGCCTACGGTGGCCGGAGATCGTCTTGCGACGTCCGACGCCGTGGGAAATCGTTTTCTGTTTTTGTTTTGTTTACTTCTTTTCGTTGATTTTCCTTGAAAAAAATTTAAGAATGCGATTTTGCCTTAGGCTAAAACGCTACTGGTTTTTTCGTCGGTTCACATTTTCTGCGAGTATGGTAGGGGTAGTAAAAGACCTATTGTAACCCGTTTTTCTATCTTCAACATAAGTAGGTACAATAATCATTACCGTCTACGTACATCGCAATAGCAGCTCTACAATAATAACTACTTTATCTTGACTTCGCTTTGCGTGATCTTTCCGTACAATGAGCGGCCAGCTTATACTGGTTTTCATATCTTGAGAGTATCCGTGTGTGTCGTTTTTTTATAGATTTACTAGCAAATTTTATATTTGTTTTTTTTTCATGAAGACTTCCTTGTATTAAAATCAGCGGGGATTCCTTGAATGTAATGGTGGTTAAGAATGTGACGCCACATATTTTGCATGCATCGTGTTAATGAGCTGACTTAAAAAATAAAACAATTGAAGTCGTGTCTATTTATAACCAAACTGCAAACCAGGGGTGTCATCATATCGACCTTGTCCAGCTGATTCCGCGTTCGGTACCAAGGTTGGTTGGACCATGTTTATTTTAAAATTTAGAAGAAGAGGAAAAAAGTTAAAGGTTTGGGGAGAGGCGTAGGACAGAATATGTCAATAAAAGACAGAATAGAAACAAACAAAAAGAAGAGGAGGGGAATAATTTCGGACAAAGAAACGCCCGATTCAATATTCTACCTCAGTCCTATCCTTCGTTTTGAAGAAATGCTTCTGATAGGACACAAATTTAAAGCTTAGAGAAATCCGGTCAGTGAGTCTGAGTAGTAACAAACAAAGATCGAGTTATAGACAACAAGCAAGATAGGTTATTAATTTTAAACGTTAGACGTTGAGCAACAGAAAAGTTCAAAGATATTGAAGAAGAAGAAGACATGATACTCGAAATAAATTGGGATAATCAGGACAATACTTTATTACAATAATAATCAACTACACAACTATCACACAACACCATCTAGTCCCAAGCTAAGCAGAGCTTGTGTTATGGGTGGGTATGACAACTGATGACTTAAAATCCACGGTGTCCTTCGGTAGCCTTTTGTGTACCGGAGTCGCGGTATACGTATGTCCCGCAACCTCGGCAAAGCTATGGCCATTGTACACAGATTGTTTTAAACCTGGATTAACACACGGGATACTGTTTATCCTGGTATTATTCCCATGGGATAACTATCGTCGTACACGCGGGCCACTGACAACAGCCAATATTTTGATGTACTTCATATTTATAAAATTAATGGCTTTAAAATAATGGATGAAAAATATGGCTGTTCGCCGTCTGTGTCGAAGTCTTTTTAAACATAATATATTAAGCATATTGTTAGCGAAGCATTCGCAAAACCCAGTAGCCGTAGGTTATTAAGCCAAGTATAATCAAATGAATGATCTGATGAAAACCGTAAAGAATTCTGCTGAACAAGTTGGCATGCGGGAAAACCACAGTTATTTCTGTGATTTTGGGAATTTATAAACTACATACAGTTTTTTTGCTTAAGTACGTCTAAATGTAATTATTCTAAGAGTAAAAAAAATGTCAATTCATTGTTAATTAAATACTAGGTACGAGTATATGAATTAATTGTGATCGTCACATTTGACCAATTTTATCTAGCATGGTAACTATCTGATCTTTCGATTTAACGTGAACGTCTTACGAAAAGAGGTCTTAAGTGTTCCTGATAGATATATAAGGAACCTTTAATATATTAATATTATAAGCTAGTTAGATAAAACTAGCTTTACCCCGCAGGCGCTTGTCGTCATCTCTCGAGGGGGCCTTTCCCCTTTTTAAAAAAATCTTCAAATCTTTGATTTGATTCAGGCGTTAGAGCGTAACAATTGATTGCTTCGTATTTATTTAAGTTAAAGAAAGTAAGCAAAATGCTTGTCTAAATACATATTAAGTTTATTGGCGTTTTAATTTAGCGATCCATTGAAAGTCATTATCAACTCGATTGATTTATTGATCATTGTCACATTCAGTGACTTTCAGCCATTATTATGTCTGATGGTGATAAGGTGCCCAAGTGGTCGGGACTCCTGCAATGGTAGACGCCCACGGGACGTCACGTCGGACGTCAGCGGACGACCTCCGGCCACCGTAGGCGCGGGCATGTGGACAGCGAGTAAAGGGCAACTCGCTGTCTGACCATGAACCATGCCCGGGTCGACGGCGCATCGTGTTCCACGCGCGCCTCAAAGAGCGTCAGCAAAAATGACGCGGACCCCTCTCTGAGGGCCAAAGCCTGCCGGGGTCACGGGGCTTATTTCCATTACCGTGATCCCGGAACATAAAGGGCTATAGAAGGACACCGTGGATTTTAGTCAGTACAAGTCTGATAGGCCCTGCCCGGGGAGGGAAGACTCATTGGATGATTTTACCACGATGAAAACAGAAAAA
The DNA here is from genome assembly GCA_028554685.1 of Agrotis ipsilon. Taxonomy (NCBI): domain Eukaryota; kingdom Metazoa; phylum Arthropoda; class Insecta; order Lepidoptera; family Noctuidae; genus Agrotis; species Agrotis ipsilon. The sequence continues at coordinate 4,548,960 of CM052961.1, read as the reverse complement.
GTGGCCGGGACTCGCCTTGATAGTCCCGGAATGAGAGCATATTTTATGAGAGAATTAAGAAAAATATTTAGTAATTTTTAAAACTATTAACTTTTTGTCAGATACAAAACAACGAAAACGCCTGCCAACGGATATGGTTAAGGTGGATTGGTGGAACTCTAAAGAAAATCTATATATTAGTCACCCTTGTACAAGTTTTATAAAAATGAAGCAATGACAGCCATAAATGGAAGCTGCTAAAAATATTTTTGTCCCGATTCGACGCCGACAAATCTGGCAACCCTAGATGGTGACAATTAAATCAATCATCACCTGTAAAGTATAGCTGACGATAATGGTAAAATATTACGTACTTGAACTCATCTTATTGTATTGGATAAATAGCCATTGTTATGTTCACATGATACCTTTTACATAATCATTACAATTTCTTTTGGTTCAAAAGACAGGTAGTTTCGTGATTTTTATAGTCCTTGTTATCGTGACTGACCTAAGAAAACTTGGCATAACCTTGAAGATCCACATCTAGAGCTGTTATTATTTCGTGACGAATGTTGTAATTAATTTAAGTTGAATTGTTAACTTTTCCCACAATTCTTCATCTAATATTACATACAGTTCCGGATAATTCCATAAGCAAACTAATCAATTGGTAAGGCATCATGTTTCAGGACGCATTATAAACTGGACCGAAAATACCTACAACAAACCCCTCGAAATTTCTGAAGAAACCAAACCTATCCGAGGCGCAATTGTAAAATTTTCTAGCTCGCTTCGCTCCCTCGCTATTTTATGATGGGTTTGGTTAGTTCTGTTTACGTCTGTAGAGTTCTTCTTAATCTCTTTTTTTTTTGGTATAAATTAACTAAAAAACCGTATTAATTGTTTATGGTAAGGTGTAAAAAAATCGATCTCGCTTCGCTCGCTCTTGTATTCCCTGAGTTCTGCAAAAGTTTTCTGCTACTTCCATACACAACACTTTCCCATCAGCAATAAATACGTCAAAAGATTAGAGGCATCAAGTAGTTTTAATCCGGTAATGTATCTACTACTCTGCATTGCTATGAAATTCAATGATGATCTTGATGAGATGTTTAAAAAAAAACCTAACAAAACAAATAAATTACTGTCGTGCATGTGCTTCGTGCCTTTTAATGAAATGTTACATGTAATGCTGTTATTTCTGTACTTAATAATAATACATTATGTTCAAAGAATATGCGACTTTAATCATTAATAATAATATGTGATACTGGAAAATTCTGCATGATTATGAATTCAGTATTTCATTAACGTTAATTCTTTACATATTTCATGGGCGAGAATAAGTTAAGATGAAGGTTTATTTTTCTTTAGTAATTAAATTAAACATTAATTGAAATTTTACACTTATAGGCCTTATTATAATTTATTAAGCAGTTATTGGATTACAGATACGAGGTTTTTTTTTTTTACATGTTAAAATTATCAGATGAGTCCTCCCACCCCGGGCAGGGTGGGAGGGACTGTCAGACTTGTGCTGACTAAAATCCACGGTGTCCTTCAATAGCCCTTTGTGTTCCGGGGTCACGGTGATGGTATAAGTCACGCGACCCCGCCAGACTTTAGCCCTCTGAGAGCCCTCGTCATTATGCTGACGCTCTTTGAGGCGCGCGTGGAAAACGACGCGCCGTCGACCCAGGCATGGACCATGGTCGGACAGCGAGTTGCCCTTTACTCGCCGCCCGCATGCCCGCGCCTACGGTGGCCGGAGATCGTCTTGCGACGTCCGACGCCGTGGGAAATCGTTTTCTGTTTTTGTTTTGTTTACTTCTTTTCGTTGATTTTCCTTGAAAAAAATTTAAGAATGCGATTTTGCCTTAGGCTAAAACGCTACTGGTTTTTTCGTCGGTTCACATTTTCTGCGAGTATGGTAGGGGTAGTAAAAGACCTATTGTAACCCGTTTTTCTATCTTCAACATAAGTAGGTACAATAATCATTACCGTCTACGTACATCGCAATAGCAGCTCTACAATAATAACTACTTTATCTTGACTTCGCTTTGCGTGATCTTTCCGTACAATGAGCGGCCAGCTTATACTGGTTTTCATATCTTGAGAGTATCCGTGTGTGTCGTTTTTTTATAGATTTACTAGCAAATTTTATATTTGTTTTTTTTTCATGAAGACTTCCTTGTATTAAAATCAGCGGGGATTCCTTGAATGTAATGGTGGTTAAGAATGTGACGCCACATATTTTGCATGCATCGTGTTAATGAGCTGACTTAAAAAATAAAACAATTGAAGTCGTGTCTATTTATAACCAAACTGCATCAAGGCATAAAAAAAGGATTTTTATTTTATGCAGTTGTTGAGAGTTCCTGGTTACGTTTCGGTAGGTTTTGTTTCATTGACGTATTTCAAATTGCGCATGCGCACCCGCTCAATATAATGGGACCTGGGTGAGTGGCACCTGGAGTATTCCACATAAGGCACCTATCAATATTGTTCCCAGGTGAAAGGATTCAAAAATATCCAATAACTGCTTTCTAAACAGGGTATTGATTGGCAACATGTTTGATCCCTGTCTGAGCCCTTTTCTCACAATCAACAGTGGATAAAAAAATATCTTTTTTTTCGACACACCAACAACCAAGTTAGGACCTAAAGTTATCTTGTGTAAATATTTGCAATCACTCTGTACATTTGTACTATCAACTTTTTATAGATATTTTATTACAAAACCAAGTGAAAAATACAATCAAAAACATTTACGTAAAATAATTAATCTGCAGAAAGTTGCGTATAATCGTCAAATGTACATTAATAACTTGACTTGATATAAGCTTTTGAACAAATAAAAAAACGTAATTCAAAAAGCGATTGCAAAAAGACCCTGTAAATGACATAAGTGTTATAATTCTCAACAAAGTGAATATATATCCATTCCTTTAATGAAATCGTCCCAGTGCCCTAACGATTGAGTGGGCTGGCACTGCCAGGCTCACCAACCATTAGTCCAAGATTCCTTGAACAGCTTAGCTGACTTCCGTTAAACTCATCAGTTTAATAAACTACTAACTTCGACGAAATCATACTAGATATCCTATACTTTTACATACTTTCATTTTAACAGGCCTGTTGGTCTAGTGGTTAGTGAACCTGACTGCTATGCCGGGCGTCGTGGGTTCGATTCCCACCAAGGACAAATTTTGTTCCGTGTCTGGGTGTAAATTATCTACAATATGTATGTATTTAGAAACATATAAGTATTCATCAGTTGTCTAGTACCCATAACACAAGCTCTGCTTAGCTTGGGACTAGATGGTGTTGTGTGATAGTTGTGGAACAGTATTATTATATTATTGTAATCAGTATTCTCCTGATTATCCCAATTAATTTCGAGTATCACGTCTTCTTCTTCTTCAATACCTTTTAACTTTTCTATTGCTCATCGTCTAACGTTTAAAATTAATCATCTATCTTGCTTGCTATTTTTATCTCGATCTATGTTTGTAACTAAGTACTGGCCGGGTTTCTCTATCTAAGCTTTAAATTTGTGTCCTATTAGAAGCATTTGTTCAAAAGGAAGGATAGGACTGAGGTAGAATATTAAATCGGGCGTTTCTTAGTCTGAAATGATTCCCTTTCTCTTCTTTTTGTTTGTTCCTATTCTGTCTTTTGTTGACATATTCTGTCCTACGCCTCTCCCCATACCTTAAACTTTTTTCCTCTTCTTCTAAAATTTAAAATAAACATGGTCCAACCAACCTTGGTATCGAACGCGGAATCAGCTGGACAAGGTCGATATGATGACACTGCCGACTTTTTGTCACGGCCCCGGTGTATTGTCGAGTACATAACAAAAAGTCTTGCAAACACATTATTTGCCAGTCATACTGCAATTACATTACAAAACTAATGAAAGAAAAAAAAATGAAATTGAAAGGATCCAATAAATAAACATTTGGTTCTTCAAAACGAATTTTTAAGTCTACTAGAGTTATTCTATTTGTTAAGATCTTCTAGAATCATCAAATTTAGTAGAGCAGCAACATTTCTTATTTACGAACAAAGTCATTGTACTTGCCACAGTCCAAGAATTTTAATTTCTGATTGACTAAATAAAATAAATCTATTAATAGCGACGAAAAGTGCAACGAGGCGAAGATGGGTTGGTTGTTTTTTGTACGATTCAGAGCAAAATAAACAACCAAGTAATTTAATGATTGTAAATAGATTAAATTAAACTTTTGATAGAACTAAATTAGTTTACGAGAAACATTACTACAAGCATGGATTCAACGGTTGAATGCAATTCTATTCTGCAGGACCAATGAATAAAATATCGTGTCTATACCCTATACACATTGTGGATGTACCGGAACCACAGTACCAATTCATTTAGTGATGTATCACAGACTTCGAATTCACAATTGTGTAATGTATTGTGCACAAGAATCATGCCATAGACTTGTAGAATTAGATTTAAAGGCAAACTACTTAAATAAAACTATATCAATGAATACGGTCAATCCAAAAGATGACAAAACTAATATTGTTGCCGAATAGAATACAAGCCAACAATATGAGCACAATAATAATGATTGTTAAAAAAACATTATTCGGTTATATAAATCATACCTAATGAAAATACAGTAAAATAGATGTTACTAAACGGTAAACTTTGACAAAATATAGAATTTCAAAAAAAAGGGGTTATGCAAAAATAAAACATGACAAATGCATTAATAGATGGATAAATCGAAAATGATAATAAAATACAGAATTATCTATGACCGTCTATATTAGTTTCTTTGACTACGTTACCTATAAATTATGGTTTGGTTATGTTACTTCTTGCATCAAGCACGTCTTGCAAGGATCAAGTTGAACAAACTCACGTGCCTGTAATTTTAACGACACCTGAATCCTTCAATGCGGAACTAATAATAATAATCAATGTTGCTAACCGGCAGATCTTTTGTGTCTATTTGACTATTGGTCTACCTTCATATAAAATGACTTTGCACTTTATTTATATGTAGATAAAAAAATATTAGTTAGGCTCTCCATAATTAAAATGCTATGCCCTCTAAACTGTTACGGAAATACTTTGATTGTGTTATCAAAAGGCATTGATATCAATTGAGGCTCGTACGACGATTCACTTGTTGGATCCAATAATGTCGCGTGACCACTACAATGTTCTAATTTCTTCCTTCATATAACCTCACGCATGTATTCCTCGAAGAAGCAGGCAGTTTGTTGACACAATTCATTAATTTTACTTAGTTACTAGAAAAATATATTCAACATTATGAAATTAGCTATTAACTCTACTGAAATCCAAAAAATCTGATTGCTTTTAAGAAATGGAAAGAAGCAACCACACTTAGATCAAATCGAATTTCAAATCCAGGACTCGAACATTATAAAGGCTCAATCCGCAAACGTCTGCCAGGACTGCGGAACTGTATTAACGGACCACTGTGACCCTGGAATGTAAAGGGCTATTGAAGGAACATCGCGGATTCTAGTTAGTAAGAGTCTAGTAGTCCCTCCAATCCACTTTAGGCGGGAAGACTCATTTGATAATTTTACAATGGTAAATAAAGGACTCATTCAACTCAGGCCCAGGGGCACTTTCTGTTATTAAAAAATAGTAGATATACCTGTTTTCCAGTTAGAGTTCTAATTTGTTTTTTGGAAAACATGTTAGTTGAAAATCATTGACGCTCAATTCGTTGTGATAAAGCCTGAATCGCTTGCCGGAAAACTTATTTCCGTAGCACAATTAACCGTAGCGGACCGTAAAATTAAATTGCATTGTTAACCATTAACCATTCAATCAATATGAAAATTCGTGTTGTATCTCTATTTTTCACTGAAACGTGCGGAAAAGTACCAACAGTTTCTATAAACATAGATAAAGTGACCTACGCAAAAGCAATTAGCGCAAAAGATACAAGCATTGTACTACTCTCCGTGACTTGTAATGAAAAGGATTCTACAGAATGATAAAACTATTGTTAGCCGGGTAAAATTGATTCAGTCCAACAGTTAGAGACGATTACGTTAAGCATGTAGGCAATCATGAAACGATTACCACATCCGGTACTTCATTTACCAATCAAATGTACCTATAAAAGCCCAATGAGAAAAACGCGACACTCTTAATTATACAGATGTAAATTGTCATAACCTTTAAAATTGTACGTACTGCAAAATTAAAATCCAATTCGATTATCGAATGCAATGGTCGTAAAGAAAAACTCTTATATGATGTTTCTGTTTCAGATACGCGTGACGTGGTCATGGCTGTGGATAGCAAAAATGCGGAGAATAACAAAACTGCTGATAAAACTCTTAATGTTAATGGTGGTGACTTAAATGGAACTAATGTAATTAAGAATAGGTTAAGTAAAGGGAAAGAATACGACAATATGACAAATATAAAATTAGACAAAGAACATGAGAGCAACAAAAACGAGAAAGATGAAGAAGACAGTTGGGAAGGACTGAGTCATTTTCAGAAGCTAAAACGCATGATCTCTCTTATCACGGTGGAACCTATTTTGGCTTGTTATGTAATGCCATCAGTCTTGTCTGTGTTAGCAACGCAAAATCTTTACTTAGAGAAAGCTTGTAGAGTAAATCTACAGTTTGATCATCATATCTGTGACGCTTTAACTCGAAGAGATACAGCTAATTACACTTTTGAAGAAGAAGCAGTGCAAACATTAGTAGCGTCAGTGACTGGTTGGAAGACTGTTTTACAATCATTCTTACCATGTGGGATATTAATATTTCTCGGGGCATACAGTGACAGAGTTGGCCAGAGAAAAATATGCATGCTTTTACCGATCGTTGGAGAATTTTTGACCAGTATAGGCTTGATTATAAATACTTACTTTTTCTACGAGTTACCAGTGGAAGTGGCAGCTGTGACGGAAGCAATATTTCCAGCTTTAACGGGTGGTTGGTTTACAATGTTTATGGGAGTGTTCAGTTACATAGCAGATATAACAACAGAGGAACAAAGGACGTTGAGGATAGGCATAGTGAATCTGTTCCACTCTGTGGGTGTGCCTGTTGGGGCGGCTCTCAGTGGAATATTGGTGCGAAAGATTGGCTTATACGGTGTGTTCTCTGTCAGTGCGACACTGTATGTGTTGAGCTTCATCTACGGCTTCGTTCGCATTAAGGAAGTGAAAAAGTGCGATCCATCTGTGGTGAGTTTAAATCATTTTAATTGACATTTCATTTTCATAATCTTGATGTTTGTTTTCCACGACTGTTTATTTGTTATTGTTAGTAGCTGCTGCTTCTAGAATATGTGTGACACCTTGGAAGTGAGTCTGAACGGTTCATTGAACGAAACAAGAGGCTTTGTGTATTTATCGTAATTACTGGATCGATAACATAGATATTCACGGTCCAATTGATATTTGCAATTATTTATAGCGTCACATTAATTTGTATAATTTTATACACGAGTAATTCATTCATATGATGAGACAAATACGACTTTGTTAACATGACGTATAGTGTTATTACTGTTTGCTGTTGTTATATTAACAACATTTCCATTACTTAATAATTATTAATAGTTAGCCTCTATGGCCTTTACCGTTCTCAGTGAACTGAAAGGCTCAATTAGTTTAATGCGCTTTTATTTGTAATGAAATGAACCACTTTATTTAAACATTGGTCACTGATTCAGTTTAAAATTACCGCACCTGCATCTAATAAAACAGTAATTTGGCATAGGTTCTTATAGTATAAGTATAGTTATAGTATAAGTCCTAGAACCAAAAACTAGAACATTTAAGACACACTTGACTGAGCCAGCTTATTGAGTTGTCGCCCCCCTTCCCATATAAAGGAGGCCACAGGTGCTGGAGCTCCAGCAAGGTATTTAATCAGAATCGGCGTATACCTTACTCAAATATATAAGCTAAAGGCAAGGCATCACTTAACAGCAAATGAATAGATCTCAAGGATTCTTATTGTTTGCTTACTCTCCTCCCCTTTTATCTACGAACGAAAAAATATGACCAAGAAACACACCAAATGTGACTACTAATACTGATCTGGTTGGTGTATGTCCAGTAATTTCTGGTGAATTATTTTTCAATCGATTTGCCATTAGTTTCAGATAATCTATTTACCGTTATTTTGAAATCCTATTTTTTCTTATGCCTATAAAATACCATAGGCAATGACGCATAACATAGTAAAAAGCTACAACGTGGTTTATACTAAAAAGTCTATGCTGTTTACTTTTTTTTCTTTAGTGCGGAAGTATTTGCAATTATTGATAGTTTTTTTTTAAAGAATTGCTTGTAGTGACTCAGCCAGTGTAAACATACGACCAGTCTCATTTTTTTTGCTTAGATTGTACACACATGTCAATATTTATCAAATTGCACCTGACCTTTCAATTATGTCAATCAATTTTGGCAATGTTACTTCCTATAAGGAAAACCAATCTTATCTTACGGTCCCTTGTTACTTTGTTGGTTGTTGGCAATGATTTGGTACGGTATAATCATCAAATGAGTCCTTCCGCGCTGGGTAGGGCTGAAGGGATGGTCAGACTCGCCCAGTGGCCTTAACACAAGATTTCCAAATACGGCGTCTATTGTATGGAACATGAAAAAGCGTCCCTTGTGAACGAGGACTTATTTTTCTTTCAATTGCCTTTTACTCTCCAGGGTCATGGTAACCTTTTTAGACAGTCTCGCGACCCATGTTATATCATGATGTAAATATAAACTTATTCGTGTAGTTCAGCTTATTATTTTGGTCTGAGCGATGTGTCTCTTTGCTACTCAAGGCTGGCTATACAATTATGTCTAATACTCGACAATCTTCATAATGTCATCGACCTCCACCTTTGTCCTATTTGACATAGCCTTGGGGTTTGAGACAAAATAACATGAGTTAGCCCTAAAACACCATGAGATTGATATTCTTGCAATGCTATTATCATTGTTGTGATGGTCATACTACGGGAAATACCTTTTGATTTTCTTTACCACAGAGGTGACAAAAAGCAACAACAACCCACCTCATTGATAGTACTTCCGTACAATGAAGAGAAAAGCTATTTTAGAATAATCTGTGTTAGGGTGGAAAAATCCCTAAGGCGCCCATTACACGGTAGGTTTTGCCATGGCAACACCATCAATAATGAATGATGCTTGAATTGGGTTGAATGATGGAATTTTCATCGCCTACAATTTTCGTCATGCAAACGTCAATTATCGCATTAGAAGATAGGTTTTCCGTCAGTCAAAATCTTCTACCAGGGTTTTGCCATGGCAAAAGATAAAGATAAAAGATAGTAAAGTGGGCACCTAAGGTAATGATAGAAAACATGTTTTCTTCAATTGCCCTTTGCATTACCAAGCAGCTGTAATAGCGCGACATCTCAGTTTGCTGTTTAAAATATTGTTATGCCCCAGGATTATATTAGGTACATTAAGTATCGGTTTTCGATACTTATTGGCCATCCTACCTATACGTATCGGTACATAATGGAGGTAATACAAAGCATTTTCCGAACATTTAAACACATTGTGTGCACAGCTAAGGACTAGAATTCCATGCCGGTATTTGTTGTTGTTGATGACTGCTACTTCGGGGATTAAGTCAAGAGTGAATCTCCTTCACCGTCGACGACATCATCGCTTTCCATTAGGCGAGATACTCGTAGTGGTTAAGCGCGAGCGAATGCTGAATAAAAAAAAATAATAATAATATAACAAACGAAATCTGGTAAAGAAATTCCCTCTTATCTCAAAGAAAGCTAGCTTAGTTACTTACTAAGTTTAATAAGTGCGATGTTATCAATTTACGTAGACATTGCTGTCAATGCGTTAAAGTCAATCAATCCTTGTATGTCGGGCTCAAGTTCTCATAAACACGTCTATCTACTGTAACTAGGTCTTCCAATTAAAAAGCACGGCTTGTCGATGACTGGCGTAAATGAAAACAATTTACTGCGTAGTTGGTACGATACAGATTTGTTTCTATTTACTGATACCAATATTTCGTCAGAAAGAAAATTAGATTGGCTCACTGGCTTAAGTAATTATTCCAAAGCATTGAAAAAATTCCTACTCAACGCTGTCAACTGATAATATGCCCAAGATACTGGCAGCGTTGCCTCTTTATATGGCAAAAGTCTTATCACGGGACCGATAGGCAGTCGTTCCATCTAAAATACTGATGTTCAACTGCATCTGGTTCGTCTGGACGCCAACCCCAATAAAGTTAGGATAGCAGTTGTGACAGCAGTTGAAAAGGCTAGGCAGATGACTAAAACCTTCTCCACATTGTTGGCAACACGTTTCTTAAAACCGCATCAAAGTCGGTAGGCTAAGCCTAACCCGAGATAATGATGAATCATAAAAAATATGCCCAGAGACCGAACCCAACATTTGCTTTTCTATTTAATTCAATGGCTTAATTGTTTAAAGAATACTTTTAAACACTTTCACTCGCATTATGATCACAATCACTCATTTACTTTTCATAGAAAATACTAAATCACAAGGTCCTTCCTTGCAACAGAGTGTGACACCAATTTAGGTCAAGTTGACGGACTTTTTGTACTGTTACGCACGAATAATCTACTTTAGTCATTGAACTTGCTAACTGTTACATAATTACGATCTCATGGCCACCTAATCGATTATTTTGTCGCTATTATTTTAAATATTATTTTTAGCGCAAAAAATACGAAAGAAAAAATGTTGCGACTTTTTAGTCGGAGGTTTTGCGGAAGGCTTGTAATAAGGGTCAATTCACATGACATCTGTGGAGTACAAAAAATAGGATGCGATTGTAGTGATTATAATATTTAAATATAATTACGATCGTACTTCTACAAGGTTTTATAAATCAACCTTAATCAACTCGATTGCTATTGTCATAAGTAATTTAAGTGCAGTTTAACATTAAGGAGGAGGTCTCAATCCTTCTTTTTTTTTGTTTTCCCCGTATACTCTGATAATTCTGGACAGATTTGTGTTCTTGTGTGTTTTTCATTCAGTTTGGTTCAGTAGTTTTTATTATATGAGCATTTTTCGCTGTGTACTTGGACGATGTTATTACCGATAGCTACTACAGATTACAAAAGTCTAGTGCACACGTGTAAGAAAATTATGTATTTCACAAGACTTTGGGTTAAATATGTTAACTAAAAAGGGTTAAATAAAAATATAATTATCCTACTTCAAAAACTACCACAAAAAATGTAATATCTAACCTTAATAAGATTTTTTAACTTTTTAACTTTGCTGTAGTTTATGAACGTGTTTAAATCAATGTCATTTTTTATAATCCGATCTGATATTATTAACATGACGTACAAATCCTTTTCATAGTGATAGTAGATAGTTGTAAGATTTACTTTCACTTTCGAAGATTAGCATAGATACTGGCGTATCCATTTATAGCCATCTGTAAATGTCGATTGCTGCTTTTTAATTGATGTTATTTGACTCCAAACTATGATGTCTCTGCAATGCATCCTTGTATTTTACACCAAGCTTTTTTTTTTACGTGGTAAAATCATCAGATGAGTCCTCACACCCCCGGCAGAGGCGAGAGGGACTGTCAGACTTGTACTGACTAAAATCCACGGTGTCCTTCAATAACCCTTTATGTTCCGGGGTCACGGTGATGGTATAAGTCCCGCGACCCCATTTTACACCAAGCTTGCAAATAGCGAAAGGTTACGCAGCCACTTGGGATCGGTGCAACACGATTTCCACTCCCCCTGTTAAACGCCAGGGCAACATTTGCTGTCTTTTTTGCATGCACATTTAAACATACAGTACAAATGCGAACTTTTTTCCTTATTATAATTATGTCGCCAGCATTAGTGGGCAACAATTTATTCTTTAATCGTACTGAAACCGCAAGTAAGCGCTATTCCCTTCACTAACCTGCTTCGCTGTGGCCCTGCATGTGTGTTTCTGTTTCTCGATTGCCAATACAATCACTTCACGTGAGTGTTATGCAATAAATAATCTCCAATGACACTAACTTGCTAACATTTAAACCTAGACATAGACATTTAATCAATCCAAGTGCGAGTTAGAATAGCAACTATTTTTTATTTCATCACTTCAATAATTTTTAACCGACTTCAAAAAGAAGGAGGTTATCAATTCGACTGTATGTTTTTTTTTTTTTTTTGTGTGTTTGTTACGCGATTTCTCCGGCGATTCTGGACCGATTTTCAAAATTCTTTTTTTGTTCGAAAGGAGATGCTTTCGGAGTGGTCCCATATTCACCAAGTCAAGATCTGATGATTGGATCCTGGAGAAATCGAGGGGAACCCTCAAATTTTATAGGCCCACATATAGTTTTTCGCAAATATTATGAAGTAATTTAAGTATTTGCGTGTGGTAATCATAATCTCATGTACCTGAGCTGATGATGGAAGGTACAACTCCTTAACAGTAAGGAGTAGGCATCGACTGATTTAGTTTGTGTTCGCTTATCTCCGGAAGTACAAGTCTGATTTAGGTCATTCTTTGTTTGTTATACTAGGTATCGTTCAACTGAGGGAACACTGCAAGTTTCATCAAAATCGGTTCAGTCGTTTTTGAGATAGGGAATTTTATTAGCTAATTTTGTACATGAGCGATGTTATTACCGGTGCTACGGATTACAAAATTCTAGTGCACATGTAAGATATGATGTACCTATTTGACAAGAATTTGGGTTGAATATTTAAACTAAAAAGAGTAAAATAAAAGCTTTTTCAAAAAAAAATGTAACCGCCTTCAAAACCAACCACTAAAAAAGGGTAAAATAACCTACAAAATAACTTTTCTTTCGGAAGTCGGTGGCAAAAAAGACAATTAAAAAAAAAAACTCCGACTTCCGAAAGAAAAGTTATTTTGTAGGTTATTTTACCCTTTTTTAGTGGTTGGTTTTGAAGGCGGTTACATTTTTTTTTGAAAAAGCTTTTATTATTACTATAAACTAAATAAGTCCACAACCCTTAGAGGTTGAATGTGGAAACGTTTAGGGGTGAAACGCGAAAAAGGGTAGAAAATCTTGGGGGTTGAACGCGGAATAAACCATCGTAATCCTCTAAGATAGGAATGGTGTCGCGGGACACACCTGCGACTCCGGTACACAAAGGGGTAGCCCTTTGTGTACCGTACGAAGGACACCGTGGATTTTAGTCAGTACAAGTCTGACAGTCCCTCCTGCCCTGCCCTGGGTAGGAGGACTCATTTGATGATTTTACCACGATAAAAAAGGGTAGAAATGGAAGTAGTAAACGGGTTGCACCGATCCCAAATACGGTGAGATGAAGGCAGGAAGAACCAAAATTAAGGGATGACATTTTTCATGGCTTCATTCTGACGGCTACGTTCAGGTAATCTGACGACACGGTAGTACAACACCTACTAATCTTGAGCTTTCTATGTCAGGCATGACCACTATCCTTTTCCCAACTATATTGGGGTCGGCTACCAATCGAACCAGATTCAGCTGGATATGAGTATTTTACATGTCAGGCATGACCATTAGCAATGAAAAAAAACTTCGAAGAAGAAGAACAATTCGTTCTTAACCATTAAGTTGTGATGTGGGTATCTTAACTTTTCAACCTTATTTTTGAGTGGAAATAAAGCTCAAAGTCAAAGTGACTGTGGGACACCCACCACATTCCTACTAAAGGTTAAGAGTACTGAAAAGGAGAATATCCGATCCATATTAAATAATTACATGGCTTAATTGCAAATGGTTTGTACGCTTTCTCTTCAAACAAGGAAGTTCTCTGTTGCATGCAAATAATCTTAACGTGAATCTGGCTGTTTCTGATCTAGTAAGGAAATGGCTAACGCACAAGCGCATGTTTGTCACAATCAGTGTTGAACACAAAAGGAAGCACAAAAGTGAGAATTTAAACAAAGTGTAAATTGACTGAAATTTTATACTTATTTTTAAAGACGTCGGAAAAAATCATGACTCCTGCCAGTTTTAATGGTCTGCGCGTGCGCCGTGTAAGCCGATAAAGATATATAAAAAAGCGTTATTCCTAATAAAATTAAATAATATTAAAAAGTTAGCAACGGTAATGTATAAAAAATTAACTGTGACCATATAATAATGCTCTGCTAACCATGCGAAGACGGACAAGTTGCTAATGTGGTACATTATTCAAAAAAATCATTACCATACGAATTCCAAAACTTGAGAATGATAATTAGAATTTAAAATATTCTATAGGTGCTCACTGCCTTGGTGATCTGGTGTCTGCCAGTGGGATCCACCATGTAGAGGTTCAACCCGGGCTATGGTACCTGCGGCTCCCTGTAATGTTACCAGCGGTAACGACTGAGGGATCTCAATTTCGGTGGTAGGCCTCACCAGGGCTTCTTGATTCGCGATCATCGTCCTGTTGGATTCCGGCGCCAAACAGGATTTACTTTGTACCGTTCGGTGCGCAGGAGTACTGGTCCCTTTTGTAGCGCTATCGGCCCTGAATCTTATAGAAAACAGTATAGTGCGATGAGCTTGCTCTATCCTAGGTCTCATCATGCGGACAGTGAGTGATGAGTAACTCGCTGTCAGATTATGGGCCATGGCCCGGGTCGACGGCGCATTGTGAAGCGCGCGTCGAACGCTTCAAAGAGTTGTCAGCACAATGACGGGCCCCCCTTAGAGAGCCAAAGCATAACATGGGGTCGCGAGACTAACGAGCTACCGTGAATCCGGAACGTAAAGGGCTATTTATGGACCCGTGGATTTTAGTCAGTACAAGTCTAACAGTCCCTGCTGCCCTGCCCTGGTTGGAAAAAAGGTAGCATCGTTGTTTCAGATCAAAGCCAAGAGCCAACTAATTTTGAGTTTAAAAAAATGTACCCTGAACTTTACTTGATTAATGAATGAAATTGATACTTCCTGTTAATAAATATTATTTGCCTACCAGACTCTCTTCCTTGTGTTTGATCGTGCATAAATTGCATAAGAATCTATTTTCAAGAGTTTTTTTGTTATTATTAATCTGTGTCTATGTCTCAATGTTAAATGCTGATATTTAGTTAATCTACTTCCGGTTCGACTAGATGTTCATCCTAGAATAGTTGGGAATGGCTAGGCTGATAATTATTATGACTGTCTGCTTCTCTCGTACGCTATCTGTCTACCCCAGTAACATTTGTCCCAGGTGTGGGAAGCTTAGAGACCAATGACAAATCTGACTAATTCCTCTCAAGCGATACTTAGTAGAGTACATGAGAGACTTGTATCATGAACAGTCTTGGAAGTCACCTGCAGTTCAGATGGTGGGATAAGCAGCGTTTCACCAGCCTTTCAAACACAGAGAAAAACAAATATGCATTCATCATTTCCTCCCAAATGTAAACTTGTTTATTTTGCCAATCTCTAATATATCAGAAAATGTTAGTCTATTCAAGAAAGGCATCAAATCCTCAACTTTCCTGTATACTATACAGGATAGTTGATGATTTAGATACGCTAGCCATATCGCTATACAGTGTATAGGAATATGCCTAGACAATTCAAACGTATTTTCCGCCAAATTCATCATGAATGCAAGGCAATAAGGTCGTAATTCAAACTGTTAACTTTCAGAAACCACCAACCAACTGCTGCGAATGGCTGCGAACCTTCTTCGACACTCGCTACGTGAAGGAGACTTTGGTGGTTGCTTTCAAACATGGACCAAATAACCGAAGACTGAGGGTCATCATGCTGGTTATCGTCATGTGTGTTATTATAGGACCTATTTATGGTGAGTACATAATCTTAACGATCGGCTCCAAACCAAACTTTCCTTTCGGGAACGTTCGTTGATATTTTTTTAATCAACTCTAAGCTCTTAGAGCTGAAAAGGCTTTATAGGACTTTCATGCCAAACCCAAATTTTAGAACCGATACGATTAAATCATGGGCTTTCTTCAAACAAAATATGTAGAGGAAACCATTGCATGTCCATTGCATGTACTTACAACCTAGAGATCTGCGTCCCGGCAGTTACTCGTAGAATATTAAAACTGTACCCCTAGCACGAGTTTTCACTATTTTACTTTACAGAGTCTTTCCAGTATTTACAGCGTTTTTTGTATGAAAAAATGGAACAACGCCTCTGGTGTGCGAAGAAGAAACTATTTTTTTTTTCTCGTGCTGACGGTACAGTACCCTTAGCACGAGTTTTCAGTATTTGAAACGTAAAGTAAACTGGAACTTTGACAATTTAAAATTGACAATTTTCAAGGAAAAAATTGGTTCCCTCTTCGCACACCAGAGGCGCTGTTCCATATTTTCATACAAGAAACGCTGTAAATACTGGAAAGTTGCTGTAAAGTAAAAGATTGAAAACTCGTGCTAAGGGTACTTATTAATTGAAATTATTATTTCAAGTTAGCTAAAGTAGTAGTAGTAGATAATTATGACCAAAAAAACAACATCAAAATCAGTTTCAGCCGATTTATGCAATGTTGATTAGATGTAGTTACTGGTAATGCACTTATGCACTTACTTATTTATGCACTTCAGTAAAATAAAAGAAGAATCAGCAGGCTGTAGTAGGTATCTACGCTAAGATATTATATCCTAGTATTAGCAAAACCTCGACAGTAATCACCACTTCAAATTATCTTTTATCAATTTGTTGACTGTTCGAGATTGCAATTTAGTTAATTTGTTTCGACCACTTGCAGCGTTAACATTGACCTAAATTATGAATAAATTGCAGATTACATCAATTTCATAAGTCATAGATAATAATTATGAGATTGGAATAAATAATCCGGCTGTCGAAAAAACATGCGATTCCTTCGTATGCACATGTGATTCCTTTCAAGCTCAACATAACCATCGAAAACAATTTCGATAAAACGATTTTTTAAATACTTTTGCATAACATGGATTAAACAGCATTTCGTAAAAATATTCAAGTCATTATTTTCGAGCTGATGTAAAATAAGTTTTAGACAATTTTATGGCATAATTTTTAAGACCTTATGAAACGTGGCTTGCTCATGTGTATAAAGTTACATTTAAATCGGTTCAGTTATTTCTAGAAGTTAGTACCTACATATTTGAAAGTTTTCATGAATTTCTATACAACATAATTTACTGTCGTTGACATTATTGCTATCTACAAACTATCTAAGCCTATCTAAGTGATCAGCGAAAGTGGCAAGCTATATCCTGAGACCGGATTTTCTTGGCATTATATCTTCCATACAGTACGCCCTTGGCAATGAACTGACATTTCCATCGGTTGGTTACGAGTTAGTTACGCCACAACTTTCTCTAGGTTTCGCTTTCTATAGAACGAGCAGTACTAATGCTGAGTCTAGGCGGTCTAGGTCTATGTATTTTAGAACTAGCTATCTAGTATAGTGGAAAGGGATTAATTGAAAAATTCGTCGCAAAATCTAATAAGGGAATCTGGGACTGTTTAATCGGGACATCCCGTGACCCTGGAATGTAAAAGGGCAATTGAAGGAACAGGGTGATTTTTTAGTTTGTAAGGCTGACAGTTAATAGATTTTTACCACATAAAAAAAAAATAAGAGAATATTGGAAGGTTACGGAGGAGACCTTTGTCCAGCAGTGGGACAATATAGGTTCACAAAAAATAAATAAATAAAAGCCTTTTTATTTTCTGCTCTGTTATTGTATACTTACTGTTATCAACAACTGCACTCCCCTGTTTCTCGAAAGTTATCCCAAGGGATCGCAATACTGGGGCAAAAATTGTCCTATGTGTCAATCCCGGTTAAGAGTTAATTGGTATGAGTATTGGCTGTTTGATCAACCCCGGTAGTAAACGGATTCTGTTAGCTAAATACGAAAGTGAGAATTATAGACCGACGACGCTATGGCTGCTGATTAGTGGCTTGTTTACGATTACCGCCTTTGATTGTATCATGTTTCGCTACCACTTGTTATCAATGGGGAAAGGATTGGCTAATTGATGTGCTAACACACACATACGTTTCTATGTACCTATGTAGTATGCACTGTATCACTGCATGTTTAGGACAGTCAACAAAAGAGATACCTACCTACCTACCTTCCTAGGTTCTCTATATGTTTTATTATATAACCGCCGACGCCGGTGGGCGGGTACGCCTGCGGTGGGGCGGAAGGAGGACGCTGTACTAGCTCTCCGATTCGCGGTCCGTCACCTCCTTCACGAGATTACTGGCTTCGGCAGAAGGTGGCGACAGCTTCCACTCCGTCTGACCCCGCAGCATGGCGCAACCAATGCGTCTATGGGGGCCCGTCAATATTTATTGCTTTAAATAAGTCACGGCTTCTGAGAACCGCCTGAGACAAGACGGCGAGACAGATGGACGGACCCCGAGTCCTTAGTAATAGGGTCCTGGTTGTTCACCTGTGGGTTAGCGGAACTCGTAAAACCTTCTGAAAGTCATGTCTGCATAGCTTTTCCTGCAGTGGTGGGCCCAGGTGGTATCGTCCCGAGTACGAGTTGGTGTAGGTCGTGGGTTCGACCCATGGACGGACTGGAGGTCTTAGCAATGGGGTCCTGTTTCACCTTTTGGGGACGGAACCCTGAAAACCTGAAATTCATGTCTGCATACGTATCTCTTTTTTAAGATTTACTTCTACCTAGTTTAGGTATCTTTGTTAACAAAGAAGCATAAAATAGCCAACTTAAAGAATTGTTGACAATCTCCTTGAGTATATTGAGTTGAATATTACGTCAATATATGGGTATTTATTTATATTATAGGTCTTCAAACGTTAGAAACTAAGGTTTGTAAATACTGTGAAATGAACTTTAATATTCCAATCGTATCATCGTTAATATTGGTGCCATGACATGGAATTATGTAGTAAGATAGATAAAGCCGCAATTTGTTATATCCCTCGGGATAAAATTGCGCAGGCACTTGATGAAATATTTTTGATACTCGTATTTTAACAAAATCTTATGTCACTAACGCGCGAAGGCACGCGGGTTTTAAACTGAACGTTTCTTCAGCCTTTTAAAAAAAGGCTTCATAATTATACTCTCGTATTAGGCTGCGTTTCCACTGACACGCTGGGCG
This sequence comes from Agrotis ipsilon, assembly GCA_028554685.1. NCBI lineage: Eukaryota > Metazoa > Arthropoda > Insecta > Lepidoptera > Noctuidae > Agrotis > Agrotis ipsilon. The sequence goes on along the minus strand of CM052961.1, from coordinate 4,529,887 downwards.
GAGAGGAGCGGTGAAAAGTGGTCAGTGTTTGGCTGCGGTTCGTCTGAGAGGGAGCGGAGCAGAGCGGAGACGAGCTGTGCCGCGATTCACCAATGACATGGCTTGAATACACATGTGCTCAACACCGCCCCGCTGTCCTCCGCACAGTACCACCCCGCTGTCCTTCGCTCTGCATCCCAATGCTCGTTGTCCTCCGCACCGCATCGCCTGGCTGTATTTTTTATTATGAACATCGGCTCAGCTCTGCTGCACCACGCTCGTGCTGTTTCCATTGAAGCGAAGCTGAGATTTTGAGCAGTGATTTGTGAATTCGTGCACCGCTAAGCTCCTCTCCGCCCCGCTCCGCGTCAGTGGAAATGCAGCCTTATTCATCTCACAGAGAGGAAGCCTGTGTGGCAGCAGTGGGAGTATTATAGTCTGATGATTATCAATAGTATTAGGTAGATATAACCACAATTAAATATTGATTGATTGCTAATATTATTTATTGCAACAATACCTGCGTCACAAAATAATGTTTTAAAGAGTATCCGTGTTATTAAAGGCACATTAATTTAATCTCAACTGAAGCACTTAAATTCATACATACTTGATAAATCAATCTTAAGAGTTATGTAATACATGGGTATTCATCTAGACATACATTATGTATTATTATATTCTTAAGTATATAATTCTTTGGCAAGTTTATCCTTGTTGCTTATAATATTATATTAATTATAATGAAATCGAAAGAAGATAAAAATCATCGAGATTTTTAATGATTTTTGTTTGAAAAACCCTTCGCAAATATAATGAAGTTTCCTTACAATTACTTTTTTAAAAATATGATTCACTACTATAAACACCTTATCAAAAATTGCTGATTTTGCTTGAACAAACTTTTAATGTCAGCCTGGGTCGCAGAATTGAATTAATTCGCACTAAGCGTTTCCAAACATCTTTTATAGTGCGGACAGCGAAAGAGTGGAACTCTCTGCCTGCGACTATGTTTTCGAACGCATATAAACCTCATCTCTTCAAAGCTAGAGTAAACAGGCTTCTTCTGGATAAGCTCGCTCCATCGTTGACCTTGTCTTAGTCACTCCTGACCTAGACTGAGCTCAAGAGAAAACCCATTTTAGATAAAAAAAATGATTTATTTTAAGGGTTTTTTTTTCTTATTTCAGGTGAAATGTCAGTGCTGTACCTCTTCACGAGATACCGGTTCAACTGGAACGAGGTCGATTTCAGCATGTTCTCTACTTACGCCATGTGTACTTCATTAGTAGGTAATTATCTCTTCATTATAGTTATTATAATCTATCTCGTTGCCGCATCGAGAACAGATACGGACATTGTATTGGATGTGAAAATTATTATGGCAGTGTTTACTCGGAGGGAATTTCCAGTCTATTTCATTTTTATTCAAAGATAAATACTGCATTCTTTACATTTTATACAGACGAAGGATTTAATACTGGTAGTTAGCATTATTACCAGTACCTACCTAATGTCTAGTAATAGTACGCAGTGCTTACGCAACGCTAAAAATGAAGTCTGATATTCACTAAGCTATTGACAGCGCTGTGATTACTACTCAGTGGATGAAAAGGTGCGCTTCTCGTTTCGTATTTAACGTCAAAAAAACGTGACAATTCGTATTAGGGTCTAAGGGCTCCTGCACACGGGCCACAGGCTACAACCACAAAATGCCGTTAAGGCATATTTCCTGTAGTTTCCCTACATTTTATATGGGCTCGCCGCACACGGTTGACGCCGGCGGTTGCCAACTTGCCACACGCTACAATCGTCGCAGCTCTCTTCTTGTGGTCCGCAGCGACCACTAAACGCCGGTACAAAACGCCACCACACGCCTCTCCCGCACTCCTTTCTCCCTTACCTCAGTAGAGTCGACGACGTGCATTGGTTAAAAAAAGTAGTAGCCAACGACCGCAAGTGTTGACCACCGACCGCAAATAGCTGTCGCGCGTTTCAGCTACCTCTGTAGCCGCTTCTAGCTTCTCATGGCGGCGTTTGTGGCTGTCGCGAGTGGCTCGTGTGCGGCGACACTAAGAGCGAGAAGGCAAATAAAAGCTACGTAAACGTTATTTAATCTTTTGTTGTATGCTTTCAGGAACTTTATTTTCAGTGGGTGTTTTCAGCCATCTACTGAAGTTTGACGATGCCATTATTGGTGTCATATCGTGTACCAGTAAGATATTGGCTGGGGTCATGTACGCGTTTGCTACAAAGACGTGGCACATATACATAGGTATGTATTGTATTGTTACTAATATTATAAATGCGAAAATTTGTGGGGGTGGATAGAAGTTTGTTTTTTTTTTCACACAAAAACATAGGAAACCCCGTTTACTGTGTGTGTAATTTTTATATAAAATTAAAATTACCTACACGCGGGCGTTGCTGATGGTAACAGCTAGTATTTTAAAAGATACCTACTATTGAAAAAGGAATGCAAAGCTAGCGTTGTTTAGCTCAGTGGCTGAGCGATTGGGCTGCTGTGTATCATGTAGTAGGTTCGATTCCCACACAAAACAAATATTTATATGACCTACAAGCAGTTTTTCCTGGTCTGGGTGTTTGTGGATGTGACTTTCTATGTTTGTAAGCTTGCCCACGACACTGTTTAAATTCCTAGTGTGGGGCAACGTTTATAAAAAAAGGAAAAAAAAAACACGACATGCTTTCCTAGATGAAATATTTTCCTTGACTTGGTTTTTTTTTTCAAAAGTTTAATAGTAAAAGAATTTGATTTATATTCTTACTTGACGTATGGTTTTTTTTATTTAATTTTCAGCTCCATTGATAGAAATCTTCAACGGAACTTCGTTCATAGCGATGAGGTCAATGGTCTCCAAATTAGTGGACAGAGATGAATTGGGTAAGAATTGTTTTGTTTAATTCCTTACCTACTTATTGATGAATCTAAAATGTGGAACATCTAATAATCAAAATATTACCAAAGTACTATTTTCGTTAAACATTATCTCTGATATTATAACTTCGAATCTTGACTAAATATGAATCTAAATAAGTTCTTTCACAGAGTTTCATTTTGTCATAAAAAAACTTGACTCAGGCAAATGGGAGCCTCCTTAGGCCATGGTATTCAATTTCAAATCATACTTCCGCATCAGCGTTCTTCTGGTTTTACTGAACAATTTACTTAATTTGATTTGCAATTCAGTAAGCTTAATACTAAATGCACTTTAATGCTTGTAGAAGCAAAATAATCGTAGCGTTTCAGCCAAATGCAAATACAGTCCTTACTTAGAGCAACATAACACTAACTCGATTAATCCGCTACAAAAAGTAATAGCTGTGCTTAAGGGGAATGCTCCAACCAGCTCGCGAAATTCCAAATTTCTTGCGTTTTTTGCAATTTGCAGGCCATTGCTAGGTTTCATGTTGATTGAAATATTATTCGCGGCTGTAAGACGTACGTAGTTACAGAATTATAATCATCAAAATGACCAATACAATCATCCAAGTTCATAAAGCTCTATTACTTTTTCTGTTTTTTTTTGTTCCTAGGCCAAAACGCAAGAAACATTGAATTTCGCGGGCTGGTTGGAGCATTCACCTTAAATGATATCTTGGCCTTATCAGGTTTCTTAAACTTTTTTTTTTCTGTAAAACCAGGTAAAGTAAATTCGTTCTTCGGCGTGGCTGAGGCGATGATGCCACTGATCTACGCGCCCATGTACACCACGTTATATACGACGACCATCAAGACCTTCCCTGGAGCATTCTTCCTTCTTGGAGGAGGTTTGACAATGCCAGCTGTCGTTATATTCTTGTAAGTATTTGTTGTAATGTTAAAGACGCTGTCTCGGATAATGGTTCTCTGTATAAAACCTTATACAGATAACCAATAGCCGATACAGTGCGTGTTACGATTCTAATTAGTGTGCGTTGCAGTAAGGAGTTTCAATCAAATAATACTGAACGGCTCGAGTTGATACCCTTAACCTTGTTCACACTAAAGAGGTTTTCTCTATCCTCATGGTACAATACCGAGTTATGAAACCCGCGCCCTACGCAGTTCCATTTACAGCGGCAGTGAATATCGTTTATGTTGGAATAGGTAACCTTAAGTTTCTTTAGCATAGTTGGAAAGAAATATTGCTTCCTTCATGACAAGATCTGTCCTCTTTCTAATATAACAATCATGGTTTTAAACCACAAATTATGGTCTTTGGAGTGTCCCTCCTGGGAACTATGGTATCCTGACAATATTAAAATCAATTCAATGTTATTTCGCTGAACTTTATCAATCTAGATATCATATTGTATATTTGTCATTTCAGATGGTTGTACCTAGCAAATAAGAAACACATTCAAGCAAACTTAGACAAAGAAGCTGAACTCAGAGCCAATACAGAGAAGATCGGCGTGGAAAACAAAGCTTACGAGACTGATGAGATTGAGAAGAAAAATACAACAGATGACAAAAATGATATTGTCACACAATCGCAAATAGAAATAGGTTTCATAGAAAGTATGGTAAACAATAGTAAGGTACAACACTAGACTAGAACGATACATGCGTAGACTGTAAATACTTTAATGGGAATAGATACTTTTATATACAGAGATAAATTAATTATGAAATAAGAAATCTTAATGAGGGATGCTTAGATAGTTATTGCACAAGGCAGTTAGGCTGTGAAAGAAAAAGGAATTACAAAAATGGAAACAAAATAGTTTTCTTATAATGTGACACTACTACTGAAAAATGCAATTAAATGGACCAAAATGAAGATCAGCAGCCAGGTCAAGAATATAATTTATCTTCTTCGAAAAAATATTAAATTATCTTATAAGTACTTCATTAAAATAATATTTTGACACGGATTAATTATTTTAGAATAAAACTTTTAAAGATACCAGATACAAAAAGTACCTTCTGATGTACCATAAAACGCCTATTTATAATTTTAAGACAATAATATAATACCGTAGATAGAAACTTAAATCAGCCATTTAAAAATTTCACACATTTCATGTTGACTGATTACCTATGTAATAGCTACTTATAAAGGCGCTCCCTCAGCGGGAGCATTCTCATGTAATGTAACATCAAAGCGTGCATTCTGATGCTCGATTATCTTCCGTCACTGATGAAATGTTCGAATCTGTAACGTAACAGGAGAATGCTCGAGGTGAGGGAGCACCCTAAAAGTAATGCAAAATTAAAAACGATTTGTCTGTAATTATTTTCCACATGCAAGCTTATTTTAGCAACTTATATATTTCCTGTACATTTGCATTACATTTTTTTATCAATATTTATATCTTTCTCTTTCTTCTTATTATCTTTCCGAAAATATTATCTGTTGACACGTTTGGTGCTTTAAATTCCTATAAGCAAGACAAAGTTTTGCACACCCAATGAAGTGATATAGTAAATTAAGTTTAAGTTAATGTACGTAGATATTATGTTATCCTAATATTATGTGTGAGTACTTATTTGATGAAAATAAAAAAATATTTTTAATGATCTCTTTTAATTTACATGTCTCTGCCATTTTTTTTAGTATATCTGACTGTAATCTTTTCTACTTTGTACTTACGAGCATTACGAGAAGTGATAATTACTGACACAATAGAAATAAATGTTAAAATTGATTTCATGACTTCGTGCATTCTGAAATTTGGAAAGCAATGTAACATCATCATCTGCCTAGCCTTTTCCCAACTATATTGGGGTGGGCTTCCAAACGAACCAGATTCAGCTGGATATTAGTATTTTACATGGAGCGACTGCCTGTCGGACCCCCACAACCCATTAACTGGGTAATACCATACCCCATAGTACGACTGGTTATCCATGGTGGTGGTTGGAAAGCAATGTAACTAATCACTATAAATAAATCTCAATGTTTTATGCAATTAATTCATCAAAATTAATTGCATAAAACTACAAAATGTCTACGTTGTTCATTGCAGCATTTGTCAATTTAACAATTTTAATCTAAGATAGCGATTATGTTACCAGTTATTATCACAAATTTTAATTTAATATAACAATTGTGACAATCACTTGTTTGTGACATAAAATAAACATTAATCGATTGTTTAGTCACCGTTAGCGTATATTTGTGACGTTTTGCCCAAAATCAAGTCTTAGATTTGCTACAATAAAGATGGAATGACTCCTGGTGAGAGAGCACCTGAAGGTATTGGTTATAATAATAACTATAAGAAAAAACATAAACAACGTACTAGAAACATGAATTTATTCCATAATTTTACATTTAAGAGTATACATATTATACTCTTAACAAATATACGACGTAAAAGTTCCAATAATATATTTCAAAAACAGTAAAATATTTTAAACGTATAAAAATATAACAAACCAAGAATATTTGAGACTCTTGCTACAGATTCATAATAAAAAGATCTTTCAACATTCGAAGCATTATAAAACCATTCATTATGTTCCTAGGGAAGCATAAGACATTTTACTGTCTATCGACAAAGCAGTCTTAATCCTTGCACGTTCTTTTAAAATCTAATACAAACATGTTTGACAATTTTAAAATATAAATCTTAGACATAAATTGAAGACATTATGACCAAAACATTTATACTGTGCACAATATTTCGTACACTTTGTGTGCGACTTCCTTTCCTGCGAATGAGATATACAGCGATTGGTGGCTTGGGTGAACCTGGAAGTAGAATAGCCGGTCAATAAATTAGCAACTCAATAAAACACCTAGTCAGTAAAATAGCATGTCATTCAGTCTAAACTCGTATTATAAGGAAAAAGGTAAGGGGAGAATAAATTTTGCTTTGTTCTCGATTGTAACCAAAATGTCACGTCTGTATTTCCCATTAGATAGAAAAGCCGCTAATAAAGGTTTGTGAACTATAATGAAAACCTGGGAATTTGGGAATCTATAGTAGCTACGAGGGACAAAAATTTACAAGTAACTAACTTTGTACCAATTTATTGTCGTACCAACTTTACTATGACGACAACACAGAGAAGTTTCGTGTAGTTTTAGAAGAAATCGTCTACTAGCGTAGGCTTATTAACCATCAACTGGAGGCGTAGAGTGTAACAGTAGTACTTAACTGGTGACGTGTGGTCCGATAGACCGCTATCTTATTTGGTAAATAGAACAGAAATTAAATTTTGTATGTTGCTGTTTAATTAGTGCTAATGAAATTCGATGCTTACCTTGCCAGGGGTCAAAGACCCTTGTTCCTTAGCCCTGCCGATGTACAAGGGTTCCCCGTTGGATGTGTTGCCGCCGGCAACCGCGTTAGGAGGAATGTTACCATCACGGGTTTCCTGCCACCGGATCCTTTCGGGGCGAGCGCACAGTACCTGAAATTATAGCATACAATTCTGTATTTTATATAGCTTCTTTTTAAATTAACATAAGTATTCTGTCGGGATATGACAGTGGGGAATTAAGAGAGTTTTTGAGATTCATTGTGATCAGCACGCTTATGCATTATAATAACATTTCCTGCGTCGCTCGCTGACTAGTGTACGATAAGATTGGCCGCCATGACCAAAAGCGGTCAGTAGAAGTATTTTGTTTCCAATATCCGCCTTATAGTCCCCAAGTTAAAATTAAAGTATCACTTGTTAAAAGAATGTTATTTAAGTTGGGGCACCAAATTTTCATGGTTAGCTTTACTCTTGATCTAGAAATTTGATGAATCATTGATTAAGTCACTTTTATTTTTGTCTAAAACCACGTAAACGTGAAAAAATAAGTCAAGCGTTAAATCACTTGCTTACACATTGACTTAACAATAACATAATTAAAAATGGTAAGTATATACGTCATTGTGAATAGATACCTACATAATTAAAATAATGAGTCAAACTCTTCGTCACATATGATTACAATATGATTTAAATCATTTCACAATACCAAATACGTGACTCAATCTTTTAAGCAGCAGAAAATGTAAAATAATATGATTACTTTACATTACGAAAGTGTCATATTATATAATGTTAAATATTGTATTTTACATGGGATGAGCTAATTAAGATCGGTCTTAATTAGGAATTTCCAAGAAGTATTAACGAACGATCGTTTCCTTCCTACTTACGTATTTAGTTAAATTACCTCGAAATTAATAAGTTTTATTATAAAATACTTAGCTACAGGAATGTGTCCAATGTAATTATTACCTACATAGCAATGTATAATGTAGTTACTTTGCAGAGTCAATAGAAAAATGTGTCTAAAGTATTTACTCTTTGTGGCTAAACTCCAGAATAAAGGACATTGCTCATTTTTGTATGGCAGCATTTGGACAGGTGTAAAGTACGATAAAAAAGTCATGGAGACAACAATGAAGTCATCCACATAAAAATCTAAATAAACCAGAAACCCCAGGGTAGATTTTTAAAATATTTCGCACGTAGACAGACATTAGTGGCAGCAACCCAGCGCACGTACCTAATACCATTCCTGAACAGCATTTGGGCCGCAGTTGGGCAATCTCCTTTGAATTAAATATGAACTATCCAACTTTCTGAAACTGAAGTTAATTAAAACTTTATTTTTTACCAAAATTGTACCACAAAATCCACGCAGTATGACAACAGGTTATTTTACTGAAACAATCTAATTTAGTCGTACGTCAGTTATATTATCTATACATATAATAAAACTGTAGAAAAGTTATTTTTGTACATTAAAAAAAAACTCAAAAAATTTAGCCAGGGTATTAAAGGACAACCAATAGAACCCATTTCTAGCATTTTTAGAATTTTTGTCTGTTTGTCTGTTTGTCTGTTTGTCTGTTTGTCTGTTTGTATGTTTATTTGTCCAGGTATCACGTAAAATGTACGAAATTTATGTAGATAACTTTTATACACAACGATTAAGCGTAACTTGGAGAGGAATTTAGTTTTTGTTTCATTGGAATCGGTTCAGTCTATCAAAAGTTATTCGAATATAAAGTGTTTCAGAAGTAAAATTACGGTCAGTTCACACCAAGACGCGTAGTTCATAGCGCGATCTAGCTTCGATTCTGCTACATATTCAAATAAAAATTCATCTAATGATTATGATAGGATGGGATAGGATAGGATAGGATGGGATAGAATAGGATAGGATGGGATAGGATGGGATAGGATGGGATAGAATGGGATAGGATGGGATAGGACGCGACAGGACGGGACAGGACGGACAGGACGGGATAGGACGGGATAGGATGGGACAGGACGGGACAGGACGGGACAGAACGGGACAGGACAGGATAGGACGGGACAGGACGGGACAGAATGGGAGAGGACGGGACAGGGCGGGACAGGACGGGACAGGACGGACAGGACGGGACAGCTCGGGACAGGACAGGACTGGACGGGACAGGACGGGACAGTACGGGACAGGACGAGACAGGACGGAACAGGACGGGATAAGATGGGATAAGATGGGATAAGATGGGATAAGATGGGATAAGATGGGATAAGATGGGATAAGATGGGATAAGATGGGATAAGATGGGATAAGATGGGATAAGATGGGATAAGATGGGATAAGATGGGATAAGATGGGATAAGATGGGATAAGATGGGATAAGATGGGATAAGATGGGATAAGATGGGATAAGATGGGATAAGATGGGATAAGATGGCATAAGATGGGATACGATGGGATACGGTGGGATTTTGGAGGGAGACCTTTTTACCCGACGCTTCGCACAAAAAAATACATTGGTAATTTCCGACATCCACGCGAACGAAGTCGCGGGCACAGCTAGTCAAAAAATATTTTATACGTAATTTTTTCTAAATTTAATAGATTTTTAAAATTGGCAAAACGACACAATCAAGTACAGATTTTACTTGTTTCTGACGTCACGAGCGGGTCTCTCGAATTTTGTGCGTTACATCTTTGTAAATATGCATTGGTATAATGAAAGAAAAAAATACTTGTAGGTACAATATTTTTCGAAAGTCTAGCAGATGGACGGAATTAAATTTGGAATTTATCGATTCTGTCAAATTGCCTGTTCGCTAAACAATTAATACTCCCGATACAGAAAACACATAAATAATCTTATTAGTCACAAATTATAATGTAAAAATATACGTGTGAAAAGTAATATAATTTTGCTAATCATTTCTGAGAATTTTAACTCGAAACCCGCTCTTAACAAATGAGCATAAGGTCGCAGTTTATGGCCATACATTCGTGGAGTTTTATTCAATGGCGATCGTCGCTCACCATTGTCTAGACAACAAGGACGATTTAGGATGCGTAATGGACCAGTATCCATGGAACGAATGTTACGTAAGAGAGAGTATTGATCGAATATAGTAAACTATACTCAAATGAAAGCGGTATAATGATTACATTTGCATGCAAACGAGTATTTTTACGTAATTGTGTACTGGGGCGTAAGCTGCATACAAGATTATAAGCTATTTCCATCTACGTTTTAAATTCCTACCGTTTACATTCAAAAGAAATATACCATGACATATTAACCCCTAAGTATTTAGTAGCAGTTCATCTATAGTACCTATACCATATTTTTAAGGTCCATTATCGACCAACTTGAGAGTGAAATAATCAATGATCTTCAAGTTGACTGGAAAATTACGTTGGAAAATAATTTGTGGAAATTAATTAATCTAATAAAAAAATCCAGTCATTATAATTGTTAGTATTATTTTCATATGATTATAATAATGTAAGAGAAGCGTGCATGACGTCACAATGTATGGCGCCATCATTCTGACGCCCGTATTACTATCGTTGTCGCGTAGTAATAGAAGATAGTGAATCTATGTCCTTCCAGAGAGACAAAATCCTGGACTCTAGCGGAATACTATGGGGGACTGTCTTATCAGAAACACCGTGAACTTTAGTCAGTACAGAGTCTGACAGTCCCTGCTGTCCCGCCTTGGGCGGAACGTCTCATACATGATTTTAAGAAGAGAAAAAAAAATAGTAAAGTGGGATAATGTAACCATTATGATGTAGGTAAGAATAATAGTCTAATTTTAAGCGGCTAAGCTACGTGCTTTGCTGTGTAAGGAAATGTGGGCGGTATCGTCTATTGGGATTGCGACCCATGGGCACGCTACACACGAATACTCAGCCGGCGAACAAACGTTTCGGTTTCTCCGAAGTTACACGATGATACCTTTGAACGTTGCTCATTGACAAATACACAACGTTATCTACTTACCTACATAAAAATGTAGATGTATTATTATTTGAGAGTAGCTTAATGAGTCATTTAAAGAATACGAGCAAAATTGCGAACGGTCATAACATAAACTCATAGTTAAAAATGCAAGGAACAAAAACATGATGTAAGATATAAAAAAATAACTTATAAAACGGCGTATCTATACTAATATTATAAAGCTGAAGAGTTTGTTTGTTTGTTTGTTTGTTTGAACGCGCTAATCTCAGGATCTACTGGTTGGAATTGAAAAATTATTTTTGTGTTGGATAGTCCATTTATCGAGGAAGGCTATAGGCTATATAATATCACGCTACCACCTATAGGAGCGGAGCAGTAATGAGAAATGTTTCAAAATCGGGAAAATGTGTACCATTTTTAGAGCTTCCGTTGCGTGCGCTGCGTAAACGGTTAGAGTTTCACAAAAATTATGTACTACGGAATTGTTCCTCATAAAATTTTCTAAAATAAAGTCTGCGAGAGCATATATCCATCTTTAAAGGTTAAGTCGCTATAACCTTTTTTATGGAAACAAAATTTGTTTTAATGTGATAATAATAACATTAAAATTTAATTTAATTTTAATAACATTATTTGCGAAGGTGTTTTTATTAACATGATATTAATCCTTATCCAAATAAATACATTAATCATCACAAGCATTTAATTTTGAACGAAATTGCCCTTTACATCATTTGATTTCAATGAATATCTTAGGAGATATCACAGTTTCAAAATAATACCGCGACAAAATAATGACGGGCTGGGTAATATGTCACAATTGCGTCCATAAAATTCCTCTTTGGGCCGGTCAATATCGACATCAAACATTGCGAACGCGGTGATGTACATCTGTTGCTGCTATAACAAAACATACTAAAAACCAGAATACAATAAATATTAAGGGGGGCTCCCATTGGTCGCGGGACTTATTTCATTACCGTGACCCCGGAACGTAAAGGGCTATCGAAGGACACCGTAGATTTTAGTCAGTACAAGTCTGACAGTTCCTCCCTGCCCGGGGTGGGAGGACTCATTTGATGATTTTACCACGTAAAAAAAGGGGGGCTCCCATACAAAAAAAGTGATTTTGTTGCTGGTTTTTGTAGATGTTATAAAGTAATGTAATGTTTCGGAGGCTGTTTCTCACGAACCGTGATAGTTAGATAGTTTAAATTTTCACAGAATATGTGTGTCTATTGCCGCTATAACAACAAAATACTAAAAACTGCTTAAGTGCGAGTCGGACAACAGTTTTTTTTTTGCCATTTTTATAAATGATGGTACGGAACCCTCCGTGCGCGAGCCCGACTCTCACTTGGCCGGTTTTTAGTATTTGTTGTTATAGCGGCAATAGACATACATCATCTCTGAAAATTTAAACTATCTAACTATCACGGTTCATGAGAAACAGCCTCCGAAACATTATCTACAAAAAACAGAAAAAAACCTTTTTTGTATGGGAGCCCCCCTTAATATATATTTATTGTATTCTGGTTTTTAGTATGTTTTGTTATAGCGGCAACAGAAGTAGTAGTTGAAATTTTCACCTGTGAAAATTTCAACTCTCTAGCTATCACGGTTCATGAGATACACACGCAAAAACTACTGAACGGATTTTAATTCGACATTGACATTGACGGAACAGGGTTATCAGGGTTGCAAACTTGGGTGTTAAATATTCTAAAGGGACCTAACAACATATAAAAGAATCGTAGTTACATGCGCGTTTGCAATGTTTGGTTTTTTATGTCGATATTGACCGGCCTACTTTGAGGATCGTTTGGAAAGGCGCTACGGGCTGCGTCCTCCCGGTTTTCGTTTTTTCGTTTCGGGAGGTACCTCAAGATTCAGTGGCAAGTAAGGGAATGGTAAGCAGTCGGAATGCGTGAGGGAAAAGACATGGTCTACCTCTCGCCCCAGCCACTACTGAAGATGCCCACGACGTCGGAAATCGCGCTCTTCAAGGGAACTGATGGAGATGGGACCATAGGATCAAACGACTAACATGACGCGGGTGAAACCGCGGGCAGAAGCTAGTTACTTATATAGTTCATTTTGGCGATAATTTTAGACCAATTATATCTGGCGTTAATTCTAGCTTTTTTTCCTGTGGGGCTATTTTGACTAAAAACCATAATGTTTCTTCACATGCCGTTTGCATTCAGGCAGGGATGCGATATTTTGGATTGACAGTGCCGCGATACAATTGATTGATGATAACGGTCCATGAATGTCCAACAAACCTTGAAAAAGTCCTGCACTGATTGTACACTACACAACTCACGAGTGACGATGATGTTAACTGTTATTACTGTTTCATCATTCACACACTGAATGGTACGTATACGGTACAATTTCAATAGTAACAACAAGGTAACAAAACAAGTCAGATAGACGACACAAGACAGACCGTAGTTTATGTGTAGATTTTTTTAGCCTAACTAGGCTTTATTTTTGGTCAAAGAATACTACACAGACGAAAGAATGATAGATAATGAGGGAGACCTTTGCCTAGCAGTAGAACAATATTATAGAGGAGAAAGAAAAAAGTTTGTCTTCGCAATAGTGGAAACGCAACCACGCCGGTTGCGTTTCCTCTATTTCGAAGAGTCTTAAAAGTCTTAAAAACAGAGAATCTAAGAAATGTGATAAATCTATCAACCAGAATAGAGCCCGGGCTGTGTAAGGCCACTGGTCGGTGGAGGTCTGTGTCAGCTTTTCGTACCAGATTTATGAAAATGGAGTTAGTCTGAAATTAAAGTGGAATTCAGAATAACGTACCTCGATACTCCTCACAGCATTTTCATCGCCTCCCCAGGGCACGTAAGCTGCCTTGTGTTTTACGGCTAGTTTGCCGGGAATGAGGTCTCCCTCAAACCTGGAACGGATAACCCAAAGCGGGCTTCCATCGTGGCCTTCGTAACCAGCAACCACTGCTCGGTCGCTTAGTGTGTATGCATCCTGGGGAGTTGTTGCAATCCATTCTACTGCAGCTGGAATTAAATGAGAAAAATTGTTTGTATCAGTCAGCGATAGCAAGGTTTTTCCTAGAGGAGGATCTATATTTGAACACGTCTGGACTCAAAGTTTTACATAGCTATATCCCAATAGCTTGCTTTGATTACATATTCATTTCAAAGCAATGAGTAGCAGGAATTAGAATAACAAGTGTGTGCTGCTGCCAAAAATATCTGATAGGATTTTTTGCACTAGCGTTTTGCGATGTGCGTCATTGTAATGGTCGCCAGGAAAATTTTTTTGAGGGTTCCGATAAGTACAAGATAAAGCTGCGTAAAGGTTATTATAGGTCAGTAAAACTCATTTCGAAATAAGTTTTATAATATTGCCCTTCCAAATGGCGAAGTACAAGTTTTAGTCTAGACTCAGTAAGAATCAGGTATTAAGACTGGTTGATTGAAAAATTATATTCTCTGTCCTGAACCAGTTATCAAAAACCCCAGAAGCAGATATTTTAGAAAAAAAAATCGGTATTAATATTTACATCCATAAGCTGGAGTTGGAGACACATTGGGGTATCCAGGAGCGGGAGCATAACCAAATCCTCCTGGCGCTGACGGAGCTGATGGATACGACATCGCCGTTGGTGGCTGTTGTCCAGGTTGACCCGGCTGGCCCGGCTGGTACGGGTACCCGAAGCTAGGTTGGTATTGGGGTTGGTACTGTGGCGGGAAACCCGGTTGGCCTGGTGGTGGGGCGCCAGCATTTACAGGGTTGTATATCTGAGGGTATATTTGCTGACCCTGTGGTGGCGGGTATTGTTGAGGGTTGCCATAGGGATCTGAAATTAAAAGATAATGAATTAATGCATATTGCTCATAAGATTTCGATAACTTTATAGGACTTTGTTTCACAAGTCATCCTAAAGCCACTAAAATAACTAAAAACTAAAATAAATAAAATTCCTAATCCCACTCTTCCTAGTCACTTTCGCCCAATTTCCATTCTCCCCTTTTTATCCAAAGTACTTGAAGCTTGTGTTCACAGACAATTCTCCCACTTCATCTATCAAAACTCCCTCATTAGTCCACTCCAATCCGGATTCAGGCCTGGGCATAGTACTGTTACTGCTCTCCTCAAAGTGACTGACGATATAAGGCGCGGTATGGAAGATACTAAAGTTACGGTTTTAGTATTGGTTGATTTTACCAATGCTTTTAATACCGTCAGTCATGATGTCCTTTTATCCATCCTGTCCTATCGCATGGTCTCTCACGAGGTCCTGGAATGGTTCTCATCCTATCTTCAGGGGCGTCAGCAGTCAGTTCTTGCTGGTGATTCATCATCGAGCTGGCTTGATCTTGCAGCGGGCGTCCCTCAAGGCGGTATTTTATCTCCTCTTCTGTTCTCTACTTTCATAGATCTCATTACTACCGAACTTCAGTGTGCGTATCATCTTTATGCTGATGACCTTCAACTTTACTGTCAGGCAGGTGTTGATAGCATATCTGATGCTATCGAGGACCTAAACCGGAATTTAGGTATAATAAATGATTGGTCACATCGTTTTGGGTTGGCGGTTAATCCCAGTAAATGCCAGGCTATCATTATAGGAAGCCCTTATAGCTTGCGAAAACTGAATACTTTAACGGTTCCGCCTGTTACCTTCGACGGGAAAATCATTCCGTTTGGGTCCGAAGTCATGGATCTGGGTTTGCATGTTGACACCTGCCTTGACTGGCATAAGCAGGTTGCTGCTGTCAGTCAGCGGGTCACCGGAACGTTGCGGTCGCTATATCGTATGAAAAATGTTCTTCCATCTCACATCAAGGCAATGCTTGTTCAATCCCTTATCTTTCCCATATTTGACTATGGTGATGTGTGTTACTATGACCTGAATGCAGATCTCCTCAATAAGCTTGACCGACTTCTAAATAACTGTATTCGATTCGTTTTCAATCTCCGTAAGTATGACCATGTCTCTGCACATCGTTCACTTTTAAAATGGTTGCCTATCAGGCAGCGTAGAGCATTGAGGGCTTTGACGACTCTGCATTCTCTTTTGGAGAAACCTACCTCTCCTACTTACTTGACTCGTCATTGCCAGTACTTATGCTCTGCGCATAGTAAAAATCTTCGTTCCTCCCATAATCGTCTTCTACGATGTCCCTCCCACCGCTCTGGTTTTCTTAAATCTTCATTCTCGGTCCAGGCGGTCTTCCTTTGGAATGCGCTCCCTCAGAACATCAGGACGGTTACTAACAGGTTCACTTTTAAGGTTAAAGTGCGTGAACATCTACTCAAGGAGCTGGCAGATTCGAGTTGAATTACTTTGTTGTTGGAGTTTTCCCATATATGCATTTTTATCTCTATTTGATTTTATATATTTTGTTGTATGTATGTATTTATGTATTTATTTTAATATTTATGTATTTTCATAATAGTTTTCTTGCTGCACCTACTGTGTTTATTTCTCTGCATCACCTTAAGGTAGACTGGTAGAAAATGCCTAAGGCATTAAGTCCGCCTATGTACTCTGTGCATGAAGTTTTAATAAATAAATAAATAAAGCGATTAAATACCAGAAAAAAAATGATGGATATGTTTGAATTTCTGTTCTATCTTTGAATTTGTTCCTCGAACCAGCCAGCAAGAATCGATCGAAGGTTGAGATCTACTAATACGTACACCCGTATCTACTAACCCGAATACTTTCGGTATCATTTTATATTTGGAACTATGAGATCATCAATGTTTATAAAATTCGTCTAGGCGCGTGTGCCCAATAGTCTAGCATAGAGATTTATATTGCTTCGCGAAACTTAAAGTGTTTTCGTAAATGCACTCATAGATGCCATAGATGATAGATCAGTACCCTTAGCACGAGTTTTCAATCTTTTACTTTACAGCAACTTTCCAGTATTTACAGCATTTCTTGTATGAAAATATGGAACAGCGCCTCTGGTGTGCGAAGAAGGAACCAATTTTTTCTTTAAAAATTGTCAATTTGAAGTAGTCAAAGTTACAGTTTACGTCTCAAATACTGAAAACTCGTGCTGACGGTACTGTCACATACTGAAATCTTTATTTAGGCGAGTACAATTCAACCTAATCGATAAGCTAGAAAACAACGAACTTAAAGTACGATTATTAATTCCAGTCAGTAAAATGACAAGTGCAACTGTCACTGATACAATGAAATTTAGTACATTTCTATAATGAACAAATGTCATTTTACTGTCTCGAATTAATAATCGTACTTTAGAGTGAATTAAGTGTGGCTATCACAATGTTCAAATAAGCAAACATAAATCTTGCACCTATAACTTGAAATGTTGCGTAAGCGACGAAATGCTTATTAGGAAACTAGTTTCTTAATTGTTTATTTTGTTTGTTTTTGGAATTATAATAAATCTGATCTTAGTGCTTGATATAAACTTTTACTCTTGTGTGGTGGACTCAAAAGAAAATTGTAACAATTAGGGGACAGTCTTTATTAGTCTATTCATTAAACATCGGCTTCTATGAGTCCACAGCTGGAATGCGGGTATTTTCGAGCCAAACAAAAAGTTCCCATTTGTCTACGAGAAATATGATTTTTTTGCATGAAAATTCATTTAGAACTAAGAATTTCCTCACAAAATTACATAACCATAAAGATAAGAGCTTAAAGCGTCATTATATTTTATAGTAAGATCAACAACAATCACTAATGGCGTTTTCACTAACTCACGCTGACATCAAAATTGTATTTTCGACGCTCCGTTTATCACCGAGAGTTCAAAATTCAACGTGATCATGACCCGTAGCACGATTTCACCCATTTCTGAGTTTAGGCCTCTCTTTGCTTGAGCCATTCTCTAAGTTTCTTTAGTGCCAGTTGTTAACTATTGGTTAAATGCTATGCATTTTTAAACCATTAGTTAAAATTAGTTAGGTAATTAATAGTTAATTAGTCGAGTATTGATTAATCCGCCCCAAACATTGATAACAGGCCCTATTTTTTTTAGATTATTTGCTAAAGATAGATTAGGATCTTAATTATTTCGGAATAGCGCAATAAATAATATGCAGGTATTAGGTACCTACTTATAACACCTAGGTATAACAGCGATCATATCTTAACAATACTGTTATCTAACGAGTCTTGGAAACCCAAAGCGGAGAAATTGGGCAAGGAATTATATAAACAGTACAAAAGTAAGGAAAGTACCTACCTATTATGTAAATAATATTATATTAGTCTACCAAAGATGGTATACAGTTTACGAACATTGGGGGCGTATTCAGCACATGATTTAGAATGACGTTTCTGGCTATTTTTTTTTTATCTTAAACTAAAAATAAACATTAAAATAGATATGGCGAAACACGGGTAAACAAAATAAAGCACTGGGTACGCTCGCACAATTACTTGTAAGAATAATTTATAAGATTCTTAGTAGGTAGGTTTATAATGGTAAGTATGCGAAAAATATCTATTTTCATGGGCATCATACATTGTAAAACACCTGAATTATTAAAAAAAAACTCGCTTCTGTTTTGGCATTGCATCAGAACTATCTACCGTTAAACATTAATTAACTAATAATTCCAATTAACAACATGACAATTTAAAATCCGTTAACTAAGTAGGTACCTAGATAGTTACCGTAATAATTAGATGCTACCATGACGAACAATCTAAACGACCTATAAAAAACAGTAGATAACCGATTTCATTAGTCAATACCCATTAGACAACCATTTCAATACAGGAAGGTGCCTAAGTAAACAAAAACTCACAAAAAATTGTGCAACCGGTAAACTACCTTTTAAGAATAAACAGCGGCATCACATGACAACGTGTTTCTTTGGAATTTACAGCGTTAGTTTACAAACATAACCTTAGCCAGCGAAAAATGCAATCTTAGTAACTTAAAATTAAACAAATACTGTTAAATAATACTTACATCCAGACATATTGCAAATATTTTATGTAATCACAGCACAAAATGAATGAATAAACGTGAAACAGCACACGAGTACTAAAGCCGACTGCCGGGTCACGGGTGATACGCAACAACAAAATAAATAGAATGGAATGACGCCGCGTCTGTCGGAGTACCGGAGTTTCAAAATGGCGGCGTTGCGGAAGGCGCGGGAGGGACGCCGGAGACGCGAGAGCGGGAGGAGGGAACTCACAGATACGGTTTGTTCCGTCTCTTGCCCAGCTGATAAATCATCTTACTAAACACAAGCAAACTTCCAATTTTTTTCCTCAAATTTTGTTGAATATTTGCATAATTATTTTCTCTATTTCTGTATGCTGTGTGTTAGATTTTCTTACCATCAACACCAAAAAAACTAGCTCTCCTGTTCCAAGTCTATGGTTTTTCTGAAACCCGCCATCTGTGCTCTAAGATAAGAACTTCTTGTGAGCACAAAACGCTCTAGATGGAGGGAAAAATCCCATAAAAATAACCAGCTGGGATTTTAGATGGCGATATTTCAACATTGTGTTATTCGATTGCGAATGTTCTTCTTTTTGTGTGCTTAGCTTCAGTGGACATCTGATTGGTTATTCAAACACATCTTTCCACTCCGCTTTGGTGGATTCCACGCCTTAGCTTTGAGTCATCCCATAGCTGGACAAACGTCACACTGTGACTTCACTACGCTTCATCACACATTTTGTCCAGGTCTTGCACACGTGGGATTGTGATTAGATTTTTTTAAATGGCTCCGTGGTTATAATTAAAACACACATTTCCATCAATTTACTTTTATTATTTATACAATTAAATTACTCTAAAAAGCAACACACTAATAAGAATGGTAGTTAGACAATCTTACAAAGACACAAATATTTGACGGAAACGGTTAGCGCAGTGACGGAGCAACTGGAGTGCTGTGCCTTGGGTTCGATTCCGGCGCGGAAAAAATATATGTATGACCTAGGTATAAGTTGTTCCGGGTCGAGGTACACGCACCCACGACACAGAAGAAATTATTGTCGTCGGGCAACAATTTAGAAAAAAAATGAAGCGTACAACATGCAGTGTGTGCTAACTTCGACTATAAATTCTTCACCATAAATGTTTTTCTGCTCCAATCGATGACTGATGAAGTTAGTCATAATTTCAAAATTTGTGTGTATGTAGTTATAATTTGTGTTATTATGTTCCTATGCTTATTTAACATACGTATGACTATAAAAGTACTGAATCATTAACACAGTGTAGGATATGATTCGGCCGGCGAAGTTCATGACAGTCCGTACATTTATTGTAAACACGTTCGCAGATATCTCCAACTTACGCGATGCTACCAATAAAATCATAGTTTTCACTTGATCATAGGGTTCATTATCTGAAAGAAAAAAAGGTAAAATTATTGCTACTGAGAAAAGATCTTAGTTTCGTATTTCTTTTAGTCAGTTGATCATTGTGGATCAATAGTTTCATGCCGGAGCCATTGAGCTATTATTACTACGTATAGAGACGACACCACGTATCACCACTATGACCCATCCAGGTTGAGTGAGTAATAGCTCAATGGCCGGAGCGCGGAGTGTAGACAAATATTTATCAAATAAGACTGTATTTGGTGCAACTGAACTGGTACTGAAAAGCATCGGCATAAATCATGTTAAATTTAAATAAATGAAAAAATAAATTAACGACGTTTTTTTGGTCTTCTAATCAAATGATTCTTCCCACCCTGGATGGACGAGGAGGGATTGTCAAACTCTTGCTGACTATAGAACCACCCAGGGGGGGGTATTACAACGTCTTAAAACCAGACTTGTTCCAGTGAGTGAATGAGATGGCACTAGACGACTTGTATAGCTCTGTCACTTTCACTCGCCAGAATATGCCTGGTTTTAAGACGTTGTCATACCCCCCTGTTCCTTTACATGTCTTTTGCCTCGATTCAGGGCGGTTATCCTATTGCAAGACATAGGATTTTCTTCACTTTCCTCTATTTTCAACCCAACGGTATTGTAGGGCTATTCACTTACCTCCTTCAATTAATTGCAAAACGTGTAATAACAGCGCTGAAGTTTTCTTCCTTTCCCTCGCAAACATCTCACAAGCGATTGCCAAAAATATAGGACGAAAGTTTAAGATCAGCACAAGAAATATGTCACTGAGGAATATTTCCGAATACTGGAAAGAAAATAAATGATAGCTTTGTTAACAAACAAACAGAGGCGTTAAACATAAAGCGCAATCGGTATTTTCTTCATAGATATAAATAATTGTATAAAAGAAGTACGCCGCGTGATGGCCTACGTACTGAGCTTCTTGTGGCGATTGAGCCGTTAGGTGCAGAACCGCCTCCTCCTTCGCTAGCCTTTGCACTGCTACACAGAAGGAGGTGACTGCTTCCCATTCTCCCTCGATCCGCAACGTGGACTGAATCAGTACTGGGCGCAAGATTTCGCCGCCTCCACCTACGTGGGGACAAGGCGGAGGTGCTTCATTCAAGCGGGACACACCTCTACCGTATCCTCCGGGCGGTTTACAACACAGAGACCAAGTGCCTAGAAAGGATCTGCGACAGAACGAAGGTGAAAATGCCGTGGTGCCTCTCCAGCCACTCCTCAGCGAGAGGTTTTACCGAACCACAGAGACCGTGACACTAGATTTTTATGGACTAAATTGAATTATATTTAAACTCATACCTTTAAAGATGGAGACAAGGACCGACAAATTACAAGGAGAGTGGCTAATAGCCATGCATTATACATCGCAAATACCTGGAAAAAGACATACCTTTATTTACAGAAAATAAAGGATTTTTCACCACAAATAGGTGTTTTTCCGCCCAATAAATGTAGATTAATCATTCTGCATGGTTATCTTTAAAAGGATGCCAGAAACGCAAGGATGTATTGCAGTCGTTTAACTTTAAGCGTATTTTAAGATGCTCCCACACAGCAGTTATATTATAACGTTACAGACTGACTTTTTTAAACAAATTATAACAAAACTTATAAATTGTTACAAATTATTATAAATTGGTAGTGATGTTATACAACTTCATTCAATAAAATATTTTCCAACTAAACAAAATGTAACTTTTGTTGTATAACATCAGCACTACCTCCATTATTGGGTCACTACCACCTTCCTCGAAAGACCTAACCTATTGAACATAATGTTATACGATGTTATACAACAAGTTCAACCAATGTGTGACTGTTTATAACATATGACATTTCTTAACATGTTGTAGAGTATTGTTACATGCTATTGTAAATGTTATCGTGTTACACAATGTTGTATAACGTTATATAACTGCTATGTGGGAGTACCTTAATATTTCTTGATGGGATCAAGTATCCTCCGAATATTATAACAATTAGTATACAATCTATTATTACCTGAGCACAGTACATAACATTAAAGAGATGAATACAGTCAGCAACTTTGTCATATATTTGCATTAGTTCAAACCGACAGCAGTGCGTATCCTCTTGTATTACTTTTGGTTCGATGCAAATATTCTGGAAATAGTCAAGTTTTGTGAATATGAAATAAAACATTAACCAATTAAAATGTATTTGAATTCTTTGAAGTAAACAAAGTGGATTCAGCTAGCAACAATGAAAAAATGTTGTTTAGAATAGTAGGGTGTATGTGTGTGAACCTCAGATCAAAGAAATAGGCAGATAGAACGCTCAGAACACGCGAGTGTGTTCGCCAAAGCAAATACAAAATCAAAAACGACTATCAACTCGCGACAGTACCAGCCACGTACCAAACTACGCGTCGTTGTTATTGTTTGTGCCAAAATATGCCGTCTCGTGTCTTTAAACATTCTAAAAGCTGTTCTCAAAAACGAAGAAAACAATAAGTATGAAATTTAATTTGATTTGATTTTGTATTTGCTTTGGTGGACACACTCGCGTGTTCTGAGCGTTCTATATGCCTATTTCATTGATCTGAGGTGTGAACGATGATTTAATGGATTTTTTATGTCTGTGGAATTTTCTTGTTTTTTATTCAGCTGGCATTCTACCATATATTAATAGTACCTAATAGATATTACCTTAATAACAGTGTCGCATAACGTGTCCTGGAATGTAATCTTCTTTTGCTTAGACATCGTGCTCTCGACTGCCGTCATCAACAGTGTATTCAACATTACGATTCTCAAGTAAATATTAAGCACGATGATGTATATGATAGATCCTTGCAGAACCATCAAAAATACATTAAAATGGGCACCAATGTTTTGTATGTGAAATTTTCTCAACCAAAATGTGCAAAGTACTTGAAAGATTGGCAGCACGATCAATAAAATTGAGATAACACGTCTTCTCCTGAATACTGTTTTAGTAACACAAAAATGGGTATCAAGATTATTGAGCTTATTAAATAATTGAACATAGTATTTTGTGTTGAAAATAGCTACGCAGAAGATAGAATAACACCCTTCTATGATGCTTAGCCGGCCAAAAGCTTTCGTGAAAATGTTTAAGGGCACGTCAGATTTCGTATCCGACCAACTGCGTGGTCGTACTAGAAGAACAGTTCCAACAAAGTGAACTGTGATAATAAGTAATGCGTAGATCTTGCTAAAGATTTTTGTATTAGTGACGTAGTTTTTCTCGTAAGAAACCAATTTTGATCCGAATAAAGACGCAAAATATATTAACGGTTTTGCAGCAATAACTAGAGAATATGGCGACACTTTTTTATTGTTTTCCTTTTCGGGAATAAGGTCATTGAATGGTTTCGCGTTTGAAAAAAATAACACATTTCTCGATGTTTGAAAATCGTTAATGTAAAACATGGTCCTTTCTTTCTGCGAGTCTATTTGGTAATGATAGATAGTTTATAATATTCTTCATTATATTTTTAATAAAGTAGATGGATTCTACATAATTATATAAATCAAAACCTCATATAATTTTTGTTATTCATTAAAGTTAAGTGCAATCTCTTGTTTCGAGTATAGAAACTTTTAAAAACTATAATGATTGGTTACTCGTTATCGTCGTAGTGTTTTGATACTATCTGTAACATATATTAGGGTTCTTTATCCAACGGTTCAAATAAAAACCATATTGAAAGGGTCTTTAAATAAAAATATTTGCACTTAATGTATGAAAATTAGTTGTTATGGCGGCTGTCTTATTAAAATAAAATAACAGCAAGTATGAAAATCATTATGATTTATTCATCAAATTGTGTTTTATTATTTTTCTTCAAAACACATTGTTAAAATTCAATTCCTATAAAGAGTCAATATCACTTGTTTAAATTCCTAGGCTAGCATAAGCTTGCTAGGCTTAGTTATTTTCAATAACTTACCTACACTTGTAAACTTGTTATGAAGTTTCTCATTACCTAAAACAATGAAAGTTACCGTTAGTTTCTTTTCAGTTGTTTGGAGGATTATTAGAGTAATTACCTTTTTTTGAAGTAAAAGGCATTGTCAGACTTACTGCTTAAAATACCCCCAGTTATTTTTTGTTCTGGCACAATCGTCAAATGAGTCCTCCCCTATCCACGGCGGGGCGGGAGAGACTGTACTCACTAAAATCCACGGTGATCCTTCATTTAAATCCTTTAATTAGCGCAGTGGCTTAGCGATTGGACTGCTGCGCTGCGTATCGTGGGTTCGATTCCAGCAAGGAGTAAATATTTGTGTGATCCACAAGTACTTGCTTCGGGTCTGGGCGTTTGTGTATTTGGGTTTATATGTTTGTGAACGCACCCAAGACCCAGGAAAATTTCCTAGTGGGGGATGGGGTTTCCATGGTCACGGTTACTTGATGATTCAGTAACGCGACCCACCCCCAGTCCCTTCCAGGTACTCTTTTAGTAACACAGAAATAATTGCATCTATGTTTAGTTCCAAGGGTTCTAATCAGATCTCCAATAAAAAAATGGTCACTTGGGTATTGAACATAGCTGGCAACCAATCTAACATAAACTAAATTGATGGTAAAAACTAAATTAAATGATATGAATACTTACATTGAATAACCAATGGATAAACAAGAATACGAGCACCACGGATAAGATAACGCACACTGCCCCAGCTGCTGGGCCCATGTCACTGATGACGCTGTAAAAGTAATTATTTATTTAAAAGTTTGAAGAGATATAAAGTACACCACTGACTACCGCCTACCCTTCACTTAATTCATACAGTCCATCCAAAGGATGTATGGAAGATATTGCTAAGTGATAAGACCGCCATTGTACCCATAGATTAAGCAATATTGTCAAAGAATAAATAATATTACTACGATATTGTAAAGCAGTAGTTTTAAAATTTTGGTGTACAATAAAGTATATTCTATCTATGAATTCAACATTAAATGTCCTTTCCAAGTTTATACCGTCTGAGTGACTTGGTTTAGGTAATGTCAAAATATTATTTTCCGAAATAATGCTTACGACAGGTGCTTAATTGCTTAGCTACGACAATTTATCTCGGCCTTAGTTTATGGCTTGAATAGAATCTGCTTGGCCGTTGTTTGTATAATAGATGTTCTTGAAACTAATGGTAGTTTTAGAACGACTAGTTGATTTTCGGAGATAAGTAATTAGACTTTGAAATACTCAATTACTTATCTCCAGTTTATAATTAGCTAAAACGACTAAGAATAGATCGAAACGAAAGACTGATTAGGTACCACTTTTGTTTAGAGATTAGTTTAGCCAATATTTTATAGAACTGTGTTTTAACAGCAAATTCTTCCGTTGTTTAATCGTCGTAAACTTTTGAAAGCTACTCGATTATTCACAATTATACAAATTATAATATAAAAATACTGATTTATACGTCATAATATTGATTTTGACAAATGTCCAATGACAGAGAAATCGATTGTAGAAATTTTGTATATGCTGTTTTTCTAGGTCTATCTGCAGCTAGAAAAGAGCTTTGCGTCAAAATTCCTTATGGTAAACTAGATCTGCAATACGCACGAGCGTTTTTTTTTTGAGCGTAATAATAGAGCCGAAAAATGTACAAATGCCCATGTCATGCCACACGTCGGCGCGCATAAAACTCGAAAACTCTGAGTTTTAGGCCGTTATCATACTAGCGGTTTGGAAGCGGCTGCGGGGCGGAGCGGACGCGTAGCGCATCCGTCGCGAACACGCCGCGGCTGCGCCGCGTGGACGTCGCGGACGCGGGGCTAATGCGTTACGTTTTCGTCGCGTGTTTGTACACTCATTAACAAAATGGATTCCGACATGAAAACATTGCTGTTGACTTTATTACTTCGAAGACGCCGGAGACGAAAACGAAAGGATCGACGAATTTGGGAAGATCCATTATTAGATTAGGCTGAGGAGTTTTTCGCAGAGAGTTTAAGCAATTTTCATGTTTTAGTAAAAAAATAAACATCTCGGCTAAAAAAAAATTGGATTATTGTGAATCTATAATCGGTATCACCGACTCTTATCATATGCCAAATTTCAGCGCCGGCGGAATTTTTCGAAAGTCTTCATAAGTACAAAAAATTCCTCGGCTGGCGTTTGTTAGAGGCAGTACAAAATGGTGTCCACTTTGCTGTTCGCGGCGATCCCGTTGCGCGTCCGCAACGAATTCGCTGCGCAGCCGCGGCGTGTTCGCTACGCATTCGCTGTGCGGCCGCTCCGCTCCGCAACCGCTTCCAAACCGCTAGTGTGATAACGCCCTTAACAAAACACTAAATTGTTGAACAATTTAAAATCAATTGAAGTTTGAAAAAAACGCCGCGTTTTAAAAGATATAAATGGGAAAGCATTTGTTCTATTTCCGGCGCTTTTTAAACGCCTGTTACTTTTTCGGTTTAAAGCTACCGACGCTTTTGGACATCATGTCCAATTTAGAATTTTATGCTCCAGCTGTGGGAATATTAAAATCACCTTATGTGTGTGGTATTTCTAAAATCATTTCATACCGGACACATACCTGATATTAGGAACTTACTTACCAAGGTACGTGTAATAGTTCACTAGAATGCTTCAGTTATCCCAGGATTGGTATCTTGCTTGAATATATAAACGGAAGTTTCGGACTTTTAGAGGCGTTTTCTTCTGATCGTAGTGTTTTAGAATCTTTTTTATTTCCTGCATTGCCAGTTTTCCCAGTACCGCTTTTATCTGTTCGACAAAATATTTGAATGGCAATGGCGTCGGCTGAAAATTTATGAAAATAAATAAACAGTACATACCTCCAAATATAGCCCCGATGGCCCACAATATAATTAGTATTAAACCAATAACGAGCAGTAGTAATAATACACAAATCAAGACTCTGATCAGGCATGTGAACGTAGAGAGACTGAAAAATAAAAAAAAAAATAGATTTAAAGAAAATACTTATGTTCCTGGGATTGCTTAAACAGGTAACTCTGGAACTTAACGAGCTATTGGATGAACGCAATGGATTTTGGTTAGTACGAGTCAGTCCCTTCAACTACACCTAGGGCCCCGGACTCATTTGATGACTTTACCATCTGAAAAAATATAAAGAAGCCGAAAAATCGAAAAGCAAGTAAACCAAGTATAGTCCTCGCCATATAAGTGTGGAATAAAATTCGTTGACCCCCGTGTACCGATGTATTCCAATATTTCAAAACCATTCGAAAAAATGTTAAGAAAGTGTCGTAACACGATCAAAATAAACGAATCGTGGTAGGGGGCGACCGTGACCTTACAATTTATTTTGAAATTCGAACGATGGTATTATGGAATTCTAACGATGCGTTATTAGGATCAATGATCTTTATTCCACACTTATATGGCGAGGACTATAGCATGTCCTGCTCATGGGTAAAAGCCTTTTTCCACTTCAGGCCAGGTAGTGGGGCAACAGAAAACGGCGATTAAAGGCAACAAAAATTAAGGAGGACGCGTGAATTTACCTGGAGTGGAACCTTATTAAGCTATAGGTACCGTTTTAAATAAATAATGTTCTGACCTACCACATTTTTATGTGTTCCCTACGATATGCTTTATTAACTTATGAATGAACACATAAATCGAAATATTCTGCGAAAATTAATTAATTAAATCTTGAAAACTGCATTGTATATGAAATGATTTTGACAGACAGGATCAGGAACTACTGACAGTTCTCTCTGCACAGGAAAAATAAAAAGAATAAATTGTTTTTGCTTAGAGAATATAGGTACGATAGACTAAAAGAGTTTTAAATTCATTTTATGCCTCCTTTTCACCAAGGTGTAAAACGGGGTGATTTGGTATTGGATGCGGTCCTTGAAATGGGTGCTAGACCTTATTTGGAACAATTTTAACCCCAACAACATAGGGTCCAAACTAACTGGTTTTGTAGATATAGAACTTTAAAGATATTTCGAAAAAATTCTACCTCTCCCTCAATTAAGTGCAAATAATTGTTAGAAATTAATGATGGTCATCACTTAGTAAACAACATGACAAAACGTGGGCGCGTATCTTTGCAAGTTACACCTACGATCTAAACACGTCATATAAATATATACCATATCGCCCCCACGTTTTGAGTGGTGCCTCTCTCAGCCCCGTAGGGTTATTTTCTTATTTTTAGGACATTTGAAAACGTGGGTTTTTAGAACTTTTTTATAACACTTCTTATTTTCTTCATTAATTTCAGGAAATAAATAAACAGTACACACCTCCGAATATAGCCCCGATGGCCCACAATATAACAAGTATTAAACCAATAACGAGCAGTAGTAATAATACACAAATCAAGACTCTGGTCAAGCATGTATACGTAGTGAGACTGAAAAAAAAAATAGATTTGAAAAAAAAAACTTATGTTCCTGGGACTGCCCAAACAGGTAACCCTGGAACTTAACGAGCTATTGAAGGAACACCATGGATTTTGGTCAGTACGAGTCTGTCCCTTCAGGTCCACCCAGGGCCCCGGACTCATTTGATGACTTTACCATTTCTAAAATCTCATTAGCACAAACATTTATACAGCCAATTATAGATTATGCCGACGCCTGTTACTTGGATGCTACTAAGGAGCTATCAAACAAGCTTGAGCGCTTTTTTTTTTTTTTACGTGGTAAAATCATCAAATGAGACGTCCCACCCCGGGCAGGGCGAGAGGTACTGTCAGACTTGTACTGACTAAAATCCACGGTGTTCTTCATTAGCCCTTTATGTTGCAGGGTCACGGTGAGGAAATTAATCCCGCGACTCCGGCAGGCTTTGGCCCTCTGTGAGGGGGCCCCGTCATTTGCTGACTGCTCTTTGAGGCGCGCGTGGAACACGACGCGCCGTCGACCCGGGCATGGTCCATGGTCGGACAGCGAGTTGCCCTTTACTCGCTGTCCGCATGCCCGCGCCTACGGTGACCGGAGATCGTCTCTATCTTGCGACGTTCGACGCCGTGGGCGTATACCACTGCGGTTGGGGCGGAGGGAGGACGCTGTCCTCTCTCTCTCGCGGCCCGCCATCTCCTTCGCGAGCATTACTGCCTCGCAGAAGGTGGCGACCGCTTCCCACTCCGTCTCGGCCCGCAGCATGGCCGAAACCAATGCCGGGCGCGAGAGGTCTCCGCCTATCACCGCCGTGAGGACACGTCGGTGCCCTGCCCAAGCTGGGCAGTCTTGCACCGTATGCTCTACTGTGTCCTCCGGGCGATCTTCGCAGTGGTAACACCCAGGCGTTTCCTCCTTTCACATCAGACACAGGTACCTACCGAAACTTCCGTGTCCGGTGAGGACCTGCGTCATGCGGTAGGTAAGGACGCCGTGACGTCTCTCCAACCACTCCTCAAAGAGGGGTCTTACCGCCGCTATTGCGGCGTGCCCGAAGCTTGAGCGCTTGCAAAACTTATGTATTCGCTTTGTTTCGAGTCAATGCGGTAAATCGTGGTCGATCACAGTAGGCAAAATCGGTCTATACCCGTATTTTTACCCGTTCTACCTAACTTTCCAGTTTAGTTTTAGTTTTTTGTGTGAAAACAGAGCTTACAAACATGTACCTACTTCTTTTTCTAGTAGCTGTTTGAAATGGAGGAATTGATGCTTTGACGACCTGGTCTGTAGGTTAAATGCTCCAGATACAGACCGTTCTTGCTTGATATATTATGATGGACGGAGTTCTCAGATCTGCATTTCTGAGTTTAGGGATAACGGAAGAAGTTTTGGATTAGTTTTCAGTACGTAATCTGAAGCAGTTGACTTAAAATTGCATAGCTTTCCAGCCCGATCACAAACACCATTGTTCACCATCTTAGTACAGGTTGAGTTTAGTCCAGATTCCGTATAAAATTTAAGAAAATTATGTTGAAAATCATCAAACACCGTGATTAATTACGTTATGGCCTTTATTTTGTGCTTAATGAAGTGGCATTTTGCTTGAATAGATAAATATTAGTTTCGCATCTCCGGAGGTAGCACTAGTATGCTCTTCGAATCGCAGCAGTTTCTTATTTCCTTTATCACCATCTTTTTTGACGACCTCATCATCAGCTGTGGAACAAAGATAGCAATGAAAGTTGTGTAGTTTGAATAATTAAGTTTCATGTAGATCAACATTGTCCAGCCATGACAAAATCATGAATCAGTCTTGAAATTACACTGAATTGTAGCAATAGACAAGATAAAGGCGTTCCCTCAACGGGAGCATTCGCGTATAGTGTAACATTAGGTATAGATTCGACTTTGATCTTTTACAATATTGCCTCCCCGAACAGACGAACATTCGCGTACATTTAGTACAGATTTGATACAAGGTGCGCTTTGTGATGCTCGATTGTCTTCCCTTACTGATGAATAGTTCGAATCTGTAACGTTACATCGAGGTATTCCACGAAGGTGCTGACAATAGCACCTGAGTTACTTGCAACTTATCTATTCGACATAAGGCTCCTGTTAAAATGGTCACCCGCTGACAATAGCACCTGTCAAAATTTTTCGCAGGTGCCAGGTGCCCTTTCTGGAATACCTCGTTACATTACAGGTGAATGCTCGCGGTGAGTTAATAAAGGCACATCAATTTCCTATTTTCGGTGCATATAAGCTCGTGTCGTCATGGAGGTACTCACAAAAATGCATTTCACACGACATTCTGAGACGTTGACCAATCGCTTTTGACGTAAAAGTTCAAAATAGCACTTTAGGGGGCACCCTCACCGGGAGCATTCGCCTTCGAGCAATACACCAGTTAAGGAAAGGAACCGAGCATTACAATGTACCTACGCCTTGTAATGATACAATGTGTATACCTTGATACAGTTTGTGATAACAATGAGCTCCACTTGTAATTAAAAGTATCCGAAGACCGCATGTATACGTTACATTTCGTCAGTCAGAAAGGTAGTATCGTAATGAGTTATGCTCATGCTCCTAGCTCCTCTAAATGCTCCTAGTAATCCAGGAAGTTTAAAAGATACTACTCAATTCTGAGACAAGCACAGATAATTATGAAAGGTTTATTAAAGAAATCAAAAGTACATACTTCCGAATACAATTCCGATAGCCCATAATACAAGCAGTATTGCACCAACACAGAAAAGTAGCGACAAAACACAACTGATGAGTCTGATCAGGAAAAAAATTGGACAGAAAAGACTCCACAAACAACTGTAAAACAGATAAAATTGTAAATTACTTAATAATGCAACTATAGCATAATTATATGCATTACAAAAATGGTCTTTTCATACTATGCAAATAATTCCGTGTTTAGCTCAAGAACTGTTTTTGAAAGATTCCATCTTGTCAGCTGGAAATGTCGTCTCTCCTATACGAGATTATGAGTTCAAACCCGGATAAGTAAAAAAAACAGTATTTTTAAGTTTATCCTGAACATCACTCACTTCGGTGAAGAGAACATCTTGAGGAAACCTTAGCATAAACAGAAACGATTTAATCTGTTTAAGCTTTTTTGTTATCTTGGTAAAATCATGGCAGGGCGGGAGGGGCTGTCGGACTCGTACTGACTGAAATCAACGGTGTCCTTCAATAGCCCTTTAAGTTCCGGATTCACGGTAGCGGTTTACGCTAGGCTAAGTTTACCGTTGGGCAGTTTATTAACTCCACCAGAACCCTGGTCATCCTCAATTCCTCACACGAAGAAGGGCCCTGAACATACCCGGCCCTGGTAATCAATAGCTTCTGGTCGTGGTATAAGTAAGTACGACGTCTTTCTCAAATCTATCATAATTATATTCAATTTTATCAACCGTGCTGTGTTACTTAATAATACATAGAGACACTGAAAAAGAGTCTGAAGTAATGTAAAATGTTGTTACCGACCACATTATTATTCTATCTGGCCTCTATTGGTTATACAATTTTGGCTTTTTGCTATCGTAAGAATTACCACGGAAATAAAATATAATCGTTTCCGTTGAGCCTAAAAATATTCTAAAAATTACAATGTCATAACAATGATTTTGACAAATGTGTAACTCTCTTTTTATATTGACATTATGCTCAGAAAATCCACAGAAGAAATATTAATTGTGCTTAGTTACAAGATAATATACTATATCAAGAAGTTGTAAAGTACGATTATTAATTGTAGTCAGTAAAATGACATTTCCAGTGTTGCAGGTTTTTCGTCCCAAATAAATAGTGATGTGGTTAATCGAGATTTAACAATTAAAAGTTAATCGAGATTACATTGTTTTTAATTCAATATCAAATTGCCTTTAAATAATAAAAAAATGTATTTTACGCTAATTAAACAGAAGAAACCGTGTATCGGTAGGTAATTAAATCTATACTAATATTATAAAGCTGAAGAGTTTGATTCTTTGTTTGTTTGAACGCGCTTATCTCAGGAACTACTGTTTAGAAATGAAAAATTATTTTTCTGTTGGATAGTCCATTTATCGAAGAAGACATAATGTCCATTTATCGCCTTATTCTACATATAGGCAGTGATGAAGGTTTTGTAGAAGCCGGTTTACTTATGTTTGAATCGAAGAAAAATAGTATGGATTATCATGAAGAAATGAACTCGAAGTGTTTTGAGGAATGGCTTTTAAAAGCATTTTGCCAAATTTAAAGCCAAATGCGGTGCTGGTTTTAGATAACGCACCGTACCATTCAAGAAAAGTCGAGCGTATCCCTACTTCAAACTGGCGGAAGGCTGATATTATTCAGTGGTTGGATGAAAAACAAATTTAATATCAACCTACAATGATAAAGGTTGAATTAATAGAAATAGTAAAATTACAAAAATCTAAATACGAACGCTATGCTGTGGAAGAGTTGGCTGCTGAATACGGTGTCACAATCCTGCGTCTGTCTCCTTATCACTGTGAGCTCAACCCAATAGAGTTAGTTTGGGCTCAAGCAAAGGGGTGCGTCGCCAGGAACAATAAAACTTTTAAAATAAAAGACGTAAATCAATTATTTGAAGAAGGCCTGAAAGAAGTGACGCCTGAAAATTGGAGAAAGTGCATCAACCACGCCATAAAAGTCGAAGACAAAATGTGTCAACTCGACCACATCATAGATGAATATGTGGATTCATTCATTATAAATGTAACTGATTCCGATTCCGATTCTGAATATACCGATTCAGAATCGGAGTCGGTACTCGGAATTAATGACAACCGTAATGAATAAAAACGTATAAAGTTACTTGTATATTCCCGACTTTCTAGTGTTAACTCCTCTGAATCTCTATACATTTTTTCCCCAGCTTTTGTAATAATTTTGTAGTGAGAAATTTTAATATACTGGTATATAAGGTTCTAAAATCGTATTATTTAATACGTTATGTATTAAATATTTACAATAAAAACGCTTTGACAATAAAATAAAGCATGACTAAAAATGTCTAAGTCTATTGATTGCCGAACATCACTATTGTAGCGGGTCACCCTTTTTTGTATCAGTGACAGTTGGACTTGTCATTTTACTGACTACAATTAAAAATCGTACTTTAGTTTCTATTTTTATTAAGGGTTAGTTTTCAACTGCTGTGATAATTATGTAAAATTATGTTGGTTGGTTGAACTCAATTGTGCTGCTGTAATATCTAAAGCGCCGTATTCACGTTCCATCTTGCTGTACGTCCCGCCAAGGTCATACACGATGCACGAAGCAAAAACACCGTGATTATGACGTACGTCAAGCCTATTCACGTTGTTTTTGCGTCGTGCATCGTGCATGACGTACAGCCGTGACAGATGGTGAACGGCGCTTTATACTTCTGTAAGTGCATCGCCGAATATTTTGGTTAACTCATTTTTCCAGATTGAAGTTTTACAAATGGACATTTGTCAAAGTCATTAGTAGGAACAAGTAGGAATGTTAAAGTAAATCCTAGCTAATCATAATGTAAAATATTGATATTTGAGCTGCTGTTCTCAAGTGATCAAACATTTATGACTAACATTGATTTGTCTCAGAATTATTCATATTTAAAGATGTGGTATGTTATCAAAGCTTGCTTTTCGACACTTTAGGTATTTGAATTTTAGATGTGATAATCAAAAATGATCAAAAATGTTAGTCATTTAACACGGATTTGCCTCAGAAATATAATTACCTATTCATATTTAAAGATGTGGTATGTTATCAAACCTTGCTTTTCGCTGACACTTTAGGTATTTGAATTTTAGATGTGATACAAGGCTCAAAAATGTGATTAATTCTCGTAACCCGTGCGAGCAATCATTGCATGATCAAGGCAAATAAAGATGAAAAGCGGCAAGATAGAAATCTGTCTTTTAAATAAGTGCTAGAATATTAAATAACCCTTTTATTGTTACAGCATAGTTCTCCGATACTTTTGCCAGTTTTCCAGCCTGTGCATGGGGATCGTGGCGATAGTTTGTTTATTTATTGGTCTAGTGTATTTAAATGGATTCATAATTTTACGTAAGCATTTACTTTATTTTTAAATAAAGTTTGTAGTTAGTAGTTTGTTTTAAATAGACATTGATTATTTTGTATGGCTTTTGAGAATGGAGTCAGTAGTTTAGATGATTACTTCCAACATCCAGACTTCTAAACTTTATTATTTATTTTTAAACGCATTAACGCATGCGATGCGCATCGTAAAGATGATTTTTTGAGGAAAGAAAAATTTTAGATCCCACTTGCAATTTAAAATTTTTCTTTCCTCAAAAATCATTTCTAAAGTTTACCTCTTTACTAAAACTAGCGACTTGTACCAAATGACGTAGAATTAATGAACTTCCAAAAAACGCCTCAAATAATGCCTGAATTTTTGTTACGCTGATGATGTCGCTTACGGTCACATTTGTTTGAATAGAAGGATGTTTGTTACTCTTTCACGCAAAAACCACTGAAATTTTTTTTATGAAAGTTGGTACACAGATAGTTTATAACCTGCATTAGCACTTAGGATAGTTTGGATCCTGATTTTATGGTTCCGTGGAATAATTAAGTTGTGGTGGGCGTAACCACTGGCAAAAACTACTATTACATTACAATGTATGCGCCACTAACATGAGCGTCGTAGCATGGTGCTCTAAAGAACACAATGTACTCGTATAATGTATGTGACCAACACGTACGCAACAACACCGGTGTAAGAGAAATTCAGGCGTTGTCTGTATGCTTTTGGCTTTGGCTAATAACATTAACAACATAATTATTTTCAGAAATATGGAATTCAGCGAGTAAA
This sequence comes from Agrotis ipsilon, assembly GCA_028554685.1. Taxonomy (NCBI): domain Eukaryota; kingdom Metazoa; phylum Arthropoda; class Insecta; order Lepidoptera; family Noctuidae; genus Agrotis; species Agrotis ipsilon. The sequence continues at coordinate 4,494,161 of CM052961.1, read as the reverse complement.
ACATACAACATAACGAGCAAATAACTACATTTTAAGTCTTGCTAATCAGCATAGGTAAGACATGTATAGGAAATAGTTTAATAGGAAAGTGTTTTTTACGCTCGGTGAGACTGTTTAACAATGTGTTTAATTTAATTAGTCAAACTTCATTAAATGATTTCATCCCCGATTTTATTTTATTTTAAAGTAACGCTGGCCTCGTCATGTCTGTCGCAGAACGGTTCCATCCTTTCCAGGTGAAGTAGGCAGGTTCTCGAATCGAGATGGCGCGTAGGTAAATGTAGTGTGACAGGTACCCCGGCATAATGGACCGACAACCTGAGAAAGGCAGCTGGCAGTAACTGGATGAAAAAAGCGGGAGATCATGCATTTTGGCGCTCCTTGGGGAGGGACAATGAACAGCTACAGCATCGCTGTCTCTGCTTGCCTGAGGCATCATTGCGAGGACTCTAGTTTAGCCATTTTTTGCGAACATACTTAAAGAGCCAGTTTCTTGACAAAACTCCTAAAAATGTACTCTGTGTCTTCAATGGATTTTACAAATGCATACCTTTGTCTATTTATTGCATAAACAGTATGTTTGATTTCTTTTGTACTTGTTATTCCATCTATGGTACTTGTCAGCACAGGGGTATTCTTGCGACATTCAAAATCATGACATATGAATCACTTCAGTCGTTATGTCGTTATGCATGATTTAATAATTATTATTTAAGTGTTAACTCATAATTTCATGAAACTTTATGGCGATATTGTCAATTAAAAGCTTAATTCTACTTGCAAATAAGCCAAACATATAAAAATGTGGTAGGTAATTTGTAAGTAGTCTATCACCTATTATTTATAGCTAAATCTCTAAGACAGGTTCGACAATAGCAGCTGTCGGTGAGTCTAGTATTATAGGCTTCAATGTCCGTACCGTTGATGCCGGTCTCATATGATCAGTCACATATTTGAATGAAATAGAGCAACGCCGCCTCGTGAGCTCCGTTGCAATGGACGTGTAGCGGCAGCTGGGTCGTGAGGTAGACGCTGTTTTTCTCCCTCACGCATTCCATCTTCTCTTCCGCTAGCTTGAGTTTCGCAGAAAGAGGTGAATATTTCCCATTTCATCATACCCCGCAGCATGATTTCTGTCAATGGCGGGGTGTACTCAGCCCAAGTGGCGCAAATCTGCAACGTATACTCCACTGTGCCTTTCGCCGATTCGCAGAGGTGATACTCAGACGTTTCTTCCCACCCAATCCGAAAGAGGTACATCCCGAAGCACCCATGTCCGGTGAGGACCTGCACCACGCCCCACGATGATGTGAGCCCCTTGTTTGTGGAGCGGACTCCTCAAAGAAGGGTCTTACCGCCGAGACTGTACCCGATGTTTAGATATCCTTCATTTTTTATTTTTGCATTTTACAGTGTCTGTGGTCTTTGCTGGGCTTTTTGTCTGATTGGAATTGCATTCATCTCATTTGTGATATTTTGTATCGTATGGTTCATCAAATTTCTATCCGGAAGTATGTACTTTTCATTAATTCAATAGAGTATTCACCTTATTTATCGTGGCAAAATCATCAAACGGGTCCTCCCACTCAGGGCAGAGCGGGAGGGACTGTCTGGCTCATACTGACCAAAATCCTCGGTGTCCTTCACGGTCACGTTACCTACGTTCCTACTTGCCTACGTACCTACGTTCCGCGGTCACGGTAATTCGTAAGTCCTGCGATCCACAGCATTCACCTTTAGGATACCTACTTAGTAAATGAGTTACTTATTGAATTAAAAAACCTCTTGTGAGATTGAGCTGTAATAATTCCGCCAGCAAGATGTTTTAGTATAATGACTTTTCTAATAATTGTTTCTTTTCAGAGTGAAGTGTTCTGTGAGAAATGCATGCATTTTACAACTATAAAACACCGTAAATACAGAGCAATAATATTATGCCATAATTATGGAAGTAATCGTGGTAAAATAGAGTTCTCATGATGGTGATTGTGCGCCATTGCTTTCTAATTGCCATCTAAAGGCCCAGTAGTGGGGCAATGCAGGCTAACTAATAAAAGTATGCAAAAAATAATATGTAAGTATGAAACATAACTACAATTTCCTTTGATTCGATGTAAACGCCTGCCCAACAAGACAAGCAAAATATTGTCTGCTGTCGATTGTGTTCTTGAGCAACGTCATCAACAACTTAGGTGGCAAGGTTTATAAGATACTATGGCTTCGCCCGTGTGGTGTTTAAAAATTATCCCACGAGAACTCAATTAATAGGCCTGGTCATATGCCATTATTATTTTAAATTTTATTCTATCTCTATGACAAACATCCAGACACACTCAGCTATTCTGAAAAAAAGGCAAGCTTCTGTTATACCATTTATTAAACCTAACTATGCACGTATCTTACAGTAATAGCTGTAAAATGATACAGAATAAAATAACAAAAATATGAATAATCAAAACTGAACACTTTACTTGGGGTCGGCGCAACACGTTTTCTTCATACATTCTTTAAATTCCTATCAGAGGTCAAAGTATCATTTACTCCCTTTCCTTTAATATGTCATTTTTTACACATCATCCATCTTTATTTGACCTTATTCTTCTTCTCAATTAAGTCATTATTGCTTTTTCAGATGCCCTGTAACAACCTGTTGTAACAGGAGTGAAGGTTGCGCCCTAAACACGGATTTTTTATCTGATGTAAATGTTTTTTTTTTTGTGTAAATGGTAGTCCATGATAAGTGTGTACATAGTTGATAAGTCTAACAGAACTTTTATACTTTATGCCCAACACTGTTGTAGTGATGCCAGAATGAGTGCTAGGAAAACTAAAAAATTATACAGTTAAAATTGAGCCAGAAAAGGTTTATTCATTGTTATCTAAGTGAGTAGATTGTTTCAAAGATTCTAAATACTATATTTGAAAGAATCTGAAAAAGTTTAAAAACAATATAATTATGTACTGTTAAAGGCAATTTTGGCCAAACTTAATCTTAAAATAAAAACATATTGTATTATATCATACATAATTTATTAATTAAACCTAGTATAAGAATTAAAAACACACGTTCTGCGATCTTATTTTTATTTTTTTCCTTTGAGACATCTGCCCATTTCTGAAAAAATAAGTTATTAAACATATTATAAGAAGTTGTATAGTAGCGTATTATCTAACGGTAATAGCTTTGAGCCACAAATTTAGCGTGTCGCGGGTTCGATCCCCGCACGGAACAAATATTTGTATGATCTGCAAGTAGTTGTTCCGGGTCTGGGTGTTTGTGCATATTATGAGTTTGTATGTTTGTAAACGCACCCACGACAGAGGTGGTCTTTTTTTAAACGTTGCCCTACACTAGGAATAGTGTGGGGCAACGTTTAAAAAAAGAAATAGTCATCGTAGGCCAAAACCCGAAATAACCCTATCATTGTCTAGACACATTACGATACGCATTTCATGATGTGTTCATTAAGAAGTCAGGGATCGACCAAAACAGCGTATTTTTTGTCGTATGAAACGACTTGTTGCAGTCTGACTAGGACAAGTTAGGTTAGAAGGGTATGGGTACGGGGTCTTTCAGACCCCATCATTTTTTAGACAATCACTTATACGACAAAAACGACGTATGTTTTCCGACTCAAATGTGGATGAAGCCGTCGAAAAAGTTTTTATGTTGCGGGAAGATCTACGGCAACTTACTGATTCAATTCCGATTTTATTGAACCTAATTTTATTTTATTTTTGCATCGCTTCTGATTACAGGTTTAACTGTTTTACATAAATACACTGAGTTACAGCAATTAACTAATTAACCTTTGCACGAATAACAAATTGATATAATTGACTCATAAAATTTATTTTTTCTAGCCAAAGTTTTAAAGATTGAGTTTTTTTTGTAGAAAGTAATCCTTGGAACAGTAGCATAGATGTTTTTTTTTTATATTTCACCACTAGATGCTATATTGTTTCTTATATCTTTTATAATTCGCGTGTACTATACGAAGTCGCAGTCGCAGATTGCCAGTAAAATATATTTGGATAAATATATATTTTTAAACATTAATTTCCAACCAAGTCTACGGCACCCTTCACTTTATGCGACTCGACACGCGCCTAGCAGGTTTTTCTCTCATCCAATTATGCAGAGGCGGGTCAGTTAATTGCTATAACTCTCTGTATCTAACTAAATGCTAATCAAATAAAGTAAATACTTACTTTTAAATAACCATATTATAAAGAAAAATATACCGACGATAAGACCAACAACCGACATAATCCCCAAACTTAGGCTGCCAAGCTGACAAAGGAATTTGACCATGAAGCTGTAAATATAATAAAATGGCTAAAAGTTATCTAGAATTCGAGGAGCTCGTGGCTAGATAATTACAGTCACATAGGCCGATCTTCTGGGTTAAGCCGCGCTTGCCGAGGTGGGTTTGTGGACCAACTTGTGGGTGACCATCTGTCGTAGCGAGTTTCCTCCATGCCTCGGAAAGTATGTAAAGCCGTTGGTCCCTGCTGTCATTTGTAGATCTTTGACACTCGTTACTATAAGTCAGAAGCTCCAAAGTCTGTTAACCAGTATTATCATGGGGTATCGTACTAGCCAGTTACTGAGTTGTGGCGACACCTATAGTTAGGTAAAGGATTGGCAGATGCTATGATGGCTTTACGTGCTTGCCGAGGCACGGAGGAAACTCGCTATGACAGATGGTAACCCGTCCACATTTCAACCCCGGCAAGCACGGCTTAACCCGGAAGATCGGCCTGTAAGGCTGTAATTATTTAACCACGAGCTCCTCCTTCAGGTATCATAATGTGGTATATTTATTAGAAACCTACCTGTATTATTTACAAATACTGTATCGTATTATTTTACTTTTGAAATATCACGTTTAGTAGTAACTAACGCATAAAACATCGAAATAGAATCTTCCGCGACTAGTTGACTATTGTTTACATGTTATTTATTTACAGACTCGCTATGAACTTGTTCTGTCGTATTTTATATTCTCATAAATAACGTTATGTTTATAATGTAACGGGTAATAACATTCCTACACAACACCTTGCATAATGCTACAGAAATATTCCACGGAGTTACGTTCACGATTGTAATTATGAATTAGTATCGCGTCCCGGGTTCAAACTATAATTCCAACCTGTCTTGTCTACCATCACAGGTTTTTTAACAATTTAATAATTGCGAAAGTTTCGATGTTTGTATGGATTGATATGTTTTACTCAGTCACGTCAGAACAGCCGATCAGATATTGATGAAATATAGCTTAGAAATAGGTACAGACTATAGTCTGCATCGAATACAGTTTATTCCGGTGGAACGTTTCTAAGACATAATTTTGGACTATTTGATTTGCCAACTTAAATTCGAAGTACTAACATCAATTAGACCTTTACAGGTTCTATTGAATTGACAAAGAAATGAAGATACGCTACAATGCCAAACACAAGACATAATAACTTATGAAAGTACTGGAGTTTCACATTCCAAAGAGAAAATCTCTATAGAGAAGAATGGGCAAGAAACTCCATGGATGGACTCCATCATTACTTGCGGGCGAAGCCGTTGGCAACGGCTAGGATAAAATGTCAGAAGATTGATGAGGGCTTCGTGAAATTATGGGATAATGTCGTTCAAAGCTATTGCATTTATGTTTATTTAGTTTCGAGTACGGTAAGGTAAGTTAAATATGATTACCTACCACATCTTTACGAGTTTGGCTTATCCTGAAACAGAAATAATATTCCTCTGTGTGGCGGTATGGCCATAAACTGCTCCCAACTTGAGCAAAAACGTTCAAAACTGAAATAAATAAATGTTTTACGAAAGTTACAGACCACAAGACATTCTCATTGATGCCTAATGATGACTTTGACAAATGTCTATTATTATTACAGAACTATCATAGAAAAATATTGTTTATGCCATAGAACTAATAAGTACAACGTACACCTCCAAAGTGCGTAATGGCTGTTACACACCTTACGAAAAATCGTTACGATTAGAAAAAAGAGAAAAACTGTACAATTTTTTCGATTTTTTCTCATACGTACTTGTAGATTTATCGTTGCAGTTTGAACTGTACCGACCAATCGTAACGATTTTTCGTAAGGTGTGTAGCTGCTATTAGTGTGGCAGTTTTACGTAAGTAATTTCGCATTGAAAGAGCTGATATTCGAGTAATAAGAAGCGATGTCTGCTGTTTCTAAGTACGGGAATCAGCAATTGATCTGCTTGAGTGTTGCGCATGATAGAAGTATGTATGTATGTTATATATTATCATGCATATTAGTCGAGCTTTTACATTTTTTATATCAAGCAAGCAAGTCGCAAAAAGTGGTAGTTGAAGTGCTTCCAGCAAAGTAGATGGTACGACCTTCCTCCTTTTACTCGACTTGGTGGTGACACTGCCATACCCTCATATAGGTAGCAATGATTGGATGCGAAGTTGTGCGTCGGAAGTCAAAACATCACGCGAGCGATGTCACCGGCAGACACTTAACTAGTGCTAAATAAAAATATGAAAATAATAGACCAAATGATTTCAATTTGTACTTTTTATTATGTCATGATCTTGACGTATAAAAGCACTCACAGGCTAGCTGTTGGCCTTTAGCCTCAAATAGTCCGTTTATTGCCCGTGGTACTACAGTCCAGTTAATCTTGATTTAGACTATAATTTAAATTTGAAAAACCTGGAAATAGTACCAAGACATAGGTACAAGACGCAATTAAAGTTTTTGTGTTATGTTAAATATATTTTTTTTTATGGAGTTAATAAAATAATTATGAGTAAAATAAACAGAGGAAAAACTTTGTGTAGATTAAATTTTTCTTAAACTTTTCATTCATAATGTTTCTGCAAGTAAGGTAGTTCCGTTGATTGTATTTATTGACATAGACTAACATTGATTTTTTTAGCACATCTTCTTAATATATATAAATCTCGTGTCACAATGTTTGTCCTCAATGGACTCCTAAACCACTTAACCGATTATAATAAAATTCGCACACCATGTGCAGTCCGATCCAACTTGAGAGATAGGATAGTTTAAATCTCAAATTTTAGACCGGGTCCTCCACCCGTGCGAAGCCGGAACGGGCTAGTTATATTATATAGATTTTAATACGCTAGGTAAACAATATACTAATGTATATATTTATATCTAGCGATGACTGCAAAAATATAATATAATAAATTTTAACTTAACGCTAGAATAACTATTTACAATTAAACTAAAGTTGAGAAGGAATGAAAGAAAAGATTACAGTGTGTTTGAAAAAAGGTAAAAACTTAGAAGCTATTTATTAAATAAGATATTACAAAAAGTGGCATCAATTCACCAAATTATCGAAAACAAGCATAAATTGATCTCGAATAATTTATTTACAATATTAGAACATAGTATTGGCAAAGCCCTGATGGAGGCAAATATATTTATTTCTTGTAGCTGTCTGATTTTATAATAAAAAAATGAAGATTAAAAAAAAAAACACTTGTTTCATCATAAATCTGAGTAGATTGGAAGAATGTTCATATTAAGAGTAGTAGCAGAATCATGAGATGATTCATTAAATTAGTTTCTGATTATTGAAGGTCATTTGGAGGAATCTCGCGGGGATCTCTGTTGTGGTGGTGGCTTCGGGTACATCATCTTCTGTTGGACAAAAAAATAAATGTAAAAAATTGGAAAATCACTTAAATCCATACAACTTTCGCTATAGCAGTAAGAGGCATAAGGTGAAGTCCTATACTTGGGTATGCGGGGGACAATTATGAACGACTCGCTGCCCGACCATGGACCATGCCCGGGTCGAAGGCGCGTTCTGTTTCACGCACGCCTCAAAGTGCGTCAGCAAGATGACAGGGCCCTCCCTCTAGTCGTGGGACTTATCTCATTATCGTGACCCCGGAACATAAAGGGCTTTTGAAGGACACCGTGGATTTTAGTCAGTACAAGTCTGCCAGTACCTCCCGCCTTGCCCTGGGTGAGAAGACTCATTTGATGATTTTATCACGATAAAAGGTATGTCTGTAGGGCTAGTAATGTTTGCATAAATATCAATTAAAGGTACGTACTTCCGAATATGACTCCAACTCCCCATAGGATGAGGAGGATCACTGCCACGATGAACAGTAGAGTCACTATCAAACTGATGATCTTGCATATCAGATTACACACACAGCAACTGGAAAATACAAAATTAAAAGTTTTAATAGGCATGTTGAAAACATAAATTAATTCTAAATCTAATAAGTCCTTCAGTTTAAAAATATTTTAGACATATATTTTTTCTTTTATTAAATCATTTCATTTTTAACAAATTATAACGCATTATAATCGAGAGTGTCGTCGTGACGTCAGAAGCAAGTGAAAACTGTATTTGCTTGTCACGTATTAGCAATTTTAAAATGTTCGTCATGTTTTTACACAACAATTTTTTTTTTTAAATATCTAATCTATAGATTAATTACAATTTTTTAGTCAATTTATTATAAAACATAAGTCCATCATTATAAAACATAATTGTGGAGTTGTTAGTACAAACATCTTTTGGCACATGCGCTTGCTAGTCCGTGGTCTCCACTCTAGCACTTTTCGACCCCATCGGCCATCTGCTCTGCGAGCAATATGACCTGCCCATTGCCACTTCAGTTTGCTAATCCGGCGGCTAATCATGGCTAATCAGTTTATAAATATTCCTACTGCTGGGATACATGTGTCTTCTCTCTATGGGATATTGACTGTAGTATATAGGCAACACACAGACTGATACACAGATACACCCAGTGAGAATTGTACATGTAAGCTGCTTTCAAAACGTAGAAGGAATCATCGTGAGGATCTGGCGTTAATTTTTTTTTTTAAACGTAGGTTCGCGTTTCACTACTATCTCGCGTGATGAGCAAATGGTGATGATGGTGAGCAAAGTGGTTGACGATGAAGCACGCTTGCCTAGAAGTAACCTGTTCACTCTTGACTTGCAGACCCCAAGGTTATATATAGCTCTCGGGAAATAAGATGTTGGCAGGGAATTCCACTCCTTTGTTATAGAACAAATTGTACATGTAATATAGAATAGAATCTTTGTTATTTAATAACAAAGATTCTATATTACATGTACAATTCTCACTGGGGTGTATGTGTGTATCAGTCTGTAGTGGTGTCGAAATAAATTATACAAACCACAAAGGAATCTGCCCCTCAGAGTTCAAATTTTCACCACTGCCCCATGTACATGATTCTTACAGCACAGTCGTCATTTATGCCCAGCCTATTGCCAACTATGTTAAAGTTGACTTTCAGACCAACTAGATATAGTAACTGTTTGTATCAATGTAAATTTTAATCTGAGTTACTGCCTATCTGTCCTTTACAACCCTATTACCGTATAACAAGATATAGATATACTGAAGGTTATTGTATTACAATGGTATGACGTATCAAAGCTAGGAAGTCTGATAAATCAGTTATTGGATTTTCAGGGTCCTGACTAACAGACATGTCTACCAAAATCTACAAATGACAGCCAGTATTAATAGCCATGATACTTTTTATTTTTTAAACGTTGCCTCACTCTAGTAATTTCTCCTGTGTCGTGGGTGCGTTTACAAACTCACATACACAAACGCCCAGATCCGGAACAACTACTCGTAGATCATACAAATATTTCATCCGTGGGGGAATCGAACACGCAGCGCAGCAGTCCAATCGCTCAGGCACTGCGCTAACAGTGAAGTATTATTCATAAAGTGTTGACGTCAGACTCTCTAAACGATAACATCGTGATGAAATCGGCAAGATATTGTGAGAAAATGTACTTGTCAGCTGTGACTTTAACGATTATGTTCAGCACGACCTGTTTTCAATCGATTTCTTTGTTATTCAACAGGTATGCTAACTGTAACAACTTCTTTGCAAGTGTCTTGTTTTATTTATTTATTTTATTTAAAATCTACTAGTACTAGTTATGCCCTTGGTTTCGTTTACGAGTGTATTTGGCATAATAAGGTTGAAATTATGATGGTATGAAAATTCGAAATCGTAGAGCATTTCCGAAGACCTCTACTACATAGTAAATTATCTATTTATGTTTACTTAAATCTGTAAAATTAAATTTAAAAAATCTATACATATTTTAAGTAGGTATATATTTTTATTTATTAGTGTATTATTCATAAATAATCATAGATTCTTGTAGTTTTTTTTTTACTAATTTTCGTGTACTTATTCTAACTGCTGCTTCTTTTGATATAACGCATGACGTCCACCTTATGATGTACCACAATCTTTCGTGAAAGTGTAAATAAATAATCAATTGATAAACTATTAATTTAAACTCAAACTTATCATGGAAGTACGTCTACGAATATTTCCACAGAATTCAAGGTTTAATCACTTCTTATACACTTTGTGTGCTATGACATTGTAAAACTAGTTTTATGTCCACTGGTTTGCTCGTATAATTATAGAATTTTACGACGGTCATACGTTCTTAACTAGAGTTAAATCGGTATAACGTAAGTGGCTATATGGTACAAGTGCCAAATTCCCCCTAAATAGTAATATGTGGCAATTTTGCTGAAAAGCGATTTTACTACATAGGATTTTAGTGCTGTTCACACTACATGATGTGTATAACATGAGGACTTTACATCCAAATTATCCTTTATCCCATTTTCTTGGGATCAGCGCAAAACGTTTATCACTAACCAGATTTGGTTTGTTTTTTGTCGATTATGTCTTATTCCATGTCTTTTTCATTAAGTAAAACACATAAATCATGGGTATTTAAGAAAAGGGGATGTTGATCATCACCTTTCATTGACTCTTGATTACCCGACATCTACCTTAAGTGTAAAGATTCAAAGATAACCCTTTTTGCACGAAATTCGAACTGTCAAGGAAGTGGCGGTAACTTGAACTTGGTACTACGTTGATTAGTGTTAAAGTTTCGACTTTACAGGATAGATGGCGCTACTTATCAAGAGAGTTTTTTGTGCTTCTCTTTTGATTGCATTTCTTAAACAAACACATTCAAGGGATTTCATTGCCATAGACATAGTAAAAAGCAGAAAAAAATGTGTTGTCTCTTATTTGTATTTCAAAGAAAACAATATTATCTTTGATTAGGTCTAATTGTAAGTCTTTATGATTCAATACAATTCTAGCTTATCTTGGTAAAAGATAACATGCCGATTAAATCAACAGTTTAAGATAAGGTAAAGAAATATGCCTCCGTGTCGTTTGACTAATAAAAATTTACACGTTTCAAACAAAAGGCTTTAGGTATTAACAAGATGAAAGGTATTATCAAGAAGAAAAGTGTGTTTGAGATATTCAAAGAAAACCATAAAACTGTCTAATATATACTGTTAGGTAAGTATAGTTTGAGCCAGATAAGTGTGGAATAAAATTCGTTGAATTGGTACACGGGGGGTGTACCAATGTATTCTAATATTTCAAAACCATTCGAAAAAATGTAAAGAAAGTGTCGTCACACGATCAAATAAACGAATCGTGGTAGGAGGCAACCGCGACCTTACATTTTATTTTGAAATTCGAACGATGGTATAATGGAATTCTTACGATGCATTATTAGGATCAACGACCTTTATTCCAGACTTATCTGGCGAGGACTATAGTGCTTAAACAATATTTTTATTAGTTAGAATAATCGATTTTAAAAACTTCTTTTTAATAATATGGTCTGTTTACTTATTGCATAATGTTTCAAAATAACTCAAAACTGTTATAAAGAACGTTCCTCGAAAATAATAATCAGCGCTTTGGTTTTTTTTGATACCATAAAAACTGTCAAAATGCGTATGCGTGGCCTGTCTGATGGAAAACGGTCGAAGTAGTCTAATAAAGCCCCTTCGTACACATGGCGACGCGCGACGCAAGTCTCCGATACTTTACGACTTTAGTATCCAGACGACTGTAGCAATACAAATCCATAGGGGTTCGGTCAGAGCCACGCTTCAATGGATACCAAACTCGTTGGATACCGGAGACTGGCGTCGCGTTCTGGACGAAGGGCCTAAGAGTCCATACGCTACAGTGACTGTTTTCCATCCTGCAAGACCAGAGGTGTTGCCTTCGTGTTGGTCGGTAGATCTATTCTAATTATTTAATAAAAATGTTTGCTATTGTATATTCGGGAAAGGTGTTCACGCTCAGTAAGTGGAATAGATACTAGCAGCGTTTTAAAAAACGTGCTATCTAAGTTTTTTTAATACTGCTGAATATTACTAGAAAAGAAAGTGTTGATGGTTACAATTGTCAGGTATGAATGAATTAAGTACTTATTTGTTATGGGTCACAACAGAAAAAAAACGTTCATTATGTTTATTCAGGTGTTAATAATCATACGTTTTTCTCGTTTACCATACAAACAGTGAAAGTCAATAAAGGAAGCCTGTCTTCAGAAATATAATAAAAAGCATTTCATGCATCTCTTGGCAACGTTATCTATATTTTTATCTAAATCTGATTTCGATAATTTCGATTTGTACGTGATTCATAAAGTAAATTGCTCATTATTGCTTTGTCTTGTCATCCGTATCGGGGATCTAGGTAGATAGAAAGGCCATAGTTATGAACTGCAGTACTAATGATAATATCCTTCGTTGAGCTCCTTGTTTTATAAGTTGAGCTTCACGGTAACTGACACATGCTTACACTGACTGGACAGGTCCACTCAAATCTGTGTGGTTCTTTCTTCAAAAGACCATCTCAGACACCTGCTTGGTTCTCATAGTACTTTACCAATACAAAATTGTCTGGACTTTAAAAGAGACTGTGACCTCTGAGTTTGTTTCGGATGTTTCTTCTCAGAGTAGTCAGGTACGAAACACCGGCCCCATCTAGTCTAAAAATAGTGTCTTTTGACGTGTAAAAGAGTTTGTAAAAACCAATTTGCTGAATAAATATCATTTATCATTTAATAGACAGTGTACTGTCTCCCAAAACAAAAGCTGCAGATTAGATTTGGAATCTCTGTCATTACCATTAGATCAATACATTTATAATCGTTTGATTACTAAATATGTAAATATATTCATTTACATATTTCATTAGGGTCTATTGTACTGTTTCACTTGGTAACCGTGGCCCTGGTACGTTATGGATCACCGTGGATTTTAGTCAGTACAGGTCTGACAGTCCCTCCCGTTCGGAGCTGGAGGATTCATAGGATGATTTTACCACGTAAAAAAGGGTCTTGGGATTTTTTTAAAATCAGACTGACGCTTTGTAAAGAATTACCAAAAATTAAACAATTAATCGTTTTCCTTGTAATTTTTCCTATGATAATAATTGTAGGCTTAAAAATATGTTATTATTTTATTGTGTTTTTGTTATCTGATATGATGATAAGATTGTTATGGTTCATTTGAATGTTTGCCTTTGCCATTTTGTTATCTTTCCGCATTAGTATTGGTTAGGCACTGAATACGTCGTGTGTTCACAGGTATCGATTGATTTATATACAATTGCTTAAGCTAAATTTTTAGAAGATACTGATTGAGAAACGATTAATTTAAAGAAATTTAGTAAACGTCTGTAATGACTATGACTGTATTACTTTTAAACAAAGTAATTTGAATGCAATCAGATTACTATAAGCGATTTTGTTGGTTACTGTACAAGTGTACACGCTCTATTGTTCATACGCTCGTCTACACTCGCTTTCATTACAAAGTTGATTGGCCATAGTGACGGAGCACACGGCGCGTTGCGGCGCCGCAACGCAAAAATTTCGCCCTACTGGCAGGCACACGTGACAATTATTTGTAAGGCGAAATCTTTGCGGTACGGCGCCGCAACGCGCCGTGTGCTCCGGTAAAAAAGGTGCGTCCACACAGAGCAAGCAGCCTCGCGAGGACTTTGCCGCGACAGTAAACTGCCTGGCTGCCTGTGAGGCACGAAATAATATACCCGAGAAAAACAAAAGACGACACTGCATGGGTCGGGCGCTCGGTCTCTCGGCCGCGGCATGGCAGCGCGCTCGCTTGCCTCGGCCGAGACACGTCTACACTAACCGAGTTGCTTCGCGGGTGGAAAATGCTCGCTCTGTGTGACACTTAATGCTGTCTACGTCACGTTTGTACCAACTGGTAGAGGTTTCTATACTGACTTAGCCAGTGGCACGGTCTGACACGCCTTACAAACACTGATAAAAATAGAAAATGTTATGATAACCATTTATATAGACATTAAAATAATTAAAATGTCTGCTAATCTAATCCAAAACGCACGTGACTGTTTAGAATCTACATTTATTGTTCGATATAGTGACTAATGCTTGCTACGCCATAATTTGTGTTAAGTGATGTTTATTTGTGGGAAAAAATAAAAATTATGACTCTGCAATTACGGTAAAATTGCATGCTATTACGAACATTAGCTTTCATGCATTAATTGCATAATTAAAAATAGGTAATAGCAGTAAGACTTTTATATGTTTTCCTACCATTTTACGTTGAACGAACAACATAATTGGAAGAAAGTATTCAAATCGCGTGTTAAATTGAACTGTGCAAAATTGCTGTGTTATTATTACCCGTTTTTTACACTATTTATTTGGTAAACAAAACACAGTGTTACCTAATGGAAAACAAAAATAAAAGATTACTTACCACATTTTGTTTTTATATAGAAAACTAGTAGAAAATAATTCGAGTCACTATTGCAAGACAGGTAGTCCACGACTGAAGCGGTACTGACCGATGTTACCGTATAAAACTAAAAAAAAACACTTATCTGCTCCCTTATCGAACTTTATCTTTACCGATCGATAGAATATTTCGGAACGCAAGATAATGTTAGAAAATACATTAGTTTCTATTTTAGAAAAAAATATAATAATGTTTAGTTTTACGATTCAATGAGTTTAATAATAGTTCGTGTTGAATTATGAAGTCAGTTACGACTGAGTAATAGGATATCCGCACTTTTTTGGCTTCACTTATAGTTTTGGTTTTTCATTTTATTTTAATGTTACTGGTTATATGTCGTGCTAGCACCAGAGTCTAGTGTATACTGAGTAACTGTATAATATTGAATGATATATGTAGCTATCTACAAGAAAATGCACGTCAGATTTACTGATTTTGTTACAGTTTTCTTTGTATTCTAAATGTTCATTTTTGTAGCTGCGTGTAAACTGATGATGTTGGTATTAATTTTATCCTAATTGTCAGATACAGATGCAAACTTTTGTCTTATCCTGAAATTGTTAGTTTTCATATCTTGCATTATGCAGTAATTATGTAGGCACAGGCTGTGTTATAACTCTTTCATGTATAACTCATTGTTCACGTTATCTAGGACATTATAATCTTTTCGCCAATTATTTCGAAGTATTGGTTTTGTACTAAAGATAATGAATTGCTATAGATAATGCTTATCGTCACTCGTCAGATTATGAACATATTAATTTGCATAAGGTAGTGCACGTGAACCATATCCTGTATTGATTAAATTATCAAGCTAAAATATCATATGACATCAGGTAGTTTCCGATGATGGTACAGGGGCCTTAGTCAAACAGCATACGACAGTAAACGACGATCGTTATCGTTCATCAGTCACCAATACATTTTCAACTTTATACCCCAGCGCGTAAAGTTGAAAATCTATTAAAAACTGCTAATCGAAAACGAACGAAACAAACGAAAACGATCTGTGAACTTCAATAGATTTTCAACTTTACGCGCTGGGGTATAAAGTTGAAAATGTATTGGTGACTGATGAACGATAACGATTGTCGTTTACTGTCGTATGCTGTTTGACTAAGGCCCCTGGTGGCCTAATATGACGTCTTTAGAGCGCGTATTCTGAAAGTTAGCAACGTTGTAAATGGCTGTTAAATATTTACAAGTTTTAATTATTTTTGCAAAACTGTAAGAAATAAGAAATATGGCTCTGTAGTGCACTCAAAAATTGATTAGGGAATAAAATAATTAATATGGTTACACCGAATATATAGCTTTAGACGTAAAAAAACATTTGGAAACTTCCCAATTGCTTTTAATACACCTGAAACGGTTACAACATCAAATTCAGTATTTTAATTGTATTCCTATATCAATTTTCTAGTGCACTACAGATCCATATATCTTATTTCCATACAGTAAGATTTTGATTGTGGAGTGGCTGGAAAAGCGTCACGCCCGGCGTCCTTACCTACCGCGTGACGCAGGTCCTCACCGGACACGGAAGTTTCGGGAGGTAGCTCTGTCTGATGAGGAAG
The DNA here is from genome assembly GCA_028554685.1 of Agrotis ipsilon. Classification (NCBI taxonomy): domain Eukaryota; kingdom Metazoa; phylum Arthropoda; class Insecta; order Lepidoptera; family Noctuidae; genus Agrotis; species Agrotis ipsilon. The sequence goes on along the minus strand of CM052961.1, from coordinate 4,477,882 downwards.
GAGGAAACGCCTGGGTACCACCACTGCGAGGATTGTCCATCTTTGGTTCTTTCGGCAGTTTTGATTTATTTTAGATTGTTATAATTATCCGATATAAAAGATAACATTGGCAGAGTTCATTAAACATATTAAGTACCTACCGGTAATTGATGATAAGAGTCATGTATTTATAAGATGTTAAGATGCAGATGATAAGAGTAATGTATTTACACTTATCATCTGCATCTCTACATTTCAAACTTGGTAAGATTAGTCATTATTAGACTGGCCTGTTGGTCTAGTGGTTAGTGACCCTGACTGCTATGCCGGGGGTCGTGGGTTCGATTCCCACCTAGGACAAATGTTTGTGTGATGAGCATGATCATTTGTTCTGTATCTGGGTGTAATATATCTATATTATGTATGTATCTAGACATATATAAGTATGTTTATCAGTTGTCTAGTACCCATAACACAAGCTCTGCTTAGCTTGGGACTAGATGGCGTTGTGTGATAGTTGTGGAATATTTATTTATTATTCATTACCATCATCTGCCTAGCCTTTTCTCAACTATATTGGAGACGACTTCCAGTCAAACCAGATGCAGCTGGATATCAGTATTTAACATTGAGCGACTTCCTGACGGACCCCTACAACCCAGTAACTGGGTAATACAATACCCCATGGTATACTTACCATGGGGTATAAGTCTGAACGACCTCTCACAATATGACAGGGATTTACGTAGTTTAAAAAAAATGTTTGTTCTCATCAGTTTATTTCATTACTGCACAAGCTTTTATCGATTTTATAGAATTGCTAGTAGGCAGCACATCCACAAGCACGGCCTCCGTAGCCGAGTTCGATAGCACCAGACCCACAGCCAGCGCCGAGTCCATAGCCAGCGCTGAGCCCATTGACAGCGCCGAGACCATTGACAGCGCCGAGTCCATAAACACCCGAAGCACCATAGGCAGCCGCAGAAGGAGCGATGCTTTCAATAGCAGTTATACCGTTGCCGCAGTTGTAGCTGACGGCACCAGCACCACCACTTGGCAACACGCCCTCCAAACCAACAGTACTCACGAACGGCAGTTCACCAGCTACTGACAGAGCACCTTCATACGCATTCTCAGACGTTACGGAGAGGCCACTGGGAGCACCAATACCAGACACGCTGGAGACAGCCAGTCCACCGCCACTGGTGGGAATGATCTCAATACCGGCCAAACCATTGCCAATTAAACCATTACCAATGATTCCATCACCAATGAAACCAGCGCAGCCGTTACCAATCAATCCATTTCCGATCAAACCGTTACCAGCACATCCTGGAGCAATGAGAGCAGGAGCACCGATGACTCCAAGACCAAGACATGAACCAAAAGCAGTCTGTAAGGAAAAAAATATTGTACTAACAGCAGACATTATCGCAACTCAAGAGAGAAAATGGAATCCTTATAAGATCACTTTATTGTATTTAGATACGTAGACGATCAATTAGATACTGGACTTATGGGAGTACTAGTTGATGACTATCTACTGGCATAAGCGAGCCAATCGATTCCTAAAAGCGGTTCTTCCCATCAAGCCTGGCGGGATTTGTCGATTCTTACGACTACTTGCTTGTACCTGTTTTGCATTTGGAACTTATTCTATTACATACCACAGCCCACACAGAAGTATAGCACAGATAAATAAAATTGCGAACACACGCCTCTGTTATTCAGCTATCGAAGCATAAACATTAACGAAGAATAAAATAGGAAAAGTGTTTCTCACCTGGATGAAGAGCGCTTGAGCGCAGAGGACGAGGACCACCTTGGCTGACATTGTAGTTTGTGTTGAAGTGAACTTCACAATGAGTTTTCCATGAATTTACCCACTATTTATACTGAAACTTAGTCCTTATCTAGTTACTGTTGCAGCAATTAGTGGATTTTGAAATGAACTTTGCATACATTTATCAGTAGTTGCATTATGGGGAAATAGAAAAATATATTATGTATTTCTTAGGTGACAATTATAAAAATTAAACCTTGAAATAAAAATGATGAAGCGCAATGTTTAAAAAAAAAAAACACATTACTTACATATGATAAGAAACTTTTGCAGTATATAAACGTGGTCTAGAACTAGCAACATCATTCAGTATTCAGCTTCTCGTTGAACACAAACAAACATCCAACATGTCTACCTTCGCTGTTCTGTTGCTCTGCATCCAAGCTTGCTTGGTCCAGGTGAGTGATTACTTGAAGAGTACCAATTATTGATATTGTTTTTGTCTTTTGCATTATTGATCTGTAATTCTAGCAACTTGATACTCTTTTCACACTATCAAATTGTTTCCTCAGAATGTGTTCGGTATTGGATGCGGCTGCGGAGGTCAAGTGGCTGGCATAGCTCCTGTTCTCGGTCTCTCTCCTGCTGCTCCATGTGGTGGTGCACTTGGTCTTGGTGCTTACGGTGGAGCGATCGGATCTGCTTATGGTGGAGCACTTGCTCCTGCTACTGCATACGGTGCCATCGGATCTGGAGCTGCTTACGGCGGTGCTGGTGAAGGCAACGTGGCGGTCATTGGTGAGCTGCCAGTCGCCGGTAACACCGCTGTTGCTGGTCAGGTCCCCATCATGGGTGCTGTGAACTTCGGAGGCGCTGTGCCAGCTTGTGGTGCCGTGACTATCTCCGGACAGTGCGCGTGCGATTGTAGTAGGGTAGACTGGGTACGGTTGAAACAATTTAGCTTTTATCGTTTATAATTTTGTTGTTTATGAACCGAGTGACGATTAAAATACATGAAATTCAAATGTGAAGTTACGGCTACGATATGGCTGTATCATTATAGTTCCCGGGTTATTATTTTTTTAAATAAATGACATTTAAAAAAAAAACTAATTTGTTTCAACCGTCCCCATGTTAGGGGCGGTTGAAACAGCGATTGGGGTCAGTTGAAACACATACAAATAATACAATAAATACTAAGAAAACGTGTTTTATTTATCATTAAAACTAATTATGGCACCAAATAACAACATTAATCAGTCTTCGAGGTTTCATCAGCCTTACAGGTAGTTATAGGTAACATTTAAAGAATTTATAAAATCAATTAATAAAATAACAAAAAAAATAACATTATGAATAAACTAATTATTCAAACAACTCTGAATACTCTTATTAATCTCTAAATTAATCAGAGTAATCAGAGTTGCAATTGTGGCAAACGTAGCTGAGATCGCCTTCTGTACATAATTCATGAGCCCACAGCTTACATGAAGTACATTGAATCCACTTCTCTCCGGGTCTGCTCTCTGAATATGCTGTTAAGCAAACAATACAGAAGTATTCTTCCGGTTCTATTTCATCCGATGACAATTCCTTCTGAGTATTCTTTTTTTTTCCTTTTGATCCTTTTCTTTTACCTTTTCTTCCGTCTAATCTTTTCTTAACTTGCTTCGCTTTGGTCCGTTTTAATTTTTCTTCATGCTCTTTTCTTATCTCTTCTTTCTCCGGTGTATCAGTATAAATAGTTGATTTTCTAGTTTTCCGCCCTTTATTACATTTTCTTGGGGGTGCTTTTGGTAATGGCCTTACTGCCTCCGGAGTAAAAACGGTACAACCATTAGAAGATTGTGCACTTGTAGACGGTCTTGGTGAAATTTCTTGGTAAATACCGGTGCTCTCAAGTCTAGGTGGTGTATTTATAGTTTCTTCTGGTTCATAAACGTTTACTTGCTGGATTATTGGAACTGGTGAATCAAGGAGAGCTTGTTGTTCAAATGTTGCCTGGACAGACAACTCAAATTCCTCAGTTAAAAGAGAAGGTGATAGTGGTGGTGTTTCATCTTCGGTTAGATTTTCATTTAGCATAGGAGCAACGGCAGATTCAATAGTATTTTCTGGATTAGGTCTATCTCTTCTCTCAGTTGCAGTGTCTGGATTAGGTCTATCTGTTACAAATGCAGGAGCAAAATCGATTTCGGTAAACAGATTCCGGTTATATGGGTAAATTCCTGTTTTGCGAAAGCCGGCTTGAATGTTGGAAGATGTCATAGCGAGGGGCATAGCAGACGCTACAATCCCCGGTATATCGTATATCGACATGGGTTTTCCTGGATGGCTTCTCATCCACGCATCACACGTGGAATTTACAGCCTTCTTTAAAGGGCCATATGCGGATCGATCGAGCGGCTGGAGCTTGTGAGAGCAATGAGGAGGAAAAGACAATAACACAATTCCATTGTTCTTGCAATAATCCAGTGTGTTTATGTGTACGTGAGATGAGTGGTTATCAAGTACGAGTAAAACTTTGTGAGACACAGAAACCTTAGAATGCTTTTGAAAGTGTTTTAGAAAATGCAAGAATGATTCATCTTGCATCCAACCTGAGGGATTTGCGGTTCCACTAGACCCTATTGGCCCATCCCTAAGAAAATGGTCTTGGAATCGCGCTCGCGGAAACACAAAAAACGGTGGGAAAACATTTCCAATGGCATTTACTGCAAAGGTTACTGTCACTAAAGTACCCCTTTCACCTGATGTTACTGAACCAACTTGACGAGCACCACGTCTAGCTATAACTCTGTCAGGCTTTTGCACGGTGGTTATGCCAGTTTCATCTGTGTTATATATATCTTGAGGCTCAAATTTATAACGGTCCATGACAATGGACAGATTGTCATAGAAGACGTCTACGTTACTTTTATTAAAGCTTGTCGCCCTTGACAAGCTTGTAGCTTGTGCGGCGCGTACGGACAGTTCAGGGTTTCGTCTCATAAACATCCGAAACCATTCCTCACCAGCCATTTGGTTTTCGTCCCACTTTCGAGGTCGTGATAAATTATACTTAATGGTAAGTTCGTAAGCTAATTTTCTCACCTCTTTCTTAGATAGTCCGAAATATATATCAGCACATCGAATCAAATATTTTGATAATTCCCGCTCCTGATCTTCATTGAAAACACGATTGTGTGCTTTATACCCCATACCTTCATCATCTTTTCCGGACGCATCTCGCTTTCGAATGTATCTTAACAGGGAACAGTGGTTAATACCATGCTTGTCCGCCGCTTTCCGTAGTGAATCTCCAGCTTTTACCTCCTCATATGCATTACTATAGCTCGACAAGTTAATTTCGCCTCTGGAAGTCTTCCTCACTCGAACTCTCGGCATCTACAAAAAATAATAATTCTGTTTCAACCGTACCCACAAAAAATGTTTCAACCGTCCCCAACACCACTTTTGATAAAACATGCTTTATAGTTACGAAAGTAATAATAGCACATTAAAAATGGTCACTATCCCTTATTCTACAAGCTTCATAATAATCACAAACACACACTCAATACATTCACTTTAAAAGAACAGTTATTATAAGCGTTAATGTCAGAAGAAAAATACTTACTTTTGGGTAACAAAAAACAAAACGGCGTCCTGTACACAACAACAACGCGCGGGGAGCGGCGCGGTACTAAATTCGTGTTTGGAACTGTCGTACGCTTCGTTTTCTCCTTGCCCCCTCGCTCCCCGCGTAACCGTTTACGAGATACTTGCTCTGTTTCAACCGTCCTTTGTTTCAACCGTACCCAGTCTACCCTACTCCCATCTACTGCTGAAAATTTTCTTCATTAAAGAGTTTTATTAAATGATCTGAAAACAGTACAATTTAAATACTTTTGTTTTATTGCGCACCAGTATGTATCTATAACGCTTTCCGACTTGCAAGTATGCATCTATAGCGCTTCGGGTTCCTATGCAATGGAGGCCGTGTTTGTGGGTGGATGTTGAGCCTGTTAGAGATTTCACTAATATGTATAAAAGCTTGTGCAATCTATAACATAAAATCAATAGCTGTTCGTCGGTAAAAAACGAGAACAGCTGGAACAGTTTGCCTTATTTTGGTTTGAATTATTTTTGGAAGTCCAGGGATGTTTTTAAATGTGAGTTTTGATTTAAATAATATTAATTCTGAGGCGGCACAAAGTTTGCGGAGTCAGCTTTTTTTTTTAGCGTGGTAAAATCATCAAATGAGACCTCCAACTCCGGGCAGGGCGGGAGGTACTGTCAGACTTGTACTGACTAAAATCCACGGTGTCCTTCAGTAGCCCTTTATGTTCCGGGGTCACGGTAATAGAAATCAGTCCCGCGACCCCGGCAGGCTTTGGCCCTCTGAGAGGGGGCCCCGTCATTTTGCTGACAGTTCTTTGAGGCGCGCGTGGAACACGACGCGCCGTCGACCCGGGCATGGTCCATGGTCGGACAGCGAGGTGCCCTTTACTCGCTGTCCGCATGCCCGCGCCTACGGTGGCAGGAGATCGTCTTGCGACGTACGGCGCCGTCCGACCGCTTCCCACTCCGTCGCGCTCCGCAGCATGGCCGAAACCAATGCCGGGCGCGAGATGCGGAGTCAGCTAGTAATAAATTGAAGAGAACTTTTTTATTGCAATCTACATATACAAATCCATGTCATTTTCTGAAAGGCTAGTGTTCAGAATTTCAGAATTTTCTGTGACTGCAAAATTGATATACGAATGGTAAACAATTATATGCAAAAATGCAAAACGTTAAACAATTAAAAAACAGCTTTAAATGAGAAAATCTTCGAAACATCTTTTATAATAACAAAAATTTTCTAAGGAAATAGAATATTGCGTAGAAAGATTGACAAGCCTTCTAATGACTGGATCTTAAGTTTATATAAGATATTATTGAAATATAAAGAATATACATTACAATTAAGTTTACTTTTACTATAAAATACAGATAATTGTTGTTATGAATACTTCTTTCGTTGCTTATTGTCTAAAACAAGAAATAACTATAGTACTTTTTAACCCCCGACGGAAAAAGAGGGGTGTTATTAGTTTGACGTGTCTGTCTGTCAGTCGGTCTGTCGGTCTGTCTGTCTGTCTGTCTGTGGCATCATAGAGCCCGAACGGATGAAGCGATTTCAATTTAGTTTTTTTTTTGTAAGAAAGGTGACTTACCTGCGAGTGTTCTTAGACATGTTTGATGAAAATCGGTTGAGCCGTTTAGAAATTGTGGGGGTGAAAGTGGGGAAAGGTAACCGGGGGTCTGCAAATATACTCGAGTTGGGTATCAAATGAAAGCGTACTGAAAGGGATTGATGACTTAATCGGGAGTACTCTTAGCAACATAAAATTCTATATGAATGTACCTATAAAAAGTATAAATCAAAAAATAAATTTAAAATTTAAAAAACCCCCGACACAAAAACCAAGTTTCCTTTAAAAAGTAAAAAATAATAAAAATACGTCGCGTTGGGGGACTGCAAAAAAAACAGTTGATGATAAATGATTTGGAGCAGTCCCCCAACGCGACGTATTTTTAATATTTTTTACTTTTTAAAGGGAACTTGTATATTTTAAAAATAATCTTTTGCTTAAGCTTTTTACTTTCAATGATTACAATATACTCATTACAAACCAAAAAATCTTTACATTTTACAAGCTGAGTTACGTTAATAATTTCGTATAGTACTGAAACCTCTAACTACTCATTAATTATTCGGTTTTTCTAACAAAAATCAACCATTTAACTGACTAAAATTTTGTAAAATTTTGAACTGACGCTGCTTTTTTAAACATTAAACAACACAGGCTTCTCAAAGAAATAAGCTAAGTAACCCTCGGCATAACAATTCTGCCTCATATTCCTCTAAAGTAGCCAAAAAAAAAAAAAAATCCACGACTATCACACAACGCCATTTAAGTTAGCCCAAGACAAGGCAGCTTTACTCCCGAGGAGCGTTCTCTGCTTTTCACACCTACTGCGAGGAAATCAATTCGATTTTTGAAATTGGATGTGGTACGGCAACCTTCGAACGTGAAGTTGGCACCACTGCAAGCGATCAGCTGTTGCGGCTAGCGGCCGCCATGGTGAAAGTTTTCATACGGTTTTATTTGAGGTTCCAAATTCAAATCACATTATTCCCACGGGAATAATGAAATTCAGTACAATATTATTGCCCGGCTCGAACGAGGGGGAACAATTACTTGCTTTACAGTACGGTTTGCCTGACATATAATTAGACATTCAGTGAGCAAAGAGTGCGAAAAAAAAATTAACGGCCTTCAAAAACAACCCCAAAAAATGTAGAATACAAAATAACTTTTCTTTCGGAAGTCGGTGGCTTTGTTTTAATATTTTCATTATCTTTTTTGCCATCGACTTCAGAAAGAAAAGTTATTTTCAAATATGATATGTGTATACTGTATAATAATAATTATGTAAGTATACGTATTTCTTGTTTTACACAATAAGAAAAGAAATAAGTATTTATAACAATAATTATATGTTTTTTTTAACTTAATTTTATTGTAATGTATGTTCTTTGTATTTCAATCACATTATATATTAACTTTAGATCCAGTTATTCAAAGGCTTATCAATCTCCCCACGCAATTATATCTATTGAAAATAACTAACCTTCAATTTATTACTAGCTGATTCCGCAAACTTCGTGCCGCCTCAGAATTAATATTATTTAAATCAAAACTCATATTTAAAAACATCCCTGGACTTCCGGAAATGATTCAAAACATAATTAGAAAAATCGTTTCAACTATTCTCCAATTTACTGACAAACAGCAATTGATTTTATATTATAAATAATGCACAAGCTTTAATACGTATTAGTGGAATCGCTAATAGGCACAACGTCCACAACCACGGAATCCATAGCCAGCGCTGAGTCCATAGAAACTCGAAGCGTTATAGATGCATAACATGCATCCTTGCATAATCGGAAAGCATTATAGATGCATATTGGTGGCCAATAAAACAAAATTATTTAAATTATACTGTTTTCAGATCATTTAATAAAACTGTTTAATGAAGAAAATTTTCAACAGTAAATGGGAGTACCACAGCCGCACGCGCACTGTCCGGAGATAGTCACGGCACCACAAGCCGGCACAGCGCCGCCGAAGTTCACAACACCCATGATGGGGACCTGACCAGCAACAGCGGTGTTACCGGCGACTGGCAGCTCACCAATGACCGCCACGTTGCCTTCACCGGCGCCGCCGTAAGCAGCTCCAGATCCGATAGCACCGTATGCAGCAGCAGGAGCAAGTGCGCCACCATAAGCACCAAGACCAAGACCGAGAGCACCACCACATGCAGCAGCAGGAGAGAGACCAGCGCCGAGACCAAGAACAGGAGCTATGCCAGCAACTTGACCTCCGCAGCCGCACCCAATACCGAACACATTCTGAGGAAACAATTTGATAGTATCAAAAGAGTGTCAAGTTGCTAGAATTACATGCAAAAGACAAAAACAATAGCAATGATTGGTACTCTTCAAGTAATCACTCACCTGGACCAAGCAAGCTTGGATGCAGAGCAACAGAACAGCGAAGGTAGACATGTTTGATGTTTGTTTGTGTTCAACGAGAAGCTGAATACTGAATGATGTTGCTAGTTCTAGACCACGTTTATATACTGCAAAAGTTTCTTATCATTTGTAAGTAATGTGTTGTTTTTTTTAAACAATGCGCTTCATAGTTTTTATTTCAAGGTTATAACTTTTATTATTATCACCTATGAAATGCATAATATATTTCTCTATTTCCCCATAATGCAACTACTGATAAATGTATGCAAAGTTCATTTCAAAATCCACTAATTGCTGCAACAGTAACTAGATAAGGACCAAGTTTCAGTATAAATAGTGATAAATTCATCGAAAACTCATTGTAATTTCACTTCAACACAAACTACAATGTCAGCCAAGGTGGTCCTCGTCCTCTGCGCTCAAGCGCTCTTCATCCAGGCGAGAAACTCTTTTCCTATTTTATTCTTCGTTAATGTTTATGCTTCGATAACTGGATAACAGAGGCGCAGTTTTATTTATGTGTGCACTGCTATACTTCTGTGTGGGCTGGTATGTAGGTAATAGAATAAGTTCCAAATGCAAAACAGGAAAACACAAGTTTCGTAAGAATCGACAAATCCCGCCAGGCTTGTTGGGAAGAACCGCTTTCAGGGTTCGATTGGCTCACTTATGCGAGTGGATAGTCATCAACTAGTACTCCCATAAGTCCCGTTTCTAATTGATCGTCTACGTAAATACATACAATAAAATGATCTTATAAGGATTCCATTTTCTCTCTTGAGTTGTGACGATGTCTGCTGTTAATACAATATTTTTTTCCTTACAGACTGCTTTCGGTTCATGTCTTGGTCGTGGAGTCATCGGTGCTCCTGCTCTCATTGCTCCAGGATGTGCTGGTAATGGTTTAATCGGAAATGGATTGATTGGTAACGGCTGCACTGGTTTCATTGGTGATGGAATCATTGGTAACGGGTTAATTGGTAATGGTTTGGCCGGTATTGAGATCATTCCCACCACCGGCGGTGGACTGGCTGTCTCCAGCGTGTCTGGTATTGGTGCTCCCAGTGGCCTCTCCGTAACGTCTGAGAATGCGTATGAGGGTGCTCTGTCCGTAGCTGGTGAACTGCCGTTCGTGAGTGCTGTTGGTTTGGAGGGCGTGTTGCCAAGTGGTGGTGCTGGTGCCGTTAGCTACAGCTGCGGCAATGGCATCACTGCTATTGAAAGCATCGCTCCTTCTGCGGCTGCCTATGGTGCTTCGGGTGTTTATGGACTCGGCGCTGTCAATGGGCTCGGCGCTGTTAATGGGCTCAGCGCTGGCTATGGGCTCGGCGCTGGCGCTATCGGCCTCGGCTACGGAGGCCGTGGTTGCGGATGTGCTGCCTACTAGAAATTCTATAAAATCGATAAAAGCTTGTGCAGTTATGAAATACACTGATGAGAATTCAATTATTTTTTTTTAAACTACCCAAATCCCTGACATATTTTGAAAGGTAGGTGTACTTAGAATAGTCTTGATTTGAAGAGAAAGACGTGCATTGCAAAACATGGCTTACTTTAATGTCAGAAAACTTATTTTGGAAATCTCTTTTTCGAGGAACAGCTACATGAATTGAAATATTGCTCAGTAGGATTGACAAGCCTTCGAATTACTAGGTTTTATGAGACTACTAGCTGTTTGAAGCAGCTTAGACCGCTATAATTGGAAAATGATACAGGAACATACAACTCGGTAAATAATTATTTTAAAATAACAAACATATTTACGACTTTCAAAACAAATCCTTTTATATCGTCACACGATGGATTTTTTTTTCAAAAAGGGAGGAGAAATTGTCAATTCGTATCTGTCAATCAAATAGACAATTTTCGACATAGTCAGTCCTACTTCCCACATATTATATAAAAAACGTGAAAGTTTGTTTGGATCGATGGATGTTTGTTACTCTTTCTTGCTTTTACCGTACGCTAAACTGTCTGTAAAAAAAAAAACCGCCTTCAAGAACAACCACAAAAAAGGGTAAAATAACCCACAAAATAACTTTTCTTTCGGAAGTCGTTGGCTTTGTTATGTTATTTTGTAGGTTATTTTACCCTTTTTTGGCTGTTTTTGAAGGCGGTTATTTTTTTTTGAAAAAAGTTTTTCAAAAAAAAAATAACCGCCGCTTTTTGATGTAAACATTCAAACAAAATTCTTGTGAAATACATATTTTTTTACATGTGCACTAAAATTTTGTAATCCGTAGCACCGGTATTAACATCGCTCATGTACACAATAAGCTAATAAAATGGGACCCTATCTCTAAACTGCTGAACAGATTTTGATGAAACTTGCAGTATTCCCTAAGGTGAACGATCCCTAAAACAAAAAAAAGAATTTTGAAAATCGTTCCAAAATTGGCCAAGTAATCGCCTAACGAACACGCAAAAGGTAAAGATCATCATGTCATCCTATTAGCCAAAATTAATAAAAATGCTCACAAAATAAAAAGTACTGACACAAATTGGATGAAATTCTTGTGAGACCAAATGGCAAGTACACTGCACCGAAAATCACACTAATCGGACTAGAAACCTCGGAGTAATCGATGAACATACATAAAAAAAAATACCGATCGAATTGAGAACCTCAACCTCTTTTTGAAGTCGGTTAACAACAACAAACGACTTCCGTAACGTGCATTAAAAGCATTTTTTTTTAATTTCATTTTATTTTTCATGTTAATTATCCAAATTCCAAATATACTATTGTTTATTTGTTATTTGACAATTGCTCATATAACATGATGATTGAACTGATAGAGAGTCAACAACCCATCAAGGGAAATATATTTTTTTTGGAACTTTAGTCTATCAACATTGCTACAACGGTGGATGTAAAATGCACTGGCTAAGCCTTACTTGCTTTGATGAGCAAATGCAGCGAGGACCATGAATAAACTCTTTTCATGTCAACACGACAGGAATATTGTAAGGGGGCTAGAGAAATTCTTCATAGATGCCTTCTCTTGTGAAAATCCCGTCCCAGATTTGTCGATTGCTTTTGCTGAAAAGTAGAAAGTCGAAATAAGAATCATTTAACAGATCTCTCTAAAAAAAATTAACTTTTCATCGCATCTTCTTCTATGACGTCGTATAGGATTCTCTCTTGACCCATTTGGCGTTACTACGGGGCACCGGGGGGCCAAAGCCTGCTGGGATCGCAGGACTTACTTTATTGCCGTGACCCCGGAACATAAAGGGCTATTGAAAGACATCGTGGATTTTAGTCAGTACAAGTCTGATATTCCCTCCCGCCGTGCCCGGGGTGGGAGGACTCATTTGATGATTTTACCACGATAAAAAAAGACCCATTTGGGGGGTACCCACGGGTACGTGGGTCACAAAATGTTATATTATTTGCTGTCATATTTGTTGTTTTGATCTTATGTAATTTAACCCACTATTTTTTATTCTTTTATTTGTTTATGTTTTATGTACCGGCTACTCAAATAAACGATTTTTCTTTCTTTTTTCTCTCTGATTGTCGAGGGACCGGAGTTACGAGTTATCCACAACAAATGTGGTTTCTTTCCGGAATTTTTCAGCCTCGATTGATATTATGGTTCATGTTGCGATTTGATTTTGCAGCTTTCAAGTTTAGCTACTGCTCTTCTTTGTTTTAATGTTTTCCTTAAGTTTTTAATTTTAACAAAGATATTTCTATTCTTTTACATAAATATATTTTAAACACTACACGAGCACGAGGTCAACACCAGTAGGTACTTTCAGAACAAATTTTCGCAGTAATGATTTGAGAAATACTTACTATATAATTGGATGATCTTTTAGTTTATTGTTAAAAAAATCCAGGCAGTTCCTCCATATTATGTCCCTGTACTTGCTCCTATTCTCTTATTCTTTACATTATGTACATACTCGCAACATTTTTAACTTTGACAATAATTAGGTAATTCTCAAGTGATTCCACTAAATGTAGAAATTTTATGGTATTTTTTTTGTTAGATTAGTTTCAATAGTATACAAATAGTTCACGCGAAACGCGCGTGTGCCTTTTCATTTGCCGGCGATTTTATTTCAGTTTAAGTTTTGCTGCAAATATTAGTTCGTAATTGTAGAAACTTTTGTAACAGACTTACATTGAATATGCACACATCTTTGAATAAAACAAAATTTTATATTGCTGTCTTTTTTAACATAATTTAATTAAACTCATTAATAAAATTACATTTTCAGCAGTAGATAGGAGTACCGCAGCCGCATGTGCATTGTCCGGTAATAGACACGGCACCACAAGCCGGCACAGCACCTCCGAAGTTCACAGCACCCATGATGGGGACCTGACCAGCAACAGCGGTGTTACCGGCGACTGGCAGCTCACCAATGACCGCCACGTTGCCTTCACCGGCGCCGCCGTAAGCAGCTCCAGATCCGATAGCACCGTAAGCAGCAGCAGGAGCAAGTCCGCCACCATAAGCAGATCCGATGGCTCCACCGTAGGCACCAAGACCAAGACCAAGTGCACCACCACATGGAGCAGCAGGAGAGAGACCGAGAACAGGAGCTATGCCAGCCACTTGACCTCCGCAGCCGCATCCAATACCGAACACATTCTGAGGAAACAATTTGATAGTGTGAAAAGTGTCAAGGTGCTAGAATAATAGGTCAATAAAGCAAAACACAAAAACAATAGCAATGATTGGGATACTTAAAGTTATGACTCACCTGGACCAAGCAAGCTTGGATGCAGATCAACAGAACAGCGAAGGTAGACATGTTTGATGTCGGTTTGTGTTTGACGAAAAACCAAAGACTGAATGATGTTCCGGCTTAAAGATCACGTTTTTATAGTGCAAAAGTTTCTTATCGCAACGACGTGATGTTTTTTCTATTTTTTGTTCAAACAATGCATTTCACACCAAATAATTCAAGGTCGTAATTATCATTATTGTCCCTCACGCAACTCAAGTTTTTTCTATTTCCCCATATTGCAACCTCTGATAAAGGTTTGCAAAGTTCATTTCAAAACCCAGAAATTACTGCAATACAAATTCCAGATAAGAACTACGGCTTTGTATAAATAGTAAATTGATCCTCGGAAAACACATTCTGAAGTTCACTTCAACACAAACTACAATGTCAGTCAAGGTGATCCTCGTCCTCTGCGCTCAGGCGCTCTTCATCCAGGTGAGAACTGTTACATACTCGTAACTTACCGATCTTTTTCCGAATTCGTATCAAGGGTAGTATGCTTTGTCCGCTAATGCTTCTATACCCAGCTGAAAAATAGTGAGCACAAAAACGTGTTATGTCCTCAATTTCATTTCTATGCCTGATGACCCTGTGGGACGGTCTAAAATACAATAAGTTCAGACATATTCTCTGATTGGTTTCGTTTAAGACGTTTGGTTTTGTTTAAGCTATTGCATAGCTTTTATCGCGGGCTCTAAGCGCATCGACCGAAAAAAATCGACCCAGTTTGGAAGTGAGACCTGGGAGTCCTGTCTATAAAAGACCCACCCACCCATGTCTTCATTATAATTTATTTTTCTTTATAACAGTAGCGCACCACAAACCTTTTTAATAAATTATATACTTACCCGTTAAATATTCGCGGTAGGCGACAATTTTGTTTTGAGTGCCACACGTATTTTTTTCTCTACCACAAGGCATCGTAAAATTGAGATTTGATAATTATTTTAGCTTGATTAGTAAACGCGTTCAGAGAAAAAGAGTCTTTAAAAACAGGAAGACAGACAGACAATAAAGTGACTTCAAAAGGATTCCGTTTTTATTTTGTGGTACGACGATGTCTGATGCTAAAGAGACATTTACTGATACAATAATTTGTTCTTTACAGGCTGCTTTCGGTTCATGTCTTGGTCGTGGAGCCATCGCTGCTCCTGCTCTCATAGCTCCAGGGTGTTATGGTAACGGTTTGATCGGAAATGGATTGATTGGTAACGGCTGCGCTGGTTTCATTGGTGATGGAATCATTGGTAACGGTTTAATTGGCAATGGTTTGGCCGGTATTGAGATCATTCCCACCAGTGGCGGTGGACTGGCTGTCTCTAGCGTGTCTGGTACTGGTGCTCCCAGTGGCCTCTCCGTAACGTCCGAGAATGCGTATGAGGGTGCTCTGTCCGTAGCTGGTGAACTGCCGTTCGTGAGTGCTGTTGGTTTGGAGGGCGTATTGCCAAGTGGTGGTGCTGGCGCCGTCAGCTACAGCTGCGGTAACGGTATCACTGCTATTGAAAGCATCGCTCCTTCTGCGGCTGCCTATGGTGCTTCGGGTGCTTATAGACTCGGCGCTGTCAATGGGCTCAGCGCTGGCTATGGGCTCGGTGCTATCGGACTCGGCTACGGAGGCCGTGGTTGTGGATGTGCTGCCTACTAGCAATTCCACTAATATGAATAAAAGCTTGTGCAACGATGAAATAAACTGATGAGAACCATATTTTATTTGTATTTTAATACTACTTATATCCTTGACATTTTCTGGAACACCACACCCGCCACCTTATTCACGTCAACGGTCCATCTGGCCGAAATGCATCAAATTTTAAAGTGCATATAAACTTGGAATTAGATTAGTACAGTTTTTCGAAGAAAAGTATTGAAACCCACCAAAAACATACCTGTTAAAAATGGGGGCAAGTTCGCCTAAAAATGGGTTGAAGTCCAATCAATGGAACTTGGCAAGTACATACAAATTTTATGAACGATAATATTGCCAATTTTTTTATCATAATAATGATATATGAATATATGATAATAATTATTTGAATTAGTTTCATTTAAGGACCATTTCATTGTATGGGGTGGAAAATGTCTGTGCAACATAAGTGGGTCAAATCTAATGAAATAGAGACTACTAGTTTTTTTTTTAAACGTTTATTTCAACTAGGCCGTAACCGGCACTTTTGAACTATCAAAAGACAAAATAATACGACTTTATGCTCTAAAATATTTTGGTAAAGACTAACTTCCGCTGTCTTGATTTTTTTTCTTCCTTTGCAATAAAATGATCCTTACTCTGTTTCATAGAGACGAAAGGCATTGAAAAAAAAACCAGTTTCACTCATTTTTGTGGACAACTCACACTTGACCAAAAAAATATAAACCCCAAAATCGTCAACATCAAAAAATTGTTAAAGGTTCCCAAGAAATCTCGTATCTCTTATCCTGATCCTGATTTCTCCCTTTTGGTCAATTTAAAAGAGAGTCTTTGTTTAATAATTAATTATTTTAATAATTAAAAAATTAAGATCGGGCAAAAAGACCTTGATTTCACCACAGATATCAGTATTTTTTTACAAAACGATATTTTAAACACTACAAGAGATTCAAACAGGTACTTTCAGAACAAACTTTCGCATAGTGATTTGAAATATACGAAATAAATGGATGATCCTGTAGTTAATTGTTAACAATATCCAGGTAAGCAGCTTCTACATGTGTCCTTGTACTTGCTCTTATTGTCTTATTTTCTTCGACAATAATAATTATGGTAATCCTCAAGTGGTTTCACTAATTGTATAAACTTTATGGAAATTTTTGAAGTAAAACTTCCTAAGCGGAGTTCTACACTTTTTTGTAATGGGTAAAAAAAATTAAACTCGCGTCTGGACAAGTGACCTGATCGAAATTTCGTAAGAAGGATGGAGAGTAGACAGCCGGCGAGGCGAAGGAGAGGAAGAATCCCACTCTCTTTTTATGGCGCGGCGAAACTGTGTGCCTGCGCCACCTGCTGTTTCGATACACAAAGTTAATATTCCAGTTTTCACTTCCGCCGGTACGTTTTTTTTGTAGTTCCAAGGAAATCCCTTAAACAACGTGCCTTTGCCTTTTCATTTGTTGGTGATTTTATTTCAGTTTATGTTTAGTCCTGTTTTGTTGCAAACATTTAGTTTGGATTTGTAGAAACTAAATTTAATAAATAATAGTTAAGAAACGCTACGTTCAGTCAGCTATGAGACAGTCTGATCTCTGACAATTTTTTACACTTCGTCAACCATTTTTGTTAAACTGAATTATACAAAAATATGAATGGTTCTTGAAACTGTTGTTTGAAATACATAGTAATAAAACCAGTTTTACAGAAATCGTATTGAATTGCATCAAATTACTAGCTTCCGCCCGCGGTTTCACCCGCGTCATGTTAGGCGTTTGGTCAATTGTCCCTTTTTTTTGCGTGCTAAAATCATCCTATGAGTCCAACGCCCCGGGCGGGACGGGAGGAACAGCCAGACATGTACTGACTAAAATCCACGGTGATCCTTCAATAGCCCTTTATGTACCAGGGCTGCGGTTTCCAGGTGAGACAGTCCCGCGACTCCAGCAGGCTTTGGCCCGTCAGATTGCTGACATCTCCTTGAGGCGCGCGTGGAACACAACGCGCCGTCGACCCGGGCATGGTCTATGAGTCACCCATAACTCGCCCGCATGCCCGCGTCTACGGTGGCCGGAGATCGTCTCGCGACGTCCGTTGCCCCATCAGTTCCATTGAAGAGCGCGTGGAACACGACGCGCTTTGACTCGGGCTTTATTCTTGGTCGGACGGCGAGCTTCCCATTACTCGATCCCCGTCCGCAAGCGGCTGGTACATGCCCCTCGATTTCTGACGTCGTGGGCATCTTCAGTGGTGCCTGGGGCGAGAGGTAGAGGATGTCCTATCCCTCACGCATTCCGACTGCTAACCATTCCCCTTACTTGCCACCGAATCTTGAGGCACGGTTGTTTCGGGAGGTAGTACCTCCCAAAACAACCCTGCTCGAGAGGATGGCGTCAGGTTGAAGGTGAGGACACAGCCCGTAGCGCTTTTCCAACCACTCCTCAAAGAGAGATTTTATCGACACAATTGTGACATACCCAGCCCGTCATTATTTTGTTCCGGTATTATTTTGAAACTGTGATATCTCCTAAGATATTCATTAAAATCTAATGATGTCAAGGGCAATTTTGTTCAAAATTAAATGCTTGTGATGATTAACGTATTTATTTGGATAAGGATTAATATCATGTTAATGAAAATACCTTCGCAAATAATGCATTACCTTAAAATTAGATTTGCTTTCCATAAAAAAGGTTGTAGTGACTTAACCTTAAAAGATAGATTTATGCTCTTGTGGACTTTATTTTAGAACTTTTTATCAGAAATAATTCCGTAGTAGATCATTTTAACGTATCTTTAACCGTTTACGCAGCGCATGCAACGGAAGCTCTCGGAAAGGAATAAATTTTCCCGATTTTGAAACATTTATCTTTACTGCTCCGCTCCTATTGGTGATAGCGTGATGTTATATAGCCTATAGCCTTCCTCGATAAATGGACTATCCAACAAAAAAGATTTTTTCAATTCCAACCAGTAGTTCCTGAGATTAGCGCGTTCAAACAAACAGACAAACTCTTCAGCTTTATAATATTAGTATAGATAAAAGCAATTTTGTAACAGACTTACATTCAAGTAAGACACCAATACGCACACCTCTTTGAATAAAACAAAATTGTTTATTGCTGTGTTTGTTCACATCATTTAATGGAACTCTTTAATAAAATTACATTTTCAGCAGTAGATAGGAGTACCACAGCCGCATGCGCACTGTCCGGTGATAGACACGGAACCACAAGCTGGCACAGCGCCGCCGAAGTTTACAACACCCATGATGGGGACCTGACCAGCAACAGCGGTGTTACCGGCGACTGGCAGCTCACCAATGACCGCCACGTTGCCTTCACCGGCGCCGCCGTAAGCAGCTCCAGATCCGATAGCACCGTATGCAGCAGCAGGAGCAAGTGCTCCACCATAAACAGATCCGATGGCGCCACCGTAAGCACCCAGACCAAGACCGAGGGCACCACCACATGCAGCAGCAGGAGTGAGACCGGCGCCGAGGCCAAGAACAGGAGCTATGCCAGCGACTTGACCTCCGCAGCCGCACCCAATACCAAACACATTCTGAGGAAACAATTTGATAGTGTGCAAAGAGTGTAATAAAGCAAAAGACAAAAACAATAGCAATGATTGGGAAACTCCAAAAATTCACTTACCTGGACCAAGCAAGCTTGGATGCAGAGCAACAGAACAGCGAAGGTAGACATGTTTGATTTTTGTTTGAGTTTAGCTAAAAGCCAAAGACTGAATGATGTTCCAGCTTTCAGCCACGTTTTATATAGCGCGAAAGGGACTTATCACAAAGACGTGATTTTTTTTTGTCAATTGAAACTATGCACTTACCAAATATTTCAAGGTTATAATTATTACTCACGCAATTCAAGTTTTTTTTCTATTTCCCCGTATTGCAGCTACTGATAAAGATATGCAAAGTTCATTTCAAAATCCACAAATTGCTGCAACAGTAACTAGATAAGGACTACTTTTCAGTATAAATAGTGGATCAATTCATGGAAAACTCATTCTGAAGTTCACTTCTATCCAAACTACAATGTCAGTCAAGGTGATCCTTGTCGTCTGCGCTCAAGCGCTCTTCATCCAGGTGAGAACGTTACGTATCTTACCGACCTTTTTCCGAATTTGTATCAAAGTGCCTCCCTAATGCAACTTCAGGGCAGGGTTTTAAAGGCATTGTCGATGTCCAAGACACCGCCAAGACGACCCTGCTCCGGGATACTGCAACCCCTGTCGTGAGGGCTCTCAAGCACAAACAAACATTTTAATAAATAAGATTCCTTTTAAATATTCGCAGTAGGCAATAATTGTCTTATTTCTTTTAAATGTTGTTTACCGCGGCAGTCTTCCAGTGCCAAACGATCGTAGACTTGAGACTTGAAAATTATTTTTGCTTAGTTCAAGTGCCTAGTTACTCCAAGCGTTCCAGTGAAAAAGAGTCTATACAAACTGACAGACGGACAGACGATAAAGTGATTTTATAAGCGTTCCGTTTTTATTTTGAGGTACGACGACGTCTGATGCTAAAAAGACATTTACTAATACAATAATTTGTTCTTTACAGGCTGCTTTCGGTTCATGTCTTGGTCGTGGAGCCATCGCTGCTCCTGCTCTCATTGCTCCAGGATGTGCTGGTAACGGTTTGATCGGGAATGGATTGATTGGTAACGGCTGTGCTGGTTTCATTGGTGATGGAATCATTGGTAATGGTTTAATTGGCACTGGTTTGGCCGGTATTGGGATCATTCCTACCAGTGGCGGTGGACTGGCTGTCTCCAGCGTGTCTGGTACTGGTGCTCCCAGTGGCCTCTCCGTAACGTCTGAGAATGCGTATGAGGGTGCTCTGTCCGTAGCTGGTGAACTGCCGTTCGTGAGTACTGTTGGTTTGGAGGGCGTGTTGCCAAGTGGTGGTGCTGGTGCCGTCAGCTACAGCTGCGGTAACGGTATCACTGCTATTGAAAGCATTGCTCCTTCTGCGGCTGTCTATGGTGCTTCGGGTGCTTATGGACTCGGTGCTATCAATGGGCTTAACGCTGGCTATGGGCTCGGCGCTGGCTACGGGCCTGGCGCTATCGGACTCGGCTACGGAGGCCGTGCTTGTGGATGTGCTGCCTATTAGCTATTCTATAAAATCGATAAAAGCTTGCGCAATAATGAAAGAAATTGATGAAAAAAAAATAGTTTTTTGAAAACTACGTAAATCCCTTTCATATTCTGAAACCAACTTATGTCTGACTGTAAGTCTACACTATGTGGTACCTACTAGCAATTCCATAAATGAATAAAATATGCTTGTACAACGATGAAATAAACTGATGAGAACTATACCTATTTTATTCGTATTTTAATACTACTTATATCTGTCTAACTGTAAGACTTGCTACTTAGAATCCGGCCTGATTGAAAAGAAAGATTTTCAAAGCAGCATATCGAAAAATAAGCTTGAAATCAGAAATTCTTCGAAATGTCTATCTGATGAACAAGAATTCTATATCAAACGAAATGGATAATTGAAAAGAAGGATTGACAAGACTTTGAATTGATAATATTAGTAGACAATGTGATCAAAAAACAAACATCACATCTATGGTTACTAATAAAGTTTATTCTTATTTGAAAGAAGTACATGAATATTTGTTAAATAAACTTCATCACACAAAAAAGATAAGTCTTATAAGTGATATGTAATTCCCTTGCCCTTCAATATCTTTTACAATCTTTATAATCTCACTATTAATTTTGACAATAATAACATATTACTATACTTAAAGAAAATTAGGGTTCCAAAATTTACTTCCCGTTTTCTCTTACAAAAATCAACTAGTTCGATTGACTTGTGATAGCTAATTTTGCCGCGACGTAAATTTTTATCACGGAAACCGTTTCAAAGAAATAATTTATACCAAATCTTGGAATAAAATTCTGCTTCAAATTTCTATAAAGCAGCCAAACAAACACTTTTGAAAGCAGTACGATGATTCTCTATCATTCTCTCAATAAATCTTATTCTTACTAGAAATCCGTACGCTAACCTTTCTATTAACAACAACAAAAGCCTTCCGTAATGTGCGTTGAAAGTACAATAAATATTATACAATTCCAAATTATACAGGGTTACTGGTTAAGTCGACCTAGTCCCTTTGAGAGGTAAAAGTAGACATAATTCTTGACTGATTTTACTATCGGAACCCCTATCCTAATCTTTACCTTTTTTGAGTTATTTTATTTTTTTCAAAAATATTCCACCTCTGCGTCATAAACTGGTTAAAGTAAGAATTTTACGACGTTTTGGACGCTAAAGTGATACTTTTTCGATAGCTTACAAACGACACATTCTATTGAAACCAGTTTATATAAATTAGATAAATTACTCAAACTTTGGGAAATAAATGCCTGTAAAGCTACCCTTGTCTTTCAGGCCAAAGGAGATGTTTCATTCTGGGCTCAGTCTATGTACACCATAACAATAAATAGGAAAAAAATAGGGGAAATTCATAAAAATACTGAAAAAATCACTTGAAGACGGATTTAGCTGTTAAAAAATGATAACTAGGAGCGTTTTTTAGCACGATAACCCCATTATAGGGCGGCCATGCTAGTACTATTTGACGTTTACTATGACGTTTGACAACTTTGACATTTCTATGCAGTGACGTTTGTAGATTTCTTGAGATATAATTCATGTTTTTCGGAGTTTGTAATGATTGTATTTATCTAAAAATATCCTGTACATACGTACGATTATTTTTATCGAAACCCAAGATTCTTTAGATCGAAAATTGTTTTTTTCGATGTTTATGCCAGTTTCTAAACGTCAATCAAATGTCATTGTCAAAATAAACGTAAAACTGTCAGATCCACCATGTTTGATTTTTGCTTAGTGTTTGTTATCCTTCACAAAGTTAATTTAAAAGCACAATTAAACGAAGTGAAATTAAAGAAAATCAACAATAAAAAACGGTTTATGTACTAAAAAGCTATTTTTACACATGGTGTACATAGACTGAGCCCAGGCTCCATACATTTTTGGTCCATCTCCTTTCTCAAAATAAGTGTAAGGTACTAGATGTGTAGATAGCAGCAAAAACACTGCTGTCTCATTAGCTTTTTAAAATGGTACCACAATATCCACTTTTAGCAAGAATATGGCCAAAAAATAAGGGTTGATACTGACAAGGTGGTAGGTATTTTAACAAAACTTGTTCTGTACGAACAAGTTTTCGTTTCATCAGTTATCGACGAATTTCAAAAAAAAGGAGCATATTCTAAATTCGACTGTTTTATTTTAATGTGAATGATCTTCTCCACTGTTTGTAGCCGGTTTTTTTTTTGCTGTATCTTCTTTGTTACGATTTTTTCTTGATATCATTATGCGGTCTTAGTTTTTTGACTCAATACCTCGCATGGCCAATGAGATCAGGCCAATTTTTTGTTTTTTGTCACAACCATGAGTCGGAATTACACCTAAACAAGAATAAACCTACGAACCTACACATAAACAAGAATAAAATAGCGATAGATAACAAAAAAATCCGCAACAGAGTAAGTAAGAAAAATCGAACTGCAAGTGGAGGAAGTCGATTGACAAATAGAAAAGTAAATTCGAATTAGAACTTCCTTCTTCTAATGAAATCGGTTAAAAATGTATTGATGAGCTTGGTTAAACAACCACCTTGTCAGTATCAACCCTTATTTTTTTGGCCATATTCTTACTAAAAGTGGATATTGTGGTACAATTTTAAAAAGCTTATGAGACAGCCAGTGTTTTTGCTGCAATCTGCACATCTAGTACCGTACATTTAATTTGAGAAATTTGGGCTGAAAGACAAGGGTACCTCCAAAATAAAATTCAATATTTGATGTTTACAGCCATTTATTTCTCAAGGTTTGAGTAATTTATCAAATAAACTGAATTCAATAGAATGTGTCGTTCCTAAGCTATCAAAAAAGTATCACTTTAGCGTCCAAAACGTCGTAAAATTCTTACTTTAACCAGTTTATGACGCAGAGGTGGAATATTTTTGAAAAAAATAAAAAATCAAATAACTCAAAAACGGTAAGGATTAGGATAGGGGTTCCGATAGTAAAATCAGTCAAGAATGACGTCTACCTACTTTTACCACTCAAAGGGACTACGTCGACTTAACCAGTAACCCTGTATAATATTACGTATCCAAAAATACTTTCGTTGATTTGACTTAACATTATGACTGAACTGTTCGGGCGTCAATCTGGGGGCACGGCAGTGCCCCCCGCCAAGACGAGCCAAGCGGCACTACCTACCTTTTCTCGAAGTGTTTCGTCGTTTTTTTGAACCCTCATAGAGTTGGGTTTTGATGTGCCAGATAGTTCATATTCACAGGATATGATGCCTAGCTTGGCTGTTTCGTTACTTAGGTACTTCAAAAACTAAATATTAGCATCACCTCCACAACGGTAGCGAAACGGTGAAGCCATAGATTTTACTGATTTGTAGAATTTGTGAAGTTAGGGTTGCTAGAGTTAGGCCGTGTAGATTCAGAAGCTTGGTTGTACATGAGATCTGATATCTTTTTTGTAGGACAAACCTTATGTGCTCGTTTTGGCAACAGTTAACATGAAATGTTTTTGGTGGGATTGAATTTCTGTAACAGTGTTCATTAACTTCGTGCAGTCTTTCTGATTTAGAGTCCTTACTTATTCTAGTAAAATATTAATTGGAACTTTGGTGTCCTTCAACGGTGGTTTTAAAATCCACTGGGTAAGCCTTACTTGCTTTGATCAGCAAATGCAGCGAGGACCATGAATAAACTCGTTTTACCTATGTAAAACGAAAGAAATATTGGTAAAAGAGCTCGAGTTGTTTCGGAAAAGTATGATAAAATAATTAATCTTTTTTCCGTAAGTGATTACGGAAGAACCGAATTTATGCTCAGTCATGCTCAGATAGGAGTACTCCTGCAGTGAAGCAATCTTTGTTTTAATTTTTTATTAGGAAAATGACGCGTACTGATATTTCCGTGTCAAAGGCAGGGTCAAAAAGAGATTCATATAAAGTTTGTTGAAATCCGATATGTGTGGTTTATTGATTACGAGAGAACACGGAAGCGCGGAGACATCACTCTGAATAAAAAAAAACTCTTTAATGAAGAAAATCTTCAGCAGTAGATGGGAGTACTACAGCCGCATGCGCACTGTCCGGAGATAGTCACGGCACCACAAGCTGGCACAGCGCCACCGAAGTTCACAACACCCATGATGGGAACCTGACCAGCAACAGCGGTGTTACCGGCGACTGGCAGCTCACCAATGACCGCCACGTTGCCTTCACCAGCACCGCCGTAAGCAGCTCCAGATCCGATAGCACCGTATGCAGCAGCAGGAGCAAGTGCGCCACCATAAGCAGATCCGATGGCGCCACCGTAAGCACCGAGACCAAGATCAAGTGCACCACCACATGGAGCAGCAGGAGAGAGACCGAGAACAGGAGCTATGCCAGCCACTTGACCTCCGCAGCCGCATCCAATACCGAAGACGTTCTGAGAAAAAATAAGATCGTTTTTGAAGAGTGTTAAGTTGATAGAATTAAAGATTAATAAAGCAAAAGACAGAAACAGTAGCAATAAATAGGCATCTTCAAGTTATCACTCACCTGGACCAAGCAAGCTTGGATGCAGAGCAACAGAACAGCGAAAGTAGACATGTTGGATGTTTGTTTGAGTTCAACGTGAAGCTGAATACTGAGTGATGTTCCTAGTTCTGGACCACGTTTATATACCACACATAAGTTTCTTATCACAACGACGTGATGTTTTTCTATTTTCTATTAAAACAATGCGCTTCATAACAAATATTTCAAGGTTATAATAATCATTGTCAATTAGGCAATACAAGCATTTTTCTATTTCCCCATATTGCAACTATTGATAAAAACATGTGAAAAGTTCATTTCAAAATCCACACATTGCTGCAAGAGTAACTAGACAAGGATTACTTTTCAGTATAAAAATAGTGGATTGATTTTTGGCAAACTCATTGTGAAGTTCACTTCCTTACAAACTACAATGTCAGCCAAAGTGATCCTCGTCCTCTGCGCTCAGGCGCTCTTCATCCAGGTGAGTAATTGTTTAATTGTGTCGCCTTCACATAAACTTTCTTCAGTAAGAATATTCACAAGAGTTGCACTCTGTGGCCGCTCATAACCCAAGAAAAACTGCCATTCAATATTTTGGATACATTCTTCAGTGTCAGTTAAATTATAATAATAACTTAAAACGTTTCTGACACACATTACGTGATTGATTGAATCATCATAAAAATGTCATCGATACAAGTTATTTGCTGATACAGACATATTAATTAATGCAATAATTTCATGTTTACAGGCTGCTTTCGGTTCATGTCTTGGTCGTGGAGCCATCGCTGCTCCTGCTCTCATTGCTCCAGGATGTGCTGGTAACGGTTTTATCGGAAATGGTCTGATTGGCGGCTGTGTTGGTAACTTTGGTAACATTGGTTACGGTTTGAACGGTATCGAGATCATTCCCACCAGTGGCGGTGGACTACCTATCTCCAGTGTGTCTAATATGACCCCAGTGGCCTCTCTATAGCATCAGAGAATGTGTATGAGGGTGCTCTGTCCGTAGCTGGCGAGCTGCCGTTCGTGAGTGCTGTAGCTTTAGAGGGAGTGCTGCCAAGTGGTGGTGCTGGCGCTGTTAGCTACAGCTGCGGTAACGGTATCACTGCTATTGAAAGCATCGCTCCTTCCGCTGCTGCCTATGGGCTTGGCGCTGGCTATGGACTCGGCGCTGGCTATGGGCTTGGCGCTGTCAATGGGCTTGGTGCTGTCTATGGGTCTGGTGCTCTCGGACTCGGTTATGGAGGCCGTGGTTGTGGATGTAGTACCTACTAAAAAATCCATAAATCCGCAAAATGTAATAAATGTGCAATAAACTGATGAGAACTACATTTTAGTTTTATTTGAATAATAAATCCCTGTCATTTTCTGAAAGGTTGTTGTTGTTGTCTGACTAAGCGTAAAGACTGTTAAGAATCCAACCTTATTGAAAAGAGTAGCATTACAAAACTTTTTCGAAACTATTAAACAGACTTCTAAAAAGATACAAAAAGTGTAATATAATCTTTTCGGAAATCGGTGCCAAAAGAGTTAAGGAATTAATAGGACAAAGTCAAGTCGGTTTCGTTTCAAGAGTTTTTTTTTTATTTTAACTTTTTAATTGGGTTTTATTATAACTTAAATTTTTGTTATTACGTAAGCAATGAAATAATTGACAAAGCAATCACCGATGACTTGTTTTCTTACATTGGAGAGTTCCGTCGTTTTATCCAATAACTCGTCGTTAGATCTGACCTGACACGAAATTTTGTCGAAGAAACTGCTTCAAAGAAAAATCTTTATGAGTAAGTCCCGGAATAACAAATCTGGCTTATATTCTCCCACACACTTTTGTAAGCAGTATGATGAATCTCTATCATTCTATTCTATCAATACTATAAACCCGTACGTTAAACTTTCTAGTAACGATAACTAAAGCCTTCAGTAATGTGCGTTGAAAGTACAATAAATGTAATACAATTTAAAATTATAAAATGCACGTCCTAAGATATCTTCGTTTATTTGACTTTAAAATTTGGCGTCATTGTTAATTAACTTCGTGCAATCTTTCCGATTTCGAGTCCCCACATAATCTAAAATAATATTTGTAATATTGGCGTCAATCAACATTGCTTCAGCAGTGGTTTTATAATGCACTGGATTTGCCTTTCTTGCTTCGATCATCAAATGCAGCGAAGACCATGAATAAACTCGTTTCACGTGGAATGAACTTTTGATTTCAACACACATATCAGTTTTCTACTTTCGTTGCGTCAATTTTATGTCAACAATCTTTCGCAGTGATGATTTAAAATATCCATATTTTAGACATATTATAAAACTGCAGAAAAGGCGATTTGGAAATAAAAAAAAATAACCAAAATGTTAAAGGACAACCAATACAACCCATTTCCTGCCTATCTGTTTTTTTGTTCAGGCATCACGTAAAATATAGGTACGAAAGCAATGTTGATAACTTTTACAAACAACAATAGAGCACCTTGAACAAATCTTTAGTTTTTGTTTCATTGCAATCGGTTCAGTCTATCAAAAGCTAAGCGAAAAGTAAAATAAAGGTTATTTGAACTTGGTCACACAAGTTTACGTAACTTTCTATACTTACAACAATATGATTGTGTGTAAATAACGCGTCAATAAATTTGAGCACCCTGCAGCTAGTTGCAAGCAATATCCAGGTTAATAGCTTCTACATCAGTTCCTCTACCTGCTCCCATTGTCTTAATCTGTGCATTGTCTAGTCGCAACACTTGGAACTTTTACAATAATTAGGTTATCCTCAAGAAATTCTACTTGTTGTTAAAACTTTATGGTGAAGATTAGTTTTTTTTTATCAGATGAAAGGAATATTTTCTAAGAATTCCCGTAACAAACGCGGTTGCCTTTTCATCTGTCGGCGAGCATTTATGTAGATATTTTGTGCCTATTTGTTTCTTTTTTCAATACTTTTTATCTTAGTTAAAATTAAGCCGTTATTTATTGCAAATGTTCAGTTTCTAGTTGAACAAACTCTAATTAATTAAATTAAGATTAACAAAAATTATAAAAGTCAGCAACTAGACAGTCTCTAACAACTAATATTTTTTACCATTCGGCGATCAGTTTGTCAACTGAAAATTATGAATTTTACTGGAAATCGTTTCTTCAAATACCTATTAATAAAATCAGATTTTCAGAAATCGTATTAAATTGCACAAAATTATAAAATTGGTTTTATAACAGACTTACAAATTACTATTCAATTCTAGTGTTATGAAATATAATAACTTCAATAAAAAGTATGTAAGTAAGACACCAACATCTCTTTAAATAAAAATAAAATACATTGTTATGTTTGTTTACAGATCATTTAATAATACTCGACCATACAGAAAATTTTCAGCAGTAGATGGGAGTACCACAGCCGCACGCGCATTGTCCGGTGATAGACACGGAACCACAAGCCGGCACAGCACCACCGAAGTTCACAACTCCCATGATGGGGACCTGACCAGCAACAGCGGTGTTACCGGCGACTGGCAGCTCACCAATGACCGCCACGTTGCCTTCACCGGTGCCCCCGTAAGCACCTCCGATAGCACCGTATGCAGCAGCAGGAGCAAGTGCGCCACCATAAGCAGATCCGATGGCGCCACCGTAAGCACCAAGACCAAGACCGAGAGCACCACCACATGCAGCAGCAGGAGAGAGACCGAGAACAGGAGCTATGCTAGCCACTTGACCTCCGCAGCCGCATCCAATACCGAACACATTCTGAGGAAACAATTTGATAGTGTGCAAAGAGTCGCAAGTTGCTAGAATTACAGATCAATAAGGCAAACAAAAACAATAGCAAAGATTGGGAAACTCCAAATAATCACTTACCTGGACCAAGCAAGCTTGGATGCAGAGCAACAGAACAGCGAAAGTAGACATGTTTGATGTTTGTTTGATGGTAACGAAAAGCTGAAGACTGAATGATATTCCTACTTGTAGACCACGTTTATATACTGCAAAAGTTTCTTATCATAACGAAGTGATGCCTTGTCTATTATATTTTGAAACAATACGCTTCATAGCTTTTATTTCAAGGTTGTAAATATTATTATTATCATCTACGAAATACAATAGTAATTTTCTGTTTCCCCATATGCAACTGCTGATAAACACATGCAAAGTTCATTTCAAAATCCACAAATGGCTGCAACAGCAACTAGATAAGGACTAATTTTCAGTATAAATAGTGGATCAATTAATGGAGAACTCATTGTGAAGTTCACTTCAATACAAACTACAATGTCAGCCAAGGTGGTCCTCGTCCTCTGCGCTCAGGCGCTCTTCATCCAGGTGAGAAACTGTTTATTTGTGTTCCGGTCTTTGTTGTTGCATTTAGATAAACATTCTGTAGTGAGAATATTTAGTAGGGTTGCACACTGTGCCCGCTCATAAGCGAAGATAAACTGCCACTCAACCTTGAAAATACATTGACATAAAACGTGCCTGACACACATTACGTGATTGATTAAATCATCATAACAATGACATCGACACAAGCCATTTGTCGATAGAGATTTACATTATGTAATGCAATAATTTCATGTTTACAGGCTGCTTTCGGTTCATGTATTGGTCGTGGAGCCATCGCTGCTCCTGCTCTCATTGCTCCAGGATGTGCTGGTAACGGTTTGATCGGAAATGGTCTGATTGGCGGCTGTGTTGGTAACTTTGGTAACATTGGTTACGGTTTGAACGGTATCGAGATCATTCCCACCAGTGGCGGAGGACTACCTATCTCCAGTGTGTCTAATATGACTCCCAGTGGCCTCTCTATAGCATCAGAGAATGTGTATGAGGGTGCTCTGTCCGTAGCTGGCGAGCTGCCGTTCGTGAGTGCTGTAGCTTTAGAGGGAGTGCTGCCAAGTGGTGGTGCTGGCGCTGTCAGCTACAGCTGCGGTAACGGTATCACTGCTATTGAAAGCATCGCTCCTTCTGCTGCTGCCTATGGACTCGGCGCTGGCTATGGGCTTGGCGCTGTCAATGGGCTTGGCGCTGTCAATGGGCTTGGTGCTGTCTATGGGTCTGGTGCTCTCGGACTCGGTTATGGAGGCCGTGGTTGTGGATGTGGTACCTACTAACATTTCCATAAATCCGCAAAATGTAATAAATGTGCAATTATGTAATAAACTGATGAGAACTACATTTTATTTTTATTTGAATAATAAATCCCTGTCATTTTCTGAAAGGTTGGTGTTCAGACTTCTGACTAACCGTAAAGACTGTTAGGAATCCAACCTTATTGAAATATTAGCATTACAAAACTTTTTCGAAACTAGTAAACAGACTTCTAAAAATATAGTGTAACATAATCTTTTCGGAAATCGGTGCCAAAAGAGTCAAGGAATGAATAGGACAAAGTCAAGTCGATTTCGTTCCAAAAGTTTTATTTTAACCTTTTAATTGGGTTCGAATGTAACATTAATTTGTGTGACTGCGTAAGCAATTCATTGTCCCAGCAATCACCGATGACTTGCTTTCTTAGATGGAAGAGTTCCCTCGATTTCTACAATAACTCGTCGTTAGATCTGACCTGACACGAAATTTTATCGAAGAAACCGCTTCAAAGAAAAATCTTTATGAGTAAGTCCCGGAATAATAAATCTGGCTTATATTCTCCCACACACTTTTGTAAGCAGTATGATGAATCTCTATCATTCTCTCAATAAATCTAGCTCTTACTACAAATCCGTAAGTTAAACTTTCTAGTAAAAATAACTAAAGCCTTCAGTAATGTGTGTTGAAAGTAATAAATGTAATACAATTTAAAATTATAAAATGCACGTCCTAAGATACCGTCGTTTATTTGACTTTAAAATTTGGCGTCATTGTTATTTAACTTCGTGCAATCTTTCCGATTTCGAGTCCCCACATAATCTAAAATAATATTTGTAACTTTGGCGTCAATCAACATTGCTTCAGCATTGGTTTTATAATGCACTGGATTTGCCTTTCTTGCTTTGATCATCAAATGCAGCGAAGACCATGAATAAACTCGTTTCACGTGGAATAACTATAACTTTTGATTTCAACACACACATCGGTTTTTTACTTTCTTTGCGTCAATTTTATGTCAACAATCTTTTGCAGTGATGATTTAAAATATCCATATTCTATACATATTATAAAACAGCAGAAAAGTCGATTTGGAAATTAAAAAAAAATAACCAAAATGTCAAAGGACAACCAATACAACCCATTTCCTGTCTATCTGTTTATTTGTTCGGGCATCACGTAAAATATAGGTACGAAAACAATGTTGATAACTTTTACAAACAACAATAGAGCACCTTGAACAAACCTTTAGTTTTTGTTTCATTGCAATCGGTTCAGTCTATCAAAAGCTAAGCGAAAAGTAAAATAAAGGTTATTTGAACTTGGTCTCACAACTTTACGTAACTTTCTATACTTACAACAATATGATTGTGTGTAAATAACGCGTCAATAAATTTGAGCACCCTGCAGCTAGTTGCAAGCAATTTCCAGGTTAATAGCTTCTACATCAGTTCCTCTACCTGCTCCCATTGTCTTAATCTCTGCATTGTGTAGTCGCAACACTTTGAACTCTTACAATAATTAGGTTATCCTCAAGAAATTCTACTTGTTGTTAAAACTTTATGGTGAGGATTAGTTTTTTTTTATCAGATGAAAGGAATATTTTCTAAGAATTCCCGTAACAAACGCGGTTGCCTTTTCATCTGTCGGCGAGCATTTATGTAGATATTTTGTGCCTATTTGTTTCTTTTTTCAATACTTTTTATCTTAGTTAAAATTAAGCCGTTATTTATTGCAAATGTTCAGTTTCTAGTTGAACAAACTCTAATTAATTAAATTAAGATTAACAAAAATTATAAAAGTCAGCAACTAGACAGTCTCTAACAACTAATATTTTTTACCATTCGGCGATCAGTTTGTCAACTGAAAATTATGAATTTTACTGGAAATCGTTTCTTCAAATACCTATTAATAAAATCAGATTTTCAGAAATCGTATTAAATTGCACAAAATTATAAAATTGGTTTTATAACAGACTTACAAATTACTATTCAATTCTAGTGTTATGAAATATAATAACTTCAATAAAAAGTATGTAAGTAAGACACCAACATCTCTTTAAATAAAAATAAAATACATTGTTATGTTTGTTTACAGATCATTTAATAATACTCGACCATACAGAAAATTTTCAGCAGTAGATGGGAGTACCACAGCCGCACGCGCATTGTCCGGTGATAGACACGGAACCACAAGCCGGCACAGCGCCACCGAAGTTCACAACTCCCATGATGGGGACCTGACCAGCAACAGCGGTGTTACCGGCGACTGGCAGCTCACCAATGACCGCCACGTTGCCTTCACCGGTGCCCCCGTAAGCACCTCCGATAGCACCGTATGCAGCAGCAGGAGCAAGTGCGCCACCATAAGCAGATCCGATGGCGCCACCGTAAGCACCAAGACCAAGACCGAGAGCACCACCACATGCAGCAGCAGGAGAGAGACCGAGAACAGGAGCTATGCTAGCCACTTGACCTCCGCAGCCGCATCCAATACCGAACACATTCTGAGGAAACAATTTGATAGTGTGCAAAGAGTCGCAAGTTGCTAGAATTACAGATCAATAAGGCAAACAAAAACAATAGCAAAGATTGGGAAACTCCAAATAATCACTTACCTGGACCAAGCAAGCTTGGATGCAGAGCAACAGAACAGCGAAAGTAGACATGTTTGATGTTTGTTTGATGGTAACGAAAAGCTGAAGACTGAATGATATTCCTACTTGTAGACCACGTTTATATACTGCAAAAGTTTCTTATCATAACGAAGTGATGCCTTGTCTATTATATTTT
This sequence comes from Agrotis ipsilon, assembly GCA_028554685.1. Taxonomy (NCBI): domain Eukaryota; kingdom Metazoa; phylum Arthropoda; class Insecta; order Lepidoptera; family Noctuidae; genus Agrotis; species Agrotis ipsilon. The sequence continues at coordinate 4,444,648 of CM052961.1, read as the reverse complement.
GAAACAATACGCTTCATAGCTTTTATTTCAAGGTTGTAAATATTATTATTATCATCTACGAAATACAATAGTAATTTTCTGTTTCCCCATATGCAACTGCTGATAAACACATGCAAAGTTCATTTCAAAATCCACAAATGGCTGCAACAGCAACTAGATAAGGACTAATTTTCAGTATAAATAGTGGATCAATTAATGGAGAACTCATTGTGAAGTTCACTTCAATACAAACTACAATGTCAGCCAAGGTGGTCCTCGTCCTCTGCGCTCAGGCGCTCTTCATCCAGGTGAGAAACTGTTTATTTGTGTTCCGGTCTTTGTTGTTGCATTTAGATAAACATTCTGTAGTGAGAATATTTAGTAGGGTTGCACACTGTGCCCGCTCATAAGCGAAGATAAACTGCCACTCAACCTTGAAAATACATTGACATAAAACGTGCCTGACACACATTACGTGATTGATTAAATCATCATAACAATGACATCGACACAAGCCATTTGTCGATAGAGATTTACATTATGTAATGCAATAATTTCATGTTTACAGACTGCTTTCGGTTCATGTCTTGGTCGTGGAGCCATCGCTGCTCCTGCTCTCATTGCTCCAGGATGTGCTGGTAACGGTTTGATCGGAAATGGTCTGATTGGCGGCTGTGTTGGTAACTTTGGTAACATTGGTTACGGTTTGAACGGTATCGAGATCATTCCCACCAGTGGCGGAGGACTACCTATCTCCAGTGTGTCTAATATGACTCCCAGTGGCCTCTCTATAGCATCAGAGAATGTGTATGAGGGTGCTCTGTCCGTAGCTGGCGAGCTGCCGTTCGTGAGTGCTGTAGCTTTAGAGGGAGTGCTGCCAAGTGGTGGTGCTGGCGCTGTCAGCTACAGCTGCGGTAACGGTATCACTGCTATTGAAAGCATCGCTCCTTCTGCTGCTGCCTATGGACTCGGCGCTGGCTATGGGGTTGGCGCTGTCAATGGGCTTGGCGCTGTCAATGGGCTTGGTGCTGTCTATGGGTCTGGTGCTCTCGGACTCGGTTATGGAGGCCGTGGTTGTGGATGTGGTACCTACTAACATTTCCATAAATCCGCAAAATGTAATAAATGTGCAATTATGTAATAAACTGATGAGAACTACATTTTATTTTTATTTGAATAATAAATCCCTGTCATTTTCTGAAAGGTTGGTGTTCAGACTTCTGACTAACCGTAAAGACTGTTAGGAATCCAACCTTATTGAAATATTAGCATTACAAAACTTTTTCGAAACTAGTAAACAGACTTCTTAAAAGATAAGTGTAACATAATCTTTTCGGAAATCGGTGCCAAAAGAGTCAAGGAATGAATAGGACAAAGTCAAGTCGGTTTCGTTCCAAAAGTTTTATTTTAACCTTTTAATTGGGTTCGAATGTAACATTAATTTGTGTGACTGCGTAAGCAATTCATTGTCCCAGCAATCACCGATGACTTGCTTTCTTAGATGGAAGAGTTCCCTCGATTTCTACAATAACTCGTCGTTAGATCTGACCTGACACGAAATTTTATCGAAGAAACCGCTTCAAAGAAAAATCTTTATGAGTAAGTCCCGGAATAACAAATCTGGCTTATATTCTCCCACACACTTTTGTAAGCAGTATGATGAATCTCTATCATTCTCTCAATAAATCTAGCTCTTACTACAAATCCGTAAGTTAAACTTTCTAGTAAAAATAACTAAAGCCTTCAGTAATGTGTGTTGAAAGTAATAAATGTAATACAATTTAAAATTATAAAATGCACGTCCTAAGATACCGTCGTTTATTTGACTTTAAAATTTGGCGTCATTGTTATTTAACTTCGTGCAATCTTTCCGATTTCGAGTCCCCACATAATCTAAAATAATATTTGTAACTTTGGCGTCAATCAACATTGCTTCAGCATTGGTTTTATAATGCACTGGATTTGCCTTTCTTGCTTTGATCATCAAATGCAGCGAAGACCATGAATAAACTCGTTTCACGTGGAATAACTATAACTTTTGATTTCAACACACACATCGGTTTTTTACTTTCTTTGCGTCAATTTTATGTCAACAATCTTTTGCAGTGATGATTTAAAATATCCATATTCTATACATATTATAAAACAGCAGAAAAGTCGATTTGGAAATTAAAAAAAAATAACCAAAATGTCAAAGGACAACCAATACAACCCATTTCCTGTCTATCTGTTTATTTGTTCGGGCATCACGTAAAATATAGGTACGAAAACAATGTTGATAACTTTTACAAACAACAATAGAGCACCTTGAACAAACCTTTAGTTTTTGTTTCATTGCAATCGGTTCAGTCTATCAAAAGCTAAGCGAAAAGTAAAATAAAGGTTATTTGAACTTGGTCTCACAACTTTACGTAACTTTCTATACTTACAACAATATGATTGTGTGTAAATAACGCGTCAATAAATTTGAGCACCCTGCAGCTAGTTGCAAGCAATTTCCAGGTTAATAGCTTCTACATCAGTTCCTCTACCTGCTCCCATTGTCTTAATCTCTGCATTGTGTAGTCGCAACACTTTGAACTCTTACAATAATTAGGTTATCCTCAAGAAATTCTACTTGTTGTTAAAACTTTATGGTGAAGATTAGTTTTTTTTTTATCAGATGAAAGGAATATTTTCTAAGAATTCCCGTAACAGACGCGGTTGCCTTTTCATCTGTCGGCGAGCATTTATGTAGATATTTTGTGCCTATTTGTTTCTTTTTTCAATACTTTTTATCTTAGTTAAAATTAAGCCGTTATTTATTGCGAATGTTCAGATTCTAGTTGAACAAACTTTATTTAATCAAAATAAGATTAACAAAAATAATAAAAGTCAGCAACTAGACAGTCTCTCACAACTAATATTTTTTACCATTCGGCGATCAGTTTGTCAACTGAAAATTATGAATTGTATTGGAAATCCTGTCTTGAAATACCAATTAATAAAATCAGGTTTTCAGAAATCGTATTAAATTGCAAAAAATTGATTTTATAATAGACTTACAAATGTAAGTAACACACCCACATCTCTTTAAATAAAAATAAAATACATTGTTATGTTTGTTTACAGATCATTTAATAATACTCGATCATACAGAAAATTTTCAGCAGTAGATGGGGGTACCACAGCCGCACGCGCATTGTCCGGTGATAGACACGGAACCACAAGCCGGCACAGCGCCACCGAAGTTCACAACACCCATGATGGGGACCTGACCAGCAACAGCGGTGTTACCGGCGACTGGCAGCTCACCAATGACCGCCACGTTGCCTTCACCGGCGCCGCCGTAAGCAGCTCCAGATTCGATGGCGCCGTATGCAGCAGCGGGAGCAAGTGCTCCACCATAAGCAGATCCGATGGCTCCACCGTAAGCACCAAGACCAAGACCAAGTGCACCACCACATGGAGCAGCAGGAGAGAGACCGAGAACAGGAGCTATGCCAGCCACTTGACCTCCGCAGCCGCACCCAATACCAAACACATTCTGAGGAAACAATTTGATAGTGTGAAAAGTGTCAAGGTGCTAGAATAATAGGTCAATAAATCAAAACACAAAAACAATAGCAATGATTGGGATACTCAAAATTATGACTCACCTGGACCAAGCAAGCTTGGATGCAGAGCAACAGAACAGCGAAGGTAGACATGTTTGATGTTTGTTTGTGTTTAACTAAAAGCCAAAGACTGAATGATGTTCCAGCTTTCAGCCACGTTTTATATAGTGCGAAAGTTACTTATCACAAAGACGTGATCTTTTTTTGTCAATTGAAACAATGCACTTCATACCAAATATTTCAAAGTTGTAAATATTACTATTATCATCTACGAAATACAATAGACGTTTTCTGTTTCCCCATATACAACTACTGATAAACACATGCAAAATTCATTTCAAAATCCACAAATTGCTGCAACAATAACTAGATAAGGACTACTTTTCAGTATAAATAGTGGATCAATTCATGGAAAACTCATTCTGAAGTTCACTTCCATCCAAACTACAATGTCAGTCAAGGTGATCCTCGTCGTCTGCGCTCAAGCGCTCTTCATCCAGGTGAGTAACTGTTTAATTATGTTGCGGACTTTATTGTTGCCTTCAGATAAACATTCTGTAGTGAGAATATTCAATAGGGTAGCACACTGTGCCTTCTCAACATTGAAAATTAATTGATTTAAAACGTGTCTGACACACATTACGTGATTGATTGAATCATCATAACAATGTAATCGACACAATGCCATTTGTTGATAGAGATTTACATTATGCAATGCAATAATTTTATGTTTACAGGCTGCTTTCGGTTCATGTCTTGGTCGTGGAGCCATCGCTGCTCCTGCTCTCATTGCTCCAGGATGTGCTGGTAACGGTTTGATCGGGAATGGATTGATTGGTAACGGCTGTGCTGGTTTCATTGGTGATGGAATCATTGGTAATGGTTTAATTGGCAATGGTTTGGCCGGTATTGAGATTATTCCCACCAGCGGCGGTGGACTGGCTGTCTCCAGCGTGTCTGGTATTGGTGCTCCCAGTGGCCTTTCCGTAACGTCTGAGAATGCGTATGAGGGTGCTCTGTCAGTAGCTGGTGAACTGCCGTTCGTGAGTGCTGTTGGTTTGGAGGGCGTGTTGCCAAGTGCTGGTGCTGGTGCCGTCAGCTACAGCTGCGGTAACGGTATCACTGCTATTGAAAGCATCGCTCCTTCTGCGGCTGCCTATGGTGCTTCGGGTGCTTATGGACTCGGCGCTGTCAATGGGCTCAGCGCTGGCTATGGGCTCGGCGCTGGCTATGGGCTCGGTGCTGTCGGACTCGGCTACGGAGGCCGTGGTTGTGGATGTAGTGCCTACTAACAATTCCACAAATAAGTACAGATAAATGCTTGTGCAATAAAGAAATAAACTGATGAAAACTATATTTTATTTGTTTTTTTTTATATTTCTCATATACCTGAAATTTTCTGGAAGGCTAGTGTTCAGACTTTCTGACTTTTGTCAGTCTGTAAAACTAGCTATTTGGAATCCGGCTGAATTGAAAAGACCGACGTGCCAAATTACAAAACGACCATCGGTGAAGAAGCATGTCAGACAATACAGCTTTAAAGTAAAATTCTTAAAAATCTCTTTCCGGTTAACAAGAATAATTAAATACGTATCGAAGGAAATGAGAATATTCCATTTCCTTTGAATTGCTACGTTCTAATCATAATTTCAGTATGTGTTCACAAAACAAACAACATATCGATACTTGACAATTAAGTTTATTTTTATTAAAACAAAATACATGAATGTTGTTTAAATTTACTTTAATATCTACAATACAGAAAAAATACATCCAATAATTGATACGTACTGTACAACATCTGCTACAATCTTCGTGTCTTGCTATTAACATTGTCAATAATAAAGTAATTTATTCAAAAACTTTTCAAACTTCCAAAATCAATTTCGGTTTCTCTTTAACAAAAATCAACCGGTTCACTTGATTTGTGACAGATAATTGTGACGCGATGTACTATATTTTTGTCATGCAAACCGGTTCACAAAAATAAATCAGGCTAAATCTCTGAACAATAATTCTGCCTCATATTCCTCTAAAGCAGCCAAACAAACACTTTTGAAAGCAGTACGATGATTCTCTATCATTCTCTCAATAAATCTTAGTCTTACTATAAATCCGTACTCTAACCTTTCTATTAACAACAACAAAAGCCTTCCGTAATGTGCGTTGAAAGTACAATAAATATTATATAGTTCTAAATTATATATTACGTATCCAAAAATACTTTCGTTGATTTGACTTTTTCTGAAAATTGCGCATAACACAGATACATTATGACTGAACTGTTCGGGCGTCAACTGAATTTCTGTAAAAGTGTTCATCAACTTCGTGCAGTCCTTCTGATTTAGAGTCCTTACATAATCTAGTAAAATATTATTTGGAACTTCAGTGTCTATTAACATTGCTTCAACGGTGGTTTTAAAATGCACTGGGTAAGCCTTACTTGCTTTGATGAGCAAATGCAGCGAGGACCACGAATAAACTCGTTTCACATAGACACGAAAGAAATATTGGTAAAAGAGCTCGAGAAATTCTTCATCAATGTCTTTCCTTGTAAAAATGTGGTCGCAGATTTGTTCGATTGCTTTTGCTGATAAGCAGAGAGCCATTCTTGGAATGAGAATCAAAGTTTTGACAGATTCCGTTTCTATATAGTTGTAACATCTTATAGGATCTTCTTCTATGATGTCGTATAGGTTTCTCTCTGATTGTCGGGGAGCCACATTTATGCGTACTCCACGACAAATATGGCTTTGTATCGACATTCTTCCGTCGTTGTCACTTTTGATACTCTGGATCATATATGGCGAATTGAATTTGCACGCTTTTGATCACACAGCTTTCAATTTTATCCACTGTTTCACTTTGTTTACTTCTTTTTTTATGTCTCTGATTTCACCACAGATTAATCTTGTATACAAAATGTAAAAGTTAAAAAAGATATATAATAATACCACACGGAATTCGAGCAGATACACTCCGAACAACCTTTTGCAGTGATGATTTGAAATAAACTAAATAAATAGATTACTGTACGACTACTTATGAATACATTTCCAGGTAAGTAGTAGCTATTAGACAAAAGGAGCAGGTAAAAGTACTCATGAGTACCTTTACCTGCTCGCAATACTTTAAAAGTTCACAATAATTAGCTAATCCTCAAGTGGTTCTTCTAATTGCTTCAAGGTGAAGTTTAGAATGTTAAGATATTCAAAACGAGGATAAGCTAAATATTGAGAAAGTCAGAAGGACTGCGAGTAAACAATGGGGAGATTAATACAATAGGAGCAGGTAAAGGGACTCATAAATAAATTGATAACAACTATTTGCACGGTACTCCATTTATGATGTATGTAGATAATCACCAAAATTCTAAACAAGATTTTACTAAAGTGTGATGGAACTCAAAATCCAAAAGACTGCAACAAGTTAAAAATCACTGTTATAGAAATTCAGTTGACATCCGAATAGTTACATATCTCTAGTTATTTTCGTACGGAACTTTATTTTCAAAGTATCAGTAAGTATAAGGAGGTAGTAACTGATACATAATTTTAGTGGTCCGAAATGCATTTATTCTTCGGACAATATTTTATCGGAAACGTCGCAGCAATTTTTTTATCATTACTGAATATAAATGGTATGTATGGCCGGTATTATGAATACTTAGTCCGTGTCTGAGGGACTGCTTTCTAAGACTGTCAACAAAAATACGGGCCTGTACGAAAGTATCTCGAGAGTTTTATGTTGACCCTATTATTTATTTTATCTGAGTGTTTAAGTTCTGACAACACATCGAGATTCGGGACAGCTGACTAATCATGTTTTGTGTACCACTTATTTACATTATGTCTAAAGCTAAGCTGCGATTTTGGAGGTATAGTTTTTGCCAATGCTCCTATTTTGTGTTCCAACTTTTCTATTAAAATATGGTCAAAATGAGTTAACTAGTGTGCGCAATGAGATCTACCACTGGGCGAACGCTAGTTAGCTCAATTATTTCAAATTATGATTTCTTCTTAAAATGGTTTAGTCTTATTATTAAAACCTAAAATATATTAATCGTTAATAAAATATTAATTAAATTGCATCAAATTACACAGGCAATTTTGTAACAGATGCTTACTTTTCAATAACATAGCTTACGAAGTAACTCGTAAGCAGGGAGACACCTCTCTGAATAAAACATTATTAAATGCTGTGTATTTCCAAATCATTTAATTCTTGCCGAAGTCTTTGTCAAAGAAAATCTTCAGCAGTAGATGGGAGTACCACAGCCGCATGCGCACTGTCCGGAGATAGTCACGCCACCACAAGCCGCTACAGCGCCGCCGAAGTTCACAACACCCATGATGGGGACCTGACCAGCAACAGCGGTGTTACCGGCGACTGGCAGCTCACCAATGACCGCCACGTTGCCTTCACCGGCGCCGCCGTAAGCAGCTCCAGATCCGATAGCACCGTATGCAGCAGCAGGAGCAAGTGCGCCACCATAAGCAGATCCGATGGCACCACTGTAAGCACCAAGACCGAGGGCACCACCACATGCAGTAGCAGGAGTGAGACCAGCGCCGAGACCAAGAACTGGAGCTATGCCAGCCACTTGACCTCCGCAGCCGCACCCAATACCGAACACATTCTAAGGAAACAATTTGATAGTGTGAAAAGAGTGTCAAGTTGCTAAAATTACAGATCAATAAGGCAAAACACAAAAACAATAGCAATGATTGGGAAACTCCAAATATTCACTCACCTGGACCAAGCAAGCTTGGATGCAGAGCAACAGAACAGCGAAAGTAGACATGTTTGAAGTTTGTTTATGTTCAATTAGAAGCTTAAAACTGAATGATATTCCTACTTTGAGACCACGTTTATATACTGCAAAAGTTTCTTATCATTACAAGTGATGCTTTGTCTATTTTATTTTGAAACAATGCGCTTCATACCTTTTATTTCAAGGTTGTAAATATTATTATTATCATAGTTTTCTGTTTCCCCATATACAACTACTGATAAACACATGCAAAGTTCATTTCAAAATACACAAATTGCTGCAACAGTAACTAGATACGGACTAATTTTCACTATAAATAGAGGATCAATTCATGGAAAACTCATTGTGAAGTTCACTTCAACACAAACTACAATGTCAGCCAAGGTGGTCCTCGTCCTCTGCGCCCAGGCGCTCTTCATCCAGGTGAGTAACTGTTTAATTGTGTTCAGGTCTTTATTGTTGCATTCAGATGAACAATCTGTATTGAGAATATTCAGTAGGGTTGCACACCGTGCCCGCTCATAAGTGAAGATAAACTGCTGCTGACACACATTACGTGATTGATTGAATCATCATAACAATGTCGTTGACACAAGCTATTTGTCGATAGAGATTTACATTATGTAATGCAATAATTTCTTGTTTACAGGCTGCTTTTGGTTCATGTCTTGGTCGTGGAGCCATCGCTGCTCCTGCTCTCATTGCTCCAGGATGTGCTGGTAACGGTTTGATCGGGAATGGATTGATTGGTAACGGCTGTGCTGGTTTCATTGGTGATGGAATAATTGGTAATGGTTTAATTGGAAATGGTTTGGCCGGTATTGAGATCATTCCCACCAGTGGCGGTGGACTGGCTGTCTCCAGCGTGTCTGGTATTGGTGCTCCCAGTGGCCTCTCCGTAACGTCTGAGAATGCGTATGAGGGTGCTTTGTCCGTAGCTGGTGAACTGCCTTTCGTGAGTGCTGTTGGTTTGGAGGGCGTGTTGCCAAGTGGTGGTGCTGGTGCCGTCAGCTATAGCTGCGGTAACGGTATCACTGCTATTGAAAGCATCGCTCCTTCTGCGGCTGCTTATGGCACTTCGGGTTCTTATGGACTCGGCGCTATCAATGGGCTCAGCGCTGGCTATGGGCTCGGTGCTGGCTATGGGCTTGGTGCTGTCGGACTCGGCTACGGAGGCCGTGGTTGTGGATGTAGTGCCTACTAACAATTCCACAAATAAGTACAGATAAATGTTTGTGCAGTAAAGAAATAAACTGATGAGAACTGTATTTTATTTGTTTTTATACTTCTAATATCCCTAAAATTTTCCGGAAAGCTGGAGTTCAGACTTTTGAACATCTGTGTAACTGTAAGAGTAGCAACCAGCCATGTCGTACTGTTAAGTATTTTGTGTAACTACTTAGAATCCGGCCGAATTCGAAAGACAGATGTGCAAAATTACTAAACGTACATTTTTTTTTTTTTTCTGTTTATTTTTAAGGGACTTATATCCTATAAGGCACGACAGCCCCATCGTACCCTAAACTAAGTTAAACTAAAATTAATATAATATATAAACTATCCGTTACAAAAATAAATGATCAGTACTAAACAATAGATGAGGTCACCGACCTATAGCCATTCCATAGACAGTCTTAGCTGCTTCAGTATTCGGATTTGCTAGAATTTCAAAAAAAATGCCCATATTAATTTTATTAATTTTGTACAATTCAGTCAGTACCTCCCTTCCTGCCTGGTTCTTGGCACATTCCACCAAAAGATGTTGGACATCATCAATGACTCCGCACACGTCACAATTAGGAGAATCAATTTTTTTCATTAAGAAACCAAATCTTTTAGTGGGATAGTGTCCCGAACGTAGTCGAAGAGCCGCTACTATCCAAGTTCTGCACATTTTGGAATCAACAAACCAAGGAATACGAGGAGGCCGACTTTGTAAAACTTTGTACCAAATGCCCTTGACCTTGCTAATGTCTTGAAAGTAATCGTCCCATTTTTGAAAACATTTTTTTTTAAACTTTGGCAAGATTTCCGTGAAATCAGGCGTTATAACTACTTCAGTACCTTCTGTAGTTGCCAATTTAGCTAGTTTGTCAGCCTCTTCGTTACCTCCTAATCCTATGTGCGATGGAACCCATTGCAGCTTCACATTGATTTGCCGTAAATTAAAATCATAAATAGAAACCTACATTTGTGAAGAAGCATGTCAGACAATAAAACTTAAAATCAGAAATTCTTCTAAACCTCTTTTTCGTATGAACAAGAATTTACTCAACAAAGGAAATTGAATATTGCATGAAAGGAGACTTTGAATTGCTGCGTTTTAATGATAATATTTGTATGTGATCAAAAAACAAACAACAGATTTATCCTTGACAATGATAGTGAATAATGAATAAATATTTACTATTAGCATCTAGAAGTTAATCTGCTAAGTAAAAAACTGTACATAAAACCAATTACCAAATGAAACTATTAATGAGCATTAAGTTGAAAATTAAGTTTATTCTTATTCTCTTTGCTTGCCAGATAACCAAAGTACCGACATTGCGCTTTTTTGTTTTACGTGGTAAAATCATCAAATGAGACCTCCCACCCCCGGGCAGGGTGAGAGGTACTGTCAGACTTGTACTGACTAAAATCCACGGTGTTCTTCATTAGCCCTTTATGTTCCGGGGTCACGGTGAGGAAATAAATCCCGCGACCCCGGCAGGCTTTGGCCCTCTGTGAGGGGGCCCCGTCATTTGCTGACAGCTCTTTGAGGCGCGCGTGGAACACGACGCGCCGTCGACCCGGGACCGACATTGCGCTTAGAATCAGCATACTGAAGTGGAAGTGGGCCGGCCACGTCTGTAGACGGACAGACGGCAGATGGAGTAAACACGTGCTTCAGTGGAGACCGCGAATGGGCAAACGTAGCGTAGGACGCCCTGCTGCAAGATGGGTCTTTGATTTAAGGAAGGTGGCTGACAGTGGATTGATGCGAGCTGACCAGGACCAGGATGGTTGGCGCTCTTTGGGGGAGGCTTACGTTCAGCAGTGGACGGCAATGGGCTGATATATATCTTGAATGTATACAAGCCTAGTACATCATGTTGGGTATTTGCCATCACTACGTTTTAAAGTACAGAAAACTATCGCACCAACACGTTTTTCAAGATCCTGTTCTCCTAAAACTCTCGGTGCAGGTTCCAATGGAACCTTTAATTTTGTGCCTAGATATTATTATTTGATTTTTCTGCAATCCAATGAAAGAAAATGAAATGGCTAATTATAGTAACTTATTGTACTATGGCTAACTTTTTTTGTACATAGTATTACTAGTAAGTTTCTATTTACAGTTTTTATTTAATTTTAGTATTGTTGCTCAGTGTAAATAAATAATATATTTATAGCTATCACAATTAGTTGTGGTGAATTAAGAAATTTTTTTCTGTTGAATTAACTTTATGGCAAATGTACAACAACCTCTGAAAAAATAAATGATGTATCAAAGTTTCTGTAATAATTTTCTCGATTGAAAAAGAGTGTCCCCTGAGTTACTTGCCCATTCTTATCCATAGAGGTCTACACTTTGTAATGGACACCTATAAGGATTTAGATGACAGGTACACAGGTAGTTTATGAACTGCGCCATAGGATATATTTTTTTGCCCGATTTGAAATGTTGAGTTATTATTGAATTATAGTGAATTGTGCTTTTTTTTTTTTTTTAGCGTGGTAAAATTATCAAATGAGACCTCCAACCCCGGGCAGGGCGGGAGGTACTGTCAGACTTTGTACTGACTAAAATCCACGGTGTCCTTCAGTAGCCCTTTATGTTCCGGGGTCACGGTAATAGAAATAAGTCCCGCGACCCCGGCAGGCTTTGGCCCTCTGAGAGGGGGCCCCGTCATTTTGCTGACAGCTCTTTGAGGCGCGCGTGGAACACGACGCGCCGTCGACCCGGGCATGGTCCAAGGTCGGACAGCGAGTTGCCCTTTACTCGCTGTCCGCATGCCCGCGCCTACGGTGGCCGGAGATCGTCTTGCGACGTACGGCGCCGTGGGCGTACACCACTGCAGTGAATTGTGCTGGCTACAAAATGAAACCAACGTAACTTTGACTTATTTGTCTAATAAAATAAATTACTTATTTTCTTGATTTTTTCATCACTTCCGAAAAAAAAGTGATTTAACACTTCTTTGTATGTATTAAGAGGTCTGTTGAATAGTTTTCAAAAAGGTTGGAACTGTTACACATATCTATTATCAATTCAGTATTCTAAATAGTCTTTACGGTTAGACGTCATCCACCCTTTCAGAAGAACACATCAGCAAAAATGAATTCAAAAACAGTCAGCGACTCCTGAAAGAAATAGTAGATTACGCAACAAGGGAGTAAAGCACTGCCTTACGTCACGGGCGTATTGAATCCCGAAGCGACACTAAGGATTCTGGGGGTGAACCTCCGTAGCGCAGCGAGGAGGTTCAAGTGTTTGTGAATTCAGTTAAGAATCCTTAGTGTAGCGAGGGATTCAAGTTAGCCCAAGATAAGGCAGCTTTACTCCCGAGGAGCGTACTCTGCTTTTCACACCTACTGCGAGGAAATCAATTCGATTTTTGAAATTTGATGTGGTACGACAAACTTTGAACGTGAAGTTGGCACCACTGCAACCGATCAGCTGTTGCGGCCAGCGGCCGCCATTATTGATACAACTCCTTGGTGAACGTTTTCATACGGTTTTCTTTGAGGTTCCAAATTCAAATCACATTATTCCCACGGGAATAATGAAATTCAGTACATATATTATTGCCCGGCTCGAGCGAGAGGGAACAATGCCTTACTTTACAGTAGGTTTGACTGACATATAATTTGACATTTACGAGCAAGTAGTGTGAAAAGGTATTTTACACTTTTTTGTAGTGGTTTTTGAAGGCGAAGATCTTTAATTTAACCCTTTTTAGTTCAAATATTCAACCCAAAATCTTGTCGAAAAATGTTCATCAGTGAACCATTCTGAATACAATTTAAATGAGACTGAATACCAGGAATACATTTAACGAAAAAGAGGAGTCTTAAAATCGTTCCACCCAGTCGAAAGTTATGAAGTAACAAACACAAAAAATACAGTTGAATTTAACAACTCCTCCTTTTTATAAAGCAGTTTAAAAATGACAGGTATTTAAGTAGAATTAAAAATAAAATAAAATGTAGTTCTCATCAGTTTATTGTGCACATTAATTACATATTACGAGTTTGTATGGAATTTTAAAAGGTACCACATCCACAACCACGGCCTCCATAACCGAGTCCGAGAGCACCATGCCCATAGCCAGCGCCAAGCCCATTGACAGCGCCAAGCCCATAGCCAGCACCGAGTCCATAGCCAGCGCCAAGCCCATTGCCAACGCCGAGTCCATAGGCAGCAGCAGAAGGAGCGATGCTTTCAATAGCAGTGATACCGTTACCGCAGCTGTAGCTGACAGCGCCAGCACCACCACTTGGCAGCACTCCCTCTAAAGCTACAGCACTCACGAATGGCAGCTCACCAGCTACGGACAGAGCACCCTCATACACATTCTCTGATGCTATAGCGAGGCCACTGGGAGCGATATTAGACACACTGGAGATAGGTAGTCCACCGCCACTGGTGGGAATGATCTCGATACCGTTCAAACCGTAACCAATGTTACCGAAGTTACCAACACAGCCGCCAATCAGACCATTTCCAATTAAACCGTTACCAGAACACCCTGGAGCAATGAGAGCAGGAGCAGCGATGGCTCCACGACCAAGACATGAACCGAAAGCAGCCTGTAAACATGAAATTATTACATTACTTAATATTTCGGTATCAGCAAATGACTTGTGTCGATGTCATTTTTATGATGATTCAATCAATCACTTAATGTGTGTCAGGAACGTTTAAGCTATTATTATAATTTAAATGAGAGTGAAAACTGTATTTGGAATGGCCAGTGGCAGTTTATCATAGGTTATGAGCGGACATAGTGACTAACCCTTGAGAATATTCTAACTTAATAAAGTTTGTCAATGCAAAACAAAAGACTGGTTCACCATTAAAAAAAACATCTAAATTGAGAACATCCTCTGGTTGTCCGCTAATAAAGCATTAACGGAGCATTAAGTAGGAAAACAGTTTCTCACCTGGATGAAGAGCGCCTGAGCGCAGAGGACGAGGGTCACCTTGATTGACATTGTAGTTTGTATTGAAGTGAACTTCACAATGACTTTTCTATGAATAAATCCACTATTTATACTGGCACGTAGTCTATATCTAGCTACTATTGCAGCAATTTGTGTGTGTGCCTAACTTTGCATACATTTATCAGTAGTTGCACTATGGAGAAATAGAAAACTATTATGTATTTCGTTACTGATAATAAAGTAATCATAACCTTGAAATATTTGGTATGAAGCGCATTGTTCCAATAGAAAATAAACAAAACATTGCAACACATGTCATATATATGATAAGAAACTTTTGCAGTATATAAACGTGGTCTAGAAGTAGGAATATCATTCAGTTTTCAGCTTTTCGTTAAACACAAACAATCATCAAACATGTCTACTTTCGCTGTTCTGTTGCTCTGCATCCAAGCTTGCTTAGTCCAGGTGAGTGAATACTTGGAAATTCCCAATTATTGCTACTGTTTCTGTCTTTTTCCTAATTAATCTGTAATTCTAGCAACTTATCATTCTTTGCACACTATCAAATTGTTCCCTCAGAATGTGTTCGGTATTGGATGCGGCTGCGGAGGTCAAGTGGCTGGCATAGCACCTGTTCTCGGTCTCGGCGCTGGTCTCACTCCTGCTGCTGCATGTGGTGGTGCTCTCGGTCTTGGTCTTGGTGCTTACGGTGGCGCCATCGGATCTGCTTATGGTGGCGCACTTGCTCCTGCTGCTGCATACGGTGCTATCGGATCTGGAGCTGCTTACGGCGGCGCCGGTGAAGGCAACGTGGCGGTCATTGGTGAGCTGCCAGTCGCCGGTAACACCGCTGTTGCTGGTCAGGTGCCCATCATGGGTGTTGTGAACTTCGGTGGCGCTGTACCGGCTTGTGGTGCCGTGACTATCTCCGGACAGTGCGCATGCGGCTGTGGTACTCCCATCTACTGCTGAAGATTTTCTTTGACAAAGAGTCCGGCAAGAATTAAATGATTTGGAAATACAACAGCATTCAATAATGTTTTATTCAGAGAGGTGTCTCCCTGCTTACGAATTACTTCGTAAGCTATGTTATTGAAATGTTATTGCATCTGTTACAAAATTGCCGGTTTAATTTGATGCAATTTAATACGATTAATATATTTTAGGTTTTAATAATAATATTAAACCATTTTAAGAAGAAATCATATTTTGAAATAATTGAGCTAACTAGCGTTCGCCCAGTGGTAGCCCTCAAGGCGCACGCTAGTTAACTCAATTTGACCATCATTTAATAAAAAAGTTGGAACACAAAGTTGGAATATTGGCAAAAACTATAACTCCATAATTGCAGTTTAGCTTTAGACATATGTAAATATGTGGTACACAAAACATGATTAGACAGCTGCAGTGCCGAATCTCAATGTGTTCTCAGAACTTAAACACTCAGAAAAAATGCAATAGCGTTTCCATAAAAGTCTCGAGTTACTTTCGTATAGGCCTATATTTTCGTTGTCCGTCTTAGAAAGCAGTCCCTCAGACACGGACTGAGTATTCATAATACTGGCCATACTTAACATTTAAATTCAATAATGATGAAAAAATTGAAGCGACAATTCCGATAAAATATTGTCCGTTGAATCAAATGCATATATATTAATAATTTTAGTGGTCCGAAACCACTAAAATTATTACTGTAAAAGTCATAGGTACATCATTCAGCAGTCACTGCTGAACTAAGAAGTTTGTATTTACTCACTTGTTCTCATTAAAAATAATCTGTAAACGGTTTCATTATTTGAATAACAATTCTTTTATAAATCGAATACATCTATAACTTATGATTTAACTGTTTGGGCTTCAATTGTACTCCTGTAACTTTGTGCATCAACTTGTAAAATATTGATAAATAAAAAAAAAACCTTTAAGAGATTATTACAATTTGAAAGGTAAAGAATATGAATCTTGAAAATTCATTAATTGATGATGTATTAGTTACAGTAATACTTTCAGTAGGAAAATACGGCCCCGCACAAAGTAACTAGAGACTTGTAACTATTCGGTCGTCAACTGAATTGCTGTAACTGTGTTTTTTTTTATTTTGTAGCAGTCTTTTTATTTAGAATTGAACATACATTAATGAACTGTTATTTGGAACTTGGGTGTCTGTTAACATCATAAGTAGAATACCATGCAACTAGTTGTTACTAATTTCCAGGTAAATAGCTATGTGTTATGATGAGACGCATTACCTGTTCCTTTTGTATTAATCGCCCCATTGTTTACTCGCAGTCTTTTGAATTTCTTAATAATTACTTAATCCTCGTGTCTATTAGCTCAATATTTTAAACTTCACCTTAAAGCAATTAGTAGAACTACTTGAGGATTAGATAATTATTGTTAACTTTTAACGCATAGCGAGTAGACAATGAAGAGATTAAGACAATAGGATCAGGTAAAGTTACTCATGAGTACCTTTACCTGCTCTTATTGTCTAATATCTATTTACCTGGAAATCATTCATAAGTAGTCGTACGGTAATCTATTTATTTAGTTTATTTCAAATCATCGCTGCGAAAGGTTGTTCTAAGTGTATCTGCTCGAATTCCGTGTGGTTTTAAAATATATCCTTTTTTTTTAATTTGTACATTTTAAATATTAGATTATCTGTAGTGAAATCAAGTACTTCATGAAAGAAGTTAATAAGTGGAAAAGTGGATAAAATTAGAAACAGTTTGTTCAAAAGCATGCCAATTGAAATAGCCATATATGATACAGAATATCAAAAGTGACGACGGAAGAATGTCGATACAAAGCTACATTTGCCGTGGAGTACACATAAATGTGGCTCCCCGACAATCAGAGAGCAAAACCTCTACGACATCATAGAAGAAGATCCTATAAGATGTTACAACTATATAGAAACAGAATCTGTCAAAACTTTGATTCTCATTCCAAGAATGGCTCTCTGCTTATCAGCAAAAGCAATCGAACAAATCTGCGACCACATTTTTACAAGGAAAGACATTGATGAAGAATTTCTCGAGCTCTTTTACCAATATTTCTTTCGTGTCTATGTGAAACGAGTTTATTCATGGTCCTCGCTGCATTTGCTCATCAAAGCAAGTAAGGCTTACCCAGTGCATTTTAAAACCACTGTTGAAGCAATGTTGATAGACACCGAAGTTCCAAATAATACTTTACTAGATTATGTAAGGACTCTAAATCAGAAAGACTGCACGGAGTTGATGAACACTGTTACAGAAATTCAATTAACGCCCGAACAGTTCAGTCACAATGTGGTTGTGTTATGCGCAATTTTCAGAAAATGTCAAATCAACGAAAGTATTTTTGGATACGTAATATATAATTTGGAACTGTATAATATTTATTGCACTTTCAACGCACATTACGGAAGGCTTTTGTTGTTGTTAATAGAAAGGTTAGAGTACGGATTTATAATAAGAATAAGATTTATTGAGAGAATGGTAGAGAATCATCGTACTGCTTTCAAAAGTGTTTGTTTGGCTGCTTTAGAGGAATTTGAGGCAAAATTGTTATTCTGAGATTTAGCCTAATTTGTTTCTGTGAACGTCATAATTATCTGTTACAAGTCAAGTGAACCGGTTGATTTTTGTTATACAGAAACGGAAAGTAATTGATTTTGGAAGTTTGAAAAGTTTTAAAATATATTACTTAATTATTAACAATGTTAATAGCAAGACACGAAGATAATAAAATATATTTACAGTACATATCAATTATTGGATGTATTATTTCTGTATTGTGATAAAAAAGTTAATTTTAACAACATTCATGTATTTTGATATAATAAGAATAAACTTAATGATCAAGTATTGATCTGTTGTTTGTTTTGTGAACAAATACTGATATTATGATTAAAACGTAGTAATTCAAAGGAAATGATTCCCATTTCCTTCGATATTTAATTCTTGTTAACCGGAAAGAGATTTAGAAGATTTTTTACTTTAAAGCTGTATTGAATGACATGCTTCTTCACCGATGCTCGTTTTGTAATTTTGCAAGTCGGTCTTTTCAATTCAGCTGGATTCCAAATAGCTAGTTTTACAGACTGACAAAAGTCAGAAAGTCTGAACACCAGCCTTCCAGAAAATTTCAGGTATAAGAGAAGTATAAAAAAAAAAAACAAATAAAATATAGTTTTCATCAGTTTATTTCTTTACTGCACAAGCATTTATCTGTATTTATTCGAGGAATTGTTAGTAGGCACTACATCCACAACCACGGCCTCCGTAGCCGAGTCCGACAGCACCAAGTCCATAGCCAGCACCGAGCCCATAGCCAGCGCTGAGCCCATTTATAGCGCCGAGTCCATAAGAACCCGAAGTGCCATAAGCAGCCGCAGAAGGAGCGATGCTTTCAATAGCAGTGATACCGTTACCGCAGCTATAGCTGACGGCGCCAGCACCAGCACTTGGCAACACGCCCTCCAAACCAACAGCACTCACGAAAGGCAGTTCACCAGCTACGGACAGAGCACCCTCATACGCATTCTCAGACGTTACGGAGAGGCCACTGGGAGCACCAATACCAGACACGCTGGAGACAGCCAGTCCACCGCCACTGGTGGGAATGATCTCAATACCAGCCAAACCATTGCCAATTAAACCATTACCAATGATTCCGTCACCAATGAAACCAGCGCAGCCGTTACCAATCAATCCATTCCCAATCAAACCGTTACCAGCACATCCTGGAGCAATGAGAGCAGGAGCAGCGATGGCTCCACGACCGAGACATGAACCGAAAGCAGCCTGTAAACATGAAATTATTGCATTAAATAATGTAAATCTCTATCAGCAAATGGCATTGTGTCGATGACATTGTTATGATGATTCAATCAATCACGTAATGTGTGTCAGACACGTTTTAAGTCACAATGTATTTTTAATGTTGAGTGGCAGTTTATCTTCGCTTCTGAGCGGGCTCAGTGAGCAACTCTACTGGATATTCTTACTACTGAATGTTTATTTGAATGCAACAATAAGACCGGAACACAATTAAACAGTAACTCACCTGGATGAGAAGCGCCTGAGCGCAGAGGACGAGGACCACCTTGGCTGACATTGTAGTTTGTGTTGAAGTGAACTTCACAATGAGTTTTCCATGAATTAATCCACTATTTATAATGAAAATTAGTCCTTATCTAGTTACTGTTGCAGCAATTTGTGAATTTTGAAATGAACTTTGCATGTGTTTATCAGTAGTTGCATATGGGGAAATAGAAAACTATTATTGTATTTCGTAGATGATAATAATAATATTAACAACCTTGAAATAAAGGTTATGAAGCGCATTGTTTCAAAATAACATAAACAAAGCATCACTTGTTATGATAAAAAACCTTTGCAGTATATAAACGTGGTCTAGATGTAGGAACATCATTAAGTCTTCAGCTTTTCGTTAAACATAAACAAACTTCAAACATGTCTACTTTCGCTGTTCTGTTGCTCTGCATCCAAGCTTGCTTGGTCCAGGTGAGTGATTATTTGGAGTATCCCAATCATTGCTATTGTTTTTGTGTTTTGCCTTATTGATCTGTAATTCTAGCAACTTGTCACTCTTTACACATTATCAAATTATTCCCTCAGAATGTGTTCGGTATTGGGTGCGGCTGCGGAGGTCAAGTGGCTGGCATAGCTCCTGTTCTCGGTCTCTCTCCTGCTGCTGCATGTGGTGGTGCTCTCGGTCTTGGTCTTGGTGCTTACGGTGGCGCCATCGGATCTGCTTATGGTGGCGCACTTGCTCCTGCTGCTGCATACGGTGCTATCGGATCTGGAGCTGCTTACGGTGGTGCCGGTGAAGGCAACGTGGCGGTCATTGGTGAGCTGCCAGTCGCCGGTAACACCGCTGTTGCTGGTCAGGTCCCCATCATGGGTGTTGTGAACTTCGGCGGCGCTGTGCCAGCTTGTGGTTCCGTGTCTATCACCGGACAATGCGCATGCGGCTGTGGTACTCCTATCTACTGCTGAAGATTTTCTTCATCTAACAGTTCGTCAAAAATTAAATGATTTGGAAATAGCACAGTATTTAATCATTATTTTTTATTCAGAGAGGTGTGTCCCCCACTAACGTTTAACTTCGTAATCAGTGTTAGTGAAATGAAAACATTTTTTACAAAATTGCATTTAAGAGCATAGTATACCGGCTGCCATTTTAAAAAATAGTTATTTAGAAAAACTCGTGCTGTGAATCCAACCCCCGATTGTGCGATAAAGAGCGCGCGACAGACTAGGTATTTTTTATATGAAATTTGTCTCTCGGGACAAAACGTTTTTCACATAATAAATGACGACCAATCTCTTCGATTCTGTGTGCGTCAATCATTTCAGCATATTATATTCTAGGTTTGCAGGTTTTGTTTTTTTTTTTAAATTCTAGTTATTAAAATACCAAGGTTATACTTCAATGCAGATTTTTTTCATGAAAATAGTAACTTGTAGGCGCCTGTAAATTTCGAACTATTATAAACTTTGAAAAAAAATACCTATAAACCTAGTTTTTTACTGTGTCAGAATCATTCTAAAAAATCATTGAGATATGATAACATTTAGGGGCAGGAAAACGATTTCTCTTTTAGTATGGACGAGCGCTCGGTAGACGTGCAATTAAATACGATTGAAGTATTTAGGTTTCATTATAAAATACTTTAGCAAACAATTTCAATAAGAAATCTTATTTGGAGTATACTAGCGATCGCCTAGTGCACTTGTCCACTGCAGCAGTGGTCTAATTCTACCAAAAAAAAAACAAAGTTGGATCACAATTATATTGGCAAAAACTATACTATACCTCTTAATCGAATACTTAAAAGTCTCGAGTTACTTTCGTACAGGCCCGTATTTTCGTTGACGGTCTTATAGAGCAGTCCCTCAGACACGGACTGACTATTCATAATAATGGCTATGCTTAACATTTAAATTCAATAATGATAAAAAAAATACAGCGACTTTTCCGTTAAAATATTGTCCGAAGAATCAAATGCATTTCGGATCACTAAAATTATTACTGTAAAAATCATACATCATTCAGCAGTCACTGCTGAACTAAGAAGTTTGTATTTACTCACTTGTTCTCATTAAAAATAATCTGTAAACGGTTTCATTATTTGAATAACCATTCTTTTATAAATCGAATACATCTATAACTTATGATTTAACTGTTCGGGCTTCAATTGTACTTCTATAACTGTGTTCATCAACTTGTAAATATCGATAACTAAAAAAAAAAAAAACCTTCAAGAGATTATTACAATTTGAAAGGTTAAGAATACGAACCTCTTGGATCAGTAGCAGTTACTGCTGATCCAAGAAGTTTATATTCATTAACTGATGATGTGTTAGTTGCATGAATAAGTTACAGTAATACTTTCAGTAGGAAAATACGGCCCCGTACAAAGTAACTAGAGACTTGTAACTATTCGGTCGTCAACTGAATTGCTGTGTAACAGTGTTTTTTATTTTGTATCAGTCTTTTTATTTAGAATTGAACATACATTAATGAACTGTTATTTGGAACTTGGGTGTCTGTTAACATCATAAGTAGAATACCATGCAACTAGTTGTTACTAATTTCCAGGTAAATAGCTATGTGTTATGATGAGACGCATTACCTGTTCCTTTTGTATTAATCGCCCCATTGCTCGCAGTCTTTTGAATTTCTTAATAATTACTTAATCCTCGTGTCTATTAGCTCAATATTTTAAACTTCACCTTAAAGCAATTAGTAGAACTACTTGAGGATTAGATAATTATTGTTAACTTTTAACGCATAGCGAGTAGACAATGAAGAGATTAAGACAATAGGATCAGGTAAAGTTACTCATGAGTACCTTTACCTGGTCCCATTGTCTATTAGCTATTTACCTGGAAATTATTCATAAGTATTCGTACGGTGATCTATTTATTTAGTTTATTTCAAATCATCACTGCGAAAGGTTGTTCTGAGTGTATCTGCTCGAATTCCGTGTGGTTTTAATATGTACATTTTATTACACACATTACATTTTATCTTTTTTTTAATTTGTACTTCTTAAATACATGGTTATCTGTAGTGAAATCAAATACTTCAAGAAAGAAGTTGACAAAGTGGAATAGTGAATAAAATTGGAAACAGTCTGATCGAAAGCGTGTAAATTGAAACAGCAATAAATGATAGAGAATATCAAAAGTGCCAACGGAAAAATGTCGATACAAAGCCACATTTGTCGTGGAGTACGCATAAATCTGGCTCCCCGACAATCAGAGAGAAAACTATACGACATCATAGAAGAAGATCCTATAAGATGTTACAACTATATAGTAAGGGAATCTGTCAAAACTTTGATTCTGATTCCAAGAATGGCTCTCTGCTTATCAGCAAAAGCAATCGAACAAATCTGCGACCACATTTTTACAAGGAAAGACATTGACGAAGAATTTCTCGAGCTCTTTTACCAATATTTCTTTCGTGTCTATGTGAAACGAGTTTATTCATGGTCCTCGCTGCATTTGCTCATCAAAGCAAGTAAGGCTTACCCAGTACATTTTAAAACCACTGTTGAAGCAATGTTGATAGACACCGAAGTTCCAAATAATATTTTACTAGATTATGTAAGAACTCTAAATCAGAAAGACTGCACGAAGTTGATGAACACTGTTACAGAAATTCAATTGACGCCTGAACAGTTCAGTCATAGTGTGGCTGTGTTATGCGCGATTTTCAGAAAAAGTCAAATCAACGAAAGTATTTTTGGATACGTAATATATAATTTGGAACTGTATAATATTTATTGTACTTTCAACGCACATTACGGAAGGCTTTTGTTGTTGTTAATAGAAAGGTTAGCGTACGGATTTATAGTAAGAATACGATTTATTGAGAGAATGATAGAGAACCATCGTACTGCTTTGAAAAGTGTTTGTTTGGCTGCTTTAGAGGAATATGAGGCAAAATTGTTATTCAGAGATTTAGCCTAATTTATTTCTGTGAACGTCATAATTATCTGTCACAAGTCAATGAACCGGTTGATTTTTGTGATACAGAAACCGAAAGTAATTGATTTTGGAAGTTTGAAAAGTTTTTAAGTTTATTACTTAGTTATTGACACTGTTAATTAGCAAGACACGAAGATTGTCAATGATATTGTATAGAACATATCAATTATTGGATGTATAATTTCTGTATTGTATAGATATTAAAGTTAATTTAAACAACATTCATGTATTTTGTTTTAATGAGAATAAACTTAATTGTCAAGTATCGATCTGTTGTTTGTTTTGTGAACTAATACTGATATTATGATTAAAACGCAGTAATACAAAGGAAACGGAATATTCCCATTTCCTTCTATATTTAATTCTTGTTAACCGGAAAGAGATTTGGAAGATTTTTACTTTAAAGCTGTTTGTCTGACATGCTTTTTCTCGTTTTGTTATTTTGCACGTCGGTCGTTTCGATTCAGCCTGATTCCAAATAGCTAGTTTTAGAGACTGAACGAAGTCAGAAAGTCTGAACAACAGCCTACCTGGAAATTTCAGGGGTATTAGAAAAATAAAAAAACAAATAAAATATAGTTCTCATCAGTTTATTTCTTTTCTGCACAAGCAATTATCTGTACTTATTTGAGGAATTGTTAGTAGGCACTACATCCACAACCACGGGCCTCCGTAGCCGAGTCCAACGGTACCGAGCCCATAGCCAGCGCCGAGCCCATTGACAGCGCCGAGCCCATTGACAGCGCCGAGTCCATAAACACCCGAAGCGCCATAGGCAGCTGCAGAAGGAGCGATGCTTTCAATAGCAGTGATACCGTTACCGCAGCTGTAGCTGACGGCACCAGCACCACCACTTGACAACACGCCCTCCAAACCAACAGCACTCACGAACGGCAGTTCACCAGCTACGGACAAAGCACCCTCATACGCATTCTCAGACGTTACCGAGAGGCCACTGGGAGCACCAATACCAGACACGCTGGAGACAGCCAGTCCACCGCCGCTGGTAGGAATGATCTCAATACCGGCCAAACCATTGCCAATTAAACCATTACCAATGATTCCATCACCAATGAAACCAGCGCAGCCGTTACCAATCAATCCATTCCCGATCAAACCGTTACCAGCACATCCTGGAGCAATGAGAGCAGGAGCAGCGATGGCTCCACGACCAAGACATGAACCAAAAGCAGCCTGTGGAGAAGAAATTATTGTATTAGGAAATATCTCTTTAGCAACAGACGTCACCTAATGCGTGTGAGTAGTTGGTGAGTACCTACGAACATAAGTGAGTAAGTCGAACCCTGAAAGGGGTTCCTGTATCCAAGCCTGGTGGCTCTTGTCGCTTTGTACGACACTCGTTTGTTCGAATTTTGCAGTTGGAACTTATTGTATTCTAGACCGTCGCACATGGTTGTAAGGATCAGAGAAATAAAATTGAGAACAATACACGCCATTGATATTCAGCTAACGAAGCATTAGCGGACACAGCATACTTACCTGTTTATTGATACAAATTTGGAATAAAATAGAGAAGTGGTTACAGTTCTTACCTGAATGAAGAGCGCCTGAGCGCACACAACGAGGATTACCTTGACTGACATGGTTGCTTGTATTGAAGTAAACTTCAGTAATGTGTTTTCCAAGAATTGAGTTACTATTTATACAAATCCGTAGTTCTTATCTGAAATGTGTGTTGCAGTAATTTCTGGATTTTGAAATGAACTTGCAAACCTCTGTCAGTAGTTGCAATATGGGGAAATAGAAAAAAAAACATGTATTGCGTAAATGATAATCATAACCTTGAAATATTTGGTATTATGTGCATTGTTTCAACAGAAATTAGACAAAACATCACGTCGTTGTGATAAGAAACATTTGCACTATAAAAACGTGGTCTTGAAGTAGGAACAACATTCAGTATTTAGCTTCGCGTTAAACACAAACAAACATCAAACATGTCTACCTTCGCTGTTCTGTTGCTCTGCATCCAAGCTTGCTTGGTCCAGGTGAGTGATTATTTGGAGTTTTTCAATCATTGCTGTTATTTTTGTGTTCTATTGATCTGTAATTCTAGCACCTTGACACAGTCATCATCTTTGCACATAATCAATTTATTTCTCAGAATGTGTTCGGTATTGGATGCGGCTGCGGAGGTCAAGTTGCTGGCATAGCTCCTGTTCTCGGTCTCTCTCCTGCTGCTCCATGTGGTGGTGCACTTGGTCTTGGTCTCGGTGCTTATGGTGGAGCCATCGGATCTGCTTATGGTGGCGCACTTGCTCCTGCTGCTGCATACGGTGCTATCGGATCTGGAGCTGTTTACGGAGGCGCCGGTGAAGGCAACGTGGCGGTCATTGGTGAGCTGCCAGTCGCCGGTAACACCGCTGTTGCTGGTCAGGTCCCCATCATGGGTGTTGTGAACTTCGGCGGCGCTGTGCCAGCTTGTGGTTCCGTGTCTATCACCGGACAGTGCGCGTGTGGCTGTGGTACTCCTGTCTACTGCTGAAATTTTATTTACTGAAGAGTTTCATTAAATGATCTGAAAAAACTGCAGCAATAAATAATTTTGTTTATTCAAAGAGCTGTGTATTCTTATGTGTTACTTATATTCACTTATAAAATTGATTTTATAATTAGACTGTGGCGCGGCCAGGAAGTATCACACTATTTAATAATGATTTCCGTAAATCTGGTTTTATTATTATTACAACAATCAATGTGATCATTGAGTTGATATTTTTTTTAATAATTCAGTCAAGTGTGGTCGCCGAATGGTAAAAGCCTTAAGTCATTAGAAATGTCAATTGTCTGGCTATCGAGCATTGACTGTCGAAATAACTGTCTAAAATAACAAATTAATTGTTTACAAGAGCTACATTTAAAACAATTCACAAAAAACAGGGATTAAAACTGAAACTAAATTAAAAATATGACAGATGAAAAAGCCAAAGCGCATTTGTTGTACGGAAATTCTTGAAAGCGATTCGTTGTAATATTAATATTAAAATCAAAACTTCATTAAAAATCAATTGATTAACTTGAGGATTAGTTCATAAAAAATGTCAAAGTCAAAAGTACTGCGCTTAAAGTTAGAGCTTAATACATCGTGATTTTTTTGTTTGTTTGTTGATTTGATATTTTTAAGTAAGGATTTGAGTGTGTTTCAGTTATATTCTTTTGCGTACATAAAGCTGTCGATGTTTTTGGTCCACTGTAAAACTCTAATGAGTTTTATAAAATTATAAGTGTACTGCTATTTTATAAGTAAATAAAAATAACAATGAGGAGATTAAAACAATAGGAGCAGGTACAGGGACACATGTAGGATTTGTTTAAGTATGTTGATACATACCGAAGATCGACGTTGAGGATCTTAATCAGAAAGACTGTACGCAGTTTATGAACACGGTAATAGACATTTTTTGACACTTGAACAGTTTAGTCACATGGATTCTGCAACGATTCACCGACGACCGGTTCATCATTGGACGTTTCGTCGACAGGACGATTCACTTATGACCGTTTCACCGATAGATTCATTCACCTTTGGACTTTTCGCCGATACGACGATTCACTTATGCCCAGTTCATCGGTTCTGATACAGCGTTATTTAAGAAAAACATTATATCTATGGGTCCGATCATATTTAACAAAATACCAGATGTAATAAAAAATGAGACATTACCAGTTTTCAAAAAAAAATTGACAGATTTATTAATTAAAAAGTGTTATTACTCAATTGGCGAAGTTATGACCGATAATAATCTGAAGATATGACATCTCTGTACTCCTGACTTGTATCAAATCATTTTTTATTTTTTTTATTATTTAACTGATTTGGCCTCGAATTTGACAAATATATATAACCCTATTTTATTTTATTAAATTTGACATTATACTTCAAATCATTTAATGAATCTTATTCATCTTGACATGGTAAATTTGTATTGATGGATTGAATGTGATAGTAATATTTATTGAGCCAGTCTTTTCTACGTTGCGTTTATAAACTGTTTGCATGCCTTAGTTAAGGTAGTTAGTATATGGATAATCTTAAACTTAACATCTGAAACTTGTACCTACTTTCTGTGCAAATAAAGAAATATCTATTCTATTCTATTCTATCGATAGAACCTTTCACCTAGGGACTTTTTGCCGGCAGGACGATTCGTTTATAATATCCGTTTCATCAATAGACTCTTTCAACAACGGACTTTTCGGTGATGAAGAGATAAGTTTAAAAGAGTTTTGTGTTATAATTTAATAGTCGTGTCGGCAAAACGTCCGTTGTTGAAAGAGTCTATTGATAAAACGGCCATAAGTAAATCGTCCTGTCGACGAAACGTCTAATGATGAACCGGTCGTCGGTGAATCGTTGCTGACTCAAGTAACAATCAATTTTATTTTTTGACTGAAGCAGTCACAATAATTCACATTTTCGGATAAATGTTGTGGTGGTATTTAAAATTTATCTCATTACTTCGAGACATAATAAAGGAACGTGAATTGTCAGTAATATTTTAAATATTATACAATAACAGAAAGAAAAAACTAAATTAAATATTTGCTGGTTGATTGAATTTATTTTTTACATTATTTTTCTCTTTAATGACTGTCATTAATGTTTCATTACTTTAAATCGATTTATATCATAAGGTTAGATAATTATACATCTTGTTGTTCGAAGAAAAAAGCTTTAGTAAAAGCAACAAACTTTTGAGTTATAACTTATAAGAACTTTCTGACAGAATGCGGTTGCTTTTTTTTAAATTGAACCTCGTTATTCTCTTAAGCGCCGTATTCACGTTCCATCTTGCTGTACGTCCCGCCAAGGTCATACACGATACGCGAAGCAAAAACACCGTGATTATGACGTACTGGACGTACGTCAAGCCTATTCACGTTGTTTTTGCGTCGTGCATCGTGCATGACGTACAGCCGTGACAGATGGTGAATACAGCGCTTTAGTTTTCTTATAGTTACTACGTATTTATGTATAAGTGGAAGTCCAACGAGGCTTTGTAATAAAAAGTTTCGTATATTTTTTTAAACTTTTTCCATTAGAGCGGATTCCCCGGAGTGAGGCGGCGGCCGTTCGCGTGAGAATGAGCAATTTCCTCCCGACCGCCACGATTTCGATCTGACTTCCTGTCTGGGCAGCGATTTTAAAATTTATAGAATCGCTTTACATGAAATTGAAAATAAGAACAAAGGTGTGTCGTGTGTGGAAGAAGCAATATTATTTTATGGACGGTTCTCGTGATCTGAATATTCATCACTCGTTTCTTATTTCACGATTCAAAAATACAACATTCCTAATTCATGAGACCGTTTTTCAGCTGAAAAAGAAAAGCGTAAAAGAGGTTGGATTTTAAAAGAAAGAAAAGAATTTCAGAACGAACTACGTAGTCGACGTTTGTTAAAATTGGAACCCATTCTTCAACATTAAGATATAGAAGCAATTTTTATGGCAACACTGGCCTTAGTTGGTGCTTTCTAAAGTCTATAAATCAGGGTGATTGGAGAACGGAGCCGTAAGTCTCTATTGGCTGAACAATGCGTCGTTGGAATAACGAACTCAATTGTGTTAAGTCAGTTGCACCTGAGCGAATCGAGCTTTTTCGTAACGATGCCGATGCACCTTTAGTTTTATTGAATGACGGGTCCGGGGATTGGAGTTTCGTTGGATGAACGTTGACGCTGTGTCGATTTGATAGCGAAAAATTTCTAAAAAAATATGCAAGAAGAATCTAGCTTGGTTATATACGTATTGCTAGAATTATCAAAGACTGTCGAAAAAGTGATATTTTCAGATTTTGATATGGTTGTTTTCTCCACTCGTGCAATAAAAGATAATTATAAATAATGATTATCAAGGAAATCGATTTATCACGATGTCTCGTCCTAGTGCATGCTACTTGTGATGTTATTTTTTGTGTCACAACACCACAACTAATCTTCAATAACTTGGTTAGTTATGTAATCAAAACTTATGTTGACCTCAGCAAAAGTTATTCGCAATAAACTGTGTCCATTTTCCTTAGCAATGACAGAGTATCTTGGTGCAAAACAAATAGAATGGTAAGAAAATTACGCCTAAAATAACGAAACCATTCATAACTTTTGTAAATATTTGATTCCTGTCTTACTTTATTTTCACGAGACAGACAGAGTTTCATGTCAATTGTCAGAACTGAACCTTTATCAGAAATTGTAAACTGACATATTAGATCATTTTTGAGAAAAGAAAAAAATCAGCTGCGAGTGGGACTTGAACCCATTTGATTTGAACTCTTTCCTCGTTTAAAATAATTAATTTGTACACAAGGATTGTTCAATATTTGGTTATTTTGTTTTAATATAACTGCGGTCCACTCTGAAAAACTAGCTGTTTGTGTATGTTGTATATTTACAAACGTACAACATACACAAACAACACGACCGGAAAAAACTTACTGTGGGATAAATAAATAGATATTTTTTACACTTCCATATTGCAATTCTGAAAAGGGAAATAAAATCGATAGAATCCAAAACCTCATTTCAAAAGTTTAAAATTAGCAGAAAACTGCAACTCATTTCGTTTAGAAACAGCAGCAGAAATTTTAAAATGGAACTCATTGGCGAGTTTCAAAATTTCATCAAAGTCCAGAAATGAAAAAGACTTCGTTGGTCACAAGTTAGTTCGATTCGAAACTTGAACGGGTCCGGTTCGAACCGTTCCGTGATTGCACTCCGTCTTGAAAATTTCGAGCAAATACTTTACAAGCTTTGGTAAAGTTTCGGAACGCACGATGAGACTTTAAATGAAATATTACTTGCGGGTCAGTTCGCCGGTTTGTTGAGTTTTGTACTGAATCGTAAGTGTATGGTGTCTTCCTAGAAGTTGCTTCCTTCCGTCTGTGTTTTGTTACTGCACTGGAGTTTCAGTTGCCCCTGGGACAGATTAAGGCCAAGAGCAAATACATATAAAACTATAATTAGGAAAATTGTAAGACTTTCCCACTGCTGGTACACAGGTTTCTTATCTATGAAAGGGAATGAACTTTAATCATAGACAGTCTTGATGATGATGACACTATTATGCTTCTATGTTATAACATTGCCAGATACACTACAAAGATGGTTTTGTTAATTGTTTTCAAGTTTACATCCTCTTTTCTAGATAATTAACTGAGCTGAATTAGATATAATTATCGTCATGCTAATTAACGGTTCTCTGTAATCAGCTTCTAGGAATTCTAATCTACGTTCAGTGTTAGACGTCAAATCAATGTTTTATTTGACTGAATAATTTATCGTGAGTGATTTGCGCTAAAATTATGTCACGCGTTTTACTCTAGCTTGCCACATAATCTGCTCGCTTTTTTGGCGCTTCGGCTTTCCCGGGTTTAAAATATTTTAGGTTATTATTTTTTTGGTTTAGCTTTAACCTTTAATTAACCTTGGTGTTGTGGAACGGATTGTCAAAAACAAAATCTAGCAACTCCAGGAAACCGATTATAGGCGTGCTAATGTTGTGAAAGGAATATTGCCAGTTGAATTGGTGTTTGCTCTTGGTATGACAGAAAATCATCATTTTGTTGACCATTTCCTGTGACAAAGTCGAAGTCAAAAATTATAATTACTCTATAAGCTCAAAATTCTTCTTATCTTGCGTATTATCTAATCATGCACATTGACAAAACAATAATAATTGTTCTGTATGATTGACGGTAATCAGTAAATAGATAAAGACTTTTCATTATGTGTTTTACAGTTGACTAATACAGCCAATAAAATAACTGAATGAGATAGATGAAGTGCCTTTAACGCAACCCAAAAGATAATTACGAATTGTCTCATTTAATCATTCATAAGAGTTTATCCAAATAGTATTAATACTGAATGGAAATATCACTTTCTAAATTATAACGGTTTTATTAGAATAGTGTAAAAACATACTACAACCATTGCGCTATTATTACTACGAATAGAGACGATCTCATCCAGGATGAGAGCGTGCGCCTAGAGCACGCCACTGAATGAACTTGTGCGCGTAGTCTCATCCTGGATGGGATACATGGTGTCGTCTCTATACGTAGTAATAATAGCTCAATGACTACAACAACTTATTATTTTGTACATCTTATCACTTGAACTTTCCATAGGTGCTCAAATGGGAACAGATTCGAATTATATTTTCGTTCCCGGTTGAGCAATTCGTCAAAATATTAATAGGTGCTCAAAGACACACATTTTAACACAGAAATAATACTTTTAAAAAGTAAGAAAAAACAAATATAAAGCGTTGTGTAATTATGTTCTGTCTTGAAAGTCTCCGTTTTATCTGTTTGTCCTCTAGTGTTAGGTAACTTTAGTTACCAAAGTGGACGAAGGGATCTAAAGTGTGTTAGCAAAGTTTCATTATTACTGTAATTGAACACTAATTACTTTTCTAAAGCCCAGCTGTAAAGGCCCTACCTACAGCAACTCAAACACAAGAACAACCCACCCAATAAGCTGCTCAATAAACAAAGTGATACCAAGTCTCTCGCAACTCCCACAAGTCTCTAATTCAAACACTCCAGAACTCAAACTATAAGTCATCCTTAATACCTAAGTAAGTACGTATTTGTCTTTGAATAGAACTAGGAGAGCATACGGCTATAAAGTTTCCACCAATTAATATTTGCTAAAGGTACTTTGGTAGTTCCAGAACTTAGATGCAGTTCCAGTGCTGAGAGGCAAACACACACAGATCTCTAATTAAATGCATATTTTACGATATACTGATGCTAAGGAGACAGTTTTGATATTTATCGTGCTTTGATAAGATAATACTTTAATCCCTGTTTTAAGAGGGCTGAGACTGTTGACGTGTTTTTTCCTTGCTCACTTACAAATGGGCAAAGAACTCTCCCAAATTCTTAAAAGAGTTATTTTTCTGGCGAGTCGCCTCGCCATCTCTTTCTAGGCCAGCTTTGGAGGTGTTCTCCTTCCAAGGCTGCCCTCCAGGAGGCATCCATTGTATGGAGACTTGCCGAGTGGTCAACGTTCATGCGGCTGACTTGACCCTGTGACCCATCCCAGTTCAGCCAACATTCTTGTGGCGTCCAGTGTATCCATTTTGGAACATAGTGCCAACTTAGCAACATTGTTGTTATTGTCACGTGTTATGCAATTAAAATGCTGAGTTCGATAAACAATACACTTAGTCATTCACATTTATAAGGAAAACGATAGTGACATTGGAAACTTTATCTGTAATATTATCCAAAATTAGCGAAAGCAGTTTATGGTGGTATCATATATCTTTATCAAAATCTCGGAACATAGCGTTCGCCCCAACTATGTCCGCGTAAAAGTTAGCAAATTTACAATACTTATATCTATTTTCTGTTGAATATCATCATCATTATCACCAGCCTATAATATTCCCACTGCTGGGTCTTCGCGATGTGAGAGCGAGTGGGCTGTAGACCAATACACGGGCTTAGTTCGGGATTAGAGCTGCCACGTTTCTGCGAACTTTTGTTTCTAGGACATGCCAGTTTGTTACAATACTTTCCTTCACCGTTTTGAGAGCACGATATGATAAATTACACAAAGTAATGCGCCGTACTAGGTTTGAACCCACGACCTAAAACTCACAAGGTATCTTTATCATTGAGCCAATCAATGTATGTTTTCTATTTCCTTATAACAAAATGTGATTACCTAATGTATGTATATGAAACTGTACACCACCAGTAATCGCAACATCAATAATTTTATTATGCCAAATAATCAGAAAACCTAATGTCTTTAAATATTATGTTTGACTACCAAAATTGAACTTTATGTTGCGGTCAGTAGATACATTATTCCGTCTTTGAGCGAATCTGTCTTTATGCTAACAAATGGAAAATCAGTGGCAGCAATGCTATGGTTATTTCTTCGCGCAAAACAATTTCAGCAGACAGACTTACAGACTTTTTAACTTCGACTATTTCAGTGCAGGAAAATCAATGAGTCAGGTCAATGACAATCAACTGTAATGTAGATGATTCATATCGCATAAAGTTGTTAATGAAAACGGTGATTCACTAATTTGCGTAGATTACGTGACTGACTAACATAGCAAACAGTTTTATTC
This sequence comes from Agrotis ipsilon, assembly GCA_028554685.1. NCBI lineage: Eukaryota > Metazoa > Arthropoda > Insecta > Lepidoptera > Noctuidae > Agrotis > Agrotis ipsilon. The sequence continues at coordinate 4,411,015 of CM052961.1, read as the reverse complement.
TACATATGACGATACCTTTGTTTTGTATTGCAAGCAAAACCCCAAACTGCGTCAAACAAACGTGACGTGTTTCGCGGCCTCTTTTTGATCCTCCCAGGTGTCTAACGCGCGGACCCGCTAGCAGTAAATGTTGTTACTAGTGTAACATCTACTACATTACTACACGATCAGCGATCAGCCGATCAGCCACTGACCGTAAGTCTACTGACGGTACAGTTAGCGGTTGAGCGATCAACTGCTACGCTGCGCGGCGTGGGTTCCTTCCCCGCACAGAACAAATTTAGTTTCACCTACGATTAGTTGTTCTGAGTCTGGTGTATTGAGTTTCGATATTTGGAAACACACCCACTAATACAGGAGAATTTTTGAGAGAGCAGTAAGGTCAGGTCGGCGAAGACCATCTGGCGGGTAAGACCGTACAATAAGCAATACAAAAAAGTCTGAATAACCATTGCAATTACAACCAGAACTACAAAAAAAAAATTAATAGTACTAGTATTTACGGTCCTACCCGCCAGACGGTCTTCGCCGAGTTGACTATAATGTGATGATAAAACTATAAGATCTTCATGATTCTGAAAAGTTTAGGATGGTACAGAATGAGCAGGAAACGAAACAGGGCATCCCTCAGAGGTCTTTCCAATCACTCCACACGGGTCGAAGATATCAGTTTGAATAGCTTAATCAACAGTACTTTCATAGGTACTCGAACTACGATTAGAGAATATGACACACAACTATTACAAATTAATCAGTACCGCTGCGTCAACAAGGTCGTATTGACACCAAGCAAATATAGTCATTATGCACACATACAACTAATTACGTGTTTACTATCTAACGTGTAATTAGTGTGACGAGCATTCAGCCATAGACATGTGATTTAGGTTAACCAATATTAATAGTGCAACTAGATTAAGTTCGAAATTAGTTTGAATTTTCATCAAATTGTATGGGCTATCTTTTCTCAGTACATGACAAGCGTCTCAGTTTGATACTATCTTATCATATCACACGTGTATTGTGTTATTGAGAAGACATAATAAATAGTCAGCTTCACGTGTCCATGTGGTTATTATTAGCAATACCACTGAGGGTAGGTACATAAAATAAATAAAAATAATTCCCGTTTAAAACTTCAGTTTTTAAAATTTGATTAGTAATACCAGCATTTTCGAGCGGTTTCTCTAACATTTATTTAGAACAATAAATTCGATTCGTACGTGTGGCGCTATCTATTGTTATCATTAGTAACGTTATTCGTTTCTCTCGGGAACAGGTAGCCTTCCATGACATCTTTAAGCGAGAGTAATTCCAATGAGGAAACGAGATGGCGCTAGACGATTCGTAAAGCTCTATCTTCTTCCCACACTGGAATTACTATCGTTTTAAGACGTCATGGTAGAAACGTACCGCCAGGCCGTTTTGGAATAAAAAGTTTATGTTTTCCTGAAAACGTATAAGCACAATTTGAGTATGTTTAGTAGTTTAGGTGTAGAAATAAGCAAACTTACTTTGGCATTTATAGAAGTATAGTTAAGATTGTGATAATTAATCAATGTATTATAATCTAACGAGATTGGGTGATTGATTGATAGGGTGACTTATTCGATATATCGATTAATGTTATGAGATAATAATATCCGGTAAATGGCAGGGGCAACCGTCATCGTCAAATAAATGTAGCAAATCTGTACAATAAAAGAAAAAGAATTTAAATAGCAATAGTGCCTTAAACAATACAAGAGAAAGCCAAGCGAACGCCAATAACTTCTCAAAGAAAATTCTCGTCAATTTTCACTAGAGAAAAATGGCGGGAGGTCGAGGGAACTGTATTTCACAATAAATCTGGTATATAATGTTAAATGCGGCAACCCAGGGTGCCTCTGAGGGCAATATGGATGGAGCACATAAATTCTTCTTTGCATCAGTGATGCTGGCCGCATATGATGGCGGTTTGAGCGTTAAAGATGTCCGCCGTTTGTCTTGCGTCCTACGCCTTATGAAAATTACAGACTTTCTGAGTAAGTACAGAGCTAGTTTCGGAGTTTGTGACCTAGATAATATGAAGCCGCGAAACTTAGGTAGGTACCTACCTACGTCTTGATATGAATGAATGTAATTAATTTCATAAACAACTGACGTGACTCATCTACACGTACGTCTATCTAATCGGTATAAAAGATATATACGCAAACATTAAAAGAAAAGATATTAAAACAAGGAAAAGGCCGAAGGAATTTTATAGTTAATATACCTAAAAATAATGTAAAAGTTGTATTTTCAAGTTTCCCACTGCTGGACAATGACCTTCCAGTTCCCCTATTACCTATTCCTGACCTTTTTCACCGCGAAATTCACACGATTTTCTTAATATGTGTGTCATTTGGACTGTGCACACTATTCGAACTAATAAAGGTGTTGCTTAAGAGTAACTGTATCACTGGTTATAAAGCAGACGGAAAACACAGATGACTAATTAGTAATGATACGTTTTCTGACTTCATTCATTCAATTCAAAATGAATCATTACATAATCGCAGGCAGATAAAAATAAATCTTCCATTTCATTAATAAAACTCATAATCGCTTAATCTTATCAATAATGAGTCATCTGATAAAATGAGGCAATAACAAACATACGACACAAGGCACACCTTTTGCGAAAATGAAAAAAAAAAACTTTGCATGCTGCATTATAAATCTTATCTGAAACAGTTTACGTATCATTTTCCTAGTAACTGTAGGTATTGATAAAACAGCAGATACAAAAATTATTCATCTCAACATCAAATTGAAAACAGATAAGTAATATTTTCGTTCGTATTTACAAACGAGCGTCACGTACACGTGGCACAGGAAAATCAACCTTAATACAACAATAATAAGACGTTGTCAGTAAAAATAAATGATTAAACTTTATTACCTACATGGGACTAAATTAAAACTAACGAAATGTGGGTTTAATATGTATTACAAACACTTCTGCCCAAACTTTAGAGGCTCACAGGCTTGGCTTGGCTTTTTTCCACAACATACCATTATTATGTTATGGAAAAAACGCTTCCAAAATATTTTCATTTTATAATATTCCACAAGTATCACACAACGCCATCTAGTCCCAAACTAAGCAGAGCTTGTGTTATGGGTACTAGACAACTGATAAACATACTTATGTATTTTTAAATACATCTATACTAATATTATAAAGCTGAAGAGTTTGTTTGTTTGTTTGTTTGAACGCGCTAATCTCAGGATCTACTGGTTGGAATTGAAAAATTCTTTTTGTGTTGGATAGTCCATTTATCGAGAAAGGCTATAGGCTATATAACATCACGCTATCACATATAGGAGCGGAGCAGTAATGAGAAATGTTTCAAAATCGGGAAAATGTATTCCTTTTTTAGAGCTTCCGTTGCGTGCGCTGCGTAAACGGTTAGAGTTTCGCAAAAAAATATGTACTACGGAATTATTCCTCATAAAATTTTCTAAAATAAAGTCCGCGAGAGCATATATCTATCTTTAAAGGTTAAGTCACTACAACCTTTTTTATGGGAACCAAATTTGTTTTAGAGTAATGCGTTATTTGCGAAGGTGTTTTCATTAACATTATATTAATCCTTATCCAAATAAATACGTTAATCATCACAAGCGTTTAATTTTGAACGAAATTGCCCTTTACATCATTTGATTTCAATGAATATCTTAGGAGATATCACAGTTTCAAAATAATACCGCGACAAAATAATGACGGGCTGGCACAATTGCGTTGATAAAATCCCTCTTTATGCCGGTCAATATCGACATCAAACATTGCAAACGCGCATGTAACTACCATTTTGTTATAATTTGCAACCTTGAATACCCTGTGCTGTCAATTCAGTAGTTTTTGCGTGTGTATCTCATGAACCGTGATAGCTAGAGATTTGAAATTTTCACAGGTGATGTACATCTGTTGCTGCTTTAATATGCTGGACATTGTTACATTTTGTTATTTTTATTAACACGTACTAAAAAGTGATAAATATTGCTTGAACCTTGAACTTAATTGAATGCTATTCTTTAGAACATAACACTTTTTTGTCTAATATGTACGTTTCAATTATAACAAAACATACTAAAAACCAGAATACAATAAATATTAAGGGGGGCTCTCATTGGTCGCGGGACTTATTTCATTACCGTGACCCCGGAACATAAAGAGCTATTGAAGGACACCATGGATTTTAGTCAGTACAAGTCTGACAGTCCCTCCCAGCCCGGGGTGGGAGGGCTCATTTGATGATTTTACCACGTAAAAAAAGGGAGGCTCCCATAAAAAAACGTGGTTTTGTTGCTGGTTTTTGTAGATATTATAAAGTAATGTAATGTTTCGGAGGCTGTTTCTCACGAACCGTGATAGTTAGATAGGTTACATTTTCACAGATGATGTGTGTCTATTGCCGCTGTAACAACAAATACTAAAAACTGGTTAAGTGCGATTTTGATTCGACATTGACATTGACAGAACAGGGTTATCGGGGTTGCAAACTTGGGTGTTAAATACTCTAAACTCTAAAGGGACCTAAAAACATATGAAAGAATCGTAGTTACATGCGCGTGTGCAATGTTTGGTTTTTTTTATGTCGATATTGACTGGCCTACTTTAAGAATCGTTTGGAAAGGCTACGGGCTGCGTCCTCACCTTCAGTCTGACGCAGTCCTACCGGTTTTCGTTTTTTTCGTTTTGGGAGGTACCTCAAGATTCAGTGGCAATTAAGGGGAATGGTTAGCAGTCGGAATGCGTGAGGGAAAAGACATCCTCTACCTCTCGCCCCAGCCACCACTGAAGATACCCACGACGTCGGAAATAGCGCTCTTCAAGGGAACTGATGGAGACGGGACTATAGGACCAAACTCCTAACATGACGCGGGTGAAACCGCGGGCAGAAGCTAGTACTTAATATAGATAAATTACACCCAGACACAGAACAAATGATCATGCTCTTCACACAAACATTTGTCCTGGGTGAGAATCGAACCCACGACCCCCGGCATAGCAGTCAGGGTCACTAACCACTCTACCAACAGGCCAGTCATTGAATTATGATTATGATTGTCTGTAAGTATGATATACAATCTAGGAAATAAGTCAGATTCCATTTTGAGTTTGAGTTCATGCAATCAGAAACATGAGGTTTTATTGTATTTATTCCAAAATACAATCTAAATAAGTAGGTAAGTAAACTCGTACCTACTTACCAGCAAGCAGACTGGATAAATACAACATCACTAAGCTGCGCTCCGAAGCAGAGCAAGGAATGCTTCGGAGCGATAATTGCGAGCAGTTTACTAACGCGCAGTGGATATCAGATCCAGCTTAAACAGGAGCTTCCGTCCTTGCCGCCGAAGTACCGTTTCCGGAGGAAGCTGGACGCGGGGTGGTGGGGGGTCGCAAAGCCCGGAGCTCACTGACCGAACGGCAAGTTAAGATGTTTGTATACATATAGAACCTATTTTTATAATGTAATTTACTTATAGAAATATATTTACCTTCGGAAAACAAAGAAGTTGTGTTATTGGATAATGCTATTAGTTTTAAGCATTGTGATTTAAAAAGAGTGTCCATGGAGTTTCTTGTTCGTTCTTCTCCATAAAGATCTTCTCCTTGGAAAGGGCATCTACGGTACCTACTTTTACAGTTATTATGTCTTGTGAGTGGAACTGTCGCACCATATAATTTTGTGGCATTTTTTTTTCATCATTGACTATCCAAAAGTCCTTGGCTAACTCGAAACAAATGATTTGATTTGATCCTGCAAAGAAACGCACGACCTGTTGATGAGTAAAGACAGCGGCAACTACATTTTATTTAATTTGGTCTATTTACCTCAAAGGTTTTAAGGGAAGTTAGTAAAGGTTTTATGGTACCTAAGTTTAAGGATAACTACCGAGCTTAAATATAATGAAAAGCGGCACATCTACATCTCTTGGTGTTCCGTCCCACCAATGGATTCCTAGCCTAAGCAGATTCTAAACAGATCAAAGCATATTTAGGTATTTCCTGAAAATAACTAATTATTCAAAACCGAGTTTGCTGGTATGGATTACTTGGGTGTTAAAATGTGTTAGAATTTCGTATTACCCGTACAAAGTTCTAGGTGTTTAAGACATAGCACCGTAATTACATTCCGATATAAAACGTCCTGGATAGACATGTTAGTAGATAGATCTTATAAATAACATAAACTATTATCGAATTTCGGCTACAGTAGCAATACGCTTTTTGCGAAATTCGGGGAGGAGACTACATACAAATACACATCGATCGCAGCCTCCGCCGCGGGGTGATTTACGTATCAAGTTTAATATGCAACACACCCTCTTTAAGTACTTTTGTTATATTTTTTTATCGTGGTAAAATCATCAAATGAGTCCTTCGTCCACAGCCGGAGGGACTGTCAGACTCGTACTGACTAAAATCTACGGTGTCGTTCAAAAGCCCTTTTCGTTTCGGGGTCACGGTAAGTCCCGCGACGATTTTTTGTTAGATTTTATCCATATTTTTATAAAAAACAAACAGAAAATGTTTATCAAAATATCCAGTTTCAAATTTTACGGCGTCCAATAAAGTGGTTAATTGGAGGCCCTGTTTACGCGCACATAGCATATCCTATGCACAAGTGCATGAGCAAATACAAGTGCACTTTCGATTGCTTTACTCTGATAATCCGGAGGGTCGGCAGTTCGACACGACACGAGATCAAACGCAGAACCAACGGCTTAAGGTGCTTTCCGAGGCACAGGGGTTGCTCTCCACGAAATTCGGAATTGATACTATGGTAGTCTTAATACATACAATAGAATAGAATAAGATTTATTTTCTCACCACAATACCTATATACATGCAATAACATGGAAACATCTCGATACAGTAAGCATATTGTGGGAGACTGGTGCCTAAACTAGGATTGGGGCCTGTATTTTAGGACTAATAAAATAACCTAATATGTAATATAAATATCTTATCGAAATAAATAAATAAATAAAATAAATAAATATTCCACAACTATCACACAACGCCAACTAGTCCCAAGCTAAGCAGAGCTTGTGTTATGGGTACTCGACAACTGATAAACATACTTATAAATTTCTAAATACATACATATTATAGACTAGCTGTGCCCGCAACTTCGTTCGCGTGGATGTCGGAATTTAACAATGTATTTTTTAGTTGCAAGCGCTTAATTCAGGCCACGTTTTTCATATAAACCGTGTATTTAGATTTTTTTTATTATAGATATAGATAGATAGATAGATATATTACACCCAGACACAGAACAAATGATCATGCTCATCACACAAACATTTGTCCTGGGTGGGAATCGAACCCACGACCCCCGGCATAGCAGTCAGGGTCACTAACCACTAGACCAACAGGCCAGTCGAAATCGCCTTTTTTTTCATGGTATAATCATCAAATGAGTCCTCCCAACCCGGCAGGGCGGGGGGGACTATCAGACCTTGTACGAACTTTCAGTAACCCTTTGAGCACCGGATTCACGGTATGTGTATGTCCCACAACTCCGGCAAGGCTATGGCCCTCTATACTGACTTTAAATTAAGATGACAAAGTTTCTATTGATAAAACACTTCTGAAACTGAAGTGCCAATCATCGCTTTTGATGTTGTTCAATGAAAAGCATACTTGCTTTATGATTAAAGATCCTTCGCAAGACAATGACGATACGGCATACCCTTGATATAGCGAGACTTATCAACTATATTGATGAGTCGCCAATCTTCTTTATTATTATATGACGTTGTAATAATACATTGTATAAAATCAAGCCGCTTAATCTGTCTATACGTGCAATAACTTTCGAATGACGGCACTAAATTGAATGATTATGTTCGTTTTTGACAATTTTGATTGGGACTAGTTTAAAAAATAACGTTTAAATCTATCTATCTATACATACCTATAATAAAATAGTAGGAAAGTCAAAACTGTACATTGAATATTTTTTTTAAAGAATACTTGGGGTGTGATCTACAATCGATACCGAAGCCAAAAATATAGTTTTTAGAATTTTTGTCTGTTTGTCTGTTTATCTGTTTGTCTGTATGTATGTCCGGGATAAACTCAAAAAGTACTGGACGGATTTGAATGATTCTTTTTTTGTTGTATAGGTATTCAATCTGGTCAAAACATAGGCTATAAATTATTCTGGAAACTTGAACACCTGGCGCAGAACCGCAACAGACCAGCTAAACTATAAGAGATACAAAAATGGTGCGATAGCAAAAAGTGTTCCACGTGATGAGCATTTTCTGCTGAGAGAATAAAATTGAAGATCTGGAACACCTGATGTGGAACTCCAAGAGCCCAGCTACACTATAACATGTACAGGAATGACGTCTAAGCAAAGTTGTTCAGCCTGATGAGCACTCTCTGTTGACGTATAAAAATTGAGGATCTGGAACACCTGATTTGGAACTCCAAGAGCCCAGCTACACTATAACAAGTACAGGAATGACGTCTTAGCAAAGTTGTTCAGCCTGATGAGCACTCTCTGTTGACGTATAAAAATTGAAGATCTGGAACACCTAATGTGGAACTCCAAGTGCCCAGCTACACTATAACGCGTGGTAAAATCCGTTCCGGGGTCACGGTGAAGGAAATAAGTCCCGCGACCCCGTCAGGCTTTGGCCCTCTGTGAGGGGGCCCCGTCATTTTGCTGACGGTCTTTAGGCGCGCGTGGAACACGACGCGCCGTCGGCCCGGACATGGTCCATGGTCGGACAGCGAGTTGTCGTCTACCCACTGTGGTTGGGGCGGAGAGAGGACGCTGTCCTGTGTCCTCCGGGCGACCTTCGCAGTGGTGACACCCAGGCGTTTCATCCTTTCTCATCAGACACAGGTACCTCCCGAAACTTCCGTGTCCGGTGAGGACCTGCATCATGCGGTAGGTAAGGACGCCGCGACGTCTCTCCAGCCACTCCTCAAAGAGGGGTCTTACCGACGCTATTGCGGCGTGCCCGTGGAATGACGTCTTAGCAAAAGTTTTTCAGGTTGATGAGCACTATTTGTTTATGTATAAAAAATTAAGTTATGGAACACCTGATATGGAAATCAAAGCTATCACTAATTTCACATACAGTGAAATTAGTATAGTGAGTATTTTATAATTATACAAATTATAAAATAACATAAGCTGGGATTTCTTCCACGCAGTAAAGGCGGTAACAGTTTAGGACCGATTTTCGATGACGATGAATATTATTGTACTCTACTGGCCAAAAGCCATTTTTTTTTTGCCGGGCTCTTGGAGTTGGGTAATAGACTTTTCAGATCTTAGATTTTGACGATCCTGTTGTCGCTGGCATAAGCAACAGGATACGCGTACGAAGTCGCGGGCAGAAGCTAGTATAATATAAAAAAATACAGAAAATCCACCCGATAATTCGAAAATTTTATCTCGTGAGAAGTCGGGTTTTGTTTTAAAAAAAAGAGATGAATTAAAGTAAAATCTTCTCAAAACTACACAGATACCATATTATTACATTCATTATTGTAATACGTTCATATTGTGTAGAACTTACTTCCAACCTTCTATTGAAAATCTATTGGGAGGACTATGTTCAGCAGTGGACTCTCTACAGCATATACAATGAAGATGATAATAATTTAGATAAGTCGTTTAAAACATAAATTATGCCAAATATACTCTTCTAGATTGAAACTACTAAACTACAATGTCTCATAGAGTAATTTCTCAGAAATTCAGTTTCCCACAACTTATCAACTTTGAGTTTGCTAAAACTCTAAGACTACATTTCCCCTTAAACCAACGTTACTTTGTAATGGAGTAAAGTTGAAACTTAATTTAAATACATAAGTAATAAACTCATAAGAACTAGAGTCGCCTGACACTCCTTTAACAATTCCTGACTTTTCCGGAACACTTTTGGGGGCATAATGTACACAACTTTGTATTTATACTGCAGGTATTCTAGATCAGGGTTTTGCTGCAGGTCGTTTTTGTGCTACGTGGCACTTAAAACTTTGGAACAATATGAATAACAATTTACAAACTTTCAACCATTGAAAGTCTGCACGAAACCACAAGCGTCATCTTTGTCAGTATTAAATCCGTAAATAAAACGTCGCAGACAACTACAAGTTTTAATAAATTCGTCACCGAACTTCGGAGCCGAAAGCCTTACCTAATTAAGATAACGTCTTTGGTCGTGGGGGATCCGGTACCCTGCGGAGGAAACTTCAACTTTAGCAGTTTCGTGTTTGTCTTAGACGACTTGGACAGTGAAGTAACTAGTCAAACAAACTGGCCGTCGCCGGCATCCGATTTAAGCCTAGCTTAACATCCAAATTAAATGCTGTTACACGTTCAGTTTTGCAGACTGCGAAATGCTTTAAACACACTCCCGCAGCAACCGACAAAGTGTTATGAAACCAGACTATGTTAAACGTCCGTTTGCAGAGGAATTTTGTTGAATACTTACATTGTGGTTTAAAAACGCGAAAAACATTTTCATTCGCCGCAGGCTGTGGTGCTGCATCAGCGGTTGCGAACAATAATACAAACAAAATAATGACGACTACTCCATTTTGTAGTTTTGCGTAAAGAGCGGAATGTTTATTCGGTGTTTTCATGAAGCATATTGTATTAATTCGACAGTGCTGTGTTTCCTCGCTTTTCGTTTCGTCAGTTGTTAACTAAAGTTTTCGTAGTAGAAGTTAGATTGTACAACAAAGTTGCTGAAATCCAATTTATTTTGGGTATACCTGACTTTTTTGTTTGATCTTTACAACTGCCAATGTCAAACTGTTTCAGAATGCCGGATTCTTGGATATGTACTCATAGTAATCACGGCTAATGAAAATATTAATACCGTAAAAAGAAATACTGATCACAATCAGATAAAGGAAGGTTCCTTTCCTGCTAAAATGCGTCAAAAGCTTGAATAGAAACGAAAAAAATCCTAAACCTTCACCACTAAAAATACGCTATTCCCATAAGATCACTGATAAAATACAGTGACAACTTACACTTACCCGGAAGTAAATTTGCTCTGAACAAACTTAAACACATCTCGAACGCTGGAAAACTTTGTAAATATGTAAGCGAGTGCGTATAGTAGCGATCTAAGTTATACGGGTCTCAGTCCCAAGTTTCGTATTAACTGTGAAACTTAAACATCAAAGCAACAACGCGAACTTGCTGCGAGACCTCATACCTGCTGACAATTTCAATAACTAACTTTGTCATATCGCTTTACTGAAATACTTGCCGTAAATTAAACCTTTCGACAGTTGCTGGGAATATCGCTTTGTAATTGTTCACTCGTACTATGTAACCTTTGTGTTTTGAGCCATTATGAGTTACATTGCTTAGGGATACTTGCCGTTGTTCTTTGAAATAATATGTTATGAATGAAACTGTTACAAAGTTATTACTGCCGTAGGTTATACCTTTATACACTCGTCACAACACACACGTCGAAGCACACCAGTATCACCGGGTGCCTACCTACCTCACGGACAGAGTCGTTATCTACACCGGTCACCTGGGATAGTGGAACCGGCAAGAGACGTCGTGCGGTGTTCCACAGGGATCGGTCTTGGGGCAACTCTTGTGGAACATCGTATACGACTGGGTGCTACGCGGCGACGTCCCTGACGGCGTCGGCGTTATATGTTGTAAGTACGTGGGACTCGTCCACGACATTATACTTACTACTTTTTTGTGTAAGTACCTACTTGCGTAAAAAAAATCTGTCATGAATAGTAAAAACGTAAGTTTTTATGAAAAGATGGGGTAAAAGTATCACCTAACTATGTAACTATGTTTTATGTGTAATTGATGTCATAATTTAGATATCACGCTACAGCACTTTTATTGGTCGTTAAGTTTTTTAGTACATCATATTTTTTTTTGTGAAAACGCTCTTGTTTTCAGTCATAAATCTTTTTCATGTGTCACACGTGAATGCATATATTAAATGGTCGATACAATATATCTATGTACTAAACGTTATTAAATAAATTAGCGAGTGGGTGAAGCGTACAAGGGATTAAATATCTCACTTTCAGAAATAAGTGAAGGGTTTCTTCTGATCTCTTTGTTGGCAACACGTTCATTAATTCTAAAGCCTCAGGCTGTTGTCTTTAAGCCGTCTCTTCAGTCTAATGAAAAACGAACTTATAATTGAGTACATAAAGGTGGAACTCGACAGGCTGACGTATACATTTATCTTCGTTTTAAAACCTTCAATGTTATAGATCTTCGTCGTACAAGTCTGGTCGTTCTCTTGAGACTTTTTCTTTTTTAACTTTTTTGAATAATATATTGCTTTTAAAACTACTAACTTGACTTCAACAGAAGAGAACAAATGTACAAAGACATTCTGCCTTTTGAAAGATGTTAACATGGACACGATTATTTCGAAGCAGGGCAAAACTGGTGGTTAGGCAAAACTTTTTGAAAAAAAAGTCAGTCAGGAGTCAGTCAAAAACAAACACAAAAAAAACAAAAGAAAACCTTTGCACAATAACATTTTATCGGTAGTATAGTCGGTGACTTTGTATTTATTTCACTTACTACTCGTATTTTGGTGGCATCGCACCACCAATTATAAAACTGCACTAATAGGTTACTCAATTGCTTATCAAACAAATAGCCCTAAATAATTCGTGCAAAAGTTAATTATAGAATAAACAAGCCGTCAAAAATACACAGCGTACCGATAATGTTGAGGCAACACCATAATGTATGCAAATTGTGGTATTTCGGTGAAATATTGCTTATAATAGTGTGCGACCGTTGATGCGGACAGATGCTGATAACATTAATGTCATGCAGACGGATTCATCATGCGAGTGTTACGGAGCCGTGGATGGATATTGGTATAACTATGGAAATGAATCCCTTTGAATGTTTTTCTCTTTATATTTTGTTGTGCATATCACTTTTTTTTTATCGTGGTAAAATCATCAAATGAGTCCTCCCACCCCGGGCAGGGCGGGAGGGACTGTCAGACTTGTACTGACTAAAATCCACGGTGTCCTTCAATAGCCCTTTATGTTCCGGGGTCACAGTGATGCAAATGAGTCCTGCGACCCCGGCAGGCTTTGGCCCTCTGTGAGGGGGCCCCGTCATTTGCTGACAGCTCTTTGAGGCGCGCGTGGAACACGACGCACCGTCGACCCGGAGATCATCTGCTGACGTCCGACGCAGTGGGCGTGTACCACTGCGGTTGGGGTTGAGGGAGGACGCTGTCCTCTCTCTCTCGCGGCCCGCCACCTCCTTCACGAGCATTACTGCTATGTTAAGTTTTTGATTATTTTTGTACGTAATAGTAAAAGTATTATATTATATTAATGTATTATAGTAGTAGTAGTTAAGAGAAGATTAACCGCCTTCAAAAACAACCACAAAAAAGGGTAAAATAACCTACAAAATAACTTTTCTTTCGGAAGTCGGTGGCTTTGTTTTATTATTTCGATGTCTTTTTGCCACCGACTTCCGAAAGAAAAGTTATTTTGTAGGTTATTTTACCCTTTTTTGTGGTTGTTTTTGAAGGCGGTTAATTTTTTTTTGAAAAAAGTTTTTTATTTTACTCTTTTTAGTTTAAATTTTCAACCCAAATTCTTGGCAAATACATTATTTTCTTACATGTGCACTAGAATTTTGTAATCCGTAGCACCGGTATTAACATCGCCCATGTTGTGTACATAAAAGAAAATTCCAATAAAAATCCCTATCTCAAAAAATGCTGAACAGAGTTCGATGAAACTTGCAGTATTCCCTAAGGTGAACGATCCCTAGTACAACAACAAAACAATTTTGAAAATCGGTCCACAATTGTCGAAGTAATCGCGTAACAAACACGCAAAAAGTAAAGATCATCATATCGTCCAAGTAGGGGAAATTAATAAAAATGCTCACAAAATAAAAAGTACTGAACCAAATTTGATAAAATTTTTATGGGACCAAACTGCAAGTAACCTCGATCGAACAAAAAAAAATCACACTAATCGGACTAGAAACCTCGGAGTAATCGATGTACATACATAAAAAAAAAAAAATAAAAAAAAAAAAAACATACCGACCGAATTGAGAACCTCCTCCTTTTTTTGAAGTCGGTTAAAAAGTTAGGAGGAATGCAGGAGCTTGTGGCTAAATAATAACAGCGAGTTTCCTCCGTGCCTCGGAAAACACGTAAAGCCGTTGGTCCTGGCTGTCATTTGTAGATTTTTGACAGTCGTTACTGAGACTACAGAGGCTCCAAAGTCGTCAGACTTTGAAAGACTTAGAAAGACTGGTTATCAAACCAGTCTTTCCATGAGGATCGTATTCTCCAGTTACTGGGTTGTGGAGATCCGGCAGACAGTCGCTCCATGTAAAATACTGATATTCAGCTGCATCCGGTTTGACTGGAAGCCGATCCTGAGAAAAAGGCTATGCAGATGATGATTTATGATGGAGTAATATAACTGCTAGTTATACCAAAACAAAAAAAAACTGTTTAATATTATCATGGCAGTGATTTTTGAAAATTGAAAAAGTGAAAGTGAAATTAAAATGAAATTGAATCAACGTCAAAGATGACAGACAAGAGCAATGGAAAAATATGTAACAAACTACAAAGTACAATCCTGTAGCAAATATATAAAATTGTTTGACAATAAATGAAGCTTGTCTAGGGCCCAGACAGTATAACATTCTTTGAAAATTACGCCTGATTCAAAATTGCTGGAAGTCATGCCAGAGGGCCTTTGTCCAGCAATAATATGACAAGTGACATTAAATATATAATAGTTCTTTGTTACAAGTCTGTATGATGAATGTGAGAGCTAAAGCTATATTTAGTACGTCAGCTTGTGTTGAGAAATAATGGTCTCGCACTTTTAATCAATCAATCAATTTTAATTGATTAAAAAAAAGTTCAAAAATTAATAATTTTTGAATACATACCACGTATGACATATGGTGAATTTTATAATCGTAGAATCTCAGGAAATTTGATGAAAATTTGAATGTAAACTTTGATTAACGTAAGAAAAAAATACATTTCAAATATTTTTTTTATCCTACTGACATTTTTAAGTTTCAACTACACTCGACTAGCTCATTACCAAAACAGACAATTGTCTGTCAGAGAATAATTCAATGTCCCGAAATGAAGATTTTTCAAACCAAAGCAATGAAGAACATCTGTGCATTCTAAAGGCACACCTATTTCACCAAAACGTTTGCATTCAAAGTAGTATGTTATTGTAAAGGCAGCAAACATGAAATCTATCTAGCACAGATGTTTAAACGTGATCTTCGGAGCCTCACGTAACTAAAAGCTTCACGTGGCGTTGTTGCCACGCAGCTGGCTGTAGTAGAAGCTGTTGCTATGCGACTGTACTAACATATACAGGGCGTCCCACGGCTATGCCACATTGAGGGAAGATACCTTAAATATAGTAGATGGAACATTTACCTGAAAGAAGACACTATTTTAGTTTTTAAAACGGTTTAAACTGCATTCATAGATTTTTTTAAGTTTTTTTTTCGACAAGGACTGAAACAATCAAAAGAATGCGACTTTGTATTCAACAGTGTGTTATGGGACTCATTTTGAGATTTGATAAATTGATTATTTTGTAACATAAATGTTACAGTTCATGGTATTCCTTATATTTCTGACACTATGTTATTAAGCAAAAAATAATCCTTAAGATGAGCCTTTCGACTGGTAAGATAAAACTACAAGTTATTTTTTTTCTCGTGTTGCTAGTTCGATCAAAAATAGAAAAATCTATTATGAATGCAGATTAAATTGTTTTTTAAAATTAAAATAATGTCTTCTTTCAGTAAAATGTACTATCTACAATATTTAAGGAACTTTCCCTCCTAATGACGGGGCCTCCTCTCAGAGGGCCAAAGCCTGCCGGGGTCGCGGGACTCGTTCCATCTCCGTGACCCCGGAACATAAAGGGCTATTGAAGGACACCGTGGATTTTAGTCAGTACAAGTCTGACAGTCCCTCCCGCCCTACCGGGGGTGGGAGGACTCATTTGATGATTTTACCACGATAAAAAAAAATGTGGCATCGCGGTGTGACGCCCTGTATATGTATATAAGGCATCTCGTTCACCGAATTCTAATGGAATACGACAGGTGAATTTGAATATGTAGGACAGAATATTTTATTTTGTTTCTTGTGCCTTGGAATTGTAATGTTTCTAAGAAGTGATGATCTAATCAAGATTCACTAGCGTTGAGACGTTTGGATGGAGACAGGGAATTAGTAGTGGTTTTTTTTTGAGTTTTGGTCAAAAGACCAATTTTTTATGTCACAAATGGACTTCTGCAACCCCCACAACAGGACTCAGGCCACGGAACGCGAACCAGGGGGGTATTACAACGACCTAAAACCAGGCTTATTCCAGTTAGTGAAAGAGACGGTGAAGAACGACTTGCATAGCTCTGTCACTTTTACTCGCCGGAATAAGCCTGGTTTTAAGACCTTGTAATACCCCCCCTGATCAATCATTGGCTGTATAAAAAAACCTGTTTCCATTAAATCATAATTGACGATATTCAGACTTGATAAGGTTATAATTATTTTTTTTTTTTTTTTTTTTTTTTTAGATTTATGCAATAAAGTTTTTGTTTATTACATGCTAAGTTGACAATATATACAAACTAAAGCTAAAAATTAAAAATAAATAAAACTATACATTTACAACTAAACTTACACTAAAATAAAAAAATAAAAACCTATTTTAACAAAAACAAAAAAAAAAACATAAAAAGGCAGAGTCACTTAGGCGTCAAAGTACTCCTCCGCATCGCTGTCATCCGGAAACGTGCCCAGAAGACTGGCAGCATTGCCACGTTGGATGGCAATGCTTATTCTTTGACCAAAAAAGGAACCAGCCCTCTATAATTAAATTAATTATCAGAACTCATTTGGCAGGATCGAAATTATAACACTTTAAATGTATGTATTTGACATTAATTTAAAATGTTAAGTGATATTATGATCACGAAAGGATTGTATAAAATGGGAATTTGAATTTAATTGAATCATCTGCCAAGTTTTTCCATTCTAACTTGAGCAATCGTAATGGCGGCAGTAGTCCCCAAACAGTTTGTTTACTGTACTTTGCTTTATTATTATTTGTTGTCCCACACTAGGAACTCTCCTGCGTCGTATAGATGCGTTTACAAACATAGAAACTCACACATACAAACACTCAGACCCGAAACAACCACTCTTGTACTTAGGTCATACCAATTTTTGTACCGTACAGAAATCGAACCCGCGACATACTGCGCAATAATACAATCACTCAGCTACTGTGCTACTGTATCGTTCCTAAAGTACTATTTACTTACTTACTAATAACTACATACTTACTAATTGTTACTTACTAATTACTACTTACTTACTGATTGCTACTTACTTACTGATTGCTACTTACACGTACTAATTATTACTTACTTACTGAATAATTTTGACTTTGAAAAGACTAGATCAACGATGTAAACAAAATAAGATTACACCAAGACAGATTCGATAAAAGCACGTATTGTCACTACTTCGCTAAATGAAACCACAGAACATCCACGATCGTATTACGTGACTCTGTTTTATTGCCAATGCATTCTGTGTTAGCATTTATTGTTATATTGGCCTTATAGACGTGAATATAGGTTTTTATTTAGGAGACACTGTATCACTTCTTTTGTTTCGACACAGATAATTATAATGCTAGCGGTTTCAGAATAATAATGCCCTGCTTATTCCATGAGAGTCATTTATGTTGTCAGTCCTCCTTACCTTTAACTTTGATAAAACTAAGTAGGTAGCTATTATAAAATATATCTTATCGTTGAACATTTTGTAAGTATATACATAAATTAGTAAGTGAAGTAAAAAACTACTCATAATCTGTGAGATTATGAGTAGTTTTTACTTCACTTACTAATTTATGTTTTATGAAATAATTTTCACACAATTAAACATTAATATTCATAGAATTTGAAATTGGATACTTATTAAAATAGTAAATCGTCGAATAATTTGGCACTGTGAACTGCGAACATAAACATATTTATTAACTTAATAATGTCCATTCACCAGTTTCAAATTAAGTTTCATCAAAAATTTATGAACAGCATTTACCAGGAAAGTAAATTTAATAAAATATATGATTTAATTCTATACACTAAAGTTTATTGGAAAAACGAGAAAATTAAAATTCGTACAATGAATCTGAAGTTCTGGGAAAGAATGGCATTCTATTGAAAACACACACGGGAAAACACATTGTTATGCAGGCAAGACGTCGTCGTAACATGGAACGAACACATTTCTGAAGCAAACACGACTTAAAACTTTCCTTATCGCCGTACTTTATAACAGATTTCAGCACTAAGAAAACTCACACCAAAGACCGAGATAGATATTCGATTTCTTCGTTTTGTCAGCAATATTCAAATGGGGTCCGCCACGGAAATATTGCCCCGTAGCCTATATGCAAATTCTATTTGAAATGCGAAAGTTTCCACAAGAGCGTCGAACCTTCAATCGTGAAGGCAAACAGTTTCTATAAGATTAGTCGTGAGATGCTCCTTCTGCAGTCAATATTGACTTAGGCGGCCGTTGCAGACGGCGACTTGCTTTAAACATGGAAAAATATACTCAGTAGTGTAACGTTTCTTGGCTTTCACGTTGATTGTGTTTCTACCATTTTATTTTATGGAATGAAATGGAAGCAGTAGGGTTGACATTCGAATGGTTGCACTCATGTTTGGTTTTTACAATGTTGTTAGTCGAGTGTAGTTGTGTTTTGAACTCTGAAGCGGATTCGACTGGGTTAAAATTATTGCCCAATTTCGATGTAGTACAATTTGGTATTGGAATGGAATTGTGTCGAACAAAGAGCTGCCAGTCGTAACAATAATGTCGGACATACAATCAACACTTCATGGTCCAATATGTTGTAGCAAACATTCATTTGGATCAGCAATTCTCACACTATGGGATATTTTGTCTTTATATTGTTACTATACATTTTTTTTTTTACAATCAAATAAAAATCCACACGATTCCACAAAAGTTATACAGAAATTTTAAACTACATTATTCCTTAAATCTCTGTAAATTCTTACACAACCCTTTCCTATTTCAAAACAAGTCTTAAGATTTCAAATAACTCAAAACATCATCCGAAGAAGTGCATTTTCAATTTCCCACAGAATTAAATTTCCTTTCACAGCACTCTGGTATTACTGTGCATTTTTCTACGGAGCTTTGCAGCCTCCATTGCTGCAGGGTTCTCTCTTCTTTTTTTTAAATGTGTGCGTTTCCTTCGCTTACGGACTTATTGTCTAGCGAACGGCCAGCTGTTTGCATTGCGGCTCCAGCATTCCCGCATTATGTTGCTTCACAAAATGTAAAGAATTATTGCGTTTTGTGAGACGAGATGAAATGCTGACAGACGTCTGTTGTGTGCTCGGATTTGTGATGTATGAAATTGGACATACCTACAGTTTAACAAAGAGGGTTATTTTTTTCTGTTACTGCAAAGCTTCTATAGAGAAAACTTTATTGTAGTTGTTGTTACTGTATTTCTTCTAAGAAGCCGGGGTAGAAGGACTCATAAATTACCGTAAAGGGCTATTGAAAGGCACCGTAAATTTTAGTCAGTAGGAGTCTGACAGTCACTCCCACTTTGCCCTGGGTGAGAGAACTCTTTGAATGATTTTCTAGGAAGGAAGAGGAGCTCCTACGCACCAACAGAACACAGTAAAAATTGTTTAGAGTCGGACACCTAAGGCTGGTTGTCGTGAGTCAAGCAGTTCTCGTGAAGCGAACTTCCGTCATTGGAATTGCTTATTTGTCACTACTGCTTAGCCGGTGATGCCATTGCCCGAGGAGGACAGCTGAAGTTAAATCCTACCCACCCCAATTGATATTAATGATGGTGATTACGTCGTTCCTATCAGCTAGTTTTAATTCATCAATTAAACGCAGATTTTAGGATGTTGCTGAGAATTCCTTCCTCATTTGTGTTTTTTTTACTGGATACCATACTTACGTAAGTAAAATGTCCGTAGCCAAAGTACAATCCAGTTTAGGACAATGCCAACAATATGCGATGAACAAAGCCCATAGGTAGGCAATATGCAAGTAGTGTTTTCATCAATGTGCCCAACCAGCGTGGTTATTATAGCTACAGTTCGCTTTAAAGTCATTGTTTTGAAACAAAGGGCTTTATTCCGACGCCAGTACTTAGTGCACAGCTAAAAGGTTGGTTTTGATTGTCCATGTTGGGCCCTACTACTCTATGCATCCCTGGTAGTTTTGTTACGCTGTTGTTGTCATTTTTATACGATTTATTTATATTATTGTTTCTGTATGCTGACGACCACCAACTTAGTGCAACAAGTATCTTTCGAGATGCTAAAATTGTTAATTGACGACTCTGGAAAAGTATGCTACCTGGGTACAAGCTTGCAAATTATACTACATAGGTATAGTGTTTGTGCACAATATGTTATATATTTAATTCATTTATGTTTATTTACATTCCTTTTCTAACTTTTAGCTATGCATTTTATGTGGTTTAACTGCTCAGCAATCTTCCTGTACCACTAAAACTACATATTAATCTTAGAAAAAATATTCATAGTTCAAAACCAAGTAAAGTGACCAACTGGGCCACAGTTGGTCATTTTCAATTTACAAATTATTAAAAACTAACAGTTTTTTTTTACATCCTAGAGATTGAATGCAGAGCTGATTATTTAGATAATATGATTTACTGATTAAATAAATCAGCGGTAAATTTTAATTAATGTGCTAATTTAGCAGGATTATAATCATAAACACAACGTGTACTAATTATTAATAACACATTAACCCTATTCACACTATTGAATTACATGCGAGGTGAACTAAATCAATAACTTAATTTATTTGTTTAGATGGTGTTCATATTTTTATTGTGTGTGGCCTGCTGCTAGACATAAGCCTCCCATTTATTCCTCCAACCATCTGTGTTTTGGACAAAGTAAAATGTTGCTACCTATTAGGTATTAGTCAACATTAAACCCATAACGAGTGCTATGCCCAAAACGTCATATTGTGTTAGAAGGTGCGATCGTACAGACGCGAGCAGACCAAACTACAAATACTAATAGAACATTAACGTTCCACTATTGTGATAAGGTCCGTCTGTACATACAAAAACCATAAAAATCAATTTTCTATGTGCTATAAATCAATGCATTTGCTGTCCGACCATGGACCATGCCCGGCTCGACAGCGCGTCGTGTTCCACGCGCGCCTCAAAGTTCGTCAGCAAAATGACGGGGCCTCACAGAGGGCCAAAGCCTGCCGGGGTCGCGGGACTTATACCATCGCCGTGACCCCGGAACATAAAGGGCTATTGAAGAACACCGTGGATTTTAGTCAGTACAAGTCTGACAGTCCCTCTCGCCCTGCCCGAGAGGACTCATTTGATGATTTTACCACGCAAAAAAAAAACCACGATGCATAGGTTACTGGCCGTGCCTATTCTGTTTTTATGGCCTTTAGGTGAGGCCAAACGAGCGTAATTTTGTGAGTCGTGATTCGCGGAATTTCGGTCACTTTCATAGAAAAATTCGTAAAAGTTCAAAATGAGTGGTCTGCACCATATCAGAACACGAAATTATGCTCATCACGACTCAAAATTACGTTTGGCCTCATCCTTATTGTGAAATTGTGTTGAAATTCTCATCTCATTGTTTAATTAATATTTAATATTATAATAACATTGAATAACTTATTGTTGTAACTTGTCTTATTGAATCTCAATGTTATTCAAAGGTAACGTAACCTTGTCTGGAAAAGTCTAGTAAATAAAACAAACTTTTACTCTAGCGAGAATAATATCGTTTATTTTAAAATGTAAAATATTGTATTCAAACTAAATACACTAGAGATTTAAATTCAAAAAATATACAAAGCCTTTTTTGAAATTAGCCTCTTGTTCTTCATAAAAATTTTAAGCTTTAAGCGACTCAGATTTATTTGTCTCAATAAAAATAACTGCTCAGGTCTCCCCAGGATCTTCAAGGTTAAGCAGCAATTGTCTGAATCGGTCCGTGGATGGGTGAACTTGCTATAAGTTTCTTTCATGCCTAAAAAATCAAGGTAAACTGTCATTTGCAGAACGGTTGGTACAGATATTCAGTTCTGCAAAGGCTAAGCTTTATGATGAAACTTCACAGTAATAGACAGATTTTTTTAAAAATAATTACAGCCGCACAGGCCGATCTTCCGCGAAACACCACGCTTATCGAGGTTGGTCTGTGGATTCTGGAGACCATCTGTCATAGCGAGCTTCCTGCTTCGGAAAACCTGGAAAGCTGTTGATCCTGGCTGCGATTTGTAGTTCATTGACAGTCGTTACTGTTAGTCAGAAGCTCATAAGTCTGACAAGCAGTCTTACCATTGGGTATCCCAGTTAATGAGTTGTGGAGGTCAGATAGAGATTGCACTAGGTTAATCCTGTTACAATAGTGTTAAGAGATAAGTTCTTTCTAAGGTAATTTACGTTAGCATATCAAAATAAAATTTGTTCAAAATATTTTTTACTGAACAAATCATGTCTTTAAGCAAACAATTATCCTAACCAAATCCAAACTCTTTGTAATGACGAGTGTACAATTAGCATCGTCCTGGCCGCCGCAGTCGGATAACGAAGCGCGACGCCGCTCTTCACATGGAACTTGACTTCGAACCTTTATTAGAAACTGACTCTTATCAACTTTCTACACCCAATTTAAAGAAAACTCTAAAATGAAATCCTAGAGTCCAAAATGGCTTGAAAGTTCAAAGGCGGTAAGGGTGAGTTTTGGGGTCACTGAAAATTGTAGATGTTGCACTTGCCTACCTCGCGATAGTGGATATAGTGAAGGGCTCTCCAGTGGAGTAGGTATACATACCGCAACTTTCAGGCACTACTACGATTTCGGATTGGTTCGGAATCGTAATAATGAAGATGATACTCATTTGTACAATGTTGTTCACTGTATTTGTGGTTTGTTGTTATTCTTCTGATGAAACACAAAAGAAAATAGTTTTTCAGTTACACGAAAAGATTTATGGCTTTTTGATGTTGATATTTTGTTTGTTAGTGACGTCGGATGAAAAATTGCTTTCATTGTTTTCGGGTGAACTACCTATGTTTGTAATTTTTGTGATTCAACCACAAAACAACAATTATTTGTTACCAATCTAGTTGATTGTAACTGAATGTAATTCGATATAAAATAAAGTAACATTGTATTTGAGAAAACACGAACAAGAGCCAAGCGAGGCCAAAAGGAAATCAAGTAGCTGCAATAAAAGAAAGCAATGGAGTCGCCTTTTGTGCAGTGCTGCAGCGCACAAAGTTACAAGCGCGAACTGAGGTATCAAGTAACTTGCAAAGTGTTTCACTTCTATATTTTTTATCTTTAATCAGCTTCAGTCGATAGGAAATTTAATAACTGAGGCGTTGAAAGAATCGAAGTGTTAAAAGAAGTTTGTTTTGAAATGCTTACTGATTAGTTTCTGTTTTTTCTACCTTCTTGTTACAGTTCTAACATAGGTCCTATTACAAATTCTATGTACTGTATTCAGTTCATACACTTGAGTCATTTCTTCAAGATGAGAAAACGCTCTAGTGAATGAGGAAGTAATTATATACATGAAAATATAATGAAAACTCGTGCTAGAATCTCATTCATGAACACGTAACTTATTATCAGAATTTTTTGTTCAAAAAGTGTCTTACATGTCGAGAGGCCTTATCATGAATTTAAAGTTTTTGTGACGTAAAATAAACTTGAACTTTGACATTAATTTTAAGGAAAAAAATAGTTCCTTCGTCGCACACAAGAGGCGCTGTTTGATATTCCATACAATAAACGCAGTAAATACTTCATGTACGCTGTAAATAAAATACTGAAATCTTGTGATAAGGCCTCAGTCAGCGCCCTGCATAATTTTTGCCTTTTTACTCGGTTTTTTTTTAATGAGGGTAATGCTACTTTTGCTAACGCTTCTGTACATCAATAAAACAGTTCCCAGTTCCCTACTTTGCCTACATTGTAGTACATTGAGGCGGCTGTAGGAAGCTTCATTAGCAAGTTTATAAATCAAACACACGGAAGCTGACGCCTAGGGTAAGTTTTAAGCGGAGTAACAGGATACCGATAGTGTTGTGCACTGGAACTAATGAGTCATCTGTTTCTACGTTTATGCTTTTGTTATTCAAATAATTATTAATAGTGATGATGCTAGAACTATGTTCGTCTTTAAAAATAACTTAGTATTTTGACGTAGATTTGTATGACAAAGGTGTTTTCTCAGACCTGAGGACTTAGGTCCTGGTCGCAGGACTGTTTCATCAAGTAATCGTGACCATGGAACGTAAAGGGCTATTGAAGGATCACCGTGGATTTTAGTCAGTACAAACCTGTCAGTAGAACTTTTTTGCTGAATTTACAACAATAAAAAAGCTCCTGGGTGGGAAGGACTCATCTGATGATTGTACCACGCAAAAAAAGAGGCCTCATTGAGAGTTTACACGTTTTTGTGACGTAAAGTATACATGGACATTGACGTTAATTTAATGGATATTCGATGGCCCCTGAGGCTGTAGCATGAATTTTACGTATTTGACTGTACAGCTTACTTCAAGTATTACGAAGTAACTTGTATGGAAAATGAAAAAGCGCCTTTAGTGTACGAAAAAGGAACTAATATTAACCATTGGGAGTTTATGTAACAAATATGTTTGTGTAGAATACTAATACCATTATTCGAAATTTCCAATTTTTTGTGTTTATCCAAATTATGTATAGATCTAAAACAAAAAAAAAAGTCATATTTTCTTTTGTCCTGACATCACTTCCACTTCTCTGCCCTCACGATTCGATGTCAAACAATTCTGCACAGCACACACGCCACAAAGCAAACAGACATTTTACCGACAAAGTTGAAACAACATTATTCAGAACAGAACAGATAATATAATATTTACAAACCAATCCGTATGAGCCAACATTTGTTTCTCATTATGTCGGTTATCGCAGTCATTCGTGCCTACCCCGATTTATTTAAATACTAACTTTTGCCAGCGGTTTCGGCGGTTGTGGGTTGAAAATTATCCCACGGGTTCGTAATATAGGAATAAACGGTATTCTATGTGTTACGCCAGACTTTAACTGATCTCTTAGCTTTTTATGAAAGTTTGAATAACATCATTTAAAATATTAAATCAGATTAGAGCAAGTTATGTCGTTTCTGGCTTCGCCCACGTTCACTTTTGTAATTTGTAATCGTATTTCTGGGGTACTATAAATATCCTTTATTTTAAATCCAGGCTATAAATTATCGGAGAGTGTACGTCACATTTATATTATTACCTAGTAAGATAAACAGTCTTTATTTCGTATTTATAATAATTCATAAGTTAGAGTAGTAATAATAATATTTTCATTGAGATAGTAATGTTTTGCTTTTACATTCTGTTCATAGAGGTGATTGAAAGGATTATGTGACCAATATTCCTATGGAATACAAATCTAAAAAAAAATTTCCTGTATAAGTTTCCTATGAGTAAAATTTATAGCTTCTGAGTTCGAATCTTAGGGAAAGAAATGCTATACAGTTTTTATGAGAATTTTGATGATGGTGGTACGAAAACTCACTCTCAGGTCGTATGTGTACTATGCACCCTCCTATTATAGTGATTAAACATCACTTGCGGAAAAGGTACATTCTGCGAAAAGTAAATTTTGCGAAAGGTACATTTCGGGAAACGGGACATTCCACGAAAGGTACTTTTTGCGAAAGGTACATTCCTCGAAAGGGATATTTTGCTACCTGTGTACATTTTGCGCCTGAAATTCCAAGAGTTGGGAGTTAAAAAAAAACTAAGTTATCAACATAGTATGGCTTGCTTTTAACAAAAATAAAGAAAATTAAAACAGAAGATCATTCCTTGATCCCGTACGCTGAGGCAGCAGGATTAGCCAAGCGAATATTCATGACCATCTTCTCGCAGCCAGATGTCTGAGAAACCACTGAGCGCGTGATCTTAGCGAAGCAGCTAATGAGGACATTTCCGTGCTGTTTGCCTTGCTAAAACGTACTAGTATTTGTTTAGAATATGCTTCAACAGGAAAAATGTTAGAATGAAAAATCACGATGACAATTTCTTTTGACAAATTCATTACTAATCTAAATCCTTATGAAACACCCAGAAATTATCATTGTAATGCAATGATTTCCACAGGAAATTAATAATTTATTACGTTGCAATTTTGAACCCGATCTGTAAAATCTTTTTTCAATTATTTTGGAACTGTATTGGTTTCCTAAAACGAAGCCCTTATCATGAGTTTTCAGTATTTTACTTTACAGCGTTTTTCCAGTATTTGCTGGATTTCTTGGGTGGAAAAATGGAACAGCGCCTCTGTCACGCGTGTCACAATAACTGAAAATTCATGATAAGGCCTCTGAATATCGGTATTTTATATGGAGCGGTGGTTTGTAACCAATTACCGACCGAATTTTCCAAATAGAGCCACAAAATTTTAAATTAACTGATAAGGATTGAAATTCAATTTTAAGGATTTTTGGGAAAAGAGAAAATGTGCTGCGAGTGGGATTCGAATCCGCGTCATCTGCATAAGTAGTCCCTGACGTCTTACCAAGATCTTTACGAAAACGCGACGCAGACGTTAATGCGTATAAATATAAAAAAATACAATATTAATTCAGGATACTACAATTTTAAATTACATAAATAAGAAAATTGTGACATTTTTTCAGTCAATAGTTCGTACTTAGCGTCAAACTTCGCTTTATCAATAGTTATATTTATTATTGTTACAGTGAATGTTCATACCAGATCATTCGTTCTAAACTCCATAATTTGATTAGGAAAGACAATTAAATTAGAACTATAATTAGCTAAGCCAAAATTACGTCAGTGCATGTTACAGCGAGTTACTGAAACTTTAATATTCACGTTTTAGATTATATTTCGTGTTCATTAGAATCCACTTTTGGTCTGCAATGTTATTATTAAATATCTGTTAGAGTTTTGGTGAGCATTCCACTACAGAATTTAATTACTAAGTTTTATGAATATGACGTTTGTTTATTATTAAAGTTATGTACAGACAAACCCTTAGGTATTAATAATTTACATTCTACAACCATTACAAAAGCGTACTGCTTCACTTATTTTGAAGTCCTATTTAAGGGGGTATTATTTTGGGTTGGTAAATGATGAAATCCCTCTCTGGTGTAGAGTGATGGAGCTGTCAGACTCGTACTCTTACGTATTGTACCGTATAGTAACTGAAGGGTTGCCCGTTTTGTTCCAGGTCCGCACTGTCCTGTGATTAAGGTTTAATTCGTGAAATGTTTAGTTTTATAGAAATAATCTTTTGTTATTGAGTTCCGATAAAATAAACAGTTGTTTTCTGCTCTTTAATCTCTTTCTTTTAAAAAAACTTTTCACCAGATTAAGCATTTTCCTGTAAGTATTTTGGGCGCGTTTGCATACATTGAAACTCATATGACACACCCAGATTCGGAATAACTAATTGTATATCATACAAATATATTTTGTTCCGTGGCAGAATCAAACCCTCGACACGCAGCGCTACACTCGATCGCTTAGCCACTGTGTCAACCGTGCTGACAAAATAAAAATTCATTGTTATTCAAAAACTGATTTTCGAATGCATTCCTTTTGACAATGAATGACTGTTGAAATCCAGGAATCCTTCTAACTAAAAATTTTTCAATGGAAATATCGCTCAAAAATCGAAATATTACTTCCTCGGTGAAATAGGGATCCTTTTTTAAATTTTAAAACTAAACTTGTCTCGCAGGGCACGTGCAGAGCCTCATCACAAAGGCTTCGTTGCACCACTCTACGCATTCTAATGCAAATTTCATTGAAATGCCCTCCCATTGTTATCACTTCCAGTCTCCAAGGAGTACTGGCACTCACACATCTGCGATCTTTATATGGGACTCTGTGAGGTTATTAAAAATGTAATGCAAAGGGGAAAATTTTGTAGAAATTTTCAAGGGAATATTAAAGACGAATTTATATTTAAATTAGTAATGACAAGTGCTTGAGTCTGCATAAAACAAAAATAGGGAGTGTAGTATTATAACTATAGAGCTATTTCAAAAGAATATGCAGTTAACATACAATTTGTGCGAGAGTGACCAGGACAAAACTTAGTCAAAGAATGCGCTTGCTATCTTCTTATAAAATACACTAGTATGATCAGGCTTCAGGATTGGTTTGGACTCATGAGGTGACAATGCGGTGGGGCAAAAACCTTTATTCAAAGCAATTACAAAACAAAGCCGTTACAGGCCGGAGGTCGTCGCCTCTCATGGATGGGGTTGTAAGGATTAATGTATATTTTTTAATACATTTCAAATGTACTCTCTAAGTTATATCTTGTACAGTCCGCGTCATTACGAGGACATGGGATATTATGGTAACCAATTAATGAAGTCCATCATCCATAATTGACATCAGTGAAATATGTAATATAAAAACATAATGAGGAAATTTGGACTTTATTCAATCAATGTAAGTCCAAACCCATGACACGGAACTGTCTAAACAGAACAAACACCGTGGATTCTAGTCAGTATCAATGGAGTCTGACAGTCCCTTCCCTTCCACCATGGGCTGGACGACTCTTTTAAATATTTTTTACGTAAAAAAAATGCCTGTTGGTTAAAGGCAACTTAATGAACTCTCGCAGATGGTGGTCACAAGAAAAACATGAAAAAAAATAAAGTCATAAAGTTACTCTGTTATTACATTAAGCTGTAGGTAGGTATATTATTCAGTCGCATATAAACCCTAGACCCTGCTGCTTATAACAAATATATAAAAAAGATACTTATCTCGTTAGTCGTCTCGGGTCTAAAGAATAATGAAAGACTTTTTTATTTCAGAACCTACAATAGACTTTCTTATGAAAAGATAATGGACACAAAGGCTTTGAAAAAAAAAATAAGAAACATCTCTGAATTTTATGAAACCTAAATGAAAATGGATGAGTAATTACGTACATCCGTAGCGAACAATAAAAAATACAACTAAAACTAAATCTAGAAAAACAAGTCATTTTCAAACATCTTGTTTTTTTCGTGAAGTTGCGAAGTAAAAGTGGAAATGTACGAAGTTAGAGAGGAAAATAGTTGCTTAATACGTGTTCTTTTTGTCAACAAATGAGTCTGCTGTGGGGTCAAAGGACGAGGTTCTGATGTATATAGATCTTGTAAAATATTTATGGTAAAGTTACAGAATTATGGCCGAGCAGAAAATTGTGGTAAGATTCATGGTGACCTACATTATTATGTTCTGATTTCCCACAGGTAAAAATTTAGTACATTTACCTTCGATTTTTTTGTTCTGTAAAAGATGAGTTTTAGATGAAATAAAGTAGTGTTTTTGGACAACGTTTTTCTGTTTTGGGCATAGATAATTAGATATACAATACACTTTATTACACCAAACTTGTAACAAGCAACGGTTTTAAAATATTTCTAATTATATGGCTACAACGGCAGTCTTATCGCTAACAGCAATATCTTATGGAATACTTTTACCGGACCAATATAAATAGTTCTGTTTGAGGCGGAAGATACTGTCAGACTCGTACTGACTAAAAGTCAACCTGCTTCAGCGATTGTCCTATGTTTCAGTACCGCAGTGGTTACTGCGGCTGTTTACAGTTCCACGACAGGAATTAATACGGTTAGGTAAATTAAACGTTCAATGAATTATAAAGCCTTTGAGTATCAGAACGGTTTTTATCATGTATATTGTAACACGCAGTGTTAAAAATAGAAATGTGCCAACGATGAACAAGTACAAGACTCAGAAATGACCAGACCAGTACCACAATTGACTACATTAAGGCATAGTAAAAGAAGCTAGCACAGGACGCATAAAAGGCTATTTATTGTCACTAGTAGCAAGAAATATAACATTAATTTTATGGCGTGAATATTACGCTTGGCATATGACGAGCTATCGGTGTTTTTGCAACATTAAACACGTTAGTCTTTATTATGACGTACTGACTTTTAGTACGGAGCTATTTTAGGTTGGAAATTGGTGGTAAAACGTATACTTATAGACTTGAGTAATAATTTAGAGACTTTTTTTTGCGTGGTAAAATCATCAATAATAGTCCTCCCACCCCGGGCAGGGCGGAAGGGATTGTTAGACCTCTACTGATTAAAATCCACGGTGTCCTTCAATAGCTCTTTATGTTCCGGGGTTACGGTGACGGAAATAAGTCCCGCGACCAATAATTAGAGAGTTGGTTAATCTTTTTGTTTTCAATTTAAAAATTTGGAAAAGTTTAAATAATTAAATACGTAGGTACTCTATAAGTCTTTCTGTATTGGAAATATAAACTTTGTTTAGAAAACAAAGGATCTTGCACTTTAAACAAATGGGTACTTGCGTTTACTTTAAAACAGCACCAGTTCAAGTTTCTCAGTTGTTACAATTTGCGTACACACAGTGTTATAAGTCGTAAACATCGAGAAAACAAATAAATTTCCAGTAGGAAAGTTCACCAGTCGTAATTTTCTCTATCTGTCCCTTCATCTTGTTTCCTTTAGTAAATTAAATTCCACTTACCCACTTTATAATTTACCAACTGTAGACTGGACGTATACTGTTTTAAATTTACGATGTTACCTAGTGGATATTTAGGTGGGCATTCCTAATTCCGGCCGAACATTTAAGTGGATCGTGTTTTACGATGTAACACTGTAAGTTTATATAGCAGGCATGCTTGAGAACTACATAAAAGAAATATGAAAGTTGTGAGTCACTCTTGTACATTTAACCAATGAAATTCTTTATCAGCGAACAACAAAGACAAAATTAAGCGAAGATGGACGTTTCACTGACAGCATGTGTTACCTTCTATTACATTTTTTGTTAGTTATATTTCGTAATCTCACAAACAATCAATCAACGACGCGAACTCATTAATAACATTTTCACACACGCTAAGTTATTAATAACTTTTAATATATTTTTCTCACGCACATCTGAGTTATCTCTGGATCATTTCATCTACGTAAACAAGACGTATGTTTTTAAACGAAAAATCCGAAAATAAATTCCGTAATAAATTTTGCTTTATTACGAGCTATCCGAGGCGGAATGCGCGTGACGCGCTCTGGATTCTAGCACAGGAATCTGTAACGTGAAACTTGGTATTTCAGAATCCAATGCGTCGTTTTCACAGAATTGTATTGGAATACAAACAGTAAGAGCAATGGAAACCGAAATAAAAAAATCGGAATACTCACCTTTGTGATTTTGTTTCAGCCTCTCTATATGGCCTCGGTGGGAATTATTCAATAACACTGACGAATGGGTTTTATAACGGAATTGATTACGGCCCAGATAACGAGATGTAATCGTACCGGGGGGAATAGAGACAAATGTCGTATTGGTTGCAGATTTACAGCGCGGCGCGCGCCATCTGGCGTGCCAATTTATGAGTTTAATCAGGAGCCGGCGTTGCCACCGGTTTGGGTTCGCAGCGAGAACGGGCGCCGGCTTGTTCACTGTTCAAGCTTGCAAGCCGCACGTAGGCACACCCCTTTATATACTGCATTGGCTTTTAGCTGCTGCAAATTGATTTTAAGTGGTTTTGCTCGTTTTTATCCTTAATACCTCTTTCGATTGCTGATTTAGATTCGGGACTTTGAGGATTGATTACGTGTACGTATAATTCGATTTGATTCTGTCGTTGTACCTTCTTTACTTTGTTGATTGGTTCTGCGTGATCTGCAACTTAAATATCCATATCCTGATTATTTTGGAAGGCATATTAGGTAGCAATGAACAATTTAATCGTAATTAATATTATTTGCCGGGATCGCGGGACTGTCTTCGTCTGGCACTTTCTTCAATAATCTTTTCCACGATTTTAGTCAGTACAAATCCCTCCCGTCTCATCTGGGGCCTAAGTCTACTAATTTATAAACGTTACAATGGTCTCTCAATGGTGTGTTTTTGACAGTTTTTGTATGGCAAATCTGTCAAAAACTTACCATTGAGAGACCATTGTGACGTATATAAATTAGTAGACTTAGGCCCCTGATGATATTTAACAATGATAAAAAATATGTATCAGATATGCGTATTGCTTAGAAGAGAAGGTATAGGTACATTACACACAGGACAGTACATTGCTTACAAGACAAAATACAGAGATAATAAGTTTGAATCAGGGGTATGCTCGCACAGGTATCTCTTTATGAAAGATCACTTTTATAAATTACAATAGGTAGAACTTTCTTGAACTTTAATCTCTACCAATGCTCAGTAAATCCACTACGTACATTACGATTAAGATCGCAATTCTCTACGTGTAATGGCAAATTGCTAGTTCATCGTTAACGATCTCTGGAATAGCCCATTTCGGTTGAGCCTTACAAATTGTACGGGTAGGTCCTCGATACGATTTCTCCTGACGTGGTTGCCATTAGACACGCAAACAGACAGACGAGGAATAGATATCTGTATTGAACTTGCATCTCTAAGTACTGATGCCATTACGTTAGCAAATGGATGATCTTCACTCGTGTTGGCGAACGATAAATGAGAAGAGCTCACACAGTGCGAGTTTACAGTCAGTAAGTTAGTTGTAAGTAGCGGTACACTTTGGGATCACTTCAAGAGTAGTCTCTCACGGAGGTAGGTACATTGATTGTAATGTTCTAGGTTGATTTATTACTTAGTATTCATTAGTTTCTCGTATTCAAATGACTGTACAGTAATGTGTAATTTACTTTTTTTTTCGTGGTAAAGTCATCAAATGAGTCCTCCCACCCCGGGCAGGGCGGGAGGGACTGTCAGACTTGTACTGACTAAAATCCACCGTGTCCTTCAATAGCCCTTTATGTTCCGGGGTCACGGTGATGGTATAAGTCCCACGACCCCGGCAGGCTTTAATGTGTAATGTACTTGCGCTGCGTTTTAAAGTTTTTTATACAATTTGCCAATCCATTGTTACGTTCTCGTAATTGATTATGATTTTATTAATAAAATACGTCGGTATACTTAATGCTTGGTGGAAACAGAAAGTTACTATTTCTTTGTTGACTCTATTGACATAGAAACTTTTATACGCCAAGTTTTCGATCTTATAGGTTTGAACTTGACTTTGGGCTTACACCATGATGTCTTACAGCGTGAGTAGTTCAGCTCAGGGAAAGAGATGGCGCTAGACGACTTGCATAGCTCTCTCTCTTTCCCACAGCCTAAAGACTCCTGGTTTGACCTTGAATTTTCAAAATGGAGCCGCTAAATTACTTGAGTAACTACCAACTCGTTAAAAGCCTCATTACTCTTTCCTGTTACCTAGTTAGCAAGAACCATTTCTACATTTAATTTAGTGCGTATCAGACTAGCAACTAAACAAAAACCAATAAACAATGTTGGCAAAGTAAACAGCACTTTCATTAGTTCCAGAACAAGTCTGCCTGAGCAACATTATAATTTCGAAACTAACCAACTAGATATTAGCACATCTAACTTTTCTAATCAAACTCGCGTAGACTTGTATAATAAAAATGTATGTGGAACACGGATCAAGAGGATGGTAGATAGGGCAAGGTATTGTGTTCGTATAGTTACTTTGTTTAGAGTAGATAGTTTAAATTCATCATGCATAAATTATTCCTGCCCTTAACTTAGTTGACTTGGGGTCATCGTAACACGTATTTCATTTTCTTCTATCCTTCTTCTTCTTCTTAGTCGTACACTCCTGGCGGAGTGGTCGTGGTCATGGATAGTCTGCTTGGTTGGTTGCGGTTCTTGCGAGTTTTCTCCATTTCTCCCTATTCGTAGCACTACGTGTACATTGTGTAAGGGTACACTTTGTAGATGATTTGATGAGATCTGTCCATCTGGTCGGTGAGCGGCCGCGAGAACGATGCCCTTCCACTCTTCCTTGTATCACCAAACGTTCCAAAGAGCTTTCGTTGCGGATGATATGTCCAAACATCTTAAGGATTCGCACTTGAACAATCGACGAAAGTCTTTGTTTGATACGAAGCTCTTTCAGGATGGAAACGTTAGTACGGTGAGCAGTCCATTTTATCCTCAACATACGTCTTCTATCCTGTATGTATATAAATATGTATATTGTATGCAAGGAGAAAAAAGCTAAAAAAATTGTTTCTACTTTCAGTTCTCGATTGACATTTTGCTGAATAACTCTGAAACTTACACTTTAGAACATTAGGTCCAAGTTGTTGTCTAAGTATCCTCTATGTAAATAATATATAACTTTTGTTGAACAGTGCAATGCTGAAAAAAATATGGCGGGCGACTGATAGGGCCAAAACCTTCAAACCCCTGTTTCAAATTCCCTTTGTCGACTTCAAGATTAACTGTTGTTGAAATTGTTTGTACAAAATAAGTAAGTAAATAACATGTTTAAATCTCAACTCTTCAATAGCAAAAAGTATAGTGTTTCCTTTTATCTCCCTTATTATATTCATAACGTGGAGCTTTCACAAGGAAAATACTTTTTCTTTCAGTTTATTGAATAGAGTATAGACGATAAACACACAAAGGCAGTGTTAGGCATAAATATTGCTTTAAGTTATCGCTTAAAAGATCTATGGAGGTTGTGTGCCTATCGTTCGCTCGTCTGACATTTATTGCGTTTTTTATGCGTGAACTTTGGTAAAATATCTCTTTTTAGTACGAGATCTGATATAGAATCTACCTTTATACATTTGCTTACCACATGGAAAGTAATAAAAACTTTTATTTTTAGGCGCTATCTCGACGGCGCGGCCGTCAGACTAGTAGGTCGACGAGCAGAGGTTAATGTATATGACGTTAAGGGGCCTTTGTCCGAAAGTGAATGACTTTCGGCTCTACTACTTTTGAAAAAAACTGTCAGATACACTTTTTTAAAAGCTGTTTATATTCCAAAACAAGCAAGTGGTTTGAATGGTGACAAATTTTTGATGGAAATTAACTTTCGTTGTACGCGTATTTTTTCCCACGTCTTTTAAAATCTTTTTAAAAGAGACATCGACTCTAGTAAGAGTAAGTATAACTTTTTTCACAGAGAAAGACAATATAGTCAAAAAGTCTCATCTGTCCCAGATCTTGAGCAGTCCGTTGAACGTAAATTGTGCTCTACTTTGTATAGTCGACAAAGTAACCATGCAAGCGCCTTACAAAGGGAATTCACTTCCCTCTCACCTCTTCAGTTTCAAAGGAAGAACTGGATCTGAGCAATTTTACTCATTGTGTACTTTACAGTTAATTGTCCGAAAGATTTTAAATAAATGGAACTTGAACTTTACTTCTTTGTTGAAAGAAGATGCAGTTTTTAATAAAGTTATGTATAAATATGTCATAATATCACGCATATTTTGTGAAGCCACAGTCTGAAAGCTCATAAACCTGTCATAGATTATCCAGTTTACCGTCAAGTTTGCTTGTAGATCGTGTGGAGAAACAGAAGGGAGCCTATGTCAGCCCACCGGTACGATCGGGTTTGATAAACACTAGCACCATCTCTCCTCTTGAATATGTGAAATAAACAGTATGAACTGTTTATTTGCGATTTTTAATGATTTTTGTATTTTGTATTGTATATGTGTTTTGAGGAACTCGTGAATAAATAAATACAGACTAGACTAAAACTCTCAAAAATATCGCTTTAGGCCATAAGACCACCCATTATGTCACCCTATTCAAAAGAAATGTATGTGTATTGGATACTTACTTTGTTTGTACCTAATTTGTTTGGTTTAAATTATGAACAGTATTCTATCTAGTATATCTAGTTTTGGAAATCATGCAGTGTTCGTTATGATTATAGCTTACTACCTATTACAACAATGAATACAAAAGCAAAATGTTCTGAAAAAGCAACGATTTTTCATTCCTTATTTACCGTTTAGATTCAGAAGATACATTGCAACAGCTATAAAATATTTCACCGTCTGTATTTGCCTAACTATTCTAGAGTTACTTTGAGCATCGCTAGAGTTTTAAACATCACTTCAGCTAAATCGAAAATCAATCCAAATCACTGCCATTTACCGAGCCTGAAAAACATAAATCCGCTCGTTTTATCTTGAAATATATACCTACGTACGAATAAGTTAAGGCTTAATGTTCAATACATTGATAGAATAGAGCCATTAAAATGGACATTCTCATAAATAAGTTATCTCACAATAACACATTTATTTGTTACATACCGCTTTCTTGTTTTATTACTTATGTAACTGTTTTGTTCGTCTAAAGGTCCTTTATAACCCTTTGTAACGTCTATTCTCATTTGTCACTACTGGCTTTAACACAATTGGCGACGTTTGGGAAAAATTCCCGATTGTCCCCGTTGGTTGATTATTATTATAATGCAATACTGTATTAGAGCGGTTGTTAGAGAAATGTTGGAGTATGGTAGTTTTCAATAAACTTGCCTATTTGGTACTTAGATTTTAGATTACATACATTTTACAGATATTTGTGGAACGTATTTTCACAAATGACCACTGCACTCCACTTTACTAACACCATGTAATAAGTTTTAGACAGCTTTTAACATAAGCGGCAACGTGGATGGAAATGCAAAATGTGTTGAGTTAACAGTTTATAGACAACCGAAAACCAAAATACAATACCGTAGAAATAAAGTATGTGTTTCCAAAGTCTAGATATTTTTCCTTGAGTTTAGTAAATCTTCGTTGAAGTGCAAGCGCCATTTAACTACATGTTTTGTCCAGTACGCACGATAGGAACTGGAACCTGGAACATTGTTTACGACACATTCACACCCATTTATTTTCTGATAGGCACATCAGGCAATAAATTAACTTCGACAAAATGGCCAACAGTCGAACAGCAATTACAATAACTATACAAGCAAATACAGACCAGTAACTGTAAACATAACCCTTTAATCGAAATACCAACCCAAAACATAGTCAAACTTGGCTCGTAAACGTCACTATAAACTCATGCTATTAACCGATTTGTGTTCATTGTGATCACGCGTCTGGCTAACTAATATTCAAATTAGTGACGTCATCGGATTAGGCTCGACGGCGCGCTGCTCAGTTCCCGTTGATTACTCCGCCACGGGTTATTATAGAGTAAAATGTTGTGTGTGTTCATTTAAATTCGACATCTTGTGACGTTGTAATTCCGGCTGGAAATTGCTTGAGTGGTGGCGGAATTAAGTGTAACGTTATTGAATTATTTCTTGCTGCTATGAAATGTGGGGATTGTACATTATTTGTGGATGTTTAGGTTGTGTTTTGATTGTTTATGTAATAATTACTCGTACGTCTATCGGCGGACTCCTTCGATGTTCAAGTAATTTTATACTGCTGTGTGTGGCTCTATTTTCAGGTCATATGAGTAAAAGTTTTAGAGGAACTCGTGGCTATTTAATTACAGCCGCACTAGCTGATCTGCAGGGTTACGCCGCGCGAGGTTGGTCTGTGGATGAGTGACCATCTCATAGCGAGTTTCCTCCGTGCCTCGGTAAGCACGTAAAGCCGTTGGTCCCGGCTGTCATTCGTTGGTCTTTGACAGTCGTTACTGGTAGTCCGAAGCTCTAAAGTCTGACAACCAGTCTTACCATGGGGTATCGTATTACACAGTTACGAGATGCAGCTGGATATCAGTATTTTAAATGGAGCGACTGCCCGTCGGACCTCCACAACCCATGGGTTGTGGTTCGACTGGAAGCCAACACCAATATCGTAGGGAAAAGGCTAGGCAGATGATGTTGAGTAAAAGTGTTATTGTGTTTTTCGCTAAAGTAGCAGTTACGGACTCAAATGTAACTGGTGAAATAAATTATTCGGCACACCTTCGCCTAACTCTCCACGGATTACGGGAATAACGGATTGAGATTGTATTATGTTGTCCATATGTCACATAATAATCCATAAGCAATACATGCGTAGAGTCACAGGAAGTGGCATTTGACATTTCAATTGATTAATCAAAGCATATCTTCCTTGAAACTGTCATGTTGAATCGAGGTCCCGTTCCGACCATGTGACAGTCAAGATTTAATACAACAGATTCTCCTTAATATCTCCAGATATTTAGGAGAATTGTAACTGATTATTAAGCTGCTCAGAAAAGGTTTAGTTAAATTGTTATGTATATATGAAAGAACTAGGTTCAAAAAGATGATTGAAAAGATTTCTTTCTTTTCTTTTTTTTAAATACGTGGCTCCTGACCATTGTCCGTTTTAGAATGTGATAGGTAAATATTATACTTCAGAATTATAATCTGCTGAATTCATGTTGCCAATTAAAAAAATAAACAAAAACGCACATTCACTGACGAATCAAAATTCATCCCGAACAGCAATTTGAAAAAAGAACGATTTGTATATTTTTGGTTTGAAATCTAAAATCAGCTTCTTATGAATCTGTTGTACGTATTCAGAAATGACTGACGTTGTTGTCTACAGTGACTGCGGTACTACAAATGCGTGGGTTGGGTTACCGAATTTGAGGGTCTCTCACAAATTCGAATACCAAAGCTGTGTTATTGTAAGCTAACAAGTTCTGGATTTAAATCAGACGCTTCCATTTTGCAACTAAGAAATTATTTCGCAAAATAATCAACTGGAATAGTATTTAGTAAATTAAAATCTTTTCATATTCATATGTGTTTTTATATAATCACATTGTTCATTTGTACCTTTGTACAAAAATCTTTTAGTTAACTCACTTACCTCATGGGCGGTGATGGTTAACTTCAAGCAAAGAAAAAGAACATTATTTTTATTTCGTATTCTGTAGATTTTTCCTTGTTTATTTTTTATTAGCCTTTTCATTATATAAAAACCTTTTTTGTCGAAGCTTTATATCATTTCTTAATTTAAACAGACAAAGAACAATTTCTTAGATTTTTATTATTTTAATAAAACATCTTGAAAATTCTGTCATAATATTACAATATTGGCAATACGAGACGGGGGAAAGTTGACTTTCTCCCCCAGATTCATAAGATTGTACCAGCAAATAAAAGAAGCTAACAAATCAAACAAAAGCCAAGTAAACATACGAAACATTGAAACGCATTGTCTCATAATACAAACTATAAGAACCAGACGGCATCGTGAAAGATTCAATTTTCTTTTCATATTTTCTCTGCATTTTATTCAAACGTTGCCAGTACCAATACTTTTACATCAAAATGTGTATCGTTCACATAGCTCTGAGTCTAGAATATTCTGCTAATCTTATTACATTCAGTCAGAACGCTGAGATAGACAAATACCTTTTAAGAGATTTATGATCATTATGTTTGTTAAGAAAAATAAAGCCGTTTTCAGCACGATCTTGGAAACATCTTTTTTGTTTGTTGTTTTGTTTTGTTTTATCATGAATTCTGTTATCTCGAGCGGTAATTGATGCTCATTGTTTTCTTTCTTCGAATTAGTATGCTAAATAGGGATGATGTGACTTGTATTATTACTTATAATTTAATTTCAAAGACTCTTGTTACTTTTATTTATTTAGCGAGTCTGTTGTTGTTTTCTTATTTCTTACATGAATGAGTTATTAAAAACATTGGATTGTAAATACTTTAAAGTTTTTAAATTAACTTTAAAACAATGTCATTAAGTTCATATAAAACCTATAAGTATATAACTGTTTTTATGTAATATTTCTATAATCATAACACTAATGAATCGCATAAGTAATCAAAGTGGTTAAACTGAAGAACGTTTTCAATGCGTTACAACCAATTCAGAATCTGAAAACGTCCAGAAGACAATTTCAAGCAACCCTTCCTTAATTGGAACAAAAACTTTAAATAAAAGAAGTAAAAACAAGATAAGCGGCACATCAACCAGCCTTTTCATTTCACTTTGAATTAAGATAAAGACGGCGCCGAATGCGCGGCAAATTGAAATGGAAATACCTACCTCGCGGTGGCCGTTTTTATTCGTTGCGTAGCGCGGGGCGCGGGTCGACGAATACCCATTATTTTACCTCAAGCAATTCTCCGGGAGATGAAAAAGTTTGACTTATCAATTCCACTCGCTATTTTGTATGCAGTCTTTAATTTTTTACCGTTTTCCTCAGAGTTTTTCATTATTAATGCAAGATGCTCGTTACCTCCATTTAGTTCGCTGAAAAGAAAAGCCAACGAGGACGGTTGTTTCAGTTGGAATGAAAATAATAAATCAAGGGGTAGGTAGATCGGAGACGGCGCCTGGTCTATTTCATGCCCTCTGCATATATTATAATGGGTCCTAGACTAAAGTGTTTGAGATTTATGTGGTAGTTTATTGTTTGAAAAGGTAATTTAATTTGTTGAACACAAGGTTGAGAAACTTTTTCTTTTGTAGTCTCCAAATGTATTTGCTGTGTCAGCTTTAAAATATTATCATTTATTGTTTCATTCTGCTTGAGTAAATATTTCTTGTACTTTCATTTCTTTCAGATACGAAAGAGTAAAAAATCTGTGAATAAGGCACTGTCTGCAGTTGAGAGTATGATAAAACAAAGCCGGTAATATGACTTGGTAATGTTACAAGAGAAAAATTAAATCGCCTGGGACGCAAGTCTGTGGAATTTTCAGTATAAAATGGATGGATAAAGACTAGTTATTCCTTTGGAACCTCTGCTGTTGAACGATAAGTAATTCTGTCTTACATTCGCAAAGTCATGACTTTAAGTTGAATAAATTGCTTGAGATTTTTATAGTAGGTATAATATTTTTCATGCTAGATATACAAGACAGGAATAGCAATTAAAAATAGACCTTAATAAACTTCTAGCAAATAAAAATGTAATTTAATATTGTAGTGAAATTTCCGTTTCGTATATTCAGCAAAATTTAGAGAAACAATTTCATATTCAAGTAATATTTTTTATTATTCAAAACAACTCTCGATTTTCTTTAAGAAGAACAAAAGGTATGCCAAAAAGAGCAACAAAAAAAATCCTTTTCATATTTTACAGATTGAGATTGACGTGTGTAAGTCCTAACTGGTTTTGCCGAAATTTCGGCTTATTGGGTGCTCAAATTTGACACGGAAAAGACAGAGGCCTATCCGCTGTCAGATTTAGCACTGAATTTCTGAATATAGCTGAGTCAGCATAATATAATATTGGACCAAATTCATGGCAAAATAAAAAGGTCTTTACGGTTTTCGTTACGAAGAAAAATAGGACAAAGAAGGTTGGTAATTGTTGGTGAAGACCGTGGTTTTAATGAAAATTGATTGCCTGTTAATTACAACGTTGAATATAATAACGCTATTATAAATATGTATTTATTCTTTTGTTAAATTATTTTGATCTTCTATGTTGTTCCCCCAAATATTTTCATAGACGAACCAGTGGATTTGTTAAAAGTATTGAAAGTCTGCTTTACGAGATTTTTTCTGCTTTTTGTTTTCGAATGGTGTGGTAATCCCGTTTCCATATAAATTGCTTGTCGTTATGTGTTTGTATCGAAATGGTACTCGTACTATGGCTTTATGAGAGCTACAAACGGGGCATAAATACCGCTTTAAACGGGTAACTCGGTATACCGCCATGGGATTTGGTACCGTTAACGATTCTGGCCGTTTCTAAAGGAACGTCATAAAATAATAGTAGCCTGATGTTTGTTTAGAAATATTTTTTGTGGAACATAGATTTCTTATTCTCGATCTGTTGCTTCTTTTTCCTAACACTTATTTTAGATCAAAGGTTCAAAATGATTTAGTGGTGCATAAATTATTTCAAGCTACTTAAATAATCATAATTTTTGGTTTGCGAATGCAGCTAATCATACTGCTTATGTAAACAAAATGATGAAAAGAA
Source organism: Agrotis ipsilon (assembly GCA_028554685.1). Taxonomy (NCBI): domain Eukaryota; kingdom Metazoa; phylum Arthropoda; class Insecta; order Lepidoptera; family Noctuidae; genus Agrotis; species Agrotis ipsilon. The sequence goes on along the minus strand of CM052961.1, from coordinate 4,369,047 downwards.
ATGGAAATCTCGGATACATTATCAAAATTTTGATAGAATATTAAAAATAAGTCAAACAAAGATAAGCTTTTAAAATTCACCATACGTAACTTCCATACGTTCTTATAATTTATAAATAGTTTTGATGTCACGAAAGCAAATTCCCGAAATTTAAAAATAAACTAGGTGTCCATTATTTCTCAATACCTAGTAGATTAAATAGATTTACGAAGTAGTGATGTTATTGAGTGGTATTGAGTGAGCTGATTTATAAGTTACCTTTCTAGCAATTTTGTACTATCAAAACACAACATTTATTTGTAACATACGTTAACATTCCCCGAAGGTATTTTGGGTAGACAAAGCTATTTTGGTATTTTGGTGTATTACAACCTTATGCCACTCAAAAGTCCCAACACCAACAAACAATCACACCTAACATTTACAAAGGTACACTCACGTACAGTCGTATAAGGAAACAGCCAGTGATATGTCATAATTGTGGCAGGCCATAATGAGGCGACGGCGTACAAGCCTCCGATGGTTACACACAAAGCCATGATTTATAGCTCCGTGTGCCATTGTTAGCTTAATGAGATTGCACCGTCAGCACAATTGGTCTATAGCCACTGGCTTTGACTGTACGCCTGTGCGGGTGGTTATTGAATGAAACGGTTGAATGGAATCTTTATTCTACGTCATTGTGTTGGTAGTATTTTTTTTGTTAAAAGCTGGCATTTGTTGTGATTTATAATCATATTTTTCTTTTTTAAAGATAGAAGATCATTTTGGTATTTGACTAAAATCCGTGCTATATAAACAAATAAATACTGTAATGTTTAATTACTAGTCCTTTTTTTAAATTAAATAGACCTAGCCTTCTCCGACTATGAAGAAGTTATTGATTGTTAACGTAGACAATTCTAGTATTACATCTCCAAGTTTGAACACTGAACAGTTTTCAAGTCACACTTAATTAATTTTAACTTGTTGCATTATGAGTACTTTATTACACGAGATGGTCATTTCGTAGAAAATTGTTAGACGAAATGACAAAACTTTATCTTCAGCTCAAGGGAATAAAAACTCACCAAGTCAAGAGGAAATTTAATTAAACAACTAATGAAAACGCGGAACCAAAGTTATGTCTGGTCTATTTAAAAATGTATTAATTTACGTTCTAGGTTGAATTTTAAGAAGTCATGAAGACTTTTCGTTTGTTTCACTGAAGAGAACTTCTTACCCCTTGTTTACACCAAGGTATAATACATGTATTTGACAAGTTTTGACATGCCAAAGACTTCAGGGGTGCGTTTAAGTCAATTATCCAGTTTAAAATTTATACGGACTAAATGTTTAACACCCGGTACAAGTACACCGCGAGGTGAAATTAAGTGACTAAACGAGACCAACAAGGCCCGCGAAAATGGTATGAATTGGGTTTGAAGCCAGTACTGGACTATCAAACAACCGCTTTTGTTGTTTTCAATGTGACGGAATTCCAAACAATCCATACAGTACAAAAAAAAACCTTCGGGTCGCAGTCGCTCGCCTTCTGGTTTGACAAAGCTAATACTTGCACTAATTTGTCAAATAATTAAACGATCCGAAACAATTTTTGCATGTACGATTTCAATCTTGTTGGGATTTAATAACGCTTAAATTTTAATGAGGGACACACAGGTATATCCCAGCCATGATATTCGATGGCGTTTTTACGAGGAGTTTAATGCACGATATTTTAATAGTTAGTTTACAAGACCAGATTTTAATTTACATTGGATAACATCATAATATTTACCAACAATTTTGTGATAGTATTTGATTGAGAAAAAAAAATTTGCAAGTCAAAGCTCACAACGTCGAAGTGAATGGGCCCTATTATATGTATTAATACAAAAGTTCGTAGCTTGCTACGGTGCTACGTCGTAGCAGTCGTAGCAAAGTAATCAAGCTTCCGCGTCACTTCCCATATTACAATTAATTTATGCGTAGGTATACCTCTGTTTTATCTCAAAAAGGAAATGTAAGCGTGAAAATACCTTCTGCATTGTTAAACAAACACAGCCTCTACTTATGCAAAAGCCACGGCTCCGTAAGTAAGACCGGCTGTTTCAATTTCGTCACGTACCGTTTGCTTTCATTTTACACGTAATAGCGTCGTAAAAATAAAACTTCGTTAAGTAAAGGCAATTGTCACCGTGCTCAATTTTAAGACAAAACATCTTGTAGGTTTAACTATTTCACTCAAGTTCTTCAAAGTAAAATAGTAGTGTTGCCCGCATTTTTTTCAATTAATTATCAAAGTTTCAACATCCGTAAACGAGAACACAGAATACCCATTAACGAGAATATTATTTCTAATTACAAAAGGTGTGGAAACAAAAACTTTGATAACTTCTTCAGATATTAAAGCCAAGGAGCGTCTCCTTGGGGGCACATTGTTGTAGGAGTATTATCAGAGCGCTTTCTAAGATATATGAGTGGTGGCCCCGCCTTCTAACTGTGCAATGAACTTTAAATCCCCTTTACACCTGGGCCCGCCCACCAAATACAGTTGTTGTGGAAATAAATGCGATAAAATCGTACTTTATACGACATGCAAAGCTGAACTTAGTTTGTTCTGGTGTGAATTATGGTTTGAGCGTGTGAGAGGTAAGTACAGTGCCTTAATCGGCACAGTTCGTGAACCTCTTTGTTCCTGGCACAACTGACGGTGACAGGCTCTGCATTCACTCAACCTTTTCCGTTGCGAACAATAAAAACTCCTTTGACGTTATCTGAAGTCTTCTGGTGGGAAACGTTTAGCGTTTACTTAACCCAATTAGGCTGTGGTTCGACTGTGAGCGATTTGTTTGCGTTTTATGATGGATGAGCTTTGATATAGGTAAAATTTGGAGATGTACTGTTTGTGTGTGATCGATTTATTTTTACTGTTTCCGTCTTTTTTGTTTAAAGGTCAAAAATGTAACACATGGGTAAATAACTTGCCATTTATATTCTCTCCCGACAGCTTTATCCCTGAAAACTTTAGATAAAATCGCTTTGCAAATAATAAATCCTTCATTCTATATATCAAAAGAGCTTCTCACAAATCGCTAGTTCTCTAAACGTTACCTCCTTAAGGAAATGTATTAGCATTCCTGTCGGATAGTGTCGAGCGCGCAGGAGTTGAAACCAAACATGGCTGCCGCGAATCGCTTCCTTTACATTCAAATGCCGGAACAACACTTTCCGCCGTACAAATCACTCCGTTACTCCTGTTTTATTCCCACACTATTTTAGTTTTTATGTATAATGGTGTTAAGGTAGATATTTAAATGTTTTAAAATAAGTTTATATTTTTATACCTACATGTGATCAGCCAACTACAAAATTTATATAAATGTGATTTTTAAAGAACCTGCACGGTCGAAAACATTATACAAGTCGTCTAGCGCCATCTCGTTTCCTGAACGGAACTACTCACGCCTTAAGACGTCATGGTAGGCCAGGATTCCAAATTCAGTGGCTAGTAGCAAAAACATAAACAGTGACCGTTGACTCGCTACTGTCTAGTTTATACCACTGTACTGTACTTCACTAAATACTCGATCCGTGTAAATCAGGCTTTATAGCTTGCTAACTCTATTGCCACAGGAACCCCGATTTGTGGCTCCTTGGAAAACTGCCACACCGATACAAAATGGACGACTTTTTATCAAATCGTCTATTAAAAAGTATCAAATAACGAAACAAAATATGTCTGCAAAGTTATCAACGGGCATACTGCCAAAGAGTTCACCGCACTGATTGGATCGCTCGTGCCAGATATGGCTGAATTCTTAAAAGAACCTTGAAACAATAACTCAGCATATACTCAAGTAGAATTTATGCTGAAACGAAGCTCTGCACATTTTCTTTTCAAATATAAAAGCTGGTTGACTGTACCTTCTTTTTATATTACTACAGACAGACTTACTAATGAAACAGCACTGTTCTATTAAACGTAAGAAGCAATTTCTCCGCAAATAAAAAAAAACAAATTGAAACTAAAACTACACTTTCCTTTACAAAGCTATAATATCCAGAACAAAAAAGCTACTGCAAATACAAATTAAACACTATCTTACTTCCGTCCAACAGAGATTATGAACAATAATTTCTTTTTAAATGCAAAAAGCTTAATAGAAGCAAAGTAAGAGGGAAGTTTCCACGTAAAAGTGCATTAACATTCCTTGAACAAGGCTTTAGAAGAACAGATGTTAAAGCCACAAGTCAAATAGACGTTGGAGGGAAACAAAGGCGATGGTCCGCAACTTTGAAACTTGGGCAGGATTATACAAGATTGAATATTACATAGTACAGTTACGAAACCGTTGTACATCCTTGTGATTTTACCTACATTTCGCTTTGGGACATGAAGACGTTGAGATGTAAGCGTAGACTATTACACACAATTTTGGTTGGACATGGACAGCTACTAAGCCCGTACATGCTTAATTAGAGGCTTAGGACTTGCTTCAACCTACGTCACTGACTATGGAGTAGATTTTGAGGCTTAACACTGCCTTGTCAAGTACTTTGACAGCTTTAATATTGTGTATTTATGTCATGAATACTATACGTATTTTAACGATGTTCATAAAGATCCTTAGCCTTAGCCTTAGAGTTAATGTCAGGATTCGATTTTCTAGTAACTGGGCCGATTTAAGAATGGGCATTAGATGTATGTATTAGAAAATCACCATTTCATTTGTTTCAAAGAGGTCTTTTATCTTTACTTAACCTTTGTCCCTTTGTTCATTTTTAATTTCAATCATATTCTCATACAAGGCATAAGGTATTAACATCTTTAAGGATTTTAGTTCAACAAAAGTAACAAAAACCATTCACAATCCTCAGGGTTGCCTCATAAATAATACCTGAACGAGTACAACCGTAGGCCGTATACCGGGATTAATCTTACGTAATATGCCAGGCTCATACTTGTACAAAGTTGTAGGACAGTGTGTTGGGGAATTCATAGCTCTTAGTTAATTATAACCGCGTTTGGTAAGATATTGTACGTCGGCATTATCTTGGAACTGTGTGAGACAAGGGCTATTAGCAGGGCTGCTAGTAATATGATATTTAATAGAAGCTTGTTCTGGCATGTGATTAAGGGCAAATGTGGCACGTGTAGGATTTGACCGTTTGAATTATGTAAAGTTTTGGTTCTTGTTAGTCCCTTGGGACAAGAACAGGTAATAAAATTAGAGGAGACGTAGGAAAAAGTTTTCTTCTTTTTGTTTAATTTAAATTTTATTCAACCAATGCAAGGTGCTTTTTTTAAACATTTTGCTTCTATTTTGTCGTGATAAAATTACCAAATGAGTCCTGGGTGGCGTACAAACACGCCCTTCACTAGAATTTTCTCCTGTATCGTGGGTGCATTTACAAAAATTTAAACCCACATACACCAATACACAGACCCGGTAATAACTACTTGTATAACATACAAATATTTTACCGTACGGAAATCAAAACCGCAACACGCAGTGTAGATATCAAAAACTCAGCCATGTCGTCTATTTGGCAGTTTCACGTCACTATAATAATACCGTCTAGAAATAGTATGGCCACGTATGAAATGAATGCGAAGAAATCGTATCATCAGCATACCTACCCATTAGTAGATAACTGTTTCGTCACAAAATTTACGAAATAAATTTTCCGATGAACCCAAGAAAAACCTCAAGCTTGGAAATGACACTTGAAACTTACCAAAACGATGTTCAGTAAAATAAAAATTTGCCACCAAAATCCTGCGAACTGATTTCCAGAATAAAAAATATTTCTAAAACCTCGTCTTATTTTTCGCGAAAAGTAACAAAAATATGGAGGGTGCTACCTATTTATCTTTTTGTGTTACTTATTAGAGTCAGCTGAACTGAATGGGTGACTTAACCCGGAGTCGTTGTTGTAAGAAATTGCTTGTGGACATTGAAGAGGGTCGTTACGACCCTCTGTTTTTAATTTAATCTGTTCCACAGATAACAGGTCCAAGTAATGTATTGTTGAAGTATGTTTTGAATATACACTTGAGTCACTTTTTGTTTTAAGATTGTCGTTTTTTTGTAGGTTAGACAATACAAATTCTCAAAAAAATCCGTGTATTTCTATAATCCAGAAATGTTGACGACGTGTATGATGTTATTCTTTAACGCGGTTACAAATACAAAAAAAAAAAAATATGATTCAACATTTAATCAAATCCAAACGGCTGGGAATTATTTAAATCAATCTCTTCGTTATCTAAAATCGTGGGTAGGTACCCACGATGACCTGCTACAGTTTATGTTAACCCTGCAGTAGAGGAATAACATGACATTTAACGAATGCGGAAGTAAGATACTGTTATTTAAGTACTTATTACTTAAACTATGACAATTTATACTTAGGTGAGAGTACCTATTTTACTGCACGCTCCGTTGTCATCATCGTCATCATCATCTCAGCCATAGGACGTCCACTGCTGAACATAGGCCTCCCCTTTTGGCTCCGTTGTATGGTGCGTAATTATTAACTTTCGAACAATGTATACAGGCTTTGTAAATGCATTTTACGAGCAAATGTGTTGAAAAAACTATTCTGTCAACTCGCTGAGGTACTACGTAAGCGAGGGGAACGGAGTGCTGCGTTGTGATTGGCTAACTCAAAGTCTGTTCTGACTCAAGATATGTTTACGGCTCACAGGAGTGGTCGAAATAAGACGGATATAAGACTTTTTTTGCCTAATGTGTTGACAGACATCGGTCGCCTGTTATTAGGAGTCTAGTAATATATCGTCGTTGAAAATAGTTGTGTAATAATTTTGCAGTACAATAAATTATATTATATTTTATCTATCTTTATTTGGGCGACCGAATTTTCACACCATAAATAACATCATTTTCCCGTAATATTTTTTGCTCAACCTTTCTTGGTTTGACACAATACCTAGATGACTATTATGATTTATATGAAAGGTCTTTCTAGAAATCTTTTTCGAGTCATAATCTGATTCAGTGACAGCCCTGGGTACTACCGAGAAGATTGAGTGAAGTACTATTTCAGGTAAACGTTCCCAAGGGAGATGGAAATAATAACAATAAGAAGGAATTAAGTGGTCTTAATAACCGGGTTCCGTCGTTCCGTAGTAATGGCGAGGTAAGTTTGTGACGGGCCCTTAATTGTTTCGGACGATTTCTTACAACAATGAGAACACTGTTTGTAGTAAGACTTTAGTTTGTAATGTTCATCGCAAGAAATAATTGTAGTTTTTAGTTTTGATTGAAGGTTGATAATATGAATAACTTTTTGTATTAATTTAAGTTTTGACAATCAGTTTGGATCATACATGTGGCGCCATCTATTATCATATGAACGATATTGTATTTTTATTATTATTGTAGTCGGGAACACAGGGTATTTTATGTCCGTCTCTATTCACAGGACATCGTAGAAACAAAATTTCAGGATGATAAATATAGTAGATGAAAACGCTGTTCCCGAGAAAAACAACAAAAACTTTCATATAAAACAATAGATGGCGCTACATGGTAGATCCGAATTGATTGTTCGAATTCTGAATTAACGCGTTTCGTCAAAAACTAGTGTAGCATTAACGTAATAAGTCATGGTCTTCTATATAAGGTACGACTCCTTAAAACATTTGCTGTTGTACCACAAAACTTTTAAACGTCTGTTGAATACTTGCCTAACTTGTCGAAAAGTGTCAGATTATGACGTTGAGATAAGGGGCCTTAGTCAAACAGCATACGACAGCCAACGACAATCGTTATCGTTCATCAGTCACCAATACATTTTCAACTTTATACCACAGCGCGTAGAATTGAAAATCTATTGAAGTTCATAGATCGTTTTCGTTTGTTTCGTTCGTTATCGTTCAACAGTTTTTAATAAATTTTCAACTTTACGCGCTGGGGTATAAAGTTGAAAATGTATTGGTGACTGATAAACGATAACGATTGTCGTTTACTGTCGTATGCTGTTTGACTAAGGCCCAAGGTCCGTTTTGCAGTCACACTTTTTTTAAACAAGTTTTCAAGGGTTAGTTTTTTGTAGTAAGGCTGTTTAAGTCCTAATTAAATTTGAAGAACATTTCGACAGTTGAGAGATATTGCTATTCGCTTTTGCCGAGTAAGTAAGAAAACTTGGAGTAGTAGTAAAACTCTTCAGTGGAAGTTACTACCGCGATAAACAGACTTCTGTTGCTAAGCGGCTTTACTATGTTACTGAAAACGGTTAGGTTGTATAGGGTAGGTTTTAATGGGAATTTTACAGTTTTCACTAAGCACGAAAAAAAAAATATTTTCCTTAATGCTGAAAATCAATAATCTATCTGGGTTGCTTTCTTCAGTTGGAACTTGGTCTGTAACCAATCAACAATCGTGTTTGGCTATCAGAGTCTTTAAAATGTCTTATCAGCCGTCATAAACAATGAAACGGGTAGGGTGAAACTCATTATTAATTAAGTCTCTCTCAATACATACTTCACACGTTTATTTTAATTATTATATTTTAAGATTGATTAAAGACGTAAAATAGAAACGCTACGACAAGGAAGTCAAAAATATTGTTACCAGTAAACACGGGTATGTTTGAGATTCTTGTGTAAAAGTAATGAACGATGCTAATCAATTTTAATATATTAAAGTATCACTTAAGGACAGACGTGGTGTATTATTTAAAATTACACTACGGAGTATTAACTTATTAAATGTGTAATCTTAAACCTCTTACTCCTATTCTAGTCTTATACATATAAATGACAAGAAGTAACAAGTCAAGGTCAAAATAAACCCAACACAGAAATTGATAACATCAGTCAACCATAACGAAACATTACTAACAATACAACCGTCTCAATAATACAAACCCAAGTCATCGCATATAACTTACACCGGAATCTACACGGCCACAGATCATTGTGACAGATAAATCAAACCCGTACTAATTCGTCCTTTACAATTGGCGAACATGTACCAGTAATCCATGATCACGAAGGACCGGCTTTCGGACCCCCGAGACTGGTGTAATAAAGCTTACCCCGGTTCGATTAAGCCAGTAAATCAGACTGTCGTCTCGCATAGATATAGAGGGTTAACTTCTGATTTCACGTGCTCCTGACTCCTATCTCACAGGACGGAAATTGCCAAGAAAACATGGCGACCAGCCGAGGCCTGCTGCTTCTTATTTATTTTTATTTCTCCGGTATACGGACACAGCGGTCGGTAAATAAATTGTAGTTTTAGGCCGGTTTATATTGCTGTTAAAGACGAATGGGCACATAAATCAATTTATTACCGCCCTTAATACAGGGACGTTGCTAAATAGCCGCTTACCTGATTACAGAATGCCTAACTGCCGTTTGTATATAAACTAGCATTACGGGAATTAGAATAGGGTTTTGTTACTTTGTGAAGTCATTAATATCTATTAGTGTTGTTATTTAGTATTTTTCAGTATTCTTAATAAAATGACTTGATTGTCGGCTTTCACCAATTAAAACATAAAGAAAAGTATTACTTGACTTTGAGGAAAAAACCAAGAATGCATCGAAAAAAAAAACAAAATTCGTCATTCTGTGCAGCCAAAAGCTATCTAAGCATGATGCTGCGACATTTGATGGCGCCTATAGAGACGTAAAGGAAATAGGGATATTTAAATTTCCATCCATTCATTGTAGAAAAACCTATCCCTAACAAAAACAACCCCGATTTTAAAACTGAAAAGATAAAACAGTTACCATAGTCTTTATCGTTATATTCCCTACGTAGGTAGGTAGTTACTATTGAAATAACTATGAACCTACGTTAGAGTTGCAGTAAAAATTGCATTATGGCGCGTTTTATGGCCATATGAAGACTGGTCTAGTGCATGCCTAAGTAGTAAGTACCCTTATGGTGTAAACGTATAACTTTACAACTGAATCTATAGTACGTGCTCAGGTTTGAGTGTAATGCAAGTAGGTTCGCATTAAAAGAGGTTGATAACATTTTTAGTTGCACGAAGGTATTTGACTACTAGAATTATACTACATAGGTGGTAGTATGCTGAGGTAGGAGCCTTTTGGCCTCGCACAAGACTAAATTGTTTATGTTTTTTTATTTTGTTTTACCTTTGTTTTTCTTTTATTGATTTTTGTTTTTCTATGTTGTTTCTTTTCGTGTAATTTTGTTTATTTTGTCCTGTGTGTCCCAATAAATCTCTTTTCTTTCTTTAGTAATGAGCTGACAGTACTTTGTATGTATTACTTATGTATTATAAAATTAATTACGAAGTTTGGATGAACATCGCAACACACAATAAAATCGACCTCTCTTTTCTTTAACATCCCTAATTATTGACGCTCCTTACGAGTTGTTCACGAACTTGCCGCTGTGAGCGGTGACTAAGGCGGTGTCCTGAGTGAGCGACAAGAAAGAAAGAAAGAAAGAAAGAAAGAAAGAAAGAAAGAAAGAAAGAAAGAAAGAAAGAAAGAAAGAAAATACGTTTATTGGCACATGCCACAAGTACACACAGTAATAAGACAAGAAACAATCAAGTAGAACTTAAAACTAAACAAACTTAAAACCAAATAAAAAAACATGTAGGTAGTATATTTGAAACTGTGTGACTCACGGCTGCGCCAAATAGGCCCATTTCAGCATGTCGGACAAATAAAGGTGCCCGACGCTGGTTTTCAAATGAACCTAAATGGTGAGTGCACGAATGTCAAGTTAGTTTTAAATTAAATATGATAGAATAAAAATATAATACTAGTTTAGGAGACATAAAATATATATATGTTACCGGCCAAACCCGATTTTCAGGACAAACTAGTTTGGCCTAGGCTAAACTAGTTTTTTGCAAGCTAGGGACTTGCTGGCACCCCGACTCGGACAATTTAGGTTAGAAGAGGATGGCGGGGTCTGAAAGACCCCGCCATCCTCTTCGTGGTTCTTTTTTTTAAAACTACCCAGTAGTAGGAAATCCGCAAAGCGGGACTCTGTCGAAACTAGTTTAGCCTAGGCCAAACTAGTTTGTCCTGAAATCGGGTTTGGCCGGTAACATATACATAAACATAATAGACAAATACGACGCGAACAATTTCAACTAGTATTTTGAAATTATTTTATAATTTACTTCGTTTCGCGTCGCGTCGCGTCGTATTCGTATACGAACACCGCGGCGAGCGGTAAGATCATAAATATAGAAATAATAATAATAATAATAACACACATTGATAAAGAAGCTTCTAACAAGTGGCTTGAACTGAGCGAGCTATTTCCAGAAACAGAAGGGTTTATGTTGGCCATCCAAGATCAAGTCATTAATACAAAAAATTACCGAAAGTACATCATAAAAGATAGCACAGTTAGGAACGATTTATGCAGAAAATGCCACAGTAAACCTGAAACAATACAGCACATTACGGGAGCTTGTATTACACTAACTCAAAACGATTACACCCACAGACATAATCAACTTGTTAACATCATACACCAAAAACTCTCAATTAAACTTAATCTCACGAAAGACCCATACACACCATATTACAAATATTCACCTAGGGCTACTTTGGAAAATCAATCTCACAAAATGTATTATGATAGAGCTATAATTACTGACCACACCATTTACAACAACAGACCCGACATAACACTCATTGATAAAGAAAATAAACACACATACTTAATAGATATTGCAGTACCTAACACTAATAATACACAAAAAACCATATCAGAGAAAATTAGAAAATACACAGAATTACAAGAAGAAATTACCCGGGTTTGGAAAATGAATAAAGTTACTATAGTCCCAATTGTTATATCAACAACAGGGGTTATCCCGAAACAAATATTCAATAGTTTTAATACACTTAATCTGTCTAAATACGTACATATCTTACACTACAAAAAGCCGCCATACTAAACACTTGTCGAATAGTCAGAAAATTTTTGCAACTAGACTTAGATAGTAATGCCACAGCAGTACAAAATGATTTACTCCCACAAACAGATAACTAGGATCTCGCCTTGGTTCACACCCGTGAGATTCTAGAAATACCAGGTAAAATTAACCTGAGAAAAACGAAAGTTTTAAAACACAATAATAATAATAAACTTCTATATCAAACGTACTTGGTAGGTATGCATAGGGCTGGTAAAGGTTAAAGCTATTAGGCCATGCTTCAGCTCTTAAGACTAAGACAGGAGATTACACCAAATAACACAACACATACCTCTACCTACATCTCAACAAAATGTGTTCACAATTTCACAAAACGTTATTTAAAACGAGCATTAGGATATCAGGTGGTTATCTTCCCACGCAAGTCAAGCATCTTTACAACGAGGGGAGGTTTCTCTTTGTTGTATAAAAGCTCCGCATTCATGGTAAAAACGTAGGGTTACATTTGGCAAATATTGTTGTTCTGAGCAATATTGCTTTAGAATTTCCCCAAATGAATAATCTCTAAATTTAAATGTATTAAAAAAAGAATCTGAGTTGCCAGCAGTAGTTTAAACAATTGTTACAAATAGTGCGAAACCTCTGTCTTATACCTAAGTCTGGTTACATGACGTGTTATTCGCACTAGACCTGCGTGGCAGATTATCTATATCTGATATACTGCTAATACAACTTCATAAATTAATTAGCAAACACATAATTTAAAAACAATGTCACGGTTACCTGACGTGACAGTCCTACGAAACCTTTGAAAGATAATCTAAACTAATTCTTTTTGTAAAAAAAGCTTAGTAACAGTTAAAGGTACAGCTTCTCCTTTGATATTGTGTACATTTCTATATTATCTAGACCTTAATACATTGGTAAATATATTAAAGACATAAATGAATATAGTATGAATAAGATATAAGCCACCGCGAGCTCAGTATCGACTATCGATGTAACCTCGAAGCATTTGTATTTCTAAGAGAGAAGACAAGAGCCTTGCTAGTTGACTTTATTTGCTAGAATTGAAGAGTTGTACTAACTCCTACTTATGCCTACATTCCTGGTAGAATATACAAAGGCTATATTAAGTCTCTTCGATGAAGTTACGTAACAATATTATTAAAATATAATTTCAATGATTAACTTTTATCAGAAAAAAAAATGTAAGCTGGATTTCACAGAATTCTTTAGTAAACAGACTACTTTTAGCTCGATAATAATTCATAATTTTCTGTACTTTCTGAGTATTTTACAAAAGCGTGTATCAAATTATAATACTGTAGTTTGAGCGTTTCTAATAAAGCAGAAGTAACAGAAAATCAATTAAAAAATAACTATATTTATTATGTTACTAGCAACCCGTCCCGGTTTCGATGACGCTTGGAAAATACAAATATTTGAACAGAAATAAATTATGTGACGAGCTTGACAAAACTTGACAAGACTTGACGAAATGACGAGTGGTCCATTTCGGCCCTGAATCGTGAAAACTGGAAGTCATACAGAAAGGCGTTTGCCCAGCAGTAATCATGATCATGTATCAGTAATCATGATCATGTATGTTGATTGTAGGTATCGCTCATAAGATTACACAATATATACCTACCCCATATTTCTGAAATCAGATACGGAGGCAAGCAAGATCATACCTTAAAGTTATAGTACTAAGATCACACACATATAGCCTCTGATTAACTTTGTCGATGGTTTCACAACATCAAAGTCAACGCAAGTAGAAACCTGTTACTTTGAAAGTACATAAAGCGCCTTAACAATATCAGCTTCAAAGTTTTTGAAATCGATCAGTCTTAATTATAAACGTTCGTTCAATGTGATTAACAAATGGAATTAATCCTGAGTTCGACAAGATAATTAATTTGAAATGTAAGTCGAGTCAGAGTTTAGGCAAACGATTTTAACTTGACTGATTGTCTTTTGCAAATAACAGCAATTTGGGGAAGAGTGATAATTACTTTTGCATTTTATTGTGGGGGTTATTGTTTTGATAGAGTAACACACAGATCTGTTTGATTTACAGAGTAGGTAACCGGTTAAGGCGATGAATCAAATTTTCAATCAATGAACAAAAAGGATTACATGGATTATTGAGTTCAACAGTACACCGCACCCCGGAAATGTGAGGGACTCGGGTGGTTTTTAATTAGTACAAGACTGACAGTAATGGGTGGGAGGACTACGATAAAAGGCATAGTTCACAGGAGACTATCTCTTTAAATTCATATGACTGTAATGGTTGCAGTTACAACAACTTCATGCAATATACATGAGGCTTTCCACTAAAGTTAAGTTAAAAACAAGCAAATACCTTTCTCAGCTCAGAATTTCCCAAAATGATTTCACCAAACCGCCGATACTTACAATTACCACACAAACTACAGCGTACAAAGGAAAATTTTGCATCGGCAAACCATTATAGTTATCAGGGACATATTAAAGCCACGATTCGCTTTAAACCTGTATAACAAGTAATTAATGTTACATTTAACGCAACCACTGAGCTATTTCACGTTAACGCGAGTTAATTCGACTCGCTGTATCGAACGCGGGGACAAACGCGAATCGCGACGTGATGTGACAGGACAAAATCGCGGAATCGCGTTCCGACACATGAATGAATCGGATTTCGGCTTTATTTTGGTTGGAAATAAAAATTGGTGCATCCGAATTGGTTTCAGATGGATAAAAGGCAACGGTCAGGTGCTATTAGTGTAGCAAAATTTGTTTTAAGTCCTGATAATTGGCATTAAAATTATTTTGACAAGTGTTGCAGTTTTTTTTCAGAACTATGAATCGGATTAATAATTGGGACCAGGTGTGTCTTGTTAAGTGTTTCTTAAACTACTGGCTCACTCGTTGCAATATTATTTTTACCCGCTGTTCGAATCCCTGTTGTTTTATGAAAAATCATCAAATGCGGCCTCCATTGTCTGAGACAGTCCCGCGACCCCAGCTGCAGGCATAAACTATGCCTAAGGCTTGAAGTTCACTTGTGTGCTTTAATTTGTGCATGTTTTAATAAATAAACTCAGGAAACTGGACCTTCTTTTTCAATAATATAACTTTATTTTAGTCAAACGTGAGTTTAAAAATTACTATGCTTACATTTTTGTGTTTTTAGCAGCTACGCGATCCGTTCTGTCAATTTGTGTTTCATGCTAACATGAACATGTCATTCAGATTAGAGTCAAACTAGTCCTAACGCTCTGGCGGGATAATCACGGATTATTAAGTGTAGCGCCAACTGGATTTTCGATTTAATTTTATGGCACCGTAGAGTATAGTGCAACCTTTATTAAAAATGTATGGAGGTACTTGATCGTTTGCTAGAAAAAAAAACATAATTATGTTTATTCACACCCAACAATGTATAATAAGTAAAACGAAGATTGGTAGTTTTATCTCACAGGATAAATAGGGTATTTTGTGTTTATTTAAGTTACACGAGTATTTTTTTCCCGCCTACTGAGCATGTTTTAAGGGGAGGCGAATTTTCAGCAGTGGACGTCTTACGGCTGATATGATGATGATGATGAGCTTCTTTTGTATAACCAAACCATCATCCTGGAAATAAAAGCACACGAAAGGAATAATCTAATACACAACAAACGTCAGGCTAATAAAACATAACTTCTTATTGTTGTCAAACAACAACAATTGCATTGTTTTTATTTCAAAGAAGTTCAATCCCGGGTCATAAGACCGGTAGTCCTACAGACAGAATAATAAAATCCGGGAAATTTCCGGGATCCCACCTTCGTGTACTTCCGTTTTAATATTTTATTTCGGTTTCTTGTAACGTAGTAACTTGGACGGGATGTCGTCTGTGATTAAATGTATATTGTAACGTATTATGTAACACGATGTCGTTACGTATTCTGTTAATGTTGAAACTTTCGGGAAATGAGTATAAGGAAAACAGGAAGCTATACATATTATAACTTTTGAACCTTTACGTACGTGGAATTTATGAGTACCGTTCAAGGATATCTATTAATATTGGACAGTAGAAAATGATGTTTAGGAGAAATATTATTAAAGTTACGTAGGAAACCCGGGACAGGTGGGCTTCAGTGATCACTGAATGGGTGTTGGAAGGCAGGTGCCGCAGCCACGGTAGGCCTATAGAATCTTGGCATGACTCCATGTTAAAAAAATGGCTTGAAAAGGCATGTCCTAAAAATGATTGGAGGGATTTGAGGCGGGGGTTTTGCCCAGCAGTGGGGCAGAACTAACTGGCAATAAATCCTTAATACTACTCAATTAAAGTTATCGATATGAACCTATAAGGCAGTAGCCAACTAAATCACCTGATGCAATACTCGCCTGATTGCAATATCCTACGTATTGCGAAGAGAACGTAACTTTCATTATTGTGCTATTTTTTAATATAATTGTGTTATTCTTTCATATATTTACTTTAATTTTGAATAAAATTTTCTTTTAAAAAAGAAAACTAAAGAAGCAAGGAAAAAAATATGTTAAGACTTTTTTAAAGAGGGAAGAAAATCTCTATTTTTCCGTACCAATAAGAACAATCAAGTTGGTTGCAATGGAGTTTATTTTCCTCCTTCCTTTCCACTTAGATTCCTAAGCTCAATGGTCGGTCCATTGAACGTAGGAAGTTTTTCTAAGTGTGACGTTTAAAGACATTTAAGTGGTAGAGGTGGTGTTTATAGAAAAATCGAAAACCAAGTCAAACCAAAAGAAACTTTGTGATATCTGGAAATAGAGATTATTTTTCTGTAAACTTGCATGGATACTTTTAAAATGTAACTTGTAAGTGGAGGCAAGATATATTTCATATTATTTATTCAAGCGGAAACACATTGCTTTGTCGCCTTCTACTATTATATGAGCACAATTTTCTTCAGTTTTCAACAACTTTGTTGAGTAATATATATTTGTGCAGGCAGAATATATTATTAGTAATTTTATTACCGACAATATCAAAGTGATCCTTTTTGTCATCGCAATAAGATCGCTGTTGGTTTGTTGCTTTCAGAGTATTAAAATGCAGCTTTTAAAGTTACACATTCATTGCTTTCACAGAACTATAAACAAGCTATATAATGTTTAGACCCTTGTGTCTTTCATTAGTATTACTATCTTTAGTATAAACTATACAAAAGGAAATATTTATGTTTTATATAGAGCAAACATTTGTAGATAGTAAGGCGAGGTTATTGACTCTTGTCGAAACAAATACACAGAACTACAGACTACTGTAAAGACTACAGTTCATCCAAATAAATCATGTACACTTCTACGAACCGACAGAATAGCGTGGCAGTGTTCGGGCATTCAGGCACCGAAATATTTCACGTTGCCTAGAAGAAACAAATAATACTTCTTCTTCTTTTGTGCCAGTAAACTGAAATTTTGTTCAATCAGTAAGTTGTTACCTATCGTGAGACTCGTACAAACCTTGGAATGTGACTCAGACTTATGTCAAATCATACCTACTGTTTGTTGAAACAAAATGCCAGCTGTTACGATGCTTACGACCTTAAGTGAACATTTTGCAATTTGCTCATTTGACTCATAATCATCATCTGCCATGCCTTTTCCCAAAAATGTTGGCGTCAGCATCCAGTCAACCGAATGCAGCTGAATGTTATTATTTTACATACAGCGACTGCCTATCTGCCCTGCACGGTCCAAAAACTGGGTAATACCGTAAGACTGATTGTCAGACTGTCGAGCTTTTGATAAACAGTACCAACCGTCAAAGATCTCACGGCCTTTATGTGCTTTCCAAGACATGGAGGTAACAGGCTATGATAAATGGTCATCCATACACATGATCAACTTACGTAACACTTTACTAATTTTCCGATAAACGATAAAAAAATACGTACTCTTCGTAAATTCCACAACATAACTGTCAACCATCATATCCGATATTAAATAAAAAAGCCAACACTCGCGGTATCGCTGTACCGTTAACAACGTTATCGCTCCCGTCAAAGTATCAAGCCCTTCCGACTTGTGTACGGATCATGGTACAACACAAAGTAGAAAGTACAGAAGGTCAACATCATGCAAAGCAAACCGCACTATCCGCGTGGTCGTATGGAAGTAGCGAAATGACCACCGTGCACCGTGCGACCTTGCGGACGACTCGCGTTATGTGAAAATCGCACACGTACACACATTTTCTGTGCGAACAATAGTTTTCCAGATAAATACCGTCTTGAACCTTTTTTTCCAAATTGGCGGCCGTGGGACAAGGGTTGCGACTGCACTTTGTATTTAAAGTTACACTAAAAAACATTTCAATGGACTATAAAGATATAATTTTTCTATTGATGCATACGAAATACATTACCACATTTGAATAGATCGAAAGATAATAGAGAATGGTCCTGTTGCAAACGAATGCGAGTCGCGAGTGGTTGCACTCGGTAAATGAAGAACAGGTGCACTTAGAAGTGCGGGCTATGTTACTCGTTGTATGGAATTGACCTTTTGTTATTCATCTATTGTGTGCTACCAACTTGTATACGGATCATAGTATAATGGAAACGCGACTGGAATTACATGATACGGGCGGTTTTTATCGCTTAATGAAATGGTTGCTGATTTAAATGATCGGGGCGCTTGTTTTTCATTCTGTGCTATGTATATCTTGCTGATTTGTACAATCTCATTATAATTATGTGAATTCCTTTCCCATAATTATAATTACGTGCTTTCAAATACTAGATTATATCAACGACGTTTTTTTTTAATTCGTGTGTTTTTATGGTTCCGTATCAAAATAACTGGTACCTGTGTCGGATAGGGAGGGAGGATACGTCTGGGTGTCACCAATGTGAAAATCGCCCGGAGACACAGTAGAGCATACGGTGCAAGACTGCCCAGCTTGGGCAGAGCACCGACGTGTCCTCAGGGAGGCGATAGGCGGAGACCTCTCGCGCCCGGCATTGGTCGAGGCCATGCTGCGGGGCGAGACGGAGCTATAAAAAGCTATTGAATCTATAAAGGGCTATTGAAGGACACCGTAGATTTAAAGTCAGTACAAGTCTGACAGTCCCTCCCGCCCTGCCCGGGGTGGGAGGACTCATTTGATGATTTTACCACGATAAAAAAAAGGAAAAAAATATTTGTATCATCTACATGAAATTCTTCCAGTATGTGATTTAATTTTTTGTAATCTCATTCACGATTTGGGAAATAAATTTCTTGTTGGATGAAAAAAACAAAACCGAAATTAATGTTACTACCCTGTAATCAACTGCTTGTCATTCGTATACTAACAACAACAACGAACACTTGCTCAAACAATAACAACCAATCAGTTTCTCTTGATCACTATCCACAAATACAATGCCACTCCTGCAATTCTCGTTCATCTGAAGATCGTGACCTAATTCCAGCAGATGCCTGGCTGCCTGTCTGTCTTAGAATGTATTACGATGTTGCGTTCTGACGTTTGAACAACTAGAAAGTGCTTCTCAAATGGAGCATAGATTTTGAGTTTGATTTATGTTGACAAGAACTACTTTATTGCTCAACTTTGAAGGTAAATACTATTACTATAACAGTTTCTATTTGCTTATCTGTATTTTATAAAATGATGTCGCTTTTTCAGTAACAGCATATATTTTAAAAGAGTAACCATGGAGTTTCTTGCCGGTTCTTCTCCATGGAAATGACCAAACCGAAGCGTGGCAGTTTTTTTTTCTCGTCTTCTTATAAGTGCCCATTGAAGCCCATGTAAAATAAAATATTTTGATCTTGATTTTATGATGATTATAGCTTTTGATTTTTTACTGTTCAGTCTCGACGTTATGCGATTATGACTCATTTATATGCTCACGAAAGTCTTACTATCTTTCGTTATTTCATGAGTTATATTCCGTGAAGAATCGTGGCTAAGTAACAAAACTGCAATTTGGGTTTTGTATTTTTTCTTGAACAATATAATATATCGCACAGTAAAGGTATTCAAGAATTAGTCACTGACGTTTTTCATGAATAATAAATTTTCTTTAAAAGTTAGTAAAATAACTAAGAATTTTCATACCTTAGCAATAAAAAGTAATACATTGTAGGCGTAGTTCACTGTGTAGGTGATCTAATACTGACTATAAAAATAACCTAATTTTACACCAATTTAAATTAAATTTTCAGACTACATCTCGTAATTTAGGAGCTGTGGTTTAACAGACACTACTCAAGGTGGCTGAGAAAAGGCTTAAACGAAATGATGTCAACAACATTCTACTGCGTAGTAAATAACACTTTAGTACGGCCGTTACACTTACTATTGTCTTGTTCTGTGTCAATGACCTTTCCTCACTAAAAAGGCCATAAATAAGCAATAAACACGAAGAAAACATGTTCTGTATAAGTTTGGTAACGAAAATATAACTAACAGCTATGCCCGCGACTTCGTTCGCGTGGATGTCGGACCTTAACAATGTATTTTTTCTCAAATTGATAAAGTTTCATACAAATTTTCATCCCCTATTTTATCCCATTGGGGGTAGAATTGATCAAAATTTTAGCGGATGCCTACGTCATAACATCTACCTTCATGCCAAATTTCAGCCCGATCCGATCCGAGCTGTGCGTTGATAGAAGATAATTATTTTTATTTTATTCGCAAACTTCCTCCAGCGCGAAATTTAGATTAATATGATTACATAGTAGGTGATTACAGATTATAGATGCAGAATCATCCAATTTTTTTTTTAGCCGAAAAAGTTTATTTTACCAAACATGAATATTGCTTATAACTCTTAAGAAAAAATTCCTCAGCCCTAATCTAATAATGGCTCTCCTAAATTGTCGCATGCTATCGTTTCGTTTAGGTGACGTTTTCGAAGGGGTTTTAGTCAATAAACGTCCACAGCAATTTTCCTTCGTCGTGAATCCATTTTGTTACTGCGTGCAAAAACAACGCGGACGGCATTGCCACGCTGTCCGCGCACGTGTTCGCGACCGGCATGCGCGGGCGTGTTCGCGGACGGATGCGCTGCGCGTCCGCTCCGCCCTGCAGCGCTTCCAACACCGCTAGTCTGATAACCCGGCCTTCGAAGTATTAATTTAGTAGATTATGTACATATGTAAGTATGTTCTACCTACAATCACACTGTTACATTAAAAAATATCTGTTATATTGTATAATATTTATGTAATAAATAAATAAATAATTTAGGACAATTTCTAGACTACAACTAAAAAAAAAGTTTTTTTGTTTTGCAAACTGAATGGCAATAATAAAGTTGAACCAGATTTATGACAACGATAAAATAACAAATCGTACGGTAAAAAAATAATGTAAACCTTCAATTTTTCATAAAACTAATAACGTAGCAAAACAAACATTGTTATTTTAAAAACAAACACAACGCATTTTTTGAATAACATGCGCCCAGTCAATAGCAAAAATGCAACTATGTTTTTCAGAAAACAAAAATTTTGATTAATGTAAACGTAAACTGGTCTACAGCAGCTGTCTAAAATTTTAAAACAAAAAGCTTTCATTCATTTAACCTATTTCCTAGTATCATAAAAAATGATGTTAAAAATAAAACTAAATTAATCAATACCTATTTTAAAATAGCACACCATGTTTTTTCATTCAACGCCACTGTAATGTGTGTGCAAGCAATATTCCTGGTCATGAAATTGTTATCGTTTTTTTTTCACCAGGAATTGATAGTCTCCGCTCGAAATCTGGTTTTCTATTGTGATAGCCCAAGTCAAGTCAATTCTTGAACATTGTTAATGTATTGTGAATATACCACAAATACTGGTTTGCCTTCCACTTTCGGAAAGCAGATGCGTTTTAATGGCATATTTTCTATATATAAAATCTAAATCCGTCTCCATTTTAGAAAAAAAAATATATTGCTAAAACGATTTTCTTTTTCTCTTGTTTATTGAAATGAGGTCAAGTAGTAGTCTGTAGCCAGTATCAGGACCTGATGCAGTGTGAGGACATAGTCCGCATTGCAGAGAAGCTTTAGGTGAAAATAGTGTAGGGCACGGAAAAGTCGCGGGCTAATTAAAAGGTTTAGGTCACGTTGAAAAGCTGACTAAACTATAAATGTGACGAGGAAACCTAACGCTTTGTTCTATATTAAAAACTGTTGTATTTTTTGCACTACATTTTAAGGGACATAGTCAAATAAACATAGCTTACAATTAGGTATGTCAGCTTAATGGGCCATTGAACGAACTGAGTGAATTTTTAGTCAGTAAGAGTCTAATAGTCCCTTCCCATCATGTTCGGCTTTTAAAACCCAAAAAACACAGATATTTAAAACAGACATATTTTAAAACGAATCGCTTATTATATTGTGCTGAAACGCATTCTTATCTGTCCCAGCAATGATATAGAACCCATTTCAATAGTGAACTATATAATTGTCGCGCTCTCAAGTTTCAAAATGGCCGCTATTACGTAACAAACGCGTTAATTGTGGCGTCTATCAACGACGCATAAAACGAAGAGTAACAATGAAACAGATTTAGACACATTCAGATGGCCGTTTGCTCTCATTCGCCATTCTGATTGTGTCAGACTGATGGTCCTACATGTTGGTTTTCTCAGACCATTAGTTATGCAAAGGCTATAGTCGTTCGGCTAGTGTTGGTAGGAAATGGAATGGTGGGGATTGCAAGTGAGAATTTAGGAGTGTTGATTTTGTGCATAGCAACACCGATAATGCAATAGAATGCAGAAACCTATACAAGATTTAGAAGGTTCACTCGTTCACTTAGCTTTATACTATCGTTAGTTAGGTTGTTTTAAGTTCGCCACAAAATTAATTCCCCACGAAAAGAATGTTTTTTTATGAGCCAAAAGTTTTTGTTCTTTTGTTTTTGATTATTGTAAATTCGCCTCATTTCTTTTTCTCCGCACGGATAGCAGAACAATAAAATTAATTAATAAAATCCACCACAAAACTACCCAAAAATGTGGAATCTGATGACAAAGTACTAGGAGAACAGGACAAAAATTTTTTTCGTGGTGAATTATTTTTGTGGCGAATTTACAACAACCCCATTTATGATACAACATTAATTTCACTTTCAGACAACACGAGAGAAAATTCCAGAAAATATTTTCTGGAAAAATCAAATAAAATTACTCAATAATTATTTATTCCTTTATTATTAAAAATTATTCAAGTAAAGTATAAAATAAAACATGAACATGAAAAACAAAGTGAAACGAAAAAGAAATTCAACTTAAATTGTGGCCAGAAAAATCAGGACTTTGATTTACAATTTATGTTTTAATACACAAGTCAAGTCAAATTAATTAATAAATCAAAACGAAAATATTTAATTCTTCCCCGAACAAAATGTTTCAACATATTTTATTTGCAAAAGTGCATATTCTTTTACAGCTTCTACCTAAGTTGGACAGCCGTAAACCACGTCCTTGAATACGTAGGTAGTTCAAACTGCACTAACTTGTTTAGTACTCCACACGTGCTAGTAAATTGTTAAATCGGACCCGACTTGGCTTAAAGTAATTCGTCTAAGGTATACTACGTACTATTTCTAGTTTTATAGTACTATTTTACACCGGTATTTGTTGAGTTTGCTTCCTTATAAAATCGAGTGTTGGTTGCGATGCAATAAACGCGGGGTTTATTGAGATTACAGTTATTAGACATTTTTGTAATTCATCGGGATCTCAATCCCATGTCGTCTCTGCTGTAATGTATCCAGCACTCTCCAGTCAATAACGATTTTTTTCTCCAGATTTAGTTTTTGTGTAGCATTGTTTCTAATGACATAAATTTCGAAATTGGTACAATAAAGATTATTTAATCTAAGCTAGGTTATTACCTAGGTTATATTGTCACATAACGTAGAAGTATTTTCAAATAAGCTATAAGAAAAAAACGAATACCGAAGTCATAAAACAAATTTCACATTATAGTATAGATGTAAAGAGCACCAATACTTCATGGTGGCTTATTAGGGGTGAATTTTTTTGTTGGTTGTATAAAATCATGATTTTTCAGCCACATTAGCAGTGTGGTGGCCGTTCCGCGAAACAGTAATAATAATAAGTCAAGTCTGACTGTCTCTTCCACTCCCAGAATAGGAAGAGTCGTTTGATGGCTAATGCCGGGT
Source organism: Agrotis ipsilon (assembly GCA_028554685.1). Lineage (NCBI taxonomy): Eukaryota > Metazoa > Arthropoda > Insecta > Lepidoptera > Noctuidae > Agrotis > Agrotis ipsilon. The sequence goes on along the minus strand of CM052961.1, from coordinate 4,344,972 downwards.
AGATAAGAGATTTTTAGCATCGAGGTGAAATGTGAGACCTATTTCCAGCTGTATACTGCCACCAGCTGATGATCATGACATCTTACAGCTCTTAGACTGACATGGTCACTATAACTATTATTTAGTTTTAAAACGGGATATTTATCATGTTTATTATTTGTTTTGAGTTTCCGATATCCTCTACCCTCCTTCTCGTTCGTTAACAGTGGAGTCGAACACAAAAAACGAACAAGAAGGAGGGTAGACCGATTTGTCTGCTCATAAACATCCACCCGCAATATCTTCAGTTCATCCGTGATCATGGCGCTTGCAACAGTGCCGAAATATCGGAAACTCAAAACAAATAATAAACATGGTAAAAATCCCGTTTTAAAACTAAATAATAATCTTACAGCTCTCTCTTAACAATACAACAGTACCTTTTTTATCGTAGCAAAATCATCAAATGAGTCCTAACCCCGGGCAGGGCGGGAGGGACTGTCAGACTTGTACTGACTAAAATCCACGGTGTCCTTCAATCGCCCTTTATGTTTCGGGGTCACGGTAACGAAATAAGTCCTGCGACACTCGTCACGTCATTTTGCTGACGCTCTTTGAGGCGCGCGTGGAACACGACGCGCCGACAACCCGGGCATGGTTCATAGACAGCGAGTTGCCCTTTACTCACTGTCCGCATGCCCGCGCCTACGGTGGCCGGAGATCGTCTGCTGACGTCCAACGCCGTGGGCGTCTACCACCATCAACATCAACAGTACCTAATGAAGATTTAAAGTATTAGCCAGCTATACTTCTACGTTCAGTTTTCATACAAAAACATTTTCGTTGTAAACCTTGACTGAATCGTTATATTTCAGGGATATTTTATACGCTCCCTTGAGTCCGTGATATTAAATTTCTAAAATTTAAAATATTGGCTGTTGTCGACGGCCAAGAGCGTTTCAGTTGTTGTTATTAGAAATTCTTCATGCATTGCAGTTTATATGATAATGGTGTGCATATATGAATTTTTGTAGTAAAAACGTAAAAACTACGTATATATTTATTCAGTTGTAGGTATATGTAAAAGTCTTCTTTTCTAATATCAATGATCTTTTTTTCTTCTTTTTTTTTCTGGGCGGTAGTTGAACAAAGTAGACATCAAAATTTTGCTCTTACATAAAAAATTTAATTTAATTTAAAACATCAGTTTATCTAGGCATTTGTTAATGCATAATAGTTTGTAATAGTTCCTACCTGCCAGTTTTGTGTTATTTCCACAATTCCACTTTCCTACTATCACAACAACAAAACTATGGATTCACTGAAGGGGTCAATCTCTGATTTGATGGCACAATTCCATGAAAGAATGTCAAAGTTTGAAGCAGAACTAGCCAGATCATCACACAACTCTTCACCCAGCAGCAGTCCGGTCAGCCTTACAGAGGAATATTCAGCATTTAAGAACCTTGTCATGGATGCTCTTGGATGTCTTCAGCAACAAATGGAAGCCCTTGCCAAGGATGTTGATGCTCTGGAGATGAGGGGCCGCAGGAAGATGCTCCTTGTCCATGGTGTCGCAGAGGTGAGCAAAGAGGATCCGTCTGGTGTAGTTGTTGAGGTGTTGCGGGAGAAGCTGAAGTTGGACTCCTTGTCTGTAGCTGATATTCGTCGATGTCATAGAATGGGCAGTCAGAGTGGGGCTGGAAAGCCTAAGCCCATTCTTGTGAAGTTTCAGGATGTGGAGACTCGCGACAAGATCTGGTTTTCAAAAACCAAACTCAAAGGATCAGGTATCACAGTCTCGGAGTTTTTGACTAGATCCAGGCATCAAGTATTCATGAAGGCTAGAGATATATTTGGTGTCACTAACTGCTGGACCAAACAGGGCTATATTCATGTCTTGACGGCTGATGGAAGTAAACATCGTATCGTGAACTTCAGCGAGCTGCAAGCTATCGACTGTTCTAAGCTTGAGGGTGATAAACCTGAACTCCAACTTGACGTCAGCAAACAAGTGGCTGAGAAACCTTCTACACCTGTTTCAAGGCGCAATAGGAGGGCTGCTGCAAAGAAGTGATTTGACTTTTTCGGTGCGTCGTTCGGGTAACAGTGCCACATTTTTGTTGTTTTGATAATCTGTTGTTTACCTTCTTATATCCCTTTTTATTTTTATCCCTACCCCGTATTTATTATTATTACGTTCACTTATTTGGTTACATTAATATTTTTCTTTCGCTATTCTGACACTTGATAACTGTCAAGTGTCTTCAATAGCTACGTTCCATGTCACTCGATTATTTTACTAACACTTTGAGCATGAATTATCTATGGAAACATAGGTAATTATATTATAAGCTGCAATTTGAATTTTTTTTTTTTTTTTTTCTACTATGGCTTCCCTGTTGCTTGTGCCCGAGCGACGTACTTGTTTTTGTTTTAATTGCTATCATTTTTTGTTTTGTTAGATCGTAATTTTTTTTAATTGTTTTGTTTTTTAATCTTTTTACGCAGAACTGGCGGGTGGACATATATTAATTGCCAACCCACATATACATTGCATAATCTTATTTATATTATTTTATATATTTAGTATTTATTTATTTATTATTGTGTTTTTAATGATTGATTGTAACGCAGTTAGTGATGATGATGATGACAGTTTTTTATCAGCAAGTAGTGACAACGATAGCTTTAGTAGTATCCCGACTCTTGGTGATGCTCTTCAGTCTCAGTTTTCCGATGTTCCAAAAAATCTAAATGTAGTCCACATTAATGCTCAAAGTATTCCGGCTCATTACCACGACATGCTTGTGAATCTGGATTGTAAGAATATCCATGCAATTCTTGTTTCCGAATCCTGGCTGAAACCATGCCTTCTATCCACATCCTATTCCTTACCCGGTTTCCATCTAATAAGAAATGATCGCACGGGCTGCGGTGGGGGCGGTGTTGCCATTTACCTTCGCGCTGGTATTCCTTTCTCAATCATTGATATGTCAACACAGCCACCACCGTCGAATGCTGGCGAGCATCTCTTTTTAGAAGTGAATCTACGTCATTCAAAAGTTTTGCTTGGGGTGTATTATTCTCCTTCTTTGCGTGTCGACTACTTTTCTTCGTTTGAAAGTCTACTCGTAAAGCTTGTGCCTCCTTACAGGCACATGATTGTCATGGGGGACTTCAACACTTGTCTACTCAAAAATGATTCCCGCTCTTCCTCTCTCCGAACAATCTCCCAATCCTGCAATTTATCTCTGCTTCCATTAAGTGCTACTCACCATTTTCCCAACTGTGTTCCTTCGCTCCTTGACCTTATTTTTGTTTCTTCCGCTCAACATGTCGCTAAGCATGGACAGTGTTCTGCGGTTGCTTTTTCCTACCACGATTTAATTTTTCTATCTTACAAAATTCGCCCTCCTAAGACTAAACCTAAAACTATTCTTCAGCGCAGTTTTGGTGGAATGGACCTGGAAAGCCTTCGTCATGATGCCGAAAATATTGACTGGTCTGATCTCGCTAATGCCGAGTCGATCGATGTTAAAGTTGATCTACTCAATCTTAATCTTAACAAGTTATATGATGTCCATGCACCTATTCGGTTAATGAAGATGAAGCACTTACCTGCACCGTGGCTGACATCGGAAGTGAAGACAATTTTGCAAAAGAAGGCGGCAGCAAAATCCAGGTATAAGTGCAGACCGAACTCCTTCAGTCGTGAAAAATATGTAGCTCTCCGCAATCGCAGCAACTTGATTTGTAGGGATGCACAACGCCGTCACATTCATAATTCAGTCGAAAACGGTGAACCAGCGAAAGTCTGGAAATTTCTAAGATCAATGGGAGTCGGAAAGTCGCGGCAAGAGTCTATTCCTAAAGATGTAGACCTTGAGTTACTTAATAAACATTTTGCTACCTCTAGTAATTTCAATGGGCCTGGTAAAGTCAAAACTCTAAATTTTCTTTCATCACTTCCCACTCCCGATTATTCTCCTTTTGTTTTTAATCAATTTACTGATTGTGATGTTAAGAAGAGCATATTATCTATTACGTCGAATGCTGTAGGTAGTGACCTTATAAGTCGCAAAATGATACTTCCTATTCTGGACGAAATCCTTCCTGTCCTTTGTCATATCCTTAATTACTCCATATCCTCGGGTGTTTTTCCATCTTCTTGGAAAGAAGCCCAAATAACCCCTCTTCCAAAAAGGTGTAACCCAGTTTCCTTCTCAGAATTCCGTCCAATATCCATTTTACCTTTCCTGTCCAAAGTCTTAGAACGCCTTATCCATAGTCAACTTAGTGCTTTCCTCTGTAAAAATAGACTCCTTAATTGTTACCAGTCCGGGTTTCGTTCAGGGCACAGCACTACCACAGCACTTGTTAACATTACTGACGACATTAGATTGGGTATGGACAATGGAAATCTGACGGTCCTTTCCTTACTGGACTTCAGTAACGCTTTTAATACTGTCGATTTTGATGTTCTACTTGGTATACTTTGCTCTCTTAACATATCTCCAACGGTAATTGATTGGTTTCGTAGTTACCTGTGTGGCCGCCGGCAACGTATTTGCATCGAGGAGTCATCTTCTTCATGGTGCAATACTACTGCCGGCGTACCACAGGGCGGCGTGCTATCTCCTCTTCTTTTCGCTATTTTTATCAATTCTATTTCTAATGACCTTCTCTCATCCCATCATCTATATGCTGACGATCTGCAAATTTATTCACAAGCTCCGGTAGATGAATTGTCTGAGGCGGTGAATATGGTGAATAAAGACCTGGCACGTATTTCTGAGTGGAGTTTGGCTCATGGTTTGAAGGTTAACCCTGTGAAGACGCAAGTCATTATTGTTGGCAGCCCTAGGCTTCGTTCAAAAATTAACTGGTTGACCGTTCCCCAGATATTTTTTGACGGAAATTTAATCCCTTACAGTGAGTCGGTTAAAAATCTGGGTATTTATATTGACAAGGACTTATCTTGGGGGCCCCCAGTTGCAAGAGGTGAGCCGTAAATTGTTTGCGTCTGCAGGTTCCTTACGTCGATTACGCAATTTTCTTCCTACTGCCACCAAAGCTGCGCTCGCTCAATCTCTCCTTCTCCCTATTCTCGACTATGCCGATACCAGTTATCCAGATCTCACCGAAGTGCAGCTAGATAAGCTTGAGCGCCTCCAAAACTTCTGTATCAGGTTCATATTTGGTTTGCGCAAATATGACCATGTCTCCGAGTTCCGCAATAAACTCAAGTGGCTGCCTATCCGCCTTCGCCGGAATACGCATATTTTATTTTTATTGCATAATATACTCTTCAATCCCACAACCCCGTCTTATCTCAAAGAACGTTTTAAGTTCATAAATGACACACATATTAGACATTTGAGATCATCGGAGAATTTGAAGCTTTTGATGCCTGCACATACCACTAAGTTCTACGATCAATCATTTACGGTTCAGGCTATACGTCTATGGAATGCATTGCCGGAGTCGGTAAGGCAAGCAAAGTCACTAAATCTTTTTAAAAACTTAGTAGTTAATCATTTTCATTCACTCTAATGATTTCAAGTTTTCAAGACAATCATAATTACTTTTGCTACAATCAATTTATTGTTTTCTCTTCCACATCAATGTAAACACATTATATATATATATATATATATATTTATATATATTTAATATTTGATATGTATTTATTTTATGACATAATATATATCTGTTTAACCCTAGATTACTAACCTTATTTTTCGACGCTTATTACGAACCTTCGTCGTTTCGACTACGGTATTTAATAAAGGGGATAATGGGTTTTATTTAAATCAAACTTGGTAATGTTTTATTTTTATTATTAATAAATTATGTTTTTCTTATAATTTACTATGTTTACATAAACAAAAACAGCATATTTATTAACCAATCAGCCTTATGAATGTGATCACACGTTTTATGCAAAATTGAACATAGTGACATTTTCAAAGTTGGTTTGTTAGTATAACAAAAAGTAAATTGTTAAAATTATCTTTAAATATTAAAAATAAAGAATGAAATACTGCAATGAAATAAAAAAAATGCTAAAAATCCATCAACTAATGTATTTGTGACACACGTCAAGTTTGTGTTCCCCGCTCATAGATTTATTGCACCCGGTGCGACTATTTTTAGTCATTCTTCGTTTGGTAAAGGTACGCAAGGCATATATTTTCCTATTTTTATTGAAGATAGGTACATTAGTCGCATTACTTGACCTTGTTTTTTTTACTAGGTAAAATAATCAAATGAGTCCTCCCACCCAGGGCAGGGCAGAAAGGGCTGTCAGACTTGTACTGACTAAAATCCCAAGTATCCTTCAATGATAGCCTTTTACGTTCCGGGGCCACGGTTACTTGATAGTCCCGCGACCCTGGCATTCTTTGGCCGTCAAAAGGGGGCAGGGTGCCCCGTCATATTGCTGACAACTCTTTCAGACGCGCGTGGTACACGACGCGCCGTCGACTCAGGGAATCGTCCATGATCGGACAGCGAGTCGCCCGTTACTCACCGTCCGCATGCCCACGCCTTAGGTGGCCGGAATTCACCGCATTACTTGGCCTGAAAAGTGCTGCCGGGTCAAAGTAGAAACTTCATCTTCAACATCTGTTTCATAAGCATGATCAATCTCTAGGTGGTCTTCTTTTCGCTCTCAGATATCGCTGTCATCTTGTAATAATTACTGATGAACTATATCATAAATAACGAATAATAAATACCATTGAATATAAACAAAATAAACCAACTAACCAAAAAAAATAACGCGAAAGTACTCCACTAAGTAACACAAAAAGTTACGTTATTACTAACCTTCGTCGATGCGACGAGCCATGGTTGCTGGAACGGTGCTCACGGGCCTCTTGGACTCAAAGCAACACCGTCAGTCGCAAGGGCAATGAGTCCACAAAGATTACATAAAGTGTGGAAAAAGTTCGATCGCGCGCGCAAACGTTAACGCGATTTAAACAAAACCGCGTCGTCTAAACGACGAAGGTTCGTAATCTAGGGTTAACTCATTTGTATTTAAATAATATACATAATTATAATTATTTATTTTATTTTTTTAAATTTGTTCTAAGAGTATTTATAGTACACCACTGACTACCCCCTACCCTTCTTATCTAAATTCATACAGTCCATCCAAAGGTTGTCTGGAAGATATCGCTTTAAGCGATAAGACCGCCATTGTAACCATAGTTATAGCAATATTGTAAAGCAGTAGTTTTAAAATGTTTGGTGTACAATAAAGTTTACTCTATTCTATTACTCTATTCTATCTTTATTGTCATTAAGTTGCTATTGTTTTTCTTTATTCACTAAGCTGTGATTTGAAAAATCACACTATCTATGTGACCTCCGATCGTTTTCAAGCGCGATTAGAGTATGTTTAAGTCTGAAGAAAGAAATATGATTATCCGAATTTAATCTCATATTTATTCGATTTGAGGAGCTCGTGGCTAAATAATTACAGCCGCACAGTCCGATCTACCGGGTTAAGCCGCGCTTGCCGAGGTTGGTCTGTGGAATGTGGATGGGTGATCATATGTCATAGCGAGTTTCCTCCGTGCCTCGGAAAGCACGTTAAGCCGTTGGTCCCGGCTGTCATTTGTGAATCTTTGACAGTCGTTACTGTTAGTCAGAAGCTCTAAAGTCTGAAAACCAGTCTTACCATGGGGTATGGTATTGCCCAGCTACTGGGTTGTGGAGGTCAGACAGGCAGTCGCTCCATGTAAAATAATGATATCCAGCTGAATCTGGTTTGACTGGAAGCCGACCCCAATATAAGTGGGAAAAGGCTAGGCAGATGATCAGTTATTCGATTTTAATACGATATTTATCCGGTAATAATTCGATAATTATCATAATAATTATAACTCTGATAAAAGTCCCACAAATCTGTTTTCTCTTTAAGGTATGTCTGTGACTGAGTTTCAGCTCAAATGTGAAAGAACTAATAATACATCAACATCAAGAAATAAACATTAACTTTTCAAATCAATCAAATTGAAAATTTAATTACAAAAAGGAAATAGATAAAAAGTTAATACCTTGCAAAAAGACAGGCTGCACACGCTTCTATTTCACACGTAAACTTTGAGTTATTATGTAAATTAACTACTACTGGTGAGTTCGTGGTAGACCTAATAACTAAATAAAGCTTTGTTTAGACTATGAATACACCAAATTTTAAATAAATAATAGGAGTCGCATTTTTGTGAAATGTACTGGTTTTGTAGTCTGCATCATCCCGTTGAGTACTGTTGGGTAAAAGCCCATCTCCCCTTGATTTGCACTTACATGTAACCATTGCCAATATCGAATACTGAGCTGACCAACTGGACAATATTAAGTAAAATAATTTTGTTTTTAATAATAGATTAAATGGAGAGTATGCCATTGTTTTGCAAATGACTAAATACTATTTGTCCAGTGCTAAAATAAAATAAATTTTATAAAAAAAAATGGAAATAAAATTTTGAAACAAGGTGAGGCAGTGACAGTAGTTAAATATAAATATGTCTCTGATTAAACGAGAAAAAAAGACGGACGTGACAAGCATAGTGTAAACAACCCTAACTTCAGATACAAGGCTTAACACTGCGGTGAGGTTGCGGGCGAGCGGCGCACAGCAAGCGTCGCGAACACGCCGCGGTTGCGCACGAATTGTTGCGGAGCGCAACGGGAATCGCCGCGAAGCAAAGCGACGCCATTTTGTAGCCGCGAACAGCCAAACTTCCGCCCCACTCAGATCAACGGGAATTTGTTGTATGAAACTTCGAATTATCCTCCAGCGCTGAATTTGGCATTTGATATAGGTGATACAGATAAGATGCTAATTTTTTTTAGCGAGAAGTTTTTTTATCAAACAGAAAGTATAACCTCAGCGACCTGCCTAACAATAGATCTCCCATTCGTCGATGCTTCGTTTTCGTTTTCGCGTTTCGAAAACCAACAACCCTAACCATTTGTTACGAGGTACAACAGTGACGAAACGTAACATTTGACACGCGCCGCGCGCGTCGTGCGCAGCCGAGCGTGTCGCGAGGAGCCTTGCGCGTCCCCCGCTCCGCTCGCGTCCGCTCACCGCAGCGCTTCAACGCTAATGATAACGCCAACAGTTATGAAGCGGTTCTACGAAATAACCGTAGCGTTCGTAGCGGTGCTACGCTCACGTAGCACAATCGCTACGACAGCGTAGCGTGCTGTATTTAGTTCTAAGCGTTAACACACTGCTCATACAATAGTCCGAGTTGGCGCTCTAATGCGTTTACCGTGTTTAGTAGGACGTGGTCACGATGTATACAGGAAATGGTTATTAATAAATTAGTTTGTGGATAATTTTGTTGGCACCTACAAGATCTGTAACCTCAGAGGCTAAATTAAAATAAAAGAATCTACACTAAATGATTAATCATTTGATATGTCGCACTATGTATAGATTAAAAGGTTTTTCAATGATTAAGAATACTTCCTCAGTTACACATTTTTTTGCAAAAAAAAACCATCTGTAATAAGGACTTTCCGAAATAGTAATTTCATTTGTAATTTCCATTTGACCCGAAACCCAATTTCAGCACTAAAATTCGACTATCACTCCAGCGGCAAAGCCAGTAATATCACAGTGTGATCAACACTGAATATGTCAAAGGAGTTTGAGCGATGGTTGCATTGATACCTGACGACAACCTTATTGTTTCAACCGAACGTCACTATGCATAATGAACGGCCGAATTTCACATGCGGGTCGGTAAATATAGAGGTTTCGTCAAATAGGGAGCGTTCTGTTGGCGGGTTGCAAGCGCGACGTGATAATCACACTGCAGGTAATACGCCACACCACCGCCGCCGCCGCCACGCTCGCGTGCCGTCATCACACGTCGCGCCAGCAATCCCCTAATGATGACCGTCACTTTTCTAACTCTAGCACTACAGCACAAACGCCACGCCCAATCACGCATAACGATACCGCCACGCCACGATCACGCCGCGCCGTCCTATGTCATCGCGCAAAGGCTGTCAAGATGTACCTACATATGTTTTTCCATAGTAAGTAAGCACGCCAAGAACACGCCACGCTACTGTCACGCCGCACCCCGCTCTCTGTTTTACAAAGCCGTTACCGAAAGGCTCTTCTCGCTGTTTGTAATTTGCCGTGCCGTGTTTACATGTTCATCAACATACACAATCGGTTTTATCACACGAGATAATGCGGAAGCGGTAATGTCGTCCTAATGTCGGTGTTGATTTAAATGTTCACGTTATTACATAATTTGGTTGCAAATGTTCAGTGAAGATGTAGAACATTTTTGACATAGAAATCATGTTTTTATGATGAGTCACGGTTTGTAATTGTGCAATTTCTGATTTTGACATATTTTTATTTTAAGTAACAGTAGAAGTTTAATAATAATGTTCCGAGGCATTTGATTGATACGTGACCTATTTTTATGGAATACAGTAGATAAAATGTAAAAAAACAGATCTTAAACAGATCTAAAAATGTACGGTAGAAATCCTTCCACTTGAAGCCAGAATCTATACTAAAATATATAAAATAACTACGTTCACATGAGTGTCTGATGTCTGCCACCGGTTTTTGATGGCACGGTTGATGCAGTGGCTGAGCGTTTGATTGCTGTAATGCGTGTTACGGGTTTGATACACCGGTCGACAAATAAAAAAAAAATATTTGAGCATGGGTTTTACGTATTATATTCTGATTATACAAGCATATTTACTTAAAAAAATGTGATAACAAATCAAAAATATTTGCTATAAGAGTTTTTTTTTTCAAAGCTTTCAGAGGCGAAAATTAAAGATAGAGTGTCTGTTGGCGCTCAAATAAAAAAAAAACCAATTGTGATATTTTCCTGAAATTGCTTAGCATTGAAGAGAAAGAAGCCAGGAACAGTTTTAAGGCATTAGTTAATGATTTTATTGTAAACCCTAGAGCTGAAAGTTATGTCGAGCTGATCACTGACACGATTACGAATTTTTTCCATCATCAGAAGTAGAATGTCTCTAAAGACACACTAAAGATACATATGCTACATTCTCATTTGGATAAATTTAAAGATAACATGGAAGCTTGTACGGAAGAACAAAAGGAACGCTTCCATCAAGACAATTTGAGATTTAACAAGCATTTTAGAGACGTTACAAATGCCAGTACTGAAAGGGATATGATGGGAGACTATATTTGGGAGTTAATATGAGAAACTTCTACTAAAAATAGCAGGAAAACTAAAACTGTATTTTTTTAAATAATTTAACTTTATTTTAAAACTTATTTTGTAAAAAAAAAACATGAATGGATGTACGGTTTCCTTTGTAATAACTCATCTCTGTGTCAATTTTTAAGTATTTTTAATGATTTTAATTAACCCATTTTTTTCTCACAAAAGCAAATTCAGAACTTTTTTTTGTTCATATTCTTATTTCTAGATATACAAACAATAAAAATAACGTATGTAGAACCCATGCACAAAAATGCTGTTGACCTATGTAATTTGAAAAAAAAACGAAAAAATAGTTATTGACTATTTTTTCGTTTTTACGTACGGAACAAAAATATTTGTATGATGTGCTGGGTCATGGTTGTGTATGCAAATTGAAATGTTTGTCAACGTACTCATTATATAAATCAACTTGTCTCAAAAAAACTTAAAAAATATTTATTTTTGCAGTAAAATAAAGTGTTGCCTTAAGTTTCCAATTACCCTGTATTCTGAACTTACTGTATAGTGTAAACTACTGCTGCAGTATGTTGAGTAAACTATTGCATGGTTGTAAAATTAATATCGGTACAAAATACTAGTATGTTGCCTCGGTGTTCCCGAGGGTATCGTTATAGTAACTAAGGGATTATTACGAGACCGTGTGCAGTGTCCACCTGTGCTCAGGCACCAACATATTTAATAGTTGACTCACTAGCTTATAGGACGGTCATACGAATAGTTGGTCTGCGGAGACCATGCTTCTGACTATCAATTTACGTATGGCACATGGAAGATTCATTATTACGAGTTTTCACGTTTTTATTACGAAGTAAACGGGGCGTTATTTTGAAGGAATAAATTAGTTCCTCATACAATACAGGTGCTTTTAAATTTTTACATACAATAAAGTAGTAGACGCGTCAACTTTTTGATTTTCTTAACTTGTCTCTCATTCTATTTTGACTCGTTCCTAACTCTTCCGATGCATATAGGTATGTCAAAATATTGGGAACGAGCACAGACGCAAACAGACTTCACATAATTAATGTCAACATTAAAAATAGTCTTACTGCAATTGAATACTGGATTCATTTAAAAAATATAAGTTGTGACGCCATCTTTATGGTTCTCATATCAATTAACCTAAAAAAATACTAACAGACCCCGCTATTATTTTCATCCTTGCACTACAAGATACATACAACTTTCTTTGTAATTGTATTTTACTTTTTATCTGTGTGAGTGCCGTAATGAAGAAGGCAGCCAGTCTCATCATTTTATTTGCCAAGTTAGTTCTTCATTCTGTCATATACGATAAAACCTTTTTCTTATCAAGGTTTTGCGGTCGACTGTGCTTATCGCAACACAGTTCGTTGAACTGGTCACTGTCGGAAGTTTCATGAAGTCATAAAATCAATAATTCAGTTTTTCCTTCTTCATAATTCTCTGGCTTACCGTATACGTTGTGTGTACGATGTCGGCGTCTACAAGTGGAGCCATTATTTGGAGACATATGATCCGAAAATTCTTGCCTAAAAGATATTTTGAAATTAATCTTCATTTCAGATTTATTGTTTGTTTGTCATTAAAAACTACATCTCAAATTCATAAAAAGTATGTGATATTTATGTATATTGAAGTCGACACGTACGTCACAACGCGGTTGTCTACGTCACCGTTACTTCACATCGCGCGCTGGGATTAAGCCCTTTCTTCACGAGGCGACGCAGGTCTTCGATACCATACGACTTTGGTATCCAGGTGACTATCGCAATACAAATCAATAGAGGTTCGTACGCATGCAAGCGTTAATGGACGCTAATGTCGCTTACGACTTTACCATCTATTACAAGGCGATGCAAGTCTCCGACATCTTAGTATCGTAGACTTGCGTCGTCTTGTGTACAAAGAGGCTAATTTGATAGTCCCCACCACTGACTTCGCATATCTTACAAATCGCGTATTTACAAAGTACAGTACACGCTGAGAAATAACATCACCAACATACAACCTACCTTATAAACGCTGTCAAAAACTTTCCTTCACAAAAAACAAATCCAACTCGTTTATTTGAACAGTTGAATGAAAAAGTATAAATAGTCGCTTCGACTCGCTAACTAGGGTTGCCGAATAACTGAATATGTATCCAACTGCGAAAGCAAGTTCTGAATACAATTGCATCTACATACGAGTGTTGTTTTTTCTTTCATATCGTTCGGTCGGTGCGCGTAGTATGCAAATATTTCTATCAATATTCATAGCCAGCGGCGTCATCGATAATTGAGTCTTACCTGACAACGTTGCCTTTGATTTTCATATTCGTTATCTCGCTTTTCGCCTGAAAAACTTTATAAGTTTCACTGGAAAAGAATGTGAGGTAATTTTTGTGTATGGCTGACTTTTGTGACGTCACGTCTAAGGTAGAAGTAAATATCGAATTTTTGACACACATTTTCTTTTGGTACGTGATAAAATATTGAAAATATTTTAGGATTCCTACGTGAGAGAAATTTATTTACAAAAAAACTTTTCAATTCTTTAGTAGAATTTTTAAGATTTTCATTATTTTATTAACTAGGTGCGGCAAACAGACTGTTTTTTTTTAATAAAACTTAATGAGCATCAGTAAAAATAAAACCAGCTGTCTTTCAGGAAAGAAATGGACTCGCTGTTTATAAAGTTATTACAATAACTGCGCATTATTACTGGTTCTACATACAAACAAACATTAAAATACTCTATTTGTTCGAATCTTAAATAAGTTTTGCTAAGAACTTTTAGATTTTATTTTTCTATGATAATATACATAATAACATATTATATTATGTAAGCTCATCTCACTAGGGAATAGAAATATACACAGAATACACAGCAATATTCAGGATCCGAGCTCAAAGAATATACAATACAAAATCTCAGCGACGCTAGCGTTTTCTTCTAGCTCGTAATGCATTTTTATCAACAAAAATGTGACACAAAAAATAAGGCTTCCGCTGCTTACAGACGAGAGGCAGCCGAAATAGAATAAGGTCTGACTTCTCAGGCAATCTAGATTGTGAGAGCGAATATCTTTTTTAAAATCTACGTTCGTTTCACCGAGAAAGGTGACCTAGAACCATACGATTGTGCTGAGTACAGGATATCTCCTACAAAACATTAAAAGCGAAGTACAACTTTACATCACGATGATTAATGTTCGAAAATCTGAATACTATCAAGTTAAATAATGGACCACAGAAGGTTGCATTTTGTTCCTTTTATCCACTTGCATTCAAGTAAAAGTTGCGAAGTAATAATTCATTTCCGACAATGATCCACTGTTATAGCTTGGAACTGAATCCGTTTGCGACCATTTAGCTGTAGTGCTGCAAAACATCGTGTTTTTTTCTTTCCACTCCACGTACATTGCTGACACAACTTTATGGGACCGCAATCTTCATAAATCTCAGCCAGGACAACCTTTTGTCTTTGTCCCATTCTCTTAGGGTTTACGCAAATTCTGATCCCCACAAATTGGTCACATTGCGTCCCCAACCGTAACGTGCATGTTATATCTTTGAGAAACCAGTACCGTACAGGTAAATAAAAGTGAAGAAAAACTTTGTAACTTATGTAAATCAGGTTATGTGTGCCCTGAATAAATAACTCGGTACAAAATAAGACCGCCCTTTCTCTTTTCTTTTTAACTCTCATAAAGAATGTAGTTGCAGAAAGTCTTCAAGAACCTTCATGAATACACGTATTTTTCCAAGTTTTTAAAGAGTGTTAGGCGAAACTAGAAACACTTTTTCATGAGTGAAAGCAGTTTACTGAATAATCAAAGCAAAGCTCCTTGCGAAGCCCTCTCTTTCATCAAAAGCTGCGATATCAGTAATAATCCTTACTTAAAAGGTGAATGTATTTACTGAGCCTAATTCATTATGCAGGTTTCCACGAATCGTCCATAAAGGAGTACTTTGAATATCGCCATTACATTAAATTGTTATCTGCGACGGGGCCCTCGGCGCACGGTTTTTTAATTAAAACAGGCAATTTGGCGCTGACTTAACCCAAGTTTTACAATTATGTTTTTGTCGTCGCGGTTACAAACTTTGTGTACTAAAGGAAATTTATTTTTAAAGAAAAGTTTCGTGGATTCAAGATAAGAAATTTAATAATGAATTCAATTGTTGTTTAAGAATTTTTACGATCAAATTGTGAAGGTTTGATGGTTATATAAAGTTTAGCGCTGTGCCAAATTGTCTGGAGCTGGACGTGGGTACTGAGCATGATTCCCGATCGTTCGTTGGCCGACGATTTATCGAGTGGCGCGTGCTACTGGCGTGTTCCACTACTCTCGTCCGACGTTACTGGCAAATGGAAAAGTTCCCCCGAAGTAACCCCCGGCTATCGAGGCCCCGATGTGTTACAACAAATTTTATACCAGCCAACGCCGGCAAACTTTCCGCGTACTGCTCAGCAATAAATAATAATGCCTGAATATTGGAAGCGATCGATACATAATATTTTAAAGTTCCTGTTTGTAGTTGAAGTGGACTCGCTGAGAGTTCCCGCAGTATATTTTAATGGCAGTATTCTTGACAGCGACGTTGTGAAGCTTTTAATAAACATAAAACAACGTAGAATGAACAGCCAAATAAGGGAGGAATATTCATGAACGAAACTCAGTTGAAAGTTTTTGATAAGAAATTATGGTAATGATTTTAAATTGACCTAATCCATATTGCGGGGGCCCGAAATTTGGGCAACAAAACTTGTTACGGCGGCGGCCTGATGCGTCAACTCAAACTCCATTTTCTAATTAATTTATACTCGCTCACAAAAGTTTGTTTGCAAGAATCGTGAAGATTTTATTACGGTGTAAGATTTGGTAAAGTTTCTAAATTGCTCATTAAAGGATTGGCAACATTAATTTATTAGATAATGACCTCTTTTATATTTGTGGGATCAATTTACTTTTTACAAAGAAATCATTCGTAGGCACTAGTTGTTGCCATTAAATGCGAACATAAATTAAAAAATATTTCTCAACAAAATTTTAACGGTGCCTTCATATATCCCTCTATTCAGGTGTTTTCTTAAAACAGGGTACAAAGTTTTTTTCACGAATTACTTTATATACCGATAATGAGTGTATAAAAACGTGGGAAAAACTCAGTGTATATTGTGCATGACGGCTCATGGCTTCGAGTAAAACCGTCAGTAAAACCTATCCAGCGTGTTTATATATTACGTGGTTCATTTTAATGCGCCATGTTCATGCTTAAAAGCTTTCATGATATTAAATTGACACTTTCCACGTCTCGCCTGTACTGTGCAAAAAAATATAACGTGGAAACGCGTCGGCGTGAAAATGACATCACGTCAGTAGTTCTGCTACCTAAGGCTGAAGACACACAGGCAGGCGCTTCGTTTGTAGACTAACGTAATGTGAACTAAAACTCAAACTATCTAGATACTAACCTACATCACTTTTACGAACTACTTTTTGAAGTAGCAAAACGTATGTATGATTAAAAAATAATTTATTTATTTATGTACAGTCAGCATCAAAAGTTGCTGACCACATCCAGATTTTCAAAATCGGTGTAATTCGTGATAATACGTAATTATAAGGTGTACAGCGATTTTGAAAATCTGAATGTGGACAGCAACTTTTAATGCTGACTGTACACCTAAATGATTTAGAAAGTTAGAGCGCTATTAAATAGTGCATTGTGATGATCACTGCCGAGTTTAAAAAATTACATACCAAGCTACTAAACCAACTGCATCCAAGCGAATTTATTCCTAGCAGGAATTAAAACTAAAAATTGTCATGAATTTCTACAAAGAAATTTCAAATTTCAACTTAGAATAGTTACTTTTCATCTACCTATGATAAATGCATAAAAAAAACAAGTGCTCGTACATCATTTAAAAGGCAGCGTAACTCTAAAAAGCGGGCACGACGTCTGTGTAGCTTCAGCCTAAAAGTAACGTCGTCTATTCGTGACTCCTGCCATTTAGGCAAGAAACGGGTTATAAAACAATCGTAGATATTGTAACAAGAATTGCGTATCTTTGTCTACCACTAGTTGAATCCCCCCCTATGTTTACCATTAGTAGCGTTGTTGGAGGGTATTGTTTCCCAGGTCCGTATTAGGTTAAAGGCACAGTAGGCAACGGCCTAAGGGATAAGGGCTCTAACTAGAGGCCCGTGCAAGCACCAAGAAAAAATGTTTCATCAAACAAAAGAGTAAAGTGGAGGGTAAAATAAAATTGTCATTAGCCAAGGGGCCCTGTCAATAAGGAGGGGGAGAAAAGCCTGGGTGTCACCACTGCGAGGATCGGAGGACACGGTGGAGCATAATGGTGTAGGAGTGCCCCGCTTGGGCAGACCACCGCTGGCGCCGTGTCCTGACGGCGGCGATAGGCCGTATTTCTGGAGCTTCGTTTGTCAATGTTTCTGTGTTATTTGGTTTCTGAGAAAAGTGTTAAAAGGCACGTTATTTTCACGTTATTTTTACCTATATAAATCTTTCAAATTTTCTCGGAAACTTTCCGATCTAAACTGTGGAGGTAAAATACTGTTTTTTATTTTGTGTTTGTTATTTTATGATGTTATTTTAAAACGCGTCTTTGTCAATGTCTTATATTTTCCAAGATTCACCTCTATTTTTTTCAATTCTTTTTTTCTTCTGGAAATAAGAACATAAGGAAATAATTTTAACTTATGATTTTCATTCTGGGTAACCAACTATATTATACGTAATACCTGAGAAAACGTTATTTAGCCACAATATTTAATTTGTGCGTAGATCAAGGAGTCTTCCCAGATCTGATGAAATACAGTAAGGTAATTCCGCTTTTTAAATCCGGGGATAGTAAAGATTGCAATAACTATAGGCCCGTTTCCGTTCTGCCGGTCTTCAGCAAAGTTTTCGAAAAAGTTATGCTTAATCAAATGCTCACTCATTTCAACACCAATAAAATCTTGCACGAGAAACAGTATGGTTTCACCAAAGGGCGTTGTACGACTGATGCCGGGTGTTACCTTATTAAAACACATATTTACTGCGTGGGAAGAAGCTCAAGATGCCATTGGGATCTTTTGTGACCTCTCGAAAGCATTTGATTGCGTAAATCACGAATCTTTGCTGATGAAACTTCAGCACTACGGTCTAGGTGAACCTGCGCTAAGATTAGTGAAATCGTATTTAAGTGATAGACAACAGCAAGTTCAAATAAATGGTGTCAATTCTACGGGTTTAAAAGTTGAAATGGGGGTACCACAAGGTTCGATATTGGGCCCTTTTCTCTTTTTAGTATATATAAATGATCTGCCCCATTTATTTAAAAACCAACCGGAAATGGTATTGTTTGCGGACGATACTTCTTTAATATTTAAGATGAATAGACGTGCCTCAAATTTTGACGACGTAAATGTTGCCCTACAGCAGGTCCATTCTTGGTTCACTGCCAATAATTTAGTATTTAATGAAAAAAAAACTAAGTGTGTAAGATTTGCTCTACCGAATGTCAAAAGCAATGACTGTGACATAGTATTGAATCAAGAGAAATTAGAATTCGTCGACAAAACTGTTTTCCTAGGAATAACGCTCGACTCGAGGCTACAATGGGGTCCGCATTTAACATCTCTTGCAGGACGCCTGAGTTCAGCAGCATTTGCTGTTAGGAAGACTGGTCTATTTTAGTTACTTTCATAGTATTATGTCTTACGGTATTTTGTTATGGGGACGTGCTGCAGACATCGAATCAATATTCATTCTGCAGAAAAGAGCTATTAGAGCCATATACAATCTTCGCAGGCGCGATTCTTTAAGGGAACGGTTTAAGGATATTAACATCATGACTGTACCTTGTCAATACATCTACGAAAATATCATGTACGTTAGAAAGAATCTGCATCTATTTAGTAAAAGAGGTGAAAGGCACAATTATAGTACTAGATCTAGGGACGAATTAGTTCAACCAGGTTTCAGGTTAGCCAAAGTAGACTCATCCTTCATGGGGTACTGTTTAAAATGTTATAATAAAATACCTCCCCACATACTCCAACTGAATGAGACGAAATTTAAAACTTGCATTAAACGCACACTGTGTAGTAAAGCGTATTATAAGTTGGGAGATTACATTGCTGATAAAGATGCTTGGCTTAATGCTGGTCCTGTTCCACAACCATAGGGGAAACCAGTTGATTAGCTTGTGGAAATATTGTAAAAGCTGTAACTATTTTTGCATTGTATAGTTTCGATTCATTAGTTTTATCTTCCGGACTAGTTATATGCGTTCATATAATTGTTTATTTATTTTTATTTGACTTTATTAAGTCATTTAGTTTTATTTTTATGTGTTTGTATTTGTTTTATTTTATATTGATCAACGGACGTTATTGTCCTACTCACTTTAGTTTTTAATTCCTCTTTTTTTTTTGCACTTTTCTAGATGGACATTTGTAGGTTTTCCCTTAATTATTTTTTTGAAGCGGATGAAGACTTTGCATTGTATAGAGTCAATGTGTCTAGTATTATATAGCGTCATAGCCAGCATTGTGTGAGTACCATGTACTTCAGAGCTATCTTTAACTAGAAACCTACGTCTTTCATTGACTTGAATGACTTTGGCGGTTGAGAGTATGTCATGCTCACTCAAAAGTCTCGCTGACGGTGGCATGTGTGTCGGATCATTTAGTTCCCTTCAAAATGGTTGAGCTGAATGGTGCTGATATATGTGTCATGTTCGTGAACGGGCGCTGTCAGTTGGGACTGGTCATCTCTTAGCTGCCATGGTCTATTTTAATAATTAATAACTTTGTTTTTGAATTGTCGTTTTTATATTTACTATGGACACTAATAACTTGCCACATCGTTCTCACATAATGTACCTACCATCTGATGATGAATGATGTAACCAAAGATCTGTAATAATTTTGGCGATTGAAAAAGAGTGTCCATGGAGTTTCTTGCTCATTCTTCTCCATAGAGATCTACGATTTGGAATGAGCACCTACGGTACTTTCACAGTTTTTATGTCTTGTGACTGGGACTGTAGCACCATAACTATTTTTGTACTAGTTTTATTTTGTCTTTTGACAGTTCAAAAGTGCCGTTTATGGCCTACTTGAAATAAACGTTTTTGATTTTGATTTTTTGATTTGATTTTGTTACCCAATGGTAAGACTGTTTATGAGAATTTCGAGCTATTGACTACTTGTAACATCTAATAAATATCTTCAAATGACAGCTGGGACCAACGGCTTGGGGTGTTTTCCGAGGTACGGAGGAAACTAGCTATGTAACGGATGTCCATTCATCCTTGACCGACCTTAAAAAAAGTTGCCTAACCTTGGAGATCGATGTGTACTGCAGTTAGCGTTAAATCATGATTAAAAAGAAGGGATCTTAAAAAAAAAACAATATTCGTGTGGTGTTTGCTGCGCACAGTGATATGAAAAATACAAATTCCCGCGTGTGAAGTATAATCCGTGAAATTGATATCAGAGTGCGGCGTTCGGGCGCATCGGAAGCCTTCACGCGCCGTGACGTGCCAATGTATCAAACCAAAAACGTGGATCCATCCATTCTTATTTGAACATCAAAGTTTTGTATAGCGCCACGTTTCTTCTGTATGAAAACCTTAACTATTTCGTCTACAGTTTAAGGCTTCAAAGGTGACAAACAACGATTATCTACAGGTGGATCTGTATTTTTTAAACTTTTGAATGAGTGCTCTCACCCTGGGTAGAGCTGTCAGATTCTTACTGACTAAAAGACCATACTATTCTGTTGTTTAAGACAGATACACAGATGTACAGTACCTATATGCATATTGTTTAGAAAAACAAAATAAAACGGTGATACAAAATAGTTTTGAAACATGAGATTCTTGTGATCTTTGTAAGATCATGTGACATCAAATGTCTGAATCTGATTGCGGTCTCGAGTCTTACTATAACTGTATCGCAGAAAAAAAAGTACCACATGTATCACGTCCAATGCGTGTAATAACGACGTGAAGATACATCCACACTAAGTTTAATCCGTGAAATTGATATAGGAGCGTGTCGCGGCGTTGTCGGCCCCGTCACGCGGCGTGAC
This sequence comes from Agrotis ipsilon, assembly GCA_028554685.1. Taxonomy (NCBI): domain Eukaryota; kingdom Metazoa; phylum Arthropoda; class Insecta; order Lepidoptera; family Noctuidae; genus Agrotis; species Agrotis ipsilon. The sequence goes on along the minus strand of CM052961.1, from coordinate 4,323,650 downwards.
ACGCCAATGTTTCACAGCTCGAAACGCGACTCCATTCCATTCTTTTATCCGCGCATCAACCTTTTGTTCTACAAACCTTTCGTTTTGATATTGGATTCGCACCACGTTCCCTTCTTTTTCAAGATTTATTGGATTACGGTGCGCGCTGTTTCGTGTTAGTGGCGTTGTGCACTGGGTTATTATGTAATTTCTCATTGTGATGTTAAAATTACGTTGATACATTTTGTAAGCATTCATTTTTTACCAAGAACACTCTCAAATTAAGCGCAATTAGGTTTATGTTTAATTTACAACATCAAATTATTGATCGAGTAATTTTTACCCGTTTTGCTAAGCAACTTTTTAATTGCCTAGCTATTTATATGAAGTGTATGTAATCGTAGTGTTTTTTTTTTTTAATATAAAACCCAATAATAATTTACAAAAGTATACAAACAGTATTTCATCTGTATTATGTTTGAACATATACCGCTGTTGCCGCAGGGCATAATGCCATTACTTCTCACTTGGCAAGCATAATGGTAATAGCAGATCCTACGGAGGCATACGTATTAGATGCAGATGCAGATGCAGGTGTCATGGAATAATTACTGAATAGTTATTATAATGTTCATAACTGAGACGCGAGCCTATGATTTAGTACATTATTGATTAAATACCAAGCTTAAGTTAAAAGAAAAAGGTAGTTTTTAGTCAGTACGACAGTCTCTTTCACTCCAAACAGAACTCAATTTAAAATCACACAATTACACCAGTTATGAATTGAAGTACCTCTTTCATAAGTTATTACTGATTTGTACACATCAACACTAAGGACTCAACGAATAAAGCTATGGCATTAAAATAAATGCATTTTAAGTCACATGTAGACTAACTCAATAATAGGTACAGATCTGGCATTTGTGTTGACGCAACCATTACCTGTGCAGCAACCGTAAATCTAATATTGTTGTATTGGCCGAGTTCCCTTTGGCACCGTTAATATTAGCGATTCATAGATTAAGTACCAACGCTTGTCCCGACCAATTATCGACTATTAATCATACCTAGTGCAAACATGAACGCCACATTAGTTTGTGACTGTACATGAAGGTGATATCAGACGCTTCTCTTGAGTGAAAGGCTCACTCGAGTATATTTCAATCCGTATAAGCATACGAGCATTGTAAACTAATCAATGCCATATAAGTCAGATTAGTTTACAATGCTCGTATGTTTATTTTATTAAAGGCCGTAATCAATCTGAGTAAGCACTGGTGAAAAATGTCAAATGCCGAAACCCATTAAAGTTTAATTGGCTTAGTAAACAACTGAATTCAATATAATCGTAGAAGAAACAACATCAGAATATGAACTTAGCATACTTAATTCTCTGCAGGCGCTGGTGATGGTGTAGTTTCTGCCTGGCCCACATTCGAGAAGAATATTTACAAGTATGTACCTACCTATGTTTGCACCAAGTATTACACTCCGAGTGAGATCAATAGTTGAAATGTCTGGCATCAGCCTAATGCCTGTATATAGAGATTATATTTGCTCCAATAATTACGATATTGGCTGCGATGTATTAGATGCCATAAATTATTTGCGGTTGTTCAATATGCATAATGTTATTGGTTATCGTTGAATTTGATTTGGTTGATGTACCAGTATTCTGCATAGTATATCCGAGGTCAATGACATTTTAGGAATGGCAATTAATATAAATTAAAAGAAAATGTTTCAAGTCCAAAAATGGACAGGTCCTTTTATAAATTTTATTTTATCTTACAGAGAACACGTTCAATTCGCAAATGCTAAAAACCTTTTCAGACGTCTTGAAAACAGAAAGTTCTGTTTAAAGTAATTTATTAAGAGCAAACTGGTTCGTGCTTCTAAAAATACCTCCACGCGCCTAACAGTCTCAAGAGGAGATCCGTGCAAATAAAATTACCTTTTCAACGGTTAATTTGCGGAATGAATCACTTTCAGTCGCAGGTTGCCCGGTGTTTTTGTTGAGGGATCTCGCCCGGAACTGAACCCTGTGCTTGTCAACTACGAAATGAATTATGACCAGTATTTACCGGAAGATGACATTTCTCGAATCGGCCCATTAATTCCTAATGGAGCGTCGACGGGCTACATTTCATCTGTTTGGCTGCACACCAGGCCTTCGCCGCAGAGCTATTTTCGGTAGCGTATCCGAAAATTTATAACTACGAGTTAGTTCTAAATCGTTGGATAGCGGCAAAGTAAGTGGGATTTATGATATGACGTTCTACGCTCTATTTGTTTGCGAGGTACCTTTTTTCTTAAGGGTTTCGCCAATTTCAGTGTTTCAGGTTACGATTTATCCTTTTATGTTCACTACGATTAACATCAGATTTACGTTAAAACATAAGTCTGATGTTAAGCGTAGTGTACATACTAAAGTATAGCTCATACAGCCTTTTCTACGCGATATATTCTAACTATGTCAGAGCTCCATGAACATTATTTTGACCCACAGCTCATTAATGGTAGGATGAGGTGGACAAACCAAAGACCAATGGACTACTATGGCTCTAGAAAATTATGTTTGGGGGATTGACATTTGCCTAGTAGGTACTGCGCATGATGCAGGCTAGCTACGACTAGTTATGTTTCAGTATGCAATGAGAGACTGCCGCGTCAGCTTTCGCGTTTCCTACTTAATTACTTAGTTTCGGGTCTTCATTAAGGAAACAAACATTTACATAATCTGCAAGCGACTGTATACAAATATTATAGATGACGTTTCAATTTAAAGTTAGGTCTGTTCATGTGCCTCATTCCTCCGGGACGAAACATTTGGAACTCAATTTGAATTTGAAAACTGAATGTCAAAACTACTTTTGATATTTAGCTTGAAACTATCGGCTTTTGAAAGTTAACGCCTAATGTTTTGTGCTGAAACGGTTGAAAAAACTTGGTGAAAAGTATAGCTCATCTTTGTTGCATTTCGTTTTTTCTTAAATGATTCTTAGGGAAAAAAAAATATCAAATTCTCGAAAAAAACATGAGTTTGAGGAACTTTGTCCACCTCTGTCCTTCATTTACTATACATGGCCTTTTAATCAGTCACTACAATTTGTAAGTCTGTTTTCATTGTAAATTCAGGAAAACGGTTTACGTTAACCGGAATTAATTCTGCGAGTGAATGTTATTGCTGCCCACTTTTGGGTAGACCCGGTACTAGGTACTTGTGGAAGAACATAGCAATGTATAGTGCACAGAACGTCCACCCACAAAGACAGACTATTTGATGAAGACTAATTAAAGAATCGTGCTGGATGCAAGCCGCTTCCAACCGGACCTATGGAGCTCTGACATAGTTAGAATATATCGCGTAGAAAAGGCTGTATGAGCTATACTTTAGTATGTTCACTACGATTAACATCAGATTTACGTTAAAACATAAGTCTGATGTTAAGCGTAGTGTACATACTAAAGTATAGCTCATACAGCCTTTTCTACGCGATATATTCTAACTATGTCAGAGCTCCATGAACATTATTTTGACCCACAGCTCATTAATGGTAGGATGAGGTGGACCAACCAAAGACCAATGGACTACTATGGCTCTAGAAAATTATGTTTGGGGGATTGACATTTGCCTAGTAGGTACTGCGCATGATGCAGGCTAGCTACGACTAGTTATGTTTCAGTATGCAATGAGAGACTGCCGCGTCAGCTTTCGCGTTTCCTACTTAATTACTTAGTTTCGGGTCTTCATTAAGGAAACAAACATTTACATAATCTGCAAGCGACTGTATACAAATATTATAGATGACGTTTCAATTTAAAGTTAGGTCTGTTCATGTGCCTCATTCCTCCGGGACGAAACATTTGGAACTCAATTTGAATTTGAAAACTGAATGTCAAAACTACTTTTGATATTTAGTTTGAAACTATCGGCTTTTGAAAGTTAACGCCTAATGTTTTGCGCTGAAACTGTTAAAAAACTTGGTGAAAAATGAACTTTTCAAATACAAATGTTGCTATCAGAAACTATGACCGTTGAATAGAAAGATAAATGGCTTTTATTAGATTTAGAAATAACAAAGTTCTTTCAAAAGGCACTCTTGTTAATTCTATGTGCACAGTACTGTAGACTTTTAAATTAAAGATAATTTATGACTAAGGTAGTTTAAGTTCAATACCCAAACGGTTACCATGAATTTAGTACATATTCTAGACACACAAGGTCGGATATAAAATGCTGAAACATGTGAGCAACTAAGCATACAATAACTGCTTTCTCAAGTATTTCAGACGAATGTATCGAATCTAATTATTATTTTTGCGTCAATATTCCTACACTGAGTTGCCCAATATTTTTTATTGGGATACATTGTTGGGGTTTTATAGTATTTTAATAATATCTAAGTAAATTACAATAAATTTCTCTTAGCTTGAATAGCTGCTAACAATTTCAATTAATTTATACATAGTTTAAAATCCTGGACGCCTGAGGGAGGACATCGCCATTGAGGTCGACCGCGGCGCAAGTGGTGTGACGATCTGATCATATTCTCGGGGCCGACATGGCCAGAAATTGCCCAAAATAGAGATGTCTGGAAGAAGAACGGAGAGTCCTTTGTCCAGTAGTGGGACATAAGATAGGCTATTTAAAAAAATCCATTCAAAATAGAATGCTGAAGGTTGGCACAGTCATGTCAGTTTTATGTTTACTGATTCAAGGTAGGTATCATCATCATCATCATATCAGCCGTAAGTCATCCACTGCCGAACATAGGCCGCCCCTTTAGATTTCCAATAGGTCCGGTCGGAAGAGGCTTGCATCCAGCGCGATCCTGTGGTCTTCATCAAATAGTCTGTCTTTGTGGGTGGACGTTCTGCGCACTATACATTGCTATGTTCTTCCACAAGTACCTAGTACTGGGTCTACCCAAAAGTGGGCAGCAATAACATTCACTCGCAGAATTAATTCCGGTTAACGTAAACCGTTTTCCTGAATTTACAATGAAAACAGACTTACAAATTGTAGTGACTGATTAAAAGGCCATGTATAGTAAATGAAGGACAGAGAAGGACAAAGTTCCTCAAACTCATGTTATTTCAAAAAATAGATTAAAAGGTTAAAAAAATGAAAAAAATAATTGTATGGTAGACTTAGGTGACCACTTAATACGTCTAATTTTTTTTCGTTTTTCTTTCTTATGGAATACTAATTAAACCATTATAATTCTATAATTGTTTTCCTATTTAATTATATAATTAGTTCATCTTTGTTGGGTTTGTGGGCCGAGGCTTCAAGGGAAACTTGGCTATATATTTTTCATAATAAAATTATTACTTACATTGTTACTATTATTACTTCCGATGACTAAAATCTTCTTACTGAAATAATTTCCCGTTACTAAAATAATCACAAACCTCTAATTAAATACCCAGGAAATTAATTACCTCCCTGCCTACAAGGTTCCGTCCCTAGAGAATCCAGTATTCACTTTGGGCAACGCTGGTTTCGACCGAAGCCGTATCTATTTCAAACCGCCTTTATATTTCAACTTCACCTTACTAGACCGCACTCCATCCAATCTGCTGTAAAGGTTAACCGGTGGTTGATTTTGTATGTAGATTTTATTTTTATGCTGATGTTGCGTTTATTTTACCAAAAAAAAACAAAAGTAATGTTGCTAAGAGCCTCCTCTTGCCATAAAACAAGATGAAAATCAAAGACATTAAACTATATACGAGCAATAGACGGGACATAACGAAGAAAGTTGTGATCCAAAACTTTTTACCGCTAGGTAAAAAGTCCCTCAGTCTAGTAGTCGCGTTGCTATGTAACGCTTAGATAGCGCTACTGACGCACGGCATCAACAATTTTGTATGACAATTTTCCCAATGCCCGCACTAAAGGTTCTTTGATGAAAATGTTGGAAAATCGAAATTAATAAATAGGTCCAACATGGGCGGTCTCATTGACACAGTGGTTAAGCTACTGACTGCTACATTGCCTGCCCCTTTCATAGAGAGAGCAATCATTTCTTGTCCATTATCATAATATGTCTGTCATATTAATCGTTTAGAACTATAAAATTAAGATGATTCTCTTAATTTTAAAGAAAAGTATAGGGCTGCATACATTTTTAATTTGCGGTCTTTGTGTTCCACACTCACTCAAATGATACCTTACACACTTCATCTTGTTCTTCACAGAACCCTTACAGTAATTACAAGCAAACTATCAAAAACCCATCACGTAAATAAAGGTTACATTTCCGACTGCAGTCATGGTTACCCCCGTGGTGACGTCACTAGTTTTCTTTTAAAAATAGTTCGTCGCCCTTGTATACCTTTTAGCGATAAGTGCTTTTTCGAGTTATTGAGTATTAACCATAGTAGAGTTTACTTTATGCTTTATATCGATGAATCAGCTTTAAGTGCAGATCTTGCTTTAATAATATATCACAAAAATAATTGAATTAATTTTCAAACGTTCATGTCACACCTCAGAATTCTTATTTGCTTTGTTTGAGGGCAGGATTGAACCTGATCGTTTTCATTTTGTACCAGAAATTACTACAAAAGAAAATTGTTGCTGCGTCCACCCTAATGAATAAAGTATTCGTAGTATGAAGTTTTTTTTTTAATATGTTTTCTATTATATTTTAACTCATTACTTTAATTTCCTATATTCCATACCGATTCAGAAGAAAGGTGAATCTGGATTCTGCATCGGTTAAATTAACTCCAGAGATCACCAAAGTATATTTACAAAATAGAGCAGTTTTTTACAATCCTTGTAATACACAGTAATAGAGTGCACTTTGTTATTCTGCATCTATTTTATTTTGGTTTTGTATCTGCTTGCCTTTTTAACTACAAGAAGCTTTTTATGAAGCGAGTTCGAAACTACGACGCCTTTACTCTCGGGGAATGAACAGAGTAACAAAGAAGTAACAACTGCTGTATGTACTGTTGTCTTGTTTTGCTTCTATATGCATTATGTGGTTACAAAGTTAGTTTATGAGTAAGTGTATTTTATATTCCTATAAAGCTGCACTTAACTTTAAAATACACAAATCTTTTAACCCGACTGCGCGACGCAAAGGAGGGTAATGTGTTTATTGTCATGTCAACATGTTATTTTCAGAGAAAAGTAAGACATACAAAAACTGAAGACAGGAGGTAGACTTCCAAGTCGACAGTCAACCGCAATTCTCAATAACTGTAAGCAATTATGTATACAATTTTATTATTTACGGACGCAACTACACAACTTCGACGTTTTTTTATAATAATTGAATCTTTTAATGTCTCGTAATCACGAAATAATGCTAATCAGAGACTCACGAGGCACAGTCATTTTATAGTTCCTAAATTTTACATTCTCAATCATTGTTCCATTCTATCGCGAATCAAATTATTTTTACTTAAACATGGCCCAACGTATTTTAAAAGAAAACAGTTACCCGAAATGTCTTCTTTATTTCTAGTGAATTTCTTGAAAATTAAGTTCTTCATCGTAAGTTAATTAAAAGTGTTGAGTGTTCCAGAAAAGATGCTGAACTTTTGAAATTTAAAACGCTGTTTTTTATATTTTTGCATTCAAATAATTTATTTGCAAATGAATAATAATGAAAACTCCCCCGCTGGGTGTGTAAATTTGTTTTGTTTCAAACGAAAAACATAAATTGGATTCATATTGTATATAGACCTATTAACCTTGTCTGTGACCTTACCACAAATTAGTTGCTAAAAATATGTTAATTTATATATAATTTTCAGTTGGCAGGACAGTTACCTAACTATCTAAACTTTTTGCAAAGCTGATAAATGAAACCATCTAACCGAGTTTCATGACAGAAACTTCATTTAAAATACCGAGCAAACATGCTAAGCGAAGTCGCTTATCTCTTCTCTATCTACTGATTAAAACTTTTAATCCGAAAACGCAAAGTGTTAAGCTAACGTTTTCAAATCTGGTGAGAAATTACTAAGATTAATGTCATTCTAAAAGTTCCACAAACATCTCTTAAGTCCCCGGGAGAAGTTTTGAAATTTTTCTGCAAGGTGCAATGAATCTAAAGAGCAGAGCGTTATTAGAAAGTTCTCCAAGCAGGATTATTCGTACTCTGTCTGGAAATTTCTCGCGAAGAATATTATGGTTTCATAACTGAAAAGTTGTATACCGGTCGTGTTTATTGCACGTTTCACGCCTTCAGTTTATAGAGAAATAAAAATGTTTCGATTAAAGTTTGTGGTTATAATCTAGCGTTGCAAGCTGTGTTTGCAACATTTATGGGCTGTGTTTGCAAGGGCGCGTAAAAATGCAACATTTAAAGTATTTTTTAAATGGGTCTGCTCTTGACTCTAGACCGAGTGAGTCACTCAGGCTAAAGATAATATAACTCAGGACAATGTCTACGATGGAGTGTGCTAACTTTGAAAAAACCTTTACATAGTGTGATAATCATAAAAATAAATCAGCTGTCCCCTGCATATGAGCTGAGTACAATCGAGTAGTTGTTAATTTTTGTGCTAGACTGTTGATTATATTTTTAGCGACTACCTATTTCACTAATTGTTCCCTTTTATAATAACGTTCGGTTTAATAGTCCATTAAAATCAAGACATTTATATATTTTACACGCTTTATGTAACTCACTTACAATATAAAGCAATAATACCTTTATTACCTTAGTACCGATAACATAAATATTGGAACACTTGTTAGGATACCTACAACTCAATAAAAATTTCAGCGTCGTTTCATCTCGGAGCTATCAAGTAAAATAAAGACAATATCCTAGCCATATATCTTCTTGAGAAATGGATGTGAAAATTGTAGATGCTAACAGAGAGGCAACGTCAACGAAGATAGTTCCTTCTCAAAGAATTTAGTGATATTCGAAAACAAAAGCAACAAAATCAACGCTAATACGAAAAGTTAAACGACTGTTGTTTTACTGTTGTCAAAAAGTAAATTTTATTCAAGCTTTTGTCCCCTCGTTCCTTATGTTTGAGGAGTTTCTTCTCCCGAGAGATAAATAATCGTATGAAAAGTTTACAGCAAAATGACAATAATTTATTCTCATTATTTGTTGAAACAAAGGAAAAAATCCAGTGAATATTACGCAATTTGTTAAAGTACGTTTATCATTCTCTCTCCTTTTTCCTTTCGTAACCCCAATATGTTAGAAGTCGTGAATCTGAGTACAAGAAGTTACGCCATCCTTTTTTTCTAAAGGCTGAGTGATTTAAACGTTTGCTTCCCCAATTTAGGAGGCCGCCTGAAAAAGTCACGGCCCGACAGCCATGGATGAAAAAACGCTGATCGATTTTAGTTCAGTCACTTGAGGAAGTGTTTCAGTTTTATTAAGCAGTAATTTTCAGTGAATTACAAAATCAAGTAGGTACTTTACACAGTATAGTATATAACAAAATCGCTTAAGTCATCCTCTACGCGTATAGCATCCGAACGACTAGTTTTTTTTTGTTATATTTGATATTGTCAGGACATAGTTTACTTGTGAGAAAGTTTATTGCAAATCCATCGGGTAAGTAGAAAATTTCTACCCAGGCAAAGTCGGTAGGCTAAAAAGTAAACCTAAAATTCTAATATCCCTACTCAAACAAGTTTGAGTTAATATTATACTTTACGTTTACGTCGCGTGATGAAAACTTAAAGTAAATACTAACGCCTCTGAATCAAACTAAAGCTCAATAAATAAAAAACCATTCAACCTAAAACAGCGAATTATGTACTACATGGAAGTAATTCTTGAAAAAATACGTTCTTCATTTTAAACCTACTAGAGCTACATGAAAAATCTCTGCTATCGATAATCCCGCGTACAGCGTACGTATTCCGTGTCATGGGCTATGTTAATTGATTTAAAGCAGGTTACAATCTAATTTTCTGCTTAAATCGATACGGGGCTTGTCGACGTAAAATTGTATTATTTTGTACTGCAAATTGGATTCTGTGATCAGTGGGGACGTGACCAAAATAACCTATAGGTTAATGTTTTTGGACTCAAAGACTGAATAACACTTAACTTGTCTATAAAGTTCTCCTAACTACTAAAAAAAAGGAATATTCTTTTTTCGATCATAAATTACGGGTGTCTCAAGATGTTTATCTTAGACATTTTGCAACATTGAACATAGGCCTCTCCCTTAGGCCCTTCGTACACAAGGCGACTTGGGTATCCGATACTCCAGTCGAATACCTAAGTCGCGCGACTCTAGTAGCGCATGATCCGTACACAGCAGCGACTCGAGTCGTAAGACTCAAATCGTCTATTCGGCCACCATTCTATATTCAACCTTAATAATACATTGTACAAAACACAAAATGTACATCTCGTTGCATAAATTAAAATGCTGTTAATTTTAAAAATGGCGGGCGCATTCCAATTTCAATTTTTTGGAATTAAAAATTGGCGCGTATACCTACGGGAGAAAAACGTATTTTCACGCAAAAATATTGAGAAAGAATATTCATAATTTCGCCGCGCGATTCAGCTACAAGGTAGCTCGATTTGTTTATGCTTTGACTTTCATGGTGGTGACCATGGGTTCAATCCCCAGGTAAACATAGAATCTCTTTTCGTGTTTCACGTGTTTTTTAGAGTTTTATTCCATTTTTTTTCTAGGTTTTTTTTTATAATTTTACTGCAATGCTGATGACCGTGGACAATTTCAGATTTGAATAGGATTTTTTTTAATGTTTTCGTTTTTCTAATTACTTTATTTTTGTCGTATGTGCAAGTACATGACGAAGCTGGGTTAAAGTAGTAATGTTTGTAACGAAACCATAATAATTTATAAAAGTGTAAAAAGTTTGACACCATGCTCGATAGATGGCGTTGTCGTCGAGTTAGATCGCGCTATCGTTTGGTTACATCGATTTAGTAAAAGCAACTGTGGTTTTATTTTGAACCTCATAAGTGTTCACATTAAGATCAATATAAATAATTTAACATTAGAACTAAGTGTAATTTATTTTTATTCGTGTTACTTTTTTTAAACTTCTATGTAATTTTTTAATTCCTTCATTTTTTTCTATTTGTTTTGTATAAAATGTACAAAAAAAAAGAATTTAAATTGTCTGTTATAGTAAGTAGGTAGGTACTAGGTATTATTTATTATTTTGTTGTCAGTGAAGTTTACAGTCTCATTTATTTTTATCTTATACCTAATCTCGAGGCTAAATAATTACAGCCGCACAGGCCGATCTTCCGGGTTAAGCTGCGCTTGCCGAGGTCGGTCTGTGGATGGGTGACCACCTTTCATTGCGAGTTTCCTCCGTGCCTCGGAAAACACGTAAAGCCGTTTGTCCCGGCTGTTATTTGTAGATCTTTGACAGTTGTTACTGTTAGTCAGAAGCTCTATAGTCTGACAACCAGTCTTACCATGGGGTATGGTACTACCCAGTTACTGGGTTGTGGAGGTCCGACAGGCAGTCGCTCCACGTAAAATACTGATATCCAGCTGAATCTGGTTCGACTGGAAGCCGACCCCAATATAGTTGGGTTCTCCCAACTATATTGGGGTCGGCTTCCAGTCGAACCGAGTGTCATCATCTGCCTAGCCTTCTGGCTAGGCAGATGATGACACTTTTAATTTTCTATGTATTTTTCCCGAGCTAAGCTCGATCGACCAGGTACCTACTATTATGTAAATCACTTGTTATATTAATCATGACAAAAATAAATACCGGCCTGTTAAATCAACGGCCATTCCTATTACCGCCCAAGCTTAGGTATTCCATAGTAATGACGGGGCCCCCCTCTAGAGAGCCAAAGCCTGCCGGGGTCGCGGGACTTATCTCATTACCGTGATCCCGGAACATAAAGGGCTATGAAAGATACCGTGGATTTTGGTCACTACGACAGTAACGGGGTGGGAGGACTCATTTGATGATTTTACCACGTAAAAAAAAACTTAAGTATTCCATAATTTAATTAGAATATTCTTTTGAATTTGACAAGCCTGTTAGTCTAGTGGTTAGTGGCCCTGACTGCTATGCCTGAGGTCGTGGGTTCGATTCCCACCCAGGAAATTTAATGTTTGTGTGATGAGCACTATCATTTTTGTTCTGTGTCTGATACTAATTTATCTATAATATTTATGTATTTAGAAAATAAAGTATGTTTTTCAGTTGTCTAGTACCCATAACACAAGCTCTGTTTAAACTTGGGACTAGATGACGTTGTGTGATAGTCATGGAATTATTATTATTAATTGTAATGATACAAACCAGGATATTTTTCTACTTCAGATACAAAGATGTTTAATAACAAAGTTTAAAATAATAGATACTTTACGTCAGTTAAAAATCGCGCAGACTTGGGTATCGGCGATCTTGTTATATGAGGTCGCGCGCGGATAGAGTCGGCGACGCATCACGAAGATAAGCCTCTAAGGATTTGTATTGCGATAGTCTCCTGGAAACCAAAATTATAAGGTATCGGAAACTTGCATAGCGTTGTGTACGAACCTTCGTACACAACGCGACGCAAGTTGCCGATACTATAGTTTCGTCACTACTCATGACCTGCGGAAAATTATAGGTACTAATTTTTTTTATGCAATTTGATGTAACGACATAGACACTAGCGCCGCGTCAAAGGGTCATGATGGGTGGTCACGATTATGAATTTATAAAATGTCTGACACATGACTGTGACGTCAAAATATATTTTTTAGGGATCCGTAGGTCGGAAAGAAAAAACGGAATCTTTATAATATCAGTCGTGTGACCGTCGCCCTTCACAGTTAATTTTCTGTGAACTTTTTTGACCGATTAAGTTGTAAACAATTATCTATTGAATACATTTAGAACAGTTAAGTAGATAGGTATGCCATTTCCAAACATATCGGTTCCTATTCCTCAAGGGTGTTTTCTGTATTATCTCTTATCTCAAAATACTGAGTAGGTATATTTGTAATTATGAAAAAGATACAAATAATAGAAGTTCTTGTATATAGATTACAAGAAAATTCACAGTAGTCCTACGATCTTAAAACAACATAGACATCGGAGGGACAACAATGAAAAAGATTGTAAACTGCATCATCTGACATTAAATGAAAATGCTTATTGTGAGGATTGTAAATATAATACTTTATTCGTAATAAATTTTATTCAATGAAATAGAAAAAAGACCCCTCTCTGCCAATTTTTTTATTAAACTGCATACCAAATTAAGATTTATTACGAGGATTGAATATTGAGTGAATATTTTTTTAACATTTTAAAATAATTACTTTCCAAAAGTGATTCAAGAATATGCTACGGAACCATTTATTGTGTGAATATAATTAATAATGGTAAATAAATTGTTCCGCCATCTTGAAAGTCGCAGAAACTCAAGTAGCGGCGATGTCAACAGATAGGAAGCGCGCGATTTGCGTCGCGCGTCGCGAGCATGTGTACGAACGTATATGGATTTCTATTGCGAGAGTCGCCTGGATACTGAAGTCGTAAGGTATCGGATACTTGAGTCGCCTAGTGTACGAAGGGCCTTAGACCGCCACGCCGAACGACAATTCGCCACTTGCATCCATCGGTTGCCCGCGACTCTCACGATGTCGTCGGTCCACCTAGTGGGAGGCCTGCCTACGCTGCGCCTTCCAGTCCGTGATCACCAAACGAGAACTTTTCTTCCCCATCGGTTTTTAGTACTACGAGCGATGTGGCCTGCCCAGAAACGTTAAGGTACCTACAATATCTTTACAGAGTTATAGCAAATAGCTATGCAAAGGAAGTGCGGACATCTCAATTATTATACTCACTGTGCCTTACAATGGAGAAATAAATAAGATATGAGTTACTAAAATACAAGACCCGTCTCTCGATAGAGATACACACATATAATATATAATAGATAGAGATACATGCAAATAAAATATATCTTATCTTATCTTATTATAAAACAAAGAATATTCAACAATGACTCTATTTAATGAAGTTAGATAAAAATAACATAATAAGCAATTTCATTCAAAGAACTCATTCAATCAATTTTCTTCGTACCTTTGTCTTCACGTACTTACTCATAGAATTACGATATTGAGAGTATTTAGATAACCATTATTTTTATGCACAAAAGAAAAGCTTTTGTTTACATATCATTCAGATGATCATTAAATTAAATATTCATTGAATTTTCCGTCACGTATCTTATTTTTGAAAACACATTTTCGTGAAAGTCGCAAAGTAAATTGAATAAGATTGATCTAAAATAAATGTTGGTTTGATGTAGTTAATCAAGTTTTTGCTTTGCCAACTTATAATACAATTTCAGAACAGATTAGACAGACAACTTATTATGAAACTTTTTTGTTTGTTTCTGTTCCAAAAACTCATTAATCTGCCATCATGTAGTCGGATCGTTGAATTTATGGCCAAGATAACGCGGAACTCCGTAGACAGAAATTCTCAACTGTTAATAAATTTCCCGTTTTCATTAGAACCTAACATAATAAGTGTTGTTAATTAACAACGAAAGGTTGGCCAAGTAAATTAAGAACGAATATCAAAGAATGTTAATTATGGACCTGAAAAAAGGCTAAAGGAATACCGCAGACAAAGTTTTTTTCTTTCTCCAACTTTTCCACATTAAGGTTCAAGAATGTACATAATTAAAGCATTAAAGCTGTAGTAATTATGTTTAATCGTAAAAGAATTTCGGTTACATTCAAGGTTAGCTACGAAGATCCGAATGATTAAAATAAGTTCTTAACAAAGCTATTAAGAAAACGACCGTAGGAAACTGGAGTTCAGTCGGGGATCTAATTACAGAGACGTTCGCCAAGACGTTCACAGTTCTAGGAAAATTATTACTGCAATTTTTCACTCAAAACTTTCATGGGTATAACTTTGGGAGGAACATGAGAGTCAGGAACTTCGGTTAAGAGGATTTATCCTCAAGTAAACAGAATTTTGGAGAAGAAGACCATTTGTTACTTCTTTATTAGTTACATGCCGCATAAAATTAGAAACTTTTCTAAATAATTATGTCTTACCGATAAATTACTACATAATTATTATGTTCCTGTAATTTTTACTGTCATGATTGAAAAGATGAAGAGAAGGCAACCTTTTAAGCTTTTATGAAGAGCTTTAGTGCAATTCTAAAAAGTTTTATATATTTCATAAAGCAAGAACATAAACGTTTCATACTTCACTTCACCGCTCGTAATTTTATCATGGGGTTGATGAACTCTATTGTTATCAGTTAAGTTCAGAAATCCAAGGGTTATCGAATCGCTATTTCCAAGAATTAATTCCTACCTTAATCTATACAATCTTCTCTGTTATTGTTACTACTCTATAAAGTTACTAACTTTCAATTATTTTCTTATTTCTCTTAGTCTTGTGAAATGCAGTAAACTTTTCATAGGATAAATAGTAGGAAATACGTTATAGCATAACGTGTTGTGTATAAATAATATAAATAATCACACATCCTTGAAGATCTCAAGGCAGATTTCTAACCCGGGTCGACGGCGCGTTGTGTTCCACGCGCGCCTCAAAGAGCGTCAGCACAATGCCGGGGATCCCCTCTAAAGAGGGCCATAGCCTTGCCGGGGCTGCGCGACATAAGTATACCGCGACTCCGGTACACAAAGGGCTACTGAAGGACATCGTGGATTTTAGTCAGTCAAGTCTGACAGTCCTTTCCGCCCTGCTTGGGGCGGGAGGACTCATTTGATGATTTTACCAGGTAAAAAAAAGTCATATTTCTAAAGTCTCTCTCTTATGGGGCATTGCACTGTTGTGGGACTGTCTTTAAGCAGCACCTAAGCCTTCAAACGCAAATTCCGACTCCCTTCTGCCACAGTCCCAGTGTGAGAACTTATTCGATGATTTGCCAACCCAAAAAAGGCACAATATTCGTCTATATATAGACGATATATAGACTATATAGACGAAAATTGGGCCTTTTTTGGGTTGGAAAACTTGGCTATCCAAGTTTTACTTTTTAAAGACAAATGGATTTTTTATTTTGCATTTGCATCCTAGAAAGCAATTATCTTAAACACGAGTTTCCTAATTTAAGTAACATAAAACAGACGTTCTCAATGTTCTGGCATCTGCATTTGAAGACGGTGGAGCAGGGCGTTTTAATAATGTCTTGCATTGTCTTCCTGTCTTACATAATTAGCTCGGCTCTAGCATTTCATTCGAGAATGAAATAAAACAATGCTGGTATTAGTAGTTCATATTACAAAGCTGACAACATTTTCCTCCCTGATTAATGAGCGCAGGTTTAAAATTAAAACATACCCAATCTTCTAAAAATGTTTCATTAATTGGAAGGATAAAATTGCTAATTTTCTCCACAGTTATTAAGGAGGTTTAAGTTTAATGGAATATAAGGCTGTGTATATACCTTAATGAAGGTTTTTAGACAAAATATTAAGGGTGGAAAAAAAATATAGGGGCTCAATCATGTTCTTATCTTTTTCAAATTAATAGTCTAAAAAATCTTGCAATATTTTAATCATTATTATACATAGTCTATGTCATATTAGATCCAAAGATATATAATTATGCATATATTTATATTCTTGAAAAAATAAAGCAATGTGCAATGGTAATATTTTTAGCTTGTAGATACTAAACACTACAGTACAGAGGCCCTATTATGAATTAGTTAATGTGACATAAAGAAAACTTGAACTTTGACATTCATTTCAAGGAAAAAAATTGTTCCTTCTTCGTAAACCAGAGGCGCTGTTCCTTTTTTCCATACAAGAAACGTTGCAAATACTGGGCGCTGTAAAGTAAAATACCTACGGAAAACTCGTGATAAGGGCTCAGTAGGTAAAGTAGTGGTACCTAGTGGAGAGGGTAGGTACCTACACTACTGGTGCTTAATTATGCCATTACCGCTTAGACCGCTTCCCCTATCACGTCGAAATTGACGCCAAAGCACACATTATAAATTACATAATGAAAATATTGAGTAAATATGCTCAGCACTTGAGCGCCGTGCATCGAGCTCAATATCGTTAATTTAAATTACATAGCCATCAAATATGGCGCTCGCTAATTGTTAATAAAGCGATAATTAATCTTGGAATTATTAATACTTAGGAACATTGAGTTTGGGCGTCGAATATTAGGTTGAATAATGCCAGGTAGATTAAGTCAAAAGCTTTAAAATGAAAGAGGATTCGTTAGCTTATTGCATTTTGTGAAGGTATTTTGTTCCGTTCAGATATTTAGAAACGTACTAATATACCTAGTAAATCAGACAGAAATGTTGCAATTTAAGCCGCTATTTCGGGTATCATTTGTAAACCTTTCAGTAGCCAGATGGTCTGGCAAACAGTCTGGCGAAGTACGTATAGGTACTAAGTCGGGGCGGACCAAACTGAACGGACAGAGGGCGTCCGGCTGTAAGCAAAAATCATCTACATTTCAAGGGAACAGAGCAAATTTTTAATTGTATATTCAATGTCATCAAATACATACGTGAAAAAAATAAAATTTTGTAATATTCGTAATATTTTTATCTTATTTATTAGAATTATAAATAAGGTTCAGAATTAAAGCAACTACAAGTAAAAAAAAAAACATCGAATACTCGGCAGATGAAAAAATGCTTAATTAAACACATCACGTCAATTCACCCATGTTAAAGTCAATTGTTAATTTAAACTTTCACTATTTTACGTAACTTTTAACAAATATGCCAATAAAATGCTTTCAGCATGGATTTTAATTAAAACAAAAACATGAAATCACGTTGTTGACCTGGGACACAGGTGTTTATTTTTTTCGTATTTCACAATAGGTGTCATTGTAAAGTTAAAATGTCAATGATTTTCTAACATCTAAGAATGTAACTCATATATATTCAGCACCAGTTTACTGTTTACTTTTTTTTGAAAGCATAACAAGATTTCACAAGAAATAAATTAATAAAACCTGATTCCATATTCCATCCCAGCATTCATTAATACCATACACCGACCTGCTCCCCGCATCGCCTGTTAACATTTTCCATCGGCGATTTTATAGTAGAAAAATTGCGTGTATATTTTATGAATACTTCACAGAGGCTGGTCAATATTTTGAAGCCCTAGAGCGCAATTAATCAACTGAGGTTTTAATGAAATCCATATGAGCTACGATACGATACTGCACCGTTTTTCATCGAACGTAAATAATTTCCATACGTCCACGTGCCCTGATTGACGTGGGTGCTTGCTCTTTTATGATGGAAGTATTTTATAATATTGTAATTTTATGAACCTACCCATTAATAAAATTATTTTGCAGGTTTTGTTGGGATTTATTTACGCTACTAGTTATGGTTCGCGATTTCATCTGCGTAAGTTTTGTACCTACTTTTAAACCCCGACGTAAAGAGAAGAGCGTTATAACTTTGACGCATCGTAGCTCTTAAACAGGTAAATCGTTTTTATTATTTAAAAGCACCGGTTCTAGCTATGGTTGTTGGACATTATCTGTAATTATCACCACACTAAGATTTCTTAAAAAACATACAACATACACAAGCGCCCATAAATGCTAATTTAAGAGATGTAAAACACATTTTTCATGACCCACGCTACTTAAAAATATAGATACTGTAATAGCATACTTCTACGCAATTAAAATAATAATATATGTTAAAAGGCGGGTACAATCAGTTTCAAAGTTTACAACTTTGTAAGAATTCTAGACAAAAACTGCAGTTCCAGTTTCTCGAGTAAATAAAGTCAGTACACTTTATGTTCTGCAATCAAGGCGCCTTTGCTGCACAACAAGCCAAAGAAAATATATCAAGGAACACTAATTATGATACACAAAATATTGCGGAGTTCGTTAACTTTCAAAAGAATGAAAACTACATAATAATTGAAGACGTACTGAGACTAACGAGGGCATCCAAAAAGTACATCAAAATCCGCAAACAAGGCTCAAAAGTAGACACTAGGGGAAGTTTTCGTAAAATATGTTCTATTACGAAGGGGCAGAGTAGAGTTTGGTTTAGAGTTTAAAACGCTTGTTTACGTGTACAAAGACGAAAAAGTTTCACAACGCTTCGTTAAACTAGACGCTTGGGATTACATGCCCGAGACACTCATTTAGACTGTGTGGCGAACTGAAATCTTTGAACGCGTTTAAGGAGAAAATTTTAGTTTACTTTGTTTACCGTGTTCTGTAGAAAACTGGTACTTCCTCCTCGAGATTTATTTTCTGTTTTTGAAGTTTTGTTAACTGGAAAATTTTGAAAGATACACTTTACTTTGGTTACGAGAAAGAAAGAGTAAAACGCTAATATTTAAAAAAAAAATGAAGACCCATCATTTCGTTTTTTTTAAACTCATTAACGCCTGCGTTGCAAGTCTGCATCTGCAGCTGAGTTGGTAAAGGTCTCGCAATATTTTATTTCTTAACCCTTAAAGTCGCAAAACATTTCATCGAAATAAAACATCAAAATTATTCTTGTTTATGATTATTTGACCAATAATAAGGGTAGGAAAAATAGTATAAAAAATCTAATTAGCTGGTCTTCTAAGATAATTAGTGTATATTATACTATACATTGCCACCAACGTTAGTAATTCATAGTTGTAAGGGGCGTATAGTATAATATACAAAATACACTTTTGACATAGGTTGATCAAATTAATATAACAACAAATGTGCTTCAAATTACAATAAAATAATGACAATCAGTGCTTATGATAAGCCACGAAACAATTCTTTTCAACCCCATAACAAAGGTAGACATTCCACTGGGTACAACGAGTACTACCTTGGCCTTTTTTTGCAATATTTACACTTCAGATACTTGCTATGTTCTATCGACTGACCTTTCAGTTGAAAACTTTTGAAAAACATAACGTCTGTAATCTTGCCGTAGTCTACCAATAATCCCTGTGATGTTACATAAATGGCATAACCACATCTCCCATCAACATATTGATGGAAAAATATCAACTTTATCCTTTCTAAGTGCTTGTGTTGAGTTTCCCGTCAAAAATGGTATATAAGTTAGTGTTATTTGCTATATCAGATATTAGGCCTTCAGGGAAAATTGGTTGCAGTAGTCCACCGTCAATCAATTTCATGAAACAGCCTTCTGAAAGCCTTGATAAGGCAATCCAGCTGCCTATTGTAATCTTCTCTTATTCAATTGCAAAAAAAAGTTAGAATTTCGGTATTTTTCGTCTTTTTATCCTGTTAACAGCAACTATAGGACTTCTGCATTTGCTATGGTCGCATTTTGATGAAGTTTCCGGCGTAAACAGTGACAGTTTAAGTGCACGGAGGGTAGTGATACGATAGAATGGTATATCATTGAAACTGCATTGCGTTCGAAAGGAAATTATTGATTGTGAGTGGTGTTGGGTCTTTGCCGCTTTCGGAAACAGTTTTGGGGCTTCAAAAATCTAGATTCCAATTCTAAATGAAGAATCATCAATGATATCACCACCACCCATTAGTTGGCAATGTATAGAATGATATACATCAATATCAGTATATTTTTTTTGCAAACCATCGCAATGTATAGTATACTATACACCCAAGATTGTGGTCGTAAAAATCGATGAAAACTTGTATATGACGTGGATAATTTAGCACTAGCAGGAGCACAATATATTTATGATTTCAATTTCAAAAAACAGAACATATTTTCATAATGAATAAGAAATTATAATAAATTTTACACTGACATAAACAGGATTCCTCCGGTATGGGTTCGCATTTATGTCAAAATTGACAAATATACCAAAGATAATACTTTCATTTATTTATAATTAAAAAGAGGAATGTACTGAAATTCCTTTTTGGTAAAAACATTTCATTTTAAAATATTTGTTTCATCAAAATATTTTTTTCTATTCAAGTGTATAGTATACTATGCAAAGTGACTTTAAGGGTTAAAAAAAAAATATAAGTCTACAATCTTCAAAACTGATCATTACTCCAACTGAAACCCAGTATGTACAAAAACTTAGCTATCTAAAGTCATTCAATTTAAAATTCTCTCGCATTTGATGAACACACTCCCTTGCATAAAATAACTCCCAGGTAAATTCCCTAGTGCAGGATAACTGCTGGACTAATCTCAACCACGGTATAAAATAAATATTTATATACAGTCAGCAAAACGTTAGGGATATGAATAACGTAATTCAGCTTTCGCGTGCAGAGAAACCGTTAACTTTAAAAATATTCAAATCTAGATACGTTATAGAACTTCATATAAGCGAGATTCAATCAGTTTTTCAAGGTGGGGTATTTAATGTGGCGTGGGGCAAATAGCAAAAGCAATTTGTGACTTTTTTAATAGATTTTATCAAGATTATCAATTGTCACATGATGGTAAAAAAATGTTAAGATCAAGAACAGTAAGCATACGTGGATACTCGCTTTGATATAAAAAGGTGCTCCCTCACTACGAGCATTCACATGTAATGTAACGTTACAGATTCGAACATAGTGAAAGCAATCACAGTGCGCACCTAATATCAAATCTATACTAAATGTAATGTAATGCTTAAAGTCGAGTCTATAGTCTATATCTATAGTCTTTTTTTTTTTCCCTGTGGCAACACTACAGCTAACAGCTGATTTTAAATTGTCCTGTAATTTTTTATTGTAAAAATTGTATTTATTCGTTTTTTAAAAGATTTTTCCAATTTCTCATTTACAATATTGGTTATTAATGTATTTTCTGTGTTAGATTCACTTATTGATCGTAAATTTTGTGTGTAATTTTAATGTGAAATAAGTGACAGTTACCGGCCTAAGGGAAACTTGCATTGTCATCCTAATCCAGGTACAATACTTCTTAATTATTAGCTATAACATTGTTTACGTGCCGTAATTACGTTTGCTATCACTTAATCTAATTTTTCATTTCGTTATTGAGTGAAACTCATGACCTTTTAAAACGTAAACATAACCTTGCTTAGCTAGGTGACAGAACTCGTTTTAATTTTAATTTCGTGTTTTCCCTGTATATTATTCCCTATTTTCCTGCTACTATAGCTACCTATTCTCGCTCAATTTCTTTCTTTTCGATTTCCTTACTGTAATCATGACTTTGACACGTAGTGCCCGCGCTCGCCAAGAAGAACTCACTCTGGCTTTGAGCGAATTGAAGGCATCAAAGCAGTCCTGTGACCAGCTAAGTAAGGAAATAGATGAGAATGAAAGGGTTCTCTTGGAGGTCCATGAAAAGAATAGATCTTTAAAAAGAGAAATGGCTCAGTTATACACTCAATACACTGATGTCATTGAGGACCGGGATAGGCTCCAACTTATTGTGGACGGGTTCAGCCAATGTAGCACAGAGTATGAACAAGCTCTCAATGACAAACACTTTCTACAACAGCAGCTACATGAGGCTAGAAGTCAAATAACAGATCTCGAGACCACAAATATGAACATCACGCAAAAACTAGTCAAAAGGCAAAAGTTTTTTATTAAAAATGTAAAATTAAATAGGGAAAGACTTAACCTACTTAAACAATTGGATTTGTATTCATTTAATTTGGATCAAAGCGCTGAAAAGTACAAAATTGACACAGAAGACCTACAATCTAAACTAGACTACCTACAAGAGAAACTAAGTTCAATGACTAGTAAGTACCATACCTCTGAACAACTTATGAGGGAATATGTGTTAGCAATGAATGATCTGGTACATTCTCAAAATAACTGTGAGTACTGTCAACCAACTTCCTATGTACATACACCGGAACATTCATTGACAGCATGTAATACCACCTTACCACAGCTATGTGTTGATTTACATACACCGGCAAATTGTTCCAATTTAAAATGCAAACAAAATTATAAGGATATAGTTATCTTTTGTGATGAGATTGGAAAAGATCTAGGGCCTTTAATAACAGATGAATATCCAGGAAATAAAATAATAAACCACTGTATGCATGGATGTTCTTTAAATGATATTATGAAGAAAATTATTAAATTTAATTTCAAGCAGGACACTACTTTATTAATTTTAATAGGAAATAGAGGAAACTTAAATAAAGGTGAATTGCTACATTACTATAGAACATTAAGTAACTTAAATTTAAGAAAAATTATTTTGTTGACTTTTCCTTATAGTAACAGTTTGCCACAGGAGGAAAATAACTTTAGATTTAATATTAATATGACATTGCACAACTTGACATGTAATAATGATTTATTTCAATTAGTTGACATTAATAATTATGTGGGTAACAATTTTTATTTGACAAAAGATAGATATCTTGTAGAAAAGTACTATCTTACTAATTATTGTAAAAGACAAATAGCAGTGTCCTTAGCCTATTTTTTTAATATAACAGCCCAGAACTTAAATAAACAAGATGCTTCTATTGAACAATGCAACCTTGATTTCAGTAACACTTCTAATAATTTGATAACATTAACTGCATCTGATCATCATTTAAATTAGAACTTGAGACAATAGAGGCAACCTCTTGCAATGCGAGTTTTGGAAATTTGAATAGTATTAACCTGGTGCATCAAAACCATTCAAGGATTTTTAAACAAGGAATTAGAAATAGAGCTTTTTTTGAATTGTAATAAAATAGATATTCTTTGTGTAACGGAGCACTGGCTCAAAAGTCATCAGTTCATGTTTAATTTTAGCAATCACCAGGTTGGTAGTTCATTCAGCAGAGTGAATGCTATACATGGCGGCGCATTAATCCTAGTAAACAATCAGCTCAAATTTAAAGACCGTAAGGATATTGTAAGCCTATCCGTTGAACGGACAATTGAAATAGCCTGTATAGAATTGGAGCAGTTTATCATATTAAGTGTATACAGACCTCCCTCAGGGTTGTATGACTGTTTTGAGAGGGTAATGGATGAAGTGCTGCACAGAGTTTGTAATTCCAAAAAGGCTATTATAACCTGTGGTGATTTTAATATTAATTTGTTAGAAAATTCTGTGCTAAGTACTAAAATCTTAAGCCTGTTCCGGTCATACAATCTTGAAAATAAATTTTTGGAGCCCACTCGAATAACCCCTACTAGTTCCACTTGCCTGGATAATATATATAGTGATGTCAAAGAAACTCACAAAGCAATTATTAACCTAATAGATTCTGACCATTGCGGGCAACTTATTACTATTGAAAATGTTAACAAAAAAGAAATTAAACAAGACATCATAGTCAACCCAAAAACCAAAAGTAGATTGGAAACTTTTAAGAATAAACTTTTGTATAAATTATCTCTATTGTCAACTAATGATGACCCGAATCAACGATTTAACGATTTTTTCAGTATGTACTGCAAACAATTTGATTCCACATTTATTCCCAAAACAATCTCTGTTAATAGTAAAGCTTCATTCAATGACTGGGCCACCATTGGTATTCATAGAAGTAGAAAACGACTTTATGAGCTGTATGAAGAGAGGACCTATATTAATACTATTGAATTTAATTCATATGTTAAAAAATATTCAAAACTATTTAAAAAAGTATGTTGTGTAGCAAAGGCTCAATACCTGAGTTCTAAAATTAAAAACAGCAGTAATGTAATTAGAACGACATGGAAAATTATTAATAGCGAAACGGGAAAGTCGTGCAGGACGGATAGTGAGTTCAGCCTAGCCATTGGTGATAATGTTTTAAATTCAAATATTCAAGTTGCCACAGCCTTTGAGAGATTTTTCGCCGACATTCCTGTATCGACTACTAAATCATTAAACTCGTCACCTTCTGCTGCAGAGTCTTTACTAAAGGATAATGTTCCTGCTTGTGATTCTGATTTTTGTTTTCAATATGTCACTTGTAAAGATATAATCAAAACTTTTCACACATTAAATATTAAGAAGACAGCTGATCTATGGGGTCACTCAGTGGATGTCGCTAAGTCTATTATAAATATTGTAGCTCCTACCCTAGCTTCTATTTTTAATGATTGTATTGACAGTGGAGAGTTTCCTGATCTAATGAAAAATAGTAAAATAATACCACTATTCAAATCTGGTAGTACATCAGACCCTACTAACTACAGACCTATTTCAGTACTACCTACGTTTAGTAAAATTTTTGAAAAGCTTATTTTGGTTCAATTGCAAAGTTTTTTTAACAAACATAAGATATTGCACAATAAACAGTTCGGTTTTACGCGGGGTCGTTCAACAACTGATGCCGGTGTTGAACTTTTAGGACATATTTATGATGCATGGGAAGACAAATGCGACGCTTTGGGAATTTTTTGCGATTTGTCCAAGGCTTTCGATTGCGTTCTTCACGAGACATTGATCAGGAAACTGCAACACTACGGTATCCGGAACGCCTCTTTGGATCTTCTTATCTCTTATTTGAGTGATAGGATTCAAAGAGTGGACGTCAACGGAAAAAGATCCCCCGGATCTGTTCTAAAAATGGGGGTACCTCAAGGCTCAATTCTTGGCCCATTTTTGTTTCTCATTTATATAAATGATTTGCCTTACCTAATAAAAGACAATCATGATATAGTGTTATTTGCTGACGATACTTCCCTTTTATTTAAACTCAAACGTCAGCAGGTCGTTACTGATGATGTTAATAGAGCTCTTGCAAAAGTAGTGAATTGGTTCGAATGTAACAATCTTCTTCTAAATGAGAAAAAAACGAAATGTATTAAATTTACGATACCTCACGTTAAACAAGTGGAAACTGTTATACGGATAAAGGATCAAGAGATAAAACCGGAAGGCACCTCAGTCTTCTTAGGCATAACCTTGGATAACAAACTTCAGTGGGGCCCTCATATAGAAAAATTGGCAAAAAAACTTAGCTCTGCAGCATTTGCCGTTAGAAAAATTCGCGATTTAACTGATTTAGAGACAGCCCGTTTAGTGTACTTTAGTTATTTCCACAGTGTGATGTCGTACGGTATTCTTTTATGGGGAAATGCCGCCGATATTCAAACAATTTTTGTATTGCAAAAAAGGGCAATTCGTTCCATTTATAAATTGAGTCCCAGGTGTTCCCTTAGAGAAAAGTTTAAGGAGATTAATATATTGACTGTGCCGTCTCAATTTATTTATGAAAATCTTTTGTACGCACATAAAAATATTAATCTTTTTAAAAAATATAGTGATATTCACAGTGTTAACACGAGGAATAAAGATAAATTTATTGTACCAGCAACTCGGCTTAAAAAAGTAGGAATTACGTTTAGATGTCAATGTATACGTTTCTATAATAAACTTCCCGGCCCTATTCAAAAATTAAGTATTAATAAATTCAAATCGTATATTAAACGAAATTTGTCCCAGAAAGCTTATTATCATATTAATCACTATTTAGAGGATAAAAAGGCATGGGAATAAGCTGCTCCAATTAAATTCACTCAATGTTTTTTTTTTCTTTTACACTTTTTGACATGTTTTATTTTATTTATTTTTTGTGTTTTATACAAACTGACATTTTATTTTTACTTTGACATGTTTTCTTTTTATACACACTGACATTTTTTTTTTGACATCACTTCTTTGTATTTTTTATTTTGTGTTTTGACATGATTACTTTGTAATTTATTTATATTTTTTTTGTATTTTGACATTTTCTATGTCATTTTCTTTTTGTACATATTTTTTGTTTGTTCTTGTTTTATTTTATTTTATATTTTTTATTTTGTTGACATGAATTACTTCGTAATTTTTAATTTGGACTTTTTTATTATCGTGTTTTTTTTTATATATGTATACGAACTTGTGAATGTGAGGACTTGTGTGGGTTACACATTATTCTATAGGTACTTTTTATTAAATTGTCTGACAGTTTGAGTTATTTATGCGGCCTAACCAAATGTCCTTTCTTTGGTATTGATCGTCGTATCGTTGAGCTCCTTGTGTTATGAGTTGAGCTACACGGTAACTGACACATGCTTGCACTGACTGGACAGGTCCACTCAAATCTGTGTGGTTCTTTCTTCAAAAGACCACCTCAGCCACCTGCATGGTTCTCATATAACTTTTGTAATACAAAATTGTCTGGACTTTAAAAGAGAGACTTTTTACTTTACCTCTGAGTTTGTTTCGGATGTTTCTTCTCAGAGTAGTCAGGTACGAAACACCGGCCTCATCTAGTTTTAAAATAGTGTCTTTTGACGTGTAAAAGAGTTTGTCAAAACCAATTTGCTAAATAAACATCATTTATCATTTATCATTTATAATGTTACATTACACGCGAATGCTCCCGTTGAGGTAGCACCTAAAGACACAACCAAAATCAAAGTATTTTATTTTACATGGGCCTCAAAGGGCACTTATGAAAGGTCCAGAAAAAAAAATTGGCACGGTTCGTGTTGGTCGTTTCCATGGAGAAGAACCGGCAATAAACTCCATGGTTACTCTATCTCAAAGCAACATATTACTATGAAAAACTACATTTTTGCACACAAAGAAACAAGGGACCAAAAACACCCACTTTAACAGTTATGAGTTACGACCAGGGTGGTTTCGTCAGTAAGAGTTCAACAGTCTCTTCTGCTCCTCCAGGATTCGGAAATCATTTGGGGATTTCTAGACTAACAAACCAGATTTTATGAATCACGTTACATTTTGTAAAATGGATTGGTCATCATATTAACTTCGTACTGTTCATAATATTATTATAATATTTTTTAGGCCTTATGTAATTTTAGTTAGTTTTCCTTAGTTAGCCAGATCATGTTTTGGCGGTTGATTCGTACATTGATAAACTGCTATTATAATCATTAGTATAAATGCACAAAACATTTCCTATCCGCTTACATTATTATAATGACTCATAATTATTTAAATAACCAATTTATTCATTTGAACACCAATTTAAACACGTCGCGGTTTGTGACAACTAAATAGTTAACATTTCATATTTCACAATAATACCTGTGGTGGCAAAACAAATAAATTGGAGTAATTAACAAAGCGCTAATTGCAACGCACCCAATTACAATGGAAATTCCGTGGGTCACAAATATCTAACTTTATCAACGAAACTCTATGGACGAGTATCAAAGTTTTGCTCGAAGTGAGTTTTCATTGTGTCTTCCCTGGATTAATACGTGAACTTCACAAAGGGTTATCTAAGTTTTGGGGACCACGTTTCTATTAATTACCCAAGTTTCGACTCGATCGATATTAATTAATTAAGAAGTGGAGTTTGTCTCTAGTAGCGCGCCAACGTTTCCACACAATTCTGGTTTTATTTTAATTCATTTCTCGGTACTTTCTCGAAGGTGTTAAGTCTGTTTAGCGTGTGGGAGTATTTGTGAAACGTTTCGTGTTTTGCTACTGATAAGTTTTGTCGTTCAAAGTCACGCTATTCGCTGTCGGCGGGTTTATTTTATGTGAGTCTTCAATAAATTGTGTTTATGACTGTATTTATTATGAAGTTTGATAGTAACTGTTTGATGTTACCTGTAGAACATAAAGCTTTTTTTTTTGCTCCTATTTCTTTTCTGTAAATTTTGTTGCGGGATCTTAGTCGTCTTGTTTCTTTTTCAGGTTTTCGTTGAACTTTGTCTGGAAATAAACAGAGTTGATTTTAGTTTGCCGGAATAACAGGAGCTTGGAAGAAAAAGAGGCGGGCTTGTTCCAAAAAAAGCACCAAGCAATTTAAAGTTGCTATTCGAATCTTTGATTTATTATGGACGTATTTTTTAAAGGATTTGAAATAATTATAGTTGTAAACATGTCGCTGTAGGGAAATTCCCAAATAAACCCAACAGCTATTACTGACTCGACAAGCAATTCAGCAATCAGGCCAAGTATTTAAAAAATACAAAGTAACTTAACGCCCCGTATTCCAGTACATTATCATTACCAGTAATTACTGTGTAAGGCTGTAAGTACACGGACGCAATTAGTCATGCTTTGAAAAATCAAAGTTATTTTCTGCGAGCGTAAAACATGGGCGGCACGCGAGAAAGTCCTCGGTTTGTGCCACTTTATAGCAACGAAAATTGACCGACTCAACGAAACTTTCCAATTAAGCCATTACACAAATGACGGGTGACGTAGCTTTGAATAAATATTGCCAGGAGTTGTTTTGCAGACTTTTTACACTGCGGTGGCAGTTAATGTACGGTTGACATGGAGTCATGAGTACTGTGACCCGGCACTTATCCCGGGGAGTTATTTACTGAGTCCCGCACTTGCCTATCTTTAATTTATTTACAAATTTCGGTTTTTCTGAGAGTAAGGTGCCCATTTAACAAACTAGACTATATACCCCGTCAAACCTGGCGACGGCAACGTACTGTGCTACTAGAAGCGGCTAGCATTGGATTGACGTGGAGCGAGGTGAAGGTTGAAGCTTAAGACAGATCGCAATGGAAGACATCTGTGGACGCCCTCTTCCCCATACTGGACAGACATAGGACTTTAAGTCAAGTCGGTAAGTCACTATATACGTGTTTTATTTCCTACTTAAACTGGAAGTTGCCACAGTATCATACATTCATAAAAACCATCCCTTTCTTACGTGCACAGAGCGCCACCTGTTACGATTCTTACATGCACCTTTCGTCTCATCCCCATTCATACATCTGGTCAAACAAAGTTCGCCGATGGCGAATACTATGCATCTGACCTTTTTGAAGCCCCGCATCAAAACGGTCAGTGTAGGTCTTCCTAAGGCGGCTTAATGAGACAAGGAGTACCGACCAATAAACCTTTTTTAAAACTTGTGGAGTACCCATTTCGACATATTCCTGGTAAGTAATATTAGCTGCAGTTGGTAAGTCGTCGTGTCGTTTCACACTTACCTCCAATAGCGGGCCATCCACATACGCCAGTGGATTTGCAAGAGCGAGAAAGAATGACGGTATTAAAACCCCGCCACCCCTACCGTCGCGAAGGACGATGTACCTTAACGTTGTTTGATAATTGAAATATTGTTTTTCTTGTCAGACTGAACAAAACTTACTGAAAAGAACTTAGGATTGAGTTTTAATTAGTGGCTTCAACGGTTTTATTTTATCCCGACGCTTTTCTGTACAGTTTGCACAACGGGACACGTCAGAAGGAATGAACGTTAGTGGATGACCCGCTATTCTTTATCGCTTCCGTGATGTTGGCCAAAACCGTGTCACGTTGCGGAATCGTGTCGTGAAGTTATCGCCTTCCTTCAATTCCATGTTCCTTACTTTATCGACATAATCACTCTGTTATTAATGCTGTGGGTACGTAGTAAATAAAGGTTTATATCTTCCGCACTATATTCAGTGAGCTTGAATATGGATTAGATGGCCTGTAAGTTTTATGTGAACAAACAACTTTTGGATGCTGATTTTTTTGTTTGTTGTTTTCATATTGTCATTTGCCTAGCCTTTTCCTAACAGTATTTTACATGAAGCGACGACTGCCTATCTGATCTCCACAAACCAGTTATGACTAGATAATATGACACCTTTTTGGAAGGACTTCTTGTCAAACTTTCAGTCCACCTTTGAGCGCTGTCAAAGAAACTACAAATGTCAACCGGGACCAATGGCTTGACGTGCTATCACACGGAGGAATCTCATTAATTTAACATACCTAGTTTTCATAATGCTGGTATATATTATTAAGGTGCTCGTGGTCCTACAGTTGTTTCTCATGTATTGCTGTTTTATTTATGTTTGCTTAGTGATGAAAATTAGAAAAATCCTAATAATTCAGAACCAACAAAAGAGTGCCTTAACACGGTAGGTAATATTAACAAAATTATTGTGTTCCTCCTAGATACGCAAAACATAAAAGTAATAATGTCTGCAGTCACGTATTTAAATATTTTATTACAGAAAGAAAAAATAAAATTCCTTTTAAAATGTTTGATCTCGCCAACTTTGTTTCCACATTATTGGGAGTAGACGTTGCAAGTTCAATAAAGAGCGTGTCACGCGTCAGTCCGTCTCTCGACCGACAAACGGACACGTAGGCAATAACATCGACTCGATTCTACAACTTAACACTTCGATAAACATCGAAAAAGCGCCCTTACTACAAAGAAATACGATTGACTCAGATGGCAAATAAAACTTGGTCCTCAAAATACCTGCGTTATGAGTTTGACAGCTCTTTGACAGCGTACGCAACTTATTGTTGGCAACTGATGTGTTGAAATGGGTACCTATCTAATATTTGTTCTTTTTTGTGTCACTGAAATATAAACTACATAAATTCAGGGCAAATAACTGTGAGAAAAATAATAACAATATTTCACAACTATCACACAACGCCATCTAGTCCCAAGCTAAACAGAGCTTGTCAACTGATAAACATACTTACATATTTTCTGAATACATACATATTATAGATAAATTACACCCAAACATAGAACAAATGGTCGTGCTCATCTCACAAACATTTGTCCTGGGTGGGAATCGAACCCACGACCCCGGCGTAGCAGTCAGGGTCACTAACCTCTAGACCAACAGGCCAGTCAAATAAAGAAAATAAAGAAGGTTTCACTTGAAAATTAATTAAAACGTGCAAACGAGACTGGAATTCTCTGGATATGAAAGATAAATGGAAATAGTGTTGGTCGTTTGTTTTTAAAAGTCAAACTCATGTAAATTGCAAAGCGAGGAGTAAATTTAATTTTCAAGTAAAGAGAATTGATAATGCTACATATGTTTTTAATTAATTACGAGTCAGCTGAGTTTTTAATGAACATTGCACAGAATTATATTAACAACGTTGGTTAAATAATATTTTCATCACATGAATTAGCTCTGCAGTTAGTTATGTGATATTAAAACAAATAAATTAAATATTTACCCCTACTCCTTCAGTTCGTAGGTTTATATTATGTTTTCATGCATTTTGTAAACAATGTACTGTAAGTTGGATGTTATGATGATGTGATCAAACTTTTGGTTTAAAGAGTGGTGTTGTGGTGACAGCTTTTTATTTTATTACATTTATTTTTATTTTTTTGTTGCCCCACACTAGAAATTTCACCTGTGTCCTGGATGCGTTTACATACATAGAAACTCACATACACAAACACCCATACCCGAAACAACTACTTGTAGATCATACAAATATTTGCTCCGTGCGGGAATCAAACCCGCGACACGCAGCGCAGCAGTCCAATCGCTCAGCCACTGCGCTAATCGAGCCGTCAACAGTCAATTGGAGAATCTGTTTTTGAAAGAACCGAAAATAATAAAATCGTAGTCACAAACTTGTGATGTGAAAACAGACCCCATCAAACGCCCAATACGTCCAAACAAATCTGAATCGACCACAAAGGCTATCAAAAGTGAAATATGACAGAAAATAAACAGACGTGAAAGTAAAACACTCACGTTGAAGCTTTAAAAATCGTCCTTTTGTTTACGACGCAATGAATTTGAAAATCCAGACGCCTGCCTGAAAAGGTGGGTGTCGCTTTGTTCCGTGTGAATAATTTGGGGCCGCGGTGCCGACGGTTTTATCGAAGTAATTCGCTTAAAACGAAACAGGTTAGGTGAGTTTGATAAATGCAGTCGAGCCTCCTTCGTGGAGCTGATGAACATAAGGTTGTTCGACTGTACGTAAGCTCCTTAAACTCTAGCTGTCACGGTATTTCAAATTTGGTACACGAATAGTTGAGTCCAAATTAGGGTGTATGAGGAAAAGGGAGTTACGTTCCTCGATACTCCAAGGAAAAGCTTTACGACATTAATTATTTTAAACGCAATAACGCATGCAACGCACATCGTAAAGTTGATTTTTGAGGAATGAAAAATTCATTTGCTAGTGGGATTTCGAACCCGCGTCTTCTAGATAAGTACTCCAGATGCCTTAGCAACTAGACCACTTGCAAGTTGAATCTTCTGTTCCCTCGTTTGAAACTTTAAGAAAGTTCGCGGTCCATACCGGCGATCCGATCTGGTGATGAGATCTTGCATCAGTAGGTATTGGGTTTTCCTATTAGATTATTACCCGATGATAACTTTTATTAACCGAATGCAAGAATTTACCTTCAATACTTAATTTATTCTATAGAGTTCGCTAGTGATATAATTAAAGATTTTGAGAGAAGAAAAATTCAGCTGCAGGTGGCACTCGAAGTCGCGTCTTCTGGTAAAGTACTCTACACACCTTACCAATTTAGTTATCGCAACACACTCGTTACCCTTTCCTTTGTCCGAACGAGTTATGGTAACGAAAATGTGACGTAGGCTTCGTAGGCTTTGCACAGGTATTCAAAGGTCTTTAAAATATATTTTTTCTTGTCTCCTTAGTTATGACCTCTAGATTGGTACTATATTGGTATCTCGATAATCGACGTTAAATGGCGACACGGTTGGCGCAGTTGCTGAGCGGTCGCCGGTTCGATCCCCGCAAGGAACTAATATTTGTATGATCTGCAATGTAGTTGCTCCGGGTTTGGGTGTTTGTGTATGTGAGTTTTTATGTTAAACGCATCCACGATACTGGAAGAAATTCCTATTGTGAGCCATAGTTTAAAAAAAAAAAACCAGACACGGAGCAACTACCTGTAATAGCACCCGTGACTGCGTGTCATCACAGCAGTTAATCACACAGCCGACTACGCGAACGTTACTGTCAATGTTGCTAGCAACAGTGTTGCAGCCATACATTGCAGTATAAATAGTTCCCCTCAAGAGGCACCTTTTAAAAACGTCTTAGAAAGAGAGATCCGAACCTCATCGATTATGTTTTCTACACAGTTACACACCCTTTTCAAAGTTTCCCCCTTTTCGGGGGTATCAAATAGTAGAATACTTTTGTTTGTAGTAGTAGAATATCTCGAGTAGCTTCCACTTACCTACCAAATTCCGAAACCGAGATGGGTTCAGGAATTTGGCAATCTCAGGAAATTAAAGTGTTTTCTGTTTCTTTATTTAAGAAATTGTCTTTTTATGACTTAGTATTTTTAGGCATCTTACCTTTTAAACAACTAAGTATATAAAAAAAAACCTTCTATAATAACATTATAATTATAACAGTGTTAGGAAAGAAAGGAATAAAATTATTCAATATTACACATTTATCCATAAACAACAACTTCGAATCTAGCTCGTAAGATCATTATAGAGAGTTTAATAAAATTACTATTAATATTTAAACATAATATTATTTAAGCTTACACTAAAGTAAATTGAGTACATTGATATTTCACTAAAATCGTTCGCATAATAAAATTTTAGTTCTCTTTGAAAATGTTTTTTTTTCCTTGATTTGTTCGATTGATAATCGAATACATGAATCACAATAAAACTAAAAAAGATAAAGCCATAAATCCTTATTTTAAGAGAGGACTCAAAGATTTATATTTGTTTTTTTTAAGGATTTCTAAGAAATGGACATTGTGATATTAGAATTTGTTTTTTATTTTATTTTAAGAGAAATATTAGTTACCTATCACTTTATCAGAGAGCGGTACCTATGAATAGCCCTAATTTTTGTGCAGTCGTCGTGTAAAGGAAAGTGTAAAGTGTAATGACAATATGTTTTTCAACAAAATCCTATGAGAAACTGATTTTTTTCTTCCGATTCATTTAATTCTTTTTTTTAACCCTTGACCACCTACCACCTATTTCTGTAACTTAACCACCTACGCGCGGTCTTGGTGACCGCTCACAAATAACCACCCTAAATTCGAGTTCTATAGCATTAACAAAGGATTTAAATGAGTAAAATACTTGTTTATACTTTAGACTTTTATTGTAGACTTTTAAATAACATAAACTATAATAAGATCTTAAGATCTGTTATAACCTTTTAAAGACAAGTAGTTTTAACACAAAAATATTATCTTCTTAAATAATGAGATCTGATACATAAGGAACATTCAAAATCAACTTCTTTGGATTTATTCCTAAGAGCTTAGGGCCTTAACTATGTAATTAAATAAAAATACTAAATATTAATTATAAAATTCAACAAAATTGCAACCACCAAATATTACAATTTCTCGCGGCAGTTGCAGCATATTTTTTTCGCACACTCCAAATATGAAGATGACCCTAGATGAAGATCTTGGTCTTGAAGAGACTGTACCTGTTGGTTCAGGCTGAGATAAATTGTCTTGCACCGAAATTTCATCATCATCACCCTCAATCTCAGATTCGGATTCGCAGTCTTCAACCAGAGCAGCATACTCGACCGAATGGGGTTCCACGTCACTACAATCTTCGTCTGGCATAACCTCTTCGTCTGACATCTCCTGTTGCAAGCATCCATATATAATTTCTTCTCTTTTATCCATTTTTCACTAAAACAAGTAAAATCGTTGGGTGAAAAAAAAATCACGTAACCACCTACAAGCGGTCACAGAGACCGCTGACGAAATATTTTTACTTACCCTGGCCAAACGCGCGCGCCTCTACCCTCGCCGAGCGCAAGCGCGGTACTGATGGATGTGTAGAAAAGGTATATAGACGCGCACTGTCGTACGACACACATAGATCACAATATTTGAATTTAAAAATACGTTGCGGTCTCAGAGACCGCAGGTAGGTGGTTAAGGGTTAAGATGTAATAATGAGATAAGCAAGTTTTATTTACGCCTTCGTTAGATCGACATGCACGTACAGCTTTCCAGCGTTTAACTTAAATAAAAATTCCACAAAATAGAACAAAAAACTACAGCGTAGTTTAATAAAGGTCCTACTTGACAGTTCCACATTTCTTATTCCGCCTTGTAAAGGACAACAATATTGTATTCGAGTTTGTTCGTTTTCCATTCGGATTGCCACCAATATGTCCAAACATTTTCTCTTTAACAGTATCCGACTTTAGGTAAACCTTATTTTTATAAGGATCTTGGATATGAATTATGATAAACGGCCGCTTTCCGATGTCGCCTTAAATAATTTATTGTGGCTCTCCCGTGGGTGGAATTCAATATTTTGTGTCGTGATTTAGAGTTGTAAAAGTAAGGTAATAAAAAGTCTGATTTTATTGAACGCAATTTTATCGATGTTAAATGGTTTTTGATGACCAATGTTTAACGAAATTGAATTAGATTTGTTTTGTTTTTTGGATTTCCCTGATACGCGTGTTTTGTAAATGTTTTAATTTTGCTTCATCTCTGTAACTGATTTGTTGTTATAAATAAAGTTTGTATCGGGGCTATACAACCTCCACAGTATCGACAAACGAACTGGAAGGCAGGACACAAAAGTACTATAAAAATATATTTAATTTACGAAAAATAATTAGTTTCTTTAAAAATACACGACGACAAAACCGTTCAGTTTGAATGTGTTATCTTTTTTCCGCTTTACGTTTATTATATTTTCTTCTTTGATTATTCTACATGGTTACATTCTAAAACAGTTCAGCTATTAGTCACTGAATTCCTAATAAGCCACGTTTCCTAAAAGAGATGAAAACATAAACAAAACCCAAACCAAAATACCCTTCCCTACGTCTTTGTAGACTTCCCCTTTTACATTATTTGTGGTAATACCTTCCCTATTAAGGGTTTAAATACACAGATACACTTCGCTTTCCCATAAATGTTCCTAATTCTTTCCAATTTGCACTTAAGCCTACTTTCAGAGGGGTGCTAAGACAGGAAACCTCCACGTGCTCCCGTGGTCTGGAGTTTCCTCTTGGATACGTCCGGGGGGAAGACCAGTTTTTCGGGCCGGTACACCATGGGATGCGGGCAAAACCCTTCCTTAGATACTGTGTGCCTCAGGGGTAACATCTAAAAAAAAAG
Source organism: Agrotis ipsilon (assembly GCA_028554685.1). Lineage (NCBI taxonomy): Eukaryota > Metazoa > Arthropoda > Insecta > Lepidoptera > Noctuidae > Agrotis > Agrotis ipsilon. Next base: position 4,287,014 of record CM052961.1, on the reverse strand, counting down.
CCTCCTTTCAGAAAGTTAGTCACGGTTTGTTTGTACCGAAGTTTGTTTTTGTTATAAATTAGGCCATTGATATTCTGACTGACCTAGTATGTCTGATAATATTAGATCTAGTGAAGGATAAAGCTGGGAAATAGAGCGTTCCGGCGATGTCGCTTGCCCTTATTTCCGATTGAGCGAATTCATTCGTTGTTGAAATATTTCAAGATAAAAGTATAAAAAAAATAGTAAATTATTTTACAAAAGATACTAGGACAGTGTTTACTTTATCAGCTTAATTAGAAATTGTACTGTGTAAGGATTATTTTTAACCTTCATTAATTATCAATATTAAAATAAAACACAAAACACTTCCGTCAATTTTTGTTTGCAGCTTAATTTTTACTTTTTCTCTATACAAAATGCTTTTGTTAGGAAAGTACACGTTATCTATGAAATGTTTATAAAATATTATTATCTTATTGAAAGAAAAGAAAGAAGAATTAACGCTTTACTGGTCATGAAACTATATGTTATTTTGAGCATGTAACGTAATTCACCGATTATTAATTAACTGAATAACTACGAAATTCAGTTCGTATTTTCGTCTCGAGATCATAGTTGGCCTTATATATATGTTACGGTAAGAGTGAATAATTGAAGATTATTAATAATTATCTATTATTATTAATAATTACCGAAAGTCGAGGTTAAAGTGATTAATTAATCACATTTGTCGGTTTTTATTAATAATTTGACCCTAGTAGTGATAAATGTAATAAGTAAACTTCCTTCAGAGGAGCAAGTCGACGGAGCCCCGCTCCGCGGGGCTCCTACTTTTGCGTGGTTAAAAAAAAAATAACCACGAAGAGGATGGCGGGGTCTTTCAGACCCCGCCATCCTCTTTTAACCTAAGTTGTCCGAGTCGGGGTGCCAGCAAGTCCCGAGGCTAGGCCTAGTTCTAACCGGCTAAACCTAGGTGTAACCGACCACATGCGGTTAAACCTACGTGTATCATACTTATCTTCAGTTAGCACTAGATTTAGCCGTTTAGTTTATCAATTTTATCACTTTTACCGATATGTGTCGTGAATTATTAATAATTACTACTAAAAGTAATAAATTTCGACCGATTATTCACATTTACCAAAACATGTGATTATTATTAATAATTGTGTAAAATTATTAATAATTTTCAATTAATCACATTTCCCGTAACATATATACAGGGTGAATTTTTCAACTGGGCGTGGATGGCTACTTTCGAAACTATGAGGAATATCGAAAAACGTCGAAAGGAGTCTCGGGGCCGATTTTGACGAAAACTAGAACTGCATCATTGAATTTTAGAAAAATCAAAAATCCTGGCCAGGAATCGAACCCGCTGATTTTGGAAAAAAAAATCACACCCTGTATTATTACACCGTTCGATAGTGTTGCTAATAAGGATCAAATTCTGGGAAGTAATCATATACGGCAAACTTAAGGAAATGGCTGATTTTTATGAAATTGCTATTTTTCCATGTTACTTTACATCTTCTGAGCCATAATTTATTCGAAATACAAAATTTCATTGTTTTCAATGTCTCACTGGATTTGACGTTTCAACAATCCCTCTGTACTTAGCAATACGACCTTATTGAGTTGAACTAAAAATAGCATTATTTTAAAGAAGAAACGGTAACTTATGTTTCAAATACAGTCTTTGCCTTGAAGATTAATCAGTTTTTTTGTAATTATACGTTTTCCTTAAGTTTGCCGTATATGATTACTTCCCAGAATTTGATCCTTATTAGCAACACTATCGAACGGTATAATAATACAGGGTGTGATTTTTTTTCCAAAATCAGCGGGTTCGATTCCTGGCCAGGATTTTTGATTTTTCTAAAATCCAATGATGCAGTTTTAGTTTTCGTCAAAATCGGCCTCGAGACTCCTTTCAACGTTTTTCGATATTCTTCATAGTTTCGAAAGTAGCCATCCACGCCCAGTTGAAAAATTCACCCTGTATAGGTAGTCAAATAATCAGCATTTCCAGCCAACGTGGTAATGCTGCTAGACAAAACCTAAATAGGCACTATTCTCGTTGACAGTGATGTGTATGAATATTATTTTGTTATTTTGTATGGCACATATTTACTTTCATTTTCAATTTCATCACAGTTAGTCGAAAAGGTATGCATACCTATACCTACTATGTTTACAAAAGCACGCAGTATCAAAAAAAATGTCATTTGTATGGAAAATAGTTTAATAATTGATTATAAGAAAGACAACCCTTTTAAAAACTGGAAAAAAAAAACAATTATTATATTTTTCACATTACAAAAAAAATATGGAAAAAAGTTCAATTACATATTTTAAGACAAAACAACGTATTATCCATTTAAAAACTGGGAAAGAAAGTTTGAAATCTTGGATTTGACTAAACATTGTTCGTTCCTTTATAATGATATTTTGATGACGGGTATCTTGAGCTCGAATCCCTTAATCGTCTTACTTTTTAAGATCACGTTGTTTAAGTCAAAAGTAGATTTATTCTCCATTAGGCCTCAGTCTGAAAGCAATCTGATTTTTAATGACGTTGTCGAAAATACATTTTCTTTAGTGTGGATTTAATTTTCTCGAAGTAGTTATTCGTTAGCTATAAATACACTGTTTTAGGCTATCACGGCTTATTCCACAATTTAAAATGTCACTTATGGGATATATTCCGTGATTATTAATTGTAGCTATAAATACATCGAAGAGGTATCGAGATATAGATAGATTACGGGTGTATGTTACTTTAGATAAATTAAAGACGGCTCCTGAGTGTACGACGTAAACATTCAATAAAAAAAAATTCTATATTAAATGAATAATACTCATATTCCACATACAATTTCCTTAATGTTAAATTGAGGAATACTGATTGTGGTTTTTGTCTTTAATTGATCGTAAATGCTAATCTGATAAAAAATATGATTTAGTACATTACAGTCAATATGTAATATTTTCGGTTCTTACGTGGCGGCATTCGTAAGTCTTACATGCTCAGCAACTGTAACCTATTGTATACTGAAAAAAATAGTTTTCAAATCAAACTAAATTTTTATTACCGTAAATTCAGACTTACGGTCATATATTTCAACCATCTAGTTTCCAATAGCATTAGTAAAAGCACTCACCGATTTATTCAGATTCCATATCGATTTGAATCGGTACTTACTACTCGTAGATCTACGATTTTATTTATAGACTTTGTAAAGCACCGGTATTTACATAGAAACGACCATTAATGTTCAAACTATGCTGAATATTTGATGGCTATTCCTACCACAAGATTATAATCAAATACTTCTTTAGGAAAAATGTATGTTATGCTTGCTACATATACTGACATAAGTCATTATCATTTACCGAGAATACTTACGCTGTGTTAATTTCAGCTTTCAGTCCCACCGAATTCTTTTGCATACCTACTATTAATTTACACGGTTAGTAATACGTAATATGATATGCCTTAGTAAGACTGATTTTCGGACTTCTAAGTTGCTCACTATCTGTAAGTAGTCGTTAGTAAGAAATGTACAGTCAGCATCAAAAGTTGCTGACCACATTCAGATTTTCAAATTCCGGAAATTTCGGTGTATAGTGATTTTGAAGATCTGAATGTGGTCAGCAACTTTTGATGCTTACTGTACAAATGGCAGTCGGGACCATCGACTAAGCTTGCTTTCTTACAAGAAAATAGGTACCTATAGAATTAATGGGCATCCATCTTTGGACCGACTAACCCAAATACAGCTTAACCATAACCTCCTCACACACATACGCAGTTATATAGGTGTGGATAGATAAACGCAAACAATTTGCTGTTGCACAAACTTCGAATCGAGTTTACGAATGTTTATTTCATACGGCCGCCTCAGGAAACTCAACGAAATTACACGTCACAAGAGCAAATTCCGTACATCTTTAGTTGAGGAATTCATTATAAATTCAAAGTTTAAATTGCTGCCTCGAGCTACAACTCATCAGCGTTAAAAACTTTTTGAGAATAGCACTCCGTTTTATGTGGCATACGTCTGATGGCGGTAATGCCTTCCGTTAGTTTAATTAGTAAACCGAGCCGAATTATCTTAAGAATGCGTTTAATAACCTCAATGAAAAACTTAAAGAAGCGAGGAACACGCTGTCTTCCCACAAACTTTGAAGCAATTGTGAATTTTTCTCAAGTTCCCCCTTAAGAGGTTGGAAGAAAAATTGTGAGGTTTACATCGTTTTTTTGGCGAGTTCTTGGCAGCGAACCGCCTTCACTTTCCAGTCGGTGTAAAATGTCAAGCGATTTTATCAACAGGAAGGATGCGATGCTCCGCTATAAATAAGGGCAGTGCTTAGGAGGTTCTATTATTAGAAAATAAATATAATTGTTCTTTTAATTGTTCTTTTCTATGATAACTTAAAATGTATGATTAAAATACGTCTGTATTTTTTTTAGATCAGATCAGCATCTAATCCATAGGTAAGTTTAAACAAAGAAAGTAAAATATTAAAAACCATGGTTTGAATAAAAAAACATAAAACCAATACTTCCTCCTTTAATAAAGCGAATGCTATAATAATTAAAATACTTCCGCTTCGAAACCGATTAAAAATTCATACCTAATTACAGCAAAACGGTACAAAATAAAACGGCATTTCTTTGTGCCACTAACTTCTTCACCGCGCTGTGGCATAAATAATTCATGGCATATTGCTTCCAGTCGTTTGCCGTTATTAAGGCATCTTAACTATTGGCTGGAGCCCCTTCGCCGTCTGTGTTTAAGTTAATAGCTCTATTACTTCAATGAGTGACTGCATGCATGCGAATCCAACAGCTTTATAACATTGTGCAGGAGGAACTTGAGCAATCAAAAGTTTATTGTTAGATTTATGGTAGATTGTCGGTTTGAGCATATTTTTTAGAAAGAGTAAGGTACTTTTGTATTGTTGTGTTATGTATTAGTACTGGAAACCCGAAAAGATTCACGGAGGACGCTCTTTCAGTAATGATTTGGAACGCAATTTCGTAGACTGGATTGAGTTCTTTCTTTTAAAGCGGAATTTTTTCGCCTTTGGAACTTAGTGTCAAAATCAAAAACCATTTCAAATATAAAAAGTGTTCTTTATGCGTGTTGTATTTATTTGGAACCTTTTAATTGTATAAGTTCTTTAGTCCGCATACACATACCATGGTTACTTCTCTATCTTAAGAGCAGTGAAGCCTCACTTCACTCGTACGGAATAGTATAAATAAAATAAGCGGTGTGTTCCTAAAAAAATACCATGTGACAACTTGCAACCGAAATTTCACGTGTGTGGTTAATTACGGTTAAAGTCAAAGTCAAAGTCAAATTCATATTCAATTCGGCCATTCAACGAGGCACTTTTACACGTCCGCATAATTAAAATTAAGGAAATGGGATAATGGGATGGGAATGATTCTACACCATTCGCCAAAGGTAGGTTGTATGACGACGAATTGGGCAAGACAACTCCATACTACTCTTTTTAAAAAGTTTTCAAACATTTTTTTTACAATCCTTGACATAATAATGTTAAAAGCAATGTACAGTCGCGGAATGACACCGGTCGTCGATTTTTAAATTGATTCGTTAACGTATTGCGAGGACATTTACCTTTGAATCTTTGTTACAGAATAGAATCGAGTACAGTATAAAATGATTGTATAACGTCGTTATAACGTTCAAATTCTTCAGCTCGACGCTGTTTGACAAATACGTCAATGTTTGATGAACCAAAACCTTCTTGTTGGTTCAACCTGCCATTATATTAATTCGATCAAACTATTGTCACTGTGCAAAGCCATATTGTAAATTTCTTATTTCTCTTCTAAATAAATATCATATAATATAATAAGTGCTGTGTTAATTGATCAAGATGATAAGATGCCTTACAGTCAATGGGATTACTTTTAGACGACACTTAATAAGAAGCAAGCTTACGATTTGCACAGACTTATTTGAACTTCGATTGGGCACGTGCAGTGGCACTATCATTTACCGACCGAAAAAATGTTTTTACGTCCAAGCCAACATGGGAGGCTTAATTTGTGGAATATAATGGAGTACGAGATATTACCGAAGGGACCATTGTATGTAGGTGGCCCAAATTGCAGTTTCCTGGTACGAATCTCACCCAATTATATGGGGGATTGGATGTTAGCGGATGAAGTAGGCGAGCTCGTTCTCTTCCTTCAAGAGCAAACGCAACCACACCTATCCTGTCTGTTTTAGAAGACAATTAAGCTTATAAGTGTCTGTTACTGTGTTTCCAGCGGATGAGCTTACTTGAGGTTCAGCTATGTCCAGGACAATGCTCGCAACGCACCACTTCTGGTATTGTGAATGAATGGTTCAACCGGCATAGCCATATAGTGGTGATACCCTGGCCAGCAAGATCTGCAGATTTAAATCCGATAGAAAACTTATGGGGTTTAATGGTACAGCGATGGGAAAAATAGAAATAAAAGGACCAAAGAGGCTATAGAAAACTACTGCCGAATTATTTGGGAAGATACTAGAGGCACGGATCTATGCTTTCGTCTTGTCGGTTCCATGAGAAAATAGGTTACAATGTGTGATCGAAGCTAATGGTGGTTATACCCGTTAATAAAAATAAATGCTATTAAACTTACTTAATCGTAGTTTTAATTAATTTTTACTTGTCTATATATATAAAAATGAAATCCGTTTTCCGTTGTCACGACATAACATGAAAACGGCTTGACCGATTCGGATTTTTTTTTTTGTGTTTGTAACCATCGGGACCGGGTTTTAGACCGGGTCCTCCACCCGTGCGAAGCCGGGACGGGCCGCTAGTTATTTTATAGTTGTCATTTTACTGTTGTTTTATTACATTTTGTAATATTGACGGGATGGACAAACAAGTAAAACCTTATTCGATAGGAAACGTCATTTTTATTCAAATGTTAGCAGCATTGTTTCTTGCGCTGGTATGTTGGCATAATTCTTGCAGTACTAGTGCAAGCGAAAAACCGACTCTAAGGTGACGAACCTTTTCATTCCGTGACTGTACCTTGAAAAACTAGACTAAATATGATTAAAAAATAAAATAATAAGAAATAAAAAAATGCAAAAAGGTACATGGAGTTCACATTTTAACAAAAAAATTGCAATTAAAGCTATTTTACAAATACAATAAAGGAGTGTGTGAGCATTAAAATTTCAACCAGCTTGATTCTGTTTAAGCCCTACATTGTACTATGGAGCAGGACCAGCATGTTTCCAAACATTTTTATCTTGGATATAGTCTTCTAATTTATAATATGCTTGTTTACTGAGTGTATTTTTACATAACTTTTAAATTTCCTTTCATTTAGAGTTAAAATTTCGCTAGGTATTTTATTATAACATTTAACACAGTACCCCATAAAAGATTTTTGGACTTTAGACAATCTAAAATAAGGTTGATCAATTTTGTCTTTATTTCTAGTATTAAAATTATGTCTGTCGCTTATTTTTTTAATTTTTTAATTTTTTTTATGTCATGTATGTCATAGTCATAAAAATAGTCAGTTTTCAAGATTCACAGATTTCTTTTTAAAACATCCTATATACTATCATATGCGAAAGTGCATCTATTTCTACATTTCGCTACAATTTTTCGTCCCATGTCAGGGGCTAGTTTATACATAGTCGTATAAATAGATAGAATACACTTTATTATGCACAAATTTGATTTTTTTACAAAGTAGATCTTATAAATACGGTGGCTCAATAGGCAGTTTTGTCGGTAAAAGCGACTTTTTCAAGACAACCTTTGGATGGGTTTGCCTTATTGCCATCATCTGTGCATAAAATAATCCGAACTCCATGGTTTCTGCTAAAGTATTGCAGTTATACGAGTATTAAAAACTAAATATTAATTATGACCGATCTGGGAATCAAACACACGATTTCAAGCTCATCAGTCGTGCTTGCAGCCCCTGGACCCGTGACACAGTTCTCTAATCAAATGATAATGCCAAATAATAAACTAACATAGTGATTGTAGGAAACCTACATAATTTCTAGAATCGGTACGTAATACTCGTAGATCTACGATTTTATTTATAGACTTTGTGAAGCACCGGTATTTACATAGAAAGGACCATTAATGTTCAAACTATGCTGAATATTTGATGGCTATTCCTACCACAAGATTATAATCAAATACTTCTTTAGTAAAAATGTATGTTATGCTAGCTAGCTACCTGGAAACCTACATAATTTCCTGAAATCATAACATCTGATGCAACAGAAGGCATTTCAAACTAATGTGATTTTCGAATCTTATTCACAATATGTTACTCTGTTGCTAACAATGTTGTTACGGGCTTAAGCTGCGTACAGGCTTGCGAGCACTACGCTTAAGTAGCTCAGCATGTGGTATGTTAGTTGAGTTATCTGCAAACAGTGTGTACAGGGATTTAGAATTTCGAGCATCATTTTCGTTCGATTAAAAGCAGGATAGACTAATAACATTGTGCAAGAATACAAGAAAGTTATCAAAATTTAATTGACAGAGTTTTCAGAAAGTCCCTTTTTTTGTTTTTTTTGCATGTTTTGTCCATTGTTGAGCAAAAGCACTCCCAGGTTTTTTTTTGTTGTGCCTTTATCTGAACAATAAGTCAAAATAGTTCGTTCAAAGTTCAATGTAAAAGTTTTATAAACAAATATACCTACATACAAACAAATATACAGGTCGTTAAAAAATAAGAAAAGGATTAAGTACAAAATGATTCAACGGACAGAATCAGTTTTTTTTTAATTCTGAAATCATTCGACGTTTGATGTTTTTAGCTCTCTTCTTAAACTAATACACCAAAAGCCACTGATATACAGTTGAAGTTTTTAATTAACAAAACCAACCATTAATTTAAAACCGTTGGCAGGTAACATATATCCTCCACAATAAACGACATACCGACTAAAATCAATCCACTCACAAACGCCAGGTAAGACGAAAGCGTAGGGGACACCAAAGATCCGCTATAGATCAAAGTGCAAAAGTATCCGAGGAGCATTACTCTTTCCTGTCATCCACACCTTTGGGATCCGTCCCACAATGCGCGCCATTGCCGCCCGGGATCCACTCAATTTTAGTTTCTTTGTGGCACACTTGGCCTTGCAGTGACAGTTCGCTACTTATTTTATGTTTTGAATTGAATTTTGTTTTTCGGTTTGTTTTTTTTTTTAATTTGAGATAGTTATCGTTTATACAGGATGCCTTTTTTACCACCGTCCAATTTTTTTCTAGGCGTTAGGTATCAATCACTCAACATTTTTGAAAAAAAATCGATTCGTCAATTTTTTATATTCAGTCATTTTCTCATAAGAATTATCCGCTCTGCGTGGTCACTAAGCTAAACGTTAATAATACTACACTTGCCGCTTACCCTCCGCCCTGCCCCGCTACACCTAAGCGACACATCACAGCGCGGTGTTCGGATTCATCAACTTGTTATAGATAACATTGATACATGATATCTCGATATTTTTGTATTGAGTGATACAAAAAGAAAAAACATGTATTCAATGATTTTCGCCAGATTAATATAATAAGGAAGGTGACTAAAAAAATCACCCTATATATAAACTAAAAGATATTCAGGTCTTCGTAATATTGTGCTAAATATCACTACATAAAATAAAACGAAGTCGCTTCCCGCTTCCTGTCCCTATGTATGCTTATATATTTAAAACTACGCAACGGATTTTGGTACGGCTTTTTTATAGATAGAGTGATTCGAGAGGAAGGTTTTTATATAACAATATTGTAGAGATTGCACCCGTGCGGAGCCAGGGCAGGTAGCTAGTAATTTTATAAATTATCAAGCATTCAGCCCTGAAGGTTCAGCAATTGCGTACTGTAGGTAACCACGTATCAATAATTATATTTAACTCTCCTGGACTCATGTTAAGAAAGAAAATTGCCAGTAACTGCGCAAAATTCCAGACTCATTTGATAAAATTAATGGAATAAAATTCCAAACTCAATTGATAAAATACTCGTAAATTGATAATCCAAACTAACTCATGCATTTGTGATTTCATTCAATAATTTTATAGGTTTATTTTTCAATAAAATTTATTTATTCATTACTGCAAACGAATTTATAAGAATAATTATTTCGGATAAGTACACTCACATAATACGTAAGTGTACTTATCCATTGGGTTGACCTGTACCCTTATCACGAGTTTCGGTAAATGAGACGTAAAGTAAACTGGAACTTTGACAATTTCAAATTGACAACTTTCAAGGAATTAATTTTGTTCTTGAAAATTGTCAATTTGAAAGTGTCAAAGTTCCAGTTTACTTTACGTCTCATTTACTGAAAACTCGTGCTAAGGGTACTGTTCAATTACAATATCAACATAAAAGTTAAATATCGTAAAAATACTGCTAATGTTTTTGACCTTTACCCTTTTTGATTTTACGAGGCGAATTTCAAGTTCAAATAGTCCATTAGACCAATGTTGTACCTATGTATTTATGTAAGCTTTAATCAATTATTCTTTGTTAGTTAATACAATAAATCACTAATGCTCTCAATTTTTCTACATTATTCCAGAGAAGAGATTTATTTATTATTTATTAAATAAGAATTCTTTATTAAATCTGAAATCACTGTTGGCGTAGTAATTGAGTGTTTGGCTGCAGGCTGTGTATCGTGAGTTTGATTTTTGCTGAAAATGTATGTCCTGGCCTTATCAAGAATTTTCAGTTATTGTGACGTAAACTGGAACTTTGACATTAATTTCAAGGAAAAAATTAGTTCCTTCTTCGTACACCAGAGGCGCTGTTCCATTTTTCCATACAAGAAACGCTGTAGATACTGGAAAGATGCTGTAAGGTAAAATACTGAAAACTCGTGATAAGGGCTCAGGTCTGTTTGCGTTTGTGAGTTAACTGTTTGCTAATGAACCCAAAATACAAGAGAAATTCGTACTGTTTAAAGAGGAACATCATTTTCTGAAAGTTACCTTTCATTTCACGATGTCGTGTGCTCCCCACTCCAGGAAATATTGTTTCTTCTCATGCGTGGCTCGTAAGTTACGACAAAGGGAGTTTTACCCTGGAGACATCTTTGCCCATGCTCTTTTCTTGGAGTATTGTCCCAAATCCACTGGTATGTACATCCAAAATATGTGTGCATTTTGATCCTTATTTAATCAGTATAAGGTTCAAAGTTTAGACATATTTTTGAACTCAGCTTTACCAATAAGAGGGTAGGATTCTTATTCGTAAATACTTTCTCAAAACATTCATAAAAAGTAATATTTCAAGTCCAAAAATAGGTTTAGATAAGTATCGCTATATCTAAAGGTTTCAATATTTTGAAGTGTATAAAATAAATACTTAAATAATATAAAAAATGTTAATGGATCAATGGATGAAGAAGTTGATCTTTTTAACATTGAACTCAATTACAAACACAAGAATTTCTTAAAAAGGATTGCTCGACTCAGGTACTCTTTTGTCATGACATCGGTTCAAAACGATGATCAAATTGTATTCTTTTATTTAAGTGTATTGCCCCATACTTTTTATATCTTATTTGTAGTTTGACAAACTCAAAGGAATTAAATCGGGCATTGCTCTTTTTTATAAAACTATTTAATGATTCCTGCACATTTCTGGGTTTCAAAAATTCATTTTCATAGCGGATGGGGGTAGGTTTGTTAAAAATACTTTACCAGCATTAAAATCAGTTGAGACCCGTTTCTTAACAGTGTAACCACAAAATACAGTGCCGCGAGATTTTTAATATATTAGAAGATAGCTGTCAAACTATTTAAAAGGGCCAAGTGTTGATAAATTGACTAAAAATATCAGCCATATTAAACCTGTTCTCACGAACCACTCCATATTAAAATAAAGTAGAAGTCCCAATACGAGACAGGTACACTGATTGATTCACGAGAAAATATATTTAGAATCAAATCAAGTAACATTTTCCGAGAAACACTTCATTTTCCAAACTCTTTAAAGATCTTTATCAGCTTTCAATAAGTTGAAAGCGTTGAAAAGACTTGGAACATCGACGTGTCTTTCAGTAAAATGTATTAAAGCAGTTGTGGCACCGTAGAGAAAGCTGGCTTTAAATGAACAGCTTGTTCAGAAAATGCTGGGAACCTGGACTTAAGGAAGTATTTAGTGAATTTCTTGAAAATTGCTTAAGAAAGATGCTGAAATATGAAATGTTTTCTGGGAAATATTTATTTGTTTCTGTTAGCTTTTTTTGCTATAAGGTTGAGATAAAAGACGAAGGCAATGCCAAACAGACTTTATCTTTATTCTATAGCGAAATCAAAACAAACCCCTTTTTTATATTTAAGTGAAGACAATTTTAGTAGGCTATATTTAATTTAAAAAAAAATACAATAATAATAGTAAGATGACAGTCACTTTTGATTTTTTAGCTTCTAAATAAATACGAGTACATTATAGTAACAAAACATTAAGTCTGACTAATCTAATTTTATGTCTAAAACATTTCAGTTTTCAGAACAGTTTTGATTAAATAAATGATACAATCTTCTTGAATAGCGCTAAGAAAATTAAAGCTTTTCATAACTTTTGGCACAAGAATGGAAACATTGTTACGAAAAATGTAATAAAGTCTTTAGACGAGGGCTAATTAAAATGGAAATCACAAATTTTAATACACGCATTAGCACCCAAAATATTCTAATTTTAATATTTTTAAATATGAAATACAAATGCAAATTACAGCAGTATTACAAGTATTCTGACAGGACTCATAAAAAAGTTGGCACAGTGTGAACTTTCCCTTTGCATATTCATGGAGCAAACTCACTCGGAAGTTTTTGGTGAGAAATTATGATAATAATTTTATGCTAACTTCATCCGTCTTGGCGCTTTCATAAATTACAAGTTGTATCGGAGTAGGTGCATGCGGTTTGTCGCACTTCCACCTCCAATTCTGAATAGAATAAATTCAGGTTAATGAAAGATTAAGTTCATCGGAAACTTGGAAATTAATTTTGGCAATTCCGCCCTTTGAACTCGAATCGTTTGGAATTAATGCTGAAATTAAAACGAGGTGGCTGTTACCGGGTTGAAGCTTAATAACTAACGCCTCCTCAGAAATACTTCGGACTAGAAATTGATATTCAAGAAATGTGTTGTTGTGAATTAATTTTGTGTATTGTTTTTGAGTTTAAATATTAAATTTGTCTAATGAATGCTTAGTAATTGATGAACATAATCATCAAAACAATGTTTTGATAAAATAATCAAATATTAAATTATTTAGTTGAAAAATAACATGAACGCTTGAAAGTCACAAGTATCCAGAGACTAAAGTGTTAATAGAAGCAGCTGAGGCGTATCCCGTTCTCTTAAGTTCTTAACTACGTGCTAACAGCTCGCTAGTGTTTCTCTAAAATGATTTCTGAAAGGGAAATTTCTCGTACCGAGTTAAATAATAATCCAAACAGCGAATTCATTATCCACTATCATGCGATGGCACTACACGTACACATTGTGGTACCTTTTCGTCCAATTTCTCTAAAGGCGAACTCGAATTTGCCTAAGCTTCGTGGGGTATTCACGCTGGCGGGCTAAACAAAAGACGGCATATAGGAAGATTTATGAACAATTCACGACGCAATGATATGGGGTATCTATTCAAATCCTCCTCTGAATTCGGGGGCAGGTACTCGTATCTAGATGATGTATGCCTACGATACAGTACAATGGGCTCGTAGGTAATTTAGTTCGCTCGTTTTCACTGAATTGAATTTTTATGGGATAAACGACGTACCTTATTGTTTATTTACGGCTTTATTGGTATCAATTGTCTCATCGTTTTACAGAAAGGTTTGATACATTTAATTCATTATTCAAGACACCAATAACCGAATCTCCAACTCAAGCTATAACTTAATAACAGTCTTCTTTGATAATAATAATTAAAACAAGGTTGTTCCTGATTAAGTTTGAGAACTTTGTCTCTTAAAATTGATATAACCTTGACGGAAACTTGAGAGGTTTCAGTAATGAACGAACTATTTGTAATACTGCACACTACTATTAATAACACCCATACCACCAGTAATGTTTATTACACGGGGCACGCGATACAGTGATTCCACTAAAAGCATCTCGACATAGGTAGGCCTCTTACAAAACTCTCACTGGGAATGAAACACGCATTTTCTATTGAGAATTTTTTTATTCACTCAACGTAGTCCACTGAATAGTATTTTGGATGGTTCAAAGAAATATTTTTCGGAAAGGTATTCGCTGCAGAGCATTAAATATTCACGGCAATATGCCGCGCTCGCGTTCCAAAATAACTTATGCAAATATACGTAAGTTTCTGTGTTTTAGAATGTTGTCGGTACTTTGGTTAAATATCTCAAAAGTAGGTGTGAAAAAAGTGAGAAGGTGTCGTTCCGTCAAGTCTCAGGTGTCCTTTTTGCGTCGCGTTAGACACAATATAATGTAATGAATACCTGTTATGTAGGTACGTTTTTCGGCTCTCGTCTCACTCCAGCCCTACTTACATCCAAAGGGTGTGTCACCATTACGTTTAATATTAACGGGGCGCTCCGCAAGCTTGGACAGTTTCAGAATTGGTAAAAAGATAGTATAGGGTACCATAGGGTTGCTACATTTAAGTTTCAGTCCGGGATACACAATGAAAAACTTTTATTGAAAGTTAAATTTGTTTCGGAGCGTGTCGTTTACCCGTTGTCCAATCGCGCACAATGCAACTATGGGGCACCGGCTGTCTACATGGACGTTTATTTTTCAATAAAATTGGGAGTTGTCTCGGGAAAAACGCGAGGTTTGGCGACACAAGGTAAAAGGTTATTTGGTAAAAAGAATATTGGGTTCTCTCATGCTATTCAAGTGTCACTGAAAGGTCCTTTTTCAACCTAAGTACATTAGCAAGACCCTTTTAACTTGGCGTTTGTTTGTCTAGTCACGTCTCCGCCTAATATAAATAACAAACACAATTTATGTAGGCTCAAAGTGTAAAACCTAAGTAATTAATTAAATTACGATAAAATTTAATTTATATCTTGACCTTTTACATCAGACGCTTTAAGTTTATTGTTTGATACCAAAATCCAATTAGCTGTGTTAGACAGATTAAGATACAAGATGAGCTGGTGGTTTTACCCATTTAATTAGAATATTGTTTATCATGATAAAGTGTATCATTTATGTGTATTTCTGTGTAGGTAGACGTAATCTCTTTATTTACTGTATCAAAAACTTATAGGTAAGTTGTAGACAGGCATTTAAGTGACTATAGAGGCTTATGTAAAGTATTTACGATGTTAATAAAGTAATTTTTAACTAAGAATAGAATTTAATTTTCTAGTAAGTCGTTAGCAACAGCGAGTTCCAGAATGAAAAATTTACAAACATAACCTCATTAACTTAAAAATATATTTAAAGTAACATGTGTCTTATTTGTCTGACACTAGTGCTGTTGCCAGCGACTTCGCCCACTACAACTTGAAGCATAAAATAGGGATAAAAACTATCCTATGTATTAATCCAAGTTTTGAACTATCTGTAAACCAAATTTCATACAAATTCGTTCAGTAATTAAAGCGTGAAAGAGCCACACAGACATACATTAATTTGTTCACCCTCGCAAAGGTTTGCATTTATATTAGTAAAATTAATTGTGTAACAAAACTCTCGAAATGAGTCAAGAAATCAAAAATGTAAATAAATGGTAAACCAAGTTATTTCAAGTTTATCGCAATATTTACTTCAGTCAGAATTCTAATTAGACCTGTCGTCGTATATCATTAATATTCTTAAACCAAGGAAAGATTTATTACCTCACTACAGACTGATCTAGAGACTCTTAAGCAATTTTCAGGTATATTCCAAATTCTTTCTTGGCAAAATTTTCTAGTAGACACGTTCTACAAAGAAAGTTTGTCACCTTTGTAGGTAGACAATAAAATCTTCGCTTAGTTTAACAGCTATGTTTTTACGACACTACTTTCACATTTTCAGAATAAAAAAGTTTTTTTCGTACAATGACAAACAAAAAAGAAAAACTCTTTCTCAGTATTAGAGTTACCTGAACTAAAAACCTGCTCTAAAACTTACGACAACATTATTTGATGATAGGTTTTTACAAACACTTTTACAAGTCAAAACACTTTTTTTTTATAACTAGATGCATGAGGCCGGTGTTTCGTACCTGACTACTCTGAGAAGAAACATCCGAAACAAACTCAGAGGTCGTAGTCTCTTTTAAAGTCCAGACATTAAATTGGTTAAATTATGCGAGGACCCTGCAGGTTTGTGTCTGAAATGGTCTTTTGAAGAAAGAACCATACAAATTTGAGTGGACCTTTCCAGTCAGTGCAAGCATTTGTCAGTTATCGTGAAGCTCGACTCATAACTCAAGGAGCTCAACCAACGATGACCAAAACAATAAATAAAGAGAGAGAACAGAGACTGATGTTAACGATCTTATAGCCAAGTCTTACACAGGGCGGGGCGTCTCAAATTACACCCATTCGCTACATTATCAAAGAGCCCTATCTTACCAGATCAGAATTATAAACATCCCACCGATCCTTAGTTATATCCAGCATAAATCTGCGAAAACGTGAAGTGAATTAAGCAGTACACAGTGAATGGTATCATAAACTACATTGTTTCAGTGTAATAAATCACAATATTCGAACGAGAATTGCGTCTGAATCCTAAAACGGTACAAGATAAACCGAGCCGTCGCAAAATATCCACATAAAACCGCAAAACATACGAAAATGATTTATAGTGGCCCCGATCTGTTTGGGCGGATTCGCGGGGCAAAAACAGATTATCGAAATCCCAGTTATGCCCCCAACAATCGGTTTAGTTTATCGATGTACGAAAACCTTGACGGACGACAATGTGAATACTCAATTAAAGTCATTTTATGTTTCTTCTAGCTTTTATATCCATAACTTTTCTAAAAGAGAAACGAAGATTTTAGTTAGAACCTCGGCTAGTAACACAAACGAGTCTGACACGTGTACCTCCTGAAATAAAGGCTAAAGTAACCGTGACAAGTTTAAATTCTGTTTAAATTTGTAATTGGGACAATTTAAATGAAATTGAAGATAGCTATAATAAACCACTCCATCAGTTATTTAAATAAATTGACGTGGCAACAGACAGATTTTTTAAATATTTTCGTTTCTTAGAACTCCGTCGTTTGTATTATTTTGACGAGAATAATCTTGAGTAAGTGTAGGCACAATCAAGGAAAAATAATTATTTGTAAAACTTATTGACGACTAAATGAATGTATCGTGATACAGCCAGTTAATTTAGTGAATGGTTTCCGACATGAAAAAAGTAAAAAAAGACATGATCAGCCTTGAGCATTATTTACCAGTCAAGCAAACATTTTATAGACGAAACTTTAACGTGATGTCTTGTGTAAGGGAAAACAAACTGTCAAAGAATGACAGTTATGATTGGAATCTACAGATAAATCAAGTTGGTATTCAATTTGCTTATCTAATAATTTCTCTAACATTACAAGCAGATCTCTTCATAAAGTCTAACATTTCAGAAATTGTAGTTTAAACGAAAATAAGGAATATTATCATAATATTATTTTATACAATGTTTCTGAAGTCTGATGTTCAAAGCAGATTAAGTAGAATCTACGTAGTAAGTGCGCGGCAAGTACCTACAAGCTCTTGTTGTAATAAACTATGGCTTTGTTCAGAACTTATATTTTACGTCATAATTGTTTTTGTAATAAACATCAGAACTAAAGAAAATATTATTTCATTTTATATAGAACGAATCATTTTGAGTGTGTTTTAATGAGTTCTGGTTCTTGTAGAAACTACAAAACATATAGTTTTGTGTTTTGTTTAATCTTAACATTCGTCCCACAGCTGTGACAAGCCTATTTCCCTAAGAGGGAATAAGGTATTATCCACTCTGGCTTGTGGTTTGGTAGATGTTATATATTTTAGTTTTTGTAGTTTCAGGACATACCTTGTTTCTTCACGATGTTTTCCGTCACCGTTGTAAGAGCATTGGTGATGAAATAAATTACATTAAGTAATGTGCGTGGCTGGATAAAAAAATCGAAACCTGTCAATGGTATGTTTTTTGATCAAGTCTTCTTAACTATCCTACCACTGCAACCCCTGAAAGCCCTAATCAACAGTGGCGGCAACCAGAAAATTGCTGAGACAACATTTAATTTAATCATCGTCATAATTTATTAATTCCTTTAAAATACACCCTCTACCCTTCTAACGTCACAGTAGCAGACCTGGACACATTTGTGTCATAAAAGGACTGTCTTCCATAAAAACCAAATCCGGCCGGCCAAATCTGGTGCGCCTAAAAAATATTACGACATATTTGGCAGAGAGTTTATCGCGTTCTGATCGTGTTATCCTTTGAGAATGTTGCATGAAATTAGGATTACGGTTTGAACTTTGGTTAAGAGATATTATGCTTCGTTAAGGTGATAAAATCATCAAATGAGTCTTCCCAACCCTACTATCAGACTTGTACTGACTAAAATCCATGGTGTCCCTCAATAGCCCTTTATTTTCCGGGATCGCGGTGATGGAAATAAGTCCCGCGACCATGCTTGGTCGCTCAGTCGCTCAGATATCCGTACATTTTCAGAAATACATCTGTAAGTATAAAAGTCAATGCCACTTTTCGTTGTAAATTTATAACTCAAGAACGCACTCACCTATCCAAACCAAATGTTTAGGCTTTGTTCGGACTTTTTAGTAGATTATTTATGTGAAGTTTCCACAAAATCGGTCGAGTGGTTCTTCATTTATATTTTTTTTTAACACTAAGCGAAGCACGAGACGGGCCGCTAGTTATCCATAAATGATAATAAAAGGGTTTAATTTGAAAGTTAGCATAATATACTATTAACATTAATTGTTCAAGAGCTGGGCAAAAGTATCCCCAGTAGCTTATCTCGCATAAACGGTCTAATTCGTCAAGTCAGCGTTTTCTAGACCTCCCTACTACTCGTAGGTATATCTTATATAGTCAACGTATCCTAACTAATATTTTAAATATGAAAGTAAGTTATAAATAATAAATAATAATAATAAATAAATATTCCACAACTATCACACAACGCCATCTAGTCCCAAGCTAAGCAGAGCTTGTGTTATGGGTACTAGACAACTGATAAACATACTTATATATTTCTAAATACATACATATTATAGATAAATTACACCCAGACACTGAAAAAAAATGATCATGCTCATCACACAAACATTTGTCCTGGGTGGGAATCGAACCCACGACCCCCGGCATAGCAGTCAGGGTCACTAACTACTAGACCAACAGGCCAGTCAAGAAGTAGAAGATAGTTTGTTACTTTTTCACGCCCAAAACACAGAAGACAAATACAGTAACGGTCATGGGATAAAAGATGGCGCCACATGTAGGATACGAAGTTATTAAAAACGTAAACTTTATTTGAAAATCTGTAAGATAGGTTTTAGGTTAATTGTGTTCAGACAAAGTCAGTCGGACTGAGCTGGGGGTCACTGATTTATAATATGGAGCGACAGTTTATTTCAATTAAGGGGAATATGTTTGCATTATATTACTTAGTACAATTGAAAAGTTCATCTAAAGAGTGGAAATACTTTTTTTTCGTGGTTAAATAACCAAACCAGTCCCCCTACTCAGCGGAGCGGAAGGGGCTCTCAGACTTGTACTAACTAAAATCCACGGTGATCCTTCAATAGCCCTTTATGTTCCTGGGTCACGATTGCCTGTTGAGACAGTCCAGCAATAAAAGCAAGAACAGCGAAATACTTGAATGAAATCCTAAAAGTAATTTCGAAGACGATTTACATCAACAAAATAATTAAACTGTTGATTCATCAACTTTGTTGCCAGCTATCACTTTCATCTCCTAACTGCCTGTTGAAAACATGTTGATGAATACGTCATCTATTTCAGTCCATATCAAATTCCGACAACGTGGCTTGCTTGCCATTAGACCCCGACACACATATGGAATACAAATTCGCAATACGTACCTCTTATCAGTGCACAGGTGTATGCCACGTACCCTTATTCTCACGACACTCATGGGATGACATGGGGTTGTTTATTCTTAGCAAGGGAATACCTGTAGGAAAAAATGTAAAGAGTAATAGGTATTGTTGATCAATAAAGGTATCAGGCAGGCTCGTAAAATATTCTGTTGACATACGTCTTATATTGTAGTTCGTGACTGTACCCAACAATAATGTTGAAAAGTTCAGCAATAAAAATGTAAATTACTGTTTACTTACTTCTACAGATATTTCTTTAACTGCCTTCTAAATTATCTAAAGAAGTTCCATTACTCAACCAAACAATTTTTTATCTAGTTAAGTCATATCATAATCATGACAATTTGCGACTAAAATCAAGCTACTTTGTAAACGCCCTTAAATAACTTTGTTCTTCGGCTAGCGCTCGGCTGTTTCCGCCGATAGCCGACCGACTCCTTCTGTCTTTATTTGCAGTCGGTGTTTGCAGCCGTAGCTGTCCGCGGCGTAGCACGGCAGTTGGCTCGTAGCGCTCGTAGCGGTCTGGCCTACGCTCCCCTCTACGACAGTTCAACGTAGAGATTTTTCTCAATTTAATTCAGAGATTGCAACTGTAATTGGACGTTTTAATAGAAGTATTTCGTAATAAAATAATTAGTATCGGTGTTCTATAAATTGTTAGTTAATAAGTGCTTGGAAAATACTCTTTGCAACAGGTAAGTCATTTTGTAACTAAATTACATTCATTAAATTATAACTGTTTAAAAAATCAATTATTACATCTTGTTGGTTTTCATTTAGTTTCGAGGTCGTTATAAATTATTAACACTAAAATTATGTGCGTCACAGTCCTTCCGTTTCCATTATGAGCTGCCAGGTTATATTATGGTAATGAAATCTCGCAGTATGGTGCGTAGCATTTACATAAACAAAAATGGGGTTTATACCGCGCTAGCGCAACGGTGTTTCGTGTGTGCCGTAAGTAATATTTCATCTCGCGATACGAGCTTAACGCCAGCAACAATAACCGTATAAAAACTCTCGCAATTGTTCTAGTTTCAAACTTCCACTTGGTGCCAGAAACAATACATTTGCGGCGAGCGAAACCGCTTGAATAATTATGTTAAAAAAATGTGTTATTACGAGCGGTGCTTTTTCAATTGTAGCTTTATCTTGCCGTCAACGCCTTTTGCGGAAGGCATCGTTTTGGAACTTCCTTTCTTCTGCATGAAGAGTGTGTTTACTAAGTAGGTGTATTTCGGGAGTAAATACGAGACCGTTCACAATACGCTCACATTACGTTCCTTTTACGGGCACAAGTGTCTATTTGGCGCTTACCCTCGCTTACACCCCGGGGTCGTATTCTATAGCGTCACGAGCGCTCGAGATAATTAATTAGCCCCTTTGATACCGACATAGTCAGCCGCTCCGTTCCTCGTGAGATCTTAACCGAAGAATGCTTCTCTTTTTGTTTAGCTACCTTGTTTTTCCGCTCTTAGTTTGTTTGTAGAGACTTAATGAGTTATTTTTCCGCAAGCACTTTCTTTTTCATTACATAATGTAGTGTTTCTAGATGGTCGTCTTTTCACGTTTATTTGAAGTTGATGCATTCTTTCAGATTTTCTTGGGTCGTTTGTCAATATTTCCATTGTTGAAAATTCTTGTAAACTTTTCTGTAACAAATTAGAGGACTTTATTTTCCTCATTCCTTAGGGATATAAACAGAAGAACCAACTTTGATCGAACATTAATCAAACATTTTTCAATATCCAAAATTCTTTTTATTTTATAAAGCGGACTTATCCTCTAATATTTGTTCCTCGATGCCTTTTTTGGCATCCTTCCATCTTGGTGAAATTAAAAAAAAAATGGAATTCATCATCTGCACCAAGCATTCAAATAATGCTGAGGGCAGATGTTTGAAATCTGCCAAAAACATTTCTAAATTCCTTTAACGAACACACTTTATATTCTGTAGTTTATTATATTCTGTTCTTATAAATTGGACATATTGCCTCGAATTAATTGTATCACTAACAAGGACTGCTGGATATATTGTTTGTTTCTATGTCGTTATCTGTTGCTGCGTTGCTTATGGATTTGTCCTTGTAAGTTCAAGGCTTCTTACTAGGGGAAATTGCTTCTCCATTACTGGCTAAATCATTGATCATTGCTTGACTGGTAAAATTTATTACTCTAGTATTATATAAACATCAAATAAACAAAAATTAGGTTTATAAATGCTGCATGTTATTTGTAGCAATCTGTCAATAAATGTTTGATATTTGCATGCCGTAAGGTAGAGTGTGGAAGATCTATATGTAAAAATGTGAACAACTTATTTTGTAGCAACATTCACTAGAAAATAAATGATTTCTGATTCTGATTTCTTATACATTATGTTGATGAATGAAATAAATAATTTCAAATCTACGAAAAAACTTAGATTAAAAACAAAACGATTCATTTAATCAGATCACGGTGTAGGTACTACTACTTCTAGCCAAAGACCGTGTTCTTGACCGTGTTCGTGTGTTTTTCAACATTCATTTCATGCCCTGCCAAGACATTCGGGATATAATACAAAACGTACACTAATAAAAAAAATGCTAGAAGAGCTGCATATTTTATACGACCTTGAGTATTGAATCCATGTTACGATACAATTTGATATTCAACACGTATTACTTTGTATACACACCAAAGGTTTCTCTGAGGTACCGATACCTTAAATTACTTGTCGATACATATCTACCTATCACTTCGACAATCAAAGGCGGACGTGTCCACGCCATTAGGTAGCTTGATTGTATTGATATTACGACGGTCTGTAATCAAAGGTACCTATCGAATGCTATCATCTAAATGTCATACACTTGTCAATGAGCGTGTAGTTAATTGACAGCTGCAAGGTTGTCTGTCAATTATTAATTATATTAGTACTATACCGTCAGTCTCTTATTTTTTTTTACCAAGACTATACAGGGTATTGTATTGTAGGTATAAGTAGCCTGATTGTATTGATATTTCGACGGTCTGTAATCAAAGGTACCTATCGAATGCTATCATCTAAATGTCATACACTTGTCAATGAGCGTGTAGTTAATTGACAGTTGCAAGGTTGTCTGTCAATTATTAATTATATTAGTACTATACCGTTAGTCTCTTATTTTTTTTACCAAGAACATACTGGGTATTGTATTGTGTAAGTAGCTTAATTGTATTGATATTACTACGGTCTGTAATCAAAGGTTCTTATCGAATGCTATCATCTAAATGTCATACACTCGTCAAAGAGCGTGTAGTAAATTGACATCAGCTGCAAGGTTTTCTGAATTATTACTCGTATTTATATTAATACTAGTCTAGTCTAGTAGTCTCTTATTTTTATCCCAAGAACATAGGTAAAGGGTATTGTATTGTATAACGGGCTGGTATCCGCGACTTCACGTCATATGCGTGTATTTTGCGTGCGGAATACAGGACAATTCTTATGTAGTTCATAGATTTTAGTGTGTCGTCGTGTAACAACAATAACACATTTTTTATTTTACCAAATGAAAATTAAAGTTATAGTTCATTTAATGCATAATTTATTAATCGCGGTGGTAAGACCGCTCTTTGAGAAGAGGCTGTATAACATTGCACAAGGACAGCGTCCAACTTACGCGCCTGACGCACACGTGTCTCTCATCCGCGAACAGGGGACTCTCGAAGGCTTTGACAAGGCCTCGGACTAACGGCGAAAGACTATGGCCATGAGAAGCGGCCGCACTCCTTCTGCGAAGCAGTCATGCTCAACCAGGAACAGCGTCTCTACCGTGTACAAAAACAAACCCCAGCTGCAGTGATAGACGCACACAGCAGGCGATGAAGTCGCCAGAGAGACGATAATCAAGAATCCGAACATGGACCATGTGCCCGGGCAGACGTTGGTTTCCCGCGTGGATCCTCAAATGAGTTCAGCGAAAAACGCAACAGACAGCGCCCCCCCCTTCATGAAGTGGCGATGCGCAACGAATCCGAACATTACATGGCACGCGTTGTGTTCCACGCGTGCCTCAAGATTTCATAAACGACGAAGGCCCCTAAGCTCCAAATTGCATTGCATGGGGATTAAGCTAAATAAGTATCCCCTGGAAAGCCTTTTCCCAACTATATTATTGGAATCAGCTTCCAATCTTACCAGATGCAGCTGTATGTCAGAACCCATTTTAAATGAAGCGATTGCCATGACTGACTTACATGACGTAGTCAATATCATGCTTTTAATAAAACTATCAGCCGCTGACGTCTTGTAACGATGGAAATATCTACAAAATGATTGAAAAGATAGAAATAAAAGAAAAAGCGTTCATTTGACAAGACAAGCTCAGAACACAACGTAAAATGTAAAAAAAAATAACAATGACAAATCTTTAAAATAATGGCAGGAATTCTGTTGATGACCCATCCAAAGACTGACCTTGACAAGCTCGGCTTAACTTCGAAGCTCGGCCCGCGCAACTGTTGTTGCCACAACTTCCTCAATAGGCTAATTTGCATTGTTGGTGTTTATTTAACATTTAAACCAGTTAAACATAAACAAATCGCCTAAACCTACAGATAATAATCTTATTATTACACTTTTAAATAAGTTTGAACATGAAACCGAGCCAACAATTTTAATTAATAATTTACAAAGTTCAATGCCGGGCGTAGGACTTCATAATGTTGTCTCTCGCTATTATCTTAAAAGTAATTAAAGCTTGACAAAACTGTGCAAAATAATGAAGGTAAAGAGAAGCTTGTTAATTTCCGTTTTAATTTAAAAAAATGGCTATATTTTTTTGGATTGATTTATTTGTTATCTTTTGAAAATCCTGATTTTAAATACTAAAAACAACAAAATAATTATTATCCACACCATCATCATCATTTCTACCCATTGCAGTCCACTGGACCCTGGCCTCTCCCAAGGAGAGCAACAGCTTTTTTCATCCATCCACTGCCAGCTACCTTCTACATGCCATCAGTCCGTCTTGCCGGGGTGCACCTCGCATGACGTTTACAAACGCTCGGTCTCCATTCGAGAACTTTGCCGCTTCACCTTTGATCGGTCGTGAAACAGTGATGTGAAACTTCAGTTTGTTAGAGGCCTCATCTTAATAAACAGGGTGTACTCACTAAAAGGAGTTTTAAAATACCTTAGTGAACCGAAAGTCACGTGTTGGTCACCTGGAAAAGCGGGTAATGAAGCTCAAATCGTACACGATAATCTAAACATTTACCAATGCAACGAAAACTTGTGTCAATTTCAGGTTGGAAACATTAATATTTCAAACTGGAGTTTGAAAGATAAAAAAGGTTATACCTCAGTTACAGTACTATTTTTTCTTTGAGGCACTCGAGAATAAAGTCTCGAGTGAAATTTCTGTATGCGAACAATATTAAACCATGGTCACCAGTGCGTCTGGAGGGATCGGAAGGGAGTACCTGACTTGACTGACGAAAAAACAGCACGTTTTTTCATTTGCCCTACACCGAAAAACTGAATTATGGCATAATGACGGTGTATACTTGTACGGTGTAGCTCAAGTTTAGTTCTAAGGGAGATGAAGGTGCTGACGCCATTTTGTAACCTCATGTACGCATTTTTAACACTTGCAAAGTTTTATATAAACAATTATCATTATCGTATCGTAGACGAACCAAAGTAACCGACATAGCCCAACGAATTAGCAAGTTGAAATGGCAGTGGGCAGGCCATATAGCACGCAGAACTGATGGCCGATGGGGCCGTAAGGTTCTCGAATGGAGACCACGCACCGGCAAGCGCAGCGTAGGACGTCCACCCGCTAGGTGGGCAGACGATCTATGAAGGCCACAGGATCACGCTGGATGCAGGCCGCTTACAACCGGTCCTACTGGAAGTCTAAAGGGGAGGCCTATGTTCAGCAGTTGATGTCTTACGGCTGATATGATGATGATGATGATGAGTTATCATTATAAAAAACTCTAACAATATAAAAAAGATGTTTGTACACTAATTAAACATAATTAGCACAAAGTATTTTTAATGATAAATGTTATTTCCAAGTGACAATTTACAGATGGATGTTTTTGATGTAGTCCTTAGAATATGGGTCGCATAGTACCTGATAGTCTACCATGACGAATTTAAACGATAATAATGCCAGTGTGGAAAAGAGACAGCTATACAAGTCGGCTAGCGCCACCTTCTTCCCACACTGGAATGACATTCATTTAAGCTCTTCTTATTCTTATCCATTAAGAGAACCAAAGATGTAATGAATATTTTATTTTGAACACACTTCACAAATACACAAGGCGCCTTGAGAGCTTTTAAAATCCTGCTTATGGATTACTTAGTATCACCGCGGTGAGACAGAAAACGTCGATATACGCTAGTAATAACTTATTGGCAGTCGAGGGTAGAACGCTCATGCTATTCATACATTTTTAGTATGTAGTCACTGTAAATATTTCGTGCTAGTAAAATATGATGGTTTTGAAAACAAAGAATGTTACGTCCGATGGCCACAAGTACTTACCTATAATCTTTTTTAAATATGGAAAGTAGAGAATGAGAATACTCCTCACTCTCTATTTTCCATATTTAATTGCCTCATGTACTCAAAACTAAAGATAGCCAAATGTCCCTATCTCAGAATGTCCTTTTCGCAAACTGTCAATTGTATGGTACTATCACATTATGTGTTTCTTATTTGACTAATTGGCTTATATGCCCAAACATGGCTTTTGTCTTCTGTTTTGCAACAAATTATGACTCTTATTTGTATCGGTTACTTTCTTATTTGTACAGTTAAAACTTGGTTTTTTTTCTTTTTTAAATTTCGTCCCACACTAGGAATTTCTTCTTGTGCCGTGGGTGCAAACAGAACTTCACATACACAATCACCCAGATCGGAATAACTTCTTGTAGCTCATACAAATTTGTTCCTTGCGGGAACCGAACCCGCGACACCGGCCACCAACCATGTCGTCAATTTCCCATATAAAGTATACATCTTCCTGAACTGAAACATAGCAAAGTCCTTTAGCTCCAAGACTCAATATCTAAGGAATCAGTTTGATTGACAGCATAGCCTAAAGCCACTATTCAATCACCCCGCCAATATCTAGATACGAGAATCAAAGAATCACACGATCATATACCGACCCGTTTTAATAGCATTAGGGAATAAGAGGCTTAGTAGGTTCTCATACCTTTTTTGTTATTTCGGTCTCACTCGAATGTTTTTCTTAAAAAAGACATGTCAGGGACGTATGACCCACTGCCCCGGGGGCATTCGTCGGGATATATCGTATTACCGACTTTAACATAGAACGTGTTTTTTTGGTTTAGAAGGTATTTTTATGTTACTCTTACAAAGAAAATGAGATATGTTGTGTAACAAAATAATGGGTACATCAAACTTTTGGGTTGTTTTTCTGTATACTGAGTTGTTATTTTATTTGTGAAGAAATATTGTTAACAAGTTATATGACTAGGGAAAAGTTAGAAGTTACATTAATTGAATTGACCTTACTGAAAGTAGAAATGATTTTATTTATTTGTGTTTTCAGGTAAATAAAAATAAATTCTACGTCTTTTTTATTTTATTTTTTTCAACTATCCCACAACGCCATTTAGTCCCAAGCTAAGCAGAGCTTGTATCTGATTTGGAAACTATACGTTTAACCTAAAAAAAGGTAAAAACTGTGTGTTATTCATACACTGTTGTCCTTCTGATTTATATATAAAAAGAAATAATAATAAAAATCTACTAATTACAATACTTTTAACTTAAAATACCAAAATAAGGTCACCCAGCCCTCTTAACGTTAAAAAATCGATTTCCAAACCTATTTTTAAAAGCACTCACATCATTACGTCACCAAAATCCACGTTTAGAAACAAACAAGGCCGTACTAATATTTATCTGGATGCAACAACAAACCCTGACCTGAGGTCAGGGCTTGTGTTCTGCGTTCGACACAGAAGGCCGAATCTCCGCCACTGCGCCATTCGCTATAGCATCGATTACTATCGCTTCGCTAGCGAGTGTTGCAAAGATCCATTTCCGACGATTGACTCTTACAATTTCGCGAGGTGATGGGCAGCTCGTATGCCTTTTCTATTTTAAATTGAAATGGAACGTTTCGTAA
The DNA here is from genome assembly GCA_028554685.1 of Agrotis ipsilon. Classification (NCBI taxonomy): domain Eukaryota; kingdom Metazoa; phylum Arthropoda; class Insecta; order Lepidoptera; family Noctuidae; genus Agrotis; species Agrotis ipsilon. The sequence goes on along the minus strand of CM052961.1, from coordinate 4,258,758 downwards.
AAGCCTATGCGAACTAGTAACTCTGACGTTTTAGCTATGATTGCAAAATATGAAAGCATGTGTTGGAAAAATCATGTTTTCTTCATCAACCAATCACAATATGCCTATGTACGTAGATATCGAAAGGCTGTATCATGAATTTATTATTAGTCTATTTTGATACGATAAGTCTGACTAAATTGAAGACGATTATCGGAAAAACTTAAAAGACTGGTCTACTTAACAAAATAAGGAACTATTAAGTTAGTTTCCCCCAAGTCACCAGTCGATATAACCTCGTGCCTATTATTTTGAATGAAAACAGCTAACAATACGACAACTCGAACTATTTAAATTGAGATAAGCAAGTTAGGCCGTTTGTACTTTTGTCACTCAAGCCCCTAAATGACAAATTAATTAAATGAATGACCCTGAAACAATAAAAGCCCGAATACCAACCCTAAACTCGTCCGGATGGTCCATTGTTCCTCATTGTTATCACTTGACTGATCAGTAGAAAGAACAACAGGTATTATCGTGACGTCACAGAAAAATAAAGGAAGTAAAATGATTACGACAGTTTTTTGTGAACAATGATGATGGGATTTTTATGTTTCTAATAGAATTATGTTATGTGCTTGCCTCTAGTTTTATTACGTTATCACGTAAGTAGGATTTTATTGCAGAGGGGCGGTTTGCGTTTCTTTCTATCCGTGTTATCTTTTTGTAATTCTAGAAGGTTTTATACCGGTGGGAGGTTAGGATTAACAGTATTCTTTAGCTTACCTCGAGAAACTTTGTTGTGGAATAAAACGGGGAACGTGTGAAAAGTTTATCTTTACCCGGGTGAAATAAAATAGTCTAGATCTAGTCTGAAAGGAAGATTCCGACTGTTTTGCGATGTAAATTACTTCTTACTTAAATGAGGAATTATGCTCGGAATAAACTGTAGGTTTAAACTAAATGGTCTCCCATTGAGTCACGATCTTTCGACGACCGAGTACTAAATAACGTTACAGAAATAACTTCAACCAGCTTTGATAACTTTGGAAGTTTTCAAACTAAATTCATCCAAAATTATGTAGAGCTATCTCACTGAATCTCTTCAGAATTTCTAATAAACTACGTTCTTTAGATAAATTAAGAAAATAAATTTTCAAAGCGTCCAAATTGTTTATTACGTAGATAAGGGATGTCACATTCACGCGGCGGTTGTTGCAATTCGCCTGGCCGGGCGGCATAATATAATAATATTACATTCTAGATAATAGGTAGGGTGAACTTATCGAATTCTGTGACTCATCTAAGTATAAGAAACTACCATGCATCTATAATAAAGTTCAAATGCGTCTGTAAAGTTTGGGGAGGCTCGAGTGAGCGAGATAATGACAACTAACCGTTAGTTGTTCAGGTATTTCAAGTAACTCATTTCACTGGTACAGCCCCACGATAGTGCTCAAACCAAATATCACCGAATTAGGCGAGTCACAGAATTAGATGAGTTCACTGTACAAGCATTTTACCTGCGACTTTTTCCGCGTGTATGAATGTTAATAACAGAGACCTATCGGTTCCAAAATAGTAATATTTTACCATAAAAGATAGAATGTATGAATAAGGTTAGAGGGTTTCGAAGATCAGTGTGTACTAACATGGACAATCTTTTTTTTTTAACATCAAATCTATAACTGGGTCAGTTAAACCCAAATTCGATCACTGATAGGTCTATTTCGAACTGAGTTTTATAATCGGCACAAGCCGAATTCATGAAGTCATTGCTATCGGTCGGTTTTGTCGATCACGAAAACACCCGAACGATTATCCGACCCGAACGAGTCTGTAGCACCCCTAACGTCTACAGCGGTAAATAAAACGTTATTTGTAATTCTACGGACGATAACAAAATACGTGTCAGAGGCACGTGACGATGACAGGAGGGGTCCAAAGGTAAAGGTAGAATTATTAGAAATGTTCAAAGGAGTGTGAAATATTGTCTTATTATGTAAGTTGTTATTTTCGTGTTGCCACGTTCTTTTGTGTTCGAAGGTAGTTTATTTATTTGAAGCATATGGCGTTGAAAGTCTTCTAACTTGTTGAAAAAATAATAATGTTGCTACAGTTCAAAGTTCTTTTGATTTGGAATATTAGACAGCTCATAATCATCTCAACATAGTCTCAACAAAAAAGTTTAAGAAAAAATAAATAAATCTGTATAGTTTAAATTCAAGAGAAACTTAAAAGTTTTTTGTAAAAATCTATTCATTCAATCATTTAGCGCAATTTCATATCGAAATGCTCTAATTTTAATTACTTAGTAGACATGGCAGAAAAAGAAGTCTATCGAAAAAAAAAAACAATCTGAGAAAAAAGCGCGACGAAATGCTTTCTTTTATTGCGTAGGTACAAACACAGTTGTCCAACACTTCTATAGGCAAAGGAAGGAGTAGCCATTGTTCTTTTTACCATAATTACAGGCGTGGATAAAAGGCAAACGGGGTATGAAAGCCCTTACTGTGACAAGCACGTGCTTAGATTCCCAGACGAGAAAAAAAATAAGCACAAAGCTTCTGTAAGTTCTGTACCAATTTTTTATGGTTTACCGTCTTATTGGGGTGTCAATCTATATTACTTGGGATGTATATCTATAAAACACTCTTAAGAAAACCGCGAAAAAGTATGCTTCCAGTCTTTGTGGTTTTTTTTTTGGTCTAGTGTATACTTAACCTAAAAATCAAAACTGCCAAACATGAATTCGTTATTTTTTTCTAAAAATGCGTCACCACTCAATGCTTCCATCATCAACACCATGTTTCACTGCCTCTTCCCGCAGAGTAAACGAAAAAAATCTAACATGTTACTTTCTTTGATGAATACTTGGTTAACAGTTTCGTGAAGGGTAATTTTATACCTTGTACTAAAGATACTAAAGACTAAAGTTCAATGCTATTACGGTCATAAAGATAAAGCCTTCTGAGGCTCTTACTCTGTTGACACCTTCTGGGTAAGGAACCCTAATAATGCTTCCACGTGTTCAAAGACTTTATCGAAGTTGAACTAATTAAGTAATTTATAATTTCCACTCCGAAATAAGTTCCTTTTGATTGGTATTAAATTTGTGTACTTATCTCATTAATTAGCCATAATAATTGGATTTTCATTTGCTTGATAAGTTTTTACTTTAACAATGCACAAAATTAATTAATCTTACAAGAATTTTTAAACTTGTTTATAATTTAGTGACATTTGTATATACCAAAAAAATCTTCGAAGAAAATCTCAAACAATAACTCCAGCCAATTTCCCCTAACGAGTCACAAACATCACTCACCGACACTCCAATTTCAACAGACTGCTAAAAACCTCATTATACGGGAAGCAACAGCGTTACCCCGTATTACTCAGTACCAGGCAATGTTACCCAATGCTACCCAGTGTCTCATAAACAACATCAATTTGCTGAACCCGTCTAATTGTGAGACGGTACCTCAGTAACACCTGGAATGCGAAGCCTTAAATCCACTGAGCTTACGACCTCACCGCACCTGATACCAGGAGTTTATTCTCAGAAACTTTATCATACGAAATCACACTTTATGTCTCTCAAATAAAGTTGGTTTTAGTATTCAATGGCGGAATTGAGTAGGTATGAAATTACGGGGGCGTAAAAATGATATGAGTGCATTAGACCGTAGACTAATGATAGGTTATTTTGATGTATGGCCCCGAAAACGGGGCTTTAGGAAATTCAAATCAGTGTAGGTACTTGTTAAAATTGTTGCTTAACAATAATAATATAGACTGATATACGGTGGAAAGGTTTTCTAAATTCCAGTTTCTTCCAAATTTTCCTTCAACATTTTTGAGAGCAGTGGTCATGAAAGTTATGCGCCTGGTTGAGTCTGAACCCACGACCTGTAAGCTAGTAAGTCAGGGCCGCTACCACTGGACCACCACTGCTCTAGGTAGAGGATAGAAACGGTTTAATAATGCCTTTTGTGCGAAATCCTTCTTGCATGTGACAGTTCACATAAAATAGAGCTTTCATATGTGCAAGGAGATTCAACACATACATAGAAAACAAGACATTTCCTTACAGTAACGTCAGTTAGGTTCTAATTTATTGCTGTAACCATCCGTTATTCTTATCTGACTTGCATAATAAATAGTTAGAATCATTAATCAACTGATTATATACCTATATGTATAGGGTAAACAAAATTGATTACTTATTCTCTAACCTTAAGGCATGCAATCGCTGACCTCAGATAATCAAGAAAATAATTTTCTTTGGTTATGCCTTATGGCCCTGCCTTACGAAACGTAGGTTGTGAATTCAAACCCAGCCATAATGCGTATCTGTATACCGTGGAAGTGTGGAATTTCGACATCAAAGCTCTTAAATCGGAAGCCGAAGTTTATGCGACGTAAAGGCGTGTTACCATTAGGCAAGTCTTGCATACAAGTATGATGTAAAATTGGTTGCTTGAAATGAAAAGAAAAACACAATCTTCACTTCAAATTATATACTAGCAACTTGCATGCAGGTTTATTCAAGTTGCATACAATTTGCCACGTGTTCAAGGTAACTTGTATAATGCAAGCGAGGCCTAAAGTAAACGGAATATTTAACATTAATTTAATGGAAAAAGATTAATTTGTTCCTCGTTCGTACACTTCAGGCGCTGTTTCAATTTTTCATACAAGAAACGTATAATATACTTCATGATGCTGTAAATAAAATATAGAAATCTTGCGATAAGGCGTGAATGCAGGAAACCGATGTTACCAAGAACTAAAAGTTCTATGAAATAGTAGAATCACAATCACCCTTAATAAACGTGAACTCAAGTTACAAACAGAATTATCTTCAGACTAACTTTACTATACATTTTTAAAGGAATAACTTTGACGTAACTTTAGTTCGTGTTTATTAATAAGGGTGATATAGAAAAAGTGAATACTACCTACAATGATATTATATGTAAAAAGGTGTAGATACGTTATACGCACTCAGAATGTGACGCGCTGAAATGTGGTCAATTGACAAACTTTGACTAAATTTGTGTCTTTTTCACCTGCGATGTCATCCTACTTTAGCTAATCGTGATTTAGTGTGTTACTGCATTATTTAGTTATTCATGTGTGCGTTAGTGTGCCGTTTTTGAAGATATAATGTCGTGTAGGTAACGTATCTGTTCATTTATAATATCATTGATTACCTAAGTGATTTTCAAAGTATAGGTACTTACTGTGCAGTAAACAATCTAAGCCAGCTACAATGTGCGCCAAACAAGATTCTGACTACGCTCTCAAGAATTGCTTAACTCTAACTTTGAGATAGGAAACTCGGTCCAAGCAATAGTTGTTATTGTCGTCAGTACCCGATGGTCTTATAAACTATGTTAGCAACAGATGCGGCCAGCTGTCTACGTCATGCTTGCCTATTTATTGACCTGAAAAGCTGAGCTTGAAACCGTATCTTTAGACAGATAAGTTCTACTACAATCTCGCCGATATAAGACTTTCAAATTCTGTTTTCTCACGTAATTGGTTTACTATTGGTGTTTTATGTTTTGCCTTTTATATCATACTGCGCGCTGGCAATGAATTGAAATCTTTTTTAAGGTTTAAGCAAAGTTGCTTAAGTCTGTTTAAAAAAAATACGGTGACAAAAAACGATGCTCTATAGTCTGTGCTATAGTTTCAGAAAGAAAAGTGTTAATTTAATTTTCGCAAAAAAAAAAATTCGTTATTTTTTATGTTAATTTTTTTGTAATGTACTTCATTCTTAGAATGTCTACTGTATCATGGTGCGTTTACAAACATTTAAACTCACATAAAACATACATTTCAACGAATCAAACACACAAAGCAATTCCAGCGAGTACTAATATTATGATGGCGCAACCTGGTGTCAGGAGAGAATGAAAGAAAAAATGAACCGATAATCAAAAGTTAGACGATAATATTGATTTAAAAATTGGCCTATTATTATCCCAAGACAAGATAAAGGTGCAACTTACCAGCTTCACTCAAAAGGAAGTTTCCATAAACTTTGCCAGACCAATGCACTACTTACCTAGAAAGTTCTAGTACCCTATAGTTTAATTCAAACAGCGTACACTATACAGATAGTGGTAACAATTATGTTTTGCGAGGTTTAGTCGCGAAGAGCTCGAACTAACTTCTTGAGCTCTCGCTTAACAGTTTGATTAAGGGCCTGACGGTTCCCAAGTCGAGAGCTTCCTTATAAACTTCAACCACCGTAGCTTGTGTTGAGTACCTACTTGTTTCGTACTTACAATATAAAGGAGAATTTGTGTTCGGTCACGGGAGTGTACGAAATATGAAGAATGTGAGTGCGTGGGCACACTTGAATAAAATGAACGTAGCGTCAATGGGCTTTTCAACTTTCAAAATGATTATGAAGGAATATAATAAGCGTAACCATAATCGGCCTCATGTTTCGACTACTGGGACATAGATCCTCTCTGTGAGAGGGAGTGGGGTTTACCTAATCCAGCATAGGTCCAGTGCGAGTCCGTACATTATGTTTCCGACTTTTGAAAGGACGGGATCCGTCATAATTAATTTAAGCATACTCTAACCCGGTCGCGGGACTCACGAATGACCGTGACCCCTGGAACGTAAAGGTTTATTGAACGACACCGTGGGTTTTAGTCAGTACGAGTCTGACAGTCCCTCCCGCTCTGCTCTGGGTGGGAGGACTCATTTGATGATTTAACCACGCTAGAAAAAAAAGCATACTCTATAAAGTTTAAGTTAGATAACGTCAGAAAAAAACTTTGAATGAAAATTCACTCTAGCTGCCACAAAATAGAGACGCTTAAAGTCAGTAAAAATACCTCTAACCTCGATCGATACGAAAAGTTGTTGTGTAACGAACGTGAGTGAGTTAGCAGAAAAGTTTATGTTTTCAAATCTATCAATAGACTGTTGCAGGAAATAGTATTTTTCATATAATCAAGTAAGTAGTTTCATATAGTAAGTAAAAAACAGTTGGCAAGTTTTTCTGCAGACCACGCACAACGAAAGGTTGAGTAGTTGATTACCCAGAGATTACAACTTTTTAATTATTTATTTGCCATTTTTAACTTAAACGATCTGGTAGATTTTGGGAAACTGTGAAGTGGGAACAAACGCACACACGAATGATCCTATAAGGATTTTATTTTTCAGTTGCACACCCAGAAGCCTAAAAATCCGCCCAGAAGTCTAAAAACCTAAGTGTGGGAAAAGCAATGCAGTATTGTTTTTATGTTACTTTCCCCTCTCAATAATAGATTACAATTCAAACCCAGCTCAAGGTAGAAAAGCAAACCATAAATAAAGGACAAAACTAATGTTAACACAAAAAAAAAACACAATATATTATGTATAACAACGAAGCAAAAACTGTTGTAACATTACTTAGTCACTAAGTAAGTTAGTTTTCCGTGAAAAAGTTGTGTAATGCAGTGGTCATTTATCTCAAATGCCATCCGCATATGCCGCCGCGTCTGCCCGTACCATCGTATTTTGTATTCTATATCTATCGTGTGTTAGTATGATAATCGGCTTTCTGCTGGTTTGGCGTCCACTGTATTTATTGGTTTTCGTTTTGTTTCGGTCGAGATCAGAGTTTTTTGTAGTTGGGGTTACTATATTGAAAGTTTTGCATAGGCTAAAATGTTTATTCATTTTATTTTTTATGAATTTTACATTTAATCTTTCCTCAATATAGCATGACCAAGCCGCGAAAGTGTGTAAGCAGGATACGACGGCCCTATCATCATCATCATCATCTCAGCCATAGGATGTCTACTGCTGAACATAGGCCTCCCCTTTTGATCGCCACAAGTACCGGTTGGAAGCGACCTGCATCCAGCGTCTTCCGGCGACCTTCATAAGGTCGTCTGTCCACCTTGTTGGTGGACGTCCTACGCTGCGCTTGCTAGTCCGTGGTCTCCACTCTAGCACTTTTCGACCTGCCCACTGCCACTTCAGCTTGCTAATCCGGTGGGCTATATCGGTGACTTTAGTTCGTCTACGGATCTCCTCATTTCGGATTCAATCACGCAGAGAAACACCGAGCATAGCCCTCTCCATAGCTCGCTGAGCGACTTTGAGCTTTGAGATGAGGCCGACAGTGAAAGACCACGTTTCGGTGCCGTAACTCATCACTGGTAACACACATTGGTTGAAGACTCTCGTCTTGAGGCACTGAGGTATATCGGACGAAAAGACACTGCGTAGTTTCCCGAACGCTGCCAAACCGAGTTGGATTCGGCGGCTGACCTCTTTCTCGAAGTTGGACCTACCTAATTGGACTACTTGTCCTAAGTAGATATATGAGTCAACAACTTCGAGTACCGAGTTTCCAACAGAGACTGGGGTGGGCACAACATTGGCATTTGACATAATTTTCGTCTTGTCCATGTTCATTTTCAAGTCCACCCGTTGTGAAACTCGGTCGAGGCCATCGAGCATCATGCTGAGTTCCTCCATCGACTTTGCCATGACTACGATGTCGTCGGCAAACCGAAGGTGAGTGATGTACTCGACATTGATGTTGATGCCAAGTCCTTGCCATTCCAGGAGCTTGAAGGCGTCTTCCATTGCGGCAGTAAAGAGTTTAGGGGAGATAACATCCCCCTGTCTGACGCCTCTTCTCAATGGAATCGCCTTCGTACTCTGCTCCTGTACTCGGACCGACATGGTGGCGTTATTATACAAACACTTCAACACCTCGATGTACCGACAGTCGATACGGCATCGCTGGAGTGACTCAAGCACCGCCCATGTTTCCACCGAATCGAAGGCTTTCTCATAGTCCACAAACGCTAAGCATAATGGCAAGTTATACTCCTCGGTCTTCTGTATGACTTGCCGCAGCGTATGGATGTGGTCTATGGTACTGTAGCCTCTTCGGAAACCGGCTTGTTCGGGAGGCTGGAAGTCATCAAGTCTGTGTTCGAGACGGTTCGTGATAACCCTTGAAAACAGCTTATAAACATGACTCAGAAGCGCGATGGGTCTGTAGTTCTTCAATAGGCTGTTATCACCTTTTTTGAAGAACAACACCACCTCACCTCTGCTCCATGCTTCGGGCGTTTTGCCCTCGAACAGGACGGTGTTAAAGAGCTTCTGGAGGACTTTAAGTACCGGTGTTCCACCCGCTCTCAGAAGCTCTGAGGTGATTCCGTCCTCGCCCGGCGCCTTGTTGTTCTTAAGCTGTTTCAGGGCCTTCCTAATCTCGTACAGACTGATGTCCGGGATATCTTCGGTATAATGTCGGGACAGCTTGGCTCTTGGATCTCCTACCAAGCTGTCAACGGGCTTTGCGACCGAAGTGTATAACTGTCCATAGAACCTCTCGATCTCGCCTAAAACCTCTGCTTTGGTCGACGCTATGCTGCCATCCTCCCGTTTCAGCTTTGTCATCCGGCTTTGCCCAATAGACTTGTCCTTTGCGAACACTTTGGAGCCTTGGTTTCGCTGTATGGTCTCTTTAACACGATTCGTATTAAAGAGACGCAGGTCGTGCCGCAAGGACTTAGATATACGTCTATTGAGCTGCCTATATGACTTCGCGTCAACGGAAGACTGCAACTGTTGCAAACGTCGTTCAGCCATGAGGTTTAAGGTTTGATCGGTCAATTTCTGAGGTCTATCTTTACGGCCGGGTCTAAAAAACTTAGACCCTACCATGCGGACAGTTTCCACTAGCCCGTCGTTGATCTCGTCCACTGAAACTAAGTTCTCAAGGCAAGCAAAGCGATTAGAGAGCTCGAGTTGAAAGCTTTCGGGGTTTTGAATATGGGACCGAGTAGGTCGGAGCGTAGACTTCATCAGGCTGGACCTTTCAAGTTTAACATTGATATTCAGCGAGCCTCTTACGATTCGGTGATCGCTACCGGTTTTCACCCTGTTGATCACAGAGACATCACTGAATATCCGTTTCTTGTCGGTCATGAAGAAGTCTATCTCGTTTCTCGTGGAACCATCGGGACTCAGCCAGGTCCATTTCCTGTGAGGCGGCTTCTGGAAGAAAGAGTTCATCATGGAGAGTTAGTAGACGGCCCTATACCTAATGCAAAAGATATGTATAGGAACGGAGTGGTTTTTAAATGGTAAGAGACTGACAGTCCTTTCCCATACACCCTGGGTGCGAGAACTCATTTCAAGATAATAACATCACAAAAAAAAACATACAGTCGAATTTGATAACCTCCTTCTTTTTTGAAGTCGGTTAAAAAAATGTTGCTCCACCGCGAGAAAGACCTCAAAATCGATTAAACTCGATTTTAGCTCATAAATAATTTTTAATTCGGACTCAGACGTACAGACGGAAGTTATAAGCTATCTATCTAGAAAATTTGGGCCTTAAACTGTACATATTACAAATCCTAACAAATGTATACATAACATTGTGATTTTTACATAAAACGTAGTTTTACACAACTTCCCAGCCCAATAAACAAGTTTTGGTCTGTTTTATTTGCGGCACTAGTTCAAAAGCATGCAAAACAAGTGATCAAAATTCAACAAGAGTACCCACTTACCTTGTTTATGCAAACTAAATTTTCACGTCTACCATGTTTCCAATCTCAGGAGAAACTATCAAAAGAAACATGGATATTAACCGTCGCCTAGAAAATTCGATTTACCTTTTTTCTATCAATTTATTGTTAACCCCGATATACATTTTTGGGCTATCCTAAATTGCTGTCTGTACATAAACCCAAAATAATTTCATATTTTTTTATCTTGTTTTCCCTTTGTTTTACATAATTTACAATGTTACTCTTTATAATTTTTTTTACATACAAAAATATAAATACTACAGTATTTTCATAATTTTAGTTGCCTTTGTAAACTGGCTCACGCCTGTAGGCGCAGGGCTAACGACCTTATTTTGTTTGTAAAACATCTATTACTTCAATCTGAGATGTTGTTACTATGCCTTTTGCTTGTTCATTAATTAGGTTGGTAGAAGATCTCTCAATCTTTGCTCAGTCTATGAAATAATGCGCTCTACAAAAACTCGCCGCATACAATACTTGTACAATTAGTATGCAATATATAGTTAATAGTAGTTATATTTTATACGCAATAACGCTTGCGTCGCGTATTCGCAAAGATATTTTACGAACGAAAAATTGAGCGGCGAGCAGGGTTCGAACCTGCGTCTTCTGGATAGGTATTCCAGACGCCTTAACCAATTAGGCCACCGCAACCACTCTGCTCGCAGCTCGCAGCTCCTTTTCGTTCGTAAAATATCTTAGTCAATAGTAGAGAATAGATATTAGTATGAAAATTGGATTAGCGGCAAGGACTCACAAAATCCGTATAAAAATGTAAGGTTTTCAATGTCCTTCAAAAAGGTTAAGTGCTTGATTCCATATTTTCACAAGGACACCCTCATTAGGAATGTCCGGGAAATTCCCGAGTTCAACAAAGCGTACTGAAGTACCTCAGAATTTGTTTAGTTAATCGTCTTGTTTATTTTCAGAAACTCAGAAAGTCGATGAGGATTATTTTTAAACCAAAATACAGGCATCCATCAAAATAACTGTCTTTTTAGGCTGCGAAAGTCTTCCATATTTCAAGTATAGAGAAAACACTCACATTTTTCCTCTTAGTAATAAAATACCGGTCTAAAATATCGATCTTATCTAGACCATAGTGCTGTGACATAAGGCACGATATATTTTCGATCCAATTTCGATTGTCTTCAGGAAGGTCTCGGCACGCCAGACATTTCCCTACTCGATAAATTCAAGTCGAAGTCTAACAACTGGACTGTCTACTTGGATTATCTGATAGCTTCCAGCTTAGCATTTGAAGTTATTGCACAGCATAGACAATTTGATTGCTTGTTTTGTTGCTACCTTGAATCTTATGTACATCATTGTTTACTTAGTAGGTGCTATTTTTACATTATCAGACATACTAGTTTTTTTTTCATCTTTTTCTTTTAAAAGTCGTTACCCCACACTAGGAATTTCCCCTGTGTTGTGGGTGCGTTTACAAACATCGAATCTCACATACACAAACACCCAAACCCGGAACAACAGACTACTTGTAGGTCATACAAATATTTGTTTGATTTGTTTGGAATCGAACCCGCGACACGCTGTGCAGCAGTGCAATCGCTCAGCCACTGCGCCAACCGTGTCGTCTCCCCAGTTCTCTCTAGAAGACGCATATTTGATTTTGTGCTTTTGGTAACTACAAATTGTTCCAAAAAACTACCGCAAAATCACTGAAATTATTTGCAACTAACAATGTTTTAATGATTGTAAAACTTTGACTCTCAAATCTAAGCAAGAGTGTCAATCTGACTTTTTGAACTAACAATGGTGAATTAAAACAGACTTTTTTAAATTTACAGTCATTAAGTACCTATAATGTGAATCCAAAAGCACCAATCGCCCTGTATGGAAAAAAGGAAATAGGTAATCTATATACATATAATAAAATAGTATTATATTAGTATTAGTTAATATTTTTTTAAAAGAATACTTGGGGTGTGATCTACAATCGATACCGAAGCCAAAAATATAGTTTTTAGAATTTTTGTCTGTTTATCTGTTTGTCTGTTTGTCTGTATGTATGTCCGGGATAAACTCAAAAAGTACTGGACGGATTTGAATGATTCTTTTTTTGTTGTATAGGTATTAAATCTGGTCAAAACATAGGCTATAAATTATTCTGGAAACTTGAACACCTGGCGCAGAACCGCAACAGACCAGCTTAACTATAAGAGATACAAAAATGGTGCAATAGCAAAAAGTGTTCCACGTGATGAGTATTTTCTGCTGAGAGAATAAAATTGAAGATCTGGAACACCTGATGTGGAACTCCAAGAGCCCAGCTACACTATAACATGTACAGGAATGACGTCTTAGCAACGTTGTTCAGCCTGATGAGCACTCTCTGTTGACGTATAAAAATTGAAGATCTGGCCGGGCATGGTCCATGGTCGGACAGCGAGTTGTCCTTTACTCACTGTCCGCATGCCCGCGCCTACGGTGGCTGAAGGTCGTCTGCCGACGTCCGACGCCGTGGGCGTCTACCCACTGCGGTTGGGGCGGAGGGAGGACGCTGTCCTCTCCCTCTCGCGGCCCGCCTCCTCCTTCACGAGCATAGCTGCTTCGCAGAAGGAGGTGACCGCTTTCCACTCCGTCTCGCCCCGCAGCATGTCCTCGACCAATGCCGGGCGCGAGAGGTCTCCGCCTATCGCCGCCGTGAGGACACGTCGGTGCTCTGCCCAAGCTGGGCAGTCTTGCACCGTGTGCTCTACTGTATCCTCCGGGTGATCTTCGCAGTGGTGACACCCAGGCGTTTCCTCCTTTCTCATCAGAAACAGGTACCTCCCGAAACTTCCATGTCCGGTGAGGACCTGCGTCATGCGGTAGGTAAGGACGCCGTGACGTCTCTCCAGCCACTCCTCAAAGAGGGGTCTTACCGCCGCTATTGCGGCGTGCCCGAGGAATGACGTCTTAGCAAAAGTTTTTCAGCTTGATGAGCACTATTTGTTTATGTATAAAAATTTAAGATATGGAACACCTGATATGGAAACCAAAGCATTTCACATACAGTGAAATTAGTATAGTGAGTATTTTATAATTATACAAATTATAAAATAACGTAAGCTGGGATTTCTTCCACGCAGTAAAGGCGGTAACAGTTTAGGACCGATTTTCGATGACGATGAATATTATTGTACTCTACTGGACAAAAGCCATTATTTTTTTTGCCGGGCTCTTGGAGTTGGGTAAAAGACTTTTCAGATCTTAGATTTTGACGATCCCGTTGTCGCTGGCATAAGCAACAGGATACGCGTACGAAGTCGCGGGCAGAAGCTAGTTTATAAAATATTTGTTTACAGTAATGGATCTTTTTAAATGAATAATGAAGTGATTTCTAATAATCTATACTATTATAACAGCTGAGCGAAAGCGATATCTAATATGACTTTTTTCACAATCTAAATTACATTGACTCAATTTCCCGAATTCCATTTTCAATAAATTGGTAAAAAAACCGGACGTATAAAAAACAAAGGCAGTACGTTAACCGTTGAAAAAAACATGTCCGACCAAAAACGGATCATTAAAACATACCTAATCCTATTGCGGAAATTGTGATAACGGTCTGGCGGCTTGTCGGGTGGACTCGTGCGGTATCGGGTGAAGTCGTGTGGTATCGGATAAAGTCGGCGAGCGGTGTCGCGGTAGCTAACAATGCGGTATAGTGTGGTTGCTACGGTCTCGCTTATACGCACTTTACACGACTTGATACTGGACTTAGCACAACCTTACTATTTCTATTGCATGGGGTACTTCGATTATCACGTCTGCTGTTACATACTAGCATCGAATATGGTAAAATTATAATATGCGTTTTAAGTAAGAATAGAATGACTTTGAATATGGAGCCATATATTGTGATGATAATTACATTTAACAAAAAAATACTTTGTGCTGATTAATTTTCAATAATGCTAACCATCGTTATTTATCTTGTTAATGTTATTCTGATACCATTAATATATCTTTAATAGTGTGTAAGAATTAAATATATGAAGTCACAATATTGAACTATTACCGTCGACTTAGCGTAGATAACGCATAGTACAGAGTTTCAGGAGCTCGTTCTCGTATTTTGGCATATTTAAGTATATATTTTATAAGTTGTTAAGTAGAGACCATTAGACTGTTGGAGTCATTATCCTATTTCTTTCTACTTATAACAGGAATGATTTTTAATAGCAATTAAGGAATGATTCAGACATGACATCTTTTGAAAGCCACTAATCGATTTTAGTTATATATTTTGTTTTTATACTGAGCTATAAATTTTGATTTACCTTCTTAATTTATTTGATGTAGTACTTGTGATTCAAATTAAATGATTTAAATAAACAACTGTTTACAATTGCTGATCTGGTTTTCCAATTTTAACGCGCACGAATTGTATTATTTTATGGTTAATTAGTAATTAATAAATGTAAAACAACCATGAATAAAAATTACAACTCTTTAATTATCTTTTGATCGATTTTATTAATATAATCGAAAATACCCGGGTGCGCCGTACCGAGATAACTGGGCTATCGCACAGACAGTTCCATTATATTTGCCGCCCGGCAATTTATCTCCCAGCGCTTTTTGTTGGCCATGCTTGTAAACTATGAATAGCGGAATCAATTCCAGTGGCGGCACTCGAAACCAAATGAAAACCAATAGGTATAATAATATGTCTACATCAATTTGTATGATACAGAAATTATTAAGGGTCTTTAATTGTTCACAGGTTCGATGAAAAGGCAAACATGGGTTCGACAAGGCTACACGAAACGATAAAACTACAGCACATTATGAAGCAGAGGGTGAAGTAAATGTTGTTAGTGACAGCGGGGTTTTAGCCATGTATCGCAAAGTAATATATGCAGCGGTGGCCGCGCTGACACTACAAATAATTGGTGCAGCGCGGCTGATGTGTCCGAGTGACCCTAACTGCGTTTGCGGTGGCACGCTCGCCGTTGAACTCAATTGCAACATCGATGGTGAGTGCACTTAAATGTTGACGCTTACGAATGCCTTTTAGAGCCCAGTCGCAACTTTCACAGCGTGATTTCAATTTTTCTTCACACAAACTTCGCTCCCCACTTTCTGTTACGTCACCGTAAGCGGATTACGTCATGTTCGGTTTTAAAATCGCGTTTTAAGTGTCGTATTATTTAAACAGTATTTTTACTAACGTAAAATAAACTTTTCAGGTCGAACAGTAAAAATAAATTTACTGCCAAACATCTACATAAATATTAAATGTGAGAACGCATCGAGTCTCGACTACAGCAAGTTACCAAAATGTGCCAACAATATGAGTTCGTTTAAATCTGTCAGTTTTAAAGACTGTCCTTTGCCAGCGTCCTCATTCAAAGATGTGCTGACTAATATGGGAGTATCGAAAACCATGGCACTGATATTCCAGAATGCGAAAAATCTGTCTGGATACTTTGACAGAAAGCACTTTGCAGGATTACAAGACTTAACAAAGTTACTTTTGTCGATAAATGGGATAACTCATCTTCCAGACAATTTGTTTATGGATATCAATAAATTAACATGGCTTAACATAAGATCTAATACTATAAACCTCTCAGAAGAGTTGTTCAAGCCACTGGAGAAGCTGGAGACTTTAGAAATTAGTCACAATCACATGACCAATATTTCTTCGAATTTATTTTCCCATTTATCTTTCTTAAGAAAACTTTCTCTATGGCAGAGTAACGTCACTTGGTTTTCTAAAGATCTTTTCACCGGCGTCGACGTGCTCGAGGAGTTAGATCTCAGTTCTAATGGTCTTAACGAACTTCCTGCCTCAATATTTAAGCCCTTGAAGAAATTGAAGAAGCTGACGTTATTCTCCAACAAATTTTCATCGCTACCTCAGAATTTGTTCAGAAATAATGCGGAACTCGAAACAGTTGTGATACTAAACAATGACGTCAAGCTGAGGGAGCTACCTAAATACCTTTTTGGGGATTTGCCAAACTTGAAGGAAATATATATTCAGAGAAGTGGTCTGGAGACCGTGCCGTACGATGTTTTCGCCAATTCGCCGCTAATTACGAACATATCATTAGCATACAATGACCTAACAACCCTTCCGGAAGCTATTTTTAACGACCAAATAAATCTTCTCGAGTTAGACCTGAGTTACAACCACCTAACCGAGCTAAAGCCTAAATTGTTTTCCTCTTTAGTGAGATTGGAAAGGCTTAAATTATGTCATAACTCACTTGTGGAAATATCTGGGTAAGTAAAATTTGTTGGATCAATATCCATTCATTCGATTATCGGATATGTGACGTAATTTATTTTTATTACAGGCAAACCTTTTCGTCTCTACTTAGCTTAATATACTTGGAAATGGAGCACAATAATTTGAAAACCATTTCGTCGTATCTGTTCAGTAACAATAAACAGAGAATGTCAATATCTCTGGCTTACAATAAGCTTGATTTTGAGGACAAAGAGTTGACAAACAACTCTTGGATGGTGAAGAGGGCGTCGCCTTTTGCCCACACTTATAATTTGAAGCTGTTGAATATAAGTCACAATGAATTTAAAGTGGCTTTTGATGACTGGTGGGTGAATGGTCATGAGAATTTAGACATAAGTCACAATTATATACAAAACCTTTGGGTAAGTCTTTTGTTGGAGATGTTGTTCTTAATTTTGGAAGAAAATTTTAACAAAAACTTAAAGTAGATAATATATTTATTTTTAATTTTTCATGTTCAATTTGTGGATGGCGGACTTAATAAAATATTACTTGCATTTAAATTCGTTAACACGTTTCACACGCTTGCGCATTCCCAAGCTCTGCTTAAAACGCGCCATCACGTTTCAAGAAATATAATTCTTTAAGTAATTAAAAATAATGTGTTCTTTTACAGACTGATGAGAAGGCTTTAAAAAAATATCGAGATATAATGAAAAAACCCATGAAGAACGTGTGGATTTCTAAAAATCCTATCAACTGTGGATGCGAAAACTATTTATTCATTGATTATTTACTAGAATACACAAAATCTAAGGTCAGTTTTAGAAATAAGATCATCAATTTATTTAAGAATATACTAGAACAAACGACAACTTAAACTAACTTTATTGTTCCAGATTGTCGACTTGAAGCATGTACGGTGTCCTCTTTGGGCTAAAGAAGCCTGTTATATGAGATTCACAATTCTCATCACGCTCATGACCATCGTTATATCATTATATACAGTTATTTTAATAGTCTTCATAATCTACAGGAAACAAATCAATTCTATTGTCAAGAAAAAACTAAATGCTTTCAAATCTTCAGCTCCTAAAAAACAAAAAGCATTCCGAATTAACCTGGACTTCTCTCTAAGAGATGAAGAGTTTGTTAACAAAGAAATGTTACCAATTATGGACAAAGCAGAATGTCTGAAAAGTCTATTTCCCATGACCAATGAAACAAATTATACTTCTCACGGATTTAAAAAGATGGCGAACTTTAAACGTTACATCAAAGTAGCGAATCCTCAAGCCAAAATCGTTCTGTTCACTTCCAACTACTTAATGGTACACTACGGCCACGTTGACATCAAGAAAATACATAGTGAGATGTTGACAGCGGAGAATACTATTTACGTTTTCGCCGATATCGGTCCCGAGAACTCAATTTATGCTTTTCTAGAAGCACAACGCGACGTTCAAAAGACGCTCAAATGGGACGAAGAAAATTTCTGGGCGAGATTGCTCGCTATGATAAAGGAGTTTGTAGTAGCTGAAGAACAAAAACAAACGGATGATACTTATGTTGATGCACCGGAATTTGTTGAACAATCGTTTGTGATTTCGAATGTCAAGTCTCTATCTCTGTCGAATCTACCGGACTGGCCTACCAACTACGATATCAATTCACTGAAAACCAGTTTCAACACACTGACACACAGTCAAGTTTAGTTACACTCTCTATACTTAATTTAGCGAGGTAAAGACTGACTTCTCCGCTACGACAACATCTGAACACAATCATAGTTTTCGAATCTTCGTTTCTTTTATATCCTTACGTTAAGATGAAGTAGTACTAAATACGAATACTGCTTGTATAAAATTTTTATAAAACTATTTTATCATGTAAAAATTAGGATAATAACTTATTATTTGTAACTGTGAATAGTACCCAAACCGACTCGTACTGCGGTTTTAACACGAGATGCCTACTTCAAAGAAGTGTGTATCATCAATACCAATGGCAAATGTAATCAATATGTAAGCGTTTGTTTTAAGTATCTGTAAATACATTTAATGAAACATTAATATAAACGAAAACATTAAAGTTTCTTGGAAACTGCATGTTGTTAAGAGTTGTAAAATGCAGCTTATAATAAACCTGTACTTTAACAACAAGCCAGTAATTTTATTTAACCTTATTCTTATTTTATTTAACCTTTTTGTAAATTAAATGTTAAAGACTTGATTCCCTCTCTTGATTAACCAAGGTGAATGAAAAAACTGTGCATTTCAAGTTTTGTTCGGTAAATTAATTCGATAATGTTAATGAATCAGGCTACCATCTTTTCGTCTCGAAGTTTATATGTAAAGTGCAGGCGAACGTACGAGCGTGCCGAACGTGGTGTGGTTGTAACAATTTGATCATCGGCTGATGAAGAATCCGAGGTCAGCTTTAATTGTGTTTGTTACCATTGCCGTTTACATAGTGTTCAGAAATTAAGTAAACCAGGAACATAAATTAAGGATCCACTGCCATAGAGAATAGTTGTGCAAACTAATACAATAGAAGAAGGAAGTCGAAGGAGCGGAGGGAGGCCTTTGCCTAGGAGTGGGACAGAGCATGAATAAAAAAAATTAAATAAAAAATAATTTCTGTTCTTAGCTTCTTTTTTACTCTAATGTCTCATTATTTTCTGTTCTCAGCTTCTTTTTGACTTTAACGGGAAGAAACCTTGTCAAGTAATAATAAAGTTTGTCCGTAGAAGTTATAATATTTACTTTTCGGTTGCTTTTTTTCTGTAAAATTTTTAGAAAAATAACTGGCATTGTTCATATATTTCGATATCAACATAGTATAATTATAATGATAACATTTTGATATTAATATCCTTCCGGTAATTCCAAAAGGCTGAAATTTAGCTAATAATGCAAACATATTTTGCCAATTACATTTAGGTCCAATGTAACAGAAATTGCCATCAATAGAACACAAACCAATACTTCAATGCGGCTACTCAGAAATTCTTTTTTCTTGCTTAGTTTGACGTGAACTAAGAAACGATCACAGAGGCGAAATTAATATTCAATCTCAACGCAAATCAAGATCCTTTTTTACGGCCACATTTTGATGTCCAAATATAGACTCAGATAGGCAAAGGTCATTGATTGGTTACAGACAGATCTAATCGAAGGTAGCAATAGAGATGGATGCGGGACTTATCGAATTACCGTGACCCTGGAACATAAAGGCTACTGATTTTATTCAGTACCTACAAGTCTGGCAGTCCCTCCTGCTCTGCCCTGGGTGGGAGGACTCATTTGATGATTATACCAACCTAAAAAAAAAAGGTAGCAATAGATATGGATTATTAATTTCCTAGGTTAATAAGCAGTCGTTTTTAAACTTGGAGTTCCCTTACAAATAAATAAATAAACTTTCTAAATACCGTAATGTTATACGATATTCCATCGATTTCGGAATCCATATAGAGGCAGTTAGCGTTAATTGAAGGGGTGTATAGCCTGGTATTGATTACCGTAACCTCGATGTAGACATTTTTCCTCATAAAGCCGTATAATGTTTTATGAGGAAAAATATTTCTGATCCGTATCTCCATAGTAATAAATGAAAGTCGTGATCATTGATTTTTTTTTCAATATTTATTATTGAAATGACATTTGAGGGAAGTACAATCGCTGAGTGATTTGTTCCTTATCTTGATTGAATTTGCTTTTTAATATTCATGTCAATTAAGGGCAACGAATATCGTATTATCCAGATATTGATTCAAATTTAATCGTGTAAAAAATCAACTGTATTTTTTTACGATTCGTTGATGAGCACTACGACACAGGTGCTATTGCTGAAGACGAGATCAAGGGTTCAATTCCCAGATTTGGCAAATAATAATACTATCTATTGGACTATTCCATCCATGTTATGAATATATGGGAAAAACAATAAATCAAGAATCAATTTACTGGTATTTTAATTTAATAATGTAAACAGGAACGCCATTCAATCACAGATATGATCGACTCATAACCCAAAAAGTCAATATGCAATGTAAAAAACCAACATCAATATCGCATGAGAATAAATTGCAAGTGACAGTTGGTCGTGAAACTCCGTCAATGAGAACCAAAGCCATAGCAACGAGCAAGCGAAGGGTGCCGAATAAAGCCGAGCGGTGCCGATTGTAGCCGAGTGGAGCCGAATGCAGCCGATGTACGCCGAGAGGACCCGAGCATCACCCGTGGAAATATAACGGCAGTTTTATATCGGCAATAAATTGTCGGTTATGAAAACCTATGTATGTACAATGTGCTGGTAATGGTCGTGAATAAATAAGCATATACTTTTTATTTGGAATAGGGTTACGTGCATTTTTGTGATAGGTAAATTTAAAAATATTAGCTTTAAGCCTGGCCTATGTCACATGAAACAAATAAGAATACAAGGAATTTTGAACCTTACAACATGATCAAAATATTAACTTAAAACTTGATTGAACGTAGTCAAGTTAGAAGAATCACATCATCTTCGAAATGAACCACAGAAAATACTACTCAGATTAGATTCAAAGAGAAAAATGAGTAGTACTTAATCTAATCTATGAATCACATAGCCCTTTTCAAATTTTTTCCCGATAAAAAAAATACAAAGTATACCTAGAAAAAGAGCCCCGACTACCTACAAGGTACATAAAAGTCGTTAAAATCACATAAAGCTAGAACAGATTGGTTTTCAAGATCACTATCTACACTTCGACAAATTGAGCTTTCTTTTAATGGCTTTTCAGTTTTCCACACTGCAGTGAAACTATTTTCTTAAATTCAATAAACGACCTTTTTTATTAGAAGTTCTTTTGTATCCAAATGTTATAAAAATACAGATTTTCATAAAAATCAAAAGTGTATACTACACTTTTTTTTTAGACCGTTGCTCAAACATTAATAATTTCTATTGTATCGTAGGTATGATACGTAGATTAAATATAACACACACAAATAGCCAGAACCAGAGCTTGTAAGCGACACAAAATATTTTATCCATCAAGACTACCCACTCTCCTTTAAAATTCCTGCATAGATTTTGCTCCATGCCAAGTTCCTTTAACAAAATTCAAACGTGATTTACCGGTTTCTACTTTAAAATAAAACCTATTTCCAAAGTGACATGTAAACAACGACGATAGACTAGGCTCCTAATAACAGGCGACCGATGTCTGGCAACACATTAGGCAAAAAAGTCTTATGTCTGTCTCATTTCGAGCACTCCTGTGAGCCGTCAACATACCTTGAGACAGAACAGACCTTGAGTTAGCCAATAACAACGCAGTACCCCGTCCCCCTCCCTTACGTAGTACCTCAGCGAGTTGACAGAATACTTTTTGTTCCTTAGATCGTGCATGCGGAGTCTAGTAATATATCGTCGTTGCATGTAAAGCATGGTTTCCAAAATGACAGATTTATGAATACGCAAAAGTCAATATGGTAGCAGAATATGGCTTTTGAATTCTGCTAAGTATATTGATATAATTGCTTTTGACTGTACCTTAACGGGCACCCAAATGTTCTGACCACTTAAATTTCGTAATTAAATTAAGGCACGTTCCCACAACACCATTGAAATTAAATACATGCTGCAGTAAAGTAGGCTAAATATTTTACAAGCCATTAACATATACAAAATAATTCTCTGGTCAAATTGCACACAACTATAGTATTTATAAGTATCATTAAATACCATGAACAGAGTAAAATTGAATACTCTCAATCACGTTGCGGTAACAGAACGCAATAATGATTCAGTTTTAACTGATCATAATTCCACAATCTCATGTTTGTTGAGCGGTTACATTATCGCTGGATTCGATATAACTGCAGTATTCATTATTTGACTGGAATAATTTTATCATAACGGTTTAACTGGAATTGACAGATTGTTATACAACCACAATTTATACAGAAATTGGTGGTCACAGTATCTATTATCCAAAGATTGTATTGAAAATATCGAAAGGAAACCAGTTTGCTTCAACTTAAATTATAGAGAAAAAGAGTTTTTCGCCAATACGACAAGGACAGGTAGATGTTTTTTACGCATTCACACAGATTCATTCTTAATCATTCATTCATCACGCAGGCAGTTTTGCTGACGCCAATACCTTGACCAGCTCTTGGGTGCACCCTTGATCCGCAGCGGCTAGGATGGGACAGATGTGGTATATTGGAAACTTCTTTGGTCAGCTGTCTCTGTGCTAACGCGCTAGAGGCCATATAATTAAATTTCATAGATACTGTCTGTCACAAATTAATAATTAATGATTTTACAAAATAACAGGACTCATTAGATACTTTGGGTTGCTTTTAAACGTACCCATAGGATATTTTTTATAGTTATATGCGGGTGAATCCGCTGCAATACCAAGCAAAAGAATAATGTCTGTCTACCTGTTTTATCCATATAAAGGTTGGCATAGTTTTCCAAAGCATAGAGCATCAACAATAACACGAATAAAAGTTGCAGGTTCCTATAGCTACACTTCGTTTTTCAAGTCGCGTTTTCCTTTTCTCATAACATGGGGTGAATCGCTCTTTTGAATGGGGTGATCCGTAGGGACGTTCCATTGTTTACCGAAAGCTACTCTGTGGTAATAACAATACGATATCAAGTTCCGTACATGAGGTTGCTAACCTTTCTATTTAGAAAATGCATTGTATTGAAAATATCGAAAGAAAACCAAATTGTATCAATAAAAATAAAAGAGAAAAAGAGTTTTTCGCCAATACTAATAGTAAAGATGGGTGTTTGTTACGCAAATTAAACATTCATACGCAAACAGTTAAGCTATTATTAAGATACTGCATCTACATGATTTTAGTATGCCCGCTGCAATAGAAAGTTTAAAAAGATATGTCTATCTCCTGTTTATCATCGGTATATTTCCAGCAGAGCATCAACAATAACACGAATAAAGTTGCAGGGTTCCTATATATAGCTACACTTCGTTTTTAAGTCGCGTTTTCCTTTTCGCCATATCCATGGGGTGAATCGTTCTTTGAATGAGGTGGATCTGGAATGGGATTCCATTGCTTTACCGAAAGCTTTACTCTGTGGTAATACCAAGACGATATCAAGTTCCCCACAACGACCGATATATCAACTAGACTCCTAATAAAAAGGCGACCGATTTGTCTGGCAACACATTAGGCCAAAAAATTCTTATGTCTGTGTCTCATTTCGAGCACTCTTTGAGGCCGTCAACATACCTTGAGACAGGAACATGAACCTTGAGTTAGCCAATCACAACGCAGTACCCTGTCCCCCTCACTTACGTAGTACCTCAGCGAGTTGACAGAATAGTTTTTGTTCCGTAATAGCGAATGTGAATACCATATCTTTAGAGAATGCGGTACATCTTTACTTAGGTAGTGTCGTGTTCTTTTTGTTCTGAATATCGATTATAGAGTGTATCAAAAAGTTGTGGATGCATAAAGATCTAGCGCCTTTATGTATCCACAGCTTTTTGCTTGCCATAAGACTGAATAATCTTTTGTCCATGGGATTAACATTATTGTCGTGAAAAACTAAACAGCTGCAGAAAATTACAATAATATGGAGGATTTGGAAAGAGTAGTTCGAAAGTTTGTATAGGCTGGCTGAATATTATGTACGATAGTATTTAAAAAAAAGAAAAAGATAGTCTTTACCTGAAATCCTTAAATGACCACACCTATTGATTGTTTTGATGTCACTACATTTCTGAACTCATTGAGTTTCTTTTGAATTTGTTAAATAATCAAATAAGAATCAAATAAATCTAATAAGGGGAGGGCTATGTTCAGCAGTGGACGTCTTACGGCTGAATAGATGATGAGGAATGAAATAATCAATTACGACTTGTCCTCTAGGTACAGCGGAAAGGACTATCAGACTTGACTGTAATAGTAACAAAACTGATCTAAGTAGAGAGTTAAAGGTGACTTTTTCTATCAGGCTTGACTGCATAAAAACAAAACTGTCCCTTCCGTCTCTGTGTCCTTTGCATTCTAAAGCCATTTTTAGACCATCGAACGCTCCAACACACTTGGCATGAAATACAAAACATTACAACTTAGAATTTTGCATAACGTTGAAGACATCTGTATTACCAACACACCTAGAGTCTGACATAAACTAAATTGAAATGAAACGAATAATACCATCTGTCGCCAGGGCATGAACTAGACACTTAAACATGGCTATGTTCTGTATAGTCTACTAGATAACTGACATTTATTGGATACTAGCTGTACGCCGCAGCTGGCGCCAGCGAGCTGCGTAAAGGATTTTTTATTTCTCTGGAATATAAAGTACCTATCCTGACTAGTTTTATATACGACGGCAACTACTGCTCTCTCAAACAACTCCTGTGAACTTTTTAAAATATGTTTGAAATTTAAATTTAAAAGAGAGATGAAAGGATAAAAATCAACCATTATTCCAATTAATAACCAATTTCTGAATGCGGCGCAGTCGGGTAAAAACTGTATTTTCTCTAATGAAAACCTTGCCCTGACTGACATTAGAAAAATACCGGTAATCCGCCATACATATAGCAATGAAAGAGTGGAAATATCTGCTCAAACAAAAGCTCGATACATAAGAAACCGTATTCTGCTGTCTCCATCAGAATTCTAGGAACATTTCAAGAAACATCTGATTCCAAAGAAACCCACAATAAAACAGTCTCGGGAATGGAATCGCAATAAGCCGCTTATTCTTCTTCAAATCAGCATAAAAGTTTTCATATCGATATCAGAGAGCTGCGCTGTACAATACGGATGCATTATTGCAATGTTTCACGGACTGGTGGCTGTATTCGCGGCACGTTGCTCGTCGGCGCGTCGTGTCCCCGGGGGGGTACCAAACGAGATTCGTCCGCGAACCCCGCAGATGTATAGACTCCCTAGCGGCTGTCTACATTTGCAACATTGATTAGTTTTGAGTTAGTATTTTTGTTGAGGGAATGTTGGGCTCGCTGTCTGTTGAGTCTGAAAAGGTTTTGTGAGATTAATTAAATAGTTCCATTTTGTGAAATAAATAACATTATCTTTTTTAATCCCCCCGGGGTTAAACGAACTTCTATTCTCCATTTAATACTAAGAATTTAAAAAGTAATATTCCTTTTTATAAATTTTAACTTCTATAAAAAAGATATTATTTTTTCTAAGATCAAAATGAAGACTTTATTTTTATCTTTGGCAAAAATAGACTCACAATAGAAAAAAGGTAAAGAAAGAAAAGTAATAAAACTTTTAAAAAGCTCTTAGTACTGTTTATATCTATTTTAAAAATAACCACAGTATTTTAAACACACAAAAGGGCTTCACTTTTTCTTCATTCCCAAACCACTTATTAAGTATTCACACACTATTTTGATAAAAGCACAAAAAACTTAATATGATAATAAGTCTGGCTGCATTGCAATGTTTCGCTTCGAGGGAGGGCAATGTTCGCGTTGCTACCCCCGCGAGGGCTGTGAAATGAGATTCGTCCCCATAATACGCAGATGTATGGTCTCCCTAGCGAATGAGTTCTATTCCGCATTGATTAGTTTAAAATATCACGGAAAATTTATAGTTTATTATTACTATTATTGATTTGAAATTAAAGGCATTTGCGACTTTCTTTGGCTTTCCTTTTAAATTTAATTGCAGTCGGAAAATCGTAGATAGATAGAAGATAACAATATATATTGTAAACCAAAATTGGAAAGCAATGGCGTAATCATCTTTATGTAAATAATTAACTCAATCAGCACACCTACTTGCATGAGACTGACTGAAAAATTCTTATCGCATTCATGAAAACGTCGCATTTATTTTCACTGCCTCAATCATTTTTTTAGAGGAAAAATTGGTGAACTGTACATTTTTAACATCATTCACAACATGAACATGGAAAATATTATCCCTTTAGGCAATTCCTTAGTCCATTTCCTTTTAAGAATTGGAGCACACATTCCATCATAAGGAAAAAACAAAAGAATGTTACAGCCAGTGACGTCACAAGATTGAGCGGCCCACGAATTAAGTACAAATTCTGTCACCGGTACGTCGGTGATCAGGGCTGTGTTCATGAAATATTCATGTGCACGGATGCGGCCGAATGTACCGCCGCGATACATTTACCGCTGACCACGACAGGCCGACGCCGAAATAATAACTGGGGTACATCTCTACAATGTATACGAGGATATACAATGTATTCATAGATATACATTTGTCCGGTCTCGCTGCATTTAGGGGTTTCTTTGTTGTAATTATAGTGGACACGTGGTTCTTTTGGTGTGAAAGGAAAATGGGGTGGGATTTTTTCTCGTTAGTCTGTTGATTGAGGAATAATGAAGAGGTGGTATTGAGTAGGGGTGTGTTTGAGCCAATATAAAAAGGTTCTTTTATGTATAGAGGTCTTTCTTTTGAAGAATGTGGAGGGTAAACTAATTGATTATATGTCTACGTTAATGGTAGATTAATCTCATTAAAATAACATGAAAAGAAATTTTAAAGGAGTCTCAACGTATTAATTTTTAAGACCAACGAACCTTTCTCAAACAGATTCTATGAAACTTCTTAGTATGGTTTTTGAGATGGTTTTATGCTAATAAAGGCCTTAATTAAGTATTCTATACGAAACTGATACAAGCAGCAATTAACAAAAAGAGTAATTTATTAAATTGAAAATAATAATAAATAAATAAATAAAGCGGGACCAGTGCCCAGAACGCTGACATACAACGTGGCAATGCTTCCAGCGTTCTGGGCACTGTGGACGTATTCTTTGACGCCCTATGAATGTTTTCTCTAGCAGCAGTTAAATTATAAGCCTATTTTTATAAATAGGAAGTAACTTCATAACTCCGGAACCCTATATTGAAACTCCGGATCAAAAGGCTGCTAAACACAACAAAATTAGATTAAACAAAATACAGCAAAACTTTGAACAGATTCAGAGTACGAATAAATTGTTCACGAAACCGCCAGATTGAGTTAACTAAATTATGTTCGCCAAGGCGACTATGAACAGTCAGAGGTCTGAGTTAGCCGCAAACCGGGATCTATTTATACACAAGTTAGTGGCAGATTAACAAAGAAGTTATAACTCGAATGTTCCAGCACTTCTATTGTCTAAATGGAGATTAGGAAGATCCTCAGTGGATTTGCCTAATACCCAGACAGACTGTTCGCGGGCTTAACTGGATATTCGCAAAACAATAACTTGCATAAGTTCCATCATTATTGTAGGTATTAGGAGATAAGCTGGCGTTATGGTAAACTTGTGTTTGTGTTTTCAGATATTGGTACAAGTAAGTTAAACAACTATGTATGTTATTGGAACATAACATTCATTTTCGGATCGATCAGATCTACACGTTTAATAAGGCAAAGTGTCAAAAGTGTTAATTATTTTTTAGGAAACTAAAGTACACACTTCAACACGGTCTGAGGTCCCCACTCAATAATTTACATAATGTAAGACACAAGGATTTTTAACCAGAATACAATAATAATGAAAGTTCGGTATAAAGATGTGTGATCATTACCTAGGACCGGATCATGACCAGAGGTGATGCCTACATATCAGGCGATTTGAATCAGTCAACTAACGCACTTCACCCTACTCACATGTTTTCTTCGCGCTGTATCATGCTCAGAAGGATAAGTCTTATTAGACGCGCGTATAAGCGTGTTAACATAATAATGTGCCATAATAAAACGATTCACGCCAAAAACCAAGTGCCCGCATGCTTAAACCTGTCGTGTACACAAAAACCTGACTCTTATTTGGTCTCGATTACACGCGCTTATAAGCGCGTCAATACCCGCTCTGATTGTGTGAAAGAAAGCTCTTACACACGCTTCTAAAAACGAACTCATATATGCCGAATATATTAGGTACATACACTAATCTGAAACAGTCCCAAGTCGTAAGTCTTCGTGTCCATGAAATTAAAGTCATTAGTTTCATGTTGACAATTTACTACGCTCCAGACAACTACGCTACAACTATAGGAGCCATTTAGTCCTTATTTGTTATGGTTATGACTGGTTTCATGTCCTACTAACATATCTCACACTGATGTTGGTACAGGGTACAATTTATGTAGAACACATGTACAATTTGTATGGGTACGTATCAAAATCCCGAAAGTTCATAATACCTATGTTTGAAATACCGACGTCCGAAACACCGAAATTCAAAATACCGAAAGTTCATAATACCTATGTTTGAAATACCGACGTCCGAAACACCGAAATTCAAAATACCGAAAGTTCATAATACCTATGTTTGAAATACCGACGTCCAAAACACCGAAATTCAAAATACCGAAAGTTTTAAATGCCGATGTTCGTTATGTTTTTGATCAACAGATGATGTTAAAATAACAACACGATTTTATCATTTCCCTGAACAAATCTAGTGTTTTGATCAGATCCCTAAACTGGTTCAGTGAAATGACAAAAATTTCAGAAAAAGTCGTCGGAGCCCCGCTCCGCGGGGCTCCTACTTCTGCATGGTTAAAAAAAAAATAACCACGAAGAGGATGGCGGGGTCTTTCAGACCCCGCCATCCTCTTCTAACCTAAATTGTCCTAGTCGGGGTGCCAGCAAGTCCCGAGGTTAGACCTAGTTCTAACCGGCTAAACCTAGTTCTAACTGAAGATAAGTATGATACACGTAGGTTTGACCGCATGTGGTCGGTTACACCTAGGTTTAGCCGGTTAGAACTAGGTCTAACCTCGAGACTTGCTGGCACCCCGACTCGGACAATTTAGGTTAGAAGAGGATGGCGGGGTCTGAAAGACCCCGCCATCCTCTTCGTGGTTATTTTTTTTTAACCACGCAGAAGTAGGAGCCCCGCGGAGCGGGGCTCCGTCGACTTGCTCCTGTGAAGGAAATTTACGGCATTTTAAACTCCGGGTTTTTAAATTTCGAGTTTTTAAACTTCGGGTTTTTAAACGTCGGGATTTCAAA
The DNA here is from genome assembly GCA_028554685.1 of Agrotis ipsilon. Classification (NCBI taxonomy): domain Eukaryota; kingdom Metazoa; phylum Arthropoda; class Insecta; order Lepidoptera; family Noctuidae; genus Agrotis; species Agrotis ipsilon. Next base: position 4,228,969 of record CM052961.1, on the reverse strand, counting down.
CTTTCGGGCAAATGAACTTTCGAGATTTAAAACTTTCGACCAAACAACCATTCGGCGTTTCAATTTTCGGGATTCCGTCCATCGGTATTTTAAAATTCGGTCTTTTAAATTTCGGTATTTTAATACGTACCCATTTGTATACATGAAATTGAAAGTGTATGTCAATATTATTAAACGTATTGAACAGCCTGAATCTATATTTTAGACAAACAGTTTGAGTTTGAAAGCTGCTGTAAACATGGAACTTTTTATTGAAGTTGTTATATTTTATAACACTAGAAAAAAATAGTATTTTGAATTCATTTTTTTTTGCATTATTCCCGAAATAGCAGGCAGACGTGTGCATATTTAGAATTATTTTCTTAAGTTACATGCTAAAGAGGTAGAGCATGTGCCCTTAAAACATTGCTCGACTTACGAATCGATCTAAAGACATGCTCAGCAAAAAGGCTAGCATGTAATAGATCAACGACATTGTCAGTTAATTCAATGAACATTAACCAGAAATTGTCTAACTTAACAATCATACATGGCTTTTCGCATAAACTTAACCCAATTATCTATTTCAGAACCATGACCCTAAAATATCATAAAGTTGTTCTCTCCGATACCGTTTCGAACATTATGGAACTGGGCCATCTTGTGAACGGTCTAGACAATCCTATTGTCAGACTGTGAAGTTGTGACCTAAAAAACTAAGTGAAATGGAATTTTGGGGACAGAAGGCAACGCTCCATTTATCACTGAGTCGACGATAAATCAATTATGTTCAAATTTACATTTCTATTTATTGGAATAAGTCTAAAGTGTGAAATTAAATTAGCTAGCGAAACACTGCAGACGTGATATTAAACCAAACTGAAGACGATTTATTCATCTGAAAGTCAAAGGTCAACTGATCCGAACAAAAATATCTGAAAATATTTTTCGTTACCAAGTCCTCGCATTCGGGGCAGGCACTAAAATAGATGTATGTGATCCGCGCGGAGAAGCGGTGAGCGCCGTTCATCCGCGCGGTAAGTCTGTGAATTGACTGTCCGTGCGTTAGGTATGAAGACATTTCCTACAAATCAATAACACCTGTGATGTGCTTCAGAGTCCCTGCGACGGATCATATCAGTGTCGTCTGATAGCCGTCAAAATGCGTTAGAATATCGATAAGACGCAAGTTAACTTCCACCATTTAATTTAGAACTCAAATAAAGGTATAAATAGCGGCCAATATCGATTAACAAGAACCCTTTTCAGTTAAAAGTAATCGGAGATGGGCAGAACTTGAAGCTAATTGAAGTAAATTGCCCCCGACGTCGGGCGACGGAAAAGGCGTCATGAATTCCGTGACGAATTGGTTTAACAGAGCAAATGCTGAGTAAAGTGGGATTATTTGCAGATGCATTTTGTTTGTGGAGTCATATTTCTTGAACTTTGTTTGAGTAAAGAAGTTGTATCAATGGGTCGACTTAGAATCTTCTTCGTTTTATATTTGGTGAAAATAAATTAAGCCAGTGTTAGATAGTAATTGGTTGCTTAGACTCAAAGAACACGGAGGCTAGTAAAAGTCTGACAGTCTCTTCAGCTTCATCCAGGGAAGGACTCATTTAAAAACTTTACCACCAAAATTAAAACCAGTTATTAACTCCCGAAGGTTGATTGTTGATTCGAAGCGGCTTGCGGTACTGTGCTCTTGATCAGGTCGTCAGTCCAGTTTAAAGGTAGACGTCCAACGCGGTAGCTTACCGGTGTGTGTGGTCTCCATTCAAGAACGGACAGTAGGTTCCATTAGGTAAAATAATTCATATTAAAAAATACGAAGAAAAATATTTTGCTGCCAGCGTGACGAGCGTTAAATGTAATGAAAACGTTTCCATGAATGAATTATGTAATTTAAATGTGTTGGGTTGACTTATGTCTTCTGTTTCACTAATAAAACCATTGTCACGCAAGAAGCGTGACGCCCGAGTGACAGCGTGTTGACGACACGTCATGAAAAATTATGAATGCAATGACATGCAACTTGTCATTTTCCGCTAAGTCATCAACATTTTTATTTAATGGTGTCGGTTGATAAAAGAAAAGGGGTTTACTTGTACCCCGCAGTAGATCGATTGTGAGGTATAAACGACTAAACGTAACACATTTGCAGATTGGTTTGCCTTATCCTGCCTTATGCATGTTTTCGGTGATCTCACAGTCAGTGGATATTTCCTTTTTTTGATGACAAGCGCTGGCCAAAGAAAGATTTTCTACAACGATAAAAAAAAATGTTCTTCTTATGCATTGTTATAAGTAGCAAATCCTAGTCAAATAAGTTGCGTGACACACGATTTTCAGCTGTCCGACTTCATATAATATTACTTTGATAATCAAAACGTGCGGGTTTTTCAACAACCTGCAGGTATTACGTCTGATATTATGATGATATATAGATAATCTTAGTCAGGATGACTCTACTTGCTTCTTTATTCTTCTGCATTTTCGCAAAACCCAAAATGTAAATAATGTTATTTGCATGTTGTAATTTCTTGATCAGTCATCATCCTCATTTTGAACTGCATCATTTCAATATCCTATAACAAATTTTATCAATACGCTATAATGGCATAATATACGCAAAATTGAAAAGCTCGCAGTGTCAAATGCATCAAAGAAAGACTGCGTTCATGTATATCACAAAGGATTTGTTTGTATTACCCGCCTATGTTGGGAGTGTGGCATGCACAAATGTAATAAAACGCGTAAAACTACACGGACATTATGCTCTGTCTCAACATACAAATCGAAAGTGGTGTCATTATCGCTTTTTATTCGATAGCAAATTATTATTTCGAATGTGTTATTGCATTAAAATAAACTAAAGGAAAAGAGTTGATGCTCTCAGCGTGACTTGATATCGGTTTTACTATGTTGATACTTACATAACAGTCTATTTTTTTAAGAAATACTAAAACAACTACTTATAAACAATACCTACGTGGAGCATTAAATACCAGGCAAAATAGTTCGAATTCTCTGTGTCTCACCAAGATTTGCCAAGATTGAAATATTTTAAATTTTGTATTTTCTTACAAAAAAGGAAGTAATTTGAGGCCTAAATGTGATGTGATGTAGCATGACTTATACTATATTTTTGACCGTCACGTTTTCCAACACTTTATGCTTGTCCAAGAGCACATCAATTTAAGTTAAACAAACAAGCAAACGCGTAGGTTGATTAAAAGGGTGTTGAAAATTCTCTTCAACAACTAACACGGTGGTAATAAAGCGTCGGCGCTCGCAGCGTGTCACGCCTAGCCGTCATGAAGAATGACGCCACACGGATATAACGGGTCAGTGAACGTTCAAAGTTTACTGATATGTTTGCTTTTTACACTGTCGTGTTTTCACTAAATTGCAAAAAAGGTAATCTTGCTTATGGACGCTTATACTGAAATGGATGGATATTTTTAGTGCGCATTAATTTAGTAAGTACCGTTTGACACGATGTCACGTGTATTTGCAAAGCTTGCTAAATTATTAGCTTTATGTGTATCTACATAAGTATCAGGTTTGCGACGGTCTATATTCGTTACTTTGAACACAATTTGGTGAAGCGTCCATCATTATCTAATGAAAAAAAAAGTTCAGTCGTGCAGGAGACAAATAAGTATAAATCTCAACCTAAGATCGAAACACAAGTTATACTGGTATTTGCAAACTGTATTTTTCCAAACTTATTTTATCAATTGTTACAATGAACGGCCTACGGAATATAATACTCTAAAAATTACCTACACACCATATTAACTTCCAATACATTTGAATGGGACAGAATTAATATAATAGCAGTATTTTATCCCTCCGAATTGTATGGTGTCTGGTCGCGACCGCAGACTAATTATAGTGATTAATGTCGCACCAACACATACTTATTCACATTATTCATGACCGTTTTTATTTATATCGCTGGTACTTTATCTATTTGAGTTTTTCTACTCTTGTGTTATTGAAAAATATTTATCGTGAAGTGCTTTCTTTTTTTATCGTGGTAAAATTATCAAATGAGTCCTCCCGCCCCGGGAAGGGACTGTCAGACTTGTACTGACTAAAATCCACGGTGTTCTACAATAGTCCTTTATGTTCCGGGGTCACGGTGATGGAAATAAATCCCGCGTTCCCGGCAGGCTTTGGCCCTCTGTGAGGGGGGGCCCCGTCATTTTGCTGACGCTCTTTGAGGCGCGCCTGGAATACGACGCGCCGTCGACCCGGGCATAGTGCATGGTCAGACAGCGAGTTGCCCTTTACTCGCCGCCCGCATGCCCGCGCCTACGGTGGCCGGAGATCGTCTGCCATTGTGTAGTACTAGTCCTGGTTTAAGGAGGTACTTCACACTATAGTATTGTAAATCGGATTGGTGTCTAGTCTGGTGAGGTACAGGAAAAGCGCTCTAAGAATGGATTACAAGAGGCCATTGTCCAATAGTCCATAAAATTGGTCACGACATGGGCTGGTTAATAGGGAAAATATATGGAAAATAAGAAAAGAAACAGAGGAAAGGCTGTGTGGACCCCGCTATATCATCCTTTACATAGTCTATATTACTAGTCCACCCGCGGGGTGGACTATTAATAGAGAAGTATGGAAGGTGAAGACATGCTGCGACGATGAATTGCCATAATGATGACAACGTGTAATTGAAAAGTGTTTTTTTTGCAGTTATAAGATTTATACATTAAGATTTAGTTCCTGAAATTAATATTGAACTAGAATGCAATCTCAATGGTGGATAAAATCTCTTTTTGGCTGAAGCATATTTCAGCTCTCCGCTTACGTTTGAAGTTATAAAAGTAAAATTAAATAATCGCAAAAATCAGGGTTCATAAATACGTATAGCCTATTTTTTATCAAAATACAATACCAATCATTAAAGGGTAATAAATTTCAAATTTGCCTCAAATTTATTCAATACCTACGCAGTTTTTCTCAATTCTAAATCAGCAAAAGGAATATTATTCAGTACGATTCCAGAATTATTATTCATAATAATTTTCATTGCTTTAAAAAGTTACCAGAAGAAATTGCAAATGACTTTCAAGGTTCGTAACTTTTGCAAATTGCGAATGACGAGATTCGCATTTAAGTTCAGATTGTGCTAGAAAATTGCTGATGTAAAAGTTATGCTCCTATAAAAATATATTTAGCGATGCAAGGGGAAGAAAAGTACTTACTGACATAGTAGAAAATAATCTTACGACACTAGCCAATCGAAAAAAAAGTAAAACTATGGGTATTACAATCTCGAATCAAATTACAGTTCGTTAATAATTAGTGATCTTATTTATTTATTTACGTAGACAAAACACATAGATATAAGAAATGACATTCAGAATAAAGAGTACATAGGCACTGCTTATTTCAACAAGAAATTTCTTCTAGCAGACCAACGACAAAAGAGAGAAAACGTAAACATCTTAGTTCTGAGATCAAATCAGTAATTCTATAATTAAGGTCAAAACTTTTTATTAGTTCGCAGGAACCTTCATCTCTGCTAAAACAAGTTTTAACGACGAGACAGGCCACTAAGAAGCAAATAAAACTTGAAAGGCTAAAAACCAAGAAGAAAAAAGAACTTTAATTACATTCCCTTTGTAAAGGACTGCAAATAAAAGGAACACTGGTATTTAACAATAAAATCGTGACCTTAAATCCTTGGAACCGGCCTTAAATTAAGTTTTCCCGCCCGTCATCATTATCCGTATCTTGGAAAATTTTAAACGCACCCTTTTACGAGCTATGAGACGATACCCGCCTTGTACTTGTCTCTTGGCTTTGTCGTAATAAAAGTTGTCCCTGTCTGTTTAGATAGATATCCATGGTATTGTATGCTTTATTAATATTGTCCGTTGTAGATTTATTAAATCGAGGTTTTAAATCGCGTGTATAATCAACCAATTATTTTTTATGATTAAGTTTATCTAATTTTTTTAACTGGTTTTCGGTTATTACTCTCCACTTAAGTACAACAAACATTTAATAAGTCAACATTAAAATAGCAACTGTAGTGTCAGGTGGGCAGTTTCCTTCGTTAGAGTAGTTAAACATGTAAAAGTAATGAGTATGCAAACAGTACACAGGTTAACTCATGTGTATGTCGTCCATTAAAAAGCTACACACCATTATAAACTTTATCACGTTACAAACAAAAACCATAATGGCATATAAAAGTCCGGCAGACAGATAAGCAAGACTTTTGCTGGGTGCGTAATTTCATTTGTTTGGAAAATTTTCTTTCCCTAACCTCATCTGTTTTCATTACTCGCCCGTCCACTGAGCTCATTATTACTTTCAATATTGCTGTTTTACCTAAAGACCATTATTTATCATAATAAGTACGTGCAATGTCTGTTCTTTGTGGCTTGAATATTTTTTTTATGTTGAACCAGCAACTTGCTGATGAGTGATGAGTTTTATGAAAGAAGTTTTTAACAGTGTTGTTAGGTTCTAAGAATTTTGCTATTACAAGCGACTAACACTCGTATTTTTAACGGTGAGTTGACTGTTCAATTCAACTTGATACAGTCACCGTAGCAACGGCTCAAATAACGAAAACTCTTCTGTTGTTGTGTTTATAAAATAAATAATACCTGGTACTGTGTCTATTAAAGCGAATTCAGTGAAGATGTCGACATTCACTTGAAATGAGTTAACTTCTAAGAATACAAGTTAGTGTAAATCGCTTGCTACTACATTTAAGCACAATGTATTCAATATATTTAATTTTGCAAACACTCGTATGATGAAGATTCCTACATTTTTCTGCATCAACTGACGGAAAATGTAAACTTTATAGTTTCCATCGACGACTTGCAGGAAGTTTTTGCTTCAATTATTAACGCTCACTTCACAGTTTTTCAACGTTCACTTAAGACGAGGGTTTAAAAATTAACATCTTCGTAAGCTTCGAGTATCGTCGCCCCGCCTTCAAATATAGCATCCGAGAGAAGCAGAATCGCTGAGAACGGTCAATTTTTATCTATAACGTTTCACTGCAGTAAATCGACAGTGATTTTTCAGTGTGAAATATTAGCGGTTTCAGTCGCCATATCTCTAGGGCCGTACCGCGAGGAGACTGTTAATAAACACAATTTTTCCACGTCCGAAAAAACGCGGAAAATCGAAACACAACAGAAAATACAGCCTCCTTTTTTCTGGACTGCTTTTTACGCAGCGACATGTAGTGAAGTGACCGAATAATTTGCTCATTTGTCAACGTCTTCGCTTTGCCGAGGAGAAAAATGATTCAGTGAATCTGTCGGGGCGTCACGTCGCTGTGAATTAATTGAAATAAATTACGTACTCCGCGTCAACAGTTTAATCTTTGGCGGATGTAATCTGAAGCTTGTCAAAATTACTCATAAAAGTAATCATACCCTTTACTTTATATTTATAAACTAAATGGAAATTAAAGCTTGGTTAGATGGTTTCACTGCTTATTACACAAATTGAATGGCGGTTTATTCGAACAAAAATTTTAAAAGCTGACCCTGAAAAAGAGCTGAAGGGCCGTTTTCGAAGTAGTTCTCCGAAAAAACGTTTGCAGAAACCCTACAGCGAATTTCCACATTAAAGCGTTTTCTGGTCGAAGAAATTAGCTCACTTATCGAATTTTTGTAATGCCGGATTCAAGCAATGTTGGCGTGTGTTCATCGTACTGTAAGTTTGCTTTGCTGTTGCTCAAACAGTTCGGTCAGGAGCCTTTCAATCTCAATAGAATATTCAAAGGTCGGCCTGTGAAAATATGGCTCAATTGGAGCTACGTTCCACGCGGGATTTCCGCTTTAATATTCAGGCGATGAAAAATAACCCTTCATAAAAACCTGGACCATATGAGTTTTTAGAGGCCACGTATTTGAATATTGATGTTTATGGAAAGTACGGAACGAATGCCGCACCTTTGGTAAAAGGCCCTGGTTTAACGGGATACTCGTATCATAAATCCAATGTAATGGAACTATAGATTTCTTGCGCGCGACATGCTGGCGTAAACTTCATAATGGACATAATTTTTCATTATGTTTGCTTTTACGTATAAATATGTCACGGTTATGAACATAACGAAGAGTTCATTTTGTTAAAAAATGTGCCGCTTTTCGTTGTTAAATTATGAAAAATTGGCAACATTAAGTCCCCTCGGCTGATTCAGGCTTTAAGCGTTGTTGATGCACGAGTATATAACGATATGTGTGGGGGAATTCTCGTATAAGATATTGCTTTGTAGGTTAACTCTAACTTATTTGTTGATAGTATGTCTGTAAAAAAAAAACTAACGTATTTGTCAGAATTATTCCATATCGTGCCCTCTACTGTGTTTTTTTAAACAAAAATCTATTAACTAACTCTCTTACCGTCACCTAACAAAGTGTTCATCCCATTCGATAGATATTCTTCCGCTTCAAAGCTCCTCTTCAAACACTAAAAAAAAACTTCAAACGAGCACGCACGCATGCATTACCGACAATAAAACAAGGTCCACTTAGCGATAGGCCCGCTCCAGAGAAAAAAGGCATTAAGGCGTAATTTATCACAGTTTCCACGCCATTAAACATGGAGACTGCAAAAACCGCGTACTATACGTGATAAGCTCCATGAGAACTGGATTGTCTGCGGACGCGAAAAAATGCTAGCAAATACGATGATAATCTTTGAATAGTATGTGGAAAGCTTTCAGTTTTTCTCTGCAGACTAGGAGAATAGAAGACTATTCTTACTTAATATTATATATACGAAATTTTGAATAGATGAATGAATGTTTGGCACTCGATCACCGATCGGTTAAACAGACCTGGATGAAAATGTGGCACCGAGATTGATTATAATAAGGAATAATAAAATAGGGTTATTTAATCCGATATTATGATCCTATGGTATAATTTTCGACATACTCGCGGGCAAAGCCACAGCCACACACACAGAGCTAGTAAATAATAAAGATATTAATATTATTTATTAACTTTCGAAAAACAAATATTTCTATCATCGTTTATTTTGGTCATCCGGTTGATTTGAGTGTGAACATCTTAGTCCACTTATTCCAGCACTGTTTTTATTCATCTTCTTTTATTTGTATCAAAAAGAAAGAAAAAAAAATAGTTTTTTTTATGTTAGTTCAGGAAGCACAAAGAAATTGTAACAAAAAGAAGAGAAAATATATCGTGCTCAATCAATATTTGCGAATTTTGATAAAAGAAATACTAAAAGTTTTGTTTTTGGATACAGATTTTTTTTTTCAATATTGAACCGGCCCGAAATTTTTAAATTATACTTTTTTCCTCAATGAACTTAAGTAACTTCTTTCTTAATAAAGTGGCTACAAACAAAAGGCTTCAAGCCTATCATAGCAAATAACTCAAAAGATTTAAACTGCGAGTAAAAATTCAAAGATATTTTAATTTCAAAAGCAAACAAATCCTTTTTCATGCTCTTACAGTTATGAAAAGAAAACAGAGTGAGTTTTTTTAATATTTTAAATCAGCTGGGTAAAATGAAATGCAGACTTATTGTCGTGGTTACTGAAATCATTAGATAAAATTTTACCAACGATTGATAAACACTATCCGCCTGATTACAAAATGGGGTTTAACTAAAAACCAAGGTTTATATCACCAAAAACTACGGTTTACACAAACGTTATTACAAATCTTGGTTTTGCGATAAACCATGATCTAACAGTCGTAGCTGTCAAATGTGTGTCAAAGTTTCTCAAAGCTACTTTTTCATTGTGTTGTTGTTTTTGTGTTATTTTCACCCAAAATGGATCAAAACATGTTAGATTTCATTGTTAGTACACATGGCGTATTTAAATGTTAACACAATGGTTCAAATGACGGTACTAAAGTCTACGTTTTATCTATGTTTTGTAATACGGAGAAATTTAAACCATGGTTCTGAAGATAAGCCTAGACTTGTTAGTACAGGTTTAAACCAAGGTTTATTTAGTTTTTGGAATAAGGCCGAATGCGTTCAAAAATGCTCAGGCGCCTGTATCAACTGTGAGAAAAAAACTATGTTTGATAAATGTGAAGGTATCATAAAAAAAATAACTTCAAAGCACAGGTAGGATGCCTATATAAACGATGATTTTTATCAAAAATATTGAAATGATGGCATGAAAGAAAGACCCTTTCAAAGGTTTGTTTTGATAAATTGGAAGAAATAAAGAAAGGCTTAGTTCGAATGTACCAAATGGTTCTGTCATCCAGGCGAAAGTAAAATTTGAATAATTTACTGAATTTTTCTTTGGTTCTCTTTTTCAAATTGCGGTTCTTTATCGCTGGAATGTTTGTTTTTAGTTTTACAGCTGTCTCGTCTGCGATAAGCATCGAAGTTGGGCAGACCTCATCATTTGCATAGGATCGTTTGGCAATCAACTTATTTCTGAAACCTACATTATTTGAGGTAGGTACCAACCTTCTTTACATACAAAGCGATACATGGAGATGCATATTAAGTACACACTTACATTTGAATTTTACTCAAACATATTTTTTTTTAATTTACAGTAAGTTGTTGACAGTAAAATAAAACATCTTTTCAATGTAAAATCAGTTTTAATTTTAATTGAATTTTTCTTCTCTTATAAGAACAATTGAATTTAAACACAGTTCTGCTTCAAAATATTTTGCACTAAGCTTCCAAAAATGGAGCTTAACTGTATAATATGTACTGTGTGACGTTTTTATGCCTGCATTAATTTCATACGTAGCTTCAAGCTGTGGTGTTTCATTTCTAGTGTTTGCAAAATTTGGAGCACTGCCCATCCCATGACGGAAATGGAACAATATAATACTCGTTTATTTGGGTAAACATATTTATTTCCAGCATATTTATAATGCTTAAAGAAATGCAAATTAATTTGGCGTGTCAACCGACCTCATCAAAAACTAGGTCAACGGCCTAATCATCATTGGTGGTGAACTTTACATAATGGACATGTAGACATGGAGTCCGCTCTTCACCTATACCTATTGTTTCGTCTAAAGGCTAATGGGCGCGGGCCGAGCGTGTTATTCAAGTGTCAAGAAGATGAATGTCACGTAATTTATGAGGTTCCGTTGAAAAACCGGCTTACTTTGATACCTGGCTTACCAAGTCCATCGCATGACAACATATAATGCTGGTTTTCACGGTAATCCATGTTTTCATATTACGGTTTTGATTTTTTTTCCGTGACACGAAGTGGCTATTAACATTGTTGATGGGTTTGTACGCAATCGTTTTGAATTATAAAAAGTACTGACTATGATTTACTGGCATGGCAAATGTAATTTAATGCTTTTAGTGAGTTATCTTTTGCAATATAACATATTTTTTTAATATAAAAAAGTAAAGTTTTATGCATAAATCATGTTGTATACATTTCAATTATTTGCTCGGCAATAAGCTAACTACTTAATGTTCAGAAAAAGATTTTACAAAACACGAACAAACAAGTTTTAGCGAGACGGAACTTTTAATTACATTGGAACAAGTTATAGCGCAGAAAATATACGAGTTTAAGTAGTTATACCGACTGTAACAATACGTTATGAAGAAACTATTACGAGAAGCTTACTTTTGTAAGTTACGCTTGTATTTGAGCTTTAAGTATTATGACTTCACACATCTTTTGTGATCACTGATATAGTAATTATAAATATTATTAGAAGACCGTAGTTACGAATAAAAAAGACTGATAATGTTTTATTAAGTAAAACCATTTAATTAATCTATGGATTGATTTCATTATGAGGCAAGAAGCAAGGCCAATATTAATTCTTGAAGCCAACACTGTTAGAATTAGAATAATGATAGACCTGTTTTCTATACCACCATAGCAGTATTTGTTGTATTTTAAATCGTTTAAATAGTTAAAAATGTTTTTTGCCCACGATTCATCGCTGAGTTATAAGTAAAACAATAATCCGGAGCGTCTCTAACGTTAAAAAAACATAAAACAATGTAGCACTTAATAACTATCAATTTCACAGCAGCCGTTAAAAGAATTCTTATTAGAATTTTCTCAAACTCCCGCTAAAGGGCCGTCAATATAAAAACTTTTCCAAACTAATAAAATGTTCTTAAAAATGTTCTAGAAAGAATATTAAAATGTAATCTACGGAGTATAAAAATGGACAGCGGCCAACCGCTGTAAAAGTGGATTGTGTAAGAGGGTCCTAAAGAAAAAAGTGTAATGTAATATGGATCAATAACCCATTACAGCTAAAGTTGGTGTGTGTTGAATATATTACAAATATGATTGGTACTTACGAGGTTATTATACTTTAGATATTAGATAGAATTTTACTACTTATAGGTTTTACTTTTTTATTTATATCTTGGCCTATCTATTGTTATGATACAAGCATTATTTAATACCAAAAACAACAATTAATAAAATGCATCCTTGTTAGAAAGATGTTTAAGAAAAGGACGGATTTTCGTGCCTTGGTGCATTCAAATAATTATAGGAACCAATTTGGGCACAGTAGGTGGCCATTTTTATAACGGCGGTGGCGCTGGAAGCCTTGTATTGAATCCTCGAAAGCGCAGAAGAAGAAGGGTGGAGAAGTATTAATAACATTCACAAAACCCTGTCCATCGCAACAAATGAAAAATCTGTGCTTTTAAAAATCGTACAATCCCAACATTAAAACCAGTTACATAGACAGTATTTTGATACAGTTATTCGCAAAAGCGAAATAGAGAAGCATCATTGTCACAAAGCCTTTTCGCTTTTCGATCAGTATCGACATGACGCAATTTATCGACAGTAAGTATGTGCCTATACGAGATTGTATGAGATTTTATATGGCTCATTCAGAATGAAAACCCTGTTTGTGAAACCTTTCGTCAATCAAAGGAGGACTAATTTTTCTCAAAACTTTATTTTCAGTGAAACCTCTTTTAAGCATAGCAAGACTTTAATTTGTCTAATCTATGTAAAAAGTACCCTTAGCACGAGTTTTCACTCTTTTACTTTACAGCATCTTTCCAGTATTTACAGCGTTTCTTGTTTGAAAAAATGGAACAGCGCGTCTGGTGTGCGAAGAAGAAACTAATTTTTTCCTTGAAAATTGACAATTTGAATTTGTCAGTTTCAGTTTACTTTTCAAATACTGAAAACTCGTTCTGAGGGTACAAGTTTCATAAAATACTTTTACTTGGCTTTAAAACAACTATATGAGGCCGGTGTTTATATTGCCGGTGTATCTGACTGTTCTCGCATGTGTCAAAGAACGTGATTCTCAACTCAGAACTCAAGTAACGACTCTGCCTCATCCATTCGGGACAATACTGGTGTGTAGTTATGTTAAGCTAAGATAAATAATTGATGAATTAAGTAGTACCCAAATCACACATAAATCGCCAACGCAAGTCGTCGTATCAAAACTGATATAAAAACCCTTATAATAATGAGCTAATTTTTAAGACGCTCCAAAATTCTTTATGCTGGTAATGATGGAGTCTGATAACATCATAATATCACATCAGTCAAAATCGTGACATTCGTTAGATTTTGACACAGAGATTATTATTATTTAGAACAACAAAGTTTCTTCTAAGCATTGTTTGTTTCACTCAAAGTTAAATGGAAGATTAGAAGCGACTCGACATTTTGTTGTTTTTGATTGACTTTGTTATCCACATTTTTGATTGAACAGGCATTTTGATATTATTTTAGATCGAAGTTATATTTTAAAGGGTAGGTTGTGAAGTTCCGTAATTACTTTGCGTTTAAAATGCGGTTAGGTTACGGGTGGTTAGGAGTAGAACCCACTTTATGGCAGCTTAATGGCCGTGGTATGCCTCACCACTGTCACAAGGGCTGCCAAGCTAACGACCACTGGCACTATCCTGCCGGAGTCTGGCGTTTAACAGTTTTTACCATGCCCCGTCGGTGCGCGGGAGTTCCAGCTCGCTCGATCTTCAGCATTGTCTTTGCGCCTCTGAGCTAGATTGAGATCAAGAGCAAACTTTTTTTTTTTTTTTTTTTAATAGCCGTTTATGTCCCACTGCTTGGCAAAGGCCTCCCCCATGTCCTTCCACGTGCTCTTTTCTAGTGCCACTTCGGACCAGCCCTCAAGGTACGCATCAATATCGTCTTGCCACCTCTTTTTGGGCCGGCCACGGCGGCGGCGGCGTCGTCCATTCTCAGGTACCCATTGCGTGCATATTTTTGCCCATCGACTGTTTTCCATGCAAAAAAAGAGCAAACTTATTTTTACATAATTAACATAGGTATTATTTAGGTTTATTTAGGTATTTTCTTAGAATAGTAAAAATAATATTAGGGTTCAAACAGTATCCAACGCAAAATCACAAAATTGAACAGGCACAGGAACGTGGAGCTTGACAAGCAAGGAGGGAAGGAATGCCTAGCAGTTTGTGAAAGCTTTGGTTGATGATGATGATGGTGAGAAAAGTGACTTTTACCATTACTAAGCAAAATGAATGATAGTTAACTGATCACAATTAAGTTTATAGTGATTGATAAAGCCCTTTTTTCGTTTAACTTTGCCTGACACTTCGATTCCCGTGTTAGGACGGTAAAGCGGATCCCACATCACATTGACTTTTATGAAATCAATGATACCACACATAACACATGCACAAAAAAGTCCAAACGCGCGGTCGAGCGGCGCTCATCAAAGATCCGCGTGACACGCCACCAATTTTTACCGCACAACTGGCGGTTTTGTTTCAGAATTTCTTATGTTTAACATCGAAACTTCACGGCTAAACTAACATAACAAAGAACTTTCGAATACATACAAACCTATAACCAAGGCTAAACTCGGAAACTCCACTCCAGCATAAATTAACACAAACAAACCCCAAGATTATAGTGTTCAAATAACTAGACAAGCATTAATCCTATCCGAAGCTGAAAGGCTTGCTATGCATATTCAGGCAGCCAATAACCCCTCCTAGATAAATAGGATGGAGCATGCGTTGCCCATCCCTCAAGCGTTATGATGAAGTGATCGCACAGTACGGACTACTCATACAATATTCATGGGTTGAGAATGCGGCAATTTGGCCGACATGTCCCATGTCCTACAAACAACACAGATGTATCTCAAGTTCGGGACAACACGTCAGTGATCTGATGTGTACAGAAGTGTTGAGCTTAGTCCGGCGATATGGAAATCCTTTGGAGTGGACGAGTGATGGGTGTAGCACTTGACTGGATAAGTTTTATGGGGTGACATACATGTAAGATGTTAATTTAGAATTTGGACCGCATCATAATTTTAAGAAAATATAAAATTGAGAACGCAGCGATGAGTGAATGAGAGAGTATGTGTGGGAGAGAGAGGGAAGAATATAAGAAAAGGTGAACACGTATCATTTTTATAAAGAAGTTTAAAAGTAATAAAAAGAAATTCCAAAATTGTTTTGTCTTTACTTCCGTCACCCACACAACCCTACATACATTCAGAATATATTACCTATAGAACATACAAACAGTTCTTACGTCAATAAAGTTATTCACGACTTTTGTCTTTAAGGATTAGGCAATTTTTAAGGGAAGACCCGATAGCATTATCTTTCTTACCTTGGGAAATGTGCAGCACGCGTATCATAACACCGTAGAAACAGGTTTTATGGATCGATGAAAAAACAAAATGACAGAACGTATAGGATGATTATTATTACTGTTTTATGCATGACAATAAAGGAAAATACATAATTCTATTTTTCACCGATTTTCAGATCGTTTTATAGATAAAACAGTTGAATTTTAAAAAAATATACAGAAACAACTTTGTCTATTAGTCATGCTACGCGTGTGCATAGGCATAGTTTTAGTTTGGGATATAACTTCTGTCGATACTCTTACGCCATCACATCATGCAAGTTCATCGTGCTGTCCTCTCACTGCCGCTGCCGTTGCTGATAAACTAAAAGAAAAATACGTAATTTTACTGTAACATTTAGTTATTTTTGGCATACTGTTACTGTTACTGTCAGCCTGTATCATCCCACTGCTGGGCAAAGGCCTCTCCCCATGACTTCCAACTATTTCGATCTTAGGCTAGTGTGAGCCACTGGTTGTTAGTTTTATCCAGCTCATCCCGCCATCTTCTGCGAGGTCTGCCGCGACGTCTTCTGGCTGTGTCAGGGCTCCACATAGTGGTAATTTTGGCCCACAGTTCATTGGGCATCCGGCAGACGTGACCAGCCCAGTCCCACTTCAGTTTAGCGGCCATTTTAGCAACGTCAGTGATCTGTGTTTTGGAACGCAGTGTGGTGTTACGAATATGATCAGTTAGCTTAACGCCTAGAACACTGCGCTCCATTGCACGTTGGCAAACCTTGAGTTTGGACTTTGTTTTTGGCATAATACAAATAAAAAGCAAGATCTATTTTGTTCTAAACAAAAGTGTTGGACTTAACTGATATGAAAGGTTTCAATGACCTTTACCGCATCAGCATTATTGAATAGAAACAAAATCTTGTGATGATAGATGCTCATTTCTATATTTATGCTTCTATTGTGTAATCAGACTATGTCGTTTAAGTACTGCCAGTTAAATTGACGGGCGTTTGACACTTATTCAGCAACTGATATCCCGAGACGTGGTACTGATTGAACAGCACAATTTGATTAGCGAGAACTATCAATACTACTGGCCTGTTGGTCTAGTGGTTAGCGACCCTGGGGCCTTAGTCAAACAGCATTCGTCAGTAAACGACAATCGTTATCGTTCATCAGTCATCAATACATTTTCAACTTTATACCCGAGCGCGTAATGTTGAAAATCTATTGAAGTTCACAGATCGTTTTCGTTTGTTTCGTTCGTTATCGATTAGCAGTTTTTAATAGATCTTCAACTTTACGCGCTGGGGTATAAAGTTGAAAATGTATTGGTGACTGATGAACGATAACGATAGTCGTTTACTGTCGAATGCTGTTTGACTAAGGCCCCTGATTGCTATGCCAGGAGTCGTGGGTTCAATTCCCACCCAAGACAAATGTTTGTGTGATGAGCATGATCGTTTGTTGTGCCTGGGTGTAATTTTTCTATAATATGTACGTATTAAGAAATATATAAGTATGTTTATCAGTTGCCTAGTACCCATAACAAGCTCTGCTTAGGTTGGGACTAGATGGCGTTGTGTGATAGTTGTGGAATATTATTATTATTAATTTCTGGGTTTAAAACGACAGACGTTAAACAAAGAGATAAAACTGTTACTTTAATATGTCTCTCTTCTCAAATGTCAGAAGTTACGTCAAAATTTAGAACTAAGCATTCTTGGAACGTTTGCTTTAACCAGCCCAATGTTGCGATCTTAAAACTTATTTGATTCTGATCCTTCTGAAAATAAAACTGAAAATCATGGCAATAGATCAAAAGGTACCGCAAGTTGTACATTGTGAGTAAGCAATTGAGACAGGTTGGGCTATTATCGTCTAACACTCGAGCATTTTATAGTTGTAGGTAATAGAGAGGTAAACCGGTTTTTGACACAAATTCGTGCGTTACTTTCATCCAGAAATATTGTTATGTGTGATGTCCGAAAACCACGTGATATGGCATGTTTCCTTCAATAAATTGGTACGTTACATCAAGTACATAGGAATATTATGTTCAAAGCTGCATCTATAGTGTAGATGTACAATGTATCATTAGGTATTGTATGGACAACGTTAGTTGTCAAAGCAAGGGTCTTAAGTCGAATCACATCTTGATAGCGTTGAGGGATCTCAGCCTCTCTCGTAGACAGGTATCCATAATTGCTTACGACAGATATTATTCCGTATCTTGAATGGCACACTAATACAGATTATAGGGGGTCCATGATTCAACATAATAGAGGAATAGGGAATTCGTATAATAGGGAACAGATTGCCTGTCACGTCAACCGTGAATCGGATACGTCGTTGAATGTCAAGCATGCAATTAAATGTCTCAGCTAGTACCGCAGAGGATAGCATGATGGTATTTTGATTTATCTTTTACGGTACTCAGCGTCGTTCGTCCTATGGACCCTTTCATCCGATAAGAGTACTCCACTACCGACCGTACTTCAACACAAAATCAATAACACTTCGAAGAACTTACGTCATACATATTCTTCGTAAAACAGTTCAACAGAACTCTCTATAACTAAGTTCAACAAAGTAAATATCGTATAAAAACCTAACAAAAAATAAAATCCGAGCCAAAAATATATAGGCTCGTCCGACACCCGGAAAAATTCCTCCAACTTGGCTAATAAAGATTTATCGTTGCGATAAAAAATTTCATAGCAGTGAGTTGGCCGTAAATAATTCGTGGCATACCTGCGAATGCTGATTTGACATGGGTCAGGGCCCTGAACTCGAGCCGTATAATATTTCATTCCTTCCGACGCGAATCACAACTCCAACCGCGGTGCAAATTGAAATTTCGTTCGGACACCGCACTTCTTATTGGTTTGTGTCTTATCTACGCATCAGATAATACTGTCTGGTTTATATATTCTACAATATTCCGCAAGCAAGCGGGAAATAAAGGTGAGATCAGTGTTAGTTCAAAAGAATATAGCTTTTCAAAATAAAACAGAACAATAAGAAATTCCAAAGGCTTATTAAGCTCTGTAGTCTTTTCTTTTAGAATTTAAAGATCAAAACAGAAACTTCGATTAGTATAAATGGATTATTGACGAATAAATCAGCCTTGAAGTTGATCGTTATTCAAGCTTCATTAGTTCAAGCCCAGCTTGAAAGAATATAAAATGTCTCAGACATTTAAATTTTGTTTAAAATGCAAAGTAAGTTTCTTGCGCCTTTAATTAGTCTTTCTTTTCTGAAATAAGTGTTAATTAGATTTTACTAGTCATGCCAAAGGAGAGGAGAGTAAAGTTAAAAAGATAAGCATGTTTAATGGATAATTAAAACTAATAAATTCCATCTCCTTTTTTTTCAGAAGCTCAGCAATTGGGAGAGCTACAAGGAAAACTGAATCTTAACACAACACTTTAAGTTCTGAATTGTTTTGTGAATCAATTGATCCGAAACGGACAAAAACAAAGCACTCACATTTGGTTGTTTGTCCCACACTCATTAATTTGACCGCGCGGCTAACCCCAGAATGTTCTGAGCTATTAACTACCGAAACTGGGTATGCAATAAATTGAGACTTTTCATATATAAATCAGGGCCGAGGCGTGTCGCAGAAGGTCTGCAGATAAACCGGATAGTATAAGAGTGAGGGACATTACTCGGAGCAGCTGCGGCGGACCGGCGTCGCGAACTCACTCACATTACAACCAGTTTTATGTGAGGACCGGGCGAATCTTGCTTTAATACTTACTGGAGAAACTTGCACACGCTTCTGGAGAAACTTGCACAAATGAAACGCGGAGGCCTCAAATAATTGGAATATTTCGTAAGTTGGAAACTTCATAATTGTAGGCGGAGATATGAAAGGTTTCAATGACCTTTACCGCATCAGCATTATTGAATAGAAACAAAATCTTGTGATGATAGATGCTCATTTCTATATTTATGCTTCTATTGTGTAATCAGACTATGTCGTTTAAGTACTGCCAGTTAAATTGACGGGCGTTTGACACTTATTCAGCAACTGATATCCCGAGACGTGGTACTGATTGAACAGCACAATTTGATTAGCGAGAACTATCAATACTACTGGCCTGTTGGTCTAGTGGTTAGCGACCCTGGGGCCTTAGTCAAACAGCATTCGTCAGTAAACGACAATCGTTATCGTTCATCAGTCATCAATACATTTTCAACTTTATACCCGAGCGCGTAATGTTGAAAATCTATTGAAGTTCACAGATCGTTTTCGTTTGTTTCGTTCGTTATCGATTAGCAGTTTTTAATAGATCTTCAACTTTACGCGCTGGGGTATAAAGTTGAAAATGTATTGGTGACTGATGAACGATAACGATAGTCGTTTACTGTCGAATGCTGTTTGACTAAGGCCCCTGATTGCTATGCCAGGAGTCGTGGGTTCAATTCCCACCCAAGACAAATGTTTGTGTGATGAGCATGATCGTTTGTTGTGCCTGGGTGTAATTTTTCTATAATATGTACGTATTAAGAAATATATAAGTATGTTTATCAGTTGCCTAGTACCCATAACAAGCTCTGCTTAGGTTGGGACTAGATGGCGTTGTGTGATAGTTGTGGAATATTATTATTATTAATTTCTGGGTTTAAAACGACAGACGTTAAACAAAGAGATAAAACTGTTACTTTAATATGTCTCTCTTCTCAAATGTCAGAAGTTACGTCAAAATTTAGAACTAAGCATTCTTGGAACGTTTGCTTTAACCAGCCCAATGTTGCGATCTTAAAACTTATTTGATTCTGATCCTTCTGAAAATAAAACTGAAAATCATGGCAATAGATCAAAAGGTACCGCAAGTTGTACATTGTGAGTAAGCAATTGAGACAGGTTGGGCTATTATCGTCTAACACTCGAGCATTTTATAGTTGTAGGTAATAGAGAGGTAAACCGGTTTTTGACACAAATTCGTGCGTTACTTTCATCCAGAAATATTGTTATGTGTGATGTCCGAAAACCACGTGATATGGCATGTTTCCTTCAATAAATTGGTACGTTACATCAAGTACATAGGAATATTATGTTCAAAGCTGCATCTATAGTGTAGATGTACAATGTATCATTAGGTATTGTATGGACAACGTTAGTTGTCAAAGCAAGGGTCTTAAGTCGAATCACATCTTGATAGCGTTGAGGGATCTCAGCCTCTCTCGTAGACAGGTATCCATAATTGCTTACGACAGATATTATTCCGTATCTTGAATGGCACACTAATACAGATTATAGGGGGTCCATGATTCAACATAATAGAGGAATAGGGAATTCGTATAATAGGGAACAGATTGCCTGTCACGTCAACCGTGAATCGGATACGTCGTTGAATGTCAAGCATGCAATTAAATGTCTCAGCTAGTACCGCAGAGGATAGCATGATGGTATTTTGATTTATCTTTTACGGTACTCAGCGTCGTTCGTCCTATGGACCCTTTCATCCGATAAGAGTACTCCACTACCGACCGTACTTCAACACAAAATCAATAACACTTCGAAGAACTTACGTCATACATATTCTTCGTAAAACAGTTCAACAGAACTCTCTATAACTAAGTTCAACAAAGTAAATATCGTATAAAAACCTAACAAAAAATAAAATCCGAGCCAAAAATATATAGGCTCGTCCGACACCCGGAAAAATTCCTCCAACTTGGCTAATAAAGATTTATCGTTGCGATAAAAAATTTCATAGCAGTGAGTTGGCCGTAAATAATTCGTGGCATACCTGCGAATGCTGATTTGACATGGGTCAGGGCCCTGAACTCGAGCCGTATAATATTTCATTCCTTCCGACGCGAATCACAACTCCAACCGCGGTGCAAATTGAAATTTCGTTCGGACACCGCACTTCTTATTGGTTTGTGTCTTATCTACGCATCAGATAATACTGTCTGGTTTATATATTCTACAATATTCCGCAAGCAAGCGGGAAATAAAGGTGAGATCAGTGTTAGTTCAAAAGAATATAGCTTTTCAAAATAAAACAGAACAATAAGAAATTCCAAAGGCTTATTAAGCTCTGTAGTCTTTTCTTTTAGAATTTAAAGATCAAAACAGAAACTTCGATTAGTATAAATGGATTATTGACGAATAAATCAGCCTTGAAGTTGATCGTTATTCAAGCTTCATTAGTTCAAGCCCAGCTTGAAAGAATATAAAATGTCTCAGACATTTAAATTTTGTTTAAAATGCAAAGTAAGTTTCTTGCGCCTTTAATTAGTCTTTCTTTTCTGAAATAAGTGTTAATTAGATTTTACTAGTCATGCCAAAGGAGAGGAGAGTAAAGTTAAAAAGATAAGCATGTTTAATGGATAATTAAAACTAATAAATTCCATCTCCTTTTTTTTCAGAAGCTCAGCAATTGGGAGAGCTACAAGGAAAACTGAATCTTAACACAACACTTTAAGTTCTGAATTGTTTTGTGAATCAATTGATCCGAAACGGACAAAAACAAAGCACTCACATTTGGTTGTTTGTCCCACACTCATTAATTTGACCGCGCGGCTAACCCCAGAATGTTCTGAGCTATTAACTACCGAAACTGGGTATGCAATAAATTGAGACTTTTCATATATAAATCAGGGCCGAGGCGTGTCGCAGAAGGTCTGCAGATAAACCGGATAGTATAAGAGTGAGGGACATTACTCGGAGCAGCTGCGGCGGACCGGCGTCGCGAACTCACTCACATTACAACCAGTTTTATGTGAGGACCGGGCGAATCTTGCTTTAATACTTACTGGAGAAACTTGCACACGCTTCTGGAGAAACTTGCACAAATGAAACGCGGAGGCCTCAAATAATTGGAATATTTCGTAAGTTGGAAACTTCATAATTGTAGGCGGAGATATGAAAGGTTTCAATGACCTTTACCGCATCAGCATTATTGAATAGAAACAAAATCTTGTGATGATAGATGCTCATTTCTATATTTATGCTTCTATTGTGTAATCAGACTATGTCGTTTAAGTACTGCCAGTTAAATTGACGGGCGTTTGACACTTATTCAGCAACTGATATCCCGAGACGTGGTACTGATTGAACAGCACAATTTGATTAGCGAGAACTATCAATACTACTGGCCTGTTGGTCTAGTGGTTAGCGACCCTGGGGCCTTAGTCAAACAGCATTCGTCAGTAAACGACAATCGTTATCGTTCATCAGTCATCAATACATTTTCAACTTTATACCCGAGCGCGTAATGTTGAAAATCTATTGAAGTTCACAGATCGTTTTCGTTTGTTTCGTTCGTTATCGATTAGCAGTTTTTAATAGATCTTCAACTTTACGCGCTGGGGTATAAAGTTGAAAATGTATTGGTGACTGATGAACGATAACGATAGTCGTTTACTGTCGAATGCTGTTTGACTAAGGCCCCTGATTGCTATGCCAGGAGTCGTGGGTTCAATTCCCACCCAAGACAAATGTTTGTGTGATGAGCATGATCGTTTGTTGTGCCTGGGTGTAATTTTTCTATAATATGTACGTATTAAGAAATATATAAGTATGTTTATCAGTTGCCTAGTACCCATAACAAGCTCTGCTTAGGTTGGGACTAGATGGCGTTGTGTGATAGTTGTGGAATATTATTATTATTAATTTCTGGGTTTAAAACGACAGACGTTAAACAAAGAGATAAAACTGTTACTTTAATATGTCTCTCTTCTCAAATGTCAGAAGTTACGTCAAAATTTAGAACTAAGCATTCTTGGAACGTTTGCTTTAACCAGCCCAATGTTGCGATCTTAAAACTTATTTGATTCTGATCCTTCTGAAAATAAAACTGAAAATCATGGCAATAGATCAAAAGGTACCGCAAGTTGTACATTGTGAGTAAGCAATTGAGACAGGTTGGGCTATTATCGTCTAACACTCGAGCATTTTATAGTTGTAGGTAATAGAGAGGTAAACCGGTTTTTGACACAAATTCGTGCGTTACTTTCATCCAGAAATATTGTTATGTGTGATGTCCGAAAACCACGTGATATGGCATGTTTCCTTCAATAAATTGGTACGTTACATCAAGTACATAGGAATATTATGTTCAAAGCTGCATCTATAGTGTAGATGTACAATGTATCATTAGGTATTGTATGGACAACGTTAGTTGTCAAAGCAAGGGTCTTAAGTCGAATCACATCTTGATAGCGTTGAGGGATCTCAGCCTCTCTCGTAGACAGGTATCCATAATTGCTTACGACAGATATTATTCCGTATCTTGAATGGCACACTAATACAGATTATAGGGGGTCCATGATTCAACATAATAGAGGAATAGGGAATTCGTATAATAGGGAACAGATTGCCTGTCACGTCAACCGTGAATCGGATACGTCGTTGAATGTCAAGCATGCAATTAAATGTCTCAGCTAGTACCGCAGAGGATAGCATGATGGTATTTTGATTTATCTTTTACGGTACTCAGCGTCGTTCGTCCTATGGACCCTTTCATCCGATAAGAGTACTCCACTACCGACCGTACTTCAACACAAAATCAATAACACTTCGAAGAACTTACGTCATACATATTCTTCGTAAAACAGTTCAACAGAACTCTCTATAACTAAGTTCAACAAAGTAAATATCGTATAAAAACCTAACAAAAAATAAAATCCGAGCCAAAAATATATAGGCTCGTCCGACACCCGGAAAAATTCCTCCAACTTGGCTAATAAAGATTTATCGTTGCGATAAAAAATTTCATAGCAGTGAGTTGGCCGTAAATAATTCGTGGCATACCTGCGAATGCTGATTTGACATGGGTCAGGGCCCTGAACTCGAGCCGTATAATATTTCATTCCTTCCGACGCGAATCACAACTCCAACCGCGGTGCAAATTGAAATTTCGTTCGGACACCGCACTTCTTATTGGTTTGTGTCTTATCTACGCATCAGATAATACTGTCTGGTTTATATATTCTACAATATTCCGCAAGCAAGCGGGAAATAAAGGTGAGATCAGTGTTAGTTCAAAAGAATATAGCTTTTCAAAATAAAACAGAACAATAAGAAATTCCAAAGGCTTATTAAGCTCTGTAGTCTTTTCTTTTAGAATTTAAAGATCAAAACAGAAACTTCGATTAGTATAAATGGATTATTGACGAATAAATCAGCCTTGAAGTTGATCGTTATTCAAGCTTCATTAGTTCAAGCCCAGCTTGAAAGAATATAAAATGTCTCAGACATTTAAATTTTGTTTAAAATGCAAAGTAAGTTTCTTGCGCCTTTAATTAGTCTTTCTTTTCTGAAATAAGTGTTAATTAGATTTTACTAGTCATGCCAAAGGAGAGGAGAGTAAAGTTAAAAAGATAAGCATGTTTAATGGATAATTAAAACTAATAAATTCCATCTCCTTTTTTTTCAGAAGCTCAGCAATTGGGAGAGCTACAAGGAAAACTGAATCTTAACACAACACTTTAAGTTCTGAATTGTTTTGTGAATCAATTGATCCGAAACGGACAAAAACAAAGCACTCACATTTGGTTGTTTGTCCCACACTCATTAATTTGACCGCGCGGCTAACCCCAGAATGTTCTGAGCTATTAACTACCGAAACTGGGTATGCAATAAATTGAGACTTTTCATATATAAATCAGGGCCGAGGCGTGTCGCAGAAGGTCTGCAGATAAACCGGATAGTATAAGAGTGAGGGACATTACTCGGAGCAGCTGCGGCGGACCGGCGTCGCGAACTCACTCACATTACAACCAGTTTTATGTGAGGACCGGGCGAATCTTGCTTTAATACTTACTGGAGAAACTTGCACACGCTTCTGGAGAAACTTGCACAAATGAAACGCGGAGGCCTCAAATAATTGGAATATTTCGTAAGTTGGAAACTTCATAATTGTAGGCGGAGATATCTTAATTAAATTGTCAGGCTTTTAATTGATTTGGTATTTTAGTGGTCGAAATCAAGTTAAACATTATTTAAATATTAATGGAGGACCATATGCAATTAAGCGTCAGTAAATTATTTGGTATGACCAATACCAATTTAACACAAAGCAAACCGCAAATTTCTACAGCAATTTGTTCACAAAAGCTAATTAATTGACGCCACTGCAATCAACCGCATTGAAAAAGTGTCAAAACACAAACCTCATCAATAATGAATCACACAAATATAACTAATTGTAGTATTAAAATTTCTAAACCGTTCTAAAATAAAAAGAAAAAAAAAATACAGATGAGATTCAACCTTAAGTGCTTAAACCTCTCCACATTCCCGGCCATGTTTCCTTGGCTCTTAAATCCGGATATACGGCTTCATCTCGACTCTTTATTTGTCTTAGGGACGAATTTCACCATAACGTATGTAGAGGTTTTATTTTTATTCAAGAAAAAAGTTAAACAGGAAGAGCAATGTGATATATCCCGGGTGATTTTTTCAACTGGGCGTGGATGGCTACTTTCGAAACTATGAGGAATATCGAAAAACGTTGAAAGGAGTCTCGAGGCCGATTTTGACGAAAACTAAAACTGCATCATTGGATTTTAGAATAATCAAAAATCCTGGCGAGGAATCAAACCCGCTGATTTTGGAAAAAAAATCACAACCTGTATTATTACACCGTTCGATAGTGTTGTTAATAAGGATTAAATTCTGGGAAGTAATCATATATGTATATAAGGAAATGGCTGATTTTTATGAAATTGCTATTTTTCCATGTTACTTTACATCTACTGAGCCGTAATTTATTCGAAATATAAAATTTCATTGTTTTCAATGTCTCACTGGATTTGACATTTCAACAATCCCCCTGTAATTAGCAATACGACATTATTGAGTTGAACTAAAAATAGCATTATTTTAAAGAAGAAAAGGTGACTTATGTTTCAAATATAGTCTTTGCTTTGAAGATAAATCAGTTTTTTTGTAATTATACGTTTTCCTTAAGTTTGCCGTATATGATTACTTCCCAGAATTTTATCCTTATTAGCAACACTATCGAACGGTGTGATAATAGGGTGTGATTTTTTTTCCAAAATCAGCGGGTTCGATTCCTGACCAGAATTTTTGATTTTTCTAAAATCCAATGATGCAGTTTTAGTTTTCGTCAAAATCGGCCTCGAGCCTCCTTTCAACGTTTTTCGATATTCCTCATAGTTTCGAATGCAGCCATCCACGCCCAGTTGAAAAATTCACCCTGTATATGGATCAATGGCAATAAATATAATAAGCAACAAATAATATAGTATAAAGGATAAGGAAAGTCTTGTGAGGAAACATTTTTTGAACTTTTTTAAGTTTCTTGTATCTAAATTTAAACGTCACGCCATCAAACGTACGGTATGCTCCAATACGGTGCAAGACTACCCCGCTTGGGCAGAGCACCGCCGTGTCCTCACGGAGGCGACAGGCGGCGACCTCTCACGCCCGGCCCTGGTCGAGGCCATGCTGTGGGGCGAGACGGAATGGGAAGCGGTCGCCTCCTTCTGCGAAGCAGTAATGCTCGCAAAGGAGGAGGCGGAATGCGTGAGGGAGAGGACAGCATCCACCTCACGACCCAGCCGCCGTGGGAGACGCCCACGGGAACAGACGTCGAGAGACGATCTCCAGCCACCGTAGGAACGGGCATGCGGGCGGCGTTTTATGGGTGACTCGCCGTCAGATCATGGACCATGCCCAGGTCCACGGCGGGTAGTGTTCCATGCGTTCCTCAAGGAGCTGTCGGCAATTTGACGGGGCTCCTTAAGAGGGCCAAAGCCTGCCGGGTTCGCGGGACTCTCTCACCTGGTAATCGCGGCACTTATACTCGTACATACTTTATGTAGCCCTTTGGCTATTGAAGGATCACTGTGGATTTAGTCTGAAAAAGCAAATAGAACAATCAACAATCACAATCTTCGGTAACAATCTTTCTAATAAACATCACTGAATATCTCTACGAATTTGAAAACACGTTTCATGTACACTTTGGTATTTCAGTAAAAACAAGAAAACTTGTGGAAAAGTCAGTCTAAATAGCAATTTTTTAGTAATCTGATTTCTTAAACCTGTTAGTTAAATATTTTAAACGTAAAAAAGATAGGGCTTAATTTTCCATAGAATCATCATCTTCCTGCCCTTATCCCATTTTACTTGGGGTCGGCGCAACACGTTTCTTTCTTCCATTTTCCCCTATCACAAGTCATAGTATCATTCACTCCTTTTTCTTTCATATCCTTACTTATACAATCCATCCATCTTTTCTTTGGCCTTCCTCTTCCTCTCCATCCATCAATATTCATACTCATCACTCTCTTAGTCACATGAGTGTCATCCCTCCTCATCACATGTCCATACCAAGATAGACGATTCCCTTTCACTTTTTCTATAACCGGCGCGACTTTTAAACTCCCTCTTATAAACTCGTTCCTTACTTTATCCATTCTTGTCACTCCACACATCCACCTTAATATCCTCATCTCCGCTACATGCAATCGTTTCTCATCCATCTTTTTCACAGCCCAGCATTCCGATCCATACAATACGACAGGTCTAATCACGGATTTGTATATTTTCCCCTTTAACTTGAGGGGCATCCGTGGGTCGCAGGTTGTTCCGGTGACCTGTCGCCATTTCATCCATCCCGAGTTGATCCGGTGTGTTATGTCCCGGTCTACATCGCCACCTCCTTGGACAAGCGACCCGAGGTACCGAAAGTCGGAAGAGACTGGTATGGGCGTTCCTGCAAGAGTAATGGTCACAGAACTGGAGAGACCGCCGAAATCGCAAAACAGATACTCTGTTTTGGTTCTGCTTAATTTCAGGCCAACGTTCTCCAGTCTTTGCCACCACACCTCCAATCTGCTCTGGACCTCTAGGCCGCTCTCGGCAATCAGCACAATGTCATCGGCAAACAGCATACACCAGGGGGCCTCTTCCTGGATGTCCGACGTCAGAGCATCCATTATCATCAGGAAGAGGTATGGGCTAAGAGCCGAACCCTGGTGCAAGCCAACAGCCACATTGAAGCTGCCGGTAGTGCCCGCTGTAGACCGGACTTGGGTGCTGCATCGACTGTACATAGCACGAATCAACTGCACATACTTCCCAGGCACACATTTTTCCTTAAGGGCCCACCACATAACCTCACGGGGCACCCGGTCATATGCCTTTTCGAGGTCAA
The DNA here is from genome assembly GCA_028554685.1 of Agrotis ipsilon. Classification (NCBI taxonomy): domain Eukaryota; kingdom Metazoa; phylum Arthropoda; class Insecta; order Lepidoptera; family Noctuidae; genus Agrotis; species Agrotis ipsilon. The sequence goes on along the minus strand of CM052961.1, from coordinate 4,200,262 downwards.
CGGACACCATGTGCAAGTTTTTATGCGCACCTCTATTTCTCGCACAGTTGGCGGATAGCGAAGATGGCATCCGTCGTACCCCGACCAGGCATAAAACCAAATTGGTTCTGTGAAATTTCACTCTCCTCTCTCAGTCGCCTTTCAATAACTTTCTCCCAAACTTTCATACTGTGTGATATTAGCTTTATTCCTCTATAATGATTGCATTCCAGCACATCACCTTTGTTTTTAAAAATGGGCACTAGCGAACTATTGCACCATTCGTCAGATATGGCTTCTTCTAGCAACAGCTTATTGAAGAATAAAGCTAACCACGTCCAACCATCCATCCGCAATATCTTCCACACTTCCACAGGTATTCCGTCCGGTCCTAGTGCCTTACCATTCTTCATTCCACTTACCGCATTCCTCACTTCATCCACACTTATTCTTCTTACTAATCCCTTATTAACTGGTTTATTTTCAAGCACACCACTCCAGTCATTCTCCTCATTCATCAGTCTTTCAAAGTAACCCTTCCATCTATTCTTAATTTTCTCATCTTCCGACAGAATCATTCCACAATCGTCTTTTACGCACTTTACCTGACAGACATCCTTCGCCTTTCTCTCCCTAGCTCTAGCAAGCCGGTACAGTTGTTTTTGGCCTGCAGGTGTATCCAAGGTATCATAGAGCTTTTCTTGGGCACTTGCTTTCGCTATAGCCACAGCTCTTTTGGCTTTTTTCTTAAGGGCATCATACTCACTCTTTCTTTCAGCTTTTAAACTAACATGTTCATTTCCAATGCTCTGCCATTCCTTAAATTTCTTCTTTTTCTCCCTCAAAACATTCTGTACCTCTGTCGACCACCACCAATTTTCCATAGAATCTGAAAGTAAAATAAACACATCACATTAATTTATAAAAGAAAAAAACACAAAACAGGGAAAAGTGTTACATCAATAAACAAAAGTAAAATCCTACGAAATGGAAATCTTGTAAATTATAAATCTACCCTGAATGGAATTGAAATCTACATAATGGTTTGCGCAGAGAAAAAATGTGAGTACTGAACAGGACGACAATAATACAAAACATTCGGGTACCAAGCGTGGCTTTGGATGAAGTATTACAGTGGCTATGTGACTATATATATCACACTAAACATGAGTACTCATACATTCGTATACAGAGTATGTAAATATAAGTATTTTTATGTGAAAGATGATGAAGAATTGATAGTTAAATTTTTACTTAAATATCAATAGAAACGATCTTGTACGTGGATTTAAAGAACACAATAACACTATATTTTAATAATAATAATAATATTCCACAACTATCACACAACGCCATCTAGTCCCAAGCTAAGCAGAGCTTGTGTTATGGGTACTAGACAACTGATAAACATACTTATATATTTCTAAATACATACATATTATAGATAAATTACACCCAGACACAGAACAAATGACCATGCTCATCACACAAACATTTGTCCTGGGTGGGAATCGAACCCACGACCCCCGGCATAGCAGTCAGGGCCACTAACAACTAGACCAACGGGCCAGTCGCGTCATTTTTACGTTAATCTATAAAAATCTGTGTTATGTTGTATAATATACTTGTACCAAAGTGCCAAATAAACTTATTTGTTTCTTTTTACCGAACAAAGACAAATAAAATACAATGCTTATTTGAAACTCACGGACGCTACGCAGCCGTAGCGCAGTGCTACGTCGTAGCTTATCGCGTAGCAGACCGTAGTAAGTGCAACGTCATTCATACGTTTATTTGCTTACCTTGCATTACTGGCTTACTATCAGTATGATGGTTGCAATGATTTTTTAATACCAGAAGTATGCCAGTTCACACTGATTTAAAAGAAACCAATTTCTTTTTCTCACACTTAGTGCCTTTATTGGCTTAACAGAACAGGATAAAAGATTAGAAATCATATTCGTTATCGATTGTATTATTAGAGAAATAAATAAAATTGGAAAATAGAAGGAGTGGAGGGAGGCCTTTGCCCAGGAGTGGGACAGAACCGGCTAATTTAAAAAAATCAAATAGTTCAGCGTTAACATGGTTCAGCTAAATAAAAAATACGTTTATATACAAATTAGACCAATTTCAACTATTCGGGCTTATCTATTATGTACATTTTTAGCTCATGATTGAGACTTAAATGTTTTTTCCTGAACTAAAAATAAATAGAAATAAAACCTACCATCCGATATTATTTTAGATAATCGATTGAGTTTATTTTCAGAGTCACGCTTCTGGGCAAATAACAAGGGTCACAACAGCTAATTTTAACCCGGAGTATTTTTGTTGCTTGTGTTATAAACTAGGTGTTGCGGCGTCGACCGCGTATTTTTTGCGTGATAAAATCATCAAAATTAGTCCTTCTGCCCAAAGGTCCAAAGTATTATTCTAGACTCAGAACGATCCCTAGGCCACTTTATAACAAGATCCGTTAAGCCATTCTCATGTACATATATCCATTTTTTTAATTAATTATGTTAACTATATTCTAGATTTACTAGCACAGCATATCATATTATTATGTTTTTCATCACTAGCAATATTAAAATAAGATTTACTGTTGTTAAAATAATATTGAATTTAGTTTTGCTGGGCCTGACAAGTCTGTCAAGATCACAGTAATCTGTAATCTCTTTGTAGTAAGGTTGTTGTTAGGCTGTTTAGTTAGAATATTGAATTTTAATAAGATGTAATCATTATATGTATTTTCTTCCAATCCTTCAAAATAGTAAACTTTGTCGCAATAGAGTTAAAAAATAAACATATTATACTTACTTTATAAAGAATACAAGCCACTTTCAGTATCACCACTGAATCTACAGGGACCGATCCGTTATCCTTATACCCATTGTTCTTAGTTTGTCTTTCGCTACTACATACATCGACACAAAAACTTTTCTTGTCCACCAATTATTTGGTTTTCATGCTACAGTAGGTGCCCGATTGGGTAGATAGTGGTCATTGCCCTTTTCCTAATATCTTTGCGTAGGAGATCAAAAAAAAAACTTGTATGTTTTATTTATAAAAAAACTTAAAACTTCAATCATATAGGTCATTACGGAATGCGTGTGAGTCGCATGTAAAGGGATATTAACAGATCTCTATTGAGAGCAGTGGTGGCCCAGTGGTATCGGTCCCGACTTACGAGTTGTAGGTCGTGGGTTCGAACCCCATAAGGCGCATTACTTTATGTAATTCATTTCATCATCACTGCTTTCAAAACAGTGAAGGAAAACATCGTGAGGAAACACATGTGCTAGAGCCAAAAATTCGAAGACATGTGACATCTACCAATCCGCACTGGGCCCGCGTGGTGGATTATAGCCCACTCCCTCTCTTTGAGAGGAGGCCTGTGTCCCAGCCGTAGGAACATTATAGGCTGATGATGATTGACAGATCACTGTGGATTTTATTCAGCACAAGACTGACAGTCCTTTCCATCCCGGCCAATGTGGGAGGAATCACTTGATGATTTCACCAGTTAAAAAAAATGTCTGCGTGGGCGTTTGATTAAAAAAGTGGTAATTTAATATCATTGTAAACATCATCGATTGAATACGTGCAGATGCACGTTATTACGGTATTAGAATTATTGAGGATGAGGATGGCTTGATAGCTTAATAAAACCACACTTTTTGACCGAGTTTATATTCTAGGTGGTTCTAGCTAACACATTTTCACACACTTTTCTAGACTGACACATAGGAAAAACATAAGATTATATATAGTAAAAAAGAAACACATAGGTATAAAAGAGGTTGGTTGCTGGTCGCCAACAAGAATCTAGTAGCTATTTTTTATGTTCATAAAGTTAATTGCCTTTCATTCGATATGTTGATGTCAAACAAGGTGGCAATGTAACGGTTATTGCCCTTTTCTGTAATATCTTTGCGTGGGAGTCCGAACAAGAAACTCTAATGTAAGTAGGTATATCATTCGTGAAAAACACACGCACTGAAAACCAACTCAGCAATTCATTTGCTGGGTGGTTGGTAACCCTTTCCATGAATGGATATGCTCAGCGCAACACTATGTTATGTTTATTTTTACAACGTTCTGTATTATTTTTTCTTCCATAAAACTTTATGATGAAGCCTTTTTCGAAGTGACTTTTCCTAGGTCTCTACGAACTCTTTGTTCCTGGGAGGAATTGGGGACGCCTTTGCCCAGCAATCGACAAAACAGACTCAGGAAAAAGAAACTTTATGATAGTTGTGAGTTTGAATTCGAATTAATTATGATTGAATTCTGTTTCTTAATTCAAATATTTAGCGAAGATAATTTTATTTATGTTTACATAACTCATTTACAGACAGATTTTCATCAGTGGTGTTACTACTTTCTTTAGCATCTCAACCCGAACGTGCATTTATAAAGATCTGCATGCCCGATCAGCATCGCCTTGGGTCGTTTGCATACCAATGAGCACCGAAACTTCATCGACACAGGTCTGTTCACTTAGTAAAATGAGGAGATCCGATGCAGTGCTCGTAGGAAACCAACTTAACTACTCAAATTAAAAGACCAACCAGATGAGACTCAAATATCGTAACCACAAACACTGTCAGACTTGTACAGACTAAAATCAATTTAATAGCTCTTTATGATCCGGGGTCACGGTGATGGAATGAGTCCCGCGACCCCGGCAGGCTTTGGCCCCCTGAGAGGGGGCCCCGTCATTTTGCTGACAGCTCTTTGAGGCGCGCGTGGAACACGAAGCGCCGTCAGACCGGGCATGGTCCATGGTCACAAATAAGGTTAAGGGAATTTATTTTCCGCGGCTTCCCTCGCATTTACAATTTGACAATCAATTCTGTTTGAACTCTGCTTGCTATAAAATAATTCAATCATGTTATGAAAGACACGTAGCGTCATCTGTATTATCATAAGAACGTTATAGTGGTTTTTCTCTTATGCAAAGTACTCACCATGTCCGTTTCTTATAAAAAATCCAGGATGATCAGTTCAGTGACTTAGGTGTGAATAAGTAATAACCAACTTACATATGCTGAGCTGTATACCCATTTAGTGCAATCCTGAGACACACACCGTACAGATTTTTTACCTTCTTTTTTTTGTTGTCTATCACTGTTTTAATTATTTAATTTTCTTGTTACGGTATTTTATTTATAAGTGACTATTGTTTTTATTTGTCTCTTTGGCACTGAATAAATCTTTTATCTATCTATCTTACTTTCACATTTATAAAGGATGAAGATTAAGATTTTCCTTTTCTCAGATCATTTTGCGCCACATAATTCAAAAGTGAAAAATTGGTCGCACGTCCACACATGAAATACTCTTCTAAGTAATGGTGACACAATATTTCATTTTCGCCCTTCACGCTATAGTAATTTTATTACAGGGATCAATTTTACGACATTCGATACTTTTACGGTTGTTGAGCCTAAAACGTAAAAGGGTTACTGTTTCGTCCCGCGTTACTTTACTTTACCTCTTTTGTCCTTGTATGGAGTTTTGAGAAGCATTTTATGTTTTTAATAGATTCTGGTTTTATTGTCGCACAATACTATACGAGTGTACCAGATTTATGACGGTTTTGGATGTAAAGTTTGAGTTTACGATGTAATCAAGAGTTGGGACAACGGTTTTAATAAGTTGTGTTGAATCCGCTTAAAATCTCGTGTAGATTTCCGCGCCATAAAACAAATTGATATTCTGTTTATATTTTGGTCCTTGGGAAAAGGGTTGTTGTCTTAGGGATTTTGTTAAGGGGATTTGTAGCTGAGCCCTCTTTTAATAAATTCTTGTATGATGCTATGTACCTTTTCAATAATCTTCAAATACCTACCTAGCATCGTAAAATTATACTCTTATGTAGAAAATTTCATTACTGATTTATTTCAAAATCTTGTTCACGCAACGAATTTACCGACCCTCTTTCAATATTAAACAGACTCCTGTTTCATATTACATAATATCAAGCAATATCAAAATAACTCATTAGAATTTCATAAAGTAATTCAATAAGGAACCAACAAGAGTAAACGATGTTGCCGAGATCGCATATTATGTTTTATGTTTCCTCAAAGCCGGATTATCATCTGGTAAAGCGAATGTTGGCAAAAATACCATATTATGTGGTGCTTGCAGTGCTTAATCGCGGGATTTGTAGTGCTGTGTGCTCGACTGAATTTATGCAGTACAACGTGACACTTTTGTAGAGGAGATCTTTAATTTGAATAAGACAGTGAAATATTGCTGGATTTATGCAGTGTCATGCTTTCTTATTCTGTAGGATTGGAATTAAATGGACTAAGCAAGTCAATATTAAATAATGACTGCATTTTAACTAAGATTAATTAAACAAGCAAAATAGGTAGCAAAAGTTATTTATGAATATTTTAAAACAACTAAAGAAGTATTTACTGTATATACTATCATGTAATTTAAAGTTTCCTTCCCATCTTAAATATTTAACAAGAGTACAAAATCCTTACCATCTTTCTTGAACACTGACAGCAAACTGCACTAAAACTCCAAGACAAGCACCTATACTTTAACTTCTTCATCAACAAGGTCCTTTTTAATACAAGTCTACGGATTGCGATACACGTCACGTACCGGGAGTACAATGGCCGCGAGGGAGCGACGCCAGCCGGCCGAATTATACCGCCGCTGTACACAGACCACGTGACCGCTGCGCTCTTCTGATCGCCTGGTACCCTGTTAGCGTAGAACAAAAGGCATTCCTTTATTTAAGGCTTTTAGACGTATTGTTTGGCGGTAAAAGGATGGAGCCATGAAATATTCAACCGCATATGCTCTGCACAAGCCTGCTGGTGTCACAACCCAGTAATCTATCTGCCCAGCAATAAAGGAAACTAGTGCCTGTTACTTTATTCAAGACTACCACCACAAGATATTTATACGGCTTGAATTAGTGAAACCATCCGTCCAAGTTTGTCTTGTCAGTTTATCGTAGGATAAATCAGACATATACACGCAAGGAACGCCTTAAACATGCTCAGTCATAATAAATGGCTCGATTTTGTTGACTTCACGAAACATTTTAGTAACAAAAAAAGTATGAAACAGTTTCTGCTTTCCCTGCTATCACACTTTTGTATATTAAACAAGTTAATAATACAATTTGGACGTTCCCAACATTTAACGACGACATGTACAACACCAAACTACAAATTAACAACAAAAGTAATTAATATAGAGAGGTATTGCCGGCACTTAACAGTAGGCCATAGATTAAACTTGGACCATCTTGCGCTAAGTTCCCATCTCGAGCCAAATTAAAAAGCTGAGGGTGCACAAAATATTTTGGCAAATTTCCTCGAGCGTGGCCGAAGTGCAGGCCGAGTATGGAGGCTCATTGCCTAGAATTCCCTCGGGAGGAGAATGCGAATCACGTCCTAGGCCAAGAGAATTCCAGCGCTTTCGACGATCTCTCAAATTATCCGTTGGACAGAGTGCTCTGGATGTAATTCCGAACATTAGTGGGATTGCTCGTATGTGAGATCAATAGATCGGAAAAATATTTGGTACTCACAGTATTGGAGTTGCCTGATATTTGAAAACTATTCGTTTACCCCGCGTATGTTGGAATGCAATTCACATGAATGGATGTTTTTTTTCCGTGGGTTGTTAATAAAATATTGGGATTTGAAACGGATAATAATATCGTATAGAGTGAAATCGCGGCGTCTTCCATATTTTCATCGATAATAAAATTAAAATGAACGCATTATTTTGATAAAATATTACTCGATGGTAACCCAACACTAGAAAAGCGTCATAGTAATCAAAATGCAAATTAACATTTGTCAAAGTAAATATTGCGCTGTTATATACCTTTTAATGGCTATAAAGCTCGCAATTAACTCCAGGTTGCTGTTATGGACGGTTTGTGTATATATTTTTATTAAACTAGCGAACGTTAACTGGATGCGGGCGAATTAAATCAGAGGTCATTTAGTTTTACTGATGTCGATAATTACCGGCGTGCCTGACGAAGCGTTTAATGTACCGCAAATAAGTGCACGTGTATGTACTTGAGTTTGATTATAAACGTGTTGGTTTTAGAAGTAAGTGGGGAAATGGTCGATATATTTACATAACTTTTTGCATGTTTAAAGTAAAGGTGTGCCTACTTGAAGTATTGCAATTTTATCTACTTCAAGTTTAGTCTACTTCAGAATGCTTCAATGAAAGTTCTAATGAATAAATCGAACTTGTTCTTGCTTGAACTGGGAATCGTACCCAAAACCTCACAGTACAGCAGTGCCTGAGGTTACAACGCTAATATGTAACACAATGTAGTCAAATTAGGTTTAATGTGACAAGATCAATACTTAATTTTTATTTCATTAAAATTACCACAAATTAATTATTTCCACGAAAACACAAAAGAAAAGCAGTAAACTGAAAAAATATCTGACTAAAAAACGCATACACCCTCCCACACAAGTTTCCATTATTATCTAAAACATAATGACTAATAATCTAAAACATACCCTTGTGTGTACTGTACATAACCAACCGGTTTATCCCTAGCGGATATCGGAACTGTTATCGTACTATGCAAATTGAATTGCGCAGTGCACTCTACGCGACAACTTGGGGGCTGTGCAATTGATCGTTATTACCCAATAATGTTTAAGAATTGTTTGGGGGTAGTTCTTTATTGACGTTATTGTGCGCTATGTAATCTCTGATATCGGTGTTATAACCGCGGGATACATAAAGCTTTATTTATCTGGTAACATCATAGAATTCACCATCCTCCCACCCCTACAGGAGTGAAAAAAATTACCGAACTCGAACTTGCTAAAATCTACGGTGTTCTTATAATAGCCCTTTAAGTTTCACGGTCACGGTTAGATGTTAAGAGAGTCCCGCGACCCCGGCAGGCTGTGGACCCCTTCAGATTGCTGATAGCTCTTTGAGCCGCGCGTCGAACACGACACGACGAAGACTTGAGCATGGTAACGACCATGCTCAAGTCTACGTCGCGTCGTGTAACCTTACTTTCCATCATGGGATCGAAAGGAAGGTTACTCATTACTCGGTGGCCGCATAATTGCCTCATGATAAGTAAAGAGAAAGAAATTATTAAGAGTTTAAATTTTCGTATTAATCAGAGCTTAAACAGGTTGGGGGACAAATGATGCGTTACGGCGGCTTCGCGGGGCCGTAGCGGTGTTGCTGTGTTGTCTATAGAAATATTTGTGGCATTATACACGATGCGCTGCGGTGCCGAACCCGACTTGCAACCACCGATACGAGGCAGGGAAGGGGTGAATGCGTGGCGATCTCGAGAGCGACATAGTTCCACAGTTCTTTATGTTACTACTACGGTGTCGCGTCGTGCCGTACCGTGTGCCCGCTGGATACGGCGAATTTTTTGCATTTTGCATCACGCTCTGAGTGCTTCTTCACTTACTTCGGTAGAAAACCGATAAATCTTATATTCCATTTCTACTAATATTCTCTGTAAGAACAAAAATAAAATAAGCATTTAAGTCCTCTTCATTTTTCACACCTTTCTAAAGTGTATACAGAAAGAAATAATAATAAATAACTCAACCGTTTTACTACTTCACGATTCCAGAAATGTTTCAAGAAAAATATTTCATCCTAGCTATTTATGTGACCCATGTTTAGTAGATGTCGGGTGTCTGATAAAGTATACCGCAATACGCTGGAAAGGTCCCAGACACTACGTTTAACCGTTCGTCTAGATTAATGTCGCAACTTATTGGATGTTTCAGCCAAAATCTTGCTGAAAAGTGAACTATTATGATAATTTAGCATTTGTGACCAGAACTATGGGTCCTTTATAATATGGGTAATATAATATCATTTTCTAAGTAATGAGATGGCTATGTTTTGTTTTGGTCTCCATAAGAATTTTAATCGAAACATCTACTAGTGCGTTAATGATTTACTTTATTAGAATGAACAAAACCAAAAATAATTGATAAGGGTAGTTGTCAGACCAGTATTAATTTTGTGTCCTGGACACACAAAAAATTATTGATTATTTCCCAAGGAAAGACAAGGCAGCATTAAATAAGTAACTTTCAAGCAGTATAACCAGGTAGTATTTCTATGTAAATAAATAAATAATAAATAAATTATCTTTAATCAGAATAAAAGGTAAAATACAAAATTATTCTTAATTTTACGATGAAGATCCTAGTACAGGCAACGAACTTGGTGAGACCAAGTTCGTTGCCTGTACTAGGATAAACCTGTGTCACAGGCAAATGGAATTCTAATTCTATGTGTACTACAAAATAGTTATTTTGTTAACAATATCTAATAGCGCTAAGAATATGATTACGTATTTATTATAAACTTAAATTATAATTATATTAAAACTTAGTACTAAACATGTAAAATGACAGAAATTAAATGCGTCAGAAGAAACATAAACTACGTTAAATTAGGTACACTGGTAATTTTTTATTTCAATAGCCTGTAAGTTCCTTGTGTGAGTTCATTAGTATTTGGTTAAATAGCATGTAACCAAATACTAATGAACTCACACAAGTTCGTGTGAAATTGTCCTCGTTCAGTACTAACGTCTGGAACTTCCGACTACAGCATGAATAAAACATAAGTCAAAACTTCGACAAAATCGAAAATTAATCCTTACTTGTCATAGAACACGAACAGTGGCAACAAGGGAAAGTCACAACACGGATATGAGTGGTTCAAAACATAGTTTATAATATACGTGGCACTAACTGACTCGTGTGTTTGAGTTACGACGAGAGTAGAGAGCTTTGCACTCTACGATATTCGAACATTGTATTCGCAACGTAACACGTCACATAAATATCCATGTTTGAATAAAAACCGACGTTGCGCGCGAACCACTTAAATGTTTTTACTAACGTCATGAAATAATAAAATAATTTAGAACGACGACGACGTCCTGACTACGATGTCCTCTGGAATCGTGCCAAGCACCGCGGGATGCAACGTTATCCCAGCCTCGAGTACAAACTTTAAAGAAGCATACTCCTGTCTAACTTTGTCGTTATTATAAAATGTAAGAGGCGACGCAAATAGCGTAGTAGTATAAGTTCGACGGATTTTTAGACATTTCGAACAACGATTATGGGCCGAACTCGAGCCGCGTCGAACATTGGATGCTCGCAAATTTTTATCACCCAGTGTCGTGCCATCCGTACGCGCTATGGGTATCGATAATCCGTGCATAACCATTCCATTTGCACGTGACACGTATAGCGGGAGTTATGTGTTTCCACGTTAGTTGGCACATGTTGCAGCGTATTAAATTAGACGTATCAGCGGATAGCTTGATATTGGTACAGTTGGCATCTGCGCAAAGCGCACACATGTGCGACATTGACCGCGTCTCATGCATCATTCAGACGGAACCTGCATCCAATCGCTCTTACATTTAGGTTATAGCTCACCGCTTACGTGATAAATCGCTGTTCTGGAGGAAACTTGTAGTATCATCACGACCAGCCATGTGCTACATCGTTTGCTTTTATCAGATTTTTCCAGCTGGTTACGAGAGCTCATGTAAAATGCATGCGGTAGCCGTGTTTGTAATTGCTGTAACAGCTTTTGCATTACGCCCTAATATTAAAAGACGTTTACGTATGCCTGCATTTTTAAGTAATTCAACGAGTTTTACACACTAAAAATATACGTCAGTTTTAAAATTTTTACTCGACGACTTTTTAAATGCTTCAACGTTAAAATGTTATCATATTTAAATATCACTGCAACTCAAAATCTGCTATAAATTTTGGTATAATTATTAAATTAATTTTCACCGCTGTTTCTAATGTTTCTCGATAAATAGCATCCTACCTTCAAGGTTTTGGCACCTACAAGGCTTCCACGATCAAATATCAATCTGAAAGTTAATTAATTACAAGTCACTCATAAGATTTCTATAGCTCTTAGTGAAGGCAATATACACGACGCAATATTGCTCTGCGTCTCGAGTATTATTGATCAATAAGTGCAGTGCAATACAAAATCTATGTGCAATATAGCCTGTGATATTGCCATTTCACATTAAATGGTGGTAATTGGAATTCCTGTCAAGTATGAAATTGTCGTCTTCATTGAGTAACTGAAGATGAAATATACCGGCTCATGCAATATGTATGTTTGCAGGATATTAAGTATGTTTATTTGCTCTTATATTAATTCCGTATGTATTTATTGCTCGTTCAGAGTTATTTCGGCTGGGTAATTGTAGTAGTGGCTATTAATTATTTATATTATTTATTAAACTGGCTAAAAGAGCTTGTTAGTTGATTATACTGTTATATTATATTGTTATGTGTTGGTATGGTGTGTAATGCTTCATATCATAAATCAGGTTTGTGTTCAAAGTACCTACACAACTATTTCCTATTACATTTTTTTTTCATTCACTTAATTGAAAAATACAATGCTATAATTGGTTCGCTAATGTAATTAAATAAGAAAACAAAGCATTCAAGGTTTTTCATGGCATGTACTAGGACGAAATAAATTATGACAGGTGACTTATACACACCTGCACTCGTTTTTTGAGTTTTTTTTGAGTTTTGTTGTGTTTATTTCCATACTTTTGTCAGTATTATGTGTTATAAACATAGTCAATTCTGCTATCCATTTAAATAAAAATCAATGCCACTTTTCGTTGTAACTTTATAACTCAAGAACGGACTCAACTATCCAAACCAAATGTTTCGGCTTTGTTCGGACTATTTAGTGGATTAATTATATAATGAAGTTTGCACAAAATCAGTTGAGCGGTTCTCACAATCACATTTTTTGTAACACGTAACGAAGCACGGGGCGGGCCGCTAGTATTCTATAATGTCAATTTAGATTTTAAGATTAAAATTAATGACAAAAACATCTAAGTTACCGCCTTCTTAAGCTAAAGTATTCCTTTTGTTCAATAGCAAGAAGGGTTGATTTTGCAAATCATCTTATGAACCCACGTGTAAAGTGCTCACTGCATTTGAAAGTGCCTCTTCATCCTCGAGATTCGTGTGCCTATTCTTTAGATAGACGTGAGAAAAGGATGCTTTTGCTTTGTAATCTCTTAGCTACTTTTTACTTGCTCAAGAAAAGTGAAAATATGAGAGATTGGCTTGTTCTACGGTGCTCGTATGAGCTTCTTTTCAAAATCTGCATATCCTGGACGTTAACAGGTCATGAGTTTTTGCTTTAACCTCCACTGCTCGGCTTCTATTGGTCCTAGCGTGATGTTATATATGATATCATAGCCCTACTCGATAAATAGCTGCGTAAACGGCACTTTGTTGTTAACACGGCATACCGTCATATTCCGACCAAAGTCCATAGTTTGACTTTTGACGTTTGCCTCAAGCCTTACCAAGCTTTTTTTTGTTTTGGTATATTTTAACAAAATAAGAAAAAAAAATAGTTACGTACAAAAATTTCAGCACTACATAAAAAATATCATGTGACTAAAATTAGTCGACCATAGGCTAAACATGCGTAGGTCCCGCTTTATAAACTGGAAAGTTATACTTTAAAACCTACACGAGGGAAGCCTTTAACTTTCTAGTAGGTAGATGCGAGTTAAACATTCAGTCGTAAAAAATAATGTTTTTTTAGCATCACCCTCACCACTTTACATGCTAAAAACAGGGCTTATAGTCGAGGCTTATCCTTTCATTAATGTATTCAAGGCACTGAATTTATGCGCACGACCTAATATTTCATACGAATGTAGTTAATATAATTTTCATTTTAAGTTAATTATTCAATAGGCGGTGAAAATATTCACACTATTAACCAATTTTAGTCATTCATATGGTAAAATTAAATGGCGTAAATCATTGTAAGTTTAAGTTATTAAATGAATTATTATAATTGATTATTTTTTAAACGCATTAACGCATGCGATGTGCATCGTAATCGTACATCTAGTTGGTTAAGGCATCTGGAGTACCTATCCAGAAGACGCGGGTTCGAATCCCACTTGCAATCGGAAATTTTTCTTTCCTCAATTATCATCTTTATGAATTATTATGTTTGTTAGAAATGAAAAAAATATTAAAAAGAAAATAAATTATTCGTTGTTTTCGTTTCACCATTTATTTTGTTGTATTTTTCATTGGTTAGCTATAATTATAATATATTGTATTTAGACCTTAATATGGGCGTTACATCAATGTAACACCCATATTCCAAGAATGCTTTAAACGAATAAAAAATTATCCATTTTCTGTTTTTGGAAAACAGTAAACCAATTATTAAACCCTGCTGCATGAAGTTTATTCGCGGGTTTATAAATTGGTTTCGAATATCTGCTTGATTTTTGAGTTAAAAAATTAATAGCTCTCTTGTGGAAAATCATCGCCTGGGTATTTATCAAACGTCGTCAACAAGTTGCATTGATGCAATTTGCTTGTTTCTTGTTCTGAAGAAACTTTAAAAATACAGAAACTTTTCAATTTTTTTTCTCTCTCAATTTAAATTGTAGTAACACACGATAATATTATGTGGCACGATTGACAACAATTTTATTTTATCACAAAAATACTATAACTCCGAACCCCAAAAATAAATAAGAAAAAAAAACCCGAAACTCACAAAGAAGTCTTCAAAAGTCGTTTAAAGAAACAAAAGCAAATCAATTACTGGTACACGGCATTTTGAAGTTAATAACTCTTTTACCTGCAAACCGAGTTCGTTGCGGTCTAAGGGGAAGGCATACTCCTTAATCACTAAACCTCACGAACAGCTCCGTACAAGTCAGTGACTGGCACCCATTTTTTACATCCCCATTCCTCATAAATAAGAATAATGACGAAGCGCGTTCATTGGCTGGTTGGAACAGAATTAATTAGTTACTATTAGCTTGTGAGCGTAATTGGAAAGGAATTTTCTTTGCTGACTCGCGTTTCTTTGAATCGGGTGTGGTTGTTAGAACATTATTAATTGTCGCTTGAATTGTGACTGGATAACGTATAATAATATAATACAATAATAATATTCCACAACTATCACACAACGCCATCCAGTCCCAAGTTAAGCAGAGCTTGTGGGTGCTAGACAACTGATAAACATACTTATATATTTCTGAATACACAAATATTATAATTAATTTACATAGACACAAAACGAATGATCGTGCTCATCACACAAACATTTATCCTGGTTGGGAATCGAAACGACATAGCAATCAGGGTCACTAACCACTAGACCAACAGGCCTGTATGTTCTAACTTTACCTTGTTTTTTAATAATGCATAAAATCTGCTAAAAAAGAGCCAAAATCCCACATGAAAAAATAGATTCCAACTCTTTGTTACAGGAATACTGATATTTTTTTAGTTATATAACGGGACATAAAACTAGTCATTGACTTAATGGTTTTAGTTTAAAAACATTGCTAACTTTACCATAATCTGGCTATTTTTTTCCAAATATGTTGGGGCTATCTTTAAAACATTTCATTTTCATTTCATTTCATTTATTCATAAAACAATTTACATTGTGTTTGAATGTGTTACAAAAAATAAAGTTAACAATAGGTACACAAAGAAAACAACAATGACCATTACATTAAAAAAATAACCATTAAAAACAGAGAATCTTATCGAGAAATCATAAAAAGAAAAATGTCGTTGCAGATAATAATCAAAAGTTAACAATTATAATATTTAGACCAGTTCACATAAAATCAAGTATACATGTCACGACTGTAAAATAATTAAAAACAATGTCCAGTAACAATAAATCATTTAAAATTAAGAAGATTTATAGATAATTAAAACCAAAATTCAACCATCGTCAAGATAATTTTCATAAAATTATTCGAAATATTCACCAAAAATAATAAATACCTTTACACAAACGTTTGAGTCATGAATTCATCCACGGAGTAGAAACATTTATCAAGTAAGAAGTCTTTTAATTTATTTTTAAATAAGGTGGTTCTATAAACAAGTTGTTTTATGTCCCTAGGCAGGCAATTGAATAATTTTACAGCTTGATACTGTACACAATGTGTTACAACATTAACCTTGGTGTTCACTTTATGCTTCAAAAATAGTTTTCTTGTGCTTTCCCTTTTAAGCCTTTCGTCCTGCGATTCATAATCAGTTATGTGCTTTGCTAGGTTAGTCAATACGGTGAGAATATAAAGGCAAGGTACAGTAAGTATTGAGAGACTTTTAAAATATTCCCGACAGGACTCGATTTGGGGAATACGAACCATTGTTCTGATTGCCCTTTTTTGTAGCACAAACGCTCTATTAGAATTATACTTGTAGCTATTTCCCCATTGTTGAATACTATATCTCAATCTTGACTCTACCAGTGCATAGTAAACAGATTTTAAGATTTCTATGCTAAGTTCTTCACGTAGGCTCCTTAGGGCATAGCATGCTGATGATATAGACCCGTCTATGGCTTTTAGTTCATTTTTCCAGCTTAATAATGAATCAATAAAAACTCCTAAAAATTTTACTGAGTCAACAATATCTATTTTCTCTCCATTCAACTTTACATCTAGATTATCAGAACAGCGTGATGTAGACTTAAACAGTATGATATTCGTTTTTTTCGTATTAATCATTAACTTATTCGCTGTAAACCATTTTTGAAACGACTCAAGAGCCGTGTTTATAGTAGTGCTTAAAGCCTCTGCCGTACTTTCACTAATAACAACATTGGTGTCGTCTGCAAATGCTACAAGTTTAAAATCCACATTAAGTTTTGTTGCTAGGTTAAGTAAATCATTTGTAAACATTAAAAATAGGATTGGACCCAATATAGTACCTTGTGGGACACCTGTCAAAACCCTTCGTAACTTTGAATGGTAGACTTCTTCAATGTTATTCGAATTCATGTCTTTTACCTCCACATACATACTTCTGTTACTTAAATACGATTGAAAAAGCTTCAAAACTTGTCCTCTTACACCGTAATGTTTCATTTTGGCGAGCAACAATGTGTGATTAACGGTGTCGAATGCAGAACTCAAGTCTAAGAAAATTCCAGCGACCTTTAATTTTTTATTTAACTTCTCAACTACGTCGTGAACTAAAGTGCAAATAGCTTCTGCAGTTCCAACACCTTTCTGATAGCCAAATTGTCTTTTATTTATAACTTTGTTACTATTCAGATGAGTGACTAAACGAATTTTAATTAATTTTTCTAAGATTTTTGAGAGTGTTGGTAAAACGGAGATAGGACGATAATTTTTAGTATCCGTCTGGGAACCTTTTTTGTGTAAGGGAATAACTTTCGCTATCTTAAACTGTTCTGGAAAAATACCGTCCTTGAAACACTTATTGAAAAAGTCTGACAAAGGCAGCGCAAGGATTTTAATATGCTGCTTTAAAACACTAATAGGCAAATCATCATATCCGCTTGAAGCTTTATTAGGCATTGACCCCACAATCTTTACTATTTCCTCGGGAGTAACAGAAGATAAACACATGTCACTATTTACCCTATCAGTAGAGTCCGTTAAATATGAAAGTGAACTATATTCTTCGGCATTCTTCAAAGAGCAATCATAACAATTAAAATGTTCAGCGAATAAATTTGCAACTTCCCTGGGGTCATCAATAATTTTATCGTTTAGTTTCACTAATAGTTTCTTAAAATGAGTTACTTTATTTTTATTTCTATGTCGATTTACTACTTGCCAGATTTCCTTGCTTTTATTTTTAGCTTTCTGTATTTGTACCCCCACAGCAAGACTTTTAGCCACTTTAACAACTTTCCTAAATAGCCTTATATAATTTGTTTTATAGATGTTTATGGTGTTATGACCACTCCCATTATTTACACACAAAAATCTTTTCATTTTACTTGAAACCCTTATACCCTTTGTAATCCATTTTGTGACATTACTTTTATCTTTTAAAATTACATTCCTTTTTTGCTTTCTATAGCTGCTCTGAAAAGCATCATGAAATTTGTGTAAAAACGTATTAATTCCCATTGAAGACCAGTCGATACTCAAAATTTTTCTATTAAATGTCTCGTGGGTATTTTTTGTGAAATTCCGTTTTTTAATAATAATGTTTTGGTTGTTTCTAGGCTTTTTTTCCATTGCCATCTAAAGCGTCAATTTACAAAAAAGTCCTGCATGACCATCCGCTAAGCCATTGTGATCTATAGAAACTTCCTGAATGTATGTGCTATCTAAGTTAGTGATAAAATTATCCAAACATGAGGATGACTGATTTCGGGTGAAAGTATAGGTATGAATAAGCGTTCTGAAATTATAACATCGTAAAAGACTTACAAACTCTGTACACTTTTTATTTTCACAGAGGAGATCGATATTAAAATCACCACATATAATACATTTTTTGTTAAAAAAGTATTCTAACAAAGATTCTAATTTTTCCATAAATATTTTTAAGTTCTTTTCGTCGGGGCTCCGATAGCAACAGCATATATATAACCCAGTATCAATGTCCTTAGTGCAACATATTTCAAATGACTCCGATTTATATAGTTTGTTTATTTGCGAACAATCCAATACCTGTCTACTTCTTTGTCCTAATATAAGACTACCACCTCTTTTTTTGTTTACCCTGCTATTGCATGAAATCAAGTTGTAGTCAGTCAGTGCAAATAAAGGGGCATTTATTTTGTTCAAAAAATGTTCAGTAACACAGATGAAGTCCAGTTTAGGTACCATTTTTTCTACATAAAGTTCTAGTTCGTCTTTTTTATTGCTAATTCCACACAAATTTTGATGAAAAATAGTTAAATTGGCAATACTATTATTCATCTTGTTATTTTTCACTTCACTCACGAAAAAAATCTGACTCTGTCTGTTTAGATACGTCATCAGTCTGTAACAACGAATTTACTGTAATCTGTGCGAATAAACTATCATCGGTTTGAGTACATGCATTTTTTAAATAATTTAATCCACTTTGTTCTCCATCACAACATTTCATTTGTACAATATGATTTTGGTAATTAATTACGTAGTTTTTATGTAAAATTTCTCTGTGAATTAGTCTACATGCTTCCAACTTGTTGACATTTTTCGGTTGTCTGTCACAGTAATTTAAATCTAAAGGAATAAACATTGAGTTTTTACAGTTATTACACACTAGTTTCACTGAATAATTTAATGCATTTGTGTTTAAGAACTTATTGTTATAGATTTTACCCACCAACACATTTGTAGACTTCAATTGACCTAAGGTATAGTGTAAATATGTCTGAACTATCATCGGATTTCTGTCGTTAGAGCCTGCCAGTATCAGTACAAAATCAGATTTGGTGTAATCAGTACACATAGATACACAAGACTTCAGCACTTCCTCCAGCGTCGCATACGGTTTTATGAAAGAAGTCACTAAAAACGAATCCCCTAAGTAATATTGAAGTTTTTGTCTAATACCATATCCTGTTTGATCTGCAAAAATCATAACCCTGTGCTTCCTTTCGCTGATATTCGAAGCTCGCCGTTTGGTAATGTGTTCAGATTGTTCACAGTCACAACAGACCCCTTCCTTAGAGTTATTATTAAAGTTTTCATTTATTTCCTTTGCTTGGTTAATGGTTGTTGCGAGCAAATCATCGCAATGAGTATTTTTGCTCACTGTAGTAGTACAGGCGCTGGGTGTCATCACGTCAATTTCGGTCCTCTTATCGACACTCGTTGATTCCTCCGTTATTATTAAAGTTTCTGGTTTATCAACTAACGACAGTGTCCGTCAGCAACCGTCTCGGTGTAGTGCTCTTTCTGTTTGATAGGGTTACCTTTTTATACGCATCAATAGTAGTTTGACAAGTCCCTAGGTCCATCTTCAATCTAAAATTTTCACTATTTAAGTTCTCAATCTCTAAGTGTGCACTATGTAGTTCTTCAGTTAGCTTTTTGATGGTATCATTTAGGTTCGTAATTGTGTCACTGTCATTTAAGGACATGTTTGGAACACTCATCATTGTGGTGTCAAGTAATGCTGAATTATTGTAGTAGAGATTGTCAAGTGAACCAGACTTATGAGGTTTTCTAAAAGTAACGTTTTCAGACTCCATCATTAAAGTAAATTATTATAAAAAGCTTCTTATGAATTGACAATCGCAAAAAGCAATCATTCAAACCGACTTATCCAACAAAAACAGTTTTTTTTTTTTTTCTTTGTAACTTTGAATTTTTGAGATTTCCTAAAAGTGAATCCTGGTACTGGGGTTTGAACTTGCGACCTCTCGTGTGAAGCTAGCCAGCAAAACAGGACGTCGCATTAACCATTACGCCATCCGCACACTCGAAATAGTTTTGAATTTGTTGTATACTTGCTGTTAATTAGAGTTAATTATGCGGATAACGATATAACGACTAGAAAATAATTATTGTTTGTGACGGTAGATTGCCGGTAGATTGCCACTGTATGAGTCACTTTTTCACTTGTTTATAATGTTCTTGTTATTATAAGATAAATTACACCGGTCGACAAATAAAAAAAAATTTTTTGCGCATGGGTTTTACTTATTATATTCTGATGATACAAGCATATTTACTTAAAAAAATGTGATAACAAATCAAAAATATTTGCTTTAAGAGTTTTTTTTTCAAAGCTTTCAGAGGCGAAAATTAAAGATAGAGTGTCTGTTGGCGCTCAAATAAAAAAAAAACCAATTGTGATATTTTCCTGACATTACTTAGGATTGTAGAGAAAGAAGCCAGGAACAGTTTTAAGTCATTAGTTCATGGTTTTATTGTTAACCCTAGAGCTAAAAGTTATGTTGAGCTGATCACTGACAAGATTACGATTTTTTTCCATCATCAGAAGTAGAATGTCTCTAAAGATACACTAAAAATACATATGCTACATTCTCATTTGGATAAATTTAAAGATAACATGGAAACTTGTACGGAAGAACAAAAGGAACGCTTCCATCAAGACAATTTGAGATTTGACAAGCATTTTAGAGACGTTACAAATGCCAGTACTGAAAGGGACATGATGGGAGACTATATTTGGGAGTTAATAAGAGAAACTTCTACTAAAAATAGCAGGAAAACTAAAACTGTTAATTTTAAATAATTTAACTTTATTTTAAAACTTATTTTGTAAAAAAAAACGTGAATGGATGTACAGTTTCCTTTGTAATAACCCATCTCTGTGTCAATTTTTAAGTATTTTCAATGATTTTAATATACCCATTTTTTTCTCACAAAAGCAAATTCAGAACTTTTTTTTGTTCATATTCTTGTTTCTAGATATACAAACAATAAAAATAACGTATGTAGAACCCATGCACAAAAATGCTGTTGACCTATGTTATCGCACATTATGTTGAAATTTTAGGTAATAATGTTGTACGGGTTGAATTGGTTTTGTTTATACATGTCAAGTCACTTTATATTGAGTAGGTACCGATAATTTATTGCTATAACATGAATCAATAGTTTTCGTTATTATTTTCACAATTTGAGTATAAATCTCTTTAATAACACTGTCACTTATATATTAGTTCATAATTTATAGGTTCAATTAGTTTCACTCCACTTTTAGTCACTGACTCCACTTTTAGTCACTCAACAAGCCAGATAGTTACAACTGAATACCAGTATTTTATAGAATGACTTCGTATCTGACTTTTACAACTCAAAGAGGTAATACGTCACAACTTGCTAAGACTGATTGTAAGAAGACAATGATTTTCGAATTACAGACAACGAGACAAAGGCTTCACTTGATTTTCGTCACTCACGTCACAAATTTTAAGTAAGACCGTCACCGTAGACCAAAGCGTGGCTTAAGGCTGCGTTGCGGAGCAGAGCGGAGAGCGATGACAAGAGTGGAATAGAGATGCGAATTTCGAGCCATGTGATTGGTCAATCGCTCTCAGCTCTGCTC
This sequence comes from Agrotis ipsilon, assembly GCA_028554685.1. Lineage (NCBI taxonomy): Eukaryota > Metazoa > Arthropoda > Insecta > Lepidoptera > Noctuidae > Agrotis > Agrotis ipsilon. The sequence goes on along the minus strand of CM052961.1, from coordinate 4,178,387 downwards.
CGCTCCGTCTCAGTGGAAACGCAACCTAATTGGCGACCCTTAATACTGTTATTATTTAGCCACGAGCTACGAAAATCAAAGCAAAATAAATCAAATTGATAAAATGTGCGCTTTTAACTTGGAGTTGCGGATACCAACCCAATATACAATAGATCTTCCAATATCCTTAAGACTTTTAACTAAAAGAGAGACGGGGACCCCTTTGGGTATAAACGGTAACCGAACAATACAGTTCTATAAACTTCAATACAACTGAAATCCTGAAACTTGCATTTCACTTCAACGAGATATCTCAAACGAAACCCAAGTTAAAGGATTATTTCGAAATACTCGATAACAAGAAGTCGCGAGTGGATCGGAAGCGGTCGCGGACGAAGTGGAGGTTACAATAGAAATGACCGGGTAATTGAAATATTACATTTTAAGTACGTATACAAAGACTTTCGATATGTAATGAAATAAAATATAGATGTAAGGAAATAAAATTTAGAAGCGAATAAAATTTAAATTTTTTATTTTAATTGTGTTAGACAAGACCATGAAATTTAAATTGCTTTGTCCTATGGCAATTAATTTTTGCCCCACTTGTAGTTTTCCCTGTAAGTGTAGTGCTTAAACAAACAATCAAACTTAAATAAACAAAAAATGTTATAGATTATAAAAAAAATGTTTTGTTTACGAATGTGCGACACGCAGCGTTGCAGTCAATCACTCCGCAGTCCTGCAATGCAGTCGACCTGGAATGTGAATTTACTCTTTTGTAAAAGACACGAGAGAGCTGTATGCACAACATATCCTCTGAGCAAGTGTAAAGAAAGAGTATATTTTAATGTCAAGACAATGAAATCAATGACAATGATTTGCTATTCCTGCACTTGTCCGTTACTATCAAAAGGAACATTCCTTGTGTTTGTTTTACCCATATTGTTTATCCTCTAACAGCATGTGTTTCAAACTTTCAAGATTTTGGGCATCAAATGAAAAAGCCAAACTAAGCTTATGGCGTGATAAGAATATACGTGTAGAAACATAAGTATGTATGATTGTGTATGTCGTCTACCGATCGTTGAATTGCCAATATCTTGACATGTCTAGTCTATACTAGTGCCGTCGGGACACCAATGCCTAGGCATAGGCCTATATAGGTGATGTGTCTCAAATGGGGCACTATCGGCAAAGGCCTGCTCCGCGGGACACCTTCTTCTGGATGTTTTTTTTTTACTTTAGACAAAAAATCACTGTCGCTAGTAGCTGTCACAAGGTATGAATATATTCGTATATTTTTTTTTAAGATAAGTTAGTTTTAAAAAAGGTAATTTATATATATTTGTGAACTATTAGTTATCATTGTCTTTTTCCCCTAATGTTTCTATTTCCACATTGCATTCAATACAGTCCAATACTACCGAACAGTTAGATGATAAATTGATAATTCTATCAGTTAAAGCCCCTAGATCCTTTGTTAGATTCCCACACTGAAATTCGTATTTGCTTTCTGCGATTCAATTGTCTGTAGACACAGAATATTGTATCAATGTGTACTCAGAGAATAATAAATAGATTTAGATGGCTTTTGACAAGTTTGTAGGTACTTCAGAATGTAAACAAGTAAAATATTGAAATTATGGAGTTACTGAAGTCTACACGAATGTCTTTCCTTTTCTATCCTATTGCAAGATCTATTTAAGCAGAATAAGGAAAAGTGGCTAAAGTAAATGTTGTCTTCTGATCGTAAAAAATGCTTTTTTCAATAGAGACTTCAGATTCCTAGCAGTGGGAACAGTATAGGCTGATTTACCCAAGAGAAATCCGTCTTTTTTTGACCGAATTCAAAAAGGAGCTCTTTGCCTGCGTCTGTGTTTCCGAACGCATACAACCCTAATCTCTTCAAAGTTGGAGTGAACAGGCTTCTTCTGGGTTAGCTTGCTCCAGCGTCGAACATGTTGTCTTATTCATTCCTGACCTATACTAAGGTTAAGAGCAAACCCATCTCACATTAAAAAAATTATGTGTTCGAAGATATCGTTAGTTCCCACATTTGGTTCAATACTTTTTATTTTGTCAGCATTTTGTTGATTATTACTATGTGCACGATGTAATTAGCTTGCCTACGGATTACAAAATTCTAGTAAGCGAATGTAAGAAAATTATATTTTTATGACAAAATTTGTGTTGAATTACTAAACCAAAAATGTAAAAATAAAACTAAAAAAAATAACCGACTTCGTGTCTTCTTCTTTGTGTTTGCTTTCGAAGTCGTCGATTACAGTTTTTAAGTGTTTTTTTTTTGTAGTTTTGTCTATTATTATTAAACTTGCAACACTGCTGCCTTCGGTTATTCTGAAACAAAGAAAACTGTTGTAACAAAGTATGCATACTTGAAGATGCTTTTTATAAATACAAAGTCCAATTTTACTGAAAACCACGGTGTTATCAAGAAAATGTAAGAAAAATCTGAGAAAATTGTTGGACTCACACGAGCGAAGGAACCGCTTTAACCCACTTTCATATTTATAAGGTGTAGCTGTATTTTAGTTTTTGCTACACTTTGAATAACAAGGAGTATTATACTGATGCTTCAGAAAAACTTCTATAAAGCTCAGCTATTTTTTTTGGGTTTGAGACTCTTCAGATGAGAACTCCCGCCATGGATGGAGCGCTAGGGACTATCAAACTCTTGGAGACTAAAACACACTATTGCTTCACATGCTGTTTCAGTTCCAAAGTCATCATCATCATCCTTAAAACAACAACAACAACCCTAAACAAGCATTTGTCTACAGGCAATGTTTGACAATTTAGCTAATTCTTACTCATGAAGGGAAAAAAACCTTAAAATTATTTTTAAAAAATGTGATCGTTATAATGACATTTGATACGTAATAGCCACCGCCATTACGATTACACGTAAAAAACCTTTGTTAAATATAAACGACCGTACAAAATTCCCATCCAATATTATACCGGGTCCATAAACTTCACAAAACTTCCGCCGATATCTATTGATTATATCGCCATCAAAAAGACAAGTAAGGGTTGCAAATTTATCTACGGACTCATGCAATGGCAATTTCCAGTAGAAATGTCTATAGAGAGGCGCAGGTGGTAAAAGAAATTGTCCCCCATTATGTACGCTTTGCCGGACCATTTTATGGCAACTGATGGCAAATTGTTTGGAACGTGAGATGAACGAAAGGAAATTTCTCTGTTAATATTCATGTCTCGGTTGAACCTTTATGACTGCACGAAGGTTACCGAGATTATTGCAAAAGGTTTTACTCAGTTTTTGTGGGTTTTTGTTTATTCCACATGCGTAGTGTCTCGCCTAAAATATATGTTACTAGCTGTTGCCAGCGGCTTCACCCGCTAAAACTCAAAAATTATCCCACGGGAACATAAAATCGGGATAAAAACTATCCTATGTGCTAATCCAGGTTATAAACTATCTGTGTACCAAATTTCAGCCAAATCAGTTCTGTGGTTTTTGCGTGAAAGAGTAACAAACATCCATCCACACATACAAACTTTCACGTTTATATTAGTAGGATATCAGGATTCTGGGGCAGTACAGTACGGACTGGTTTGCCCGTAATATTTTCTGGTGAGTTTGGACCTAAGGTCTGTTTTAATAAAGCCTATTTATTATGTTGCTCTCTCTGCTTATTATCTGTGATACAAATTCTGATTGCGGCTACTATATCAGCTGGAGAAATAATAACCAAGTTGGTTTTCTTCGTTATTGTATCCTCGCAAGAAATATGAGAAGTAATTGTAACTTTTGCTACGTTGTGCCAACTTCCCCGAAACACATTGGTCAGCAGTAGCACCAGGGGCAAGTATATTTTTATATTGGCAATTATATTGAACTCTTTTTTTACATACTTTTCGTATAAAACTTTTATCAGCGTTATGCTATGTTGCGGGTAATAATAACCATCAAAAGTAATTTGTAAAAAAAGTTCTACTACAAATTACCAAGAAAATGGCTCATTTTGATACACACGAACCCTTTTCCAAGTATTTTGAAAGCTCGTGTTGTGATTTATAAAGGCTAGGACCGACTAGCGTGTATATTATGCAATTACCAACCCTCTCGTCAGTTTCGATGTGCAGGGTGCACACGCCACTAAAATGACGTCATAATTTTCAGGCCGGAACTCATGAATCCAATCCCGTTTATCGTATGCAAAGTAAAACGTTACACGGTGTAATGGTTCACATACATGGGCGATGTTTGGTAGAGTTTAATACCTTTTTGATGGTTTATTACTTTTAAACGCTGTGGTCATAGGTGTCGTTATAAGTAAACATAAATCATTCGCGACTGGTCAGGAATCATTGCAGTTACGACTTTGAATCGGTGAACCGACGCGGTTACATGAAGAATCGAATTATTATGTCACCATGAATATCATCAACATATTTTAATCCAAATATGGAGGCAATCATAATTACTGCAGATATTCGTACCGATATACTAACATCATCAGGAGGATTTAATATTATTATTACACAGTGATGAAATTCCCCAGATTTGAAATTCTAGTGTAACCTACAAAATTAATTAATGTTAAGTTTAATATTAAATTCAGCGAGTATCGTATTTTGTTACTTCTAAGACATCTGCGAATTATGCCGTAGGAAACGTTTGATACGTATAAATTGGATTAAATTTCAATTAGACGATAAAATTTTTGAGAGCACTCTGAACAAGGGGCATATCTTAAGAAAATAATAATTCAAGCTTCAAAATGTGCGACTGGAGAGCGAAGATTTGTATTAATTTTATTTTATTGGAGCTCGCAAAATTTTGATAATTAATTTCTATTTTCGTAAGACGGACTTGTAGATATAAAATATATTTCAAACAATTGTTGAGTCCAAATTAGTTAAAATAATATATTTTCAGCAAGTAATAAGACATCATAAAACTGAAGGTCCCTGAATCTCGTAATAAAGCTCAAGTAACAAATTGTAACGCGACGTGATATTAAAATTCAGAAACATTACGCGGTTCGCGCGCTTACTAGATAGACCCTTCAAAAACACAATTTCGCTGACAAATAGTCGCGAAACGTGATACCGGAACGAAAAAGGGAAATCATTAGGAACAAAACAAGCTTTTATGCGAAAGTTGAAAAGCTAAATACAGTTGAAAGTATGTGTGTATTCATAGGTTGACATAATTGCGACCACCATCAACGGAGCCGAATGAATGGCGTCGTGACGAGCCGTGATGGCTGTGGAGCGTGCGCCAGTGTGCCGCTCTTTTGATGAAACCATGATTACACCATACATACTCATACGTGCCTGTATGCAGCAAGAAAAAACTAGAAACGACAAGGATGTAAGACCGCGTATCTTGGAAAATGGAATTTCTGCGGCAGTGTGTTATGTGCGGTGCCGGAAAATTATGTTGGCTCGCTTTTGAATATTAAGTTCATATTTTCGTGGTAATAATGTGTTAAGTTTATATTAAGTTTTATTTGTGTTTTGGTAGCATAACCTATTTCATTTTCATTTAATTTCAAATAGACAGGTACCTACTTTAATATAATTAAAACTGCTATTGAAGATGAAACATACAATAAAAAATTTAAAAAACCTCCGACACTAAAACCAAGTTCCCTTTAAAAAGTAAAAAATAATAAAAATACGTCGCGTTGGGGGACTGCTAAATTATTCATCATCTCCTGTCTTTTTGCAGTCCCCCAACGCGACGTATTTTTATTATTTTTTCCTTTTAAAAGGGAACTTGGTTTTAGTGACGGGGTTTTTTTAAATTTATTTTTTATTTAATACTTTTTATAGGTACATACTTATATATTTTTTTTGTTGCTAAGAGTACTCCTGATTAAGTCATCAATATTCCCTTTCAGTACGCTTTCATTTGATACCCAACTCGAGTATATTTGCAGACCCTCGGTTACCTTTCCCCACTTTCACCCCCATAACTTCTAAACGGCTTAACCGATTTTCATCAAACATGTCTAAGAACACTCGCAGGTAAGTCACCTTTCATACAAAAAAAACTTAATTGAAATCGCTTCATCCGTTCGGGCTCTATGATGCCACAGACAGACAGACAGACAGACACGTCAAACTTATAACACCCCTCTTTTTCCGTCGGGGGTTAAAAATAAAAAAGTACACTAAACATTTTTTTTTTATCAAACACCTATTTTTCTTGTAAAATTTTAGAAACTTTCAAACAAATTCATATTATAGGCTTGTCTAACAAAAACTATACTATGTAAACTTAACTTTGATGAGGTACGAGGTACCTCATATTCTGGCGTGGTTGTCAGTTCTGAACTTAAGGTCCCCCGACACGGACTCACTATGAAATTCTCCCCAACTTTATAGCCCTCTAGGCTACGTGGTACTAGTATCTTTACAACTCGCATCACGAAGGAAGACGGGCTAACTTTAAAATGTCAGCTATTGTATGAATATAGTGATATGTCGAAATTTTCTGAGGTCTGTGAAAGTTTTCACATAATGCGTTAGAGAAAACTTGTTATTCATTTCTCTACCTCGTTTCTCCGCATAAAACTTCCGTGCTGAATTTTTTTCTAGTTTTGCAGAACTCTTATTTTTATCCTAACAGAATCGGTGATGAAATTAAATGTATGCTATTTGTAATATGAAAAAAATGTCAAGGATTGTTTTGGTATAAATTCTTAATACCAAGAAAGCTACAAAAACACATAACCAACTTCTCGAAAACTCGGTTATTCGACCAGTCTGTACGTTTTCAAATCTAAAAGTTAGCCACTGTCATTAACATCGGTTTGTCTAAACACAACTATTTTCTTGATACTAAGGTCCGAACTAAATTCACGCCGTGATCAAAAATACCAATCTGTAATCCAAATACCTGTTACCTTTAATAAAACTGTTAAATAACGTTCGTCAATTCGTCAATGCCCCTTCCAGTTAAACTCAACGTCAATGATACATACACACGAGGCTACGCGGCTAGGTTGACACGCCTTTGTATTGCGCGCATTCAGCTATGGGTTAAATAAAAACTGAGCTCTGCAAAATGTGAAAAAAACACACGAGCTCTCTCCGTTTTGGCGACAATCCGAGAATTTTCCGTTACAATTTATCCTGGAATATTCAGATGAAGTTCTAGTATTCAGACTTAAGCCGCAAATGCCACCAAGGTATGCATTATGTTTCATACAAATTCCCGCGTTGATTAAACATTCATAACCTAAAACCATAGTGAAGGAGAATCTAATATTTATGAAGAAGATATTTTCATAAACTAAAATATTCCAAAGCTTTCCATGCTTATTTCAGACACAAACAGGTTACAGTTCAAAAATTTTAAATGGAATTTCTGCAAATATTATTCAAACGTGGTCATTCTTCTGAGCTTAAACGCAAGCCTGGCTCTTTGTATTCTAACCGTTACATCGTTTAGCTCTGTTGCATGCGGCATAAAGTCCGCATTTATGACGTCAGAAGGGGCCTTAACGTATGCTTACAACACGCACCTTATTAACTTTAACAAGGAAGGGCATGCAAGACCTTAATTTGAGCGAAGTTATTAAATTTGAATATAAGGACCCCCACGGCGGCGGTTTAATAAAATAATCTACATTGAGAATATCTAAGGAAACCCACACACTATTTAATTAAGGCACATGTCGGTATTATACATGTCTCGTTTACATTCTTTTCCGTGAAAGGGTTTCGTGTGCAGCTATGTGTTTAAGAGTCCCGTTTGAAACTACAGACTGGCGGGGCGTTTAAAGATCGCATTAAAGGATAAGGCGAAAGGAGCATGGTGGGTCGGGTCCTCAGCTTAAGTAAACAATAGTTACACTCAGTGAACCCTAACATAGAAAAATGAATGGTTGGGGTATTTCAATTAATAAAGATCATACATAAAGGAATAATCCTTTCATTTAATATATTATCTAAGAGTAAACGAAATTCTCAGAAAAACCTTTTCAGATTTCGTGAATAACAAAATAATTTAATAAATCGGATTTCAAGCAAATTTTTCTGCTCCATATTTTGACAAAGGATCTTTAAGCTTCCAGTACCTTTTCTTTCTTGGGATTACATTTTGTAATCTGCGTCTGTCAGATGTTTGCTTACCTTCTTTTACGGAGGTATAACCAAAAAATACTATAATTATTAAAATTCTATAAGTGCAAGTTGCCAGGGAAAATGGATTACTATCGTCGTAGACGAAGCTCTTACCCACTTAACGTTATTTACAGACTATTCCCAGCTTTAAACCTAAGAGGGAATGCCTGTACGTACTAGCTTAAGGCGACACAACCACTTTGATGTTTATCTTATTTTACTACACTACTATTTAAGCCGTTTAAAAGGTTAAAAGAATTGCACAATTCTAAATAAAACTGCAATTGAATTAAAACATTTAATAAATCAATCGGATCCATAAGTTAGTAAAACCTTTTTGTCGAATAGGAAACGAGCTGATGATCAACGCCTGAATACATATTTTTTAAAAGAGAGAATACATATTTTTTAAATTATATTTAAGAACAGGAACAGTCGATCACATCAGCTTTCAAACACTACAATAAAATGCCACGGACGCAGATGCGCAGACAGACACAATTAACGCAGTGGCTAAGACGTTGGACAGCAGCGCAGCAAGTCGCGAGTTCAATTCTCGCACGGAAAACATATTTGTATGACCTACAAGTAGTTGTTCCGGGTCTAGGAGTTTGTGTATGTGAGTTTCCATGTTTGTAAGCGTACCCATGAAACCGAAGAAATGTCTAGTGTAGGGCAACGTTTAAAAAAAGTACTTTTTTGCGAGCCCCTCTCTTTTTGCGTTTAGGGTTGAAAATAACCGTACTAAATATAGTCCCGAGCGATACTCGTTATAGAAATAGCAAGGTTCTACGTCATGGCATAATTATAGGTTAAATAATGACGATATTATGTTATCCCTCACAAATAGACCATTATGTAAAGGGCACCGTCTCATTTTACAAATTAGCTCGTTAACGTTTTAAGTCAATCAAACATTGAAAGGAGATTTTGGTTACAATAATAACCGATAACTAACCTATTTTGATATATTCCGTTTTATAGTATTAGATGATGTAAATTATACGGTATGGTTAGACGTAGTAACTAATGCTTTTCTAAGAAACAAAAGCCTCTGTCGAAATCAAGACGTAAAATCTTTCTTATTAATAATATAACTGCGAAAATTTGGATAAATGGATAGCTGGATGGATGATTGTAAGGCAACACTCCAAAACGGCGCCGGTAGTGGAAAAAAAATACGGATCTTTGGCACAAGGATAAATGCATGCTTTTCATCCTTAACGATTAATTTCTTATGTATGTATTTAGTATATAAAACAATTATAAAGCTTACTCATTTCCTACAAAGTTGCGTTGGCACCACCATTTACTTCTATGAGTAATAAATTAACGCCAGTTTCAAAGGTGCGTAATTAGTGTTTTTGCTATGGTTTATTAATAATGGTCGTTAATGAAGTTCAATTAGTAAGTTGGGCCATCAATCTTCCACACTTCAGGAGACAGAATGATGTATGAGCACGTATTGATGAGGCGTACCCAACATTTTGGGACATTATTTGCGAAAATCGTTAACTATTATTAATTAGGAGTGATCTAGTGTTTCTGTTTGATTAAAAGGGACTCAATTACAGATATATTTTACTTAGTTATCCTTACTATAAATGTTAATATATACATTCTAATACTTAAATATTAAAATGTGTAACAGAGTTTGTTGGTTAAGCTTTCACGTGTAAACTGCTGGACCCGATTTTGATTAAATTTGACCTAGAACAGAGACAGATGAGACCATGGATAAGGTTATAAGCTACTGAGATAAGGGGTGACTGAAGCCACATGCATGTGCTAGTACAAAAACAATTACATTGAGACATTTTACAGAAAAATTAAACCACGTATGACGACATTGTTATACTTTCTATAAACTTGCTCCGCCATATTGGATTATAAAACTTAATTGGGTTGTAAAACAATGTACTCAATGTAATAATGTTCAGATTATCCTGTACAAAATTCGTTACAATATTTGTGAACGATACAAAATATTTCCATACAACGACGACGTACGGTACAAAGTAAGTAAAGCACACAAAGAGCCTGTCAATGTGGGTAATCCATGAGAAAACAAGGCGAAATATTTGTTTGGTAAGCTGTCGACTTGTGTAGACACGAATATCGAACCTGAGGGAATAAAAATAAAACATATAACCCCAAACGTACCTCTCTCCAAATTGGGATTCGAGGTGTCTCTCAAGCGGACATCGGTTTCGGAAAACGACCGATTACTATTCGATTCTGATTATTCGAATTTCAAATCGGTCCCTAGAATAAACTGGTGGGCTTAGACTGGTAAATTAATTATTAATTAGTTCGTTGTGCCTGAAATTGATTGTTTCCAAGAACGTTCGAACGCTGAAACAAAAATAAACGTAAACAAGGGGTAAAGAATTGATGAGGGTAATTAAGTTAAATGATTATTCCTTATTATTTCGATGTTCACAGTCACACAAAATACAAGTTGGTTATGACAGCTCTTATGACATTAGCTAAGATTAATTAGACGTTCACACATCCTTTCCTTGTTCCTCAAATATTATTTTCGTGTTATCCGATAAATTCTAACATATTCAGCTTTCAAAACGCTCAAATGTGTCTATGTAATCGCTAGAATTCCACTTAGGCGTATACAAATATTTTACATAGCAATCGCTGTACTGTGAACAAACATTAGCTTACTTGTTCGTTCTATGGAAATGTATTTAACGGGAACATCAACAGTATCGCCCGAGGCTTTTAACATTCCAGCGAAAGCCACGACTTATATGTCGATACCAGTCATTTTAAAGTACACTGACGAGTCTTATAGCGGAGGATTCCTTTATAGAACTGACATAGGACCGTTTTCTTTGACTGTTATCTTTTGATATACGGCACAAACGAAATAGTGGAAGAAGAAAATCGAAAATTGAAATGTTTCTACGTTTTCTATTTTATATCTTTGGATGATCGAGATCTTTGTGAGTTACCTTTTGTTATAATGACAAAATAATAACGTCTTGGGGGTATAAAAACATCTTCTAATCACGATAAATGAATTACGACCCGTCTGTCGTAGGAGGACAAGATTGATAACACTTTTTCCTTAATCATTAATTCAATGTAGCCTCAAATTGTATGCAAACCTCGCTAAGTGCATTCCTTGGCGCAGTATGAAAAGTTTTAATGGTTATTATTCATAACATGCAGGAGTAAGGACGAAGGTGTCTAACACTGGTATTCAAAATAGTCGACTCAGCTCAAGTCAAGCTCAACACACCCTAATTCCGTCCCATTAGACACATTGATAGCTATAGTTTGATTGTAAATGTACATTAATGCTCACTTTTAAAGATTTTTTAATATTAATAGTTTTAGGATCCGTCGTTTTGAACAGTTGCCATGGGTTCTCGAACCCAGGGCAGAGCGGGACTGTCGGACTCGTACTGACTTAAAACCACGGTGTCCTTCAGTAGCCCTTTAGTCCAGTCATTAAAGCCAAAACCCGAAAATAATTAGTAACTTGCTGAAATTTTAAGGGGTTCTTAAAGAAGGTAAAATAACTTACCGGGTGATTTTGCAGCGTTCTGGGGTGTACGGAAAGGGTTGAAAAGGGGTGAAAAGTGTTTTTTCGTTAATAACATTGTCAAAAAAATTAGTAACACGCTGCAAATTTGGAATTAGGTTGTTCTTACCGTTTTATAACGTGTATCAAATTTGCAGCGTTTTGCAACATACGGAACATTGTTTATTTTTAAAAAACAATGCAATTTGTTAATAACAAGGGTAAAGAAATTAGTAACAAGCTGCAAATTTGGAATTAGGTTGTTCTTACCAGTTTGTAACGTGTGTCAAATTTGCAGCGTTTTGCAAGATACGGAACATTGATTATTATTAAAATTATGAAAAAATGTTTTACCGAGACGACTTTAACACGTCGTATCTTAAAAAGTACTAACGTTAGACCATATGTTTGTTAGTAACTAATGTTCCGCTTTGAAAGCCCTATCCAACGATGTGTCACATGTTACCATTGAGGGTGGGCCCAGATTTCATACATCGGTGTCCCAATATCCTTTGATATACGTTACAAAACGGTAAAAACAACATAATTACAAATTTACAGCGAGTTACTAATATTTTCCACTCCTTTTATTAAAAAAAATCATTGTTTTTTTAATAATAATCAATGTTCCGTATGTTGCAAAACGCTGCAAATTTGATACACGTTACAAAACGCCAAGAACAACCTAATTCCAAATTTGCAGCGTGTTACTATTTTTTTTGGCAATGTTATTAACGAAAAAACACTTTTCAACCCTTTTCGTACACCCCAGAACGCTGCAAAATCATGTGGTAAGTTATTTTACCTTCTTTAAGAACCCCTTAAAATTTCAGCAAGTTACTAATTATTTTCGGGTTTTGGCTTTAATGACTGGACTACTTTATGTACCGGAGTCGCAGTATACGTGTGTCCCGCGACCTTGACAGGCTTTGGCCCTAACTGAATTAAGCAATTGACTTAAGATAGGTTTTAGAATACGAGTGTAACAAAACTTTAAGAAAGGTAAACCAGTCATGAAGTGAAACAATTTTCAGTTCCACTGGCTTTGTGCGTTCTTTTACTAAATTAAGGTTGTTTATTTATAAAGTAAGTCCATTTACTTTTCGTAGCATGCGAACGTTTATGTATGCGTGACTTTGTTGAATTAGCTGCTGTAACGATTTGGGAAAATTATAGAGACGATCTTTCATTTGTTCATTATCTTGTTGTAAATAAGGGCTAAAATAATAGTGTATTTAACGCGTTTATTTATGCGATCACCTACTTACGTAGACGTTTTCTTGTGTACCAATAAATAAGTTTATTTTGCCCATAAAAACTAAGGAAGGGGCTCACAGTAATTCGATGACATCATAAAATTTTCGTGGTAGTTTATTAAGAGGTTTGATGGGCCGTTTCGCAAAAAAAGTTGACTTCTGTACAAAGGACTTACTAAAATATTGAGAGAGACTTATTTATTTACAGCAAATAATACGTAGAAATTGACGCCTAAATATATAATTATTAACAGGCTAGGCAGATGATCAGTGTATTCAGAATAAAACGTAATCATTTTACGGAAATGCTTTATGTAATATTATGCGAGTGTTCGTAAGAAATAACAGCTGTGTCTGAATTTTCTTTCCTCAGTGGTAGACGCCCACGGCGACGGACGTCGGCAGACGATCTCCGGCCACTGTAGGCTTGGGAATGCGGACAGCGAGTAAAAGGCAACTCGCTGTCCAACCATGGACCATGCCCGGGTCGACGGCGCGTCGTGTTCCACGCGCGCCTCAAAGAGCATCAGCAAAAATGACGGGGTCCCCTCTCAGAGGGCCAAAGCCTGCCATGGTCGCGGGACTTATTTCATTACCGTGACTCCGGAACATAAAGGGCTACTGAAGGACACCGTGGAGGATTTTAGTCAGTACAAGTCTGACAGTACCTCCCGCCCTGCCCGGGATGAGAGGACTCATTTGATAATTTTACCATGATTAAAAGTATGCTTTCCTCCAATATGTTACATTACTTAAATATTCAGGGCATTGTCCAAAAATAAACTTAAAAAGCTACTTTTATGACTCAAAGGTGAAACAAGTTCAACATAACCGAAAAAACTCACCGAAGAACTTGTTTAAAAACTTCTTCAGCCCGTAAAACGAAACAAACCATGACGATACACCACAGTTTTCTTGGAGTTTCAATAAATATTTTATTACCGCAGATAGTTAGAAAGTGGCGAAACTTTTTCGATAAGTCCGTTGGCTAACAGCTGAACTCCTTGTTTCATGGCTCGAAGCGATTCGATGACTTTTGTTTAGACATTATGAGAATGTACGAATTGTCGTGAACATGGGCTTTAGCGTCTAATATCTCTGGTGGCTATTTCTGCTTTTATCGGAAAATACTTTTCTCGCTCGATTTCGTATTTTGTGGGTTTGTTTCGTTGAATATTGTCTTTTGGGGAGCATTTAATGGTAAATGCTTTTTAAGGAATGAAAGTGTTTTGGGTCAAATGTTTTGTTTTTAAACAAATAAGAAACTCATAAATATAAACAGACACTGCATAATTTCACCCACTAAGATCACTAATGAAATTTTTGATTCTTCTCGTACCTATTCTTCAGAAAGAACAGAATACGCTATTAGTTAGGTTAGGTAGGTTTATAAATATATCAGTGTATAATCTTCTTAATGTCTATTTTTTACAATAGGTAAGTGCGCCACAAAATTATTTCCCCACGAAAAAAAGTATGGATAAGTTAGCCAAAAGCTTTTTTTAATTTTGATTATTGTTAATTCGCCACATTTTTTCCGTACAGATAGCAGAACAATTAAATAATAAAATCCAGCATAAAACTACCAAAAACGAGGACACAGTGTGGAATCTGAACAGAAAGTACTAGGAGAACACGAGCAATAGGTATTTTTTTTCGTGGCGAATTAATTCTGTGTTGAACTTACAACAACCCATTAAAATCAGTTACCATAACAGAATCAAAACGAAATGTAAGTGAATAGCCCAACAATATTGCATGAAACGATTTGTAAAAATAGGCATTAAATTCAAATCAAACAAATAAAACCGACTAACACCGCATTGCTACAACTGAAAACCAATCTAAAACTAAAAATACACTAAAATGTACAAACTGTAACAAATGCCGTACAAAACTCATTCCATTGATTTATTTTTTGTTGTGCCAACGTTTTGTGAATCCTTGTCGAGATTGCGTGAGTGTGTGTACAGTCAACAACAGCAGTAAGTATCCAGTATCTAGGCAGCTAATTAGAAATGTTTTGTTTCATACATGTATATAATTTTCGTTTTAATCTAGCTTTATTTTTTTTTTGTTAATATTTTCTTTAATAATTTTAGATTCTTTAATAAAAGTAATTAAGCTTATAGACTCTGTAGACATAGATAACTTAAACTTAGATCTATTTTTTATATTTTTTTTGATAACCTGTTGCTATGAACGAAATGTGCTAAAAACAGTTTAGATCTACTTAATTTTTCAGTTGGTTAGTGCATGTTTTTTATAATGAAAAGGTACTATGCCGATGTCAACATAAGTAAATACTAAAATCTATCGCTACACACTTTTTTAAACTATCACGGTTTGCTTCATAACTTAAAATGTCACTTACGGGATATCTTCCGTTCCGTGACTCTCCGATCAACCCGCGATCATGGCGCTTGCAACAGCGTCGAAATATCGGGAACTCAAACAAATACAGAATCACGGAAGATATCCCGTAAGTGACATTTTAAGTTATCTATTCTTACATCTTATATATCATCAATACTCTTACGTAAACTTTATAAATATTTTTATATTTGACATTTATAAGTATCTAACAGTTTAAATTCTCGTTTACCATTTGGTTACCCTGTAACATCAACAAAGAAGTTCTCCTAAACTTTTATGTTGGCTGTACACACGGCTACACATCAAGCTAAGCATAAAATCGTACGAAGAGAGACCAAGACAAACTGGTTTTTGTAAAGCTTGATGTGTAGCCGTGTATAGCTTGATGTGTATACATGTACTGTATAGAACGAGTGTCGGAGTTCATTTGAATGCAGGTTGCCTCACGGGGCATCAGACAGGCTCTAATACAGAGTGATATCATCTGGCTGCTGTCACGTCGGAAGAACGCAGCGATTTACACACGGAAACTTATTTTGTCGGAAGGATCAAGGAAGACGTTTAGATACTCGTGTGTACCTGTTCAGATTAGGTAGGATTTATGGTAGTTGATGTCTTCGGCGTGATGCCAGCGGGTCTTGGACGACGGAATCCACTTTTTGAATAAAGACTCTTATAACTTAACTTAGTAAAATTATAACAAAACTAGCGGCCCGCCCCGTGCTTCGCTAGGTGTTACAAAAAATAAAGAAGATAAAGAACAGCTTGACTAATTTTATGCAAACTTCACATAAATAATCTACTAAATAGTCAAAACAATGATATAACATTTGGTTTAGACAGGTGAGCCCGTTCTTGAGTTATAAAGTTACAACGAAAAGTAGCATTGATTTTAAAGATGAGTAAGATTTTGTTTGAGGTATTAAAGTCACACCATTTAATTCAATTAAGTAACTAAAGGTCCTTTCGAATGGCAAACTTTGGAACAAAGGAAAAATAATTGTTTTAAATTCATTAGCAAATGTAGTATTTATGAAAAAAATACTATAAATATAATAAATATAACAACAAAAAAAAAATACAACTATAAATATAATAAACTAATTCATTGTTACTCTTGTAAACTGTTATTAATATTATATGTATGTATATGAATTTTAATAAATGTATGTGACAAGAATCTGAAACAGTATAATTATATTTTGCTACTATTTATCCAGTTTCCAATTTCAACAGCAATCTTACATTTCGATGAAACTCAACAAAAAATCGATAGTATTAATAAAACGCGCGTCAACACTCCAGCAAACCAATAAAGGTTCAACGTAACAGAAAATACCCTCAGAATATCGCTGAATAATCATAAGTCGAAAACGTGTTTCCTTCAGATATCGGTAGATCAGCGATTTTCAAAAACGACAACATTTCTTAGAAATACGTTTTAACGATGTTATTTTTTCCCTCTCATCTATTTATTGTACCTGACTAAACAAGATGGCGAATCTTGGCCACAGCTGACGATCACATTTAGATAAATAATAAAAGTTCCGAGGGCTCACCTCTGATATTCTGCTTCTACTTTTGTTTTGTCTATCTTTTTTTAACAGAACTGTCCATTTCCATAAATGTGTTACTGGTTTTAGATTTTATGGTAGATTGCACGGTCATTTTTTATTCAGAGCAATTAACTGCTGGACATAACCCTTTCCGAAATGAAAGCTATAACCGTACCTAGCTGTAAATACGATCAGATTGCAAATGAACAAAACCGAAACCTACCTGGAATTTTCAAGTTAAAATTCGATTTTCATAAATAAATTCAAAAACATTTTAGTCTAGAGCACTCAGCTGCTAAAATCAGTAACAAACAGCGAGCGCTGGGTAAAAGCAATTTCATTTGAAATTGCGAAATGTCTATTTCGGTGACACATTCTAACATTACTCTTTTGGTGTAGAACAATTGAATTAGAGGTACAAATATACCCACATGTCCTTTGGGCACAATAATACTCGGCCATAAGGTATGCAAGCCGCACATATTCGGTAGGAGGAGCGGAAAATACACATCGTATCCATTACAGCGACAATGGTGTGAGACCTCCACGATGTACACTCGGCTTAATTATTTATAAGCAGATGAGTGCCTACCTGTGTTCCGCCCGACACTTGAATGACGGGCTCATTCAAATTATGGTCCGTCTCACAATTTGTGTAATTTTCCTGTGTATCCCAAGTTCTGTAATTTGCTTTTGAGTGTAACATGAGGTCAGCACTTACGAAATGTTTCATTATGAATATGATATTAGTTTTATAAGAAACAATAATAATTAGTTTGGCTTTTATTTTGTTTTAGAAACTAGGCAAATAGCAAATCTATTCCTTGCTTTTAAAATACCTTTATGAACTTTATAAAATCACTAGCTGTTGCCAGCGGCTTCACCCGCTACAACTCCAAAATTATCAGACGGGAACATAAAATCGGGATAAAAACTATCCTATGTGTTAAACCAGGTTATAAACTATCTGTGTACCAAATTTCAGCCAAAACCGTTCAGTAGTTTTTGCGTGAAAGAGTAACAAACATCCATACATCCATACATACAAACTTTCACGTTTATAATATTAGTAGGATGAATACCTCTGCAAGACCTAAGCAAGCCCTTCATTTTTTATATCAATGTACATTTAACATTGTACACAACGCAAAGTTGGGCAAGAAAAGCGGTGATGAGTTGAGAGTGGGGCAATTTGGGTATGGGCAACGGAACCCTAGGGGACAGAGGCTGGCCGACTTTCTGGAGAAAGAAGAACTCTTCATGATGAACTCTTTCTTCCAGAAGCCGCCTCACAGGAAATGGACCTGGCTGAGTCCCGATGGTTCCACGAGAAACGAGATAGACTTCTTCATGACCGACAAGAAACGGATATTCAGTGATGTCTCTGTGATCAACAGGGTGAAAACCGGTAGCGATCACCGAATCGTAAGAGGCTCGCTGAATATCAATGTTAAACTTGAAAGGTCCAACCTGATGAAGTCTACTTACTTCTAGTGGGAAGTTATACACTTCGGTCGCAAAGCCCGTTGACAGCTTGGTAGGAGATCCAAGAGCCAAGCTGTCCCGACATTATACCGAAGATATCCCGGACATCAGTCTGTACGAGATTAGGATGGCCCTGAAACAGCTTAAGAACAACAAGGCGCCGGGCGAGGACGGAATCACCTCAGAGCTTCTGAGAGCGGGTGGAACACCGGTACTTAAAGTCCTCCAGAAGCTCTTAAATACCGTCCTGTGCGTCCTGTCCCGAAGCATGGAGCAGAGGTGAGGTGGTGCTGTTCTTCAAAAAAGGTGATAACGGCCTATTGAAGAACTACAGACCCATCACGCTTCTGAGTCATGTTTATAAGCTGTTTTCAAGGGTTATCACGAACCGTCTCGAACACAGACTTGATGACTTCCAGCCTCCCGAACAAGCCGGTTTCCGAAGAGGCTATAGTACCATAGACCACATCCATACGCTGCGGCAAGTTATACAGAAGACCGAGGAGTATAACTTGCCATTATGCTTAGCGTTTGTGGACTATGAGAAAGCCTTCGATTCGGTGGAAACATGGGCGGTGCTTGAGTCACTCCAGCGATGCCGTATTGACTGTCGGTACATCGAGGTGTTGAAGTGTTTGTATAATAACGCCACCATGTCGGTCCGAGTACAGGAGCAGAGTACGAAGGCGATTCCATTGAGAAGAGGCGTCAGACAGGGGGATGTTATCTCCCCTAAACTGTTTACTGCCGCAATGGAAGACGCCTTCAAGCTCCTGGAATGGCAAGGACTTGGCATCAACATCAATGGCGAGTACATCACTCACCTTCGGTTTGCCGACGACATCGTAGTCATGGCAAAGTCGATGGAGGAACTCAGCATGATGCTCGATGGCCTCGACCGAGTTTCGCAACGGGTGGGCTTGAAAATGAACATGGACAAGACGAAAATTATGTCAAATGCCAATGTTGTGCCCACCCCAGTCTCTGTTGGAAACTCGGTACTCGAAGTTGTTGACTCATATATCTACTTAGGACAAGTAGTCCAATTAGGTAGATCCAACTTCGAGAAAGAGGTCAGCCGCCGAATCCAACTCGGTTGGGCAGCGTTCGGGAAACTACGCAGTGTCTTTTCGTCCGATATACCTCAGTGCCTCAAGACGAAAGTCTTCAACCAATGTGTGTTACCAGTGATGAGTTACGGCACCGAAACGTGGTCTTTCACTATCGGCCTCATCTCAAAGCTCAAAGTCGCTCAGCGAGCTATGGAGAGGGCTATGCTCGGTGTTTCTCTGCGTGATCGAATCCGAAATGAGGAGATCCGTAGACGAACTAAAGTCACCGATATAGCCCACCGGATGAGCAAGCTGAAGTGGCAATGGGCAGGCCATATTGCTCGCAGAGCGGATGGCAGATGGGGTCGAAAAGTGCTAGAGTGGAGACCACGGACTAGCAAGCGCAGCGTAGGACGTCCACCAACAAGGTGGACAGACGACCTTATGAAGGTCGCCGGAAGACGCTGGATGCAGGTCGCTTCCAACCGGTACTTGTGGCGATCAAAAGGGGAGGCCTATGTTCAGCAGTGGACGTCCTATGGCTGAGATGATGATGATGATGATGACATTTAACATTGTCTAACAATAAGCTATACTGTTTCTAATTACAACAGAAGACGATCATTATTCTGATCACAATTGATCAGAATAATGATCGTCTTCTGTTGTAATTTTCTCTTTCTGTCCCAATGGACAGAAAGAGAAAGAAAGAATAAATAAATGACGTAAACATAGTATTGTTTGATAAAAATACAAATGAATTCGATCGTGGATAGAAATAGATAGAAAGATTTTTCATGCTGCTGGCCCCGATTAATTTTTAATTTTGAATGAAAAACCATTTTTTATTGCGAACATCCAAAAGTCTTAGAACAAAAATTGTTCAGTAACATGGGCCTAGGTACCCCACGAGACGTTGCATACTAATTAGTAGTTACGTAAAAGTTCATTCATACGTTTACAAATTCATAATCAATTAAAAACTCTAAACACACGGCTCTTACTCCTCAAAGCAACAATGAAGAGGAAAATGCTCTTCCCCACATAACACTCCATCTAGTGACAGCTTCCCTTTGTGTCTGAATCTAATAATACAGTGCTGCATTGGCCTACATTTGGTCCCTGGCGTAGACAGCTGAACATCAGCTGAAGTGGGTATATTTTGGTGCCAGTATGGATTTGTGAGTGTTACAGGAATAAGTGTTTAATGTGGATAATTTTATGTTCATTACGACTACGTACGTATTTGGAAAAATTACGGCGTATTTTCCTGTCACGCTGATTGCACGCGGATGGTCAGTGCTGATGGGTCAATATACTATGTAGTAAGTTAGCGTTTCTGAGTAATGCTGACCTATCAGCGCTGACCATCCGCGTGCGATCAGCGTAACAGGAAAACATCAGTTAGTTTTAGTTCTAGAACTTAAACTTTCCAAACTGGTCAAATTTTTACCAAACTGGTGCATTAATAACGAACAATTTAAACTTATCCAGTGTTTTTTTTTTTTTTTCATTACACATTAATGAAAAAAACAAAGTTCATAAATTAAAATCTCAAAAACCGGGCAAACATTTAGTCAGAATAAATAAGGGTAAAATTAAATCTAATTATATAATTTACCTGATTTGAAAATTTAACTCACAAATATTGAAAAAAAAATCTATTTCTTTTATTTTCCCAAGAAATATTTGCGAAGAGAATTAACTGCTTGAGTGAACAAATCTAGAATGTGAAGTCTTACTGCCAAGTACTCCTATTTAGTGCCAAGCAAAAATCTAAAGCCTCTCGTTAAAGTGTTCTTACTGGGTATTACTAGCACCCATAACTACATTTACTACTTTTTCCACTAAGCAGCGTTACTGAGCTCTTATAGCGGAGTAAAATAACACACACTTGCAGTACTCGTAGCTCACACACATTCTTATCAGTTACCAGTAGGGTTTTAAAGCGCGTTAAATAAACGTCACACGTTCATGCATATTTTAGCGGCGAATATGATATAATTCCTACCTTCGATACATAAGCATTTCGCCAATTTTGTTCTAGTCTGATGAAAGTAATTTGGGCGAGTCTTCTTCCGACTACTTGTTATTAGTTTTGAGAAAAAAAAATATTATAGGCCCTATGGCGATTGACATAGGTACTGCAACGCATGATGCAGTTAGGTGCGGGAGTACGTGTTGACATTGTCTGAAAGTATCACTCTTTGTAACACGCGTAGTGCAACACACAAAACGCATTCACACACGCGTTCATCATTTTGTCTCCGCGTGGAGACAGAGAGACCAGTGTGTTAATCGCCCATGAGTAAAGTATTCAAATATTAGATATTTTACTGTTTTGTGTAACAAATACAGTTTCAATGACGAATATTCTGTCTATATACTGCCTGTCTACATAACAGTCTCTCTCATTCAACTAATAACATGCTTAGACCAAAACCAGTCAAACGCCCCAAACTGCCCAAAATATCATTCTCCGGAATTTGGAGTCCGATAGGGTCATAAATCACAGATCCTTCGAAGCCTATCGCCCTGGTACCGAGCTTGAAATGACAGCGCTCTATAATGGTTGTTATATAAAACAGGGTTACTTGCCAACCTTGAATACTAAGACGCAACTTAGGTACAAGAACATTTGAAGAGGCTTCAGTCTGATGGCTCTGGCTTGTCTCGGGGTTGGAATGTCGATTGTCGTCATGATTTTATTTCTTTGGTGCTTTTTTTTGTCCTTCAAGTACTGACAATACTTATATTATATTATCTTTTCTTATTCTCCATTTCGCCTCGAAGTTTAGTTAATTAAATATGAAACATTTCTCCTCAAAGCAAGATAATAAATCCTTTATCCTTACTGTGAAACAAAATATGCTCGTTATGTTTCGAGAAACATCGTCAGACAGGTCTCATCTAAAAGCCCCGTAACTAGCCAATTAATGTTATCCCCAAGATCATAACAACACCCACTAAAATTACCAACTTAAAAGCAGTTACACTCGCTTCTATCCCAAATAACATAAGGTTGAAAATTTTGTGTTTTGACTGCATTAAACGGGTTGTCATTTTGTGAATATCGCGTCACATGTTCTACTTGTTATCGTGTAAAGCCGCCATTCCATTGCGGCGTGCGGACACGATACACGCGTTAGTTGCACCGCCCTGTAGTCAGGGGTTATCTAATTAACTGTAGACTAGAGTAATGGGAGTTTTGTATTTCAATTAGGTAAATTTTTTCCATCTGAGTACTACTTGAAACATAGGAGACGTGGCTCTGAGCAATAGCTCTGTTCACTCACTGCGAAAAATTACATTTAATTATTAGCATGAGACAGGTCTTTTTTTAACACAGCAATCAAAAAAGTCAAACTTCCACAATTGGGAATAGTAATAATTACAAGCTATTTAGGATTTATTATTTTTAACTTAAATTAATTTAATGAAAGAGGTGTTGAGACTTTAATTAAAATTTTAATTACAATACTCAGTTTCATATAAACAATACAAGCTAATTCTACATACGACCAACGTTTACCCTGGGCCGTCGTGCTCCGGGGCATCCGGAGTACACTCTCAAAGAAACAAAACGGCTCTGGAGCCGGATGTGCCGTGATAAGGAAACCGGATGCCGATCCCTGGCTAACGAACAACTAGCAAGGACCAACCAGTGACACCAGACCCCTAGACGGGGCCTTCATCCAAGCCATAAATAACTGGTCTCGAACAATAGAGGGGAGGAAGGGAGGTCAATTTAAATTGGGTAGTCGCATCTACATGCTAATATAGTGAAGTAATGCCAAAGTGACGTAAAAGCAAACTTCCTTTGATACTCGAGTCCTAAGAGTACGCGTCTTTATAATGTAAAAGTTATTTGAGTGGCGAATATGTTTTATAGGGAAAATGTCAGGGGAAAAGATAATGGACTGATGTCAGCTGTTTACCTTACTTTGTCTTCAAAAAATTTTTAACATTCGTAAATGTTTCAATAGATACAATACAGTTGCAGTTAAAATTGAAAACCACATAGTTAAAACATCGGTTAATTTTATTAATTAATTATTTCATTCCACTTAGTTTGATCAATTAAAATATAGTGTTCATTTGTGCGAATGATTTCTTGAAAACCAATTATTTTAAGCCTTTAATACTCGTTAATTTCAAATAACGTTTATTCAAACTGCAGTAGCCTACCCTACTTTAATTTAGCAAGTTAATAAAGCCACAAATTTCTATGTTACAATCTAAAAAAAAAGATTACATACCACTTAAAATTATCTCTAATCTCACATAACAATAAATATTCTTGTTCTACTCAACCATTCCAGACTGAAATAAAGATCACACTGGATAAAACGGCTTTTGATAAAAAAAAAACTCCAGTTACTCTTTTCAAACAAAACTTACAAGGGAAAAGCTACTTTGGGTTTTTAAACTTAGGGTTCAATTTAATAGTAGGTCATCATTGAGTAGTTAGCATACGGATGCAGTTCATTACTTGTAAGTACTGTGTAATGAAAATGGAATCTCTGGAGGAAAGGAACGGGAAAGTAGCGTTATAAATGTGTAATTACAGAGCTATATCGTGTAAGGTATATTCTCAGAGCTTTCTCAAGATTTCCAAGCAATCAGCGTAACGGTCTGTGGAGATAAGAATAAAGATAAAATATTTGAGCAGTAGCTTTAACTAATGTTTTACTTCACATTGATCATTGCGTTTTAGTCTTAAGGTTGCCATTTTTGTTTTTAGAGAGCTGCCCTCCTCTGTTATCATAGTAGTTAGTTAGAAAGACTCGAATTGCACCAATTAGGATAACGATTATTATTAAGAAACAAAGAATAGACCTAAGATAGAAAGAGCTCGCCCAGAGGGAAATAGACCTCGTGCACATCGACGGAACACAGAAGAAAACTGTCTAGTGTCGA
Organism: Agrotis ipsilon; assembly: GCA_028554685.1. NCBI lineage: Eukaryota > Metazoa > Arthropoda > Insecta > Lepidoptera > Noctuidae > Agrotis > Agrotis ipsilon. The sequence goes on along the minus strand of CM052961.1, from coordinate 4,154,089 downwards.
ACTGCGATAAGCTGGTGGCCTTACGCTAGACGTATTGCTGAGCAGTCACTGCAGGTTCCAGGTAGACTGCCTTGTTGTTGGCCGAGATGGACCCCAGTAAGTGTACACCACTCATCGTAATTATTCGACTGCTGTGTGCGCCTGCTCAGTAGCTCTATGTCTATAAGGTTACATTTAATTTTGTCACAAATTGTATATACCCATACAATTGCTGCTGCATTTATTTTGTAAATACTTTTCTTCTAAGAAATATTACTCTATCATTTCAAAGAAATACTTTCTGAGAAACGTGAAACATATGTATACTTTCCTTCAAGAGTTGTTCAGAAATATGTTACTGTCTTATAAGCGAAGGTAACAAAGGAATCAGACGCAGCTGTTCGGCCAGTAAAAATTGCGAAGAGACACTCGTAAAATGGAAGGACTCCAGAAGTGATTGATGATCTAAAAACTCTAAGATAAACGCTGAAAGTGTTTTTCTCAGATAATCTGGAAAATTTTGAGGTTTCCTTCCTATCTGCAGAAAATTTTGTCGCTAATTTCTTCGGTATAAAAACACTTTAGTACACAAACGATGTGATTTTTCTGAAAGAGAATCGAGGCAAACTTTTGAAAATGGAAATCATTACAAATGTTTTGAAAAGTAAAATGATAGGAAGAGGTTAATAATAATATCACCACATTTCGCTAGTTATGATTAAGTGCCAAATCAGAAAATCCCAATAACTTAGAAACCAACCTGGGAATCGAACTCAAATCCTCAAGCTCAGCAGTTGCGGTTACTACATATAGACCAACGAGGCAGGCCAAAAAATATTTTTATAAATACTGAAGAAAACACACGGAGTAAATGTATAGAATTACCGTCATCATCATAATATAAGCACCCAATTGAAGCAGCAGAAAACGCCAAACACGAAATAAGAAAAGTATGGAGTAAAGCCGGTAAAGCATACCAATTTAATAGCAACCTAAAGGATAAACAACAGACGAGACCAAAATACCAAACACTTCAAACAGACCGCTATAAGCACCCTTGAAGGGAGAACCAACGACGCAACTGTACCAAAATATAATGACCTCACAACTGGCACAAAACAAAAGATATAGATAAAAATATAAGGACTATTGAAGAGGAAATAATCAAAGGGTGGGTCCAAACCCAACCCGTGGGAAATTACACATGAAAGGCAAACCAAAATGTCTTGCGATTAAATCTGTCTGTACCCGCATTTCTGTCCCATCGAGTCATTAAATTGAGTGGAAATACTGAACGTTGGGGTCGTGTTCCAATTTAGTATAAATTCAGTGGACACGTGTTTGCAGATTGCAGTCTATTTATTTAATATGCGAAAGCTAATGTCTCGGTGATGAAATATTTGGTGGATTAAACACTGTTTTAGACTATCACGGTTTATTTTACAATTTAAAATGTCACTTACGGGATATCTTCCGTGATTATTATTTGTTTTGAGTTCCCGATATTTCGACGCTGTTGCAAGCGCCATGATCGCGGGATGACTGATCGGGAACTCAAAACAAATAATAATCACGGAAGATATCCCGTAAGTGACATTTTAAATTTGGTGGATTTTCTTCCAGCGCTAACGGTCATTTGAGTAATACCTTTCCGTTTTATGGAGCAGTCTAAATTAGCTTATGCATATTAAATAAATAGACTGCAGTCTATTTATTTAATATGCGTAAGCTAATGTCTCGGTGATGAAATATTTGGTGGATTTTCTTCCAGCGCTAACGGTCATTTGAGTAGTACCTTTTCGTTTTATGGAGCAGTCCAAACATAAATTTTTATACCATGGAATATACATCATCTATATACCTCTTTTTTAAAGATTTAAAGAACGAATATTCCAAAACAAAAATCAGCCAACAGTATTTCCTGAACATTACAGAAAACAATCTTGTCTTTCGTGCAAAGTTAAATATTTAGCCAGTGATCCGGTTTAGAAAATTATATTTTACACCAAAAATATCGCTGGGGACTAACTCAACATATTTTACAAAATTCCAGACCAGAGGGAACCTAAAAACTAATTGAAGCCCTCAAGCAACTTCTGTTTTTCTTAATTAATAAGGTCGGTCTCAGTTTACTTATACAGTTTGTCTTAGACCAAATTCAAGTTAAGGTTTTGCACTTAACTTAACCCGCCCTAAGTTTGCCTAACAACTTCTAAAAACTTGTTAAGCTAAGTCCCTAACTGTAAGTTACTAGTTCAGTAGGAACTTTAGTTAAGTAACTAAGGTTTTCTTGAAATTAAGAAGTAAATAGCCATGCCGGTCCTAAGAGAATTTTTGAGGATACTGTGTCAAAACATAATATATATTCAACATAGATAATTTAAAGCTTCTATACATAACGTCGGCAGTATAGCCAGTGTGGGATTTGCCGTGGGTATGGTATGCCATTTGAGCAGTGGTGGCCAAGTGGTATCGCCCCCGACTTACGAGTTGTAGGTCGTGGGTTCGAACCCAGCCTGGCGCATTACTTTGTGTAATTTATTTCATCACCACTGCTCTCAAAACGGTGAAGGAAAACAACGTGAGTAAACCGGTATGTCCTAGAACCATCAAATTCGAAGACATGTGACATCTGCCAACCCGCACTGGTCCCGTGTGGTGGATTATGGCTGACTCCCTCTCACAATAGAGGAGGCCTGTGTCCCAGCAGTGGGAACGTTATAGGCTGATGTTGATGGTATGCCATTGTCTACAATTTGTTCAATAGCCGTTGGGCGTTATGACGTACGTAGGAAGTATTGTCGGTATAGTGTGTATAAGGGTAGGAGCTGTTAGGCTAGTTACGAATAGACAAGTTCGTTGCTTAGCCACTTGGATTACATTGTCATCTGGTTTGGTAGCCACACTGGGAAGTGAGTAGCTGTGACTGACTGACTGTGGTCGAATGTCACCTTACTTATATTCAACCGTTGCCTTACGTGGTATTTTTCGTGTAACGTGGATGTGTTTACAATGATTTGAACTCCCATGCTCAAACAACAAAAATCTAAACATGTACCTGTATGTTATATAAATATTTGTTCCGTATGGGAATGGAACATGCGATACGCAACGGAATCGATAGCCGTCAAAAGCAAAATTTTAAAACGTTCACAGCAAGGCACTTTTCCGTAATGACGAGGCCCGCTCTCAGAGGGCTAAAGCCTGCCGGGGTCGCGGGACTTTTATCATCACCGTGACCCCGGAACATAAAGGGCTATTGAAGGACACCGTGGATTTTAGTCAGTACAAGTCTGACAGTCCCTCTCGCCCTGCCCGGGATGGAAGGACTCATCCGATGATTTTACCACGTAAAAAAAAAATAAGGCACTTTTCCGTATGTACAAAGACCTATACAATTATCTGAATAATACATTTTTTCATGGACCGTGTTTTTATTTCAAGTACAAACAAATCTGTTCCGAATGACTTCTTCAAATAATCCACAATCGATACCACACATGGCCAGCCCGCTTCACAATTCATTCACTACAATGACGAACACTCGACACCCTGTTTACGTTCGATCCGGGATCACCATGGCAACCATAATAATCGAAAACGTATAAAACCGGGATCAACATTGCTTTCCAAGAGATACTTCGTTGTATCGCGTCGAAGGCGAAGTTTTAACGAGTTCGAATCTATCGTAAACTATACTATACTACTTTGCATACATATATATGTATGTATATTGTGTATACATAGAAAAGGCTTGTGTCTACTTGACTTATAGTAGTAGAGACTTTCAGTAAGAGTAACTGCTAGCTGTTGTTAGCGGCTTCACCCGTGTGAAAATTATCCCACGGGATCGTGATATTAGGATCAAAGATATCCTATGTTTAATTACCGACTGTAATCTATCTCTAACAAGTTCATCCATTTAGCGTTTTTGATGTTCATCCATTCATTATCCAAGTAAGTTTTTATTTACAGTTTGCACATAATTTTAAATTTCATTCATAATATAAGTTAGACGTTATAGCAAAATGCCAAAGAGCTTTCAATAAAATTGATTTCCTACGAGTATACGTTATTTTTTCATAAAATACTTAGACAGTATCAGCTAAAAATATCAACATCAAGTCGATACAAAACATTTTTATGTTTGACGACATACAATACAATAAAGTAAATATTCAGTAAAATATTTGTACGAAAATAGATTCACGACAAAAAATATAATTTCAAATGTGACAACACCGGGAAAATGATATGGCGACGACCTCAGTACACGTGGTAAAAATATTTTTTAGCTGAATTATGTACTTACATTTAGAGATGCGTACTACCTAACTGGTAGTGTATGAACGTAAATAAAAAAACAACGACTCGGAAAATTTGTCTATGAGTTGAGTACAGTTACATTTTGTAATCGATGTCAAGTTAGTAAAAAGCGTCAACTATGTAGTCAGATCGAATGGATTAAATTATAAATTCTTGAGTATTAAAATCAAATCAAATATTGTTCATAATTTAAATTTGCATACTTTGAAATCGGAAGTCTTTCTTTGGTAGGCATTTGCTAAATATAAGTAACGAAAACTATAATAAAATCAACTTTTAATAAAAAAGGAATAGAATGAGTCTTTAGGCTGTGGAAAAGAAACATAGCTAAACAAGTCGTCGTCGTGTAGAATTATTCAAGCTTTAAGACGTCATGGTGGTCCACCTGTACGGGAAAAGCCACTCTTGAAGCGCATTGAAGATGCCCTCTGAATTGAATCATAGTTCTGATAAGCTAAAACGACCATTTTGAAACTAACTAGTCTGTCAAAGACGTAGAGAATAAAACTTCCGCAATATAATTAGATCAAAGCACCTGTCCTGCTAAATCTGAATTAAAACGACAATGAAAATAAAATTAACTGCAAACGACTACCTACTTACTTTTCTTTGTAAGCAAGACATACTGCGGTTGTGACATTGATTCACACAACAGCTGGTACTTGATTAAATGTCTACCAAATTGGCTCTCGAGGGTATAAATACTGCGTCGAAATACTTATTACATCAACCCATACCATAACCGAAAATATTGACGTATTTTGCAAGGAGCGCAAAGTAAAAGCTTTCCGAGTCGTATTGACAAACCACTCTAAGTGAACGTTTATTCGGTGGTAAGATGCCAGGTAACATGTATCTACACAACACGCTTTCAATGTGCCCTTGGGATCTTTTCCGACAATTTGTACAGCGTTTTCAATACACAAGCACTTTTGTATTGAAAGTAAAAACATTTCCATCTCCAAAAAACGACCCAGAGGTAACATTTGGTAGAAGCTTACATCTGTAAAAGTATACTCCGGCCTATAAAAGCGGAAATCAGAGAAGCGAGCTTGGCAGATTACCGACATGTTTTCAGCAAAAGAAAGATATTAAAAAGCAATCTGCTTTAATTTCCATGAAACTTGGAACACGAAAAAGAAAAAACAATATTTTGCCCTCGCTCTTAATTGCTTCTGACCGTAGAAAAAGCAGATGCAGTGCACCGCGTGTTATATAAAACGAACTTCAATATTTACAAAAGATTCGCAAAGAAAACGTTTGATTCGCGCCAGAAGCTACGAGTAGAATCAAGAGCAATTAACTTTTTTCTTTTGATTACTGAAATTATATTTTGACACCAAAAATATTAGAACCAAATCAAATAAACTTTTTTAATATAGGTAGTCAATAATATGAACGAGGGAGACTTTTAAAAAGAATATTTTTATTTAATAAAATAGACACATGAGCTCAGCATGAGCAGTACATTAAAAGAACCCTTAAATCTAAGTTACATGAGCTTATACAGGGTGAATTTTTCAACTGGGTGTGGATGGCTACTTTCGAAACTATGAGGAATATCGAAAAACGTTGAAAGGAGTCTCGAGGCCGATTTTGACGAAAACTAAAACTGCATCATTGGATTTTAGAAAAATCAAAAATCCTGGTCAGGAATCGAACCCGCTGATTTTGAAAAAAAAATCACACCCTGTATTATTATACCATTCGATAGTGTTGCTAATAAGGATCAAATTCCGGGAAGTAATCATGTACGGCAAACTTAAGGAAAACGTATAATTACAAAAAAACTGATTAATCTTCAAGGCAAAGACTGTATTTTGAAACATAAGTTACCGTTTCTTATTTAAAATAATGCTATTTTTAGTTCAACTCAATAATGTCGTATTGCTAAGTACAGCGGGATTGTTGAAACGTCAAACCCAGTGAGACATTGAAAACAATGAAATTTTATAATTTCGAATAAATTATGGCTCAGTAGATGTAAAGTAACATGGAAAAATAGCAATTTCATAAAAATCAGCCATTTCCTTAAGTTTGCCGTATATGATTATTTCCCAGAATTTGATCCTTATTAGTAACACTATCGAATGGTGTAATAATACAGGGTGTAATTTTTTTTCCAAAATCAGCGGGTTCGATTCCTCGCCAGGATTTTTGATTTTTCTAAAATCCGATGATGCAGTTTTAGTTTTCGTCAAAATCGGCCTCGAGACTCCTTTCAACGTTTTTCGATATTCCTTATAGTTTCGAAAGTAGCCATCCACGCCCAGTTGAAAAATTCACCGTGTATACTAATGGGAGGTTTGCATTTGTGTGTATCTGTGTGCTGGGACTGTGCTACCAGGAGGAATAACAGGAAGACGTCCGTATGTCAGATCCTACTTGAAAGTGTTTTTTAATTTAAATAAAATTTTATTTTACTAAAAATTTTTAATTTAACTAAATTGAAATTTTAATTAACGAGTAATGATAACCATCATTACTCGTATACTACATTTAAAAACAAACTTAAAGGTAAAATATTTACAAAAATGATTGAAATAAAAAGTTACAGGGCGTCGAAAAATTCATCCACATCGTTGTCAATGGGGAAAGTGCCCAGAACGCTGGCAGCATTGCCTCGTTGGATTGCAATGCTGATCCTTTGACCAAGATATAGGCCAGCCCTCTGGTCACGCGAGGCGTCGACTATACGCTTGGCGATGTCTTTGTAAAGTTGGTGGGCGCTCGGACCCCATGGCCCCAGTGTTTCAACCCCAAACGGCTCAAACACATAGCTACTAGTCAAGCCATTGTATTTGCGCCGTTTGAGGTTTTCGGCACTTGCAGCAGCTGCACCAGCACAGCATGCAGTACCAGGAAGATGGGATGGCGCAAGGGTGTCGACACATGTTGCGTCCCACACCAAAGGTCTACCCAACTTCCATGGCATTACAGTCATCCCATCTGGTCTCTTCCCATCGTCGCGTGCCAAGCCACTGGGTTCTAAAACGGCTGGCACCCCGGCGGTGACAAGAGCACGACGGATAATGTCATTTAAACTAGCGTGCCGTGCTAGCCGACCTGCACTCTTGCTGCAGGAAAGGCCATGGTGCCCGAGGCAGTCGACGCCTTCGCCACATTGACAACGATGTGGAGCACCGCAAGGAGCGCCCAGACGCAGGCATGTAGCGATCCGGAAGGTTTCGTCACCCAGCATGGTGCCTATGTTGGGTGACGGTAGTGCCTGAAGCCATAGACCCGACTCCCACTCGCCCACAGCCAGCAGGCGGGCACGCTCTACAGAATTGGTTGACGTATTAATAAGATTATACCGTACCAACCTGCAGAGCGGTTCATCCCACTGCCTCTGGGAAGATGAGTTCACGGGTCGATCTGAATTCGGGCAAGTCATTTTCCAGGCGTTCTCTGCATCGGTCAAGCACGGCACTTCAGGGTCAACCAGGGAGGGACTTAAAATCTTCCTGGTTAAGGCTTCAGTGCTGTGGACAGAGGACAGGAACGCCGGTAAACTCACACTAGAAATTTTGCGGACGCCGAGTCCACCAAATCGGATAGGGACGGTGGCTTGCAGCCACGCTCGGTCGTCCAGGGCCACATTAAGGATGGATGTTAACGTTTCACGAATAATTTGGTCAATTTTGTCCAAAATATGTGTGTGTTTCCACAGAGGAGAACACCGAAGAAAGTACATAAAATTTGGACCAAAACAACAATACCTAATAATGGTGAAAGCTGAATGTAAATTAATTTGGGAAAGTCGATCTGAAATGTCGTTAAAATGATTAATTTTTTCGTCGATGAATGATGAAAAACTGTCTTCGAAAATAGGGGAACCTAGGAGGTGCAGGGAATTTTTGTCTAAAACTTTGATCTGGGGAGCTATTGCATTAAATTTATCAAGGGTAGAAAGTCTGTCAGTCGTGTCAGAAAGAAAAATTTCACATTTGGAAGGGTTAAGATCAAGACCGATGGATTTAAATTCTTGTTTAAGAAAAATTAAGTCATTGAAAACGGTGTCTACATCACCTCCTAGAGTTCCATCATCTAAATACCAAACATTAAATTTCGAATTTAGTTTTTGGATGATGGGATGTATGGCTAGGCTGAAAATGACAGGCCCGAGAGGGTCACCTTGTTGGCATCCGACTGCTGACTCCAAAACATTATTTTTGACCAATAATTTAGAAGGGTGCCGGTAGCACTGCCACAAAAAACCGAAAATTTCAGGTAATTCCTTTTTTGCCTCAGCCAACAAAGTGTCCCTGTTCACAGAATTAAAAGCGTTCTTGACGTCAACCTTGAGAATGACATCACCATTTCCTGAGTTAATAAAAGAGGATAGGGCATGTACGGCAGCCTCACAGCCCCCTTTGGAACCAAAGCCAAGTTGTAGGGGCTGGAACTTCTTTGCAAGCGAATCGCTGTATAGCTTGCAACATATTTTGGCTGCCATACGCCTGTAAGTGCACCCGACGGCAATGGGACGAATACCGCCGTCCTTCTTGCGTAAGGCACAAAGGTTGGCACCGTATAAAACATCGACGACGGCTTCGTTCACGCCGCCGGAGAGCATTAGGTTGACCAAAGCCGCAAGCTCCCCCAGAAGCGATTCACCAGCATCCCCGGCACCTGGACTCAACAAGTCTTTTAAATGTTGTGGAGTCAGGCCGTCGAGGCCACCGGCAGAACCGCTCCGGAAAGTGCGATCAATTGTGGGGCTGTAATTTTGACTTGAGTATCCTGAAAAGTAGGGTTAACGGGCGGATCAGGAAAGGTGAGGCCATCCGCAGGCGCTGGATGTTTACTCTCCAGAGCTGAAAAAGTCTCCGGAGAGAAGGGCGCCACCACATCACTGCTGAACAGTAGTCTGGCCGCCCCCCTAATATCACCCTCACTTAGTTTGGATTCCACATGAGAACAAATGCCTTTCTGAAAGAAACTGTTGAAAGTAGGTAATTTAGAATCTAAAACAGGGGCCGAAATGTTGCAATTTTCCTTAATTTGGTTAGTCAGTGATTTTTTTGAAGCCAAATTTTTCTCGACATGCAGAACCCTGTAAGGGAAGGTGAGTAACCGCTCCCAGGCACGCTCCGAGTTCTCCTGGGTGGCGACACGGACACATTGCGCCAAACTTAGCGCAACAGACCGTCTCGCACCACGAGGAACTCTCTTTAAAATAGGAGTGGAGTTTTTGAATTTGGATAAGGTTTTCCACAACGGTTGGTCAAAAACTGGTAATGTCGTCGGGGTTGTTGCTGGGGGGTCCAAAGGTACACTATGTGGTTTGTGAACCTTGCCATAGTGTATCCTTAGACCCCTTTCGCCTTTAAAATAACGAGCCTGGGAGCAATGGGGACATCTTACTAGTTGCACATCCAGTGATGCGGCAGGTTGACTGGCACCACTCAAACCGGCGTCGCTACATCCGGCGTTGGACATATAAAAGGGAAAATATTATTTTACTACTTACCAACTATATATACACAAAAATACAATAAAACACTTAAAAAACACAAAAACACGGAAAAAAAATTGTCAAAACACAAGTCAACAGCCGTCGCCTAGCAGCGATGACAGCGTCGCGCTGGCGTCCTGGGGCGCCGCCTCCGCCGCCGCATGAACTCTATGACCGCCGCATAGAGGTCCGCCGCCGCCGCGCAAGCAGCGCTGACATATTTTGTTAGCCCTCGGCCACGCTAACTTGACGCGTCTTGGTGGTGAAGAGCAGCGACCGCGACCAAAGTAAATTGAAGACAACAACTAGTGTTTTCCGATTAAAAAGCAGTAATTATAATATCAACGACTCGGAAAACAATAATATTATACGATGCACGTTTAAATCTCGTTTAAATATTATATTATTTTGAAATAATTTAAAAATTTTAGCGACGTCTGGGTGGCTGGGTGGCCATTTTTGAAGTCACTTCAGTCACAATCAACTTACTCGTTAATTTATTATGTACAAATATTTATGACTTCATAGAAATGATAGGCGGTATGACGTGATCGTTTATGAATACAGTTCGGGGTATTGGTTGGCTATGCATAACTAGGTAGTAGTGACAGTTGTATACAAAAACAGATTTTATACAAAAAATAAACATACCTGCTTATTATTTTGTAATTTCAGTCGAAACTCATGACTGGAAATAATGATATGTAGTTGATTATAATTTCAGTCCAAACGATCGATGTGTCGCTCATTGCTTCAAGCATTGTATCATGGCAGCTACAAAACCCATTTCAAAAAATCAACATTGAAAATTCAAGTTGTTTACTCAAGCGAGATGCCGCATACCTTTTTAATTTTAAATAGATCTGTAATAGACGTTGAGTATAAAACGTGGGGAACCCATTATAATATTGCAGCGCCACCCAGCCATATTGTAATAGGTTCTTTACAATATAACCTCACACTGCCACCGCTTGGCGCCTGTGGGCGAACTTTTAATGCTTCTGAATGATTTAATAGCCTATTCATAGGACAAATATTTATGGCATGCTATAATAACTGAAATTACTTTATTGTCACGCTATTTTTCGATTTTATTTTTGTTTCTTTTAAGGCCAGGTGTTAAGAGTTTAGTTGTATACTGTGCATATTGAAACATTAAGAACGTTTTATTTCTATTTGTTTTTTATTTATTTGCTATTATTAACCAGATTTAGAAGCCTTTTATCTATGATGGTATCGGATTCTAGAGAAAATGCAAGCTCGTGTTTTTTCTTTCGAATAAACAGTGTTTTAATTTTAAACTCCAATAAAACTTACCTTATTTTATGCATTTTATAATTCAGCCATTTAAAAATACAATTACTCCAATTTCCGAACGTAACATAACGCTCTTACAGAATTAGCCATTTCCTATATACGTTCTACCATTTTCTAAATCCTTATTTCCTCTGAACAATTCCTACAATTGCGGTTCTAATTAGAAAATCCTTACAGACGGACATTTACCTGGATTATCTTTCCCGTCCAATGTTCCGTTCCATTTGAGCCATTGTGTGTGAATCTCCTTATACTATATTGCAGGAGAATTCAATGCCTGAAATAGAAAAGACAGGTGACAGTTTAAAAAATATATTATTATGAACTGATGTCTTTTGTAGTCTAAGAAAAGTTGGAGAAAATAAATAAAAAATATTTTGATATTAAATGACAAGCTCTCTACTAAAAGATATAAAAGTATAAGTTTTTTAGTTGCTCAGTAGAGAAGTAACATAATACTATTACATACCTTGCACTCTCAATCAATACTCTAATATTTTTTTTTATTATAGTAAAAAAATAAAAAAATCTAAATAGCTTGTAAGAATACAAATTAAATCATTAGGAAATTAGAGAATTCCAATAGCCTTTGGCTACCCTTATCGTTGACTCACAAGAAATATGCGACTTACAGAATCTTTTTAACTAATCGTAAACGTTGGAATAATGGAAAGCAATAATTAACATAGAAACTACGGGCTTTTTTGTTTCAGGTTGTAACATGATTAAGTTTGGATAACATACAGCCAGTTTTTTTTTACCATTCTTTACCGACGTTTATGTGTCCATTGAGTATGAAATGGAATATTTTGATTTTAATCGTCATCTCTATCAAAACATAACTGCTTAAAATACATGAAAAAAGAAACACTAGGATGACAGTGGTATTGGCAACTCTGCGAAAGGAAAACTCCAAAGGTTGAGAGTATTGTCTGAAGGTAAAAACTCATAGCAACAGAAGCGAAAAAAATAATTAAAACGCTGTTAACAAAGTTACTCATCAGATTCAATAGCATACTAAGCATTGCAAGTAAAAACTTTCATAATACGCCGATTGCAGAGTTCCGGGACGGAACGCAGACAAAGGCGAATTTAATCTCATGTATTGATCAAAATTGTAAACAGATAGAAGCGTACATTCCTGCTCAACGTTCAACGTGAACAAGCTTCGTTGAAAACATCTAGTGATGTTCTGAGTGTACTGTTGAGTCGATGTTTTAGTCGATTACTGTTGAATTTCTTTGTGTATAAGATTTGGGATGTATACCAAATGCCAAATCTTATAACATTTTTTCATACCCACATGCCACAGCCATGCCATTTTGTCGTGCAAGATTCGCTAATCAATATAGCTAATCCTGTGTGATATAATGATAATGATATAAACTTAAGTACATGTCATGTTGATCATCATATTATATGTTTCGAATCTAGATTCGAAACGTCTAGACAGTCCATCGTGAGGAAACCAGCGCACCCAAATACCAAAAAACCAAATAACGTGACGCCAAGCACACAGCTCGTTTGGATTGCGATTTATCAAGAGTGAACCGGATACTTTTAGGCAATCGTGCTTTGTCGTCGACCACATCATCGCATCAGGCGACATAGTGGTCAAACGCGAACCCACAAATAAAAAAAAGCTTTTACGAAGTAAACGTCTGTGTCCCGCGCAAAACTTGCATTGTGGAATACAGCAAACTATGTCAGGTTTTTTTTATTAATGAGCTAATTTATGCGTATTCGATTAAAACTAAAATCGAATGATATAGGTATTGCTTTAGCATCCCGCTTACCCAACATCGCACAGTGAAAACCTTGTTTCCAACGTGTAATACGATAAGCTGGCCCACGTTACAGGATTCACCGCACGTCCCGAAGCACATTTTCACATACATCGCGAAACGCGATAAGGCAAATAACGAGTTACGACGATACAAATGACAACAAAAGATCTTAGGCAAATAACCTTTTTTTGTCTACAACTATCGAAAGAAGAAAATTCCTTCTCGAGATATAATATTAGAATATTGTATTGTGCTAACATGCCTAGACGGTATAATACGATAAAATATGAGGCTGGAAGTTCTGTAGGTACAAAGTTATGAAAATTAAGTTTAGTATCCGAGATACTCATATCCTTTACTGAAATGGAACGAGAGTAACTTTTTCCCGCATGTTATAATCTTCTTATATTATGCTGGGGTTGTGTACACTTAAAAATGTCTAAAATATAAAATTTATTTGAAAAACAGTTTGTTTTGAGAAGGCTATTTATTAAAATCAAGACTTTATTAATAACAGTGCTTTTCAATTTCATTTTGCTATTCATCACTTATTTTACAGAATAACAAATTGGTCTTGATAAATATTCAATAAATCATCTTTGCTTAAGCAATGAATCATAAATCATTTAAATAAATCTAACAATACTTTGAACAACAAGAACTAATTAGAGCCCTAGACCTCGATTCCAGACTATTGTTGTCGATTTCAATTGATGTCTGATTCGATTAGTATTTAAAAAAATTGAATTTTAATAATTCATTTACCATCATCAAATGAGTACTGAACCCATGGCGAGCTGGAGGGACAGTCAGACTTGTACCGATTAAATCCACGGTGTTCTTCAATAGCCCTTTACGTTCCAAAGCCTCAGTTGTCTGATGAGACAGTCCCGCGAACCCAACAGTCTTTGGCCTCTTTAAGGTGGGCCCCGTCATTTTGCTGATAGCACGGAGCAGCGAGACATATTTTGTCGACACGAGAGGACATTTTCTATTCTAGGCCGTACCCACACGTTACATTTACCAATACTTATAAAATCGGTAAAATTAGTCACAGATATTCGAAGTTTGTAGGCAAGACTTCGAAGGCTCGGTTGATAAGAGCGTCTGATGTACTGAATCTGGAGGTCGCAGGCCCAAATCTTGCTCATAGTCAAATTTTTCTTCATCCAGAAAATTTTAGATCTACCCTGATTATGATATAGGATATTTTTTATCAAGATATTACCCACCTACGTGAGCAAAGTTGCAGACAAAAGTTAGTCTAACATATCTCCATTTGAACCGATCTCATCCGAGAAGTTTATTCCCTTGCCGGGTAGCGAATATGGAGAGATATCTAATCTGTTGTCAGTCATCTTGATGAATGCCGAGTACGGGGTGTATCTCCGGTAGTTATTGCTCGACGTGACAGATGGGGAGTCCTATCTCCGGTTTGGGTACACCTAGGGTTAGCTCAAGGGGTTCGGATGCCAGTTAGAGTATTTTGGGGATGAATTGGAAGTGGATCGTGTAGGAATATGTTGTTGATTATTATCATCATTTGCCTACCCTTTTCCAAACTATGTTGGAGTTAGCTCACTGTCTAGTTGGATTTAAGCAGCGAAGTCGAATTGACTTGTTTTTATTATTAGTGCTCTAAACTTCTGCCGTTTATAACATTTCAGTACTGTGGAGCAATATTAATAACCCTCGAGCAAATTTTAGTTACTCATTTTGATTTCGATGAAGCGGTATGAATATTTTTTGTATTGAGGGTGGCCGACCTACATTTATAGCCCAGTGCACCGTGGTAGGGTTAAACCTACAAACCCCCTCGCCGTTGATCAACAATGTTGATCAGCTATTACTAAATGAATGTTTACCATTAATGAGGCTTTATTATTTACATAAATAGGCCACATCTTAGTTACAGGAGCATTTTAGCTGTCGGAGAGGAACCTTTGAAACCACTCATTCAAATTCAGAAAATCTTTGGGTTATGAAAAACTATGAAGCTATAGCAGAGGTTAATTGTTTTTGTTGAACCATTAATTACAGTTTCAAAAGTAAATTTCCAAAAGGATTGTAAAACAAGCAATTTGCAGATGAATAACTCATAACTAAAATAAAATTCCTTGAATTCAAAACTTTTATCCTACTAATTAACGCTACATTTATATCAAAATAAATATTGAACCCACTGTCTAATTAATAACGAACTAGCAAGCAAAGTTAAATAGCAGTCAGTAATAAAAACGCCAGATGCCGTTACAATAAGAGAACAGACAAATTATTCCGCTTACGGAACTTTACCTCGGCAGAAAGACCAAAAAGCCAGAGACGTACAGAGTATAAACATACAGAAGGCCCACTTCATCATGTTTCACAGCTCGGTGGTACACCTTTAGGTCCCGACGCGGTGACGATCACCCATATGCCATAAGACCGGTGTGAAGTACCAAAAATATCTCTGCCGCTCTAAGGTTTGCTGTAAGAAAATCCAATTCTGGGTTAAGTTCGCCTGTGTACATACATAACTTACCGCTATGTGAAATGTTATTTTAATTATATGTGTGCAATAAAGAATAATAATAATACAAGATTGACAGTTCTTTTCTGATAAATCAGGAACGCGTGATGATGTGGCCCAAATCTTGTTTCAATGCTTAATTAAGCTGTCTTTTGAAATCTTACTGGTCTATTATATTTGGCCTTTATAATGACCATTGTGATTCACATAATTCCAGGTTTCTTCACAAAAACAGTAATGGCCAAAGATAAACTTGGGAAGTTATCTACTAAGCATTGAAAAAAAAACATAGGACGTGCCCGAGTTTGAAAAACAACTCCTCAGGCATGAGATGCGCGGAACCTCTGGGTCATCAAGAAAAGAAGCTGGTCTTCTGTCCTTATCTATGTTGTGGCAAAAGGTAAGCATTCCGAACCTAATTAGAATAATTTTCTGACTCACAGAATTATTGATGGAAATATTTCGTTTCGCTCCAAAGAGTTTATGAACCGATTTTGAGGTAAATGTGTCTACGAGAAATTTTTCAATAAAATGTTAGGGGCGCGTGATTGTTTCACTTTTATTTTGAGTTATGAAATTACGAAAAAATTTTGTTCGAAATATTTTAGAAGGTTTTTGGGACCGTCATAAATTTAGGTACGTTAGTAAAATACTTTAATGTTCAACATGCAATAAGACATACATGACCTTATTGGTGAAATTATTCAGAAAAGGTCAATGTGTATATTGGCAGGTGTATGTAAATTTGAATTTAAAAAAGGTCCCTGTCATGTGTTATTTTGTCTGTTACTGTTTACCAAGTTTTCGCTGATACATTTGGCTACGTTTCTATGTCCTCTTGGTTTGCCTTTTATCTAACATTGGTAATTATTTCCGCCGGCGTAAATGGTTAGATTAAAGAAAGAGTAAGATTTTAG
This sequence comes from Agrotis ipsilon, assembly GCA_028554685.1. NCBI lineage: Eukaryota > Metazoa > Arthropoda > Insecta > Lepidoptera > Noctuidae > Agrotis > Agrotis ipsilon. The sequence continues at coordinate 4,137,790 of CM052961.1, read as the reverse complement.
GAAGGTTGCATTCTGTTATTTTTACTGCCCCCATGACAAGATATCACAGAGTATGATCATTTTTTTTATTGATAATAAGCACAACAACAAAAGATAAAAGAGAACGCTCTGTAGTCATTAATAGATTTTCTATTTTATGGTTTAAAAAATAAAGGTTAAAATTCATTAAAAGCTGAGTAGCATTTAATGAATTTTCACCTTTATTTTCTTGCTACTCATATAGCAGAGTTGCTATATGAGTATCAAGGAGAAATTAATAAGGGTGTATTTTGGAACAATACAATCGCGACCATGGAAAGTATTGAATCACTTACTTGGAATTGATCAGGGATAGCACCTTAAATACACCATTATTTAAGGAGCTGTCCTGATTCGAATGAATTTGGTTAACTTTTACAATCTTATGTATCAAGATGGCGCGAAATCGGAGAAAGTGATCCCATTGCTCGCGATTTTAGCACACTACAAAACAAACTTAGCTACGTAGACATATATATAGCACTCATCGCATTATTTATGTAACTAAGTCACATTATTTCACGAAACGCTGGTAGGTTTCTAAAGCTTACCGCGTCAAGCGTTATCCCAGTGATGTTCCGTCCCATGTTTATTATTCTACTAAAGTACACAAGCACTCTCGAATACTACTCAACCCGTCCGTGGTTAAATAACAACCGTGTAGTGAAAAGCAGATTAAAGGAAAAAAGGAGACCAACGGTTTTAGCGACAGCTTTATGAAACAAACTGGCTGGCAAAAACTAACGGAGATTTAAAATCAACCGTTTATTTCAGTCAATCGCAGCTTTATCGCCACCGGGTATAGAGAGTATACATGCGAATGTTTTAAATATTTGAATCGCAGCATAAAATATAAAAATGTTTAAATTAATGTTTTTATCAGTGTTTTTTTTTTTGTAAAATGAAAAATTCGATTGCGAGTAGTTTTTGACTATTTTGTTACAACCAATTCATCGTTCAGCAATTAAACATGAATAGAGGATCACTTAATTTTAAATTAAAAGTGCTCACTTGCTACGCAGCAAGCTACGTCGTAGAAGTGTGCTACGCCGTAGCAGTGTGCTACGATTGCGTAGAGGCCTCGTTCTGTCGAAATGACTAACTTTACTATTGTATTCACGACGGTCAAAAGGATCTTATATTAATAATATTATTTGGGGAGCAAACTCTTACGTACCCTAATTAATAGTCAACATATATATTTGGCTTAACTTGAACTATTTGGTTTTAATTAACAATTCCAACTAGGTACGAAAAGGTTCAAGCAATAACACTACAGGACAAACATTAGTTCGTTTGCAATTTACAATAATTTGTCGTAAACGACCACTAGCGGAACTTAACCGTCCGTGTAGTTACACTAATTCGTAGTTCCATTACTTTTGCCTAATAATTTGTTTCTTATTTCCTACTAAGTTGTTGCAAATTACTTCAATTATAGCTACACGCATGGTTGCAAATTTCATATAGTTACAAACTTTTGGGATTAAGGGTCGTTTCGACATGATTGTACTAATTTATCTGATTGGATTACTTTGAAAAGGTCAGAATCATTTTGAAATGTAGATTTATCATACAACTATGCTGATATTTAAATGTTATCCAAATCAATATTTTTTTTTAATTTACAAATAGTTCTTAATCGACCTATGTTCACATTCCTAATACTGTACAATAACGTATATACAATATCAAAACTCACCGAGTGGGCTTGGTGCGGGTTGGTACTATCTTTCTTAAGTGATCTTACTTATTCTTCTTCTTACTTATAATTACTAGAATTTAGAGCGGATGACTGAGCGTTTTGCTCTTTTTTCACACAAAAAGGGGCTGAACTATTTGAGATTAAATTATTAACATAAATAAGATACTTTTGATCCTGCTATCATTATATTGCGCGATAATTTTCGATAAATCCACAGTCAAAACCATGTAATAACTAACAACGAAGGATTTATAGAGTAAAATTTCTTTACAATTTAAACATTACTTTTTAATTCGCTTATTTATTTTAAAGACAGCTGTATTTTAAAGATACGAAACATAATTTAAATCTATTAAAGTATCCTTCAGACTCTTGTAAACTAAAGCGTAGCTGACGATTAAATCGTTTTCTCGAGCACTAAAGGAATATTCTATTTGCAAAACGCTCTATAGTGAATATTACTGGTACAGCTTATCTCTAACGGCTGCTCCTTGTGCATCTGATAGGTTTTTTTAATTTAGAGTCGCTCATCCGCAATAGCTTCCGCCAAAGCTTTTAGCACTTCAGTCTTCCTAGGATATCGGAAATTACTATCATGAATAAGTAAGGTAAGCTTACCTTTATCTTAGTAGTCTAGGTACTTGACATTTCTCAGGTCAAGCTTACCCACCACACTATTCCCGAACCACTGCAACTCCTGAGAGCCAGAATCAACAGTGGCAACCACCAGAAAAGCGCCGAGACAATGAAACTCGACGTGTCCCGGAGAGTGAATTTACCCGTCTTGGATCCTGCAACGAAATTAATCAGAAAAGAATAGTGGAGGTGTAGGAAAAAATATGTTTCCACTTCCCTCCTTGCAAGCAGGAGACAGAACAAACAGAATGTTTAAAATTAATGGTAAAATGACTAATTAATTTTATTAGTGACGTCGTGAGGAAACCGGTATGTCCTAGAACCATTAATTCGAAGATATGTGACATCTACCAATCCGCCCCGTGTCATGGATTATAGCCCTCTCTCTCACAGAGACGAGGTCTGTGTCCCAGCAGTGGGAACATTATAGGCTAGTGATGGTGCTAATGAAGTTTCTACAGAAGAACCTTCTATTAACATGAATGGCATCGTTTCATGTGTGTGTTTATACTAAGTATTGAGAAAATAATTCGTTTGTGTGATATCTGACAAAAAAAATATTGCAGAGGGATCCTTAATACAGAAAGTAGCTAAGAATTTCTCCTGTGTCGTGAGTGCATTCAAAACATAAAAAAGATTAAAATATGGGGGTTGTTGTAAGTTCGCCACAAAAATAATTCCCCACGAAAAAAAGTTTTGATCCTATTCTCAGTACTTTCTGTTCAGATTCCACATTCCGTTCTCGTTTTTGGTAGTTTTGTGCTGGTTTTTATTATTAAAATGTTCTGCTATCCGTGCGGGAAAAAGAAATGGGGCGAATTTACAATAATCAAAAATAAATAAAACAAAAACCTTTGGCCTGTTGTAATTTCGCCACAAATTAATTAAGTAATGGGGAATTAATTATTACATACTTTTATTCGTGGGGAATTAATTTTGTGGCGAAATTACAACAGACCAAATAAATGGTAATGTGCACGAAATTGTTTTGTTGACGTTTTGTTAAACATTCAGGGACTTTTCATTTCATAATATTTTCTTTCATATTATCATAATTGAGTGTATAATCAGTCAGGACGTCACGCCATGTTTCTTTTCCTCATTCATTTATTTTTGCAATAATGCTTCGACGTTGCATGCATAAAAAAAATCGATTTTATCACAAGTCTGGCACGCTAAACTAACACGACCTTATTATAACTAAACAATGTTTATCTTTGTAACCAGGTTTAAACTTCGAAGCAATTTTTTTATCGACAAAGCTAATGTTATTATTACAAAAACTGTCGTTAAACACGAGTCCTAGGTTGTTAATTTCATTAAAAGAGCTTTATGTTTAAAGAAATACAATTCATAATACAAGAACTGGCAAAAAGTTTTCGGTTCGGGCTAAAGTTAAAACTCGTCTTGTAATGAGACGGACAGAATTTTCCATTTTTTAATAACTTAATGGCGTCTGAACACCCTTAATTTAGTTTTCCTCCAGTCAATTACTAACGAAACATAATGCAACGGGTATCTGAATAAAACATTTTTAATTAGCCATTCATTTGCAAAGTAGCCTGTTCTTATTTGTTGAATATTAGTCAAATATCATGGCGTCGTTTTACAGAATTTCCTTCTTTTACAACGTTCTTTCTTGCTGCTAGCAGAATAAATAATAACGTTGGACTTAAATTCTTGGAAATCACTACATACTATAAAGCAGAGTCGCTCCCCGCTGTCTGTCTATCCCTATGTATGCTTAGGTCTTTAAAACTACGCAACGGATTTTGATGGGGTTTTCTACATAGATAGAGAGACAAAAGAAGAAGGTATAAATGTTAAAACATAAATAATATAGTAGAGACTGCACCCGTGCGGAGCACGGCCGGGTCGCTAGTAATCTTTTAATCTGTTTCACGATGACCGAATAATTATTGTAATGAATATAACTCTGAAATTACGACACAAATGAGAACTAAAGCTAGTACTTACCAACAAGAGCAATTTATGTTTCGCTTCATTCCTAAACAGCCTCATTCCAACACAAGAGGGTATTTGCTTACAAAACACAACTACAAACCGTAACTATTTCCACACAAATCCTATAATAGACGACGAACTACTCATTACTAACTGATAAACTGTTTCCTAGTCCCCATTGTTCCAATAATTGCCGGCCGGCAGCCACACGCTAACAATAGCAGCGATTATTATCGCGATACTCGTGAAAATCTCATTATCTTCAGATCTGACGTTATTCTTCGTGCGCCCTTTGTCCGTATGGGGCGCAATCACGTTCGCCTCACAAACAAACCCGGATAAATGGTAGGTGATGCTGTTTTATTACTGTTTGTGAACGATTGGGGTGTCGTTGAGATTCGTCAGCAGATATACGCAGATACGTGATAGATACGCAGCTATTTTTCTCTTTTTCTTGTCGGGAAATCGAAGGATATCAAAGCATTTGTTTAAGAGGTTAAGGGAAGTCGTTACGGGTTATTTAACAGAACTGGAAAGGAACTGGGGCGGTTAATAAGGAGGCTATTGTGATTCTGCATTAAATCTTTGGCTAGCCTTATTTGTGCCTCAAAGAACTGTCAGCAAACGAAACTTTTAGTACCAAAAGATCCTGGTTTTGAGAATCTTTAAAGAATACCGCGGTCCTGAAACGCCAAGAGCAACTGAAGGAACACAAACATTTTCCACTCCAATGAAGACGAGAGGACTCATTGGATGATTTAAAACCCCTCCAATAAACTGACTTTTCAATGGCCAAACGCAATTTACGCGTAATAATCCCAAAATTTGGTAAACATCCAATAACAAAGACAAGGTAAAGTCCTATTAAAATAAATATAAATGGCTAATAATAAAACCTGTTTAATTTCAGAACGGGAAAATATAACAAATACCAAGCATTCAATTATTGCTATCTGAGAAACGAGGAATAATATTAAAAGCCTCGTAAAATTATATCTCTGTATTCTTTCATATTAGATCGGAGTTTTCCCTCTTTTTCTATTCCAATAGTAATTTCAGCGTAACAAGGTACAACGTCCCCTCAAAGATGGCAATTTGAATTCCTAATGGATCAATAACTATTTCAGTTTTGTCTTTGTCCTACAGAGCAAGTCCCAAAGGAATTTGCTGTATTTGCCTTCATTTCCCGACAAAGAAAATGAGGAGAATTTCTAAGGAATTTTCAATTGAAATTGACAATTTAGATAAATGCCTCGCCTTGCTTAATTGCGATTAAAACGGGCGTTTGGGAAATGGAATTAATGGAAGCAAGGTATAAAGGTTTACTACTAAATTTAAAGACAAAGACACGGAAGAGGTATGTAATAATAAATTAATAACCATCAAGGGAAGGCTGAATTCAATTCTGATTATTAACAAAAAAAAATAAAAATTGTTTGTGCTAAGAGAAATATTTCACAAGCTAAAATTCATTCGAAAATTCTACTGTAACAAACGAAAGATGAAAAACGTACCTTTTATTACAAATTGCTGCCCGACAGTTCAAAGCCTTCATCCACGCTTCCGATCCCAACACTAGCCTGGAGCAGTTATCGCATAAAATCCCAACTACTCCCTTACTCAGTCATGCAAAAACGCTTTCAAATCGAGAACTTAAATATGACGAGAGCAATTTCCCTAGTGACATAAAACACAGAATAGCTAGACTCTTTTTTCACGCTAAATTGAACTAAAAGGCTTTCAGCAGCAGACGGAGCAGGATGCGGCCGACGCCGGACTTCCGGCTTTACGTACTTCAGACTTTACATGCAGAGTTTTTCTCCCTCTCTGTCTTATTTATAGTTCCCTTCAATGTTTCATTGGGCGAGAACATGAGTGGCGAATTTTGCTGAAATTTTCGGCGAATTTGTGGGTAAATAAAGTTGCGCGGCAAAGGTGTTTTTTTCGTGTTTTTTCCACTTTTATTAGGTGCACGTGTAGACTAATTAACGAGGCGTTTAAAAAAGTGTTTTCGTTTGAACATAGTTTAGTTTTTGCGCAAATTGACCGTTCTACTAACCCTTTACAATATCAGAGACCGGTTATTTTGCTTAAAACCTTTAAAATACTTTTGAATATGAATTTCGTGGAAAGTTTTTAACATGTTTTAATGCATTAAGAAGCAATTATAAAAAAAATACCAAATTCGTTCATTATCTGATCACATTTAAACCAAAACTTTTAACCATAAAAAGTTAACCACACAGTTAACCGAGGTTTAACGAACGTAAAACAGAACTAAATGTGAAGTTTTAATAATAGTTTAGATAGAGTTAGTTCAAAAGTTCATATATGAGCGGTGCCGTGTTTAAGCCGAATTGATGTCGTTATGTTAACGTTGGTAATCCAATTATAGCAGTAGCATAAACTGGTAATTGGACAGGAAGGTAATATTGCGGTTCAGAGGAACTATGAAATTGGTCCAATTTAAAAGTAATCATTGTAATGTACAACGAACCAAAACAAAATAAAACCGAGACGAAATACCTTGTCTTTTTAAAAAAAGTTAATGAAGAGGTTTGTTAGTTTACTGAAACTTCTGCTGCCAATTAAATCAACTCGAGTTAATCACCTAAAAAAATCCTGTTGCTTCAGACGTCCAAAGTGACAAAGGGCTGCCATAAAATACACTTTTCAATTTATTTATTTTTAAAATTAACCTATAATCTCACTGCTGGGCAAAGGCCTCCCCAATACTTTTGATGAATTTTTGACATGTGCATTCTGGAATCAGCCCTGGTTCGCGACTAGGTCGTCTCGTCACTTCGTTCTGGGCCGACTGCGGCGGTGCTGTCTATCCTCAAGGACCCATTGTGTCGAGACTTTCGCTCAGAAAGTGATTTAGAGATGATATTCTACTGTTTTTTTTAACGTGACCCCACACTAGCAATTCCTCCTGTGTCGTGGGAGCGTTCACAAACATAGAAACTAACATGCACAAACACCCAGATCCGGAACAACTACTTGCAGATCATACAAATATTTTGTTCCGTGCGGGAATCGAACTCGCGACGCGCTGCACAGCAGTCGATCGCTGAACCATTGCGCCAATCGTGCTGATAATTCCGACACCCTATCTAAGTACACTGTCACTATTAGACCTAATAGATAACACTAACAGTTCATGTAAACATATCTAATCGTTTGTTAACTATTCTGTAAGTATCAAAGCAAACATTGACATACAATCGATCAGAGATACCTATGTTTTTGGCGGCTTCGTATTTTCACCCAAAATAATTAGTATTCTGTTACCGTCCCGGGGGCTAATTGGATTGTTAGTCAAATTGACGTACAAACACTGACATCGACATCAGGCCAGAAGCGGCATCATTCTGCTTCGTACACGCTTCGGCAGCAGATTTATTATATACTTAAATAAGTGTTGTTGAGTTCAATGTAATGTTATGTTTGTGGAAACGATGTTGTTGTACTTTTTGTTGTTTTGATTCGTTTAAGTCTTATGAAAAATGCCTGTTACGTGTCCTGCCTAAACTAAATCGGCGACTAGTAGATAGTTATTTATGTACAATGGATGTTTCAACATACGGACACAAAATTGCAACATACGGACTCTGCTAACTCGACCCCTAGTGCAGACATCGGCCACCTATTTCCAAGCTGCTGACACCGCATCCGCGTTTCGCAATCGTTTAAAATAACATTTTTGAAATAATTTATTTATTTAATAACCTATAATTCATATAATAATTGCCTAATTCAAAGCGAAAAATAAATACCAAAGCAGATAGCCTTATCTGCTTTGGTATTTATTTTTCTAATTTATTAATTTTAAAAATATCAAAATGCATCTCAGTCACTTTTGTTAACTTGTTTAAAATTTACAGCTCGTTGTAATATTAATGATCGCATGATCATTTGTCCTGTGTCTGGGTGTAATTTATCTATAATATGTATGTATTTAGGAATATATAAGTATGTTTATCAGTTGTCTGGTGCCCATAACACAAGCTCTGCTTAGCTTGGGACTAGATGGCGTTGTGTGATAGTTGTGGAATATTATTTATTATTATTATTAATGGAGATATTTTTTAACCCACGCAGACATTATTAGTTTTTGTAGTTTATTTTCTAGTTTTATACACTCCGTTTTCTGTCTCAAAAAGATTTTTGTGTCTCGAATTGAAGAAAAATTTCACGACAGTTGATTATGATATAGATTTAAAATATATCTAGAATTCTAGATTGCCTTTAAAACAGAATTTTAAATGAAGAAAAAACAGACAAACATAGATCATCTAACTTATCTCCAACACAAACTCTGGAAAGTCTACAAAAACCTAAACTCATAACTTACAAGTTCCAACCACCTTTCAGAACAAACTGTAGACAATTCAGAAACAGCGTTAATACAAAACATCTCTCAACGAACTTGTAAACTATAAATTATATCTTAAACACTAATTTCCTTTACAAACACATTAAACTGAGGCTCAGCTTATATGAAATTGATGGAGAGGATTTGATAAACGGTTGCCATAACTACCAATATAACAATAATTATTTACACAAGCGTTTTACGGGCTTTAACATTTAGGGCTGATTTTTCAATGGTCTATCTGAGTTTTATCTGAGGAATAAAAATTTCGGTTTGACAGCTTATCTATCGAAAATATGTCAAATCGCTATTTTTATTCCTCAGACAATAAAGTTACCTGACTGTTGAAAAATCAGCCCTTAAGAAGGTATAGAATAAAATAAAAATGATTGCCTAGGTGGTAAGGCGTCTGGTGAACTTTACAGCTTACAACCACATTTTTCTTTAAAAGCAAAAATATATGTATTAACATTTATAATTTGTGACACAGGCGTTAATTTGTCTAAAATTAAGAGGCATAGTCAGTAGTCACAACAGTCACCTTCTCGTTTTTACCTCACCTCACCTCGATATGGGACAAATACCTGAAATGACATATGTTTTCTAAACAAAATTAATATAAGTAACTAGCGACCCGTTCCTGGCTTCCCACGTGTTTATAGCCCATGTTACTCTGGGTGTACAAAAAATGTGATAAATGAAGAACCGATTTTGTTCAAACTTCACATAAATAATATATAATGTATTTAGTTCAAAGAACAAAGCCTAAACATTTTGTTTGGATACGTGAGCCCTTTCTTGAATTATAAAGTTGCAACGAAAAATTGATTTTTATATATATAGATGATGTATCTATCCCATCAGCTATCAAACCCCGAATCCTGGCAAAGAACAGAGGGAGATAATGTAGATATATATCCCAGAATCTCGAGTAGAGTATCGACTCTCGAGACTCACGACACAAAGTGCTCTTGATAGGTGAGAATAAGTGCCTCTCAATGGTTTTTCTAAATCCACTATTGGTCAAACCACAGCAAAGTCAAAGTAACTCACTGATTTTATAGTATGTACACACAACCCTCTCTATTCTATTTTCAAACTTTCAACAAACATTGTAATATAAAACAAACATAAGACGACATTAAATTCAAGCAAATTCAAGGGAACTCGCTTTATTTTGTTTACTAACGCAGCGTAATATTTGCGTTTCAAATGTATGTACCTAAGCTTGACTCAGACTTGTTTGTATACGTATTGTATCAGTCCCTTTCTTTGGAAACTAAGGCCTAACTTTGTAAAACATTCTCCTTGGCTTATTGTAACAACTTGTTCGAGATGATAAGCAGAATTGGTACAATAAGCATAATTATGTGTAACTCATAGAACAGTAAAGTGTAACTAGAAACAATGTACATAACTCAAGAACTTGTTTTACTTCGTGTATAATGATTTTGCAATATGTAAGAATTAATAAGTACGGCTAAGTATTCCACCTCGGTATATTGTTTGAAAAAGTAATTTAAAAAAAAATGTAGATAATAATCGAAATTCACACCCTAATAAGGCTAAGCGATAGACCTCGGATAGGAGTGGATGGACGAGCTGTCCAAAACAGGATTGTTGAAGTTGAAACAGGTTGAGTCGTTCAAATTAATTCTAGATTGAGACCGACTATTACACAGTTCATACAAGTTTAAGTCTACTCGATATTTGGGTACACTGTCACTGTTTAGTAGTGGGATGATACAGAATTACGTGTGTAGCAGTAGATAACTGTAACCATCATCATACCTAGACTCAATAAAACAAAAGTAAATAAAACATAAAACAACCCAACAAAAGGCTCCAATAAAGAAACTTCCACACAAATTGGCACTATAGCAAAATAAATTTCAAACAGGAAGACGGCGGCACTAAACGTTTGAAAGTTTTTCTGTTGCCAACATTGGCGGCTCAGTAACAAAAGCGGATAAATCGGCCGAGCACACCATGCATTGTATTCGTATTAAGTGAGAATAGACGACGCTATCCCTCGACGCGACAAAAGCATCCCACTGTTCAGACACTGATGTACGAAGCATAGATAGTGCAAACAATGAGTCTATAGATGCCTCTGTGAATATTTTTGCGAGGTTTTATCACGTAAAGGGAAATATAAAATGTATCAGCTTCTTATCAACGTGGAGGAGTCGTAAAAGTGACTGAGAAAAAGGGTTACGGCTTTTCTGGAACGTTTTATTTATCTACGAGCGCAACAATGCCTCTTTTCTTCAGTTGGACTGGCAATCTATCGACTGTTTACAGTTATCACTTGAGTTCTCATGTAGCTTTTCCCTCAACTTTTCCTTTTCTCACAAACTATAATTTCGTGTACCGTATTTTTGAAATACTTTGTTCAGTATATTGCAAAATCATTGGTATATCATAGTAAAAGAAATAATTATGGACAAACTCGAAATCTAGCTAAAGGATGTTTCATTTTATTCCACCCATAAATTGGTATAGTTCCGCTGCCTTCGAAACGTATACCGTCGTACTACAAAAAATTAAACATCTGTAAAACATTAGTCTAAAAAAGTAGTAACTACAAAACTACAGTTAATCAACGCCAAATGCCGTTTTACCTTTGCAGTTTTTGTTCAACAGATGTTTGAGTATTACAAAATACTTACTACAAAGTAAGAACACGAGTGCGCACCAAATATACATTATAGTAGACGAGTATGGTTTGCTTCAATATGGTTCGGTTTGGTGCTCTTGTAAGTTGATAATTTCGCAAACATATCGTGGAAATTGAACAAAAAAATTCCATAACATCATTTAATCTTTCCGTAAACAATCAATCAAGTTTACCATGAGTTTATTATGGTGAGCACGTCCACAAAAAACATTAATCTTATCAAAGCAATCACATAATGAAAAGCTTGTCTGCTTCACTTCCTCGTTTTATTTTAATTCCCTAAAAGCTTTGCAGTTTTCAATAATCTCCCTTTTTTTGCTCGACGTGATTAATCCCGGATTTTCCAAGGGTCGCTTCTCGTTTCCATCTTATATAATTTGCTCAGCCTCAATATCAGTTTTTAATATAAAAATACGAGCGTTCATTTTTTTAAGTTCAGGATAGGTGTCTATTCTTATAAGGTAAAACAAATTCAGTCAAGCGAGACCTAGGCAAATGATTAAAAATTCTGTTGGCAAAAGCAATTTAAGAAAAGTCAAAAGTTTATTGAATTGATAAAATGTAATGTTAATATTGTTGAAACGTGTTAAAGAAAATCGATACTCTTCAAAAAGTTTACTTTTTCAAGACCCTCTGATTTTCTCGCAAGGTATATCTTTCACGTACGTCATGCTTACAGCTTTGCTTACGAATTTACATAGTGTCTCTACAGCCCCATACTACGTCGCTGACGTCAGCGGTGCGTACTATTATGGTTATACCTACTTATCCTCAACAAAATACGCGACGAACATCCAGCGTAACGAATGCAGTTCAACTATGAATGGATTTGTCAATGATCTTCATCTGTAAACTGACATTTGAAAATAACGTTTAACAATAAAATACTTTGTGCAATTTAATTCTTACTAACTACTGTTTTGGTAAAAAATGACAATTTACATAATATCGGGGTTTTTTAAAGTTAAAATAATACAAATTGGCACGAAATGATTAAAAACTAATTGGCGTACCCATTAAAATATCTGTATATAGTATTTGTATAGAATAAAAATTGAAAAACATTATTAAATATCAAAATGAAAGCTAATTTTGAACTCATACTTCTTGTAAAACTCAGTGAACATGACAATTCTACATCTTATTTAACATAACTTCAAAAATCATTGAATGGATTGATTCAGCCAGTGCTGATAAAGAGTAATTGAGGTCAGCATTCACAGTACCTGGGTTTCAAACTCCTGTCTATAAAACTCAAAAATAATAAGCTCCAGTACCGCAAGCCAATAATAACTCTACAGCCAATCAGAGTGAAGTGGTTTCCCGATTGCTCATAGACTTAAGTTGTACACTAATAAGACTTCGACTGCCGCTCGTTCGAGTGTTTTGACTCCTGAGTGGATCGAGTCGCGAGACAGACATTTGGAATCGAACGTCAAAGTTTTGCTTTTACTAGCTGCAAATACATGTTTGGGGAAATATCTGGCAAGTTTATGCATGACTGAGATCGTGTGGGTATTGCTTTTAGGATAATTTCATCTTACGAGTAAAAAGATGTCGAGTAAATAGCAGATTTACTTTTATAGAATGTTTTGAACTGAACAGGTGACTTCTAAGTATCCTTACATTTAGACCAGGCGGCGTAGAAGACATCCGTATGCAAAATATGAGGACCGAGTTTTGAGTTTTTTAATACATTTTTAGGATTGTCAAGATATATATTTTCGATGTTGCCAACAATTATCGTGGTCCAAAAAATAATAAATCCGCACCTTGGTCTCAGATCAATAAAACGTTGATATTTGTGGGTTTTGATCTGAATAAATTTCATAGGAAATGGAATTACATACTGATTATACTTTATTATGACGAGATCTTGATAAAATGATTGGAAAATATAGTAGAAAAACATTTTAATACATAATTATCTATATATTTAAAAGAACAGGGTATGGTCGTACGACTCGCCTACAGCCGAAATAGCTAAACGTAGAAACTTGGGTTTTGGACAATAGTTGCAGTCTACCATTTAGAGGGGCGTAAAGACGGGATTTTGTGAAAATCATCCTCTAAAGGTGTGAAAAGGGGTGAAAACTACTGTATGAATAATCTTATTCCTTGGGTTTATACATTTGAAACTAATCATGAATAAGTACACAAGTAAATAATATATATTGGCACTTTTATTTTTTTAAAACTACCCTCCATTAGTGATCTAATCGATGTTAAAGTTTGTATGGAAAAATTATAACGCGTGATCCGATTACTTTGAAAATCAGTATTTATATAAGAAAAAATAAATGATCAAACACGTGTTTTTGGATTTTTCAAAAATCTCCCCCAAAGTTAGTGAAAAAGGGTATTCAAGTTTAAAGGGAAGGATTTTAAAGCGCTATAAGTGTAACCTGCATTTTGGATGGTAGTTGCAATTTATCATGTAGGTGAGCACCCAGAAACGATTTCACCTTTAAGGAGGTGACAATGGGCACTATTAGTTTTTTTTTAACTACCCTCCAATGATACTCTAGACGATGTTAAAGTTTGTATAGAAAAATCATAACGTGCTAACCGATGAATTTGAAACCTGGTATATGGAAATTAGATAAAAAATAATGAAACACGTGTTTTTGGGTTTTTCAAAAATCGCCCCCTAAATTGGTGAAAAGGGGTGATTAAGTTTTAAGGGAAGGATTTTACTACGTGTAGTGCGGTAGTATTTTACAAATTTCTGGACCACTCCAGACACTGGCAACATGCATTTTTAAATAGTCCTAGAACCCATTTGCATACTTCATAAAACAGATTGCGGTCCTCACATTTTGCAAACGAAATTCCTTCTGCGGCCTGCACTAATTATAAAATATCCTGAGGTCTTATCACAAGATTTCAGTAGATATTTTATTATTTACAGCGTACTTGAAGTATTTACTGCGTTTCTTGTATGGAAAATGGAACAGCGTCTCTGGTGTACATTAAATTCTTCAAGGAGAAAAATACAAAAAAATAAAATTAAACCTGGTCGCGATGGTTTCTAATACAAGAAAAAAGAATTATCCGAATCGGTCCAGCCATTTTCGAGTTATAAGCGAAGAAAAAATTTTGTGATCCGTTTTATATCATAGGAGGATTATAGTAGAACTTTATTTATTGAAAAAAGATGACAGTACCTTGTAATGAGTCAGATCTTATATCGTCACATCATGTAGTAATGGCCTAGGGAATTAATTGTGGAGATCAAACTAGGCAACCTATATTTTTTTTTAAACATAAAATGATGACTTATCCAGCTTCTATTCTTCCTTGTATTCTAAATGTGAGAGGAACGTTGAGACTCTGGAGGATTTAGAACTAATGCGGCCGATGCTGCCCAGCAGGATAGATCTAACAGGACAAAATCACCCGTTCTCAGGGCAAGTGAGGATCGCAGTAAATCTCAAGTGGAGTGCAGGAATGGTTTGACTGAATTGGTGAACCGTGTAGTAATTGAACTCTTCGGTAAAGCCGATAAGAAGTCAAATGTCATTTGTTAATTTCATTCCATTTTTAAAGAAACTTTTTTTTTTAAATTTTATTCTGTCACGGAGAAACGAGGTTTTATAACTAAACCACATTAACATTTAAAAACTGTTATCACGAAAATTAAATGAAAATACCAGTAGTTTGGCCGGCTAGGTACCTTCTCAGATATTGTCCTTGACGATTCACAACCTACATTTTATAAAACCTTAACATAACATAATATTCATTACTGCGTTGTCGGTACAATTCCTAAAAATAGTAATCTCGAATTTCCTACATTTTCTGACTAGAGATTCATTGAATTTCCATCACATATGGGCTCACCCGTCTTCATCCCTACTCGAGTAACTCGCACTTCGTCTGCACAGTGTGGTTTGTATTTAGATTCTCTGTCCCTTTGAGCGAACTAGCATAGACTGAGTCTGTATCACTTGGGTGGTCAAACACGGCTCAAATGTTTGTTTATTAATGATGGCTTAGAATATTCCATGTGAACTTGTGGATGTGCGATTTACTGAGCATAACTGAGCATACAGTACTATTTGAGCATAATAACGTTTTAACTTTTCTCTTTAAATTAGAATTATGAGATGAGGTGGACAGTGACTTATTCGTCAACTCGCCCGCAATTATCTCGCCTGCTCGGGCGAGTTGGCACCTTCCGATTTTACCTATTTTTGTTGTCGTCAACTCGCAACTAAGCGAAAATCTGACGTATTTACAGTCTAATTAAACCTTCTTCACACTTTTATGACACTAAACGTGTAAAGTAGGTTAATTGAGGGCCAGTTGGTCGTCTTAGGGGCGGAGTTGTTTTGAGATCATTAATAAAATATAAGCACAAAGACTTATATAATAATGATTTTTTTCATAAGGTGGAATTCAATGTGAAATCTAATCAGAAAGTACCAGGAGAACAGGATCATGAAGAAGGTTTTGGTGCCGAAATTAAATGAGGAATTAGAACAAAAAGTACTAGGAGAACAGAATCATGCTGAAGGTTTCCATGCCGCACAACGAACGGTCTTCAAAACTAAAAATTTCTTTTGGTGAATTCTCAATACCCAAAAATGTACTAGGACTGCATAAAATCAAGGTGGTATTTTTCATTTTAACAGTTCTGTTTCAACATACAATTTTGGGCAAAATCTATTTATCACAAAAGTACTAGGCTTGCACGAAAAGGTGGTATTTAAATCATTAAAGTTAGAGTTAAAGTTACTTCATAGTATACAGGTATTTTACACTGTTTTTACAAAACTACAATTAATATAAAATACCAGATGGTTGACAAGGTGTCTTAGCCCCACGCTTGGGATTTCTCCTATATCGTGGGTACGTTTTCAAATATTCAAACTTAAATCTTATAGCGCCTCATACTATAAAGTAGGTTTCTATATTAATTTATTATAACACTTTTATAGATGACTGTACCATTTTTCGGTCAGTTGCGAGTTGACGACAACAAAAATATGTAAAATCGGAAGGTGCCAACTCGCCCGAGCGAGCGAGTTAATTGCAGGCGAGTTGACGAATAAGTCTTCCTAGTGGGTACTTAATTTTTTTTAACCGCGTAAATGGTTTGCGTCTGGGCTACACTATAATTTATCACTTTTTTTTGAGACTATAAAAACGGACGCTATGTTTTGCTTTCAGGTGAAAAACCAGGTTTTATCGCGCATCGCATACAATGGCGATGCGAAGGCGTCAAGCATTTGTGTCACAACCATCACCAGTGCATGTCAAGTCACGATAACTTGTGGCATGTTTCAAGTAATATATTTCATTTGTTTTCCGCGCACAACACAAGTTTAAGCGGTAAGACACCAAAGAGCAGAAACTAACAGCAATATACTAAAAGAGACACAGTGAGGTTAGAGAAGGAGCAACAAAACATACGACACAACAGCAACAAGCCACGTAACTTCATCAAACTGTAATAATACGCCCACAGTGGCAATAAACAAAACAATAATTTCAAAAGCGATTAATAATAGCTGGCATGGTACCAACTTGCAAAACGGTCGATGCGAACCACTTTAGGTCCGAAGTCCCGCTTTAGTTTGTCGTCTTAAAGCCGTAAGACAACTTAAGACATTTCGAAGCACTCTCCAAGTGAGAGGTGGAACTTAAGATTGTAAGTCTAGTTAGATAGTCATTGTGCAGTAGAAGTAATAGATTTAGAAGTCTTTTTAAAAGTGGTGAAGTGTTTGCGTTGAGAGCTAAGTAGTTGACTCTTATTTGATATTGAAGATTCAAACTTGCAGCATTTGTAAGAATTTTTTTTGCACTTTTTGACTATCAAAATATACGCAGAAAAGAAACGAGTATTATTCACCACGCTTTCTCATAGATACGTGATAAGGTACAGTGTTTACTTAAACCATAATATTTTAAAAGAGTAACCATGGAGTTTCCTGCCGGTTCTTCTCCATGGAATCGACCAACCCGAACCGAGCACCTTTTGTCGACGTTTTATAAGTGCCCTCATGGGCCTATGTGAAATAAAAATATTTGATTTTGATTTTAAGAACTCATAAAGTCCATGTTAGGTCATGTGTGTGTAGATTATATCTAAACACTACTTACTAGATACTAATATTATAAACGTGAAACTTTGTTTGGATGGATGGATAGATGTTTGTTAATATGTTCCGCGAAAACCATTAAACTGATTTAAATTTAATTTGGTAAACAGATTTTTTAACCTGGAGTAACGTAAAGGATAGTTTTTATCCCAGTTTTTGTATTTTCACAGAATATTTTTTTGAGTTGTAGCGGGTGAAACCGCTGGCAACAGCTAGTAAAAGAATATATAGTAAAATAGCACTCTTTATTTGAAGTCAATCTCCACAGATGAAGGTTTTTGAACAACTTTGACCTCAAGTGCGTAAGTGATGCTTCCTCGCTGACAATTAGCTCATCTTCCAACAGTGAGCGGTGTCCACGTAGATGAAGTTTCGGCGAGACATGTTCGAATTTATTTCACTGAGAAGAAACAGTATTTACACATTTATACATTTATAAAACCAATAAATAATGAGCATTCAATAGTTAGAAAATATGCTAAAGTTTTACCAAGAAGAAAGTTTATTATATTGAAAGAATTAAAAAAAAGTGCCTTTCGAAACTTTTCTCCAAAGATGCCTACGCAGTAAGAAAAACATTGAAGTTTTCCAATACCAAACTCTATTACCGAAGTAATAACAGTTTATACTACTTTCTGTTTTGTGGTTGTGTTTTGGTGAAATTAAGTTTAAAAGAAACTTGTCAGGGTTACGTGTAGGCTCTTTGTTTTAACAATATTTACCAAGCCTACAATAATAACTTGGCTCGCATGTACGTAGACATGAAAAGTATCGCGTAATTCCAAAAAAAAAAATCACTCATGTTTTCGTCGATTATATTAAGGTCACTGGCAATAAGCCTGTTATAAGCTGCGTACAATTCCAGACTATAGAAAAACTGCATAAAGGTGAAGTAGCGTTTTGCCGCCTCTAAACCTATATCATCTGCCTAGCATATACGCAACAATTTTGAATTACACTGGGATCCGTTTATTATGACTCCACTTATAAAGACCAACCGTTTGTAAATAATGTCATATTTGTTCGTAATCAAAAGGTGGTCCTGGTTACCTAACGTTTTTTTCAAGAAAGTAATGCACCCGGTTGGGTTGCAACCACCCATTTTATGTCGTGTTTGCAACCACTGAGCCACCACCACTCCAAAAGCATGTTGCTAATTAAATGCAATTACAAATTAATTTGCTCACTCAACACTAAATTAATACAAACGCACGTCCTCATAGGACATAAAGTATATTATTTACTTTAGTACAATAATTAGGTTTCAAAATTTAAATCATTGAACACGAACATGCCAAAAACATTTGTGCTTA
Source organism: Agrotis ipsilon (assembly GCA_028554685.1). Classification (NCBI taxonomy): domain Eukaryota; kingdom Metazoa; phylum Arthropoda; class Insecta; order Lepidoptera; family Noctuidae; genus Agrotis; species Agrotis ipsilon. Next base: position 4,118,988 of record CM052961.1, on the reverse strand, counting down.
TTGTAATTTAATAACTGACACAATTTGTATGTCTGCTGTTAATTACTTACATAATAACTATGATAGGAATAAACATTAGGTACTGAAATTAATAATAATAATATATTCCACAACTATCACACAACGCCATCTAGTCCCAAGCTAAGCAGAGCTTGTGTTATGGGTACTAGACAACTGATAAACATACTTATATATTTCTAAATACATACATATTAAAGATAAATTACACCCAGACACAGAACAAATGATCATGCTCATCACACAAACATTTGTCCTGGGTGGGAATCGAACCCACGACCTCCGGCATAGCAGTCAGGGTCACTAACCACTAGACCAACAGGCCAGTCAATTATCGTGTACATTAACTTTAAAAGCTGAGTCCGCCATGATGGAATTACATGCCGAGGCTACATTGTCGGGCACACATTTGTTCCAAATTGGAATCCCATCAAGTGCTCACATTCATGTTATTATGATGTAATGCGGCGTTTTAACGTTAATGGAATTGTTGAAGGGATTAGTTCTATACACTAAAACTGACGTTATTATAATGTGGGTCTGTAAATTGTTTGTTGAGTTCAATTAATTTCGCATATACGCCTTTTTGGTATAATGGTTTGGGAAATAGACAACCAGGAGCTTTAATTTCTTTTATAAGTATCTACTCTATTATTTTTATCAAGATTAATTTCATTTTAATAATTTCACATAGAATAGCATAAACATTATGAACCACTAACGTGACAAACCACTTAATTGATACATAAGATATGCTATCTTACTCCGCTCACCAATGGCAATTTGACGACACGTTTGGCGCAGTGGTTGATTAATTGGACTGCTGCGCTGTGCGTCGCGGGACGATCCCCGCACGGAGAAAATATTTTTATGAACAGCAAGCAGTTGTTCCGGGTCTGGGTGTTTGTGTATGTGAGTTTCTATGTTTGTAAACGCACCCACGACACAGGAGAAATTTCAAGGGTGGGTAACGTTTTAAAAAAAAAAAAAGATTCCTTTTGCATGAACATGACCAACATAAACCATGGATCATTTTGTGATGAGAAAATCAAATGATCATAAAAACCTTGAAACCTTAAATACATTGACAACATAATACCTAGTAGTTAATAACCCCACTCGAAGAAGCTTCACCTCTACTCTTTTCTTCTTCTTCTTTTCGTATTCTAGTGTATCCACTCCCGTTAAACGGTCCTTCCCTCTAAAATAAATAGATACATACAATTTATCACAAAACTACTGTTGCAGCCATACCCAGAACATACTAACGTAGTGTAAACAAATTTACAAACAGCAACAGTAGGTAAGTACTTTCGTAATAAAATCTCATAATCTCGCAAAAAGGAGTCAGAACATTCACCTTTTTTAATTACAAACGCTTTAAAGCGCACGATGCATATGCTACAGCGCTGAGCAAAATTCACAATGCGTTTTCAAGCTTAAGCTCAAGCGTACAGAACTTTCACGAATAAGAATCTCTCGTAAAACACATTTAAAAGATAATAGCTGTGATAGTGCCTATCTAAGTTATAGTCTCGTCCTGATTTAAGTGTCCAGATTTAATTTTCCTTATCGTTGTGAAAAAAGGAATTTGAGAATTCCGAGTAAGTTCAACGAAGAGACTTGGAAAATCTGCGCTCAGTAATGTTTATACAAGTTTTATCAGTTCGTTCCGTTTTTATTTCTGAGAATTTCGTATTATATTTGTTGATGGAATACGAATTCGTTTTTTTTTTTTGAATAGGAACGACATTTCCCAGAAAGTACGTCTCCTGTCTCTTTCAAAGATTTTTTCCTATTTGAGAACCCGTCTCTCAAATTCCCTGAATACTGATAACATACATTACTAATCCAGCTGCCTCGTGGTGATTACAGCATTATCCCGCTTCGATCATCTGTTGTAGCGGTTTCTAGAGAGGCTTAAAAGGGATTGACATTATCTACAAGACCCTTGTTGGTCTACAGATAACATTCCTTACTCAAATCTGTACAACATATATAATAAAATATCGAAAACATTCCACAATCCGTCATTCGGATACTTTTGTTTTATGTTTCTCGTTTCATAAATTCACAGTACTCTATTAAGTGTTCGTAAAATAAAATGGACATATCGAATACTACGGCTTTTTAATAAAATAACTGTACGGGGATTGAAAACAATTAAGTTAAACTGACTTAAGTAGTAGGTATGGTTTCATCATCAGCCTATAAAATGTTCCCGCTCTTGGGACACAGGTTTCCTCAGTGTGAGAGAGAGTGGGCCATAATCCACCACGAGGGCCCAGTACGGGTTGGTAGATGTCACCATGTCTTCGAATTTTTGGTTCTAGGATATGCCGGTTTCCTCACGATGTTTTCCTTTACCGTTTTGAGAGCAGTGGTGATGAAATAAATTACACAAAGTAATGCGCTAGGCTGAGTTCAAACCCACGACTTACAACTTGTAAGTCCAGGCAGACACCACTGGGCCACCTCAGCTCTAGTATAGTTTAAGTGAATTTAATTAACAACTATAAATTATACCTAGAACAATTGATACTCGTATGTATTTCTGTATTTCTTTACAATTTAAAAATGAAAATCCCTAACAAAGAAACATTTGTTTTACCTACCAATAACACACAAAAGTCACCAATTTGTTAAAAGCATCCACAAGATGAATTGCCGAACTCCTATTGGCGAAAAACGTGAAAACAATCCGTTTTCAGTAAAAAGGAAACCAAGAATTTCGCCCTTCAGTTAGGTGTGCGGTAGGGTGGCCATTAGGAGATTAAAACAGAGACACACCTGTAACGTGGTGCAGTGAAACCGCAGCTCGACTGCGCCTGTATCCTGCCGTAAAATATGGATAACCTACCGCTTACAATTTGGCTAGTAGGCTCAAACGTACCATATTATTTTACGTTTTACTGCAACTTAATTACAGTAATCTTTTTGTATGTACTTTGAGGAGTTTTGAATTAAATATTGCTAGTAGAATATGTTTTATCGTTAGGGTCCTTTATTTTTATACTTGGAAAGGCATATGTGCCTCGTAAATAGCATTTTCTAGATACTTTTTAATCAAAACGTGCTCTAGTAATAGCTCACGTTTTAAATTAAGTTTTCAAAGCAAGTTACATACATAATTCCTCATATTATAAAACATGATATGAATGGAGAGTCGGTACATTTTTTTTAAATGTTCTCTATAAAGAATTTTTATAAATCATAGTCAAAATGAAATGATTAACTAACTTAAAAAACTTTTAATGCTATTTCATTCCTCCATTATTATATACCTACTTAAATATATACCATCCATTGTTAACTTACAACAAACATGGAACATAATTTAACACAGACTATAAAATCAAATCTAATTTGAAAGCTATAATGAAACCACAAATTGCGTCGTAAATGAGATAACTTCGTAGGCGGTATAACCGAACAAGACCATGGTACATATTTAACAAAGTCGTAAAGTTAACTGCTTCAATAAAATATGCTATCTGTTGTGAGTAAAATTGAGTGCTACGTATGTATCATAGCATCTTAAAAGTAGGTTACGTAGACACGTAGTAAGAATAGTCAGTTATATACCATAGTGGTTAAAAATCTACGTGAAAAATTTGAAAAAAAGTAAAAAAGCCTTTTTCCATAACACGTGAGATTTCAAAGCAAAAAAAAAAACGAAAATATATAAAGCTGCGTCCACACCGGCCCGCGGGTGTTTAGCGGGCGTTTAAGGCAGGATGTACACATATTGATGTTTATGCGAGCGGCATGCGATGAGTTATAATTATGATAATGAATATCTTTGATAGGTTATAACGTGCATAGACGTGGACGCAGCTCTAGCTATAGCTACCTAAATTTTAAATAATGGGAAACAATTCCGATACAGTCAATAGATGTACAATTGTACATAACACGTACGTATGTCATACATTACGAAAGCATTCAAAATGGCGGTCACATAGTCACATCATGGTTGGCCATTCACATTGATAGTGACATTTTCCACAAAATACGTATATATATATTCGGTATAAGAGAACAAATCGCATTTAAATCGATACTATTGTGAGTGTTTGACCTTAAAATGCAAAGCTGTCGATATATCAGACAAAGGTAAAAAAATGTTTCTGAGTAAAAAAGTCACTTCAAACTTGAGTTTATAGTAAACCATTAAAAGTCTTCACATTAAATAAACACGGAAATATGACTTGTTTCCATGTTGTTAAATACTGCTTCTTATTCCATTACTGTAGAACTTACATTAGCCAGTCACCAAAGAAATTAGAAAAACTGACTAGGAGACCATTCACAAGCCCCTATCACAGTAAAAGCTGTTTTAATGCTCTTCTCTCATGGAAAAAGGACGTGGACATTAATAAAAAGGATCATGGCAAAAAGGGACCTCGTTTCAGCCCCCAAGAGGAAAATATGTTTCGTTATGTATACCTACATTATACTGCCCTGACAACTTAAAGAACAGTTTCTTACTGACACAATAGCACTCACAACATATTTCTTTTACCCCAGATTGTACCAAACTACACATTTTCAATACAACACGTACCAATATAAAAAAATATCGAGGTCCAAAATCTATACGGTCGTTTCTTCAGGTTTATGTAGTCACAAAACGTTAGGTTTTATTTTTCCGACGCAGTTACTTACAATCTGGAAAAAAGGCTTGGGTTAAGACCCCAATTTGGGTAAAAGTTTTTGCCTTGAACCGTTTTGTGGTCTTGTTGTCCTTTTCTCCAAACTTAAACTCAGGGATTATTGCTGTCCAGATGGTTATAACTGCTATATAAATTGAAGTTGCCTTTTTGGCTGCCGCCACAAAAAAATGAAAATATTTAGTCTGGTTTAGCCAAATGAGTTGTATTTATTAGGCTCACAGAACAACCACACAGAGAAAAATAAAACGTCCTGTAAGAGTTGTGGTCTCTTAAATCATTCTTAAGCACTGTTTACATGGTACTCTTGTCACCAGCACATTGACTTATCACAAATTAAATTCGAAAAAAAACAAAACACAATTTACATGCTGCTGTTTCTTCCAGTAATATACCGATGTAAACAAAAGGTTTAAGTAGTAGCATTCCTACCAAGAAAGGTTTTACCATCAAAGTTTTTCATTGGTAAAAGAACCATACTAAAAATAGACTACCGAGTGAACCATACTAGAATTAGTAATGGATCCGTCAATCTTTAAAGCTGAAAAGGATTTGAACGTAAAAATGCCAACAAAAGGGTTAAAAAAGTAATTTCAGTGCCAATTCTTCTTACGTAAATTAAAAAAAGAGAAACTGGTTGCTATCAATATCCATAAATAACAATCTCAGTGGCAAGTGACAGAGGTTTTCCATTATGCCCTATTCAGTGCCAAGTACCACTTCACTTCAACCTTTTTGGTTTATTTTTTATGTATCACAGAGCTAATGGCAGCAAGCTAAAAATACAAAGTAAAGTACGAATTTATTCTTAAGGCGTAAGCAAAACTTGGCACGTGTAGCAATTGAGGAATACTAAGCTTTGAGCAGTGGGGTCGAATTCAAACTAAGAATAATCTTTTTTTTTCAGAGCAGTGGATGTTTGCCATTGACAGAATTATGTCTGTTGTTAATATAGTCAGATAGCAGCAAGCTTAACAAAAAATTAAGGCATTAATATTGTTTGGCTCAACAATCTTTTTGCATAATAACATAATGGAAAATACATATAGCTCAATAGAAAGGTTAGCATACAAATTGGTTTAATTTTTTTAATGCATAACATAATTCTAAAATTTACTTGTGGTGGTAATTATGAACACCCCAATATGCTTAAGTTGATCACAAAATGTATCATTACAGCGGACTACGACCACAGCTCTCCACGCACAGACATAGGTGCCTACCAGCCAGCGCCAGCCAGCGCTCTCAACAGCCCAAAAACATGGATGCTCATAGTAAATGAACGATATCGCCTTTGTACGTACAAACACAATTAGCAATTAGGCACAAGACTGCTACCTGCTAACGACCAATACACACTGTAGTTGTTTACGTGATCAGTGCATTGTCGCGTGTGGGATACTGGTGAAACGAATATCAAACTGTGAAAAAAAAACTAACTTTATATGAGACCACACATAAAAGCCAGATATTCAAAGGTCAAGAAAACATTGGGACTTCACATTCGTTATATTGCCAATTTATTTTTCTTATTTTAATAGCATTTTTCTAATTTTGCACTGCCGAGGATTATCACAACGGATGCTACACACAAAAGCTGAACTTCGGTGTGCGTTCAATTAACCAGGTTCTGTAACAATAAGGTTTCTCGTCTATCATTTATATATCGTTTCTCACGATTTCTCTAACATAGTCTTCAATTACTGCCAAATATAGAAAGGTTCGCCAAAATAAATAACGGTTACAAGTACAAAACATTCTGAAAAAGAAAATGAAATTAATTATCTGTGGCTAAAATAACGACAAAAAACAAGAAAAACAAACCCAAGATAAAACAACAGCTTAACAAATTACATTTACAAGAATAAAATATCGCGAGCTTCATTAATCTTCTTGTAAGTGAGATTCGAGGTTACATGTCTATTGTCTAAACTCGAGGACAATGTGTCACCAAATGAGAACGTTAGGGATTAGTTCCCAGTGTCAATCACTGGTGGCTTTGGTAATCTTGCTTCGTAATTGTGCCAGAAATCCAATTACCGTGTGATTCAGGATTAATCAGACCCTGACATTAATATGCCTGACATCCTGACTGCCTTTGGAGTGCGCCGTCAGTCCGCAGCCACTGCTTCTATAGCTGCTACGGTTCATGGGCTATAAATTATGATTGGTATTTCAATTATCGTTGACAGGTAACTTAATAACTTACCGCTTGGACAAGCACAAACTAAAACTATGATTTATGAAAAGACCAAACTGCAATATTTTTAGTCTAGAAATTCTGAACCTGTGTGTTTGAATATAAACCATAAATACGTGTATGCCATCGTACCTTCAGTATCTTTCGATTCCCAAGTGCGTCTAGCTTAAGAAAAGCCACTTATTCCGCCTGAATGCCTTTTGAGATCGCTTTAGTTTGATGCTCTTTGAACTAAATAAACAAGTACCTAAAGTAAAATGTTTTCTTTCAAATTAGATTTCGTTACGTTTTATCTCAAGAGTCTCAGAAAGAGAAAAACATTTTAATATTACACTCGAAATCCTTAATGATCTCGTCCTTCTAATCCCCCAACATTATTTCAAGGGTACAATAAAAGTATTTCAATATTTTTTCTTTCCTGACATCTAAAAGGAGCTTGTTCCAATTCTTCACAGAGCTTAGCAGTCATCAACGTTTGTGAGTGGCAAATGAGAGCGAATTCAACATGGATGTCAAACAAGCCGACTCAAAGAGGCTCTAATGAGTCCCCAATCCAAGTGTTTCGGTATTCAACGTCTTTGTTGGCTCGGCGGAGTACCTGCGAGGCACCCAATCAGTCGCTAATTAGTGTTCTCGGGTATAAATGAGTTACGTAAGGTATACAGTTTCTGTTTTTCGTTAAAGTAAATCTCTTTGTGTGATTCGTTAGTGTCGCGTGTTTGTAAATACGTTAGTTGAAAAGACTAATTAAAATTTTGAGTCTCAATATTTCTTAAATACTCTTTGCTGTTTTGTTTTAAAGAAATCGAAAAAACGCTGCGGTACATTTCATACCATTTTTTTGCAGTAAAGTGCGACGATGTTGGTAAATTATACCTTTTTTTTTAGGTGGAAAAATCATCAAATGGCCCTGGGTGGGGCGGAAGGGACTGTCAGACTCTTACTGACTAAAATCCACCCGTGTTCCTGGATGCCCTTTACGTCCCGGAGCCGTCCTGGGTTAAGAAAAAACCCGCGACCCCAGCAGGCATTTGGCGCGAAACACGAACCCGGGCTTGGTCCTCGGTCGGACGGCGAGCTACCCATTACTTACCGTCCGCAAGCCCGCTCCGCCGCTGTGCCCTCTGCTGATCAGAGGGACACGCTTTGGAGCGTCCGCACGACAGGCTATACGCTTACGGGCAAAGAGACCCCATAGGCACACAGTGCCTAAGGAAGAGTTTTTGCCCGCATCCCAGGGTGCACCGGCCCGAAAAACTGGTCTTCCCCCCGGACGTATCCGAGAGGGAACTCCAGTCCACGGGCGCACGTGGAGCTTTCCTGTCTTAGCACACCGTAAATTATACCTTCGCTAATTAATTTCAAATCCTAACTGCAATTTACGTTATCCCTATATGTGTATAAGGTATTGTTGTGTATTTGAAACGTGTTTTTCAAAAGCCGCGTACAGACATCGTGAGGCGTGCGACACGAATGGTTCGTCTCGCATGCCTCGGGCTGTGTGGACGTGTGTGCTCACAGTAAGCATTCGCGCCATACGATCGTTGCGAACGCCGCCTCAGTACGAGCCGTGCGCTCCGTGTGGACGGACAGGTGTTGTTTGCGTTGCGCGCATGCATCATGGAGGCCAATACCGAGTCACTACGTGAGCTGGTTCAACTTTATGAAATTAATAGAGTGTTGTGGGTCTCTAAACATTCTGATTATTACAATAAATGTAAAAGGGAAGACGCGTGGCGTCAAATATCACAGCAAGTCAACATTCCCGTCAAAGAATTGAAGAAAAAAATACAGTCACTAACGGGATCCTTTCGACGGGAGAAGTCTCGAGTTAAGAAGAGTCAAGTTACTGGATCAGGTACCTACACTAAAACAGCAATTTTTTGTCGAATTTTATACTGACGAACACCGTGCGTGGTGGTTTGCTTGCTCAGCTTGAGCATGTTTCGTTCGGGACGCACGTATAAATGTACCATCGTATGCCTCAGGTTGAGGCATGCGAGACGAACCATTCGTGTCGCACGCCTCGCGATGTCTGTACGCGGCTAAAGGCACATCCCAAAAGCTTTTAATAAAGAAAAAAAATATTCTACAACAAAATTATCCAATCTCCCATACTAATTTATGAGTTAAAAGAGACATTTTATAACAGTAATAACTCAACGAACCTCACATAAATACTTTAATCTAAACAATGAAGACCTTTTGTCGTCCTATTAAATAGAATTTGATGAAAAGCCGGGTATAAACAGGACACAAGTGCAACCGGAAATTAAAGGGACCCGGCGGTATCCGTTGTTCGGGTAAATACCCGTATTTATACTGTCGCTATAGAAAAACAACAATATCCTGACGGGCACAAACAAACGTTGCTGATTAATGTTTTTGTTGGCTGTTCAGTGAAAATATCAAGTCAATAATGGTTTATTAAAAACTACTATTATTATTGTATTTACCCTCGAGTTCTTTTTTTTTTCTAATAAAGCTTTGTTTGGTTAAAGGGGTTTGAAGGTTTAGGCCCTATTGCTTGCCATATTTTTTTTTTCAGAATCGTGGTTCCCACGAAAGTTTTACATTTTAATAGATGACTAAGACATACAAAAATCATCTATTCCCTTTAAGGGTTCATAAATAAGACGATAAAGACTACTTCTTTGGTTGGTTGACTGTACTGTAAAAGTACATTTTATCGGGCCTTAATAAGAGATACACGTGTTAGAGATTTCAGCATGATATTATCGAAACACGATATTTTATCAATAAATAAAATTGACCTTTTATTACCCCAGACACGTGTATCGATGAAGGACAATTTTGTCATTTTATTTTGTTCAACCTTTGCAAAAAATAAGGAACCTGTCCTGATTTACGTTTAAGCTTTTAATAATATGTTACCGGTCAAACCCGATTTCAGGACAACCTAGGTCGGCCTAGGATAAACTATTTAAAATGTCACTTACGGGATATCTTCCGTGATTATTATTGCGCCATGATCGCGGGATGAACATCATCCCGCGATCATGGCGCTTGCAACAGCGTCGAAATATCGGGAACTCAAAACAAATAATAATCACGGAAAATATCCCGTAAGTGACATTTTAAATTGTGAAATAGACCGTGATAGTCTAAAACAGTGTTTAGGCTAAACTAGTTCTTTGCGAGCTCAGGACTTGCTGGAACCCCGACTCTTATAGTTTAGGTTAGAGTTCGTAGTTTGGTTTTTTTAATCCACCCAAAAGGAGGAGCCCCGCAACGCAACGCGGGGCTCCATCGACTTGCTCCTGTGCAGGAAGAACTAGTTTAGCCTAGGCCAAACTAGTTTGTCCCAAACTAGTAAATTGGGTTTTGCCGGTAACATGTATAAGACCAAACCAACGACTAGTGATTCACATTTGCGCTGGATCGAAAGCCCTAGAAGTCATCGGGAGGGGCTGACATGTGGGATGAGATGACATGTGGGATTATATAGCAGTCATTGTGCGCTTGGTCAGCCAATGGCTTAATTACCAAGAGTCTCGGCCAACACTTAAGGAGGCTCTCGCTTGGCAGCTGGATCAAGCGTTTGAGCCAGATTGCAGTACTCCTGGACACGACTCCTGGAAGATCCTTGTCTACTGGTAGCCTGAACCTTTGTCCCAAAGGTGATGGACTACAAGTTTTGCTTTATTTTTTTTCCCCAATAAAAAATGTAACGAATAAAATAAATGTATTAACAGAGTTAGCTCTTCGTTCTAACAATAGTGTTAGAGACCATCATCATTTTTCTGTTTTTAATCTCATTTACTTGATGTCTCTTGTTTTCTTCACACGTCACGGCCTCATTCACTACTTTTTCTTCCATTCATATTTTTTTTGGTCTCCCTTTTCCACCCATTCCTGTACACAACCACCACTGTCTTTGTGATATCCTCGTCATGTCCGTTTAAAAACTTGTAACCCATTACTCTTTTCGTTGAAAGCTTTGCTGTCGTCATGCGGCAGCTACCTTTCTTCAGAATATACCTTTACCTACTTAGTACATAATTTAACACACGATTTTGCGCAGTCTCGAGATTGCGCGCCTACGTGTCTTTCATGCGCTACTTAGGACGAAATTAACGCTTTGATACAATATAATTCCCCCAGTATGTCTTAACCTTACGTTCCTTCCCACGCATCTTAGTTTCTATGCGGATAATGCCAACCTTTTTTCTATTTCTGAACGTATATTAGAGGACAAAAGGACAACAGAATTCCTAGTAATTTTAAACAATACATCACAATGAGACGATTTTCTTTCAGTCATTTTCTGAAATTCTCTGAAGGCATTATTTTTACATCTTTTGTTGTTCTCTTTACCTTCAAGGCTTACGTAAGACGGTAATCTAAATATTTACTTAAATAAATTAATTTAATGTGAGACATCTGCAGTATGTATTTTATTTTATGTATGTATTTATATGCTGCTGAGGGTACTGTGGAAGTAACGAGAGTGCGTTGGAAGCTTTTAAAAGGCACTTAAACAAACGAACGCAAAGTACCACTAATCATACAAAATGAATTACCTTTTGAGTGGGAAGAATATGTCTCTTATGATGTAAATTAAAGGAAATGTTCAGGTAAATCACAGTAAACTTCTAACAGTATATGGGCAACATAATTATGTTGGATTTTCAGTGGAGCACGGAAGAAGATAACAGAGTTTTCCATGGTAAGAGAATTCGAACCGCGAGCGAGTGTTTTTTTTTTGCTCTTACCATCGATCGGCGCAAACGAGGTTCTTACCTACGAGTGGCGATAGAAAAACTTTGAAAGTCGTGACACATGCTTTAATTCGTATAACGTTTCAAATATCAAGAAAACATGTTAAGAGCGCTTATTCTGAAAGTTGGCAACGTCGCAAGTGACTGTCAAATATGTACAAGTTTTTTAGTAATTTGGCAAATTACTATAATGAAAATAAGAAACATGGCTCTGTAGTGCACTAAAAAATTGATTAGGGAATGCAATCATTGCTATCGTAACACCGAATACATGGCTTTACAAGTAAAAAAAGCATTTGGAAACGTTCCAATACATACAATATAATTCCCCCAGTATGTCTTAACCTTACGTTCCTTCCCACGCATCTTAGTTTCTATGCGGATAATGCCAACCTGCCACCTGAAACGTTTACAAAATCAAATCCAGTGTTTTAATCGCATTCCTATATCAATTTTCTAGTGCACTGTAGATCCTTATTTCTTATTTCCATACAGTAACATTGCCAAATTAATTAAAACTTGTAAATATTTAACAACTGTTAGCGACGCTGGCAACTTTCTGGTTACGCGCCCTTAAATTGGCTCCAAATAAAATACGATACCGCCAAAAACTTGATGATAAAAGTGAAATTAAAAACTACCGTTGCTCTCCGTAAAATCAGAGGACATATTTCCAGTAAACGTATGGCCACTGAACGTAAATCCGATATTATTCGACAGAACTGTCCAATTGCGATTCAGGAACAAAATTACGATTCACACTTAATGGAATAGTGCCAAAAGTCATTCAAAGCTCATCAACACCACTTTACAGCTCAAGTTTAATTTTAACACGTTTTTTTATGAACAAAACTGTCTTTAAATTCACGTTTTAAAATAAGGTTTTGGGCATACGCTGCGGTTTGAACGCGATGTGGCTAGGCTTAATGGTTTAATTATTTTTGTAATGAGACCTACTTGCTCGTATGTCTAGACAAGACTTTAAGGTTGGTTAATGTTTAAAGCCAGCTGTACACATTGGGCCAAGGCATTGGGCCAGCATGTTGGGCCAAAACAATGAATATCAAATGTCGCTGTTTACACATTGGGCCAACATCCTTTGATTTGGGCACGAAAATACCGACAATTTTCGGTTGGCCGGCCAGTGTTCCCGCCAACTACCAACATACCGCCAAGTAGGTCTGTGCACACTGGTCCAATACGCTGGCCCAATGCGTTGGCCCAATGTGTATAGCAGACTTTACGTTTGTCTAACTGACACTAATGTGTCATTAAGATTTTCGTGGCACAGATTAGTGGCGTGCCCTTAGATATTAAGGATGGCCATCAACAACTGTTTATCATTCTCTCAACTACGTTGGAGTCCATTTCACGTCTAACTGGATGTCGTTGACTTTGTTGATTTATTTGCGTTACTTGTAAAAGTACTGAACCACTCTAGCTTCAGACAAGTGAAATTTGAAATTAAAATATAGCCTCTATAACTTGTTGATAATGTAACTTTATACAAGTAAAATAATTTTGAAAATCGGTAGAGTAATTTTTGAGTTAAATTATTATAAACAAAACTACTAAAAAAACTCTATAGACTTATATTAGTTTTGAAAAACAGAACAGGACAAAGGATTCATACGATTGTATGAATGCACTTCACAGAATATACGAAAAATAGCACTGGACTGCAATGCGTACAGCTGTAAACGTAAAAAAACTACAGTCACCTCTCGCCCAATTTCGAACGACTCTTGACTTTTTTGTCATAGGCCAGACACATCACTCGACTATCATACCCTGCAAAATTGAGCTGACGTAAAAAAAACGCCACCGCCAATGCTGTAGGCAATATTTTTTCCGCTGCGTTGGGCTTTACGGCAAATTATTCGTACGTCACAAAAAAAACCTGGCTGACGGAGATTAGCTATAAAAATAGGCCTTTAAAGCCTTTTGAGGTTTTATGTGTGGCTGAGAACGGTAATTCCTAATCAAATAAGATGGTAAAAAACTCTTATGTGTTTTCTTTTGTATTTTTGTATTCAGGAAATATATGTATACCATCATTTTTTGTATGAGGATGTGTGTTTATCTTAATGGATAATATTAACCATGGACATGAAGTGCTGGTCTTTTTAGTGATTCTTTTTTACGAATTTATTTATTAATATAAATCAGTACACCTGTATCTAACTGCAGTATTCCTCGTTCTTCCTCTAAACCATCCAAAAGTTGTTTTGAAAAGATTACTTGTAGTGATAAGAGCTCCGGTTGTATCAAATATGAAATGTTTTCCAATATATTGTTCGTCTTGTGTACATATCAATGTTAAAAAATCTATCGTTAGGCCCATAATTATAACCTTTCAAGTCTTATTTTGAAACCAAATTCATTAATAAATTCAATTAGTGAATTTGGTTTCAACTCCCTTTGCGACCTTTCTACTTAAACAAGATAAGGATTTCACTAATTAATGCCTATTCTAATTAGTTTGAAATAGGCCTTATTTTCGATAATAGAAAATACTGCTGAGTTTAATACTTATCTACCTTTAAAGTAGCAGATTCTTATCTATAGTTATTCTATAAGCTAAATTTAAATATCTCAATGTATCCTTTGATCGGCTGCTTCATATTCAACGGCCGGGCTCCCTGCAATCACGACTACTCGTAAAACCTAACGATATCAGATTTTATCCCTCCACAGAGCTTTAATAATAATCTCCAAAAATTTAGGGTAAACGCCTCTGATCTTGTCAAGTCTCAGCTTAGCGCCCTATTGAGGAGGATACCCCGGATTTTGTGGTAATTTTCTGGTAACACGATTTTTGTAAAGTTGTGCGTATGTCTATTTATGTTCAAAGTACTATATCGTAGACCTTGGTTTATCAATGTTTATAATAGGAAAAAAATAAAGATAAATGAAAACCAAAACTAGGTAGACTTAATCCTTGTCCAATGGCGACGAATTTTACAATATATTTTGTGTCAAAGTAACATCAGATTGATACGGTTACCAATATTGTTAATTATTCAGACAGACGCTATCAACACTAATGGTAATGCCAGTATTAATGGATACGGGTTAAGTCCTTTCAATCCAGGCACACAATAATTCAGCCTAGTTACCATCCATTTTCAACCAAGCCACGGGCAAACGCTTGTTCATAACCTAAATTTGAAAATCCTTTGAATCAAGATTAATCGTGTTTTCACTTTACATGTAAATACTTTCAGTGATTCAACCTTTTTTGGGGCTTAATTTATAAATGTCTGAACCGGAGTCCTTAAAATGTCAATGCTTGAAGCCATACAAAGCCCACTCAAATTTATGAACATAAATAAATAGCAGAGGTTTGTCACTGGCTTTACGTACGACTGATTTTAATCTTTCGTCGTAAAAATTAGTTAGAACAAAATGTGGAGAATAAAGTTTCAGGAGAGCTCAATGCTCTAAATTCCACATTTCATTCGCAGGTTATTCACTGGAGGGCTATCCGGATCTCTCTTGCCTGAAATAACTGTCGCATAATGTTGATATAAAGCGGGCCCCGGCTTGGTGGCAACTGACTGGAATTGTGTGACGCCTTCGCTTTGATTTAACTAGTAGCTATGACACCTTGCAAGCTTTTGCAGGAGGATTTAAGAGCACTGTTTATTTAAGCTCTCTCGTTCAGAGATCCTTTTACGACTGGGTGGCGTTGAAATATTACAAGCATTGAAAATGGAGGTAGTCTTCGCGATAGGAACGCGGTTTTCAGAAAATGTGAACATTTTTGTCACGAAACAAACAGTAATCGTTTGTTCCATACATTTTAGCGGTGTTCTAGACTTCGTTATTTTATTTTGTGGTGCAGCTACTTTATAGTATAAACGGGCTCTAGAGCGAAGTTTGTTTGAAGTTTCTATAACTGCGGTTCGCGTGTGTTCACGTAAGTTATAGATACTTTTCACGTAAGTAAAAGGCAGGAGCAATAAGTACGAGTATATCAGATACACAGTAACCAATTAAGCGGGTAAATAAATAAAACAGGAATCTCTTATAAATGTGGCAGCTTTAATTCTTTTTGCGCAAAAACTGGAACGAGAATTGTCCTTAACACAATACGGTTACACGAGTACCTATCGTAGTAATTACTTCCAACGATTTTAATTTATTCTGTCACAGTTCGTTCGTACATTCAATGGGTACACGAGAAAGTACTTACGTCCCTATTTTTACAACAGCGCCAACAAAAACTTGAACAACCGCTCGAATTTATTTACCAGCAACAATAAATATATTGAAACAGGTGTAGAAATTGTACACAAGGTGGCCATTCGCGAAATTACTTTCCCCCAATTTAGTCTAGTCGAATAGTCCCACGTCTCATTACGAACAAGAATATTGTACCTTTTTTAAACGACTGTTTAGTGTTGCGAGTGGAAAATTTTGTCGATGGCGAAATATTGGCCGGTAACAAAAATCCACTGTATTCGAATACAGTATATTTTAAGAATGTAAGTAATGGTTTTAGAATGTTAATATATCTAGATCTTATATGAGATTTAAAACATATCAGAATCATTCATTTTAATAGCATTGTAGCTTCCATATTTTACCGTACAGCGTACTACAAGTATACATATACGGTGTTTATTTTAATACATTTGGAAAATTGAAAACGGTCCTAGTGTGAGAACGAGTCACTAATTTCTTCCATCAAAGTTACGTCAAAGTTTTCGTTTACTTTATGTCCCCAAAATGTTAAAAGTCGTGGCTTGTTTGGATAATTTAAGTGACGGACAAATTAGGTTTTTCAGCTGGCGAGTCTATTTTTGTACCAATTCTAGACTTGCCCTTCGTCTACATATTTATGCTCGCAACTTTACCAATAAGCTCTAGAATACTTAACCTTATCAAAGCGATATCTTATTAACCAATGAGCTATGATCTATTAATCACTGGAAGTTAATCAATGCAGTATGAGACCAAGTGAACTGATTAATTTATTAATGAGGATAAACCAAGTAATCTATTACTAATATACCCAGTTGATTACGTTGTTTGTTTATAGTTCACATTAATGTATGTTGTATTGTTAATTTGGAAGAAGGTGGAACCTAACTTCTAAGTATTATTCTGACTATTATAATGCGAAAAAAAGTTGGTTTGTTTGTTACTTTTACACCCCCAAACTACTGAACCGATAAACCTGATTTTTTGCATAGTCAGCTGTAAGTCGAGACAATGTGCGAGATGGAAATCCCTATTTTCTACCTTTCATCCAGAAAAAAACTACTTTTTTATGAGAAAAACAGCAGTAACAGTTTACATTACAAGAGGTGGCACAATAGATGACATGTACGATCTGCATCGATATCCAAATTCTAAATTAACGCGAGTGAAGCCGCGGGTAAAAGCTAGCAGTTGACAAACTATTTATTTTTTTATTACCTCATCCGTCAGTTTGTGTGTCCTTAAATCTACAACCTTGGGGTCTTTAAGTCAAGAATGAATAGGTTACTTCTGTGCAAGAGTGTTACATCACTCACCATATTAATGCTTACCACAAGGCGAGATGTTGTTCGAACGCGTGCCTATTGTCCCACTGCTGCGCAAACGCTGGCTCATATTCTTCCAAGTGTTATTTTTAAGTGTCCCTACGGACCAACCGCCTTTTTTTTTTTTTTTTTTTTTTACGTGGTAAAATCATCAAATGAGACCTCCCACCCCGGGCAGGGCGAGAGGTACTGTCAGACTTGTACTGACTAAAATCCACGGTGTCCTTCAATAGCCCTTTATGTTCCGGGGTCACGGTGATGGTATAAGACCCGCGACCCCGGCAGGCTTTAGCCCTCTGAGAGGGGGCCTCGTCATTATGCTGACGCTCTTTGAGGCGCGCGTGGAACACGACGCGCCGTCGACCCGGGCATGGTCCATGGTCGGGCGGCGAGTTGCCCTTTACTCGCCGCCCGCATGACGGACCAACCGCCTTACCACAAAAAGATAAACATCTGTTGAACGCTTGTCTAAAAAAAGTGTTACTGCAAAATTACCCTTCATCATCATCATCAGCCTATGACGTTTCCACTGCTGGGACACAGGCCTCCACTCTGTGAGAGGGAGTGGGCCATAATCCACCACGCGGGCCCATTGCGGGTTGGTAGATGTCACATGTCTTCGAATTTTTGGTTCTAGGAAATGCCGGTTTCCTCACGATGTTTTCCTTCACCGTTTTGAGAGCAAAATTACCCTTAATCAATGTGAAATGTCATTTTGGCGTTGACAGGTTTTTTCTAGACAAATGTTCAACAAATGTTCACCTTTCTTAAAGTAAGACGTTTTTTTTTTTTTTGTAAAATGTTTGAAATACTCGTAATTGTAAATTTTATGCATAGTTTTAGGCTATCACGGTTTGTTTCACAATTTAAAATGTCACTTACGGGATATCTTCGACGCTGTTGCAAGCGCCATGATCGCGGGATGACAGTCGCCATGATCGAGAACTCAAAAATAATCACGGAAGATATAGACATTTTATACATGTTCTCAAACAAACAAAGAAAAACTTCCAGGGTTCAATCTGTTTTTAGTTGGCGTTGATGCGGACGGCTTACTTCCAGCTAGGATGACAATTGGCTAATATCAACTGATAATAATGAATCTACTTAAACTTGTTGCTACGTCACGATTCTAATTTATGTTACTACATAATATCGTCATTATTATTCCAACATATTATAACATTGTCGAAGACTGTTTTCCTCGAGGTAACGTAATATAGAACAAGCTCCTTTGTAAGTAATATAAACAAAACACGAAATGAAACAGATTTCCACGATGTTCTTAATATAAAGATCTTTGTTCCTCGAATAATATCTAAATGTTTTTTCATCTGACATCAAAAAATAAAATAAAACGTTACGGATTTACGGTAAAATAAACTATGATTGTGAAATAAATCTTTCCCTAACGATGACCTGAAAAAAATAAGTCCGAAGAAAACATTCAAAGAACATCACTAATTAGATATCCGGAGTAAATAAGTAATAAGAAAATAAAGTAGGAGTTTGTAGAAAACAAGCGGATGTTTACAACTTAGTCGATTACCTAAAAGAAGCAATTTTGAAAAGCAATAACGTTTGTTGTGTACATTTATTACATTTTAACCTGGCTTAGTATGGGGTGGATACTAAGACAAGATGGGATATTCCATACCATTTTTTTAAATAAAACTCTATTCACATACACGATTGCAAAATCACCTATCCAGATAGATTTTTCCGAAGGTGAAAAATGGATCACTTCAAAATATGGAACACTAAATACGATCCAATAACTATGACTCTCTGCCGTCCACACACAAAACATGCACGGAATTTAATCTCAATTTTAGGAGGGAATTTTTAATTTCACCATTTCACTGGCAATGCCACCACATTTGGCAAGTCCATATTTCTTGCGAGGACCACATAAATCCAAGTTGTAAAGTTAAGGTGAACGCTCTGAACGATAATGAAGCCATCTATTGGTAAATGACACGGAAAAATGAGATTAGAATTCGCTTTCGATAGCAATAAAAAATAAAGCTTTTCCTCTGCGTTAGGTCGCTCCCCGAGCGATTGCAATCTATATTCACTATAAAAATCCTTTTAACTTTATGTCTGATCAAAGTAGTGGAGTAAATTAAAATGTTCTGCAAGTGACAGTTATACCTTTTGTGCGAATAAAAATAGTAAGTCGATAAACGTGTTTTTAAAAAGGTACGGAAACAAAAGAAAAGTATTCATAATCACACAGAATAAAACAAATAACAGGAATTCAACAAATAACTAGAAAAATAATTCGATTTGTCCTGTACATGGTCGAAAGGTCCCATTTTAGCATACTACTAACTAGGTACTACTACACCTCTCCTGTATGCCGCCTGGCTCGCGAAATCCTGCCTATTGGAGTCTGGCGCCAAAAAAATGTTACTGTTTTACGCTGCTGCGTGTGAGTTGCAGATCCTTCTAGGTGCAACTGGAGCCACCATCTAAAATCAAATATGAATATATAAATAAAAACTATTGTCTGAAATAAAATAATATCTTAATAGCTCCTTTGTATTTCAAATTCTCAACAAATACATAACTGACCAAAACCGCTTAGCATAACTTAAATGCAACAAAGCTTCAGCTCAGTTTTGTAGAAGCAAAGCTAACAGGTCAGACTACCACCCTCAGGAATTACACCTGACAGAACTATTCACAACTGGCCCCCGACATGCATAGTTTAGGACACAACTTGTTCCAGCGCATGTCTGAATTTTGAAGTGCTAACTATCTGGCGTGAATAGTGGAAGCGGTTATCCGCTTTTAGTTACCCCATTCTTATGGATCGTGTGGTCGCTCGTAAACTCGGGAGCCGCTTTATTGCGGTAAACATAGAACACGCAATCCCAAGAGGAGCAATGAGCAGGTAACTGCGGTAGCCAACTTTAAAGCTAATATTAGTTCAGCCACGGCACCGGAAAATCGGTGGCGCAGTGATTGGCTGTGGCACAGACCGGACTTTCAAATGTCCAATCAGAGTGCGACGCCAACGACTCCAATTAAATTCGATTGAATGGGAAAATTCTAGCGCCGTCAGGCATTCTGTTATTTGTAAACTTATTGAATGATGCAATCAAAAGCTTGTTCTGTTCGAATCCAAAACAAATCTGACAACAGTTGTACAGTTGGTTATTTCAGTTTATTTATTTTGTGCAGCGTTCACGTTTTCCTAAAATAGCGTATCGAGTTTTGATTAACTGAAATTATGGAGCTTTGCTTTTGCTGCTCGCATACGAGCATTCATTTGAATGATAATCAGCTGCATGAAAACTAAATTTTCCCTTCATTAAAACAACACATAAACGAAATGAAAAAACACATGGAACATAATACAATAATACGTCATAGCAAGAACCTCCTCGATTCTAGAAACTAATTCCACCGCTCCAGCAATGCGACACCGAGCAATCTAAAAGCAGCAAAAAGTAACCGTTTTTCAGCGTACCGGTAATCGTTACATTTATTACTGTGTGTGTGTCGGAGCTCCGGTATAATTACGCGACCACAATTGGGAGTGGGCGACGCAATTAGCCATTTCACAGGAGCCGAGCCGTTGTCACTTCGACTCTAATGACTTCAACTAGTTCCATTGCACGCCCGCAAAGGCCGGAACGACTTTTTCAAGCCGTTCTTTAGTCTGGCTACAGAAATGTAATTTAAAATCTAGACAGAGGATTTAACTCTATAAACTACGGAAGTCTCTACTGTTAATTATAACAATTAACTGTTGCGACTTTCGTTGCTGAGTTGTGAATCATTAGACCTTTAAATAGCTGCAGTTGTGGACCAATTTTCAGTTGTTGCGGTTAAATTAATGGATAAAATGAGTTGAAGAGGGATTTCATGAAATTTGGGAATGCTTGCGATCGTCCAAGTGGTGCTGATAGATATATCAATAATCACCAATCACGATTGGCAATGGTGCTCCAATTGAACTGTAGGTTCTAGGTTACTGCGCCCAGTACACAGTAACTTTTAATAATTTATTTCATCACCAGTGCTCTCTTAACAATGAAATAACACATCGTGAGGAAACTATAATATGAGTGTTCGGACACAAACAAACGCATTACCTACTATTGTAATTCATTTCATCACTACCGCTCTCAAAACGCTGAATATGAAAACATCGAAAACGTGATATCTGCTAACCGGTACTGAGGTTTTGTGGTTTATTACAATACTCACCATCACAGATTCCCAGTAGTGGGAATATCAGAGGCTTAAAACGCCTATGCTACATATACAGAACGATTATCGCGAAACGTATTTAATGAAAATTGACGTGGTTTCCCTTTTTCAGGCACAGTAATGTATCCCATTTACGTTCATTTTGAATTACCCTACTCTGATACAATTTAAGGTTATTGAATATAAAATCGCTCTGATAAAAACGGATTTGATGAAATAAACATAAACAGAGCACGCACAAACAAATATAAAAAAACAAGCTCCCTTTACGGGGCTTGATATAAAAATTCAATATTATGACCTAAAACATGATCGACCTTTTTCTAAATTGTTTTTTTGCTCGTTCAGTAATTGAAAACATTAAAACCTCCGGGGCTGAACATTAGTCTTTATAACTGTCTGTAGTGAAAAAAACTACCGTACATGTTCCAACTGAAACTGCCTCTGGTAATTCAACGCACGAGTTTGAAACCTTCACGGATGTTGGTGAGCACAAATTAAGCAACATTTCAGATGCCATTTTTGTTGAAACAAACTAGGGGTGAGCTAACATCCTGAACTTAGTTTACGAGTTTCAGAAACAAAGGTAAAGTTCGCTATGCCATTGCTATCTCGATTGTACAGTTGTTTTCACTTTTGTTATCGATTCTGTTTTCACACACGTGGTCTCGAGTTGTATACCGCAGGAGGAAGTAATTTTAACTTTAAATATAACCTCCCTTTATGTGTTTTGTGTGGTACTCATAAAATTTTGTTGTGCTAAATGTCCGTAGAAGCTACCTATACCTACAATCTGAAATAATCATAAAGAACCGATATCCGATTCCGATGCAAAAGTAGTACTGTGAAAAAATTAATATAATGTCCCTTTGTTATGAAGGACATCTTTCTTTGCTTTGGGTGATAATATCATCAAATGATTCCTTACGCCGATAAGAAGGGACTATCAGACTCTTACTTATAGAAAAATATTAAAACATAGAATATTATGTTTTAATGTTTTTTGCTCCAGTACCTACCTACCCTTTGCATTCCAGGATCACGGTTACCTTTTTGGTCCCGCGACATATTTAATAGCAAACATTAAACAAAATGTTATATATTTATAGACCAGACACAAAAACAGTCTAAAACAGCAACTGAGTATGGTCATAACATAGGTGAAAGTTACATCTCCTTAAACCTACAGTAAACAAAACTTGAACATCACAAACTACGTCAACGCTTGAAACTCTATACAGCCATAAAGTTTTGGGTCGCACAATAACCACTTCAGCGCACATAGGGCAAGTACCGTAAGTAGTGACAAATTGCTACCCATCGTCTACAATCACTAAGAACACGACTCCCTTATCCTTGGTTGATTGCGACAACTTGGGAAATATGTTGAGTAGTTCACAACGCCGCCTCTAAATTAAAGCCACACGATGTAAGTATTGAAATTTCCAGTTATATGAAAACAAAAAATGAAAATAAAGTATTCGCAATATTCATAAAAGCATATAGACCAGTGAAAACAAAAAAAATAGAGCGTACAATTTTTGAGAATAATTGTAACACAAACACTCCGGCACACCTGCGGTCTGTAGTCTCCATGTAAATATTTATTGGTATATCGTGAACAATCAATGATATGGCCAGTTTATCTGTTTAAATCCAATTCAATTCGAAGCTGAGCCTGTACATTGCACATGTTGCGATCCCCTTAGCATTCGAATCGGGGCCGGGCCTGATTGCCAATTTATTGACTGGTCAGTCTCCTTTATCTTGGATGTCCACAACCTGGATCAAGTTGACACAAAGACAAATTGTGATCATTCGGTAATCCGAGCTTATGGACCATTGATGGCCGTTGTTAATGTGGAGAAAAAACTGGGTTGCGTGGAATTGGATTTGGAACTAAAATAGATTGTATTGAAAAAAGATGTAGGGTGGATAAACTGTGTAGGTAAGTACGATTTTTATGAGACGTTTTTATATGGTAGTTTGTTTCATTCTTATAATTTTAATGTTGAATGAATGTCATTTAAATTGCATAAAAAAGTACATTAAATGCTTAATGTATTTAAATGAGACTGTGCTTTTACTTGTATAATTAAATCGCATGTTTAATTTTTCATTATTGTGTGGTTTATTTTTTGTGATTGAATGGCCTCTTCTTCTGTTTTTAATAATTTTATGGAATATGTCTAAATTAAAATAATTAATAAATAAAATAGATAATGAGAGAGAATAATGTGATTGTTATAATAATAACCTTAAAATATCTACGACATATAATAGGAAAGCATAAACAATACACATTTGCCCCAAGATATTATCTGGTACAAAACCTCGTTTGACCCTTCATCAGCCTTCGCAAGACAAATGATAACATCAACAAAATTATCATATAAGTTACATCCCTTCCTCCTAAATAACCTTTATAATCTGATAAACTATCAGCAGAAATAAGCAGGAAGTCTCCTCCTACACAAATCGTTAGTGTAGTCGAGTCTGAAGATTAGTGATAAGCGATGGACTGTGCGATAGGCTAACAACCTCGTTACTTATGCACTATTGTAACCTTCAGACTCGTATCGCTAATGGCTAAACTGTTGCTAAGTCAGAGAGCGTTAGTGTAATTTCCTTGAGCTTAAAATATGGTTGGTGTAATGTGAAAAACGTGTGTTGGTTATGTTTTGAAAGAATGTTGTGCCTGTACCGTCATTATTTTAGTTGTTTTGTTTATAGCTTTAGACGATGTACTAGCTTTTACTAGCGGTGCGTATTTTTTTTAATTCGCGACAACTGGCGCCATCTATTTTTTTTTATTAGAAGAACGTTTTTGTTGTTTTCCTCGAGTACTATTGTACTATTTTGGGTTTGAATGGTACTTTAAGTCTTATTCTTATAATAACAGAAAATATAATTATATAATTCTCTGGCCACGGCTAATGATCTATTCGATCGAAGATCTCTTTACGGATGGATGGTCGAAGATGTTACTGGTATTTCAGAAGTACTGTGAGATGATTTTATAAAAGTGTTTTTCTTTTTATAAACCTTTTTTTATTTAAGTTTTTCATATTTAAATTAATTATGTTTATATTGTTTGCATATTAAATTATGATTAAAATTTCTGCAATTGGTTGTTCACACAGCCGATGTTATTGATTGAATAAATATATATTAAGGTTGAAAATGTTTATTATATGATGACCAGTTCAGTGGCTGAAGCGTGAAAAGGTAATAAACAACAAAACTTCTTTACTTACGTACTTTTGCGTTATCAATATTAACTAGGATTAGTTAATTTTAATTTAGGGTAGAATTAAAACAGATTAATATTGCGACGAAATATTGAATTTGAACGAATTTTATAATCATAATACTCAAAGTTTACAATATAATCTGATACTAGCAAACATGTATATGAGGACGAGAAAGCACCCACATCTAATAAAATTCCTATCACGACACAACGATTTACTTGTAAAAAACCCATGTTCCTCGTAAAAAATTTAAAATGCCCACAGGAAGAAATCTTGAGGGCATCGTAAAATGCAACTAAAGACTTGAATTTATTTCAGGTGGGGCGGAAAAAGGGTTCGCTTGAGGGAAGCAACGTTGTAAGAAAGTCACGTACCGGTCTCTTCTAAATGGATTAAGAACTAGTACTCTTGGTGGAAAGTAAGCAATTTTGTAAAATGGGTTCGGTTTACACTAATCTGTAACTTAAACAACCCTTTTTTTTAACTTATAAATCATTGCTGTAAAAAAACCGCCAACGTTATTTGCAAATTACTGTTACTGACAGCCCGTGTCATCCCACTGCTGGGTAGAGGCCTATGACTTCTAACTATTAAGAATTAAGGCTGATGTAAAATGCTGATACCTACTTGAAAATAGAGGACCTTTAAATAACAACTTAATATGTCATTCACTGCTCTCCGATGGGGGGGGCGGGTTACTACTTGAAGTATAGAGGACTGACAACAACTTAATTTGTCCACCCTGCTCTCCGTACCCACAGGCGGCGGTATCAAATATGCTACGACGAGCAAATATGCCTACGGACGTAGCCACTATGCTACGACGTAGCAATCATGATACGATATAGCCTGTGGTGACGCAAGCGATATTATTAGTAAGAACGAAGAAATTTCAATTTTTTTCTTATTTTAATCAAATAATACAAAGTAATGAAGAGTTCAAGATTATAACATGCTTAGTAAAATTTGTGGGGGAAAAAACGCTCGGCGTACTAAAACGCACGAAATATTTGAAATATTAACCGACGCCGACGGTTGTTAAGTACAGAAATCTCAGCTCAAAAGCATTCAAGATGTACTCTCAAAATTAGACTTGCAACAACAAAGCTCCTTAGACGTTATACGATTTACTATTACTATGCATATAACATATTCTCAGAAATGAGTCTTTAAGCATTTCAATGATGAATAAATTAGTGAGGTTGTACAATATCTTCTTGTAAATCCTTCAAACTAGGGCAGAATTGTGTTATAAAGCGTATAATTTAACAGGATATGTTCTAGAACCTTCGTTAGGGACTTCTATGATGTTATTACGGTGACTAAGGGTTTATTATTCCACGCAAACTTATGTATGTAAGTTTTGCTTTATGGACACGTGTAAAGCTTAATTGGATAAGCCGTTGTTTTACATAAACCGGTTTATAGGGCCCATGTAAACATGAATTTCAAAGTTTATATTCAAGTTATAAAAAAAATTACTAGAAGTAACTTTGAACAGTATTAATATATTGTGTTACAAAAATTATAAATTAGGTTACTAATAGACTGATCGTTTTTTGATGGATTACTCATGATAAATCACAAAATAATGAGACCTGTACTTTTATGATAAGTTTTAAAATTAAAAGCTCAAAGAGATGGGATGTATATTGCATGCAATTCTTATCTGGCGATTGCCACTGTTGATTCTGGCTTTCAGGAATATCAGTGGTTTGAGTGTGATGGCTATGTCCCAGAAAAGGACCTAACGCCTGCTGGGAAGCGGGCAGATTTGAAAGAGATCCGTGGCCATGAAACTCAAAGAGAAACCAAAAGTACTGGAACAAGTTTTGGTCAGTAATAGAGTAACAGTCTTTCCACTACACCCAATGATCAGGATTTATCTGATGATTTTACTAACATAATAACAAAAAAAGGTCTGAGAATTGCCAATTTCATATTTTTTTTTACCTGGTAAAATCATTGAATGTGGAGTAGCTGGCATCGCATGTGGAGAGCAGGTGTTACTGTCTGACTTGTACTGACTAAAATCTATGGTGTCAATAGACATTTACATTCCGGGGCCACAGTTACCCATTAGGCCCTCGACCCGATCTAGGGCCCTCTAAGGGGGTCCGTCATTTTGCTGACAGCTCTTTGAGAAGCGCGTGGAACCTGACGCAAAGTCGGCCCGGGCATAGTCCATGATTGGAGAACGACTCGCCCATTACTCGTCGTCATTTGTGACATAGCCAAACAAGGCTTTACAACCTGTGTGTTTACCGCTACATAGAACAATAAATGTACATAAACCTGCCACTCTCCTTATAAAGCCCTAGTATCTAACTTATTTAATCTCTGGTAGCCCCTATCCCATATTCATTATTTATTTTGCCTCGAGCCGCGTTTACCCTCGTCCTAGTTACATCGCTATTTCGATCACAGCAGAATAAAGTAACATAAAAATACATGTCATGTTTTTATTTATTCAGTTTAGTGAAATAAAAAAGTTACAATATTGTTATTAAATATTCATGCTGTAGAATAATTTATTCAATTGGAAAAGGGTATTTGTTCAAAAAGTGTTTGAACAAATATTTTTATCTAGTCATATTATTATGAGGCCAACTTTGTGTGTTGGTCAGTTAAGATGCAAAGAGGTCAGTGTTTTAACTACTGATATGATTCCAGTTTTTTTTTTAAATGAAGAGCTTCCTTATCCTCAATTATCATAAACTATATTTAAAACGGTTTCGTATGATAATTTGTGAATATGATTCGAGCAAAGTTAGTTTCTATCCTATTAAAATAAATGCGAAAGTTAGTTTGGGCTCAAACGCCCAGCATTTACATCAGAACTGATCTGGTTGAAAGGCATATAAATAATTGTGTGGGTTGGTTCCTGTTTGTATAACTACGTCCAAATGGGCTTTGTTCAGGACTAGGTAAGACGAAAAACAACCGTCTCCTGTGATATAATTATATTTTTTATCACAGGACGAGTGAAGCCAGAGGCTTAAAATTGTCTAAAATAGAAAAGACAAAACAGCAATTAGTTTTAATCTAAACGTTGAATTCCCAGTTGAAAAACACAACTTTACAATTTTTACAAAAACTTTATTCTTAATACAATTTTAGTATTATTTTAGCTTTTATTTTACGTGATTTTATTTATAAAATAACAGGTTCCACGATAGTAACGTTTGGAGGAGCGTGAGCCGGCTAAACAGAGTCGTTATTGCGTATTGGTGCTAAATCCGGGGAAGCGACATAAAAAGGGGGAGGCTTATATTTAGCGGTGGGCGAAACCAGGTCGTGCGATAATGATCGTTTTATCGCATCGCACTTTTGTTGTAGACAACAATATTGTGTGAAACGGAAGGTAATATTCGCTTTTCTTCTTCTCTCCACGTATGCCTCCATGAATGTACCTAAAACACGCGACATTTGTTCAGACAGCTGGGTATCTCACTTCTAATATCGATCATATTTCAAATCAATATTTGAAAACTTAAGTATTTGCTACCACAATTAATTATAGTTGTCGTATGAATAAACAAATAAAAGTTGATAGTCCTTTTGCTCGCAATCCCACTTTCAACTCCGCCTAAAACGAAACAAAAAAAATAAAACAATATCCATTAATTACACCCCAAAACTCTCACAATAAAAATAAAAATTAAAACTCCGAACCGTAACCTCCCGATAAACAGAAACACGTTTTAAGACCCCGTCTTAGTTAATAGACGAACTCAATTAACAAAATGGCCACCGAACCAAACAAACGAAGAATCAAATGAGCTCTCAAACAGCGTCTGGAGGTAATAAAAACGTAATAATTGAAGCGTCTGGATCCTCCATATCATTATAATGAGAACTAGTGTTGTACTCGCTTCAAACGACCTTCGTTAGCGCGATCGCGAACAAAATTAATGATGTAATGCGGTTGTTCGTAGTACATTTTGGTATGTTGCGGTCTAATTATGTTCCTGTCACTGGTTTTGACTCGTACGCTTGCACTTGTAACCTTTGTTTGCTCATCATTGGTTATTGTGGCGTCGGATGGTAATTTTGTATCGCGTACGTAATTTTTTGATGAAAGGAATAATTAGAACCTTTCGCGGGTCTGCTGGCAGAAATTTCTATAGAAATAAGCAGCACCCTTGTACTGAGTTCTATGCTTTAATTATCCTGTGTTGTATTTTGTGTGTAAATAAAGAGTAAAATAAATAAATAGGATAAAGGTTTGAATTCCGTGCTCCTGTAATCGGAATCTTATGACAGTCATTTAACATCGCATTTGTAAAATACTAAACGTTTTAATGCATTTTAATTCGCAACAATAATCTTTATTGACTACTTAAAAGCATTTATATTTAGATTGGATAGAAATTAACTTAGTCTCTATTGTTTATTGTTTAAAGTAAAAAAAAGTTATAATAAAAACTCGACACAAAAAAGACCCGCGAAACAGTATAAAACTTCCAAAATTTACAACGTACGAAAATAACATCTAATTTCGTCACCGCCTGTTCTGAGAAATTGATAAACTTTTTCTGTTTCTTCTTGACAGCAAATCTCATTATATACCTACCTACGGCGAATCGTGTTAAAACTCATTTCTACAAAAATGTTTTGTAGTAAGAAAAAATAGGTTAGTTGATCAGTATATGCCTAGCATGACATGTTATGTACTATGTTCCTTTTCCCAACTATGTTGAGGTCAGATTCCGGTCAAACCACCTGAATATCACTATTTTACATAGAACGACTGCATATCTGACGTCCACAACCCAGTAACTGGGTAGAGCGATACCCCTTGTTGAGACTAGATGTAAGCTTCTCACTAACAGTAACGAGTGTCAAAAATCTACCAATGACAGCTGGGATCAACGACTTTACGAGCTTTCCGAATATCAGAGAAAACTTGCTATGACAAATGGTCACTATTGGTCACCCGTCCTCAGACCAACCCTGACAAGCACGGCTTAACCTTGAAGTTCTGACAACCTAAAGAATATAGATGTGCTTGTTTATTGAAAAAGTTATTTCCTGTCTGCAGAACCCAGAATGTTTCCTATTGGAAAAGTTATGATACATCAAAACATCGAATATCTTCTCGGGGTGTCGGATGGAGTTTTATTTCGCGGTGGCTCGGATGTTTCAGTTTTAAAGATAGTGTAAGTTTGACTATGTTATACGGTGTTACGTGAATTTTAAAAAGTCTGAAAATTTTCCACCCTGTGAGCTGACCATAAGCTTTCTTGTAGAGCTCCACGTCCTCCATTCTATCTCTATAAGGAAAAGTTTTTTCATCGTTATTTCTACTATCAAGAAATAGAAACATATTTTTTCTACATTTTAAACTTAAAAATCTTTTACGTTCTGTCATTTTGTCTATTCTCCCGTCGACAAAACCCGTTTCTACAGCGCCATGCTACGCGTGCAGGTGTGGTAATTTGTGCAGACCTAACTTCGTGTTTATTATGTCCCCTAATAATGAGGTCAATGTACAGTGTAAAACACGTGACCAAAATTATTTGAGACCATTCGATTCCTGCTGTGACACAATAAACGTCACGATTGATCACAAATCGTTACTTTTTATCATTCCAGAGACATCTGCCCCTTGATCTCCCCAATTTCCGACCGAGGCGCCTTCATATTCCAAACTTTGACCAACTTTTGGGGAGCGTTCAATGTTATTACAATTTTTATGGTGACTTTAGTATTTACATTATGATTGGGTGTTTTATTATTGGTAAAAGGATTTATTTGACTAATTTTAAAAGCATAATTCATGTAATTATCTTATTGAAAAACCATACTCGATGTGCTTATAACTCTATTCCACCATATCTAATGGCTTCTGAGATTTAGGCGAGATTCGTATTTGACTATCGTTTTATCAGACTAAGCAGTCCCTAATTACAAAACATGTTAAGACAAGCAATAAAAAATTAGCAATTTTCCCGTTAATAATGGTCACTAGTCTCAGATATGCATGACTATTTCATGAGATAGCACAAATATTAATAACGTGTCATAAAATTATTCAATTGATAGGAACAAATCCCTTTTGAATTTTTGGCTGTTTATATTAATAGTATTAAAAACAATCACTACAACTAATAAGAAAACCATTTCAGTGCAAACAGCATTTCAGAGAAACAGGCAATTTCAAATGTCTAGTCTAATCTAAGTTCAATCATACGCAATATTATACAGTCTGATTACAGCCACATATTGGATATCTATTTAGAGGCCTGAGCATGAATTCTATTTACAGCGTACTTGAAGTATTAGGACTTAACTTGCACTGAAAGCGAAGAAACGCGTGTTGTGTAGGTGCTAATTTTTTTCATAAAAATAATTTTGATGGATAACACTGGTTCCTTGTCTCATAATGAATCGTCTAATAATCTATTATACTACGTTTCAAAGGCGACTTAAAAGGACTTAAAAAAAAATTCTGACAACTACTGTTGCCAAAGGTCGCCGGAAGACGCTGGATGCAGGTCGCTATATATACGGAGATCTAAAAGGGAGGCCTATGTTCAGCAGTAAACGTCGTATGGCTGTGATGATGACTGTTGCTAAAGGCAAAGTCCGTGTATTCGTTTTAGAAATTATCGTTGTCAGAAGCAATTTAGCTGTTAACGTTAAAGTCCCCATTTACTTTGCATCCCAAAGATGTGATCTACTTGTGCTTTTTTTTTAACGTGGTAAAATCATCAAATGAGTCCTCCGACCCAGGGCAGAGCGGAAGGGACTGTCCGACTCGTACTGACTAACATCCACGGGGTCCTTCAGTAGCCCTTTAAGTACCGGAGTCGCGGTATACGTGTGTCCCGCGACCCCGGCAGGCTTTGGCCCTCTAAAGGAGGAATCTTGTGCTTTTTCTTTTTTTAGCGTGGTAAAATCATCAAATGAGACCGGGAATCCCGGGCAGGGCGGGAGGGACTGTCAGACTTGTACTTGTGCTAGGGTCTTTAAGTCGATAATTCACAGAACTGCGGATATATCCATTTTCGTGGAAATTAATATTAATGTATCCATGATCACGTTCTTGTGTGTGCTCATTGTTAATTTCCATTGTTTTGTATTAATTCCTGTTTGTTAATAGTAATATTATTTTATTGACAGGAGGATGAACTGTATGGCACTCGATTTAGTTATACAAAGGAACAGACTTACATTCTGTGGAAAAAAAATGGATTTTTTACTTTTAATTCAATACATGATCTTCATTCAAACCGAGCCATCGCAACCCATGCTAGCAGCTTCTAATTCACTTCATTGCAGAGAAAATCTAACGTAGAAATTATCGGGTCATAATAGGTGACAGTGACCAGCTGTTTTTTTAAGAAGATACGTGTATATTTTGTCTTCAATAACAATATTTGGACTTTGTGAAAAGTCTAAGAATGGATCATCTCTTTTTTTAAGTCAGCTATCACATTTCTAACAAGGACTTTATTGATTAATATCATAATAAACATACGACAAAGGCCGAAAAACCTATACAACGATGTTAAGTTTAACAAACTAGAAAAAAAGATACCGAGTAATGACGAAAGATAAGAAAAATATTGTTACTATTTCTAGTGCCTGTTATCTTAAACGTCACACCGAGCATTGCGTGCCTGTACTACAAACGAATCCATCTCTTATTGCTCCGTAAGATTGGATACGACCTCAAGACCATATTAGGGATTAGGAGCCTTTTCGCTAGACCTAGTTTATTTTATTTTTTTGCCTTTTCGTCACATCGCATGTCTACTCGTGTGAGACAAACATCAGTATTGGATCGATTTAGAATTTTATTTTGGCGAAATAAAGATCAAGTAATTTTTCACGAGTAGGATTTTGATCACTATACATATACGTCTATGTTTTTATTTGACCCAACCACCTTCATTTTATTCTGTTCATCCATCTTATGACTATGGCCCTCCTCCTTCCCGAGTCATCTTTTTTAAACAAAGTCATAGCCAAGATACACTCATCATCAACATTATCATCATCAGCCGGAAGACGTTCATTGCTGAACATAGGCCTCCCCCTTGGACCGCCACCATGCCGAACGACAATTCGCCACTTCCATCTATCGGTACACATAGCGCCACTTGCATCCATAGAAGATACACTCTGTAATAGTGCACTGAATTCTTTCTCCGTTTGCTTGGTGAAATAAAATTAGACAACGTCATCTATTAAACAACTTTTATTTTGAACTAACTTATTAGCTAATAGAATGAATGGACTGTATGAACATTTGAATGAATGAAAGAGTGAGTATGTCTATGCCAATGAAGGGCTCACTAGTCACAGGATTTGAATGCTTTTTATTTATCATCTGTATAATTAGACACACTCAGACCTTCCAAATATTGTCCACCATGTGGCCATTAGACTGCCAACACCTGAAAGTGTTGTCACTTTAAAAATAAACTATAAATTAAAACTACGTCAACTTAAACCTGAGTATAAATTACAAACAACAGTTATTACATCTTATCAAGAGCAGGAAGAAGTGATGAAGTAGTTTTATTGTTTTAAAACTTTGTTTACTTGTTAAGAAAAATGGTTAAAGTTTTCTTTGTGATGTTACTAGTGTCTCGTGTTGCTTTCTGTTTTCTTCATTTAGACATTATTACCGTTTTGATATTTCTTCAAGAAAATGTATACGGGATTTTTTCTTTGGTAAATACTTTTTTCAAGTGATTTCAAGGTACGGCGAGTTGTCTTCCACACGCGCCTCAAAAAGTGTCAACATAATGATGGGGCACCCGTCTAGAGTGTCAAAGCCTGCCGAGGTCACGGTACTTATCTCATTACCGTGACCACCCGGAACATAAAGGGCTACTGAAGGACACTGTGGATTTTAGTCAGTATGAGTCTGACAGTCCCTCCCGCCCTGCCCTAGGTGGGAGGAAACATTTGATGATTTTAGCACGTAAAAAAAAAGTGATTTCAAGGTGTTAGAAAGGTTTTGTCAATAAGTGAGATCGGCGCGGCGCAATTCTACCATACCGTCTACTAAACATGCTTTCTAACTATGAAAATATAATGATAATAATGAGTCGCCACGCTACCCACCTTTACCGGGACGTCGCGTCGTCGACGCTAAGCTTTATCGCTGTTTGAGAAAGCTTTTAAATCTTGTTCCAATTTAAAACGAGCGTATAATGACAACTTATCCTATTTCAATACAGGATATAAGAAACGAAGTTTTTCAGACTGAATGCGACAGGTGACCTCCCAGGTCACCTGTCACATCCAATCTAAAAAAACTTTCCTTACATACTTTATTCTCAGTTTTTTTTTTTGAACTAGTAACATTGTCTTGAGGTGTCAAGTAGGTACTTCATAATTTTCCTAACAGCATTATTCATACGGCAGCTTCTGCGACACGTACTTAGGTCTTGTATAAACAACTCGCAAACTTACTAAGATAATACCACCAAGTTAAGAGTTCCTTCGGTAGTTTTCATAATTTCCTAAACCGCTTAAAAAGTTCGTGTTCTATCTTCTATCATTTTAATTGGATTCTTTCAAAAAGGTTTACGTACAACGGTTTTTTTTCTTATCATGGTTCATTATGATCTGTGTACCCTTTTGCAGATTAGAGTGCCAACTTAGCTGTTCTGACAGGCAAAATTGGACTTACAGTCGCTTATTTTACCGACAAAATTTCAAAAACAAAATATACAAATTCGGAATGAAAAAGTTGGTTTTCCATACAATTGACGTCCACGCACGACTTCAAGTACGCTAATTTCTGTATTTCCGTGTCGCACATAAAGTACGGAAACCTTGTGCTAAATAAAGAAATCAAAATTCTCGTTATCTGACGTTTTCCTTGAAATACGATATTTCTATTTTTATTGGTATTCAACAAATTGTTAGTAAGGTTTCTATAACGGATATTAATAGAATCCAAAACTTCGCGGAAATTCCCGTAAAATTAAAATAAATTCTATTTATGTCCATTTCGAGGTTTATCCTTATTTTCATTAAGATTTAAGTTTTGGTGACGCCATTAAAAGTCGTGTTTATGGGTTCCGTATCCAAAGAGTAAAACGGGACCCTATGTTAATGTATCGACATCCTTGTAATAAAATATATTTCAACTACAGTAATAAAATGTATTTTGCGTAAAGGAAACAGAAATGTTGAAGTTGAAGAAATAAAATACATAAAATATAGGTTTTCAAATAATTTCGCGATGGTGGTGCTTACAACGTTTAACGTATTATCATTCGGTAGATTGTAATCTATCAAAGTGAAACCATCAAAATTACAATCGTAAAATTGTCAACAGTCCGAAGGCGAAGGTGTGAAAAATTGTAACTTTTTGTTACGAATTTCATCTATCAAATTAATTCAAATTCAAATATCTTTATTGCGTACGAAGTGTAGGTAATGTCAAAGATCACGTCACAAAAACGTGAAAACTTGTGCTCCTGGATTGCTTTTCATTATATTTTTTCCCCTTTTTCATAGATATTCTAGTTATAAAAAGAGGGCAAATTTTATTTTTGAATATTTATCTGCCAACGATCACTCGTCGCCTCCGAGCCTCGCAATTACAGTCTTGGCTTTTTCCCAATTTTCAATTATTCCTTAGTTACCACTAACGGAAGAAATAAACATAAATTCGACGACTGAGTACCGTATTTAGTTTTTTTTTCCTTTTATTTATTTTCTTTTTTCCGGCCTGTAATTATTTTCAGAGACAGTTGTAGGTAAGGAGACTGAGCCAACGTTGAGTTTCAATGTTTTGATCCCTGGACGGTAGTTCCCGTGAAAAATAGATAGAGCTATACAAGTCGTCTAGCGCCATCTCATTCTCACAGTATAACTACTCTCGTTTTAAGACGTCAGTAGGCCACCTGATAAAATTAAATGATTTAAGACCTCATCGTGACAAAAACAACAACTGATTTAAGATGCTATCAAACCGACCAGGTCGGACTCCTGCCAACTGCGGATTCCGAACTTGCACAGATATTTTGATCAATTATTCTGATCCGATTTTGGTATCCGGAGTTGGTCCTGTTGGTAACCAACCTTAAATAGACTCAAGCAACTCTAACCACAGTAACTGAGGTTAAAGGTTCTATAGCTCAACGGTGTTTATTTAATTGTAAAATGATATAAATTATTACAAAAAATACGTCACAATTTAATTCCCTTTGCAGTGCTGAACTGATTTCCATTTCATTTTGCAATTGTATTGAAATCAGTTTCCATCTTCTTTCTCATCTACAATTCCATACATTATACGTAGCCAGTTATATAACAACGGTTTCTTTTAGAAACGAAACTCGGTAATTGACCGAATAACTATCCGGAATCAAAAGTTACGGATTTGTATGCGGACCGAGCGATATTTATGGTAATTTATGTCGGCGACCCGGTGTAAAACTTTCACAAGCCCGAAATCGTATTTACAGCAGTCGGATGGAGCCATCTTTATTAGTTCAGGAGCTAGACGTTATGACGTCACATTATTTGAAGCTCTTCATTGAAATACCCATCCATTTTTTTTCTATTGTATATTAATTGACATCTTCATACAGTGGATATGGAAAATAAGTAGACTATATAATAATAATATAATATTCCACAACTATCACACAACGCCATCTAGTCCCAAGTTAAGCAGAGCTTGTGTTATGGATATTATAGATAAATTACACCCAGACACAGAACAAATGATCATGCCCATCACACAAACATTTGTCCTGGGTGGGAATCGAACCCACGACCTCCGGCATAGCAGTTAGGGTCGCTAACCACTAGACCAACAGGCCAGTCAAGTAGACTGATAGTGATGTGGAAATAGTAATAATTGCAATTTCAAGAAGTATAGAGTGACCTTTGCTTCTGTATACGTGAATTGCTAAAGAAGTACTGACTGAATGATTTACGGCACGGTTGGTGCAGTGGCTGAGTGATTGTATTGCTGCGCTGCGTGTTGCGGGTTCGATTCCCGCACGGAGCAAATATTTCTATGATCTACAAGTAATTGTTCCTGGTCTGGGCACTTGTGTATGTGAGTTTATATGTTTGTCAACACATCCACGACACAGAAGAAATTCCTAGTGTGGGGGCAACATCATCTGCCTAGCCTTTTCCCAACTATATTGGGGTTGGCTTCCAGTCCAACCAGATTCAGCTGGATATCAGTATTTTACATAGAGCGACTGCCTGTTGGACCTCCAGAACCCAGTAACTAGTGTGGAGGCAACGTTTGATGTAAAACAAAACAAAACAATGTTTAATTGCTTCTATAGGGAAATACTATAGAGGATGTACTTATCAATAACATACGCCTGATGAGTGAGAAAAAATGAAGAAGGCCTATTCCAAAAGTCACACCGAACTTTGTGATTTACCGTAACGAGAAAAACAAAATGTATAGTAAATAACTAACCTCGGAAATAAAAGGCAAATAAATAAAATTTGAAACAAAAATCATTGAGATTACAATAACGTTGTGCACAAAAATAATTCTGGATCGAATTGCTCATGCTCAAGTCATGCGCGAGCTCTTAAACCAAAAAGATACTCCATATAAAAAGTGTAGATTCACTCTCACATATATGTGAAAACTTTGTACGAAGAGATCAACAGTACATTAGCATTGAGGGTTCGAAATTATACTATATAAAGCTCGATTACCACTCACTGACTGACATAATTGTTCTCCCTGATGGTGAAGGGGAAGGTGGGTATATTTTGACAGATTCGTAAACAAGTGACTCTCGTGAGTATGGGAAAAATCCCAAACCTCCCCTTTTCGCCCCCACTCTCCCCCCTCCCCATACTATCTCGGAAACTAAGAGACCTGTGTTTTGTTTTTTTACGGACTCGTATAGAGGGGGCTCGGTAAAGTAAAACCCGTTTTTCAAAAATCCCCCCTCTTGCCCCCCTTCTTCCCCCTTTAGGCGGATCTCGGAAGTTGACAGACTTGCAACAATTTTTTTTTCAGATTCATATCGACGGGCCCAGAGTTGTTCAAAATCATTTTTTAAAACTCCCCGCTCTCCCCCTCTTCACCTCCCCCCCCATCCTATCTCGGAAACTAAGAGACTCATGTCTTATTTTTTTACGGATTCGGATAGAGGAGGCTCGGAAAAGTAAAAACCATCATTCCAAATTCCCCCCCTTGCCCCCCTTCTCCCCCCTTTAGGCAGATCTCGGAAATTGACAGACTTGCAACATTTTTTTTTTCAGATTTATATCAAGGGGCCCAGAGAAAGTCGAAATCACTTTTCAAAAGTCACCCCTCTCCCCCCGGTAAAGCGAAGCGTAGCGTAGCGTAGGGATAAGGTCACAATAGCTTTTTGGTGGTAGGTAGGTTTTGAGTGGAGCGAGCCTGCGAGACCGAGTGGAGCGAATGGGGGAGGTGGCGAGCGAAGCGAGCCGGCGACCTCCGTAGCGTAACGAAGGTTGAGTGGGTGAAGCGTAACGCAAGGGTTACGACAAGCAAACTTACAAGTAACTCTCATGAGTAGGGCAAAAGTACCGTCTCCCCTTTTTGGCCTCCCCTCCTTCCCAATCGTATCTCTGTATTTTTTTGTTCTGTTTTTTTACGGATTCGTATAGAGGAAGCTCGGAAAAGATAAATCCTTTTTTTCATAGTCCCCTCTCTTGACGCCCTTCTCCGCCCATTTAAGCGGATCTCGGAACATTTTTTTTGCAATTTTGCAACATTTTTTTTCACATTCATATCAAGGTGCCCAGAGTTGGTCAATATCATTTTTCAAACCCCCCCTCCCTCCATCGTAACTCGGAAAAACTAGGTAGCGGTAAAGCGAAGCGTAGCGTAGCGTTGGGATAAGGTCACGATAGCTTTCCGGTGGTAGGTATGGTCCTGAGTAGAGCGAACCTGCGAGACCGAGTGGAGCGAAGGGGGGAGGTGGCGAGCGAAGCGAGCCGGCGACCTCCGTAGCGTAACGAAGGTTGAGTGGGTGAAGCGTAACGCAAGGGTTACGACAAGCAAACTTACAAGTAACACTCATGAGTAGGACAAAAGTACCGTCTCCCCTTTTTGGCCTCCTCCCCCCCCCCTCCCAATCGTATCTCAGAAACTAAGGGACCCGTGTTCTGTTTTTTTATGGATTCGTATTGGTTTTTCGGCCATAACTCAAAATTTTTCCTCTTGTTATAAAAAATTTTATTGCATATTCGGCTAGCCCGCGCGGAGCCCGATCCGTCGATACCCCGCACGTGCGTCTAGCTCGCAAAAAATTTAGGAGGCTCGGAAAAGTAAAAATCATTTTTCAAAATTGCCCCTTATCTTCTTGTGATGGATAGTTTTTGTGTTTTCATCATGGGTGTCGTTTCCGTGGCTTTCGAAGGTGCTAAGTCCGATGGCGAGGTCAAAATGACAATCAAAGATGGCGGCTGCAATAATTTTCGAATTGTTCATCATGGGAGTCGTTTTCATGGTTTTCGAGGGTGCTTAAACTGATGGCGAAGTCAAAATCAAAATCCAAGATGGCGACTGCAAAAAAATCAAAGTTTTCATCATGAATGTCATTTTCATGGTTTTCGAGGGTGCTAAAACCGATAGTGAGTTCAAAATAAAAATCCAAGATGGCGACTGCAAAAAATTCAAAGTTCATCATGATGTCGTTTTCATGGTTTTCGAGGGTGCTAAAGCCGATACTGAGGTCAAAATCAAAATCCAAGATGGCGGCTGCAAAAATTCTAAGTTTTCATCATGGATGTCGTTTTCATGGTTTTCGAGGGTGCTAAAGCCGATACTGAGGTCAAAATCAAAATCCAAGACGGCGGCTGCAAACATTCTTAGTTTTAATCATGGATGTCGTTTTCATGGTTTTCGAGGGTGCTAAAGCCGATAGTGAGGTCAAAATCAAAATCCAAGATGGCGGCTGCGATAATTTTCGAATTGTTCATCATGGGAGTTGTTTTCATGGTTTTCGAGGGTGCTAAAGCCGATAGTGAGGTCAAAATCAAAATCCAAGATGGCGGCTGCGATAATTTTCGAATTGTTCATCATGGGAGTTGTTTTCATGGTTTTCGAGGGTGCTAAAACCGATGGCGAGGTCAAAATTAAAATCCAAGATGGCGGCTGCCATGATTTTTGAATTGTTCATCATGTGAGTCGTTTTCATGGTTTTAGAGGGTGCTTAAACCGATGGCGAGGTCAAAATCAAAATCCAAGATGGCGACTGCAAAAAATTCAAAGTTTTCATCATGAATGTCGTTTTCATGGTTTTCGCGGGTGCTAAAGCCGATACTGAGGTCAAAATCAAAATCCAAGACGGCGGCTGCAAACATTCTTAGTTTTAATCATGGATGTCGTTTTCATGGTTTTCGAGGGTGCTAAAGCCGATAGTGAGGTCAAAATCAAAATCCAAGATGGCGGCTGCGATAATTTTCGAATTGTTCATCATGGAAGTCGTTTTCATGGTTTTCGAGGGTGCTAAAACCGATGGCGAGGTCAAAATTAAAATCCAAGATGGCGGCTGCCATGATTTTTGAATTGTTCATCATGTGAGTCGTTTTCATGGTTTTAGAGGGTGCTTAAACCGATGGCGAGGTCAAAATCAAAATCCAAGATGGCGACTGCAAAAAATTCAAAGTTTTCATCATGAATGTCGTTTTCATGGTTTTCGCGGGTGCTAAAGCCGATAGTGAAGTCAAAATCAAAATCCAAAATGGCGGCTGCGATAATTCCAGAGTTTTCATCATGGATGTCGTTTTCACGGTTTTCGAGGGTGCTAAATCCGATAGTGACGTCAAAATGAGAATCCAAGATGGCGGCTGCGGTAATTTTCGAATTGTTTATCATGAGAGTCGTTTTCATGGTTTTCGAGGATGCTAAAGCCGACAGTGAGGTCAAAATAAAAATCCAAGGTGACGACTGCATAAAATTCTAAGATTTCATCATGGATGTCGTTTTCATGGTTTTCGAGTTTTCGAGGGTGCTAAAGCCGATACTGAGGTCAAAATCAAAATCCAAGACGGCGGCTGCAAACATTCTTAGTTTTAATCATGGATGTCGTTTTCATGGTTTTCGAGGGTGCTAAAGCCGATACTGAGGTCTAAATTAAAATCCAAGATGGCGGCTGCCATGATTTTTGAATTGTTCATCATGTGAGTCGTTTTCATGGTTTTCGAGGGTGCTTAAACCGATGGCGAGGTCAAAATCAAAATCCAAGACGGCGGCTGCAAAAAATTGTAAGTTTTCATCATGGATGTCGGTTTCATGGTTTTCGAGGGTGCCAAAGCCGATAGTGAGGTCAAAAGCAGAATCAAAGATGGCGGCTGCAATCATTTTCGAATATGTCATCATGGGAGTCGTTTTCTTGGTTTTCGAGGATGCTAAAGCCGATAATGAGGTCAAAATCAAAATCCAAGACGGCGGCTGCAAAAAATTGTAAGTTTTCATCATGGATTTCGTCTTCATGGTTTTCGAGGGTGCTAAAGCCGATAGTGAGGTCAAAATGAAAATCCAAGACGGCGGCTGCAAAAAATTGTAAGTTTTCATCATGAATGTCGTTTTCATGGTTTTCGAGGGTGCCAAAGCCGATAGTGAGGTCAAAATCAAAATCCAAGACGGCGGCTGCAAAAAATTGTATGTTTTCATCATGGGTGTCGTTTTCATGGTTTTCGAAGGTGCTAAAGCCGATAGTGAGGTCAAAATCAAAATCCAAGATGGCGGCTGCAAAAAATTTTAAGTTTTCATGTTTTCATGGTTTTTGAGGGTGCTAAAGCCGATAGTGAGGTCAAAATCAAAATCCAAGACGGCGGCTGCAAAAAATTGTAAGTTTTCATCATGGATGTCGTTTTCATGGTTTTCGAGGGTGCTAAAGCCGATAGTGAGGTCAAAATCAAAATCCAAGACGGCGGCTGCAAAAAATTGTAAGTTTTCATCATGGATGTCGGTTTCGTGGTTTTCGAGGGTGCAAAAGCCGATAGTGAGGTTAAAATCAAAATCCAAGATGGCGGCTGCAAAAAAATGTAAGTTTTCATCATGGATGTCGTTTTAATGGTTTTTGAGGGTGATAAAGCCGATAGTGAGGTCAAAATCAAAACCCAAGATGGCGGCTTTATAAAATTCTGAGTTTTCATCATGGATGTCGGTTTCATGGTTTTCGAGGATGCTTAAGTTTATAGTGAGGTCAAAATCAAAACCCGAGGTGGCGACTGCAACAAATTCAAAGTTTTCACCATGGGAGTCATTTTCATG
Source organism: Agrotis ipsilon (assembly GCA_028554685.1). Classification (NCBI taxonomy): domain Eukaryota; kingdom Metazoa; phylum Arthropoda; class Insecta; order Lepidoptera; family Noctuidae; genus Agrotis; species Agrotis ipsilon. Next base: position 4,077,125 of record CM052961.1, on the reverse strand, counting down.
GTTTTCGAGGGTGCTAAAGCAGATAGTGAGGTCAAAATCAAAATCCCAGATGGCGGCTGCGATAATTTTCGAATTGTTTTAGTTTTATAATGTTTTAGGGGTCCAGTTTTTTTTTAATACTATTCTCAACAAGTTCTCATATTTAATTCTATTCAAAAATTTCGATATGCGTATAAAAATATAGAAAATGACATCGGTTTTTTTATTCAAGATGACTGACTTTAATTTTATTACAAAATCAGAATATGGCGAAAATAATGAAAAAATTGCACCGTTTTCGAGATATAAGCAAACTTAGAACCTGCTCATGACGCGCTAAATTTAAATCAAAATTCGGAATAAAGTTTTTCGGTATATTAAGGTGTACCCAATATAATGTGTACTTTGCTTGCTGAACATTCCACACGTATGTTATAAGTACTCTATGCTAAAATAGTCTGTGGTGTGGACCAAAATAGTCTATGATGTGAAAAAGAAAAAATCAAAAATTCTACAAATAATATCTCCGAAACTGTCCATTTCCCACGGTTGAAATTTCATTTGAATTTGCTATTATTCACTAGGGATAATGAATAGGAATTTCAAATATTGATTTCAAAACGGTTTTATATCTGATATTATGTGTCTACGTACTGGCTGATTCAATTCGGTGATAGGTACTCCTAACATTCTTTTGTTTTCTCTTAAACTTACAGCAGTTGTTGAATACAGTCGAGTTTTTTTTTTTTTGCATTTCAACTAATTGATTTTCATCATGAAACGAGCGAATAGTGATAAATATCCTGTTGCGCCACTTCGTAGAGCCATTGAAGACTCTACACATTGTGTACTTGCTTGTAAGATTATTTCAGAGTATCTTCTTTTAGAGTCACAATTTTCGATTCCTGCCACACATTAAATTACGTACCTACCTACTTTAATCGTATTAGTCTGTATAAATGTATGATAATTGATATTAAAAAAAACCAGGTTCATACCTGAAAAAAAAATTTTAATTCAAATTTTGAATTTCGCTCCCCGCCAAAACGCTCTGCATCTAATTAAGTACTACAAAAAACTGGTCAAGTGCGATTCGGACTCCGCACTTGGCCAGTTTTTTGTTTTATGGGAAAACCCTTAAATATATTTTAAAATTATTAAAGTAAAAATACAACTGAGTTTTTTATTTGTTGTTTGTTTTAGTTGTTTGTGAATATTTCAAGTGCCTACCTGTTGCCATTATTGATATCGAGCAAAAAAGGCCAAAAAAATCTCGTTTATTGAATGGGGTTAAATATTTATTTTATTTTGTTTTTGTATTCATTGTTATAGTGGCATCAGAAATACTTACAAACATCTCATATTTTTAAGCAGATATAAGCGTCTTTAGAGGGCCGTGCTGAATGAACTAACAATGGTTTATTTTTCACAGCTGTGGAATATTCAGAATGTCTTATTTGTGGTAAGTTTCTGGAGTTCTGTTCTGTGAATAACGTAACCTCAATAGCAGGCTTCCAAACCTAGGTACTGGCATCTCGGGAGCTTTGGCACATGCACGTTTGTGTTGCAGCTTGTAAAAGGTCTGTCCAACGCGTAGGTGTTCGACCGCGTGACCGCTTGCCCCTGGACGGCAAGTCGTTCCATGGAGCGTTCATTTCGAACAATGTGGCCGAAAAATTTGAGAATTCGCATCGGTACAGTCGATGATAACCTCTCCTTGATTCGAAGTTCCTCCAAGATCAGACATTAGTCCTAAACGCCAAACGTCCAAAGGATCCACAGCAGTCGCCGCCAGCATCACATTTTGAGTGCATCGATTTTGCGTCGGTCTTTGAGGCGATCCGTCCATGTTTCTGCGTCGTACAGAAATATTGAAAAAACCTAATTTCTCATCAGGCGACCTTTTGTGGCTTTGGTGATATTATGATTGGCCTACTCTTTTGAGCTTAACAACGGTTGTGATAGCACATCTCCTTCGAATCTCATCCTCACACCCCCGTTTGTGATTGTTTAAACCAAGGTTGAACTATCTCACATTTGCCAATTACATCGATGTCACTTTGGTTTAGTCCAGCGCGGTCCACAATAACAGACATAGAGACAGAGATAATGATTGATTAACGAGATTTTAAATTAACGAATTCAGTTGCAACTAAAAAGTCAAGCCCACATATTTTAAAAGTTCAAGTTAAGTATTCTGTTCCACACTGACTGATTTTGATGTGCCGTGCTTTTAAAAGTAAAATATTAAACATTTGTAATGAAAGCAAAATGAAGGTCGTATACACTTACCTATGCATCTTGTTTTGCCTAACCCTTTTGCAGTTTGAAGGAGAATATTTTTACCACCACTAAAAACATCAAAAGGCGATGGTATCAAAATTCACCCAAACTCAAAGTGTGATTGATACGGTCAAACTGTATGCCGATAGATTCTCTAGAACTATCTTAATAATCGTACCAAGTTTCAATATCCTAACCCATGTGATATCGGAGTTATGGGCTGTCAAAGTGTGCAAAAAATATCCATCTTGTTACTTGAGATTTCACGTTTGTGTTGCCAAAGTAGTTATGCTGCCGATTATATCGCGTATCAACGACGCCATAGATGTTAAAAATGTTATTACACAAAAATTACGTACCTACATGTGGAGATCAAAAGAGGAGGCCTATGTTCAGCAGTGGACGTCCTATGGCTGAAATGATGAGGTACTGAAGTAGAAGCCTCGCAACAAGCGGTGGTTCGGACCTAATTATCTATTTTAACCGCCCCGTAAGAGACGAATTTGACTCATTGACCTACTTGGACTTTTACGAACAGTACATTGCATTGTTCATAAACAAAAAATACGGACATTTTTGAAACATCAAATCATAATTTTATTACTAAAAGACAAAAGGGTGAGCTTGTCGCACGTCTATTTTGGGCCGCAACTAACAGAGGCGAACCGTTTTATCTTAGAACTCTATTTAAAAATTCTCGTGTCGTAGTTACACCGATCTTAAATCTTTTGGTGGTCCCGATTGTAAATTGTCCAAAACACGACCCCGCGAGCTGCTTGCAGCTCGCGCAACGCGCAAATACTAGTCTATATATATAAAATTCAAAACTGACTGACTGATCTGACAACGCACAGCCCAAACCGCTGGGCCTAGAAACTTGAAATTTGGCATGAGCTCTCCTTATACCACGTAGGTGAGCACTAAGAACGGATTTTGCGAAATTCGGCCCCTAAGGGGTTGTTTTTGGGGTTGATAGTTTGTATGAAACTTCGCTATTACAGGTGCTAGGAATTCCAAATTTTGCATGGGGTGTCTTTTTAGAACGTAGATGCTTACTATGATGGGATTTTGTGAAATCCGACCCCTGAGGGGTTTGTTTTTGGGGTCCATAGTTTGTATGAAACTTTGTTACTACAAGTGCTAGGCGTCTCAAATCTTGCATCTTTTAAGACGTAAATGTTCGACGACGTAAAAATTTTGAGAAACTCGATCCCTAAGGGGTTGTTTTTGGGGTTGATAGTTTTGAGATTAAATTTTTTACATATAGAATTTTTGTTGGACGTAAGTGATACAAAAGACGGGATTTTGTGAAATCCGACCCCCAAGGGGTTGTTTTTGGGGTTGATAGTTTGTATGAAACTTTGTTACTACAAGTGCTAGGAGTCTCAAGACGTAAGTAATAGTTATAAGGGGATTGATGTTTTGAAAGTTAGAGGTCTCAAATTTTACAGGACGTTCTACGTTAGACATCTAGGTTCTCACTAAGTGAGGATCTTGCGAAATTGGGTTGAATTTCGCAAGATCCTCACTTAGTGAGAACCTATGTCTTAAGAGTAGTTTTGGGGCTGTTAGCAAGGAATCCCAATATATTCATTGGTTATTTTAAGAACGTAGGTACCACCCAAGACGGGATACTGCGAGTAGATAGAAATTTTGTTGAATATTGATTTAGATTTTCGAAAAGTATCCTTTATAGAGGGTGGCTGGGAGTCAAAATTCACAAAAGCAAAGTTCGAAAATCACGCGGACGAAGTCGCGGGCGGAGTGCTCGTAAAACTATATAGTATTTGTTTGATATTATTCTAACGTGTGAAATAGTTCGTATTACCTTTTGTATATTCACTGAAATTGAAGTTATGTTCATATATGTTACTGACAAAGCTTGAAATTTCATCATTGTATAGAATACCTAGATATTCCATTACAGTGCCGCTCTAAAGCATAATACGCAATTGCTACCTATTGAATTTTAACTTTATTTCTAAATGTACTACATTTCCTTTAAACATACAATGCCCATGCATTTTTCTTAGCGTGTTATAATCATCAAATGAGTCCTAACACCCAGGGCAGGAGAGGAGGCACTGTCAGACTTGCACTGACTAAAACCCACGGTGTCCTTCAATAGCCCTTAGCGTTCCGGGGTTACGGTAATTCGTTAGTCCCGGTACCATACCCAGGCATAGTATATTTTCACAATGATAAACGCCAAAACTAAAGGGCTCCTTATTGTATGGAAAAGCTAGGTATTCTAATACTTGGCGGAATATTATACTTTACTGGTAACATACGAGTATATTTTATATTTACTTCGTATAACAATTCTCGAGTTCTTTGTAATGTTGGGTATTTTATTTCACAGTAATGCTTTGTCGAGCTACGCTTGTTTATCGTTGTTTGTTTACGTTTATTTTTGACACGATTCACGGAAAAAGTCCTGTAAAATAAAGCTCTTTATTAATTTTTAAACGATGGTGTTTTAAAGCTACATCGAATTTTTTGAATAAGTTATTTAAATTATTCCTCGTGTCGAGCTTTATTTAGGTACATCTAAAATTTTAAAGTGATTTAATATTAAAAGAAAAAAAAATGCGATAATTTTATACCATAATTCATGGTAATTTTTATTCATCTGCTTTGGTGGATTCAATTCATTGATCTGGTCGGGATTGAATGAAAATAAATAAAATTAGAAATGCAACATCACATTTCTTACACATTCAGATCAACTGACTGAAACAATGCAGTAATATAATAATAATAATATTCCACAACTATCACACAACACCATCTAATCCCAAGCTAAGCGGAGTTTGTGTTATGGGTAGGTAGGTAAACAACTGATAAACAAACTACTATACATTTCTAAATACATAAATATTATAGATGAATTAATATTATAGTTCATAGAAAAACATAAATCTCTTATTCCCACCACAACTTCTATCTCAAAACCGATTCCTTTTAAATATCATCTATATAAACAAGAAAATAGAACACACAAAACTAACAAACACGATCGCAGTGCAATCGATTAAAGTCACCAATAATGGAGTTTTATTGATGTCAATACCTTTTCTACAATGGAAATCGTAACCGCCAGCCAGCATTGTGTCAATAGTATCCAGTGTCCAAATACAAACGAATTAAATCAACTCGTAACAAAGGAAAACCTTTTCCCATTAGGCAAAAGTAAACTCTAGTAATTGAGTTTGAATTGCTTTAAAGATTTATTCGCACTATGTTTGTGTGCCGGCCTATATCGAAAAATTAAACGCTCCCCACATTTTAATTGAATTCTAATTGAAAAAGGGCGGCCTTCCTGGTGTAGAGTGAATTTAATTTACGAATATAAAAGTGTGAAGAATAATGGGAAACCGTTTCGGAGGTTACCGTTTACCGATAATCGATAACCTGTCTTTTTTTTTGTTGTGGACACTTTTTAATGTTGGGGAATTTCCGTCATGAACAGCGTGATCACGTTTCGGGAAAATGTGCTTTCCCCTTTATTTGATATGCTTGTTTTTGGTTTTCTGATATTTTTTTACCTTTTTATTAGAGGCTTTTGCTCGGTGAATGTATTTTCTATTTTATCACTTGATATTCAAAGGGTAATTAATATTCAAAACGGTTTGGTGTTATAATAATACTTGTTCAAGGTTTTCGTCACACAAAAAGCTCATACCACGCCATTTTCCAAATGAAAATATTTTTGTTCGTCTATAACTAAACAATCAGCTGAAGGAATGGTTGTAGAGACTTAATACCCAACTGAAAATACTAGGTTTCTTGACACTTTTTTTCCGTCGACTTTGACTTTTAGGACAAAAATTAACGATCTGTTTTAAAAAGATAAACATGGTTTATATTTTGCAGATTCTATGTAATTTTTTTAGGAATTTTATTTGTCTAAAAGCACTACAACGGACATTAAATTTAAACATTAATATTCAGTATGTGTTCGATTTAGTGATGAACTAAGCAATTTTATTTTATTTCGATCTATATCTGAAAATAATGAATGACAACCAATAAAATTCGAACATGAGCAACATTTTTAAATGTCTTTTATCTAAGACACTTTTGCAACGGCTACAAATGACTGCCCTACATTAGGGGGCAAAGCCTGCCGGGGTCGCGGGACTAACGAATACCTTAAACCCGAAAAGCAAAGAGCTAGAAGGGCACCGTAGATTTTAATCAGTACAAGTCTGAGAGTCCCTCCTGCCCGGCCCTCCACTGGAGGACTCATTCGATTATTGTACCATGCTAAAAAACGGCTACATACGTGTACGGGCTAATTGGTTGCTAATTCACATCTAGGGATGATAGGACTGATTTTACGAAATATCGGCTCTAAGTGCCAAACAAGGTACCTGTCACTATGAGACAGCCTAAAGCTCAGTTTCAAGAAACAAATTTTTTTAGCACGACCTTTTGTTTCAAAATTTATGTAAACTTTTTTTACTAAATCAACCTACAATATTGTTCCAGACTTATTATAATAACATTTATATTTTATATTCTCCAGACAGCCTCGAAATCTAAAACAGATTATATTTTAAAAAGAAAATCAAGACAAGAAAACAAAACTTCTTAGAACAAACCATGTTTCATTTTAAAACAACATTATATTTCTTTCTTTCTTTATTTTCTCAATCTTCTTGTTAAACAACCCTTAATTAAATTCGAAATTGTACACTTGACTGGCAGAAATGGAACCCTTCTCTTAATTGAAAAGAAGATGGCTAAGTGACTGCCCCAGTCATCTATATGAATTTCACATTAACTAGTAGTATTTGAAAATTAATTAATGAATTGTTTAGTATTTAATAATTTCCTAACACTTATATAAACTATTAAACATAAAAAAGTATTTGAATTGCTTTTTGTGCATTTTTTTGACATGACAAGGTCACGATTAAATAATGTAAACTAGGGAAGGGTCACCTTTTCCAGATTGTCAAAAAGAAACTATACTTAACCGATTTTTACTAACGGGATTCAATACGGTTTCTTTTCTGAAATTAAGAAATGGCGTTGAGTTCAATTCAGTGTCCTTTTTAGTTGTTTGTTATTATGTTTTTACACGTTTTGATTCGGAAAACGAATTAAGTGACCCCGGAACATAAAAGGCTACTGAAAGACACCAGATTTTAGTCAGTAAAAGACTGACAGTTTCGGAGGACTCATTTGACGATTTCACAACGTAAAAAAAAGTGATTCGTCCACTAAACTCAACTTTGGTTTTTAACCGATTACGGCAAAGCCAAAAGGCGGGTAATGATTTGGACCGGTATGTCCGGTATGACCAGTATGGTTTGTTCTTCTGAATGTGCTTCTTCGTTTAGTTTTAGTTCATATTTTGCATCGAATCCATCTAAACTACTTTCTAACCAATCGATTCTTTTATCGATTCTGTGAACTTCAATTTGAGTACGGTCCCTTCTTTAAGAAAAAAATACAAACGTCAGATGTCATTTGAACACTCTGTCGTATAATTGTTCGTTGTAATTCTTTATTTTAGCTTTTTCTTCAACCCCGCTTGTTTATTGGACTTTCTGCTTGCTTACCTATCGACCTCTCGCTCGACACGAGCTTGACTTGCATTCAATACAAATCATGAAATAAATAAACTGTGGTATAGCCACGCAAAGATTGCGGCGGCATTTTAAGCAAGCAAGCAACGAAGACGTCATTGCTTACTGTTCTACTCTCCGTCCTAGGTATCACATAGATTAACAATAGAGGTAAGACATTTACAGATGGTCACGGCGATGCTCGGCCCAAACTTAATCTCCACACCGTGTCCTCCCAGTGGCGACACGCTTTTTTTTGGCCCAATCCGACACAAGAACCTCCTAAAACATCCGTGTCTCGTGAGAACCTACATCAGACGGAAGATGAGGACGCCGCGGCCGCGATTGCGTGCCTAACAGATTGGTTGCCTTAGTGTAGGTAAACAGTAAAGTTAATTCATGTAGATACTAAAGTAATTACGTTTATTCTAGGTTCCAAGGAATGCCAACATTTGTCTTGTTATCCTTGTCAGGAACTGCTGAATTCAAGAGCAACTTGTGAAGTTCGTATGATTCGGTCATGCAATGGTGTGCATAACTTCTGGCCGTTCTGTGAGAAGTATACAACGCTATGCAGTGGACAGAACCAATTGAAGAATTTTGCATCATCATAGCCAGATTTCCACGTGAATAAAATGACATTTAATCATGGTCCGTCGCTTCGTACGCTTTAAGACTATGTTTTATAAGAATCCCAGATTATCGAATAAATATAGTACTATTTTTCTTGTTTCATTTCGAAATCATTAAATGTATCTTGAGCTAATTAAATTCTTCAATAACTAGTTCAAAAAAGATTTTTATCAATCACGAAATGCTTTGCAATATGTAGCCTCCCTGGCTCGTTTTATTTGTCAGCCTGTCTTTATCGATATAACAAACAGATTTCGATGGGGTTATCAAAGTTAGATTAGTTCTTTCAGACCATTGCAACTACTTATATTGAGATACATTAGATTATTTGGTATTTTAAAGATATTTACTCCGTTTGGGCGCTAGTCAAAAATCAACACCATCGCAGATACGTAAAAACTAAACGCCTGTGAAAAAAGTTATAGCAATGTAATAATTTGCAGTACTTTTCTTGATAGGCGTTCACTTTTTTTTCAGGATTGCGAAGAAATAACAAGTTCTATAACCTTTTTTCATGTAAAATATTAATATTGAGCTATTCATCGTTATACAGTGCTAGGTCCCATGTCTATAGATAGCCGAATTCTCGTGCATACTTCAATTTAGCCATCTCCTTTATGTAGTGAAATTTAGTTTTGCCATTTATAGTGAAATTATATTAAATGCGTTGTTGTAACACACAGAATATGTTTTTCAAATGTCTGCGCTGTCGACGTCAAAGTTGATAAAGAACCCTCTACAAGTTTTAAAAACGTCCAGTACCCATGGCCCGCTCCAACGGTTTATGAACTCTTAACCAATGAGAACGCCAAATGCGGTAGATACGCGATGATCGAATATCGTAATGACAACTCATGGTATAGGCATCTGTCAATTGGCTGTCTTTGACAGTATTATAAAAACAGTAAAGTCACGTCAAATTGTAAACAGTACCTTCACCACGAGTTTTCAGTATTTGAGACATAAAGTAAACTGCAACTAAGACAATTTCAAATTGACAATTTTCAAGGAAAAAATTAGTTCCCTCTTCGCACACCAGAGGCGCTGTTCCATTTTTTCCTTGAAAATTGTCAATTTGAAATTGTCTTAATTGCAGTTTACTTTACGTCTCATTTACAGAAAACTCGTGCTAAGGGTACAGTACGACTGGCACAGTAGCTGAATGATTGACTGCTGCACTGCGTGTCACGATCTCGATTATTGTACAAAACCAAATTGTATGACCTACAAGTAGTTTAATCGGGTCTAACTGTACCTACGATAGAAGAGAAAAACCTAGTGTAACCCCTCTTTAAATAAAAAAAGAAAAGAGTGGTGATTTACCGACAGCAAATCAAAATGAGGTACCTGTATATGAATGTAAAGTCTGTCTGTTACCGTAGGCAACATACAATTTTCCCTTTACGCTCGTCTAACCTCACAATCAGTGTAAAAGCTTTTTTATCTCTTCTCTATAAATATAAATCACCTGTCTTGTTCGCCTATTACTTTGGAACTTGCATGACTATATTATTATCATCTTTAACGTCACATCATGCTATTAGGAAAGTATCGATACTTTTTCTTTGATTTGAAGATTTATCGATAAAAGTTTGAGTATAGGTATTTTTATTGATTAAAACTTCAAGATCGTAACATAGCAAAGGACTTCTAAGGCGTTACGTTTAAGGTTCGATTTATTTCGTCTTCGGATATATTAGAAAATATCCCACGGAAATGTGGTACAAATGGAAATTCAATACAGGAATTTCAATACGAAAAATTTCATACATAACCAGGCCTGGTTCACTCCGCGGCGTAGGTATAAAACTGCACGTAGGGTGGGGCGCCTCTCCGGGAAGGACAATTCAGTCGGGTGCCGCGCGCTACCCGTTCCGCTCGCGCGTCATCTACTAAATATTTTTGTTGGGTTACGTCTATTTACGCACATTTACCTATCTGTGTTTCATTTTAGTTTCGTAAAAGTTTTCATAACAGTATTATTCATAATTTAATTCACTATGAAGAAAAGAAAATACTACATAACTTTTGGTTGTCTAAATAATGACAGTGATAAAAGCCTCACGTTTCACAAGCTACCGCGTGATCTTGAAAGGTAAGAAATAAAGTGCATATTTATCTATGTAGTACATTTAAAATACGATTATTAATCCCAGTCAGTAAAATGACCAGTGATACAATTTAATTTAGTAGGTACCTACATTTTATTAATGCACAAATGTCAATTTACTAACTGGAATTAATAATCTTTAATAATGATCAACAAAATTATCTACCTGCTTGTGGTGTGCTTATTATTGTCATTCAAGTATCCCCGCTTAACTGACCATGATTAGGTAGGTTACAAGTTTGGCTTACTAGAGGACCAAGATAAAATAGACGAATATCAAACCTGACATCACCCTACTCACGTTAAGCTGAGTAGGTACGTAGGTAGGTCGAATTAAGATCGGTAGAAAGTAGAAAGATGTTTGCTTTGTTGTTTACGCACGTTCAAACACAGAAAATGGCCTCACGACGCATTCAAGGTCAGCGATCGTATTTCGCTGCGCGTTTTTTTATAATATTAATATAACAATAGAATTAACGATCTAATACAACTTTACCTACATCCTACATTTCCTTCCTGTAAATTCTAGTATGAATTAATTTCTACGACCAAATCGAGTCACTGCTCCTGTACTATTAAACCTGCCAGAGCGTTGAAGGCGCGGCGGGAGGCGCGCGGTTGAGGCACCGCACGACTTGGGTGGCGAATGTCACGGATGAGGTAATAAAGCCTAACATTTCAAATATTATTAAATATTATTCTTAAGATAAAAAAGAGAAATAATTATACATAACAATAATAGGTAAAACAGATAATATTAATATATATAATTGTTCCTCACGAAAGGTGCCGTAGGTGTATGAAGTAATCGATGATGAATCCAAAAAGATATAGGTTGATGATAAAAACACAATTCCATGAGGAACATAGGTATTTATGTTATTAATGTAATTTAACAAATGCGTAAAAACGTATACCCACCTAACTGTGTCTAAACTCGCGAGTCGCATCCCTATTGAGCTTGACCGACGGTAACCTTTCAATGTCCTTGGCGTCAGATAAACAAAAATAAACTTTCGCGCGTAACCATTCAGTACATTTTTGCTTGCGCATGGGAAGTTTAGGCTAATATAAAAGTAGGTGGGCGGTACGGCTGCCAGTTAAAATGTACTTTATTCTTTCGTGCATAGATTTTACATTTGTTTTATTTTTTTTTGGGAGAGACGCTTCTTTGCGTAGTAATATTATTTATTCTTTGACATAACTCATTCATGCGTAAAAGCATTAAAAATAATCGCAATGAGTTACTTTTGCATTTATAAATGCGAGCTTTGCAAAGATTCAAATTTTAGGCCAACTTGGAACTTGGTTCTTACCAACGAAAATACAATAACAGACATTTAAAAAAAGAAAAATCCAATTCGGTGTATTCGTTCGGAAATTATGCGCGTACAAACAGACCTATGCAGTAACATTAGGTATTAGTAGTAACTACATAATACTTCGTTAAATATTATGTAAAGAAAGAATGGAAAAGTGGATTCAACATCAACTTTTAATCGTATTACATCGCACTCAATGTTCACTTTACATAGTAGGTAAATATTATCTAGATCCGAGACCGACAGACATTCACAGTTTCAACAATGAAAACGGTTTTATGTCGACATTTTAACTTAAAATCGCTGTAAACTTTTATACTAAAGGACCATACAAACATTCACACATACGTGGAAACATTTTTGAAGGACGTATTTTAAATAAATTCCATGGAAGCTCTAACAGCCCGTAAAGACTTTGTTCTTAAAGCCTTAGAGCGGCTACCTAGGCTGAGCTTATTAGCGGTGCGACAGACGCGAATAAGTTGAGCTCCTTGTGTTATGAGTTAAGCTACACGATAACTGCTTGCACTGACTGGATAGGTCCACTCAAAACTATGTGATTCTTTCTTCAAAAGACCACCTCAGGACACCTGCATGGTTCTCATAAAACTTTACCAATACAAAATTGTCTGGACTTAAAAAGAGAATGTGACCTCTGAGTTTGTTTCGGATGTTTTTTCTCAAAGTAGTCAGGTACAAAACACCAACCTCACCTCGTTTAAATTAGTGTCTTTTGACGTGTTTTCCAAAACCAATTTGCTAAATAAAGATCATTTAAAACATTAATTACTTGGAATTACTCATACGCGAATTCGCCGCTGGCGTCACCTCGTGGCGTCTTTCAGACATTTAATCTTCTCGCTGCCCCATTCTTTGTCACCGCTCACAGCGGACCGATTATTATGAATCCACAGATCAAAATTATTTGTTTTTTCAATATGGAAATTGAAATAACATGATATCCATATTTCAAACCTGTAGGCTTAAACAAGTAGGTACAGTAGGCAACAAAATTGCAGTGTCTCGTTATCAAAGAAATAGCTTAACGCTTAGTTTGACTTACGACCTTCTAATTTCGAGATACACAATAATCCATCAACATAATTTCAAGTAGAGTTCATAATTTCAACGATAAAATATGAGTCCAGCTAGCTCAGTGGTTAAGGCGTTTACTTAATTGCGTTAATCGAAAGAGGTGCGAGTTCAAATAACGCGCAGCAGCTGTTTACTTTTTGTAGGTTAAATATTTTTACACACAGGCAGAAATGGCCTTGTTAGGAATTTCTGTGTGTTGTTGGTTAGTTAGAAAAAAAAATGTTAATTTTTGTTTTCATAAACAATAATTATATTACTTCTTTGAAAATAAACAATAAGCGTAAGTATACAAAATAATAATAAATTAATAAGTTATTAATTAATAATATTGTCACGAATTCAGCAATACTAAATGAAAATTAAAAAATGTCGTCTTTAAATTAAAGATTGATTTCAATGAAAACAAAACAACGTAGCTAAGATTCGAACTAAAACCACATTGATCATGACCCCACGCTATCCGCGCAATCATGTTACATCATTAGTAATGAAAGCAATGCAATGGTGACCATCTGTTTTTGTTAGTTAAATATTTTCACTAGTTTCGTTAGTACTGCTTATTGTCATATTATTTCGTTTTAAATTTTTACCAATGATGATAATTTATTACCTACAGGGTTTAGAATAAAAATGCATGTTTTTTAATTTAAAAATAATAATATATTTTAGTTGTAATTATTATAATTCTATGTTTTAGATAAAGTTATAAAACTGCTAAAATTATGAATATTCGTGCTGAATATAATGTGAAATAGTTGGCGTTGTAATCGTAGATGCAATTTTTATTATTTAAACAAAATTATGAAATTATTTAAATGGATCTTTGACTTAATAAAACAGTAAATAAGAAAATTTTACAATTTAAAAAAAATATTCTCTTAAAATTAATACAAGTGGTTTTAAGGGTAACTTACGTTTTATTATGCGTAGCTAATTAGCAATAACAGGGTATTTTTATTGCGAACATCTTAGTATGTTATTTTCTATACGAAAAATAATAAAACTGCATTCTTTTGGTAAAGTAATTAACAAAAGAAATAATAAAGTTATCATTATTAAAACATTTATTTTAAAACAGTATCAAGACACCGCGGCCCTGAAACGCAAAGGGCCAGTTGCCTTTTGCGTTACAGTGCCGCAAAACCGAGCAAGGCGAGCTAGGTATTTGGGTCGCCCCGACTCGGACATGTTAGATTAAGCCCTGGAACGCAAAGGGAAAGTTGCTCTTTGCCTTCCTGGGCCGCAAGAGTGAGCGAAGTGAGCTCGGGGCTTGGGTCACCCTGACTCAGATCGATTATGTTAGGTTAGGCCCTGGAATGCAAAGGGCTAGTTGACCTTTACGCTCAAGAGCCGCTATGCCCCGTTACTATTCCAAAATAAACGCCTTTTAGCATGGCAGCTCTGGAACGCAAAGGACCAGTTGCCCTTTGCGTTCCAGTACCGCGGTGCCAAAAAATATTGAACATAATCAAGTTTCTTCCGTTCCACCAAGTTCAATTTGGCGAAAAAAGGAATATATTATCAAATAAAAAATTACCAAACTGCACAAAAAATACCCTGTAACAAGATATTGAGGTAAGTTTAAGGATCGTTTTCTTTACGAAAAGATGTTTGAAACCATACCTCAATTCTTAATCCTTAAATAATAAATTATCAATAAAATGATGTTTAAGTTTTCAGTCTATTTACAATAAATAAACAAAATTCATATCAAAAAAAGGTTAACTTTTTTTTTAATTCCCATAAACATAACGGTTTATAGCTGATATTCGATAATGTAAGCCTTCAATGTTGACTGCACGATGAACGGTTATTAATTCCGTGTTGAATTAGTTACACGGAAACCATTTTCCTTCGTATTCATTTACCATTCCCGGACGTCGCTGACGTCCCTGTTTATTCTTAACAACTCATCTCATCATCATGCCATATCTCATATCCCACAGACTCATAGTATTACGTCACTAGAACAAAACATAGAATACTATTATTATCTTTATGCAAAAACAGCTGTTGATCCATTTTACTATTAAGAAAAAACTGTAATAAAATAGCACATATTAAGTATCAATCACTTTTCTTTTACTTTTAAACAAACACTTTTGAATAGGGAACCTTTTTTATAAAAGAATACTAACATGAGAAATAGTTAAAATTTAAATGTTAATACTCACACTTAGTCCGGTTTCATTTCATATTTTGTTTTAAGTTTCATCCATATATTATATGCAGAGCTATATTGTTCGCCCTTAATTTATAATTCCCACTGTTAATTTCACTGCAAAACCATAACAGTGATCTACACAGTAAACAATCGTCACATAAAATAACCAGGAATCAACAACGTTTCTGTTATAAGACTCGAAACGAACTAACATAGTTATGTCTACCTCACAAATAAAAATAATTTACGTTTGTCACTTTTGTTTCGTTTTCTGTGATCTACCTACAAAGCTTTATTATACTAAAATTATGATCATAACCACAGATATAGATAGACCATCTATATCTGTGTTAGTAACGAACGACACGCAACACTGATGACTAATATTAGTAATTCTAACAAAAAACAAATTGTATTATCAAAATTCCTACTAAAAAAGGTATTAAAAATAACAAAAAGAATAAAGTAATTATTGAAAATTAAATTAAATAAAGTAATAATTGGAAAAAAAAGTGAGGATCGATCCATAGCCGCAGCGTACGAATCCCACGACGTTTACCACTGCGCCAGCATTACTTGTAGTATGATGATTGAAATTATGAACTATATCATAAGTTAATTTGATTTGTATAAAATTAAAACAACTTATTATAAAAGGACGTAAGTCAAAGTGAAGCATCAGTCTATTGCCTTGAGAAGTTGATCGTGGATTTATGGACCTGACTGTACATGTGAAAATAAGCATGTGAAATAATGTATGTTCTAGAAAAAACTAAATTTTTCCCATAACGACACATTGAAAAAGGAAAACGATGTTTTCTAACAAATAATTCTTCCATTTCGTGTTGTATAACGAAGTCAGAATCTTAACATTATGTTTTCCACGAAATGAAACTTAAATCACAAAAAAAAAATGTAATTCTCATTTCCAAAGAGTTAGCCTTCTCAAATTTCCAGGAGCATACTGAACTGGACGTCCTCACTAGACACAAGACATACATTAATTTAACTATTAAAATTTCGTGTCGTGGTGTTTGTGGACACACCCTTTTAAAATGCCTCGATTGATAATACTGTTTTTTTTTTGTTAATTTTTTTGAGAACGGTTTATGAAGCATTTTTACATCCTACTCCCATCCCCAATTAAAAAAATAATAAAGCACTGCAAAGTACGATACCTATTACATAATAACAAGTTCAAGTTCTGTAATTACAGTATATATAACCACTTAATGAGTTCCTGATAATTGTTTACTTATGTGACATTTAGCTGTTCATTCAAATTAATTGAAAACCGTCGATACGAACCTTCGCGCCGGCAGCCAACAGAATCGTGCTGATTTATTATGTAAGCTCAGTTTCACGGAATTCGTTGCGGATTTGCATATGTAACACGAATTTTGCTGGGAGTTTCAAACTTATAGGTATGGCTTCAGATGTTGAATCTGTTTATTGGTACCTGGGGGCCTACTCCCTTAGTCCGTCAACGAAAATACGTGTTCGAGTAGAAATTTTTGAGTGAACCTTACTCCCTATTAGTTCTGAATTCAGAAGGTCTGACAACATGTCGGGAGTCGGGACAACCCGTTCAATAATGGTGTCACCAATTTTTAGTTACCACTAACTCATATGACTGTAAGTGATGAAGAATATCAATGCCCGAAACGTCGGCTGAAGCTACTGGTTCTGTGCTTAGATAGTAGTAGCTTCAGAGAAAACTCACCCTTTTGTTAGTGAAATCACCACCAAAGGGGATGAGAATTCTCTGAAACTGAATGTACCTTCTTCTGGCTTCAACACGTGAGTTTGTGGAATTTCTATCAAATCGAATATTTACGTATTATTTGATGTTGACAAATAAACAACGTATGCATCATGGAATTTAGCCAAAAGTAGGTGTCAGAATAGATGAAACATAATCTTACAAGTAGAGTGAGTTAATTGTAACCATATTATCAGTATAGGTTGGAATCTCTATTGTTGAAACTTTGAACAACACTAGACCAGCTAAAGAAGCTGTTTAAAGACTCGCGGTGCGTCAGGCAGCGCGGCTATACCGGGCCGGGACCGGGCCGTGCCCCGTCATGTTCGATCGTGCCCCGTGTGGCAGCAGAACGGGGCGAACGGACGGGACACGGCTAGGTGTAGCGTGAATCGTCCTTTAGGGCCTTCCAAACGCATAAGCTTCACCACAGTTTTGCCTGCGCAAGCCCGGCCGGCGCGTACTTGCCTGTGTGTGTGGTTGGGCGTACAGTGTTGCCGACCGTGTATTGTTTTTTTCATGCGAGAAACTTGCGCAAGCAGAACTGAAGTGAAGCTTGTGCGTGTGTGGTATGCCCATTAGATGGAGTGATGCGCGAAGAGGGCCGCCAGGAAAAAAAACATCGGCGAAATATTCTAGCTAACACATCACCACCCAAAGCGCCGTGTTTCCTTGAATAAAGCCTTTCCATCTACATGCGCCTTAGCAATTATATTTAGATCAAACTATCAGAATAAAATATCCACGATATAGAAACCAACCACTTTGACACTCTTTTTAGAAACATCACTAGTAAATCTTTATTCCTAAAAATTTAATCCGAAAGGTGATATCTTTAGTCACTGTCAAAATAATAAAGTTCTAAAGTAACACCATTAAAATGTCTTAAAGCACTAAAGTACTTGTTAATGGTACGCGGAATTCCTAGTATTAAATTTTAATGGGAAACGTCGTCTCCTTTTGCAGTTGGGACTCGCAAATTCTCCATTAAGTTCAGCATTTAGGTGCAAATTGGGATTATTTTCGTCTCACAGCTTTTCTTTTGGAGTTGAATGCACTTTGTGAGATAGGTATTTGAGAACAGTAATATATTACTTACTTAGCCAAGTACATAAGCCTTCTCGATCGTAATTATAACTTCACATTTTCAACAGTCTTTAAACAAAAGGAAGTTTTCAATTCAAATGTTGTTTCTTTTTTCATAGACAAACAAAAAATTTTGTATTTAATATGTACCTATACTACATAAGTTTATATAATGACTTACTTCTTAATAACCAAAACGTAAAATTTTTATCAACACAATAATACAAAATTGTTTTTCATTACTGGTGACTGTATCAACTTATTTTAAATCTACCAGGTAGCCTGACATTTGACCTCAAGCAATACGACTTGTTGCCATGCGACACGTGCGTAAGTCACTTGGTTCCTCCTCGTGAGCACCTACCATTACGTCGCAAGTCACATGGCAGTGACTCGTGATATTCTTTAGGGAATATTTTTCATTTGCTTTTTTTTCAAAGTTGTTGTCGAGATACACGTGTAAGAAGGGACTGAGCAGTAAGACTGTAATTCTATCCTTTTCTAGTACAACAACTACAGACTATGTTCGACCGAAATTGGTCACTAGTTTTGATATGACCCGTTCACGACTTGTCGCCGTGAGCTGTGTCTTAGCGACAAGGAGTGTGGAGTGGAGTAAGATCAAATGTTTAAAAATGATTTAAACACTCCAGGATAAATGGCGATTTCGCGTACTTAAAAAATAAGGATGTATGTGCGCCGCCCGTCACTCCATTTACCGCTTAGACCAAAGTCGTAAACTGGCCTTCAATAGCCCTTTATGTTCCGGGGTCACGGTGAAGTCTTGACTTAAGTTCAAATCATGTTTAATTCTTTACAAACCGACTTTACCTACGCCATCTTTGTGTAACGAGGTATAGTCCGCACCTCGACCAAAATCCTTTAGGCGCAGCGTTAGTGTCTATGTCCTTATATCAAATTGCAATAAAAAAAATTGCAAACAACAAATCTGGAGGTATTCCACGAAGGGCACGTGGCACCTGCGAAAAATTTTGACAGGAGCCTTATGTCGAATAGATAAGGTGCAAAGTATCTCAGGTGCCAGTGTCAGCGTGTGCCCTTCGTCTTCGTGGAATACCTCCAAATCCGCAGGACTTTAGTCTTGGCGTGGACTCCAACTATGAAACATGGCGTTTAAACCTATACAATGTGACCTCTTATTATATCATTACTGTAACAAACAAACCCTATTCCTGTTTATAACTCGAACTTTCTCATGTTACGCTCATAATCTGTAAAATTAGCATGAAAGTAAATGGTATTTTCCTGCAAATTGTATATATTTATGTTCCTTTGTTTATTTTACCTTCATGTTGTTTATGTTGTTCTAATAAAATAACAATGAGAATCTTTCTCTTTGATTACGTCTGGGAATAGATAAACCAACCCATTACTTTGAAGGGAAAATAAAGGTCTGTTCTGAATGAGTATACATTTATTTATGTATATATTTTTTTTGTGTTCTATTCGCACAAATAGAAAATAGTATCCGTATAGGACCACTAATATTTCTGTCTATCTGTCAGAGCAAAAGGTATGATGCTTATGGGATCATTTTAGACGGAAAATTAAGGTATTTAGTAAAACTTAGTTTAAATCGGATTTAGCCACGATAAAATAAATAATTAAGATTCATTTTAAAATCTAGTAAATATTACTGTAAAAATATAAGTTTATATTTTCAAACTTGATAAGGACAATCAGATTTGTATGGAAATAAGATTATGAATCCCCATAATTATCCTAGTATTACCCGGCAATGCTTATAAAGAGATGATAACTAATCATCCGACATAATTAGTGGTTCAAGAGTACTCAAATAGACTTGAGAGATCAATTAATAATAGTTAGCTCTAATTACTTATTAATGCAACATAACAAGCTGTTTGCAGAGCTCAAACTAATCAACTATTGATGCCTCTGAATAAGCAGTCTCAATGCAAACATAACTGTTTGTTATACTTTCATGAATCAGATATCTGATCGTTTCCTTAGGGAATGAATAAAGTAAAACAAATGCCGCATTTCTTTTTCTTTTATTCTTTGACTGATAAAACGGTGAGATGAAGATTTTACTATCTGCTGGGAGGTAATCGGGGACCTTGGGACACCAAAACACCACTATCCCAAACGGATTAAACACCATAGCTACCGATGAGGTACGTAGTCCTGAAAACGAAACTGAAACGATTAACCAACTATCATTTGATCCATGAACCACTGCTGGTGAACATTATGTGAAAATAGATAGTCATATCAGGTTTACTAGCTGATTTAAAATGCTTAGTTGGGAAATGCCCAATTCTTAAAATGCTACTGCTAACTACTTAAAAATGGGCTTATTCTTGAAATGACCAATTTATAAATGCCCAATAGACATAACAGTCTGTTATGCCGTTTTGGAGGAGTGAAACCATAAACATAACAACATTACTATTTTCAAAAATTAAACACGTTACTTATTTTCATAATCATCATCATCAGCCTATAACGTTCCCACTGCTGGGACACAGGCCTCCTCTCTTGTGAGAGGGGGATTTTCATAATAGTTATTCAATAATATTTTATTAAGACTAGACTAGTTAGACGCTATACAAGTATTAAAAAGATTGAAAAGATAACTGAATTATCAAATGAATTTCTTTAATGCTTAGTGTAGCTGTTTCTGTTTATCATTATAGATATTATTTCTAAATAAACCATTCAAATGTATGAAACCATTAACTTTCATCCGATTGTCTTTCTACACATAAACTTTTCCCTTTATTTTGACCAATAACTTTGTAAACACCCAAAGTTGCCAACATGCATAGCCAGACATGCCAACACAAAAGAATGATATTTTTTCATAAATCAAATGGATATCTCGATTATATCCTTCGGGAACAAATCATAAAAGGCAAATGGCGTATTTTAGGACTGTTCAGAAATTCTAATAACGAATTATATTACCCATTTGATACTCAAATGTTTAATAGTAGAGTTCAAATTTCATAACCGTGTTTTATGTGTTCGATTTAAGAATAGATTTGAACAATTTGAGTTATTAATCCGATCAATCGATTACTATTAAGGGAAAGAGAAGTTGGTTTGATACTGGCTAGGTAGATGATGATGGTATAGTATTTTACTGGATTAATTAAAGGAACTCGCGGCTAAACCGTTACAGCTTCACAGGCCGATCTTACAGACTAACCCACGCTTGCCGAGGTTGGCCTGTGGATAGGTGGCCGTCTATCATAGCAAGTTTCCGTTGTCCCGGCTGTCATTTGACAGTCGTTACTGTAAGTTAGAAGCTCCAAAGACTGGCCACCACTCTTACCATGGGGTATCTTATTATCCAGTTACAGGATTTTGGATTTTTGGTCCAATAGACAGTCACTCATGTAGTTCAGTAATTTATGTAGCTGGCTAACTACCTACATCTGATTCGACTGGAATTGACCCCCCAATATAGTAAGGAAAAGACTAGGCAGACGATGACTGGATTAAAAAAAAGGGATAAATACTACGTTCAAGCAAGAAATCTTTTTGCTTAATGATAGTGCTTATTTACTAGCGAAAGGCTTAATATGTAGTTAATTATTACAAAGACGTCACCATCATCATCATATCAGCCCGGGATCACCCACTGCTGCATATAGGCCTCCCCCTTTTTTGCCTTATTTCTCGTTTCTGTGCGTCTCGTATCCATTTATTCCCCGCGATCTTGACGATATCGTCAACCCACCGAGATTTCGGGCGGCATTGGTTTCTTTGACCGAAACATTATCAAAAACCCAGTAGATATACCAGTTATTCTGAAATATCAGTTGCGTAATACAGCATGATCAGATAATTATATGTATAACCACATACATGAACGTGGCCGGGGCAGAAAGTATTAAATACAACCTCCAAGGAGGAAAAAACGTCAGTTTATTTATGTATGGTTTTGCAACGTAAAAGGATACCACAATATTATGACGAAACTTCTTACAACTTTCTCAATACTTTCAAAACATTAGCCAGAAATCCAGAACATGATATTAAACAAGTTCTTATCACTAAAAGCGAACAAACTCATACAATATGCAGACAATTAAAATTTAACATCGACGTTGTCGTCTGGTTATTCATATTAGATATGTATTAAACGAACACGGAATAAGCATTATCTAATTTCGAATTCGAATAAGCAAAACATATCGGCGACATTTGCTAGAACATGTTTATTCAAATCAGACCGCTTGGTACCGTATAAATCCACATCGGCCCGTTTGTTAGGGCATTACACATTTTATTTATGGACTAAGAGCATGATAGATAATTCCAGTATTCTTTTTGGTCATTATTTTTGTTTATGAATGAATAAAATATAGATTTTGTTGGGTTTTTATTTTGAGCCGTATATTCGGTGATTAAAGTACTATTTTCGTTTTTAAAGTAGCGTAGTGACTACAATCGAGTTGTACTGACTCAAGTCCATGTTGATCCTTCAATAGCCCTTTACGTATCAGGGCCACGATTACTAGGTTAGACAGTCCCGAGACCCCGGCAGGCTTTGGCCCTCTTCGGGAGCCCCGTCATATTGCTGACAGCTCTTTGATGCGCGCGTGGAACACAACGCGCCGTCGACCCGGTCATGGTCCATGATCAGACGGCGAGTCACCCAAAACTCGCCACCCGCATGCCCGCGCCTACGTTGGCCGGAGTGATGTAATACTTACGATCTTTGATAAATTGAATCTGCAACCATAGCACCAAAGAAATTACTCATTGAGCAAGTTAGTTTTTTATTTAGGTAAAAATTTATTCACAAGTAACTCAAATTAAATAATGATTGACATTTTGGTCAGTTGAAAATAAGCATTATTTAAATAGTAAACAGTTCACTTAATTATTTATCTCCCTTTATTTGCTTTCTAGCAATGCAATAATTATGCTGTTCATTAACAGACTTTTATTGTTCTTTGGAACTATTTTGTCAAACTTTACTGTATGTATCACTTTTTGTTAACCGTATATCATGTTGATACAACACATAACAGTCTCTAGAGTAGAGTGAAGTATAAAGGTATTCATAGGCCAACGGCCAGCAATTTCTCACTGTCGCTGTGTTTGCATTATTGCAATTTTTATACCAACCAAACGTATGAGTCCCTAGGGCACTATATACTAGGAAAGGTAGAAAAAACATAGTAAATACATGCTTGTATATTATGCTCTATGTATGTATTTAAGAACTGAAGCATTTGGGGGAACAGCAGTGCTGCCGCCAAGATGAGTCAAGTAAGCAATCGCAAAGTCACTACCAACCCCGAAGCGCTTCGTTTTATTTCATTACTAGCTTCTGCTCGCGACTTCGTACGCGGATCCTGTTGCTTATGCCAGCGACAACAGGGTCGTCAAAATTGAAGATCTGAAAATTGTGATACCCAACTCCAAGAACCCGGGTAAAAAAATTAATGTAAAATAATTTTTAGTTTGGTTATTTGAACTTTCATAACCTACCTTCAGAACCGTGTACCGTCTACCGTGTTTTTGAGAGCAGTGATGGCCCAGTGGTATCGGTCCCGACTTACGAGTGGTAGGTCGTGGGTTCGAACCCCGTCAGGCGCATTACTTTGTGTAATTTATTTTCATTACCACTGCTCTCAAAACGGTGAAGGAAAACATCATGAGGAAACCGGCATATCCTAGAACCAAAAAATTCGAAGATGTGTGACATCTACCAATCCGCACTGGACCCGCGTGGTGGATTATGGCGCACACCCTCTCTCAGAGAGGAGGCCTGTGTCCCAGCAGTGGGAACATTATAGGCCGATAATGATGAACCTACCTTCATATAGACGGCGCAACGTTTCGTGAATCGTACAAAAAAGGAATGCAAGATTCAGCTTCAACGTGTATGTTGCGATAGCCTTATTGGTAAGGTGGCTGAAGCACTTCTACAGGAGACGCGGGTTCAAGTCCCACTCGCAGCTAAATTTTCCTTTCTTTAAAAATCCGCCTTAGAAAGTCCCAGCAACAGTGGGCAAACTACAAAGGGTAGGGTGACCATTACTGATAGCTAACGTCATGTAGTAGCAGCGGTATCGTTTGCCTTTTCGCAGCTCTCCTTTGATGAATGTGTCTCGCCGTCTACACTCGGTGCCAGGTATACCATGAATATTGAATGTCTAATAGGTAATCGGAATTTGTATTGTTTCTTGTTGCAGTACCTAGTCGATGTGCTAACAAAGAGAATCACTGATAAGAGGAGATTTGCATCAGTTATAATTAAAAAGTTATAATATCACTACGATTACAATTTATATTGGTCAGAATTTAATTATTAAAAATAATGCATCATTGATCCACTCAAATGTATTGGAGCACGGCACTCAAATGTATGTATGTGTGTGTTAGCCTAATAGTATACAATTACTTATGGTATGATTAAAAAACATGTTTCTGAATATGAAATTACATCAATTTTTGCTCGTATTGACGTGAGTTGAAAATAGGTACTTTGTTAGTTTTTCATCGTTGTAGATTGACTTACTGTCTATCTGACGTTCCTATCAGGCTCTAGAACTTCTTTCTTTTCTCGTCTGCCTGTCGAGACTTTCAAAACTTTACAGTTGGAAACAAAATAAATCTCTCTCGGTATATCATATACGTTCACTCAAAATAAGATCCGAACCCGGGTAGTACTACTTAGCCTTCAAGATCAACCTATAGGAGTGTTTCTACTACACCCTAATATTTTTTCCAACTAAATCTATCTCCGCATGACTGATTACATTTAAATATTTCTATTGTCTGCTAGTACTACCCTTTATTACTTCATAATACTTTAAAAGTGTATTTTTGACTCCCAAAACACAGAACTCATTTATAAAGAGGAGTCGTGATAAGGCTTGTTTCCACACGGCTAAGCGCAAAGCGACACAATGCAACATGATTGATGGAGCGCTCAACATTACATACAGTGTATCCTGTACTTTATAAAGAGCTTAAAGCGATATCAACTTAAATATATTACATTTTTTAAATGGTCAGAAATAAAATAGGATTTTGATGACTAAGGGTGCGGTCGAACCGCCTTGAGTTAGAAAATGTAGTGCCAGTACCTACGTCCCTTAATTTGACTAAATATTGATGTAAGATTATATTATACAAACTTAGATTATGTAAATTAAAATTACTTTGCGGCCACACAAGAACGAAGACATCGATTTCCATGGAGGACAATAACTGTCAACTTTCACTGGAAAATCACGTTATCAAAGACATATTTGACACTAATTTTAATGATTTTTTTATGGTTATTATCATGTTAATGATATTTCTAAATGATTACAGTTTATATAAGAGACAGCAGTTTTGTTGGTAAGTTAAATTTAATTTTAATTTCTACAGACTAATCTACAGACCAACAACTTTTCTTATGGTTTTTAAACCGTAATTTCAAGTTGGTACAGTTTTACAACTAGCGAAATAATGTGAATGAATGGTAACATAAACAAAAAATGAAGCGTCAAATATCAGTTTGAACACGAAACGAGGCGACAAACATTACATTAGGTAACACTACCCACCAACAAACAACATCCACGCAATTAATTTAATCGACGTGTTTGTGGTTTTAAACGATACGAAATATAATTAATAACACATTTATTTTCACGTGCTTGAATTACTGAACTGTTACAACGCCTGAATTATTGCTGATAAATACATTGCGGATGTTTGCGCTGCTCCTATTCCGGGTACGTGATCCAAATACAGGCTTTTGTTGTAATAGAATGATTTTGATTTAAGACTGCAGTAAATAACACAATAGAACTTTAAATTTAATTAATTAATGTGTATTGAAGAAGCGTCAGATGTTAACAACGGGATATAGTTTATGTTAGGATTTTTTTCGTAGTTTAATCAATCACAATGTCTCGATATGTTGATCATGGTTCCAACACAAATATTTTGTTCATGCTGTATGTTCTCAAAGTCACAAGCCACAGGCTAAATCAATCAACATTTGGGAACGTTTGCAAATAAATTGTTTGGAGGCAGAGGTGGCTTTGCTCCAAACAATTATTTTATTTACGTGTAGTTACTGCTTCGGAAAATCCAAGGAACACGTGAACTGAGGGATTTTTGACTGACACAAATCATATATTTCGATTTCTCGTCGTGTCGGCCGGTCATAAAACACGACATCGAAACTTCATCGAATACCATCATTAAATTCCTCCGTGTTGAAGGAACTGTTGTGATTTAAAAAATCGCAATAATTTGAAACATTATTATAGGCAATCGGGTCCTTCAAAATATATTTTGAGAAAAAAATGGATTGTTTATTGAATCAAATTTTTCGTTGTTTTATGCCTAGTTCGTAAAAAATGGAATGCCATAGGCTTTACACATAAACAGGTTTCTATAGATATACAGAGCATAGCAATAACATCGAGTACATAACACGTTTCTCTCCACACATTTCTGCTCCTGAACAAAGGCTTTGATTTCGGTATCGGGACAACTATTTGCATTGTCAACAGGTATTTCTCGTAAACAAGATATGAGCTTTGTCTACAGATAGCTAAACCCTGAAAGAGACTACAATAAACTATAGAGCGGATAGCACATCAAACCGTTTATGTCAACTAGGATCCCGTGGTGTTCCTGCCGAAGCTGTGCATTGTTTATTGTTTGAAAGACAATAGTTTTATAAATTTTCGTCTAACGTAAAATTTTAATCCAATATCATATGTTAATCAATACGCATTCAAAACACGGAAATAAAAGTCAATACAATGAAATTCACAATCACATTTTTTATTTGAATTTTATTAAACAGATCCTATGATATTTTATTTTAACAAAAATGTAAAAAAATTACGGCTTGGACGATGGAACCCTGCCTCGCAAGGCTCCTATTTCTGGGCGGTTAAAAAACAACCCCTTCTAAGCTAACCTGTCCGACTCGGGATGCCCCAAGTCCCGGGCTAGCCCAAGCGACCGTAAAGGTGCGTACGGATAGCGCGTTCCTGTGTTACGCGTAGTTGGGAAACACTGTCCACGCGTACATTGGATACGCGTACAGCTCCTGTACGGACCGCCGCGAACCTGTACGCGAGGTCAATCGATCCAGAGCGCTCCGCGAGCCCCAGTCTTTCGCCATGACTCCGACGACCTTAGCGGTTGCGTGCACCACCACTGCTGCGGCGTTAGTCATTATTCAACACATTTTAAATAAAAAAAGAGAAACAAACGGAAACCTAGATGGTGGATGAAAAAAATGTTTCGTGAAAGATTACAGTGTGGAAATAGGCTAATGGAAGATATAAATTATGAAGAAAGTGGGGACAATAATTTTGTGAGAATGAGTTTGCAAGATTTTGAATTAATTCTTGAAAAGGTTGAACCTGAAATAAAAAAATGAAGTTGTCATCATTTTTTTAGTTCACCTATTGGAATGTTCAGTTCATTTGAAATTGCCTTCCATGCATCTTGGCGTGAATCGTTATTTCGATAATCAGTTAGTGTGCTATCCCACAAGACCCGGTGAAATTCATAAAGTGGAATCAATCTAATAAATATTTCATTATTGAAACTCGAAGACCACGCGTTGTTTATCATTTTGCCGTCCAAATATAGCCGGCCGCGTGCGTCCATCTTTGACGCGCGACAAAAAACCGACTGACGGTGCTCGCGTGCGAGTTTGGGCTCGCGCGTACGCGTAGCCCCAAGAGTGACGCGTAGCTGCAGGTAGGACTAGGCGTTCCGGATACGCGTAAAATGAGTACCTACCAGGGTAACGCGCAAATCCCTAACGCACCTTAAGAGTAATGACTCTTACGTCGCTTTTCAAGCCTCACATCAAAAGTTTAATAAGTTCCTTTAATATTCCGGTAATTCGCATTATAGTCTATATCCCGTTGATGCACTGGATATCAGTATTTTACATGGAGCGACGGCTGTCGGACCTAGCACACCGATGCACTGGATTAAACATACCTACCCCATGTAAGGACTCGTTGACAGACTTCGAGCTCCGAACTAACAGCGCCCATCATCCTATAATGTTCCAACTCTGGGACCAACAGGCCTCCACGCGGAGAGAGGGAGTGGGCCATAATCTTACAACGAGGGCCTTGTGCTGGTGAGGGATATGACACAATTCTTCGCATTTTTGGGTCCTAGGACTGCCGGTTGTCCTCACGATGTTTTCCTCCACCGTTTTGAGAGCAGTGGTGGATGAAGTAAATTACACAAAGTGAAAATGTGCTTGGCGGGGTTCGAACCCACGACCTACAACTCGTAAGTCGGGACCAATACCACTGGGCCACCACTGCTCTCAGTAACAGTAACGACTAACAGTAACGACGGTCAAAGATCTATAAATGACAGTCGGGTCCAACGACTTTACGTTCTTTCCGAGTCACGGAGGAAACTGGCTACGACAGGTAGTCGTATCCACAGACCAACCTCGGCAAGCGCGGCTTAATCCGGATGATCGGCCTGTACGGCTGTAGCTCCTCACCACGTGTACGATACGGAGTAAAAACTTTTTATCAAATTCTTGGAATCTATTGATATTACTTTACATGATACTTAATTTAGTTGCTCATTTCCATTACGCAAAAATTATTTCTTGGAAAGCGTATCCACGTGTACGATACGCTTTCCAAGAAATAATTTTGCTCCCACCTATGATACATTAAGAGGTATAATGTACCAAACAACGTGTCATGTTCGGAGTATGGAACTAATAATGTTCACGGCGACGATTAATTCCGGGAATTGAGAAGCATCTTCAATTTAATATGATTAGCACTCAGTACATTATGGTGCAATGCAGAAGTGCAGACAACAAAGTATATTCAGTATGTAAGAGAAAGGTTGTTGGCACATATAGTAGGTATTGAAATTTTGAGCGGACAAGCCGATTTTTTCTATATTCTATTACGGTTGCATGAAAAAAATTAACCATTCTGTACTTCATAAAGTACGAAATTGCAAAAATGAAGGATTTTCCAAAACATAAACCATTATAGCTTCATGTAAACGTATATGGTCTGATTTTTATCAAAATTAAAGGTATTGTGTTTCGCAATTATCCTCTAAGTATTAATATATAGAAATGATAAACTTATAAAATGATATCAGCACACTAAATTAACAGAAATACGTATTAAAGCACAATTAAATAAAAAAATAGACTGGCCCGTTGGTCTAGTGGTTAGTGACCCTGACTGCTATGCCGGGGGTCGTGGGTTCGATTCCCACTCAGGACAAATGTTAGTGTGA
Source organism: Agrotis ipsilon (assembly GCA_028554685.1). Classification (NCBI taxonomy): domain Eukaryota; kingdom Metazoa; phylum Arthropoda; class Insecta; order Lepidoptera; family Noctuidae; genus Agrotis; species Agrotis ipsilon. The sequence goes on along the minus strand of CM052961.1, from coordinate 4,047,835 downwards.
TGAGCATGATCATTTGTTCTGTGTCTGGGTGTAATATATCTATAATTATGTATGTATTTAGAAATATATAAGTATGTTTATCAGTTGTCTAGTACCCATAACACAAGCTTTGCTTAGCTTGGGACTAGATGGCGTTGTGTGATAGTTGTGGAATATTTATTTATTTATTATTATTAAATCTGGCACAACAAAACACATGGGACTTCTTTTATTTCAGCTACAATATTAAGAAAGACGGAAATCCAATCCACTCAAGTTCTGTTATGAAATTCATATAACGGTTTACACGTACATATATAATATACGTTTAATAATAAAACTCTATTATCGGATTCGACGCAGCTGGGAGTAAAAGCTTTTTTGTTAAGAACAAAGAGGCACATAATTATGCTTTGACGGCACACATGTGCCTGCTGAAACTCGTTACAGGAGAATAATAACTTTTTTGTTTTATAAGAAACGCGTTATCATAGTCTGTAATACGGTTGATCTATTTTACTAGTCCCTGCCAGCGGCTTCGCCCAATACGACCCGGAAATTATTTCATAGGAACTAAAAGTCAGGATAAAATTACCTATACCTAAATTTATGAGGTTAATTCCGGATATATAAACTTATACAATGGACGTAATAAGAATTCTTATGTGTTATCGGATAATAAACTATACGTGACGTACTGAATTCTTCTCAAATCCGTTCTGTAGTTTTTGTTTGGAAAACTAACAAATATCCATACATCCATTCTAAACTTTCACGTTTTATAATATTAGTAGAATTCGTGCGAATTAAGATTGTGTGTAAGTAACTAAATACCTACGGCTGGGTTGCGTAATCATTTAATTTATGTAATATAGGTAGTTCATGTAAGGATCACGAGGTGATTTTTGGCCTGTTCCGAAGACGCGAGCTTGCAGATGGTGAGTCTCTCACCGTCAGATCAAGGACCAGCATATAGTAGATGGTCTAACCGTGGTCAGCTACGGTATCTTCTCAGACGAAAAGAACTAAATAAGCCTTTTCAACATAACATTTTAAACCTTACAAAATACGTAAATCACAACTTAATTTCACAAAATTCAAATTTTATTAAATATTGTCTAAATTTACACGAATTCGCCTTCTTAAAGATCAAAGGAATTATTTCATCAGTTAATTAGACTTCAAAACACCAAGGATTACCTCGAACAGCTCAAATATTGTTACTAAGAAACTACACGAGGAAACTGATACAATATAGAGCGCTTACTTCGTTCTGCCACGTGTAAGCGAACACGTGTTCGTACTAAAACAGTATGGTAATTCAGATGACGTATTCAATTCTTCGTAAGTGATGAACGATCCGTTCATAGCTCACGATTCAGCGGGCTGAATGAAAGCGATTCATCTTCGCTGTAACACCACAAAAGCTAACGTTTGTGTTAAGATGAAACAGTGGCGTGGTATATGTATGTGGGGGAGAGGTACCTAGTGTATAGTGAGGTGGTTATACTGTTTTTGTTATGTAAGAAGGAGTCTGAAAAATGTACTAATTGGTAAATATTGTGAAATGCAAAGATTTCTTTTTTATACATATATTGATGAAAAGCACAGAGAAGGAATGCAGAAAGCCATTTTTTTTTCAAACTTAACATTAATTAGCTTAATTGCGGTCGAATTGAGATCACAGGGTATTGGATAACAACTATTCTGGAACGTAATAAAATTGGCAATTGAAAGAATTGAATTGATTTTCATTCTGTGTAAGTCTGAGAGTCCTTTACGCTCCACTTAGGGCCGGAAGACTCGTTTAATGATATTAACGCCCAAAAAAAAAGTTGACATAATTTTAAAGTTGTAAGAAACGTTTAATATTTTTTAATTCAGAGTTACCTCACCGAGACAATTGCAAATACAAAAAACAAATCATATCAGCCGAGCTATTCAGTTTTTCCGAGACTAACGTACATTAGTCTCGGAAAAACTGAAGCGCTAATGTGTGTCCACACTGGAAACCTAGCGCGGTGATGGCGTGCGGCAGTTGGAATTTATTAAAATAATAATTATGGAGACATTTATGAAAATTATGTATGGACATGAAACAGTCGATTACACTTTGAATCATAACCACATAATTGCAAAAATATTGCGTTCGATTTGCAATTAAGTCTAAATTATTATAACAGCCTTGCTGACTGTTTAGCTGATGTACTCGTAGCTCCGACGACACGTGTCGTAGCATTTTCGTAGCAAATAACGTAGCTCCCTAGCTACAAACTTTAAAACCTTATACAGGGTGTCCTGTAATGAATGAATGGATAATCTTGAAAAGGGAGTAGAACTTATGGTCGTTCAGAAAAAAAAAATACCAAGTAGTACCCTAAGATACGCCACATTGAAGAATATCGATATTTTTTGGTACCTTATTTTACATTCTCGCATACCACGATCACAAATTGCTGTATTCCATCGGTTATTTATTCATCATTGTAGTTAATTCTATTCGTGTTTAAAAGGAGGGAAATTTGTGTCTGGAAAGCGGTTACCAAGGTTATCCATTAATTACTGGACACTCTGTATAATAAGACAACATTGTACAATTATTGAATTCACAGCAAAAAATAAATATTATTAAATAAAAATAAACTCTTTATGTTCTTGATTTTATTCGATGTTCGTTCTTTCATGTTTACATTTAAATTGAATGAACACATAGTATCTGTCGATTTTATTTTATACTTTCAAATTAGTAATATCGACATCTGCATATTTTTACCGGTACGGAAACTTTGTAAACATTTTTTCGCAATGTTGAGTATTCATTTAGTCAATTTTATGTGCATTTCAGAACAACGAGAATGTACAAATAGGAGAAAATAAAAATACGTAAATAAAAAAGGGTATTTTTTTAAATTTTGTGTCTGTTTACAGATTTTTTAGTTTTTTTATAGGGAAACCTTCAAATCAAGAGTGAATAAGTTACTTCTAGGCAAGCGTGCTTTACCGTTGACCTCATCTCATCTTTCGCATTGCATCAAAGCGACTATTGGTTCACACGAACCTAGCATGAAATAAAAAGTAATAATAACCTTCAATTCCATTTTTACTTTTCGCATTGTGACGTATTTCAAATTTATTTATTTTTATTTAACTGGCTGGATTATTTATCTATCTTATTGAATGAAAGCTTGGAAACGTGGTTTTAAATCATTTTTCAACACACTTGCTCATAAAATGGCTCTAATTTCACTGCAATTAGGCACATAATGACACCTTTTATCAAACTGTGACCTTTTTCTTCACTTTACCATTATTCACAGTGATTTATAGGTTTTTTTTTTAAAGTGTTAACCAATTTAACAAAACTATAACTTCACTTTTGAATAATAGTAAAGATAAAAGTCACAGTTTGCTAAGGTGTTGCTTGTTTTTAAAAAGGTTTCGGACCAAAAATGGTCATAGTAAATAATTTTACAACAGAACATTGTTTCCAAATAAACTTTTATCATAAATAAAATGCTTAGTATATTTTTTCACAGTGGTTGACGTGTAAACAGTGTTATTGATGATTACCGTCCTGCTCTCTAAGCCCTCACCTAACGGCTCGGTCCAGGCGCTCAGCGGTAATCACCAATGTACCATATGTTAAAAGGGTTTTATCCAACAAATGGTGTAAGTTTAAGGGTGTATTTTGTTAATCAATAAAGTTGTATCAAAAGAATTAACTGTTTGGGATTTCGACCGTATCTCTATCTGATTCCGGTTACGTTTTACACTTTGTTTGATACTAAAAATGTGTCCTATATCGTGGGTACGTTGACAAGCATTTAACTTACACAAACAGTCAAACCCAGAGCAACCAGAGAACAAATGTATACTTACAAATATTTGTCCTGTACTAGAATCGAACCTGCAATACGCAGCGCAACAGTCGATTCCTCAGCCATTGCGCCCACTGTGGCTTCACTTCATACTTCATAGACAGCGCTGAGTTGTTTTACATGTATCAAACCGCCACAACGTCACTGCATACATAAAAGATCATGGCGAGAGTGGTTATCTCAAAAAAGGGAATGCCCTCTATCCAGAAGAAAGGGGTAACCCTTTTCCTCCAGATAACCACTCCACAAATGAGAGCACTCCAATTGAAAAGACAGGTGAGTGAATATGAATAAGGCCGGTCGCACACGTCATGGGTGACGATCGCGATGCCCCGCGGTAGTGGATTGAGGCAATTCATCTTACTCCTGTGCGGATACTGACACCGGTAGTGTGTTCCTTGGTTAAGTTGGTTGCGGGACAAGGGAAATTATTTCCTTTTTATGCTTAGTTATTAAATATAGATTCAATAAATGTTTCAAGGTACTAAAAATACGGTTTAAAATACTGAAGACGGCGATACCAACAGCTTCTTTATGATCCTGTACTCCTAGTACCTACTTCTACTCAGATTCGCCACCATTTTCTCTATTTTCTGTAATTTTACACAATTGTTTGTACCTATTGCTATTTGTATGAATTTACTACATCCATATTAGCTATGCAAAGACTCATCCGAAATTTTGGGTGATTTGACACCTTTCGTTTTTTGAAGGGTGAGGTTTCATCTGAAAATTAAATGTTTTGCGGGTTAATTGTCACAATCTTTGCAACGGATCAACGCATTATATGTCACTCCTGCGGTTGCGAGCAAGGGAAATATGGTACGCAGACCCTTACAGTTGCAGTGAAGCGTCAGTTCTAGCAACACTGTCCGTTGTAGACAAGACACAGCCCAGATTATTACCACTCGATAATGCAGCTTTTTTCTAGTAGCTGAAATTTCAAAATACTATTCGAGTTTATTCAGTACCAAAAATCTAATAATTTCTCTATATTCGTGTACAAAAGAAACTTCATTTTGTATTTTTTTTATTTATACTCGTATATGCCTCAATATACCCGTTTACTTCAAGATTATTACCCACGGCAAAATAGGCCACCCGTTACCAATCTCCTGGCCACTCTACTCATGAATGGACCTCTTCCCCACCTGCCAGTGTTAGTGAATAGCCGACGGGTCAGAGTTCGAGCTGTGATCGACATCACACCGTGAATAGACACAGGATTTTAACCCTTTCACCAAAAAACGAAGACCGATCCCCCCAAAACGAAAGAGAACGAACGACGTGAAATATTGCCTCTTTCAAATACATTTATCAGAGCAGATAAGTGTTTTTAATCTTTTGAAAAATATGAGGTTCTGTGGGTTATTTTTCTAGCAGTAAATGTAGAAATATAGCAGCGATAAAACTTCGAAAATAAATATGTGTAGTTTCAAAAATCGCTTCATACGACACTGATTCAGGACAAGATAAATTAATTGGAGAGATATTTGTATTCAGCTAGTAGAGGCCAGACAACCGATATTACTGTTTTCTATATAAAAAAGAAGCCAAGTGCGCATTTTATCCTAAAAAAAAAAACGACAAAAAGATCGGCAAAGAGTTTGTGAAACTAATATTCCAAAAGATATCTGTCGTACCTATAACACACGCATATAAAATTCAAAGGTAACCTGCAAATCAACTTGAGGGAATCCTAACATCGCCCTTTGAACCTTTGAGAACATAAAAAGGAATAAATCAACAGACATCTGCTTCGTACAGATCAAATTTAATAAATTGAGATACAATACTTCAAAGAATCTCTCAACTTTCTCGTTTTCCCAACGGCTTTTTGAATATTTTTCTGAGTTCTCCTTTCATGTACTTGAAAGAGCTTGTGGCTAAATAATAATAGCCGCACAGGTCGATCGACAAGGTTAATCCTTGCTTGCCGAGGTCGGTCACCATCTGTCATAGCGAGTATCTTCCGTGCCTCGGAAAGCACGTCGAGCCGTTGGTCCCGGTCGAAAACTTTGGCAGTCGTTACTGTTAGTCAGAATCATGAAAGTCTGACAACCGGTGTTACCAAGGGGCTGTCGCATTACCCAGTTATTAGGTTGTGAGGATATAGGCAGTTGTTCCATTGAAAGTCTTATATGTAACTAAACCGACTTTGACTGGGAGCCGACCTCAACATATTTGGGAAAATGCTAGGCAGATGATTACTCCAAAGAATTTCCCCACGGCACACTTGAATATTTCTCTAAATTCTCCTTTCTTTAACTTGAAATTTCTTGTTTTATAGTTTTAATAACCTTGGTTTTCAAGGCTTCATTCCGAGGGTAATAAAAGAGAGAAATAAAATTCTAAGTATTAACTCGTAAAACTACTTTGTAGGTACTTAGACTGTAATACATTGAAGTGAAATACTCGAGCAGAATATTTCCAGAGAAATAATTTTACTAGTACCTACGCTTTATTAATTCATGGCTACTCATCATTATAAGGTAAGTACATTATAAGGGTGCTTCATCGTGTCATTTGATCCCCAATTAAGGGTAGCGTAAGGTATCTCCAGTTCCCGCTTAGCAATTAATAATGACATAGGGGAAAGACAGACTCGTTAGTTAGTCATTGTGAGCGCTACTGCTGTGTGGTCCTGGTTTTGATTCCCGTGTCAGGCAAAGTTTTATTGAATTTCTCTCCAAAAATTTCTCAGTCGCAGCCTAGAATCTTCATGAATCTGTCTCAAAAAAGGTACGACGACCCTGGAATTAAATAGACAATCGAAGAAACAGGTTGATTTTTTAGTCAGTACAAGTATGACTGTAATATTCTCAATGAAACACAATGGAGTTTTATGCAATCCTATATTGTTTTCTTTCTTCTTTAAATTTCCCACTACAAAAAAGGGCGAATTAAGCTACTTTGAAATGACATAATCATGTTTAATAAGACAAACACTCATAAGTTTTCTCTTTCTGTAGCATAAGGAACACACAGGAAGGTGTCAATCAAAATGATAATGAAAATTAACTTTTTGTCCAAAAAGGCAATCAATCCAAATTAATTCAGTGCGTGATTTGCTTGGCAAACCGATTTCGTCCAATATGACTCCACTCGACTTGCGGATTAATTGAAAGAGGGTGACCACAGATTTCATCCAACTCCCTCGTACCGTCTAAGTAATGAGATACTAGCGAGCCGATGTTGAAGAAGGTAAGTGACATTTTTTTAGTCATTTATTACTGTTTATGCAAATCCCTGTCTCTAAAATACATATTAACTTATAGTAATCCGTTTATACTAAATTGCAATTTTTCTGATTACTTTTAATGAGCTTAAAAGAACATCAACTCAAAAGCTGAATTCACTGAAGAAATTCAACGCGATGAGTTCATCTAATCGGCGCCGGCGTTTAAGCGCCATGTCTGTATCTGACATAGTAAGGATCTCCCTCACCGCGAGCATTCAACTATAATGTAACGTAACCGATTTGAGCACTTCATCGATGAAGGAGATCAATCGAGCATCGCAATGCACACCTTGTATCACATCTATACTAATTGTACGCGAATGCTCGTCAGTCAGGGATGTAGTACTGTAGTGTAATGCTCAAATTCGAATCTGTAATGTTTCATTACACGCGAATACTCCCGGTGAAGGATTGCCTTTAAGTTTGATCCTAAGCATTGTAAAAAAATCCATAGCGACAAAAAATATAATAATATTTTAAAAATAGTGTAATTCTATTGTATGTATCACACGCAGCTCGTGCCGTCTAATTATATAATGACGAACAACATCACATGTAACCATCGCTTTTAAGATTTCTTATCTACTAATCCAAACATTGTGGCATCAATTTCCTTTCCAATACCAAAATTGATTCTTTAGAAATAAAAATAATAGTGATTACTGACGATTTGCTACTACGTGACGTCTGCCGGATTCCCAATGAACTGTGAGTCAAAATAACCACTATAATACATATATAAAGTGATACAAACAGAAGATGGGATATCTTATCCGTAGACTTCGTAGAAGATGGTGGTATTTGCTGGACAAAAGTAAAGACCTGTAACAACACCCCTAGACACGTAGCAAGCGCTAAAACAAACGCTCAGTAGTCTTTTATCCATTTTCAACTGTATACCTTAGCACATAAAGATGAAAATCTATTAAGGTTACAGAGCGTTGTCATTTGTTCGGCCTTACGCCCAGTCATGAGGAGTGTTTAACTAGGGTAGCTGGATCAGAACTGTTTTAAAGACTCAACATGGACACGACGGATAGTAAATTACAATAACACTTAGCTTTCAATCATGGCGAAAGTTCAGCCTTTCAAGCCATTACCAGTAAGCGCTTTTTACTCATCACTTAGTCTAAAATCCTGAAGTTGGAATTCCCCTTTCACGTGTGATTTCCCCGGACGCTCCTTATAGGCTGCTACTTATAACAGGAAAAAGCGTTTCCGACATCATAAATACTTAGCTGCCCTCCTACATTATTCGATTACTTTTTGAGTTAGCGTTCGTTCGGTGAATCGATGCTTGGGAGCGGAGCTGTGGAGTGAGTTAACCAGGAGTTAAGAGTTTCATGAAAATTTAATGTGCAGCGAACATGTTTCAGTGGATTTTTTGTTCTGTGTTTGCAGGGAAATTAATGTCTGATGAGTTTTTTATGCAAACTAGAAAGACTGGTTTTAGGTTAATGTACTAGTTTTATGTGTAAGGCTTTTATTGTACTCTATTTGTTATGTGCTAAGTGACTTTCTTTACTATCAAGAGTTTAGGTTTTTTTTTAAGGTCAACATTAAAAAAAAAGTCTATAACTGTGATAAGGTAAAGAAAATTCACAGTTTATACTGTATCAAACTGTGACTTTTCTTTGTTGTTTGTTGTTTTTTTTTTTGTGTTGCTTTGTTTTTAAAAAGTTTCTAAACAAAAAAGATCGTGTTTCATAGTAGATACAAATAATTTTACTAATTGTTTCTCTAAACAAACTTTTTAATCATTAAAAAAATTTAAAAAAAAAATTTGGCTTTTTAGTATTATTTCTTCACAAGTGTGTTTGAAAAACGTCGTATGATACACGTGTGTATTTGATATTACCGTCCTCGCTCTCTTAAAGAGACCCTCACCTAAACGGCTCGGGCTCATGGCGGCTCAGCGGTAATCACCAACATTACACACTTGTACCATAATGTACTATTGTTTTACGTGAGTTCTTATTTTCCACAAGGTTGTGCCAAAATAAGAGTTACATGAAATTGGTTGTGAGGTGTTCCTTTTCTTTTTGAAGTAACTAACATTTTTTTTTTTCATAACATCCTATTGGTAACCACTGCGCTACGGTGATTTTATTGAAGAGTTAATAATACGCTAAGTATAAAGCCAGACTACAAACTATGAATATTGTTGCAAAAAGTCACCTCAGTTATTTTTTTTATGTCAAACATATAACTTTGTAATGATTAGATTTAAAAACGTTACTTTTTTATTGTAAACCAATGAACCAATGTTCTTTTAACACGCTCCCGCTCCGCTTATGATCCCTCTCAATACCCTTAAGCACTTGGGCTAAGATAATGATCTCTGGAATGGGGGGAGGGCTGCGGATTACTTTTCTCAATCAGCGCGTCGTAATAAATATTTGATGAGCTATAAGGTACAACATTTATTTACAAATAATTTCATTCCTTCGTAGTTCATTGGACCGAGAATAATTTTATTAAGGTAATGTCAAGATTACTTTTGTTTCTTGATTGAAGACAATTAACTACCAATAATTCTGATGTCTGAAGAGCAGTGGTGGCCCAGACCCCCCCCAGGCGCATTGCTTCGTGTAATATATTTCAGCACGACTGCTCTCCAAAAGGTGAAGGAAAACATCGTGAGGAAACCGGCATGTCCTAGAACCAAAAATTCGAAGACAAATGTCACATCTACCAACCCGCACTTGGCTCTCCCTCTCACAATGAGGAGGCCTGTGTCCCAGCAGTGGGAAACATTATAGGCTGGTGATGTATTCTGACAAAAATTACTGTACCTATGTCAGCATTTCAGACATGACTGTGTACAGTCATGAACTAAATAAAGGTAGACATTTGCATGACAAATGATTCTATCGTTGGAATTGGCTAGAACATTTTCTTACCGAATCTTCAAACAAAGAGTTGAACAATATGTCGTATATTACCTGGTCAAATTATGAAAAGATCGCGTTTCGTTATACCGCGGATTTTGGATCGGACATTGAGATATACCTATACATACGCGTAATTACATTCAAAATTAAAAATTTATTGTGATTTGTTTTGCTGACTGTATCAATTTTACTGCTACATTACATTACATATTTACATTTTATAATCTAAGCTTATGACATTTACTTTTGAAATCCAAGACAAAAGATACCTAAACACTTAACAAACTCAAAAGAATCTTTCTTTCAGTGTCAATTTACTTCAAATGTGATACAATGCCTAAAAGTTTGTGTGTAACAAACGATGTCAAAAGCACCTCATTATTTACATTACTTTCAAAGAAAATCACTGCTGTATTTGAATAAGTATAAGTGTTTCTATATTTTTGACCTTCACTGAAAAAGGGGAACGACCCAGTGAAGGTCATAAGTATATTTCGAAGGTCAATGTGTCGTTTCTTAAGTAAGGTCACGGAGGCGTTAGAGGCCAGCTGACACTGATTCCATATTTGCTCCAATGCTCGGCGCATCCTCACAGGATTACATCAAGCATGTTATTTTGAACTTTATTAAAGTTATGATAAAGTCTGCTATCAGTTTTACAACTTGTGTTTAGTTTGTGCAGCAGCCGTAAGTCTAGGAGGGCTAAGTCAAGTGTGTCATAAAACCAGGCGTGGGTTGAGTGGACCATAACTTACCGAAGTTAGCTTACAAACAAAGGTAAGTTATGGTAACCCATAAAGTACGTATGTTACGTGACATGATTGACTGGGTTTATTCCAGTTGTTAACATCTCTTTGAGCTAATTGGTTTTTTTTTTATGTTTTAAGGTGTTTTTAATTTTCCTTATTCCTCTGTTTTGCGAATTCCTTTCGTTTCCGAGACTTGGACTTGGCTTTCAAGAGTTGCAGTGATTTGAAAATAGTACGACCGGATTATCTCAATTAAACAAATCCGTATAAAAAAGCCAATCAGACGGATTTCTCTCCATCAACATATCCACCTCTAAGCCTGTTCATCCTCACCTCATTTGTGTTCATCTGTCTATTTACAGCATCTTATAAGGGGGCAATACGCCCAAAACTCTTATTTTCCCGGAAATTGCTTCGCCCCTAATTATCTTCTCAAACTTCAGGATTAACGAACTCGGAACGAGTAAGGAGCGAGTGGTGGGAGTAAATTACATGCGTCTAACTTCATTACGACACGCAGAGGTTTAGGTTGGGGGCACGAAAACAGCGGACGCCAAGGAAACAAAGGTCATAATACAGGTATCGGCGATAAATATTGCACATCGATCTTTACAAAGATATAGTCAACTGTTTTTTGTAGAACGCTATCTCTGTCACACGCTAACTATGTGACATTTCTTGCTGGTTCTCCGACTACGGTGGTTGGTTAGGCTTCTTGTGCAAGAAATAGCGCTCATTTTTATTTGAAAATGGTTACATTTTATAAATAGTCTAGGTCAGAGAAGACAGAAACGAAGTCGACGATGAATTACGCATAATCAGAACAAGACGGTTCTCTCTAACTTTAAAGAGATTTGGGTTGTTAGCGTTCAGAAACGCAGACTCATTATCTCTTTCCTAAGGTACCTGTAGCAGTCACCGCACCACCATTCTGCCAAACCACTGTCACAATATCACAGCCGCCATTATGACGTCACCGCTAATGCTTCGAATCGCTTCTTTTGTGGCCATTATCCTAGTCCCTCATTCGCCGCGGTGTTACGTGCCGCCGACCCTAACTTATAAGGGTTTGTTAAAGGTACACAACTTACTGTACCACGTTTCTTATGTAGTGGTCAGACCGTTTACGTGTGGCAACAAATGGTTTAGTAAGATAATTAATTAAAAATGCGTATAGTTTCATATAAGTAAAAATACCATACCAATCCATAAATAGATGGGAAAAGAAAAAATGTGCTAATGGATTTCAACTGCTTCTTTTTTAGTGAGATATTCCTAATGAAAAAGCCACTCTTCACTCTGACTCTATCAATAAAAAAAAACCGGCCAAGTGCGTGTCGAGCCATGCACAGTGTAGGGTTCCGTAGTAGCCCATCAAAATACTTATGCGAAGTAACTAAACTTATTGGCTGAATTTAAATTTTAACTAATTAAAATTGAGAAACTAACATTTGCAGTTGAAAAACATGTTCTCCGATACATTTCGTATAGGAAAATTATGATTGTTATCCAAGTACGTTTTATAAGTTGGTCGACTATTACTCGTAAACTTGTAAAGCCTACTTAGTCATGATAATTTTCCTTTAAACTACGTTATATTATATACTACTATTGTGAATACTACGTTATATATACTAATATGTGGGTAGAAGGAGGACACCCGAGTCGAGCAAAAATTAGCACTTTAAAGCTTAATATTTCACAAACGAATCTTTTTATCAAAAAAATATTCATGGAAACTATCACACTAACGGGTACGCGTTCATAAAATAAACATCCCCACTTTACGTGTACAGGGGTAACCCAAAAAACAAAAAAAAAATATTTTATGAGATTTTATTTTACCAATTTCGACCAACCCATACAAAAAGCTTTCTAGTCTGGCGCCTGAGCTAAGCTGCGGACAGACGGACGGATGGACGGACGGACGGACATGGCGAAACTATAAGGGTTCTTTGTTGACTAAGGAACCCTAAAAACTATCCGACCTATGAATCGTGCGCAAATCTTTATGCTCAAAAGCAGCGTTCACACACATTGGACAAAGGACGTACTCGGAGCTGTTGAATACTGCATCAAACAAAAACAACTAAAAATCCACAGGGGTTTGGCAAAGGCATTACACAGTCTTTGATGAAACCCCTCGACCACCCGCAGATGGAGTGACAGGTACGTTTTCTAAATCAATTGATTGCATGTAGTTGGCGTTTTTCGATTACAATCATCCCTTCGTTAGCTTGTCATTTACACAAAATTTTTCTTTGTATTTGTTTTTTTCAAATTGTTTTTTTATTGCAGGGACATACTAAGGCAGTCAAATGTTTCTTCGGGACTTTGTGGAACTTCATACCGCTGCGTTGCGACTGATGATTTTTTAACCGAAAAAGGGAGGAGGTTCTCAATTCGACATGTATTTTTTTTTTATGTATGACCATGCATAACTTTTTTTTACTTTCAAGAGTCGCGAAGGATCGGAACAGGGAAGCAGGTTAGCAAGAAGTAAGTGGCTGATTCAGTTAGTTGTAAATCTAGTTTCACCTTTGTAATTACAATTAAAATCCATTTGGTAAACGTACACTGAAACCAATTAATTAAAATTCATTCGCATCGAAAATTGAGCCAATTAGCACAAACATACAAGTGAAATTGGACACTTTGATGATTAAAACGTTTACTATGACAAGCCTCTTGTTTGTAATGTAGTCTATTTTCGTAGCAATTAACTCATTTGTTCTTCAGTGTTTTTGTGCGTTTTATGTGTCTGTACGGTTTCAACCAGACCAGGGGGGGTATTACAACGTCTTAAAAACTGGCTTATTCAGGCAGAGTGAAAGTGACAGAGCAATACGAGTCGATAGCGCCATCTCGTTCACTCACTGGGACAAACCAGTCGTTGTAATACCCCCCCCCACCCGCCAGGTGTCTTTGTACGGGTGTTCCACAAAGCAAGAGGTCTACTCTCTTAGTCCTTCGAAAATTCGGAGCCTTACAAAAATAACTGAAACTTTTTGAGTGAACCCTACACCAATAGTTTTAAATTCATAAGTTCTGACAGCAAAGTAGGAGTCGGGACAAGTGTCCAATAATGTTATCACCAATTTTTAGTTCATACCACTAAGTTGTCTTATGTGTGTAAGTGATAAAGTGTAAGAAAATCCGAAACTTTGGCCAAAGCTACGGGTTTCGTGCTTAGATATTGGTACCCTTTTTGGTCACTGTCAAGAATACAAAACCGAACGCCTTATCACAAGATTTCTGTATTTTATTTAGTGTACTGAAGTATTCATTTCCTTTATTGTATGAATTCCGAGTTCCCGAGTTCCGTTTAATGATTAAAATAGCGCCTCAGTGTACGAATGACGACTACATTTTTCTATCAAATTAACTTCAAAGTTCACAAAACATCATACTAGGGCCTCAGAAATTATTAGATATTATGCAAAAAATAATGGTGACTTCTCAAGGTAGTCACTTTCAATAATAGTCGATTGCCAAGCACTTAACAGGTCAGCCAAGGATGTACACCTATTAAAATACGTGTACAATGTTGAACCTGTAGATATCATAAACATAATACTGGCCTGATGGTCAAGAGGTTATTGACCCTAACTGCTATGCCGGGGGTCGTGGGTTCGATTCGAACCCAGGACAATTTAATGTTTGCGTGATGAGTATGATCTTTTGTTCTGTGTCTGGGTGTAGTTTATCTATAATATTTATGTATTTAGAAATATTATAAGTATGTTTATCAGTAGTCTGGTATCCATAATACAAGCTCTGCTTAGCTTGGGACTAGATGGCGTTGTGTGATAGTTGTGGAATATAAATATTATTATTGTTATTTATTATTAATAATAACTTCTATTGGGTCTATTCTCAAGCATTTAACAGGTCACTATAACATGTACACCTATTAACATACGTGTACAATGTTGATACTGCAGATAACATAAGCATAAGTGGCGTGCATGTTAGTTTAATGTTAATGCATTACTTATGCTTGCATATGGCGGAGTGCACAAACATGACATGCTATGCTTTGAATACTTAATAACGTCAATAAACCATCACCCTTTACTTTGAAGCTGAAAATAAACAAAGTAACATGAACATGCTGGAGAAAAAGACTTTATTGAAAACGGCATTTTAGTATTGTAGGTACGAGTACAAAAACATATGCTATCGAAAGAGTATGCTTAATTAAATGCTATTTTTTTTCAGGAGGTAAAATCAACAAATGAGTCCTCCCGCCCTGGGTGGGGCGGAAGGGACTGTCAGACTCTTGCTGACTAAAATCCAACCGACGCGCCACCGACCCGGGCTTGGTCCTCGGTCGGACGGCGAGCTACCCATTACTCACCGTCCGCAAGCCCGCTCCGCCGCTGTGCCCTCTGCTGATCAGAGGGACACTCGTTGGAGCACCCACACGACAGGCTATTTGCATACGAGCAAAGAGACCCCTTAGGCACACAGTGCCTAAGGAAGAGGTTTTGCCCGCATCCCAGGGTGCACCGGCCCGAAAAACTGGTCTTCCCCCCGGACGTATCCAAGAGGGAACTCCAGTCCTCCGGCGCACGTGGAGGTTTCCTGTCTTAACACCCCAGCTATATGATGATCTAGACACATTCATGAGAGATTGGCCGGAGAAAGCCGCACAAAGGGAAGAGTGGAAGGTTATGGGACAGACCTTTGCCCAGCAGTGGTACCTACAATATACACAAACTCAAAAATATAAAAGATTTTGAGCACGCTTCAATTTAACATCCTTATTTTTACAAAAATAAAATAAAAAAGTAAGTTTTTTATTTATTTAGTTAATAAATATTTTATTTCGCGTAAAAAAAATGTGGTAGTGTACCTACCAAAAATAATAGCAGTACAGTTACGGATAGAAAACTGGTTGCGTAGAAAAAATATGTATAAAACGATAAGGGTATGTTATTACAGTGAAAGGGTAAGCAAAAAACCTTTCATCCATATCTAAGAATCAAGAACCTAAAATAGACGGTGCAACCTCCATCTAAAAGAAATAAGATAAAGGTACATATTTTCTAAGAATCTCATCCACTTACGTTAGGGCTAGAAATCATAACGTACAACCCAACACGCAGACATAAAGAATATCATTCATAACCAACATATACGTTCTCTTGTTCCGAGTACTATTACTATGGTTTATTCAATGTAATGTGAAGTGCCAAGTGGCTACTGTAACAACATTAGGGGTCAGTACACGCCGAGACAAGACGCGACGCGACGTGACGCGGCAATTATGTGAATGTATTTTTATTTTATTTATTTATTTACTCAAAACACAGGATTTCAGTACACGTATTGAGACAGTTTTACAAACTTATAACAACAACAACTTTTAAAAAACGTGTGGGTTAACACTGCTCTCCTAGCTAGGTTTTAAAAACCTGTGTTAATATTTTATTTTAGTTTATAAATTAATGTATATCCTTTCGTGTAGTAAATAAAGTTAGATTTTGTGTCGCTCTGTTCAAATTTGGGCACAACTAACTACACGCGTGTTGTGACGGAAAAAAACAAATAAAAATACACAGTTGCTAACATGCCCCGCAGTTGTGATTTGACTTGTACTGCGCAGCGACCGTCCCGCGGTCATAAGTAATATGTCGCGCGCGATGTTGCCCGACGTCGCTTACGACATACCTACGGGACTTGCCGTAAGTCGATATTGTTCACCACTGGGTAGTGTGAACAAGATTAATATCGAGCGACACTTTTCCACAAAATCGCGGATATTATGTCACATAAACGTCGAATCGCAAGTCGGAACGCATTAGGTCGTGAATGAGACGTTATGACGATTCTGATAACTTTTATTCTTTTTATAACTGATAGCTTAAGTATTCGACGGCGTATTGACAGTGGTTGACATAATATCAACTTTATACGTTCGTCGATATACCTGTCAAGTCGTCAGTTTTATATTGACGAGGGGGAAATTCCTGGAACGTTTCATTTGATAGGTAAAGAAAAATATACCGTATTTCAGTTGTATTACAAACATAGTTAGAAGCTCACACAACATAACATAAATTGATTGATTGACTGTTGCATTTCAGTAATCTGCGACAATCTTTAGACATTTCTTTATATTGTGGTAAAATCATCAAACCTGAGCCCTGGATGAATCGAAAGGAACTTTCAGACTCGCCCATGTTCCTTCAACTACCTTTTAAGTTCCTGGGTCATGGTACCCTGCTCAGACAGTCCCGCTGCCTTGGCAGGCATTTAGCTTTATAGAAACCCTGTCAATTAGCTGACAGTTCCTTGAGAAGCCCATGGACCACGACGAGGCCTCCACGATGAATCTTCTTGAAGGCGAAATAAAAACCGCGGAAGAATTCAACATAATTATCACAGCTTCGAATTCATCATAAATGAGAACGCGATAATATTTGTGTTTTAGGAAACCGAGCAACCAGAACAATTTTAAAGACCAACACGTAATTGCACAACGCCATACATAGGTAAATGGATAAAACGTCCGTACAAAGCATGTTCTAATGCGGTTCGTGAATAAACGGCGGCATTTTGAGATTTAATAATTTTATATTATCTTCGAAACTATTTAACCAATTGGCATACTGTTTAGGACAAATCGTATCTCTATGAATGTTCTTGTGATCATAATAATATTTTTTTCGATAAGGTTTGATATTTTGTTAATTAAAAAACCGTCCAAAGGTACGTACGACGAAAAATAACTCATAACTTAATTTAACTCATAAAGATAAGATAAGATAAGATTTTATTTGTAAACATAGGTAGTTACACTGTGTGTGATGTTACATAAAAATGGTCAGATAAAAGCTATTATATCTACTAAAACATAAAAGATAGATAACATTTTTTCAATTGTTTTTTAAACAGACTACTAACTCTCGGCTTTACTACGAGTATATTTAAATGTATCGATAAATGCAACGCACTCAGAAACGATTGGTCCAGACTGTTCAGTACGATAAGCACTGAGCTCGATACACATTTAATAAACAATACTTACCGCGAGTATAATCTGTTAAATTATTTGACATTTTCGGAGGATAAAATATTTATAGAATCGTAATATGCCTTTCGATTTTTATTGTATCGCTTACTCAATTTTTATTTACTCGCTTCAATTTGGTGCTCCGATTGATAAATCTCAAGCTATAATTATTTGTGAGACATAAATAAATTACAAAAAATTACATATATAGTACTATAAAAGTAACATTGCCGCATTGTTAACTTAATTAAATGTTAACTCTTCGTATTTTAAGTAGTTAAATGTTGAATACATAAGTGTACCCAGAATTGAAGACACAGTATTTGCGAAAACGGGACTTAATCAATGAGTTTGTCAGTCATCATCATCAGCCTATAACGTTTCCACTGCTGGGACACAGGCCTCCTCTCTTGTGAGAGGGAGTGGGCCATAATCCACCACGCGGGCCCAGTGCCGATTGGCAGATGTCACATGTCTTCGAATTTGATGGTTCTAGGACATACCGGTTTCCTCACGATGTTTTCCTTCACTGTTTTGAGAGCAGTGGTGATGAAATAAATTACACAAAGTAATGCGCCTGGCAGGGTTCGAACCCACGACCTACAACTCGTAAGTCGGGACCGATACCACTGGGCCACCACTGTTCTCAGTTTGTCAGTAAACGTAATATAATTAATTATTTATAAATTGAAATATAGCTTAGAAAAAATAAAATAAAAAAAAAGGGTGTGAACTTCTTTTTTAAACAAAGACTTAATTAACTATCCAACTGAGACTGTCTTACATCCGCATCACAAGAGCTCATTCTCGGGCACTTTCCATATAATTCAAGACTAATTAAGTCTTCAGAGGCTGTTACGAGGACCAAGTGAGAGAGACAGGGCCGTAGCTAGGGTGGCATCGTGGGGCAATCATCAGCATTTCAGCCTATTGCAGTTCACTGCTGGACATAGGCCACCAAGGACCGCCACCGCGCATAATCTCTCTATTTTTACATCCAGTCGCTGCCAATTATATTTTTTAGAACCTTCTTACTACACCCTTAGTCGGTTCTGTAATAGACATGATCATGATAATTGCCCTATCATAAAATACCAATACCCAACCTTAAAATTACAGACATTATGTTTTTTGTAACCACCATGATGGAGAAAAATACAACTAGAGTAGCGGCCACATCTGAATGAAACATTTATCAAAATCACTCTCTCTCTATCTCTTACATTACTTTCAATTTCATTCCTCTCCTCCTTCCTTCCACTCCCATTAACCATGGGCCCTACTTAACATTCAACCCTGAATACGGCCCTGGAGAGAGGTGGTAATTAGAGTCCCTTTTACACAGAAACATTAAAATTTCACCTTCACTTGAGTAACGAGTCATTACCAACTCTTTGACGCATACTAATTGTGTTCGCTTTTGTACGTTATTGTAATTAAAGACGAACTCAAAGTGCACGTTGCAGGTAAAGTAAGTTTTTTTTTTAATTTACTTGCTTGTTTTGTATAACTTACTGTTGGAAGGTTGTGTAGAGATGTTTAATGTTATGCTTATACGCAATGTTTTTAAACAGAACATTATAATTGTTAATAATGAGAGAACCAAAGATGAAACCTAAGAGAAAGCGAACTTATCCAGAAAAAGCTGCTTGGCGCTGGACTCCGACAGGATGATGGCTGCGAGCTATCCGGCCCTGGTGAGTCACCGCAGGTAAACTGTGGTGACTTTACTATGGGTGGACCGCTAAGAGCTGAATCCCATCCATACTCGTCTTTTTATTCCCCAGCGAGCCACATGTTTTTTGCTATTCATAAAGTATAAGATGAGGTATAATCTGACATAAGAAAGCTTATAATGCCAATCATGATACAATTGCAATTCGAAAAAAAACGCTTTGCAATAAATTCTTCTAATTCAAAAAAAAAATGTAACATCATAATTTATTGTTTAGTTCCCCTAGGAAAAATATCATTATTCAATTTTAACAAAGTTGAATTGAAGAAATCACGAACAAAAAACAATAATCTTCTCTGTTCAATTTCCAGTCGTTACGGAACTGTCAGTTTTACCGGAATGAGGATAATTGATTATGGCCTCCGGCTCGTAAATCGAGACACATGCAGCCTCCATAAATTGAAAATTGGTTCCGAAGTAGCCATTCAGGCCTGCAGTAAACTGTGAAAATTGAGCTTTTGTTTAAACCTGTCACGGCATGTTAAGCTTCTATTCAGAAGCTTAAAGCTGCTCAGGATTGAATCTCATTTGTGTATCAGCTCGTCAATGTCATTACTGATGGACATAAGCCGCCTGGTCGATACAATTAGTGAGGAAATGGATACATGAGGAAAACTCTGTGATCACCTTTGATTGGTCGACGGATTTGTGACCGCAGTGCATTATTTGCAGAGAGGATATTTTATACTGGCCAGAGCATATACGTGGGGTACTTTCAATCAAAAATACACCAATATTGTTATATAATATATATTAAAACTTTATGGAATTGTGGAAAAAGTATTTTTAATTTCATAATAGCAATATTTGCTTTACATTAGGTATACACGCGAAAGTAAAAATTACGAACTTTCCTCAAATTGTTGTCATTTTTCTCCATAGGGGGTGTAAGGGGGCACACCTACATCTTTTTGCCCCAAATGCCAACCTCACCTGTCCGTGGTGCACCCTGCTGATAAACGGACGAGGCCTGGCGACCGAACAAATGGCGGTATAACCATTAAAAGGTATGCAGAGTCAAATTTTGTGCGAGGCTCTGAACTGCGCTCACCAACCCGCTTGCCCAGCGTGGTGAGTATGGGCATGCACCTCCCATGAACGAGCAACTGAACCCACGGCCCCAGTTCCCGGCCGCCCTACTATTCCGGGTCACGGCAGCGGCCTTGGTTACGGTGGGGTAGGGGGTGCCAAGAAACTCTGGGCTACGGATGGCTGCCACAAACCCTTGACCTTGGCGACGTATAATGGACGCAGCTTACGACTGGACGAGGGCTTGGTCGAACTCGAGGAAGAGCTCAAAAACATAAGGTGGCATGTTCTGGGGCTGTCAGAAGTCCGAAGGCAGGGGGAGGACACGATGACCCTAGAATCTGGCCATCTTTTCTACTTCCGAGAAGGAGACCAACTCTCCCAAGGTGGCGTGGGTTTCCTTGTCCACAAAGCACTCCGTGACAACGTGTTGGAGATATCCAGTGTGTCGACCCGGGTAGCGTACCTTGTAATCAGACTGACCGAGAGATATTCTCTTAAGGTCATACAGGTATATGCCCCGACGTCGACTGGACATTCGGATGATGTGGTTGATGCCATGTATGAGGATATATCCGAAGCCATGCATCGCAAAACCAAGACCCACTTCACCGTTGTCATGGGTGACTTCAACGCCAAAGTAGGAGTACAGCAACGCGACGAATCGTGTGTCGGACCGCACGGCTTTGGAACCAGGAACCACAGGGGGCAAATGCTGGTCAACTTTCTGAGCATGGAGGGGCTTTTCTGCATGAATAGTTTCTTCCAGAAGAAACCCCAGAGAAAGTGGACTTGGCTAAGCCCCGACGGTAGGACGAAGAACGAGATAGACTTCATAATGACGGACAAGAAGCATATATTTAGGGATGTCTCTGTGGTGAACAGGTTCAACACCGGCAGTGACCACCGACTAGTAAGAGGCACCCTAAATATCAATTTTAGGCTTGAGAGAAGCCGCATGATGAGGTCTGTTCTCCGTCCAACACTGGACCAGACCGGCCAAGGTTCCAAAGCCTTCCAATTGGAACTCCGAAATCGGTCTAAACTTTCGAGCGAGACTCTGGAACTGATGAAGCAACGACGAGAAAGGCCAGAGGAAACTTTGTCAGACACCCGATCCCTTCATAAAAAGATACGGAGTTTAGTGAGACGCGACCTACGTAAATTGAATACTCGCCTCATAGAGGAGGCGATTAAGCGCAATCGTGGGTCGAAGGTCTTCACTAAAGGACTCGGGAGGAGCCATCTGACAAAGTTGAAAGCCTCGGATGGCAGAATTGTTACATCGGTTCCGGAGATTCTGGCCGAAATCGAAGTATTCTATGGCCAACTCTACGCCTCGCATTCCCCGCAGCCGCAGCCCGACGCAAATGACCAAAGAGCCACGCTTACACGCCACTACACAGACGATCTCCCAGACGTAGAAATGGATGAGATTGAGACGGCCCTTGGGCAGCTTAGTAATGGGAAGGCTCCCGGCGAAGACGGAATCACCTCAGAGCTGCTAAAAACTGCGGGCCAACCTGTGCTCGGAGAGCTTAAGAGGCTGTTCAACTCCGTCATAGCCAGTGGGACTACCCCGGAGGCGTGGAGCAGGGGCGTGGTCACATAGTTTTTCAAGAAAGGAGACAAAAATCTCCTCAAAAACTACAGACCAATCACGCTCCTGAGTCACGACTACAACCTGTTTTCGAGGGTCGTCACAAATCGGCTTTCCGTTAGATTTGACGCTTTCCAGCCGCCGGAGCAGGCTGGGTTTCGCAAAGGCTATAGGCATAACACTCGAAGTTGTCCAAGAATACATCTACTTAGGACAGGTATTACAGCTAGGTAGACAACTTCGAGCGGGAAATTGCCAGAAGAGTGCAGCTTGGCTGGGCAGCATTTGGGAAAATGCGTCATATACTCACGTCGCCACTGCCGCAGTGCCTGAAAAGCCGGGTGTTCAATCAGTGCGTCCTCCCAGTCCTAACCTACGGAGCCGAAACGTGGAACATGTCTGTCAAGCTGGCCCACCGACTTCATGTCACGCAGCGTGCTATGGAAAGGTCTATGCTTGGGGTCTCACTAAGGGATAAAATCCGGAATGAGGTCTTACGGCATAAGACCAAAGTTACAGACATTGTCCAAATCTGTAGCAAGCTGAAGTGGCAATGGGCTGGCCATGTCTGCCGCAGAACCGACGATAGGTGGAGTAGGAAGGTTCTCGAATGGAGACCGCGTATAGGTAAACGTAGGGTGGGACGCCCCCCGGCAAGATGGACCGATGACCTGAAAAAGGTGACTGGCAGTGGCTGGATAAAAAAAGCAGGAGATCGTGCGCTGTGGCGCTCCCTGGGAGAGGCCTATGTCCAGCAGTGGACTGCAATAGGCTGAAATGATGATGATTTCTCCATACCTTTATTTAAAAGACTGACTTGTATATTTTATGGCCAATAGAATAGATACGCGGACATATTTTATAAGGTTATCTAAAATAAACAATACCTACACACACAACTCTAGAATAACCATTATCAATTTATTTACTCGTGAACACTGAAATTCAAACAAACAACAACGCTTTTAACAATTAATTCTAAACCTTTCAAAATCAATATTGAATTTCGACAGTCATGTCAAAATTGAACGCGCTCCAACATAAAACAACGTAGGTACTGGCGTCCGAAACAGGCGCCCAAAGCAATATTTTCAACTGATAAATCCCCAAGAGTGACTTGTTAATATTCCGCTTCACTAATAACAGAAAAAACAACACTCGAAAAATATTATTCAAAGCACAATAAATCGGCCATCAAAGAGTATTATCTCCCTTTATATTTAAATATTCATTTAAACCTTTTTCTACAGCCCGTCACGCATTTAACCCAAAGTCACTCGGATTTAATAACGCTCTTCTGACTGAAATTTAAACGACAATTTGTGAGCTCTCACCTGCCTCAAAGACCGCTAATTGCCCTTTCTCCAACAAATTAATAATCAAGAGGTAAAAATTCTGTGAAAGAAAATTGTTCTCGTTGCATTTCAAAGGTTTTACAGTGAATTCGATATTGAGATAAAAATAAAACGACTCGTTTTGTTAGGAATGTAAGAAACAGTTGAAGGATTTTTTATAACTCGAAACATTATTTTCTTTCGCAGTCATCATCACCAGTTTATAAAAACAACAAAGGACGCACTGTTGTAGCCAATTAAACATGTCCAGTAGGGCGGATCAACGGATTTCGGTTTTTCTGAGTACAAACCTATGGAAATTCGTTCCAAAAAATATAATATTTCATACTTTTTTAAACCTAACACTTTTGCAGCCGTACTTTTTCAAACAAAACAAAGCCTATAACAAAAAGCTTTTAATCTCGTATTTCTGCAGCCAGAGTACCTACCAAAACACGATACAAAAGTGCGATTATTGGAATACATACAAAGTAGAAACTTTGTTTACGGTGTAACAGAATATAGCTCTTTGTTCCTCTTAACCCGATATCCGTTTTCTTCAAGGCACAGTGTACTTCCGCGGCACTTAGTTTCTCTGAAAATTCTCATAACGAGTATCTCTGTAATGCGATTCACTTGCTTTTACTTTAAAAGCATTGAAATCGTCAAGCGAAGAAAACTGAATTTCACGGATAATAAACTCATAAAATATAAGCCAGAATTAAATAATTTTCGGAAAGAGAATCTCAAACTTTTTCTTCCACTTTTTTTGCCCTTTCTTTTTAATGTAGAAAACTGGAAATCCATTCCGTCTACACATTTCTTACTTATACAGAAAGGTCTGAGCACTCATTTTAATTGAAAAGAATTTTATTATAAGGAAAGTTCCGGTGGGATATAAAACTTATTTTATTACTTACGTAAGACCTGCTCATTATTCAAGACATGTTCAAAAAATTTCGAAACTTCTACTTCACATCGAATAATGGGCTTTCTACGACTATCCTTCAAAAAGAAGAACCGTTGAATTCGGACAACATCAGACGTTTTCGTGCCATTAATTCGAAGCAGGAGTTAACTTAGTTGGCGCGTACAAATTACATCAGTCTTAGTTTAGTAACACGGAAATGTTTGTGGAATTCTTTAAGAGGCGTAGATCTACATTATTCCGACGTCGAATCCCGACAATCCGGTGAATCGAGTCTGCGGATAATTCGTCTCGTAGGCCATTCGATCGACCTAATTCGGGAAGATCTCATTCGGCTAATGGGCGTAATGTTTCACCTGAGTGCGTCTACGGCAGCAGATTGAAGTATTTGTTCAGCGAATGATGGCCCTTTACAATTTACGTCAAGGAAAAGTAAGAAGTCGGTAGTTGAATAATTTATACCGACGTTCTTTGAAAGCAGATGTGCCGTGTTGTTTTAAGCAGAAACTAGGTCATTAGTTAAGAGAGCCTTATAAATATCAAGAGGATCGGTGGATAACAGTTAAGTTTACACAGTTAAATTAAATTCAAGTAGGTATAATATTAAGAAGTAAGAAATATTTCACTTCAAAACATAACAGTGGAAGCAGTAACAATTTAACTTTAATATTAACTTTACTCTTCATAATAGTGGTAGTAAGGGCGACTTATATAGGTACAACTAACGTGCGTAACGAATGTTTGTCACTCACACGGCCGCACGCACCCTTTCTCATTAGTAAACAGTCCCAAACAGGCTTAACAAAACTTAAATCAAAGCAACCTTCCAACAAGCTTCGTAAAAGAAAACGACAAAGAACTAACTTATAAGCAAATCTCGTAGGGCTGAGGGCGGCAATAAACATTCTTGGGCAAACAAGCCCCGATATGAAGGAATTGAACTTTCCCGTCCTGCTATAATAATTTACATGATTTTATGTGAAACAACGCCTCACGTCCGGTGTTCGACAGTAGCGAAGCCAAACAAAGGAATATCCCTTCATACGATAGTTTACTATGTTTGGATTTCGACTTTATGCACTGTACCATGAATATTTTATTTTACGTGACCAACATCTCTATCGCTTGTTTAAGCTATCGTGGAATGCAAAAATATTTGCTGGAATAACAGTTTTGGCTGATTTATGAATTTATTGGTTGTATGATATTTGGTGATGTTTGCTTTGCAGATATTTCGTTACATTGGTGCAGGATTTTGTGATTGCAGCGGAGAAACGGTAAAATATTAACCAATAAGATTACACTAAATCTCTGCTTCAGTAGTGCAATGCAATTGGTTTGTTTGTCCGTTTCTCGGCTCCGCAGCCTCTCTCCGAAAAATAAGTAGGTAAAATTTCATTAAAATGTGTTTTTCAAGTTCTTGTATTTTTCACCAGCCACTACAAAAAGTACCTACCACTACATTCTGCATTCTAAACCACATTACTAGAGAATTCCACTAGATGACGTTCGTACATCACTACGTTTGTCTGCGATACGGACAGAGCGGTCAGCGTGAACGCCATGACAGCCCGTCTGAGTCAGTCCTAATTAGGACTAGGCATTGAGTGGGAGAGATGTGTAATTAAAGGGGTTTAATGAACTTCGAGAAGCACAGATTTTGATGATGTATTGTAAGTTCGACGGGATTTCTGTGTTATGTCTCACAGATTCTGACGGGGAGGAGAAGGCCACAGTCTGGGGGACTGTTTATCAGGTAACCGTATCCCTGGACCGATAAGGGCTATTGAAGGAGACCGTGGATTTTAGTCAGTACAAGTCTGGCAGTCACTACCCGACCTGCACTGGGTGGGAGGACTCATTAGATGAATTTACCGCATAGAAAACAATGTCTCTCATATGAATTAGTAGTTTTTTACGGCATCTCGCAGCTCAAGCTAGAGGAGGTTATGTGCGTCTTAACCGGACAATTCTGTGGAGCATTGAATGTAAGGCGTCCAGTCAGGGACAATGATGTGGTGTAATGGATTTTTATGGTATGGAATGCGAAGGAATGACGACAATGTGGTGAGGATAGTTTTATATTCTTGAGATGAAGAAGAGAATGTAAAGCACAGAGCTTAATTTTATTTTATGTAAGTACCGATATTAATTTCTTCAAGCACTTCATGGAACATTTCCGAAGAGACGAAACTGGTCACACAAAAATATACCTTATGCAAATAGCCTTAAACTAAAACATTTAATTACAAACACGCGTTAATTTCACGTTCACATGAATACATATTCTGATGCCATCGCCGAATATGGATGTATGTATCCCGACATACATCCATAGAAATTCTAGCGGTCGACAATAGTCGTAATTCCGTCGTCGGTCGGACGCGGTCGCGCGGTCTACTCCGGACGTGAGAACGAATACGTAATGACATCCGATGGTCACATTTGTAATTTTATTACCGCAGCCCCATTCTTGTTATGGTAATCCTAATGACCCAGAGTTCGTTACGGCCGTGAAAATTGCTGCAATATTGTGAAGCGTCTAAATCTTCCTGTACAAAAAGCGAGGAAATGTTTTATTCTCGAACCGAGGACGGTTTAGGTGTTCAGTTATTTTGTTTGTATCCGTTTTATTTGTTGACGTGTCACATACAATTTATTAAGACACTTATTATGTTCTAGAGCATTTTCGTGGTATTAAACATTTATAAATAGTCAATGTAAGTAAATACGTGAAAAGAAATATCAATAACGTTACCGATCTTTGTATGTTTTAGACACGACACCAGACAATATGAGGTAAACAAAAAACATATCGCAATGAACGTCAAACACACTACCCTTATTAACAAACAAGAAATTATACTACTGTTCATATCAAGTCAACACAAAACCAATAAAAAAACAAAACAAATAATGTCACGACCTCACAAAAATGAAACCTGTAATAAATTACACAGAGCAAATAAAAACACAGAGACTACACAAACAAGTAAACAGAATAAAATATAGGTCTAAGTATAACACAGATGGTAATGACACTACAAAAACATTTTATTATTCACAAGCAGTATCAAAGAAGAAAGTTCCGGCTCGCCCAAATTATTTGCATCAGAAAGAGGGTAGCTCGCACTACCAACTACTTGTTTCCTTGCAATAGAGTGGGACTGTCGGAAAAACATCAGAAAGGTATTTGAATGCAGATTCTACAAGGTTTTGTTCGAAAATGTATGTAAGTTAAGAAGCTTACAGTGTTTGTCACTAACATTGGGTCAGTTTACATAAGCCCTTGTTGTTCTATTAGGTAATTCTTTGACGAAGTCGCAAAGTTGAATGTGTAAATCTGGCTTCAATTTGAGCACTCCATTTGGAGTAAATATTCCTAGGAATGAAGTGGTGTAGGGTGTTAGTATTAGGAATTTAGTATAAAATTCCGATCAATTTCGGTCACGTACAGAATTTAGGTCCGATAGAATATTTCAGCAGCCAGGAATCCAATCTCGCAAGATTCTCTGGATGTCGTGTCACACGTTCTTAGGTCACAGACATTCTTCATAAAATAGTGAATAATATTTATCGATGAAAATGTTACTTAAATTACTTCTGCAATCTGCTAACAAGATTCAGACAGTAAAGACTTTACATTACAGATTCTTTTTGGGTGGATAATCACCAAATGAGTCCTGTCCCTATAGACAAACAGCAGACGACAACAGACGACAATCGTTATCGCTCTGCAGTCACTAATACAACATTTTCAGCTCTGGTTGAAGTGGTAGGGACTGACTTACCCTTTCCTTTTATCTGCCCTTAGCGTTCCATAGCGTTCCAAGACGTACCACCAAGTTTGGAGAGAGAGGGATCGGAACAGGAAAAAGGAATGAGTTTATGCTTTAAAATATTATATTTCTCAAAGTTATAAACACCACCAGGCACACTTTGTATCTCAAAAATTTCAATATTGCAACTCGAAACACCCAATAAATACATCTGTACCACATGCGCTCACAATTGTGGTATTACATCGCATATTCCATAAAAGAACTGGCTACAACTCAAATCTGGCGTCGGTCCCTGGATAAATCTTCAAATGTACAATATTAATATAGGAGTAAATGGAGAAATTTATTATGGATGAGCTATGAACCTTTGCGGTGTTACCAGCGGATTTTTTTCATTACAAATGGGTTTAATTTTCAACGGGCAACATTCGAATTGGGATTCTATTTCGTAAAAATGAAATACTTCCTCGTTCAATTTAAAGGGAGAGAAATAAAAGGGCGTTTATTGTTTTTGGTTCTTTTTGATACGATTTGTTTATAATTTTGGATATTTTAATACGACAAAATGGCTACCCTTTCCCAGATTAGTAGGACAAAATATAAAACTATTAATTGTAAATTAGAATACAATACATATCTTACGATAGTTTTTCCTTTAATACATTAATATTAATTCTTTGTTTTCGTTCCAAAATGTCGGACCTTTCCCAGATTAGTAGAACAAATTCCCATTACGGAAAGACCGTTACAATACAGTTCCAGACTGCCACATTAACTGAACTTATCTACGTAAGTATTAGCCACTTTCATTTTATGTCTCTGTCACCGAACATCGCAGACGATAGGTGGCACTTTGACTGTTTGTTGGGAACTAACTTATTTGAAATGAGTATCTCATCATAACCAAGAGGAATCAAAGATGAAGGGTCGGCAGCTCGATCTCGAGGGATACATTGAGACGTTTCCAATTTGTAATAAACTTGATCGTAACAAATCTGAAATATTAGAAGGCATTGTAAATTGGATCACGTTTTACGTCTTAGAAGGAAAAGTCTTTAGGGATTTTTGTTCCATTTCTGGTATTAAAGTATAACTTTTGACGATCAACGTTCAGCGGACTTTGTTGTGAAAAAAAGTGTGTCCGTAAAAGCTTTAGAATAATTTAAGCACTCACCATCCCGGCTATAACTATCGGCATTTCGGTGAAGTACTTTAGTGAACCCAAACAAATTCCAGTGCGACGTCTTATTGAGGGCGGAAACGACGATCGCTATCGACTTATTATACAAATGGCCGATTTCTGAGCAACAGTAACAATATCTTACCATGAAAAATTACGACTCAATAGTGTTGCGGTCTCTCTTGGCTCCGTTTTGCAATAAAATCGGTGCCTCATAGACCATTCACCATATTTGTGATTCTCAACGTGAACTCACACTGATCTTTTACACGAACCAATTTTGTCGAACACAGTTTTGGGGGAGGAATGATGTATTGTGAGAATATTTTGTTCGGGACAAGCGCCAATATCAGATATTGTTCGATAAAAATATATGTTTAATATTCGACCTCAGATATCGGTAGGAGAAGACCAAAGTGGTAGTCATCTGTAGAACAAATCGCTTTTCATGTTTCACAAGCGCAGGTCTTTGTCCGGCGGGTCGTCGACCTATCTCAGTATTTAACTTCGTAAAACCAATAAAAGGTTTAACGTTGTGTCGGTGACAATAAAAAGATAAAAATATACCGAACACCACGTACCAGCAGGGGAAAATTGTTTTACAGATATTTTCATTAATTGGAAGGAATATTCCGGCACAACTTTTTGAATCTCAAATAAGGATAACGGTTATGATAGTGGTGTAGACGGTGCTCTGCGAGCTAACAAGTAATGTAATCTTTAAACTCGTTGTAACATAGTTAGGCGTGGTTTTTAAATCGGTTCTATGGTTAAAGTTGTGTCGTTACCACACAAGCTGTTCAAAATGCGGGTAAAACAAGCAGATAAAAATAATAATGCAATGAATACTGTTCGCAGTCAGACAATCATCGGGCACGCCGCAATCGCGGCGGTAAGACCCCTCTTTGAGGAGTGGCTGGAGAGACGTCACGGCGTCCTGACCTATCGCATGACGCAGGTCCTCACCGGACACGGAAGTTTCGGGAGGTACCTGTGGCTGATGGGAAAGGAGGAAACGCCGGGGTGTCACCACTGCGAAGATCGCCCGGAGGACACAGTAGAGCATACGGTGCAAGACTGCCCAGCATGGGCAGAGCACCGACGTGTCCTCACGGCGGCGATAGGCGGAGACCTCTCGCGCCCGGCATTGGTTTCGGCCATGCTGCGGAGCGAGACGGAGTGGGAAGCGGTCGCCGCCTTCTGCGAGGCAGTAATGCTCGTGAAGGAGGCGGCGGGCCGCGAGAGAGAGAGGACAGCGTCCTCCCTCCGCCCCAACCGCAGTGGTGTACGCCCACGGCGCCGTACGTCGCAAGACGATCTCCGGCCACCGTAGGCGCGGGCATGCGGACGGCGAGTAAAGGGCAACTCGCTGTCCGACCATGGACCATGCCCGGGTCGACGGCGCGTCGTGTTCCACGCGCGCCTCAAAGAGCTGTCAGCAAAATGACGGGGCCCCCTCTCAGAGGGCCAAAGCCTGCCGGGGTCGCGGGACTTATTTCTATTACCGCGACCCCGGAACATAAAGGGCTACTGAAGGACACCGTGGATTTTAGTCAGTACAAGTCTGACAGTACCTCCCGCCCTGCCCGGGGTTGGAGGTCTCATTTGATGATTTTACCACGATAAAAAAAAAAAAAGTCAGACAATCATTCCGTGAAGAATTTTTAAATAAAATTACTGACACGCTTTGATTTTCAATCATTATTATTCTGTAGCGGCATAATGCAAGAAAGTACCGCAGTTTAAGTCGGTTAAAACTCACTGTTGACTTCTTGACATGGTTACTTTTTACATCCACGTCGAGTGCTACATTAGATGGGAGTATGAGATGTATGGGAGCAGGGCTTCGCTTGACTGTGTGTCAAAAAGTCACAGCGACAAAAAGTCGAAATCCTGCTGCGTTATTTTAGAAATTTCATAGAAAAATACGACAATGACTCATCAGACTGACAGTGGGTTCATCCCACTACCCGGAATATCAGAGGATCATCCCTTTTCAAACAAGAATGTGAAACTTTACAACCTTTTCCTCCAAAAATTCCAAAAACTGGCAACGAACCCGAAATTGAAAATTAATATTCACAAAACCTTTCGCAAATCAATAAGCCCTCCCAAAAAAACGAGTTGGAAACTTCGCCTGTAACTAAACCCTTTCAATCAACCGAGACTCTGTCGAAACAGTTTTTAAAGTAATCTATTGAGAGCTTCCACTTATCAATTAATAGCTGAGGAAAACGATGACTGAGCACAGCTTAATCTCTTTCTGCCGTCTCACTGCCCAGCTATTAGCCTAATGGACCGGCGAACCTCGGCGACGACGTAACGAATCCAATATAGTTCTGCTGAGTATTAAAACAAAAACAATCGGATTAGCTTTTTATTCAGCTTTGAGAACAGGCTGCACGAACTTTGGTTAATTCGACCTTTTTAGGAACAAACCAATCGCATGACCTCTCTAATGATTCGTTTACATTAGTCGATAACTCGTTTATAGGAAAACGGTTTTCGTATTCGAAAACAGGGGTTAGGTATACTCGTACGGTTGTCGTTTCGAAATTCGGGAGACGTGTGTATTTTAAACGAATTACAATTCGAGGATCTAGATTTTCCTGTGGTACGGTTTATACAGGTATTTACAATTTGTCGTAGTTACGGTTCTAGCATACTAAACATATTATAAAAAAAATGCTGTTCTATAGAAACACCACTACTTTCTACTGTACCAGAAACAAACAACATTTTTTTTTAATTTTTGTATGGTTTTTATTCTTTGCTTCAATCTACCGCAGAAGCAAAGGTAAAGGCAACCCAAGATGGAGCGGTTCGTCTAAGAGATACTGGTACTTTAGATCACCGAAGAAACAAAGTAAAGCTGTTAGACGCCTTACTCCAAAATGATTGGGGGTTGGTCACGAATCGGGCAGCTCTGGTGAAGCCTACTATAGCCAGTAAAATAGCTCAACAGCTACCGTAGGTTTCAGGTAGCTTGTGGTCCCGTTACCCGAGAAGGACTGCTAGGCAGTAATCATTTTAAAAACAGTTTTTTAAATATATTTTTATAGCCTAGTTTGTGTCCCACTGCTGGGCAAAGGCCGGAGAGGCTTTTTTTCTTTCGAAACCTCACCATTTTGGGCAATTTCTAGCCATATCTGCCCCGCGAATATAATCAGATCGTCACATCACCTCCGCGACAGTGAACATTTTACATATTACATAATATTTATATAAGTTCTAACCTCATCTAAGAAGGGTTTATGAAGTTTCAAAACTCTTCTGAAACATATCCAGCCATAAAACTGTCATGACGACATTTCTTTCATTTTCATACTTTCTTTTTACTCGTGTGTTGAAATAAAATAAAATTATTGAGTTCTAGCTGTAAAAGTTTCAGCTTTGAAACTGCTCCTGAACAACTTTGAGAGGGGAAAAGAGTCTCTGAAGTAATCGTTAAACTGAAAACGAAATAAGATTTCAATATAGTTTTTGAAAAATAAAGTTGTAACGTACTAAAAATATTGAACTGGTAACGAGTATTTGAATTTAAACTTAAGTACATAAAGCGACTTTGCTACTGAACCATTTCGATTGTGTTTGCTAAAAATATGGGTAATAACTACACAGTTGCCTTTTTTTTAAATATTACTTTGTGTATTTTTTTACCGCACTAGGAATTTCTCGTGTTTCGTGTTTACATTTACAAACATAGAATTCGAATACACAAACACAGACCCGGAAGAACTATTTGCAGATCATACAATTATTTTTTTCCGAGCGGAGATCAAACCCGCGGCACACTGCCAATCGATCTGTCAACCACTGTGCCAACCAAATCATTATTTTGTTTTTTTTTTTTATATTGGTAAACATATTGACACAGAGGATACTTTTGTTCATTCTCTTTACCACAGTTTTGTAATATTCTAAATGCTTGATTGTACTCAAAAGGAGTTCAGCACTGCATCGGATTGACATTAGCCTAAAGGCGCTCCGTTACTGCGACCTGAAATGTAACGTTACAGATTCGAACATGGTGATGGAAGACAATCGAGCATCACAATGCGAACTTTGATGTTACATTACACACGAATGCTCCCGGTGAGATAGCGCCAGAAACTCTATAACTGATCCTGATCCCGATTAGATTCAATAAGTTTATTTTGCAGTATTCGTTTTCATAAAAATAAAAGTCAATGGCTCGAACTGAGGATATACGTATCCAAAGAAATAAAAAATACGCGTACGCTGACTAACACTAGTACCGTTTTGAATGTCAATCACTGAGTTAGCACCTTTTGTTTCAATGAATTCGCTAGAACTGACAGTTCACTGACTGCCAAAGGTCTGTTAGCTGCGGTCAATACCTACTGCTGCAGTGCTATTGTTTTAGCATGTGAAGTCAAATACCTTGTCTGTTACAGACGATGACGCACCATCTATGGAATACCCATTAACACGGAGTAGTGAGGAAATGGAGTGGTATTATGCTGGAAGGTTTGCGTTTTAGGAAACATTCCCAAATCCATTTTTAAAGATTTTTTAAGGTTTTTAAGTGTGTGATGTTGGGAGATATGGATATTTATTCTGGAAATCATAAGAGGATAGATAATGTAGAATTTTTAATGAGCTAGATACGAATTTTATAGATAAGTTGATAAACAGGCCATTATTAATATACTAGCATATCTCAAGAAACGCATGAAAAATAGTCTAGAGAAGTCCGTCAAATAGCGAGTGGACTATGAAGTACACACTTTCACTTGTTGTTATTTTTCTAAACATTGCAGGCCGTTCATACATCATCTCACCATCTCTTTGTTATCATTAAACTTAAAGTAATTTGAGAAAAGCACCGACAGATAAAAACTATTTTTGCAGGTTACACTAGGTCCAATATTTGGCACACTCCAAAATCTTTACAGTGAGACAAATACTAGCTCTAAATATTTCAATAACTCCATACTCGTAAAACAAAACGATGATGAATGATGATAATAGTTCATCAAATGGTCATATTTTTACGTTAGAGGGCAAAAGGAATGACAGCATATATTATTGACTCCATTAACTCTATTCTCCTAGCACAAAACGAAACAACAGCAGTGATTCCAGACAGGGCGTCCATACATCATCTCACTTCAACGGCTCAATGATTGATGCTCGCTCACAAATCGCCGCGTCATTGTTATCACTGAACGTCTACTCGCGGTGTTTATATTTCAGCGTCATTTAACATTTAGTTTATAAACTGTGCTTGGTTTATTTTTTGAGAAGATACCGAGGTTGTGTCTCCATGACTTGCTTATGCTTGTGACTTGTGAATAGTATTGATGGATTGTGTGGATTTTGTATAAACCTTTTGCCAAAAAAGTCTGATAATTTGGCATACTCCATATAAGTCCAAACCCATGTTAGAAATCTATACAGTTCGAAGAGGTGGCTTAAATAACCATGATATCAAAGGTAGCCACATCGTCACTCGAAATAAAAATATTCATAACAAGCGGGACGGGCCCCCGGTTTCGCACGGGTATATGTGGACATAAAAAAAATATTTTCGTCCTCTATAACCTGGTCCTGATATTTACAAACACATCAAAAAAAGAATTATCCGAATCGGTCCAGCCTTTTTCAAGTTATGAGCTTAGCAACACATTAAGCGATCTATTCTTATATTTTAGAAGACAGATAGAAGATATGAAGTAAGTATGAGAACTGAATTCAATACATAGAAGAATCGTCTGTGAAAAAATCTTGAATGTCGCGTTTCCGAAATATAAGCTAACAAAGTTTTTTTCATGCATTAGCCATCAGTTTAAGTTAAAATGGTGAAAATTAGGCAAGCCAAAATATTAAAATTATGAAAACTCCTTTCTATTTTCTTATTTACCAAAGGCTTACAAGTAACTGATAATTCAAATTCATTGTTAAAGATTCTACAATTTTCTTTTCTTAACAGACGTTTCATAAACAAACAAGATCTTTCAACATCAAACAAAAAGCTTATAAATTTAATTAACCTTTTAACTTTTAGTGTAAATGAAAGGCTTTTTATTTTATATTGTAATTTTTGATTTATAAAAAATCCTGTTATCTTTATTTTGAAAGAAAAATAAAAGAGGTTGCTTTTAAAAATAATATAAAAGCATCTTTGCTTACAATATTACCCAATTATTTTTCAATTTTATTAATGTTTTATATTCCAATGTTTTTTTTGCCTTTTTTTAAAATATAACTTACTTTGTATGCTCGATAACTAGATAGCCTAGATATAGACATATAATCTAAGGTATCCGTACCAATAAGGTCGACATATCTGTACTTGTCATAGCCGTGCTACGGTCAGTATAGACAATGAGCTACGGCGTAGGCGCGCTCCGATTTCGTAGCATTTTCAATCACAATGACGTAAGTAAAACTCACTCAATCCATTAAAGTTATCTTATAGAATTCAGTTGAATAAATTAGGTTTTTTTAGAACAACTGAAAAAAAATCAAGAGCCATACTTTTTCTTTTTTACTTTATCGTAGTAAAATCATCAAAACTCCAACCCAGGTAGGTAGGGTAGGGCGGGATGGACTGTTAGACAGACACGCACTGACCAAAATCCACGGTGTCCTTCAATATGTACGGTAATTTGTGAGTCCCGCAACCCCGACAGGCTTTGGCCCTCTAAAAGGCATAATTATGCTGACACTTTTTGAGGCGCCCCCGTGGAACACAACGCGCCGTCAACCCGGGTATGATCCATGGTCGGACAGCGAGTCTCCCATTACTCGCCGCTCGCATGCCCGAAGAGCCATACTCAGTAAACACATTACTATCTTTGATTCACATCATTAATAACAGACAACTTAGGGCCTCATTCACTTTTTAGTCAGGTCAGTAAAAGACTGACAGTTCCATCCACTTAACCCAGGATGGTTGGACACATTTGATGATTTTATCACTCAAAAACGGACCTAATCTATTAAGTCGAAATAGACTCATGTCCATTGTTTATGAGATAATATAAATAGGTTAATATAAAGAAATATTTTTTTTTTAATTCACGCTCTCAATAGTAGAAAAAAATAGGAATTTGTATGAAATTCGAAATTTCAGTCAATGAGTAAAGCGTAGGAGACACATCTGGGGAAGTAAAAGTTATAAAACTGACGCATTTGTCTACGTCACATGCATAACTGCGGACAGCGGTATAGTGAAGCATCGATAAATCCCTTCTTTGGGCTTAAATCGTGTCCACGCATAATTTAAAAACACATGCAACGCAACATTAGCGACACGCGTTGCTTTTTTAATGTGTTGTAAAACGCAAGGCGTTTCGAAAAGCGAAAATGTGAGAAATCTAAGGTAATATTTTTTTTTGTTTGGATTCTTTTTTCTATATAAAATATGGTGATGCTTTCCTGATTTTTAGTCTTCAGGAAATCGAAAGTAAAGTATTCGCAACTATTGTGAGTGCATGACCAGATATACTCGTTTAAGAACTTAGACGAAATTCTAACTTAATGAATTGGATTTCTACGGTTGTTGCACAAGCGTTTTTTCCAGATAAACAGTGCCAAATGGTGGATGTGGTTTTTCATGTTCCAGATTATTTATAGCCAAAAAATTAATGCCTAAATATTTGAAAATATTAATTAGCAGCAGGTTCTGTTATATTGGTCTAAAGAAAAAAAATACAATTATTTTAGAGAATCATAGCATCAAACTGGCAACCTTTTCCCATAAGTTAAATATGTCGAGCCCAGTGAAGCACATTCCCCTACCTCCACACCCACCACCAAGCCATAAATCATACTCCTATAAAAAACCTTCGAACCCACAAAATACGGCAACGTGTTACTAAAATTAGTTTTAATCTCATAAGGATAGCCGCTCGTGAAGGCCCGTGCTAGCCACATATGGGATTAACGCTGGCCGTCCAACCCGCCTGCCGTATTAACCGACCAGTTTACGATTATTACGCTACACTTACAACTCTTAGGGGCAACCGGCCGACTATCCATGGCCGGTTTATAGCAATCATTAGGGTTCGATCAACGGTGGCCAAAGTTGTCATAGTTCCTTTTTTGGATTTGAAATCGCGAGTCAAACGTTCGCTTAAGCTTTCATTTAAGGATTTTTGAGATCGTAAAAAGTGAATAACGAGACATTTTTCATTTTTAAATAAAAGTTTGCGACTGAATTATAAATCCAGTGCTGTCAGAGCAATTGAGCTAAGATTTTGAACACAGTTTTAATTCTTGTGATGCTATAATTATTATTATTAACGCCATCATCTGATACTGCAGCTATCCTCTCGTGTTAAGGGAACTCCGCGAATATAATTATGTTTTTTTTTAACCTTACTCAATCTAAACTTCTTTTTTTATCAGTGTATAAATGTATTTCCGTATTGAGGATAACCTGTAGAGATAGCTTTATTCTGGCATTGGTAGGCCCCTTTGGAGTCCAACGCATAACTGTTTTCACTCCATTATGTCTCATCTTTGCTACAATGCTAATTTAGGAAAATGACATATCCATTTTGAATAAGAAAAACATATTAGTAGTTAAAAACTATTCTAAGTGTGAGTTGCGATTGACTAATTGTGGTAAGGCGTCCGAAGTTCTTATCCAGAAAACGCGGGTTCAAATCCCATTCGCAGCAGAATTTTTCTTTTCTCAAAAATAATCTTTGCGAAAAGCGTCGCATGAGTTGATGCGTTTAAAAATAATTTGCTATTCTATTATTTTTTATGTATTATATTAGTTCAGTGACATATTGTATTTTAAATGGGCTTGAAGCCTGAATTAAATAAATAAATAAAAAATAATTTAAAAAAAGGTTTATTTTTCTCTAATCCAAGTTCTACAACCAACTTTGAGCACCACTGCCATTCAATAGGCAGCTTCGATTCAAAGTAGTTATTGCAAGCTATGAAATGTGCCTCGACTGTACCGCGAGTGTTGCTACTTTATAAAGTTATATCGTAAACATTTATGGACCATTCTCTATGTTTAATCTTAGTCTGTGATCGGTTAATGAGATAGGCTTTGGTTATATTACATGTAGGTTTTAAGTACCTATTATATTTGTAAACAAGGTTATAATAGTGTTGTAATATTGAAGTGGCAAAGTTTTTGGTAACTATAAGGTTTGGGCGCGTAATATAAGCTGTTGTACGACAGTTAATTTAATATTATTAGAGTTTGAAAGTCTAGCTAGTCTTTCTAAAGATACTTTTTCCTATAACAATATATTTATGGTACTTAAACGGTTTCAATTTATTTTTTGTTGTTTTAAAAATACATCTGTACATCAATTCAATCATTATGATTAAAGTTTCACGTACTGGTTGCAAATTTAATTATTAAACTGCTAGCTTACAATTAGAACAAAGATTTTTTTATATAAAAATTTTCACATTTTCACTATCTCCAGTATCGTACGTTTGCAAATTTTAAAACTCACATACACATACAGT
Organism: Agrotis ipsilon; assembly: GCA_028554685.1. Classification (NCBI taxonomy): domain Eukaryota; kingdom Metazoa; phylum Arthropoda; class Insecta; order Lepidoptera; family Noctuidae; genus Agrotis; species Agrotis ipsilon. Next base: position 4,009,014 of record CM052961.1, on the reverse strand, counting down.
CAGTTACGGAACAACTACCTATACGACATACTCATTTTTCTCATTTTTGAATGATAGTTACTACATATAACAGTCAATCCTTCAGTCACAGCATCAACTTGGTATATGTATGAATAAATATTTTATCGAAGTGTCAAGAAATGTATAAAACATCAGACGAGATCACCACTATAAACAACAAAAATGACCCAATATCCTACTCAGCATTTTTCTTCAACCACAAAAAAAAAATAACTCGGATACTTTACATAAAGAAGTACAAAATAACAAGACAACAATAGAGTATTTCCCAAAGGGAACGATTAATCAAAACGTAGGCAAACACGAGACGTCATGGGAGTAAACATTTATCACTATCACGACTTGAAGGAACTAGATACAACACATCTACACTTGTAGGGTAATAATAACTACTTAGATCGAATTGTGAGGCTGAGTTCTCCAGGGCTGCGGTTATTTGCAAGTTTTTATTTTTATTTTAAGTAGGGTGTGAATCTAGTTCATCAGAGCGACAAAGACAAAATTTACGATTAAGGGAAGGTTCAAATCTGAAGTAATAATAACTGCTTAGATCGAATTGTGAGGCTGAGTTCTCAATGGCTGCGGTCAATTGCAAGATTTTTTTTTTATTTGAGAAGGGTGTGCGCTTGACTCTAGTTTATCAGAGCGACAGACACAAAGTTTACGATTAAGGGAAGGTTCAAATCTGAAGTAAAATACGTCGAGCGTATCATCGAATGTTCTTCGACGCACTAACGTATCATCGCTTGAGTGTGAACGGTCAAGTGTTTTTCTATAGATTTTTGTCTGTTTTGGCGTTACTTGTCCGATAATACGCGACGCGTGTTCCGTCAGATATGAACCTTTCCGAAGAGAAGCCAGTACCTTTATCACGAGTTTTCACTATTTTACTTTACAGCGTCTTTCCAGTATTAACAGCGTCTCTTGTATGGCAAATGAAACAGCGCCTCTGGTGTGCAAAGCAAGAACTAATTTTTTCCTTGAAAATTGTCAAAGTTCGTGCTAAGTGTAAGTCGTGCTAAGGGTACAGTACCCTTAGCACGAGTTTTCTGTATTTGAGACGTAAAGTAAACTGGAACTTTGACAATTTCAAAATGACAATTTTCAAGGAAAAAAATAGTTCCTTCTTCGCACACCAGACGGCGCTGTTCCATTTTTTCATACAAGAAAATTCTAGTACTAATACGCTGTAAATTCTGGAAAAACTCTGTAAAGTAAAGTGAAAACTCGTGCTAGGGGTACTGTTCATTCTAACAAAGTAATCAGTACGCCTAGCACGAGTTTTCACTCTTTTACTTTACAGTGTCTTTCCAGTATTTTCAGCGTTTTCCTATGAAAAAATGGAAAAGCGCCTTTGGAGTGCGAAGAAGGAACAAAAATTTCCTTGAAAATTGTCAATTTGAAATTGTCAAAGTTCCAGTTTACTTTACGTCTCAAATACTGAAAACTCGTGCTGAGGGTATAGTACAGGGCGTCTCCTGGCTATGCTACATGGAGGCGTCATACTAAAATACCTTGAAAATTGAAGATCGAACATTTTACTGAAAGAACACAATTTAAAAACAATTCAAACTGCATTTCTAGATTTTCCAATAACTACATGGTTGAACCGGCAATCGAACCCGCTACACGAGAAAAAAAATACCCTGTTTCAGAGAAAAGGACGAAGTATTTCTTGAATAGCAAATACTTTACCTATCGAGATAGTTATTAAAAACTCGTATTGCATTATTAACCGACTTCAAAAAGAAGGAGGTTATCAATTCGACTGTATGTCTTTTTTTTTTTGTGTGTTTGTTACGCGATTTCTCCGGCGATTGTGGACCGATTTTCAAAATTCTTTTTTTGTTCGAAAGGAGATGCTTTCGGAGTGGTCCCATATTCACCAAGTCAAGATCTGATGATTGGATCCTGGAGAAATCGAGGGCAACCCTCAAATTTTATAGGCCCACATAAAGTTTTTCGCAAATATTATGAAGTAATTTAAGTATTTGCGTGTGGTAATCATAATCTCATGTAGCTGAGCTGATGATGGAAGGTACAACTCCTTAACAGTAATGAGTAGGCATCGACTGATTTAGTTTGTGTTCGCTTATCTCCGGAAGTACAAGTCCGATTTAGGTCATTCTTTTTTTGTTATACTAGGTATCGTTCAACCGAGGGAACACTGCAAGTTTCATCAAAATCGGTTCAGTCGTTTTTGAGATAGAGAATTTTATTAGCTAATTTTGTACATGAGCGATGTTATTACCGGTGCCACGGATTACAAAATTCTAGTGCACATGTAAGAAAATGATGTACCTATTTGACAAGAATTTGGGTTGAATATTTAAACTAAAAAGAGTAAAATAAAAGCTTTTTCAAAAAAAAATGTAACCGCCTTCAAAACCAACCACTAAAAGAGGGTAAAATAACCTACAAAATAACTTTTCTTTTGGAAGTCGGTGGCAAAAAAGACAATGAAAAATAAAACCACCGACTTCCGAAAGAAAAGTTATTTTGTAGGTTATTTTACCCTCTTTTAGTGGTTGGTTTTGAAGGCGGTTACATTTTTTTTTGAAAAAGCTTTTTTAATTACTCAGATGCATGTTGTATTTTCTTTTACATTTTATTAACAAGCAAAGCGAGCTGTAAAAGAATTTGATTAAACTACTTTTTCATTCAGTTGCAAGTTTTAATATTCTCTTGTGATTTAATTAACGACTTATGCAGAAAATTGTAGAATTTTCATAAAACTGTCCAGTCTGTGATTTCATTAAGAAAACAGGATTAAAATGCGGCGAATACAAAAAAACATTAGAGTCTGATTAAAAAAGTATAATTTCCTTTTCAGACCAGATAAGAATTAATAACACTGAATAATTTTCTTTTTCCGATACTTTTATAAACAAAGTTTCAAAGAATCTCAACAGAAAAGGATTCAACTAATTGAAACACAGGAACTTCATCTACCTGAGTTTTATAACTAAAGAACTTTTGCTTTTAAGAAAATCAAAAGGGAAATCATGTTAGAAAAGGTAGCCTTAGCGAATGTTATTTCCAATTTTATGTATCTAACAACTTCAACACTAATTTCTTAGAAAGAACATGAGTGGTTCGTTAGCTCAGAAGGTATGTTACAGTTTGTTAGGTCAAAGGAGACAGTATTCAAACCCTTAGCAGAGAAATAATCCTGATCAGAAAAGAAAATGGTACAACAAAAATAAATATAGGGAGTTTTCACGCAACGTGTGTCCTGTCCACACTTTTTTTTCAACCTGGTTAAATGAGTCCTCCCACCCAGGGCAGGAGGGACTTTTTAGATTTGTACTAACGGTGTCCTTCAATAGCTTTTCCACCCTCTTGTTCACCCTAACGATTCAATATTGTCTAACGATCCATTATCTAAGTTAATAAGGTTAATAATTACAGCTTTGCGCGCTTGTTCTTAGTTTTCATAAATAACAGATTTTATAGGATGTTAAAAATTTAAGTTCACATTTTTTTATATAATTAGGAGCAAAAAAACGCCGTTGAGGGCAAACTGCGGCCGGCGAAGGTACGGTGACGAACTAATCATATTCGCGGAGCGGAGAAGTTGCTTAAAATAAAGAGGTTTGGAAGGAGAAAGGCGTCCCCATTTGCCCAGCTGTGGGACACAGAAAAGGATAATAAAAAAAGGGGCAAAATAGGGCCATAGGGTCCGAGCGCCCACCAACTTTTCAAAGACATCACCAAGCGTATAGTCGACGCCTCGCGTGACCAGAGGGCGGGCCTATATCTTGGGCAAAGGATCAGCATTGCGATCCAACGAGGCAATGCTGCCAGCGTTCTGGGCACTTTCCCCATTGACAACGATGTGGATGAATTTTTCGACGCCCTGTAACTTTTTTTAGTTTTATTTCAGTCATTTTAGTAAATATTTTACCTTTAAGTTTAGTTTATAAATGTAGTATATGTGTATATAACCTTAGTTCGTGAAAAATAAAGGCACTCTTGAAGTTATTTGGCAAAAGTCGAATGCTAAAAATCCTCCTTCAATACGTCACTCGTTTAATATTACACATAAAGCCTCATCGTGCTACCCACAATAGTTCCATCCTCATTATGTAATCCCTTAGTGGAGTCTTGTACCGCCCATAGGAAGTGACGGCATTGTTGAGCTTTTGTACTCAGTGTACATAAATAATGATCTATTGCTTGTCTTTGTCACTTTTGCTTCAGCTGTAGGTATGTTGTTTATTTTTCTAATGGGATATCGATAGTATTTTTACCCAGTCATATTAACAATTTTTGCCCTATTTCTTTTCCAACAAATAAACCAAAATAAGTGGCATACAAAAGCCTCAGATACCTTGGATCTCATCTCGAAACAAAAAAACAGTCAATAAATGATATTCAATCATAAAATAACTCGACTGGATTAATCTACAGGCATAATTCAACCCGAAAAAACTGATTCATACACGAAAATCTTTCCACATTTCTCAACAAAAGAACAATCAATTCGAATTTAATATTCAAATATGGAACACGAAAGGTAAAAAAAGAAAATAACCAGCCAATTTACTTTTTCAACACCAACATCAAGCGTGTTATTTAACCCATTCAAGTTTACCCAAAAATACCTCTATTTACCATTCACCATTCAAAAGTGCTGCGGAAACTTTTCCGCTGGCCATTCAACGTGTATGGTGGATACACGGCTTTTTATCTTTCAAACTCCAACCCTTTTTGTTGCGATGCCTCGCACTCTGAAAATAACCAATGCATATAAAATGATTCATGGTCTCAACGTGGGCGCTGGATGCTGCATATCGTGCTCACACGGTCGCATTAATTACAAAATGTATTCTGGACTCTGGCTGTTATGCTTTGTGCTAGATTAGGGCTTTTGTTGTTTCAATTTTTAGTCTAAAAGTGGATAGTGAGCGGGCGAATTTACGTGTAATGTTATGGCTCGGACACGGGACATTAAGTTGTGCGCACATTTGTGGTGTTACGACTTGGAACGCTGCAGTGAGAACTTTGAGCTTGAAATGTGAAACGAGGCTTGGCCAGTGCCTTTTGTTTTCGGACTAGTGTACCTAATGTTAGATTTCGACGTTCTTAATTAAAGCGGACGCTGTCGGTAACGATATCAATTCCAACAAATGAAAATTGTTGTGTTGTGTGATGACCAATTTAACATGAGGTTGGTAAAATAATATTGATGGAAGAAAATATCACTCAGTGCAATAAAAACGTTTATTTTATTAACCTTTCTAAAGAAATTGTATTTTTTCAATGTGATTATTTTTTCTTTCAGATGGATGTGGTCTTGAGTTTAGTTTACGTCAGAGGTAACAGAGTCAAGGTCGACGATAAAAGGAGCCTTTTCAGAAGAAAATCCTATTTGAAAAACAGACTCGTAATCTTCTTAGTTACTAGTAGAGTTAGTATAATCCAGTGATGTATGCTCTTACAAAATATGTTAGAGAATAACCTTCGATAAAATAATAACAAACGAAATCATAATAATCAAATTCTTTATTAATACTTGTGGCCTCAGGCAATGCGTCATATCGTTCATAATGTAAACCGAGTGTACGGGCCTAATTAATTTAATTAATGGAGTAATATATCAGAGTTCTCGTATCATCTTAGCAAACACGTTCAAATTGCAAATGATGTTGAATTATGTTTGTATTAACCTTGACATATCTACATATACTAAAGGACATAGACCCTTAATGTAAATACATAACGTAGACCGTAAGGTTCTCGAATGGAGACCACGCACCGGCAAGCGCAGTACCTAATGACCGTCCACACAATACAAGGTGGACAAGACGATTCTCATTGCAGACAATGGTCCTATTGAAAACCGTAAGGCTTATGTGCAGCGTATGCGGCTGTATGGTTAATGAATGTTGATTCAGATAGTATAGATACTACTATCTAATTGGTTCCTTATTCGCGCCATAACTCGAACAATAAACATATAGGCTTGGCGTTACAAACATTGTCATAGTTTTCTAGGAACACCACCTTAGTTAACACAGAAAACCAGTAATGTCAGTATGGCCTGACATAAGAAGCTTGGCTAAAGTAGAAAAAACCTGTTCAGGCGATTGTTTCGCGGATTCTGACCTCTCCTCTCCCTGAAGCGTATGTATAATGTGGGTCCAGGTTCCTAGTGGTCACACCCGAGCAAATGCAACATACGTTACCTGTAACCTTCGGTGAGACCCGAGTAATAAAGACATCCATTGACGGTAATAGACCCTCACTAAGACCGCCTGCCTCATGACACTGTATTATTCCGGAGCCATATATGTTTTACTGTGTTACGTGGTGTGCAGTAGTTTCATTACCTTCTGGTATGAGATCGCTCCATCTTAGTCTTCTGGGTAGATTAGAATGAGGGGAAAGAGCAAATAAATAAATTAAAAGTTTAAATGTGTGTTATTTCGCAACAATGGTATGGGAAACTTCATGTCGGTGTCCTGCTTGCAATGTCTTTGTTTTCACCATAAACTGGAGGCAAACTGGAAATTCCAAACCAATAAATTGTTCTATGATTTTGGAGTGTGAACAATTTAGATTTGAATTCTCACGAGTTTTTTTGTCATCTATACTAATATTATAAAGCTGAAGAGTTTGTTTGTTTGTTTGTTTGTTTGTTTGTTTGAACGCGCTAATCTCAGGATCTACTGGTTGGAATTGAAAAATTCTTTTTGTGTTGGATAGTCCATTTATCGAGGAAGGCTATAGGCTATATAAACATCACGCTATCACTTATAGGAGCGGAGCAGTAATGAGAAATGTTTCAAAATCTGGAAAATGTATTCCTTTTTTAGAGCTTCCGTTGCGTGCGCTGCGTAAACGGTTAGAGTTTCGCAAAAAATATGTACTACGGAATTATTCCTCATAAATTTCCTAAAATAAAGTCCGCGAGAGCATATATCTATCTTTCAAGGTTAAGTCACTATAACCTTTTTTATGGGAACCAAATTTGTTTTAAAGTAATGCATTATTTGCGAAGGTGTTTTCATTACAATGATATAATCCTTATCCAAATTAATACGTTAATCATCACAAGCATTTAATTTTGAACGAAACTGCTCTTTACATCATTTGATTTCAATGAATATCTTAGGAGATATCACAGTTTCAAAATAATACCGCGTAAAATAATGACGGGCTGGCACAATTGCGTCGATAAAATCCCTCTTTAGGCCGGTCAGTATCGACATCAAACATTGCAAACGCGCATTGGTAACTACCATTTTGTTATAATTTGCAACCCTGAATACCCTGTGCTGTCAATTCAGTAGTTTTTGCGTGCGTATCTCATGAACCGTGATAGCTAGAGATTTGAAATTTCCACAGGTGACGTACATCTGTTGCCTGCTATAACAAAACATACTAAAAACCAGAATACAATAAATATTAAGGGGGGCTCTCATTGGTCGCGGGACTTATTTCATTACTGTGACCCCGGAACATAAAGAGCTATCGAAGGACACCATGGATTTTAGTCAGTACAATCTGACAGTCCCTTTCAGCCCGGAGTGGGAGGGCTCATTTGATGATTTTACCACGTAAAAAAAGGGGGGCTCCCATACAAAAAACATGGCTTCGTTACTGGTTTTTTGTAGATGTTATAAGTAATGTAATGTTTTGGAGGCTGTTTTCTCACGAACCGTGATAGTTAGATAGGGGTACATTTTCACAGATGATGTGTGTCTATTGCCGCTGTAACAACAAATACAAAAAACTGGTTAAGTGCGATTTTGATGCGACATTGACATTGACAGAACAGGGTTATCAGGGTTGCAAACTTGGGTGTTAAATACTCTAAACTCTAAAGGGACCTAACAAACATATAAAAGAATCGTAGTTACTGCGCGTTTGCAATGTTTGGTTTTTTTATGTCGATATTGACCGGCCTACTTTAAGGATCGTTTGGAAAGACTACGGGCTGCGTCCTCACCTTCGTCTGACGCAGTCCTACAGGTTTTCTTTTTTTCGTTTTCGGGAGGTACCTCAAGATTCGATGGCAATTAAGGGGAATGGTTAGCAGTCGGAATGCGTGAGGGAAAAGACATCCTCTACCTCTCGCCCCAGCCTCCACTGAAGATAACCCACGACGTCGGAAATAGTGCTCTTCAAGGGAACTGATGGAGACGGGACTATAGGACCAAACTCCTAACATGACGCGGGTGAAACCGCGGGCAGAAGCTAGTATTACATACTTTTGAACTACCTACTAATTTTCTGTTTCAAGGAAATAGAACACATTGACTGTAGAACGTAGAGCACCTACCTGTATCTGTTTTCGTAATATAATATGATTTTATATGCAAATATCTTGTTCTAGTACGACGTATTGGTTTTATACGTCCATAAGACTCAAGTTTGCATTCGATGACCGATCGATCGCCAACAGGAAATAAAGCGGTTGGGGACCAGTTCGCATGCAATAGCTGTTTCGATTACTAAACTACGGCTTTAGCTTGACCCTAACAAACTGTAGGTGGTTTACTGTTGACATCTGAAACAGTGTATCAAAATTTTCAAAAAATAAAAAAAATATAGCAACTTAATTTTCTTAATGCATTAATGTTTAAAAGAGGCCGGTGTTGTGAAACCAGATTTTTAATAAAATATTGCCACCTATCTACGACATTATAATAAAAAAGAGCTTTTTTGTGGCTCATAAACTCTCAAAACTAAAGAAAACTACTCATCGAAGACTTTTCAGCCTCTAGGTAAGATACGCGTCGCTCACTTTTTTACGATACCAACGAAACGCACATAACAGAGAATATAAAAACGTAATACCACCTTTAAAAAACATAACAAGGTAACATCCCTTTTATATCAAGACCTAACATTGTAACCAGCAAAAACCTTTTACCCTCACAACGCACTCTGACAAGGTATGTACTCAATACTAGAATTCTAGAAATCAGTGCCTGTACATGCTCCTATAAAAATAAATGGTACCAATTTTCCCCGATGCGCTTCCAATATAAACATTAGCAATCGTCGGGGCGTGAAATTTACCTTTTTACATGCTTGTCTATAGTACAAAATATATCTATAGGTATATTATATTAAATGATATGGCAGTTAAATAAATGGCATGTTCCTATTTTCTAGTTTTATACTAGTTTAAAAAATAATTTGACACTGGTACAATTTTTTGTCACGCTCAGAGATTTTTGTGTTGAGCTATTCTACTCGCTGCTCTAAGCCATTAACGATCTACAGGGATGACTAAAGAATTACTCAACTACTCATATTTTAGCGGGTTCGAAGGAACGTAAATATAACAGACGAAATGTGAGTATGCTCATTATACTGGAACCTCTATGCCTAAAACATGTGATGATGCTAAACTTAATATTTAAACTATTCGGAATTGGTCCAATCTTTCATTTCCATAAATAATATTTAATCAGCTGTTTAAGTAATTAAACAACCAATTTGACAAGATATTTCATTGATTTCGTCTTTGTCTAAACACGATGTTAAGAATTACGGCTGTTCGGACTATACCTAATATGCAATGGCACTAAAATAGCACCTAGGACATGAGAAGGAATGCAGACACTGGAATTGCCCGCGATACAACTGCAGACACGCAAAAGGACAATATAATTCCATTTCGTTCACTTTGACAGCGGATGTCAACAATAGTTGCGAGAGGGGTTTTTGCGAAGAATGACTTTTGACCGTATATGCTAACACAATGCCATCCGGCAAGAGAAACGATATTTTGTACTAATTTGGGTTGATCAAAGGTTTGTCTCTTAGCCCAAAAAATGCGATTTATCGAAGTCCTTACTAATACAATGGAAACGTTCGTAACAGCAAACGATGGGTAAAATAGACTGTATGTTTAATGATAAATTAATGTCGAGCACAGTAAATTGAGGAGTTATAGAGAAGTAGGAAAAAAGCATGCATAATTCGATGATCCCAAATGAATTGGGATAAGCCTAAAATCATCCAATGAGGCCTCCTACCCTGTGTGGAGTAGAAGGGCCTCAATTACGGAGCAACTAATGTTATAGGTTTGTGACGATTGTAATTTTCAAAAACAATGCTTGGAAAACTTTAAAGTAAATTTTTAAAAAATAGCGTTATTAGAGGTATACGGTGAAACTTAACACGAAAACCCATGTTTTCCCTTTCTAATTATATGTTTGTACTACAACAATAAATTCCATACCCGACACCTATTAAAATCCACTCACTTTAAAGTTAATGTATGTATAGGTAAAGGTCTCAATAAAATGAGCGCTCTATTTCGTTACATTTTAAATCGATTTAACTGCAAATTGGAATTTGATTGGATGTGCCGATCGTGGGTGGCTTGAAATGAATTTTTGGGGACTATTGGAAACATAATAGTATAGCCTCGTTTTATTTTACAAACGAATTGTTCATAAATGATTTAAACTCATTAATTGTAATGAATATTGAGTAAAAGTTTGTGATATTTACTCATCATACTTCAATTGACGATCAATTATTTTGAGTCTGCCATAATTGTTTTTTCTTTTTGTAATTCGTTTTCCAATGAAACTTCTTGTAGTCGTTTCGTTATAATTATATTATTTTTATGTTATTATACATTTTCTAGACCTAGGCTAAACAAGCCACAAAGCCACGGCTACGTGAACTCTTTTGAACCCATCAGGCCGATAGACACACCTCTCTACTTAAATATTAATACTACATTTATTTCCTCTTTCGATATGATTTGTACCAAATATTTATAACATATTCTTAAAACTACGTTGATTTTCAGCGATCAGAGAAATATTTGTATACGTCATACGAGTACTTCACAACTGGCTACATAGGTAACCCTGAAACGCTGTATCGAGTTTTCCATTTCATTTAATATTCACAAAGTTTATCAACGTTAACGTTTCCACTCGAATGGAAATCCTTGCAAACTCTACAAACTTTTCACATTAAGAAATGACAAACATAAAGCATTTATTTAAATACGTGCATTTGTGGGTAAGTACTTGAACTATTCACAAACAAAATGTCCACGTATATTGAGGTTGTTAGACGAAAAGCGGAACTTCAAAGGATGTAATGCGGAGGCCCGTTTAGTGGGGGCAGATGGGAGTCGGGTCGCGGTCAGCTTCATTTCCGAACACAAACCTAGATCAGCGGCTGTCCACAGGGTTGACCAAACTCCCGGATTACTTACTTGTGCTCAAGTTTGTTTAGGAACGTTGATATGTGTATATGTTAGAGCAAAAAATTCGAATTGACTTTTGAGTATGGCGTAGAAATAGTGTACTAACTTCGCTTGTTGACGGGAGAGTTATACACTTATACAGAGTGATTCTTTATCTTTAAAGTGGGGAATAGTGTTCTAACTTTGATTGTTGGCGTTAATATACAGCGTGATTTTTTTAATTTGGACAAAATGGGGAAATACAAATAAAACTGTAGGAAGCTTTTACTTACTTTTGACGAAATCATTTTTGCCACACTTCATTTTTTTTTGGATTTTCATACAAAATTAAAAATAGGTATCCAAATATTTACGCTCTTCAATTTTGTTCCGTACGGAAATAATTTCAATATAAATAGTGCAAAAAAATTGGGCATACAAGAAGTTGATTTAATGACTTAGTAATCTAACTACGCAGATACGAGTAATCTGGTTCATATCTTTTTGAGCAGGTTTTATCGGCAGTTTGACAACAAACAAACAAATAGCTTTCTTCATTAAAATTTTATTACAGTTCCTTTTTAATGAACGCTGTAAATATTCTAGGGTTCATACATTGTTCGGGGTCGCGGGACTATATGCTAACTGTGGCCCCGGAACGTAAAGAGATATTGAAGGATATCTTGGATTTGAGTCAGTACAAGTCTTACAGAGCCCTTAATATGAGTTTTCAGTATTTTACTTTACAGCGTCTTTCCAGTAAGTATTTACAGCGTTTCTTGTATAGAAAAATGGAACAGCGCCTCTGGTGTACAAAGAAGGAACTAATTTTTTTCCTTGAAATTAATGTCAAAGTTCCAGTTTCCTATACGTCACATTAACTGAAAATTCATGATAAGGCCTATGATTTTGCCAAGTAAAAAAAGGGTACATACATTACCACACATTACACCTTGTAATAATGGTTTATTACTAGTGCGAGTTACTAGTTCCCAGAAAAAAACATGTCAAAGGAAATAGTTACCTACTTTACACTGGACTAAATGTAATTTATGTGACCCAAAACTATAATTTAGTCCCGGTAATACATTTATGTGCCATTAGCATTTTGGCACCAAGAGAGAGCTAAAACCTACATACATTTATTACGCAGTAGCACAGCCTCAAATGATTTAAGTGGATACATGGGAGTATTTGACCTATTTAAGTATTTCAATTACATCTATAAACTGCATCAGAGGAACCCAAGATATTTTTCTTAATAACCGAATATTTGTTGTAAATTGGCCAAAGTTGCTAATATTGGCAACATTATTGTTAAAACATCTTTTCACTTGTGCTAGAAATAAGAGAATGTTGTGAGAAAAATAAGAACAAGCTATCAATTTAAGTTATTTTTTTACTCATAGATTAACAAAGGTATATTTTCAAGTGGCTCTTTACGTTTTTTAACAAAATTATGCTTTATCTCATTGATAATGATTGTCCAAACATTAAATCATCTCAAACTCTTTTACAAGTCAAAAAGACACTATTTTTAAACTACATAAATGAGGCCGGTGTTTCGTACCTGCGAGTACTCTGAGAAGAAACATCCGAAACAAACTCAGAGCCCACAGTCTCTTTTAAAGTCCAAAAAAAATTGTATTAATCAAGTTATCTTTATAAGAACCACGCAGATGTCTTAATTATTGATCAATTCCCAAATTAAGCAAATTAGTATTAGATATTGCCTATAAGAATGTCTCAGTAGCAGCCCAGAGAGGGTACTTGTGCCATGACATGAAATTAAAAAAAGTCAAATAAAAAAAAAAGTTTCCTGTTCTGGCAACCCTCAGTGTCGAAACTGCGATGTCACATTAAGGTCTAAACCTCTAATATACACAGTCGGGTCATAAGTTCTGTCACATAGGCAAAATTTCGAATTTAGAATGCAAGTCGAAGAAATATGATGGGCATTCGAAAATTGAACATTTATAGAATATAAAAACAAGGGATTCTGGAATTTCCTTCATTTTCTAAAATGGAGTGGACACGCAAAGAAGACAGAGTCGCAGTAATTGCATTGCATCGTTGCGGTCACGAGCCAACTGAGATTTTCAAACTGCTCAAAAATTTGAAAATTCCAGTTAGATTTATTTATCGTACGATCAAACGATTCAGGGAAGATTCAAGATTAGAAGACAAAGAAAGGAGCGGTTGACCTGGAACTGTTCGGACTCCAGCGGTCATCTAAGCAGTGAAGGCGCGATTCCAACGAAATCCAGTCCGCAAGCAAAAAATGTTGGCTCTGCAAATGGGACTAAGCAGAACTACTGTTAAAAGGGTGTTGAATGAAGATCTTGGACTGCGTGCTTACAGAAAAAAGACAGCACATCTTCTTAAAGCGCGTCTGAAGAAAATCAGACTCGATAGATCCCGAGTGTTGTTCAAGCGGTACGCTGGAAAAAAATACCGCGAGATACTCTTTTCGGATGAAAAAAATTTTAATGTTGAGGAGAGTTTCAAATAACAAAATAATAAAGTGTATGCACACTCTAATGAAGAAGCGAGCAGACGTGTGCCACGTGTTCAGCGTGGTCATCATCCTTCGGCATTCATGGTTTGGCTTGGGGTGTCCTATTTGGGTCCAACAGAGGTGCTTTTTTGTGAAAAAGGAGTGAAAACCAGTGCTCTCGTATATCAAAACACAGTCCTAACAATCATTGTGGATCCCCTTTCAAAAACAATGTTCAAAAACAGGCACTGGGTATTCCAGCAGGATTCTGCGCCGACTCATAAGGCGAAAAGTACCCAAAACTGGCTCACGACCCGTGGAATCGACTTTATCAGGCATGAGGATTGGGCTTCCTCCGGCCCAGACTTGAATCCCTTGGATTACAAAATATGGCAGCACTTAGAGGAGAAGGTTTGCGCTAAACCCCATCGCAATTTGGAGTCACTTAAAGCATCCCTAATTAAAGCAGTCGCCGATATTGACATGAACGTCGTGCGTGCTTCGATTGATGACTGGCCTTGCAGATTGAAGAGTTGTATCGAAGCTCGAGGAGGACATTTCGAATAATTTTAATGTAGTTTAAATCTGTATTTTATACCCTTTCATTTGATATATAAATGGTTGTAGTACGTAACTTATTGTGTCATTTATTTAACTTTCCACTTGTGACAAAACTTATGACCAGACTGTGTATTGTAAGCTATCCGATCGCAAATGAGTCTATTGCGGTGAATTTTCTGCAGACCCGAGATTATAACGCAAATACACTGTTGACCTGTTAAAATAACCAAGGGAAATTAAATTCATTCATGTACGTAAAATTGAATTAATTCGAAGTAATTACTTTAAAAGCAGGACATGTTTCTCGTTATTCGTTTCGTCGAAAAACTATAATTTTCAAGTAATGCTGATTACAGACAATAATTAATTCTCATGGTACAAAAAGGATGTAGTATCCTATTTTTCTGGCATACCCGTTCTTAATTTTAAAATCATAGATTTTTATTATTTATTTATCGAAAAGCTTGCTTTTGACTTCGGTGGTATCGCACTTGATGGTGAGCGATGATGTGGTCAACGCTGAAACACGGTTATCTAGAAGTAACCTAAGTATACACACTGCAAGGTTGTAGCTACGAGTATCAAGAAACTATAATTATGCATTCACAAGATTTTTATAAAGGACTAAAGATTTTTATGTTTGACCCTGATTAACTTATCATACACTGTTTTAGGCTATTTCACAATTTAAAATGTCACTTACGGGATATCTTCCGTGATTATTGTTTTGAGTTCCCGATATTTCGAAGATGCTGTTGCAAGCAAGAAGATGCTGTTGCAAGCGCCATGATCGCGGGAATTGTAACTTATCATGCGTTTTTGACGTCAAGTCTTACAGGCTCGTCAAAATAACTTCATAAACAGCATTAACTTTATGACTATTATTTAATTAAACAAACTACCAACAAACTCGTTGCTCCCAGTTCAAGAACTAAATAGCTCACGATGCCACGAAAGAAGAATTACTACGTGCAGCACATTTATTTAACTTTTTTTATAACTGACGACAGAGTTGGTTAGCTCAGTTGTACGTGAGCCTTATGTGGACCACTTAATTATACCATCTGGCAGTAACAAGCTAACCGAGTAGTTTATTGTGATAGTGTACTCTAAATGTAGGTACTTTGAGCTCATTACAGCTTCTGTCTAAACGTTGACCGTTGTCATTGCTTAGTTTACCAGAATTGTACCTATTCTGAGTGAGTGAACAAAATAGTAAGGATGCGTTCACATTGAATAATTATACATCGAACTATTCATGAACTTAGCATAGTAAATTATTACGACTTCATAGACAAGGTTCACCACGTAGGCCCAGTATGGGTTGACCGATGTAACATGTATTTCGAATTTTCGGTTCTAGGACATGCCGGATTCCTCACAATGTTTCCGTCACCGCTTTGACGACACCTCCCTTGTTCGTTTTTGTATAATTTCGTTGCGGGATCCAAATCAGTTAAGTTCATTTTCGGTGGGACAGTCCTAAAAAAATATGAAGTGCCTAGTTGTCTTAGCCAGGAACGTCGATATTCGAATTTTGGCTCGAATTTCAACCTAAAATCTCATAATCTGAGGCATCCGCTGATTATACATAGCTTTAAGTTTGATGATGCAAAAGTGGACTACCGTTTTGCATTAGATCAATTACGTGTGATATGACACAGAACATAACGCATGAATGAAATACCTTGCTCTAAATAATCTAGAAAGACTTGTTTGTCCCATTTTACCCATAAATAAAATTCCTTCATATTTATGCCAGCGTCCTTCAATGAGAAGATAGTTTGCAAGATAAAATAAGTTATAATGCGAGGCAAGGCCACGACTAGGAAATATTTTTCTCACAACTTTTTCACCTCACTTTTATAACGGATAAAGTTAGAAGCGAGTATAAACAAGTTCTTTTGACATGATGAGCAAAATACAACTTTTTTTCTAATATCACCACGCGGGATGGGCTTGGCAAGCAATTTTCTCGATAAATAAAGTACTCAGTATTCACACTACATCCACGATTAAAACTGAGATAAAACTAGCTTGTGATCGCAGTTATGGTCGCATCATAGGGCATAGCAAATTACTCAATAATTTGCAATATTGCAAATATGCGTCGATATTTACATTACGTTAAATCTACTCATCGTAAGTAGGTATCATCTGTACAGGGCCAATACTTACATAAATAAAAAATCTATCTATTCAAAACCCAAAATTTTTACACCTACTCGTAGCAGTAAGTTAAGCATAGTAAGTAAGTTTGCTAACTGTGACTGAAACTGGAATAAGTAGATCCCGATTACGATGTTGGCCTCATGGAGAGGGTTGATTTAGGTTTCATTATGATGTTTTGTAACCATACCTAGTTTGACCACACTGTACGAGATACCTATATTATGACCAGACCTTTTTACGACACACTGTATTTGCCCAATGTCAGAAAAATCGATCATCCATTTTCGCATGACAAACATCCAAACATCTTCACAAACCTTCACACTCAAATGGAATTGCCAGTATATTTGCTCCCACAAATCCTAATAAACGACCAACTCGACCTATCTTTTCATAAAACGAACCTCTAAATATCACGAGCCACGAGACCTACTTGAAAGCGTCACCACGAAAAAACTTGGCGCAAAATAATTTCGCCCGTCGCATCACTTGACCCCACTCAAGTCAATAGTGGCCGATGATGGGCCAGCCAACCCGATGTTGGCCATAAATAAACAAGTGTCTACACCACTCGCACTTGACGGAAATGCTGTAGCTTATACTTAGAGCTAGTTAGGACCTAGTAAACTATGTAGTTGATGACGTCAGAGTTTGGTCAGCTGAGCTATTTTTTTAAAAGTGCTGGTGTAGCTTCTTTGAAAGTTTGTAATTGTACCTTTTCATAAACAGTAAAGTAACATGTAGTTGTTGTAAGAGTCGTAATTACTATCAAGTTTCATAATTTGGCTACTAAAACTTTCGCTTAGCAAGTTGAGCTTGATTTAGTTAATTCTATTAATTGTCATTATACTCTTCTTTATGACCTGTACACGACCTTAGGCATGGCGACTTGGCACGCTTCATTCGCAGTGATACGCGCGCTTTAAAAAGTGTCTTGTACTCGCGAATCCCGTCAAGCCGAGCCATGCCTGGTACCTCTTGTAATTTGTGGCCAAGCACATAGATACCTACATAGAAAACCTACTCTTTATTATGCCCACCATACAAATTACGAGTATTTACAGATACATAATATATCTTATACATAGGGAGACAATGGCGGTATTTTCGCTAAAAGCGGATTTTTTCAAGACCACCTTTTCAAGCAGTTGTTATGACTCAAAAGAATTATTTTGTAACTATTCAGTTCAATGTTATCAACAGTTATAAATCTTCGCTCGTAATAAACTTATACTAAAGTTAACAAAACCAATTTGAAGTTAATTCCACATAAAAAATGAAAGAGTATTAGTCTGGCATTGAATAAAAACTTATAATAACATTATTTACCTACTCTAAATATGGTGCTTACATAAAAATAACGCTAGCTTATATTTTATGGAATGATGTTATTTATGTGTAGCAGAGAGGACATAACTTATATATTTTACACACTTAAAAATTTAGAGTGCACAAGTGAGACTCATCACGTGGGACTTTTACTGAACATTATTTGATTTTGTCAACACCTGAAAAGCTCGAGAACAGTGCATCGGTCCCGACTTACGAGTTGTAGGTCATGGGTTCGAACCCCGCCAGCCGCATTACTTTGTGTAATTTATTTCATCATCACTGCTCTCAAAACGGTGAAGGAAAACACCGTGAGGAAACCGGCATGTGCTAGAACCAAAAATTAGGAGATATGTGACATCTACCAATCCACACTGGGCGTGCGTGGTGGAGTATGGCCCAGTCCCCCTCACAGAGAGGAGGCCTGTGTCCCAGTAGAAGGGGAACATTATAGGCTGATGGTGATGATGAAAAGCTGAAAAGTTAATCGTTCATTGAACCAGCTGAATAATATATAATTCTTTAAAACATCTCAAGGTTTATACAGACGTATTATATTATGCTAGCTTATGCACACGGCTTCACCCTCATGAAGCTTGGTAATTGCTCCATGTGATCGTATCACCTAAGTGTTCGTTTAGGTTATAAACTATCTACGTGTGCTTATTTCAGCTTTTTAGTGCGAAAATTTATCAAATATAGAATTATCCATCCTTCCAGCCATACATACACCTTTACATACTTACATAAACCTTCGGATTTGTTAAAGTAAACAATATCTAGTAAGATGGATTTTAAGACCAAAATTAAGGTAGGATGTTGGCCTATTAGCTTAAAGCTCTTAGATAAACACATGAAAAATGATTCAACTGAAAATAAAAATTGCGGCGACCACCCTACATGAAGTATAAATAAAAACTTCACCACCCACAGCGAATAAAGCTAAAAAGTAAAGAAATGAAACAGACAGCTATTGGCCCTTTAATCTCTCCCTTCTCTGGGGACCTGTCGACACCCACACATGCTCAGAACAAAGCCCTGTCAATACCTAACTCATCCGAAAAGAAAACATAACGAAGGTGAATTTATAAAAAAAAACCTCCAACAGATTGAGAATGTGATCTGAATAATAATGTTCCATCAACGCCCTTATCACGAGCTCACAGCTTATCAAATTTGTTGGCCAGCCCTTATTAAGCCTCTTGAGATTTTCATTAACTTTATATCTCAGAAAACACAATGGAGTTCACATAAAATGTAATTGTTTCAGTCAAAAAAATATAATACAGCAAGATATTAAGCCCCAGCGAACGTTAAATTTAAATTATACGGAGCCTATGAACAGCGTCCAGTGGTATTTTATTAACTTAATAGGACTTAAGTTAGGCATAATTATCTTGGGCAAAGTTTTAATTTTATACATTCCGCTGAAATATCGTTGAAAATATTACTTCGTTTGTTTTATTTTTTATCTCCCTGGCTTGGTTAGTGCGAATTTTAATTCGAAAATTCGTTTTAAAGTTTCATTCCTAACAGTCTTTTGTAGCCAAAAAGTTTTAAAAGGCATTCTCACGTACACACGTTTTCAGTTAAATTAAACAAAAATATGATGAAGAAAATAAAACGTTACAGTTATTTACGTCTAGACTAAGTTTTGTGGCATTAAGTGTCTTTGACAGACACCACATGGCGTGGGTAGCAGGTAAAAAGAAAATTACATAAATGCTTAACTAAACCCAGACAGCCGACCTTTACATACAAAAGGGCCAATTTGTGCAGGTCACATTCAACTTATTGTAAAGACATCATAGCCACTTTTAGGTCAATGCTCACATAATAATATGTTTAACATTAGCTAAATATCATATTCGTAGCGCTATTAAATATTGTTAACAAAATAACTATTATATTGTCGTACCTACTAATAGAATTGGTCGTAGCTCCATATAACTTTGTGTGACCTACATCGTTAAATTAAGATTTATTTTGTTTTTTACCTTTTATTCTGAAAAAGAATATTATTATATTATTAAAGCTTTTCTGCTGAAATAAAAATTCGACTGCGAGCAGGGTTTCAAACCTACGTCCGTCTGAATGAATACTACAAGAGTCTCAGCAACTCAACTGGTTATCGCAATACTGCCCAGCAAGGTCGACACCGTCGGAACTAATTTCGTTCATAAACGTATATCGACGACGTTTCTCGAAGTGAAGCTTTATGATTCGTTCACGTTTCACGTTTATATAATAAAATTTTCCTTGAACTAGTATGTAGGCAGGCTAGTATCAACATATTGGCAAATCAGTTTGACAGCTGCAAGGTTTCGTCAACACGTAACTCCGCTCTCAGCAAACTGACAGGTGGTCCGTTAGAGCTTTGGTCAGATGGTGATCGACTACGCGTAAGCGGAACATAGATCTATGTAATCACGGCGGCGAGTTACTGAAAGCATGGCAACGGATCATCGTAAGTTCAGCGAAGATTTGGGGAAGACAAACAGTTTATTAGTTGATCCTAACTCAAGGCGATGCTGTCAAGAATTAAAGTTTGTTCGATACTCATCTTATCCATAGCTTATAACTGTATTTTTACCTTTATCCAACTCGTTATTTGTATGTGAAAACAACTCGTTGTTTGTATGTAAACACCGATTAACCCAGGCTGCAGACTCGTGGCTAAATAATTGAAGCGACATACCTAGATCTTCAAGTCAACAAGAGATAAGTGACCCCCTCTTTTATTGGCTAATGCTAAACCATCAAATGGGTCCCCCGTCCTGGATGGAGCAGAGAGACTGTAAGATTCTCTGACTAAAATACAGTTTTGTTCTTTCGGTTGTCCTTTGTGTTCCATAGCCAGGGTATCCTGTTTGGACGACCATCTAACTGTCTTGTTCTGACGACTGTCTGTTATGGTTACCCATCATCGACTCTAAGGCCTAGGCAGACGACACTACAACACGTTTAAAATTAAATTTATTAACAAACACATATATAATTAAAATGTCTAGACTTTTGAACACGTAAACATTTAAGCGATGAAAGTTTAAAACGGAGTTCGTGTTAAACTAAGTTCAGCTTGAAACAACATTGCAAGGAAATGAAAGCCAGTGCCAAAAAAGTTTTTAATCATTTGAGAATTCTATGAGAATGCAATAAGGCGTAGATATACTATTTTGTATTATGTGATTTTTTTTTAAACCGACGGGTAAAACATAAAGAGCTAAGTTAGCTTTTTTTTTTAGGTGGTAATATCATCAAATGAGTCCTCAGACTATACTGTCAGACTCTTACTGACTAAAATCCACCCGTGTTCCTTCGGATGCCCTTTACGTTCCGGGGCCGCGGTATCCTGGGTTAAGAAAAAATCCGGACGGCGAGCTACCCATTACTCACCGTCCGCAAGCCCGCTCCGCCGCTGTGCCCTCTGCTGATCAGAGGGACACGCGTTGGAGCGTCCACGCGACAGGCTATTCGCATACGGGCAAAGAGACCTCTTAGGCACACAGTGGCCTAAGGGAGAGTTTTTGCCCGCATCCCAGGGTACACCGGTCCGAAAAACTAAGAGGGAACTCCAGGCCACGGGCGCACGTGGAGGTTTCCTGTCTTAGCACCCCAGCTAAGTTAGCTTAAAGACGTAATGTAATAGTATGATTATTTCTTCATACAAAGCAGATTTTCAATACAGACCGGTCGATCGGTACGGGTAGATCGGTGAGTTTGCCAAGTCTTCACCTTTGTCTAACATGAGCGAGCGCATATAATTACATGGATCTATTTTGCCTGCACCGACCAGTATTCATCCGTACCAACCTATTTGTCCGAAAACCTGATTGTTAATAAACTTACCCAGTTTCTTAACTAACTGGTTAACTATGGAACCTTTAGTGTCTCAGATTTAGTTGTCAAAATGAAAAAAGGGGAAAACGGTGGGCTTGAAGATTTTATCGAAAAACGGTTTAAAAGAAATTATGTTTTCGAGGTGGGAGGACTCATTTGATGATTTTACCACGCAAAAAAAGAAGGTGGGCTAAAATAAGGAAATTATTATGATAGTTAAAATTCGCCTGAGATAGCTAGAAACTAAGCGATATTAAACAAAACAAAAGTTAATTCATTTCCACAAAAATATTTTTCTATGCTTATACGTAATGTTATTTCTTACGAGACAATAATATCGCAACGTCATCCATATTACAGCTTTCCCATAATTCTGACCACCTAAATCAAAAACAATAATAAATAGATAATACTATCAAAACAAAACATGACATTCAACCGCATTCCTTCCCATAAATAATGGCTCAACTGTTACAAGAAAATGTTGTATCTATGAAATACGTTAATTCGCGTGTGTTCGCAGGCGATGAGCCAACAAATTGTTATTATTTATAGTTGTGTGCGTGCCAACGTCGTGTGATACCGCATGCATCGCATGGAAGAGAAAAAAAAAGAAAATAATTAGAACATGTCTTTGTTACGGTTTAAACGAAGATATAGAGGTATAAAGAGGGGCATGCGGTCGGTGATGAGTATGCGGATGGCTAGTAATGGGTGACTCGCTGTCCGATCATGGACCACACCCGGATCGAAGGCGCATCTTGTTCCACGCGCGCTTCAAAGAGGAGTAAGCGAGTTGACAAGACCCCCCTTAGGTCGCGGGACAGTCTCAGGGAACCGTGACCATGAAACATAAAAGTCTATTTAAGGATCACTTTGGATTTTAGTCAGAACAAGTCTGATCAGTACCCTTAGCACGAATTTTCAGTATTTGAGACGTAAACTGGAACTTTGACAATTTCAAATTGACAATTTTCAAGGAAAAAATTAAGTTCCTTCTTCGCACTCCAGAGGCGCTGTTCCATTTTTCATCCAAGAAACGCTGTATTTATTGGAAAGTAGAACTGTTAAGTAAAATAGTGAAAACTCGTGCTAGGGGTACAGATTTTGAAATTGGAATATTTACTTGGCGTTTACGTAACTCACTCGTGATAGCGCTTTTATGTTTCTTTCTTGAGACACAATGTCTCACTGAGAAATGTGAGACATTGTGTCAACGTCGTAAAATGACTGTGACATGAAATTGTCTTTGATTGCAATAAACGACCACGAGTGTAAACGACCTTTCAGGAAAATCCTCCTATCAAACTGTTTTCATTGTGGATAGGTAGGGACAATGTTTTTCAAAGTTATAGAACAAATAGCGTTTTGCCACGGCGCGGCGGCGTACCCGATAACTTTATGGAATAATTATAAGTATTATCAACACAACAAAAAAAAAATGTGCAGTCGTTCGGAGTTAATGCGCGTACAGACAGGCTTAAGTGGTTTTGTTTTATATTATGTAAAGAAAATCCGTATCCATTTAAATGCGTTCAATTACTTTTCCATGGAGAGTGAGAGCCATTAATAAGTCCACTAAACTTCTCGAGCAATTCAGTTGCAGTAGCGTATAAATTAACCAAACGCTGCAGCTTTAGCCCTCCGCACTCCGTTAATAATTCCCCACATGATTACCGGTTTCCGTTCGCCGATGGAATTACTCTGAATTTTTCATTAAGCCCGCCATCTAATTATAGCAAGGAACGGTTACAGGTATTTACGCTGTAATTGTTGAAATTCTGTTATTTCCTCGAAGCTATCAATATAAGTAATTACGGAACTTCGGTATCATCCTGTTATTTAATTTACACCTACACTTAAACGAGGATTAAATGCCACGGACCATTTCCATTTCATTTCCATATATAGGAATATTTCATTACTTGAGAGGTGATGGGCGAGCCGGCCGTAGGTAGAATTCTACACGTAATTAACATTATTTTATGAGGTGTCTCCTGTTTATTTTAAAATAATGAGTGAGGTATTTTGGTGTCATTAAGCCAGGAACATTTCTCAAACTACAAACAAGTGAGGTTAAAGTGGGAAGTGGTAATTACGCAACGTATGGAAGCTTATTTAATATTAGTCTTCTTCTTCCTGCCCTTATCCCATTTTACTTGGGGTCGGCGCAACATGTTTTTTTCTTCCATTCTCCCCTATCAAACGTCACCGAATCATTTACTCCTTTTTCATTCATAATATCATCCCTTACACAATCCATCCATCAACATTCATACTCATCACTCTCTTAGCCACATGAGTCTCATCCTCATCACATGTCCATACCAAGACAGACGACTTCCTTTAAATTTTTTCTGTAACAGGTGCTACTTTCAAACTTCCTCTTATAAACTTATTTAATATTAGTACAATCCTAAAATATACCTGATCATGAATACTCCGAGAAATGTTTTAACTTTTTCTAAGGTCACTGGACGTTCGATTGTGTTTGTAACCATCGGGACCGTGTTTTAGAAGACTTCCACCTGAGCAAAGCCGGGACAGGCCGCTACTATATTATAAAAACGAACTACCCCATTTCTTGATAATGGAATCCGAATATGTTTCAATAAAACTACATTTCAGTAACAAAAGCCACTCCCAATTAGTCATTTAACAAAGGAATAGAATTTAATACGATCCACCGATCAATAGGGATTAGGCTTAAGGTTCAGTTAAAGCCCGCGCCATTTGTTCAAATCCTCTAGGATTGTCGTGGTGTTTGCCATAGACTACTTAGCGCAATTTGTTCGACTTAATTGATAGAAAGGGATTATTGTAATGCTTGCAGACTTGTTGCATATCCACATTCGCGGGATTTGTACGTTGTTTGTGATAATTTTCGTGAAAGCTTCGATATGTAAGTGGATTTGGTTTATATTTTTTTTATTTTATTTACTACACACAGCTAAACTAGGATAAAGTGAAACACAGTCACAGGTTAGTAACTGTTACAGAGAAAACTCCTAACTTTATTATATCTATCACAGTATCGTATTGTACCATCATAACTTGAGACACAGCACCAACATTTTCAATATATGCAGACAGTCTGCAATGCAAATGAACCAGAACTTTGAAACACAATACACGTACACTACAGACACACACGTATAGCTGGAAAACTCGCTAGCGATCAGTGCACAAAGATAGAAGTCTTAGCAGTTGCTTCCAAGTTTTGTGCGTGACCGGCGTTTTACCACTTACAGGGTTCTTGGCTTGCGCCAGAGTTTCGATCAAATTGAACACGGAGCGCACACTTGCAGTTTCTCAATGCCGAATGAAAGCAATTTTGCTTTAGAATTATTTTGAACACGTTTGTAATATGTCTGGTTGTGGGTTCGGTGGAAGAGTATTACAAATTGGTTGAGACAAGTTTGAGACTTTGCGGGTTTTATTGTGAATAATGCTTTTCAGTATAAAAGAAATACCTTCAGCGACTGTACTGACTCGCCTTTTTAGTATTAATCATTTTATTAAATTATATTTCAGAGACCTAGAAGTTAACAACAGCCACCCATGCACGTGAAGGAAAAGATAGATAAAATAATCTGAAATATTTTATCGATGGTCTTGTGTTTGGTCACTGTCGTCAGATGGTAAGCAATGATGGGACCGACAGTGAAGCAGGCTTGTCTAAAATTAAACTATTCAAAACCCCAAGATTGTAGTTATCAGGAAACACAGAATGTGGAAAGGATTTCCATTTCTATATATCAATAAAAGTAGCCATGTCAGAGACTTTTAAGGATCTCAGATGACGCTTAATAACTCTCTTACCAGAGATGGCCACAATCATCTCACACGAGTAAGATAAATCATATTATCCATAGTTAATTTAACAACCTGTGTGAACACAGAATAAATGAGCAACGCAACTTCACACACGAAATCACATAAAACGCAAAGCAAATTCAGCAAGTTAGACCTTTCGGTCTGTCGCGCCTAAACGGTCTAGCGAATAAGCACAAAAGAGAGCAATTGAGTACCAGAATGTGAATACAATTTGATTGCCACTCACCCTTCCATATTCGTGATAGACGGCCGTCGGACTGAAACGTGTCCGGCTGTGACGAATGGCGGCCATTTTGCGCGCCTTAATAATAACTGTCAAATCATGACCGTTCTGTCATAGAGCAAATAATCATCAAGGAAATTAATTGTGCGGTATTTCTGTGTGATTTATCAATCGTTTCATATGAATGTGAGCTATTTGTTAACTTAATAGCTGTGTGGATAAAGTGAATACGTTTATTAGTTTGTTATTCTGTAGCTTTTCATGTGCTACGGACATACTGGGAATGGAAACCGCATTAATTTATGTTTATTCAAAAAATATGTTATAAATTTTCGCAGAACCATGTTAAAACCGCATAAACTGGGCACATTTACAGCTTATTTCAAGTGAAAATATAAACTAAAACCTGGATTTGCACCTCAAATAATTCGACACCGCGGAAGTAAAAAATTGCATGTTGCGTAATCCGAGCAGTCAGGCATGAAATGCGGCATGCTACTTTAATTATATTAAGAGCTACATTTACTCACATTAAATGCTAACATGCCGTCATAATAAGATTATATTCATTTCATTAAGCGTGCCCGTAACACGGTAATCCCGTGGTGTTAATTAAAACAAACGAAAT
Organism: Agrotis ipsilon; assembly: GCA_028554685.1. NCBI lineage: Eukaryota > Metazoa > Arthropoda > Insecta > Lepidoptera > Noctuidae > Agrotis > Agrotis ipsilon. The sequence goes on along the minus strand of CM052961.1, from coordinate 3,982,733 downwards.
TAATTTAATATTCCAGATACATCTGTTTGTGTCGTTTCGTTACTTTATATTCCTGCATTTTAACACTGTTTGCGAAAATTAATGCGTGGTTTTAGATTGGATCAAGTTCAATGATTAAAGACTATGTAGCAAGGAACATAATCTTCATATTTTATGTTGACTAAATCTAGTAATCTTTTTATTTTGCCGAAGTCCACAAGTCATTTCTTTTTTTTAGTGTCCCAGGACAATTAATTTCTTGAAATTTTGCCGTAAAAATATATTAAAAAATAAAATGCTATTTATTTATTATATTTCCTGGTATTGTGAATAACATTTTGAATCAAATAAATCTGTTCGTTTAAATGTCAGTTCAAGTAAATAACCTTCGGGATCGGTGGAACGTATAAATAGAACGATTTATTAAACTCGATCCATCCATAACTTATTAACGTAGGTCGGAATTAGGTATGAGTTATTCATTTACTTACACTGATTTCATACAGCGAAAGAATAAAGTGGATATGCCCCAAAGTCCGGAATTTCTTATAAAGAGCAGAAAAATCCCGTGACTCATTAAGTAAAAAGTTATTTGCTTCTACACAATTTATTTGTCCATTCCCTTATGTTATTATTATGTATTTGTAATACTGTTTTCCACAAATTATCTATTAGGGATCCCTGGAAGATCCATATTAATACCAACATTTCGATGCAAGTACTAAAATAACTCCGCCTAATTGCGACCTCTGCTTATTAATTAACTGACAATTAATAATAGGTAGGTATCTAATAGAAATGCTAATGACACATTGTATTAACATAGTAAATTAATCTATATCAAACCATTTCTGTAAGCCTTCGAATTCGAGGAAATATTCAATAGAAAACATTATAAATTGGTTTAATTATAAACTACCTATTCATCATCTGCCTAGCCTTTTCCCAACTATATTGCGGTTGGCTTCCAGTCAAACCAGATTCAGCTGGATATCAGTATTTTACATGGAGCGACTGCCTGTCGGACCTCCACAACCCAGTAATTGGGCAATACCATATCCTATGGTAAGACTGGTTGTCAGACTTTAGAACTTCTGAGTAACAGTAACGACTGTCAAAGATTACAAATAAAATACTAGATTTACAAACTACCTATTCAATAAAATGATAATTGATTGCGTGTCTCGACAAAATCTAAATATAAGAAGAATAACTTTGTGGCTTCAACAGGTGTCCTGAAATGTAGGCAAGAAACTAACTGACAAGCATTTTGACACAAAGCGAAATTCGTGAATTTATATATAGACAGAAACAAGAAAACAAAATAAACTGACATTAGGATTTACACCTAATTCCTAACACATGTTCAACATCATTTATTTCCTTACGCTTCATATATTACTAGGAGTGGAGTTACCTAATCGAATAAGACCCCAAATAAAATCCCTTTCAAAACCAAACTCACCCAATACATCTTCCAAACAAAAGGTATAATACTTTTACTTTCAATCTAATCACAATTAGGTAAGTAACCCATGTAATTACTTAAAGTCTCGAGATCCTCTCGGCCCAACAAAAAGAACCTGGCTATTTCATCGGTTACAAAGGGAATTTTGCCAAACTTCATCAAGGGTTCGAGAAAAAGTCGGATTCCGAGAAGAAAGATTTGACCCTCCTAAGTTCGGGGCACCTGACATACATAGGGGCTGCAATGTCTTTATCTTATTACCTGCTACTTAAACTTTATCTACATGTAAATGGGGGAAAAGAATGGTAATGATATTTAAATGATATCGTAATAGTAAGAATATTTTTTCACGATAGGGGAATTTTAATAAGCTGAAATTTTACCGTCCCTTACTGTAATAGTAAATCTTTATTTATCTCTAAATTGCAAGCAACTAATTTTAAATTCATTTTCAAAATATACATAGATCATAGACTCTTTGTAGTAAGTAACACGCCCTTCTACTTGAAGGGCGTGTTACATAAGACAAAAACGGGAGAGCATACTTCAATAATTGAAAGTAGGTGAACATGTTCAAATGCCGTCCTAGAAAGCCTTCTTTTCGTTGGTAAGTTTATTGAAAATGCTGAAACTTACTTCGTTTTCTGGTAGAATTAATAGTCAATATGAAGTGGACCAAAGTAAGTATGGGTCGTAGCAGCGCGGCGTTCTGTAATTTCTGCCTAGGCACATGGAAAAAAAGCGCGGCTTTATGTACACAAACTGAACACATAAACATACATACATAATAATACTGATATTATATAATATCTACATAGACGGGTAAAGAATCTCTTTCTATAGATAAAATATAAAAAAACTTATTCGAACCAAATTGAAGATCTCAATCAACCAATTCTATCTTAGCCAGCCACTTATACAAATTATAATCCAAATCTAATCGTTCCTTATCACTATTATCTCTAAGTGGTAAATTAGGAGAGGAATTGCTTGGATATGCTAATTTGCGGTATTCATGATTGCATCTGCACTGAGCCGCAATTTCTGGTGCACATAGAATTAGCTGTCTGGAGATAAGTACTCGGAACTTTTGCAATTAACGAAGGATTACATATGAGTGCGCGTGCTTTAATATTTAATTTAGCAGTGGAGTTCTTTTGAGTAAATTGTGCCGAGTTGAACATTGCAAGTAAATTGTACAAACTAGTATATAAAATTGTTTACTTGTAACAAAATTTTGGTACAGGAAGAGGTGTTCTACAGTTTCTAAATCGAGATATTCCACGAAGGGCACCCGCTGACAATGGCACCTGAGCTACTTGCACTTTATCTATGCGGCATAAGGCTCCTGTCAAAATTTTTCGGAAGTGCCATGTGCCCTTTGTGGAATACCTCGATTTAGAAACTGGCATGTGCCAAAATCAAAAATTTGAAGACATGTTACATAATATGCCAACCCGCACTGGGCCTACGGGACAGCGCGAGGGAGTGACAAGCGAATACAACATACGTGTTGTATTCGCTTATCACTCCCTCGCGCTGTCCACTCCCTCGCCTTGAGGGCAGGCCTGGCTCCAGCAGTATCAACATTAATGGCTAATCACTTTCGTTACTTACATATTGCTCTTGGGCCATGTGGTGTATGACACGCCCACAATGTTACAATACATTGTGGGCGTGGTAATGGTAGCGACAGTGGCTCTCGATGCTGCCGCAACGTCAACCGTCGCTGCGGTAATCCGCCAGAATGACAGTAACCAGCCAGTGTGCAGGGCCAACTTCTTCGGTAGTTTTTGAAAAAGACGGCGGCGGCGCCACTAGCTGTCCTGTATGTGTATAGTAATATATATGCCTGAGGCCTTAACACAAGATTTCAGTATTTTATTTATAGCGTATTTGAAGTAATTACTGTGTTCATTGTATAGAAAAATAGAACAGCGCCTCTAGTTTGCGAAGAAGGAACTAATTTTTTCCTTGAAATTAATGTCAAAATTTCAGTTTACGTCACAAAAACTGTAAATTCATGATAAGGCCTATATACGTTAGTAGCAATCATAATATTGAGAGCTAACTCGTTAACATAATTTTGCTTGCCCACATTAATATTCGCATTTAATTATGAATACCGTCACACTTAATTATAATGGTTCCAAGTAAAATTTCAATAATTTTCACGTCATTTCAACGCGTCCAAAGTGAACTCCTGTTTATTCGCGGAAAACCGATATCAGATACAAAATTATTACTACCCGTTTTCCAATGGAACATATTTGTAGAGCCATTACGTAGAAATGTCATGCGGAATTAATAAGTTATTTGAACTTTGATCCATTTCGGCCTTTCGGTGTTATATTGTATTTTAAAAATGTTGTTTTATACAATAATCCCATAACTTATAGCATTACCCACATCCACCCTCACAAACATTCGCTTTGGTAACAGCAGTATGAAATTAAGTAGGTACTGATGTTTTATATTTCTTTTTAGTTTTCGTTTTTCGTTTTACTCGTTTTTCTGCCTAAAGTTTATAGTTTAGATAGAAAAACGAATCTACATTGAACTAACATAAACTCTTAAAGAAAACTAAAATTTATAAAATAATATCGGAAAAATTCAAACAGCTATTCTAAATATAAAATCGGTATTAACGACCATAGACTGTATCCTCTCTATCTCTCTGCACAGTCCATCAAGCAAAGGCATATAAGCATAAAAAGTAAAGGAAAAATAAGTACAAAATACTTCGTAAAAGTGTAGCCATAACATAATTTATTTTGTTTTGATGTTGTTCTTCCTATACGAGGCTCAGATAAGGGAAACTTTGCGTCAGTAAAAGTAAGTAATCAATGTGGTGTTATTAATGTCTTTTGTTTTACTCCATTGGTTACAATGTTTATTTGTTCTCAATTCAAATGCTCAAGACTTGTTTTTTATTTTCATTTAGAGTATTGAAAGTATTGAGCAGCTGGCTAAATAATTACAGCCATACAGGCCGATCTACCTTGGTTGGTCTTTGGATGACCGTCAATCATAGCGAGTTTCCTCCGTGCTTCGGAAAGCACCGTTGCTCCCTGTCATTTTAAATATTTAACAGTCCTAACTAGTCGAACGCAATACTTTGACGACTAGTCTTACCATAGAGTATTGAATTGCACAAAACAGTCACTGGTTTGTGGAGGTCCGATAAGCAGTCGCTCCATGTAAAATACTGATAATCAGCTACATCTGGTTTGAATGGAAGCCGATCCCAATATATTTGGGAAAAGGCTAGGCAGAAGATGATGTTTGGCGTATTGAACAATGGATCACTGATGATTATGATTGAACTAATCATACTTTAGTCATATACAGTTTTTTGAGTTCTAAGAATTGATGGAAGCCTGGCCGGTGCAGCCGAAGCCAACCCAGAAAAGGTTAACAAAAGAATCTGTACGCATATCGTGCGGATTGGTATCGAGGAGGTATGGAAAAGAATTCATGAATTTTATGGGGGAGGCCATCGCCCAACAGTTTGACAGTATGGACTATAATTAAAAAACAAGAAACTTACAGATTCCATAGCTAAAAAGTTAAAATGTCATCTGCATGTATCTCTTTTTTTAAAATACGTTGGCCCACACTAAAAATTTCTCCTGTGACTTTTAGATCCTACAAATATTTGCTACGTGCGGGAATCGTACCTGCGACGTAGCGTAGCAATCCAATCGCTCAGCCACTGCGCTAACCGTGCCGTCTAACACAGTTTTACGTCTGTTACATTTTCCAAAACCAAACATCAAATCACTTTACTGGTAACTCAATGTAAGCACAGCCTTATGCATTAGAACTCAAACAAAACAGGCTTATTACTTTAGCAAATAGGCATAAATTAACAGTATGGCCATAGTAAACAAATACTAAGCGAAATGTAAGTTTGTATGCAAATGTAATTGATTTGATGTCCATGCGAGTACTGCTGGCTTTGTGCATAGTAATATATTGTTTGTTATATCCATTTAGATATTAGTGTTAAACGATGACGTCATATGCACAACTGTGTAAGCATCTCATCAGAAATGTAACGGCATTTGCATAATTTAGTTGTCTCTCGCTTTTGGCTGGCAAATGTTGAGTGAAATAATTTTATTTAATGTATTGAAAGTATACTATCAATTACATAGTACTGTGGATTATAGCAGTTCGATTTCGCATAAATGATTTTTGTCTTATTTAAAAAGGTTGAATTCAAAAATTCTGACAATTCGTGCCATAAAATATTTCAAATATTTTTAAAAATGGGGTCAACTTATAGCAATAAGCCAAAATTTTCGTCTATGAGTTTAGTATGACTGTTTGAGCCATTTGTGGTTTGAAACTCTAGGTGCAGATCACCTCTATTACTGACCCGAAGATTCAGTATTCCATTACCTCACTAAATAAAAGTTATCAACCCAACCATAGCACAAGAAAAGAGAAAAAAATATATACACAATTTTCTATTGAAAACCTCTTGAAACAAAAACATATTCACAGTCCCGAGCAGAGCAAAAATTCCCTTGAACTAATCGAGATAAATCACACAAACACTAACAGTTATTAATAAAATGGAAGTAAAACTATCAATTCCTGCAATATATTTCCAGTACAAGCTGGCACCTTCAACTTTCATTTTATAACACGAGTTTGTTCCAAAACTTTCTCAATAGCTATTTCCTTCCTCGTGCGTCTGTAACTCGAAGAGAACTTTTAGAATGCATAGAATTTCTTCTTCCTGTTCTTTGTCCTTTAAGTTTTCTCGGTTCCTTTTATGTCAAAGAATATAGTAAATTAAATATAAAGACAATAGAAATCTGCGGTGCAACTATTCATGAATAAAAATCAAACGTTAGGTACTTCTTCTATGACTCCTACATGTAAAAACAGACTTATAGGGGAACAGTGTATAAAACGGGGACGCGATGGGGATATACACTCTTTAGGAATACTTAACACAACACGAACGTAGCGCAAGCGCCATCAGGACGACATTTTGCAAGCGGCCATTAACAAATGGCGTCCTGTTGGCGCTTGCGCTACGTTAGTATTGTGTTAAGTTTGCCATAAGGGTGTGATTTCCAACATACCTCGCGTGCCCATCTTATACACGGCTCCCCTACGGCTTCATAATCAAATCACGGAAAGTCTACATATCAAATACGGTTCTAACAATAAAACTAAAACCATAATTAAACTTAAACAAAACACAATCTTGTATCAGTAGACGTCGTACACATAATTGGTTACTTTAATATTCGTTCGAAGTGCTCACTCAACACGAGTTAACACTAAAACACTGCAGGCAACAACAGCGTGTCAACGGGCCCCAGGCTCCCGGCCCCCGGCCCCAAGTCGTAAAATGACAAGCAGTCACAGCTGAATTAACGTTCCCAGATTACGATTCGTGGGTCCTAGAGGTGGGTCACTAATAAATCTGCTCGAATAAACCCAGTCATAACCACAGGGATAATAAAACTTTACAGGCCCGTGAAATAAATTTCCATACATTGAGTACAGAGCCCGCGTAGTCTGTTATATACGCATACAAATGTAACCATTACGCGTGAGATTTTGAATTAATGATGTTATTGCTTCCAGTGTTGTGTTGGCTCGTGAAATATGTAGGTTATGTTAAACTGTGGAGGCCATTTTTTATTGTTTTGAAGTTGGAATGTACAGTTTGTTTGTAATTTGGGAGATCTACTAATTAATATCTGATGTTAAAATTAGGAATACCACTAATTAATTTGTAATTGGTGCTTGATTTGCTAACTAGTGGTTTTCGTAATCTATATGAATGAAAACTTTGTTAATAATTTGACGAAAATTGTAGAGGTATACTTTGACAATAATACTTTATAAAGTTATAACTTAAACGCAGTAAGTCAATGTAATACATAATAGCTTTTCAGATATCTGTAAGATTAAGCTTATCAGATTTATGAAGAAACTTCAAGAGAAACTTATGTAAATCTTTCATTCAACGTATTTTGTTATTTTATCATTTTAGAAACACTAATTTGAATAACTTGCACTAAGAAAGTTGAGCCATAAATCTCTACAACTGTCGTGCTGAGACGTTAAAAGAACTCTAGACTGGAACATAATTATATTATATTCAACTTTTTAAGTAACATTGACTAAAAAACTTTTATTACAAAAACCAAGATTAATGTTCTAACATACTGATACAAATTTCGAACTTATTTTGCCTTAATATAGCTTAGGATAGTTATTATTGAACTAAAATAGATAAATACAACCAAGCAAATCAAAGGAAACATTTAATTGGGATTCAAAACTATAATTTAAAATATATAAGGTGTAGTCTGGAGGGGTGCTAAGACAGGAAACCTCCACGTGCGCCCGTGGACTGGAGTTCCCTCTCGGATACGTCCGAAAAGAACCTGGAAGACCAGTTTTTTCGGGCCGGTGCATCCTGGGATGCGGGCAAAAACTCCGGAAGAATTTTTTTATCCGAGAGGGAACTCCAGTCCACGGGCGCACGTGGAGGTTCCTGTCTTAGCACCCCTCCAGACTTTATTCTTTGCTCGTATGCGAATAGCCTGTCGTGTGGACGCTCCAACGCGTGTCCCCCTGATCAGCAGAGGGCACAGCGGCGGAACGGGCTTGCGGTCGGTAAGTAATGGGTACCTCGCCGTCCGACCGAGGTCCAAGCCCGGGTCGGTGGCGCGTCGTGTTTCGCGCCAAATGCCTGCTGGGGTCGCGGGGTTTTTTCTTAACCCAGGATACCGCGGCCCCGGAAAGAAAGGGCATCCGAAGGAACACGGGTGGATTTTAGTCGGTAAGAGACTGACAGTCCCTTCTGCCCCACCCAGGGCGGGAGGACTTATTTGATCATTTTACCACCTTAAAAAAAAAGGTGTAGTCTGGAAACTGGTAAAGTATTTAGTTTGTACGTTAAGTTTCAAAGGAAATTAGAAGCAGTGACCCAAAGGGTTTAAGTTTTCTTTGAAACTGTACCAGTTGGCGACCGTCATCCATAGCTGTACAAATATTTGAGGAAAACTGGTCAACTGTACTGACGCGTGTAGTGGGTAGACACTACACAGCCGAGCCGCCGTTTGATCGAGAACCATCCTTCAGTTTGTCGTCACGTTAAAGCCTACATGGTAAACGACTATTAAAATTTGGACTGTGTGTTGACGGCTTTACAAGACTATCAAAGTGGGGAGCGTCAACAGCTTTATATAGATCTTCGTGTACCATGCTTATAAACGTTACATCATTACGTACCAATTTAACAAAGAAAACATTATTTATTGGAACAACTACCTATATATTTATTCGTTATGTAGGTATGCAAATTCTTTAAAAAAAATTGAGTAAAATGTGAAAAGTTAGTGGTCTGTCGGTTTAGGTGCAGGGTCCAAGCCACCGGTAGTATAGGCTCTAGAGACAAAGAAGGTTTTCATAATGAAAGCTTTATCAAGGAGTACTGCCTTCTGAATCAGGCTCCTGATCAAACCCTGTAAGAGAGCTTCAAAAGAAATTTAGAAGTGGAGAGAGGCCTTTGCCCAGACAAAGACCTCCCTTTTTTTTTTCCTGCTCTTTCATATCTTGCATCGATCAGCAGCGGTAGTGTCACTTATAGTAATTGGAACCGTGAAATAGAATAAATAACTTCTCAAATTCTCGCCAAAGGTCAGAAACCCAGGCTGCCTATTAGATATTTTTGATTGTCACCAGGCTTAGTACCTAGGCAGTAACTGAGTTGAGGACGACGAGGTAACGAGGCTAACTTAAGAGAAATTTTACAAACACTTCAAATCAATAGCAATATATTATTCAAACTTGAACTGTTTGTAACTATACTGAAAATACTCTTTTCAACTTTTGATTTTTTTGTTAAGTTCTGGTAAAAACATCAAAGGAAAAATATCAAAGTAATCCTTTTATGTGACAAGGCATAATTTAATTGGTATAATAATTATATATGCGTTTTATTACAAGCTTCATTTTATTTATTTATTCCATTCCGAATCTGCCTCCCGCAACTTCCTTTGAAAAACACGGAAGGAATTTAATTCATGATTTATTTATGTCGTTTAAATAGGAATAACATCAAATAAAACATTGACGAATATTAAGCAGAGAAACACCATGATAAGATTGTGATAAGTGTATAAGTGGCCCTTTAAAAATACCGGCTATTTACAATTTTTCAATGTCTCTACAAAAAGGAGGAAAAATGCCGCCGTAATTTATTTTACATGGGCCAACTGCCTATCTGAGTTCCTCAACCCTGTAGGTGTATAATACATACGATAAACCTTGACTTCAAGTTTATTGAAGTCCGACTTTCTATCCGAACGCTTTTAAATAGTAACAGCCGCAAAAGTACAACGAGCTTCTCATTTTAAATGCTGTTTGGACAATATTTGACTTATGTGAATACCTATAACTTCAATCATTCAGACTCTTTACAAACCTAGGTACTTTAGTGAGTGAGAACAAGACTTTCCTTTCTAGTTTGATAAGGCAACCGTACATATTATGTAATACATGAATTAATGACACTGTACGTACGCCCTTATAGTTCGACCAATAAAGTCAAACAGTAACAAAAACTCTTTACATTTTGAATGTCTGAAACTCCAGATAATGTGACCATAAATTCGGAACATGTCATTGAAAACAAACTTTTAACATTTATAGTGTTTCACAAAAGAGAACCGAAAGCTCGCGTGTACAAAATTCAATTTTAATAAAAACGAACCGTTACTTCGTTATTAGTTTCATAGTTTTATTTTCCATTTAAAGTTTCGGAATGGAAATATACAATTTGATTATTAAATTCGAATTAATGAATCCAATTATTGTTTCGTAGATATGGACGGGTCTATCAAAATGTAATTTTCCACAAGAGATACTATCAAAATATTAATTAATTTTAAACTTGTAAATGGGTTTTTCATAAAAGCAACTGTATTATTTCGATCTGGCATTAAATTAGAAAAAATAACTGTTTTTGTTTACTCTTGTAGATAGAAAGAGAAGACAACTACTTACTAAGAAAAAAAAATCACTAATTCAAATAAGTCCTCCCTCCCGTCCTCAGTGGACTGGAAGGGATATCAGACTCTTACTGACTATGAAGTGCACTATTACTTCGGTTGCCCTTTGCATTCCAGGTCCGGAACATCCTGCTTAGACAATCAAGCGACTCCGGCAGGCGTTTGGCACGACAGTTTGCTAACAGCCCTTTGAGTTGCTTTCCAACCCTTGTCCTTGATTGGGTGACGAACTACCCGTTACTTGTCAGTCTGCAACTTGAAATTTATTACACAGATAACAACTTGTTAGTTCCTTTTATTTATCTTTGTACGTTGTACTTACATTAAAATATTTTTAAACAAAAAAAAAACAAAGATTAATAATATGAAAAAAGTAGCTCTCCAGTATCAGGAACAGGGTCCAAGCTACTACCAGCAAGTTATTGTTATAGTGAGTAAATTACGATATTATTCACTTTTGCCTGGTTCGACAAAGTTAGCAACATCTCATTCTACTTTTTTTTCGTGGTATAATCATCAAATGAGTCCTCCTACCAAGGGCAGGGCGGGAGGGACTGTCAGACTTGTACTGACTAAAATCCACGGTGTCCTTCAGTAGCCCGTTGTGTACCGGAGTCGCGGTATGCGTGTGTCCCGTGACCCATCTCATTCTATTTAGGGTCGACACACACGTGTTCTTCTTCCTTTCCTCTCATCTATCAGATGTGGCATCATTTACTACTAAAGTGAAGACTTTACCCTACCGATAACAAATATATTAAAATGTCTTATAAATATTATACACATTAATGCATGCAAATTAAGCTCACGTCAACTTAAGACGATTTTTTAGCGTGGTAAATTCATGAAATAAGTCCTCCCACCCAGGACAGAGCGGGAAGGACTGTCAGACCTCGTACTGACTAAAATCGGCGGTGTCCTTCAATAACCCTTTACGTTCCGGGGTCACGGTAATTCGATAAGTCCCGTGACCCCGACGGGTTTGGCCCTCTAGAGGGGGGGCCGGTCCTTGAGGCGCGCGTGGAACACAATACGCCGTCGATCCGGGACGGAACTTCAGACAGTTAGAAAAGAGACGTAAGAAAGAGCGTCGGATGTACTGAATCTAAAGGTCGCAAAGTTCAAATCCTGCTCGCGGTTCGAACTTTTCTTACCAAAGAAAATATTTAAGAAAAGTCCTTGCTTGTCATCCACCTAGTTTCTAAATCGGTCTTCAAAGTGGAATGTGACATTTCCCTATTTACGCAAAGGAACTGTCACGGACGTCACAGCTGACATTTTCTTTTCCTTGAACCAAATTGAAAGTGCCTATTTTTAGATAGAGTTCCGTACCCAAAAGTGCCAACAGGTCCCCAGGATTCTCGATGTCTGTCTGTCGCTGTTTTTAATACTGACTTTTATTATAATATCCACTATAGCCATTGAAACGAAAAAAACGGCATAAAGTCGAAATGGGATCCCCGAAAAAGATTGGGTTGTTTTGGCGTTTGACTATCGCTTGCACTTCACCATTATAATTTAGGCATTCGGTCTTTTTTAACTTGGTAAAATAATCAAATGAGTCTTCCCACCCGGAGCAAGGCGGGAGGGACTGTCAGACTTGTACTGACTAAAATCCACGGTGTCTTTCAATAGCCCTTCACGTATCGCGGTAATTCGTCAGTCCCGAGATCCTGGCAGGCTTTGGTCCGCTATTGTACTGACACTCTTTGTGGCGCGCGTGGAACACTACGCCCCATCGACCCGGGGATAATTTCTAAATATTGTACTTTTTTGTGATACATTATTGCTTTGTCCCCTAAACCCAAACCCCTCTTTATTGTATAGTTGTATACTCGTATTCCGTCGCAAGTAAGTATAGGTCATTAACCTCGTGTTTTTACTGTTCGTATCAGAGCGTGATCTCGTTCAAACTACCCTCAGTAATAAAGTTTGGAGTTTAAAGAGTACATAAAACAAACTGCCAGTCTATCAACGTTACAGAAACTTTATTTGTCTTTGTTTACTTTTAGTAATGTAACGTAGAATACATACATTGGACGAAGTCGAAGAGACTTTTCGATACGATGGACGTTCAGCTGTGGATGCCGGCGGCTGCTATTTTGTAAATACTTTATGTTCGTAATAATAGTAATTCTTATATAAATAAGGTGATCCGCTGTGTATTGAAATAAATAAAAATTGTGTTCATACATTCACTTTGTTCTTCGTTCAAAAATAAGAAGTGATCATTATCTTTTAGGGCTAGGACACTAGGGTCCAGAAGTAACACATAAGAGAATTAATCTTACAAAGTCTTAAATTAGAAGCCTTATAGAGGATTTACATGGTTCGATTTTCGCCGCATGAAAAATCGACTCGTGTTAAAACGCCATTATTTTAATCTCGTAAGGTTGAATGTCAGTTGCATTCCATATAACAACATTGAATTTATTCATTTTTTGTTGCACGAGTTTTCAAAAGTGTTACGTACTATGGCCGCCGTTGGACGTTAAGGGCAATAGATGATACAAAAATAAAAACTTTTTCAAAAAAAAATGTAACCGCCTTCAAAACCAACCACTAAAAAAGGGTAAAATAACCTCTTTCGGAAGTCGGTGGTTTTATTTTTTTCATTGTCTTTTTGCCACCGACTTCCGAAAGAGGTTATTTTACCCTTTTTTAGTGGTTGGTTTTGAAGGCGGTTACATTTTTTTTTGAAAAAGTTTTTATTTTACTCTTTTTAGTTTAAATATTCAACCCAAATTCTTGTCAAATAGGTATATCATTTTCTTACATGTTCACATTTTGTAATCCGTAGCACCGGTTATAACATCGCTCATGCACAAAATTAGCTAATAAAATTCCCTATCTCAAAAACTACTGAACCGATTTTGATGAAACTTGCAGTGTTCCCTCAGTTAAACAATACCTAGTATAACAAAAAAAGAATGACTTAAATCGGACTTGTAGTTCCAGAGATAAGCGAACACAAACTAAATCAGTCGATGCCTACTCCTTACTGTTAAGGAGTTGTACCTTCCATCATCAGCTCAGCTACATGAGATTATGATTACCATACGCAAATACTTAAATTACTTCATAATATTTGCGGAAAACTATATGTGGGCCTATAAAAATTGAGGGTTGCCCTCGATTTCTCCAGGATCCAATCATCAGATCTTGACTTGGTGAATATGGGACAACTCCGGAAGCATCTCCTTTCGAACAAAAAAAGAATTTTGAAAATCGGTCCACAATCGCCGGAGAAATCGCGTAACAAACACACAAAAAAAAAAAAAAAAACATACCTCCTTCTTTTTGAAGTCGGTTAAAAAGATTTTAGTCAGTCTGAAACTTGCTGACGTTCTACCCAGAGTGAAAAGAGATAAAAAAAATAAGAACTGAACTGAATGTTATTATTTCTTTTGTAATATTTTGCGGGGAACAAGTACTTTTTACAATTTCATATTTTTGTGACGTAGCTCTTCGCTAGACTACCTGCCAGGACATTTCCTTTGGCTCCACTTTCCATGCCGGAAAAAACTAATTACATTGATGTTGGCCAAGCCTTTGGAAATAGTAACTCCCGCTACTAGTTACCGGTCTGGCAAGATGATAATGATGTTATCGCAACTTCCTGGCTTCAAAGACGATGGCAGGATAGAAAGACCGTTTGCCGATGCAATTATGAAGAAAAAAAAATGGCCGTCTGACAGCCAGTTTTTGAATTGAGATTTTCAAATTTAGAACTTGTCATACTTTCTTCTTTTGTGATACCTTCAGTATTGCCATTTATCGTATTTTGTGCAAGTTTGAAAGGAATCTTTTAAGTTAGCTTAGCTAGAGTCTAGGAGTGCTCAAATACCGGTACTCAGTACAGGAATTACGTTTTATAGCTACCCTACACGGGAAGACTAATGAGGTCATCAAAGTAAAGTGCTTACTACTTGCTACTGCTTGACATATTCGCATGCAATCATTATAACTGAATACGTAGAACTCACAACCGACCGTATAATTCTTTCCAGTCTTGCAAACGACTCATTCTACGAAAGGTACCCATTAACATTGATTCTAAGTAAAGGCTACAGGGAAACACGCTAAAGAAACGTAATAAAAATGCTATAAAACTTAAAGCACACGTTAGGAGTACATTCGATACAAAATGGCGTCGTTACCTGTACCAAATAGCGCACACTTAAGCGACGGACCGATATGCCTTACAAAGTTCTTCATATCAGTTTGGGCATTATCCTTTGGAACGTTCAGAGTTCTTTCAAAGGACAAACTTGTATAGGATAGATAGTTTATGTGGGGAACACTGATGGGTTTTGTGATTTATGTCTATGGACATTTTTTTGTAAAGATGGGGTGATCTTTTGCGCAAAAAATCTGCCCTCAAAGCTTTCAGGGCAGTAGTTTTTCGATAGGTTGTTATCGTTTAAAGAACCCTAATAACAAATAAGGCAAAGTTAATACATATTAATCCCAGAGCAGTGGTAATGTAGTATTTTTTTTCTTAAATTTCCCCACTACTGGGCAAAGGTCTCCTGCATATTGACCTACTTTTTCTCTATGCAGTTTTCTCAGGCCAATCTCGCAATTTTTAGGAGTATTTCTTCAATGGATGTACCACACCCTGGAAAGAGCGGAAATGTATCTACTACACCCTGGAGAGAGCGGAAATGTATGTCAGACATATGTGTTGACTAAAATAACTCGATGTTCACCTACTCCTTTTAAGAGTAGCCGGATCTAATGCGATTTCCACATCCCCAAAACGGTGCTAACCTCGTTCCGATGTGGGTGTAGCCTAACGGTACAAGCCCAAAGTTACTTAGTTGTAGATAGCGAGTTCACAAGCTGGCCTGACTAATAGGTGTGGTATTATTATTTAACCACAACTAAACACAAAACGGTGAACGAAAACATTGTGAGGAAAAACACGTCTCTTTCAAATAGGTAACCAAATTTCAACATTGTAAACATTATATGCAACTACTCTTATTCATTATCACATGAACAACATTTTTAACTTTAACTTTATGCTCCCAGTACGAGCACCGCACGCTATCATACAATGTAAAATTTAATATAAAAGTTAAATAACACTAGTAAACAACCCGGTCTCACGTGGAAGCGTTGTGTTAACTTGCTCATTACCTGTATTTGCAACTAAACACAACTTTTGTTACGGAAATGTTTACGATACCAACTCGCAGACGGTACGAGTTCCATACAAATAGATATATTTACAACAGCAGCTGTATCTAGACTAGAATGTTTGGAATGATCTCGATAGTAAAGGAAAATACGATAATATATATACTACTACTACTATGATACTATCGCCGCCGTGAGGACACGTCGGTGCTCTGCCCAAGCTGGGCAGTCTTGCACCATTTGCTCTACTGTGTCCTCCGGGCGATCTTCGCAGTGGTGACATCCAGGCGTTTCCTCCTTTCTCATCAGACACAGGTACCTCCCGAAACCTCCGTGTCCGGTGAGGACCTGCTTCATGCGGTAGGTCAGGACGCCGTGACGTTTCTCCAGCCACTCCTCAAAGAGGTGTCTTATCGCCGCTATTGCGGCGTGCCTGTCGCTACATGTCTTGGAGCCGTGCATGGAAAACGAAGTCCACAAGACCAGACCGTACATCGGACGGAAATCGCCCTGCGATCCTCGAAGTTAATGTAATTGTATTAATAAGAAATCTCAAAAATCTTCAATTCTAGACATCATCGATGACATGTAAGTGGAAACCGGCCATGTTTGCCTCGTGAATATGAACAGAATATGACTAATCCTTCAAGTTATGGGTCGCGGTCGACCTCGGCGGCGATGGACGATCCTAGTTCATAATAAAGGCTCTCGTTTCGCAAAGTTTTTTCAAAGCGAAACTTGTTAGTTTTGAAAGGTTGATTTTCTTTACAATTTTCTGTTAGCCGTGCTTCTAAAAAATCAACAAAAAATACAAATTTTCCTCAAAATTTGTAATAACCACAACCCTAATTCAACCCGAGCGGTATCCTAAATGAATTACAAGCTAATCAAAACTTTCCTTCCAATGTATTCTGACCGCATTGAAATTTTACTGTAATTGACAAACTTTTAATTGTTATTACGGTAATTAAAGTACGATTAGTATGGCTTAACTACTATTAATTTTCTGTTCAATCATTTTCTTTAATAATTTACGTTTATAATGTGTTGGTCGAGTTGATAGTCAAGGTCAGTCAATCGACTTAGACTGGCTTATACAAAAGTGGCCGGAAGTACCTACACAGAGGAAAACGTGGAAGATTATGGCGACACCTTTACCCATCTGTGAGACAATAAAGGTTACATTAAAAAAAAAATTGACTGCCTAGTTGGTCTTATGATCTGCTTATGATCTGTTGATGATAAGCCCTGGGCTTTGATTGAAGCCGGGGAAAATATTTAGGATTCCCATCAGAAATCCCTAAATAGCGACAACCAAATCTGGATTTGTGTCTGCCTGATCGCAATAGGCCTTATGAATGAGTTCATTATTCATTCACAAGCCTATTACGAACGAATATGAATGAACTGGGTCACGGGACATATGGTCACGGGTCACACGTATACCGCGACTCCGGTACACTAAGGGCTACTGAAAGACAACGTGGATTTTAGTCAGTACAAGTCTGACAGTCCCTACCGCCCTGCCCTGGGTAGGATAACTCATTTGATAGTCTTACCAGGATAAAAAAATAATAATAGATTAAGCATAACTGGGAAAAAAATGGGTTTTATATTTGGTAATATTCTTCCTTTGAGAATAACAGCCTCGATGTCTTCTTACGTTAACATCTTTTTGTAATTCTAAAACTTTGACAAAAAAGTTTATAATAGTCAGAGTGGTTCGTTTCAGCCAATTTTCATTTTACTTTTCAAGTCTAGCAATTATGTAAACGTCACTTCAACCATAAAGTTATTTTCAACTTTATTTTAAAACCGTTATCCAAAAAGAAATAATACGTTTCAATTTGGAGCTAGGAATATTTCAGAGTAACTTTTTTAGGTTATTATTTACAAGCGGTTTTAGACGGTGACTAACTGAATTATTTATTCAATTTCTGTTTAAAAAGTTATCTCAGTTCAGTCTAATGGTAGGTATTTGAAATTACCAGTAATGTATTTCTTTAGTGAATAATAATAATAATAAACCATTTTTTTTAGGTAACAAAGACCCATAGATACCTTAACCTAAGTATACATTATATTTTATTAAAATTGTATTAGTAAATATAACTTAAAATTATGTCAGTATCACTGATTTGCACTAAGACTTGTGCGTTCTGGTGGCACTTGTACGCGAAAACGGCGAAATACTACATCCTGTGGCCAAAAACTTGCATCCATGACCTGAGGCAGGGAGCATGTTGGTACGCGCACCACAAACGCCTTAAAGTTGACGTTGCGATGCGACTCCAGCAACTGCACTCTCGGCGAGTAATAAATTCATAACTGATTTTAACTACATATATTTTTTAAACTAATTATGTGCGTGCTGCAATTATTTTGTAGACTCTCCAGAAAATCTCGAAAATACTAGACTAGAATTACACATACCTTAAAATTTAACTAATACTGTACACAGGATACAGCAGCGTTTGAAAAGAATTAAATACCAAATAATTCCACATCACCGTTTACGCAGTCGGTAGCCGGTTGACTGCTGCGCTGTAAGTCGCGGTTTCGATTCTCGCAGGTAGCAAATAATAATAATAATATTAATATTCCACAACATTTACACAACGCCATCTAGTCCCAAGCTAAGCAGAGCTTGTGTTATGGGTACTAGACAACTAATAGACATACTTATATAATTCTAAATACATACATAATTTATAAATAAATTACACCCAGACACAGAACAAATGATCATGCTCATCACACAAACATTTGTCCTGGGTGGGAATCGAACCCACGACCCGCGGCATAGCAGTCAGGGTCACTAACCACTAGACCAAAAGGGCAGTCAGTTATATTAGTACAGCTATTCCGGATCTATCTGTACGTATATATGTGTAAAAATTTTTGTAAACGCACCTACAATACAATCCCTAAAATTAAAGGTA
This sequence comes from Agrotis ipsilon, assembly GCA_028554685.1. NCBI lineage: Eukaryota > Metazoa > Arthropoda > Insecta > Lepidoptera > Noctuidae > Agrotis > Agrotis ipsilon. Next base: position 3,964,146 of record CM052961.1, on the reverse strand, counting down.
GTCATCAAGTTTATGTAATAAGATGAGAAAACATTCTTAATTGCAATAATTTAAAGAGAAACACAGTTGCCAGTCTTAACAGTTAGACGTCTCATATTTCTACTAATATTATTTGTTGTGTCTACAAACTTGCGAAGTAGGGTCGTCAGCGTTATATTCCTTCGCTGAAACTCGATATTGAACGCTGAAGGCACTGAATACACCCACTTATATGATTTCAGCTTGTTCTAGGTTATATAAATCAATAGATCTTAATAACGCTCTTTACTACTAATCAGTCCATCTAAATTAGTACGAATTATACTTATTGCATCGCAAACTAAAATGTACAGACAGCAGCACATCAACCTACCTCAAAGTGTTAAATTTCTTTAATAGATTTTCTACCTTATCACAATAGTGGAAGGTTAATATTCTATTGACAAGATTTGACAGATTACGGTAGGTTGATCTGCTGGCGTCTATACATTTATGATTAGATTTTTCCTGCGACTACGCTCGCGGTATTTCAGAACTTTACCACCTAATCGCCTTCACGTGGCCCCATCTATGTATTGTTATGTGTGTTTATAAGAAGGTTATTGTTTTCTTCTCATAACAGTAGGTTATTTTTTTTTCGAAATAAAAAGTACCCATCCGTTTTGTACACCTGGCAACGTCTTGACTTTCAGGATGATTGGTTCTGTGTTTGAACTGTGGAATGGTAACAAAAGGCATTTATAATTGTATTCAGATTACAAGAAACACATATAACATTTTAAAACCTCGTCGGTCAGTTTTTTTTGTAATGGGAATAAACAAAATTATTATTTTAATCGTGCAACGCCACCTATCGAACATATATGAAAACATTTGTTATTTGACCTGTACGACACTAACAAGATATAACATTAAGTGTTTAAAATATGAAAATAAATGAACAACATTAATAATCAAAGTTTTCACTTCTGCCGGCACTCCCGGAGTGCAACCCGACGTTATTTTTTTTTAATTCTTTTTGAAATATGTATAGTTTTGTAGTGCAAGCCAGCTTACAAGTTACAATTGCAAATCGACGGCAATTATCCGTCAAGTATCATTTACATAGAATGCTATCATGGGTGCTTTTACAAACATTCTTACACATACAAAAACATACTTTCTCCCGACACGCAAGCATACATTCTTCTACAAATACTTAACATACTGGTAGCAATTTAACCCAAAGAACAATTTACACAGCGGAAACAAAACACATTTTAATTACTACACTTTGTTTAACTGAGACAGTAACAATGTTTACGGAGCAACTTATTAGCTGTATTACAATAGAACGTGATAATTAAGCAAATTACAACAAGAGACGTGGAACCTAATTATTATTTGAAAGTGACAATGTTGTTTGGTTTTGAAAGAAAAATATTATACTAACCTAATATTATAAATGCACAGAGACTCATTTGTCATTTTACCAGGATAAATAAAAAGATGTACAGAGACGGACATACGGTGCAGTACACACTTTTCATCCCGAAAAAGTACTGTTCCTTAGAAAAACAACAATTTCATATTATAATAGATATTTGATTGTCAAATTCAAAATCAATGCAAGCAAAGCTGCAAGAAAAAACTTACGCGCGCAAAAAAGCACATACCCATTTTAAGGCGGTATTAATAAAATTCGTATCATCGTTAACAATCAAGGTGATACCAATAAAATTCATGTTTCTGTTAAGAATCAATAGGACTTTACAGTAATAATATGCTTTTGGTGGGAAAAGGAATAGTCTCTCTCTAGTAACAGCTGCAGATCCGTCTCCGTATATACCACCGAAAATTTACTGTGAATATTCTCAATACACGATTCAACTTCACCTCGAAAACCACATCGTATTCAGTTCCAAGGTACATGACAGCCTTTACGAACAATGCAACGTCGTAACTCGAAACCAAAGGCCTAATCTACTAAGCACCTCACTCACCCAGCACAATGTTACCAGCATTAATCAAAGGCAGCAGATCTAAGGCTTCATTCGTATCTGACAGTTACTCGCTTTGATCCCCTCAATCCAGTACGTTTCCAATACTATTAGAGCCTCCTTACTAATAGACTGATGGCCCACGTTCCCTTTGAACCCAAGACAGACGGATATTTGAGTACCCGGTTTCTATTATGTTTCTAATCCTTTATATTAAAATGGATTTGATATTGGCATGTCGTACGCAATTTAACGCTCCGATGTCTGATAAATTTATGTCTCTAGTGAGTTGTGGGGATGTTACAGATGGATTGTGTCGTCGACACAACCACTGAACAGATTAATTGTTCTCCCTTGATGTGTAAACACGAGGAGATACGTCCATTTTTATTTGTTTTCTAGAAGACTTTAATGGAAAAGACAGATAAAAGGACTTTTTACGTTTCAAAGAGAGATGTTTTTCTAAATACTCAAGAATTAGGCAGCATCATTTTGAATTTTGATTGACAAAGAAATAGACGACAAATAGTATCAGGCAACACGAAAAATATTATGGTCTTTCAGTACAAATGCAACAGCCAACAGCTTTATGACTAAATTTCTAAGATCTCGACTACTTACAACCTTATGTAACCACAGGATTTAAAATAATTTACGAAGTGTTACACTTAAAGCGAAAAAAAAAGAATGTTCGCGGGAAGAAAACAAATTGTAACAAACATTCCGTATGCCGCGGTGGATATTAAATTCTTTCCCTTTTGTTACTGTCGCTTCGCTTATTTTTGTTTACAATTTGCGGAAAATTTTAGACGCAAGTCAACTTTTTGTCGAGTTTGTTGGATTTTAAATTGTGAAAATGCTTGCTTTGAATAAATTTAATTCCAGGAAAGTGCCTACAACTTTGATAATGAGTCAGTTTTCGCCGCAAACATTTGTAAGAACCTGCTTATTTCATTCGCTTAACGCGTTTATTTATCTTTTTGTGGCGTCTCTAACACAATAAAGGAAGTTATTAGAATAATTTAATTATTTCTGTTGGCTTATTTTGTAAAGTATACCAAGAATACGCTGTTTTAGTAGTTACTGAGGCGGTCAGTGTAAACAGTTGTTAATATTTTACTTTAGAATTGTCATAATCAGGAGATGAATCTCTTAGTCAGTTTGGTATATACGAGTACTCAAGTAAATTTGATATCATCTTCAACATTTTCTCTGATGAAACTCACAAATGAGCCTAATTTATGAAAAAGTACCTTCTTACTGGAATTAGTTCCAGACTTTTTCGCCGAAATTCCATCTCACAACTTAAAGATGAAAACTTTTCCTAATAACCGAATACATTACGTTTATTTACGAATGCCTGAGAAATAAGTTCAATCGTAAACGCGAAAGAGTTTCAACTCAGTACGTCGGTAAACTTTGATAAGTTTCTGAACGTTACCGTTATTAAGTTACAAGTACTATTTAGAGTTCAGTATTTACGTAATACCTACCTATATATTTTTGGGTGCGGACCCATGCTCCCTCCTCTTTTTTTCAAATGGGCACGAACAGTACCCTCAGCACGAGTTTTCAGTAAATGAAACGTAAAGTAAACTGGAACTTTGTCACTTTCAAATTGACAATTTTCAAGGAAAAAATGGAATAGCGCCTCTGGTGTTGCGAGAAGAAACTAATTTTTTCCTTGAAAATTGTCAATTTGAAAGTGTCAAAGTTCCAGTTTACTTTACGTCTCATTTACTGAAAACTCGTGCTAAGGGCACAGCTCGATAATCGGTACAGTCAAGTAATTAAGAAAAAATACAGTTTAATATAATCAATAGCATGTAAGCACATCTTTAAGTTATTAGGAAATATAGTGTGATACTTCCTGGCCCCGCCACAGTCGCATTTTGAATCGAAGTTAGTATGAAAAAATTGAGCAAAAATTGTGCATTATTGTTCTAAATAAAAAAAAAATGTGCAAGAAAGATTCGCGAGATATTTAACTAAATTGGTGGCGCGGCCAGGAAGCATACTTCCTAGCACCGCCACCTCGTACACTACAAAAAATAGGATATTTATGTACAAAATTGATGGTAAACAATTGTGCAAACATTGTTCATTCTATTGACGATTAGAAATACTGCAAAAAGCCATTACCAATAGGATAAATATCGATACTTCAAAATTGGTTATGCCAATACTAATAACAGTAGGCAATGTAGGTATTCTTGTAAAAACGAATAAAAAAGGCTTTCATAGGGACTGTTATATCAATAATGGATATTTTTTGCAACTACCTGCATAGTAGGGGAGGTCAGCCTAAGACGGGTAGCCCGCCTAGAACGGGTATGCATTTTGAATATTATGAATCTGACGATTTAAAATGTGTGCGTGCAGGACGCGTCGCCTCTCACACACGCACTCTCATAGCAAGACCGACGCCCGTAAGCCGCCTCATACCCGGTTTAGGCAGGCTACCCATCTTAGGCTTACCTCTCGTAAGTATTGTTGTTTTGTAAGGATAATAGACTCGGATAAGCCGCAATCGCAGCGGTAAGATCCCTCTTTGAGGTGTGGCTGGATAGGCGTCAAACGTCCAACCGCCTGACACAGGTCCTCACAGCCCAGCCGCAGTGGTAGACGCCGACGGCGACGACGTCGCTAGACGATCTCCGGCCATCGTAGGCGCGGGCATGCCGGTGGCGAGAAATGGGCGACTCGATGTCCGACCAAGGACCATGCCCGGGTCGGCGGCGCGGTGTGTTCCATGCGCGCCTTAAAGTGTGTCAGCGCAATGACGAATTACTGTTCTCCTCCTTTTTTTTTCGTAGGTTAAAAGGGTTAGTATGAAGTTTTTTGCCCGTTCTTCTCCATGCAAACCTACCCTTACGAATGGGTGTAGAATCAATCTTATTTTCTTAAATTTTTTCGCAGTTTAAAAGTAAAAATCACGTCACTTTTGAAATAAGTGATTTGACTTTTGACATTGGTTAACATCAATGCGGATGCGTAGTATCAGTTTTTATAAATACAGTGTGTATGTTAATTTTTGCAATTGATATTCCATCAACTCTTCAGAATGAAGCGTGGAAAAAGGCTGTCTGTGAGCCTAGAAGAACAGAAATCTGCCTTTCAAGAGTTTAAGGACCAATTTTTCAGCATCGACACATTACCATCTAGTGGAAGTAATGTATACAAATATGTAAGCAGAAAGCTTTCTTTACGTATGTCGTCAAAAGCATTATATATGTCGGCAAAACGAAATTTTCTTAAATTATTTGGTGATATGTCATCGGTGTGTAATAAAAATGTTCAATCAGAAACTACTAGCTGCTGTACCGATGATGACTTAATTAACAGTTTTAGTGCCCATGATTCTAGTTCAGAATCAGGTAATGAAAATAAAAAAGAGATTGTATCTTTTGATGTAAATGAAGAATGTTGGCAAGACGTTTCAACCGAAATAGTAAAACACAAACGGAATGATCCAAATAAACCTAGCATTCACACTCATTCTAGAAAAGTACTGCCGAAGTCTAAATGGACAAATATCTTTAGTAAATGGATTTGGAAGTTCACGAATAATCGTTGCTTGTGGTGTTTCAAACATAATTATGTCAGCAATGATTATAATGTTAAATGTACGGGAAAATGTAAGGAATGCAATGGTGAAGTAACTGTACTTACAAGAAAAATCGGTAGTTCAATTAAAATAGATTGTGCTTTTGAAAAAGTTGATACAAACCTGATACATTCGAAAAAAAATAAACTGACATCTTTTCGGAAGAAGCGTTTAGCACAGAAATTAGAGAACGAATACCCAGTCGTGTTACGAAATAAAATGCTTAATGAAAGTATGAAGGAAAATGATGTGCAAGAACCTCCTTTCATACCTACGTTAAAATCATTACATAACATCCGAAATAAAAAGAAATACTATCACAAAATCGTGGTTATTGCGCTATGGATTATGTCTTTTCACGAAGCCTTTTGATAGTGTAGTAAGATCTGTATCTGATGTGCCATTTTTTGTTTTTTATTGGACTGAAATGCAACAATTATTTTATAAAAAAATATCTAAGGTAATTTATAGTGTCTTGAGTATAGACGCAACTGGGTCAATTTTTAAAAAGATTATTCCACCTAATGATTCTAGTAATTTATACGATTCCAAGCATTTGTTTTTGTATGTAGTAATGCTCAAAATAAAATCTACGTCCAGTGCCTGTTGCGCAAATGATATCTGGCAGTCAAAAACTTGAAACGATACATCAATGGTTGCGGGACTTGGATAGGAACAATGGAAAAACCCAAAGAAGTCATTTGTGATGATTCTGCAGGACTAATTGGAGCAATAGTAAAAAGTTTTACAAAATTTAGTACTACGAAAGAATATATTGATAATTGTATGAAATTTTTGGATTTATCTGAGAACACTCTGCCAGACTGTTTAGTTCGTTTGGACACATCGCATTTCGTAAAAACATTGTATGGTCTTGATTGCTTCAGATTTGTAGATAAACGCGTAAAGCGATTTTATATTAAACACCTTTTACGCTTAAAATCGTGTACCAATTATATAAAAGCAAAAGAATTAATCCATCACTTAGTAATCGTGGCACTTCATAGATACGATAGAAATTTAAGGGATGGTACAATTAGTAAATGTGAAATAGTAAAATAAAAACTTAAACAATATCCAGATAGTTCCAATGAGATCATTATGGAGGATCTTGGAGAGTTATTGCCAAACAGTTCAAGTATTTTATTAGATGACGATTCTGGCCAAAGCTCAATAATATCTTGGTATAACTATATTTGTGATTCTGAAAAAATTTATTGTGAAACTGACTATGAAAACATATACTACTTACCTAGCTTTACGTTGAGTTTTAAAAAGATATTATCAAAATTACCTCTTTGGTCGAACATAATGCTTCCATTTTTTAAAAAATCTGTGGATGAGGCTAGCAGTAGCAACGTCGAAAGCTACTTCAAGACCGTAAAAAAATTACTGATTAATAACAGGAATGGGCTAACACGAGTTGATCATTTCATAGAACAGCACATTGAGTTCCTATCCGGAGAAATTAAATCAGCACGATGTTCATATTCTGATATATTTACAAATTGTGATAAATGTACTCAAAATTCGGAGGTAACGAAGCTAAAAAATAAAGAGGACGGAGAAAGTTTTTATAAGGAGTCAGTATTTAGAAAGAGTCCTATTTTGCAAGAAAATTGGCGTAACAAAGCAGAAAATAAGAATACACCACCATTAAGAGATGCTATACAACCAAAAAAACGTTACGATCAAATTGACTTTCTATCTAACGGCAATATTTCAAGCTCGGGAATAAAAGGCGTCATATTAAGAAATACTTGTGCATTTGACGCACTCACACAAGGTATAGTAGTAGCTTGTACCGAAAAATCACAAATATCAATGTTCGTCAACTCGTTATTGTCCAAATTCTCAGTTATAGTTGGTGCGTTGAGACATAAAGATTATACATTTGACATTTGTAAGGAAAGAACACAATATCTAAGACCCTTTTTTAAGAGCACATTTCAGGGCAATATTGAAACAATAGATTGCAGTTGCAACATCACATATATATTAGAAAAAGTTTTGTTTAATATTATCTTCAGCGGAAAACTAACAAAATCTTGTTCTGAATGCAACCAAGTTCTAATTAAAAACTGTCCCATAATTCCTTTAAATTTACTCTTACTGACAGAACGCGGTTTGGGCGCTTTAGATGAAGCCGCTTCAACGATGATTGAAGACGCTGAGCATGATTGTAAAACCGATCAATGCAAAGGAAAACAGCGAACAAAATTCGAAATTTCAAATTATTTCATATTTTTTGAATTGGATAAGGATCTTTTTTTAAACGACATTCCCGAGGAAATTATTTTACAAGACAAAATTTTTGCATTGAGTTCAGTAATCGAATTCTTGCCTCCTCTTTCAAGTGATGGCTCTGGAGTGGGACATTATAGAGTACATTGTCGACGCACAGTGAAAAACAAATGTTGGGAATGTTACGACGATATGTGTAAAAAGGTGTTAAAATTAAAAACCGATTCTATTCTAGTACACTCTCATCTGATTATGTATATTAAGTACTAGCTGTGCCCGCAACTTCGTTCGCGTGGATGTCGAAATTTAACAATGTATTTTTTAATTGCAAGCGCTTAATTCAGGCCACGTTTTTCATATAAACCGTGTATTTAGAATTTTCTTAGATTAATCAAAAATATTTGACTCTTGTATTCCAGGTTTATTTAGGACTATTTTCCTAATGCCCGCTCTCACCACACCACACCACACCACTCCACTCCACACCACACCTCACCACACCACACCACTCCTCTACACACCACACCACACCACTCCACTACACAACACACCACACCACACCACACCACACCACACCACACCACACCACACCACACCACACTACACAATACCACACCACACCACACCACACCACACCACACCACCCCACACCACACCACACCACAACATTCCATTCCATTCCATTCTGTTCTACTCTATGATTCCTTTAAATATTGCTTTCATTAATTTATATTTTTTTTTATTATGTGAACCGATTACGATGAAACAAAATACATAATGTTACTTCAATTTAAACACGACTATTCCAGGTTTTCTTTTAACGCCATCTGCCGTGCGTTGTAGTTTTACTATTCGAATTCGAAGTTAAATCGCGCGACTGGCGTACGAAATCAAATTGTGAGACCAGAGTGCACCCGTAATTTTACCTCTAAAACACTTTAAATTCAAATATCTTTTGATAGACTGAACCGATTCCAATGAAACAAAAACTAAATTCCTCTCCAAGTTACGCTTAATCGTTGTGTATAAAAGTTATCTACATTAATTTCGTACATTTTACGTGATACCTGGACAAATAAACATACAAACAGACAAACAGACAAAAATTCTAAAAATGCTAGAAATGGGTTCTATTGGTTGTCCTTTAATACCCTGGCTATATTTTTTGAGTTTTTTTTAATGTACAAAAATAGCTTTTCTACAGTTTTATTATAAGTATAGATATAGATAGATATAGATAGATTAAATAGTTGAATATCATCATCCACTTGTAACTGAATACTCTTAACTGATTATGTATATTAAGTATTAAATAGTTGAATATCATCATCCACTTGTAACTGAATAGTAGATTATTAACCAATGGGATAAAGCAGTGTCTTTGTCGCGGGTGAAGGTTTAAATCGCGAGCGTAACGAAGGACTCGAAGTTTACTCCCAAGCATAGCGAGGGTGTTAAAAAAAGCGAGGGATTTAAGACGAGTCCTGAGTGTAGCGAGGCATTTAAGTTCCCACAAGACTAAGACAGCTTTACCATCTAGGAAAACACTCTACTTTTCGTACCATTTGCGAAAAAATTAACACAATAATAATGTGAGATAAGCGTTTATTAAAGATAATGACAATTTATAGTAAAAGTTAACATTCGAAACATTGGTTCAATTATTGATATTTTGTCGGAAAAGCAAAGGCATATTATTAACTAATCGATCGTGACTTCCTGACAGTTGTACCTTAGCCTAATTAGTATTTAGTTTCGATATGATTAAATTTAGGTACTTACACGGATTTCATAGATCGAAAGAATGAAGTGGATATGCCACAAATCTCGTTATTACTTAAGAACATAAAATATAAATAAATAAAAAACTAGGCTAGAACCATTATTTTCGTATTTTAAAAAAAGCCTAAGTATAAGAATGATTTATGTTTCTTTAAGTTCTAGAAGAAGAATGTAAGAATTAATTATGTTTGTTAATTTGTTTTATGAATTAAATACTAATAAAAATGGTGTGTTATTTATTCATCTTTATTTTATTTGTCTAATCTGTTACTGGTATTTTTATTATTATTTACTTTTGTAATACTATTGGCTACATGGGATTGTATATTAGAAATTACAGGAAGATCTATATTAACATCAACATTTCGATGCAAGTTCTTACATAACTCTATCTAATTCCGACCTATGGAATTGACTTTCGAAATTTAAAAAATAAAGTAAAAAGGTACACGGTTTTCACATTTTCACAAAATATTGCAATCATAGTATTGCAGCGGGTAGTCTAGAAAGTACCACACAATACTTTTTTTATTGTGGTTGACTGTCAGATATGTACTGACTAAAATCCAGTGTTCTTCAATAGCCCTTTACGTTCCGGGGTCACGTTAATTTGTCATTGCACTGAAAAAACGTAACGGCTATAAGTAAACAAGTTGTTGCTATTTACAACCAAGTAACTTGCTTCGGAGGGAGCCTGCAATGTTTGTTGCTAAAATTATACTAGTCAACTTTGCTAAAGTATGTTGGTAATATAAACCCAGAAAGTTAGTCAAAAATAGATAACTAAGGTTAGTTGTTTCTAACCTATTCACTCAGTATATTGGGTAGGGGCAGCCAATCTACTTTGTTACTTCTATTCAAGCTTGTCTATTACCTATTAACCGGACGCTATAAATATTAGCCAATTATGGTTGTATGAAAAATTAAATAAATTACTTATTTTAGAATAGCAATGTAACCTTGTCTATTTTTAACCGAACTTGGAGCACAGAACATATATACCCCTAAAGGGGAAGAATAACGACTCCGTACTAATTTTATGGGGAAAATTTTTCTTACCGACCAGCGCCATCTATGTTTAGCCCACGAAAACATGGCAGCAGAATCCAGGGCGGGAATTTCAAATACTACAAGTACTTTAATTATTTTACTTTGAGTCGCTAATTCAGAAATAACTAAGTACTTTGTTAATAATAGCCAATCATATTTAGGAATACTTGCTTGTATAATATTAGCAAAGCTCTATTACACATTTCAAATATGTCTTGTTCGATTACAGCCGAATAATTTTTAACAGAGCTTAATTGGTATTTGCTAAAGCAAAATTTTTTCAGTGTGCGCTGACACTCTTTAACGCGCGCATGGAACACACCGCGCCGCCGACCCGGGCATGGTCCTTGGTCGGACATCGAGTCGCCCATTTCTCGCCACCGGCATGCCCGCGCCTACGATGGCCGGAGATCGTCTAGCGACGTCGTCGCCGTCGGCGTCTACCACTGCGGCTGGGCTGTGAGGACCTGTGTCAGGCGGTTGGACGTTTGACGCCTATCCAGCCACACCTCAAAGAGGGATCTTACCGCTGCGATTGCGGCTTATCCGAGTCTATTATCCTTACAAAACAACAATACTTACGAGAGGTAAGTCTAAGATGGGTAGCCTGCCTAAACCGGGTATGAGGCGGCTTACGGGCGTCGGTCTTGCTATGAGAATGCGTGTGTGAGATGCGACGCGTCCTGCACGCACACATTTTAAATCGTCAGATTCATAATATTCAAAATGCATACCCGTTCTAGGCGGGCTACCCGTCTTAGGCTGACCTCCCCTACTATGCAGGTAGTTGCAAAAAATATCCATTATTGATATAACAGTCCCTATGAAAGCCTTTTTTATTCGTTTTTACAAGAATACCTACATTGCCTACTGTTATTAGTATTGGCATAACCAATTTTGAAGTATCGATATTTATCCTCTTGGTAATGGCTTTTTGCAGTATTTCTAATCGTCAATAGAATGAACAATGTTTGCACAATTGTTTACCATCAATTTTGTACATAAATATCCTATTTTTTGTAGTGTACGAGGTGGCGGTGCTAGGAAGTATGCTTCCTGGCCGCGCCACCAATTTAGTTAAATATCTCGCGAATCTTTCTTGCACATTTTTTTTTATTTAGAACAATAATGCACAATTTTTGCTCAATTTTTTCATACTAACTTCGATTCAAAATGCGACTGTGGCGGGGCCAGGAAGTATCACACGAAATATACACAGTTTAAAGGATTTAAGTATATTTTCTAGAAAGTACGAAAAACACAACACACGTGCTACAACTAATTTTTTTTTTTTGTTTCACTGTCATCAGTTGGACCCAAAATTGAGATTGATCTCTGTATCTCTCTCCCAGTAAGAGAAACTGCTACACCATCCACCCACGTATTTTTGTATAATGCCTGTAATACCTGAAGAGGGGGTGCTAAGACAGGAAACCTCCTCGTGCGCCCGTAGACTGGAGTTCCCTCTCGGATACGTCCGGGGGGAAGACCAGTTTTTCTCGCCGGTGCACCCTGGGAATCGGGCAAAAACTCAGGATATCGCGGCCCCGGAACGTAAAGGGCATCCGAAGGAACACGGGTGGATTTTAGTCAGTAAGAGTCTGACAGTCCCTTCTGCCCCACCCAGAGCGGGAGGACTCGTTTGATAATTTAGCCACATAAAAAAAAAAATATAATACCTACCTGAAGAGAGATGAGAGATGAGAATCTTTGTAACCCAATTTTTTTACAATGGAGATCATGAGGTCTTTTCTATGGGACCCACAAATGTTGTCAATACCTAAAAGTAGTTGTTGTGTGCGACTGCGCCCACGCTGATTTAAAAAATTAAGAATGTCTTTATTAATCCGCACGTGTGAGTTCCGATTTTCCTTAAACTTATTTTATTCAGGAATTATGTAGTTTTCTTCTGGTGAAAGAATGTTCAAAACTAGTTCAGAAGTTCCAGAAATGATTACAAACAAATTCAGAAACTTAGTTTACCACTTTTTTTTTTACTTGATAAAATCATCAGATGAGGCCTCCCACCCCGGGCAGGGCGGTAACGACTGTCAGACTTGTACAGACTAAAACCCACGGTGTCCTTCAATAGCCCTTTATGTTCCGGGATCACGGTGATGGAAATAAATCCCGTGACCCCGGCAGGCTTTGGCTCTCTGTGCGGGGGGCCCCGTCATTTTGCTAACAGCTCTTTGAGGCGCACGTGGAACACGACGCGCCGTCGACCCGGGCATGGTCCATGGTCGGACAGCGAGTTGCCCTTGCTACTTGCTGTCCGCATGCCCACTCGCTGTCCGCATGCCCTAGTTTACCACTTACACTATAGTTAGGATTGAATGAACAATGTCTCCCTTAATTCGAAAATTACGAGCTACCCTCACTACAATAGTTGGCATGATTGATTACAACAAATTAATTTTAAGTTAAAAGACTTGAGAACTTCAAAAGTGATTTTCACTGTCCAAAGCATCTGAATGGAAAAACAGATGAATCTCTCTTTCCAAATGTAAAATTGTTTTTTAGAGAAAAACTTTTAAGAGAATCCCTCATCAAAACATTTATTACGCCTTGAAGGTTACTTGTACCTAATTGGTTTTTGAGAACTTTGTAATTCAATTTTAATTTCTTAATCTAGAAATTTCCAAAAGAAATTAGCGTTTTAACGTAAAAAGTTTTTACGACTTTAGAAGTTTTGCATACCTGCGTATCTTCGCTTTTTATTTTCATCAGAAATCGAAATAAAGTACAAGCACAGTATAATAATATACAGTAGCGTAACTCGGCCGCCAGACAGATTTAAATACCTACAGCCGCGCGGCACGTAAACATGCGTTAGGGCTACCCGTCTACATTATTTTAATAACATTTGCCTTTGCGTACTTTCTGTTTCTATTTTAGTTTTGTGATTGTAAATATACTTTTATATATAAATAAATGAAATACTTTGTATAATGAATAGGAAGTGTTCAATAAAAATGCGTGTTGTTTTTTGATTGGTAGATTTCATTAAAAAAATCTTGTTTTTGTTTGAAAAACAAATCGGGCTTATTAAGTCCGATGTATTATAGTAGTATTTGAGACCGAAAAATATTTGCGCCTCGACTGAGTCGTACGAAATGCTTTATTGTTAAATTTTAAAGTATAATAAATCCGCATTCTAATATAAAGCTTAATTAAACTACTCGTCTTATTAAATATGTACTCGAACTGATTTTTAGAGAAAAAATCACGCGGTTATTGTTAAAAAAACAACACACCGTCCGCTCGACACTGCGGTACAGCCGTGACTGTCTGCGCCCCGAGTGCGCCCCGACATCGAGGCGCGTAGGTATAGCTCGCTTTTCGTCCGTTTGTATGAAGTTGGGGTACTGTATTATTATATTACCGTGGTACAAGTGAATTCATTGTACTGGAATAATCGAAGGCACAAAAAGATCCAACATTATTATAAATGCTCTTTAGATAAAATCTATTAAACTGCACTTTGTTCGGCACAAGCTAGTAAAAATAAAAGTATAAGGTGGTAAAATCATCAACTGAGTCCGCCCTGGGTGGGGCGGAAGGGACTCTCACATTGACTGACTAAAAACCACCCGTGTTCCTTCGGATGCCCTTTACGTTCCGGTGCCGCGGTATCCTGGGTTAAGAAAAAATCCGCGACCCCAGGCACACAGTGCCTAAGAAAGTGTTTTTTGGCCGCATCCCAGGGTGCACCGGCCCAAAAAACTGGTCTTCCCCCCGGACGTATCCGAGAGCGAACTCCAGTCCACGGGCGCACGTGGAGGTTTCCTGTCTTAGCACCCATAACTTTTGCCCTTGATAGAAATTCATCATGTATCGAGGATGCGTTCTGCAGCAACTATCGCTTAATAAATAAACCGTTCCATATACATATGATTACAAAATGACATATATATTATCTTGTATTATAATTTCGGCCCGGGATCACCCACTGCTGAGTAATAGGCCTCCTCCTATTTCTACCAGACTTCTCGATATCTATATCAACAAACCAATGCACTTTTGGACGGCCCTGATTATTTTCTTTGGCCAAACCATGAATAAAATATTGTGCTTGAATTACAGAACACTCGCTCTCAAGAGGAGGCATTTGTAGTGTTCAAATTATATCAAAACAACCACAAAAAACATAAAAATAAAACAGAAAACATTTTTCAATTTCGAAACTGAAAACACAAACAAACCTTGTAAAAACAGGAGCCTTTAATCAAAACCTTTCCACCGCTATTTTTCTTTACATAAATTGGTTCAGCCCTGTGTGTTTGTCCGAAAAGAGTAACTTAATCGCCGAGACATGACGTCACTTTGGTACAAAACTGTCAATAGGCCGAACAAACAGACCCTTTGTCCTGTATAAATACAAGTTGATGGACTTTTACAGCCGTTCGACCTCTGTGATCCGGACCTGCCAAGTACTGATCCGAAATAATCCGAATGCGCAGTCACTTATGTATGGAGATATTTTATTTTCAACATTTTGTCAAATAAACTAGATCTCTTACTGAATGGATTGACGCAAAAAGGTGGAAATATTTTTAACAATACAGTACGCGTATCATGCGCTGCGTTACATGACGTCATCAGTATTATTGGCTGCCTTTATTTTGTATTCGGGTAAACTTAAACCACGATAAATACTATACCATTTTACAAAGTCAACCCAGTATGGGATAACTCCTTTTTTTATTTACATTAAACATTGATACTAAAACATTAAACCCAATTCTTTAAAATGGGGTGCTAAGACAGGAAACCTCCACGTGCGCCCGTGGACTGGAGTTCCCTCTCGGATACGTCTGGGGGGAAGACCAGTTTTTCGGGCCGGTGCACCCTGGGATGCGGGCAAAAACTCTTCCTTAGGCACTGTGTGCCTAAGGGGTCTCTTTGCCCGTATGCGAATAGCCTGTCGTGTGGACGCTCCAACGCGTGTCCCTCTATCAGCAGAGGGCACAGCGGCGGAGCGGGCTTGCGGACGGTGAGTAATGGGTAGTTCGCCGTCCAACCGAGGACCAAGCCCGGGTCGGTGGCGCGTCGTGTTTCGCGCCAAATGCCTGTTGGGGTCGCAGGTTTTTTCTTAACCCAGGATACCGCGGCCCCGGAACGTAGAGGGCATCGGAAGTAACACGGGTGGATTTTAGTCAGTAAAAGTCTGACAGTCCCTTCCACCCCACTCAGGGCGGGAGGACTCATTTGATGATTTTACCAACTAAAAAAAAAAAACCCTTTAAAATACTGACAAGGACTAAGTTTTTAAGGATAGAGTGAGATAGAAATCTGATTCATATTCCAGAGGTCAACGGTCGTAACTGCTGGGGTAATCAATCACGGCCAGTCACAGAACAGATTTACGTAAAGTGTAAAATTCAATTTTGGCTTGACAGTACGATCGAGAGGCGATATTTAGCATCTAGTAGAGTGTGACGTCATTACTTTTGAGATATAATTGTATTAAACTAGCGGCCGACGGTTTTAATTTTTCAACCTACTCAGTGTATTTTCCAAACTTTTTTTTAACAAACCATATCCTGACAATAACGAACAAAATCGACGAATCTCATGTAATCTTTCGGAAATTATGTGTGGACAGACAAACTTAAGTGACTTCCTTTTATCTTTAGGTATCTAGGTTTCCATAGGGGGAGGCGCCGCGTCCTGCACGCACACATTCTCATTAGCAAAAACGACGAGTACTACAAGCTACCCGTCTTGGGCTGACCTCCCCTACTTCGTAAAGAAAAAATAACTGCAGTGTAGCAATAGTGCAAGTGCCGAGTGAGAGGTTATGGATTCGATTCTCAGGTCGAGCATAGTGTAATAGAGTTTTTTAATGAGGAATCTCTCAGTAGTAGCCGTCCGCAGCTGTAGCTGAGTTATTTATCAGGTGGAAAAACTATTGGGTTTTAGCCGAAAATATTCAAATTCAACAACAAGGATAAATAACGAAGCTAGAAGCTCTCTCTTTAACAAGCTTTTTAGTTTAAAAGTTATTTTCATTTTAACACGTTTTGTAAAACGGAACGCAACCCTACACTGCAGCAAGATTACATCGGTGTCAAGTATTCACACCCGACGACAAAATTAAATAATTCGGCCCACAGGGAAATTCACGCCTGGCAACACTCATGTTTTATTTAGATAGTTTGATTAGCTACATGTGAGAAATATGTATGAAATAAGGTAATGAAAACATTATTTCATTGGTTTCGCTTTCACATAGATTTCCCCGGGGCAAGTGGGTGATACAAACGACCAGAGAAGCTTGATCCATCCCTCCCTTTAACCCACTAATAATGTTGTATAGCTTTGGAAAATACCCAAAGACGGGCAAAGGTCAAACTAAAATGGTAGGTTGCGAGTATTTCCCGATTAAACAAATGTAAAGGTTCGTATTTACCTTTATCCTATTGATCATTTCAGCAGTAAGTTCTATGTAAATACTTAAGTATTGACAAATTACTCGTCTTTGTAGACATAACTACAGGGACAGGGACACAGAGATTGATGTACTTTTACGATTATTTAGTTATTCTTTATGCAAAAAGTAGGATTTAAAAACTCGCGAACACACGCGATTCAACGCGCGAGGCGAGTGTTGCTAATGTTCAAACCGAAGCTCCATCGTGCCGCGTCAACGTGCCAAGCTAATTTTTACTCTGAAATCGCAAAGACGAAGATGTAGCGAAGATCTTCTGAAGGTAGGTGATAGCAGCTGGATGAGAGATGACGAGAATCAAGCTTTGGGACGTGCAATTTGAGGCCCAGGTTGCCCACCATTAACTCTTAAAGCGCGAGTCTTTGGGCTGTGGGAAAGAGATGGAGCTAGACGACTTGTATAGCTCTGTCCCTTTCCCACAGTCTAAACTGGATCGCGTTAAGAGCTCGTGGTATGGCCTCAGGTCTAGTATTGGGCTTATGTGGTTATTATTTTGTGTGAGGCCACCCTCTGATGTCGCCTCTGGAAACTCCAAAAGCTTCAGACTTTTATCGATTATACATATAAAGCCAGGTTTCATCAAGATTTTTTCCTTCACTGACAAGTACCCCGAATTTGACCTCAAAACTCTCAATTAAGTGTTGATTTTTGGTACATAATGATGAAAGATAGATTACTGGAAACTCTTGCTTTATTAATTTTGAGTGATGGTATTTAATCATTTAAAAAAGCTACAACTGTCATCGAATCGTTTCTTATCAAGCGTAGAAAAAATATTCATCCGCAGGTCGTGTTTCACTTCCATGTATGTTAAATATGAATAACATAATAATTATCCAAGACAAGGTAGACCTACTTCGCAGTCCCACTAATGAGAGAATCAGTAACACGCATGCTTAATAAACGGATCGTTAGTTCCCCTTTCATCACGATTCACTTTGATTCGCTCCATATGCCCAGTCATCACCCCTATAAGGAATTAAAAGGATTGCGTGCGACAAATTAATTATTTAAATACGTATTTTCTTTTGAAATTACCGGCGATAAGAACTATGCATCGACTAACGCTTTTTCGTGATTTAGAAGTCAGGCTCTCACACGCATGTTCCTGCATAAAGCAGTAGCTGATATGCTTAAAGCAGTCGTTATCGATAGTTTCAAACTGCGACTGCATAGCAAACTACAATCCTCTACGAACACACTTACACGGAACTACTCGAACAGACGAACTGGTTCAGAAGCTGTTGATACGGATAGCTGGTTTACTCGTAGTTAGCAATGGCAGCCTCAAGCAGTTTAATTTGACTGCTTGAGCAATTCATTTATTTTATGAGGTCATTGGTCGAGGCCATGCTGCGGGGCGAGACGGAATGGGAAGCGGTCTCCTCCTTCTGCGAAGGAATCATGCTCTCGAAGGAGGAGGCGGGCCGCGTGAGGGAGAAGTCCGTCCTCCCTTCACCCCAACCGCAGTGGTAGACGCCCACGGCGACGGACGTTGCAAGTCGATCTCCGGCCACCGTAGGCGCGTGCATGCGCGGCGTGCGGCGAGTAATGGGCGACTCGCTTTCCGACCATGAATCATGCCCGGGTCGACAGCGCGTTGTGTCCCACGCTCGCCTCAAAAAGTGTCAGAATAGTGACGGGCCCCCCTTTAGAAGGCCAAAGCCTGCCGGGATCGTGGGACTAACGAACTACCGTGACCCCGGAACGTTAAGGGCTATTGAAGGGCACCGTGTATTTTAGTCAGTACAAGTCTCACAGTCCCTCCTGCTCTGTTTAGGGTTCGAGGACTCATTTGATGATTTTACCACAATACAAAAAAAATACAACACGCCCCACCTGTTTACGCACCCACCGAGTGAGAGGCTAGACGAAAAGAGTGAGACTGAAAAATCTAATTAGTCCGTAGTGTCTTTTTTATTTAGCGGTAGTCTCGCGTTAGCGATTAGAGTCCGTTTTAGACCGCGCCCGTTTCATTGCGAATTTTCCCCTACCAACATAGGTAACTAAGTAAGTTATGTACTGTGGGATAACATTCAGTCGGATCTAGGAAAAGGTCGAGAACCACTACACAATGTCTCAGGTGTTTAATATTATAGACGAAGATAATTCATATGTAGTTACAATAATACTTCACATTCTATCTACATCTTATGAATGAACTACAATTATCTGAATTTCTTGGAAAAAAAACATTTCAGTTCAAGTTCAAAAGGTAAGTTTAGGAATGGCACGAGAGAAGCCTTGGAAATAAGCTAGTTTAACATAAAATATCGCACACGGCTATTCAAGGACACCGTGGATTGTAGTCAGTACAAGTCTAACAGTCCCTCCCGTCTGCCCTGGGTTGAAGGAGTAATTTGAAGATTTTACCATATAAAAAAAAGTTTTTTATACGAGAACCTTACAACAATCAACGAACACATTAGCCCAGTAGCAAAATAAATAATACCCAATGAGGAACTTCACGCCCCCCTTAAACGTTTTAAAAAAGCTTTGATCTTCGCAATCATTTGATCGCACAAATCTCTTTTGGAATTTGCTCGAAAATTCAATTTAGCTACTACCGAAATTTCCTATTAATGAAAACGAGCGAGCATCGTGTAACTAGCGCGTTTTCAAGTGAAGTCTGTTATTCAACGTTTTATTTTGACGTGAGGTATTCAAGCATACCTTTTGACTAATTAATCATAACGTTCCGCTGGAAATATCACATTTGCGGGAATCTATTTAAAGATTTAATTACAATGTGGAATGAATTACACGTTATTTGAATTGTCAAAACGAATTCCTAGTAACGAACAGAACAGACAATAACATTTTCATTTCTAAATGCTCATTTTTGTAAAGTTTTTATTGTTTTAAGTGTAAGAACATTAATGTATATTACACAACGGTTCCATGTTCTCTGAAAATCGAAAAAACGATATCATATGCCATAAATAAGCATACCCAATTTCATACAAAACATAATAAAACCTTACGTATTTCCATACAAATGTCGGACTTTATACATTTTTTCGCCATTAAGTGTAAAAAATTGGACATTTCACCCTCTTAAATAATGGTGGTCCGTGGTCAATGTTTGCCTTTCCGTAAAGGATTGCTAATATCAATAAAATTTTTGCCCTCCAAAATATTAATAAACTTTAGGCCAATGTTACTTTACCGACCCTTGTCCCTTGCCTTCACATGAAAGGAAATTACTGGAATGTTTTCCAAAGTTATCTTATTAAGCCGAGCATCGAAGTTTAAATATTGATATTAAAGTATTTGTATTCATGAGTTGTTTTTGTGTTATGTTTATCGGACTTTGCTTTTGTTGTGAGTTCGTAGACCAAACATGTTTGGGAATGGAAGTCATGTGGTATTTTCATAATTACTGAAAAGTTTTTATCATTTGCCTACTGGAAACGCCAGAGTCGGATCAGTATGAGGGCTTTTTGGGCTGCAGCCTAGGGCCCCGTAGATATTGATAGTTCCCCTTCAAGACAATGGCCCATGGTCTTACAAACTTATGGTCCCCCTTTGATAAAGACCACGTATGCCTGGGGCATAACAAAAGGCTTTGTGACAGGAATACGAGAAACTAGTGACAATAAATGTAGAATGGACTAGCGATGACAAATAAACAAAGATGTTTTTAATGAAAACGACTTAAAAAAAAAATCCCAATATCCACTAGCTACAGGTATGTGAAAGTTGACTTGTGCAAGCGACTTCAAATGTGTAAATTCTCACGCAATTGAACTTCTACAAGGTTTAGTAGCAGGACTTGATGCAAAACCCACGTATACACAAATATAAAATATGCAGCCAGTGAAAACGACTGACGACTTCTACTCTAACAAAAACTTGCTAGGAGACACCTCGCTCATAGAAACCGGCCTTAAGGAATTACTTGTGGACTAGATTCTGGTAGTAATCTGTGTTCTGATGAAAATTTTCACTAGATGACGCGACTCTGTAACATCTTCAACGACAATTTATTTCTCCTTTTGCCAATTTAAATATCGAATAAAATATTGAAGTCAGCATTTTCTCCACTGCTAATTATAATTAATGAGTGTGTGATACGTGAATCCCAGACTCCCAGATTACAGATTAACCAATCTCTCTCACTTAGCCTGAATAATTTAATTAATTGGATTTTCAATTAGCGTCATAATCATTCGTTGCGGTAAGAATGTAAACGAGAGCTTTTCCCGAGTTTAGTCCGTAAAATATTAGATTGGGAAGTCAAACATATATTGACGGTAAAATTAGTTTTCATTAAAAAATACACATTTGTGCTTGCCCGGGTTTTGGACTCACAAACTCGTGCATGAAAAGTGAGGTGATAACCTTCTGAACTGACACAATTTCGCGTTTGAACTAATATATCAAATCACAAATAAATAACCTTTCCACGAACACTGTAAATACTAACTTTTCCAAGGCTCGTATATTAGGTTAGCAAGCACATTTCGAGTTGGACAAGTATTGTAGAAATAAGAGAAACTTTCTGTACTTAAAACGCCCTCGACACAAACTCAGATAATTTTTAACACCCGCATCTCGAACAATTCTCACATATGTGAGTGCACAACTCGAAAGTCGTGTCTCAAGCGCTGTCAACGAAAGAAAAGTTTAGATTTAGAGGGGTCTTCAAGTTTGGGTGTTTTCAACTCCTTCGCTACAGGCGTACTCGGCGTACTTGGCCAACTTCTGACACCTTCTTCGAGCCCTCTAACATTATTTACAAGACGACTCCAACAACCTATTCAAAGGATATTCTATTAAGGAGTTCTTAGAACTTTATTTTCTACGCCGGGGTAAGGTAATCAGTGAGATACGGCGACTTTATGCCCGATCGCTTTATACGTGGAATTCACTTACGTTAAATGTTTGGAATTAACGTTTTTGATGTTATTAAGTGAGCAATTATAAGTTACGAGTTTACGAGTTTCTGAATTTTGAAGTACGGAGTTTACAAGTAGGTTGAACGATGTACTTCGCTTTTACGTGCGGAAATTACATTCGTCATTTATTTGTTGTGCGCAAACAATTTAATAAGAAGAGAAATGACACGAGTGAGGGACTGCTTTAATTACTTTTCTTTGAGACTCGTGTGTTACGACGCAACGTATCCATTTAAAGTTATTTTGTTTAGAATGTTAAAGTGAAATTGAGAGCTCTTGTCTTTTCTGTCAGATGAAAGGTAAATGTTAAACGAATTTTCAACGACCGCTTTTTGAGTTTATAATTTGAAACTATGCTTGTATGTTCATAACAGGTACTTATGTAATGTAAACTTTTTTTGTACAGACGCACACACTTGTCTATCAATCAACTCAGTCTATCGCATACCACTGTTGGACGTTGGCCTCTCCCAGGATGCGCCACATCTCCATATCTCTACCTTTCTAATCCATTCTTTCCCAGCTACTTTATTAAGGTCATCGATCCATCTAGCTAGGAGGCGTCCTACTCGCTGTCCGACCATGGACCAGCCCGGGTCGACGGCGCGTGTTCCACGCGCGCCTCTTAGAGCGTCAGCATAATGACGGGTCCCCCCTTTAGAGGGCCAGGGTGGCGGGACACAAGTATACCGTGACTCTGATACACAAAGGGCTATCGAAGGACACCGTGGATTTTAGTCAGTACAAGTCTTACAGTCCCTCCCGCCCTACCCTAAGATGGAGGACTCATTTGATGATTTTACCATGAAAAAAAAATGGAGGCGTCTCACATTACATTGCCGGTACGCGGCATTCACTCCAGGGCTCATCTACTCTACTAGCTATCGGTCCTTCGACAAACATGGCTAGCCTGTTCCCACTTTAATTTCTTTATGTATGCACGTTGAAAATGAATCTTCGTTTATTTGCGATAAAGTCGAAAATGTATGACAGATTGGAGTAAGTTATATTTAATTTATATTTAATTCAGGTGTGGCAAACATTATCTAGTTTCACTAAGATTTTACATAGCTAAACCGCAGCCGCCATCACGTAAAACATTTGGGGAATTTCTGTGCCCAGTTTTAGTGCCTAGGATTTACTAAAGGTGTGGGTTTTCCGAGAAAGGTTTTCCGACAAAGGTGTATAACTTATGTGTGTGCGAAGCTGTTGGCGGTACGCTAAACTTTGTTATAAAATATTGTGTGACCAAAATCCCTGTGTATCAGTACCGATATACTAGTACAGTATTGCAAATCATTTTACCTCTTGGATGTGAAGATATTAGAATTAGATTAATCTAAAAAGGTTATGGATGTTCGACATATTGATTATTAAGCCCTTTAAGAATAAATATAGGTATAAATTAATATAATAAATGCGAATGTTTGTGAGGATAATCAAAGGGATGGATGAATGTTTGCTACTCTTTCACGATAATACTACTGAAGTCATTCGATCTGATGGTAATTATTATTACACAGATTATAACCTGGATTATTAGGCGTAATACTTATTATCCCAGTATTTTGCTCCCGTTGGATATTTAATTTAGAAACAAACACATACACAATACCATTGTAGACAAAATCCTTTAAACAACTGAATAATTTAGAGCCACTGAAAAGCTTTCAAAACCCCTTATTTGTACACCAGACACTCACTTCATTTACCTAAGAAAGTATTAGCATTAATTAAAACTCACTCGATAGAACACATTAGAACCTCTAGAGGTATTTACACATTAGAACCTTTATTTACCACGCCCTTTCAAATACAACGCGACATAAGTCTCCGATACCTTACGACTTTCGTGTCCATTAACGCGTGCCTGTGTGCGAACCTTTATGAATTCGCATTGCGATAGTCGACCGATTACCACAGTCGAAGAGTATCGGAAACTTTTTTTTTTACGTGGTATTGTCATCAAATGAGTCCTCCCGTCCTGGCTGGGGCGGAAGGGACTGTCAGAGTCTTACTGACTAAAA
The DNA here is from genome assembly GCA_028554685.1 of Agrotis ipsilon. Taxonomy (NCBI): domain Eukaryota; kingdom Metazoa; phylum Arthropoda; class Insecta; order Lepidoptera; family Noctuidae; genus Agrotis; species Agrotis ipsilon. Next base: position 3,940,123 of record CM052961.1, on the reverse strand, counting down.
TCCACCCGTGTTCCTTCGGATGTCCTTTACGTTCCGGGGCCACGGTAACCAGGGTTAAGAAAAACCCGCGACCCCAGCAGACATTTGGCGCTAAACACGACGCGCCACCGACCCGGGCTTGGTCCTTGGTCGGACGGCGAGCTACCCATTACTCACCGTCCGCAAGCTCGCTCCTCTTAACAGAGGGACACGCGTCGGAGCGTCCACACGACAGGCTATTCGCATACGGGCAAAGAGACCCCTTAGGCACATAGTATCTAAGGAAGAGCTTTTGCCCGCATCCCAGGGTGCACCGGCCCGAAAAACCTGTCTTGCCCCCGGACGTATCCGAGAGAGAACTCCAGTCCACGGGCGCACGTGGAGTTTTCCGGTCTTGGCACTCCAAGTATCGAAGACTTGCGTTACGTTTCTTAAGAAAGATCAAAGACCCGGTATCCACCAAAGCGGAGAAGAGAGGAGATGTGTTTGAATAACCAATCAGATGTCAACTAAAGTCAACTGAAGCTAAGCGGAGAGGAGATTTGGACATCTGTACCATTAGCACGAGTTTTCACTATTTTACTTTACAGAGTCTTTCCAGTATTTACAGCGTTTCTTGTATGAAAAAATGGAACAGCGTCTCGGATGTGCGAAGAATAAACTAATTTTTTCTTTGAAAATTGACAATTTCAAATTGTCAAAGTTCCAGTTTACTTTACGTCTCAAATACTGTAAACTCGTGCTAAGGGATTGGTTATTTAAACACATCTCCTCTCCTCTCCGCTTTGGTAGATACCGGGCCTTAAACTTCCGAAACATGATTCTCTCTGGCTGTACCCACACACCACAGGATTGTCCGATAAAAATAACGTTTTCCTTTTTCGTATTACAGTAATGACTGAGACCAACAAGGCATGGTTTTTTGGTATACAGATCGAAGATATATTGGTTTCGATGCAGCCATCAGAAATTACCTTTTTTGGAGTGGTTTAATCATCAAATGATTCGTCCTTCCTTGGTGAAGCAAAAGTGATTGTATTTAGTTATAACACTATTTTTTATGAATGTTTTGATCTAGTCCTTGACCTTGACCAATGACCTTTCAGATTTATGCATCCTGAATACGTATGTGAAGTTTCATTAACATCGATTTAGACATTTCGAAAAATATTAACTTGAAAATTTGTATGAAATTCCACTCTTATTGCCTATGTCACCCAAGACCAAAGCAGCTTACAACTGGCAAAAGAATTATTTAAATCAGTCCTGTAGTTTTTGAGTTTATTCTTTACAAACACACAAACATACAAATCTTTCTTCTTTATAATATTAGTAGTTGATTAACCGTAAATACTCTAACCTCATCTCTAATACTATTAGCTCAGCAATTAATACAGGTACATAAAGATGTGACGTCAGCAGTCTACCAGCGTTTACTTGAACACGTTATTATCGTTCAGTATTTAGCTGATTCAGCATCCTGTACCGACAGTACTGGTCCTTTAGGGCTGGGGCACACGAGCGACTTCGTAGTCGGGTATTTTTAATTTTGGAATATAATGTTTGTTCTGTGTGAAATGTTTTATATTGAAATCTATGGCAATGAAGACTCCTAAGATATTTATTTCCATCACCGTGACCCCAGAACATAAAGGGCTATCGAAGGACACCGTGGATTTTAGTCAGTACAAGTCTGACAGTCCCTCCTGCCCTGCCCGGGGTGGGAGGAATCATTTGATGATTTTACCACGATAAAAAAAAAGGTATTTATGGAATAAAAGTTAGTTTATTTATTTGTTTGTTACGCTTATGCTCAATTCGCTGAGCTGAAATGGAATAGATATGGGATAGCAGCACAGATGCAGCTGCAAGGCTTCGTAAAGTTGTAATGAATCAAAAGGATTTGAAAGTGACACAATGACAGAATGAATTCGAAATATGAATATTCAAATTTAGAAAATCAATTAATAGATCTGAATGGAAGGAGGTTAAGGCAACAGAAGGGGCAGCATACCCACTCTGTTACAAGTTCCACCCATATGAAAACAGCGTTATCGGCTTAACTTGCCCTCTAATAGCGCCTTCAACTTTTGTGGCAAAATTGAAATCACCCTGAGGCACAGAGGGGCTTCCGTAAGCCAGTGAACCAGTGAAAGTAAGTCGATCTGTGGGACCACTTAGCCATAAGCCACTCCAACGGACCAAGCAGTCACTTATAAGCATATTATGTTGGGTAAAATATGCAAACATAACACGCAGGGAAACCACAGGTGCGAGCGGAATTTCATCAATTTTGGATGATTATGAAACCTTTCTACCGTGCATGAGAGAGGTAACCTCGTATGTTACTGAGTAATTGTGTTAAAAACTGTTAACAAAAATATCACTGCCTTCGTATGGACGAAAGGAGATTTTAATTTGGTAAAAATTAACATGAAGTGTTGGAAAATTTACCTTTGCCCAAAACTACGATGTAAGAATCTTGTTATTAATAACTATTGTAATATTTTTAATTATAGTTGTGTTATAGCATGTCATTATTCATATAGGTATCTATAATAAAAACTACATGCTATAACACCAGAATATCTTAATGGCTTATTATATATAGTATAATTAAAAACCAAATGAAAAAACAGCTATTTTTCAAATTAAGTTCAATAAAACTCGGAGAAAATCTATTATACAGCTGTCTGTACACAGCCTTACAATGCGGAGGTAGCCGCTTGGCGTCTAGCCAGACCCTCGACACATCTAGTGCCCACTTTACCGCGCTGGCGAAACTATGTGACCGTAGTCATACGAAGTGTGAGTGGTCGCCGACGCTGCCTTACAAATCACAAGAAGATGGGGTTTCAGTTAACAAGAACCTCGTTTTTGCTAAGCCATAAGGTTGAAGTTAGCACTTCGTGTTATAACAAATGCTCGTCTGCCTTTCCACCTTTATAAAGTTAAGGATGATCGAAACTGAAACTTGGACAAACAAGGGAGAAGAACTATTTTGAGATTGTTACTATCCAGTCGACAGTTTAGATGGATCACTTACTTTAAGCAGCTCAGAAAATAGAACACTTTGATTTATGGTTTAAAAGAAAACGTGATCAGTGTCAGAAAAGAAAAAAGAAAATAAAGAATATTTCTCAAAAAAAACCGGCGCCTTTTCGGGAACACCATACCTCACTTTTGTAATATCCATGCAAATACAGTACCATGACGAATACCGCGAAATAACCTGAGGGGAATTCTCAATGGGGTATTAAGGTATTTCCCTATGACTAATCGAGCTTGACGTGTTATAATTTCATTAAAATTTCACCCCTCATGCCAATTTCAATGGTAATAGTCCTGGGGGAGACGGACGGGGACTTGACCATTATGTCAATAGGTATTGAAAGTTAATAGGGAAGTGATTTTAAATGTAAAATCTATTTATATAAAAATGAAACCCGTTTTCTGTTGTCACGGCATAACATGAAAACGGCTTGACCGATTCGGATAATTATTTTTTTGTTGTTTTTGTAACCATCGGGACCGGGTTTTAGACCGGATCCTCCACCCATGCGAAGACGGGATGGGCCGCTAGTTTAATATAAAATTCGATATTTTAAAGCAAAGTTATGTTGTAATTGTTGCTAGATATTGGTCATACACGTCCACAACTTATAGAACTTTTTCAATTTTTCCCAGACTTTAATTTAACAGAATCATTCACATTACAAACACGATTAAACGTTCACAATCTGTCCCCTATACATTTTCTGCGCCGAGGGACAATTCCATCACATCCTAAGAAGCTTATCTTCACTAACAGCGCTCTGCAAAGGGACCGCCTTTCATCCAAGATCACCAATTTCTTACTTGATTGGGCCCGCTGATGGCTTTTGGAACAAAAGACTCGATCAAGCCGATGGCGGTGCAACAAATATACTACGATACACATCATATACATATGCTAGGTTTTATTCCCGGCTTTGTTCGCCATATTGATGTTTTGTCCAATAAAGCTTTAGGTAACGCTCTGCCAAGTCTAGTGATTGAGTTATTTCCTGTCTTCTATGAGATGGAAAGTTGGAAACGAAGAACATAAGCGTACAAACGATAAGTGAGAATTGCACTTTGGTCCAGATCCCCTAAAATCAAAACAAAGCAGCATAGTTTTTAAAGAATGTGCCGAATACATGGTAACCATTTATGCATTGATGTCTGAATAAAAACCCGTTTGACGGTTTCACAGTAAGTATGGTGTTGATAAACTTGAGCATTTACTTCTAATGAGCATTCTTGCGAATTACAGATGGACAAACTGAGTGTTTAAGCGATAACACTGGCATATCGTCCTCTCTAGCTCATTTTCCTAGAAATGTACCGATCCCTCCAAAATCGTGACGCTATCATCTAATGTGAGAATGCCCATGCCCAAACCATAATCTCATATTCTTGCGATTAGCATCAAGTGACAAATGCGCGCGTTTCATGTTACCCTCGCTCCGCAGCGGCTTGTCATTATTAGCAATGTTTTTAATCTTCAATCATTTCACCGCAGTCGAAGTCGTCAGACGCGAGTCACATCGACTGAAGTCGTGAACGAAATCATAGCACTTCGCACAGTCACATGACATGACAAAACAAAACTTTCGTAATAGACGTAATTTCCACCAGAGTAACCTCAAGAGACTCGCTGTTCCAACAATTCATTGGATTGAAACTTTTTACAGAAGAATTGAAATGGACAGCTGACCTGACAGCCATGTTGATCTACTTCGAAACTTGTTCTAACAACTGTCGATAGTGAGATTCTATGCCGAGTCGAATGCCAGGGGAAACAATGCCTTTTGATTTTCACGGACGGAATACCGGTTTTATTGTTATGATGGAATGCGTGCACAATAACTGTAACCGATATTTTGTCTTAAGAATTATTCGACCCATCGTCCTGTGCAAGGACTCACTATATTTATGTTTTTTTTTTTATGTCTGCTGTATCGTGAGTGTGATCACAAATTTTAACCTCCCATGCACAGCAGACAGAGACAGCCAGATCGAACCAGAACAACCGTCCAGCTCATGATGGCTATCCGGGCTTGCTGTCTTTCTTTTCACTAAATAGAGGGCTCTTTTGAGGACACGGTTGGCGCAGTGGATGAGTGACCGTGTCGCAGGTTCGATCCCCGCACGGGACAAAAAATTGTATGACTTGCAGGTAGTTGTTCCGGGTCTGGGTGTTTGTGTATGTGTGTTTCTATGTTTGTAAACGCATCCACGACACAGTAGAAATTCCTAGTGTGGGGCAACCTCTTTTTTTTAAACTTTACGATTATTAGTTTAGTATAAATGGTGTTAAACAATAAAAAAATAAACGTTCAAAATCATCAAATTCCAATTTCTCAACGCGACGTGTTAAAAAAGTATCCACCTAGTTGATATTTAAACCTACGTTGGACCAGTTTTAATGAGTTTTAAAATTAATCTACGTAATTGAAACTTTTGTAGCGTTATTTTATATGCGAACGCTTTGAGGGATTAAAAGTATAAACATTAACAGTAGGTCAGTGATAATAAATTATTATGCTCAGTACGGGGATCTGTGGTACAATGTTGTTAAGTTAAGGCGATTAAAACTGTGAGATATTACCCGACCCTACTCTAGAATTCAGTGGCTTGAATTTTTTCGCAAATAAAATACGTTTACGACGTCCTAATGTAAATGCCTACTTATACGGAGTATGCCAGAATGATGTGATCATATTTAAGGGTGTCTTATCAGACCATGTTATTTGTAAAATATATCTATGTTCATTGTGGGTGGAAAAGCATGAAATGAATCATCTTGCTATGGGTGGAACCACACTGTTCCTTCAGTTGCCTCTGAAGACATTCCCCGCATCCACGGTACGCATATCGGCACGCGCCTTCAACTAGGGCTTATTTACCGTCCGCAAGTCTGCACCGGAAAATATTTCGTGATCGTCGACGCCCTGGGCGTCCCACGTCGTTTGGTTAAGAAAAGGAGAAATCGCCCCTCCAGCAAGCATCCAGCTTCCTCCTTACAAAACAATACATCTCTGGTTTTTGCTGCACTGTGATAGAATGACAAAAAACATCAATAAGTAGCTACGATGCGCACATTACATACTAGATACGCACATTTCCAATGCTACTTTCCTTCAATAAAAACGATACTTTTCAAATATCTTTTTATGGCCAATACCAATGTAATAAAAAACAAACGTACCCCTGCCAATTTCATTTAAAATATCCTCAAAAAGAAGACACCCCACGAAAAGGTGACGATATTTTTTTCCTTTAGTTCAATATGCAGTTTATCTTATTTTATCTGCATACGTAAAAAGGTTGGAGAGGTAGGTATCAGTAAAAAGGTCTATTTTACGGGCTCGGGACGAAACTGCAGCTAAATACAAGTTCAGTTGAGTAGTACGTCGTCCAGTTCACAGTCCAACTCCACAGTACACTGTACAGTTTTTGGAGGTTCATACGGCTCGGCGTTTTATTTTCTACACGTTACAAACCTTTTAGAAACTAGAAATGTCGCACAGCGAGCGATTTTGTCCTATTTTTTTTTTTGAGTTACCATAAAAAACCTTCAACGTTCTATCTATTATTTTTGTAAATATTTGACGTTTATTTACCTTTTTTCTTCCTATTTTCAAAATCTGGTAGTTGTGAAAAACGAGCCGTTTGCAACGTTTGAAATTTAAAACCTTGTGAAAAAATAACGGTTGTTTTTATGGCCAATCTATGCAATTTTGGTATGTTGATGGGCCAGGATCTGTTGTTTTTGGTCTAGAATGAATGTTTTGTTATTACCTTGGCATTGGTATGTTGTGTTTCATTTTTAAAAGAGAACATACTTACTACATTTAAACATCAATCTATAAAAGTATTGATCAATACTACACAGAATGTAATCAATATACCTAATTTCCAATTTTGTTATAATTCTGCATCTTGAGATCCATGGCTCAGATGTTTTTTGTAAGACCTAACTATCTAGAATTCTTAAAAATCTCAAAAAAATTACCTAAAATAAATCGAATGGACAAATTAATAATATTCGGTTTTCTGAAATTCGCCTATTTTGCAAATACTAGCAAATATCTTATGAAAACCAACCAATATCTTCAGATTAGCTGTCATTGTTTGCCAAACTTATAAGATTAGGTACATTCTATATCAGCACAGGCGTTAGTTAGAAGTAATGAAAGGGCAGCGTTTCTAGATAATTGCGAAGATATGAGGACAATCCGAGTTATCGTGGGAACTATCTTCGTAGATATATTACGTCTGTTGATGAAGCTAGTTCAGCCCTACCTTCATTACTACGTTACATTTCATCTTGATTTAGAATTGAGTAGATTCTAGGCTTTTACGTGCGTAAATTATATCAGTATTTGCTTTGACGTTAATAGATTGGGAATGTTATTTTATTGTGGCTGTATAATCACGCCAAGATTCTCGGAGCAATTTTCTTTTACTGGAAATATGAATAATTTGTTACAGCTGTACCATTTTTTGAGGTGAAAATAATTATGAGTTCTCCCACAATGTGTGGAGCTGAAAGGATAGTCAGACATTTGTACTGATTAAAACCAGCATATCTTTCAGTAGTCTTATAATCCCGCAACCCACAGGTAAACACAAATGTATAAAAGGGATTTCTACGATTTTCTAGTAAAAGGTTTCTAGCCCAGTGAAGGTTGCTAACCACTGGAATTATTCACTATATGAGAACTCGATGGTGGCTGGAAAATCTATCATAGCGTGCAATGTGGTAGAAAACTAAATAACTCTGGACTCTCGGGAAGGACGTGTTTTATCAAAGATATTTTTCAAGGAACGAAAAATTGAGCTGCGAGCAGGGTTCGAACCTGCGTCTTCTGGATAGGTAATCCTGACGCCTTAACCAATTAGGCCATCGCAACCACTTACACTCGTAGCTGAATTTCTCGTTCGCTTGTTTTTATGAACGCTGTTTACACGTTGCGCCATCTGTTGGTAATGTTTCAAACTACTTTCCAACCAACACGTCTGATATATATAACGAATTTTAAACTAACGTTATATTTTTATACGCAATAACGCCTGCATCTTCGCAAAGACATTTTTCGTTCCTTGAAAAGCATCTTTGCGAAGACGCGACGCAAGCGCAGGCACTAGGAGGACCTTTCATCGCCCACATAGCGTATAGTCCACTCCGCAACTCCCTCTCAAGGGGAGGAGACCTGTGTCCCAGCTGTGGGAACATTTTATGCTGATAAAAGTTGTTACTAAAAATAAATTGTGCTTGTCTCCAGAGGCGAGACAAACACAACTTATTTTTACTAACAATTTCTCGCTCGCTTGGCTGTACACTTAAGTGTCTCTGCTATAATGTACATTCACCCAACAAACCTTAATTGGGAGCAATTATAACTGAAATCAAAATTAATGTTAGTTACATACTGTAATAACATCATGATATTAAAATAATAGTGTTCGTATAAATAAAACCTATTATAGTTGAGCTAATTTCATCTACATCTACGAGTATATTTATGAACTGATAATATTATTGAAGTAGGTATTATTTTCATAATTAGTCCAACATTGCGTAGGCAGATTACTTACCCTAAGTTTCTATATAAGTTTCTATATGTTTCTATATTCAGTTTGCTCAAACATGCACGTTAGAGTAACTTTTGTCAAAATTGTATGCATTAAACCAACTTATGGCTGAGGCATTGTTCGTGTTATGTTCGACAGTTGTCCCAAGGGAACATATACCGACATAAAAAGTATCCTGCGTCCAGGTACACCCACCCAACCAGATTTTAAAATTATCTGCTTGCCAAATTGTGTCAAAATCTTTTCAGCCGTTCATTTTTCCTATAATAGTAGTAAGTTTAAAATATTCAGGAGGATTCAGAATGTGACAGTTGACCGATTTAAGTACCTCACTCAAATTCAACTAGGTTCTCAGGTTACTACGTAAGGTATTTTTAAGTTTCTATATAGGCCCGGAGCTGTCCGCGTCGCGAAACTGGCTGGGTCGCGGTACTGTCCGCGTCGCGGGACTCTCCAGGTCGCGGGACTGTCCGGGTAACCGGACTGTCTGGGTCGCAGGATTACCCGGGTACGAGGTGGAGACACGAGGTGGTTTTTAGTCAGTATAAGTAAAACAGTCCCTCCTATACCGGGCCACCCCAAACAAAAGCTTATGGTATGACGTAGGTTAATATCTAAGCAGAAAATAACTCCTTTAGTGACTTTCCTCTAAATGAATCCATGTCTAATGAGGGCCACCGATCGTTGATTTTTCCGGCTACACCGCCATCTAGTAGATTGAGTTAAAAACAAAAAACTCAGGGAATCGAGGCAATTATTACTCGTCATATATGAACAACTCTTCACTAGTTAGCTAGTCAAAAATAGAGGGAAAGAATGAAGGACCAAGCTTTTTCACTTTTGTTATCGTGGTAAAATCATCAACTGAGTCCTCCCAAGGCAGACCAGGAGATTCGTACTGACTTAAATCCACGGTATCCTTCAATAGCCCTTTACGTTCAGGGTCATGGTAATTCGCTAAGTCCCGCGAACCCGGCAGGCTTTGACCCTCTAAAGGACCCGTCATTATGATGGCACTCTTTTAGGCGCGCATGGAACACAACGCGCCGTCGACACATAGTCGGACAGCGAGTCGCCCATTACTCGCCGCCCGCATGTCGTTACGTCCGTCACTTTGGAAGCTTTTACTCTTAGATAAGGTGTTTCATAAGCTAAGGATGAGGTGCATTAAAATGGAAGCGTTTGGCGGCATTTATGACACTCAAATGACATCCCTGAGAGTGCTGATGCGACTTTATTATGAATTTCAATTTCCACTCGGAAACACAACATTTGACGTTCTCTATCTCTATAGGTAGCAGAGAGACCTTATCATGAGTTTTCAGTTATTGTGACGTAAGGTAAACTGGAACTTTGACATTAATTTCAAGGAAAAAATTAGTTCCTTCTTCGTACATCAGAGGCGCTGTTTCATTTTCCTTACGACCCTGTAAAGTAAAATAATGAGAACTCACGATAAGGGATAGGTACCCCTTGCACGAGTTTTCACTACTTTACTTTACAGAGTCTTTCCAGTATTTACAGCGTTTCTTACCTGAAAAAATGGGACAGCGCCTCTGGTGTGCAAAGAAGAAACTATTTTTTTCCTTGAAAATTTGAAATTGTCAAAGTTCCAGTTAAGTTTATGTCTCAAATACTGGAAACTCGTGCTAAAGGTACAGTACATAAAATTTGCAAGGCAGAAAACAAGTAAAAGAGTTATAACCGGAGGCCTCATCAGAAGATTTCTGTATTTTATTTATAGGATCATCAATTAAAGTTTTAACCTGCTACCTAGAAAGCTACCGCCCCGTAGGTGGATTACATTCAATCGTTGTTCTAAACATTTTTATTACTTTTTCATTTATAAAAAGAATATCCAAAACACACAAAAGCAACTAAATTAATACCCAAACAAGATCAACAAAACCTAACAAACAATTTCAAGTGAAAAAGCAAAAATAAAATCAACGAAAGTCTTAATCCGGCGGTACCGCAAACACTTTCAACACGTTACCGAAAACAAAACAAACTGTATCTACTATCTAGCGAAATTAAATCTGTCCGTATACCACTTCACCCGTATTTTACGGGAATAGTCCGAAAACTAACATGGATCCGAGTGGATTCAAATTGAAATCAAACATGGCTACCTCAGCAGGCCAGATCGATCTGCAGTCAGATGCCAATTAGCAATGTTGACGTAAGTACTAGTACCTGATGCTCAGGTGCTCACTCTAGTGATGCATGTGTACTGGATTGACTAATAAACTTTACGTTATATTGAATTTGTAGGTTATTAAGGGTTAATTAGGGTCGCTATTGGGATGGTTATTCATGTGGGTTGTTCTTGTTGAAGTGTTTGACTCAAACTCGAAATATTTATTTCAATTTGATCATTACATGCATTTTACAATTGTCAAAAAAAATCTTGTAATACAGTCCCAGTTGCCAAATATAAAAAACTACGTCTCTTCCTACTTCTCCATTATTAATTTCTGATTAATTTCCTTGCAGGATCCAGGAGAGTTAAATTCATTCTCCTGGACACGTCAAGATTTATTCTCTCGACGCTTTTCTGGTGATCGCCACTGTTAATTCTGGCTTTCAGGAGTTGCAGTAGGTTGGGAATAGTGCTGTAGCATTGTCCTAAAAGGTCCTAGGTAAGTACTTGACTAGATCTCGCCCTGAAATCGGACCACGACACACCTACGAATCTCCATGACGATAAATGAAAGTAATTTTGATATTTTATTTTACAGGATGGTAAAATGCATTAGATGTCTCCTCCCGCCCTGAATGTAGTGGAAAGGGACTTTCATCTTCTTACTGACTAAAAATCCATCCTGTTCCTTTGATTGCCTTTTACGTTCCAGGATCACGCTGTCCATTTAAGATAGTCTCGCGACCCCAGCAGAATGATAATAATAGAATGATGATCTCTGTTTTAAAACCAATTATGTGGTAAGACAGGAGATTAAAAGAAAAAATATTTTTTCATGTTTTTGGAATTTGCCAAAAATAGGAGTTTATACCTATATGTATACATAACATATTTATGTCATTAGAGCCATACCTAACCTACATAGCTTGTTCGGTGTTATAGGGTTGCGTAGCCAAATGGGGCTAATATTCGGCTAACCGTAAAGTTATATTGATTTGCCAGCTGGTTGTAATGAGGGACGTGTTACTGGCAAGTTATAAACTTTCTGTATTAGAAAGTTATGTTTGTATTTATTTTTACTATTCTTCATTTAAATCCTTTTTTATATAAACTTCGCCCCGCCCAAATTTTGGGTGTTTCGGGAGATACCTGTGTCGGATAGGAAAGGAAAAAACACCTGGGTGTCACCAAACCACCAAAAAAATTGCATAAGCTGATAAAAATGCTATGTGATATGCTAAAGCTTTACCGCGGCAGTTCCCGAGTGCCACACGGCGCACGACGCCAAGTGCGTCGGCGTCGCCGGTGCGCAGAGTTCCACTTTTCCTTCTTCTTTATTAATTTGAGGCCTCATCTTTGCTTCTGGGCAACAGAGACCAAGAGCAAACTCATTTTAAATTAAAAAGATTACTGCGTTAGTTGGCTTATTTTCAAATAAAAAATACAATAAAGAGGAAATATGACACCTTTTACCTGAAAGATATTCCAATTACATTATGAAGTTCCCATCAAACGCACCAGGTAATATCATCAGCTACCCACAAAATCACCCAATGCAGAGTTTACGTTCACTGCTTATAACCTTACTATCAGACGATCACATCTTGTGGCTTATAGGAACGTAAAACTACAGTCCTATCACAATAATTACACCACTGACAGCTGCCGTTCGACACCAACCTTAAACTCACTCCCATAAAGATCACTATCATTTTTGACAGAGTTCGTGAGATAGCATCGAAAGCAACTTAAAAGTAACCTTATTGCTTCGTTCATAAAAATCAATTTTGATATTGCCAGTGAAGCAAAGAAGCTGGTAAAATAATACTGGAAGGACTAGATAGCTTCGTTTACGACCCAACTTATTAAACTTACGTAGTTTCGGATCGGTGAATGGGATTGGGAACATCACTATTTCGCTAAAAGCTGACGATGGCAATGCTGTCCGTACCGATATTATCTGTTTAATCAACAAATGTGTTTCTAGTCTGCTAGGTTATAAAGTTGTAGTTAGCTTTGGTTGCTGGCTTTGTATTAAAATACTGCAACTTGAAAAGTTGCAGTCAAATTAGCTGAGAGGTACTCAGAATACTGTCTCATCAAGATTTTTCATTTTTCACTACAGATAAACCGGAATGAAGACTGGAAAATGTTTTTGAAAGTTTCATTTAATTTGGAATGTACAGACCTGAACTTTCTTGTTTGTATTAAGTTGAAAGATAGATAGGTTAATGTGTTGGTGTCTGAACCCACCTACAGGAGAAACATAATGGCAGTAACAGAGCAATCGCAAAATAAATTTGAACTATCTGAGACTCAAAAAGCCAAAAAAAAATCAGCCAAAAGAAATTAAATATATACATATTATGCCTGCGGTTTGCTCTCAGTACCTGCACCTGTCTCATTTTCCAAACAAGTGCCTAATTTTTAATAAAAAGTTTGCTTGTTACTATTTATTATGTAAAACAGAAGCACAGACATTTAAAAAAGCATTACCTCAAAAAAATTATCTCAAAGAGTCCCCAACCTCCAAAAAAAACAGCCAAGAAATTAAATGGCCGCGCTACACTGCCATTGCCTACATTGTCTCGTTATCAAAACAAGTACGCAATTATGAAAAGAACAATTTTCTTTTTTCAAATACACACATAATTATGTTATACAAACCCACTCATTTCAAAAAAATATTGCCCGTTTCCTTACAATAAAAGACATAGACGTCCCTGCCTCATTGGTCTAGTTGACGCAAGCGCAACTGCGCATGAGAGCCTAGATTATAATCTCGAGTGGAGCAAAGTTTTATTATGTCTTTCCATCAGGAATTTCTCTACAGCAATAAAACAACAGCTTGCTATGTGGGTGTGACATCTAAAACTCTTTTTTTTTCACTAGTATAACTCAACTCAAACCTAATACTCACTTTATCTTCCAATTTATTACGTACGAGTATGTGGTTATACCTTCTACTTTTGGAAACAACAAGCGCTATATCTTGTTACAAAAAAAAAAAAATATGCCCTCCATTCCTCCAACTATACTTAACTCCTTTCTCATTATCAGAATTCCGTATATTACTGCGACATTAACCACCGTTAAAAACGATCTTAATTACGTGACAGTAATTGTGGAAACGACCCAGTTAACGCGACATTAAACTGATATTAGAAGTCGATTAAGCTTCCCCAGTTACTTCCTTAGTACGTTCATTACCTAGCTGTAGTATGTCTGCTCAGCTTTTGGAGCTTCGAACGCTAAGTTAGCAATTGGTACAGTGCAGTGGTAGTAGGTATAGGAGAGGCATTGCGAACCGCAAAAAAAGACGTCTTTATAAGTGATGATTCTTCATTAATTCCTAACAGTCAAATTATCTCTGTCTTACTCGTGTATTGTGAAATATCAACACAACTAACATCATTTTTGGAATTTAGAAAATAAAGCCACATCGAGCAACAAAAAACTAATAAAACGGTCCCCCAAATTATGTTCCTCCAAAGTATTAGAACGTTGTGATTGCAAGTATTATAAAGCAATGGAGAAAAATTGCAAAAAAAAAACACGTCTGGCTATCCATCCCTAAATGATCATTTTACTATTTACGAACGAAAACGAATGATCCATCTAAAAAAAGAATGACAACACTCACCTCAAGAGGGCTTTTGAAAAAATTACGTCATAAATCGTAAGTAGGTATGCCCCTCGCGAATGATACTCAGACTGAAAAAACATTGAATAACAAAAAGAAAAATTATATTTAATGCGTACCACCCGTTTTCCATGACCTCCTTGAGCGCCAAAAAGCGTTAAGAGACCCTTTGTGAAACCCTCCAATGTATTTTTTTTATTATTTTTCTTTGTCTCAGATCCGTCAGAAGTACCCTGTCTGTTAAAATAAAATATTCGGCCCGTGAAATAATTGCGGCGGTAATTTTCAGCCCTCATTTAACAGAGTTTTATTATTGCGGGAGACAAAAAAATTAGCCGAGAGCGGTCTTTCGTTAATTTTGGATAATTATTGCGCCTCTGTTTTTATCAAACGGCACGTGTTAGAAATGGAAATTTTTGGGAAAATGTTTTCATTTGTAAATTGGGCAATAATCATTAAAGTTCCAGAAGTATAATTAGACTCCAGCTTACAGCAATTAACCAAAATAAAGTTTATTTTTGGACATCGGTAAATTGATCCCTACAGACTTTTCATATATAGAGGAAAGGTCACCTACTTTTGCCGGATCTCATTATAGAAAGAATTACACACATTCATTTTATATTTCAATTCCATGTGACGCAAAAACTTTATTTCTCGTTTAATGAAAAATTACACGGACGGAGGAGTTTGAAAGGCACAGTTAAGTTTATATGGAGAAGAATGCAAAATGCTAATATATGTTAAAACATTAATTTTAATAAAAACATAACACACCACTAGATGATGTGTGTCTTAGTAAGGTCAAACATCTTTTAAATTAGTCTTGGACCATTCCGACCTTTGAGCGACGACGATTAGTATATTTTTTTCGAAAGAAATGAAAGCGCAACCCTGAGGAATAAGGTGGAACTACAAACGCAATTTCATGAAATGAACGAAACTTTGGGAAGGCAAACTCATATTGAAATACTTTTCCGAACCCCTCGCTAGATGTCACTGTATTACGAAACGCCTTCATTCCTCCCCCAGCGCTCAGATGATGTTAGAAAATATCCGACAGATGGCGTTGCATGTTTGAAAATTGCGGGGAAAATAGTTTTTACTCAGCGTAGTTGAAATATTTACGGCTTTTGTCAACCTACCCCAATCTGTAAAATTTTGCCAATTAAACATTATCCTTCCTCTATTATGTAAGCT
This sequence comes from Agrotis ipsilon, assembly GCA_028554685.1. Taxonomy (NCBI): domain Eukaryota; kingdom Metazoa; phylum Arthropoda; class Insecta; order Lepidoptera; family Noctuidae; genus Agrotis; species Agrotis ipsilon. The sequence goes on along the minus strand of CM052961.1, from coordinate 3,924,536 downwards.
TGAAAATCTATTAAAGAAATTTGTCAGATTCTGGTAGGTTGATGTGCTAGCGTCTGTACGAATTTTTTTCTGAGACGAAATTTTCCAAATCGCTGTACACCGCGATAATACTTACATTATAATACGGTGTACAGCGATTTAAAAAAATTGAATGTGGTCAGCAACTTTTGATGCTGACTGTAGGAATCGAGGAACTAATTTTTCCATCAAATTAACGTCAAAGTACCCGTTTACTTTACGTCACGATCAGTACCTCTAGCACGAGTTTTCAGTATTTTATTTTACAGTATTTACAGCGTTTCCTCTTTGAAAAAATGGAACAGCGCCTCTGGTGTGCGAAGAAGGAACTAATTTTTTCCTTGAAAATTGTCAATTTGAAATTTTCAAAGTTCCAGTTTACTTTACGTCTCAAATACTGAAAACTCGTGCTGAGGGTACTGTAAGCAATTAAACTAACTACCTCCAATTTGTTTCCTCAATACAGTTGAAACAATTTTCTCCGAATGTAACAAGAACTATATTCGCTGAAAAGTCATGTTGGTAGATATTTCGTTTTAATTTCGTTGAAAGGTAATAAATTGGTCACGCATCCACAATAATGGTTTCAAGTAAAATATTAATTGAACACAATTTCTTTTGCATCCTTTAGTTTAATTAAACCTTTAATGAAAGAAAATAAAGTTCAAGTTGCAACAATCATTTTGGTACCATAATGAATGACAGCATAATATGGGTACTAGCAGTTTTTTGTTTTCCTTAGAAATCGTAAGTACCGGAATTTTTTTCAGGAAAATATATACAAGAATTGACGATTTGAGAGCCTTTTCTTTTCTTAGAGTCAGTTGCAAATAATAATCTTGATTTCGTTAGCTACATAGTCAAATTAGTGCGTTTTCCCAAATTTTGTGGTCAAATGGTGTTACTATAAAAAATACAAAATAATATTTTTTGTTTATGGTAACACTAATAAAGTTCTTCCTGTTACTTTTTTTTGTCTATATCTAGTTAACATAATTCTGGAATAATTAATTATTTATTTTAAAGCTTACAACATTTTGATTTTATTAATATCACATTCGATTTTAGTATGTACTCGTAGGTAGTTTTCAAGCTACCCTCATTACATTTGATTTTTTGAACATTTGGACCATCAGCCAGTCTGGCTTGAACCTCGAAGCCGAGCAATTGAAATTAAGCCATGATAGTCGCGATCAAAACTATTTGTGCCATAAGTTTACCGATCGAAGTTTAAAAGTGGCTGTTCCGTGCGCGACTCCACTGCCACCTGCGCGCGCGCCTTGTGTGGCAGTGATATACTTCGCTTCTGTTTATGCTTACGATTAACGTGTTCCGTTTTCAAATTTCGGCTCGTGAGTTGCTGAATTGTGTGTTATTGTGTTAAGTGCTGGGAAAGTCAGTTATTTAAGGAGTTGTCGTCTGTTTTAGTGAACTTCTTCAGCTAGCTATCGTATCAGTAAGGACGGTAAGTACTTTTATTTTTATTGACTTGGGGCTATATGGCCATCTGCGCTCGCGCGCTGTGTTTTCTTTTATAATTACGATTAAAGTGTTCCGTTTTCAAATTTTGGCTCGTGAGTTGCTCCCAATTATTGTTGTGTGTTATTTACGGTGTTCATTTTAGTGAACTTCATTAGGTAGCAATAGTATCGGTAAGTAGTTTTATTTTTCTTGAATTGGGGGGTATATGAACATAGTTTGAGGTCCAAACTTTCACTTTTATGTTCTAATTCGTATAAACGTTATCTCAAAATGTTGGTCCATTATTAGTGTTTTTCTGTAACGTTCACGAGCTCGATTCACCCAGGTGAGTGCACAATCGAACTCATTTTTTTAAACGCGTTTATTTTTGTCATTGAGACACTGTTCGAATTTCAAACGTAATTTGGCGTTGTACCGTCAAATTATACAAGTTGCCACTTTATGAGGAAGTATTTATTAGGTGAACAAAAAATATTCGTAAAGTCACAAATGTCATTTTACTGACTACAATTATTAATCGTAATTAATAATTGTAGTCAGTAAAATGACATTTGTTCACTATAGAAATGTATAAAATTTCCTTGTATCAGTGACAGTTGCACTTGTCATTTTACTGACTACAATTAAAAATCATACTTTAGTAGGTAGTCCGGCTGATAAACGAGGATTTTTGTTGTATGAAGACATCCGAAAAATTCCTCCGATACTGAAATTTGGCAAGTAGGTGATACTGATTATAGATGCACAATAATCCAACATTTTTTTTATAGTTGTATAGTCGTTGTGTTTTGTATAGTCACTGCCGGAGGAATTTTTCGGGTCAAATGGAGTACCATGTAAGATAAGTTATCTAGTGATTGGGCTATGTTGACGTTATACGTAGTCTAAGGACATTTTCAAAAGTTTGTATAAGCAGGATTAGATCTTTGCACTCATCACAACATAGTATATAACAAAGTCGCTTCCTGTCCCCTTGTATATATGTATATCTTTAAAACTATACGCAACGATTTTGACACGGTTTTTAATAGATAGCGTGATTCAAGACGAAGGTTTGTATGTACTCGTCAAAAGAAAATAGGGGCCACTTATTAAATTGCACTTTAATCAAGTATCACTCTTATTCTGTGTACATAATACATGGTAAATACCTTGTTATAGTTTCTTTCAAGTATTAATATTGTTTCTACTGCAGAATTGGAAATTCATAACTTTTTTTAATTAGATATTTGAGATTTCTTAGAATTTACGGTTTGGTGCATTTTATTTTTCAAACTTCTAACGGAGTTTTCTTCGACTTATACAGCAAGTAGGTTATAACGATTGTTTAATCTCATAATGCCATTTATTCAGAGACATATAGATGCAAAAACAGCCACTTGGGGTGTTACCCTAATCCAGGGGGGACATAGCCAGAACAGGTAGGTCTTATGGTGGAATATTCGCAACCAGTGGTTCAAAAAGTTTGAAAGTGGTCTCAAAAGACGGGTAATATCACCAGACGCCGTGATCCAGGAAGAAAGTAAGTAAGTAAAGCCTAAGAAGACCAATAAGTTTGATTAACCGCGCAAATAGAGCGAAAATCTACCGCGCGGACCATACAAACTCCATTGCGTTGAGCTACAGGCACCCCTATAATTGACTGGACTGTTCCGAATCGACTCCATGAAGACTAACAATACTCAAGAAGATGATTGGTTCTCCTCCAGTTAACTGGAGCGTATGGTGCAAATCGTGAAACCATTGCAAAGAGAAAAATTATTGAAGTGTTTTGAATGGGCTTCATTGCTTTTTATTTATGACTGCAGGCTTATTTTTTTTAATAAAGACTGATTCATTAGAGTGTAGAGAAGATCTAAACAACAGGTTTCAGATCTTTGCACTCTTAAAACAGACTGTTCCGATGAGATCTGAATTATGCTCTGGGGCGGTTGTCTCTAACACGCAAAACTGACCTCGCACTTCGTAATAACGTTGCTGTAACTGCTCAAAATTGCGTTGCGAATGTGCTGCAACTCCACATTATCCCATTCGCACAGCAACGAGTACCTGAGTTCATCTTCAAGCAGGATAGTGGTCGAGCGAACACGACGCGACTGACAGTGCACACATTCGCTGACGTTCGAATTACGATGTTACAGTGGCTACTCAGAATTTTTACCTAAGTTTTATTCAGCAGTTAAAAGATGAGTTAAAGAGGAGTGCAAAAAAAAGTAAAATTCCCATCAACACCCAGCTGGATCTCATAAATTGTCTGAAAACTTGCTGGTAGAGAATCCCAAAGAAAATGTATGGTAATTAATCCTGAACATTCCACATCCATTAAAATGAGTAGCACAGAGAGAACAGAGTTAAAAGAGAAGCTTTAAAGAACACTTTGGAACATTGAAGACGTTATTTTTTCGAGTTTTTTGATGTTTTGTGTAAGTTGATACATTCCTGCAATTCCCCACTTTTCATTCAATTTCGTTTAATTTAACGATTTATTGGAATACAAACTTAATTTTTGTGTATTTCCAAGTAAAATCGTTAATATTAATCAGATTCAGTCATTATAACTACTAATATTTAAATATTAATTAATAAATCGACAAATATCAGTTGGCCCTTATTTTCTTTTGAGTAGTTTATATAACATTCATAATATAGAAGAGATTGCACCCGTGCCGAGCTGGGGACCGACGCTAGAATTAGTAATGTTAGCGCAGTGGCTATGGACTGCTGCGCTGCGTGTCGCGGGTTCGATTCCCGCACCGAACAAATATTTGTATGATCTACAAGTAGTTGTTTCGGGTCTGAGCGTTTGTGTATATGAGTAAATTTTTTTGTAAACGCAACCACGAAACATAGGAGAAATTAGTGTGGAGCAACGTTTGTTTAAAAAAAAAAAGTATTTTCCTGTGAAGTTTATTATGATTGTGCATTATTATTATTTATTATTTATTATTATTATTATTCCCTGCTTAGCTTGGGACTAGATGGCGTTGTGTAATAGTTGTGGAATATTATTATTATTATTTCGTTTATTCATTTTTTTACATATAATTTACATTTTTAAATATTTTATAAAACAAAAAATTTAAAAAACATTTAAAAATATAAAAATAGTTGTCCGCCGGCGTGGGAACAGGGTCCAAGCTACCGGTGGTTAGGGTTCCAGAGACAGGAACCTCCTCACAATACGAGCCGTATCAAGGAGTACTGCCTTCTGAATCTGGCTCTTGATCCAACTACCCAACGAGAGCCTCGACAGATGTTCGTCGAGGCTCTTGGCCATTAGGCCATTGGCCGTTACGACAATCGGCACAATGATAGCCGAGCTCACATTCCACATGTCGACAACCTCGCGCGCCAAGTCAAGATATTTTATTTGTTTATCTTTCTCGGCTTTCACGAGGTTCTCGTCATGTGGGATGGTAACATCGATTATCATTGCGCGGCGCGCTGATCTGTCTATCACTACTATGTCAGGTTTATTGGCGACAATAGTCCTGTCAGTAATGATAGGCAGATCCCAGTACATCGTGACATGGTCTTTTTCGAGAACTGGGTCGGGCACATACCTGTAATACGGCACCTCAGAATCCACAAGACTGTATTTCAAAGCAAGTTGCTGGTGGATAATTCTGGCTACTAGGTTGTGCCTGTGCAAGTACTCGCCGTTAGCAAGACGAGAACATCCAGAGACAATATGTCTAATGGATTCACCTGGACGATGGCATGCCCGACACACGTCAATCGTCCCATCCCTTATAATATGTCTCCGGTAGTTGTTCGTCAAGATAACTTCGTCCATAATCGCACAGACAAAACCTTCAGTTTCCCCGAAGAGGTCACCGAATCGTAGCCAGGACACAGACGCTAGAAAATCTACATCGGGCCCATGAAGGGCCCGGTAGAAGCGTCCGTGAAGCTCCTTGCCTTGCCATACCTCATTGCGGTCCTCGGTACTGAGTACCACAGGTTTGCGCCAGTTCTCTTTAGCCATGGATAGCGGGGTGAGTCCGTTGTCCACTGCGACCACATCTCGGTGCATACCCAATTCCATCTTTAAAAAATATTCTCTGAGACTGCACACCTCGCGGTTGTGAAGGGTCTTGGCATTTAAAAAGCCTCGACCCCCGCACTTCCGCGGGATGTACAGCCTCATCACCGATGATCGTGGGTGATGCATCCGATTTGCGGTCAACAGCGTACGAACTCGTCTATCCAAGGCGTCGAGTTCAGTTTGAGTCCATTTGAGTATGCCGAAAGAGTACATCAGGACCGGCATGACCCAACCGTTGAAGGCGCGCACCTTGTTTCCGCCTGAAAGGAGGCTATTTAAAACCTTTTTCAGGCGTCCAAAGAAGCGCTCCCTCAACGATTGTTTCACGTCCGGTACATCAATGCCTAACGCTTCCGACATACCCAAATACTTATAGGTTTCGGATGAGGAGAGTGATCTAAGGTGTATGGAATCTGAAAGGTGAATCCCTTCAGATTCCATAATCTCCCCTCGCTTTACATGCATGACTTTACTTTATTATTATTATTATTATTATTTTGGTTTTAAACTTTCGTTTTCTCAGGTTTATTTATACCTGGTATTTATAGAATCTCACGGGTGTGAACCAAGGCGAGATTCTAATTATCTGTTTGTAAAGGTGAATTGTTTTGTACTGCAGTAAAATTATTATTATCTAAGTCTAGTTGTAAAAATTTTCTAACTATTCGGCAAGTATTCAGTATCGCGGCTTTTTGTAATGTTAAATATGTGTATTTAGATAGATTAAGTATATTAAAACTATTGAATAATTGCTTTGGAATAACACCTGTTGTTGATACGACAATTGGGACTATGGTGACTCTATTCATTTTCCAAACTCGGGTAATTTCTTCTTGTAGTTCTGTATATTTTCTAATTTTCTCTGATACTGTTTTTTGGATATTATTAGTGTTAGGCACGGCGATATCTATTAAGTATGTGTATTTATTTTCTTTGTCAACAAGTGTTATGTCCGGTCTGTTGTTATAAATGGTGTGATCAGTTATGATGGCTCTGTCAAAATACATTTTATAAAGTTCATTCTCCAAAGTAGCTTTAGGTGAGTATTTGTAATATGGTGTGTATGGGTCCTTCATGAGATTGTATTTTATTGCGAGTTTTTGGTGTATAATGTTAGCTAGTTGGTTATGTCTGTGGGTGTAGTCGTTTTGTGTAAGTGTGGTACAAGCTCCTGTAATGTGTTGTATTGTTTCAGGTTTACTGTGACATTTTCTGCATAAATCATTCCTTACTGTGTTATCTTTTATGATGTATTTTCGGTAATTTTTTGTATTGATGACTTGGTCTTGAATGGCTAACATAAACCCTTCTGTTTCCGGAAATAGTTCACTTAGTTCCAGCCACTTGTTAGATGCTTCTTTGTCTATATGTGTTTGGTGTAAATCGTTAGGGTGTCTACCATGTAGTTCTTTCTGCCTCCACTTTCTGTGTATTTCTTCTATATGTCTCGCTTTATCTACAGTCTCAATATTGTTATTCTCGCAAAGATTAAGTGGTGTGTATTGTTTGTCTATTTCAGTAATTGCTTTATGTAACTGGCTATTGTTTTTCTTCCGTATGAAAAATTGCTTTAAGTTTATGACTTGTCTTTTATGAAGACATGATATTTCGATTAATCCCCTGCCACCTTCTTTTCTGGACATTATTACTCTCTCTATTGCTGATTTAGGATGGTGATATCTATGTTGTGTCAATGTGGTTCTTGTTTTGACTTCAAGGGCATGTAGTTCTGTGTTAGACCATTTTATTACACCGAAGGAATATGTCAGTATGGGTATCGCGTAAGTATTAATGGCTTTAAATAAATTTTTACTTGAAAGTTGCATTTTGCATAATGAGTGTAGTCTACCGCTATATTCTTTTTTGAGTTTATCTTTAATATTCCTATGTTCTAACAGTCTTGCTTGGTTATAGCCTAAATATTTATATAGTTCTTCGTCTTTCATTGCTTCAATTACTTCATCGGTATCCGTTGTGTAATTTCCTTCCACAATTTTACCTTTTTCTATATTTAGTTTTCGGCATTTGTCTAGTCCAAAATCCATTCTTATGTCTTTCGAAAATGTAGATGTTATGTTCAATAAACTGTGTAAATCTGTGTTTTTACTAGCATACAGCTTTAAATCATCCATGTAGAGTAAATGTGTTATTTGATGCAATACTGATCTACCTTCTTTAATATCAAAACCTAATCTAGAATCAATTAATGCGCGCGAGAGTGGATTTAGGGCTAGACAAAACCATAAAGGACTTAAAGAGTCCCCTTGAAAAATACCTTTTTTAATTGCTATGTTCTCTACAGATACGTTTGTTGTTTTAGTTTGTAGTTTAAGTGTAGTTCTCCAGGATTTCATAGTGTTTTTGAGAAAATTTATAATAATTGGGTTGATTTTATAGATATTTAATACTTCAAGTAACCATGAGTGTGGAACGCTGTCAAATGCTTTTTTATAATCGATGTATGCTATGTATAAGTTTTTCCTACCCCTCTGTACATATTTTAAAATAGTGGAATCTATAATTAATTGTTCTTTACAGCCCATATGCCCACGTCTACATCCTTTTTGTTCTTCAGTTAAGATATTGTATTGTTCAGTGTGTTTGATAATTTTATTTGTGATACAAGACGTTATTATTTTATATAAGGTTGGTAAGCAAGTGATTGGTCTATATTGTGACGGGTCCTGGGTTCTACTTGATTTGGGGATCATGTATGTAACTCCTTTAGTAAGGAAATCTGGTATACTTTGGTTGCCTTTCAAAATGTCATTAATTTGTTCTGCTAACGTACTATGAAGTGAATGAAGTCGTTTAATCCAAAAATTGTGTACACCGTCTATTCCTGCCGCTTTCCAATTATGCGTTTTATTTATAATTGTGTTTATTTCACGTGCATCTATATCATCGAACGGCATTTCATCTATAGTTTCGGACCTATCAATTTCTTCCTGTATCCAGCCCGCTTCTTTATTGTGATCAGTGCTATCAGACCAAATTCCTTGCCAGAATTCTTTTAAGGACTCTTGAGATGGAGCGTTAATAGTTGTAGTATGGCTACCTTTAAGTTGTCTATAAAATTGTTTTTCACTTGTTTTAAATAATCTATTGTTATCCTTTCTTTCTTTCGCTTTTTTGTATCTTTTTAGTCTATGGCTTTTTACTAATAGTTTTTGTTTTAACGTGTCTAAGTGATCTTCTATTGTTTTGTTAAGATTTCCATGCGAACTGTGTCGTTTAGTATTTTTAATTATTTGCTTTACTTTTTCTTCCAGTTTTCTTGATGAGTTACCATTTTTATATTGTGTTAATCTATTTATGTCTTTTCTTAGTTGATCTATATCCGATTCTAATCTTTGTTTCCATGGCGGGTCTTTTTTAGTTCTATTATCTTTATTATTACTAGTTCTATCTTTATTTATTTTTAATTTAAAGTGAGCTGCGACTGTTATAGCTATAGAGTATATTAAAGAATGTGTATCGCTTAAGTTTTCTAGTGTTGATATTTTCGGGGGTATAATCTTTTGATTGAATATATTAATGATATTTGATAATTGACGAGATGATCTTAACTTTGGCAATAATGGTCTGCATGCAGGATCCATTCCGTTGTATTTTAACATGTTTGTTTCTAGTTCGTTACTTAATGTTTCTATTAAAGAAGGATCAAACTCTACAATATTTTGTATTTGTATTAATTCGGAATTATCTGAAATAGGTTCGTTGTTGTGTTGTGTGTTTATTGTAGATTCTGTAGTAAAACATTCAGTGCTTGGTACTATGTCTAGATCTAATTCTTGTGTAGTGTTAATGTGTTGTGTCATACTTTCCTCTTCTTCTCTTTTAAGTTGCTCTGCTATTTCATACTTAATTCTATTTAAAATGTCATCTGATAAAAGTTTATTTCTGATAATGACTCGTCTTTGGTCTGCAACTCTCTGTTCTGTAACATTAATATCTGGATATTGTAATTTGAATTGTTCATGTAACCGTGTGCAGTACATAGTTTTGTCCTCTTCTAGTTTGGTGATGTGATAGTAGGTGCGCATGATGAATATGTTCATATCTTCAGTCCATTTCATGCGCACTCTGGGTTTTCCCGCTTTGGTGGTCGCAGGCTGAGTAGCTGACGCCGCCTGCGAAACATCCAAGGCGGGGGATGTAACTGCTCTACTGTCATTGTCTAGTCTGTCTGTCAGTTCGGCTGTAGTATTTTTATCGGGGAGAACCCGCCTGCTCAGTCCCCCACCGCCGATGGATCGTATGCTGAGACACCCAGCATCGGCCCCAGGTGTGCCCCGACGATTGCCCTCGGGTAGCGGTCCTATACGTACTTTCTTTGACCTAGTCTCCATGTTAAATGGGTTTCCAGAGCCACGTTAGCCACGCCAGTAATTTTTCGGTCGTGTGTCCGCCCCCCACGTGATTAGATGTTCAATCAGGACGTGTGGTTGTTTTAGGGGGCTTATTATTATTATTATTAAAAACCTGAAGGAACGGCTCTTTTGAATTTTTTGACTATTTTTGTGTTGGATAGTTCATTAATAAAGAAATTATGTAAGCTATAAAACATCATGCGGGTGAAACCACGAGGAAGAGCTAGTAATTAAATAATTGAATAAACAAAAGTTCGGTCAAGTTAAGAAATACTGCTTTAAGACAATCGTCTACCGAGCGCTCGTCCATACTAAAAGAGAAAACGTTTTCCTGCCCCTAAATGTTATCCTATCTCAATGATTTTTTAGAATGCTTCTGACACAGTAAAATTCACGGTTTACAGGTTTTCTTTTTTTTTAATTTATAATAGTTTGATAACGGGCGCCTAAAAACGAAGAATTTTTAGAAAAAAAATGTAACAAGCTTTTTCTAAATACCTATTTTTTGAAATGGCAGCCGGTATACTATCCTCATAATAAATAATCTTTAAATAAAATTTTGTTATTTTCAAATCACGTGTATAGCAGTTTGGATTCTTGACTCCCACAAAAGTTTGTGTCTCCAATTAATTCACAATTAAAAGTACATTGTAATTTATTTTATCATAATAAACCACGTACCCGTGCTAACTGCTCCGAAGTATGTACCAAGCATCAGTTTACCGACAAGACCATGAAGCAACGCCAGCCACAAAGATGTATCAATTTACTTTTTCAAACAAAAACCAAGTTCAGACTTGCATCCATGTTTATATTACCACGTCGGAAACAAAAACGCTGTTTAACAACTCGCTGAAACGAACACATTAGCAACGTCTTATGCCTCATTTACATTCAGCTGTAGTGAGCAGGGAAGTGGGCAGGGAAGTGGGCAGGACGAGTATGTAAACGTATACTTCTCATGCCACTGCTTATTGCCACTCGCGCTGCCCATCGCTCCCCAAAAGAGCGGTTTTTATGCGGACTTCAAAGGACCGGCAGCGCGAGCGGTAGGGCGTGTTTACATTCTGCTCAAGCGCTCAGTTGATTCTTCTGCATTATAAAATATTATCTTAAGCAGGTTGGTAGGTACTTACAAAGTTCTATTACGATGAATAGATATCATCCACCATCTTCTACAACGTCTTTTCTTTTTTTTCATTAGATTTATTTTTAACTGACGCACATAATTATGTATCGCTAAAAGACACAGCGCGGACACTGCAAAAATTTCAACGTCTGCCATTGCCGGAACTTGAAAGCGAAGTGAGAGGCAGGGCAGTATGTAAACACACATTTCCTTCGATCCTGCCACAGCAGTATTTAGGGAATTATTGCCGGCAGCGCGAGGAGCAGCGATAGGGGCTGAATGTAAATGAGGCATTACAAGTGTAAATCATCTGCATCGTAAGATCATGTCTCTGGTATGTAAGGCGGCCTGCAAACGTGGGAAACGTAACCGATGGAAACGTAGCGATGGGAACGCAAGACGTGAGTAGCAAACATGGCGGATTTTTGATGAGTAGATTGCAAAGGTCTTTGTGTGTGCGTGTCTTGGTCAGTCATTAAATATTAGGTACGAGTACCTAATATTTAATATTAATAAAAAACTCTTTAATTTAAAACTTGGATGTTAATCCACAATTTCCATTGATAGTTAAAGAGTTTTTTTTTATCGTGGTAAAATCATCAAATGAGTCGTCCCACCCCGGGCAGGGCGGGAGGGACTGTCAGACTTATACTGACTAAAATCCACGGTGTCCTTCAATATCCCTTTATGTTCCAGGGTCACGGTAATGAAACGAAATAAATCCAGGCTTTGGCCCTCTGAGGCGCTCTCTTTGAGGCGCGCGTGGAACACGACGTCCCGTCGACCCGGGCATAGTCCATGGTCGGACAGCGAGTTGCCCTTTACTCGCTGCATGCCCGCGCCTACAGTATCCGGAGATCGTCTGCCAACAGCCGACGCTGTGGGCGTCTATCACTGCGGATAGTTAGAGAGCTCAGGGAACTTTTGAGGTACGCGGAAAACTTCAAAACTTCTATTCTCACTTTTCCAAAATTTCATATAGCTCTTAGGGTATCATATATTTTTGGAAAATTCGACAATACGACATTTTTCTCACCTGTAGAAAACCGTCCAAGCTCGACAGTTGTACTTTTTCATTTGTTGACATCAAACTATCTGTTCCCCGTTAAACCTTCGCTGCTTAGTTCCTATTGGTTGTATCATGATGTTATATAGCTTTTTCTCAATAAATATACTTTCCAACACAAAAATATTTTTATCAATTCGAACCTGTAGTTCCAGCCCTTCAACCAAACAAGTGCTTCAGACTAATAATATTTATGCTTTATAAAAGCCTGTTTGCCTGTTTCCTAGATCTCTCCAGGGCCTTCGATCTTGTATCGTATGATGTGCTCTGGGATAAGATGATAAGCAGGGGTATACCGGCAGAAATATGTGGGATACTGCATTATTGGTATGGTAACCAGACCAATCATGTGAAGTGGAACGGTACGCTCTCTGAGCCGTATAGGTTGGAGTGTGGGGTGAGGCAAGGTGGCCTGACATCCCCCAGGCTCTTCAACCTGTACGTAAATGACCTCATAGAGGAACTCAGCAGTATGCGTGTCGGATGCAGTGTTGGTGGAGTAAGCATTAACAACATCAGCTATGCGGACGATATGGTGCTGCTGGGTCCGTCTGCCGGAGCAATCAGGGAGCTTCTTAAGACTTGTGAAGTCTATGCTGCCGCACATGGTTTGTCGTATAATGTAAAAAAGTGTGAATACATGGTTTTTGGGGTCGTTGACAAATGCCGGAAAGAAGGGCCCGAACTACTTATTAATGGGTCAGTAATTAAAAAAGTATCAACATTTAAATACTTAGGTCACTTTCTGTCCGACGACCTTAACCCTTAATTTGGCACCGTAAAGTATACTTAACATAACTTTTGAAAAAATCTAGATGTCAAATTTTCTTCCGTGATTTCAAATTTTATGGGCTAGGAATATTTCAATGATAGTTAATTTTAGTAAGAAAAAGTTTCTACCGGCCTGTCAATATTTTCCTTGACAGTAGCGAAACAGAAAGGACAATGAGACAATGTCATCTGTGACCCATAAATGTAAATATTTATTTTTGTTGGGTTTTGGTCTAGTTTTGATACATATTTTGCTTATTTCTATTTATTTATTGTGTAATCAATAGGTTAAAAATATAAGAAATCCATTCTTCACCTGTATATGAACACGAGGAGTCAGTGAATTTGATTGTCAAGTATACTCAACAAAATTCGATGGTGAGTAATCTTGTTCTGTAAAGTATACTCAACAAATCTGCATGGTGAGACTTATTGAAATAGCAGTTTTAGCACTTTTTCTAATGAAATGATGCATTCTCAGTCAGGTAATTGATTCCCCTCTACAATTTACACAAATTTTGGCTTTTGCGCCACTAGTGCCACTACCAACATGTACTACAGCTACTAGCAAATCGTCGGAGACAGAAAGGCTGTGTTCTGTCTCCACTTCACTTCACTTAACCTGATCCAGATAGCCCCTGTACCCAAAACGACAATGTAATCAAGTTTAAATGGTCTCATAGAAGTTTCCTTCATTGTGCGGAAGTAGATCCAGAAAAGTGCGAAAGCTCTAGGGTCCCGATAGAAAGAAAGAATTCAATTATTTCATCGATTTCAGTTCTGACAATCTGTTTGATGAAATTTGTGCCAAAACTAATGGTTACTTATGGTGTTAACTAAGTGAAAATTGTTTACTACATAGAAATACTGCATGTAAACATTATTTTATATACATATTATATAATATTATATACATTTTAATTCTTTAGCCATAGGATTTTGTTAAGTATACTTTACGTTCTGTTTTCAGGAAACCCTTCATGTAATATTTTTTTTATTATTTTTCCCGTAAAGTTTGAATGCATATTAACGCAATATATTAACGCCAACTTTCTACTTCAACTTTTTTGGTCTTGCCAAATTAAGGGTTAAAGACGATGTAGACATACAGAGGGAGCGCAGGGCTTTGGCGGTCCGGTGTAACATGTTGGCCCGTAGGTTTGCTCGGTGTACAGATCAAGTCAAAATTACCCTGTTCAAGGCCTATTGCCAGAGTTTGTACACGGGTAATCTATGGGTCAGTTACACCAAAAGATCGTTGGATGTCCTGCGCGTCCAGTATAATAATGCTTTCAGAATGCTGTTGGGGCTACCTCGCTACTGCAGTGCGTCGCAGATGTTTGCGCAAGCTTGCACCGACAGTTTTCACGCTATTGTGCGCAAGAAAACCGCGTCATTACTGAGACGGGTGAGAGATAGTCCCAACAGCATCCTGGGAACTGTAGCGGAGAGGTTATGCTCTCCGCTTATGAAACATTTTGTAAGTAGGATAATTTTTACTAACACTAGAAAATAAGTTGTTTTAATGTTAAGTACTAACACTATATGGATTTTGTGGTCTGAAATAAACGAATTTAATTTAATTTTAATTTTAATAAAATAAAAACAGTACCCTGACCTTTTTACGAACAGACGACGATTCATTCAAATCTGCCGAAAACTTCCACAAGCACAAAGGATAAAATTAATTAGCAACGTACAGAAATAAAATACAAATGGACTAACTAAAACAAGGCTATTCTGGTCCGTCGAATTGTATTGGAACTCTGCAAGTTATCATTGAAGTGTGGCCAAACAGACTGGAGGGTATTTCAACTTTAATCGAGTTGTGGAACGCATTATGCTTGCATTGCGATGGCTCGGATGGCTCCTACCAGTCCACAATTGGCTTTGATGGGATTACCTACCGCTCTTTGCTAAATCAAGTGCCTGGTCGCTAGGGTATGGATGGACGATGATGATGTGAACGGTCTCTTTGATTAGTTCGAGTGTTTGGTTCTGAAACACTGATTTACATGTGAGGCACTTACTTTGGTACATTGATAGATGTTTTTTTTTAACTTCTCTATCTCACTATATAAATTAATGAACGGCACGTTTAGCGCAGTGGCTTAGCGATTGGACTGGTGCGCTGCGTGTCGTGGGTTCGATTCCCGCACGGAGCAAATATTTGTGTGATCCACAAGTAGTTGCTTCGGGTCTGCACGTTTATGTATGTGAGTTTATATGTTTGTAAACGCACCCACGACACAGGAGAATTTCCTAGTGTGGGGCAATGTTTTAAGAAAAAAGAAATGAAAATGAAAGGGAATGTTAATGAAACTATGTAATGTAAATGAGTTAAACGTCACCTTGAGACTTTAGAAATGGAATAAAGAATTCTGATGGACACGAATTCGCTGCGGCAGGTGAGATCCTCGGTAGCTCCGTTCGAAAAGAGCGTCGTATGTACTGAGTCCGAAGGTCGCAGGTTCGACACCTGCCCGCGTTTTAAATTTTTCTTTCCAAAGGAAATCTTTAAATGAGTTAGTTTTGTTGAGCTGTCAAGTCTCAGGGTCTCATTAGACGGGCACGCCGCAACCGTGACAGTAAGACCCCGTTCTGAGGAGTGGCTGGAGAAGCGTCACGGCGTCCTCAGCGAGACCGAGAGGTTCCTGTGTTCATCATCTGTTGAAGACGTTTCAAAAATATGTGATCGCAGGGATGGCGCAGTGGTTCAGTGATTGGTTGCTGCTCTACGTATTCTGGGTTCGATTCCCTCTCGTAGCAAATATTTGAAAGATCTGCAAGCAGTTGTTCCGAGTGTGGGGCAAGAACTTCACGAGCCTTTCCTTTAAAAAAGAAATAAACCAAGACCATTTTTTAATCTTCATTTGAGATAAATTCAGCAATGAAATTATTTATTGACTTCACTCAAATTCCTCAACTATTATTAAAATTTTATTTATCAGAAACATACTCGTGCAATCATATTGTCTAACAAACCAACGGACTGTTGGACAGTGAACTACTCCGGTTCCCCAGAGAACCACGAGCTCGGTTCAAGCCTGCTTTAAAAGCTCTTTGTGAATTTTTACCATCTACTTAATTTTTGAAGGGTTTTTTCTTAGAGCATGACTTTGGGTTGAAGTAATGTGTAGCTCACTAGTATCAACAGCTTATCTTTCTTCAAATTATCACCAAGATGAGATATTAAGGATATGTCAGAGTTACTGATTAAAACGATCCTGTTTCTTTAGTTTTTCTAAGCATTCCAGATTTAGGGACGATACGCCTGGGTATCACCACTGCGAAGATCGCCTGGAGGACACAGCAGAGCATACGGTGCAAGACTGCCCAGCTTGGGCAGAGTATCGACTTGTCCTCACGGCTGCGATAGGCAGAGACCTCTCGCGTCGGGCATCGGCCGAGGCCATGCCGCGGGGCGAGACGGAGTGGGAAGCGGTCGCCTCCTTCTGCGAAGCAGTAATGTTCGCGAAGGAGGAGGCGGACCGCGAGGAGGAGAGGACAGCATCCTTCCTCCGCCCCAACCGCAGTGGTAGACGCCCACGGCGTCGGACGTCGGCAGACGACCTCCGGCCACCGTAGGCGCGGACATGCGGACAGCAAGTAGAGGGCAACTCGCTGTCTGACCATGGACCATGCCCGGGTCGACGGCGCGTCGTGTTCCACGCGCGCCTCAAAGAACGTCAGGAAAATGACGGGGCCCCCTCTCAGAGGGCCAAAGCCTGCCGGGGTTGCTGGACTTATTTCCATCACCGATATTGGCTATTGATAGAGGGAACACCGTTTTAGTCAGAAAAAGGCTGACAGTACCTCTCGTGCCATCCTGTGTGGGAGGACCCATTTGATTTTTTTAGCACGATACAAAAGTGTTATTTAAGACCGTCTCGGGGCCCAAGTTGGCCTTAGATACCGTTAGTTTGCTCATAGCTGTATATAGGCGCGTGGAACATGATACGCCGCCGGCCCCGGGTGACTTTGTAGCTACTTGACCGAACGGCAAGCTACCTATTGCTCCGCCCGAAATCGCTTCGCGAACACACCCTGGTACTGATCGCATGCATATTATAATTAAGATTACTGTCCTCAAAAAATGAAATTCTTTCTGCAAAACAACTTCTTCCGTAAGCAAAGTATCTTAAAGTTTAATTACCACTCTTTGACTCCAGATATCGAGTAATTACTTAAGTACTAAGAGTCTCCCGTTGCAAGTTAATTGGCTTTCTGTAGTAACAATAATAGAAAACAGTAACTGCAACTATTGGAGAAAGAAAACAATGGACAAAAACTACTTCCCTACTAACAGCTTCCCTACTAACTGCTTCCTTACTTAAAAGAATGCTCTGCTCTAATCTGAAATTACAGGATTCGACGTTGACTTGAGGAGTTTTAAATGAGATTCCTTATTTTAAGGTAGCTTATAATTATTAAACTAAGGTGATTTGGAATCGGTTTTGAGATAATAAGGCCAGACTTACTAATGTCAAATCATTTATTTCTTTAGGCTATCAACTATACATTTTTGAATGTCAAATAAGTATAAAACACACATTCTGAAGGGTTGATTCGCGTGGAGAAGAATGGGCAAAAAACTCCATACCTATGTATCATGGGGCATAGATTCAAACCCAGACAGCCAATTTACTTTATATAGTTTATTATATATCTACTTGCAGAGATCAGATTTGTGGCCTAACAGTGGGCACATTAAAAGACGAGTGATTTGACAGCATGATTTCTTTGTATCTAGATAATTACCTTTGACGTTAGTTTAGTATGCACTGCTTGGTGCAAGCAAAAGTTTTATCAACGCCTAATGATCTCACTCGAAGTTACCCCATTCACCATGGTGTTCTATTACAGATAACAGCGTACAGAGTTCTAAATCTCGTCAAAATAAACTTGTGCAGAAAATGATACGAGGTAATCACAAACCACTAAACCGTAGTCCGTAATCTAGGTCCAAACCACGTTAAAGTAAATATCCCAAAACATTTTGTTGCACTTCGCTCCGTAAACCTAAAGTCCGAGTATTAGAGTAAAACCAAACGTAAACCAGTAAGTCCACAGTGCTACAACCGAAAATGCGCTCACGTGGTCCTGAACAAACAAATTGCAATGTATGTAAACAGAGGCCGGTTGTGCCCCGGGGCTCGGCACACGGTAGCGATTTTCGTCAATCGCCCGGAACAAAGAACCCGGGTGAATATTAAAGGGCTGTGACACTCGAGCCGGTTTTTCATCAGGCAACAGACACCAGTGTGCCTCTTTCAAACCCTCCTTTTGAGATCCCGCGCAAGATTAGGCACTAGTTCTTATGGTGTGACCGTAGTGACGTTACAGGGGTGTTCAGATAAGGTATAAATGGAAAATGTATCGATAGAATAGAACATTATTGGGAGCAGTGCGATTCAAACTAATGTGTTATTTACCAATACATCGTTTTTGCATTATTTTTTATCTTTTTTATGTGCATGACCAGACCAAGTCTACGATAACTTTTGATTTTTTTCCCGGGACAATTCTAAAACTCATGTAACTTTCCATGATTATCAGGTACTTGACCTAGATTAATTTCTAGCTTCAGCCTACTTTATTTTCAATAGACCTACTAACAGTTTCAAAGACTCATATTACTTTCATATTGATAAGTGCACAATATTTTCAAAATAACTTAGCAGAATATGGTTGACTATACACCTCTGCATAAACCCTAAAATAAAATAACATAACACGTAACAAGAAACCAGTGGCCGCCAAAATAATGGAGTATGAAGTTATATTGCAACGTAAACTTAACATTATTACTGCAGGCAGTTTTCACCACCCATTAAATATTTATGTCAAAAATATCGACAGGCACCACATCACTAGCTCGTTATTGCACGTCATCACTAGTATAGAGCGGCGCGACGCCCGCCACTCGACACCGCGATGATTCAGCATTCTCAATCCAAAAGGCTTTTACGATTCCTCTTTCATTCTCACCGAGTGAATTCGACACTCGTTCCCACGCAGTTTTGAACGCGACTGTACTATAAACTTTGATAGTTGTTGGTTGATGCTCATTTATTCATTGGTTGCCAGATTTAAAGACTTTTTGTTATGATTTATTTTTATGTGAAGGTTACTTTTGGTTGCAATAAATTATTGAAATATTTATTAAAATGTAATAAAAGTAAAGCTTTTTATAAACTATTTTATTAATATCGTAACATGAAATGTAATCGTTAATTACAATAACAATTTCTGTCGAGTCTGGCATGTCCCTCCAGCTTCTCCAAGCGGAGCAACTTTTCCGTTTTTCTTTTTAACTGTTCTAAAATGGCGACTTTAATTTAGTTCACAATCCACAATACCCTTGTAAAGTTATACAACTATAACTATGAATGGAAAAGAGTATGTTGTTACAAACAGACGAAAAAAATCTTTGCTTTCATGAAACCTTCCCAATCGTGACGAAACATTTCCGCGATAAAGTTTTCAGTGAAAAGCTTTATAACAAATAAAATTCGCTGTAGCCAAAGAATAGCCCTGGTTTGTTCAAACTAAAGCAAATTGGCTGAATTGGGCCATTCTGCAGTGTTAACCGAACTTTGTTACATTACAAAGTTTTACACTGACCGAGCAATTTAAGTCGGTTACTTACTATTAGGTTGAATCCTTCTTAACTGGAGCATAAACTGGTTTAACGGTGAATTTATTTTACTGGTTTAAGCGCATCTCGAAATTTACTAAATGCTCGGGCAGTTAGCCACTGATAGGCATACATGATCTGCTCAGGC
Source organism: Agrotis ipsilon (assembly GCA_028554685.1). Lineage (NCBI taxonomy): Eukaryota > Metazoa > Arthropoda > Insecta > Lepidoptera > Noctuidae > Agrotis > Agrotis ipsilon. Next base: position 3,904,861 of record CM052961.1, on the reverse strand, counting down.
AATCAATATCAACTTGACTGGCCTGTTGGTCTAGTAGTTAGTGACCCTGACTGCTATGCCGGGGGTCGTGGGTTCGATTCCCACCCAGGACAAATGTTTGTGTGATGAGCATCTCTCTGGGTGGGTGTAATCTATGTATAATATGTATGTAAATTAGAAATATATAAGTATGTTTATCAGTTGTCTAGTACCCATAACACAAGCTCTGCTTAGCTTGGGACTAGATGGCGTTGTGTGTTGTGTTGTGGAAATTATTATTATTATAACTGCTTTAAGATTCCATTGCTAAATGCAGCAGCATTTGTAACCAATTGCTCCAGAAGAAGATCTACCACTGGCGCGGTTCCGTATAAGATTGCTGTGCAGTCGCAATTTGAAGCAGTCACTACTGACTGCTTCATTATTATCTACATTTATTGCAAGCCTGACTGTTAGTCTGCATCATGGACGCGGCCCCTCGGGCCCCTACCCATCATTTTCAGTTTTTCGATGGCATACAACTCCTAGCGGTTCAACCTGGGGTCGGCACCATAGGATACCTGTTACAAGCGCTGAGTGATCCCACGGGCAGTGGTAGGCCTCTCTAGGGCCACCTGGCTAGTTTGCAACCACCATCTCGTCGCAGTAAGGCTTCAAATAATTTATCACTGTACGATTGAATCGTACGTACGCAGAAGTTACATCTCCTTCTAAGAACTCGTGTCCAGCTCGTCTTGCCATCTTGTGAAAATCGTAATTTTTCTACAGAATTTCTCACCAAGATTTCTGTTTTCCATTAAAAAATACAATTCTTTTTTTCCGTCGGCTTTATGTTTTTATGGCAAGTAAAAATAAATTTCCTTTAACTTTATTACACTACAAAAGTCAATAATATCACATAAAATCGTTATCAGTTCACAGTTATAATTTAAGAACGGCCATTTCACAAGTTATAATATTAAGATACAGTTTATGGTGGATTATAACCCAATGTGAAAGATATATGTGCCCAAAATGTGATGATTTTATACCATGGTAATGTCGCACCTAACTCTAACATAATCAGCCTATAATGTTCCCACTGCTGGGACCCTTACAGGGCCCTTCCTTTGGCAATAAATATTATGAAAAATTGGAAAAAAAACAGGAGTGATGGAATAATTTGGAGCAGTCCCCCAACGCCACGATACGATTTCTATTATTTTTTACTTTTTAAAGGGAACTTGTTTTTTGTTGTTCGGGGTTTTTAATTTTTTTCTTTTATTTTTATACTTTTTATAGGTACATACTTTATATAATTTTTTGTTACTTAGAAGTACTCCCGATTAAGTCATTCAATATTCCCTTTCAGTTACGTTTTCATTTGATACCCACCTCCAGTATATTGCAGACCCCTTCGGTTACCTTCCCACTTTCACCCCCATAACTTCTTAAGCGGCTTCAACCCGATTTCATCAAACATGTCTAAGAACACTCGCAGGTTACATCACCTTTCATACAAAACTATATTGAAATCGCCCTCATCCGTTCGCGCTCTATGATGCCACAGACATGACAGACAGACGACAGACAGAAGACAGACCGACAGGACAGGGACAGGACACGGTCAAACTTGGAAAAACTTCCAACAAAACCTAGAATTTATTCCCCTTTTAATATCTTTCAGTATTTCTAGACTTCTACCCAGCGATTACCCAGCAAAATAAATCTTAATAAAACCCGGTATCGCTTGAAAAATCTTAATAAATATAAGCATCAATCAAGCGAGTGGTATGAGGGCAATGAAAAATGGCGATTGCCATTAAAATTTGAACGCACAATGCTCGCACGCGACGTTCGTAATTACAACGTTTAAGTTACATCAATCATCGGACGGATTTCTGCGCTTTTTATTGCTTTTCGTTTTATCCTTGTTTTATGTTTTGATAGTGTATAAAAGTCTAGATTTTATCAGAGATATTCAGATGGAAAGTCAAAAATTACATCGTAAAATCGTGAACACTGGTGATCGATAGTTTATAATCTTGTGACACAGAACCCTATTTTAAGTGGTCATCATTGAATGTAGTCCCCTGGGTGGACCTGAAGTAACTGTAAGACTAGTACTGACTAAACTCCACCGTGTTTCTTCAATTGCCTTTTATGTTCCAGAGTACCTGATGAGACAGTCCCGCGACCCTGGAGATGTAAGCTTAACTTACAAAACAGCATAAAGAACTACGAGTGATCAAGTTTTATGATGAAAAGTGGAGGGTTCATGTCACTTGCAACAGTTATTGAAAGAAAAAAAGATTGAAATAAAGTTTAAATTCAAAGAAAGCCCAACAGATAAAACAAAACTAAATCTACAAGTAAGTAGTTCTACTAATTAGTTTCGAATTATAGATTTCTTCACTTCGACTATTTTAATTACATTTTTGTAGATTGGTATAAAATATATACCCGACTGCTTCAGAAGGAAGCATATTTCAAAATCGTATTATTTTAAATCAACTTTAACATCTTTAAATAAAAGTATATATGATAAAAATAAATTTATGAGTACGTACACTGTACCTAGGTGTACAGTTTGACTAAAATGTAGGTCGAGCGATTCAAACGCAGGTGTTAACTCGAGAGGGATCCTTTGAGTTATGCGCCCGTCAAAGGGTTCACGCTAACAAGTATTATGACCATTATAGTGTAGCTCAGTTGTTTGTACGTATACAGGTATATAATATTTATGAGAGTAGACAGAGTCCACACATAGTTGTAGTACTACTTATGTCCGACACCTAGTCTTACCAAAGGGTATTGAGTATCAATTAAGGTGCTTCCACACAGGGAGCTTTGCGTGTAATGTAACATTACAGATTTGCCATTAAATTACAACACGACCTCCCTGACTGACGAGCGTGTAATAAACTTCTGGACACATCTATTGGCCCACCTTGTATTTTCAGTTTCGTTTGGTCCTAGCTAAAATTTTATATTAGGTCGAGCAAAAAGTTTTTATACAGTTTTGAACCTGGCACATTCACAATTTCATTCAATAGTCTTTTTTTTGAATTTCGAACACAGATTTTAAAGAAACAAAAGACAATTTGGAGCCTGTTTGTTGATATCAAACAATCAAATACTAAGAAAACTTGGTTTTATTGGTTTACTTGGATTTAATTCTTGAAAAAGTGATTGATATCTTTGGTTTTGCAACAAACATTACTTATTCTTAACATTAAGGTGAGGTTCTATCAATAATCTATGGATACTTCACCTGAAGTCGCCGCCCAAGCTGTGGCACTTATTCAGGCCGGACACAGCCAAAGAAACGTGAGTGCACAACTTAATTTAAGTCTGCGGTCCGAAATGTTTATCGGAGGTACCTAGAGACTGGCGGCTTTGTCCGTCGCCAAGGAAGGCCACGATGTCGGGTCACAACTGAAAGGCAGAATCGATTCATCGTGACGACCAGCTTGAGAAATCGTCACCTTACCTCCATTGAGATACCAAACCAACTTCGCGACTTCCACGGAGTATCTGTGAGCGCTCGAACTGTTCGGAGAAGGTTAAAAGAACGCGATATGGTACCACACAAGCCAGCTAATGGGCCCAAACTAACGCGAGCCCGCCTTAATTTCGCACGCAGTCATTTAAATGGGACACAGCAAGATTACTCTTTTCTGATGAGTCTAAAATTGTGTTACATGGCAATGATGGAAGGAAAAAGGTCTACCGACGTAAGGGAGAGCGTTTCGCACAATGCTGCTTTGAAGATAGGACTGCTTATGGCGGTGGCTCATGGACTGTCTGGGGCGGTATATCCGCGAGCGGCAAAACTCAACTTGAGGTTGTTACAGGACCACGGCTGCCAACAATAAATGCTGAAAGGTACATTCGTGAGTGCTTAGAACCTCACGTGATACCATACGCGGACTATGTGGGCCCAAATTTCCTTTTTATGCATGATAATGCAAGAGCCCATGCGGCCGGCATCGTCAGGGAATATCTTCGGGATGTGAACATCACAGTTATGGACTGGCCAGCCAGAAGCCCATTGAGCACATGTGGGACGAGCTAAAAAGACGTGTTAGGGCTCGTCAGCCAGTTGCCCAGACGATGCAGGAGTTGAAAACTGCCATAGAAGAGGAATGAGATGATCCCTCAAAATTTCATAGAGCGGTTGATAAACTCTATGCCTAATCGTATGAGAACTGTGGTAGATGCCCATGGAGGCAACACGCATTATTAAATTAAACCTTTATTTGATAAAACATGTTTCTTATTCAAAAATCAATTGCCTTTAACAAGGCGCATATCCGACTTGTTAGGCGTAGCTCCATGTCGTATGGTATTCTTAATTCAAATTTAAAACAATAGGATCGAACAAAATGGTAACATGTATCAGGTTTAAAACTGCATCAACAGTTTTTGTTCAATCTAGCAATCATATTTCGGTAGGGGCCATCGAAACCTAAACTCTAAGGTGGGCCAATAGATGTGTCCAGAAGTGTATAACCAGGGTTGGGCAGTATTTGAATTACTTGTAATTAAAATACGTAATTGAAATACAAATACGTATTTTGTATTTGTATTTCAATTACTTGCTTAAAATGTAATTTGTATTTCGTATTTCAAATACCTGACGACGAAGTATTTTGTAATTAGTATTTCAAATACTTGAGGCTCCAAAATACATTTAAGCAAAATACATTTAAACTTCATTTACCTTCATTGCACTCTCTGCAATGATGGTAAACTAGCGGCGAATTAGAGTTGGCAACACTGCACCTGTTATGTACTGACGTCAGCACATCAAGCTACTTAGTCAAGCTACCTATCGCAATCTGTCAAATTTCTTTCATAGATTTTGAACCTTATTACAATAGCGGAAGGTTGTTTTTTTATTAGTAAAATTTGACAGATTCGGACAGGCTGACCTACTGGCGTCTTTACACTGTACCACAGAGCGTACAGGGCACTCTCTACTAAGTAGTAGAGAGAGTGCACTGTACGCTATGACCGTACGTGAAACTTGGCTAAAAAAACGAATTGTGAGCTTAGCTTAGCAGTTACTTTTCAGCCATTCAGCACATGCTGGTCTAGATTACTTATTTTGGTGAATATGTAATTTGTAATTAGTATTTTGTATTTCAATTACAATTAACTAAAATACTGTATTTTGTATTTTATATTTCAAATACCTTACGTAAAAGTATTTTGTATTTTATATTTTAATTACTTGCGATAATGTATTTTGTAATTTGTATTTCAATTAAAGCAAAGCATGTATTTTGCCCAGCCCTGTGTATAACGTATGCGGAAGTTTAATCATTGGAGCGTATTGTATCATTACAAGGTGCGCATTATAACTCGATTTTCATCCTTCACAGATGTGATGTTCGAATTTATATAACGTTACATTACCTATAGATTAATAGGAGTATTTGTAGCCCAACATGACATCATATACTAGTTATTAAACAAACCTTTGTAGCATATCGACATAATAATAAAGTCTAAACTGGGACTTGTACAAGGTTCAAGAGACCCTATCATATCCAAAGCTATCACTTTTCCTATCCCCTGAAAGAAACAAAAACCATTTCCAAAATGGAAACATGGATACGTTGGAAGTTTTATTTTCATACACCTCTTTGCTTATTGCTTTTCTATGGAACTTTCATACATTTACTATATACAACGATCTTATAGAAAAGGGACACAAAAATGAAGTGAAGTGAATGTTGTTGGTAGTGTTGTGGTCCGAAACAAGAAACCAAATATTGAAATATATCCATTCTTCTCTATTTCTACCTGGTCTGATGTCGTGTATCAAATGCTGCGTTTATATAATTGCACTTTGCGTCACCACAAAGTCTAAGTTGAATTGAAGTTTAAATCAAGATCCTGAATCTAAATTATTTTAATGAAATTAATAGTAGGTATGAGTTAAAATAAGAAACAACGGACTAAGTGATACAAAATCAAAAGTCATTTATTCAAATTAGTTTGATTTATCAGCACATTTTGAAGGTCAATTTTTACATAAGACAGTTCCACAAAGCCCTTCAACACTTCATAGTGTTTTGGCTGGGAAGACGAAGTGGCGGAACAAACTCCCCAGCAACACATCTGTCTGTACGGTTAGAAGAACCAAGATTTAATACAATTTAATAGAACATTCACATTATACATTAATTCGAAATTACATCCCAATCGTGACTAGAAGACACAAAAAGACAAACTAGGACCATTGCAGTAAATAACAATACCTGCACAGAAAATAAATTAAAATACATTTAACAAAACCAAAGGTCAGCAAGTCGACCAGTCACCAAAAATACAAAAAAAGTCAGCCAGCAGGCAATCCAGAATCAGAGGAAAGCAAACCTCAATTCTTGTTTAACAGTATCTTTCGCTTTCCGTTTAACTTCAACCAGTCAGTTAAACTCACACGCCTCTCCAATCTTAGCCCCTCAACATCTCACCGTCTCACGACACGGTCTCGGCCGCACAAGTCAAACAGTATCACACTTACGGTCAGGGCCGGATCTAGGGTGGCACGCAATGCAACGTGCCCTGGGCGACACCCCCTAGGGACGACAAAATCATAATCATGATTGCTTGCATGCAAACAGATATCTGAATTGTCGGAGATAAGTTACAAAAATTTGAGCTCGCCTCGCTCGCTCTTGCATCGTGCGCCTAAATGTCTTGCCAAATAATCACTCCCTCCTAACATGTAACTCCTATTTCGTTCACAAATAAAATGCAACAAAATGTTTTGATCAGGTCAAGTACACCGATAATGCTAGCCGGCTTTATCCCACTGCTGGGCAAAGGGCTCTCCCCACGATTTACAGTTAATGACGATACTGATAATTTTTCCCCTTTCTAAGGGGCACTATCAAGTTTTGGGCCCGGATTCTTAAAAACCGTAGATCCGGGGCTGCATACGGTATTAATGTACCGAGAGTGAAGCACAGTGGAACTTGCTCTAAGTTATTCAACACTTGCACCACGGAGACGTGTCTACAGTTCGACGTTCACACAGGGACGGAACGATTCGCTCTCGGTAAATTATGAACGCATCAACGTATGTTTGCTTTGCTTTGCTTTGGTTCATATTCAGTGGGAATGTAGCTATAAGTGGTAGCTATAAGTGATATTTATTATGAAGGCATGAGAAATTACTGATAGAATGTCATGGAAGCTACGGAGATCTGCCTAAGTGGATATTACAAGTGTAATCGCAAATTAATGTTTTCATGTTTGAATCCGCTACACTTTTGTAAAGTTTAATTAAACTTTGCAAGTTTTTAGCCAAATTATTTTCAAATCCTAGAATTGTTCATGAAATGGCATCTAACTTGTAATCAAACACTAACTTTTGCAGTAGTCCAAGCGGTACGTACCTAAAGGACTGAAGTACTGGGATAAAAACTATCCCTAGTAGCCAGATCATAGTCCCATTACTGAAACTGTTAAAAATTCTTACGGTCTTACGGCTGATAACATGATGATGATACCTACAGATTAAGCTGCCTTTCCTTCTATGGGTATATTGTTTTCATAAAAATAAAAAGTACATTTTCTGTTGCAATTTTCACAGAATAACTATCCAATTTTCTGTTATTCCATCAATCAACATTTCGTCGAAAATACAGCTGCATGAATATCGTTCCAAATCGAGTTACCACTGAATGATTTGTACGTGCATACGTATAACGTAACGTATCGTAGCTACGTTTATTGAAACGTAACGTGCACACTTGTGTCAGCCAAGCGATTTGAGAACAAAGGAGTCGGACGGCAACGCGGGCTCTTTTCAAATATTCCTCCATTACTGGATACACACTGGTCTTAGTTTTTAACAGCATTTAGGTTCGGTCAACATACTGTTTAATACATAAGGAAGTATCGGGTTAGTTGAAAAAAATAAAGTCATGGAGTCAAAACTCAACTCACACATAAAATTCTTCTGTAAGATTTTATTTGAGTCAAGAACTATCGCGAGAGTTCGAAGCCCTCCAGATATTTTTGTTTCAAACTTGGTCACTGTTGAAATCTCTCAAAATGTCTTACTTTGACTTAAGATCCTATGTCCCCTAGATGGGGCAGAGGGCGTCCACAGATGTGATGACCTCGCTCCACGTCAATCCAATGCTCACCGCTTCCGCTGGCACAGTGCGGCGCCGGGTTTGACGGGGACGGCCACGCTTTCTTTTCCCTTGGGGATTCCAATTCAAAGCTTGTTTGGGTATTTGGTCAGGGTCCCTTCGTAGCGTGTGGCCAATCCATCTCCACTTGTGACACTTGATCTGGTTGTCGATCGGGCTCTCGTTGCATTTCTCCAGCAACTCTACGTTGGAGATGATCTCGGACCAGTAAATTCCGAGAATGCGACGGAGACAACGGTTGACGAAGATCGTGAAGTCTCTCAAAATAACTGATCGGGTTTAATCAAGAAAACAATTGAACTCTCTCAACCAATTCCAAATAAACGAACGGTTTAAAATACATGGAGTATTGATGATGGCGTTTTAAAGTAACATAACTTCACTCTTTATACGATTCAAATGCGTTGACCACTTTCAATTTCACATCTAGCATTCGTCGTAACTTGCTAAGTAAAATAATGTTCGCCCATCTGTATTTCCCATTCTCACTGGCCGACCGCCCGCGTCCGCGCGCAAACTTCACCGCCAATTTGTTAGCACCTCACAAAGCAACCTCTTTTAATATTATTCTGTGAGGCACGGAACCTTCTCAAATTAAACGCTACAATATAATATTTGTGGCATTATGAAAAGCTTGCAAACTGGATGCTATTCCCGAGTATTTCCCCTTCACTTTTTTGTGAGCGAGTCAAGAATGTTGCTGAATTCATTTGTTTATTTTAATGTTGAAGTTTTCTTTTATTTTAGGTGTAAAAATGGGTTAGTTTAAACTTTGCGGTTATTGCGGAACTTGTGAGAGTTATAATAAAAAAACAGTTTATTGTATATTATGATTATTATTATCAATTATTACGATCGTAGCAGGAGGCACTCCATAGATTCCCATTGGAATGAAGAAGGGGTGAGTTTATTATGTATGCAAATTATTTATTCCTTCTTTTCTACTAATGTGGCCCATAAATACACCCAAGATTTTTAAAAGTCAGTAACAAAAAAAAATCTTTAAAAATAAACGTAAATGACGCCTCTCTAAGTCCCCTAACGTTCCCAATTTTTATATTGTCGTGTCGCTTAGAACAATAATTACGACAAAAGTTGCTAGTGGAAAATTGTTCCTATATAGGATGTTATTTTAAACTAGCAGGTGACGCTCTGTAGTTTCTACCTATCCTCATGAGAAGAAGGTGAGAGTTTATGTTTGTATGAATGTATTTGAAACATGTCATTATGAAAATAAATGATTTACTATATCGGGATGGAACAGGAATGTGATGTCTCTGTTGTGTAAAATAAACAACGAGTAATACACATTTTATTTTTCCAGAATGGGTACACACAGCCTTGAAGCAAAGATGGCACTTAATATGACGCGAAGTCACCCAGAAGGACTCGGAACTCCTGCGTACCGACGGAACGCCATAAAAAATGTTTGGCTCGGGACTCCAACAGGATTGCGGTCACAAACCTAACTGCCTTGGTTAGGTCCAAAATTACTTTGTTATCTCCCCAATTATGACATCATGTAAAATGTTTATTTACAGCTTATAATTTTGGTTTCAGGTGGATCCACAAAAAAAAAGTTACATTATAAAAAAAACCACCCTGTACAGAAACCTCACCTTTTGTCCAAGAAACAAGTGTCTTCCGAAGTAGCTATTAACCACTCTACAGGCTGAAGAGAGTCGACAATGAGGTCTCATTTCTACTAGAATACGAGGGTCGAGAGTCCACCGGCTTTTGTGTTGCCCCACACTTTCAACCATCATTTTCACAGAAATTACACCACTAAAAATGTTGGAGTGTTGTTGAATTTGATGTTGGTGCTTATTTTGTAGGATAATGAGTGCAAATGATGATCTCATAAATATGATCCACATCCAGTAGTTTAATTTAATATTTAATAAATAAATAAGTTCTTGGGCTGTGCTCTCTGAGTGAAAGAAAAACTTTATGTCTGTGGAATAAAACGAATATTCCGATGATTCTATTCGTATTATCAAAACTGAAACATAATATATATAATAATGAACTAAAAGATATTATAAAATTATGAAATGAATATGATGGTGATGTCTATATGATGCTGAAGCTCTTAGATAATATAAAATTATGAAATGAATATGATGATGATGAAAGCTCTTATTGACCTGCTCAAGTAGGTTCCACGTCGATAAGTGTGGTGACTGCGTATGTATCAAGCTTTCTTTTTTGTAGATTAAAAATATAATTTCTCGTCAAATCAGAAAGTTATCGAATACCTAAGTATGTATCTTCCTAGTATTAATTTATTGCGAAAATGCTTTTAATAAGTTGGCTTCAGAATTTGCATCATGAAAACACCACGAAATACTTAAGAGAAGGAAATTGTCCTCAGTTATTTTTGTCAGGCGAAAAACTTTCAGGTAAAAACAAAACAATACAAGACCGCTAAGTGCACCGTCTCGTTGACAAGCTTTCTGCAAATAAAACTGTTGTGTTTTGACAAATAATAGTAGCTAGGTAGGTAGTTTCGAGTGGCCTTTGCATTTTTTTAAATTAAACTAAAATCTCATGAATGTTAAAATTCTTTTCAAATTCAATATTGGTGTTACATAAAGGCGTATTATGCCAAAAGCAAAATTTTTGAGAACAAAATAAGGTTTCACCATATTAATATGTATATTTGCCTTATTTCAGCTTTTAAAATGCGACCGGCTTATTTTCATTTTAAAATCATATCTCACACATCCTGCTAAACATTTATATGTCTAAGAATTTTTTGCAAACACATGAGAACATGAACGTACAAACACGACTACGAAATGAATAATAGGCATAATCCCACATAGGTACGTGTACATCCCTCGATAGTAATACGTCACGTCCCGACGCCGGTCCAATTATTTGCCCAGTTAATTATGTACGTTCAAATCCAGACCAATGAGGCCACACTAAATGACCTAACCACAACATTCGGCCTAATGTGTATACAATTCTAAATTTCAGGGCAATATCTGGCTCAATAACACTTGCGCCATTAACTCTCTAGCGGAATAGACATCACATTGGCTTATACTCACCTACTGTGGACGAGTACAATGAAATCCCTACCCTTACGACTTATCATACAGTCCAGTTTTATTGAAACACGAGGTTTTTGGATCAAGTTCGCTCTAAAACAAAGTCGTCTTAACTACTTGAAACTCTCCAATGGATTCCTAGACTTTGCTACAGCTGAAACAGGATGTAAATTCGTTTGTTTCGTATGAGCAATATACCAGACCGATTTATTCTATTCCATGCCGGCACAAATTGCCGACAGTTAGGTTAACTGTTGCTCGCAGTACTTTCTATCTCTCCTATTGTGTTTCCCCTGATGTATTTGCAAAGCATATTAGTGCAAAAACCAGCGATGTTATATATTTCTGTGTTGTATGCTCATGTTATAATCATAATGTGCCAATCATATAGGTAAAAGGGCTGGGGAATTCGCCTTTTAAATTATTTAAAAGAGGAGTTTGGGGGTATGAGGCATACAACCAAACTGCAATATAAACCTGACTACAGGCATACATTGCTGTGAGATTTACTGCGTGTAAAGGTACATGTACAAACTATCATAGTCAATGGAACTAACATCCATAGGAATCAGGATTCCCAAACAGAACTTTTATACTTATTTGACCCGTATGAGGTAGCGATTTTTTTTTTGGTGAACAACTCCTGTTGATGGTCCGAAAATACTGTTTTTTTGTTTTTTTTTTTTAATACTGTCCTACGCTAGGAATTCCTCCTATATCGTGCAAAAATATATAAACAGTCAGACCTCGCAACCGTTATTATAAGTGTGTAAGTACAACTATTTATTTATTTATTTATGTACACAAAAACACCTAAATACAAGAGATTACATTTAAAAAAGAGCACATAGGCACAGCTTATTTCAACAAGAAATTTCTTCCAGCAGGCCAATATTTGTTCAGTTCCGGAATCAAACCCCGCACAGGTAGTGCAGCAGCCGGTCGCTCAATCACTGCTCCAATCGTACCATCTGTTGTGTTCTGATACACGCTGTTTTTGGATTAAAATATACGAATCAGATAAAGTAATACGTAGGCAGGTACTAACATTAACTAAATAGCAGGAAGACTATAAAAGGACTTTTCCTATAAATATCATAATCTAACAGTCTTTTGTTTATATTTAATTTGCTCTTCCACTCAAGTTGATGATTCTCTACCCCATACAACTAAATACTTATGTGAAAAGACCCTTACAGCTGCCAAACTACAGATAGCGAAGAACACATAACTGGCCATCAAAAGGCCGTTAGACAGGCGGCGCGGCGTCCACGGCTGGTATCAATTCAAAAGTATCAATCCTCATAAATTTATGAGCCGATATCCTGTTTATTGCGTCGCTGGCCGTAGAGAACCAATAAAATTGCCTTGTTTTATGTTAAAACTTTATGAGCAATATTTTATAAAAATAAATAAAATACACGAGAGAGAAAAGATTTTACACTCGCATAAATCGCTGGGATGCTTTATGTTTATTATAAAACAGGATATAAGGAAGGCTTTGCTAACTAGGCTGTGACGGACAAATGTTGATTTTGAATGCGGAATTTTTCATAATTTACATGCAGACCCGTTCTATGGAAATGTTTCAGTGGTAACAATACCAGTATAAGCTGACGGTCTTACACGTTTTTGTGATGTTAAGTAAACGGGAACAGGAAAAAAAAAGGTTCCTCGGCCGTACACCAGACGCGCCTTTTCAATTATCCATACAATTAAAATACAAACAGTAATCACTTCAAGTACGCTTTTTCTATCATGGTAAAATCATCAAATGAGTTCTCCCACCCAGGGCAGTGCAGGATCGACTGTCAGACTTGTACTGTCCAAAATCCACAGTGTCCTTCAATAGCCCTTTACGTTCCGGTGTCACGGTCATTCGTGAATCCCGCGACCCCGGCATGCTTCGGCCCTCTATAGGAGGCCCCGTCATTATGCTGACGATCTTTGAGGCGCGGGTGGAACACAATACTCCGTCGACCCGGGTATGGTCCATTGTCAGACAGCGTGTCACCCGCTGCCCGCATGTCCGCGCCTACGGTGACCGGAGATCGTCTGCTGACGTCCGTCATCGTGGGCGTCTACCCCGCGGGTGGGGTGGAGGGACGACGCTGTCCTCTTCCTCACGGGGCCCGCGTCCTCCTTCGCCATCATTACTGCTTCGCAGAAGGAGGTGACCGCTTCCCATTCCGTCTCGCCTCACAGCATGGCCTGGACCAATGCCGGGCGCGAAAGGTCTCTTCCTTTCGCCGTATTGAGGAAACGGTGGTGCTCTGCCCAAGCGGGGCAGTCCTCCAGATCCTCGCAGTGGTGAAGTTCCAGAACGCTGTAAATAATATACAGAAATCTTTTAAAAAGGCCTCAAAAACTGTGATAAGGCCTCAGTGCACATTGCGTACTAACAATCACCCTAACGGTGATACTGATAGCAGGAACTAGTTAAAAAGTAGTGTTGAGCGCGGAATGAGCACGTGATGTTGCGTTCAATGGGTTAAGTTTAATTGAACCCGGTACCGCACTACCGAGAAATAGTACGGGTATGCAAACAACTTCATAGTTCTTAAAGCGATTTTTCACTATATTAGTAAAACTAGGCAGGTTAGTTAAGCAAGAGGATAATTAAAGTACAAGGTATCAACTTCCAATTTTCTACGACTGATTTGCCTTAACCTGCCGTCCACAAACTTACTATAATACAAGGTGAGCCTATTGCCATCAACCAGGCACAAAATCTAGACTCTATGGCTGTTACTGAGAAATTCCGTATAAAAAAACCCAATACCTACCCTCTCACAATGTTCTTGTAACAGGATAAAATTACTGTCTGACTATGAAGTACCTACTTACACACTTTTTGAAACTATCATCGCCTTTCCAAAAAAATAAACCTCTGTTGAACGCTTGTCTAAATATACTGTTACTGTAAAATGACCCTTATATCAACGTGAAATATAGTTTCATCGTTGACAGTTTTTTAGACCAGTGTTCTACAAAAATGTTTTTCTTTCTTGTAGTAAGACGGTAGCGGTATACTTCTAAACTTAAAATGTCACTTACGGGATATCTTAACTTACGTTTACTATAGCGTACTTGTGTTTATTGATATTAAAAAATGCCGCACTTTTCTTGTCAAGTGTTCGGCATTCCTCTATAGCCTGCCATGAAGTCATTAGTCTCCACCCCACGGCATGTTTCGAAAGGAGAACCGATCAGCACTTCCCGATAGTTTACCAAACTACCGAAACTGAGGTAACGAAACTCATCAGTCTTTAAGAAGGAACTATATTTTACCCAGCGTCATTTATCCTTACTTTGGATGCACACAGCTAAGGAGTGGAATTTCCTGCCAGCGTCTGTATTTCCCGACACAGCTATAACCTTGGGGTTTTCAAGTAAAGAGTAAATAGGTTACGTCGACCACATCTTTGCTTAGCATCAGGCGACATACTGGGCCAACAACATTTTTTTTTTATATTAGTTTACGTAAGATAACATTTAGGAGATTTAATTTAAAAAAGATATTTGATTTGATGACTTTGAGGGTACGGCTAGTGCAGTTATAAAAGCGATTGAAGGCAGCGCTGCATGTCGCGAGTTGAATTCCTGCCTAGAACAAAAACGTGTACCTACATGTAGTTGTTCCAGATTTAGCTGTTTGTGTGTATTTTATGTTTGTGTATGTGAATTTTAATGTATAGCAAAACACAAAGAAATTCCCAGTGTCAAAACTTTTGAAAAGAACCATTTAGCAGAATCGTACCACACAGTCCTCGTACTCAAAGACTATGTTCTTGGAACACTTTCATCTTGAATGGCACCTATTGCCTGAATAGCAGGCTTTTACCTAGTATTCTACCATTCACTACAGAGAAAATATTTTGTGATTCTTTTACTACTAAATGCTTCTAACAAAATATTTGGGATACCCTGACCACTTTAAAAAAAAATGTCTAAAAGACCACTTCAAAAAATCATTATAATAATTGCGATAAAAGTTAATATTCTTATATTTTTTTCGCAAGTCAGATTATACCTCTGCTAAAATCGCCTTTTAACACCCCTGGGGGCTTAGACAAAGTAAAAATTTAAAAACGATAACGAACTTCGTTATGACAAAAATGTATGGGAATGACATTAGCAGCGTTAAGTCACGTGGTCAATCGTCATCGTTATCGAAAGTTGGTAGACAATGTTATAATTCGTAACGAAACGATAGAGTAACGAATCGTTATCATGTTTGTCCCGTACAAATGCGTAGACAAGTAGCGCTTTTAGTGTTCGCCATCGCCTCGATCGTGATCGCCAAAAAAGATAACGAAACGAATGCCAAAAGGTTGTAGTTATCGTAGTTAACGAAACAAAAATGGTCGGATTTCATCATTCGGCAGCAGATTTTTGATATTGATTGATGACATACTCCATACTCATTGTTTTAAACAAATATTAACGCATTAGCATTTAATATGATATTATTATAATTTTAAGTGGTTTATTATTATTTTGAATTATTTATATTAATTTGACAATTTTAATTTTAATTTTTCTATGATTTATTGATTTATATTAATTTTCAATTTTACATTATTATTTTTTCTGAATTATTGTTATTTTATATTTATCTAAAATTTGTAGTGGCTGACTTACGATGAAATTGACTTGTTGCCTTACTAACATTATTTTATAAGCATTTAGTACTAACACAGTTATGGATACTTGTGTCTGAAGCAAATAAATAAATTAGCAAAAATTCTCTTCGGCGGTAAGTAAAGTAGTAAAGAGGGGTCTCTTTGAGGAGTGGCTGGATAGGCGCCACGGCGTCCTAACCTTCCGCTTGACGCAGGCCCTCACCGGACACGGATGTGGAGGTACCTGTGTCTGATGAAGAAGGAGGAAACGCCTGGGTGTCACCACTGCGAAGATCGCCCGGAGGACACAGTCGAACATACGGTGCAGGATTGCCCCGCTTGGACGGAGCATCGACGTGTCCTCACGGCGGCGATAGGCGGAGACCTCTCGGCGGTCGCCTCCTTCTGCGAAGCAGTCATGCTCGCGAAGGAGGAGGCGTGCCGCGCGAGAGAGAGGACAATGTTCTCCCTCCGCCCCACCCGCGGTGGTGGACGCCCACGGCGTCGGACGTCGCATGACGATCTCCGGCCACCGTAGGCGCGGGCATGCGGGCGTCGAGTAAAGGGCAACTCGCCGTCCGACCATGGATCATGCCCGGGTCGACGGCGCGTCGTGTTTCACGCGCGCCTCAAAGAGCGTCAGCATAATGACGAGGCCCCCTCTCAGAGGGCTAAAGCCTGCCGGGGTCGCGAAACTTATACCATCACCGTGACCCCGGAACATTAAGGGCTATTGAAGGACACCGTGGATTTTAGTCAGTACAAGTCTGACAGTCCCTCCCGCCCTGCCCGGGGTGGGAGGCCTCATCTGATGATTTTACCACGTAAAAAAAACAAAAAAAAAAACAATTCTCTTAAAAAAAAAAAACAATTCTCTTAAAATAAAGATTTATTTTGTTCTCATAGTAGGTATTTATTCTGTTAGAATCAAGAAGTTTAAAATATTTAATCTCCTTGACTATAATATGAAAGGGTAAATTATGCATTCTCTAAATATATTGCGGACACACAATGAAAACGTCTGGGAGAGGCGCCAAAAGCGAAGACAGCGACGCAGGCGCTCCAGGGGCTGGTGTGGCTGGCGGGTCCGGCGCAACAGGCTGCCGTTCTTGAGCCGAAGTCTGAGGGAGCACGAGCGGAAGGGGTGATGGTATGATCAGTTAGGCGGAAGCCAATTATTTGAGGGTTCTGAAGTAGAAAGTTGAGGAGATGAAGTCACTTGTGGAGTTCCTGAAAAAGAAAATTAGTGTTATTTTGGATAGTTTATCCTTTGTTCAAAATGGTTTCTTAAATCAGATACTGCTATTATTTTGTAAAATGTGAAGGTTTGGATGTTTTTTAGTTTCTTACTCAATCATGCAAAAAACGGCTGAACGGGTTTCGATTTAAATTGGCATACAGATATAATGGAATATAGTAAAACTGAGGTTCTTTAGGCATATCAGATAATTTTATATTTTAAATATTTATTTGTTATGTATAATAACAAATAAATATAATACTAGCTGTTGCCAGCGCCTTCGCCGATAAAACTATCCTATAATGTTAATCTGGGTTATCAACTATGTGTGTACTAAATTTTATCCAAATCTGTTCAGTACTTTTTGGGTGAAAGAGTAACAAATATCCATCCATCCATACAAAATTCTACGTTTATAAATAAATATGAGTAAGAAGAAGTAAGATTTTAAGTCTTTAGCCTTACCATCTAAAATTTCAAAAAATACTGAATCAGCTTGGTTGACGTGTGTGGGATCATCTTGTGTAGTACTCAGAGGTCTCTGAAAAAAAATGCCAGTGGTGGTTTTAATAAAAACAAGTGGTAGATGTAATGAAATTTTGTATTACTGAAATAGTGTATTTATTTTTTTGTGTAAAAATTAAAGCAACGTTTTTTCAGTCAGAAAATAATATTTATTTTGTAAATAGATACCAATTATTAACCAGTTTAACCCAGTTAAAAATAATTTATCAAAAAAAGAAATGGTGTCATTCATGTCAGATAAGTAACTTATGTTGTCATCACAGACTTAGTAGAGTTTACACCGTTGTCATTAACTAACATAAATGTTGGTTATTATTAACCAATGTTAATAGTAATATCTTATGAATCATGCAGCATTTCTGTCTAAGTACTAGAGAAAACCAGCTCATTATTGAGCAGGAGCCTGGAAGGTACTTTAAGTATTTTATATGTATTATTACTAGTGGCCCCTTAAGTCCACCGTTGTACATTGTTGTGCATAAATAAATACTTACATTAAATCCTAGCTCTTCTATATGGACTTGTCCTGCCACTGCTAAAGGACCCATTATAGCCAGCATGCGTTCATCGTTAGCTGACAAGGTTTGCCCGCTTGCTGGCCCACCTCCAGTCCCAGTTGCATGGTGCTGAATGGTCAATGCCTTTTTTTTTGTCTTTGACTTCCAATCTGCCTACACCTATAATGAATAAAAATCAGTTGTAGTCATAAGTTCCAATGTTAAAAGTGTAAATGAGAATAAAAAGCCAATATGGTAAGGACTTTTCAAATAAATTGAAAAATAACAACAAGATTGTGGGGCGTCTTCTCTTATGTGGCCATCGGACACTATAGCTTGTACTGTACTATCATTTTTTATTATTTATTGATATTTAATTTCTTGTAGTAAGAAGGTTAAGTTTAGTTGTAAGTTATTCTCAAATATTTGCTTTCTTTATTATTGTTGTGTGTTTTTATGCCATGTGCCAATAAACGTTTTTTCTTTCTTACTATGGGTGTCAGAGGTTGATCATCTTCATCATTATCAAAAGTCCCCAGTCTAGTAATAACAGAGAATTGATAACAAGCCAACCTTCATAACCGCAAGGTTATGTCCACTTATACAAAACCCTTGAGAAAGTAGCTTGCTAGCCACTCTACCATCACACCAGTCTATCAAAAAATGTTCATTAGATCCTTACTTTTTTCCACTTGTCTGTAGTCTTCGATCTAGATCGAGCCATTGTTTAATTTCTTATTCATGAATAAAACTTTGATTTACTTACGTTTCTTTATATTCAAGCAGCGAGCGTTGCCAATTATTGCTCAGGACTTGCTCGAACTCTTGATTCCATAGACTCCAAAGTGTATCACTAAAAATTTAATCAGCGTTTGAACACTAGTCACATATAAAAATGAGTTTTGGAAGCGATCTAAAAGTAATAACACTATTCACTTACTTGATTTTTTAAACTTCTTGACTGTCACTGACAGCTGACAGCTAAATTTTCGATACCATAACCAATATTTTTGTTTTTTATCGAACAAACAATTCGACACAACGATCGCGACCGTAATGTTACATTGGCTACGAAATGTTTGTCGTTATCTCAGAGACGATGACGAATTTAGATATCGTTTCGGTACAAAGCGATGTTACTTTGTCTAAGCCCCCTGTATACTTACTTAAAACGAGAATAGAATAGAATAGAATAATATTTATTGTAGCATTGAATGCAGAGAGGTAGCATTGAATGAATGTCTGCCGGGGTTATGGGACTATCTTTAAAAGGCCTCCGCAGTCCTGGAAAGCAAAACTTACTGAAGGAACAGGGTAGTTTTTTATTCAGTCAAGTCTGGCAGTTCCCTCCGCTCCACCCAGGGCGGTAGCACTCATATTATTATTATAATTTTTGACCCAAAAACATACAGAACCGAATGAATTTAAGCTATGAATACACTCGAGACAAGAAAAATGACGAAAGTTACAACATTAGCACCTCTAGCAATTTTGCAGTAACAGTCTAAAAATCTTCGCAAGAAAAGTGGTGCGCCGTTCATCTAAGAGCAGTTTCAATAAAGCTGTCTTGTTCTTTGTGTCGTACTACAAAGGAATTTCCAGTTCCTGGTGTTACAGCTTGGTGCGAGAAACCTTTATATGAAGTGTTAATTTGATCTCAGACACGAGGAATAGCGTTGCTTAGTTGCGTCTGTAAGATAGCTTAGAATGTTAGCATGGTTAATTGAATTTGGATATTGGTAGATAGTTTGTGATTTGTAAAGCAAACACTTTTATTCAAAAAAAATATAATTTCAAAGAAATACAAAAATAACGTTGACTTTGTTTTTATTTCCTTGACTGCTTTGAAAAGAAAAATCACTTACACCTTTTTTCTTTCCTTTAGAAGTCGTTTTTTTTTTTGAGTTTATGATTTTACCCCCTTTTTAGTCGGTAGTGAGATATTTTGTTGAGTGATTTCGTTAACTATGCATAGATATGCGATGACTTGCTATAATTTATTGATTACCCTCAATTTCTTGAGGATCCCATCATTAGAACCTGACCTGATTAGCATGTGTACTATATAGAAAGTAAGCCCAAACAAAAGAAGAATTTTCTAAATCGGTTCAAGCATCTTTAAGTACCGAACTCACAAAAAATAATACACAGTAGAATTAAGAAACTCCTCCTTTTAAAGAAGTCGGATAAAAATTTGCACCGTTCTATTAATTACGAGCGTACCAATATGGTCAATAAAGCTCATTAAAGATGTTCATTTATACGTGAACCAATAAAATCCTATCCAGCTCTTCCAAAAATTTTCCCCTGTACAATCAATTTGGTAAAAAGAAAACAATCCAATAATCCAAATATAGGTACTCTGACCCCCACAGTATATCGTACAACTAAACTACTGCACATGATACTTTTATTTTACTGGTTACCTGTTGCCTTCACCCCGGTCCGTCTGACAGTTATTACGTTACCCACTCCTTATGGATTCCTATACCCGTTTATTATACCTGCATGCAACTTTATCAAGAATTAGAGATGCTATTTAAAGAAAGAGATGAGGATTCAGCGTTAAAATATGTTATTGTTGTGCTGTCTTACTGTCCCGTTGTTTTCGCAGCCGCAAGCCCAATTTTTTTTTAATATAATTATGTTCGCGGTTGACCCCCATTTATTTATTTGTTTTTATGACACTTCTTGCAACACGATAGGTACATAGGTAGACTTAAAGCCTGAGGCATTCTCTACTATTCAAAACCAAGCTCATCTCGCCTCCCCATCTCACCTGATGGACACTGGTAAACAATGTTATCAATGATAGGTCGACGGTGAAACACACTTGCCTAGATGAATAAATATGAATAAAGTTTATTTTATTTATTTATTTTTATTCACTTTTGACTACCCCAAGTTTACAAATTTCTATCTATCTGAAAACACAGACTCTGGCAGGAAATACCACACTTGGATCCTGGGTTTTATTGCCGGCAATCGGTATTAGTTAATATTTTGAAAAATAATACTTTAAAGTTTATACATTCGGCGCACCCACTGAAAAATTATTTATCATCTGTGCAATTTCAACACATTAATTTAATCAAAAATTTTAATTAATTCACCACACGAGTACTTTAATATTTAATCATCAAACTCGACATTAATCAACATCCACTCTACAGGATGATAGAAAAGTACATACTGATCACAAATTCATACGCTCAATAATGCGCCCTAACATTTTTAATAATGTAAATTGATTAAAACCTTTTCGTGTAAACTCGTTCAGAAAATAAAGCGTAAAAGCGGAGTTTTGGCGTAAATTAAATCGTGAATATCACAGGCGCCGCCATGTTTGAATGGCGCTATGCAATTTACGTCGAGGTAGCGCATAATAAGCTGTTTACGTAAATCTGGCTTCCGATGAATGTATAATGTAATCAGGGACTAATAACATAAACGTATGCGACCTTTGTGTTCGAATTCCGGTACGACAATACACCTGGATTGATTAATTCTGTTGTGGAAGTGTCAGGACTGAAGATGGATTAACCTTTTGTTTTCACGGCGTTTGAACAAGACATAGCACTGTTCAAAGTTACAAGACTATATCAGGCTATTCACACATAGACAGAAAAACACTATTATTTCACATAGAAATAAATAGAACAGATATCGTAAGTTAGAACTGTTACACAATGTCAAGTGACACAATGGGTTGTGTTATTGCTAACAGGGATCTTTATTTTACTAGATATCTTTACTTTTATTCAGCATGGGAGTCTTGAATTACTATTGCTGTTTCTGTTATGAAGAGGGAGAGATCCTGCATTAAATCATTTTCATGATAATATTACGATTTCATTCACGATAGTTTTTCATTCGTAGCCTGTCCAGATGTGTACATCATAAATAAGTAATAATATAATTATGTCTATATCATAATACAGCATTATTGAAAGCTTCTTTTATTTAGTTTTTGACGGCACGTTTGGCGCAGTGGCTGAGTGATTGGACTGCTGCGCTGAGTGCCGCAGGTTCGATTCCCGCACGGAGCAGATATTTGTATGATCTACGACTATAGTTGTTCCGGGTCTGGGCGTTTGTGTATTAGGGTTTATATGTTTGTAAATGCACCCACGATACTTATTATACTTATTGAACGTCGAAAAATAATCTATATATACATATATAAAAATGAAACCCGTTTGATTGATTCGGATAATTATTTTTTTGTTGTGTTTGTAACCATCGGGACCGGGTTTTAGACCGGGTCCTCCACCCGTGCGAAGCCGGGACGGGCCGCTAGTTAAGTATAAAAGAACAATGAAGGCCCAACACAAGTAAGACCAACTATATTTATTTTCCCTACATTGTTTAACATTTATCCTTCGTACAGTCCAGACCACTTTTACGAAATAAAAGCAACCACAAAAGAAGATTTAAAATAACAAAGTCTCCGTCAATTTAGAAGTGCAGGCGGCATTACTACAGTGAGGTTCAACTTCAATTTATTGGCGCCGGAGATTCCTTTGAACTCCGTAACGATCTCTGCGGGTAGGTATGTTTTTGCATAATTCCGTTATATTTTATGTCACTGAAGATATAAATAGTGGAGGACTGACTTTGGTTCTTTTGTTGACTCTGACAGTTCCTTTTTTAATTCCTAGCTTTTTAATAACGTTTGAGTGAGTAGAGTTATGATACAGTAAAAACTTTTTATAGAGTAGTGAAAATAATATTACTCTTGGAGTTACTAAAACAATGTGTAATATTAAGAAAAATATTACATGAGGTCTTCTATCGGTTGACCGTAGTTAAGGCCGAATCTCTCATATAAATAAGAGAAAGTGTCCCAGGAGTGGGAATATTATACGCTGATTTTGTTTATACTATCTCATTCTTGAACTACGTCTTCTATTCGTCCCAACTCTCTTATTGATTTGCTTCTTTTTGCCAATTCACGAGGTCTCATCTTGTCCCACTGCACTCCTGAGGCCTTTATTGCATTAATTAATTAAATACTTAACTAATCTTTAGATAATTGACTGACCCGTTGGTCTAGTTGTTAGTGGCCCTGACTGCTATGCCGGGGGTCGTGGGTTCGATTCCCACCCAGGACAAATGTTTGTGTGATGAGCATGGTCATTTGTTCTGTGTCTGGGTGTAATTTATCTATAATATATGTATGTATTTAGAAATATATAAGTATGTTTATCAGTTGTTTAGTACCCATAACACAAGCTCTGCTTAGCTTGGGACTAGATGGCGTTGTGTGATTTAAAAAAAAAAAAAAAGATAATACTCTTATAGTATAGTAGTTTTGTGATCAAAACATTAGGGTACTTAGTTTAAAAAAAATTGACTATTTGAATTTTTCTTTTGTTACGTAACCCAAAATTGATGAAAATACAGCGCCTCTCAAAATCACAAAAAGTTACTAGGGTCAATATAATTTTACAGCCGTTATGACGTCACAAGCCCCACTACCTAATTTCGAATCGATATTTGTCAGTATAACTAAATTGATTAAAAAAAAAACACTGACGGACTAAACATTTTTTTAATTTATGAATGCAGTAAACTACCCTATTGTACATAGCCAGTAAATAGGTCTTTCATACAATTAATTATCAACTTCCAACCTTTAAAACGTGAACGACGCAACCGCATCCATTCTACTGCCATTAAAATAATAGATTACACCACTTTAATTGTCGATTAATTTTAATTACTCGAACTACAATGGTTATTTCGAAAGCTACCTGCCAGAGGTATTTTTAATTATGTTTTTACAACGCTTTATTAATGTTTTAATTGAATTACGATGGTAATCACGAAAATATCAGGGTCATGATTTTTATTAAGGAGGTTTTACTCTAGGACCTTTATTGTTTTCTAAATAATTCATTTTGTGCTTAATTTGACAATGGCCTGATTTTTTTATAGACGAAAAAAAAGGAGGAGGTTCTCAATTCGACATGTTATATTTTTTTATACGAAGAGATTATCATGAATTTACAGTTTTTGTGACGTAAAGTAAACTGGAACTTTGACATTTCAAAGTGACAATTTTCAAGGAAAAAATTAGTTTCTTCTTCGCACACTAGCGGTGCTGTACCCCTAGCACGAGTTTTCACTCTTTTACTTTACAGCGTCTTTCCAGTATTTACAGCGTTTTTGTATGAAAAAATGGAACAGCGCCTCTGATGTGCGAAGAAGGAACTAATTTTTTTTCTTGAAAAGTGTCACTTTGAAATGTCAAAGTTCCAGTTTTACGTCTCAAATACTGAAAACTCGTGCTGAGGGTACTGTTCCATTTTTCGTACAATAAACGCCATAAATACTTCAAGTACGCTGTAAATAAAATACTGAAATCTTGTATTCTTTATGCCACGCTAAAAAAATGTCTATGTCATCAATTTTCATACAAAATTGTAGATTTCATGATAAGGTAATACCATCAATGTCCCGCGGATCTCCTTTCATGACGCGCATTCTACTATATTTCTAGCATTACCCTATGTATAATAAATAATAAATAAATAATAAAATATTCCACAACTATAAAATAACGCCATCTAGTCCCAAGCTAAGCAGAGCTTGTGTTATGGGTACTAGACAACTGATAAACATACTTATATATTTCTAATACATACATATTATAGATAAATTACACCCAGACACAGAACAAATGATCATGCTCATCACACAAACATTTGTCCTGGGTGGGAATCGAACCCACGACCTCTGGCATAGCAGTCAGGGTCACTAACCACTAGACCATCAGGCCAGTCATGTATATAAACACAATGTTACTTCAATTACCAAACATAAATGTATAATATTTCTATCAACAAAGTTACTAGTGGCCCTCAAGTGCCTGTGTTTGGCAATAAACACTATCTGGCATTAAGTACCTCATAAAGCAAGGAGCGGTCGACTCGCGGATAGTTAACTAAATATACTGGTTATAATCAAATGTATATTATATTTATCTTAAGTTTACGTCGTTTTAGTAAATGGTCTGTATAATAATACGAAGTCACATTCAAATTATTTAACACAATATATGTGTAAAGTGTAATTTACATAGCCACTCGTAAAGGCATTTGTATGGAAATGAATAATTTATGAAAATCTAACCATTTTACTATTAAAATGTTTCAAATGTAAAAATTCAAATAAGTATAAAATTAGAGAACCGATCCCAACATACACCAATATTGAGATTGAGAGATAGCTTTTAAAACAATACATATTACGTATATGTACACAGCTACGAACATTTCACTAAGTTATGAATGAACGGCGTCCATTTACATAAGAACGCCGTACACTTCAGTAACAAAATATTACACCAAATGTAAACACTCGTAATCTTCCATCCCTTTCCCCCTTACACTTTCATTATGACACTAAGGTCTAACGTAAATTGTTTTACAGAAACCTCCCGGCTTAAATTATTTCGTGTGTGCTACGAGTGCTACGACCGTAGCTCTACGAGTCGGTCTCGTAGCTCCTCACGCGGCGTAGCAACAGTTGCATTCGCTACGTGCTACGAAACGGGCGCACTCAACGGAATATCAAATTTCGCGAAGCTCGAAGCTACGAAAGTTCCGAATAACAATGTGACCTACTTTCAATTGGAGTAGTTAAAATTACTTTATGTAAAATATGAGAAGCTCTTCATATTTGAATAAAGTTTAATGTAATGAAGATAAGACAAGTGAAGTGTTGATTGTAGAAATTAAGTGAAAATGGGAAGTTTGACTGTGTTTTGGTATTTATTATTCTCTTATATAAAAGGTAAAATTTTGTTTGTTTATAAGTGTCTTACTAAACAAATAATTAAAAAGCTTTTTATATTTTTATTGTACGTATGTTTTCCTTAAAAAAAATTGTCGCTTTAAAATATTTTAATTTGCAAAAACATTTTTATAACCTTATCTGTAGGTATTACTGTTTTTTTTATACAATAGGTTACATATTTTATTTGTATTTATATTCAAAATTATATTCGTATAGTTCTCGCTAAATTCACTTCTCATACACAAAGTTCAGAAACAATTGAATTTAGTTTCGTAGTCGTCTAGGGCTGCAGATATTCATGAGGCGGACATTTGTCAAGTTTAAATTGCACTATTAATTAAGGTATTCTCGTGGGTATAATTATGTATCGGTAGTACTATTTAATATTTATTTGAGTAGATCTAAAGATAGATAGAATATACAATATTGTATAAAAGTGAATGAAAGTGATTTTTAACTAATCATAGTAAAATTAATACGGAGGCTGTTTTGTCAAGTAAAATGTTGTTTAGTTCTTGGCTGGTTCGCGGGACTGTCTATACAGGCTACCGTGACCCTGGAACGTTAAGGACAATTTAAAGAATACTGTGGATTTAGTCCGTACGACTCTGACCTAGTCTTTTCTGCTCCACACTCATTTGATAAGCTTATTTACATTTATACAAAATGAACAAAAAAGGTTTTTTATAGTTTCATTGCGCTTTTTTTTGATTAATCTTTTAATCACGTAGCAACGTAATTTATTGTCGCCTTTTTTAACGCGCTTATCTTCCAGAAGTGTTAAATTATTCAATGTTAATCTTGGTCATAGGTACTTATTTCGAAACTTTACTTAAACTAAGTCCCTCCGAAATTAGCAAAAGGTACCCAAAGAAGACTATTAAAAAAAGTCTGTTTAAATGTTCGCAAGACATAACGACTATTTATATATTGTTTATTATAGTGACATTCTAGTTTTTATTTTTATTTGTATTGTAAAATGACATATATTATAATTGAAACTATTGACTAATGAAATGACAAATGCAAATGTTATACTATTAACTTATACTGACATAACATGATTCGTTTTAAATTGTTATTCTATTCAAATTATTATTGTTCAATAATCCCTATCATTGTTATTATTTAAATCGACTTTAGTAGTTATTTGTTATAAGATTGACTCAGTTCTAATGTTAATTTAATTGTTGTGAAAACTCAATGGCAAACCAGCGCCGAGCTTTGCAGTGCCCTGACAGGGTTCATGTACTGGAACCGACAGCAATGTCAAGTGTATGATGTGCATGAGAGCAAATAAATAAATAAATATTATCGCCAGTGTTTGTTCATTCATAGCTGAATTTCGGACCAACATATGAAATAAATAATTTGCGATCGACACGCTAAGAAGAGGAGTACCTCTGGCTCCGCTCCTCTCCCGATTGAGTAGTAAAAAAGTTTTGTTTTGTTTACTGCAATCGTGTGCAGTGCAGTGGTGGTCCAGTGGTATCGGTCCCGACTTACGAGTTGTAGGTCGTGGGTTCGGACCACGCCAGGCGCATTACTTTGTGTAATTTATTTCATCACCACTGCTCTCAAAATGGTGAAGGGAAACATCGTGAGGAAACCGGCATGTCCTAGAATCAAAAATTCGAAGATATGTAACATCTACCAATCCGCACCGGTACTACCCCACTCTGATCAGGAACCAAACCCGGTTCGATGGTGCATCGTGTTCACGCAGGATTCAAAGAGTTGTCAGTACACTGACGGTGCCCTCATGGCATAACACTTTCCGAGATCGCAGGACTCTCTAACATGGACACCTTATCCCTTAAACGTTAAGAATAGTTAAAGGAACAGGGGGGTTTTAGTCAGTAATAGCCTGGCAGTCTGTTCCAACCACTTGATGACTTCACCACACCAAAAATAAAATGTACTACATTTTTCCCCCTTGTCTCCACAGTATGCATATGCCTCCGCATAGTCGGCATATCAGTGCCAACCTTGAAGCAGCGAGGAGAGTCTTCCACACTGACTTGTGACTACGACCTAGAAGGGGGAAGACTATACTCCGTCAAGTGGTACAGGGACAATGAGGAATTCTATCGCTACATGCCAAGGCTTAGGCCTCCGCAGCATGCGCATAAGCTGGATGGGGTTAAAGTTGATGTAAGTGTGATCTAATTTTACTACCATAAGAGTTTTATTTTCTCTAAAATGTAACCTAGGTCCCCATTGATAGTCGTGGGTGTAACGAATTACTGTGACCTCGGAACGCCAAGGGCTTGTGAAGGATATCGTGGATTTTAGTCAATAAAAGTCTGACAGTCCCTCCTACCTTGCTCTGGTTGGGAGGACTCATTTACCACGCTTAAGCAAAAGAAAAGGTCATTGTTAATCTACGGTTTAAAACGACCTCGTCCAGTAAATTATTACATTGTCAACATTTTCTTTCCGAAAAAATCCCTCATTGTCGTTTTCCATCCGAGGAAGTCCCTGGGGCCATTAAAATGGTATTCCATCTTTCCAGTTGGAGAAATCAACAGCGCGTCGCGTGCACCTTCGAGAACTGACGCTCAAATCTCGAGGGTTGTACAGGTGTGAGGTGTCAGAAGAAGCCCCCTCTTTCCATTCAGCACAAGCTGAAGCTTTCATGGAAGTCTACTGTAAGTAGAGCCAAATTTTTTCTAGTGTGGAAATAGAAGCTCGCGGGACTAACGAATGGTCGCGTGATTAACGAATTGCCCTGGCCCCGAACGTAAAGGGTTATTGAATGTCACCGCGGCTTTAGTCACTACAAGTCTGACGTCCTGCGGCCCTGCCCTGTGTGAAGGCCTCATTTGATGATTTTACCACGATAAAAAAAGTGTGGAAATATAAAGAAATTAGAAAATACATTTATTCGCGGTAGGTAAATATAGCGCGATTCAAAAATACAAATATGGGGAATTTATGAGGCACGTAAACGCATACACCTATCCAAAATCGATAAATCTTTTGAATCTGTGTAGGAAGAAACTCGATAAGAAACTGTTTGACAATCAGATTTAACCAGTATTAACAGAATTGTGGAAATTATAAGATGTCTAATAACTTAACGGGACTCTGCTGCATCCAGTCAAACAGTTGAAAGTCGGCCATAACATTGTACAGAAGGCTACATGCAGATAATGCATTAATAGTCGAGACTGTACTTAGTAGATACAATATTTAACAACGTTGATGTTCACCTGCTTCCCTAAGTTTCATCGCTTAGGTAGGGTCACGTCCGCGAAAGCGTGGTTCAAAAAGTTTTGAACTAAACAGCGTGAGGGATTTACAGTCTAGACCTCTAGACAAAGATACCGGTCGATAGATTTCAAACTATCTATCTATCAAGCTTAAAACCATTTCCATAGGTTTCTGAAATCCTGATTTATTTTGCATTTGTTGCTAAATTTTAAAAGTTTTCCGATCGCGTTTCTTGCCTAGTCTTTCCCAAAGTATACCCTTGAGAAATAATGTCAGCGATTATCCACGTACCGTACGTACCACATCGCAGCGACAAAAGGTGGTCAAGGTGTGGTTTTGTCAGGGTGTGGTGTGTCTTTTTAAAGTTGCGTTGTGGTACCGGCAAAAGTGCTCGTGGTTGCATTTTAGCTACCAGTTCTTAGTATCGTTGGTGATTCCGTTTTGGTTTCCAACGAGGACAATATCAGCAACGTAATCGAAAATAACTAAAAAATAAGTTACATGCACAGAACTCGCAATATTGCCTTATTATTAAATTTCTATGGGTCCGTCGGACTTATATTCAACAAAAAATACTTGTAGATGTGGAACGTGTGGAACAACCTTAAGTACAATGAAATCTATTGTCTATGTTTGAAAGTTTGCCGTTCAAAAGTGACTTATTTAATGTCCAAATTGAATAAATGGTTTGACTTTCGATAAATGTTTCTCCTGAAAGTTTCACAACGAAACTACAACGAAATCTATTCTTTTTTTGAAAATTTGCCGTTCAAAAGTGACTTATTTAATGGGTAAATTGAATAAATGGTTTGACTTTCAATGAATTTCTCTCCTGAGCGTTTCACCTCTTTCAAATGGGATTGGGATCTCATAAAATTACGGGACACATTTTTATTTGATACATCTGTTTATTTATTTAATCACATACGACCCATTCCGGTCCTAACAAAATTGAAACAGAATCACTTTCGACTTGTCGAATATAAAAGATCGAAATACCTTCCTATGGATCGGTTTAGATATACCTACCTATGTAGCTGTACAGTAGGTACGCATCATCCTTTATAACATGCTTAATATTTTAAAAAAAACCTTACCCCAAATAAACATTTCACCTTTATCGTGGATGTGTAGAGCCGGAACCACTGACGTAGGTAGTCAACAAGAAATAATAATAATAATAATATTCCACAACTATCACACAATGCCATCTAGTCCCAAGCTAAGCAGAGCTTGTGTTATGGGTACTAGACAACTGATAAACATACTTATATATTTCTAAATACATACATATTATAGATAAATTACCCAGACACAGAACAAATGATCGTGCTTATCACACAAACATTTGTCCTGGGTGGGAATCGAACCCATAACCTCTGGCATAGCAGTCAGGATCACTAACCACTAGACCAACAGGCCAGTCAAAAATATCTCGCCTCTCTTTTTTTTTAAGTATCAGAGCCATGCCAAAACAAATAATTTATTATTATTCCACGAAAAAAATAACAAATACGGTAACTACCTGTTTTGTTTTTTTTTCGTTGTTTATTTTTACTTAAGTATTTTTTAATTAACTAGTTAAGTTTTTATTTTTTTAAACCCACCACGGGTTTGTCCCAAAAACTATTCTACAAACTATTCCCAAAGCACTGCAACACCTGGGAACCAGAATCAATAGTGGCAACCACCAGAAAAGCGCCGAGACAATGAACTCGACGTGTCACGGAGAATTAATTTACCTGTCTTGGATCCTGCAACGAAATCAGTCAGAAAATAATAGTGGAGGAGTAGGAAAAATATTATGTTTCCACTTCCCTCCATGCAAGCAGGAGATACAACAAAACAAGGCCAATAGATAAGCACAAAGGGATATGAAATTAACTAAGTAAATAATTATGTACCACATCATTACAGATTTCCCTCGCGAAACTCCACGTATAACGGGTCACGAGCGCTCATATCAACTAAAAGAACCTCTGGACGTGAACTGTTCTTCGGCCAAGTCTTTTCCTGCGCCAGATCTTCAATGGCTCATTGATGGGCAAAAGGTAAGTAGAAAATAATATCTACATACAGTAGTAGTACAGTTTGACTCGCCGTCCGATCGTGAACCATGCCCGCCGCGTCGCGTTCCACGCACTCCTTTAGGAAGTGTCGGCAATCAGATGTGCCCCCCATAGAGGGCCAAGGCCTGCCGGGATCACGGGACTGTTTACACAGGTAACCCGTAACCGTGATCCTGAAACGTAAAGGGCTACCTATTAAAGGAACACCGTGAATTTTAGTCAGTACGAGTCTGACAGTCCCTCCGGTCCCACTTTGGGCTCCAGGACTCATTTCATGATCTAACACGATAAGAAAGACCCAACATTATTTTTACACCCGACGACGGAAAACTTTGGTTTGTGATTTAGGTAGGTAAACGAATACCTGACTTTTCAGAGCAATATTTTTATGTGTAAGAAGAGCAAATTGGTTTGCAGAATGTTTT
This sequence comes from Agrotis ipsilon, assembly GCA_028554685.1. Classification (NCBI taxonomy): domain Eukaryota; kingdom Metazoa; phylum Arthropoda; class Insecta; order Lepidoptera; family Noctuidae; genus Agrotis; species Agrotis ipsilon. The sequence goes on along the minus strand of CM052961.1, from coordinate 3,873,264 downwards.
TTTATTTGAGAGCTGCTTATAGATTCGGTAGATACCTACCAGACGCCAGCACATCAAGCGACCCGAATCAGTCAAATTTTGTCAATCGAACATCAACCTTCTAATTTTGTGATAAAGCGGAAAATCTATTACAAGACAGATTCTGGTAGCTTGATGTGCTGGCGTCAGTTTATGTAGCATGAGTTCTAAATACCATCATAATTATCTACAAAGAAGAAGGATCATTCGTGACCCGGCCCCGGCGCAAGTGAAATATATCTCAGTTCTTTCATAATTTTATGTACATCATAAAACAGATTTTCTTTTTTTCAATTTCAGTGGCTAACTTAGTTAAATTGCTTAAATAAGCATTAGGAAAAATGTTAAAGTTACTAACTTACCGTATCACCCGCTGCTCGGGACCTATTGGTTGTAGCCTGATGTAATACAACATTATAGTCTGAGATACATTTCATTTGCGCCGGGGCTAGGTAAATTTTGTATGGACCGTGGGTCACGGTCTTTCTCACCGTTCCAGATCACAGACAGAACCTGGCTGATCGCGTTCGGAGCGAAGCCTGCTCCGCAGGGGCTCCTGGTGTCTACCCTCGGCCTAAGAGCGCCCACCAAGTCGCGGATGAAACTCAAATGCGTCGCCACAATAGGAACACATAGGAGAGAACGCACTGTCACTATAGGTAATCAAAATAAATCTAACTTTGTAGTACTACCTACAAGAAAAGATAAACATTTCCAGTATCGTCGCCTCTCTATATTTATGGACTAACCATAACTGATGAAAAAATCGTGTAGGTATACGCCGTATCCCAGTAGTTATTATGAGGGACTCCTGAGTTAGAGGACCATAATAATTCTGTTTTGGCTAACCCTACGAGAAAACCTCACTCACACTGCTAGAACTGAACTAGATAGGCCACAGGTACAACCGGTTTCGGAGAACTAGTCTTACCGACCACGATTTAGTTATGGATCCTTTCCTAAGTTTTTATGAAAGTTACTACAGAGTCAGCAACGCGCCAAAGATTCCTCTGGCTGGGGTAACTGGGGGTTTTCAATCCGGATACGGCACATGCTTGTTTGGAAACCAGATAATAGATACTTGAAGTAGATCCTATGAGTAAATAAAGTTACTCCTAACCTAACCGAGGTACATGCTATGATAGACATTGCCCACAAACCAGTAATGTCAGTATCAACCTGCCAACTAATAACCAATACTTATTTTCTATTTCAGAAATAAACTCTTCAAGCTGGAACAAGTCATTCAGTTTACTAATAATGATAACGCTCAACATTGTTTGTGTTAAGATATCGTGATAGTTTCATTTTTAAATAATACCTTATGTAAATGTAAATAAAGATACATTTGTAATATGCAGTTTTATTTTACTGTTATAGTCGAAATAATAAACACAGTATTTTTGAACATTATAATATGTAATCACTTATTTTTAACAATATACAAAAGAATGAACGAACATAACGTTTACACTAAAAAAGATCAAAATTAAAAGTAAATTACGATAGTTTGCGAAATCATAAAAACTAAGATAATATTATTAAGGTGCAAAAATATTTTTTTGTATTTTTTTAATAAACGAATCTATGTATAAATAAGTGGGAGATGTTTCTTTATGTACAGAATTTTATTGTATTAAACGATATTTAAAAAAATGCGAGCCTATATCACAATGATAGAAACACATTAGATACTTTTCGAAATAATCAGATACGGTCCACTACTCTGTTTTGAACCCTGTTGCCTAAACAATATGTTGCAAAGTTAATAAATTCAAATGAATAATCTAGAATGATGAGTATAATGTTAGTATTTCCTAATAAAATTGGGGAATATTAAGCCTTTTCACATTATAAAACAGTTCATAATTATATAGAAATATACTTTGTTAATACTAACTCTGTAGAAAGCAACATTATTAATGCTAGCTAAAATACATAACAATAATCAATTAGCATATTTTGCATCTATTGAACATCAGTGTAATTGGAAAATATGGGTGAATAGAAGCAATAGTGTAATACAAGAAGGTGGTTAGTTCCTTAATCCAAAAACAATTCTCTTAGCAAGCCAGCCTGCCTTTGCTAACAAATGTCAAACACATTTCTGATAATGCCTCCGCCAAAACATTTTACTCTTTCATGGACCAAATTTCTTAAAATTTATAATAATATAGACTAATTTACATTGTGTGAAAACACCGTAAAGGCATTAATTTATTTTAAAAACATTGAACACTATCAGAATTATCGTAGACATAAATTCTTAAAGCTGTAACACACCACACATTAAACTGCCTGATAATCATAGTGAAACGAAATTACAAGCTTAGGATGTGATTAATTTATCAACAATAAATTGTGAAAATGTATACAGCTATACACATCGTGTGGTCTAATCTAAGTTGAAAATTTTATAAAAATAAAAAGACTACATTTGCAACACATTAGGCACTGTGATTAAACTCCAGTAAATACAGCCAATAAAATCTTATTATGTTCAAATAAGTAAAATGCATCATATCTATCCCTCCTGTCCAAAGTCTTCCATGAACTTCCTAAGCCTGACCATGTCCTCATCATTCACAGTAGGTTTCGATATTGCTAGGGACCGGAGCATATCAGACATTGTAACTGCAGGTTCATTCAATTTATCGCTAGGGACATCCATCCAAGTCATTTCCATAGCACCTGGATCACCAGGAGAACACGGAGTTAAAAGATCATTGACAATAACGTTAGGGTCTAGTGGGCTAGGGCCAGATACTTTCTTGAAGTGTGTGGCTGATTGCACTTTACGGACAGGCTGCATCAATGCGTCACGTACCACAATGCATATATCAGCACCTGAATATCCTTCGGTTTTAGCAGCTAGCACTTTCAAATCCTGCTCAGTGAGTTGATGTCTTGTGTTACCCATGTGCAGCTTGAACATATCCAAACGAGCGTGTTCTTCCGGTAGGGCGATGTAGATACGCTTCTCAAAACGTCTTCTGATAGCAGAATCCAGAACCCACGGGATATTTGTGGCGCCAAGGACTAAAATACCGTCCATATCATTGCCCACACCTTGCATCTGTACAAGAAATTCAGTTTTAATTCGTCGAGCTGATTCAGACTCATTGTCTGACCGAGATGAGCATAGGGAATCAATTTCATCAATGAATATGATACTTGGTTTGTGTTGGCGAGCCAGTTCAAAGAGATTCTTTACTAGTTTCTCAGATTCACCAAGCCACTTGGAAACAAGGTCAGAAGATGAAACTGAGAAGAATGTTGAGTTGTTAGCTTCAGTAGCGACTGCTTTTGCTAAGTAAGATTTACCAGTACCAGGAGGTCCAAAGAGTAAGATTCCCTTCCAAGGTATTCTTTTACCAGTGAAGAGATGAGGGAATTTGATTGGGAGGATTACAGCTTCCTTCAAAGCTTCTTTAGCTGCCTCTAAACCTGCAACATCGCTCCACTTCACATGCGGTTTCTCTACTACAATAGCCCCTTCGAGTTTTCCTTGAAGCTTCTTCTTCTCAGGATTATCAGAATCACTGTCACTGTCGCTCTTTTTATCGTCACTCTTGGAGTTGGATTCTCCATCCTTAACAGGTTTTTTCTTGGAATCCTTTTTGAGATACTCCTTGAGTTTTTCTGCCCTGTCAAGATACTGTAGGCACTTTGCTCTTATGCTTTCTTTAGCGCGTTCACCTTGAGCTTCGTATTTAACTGCGTGAAGAAAGTATTCCACGCCATGCTCATACAAGCGTAAAGCTTCTTCATAGTTCTTATTCTTGTCTTCCTCTGTAGCTTTTGTGACAAGGTCAATAGCCTTTTGTAAGGTATTTGATGATGCCATTCTTTTTTATTCAATGTTTACCTGGAAATCAATTACAAACATGTTACTATCACATTAAATAAAACCCATGTAATGATGAATATTTTCATCATTGGTCCTAAAATTATAGAAACCATCATCAGAGGTCTTAATTAGGTAGTTATTTTAGTATGTTTTTTATGTTGATATTAATATTGATCTCCCAAGATTTCGAATAGACAAACTCATGTGGAAAATTACAGTATTGCAAATTAATTAAATTGTGTAAAAGAAAATAACTTTTTTATTTAATAACTCACAGGATTTTTCAGCTTTTTAAAAGTAATTTGGGGCATATTATCCACTTTAATTTTCGTTTGTTAAATATTATCACTGTAAGTAGACGAATAACTCTACCTAATTTAGACCTATGATCATCAACAATTTAAAACACTAAATTGATGTCAATATACTTCTGTATTTGTAATCTAAAGCAACCAAGATAAAAACAGGTTTAATTTGGATTATGATAATTAAAGAAATTATTGTTTCTATTTTAATTAGGAACACAATAATTATTTTGAGTTATATTGGATGTAAATTTGCACAAGTTTACCTTAGTGCAAATTCTTTCTCACATAACCCAAGTTCAGTGAGGACACTTCTAAGATTTTAACAGATGAGGAAAATAATTATATTTGCTTTTGGCACATGAGCAAGAAGTTAATTCTAAAAACTGAAAAAATACATTCAAATTAATTGCATAACTTTTTGGATCTGTTTAAATATTTAGGTACTCTTATGAATAAAAACTGCTTCTGTGCTAATTACAATTATAAAAAACTAGCGGCCCGTCCCGGCTTCGCACGGGTGGAGGATCCGGCCTAAAACCCGGTCCCGATGGTTACAAACACAGCAAAAAAATAATTATCCGAATCGGTCAAGCCGTTTTCATGTTATGTCGTGACAACGAAAAACGGGTTTCATTTTTATATATATAGACTAGAAACAAACTTCATTTTTCTATTAGATTAGTACCACCTCCCTATATTTTTATTTCAGAACCTAAAACCATCCTGATATTCCCTTCAGAGGTATTTATTATTCATGTAACTTTCTTCCTTATATTTTAGCCGCAGTAACTCGACATTTTATGATTTCATCAGCAGCCTATACATGTTTCCACTGCTGGGATACAGGCCTCCACTCTGTGAGAGCAAATGGGCTGTAATCTGCCACTCAGGCCCAGTACAGATTGGTAAATGTCACACGACTTACAAGTTTAGGTTCTAGAACATGCCGGTTTTCACTGTTATAGAATGACTGAATTGCAAATCATAATTATTATGATACTGTAATGTAGTTAAAAGTCAATCAGATTCACTTTGAAAAGAAAGCAAAGGGCATGAATTTCAATTTATGGATATACATCAGATCAACTGTCAGAAAACTTGAAAAACAGGTTTATTTTCAATTGTAAAAAGCACAATATTGACTGTCTGTATTCAACAGTATTATCTCAGCAGTCAGATTTTTTCTATTGTACAATGTATTAATAACAAGTCTTAGACAAGTGGCAGCAGTGGCCAATTTATTAATTACTCAGTAAACATTACATTTCAAACACCATCTTTACAAGCATGGTGTTCAACCAGGCAAAAACTTTATATTAAACACACAAAGATGGCTCTATTCTGTACCACCATAAGTGTGAGAACACACCTAATGACAATAAGGAGGAAAAAACATGATTGTGATGGTATGTGGTATGTACCTATGTTGTGATCTAAGCAACAAAACAATCCGTATTGATTTTGATGAAACATTGGATGAAACACGTACTTAACGAGATCAAATTCATTGCTAAGTGTGAATTAACCAATTTATTCCTGCTGGTCATTAACTAATGTGTCTATTTGTTAGGCTTTGCCCAATGACGAATTCGGCAGCAAATGAGATCACGGACCAAACGGCCATGGAATTCAGGTATTTCGACTAAGATTTGAAATATAAAATTCTGGCTTACCATCCACGGCAGTGTAATAATGCTTAATTTTAAGCAATACTCGGCTTTAATCCTTTTTATAACACTTAAATTGCGACGAAAAACTAAAATGCCATTATAGACAATTCGCTGTTAGTCACACAAAGTGACATACTGTTTTGCATTACCACTACAAAAAAAAAATCGTCTTTTGTATTTCTGGGAGTCAGTCTATTAATATATTTTGAGCTTATACTATTTAATATAAATTTCCGGTAATCACACAAAAGTCATTTAAAACGAATTGAAAAATTTATAATAAATCTACATTTATATATTGAGCTTGCAAAAAATTGCAGAATTAATTTTATTTCTAGCTAGCAACTTTTGTTTTATGCCGTATACACACCGGGTCAACAATAGCCAACAAATTAATGGGCCTTCGTACGTCCTATAAGGATGGTAGCATAACAATGTTGATTCGTTGGCGTTCACAACGATCCAAAGGGTAGCGATATCATCAAAGAAATTGAACTCGGTGTGAACGGTCAGCCTAGTGGTTCGTTACCCGCTATGTATGTACGCGGCATTATTTATAAAATTCATAGACTTAGAACATAGACTTAAGCTTTTCCTAGCAAAATGTTAGAGGTTAGGGGATTCCGGGATTCCTCCGTAGTAACCCGCGAAATTCAGTCATAGTTTTTTGCTTGTCAGTGACAACAACACATGAAAATTTGAATTTCACGGGTTACTACCTGACGCCCCGCCTTAAATAAAATTCAAACTCTTTTTAAAAAAAGAGGGAAACAATCAAATCAATCATTTTATCTGTTTTCCTTTCTTTACTTTACCGTAGGCATTATCAAAATAAATAAACATACGACATTATATAATCAAAGAAACATACATACAAAAGAGATGATACATTGTTCTCTATTGAAAGATGAGCAGAAAATGATTGGTAAACAAAATGCAAATACGTTCTTTTTTCATGAATAATTTACCTACACGTATTTTACCATAATACAATAAATTGATTTCCTACCTGCCTACATTTATCGCAACATTGCTGTTGTAACAGCTTTTCGATTATCAAAGAGCACTCCCACCCTTTACATTTCAGTATGTCATATTCTCATATTTCAGTTTTTCTTCATTTTTTACGCAGATGCTTAGCTTAACGAGGCAGTAATATTGATAATTAAACCTGTTGAAACATAGAAAGTAGAATAAATGGACTATGAAATACAACTGGGTTGAATAAAGACAGTAAAAATACCAAATGAATGTTTTAACGTAATTTATTCAATATCCACTACCTACTTACTTAATAATGAGAATCAAACATAAAAATTAATTGCAAGTGACAAAAAAATCATCGTAACTTTTGGGAACATAGTGAAAGTGTAAGGTTTTAGATTTTAGATTAACATAATATACGTAATATGGATACAAACTGGACAACAAGACTCTTAATTGGTCACTTAAAACCAAAGTTCATGAAAATAATAAAACTTAATAGTAAAAATGGTAAAATTACTTTTTTTGTTTTATCGATCACCATTTAGATTACAATAGGTACCTACATTATAACATAAACGACAACAATTTGGAACCGTATTATAATAATTATTGTTACAAAACTCCTTCACCAAAATTTATTTAGAATTAAAACCTAAAATCAATTCAACATACAGATTAGACTACAAGACACAATTCTACAGCGTGTGTCAGAAAGCTACGTTCCGGGAATCAAACTAGCTACTCTGTCTTTCAGGTACTGCACGAACCATGCCGCCATGATGGACCTACATCTTTGACTAAGACTACACATTTCTGATACATAATGTTTAACCAGAGATCCTAACCTGTTACAAAACCTTTTTAATAACTACCTACCTACTATTCACCCTTATAAAATCCAGTCTATTAATATTCGTCTGCCCAGCTCAGTTCTACTGTTCTTAGGACGGCTTCTACTTTTCTTTTTTCAAGTCAATATCTCTTTCAGGTAATTTCGGTTCATTGCGAAGGTGTGATGTAGATATGTCCATTTTAACCCCTCTCTTGGACCGGCTCGTCTATAATAAAAATAACTATTTACAAATTCTTTTATTTATTTTGCTATCTAAGTTCAGGGCCGGCTTTTCCAATGGTCACTCTGGGCACTTGCACAGGGCCTCACTCCTTATGGGCCCCAAGTTCATGAGAAAATCATTTATCAATGTAGGAAACTTAACAAGTTATAGCCTCTCGGGGGCTTAAAAATTCGAGGTTGCTTTTGGACCCTACCTTTTATAGGTACAAGTTCTAGTTTCGACAGTTAACTGCAAACAGCAGCAGCAGAGAACATGTAGCAGCGACAGACCATGCCGCTGTAGTCTTGATTTCGAACCCAATTGTAGACCGCCGTTTTAGGGCACAAGACACTACTGTCCCCATAGACAAATAGTAGACGACAATCGTTATCGCTCAGCAGTCACTAATACATTTTCAACTTTATACCCCAACGCGTAAAGTTGAAAATCTATTGGGGTTTACAGATCGTTTTCGTGCGATAACGATTGTCGTCTGCTGTTTGGCTAACGTCTGTTTGTGTCTGTAAAGCGACATGTCGCTAGCTGAGGAAGGCATTTCAAAGAAATACAAGTCATTTTATAGCGACACGGCTGCCGTCTGCTTCTGCTGTTAACCGCCGGCTACGAACTGCCTTTATGATCCTTCATCTCTTCTACGGAAATCTATAATTTTATCTACGTATATTATTCTATGGAAAATCAAAGGAAAACTTAACGTTTCCCAGGCAGTGGGATGCCCCATCGTCCTGCAGTGCCCAGAGGGTTTAGAGTCTAGAGGCGTCTTTAGTATAGGCCCTAGACTAAGGACGGCTCTGCCTTTGTTAACAACTATACAACTTTAGTCCCTACCACTTCATAAGTGTAACCTTCGTGCATTAATCTATCAACAATGTCGGTTCTGTAGAACGCTGCCCCGGGCATGATCACTCCTCCCCTGAAACGAAATGTATTGGTTATTTTTTTAAGTACCGAATACCTAAGTACTAAAACAGCACTAAAAGTAATTATTGTAGTGGTGGGCTAAGGGACGAAGGAGAAGAAGCAGTTTATGTCGTACCCTCGAGAAGAGTGTTTTGCTACGGGAAAGAGACAGAGCTATACAAGTCGTCGAGCGCCATCTCGTTCCAGCGGAACTACTCACGCTTTAAGATTTCATGGTAGGCCACCTTCGATCATTATACGCCAAATATACCAAAGAAGTTTCTCTTCAATCGATTTTCAACTTTATGTCCTGGAACATAAAGTTGAAAATCCACTAAAGACAAACGGAGTCCAGAGAAAAGCACTAGAACTGTTCAGATTGACAATAAAAATACTCGCTTTTGGGCCATGCCATAATATAGGTACCTGTTTCAAAAGATCGTAAAAGTAAAAGCCGGTTTCTGATAAAATTCGCGATGCCCATAGCCACAGGTAGTAGGAAAATATTAAATTACTTTTAAATTTCAAAATTAATTATGACTGATTTAATAATAGTATCATGAATATTTAACAACACATGATTCATGCATTCATTTGATGCATGCAAGTTATTTTTAGCCGTCTTTAAAGAAAAAAGTAAGACTCAAGGTTATCTTCTTTTTCAAGGTTTTATTTAAACAGTTTACGGCGGCCCTGGAATGCAAAGTACCTACATTTGAAGGAGCAGGATGGATTTTTAGTCAATACGTCTAAGCAGGTTACCGCGGTCCTGGCACACCAAAGACATTTGAAGGAGCAGGGTAGATTTTGTAATCAGTAAGAATTTGACAGTCCGTGCGCTCCACCTAGAGGACGGGAGGATTTATTTGATGTTTTTAGAACACCAAAACAGAGAAAATAAAAGGCCGCTTTTGATGAGGATCGGGTGTAACTGGGTACCGCTACCTTGCAGCGCAAAGGGTTTCGTAGATAGTCAGTGTGTGACAGAGATGAAGAAGCTGAAACTAGCCGGGTACTAGCCGAATATTTGACAGGCCTGTTGGTCTAGCTAGTGGTTAGTTACCCTGACTGCTATGCCGGGGGTCGTGGGTTCGATTCCCACACAGGACAAATGTTTGTATGATGAGCATGATCATTTGTTCTGTGTCTGGGTGTTATTTATCTATAATATGTATGTATTTAGAAATATTTAAGTATGTTTATCAGTTGTCTAGTACCCATAACACAAGCTCTGCTTAGCTTGGGACTAGACGGCGTTGTGTGATAGTTGTGAACATATTATTATTATTATTTCAACTTACTTTGGCATGTTGGAGCCTTCTTTAAGCATTGTGATGGCACACATGATAACCGCAATCGCTGTTGTGTCGTAACCTGGATCAGAGCCTGACACCTGTGGAAATATAGTTTAGGGAAGTTATTAATTTTGGCCACGATTGGCGCCACAGAACAGATAAAATGTGTCAATATATATCCATTCTGTGGCCCTGTGTTATTTTTCAAACTTTGGTTTGAACGCAACAACGATACAGGAAACTAAAAAAAAAACAAGTGTTGGACAGGTTGTTTTTTTTAAATATCAAACATTTACTTATTTCAACTATAAGTTAATTACAAGCACTTTTGAATTATCGAATAATAACATCTACAGAAATGTGAATGAATGAATGGATGGGTATTTGATACTCAATGTCGTCAGATTGGCTGACTGTCTGACGGATTAATTAGCATGCACTAACTTTATTTATTTACCTATTTTTTTTTTATTTAACCAAAAAGCCCGCCCTTTTTTTTTACGTGTTAAAATCATCAAATGAGACCTCCCACCCCGGGCAGGATGAGAGGTACTGTCAGACTTGTACTGACTAAAATCCACGGTGTTCTTCATTAGCCCTTTATGTTCCAGGGTCAAAAAGCCCGCCCTTAGAAGGAAAGTGACCTAACCCAAAATTTCCGTAAACTCAGGTTTTGCTTTGAACATTTGAAGAAATATACTTACCTACTAAAGAGATCTATTGAGAGGCTGTTCCTATTTGAACTATAATTTCATAGGTAAAAAAAAGAATAGGGATTTTATTATCGTTGGTCTCGCAATTTACCTTCACTTTATTATTTATTTATTCATTAATTTAATTTAAAATGCGATGTATAATGTATTTTGTAATTTAATTATACACAGTCTATTTTTTTAATATATTTTATTACGTTTACGAAATTACAGTTATCATATTAATTTATTGTCCGTTGATCGTCAAGTACCTTCACTTTATTAATAATGACATAGAACGTTTTTTTTTTTCTAGGAAGTTCATCCGTCCATCCATCCTCACGAACTTTTATAAATATAAAAAAAAAAACATTACCTTAACTGACATAGTTTTAGTAGGTTTCGAATTCAAATCCGCTTCCAAGTCCCATCCTTTACCATTCAATACAAATTGATATTTCATATCTTTCCTCATCTTTTCAGAAGGCCCTTTTTCTGAAACGTATCCAATAGTCATCCAGCGTGGAAAATTGATTAACAGTTTCCTGAACCACTTGAAATAACTCAAGTAATAGTACAAGAACATCGCTGGAACTATAATGAAGTGGATCCACAATGGGAATGTGGTATAAATCCTGAAGTGTGTTGGTTTCTTTTGTGTTTTCTCGTACAAATATCTTTGGGACATATCCACTAGTTCGGGCTCTGTACCAGGGTAAGGAAACCAGGTCCGACCATTGTGACGGTGGAAGAATGATCTACAAAAGATAAAAACGAAGTTTTATAGGCCGTGTACATCGTAGGGCAGTTTTTTTGAAATCTTTTTTTCTACATGTCTAAACCGATAGTAATAAAAAAACACACATATCATCATTACTAAAAAAACTATTGTCTTTTGGACCTACCAACCAAATTAATATAGGGTAATACGATGCTCTTAGTAAGATCGGCTTTCGGAGCCGGGATCAACGGCTTAACTATTTGTTCGGAGCACGGTTTATAATAGGTCGTCACTCATCCACTTACCGACCTGGGAAGCGCGGCTTCACCTGAGAGATCGACCCAATATGCAATTATTATTAAGACACGACCCACTGGGTCGATATTTATACCTTTTTATTAGCATTTAAATGTATGTTATTGAATCTTATTGCATTTGCTAGGCTAGGTGATTAGCAGATCTAAAAATACATTGCAATATCATAAAATTATTATAATATGAATCATTTTAAAAACTGTAAAACTATCACTAAATTCGTAAAAGACAGAAATAGATGGCATTAAAAATTATTTTCTGTTTTCTAGAAAGTAAGTAAACTAATGATATAGGTAAGTGTGAGGTGGAAATGAATCCTTCATTTGATGATTTTACCACCTTAAAAAATACTCAGTCCATGGTAGTCAAGTCATAGTTCAGATAATCTTATTTCTTACTTTGTTCCATATGATTAATACGAAAAAAGGAGTTGAAACTGCAAAATAAAACAATACGTACTTTTTTAATTCTTCAGGCTCTGGCTCAATAGGTGTGGGGAAAAGCTCTTTCCATAAACCCAGGTGTTCTTTGAATGTCTCTAACACATACACAAGTGATGTCCATGTTCCATTGTGCAGTAGAACCCGGCCAGGAATATACGCTCTCTTTGGTATAATAATTTCTGTGTAACATTCCACAGTGTTCAGAGTTCCTGTAACATGAATAGAAGAATGTTTATCATTGGTTACTTAAGTTATTTTCACATGGGCACGCCGCAAGCGCGGCGGTAATACCTCTTTGAGGAGTGGCTGGATGAGGCGTCACGGCGTCCTTGCCTACACCGGACACCGTGGATTTTAGTCAGTACGAGTCTGACTCAGTTGATGATATTATCACGATAAAAAAGCAAAAAAGAAACATTCTGTCTGGTCCACAAAAAAATAAAATAGTCAATCGTCAAAAAAAAAATACGGTTTCATAAATTATAAAATTAACCAATTACAAACTTTTTTTCTTTCGTTACAACGTTAAAATTTACAATACGTTCTGTTCTTACATCTCGGGCCCCACTCCCGAGTTTTGATGAGATTTATCTTTTTCATTTTCATTGATAAAAAAGTAATCCATCTATTTTCAATATTATGAATGGCTCAATTCATATGTAATCTGAGCTATTTTTCATTAGTGATAATAAATAAATACCTTTGAATTGTCTCTGTAGATATATCATAGCTGTCTCAGCTGGTATGGCCGCATATCCACAACTAGGGATCACTAGTGAACTCGCGTCTTCTGCAACCTTGTTGTAATTCTTGTACAGGTTGAGTATATGCTGGTGAGACAACATAAAACGTGTACATATTAATTATCATAATCCTCTTCTGCTTCTGTCCTATTCTGGTAAGACAGAAGCAGAAGGAAGAAGATTTGAAGATAGAGGATTGTAAAAGACGGGTCAAGTTCTGACAAGGAAGTATTTTCCGAGAGCCTCGTAAGCCTTAGGGGGCCAAAGTTTGTGTGAGCATCATATAAGTTACGACAATACACTTATGAAGGAAACTTAAATTATTCCAACCGAATACTGTTTTTAGTGGATTTTGTTCTTTTGCTCTAAGTATGAAGCACAAAACACATTGTGGACACAGACACAATCAGGGCGCTTTGCCACCGCAGACTGTCCAGCGGGGCTAAATTTTTCAGAGAATAGCTACAGGTTCCAGGCGACGCGCGACATTGTATTCTACCCTCGCCTCACGGAATTATCAGCAAATTGACAGGGTCACGCGAACGCCTCCAGAGGTTTCCAGAAGAATGTCTTCAGATTTTCCACCCCAAAACAGGTTAAAGACTAGAACCAACTTTTATTTACGTAAATATCCTATATTTTTTATTATTAATTTATTTTAATTGAAGGTAAAGTTGACCTATAGAAACTTAACCTTAATACATTTAATTATTTAAAGTATTTTATTAAAAAAATGTGTTACGCCTAGCATAAATTATAAAAGACTTTTAAAAATGCCACATTAATCCCTTTTTCTATAGATATTCTGCAAAGTATTTTTCGCTTCCGAAATGCATTGGCGTCATATATAAATTATATCTCTTTTTTAAGTTTTACGCGTTACGTACATATACGTCATATACTATAATTTATTTTCCCTGATTTCTCCACATGGAGCGACTGCCTTGTTTTTCGTCTATGTTATTAACTGCATCACTCGTAATATCTAATTTCAGGGATATGTCTTTTCACTTTCACATTTTTTAGTCTAGATCTAGACCCTACTTTAATTCAGTAGTTTATGACAAAATTGTTTCGAACACGGAACAGAAAAAACAGGTTTTGAAAGATGTAGCAACACACAAAATAAAATAATAGTGTGTGGATAAAAATAAATTAATGTCATTCCTTTGGAAAAAAATGGGTACCCTCTGAAGTTTGATCCCAGTTCGATAATATATGCATGCTAGGGAAAAAAATAAGCATAATATTATGTTGCTTTGAACAAAAGATATGAAGGCCACTGTTAAAACTGCAAAGCATCAATGTAAGATTTTATTTAAATGATTCTTGCGTAACTAGATAATCTATATATATAAAAATGAAACCCGTTTTCCGTTGTCACGACATAACATGAAAACGGCTTGACCGATTCGGATAATTATTTTTTTGTTGTTTTTGTAACCATCGGGACCGGGTTTTAGACCGGGTCCTCCACCCGTGCGAAGCCGGGACGGGCCGCTAGTAAAATTATAAATGAAAATTCATGCTGCATGCAAAATTCATAGATAACTAAAAATACACATAAAACTTGTGATAAGGGTTTAACTTTAACACAAGATTTCTCTATTTTATTATCAACCTACTGAAGTAAGTAGGTATTTACCTACTGCATTTATTGTATGGAAAATTGAAAATTATCCTCTAGTGTTTCTGAACTAAACATTGAAATAAAAAAAAAAATGAAGATATTTAAAAAAAATATGCAACAAAAATAATAGTCCATCTATTACAAAATCTATAATCTTCTTTTAATATATAAAAATGAATTGCTGCTCGTTAGTCTCGCTAAAACTCGAGAACGGCTCGACCTATTAGCCTGATTTTGGTTTGTAATCAATTTGGGAAGTCCAGGGAAGGTTTAATAGTTTTTTTTTTATTGTTTCTGAGGCGGAAGAAGTAAGACGGGCAAGCATAGGTTTAAATATATTTTAGAGATAGTATAATAATGTGGAAATATTAGGCATATTTTCTGTTTTATATTTTTTTTCAGATTTAATTAAAAATAATTGTATTTAAAAGAAACATCGATCTATATATATAAAAATGAAACCCGTTTTCCGTTGTCACGACATAACATGAAAATGGCTTGACCGATTCGGATATTTTTTTTTTTTTTTGTTTTTGTAACCATCGGGACCGGGTTTTAGACCGGGTCCTCCACCCGTGCGAAGCCGGGACGGGCCGCTAGTTTAAAATAAATTATGAATACATCAGGTATTTTAAATAAAAATTACTAAATCAAGTCCACCTTCGCCATAGAATATTGAACAAGTAGTCAATGTCAAATTAATTAAAAGATAAACCGAATAACAGACCTTTTACAATATTATATCACTGTTGAGTAATATCTACCTACATGTATCTTTATTTGTAAAAACCGTAGGTAGCAATCCGAAATTGTGGGTATTAAGGTTAACATTATTCCCAGTTCAAATTTAGTGTCACCGCGGGACTAATAATAATCATGTTTACCATTACAATTTATGTTTCAATTTTTTTTTTTCGAAATTTTTATAAAAATTCTATTTATTTATTTATTTAACAATTTACATATCATTACTTAGACAATTAATAAAGATTTAAAAACACATTTAATAGTTGGTATTTGTCATTCCAAACATCACATCCACCAGCATAGAAAACAGCATTACCAAATATTGAACAATGGAAACATGAACATCCAACATGCAGGTCTGTACCTACCTAGTTATTTTCATTTGATTATAATTTTATGATCAATGACGAATCCATTGAGATCCCGATTAACCCCATGGCTAGCTTTTTACCCTATTTGCAGTCCCTGCGACATATGGGCACGTAAACAGAAAGTTGGCAAATATTATATTTTTAACCGACTTCAAAAAAGGAGGAGGTTCTCAATTCGGTCGGTATGTTTTTTTTTTTTGTATGTACATCGATTACTCCGAGGTTTCTAGTCCGATTTGTGTGATTCTTTTTTTGTTCGATGCAGGATACTTGCAGTTTGGTCCCATAAAAATTTCATCAAATTTGATTCAGTACTTTTTATTTTGTGAGCATTTTTATTAATTTCGCCTACTTGGACGACATGATGATCTTTACTTTTTGCGTGTTTGTTACGCGATTACTTCGCCAATTGTGGACCTATTTTCAAAATTGTTTTTTTGTTGTACTAGGGATCGTTCACTTTAGGGAATACTGCAAGTTTCATCGAACTCTGTTCAGCATTTTTTGAGATAGGGAATTTTATTGGAACTTTCTTTTATGTACACAACATGGGCGATGTTAATACCGGTGCTACGGATTACAAAATTCTAGTGCACATGTAAGAAAATGATGTATTTGCCAAGAATTTGGGTTGAATATTTAAACTAAAAAATAAAATAAAAAACTTTTTAAGAAAAAAAATTAACCGCCTTCAAAAACAACCACAAAAAAGGGTAAAATAACCTACAAAATAACTTTTCTTACGGAAGTCGGTGGCAAAAAGACATCGAAATAATAAAACAAAGCCACCGACTTCCGAAAGAAAAGTTATTTTGTAGGTTATTTTAGGGGAACCTGTTGTACCTTGGCACTATATGTACCTAGGCCATTAGGCTCGTTTTAAATGTTGCCGTAATGCTAAATTGTTATAGTTTTGGTATTCTGTACATCACTACCAACTATTCAATGTGCAGTTAGTCACTTACCGCCATTAAGCAGGTGTTTGGTGTTATCGACGTCAAAACTTTTTTTCACGAGACAAGTAGGTATTCCTAATTTACTTTGCAGTCTGATAGCTCTCAACGTTTTATAATTGTCACTTAACTTGTATATGCTATTGGTTCTTTAGATTAGTAAGTGTTAAAATAATCATAAACTTGCGGGATAAGTAACCTCAAAATATTTGAAATCCACCCATTTTGTTGAAGTTGGAGTGGTTTTGAAGGCGGTTAAATTTTTTTTTAATTTTAGGAACTGTTTAGGTACAAACTATGTAGAATTATTCCTTTGATAGGTACAGTCGAGTTCAATAATATGTTGGCATTGTCAAGGATTCAAAATATTGTGAGCGTTGATAAGCTCAAAAAATTCTACAAATCTAGAGATAAAAATATGTACTCAAATGAAGGTTCAATAATATGTAATTTGCATTCGGCAATAATATGTACATATGTATACCTTTTAATAATATATCTATACTGTATAAGCTTTAATAATATCTGAGCAGGGTAAGCTTCATAAATATGTCTACATGCATAGGATAGTATATTATTTGCTCGAATAAATAGGATCCAGTTTACATTGTTATAGAAATGACAGTATTTCAATTGTTTTCCGCGCGAATGCTCTTTAGGTCTTTTGAAATGAGTATTTCACTGCCATAGTATATTTTTTTATGAATGACATGTGCGTCAGTTATTTCTTTTTAATAAAAAAAAAACAACGGCACTTGATGGAAAACTAGCCAGTGATACCTAAATAATGTTGCAAACTCCTTGACCACGCAATTTTAAGATTGCTAGTAAAATCATTTTTATGACGTTGTAATAAGTTTGAATTTTAATTACATTTACGTGTTGTGAGCTTTCATAATTGTGAATAGTAAAGTGAACACTGTTCAGATATTTATGATCTTAAAGTTGTTCATATAAAAATGACCCTTTAGCTGTATACATGTTTTTGAGAAAAAGTAGTCACATATTAATGGATCTGAATCTTGATCACAATTTAATGATGCTTTAGTTGTCACAATATTCTGAATTATTTTGATGTTCATATATTTTTGAAGTCCAGACGTGCCAACATCTTAATGAACGCGACTGTACTTACTTATTTCTTTGATACTTGCATTTTTCATTAGTAGGTACAAGAACGATACGTTTTGAGCTTGCGTTTAGATTCATCAAAAATATGCAAAATAAAACAATGAATTGTAAAATAAGTTAATTCAGTTGTAAAAATAAGTTGTACATTGTTTTGATGGTATAAAAAGATTAAATAAAAAATTAAACAGTTTTTAATTAGGTAGGTACTTGCATTATTGCATAATTAACTAGATCACCGATGGGGCGCGACGCGGGTGCAAGGTTTTTCTACTGTGTCTTGCTGGGAAATACATATCAACACCAAGGTCCAAGACACACAGTAACACCGTGCTGCAAAAACACACGTTGTAGGGGTGCCCCAAATTCATAATAACCATGGTCAAAAAAGTTTTGCAATCCCAAAATAAGAGCCTAGAGGACTAAAATGATCAAAACTCGTTCTTCCGACCTTGTTCTTTTTTTATTAATCGTAGATTTGTCGGCATTTCACAAAACAGTTGGTAGATAATTTCTACTCATTACTGTATGTGTTGTGTGAGTGATCCAAAGAAAATCTGCCTGACGTTAACTTAAAGATAAATAGCCATTTTTTTTTAACTCATTTAACTAAAGATGATTACCATCATACCATTTCGAAATTCAAATCCTTTTCATAACTATGTATCTAGATAATTATTATTTATAAATAAGCTTACCAGCATTTCAGCAGATATATCAAGATAATGCGTTCCACATTCGATGCAAGCTTCCACGATGGGTGGGCTTAGTATTACGTTAGGTCCAGTGCAGTTAATGACAATTTTTGCCATTTGTATTACTTTCTTCAGGGATTCACGGTTTTCAATGTCAACTTCCACTATTGTCATATTTTTTGTGGGCAAGCCTGAAAATGAGGAGCGCATATACAGAGTGTTTCTTTTAAATGGGCCAAAAGGGAGAAATCTGCATCCCTAAGAGATACGAGAAAACTTTCTTAGGAACCTTTAGCTCTTTTTTGATACTAAAAATTTTGGCGTTTTTATTTTTTTGGTCAAGTGTGAGCTGTCCACAGAAATGAGTGAAAATGACCAATTTTTTTTTTAATGCTGTTCGAATCTATTTCGTGTAAGGGTCATTTCATTGTATCGGAAGAAAAAAATCGGGACGGCGGAAGTTGGTCAAATTTAGCAAAATATTTTTTCATACAAATTGTATGAACGAAAAAATTCCCAATTTTTTTTATGATGCCATGTGATTTAGTGTCTTGTAAAGACCATTTCATTGTATTGGAAGTTTTGGAAGTAAAATGCCCGGGCAACAGAAGTGGGTCAAATCTTATGAAATACTGACACTATTAATACGACTTTATGCTGTTAGAAGAAACATTACTCTACTTTTAACCAACTTCTACTGTTCAGATATTTTTCTGTCCATACAATTATCTCATCCTGACAGGAAAGTAAGTCAAACAGCATTAAAAAAAAATTAATTTTTTTCGTTCATACAATTTGTAGGAAAAAATATTTTGCTAAATTTGACCAACTTCCGCCGCACGGTGGGCCGAAAATCGGCTTTCATAGACTTAGGCATTTTATTTTGCAAGTGCCATTTTGTATGCCGGATATCACTTCTATTAGTTATAACAATATACAAAAATGACACCAGAATTGATTCTGCACAAAAACGAAGGAATTATAATTTTTTTACGAAAATTTTGTATGGAGCTAGTATGAAAAATCGAAATATCTCGAAAACGGCAGGGATAACCCTAATATCCTTATAGGGGGTTATAGTACTAATTATTTGTGATTTTTTGACATAAGTTACATAATGGTTGTGAATGCCGTTTTTTTTTTAAAAATCGTCAAAATATTTTCATTTATTTTTACATATGAAACGTTCCTTTTAGTGTTTAAGTTGAAGATTTCAGAGCTTTAACAACTCTTAACATAAAATAGCATGACATCTATAGACCTGAAGGACTAGACAGAAGTGTGTAGTATCTTGTAAGATTTCCAACAATACCAAATAGTTGAATATCAGTGTCAAAGTGCCCATGCAGTCGCTTCTTTTTGAAAGATAGGGGAATGAAATTGTTAATTGATCATACCCTAAAAGTATGATTATAACATAACCGGACACATAATAATATCGACACAAAAGGAATTTTAAGACCTTGCAGAAGATCAAAATACAAAATAACATCTTGTGTAGTCATCTAATGAGTCTGCTGACAAGTAATTAAGTAATTAGAATGATGGTTGTAGTTTTCTGATTCTAATGAGCCTAATATGTGATTAAATGATTTGAAATTTCTCGTAACAATATCTACTAAGAACTGCAGTCACTTTTTTTGTAATTAGTGAGCTAATGTGATTTGCTAATGTTGATTAGTTGTACTATGAGTTCTACGAAATGTTTTTACGATTATAAATTTTCAATGTCATATCTTTTATAACTTTAACGAGGGTAGTTTACTAATTATTGACTTTATAGGTACCTACAATAAAAGGGCTACAATTTTGTTCCATAATTTAGATTGTTCACAACTGTGTAACTGCTAACACTAAAACTAAGTATTTGCTTTGCGACTATAAAATCTTAGAATGGAAAGTTTAATCACCAACTTAGACTTGTTTGTTCTTCTAAAAAGTGAGTGTCCTTCATTTAATCATGAAGTATTGTTTAGTGCAATTGTGTCTCGCATAGGCGATTGTCTTTCTGCCGAAGAACAAGTAACTCTCAAAGAATTTTGCCGTAGATTCACGCGATCTGCTTTAAACAGGTGGCAGAAATCTAAACGATTCTTTGATAATTTTAGAAATACGTACGGAGAGTGGCTGCAAGCAAATATTGATTGGCCGAGTTGCGTGCTTACTTTAATAAATCAAGAACCAACTGTTGATGAGATACCAAGAGCACGTTCAGTCTCTCCAGAACCTTCGACATCATCGACTGTTGGAACAATGACAAAAAGGTCCCGAAAACCATTCAAAGATCTGGGAAGCAAACAGAAAAAGAGAAGATCTAGTGAGCACATAGGCGAGGATTCCTGTGAATTGGCATATGCAGCTGCAGCGCGTTTAAAAGAAGAAGGGTATGAAGATATCGCATCTGTAATCGAATATATGATCAAAAATCCAGAAGCTGCCGTTAAAATCAATGAAAGCATTAAGAAACCAGTGAAAACAGTAATATTTACACCAGAGAAAGCACTTGGATTACTTCTTTCACTTAAGCTTTCAAAGTGGCAATATATTACGTTGCGAGAGACTGCCATTCGGGAAGGTGCTAAGGATATTTACCCATCCTACTATAAACTGCAACAAACTAAGCTTGCATGCTACCCTCCTAATCTATCAGTGTCAGTTACTGATTCATCAGCTAGAATTACACTTCAAGCTTTACTTGACATCACGGTGAAGCGGATTCTTCAAAGTCTTTCTGATAATGTGGAAAATAAGCAGTTAAAGCTGATATCGAAGTGGGGATTTGATGGTGCTTCCAATCAAAGCCGATACAAGCAGAAAATGGACGGCGAGCATGATGATTCAAGCATTTTTATGACCTCCTTGGTGCCACTGAAACTTACAGATGGAGATAATACTATATGGACAAACCCGAAACCATGCTCAACTTTTTATTGTCGTCCGGTTCAGTTCACTTTTGTAAAAGAAAGCGATGCAGTTGTCATTGATAACAAAAGAAAAATGGATGAGGAAATTGAGGCCCTTAACCCCACAGAGTGCATTAATAGTAACAGGGTGACTCATAAACTAATGATGACAATGATCGACGCAAAAGTCTGCACGTACCTTTCTGAAGCTAGATCAAATGCATCATGCTACCTGTGCTTAGCAAAACCAACAGAAATGAACCACTTAGATGCTGTAACATCAAAAACTGTGTGTTCTGACATATACGAATTTGGCCTATCATCCCTACATGCCCGTATAAATTGCATGGAATGTCTGTTACACATTGCGTACAGACTTGACTTCAAACAGTGGGCAGCAAGAAGTAATGAGCATAAAGAAATGTTACAAAACAGAAAAAAAAACATTCAAAATAAATTTAAAGAGGAGCTCAATCTGTTGATTGATATAGTGAAACAAGGCTCGGGAACTACCAATGACGGGAATACCGCAAGGAAGTTTTTCGAGTTTCCCAATAAAACTGCAGCTATTACTGGGTTGGATCAAGACCTGATAAAAAGATTTTCTGTTATTTTGCAAGCAATAACATCTGGTGAGAAGATAGATGTCATCAAATTTAAAGATTTTGCTCGCAAAACAGCAGAAAAGTACGTGGAATTATACGACTGGTACTACATGTCATCAACCGTACATAAACTATTAATACACGGTGCTGACATAATCGAAAAAAATGATATTGTCCCGATTGGGACTCTGTCGGAAGAAGCCTCAGAGTCTCGAAACAAAGATTTTAGGAGGTTTCGGGAACATCATTCGCGGAAAAGAAGCAGGCAAGATTCTAATCAAGATATCCTAAATATGCTTGTTGTTTCTTCGGATCCTTTCCTAAGTGCACAAAGGCCGAAGTTAGATGCCAAAAGGAAGACAACCTTTTTTGCTGAAACTCTCGACCTAATACAGTTTCCGGAAACTGAGTTCGCGTTTGTAGGTGTATCCAATCTGGATTCTGACTCGGAATTGGAGTCCGACAACGAAAGTTGTAAAGAAAATTTGTAAAATTCAATTATTTTTCTTTATGTTCTTTTGTAATTCATGTTAGTTTATTGTATCATATGTTTAGTTAATATTTTCATAAATTATTATGCACTTTGATATTATTTTTGTTACTTCTGTTTTATTTAAATTACCTTTCAATAAAAAGTATATATACAGTCCATTTTATTTATTAACCGACTTCAAAAAAAGGAGGAGGTTCTCCATTCGGTCGGTCGGTATTTTTTTTTATGTATGTACATCGATTACACCGAGTTTTCAAAAAAAATATAACCGCCTTCAAAAACAACCACAAAAAAGGGTACAATAACCTACAAAATAACTTTTCTTTCACCTCTGTCTAGTCCTTCAGGTCTATAGAGGTCATGCTATTTTATGTTAAGAGTTGTTAAAGCTCTGAAATCTTCAACTTAAACACTAAAAGGAACGTTTCATATGTAAAAATAAATGAAAATATTTTGACGATTTTTAAAAAAAAAACGGCATTCACAACCATTATGTAACTTATGTCAAAAAATCACAAATAATTAGTACTATAACCCCCTATAAGGATATTAGGGTTATCCCTGCCGTTTTCGAGATATTTCGATTTTTCATACTAGCTCCATACAAAATTTTCGTAAAAAAATTATAATTCCTTCGTTTTTGTGCAGAATCAATTCTGGTGTCATTTTTGTATATTGTTATAACTAATAGAAGTGATATCCGGCATAAAAAATGGCACTTGCAAAATAAAATGCCTAAGTCTATGAAAGCCGATTTTCGGCCCACCGTGCGCCGTCCCGATTTTTTTCTTCCGATACAATGAAATGATCTTTACATGAAACAGAGTCGAAAGGCATTAAAAAAAAATTTGGTCAATTTCACTCATTTCTGTGCACAGCTCACATTTGACCAAAAAAATAAAAACGCGAAAATTATCAGTATAGAAAAAGAGCTAAAGGTTCCTAAGAAAGTTTTCCCGTATCTCTTATGGATACAGATATCTCCCTTTTGGCCAATTTAAAAGAAACACCCTGTATATATAAATCACAAGCATGAGTCCTACTGCAATAAGCCTAAGTATATTTTATTTCTTTAAAAAAATCTTAGGTAATTCTTGTATCGCTTATTTGTGTACAAACATTAAAACACACATAAACATATACGCACGCACATACGCAAACAGGGTTATGATCGATTTTGATATAATTTTCTGCATTGTTCACGAATTTTCGTGCTACTTAATTAAACTGTGATTAGACTTTAGATCCCTCAGATCACTCTGCTTGCTTTTTTGTATTAGGTATTAAAGATCCTTGTGCTCCTAATTATTTAAAAATATCATCCAGATCAGATCCTCGGTAGCTCGCACAATCGTAACCTTCGTGCTACCATATATAAATACTAGCGTAGTGCTGCTGAAAATTTGCCCCTTCAGATATTTTCTCAGCGTATAGGTTTTATTTCCAACTAGCTGCGCCCGCGACTTCGTTCGCGTGGATGTCGGAATTGAACAATGTATTTTTTAGTTCTAAGCGCTTAATTCAGGCCACGTTTTTTATATAAACCCTGTATTTAGAATTTTCCTAGATTTATCAAGAATATTTGACCCTTCTATTCCAGGTTTATGTAAGACTGATTTCCTAATGCCCGCTCTATGCACTCCACTCCACTGCACTCCCCTCCGCTCCACTCCCATCCCATTCCAGTCCATTCCAATTATTTGAATAAAGTAGTTTTTCTATTCGAAGTTAGATCGCGCAACTGACGTACGAAATCAATGTGTGAGACCAAAGTGCACCCGTAATTTTACTTCTGAAAGACTTCAAATTTAAATATCTTTTGACAGACAGAACCGATTCCAATGAAACAAAAACTAAATTCCTCTCCAAGTTACGCTTAATCAAGCCCGGACGCCCTGCGGACTCTCCGTCCGCATTCCGGCCCATTGTGCTGCTCGACGAGGTGGGCAAGCTCTTTGAGAGAGTAATTGCAGACCGCCTCGTCGGGCACCTGAATCGGATGGGCCCGGACCTGTCGGAGAGCCAGTTCGGCTTCCGCAGGGGGCGCTCCACGTTGGACGCCATCATGCGCGTGAGAGCCCTCACGACGGGGGATGCTGTTGCCCGGGGCAGGGTCGTCTTGGCGGTGTCCTTGGACATCACCAATGCCTTTAACACCCTGCCCTGGAGTTTCATAAGGGAGGCACTCCGGTATCACCGGGTGCCGACCTACCTCCGTCGCATAGTCGAGGAGTACCTGACGGACAGAGCCGTCATCTACCCCGGTCACCAGGGAGAATGGACTCGGCGGTGTTCCACAGGGTTCGGTCTTGGGGCCGCACCTGTGGAACATCGGGTACGACTGGGTGCTGCGCGGCGACCTCCCTGACGGCGTCAGCGTAGTATGCTACGCTGACGACACACTCGTCCTGGCACAGGGAGAGTCGCACCAGGCGGCGGCCGACTTGGCGACGCGAGCGGTCGCGGGCGGTTGGGACTTGACGTGGCGCTGCACAAGACGGAGGCCATGTGTTTTCATGGCCGCGTCAACGCGCCAACGTCGGGTTACAGCATTACGGTGGGAGGGGTTCGCATCGGCGTCTTGAGGACGATGAAGTACCTGGGACTCGTCCTCGACAGCCGGTGGAACTTCAGGGAGCATTTCCTGTGTTTGGCCCCGAAGCTGAATCGGGCAGCGGGCGCCCTCAGGCGCCTCCTGCCCAACCTCAGTGGGCCAAACGCCTCCTGCCGTAGGCTGTACGCCGGTGTCGTGCGGTCCATGGCCCTCTAAGCATCCGGACACGACCAATCAAGTTGGTCGCATGCCAGAGGGTCATGGCTATCCGGATGATCCGGGGATACCACACGATTGCCGGATTGCTGCCCTGGGATCTGGAGGCGACTGCCCTCCAGCGCGTCTATGAATGGCGCGTGGAGGCGCAGCGCCGGGGCGTAACCCCGCTGCCTCGAGAAGTCGAGGCGCGGCGGGAAGAGCTCCGGCGCGATCTCAGGGCAGTATGGAGGGCACGACTATCGCGACCGACGGCCGGGCACACCGCAATAGCGGCGATAAGACCCCTCTTTGAGGAGTGGCTGGAGAGACGTCACGGCGTCCTAACCTTCCGCGTGACGCAGGTCCTCACCGGACACGGATGTTTCGGGAGGTACCTGTGTCTTATGAGAAAGGAAGAAACGCCTGGGTGTCACCACTGCGTAGATCGCCCGGAGGACACAGTCGAGCATACGGTGCAGGATTGCCCCGCTTGGGCGGAGCACCGACGTGACCTCTCGCGTCCGGCATTGGTTGCGGCCATGCTGCGGAGCGAGACCGAGTGGGAAGCGGTCGCCTCCTTCTGCGAAGCAGTCATGCTCGCGAAGGAGGAGGCGGGCCGCGTGAGAGAGAGGACAAGGTCCTCCCTCCGCCCCACCCGCGGTGGTGGACGCCCACGGCGTCGGACGTCACAAGACGATCTCCGGCCACCGTAGGCGCGGGCATGCGGGCGGCGAGTAAAGGGCAACTCGCCGCCCGACCATGGACCATGCCCGGGTCGACGGCGCGTCGTGTTCCACGCGCGCCTCAAAGAGCGGCAGCATAATGACGAGGCCCCCTCAGAGGGCTAAAGCCTGCCGGGGTCGCGGGTCTTATACCATCACCGTGACCCCGGATCATAAAGGGCTATTGAAGGACACCGTGGATTTTAGTCAGTACAAGTCTGACAGTACCTCTCACCCTGCCCGGGGGTCTCATTTGATGATTTTACCACGTAAAAAAAAAAAAAAAAAGTTACGCCTAATCGTTGTGTATAAAAGTTATCTACATTAATTTCGTACATTTTACGTGATACCTGGACAAATAAACAGACAAACAGACAAAAATTCTAAAAATGCTAGAAATGGGTTCTATTGGTTGTCCTTTAATACCCTGGCTATAATTTTTGAGTTTTTATTTAATGTACAAAAATAAATTTTCTACAGTTTTATTATATGTATAGATAGATAGATATAGACAGAAGATAGATAGATTTCTTGGTGGTTACGGCAATTGAACTTTGTTCTGTCTCAAGTTCGGGAGTACTTTTTGAAAACACTTGTTCCTTAGGTTTCCAATAACAATTGATGTGGTCGTCGTCATTTTATATATTTCATTTATATATATTTTCATTGATATCTAAGTACCTATATCGGTATAATTTCTTTCTCGAATTTTATTTAAATACTTTTATGTAGGTGGTATATACATATTGTAGGTATATCTTTTCATATGCATTCGTATATTATTTATAAATAGCCTTAGTTAGGGGTAGTGGTTTTAATTATTGTTTCGTATTTTACCGTTGACCCGTTGTGCCTAGTCCAACTGCTTTTGACACAAGGGTTGAATGGTAGTCTGGCAGATAATGCCTTGCGACATTAAGCCACAATTGTAGGTACGTCAATTTTAAGTAAATATTTATCAGATTTAAAATATTCGTATTTTGTTTTCGCTGAAAAAAGTATAAATATAATAATGAATATCAATGCAGAACACACGCCATAATATATTATTTCTGCTCAAGGTTTCTCGGTCGTCGCTACGACGGATTATATTATGAATTATGATATAATATGAAAAAAATAAATTGTGCTCTACGCAAGCATTCCTATGTTGATTCATCAAAGATATTTTTGTTTACTCAATATAGAAAAGTCCGGACGTTGTGTACCTACCTTGTACCAAAAATTCCGATGGTATACTTACCTCCCTGATGTAATTAAATAATATTTAGTCTTTTTTATAATATAAAACAGCTTATGTATAATATAAAACTAATAAATAATATCTAAACTTCTTTGATACTGTCAATTCTTTACCTACGTGGGAACGATTAGACGATAATAATTACCTACCTATTATTTTTTCTAAGATAATTATTTTTCCACTGAAGGTTATGACCTGACTGCGATTTTCTTACGTTCATTATAGTTTATCCTGTTAAGTTAGGTAAATATTTTCATTTTTTAAAATAACCACCTCTTATAATCAAGTACTATAACAAAAACCATTTTTTTAAATTAAGTATTAGACTTTATAGTGCATTTTATGATAAATATTATAACCTTGAAAACAAGTTATAAAGAAAATGTAAATTATGAAATATTTTCTGTTTATTATATTATTATTATAATAAGATTAAGGTCAATGACAGTACGGTTGGCCCACTGGTTGTATGATCGACTGCTGTGCATCGTGTCACGGGTTCGATACCCGCACCGAATAAATATTGTATGACGTGCAGTAGTTGTTCCGGGTCTGGGTGTTTCGTTTATGTGAGTTTCTATGTTTGTAAACGCACTCACGATACAGGAGAAATTCCTAGTGTAAAAAGGGCCAAAGTAGCCTGAAAAAAGACTTACCTGACGCATTAAGTTCCTTTATCAAACCTTGCAGTTTATCCTTAGAACGTCCCGAAATGCCCCAGGTGACATCCCAATACTTTTCCGTTGTCAACCTCGCAAGATGTTTCACAGTACATTTACCGGTGAAACCTGTAGCACCGAACACTATGATGTCCAAACTTTTATCGGCCATATTTTCTTTATTTTTCTTATTGTAACCCCGATGTTGTCCTCTTGAGCTATTTGGCTCAACTAAAACGAAATCGGACGCACTACATCAAATGATTGCTTGCCCTTGCTAAAAATGCGTAACTGGTTTTTCGGCAAAGTTTTTCTGTTTTTAAATGCTGAACCGGTTTTTCGCTAGGTAGGTATATCAGAAATTTTACACTTGCACCGATTAAAATATTAAATTTTATCCACCACTGTAGTATCTACTTGGTTCAATTTGTTATTGATAACAGTAAGAAAAAAATACAAAGCCTCGTGTAGCTACTGTAGGGAGGTCCTTACGTGACTGATCAGAATATTAAATGGTTTGTTCGCACGTGCATCAAGTTAGGTAGGTACGTTCTTCGCGGTCTGGGTCGACAACTTTATTATAATACGTAGCCATGTAAAAACACTGAGTAACTCAATGCCTACTGACGTAGGTAAATAAATTATATTAAATTGATAATAACCAGTGGCGGCTCAGAGTTAGCGGCCGTCTTTTACGAGTTGCAAGGTTTGAGGCCTGGCAAGTCACTGTATCACAACACAGTCTTGGTTCTTCTACCCGTACACACAGATGTGTTGCTGGGGAGTTTGTTCCGCCACTTCTTAACAGCCAAAACACTTGGAAGTGTCGAAGGGGCGCTTTGTGGGACTGTCTTATGTAAAAGCTGACCTTCAAAAAGTGCTGATAAATCAGCCTAATTTGAAAAAATGACTTTTGATTGATATCATTCACCAATCTGAAGTCGTAAAGTGTAATGGCATGCAAGCTTCTTGCATACTTTTATGCATATGTATCGTAGGCCTGAACCCAGCCAGGCAGCTCATCACTTCATTTTATTTATTTCATCACTACTGCTCTCAAAATGATGAGTTAAGAATATAGTTAGGAAAGCGGCATGTCCTAGAACTAAAACTGCTAGCTAAGCTGCGCTGCGAGCAACTAGTGATGAAATTACCCAATTAATGCCATAGAGAATTGCAAATTAAAACTGTAAAAGTAATTTATTTTTTTTATTTATTTTCGAAATTTACCTTTTGATAACTATTTGATGGTCACCTCCCAAACGCCGAGAACATACGCAATAGCCCCGCATGGTTCTATTCAAATTCAGAACAAACATTAGATTCTGTCTTCGTCTATGAACACACTTTCAACAAAGGACTTTATGCCCACAACAACAGTCGTATTATCCTAATAAATACATACGTGATATACCTAGTTAAACATCATATATAAAATGACGAGTGAGACTAATATGTGGTGAGACCTTCATCTTGGTACCGGTTTTAAACCATAGATACAAATGTATTCTGTGTTAATCAAGTAAACATGTACAGATAAAATATGTCGAAGGCCTTGGAAATGCCCCTGTGGACCTTATATATTTATAACCTTGTTTACCAAGGAGCAAGGAACTTTGACCTTTCGTGAGGCAGACAATACTAGGTAGGTACCTACATACTTATTGTATGCGAGAGACACAAAAAAACGTTGATAAAATTTTGTTAAACGAAACGGTTCCCACACTAATAATTTCTACTGTATCGTGGTTGCGTTTACAAACATTTAAACTCACAGTCACAAACACCCAGGCCCTGAACAACTATTACCGACTTGAAAGTAATATTTTTTTAGTTCCACTAGGTGGTTTCAGCCTCGATTCTCGGCTCCTATTGGTCGAAATGTGATGTTAGTAGCCTATTATCCATTTTTTTTTCAAAATCATTCTATGAGTCTTCTGCTCCACACCCAGGGCGGGACTGTCAGACTTGTACTGACTAAAATCCATGGTGACAATTCAATAGTCCATACACCCAGGGCCGCGGTTACCAGGTGTGACAGTCCCGCGACCCCGGCAGGCTTTGGCCCTCTTAGGCACCGTCAGATTTCTGACAGCTCCTTGAGGCACGCGTGGAACACAACGCGCCGTAAACCCGGGCATGGTCCATGATCGGTTGGCGAGTGACCCACAATTCGCCGCTCGCAAACAAACTCTTTACAAGTACTCCTCTCCTAACATGAATCGAACCCGCGACACGATGCTGCAGTAGATCGCTCAATCACTGCTCAACCCGTGATTCTAACCTACCCCAATCTGTGAAATTTTACCAATAGAACATGTTAACCTTCCACTATTGTGAAATCTAAATAAAAGACCTTTGACTCACATTTGAGATAGGTTGATGAGCTGGCGTCTGTATTTTAAAATTTATGCAAATATATAAAATCTATTTTTAAAGTTAATATAAATACATAATTATAAATAAGTAATACATATTTATAAGGTCTCAAGGTTTCATTGGCTCCAGTTTATTTATGCATGCGGTTGCGTAATACGAGCTGAGGCTATCCGAAATGCTACAATTATTACACATAACGTAATACTTTTAGAAGCAAATTGTGCATTGTGTAACATTTAGGGCATGTTAATTGCGATCCCATCAAAAACAATACTTGTCAAAAAAACCAAGTCTCGCAACTCAGTTGTTCTACGGTAAAAAGTTGTGAGATCCATGTGATACCAAGTCTTATCTATGTAATACTTAAGCGACTTCCTGTCTTAATACGTCCACTCTCTAAGAAATCTTTAATGTTTTATATAAATATATTGACTCGGCCATCGCATGAAAACACGTGTTAATTAAATTATTTAGTGAGATCCAAGTGCCGTGGGGGCACGGCAGTGCCGTGGGGACACTGCCGATATAATTTGTAGGCAAGGCGAAATCTTGAGTTGTAGGTACAGTCGAAATCAAAAGTGCTGCAGCAATTTCTAAAAGCAATGGCCTGACGCTTCACGTTGACTTACGACCTTTTATTATAAGTTGTTTTAATACTACACAAATCAAAGGAAGTTATGGTATGGTTCATAATTTCAACCATTGTTCAATAACTTAGGCTGACGCAGTGGTTAACGTGCTCGGATAATTCGCTTACTGGCGAAGGTTCGATCCCCACTTTTTTCTAAACTTTTCATTTTATTTAATATTTTTTAATAATTGCTTTATTCTTTTTGTTATTTTTAATGCATTTTTAGTAGAAATTTGATAAATAAAATTGTTTTTTTCTTAATAATTACTAATACTCTAGTCATTAGTGTTGTGTGTCGTCCGTTATCATCATTCAAATTATAATAAAGTTTGTGGGTAGATCGGAGAAAACAAAACAAAAGTTACAAAAGTAAATTATTTCGATTTGTGAGGTAGACATAACTATGCTAGTTCGTTTCGAGTCTCATAATAGAACATTGTTGATTCTTGGCTATTTTGTGTGACGAATGTTTACATCCGTATTACACTGTTTTAAGGTTATTGTTTTGCAGTGAAATATTTACAGTGAGAATAATATAATCATTGAGGGCGAATATTATAGCCTTGCATAAATATGGATGAAACAATACAAATATCAAATTAAACCGGACTAAGTGTGAGTATTAACATTTATTTTTTAACTATTTCACATGTTGATATTCTTATTTATTATATAAGATTCCCTACTCAAAAGTGTTATAGTTGTTAAAAGGTTTGTTTAAAAGATACTTAGTATTTGTTATTTATAGTTTTTTCTTTTAGTAAAATAAATTAACAGTTGTATTTTGCATAGGTAAAGATAATAATAGTATTCCATGTTTTGTTCTAGTGAAATACTATGAGTCCTGTGGATATGAGATATGAGGAATGCCAAGCCCTATAAGCTTGTCGAGAGCAAAGTCGACGGTTGTCAGACATCATAATTATTATGTTGAATGAATTAGAAGAAAATGGCTTCCCCCAATGAGTAACTAATTCAACACGAAATGAAGTTCAGTTTCATCGTGCACTCAAGACTGAAAACTTATACCGAATATCAGCTAAAACCCGTTTTTTTTATAGGAATTAAAGAAACTTTTAAAAGCACGACCATAATTATTTTTTATATGGTTGTTGTTGTATTAATTGTTAATAGACTGTAAGCGAAAACATCATTTTATTCACAGTTCTTATTTATTTTAGAGGTTAGATTTGAGGCTAAGTTTCAATCATTCTTTTCGTAAAGAAAACGAAAATTAAACTAATGACCTCAATAGGATATTTTTATGAAGAGCGGTTATTATTTTCATGGTTTTATTTTAGTAATAGAACATTTATTGCCATATTATATATTTTTTTGCTAAATCGCACTTAGTAGAATGCAAAAAGCTTGATTTACTAAAATAAAATTTTGGCACCGCAGCCCCGGAACGCAAAACGCGACTAGCGCTTTACGTTCCAGGACCGCGGTGCCATTGGACGTTTGTTTGAAATAGTAACAAGGTAATGTGGCCTTGAAACGCATAGAGAAATTGGTCTGCTGAACTATTACTATTTCAAATGGCTTTAATAATCATATCTTTAATAATTTATTTTGTTAACATTTAGACAAAATTACACATTAATTTTCTTATGTGATAACATACTAAAATAGCTGCTCTTTATAAAAAAAACCCTGTATTTTCTTAAATATAATTAAACGCAATTTATTCTTATAATTAAATAATAAATTAAATTGGATAATATTCTTTAAATTCATATACAATTTTTTAATTTTAAAATTTTTGTTAAGCTATTGTTTAGTTTTTTTTATCATGATATTATTAATCAATAACTTGTTAGTTAATCATATTAATTTACAATTTATTCATGCTTATTATTTATTAAATAAAAAAGTTAAATATTAGTTTTATGTGTTTATGTTTTTTTTTTGGTCTTGGTGGAAATAAAAAAGTCATGCTTTATTAAAATGTTTGTTTGTTTTATTTATTTATGTAATTAACAAACTTCTATTATATTTGTGATATCACATTCATACGATCTACAATCCCTCAGTCAACAGTCAAGTCATTTGATAATATTCCTGTCCCATTACAGTATTAAACAGTTGAGCAAAACTTACAAAAAGAATTTCGCTGCGTGAGGATCGAACTCGCGCCTCGCTGTTCACCGCATACTTAGTAATACGTGAAACGCTAACCACTAGGCCAACTGGACACACAGTAATTCGTTGAAATTATGAATCTTATATAATCAGTAGTTGATGATGCATATGTCTCTCAAAATAGAAGGTCGTAAGTCCAACTAAACTTCAAGCTATTGCCTTGTAATTGCTGCACACCGCTTTTGAGTCTCTAGTGTACCTACCCTAAAATAATGGTAACGCATTATTTATAGAGGTATGCACACACAAGCACATCAAGCCAAAACAATTTGTCAATTTCAACTTTTTCACAAAACCAGAAGGTTCACTTCGATTGGCATATTTTTTAACCCCCGACGGAAAAAGAGGGGTGTTATAAGTTTGACGTGTCTGTCTGTCTGTCTGTGGCATCATAGAGCCCGAACGGATGAAGCGATTTCAATTTAGTTTTTTTTTTATGAAAGGTGACTTACCTGCGAGTGTTCTTAGACATGTTTGAAGAAAATCGGTTGAGCCGTTTAGAAGTTATGGGGGTCAAAGTGGGGAAAGGTAACCGCGTACTGAAAGGGAATATTGATGACTTAATCGGGAGTACTCTTAGCAACAAAAAATATATATAAGTATGTAAGTACCTACAAAAAGTACAAAATAAAAAATACGTCGGGGGTTTTTTAAATTTTACAGTTTGGGGTGGGTTGATGTGATTCTGAAACATAACTCCGACAAACGTTTCTCCGCTGAACGATTCGCCGATACAACGATTCATTCCTGGACGGTTCGACGACAGAAACTTTCC
Organism: Agrotis ipsilon; assembly: GCA_028554685.1. Classification (NCBI taxonomy): domain Eukaryota; kingdom Metazoa; phylum Arthropoda; class Insecta; order Lepidoptera; family Noctuidae; genus Agrotis; species Agrotis ipsilon. The sequence goes on along the minus strand of CM052961.1, from coordinate 3,839,418 downwards.
ACGACGAACGTTTCGCCGACAGAACGATAAAGTCATGAGTATTGTGTTTCATGAAGTATTGTATAAATAAAGCCATTTAGACGAAGCCCCGTTGCGCGGGGCTTCTATTTCTGTGTTCAGGGTTTAACCCTTATTCAAATAAAGGTATATATATTACCACATCGTGTTTTTTTAAATAATGCACTCTAACTTTTAATACGGTGACACTAAAGGTATAAATATCACATATTTATAATCTATAATAATTTGTTTATCTATTTTATTTCATTTGACAACCTGTCAACGTGTTTTGTGACTGTAAGGTAATGTCAAAGTTGACTCAACGGTTTTGATGTGAAAAAAGTCGAGTTTTTGGCGCGTGTTTTCAGAAATGCATACCGGCTCGCGTTTGTTTAAGGGTTAAAGGAACCTAACTAACCGAACCTCCGGGTGCCCCTGATGTCGGATTTCGTTACTAGTATTATAATGTCAAACCATATCTTTGTCGACGAATCGTTCTTCGCTGAAAGATTTTGTCATCGAATCGCCTATGAATAAATTGTTGTGTCGGCGAATCGTTCAGCGGAGAAACGTTCGTCGGATTTATGATGGAGTTATGTTTCAGAGTGGATTGATGTGCTGACGTCTGTACCTACCTAATTACGAAATATTATATTCTGCAAACACTCTTATTAATTTACCCTGATCCAAAATGATTTGACAGAACTTTTTTTGACCCTCAATACCAATTCGTATATGTATAGCGTGATAAAATCATCAAATGAGTCCTCCCGCCCTCGGGTGGGACTGTCAAACTCGCACTATCTCATATCCTTCAATAGCCCTTTACGGGGTCACGATTACTTGTTCAATCTCGCGATCTTAGCAGGATTTGAACCCGTCAGATTGCGGACAGCTCTTTGTGATGTGGAAAATGACGCGCCGTCGACCCGGGCATGGTAAATTATCAGACGGCGAGTCACCAATTAATCACGGTCTGCATGCCTGCGCCTACAAACTGGTGGCCGGAAAACACCTCGCGACGTTCGATGCCGTAGGCGTCTCCTGCGCCGGGCGGCCGTATGTGATATGGGAGCTTTGTAATATATATAAATACATTGATTTATTAAATGTACTAACTACTACTAAACTAGTATCATACATTTTCGACCCTAGTGTCACCTGTGAAACTGTTGGCGCCGCTGTTCAAGGGTATGCAATCCTGGTGTTGGCATTCCCATTATTTAGTCCCTTTCTTTTTATTTATTTTAGCCTGTACAGTCCCACTGCTAAAAGACCTCCACAATTTCTTACATGAGCTTCAAACCAGATTCATAAAATAATAAAAGATGGAACTTATTATTTAATAAATAATATATTTAATGTTTACTTACAATTAACAAATTATTATTTTAAGCATTCATTTGAAGTTTCAATAATTTAAATTTTCCTACATACTTTTTAACCTCTTCTTTAGGATATGGCTTGAGTGCTAAACAAGTAGGAATGTTTTCCGGTTGTTCTATCCATAATTTATGTGATATGAAGTTTTCTTTTAGTTTCTCTGCTATTTTTTTCAGTGAGGCCTCATCTGGGACCTGAAAATGAATATATAAATAATTACAATTCATAACAATGAACAACATGGAAATCTTTTTTGTTGAAAATACACAATACTTTATAACTACATTCTTTAGCATCTGTAAACAATTAATACTTATTAATTATAGGTCAAAAAAGATAAAACAAAATGTCACTTTGTAATAAAGTATTGCTGTATTGTTGCAGTATTGCATTAAACTTATTCAGAATAGGTTTATATTGATAAGGAATTATTAAGAATGAAGGTGCCAGTTGTAATAAAGACATGGCAGTGTGTCAAACTGTTTGACCTAGAATGATGACCTAGAATGTGCTTCTGTTCAGTTTAAGTTTAAAGTAAGTACATTTAATAATCACACACATACCTCTAGCACAACTTTGTGCATATTATCCATATCATCCAGGTACTTTATAGTGTTTTCATCATCTTTATACAAGTGGAGCACTGCTGTTGATGCATGGCAAGCCTGAGCCACCACTGAACCTACTGACCATCCTAGCTCCTTTAGTAAGTCAGTACGTAGCAGAATGTATTGAACAATCGGGTTAGACATAGTGTAAATATGTAATATTTTATGAAAGCTCTGCTTTTTAGAACTAATAGGTTATTAAAGTAAATGGCGTAAAACTGTGAGGAACTTGTACCAATATGTTGCTTGGAAGGCAGTTAAAGCTTTAAAATACAGGAACCCTGTCTATTATTATTTTTTTACTTTAAAAATACATTTTAAAAGGAGTAAAAAGAATTCAAATAGATAATAATTTGAAGTCACAGAAGTGACAGCTAGAGATGGGTAGCTATAGCCATAACTAGCCAAATACCGGCTATGAGCAAAATAGCCACGGCTATGATATCCGTCAACACGATAGCTAGCTATCGGCTACTGGTTGGCTGGGTAACAGACAGGTTATGACATAGCCGCGTAGCCGCTTGTAGCCGTCCCAGAGTATAGCGTACTGCTACGTTTTGTAGCCGTCCCGGTATTCGGTAGCTGGGTAGCGAGAGTAGCCAAAATAATAGCAGATAGCCGATAGCTGTGTGCGCGCTCACTGCGCTACGCGTGTGCTATCTTCATTCGTATCTTTTTCTCACAATATTCACAAAATAGATTAGAGAAAGAGAGAACATTAAACTTAGTAATTTCGTTCAATTAATAAATGAACTTATGAAGTGCGATGATTAGAAAGATGGTTAGTTGCCGTCAGGTTTAAAATACATAAGATTTTCATAGTTAGTATTTTGGTTATTGTTCCAAGAGGAAATCATTTCTTGTCATGATTATGAAATAAAATAAAATTAATTCACCATCTAGACTGTTGGCGCTGAGAGGATCAAATTCAGATCGGGCAGTTAATATTGCGTTACTTAAGTCCTACCTAGCTACACCGGCGCCGCGTCGCCGCGCCGCTAGTTACTAAACACTATTGTTCAATAGCCAAGTAGCCAAATAGCTGGCTAGCTAGCTGGTTATTACACCACAAATAGCCGGTTAGCTAAGCTATTGAAATTTCGGCTAGTTACCCATCTCTAGTGACAGCAACAATGTCATGTCATCAAGTGTCACTGTTCTGTCAACTGTCAAAAGCACCATTCTGCAATATTTTGCAGCTTTTGCTACAAAAGTTGCCAGCATTCAAAAACCAAGAGTCTTTCTCAAGGTCTTTCTACTCTTGTCTTTCAACGGGTGTATATGTTCTGTGCTTTCAACTCTTTGACACTGTCATTGTCATTAAATGTGACATTGTTTTGTTTTATGGCGTGTTTGGGATTTTCAAACGACTTTTAGTTATTTTTCAAGAATTCATGCAACAAAAACAATTACTTTACGCATAAAGCTAATTTACTTGTCATCTAAAGCAATTACAATGGCTTCTGGACTAGAAAATTATGTGAATCAAACAGTGTCAGTAATAACTTCAGACGGTCGAAACTTCATTGGAACTTTAAAAGGTTTTGATCAAACAATTAATATAATACTAGATGAATCACATGAACGAGTGTTTTCTTCTTCGGCTGGTGTGGCGCAGGTGGTGCTTGGCCTTCACATAATACGCGGCGACAACGTTGCGATCGTCGGCCAAATAGATGAAACTATTGATAGCAGATTAGACCTTGGGACTATAAAAGCTGAACCGTTGGGCTCTATTGTTCATTAATTAATAATAAGGATATGTAATAAATAAATTTTATGTACTGATTCAGTGTTTTCTTCTAATAGAACCTTGATTATTTTCAGTGCCTGCTCATCTAAAATGCTATCAGTTTTTGTTGCCATGACCATACAACTTTTTTGGTGGAACACTTTTCTCTATCTTTGTCCCACTGTAGGTATTTCTCCTGTATTGTGGGTATGTTCACAAACAGAAACTCGCGCAACTACGTCATTTATCCAAAATGTTAGACTCCACATAATTGTTTCGACTGTCTGCAACCACTAGCACAATGTTCAACATAATTTTAAAGTTAAACATGTTCTAGTCATGGCTAAATTATTATTTTGAAAAACCATTATCTGGCAACTCAAGGCATTTTTAGTTGCCATTATTAATACGATTTGCAGTGATTAGTTTAAAGCTAAGAAGTTTTACTATAAATATCCACATAGTTTTGTTAAATTGACCTTCTTTGCTACAAGAAGTCGGTTAAAAAGCTGCAGTGCTTTTTAGAATAAAATTGATGGATGCGACTGTATCGATGCAGTGCGCGCTACAGTCGCGTTTTTCATTTATACATCAGCACTGCACCCGTGCTTTCGCCGCGTGGCAAGTTTGAAAGCGCCGCGCCCTTAGTATGAAAACAAAAGTAAACAAAAAATGTAACATAAAACATTTATTCCATACTATTTACAAATCAATAGGTAAAATATGTACAAACTTTTTGTTGTTATTTACACAGTCGGAATTCCTCCAATATTTTAAAGAAAATAACAAAAAAAAAAGAAAACCAAATAATAATTATGTCAAAAAAATAATTGCAGAAATATTCGATAGTTTTGAGGATCGTTTTTCTTTAAATCTATTTGTCAGTGTTACTTTATTACACCTTGTAATTGTGTTCTTTTCTGCTATTTATTCTAAATTCAGTGCAAATACATAATGAAAAGGTGCTAGTCACATGGAATATTGCAACTGCCAGTTTGCAATTTTTTATATTCCATTGTACAGACACCAGACAGCACATCAACCTACTCCAATCTGTCTTTCTTTAATGAATTTTCAACTTTATCACAATAGGATAAAGTTTATAATTGATTGTAAAAGAAAATACAGGATGTTTTAGGCTGATGTCGGTGTATGTACTTCTTACTTGTTTTTTTTTTTTCAGAGAGTCACTTCTTTCGAGTTTAAATCATAGCCTTTTAGAATACAGACAGGGTCACAATGCTTTACAAATTACAGCAGTTGCATTCCTTATTGCTAACGTAGCCAAGGTGCAAGTCTACAATCCTTAAAAACTTAACTGTCATAATTACTAAGCTTACAACAGTCAACAACAAAAACATTTTTTTCTAGTAGTTGCCATAGATAAATGGTCTACCATTACAATTTATGGTATAGTCTTTAACTACTACTACTACTTGGTAACTATAAAGAATAATAGGTATGGACATTGGACAGCCATAAAATACTTAAACTGTACTACAGTTCTATCACATTTACTATCTTTATCTGATATTTTTTATGATTATTCTCATTTGTCAAATTATGAGTAATCATTGCTGGAAGATTGGCTCACCAACACTATTTCTTGATGCCTGAAAGTGAAATAATGCAATTGTAATATTCTGAATTATGTTTTAGGAGATTAATTTATGATAATGGCAATAATTTATAATAACTATGACTTATGTATTTACGGTCTATTATGAGAGTGACCACACTTGTGGAGACTTGAGCCCAGCAAGAAGAGCTGTTATATGTATGTAATAAGAATTCACATTCGCTTGTTATGGTGTGTTGTTTTGTTATGTGATAACTAACAGCTCCTGTTATGGGCTCAAGCTAATTAACTATTTCTTCTCTTAGTGCTACGACTATAGAAACAGCCTAGAGATTTATAATTATTCAAGTAAAATATATCTAAACCAAGGCACAATAATTTCAAATATTACAGAATTAGCTAATGTTCGTAAAATACAATGTATCTGTTAAATTACCGTAATTACAGTTTTTTTTAATACCTTTAACATTTAAAAGGTCCATCTATCAATCTTCAGTAGGAATTATTTTGATATCTATTCCTTCTCTGAAAGTAAATGATTTTGCAGGAATAAGTTTTACGGTACAATTCCGAAGGCGACGGCGACGAACCGGTTATACCATCTTATCTAAATGGCTGACCAAGCGACGCCGCAATGTAGCTACTGCGGTAGTTCTATGCAAAAGCGACCAGAGTGAATCGAATCCACTAACTTATCGCCTCCATACATTAGTTTTCTTTTCTACATTCATACAAAAACATACGTAAGTAGGTTTATTTATCTATGCAGAAAAATAAAAAAACAAGAGTAGCCAGCTCGAATATTCTAGAGTAAAATCAAAGTCCCCTTAAGTAAGTTTTTTTTTAGCCCCTGTGTGATGTTTACAGGAATTTGGGACCCCCAAAAACGCCCCAGCTGACTAGGGCCCAGGGAGGCCCTGAGCACATGCTCAGATTACCCAAAGGATAAGATGGCCCTGGGTACGGTACGGCTGTGGTTGGACCGTATTGCCAGATGCCATGTGCGGTTTAGTCGCCTGCGGAATTGTACTACATAATATAGATAAGTTGAATATCGAATATAATTTTCAATAATAATACATAGTCGTACACGGTGGGTAACATCCATAGACAAAGAGAATGGAATTAAGCCTTCATAACCAAATGCCTAGAAAAAACGGTCAGAGAAGTGCGAGAGAGACAAGCTTACACAACATGTCTAACAGGGAAGAGACCAGTACTGACGAATCGCGCTCTCTTTCTAAGGTCAGTCCATTCTACATATACGTCCATGGATACATAGTAACGTTTGGGTGAATCCACGATAATAGATGACGATTTTTATTTTGTTTAGAAAGTAGAAGCATAATAGGTACATTAAACTACCTTTGCATTTTTTCCTTATATTTCTGTGTGTTGTACTTCTGGAAGAATTGTTTTCCGTATTCGAACGTCGCAATCATAATCGCGCATGCTGGGGCCACTTTGAATATCCGAGGTAAGAGTCCAGTGAACATTCCTTTGAATCCGTGATTGACGTATATCGTCCGCGCTATTTCCTTCATATTTGAAGCCCGTTGATGAACTTTACCATCTAAAACAGTAAGCACATCAACAAAAACAATAATATTTACAGTTTGTTGGGAACAGGTGAATATACTATTCCTAAATTGAGATTTTTTTTCTCTTATTTGGTGCATTTAAAATACAGAAAGCAGCCGACTGCTAGAGCGAAATAAGTGATAATCATTTACTCTTGCACATAACATAGCATAGCAGGTCAAATAGCGACTAGTCGGAGATTAACGGATGACGGTGGGCATGCGATGTTGTCCGTCGTCGCCAGTGTTGCAAGATCAATCACTTATAGCAGGTATTTATCGATGAGACAAGGGTTTATTAAATCGAGCTGGCGCGGCGTATTCCCGCGCTGGTCACTGTAACTAATCCCTTTTTTAAGAACCTTCGCGGTCATATTATTCGCAGCAAGCCTTATGGCTAGGTCTAATGGTGCAAAAAGACAAAATAAAATGTTGCCAACCTGTGTATATTTCCTTTTCTCCTAATTCTATTTGTTGGTGTGTTTTTACAACGTCAAATGGAAGCGTTATGAATGCCGCAAGCTGAAACATACGATAATAATAGTTTAGCACACATATTCTTTAATGAAGTACCTACTTATATTTATAATACTATCTTATCAGTACAGTGCACCCCACGTACGATAGATAGCAACTACACAATCTGGAAAAGTCATTCTTTATCTCAAATGGTTATCAATGAATTTATCTCTGTCACTAGGAGGCATATCATCTGCGTGCGTCTTATCTGACTAGCTAGAGCTAATAAACATGTGAGTGAACTAAGCGTATGGCTGTATATCCATAGACCAAGAGGATAATGTGCATGATTCGACCAATCACAGTAGATACGAGAAACGTGATATGAATTTCCACCAATATGATTGGTTGATTCTCCCAAGTTTCGCCTCCACTTTAGTGTGAACCGTTTTCAGCAATTAGTTAGAGTCAGTTAGATGTTCAATCGTTGTGGAGTTCAATTCAAAGGATGATGCAATTTTTGGTCCCACCCTCCAATAGCAACATGTCATACGTCATTGGATAGGTATTTTTAAGCTGAGCAAAACATATTATGGCACCAAGTCTGAAATATGAGTTCGTTCTGAGATATGTTTGATTGAATATGGCAGTTTAGGATATAAGGAAATAATGTTTTTTTCGTAACATATTACATTTTAGTGCAGAGGACGAGGAGGAGAACCTCGGTTCTAAATAATAACAGCCGCACAAGTCGATCTTCTATGTCAAGCCGCGCTTGCCGAGCTCGGTTTATGGATGGGTGACTATCTATCCGAGACTTCTACTTGCCCCAGAAAGAACATAAAAGCCTTTGATTGCGGCTGTCATTAGTAGATCTTTGACAGTCGTTACCAACTAAAAAAAGTATATTCTTCCTTCTATAGAAGCTCGCTTTGTCGTTAACCACCTCCACTATGGAGATTGTTAACGGCAGGTTGAAGAGCGATTTTAAGCTGTTACTCCAAATATATTTCAACAATGCATCAATGCCTTGTCGCATTCAGTCACTACACATAAGAGCTAGAAGGGTTTTTTACGTGGTAAAATCATACAAGACCTAGTAGGTACATACAATCACTAAGACATACTATTTCACACCAACTGTATTCAAAGCTATTGTACCTGCAAGATCCGACGTTGTTCTGAAGGCACCTGTGGTCAGATGCCATACCGTAAGTCAGGGGATCTGGAGGCGAAAGCCTTCCAACACTATAAGTGGGGTGTGGAGTGGAGGCGCAAGGGCGTGGTGTATCTCCGCTAACTCTGACAAGTCGAGGCGATGCGGGAAGAGCTTCGGCGTAATCTCATGGGGTATGGAGGGTATCACTGTCGTAGCCGAGGTTTGGCAACGCCGCAACCGTGGCGTTAAAACCCAGGGTTAAAATTCAGGAGGTTCCTGTGTCGAATTGTGCGGTAAGAAACAGGTATGCCTGGGTGTAACCATTGCGAAAATCGCCCGGAGGTGCACACTATCGACCATGCTGTGAAGGTATGCATAGCTTGGGCCGCACCACTGCGGAGCCAGACGCAACCGTAATCACCTCCTCCTGCTCCAGCAGTGATGCTATCGAAGGAGGAGGCGGAATACGTAAAGGAGAGGACAGCCTCCATCTCACGACACAATCGCTGCGGGAGACGCCTACGGTATTGCACGTCGCGAGGCGATTTTTGAACTACAGTACTCGAGCGCATGAGGACGGTGAGTAAAGGATGACCCGCCATCATGGACCATGCTCGGATCAACTGCGCGTCGTGCTCCTTGCGAGCCTTAAAGAGTTATCAGCAATCTGACGGTAATCAAACGCCTGCCGCGGTCGCGAGTCGTCTAACGACGACTGTCGGAACGTAAAGGGCTATTGAAGGATACCGTGCATTTTAGTTAGTCCATGTCTGGAAGTCCTGGGCAGTCCCTCCCACCCAACCCCGGGAGGACTCATTCGATGATTTTATCATGTAAAACCTTCTAGCTCTTATGTTTAGTAATTGAACGGGACAAGACTTTGACGCATTGTTGAAATATCTTTGGAGTAAAAGCTTAAAATCGCTCACCTTTAAAGCTTAAAAAGCGAGCTTTTACTTTTTTTTAGTTGGTAACGCCTGTCAAAGATCTACAAATGACAGTCGTAATCAACGGCTTTTATGTGCTTTCTGAGGCACCGAGAAACCTCGAATAGATGGTCACCCATCCATAAACCGATCTCGGCAAGCGCGGCTTGACATAGAAGATCGACCTGTGCGGCTGTCATTATTTAGAACCGAAGTTCTCCTCCTCGTCCTAAGCACTAAAATGTAATATGTTACGAAAAAAAACATTATTTCCTTATATCTTAAACTGCCATATTCAATCAAACATATCTCAGAACGAACTCATATTTCAGACTTGGTGCCATAATATGTTTTGCTCAGCTTAAAAATACCTATCCAATGACGTATGACACGTTGCTATTGGGGGGTGGGACCAAATTTCATAGAAGGCCTGGCATCATCCTTTGAATCGTTGTACTTTTTATCCCGTTCAGCGTGAGGGCAGAGGCATCTAATCATACACACACTGCGAATATTGTCTGCCATATCCATTGTGTATTGCCATATTTAATCTTCAGAAAGATAAGATCGAATTTATATAAACTTTAAATAAATAACCTATGTACCCGATATGGCCCAAAATATAAATACCGTAACAAGTATTATTTCAAAAACTTACGCTGCCAGCGACTGATCCACAGAAGAAATTAAACAAAAAAGTATTCTTTTCCACATCCGATTTGTTAAACGCTGCTTTTGTTGTTTCAAATGTAGACCAATATATACCTAGAAACGGAAATGGTTACACAATTTGAATAATTGTGAAAATATCAGTCTACAGGCTTATTTCTTAATTGGGATAGTACCTTAGGCACAACGCAAACAGAATGCGGCGGAGATATGGTGCAGACGCGACGCGGCGCAGATACTGTGCAGGCGCGATATCTATAATATCATTCATCTGCGCCGTATCAGTACCTTACCTTCGCCTCGCCGCCTTCTGTCTGCGTTGCGCCTAAGGTTGATGTCCAGTGCAGGAGGAGTGTTGACAGCAAATACCAGAGCTCAGTGGCGGATTAAACGTTGAGAGCGCTGTAGGCAAGCATCTCATCGGCGCCCCTATATCAAAGATAACACGTAGATACTATAGTTTGACCAAAACCGATATACCTTAGGAAAATGCGGTTAGATGGGACCCAAGAAAAAAAGAGCATCAGTTTACATGAGATCGATATCTGTCGAACAGATCTTACGAATTCGGTTTACAATATTTTAAAGCCTTAGGTAAGACCAGTGGTGTATTTTAAAATTGAGCGCGAAGCCCGGAACTAAACACAAAAAAAAAACAATTCAGTGCTACTCAAACTTCACACCCACACCACCTTGTAGAAGACAAACCTAAAATGTTCAGTTTTATAGACCGCGTCGAGACTAAGTAACACAAGAAGAGTTTGCATTGAAAATGAGCAATTAAACACGCAAGCAAAGTAAGAGCGCGAGCGCAGCGAGCGCGTTATTTTTTTTTTGGTTTTTTGGGAATACTAGGAAAACCAAATTTTCATTTTAATTTCGTTAAACATTTCCGTAATTCAAGAAAAGTTTTAATCTAAAAGCAAAATCAATTTGAAGTCACTCCTGAAGAGCGAGCGCAGCGAGCGCGAAATTTTTTAGCTTTTTGGAAAAGAAGAAACCAAATTTTCGTTTTCATTTCGTTAAACGTTTCCGTACTTCAAGACAAGTCTTAATCTAAAAACGAGATCAATTTGAAGTCTTTTTTGAAGAGCAAGCTTGGTTAATGTAAGTTGCTTAGGTTTTAGTAGTTTTTTTATGACCTAGGTAGATTTTTTAAATTTCTTCGAAGATAAGAACTCGGTGCGGCTTGCGCCTCCCCTCGCAGCCTGCTGCGACCCTCTTGGCATGGCCCTCTTGTCCTAAGGGTAAATACGCCACTGGGTAAGACTGGCAGTCGACGCGACGAACATTGCAGTCGTATCTTTCCAACTTCAATCAGAGATCATGTAGCATCGACAAAGTTGTTTGTAGGCGTAAGTTTTAGTCAGTCCCATCGTATAATTTGTATTTTGTTATAAATTGAAGCGAATTGGGATTGTATGCAAAAATAATAGTTTCATTGTCTAAGTGATGACTTACATATTGACACAATTAATTTTATGTTATATTGTATTTTTTTTTCTTTATTTTAGTAGTATATTGTAATTTTTTTCTTATTTTTTCTTTTTTTTACTATTTTTTTTTTTTACAACTCCGCCCGCGCGCCCCTTCGTACCTTCGCGCCCCTAGGCAGATGCCTAGTTTGCCTTAAGGATAATCCGCCTCTGCCAGAGCTCTTGAATTTTACAAATCGAATTCCTCAGAAACTGTTCCCAATGAAACTGGAGGGAGGCCCATGGTTTAAGTGTTAATATCATGTGAATCATGTGTTCTTGTTTCAACATTTCTTTCGATTCCACAGAAAAACCGTGGTTAATAAACAATAATTTTCTGAATTTTCATTCAAAAGGTACCAAATAACAGAACAATGAAAACATGTGTTTAAATTTTTTAACCTTCAAACAAGAAGTACAACAGCTTGCACAGTCATGTTTTTACAAAATTAACATCACATGAATTGCATAAGTTTTTTTTGTACGCACATACCTAACAGAACATACCAAATTGTACAATTATTTTTTTGTTTTGTTCGTTATTGTCAGGTCAATATTTTTAGGTCAAGTTTTTTCAGAAAATTGTGGGTCGGTAGGTCGAAAATTAGAAGCCTTTGCGGGCCCCTAGTGTATTAGTTTAATTATGAGTGACAAAGTAAAACATAAAAGTTACCTGAAAATGGTACATCCCTCAATAAAGTCGAGCCCAAACCCCGGAAGAGTCCTCTCAAACCTTCATATTTTACAACCTGACGCAAAGCGTCCGAGATTTCTGAAAACAAAACATTTTATTGTTTATTATCCTCCTCATATACATTAATCTTTTCTTGAACTTGTATTACATTTAGCATCACAGTGTCCTGCGGGCGATCCACACAGTGATGACATCCGGGCGCTTCCCGACACAAGTATTACCCGAAACATCTGTATTCAGTAGCTAGGTAAGCATCGTCAGATGGAAGGTGAGAATGCTGTGGCGCTTCTTCAGCCACTCCTCAAGGAGAGGTCTTGCCGCCGCTATTGCGGTGTGCCAGATATGATACCCCTTGGTTGGAGAAACTAGGCTTATCAGCACTTATTTGATAAAACACTGAATTAATTTGTAAAGATGGATTATAAATGTGTTTCCTACAATAGAGATTAAAAATAATATCACTGTTAATACATTATTATCTCCTTTAAATAGGTATGCTCGTATACCTGGTTTATTACCCTATTTATAAGGTTCAAAGGTTCTTATAAACAGCCAAATATAATGATTACTTATCTCAACCTTTGCTCTTAGATATCAATAACAACATTAAATTAGCAAAAATAAACATAAACCTGTCTGTTTACACTTCCATTGTTTTTTTTTAATAGACCACATTTCTTACCATTTAAAAAAAATCAGTTTACTTGATAAAAAATGCCTTCTTTTTGCAGTTGATAAAAATTACGTATGACTATGCTCATAAACGTTAATCTCTGAAACCCCTTAACCAATTTCAGTATTTTTTTGTAATAGGTTCTAGATATAGATTGTATTGAGGGTTCCAGATTTATTATGATATTTTTGGGGCCGCAGCAGTGCGTTCAAAGGAGCCGACTTGCCCTGCCCCGCTGCCCACTAGCTTCGAGTCGGAGGCCTTAAAGATAGAACAGATATGGACCTCCATAGGTAATGCTGTTGTTATTATAAGTACATTGCGAACAGTGGCGGATCCAGGGGGGGGGTCATGGGGGTCATGACCCCCCCCTGGGCAGGCTTGGTCATAGGCGGCTTCTGCAATTGCGAGTGGTTCAAATATTAAATCCTGAGCGATCGTAGCGAAGTTTTCAAAGGTACGAGACGCAGAACAACTTTATCGTCGTTGGCCTCTGGTCCCTTTGAAAACTTCGCTACGCTCAGGCCTCTATATTTTAAACCGCGAGCGAAGAGGCCTTCCCTTGCATAATTTTTAATTCAAGTGCCTCCTCGCATCTCAGGGCAGTATGGAGGGGACGACTGTCGCAACCGACGGCCGGGCACGCCGCAATAGCGGCGGTAAGACCCCTCTTTGAGGAGTGGCTGGAGAGACATCACGGCGTCCTGTCCTACCGCATGACGCAGGTCCTCACCGGAAACGAAAGCTTCGGGAGGTACCTGTGTCGAATGGGGAAGGAAGAAACGCCTGGATGTCACCACTTCGAGGATCGCCGGAGGACACGGTGGAGCATACTGTGTAGGACTGCCCCGCTTGGGCAGAGCACCGCCGCCGTGTCCTCACGACGCCGATAGGCGGAGACGTCTTGTGCCCGGCATTGGTACAGGCCATGCTGTGGGGGAAGAGGGAATGTGAAGCGGTCGCCTCTTTCTGCCAAGCAGTCATGCTCGCGAAGGAGGAGACGGGCTGCGTGAGGGAAAGGACAGCGTCCTCCCTCCACCCCAGCTGCTGTGTTAGACGCCCACGGTGATGGACGTCGGCAGACGGTCCTTGGCCACCGTAGGCACGGGCATGCGGGTGGCAAGGAGGTAATGGGCTACTCGCTGACCGACCATGGTCGACGGCACGTTGTGTTCCACGCGCCCCCCAAAGAGTGTCAGCATGATGACGGCCCCCCACTTCAGAGGGTCGAAGCCTGTCGGGGTTGCAGGACTTATAACATTACCGTGACCCCGGAACATAAAGTGCTTTAAGTCAGTACAAGTCTGACAGTCCTGCCCGCTCTGCCCTGGGTGGGAGGACTCATTTGATGATTTTACCACGATAAAAAAAAAAGTATAGCTAGCTACAGAGACAAGTTGTCTGCGTCATGGTGACCCCCCCCTGATGTAAAAGCTGGATCCGCCCTTGATTGCGAAGTACTAAATACCACAAAAAAAAAGGATTCTACAATGAACAATCCGTTGCTTTTGTACAGAGTGAGTCCTTCCAGTTTTAGAACATAATAATTACAGTTGAAACCTCATTCGAATGGAAGTTGCTAATTAGTTTAATCCTGTTTTGCTAATTACTGTGTATTACTAGAACAATATTTTATTATTGCTTCTAAGAGGATATTTATGCAATACTTGGAATTCAATGTAAAGTATGTTTTTTGAATCATGTAGAATATTTTATATTTACCTACTTCAAAAAACTAAGTTATTTTTAAAACAAAGTATCTAACAAAGTATGAGCTCTTGAAGTTTTTGTTGTTTTACCTTTGACTTTCAACCTTCAAATCAAAATTGGGTATTCACTTGCTGTCTTTGGCCACTTCCACTTAAATTTATTAGCAAAATAGATCTGTTATAACAGTGTGGAAGTAGACCAGAATCCCATAAATGTAATTGATAATGTTACTCAAAAAATAAAATCAACTATACCTGCATAAGTCAACTTTTTCGATTGCATCTTCGTTCTTATAAGTTCTAGAGGACTGACAATAGTAACTGCTATTGTTCTTGCTGTGGCTCCCGCTAACATTGGTATCCATAATGGTTGTGATGCTAGAAAATATAGAAATAATTAAAAAATGTAGATGCTTTTCATCCTTTGGTACTTGTAGATATGATTGATGTAGTCAATATTCTGATCTATAAGCTATGAGTTTATGATATGCATGTTTATAATAATACTTTTTTTTTTGAGAGAGAGAGATAAGAAACAAGTGATTTTTTTGTAAAACCTTATTTATCATGTTCACCAAAGATAGCTATCAAAATTCTTATGAATTGTTTTTAAATAATTTCTAGGCTTGTGAAAATTGCTTAAAAGAAATTGTGGAATATTGTGGAGACTCCTTGGGTTTTTTTTTCCACAATACGTTTTGGCCAAACAAGAGAATTACTCTTTCTTTTTTCCTTCCTGAAATGTATAAAACCCGGAAAATGGCAAAACAAGAAATATGAGTTTTTGTGATAAAACTTAACTGTTTTAACAGTAGTTAATAGTTATAGTTTTAACCGGTATTGTGGCGATCAAAAGGGGAGGCCTATGTTCAGCAGTGGACGTCCTATGGCTGAGATGATGATGATGATGATGATAGTTTTAACTGTACAATGATAAATTATAAAATATAGTAAATACATAGAGCCAAAACACAGTTACATAAAAAGTGAATAGCTACAGTAACTTGTTTATTTGCTTCACCTATAACCTTGAATCCAAGGTGAGGAATCTTGACAAGTACATAAGTACAATAATATTGAGTTTACATTTTATAGGTGGCCATATGCATTGTTTTCTTTATCGGCTATCATTTGTCATCCCTGACAAAGTGACAATTGCACAAATAGCTGATGAAAATAAAATTATTTTACTAGTTATAAAACATTGTTCTTTTTTTATGAAATGTTTTGCTCTGTACTCATCTTGGTTGCAGTTACAAAGGCTAGGCTGGGTGTGTCATTCGAAATATATGAATCATTGAATCTGGAAGAGGTGAAGGAATGTATAGAAAAAGTAACAGGATAGTAGCAATTCGCAATTTCCGCCTACCGCTGTGGGAAAATGCAGGAGTTTTTGTATGATTTAATAATAATTATGCAATGTAAATAATATATAATAGTAAGCAAAAATGTGCTTGTATTGTCATTTCCAAAACGCATTAACAAAAGAAAGTATTTTGATAAAGTAAATGTAAGTCGCAAGCAAGTATATAAAGTTTAGATTTCATTACAAGTAAAAAGTTTTTAATAGCTTATCCAAAATTTTTGTAATCCAATGTATATATTGCATAAGGGTGATCGTTTTTAAAAGTAATAAAATTAATATGACAAATCCCTATGAAGCTTACTCCTTTTCCCTCGGCAACATTCATATCAAGTCATAATATATAATATACTGATTTTAATAAGAAATTAAATTAACTAAAGTACTTACTGTTATTCATAACATTATTATATTTTGTTTTCATCCTATATCTCAGTTGTTCATAAGTCACAAAGTAAATGACGGTACATGGAAGAGCTAGGACTAGAGTTGGACTTAATCCAGACCATAATGCAGGAACTCCTTCTAATTTAGATATTTTATAAAACGCATCCTGAAAAAATGTATGTCTTTCTTTAAAAAAATTGAAAATGAGTAAATAATTTCACTAAATTTTTATCAGATGTTATACAGTGTTCATTTGACTGAACAATAAATATAAGTAGGCACAGACAGTATCACAATTGAAACCAAGGCTTTTAAGGGGCCCAATCACATTGTGACTTGATTACCAAATCACAAGTGTAAAGTTGATTTTACAACAATAATACTTTGAAAAACGTTTAAATAACTGTGTCAAAGCCGGAATAGATTAAAATTAGCGTCGAAGGTTAACCAGTTTCGTGTATCTACCCCATCATCATGACAAACTAAATAGTGATAATTCTTAAGATAATAATATTGTTTAAAAAAAGCCCTTTCATAGTGGTCAGGTAAAAACTAGGAAACATTATATTACCATTGTTCCGCTGAAATGTGTACGTCTGGGTAGCCACGGGGAGTCTCCGCAGGGACATATGTGCTCCATAAGTCCATTACAATATAAATAACATTTATTGGACAGCAATGCTTTCTGTTGTGCTTGTAACCTAATTTTAACTACATCAAGAGGAGTCACTAAAACAAAAGAACAGAAAGGTATAAAAACGAAACTTATTAAACAATTTTCTGGACAAAAACAGAAAATGAAGACTTACTGAATAGCGAGGTTATAAGGGCACCGGAACATGCCGATGCCATTTGCTGGAATGGAGTAATCCGGAACTGAGGATCATCTTCTCGAATCATGGCTTTAGTTTTTTTCACAATCAAATAACAATGAATTCAGCGAAACTCATTCGGATCTTACCAGTGTATTTACCGTGTTTTTTTCGATTCTCTATTTCAATCTGATCTGTCAGTGTCAGTGTCAGACAAGTCAATTGTCAAAAATTGTTCATAGACTATAGAGCAACCAAAGAGGTTGTTTTCTAGAATTGTGTTACCAGTAACTAAAAAAATTCCTTGAAAAATCAATACATTTTCAAGTTGCAGGAAATCGACTAGAACAAAATTACAATGAGGGTTTTTTTTTGTTTCCCTAGTCGATGGATAGATGGCGCTGAACTTGGCATGTTACTGCGTGGTTACTGCAATAAACGCTACGGAACGTCGTCATTTTTTGTTTTTTTTTTCACTTGATTGTAATTTTGAGATCTTAAAACGTAATGAGCATGTCATGTCATTGTCAGTCACATCACATCACACCATTGGCATTTGGAAATAAATTACAACAAGGAAAAAGAAAAAAGAAATCATTGACCAGTCTTTTTAATATAATGAGTTTTCCACGCCATAAAGAAAATGTCCCAAGAGAAAAAGAAGAGAAATCTGTTCCTCTTGGATTTGTGCAAAAATGAAGGCGTAAGTCTAGCACAGACTTAGTAGAGACCAAGTCTAGTAACGTAGTCAGTTCAACGCCATCTACAGAGTTCTTGGAAACTACTTTTTTTTTTAATACTCGAAAGAGAAAACTTCTCATTAATGCAATTTTGTTTTGGTGTAAAATATAACATTATTTCAAGGAGATATATTGCACCTACATGCGTAAACTGCTCAATTGGAGGTAATTAGTTAAACTTACTACATTGGAAGCTTCTACTGTAATATGTTTTCAGCTTCCAATTAAGGTGGAGCGTCAGTAGTAGCCCGCAAAATTTAAATTTTCATGTATTTTTTGCAATTTGCTTATCAGTGTCAAGTTATAACTTGATCAAAATATGATTCGCGACAATAACAAGTTTAGTTTTATATACAAGAATAATCAAAGCAGTCGCTCCATTCACTCTCACAAATATTTGCTCAAAATTAGTTAGATTTCGGATTTTTTACCAAATTTGAGCTAATCTTTGTGAGCGGGACTGGAGCGAATGTTTTGATCATTCTGATATGTAAAGTTATGCTTTTTATTGTCGCGAATCATATTTTGATCAAGTTATAACTTGACACTGTTAAGCAAATTGCAAAAAATACATGAAAATTTAAATTTCGCGGGCTACGACTGAGCCTCCGCCTTAATCTTTATGACGAGTTTTAGGCGTGTAGCAAAACTGTTTAGTAAGTATTTTTTAGTTGACAGATCCTTAGATAACGAAGCGCACATGTCACATGTACATCTCTAGTAACTTCAGTTCAATTCACTGCCACATGGATGGAGGGCGTTACTAAAATTGTTTAATACATTTTTTATTATTCGGTAATAAAAATTCTACACACGAAAGCGGTGCTCTTTCCTGAGGATTTCAGTTGTGTAGATGAAAAATACTTTTTGAAATGTTTACCACAGCGTCTAAATCTTTATTGTGAGTACCTTTTCATTTATTTTCGGAGTTTACATAACTTGACAGCTGTTTTTTATATCGGATCTATAAACAAATTGTGAGCTACCTAATAATGAGACGGTCACACACCGTTCGTTCGTGAAACTGTAATACTATGCAATAATAATAGCATCAGGAGCTAAGGGTAACAATGAAAGCCGAATGTCAGTCGTGTACGATTGATTTTAGCGCTCGTTCTCCGGTTCGAAATGTTCTTTACCTAGCAGGCTAGGAAGTAAACTGTATCGCCGCCGTGATACTCTCAAGGTCTCGTCCGTTTTGCGGCATACATTTCTTAAAATAATTAAATGTTTGCTTTATTCATTGTCATTGATTTTTGAATTATTTTGTCTGGGTGGGTGGAGTTGATTTTCATCATTTTGACAGTGTCCTAAAAATGTTGTTATTCTGTAATAATCAAATGTTTTTATTTCACTGAAATACCTACATAATTATGATAGAGCTGGGTCTAGGCTTTTAAACTATTCATTAACACTGGCCAAGTCCTACTAAAATAATATAACATTAAAGATCCTCTCTTAATATTTTTTAGAATAATTAAAACTGTTCAAATATTTTAAAAGAAAAGTTAGTGGCAATTTTTGTAGATTACGAAAATACAAAAACTAAATGGTCTCTGGATCTTTCAGGACTGTTTGTAGTTCTAAAATAATGTTACAGTGGTCCTCTGCATCAAATTTTGTAGCAATGTCATTGACATTGTGAAAAATAAACTGCCACCACCTTATCTGAAGTTCCTATGATGGTTCATATCTGATTCTCTTGTTAACATTTTGATTACAACTCATTTATTAATGGTTATCAGTCTAAACATTCAACAAATGATAATTAAATCAAGTGTTAGATATTATTTATGTATTGTTAAATATCAAAGCTTGTTAAATACTTATTTCCTTTTTTTCTGAAAAAATAATTCAGTCTTTTTCCTGTAGGATATTATTTCAAATTCCCCGAACAGAAACTGCCTTGTAAAAGTGCAACATGGGTTTTCCTGAGATACATAATAATTTGTTGTAAGTAACTGTCCTCTAGAATTTAACATTGACTAATTCATAAATTACCTACCTCTTCAATATAGAGATGTTTTCAACAAGAAAGTAAGGAAAATTTAAATATTTTAAAACCACAACAAACCTATGCACACCTATTCATTAATGTACAACAAATTATAA
The DNA here is from genome assembly GCA_028554685.1 of Agrotis ipsilon. Classification (NCBI taxonomy): domain Eukaryota; kingdom Metazoa; phylum Arthropoda; class Insecta; order Lepidoptera; family Noctuidae; genus Agrotis; species Agrotis ipsilon. The sequence continues at coordinate 3,819,358 of CM052961.1, read as the reverse complement.
TTTTATGAACACATTTACAGTAACTTTAAAAACATTGCATACAAAATTCCTTTGTAGTCTCTTATAAAAATCTGAAAATAAAAACTATAAAATTTAATAAATTCTTCTGTCAATGCTGTTTAATTTAAAACAGTAAGTGTTTACATTTATTATTTGAAATTCTTCAACAGTAAAAATTACCAGTACTTTCTATTATTAGGCCATCCCATTATGTTGTGAGTTGGCACAGACGCGTTGTGCCATAAAATACTGTGAGTAGATTGCCAGAATATCAAAATATTTCCCACTAACAGTCTTCTATGTTGATATTTACCAACAATACTGAGTTCTTTATCAGTGATATGCTATGATTGATTATGTGTACACTGACTTCTAGTCATAATATCATCTACTAGCGACACAACCTGGCTTTGCATGAGTTTAAATTTTGACCTGACCAATGGTTTTTCTGAAAACCTATTTGTTAAAACCTTGTCCTGACAATTAACCACCAAAAACATCTAATTTTTGTCATGGTCTGATTCCTATTTAATCTTGACACTCGGTTTCGGTTAGTTTATCGGTGTCACCAAGATCAACAAATAAAAACATTATCTTAAATTTTCAATATTGAAATTAGTCTGGACCATTCTCACACGTTACGTAGCAGTGGGCGTGGTAATTACGTATTTTACCTCACACAGATAATTTTAACTGAATACATGCCAACAACCAGTGAGGTGTTCTATAGAATCATTGTCTATGTTTTATCCATTTGTTTGTATGACAGGGGCATTTGATAGAGGATGCATTTTTCGCATCCTTGCTCACTCGTTACTCGTCATCAATCTCTCGCCACGGCTTCTGCGTGTAGCCCCGTTACTCACGCTGTTATTGATAGTTTTGTTCATGATCTAATTGCAGGTGTTCCCCGGGCTATAACAGCTTATCTAATACTCTCGTCTGATTATTTTTAAAAGCTTTCGCTAAAACGTTAGCTCGTTGTCGAAAACGAGACAATTTGAATTACCTATCTGGATTTGATGATGTTTCCCTTTTTTACCAGTTAGACCAGTTACTGACTCATTGAAAAACTCTCGGGGTTCGGGGTTTCCCCAATTCGCAGTCTTCTATTCCAACAAAGGGTTCTTTAACCTTCAATACACTCTGTCTTTGGCTCTACCTGCGTCTCGCTCTTATTTTTCCCGTGGTTATGTCAAGGTTGTGCCAGCATCGCGGGCAACGCCCCTCTCAAACCCGTTATGATCCATCTATTAAAACCAGCCAATTATATAACGCGAACATCATAAAAACTAGTTACGGAAAGAGTTGATTAATGATACAATTTGCGATGCTGCTGTAGTACAAGGCTTATCCACTGTAATAGTAAACTTGAACATCGAAGCTGACATTGAATAGGTTCCTTCCTCAAGTATTGATTACCATTGTTGTATGTTGATATCTAAAGTGTTACGATGTATTATCGTCTATCGATGTAACGGTCGGTATTTTATAAAGCTGTTATCGTTTTGCAGCGGGATTCGAGTGTGCTGACTGCCGATGCGTGAACGATTTATTTTACTCTTATAATAACTGTAACATTTATGATGACTAGCACTTGCATAAAGTCTGTCTGATCCAATGCCATAGTATCTACTCTTATACTTAATCTACGGCAAATTTTTTTGGTGGCTCTTAAAGAATATTTTGAGTCTTATTGTAAAGAGTATTCTGTTGGCTCTGCACGACAACGCCTCGACTAATTAAAAAATTGCACCGAATGGTTGCCAAACAATTCAAAATTATTAATGTGGCGACATTTTATATCGGGTCTAGGATCGTATAGAAAACTTTCTAAGTGCTCAATGCATTACTGAAATACCTACTTCGTTCAAGTCGTCTAAATCGTAAGGTCATGAACCTCAGATTTCATACGCGGATTCAGTTTTTTCTTGGCACGTTCACGCTGCGTAGACTATTATGAAATTTGGCTCAGACAATATTTAAATCTACGCCTACAATAAAATGATTCTGTATCGAATTTATACAATGCTGATCTTGATCTTGCAATTTCACGATGGTGTTATACTTATGTTTATTTTTTTCACGGTGATTTTCATATCTCTGCATCAATAAAAAGCATGGCTATTTCATGGGCTTTCAAACACATAAATGTAGATAAGCATTATCCATATTTCCGTCAAAGCTGCGTCGCCTGTGCCGACGAGGATTTTTATCTTTTAGTTAGGGCCATCCAAGAGGAAAAATTACGTAGCTGATCGACAAATAATGCAATAACTGTCACTATTATCATCAATCTTTAGATTTGAAGGTCTACTGTGTTATTACCATGGGCCTTGAACGTGACAGTACCGTTAGACCGTTTCTGAAGGTGAAAAGTAAGATCAGTAATTACTGCAGGAAAGTCCCATTCACCACACTTCTATTTCTCATTGATTACGTCTTATAATTATTTGTCGGAGCTGTTGCAATCCGGATTTAGCTACTCTTAGGTAAATCAGGCACTACTATCAAGTTGATTTTGTATTCATCATCCTCTTGCTCTTATTGATATTCGTTTGGATTCAGAGCACTAACTTCTTATGCATCAACAGTCGTCGTAAATTTCTTTTTCAGTCGTCTCGTCCCTATCATAATTTACTGTGTTCAGTTTTATAGCAACATCTCTCTCCATAATTTCCCGGGATAAATTGGGTAGGTTTTCATATCCGAATCAAGTATTAGAGATCCTTAAAAACCAACGATGCTGCTGTGTTGTTTTTTTCTGCAGGGTTGTCTTGGGAAGATAATGGTGGCTTCATGTAATATAATTTAAATGTAATGGGATTTTCTCGATCGTAGTCTGGCGATCTTCAAAGCGCAGTAATAGTAATTCGTAATCCTCCTATTTAACGTTATTGTGTGTTATTGCTGCAGTGCGGTGTTTTTAGTCTTTACTTTCAATTTACTAAATTGGCGAATATTGGTTTAAGCCACTTGCTTTAAAACTAGTTATCACAAGGTCGATCTGGGTGTGTCAATACATATGTGCTTTTCATTCATTAGTGAAGAGACGCGAGTTTCGGTCACGAGAGAAACGTGACGGATGACGATGTTGTACACATGTTTCTCGGAAACGATTGCTGATTCGGGCAAAGTATATGTCTGACGTTTTCAATTGATCTAAGATTTTCGCACGTTCCCGTATTAAATCAAATAAGTAATGAAATTTAGGTTACCACATTCGGGTATTGGCGTTACTATTTTAATCTTATTATCGACCTTGTATCATCCGTAATGAATGTCACCTGTATCACTACTGGATTCCTCTCCAGATCTACGTCACGGAAATCTCCAATGTCGGAGTTTAATGTTCTTATATCCAATGCTCACAGTTTAGCCTGTGAGTCACAGTTAACATCGGAAGTTTGATGTAATACTCACTCGGTGCTACTGTTACTATGCTTGGTAATATCGTGGGAATCGTGATTTTCCTCAAGGGATCAGAATCGCTTGGAGCCAGACGTTTCCCAAGCTGACCTAGAAACTTGTTTTCTGTTTGTGTCGATTTCTCCGTAGCTACTTATGACTCGAACAGCACTAAAAGTATCGATCTCGGGTTCTCGATTGCACTCGAACGGAACGGGTGCTTGGACACTGTTCAAAAATATGATCAAGTGTGTCTCAAGTTTATCATCTTGTTTTGGAGTTGTTTTAATGCCAAACAGTGCAAGAAGAGGGTTTTGCCTTTAATAAAATAGGCTTGTAGTATTCAAAATCAAAGTATTTGTTTCAAGCAGGCCAGTTATAGGCACATTTCAATAGTCAATAGAAAATAAATAGTCACAAGACATAATAACTGTGAAAGTACTGTAGACGCCCATTCCAAAGCATAGATCTCTATGGAGAAGAACAGGCAATAAACTCCATGGACAGTCTTTTTCAATTCCCAAAACTGTTACAGAACCTTTATTACACCATTGATCTAGAGATGGTACATACATACTTGTACTATTATCTTCATCACCATCATCTACAACCTTTCCTTATGCCAATCTTCGTGTTCCTGTGTCAGCTATCTAGGATTTAGTTCTTCTCTATTCTCGGACTGTGGCATAGTACGAAGTTTTCAAAGAGCTGTCAATATTTTACAAACTTTGTTACAAAAGTAAACGGTCCGTATCATTGAGCTATTATTACTAAGTATAGAGACGACACCACTCATCACCACTGTGTCCCGACCAGGATGAGTGCGCGCGCCTAGAACACTCATCCTGGATGGGACACAGTGGTGATACGTGGTGTCGTGTCTATACGTAGTAATAATAGCTCAATGGTCCTTAATAATCAATTATCATATACGATTACGAAAATTCAATGTGCTATTATGATCGTGATTTGTGTCGAGATTGTAAATAGTCATGTGTTTGTGTTTGATAATACAATTTGAATCATGTGACATCGGAACTGTTCATTGTTTGCACAACTTTGATGTATGTATTAGCAACGACAACGAATTCATATCTGTGATTGATATTGCTGATAGAAATGAACAACTAATGAGTTTTCTTTTTTAATTATGCTGTTCGTTTGCGATTGTGCAACAACCTGCGACCCACGGATGCCCCTCAAGTTAAAGGGGAAAATATACAAATCCGTGATTAGACCTGTCGTATTGTATGGATCGGAATGCTGGGCTGTGAAAAAGATGGATGAGAAACGATTGCATGTAGCGGAGATGAGGATGTTAAGGTGGATGTGTGGAGTGACAAGAATGGATAAAGTAAGGAACGAGTTTATAAGAGGGAGTTTGAAAGTCGCGCCGGTTATAGAAAAAGTGAAAGGGAATCGTCTATCTTGGTATGGACATGTGATGAGGAGGGATGACACTCATGTGACTAAGAGAGTGATGAGTATGAATATTGATGCATGGAGAGGAAGAGGAAGGCCAAAGAAAAGATGGATGGATTGTATAAGTAAGGATATGAAAGAAAAAGGAGTGAATGATACTATGACTTGTGATAGGGGAAAATGGAAGAAAGAAACGTGTTGCGCCGACCCCAAGTAAAATGGGATAAGGGCAGGAAGATGATGTTTGCGATTGTGAATTTTTGTGCCAAGAAAATGTGTTTGATGTGGAATATCATTTCAAGTCAGCTCGTTAGTGAATCAACGTCGCGGTTGTCTTTTGTTGTCAGATAGCCAGTTTTAGAATTACGGGAATTTAACCCTAACATAGTTGGAAAAAGGCTTAGCAGATTTAAAATATGACGTGTTACTGATTAAGTTAAAAGTTATTGACTTTCTTCGTATAGTTTGCGTGACTCCCGTAATTGGGTTTATTGTAAGGTTCATGAGATGAAATGTTTTATTAAGAACATAAACTTGATTAAACTATAAAACAGTGTTACTCCAAATTGAAATGAAATTAGGCCCTTATTGTGAGTAATAATTTAGAGGTATTCCACATAGGGCACCTGCGAAAACAGGATGCTTTATGTGGAATACCTCATAATTTGAGGTATTCCAATAAAGTCTTTTTAGATTATATACAGCAAAAATAAATACAATCAAGTAGTACAATACTATGGAAAGTATGAAAACAAAACAGCATTTCAAGCAACCTTAGTAATCAAAACGTACTATTGAAATGGGTTAATCCATTCATTCATGAATTGTGTAGATTATTTGTTTGGTACAGCTTATGATTTGTACCTATCCGTAATTGTTTAGGAAAACCGCATTTATAAAGTGCATAATATGCCAAAGTACATATACATATCTGGATTTATTATAAGCACTTATTGTGTAACGGTACGTTACGTAACCTCGAACTGTTGAACGGTCATAATGACGCATTCGTGAATATGTGCAAACGTCGGGAATTCTGGCGAGTGAAGGAAAATTTGCAATTTCACTTTTGTGAATTGCGAGTTATAGGTAGTAGACCTATCGACTTTGTTGAACGATCCCATTTTTTTATCTTAACTAATAAAATTTTAATTACGAAATGGTTATATGGGTAGATGAATGGATAATTTGATACTTAATCTCGTCAAAACGGCTGAACGAATCTGGATGTTTGATACAGAAATAGCTTAGGTACTCAGAGTTTGGAATCCGATATAACGATCACGTGGGATTTTTTTCGAATTAAACCCGGGTAAAGCCGCTGTTGTTAGTGGCTAGTATTGAAATATTGAAGACAGATGGTTTACTGTTCCACATCGTCCTTGATACTGTCAGTCAAATTAATAAATGGGACAAAATTTCTAAGACAAGCCACTGAATTATTCATTAGAGGTATTGACACAGTTGCGTCTTCAAATAATCAGTCTTCCTTCTGAAATGAAATTAATTAAGGAAGCTAAGATTTTTTCGTGCCCTTATTTGTATTAAAAAGGTTTACCGATGCCGTTGTATTTCTAGCAAAAAGGTAATTTTACAAAAACTAAGTAAACCCAGGAACTGTTTACTTCCAACTTCATGGTACTGTTCTAAGTGGTACTGCTGTGTGCTTAGGTTGACTAGTACCATAGGAAATGTCATAAAACTGTCGGAGGTTGAACTTCATGAGCGGTGGTTTTGCCAAGACCACACATCTGTTTAAATATTGGAATAACTGAATCGCGAACGCAGATATATTTCCTAGCTTTTGCACGAGGCTAGCATATAACCATCTCCAGGGTACAAGGCATGCGAACTGTGAGTAATTGGTAGCCCATCGTCTGATCAGAACGGCGCTCTTCAAAGAACTGTCAGGTCTTTGAGGAGATAGAGGGTCAAGCGTCTGCCGAGATCACGGGACTGTCTAAACAGGTAACCGTGATCTTGGAAATTAGGAGGAGGAGCGCTCGCTAAGTTTTGGCGATAAACAAAAAAGCTCGATTTTTCAATTATAAAATTAGATAGGATATGCAATACTTATACGTAATTTTTTTGTTGCAGATGTTGCTCGACACACGCTATAAGCCCACACAGGGCGTTGGCGTCCATTCTTGCAAAGAGCCCTTCCATCTTAGCAGTGCCGTTCCAAAGCCGGGACTACCACGAGGTTACCGGCAACATCATCTGCCCCAATGTGGTTAGAGGCATCGACCATTTAAGAGATCCGCGTCTCAATAAGGTAAGGAATTTAGATTATCAGAACTTGGAAACCTGGAATAGATCATAAATGATTATCTAATATAAATTCCTTAATTCCGAATTAAGTTCGACTCCGGGGGTTATTTTCTAGCCTGCTTTTTCTCATTTCCGGGCAAAAACCTGTCTTCACTCTTTTTTTTCCACTTCTCCCGAATCGGCTCTTCGTTCTTTCAGTTCTGACGGAGCCTATTCATTTCGTCCTGCCATCTCCTTCGTGACTTGCGTCCCGTCTTACAAGAACCTATTTGTTAAAGTTATGGTCGAATTGTGAATACTGTTCTGACCGTTTTTATTTTAATTCTGCCATACAGCCAATTGCGTCTCAAAAATACAAGTGCCAGAGTTACTTTTTTAGTCCAACCTTTTAATTTGAAGCCTTTTATTCGGGTTGAAATCAAACTGTAAGTTGACCTTTATTGCTTTTTAAAACAGGTTCACAATTGCTGATCACGTAATTAATAGGTACATAGGATTCCAAAACACTTAGTCCGTGTACTCTATGGGAAGGACAATAAACCTTCAATATAATGTTGTTTGTTTTACCTAGATCAAAACGGAATATTTATCCGCTATAATACTCGTTAGTTTTCCCTAAATTTTCCTCAAAGTAGATATTGAAGCAAGGAAAAACAAGTAACATTGACATCACAATAGCATACTGACATTGAAATTGGCTCGAAGAGATAGTTTACTAGAATTTTAAATTATTGTTTACCATAAAGATATTTCTGAACGGCATATCTATATTTCTCTACCTATTAGTGCGTATAGTTATATGCACACGATAAGATAAAATGCCCTTTTATTGATGAAAAACCCCACTTACGTAATAAATCTAGATGTATTATTTTATGAATGATACAAGATAACGTTCCATTTAATAAAGGGCGAGTCCATCGACCGGGCAGGAATTTTGACTCCGGGCTGGGAAATTCCTAGACGTTTTCGTCTAGGAATTTTTTTTCTCGAATAATGTCATTGTTCCTATTTTCTAGGGTCTAGCTTTCACCCTGCAAGAGCGTCAGGCGCTCGGCATCCATGGTCTTTTGGCAGCCAAGTTCAAGAGCCAAGAGGAACAGCTAGAGATATGTACAATTTCCATTGACAGATATGAGGACAACCTCAACAAATATCTCTACCTCGTCGAGTTACAGGTGACTAAACATGATAAAGGTACCGTTGATTCTGTGAAGTTAATTATAGAAACTGGGTTTTGGGAACTGGGAAATTGGGATACTAGGTCGGGTATGGGACATTTATTGTACATATTTAGGTTGGTCAATGTCTACTAGTTAATGCTATTGATATGTAACATCTTGACTGTCGCTTCTGTTAGAGTGTTTTAGTGAAATGAAACGAAAGTGTGTAAAGGGAACTGGAATAGGATTAGTCAATTCGAAATCTAAATGCATTTACCAAGGTGAGATGTCAGATGTTACACATCATATGCGACTACTGTAATAGTTTTTTGAAGTGTGAATTAATGCACTAAACATGAAGAGTGCATTTTTATCCCGTGAGTATAATTTTTTGCTTGATATTAAATTTTTTAATTAAAAATGACTGGGTGGGTAATTGGTTTATCTGAGCATTCTGAGCAGATAGTATGGAAAGTATAACAGCTATCGAACGATTATGTTTACTTCGTGTAATGTATTCTTAATTTAAAAAGTCTGTGATTTATTTTTAAAACTCGCCGGTCTTCGTATCAAAGCAATGAGCAAATCGGGCTAATCTTGTCGGCCTTGACCTATATTCGTCATCGACCCTGCCTAACCTCGGTGCGTATCGGGGTTATAATGAAGGGCGTTATTGTAGGGGTTTTACAAGCATTTTTTTCTGTATCAGAACTTTTTGTGTGCATACGTGCCTTCAGAAAGAAGCAGGTTATCGCTGCTGATAGGTACGTAATTATTGCATATAAAAACCGGGAACTCTGCGCCAAATCACAACCTGTGTTTATGATCGCTGATGCACTAACCTGTACCAGGCGGTACCGACCTTTCTTTACCGACAACTTGCTTCTTTATGAGGGGCTATGAAATGCGTTGGTACAAAACAATACATCTATCCAACATTAAATTGAAAAAATCTAACGTAACTTTTAATAAATATATACCATCTCCACTGTTTACCCAGAAGTACACTTATAAATAAATTAAATACGTGTATAATATACAGTTCCAATAAATTAATCGCCCTAAATTGAAACTAATGGAAACATTTTCGCCATCGTCACGGTAACGGTATTTAATGGGCTTTGTCGTCAAATAATTTCACAAATTAAGAAAAACGATTATTTTATTTCGTCTAAGCTAACAGTTATTTATTTCTAAATACACATAACAACCGTTTTATGATTATTGAACAAAATTTAAGGCCTGACTCAGTCTGCGCATGCCATAAAACGTTTGTCGCAAATTGTGCATTTCCCTAAACACACTGATTTAATGAAGGATGTTTTATGCTTAACATTTAATGTATGTATGGAGCAGTTTACCGGGTGATTTGTTCAATTACGTACAAAGGACTGTTTTGATGTTTGTTTAGCGTTACTGTATAATTTTGTTAATGGCAACTATTACTCGTACCTCGTGAAGTCTTTGACATAATAGGTCCTATTTATTATTTAAAATTTGCGTTTGTATTTAAACGACTTTATTTTTACGACGTTATTATGTTAATAGCAGGCTTCGATCGTTTGTATTTTATCAATGTCAATTTTTTCAGGATCTCTTATGTAGGTTTCAAAAGTTGTTTTTCAAATCCTCTCCGAAGATCCTTTTACTTTCTTAGATTGGTCTAAACATTTTATATGAAGATGCTTAATAAAACAGAAAAGAGTTGGCAAAAAAATGGAGAGACCTATGTCCATTACTGGCCAGCGAGAAGCAACATAAAAAAATACTATTTGATTCCATATTAAAAAGAAAAAGAAATCATTTAACTTACTGGTACAACCAAGGCAACGTTTTTAATAATTTTATTGAATTATTGCAGGACAGAAATGAGAAGTTGTTCTTTAGGCTTCTCGCGGAGAACGTTGAGAAGTACTTGCCGATCGTATACACCCCAACTGTGGGTCTGGCCTGTCAGAAGTTCGGACTTATTTATAGAAGACCTAGGGGTCTTTTCATCACCATCAATGACAAGGGACATGTATTCAACATTATTAAAAATTGGTGAGTTTTAGTAACGTTATTTTTTTATAGTAAGTAGATTTTTAGTTTCAGAGCTTTTTTATCAGCGTGGTAAAATCATCAAATGAGACCTCAACCCGGGGCAGGGCAGGAGTGACTGCCAGACTCGTACTGACTAACATCCACAGTGTCCTTCAAGTCATCCACTGCCCTTTATGTTCTGGTGTCATGGTAATTCGTTAGTCCCACGACCTATTTTTATTTTCTATGCACAATTCAGTCATAACAGCAGGATACCGACCTTACTATTGACTACTCAGCCAGAACGAAGCTCATGGGCGGTTTTTTCTACTAAATATCTACAAGAGATAGTAGAAAAACTGGTCGTTTGATTGAGTTCTTTTTTTCGAGGTGGTATTAAAGTGTACCTATACCAATGTGTAGCTCTTATAGTATTTCTTTTATTTATAAAATCAATCATATATCGGTCTCTTGGAAATAAGGTATTTATGTGTTATTAACTCGTCTATTCAAATCAAAGCATATCCAATTAAAATTATGGTTATGAATAGAAATAGTTAACAACATATTGTTGCGTCTCCTATTATATTCCTGGTATTATTATAACAAAGTTATTACAGAAACTGCCTTATTGGTTTTGTGGTAGCTACTGCCAGGCCAGAGAAAAGTGTTACTGAGTTTTTACCATCAATAATTTCTCAATAGCAGTATCGGTGTCTGGTTGATAGACTCGCCCAATATTTCATGAGATTTAAAGATGAAGGCACTTTCGTCGCAGTGGTTGAGTTATCGACTGCTGCGTAGCGTGTCGCGGGACCGATTTCCGCACGTAACAAATTTGAAAGACCTGCAGGTATTTGATCCAGTTTCAAGTCTGGGTGTTTGTGTATGCACTTTCCAATGTTTGTTAAAATAGCCGCGAGAAAGAACAAATTCCTAGGGGGCAAAGTTTTACAACTCATTGGGGCAAAATTTCTCAGGGGCCAAAATTACACGCAAACGAAGTAGATTTATATTATAAAATGAAAGTAGGTTTTGCCTTGAACGGTATAAGAATAGGTACCTTATCTTGTAAAATAATTTGAGTTCTTACAGGTATTAAGCCGGTCTACTTCGACCTAGACTTGCGAAGGTTAGAGAAAATCGATAGATAGCTGAAGCGCAAAACTAATCGCATAAGTTTAAATTGCTCAATGCAGTTTAAAGTCTATCTTGATTGGTTTGATCACTGGATGCAAAATCTAAATAGAGATCTAATGGTTTTATATTTAGACATCCAGAAAAATCTTATATTAAATATCATATCAACATGAATCCTTATGATGGTTTGTGATGGTGGTCAAACAACACAGGGTTCCTAAACTGTTCTTATTTTAGACTAGCTGTGCCCGCAACTTCGTTCGCGTGGATGTCGGGATTGAACAATGTATTTTTTAGTTGCAAGCGCTTAATTCAGGCCACGTTTTTCATACAAGCCGTGTATTTAGAATGTTCTTAGATTAATCAAAAATATTTGACACTTGTATTCCAGGTTTATGTAGGACTATTTTCCTAATGCCCGCTCTCACCACACCACACCACACCACACCACACCACACCACACCACACCACACCACACCACAACACACCACACCACAACACAACAAAACCCCACCACACCACACCACACCACACCATTCCATTCCATTCCATTCTGTTCTACTCTATGATTCCTTTAAATATTGCTTTAATTAATTTATGTTTTTTATATTATGTGAACCGATTACGATGAAACAAAAAACATAATGTTACTTCAGTTTAAACATTCAATTCATTCAATTTAAACATTCCAGGTTTTCTTTTAACGCCATCTGCCGTGCGTTGTAGTTTTGCTATTCGAATTCGAAGTTAGATCGCGCGACTGACGTACGAAATCAAATTGTGAGACCAAAGTCCACCCGTAATTTTACTTCTAAAACACTTTAAATTCAAATATCTTTTGATAGACTGAACCGATTCCAATGAAACAAAAACTAAATTCCTCTCCAAGTTACGCTTAATCGTTGTGTATAAAAGTTATCTACATTAATTTCGTACATTTTACGTGATACCTGGACAAATAAACATACAAACAGACAAACAGACAAAAATTTTAAAAATGCTAGAAATGGGTTCTATTGGTTGTCCTTTAATACCCTGGCTATATTTTTTGAGTTTTTTTTTAATGTACAAAAATGTACAAAAATAACTTTTCTACAGTTTTATTATATGTATAGATATAGAAGAAGAAGAAGATAGATTTGGAACAAACGAGTTTGGCAAACTTCATTATTTTAGAACAAAGCATTTTTACTAGACTAATAAAATATCAAGAAAATAATGCTCTCATTCTAGCTCTATGTCTATACGCCTAAAACTTTTAATAGAAAATAACAGCGATACATAAATCACAGTAATGGTATTCGATAACGTTATTCATTTCTTATCCTCCACCTATAAAACCATAAAGCAACAATTTCTTTTCATCGAACGCAAATAACTCGACGCAATACTTCAACGTTACACTATTGTATGTAAACAAAGCTCACGATGAATGAACGTAGTGGATTGTACATTTGTACCCATAATTCATTTGTTTTTACGATCAGCTACGCCTTTGGGAGCTCCTGTATTTGGAACACAGTATGATTCATAATCGTAACCTATTTTAAGCGTTTGAAAGTGGTTTGAAATGGTTCATTTCCATAATAGGTCTATATGGACTGATTTTTTGGTCGATTTGTCGGATGGCTAGCCCTGACAACCGCTTTGCGACCAGTCGTATCGCTTGCAAAAACTTGTAATACATTTAGACGTTAGTTTCGCCAAACGGCAAGTGGCATGCAAATCGCCTTAAAATTCTGACCCGTGTAAATGCCTTTGAGCGACTAAGACACATGCATACAAATATCATAATTGGTTTAACGGAAATATAAACAATTTGATTCCCTATTCCCTGAATCTCTTCGTCTACGCTTTAGCCGGAACAGTCTGTGTTTCGATTTGCCATAACAAGGTTTTAAATAATCCACAATTATTCCATTACGGATATCGCCTAAGAGATGTTAAGACGATCTAATACTTAGCAATACTTCAACTGACTACCCGTTGGAATCAATAACCTGTAGTTGATCATGTTGAAATCTCCTTGATTCATCTCAATGTATTACAAAGCCCATCTAACCTCAGGCGTTACAAGACAAAGACTGATGCAGATTGATGTGTTTTCCGCCTTCTTTCTTGGAACACACCAAAAAATTCACTCTGCGGTCGAAATATTCGCAAGAATAACCAAATGGATACTTTTCTATGACATCACAGCACTTGCAAAAAAACAAATGTTCGTTAAAAGAATAATTGCCATAAAAAACCGGTTCTAAAATGTATAACCGTTTGCCTGTTTCTTTTTTAGGCCAGAACCCGATGTTCGTGCCGTAGTCTTCACGGACGGAGAGAGAATCTTAGGTCTGGGAGATCTTGGTGCATATGGAATGGGTATCCCTGTGGGGAAACTTTCCCTGTATACTGCCCTGGCTGGCATTAAACCCCATCAGTGCTTACCCATCACTTTGGACGTGGGAACCGATAATGAGGTAAAGTATTGCATAATTTTTGTACGTTTTTGTAATGTCAAGGCCAAACCGGTGTCTATTTTTGGGGATTTGTATTAGTTTCTTTATGCTTTCATTTTTTTCGTTTTGTTTTATGGTTGTTTAATAATACCTATCTTCATTGGAATATTTATAAGATGATTGTATAATAATCAAATTCAAGTTTTAAATTGTTCAGTATTATAAACGTTTAACATTTAATTTTTGCATTTTGGAGCGAAGATATACTGGTTCAAAATGTATAAGATAGGTTTCATGTATAGAGCCATCTGAAGTTATTGAACACCCAAATAATAAAGCGAAAGTAAAAAAAAAAATAGAATTCGATACTCGTAGATCATTGCTTACATTTACAGAGTAACTAAATAAACATTTTCAGAATAATTTTACACGGCAAATGAGAAGCAAAATTGTTTCTCAAATTTGAACTCTACGTTTTCTAATAAAAGGTTGCTTTTTCAGGATCTCCTGAAAGACCCGTTGTACATCGGTCTCCGACAGAAGCGTGTACGAGGCAAGGAATACGATGAGTTTATCGATGAATTTATGGAGGCCGTCGTCTTGAGATACGGACAGAATACGTTACTACAGGTGAGCTGTTGTTACCTACCTACTATTATTGTTATTAAGTGCAAAAATCGAAGGTTTTGGTGAATCTATACTAATATTATAAAGCTGAAAAGTTTGTTTGTTTGTTTGTTTGAACGCGCTAATCTCAGGATCTACTGGTTGGAATTGAAAAAATCTTTTTGTGTTGGATAGTCCATTTATCGAGGAAGGCTATAGGCTATATAACATCACGCTATCACTTATAGGAGCGGAGCAGTAATGAGAAATGTTTCAAAATCGGGAAAAAGTTTTCCTTTTTTAGAGCTTCCGTTGCGTGCGCTGCGTAAACGGTTAGAGTTTCGCAAAAATTATGTAATACGGAATTATTCCTCATAAAATTTCCTAAAATAAAGTCCGCGAGGGCATATATCTATCTTTAAAGGTTAAGTCACTATAACCTTTTTTATGGAAACCAATTTTGTTTTTAAGTAATGCATTATTTGCGAAGGTGTTTTCATTAACATGATATTAATCCTTATCCATATAAATACGTTAAACATCACAAGCATTTAATTTTGAACGAAATTGCCGTTTACATCATTTGATTTCAATGAATATCTTAGGAGATATCACAGTTTCAAAATAATACCGCGACAAAATAATGACGGGCTGCGTAATATGTCACAATTGCGTCGATAAAATCCCTCTTTAGGCCGGTCAATATCGACATCCAACATTGCAAACGCGCAATGTAACTATCATTTTGTTATAATTTGCAACCCTGAAAACCCTGTGCTGTCAATTCAGTAGTTTTTGCGTGTGTATCTCATGAACCGTGATAGCTAGAGATTTAAAATTTTCACAGGTGATGTACTTCTGTTGCTGCTATAACAAAACAACTAAAAACCAGAATACAATAAATATTAAGGGGGGCTCTCATTGGTCACGGGACTTATTTCATTACCGTGACCCCGGAACATAAAGGGCTATTGAAGGACACCATGGATTTTAGTCAGTACAAGTCTGACAGTTCCTCCCAGCCCGGGGTGGGAGGACTCATTTGATGATTTTAACACGTAAAATAAAGGGGGAGCTCCCATACAAAAAACGTGATTTTGTTGCTGGTTTTTGTAGATGTTATAAAGTAATGTAATGTTTCGGAGGCTGTTTCTCACGAACCGTGATAGTTAGATAGTTTAAATTTTCACAGATGATGTGTGTTTGTTATTGCCGCTATAACAACAACCTATAAAAGAATCGTAGTTACGTGCGCGTTTGCAATGTTTGGTTTTTTATGTCGATATTGACCGGCCTACTTTGAGGATCGTTTGAAAAGGCTACGAGCTGCGTCCTCACCTTCAGTCTGACGCAGTCCTACTGGTTTTCGTTTTTTCGTTTCGGGAGGTACCTCAGTGGCATGTAAGGGGAATGGTTAGCAGTCGGAATGCGTGAGGGAAAAGACATCCTCTACCTCTCGCCCCAGCCACCACTGAAGATGCCCACGACGTCGGAAATCGCGCTCTTCAAGGGAACTGATGGAGACGGGACCATAGGACCAAACGCCTAACATGACGCGGGTGAAACCGCGGGCAGAAGCTAGTAGTAGAATAAATGTGGTATACTATGTGTAAAAATCTATGGTTTTTGTGGATTCTGCAATGATTCGCCGACGACCGGTTCACCATTGGACGTTTCGTCGACAGGACGATTCACTTATGGCCGTTTCACCGATAGACTCTTTCACATTTGGACATTTCGCCGATACGACGATTCATTTATGTCCGGTTCATCGATATAACCTTTCACTTGACTTTTCGCCAACGGGACGATTCGTTTATATCCGTTTCATCAATAGACTCTTTCAACAACGAACTTTTGGATGATAAGTTTAAAAGAGTTTAAAGTGTTATAGGTTAACCGTCCTGTCGGCGAATAGTACTTAGGTGAAAAGTTCTATCGATGAACCGGGCATAAATGAATCGTCGTATCGGGGAAAAGTCCAAAGGTGAAAAAGTCTATCGTGTGTCTATCGGTGAAATGGCCATAAGTGATTCGTCCTGTCGACGAAACGTCCAATGGTGAACCGGTCGTCGGCGAATCGTTGCAGAATCGTTTTTGTGAGTTGATAAAATAAATATGGTGTGTTTTCGAACTGTGCGTCAATCACAAAATGCTAAACTGAAAACAGAATAATATTGTGGCCGATTAAAAATAAATCTTACTACATCATTATATTTTTTGACTTATAATTAAACACACGGTCAATTTCCAAATAACAGAAAACCTAATTAAAATCATGTCATTTTTTTAAGTAGGCCAGTTACAGAACTTAGCTACCCGAAAATCATGATTTTTGGCATTAGTTTTCCATTCAGTCACAGCTATATTTATATTTTATCGTTTGTATCAATTCATTATCGTACAATTAAGTTAGCTTTGCACGTATTAATTCATAATTATCATTTGAATCAGTGACTGAGTCAATAAATATTGACGTAATCTATTACCGTATTATGAAGCCTACTGCATTATGTCGAGATAAGACTCAATAAGTCACATGAGACTGATCCTGTCTCTTTTTATAAATATGTTTCAAATAAATATTCATATATCTGTTTCATTATACTAGCTTATGACTGTGACAAGTTCGGTTATAATGCCACGGGATCAAAATATATTGGGATAAAAGGTATCCTAGGTGTTCAAGTTGTAAACTATTACTGTACTTATCAAAAATCCAAACCTTTTTTTATTACTTTTTGTGTGAAACAGTAGCAATCTTCCTTCCAAATTCACAAAATTTCGCTTTTATAATAAGTAGTAAGTTTATTATTTATTTTGTGAGCCTGTATTATCCCTATAAAAGGGAAAATGCGATAGTCACAAAGTTAAATACCATTTAAAAATATTGAGCGGGTTTTTTTCCATTCGCTATACTTATTAGTTTTCGTTTTCTCAATTCAATTCATCCCAAAACCAAAACCTATATGGTACTCCAAAATCAGTTTCAAATTATAATTTTCGACAAAATCGTATATGATAGACCAGCGAAATTTATCGATGTATGTCAATATTTTTTCCTTTTTTTATCATCCAGACACGTGACAAAATAAAACGTGCGGTCTGGCTGGAAACAGACGGACATAACATAATGTAATCTTATCCAATACATTGATATAATCGTTTAAGAATTGAACGGTGTTTTGCAGCTTCTGATTATGTCACGTAAATCCGATAAAAAAACGATACGTCTGCAGTTATTGACTTAGATTTATTGCTATCAAACCTTGTGTAGGTAATGGTTTTGATAAGACGTTTTCAATCTAAAAATATTTTTTGTCGATACTTACGAATACATACACAATAACACTAAAACGACACGCACCGTCGTGTTTGTCTGTCTATCTGAACGCGATAAAGGCAAAAGTATTGAACAGATTTTCATACGATTTTCATCAATGGGCGCAAATTATTCAGGAGTAAACTTTAGGTGTTTAAATTGATTAAAATGATAATTATTGTTGAAAATTACGAGCTAATTACATTGCTGTCATTATATTTGACCGCTTTTCTTTCACAGATATGAACTTGTCTGTGACAATAAACGCATATTTTCCTTATTTTGTGTCGTTTACTCAGATCGTGTGCTTCACATTATCTGCCAAAGCCTGGATCATGCTAACCATTCGTGAAATAAAGATTTGAATGGATATGCTTATCGACAAAATGCGTAATATTAAATTAATAACGTCATACACAGGTTATCTTGAATCTAAATAAAGACGTTATCTAGAAGGAAATGACTTGAAAGTAATGCGGACTTGACGACTAACTTTTACGACAACATTCGTATAAATAAATTCAATAGAAGTGATATATCTAAAAGAAGTTAGCGTTTAAAGGCAACAAAATTAGACGATCACGATGTAGAATAAATCTATGGGTATAATCTATAAACATTTATTAAGTACGTTCCTGACTAGATTTACGTTGTTCTTCCAATTTCCCGTGGTCCTGGGCCGCAGTAACCTCTTACCATATTCCGGCAAACCTGAAACTTGTACAGTTTGGTGGAAACAGACCCCGCAGACCAAAGCATGTGCTTATAACCGTCTTAATAAAACGAAGGTGTCTAGTGACGTCACCACGATATAATGATGTCACTGCTATTATTAAACATCTATGGCTTCGTACCTTCGTAACCAGCTGATTTTTATACGAATGTCAAGGACATTGAGTAAACGGTATCTTTTATATAATCTTTTGTTTGTTATTCGGATAATTACCATTTCTGAACTAGGATTCGTGTTTTGTATAATTATCATTGCTATTTGAAAACCACTGCAGAAATGAGACCTACCTTCCCTTCTTATAATTATATCTATTCCGTGTTGTTGGTAATTTTTAAACTAAGAGTTCAGTTCATCTCGCGATAAACATCCTCCTGGGCCCATCGTTTACTATGTCCTGTTTGGGACTCACAGTAATTTTTTGTTACCCCGCACTTAAATATTCCTGTACGGTGAGTGGATTTACAAAAAAAAACATACCGACCGAATTGAGAACCTCCTCCTTTTTTTGAAGTTGGTTAACAAAATCTAAACTCGTATACACAAATAATCCGTATAATAATCCCAGATATTACGAGTTGTAGATCGTGGGATCGAACCCAGTCAGGCGCGTTACTTTGTGTAATTTATTTTATCACCACTGCTCTCAAAACGGTGAAGGAAAACATCGTGAGGAAACCGGAATGTCACAGAGCTAAAACCAAAGAGCATGACATCTAGCAACCCGTACTGTGTCCCTAGATACAGTGCTGGTTAATAGCCACTCCTCTGCACAGAGAGGAGGCCTGTGACCCAGCAGTGGGAACATTTATAGGCTGATGATGATGACAAACAACCAAACTCTGAACAACTACCATACAAATATTTGCAAAGTCGAATTACTGAGCACTACTTTTACGAGTATGAGTACGCACTTGATAATGTGTCATGGTTATTATTTAGTTTTTCAATGACCATACAAAGCGTAATGACGTATTACTGAGATAACGTCGGATGATTCAGGTTTGTTCTCGTTTCGGTATTTCCCTGTAGAAGTTTGTACGTCACTTACATCACTAAGAGAAAGAAAATTTGCCTGTTCGAGAAGTATAAATTGTTATTTTTCATTTTATTACTGTAAAAAATACTTCATTAGTGCATGGATCTTGAAGGCCAGTGGGAAGTCTCTGTTAATATTTAAAAACATTCGTAAATAAGATGGCGGCGTTAGTCCCAAATATGACCAAAAATTATGCGGAACTGTAACAAATTTTCATCTGAGTACCTACACAGATAAAGAAATGTTTATACGAATGAAAGTGATAAAAATTTATTCGTTAGATAATAATAAAACAGCTAGTTTTCCGTGTTTTAGTCGATATGTCCTTGAGACGCTGAAACCAGATTGTCTTAATATTGTTATATCATCGGCACACTTCGTGGCCAGTAAAGGTCAAGGCAAAGCTTTATCTGCCCACATGTAGAGATCGGGGTCAATGTTCTATCAGGTACGAAACAGATTGCTAGTGTTTTGTTGTATCTGCTGGTCTACAAGACAACTGGGTTTCAGGAGTTTAAGAGAATTTTCTGACATATTCAGATATTCGGCTCGGTGTTCGGAATGTCTTGATCCAAAATGCGTGACTCAGTGCTGCTGCTGAGCAAATAACTGTGTTATATCTCACTATAAGCTGTAAGAGTACAGTCAACAGAAGATTAGTGTATGGAGGCAGCAAGTTTTAAACAGTAAGATATATGTAGCAAATAGCCAAAGAGAATACGCAGACTCTTTGAAACTTATCACACACAGAAAAACAGTAAAACTTGCTTCCTACATACAATATTTCTTTAATTGATTGTCATCATTATCATCAGCCTATATAATGTTCTCACTGTTGGGATACAGTCCTCTCTGTGAGAGGGAGTGGGCCATAATCCACCACTCGGGCCCAGTGCGGGTTGGGTTGATCCTGTTAATCAATTGCTGTTAACTGCTGAACGTACGCCACGTCTCCCCTAAATACCGCAAATAATCCCGGTCTTAAGAATTTTGCATCCCTTCCCTGTTGCAGTCATCACCTTTTTAAAATCATCGATCCATCTTGCCGCAAAGGGGCATCCCACACTCTTACCTATAGGCGATTTCCATTGTAACACATTTCTGCTCCATCGGCTGTCTGTCAGACTAAACAAGCTACTAAATCCGTCGGTCGAAACTTCGGACGAGACCCGCTAAGTTTGTCCTCAGCCTAAGGCCTCGTGGGATTAATGGAGAAGCGGCGCGTCGGGCAGAGCGAGTTCATCAATTGTTGCCGCTTCTCTCTATACACAGCCGTATGTTTGTGTTTCGAGCGATTTGCTTCGCACATCGCTCCGCTTAACACCCCGCGCGTCCTTGAACAAAGCCCAAGTTTGCAATAAACATGTCGAGTGTTAAACCTAGATCAACGATATGCAGCGATGAGTTTCATTACACATAGGTTATTGTGTTCAGCTCTCGTTACCACATAAATGGCTCAGCGTGACTGAATGGACATTGTTTGCTAGTTAACTAAGCGAGTTGAACGAATTAAGGCTGTAGAGGTATATTTTCTGAAATGGTAATGTAAAGTGCTGTTATGAGGACGTTCGATAGTGATCTTTATTTTCAGCGTGTTTAATTACAAATTAAACAATTCGTTTGGAACTGTTTGAAGTCTATGTCGGTTTATAGATAACAAAAAAATAATTGATGTTAGTAGATTCTCGAGAAGATTCGCGGACATTGGATCTAAATTGACATTACTCGCATAATGAATTTTTATTGACTAGTATTTCGAATTAACTGATTAGCCCGACCTTACATGAAAATAGTGTCGAGCTGTATCGCATTACATAAATTAACATTTCACACCTTGTTGTAAGTATTTCAAATGCTAATGTATACAAACTAGTTTTACGTATATGTATACTGTGAAATTAACATAAACTGTGACATCAATAACTTAAAAAAAAACTGAGAATTATTAACTTGTCTTTTTTTTACTTGGTCCTGCGGAACTAATACAACCAGTTACTATTTCTAGTAACAGGGCTCAGGTCTGGTTAAATTATAATATCTATTTTTTCGTCCCCACAGACAACTCTTAAAAATACCTTAATAAAACTAGTCGGTAAAGCTAGCCGGCTTCAATGACATTTTGCAGTTGACTAGCCGGCCAATGCCATAATCGACCATTTTTAATAACAAAAATGCAAGGCACTGACTACACGACCAGACCTATACGCACTTGCACTTCTTACAAACCAGTCGCATCAGTACTAATAACTTATGTTTTCCTTACCCCCAGTTCGAAGATTTCGCCCTGCCAAACGCTGGTCGTCTCCTAAAGAAGTACCGTAACAAGTACTGTACCTTCAACGATGACATCCAAGGTACCGCCAGTGTGGCAGTCGCTGGTCTCATGGCGGCTGTCAGGATCACCAAGAGGAAGCTCAGTGAGAACATCTATCTGTTCCTTGGAGCTGGTTCTGTGAGTATAAAATAGACGATATTCTAAAATAAATATAAACCTAGATAAAGCATTGTACCGGATTTAAATAAGGCAATGATTCAGCGCCGACGATTTGCGAGTAGCGAGCAATATTTTTGTCGCTTTGCTATCAGCGAGTCTTCGAGTGCCACGGGCGATCACTCGCACTACTCGCTCTGCACAATACTGCCCGTGTTTAGTCTCACAGCGTAATGTCTAACCGCCAAGCGAGTATCGCTAAGCGATTACATCTTTAAAGCTTTTATCTCTCGACAATAAACTTATGGAGCTAATTATCGCAGGCAGCAACCGACTATTATATATGTGTCTATTTTGTTTACACGGATTATGTGTCGTACTGCTTCTAGAGTGAAAAAAAACCTGCTAGATCCAGCTTTGGTAGGCTGGGGCTGGGACAACTGGTTTAGACGTAAAAAAATACCTGTTTAGCCGGCGTTTAATTTGCCTGGACTATCTCGATTGATGCCTTAAACGTCCTTTTTCAAAATCTCTTAATTCTAAAACTAAAATTCTTTTATTTCTTTATGAAACCAGGCTTCCAACGGCATCGCAAGTCTGACAGTAGCCGCCATGGTTGCTGAAGGTCTAACAGAGAAGCAGGCTCAAGAGCGAGTTTACATGTTCGACATCGATGGCTTACTCTCTACTCGTCGTGAGGGCGGAGTACCACCTCACGCGGCTGCCTTTGGAAAGGATATCGAGCCAGAAAAGGACTTTGAGGAGTGCGTAAGAAAGATTAAGCCGAGCGTCTTGATTGGACTTCTTAACGCGCAAATGTACAGACGCCAGCAGGTCAACCTAACCGAATTTGCCAAATTTTACCAATCGAAAATTAACCTTCCACTACTGTGATAAGATCTTTTTTTAAAAAAATACAAATTGTGGTAACTTGATGACCTGGCGTCTGTACGTAGGCAGACTTTTTTTTTAATAGCACCACTATTGAAATTTCTCCTTTGTTGTGCGTACGTCTACAAACATAAAACGCACAAAAACAAACACGAGGAACAACTACTTGAAGGTATTTATTGTTCCGTGCAGTATGCCAAATGCGCAGCAAAACTATAACTTAAAAGCGTGCAAGCTGCTCGGCGTTGTTATAATAATAATTGCTAAACTATCGAGTCTCTATACTCAATACTCCTTATTTCTTGCCATTCCTTCTTTACAACCAAAAAAAAAAAAAACACAAAATCTTCTATGGATGGTAAAAACAAGTTAAAGGATACAATATGGACCCTGTCGGGCACGCAAAACTAATTAACTTACTTTTACAGGGTGCTCGACGGTCGGCGGTGCGTTTACCGCGAACATACTAAAACAGATGGCCAAGAACACTGAACGACCTGTCATCTTCGCGCTTTCAAACCCGACCAGTAAAGCTGAGTGCACCGCTCAAGCTGCCTATGATAATACAGAGGTATGTGTTTTTTTTCTCAATTAAAAATGGATTTACCTTAATGGTGGATAATGAGGCCTAAAATAAAGCGGAGTCACCCAGAAGGAGCTCGAACTCTGCCCACCGACGAAATACGGTAAAAATGGTTGGGCGTCAAACACTAACTACAACAGGAAGAGATGTGAAACTTCCACTACCCTACCATCTGGTTAGTCTGAAAGCCGACCCTAACTTGCTGGAGAAAAAGCGAGACAACCAACCAAGAGATGGGCCGTATTAGCGTATTAAAGCTTTTTTTGCGGAAAATAAGACTAAGGAAATACGATCTTGCCTAGCATGACTGCAATGGCCTAGTCTCGTGTACTGAATTAGAATGCCGCAGATTTTTTTTTCTTTTCTTAAATCCTAATTGACTTTTAATTCTAAATTGCAGGGTCGCTGTATCTTCGCATCCGGCTCCCCATTCCCTCCCGTCCTTTACGGTGGTAAGGAGTACCACACCGGACAAGGAAACAACTCCTACATCTTCCCCGGAGTGGCTCTCGGCGTCATCGCGACCGCCACCCATCATATACCCGAGGGCATGTTTTTGATTGCTGCTAGGGTATGTAAAGCTTATCTATACAGATTAATTTTCCAATTGGGTATGGATGGCTTAATACGAAATTATGAGGAATAGTGAAGTATACTGAAAGGTGTTTCGAGGCTTATTTGGAAACCAAATGTGAAAAATCAATATTTCTGGCTACCAATCGAACCAGTAAATTTTGGGCAAAAAGTAAACACTATTATTCCACGATTTGATAGTATTCAATTACTTATTCCTCGTAGATTGGAATTTGGCTATCTATGTCCAGCTTACTACTACTTTGTACTCCCAAAATAGAAGTATCAAGAATTTCGTACAATTCAAGTTAAACTGGACTGTAAACTCGATGTTTGTGCAGGATTAATTTTTCAATTTTGAATGGATTATGGTCAAATATCGACAACTTGGCGAGACCAATATTTAAAGTAAATGCTCCAAAGCTTTTCTCTTATAGTTTTGATATTGGCTGGTCTTTGCCTCAGAACGAAATGAAGCTGGCTTACCCAGAAAAAAAACTGGATTAATTAAAAAATACCGTAAAATACAAAGCTATAAGGAACATAATTGAATAACACCTTTTAGGACTATCAAGAAAAATTACACATTCTGCTTCTATATTGACGTTGTATTTATATTGTTACAGACTTTAGCCGAATACGTCAGTGAGAAGGATCTCGATATCGGTCGCATTTATCCGTCGCTCTCAGAAATTAAAGATATTTCTGTCAATATCGCCTTGGAGGTCGCAAAGATGGCTTACGATGAAGGTATGTATTTTATTTAACAATTTTGAAATTATTGCTTACGTCACGTTCACGTACAAACATTGCACCGTGTGAGCATTTCTCGACTTGATTATTGGGTTTATTTTTTAACATAAGTAATTAGATTTTTTTCTTATTATTTTCATTTTATACTTTTTGATTTTTTAATTATTTTGAAGTTTCTATATTTTTTCCATTTAAATTTCATTACATCACTACTTTAATTAATTTATTATTTTAGTAATTTTGACCTGTATTTAATTATTTATATTTTTCTATTTTAATTTTGTCCATTTAATTACTTAAAAGTTCTATGTACGCCATACTTGTCAGGTGCATTGGTTTTAAGATATAACAAAATGTGTTAATATATGTGGGGGGCTATGCTATTCAAATAAATAAATAATCAGTATCACATGAACTGGTGCCGAGGGAGCGTCTATTAGTTACGTATGACAATAAAAAGGGAAGGGGTCGTCTTAAAAGTCTAACGTGGCTCTGGAACACAAAAGACAACTGAAGATATAACTAGTTTTTTCTAGTTTAACAGTCCTTTCTGCTCCGCCCAGAGTGTGAGGACTCATTTGATGACTAACTAAAAACATGTCATTGACGTTTTCGAAAGGTTATACGTACCTAGTACAAGAGTATACCTGATTGTATTTAAAATATTCTAGTTCAAAACACAAGGTTACTCGTGTAAACAGAGAAAACCCCTTTTTTGATAAATTTAGTTCAGAATGAACCAAATGTTCTTTCCTCTTACTGACGTAGTTTCTTTGTTTTCGTCCTTCCTTAGGTATTGCATCATTATACCCGACCCCAAAAGATTTATGTGCTTACTTATTAAGATTTCAATATGATAGCCGATACGTTATTCATTTACCGGAACAATACGATTGGCCGAAGAAAGCAAGTTGATTTAAAAAGGTACAAAGGCCAGCTTCAATCGATTGTAAACTTTGAAACATTGTTGTTAGAGTAGATTTCATATTAATTATAAAAGTGGGTAGTGTTCGAGTAAGTTAAGTAGTAGTGTGGAAAGTATAGTTCCCATTATATCTGTAATATTTACTCTTGTATCAGTTGGTTCAGTATAAATATAGTCAAATAACTATGATCAATTTTCTTATAATTCTGGGCGTATGACCAATACAATAATTATTATATGTATCTCAAATAGTAGCTTTGTAATTATAATTTCTCTTAACATGAATACTAAATACCTAAGTCACTGAAGAGCTGAAAAAGAGGCATTTGAAATCTGTTTTGCCCTGTTATCAAAAATCGGAGAAACATCTTGTTGAAATAGCGAGAAACCTCTATAGCTGACTCCTGACCTGCCTCCTCCTTACTCACGCTGAGGTCCTGAAACAGTACTACAGGATTACGTCTGTTATTGGGACAAAACGAACCTCTGTATCTGGGATTAGTCTTTTGACACAATTATTGTGTTGTATATTAACTTTGTTGGACTTGCGCCCACGTTCATTGTGACTCTTTCGTTCTAATTATGTACTTTATTCTAAGGTATGTTTTCTTTCACAGGGCTAGCTTCGGTATACCCCGAGCCGAAGGATCTCATGAAGCATATACTAAACCAGATGTATAATTACCACTACGAATGCTCTATGCCCATCGTGTGGGACTGGAAACCTGAGGAGAAGTTCGATGTAAGACCCATTGAACCTGTCCCCAAAAATATTTAAATCAGTATTCATTTATTTCGGTTATGTGTCAAAGTTAATAAGGAAATTCGTCACTTAAAATCTGTGTAGTTACTGCATGAAAAAATGAAATAATAGAAACAATTCTGTGTAGTTTTATGGATAAGTCGATTTTTTAATGGAAAGTATTCAATAAAACCCCGCCTCTATTCTCAAGATGGAAAAAGGTGTACTATTGTATACCCACGTTTTACTAAAACGATATCGATTTTTAACGTATTTCGCGGGAAACAAAGACAAGAATGTTAACTTGAATAGTTTACTTTTATATTATTATAATTTTCGTACATTTTTACTTGTTCTTTTAAAATGAGACAATTTAATAATAAATCGTATTTAAATACATCCGACTTTAATTTGTTAAATGCCAGGCAGTATACAGATAGATTTACTTTTACAAGTGCAGATGCCAGGCAAGTTATTAATTTTAAATATGGAACGTTCGTTTTGGAATGTTGGTAGTTAATGCAATAAATACGCGTTCAGTGCACAACGCCTTTTAATGGGAGTGTTCATGTTGTCCATGTATTATTGTTACAATAATTAATTTACACAAAGTATTTTATACCTCCGTAATATAAATACATATTTAATGTTCAAATTAGAAGCTATGTTATCGGCCGACTGTTGAGTTGGGGATATCTTGAGATTTGTGATATGCCGGCTGGTGTTAGATGGCAGGATTATGAATTGCTGGCGTATTGCGATATGCCCAGGCATATTATGATGTGGTCAATTCAACAGAGCCGACGACACAATTATTGTAATAACAGTTGATTTAAAAGTCCAGTTACTCGAATCTCTTGTTGTGTAAACTCTCTAATATTAGTTTTGGTGTTCTGTTTAAAGTATTATTTAAGTATTTTTTCCTCAAAAGTCTATATTATTAAACCAGTATTTCAGAAACTATTCACAGACCGTAGCACTATCCCAACACAGAGTGACTGGACTAAATATATATTTAATGTAGTGTTTCGACTGTATTCATCGTGTGCAAGTAGTGAGTAGTTGAGCATTTTAACATAATAATATTATGTCTTGTTGTATAATAGTCTTCAGTGTGAAAATAATAATCACGGTGGCCTTTTTTAACGTTGTTTTTAGCTTTGCTCACTAAATGTTACACAGTTGTATTTCAAATTATTGGATTTTCGACTTAAGAAGTAGTGTGAAACTGCTTTAAATATGTTTTCTCATATTTTTCCCATATAGTTAAATATAACATGATCATAACAATAGTAATTTATTGCATCTCATAGTTTTCATTTAAAATTGCGATGCGGCGAGCTATTTATTTAGTAACATATAATTCTAACATTATTTTTAAGTTGTAAATGAATTATTTAGCAAAATGGGATGAACCTACTTATATGTTGTGAATATTTTACATAATAACACTATACATTTTATGGGATGAAAGTTAAGAAGTCTAGTCACCGCAGCATCAAAATGCAGGTCATCTATTTAATATGCATTTCACATCATTATAATTATGATAAGCATTAGAAAAAGAAAAACAAACGAGAATAAAATAAAGACATAATTATATAAAGTAATCGACTAGAATTTCGAAGTATTTAATGGGGAAATGGAAGAGTTATAAAAAATGATTATTTGTTCTTTTAAAACTTCATTTTACACGCATTTATTTTATATTTTACATTTTTTGGACAGTTTGGCATGTGACATGATCTTCAGTCTGAGAAAATAATACTAAAAGATTATACAATGAGTAGGTAGTAAATCTCTATAATTATTACTCTATCCTTCCTATACCAATTTTACTTGGACTGGCGGAAAATATTTTTTTCTTCTAATTCTAGCACTATGCAATTGTCAAGCGCTCTATTCGTAATTTTTTTCTAATATTCTTCAGCGCCTAAGTCGAATACGTTTCCCACACCAAGAAAAACGGTTCCCTTTCAATTAAAATTACGTAGAAAGATATATAACACGTAACTCGGTAGTTTTATCATTGTAAATTTGACCAAGTATTATTTTTGAGTTCAGTATTTTTAATGATAGTGAGACGAATTTTTCGCAGAGCGAAATAAATCAATGTTTTTCTTTTTATTTTAAGTTGTCAGTTATTTATGTTATGTTACGTATCAGGTGATATTATGTGATTTACCTTGCTGTGACGATGTATAATAAAATTTATCCCTCTTTACATGTTTGTTAAATTTTTGACTTAATGTTGCTGCATATAACGGAACATTGGTCGTGTTATGGAAGCATTTTTTTTTGTAAGTTGGTCAATTATCTGGTAATACTATTAAAATCAGGGTTTTATTTTATTTTTACACTGATTTTATTGCGTCAATTAATGTGTCACGCCGTTAATAATGCAGCTTTCGGATATTTTTTTTATATAGTGATCATTAGTTTTACTTACAAATAAAAATAACATTATTGTGTATTAGTTTATGCGATTGTTAAAATGAAAATTATAGATGTTACTCATTAAACATGTTCCAAAGATATTTATTTATGTTTTATTTATATTTATAGCTGGATCCTTAAGTGTCACAAAAACTATAAATTTTTCTACTCTTTCTGCATTGACCTAATAGCGTGCCCCGGGAAGTGTGGATCAAATTGAACAAGGGTATAGGAGAGGTCATTTCCATTTTTTTTTATCTTTGAGACATAGGGTTCAAAAGTTACGACCACTTTTGTTGTTCATATAGGCAACAAATATATGGGAATTACAATTTAACACTTTAATAGTTATAAGAATATATCCCAATGATATCTCCAAAGAATCTCTATTCCATAGAGAAGATTCTCATATACGTGATTAAGGCATGCGGGCGGCGAGTAATGGGCGACTCGCTTCCGAACAAAATAGTCCATGCCCGGGTCGACGGCGCGTTGTGTTCCGCAAGAGTCAGCACAATGACGGGGGCCCCCCTTAGAGGGACAAAGCCTGCCGGGGTTGCGGGACTAACGAATAACGTGACCCCGGAGCGTAAATGGCTATTGAAAGACGCCGTGGATTTTAGTCAGTCAAGTCTGACCACGCTAAAAAAAGTACGTGATCAAACAGTACCCATGGTTTAATCGAGTAACTTTTTTGCAGGATTGTTTTTGCACTCTTGTTGGACATACCTGTCATAATACTTTAAAGCAATCTATCTCGGTTTTCAACCAAAAAGTTACTCCAATTTTCACCGATTGAATACTTACTCAGGGTAGACGAGACAATCACAATTCAAAAATATTTTAATCAGTTTGTTTGCAAGATAAAACGTTCTTCACTTAAATTCCGTTTCGCGCATGTTGCGCATTGGTTTCGCGTACGCATGACAGGGGCTTACAGCTTAGGTATTCAAGAACGCTACTTAGATAAGTATGGCAGCAACACTTTGCTAAGTAAGGCATTTCACACTGCGTTCGTCATGGCAGGCCATTCATTTCATAAACAATACTTAGTGAACTCCTTGCTATGAGGACACTTAGATTGAATGGGGCGCTGTGATTGGTTAACGTTGTGATGCGACTTCACTCGGGTTGACTGGCTGACAGATATACGTCAATCAAAACCACTGGTATATTTACAAGTTTTGTAATTTATATGAAACTTTTCAATATGAATACTAGTCTTTTTAATTCATCAGCACTGTAATAATTGAAAGGATTTTGAAAGTCACGTATCACTTTTCTTGTGCTGATTGTTCCTTGTGTATTTATCCTCTCAAGAATATAATTATCAAAATCATCTTCGCTGCTGAAATCCATCGCAATTAAACAAAATAAGCGTATCACAATTCACAAATCACTACAAACATAACCAAATACCCGATGCCAGTTTGACATTTTTGTTAACTGTCGCACTATGCGTTGCGTAAAGTAGCTAGCGAGCTACTTTAGCTGTGCGTTCATTATAGTAAGCGCATAGTGTCGTTCGGCCCTCAAGTGTCGTTTATGAATAGGATTTTGGGACCCTGTGCGTCCGCGCGCCCTGTGAGACCTCATAGTAATGTTTATGAATACCAATGTTAGAGGCGCTGCCAGGCGCTGCCGTCGCACTAATAACTGCCACGTTGCAAAAGTATCTGTTAGAGGTCATACGCACGAGCGTTTTTTATAGGCGTTAAAGCGCCCGAAATAGAGCAAAACATACATTTCCGTATGTGTATCTCGTACACGTCAGCGTTTTTAAAGCGCGGCGCTTTTTAGCGAACTGTATTTGTCTTTAAGGGCCTTATCACACTAGCGGTTTGGAAGCGGTTGCGGGGCGGAGCGGCCGCACAGCGAATGCGTTGCGAACACGCCGCGGTTGCGCAGCGAATTCGTTGCGGACGCGCAACGGGATCGCCGCGAACAGCAAAGTGGACGCCATTTTGTACTGCCTCGAACAAACGCCAAAACGTACGCCCCACTTCAGATCAACGAGGAATTTTTTGTATGAAGACTCGAAAAATTCCTCCAGCGCTGAAATTTGGCATAATATGATAAGAGTAGGTGATACAGACTATAGATGCATAATCATCCAAATTTTTTTTTAGCCGAAATGTTTTTTTTTACCAAAACATGAATATTGCTTATAACTCTCTGCGAAAAATTCCTCAGCCTAATCTAATAATGGATCTTCCCAAATTCGTCGATGCTTTCGTTTTCGTTTTCGACGTTTTCGAAGTAATAACGTCAACAGCAATGTTTCCTCATCGGAATCCATTTTGTTACTGAGTGTACAAACACGCGACGAAACCGTAAGGGCCTTATCACACTAGCGGTTTGGAAGCGGTTGCGGGGCGGAGTGGCCGCACAGCGAATGCGTTGCGAACACGCCGCGGTTGCGCAGCGAATTCGTTGCGGACGCGCAACGGGATCGCCGCGAACAGCATAGTGGACGCCATTTTGTACTGCCTCGAACAAACGCCAAAACGTACGCCCCACTTCAGATCAACGAGGAATTTTTTGTATGAAGACTCGAAAAATTCCTCCAGCGCTGAAATTTGGCATAATATGATAAGAGTAGGTGATACAGACTATAGATGCATAATCATCCAAATTTTTTTTTAGCCGAAATGTTTTTTTTTACCAAAACATGAATATTGCTTATAACTCTCTGCGAAAAATTCCTCAGCCTAATCTAATAATGGATCTTCCCAAATTCGTCGAAGCTTTCGTTTTCGTTTTCGACGTTTTCGAAGTAATAACGTCAACAGCAATGTTTCCTCATCGGAATCCATTTTGTTACTGAGTGTACAAACACGCGACGAAAACGTAAGGGCCTTATCACACTAGCGGTTTGGAAGCGGTTGCGGGGCGGAGCGGCCGCACAGCGAATGCGTTGCGAACACGCCGCGGTTGCGCAGCGAATTCGTTGCGGACGCGCAACGGAATCGCCGCGAACAGCAAAGTGGACGCCATTTTGTACTGCCTCGAACAAACGCCAAAACGTCCGCCCCACCTCAGATCAACGAGGAATTTTTTGTATGAAAAATTCCTCCAGCGCTGAAATTTGGCATAATATGATAAGAGTAGGTGATACAGATTATAGATGCATAATTATCCAATTGTTTTTTTAGCTGAAAAGTTTTTTTTTACCAAAACATGAATATTGCTTATAACTCTCTGCGAAAACTTCCTCAGCCTAATCTAATAATGGATCTTCCCAAATTCGTCGATGATTTCGTTTTCGTTTCCGGTGTTTTCGAAGTAATAACGTCAACAACAATGTTTCCTCGTCGGAATCAATTTTGTTACTGAGTGTACAAACACGCGACGAAAACGTAACACATTTGCCACGCGTCCGCGACGTGTTCGCGACGGATGCGCGGCGTGTTCGCGACGGATGCGCTGCGCGTCCGCTCCGCCCCGCAACCGCTTCCAAACCGCTAGTATGATAACGGCCTAAGTGCTTGGCAGTGACATTGTCAATTCACATTTCAGCGCTTTTTGGGGGATACGGCCTACAATCAGAATAGAATACAGATGTCAAAAGAGGTCAAGACGATGACAAAACTTGTTCTTCTTCATGATTCAGGCTAGTACGGCGTGACGCGCGACTTCTTCTTAAATCTTTTTATCACAATCATCTTTTTGACAACGTCAGTCTACAAGATGATTGAACAGTTTTTTTAGCACCAGTTTTTTATTTGGTTTACACTTTGGACTATGTTTTTAACCTTATCGTTTTACATAATAAACCAAAATGACCGCTGAAAATATTCTGATGCATTTGTAAGTAGCAAGATCTAATTTTGTTGATGAACCTGCCCCTTCTGTTCGGGTTCAATTGCCATGGTTGGTGCTGTGGCCGAGCGACTGCTCTGACTGCTGTGTTGAGCGTCGTGGGTTCGATTCCTGTACGGAAGAAATTCTTGTATAATCTACAAGTCAATGTTCCGGGTGTCATTGGTTAGCCCAATAATAATGTAAATAGATGTACAGGCATCCACTTCACAGACAAAATTACTATTTTTATTTTGAGAGCTACCTATAAGTAACGCGTACTTACACGATAGAATTATCGTCAACAATTTAATGACATTTCTATCATGTCTGCTTCTCATCACTGATTTAGAAACTGGTGCCGATCCCGAACTATTCAGGAGCTGTTTCTCATTGATGTGGTCATGAAGATCGCCGATACCTAAAGGATCTTTTGATATGTTGGTTAAAGACTATAAAGGCTTATTATGACTCAGTGCAACATATGTTGCCTATGAGGGTTCTGGAGTCTTATGCACATAAAATAGACGCAATTTATCGCTCTGTCTTGTTTTTATGTATGGTGCATTCAGAGACATTCCCTCGCTGTCGAGGATATATCGCATATCCACAGGAATATCTAGCGTAAAGAGTATTCCAGGATTGATTGCCTGAGTTTATTTTGCTGAGGTCTGAGTCCTCTTAACAAACTTCTGGAGGATTATTATTTTGGGTGTTTTTTTTTCTGTTACAGAAACAACGTAAGAGCTGTAGCTTTCAATCGCCTAACAAAACCACTCTTCATCAAAAGTATTACAGAGCCCCTTATAAATAATATTCGGAGGTATGCGGATGATGGTACTTGTCCAAATTTATTAAGAGGCGTTGATTATATAAGATATCCTCATTTAAATAAAGTAAGTAAAGAATAAACAACTTGAATCATATAGTCATCGTCATCTGCCTAGCCCTTTTCTTACAATGCTGGGGTTGGTATCCAGTTAAACATAAGTATGCACTGCCTATTTTTGATCTCCATAACCCAGTAACTGGGTAATACCACCAATATCCCTCGGTAAGATTGGTTGTCAGGCTTTCGAGCTTCTGACTGTGCTCCACAAACATGAAACGTACAGTGACCAAAGCTAATATCCTTATATCATCATCTGATTAGTGTAAGTGCCTGCTCTTGCGAATAAACTAAGCCCGGCGAAGAGTTCGATGCCAGCTGAGAAACTTCGTTAAACTGTTTTACTTGTGTTTTTTAATTATTTAAAACAAAAGTAAAAATTATGCCGGTTAGCCCACACATAAAGGGATAAGTAGTCAACCAAGAAAAAAGTTTTCTGCTCTTTCTACTACTTACTCCGTTTTCTTTTTTCCTTCTCTTCCCAGTTTTTTTTCTTCTAACATTTTTTTAAACCTTAATAAAATACTTTACTTAAAACACTGTTTCTAGGGCCTCGCATTCACGATTGAAGAGCGACAGGCTCTTGGTATACATGGACTTTTAGCAGGAGCATACAAAACGCAACAGGAACAACTGGAAATATGCACTTACTCAGTGGACAGATTTAAAAACAATTTGAATAAACATCTTTATTTGGCCGAGCTACTGGTAAATATAAATACTCTTTGTCTAATAGGAATGAATACTGAAAAAGAATAGTCCGTCAGTTCATCAAAATATTTTGGACCCGTATTTTTTGTTTTACTTATTAAGGTCTAGGTCTTAGTTTTAGTGTGTCCTGACGTTACAAGCCCCCAGTCTTGAGACCGAAAATTATGTGACCATTATTTTTCTCACCCATTTTTCTCTAACTCTATCTGACGGACTTATTTTCAAAATTCCTATATAAATTCAATATGGCCAATATGACTGGCCTGTTGGTCTAGTGGTTAGTGACCCTGACTGCTATGCCGGGGGTCGTGGGTTCGATTCCCACCCAGGACAAATGTTTGTGTGATGAGCATGAACATTTGTTCTGTGTCTGGGTATAATTTATCTATAATATGTATGTATTTAGAAATATATAAGTATGTTTATCAGTTGTCTAGTACCCATAACACAAGCTCTGCTTAGCTTGGGACTAGATGGCGTTGTGTGATAGTTGTGGAATATTTATTTATTTATTTATATCCTAATAAAACCAGTGTCCCCTTGGCGTCCAAGCATGGTGAGAATCTCGTCCGGCAGGCAGCACATGACGTATGGACGGATGGACTAAACGTGGCATTCATTCTTCACATACCTACGTGTCTGACGAAAAACCCAGACCCGGAGCATATATTACACTACATTAAAGATACAAATAAAGCTTTATTTAACGTTAAAATATATTTTTACAGGATACAAACGAAAAACTATTTTACAAATTGTTAGGTTCTAATATTGAAAAATATTTACCGCTCGTTTACACTCCTACAGTGGGGTTGGTGTGTCAAAGATTTGGCCTAGTTTATAGAAGACCTAGAGGCCTCTTCATAACAATACATGATAGAGGAAACATTTACAGAATGTTAAGAAATTGGTAAGGTTATATTCAGATCCTTTTTTTCGTCCTCATAATAATAATTTAGGGGAGTAAGGGGGAGAACGGCTCTACCATCCTGCTGGCCCCAATCGTCAACTTTTCCTGTCAGTGGTTCGTACGAATAGCTGACGGCAGCCTTCTCTAGTGGCCGTGGTACTCCCTGCTGGATAACGAACAAAGCTCTGGCGGCTAAGCAATGGCCGTCCATATACCCATACAACTGACTAGGCAACCAGTTGGAAGAGGCCTCATCAGCCTTGTTCAAATAACTCCAAAATGGTCTGGTTCAGAAGGCAAGGGGAAACCACTGCACTATTTTCCCAAAAAAGTCATCGAAATCATTGCCGTAGTGCGCTTCGTTAAGACTAGACGTCAAAAGCGGACAGTGGTCTCAGCCAGTAGTGTCAGCAGTTTACAGACGCACGTAAAAGGAGCAGGGCAGTAGATGAAATATCGTTTGTGACAAACGCACACACACTGAAACAATGAATTCCATTTGCCAAGTCCAACCTTGATTGGCCCAGTGATCTACGGCGGTGCTGCTTGTATTGGGTTTAATTCCCTTATTTGTATGACCTACATTTTCGGGTTCCAGATACTGGCTGCAACCACGATACAGGAGTAAAACTAGTAGGGCAACGTTTAAAAAAATGTGATAAACTGTAGCGACTGTTCTTTTATCAGTTCATCGCTCAAATTAATAAAAAGTAACTTAGCACCTGCGTCATAGATTGTGGTACCTTCGTTACCGTACCATTCGTTCAATGAATTGAGCTGGTTTCATCCACCATGCTGTCGCTATCCAGTTTTAGGGGAGCTTGAAAAATGGATGTGAGATTAACGCTTGCTTGTAACGATTTTCATTCTTTCTTTTTTTTTAAACGTTGCCCCACACTTGGGATTTCTCCTGTATCGTGGGTGCTTTTACAAAATAGAAACACACATACACACCCAGAACAACTTCTTGTAGATCGTATACAGTTTTGTTCCGTGCGGTAGTTCGTTCAGCCACTGTGCAAACCATGCTGTCAAAACCGTCGGTCGTTTGAAAGTGCTACCCACAAATGTCAGATTGTGCTGATATTAATATTAAACATTTTTCTTCTTTTAGGCCCGTAGCGAATGTACGTGCTATTTGTGTTACTGATGGAGAAAGAATTTTGGGTTTGGGAGACCTTGGTGCTTATGGCATGGGGATACCAGTGGGCAAACTGTGTTTGTACACCGCGTTAGCCGGCATTCCACCTGGTTTATGCTTACCCATCACCTTGGATTGTGGAACCAATAATCAGGTAAGTGTGACATTAAATTTTTACTTATATTATAAAGCTAGTTTTCTTTGTTTGCTTGAATGCGCTAATCTCAGGAACTACTGGTTTCAATTGAAAATTATTTTTGGGTTGGTTAGCCTATTCACAGCGCGACGCAAGTCTACGATCCCTTACTTACGACTATTATATCCCTTGACCCGTGCCTGTGTATCATCCTCTATGGATTTGTATTGTGATAGTCGCCTGGATGCCAAAGTCGTAAGGTATAGGAGACTTCCGTCTCGTTGTGTACGAAGGGACGAAGGCAACAGATTATATGTAATCACGCTGCAACCAAAAGCATCCGAGCAGTAGGGGTCAAATCTACTGGGAACAGCTAGTACTTAATACCTTTGTTAGACCCCTGTAGGAGCACATAAACGAGTTCATCAGGATCGAGGACTGTAAGGTTCATGATTTTAAAACTTAGGAGTATGTTCTTAGAGTTGATATTTGTTTAAAAAGGGGAAATTCTTTTTTACATTTCATTTTTCGCTTACCTTTTCAGTTGCTGTTAGAAGATCCGATGTACATAGGTATACGAGAAAAACGTCTTCGTGGCCAGGAATTTGATGATTTTATCCAAGAGTTCATGGATGCATGTTGTGAGCGATATACCCACAAAGTCCTTATACAAGTAATTTTTACCATCTGATTTATAATTATTATACGTAACCTTACGATCGATAGTGATATTTATGATGATAGGTCAGCGTAGGACGTCCACCCGCTAGGTGGGCAGACGATCTTATGAAGGCCACAGGATCACGCTGGATGCAGGCCGCTTACAACCGGTCCTACTGGAAGTCTAAAGGGGAGGCCTATGTTCAGCAGTGGACGTCTTACGGCTGATATGATGATGATGATAAAAGCGATTTTGATGTCTACCTATATATTCTGTTGTTGTCTAACATAGAATCAAATGGATTCGTGTTATGACAGAATAGTGTACTATGCCTACTACTATGTCTCGCCTTGACAACATTTATATGAAAATGTTTTGGTGGGATCCTTTTATCTGCTAGTCTATCCTTAATGACTAAACTTTCAAGCTTCTTTTTTTATCTTTTTTTAACTCGCCTAAAAAGTATTTCAATACACCGATCTTTCTCTAGATAACCTGTAATAAAGAAAGGATATTCATTCATTGCTCCAATACAAAACGCTAAACATGATCATCAAGGCTTGAATTAAACAATAATATTTTCAGCAATGACAAGTACCTACACTGTGTTGTTCACAGTTTGAAGATTTCGCCTTGGGTAACGCTGTTCGACTTCTTGACAAATACAAGTCATTATATTGTACATTCAATGACGATATTCAAGGTACTGCGGGTGTCGTAGTCGCTGGTATGTATTCTGCTGTAAGAATCACTAAGAAGAAACTTGCTGAACACGTCTATCTGTTCCTCGGAGCCGGTTCCGTAAGTTGTTTATAATTTATTTATTTCGAAATCTATAAAGTTGCATAAAAAAGAGTAAATTATCATAACAACAAGAAATCATAAACTAATAAAAAATAAAACTATCATCTTACATCCATCTTCTCACGAAAGCTCTAACATCCACGAAATAATTCCATCCATCTCGACGCAAATAAACCACGCTCTGATTTAAGCAGTTGTTCCGGGTTGGGTGTTTGGGAATGTGAGTTAAATGATTTTGAACGCACCCACAACACAGCAGCTTAAAGTAGGGGGCAAAGGAAAGTAAACTGTATCTACACGGTTTTCAGGCTGGCGTTGGTATTGCAAATTTAATTTGCGATGCAATGGTCCAAGAAGGCACAACAATGGAAGAAGCTATAAAGAAAATCTATTTATTTGATGTTGATGGTTTTTTGTCGAATAAACGCCCGAGTGGCATACCACCCCATGCTACTAAGTACGGCAAAGATATGGAACCAACAAAGGATTTTGCTGGTTTCGTAAAGATTATCAAAGCTACCGCCCTTATCGGTAAGTACCTGTACAAGTACCGGTAGCAAATGTTACACGCCGACCTTTGGAAATGTATGATACACGTACGTACTTACGTACACGCTTGAACTGCAAATCAAATAAGTGTAAATCATGTTACCAAATCTTTACTCGTCCTCACTTTCTTATGTGTTTTAGGTGTGTCGACAGTTGCTGGTGCTTTTACGCCTGAAATTTTGAAACAAATGGCCCAAAATTGTGAACGACCACAAATCTATGCACTTTCCAATCCGACGATTAAAGCAGAGTGCTCGGCTCAGGATGCTTATGACAATACTGAGGTATGATACACTTGCCAATTTAATATGCACTTCCATGTTATCTCTCCACCAATCTTGGTTGAATGGTAGAGAATGTTTGGTCATCGGGTGGCCGTAGCCGAACGCTTGTCAGGTTCATGGGACTTTTGGGCAACGTGGGTCTGGGATTCTAAAGAAACATGTGAAAGAACAGGGTGGATTTAGTGTCAGTGGAGTATGACAAGGATCAAACGCTTGTCATTCGAAACGCCCTCCTTTCCGCTCTACTCAGGCTGCAAGGACTATCTACACTAAGCGCGCGAGTTGAATGCAGAGCTTAGGAATGCGGTAGTGATGTTGACAAGTATGGCAAAGTACTACACTGCAGGCGCGAGAGGTAGGGCGTGCGGGTAGCGGGGGGCTCTTCACCTCAGACCCCGACTGCATTCAACTCGCGCGCTAACTGTAGATGATTAAGACTAGATAATTAAGACAGGCAGACACTTCACTCAAACCTTATTTTTTAGGGTCGTTGCATATTTGCATCTGGTTCTCCTTTTCCTCCTGTCAAATATAATGGGAAGACATACGTGACAGGCCAAGGTAACAACTCGTATGTGTTCCCGGGAACGGCGCTAGGAGTACTCGCTTGCTGGGCTCATCACGTGCCTGATAGCATGTTCTTAGCTGCTGCTAGGGTAAGTCACAAGTATGATTTTGATTTATTTAAAATTTTGTTTTATATGACCGCATCGGACACCTGGGCCCGGGTAGCACGCAGCAAGTGGCTATGTGTAGTACTCGTAGTACAACCTTTTTAATGTGCCATCCATGTCGCCTAATGTGCCATATAACGGCACTTTAAACCCCCATGGTATTTTCAAAAGAATATGTTTTTATCATTTTTTTTTCTTTAGGATTTTATAATACCCCTTTTTTGGCGTCTCCGGCTTATGCAGCGGAAATGCAGGCAGCCGACAGATAGACTTGGCTAATTTGCAAAGTGCTGACTACGGAACTCTAAACTTAAATAATGACTTTACGGCTTTTGATACTTATTTTTTCTAGTGCTGTGCAAACAACGTCACCGAGAAAGATTTAAGTATCGGTCGAATCTATCCGGCCCTTGCTGACATCCCAACTTTATCCGTTAAAATAGCTGTAGATGTGATTGAAGATGCCTACAAAAATAGTAAGTAAGACCTCGTTTGTCAGAAATAGGTTTTCGCCGAGTCTTCTATGAAACCATGGTCGGAAATTTTACAAAACGACAGCGCTTTAAATTTGTTTGTGTTCAACACCCACCAGAAATGCACCAGTTTCAGCCAATACGTTGCAAATACCTACCAGAATGGATAAATACTCACCAAATTGTATCATGTACCTAGTATTGTAGAAATGAAGCTGTCGACGAAGCCCCG
Organism: Agrotis ipsilon; assembly: GCA_028554685.1. Classification (NCBI taxonomy): domain Eukaryota; kingdom Metazoa; phylum Arthropoda; class Insecta; order Lepidoptera; family Noctuidae; genus Agrotis; species Agrotis ipsilon. Next base: position 3,779,186 of record CM052961.1, on the reverse strand, counting down.
CTATGCGGGGTTTCTATTTCATGTTCCGGGTTTGAAGGAATCTAACTTAACTAAGTTAAAACATTTCCCTTAACTCACTTGCCAAAATAGCTCCATTGGTTTAATTATAAATACGAACAGAAAATAGTTTTTTCACTTCAGTAGCTCGAAAATGTAAGTTTTGCTGCCTGAAATCAGTAAGCAAAATGCGATTTTGCTCACTGAGTGACACAAAGTAACTTTTTAATTTTTGTGTTCAGCAAGCCACGGCGAATATCTTATTCAGCCTTGGGTTGATCATACAATTCGAAACATTTACACTCCATCTCTTTCCCGGCATTAGATAGAGAGAGAGACAAAGACCAGCCCTTTTTCCTTCTTCCTTTAGGTCAGGCAAAGAGTCAAGCCCATACAGCCACAAAGACCAGCCCTTTCGAAGTTCCGATTTTGAATTCGACCTCAACAAAGACAAACACGTTCGGAAATATGTACTAACTAAAGAAATTTTTCAAAAAGATAATTATGTCTTTTAATGCAATTTATTGATTTTTTAACTTATTGTTGTATTTAAACGAAAATAAGTATTTACTGTGAATAAAACTGATATTTAATCTGTAAATATTTATTTCTAGTTTCAATAATGTTATGTAAATATTTTGAATAATAAAATATTATGGCTGCTATTTCCGAATTCGCCTTAATTTAAATAAAAGAGCGGGAATAAGATATCGTGGCTGGCGTAAAGAGTGTTTATTATTTTATCTCCTAAAGTGTTCTCGCTGCTGAAGTGAAAAGTTATGTGTGTTACAAGAGAGCAAAGTTTTTTGCATTTCGTGCTTTTGAATCCTGAGCAAGCGAAGGATTCAACGATTGAATCACGAGCGTAGCGAGTGATTCTAAATTTGAATCCTGAGTGGTGAGGGATTCAAAAGCACGAAATGCAAAAAACGACTTTGCTCTCTTGTTGCACAAATAACTATTTTTTTAATTTACAGATCTTGCGAGCGTTTACCCTAAACCGAAGAACTTAGAAAAGTTTGTATTGGATTACATTTACAAAACGGACTACGAAAACACTATACCAAAAATGTATCCCTACCCCCAACCATCGGGAGTAAAAGTAAAATCGATTAAAGAAATGATGGAAGCATTGTAAGTATTATTAAGTATTACCGGTTACTGACATAAATATGCGTATTTGTAAAGTGATAATGTTTGACACGGAAACGCACACCTCGGTAGCAACGGGTTAGTCGCGAGATGGCTAGGCTTCGAATCCGACGCCTTATATTTATGTAATGTAATAAATAATTATTTGGCTCGTTGGTGGACTACTGAGCGTGTGTTCGATTCCCAATTCAGGAAGTAGTACTATTTTTTCCCCAATTGTTTCTCCGTAGTAGTCCGGAGTTACTTGTTACTTGATATATCTAGTGTCATTATCAGGATATTAATGTGTCCGATGCTGGGACACAGGCCTCCTCTCCACGAGAGGGAGTGGTCCATAATCCACCACGCGGGCCTAGTGCGGGTTGTTAGATGTCACATGTCTTCGAAGTTTTGGTTATAGTACATGCCGGTTCCCTCATATGTTTTCCTTTGCCGTTTTGAGAGCAGTGGTGATGAAATAAAATAAATAAACGAAATCATATTCCTGGCTGGGTTCGAAACCACCAACTACAAGTGGGCCAACAACAATACCACTGGGCCACCACTGCTCACTGATATAGTATACCACTCAAAAGAAAATAAGGGCCAACTTATTTTTGTCGATTTATTAAATAATATTTAAATATTACTGGTTATAATGACTGAATCTGATAAATATGAACAATTTTACTTGGAAATACACAAAAATTAAGTTTTTATTCCAATCAATCGTTAAATTAAACGAAATTGAATGAAAAGTGGGGAATTGCAGGAATGTATCAACTTACACAAAACATCAAAAAACTCGAAAAAAAATGTCTTTAATGTTCCAAAGTGTTCTTTAAAGCTTCTCTTTTAACTCTGTTCTCTCTGTGCTACTCATTTTAATGGAGGTGGAATGTTCAGGATTAAATACCAAACACTTTATTTGGGATTCTCTACCAGAAAGTTTTCAGACAGTTTATGAGATCCAGCTGGGTGTTGATGGGAATTTTACTTTTTTTTGCACTCCTCTGTAACTCATCTCTTAACTGCTGAATAAAACTCAGGTAAAAATCCTGAGTAGCCACTTCAGCATTGTAATTCGAACGTCAGCGAATGTATGCACTGTTAGTCGCAGCGTGTCCGCTCGAACATTATCCTGCTTGAAGATGAACTCAGGTACTCGTTGCTGTGCGAATGGGATAATGTGGAGTTGCACCACATTCGCTACGCAATTTTGAGCAGTTACAGCAAGGTTATTACGAAGTGCGAGCTCAGTTTTGCGTGATAGAGACAACCGCCCCAGAGCATAATTCAGATCTCATTGGAACAGTCTGTTTCAAGAGTGCGAGGATCTGAAACCTATTGTTTAGATCTTCTCTACACTCTAATGAATCGGTCTTTATTAAAAAAAAATAAGCCTGCAGTCATAAATAAAAAGCAATGAAGACCATTCAAAACAGTTAAATAATTTTTTCTCTTTGCAAATGTTTCACGATTTGCACCATACGCTCCAGTTAACTGGAGGAGAACCAAGCATCTTCTTGAGTATTGTTAGTCTTTATGGAGTCGATTCGGAATAGTCTAGTCAATTATAGGGGTGCCTGTAGCTCAACGCAATGGAGTTTGTACGGTCCGCGCGGTAGATTTTCGCACTATTTGCGCGGTTAATCAAACTTATTGGTCTCCTTAGGCTTTACTTACTTACTTTCTTCCTGGATCACGGCGTCTGGTGATATTACCCGTCTTTTGAGACCAGTTTCAAACTTTTTGAACCACTGGTTGGGAATATTACACCATAAGACCTACCTGTTCTGGCTATGCCCCCCCTGGATTAAGGTAACATCTCAAGTGGCTGTTTTTGCATCCATATGTCTCCGAATAAATGGCATAATGAGATTAAACAATCGTTATAGCCTACTTGCTGTGTAAGTCGAAGAAAACTCCGTTAGAAGTTTGAAAAATAAAAAACACCAAACCGTACATTCGAAGAAATGTTAAATATCTAATTAAAAAAAGTTATGAATTTCCAATTATGCAGTGGAAACAATATTAATACTTGAAAGAAACCATAACAAGGTATTTACCATCTATTATGTACACAGAATAAGAGTGATACTTGATTAAAGTGCAATTTAATAAGTGGCCCCTATTTTGTTTTGACGAGTATATAATTGTTAGGAAAAATAACTCGTTAATTTCCTTTTCAGTAACAAGAAATATAAAAAATGAGCAATAGAAATCTACTAAAGCAATCTGAATATACAGACAAATTGAATAAGGTTGGTTTATGATATTTGTTGTTGGTTAGTTTGTTTGGTTTTTGTGATCTATAAATAATCTTGAAGTATTTAAGTGGCTTAGAAGGCGATTCAAATAACTTTAAGGCGTTTGTCGCTCACCCGACGGAGTACAGAATCAATCCAAAATCCAAATTCTTTTCCGTATTATCCAACTGTCAACAATAAATTGAAATTTTTTTTTGTTTAACCAAAAAATAATTTGGGCACTTAAGTTTAGAAGAAACATATTTCAGGCAAAGTGTTAACGATATGTATTATTGATTATGTGGTCACTCTCGGTGTCAGAGTTACTTAAACCTCCTATGGTAAGACCACAGGCCTCTGAAAGGGTTTACACATAGCATCTTACACGGATTTTATTTTTTATTTGTTTAATGCACAGGTTAAATGATGCCAAGGCGTTTGTCTGTACCTCTGAAGAATCAAACAGCAGAGTATACTTTCGTTTTTCGCGTACGTGATGTTTTAGCATCAACACAAAGTTGACATCGATTTATACCATGTATAGATTTATGTATATTTATGGTCAACTAGAAGATACTAAAAATGTAAAAATATTGTAAAGTCTGTCTTGTTAAATTATTTTGTTTATATTATTAAATTAAAATCATGATTAAACCTATTTTGGTTTTATTTTAAAAAACAGAATTGACCACTTGGAAACGGAGTTTTTTATTTTACTTCTTTTTAAAATTGGGAAATAATTAACTGAGCCACATAATTACTTAAGCGCCGTATTCACGTTCCATCTGCTGTACGTCCCGCCAAGGCCATGCACGATGCACGACGCAAAAACACCGTGAATAGGCTTGACGTACGTCAATAATTATTATTATTTGTTTGCTGGATGTGCACGACCCATTTTTCATCCAGCGAGCACCCCCACCACCGCGAACGTCGTGCAGATGGACAGTGAATAACGCGGACGTACGACAGAGCAGTCCAGCATCGTACATGCTGGACCGTGTATAGGCTTGCTGTACAGCAGATTTAACATTTAGAGCTTGTCTCGAGAGAAGACTGCACGTGAAAATGGATAGTGAAACACTTTCAAGATTTATTGAGAAATATAAGTTCCGCATTTGAGTGTATTCTGTACGTTTATGATATTTTTTTTAATCCAAAATCTTTTCCTTTTTCTCTTCCTCTTTTCTGGTGCTGCTGACAACATCAGAAGAAGTCCCATTTTTGGCGTTTTGTTTAAACTGCTGGCATTTTCTAAAACTCGTCTTTATTAGTTCGATTGAATCTGCTCGCTGGATGCGCGCACGATAGTGTGTATGCTACATCCATCACAGCGACCTTGAGCTGACGTACAGCCGTGACAGATGGTGAATACGGCGCTTTATACAGCTAAGAATATTTACAGCTATAGTTAGAGCCAGATAAGTGTGGAATAAAATTCGTTGACCCCCGTGTACCAATGTATTCCAATATTTCAAAACCATTGGAAAAAATGTAAAGCCGCGTACAGACATCGCGAGGCGTGCGACACGAATGGTTCGTCTCGCATGCCTCGGGCTGTGTGGACGTGTGTGCTCACAGTGAGCATTCGCGCCATACGATCGTTGCGAACGCCGCCTCAGTACGAGCCGTGCGCTCCGTGTGGACGGACAGGTGTTGTTTGCGTTGCGCGCATGCATCATGGAGGCCAATACCGAGTCACTACTTGAGCTGGTTCAACTTTATGAAATTAATAGAGTGTTGTGGGACTCTAAACATTCTGATTATTACAATAAATGTAAAAGGGAAGACGCGTGGCGTCAAATATCACAGCAAGTCAACGACGACTGACGAACACCGTGCGTGGTGGTTTGTTTGCTCAGCTTGAGCATGTTTCATTCGGGACGCACGTATAAATGTACCATCGTATGAGACGATAAATGTACCATGCGAGACGAACCATTCGTGTCGCACGCCTCGCGATGTCTGTACGCGGCTTAAAGAAAGTGTCGTAACACGATCAAAATAAATGAATCGTGGTAAGGGGCGAACGTGACCCTACATTTTATTTGATATTCGAACGATGGTATAATGGAATTCTAACGATGCGTTATTAGGATCAATGACCTTTATTCCACACTTAATGGCGAGGACTATAGGCAACATTTGTAATTTACCAGGTAGATTATAAAGCCACGTATTCACTGAGCAACAATTGTTTATAAACTTTGTTTCAGAAACAAAATCTACGTGTTTCTGAAACAAATCATTTTGTTTCAGAAACATATAATTATTTTTTTTCATACACGTTGTGTTTACAGAAACAATATTATATGTTTCTGAAACAAAATGATTTGTTTCTGAAACAGAGTTTATAAACAATTGTTGCTCAGTGAATACGTGGCTTTATTCGTATCAATCGATTGTTTCATTGTTTACGTAATCACACAACATTAAGCGGTGTACGAGTAGGGGCCGTATTATGACATCTTAAAGCCAGAGTAGTTCCCGTGAGTGAAAGAAACAGCTATACAAGTCGTCTAGTGCCATTTCGCTCACTCACGGAAACTACTACTCGTGCTCCGTTCGGCGCCCGGCTCGCTTAGCGTAGACGCAGCTTTACGTAGGTATGCCTGCAGGTAACCGTCGGACAACTGAAAATACAAAAAAAAGAAATACAACTGTTTAGATTTTTTTTGCAAAAGTGTTTTATTCTTCAGCTGTCTTGTATCTACTACCACAGAACAAAAATAGAGGATTATCGTTATTTATATTTTTTTATTAACTGTGTATTTTGCTGCTCTATTTTTTGGTAGATTTACATAAGCGCCGTATTCACCATCTGTCACGGCTGTACGTCAGCCCAAGGTCGCTGTGATGGATGTAGCATACACACTATCGTGCGCGCATCCAGCGAGCAGAATATATCGGACGAATTAAAAGAGAGAACGTGTTTTATTTATTTAAAATGCCAGCTATTTTAACAAAACGCCAAAAATGGGAGTTCTTTTAATGTTATCAGCAGCAACAGAAGTCAGGAAAAAAATAGCAAGAGGTTTTGGATCTCGCTGGATGAAAAATGGGTCGTGCACATCCAGCAAACAATTAATAAAAATTATTGACGTACGTCAAGCCTATTCACGGTGTTTTTGCGTCGTGCATCGTGCATGGCCTTGGCGGGACGTACAGCAGATGGAACGTGAATACGGCGCTTTAGACTATGAAAAAAAGAAACTCTTTTCCATAGTCAGTAGATTTATGATTGAGGTTTTAGTTTTTCTTCTACGTACTTGTCAGTCATTGAAGAATTGTCAAAACTGGTCAAAACTAAAATTTCTTCTTAGATTTTATAAATTTTATTTTGGAAATGTTTTCTATTTTTTGGAAGAACATTTTGTAAGTATATTCACACATACATTTTTGTATAGATGTCCGGCGATACATTCGTGCTTCGTGAATAAGAGAAAACGCTCTATGAAGACGTTATATTTAAAAAAAAAGGTTGATGTTTGTAATCTCAGTTTTTATTATTTTAATAGTTTCAAAAAACGAATCAACACCGCAAGTATTACTCGCTGGACTTCACTCAAGAAGCCAAAACACCCACCAAATGCACATTTTTCGAAAAGTGCATTAAAATTTGCTGTTCCTAGCGATATGGTTGTTACTAATATGAATAAGGGCTTCGAACGTTTAAGAAATCCGCGGTTTAACAGGGTATGTATTGAATATACATATCTACACTGAGACCAATTAATAGAAACCGATTGTTTAAGATAACTCCAAAATGTTCTACTCTTATTACAATCCATAAGGCACAGGGTGTCTCATCGGGTAGGTAACCGTAACCCTGAAATGTGAAGGGCCATTGAAGGACACCATAGAGTTTAATCAGTACAAGTCTTAAAGTCCTTTTTGACCTGCGCTGGGAGGTGAGGTGAATGATTCCTCATCATTAAATGATTTTACCACGAGAAAAAAAGATTACTGTATTTTTAGACGAAATTCTTACGTAATAAAAGCTTATTTTTCAGCTACACAGGTTTGTTATTGCTTGCGAAAAAAATACTGAACTGGTTACCATTGCATTATAAAAATAACTATTTTCGACTAACTGCAATGTGTAGTAATGTAGTGCTGGTTAATGGGCTATGTTCATGCTTCTAAATTAGCATGCACGTTGCGATATTACAACAACTAGTAGACTATTTTTGTGAATTAATAAAGGATAAGTAGTAAAACAAACATATCTCAGAACGGACTAATATTTCAGACTTGGTGCCATAGAATTTTTTGTTCAGCTTAAAAATACCTATCCAACGACGTATCACATGTTACTATTGGAGGGTGGGACCAGATTTCATAGAAACCCTGGCATCATCCTTTGAACTTTATTGTATTTTATTAGAACTTATATTTGCGTGCGTTTTTTAGGGTCTCGCATTTTCTTTATCAGAGCGTCAGACACTCGGAATCCACGGTCTTTTATCAAGCGAGTTTAGGACGCTTGAACAACAAATGGCTATATGCAAACTGTCTGTTGACAGATACAAAGACTCATTGAACAAATATGTTTATTTGTCGGACTTACAGGTAAATGATACTATTCAGTGTTCATCACAGATACTGAATGTAAGAGCGCTATGGTCACTTGCATTTTACGAGCTGGCGTCTCTCGCGTTCAGCGGGCATTAACGCTCGCCACCCGACGACGCGCCGTTAACGAGCCGTCAACGTCGCGTCTGTTACAAAGACGCTTACGCTCGTAAAACGCCAGTGGGATAGAGGCCTAACACTGTACGAAAAACTTGTGATAGATTTTAAAATAGAGAAATACTTTAGATGAACACTAGTATCAGGCAGTAGCTGCTCGACATTCTGCTAAACTGAAACTATTTGGCGCATTCGTGGGACACAAAATTATCATTCTTTTTTATCAAATTATACTTAATATCTATATATATAATTTTATTTTGTTTAATCTTGTGTGATCTCGTGGTTCATTTGAGATGTTTTGTGTTTCCACTTTCAGGACACTAATGAAACTTTATTCTTTTCATTACTGAAGCAAGATTTACAAAAATATATGCCGTTGATAAATTCTCCGACCGTAGGTTCGGCATGTCAGAAGTTTGGTCTCATCTACAATAGATGTAAAGGGCTATTTGTAACTATCCATGATAGGGGACACGTCATTGATGTTTTGAAAAATTGGTGAGATATTAAAAGTTGTTTTTCTCCCTTGATATGAGGTTCTTTTTGCATTCGTAGAAACTTGACATTTCAATGAAGCTTCCGGCATTTACACTGGTCGATTTTTCGGTCGATTAGCCTTGCGACCTGCCATGCGGTAAAAATCGAATGGCTAAATAATAATTCGACTAGTTTTTTGCTATTATTTTTTCAGGCCCCACGACTAATTGACCGAAAAATCTAACCGAGTAAATGAGTCTGTCTGCCGAGCAATCTATTCTGATATCTAGGTACGCCAGAACAAAGTGCTCAGGTAGATCTGTGACTTCAAAGTGAAATATAAAACCCACAGTAGTACCACAGGTTTTCTAGCAATAGATGTCCCTACCTGCAGACTAACCTATGCAAGCGCGGCTTACACTAAAAGATAGAATGCGAATGGAATTGCAAGTGGATGAATTGTTTATTGTCGTTGAGCTCAAGTCGAATCAGCAGGATTTGAAAATCCGTTCATCATTTCAGGCCAGAGAGTGACATCCGGGCAGTTGTAGTGACTGATGGAGAAAGAGTACTGGGACTTGGCGACCTGGGCGCACATGGTATGGGTATATCCTTGGGAAAGACGACACTGCTCACAGCACTTGCTGGTATAAAACCTCAGCAGTGTTTGCCTGTCTGCCTTGATACTGGGACCAATAATAAGGTCAGTTGCATTAAAATTTAGGCCATCATGACGAGAATAATGATAATGTGATGGACCGGTGGCTAAAGCTTGAACACACGAAGTTATGTGTTGAAGTATTATTATTTTTAAACTAATATACACTTTTTGAGTTTATTTTACACATCGCTGATGTCAGTGAAAGAAAAATAATTATGTAATCAATAAAGTCTGAAATCGCCAACCAATCTTTGGCAGGTATGGTGAATAATCTTCGTGTATTCGCTGTTTGTGAATAGACACGTCATTTCTGACAATCTGTTCTAGAATTCCAGGCGTGGTGTTTTCCCTAGGGATATGCCCTAACAGGCGTTGCACAGAGGGGCCACGGTCAGATCTTTTAAGAGGAAACTGGCCCTCCTCCCATGTGCTAATGGTGACCATCAGGGTGGTTTAGAGAGGTATTAATCGCACACTCCCGGTCTTATCCCCATCCCCAAAGACCGGTGGCCTTTTGAGGGTTACCCTCCGATAACACAAAAAAATTTAGAAAAGACTTAGTAACTAGCAGAATACATCTGGATGTAAAATGCTATGTGAGGATGTTGTATTTCAGACGCTTAAAGATGATCCTCTTTACATTGGACTTCGAGAACAAAGGTACCCCCGTCAACCATATGACGAACTTGTTGGAGAATTTTTGAGTGCAGTTAAGACATTGTATGGACCGCAAACCTTAGTGATGGTTAGTACTTCAACAACATTTATTCTGCGCATTGTTTTGATGACGTACTGTTTCTTCTACAGATTTGAAAATTATTTAAGATTGAATACATGTACAAATAATAAATTAAGCTGAGGTATAACTACGATGAACCCTGTATACGGCACGTAATCTTTAAATTTGTACTGTATCAGTCACGTAAATACCGTAGACTTTTAAAATAAGAGTATAGAAGTTTCCATCGCGTTGTTTGCTAAGGGACTTGTCGATAAAATAAATGTCATCCATAAGCCAGATAAAAAAAAACCTTTACAGATGGAAGACTTCTCCACGAAAAATGCTCATCGACTTCTAAACTTATTTCGTGATGAATATTGTTTATTTAATGATGACATTCAGGCCACAGCCGCTGCAGTAGTTGGTGGCCTAATGGCAGCGTGTCACAAGATCACTCGACAAAACCTGAAGGATCACACTTATTTATTTGTTGGAGCTGGCGCTGTAAGTTCTGTTCTTTCGAAATTATAATTTAAAAAAATAATTGAGCTACGTTTGGCGGATCAGCTACCTAGTTTATAATTATGTATTTTTCCTTCTGCTCCACTGTTTTTTTCTGATTTATTTCGTTGCAGGATCCAAGACAGGAAAATTAATTCTCCGGCACACGTTGAGCTTCATTGTCTCGGCGTTTTTCCGGTGGTGTGCCAATGTTGATTCCGACTTAAAGTATTTTGATAACAGTATGGTGGGTTTACCTAGTTAATAATAATTTATTTTTTGTTCAGACTGGTGTTGGAATCGCAAATCTGCTGTCCGAAGCGATGATTGAAGAGGGCGCCTCTAGTGCCTCTGCTAGAAACAAGTGCTTCATGTTCGATCTTAACGGTCTATTGGCACTGAAGCCAAATGTGGAAATACCTGCTCACTCTAGAAATTATTTCCGAGACTTGGACCCAGAACCTAATTTAATTAAGTGCATTTCGAAGTTTAAAGCTACATGTTTAATCGGTGAGACTTTTAGCACAGAATAGTCTTTTGGTGACATTTTATGATGACTGCGATCGTAGAGATCTTGTAGGAATGTGATTATGCGGCTCCCCCTTTAGAATAAAGGACTCATCAATCAAGCAATTAATACGGCGAGATTTTTAGATATTTACTATGCTTTTCAACTTAGAACAAGAAAACTTTGGCTGCCAAGGTCATCGTATCAATCATCGTAAAATTACGTTTAAACTTTGTGCAAATTAATTTTCAATACCTATTATCTTATTTATGTTATTTTCATAATACATATTAATGTTCATTTAAGAGTTTGTATGTATTATTTAGTTTTAAAATAGGATATTTACCAAGTTTATTGTTTTGAGTTTCCGATATTTCGGCACTGTTGCAAGCGCCATGATCACGGATGAACTGAACGTGAGATAAGTAGAACGAAATATCGGAAACTCAAAACAAATAATTAACATGGTAAATATCCCGTTATAAAACTAAATAATAGTTATAGTGACCATGTCAGTCTAAAAAGTTTGTATGTATTTGAAAAGTGTGAATGAAGTAACAGTATGACGCCAAGGGCGACCAATTTTGAGTTTAGTTCCTTCATTTGAAGCTATAAAGTTTTACTATATACTATTCAGAAATTCACTTGTCATAGTAGACTAAAAAAGAAACAAAAAAATTTCAGGTACAACGGCATCCCGAGGTGTGTTCACACCAGCTGTCTTGAAGGAAGTGGCCAAAAATACTGAGCGGCCCCTGATCTTTGCGTTGTCCAACCCGACTAATTTGTCAGAATGTACCGCTCAAGAGGCTTATAAAAATACGAATGTATGTATCTTATATTGATTGTAAATGTATATAAACTATTCTAATTGCAAGTTCGAAGATGATTTTATCTCACGAGAACGTTAATTAACGGCAGTATTAGTAATAATATTAGTGCTGAAAATATCGCCAAATAATGACGGGAAACTATGCAGTGTCTTTTTGTCCGATATACCTCAGTGCCCTAAGACGAAAGTCTTCAACCAATGTTACCAGTGATGAGTTACGGCATCGAAACGTGGTCCTTCACTATCGGCCTCATCTCAAAGCCGCCTCAGCGAACTATGGCTCTCCACAGCCCTCTGGCTATGCTCGGTGTTTCTCTGCGTGATCGAATCCGAAATGAGGAGATCCGTAGACGAACTAAAGTCACCGATATAGCCCACCGAATTAGCAAGCTGAAGTGGCTATGGGTAGGCCATATTGCTCGCAGAGCAGATGGCCGATGGGGTCCACGGACTAGCAAGCGCAGCGTAGGACGTCCACCAACAAGGTGGACAGAGGACGCAGGTCGCTTCCAACCGGTATATGTGGAGATGAAAAGGGGAGGCCTATGTTCATCAGTAGACGTCCTATGGCTGAGATAATGATGATAATGAATGACAAAAACTTAGCCGTCTATTAAGCGAAATTGAACTGATAGACGGACATATATACATACGGTCAGCGGATTCTTAGTAATAATAAAAACCCTAAAAAATATTATGTCATTTCTCTCCTTCTAGGGTCGTTGTATTTTCGCTTCGGGATCGCCGTTCCCTCCGGTCATGTACAAAGGACAGCGGTTCTATACTGGACAAGCCAACAACTACTATATATTCCCAGGAATAGCATTGGGAGTGATCGCTGCGAATGCTAGCCGTGTTACTGATGCTATGTTTCTTATTGCTGCTAAGGTCAGTCTTATGGTCCGTACTCACTTATCATCTTACCACACGAAAGATAAACATCTGTTCAACACTTACCGAAAAAAACTGACAACGTCAATACGACATTTCACGTTGATATAAAGGTCGATTTGCAGTTACACTTTTTTTTAGCCCAAGCGTTCAACAGATGTTTATATTTTTGTAAGGTAAGGCGTATAAGGTAAGGCATATTTTACTCGATTGAACAAATAGGTCGGCTGAAAACCACGGCACGGGCTTTCATCCATACATTCGGCATTTTTATTTATATTTGTATTGGTCTAATTTGAGGCCGAGAATTCGTATCATACAAAACTATTTTTAACGGACTTGGGAAGGATACTTCAGCCAGTCAGGCAGGACCTGTGGGACATTGCCTGACACCTAGGCGACTTTTCATAAACGATATCCTACGAAATGTTAGTTCTACGATGCAGAACTATGAGCCTTCTATACGTTTGTGGCGCCATCTACAACCAGTCAGAGATGGCGCCACAAACACAAATATGGCGTAGGAAATTAGTTTTAAAAGAGACGCCTAGATGTCGTTCAGTGTTCCGTGGGACAATATCATTCATTGTTTAACTAGAGTCCCGCCATGAATTCTGCGGAAATCGGTGGTGCAACATTTTTTAATCCAGTTTGATGTAGGTAATGACAGCGTCACGACATAAACACCGCGCGCGTTAAAAAGACGGCTGTCGTGTCGTGGCGCGAAGTTTACGTAGTACGCTAAAAGCTATGTAGGTGTCACTACAATATAATATCACAGCAAGCTAGGATTTTATTTGTCTCATAAGTGAATCAACATCAATCTGCAATGTCGACTTTATTTTAACGTGTTAAAATTTAAATTAACTTTTTTATGATCATTGCAGACTTTAGCCAGACATGTCAGTGACGATGATGTCAAACTTGGTCGTATCTACCCACACATCAATAATATCCTGTCTTTATCACAGTCCATTGCTGCTGATATTGTTTCGTATGCATGTACTGAAAGTAAGTGAAACATTTTTTTTTTTGGCGACAACTTTTTACATAGTTATCAATAATTAAGTCTTTGTGCAGTATCGCTTTGATATGAAGGGTTATTTCCCAAAGTACTTATTTTTTTTTAATAAATTCCATCTTATCTACTACAACTGCAAACCAGTATTTGGCGTAGATATAAGAGTTATTTTATAGTTTCTCTTTCTTGGACAAATGTTCGTCTTATTGTTAATCTGTTTGTGGTTAGACAGTAACTGTCTTACTTACTACTTTTAAACATTTATTTAAAAAAAAATGTAACTATAAAACGGCATTTGACATTGATTTAAGATCCGTTTTGCAGTTTCACTTTTGTCAAGTAACTATTAGGTGTTTAATAGCCGTTAAACTTTTGTAGTAAGACTGATCTGTGCAGGAATATTTTTTCTTTTAAAGATGGCGTTTTCCAGCGTAAATCAAATAAATTGGTTGTTTAACGATTGTTTTGCAGATGTGTCATATTTATATCCGAAACCAAAAGATTTTAAAATGTTTATAGAGAAACAAGTATACGAATTTAAATACCCATCCAAAAAATTTGATGACAATGCTATACTTGAGAGTAATGATGAAAGTAAACTAAAGAAAATCGAAATTATTCACCAAAGTCTACTGTAAGTATAGTTAAACCAAAAGGTGCTTCGATAAGCTTTCTTTCGCTATCTCGACTCAGTAGGCTGTACGTACAGGTTTACTAGTAATGGTTAAACAACTTATAAAATGTATATGAGTAACATATCGTAATTTTTTTTTTTTTTTTAGCGTGATAAAATCATCAGATGGGACCTCCAACCCCGGGCAGGGCGGGAGGTACTGTCAGACTTGTACTGACTAAAATCCATGGTGTCCTTCAAGTAGCCCTTTATGTTCCGGGGTCACGGTAATAGAAATAAGTCTCGCGACCCCGGCAGGCTTTGGCCCTTTGAGAGGGGGCCCCGTCATTTTGCTGACAGCTCTTTGTGGCGCGCGTGGAACACGACGCGCCGTCGACCCGGGCATGGTCCATTGTCCGACAGCGAGTTGCCCTTTACTAGCTGTCCGCATGCCCGCGCGAAATAATGTATGTTAAAAGATGTTTTCAACACATTTGCTCGTAAAATGCATTTACAAAGCCTGTATACAGTGTTCGAAAGTTAAAAATTACGGACCATACAACGCAGCGTGCGGTAAAATAGGTACTCTCACCTAAGTACCTGTTTTACCGCACGCCCCCTTGTAGAGCAACGTGCGTTTTCTTTACGGTTTTTTTTTAATTTCCAAAAAAAAAAAAAAAGAATTCCACCAAAGAGTTTCACATTATGAAAATAAACAACCTGACTGATCGAACCTCCTTGGAAGAGCTTTTGCTCAATACGTTGTCTCACTTTAATACTAAAGAGTAAATGAGATGAAAGATGTAGTTCTAATTTTCACCACGTGCATGTGGCGCCATTTTCAAAGTCGCGCCATTTTCATATTAGGAACTTCAAAAATTGTTGCGACTAATCTGAGTTCAAGGGAGGAATCTGATATTAATATGGATAAATGTGTTGAAAAACATTGTATGACACACGTGCAGAAATTGGTAATTACAAACTCGTGACTACGGTACGCCCTCGGGCGCCTTCGGCGCCTCGGGCGTACGTAGTCTACTCGTTTGTAAAAACCAACTTTCCGCACTAGTATCATAAATAACTATTTTCAATTGCAAATGAGAGCTTGTTTTTTATTAATTAAGCCGGACCTCGGAACTCATTACTATGTTCTTAAACGGTTTTTTTTATTTGTTTAAGATTGCATAAAAAAATCAGAAAAAAAAAATTGTAGAGATAAAAAAAAAATTATAGTTTTAATTTTTTACTTAAATAACATTTTTACTTTCCAGTCGCGGTCGTACCCAAAGTAAAAGGCGGCGACCAAGAAGCAAAGAAAAAACATCTTAAGTATATAAACATAACGTGCTTTTTTGAAACTAGTTTATAATTTCTACACAACCGTGTTTATTTTAGCATTTGAAGTCTTATTAGTACCGTAGGTGAGTCTCTAATAGTATGTAACATATCCAATGTTAGAAGTGCGAAAGTTTGTAAGATGGATATGATGGATGTAGGTAAGTTTCAAAACTACCTGAATAAATCTGTAATAGCGAGTCTCCTCAGTGCCTCGGAAAGCACATAGAGGCGTTTGTCCCGGCCATGTGTAGATCTTTGTCAGTCATTACTGTTAGTCAGATGAACATTAGTCTGACAACCAGTCTTACCATGGGGTTGTGGAGGTTCGATAGGCAGTCGCTCCATGTAAAATACTGATATTCTGTTGCATCTGGTTCGACTGAATGCCGACCCTAATATAGCTCTTTTTTATTTACTTGGTTAAATCATTAAATGAGTCCTCCCAGCCAGGGCATGGCAGGAGGGACTGTCAGACTCGTACTGACTAAAATCTACGGTGTCCTTCAATAGCCCTTTACGTTCTGGGGTTAAGGTAATTCGATAAGTCCCGCGACCTACCCCAATATAGCTGGGAGAAGGCTAGGCAGACGATGATATGATTATATTATAAGTAATCTTATTTTTACAGATTTTCTGCTGCTCTGCCATTTACAATATTTTGAAGTAGAAGACTAGATTTCATAAGAGAAGATGACACAAGCGTTTTTGAAACATTTAGTATACTGAAATCGATTCTAAATAAGTAAACTTCTCACGTCAAGAAATCTTTTGACAATAATACGAGGAGACATACCGATGTCATGATATTGACTTCAGTACTTATAATATCTAAAAACGTGATACGACTGTGAAATCAATCCATCACCTTCATCCTCGTCTTCTTCATAAATCTGAAAAATGATAACTTACGTGTTATTAATTACCAATTATTATTTTACTTTTAGAGTTATCTTTATTTAATTTTACTTTGTTTTGTTAAAGAATGATATACCTATTTATAATTTTACTTTACGAGTTATTGTTTAAATTATTAAAAAATAATAGATTATAATATTTTTTCAATTTATTTTGAATCCTAAAATAATCCTTTGTGACTAAAATGAAATGCGTCAGCTAAAGTATAAAAGTCAGCTATCTTTGTTTCTTCGTTTTTCTCCTTTCACTTTTTCTTAACATTTTTCAATTAAAAAATAAAATAAAAGTATAAAAAATAGCAGCCCAACGGCGTCGGAAACCGTCCTCTGGTGATCAGTATAATATTAATCTTATAATTGTTAGGTCTTATTAAGCCATTTTTATCCTAGAGCGAAGTTTTACTTCACATTCTGAAACGAAGTTTAACAAGTATCGATTAGGGTTGAATAAAATGAGAGCTATCTGACTTGCACGTCATGTATCGGACAGGCCCGAAGTCGGTCGTCTAACTGGCACAATATCCGGGGGTTATCACACGACACGCCAGCTGTTACAGTGTCGATTACACTGGACCGTTGCCACCGAAAATGTTTGCTATACACACAGATGTTATAAAGATGCGATTCCACCGGTGTGCGGCACTGTGCGGCACAGTGTGCGGCACAAATGTTTACTCTGGTCAACTCACTCATGCAACATGAACAAATTGTGCACGCACACCTGGATGGACTTGTTGTTTATGCGCGCATTGCTCAAATCATTTCAGATAAAACGTTCACGCACAAATGTGCTGAACTGTGCGCGAACAAGTTGCGTCCAGGATTGTCGGTGGACCCAGGGGCTAAACGCGATACCAGTTTAGTACGCGCACTGCTGAAATTCTCCATATAATGTGCATCAAATAATGTGCCGCACACTATTTTGGTGGAATCGTACCATAAATAATCGTGTCATATGTAGGTGAGAGTGTTCAGTTGTTCATACAAATTGGCGCGCCAAAAGTTTTGGGTCGCGTTCGATTATGGAACTCGACCGTTGGAATTTAGAAGTTTTTTAATTGACAATTTTGAGCGTTTCGTGTATGATATGACAGGATTTATTTTGTTTGATGATTAGATTTACATGGTCTGTTTGTTGGCGGTTTGGAAAAGTATTCAAATTAAAAATTACATTCTGTAAAATATTAACTAATATTATACTTGTAGAAATCTGAATATGTAAACGGATGAATATGGATGTTAGTTTTGACTCCCCTCCAATAGAAATAAGTCAGAACAAAACATCAAAATCAGCGTATAAAGTTCCTACTGCTGGGATACCGGGGACGGTAATCCATTACGCGGGCCTAGTGCATGTTGGCAGATATCATAACGTCTTCATAATTTTTTGTTCATTGTAATTCTGGTTTCCTCATGATGTTTTCCTTTGTCGTTTCGAAACTACAAGCCTGTATTATTATAAAACGATCAACGCAGCTAAAATCGCTGGAAGTCAGCACGGCTAAAATCATCATGTTGCATGAGCGGATTCAAGAAAATTCGTCCACTAAGGAAAAATGGAATTTAAAGTTTTCATAAAAATTAGTTTATATACGATTTACTGAAACTGAAAATTTGAACCAAATTGATCAAACACGTCTCTAAAGACTTTTGGAAATTCCAACCCACAAAGGGGCAAATGGAAAGTATAGGGGAATAAGATGAAATTCTTCTTACGTGCAAGAAGTTGCTAAGGGTAAAGTGATAATAGATATAGAAAAAGAATACATATTCTGATATTCCCAAGCTTCAATAACTCAGCCCTCGCCAAACAAAGTAAAGTATGCAGTAATATTCTCCATGACAAGCGCCTTTAGAGCTAAGGATTTGTCATGCAAAAATTGAATTTACAAATTCGCGAATGTAGAACAGAGAACATGTAATAGTCATACATCACTTCCCACCTGTCTTGGCTCGCTACATGTTAGCAACGTTTATTTTACTGCATGAATACAAAACCTCTATTCGACGGATATGCTGTGGGACTCAGTTGCATTGGAGCATAGGTTTTGTTAACTTTCTTCTGAGTTTTTTGGTTCAGATATGGTATAAAATGTTTTGTTATCTGTTTCTATTTTGATGTAGGGAACACTTATTTGTTTAATGATGATTAATGAACAAGAGCTGGTGTAAGTCGCCACAACGCGTTCTCCGCTGTAAACTTTGGGAGCAATTTTTGTACAAAAATAGTGGGTAAAATTACCATTTTATTATCATAATTTTCTAAAAATTAAAAAGAGAAATTGAAAGAGTCTATTGATGAAACGAATCGTCCTATCGGCGAAAAGTCCCTAGGTGAAAGGTTATATCAATGAACCGGGCATAAATAAATCGTCGGATCGGCGAAAAGTCCAAAGGTGAAAGAGCCTGTCGTATACTATGTAGGTAGATCAATATCTTAACTTTGTAATAATAATTAGGTTGTGGGTATTTAATAAAAATCAGTCTTGGTCAACCCGTCTTTCATTTACGACATGGTGGCAGCGGTGTTGAGTAATTAATTAAAATTAACATTGAATAATCTCAATTTATGTTCAAAAATACCGTAAAAGTGATATTAACCAACGTAAACAATTGAAAACAATGGAACACGCACGGCCTCCGGCGGAATTGTGCTTGGAAGGTGGGCCGGCCACTCGAGCCGAAGCGTGGCAAAAATGGCTGAAGCAATTCAACGTGTTTCTAAAAGCGTCTGGAGTCCACAAAGAAACAAATGATGTCAAAGCAAGTTTGTTGGTGAATTTGGTCGGATCGGAGGGGTACGATGTGTATACAACTTTCAAATTTACTAAAGACGAAAACAAAGAATGTTACGATACGCTCGTGTTAAAATACAATGAGCATTTTGGAACGAAACACAACACCACGATGGCTAGATTCAAGTTTTTCACTAGAAACCAGGAAGAAGGCGAATCTATAGACGACTATGTGACGGCACTAAAGCTTCTCACTCAGCGATGCGAGTTCGAGCATTTAGAGGAGGGCTTGGTGCGAGACAGGATCGTGTGCGGGGTTCGAGACGGCAAGCTGCGCGATCGACTACTCAGGGCAGACGACCTTACTCTGGAAAAAGCAGTAAAAATCTGCCAAGCTAATGAGATGTCCATGGAGGAACAAATGCAGATAGAGGGCACCAAGACTCAGGTGGTAGCAGTGGATGCGATGTACGCGCGCGGCGTGTACCGCGCGGGCACCAGCGGAGGCGCAGCGCGAGGCGCCGGCGGCGCGGGCGCGGCGTTGCCGGCCGGGCGAGGACGCGGCGGCCGCGGCGGCGGCGGCGGGGCCGGCTCGCGCCTGTCACAGCGCGGCGCGGCGGCCGGAATGGGTGGCGAGCCCGCCCAGCAGCGTGTGCCTGGAAAAGTGTTGTGTGCTGCGTGCGGTATAGGCAGTTGTGATAGCTATAAGTGTGCGGCTAAAAATGCAATGTGCTTCTGGTGCAATGAAAGAGGGCATTTTAAAAACATGTGTCCGAAGTTGCGTAGGCGCGTGTTACAAATCAACGCTGGTGTCAAACCCGACGCCGGCGTGAGCGTTGGTGAGGATGACGACGGATTGTACTATGTTTCTTCGCTATGGGGCCAGATGGATCGTAAGGACTCAAAATGGTATGAAACTTTGATTTTTAAATGTACCGGGGCTAGTGAAAGTTTTAAGTTAGATTCAGGGTCAGATATAAATGTAATTTCACTAAATACGTTTCAGAAACTAGGGCTGCCAAACGAAATAATAAGTTCAGATAACACGAGGGCGCAATCATTTTGTGGCAATTATATACCGATAGCTGGTTATTGTTATTCGAGATGTACTTATAAAAACATTGAGTATACATTACGCTTCATTATTGCCGACTTCGATTGCCAAAGTGTGTTAGGTAGATATGCTTGTGAAGAGCTGGGAATGGTGAAGCGTATATTGTCCCTCAACTTAGATTCCTATGCAGACTTGTTTCAAGGTTTAGGTAAATTACCCGGTAAATATACCATTGTAATAGATCAGTGCGCCCAGCCGTCAGTCTGTCCAGTTAGAAAAATACCCATAGGGGTCCGCGACAAGTTATCGCAAGAATTGGTGCGCATGGAGAAAATGGGAGTGATCCGTAAGGTGGCTCACCCGACACAGTGGGTTAATGGTATTGTAGTGGCGGCCAAGAAGGACGGCACCATCCGCGTGTGTCTCGACCCGCGACCGCTGAACCGCGTCGTACGGCGCGCGCACTACCCTCTGCCGACGCTCACAGAGATCGCAACCAAGCTCCAAGGGGCGCAATATTACAGTAAGTTAGATGCTCGCTCTGGGTTCTGGATGGTAGAAATTGACGATGCCAGCGCTGACCTTTGTACCTTCGGGACGCCGTTCGGTAGATACCAATTTTTGCGGTTACCGTATGGAATCAACTGCGCTTCAGAGGTTTTCCATCATAAAATCCGTCAGATACTTGAAGACCTGGAGGGAGTTGACTCATTCATCGATGATGTGATCTGCTGGGGCTCCAACAAAGCCCAGCACGATGAACGTCTGAAGAAATTGCTAGATAGGGCACGAGAGGTTGGTATAAAATTTAACCAAGACAAATGTGAGTTTCAAGTTAGACAAGTGAGTTACTTAGGTCACATTTTTAGCGAGGAGGGCATGGCCATAGATAGAAATAAAATAAAAGCGATAGAGAAAATGCCAGCTCCGGAAGATAGGCCAGCGCTTGAGAGATTTTTAGGCATGATAAACTACCTATCCAAATTTATCCCTAGTTATTCAGAATTAGCACTTCCGCTCCGCAATCTATTGAAAAAAGATAGCGAGTGGGTATGGGACTCGGCGCAGGAGTCGGCAGTGGCGCAGTTGAAGCGCGCAGTGTGCGCGGCGCCCGTACTGGCGCTATACTCGACACGCGAGCCCGTGCTACTGTCGGTAGACGCGAGCGCGCGCGCTCTGGGGGCCGTGCTACTACAGGCAGGCCGTCCGGTCGAGTTCGCCTCCGCTACGCTAACCGACACGCAGACCAGGTATGCGCAGATAGAGAAGGAGCTGCTCGCGATTGTCTACGCTCTCGAGCGGTTCCATCAGTACGTCTATGGACGTCATGACGTCACTGTGGAATCCGATCATAAGCCGTTGGAGGCGTTGTTTAAAAAACCGCTCGATTCGGTTCCCGCGCGTCTCCAACGCATGATGCTACGCGTACAAGCCTATGACTTTACCGTCATATATAAACCAGGTAAATACATGTACATAGCCGACGCCTTATCGCGAGCGGCAATACCGGAACTTACATCGGAAAAAGTAGGTGAGGAAGTAGAAGAACAATCGTGTTTTCTGATAGAAAACGTTCGTTTCAGTGTCAGCAAAACAAATCTTATTAAAAACGCCACGAAAAAGGATACAGAATGTCAATTACTTATACAATACATGCAAGAAGGGTGGCCGCTGAATAAGTATTTAGTCGACGAACGAGTGAGAGCGCAGTGGTCGTATAGAGGTAGCTTCGGTTTTATTGATGGAATCATATTCAGAGATAACCTAGTTTACATACCGAAAAGCGTTAGGTCGGAAATGCTGAGAAGGTTACATGACGGTCACATGGGCATAGACAGGTGCAAGCGCCACGCTCGCGAGGTGATGTTCTGGCCAGGCATGTCACGTGACGTGGAGGAGATGGTGCGCCGGTGTCAGGCATGCA
The DNA here is from genome assembly GCA_028554685.1 of Agrotis ipsilon. Taxonomy (NCBI): domain Eukaryota; kingdom Metazoa; phylum Arthropoda; class Insecta; order Lepidoptera; family Noctuidae; genus Agrotis; species Agrotis ipsilon. The sequence continues at coordinate 3,756,924 of CM052961.1, read as the reverse complement.
CTGAGCGCGCGCACCGTCCCGCGCGGGAGCCGCTCAGACCGCATCACATACCGCCCTTGCCGTGGGTCAAAGTAGGCTCAGACATATTTCAGCACGCAGGAAAGTATTTTTTAATAATCGTCGATTACTTTTCTAATTACATAGAAGTGAATCCGTTGACAAACATAGGTACGAAGGCGGTAGTGACCGCCATGCGAGATCAATTCGCGAGGCACGGGATCCCGCAGGAGTTAGTGTCTGATAACGGTCCGGCTTACGCATCTAAAGAGTTCGAAAAATTTTGTTCTGAGTGGGGCATTGAGCACACTACTAGTTCGCCAAACTATGCTCAATCAAATGGGCAAAGTGAAAGGAGTGTTCAAATAATAAAAAATATTTTGATAAAGTCAATAAACTCGGGGACAGACTTCTACTTAGGTCTGTTAAACTATCGAGCGACGCCACGTAATGGAATCAGTTCGCCGGCAGAACTATTAATGGGGCGGCGACTGAATACTAGGTTACCATTGCACGTTGAAAAGTTGAAGCCAAGTCGAGATAATGAGATTGACTACGAGGAGATGTTGCGTAAACAGCGTGCCGATAAGACGTATTATGATAGGCGAACAAAACCGCTACCGATGTTATCGGCCGGTCAACCGGTACTCATTACAGACGATGGAAAACGCAAATCTGCACGTGTCGTAGGTCGCGCGGCACAGCCTCGCTCTTATTTTGTCGTAGACAATACAGGTAGGCCATTTAGGCGGAACCGGCGGCATCTGGTTAAGCTGCCAACCGATAGCAATGTAACTTGTAGCCCTTCTCATGATCAGATGACCGATGATGAGACTTGGAGTAGTCCCAAAAGTGATAGTGATAAGAGTCCCGGGACAAGCGATGACGGAATCCCACCCATTTCACTACAAGGCTCACCAATTCAACGCATCCGCAGACCGGCGGCTATACTAGCACGACAAAAAATTGAAAACTATTTACAAAAGTAATAAATTATAATCCATACTACCATCCTACATAATGTATAGTAGGTATGTCCTTAATGAAGTTAATTAAACTTACTTAACATTGAACTGGAATGAGTATTACTGTGTGTACAGTCACTTTCTGTATTACTTTACTTTGTAAATTATACTACACTAGAATGTATAAATATCAACCAAGGTACAAATAGTTGTAATAATATATGGCATGTTAACGTTGAGTACAAACTCAAACAATTAGATTAAGAATAATTGTAACTAAAAAGATGTAAAAAAAAAAAAAAAAAAAAAAAAAGAAGGAGATGTCGTATACTATGTAGGTAGATCAATATCTTAACTTTGTAATAATAATTAGGTTGTGGGTATTTAATAAAAATCAGTCTTGGTCAACCCGTCTTTCATTTACGACAGAGCCTATCGGTGAAACGGCCGTAAGTGAATCGTCCTGTCGACGAAACGTCCAATGATGAACCGGTTGTCGGCAAATAGTTACAAAATCTAAATTTTCATATCACTGAATCTTACCTGGACGCTGCAAGGCTACGGGAGTTAGTATTTGGGGAACTTATTTTTTAGTTCTTGTGCTGATTGCCCTCACTCAACGGTTAAACCCAAAAATGGGTCATAACCCTTTTCAATTAAAATGGATCCCTATAAAAATGGCTTCTATTTCTACTCTTTCATTTACCTCGATAATCCCATCCATCAACATACCTTTCACCACCACAAAGGCTATCACTATCGCACCTAATTATCCTAAAACGATGTAAATTATCAATCACATATCAAACGAGTATTTTAGAGAGCGAACTAAACGATAATTTATTAATTAATCAACTAGATTTTGGCGGAAAACGCCTGGTCTAATTATTGAATAATTTACATGCAAATTGACTAGCTTATTTTGTGCATGAATAAAAACAATTTTTGGGCTAGTTTTTTTCAAAAAACCTAATTAGTTCGTCAGTTTATCAAGAATACGTTTTTTTTCCTCTTTTTTATTTTTTCTTTTGTTAATTAGATAAACCAAAATTGACTAAGACACTTAAAATTGCCAATACGTCACAAGCAAGCACAGTTTTTACTTCTGACTTGGCGTTTCGATGCGTTATATATTTGTAAAACTACATTGTTTTAACAAAAGAAAAAATATTTATCAAAACTCTAGCTGACGGTCTAATTAGATTTGTAATTTATTGATGTTGTCTACACGCCTATTGTTTAAGTTCGCAGATGGCATGACTGGCTAAAAACTACCCAGTTTCTTCAGTTGCCCTTTGAGTTTCGTGGTAATCTCTTACGACATTTTCGAGATCCCTGTAACGGCTGTGACTTTGGACCTGGCTTGGATGTCACTCATTTCCACTTTGTACGATTTATTTTGTCAATGTTTTTCACCGACTTCAAAAAAAGGAGAAGGTTCTCAAATCGGTCGGTATATTTTTTTTTTACTATTATTTTTTTCGTTTAAGGATTCGAATGCAGTGATTGCTCTTAAAATTATAAAATCGTAAAGATTACCGGGCCTGTGCAAATGAAAATGAACTTACCTACTACAAATCCAGGATTCACTTTACTTTATAGGCTTCTTTAATTTCGTCTTCAGAACATAATTCTTACGTTCTTTCTTCGAATAATATGTCCATAATATTGTACTCAATCGATTGTTACCTAGAATTCGTTCCATTTATAGACAGGCAAAGTGCAACCACCTCAAGAGCAATCGATGCCAAGAAAAGCAAGCCTTTGATATTGTTACGGGGATACCATATTTTTCAACTTCAGTTTTCCAAAGAGGAAATTTTATGTCTTAGGAAATAACAATTGTTTTTGCGTTTAGACATCAAGTGGACATACGATCTTGTGACAGAAATATAACAACCGCACAGTTTGATTTACAAAGGATAAGCCACGTTTGCCGAGGTTGTTCTGCGGATACTTGACCATCTATAATAGCCATTTTCTTCCATGCCTCGCAAGTACGTCCCGGGTCGACGGCGCTTCGTGTTCCACGCGCGCCTCTAAGAGCGTCAGCATAATGAGGAGGCCCTCTCTCAGAGGGCTGCCGGGGTCGCGGGACTTATACCATCACCGTGATCCCGGAACATAAAGGGCTATAGAAGGACACCGTGGATTTTAGTCAGTACAAGTCTGACAGTCCCTCCCGCCCTGCCCGGGGTGGCAGGATTTATCTGAAGATTTTATCACGATAAAAAAAAATGCATCGCAAGTTCGTAAAGACGTAGATACCGGCTATCATTTGCAAATCTATGACAATCGTTACTGTAAATCAGAAGCTTGAGAATGTGACAACTTACTCTTACCTTACTGGTTTGTATAGGTCAGATACGCAGTCGTCCATGAAAAATAATAATATTCAGATGCTTCAGCTTCAGTTGCATTATTGTAGTTCAACCGATTGTTTGAATTGGAAGCCGACCCCAGCATTGTAGGGGAAAGGCTTTGCGCCAGATGATGATGTAGACTCATTAAAGTGGCTGGAAGGAACTGGTTAGCCCTGGCACTCAGTATTGTATGGCTAAAGGTGATGAAGAAGTAGAGTTTACGCCACCACTCATGAACTGCGAAATTTCGAGAAACTACATTTTTTCAACGCAATTCGATGTTATGATAAAGACACTAGCGCCACGACAGAAGATGATTGCGCAAAGGTCAATGCATCATACTTTTTAAAAATTCCCCAGCTTAAAAAGTTTGAACGTAAAACTAAAATATGTACACGGACTAGAAAACAGCGTTATTTTTTTATAACTTTTTTCTGTCACGCACATGCCCTGTGGAATAATTAAAAGGTGCCTATGCCCTCGCACAGTCGTTGCGGTGCGCCCGTATTAAACTTTAAAATTAATGTTGTGGGATCCCCTGTGGTATGTATCAACATAGGATCCCACTTAAACGGTCGAAATCCTGTCGTATCCTGATGTTTTCTTCGTCCTGTGTAACCACAGAAGACACAAAATAGTACATACATAATCTAGGAAAACTTCAAATGAAGATTTTTATTCGGTGATTCCAGTGAAGGTATTTTTATAAGGGCCGTATACATTTATTTTTATCTCTGATTTGAAAATTTATTCCTCTTGCAAGTTGAACTTAATAAGGTGTTGTGAGCAAGAATATTCAGTGCACAATTTGGTCATCAAAATTTGTTTACATGCTTATCGTACTGAGTGATGTCACCTTAATCATGAATTCATTAATAATGATTTTTGTCAGGATGAATATACTTACTAGGCAAGACGAAGAATTACGTCAGGAATTTATGCATAAAACAGCAAAACTAATATAAATTATTCATTTCAAATATGTCGGCATTTAAATCAAGAACCAAATATAACTACATCTAGCAAACTTGATCTTTAAAAATAAGCTGCATTTTAAACACGTTTTCTAAAAACTATCATCCTATTTTGAAATCTCCTTCATACCAATATTCCCGTTTACTTGCATCTAATAGTGTCCTATTTATTCAACAACATTTTTCCCAGATAGCCACGTTACACGGCTCGAAGCATGATATTTTGTAATAGAGACACTGCAGATGCGGCGATTTTCTAACACAAGAATATACTGAACGACTACATGAGATGCAGACAGCGTGAAATGGAACGTTCTCCTTAAATATTCTCTTTAACAAAAATACACGAACATAATTATTTTAAAGGTGAGCTGCAACTGAAGACGCAGCGTAGGCAGGCCTCCCACTAGGTGGACCGACGATATCGTGAGAGTCGCGGGCAACCGATGGATGCAAGTGGCGAATTGTCGTTCGGCGTGGCGGTCTAAGGGGGAGGCCTATGTTCAGCAGTGGACGTCTTTCGGCTCAAGACGATGATGATGAGCTGCAGTGGCGAAAATTGTTTTAAGCTGGACTTACGTCAATGTTGCGTGAATAAGGAAAATCATTCAATATTCCTACTTCATTATAACTTTGATAGCATCGATATTTAATGGCTACCTATATCGTATAGGATACGTCATTTAGAACGCTCCCAATCAGGCTAAGCGTATGCTGAGACGCAGGCAATGCAGCACAGCACAGTACAGCACAGTGCAGGGCAGGGCAGTTGAGGCAGACATATGCCCCTCCGCATGCTGCGACGTAACTGACATTCGCGTCATAAACAAAGTTACCTAGCAACGAATGTATCTAGCATACACAATACACGCGTCGCGCAGGATTCTGTGCCGGCACTGCAACGAGACGCAGAGCACGACAGACACATGTCTGCGTGGCATGTGCCTGCGCCGCAGCGTACGTAGTTCAATGACGTTCCATGCTTTACAAAATCTACTCTGCTCTGCGCTGTGTGGACCTGCGTAACCTGCGTCTCAGCATACGCCTAGCCTTACAATTTTGAAAAGACTAGTAGCCAGACGAAGGCCTTTTAACAAAATGTTAAAAAAAGTGTGTTTATTCGTAGTAGTGTCGACGTTAATCTGAAATACTTAGTAGTTTTATATACGATTATTTTTTCAATTAACTCTACTCTTAACTATTTGTGTTTTTTAATTTGGGAATCCACGAACTCTGGGCAACGGCACTTCTTCTACGGCGACTTTTAACTTACCGTGCAGCCACTGGTAGGTCTCATCAGCGATCACCATCGGAGACCCAACCCATGCCTAATCAATGTGTTCCGTCCGTGTGTAGGCGTATCGATTCCTTCTGGGTGAGCTCGTTCCATCTACCGTCTCATTTTTGTTTATATGGACAAAATTGAGCTAAAAAGCAAACCCCTTTTTATCGTGGTAAAATCATCAAACAAGTCCTCCCACCTAGGGCAGGGCGGGGGAGACTGTCAGACTCGTACTGACTAAAATCCACTGTGTGCTTCAATAGCCCTTTACGTTCCAGTGTCACGGTAATTTGATAAGTGCCGCGACCATAGCAACCCCATTAAAAAAACGTATTTTCAAACATTTGTTAGCGTAAACAGGAACAATAATAATAGCCCATGTAAAACCATTTTGCCTAGAAGTTCAGCCTTTTCACGTCAGTTTGGACGTCCACGTAGAAATAATGGCGAATGCAAAATGAGCTAAAAGGCGAAGCTCATGTCTACGGCCATTGTAATTATTTCCCACTAACTTCGGTTTACAAGCCATCAAGTTGTTTTAGTATTTCTTTTTTACATTCTCGTTCGTAAATAGAAACTTCATTTGTTTTATACGTCACTACAATAATGAAGAAATAATGTTGTATTTTCTGTAATGGAACTCGATGTACGAGTATTTGTTTTTTTTTAGTTTGTTATTTGTGTGATATTTTTGATTTGCCGCCAACATAATACTATAAAACCATTTCTAACCGCATGATTAAAACTGCATTCCGTACAAAATATACTAAAAGGTTATTAAAAATTCCTTTGGGCACATGTTTGATTAATTAAAATTTCAGTTCGCAGTTTCAAACTTTTAATCGTTTCAAATAGATAAGTCCCTTGTCAGGAACTGAAACTCACATTTTTTGGTTTATTTAATCCTCAAAAAGTTTTATAATCGGATTTAAGACACCGAATTTTCATCATTATAAACTTACAATGAAACCGGATATAGGTACAACCTATGAATCTCACAGTATCAACACAAACTAAAGGCGTTCCATGTCAAACTGAGAAATCATGCACTACAACAGATCCCACAATGCAACAGTTCTCGCATTGCAACAGATTCCGTCTTACAACAGATGTTACATTACAACAGCTGTTCCAACAGCTGTCGCATTGCAACAGCTCTCGTATTGCATTAGATTCCGACCTGCCAACAGATGTTACATTACAACAGATCCTACATTACAACAGCTGTCGCATAGCAACAGCTCTCGCATTGCAACAGATTCCGTCCGCAACAGATGTTACATTATAGCAGATCCCACATCGCAACAGCTCTCGCATTGCAATAAACCGCTCATTACAACAGCTCTCGCATAGCAACAGGATTCACACTGCAACAAATCCCACACTGTATGCACCCACCAAATTACGATATAGTTAGGTATAAAAAGCTTATGTACCGCCGCCGTTGTACCTATACTTCTATTCTTGTTAGTCCACGTAATTCTAAAAGTGCAAAGTTTCCTACATTATAGTGTTCCGTATAATTGTGTCGGCGTTCCCTCCGTGTTGTGGAAGTGTTCACTGGCTAAATGGCTGAGAACTGCCAGCTACAGTGCAGAAGTACACCCACAGGACATGCAGGTATCACACCGTAGGTTTTACCGCTACTACTAGTGCTCGAAAGAAATGGTGGAAGTTTTAAAATAGTGCTGTGGTCTCTAATAGAATAGTATTAGGTCTTAGTGAGAAAGATCGTTTGCTTTTGCTGTAATGGGTATATTTTAATGCTAGCTTTTCTCAGCGGCTTCACTCAATCCCCCCTCTCTCCCCTAAATAGCTTAGGTCACTCAGGACCAATCAAATCAATTTTTAAATATTAGTAGAATTCCTGTGCATATTAGTATAGTTACTGCAGGACTTTCAATTTATAGTAATGAATAAATCATTCAACGAGATTGTGTGAATATTTATGGTACAAGTAAATATGAAATTAAAATGTCCAGTTTCAACAAGATTTTAAACAACATGATTATTTGTTAAATAGATAGAAACAAGGGTTAAAATTCTATATTCTGTACGTACGTAAACGTAAAAATTACACTTTTATGTGTAGGAATTGTGGTCTAATTTGTTGAACAAGGTACGTTTGTAGTTCTTCTAGGAAAGGTCATTGAGTATCAAATTCAATTCGCATAACCCTCGTGTACGCGTGGTAGAGTTACGGTTACGTGACCATAAACAAGACTGACAATATACGGCTTTAAAAGTAGGTTTTAGTATTTAGGACTAAAGTACCTACGCTGTGAAACAGTAAAAAAAAATGGAAAATGTGTAATAAAAAAGTGTTGTTTTTGTACCGAAAGTATGTAATCAAGTTGATGTTTTCTGTTAGAAACTTGTTGTTTATGCTTTTGAGTTACAAGATAATAAATGATTTAATTATGTCCTGTTTGTCAGCTCTTCAAAGCTCAAGTATTATCACTGTAGTTTAGATAATATGCAAATACTCACTTTACTTTACTTATACAATTATTCCGTCATGTTTACAAAAAAATGTCTTTTCAAACTAAAGTCTTTTTCTTAATGGAAATGTTTTCTTTAATTTAAAAACTACAAATATGCCTTGTATGATACTAGCAAATATATATAGAATGAATGTTTTCAGTTCATAAAATTATTATTATTTCTAGAAAGCTCAATTGTTTTACAGATACTTTGAAACAATAGTCCGATTAATAAAGTTTTCTTGAACAAAAACGAAAACTTATTGAAATTGAGGTGCGTAAACGAAAAACAAAAACTTTATTTGTAATACTTCTTACAATACTTTTTTGTTTAGCTTGGCTCTGGTGATTTTGTTGCATATTTCGAATAGTCATGTTGCATATTGTGCATATCATCCGCTCTCTAATATCACCCCACACACCACTGGAAGTTCAATAATTTCCCTCGATATTTTTTTCCAAATGGATTCCACAAAATCGTAGGCTGGTTACTAGACATTATACAAATGAAACTATCCAATTAGGCCTTTTATAAGTGTTCAGTTATTTGTCACGAATAGTCAGACCGAACACGAGTTCTCTGGCAGTTATTATGGTAAAGTATTCGTGACAATATCACATAATGTGAAGCTAGGGAGTACATAATGTTATGATAATTTAGGGCTTGAAGTTTTGAGAAGTGATTATTTTTTGGTTTTCAAGTTTTTATGGCTCATTGTAATCAGTTTGTAATGTTCCTGTGGGACATAGGCAATTTCTTTTTGGGAGGGAATGGGCTGTAATTCAACGCACAGGCCCAGTGTGTGTTGGTGACTATCATAAAATATTTCAGAAAACTTTTTGGTTTTAGAACGTACTGGGGTCTTATCACGAGTTTTCGAATTTTCTGAAGTAAAGTCAACGAGGACTTTGACGTTACATAATTGATGGATATTATAATTCGTTTTTCTTTCGTACACTAAAGGCGCTTTTTCATTAGCCATATAATTTATGTGGTAATACTTGCAGTGTGCTGTACATGTACGTACAAATAAGTAGAATACACACCACAAAAAGCCTGTGGAAAATGCGTGGTACAACATTTTTGCATGATTGATGAAGTGCTAACCTCATCAAAAGAATTTCAGTTATACCGCAGAATCTAGAATTCATACCAGAAGGCTGATATTTGATGATGATGATATTTGAAGTATAAATGAGTACACACGGCTACACATCAAGCTATGCAAAACCAGTATTAGCTAGCCGTTCATTGTGTGAAAAATCGTTTGAAGCGAGACCAAGAGAAACTCGTTTTGTATAGCTTGATGTGTAGCTGTGTGTACGATGGCAACATGAGCGATTAAAACGTTTTTTTAATTAACTTCAAAATGATAGTTTTCTTGATAGATGTAGGTTTTTAATAATAATTTTACAGTTAAATTGTATTCCAAAACTATGTCTAGTTGATTATATTAAGACGTGCACACATTAATGTTACTTATCTTCTTAATTAAATTCTTGATAAAATAATTGGATATCTACACTTTGTTTTATAATACGTTGCTGTTTATCAAGTAAATACTAAGTAATTAATTTCAGAATGTTTGCATACTTTCTCAACATTTTTGTTTATTCAATGAATAGCGTGCTATCCTGATAAATTAAAATTATAACCTAAAAATGCTAAAATTTAATACTATTTTGTTTAAATGATCATTGTTAGCAATTCAGTTGCTTACTTCACATCAAGCTAATGTTAATTTCGCTTCACTCTATTTACTTATTATATTTTAACAAAATCTGCAATGTTGAAAGACTTCGAAAGGTCTTAACAAGAGAGTTCTTAGTCCCTGAAAAGAAAAACGTGATTATATATTCTATGACTAAAAGAACATTACATAGATTTTACGTCTTTTTATATGGGATTAGGATGGGATTACATACACTTTCCGCAAGAGTCTGTACCCCTAGCACGAGTTTTCACTATTTTACTTTACAGAGTTTTTCCAGTATTTACAGCGTTTCTTGTATGAAAATATAGAACAGCGCCTCTGGTGTGCGAAGGAGGAACCAATTTTTTCCTTGAAAATTGTCAATTTGAAGTCGTCAAAGTTCCAGTTACGTCTCAAATACTGAAAACTCGTGCTGACGGAACTGATAGTTCCTTCTGCTCCAACCGAAGCCGGAAAAGTCATTTAATGATTTAACCACATATAAAAATTGAAATTATATAAAATGAGATATAATTTAAGATATAATATAAAAAATAAAGTAAAATATAATTTGCCGCATATACTGATATGTTTAGCTATAATTATATTCAAGTTTAACCACTTTGGTCAGCTAATATAACATTAATTAGAGTTCGCGGTCACTGGCCATGCATGGCCAGTGCGTGACAAACATGGACCACGCTGCCCCACGTAAACAAGCCGTAGTTTAAAATGTAATATGGGGAACACGCAAGCCTAGAACTGCTGTATAAGTAATCTATATATATTAATCTATATATATAAAAATGAAACCCGTTTTCCGTTGTCACGACATAACATGAAAACGGCTTGACCGATTCGGATAATTATTTTTTTGTTGTGTTTGTAACCATCGGGACCGGGTTTTAGACCGGGTCCTCCACCCGTGCGAAGCCGGGACGGGCCGCTAGTAATATAATAAAAGTAATCGTTTGTGTGTTCGAGTATCAATATTGGATCGGAATAAATATGTGTGATTTATGAGCTGTAAACTTTTTCTTTGTGTCTAATAAATCATATTTGATAGATTCGTCAGGACATTAATTATGAATAAATAAAAAAGAAATGTTTTCTAAATACAAATAACATTAAAACTCTGACGGTTACCACTGATTTTATCGACTATTTATCTTTAACATATATATAAAAGTGGATCGCAAAATGTGTTGCTAAGCTAATAACTCGAAAACGGCTGAACCGATTCGGCTAATTCTTTTTTGTTGTGTTACAAACACCATCTGTACCCCTAGCACGAGTTTTCACTCTTTTACTTTACAGCATCTTTTCAGTAGTTACAGCTTTTCTTGTATGAAAAAATGGAACAGCGCCTCTGGTGTGCGAAGAATGAACTAATTTTTTCCTTGAAAATTGTCAATTTGAAATTGTCAAAGTTGCAGTTTACTTTACGTCTCAAATACTGAAAACTCGTGCTGACGGTCGGAGGGCCAGGTTTTACAGGATGAAAATCACCATGTCCACCCGTGCGAAGCCAGGACGGCCCGCTAGTAGATAATAAAAAATTGCCTACCGCCACTCGGAGTCTGGTGATATATGATATCTATTTTCCGTCGATGCGAAGGAGTTCTAGTCTTTTTGGATGAGCTCGGCCTCATTCTCCTCTGGGGTAAATTGAGGTTCTTGACCTCAAATCCATATTAAAAAAAAAGAAAAATATGCAGTACCTACACTATTGTATTGTATGGTAAGCAGATTATTTTCTTAGAAACAAATTAATAAATTTTCATTGAAAAATTGCCCTTATTTATCCAAAAGAAAAGACGAGAAACTACGAGTACCACGGAAAAACTAAGGTCCCAGTTTGTGTAGTCGTAAAGTTCAAGTTTCTTTTAAATTAGAAGTTTTCATGCGGGTAAACCGCGAGTAAAAACTAGCTTTGTAATATTAACGTCAATGAAAATTCGTGTAAATGGCCTTGGATTATAATAAATTAGGTAGGCAGCTTATGATTTTATGTGACTATTTCTAGTGATGACATTATAATAGTCCCCTTGTGTTGTGTAACGAGTATTGATTTGTTTGACTAATTTAGTGCTTTTGTGTTTCACTTTAGGCCTAATGTTGGTCGCGGGTCTTATACCATCACCGTGACCCCGGAACATAAAGGGCTATTGAAGGACACCGTGGATTTTAGTCAGTACAAGTCTGCTAGTCCCTCCCGCCCTGCCCAGGGTGGGAGGCCTTATTTGATGATTCTACCACTTAAAAAAAAAAGGCCTGATGTTATTTATATGTTTTGATTTTAGAACTAAAAATTCAAAGACAATAAAGTATTCATGATAACTCACGGACAGCATCAAAACAGTCATTATTTTCACATGGACGACGTCCACTGTTGATCTATGTTTCCTGGTCATTAAATAAAAAATAAGTGGTTTATTGTTTTTGTTCAATTCTCATGCAACACAAAAATTGAGGCATCCCCATTAATTTAAAGAATACTCAAAATTCCCCTTAAATTTTTCAATAATTCTTTTAACAGTGGAATAGTTTAATGGTGCAAATTTTATTTTAAGACAGTTTTGTCTGCCCGGAGGACACAGTCGAGCACATAGACTATATACTATAAACTGAGGTCGAGCATACGGTGCAGGATTGCCCCGCTTGGGCGGAGCACCGACGTGTCCTCACGGCGGCGATAGGCGGAGACCTCTCGCACCCAGCACTGGTCGCGGCCATGCTGCGGGGCGAGACGGAGTGGGAAGCGGTCGCCTCCTTCTGCGAAGCAGTCATGCTCGCGAAGGAGGAGGCGGGCCGCGTGAGAAAGAAGACAAGGTCCTCCCTCCGCCCCACCCGCGGTGGTGGACGCCCACGGCGTCGGACGTCGCAAGACGATCACCGGCCACCGTAGGCGCGGGCATGCGGGCGGCGAGTAAAGGGCAACTCGCCGCCCGACCATGGACCATGCCCGGGTCGACGGCGCGTCGTGTTCCACGCGCGCCTCAAAGAGCGTCAGCATGACGAGGCCCCCCCTCTCAGAGGGCTAAAGCCTGCCGGGGTCGCGGGTCTTATACCATCACCGTGACCCCGGAACATAAAGGGCTATTGAAGGACACCGTGGATTTTAGTCAGTACAAGTCTGACAGTACCTCTCGCCCTGCCCGGGGTGGGAGGTCTCATTTGATGATTTTACCATGTAAAAAAAAAAAAGACAGTTTTGTCTAATAAGAAAACAGTTTTAAGGCAATCTTCAAAACATTGACACCAACATCATCATCATCTATCTGCCTAGCCTTTTCCCAACTATATTGGGGTCGACTTCTAGTCGAACTAGATGCATCTGGATATCAGTATTTTAGGTTGATTTTGACTTTTAGTTGAAATCGGTCAAATTGCAATCGCGTCGCGGCATGGGTAAAGTCCCTAACAGTAACGACTGTAAAATATCTACAAATGACGGCCGGGAACAACGTCTAAATGGTTGCTTTACATTGATACCGACAAAAATTACAGACGAAAAAAAAACTCCAAATACCTGTTCTGGAACTTTCTCAAATTAGCATTTAATTAGTAAGTACCTTTGAGTCCTAATCTAAAAACTTTGTAGACACGCAATTCTAGCCGACATTTTCGCCTTTCCATCGCTTAATAAACTAAATTACAGTTGATGATAGATGATTACAGTTTTAGCACTAAACCGCATGTGAGCGTTAGGGCATAGATTTTAGTTTTAGGCTATAATTTCATGTTAATTTTCCAAATAGGTGACTTACTTTTTACTTACAAAATGTTTTATTCATTTTCACCGTAATTGTACATCTAATAAACTGTTTTTTTTTTGTTATTGAATGTTTTTTAGTATTCTTAGAAATAAGTCAACAAAAATACAAAGCCTCCATTCATAACTATCTTTCTTATTTAATTATTTTTTTTCTGAATTTATGCATTAAGAGTGTCTTAGTTTTAATTAAATTTAATTATTAAAAATAAAGAGTATAGTGAACTTTTATAAATCTAATTTTGAAGTGATTAACTGTATAATATGCCTACAGAACCAAGTTTATTGCAATAAACTGCAGTTCTAAACTCTATTCAATAAATAATAAGACTCAATTTTCCGCACACACTTTGTGAGATATCGGGCCTATTTGAAAATTGATCACGTATCCTCACAGTTAACTAAAGTCCTGCCCGAGTAGACCAAACTTTCACATTCAAAAGAAGACCTCAAACATTTTCAGACCAAAATTCATCAACTGGAAAAGTTTCGAGAATAAAATATTGAAAACGTATTCCCCAGTTTTCAACTTTGTACATAATCTATTTGAATCCCAAAAGTTTCCAGATCCAATGTTTGTTTCCTCGATCTGTCAAAAGCAGATTAGTCATTTACGAATTTGCCATTAGTAACCTTCATTACTCGACTCAAATAGAAAATGAGTACTTAAAAGCCTACTAAAAGGAACGCTTGTGGAAACTCATTCAGTTCGACGCGATCGTTGTAAGCGCACGGACGCCTACGCCGTAGCAGTGCTACGCCGTAGCTCGGACTACGAGTCGCGTGATAACTTCGTTCGATTGTTAAAATTAGTATAGTTTATGGTTATAGTTTTTAATAGGTCTGTAGTGTTATGAAAATGTAAAGTAATAATTTGAAAGTGTTATTTTAATGAAACAATGTTCAGTGACATTATAGGAGGGCAGTGACTGAATAGTGCACACGGTAACCTACTTAAATGCTTCGTCATAAAGGGGAGGTAAGTAATGACTTCTATATTTAGTTGCGAAGTTATATTATTAATGTTTGAAAATGTGTAAAGTTGGAGCCAGACTAGAGTTTAATTAGGGGCTAACTTTATAGCCTCGGTCTGAACATGTGGCTGTTTCCACATGAATTTAGATTATGAAGCAAATATTTTAGCTTGGTAATTATGTTCTTGAATAAATAAGGGAACTTTATTATTTGAACTTTTCAAATAATTGAGTTTGTTTATTAATCCGACTGAATACTGAAATGTAGACTGCGGATACATTAAGATTTTCGGTCGGGGAATAGCTTAGGGTTTATTTTATGGTTTCTAAGTATCAATTAAAATAATATTGTTATATCACTTCACAAATATCTCGTATAAAACTTGGCTAAACACAAATATGGATCAGTGATAATATTAGATTTCTAAATAATCTAAATACAAGCCTCTTCAAAAAATTGGTCAATGATTTTGATGACGACCCACTGACCGATGAATCATAGACATAAATATATGTTTAGTACTATGTTTTTAAAATTGTAAAATCCTACCCTTATGATATAAAATTGGTAAAAAAATAAATGCATTATTTAAATCAGTTTTCAAGCTTCAAATTACAATACGTCTACAGCGATTGACAAAATGCAAATTATACTAGGACATGTCGTACGTGAAACCGTTAGTCTGCATTACAGATTAGTTTTTCAACCGTTTGGCACGCTAGTATCGCGTTAACACGGGTCGAATAATATGTCAGCGTTGTATAAATTAAAGGTCATTAACATTGTGGATTTATATGTAACTAGTTGTTGCCTGCGACTTCGTCCACGTGTTGTTCTAAAAATTGTCCTACAGGAATGTAATAGACATAAAAGTTATAAATTATCTGTGTACCAAAAGAGGTTTTTTTTTATGGAGCCTAGGCATTCTCTGTTCATCCACATTCAGTAGTTGTGAAAGAGTAACAAACATCCATCCGTCCATGTATTCGGACATTTTTTCACTATTTATAATAATAGTTAGGTTCAGTTTAAAACTGACAACTAATCATCATCATCCTGGCAAAATTACGCTGTTTATAATATTAGTCAGATTAGATTTGAAACTAACGACTCATCATCATCATAACAGCTGTAGTACGTACACTGCTGAACATAGGCCAACCCCATAGATTTCCAATAGGACCATGTGGAAGCGGCTTAAATCCAGCGCGAACCTGTTTTCCCATCAGATCGTCTGTCCACTTAGTGGGTGGACTTCTCACTCTAACGACTAGTCCAACTAACGTCTTGCAAAGACAAAATGTTGTTTGTGCCAAGTGCTTATATACTTCCCGAGTCGACGGGGCGCGTGTTCCACGCGCGCCTCGAAGAGCTGTCAGCAAATGACGTGGCCCCTTCGCGGAGGGCCAAAGCCTGCCGGGGTCGCGGGACTTATTTCCATCACAGTGACCCCGAAACATAAAGGGCTATTGAAGAACACCGTGGATTTTAGTCAGTACAAGTCTGACAGTCACTCCCGCCCTGCCCGGGGTGAGAGGACCAGAGAGAGAATCATTTGATGATATTACCATGATAAAAAAAAAGTACCTACTTTGATAGTGCAAAGTTTCCTTGGCCCCATGGTCACTTTATGCTCTAGGTTATTGCCGCTTAAATATTATCAAGGGTCACCGTAAACGATCAGGGATGCTATTCCCTAAGGATACACCCTTCTGACTTACCTTTAAGCTCTTTAGCATAGAGTTCAAATTCTTTTTAAGTAAACTGTTGTTTCTTCGAAGAGACGCCTTAAAGAATAGCAAAGCAGTACTTAATCTTCTAGTTTCCTTATTGATGTCCCTTTCGATTTTTAGTCAAATTTAGACATTGAAAGCGTCATATGAAACTTATTTTTTGTTTAGGGTTAATTTATTTTTACACTAGCTAACAAAATATAAGCTGACTATCTGTTGCAAGTGGCTTTGCCCGCGTTTTACTCGAATATTATTCCACTTGAACGTAATCGGTATCCTATGTGATAATTTCATTCATTTACCTGTTTCTGAGATTCATCTGGATTTGTTCAGTCATTCTGACTTGATTGAATTTAAAACATCAATCCAAACATCTAAACATAACATTTATTATATTAGTTAGATTAGTCCAGATAAAAATACTTCAAAATTAAATTAAGATTTTTCACAAAGTTGAGAAGCGCTTATTAATTAATTTTATCTTATCAAAGTCAAAGTTGATAATTATGTCTGAAGCCTTTCATAATACTTTCAGTTGTTTTTGGTGAACTCCACCTGAAAAGATATTTCCGGGGTCATGTCATGTCTTGAATTGGCACCGTGGCTCTGGAAAACAAAAGGAACTGACGGAAACGTTCGCATTGTAAAACATTTTCTTGGAAAAAAGAGTCAATAATTGCGAGCAGGATTTTAACCTAAAACCTTCTGTTTGACCCTGTTGAGCAAAACTGCGATAGCTTGGTTATTAAAAACGTCTGGTGAACTTAATTAGAAGGTCAAAGGTTGAAAACCTGGTAGCAGTCAAATATTTTTTTCCAAAAAAAGCATTTATATTATTTAGTAAAATCACGCCATTTTACACTTCCAACACTCATTAACGATAGTTATTACTGCCAGAAATATTTCAAGGTCAATTCAATGTCAAATCATAGGACTAGGCTTTTAGGGTTCCGCAGCCAAACGGCAAAAAAACGGAACCCTTATAGATTCGTCATGTCTGTAAGTCCGTATGTCACAGCCACTTTTTTCGAAAGTATAAGAGCTATCATGTTGAAACTTGGTAAGTATATGTATTATGTGAACCGCATTACAGCTTACACAAAAAAAAATTGGGGATTCCAAAACATAAAATGAAAACTCAAAAAAAAAAAATTGTCGGACTCGCACGTGTCCGCTTTTTGTCTTTGACAGGTCACAGTAAAATGACAAATAGTTTTAAAGAGTCTATGGTATTACTTTGTCCTTGGCTGCATAGATCCAAGGTCAAAGTCATATCTCACGGTAACTAAATACAAAATTCTATCGAAGGTAACACGAGCTTTGTTAAAAATTAAACTATTGAAGAGAAATTCAAAAGTCTGAATAAGTTTCATGACTTTGAAAAAGATAAAAGAGGATTTGTAGAAAGATCTAAAAGAATTAAAGTTTCAAAGGTAAATAGTTTAAAAAGACTTTCGAAAAGCTTTTTAAATAATATTAAATTTTTAAGTTCTGTTGTCTATCACTATGCTACCTTACGCTGTAAGTCTTCAAGGTTTTGTTACCTGTGAAGTGCGGTCTATAGCTCGTGGCTTAATAATTACAGCCGCACACGGCTATCTGTCACTATACATTTTCAACTTTATGCGTTAGCACACATAGGTGAAAATCTATTAAAAACTGCTGAGCGATAACGAACGAAACAAACGAAACGGTCTCTAAACTTCAATAGATTTTCAACTTTACGTCTGGGGAATATAGTTGAAAATGTATTGGTGACTGCTGGGCGATAACGATTGTCGTCTGCTTTCGTCTGCTATTTGTCTAAGGCCCCTGGAGATCGCGCGGAGATCGCTACCGTATCTGTCACCTGTCTGTATCTCGCTCGCGAACTGCCGCCCATACATTGCCTAATGTTAAGTACTGTCGTGGTTTCCGGTCGCTGTATCCTGTCGCGGTCTCCGGCACGGACCGCCATCTTGACGGGTTAAGCCGCGCTTGCCTTTTGCTTTGCCTGCACTTTAATCATCATCATTCTCATTGTTGGGACACAGTCCTTCTCTCTGGGACAAAGTGTGGCCCATAATCCACAACTCGACCTCAGTTGGTAAATTAGATAAGGACTAGACGACATGGTTGTTGTTGAGCCATATTACATATAATTTATCTGGGTTGAGCGACTGGGCAACTACGCGGGTTCGGTTCCCGCACGGAACAAACATTTGAATGATCTACAAGTTAGTTCCGGGTCTGGGCGATTGTGTATGTGAGTTTATACATGTGTTTTTCAACGCACCCACGTCACAGGAAAAATTCCTAGAGTGGGGCATCATTTGAAAAAATAACCTCACTTGGCTTACATTTTTGGTTCTTAGTTGTGTCGGTAAACGGTCACCCATCCACAGAACAACGTTTGCAAGCTCAGCTCATCCCTGAACATACCTGTGTGGCTGTTAATACTTAGCCTCGAGCATACAATGATGTTAAAATAAAAGACCTTAAGTCAATTTAATACTTCCATACATTTTGATGCCAATAAGGCCCTATCTAACTAATTATATCAGCTGTGCGGTAACACCCACTGCTTTAACATGTACCTTATTAACATCAGACCGCTTCAATTAATTGTTGCGGTAAGGGAACAACGCTTGGCTTGCCAATTTTGGATTGGCGATTGTAACATATTGTTGTTAGTACATAGTGGAGTTGATATGCTCTAGGTCTTGGTTATCTAACACGAAACTCAGGCCATATGAAAAGGAAAAAAAAACCTCATACGTTCTGATTATAGTGCTTCTTACTAAAGTGTAAAACTTTGCCAAAGGGGTTTTTTGTATTATTGTAATGATTTCGGGTTCACTACTTTTTTTTTAAGTTCCTCATCAATTCACCAGCTCAGGGTGTCATTCATTCTTCTTTTTTTCTTTCTTCTTACAATTGGTTCATATTAATCTTTTACTTTATCTAATTAGTCCCCAAAGAAGAATGGCAAGCGTCTAATACTACCTGCACGCGTAGCATGGTGCTATAGAAGCGGGTTTAGTCGACGCGAGAATAGACAAAATGACAGACCGTAAAAGATTTTTATCGATTTAAGCATATCCATGTTTAAAATATAGATAAGATATGTTTCTATCATTTAATGGTGTAAGAATCGTGTGATATTTGTGCAAAAAAACATTCGATTTGTATAGAAATAACGACGAATTAACTTTGTCTTTTTGCGTGCTGGAGATAGCAGACACAAGACTGCGTATATTCATAAACAATACTAAAAGATAAATTTCGGTCAAATTCCGCTAGAAATGCATGAACTAAATAAATTGACATGGAAGCTCAAGCCGGACGCCGACGATATTAATGTCAATATGTCGAAAATATTTTTCGGCGCCCAACCCTACAATTAAATTAACAACCAAAGTGCATTTCAAACATCACGACACAACATTGTAACGTCGATAAGTGTTCGAACAAGCGTGCCACATTCACCGTTCATTCACAGTAAGTGCATGCGGCGACACACTTTTATCACAAATCAAGTGAGACGTCGCGACAATGTTGTGTGCTGTGGAACATAACCGGTGAACACAATGGAGTTATGAACAACGTGTGTCTGTTACACCGAGGTGATACTTGAATCCGGAAGGTGATACTATTGTGATACTGAGTTTTATAATGTTACGAGTTGTGGTTATACAATAAAATAAGTAATTTAACGATGTAGTTTTAAGCGCATTTTTCCAGCAATTCGCGAAAAGAGAATTTTTTTAAGCACGCGGTCGTAATATTGGTTATCGAATGGCACAATTCATGACGAGGTGTCTCTTTGGACGGGTTATCAAGTTGTAGCGACCCTTGACTACGTACCAGATGTGACACTTATGAGACTACTAAAAAAGTCTCATCTATTTTTATACTTAGCTTCATTATTAAGTGGCCAATCATTTCAAAGAATCATCGACCACTTGAGAGACGACTTTTTCTTTGGGGTTGCTTCTTGGCATATAAAGTCGATTATACGTAAATTATTTTTGTTACTGTGATACATTCCACTGCTTCGTTAGAATGGATCCAGTCTTAGTTGCTGATTGTGACAAACATAAGTTATGCTTATATTAGCTGTGAGTGACGGCAACAAAACAACAATAGCTACGTTCATATTGTCACATTTTTTTTTCTCGGGAAGACTGTGTGTTCGTAGTCGTTCCTCGTTTGTCATTACACTTTGGTGTAACAGGCATCCATCCATCTCTCACTGCACTTCATGTTCTCCTGTAACATTCATCGCAATGCCTTCGCAACATTGTTCATGAAACTCAAGTATCGAAGTTTGACAACTTGTTGAATAACATAACATTAATTTCCTACAAATTAACAATGTTTGTGAACACTCACTGTACAATGTTGAAGATAATTAATTCTACTTGTATTATAAGGTTTATGAGAATGCCCTCGGGTGTTTTATTTGGTTCAGTTTGAATTTTGAATTATTCCAGTATATAAACTTGTGTTTACAGTGGTAATAAAATAAGTGAGGTTTTTTTAAGAAGGTTACTGAGACCCTGAAACACAAAGGTCATTTTAGTCACTCAGGTGATAACTTAGTGACGGCATAGTTGGTGCAATAAAATACTGTTATTCAGCTGCATCTGGTCTGACTGGAAGTCGACCCCGAGTTTTGAACTGCTGCACAGACACTCACAGGAGTTTTTGCTTTATTTTTTACAAACATTTAAACTTACATGCATAAACCAAGACCCGGAACAACTACTTGTGGGCTATACAAATATTCGATCTGCGCGGGAATCGAACCCACGATAGACAGTGCATCCAACTTTGACAAGTCAGCTTCAGAAAAAAGTAACTCCATCTGGTAGTGACGTCATTACCAAAAGGTCGAGGGATAATTTTCGACCTTTACGTGAGCCTGCGACTAAATTTTAATTTAGAACAAATTAATAACCCTTAAACTGACTCACATTACCATCTCCTTCGAGACATAAAAAGCAAACATTACTACTACAACTAGCAACTCACACCCAAGTTAAACAAAAATTAAAAAGGTTGTACACAAAATCTGCAATGAAAAATACCCTGTATCTCACAGAAACACGGTTCAAAATACATCTTTTCGAAATTTTAACTGTAAGTGCACATTGCATAGTTTCTTTCAAAATAGTTGAGCACATTGGCGTAACATACACGACCCGCGAACTGCATACTTTGAAACTCACTGGCTTATTATGTAACTTTGGGAACTTCGTAAAAGGCGTACCGCGTCTGTTACCTGCCAATTATTGTGTGTTGCAATGTAAAGAGAGGAACAACTAACAATGTAGTGTTCAATAAAGCTTGATAAAGAATGATAGTGTGTCGGGGAGGTAACTTTTGCCTGTGTATATTTTGAAGTTCTGCATTTTGTGTTTTGTAGTGCTATTTTGTTACGTTTACTCGATTTCGAATTTCGAACGAACTTCTTTGTTTAAAATCGTCGCTGATTCTATAAACCTATATAAACAAGCTAGGAAAATTGCGGGTCGAATATGGACTCGAACGGCAAGGGACAGAATTGAATGGAGGCCTTTGTCAGAAGACAAGTTGAGGAAATAACTACCGTTTGCCGAATTAAAACCGGTTAACCATACATTAGAATAGTATAATAGTTCATATGATATCATTATTAGTTAGTAAATTTTAATAATAGAATTTTTAGGCATACTTACTTACTAAATATTGTTACTCTTTTTTTTTTTTACTTGGTGAAATTATCAGATGAGTCCGCCCTCCCCAGGCACGGCGGGAGAGACTGTCAGATTTGTACTGACTAAAATCCACGGTGTCCTTCAATAGCCCTTTATGTTCCGGGGTCACGATGATGGTATAAGTCCCGCGACTATAGGATTAACCTTGGCGAAACTTTAGTCCACGTTTATTAATAAGAGGGCTAAAGTATAACATTATATTGACAGACAAACAAACCGACCTTACAAGAACCAAGTACGACACAATAAATTGTAGTTTATTATAATTTCCAACAGCCATTAAACTTTTAAAGAAAAAACCTTTCTCGGTCATTAGATAATTACTGAAACTCGTCCCCATATTTGTTTATTCACAAGAAAGTCGGTGGCAGCTAAATGGCGTGTTTCCGACGATAAAATTATGTCCCTGGCTACGTAGTGGTCGGAAAGAAACCCGCGGACACAGCTAACAATGAAAACTTTTAATATCATCGGAGAAGGCAATGATATTAAAGTTTTTATTGGTTTGTGGAATGGAGTAATGTAGTCTGCCTGTTTATTGTCTATCTATTTTTGGACAGTTGATAGATTAACTTACTTGTTTTTTCTTACAGTCTCAATGATTTTGAAAATATTTCCCCATAAACAAATGTTTATTTTGAACGCCATTATGGTGATCGACAGGCTTAAGGGGCCCACCTGATGGAAGGCAGTAACCGTAGCCTAAGGACCAGAGGTATCGCATGTGTGCGTTGCTGATCCTGCAATTTCAAAAAAGGCATGAATCTTATAAAGAGCCGCATATTGTATAGCTCATTGGCATCATTGGGAAAACCTCAAAAAGGATTTCATTCCACACCCTGGTCGTTCTCGTTAGTCCTCACAGATTTTTAAAAGGGCGGAACCTTATCACTAGGAATTTCTCCTGTGTCGTGGGTGCGTTAACAGACATATAGGTATAAACTCACAACACACAAACGCCCAGCCCGCAAACAACTTCTTGTAGATCACATAAATATTTGACTGTGCGGGAATCTGAGCACTCCGATTGCCCGGCCACTGCGCAAACCGTGCCTTTTACGGTACAGTATAGATATATCTTGTTTTCATTATCCTGATATTTTCAGTCTTTCTTGATTATTAAAATAATCGCATGATTCTACCAAATTACACGATACTTCGGGCACACTGCAATCGCGGCGGTAAGAACCCTCTTTGAGGAGTGGCTGGATAGGCGTCACGGCGTCCTTACCTACCGCATGACGCAGGTCCTCACCGGACACGGAAGGTTCTGGAGGTACCTGTGTCTGATGAGGAAGGAGGAAACGCCTGGGTGTCACCACTGCGAAGATCGCCCGGAGGACACGATGGAGCATAGGATGTAGGAATGGGAGGACACATTTGATGATTTTACCTCGATAAAAAAAATACACGTTACTTAAAATTATTCAAGAAAGATGCAAATATGACTAGCAACCTAACCATGGTTGAAAACCCTTTTTATACAGTTTTCAAACCAGTTTATTCCCATGGGAGTAATTTCATTAGTATAATAGGCACTATGTCATTTAAGTTATAGTTTATTTTGCTATTCGCTAGTATTTATTTCGCGTCTGTATAAATCAGCCTCTTGAGACTGTTGGCATAGTTCTTTTGTTTATATTACCTGTTCAATATTCCAACTTTTGTATTTGTAAATTCTTGGCAGTTTGGATATTATTTTTTCATTGTTAGTTTGCTTACTTACTTTAGTGGTTTGGGCACGTGTTTAATTTTTATTATGTTAGTCGTTTTGGTTATAATTTCTCCACAATTTTAGCGTAAGCCTAAACTAAACTTTGTTAGACAATATTTCTGGTTAGTAGTATTTTTAGCAAGCGATG
This sequence comes from Agrotis ipsilon, assembly GCA_028554685.1. Classification (NCBI taxonomy): domain Eukaryota; kingdom Metazoa; phylum Arthropoda; class Insecta; order Lepidoptera; family Noctuidae; genus Agrotis; species Agrotis ipsilon. The sequence continues at coordinate 3,733,080 of CM052961.1, read as the reverse complement.
TGACTGCTGACTCGCCGTACGGCACTAATATAGACCTAGGTTTATTCTAGCAAGTCGGGTGGGATGGTCTAGACTCTTGACAAACCTGAATAACTATAATATTACTATCGGACAACAAAACTCAGCACCAAATTCTTCTACATACTTTCACTTTTCATGAGACACCTTGTACAAGAGAAAAAAAAACTTTCGTATTACCTACGTCAACACAACTATCACTCCCCCAGAACTGTCGACTACATCGATTCAATCAACTTCCATACACTATCCTTAAGATAACTTCCAGATAACCAACAGATAAACGCATGTTATGTACTAACCTTGTCGTGTAGCATCGTAATCTGTAGCAGTTGGTCTAACTTCGCAGTCACTTCGCGCCTTATCGGAGGTAGGGGACAGTTTGCGTCCCGGATTGGGGACAAACAGCCCAGTTTTGTGAAGTATGGGACTTCAGGTGTGTTGTATAAATTGTTGGACTGTTATTTCTTTATATGGGCTGTGTATTTTATGTTCCAGATATTTTATCTTTATTGAACACTTATGGTTTATAGCTATAAGCTTCCGGCTTCCTCTAAATATTATGTTAGGACAACAGGGGCCTTAGCCCAACAGCAGACGGCAGTAGACGACAATCGTTATCGCTCAGCAGTCACTAATACAACATCTTCAACTTTATACCCCAGAGCGTAAAGTTGAAAATCTATTGAAGTTTACAGATCGTTTTCGTTTGTTTCGTTCGTTATCGCTCAGCAGTCTTTAATAGATTTTTAACTTTGTGCGCTAGGGTATATAGTTGAAAATGTAATAGTGACTGCTGAGCGATAACGATTGTCGTCTGCTGTCGGCTGCTGTTTATCTATAGGGCCAGAACAAAAAGTTCCGATGTTAGAAATTAGGTTACGAACTATCTGTATGCAAAATTTCATCCATATCTTTTCAGCCGCTTTAGCGTGAAAGATTACCAGACATCTGCCCATATATTCATCCATCCACACAAACTTTTGTATTCATAAAACTCAGTAGCAAGATTAAACAAGATTACTTCCATCAAAAATGTTAGCAGTGAGAGTTTTTTTTTTACTTTATACGTTCAGAATTTCCTAATATAAGCCGATTAGGCTTCCGTTTTTAATGTTTTTACTAGTGGGATGCAACACTCTTTTATGAAACAGACATAGGGAATTAAAAACGCAGACCAATGCGAGATGGTGATTGTTGTGGATGGATTTTCTCCGAAATTCTGTTATCTGGCTATGGGAGAAAACTCTACCTTGTAGCAGGCCGTTAGCAGTGGACTGTGGGTTGTTGCTAGATTGCTGGTAGGGCAGGAGGGCTTCAGTGTTTGGTAAATTAAAATTCTGGAGTAGCAGACACGTCCATATAATGCACCGATCGTGGTTGGAAGAGAAGTGACGTACAAAGTTTTCACAGATAATATAAACTTTGATATAGATTAAAAATGTTGATGTTGGTGTTGCCAACAACCTTCTGAATACTTAGTTAATCCCCGTTAATAGTGGCCGCTGTTACCGAAATTCTGCTGAGAGAATATCATTTTTGGTAAAAAGTTTCTCACAATGTGACTCACCTCTGACCACATCGAAGTGAACAAAAAAATCATCTAAAAATGACTACCATCTTAGGAACGAATCTATACCAAAACAAAAAGTAGCGTTCAAATAGGTAATCATACACGATTGTATCTTTTTTTCCTTTTATTGAAAACGTTGCCTTTCATTTAAGATCCAGTATTTTGGGTGCGTTACAAATATTTAAATTAACATGAACAAACACCTAGACCCACGAAATTGTAGATTATCATCATCAGCCTATAAATGTTCCCACTGTTGGGACACTGGCCTCCTCTCTGAGAGAGGGAGTGGGCCATAATCCACTACGCGGGCCCAGTGCGGGTTGGTAGATATCACATGTCTTCGAATTTTTGGTTCTAGGACATGCCGGTTTCCTTACGATGTTTTCCTTCACCGTCTTGAGAGCAGTGGTGATGAATTAAATTACACATAGTAATGCGCCTTTCTGGGTTCGGACCCACGACCTACAACACGTAAGTCCAGGCCAATACCACTGACTGAGCCACCACTGCTCCAATTGTAGGTTATACAAATATTTATTCCGTGCAGGATACGTCCCCACAATTTACATTAAAAATATCGTCATGAAGTCGTACATTAAAATTTTCATTTAATTAATTAGTATACTTTATAAAAAATCGTCTCGCTAATTTTTCCACGAATGAATTCCGCAAGCGCTGAGTAGAAAACCGCTGCAAAAAATAAAAATAACTTCATGAATAACGAAATACCCCGAAGTGCTCATAACGAAATACTTAAAAAAAATGTAATCACCCGGGATGTTATTGATCTTCACCCTTGCGGTGTAGCGTGTCTGCGAATATTATTAATGGATTCTAAATTGCCTTTAAAGCATACTTCCGCGACGAACCGTACGTGTCAACGAGGTTACTTTCGCAAATGGATTAAATTAATATTTTGTGTACAAGCGCTCGACTGCGACGTCGCTTGGTATTGTGAGATAGGAAAACTCAGATGGTGCTTCAAATTTGAATGTGACCTTATTTAATGACTCTGTTTTTAATTACAATGATAATGATGCTTTTTTATTGAAATTTAATATTTACCTTTTCCTTACAACATTTTGATTCACTTGTAAAGTTTGTATTTCTATTTTACATTAGCTTTTCAACTGCTACAATAATAATAATTAAGGCAAGGATTGTATCCTTAGATAGTCTTTTATTTGTTCCTCTTCCTATGGTTAAACGTAAATCGTTACATTCGTTGAACAAACGATCCTGTTTTCTTTCACTTTATATCAAACATAGATACGTTTATGCCATATTTAAATATTTGCAGACAGACAGACGGGTGTCTTCCAGAACTACAATACATATTAACTAAATGTGTATATTACGAGTGACAGTAATTGACGCAATCACATATCAGTATATCATGCACATAACATAATAATGGCGGCTCGTGTAAAGTAATTACACAGTTTGATTTAGCTGATGAGGGTATAAACAAATCTCAAAGTTCATGTGGCGAGCACGTTTCGGTGAAATGTGTTACTATTATGACATAAGTCTGAAGTATACTGGAATAGGGTACTTTTTTGGCCTGAAAAATACTAATTTTTCCGTCAGTAAGATTACCAAAAAAATATTTGACACGTATTTTTCTTTTATTACGTAAACCGAAATTGACGAAGATCTTTTAAAATTGGCAGAATGTCACGAGCATGTACAGTTTTTGCTTGCTTTTGACGTCACGAGGCACTCTCGAATTTTGATGCTTTCATATCATTATTAATATGCATTGGTTTAACGAAAGAAAACATACGTGGCCATTATTTTTCAAAATTCTAGCTGATGGAACAATAAAAAAGCTATATTATTATTGAACAACCTGGGCTTCCTCCCAAGGTGTCTAATGGGGGAAATGGAAAAAGCCAGATCAAGTTTTGAACTCAGTAGTGCTTATCACTGATCCAGCACTTTCACACTTTGATGACCCAAGCCACCTTTATTATCCACAGATGCAGTGCTTCCACCGGACCGGTGTGTGGTCTATCTGAGTTGCCGAAATTTTTTACATCCGAAGTACTTATGTATTGGTGTGTGAATCTTAACACCGCGAATCGGAAATTATCTCAAATAAAAAGCACCATCTATCGACAATTAATGAACTATTTTGACTGTAATCGCGATGTTAGGATTTCTTGCTGTGCGGTTAAACAAAAAAATTAATATGAAACGGTACGGCCAATTCAAGCGGAGATTAGTCACGGATTCAAAGAAAATATGGTGATCATAGGCGAGCGAATAACCATATTATGCCCTCTCTCTTCCCTCACCACCATACATAGTCCAATGATAATACAAATGGTTCAAGTACAAACAGTCAAACACAAACAAATCTCAAATTTCATGTGGCAAGCACGTTTGTTCATAATCCTAATGTGTTAGAGGCTTTATAATTTATAGTCGCATATCGCATGAATGGTATTATGGGGCTAACGATAAAGTTTCGGTGAAATGTGTTACGAGTATGGCTAATTTGCATAGGTCTGAAGTATGGTGGAATCAGCGGATAATCTAATAGGATTTCTGTTTGGTGTCGGTCATGGTGGCGAATCTAACTGACTGTATTGCATAGTGCACAAGTGTGTATAGTGCAGAGGCGTAAGTGGGCCACAAGGGGTATCAAAACTTGTTTGGGGCCTTTCTATTCTAAGTGTATAGTATGGCTATAAACAATTACAATAGCATCGTGACTGTGTAGACTTCCAATCAAATTGTCATTATGAGAATTTTGAAGGGAGATTAGAAAATTAAGAATGCTGATAGACTCGTCTCTCATTTATGACAACAATATATAACCTTTTTGAAAATTGCGCCTTAATAATAATTGGAGCTTTATGGCCACGGCCTTTCATGTAAGAGCAACATTTTATATTTTTATTCCAATCGTGGGGGGCCCTGACACTTGGGGGCCCCATATAATTTATACGGTTGATATGGCGGTAGCTACGCCTCTGGTATAGTGTACAAACAGCTGGTGATTATGGACTATGAGAGAGAAAGCAAAAATAAAGTATGTTTTCTTTCTCTTGCATTGTCTTATGTGACAGCATTCCCACATGACTGGATGTCAGAATGCGCATGAGCAACAGTTTCTGTGCTTGATGTGACGAGATGTGATTTACCTTCAAGCTGCAAGTTTCGAGTTGCTAGTAAAATATCGAACATTAAAATTTCAGTAAGTTAATATTGAGAAGCACTGCAGATAGCTAATATTTTTTTCTTCAATGATTATTAATATAAAAAAATGTATTAAAAAAAAACATTACCCACATTTTATGTGCGTATACGTTGCTGAATGATTGAATGTCGAGTGTCTTACTGAAGTCAAACAACCAATTATTACTTACTATACAATATAGAGGTCTTTTAACAATAGAACTATACTAAAGTTCCAACTGAAAATTTTAATGAAATAGAGTCTAACTTCGACCACCAGATGGTTACGAGTATATGTATACCTACTCACTCTAAAACAGAAATTTCAAATGAATTCTAGAATTCAAAACCAGTTTTCACAAACAATCAAATGTGAAATTTAATTGAAATTTAACCCCAAATTCGATTTAGTTTCAAGTATTGACGCGACAATACGTTATAAAGTTTCGAATAAGCAATTAAAATCAAAATTTGGGTAGATTTTGATTGAATAAACTTCCAAACAAATTTTCATTTACTCTGATAACTAAACTTGGATTATAAATTATTGGATATTTAAATGTTTGAATAAATTAAGGAAGTTCGTAACTAGATTATCTAAGTATTTATCTACTGATGGAATGTTAAGTGTTATTACGAAGTTAATCTTCATTGTTCTGTCTGATTTATAATCTTCTCAGAAATAAATTAACTTTTGTAACTTACTATGCGTAATTGTTTTTATGAATCAACTAAGTGGTTGTTTCTAGCGATTTGTAAACTTGCGACTCGAAAATTATACGGGAACATAAGATTGGGATAAAAACTATCCTATCCTTAATCCTAGTAGTAGTTTTTGTGTACATGATTAACAAACATCCATCCATCCTCACAAACTTCTGCATTATTATAATATTAGTGAGGGGAGACAGTTCATGGTTGTAGGAGTAGCTACTCAAACCTTCTTGGACTAAATTGTAATAACTCTACTCTAGGGTATTGTCTGCCTTGTACAAATTATACAGCGATAGTTTGATTTTGATATAGGTACTTTGGAAAACACTATACTCCAGACATAATTTATATTGTTCTTTGTAGGTTAAAGCGACTATATTATGTACTAAATTATGAACAAAGGCATATTGTGTAGGCATTGTAAACATTTTGTTTTTTTTGTAAAGTGTTTCTAGAGTATTATAAAGTCTATGATGCTGTGTTGGAAAAGTCAATCATCCTGTCGGCGAAAAGTTCTCATGTGAAAAGTTCTGTCGATGAACCGGGCATAAATGAATCGTCGTATCGGCGAAAAGTCCAAAGGTGAAAGTAGACTCTTTCTTTTCGGTGAAACGGCCATAAGTTAATCGGCCTGTCGACGAAACGTCCAATGATGAACCGGTCGTCGGTGAATCGTTGCAGAATCAGTGTTTATCTTAACCTCGAAATAAAGACAAAAGTATTCAAGAAGCTACTACGAAGAACATTATTAATATTTTGGATCTTACCTGTATAGAAAATGGTGCCTTCATAGAAAACGGACAAGGATTTGTATTGAAAAATACTTCAGGCGTTAGACGGTGCTTTCCACAGTAGATCAACCTCCCGAAGGGGCTAGAACTATTGCCGCAGTAATAGACAAGGCAAGAAATCATAACGTAAGAATATGAAACATTTAAAGTTGAAATATACTTTAAAACAAAGGTACTAAGACCGTTAAAGCACTTGAGAGACCAGCGCAGAGAAATATTTCACATCTTTCATCTGCCATTGTCCGAGGACATAACCCTATGCCCTGGCAGGCAGCCTGCCAACTGCACTAAAGACTGTGCTGGCGATTCTGCTCTGTCTAAATAAATTATTGTTATGCTTTATTGTAGGGTTGACACTAGTTTCTTCGTTTGAATGATTTTTTACAAATTGATTTATTAAAAAGATGAAATACCGTTATGGGGGCGACCCATGGGGAGAAAACGTGAGTTTATAATTATAAAATACAATAATTTAAAATAAGAAGACGGAGGTTTTCAATGCGAAACGTTTTTTTTTGTATGACCACTTATTACTTTTTATGGAACGGTCCAATTTTAAATTTTATAGAGCGGTTTAATATAAATAAAAATTACTGGGAATACCTGAAAGTTGTTCCCGTTTCAATTCGATAAATAAGTGATAGTTTTATGAAACGTGAAAAGCGCTACAAGTGTCTGAAAGATCCTTTCCTATCGCATGACGCAGGTCCTCACCGGACACGGATGTTTCGGGAGTGTCTGATGAGAAAGGAGGAAACGCCTGGGTGTCACCACTGCGAAGATCGCTCGGAGGACACAGTCGAGCATACGGTGCAGGATTGCCCCGCTTGGGCGGAGCACCGACGTGTCCTCACGGCGGCGATAAGCGGAGACCTCTTTCTCGCGCCTGGCATTGGCGGCCATGCTGCGGAGCGAGACGGAGTGGGAAGCGGTCGCCTTCTTCTGCGAAGCAGTTATGCTCGCGAAGGAGGAGGCGGGCCGCGTGAGAGAGAGGACAATGTCCTCCCTCCGCCCCACCCGCGGTGGTGGACGCCCACGGCATCGGACGTCGCAAGACGATCTCCGGCCACCGTAGGCGCGGGCATGCGGGCGGCGAGTAAAGGGCAACTCGCCGTCCGACCATGGACCATGCCCGGGTCGACGGCGCGTCGTGTTCCACGCGCGCCTCAAAGAGCGTCAGCATAATGACGAGGCCCTCTCTCAGAGGGCTAAAGCCTGCCGGGGTCGCGGGTCTTATACCATCACCGTGACCCCGGAACATAAAGGGCTATTGAAGGACACCGTGAATTTTAGTCAGTACAAGTCTGACAGTCCCTCCCGCCCTGCCTGGGGTGGGAGGCCTCATTTGATGATTTTACCACGATAAAAAAAAAGTGTCTGAAAGAATAAACAACGCTAGTAAAAATATAACGTGTAATGTAAATGTATTGATTTTTCTTTTCTCCACTTTTCTAGAAATAAAAATCTTGTCCCTACAAAACACCTGTTTCTACCCACGGCATTTTTATAAATAAGTATAGTCATATGCCTCAATGGAAATGGTAATACAGGGGTCATTATGCACTTTACTGATTACGAAATTACATATAAGGTATTATCTAAAGTAGCCTTTATTATTAAGTTAACAAGGCTAAGTTTGATTTGAACTACAACATTACCGTGAAGATAGTCAACAGGAATATAGAATGGATTCTTCGTCATTCTTTAAAAAATGAACCCCATACATTTCTGGTTCTCGTGTAAATCATTGTAGATAACAGTTGTTTCTTTTAGTTAGTTGTAATTTTGATTTTTTTCCAAACTAAAATTTATCCCCAACCCATTATTCTTGATCGCGGGACTGATTTCCATTACCGTGACCCCGGAACATAAAGGGATATTGAAGGACACCGTGGATTTTAGTCAGTATAAGTCTGACAGTCCCCCCCGCCCTGCCCGGGGTGGGAGGCCTCATTTGATGATTTTACCACGATAAAAAAAACCATTATTCTTAACCCAAAAATCTATTTTCGTATCTGTAATCAGACTTGCTGTAGCGTATTTCTATCTAATCTAATTACGCCTTTTCCAATCTCAAAACAAAGCTAGCACTATACGCTTTTCGAGTAATAACTCGTTTGTAACATTAATTTAACGTTTGCGCATTTCACAGAAAAAGATCAGACAGAAACCAGTAACATTGCAGTTTTCAGGATTTCGTTACGTAAACACAAACAGAAAATGCAGATCCTAATCCGTTCAACCCAAATCCGGATCCATACCCGCAGGCAGGTACTATTCCCACATTAATGAACACGAAAATCTTTCTATCCTTTGTGTAACGCTGTCATATCCTTATGTTATGCAAATTATTTTTATCCTGCAAAACAAAACGAAGTGATCAAGTCACAGTTTTCAGTTGTGTGTGTCATTAATCAAACACGAATATGGAATTGGATTTCAGAATTCGTATTTCTTTATTTTACGTCTCTCTTTTCATGGCAGCAACTCGTAATTACGGGATATGCGTATAATAGATCCCATGTCGAGTTTCGGGTTCTTTGAAGACGAATATGTTTTAAAGATATAACGATATGTTTGAAGCTTTATTTGGCGTCGAAATGATGGATTATCAAAACACTCCGTCTTGATTTGACTGACGATTCTTTTTATCATTTGACTTTTTATGTAAATTGGTATCGAATTTCTTGTTTATTTTCAGAGAAAAAGATTAAAGACCTTTAGTCTACGAATACAGTTTTACTAGAGTTTCCGAAAAAAGTGTGCAATGAAATACAAAGTTCCTAGAGAGAAGAGGTACGTATAAATTGTAATACAAACTTAATTTCTTCTTACTAGGGACCTCTGAAGATGTCATTATACTTTTCATTACGGACAACTTTTACCATATCTAAAAATCGCATACATTAAATCAGTTGCTACAATAGTAGATTACGCACCAAGGGAGTAAAGCATTGCCTTAAGTCACGGGCGTATTGAATCCCGAAGCGACACTAAGGATTCTAGGGGTGAACCTCCGTAGCGCAGCGAGGAGGTTCAGATGTTAATTCCCGAGTGAAACGAGGGAATTAAGATAAGAATCCTTAGTGTAGCGAGGGATTCAAGTCAGCCCAAGACAAGGCAGCTTTACTCCCGAGGAGCGTACTCTGCTTTTCACACCTACTGCGAGGAAATAAATTCGATTTTTGAAATTTGATGTGGTACGACAACCTTCGAACGTGAAGTTGGCACCACTGTAAGCGATCAGCTGTTGCGGCCAGCGGCCGCCATTACTGATACGACTCCTCGGTGAAAGTTTTCTTACGGTTTTCTTTGAGGTTCCAAATTCAAATCACATTATTCCCACGGGAATAATGAAATTCAGTACATATATTATTCCCGGCTCGAGCGAGAGGGAATAATGTCATGCTTTACAGTAGGTTTGCCTGACATATAATATGACATTTACGAGCAAGTAGTGTGAAAAGTTAATTATACACTGTTTTAGACTATCACGGTTAACTTCACAATTTAAAATGTCACTTACGGGATATCTTCCGTGATTATTATTTGTTTTGAGTTGATCGGGAACTCAAAACAAATAATAATCACGAAAGATATCCCGTAAGTGACATTTTAAATTGAAAAGTTAATTATGCCCATGTCTAAAGTCGAAATGTAGGAACCCGCTGATTTTTAAACCAAATATTCATCTCATTGCATCGTCAGCCTATAATGTTCCCACTGCTGGGCACAGGCCTCCATTTTGTGAGTGAGAGTGGGCCTATGGAGATATTTGTGCAGATATCATATAGTACTTACGTGCACACCAAAACAGTAGTAATAAAATACCACAAAAAATTCAAGACACCCGCACGATTGCGCAATAGACATACATATTTCGTCTACATCTGGGTTCAATATTGATTCCTCTTTGTCTTCCATTGAAAACTTTTTTCTACCACAGTTGTATGAATTGAACGGCAGAACCACAAAGCAAATGAATGCGAAGCTCGTGAAACAAATTGAAAGAAAAAAAGAATTCGATATTGAAACGGAACGAACGAAAGTATGCGCGATCGCCGGTTAGGAACGGTGAGACTCTAGAGAAAAGATTTTTGACAATTTTCGCGTAGGATTTACAATAGGTCCGTCATTATTCTTTTTCTTTTTATAGGCATGAATGCCAAAACAATTTGAAACCAAACCTTTCAGGTAAAGATAGAGCGCCAAGGAAAGTACTGCAAAAACTGGTCCTATTCCCACGTGTTTTTACTAAAGACTGAATTTGAGCTAGTATCTTTTTTGTAGGATGTTTTTTTGTTTACTTGACTACTACTACGACTAGTTGCCTTTATTATATTAGTTAGTCTTAGTGGGTGGTTGTGGAGTCAGTGATATAAAAAGTACTCTGAACTCTGATAATAAGGATAATGTAACCATTCAACTATGAACATTAAAAAAAATCTCTGTAGTCCATTTTATCTGACGTCCTTATAAAAGCCAAATTGAATTAATAAAAGCTACGCAGGAAGGAAACCCATTTCCTTTTGACTTTAAAATAGATTCGAGCCATCTTAAAATTTACATAGCTTACGCATAGAAATATTACCATAACAACGTGAAAGCTCCTACATTTGCCAAACGCAATGAACGTTTTCCCTTTGATACTTATCCGAAGACTACGAGTACAGAGTGCATTTTGCCTCTCAAGTAGACGCAAATAAATTTTCAAAGCGGCGCACTTGACATCGAAGGAGATATGCGGAATGTTGCCAGTTGCTTTAATTAAATATAAATGGATGACTCAGTCTGGACGAGGACGTGTTTTTGTAATATGGCAAGAAAAATGATAAAAGCCGTGCTTCTGCGTTTATTATTCTTGTTTTTGGATATTAAATATCCTGGGTTGTTTTAAGTTTGCCACAAAGTTAATTCACCACGAAAAAAAGTATCATATGTAAATTAGCCACAGATCTTGTTTTTTGGATTTTCTTTAGTGTAAAATTGCCTTATTTCTTTTTGCCGCACGTATAAAACACAACAATTAAATAATAATCCAGCACAAAACTGGAGAGACCGAGGACAATGTGGAATCTAAACAGAAAGTACTAGGAGAACAGGGTCATAGAGGTGTTAGTGCCGCCGTCTTCAGTAAAAAATATGTGAAATGAAGATATTTGTGGCACAATAACAAAATCTAGCTGTAGCGAATTTACTTTCGTTAGAGGTTTAAAAAACTGTGGTGAATTAATTTTTTGGCAAACTTGCAACAACCGAGTATCCTTTATTTATGTAGTTATTTGAACATTTTTTTCTTTCTTCTTATAATAAAGATTCAAAGCCCGTTCAACCGTTCTGACGTGATTGAGTAACAACATAAATCTATCTATTCAAATTTTCGCATTTATAATATTAGTGAAGACAAGTAACGATTGTCTGCATTTGAGAGTTAAAGGGTAAAAGGCAAAGGTTGTATGTATCTAGGCATATTACAAGGCAGGGCTTGCTTTCAGTAGTCTCTTAGAAGCAATGATCATACATCCTTCATTTTGAAGTTATCGCAAAAAATCTAGGGTGGGCACCAGACTATTCTGGGGTGACCACGGCACCCCGTTTCTTTCTACGCATAATCTCTCATAGAAGGAAAAGCTATATCTGCTATTTAGGGCATAAGGCTTCGGTTAAACCAACCCGGAGCGGAGCAGAGTAGAAACGAGCTGAGCCGCGATCAGCACTCCTCCATGTGATTGTTGAATCGCGACACAGCTCATCTCCACTTTACTCCGCTCCGCCTCAGTGGAACTGCAGCCTAATAAAACTGTGTGTATATATATTCCATATTTGTAATTAGCATTGGCAAGGTTTACCAACATCAACTAACTTAATATAATAATATTGAAATATTATATTAATTTATCAGTACATTTATAAGGTCACTCTAATTAAACTTTGGTATTTACATTAATGCGGCGTTTGGTTGGTTAGTTAATACACATTGACTTTCAGAAACGTACTCATATTAGTACTTTATTGCACATCAAGATAGTTTTATAGCCATTTACACTACTACTAATTCTACATTTACGACGGTATATTTTTTGGGAGATATTTTTTTATAGTTAATCTTTGTAAGCATACACTAAAAAGATATAATAAAGATTTTTTAACTAACATAAAATCAAAAGCGATAGTTTGCCATACCTTTTCCTAACGCAAATTTCATAAAATTAATTGAACTATAAAGTTTTTACTTACAAATTGCCTCGTGCCATAAAAAATAGACATAAAGCTGATGCACTATCTGACAGCCTTTTACCATTAAAGTTGCTTCGTAAATATATTTTTTTTCTTGATTCACTCTCGAATAAAAGTCGGTGTCCCGTTTACGTCGCCTTTACCAGCTAGTGACAATAAAGTGTTTTGCTAGAAGCTAACGTGGGTATTTAAGTTGCAGACACCCCTTTGATTAAACATTAAAGAAAGATTTAACAACAGTTTACTTATAGAACATTTTATTTAAATTAAGAAGACGAAATTGAAAATACAACGCGTATTTATCGCCTTGAAATCTACGCCACAAATGAACCGTTATTTCAATTGTTTTTCAATCGAGTGGAGTGATTCTAAAATCAAAATGAAAGCTCCAACTCGATGCGCTGGAAAACAAAACATTCGTTGTGGTTTTGTCGATGGTTTTTCTCGTAGAAATTGAAATGTTATATTGTTGTGAGGGCCTCTTTCAAACAAGATTAGAGTTGGGACGTGCCTTAGGCCATCGGTAAATCTAATTGTGACTCGTGCCGAATGACAATCGACGTGACGACGGCTGAATTCACGAATGGACGCCTGTTATTATTTAGATTTTATTTTTGATTGCAGACCGTTCTTTGCATCGATTTGTTAGCGATTGGACAAGGTCGTATACTGTCGATATTGTAACGACCTTTCGCCGAATTTCGCCGAAGCGTTCACATTTAGGGTCATTGTTTCCCTGCATATTATTACTGTCTGAGACTCTCAGTATTATTAACACGTATTATTATCAGTAAGTCTTGTACTTTATTATAATACATTCAACATAATGGAATTGTTTTCCAAATAATACATTTACCTACAGAAAATATTTATAGCAACAGAATCCCAAGTCAGCTTCTCTTGACCTTTTTATTCCCAGCAACTCATATGCCTCATTTACATTCAGCCTCTATCGCTGCTCCTCGCGCTGCCGGCAATAATTCCCTAAATACTGCTGTGGCAGGATCGAAGGAAATGTGTGTTTACATACTGCCCTGCCTCTCGCTTCGCTTTCAAGTTCCGGCAATGGCAGACGTTGAAATTTTTGCATTGTCCGCGCTGTGTCTTTTAGCGATACATAATTATGTGCGTCAGTTAAAAATAAATCTAATGAAAAAAAAGAAAAGACGTCGTAGAAGATGGTGGATGATATCTATTCATCGTAATAGAACTTTGTAAGTACCTACCAACCTGCTTAAGATAATATTTTATAATGCAGAAAGAATTCTACGAGCAGAATGTAAACACGCCCTACCGCTCGCGCTGCCGGTCCTTTGAAGTCCGCATAAAAACCGCTCTTTTGGGGAGCGCTGGGCAGCGCGAGTGGCATTAAGCAGTGGCATGAGAAGTATACGTTTACATACTCGTCCTGCCCACTTCCCTGCCCACTTTCCTGCTCACTACAGCTGAATGTAAATGAGGCATTACTCAATTTCATAAATTCAAAATGACCAAAGAAACAAATGACTTACGTTGACTATAAAAAGTCTTAAGAAACAAGCAATCCTAAGCAAATATACTTATGGTTCTGTATGACATATGGGTTTTCTTGGCACTAAACATTTGAACAACTTTCGTGGACAATCCGAAGGTCAGACGTGACAGGGGTCTGAACGAATATACCGAAGCTTCGCCATGTTCTTCGATACTTCCCTCGCTTCGTGCCAAAACGGTGGAATAAGCCCTTAGGTACCGTGTGGAGCTAAGACGCGTACTAAATGGATTAGAACTTGGACAGAATAAGGGTAAATGTGTACGGGAATCTTGATTGAGTGTGTGTTAGTGTTGATACTTACGAGTTTGCGAGTTTTAAACTTTGTTTACTGTGTTTCGTTATGTTGGAGGAATACGTTAGCTTTAACATTATACTACTACCATAGCTATATGGTAGTAGTATAATGTTAATGAAGGTCTAAGAAGTAAAGTCAAAGTAAAGCATATTGAAGGATTCTACTTCTTATATTGTCCAATGGACCAGTAACAGACAATCGCTTAGGCTGGAAAGTTAGAAAATAAATCTAAAACATACAAAAACACAGACAATTGTAGTTTCCAAAGCTTAATGCAATAGAAACAAGAGAAAAAAAAACTTATTAACTTGTTATTTTCTGTCTGACATAACATGTTTAAGAACTTATTTAATATCTGAGAGCGGAATCTGAAAAACTTCGATGTCTGAGTTCTGGATGGATGATAAAAAGAAAAATTATCCTTTTGTGGCTATTCCCCGGGCAACGGTCTACAGGGTAAGTCCTAAAAGAAAAAGTCTCAAGGGAAAAGTTCAAATGAGCGTTAGTATTTCCCAAGGCAGAATTAAGAGGGGAGGAATATTTAAAATATTATAATAATAATCCTGGAAAGTAACAAGGTCGGAAGGGATAAATTTATGGCTTCCAATTGGCTGCCCTGCCGCTTACCCCAGTTTTTCACTTGTTTAATCTTTTGTAGGTCACTTAAGGCCTTGCACGGCTTTGTTTCACTGATCCCGGGTACTTTGGAATAGATACGGTTCGGAAATTAACGGTATTTTCTGAATGGTATCGTCCATCTAATGGGTACAAGAGTAGCTGTAATGCGGCTTATCATAATGTTTTGTTCTTCAATTATGTATGTATGAGTGACTGTGATGATGATGACGTCTGAAAAAGAGGTCATAACGACTGGTGATTACAGTAGTACATTAGAAAAATAATTGACCATAAGGCTCGCTTCAAATTGAGAAGTGTTACATTCCAACATTAATGATTAGGTCGCGGGACTTATAACCATCACCGTGACCCCGTAACATAGCCCCAGAAAAGGCTATTGAAGGACACCGTGGATTTTAGTCAATACAAGTCTGACAGTCCCTCTCGCCCTGCCCGGGGTGGGAGTAATAACTCATTTGATGATTTTACCACGATAAAAAAACATTGATGATTAAAAAAGTGACTTTGCCTGTTTCACCCAAAAAATATTTCACGGACGTCTTTTCCTTTAGATGTATCCTAGGTATTAATCCAGATTTTAACTATGATACTGTACCTATGCCAAATTTCACTTAATATTATTAAGCTGGGCATGCGGATGGCGAGTCATGGGTGTCTTGCCGTCCGTCATGAACCATGGGGTCGATGGCACTCCATGTTCCGCGCGTGCGCCTCAAAGAGCTGTCAGCAATCTGACGGGGCTCTCCGTAGAGAGCCCATGCCTGCTGGGATCACGGTACTGTCTCATCAGGTAACCATGTCCCTGCAACGTAATGGACTATAAAAGAATCACCGTGGTTTTTAGTACTGACTAAAGTACAAGTCTGACAATATGGGTCCGGACTCATTTTATGATTTTACGAATGAAAAAGGAGTAAATGATACTGTGACGTCAGATAGGGGAGAATGGAAACAAAAAACGTGTTGCGCCGATCACAAGTAAAATGGGATAAGGGCAGGAAGATAATGATGATGAAGAAAAAAATAAACCTTTCAGTTATTTTGGCTTGAATTAGTAACAAACATCCAAACTTTTGCATTAACTCGTCTAATATTACTAATAAAAGGAAACTGCACCATTACTGAATCCACCATTTATTCAATAAAATATAATTATCATCTTGGAACTTGAATTTGCCGGTCATGTCAAATCACTTCGCGCTGACATACGTCACCCTGACTTGTCTTGTCTCTGCTTGCTCCACTAAGGATGTACCACGATGCGTAGGGTTGGGATTCCAGTTACCGTTTCTCGTTTAACATTACTAAGATGTGAAGGAACGAATTGCCTGTTGGCATCAGGCTTGCTTCAGAATATCCCCACTTATAACTATAGCACATAATAGATAGGTACGCAGTTTGTCAATACCTAGTAAGAAGAAGTATTATAATTCTTTTGTTCCCCTATTCTTTTGTTTTGCTAGTTCTTTTGAGCCATTGAGCCCTCATTAGTGATTCTTTATGATTGTTAATGTTCAGTTCCACTGAAGATGCTACTAGGGCGGGCGAAATGGATTCAGCCTTGAGTTTATAATGTCTCAGGGTTGAAGTAGACTTATTGACGGCAACCATATTTGTTGAATTTTGTTTCCACTGCTGGGACGCAGACCTCTTTTCTGTACGAAGAAACGAGTTGTGATCACGACTCGGGCCAGAGGTCTTATCACGAGTTCTCATGTTTTTGACAAAAATTAAATAGGGACTTGTCGTTATGTTGATGAATATATTTTGTTACGCGTTCGTAGAGGCACTTTTTCATTTTCCATACGTAATTTTAATCTACGTCACAATGTTTTAAGAACGCTAGACAGCCAAATACGTAAAATTCATGCTAGAGCCTCGCTAAGCCTTTATTCAAATCGTAATTAATTAATTAACTGAATTTGAGTTCCATGTTTTCCCAACTATGTTGTTTATACCAACTACGTTAAGATCGGTTTCAAGTATATCGAGATGCAGCTGAATATCAGTATTTTATATGCGGGAATTGCTTAGGTACTCGATTCCAAAATCCAGTTAGTACTGAATAATACAATAACAGTTAGTAATAACAGTAACAGTAATTACTGTTTTTGCTATCACTACATGGTATAAAACAAAGTCGCTTAATTCCCGCTGTCTGCCCCGTGTATGCCTAGGTCTTTAAAACTACGCAACAGATTTTGATGCGGGTTTTTTTAATAGATAGAGTGATTGAAGAGATAGTTTTATAAGTATATAACATGCAGAATATAGTAGACAGTGCACTAGCTCAGAACCGGGGCGAGTCGCTAGTAGTAGTATAAATTAAGTTACAAAAAATTAAATAATTACAAGAACTTAAACTACTTTTCTTTGGTTCCTAACGAAGAGACAATGCCGGCAGACATAAAGTGGATACGTGTTATGAAAGATGGAAGAACATTCTCTTATGAACATGATTAATATAAAGAGTTACCACTAGAACTGACTTACTTAACTTTCTTACTGCAGCTAATGCAGTAAGAAAGTTAGAAGTCAAGTTCTTACAGTTAAGAATACAATATGACTTGAATTTGGAAGAATTCGTAATGTAATACAATGGGGGTCTTATTTAATGATCGTGATCTTTCGATTCATTCACTTGGTGTTAGAGAAGAACGGGGGGAATCTTAACGTAGCGCGTAGTTGTGGGTATGTACTTACACTTTTATGGGGGGAAGTACAAAAACGGAGGAAGGTTAGCTACTGTACTGGTGAGGTATCGGTTGTTACTATACGGACTCCTTACAAAATATATCTTATTCGCCTTGTTCACATTTCTACACTTTTCATTTTATTTTTTTCTCCAAATGAATATTAACCGTCCACTTTCGTGATAAGGTTTCATATCTATTAAACAAATTTGACAGATTGAGGTAGGCTGATGTGTTTTTTTTTTTTTTTTTTAAGTGGTAAAATCATCAAATGAGAACCGCCACCCCCGGCAGGCGAGAGGGACTGTCAGACTTGACTGACGGAAAAATTCCACGGTGGTGCCTCAAGAGCCCTTTATGTTCCGGGGTCACGGTGATGGTAGGCTGCTGTGCTAGCGTCTGTACAAACTAATGATGTGTAATGCTCAGAGCAGTTTTAAAAATAGAAAATTATTAAAAAAATTGCGCTGCAAATATTATTTACTATTTTTCTCAGAAACTAATAAGCAGTAGGGCTTCACATTATTTTATGTCTCAAAATATTTTCAGTAGCCTCTTTATTTTATTTTCAGCATTTTTATCAAATAATCATGATTGATCTAAGTGAAAAATAAGTGACACGTAATTGTATTACTGTGTATTCGTGAATAAATCATTTATTTGTTATATTATCTAGCTGTAAGTTACTAAAACAGACGGGTAGGTACACAAATAATCATTCTCTAAGAAGGCATAAAAGACGCAGGTTCTAATGTATTTGGCCACGCCACGGGCTAAAGCGACAAGCGAGTAAAAACGCTACTTTTCAGAAAACATGACAATAGACATTGCTTAGAGTGTCTCCAAACTAAAGTCCATAAAGGATTCTTGAAGAAACTCCTGGTTTTGGTGAGTTCAAGTCTGACAGTCCCTGCCAGTCCTGACCTATGAGGGAGGACTTATTTCATGATTTTGCCACAGTAAAAAAGAGTACGTCATGAGTCACCGCGCCAGCGAGGGTATTAAGCGAAAAATAAATAAATAATGAACATCAAAACTCGCGCGTTCCATCGCCCGAGGTCGTGAACGGGGCTTAATGCCTTTTACGCCTGTTTACCCCAAGGTATCTATATGTCAATCAGCCGTGAAGCCTCACGTAAGAAGGATAATCTTGTCATTTTGTCCGTGCTGGCTCAGTTCGGACAGGTATTATTATATTTACTTACGTCTCAAGCCAGTCTTACTTATATGATGATTTGACAGGTAGAAGACAGGAAAGGTGCGGTCACGGTCACAGAATAAGGCTGCCTTTTCTTTAACAGATATGTACTGAGTTGTAAGTACTTCGAGGATATGTATTGTGAAAATATTTGCAAGAATTTTCTTGAAGGACTCAACCGTTTGCAATGAAGTCATTGTTTTCAAACGCGCTGATTGGCACTGCTACTGCCACTTGGTTCTATCAAAAAAGACACCTGGTACGGAGCTATTTCAAGTTTTTCTGGTGGAAAAACAACCTAAGAAGCATTTCGTAGGCATGCGATATTCAGTGATTTATTTTTCTTTGTTTTCTGAAATAACAGTTAAAATACCAAAAAAATCCTTGTTTTTTGTGTGCTGAATAAACCTTGGCTGGGTAAAAGGGAAATATGCAGTAAGAGGACATACTACAGACATTCGTAATACTTGTATATGCTTCGTAGCGAGACCCAAGAAACAAAATAATAATATAGTAAAAAAGTGTTTTCCTACGAGCAAAAACAAGGCTAGAATTATAAACAACCCAATTTTCCTTTAAGTAAATTTGTTTCATATTGTTTACATTTCAATGGCTTTCAGTTCTAAAACACTTATATTTTTATATTTTCCTATTTCGTGTGACGAAGATGTCTCGTGTTCGATGTTTACTTCTCATTGACTGCTCGTGGGGGCGTGTGACATAAAAATGATAGTCTACGCTTTTCCTCTTCGTCGTAAATGATAATGTTTGATGTTCCATATTGTTTTTGGATAGTACAGGTGTCTCGTTTAATCCTCTGTGTTCTGTTTTCAAGTCGTAAATCAGAATTGAATCCTCTTCAGCTCGGGTTCACGTCATATGTCTACGTTAAATGACCATGTTTTTGGAGCAGTTTCAGTCAAGATTCCTGGTCCAGTATTTCATGCAGCGACTGCTATTGTATACCCAGTTAGTACAAGTCTTGATTTATTTCGTGCTAGAGACTCAGCCAAAAACAATTACTTACAGGACTTATCGTGTTTGCGGCTCACCGGGAAACTCGGTATTCGATGTGTTTTGCAGGCTGCAAGTGAATGCGGTGTATTTTGTAGTGTATATTATAAACTTACATAAGGTATAACACGGTCAGACGTTTCGTTTCTGCCAAGTATGTTGTCGACTACTATTGGTGTTCTAGTAGTGGACGTAACTTAAGTATGGAAACCTAATATAGTCGGGTAATGGTAAGTTCAGTTTACGCGTAATAGTTGAAATGAAATTGTGTTTAATAGGTTAATGAGTCAACTAAACAGTTAGGGCTTGGAGCCCTTCTCTAAGGGACAAGAAGGTCGCGGGACTTATCTCATTACCGTAACCCTGGAACGTAAAGTTCTATTGAAGGACACCGTGGTTTTTAGTAATTATGAGTGACAGTCCCTCCGGCCCTGCCCTGGGTGAGAGAGGACTCAGTCGACGATTTTTACAATAATAAAAAAGAGGGGTGACAAGAAGACCTAGGAAACGCTGGCCGAGACGATTTGAACGCATTTAAGAAAAGGGTGCATTTATGGGACCATGTCCAGCAGTGTGACAGCTCGAGTAAAAAAAAATACAGTTTGCATCCACACACTGATGTCTACAAGAAAAAGAATAACGCATAGTCGCGTTTTTATCGTAGCAATAAAGACGGTTTTTGTTAAATCAATACTACATACGAAAATACCTAACGGACATCAATGAAGTTTAAAATTATAATTAAAGGAACTACTACCAAACCAACATCCAATTCACTGAGGCCTTAGCACGACTTCTACATGAGTATTTCGAAGTTAGTAGACGAAATTATGAAATACGAAATTTTGTCTGTAGTGTACGAACGAACAACCTATTTAATCCATCAAATTAAAGCCACAACTTCCCATTTACTTAACATCACAAAAACGTGCAAACTCGTGACAAGGCCTCCATTTTAATTCTCTTTCGGCAAATTCATTGGACCACGTGAATCGTCGGACTTATTTATATAGCAATACATGTCAGCTAGGCCTGAATGCCCAATAACCTACTGTTAGCGCTGTAGTTAATCTTCTTAATGAATTTTCATAGACAATTCCAGTTCATGGACAATCCATTCGCGACTGGCGTTCAGTGTCACTGCACAATGGGGACGCGTATTTCAACGATGTGGAGTGGCAACCCTATTCTGGATATGTGGATTAAAATATTCAGTAGTAAAAATAGACGGTGAAATTATAAATTAAATAACTTTATTTTTTTATCGGGACTTCAAATTGATGAGGAGTGTTTAAGATGTTTATTGCTTGACTAGCTGACCGGGCAAACTTTGTACCGCCTCAGAAACAATTTAAAAAAATCCTTTAAAACCTTCCCTGGACTTCCTAAAATAATTAAAAACAAAATCAACCAATTCGGTCCAGCCGTTCTCGAGTTTTAGCGAGACTAACGAACAGCAATTGATTTTAATATAAAAGATGTTCTTTCTTTCGTTTAAATAACATCATCAGCCTAGCCTTTTCCCAACTATATTGGGGCTGGCTTCCAGTAAAACCAGATGCAGCTGAATATCGTTATTTTACATGGACTAACTGCCTACCGGATCTTTACATTTCAGTAACTGGGTACGACGATACCCCATGATAAGACTGCTACTAAGACTTGTGAACGTCTGACTAACAGTAACGACTGTCAAAGATTCACAAATGACAGCCGGGACCAACGGGTTTACGTGCTTTCCGAGGCACAGAGGATACGAGCTATGATAGATGCAAGCGCGGCTTAGAGGGAGATCGGCCTGAGCAGCTGTAATTATTTAGTTACGAGTACGAGAATTTTAAAGTGCAAAATTAAACTTTACTTTCGAGAGTGCACGGCTTTTTTTTATTTACTATTTTTGTAAACGATTCCCGAAACTCACCAGTATCCAAAAAGGTTAAAACGAAATAAATCTTTATTTCTTAAAATTCGGCGAACAAATCACATTACAAATTCGTAATCAAGCGGCTCCAATTTATTAAACAATCTGTTATTGAAAAGCAGGTTAAAATCTTGATCTTTACGACAATAACGAGAATAGTACAACTCACTGTACTTACTGATTTAAATAGATTTACATTGTTTTGGCAACGGAAAAGAGTCCTTTAATCTGTTGGCTTTCTCAGTAAGAAACAATGATAACATCTTCCAAGTAAAGAGGATAAAACTAATGTTTTTTCTTTCATTAAACCGCTGCTAAATTCTTATAGGAATATTTTAATATTCTTACGACTTAAGACTAACTTTGAACTTTTCATTTATTATTTTCCGTATCAAAAAGATTTTTACCTTTGAGACGACAAAGAAATTCACATGTGATGTTTTGATATAGAACCTTTAAGGATTTACTGAGACGGTCCGCATTGAAAAAATCCGCAAGAGTTTCCGAACGGAACCCTAATCTTTTATAAGACTCGGAAGCGATTTATCGTACAGAGAATTCCCTCTAAATATTCCCCTTTCAAGATTCCACTAGCGAGTAAGGTCTAATACAAATACTGGATACACATTCAATTTACGTTCATTTATAATCCATTGCTGTATTTCTGTGACATTTCAACGAATGATTGCTATAAAAATAAAATTGGATATGGAACAATGCGAGAATTACGTTTTTCTTACTTTTATGGACCTCAAAAGAGTCTATCGCATTGATGTTTGCGTTTCTAGATACAACTTGACATTTACAGTATATGTAATTAAGTCGGGCGAAATAAATCTTGTGAAGAAAGCATACAGTTGTTTTAAAATGATATATTATTAATCTAAGAATCGAGATAAGAGTGATATATTATTAATCTAAGAATCTAGATAAGTGTAAATCTTTTGTTTTGGATGTAAAGAGCGGCAACCGTCTTGGGCAGCCCACATCCATCCTTTGCTATCCATTTTCTTCAAATCATCTGTTTATCGTTCGGCAGGGGGCGCTCACACTACGTTTGTCCATACGTGGTCTCCACTCTAACACATGTCTGCGGCATCGAACGTCTGTCCTTCTTCAGATATCGTTGGCCCAGCGTCGAAATATTTCCCGTGATAAACAAAGTATTAGGCATAAGTATACCTCATAGTATGTATCTCCACATTTCGTTAATGTAACAGGGGCGAGCCTATTGCTATCAAGCAGGCATCAATCTAAACTTCGTGACTGATAATAAGAAATTCATTATAGAAAAACCTAATAACAATTTACCTGATCTAGGCACTGAATTCGGGATTTTATGCTCTGCAGTCATCTTAAAACCGCTAGATTTTAACGAAGCCGCCATAATAACAAAACAGCATTTCAAACAAAAGTATTATCCCAAAACTTTTATGTTAAAATAAAAGGACAGACAGATGCACATTTGTCTCTTGCAGGATCAGTATAATCTATTCCCTTCAGCTCTATCTATGTTTGCGAACGGAAAACATGCGTCGACAGTGAACTGTGAACTGACTGTTATGTTTGTGACAAGAGAATGTATGCGAAACTGATAAATGAATGATGTATGGAGCATATTGTTTGTGTTGTCGTACTGTGGAGCATCTGTCTTCTACTGTGATGCATTTTTATGTATGAAAAAATGGTTTTAGAATATTTGGAACTTTTAAAATGAATACTCCTAGAGCAATATTAAATATCATCATCATTAGCAGGAAGGCGTCCACTGCTGAACAAAGGCCTCCTCTTAGATCACCACGGTGAATGTCAATCCGCCAATTGCTTCTTTTGGTTGCCCACGACTCTCACGATGTCGTCGATCCACCTACCAACACTGCATCTTCCGAGGCAAAAGATTTCTGTACTTTATTTATAGCGTATTTGAAGTATTTACTGCGTTTATTGTATGGAAAGGAGAAAAACCGAACTATTTTTTTTCCTTCAAATTAACATCAAAGTACAGACGACTATAAATATGTGTATTAGTGAAGTGAAAAGTTTACAGTATTGCCAAAAAGACACCATCTGCTCATAAAAAGACCGCACGGTATTTCTGTATGTTTGTCCATTCTAAACTCTATAAGACTTTTTCATTATATATCGTATCTTATAGTTTATTTAGTACAGTTTCTGAACGAATAATATTTGACTCTGCTATTGAAACCAATAAGTGTACAGATGAAAGGACAATAAAAGTTTTATTGTGGGACATAAGAGTCAGGTTTTTTTTTTGTTAAGTCTAATGCTGTCCCAGTACTGGACAAAGGCCTTCCACAATGCCCTAAGAGTTCTTATCCCATGGATCCTCAAATCAGAACTCGTCGTCAGGAATTTAGAACATTTAAATATTCTGCAAAGCATTTAAATGAAAAATCTCAATAAACAACACATAGAATCAATAACGTGTGAACAAAACATAGAAAACAATTAAGTTTTAAATTGAAACAGTGAATATGAATATTTTGGGCAGTGAACCACTGCGGTTAGACTATTCATGAACACTGGTTTGTTTAGAATTGAAATATTCGATTTATGTTGTTGCATTTGATACATAGTCGATGACTATTTGTTGTTTGGGCTCGTAGTGTTACAATATTTAATTTTAATCCCTCGTTTTTAGCAAGAAACAAGTTAAATATTAGTATGATACTTACAAAAGTTCTTTAAAAAAAAAAAACGTTGCCCCTCTCTTGCAATTTCTCCAGTGTCGCGGTTGCGTTTACAAACATATAAACTCACATACGCAAACGCCCAGACTCGGAGCAACCACTTGTGGATCACACAAATATTTGCTCTGTGCGGGGGTTGAACCCACGACACGCAGCGCAGCAGTCCAATCGCTCAGCCACTGCGCTAACCGTCCGTCAACTTGTAGAATCACTTCGTAATCAGTCGCGCTTCTGACTACTAGATCAACGAGCCACTCAACGAGGTAAAAGAAATACAGTCGTATAGAAAAATCGAAGTAAAGTTGAGCGACTAATATCATCATCTGCCTAGCCTTTTCCCAACTAGATTGGGGTCAGCTTCCAGTCAAACCAGATTCAGCTGGATATCAGTATTTTACAGTGTGCGAGTGCCTGTCGGACCCTCCACAACCCAGTAACTGCTGGATACCCCATGGTAATGGTGGACTGGTTGTCAGACTTTAGAGCTTCTGACTAACAGTAACGACTGTCAAAGATCTACAAATGACAGCCGGGACCAACGGCTTTACGTGCTTTCCGAGGCACGGAGGAAACTCGCTATGAAAGATGGTCACCCATCCACAGACCAACCTATGCAAGCGCGGCTTAACCCGGAAGATCGACTTGTGCGGCTGTAATTATTTAGCCACGAGGTCCTCAGTTGAGCGACTAATATACTTAATGAAAATACACACGTTTGGAAAAGAATCGTCGGCTTAGTTCAAATAGTGCCTATAAAAGTGATGGAGCAGTCGTAAAAGCCGAACGGTGTTTGACGATATCGCAAGCTGAAAAAAATGTCGTTAAGTCAGCAAATGTTCATCGAATATATACTAACAATCCTTTTTCAGTGTCTTGCTAGTTTTTCAGGTTTTTCCAACCTTCTTTCGTACAACAACTATTCCTGGCAAGGTATATTGACTTTTTAATGACGCAGTTTGAGTTTTCATCAAAATCGGCCTCGAGACTCTTTTCAGTGATTGTCGATATCCCTCATAGTTTCTGATTTAGTCACTAGCCAGCTGAAATATTCACCTTGTATAATACCTAAAGCAACGTGTTCTTCTAAAATCTAGTTTCTGCCAGAAAACATGGATTCTAACGATGCGACAGCTGTCAATAAACAAGCGGAATAGTTATTAAATTCAAAACATTAAAACGAAATGATGGTATGAAAACAATAATTATGTTCTCTCTAACTATCTAGCATACAAGACTACGTACTTAAAACTGTCTGCATTGAAACTTTTCTTAGCATATACAGCAAGAGCATTTTCTTCTTAATTAGCCTGGGCGAGTCCATTGTTTTAACGTTCGAGCCACTTTCCATTCGCATTCGCTTCTGTTCTCTGCCAAATGGTTTAAATTTTTTGTTTTTATTGCTGTTCAGCTAATTTCTCGTTCTCAAGTTTTATGATATAATATTTACTCTATTAAATTATGGAGTATTACTGTTTGGAATGTTTACACTTATTTTCTTTTATGAGCTTTAAAATTGAACGTTGGTGCAACGGTATAACGATGGTTATCCAATTTGTTCACGTTTGTTCCTTAAACTCATCCCTACGTAATTTCATTTGCCATCACGTGAAATGGAATTTTCTTTTTCAATATTCTAGGTAAATTTTGTATGAAAACTGAACGAAAAGAGTATCTTTTTATACTAAACAATAATATAACACACCCTCTTAAACACATTCCTTCGAGTCCTCGTTACAATTTTTGCCAGAAAAACTTGGTCATACAAATAGTACATTCGCAGTTCGTTTCTAGGTCGCAGGCGCATAGTATGTCAACAATAGGGAATGGCTGGAGATTAAGAACGGAGGCAACTGTAGCAAGAAATGCACGGAGTGGGCTATGCACGGTAAGTACTTCGCGTTAAACTTGTGTGATATCCGCTGCCGTGCCGTCAGCCTTAATGAAAGGAGCTTTTTATGTTTTCTTCGAAGCGCTACGGGAAAATCTTTTGGAAGATTACTGTTAATCGCGGGAGACTATACGTTTTATATAGGTGAGCTCTCAAGTTTTTTATGATGTTCATATTGAGAGAGTTTTACACTCCTTTTAATGCACTGTCTTTTAAAAGTTCTTTGAAAGATTGTGAATTATATAAGGATGTCAAATACCAATTATACTAACCAGAAAAGTGAGCTATAAAACGTATAAACTACCAGCTACTATTATAAATCCTTACACACTCCTTACGACCCTACGCTAGTACTACGCAACTGGCCTTTTTGAAAAACCTTACCAAAAAGGTCAGTGTAGGTATGTCTTTTAAGGCTACCTGTATTCTATGACATGGCTTTTTTTGTTAGTAATGAAATTCCTACGTATCTACCGTACGCTGAGGTGGTACGTACGTACATACCTATTCAAGGAACGTAGGTATACCTGAACTCCCCTCACGAACGTTTAACGTAGCGATGTAATGGAAGGCTTTTGTTTAGCATTGAACGTTTACAGCATAATATAATGATGATGACGTATGTAAAGTCGGTTTTTAGAGTTCCGTATCCAAAGGAATAAACTGGATCCTATTATTAAGAGTTCATTGACAAATGAACCTGCCTGTTGGTCTACCAGCACGCGTAGCATGGCGATTCTATCTCTATTCTACCAAGAAAAGACACAAATATGACACTATTCTTACACCATTAAAGAATAGAAACATATCTTTTCTATATTTTAAACATTCCTATGCTTAAACCGATAAAAATCTTTTACGTTCTGTCATTTTGTCTATTCTTCCGTCGACAAAACTCGTTTCTACAGCGCCATGCTACGCGTGCTGGTTGTATCTCATGAACCGTGGTAGTTAGACAGTTGAAATTTTCACAGATGATGTATTTCTTTTGCTGTTATCGCAACAAATACATATTATTCATTATCTTCCTGCCCTGATCTCAATTACTTGGGGTTGGTACTACCAAATTTTTTCTTTCATTCTCCCCGTTCAAACGTCACTGTATCATTTACTCCTTTTTCTTTCATATCATTCCTCAGACAATCCTTCACTCTTTTCGTTGACCTTCCTCTTCCACTCCATACATCAACATTCATACTCATCACTCTCGTCACATGAGTGTCATCCCTCCTCATCATTCTCCTCATCGCAACAAATATTAACAGAATAAATTAAATAAATAACCCCCAAACATAAAAAATGTGTTTTTCTGTTTTTATAGATATACGGTAATGTTACGGAAGCCTTCGTGCGCGTGTCTGACTCACACTTGGCCGG
This sequence comes from Agrotis ipsilon, assembly GCA_028554685.1. Classification (NCBI taxonomy): domain Eukaryota; kingdom Metazoa; phylum Arthropoda; class Insecta; order Lepidoptera; family Noctuidae; genus Agrotis; species Agrotis ipsilon. The sequence goes on along the minus strand of CM052961.1, from coordinate 3,705,288 downwards.
TTTTTGTATTCTACAATTTCGTATTCCTACCCACATTTTACAACAGTGAATTATTTTCGCTTTTGCGCCACAAATTATTTCGGTGCGTGCACGTTACTATGTACATATATCCTTGTTAATTAGCTAATTGGGAGATTAATGAGCCTGTAAGGCTGTGTGAAGGTCACAAGATCTCACTTTGCTGAAAGGTCAGCATTATGTATTCAAGGCTTGGTTTTCTATCGATTGTAATATGGAAAGTATTGACAATTGGGTTGGCAACACCTGAATTTATTGTTCAGCAACGTTTGATAAATGTTTACTTCAAACATTATAGGTAGAAAAATGTTAAGAAAACAGATAGGGAATTTGTAGCAGTTGTAAAGTTAGTAAAGGAAGAAGAAATGTGTGAGGGAGAGGACATCCTCCACTTCACGTCGATGTTGTTGTGGATGGTGTGCCCACTTACTTCAACTAAGTTCTTTTAAAGCCCAAACATAACTTAGAACCTAAAACAGGATATAAATTATGATTGTTATCAATGTCACGCACACTCGATAACAAATCAGAGAAAAAATCGATTATTCTAGAGCTATATTAGCGGGAAATACCGTTAATTATCACGACGACGGACGCTCATACAAATATTTAATCACTGTTATCGGAAAAATTAACTGCATTTCTCGTTAGTGTGGCCCCCGCATTATGAGATACAAGTGACATTTGTAGCAGTGTCGAACGAAAAAAACTAACAAGAAAGAGGGTAGACTGTTTTTTTTTGTCTGCTCTTAATAATCCACCCGCAATAACTTCAGTTTATTCACGATCATGGCGCTTGCAACAGTGCCTTTTTATCGGAAATTCGAAATAATTAGTGATAGTGTTCTGTGTAGTGTCTTAGTGATAGTGTTAGTGACTATAGCAGTTGAAAAACTTAAGTGTAAGTATGTGCTAGTTATTTACTTCAAACCTGTATGATAGAGAAGCTGTATCTTAGAATTATTCTGTGTATCTAATAAAAAAGGGACCGACATAAAAAAAAACTACCGGCAATTTAATAATAATATAATATTCCACAACTATCACACAACGCCATCTAGTCCCAAGCTAAGCAGAGCTTGTGTTATGGGTACTAGACAACTGATAAACATACTTATATATTTCTAAATACGTACATATTATAGATAAATTACACCCAGACACAGAACAAATGATCATGCTCATCACACAAACATTTGTCCTGGGTGGGAATCGAACCCACGACCCCCAGTCAGGGTCACTAACCACCAGACGAACAGGCCAGTCAAAATTTGGTTGAGCTATCGACTGCGCAACGTGTCACGGGCTCGATCCTCGCACAGGACAAATAATATTTGCTATTTGACCTACAAATTGTTGTTCCGGGTCTGGGAGTTTGTGTATGTGAATGTAGGATTCTAGGAATTCTATATCGTGGGTACGTAACGATACACGAGAACTTTCTACTGTGGGGTAGTTTTTTTAATAATTAAAATTAAAAGACAAGCCTGTTGGTCTAGTTGTTAGTGACCCTGACTGCTATGCCGGAGGTCGTAGGTTCGATTCCCACCCTACACAAATGTTGTGTGATTAGCACAATCATGACCGTGTCGGAGAATCAACACAAACTGGCCTGTTAGTCTAGTGGTTAGTGACCCTGACTGCTATGCCGGAGGACGTGTGTTCGATTCCCACCCAGAACAAATGTTTGTGTGATGAGCACGATCATTTGTTCTGTGTCTGGGATTTATCTATAATATTTATGTATTTAGAAATATATAAGTAAGTATGTTTATCAATTGTCTAGTACCCATAATACAAGCTCTGCTTAGCTTGGGACCAGATGGATAAATCGTGTGATAGTTGTGGAATATTAAATTATAGTAATATAATTAAAAATATGAAACATCGAACATTGTCAGCATTGTGGCTTTTGAGTACAGAGTGACTAATACCACCCCCACGCATTAAAAAGTAAAAGTTGCACCAATTTAAAATTCCCCACACCAACATTAGTACGAGAAGGAATATCAAACTTGTTTACTTAATTCGAAACACAAACGACACAAAATAAATAAAGGAAACAAATAAAGTGGTTTGGCAACTCTGGTAAGCTCACAGTGGATGGAGTAATAAAATGTAAATAGCTACAGAAGTGTTAAAAGGAGTCGTGGTAAAAGTTTAGCTCACGCGAACTTAGCACTTGATGGCGTCCCTCGGAGTTAGGGGGTGGGCTAAGATAATAGAACTAGCGGTAGCAGGTCTTAAGAAAGGAATAAGGAACAAAATCGCTTGTCTGAGTATTGTTGCATACTCGTGCATTCTAGTTGGTGATGTATTTGTAGTCCTACTATAATTTGACTGTTTGATGGATTTCACGGTTAGGGACTTAACTCATGGCATGCTGCGACGTGATTCAAACGAATTCCAACTACAAATGAAAATCAGCCTTACAACTAAGAAATAATGATGCAATTGAATTGACTTGACGTCGTCATGGCCATCGTGTTTTGTTTTTCATCTACCCATAGATAACAATGTGTTTTATGTCATATGTTATAGTGGTAAGGTTGATTTTCACTCATAGTACTTGGTATTCGTTCGTAAAGTCCTTTAGCCCCTTCGTACACTAGGCGACGCAAGTATCCGATACTTTTTTTATCGTGGTAAAATCATCAAATGAGTCCTCCCACCCCGGGCAGGGCGGGAGGGACTGTCAGACTTGTACTGACTAAAATCCACGGTGTCCTTCGATAGCCCTTTATGTTCCGGGGTCACGGTGATGGGAATAAGTCCCGCGACCGGAATAAGTCCCGCGACCAAGTATCCGATACTTTACGATTTTGATATCCATTGACGCGTGCCGTGTTCGAACCTGTATGGATTTATATTACGATAGTCGCTTGGATACCGAAGTCGTAAGGTATCGGAGACTTGAGTCGCCTAGTGTACGAAGGGCCTTAGAAAGACAGTTAGATTATGAAAGAAATATGGTAGAAGAAGACATGTATACTAGGACGAATATTTCTTGCCCAGAAACTGATGACAATCGAATTTAATTTCAGAGATATTTTTATTCTCAGTAGAAAAATATGAAATTAAACAATGTTTAGATACGTTACACTTTTATTTCTGTGACTGGTTGAACCGTTGCAGTTAGTACTTTGCAACCAAAAATGTTTCACTTAAGCTTCATTTTCGCGTAAAATGCATAGACCGCAGCGTTGTATAAAATATGCATAGCATCATAACCACTGCAGAGATAGTAAACGCTCTTAATTATAACTTGAACCAAGACATAAACGGTTCCCCCTAGATGGTGAAATCCGCCACAAATGGTTTCAGAGAGAAATATAAGTATTGGAGTTATATTGAGTCTGAAATTATGACTATTGTAATAGTGAAATCTCATTACGTTTTCGTGTTTATGTCGTGATGATAAAGTTTTATTGTTAAGACTAGGATTAAATAAATACTTAGAAACATGGACAAAACCGTTATCATAAAGGACTCACAAATACGAATAACAATATGACAAATATTAAATTTGTCAGATCTTTTTCGCAACTTTTTTTGTCGTAAAAATGATTTGAAGCACTCCAAGTCAGGGGAAAACCAAACGGGGCTCTATCAACGAAACCCGCTACGTGGTGCTCCTACCTTCTGGGTGATTTAAAAAATTAACCAATAAAGAGATGGCGGGGTGAGGGAGAAGGGAAGAAAAACGTGTTGCGTCAAGTAAAATGGGATAAGGACAGGAAGATGATGATGATGATAGAGATGGCAGAGTCGTTCAGAACTCGACATCCCTTTTTAACCTAACGTGTCCGAATCAGAGTGCTGCCAGCGGATTCGTAACGGAGCAGTACCGGGAACAAATATGTGACTTTTGTTGATCATTCCTCTGACTAAAAATATACGTTAACATTGTTTCCGTCGATCTGCTTCACTTTTACTGGGCACGTCATGAATTGTTGGCATCTTACGAAGTCTCGATGTGTGTAGCCATTATAAGGATCTCTCTATTTCAACGAGCTGCCCACGACATCTGTATTATCTGTACTGATTTTAGCTGACAGACTGAACTAAAAGACTTTGTTTGGTTGACTGCGCTTATCTTAGGAACTATTGGTTCGAATTGAAAATATATTTTTGTGTTGGATGGTCCAATTATCTAGAGAAGCTATAGGCTATATAACGTCACCGTGCGACCAAAAAGAGCGGGGCAGCGGAATGAAACCGCGAGGAACAGCTAATATACATACTATAAAAAGACTATTATTTTCTGTCTATTTGGGTTTGTAATACAATCTCTACCAAGGCCACCGGTTTATTTCAACACTTTAATTAAATATTTTCTGTTATCAAATCCATTATGAATCTGTAATGGAATAGATTGAAATAAATGGCGTTCATTGACTAAAACAATGCGCTCAATTATTTTTCTGACGGAGAGAAATCTGTTCAATTATGGCGGATTAAAAATACATTTGACTAATGGAGAGTAATTTTGATGTTACAATGAAAATATTTTTGTATAGATTGTTGTTTTTCAGGGTTAATTATTGTTTTTTTTATATTATGAGCCACTGAGGTCGAATGTTATCAAGATAGTGGAAAGTTTGGATATTTTAATGTATGGATGGATGATAGTTAATCAATCACGTCGGAACGGCTGAAGGGATATTGGTGAAAGGTTCAGAAATAGGCTCACGGTCTGTAACAATAGGATACGGTTTATTCGGAAATCAAGGCTCTTATGGGATTATTTTCGAGTTAATCTAATAATCAAGTTAATAAATGATCCCCTATAAGTTTGTTAGAGGAATACTCACAATAGGCTCCTTTACTAATTTTTTTAATAGTCCGAAATATAGATTATAAAAAAATATAAGTCCCGTATTTTTTCTTTTGTTCCATAAACCAAAATTACCGAAGCTAACAACGCTCCTAAAAATTATAAATCTTCATTCGATTGGTACAATTTTACAAGCGTTATGACGTCACGCTTCCGTATTTGGAAGCGTCTTAGCCTTGTCAATAATTATGGATTGATTAAAAAAAATACGTGTCCATTATTTTTCAATATTCTTACTGACGGACTAAACAGATTTTCAATTTATTTATGCAGTTTTAAGTTTATTATTTAGGGTGAGCCAATATTAACCATCAGCCATGCAGTTTGCAATTTGACTGCATGTGTCATATCAACCATTATAAAGTGAACTGTGCCAAACCACTAGTAACTGATGCATTAAAATCGAGGTTTATATTAAATGGAATCCCGCATCAATACTAACAACATATTGTAAATTTGCTTGACATAATGACGTCATTGAATAAATATGACGTTGTAAATTGCATACGGGTCTAAAGCGGCCACTTTAAGCAATTCTCCTAAAGTGTTTTATTACGTAATTCCTAGCAACGTCATTAGAAACTCTTCTTTTATTCGTAAAATGGTTACAATCACTAGCAAAATAGCTTTTCATATCCGAGCATAAACTTGTAGTATGGACAGAGAATTCCGTACAACCCCTCTTCAGAAAAAGGAAAAAAAAATGCAAAACCATCTACCTCTTTGTTGTATGGCATACGTCTTTGGTAAATAAAGGAATTAAAAAAATAAATCCCTATTTGAATTTAGCTTAAAAAGGTTCTGTTCGTGCTATGTCTTTGTATTTAGTGGTTCATTTTGCGAACTGTAAAACAGATGAATTATGAATTGTCATTTTAGTAAACATTAAGATTCATATTATTAGACTATTGTAATATTGCTAAAGTGGCCTTTTTGACCCGCTGGGGTTCGAGCCACGGAAATAGAATATAACAGTATGTTCCCATACAAGTTTCGTAGTTTTACTCCGCGAATGAGATTCCCTTTGGGAATTGTAAGAACAACTTATAAGAGTTTAGAATCTGGAGTCTTAAGGGGAGGAAAGTTTTGTACGTATGGATTTCTTAGTCTATTTTCTTGTTCTGAGGAGGTAGAACTGTTTAGGTAAACTTGTACCTACTTATTCTCTCGTTATTGTTTACTTGTTTTTTAACAAATTAGGTGTTCCAAATTTTTAAGTCTATTAGGCAAGCAAGTTAGTCTAGTTTGCATGCAGATGGGTAATCCTTAGAACTACTCGTATGATTTGGAAAATCCTTCTATTCCACCAATAAAAAGCTTTACAATCCCCTAAAGACATCGAAAACTTATAAAAAGGAGCTCGTGGCTAAATAATTACAGCCGCACAGGCCGATCTTGCGGGTTAAGCCGCGCTTGCCGTGGCTGTTCTGTGGTTGGATGACCAGATGGTCACCACGGAAAGCACGTAAAGTTGTTGGCCTCGGAAAACACGTAAAGCCGTTGGCCTCGGAAAACACGTAAAGCCATCGGTCTCGGCTGTCATTTGTAGATCTTCGACAGTCGTTACTGTTAGTCAGAAGCTCTAAAGTCTGACAACCAGTCTTACTATGGGGTATTGTATTACCCAGTTATTGGGTTGTGGGGGGTGACAGGAAGTCACTCCATGTAAAGTACTGATATCCAACTGCATCTGGTATGACTGGAAGCCGGCCCCAATATAGTAGGGAAAAGGCTAGGCAGATGATAAGTACAATATAGTTATGAAAATGCAAACTAAGTGAAATGTCAAGCGCATGATATATAAACGTTCAGTCGCTGTCCGTCGAAGCTCACCATTGTTCCCAATTTACAACATATCCGCGTTAAAACTTCCAACAAAATGCCTCTACAATATTTTCCTCTTTCAATTTTCTAGCGGATAAAAATCGGTTTTATTGATTTCGATTCATGAAACGAACCGTATTTACGGTTATGTATTCCACATGAAAATTCTATTGGAATATCAACACGAGGATATTTTTGTTAATCTCCTATAAGCCGAGCTAATTGCCACATTTGTGTGGTATTTATTGCATGTATGAAATAGATAATATACATTACCCGTTTTTGGGTTTAATGGGCTTAGATATGTTGTCATTCATGAGCATTACAGAACTGATGACATGGAACATTGCAACCTAAAACTGAATATTAACCACGTTTATTATTTTGAGATTTTAACCTCCGCACTGTTGTCAACGCTTTGATTATGGATGGACGCTTGAACAGATTCGAAACATCGGAGACTCGAACCTCGTTTTAAGTCTCCGATGTTTCGGAGCTCGAAGATAAGTGGAAAATCGAATGAGTTTGTAAGGTTGATTAACAAAAAAAAATAATTTGTCGTGCATTTTTTTGTAACGTTATTTAGAATTAATGAAGATACGTCGCTTCTAAGTAAAATTCTAATTAATGATGACGTCACGAGCCCTCACGCTGTCTCCTTAACTGCCGGACTATTGTATTATTAAATGTATATAACATGGTAAAGACCCCGTTTTAAGTTCTAATAATAGTGTTAGTTACATATTATCGGAAAATATTTCACGACATGGTGGACATTTTGAGCCTGAGCGATCTGATCGCTCAGGCTCAAAATGTCCACCGGTTGCAAAACGTCAATTTCCCAAAATGCCCACTTCATATATACCTACAAAAAACACACAATAAAGTGTAAAAATATAAATAGGCTAGACGTGTTTTATTTTCTCGCTTTATTTCTTCAGTAGTCTTTGTTTTTCAGACAAAGTCCCCATTTTGTTTCATCATGTTTCGACAATTGGTAAGTGTTAGTATTCATTCTATACCTACTTCATAAGAATTTGAACGTGAAAAGACTTCTCAAACAAAGTCAATGTTCCCTAAAACTATTTCGTCTGGTTTCAATCGTGTAAGAATGTATATGAGAATGAATGTAGATTCTTCACCATAAAATGACATCAACTACCCAGCCTTTTCCCAACTATGTATGTCGGAGGCAGTTTCCAGTCTAAGTGGACGCAGCTGAATACTAGTATTTTTTTAACCCAGGTACCTTTTGGTACGACCAGTTGTCAGACTTTCAGGTCACTGACTAGCTGTAAAGTCTGTCAAAGATCTACTTGAAATGACACTAGGAACAACAGCTTAACATGCTTTCCGAGACACGGAGGAAATCTGCTAAGATAGATGGTAGCCCATTCAACAACTGACCTAGGCAAGTGCTGCTTAACCTTGAAGATCAAGCCGTACCGCTGTTATTACTACTAGGTCCTTCATCATAAAGTATTATTTTTAAAACATCCCCTTCATTTTATCAAAAAGACTGCGTAATTCTTAAGTAATCTAGATTACACAGTCAAATAGAGCGAAATGCCTAGATTTCGAAATTACCTACCGAATTCATAAACGGAGAGTTTTCCCATTTCCCGTGGATAACTAAATTACACGTCGAAAATTGCGTTGGCTCTGTTCTCAATAATGATAATCAGATAAAACTGAATTCGTTTGTTTGTAACATTAATTTTCAGCTGATTATACACGTGCCTACTCCACGTAGGGAATACCTATCTTACCAAAGTATCTATAAATTAATCCGAAAATGAAATTTTGTAAATAAGAGTTAAAAAAGTTAAGTTTCAAAATCCCTCGGAGTAAATATAAAAATTCTGCAAATTTTAACTTTAACTCAGTTAAAAAGAGAATAAATAAAACATTTTCACGATTTAAAATGTATGAGTTTTCACACTATCGATATCGCTTCGGAAAATGTGCATTGAAGTGAAAACGTATCAAGAGCAGAGTGGTATTTACAACTGTGTGAATTGGCCATCAGCGACGAGTACCTACTATGTAGTTGAAAAAAGTATTTTGGTAAGTTGGCAATAGTATGTAGTACTAGCTGCTGCCCGCGGTTTCACCCGCATCAACTCCCGTGGGAACATTAAATCGGGATAATAACTATCCTATGTGTTAATCCAGCTTATAAGCTATCTGTGTACCAAAAATAAACAAAATCCGTTCAGTAGTTTTTGCGTGAAAGAGTAACAAACATCCATCAACACATACAAACTTTCACGTTTATAATATTAGTAGGATATTAGTAGGATTTGTATAGTTATTCCACGGGAACATCATTCTGAATAACCTTTGTATTATTTTAGGAAACAAACTTTCAGTGCACCAATGCTCATCTAAATACTTTTATTCGTATTGAGTTACAGAAATCCCTCCATCTTCACAACCAGTCGCATTTTTCAATATTATGAAAATATAAGTAAAGAAGTGTACAAAAGTCATTTGGGTATCTGGGCCATCTCAAGTCTACAAAACAAGTAAATATTCCAAATGTAACCCTAATAATATTCATGAAATTAACGAAAAGTGTGACATTTCACCCCTGCAGCCTATCTTTAACCACAGTAAGCGTATTCACAGCTAAAACAAATGAAAGCTTGATAAATATTTCACAACAACTTTCATCTGATAATGAAATATTAACGCCCCAACATTTGTCTTAGAAATTAACCCTCGCTTAAGCCCACAAAGGTGTTCTATTTGAATTTACAACTGGAATGTAGGTCGCTTTAGTGCGAGAGCTATGAGCTACTCTGGCCGTTATTAATAAAGGCATAAACGTACACCTGAGCTGTTTTAGAACTATAAATAAGTCGTTTAGTTAGTCCGTTTATAGGCTGACGGTCGAATGAACTTTGGTTGTGTCGATAGCGTCTTTTATCGGCTAAAGTTGGCCGATGCGGTATTTCTTGTAAGCTTTTATATTTTAAGCTTTTGTACGAAGTGCTGTCATTTTGTTGTGTTCTGTTTATACCTATTTTCGGTTTAGAGCAATTTTTATAAGGCGATAACGGAGGCTCGATTCTGTTGAATATTATGATTATGTTGTATTCTCGTGATTATTATTAATTGGAATGCTGGACTGGCATGGTAATTGTTGATCACAGAAATAATGGCGAGTAGACTTAATGTTGACAGGTGCAATTTTGTCCAGACCAGAGTGTTAACAAGAGCCACGCCAACTGTATGATTATAAGAATCGCTAAAATGTATATTTATAATTATTAAGATCCTCCTTTATAGTGGTATTTTTAACCCCTGGACCTCAAACTCAGTTCTTTGAAAAGTTACAGGGCAGCCAACAAAAAACAGATTTATTAATTAATTATTGTGTTATGGACTAGATATGATTAAAAATGTGGATTTTGAGATGAGGTCTAAAATACGCGTTATTATTACCTAAAATAGCCAAAACCGACTACTTTCTTTTTTCTATTTTCACTCGACCAATATCCCATTAATTGACTACGTAGAAAACAAACCTTCTTCGGAATCTATGTGGGCGTTAATTACTATTGGTGAGCGCGAACACCTGAGGTGTTCCAGAACTATAAATATCTACTATGTCCATTTCTGTGGAAGCGTGGCGGTGAAACGGCTAGGCCGCAATCGGAAGGTCGCAATTATATCCACTCGTTGACTATAACGCCCCGAGCGTTACTATGGGTTCGACTTTTTTTATTCAGTCTCCGTTTTCACTATTCAAATTGCGAATGTTTGTGAGGATGAATGGATAGATTGTTACGTTTTCATATAAAAAAAGAGCATGGATTTGGATATAAATCGGTGCACAGATAGTTTACAATCTGGTATTACATTTTTTATCCCCTTAATCGATCCCATGAGATAGTTTCCTTAACGCAGAAAAAGACAACCGGAAGCTAGTACGGAAATTAAACGCATCCCCAGTAACAAATTCGCGATAGCTTTGATGAATCTGTCAAATATCTTGCAATAAAAATGTTTACCAAGAAAAGCCGAGGTAACTTTAAACGAGTTAATTTCCTTCAAATGCGCACCTAAAAGTTACGAGTGCTCATTTTTCCTTTAGGAAATATTTTGGTATTGCCGAAACGAAACCGAAAACTTTATTCGAAGTTTGAAAAGCTCCAGGTTTCTAAGAATTCGTGTTGACTTTTACAGGATGTTTAAAAATTCAAGATACACCTGTATTATTCTATTGAACTTTATACAAACCTTCTCGGAGTTTCACGTCGAAGTAAGCAATTCAAATATACGAGTATTCCTTATCCAATTCTCGCTTCCTTTTCACACAAACAAATTCGTATCGAAAAGTTTAAATGGCTTCCATAGTAGGGGTATTGTTATGCCTGAATGAACTTTCGCACCCTCAGTATATACCGACCGAAATAACTATGCACATGAAAAATAGCCAGTTGGATTTTGTTCTTTAAACCATTGACTTAGAATTCTATTTCACTGGCTGTATAGAAATATACTTGTATCTAAGGGTAGAACCGACTGGCTGACCGTAATGGTTTCACATTATAGTAGTCGTTCTTTTGATTCGGAATCGTTCGGCTTTGTTTGTGTTAATTATTTCTTTATTTCATTTTGTATTGTTTTATTTTGGCCGGCGTTATTCATTTTAATGGAAAACGACCCCTCAGATATTATAATAATTTATGGAAATATCAATTTTCGTTCTCACAAAATGAGCAGAGTTTCGTTTAGAAATTACGAATTCGAAGTGCCATTTTAATTTGGATCGTTAAGTGAAATTCTAGGAAAAAAAATCCGCGAAAAGAATTTAGATTAAGGAAAAATGTATTTTATGACATGTTGTTTAAAATACTGATTTATTCAACAAGTAAACAGATCAGAAGCAATCTGTGTATTTGAAAAACCTTGAATGACTTGAGTACCAGCTGAACATTTTATATGCTAATTGAAATCACTTTGAGACGGAAAAGGCCCATAAAAAAGGTTGTAAGGCTTCTCAAAAATTCTTTGTGATGAAGCTATACGTTGCTACGGATATGTTTTTAGTTGTAAATTATGGTTTTCAGCTTTTAAACCCGGAATATGACTGGAAAGAATCATTGGATATTTTGATGTTTATGAATTATAATTATCTATATGCTAAAACTTTGTAACATACAATTAGTGTGGTCGTAGCACTGCTTATAAGAGTAACATTCATTTACATTTTTCTGTTTTTAAAAGTTTGTTATCGAATAACAAAATATGGGACAGATCTGAAAAGGCGAAGAGCATACTCTCCTACCTACTACTACAGACAACGTTGAAATAGATGGAAAGTTATTCGGTTTATAACAGAAACGCTGCTTAGTAATTGGTCATTAAACCAAATGAATAACCAAGACACAATGCACTACATCATCATCATCATCATCATCTCAGCTATAGGACGTCCACTGCTGAACATAGGCCTCCCCTTTAGATTTCCACATATACCGGTTGGAAGCGACCTGCCAGTGTCTTCCGGCGACCTTTATATGGTCGTCTGTCCATCTTGTTGGTGGACGTCCTACGCTGCGCTTGCTAGTCCGTGGTCTCCACTCTAGTACTTTTCAAACAATGCACTACACCTACAAAAATCTACTCCAGTTATTACAAGAAATAAGAACCGTTCATTCTTTTCTTAATGAACAACCGCTAGTTAATTAGTTTCAAGATATAAAAAGGGTCATATAAAAGCTTTATATAATAACATAGTTTCATTACTGGCACGCGATGACGCCCAATACTTTGGCCAAAGTGCGTGCTCATTATACCAAAATGGGTGCGGACGACTGAAGTGAATTTCCACGTATACCGTTATAATGAAACTTCTCACGCAACATCATCGACATTAGTGAACCTAGCCTTTAGAACATGGTGGAAATTATGCTTTAAATTACTCTATTCTGAACCTAATGTCAAGAATCTTAAAGGTCGCCTTTGATTGATGATAGATGTTCTTCAAACGTTCTTCGCAGCCACGAACAATTTTCGGAATGTCGTCGGTTTTTTACTTTATTGTACACATTAATTTTCATTTAATTATTTTCTCTCTTCTGTAACTACGTGAACCTTTGTTGTGTATTCTTTCGTAATTAATTTAATTTATTTCTTCTCTCATCTCGTCATCATTTCTATTCTCAAGCGGACATCAGGTACTCAGCGGCCACGTCTAAACAAAATAATAAATTAGAATATTCAGACCTTAATTTGTACGTAAAGTGAAAAATAAACGAAATTAGCTTTACCGTTAACTTAGCGCAAAGTCGACCCTGTTAGTGTGGACTGAAAGGACGGGTTTATAAAGGCGGTTTCACACTGTACACAAGTATCGACATGATGACGTCGACGTTATGTCGCTTCGGCAAGGATTTTGAATGGCATACGACACGCCTGACTCGTTTTGCATAGGTTTAAACCCGCAGAATACGAGAAAAGCATGTAAATTACATCTACCGCTCTGTACGTGAATATTTTTGCTTTTTGACGCCATTATCGACGTTACTTCGACATTTGCATGCCCATTTTGCTTCCCAACTCCTCTTTAGCTTTGTATATGTTCACGTAGGTGTGTTCGAAAATCAAGCTGAAATATCATATTTCTGACATGTTTAGCGGTTTTATTCAGAATTTCCGTGTTCCTTGAAGTAAATTATTGCAGTTCACTAAAGGTTTGCGTTCCTTGACGTCATTTGACGTAAGTTCAGTGTACAACACGCCTTAGTTGTAAAGGAAAATCTACTAGCGACACACTAATTGGGTGCTAAAGTAAATATTTAAAAAGGTGAGCGGGGAAACGTGAGGTTTTAACTTTTCAATTACGTCAATTAAGAGTGCTGTGCGCAGCTGTGAACAGAATTATTAGGTGTAGCCATTTTTGTGAAAACACAATTCATTCGATATAACGAACTACGGCTTGCGAGCGTTTAATTAAGTGACTTTTCTTAAATGAACTAATAATTCAGGAAAAATTGCTCCATTTTATTGCTATGTTAAAATTTATTGTATTTTTATTGGCGACGTGACTTTGCAAGTTTGAAATAAAAATCTAGCTTTGAGTCCTTTAATTACTTGGTATGACTCGGCGGCAAATTGAAATCAATTTAAAAACATTTTACAGGATTTCATCTGTATTCGGTCGTCGTTTAAAATTGGATGAAAATAAAACACATTTTACAGAATAAACGCTTCACGAACGAGTTTCACTGGCCAAAGTTTGGCACGCTTGTTGAAAACCTATGTTTTTGTTTTCTCATTGTTTTGGGTATATTTCAAAAACTTTAAGCTTTCTCTCTGAGAAGAAAATCCTCCGCAATACAAAATACCTACATACGAACATTTAACAAAATAAACTTTTGTTATGCATGCGTTTGTAAATGTGTCACTTCTATCTTCTTAAAATTGTGTTAATACTGTTGTATTTGAAATCCAATTACTAACACAAGGTAAAGAGATTAATAAAGAAACCTTTGTAAAAAGAAGTTTTGTTTATTCAGTAAAACGACAACATACAGCTTCTTTCAGAAAAGTTGGTTAAATACTGTTCTTTGGTTTTAATTTTAAGTAGATACTGCAAGTACCACAACATAATCAGTCAATGGTGGAAGACTGCAATAAAGAGATAATACCACCATATTAGGTTGGTATTGTTTAGATTTTTCTCCTTATTACAAAATAAAATTCTGGTTTCATCAGAATTAAAGTAACACAATACCTTTTTTATCGTGGGGTATTCCAAAAACACGGTACTAGCATAATATTATTTTTCAACTTTTTAAAATCCTGTAAAAATCGTCAGTGCTACGTAGTACCACGGGACGTGACAAGCGAAAATGTTCTTTAACACCAAACAATACATTAAACTTATCACTCATTGTCGGTCACGTGAACCACCCAATTGATTTCCATTTACATACAAAACGTTTTACCGCAATTACTTTGTATACCTTTTTATTACTTTCCCAATGAACTGTGAAGAGAACTCTTTTTTAAATTACGAACATGTTTTTCTTTTTTTTTGGTCAATTGAATTTGCATTCGTAAATGTACTTCGGGTGTTAAACTTTGATTAAAGTGACGATTACGGTTAAAAGTACCTAAAACTTGTAGAAATATTGCGGTTTGAATACAGTTGATAATTAAGACTAAATAAGTTCGCTTGCGCCATAAAATGCATTAAACGCTATTAGAATAATTAAACAATTCGGAATACTCTTTAGTACCCTGTTCTTTCAGTAACAGGTTTCAAGCCTGAAAGTCTCTTTCCATAGCGAAACTGTACACCCAAGAAATAAAGCACTGAATATTTTTAGTGGATTTTGGTGTGAGTAGACCAAAGCATGTAATTGGATACTCAAATAGTTCTCGGTAAACTAACATATGATACCGACCTTTCTTTTTCATCAGCAGACAAAAGTATCTATTGTCATTTTTTTCACCAACCAGTGATATCAGGTTTTTCCACTATGTACGAAACTGATAGGAACAAATCCTATACATTCGTCTGGTATCAATACGTGATAGAATTGCCGTGCGCTCGTCAACCTGTCAACATTGGTTACGCAAGCAATTTGTCAGATTTACAGTCACACGGGAATACAGTGCTTGCTAACACAATTTTTCTTTTATAGATGCACGGCAGTGCTATTCTGAAAGAACTACACTGTCGAGCTCAAGTTAGCTCTGAGTGACAATGACAGGCAGAAGTTTGTATCTGCAATGTCAGTTTCGAAATTGTGTTTTCCACTGAGAATACATAACAACAGTAACATATTTCTGGAATTTTTCAAATGGAAGCCAGGAGTTTGGATAGTGACTGATTGATGACAATATGCTCACCATTTATGACATGGATCTTCTGGAATTCTTAATGGAATTCTGTCCTAATAATAGAGAGATGCAAACAAAAATTTGGGTGGTCATTGTAGTGAAGACATCGACCAAGATCTTAATCATCTCTTTTGTTTGGCTGTGGGTGTGCCTCCACTACACTATTCTAAAGTACTGCAACTCGTGAAAGCCAGAGTCATCAGTGGCAACCACCAGAAAAGCGTCAAAACAATGCAGCTCGACGTGTCCCGGAGAATGAATTTACCTGTCTTGGTTCCTGCAAAGAAATTAATCAGAAAAGAATAGTGGAAAAGTAGGATAAATATGACATCATCTCTTGACTTCTCCTGCATACTACTACATCTCCTTGTATTCCATAACCATGGAAGGAAGGATTGACCCAATCATCAGCAAGGGATTAAATCCTGGTCGTAAACGTTGACAAAGGAGGCCTGCCTTTTACGATCAATCTATGAAAAGCGGCCGGTCTTAAACCTAACCACAGGCGTTGTTGTCGTTTATCTTAGATTTTAACTAAACCACTATTTTCTCTGATATTACCATGGATATTGTTTCGTATTTCTAGAAGGAATTGAACAATATGAACAAACACTTTTCAATATTCCATTATAATTAGTTGGAATAAGAACAATATAGCACTTGCCACGCTACGTCTTTGTAAGCCAATTAAAGCACTGCAACATTGTATGTTTTGAAAATAATAACGTTATTAGTACAGTAAAATACTTTGCTTGGAGTATCATTATTATTCTAAAGTAGCTGAGAGCGGTACTTAGCACAATTCTAGTTTCGTTTCTATGTAGGTATACCACGAAGACTAGATCAAATAAAAGATGAACGAAAGTTCAAACATCTATTTTAGAAATAGATTTTACAAAGAGACGCTTTTGAGGCAATAACGTGAATAACCCTTTAGCCGAGTTTGGCGCGAATTCCAGTTTCACGTTTATGTAAACCTGTGAACGAGTATGGCGACCTGAATGACACCTATTCGCGAACTTTAACATGCAGAACATTAGACTACACACTACTTGCACCTACGTTTACATATTTGTACGTTTTTTATTTAGTTGTGGTTATGCTTTTCTTTTATTTTTAGCTGACTCATGTTTGTGTCAAGAGCATGTTTAATATTGATATATTTTTACAAAGTTATATCAAGAATCTTTCGCCAAAGCCTATAGTAGCAATTTATCTTTTTAAGAACATAAAAGGAACGAACTTTTTTGGAAAGATTCCATATTTAAAAAAATAAACGAGAAATTAATTGGTAAACTTTTTTTTAAGAATATCGATAGAAAAGACAATTGCAAAACTTTTCCGACAAATAAGACCCAATGACTTGATAATTTGTCGTGTCTATTGTCGCTTAGAATAAGTGATTAGCAGAAGAAAAGGGCGTAATGACCTTTGACGTTTTTCCGAATTTCTTTCGTATTAAACTTCTGATTAAACAGTTCCATTGAATAAACCGCAACATTGTTCGCTTATATGAAGTGATTTACCAAATTTCCTCAATCGTTAAGGCTTTCATGTCGATCGCAATTTGTGTATTGTTGGAGTCGGCACGCGATACAAGACTGAGTTTTATTATTTTTTAAGCATTTCTTTTACTGTGATTCATCGTGGACCGTGGACTAGTTTTTGCAAGTTCAAGTGTGTTGTTTTAGGTTTGTAGAATAATAATAATGGATTTATCAAGGCTATTGTGAAAAAGAAAATGATTGATTGTGAAATAGTGACGCAACATTTTTCTTAATGTCCTATTTAATTTTCGAAACAACGAGCATCTGCGTTGAGTGTGTTGTTAAATCTACATTTAGTTCGTTACATCTATGTGTGATATTTTAGTAGTTATACACTCAGCAAAATCAAAAAATGCACCTTCATAGCTAGGCCTTACAGGTTAAAATTATACTGCTAACACGCTTCTAAGGGCTACGGCTACGACCTGACAAACACACGAGTCATGATTTTAAATAATTCTTGTTCTCAACCCATACTTTCAGAGGAAATTGACCGTTATTTACAACGCACTATAATCTATTCTACACAGTGTTGCCTGGCTTTAAGAATAACTTCGACGTTGCATTTTTAGTTTGCCACGATAATTGCATGT
Organism: Agrotis ipsilon; assembly: GCA_028554685.1. Taxonomy (NCBI): domain Eukaryota; kingdom Metazoa; phylum Arthropoda; class Insecta; order Lepidoptera; family Noctuidae; genus Agrotis; species Agrotis ipsilon. The sequence goes on along the minus strand of CM052961.1, from coordinate 3,687,604 downwards.
AGCCTTTTATTATCGTCTATGCATAAAAAGAATATTGCTTGCATTCTTCGAAAATAGCGTTGGAAAATAATCCTGCTAATGGAAGCTAGAAAAACTTAACAGCAAGCCAAGCAAATTAGATATTAGAATAGAAACAAAAGAGAAAACATTATATTTTTTCGATTATATTAACCGCTTTTTGCAAATACTGTTTTGTTTTTAATTAAGGTATTGAGAATGGCGATCGGGTTTTCAGTACCCGAGACTAACTTAAATAATATAAATACAAATAAGTACTTAGATCTGTAAACTCGATTTGCAAAATTACTCACAAAGAATAAAATAATTCGCCATTTGATAAATAAAATATTTGGAAATATCAGCTGTCAATTATAAAACGAAGTCTCAATAAAACGTTCAATAAAACCATTTCTTTATTCACGATCTAATTGAAGGATTGAAAGAATAATTGTTCCACATACATAAAATTTAAACACAAAAATTTCGTTTAAATTGTGAAGTCTATATTAAAAAGCATCGATATATCGATGCGTATGGTACACAACACAAAGTAACTGTTACATATCTGTTCCGATGATCGCAAATAATGTCCCTCGTTTGTCATTTTTCCATTAAAATAAACGCTTTACGGTTATAAACTCTGAAGTAGGGATGGGCAATGTAAAATGTTTTATTCGAACGAGAGTATGCGATTATTCGATGGTAAAATGATGTGAGTGTTCGAATAATTTAATTGATCTTTTTAATAAATTGCCTTTTAAATCTTTGGTGATTTGCACTGAAAATCATTATAAGGATGCTGTTGTAGGTTTGAAACTTATTTTTTTAACAATAAATTGGTTCGGCAAGTATGCTATCATGAATGATCATTGCAACAATTATTCGAATCCCTCAAAACAACCGCATCATCTGATTGATATACTTTTATCGACCCTGCATTATTCTGAAAATTTATCATTATTTTGCAATTTATATATAGCCATTAACTGTTATTGCTAAATGATTAAATATTAAACTTTATAAAATGGATACAGGGAAAAAAACGATTTCTTTGAAAAAACGCAACAATTTCATGATTTTCAACATGCTGTCCTGTTTTATCAAACAATCGAATAATTTAATGTTTCATCAGACCATCTCTATTATGAACATTTATCACCAAAAATATGTATGGTACGTACCATAAATAATTGATAGCCAAGTTATTGATAAATATGCTACCTGCTGGTGTTCACCTCAGTTATATTGTCGGATTCCTGATGATAATTCACTTGTAGTATCGCATTTACCGATCATTGGTTACCTACACGAGTTGATGATTCGATTATCGGCTAAGAATTTAGCAGTTGACTGACTGTGATAGTGTTGTGTTTATTAACATATCTCTGGTATTAGGTACTTGGGATTAGGTGAATTCATCGGAAATAAGGAATAAGGTTTAAGAATAGAATATCTTGAATAGATATTTTGAGCTATCCATGAGGCCCTAAACGAAGTGACACTTAAATTAGCGGATAGAAAATTATGGAAAATAAAATATTTTTTTTGGTTTGTAGAACTTTGGATTTATGAATGTGCAAATTTGAATAAAGATATCAACACGTTTTCGTTAAGCCGTTGTTAATAAATAAAGGACAGGTTTTGAATGCAATTGCCACTTATCTACGAGTATGCCTCCTGCTTCCATTGTGAAATATGTGCCAAGGATTGTTGTTCTTTGGAATAAATATTCAATGTTTTGAATATTGTTTTTGAAAATTCTAAGTAAAGTTGCTATAATAGAATAGAATAGAATACTCTTTATTATGTACACCATACAAATTACAGGATACATCCAATCAATATGTTATAAAGGGGTATAGGGTGACACAATGGGCGGTCTTATCGCTAAAAGCGATCTTTTCAAGGCAACTTTTTTTGCTTTAAAGCAGTTGAAACATTAGTTCCACCCTATTTTTCTTCTATACATATTAAATCGCGATACCTACTACCAAACACCCAATATACTGCAAAATGCATTTCGCAGACTAAAGTTTAAAACGAACTTCGCCATAATTTCGAGTATATAGTTGCATATCTAAGTTAGATCTATACTAAATCGGATCGCGTGCGGCAGGCGTGACTACGAACTCGCACTGCACCGCATTTGCTGGGGAGCTTTCCTAAACATTTTTAATTGTGAGGTGGTTAACTTGGGGATTATATCCTTTCGAATTTCGTTTAACAAAAGGTTGTTAACATTTTGAGGGTAATGAAACTTATGAAGCCTGATAAGTTCATTAAGTATTCAGTTTTAAAATCAACACAGCCCACAACATCAATACACCTGCAATTCATATAGGCCAAAGACACCTACATATTTTTTTTTCATATTTTTCCATCATAATTTATATTACAGTGGCTTAGCGATTGATTGCTCGCCGCGTGTCGGAAGTTCCATTCTAGTACCGAACAAATATTTGTTCTACGAGTAGCTATTCAGAGTCTGGGTGTTTTTATTTTCTTGTAAAGGCAACATAGATACAGTAGAAATTACTATAGTTTAGGGGCAATTTTTAGTAAACAGTAAAGAAAGAAATATTTGGCCTTTTTGGCCCTTAGTCCAACTCATTCAAAATCAAGACCCTTTATGGCTTTGCAGCTTACCATGCTAAGAATTATGCTAAAATAAGTTTTTCTGTTTATTTCAGGATTGGACAGTTTGAGGCGATGTCGGGTCGCCATGGGGCGAAGTGGTAGTGCAATGGAGGTATGTACTGGTTTTTACTAAAAAATTTGGTGAACTATGGGGTGTCCCAGAAGTAAAGAGACAAATTTATTTTCAAGTTTTTTAATATAAAGTAAACATCAAAGGTAATAATTTTGGTTGAAAGTGATAACAAAAGTTATTCAATTATTATTTTTATATTTAATTTGCGATGGCAACACCATTGTAAGCAATTTTTCTTAAATTTTCTGAGGCCCGTCGCATTACGGCTGTTCCTGATCTTGCAGCCACTTCTTTGGACAATTTGGTCCATATTTGCTTGAAAGCTTTTATGGATTTAGGTTTCTCTGGTCGTTTCTTGTACTCCCTTTTGCACAGGGACCAAAAAAATTTGATACCGCGAGCTTGTGGTACATTCGAAGCGTTTTTTTCTTTACGTACAAAGTCGATGTCTTCGCACTCTAAGTACCGAGTAACATCAGTAGCGTAGTGACACGTCTCCATGTCCGGCCAAGAGATAACTTTATCCCTGGAATGATGCTTGTCTATGAAAAGTATCAACTGTTAAGTAATGCATTCGTTCAGGTACACTTTTGCGTCCATGGAGGCTGACGAAATGTATGGTTCGGAGACATTGCCAAATTGGTCTATAGCTTGCCATACTAAATATTTTGCGAAAAATTTGGCGTTTGGTGCAACTTTTTGGTCGTAAGCCACATCTTTACGACTGGTACAATGGAAATACTGCTTTCCAGGAACATCATTGGTATCCACCCGAACATAAGTTTCATCATCAATAACGAGTACTTTGCTTAGCTGACTGTTGTAAACTCTTCGGCACCCTCGTTTTGCACGTTGCTCTTGGTCCTTTATGTATTTAGGAGCTGATTGTTTTGCATATATGCTTTCAAACCTAGATCATTCTTCTTTATTCTGGCGACAGACGACTTAGATATTTTTAATTTATCAGCTGCCACTCTGACGGACTTCGTAGGAGTCTTGTCAAAAATCAATTTAACCCGATTTATATTACGAGGTACCGCCACTGTCCTATTTCTTCCCGGAATCTTCTTAAAACTAGTCATACCCGTTTGTTCGTAACGTCTTATTATTCTATATATACTAGTTCGCCTAGCACCTACTTGAAGAAAGTGGTTTAAAGTATCCTTTTTAGTATGAGAGTCATAAAATAGAATAACTCTGTTAGCAAATACTTCATATTCTTGACGTTTCATTTCAAAAAAATAATCCGCAATAATGAAATTCCCACTTTAAATGACAGATAACAAAACCATAAACGCCATGACGCCTAAACCTTTTTTTCTTTCTAAAAAAAATTCGTACAGGAAGATTTTTAAAAATGTCTCTTTACTTCTGGGACACCCTTTATGTTTATATATGTTGTTATTATAACTGTATATATATTTTTAAGCATTAGCTGATAGAGAAAACTGCTTAAAAGATATATTTTTAACGTCTACTAAAATACGGACATTTTATAAAGGCCTTTTGCAAAAATAACTTTCCTTTTTTCAGTAATAAGCAATCAATGTTACCCTTTAAAAGCAACTTAACAGTACGCGTCATTTTGAAATCGATAATCGATTTTTGTCAAAGCTACATGCCTCGGTAATTGGTCGGTAAACTCTACTTCATATCCGATACTCAATTACATGCCAAAGTACACTGAGATGCGAACTTTGGCAACTGTCATACGTTCACATACAAATTAGGACTCATAAAGTACCCGTTAGAGTTAACAAAGGAGTCGTCTCGATTATATCGATATTCCTTTGTGCATGTAGGTATCGATTAATTGTTCGTCATTTGAAGCGATACCGAGGTAACAACTTGGTGTAATTACAATTTGAGATGCTTGTGTTTGTTTGGTTAACTTGTAGAATACATGGCGTATGCATTTAATTGTTTAATTACTGCAAAATGTTGAAATTAAAAACAGTTTTTTTTTGTAATACATACTTGGTGACATTAGACTAGGGCCCATATGTCATTAGAAGACCATGTCTATGCAGTTAGGTCGACACTAATCAAATCTTACTTACATATTAATTAAATGTACTTTTTAGAGAATATCTCACCTGGTGAAATGCTCACTTCTTTGTGCAACCATACATTCATTTTGTTGGCAGTAGATCTTGTTACGCGGTGAAATACGTGTTAACTTAAGAAGTGTTATGTATAGGTGTACTATAAGTTGGTACCCGATCACTTTATTTTTCAGGGGTTCAAGGAGAGACGTGTAATACTTTGATCAACATTAATCCTCTTTAAAGGTTCACCACACAACATACACTCACTAACGATGGTATTATTGTTTCTCATAGCACCAAAACTTTTGCCTATTCATAAACAATATTTTATCGCTATAATGACCCGTTAACGACAAAGCAGTTTAATATTATAGCCTTCCCTATTGTTAATTTTCTTCCCAGGCTCTCATTTTCCCTACATCACTATTATTTTGCGACGAATACGACTGACATAAAAGTGGTCGTTACAAGAACATTAAATGGCAACATTGTCCGGCGTACGATTTTCATAGAGGCGAGAATAACATCCTACTTTTATGAAGCAAACACCTATTTGAATAAGGAAGTGATTTGAATTTGGAATGGTTCAGTTTTTGTTTTCTTTGAGTGCGTGCCATGTCATGTTGAGACAAATAAAAAAGTTTCTTATCGGTCAAACTCATTTGGGTCCATGTAACACGTCTCTGAAAGCGAATGTAATAATTATACCTCAGCTACTCAGTGTCTAATATTAGTTTACTTTTCTGTTAACTATCACAATTATAGTTTACCAACATGAAAAGAAAATAGTTGACATAGAGCAAAATTATTGCTTTCATAAAGAAAAGCGATATTTTCAACACAACCTTTAGACGGATTTGAGGAAGAGTGAAAAGCAATACCGTTGGCAGTCTGTGGTGTAGATAGCGATCACTGTTTGTAATGAATATTCAATATTATGTTTCAGCATGAAACAATCATTTCAACAAGATTGAATATCTCTACAAAGTATGTATATCTTCTTAACCGAAAAACAACAACCATCTACAGAATATCAAAACACTGTCTCACAGAATAAAACATTCACAGAATAAACGGTACGTTCCAAGTTCCAACGTTTTGTTTTGTATGGAAATACGGTTGAAAATAATGTATCATTATTAAAATGTCTCTGCACATTGAAATGAAAAAATAACACATAACTGAACGTATTCCAACTGTTTGTTGGAGTAGCGCCAGTTACTTATAACCGGTTTAAATGCAGTCCTTATGGGTCCCCGAAACGGGAACGGGTTCGCGAACTTGGATGCCCCTCGCCTTTTCCTTGTGAAGTGAGCGGAATTCCAAGCGTCTGAATTAACTTGGTACTTTAAGTCCCGTCGAAGATAGTGGAGTGTTGATTTGATAAGTGCTATTAGGGAAGGTCTTTGACGAAATTATTTGAGTGTTTTTAAGAGAATATTCGATTTGTTTATGTGTTTAAAGTAATAGGAGAAAACACGATCAATTATTAGAGAAATACGACAGGCGACACTAAAGTATTTATCATAAGTCAGGGTGTGTAAATAATTCAGTTACAACATTGGGATTTGTAGATTAATGATTGAAATTAATTGACAAGATGATTAATATTATTTTTGAATATTAATCATGTTGTCTAAACGTTTGGAACCCCTGAAATCTGTGACGCAAAAAAGTATATAATTAAAATACAACCTTACGAGCTGCGTTATGGAAAGAACCTATAAAACTAGCATTAAGAACTCCAAGCGTCTAGCTCACTCATTGTTTCCAAATGTGGATTTTAGTCTGTACTCTGTTTAAGCTCCTTCCACTCCACCCAAGACAGTACCCTTAGCACGAGTTTTCTGTAAATGAGACGTAAAGTTAACTGGAACTTTGGACCTTCAAACTGACATTTTTAAGGAAAATAATGGAACAGCGCCTCTAGTGGTGCGAGAAGGAAACCTGCGCCTTTAGTGTGCGACGAAGGAACTTTTTCTTGGAAAAATTGACCAATTGAAGTCGTCCACTCCACCAGTTCCACCCACGACCTTTACTTCTACGTCTCAGATTACTCGAAAAACCTTATGCTGACGGTACTGAAGGACTTATTTGATGACTTTATCATTTAACCAATACAAAAAATATATATCATTTCCAAGCTAAAACACATTATATTCCTCAAAATACAATAAATTACGCAAGCACAAGTGTACCGAAGCACCAACGTCACACATACCAAGAAAAAAAGATAAATAGGAAGTAAATAAAGTTCAGTAAAACTAAAAAATGTTCAGAGTACCATTCCAGAGAGATAAAATACTCCTGAGAACTTTTCGATTGGTCCAAAAACTTTTTTAATATCAACTTTAATGATCTCGATTTTCGTACAGTTTTAACGAGAATTTATTTCAGTTTATTCAATATCGATTTGTGTGTTTTATGAAAATTGAAAGTATTTAATCTTTATTGAACTTGTTTTTGAAAGGGTTTTTTTTTTAATTTTCTTCGTGTTACTATGGAAAATCTTTTCGTGTAAAAACACTGGAAAAGAAATGTAATAACCAGGGACTCAATATCCTGATTCCTAGTCTTTTCTAGCAGTTTGTACTGGCTGGGTTCTGAAGGTTATAAAGACATAGTCTCACCATGTAGTATTAGCATTACATAAAGCTAAGTCTAGCTTACTAAATTAAAAGTTACTGGATTTGGAAAACACATTTTAAATGCGATTTGAACAAAAACAGTTTCACGCCATTATTGAAACTCTAACCAGCTCATACCTTTGTGTTCGTGCTCATTTGCTCATTTAGAACAAAAACCTCATTCAGCTTGCGATCAATGGATAGTTTTGATATCTAACAGATGGTACCCAGTATTACTTATCTCCCATACAACTAATCAGTACATCAGGACCCAGTATCCCTAAACTTTCATTTTCCGCATCAAAGTCTTATAATTCTAGACTCCCATACGACAGCCATACAAACATCAGACACCAATAAACTCTAAAATCTCAATTTCACGTGTAGCTTAATTGCTGGATTAATTGAGGAAGGGGTTTGGTTGCAAATAAACGTGCGAATTTGGTGCGTAGTCGTAATTCAAGGCATAACTGTAGTGACACAGAGTAGAAAGATACAGAAGGATAGCTATGTTCAAAGAGTGAATAAGCACGCACACTAGAAACGCGACTGAACAAAAATTAAAATCCAAGTATTTATTTCACAATCGTCATCCTATGAAATATGAATAGCTTGGTGAACGGTGCGATGGTGTCTCGTGAGAAGAACTGGCAGTAAATTTCAATATTTGCAGTATTACGTCTTACAAAGTTGTTGTTTTATACTGAGCTTTATTCATTTGGTGCGTAGAAAAGACAATGTAGTGACAATGACAATGGGACTCGCAAATTGCGGTCGTTAAGACCCCTCTTTAAGGCGTGGCTGGATTAGCGCCGCGACGTTTTTTTCAAACACAGTTTCCGATTTGGGGGATCATTGCAGCGAATGTAGTACGTCTTAGTGTACCCGAGCGTACCTGTATTCGCTCGTTGTATGAAGTTGTCTTTCTGCACTTATATATTCTGTGGCAGCGAGCTGTGCAAATTACATTGTTTGTCAAAAGACGTATTCAGGTCACGGCAGTTTTGTTTGGTTTCGCATCAGTTTGATGTGTTGTGTTGAAACCACGTAAATAAAGGTGTCTCTCTGCGTGTTTTTAGGTTGGTCAGGGATTTTTTGGTACTTGGGTACGGCTGGGCAGGAATATTTTATTTTGACATGAATTTTTATGCAGGACGAATATTCACTGCTACATAAAGATGTAGCAGTGACTGTTCTTCCTATTATATACTTTAATTAAGTAATAGGTATTAGGTATAATAACATCAATAAATTGAAAATATAATCAATTTATAACTAGGAGTGATGTACAGATAGTGAATTTGAAAAACGTCGTATCTTCGTCTTTTTTGGCTTACAAACGAAATTTATACGATTTAATACTTTTTGACAATCTAATTGACGAATTAATTTGATTTTTCAATGATCGCGCTTATTGTTGAATGATCCATATTGACCTAATTATAAATAACCCTGACCTTTCTATCTCGCATACCAATCTGCTATTAATTTCATTAAAAAAAATTACTTCTGTCACTCACTAATTTGATTGCTGTTTTGAAGGATTTTGCTTGAAATAGGTTAAGCATATCATTTTATTGCCCTTGAAATAAATATAAATATGGAACACTACTTACAGAGTAATTCATAACCGTTGCTCAACGAAATTTCAAAAATGTTTTTCATATTTATATTTTTTTAAAACCGTGACTTCCCTATGCGACATTATGGAGATTAAAAAAACAAGGTAAATAGGATAATCATCATTCATCATTCTTCAGCCTTCATAAATTATTAGGGTCTCGCCATCGCAACGCTGAATAACCTTCCTTATAAAAACCCAACAGAGTTCATAATCAAATTGTTCATTATTTGGTAAAAACAAAGCGCTTAAGCGTGGACATGGCGCTTGGGTATTCAGAAGTTTTGCGAAAAAGTGCTATAAAATAATGGCATAGAGCGGCGCTTGTCAGCAGACCATCCTCGGGTTCTAGTTATGAAACTGTATCCAGACAAGGAACATAGATACTGTGAGGTTTATAGGGCAAGTCCATAAGAGATGGCGGGTGAAAAAGGTTGCTTAATAATACTTCAATGCAAACATTACAAAAAGAAAGAATAGAAGTTTGTAATGAACAACAGAAAAGGCTGATGTCGCTCGGTTGCACGTATTTATATACATTAATTTTGTGTTTGATACACCACCATACTACGACAAAGACGTAAACGGCACGTATAAAATGTTTGGTTTTTCTCACTAAAATACGCAACCGATGTTCGGTCAGTTCGGTTGAGTTGACCGATTTTAGTGTAACAGAAATTTAAGCTTTGTGCAACATTGTGCACAGTTTGATTGAGTTGACCGATGTTAGCGTAAACTACTTTGTAAACAACGCGTCGCAAGTCTCTAATACCCTACGACTATGATATCCTGGTGACAACCGCAATACAAACCCATAGAGGTTCATACACAGGCACGCGTCAATAGACCTTAGTCGTAAGGTATTGGCGCCTTGTGTTGCCTTGTGCACGAAGGGGCCAGGAATTCAAGCTTTGTGCAACATTTTGCACAGTCACGATTCAAAACCGCTAACTCTCATGACTTGTCCCATAATCCAGAAGCTCAGCAACGCAGTTCAACGTTCGACAAACGATACTCCAAGTTCCGAACTCGGCCCCGCTTCGTTTTGTTTGTCGTTAAAAACACTGGACCAGATGAAATTGTTACAAAAAACGACTAAGTATTTTAATATTTTTCATCTTTTTCACTAGTACAAACTCCGCTTTTTATGTTACTTTTTATTATGTTTGCCTTTTTCTTTGCTCTGTTACTTCTAGAACTGTTTAAGTAGTTATCTCGCAAGTCATAAGGGGCCGAAGTTACCTCTTCCTGGTTGTTGCAATTTAATTTTGTGTTGGATTTTATACCATATTATTTGGAGTTTTACCTTTTTTTTTGTACAACGGAACAAGTTTACGAGTTCGAGCTAGGACCTGACGTTATTCCGTACCGCTAATAGTCTGCAATGAGACTCGCCCTCATAATAATGATATGTTTCATAATTTCCTTGTTATCACCGCTGTCTGAATAGCTTAGTGGTATTAGCAACTATAAGCCTTTTACGCACATGACTATGGGATCAGATTACGAATAGTCTTGTTTTTGTTTAGTTATTCTAAAGGGTTTTTCCAGAGCGGGCATGCCATGCCAGCCGGGCATGGTTCATGAACGGTTCTCCTGTGTTGATAATATGGCTCCCGATAATATTTTTTCTCGTATATTTCTCTTGTACAGGCAGCAGTTATACTGTTTATTATGATATGCACAACTTGCATATCAACCTTTTCAAATTTAAAGCAAAACAATGCTTGAAATATTTTCACCTGTTTTAAAATTCGATTCCTTTGTTAACTGCAATGATTGATCAAAGCGCATTCTGTGTTACGCCTAATTGATTTCACTATGTTTGTTGTTCAACGGGTTAGGATTTAAATGTATGTTAAAATTAACTGTGAATTGTGTTGATAAATAAAATAAAGTGTTGATTGTTTTTCCAATACCAACATATACCTATTTTGTTATATGTTTGGTTAAGGCCTTTACCCAGCAGTAGAAAAAAACAGACTCACTCAAAAACAAAAAAAAAGGCGTTTAGCTTTTAGGGACATTTTATTTTGAAAGAGTTTAAATGAACCTACAATAAAAATATGCAATACAATGTTGTAATGTTAGTCCTGAACATATTGATTGCGAAATTTTTTGGAAGATGCAGGATACAAAAGAGTTTTTAAGTTGTCGCACTTTTTTAAATTATATTTTTGGCGTAGTTAAAGACCCTTTATTTTTTTTAGAGATTTTTAAGTCAAAGTTGTTAAAATTTTTGAAGTAAGAATAGAATAGCTTCTAGATATAACTGGTATTATAAATAGATTCAACCTTTTTACACCAAATAAACGAGTTTACTTGTAAAAAAGTAAAAGCATAGATCGATAAAGAGCCTTCACAAGGGAATACAAACTTTTTCAAAGAAACCTACATCATTTTCTTCTGTTGTAATAAAATTTTCTTCAGGGAATATCCCACGCAGTTTAACAAAAAGGTTTTATTATTTAGCAGTCAAGGGTTGTTTTGAGGATGTTGGAAGTGACAGCTTGTAAGCCCTTTGTTTGTCTAAATAGGAACAGATATAATTAATTTTGTTAATTATAAGGAAAACGTTTTTGTACATAAGAATGATTAGAAGTCAGAGAAAATTGCCTATTAAGTGGGCGTCAAAAGGTTTCGTAACAACTGTACGTACAGGTAATTTTCTTAGAAATTAAATACTTTCGTAGACAGCTATCAGAAAATTTTACATTCCTTCCATTTGAGTCTAATTACCATTCTAACTAATGTTATAAAAGCGAAAGTAAGGCTGTTTGTACATTTTCACGCCAACTGATCGTTAGTTTTTTTTATCTCTTTGTTTCCTTATTAGCTAAACGATTGTTGAGAGCTGCTGTTCCACTGGTTTGATTTTTGTACGGGACAAATATTTGTATGATAATACAGATAGTTGCTGCGGACTGTTTATGTATGCTTGTTTAAATATTAAAACAAAAGCGACGTAGTAAGAAATTCCTAGCATTTGTAAAATCATCAAATGAGTCTTTCCACCCAAAAATCCAAAGTGATCCTAATATTATAGTCCGACAACCCGCAATCCCAAAAAAATCCTATTAGTGGGCAAACTGTCGTAACAAAATAATAATAATCATCGAATCTTGTACAGTCGAACAATTTTTACAGTTCAAAAAAACTTTACCTAATAATGAAAAAAATATTACCAACAAAATTACTCAAATCCCCGTCGAAATTAACATAAGTGGGTACTCATTCAGACTGGAACTTCCACAATTGTTGCAACAAATGAAAAAGTTGGCCCGCTAAGGGATTTTCAGATGAGACAATTCACGCCAATTTAGAATTCAACAAAATTACCACACTTATGTAGAGTTTATCACGAAGTTCTGTGTGTAGACGCTTTAAGTGCTCCTATTTGATAATGAAGGCGGTACATTCAAGACTTCATGTAGGTTATTACTGAAGAAACTTAGTCAATTAGTAATTTGTTTATTGCGATAATTTGAAATAAAAGTATTTAAAAACTAAGTAATTGATGGTTCGATGAGCATTTTGTTGAATTGGCTTCCGTTCTGCAATTATTTCCAAAATACTACACAACAAGTCAAGAGTGAATAGGTTACTTCTAGGCAAGCGTCCTTATGTCCGTTTCGACCGCGGGGCCATGACGTTTTTTTTAAATAAAAACCATCCCAAGTTTTTGTAAAAAAATGTAAAAGTCGATTGCCAAAAACCACAAATTTGTCAAAGCAATGGTTAAAAAGTTATAAGGGTTTGAACGTGGCCGCGCCATCGAAACGCGGCGAATGGCGGGGCCATGGAGATCTTGAAAACTAAGAGTCGCAGAGACCTGAAATTTTGGGAAATACTAGATTGAATTTGTAAACAATTTGTAAAAATATAGGAAAAAATCCTGTGTTTTAAAAGCTACAAGGCTAAAACCTCATGGCCGCGCCATTGAAACGGTGACAAACACGTTATCGCCGAAATCTCGCTGAAAAAGCATCGCAGACGTCTGAAGTTTTTTGTAAAACATATATTTGAATTTGTCGAAACTAGTAAAAATACAACAAAAAATCCTAGATTTATATTTCAGGAGCCGTTGAACAAAATCTTTAATGCGTCTTGAATATGTCGATTAGGGTGACCACGGATTATCATTTACAGAGAACTTTCCACCTTTTTTATTGGATATGTAATCTGAAGGATTTGGTGGACAACGAGAAGCAATAATATGGCTATACAGGGTGATTTTTTCAACTGGACGTGGATGGCTATTTTCGAAATCGAATCCAATCCTGTATTATTACACCGTTCGATAGTGTTGCTAATAAGGATCAAATTCTGGGAAGTAATCATAAACGGCAAACTTCAGATTTTTATGAAATTGCTATTTTTCCATGTTACTTTGCTTCTACTGAGCCATAATTTACTCGAAATTATAACCTGTCCGAGTCGGGGTGCCCCAAGTCCCGAAATTTCATTGTTCTCAATGTTTCACTGGATTTGACGTATCAACAATCCCACTGTACTTAGCAATACGAAATTATTGAGTTAAACTTAAGTTTAAAGAAGAAACGGTAACTTTTGTTTCAAATACAGACTTTGCCTTGAAGATTAATCAGTTTTTTTTGTAATTATACGTATTCCTTAAGTTTTCCATATAAGATTACTTCCCAGAATTTGTTCCCTATTAGCAACACTATCGAACGGTGTAATAATACAGGGAGTGATTTTTTTTTTCAATATCAGCGGGTTCGATTCCTGTACAGGATTTTTCTAAAATCCAATGATGCAGTTTTCGTTTTCATCAAAATCGGTCTCGAGCCTCCTTTCAAGGTTTTTCGATAATTCTCATAGTTTCGAAAATAGCCATCCACGACCAGTTGAAAAATTCACCCTGTAGATCTTTAAAAATCAAGTAAATTAGAGATTGTTCGCTGTGTGTGGACGCATCTTTTGTATTGTTTTTGTTAGGCTTTGAGGAAGTCTTTGGCCACAAGGTTGGTTTTAAAGAAATTTATGACCTAGTGTAAGCAAACAATCTGTAATTTATGTGATTTTAAAGAAATATATACCCTAGTGTAAGCGAACAATCTCTAATTTACATGATTTTTAAAGTTATAGCCATATTATTGCTTCTCATTGTTCACCGAATCCTTCAGATTTCATTTCTAATAAAAAAGGTGGAAAGTTCTCTGTAAATGGTAATCCGTGGTCACCCTAATCGACATATTCAAGACGCATTAAAGATTTTGTTCAACGGCTCCTGAAATATAAACCTAGGATTTTTTGATGTATTTTTGCTAGTTTCGACAAATTCAAATCTAGGTTTTACAAAAAACTTCAGACCTCTGCGATGCTTTTTCAGCGAGATATTGGCGAAAAACTAAATTTTCAGCGTTTCGATGGCGCGGCCATGGCGTTTTAGTCTTACAGCTCCTGAAATATAAACCTAGGATTTTTTTATGTATTTTTGCTAGTTTCGACAAATTCAAATCTAGGTTTTACAAAAAACTTCATACCTCTGCGATGCTTTTTCAGCGAGATATTGGCGAAAAACTAAATTTTCAGCGTTTCGATGGCGCGGCCATGGCGTTTTAGTCTTACAGCTCCTGAAATATAAACCTAGGATTGTTTTATGTATTTTTGCTAGTTTCGACAAATTCAAATCTAGGTTTTACAAAAAACTTCAGACCTCTGCGATGCTTTTTCAGCGAGATATTGGCGAAAAACTAAATTTTCAGCGTTTCGATGGCGCGGCCATGGCGTTTTAGTCTTACAGCTCCTGAAATATAAACCTAGGATTTTTTGATGTATTTTTGCTAGTTTTGACAAATTAAAATCTAGGTTTTACAAAAAACTTGAGACCTCTGCGATGCTTTTTCAGCGAGATATTGGCGAAAAACTAAATTTTCAGCGTTTCGATGGCGCGGCCATGGCGTTTTAGTCTTACAGCTCCTGAAATATACCTAAACCTAGGATTTTTTCTTGTATTTTTACTAGTTTCGACAAATTCAAATCTATGTTTTACAAAAAACTTCAGACGTCTGCGATGCTTTTTCAGCGAGATTTCGGCGATAACGTGTTTGTCACCGTTTCAATGGCGCGGCCATGAGGTTTTAGCCTTGTAGCTTTTAAAATGTAAACACAGGATTTTTTTCTATATTTTTACAAATTGTTTACAAATTCAATCTAGTATTTCCCAAAATTTCAGGTCTCTGCGACTCTTAGTTTTAAAGATCTCCATGGCCGCGCCATTCGCCGCGTTTCGATGGCGCGGCCACGTTCAAACCCTTATAACTTTTTAACCATTGCTTTGACAAATTTGTGGTTTTTGGGAATCGACTTTTACATTTTTCTACAAAAATTTGGAATGGTTTTTATTTAAAAAAAACGTCATGGCCGCGCGGTCGAAACGGACATGCGTCCTTCACCGATTATCATATCTTCGCTTATCATCAGACGAGATAGTGGTCAACCGCGAAAAAAACAAAAGATTGAAAATATGCTGGTTTGTGCAGGGTATAGTTATATAGTATATCAACTTACTTTTTTGTAAACTAACTATTTCCTTGAGGTGGTGGATTATGAACTCTTGATTAATAGATTCACAGAGTTAAATTATTAAGAAACATCACTGGTTTTGATCTTAAGAATTATATCTACCTAAAATTCCTGTTCCAAATTTTCTAATGTCACTTTTTATGCCTTTTTTTTTGCTTGGTAAAATCATCAAATGAGTCCTCCCACCCCGGGCAGGGCGGGAGGGACTGTCAGACTTGTACTGACTAAAATACACGGTGTCCTTCAATAGCGAAGTGAACACGACGCGCCGTCGACCCGTGCATGGTTCATCTTCGGGTAGCGAGTACTTTTTATGCCTTAGGTATCTACTTTTAAACCACTGTATCGATGACCCTAGAAAGTCGATCGAAAACGCGGGTAAGTCATTATACAATTTAAAACTAGCCAGAAATGTGTAGTACTAAAGCACGTTAAACTTGCAGCCATTCTAAAGCGAGATGATATCTTAACGGTCAATAGTACACGCCCTATTACTGGCCGCTTAACAAACAAGCTACTCAACGTAAGAGCGGATTAGGCGGCTCATCGTATCGAAGGCCGTCTATGGTTGGTAATGTCACGGCTTTATAATGAATAGACGCGGCATCTACTCATAAAAATAAAATATCTAGTTAACTGTGCAGTATTTCTTTACAATTACCGTCCTAGAAGATTTAGGTGAGTTTTCCTGTCACGCTGACCGTACGCGGATGGTCAGCGCTGATGGGTCATTATGCTATGTAAGGTAGCGTTTCTGAGTTATGCTGACCGCTCAGCGCTGAGGGCCGCTTACTACGCCTATGGCAAGCAAACGAGGCGCGGTGACTCACCGTCCGATCATGGACCATGCCCGGCCATGCCGTTGTGTTCCACGCGCGCCTAAAAGAATCTGATCCGCTAAGAGGAACAAAGCCTGCCGGGATCGCGGGACTGTCGCACCTGGTAACCGCGGCCCCGGTACAATATTTCACTCAAACTGAAACGTTAGAACATAAATGATTCAGAAGTGAAAAAATAATTTATTAATGAATCGACATAAGTAATGATGCTGGATTTTAACATTGGATTTTAACAACTGGATTGACTCAGTTGCCAGCAAAAAAACCTATAATGTGTCGGTACCACCGATATGCTTATGCGAACTTAAGATGAAACAAAAATAAACAGTCTCCCAAGTGAACCATTTAGTCGAGTGAAGCGTCTGATAACGGTTAAAGCCTTTCTTCCCAGTCATCATCATCATCATCTCAGCCATAGGACGTCCACTGCTGAACATAGGCCTCCCCTTTTGATCGCCACAAGTACCGGTTGGAAGCGACCTGCATCCAGCGTCTTCCGGCGACCTTCATAAGGTCGTCTGTCCACCTTGTTGGTGGACGTCCTACGCTGCGCTTGCTAGTCCGTGGTCTCCACTCTAGCACTTTTCGACCCCATCTGCCATCCGCTCTGCGAGCAATATGGCCTGCCCATTGCCACTTCAGCTTGCTAATCCGGTGGGCTATATCGGTGACTTTAGTTCGTCTACGGATCTCCTCATTTCGGATTCGATCACGCAGAGAAACACCGAGCATAGCCCTCTCCATAGCTCGCTGAGCGACTTTGAGCTTTGAGATGAGGCCGATAGTGAAAGACCACGTTTCGGTGCCGTAACTCATCACTGGTAACACACATTGGTTGAAGACTTTCGTCTTGAGGCACTGAGGTATATCGGACGAAAAGACACTGCGTAGTTTCCCGAACGCTGCCCAACCGAGTTGGATTCGGCGGCTGACCTCTTTCTCGAAGTTGGATCTACCTAATTGGACTACTTGTCCTAAGTAGATATATGAGTCAACAACTTCGAGTACCGAGTTTCCAACAGAGACTGGGGTGGGCACAACATTGGCATTTGACATAATTTTCGTCTTGTCCATGTTCATTTTCAAGCCCACCCGTTGCGAAACTCGGTCGAGGCCATCGAGCATCATGCTGAGTTCCTCCATCGACTTTGCCATGACTACGATGTCGTCGGCAAACCGAAGGTGAGTGATGTACTCGCCATTGATGTTGATGCCAAGTCCTTGCCATTCCAGGAGCTTGAAGGCGTCTTCCATTGCGGCAGTAAACAGTTTAGGGGAGATAACATCCCCCTGTCTGACGCCTCTTCTCAATGGAATCGCCTTCGTACTCTGCTCCTGTACTCGGACCGACATGGTGGCGTTATTATACAAACACTTCAACACCTCGATGTACCGACAGTCAATACGGCATCGCTGGAGTGACTCAAGCACCGCCCATATTTCCACCGAATCGAAGGCTTTCTCATAGTCCACAAACGCTAAGCATAATGGCAAGTTATACTCCTCGGTCTTCTGTATAACTTGCCGCAGCGTATGGATGTGGTCTATGGTACTATAGCCTCTTCGGAAACCGGCTTGTTCGGGAGGCTGGAAGTCATCAAGTCTGTGTTCGAGACGGTTCGTGATAACCCTTGAAAACAGCTTATAAACATGACTCAGAAGCGTGATGGGTCTGTAGTTCTTCAATAGGCTGTTATCACCTTTTTTGAAGAACAGCACCACCTCACCTCTGCTCCATGCTTCGGGCGTTTTGCCCTCGAACAGGACGGTATTAAAGAGCTTCTGGAGGACTTTAAGTACCGGTGTTCCACCCGCTCTCAGAAGCTCTGAGGTGATTCCGTCCTCGCCCGGCGCCTTGTTGTTCTTAAGCTGTTTCAGGGCCATCCTAATCTCGTACAGACTGATGTCCGGGATATCTTCGGTATAATGTCGGGACAGCTTGGCTCTTGGATCTCCTACCAAGCTGTCAACGGGCTTTGCGACCGAAGTGTATAACTGTCCATAGAACCTCTCGATCTCGCCTAAAACCTCTGCTTTGGTCGACGCTATGCTGCCATCCTCCCGTTTCAGCTTTGTCATCTGGCTTTGCCCAATAGACTTGCCCTTCGCGAACACTTTGGAGCCTTGGTTTCGCTGTATGGTCTCTTTAACACGATTCGTATTAAAGAGACGCAGGTCGTGCCGCAAGGACTTAGATATACGTCTATTGAGCTGCCTATATGACTTCGCGTCATCGGAAGACTGCAACTGTAGCAAACGTCGTTCAGCCATGAGGTTTAAGGTTTGATCGGTCAATTTCTGAGGTCTATCTTTACGGCCGGGTCTAAAAAACTTAGACCCTACCGTGCGGACAGTTTCCACTAGCCCGTCGTTGATCTCGTCCACTGAAACTAAGTTCTCAAGGCAAGCAAAGCGATTAGAGAGCTCGAGTTGAAAGCTTTCGGGGTTTTGAATATGGGACCGAGTAGGTCGGAGCGTAGACTTCATCAGGTTGGACCTTTCAAGTTTAACATTGATATTCAGCGAGCCTCTTACGATTCGGTGATCGCTACCGGTTTTCACCCTGTTGATCACAGAGACATCACTGAATATCCGTTTCTTGTCGGTCATGAAGAAGTCTATCTCGTTTCTCGTGGAACCATCGGGACTCAGCCAGGTCCATTTCCTGTGAGGCGGCTTCTGGAAGAAAGAGTTCATCATGAAGAGTTCTTCTTTCTCCAGAAAGTCGGCCAGCCTCTGTCCCCTAGGGTTCCGTTGCCCATACCCAAATTGCCCCACTCTCAACTCATCACCGCTTTTCTTGCCCAACTTTGCGTTAAAGTCCCCCATAACAACAGTGAAGTGAGTTTTTGAGCTATGTATGGCCCTACTTACGTCCTCATACATAGTCTCTACTTCCTCATCGGAGTGTGACGAGGTCGGTGCGTATACCTGAATGACCTTCAGCGAATATCTTTTGGATATTCTGAGTATTAGGTATACCACCCTGCTCGACACACTGTCGATGGTTATTAAGTTGTTAACGAGGGACTTGTGAACGAGAAACCCGACACCACCTTGGGACTGTTGGTCGCCCTCCCGGTAGTAGAGCAAGTTACCAGACTTCAGGGTTACGGTGTCCTCCCCCTCTCTACGGACTTCGCATAACCCCATAATGTCCCAGTGTAACTTGCTCAGCTCCTCTTCCAGCTCGCAGATCTTTTCGTCAGTCCTCAATGTGCGTACGTTGTGTGTTACCAGGGCCAGTCGTCGTGGGGGTGGGTAGCCGGATCTCTTCCGGAGATTCTTAGCACCCCCTGCTCCGCCGTTACCTTGACCGCTACCCGCGCCAGGGATAGCGGAGCTGCCGGGGACTGGGGGCCTGGTTTCTGTGGTTCTCACTATAGGGGGTAATTTGCCTTAATCGCCACGCTTGGCAGGCGGGTTGGCGATCGCAGTGAGGATGTGCAGTACCCGGAGGACGCTGCTGCCCGACCTCCGGTTTGTCCCTTAGTCGCCTCTTACGACACCCACGGGATGATTTGGGGGAGCGCAATTCTAAGCCGGCGCCCCACGGCGAAGTTTTGAAGTTTCTTCCCAGTAGTAGTTCAGAATATTATAAGCTGGAAGCGAGAGTTTCCTTTCTATACATTTTAAGTCTATGGCAACACTAAGCTTGAACTCTGTTGTTAATAGGACAAGCTGTATCCACATTTGTAATGTTCCTAGAATACAAATAACAATACGAAACATCACAGTTACAGTGAATTATGTTGACTGTTCATGAATTTGTTAATGTGCTTGAATTTTATTTTCTGAAGTCAACTTTACAGTGTGTCTCTTTTTGAAAAGAACCCTATTTAAACTCAAAGCATTTATTTCAATTTAACTACTACATGCACTTTTGGATAGTCTAAAAAAGTTTACCTGTGAAGCGTCAGATTTAGTCATAACAGACACTAGTAAATGTTTTGTAGTTCCCAATGTCCAACAACAGTATTTTTAACGCTTAGATCGCCTTTTTGTTTGTCGTGGTAAAATCTTCAAATGAGTCCTCCCATCCAGGGCAGAGCTCCAGGGTACTGTCAGACTTGTACTGACTATAATCTACGGTGTCCTTCAATAGCCCTTCACCTTTCGGGGTCACGGCAATTCGTAAGCCTGAGTCGTAAGCCTGCCGGAGTCGCGGTCCGGCAGGCTTTGGCCCTCTAAGGGTGGCCCCCGTTATTGTGCTGACACTCTTTGAGGCGCCCGTCGAACACAATGCACGTCGGCCCGTGCATGGTCCATGGTCCCGCCTACAGTGGACGGGGATCGTCTAGCGACAGTCTGTCGCCGTGGGCGTCTACCACTGCGACTAGGATGTAAGGTGGACGTTGTCCTTCGCTAGCATGACTGCTTCGCAGAAGTAGGCGCCCGCTTCCTATTCCGTCTCGCCCCTCAGCATGGCTTAGATCGCCTCAGAGAAAAATTGGCAAGTAAACTCGTTGGAAATTATTTCAGTACAAACGAGTAAAATAATGAATTACCTAAGCATAAATGAGAAATTAATTGTTATTTTTTACCCCGTTGAAGTTGCTAACTACAACATCAAAAACTTAGGTAGGAGTATAAAAGTCGTTACTTACAAGAAATCTACTTAACAAAGTAATAAACAGATTCCCATAAACTTCTCCAGCAGAAATATGAACTAAGTTTAAATCGTGGCGCAAGCAATACTGCATTTAACAAATTAATTGCCGTTGGATTTGCCGCACTTGGACGTCGCCATCTTGAATCTGGAGATTTGATCTGAGAGAGTTTGAATTGCGGTATTTAGTTCGATCTACGAATC
Source organism: Agrotis ipsilon (assembly GCA_028554685.1). Classification (NCBI taxonomy): domain Eukaryota; kingdom Metazoa; phylum Arthropoda; class Insecta; order Lepidoptera; family Noctuidae; genus Agrotis; species Agrotis ipsilon. The sequence goes on along the minus strand of CM052961.1, from coordinate 3,666,397 downwards.
TGATATATAATTTATTGACATGAGTTTTTTAGTGTCGTGAATGACTAATAGATATTGATGAATAAACAATGTGATCAGTGGTCAATTTCAATCAAGTATTATTCGTTTTCATGTCTTCTTGAGCTATTTTGCAGTATTAAAATACTATCGCTTGTGATTGTTACTGTTGTTTTAATCGGACACTGTATTTTTTCGAGATGAATTCTTATTACGCCTAATTTCAGGATGATCAGTTCAGTGGTTTAGGCGTGGTAGCAAAGAAACAAACCTATAATACCTTCATATTATTTAGGATTTCATAATATTTTGTAGATAAAATGCATACTAGAAAGATGTGGTCTGAATTCAGTAAATTCGTTATGGACCAAAGCCGACTATGGTACCAATTAACCATATACAGCCAGAATACCAGTATTTCACATCGAACAACCGCCTTTCTGACCTCCACAAACCACAGAAAGTATCTATCGATTGCTACATATAAATAACCAAAAGCATTAGTTCAACCGCGCATGTGCCCTCAATCTTGTCACCAAACTTGTTCTCACGAAACAAGATAAAGTAGTTTGTGAATTAGCACCGGAGTCGGATGCCACCAAACAACCCATAGATTTTCTTCCTCATTTAACTTTCTCCGTTTCGTCACGATGTCCAAGATAATTTAGTGGAATTTTCGCTAAGTTTTGTATCAAAGCTGATGATTTATTTATACGAGTATGTTTAATATTTTATTCGTATTTTTGTATGTTATGTAACGTGATATGTTTTGTATCTTAATTAATTTTGTATCAGCAAAAGTCATGCTTTTTAGAAATGCTTTGTCTATTGGTTGTATGCAAAAATGTACGGACAATAATTCTTATGTGTACTTAACTAATTCAAATAAATATAGGTAGATTGCAGTTATACCTTTTAGCTTGTACCATGACCAATATACTCTTTTCTATGTTGGAAAAACATCAAATGAGTCTTCCCGGTTGGAGTGAAAGAGACTGTCAGACTTGACTCAAAACTAACTTGTTCCTCACTTCATTTCAGTGCCGAGGATTCAAAGACCGTCTCGCGACTGACCATTATATTCCCTTATATTTTTATATTGTTTTACCAGTCATATTTTATACATGTTAGGTATAAAAATAAATATAACAAAAACTGACCACCAAAAAAATGTAGATACATGAAAAAACGTCCCTCTAGCAAAAACTCCTAAATAACAGCTGAACAGTCAATTCCCTGTCTATTTACTATTAAATATTCATCCGCACGAGGCCAACATAAAACGTGTGACTATTAACTTGTTTCAACTGTACTGACCAACACAAACAACGAGCTTTCAGTACATTTTCATTATGTTTGCGCTTGCTAAAAACAATTTTGTGTTATATTTATTTTGTAGATATTTGTAAGGTTTATGTGAGCGGCAAATCTGGGACGCTCTAGAAGGATACATTATACACTGACCTCATATTACTTATATGACCTTTCTGAAGAACCTCACCAGGTTTGAAAAGGTCACGTGCGTAATATTCGTTTAAGGCGTGCTTGTTTGGCCAGATGTATGAACTTTGACGAGGCTTAAAGAGTACCTATGTTAGGGTTTCAGCAGCGGGCTGGTTTGCAGACGTCGAGTAATGGGTAGCTTGCCATCTGATCAAGATCCCAGTACAAGTTGACGGCGCGTCATATTCCACGTGCGTTTTTACGACGGGGCTGTCTTAAAAGGGTTACCGAAGAAACAAAACTAATAAAAAAAGAGTAGTTCGTATTAAGTGGTGTTCTATAGGTTCCGGCTATACCTATGTTGTTTGATAAAATAATCAAACGAGTCCTCTCGCTCTGGCTGTAGCAGAAGATACGGCAACGCTCTTACTCATTAAAATACACTCTGTTCTTTCAGTCGCCCTTTGTTTTCCGGGGTCATGGTTACCTGTTTCGACAGTTCCATGACTCCGGCGTTTGGCCTCAATGGAGTCCCGTCAGATTGCTAACCATAAGACCATTAGAAAAGTGTAAGCCCCTTCGTACACAAGGCGATAGAAGTCCGATACCTTACGACTTCGGTATCCAGGCGACTAACGCAATACAAATCCATAGAGGTTCGTACACAGTTACACGTCAATGGATGCCAAAGTCGTAAGGTATGCCCGACTTGCTTCGCCTAGTGTGCGAAGGGGCTTAGTCTATTTATATTTTGCAACACACAGAAGTTTTACTTTAAAACTACCTTTTTCAACGAAACTTTAAAACAAAAGGTCAGAAACAAGAAGTTGAACGTGTAATACTAAGTTGAAAATAAAGGATGGTCCTCAAACAAGTAAAGTTTTTCGTACATGGATCCTTTTACGCGACCAAAAACCGTCTCCGGATTTTCAAGACATTTCATAATATATCTCTCTTTTGTGTAATACTACGCTGTTGTAAATTGCGTCGGGAAGTTTTGTACTTCATAAAGATATTCATACAAACGTAGTGAGAGCGTATATTTTTTGGCTTCCGTTTTTTACTTGATTCAAGGAGAAGCGGGGAGATTTTCTTTCAACATTTTAGTTGAGGAATATGTCCATGTATGTCCTGGAATCAAAGAAGTTTGAGGATATGTGTCATCTAATGAACCCACCTGGTGGACAGCTTTGTAAAACGTGATGCTGTGAATCCTGTGAACATCTTTTACAAAAAGAAGCCGTGTCTTATAGGATGATGAATTTAAAATATTATACGTTCTTATAAACGTCTATAAACGCGATATTCAACAGCATTTCCTGTTCATTAGCTATTTTTTACGGAATTTGAATGTAAATAAAAAACAACCCAGTTACAGTTTTTTTTTTGAGTGAAAAATCAAATTCCCACGCCAGAATCCCTTAGGACCAAAATACAGACAGTATCGAATGCACAAAGCAAGTTATTTACGGACAAAACTGAATGTTTTAACGGCTCGGGGCGTCCCCAACTTTCCGACGATAGTGTTGCTATCCGAAAGTTGTGTCTCGTTTTCTGAATACGTTCAAGAATAGTGCAGATTGCTAGTGTTTTGTTTTCCTTCTTTTTTAGATATTTACATGAATGTTATTTCTGTTTCTTTTTCTTTTTTGACGCAAGTTTTTGTTGTTATCGGTGCATGAGATATAATGAGGTTTTCTTGAAGAAGGAAGTACATTCCACATAGGGCTAAGGGCATATGAGACTTTTGTTAAACAGAGCAGTTTTGTTGTCGCGATAAAAAGTGTCAACCCGCGATTCAATCGCGTCTGTATCGCTACAAACGCGCTTCAAACGGCCCGATTAATAAACGAGGTGTGCATTGGCTCTAAAGTGTAGAAACAGACAAGCAATTCGACTGGGTGACGAAATAAATACCTGACTACAGTTGGCAAGAAAAACGTCAATTTCTAGCGTTCTTACCAATTAATTACTTACTCAAATCATCCATTCTAATGATGACCTATTTTCTCCTAATATAAGTTGTCCTGTTGGTCTAGTGATCATAGGTGCAACTGCAAAGCATGAAGTTCTGGGTTAGATTTGTAGGTCGGGCATAGCGCTATTGGGTTTTTTGTCAGGAGTTAACTAGTTTAGATTTTGGTTAATGGTTATTCGTTCGTTTGTTGAGGAGAGGTGCATTTCTGCGTGACCTTTTGAGATTTCTCTTGATGTTATATTATTACTGGAATTAAATATCTAGGGGCTCAGTAATTGGGACTTACCTTCTACATTACAACTCATAATAAAGTTGGGTGTTTAGTAGTTTTAGTCTGAACGTTGAATAACCGTGGGTTGTCCAATGGTCTTCATTCCTATTTTAGAGAAGGCATTATCCTCGCTAGTATAATTTCAAAACAACTAAATCAAATGTCCTTTCTAATACCCAACATTGTGAAAATCCTTTGTTAATAACGATTGTCAATTTTGGGGTCTTAATGTTAGTATTTGCATTGCCATCCGGTACCAATGGGTCGCAGGAAGTTGGTCAGCCTTTGTGTGTGTTTCGGGCTCTTTGTTCGACAAAATTTAGATTGGAATTAGGTGTTTCGTGGTTTGATAACGTGTTTGATGGACCGAATTGGATCTGGACAGTTTTGGGAGCTTAGAATACAATACCGAAAATAATAAGACAGAAAAATACCGTCGTAGGTACCACAAAAACTTTTGAACGTTTGTTGTATACTTGCCTAAAAATGACAGATTGAAATAAGGTCCGTTTTCCAGTCACACTTTTTTTAGACGAGCGTTCAAAAGATACTTAAGTCTTTCTAGTAGCGCGGGCATCCGGGCGGCGAGTAAAGGGCAACTCGCTGTCCGACCATGGACCATGCCCGGGTCGACAGCGCGTCGTGTTCCACGCGCGCCTTATAGAGCGTCAGCATAATGACGAGGCCCCCTTTCAGAGGGCTAAAGCCTGCTGGGGTCGCGGGTCTTATACCATCACCGTGGATTTTAGTCAGTTCAAGTCTGACAGTCCCTCTCGCCCTGACCGGGGTGGGAGGACTCATTTGATGATTTTACCACGATAAAAAAAGTCTGTCTAGTAAGACTGCTAATGTTTACGAAATGCATTTGTTTACTGTGTTGCCACGCCACGTTTTCTTTTCCATGCTACATTTTTTCCAATAAGCCCCGTCCTAGTTACCACGCAGATACACAAAACAGCTTAATTCTAGTTCCAGCCTTTATTTCTTTCAACAGAATAGAACGGCACAAATAAAAGAAAAACGAGCACTTAATAACCCAAATAAAAGTCAGCAGGAAAAAGTTTAAGTTAATTATACTCTCGTACCAATTATTCCCTTCTGTGACAGCCGATCACTCTTCAAATTAGAACCGGCGCGGCGTTGAGTTACGATGCTACTTAGGTAGATTGTTTTAAGATCCATTTAATTGTTACGAAATTCCATTGAGTTTATTTTATGTAAAATTCTTACTATACATCGCGAGGAATTTTATGTTTAATCTTGTTTTTCAATCAAATTGTTAGTTAACGTTCATTTCTGAACTTTATTAACATTGAACATTTTTAAACGAAAGTCCATCTTTAAGCGGTTTTTAGGTCTTTGCTTTTTAGTAGACACGCACTATTTTCACTTTTAATTAATGAGGTATCATCATGATAATAACCGCATTGACTCAAACAACGATCACATAGTTAAACTACGTAAGCAGTTTTGAGCAATGTTCCTAGTGTTAAGAAGTGATTAAACCATTAGTTCAATCATTACAAAAAAGAAATGTTAAATTATTTGTTAATAGATTCATCACTTAAATACATCAAAAATATTGGTGTGTAATTAAAATCAAACGCATCGAGGTTTGGTTTTGTAATTGGCATAAACAAAAACCGTTACATAGCCGACTTTATTATGTGATTAGCCCAAGAGAAAAAGAAGCATTCACTTTAAAAATCATTTTGTTTACTGTATTAGTACCTATCTACATGTTAATAGTAAACGTGTACGCAACGTAAAGTTACTAAAAAGTCACACGTCATCTGCAGAAAATAAATTGCGTATTATACCGAAATGTCCCCGTTTTTATTACCATATTCTATTCTGCCCTACTTCAGAACATCTCAATCTCAAACATAACGCGCACAAGTCAAAAGATATTTGAACAAAACCTTCAAATAAAGCCCAGATGGCAGACATTTTTAATTTAGTCAAAAAAAACTAATCGTGTCCATAAAAACTACGTTTGAACTTTGAAATTGCTTGAAATGACCGTTCCTAGCTACTGGAAAAATTGATAGCGTCACTAACTCACATTTTTGTTCGTGAAAATCTCATATTTTATAGGTTACACAGATTCAGCTGGTAGTGAATCAGCCGACATGAATATTCATCGGAATAAATTCCAGGTAGTTGTACAGTATGTCGGACAGTAAATTACATAGACTTTATTTTTGTGAGAAATCTTTCAGCGGTAACAGCTTCTTTTCGCATGTCTCAGTTCAGGATTGATTGTTAAAACATATAATGTTTATTGCTTGAAGCATCACGTCCAAATGCGTACCTATGACATGCTCTTAGGCCAGCTGCTCACTAGTGACTTTTGGTTGCGTAGATTTTTTATTTTTCCGTCGAGTGCTTTGACATATAGGAGTGCATTAAGTTGACAACTAGTTTATATCGGACATTCGGTTGACTGACGAAAAGTTTCTAGTTAGCAACATCTCTAAAGTCGCCCACACATTAATAAAACGCGACACACACGTCGAATTAAATGTTTTGTTTTCCATAGACCAGAATCACACTATCATATGAACATCCGATGCGACACCATGCCTGTAAATTTGATTCGAGTCAACACTCATCACGTTTCATCGAATCGCGTCGCGTTTTAATAATGTGTTTCCGCCTTTATCCTATTATCATCCTATCATCATCACGAACGTTATCCATATTTAAGTCCTATGTAAAAGGAGACAAACTTTCACATGAATAGTTTGTATATTTTCCTCGACTTAAAACTTTAATTGACGGCATGGTTAGCCCAGTGGCTGAGCGATCTACTGCTGAGCAGCAAATCGCGGGTTCGATTCCCGCAAGGTACAAATTGTCTGATCTGCAAGTGGTTGTTTGGGAACGCACCCACAACACATAAGAAATCTTAGTATGGGGTCTGACCAACATCATAATAAGAATTCAAGCAAAAACATAACATGAAAAAAATATTTTTCTATATTAAGTTCCTTTCATCTTTCAGTCTCTTTAACGTCGTTGATAATACGGGTACTTCAATAACCCTAAACACTATTATGGTGCAATAAATACGTATACGTGGCTACGTTCATACGGGACGATATTTTGTCATGCGGAGCGCGCTTTGTTGGTACAACGTATACCACTTTTGCTTTCGATGATGTATGTTATTTAAATATGGAAGTATATTTCCGGACGTTAGTTTGCTCACGTATTTTTTTCAGCTTCACAAGTAGTAAGTTTGCAAAGTTGTAGGTATTGTTAGGGGATCTGTCTTTGTGTGGTTGTTATTTCCCTTACTAAGCGGATTACTTTTTTTGTCTGGTATTGAACTTAATATAGCCCAGGAGCAGGAGAGGCCTTAATGGAGGCCTAGATGGAACTGGATCTCTTGCACTCTCTCAGAACACTGTAAAACTGTTTGGTATCGGACTCTGATAGGACGGTGTTCGTAAGCCAGGGTCCGGTGTAGCCTACCACCATCAGCGAGATCGCTAGATCGCTCGATTGCCGTCGCTGTAGGTTGCGTGTCGTAAACCAGGTTTGACCGTTATGAGGTGGATCTCACCCTCACATGAATAATTCTTCCTCTAATAAACTGTATTAAAATAATTATTCCTTTGTCTAGCAATAACAGTAAACTGTAATTACTTCTGAAAACAAATAGTGTATAATGCAGTCTTCCTCTGACGTGTGACATGAAAGCAACGGTTCATTATCAATGGCAGCTCATTTGATAATGATAGGAGGGTAGCGTCAATAATTAATTTTATAATTATAGGGATATGCGTCCTATGTATACGAAGAGTTCACGCCTTTTGACACCGCGGCAGCACTAGTCGTTCTCATGACTACCTACTATTTATTATTTACATGTTGGTTCTGTCACGTTGAATTTTAATACAGTTTTGTGTAGTTTGTTTTATGTTTTGGACCTAAAATGTAAGTTAGTTGACTGCATTTTTAACTTTTGTTTTCGTCATTTATTGATGAAATTCAGAGAAAGATAAAGTTGGTAAAATCGTGGTGAGGTTATTAATCCTCTTGTATAACGTTAGTGAATTCTAGATATCGATTTGAAGGATAATTTAATTCATTTTATTGTAACACCCACATTAAGGGCATGATGCGGACAGCGAGTAAAGGGCAACTCGCTGTCCGACCATGGACCATGCCCGGGTCGACGGCGCGTCAAAGAGCGTCAGCAAAATGACGGGGCCCCCTCACAGACGGCCAAAGCCTGCCGGGGTCGCGGGACTTATACCGTCACCGTGACCCCGAAACATAAAGGGCTATTGAAGGACACCGTGGATTTTAGTCAGTACAAGTCTGACAGTCCCTGCCGCCCTGTCCGGAGTGGAAGGACTCATTTGAAGATTTCAGGACGCAAAAAAAAAAAAACACCCACATTAAAATGTACATTATTTATACTGCATCAACACACGACCTTCTGTAGTCCAATACAGACGTAAAAACTTGTCGCTTACGTTTTATTTAATCTTATTTGGTTCGAATCCCAGCACTTAACACCTCAATTACATTGTTGCAAAGTATTCTGTACCGGAATTTTCAGGGATTGGGTTCGAATTTTAAAAGTAGCTTAACTAGATTCGTACTTTGCGAGATAGGGTAGGACTAAGTCTTAAACTACTAAATTCTATGATGTTTTTCTTTACTGATGTCAGAGATAAACTTAGAAAGTACTGAATGAGATGCATTGATTCTTTTGAACTAACAATTACTCTGGTCCGTCACCACGAATCAATATAATTCCAAATCCATGTCAGAGGCCTGTTACCAGAGAATACCCAATCAATTTTGACAGCAGAATATGGTATGTATGTCGCCACTGCTGTAAAAAGAAAAAATATGCCTTCTGTGCTTTTGCTAGAAAAGTTTTGATCCCATCAAATGCTGTCCTTAAATAATGTCATGCCATGCCAGTCGCACGAGGAAGAAGAATGCCTGTCAGGAGAAAATAACCCTTATTTGGGATAGAAAATAATTTAATGTGCTATACTTTTTGACAGTCCCGTGAACCACCATTACCCTTCAGAAAATAGCCCGCAAAACTTACATTCACGGCTTCATCTACTCATTAATGTATTCTAAGTCCCATTAGTTTGAAAGTTCTAAGAATATCGAAGTTGGTTCGTGAAATAATAGTGCCTACACAGTTATTGTTGCTGAATAATCCATTGTCTGTCTTGATGAGTGTTCCCTTATTCTCTGCCAAGTCTACAAGTTCATTGAACTACATTTTAAATATAAAATATTATTGTGAATGAACTTTATAAATTGCATCTCTAGATGGTTTATGAAATCGCAAATTATTTTGTAGATACTACAGGATGATTTGTAATTTGATGCGGTCCTTGAAATGGAGTTAAATTTTTTGCAAATAAGGTCTAGTAACACCCATTTCAAGGACCGCATCGAATTCCAAATCACCCTGTATTTCATCAGTAGTCTTCAAGTTTTCTCAACTATGTTGAGATCGGCTTCCAATTTAAACTGATGCAGTTAAATACCAGTATTTTACCACTGTTTTATGTAAACTTTACAACCAAATTAGTACTGCGTAGCGTAGGTAATACAATATTCCTTGGTAAGACTGGTTGCCGATCTTTGGGGCCACCTGGCAAGCAGTGATAATTTCCGAAGATCGCAAGGAAAATGGCTTCCCGTTATTTTCGAGGCAGGGCGATAATTATTTATTTGTATATGATCAATAGTTACCCATCCATGGCCTTATCTAAACAAGCGCGGCTTAACCTAAAAGTTTGACGTGTGCAGCTGTTATTATTTAGCTACAAGCAACAACAACAAGAATTTATTGAAACCAAAATGTGGTACAATATTGACGCGATGCTAAAGTATCGCTTTGAATTTATTTCGGCTTCAACAACCCAAAGTTAAACACTACACTCGGTTTTTAGGTGCACGAGGGCGCCGGGGTGTATGAAAACGACTTAGTTATTGTCACTTCGTATATTTCTAGTTACGGCACACGTACACCTTTCAATATGAATAATACGTTATACATGACTACAGCAACTCGTATTCTGCCGAACATACGATGAGAAATCGGGAACAACACAGTACTTTTAGTTAACTGCCAAGCGCCATGAAAATGGCCGCGCGTAACATTCACCAAACTTTTTCTCTCTGCATGAGAACCCCGTAGTCGGGAAGTGGAAATGGCGGCAGTGTTGCCAATATAATGAAAATGAATTGAGGCATAGTGCAGACCACAGACGCCACAGGTTCAACGACCCACAAAATTCAAAACGGTCTCTAAACAACGTTCAGCCAGCCAAAACCGGAGCCAAAACATACAAACTGTACTAAAATCAGGCTCGGTATATTCTTGACGCGTCTGTAGCAAGTTTAAAGCCGACATGATGGCCAACATTAGCCGCGAGGAGACATTATCGTGTTGTAAACCGGAGATTTAACGGCGTCAGGTAACATATTGGTAGTATTGTACTAACCACTGGGGATTCCACCAAGGAGGTTAGGTGAAGCAAATTGTACAATGTAGGTTTTAATCACGAGAGTGTGAAAATAGCGGCTGTGTTCCAGTAATAGATAGTGTTTTGTTTCTGGCTGGATATAGAGAAAAGGAATTCGATCCATTTTCAAATTCAAAATCTTTTGGTAAACTTTTATGCTGGAGTTACACCAACGGTAAATGCTATTGATTATTATCGAGATGATGGACATCACTACATTGTATACGAGTAAAACAAGTCGTTTCCCGCTTCCTGTCACTATGTATGCTTAGATATTTAAAAGTACGCAACGGATTTTGATGCGGTTTTTTTAAATAGAGTGATTGAAGAGGAAGGTTTTTAATTATATAACATGCATAATATAGTAGAAATTGCACTCGCTGCACACTGCAGGTCGCTAGTTAATTATAACAACATTAATAGTCATTTCCTGTTAGAGTGTCCCCCGTGTTATAATTATTTTGATATAGGTAGGCAATTGTAATACGGTAGTTGAATATACAGGCTCGTAGTGGTTATAGTAGTTTGTTCAAAATCTATACCTAAGTGAAAATTGCACTGCATGTTTGTACCACAGAAATGTGACAACAAGTTTGGTGAATGTAATGGAAACCTCGACTAATAACTAGTCGGAAACAGCCAATATTCTGCGAACAAGAGTAGTGATCGTTGATTATTCCTTCTCTGCATGACAACAGGACTCTGTAGTGAAACAGGACGGAAATATCGTTAGTTGACGAGTGATGGGTGGAAGACGAAATAGGAACACATTTACCTCAACGTTTGAAAGCTAATTTGTTCTTAAAATGCAACTCTATAAGGTGCAAACTTGACTCGCAGCATAGAAAGGAAATGTCCCACCAAGAAATATACAAACTCAAAGTCTTTTTGTAAATATAAAATATTTCGGTAAAATGCCTCAATCAAATAAATCGTTTCGTCCATTTTTGAGAGCCTCTCTACGATTTCCTGTTATGAAAAACGTAATAAATTTTGGCCCACTTTATGCTTTGTTGTTGCTGAAGATTTCTATAAAGACGGTAGCACGGGGAAAACCTGAGAGAGTAATTTTATCTTTAATACTGAAATTATTTTTTTTTCTTGGCTTTGTTTTAAAATCAGTCGTGCATCAAGATTGAGCTCACTCTGAAGGAAGTGGTATTGGCGAACACACAGTAAAAACGTTGTAGCACGGGACTCCGACAGGATGGTATTAGCGAGCTAGACGGACCTGGTGTGGAGTTCCGAATCCGCGGATAGCCTGTGGTACTGTTGACCGGGGTGAACCGCTAGGAGTTGGATGGGTAGGGCCATCACAAAATATTAAAAGTATTTAAATTTTAAAATAAACTTTAGATAGGCAACCATTCCAACTAAAATAATGTAATGATATTCAGCTGCATCACTTTAAAGTCGTTTAGATTTTTTTGCGTCCAATCAACTTGTTAACCATTTTTCTTTTTGAAGTTAAGCAAATCTATTTTAATACAAAGTCACTTTAACTGTTAAACACTCCATAGAAATATAATGAAAAATATTGGTAACAAGACATAGGATTCATTAAACTGGACAGCCCAAAATAAATTGAAAAACAAAAACTGAACTACGTAGGTAATCATCTAAATAAATATTAAAGCGACGAAAATTACCCATTTCTTTATTTAACCCAATAGAAAAAGACTTGGATCAAAATGGATAATTCGTAGTTTTTCATTATTGAATCACAGTTTGGCCCGCTAAGCCTTATTACTTTGCGAAAATGAAATCTTTTTCAGCAACTTCGTAAAGAAAATATCCACTCTTCTAAATTAAATTTTAATTTAGCTTATAGTTTAGGATAGGTCGTTGTAAAAAATTACAGTTTCATAAAATAATTTTCGAAAGGTCCTTTCAATCAAAGTAGATTATTCATGGATTAAATACTTTTGAAAATAGGTACTAAGCCATCTTTTACTTAAATGTATTTAAACATTTTGCATAAACCATTGAAAACATTATTTACTTTTTCATATGCTCAACGTATTCCATATGAAACTCTACAACACAATTTCTAGGAATCTGTCTGAACAGTAGTCGAAAATTGATACGTATTCAGAAATTCCTTGATGTTAATATTATAATATTTCTTTTAGGAATACTTCAACATTATTCACTGCTCATGCAACTTTGTGAAATTTTATTTAAAATGAATGGCAGTCAACATTTTTGAGGCTGCACATCTAGTACCAACCTCAATGCATTGGGCGGCCAGGCCATGGGACTAGTCAGGCTGCTTGGGTGCGCCATTATCGCTGCATGTAGGCTCGCGATGTAAGTACCTGCTGGTCTAAGGGCGCTCACTCACCGCGAGCCTGTAATGACGTAACGTTACAGATTCGAACATTTCAACAGTGACGGAAGACAATCGAGATCTTCAGAAATAAATTAAACTAATGCTGAAATAAGAAGTTTTGCAGAACCACACATCAAAAGCTCTTTATGAAATCATTTAAGCCAAAAAACATACAGTGAACAATTCATATTACCAATACGCGTACCCGCCTATATAGAAACAGGCTCTTGCCCTGCAGCGGCACAATTACAGGCCAGCATTATTAATCCTTTGTTATAAAGCGCGCGCCTCCCCATTCCATAACGCGTGTTTAAAAAATTCATACTCTCGGTGCCTAATCCATCATGGCGGATTACTTTATGAAAGAACGCCCAATGATTGAAACTGAAAATAATATTTTCTATTAATCTCACATATTAGATACAGTTTTTTTGTATAAATATAAAGGATTATGAGAACAGAAAGGGTTCGAAATGAAAGGCATGTTTTGGATAAATATCTTATAGTATTAATATTTGGTAGTAGGAGATTTTTGTCTTATGAAAGAAACTTTCATCGTTTAGAGTCTGTTATTGCTCGTATTTTATGTTAAATTATATTATTTACTGTGATTGCGCTGTTTTTGATGTTTTTGATAGATGATTTCTTTATTCACAACTAAGCAATACTATGTGAGTGTTACATCTTTTACATGTAGCTATTTTTCGCTATATTTATTGCATGCTGTATCTTTAGTCTAATATTGTGCACTTCGCTTGTATGTTTGCTTATCTTGTTTGCTATAGTAGTGTAACAATTGTAGATAGGCAATTAAATAAATAAAAATTTACACTAGCCAGAAAAAAAAAACATGCCAATATTTTCAGCCGTTTTCGACACTTTCGCTACATAAAATAACCCGTAAACTGCAAAGCGAAAAATATTTATCACGAAAAAATATTGTCAAAGCGTTATTATTTATCGTCAAAACATTTATGTATTCAGTGAATATCAAACATCTTGTATGTACCTGTTTGTTTGCCTACTCGGCTAGGCCTGCCGTTTTGGGCCAGCCTACATATTACATTTAGGAAACGGCTATACATTATTTAGTACTAAGCTATGCCCGTAAGCCAAGAATGAGTTATGAGTATTAGTTTTCTGTTATATTTTATTTTTGGGTTGTGGTCTTTGACTTGACTGTACAACTTTTTTTAATGAAAATAACTCTCAAAAAATATCGTAAAAATATTACTTCATTAGTGTTAATTTTGCATTTCCCAATTTACATATTCTTTACAGAACATTTCACATTTATGGCGATAATGATATTTATGAAAACTGAAAAAGCATCATTTCTAGGAATATAGTTATTTTGTTCACTGTTCGTTTGTTTTCTATATATATAAAATTCAAAACTGACTGACTGATCTGACAACGCACAGCCCAAACCGTTGGGCCTAGAAACTTGAAATTTGGCACAAGCCTTTCTTATACCACGTAGGTGAGCACTAAGAACGGATATTGCGAAATTCGGCCCCTAAGGGGTTGTTTTTGGGGTTGATAGTTTGTATGAAACTTCGCTACTGCAGGTGCTAGGAATTCCAAATTTTGCATGGGGTGTCTTTTGAGAACGTAGATGCTCACAATTACTGGATTTTGCGAAATCCAACCCCTGGGGGGTTTGTTTTTGGGGTCGATAGTTTGTATGAAACTTTTTTACTACAAGTGCTAGGCGGCTCAAATCTTGCATGCCGGTTCTTATTAAGACGAAAATGCTCAACAAGGTAAAATTTTTGTGAAACTCGACCCCTAAGGGGTTGTTTTTGGGGTTGATCGTTTTGAGACTTATTTTTTTACATATGGATTCTTTGTTGGACGTAAGTGATACTAAAGACGGGATTTTGCGAAATTCGGCCCCCAAGGGGTTGTTTTTGGGGTTAATAGTTTGTATGAAACTTTTTTACTACAAGTGCTAGGAGTCTCAAGACGTAAGTGATAGTTAAAACGGGATTGATATATTGATAGTTAGAGGTCTCAAATTTAACAGGGGGTTCTACTTAAGACACAGGTTCTCTCTAAGAGAGGATGTTGCGTAATTCAACTCCTTATGAGTAGTTTTGGGGTTGTTAGCAAGGAATCCCAATATATGCATTGGGGTTATTTTTAGAACGTAGGTACCCCCCAAGACGGGATACTGCGGGTAGATAGAAATTTTGTTGAATATTGATTTAGATTTTCGAAAAGTATCCCTTATAGAGGATGGCTAGGAGTAGAAATTCACAAAAGCATGAAAGTTCGAAAATCACGCGGACGAAGTCGCGGGCGGTGTGCTCGTAAATCATAAGTGTCAACAACGAACTGCAACATTGAATGAAAGGCTATTTTCAGTAACATTTAAAATACTTTCAGTCCATGAAACTTTTGAGCAAATAACTATTTGTTTTAACAATTAAGTTTGTTTTAAGTGATAAACTGTTACCCATAAGATACCAAAACTTGAATAAACGTCCTTAAAAAACTGTTTTAAATTACTTCGAAAGCTCACAGCATGACCAAATCTACTTGAACAAAACCCAGCCAATTTAAATACGTCACTTTATGAATGCAGGGCTCAAGGAAAGCGCGGCTCCTTAACTCTGCATGGTAACAAAGAGTACAATATAGACTTTAGCCAGATTATCTACATTTAACAAAAGGCTAGGGCAATGAACTAGCTCAGATTCTGTATTGTGTCATCGATTTTCTTTTGTTTTTCAAGTATACAGTACAATGTAGCTGTGAATGAACATTGTTTGCTCTGTTGCATTTTAAATGAACAAGATTGAATCTGGCCATGTTCAATTGCATAATAGCCCTAAAAAAAGAAAGAAAATAATACGTACATAGGTAGTATATTGGTCATATTATTATTTAAATTCAGGTCATATAATCTTTACATGAATAAAATTACAAACATATATTTGAATATTGATGTAAATGATTATAAGATCGGGTTCCTTCACTAACTACACTACATTTAAAAATATAAACAGTACAATATAATTTGTGATAGTTATTTGGAACCGTTTTATTTAGACAGTAGTCTCTTTATTATCTTAATAAGAAGTCGTAGTCGTCGTAGTTTATTATTAAGTATAAATTATTTTGGTTTCTTTAGACAGTAATTTATTCTCAGTAATTTATTTATTAAAAATTATTCTCAATGGTGATTCTTGACAAATGCACTCGGATGTTGCGTAAAAGTTGTTCACAGTTGTGCACAATCCAATTGCCTTTTACCGCCGTTCAATTCGACTGTCGGTTTTATGAAAAATTGAACTATCACCAATGTTTTTGTTTGTTATGCAAACTAGTTTTTGGACCGAGGATTTTACTACCGTAACCGAAAATACGTTAAAATATTTTCATCATCATCATCAGCCTATAACGTTCCCACTGCTGGGAAACAGGCCTCCTCTATTGTGAGAGGGAGTGAGCCATAATCCACCACACGGGCCCGGTGCGGATTGGCAGATGTCACATGTCTTCGAATATGATGGTTTTAGGACATGACGGTTTCCTCACGATATTTTCCTTCACCGTTTTGAGAGCAGTGGTGATGAAATAAATTACACAAAGTAATGCGCCAAACTGGGTTTGAACCCACGACCTACAACTCGTCAGTCGGGATCGATACCACTGGGTCACCACTGCTCTCGCTAAAATATATTAATTTTTTTTAAATTGTTACACCTGAATGAAAGTTCATATGTACATTATTATTTAATACTGTTCAGTTAGTTTCGACGGCCATTTATCTAGTAATAATTTATATAGGGTTAAACTAGGTAATTCGCCCTAGTTGGTGCCTGCTAGCGTATAACATGCCTGAGGCCAAGGGCTGTGTTGTAGGCCAACAGTAACTGAGGCCACACTTGCTTGTAGTTCTGAGTAGTAAGTTTGAATGCTAGAATGACGGTGCGTTTTGTCAACTAGGCCGTATTACCTAGACATACCCGAGACTATTTACCGTTAGGTTTGTTCTTTTAGGTTTAGGTTTAAAGAACTTTATTCTCAAAAAAGACACGAAAAAGTCACTTACTTGAGAACAATATTATCTTAAACTAAGTTAAATACATCACTACACCAATTACAACTCAATTTTACTACCCACACTCATACAATGCATCAGTGTTGACGAAAGGTGCTATTTTCAACGAGATATTGTGCTAACTGAGTTTTAAATGCATTAAATGAGTGTAAGTTTTTTATACAAGAGGGTATTTTGTTTTGTTTTTATAATTCTGCCGTTAATGTCAGTGTAATGAGGAAGCCTGTGTCCATTACTGAGACACAGGCGTCTTCAATTCCTCACTCGAGCCCGGTCTGAATTCACACAAGACTACATTTTTTACTTTTTGTCCTCACTGTTTTGAGAGCTAATGAATTATATATTTACAAATAGTCCATTTCATAAAATGAATAGTGAAAAAAAATATCAATTTAGAATATAAAGTAATCAATTAGAAAATATTTTAAACAACGTTACTTACAGACTCAGACACTGTTTACGTAACAGAATCTTCCATCCATATAAATCAGCAAGCGTCATTATTAAGTGAGACGCAGAATGTATGTAACACTGAAGGTACTCAGAGGCCCTGTAACTGGGGTAAGTGTGGACTCATTAACTCATGCCTAATGATGTGCCGCTGTCTTAACTTACCCTCTCGCTTTAGTATTCTATTAAATCAAGTCTGCGCCGGTTTTAAGCGAAAAATGTGACCCGTTTTTGTTTATCATTTCAATGGCGGCAGAGAATTATGATTTTATTCATTTTTGGAACTGTTTTTTGGGGTATTGAATCTGTAAAATTTTAGGTTGAATTTGGTATGAGTTTTTTTTAGCGTGGCAAAATCATCAAATTAGTTCGCACCTAGGGCAGGGCAGGAAGGACCGTCAGACTCGTACTGGCTAAAATCCATGGTGCATGTGTTAAACATTTTTAACTGGTTATAAAGTGTTGGATTTTAGTTCACGTGTAGACTTGAATGATAATTAATATTTTGATGAGTTGGATTATGGCTGCATGATTGACATTATTACTGACCAACGCAACGCAATTTTCTGCTAAAATAAACTGCTTAACGCTTGCATAATCTTCTTCAGTATTTTAGCCAATAAACGCTGAGTTTCTTCAATTTTTTTCCCACTTTTGACTCTTTTCTGTCATGGCTCACATAATATTGGAATATGATTAATATTTTTTCCCTATTAAGTTTGATCTAATAAAAACCTATGTTTCAGACATAGAACTGACATGAAATTTCTCAAAACAGATCATAATCTATTCCTGTCAGTAAATTCAAAATATCTGACATAAGAATTCTATTGCTCTGGCATGAAAAATACAGTTACATTTTATTTCCCCACATTTCTGTCTATGTGTCAACCGCCAAGGGACCGAGATACATGGAGACTACATGAGTGAGAAAGTTGCCGAGTAATGTAACGATGCGGTACGTGAGTTGAGTTATTAAAGTTTGAGGATATTTCTATAGGAAATTGAAGTGAAAGAGTTTGAGTATGCTTTGTGAGGTATTTCACTTAGGGCACCCGCTGACAATGGCACCTGAGTTACTGGTACCTTATGTATTCGACATAAGGCTCCTGTAAAAATTTTTCGCGGGTGCCAGGTGCCCTAACTGGTATACCTCTGCTTTGTTAAAAGATTGTTGGTCGCTGGTTTTTATTTGAACAATTGATAAGGTAAAAAATACACATCAAAACCACAATGGATTCGAAAGCATACTAAGCTGTTGGTCATAAGTAATTTGTAGATGATTTAATTCTTTTCGCGAAGACAAATTCATGGAATTATGACAACCAATTTTGACAAATTGTTTTTTATTAACAATGTATTGTGTATAATATAACGGAGAAATACAAGAAAAACTGTAAATAAATAGAGAATCAGACGGTCAGTCAGATCTACGAATTAGATGACAGAATATTTAACTGATTTGAGTACAGTGGTGCACACAAGGTGTATTTTACAACCCTAACATATTTCAAATACGGCAATAAAACTAATTATCCAATACAAACAGAACTGCTTTACGACTATAAAAGCTAATAAAACAAGATACAATCAAAACTTACTAAAACTGTCTTCATTCCCGCGAACAAAACGATCAGTCGTAACACAGAACTTAACATTACAATACGCGATGATACCCTGGATCACAGTTTACGTTCACTATCTGAAATGAGCCGTTTATTATACCCATTAACATTCGTATCTCGAAGACTGGAAGTGACGGTACGTGTATTTATGGACGCGACTGTACCGTAGAGGCAAGTGAATGAAGATTTAATTTTGGAATCCCTTTGTATTGAATGACCGATTCAATGATCTGGGAATCGAATGAAAATATGGCAGTCATTTGACTTTTATGACTGCGGAATTAATGTTTGTATTTCATCGTTCTCGTGGAGTTTTCCCAAAATTGGGGTTGGTTTCAACTCTACCTAGATGCAGCTGAATACTAGTATTTTAAAAAAAAAGACTATCTATCTGACCTCAAGAACAAAGCGGGTACTTTATACTATAAAGATCTTTGCTCTTCATCTAGAAAATTATTGGCCAGTTATATGGTATTGGTTGTTTTTGTTGTCATTTTGTGTTTAATAAAAGAAAAGAAAAGACATGTTTTCATTAGGTTTGTTATTTGAGTAATCTGTCAGGTAACCTAGTTACACAGAACAAGAAGAATTTTGAATACACTTGAAAAGAGAACGCTATAAGGCCAGTATTATTACAACATTCGCCCCCTTAATCGAAATTCTCACAAACAAATATCATATAAAAATGGACTCAAAATATACCAATTAAAAAGAAAAAACTTATAAAATGTATACTAAGTACTAACTGAAGTAGGTAAATGTGTAAAATATATTTACACTAAACCTAAGCCCAGTATACATCTATTATGTACCACACGCTGCAATCTTTTCGTTAAAATATCAGCGGGCATATCACTTGATTTGGTATATTTTAAGTTTACCGAATTATCACCAATCTTTTCTCTAATAAAGTGATATCTGGTATCTATATGTTTCGTCCTATGGTGGTGTACCGGATTTAAGGCCAAACACTGTGCACTCTGACTATCGGTACAAATAGTTACGGTATTAGGTAATAACTTTTGCCTTACCATAGGATCTGAAATTAATTCAGTGATAAACCTCTTTAAATATATCGCTTCCTTTGTAGCTTCAGTTATTGCCATATATTCTGCTTCCGCTGAGGACAAAGCTACGGTTTGCTGCTTCCGCGAAGCCCATGAAACCGGACTGCCTGCTAATTTGAAACAATAACCAGTATAAGAACGGGGATCTATTTTACAGTTTGCCCAATCGGCATCACAAAATCCTACAAGGGCCATACTTGATTTTTTGTAACAAATCGAGTAATCTATAGTGCCTTTTAAATATTGTAAGACTCTCTTCGCGGCTAACCAGTGAGTCTTGTTGTACCGAGTATTGAACTGACTCAGGTAACTAATCGCGTATGTGATGTCTGGACGAGTATTAACACTCAGGAACATGAGGGAACAAATTAATTCTTGATAGGGATACGCTTCTGAATTATGTTCACTATCAACGCTAGTACTGACCTCCAGTTGTCCAGATAGAGGAGTTGTACAAGTTTTACAATTCTCCATTCCATACTTTTGTAAAAGATTATTTATATAATTTTTCTGATTTACTTTTATTTCATGTTACGTTCATTGGAATAATCGAGCAATGACACATATCTATCGAGTAATGTCTATGACCTAATCTTCATGTTGTCTATGAGCGAGCGTCGGTTCTTCGTATTTTTCGCGGGAAGACTCGACAGATTTGTTAACACCCATGTTCAACATTATTAATTAAAGTAATTATATTCTCTTGAATTTCGTGTTTTGTTGGAGGTTCCCCTGAGCTGTTTTAGCTCAGAAGTGGGATTACAGCAAAAATATACCGTTTTTGCAACGCCCACGAAACATCAACAATTTCGAAGGTAAGGTTTTGTTTGTTATATTGATACGTTTTCTGTAGATGAAAATACGGAAACAAAGGTTAATAATCCCATAAGGAAACTCCGTAATGTATCATGTTTTTTTTTGCGAAAAGTGATAAATTGAGAGGATGCATGTAGGTCAGATCGAGCCTGTGTTTTGTTTATTTATAACAAAGTACGGAAACATGCAATGATTTAAATCAGACTGTTGGTATAACTAATTTTATACTATACTAATTCATTACCGAAATATCGTGAGATTACGCCGATGCATAAGAATTATCTTGGTTCGTGACCATTATGTTTAACAAGAGTGTATTTTTATTTTCCTTTTTCTTTCAATTTGCGCTATGTTAAATCCATAGACTAAGAGTATGGACTGAGCAATAGCTGCTTAATAAATGCATAGAATAAGAGTATAGACTGCGCAATAGCTGCCTAAATAAATGCATAGAATAAGAGTATGGACTGCGCAATAGTTGCCTAAATTGATCCCATTATGAAGAGAGGAATCGAAGAGCGGGTCCTACCTCTTCTTTTATAGAAAAGACATAGGTCCGTACTGGCTAGCTTCCTGGATTAGATCCAATGGTCCAATATTATCTGTCAGTTGGCTAGGGAAGGTACAGTCCATCCTCTAAATTAACAGTTAAAACCGATTAAAATACAAAAATCTAGATTATATTGGATTTAGAAATGCACAAATAATGTAAAAAAACACTAGATTATCCGTAAAATTATAATACAAAGTCAGAGTTAATAATACTGATATGTATAGATAACGATACAACGTACGTAAGCAGAAACATTTGCATTACCTCGAATGTGAATTTAGACTAATATATACCATGGTACAAGTTCCAGATGGATGGAGGACAGTACGATGACGTTGGCCGACGGCGACTTGAAACTCCAGCGAGACGGTCACCACAGCCGGATAAGCGGAGTATGAGAGCACGCGAGGGGGAACGTCGCAGCCGCAGCCCAACGAGACGTGACGACCGACGAAGCAGCACTCGTCATCTTCGGAGCAGGAGCCGAACCACACGTGACGCAGGAGGTGAAGGGCGGCGCCTTGGGCGCAGTCGTTCCCGTCGTGAATCACATGATGATGACGATTTACGTCAGAGGTTACGACTTTTGGAAGAAGAGTTACAGATACGAAATAAACGACGTACGCGCGATCAGGCGGCCACCGCTTACACACAACCTACGGGCCTAGTGCGAGAAATAGTTACTCCTCCACGGAGTGACGTCAGAAGCCCCGAACGGAAGAAACCGAGGTACGCTGATCAACCAGATTTTTTTGAAGAATTTGCAAAAATTTTTAGAAGCAGAGATCGGGAACCGTTTCTGTCGTCTTCATTTAATAACATCATCCCAGAGTTTGATCCTCTTTCAAAAGAGCAAACTATTGACGCATGGTTGAATAAAGTAGATGAGTGCGCGGAGATTTACAATTGGAACGACAAGCAAACGGCCCACTATGCCCTGCCCAAGCTGACAGGACATGCTAAAACTTGGTACCAGGGTTTACCTTCTATCAAGCATTCTTGGTTAAAATGGAAGCGTATATTACAGGAATCTTTTCCCTCAACTGAAAACTACGCCGAACTACTGACAGAAATGCTTGATAGAAGGGCACGCCCTGGTGAATCTTTGGAATTATATTATTTTTCAAAAATCAATTTGCTCAACCGATGTAAAATATTTGGGAAACAAGCAGTTGATTGTATTGTATTCGGTATAGAGGATAAAGGCGTACGCTTAAGTGCACAGGCTGGAAAGTTTGACAAAATCGAGGAAACATTAGAGTTCTTTAAAACTGTTAAAAATAATCAACCACGAGATTCGCATGATTTTAGGAGGGACACACAGTCTAAGGATACGCGCTCTTCGAACGCCACCCCATCGTCGAATAGTGTTGTTCCGACAGTTAACGACATGATGAGGAATCGATCTAAGGGAAACTTAACATGTTTTAACTGCAACGATCCTGGACACATGAGTTGGCAGTGTCGTAAGCCCATAAATAAATGTACGGATTGCAATTTTTTAGGTCATAATTCGAATGACTGTCCAAAAAAATCCAATAGCGTTAACAATAACGACGATTCTCGAAATAATAATGCTTCCTAATGATCGATACCTCATCGTTGATACGTCGCTTACTCGAAAAGGTAAACCGTACGAGAACGTAGTGTCTGTAGATTAAATATTACCTTGGATGAATTTTGACGCCCCTGCTTGTTCCTCAAGTGACGATAGTGACGTTAATTAAGATTATAGTACTTTGTTTTTGTAACTAGGAGTACAATGATGATTAGAGAGAAGAAAGATTAATTTATTGGTGATAGAGACTGTCTACATGACTCAGAGCTTGAGCAGACGTGAGCCGAGCATGAGAGTTATGTATGGCAAACCTCATCAAATTGGATAGTGAAAGAATAGAAGTAACTATCCTTTGTTGAGCTGCAGTGAGAATATTATAGCGACAGTGATTTATGATTTTGACGATTAGTGAGATCTATAACAAAACAGTAGTAAAATTATAGAAATAGCACTTTTGTTTACTTCATTTAAGCTTGTGTTTAAGACAACCTATGGGTATAAGACTGATTGAACAGAACTTGTTAAATCTGTAAGTTGTTATTTAGCATTTATGTCTTTAGTAATTTAGGATAAGAAATATTTTATTGTTGTATTGGATGATACATGTTAATGAGCTAAGCTACCGCTTAATTGTACAAAGCAACAAACGAAGGGACTCGTTACTGTGACGGATGGCCGACTGTTACGTTCATTGGAATAATCGAGCAATGACACATATCTATCGAGTAATGTCTATGACCTAATCTTCATGTTGTCTATGAGCGAGCGTCGGTTCTTCGTATTTTTCGCGGGAAGACTCGACAGATTTGTTAACACCCATGTTCAACATTATTAATTAAAGTAATTATATTCTCTTGAATTTCGTGTTTTGTTGGAGATTCCCCTGAGCTGTTTTATTCATCAGTTTTCCTGGTTATATTTAAACCAAGATAATAGCTTAAATAGCCTAAATCTTTTATTGAAAAATATTTTTGCATGTCATTTTTGACGATGTCAAATGTCTTGTCATTACTGTAAAAGACAATTATGTCATCGACAAAGACTGCAACGATAACCAACTCTTTTCCAAAAAGTTTGGTATACACACATGGTTCAGATGAAGTCTTCACAAAACCAAAATGTGATAAAGTTTCATCTAACTTTATATTCCAGGCACGTGGAGCTTGTTTAAGTCCATACAAGGATTTTTGTAAAAGACACACTTTGTTCTCCATACCTTTTACTTTAAAACCTTGGGGTTGCTCCATGTAGACCTTCTCTTGCAGATCTCCATTTAAGAATGCAGTATCAACGTCCAAGTGACGCATTTTCAAATCCAACTCGGCTGCAAGAGCCAGGAGAGTACGCAAGGAGGAGTGCCGCACGACAGGAGCAAATGTCTCAAAATAATCTACACCTGGCGTCTGGGTGAATCCCTTGGCAACTAATCTTGCTTTGTACTTCACAACATTCCCTGCTGGATCTTTCTTTAACTTATAAACCCATTTACATGGTATTACTTTCATGTTTTCTCTGTCAACCAATTTCCACGTCTTCAGCTTCATCAATGAATTATATTCATCCGTCATTGCCATCTGCCACTTGTCAACATCATCAGACAATATAGCCTCATTATAAGTTCTAGGCTCATCAGATGCTTGACTAGAAACTTGGTATGAGAAGTAATTAGGAGGTTTCCGGTCTCTTGAAGGATATCTACGTTGTCCATCAGTTTGACCAGTAGAAACTATTGGTTCCTCAATTGCTTCAAAAAATTGATCATTTTCGGTAGTCTGATCTTCAGCGACAACAGTTTGGCTTGGAGCTGATTCAACAATAGGACCTGGAGCAGATTCAACAGTAGGGCCTGGAGCTGATTCAACAGTAGGACCTGGACCTGATTCAACAGTAGCCACTGGAATATGTTCAAAAGACTCTTCACCTGTACTTGTTTCTTCCTGTATAGGCAGACTATTAGATAGTACCAAAGGTTCAGTAGAAGTCTTAGTATTTATATTCCTATTGTTTAAAGAAGAAAAACAATCTTCGAAAAATGTAACGTCTCTAGACTTTTGTAATGTTCTAGGACAAGATGAATTTCTAAAGAAATAACTATTAGGATCTTCTGTATAGCCTACAAATATAGCTTCATCAGCTTTAAGATCCAATTTCTTACGGCGACAAGAAGGTATATGTATAAGAGCTCTACACCCAAAAACTCTGAGATTACTTAGGTCGGGTTTGCAACCATTCCATAACTCATAGGGAGTTTTATTATTTAAGGCACGGTGTGGACATCTATTCTTCAGGTACACAGCCGTTCGAACAGCATCTTCCCAAAAAGTCTTAGAAAGATTGCTTTCAGCCATAAGAGAGCGTGCCTTTTCTACAATTGAACGATTAGTTCGCTCGGCAACACCTTTCTGCTGAGGGCTATATGGTACCGTAGTTTGATGTTGAATACCACAAGATCTAAGATAATTTGAGAATTCACTATTCACGAATTCCTTCCCATTATCAGTCAGTTATTGTTTTAATTTGAGCTCCAGTTTGTCTTTCAACCATAGATTGAAAATGACAAAATCTATCCTTCACCTCTGTCTTAGAAGAAATAAAATAAACAAATATAGTTCTCGAAAAATCGTCTATAAAAATTAAAAAGTATTTATGACCCTGAAAAGAGCTAACTGACATTGGTCCACAAAGATCAGAGTGGATCAGTTCTAATATTGAAGTTGCCCTTTTGTAAGTAATCGCCTTAAACGGTTTTCGAGCTTGTTTCGCTTGAACACAAGCAACACATGGATTTTTATCCACATCCTTATAATCAATAACCTTATGACTATTTTTCAGCAGATTCATACCGACACGACATAAATGGCCTAAACGCTTATGCCATACCTGATACTTAGAGATAGAATCAGAGTGCACATCATAGGCTCTAAATTGGGGAATATTCACCGCACAATCAAGTGTGTACAATCCACCACAGGTCGAGCCATGTAGAACCGCATCACCTGTAAAGGAGAAGGTTTTTGAATTAAATAGATTACAACCAGACTTATCAAACATTACGGTAAACCCTTTTTCTACTGCTGTCTTCACAGATAGAAGATTTGTATGCAAGTTAGGTACATACATCACATCATTAATTGTATTGACGTTGTTTTCGGTATTTATGGATATTTTACCGATGCCTTCCGCGTCAATCTTAGTCCCGTTTGCAACTGTTACCTTGTTATCAATAGGCTTTAAGTCAACAAACCAATCTCGTCTCGAAGTCATATGTTTGGTAGCACCTGAATCAATGTACCATTTGTCCATGTCGTAATTATTCGTTGCTCCTAAAGCAGACACAGAGGTAGAGTCCTTATTAGTGGGATTCTTCCTTTTCGTGACCTTCTTTTTCTTTAAAGGACATTTTGGTCTCTTGTGACCAGGTTCTCCACAACCATAACACACAATTTGTTTTGCCTTTGAGTCAACAGAAGAGGCATCAACCTTTGACTTCATAGCTGTCTCCAGTTTTATAGAGCTTTCCTTTTACATTTCGTTCAATAATTTGGACTTTACCATTTCGGTGGTTACTTTAACATTACTATTTTCAAGAGCCATAATCATTGGGTCATATCTCGACGTTAGACCACCCAATAGAATAGCAGCAATGGACTCATCATCTATTACTTTGCCTATATCCGCCAAATCTTGAGCAGTGGAAATAACAGCATTGATGTACGACTCAATATTATTATCAAAGTCTTCAAGTCTCAATCTGTACAACTTCCGTTCTAAATATAAACGCCGACCTATACCTTTATCTTCATAAGCATTTTGTAGAGCATTCCATGCTTCAGCTGCCGTATTTGCACTTCGCACATGCGTAATTGCAGATGATTCAAGGGTAAGACAAATTTTTGTTAGTGCCTTCTGATCGCTTCTTATCTTAGTAGCATTGGAAACGTTCATCCCTGTTGGGTAGCCACTGATCGCTTCCCACAACTCCTCATGCATAAGGTAATTACGCATTTTGAACTTCCACGTACTATATCCTTCTCTATTATGTAGGATGAACGATGGAATTGAGGAACTACGCATACCTCTCTCATTTGTGTCTCCATTTGGATTCGCCATCTCGTAAGAGTACACGAAGAACTATTTTGTTTCGTACCCAATAAAATCACACAAATATCACATCAACAAATTATTACGAAAAACACGCATACTTTTCTTGAATAAACAAATACATGAGCTACTTTCGTGCTGATAACGATTTGTTGTAATTTTGTGTTTAATAAAAGAAAAGAAAAGACATGTTTTCATTAGGTTTGTTATTTGAGTAATCTGTCAGGTAACCTAGTTACACAGAACAAGAAGAATTTTGAATACACTTGAAAAGAGAACGCTATAAGGCCAGTATTATTACAACAGTTTTCACTGCCCAACTATAACGTTAAGGCAAAGTTTTTTTTCAATAATTTTTATAGTGGCTATTTCTTAAGGATCTTGTCAATTGATTGAGTGATTTGAAGCACAGAGTTGAACCATCAATATAAAAACATTTGTTAAATATAATTTCAGGTGACATTAATTTTAGAATACAAAATAAAAGTGCTAACATAAATTAACTAGTTTTGCAAAAACTGTGTTTAAAATTTTCATTGCTTGTGTGAAAAGGAAAACTGGTTTTCCGAGAAACTGGTAAAATAAGCAATTGGTTAAAACAATACTTCTTTTGCAGAACGTAATATATAATAACCATTTAAACTCAATTATAGAAATGTATTCAATCGTTCAGCTACTGCACCAAACGTGTTGTTATTATTTAGGTAACATATGATTGTATAATTATGCTACTAATTAATGTGAGAATCAACAAATAATGCGTGGTGTGACACGACCTATTCGCAAATACGCCCACGGTAGTTACCGTATCCGTGCAGGTAGCAATTACTTGTTTAGTGTCTTCGAATATTCTGCTGTTGCTGGATATTTGTCGCTTCGGCTGAGAACCTAGTAGAACATTTATTTTAATATTCGGTAAAATAATTTTATTCATGACATCTCTTGAAAATACATATAAAACTTAAAGAATAAAATAAGCCTCGTTACCAAACTTCTTGCAAGTTCTTTTGGACTTCTTCCATTAGTGTTTTTTTATCGACTTGGTAAAAAAAAAACTGTATCACACAAAAACCCGGAAATAGAATCAACACCTCGTAAAAGAACACGGGTGGCTAAATAGAATGAGAGTATAGCCATAAAGTTCTGACCGCCATAAGACTGACCCCTATACATTACTCAAGTTGACGACTGTAGATATTGTACACTTATAGTCATAAGTATACTGTACACTTATAGTCATAAGTGTACAATCTACGTGGTACGGCATCAGTCTGTAATGTTCCTACTGCTGGGAAACTGGCCTCCTATCCGTGAAAGGCTGAAATTTTCCACGTAACCTCAGTATCAGTACCTCAGCGGTAGATATCACACGTCTTCAACTTTTTGGTTCTGGGTGTCAGTTTCGTCCGATTTCACGACGCGTCGTGTTCTACGTGTTCCTCAAGGAGTTGTCAGTATGCTGAAGGGACTCCATTGAGTCAAATGCCCGCCGGGGTCTCGGGATTGTCTTAAAAAGGGCACCGCCGCCCTGGAAAATCAAAGGCGAGGAAAGGAACAGGAATTATTAGAAGCATTGTTTAAGAAATAAATTATACAAAGTAATATGTCGCGTTGGGTTCGACCCCATGACCTGCATCAAATCCCTTAAATCGTGGCCGTTACCACTAGGGCAATACTGCTCACACATGGTTGGATTCAAACAAATCCCCGTTCAAGGAAACATAGCTTAAGGCGAGATTCTGCGTCCAATACGCGAACATTACGGACGCTTAATACTCCCAAAGTATTTGCTACTGTTTGGGCCAGTTTACTTACTGCAAGTTGTCTCATTAAGTTGGATTTAGTTACTTGAAACACAATTAACTTCACTAAGAACACTGAACAGTTCTTGGTTCTCGTTTTGTGTGAATACTTCGGTTTATTATATTGTTTTACGAGGAAAGTTTTTGTTTTTTCGTGACTTTTTTAGGTCGTTAGTTGTAAGACAAAGCAACAGAGAAGATTAGATACCTAAATTTACATAAAAGTGATAGCTGCATTGCTAAAGGAACGATAAAATTCAGTGAATTTAAGTTCAATTTCAAATTCAAGAGCAACATAACACAGAACAAAAATGGTACTTACGTAATCAAAAATAATAATGATATTGAGATGCATTGGAATATAATGTGTATAAAGACTCAAGTCCGTACTATTAATCAATCTGTCGTGTTTGTCTCTAAAATTATTTTTAACATGTAAAGCAAAATAAAACAATAAACTTTTTTTACATACTAACCGAGCTAGATGAAATCTCAAATGGAAACAGAGTTAATAAATAATGATTTATTTTATAAATTACATATTAAACCTAGAAATATACAAGTGTTACTAACAGAGTTTGTTTTATTTTACTGATACTCAAATTCTCCTGTTTCTAATTTTCATGCTGTCCAAGTTTGCATAAAATTACAAACTTTTATATACCAAGGAAAACTCTAGATTTCCCAATAGCCACGTAGCGTAAGAAGACCAAAGCTACTTAGCAAGAAAAACATGAATTTAATTTTCTAGAAGATAGTGCTCCGCCCACAATGAGGTGGGAAAGTGTCCGAGTTGTGGAAACAAAACTGTACCACAGACAGTATAAGCAAGCAAGTACAGTCTGCTCCAAAACTGTTTGTGAAATATTAAATGCCATGTTAAGGTTTTTAAAAGTATGCAATCAGGAAACGCTTTTAATAGCACGTTCAGTTTTATTTACAACATCATCTATATACATCTAACATAAAATAAAATATCAGCTCTCGCCCTGAGTGTAGTGGATGGGGCTTTCAGATTCGTACTTACTAAAATCCATAATGTTCCTTCAATAGCCCTTTACATTCCTGGGTTACGGATCACGTTTAACTGTTTAGATAGTCTCTCAAGGCCGCATTATACACCCTTTTTGACGTGGTAAAATCATCCAATCAGTCTTCCCACCCAGAGCAGGACGGGACCTGTTAGACTTGTACTGACTAAAATCCACGGTGTCCTTCAATAGCTTTTTAAGGGCCGGGACCACGGTTTACCCGATAAGACAGTCTCACGATCATAAGACAGTTCCGAGACCGCATTACACACCCAAAACAAAGTTTGTTTAGGCAGCAATGTATTCAGCACAAATTCCTTCTACACCTGCTGTAATAAAACGTGATGAAATATACATAAAATATCCATTATGTTTCCTCTCTTTTCCAATAAAACCATGACTTACAGATTTTATGATGGATTATATCGTAACCTCTGTCATAGATCAAGTAATCACTTAAGTCGTACATTCAATACGAGGTTTTAAGTCGGTATTATTGGACTTGTGAAAACTTCTAACAAAGAGCTGGAAAATTTGCGGAGGAAAAGTTTTTCTTTTGTGTATTGAAAAGTTGAAGTTTTGGAAGTGTGATTCATTGCTTAATTACATTTTTCTGAGGGCTTTTGGAATTGAGCAATAAGAGGATAATCTGTATTTCCATAAGATGTAAAGTTATTATTACAATAACATTTTATAAACATGATATAAAGTATGACGAAAAACAGTTAGGTACATGTCCACGAAAATATTATGTAAAATAGCATACTTTTTAAAAATAGGTCGAGTCGTTAAAAAAAATCATAGAATTTAAATGCCAGTTAATACTCATAGTAACTTTCCAAGGACCAAAAGTAAAACATAACAACAAGTAATCTTCTTCAAAACATTACGCATTCATGAGTTTCAATTCTCCACGTTTGCACGTCCGTGCTCGTTTAAAAAATACTCTTTAAAAACGCCGCAAAATAGCAAACGATGCCGCCCATTTCCGTGCTCTTAGGTACACCGGCCGCATTAAGAAGCATTAGTTCTATAACAAAGGGTGGTATGACAAAGTGCCTTCCTTTTTGGTGGGGTGACAATAGAGGTGTCGCTTGTTGTGCCCCGAGTTGTCGCACGCGACCGAGGACGACATTGAACAACTCTAACGACTTAATGCATCGTCTTGTTATTTCTAGAAATGAAAGTATTTTTAGTCTGTGCTTCAGTTTTCTTGCTCGTTTTTGTGCTGTGTGGTTTTATGCTTCTGGTATCTTTAGTAGGTGAAAAGTTACTGGAACTGTTTCATAACATCATTTGTGTACGAGGAGTTTTTAGTGCTCATTTTTTTCTCAAGATTCAGCTCTTCACGAGTTTTTGAAATCATATTTTTACCTGTTCTTTTTGGTTAAAGAAAATTTATACAAGGGGTCTCAAACATTGGTCTCGGGACTAACGAGCTACCGTGTATCCCGGAACGTAAAGGGCTATTAAAGGATACGATGGATTTTAGTCCGTAAAAGTCTGACAGTCAATCCTACCTTGCCCTGGATGAGAGAACTAATTGGATGATTTTACCATGCTAAAAAAAAGTTGTCTCAACATCATGGCTGACTCACAACATTGTTTTAATGCGTATAGGTCACGTAACCAAAACTATACGGTGCTGGAAAAAGGGTGAATTCTTTTCTAGGTTTAATTTTTTTTCCCCACAAAATCAGCTCACTACAAGTGCTCACTCAAAATTATTACGATCACTACAAAAACAACTTCGGAAACCCTACTTACATAACGAACACGATTTTTTACATTCCAATAACATTGGTGCGGCAATAACGTTCATTTTCCGTTGAACAGGATGGACAGGGAATACTAATCTGTTCCGTTGTACGGAAA
The DNA here is from genome assembly GCA_028554685.1 of Agrotis ipsilon. NCBI lineage: Eukaryota > Metazoa > Arthropoda > Insecta > Lepidoptera > Noctuidae > Agrotis > Agrotis ipsilon. The sequence goes on along the minus strand of CM052961.1, from coordinate 3,634,908 downwards.
CGGAAAGGGCGAGCCACTACACCTACAGGTACCCTTACCTTTCGATCAAGTCTAGGTGCGGTCAACCCCACACTGGGAAAACTTGAACTACGAAAATATATCTATTTGCTACGACATAAAGGTTACAGTATTTTTTTTACCATGTTTGCAATGTATGTTGATTCTCAGGAATCTGGTTTACTTCTTCTGTAGCATTCGGCAGAAGAAAGTTTAACTATTCTAAATACAGTTTTGTTTTGATTAGTGTGTGCAATAATCAGATTAGTTTATTTTGTTTATGTAAAACTAGCTGACCCGTGCCTACTTCGTTGTGCAGTAAAATAATATGCATGATATCTTTATAATTAATAGCCTATATCAATCACGAATAATGTAGGTGTTTACCAGTGAAACAATTTTTAAAATTGGTTCATTACTTCCGGAGATTACCCCCACATACAAACTTAAACTAATTTTACCTCTTTATAATGTGATGAGTATAGATTCAAGTTAGAAATGATGGTAAAGTAAGTAATGAAAAGACATTTGCCAGTTTTATATCATTCTATCTTAATTTTTGTGCCGACAGTTTTATGCCAGTGGGCTAAAAACTGTCATGTTCAACCATTGAAACGTAAAATGCAAACCGGTTTGTTTTTATGCAAAGTTATGAAATAAAATTTACCGTCGACGCATAACTAACAGAGTTTCAAAACTGAAAACAAGCGCCGAACATAATTCGCAAATAAAGGTACGAATTCGTAGCCTTCTGATAGCAGCAGCAGACATTTGCCGTTGCAAAACTACTGGTTTTTATATATTTTACTATGAAATACCTTCCGTATCTAGCCACACGCCGTCCGAAAATCAAAATCAAAACATTTATTTCAAGTAGGCCAGTTACATGAACCTTTGAACTGTCAAAGACAAATCTTCTTCTTCTTCTTAAATATAAAAAACAACTGCTGTTCGTTAGTCTCGCTAAAACTCGAGAACGGCTGGACCGATTTGGCTGATTTTGTTTTTTTTTTTACTTTTAACCTTCCCTGGATTTTGGTTTTTAATTACTTTGGGAAGTCCAGGGAAGGTTAAAAGTTTTTTTTTCTTTCTGAGGGGGTACCTACGTAGTTTGCCGGGTAAGCTAGTCAAATATAATTAAACACTACAATGTAATGGTGTGCTACAATCACAAGACATAAAACTGTGAAAGTACCGTAGATACCCATTCCAAGGAGTAGATCCGACTACACGTCTCACGATCGCAGACAATGTGACGTGACGTCCAACCGCAGATCAGTGGTGCCAACGACACTGGAGTTACCATGTGCACTGTACAGTTTGGCTTGGAATCATGACTACAGTTACATGACGCTGCGATATTTCGCTGTGACATATCACGAAATCAAGTCGTCTGCTGCTGTTTGTGCTCAGCTGCGAAAGTTGTATTAATATGAAATTGAAAAAAAAAATGCTACACTGGCATAGAGAGAGAGCCTGCCGGGGTTGCGGTACTTATCAAATTACCGTGACCCTGGAACGTAAAGGGCTATTACAGGACACCGTGGATTTTAGTCAGTTCGAGCCTGACAGTCTCGCCCTGCCTGGGTGAGAGGACTTATTTGATGATTTTAACACGTAAAAAAAAGCTACACTGGTAACCGGTGCCTGCGTGTGATTTGAATGTAGTATGAGTTAGAAAAAACTGAAAGAAGCGTGTAAGGATTGAGTTCGTAGCAGGTGGCTTCTGTGGTTTCGGCCTCATTCATGGAAAAAAAGGGCTCGTGTTAGTGTCTACGTGTAGAAAACTAATCTTGTTTTCTTCATCACTAGCGAAGGAGTCGGGTTAAAAGCAAACATACAGCGATTTTCAGCTACATATACAAAAGATAGTTTATATAATTTTTTATTTATTTGTAACAACGTGAGTGAGTAGGTAGGGTCACATTACGTTTTGGGTGGTGATCTTCGGAGGCCTTTGTTCAGCAATGGACGTCTTCTGGCTGATAATGATGATTCTTCTGATGATTCAAACTCTATTTATTTATTTATTTTTTTAGGTTAGCCAACGACTGTTTACACATAACAATTACAATTATAACTGATTCATATACATTTACAAGTGTAACAGTCAATTATAGGCTAACACCGCATGCATCGTAGTCGGATCGAATTTAATAGATTGAAACTTATATTACTATTAATATTATGTCATTTAAATCTTATGTGGTTTTTTGTTTGAAGCATCAAAGGCTTAATTATCTCTTTATGGTCAGCTTTTCCTCTTTGAACGAGGAACAGATTTATAATAACTGTTTTCAAAAGATAAAGCCTGCCGCCGGACCCGCTTCAAACACACAATATACGTACCATGTAAATGAAGTAAGCCAATTATAAACGCCAAACTAATTTGTGTGACCTCGGCAGTTAATTTGTTACTCTCAATAAATAGTCACACAAGTTCCACTATTCCATTCAGCTGAACTCTTGGAGAGAAGTAAAATTATTCAGAAAGTTAGCTCGTTAAACCCCGTGAGACAGGGATAACTTTCTAAAAGTGAAACACGAGGAAACGACGGTGAATGTACCTAGGTACTTGTACTTGTATTGTTGCGGGACTTTAAATAGATTTCGTTGTTTTAATAGTTTTCTGAATAAGTTGAAACGCTTAGTACCGGCACGTGTTGCCGTGTATGGTGAACTTTGTAAGTTGTACAAGATTGTGTTAACATACTTTAACCATATGGTAGATAAAACTTAAAAAGGCTAACACATTCTTAAATGAGTAAAAACCACGTGTGAAAATTGCCCGGCAAGTGAGTAACTTCAGTTGTTTTGTGCAACTACATGGCATGCATTGGGCCTTATCGGAATTTGTGAGCCCGCTGACAACTCCTTGAACGTCTCACTAGGCGTTGTCGCCTTGTCGGCGATTTATGAGGTTCTTTAGAAATTCAGATCAGCATCATGAAGATATCGGAATATTCTTAATCCAAAGATCAAGGACATTCTGGTTTCACAAGATGTTTGAATAGCCCCATAAACTTTGTCATATTCATTTAGACAGTATAGTTACTACTGTCTCAATCAATCAAAGACTGTATTGTGGATCACACACATCATCTCGAGAGTAAGTAAGAGTCCGAATGCTAAGGGCCCACACTGGGGCCCCGTAGAGGGCCATGGACCGCACGACACCGGCGTACAACCTCTAGCAGGAGGCGTTTGGCCCGCTGAGATTGGGCACAAGGCGTTGGGGCCAAACGCAGGAAGTGTTCCCTGAAGTTCCACCAGTATAACTAAGTACTAAGTCGTGAGACACCAGTGTAACTAAGTCGTGAGACGGAAAAAAAATAAAACAAACGCACTGTGTATTTTCACAGGCATCAAAAGCTCAAAGCTTTATTTTACGAAATTTTTATTTTACGTACAACCAGTCACTCACTGTCAAATACTTTCAAAAGATTTCCAACAATTCTTTTTCACATTCAAATGCGCAAAACAAAATGGATTACGAAGGCAATAACGAAATTGATTTTTGTATTATGACAGGCCATAATCAAAGTTAAGTCAAGTGGAAAAGCGCGCTCTTTTATTTAGGAAAAGAACTTTCAGGCCATTTAACAAGCATTTCAGATACCCTTTCATTTGTAAAAGATGAATAAAAAAAAACTGGCCTAGTTGGACCATGCACAATAAAGCTATCCGTAGTTGAAAATAATAACAATAGTTTTTTTTCAGAAAATATTAATAAACACTTGAGACTAAAGAACCTGATGTTTTTAATTATGATTTTTCTTCGAACTTATACTTGTGCTGTGAGACATTGCTGCATGCCAAATTTTCATGATTCTTAGTCACCGATTTTTCCATAGGTTATGTATAGGCTATGTATCATCATCCACAGCCCGTCTTCACCCACTGCTGGGTATAGGCCTCTCCTTGTTTGTGCCAAGCTCCACGGTCTTGTGCCAGCCTCATCCAGGACACTCCCCCAATGGCAACAATATCGTCTGCCCATCTCGCCGCCGGACGACCAACACTTCTTTTTCCATTTCTTGGACGCCACTCTGTCACAGCTTTACTCCACCTGCTGTCACCGCGCCTTGCCAGGTGTCCTGCCCAACTCCATTTGAGTTCCATAACTCGATTACCAATATCGAAAACCTTTGTTCGTCTCCTGATTTCGACGTTTGGAACTCGGTCTATTAATTTGATGCCGAGCATGGAACGCTCCATGGCTCTCTGTGCTACTCGGAGTCTGTACACAGTCTCCTGTGAGAGCGTCCACGCCTCAGCACCGTACGTCATGGTGGGCAGAACACACTGATTATAAAGACGGGTCTTCAGGCATTGTGGAATTTTGGCTGATTTCAGGATGTCGTCCAATTTGCTGAATGCAGCCCACCCTAGCTGAATTCTTCTCGAAATCTCCGCTGTTTGGTGTTCCTTGCCAAAAGAAAGAATATGGCCAAGATAGACACAACGGTCAACCCTCTCCAGCCTTTCACTTCCGACCTTGACAGAAGGATTTGAACTGCTGGAGAAGTTTGCCATAATCTTCGTCTTCGCCATATTCATCCTAAGCCCCACTTCAAGAGAGGCATTATAAAGATTTTGAACCATCTTCTGGAGATCCTCGAAGTTTTCAGAAAAAACCACTAGGTCATCTGCAAATCTTAAGTGAGACAGGTAAGCACCATTGATGTTAACACCGCAGTAGTCCCAATCTAAGGTTTTAATGACGTCTTCAAGAACTGCTGTGAAGAGTTTCGGTGAAATGGTGTCGCCCTGTCTCACTCCCCGCTTGATTGGTACGGGTTTGGATAGAGTGTGCATGCGAACCTGCAGAGTGGCCATGTATAGGCTATGTATAGGTTTATCAAAATAAGTCGCTTAAATGCTCGTGTTTCTTAATGCGTTGACTTAAAAGCTTGAAATTTTTGTTCTCAAAGGAAAATAGACTCATTGATACCTCCATGCGTTCCCGAGAAAAAGGGTTTTTTCAGACAGACAAACGTACGGACAACGATGTTTTTAAAGTTCAGAAGCCTAAAAAATAACAGTTACCTTAGAATCCTAGTTACAAAATACAATAATAAATCTAGACGAAGTTGGCGACAATACAACACAATTATTGTTATCCTTTTTAAGGTCCGTGAAAAATTTACCGTAATAAATTTTCGTCTAAAATGAAAAAGTTACGTTTGTTCATTGTAAAGATATGATATAGAGGTCCATTGTTGTGTCGGACAATATAAAAAGAATGGTGTCAGTGGGACGTGAAATAAAATTAAACTGTCGCCATGAAAATCTTGTCTAAATAAACATTAATTATTTAAAACTAACTTTTGCCCGCGGCTTCGTTTGCGTTAATTTAGAATTTGAGAAACAATTCGGATCGTGTAAGTCGTGCCATCTCGAATATGAAAGTCACTGTTGTTTTTCTCAGCAACAGTTACCTTAGCACGAGTTTTCAGTATTTGAGACGTAAAGTAAACTGGAACATTGACAATTTCAAATTGACACGTTTCAAGGGAAAAATTAGTTCCTTCTTCGCACACCAGAACTTCCATTTTTTCATACAAGAAATGCTGTAAATACTGAAAAAACGCTGTAAAGTAAAAGGATGAAAGTTCGTGCTAAGGCTACTGCTCTCTTCTGTGTTTCGGGATTAAAGATTCCCTATGTCCGTGTCTGTACTCCTCACAACTTATATGCACTGGACGATCGGTTCAGTAGGTAGTTTGAGCGTGAAATATAACAGACCAGACTGCACGTTGCTTTGTTGTTCATAATTTATTGTTAACAAAATGTGCGTACAGGGAGGCCGTACTTTCATAATTACTCACTTGAAGTGTTGAATGTGATCCCGAGGCCCTAGCATAAATTCTGTATATTTAGCTGTACTAGGGTACTCAAAGTATTACGATGCTTTTTTTGAAGTTTAGTAGCAAAAGTAAAAAGTGTTCAAATGAGGAACTAATTTAGTTCGCTTTTTTAAATGTGTGAGTGATAGCTACGCACATTAAAAAAAAATCATTGGAGATCTTCACTTGTTTTGCGTAGGAATCAAACGACGGGGGTAATTTTTCTACCGCGTTTCCTAGCATGCTCAGCGAACGGACCAACCGATTTAATTGCGCTCACGATAACTGGGTCCACCCTTTGTGAACTCTACCGTTTTACCCCTTTTCATCCTCTTTCGAGTTTGATTTTGATCTCCACAACTCACAAAAGAAAGATAAATTGGAGATTATTTACCCATATTTATTTTTAAAAGCAGCCTTTTTTTGATGCTTTAATTGAGCTCGACTAAGGCCTTTCAGTTCCTTTTAAGACCAATTTGACGGCGCTTTATTCATGGATTTGTAATCTCTTCTAGACATCTTTATGTAATCACAACAAATGTGGATCTTTGTGTATTATAGACTACTAGCTTTTGTCTGCGGTTTCACTAGCGTTAGGTATGAATTTGACCAACAATTCAGACATCTATGTTTTTTTTTTTATGTAAGATTGTGTCCGTTTTTGTACACCTGACAACGTATTATGCAAAAATTGCTTTGAGATATTTTTTTCTTTTTTTTTTTGGACAAAAATCTGTGTTTATTTTAAATACATGTTTAAACTAAAAATGGCTCACACTCGAAAACAATTTATTATTACAATTGATTCTTAGCACAATACCATCAACACTTTCAGTAAAAAATAAATCAGTTAAGTATATAAGAGGCTACTTCGGACGACACAGAATGAATCCACGTTGACCAACATAAAAGCTAAATACTTGTACTGTCGAAAGTGCTCTTAGCTTAGAAATACCCGAATAACGTTTTTACGACTTAAGGATTAGATTAGAACTAGGACGTGGACGTACTGGACTCTCAAACTACTGATGATTGAATAAATGTAAAAAGACAAGCTTTTTTCCCGACTACGCCCCTCCTCTATTCTTTTCTTTACTAAACAGCGCTTTCAAACAGAAAAGTAGTCATTAGGTGCGTCTACACAGAGCGCGCAGCCTCGCAAAGCATCTGCCGCGCGAGGAAACTGCCGAGCGAGGCTGTATGACTTGTGTGTACGCGTCTATTCTTTCTCGACCGAAAAAATATACGCGAGCAAAACAATAGCCGACACTGGATGGCTCAGACGCAAATCCGTTCAGAATATAAAGTAGTTAGTAAGGATACAATAGTAGTTTTTATTTTTAGCATGGTTAGATCATCAAATGCTCCCACCCAGGTCTGGGCAAGAGGGACTGTCAGACTTGTTCTGACTTAAATCCACGGTGTCCTTCAATAGCCCTTTATGGGGGGTCACGGTATTTGTTAGTCCCACGGCTTTGGCCCAGGATATAATAGTAGTTGGGATAGATTACCGTATGGCTACTTCCACACTGCTCAGAAAATATCCCACAGAATTGTACCTACTGAAACAGGTCTGTTGTCTCTGTCATCTCTGCGCCAATTTATTTCCATTTCCAATCAGTCAAAATAAAAATAACCAGAAAATCGAACAAATGAACAGATTTACTTCCGCATTTATTATATTAATCCGAGTTACTATAGAAACAATACTTTGTAGAACTTGCTACTGTAACTGCTCATAAATTATATACTTTGTCGAGGAAACAATGTCACCGAAAATATTTCATTATCTTGATGAAACAAACCTATTTCTTGCTCGTTCAGAAACTGTGTTGTAGTAGTAGAGTAGAGTGAATTTAGTCTATAAACTATTTACTTAGCTAAATTGACTTTGAACTTTCAATAGTTTAGGGTTGACAAAATAACTCAATGTGCCTTTATGTATCTATTTTGATTTCACTGATTCCTTAGATGCAGGTTATTTAAGTTTGAGAGGCATGTCTCATGGCAGGCATCTCTCCAATTCATGAATAGGCATTATGGTTACAGCAAAATACCTGTCTTTATTGTTATTGTAATCAATATTTTTTCTAATTGTAACCTTAATAACAAACTGTAATTTATCTTTCATTAAATTAATTTTTAAAAATCGTAAGTTGTATGATCAAAAACTAAAAAAATGCTTTTAAGACTACATATTATTACCAAAAAGATATATTTTTCAGCACCGCAAATATCATTTTTGTTCCGTCAACTTCACAAAACGCTCATATTTTAAAACTCATAATAATTTTTGCTTCAATTTTACGTTTTTATAAATTATTTATTTTACACACCGCTTGCGTGTACCATCAGATCTCCATGAAGAAAGCCACCAAAAGACGTGAGGCCGTATTTGTCATTGTAAAATAAATTGATTTTTAGATCATCACCATCATATCAGCCCGGGATCACCCACTGCTGGGCCTCCTTTTTTTTGCCATATTTCTCGGTTCTGTGCGTCTCTCATTCATTGATTCCCCGCGATCCTGACAATATCGTAAACCTAACGGACTTTCGGGCGGACTTTTTTTTACGTGGTAAAATCATCAAATAAATCCTCCCACCCAGGGCAGGGCGGGAGGGACTGTCAGACTCGTACTCATTAAAATCCACGGTGTCCTTCAATAGCCCTTTATGTTCCGGGTTCATGGTAATGAGATAAGTCCCGCGGCCTCTAGAGGGCCCAGTCATCATGCTGACACTCTTTGAGGCACGCGTGAAACACAACGCGCCGTCGATCCGGGCATGGTCCATGGTCGAATAGCGAGTCGGGCCTTCGGGCGGCCTTGGTTGAATTTTACATCGATACATCGTGTATTCTCCGTATTTCGAGTGAGCTTTCACTCTCCACAATCACGCCAACGGTGGTTTCAATTAGTGCTTTGAGCTAGTTCGAAGTTTCGAATATCGTTTTATTCATCGAAGATTACAAGTGAGATTTACATCTATTACCATAAGCTTTGTGTAGAATGTCTGTGAATAATATAATTTTTACATAAGCCTGTCTAGACGTATTGGATTAGGGTGAGGATTATAGCAAGATAATAATCAGACTACGTTACCGTCGAGGTTGGTTGTTAAATTCTCAACATGCATGGTTATAAATGAAATTGTCTATGTAGACACTCTCTCATCTTCTGAAATATAAAATTCTCGTGTCACAGTTTTCGTTTCCATACTCCTCCGAAACGGCGTGACCGATTTTGATGAATTTTTTTTTGCTTATCCGGTATCTATGAGAATCGGCCAACATCTATTTTTCATCCCCCTAAATGTTAGGGGTAGTCCACCCCGGAAATTATTTATATGGCAAAACAACGTTTGCCGGGTCAGCTAGTAATAATAATAAAGGTATGAACGTATGAGAAGTCTCTAATATTTTATTTTATAATGAGAGAAAGCGCATTATCGGGATTAGATTTCAATGCTATTTTTATGACATGACAACTTTTGCGAGTTATTTTCCGTTTCCATTATGACTTATTTTCAAGTGTTCTGATAATAAAGCCTTTAACCGTCTCCGAGTCCCATAAAGACTTGTATCAAAATTCATCAAGATTTGTTATGTGGTTTAAGCGTGAAAACCAGACTTACATTCGTCTTTATAGGTTTTAATCATTATTATTGTAAAGTGATCACTTGGCTCGCGGGTATGCGGGGGCGGTGAGTAATGGGCGACTCGCTGTCCGCCATGGATCATGCTCAGGTCGACGGCGCGTAGTGTGCCACGCGCGCCTCAAAGAGTGTCAGCAAAAGACGGAAAGGGCCCCCTTTAGAGGGCCAAAGCCCGTCGGGGTCGCGGGACTTACCAAATTACCGTGACCTTGGAACGTAAAGTGCTATTGAAGGACACCGTGGATTTTATTCGGTACAAGTCTGACAAGACTCATTTTGATGATTTTACAACGATCAATAAAAATGATCACTAGTCTACATTCTGTTCAAATTAAAAGATGACCACTTCGATTTCAAATCCAAGAAAAAAATAATGTCCAAGTTCAACGAACTTCCTTTTCAGTGAGTTCATTGCTCCCACTCCCAACCTTGAAAGAACACAAGAGATAACTTGAAGTTTTATTAAAACTGTCACGTACTTTAATTCAATATAACGTCGTCCACATATATTATATTAGTGTGCGGTTTACTTGGGTTCGTACCATCTGTCGTCCCTCGCTTAACGAAGATTTAGTGATCTAACACGCGGTACAGAGCTCGGCGCGTTTTTACACAAGTTGCTGTAAGTCAAAAGGTTAGGATATTATTAGAACCATTCTTTGTGGTTTAAGGTCTATATTTTGTGCGAAATTGAGATAAAATGCTGGTTTAATAAAAATAGATGATTGTGAATTGTTTGCCGGGTTGGTTTGAAAGAATTCAAGCCTGTTTGCTTAAAGTTTTCCAAGTAACGTTAAATATGCATTTCTCCTGTACGTGGGTGCGTTTACAAATATTTAAATTCTAACATCCAGACCTGGAATAACTATCTACTTGTAAATCATTTAAATACGACCCGCGACACGAGGCACAGCAGTCCAATCGGTCAGCCACTAAAAGTGTAAAAGTTAAAACAAATTAATAAATAAATTATTGCTTTATCAAGCAGCGAAAGCAACCAGTGTGCCAAAAATTTGAAGACATGTGACATTTTTTAGACTGGCCTGTTGGTCTAGTGGTTAGTGACCCTGACTGCTATGCCGGGGGTCGTGGGTTCGATTCCCACCCAGGACAAATGTTTGTGCGATGACCACAGCAGTTGTTCTGTGTCTGGGTTGTAATTTATCTATAATACGTATGTATTTAGAATAATATAAGTAGGTTTATCAGTTGTCTAGTACCCATAACACAAGCTCTGCTTAGCTTGGGACTAGATGACGTTGTGTAATGGTTGTGGAATATTATTATTATTATTTACCATTCGTAATGTGCCTGCGTGATAGACTACAGAGGCGTTTCATGAATTTTCAGTTATTGTGACGTGCCACACAAGAAACGCTGTTAATACTGGAAAGACGCTGTAAAGTAAAATATTGAAAACTCGTGATAAGGGCTCGTGCATGCTGCGGAGCGAGACGGAGTGGGAAGCGGTCGCGAAGGAGGATGCGGGCCGCGTGAGAGAGAGGACAATGTCCTCCCTCCGCCCCACCCGCGGTGGTGGACGCCCACGGCGTCGGACGTCGCAAGACGATCTCCGGCCACCGTAGGCGCGGGCATGCGGGCGGCGTGTAAAGGGCAACTCGCCGTCCGACCATGGACCATGCCGGGTCGACGGCGCGTCGTGTTCCACGCGCGCCTCAAAGAGCGTCAGCATAATGACGTGCCCCCCTCTCAGAGGGCTAAAGCCTGCCGGGGTCGCGGGTCTTAAACCATCACCGTGACCCCGGAACATAAAGGGCTATTAATGGACACCGTGGATTTTAGTCAGTACAAGTCTGACAGTCCCTCCCGCCCTGCCCGGGGTTGAGGCCTCATTTGATGATTTTACCACGATAAAAAAAGGGCTCGTGCAGATTCTCGCACAAAGAGGAGGCCTGTGTTACAGGATTGAAAATAATATAGACTGATTATGACTATGTTTTAGATGCTAATCCTAATCGAAGAACAAATGAAAGAAAAGATGTTAATACCATGTCTGATTCATATATTTACCTTGTTTGCATAGAATGCCCTGCTAATATAATATTAATCAACATCAATTTGAAAAGAAGAAGATGGTTTTACTAAAAATACTATTTAGTTAAGAGAATATCGTAAAAAAATATACTAAACAAACCTCGCTTCATAACGATCCTCGCTTTACACTCAAATCATAACATAAATGTTTATATTCATTCGAAACCAATTAAATGCACACACATCTCATGATCACTGTTTATTTTCAATTATTTCATACAGTGAAATTCATTTGTAGCTAAATGGAGCTACAAACTAGCGATATGAATAGGGTTACCAACATATAAATACAGAGAAACTGGATATTTTATATTGAATATAAAAAAGGATGTGTAAAACAAGACACGTCGAAAAAAACATTTCTAGGTGTTTTATTTCATCACTGTTTTGACGTTTTATAACGTTATTATTTGTATATGTGAAAAATTTTGTGGTGTAAAAATCATTGGAATCAAACCACAAAAAAAAAATATTAAACCGGATTCTAAATAAATGATTGAACATCATTTATTTAGAATCCGGTTTGATTCCAATAAATTTTACACCACAAAATTTTATGTCCGCTCAATTACAATACAATCACCGTAGCTTTTGGGAAACTATTATCAATGAGTGTACGACACAAGAACATGCGCGAAACGAGCATATATTTGCTTATAAATTTGTGATTTTTCATCAAACATAATTCAAACAACATACAAATATTGTACATAGATTCTTTATATAAATACCAGACAGGTGTATCGGGTTTTTCATATACCATGTTGTATAAACTATTATCTTAACTAATTTTTTTTATAAAAAAGCAATTTTGTTTGTACATTTTTGACGAATTAAACATCTGAACCGATAAACCTATAATTTCTCTCCGAAAATGACTGTTGTTCCCGAGAAAAACAAGACTAACTTTTTTATGATAATAGTTAGGGCCACGTGTCATTGGCTTTACGATTGAATTCCAAGCAGAATGTTACCCGCATAGATTTTCAAAATTTAAATTAACGCGAGCGAAATTAGGAGCAGAAGCATGTTATCCATATTTTGCGATCTTATGACATTTAATTCATAACCGTACTAAATCTGCTTAAAATCAAGTTAAGTTTTTAGGTTATCACGCTTCAGCCGAACACGCACAGCTAGAGTGGCAGCCCTAACTATGGATATATCACAAACGGGGCACAAACTGCGTGTAAAGTAAATTGAACTCTATATTAATGATCAAAGGGGTGTTGCACGTAATTTGTAGGTTGTATTATATCGCAATTAAGTGTTCTTCGAACTGGTATTACAATGCCATATTATATTGCTCTGTTCTGGTTATTAAATTTTGTATTTTAATTATTTACCACGTAACGCGTTGGCGTGTGTTGTTCAGATCTAGGAATATCATCAGGTTTAGTAATTATTTTTATTGGATTTATCAGGTTCCGAGTCATTAATGAGACTCTATGGCTTGACTATTCAAAATAAAACGAAACGATTGAAATTAATGAAAGCTGCTCGAAAATAAATACCGTCATCGTAGACCCTACGTAGCAGCCTACGCCGTAGCAAGCTACGTCGTTGTACGCTACGCCGTAGCACACATCATCGTACTTTTAGTCTGTAGGCCATCAACACGTTTTTGTGATTACCGACTTTGTTTTCATTTCTATACGATCGCATAATAATATCTTAAACCAATCTAAGTACTAGTACCTATACAATGCAATACATTCTTGCCGATCGCATAAATTGTTGTTTGACCTAGTTGAACGTCTGAAGTTCAGCTGAGCCTTTAGCTACATTGTTACTAGGATGCTTGGGTACGCAAATCTTCACTTTGAAGACGGTGTAGCGGTGCGCTTATCAAAAAGCTGCGGATAGCGGTTCGAGGCAAGGCGAGATGAGGCGAGGCAAGGCAAGGCGAGCCTCGTGTTTGGCGTGGCGTTCTCTTTGTTGCTAGCTAAAGATAAGCTGCAAAGTTGATACAATTTCTGTATAAACGTTGTCAATGTAGTTTGTAGTTTTCCACACTTTGTTGGTTTCTCTGTTCGAGAGTTTGAGAACGTAGTTGGTGTAGTATAGATACAAATTAGTTGTGTAGACTCTAGTACTGATAAAGGAAAATTCCATTGATAGTTTAGTTTTTACGAAGCATTTTGCCGTCAATTTCTGGAATAAAACATCAATTCGAAAGCGCCCACGAAATTGTACATAATGGCTCGTAATTTCGTCGTAAATCCGCACTTTATATCAGAGAGAAGTAACGTTAATGCTTCTAAAAAATGTTACAGCTCAAGATGTTCACGGGGTCCATAAATTCCATTTTGTGTTTAAGTACACTCTTCGTTTATGACCTGTGGCTGGTCACTGAGTCTCAGCTCTTAAGAATCTTCAATAAATCTCGGTTAGAAGCATCGGTTTTTTTCGTAACAGGTTTCGTGTGTGACAAATAACTAGGCATATACATTCGTGAAAAATGTAAGCGAGAAAAGCCTGAAAATATGTTAAAAATATCTTCTACTCAACTGCTTATTCTTCATAATTTAAAGTATTCAAAACAATTCAGACTCAAAATTACAAAAAACATTTTTTATTTTCTTCAAAGTTATCAAGGCTGATTGCCCTCAAGATTAATGTAAACATAAATAAGTGAATAAACATATTTTCAACTAGAACTTGTTTAGACTTGTTGTCATAAACAGTTTATAACTTACACTTGAGGTTTCACTTAATACAATTTGTAAGTTTAGATTTCTCTAGTGTCTAAACGAATAGTGCTTTAAGTATCTGTGTTCATTATTGTGGAATGATTTTCAGGGTGCTGTACCTCAAAGGGAAAAACGTTTAGATACTACGGGACTTACTTTTCCGTCTGTTCGTCTGTAAGGGCTCCTTGTTTTTGAAACACGTGACAGTATAAAGCTGAAATCAATATTAAATGCTCATGTTTACAATCTCTTACAGCAGAGAAAAAATCAAACGTCAACGCAATCAAAAGGATACTGCCGTTTACGTTCTGTTTTGATGTTGACCTAAAACCATGAATAAACCAGAAACAAGAACTTACAGTAGAAAAATAAATAAATACAAAATTTGGAGAGTGGATACCTAGTATTTATCCCTTTTCTATGTTCCGATGAGATTATTTTCTAATTGTAGAGGGCGATGTCGCTGGCAACAGCTAAGTTAGGTACGATTCAGACCAACCGGCCGGGCCGCGCGGCATTTTACAATGTGGTAAAGAACATTGAAATTTAATGTATCAACAGGAATAACAGTTCATATTTGCATGCAAACTTATCTCCGTCGGCATCCCGCGACACGTTGCGACGTGTCTCGTAAGTTGCATGCAAACACGTCAGATGCGCGTATTTTTACGCAAAATACGCGCATCTGACGTGGAGTTGCGGATACCAGCCCGTTTTACAATACAATACAATGCGAATATGAACTGTAATTACTGTTGATACATTTCAATGTTCTCTACCGCATTGTAAAATGCCGCCCGGCCCGGCCGGCTGGTCTAAATCTTACCTTAAACTATATTTTTTTGTTATTACGAAACCGTTCATAGCTCGTGGTCCGATGAGCACTTGGCCTGTTTTCTTTTAAAAGTAATTCTTTTTAGTTTTTGGAAAAAATGTTCCAGTTTACGCTTCAAGGAGAATATTTAAATTCTTTCTAGATAATTTATTTTACACTGTCAAGCTGATATTCAGCTTGAATGTTAATATGACAGTTATTAATGGCGTCTGACTGCATTGTTCTTTAATATTTAACGTGACTGATATAAAGTGATGCATTATGAAAATAAAATGAATCCACACTCGAGATATATTAAAAGTTACAGAATTCTTTTTTTTTTATTGTAGAATAAGATATTTGCAGGATATCTTCAAACAGATCATATTGAAACCTATGTTCAGCAGTGGACGCGCGTGCTGCGGTTGATATGATGATGAGGATAATACTTACATTTCAGAACTGCAATCTAGGGTCTGGAATTGGACGAAATATAGATTATTATTAAAATATCAGACCCGTATTTTTTCTTTTGTTACGTAAAGCAAAATTGACGAAGATACAACACTTCTAAAAATCACAAAACGTCACTCTGTCGTTACAGTTTTAGCTTAATGACGTCACCAGCTCCTACTCCCGAATTTGAGAGATTTTTTTCTTTGTCAATTCAATGATATATATAAAAAAAAAACAAAAAATACATGTTCATTATTTTTCAATAATATTACGGACGCATTAAATAGATATTCAATTAATTTTTGCAGTAAAATACCCTATTGTTAAATTTTGTAGTTTTTTTCTTTTTACACCTTTACTAACACCACTTAAAAATATAGTCACATATAAAATATCCCATTTCTCTTACCTCGAAACCCACGTTACGTATTCTATAAATGGGCTCATTTGTACCGGTCTACCGGATCCGGCCCTTATTTAATCACCATTACGACTTCCCGTGTTGACGGGTATTAGTCCTGGCCACTCCTGGATTCAGTGTGTGGGCACAGGACGGTAACGAAGATAAACAGCCATCGTACGCGACCCATTCCTTTCCTTGAAGCTGATAATAAAGGGTGATGGGAGAAATAGGAGAAATATGAAGATTGTGTTTTGTTTTTTTTTTTTTGTTTCTTATACAATATTACTATACTATATGTTTATGACGGGGCCCTCCCTTTAGAAGGCCTTGCCGGGGTTACGGGACACACGTATACCGCAACTTACACAAAGGGTTACCGAAGGACACCGTGGATTTTAGTCAGTACAAGTCTGACAGTCTCTCCCGCCCTGCTCGGGGTGGTAGGACTCATTTGAAAAATACTTATATGCTTAATATTACATAGATGAATAGTTTGTTTGTTTGGTTGAATGGGAAAATCTCATGAAGTACAGGTATGTATTCAAAAAAAAATTTGTTGTAAACGGTGCACGGATAGCATTACATAAAAAATGAAAGAAGGTTTTTATACCAGTCTTCCCAGTATAAATGTAAAAGACAACGAGGGAAAAATAAGAAAATTCTGAAAACTGTTGTAGAAATGAGACACGCTTTGATAACGAATACCAGTCTGTGCTATCGATAGCGAGAATATCATATCTATTTTAAAACATTTTCATCGTAACGACGAGTAAAAAAGGTAAAAATATGTATAACTTGAATAACAAAACCACTCGGTAAGTCATATTTTTTTTTCATTTATTTAGAGACTAAATTAATAAGTGCCTAGAACGCTGCCTGACACGTTGGATGGCAATGCTAACTCAACATTTAAGAGTTATTGAATTAGTTCCATATTTGAATTTTTATTAAAAATAATGTTCAGAAACTCAGATTCTCTATGAATCTCTATCCAACAATTTTGTACAACAAAGCAACATTTGTGTTCACTACTTAACAAAACTTAACCATGACATAGGCATTACGGTTTGTGTAACTCGCGCCTAAGTTAATCCAACTTAGTTATTAAGTTAAGTTCGCACTTACTTCGCGCTCGGGTGTTATTTCTCTAGTGATTGTAATGGTATTGAGTGTATGTTTGATTATTTGCTCACATTTCAGTTGAAATTTTACCCAGTGGTTTTGTATTGAATTTTTGCAATGGGGGCAGGAGGGAGGAACTTTGAAGGTTATTTCCAAAACATTGACAGCGAAGTAGTGGAACTCTCTGCCTACGTCTGTGTTTCCAAACACATACAACCCTAGTCTCTTCAAAGTTAGAGTGAACAGGTTTCTTCTGGGTAAGCTCCTGCCATCGTCGACCTTGTCATAGTCACTCCTGACCTGGACTGAGGTCTAGAGCAAACACATTGCACATAAAAAAAGCTTAGCCTTAAATGGGGGATTCCAATGAAACTGGCAAAATGTACTTTAGGTAACACTTTTGACTGTTTCGCGATTACAGATTTGTTTGATGTCATGCTATATTTATAATATCCAATTGTAAATATTTACCTTGTTAATCGTTTAAGATAATATTATTAAGAATAGTTTTCAAACAAGAAGTTATACAGATACATGAGAACACAAATTGTCGTAGTAATAAAATTAATGGTCGTATTAAGAGTCACTCTCTATCAATCTTATATGTTATGTACATTTCGTAATCGGCGTAATGTCAAAAATAATTTTATGTTTACTTACTATCAACTACAAAGAGAATACAAATAAAAAATATGAGGCTTCTACACAATACTAAACAATGATTGACGTCAATTTCTTTCTGGTTACAAAACAAATTCTCAATCTTAGTATGTAACCACAGAGACATCACACAAGAAAGCCGTTATTGCCCGAGACGAGTTCGTCTCAGCTAGAGACACAACAATATTAGATTTGTCTCCGATTCAAAGCAAGTTACATCGACAGACAAGGCAACAATAAATCGTTATACCTATGTATGAAGTAATGACGCTACGGAATCGTCGTACAAACGGCCTTCAATGTCTGAATGTCAAAGATGTAATAAAGCCACTGAATAAGCATTTTTATTTTCCTTTTTTTTGCTTGCAAAATTTTTTAAGCCCTTTTTTAAGTGTTTAATCCCGTTGTCTTATTAAAGCTTTCAGGTGTGAATGTAATTCTCTACATTCTAAACATATTAAAGATTTCAGAATGTTATAAAAAGTGACGGCTAGAATACATAACTTTAAGAATTGTGAGCACTAAATTCTAGATAATATTTTTTTGAGACTCTTATTCGACATGAAAAATAGGTTTGAAGCTTAGGTATGTAATTGTGATAATACCCAGTCCCTCTTAAGCGAGGTTGAGACGAGTCGCGAAAATAGAATAAAAAGCGATTTTTTCAAAGCATAATATGTATATTTTTCTATTTATTTGGAACATTTCTAATATTGGTGAAGGAAAACATCCTCTAGGAGTTACATTTTACTTGGCAAGAGCTAGTTGTCAAAATAGTTAAAAATCTAAAGCCATGTATAAGAGGGCAACTCGCAATCCGACCATGGACCATGCCCGGGTCGACGGCGCGTCGTTTTCCAAGAGCGTCAGCAAAATGACGGGGCCCTCTCACAGAGGGCCAAAGCCTGCCGGGTTCGCGGGACTTATACCATCATCGTGACCCCGGAACATAAAGGGCTATTGAAGGACACCGTGGATTTTAGTCAGTACAAGTCTGACAGTCCCTTCTGTCCTGCCCGAGGCGGGAGGACTCATAAGATGATTTTACCACGATAAAAAAAAGCCATGTATAAGGCCTTATAAAGGGTCTCTGACCCTAGAGGGTGACCGTATATCCGTTAAAGAAAGAACATAAAAATAATGCACAGTTTTTCATAGTAGTAGGTGCATGCATTAATATCTCGCCAAAGTTTTAGAGGTCACGTGAACTAATCTGTTCATACGTTATCATCATTCGGCCATTTGCACTGCGCCATATTGTGCCCCTTTTATTGCCTAACTTGGCTCCTTTACCGCTCCCATGATTTGTGTGAGTTTACCATATAATACCATAATTTGTATATATCGTGGCCCGTTTAGTTCGAAGCGTATTCGGCATGTTTTCGTCTAGACCATAAATAAACCGCGGGACTGAATTTATTGAGGAAGTGGAATTATATCTGTGATTTATAAATGCGATTTTTATTTTCGAGGTGGTCTTGTGGGAAACTTTTTAAGAAATTAAATTTTTTGTCAGCTTTTTGTTGAACATTATTATGATTTATTTTACAACAAACAGTTACCGGAGCCTTAGAAAAACCAATAAAAGCTTACCGTTACAAAAATGTTTTTTGTCTGTTTTGTATTAACTTTTCGCACACATAAATAATATTGAGAACTTTAATTCCATTGGAAAAAAAAGAAAATTCAAAATTCCCTTTTTAGCAACTTTGATAAAAAAAATGTGTTTAATGGTCGAAGAATTACTTCTTAGATCACACGTCGAAAGCTTCTGGATTTCCAAAGAAATTAGTGACGTATATCCTACTAATATTATAAACGTGAAAGTTTGTATGTATGGATGTTTGTTACTCTTTCACGCAAAAACTACTGAACGGATTTGGCTGTTTGGTACACAGATAGTTTATAACCTGGATTAACACATAGGATAACACATAGTTTTTATCCCGATTTTATGTTCCCGTGGGATAATTTTCGAGTTGTAGCGGGTGAAACCGCTGGCAGCAGCTAGTCTTTACATAAATCACGGGATCGTCTTTGGTACGACTCTTTAGCACTCTTTTCGAGTAACATTCTTTATATTCACCTGTTTACAAACCCACAACCTTTTCAACTAATTATTATCTACAGAAATAAAACCCATTTCTAAATTATCTTCTATTAAAATATTCTAACACCTTCACCTCATCCATTAACCTGATTCAGACTTATAGCTACTTACCATATTGAAGCAGATGGACCAAGTAAAACATGAGCTCCGTCCTCCCAGCAAGGCGCTGATCTGCTGAATTTAACAAATGCCCGCAATCTTTCTACGTTGCCGCCAATTTACTAAGATGGCGCCCTGTACAGTTGTTTAGATAAAGGAGGGAAGCAAGTGATGCGTTCATATCATGAGGGTTTGTCTTGTTACTTACTCATGAACTGGTTATGGCTTGGCTTTTTTTGAATTGCCTTCAAAAATGCATGATGTTTTGGTGGTTAGAATCTTATGGATGATTTTTTTTTTCTTTACTACATACCTGCATGTTTGAAGGAACAGTTTCAAACTTTGGTAGACAATTCACTCTTGTGTGTTTCTTTAATATCTACACTAATATTGTAAAGAGGAAAGATTTTATTGTAAGTTTGCATTAAATAGGTTCCGAAACTACTAAACTGTTTTTTTTTTCACCTATTTTAAGTCTGCTTTGGTTTTGAGTGACATAGGTACTTTATTTATTGTTGTACAACCATCAAATGAGTCCTCCCACCCAGGGGCCTTAGTCAAACAGCATACGACAGTAAACGACAATCGTTATCGTTCATCGGTCACCAATAGGTACATTTTCAACTTTATACAAAACAGCACGTAAAGTTGAAAATCCAATAAAAACTGCTAATAGATAACGAACGAAACAAACGAAAATGATCTGTGAACTTCAATAGATTTTCAACTTTACGCGCTGGGGTATAAAGTTGAAAATGTATTGGTAAATGATGAACGATAACGATTGTCGTTTACTGACGTATGCTGTTTGACTAAGGCCCCAGTGTACACTATTCAGGCGCAGGGTTCGAGTTGTTCAGGAAATAAATGAAAACAGACACGTCGAGGTTACTTGAAAATCTTCATATATTCACATTCCACAATCTTCATATATACACAATCTTCACATTTGATCACATTTTCTTGAGAGCACTTATTACTACGGCGGGCGACACTTGACTGCGATTTTAACGCACAACCGCGCTATTTTTATACGTTTGGCCGTAGGTGGAGCGTGCGGGAGGGCCGCGCCCACGCTTCTTGTCCCGCTCACACAACCCAAGGTCAACGTTTACACACACACACATGTTCTTACAGTTACAACACATATGCAGTTACCATTACATGGTTATAATTTATACATAACTATTGACCTTAATACTATAAAATAACAGAGACAGGTATGTAATAAAGGCATTTACTCATACTTACAATCAAACATAACAAAAGAACACAGTGGATAAAGGTAAACAATAAACAATAACAATAACAACTTGCATTTTTATTTACAATCCTTATTGAGAGTCTTATGTACTAAGTGCTTATATACTTTAGATTGCTGTGCTCCTTAACATCTCCACCCCCCGTATGAGGGTTCAACCGACCATACTCCCATCTGTTGGGAGCACAACAATCTTTACAACTGGTCTGCGCAGGACCCCATGATTAGTTCTTACATCAACCACTCTTATAATAGAGTCCGCACCTGGATAAACACTTTGTATGACCCCTTTGGTCCACTGATTTCGTGGTTTATTTTCGTCCACTATCACTACCACGTCATTCACTTTCACGTTTGGCTCGTTAGCCGACCACTTGCGACGTCGTTGAAGCGTTGGCAGGTACTCGCGCAGCCAGCGCCTCCAAAAGAGGTCGGCCAGCGCGTTCACCCGGCGCCACATCCGCCGCGCGTCCTCGTCGCGGGCGTGGCCCCTCGTACATGGAGCATCTCCCGCGGCTGTGCCCAGCAGGAGATGATTAGGAGTGAGCACGACTGGCTGCTCGACGTCGCTGCTGACGTAGGTGAGTGGCCGGCTGTTTATGACCAGCTCGGCCTCCAGCAGGAGGGTGTACAGGACCTCCTCGCGGGGCGCGCGCTCACGCAGGGTGGCCTTGAGCGCGTTCTTCACTGAGCGCACCAGTCTCTCCCAGCATCCGCCCATGTGTGGGGACGCCGGGGGGTTGAAGTGCCACGCGATGCCGCGGCCTGTAGCCTCGCCGGCCACTCGTGAGTGATACATCTCACGGAGGGCGGCGCGAAGCTCGGTGTGGGCCCCGACGAAGTTGGTACCCCGGTCAGAGTACATGTCCGATGGTCGCCCGCGGCGCGCAATGAGGCGCCGCAGGGCAAGGATCGCCGAGTCAGCGCTCAGCGAGGACGCCAGCTCTAGGTGCACGGCGCGTGTGGCGAGGCACGTAAACAACACGCCCCACCTCTTCTCTCTTCGGCGTCCGATGGTCACTTCCATGGGGCCGAAATAGTCGACCCCGCACTGGACGAATGCCCGTCGCGTCACCTCCAGCCGGGAGGTAGGCAGGTCGCCCATCTTAGGCGCCCTGGGTTTGGCGCCATCGATGCGACAGCGCTGGCAGGCGGCAGCGACAGCTTTGACTGTGGAGCGTAAATTAGTTATCCAGTACATCTCACGGATGCTGTTCACGACGGCCTCTTGGTTGGCGTGCAGTGCCGCCTCGTGGTGGTGTCGGACGAGGCGGCGTGTGAGGGCGTGCTTCCCGTCCAGTATGACGGGGTGCCTCTCACCGAAGCTCAGCTCGCTGCAGGCTCTCAGCCTGCCGCGCACTCGTAGCAGTCCGTCTTCGTACAGCATCGGGTCCAGCGCGCGTAGCCGGCTGTCGGCCGGCAGTGGGCGGCCGTCTCTCAGGGCCGCGATGTCCGAGGCGTAGCTCTCCGCTTGTGCTAGGCGGAGCAGGTGCAGTCTCGCCTGGTCGAGGTCCGAGGCGGTGATCGTGCAATCTTGTCGCCGTTTGCGACAACGTTCGGAGAAGGCGATCATGCGGGCGACGACCCGCAGCGCGCGCGTCCAGGTTGGGAGCCGTGCGTATGTTAGCACCGACTCGGGCGGCGAGCTCGCCGTGTGCACGCGCTGTACGCGTTCCAGGTCCGCCTCCGCCACTCCGCTCATGTCACTGCTCGCCGGCCATTGCTCCTGTGGACAACGAAGAAACGGGGGGCCGCTCAGCCACTCATGTTGATCCATTTGAGAACGGTCTTACTGTCTGTCCACAGATATCTTTCATGTATGGCAGTTCCCAACTGCTCTTCGACGGTGTTTGCTAATCTACAAGCTAATACGGCTGCTTGCAGCTCTAACCGCGGAATGGATATTACTTTCTGAGGCGCTACTCGGGCTTTTCCTATCACAATAGCTACGTTACGTTCCCCGGTGACGTCCACGCCCACGATGTATACGACCGCCGCGTAAGCTAATTCACTGGCGTCTCCGAAGGCATGCAGCTCCAGGTGGTCTGTGCGCAACCCGTACCACCTGGGAACTGAGATGTCAGCGAGGTGCTGCAAATTGTCCAGCCATTCGAACCAGCAGCGCGCCTCGGCTTCCTTGATCTGTTCATCCCAGCCTATTCCCGTGCCCCAGACCTTCTTCATTAATATCCGCGATTGTATCACGCAAGGATACAGGAAACCTAATGGGTCAAATATCGACATAATAAACCTGAGAAATTCCCTTTTAGTGGGGACGACCCGCCCTTCCGTGATCTCTCTGGGCAATCGTTTAAAGGAGAGATCAAAGGCCAGCTTATCCGTGGTGGGTGTCCACGTCAGACCCAGCGTGCGCTCTACCCCGTCATCACCTTTATCAAGCGACACTCTATCGGGCATTTCAGTGCGTAGTCTTTCGCGCAGCTCCTGCGAGTTTGTGACCCACCCCCGTATCACAAATCCGCCATTGGCGTGGATGTGGGTCACGTCCTCGATCAGCTGATTCGCCTCCTCAACAGACCACGCACTGTCGAGATAGTCATCCATGTAATGCCTCTGTTGGATCGCTGATACCGCGTTCGGGTGGCTGTCTATGTACTTATTTGCATTTTTATTCAGTACATAAATAGCAGAGGTAGGTGATGACACTGCGCCGAATATCATAGAATTCATTTTGTAAACTTCCGGCGGGCTGTCGTTATCGGGCGCCCATAAAAACAGTTGAGCCCCTCTGTCCTGCTCCCGGATTCGAACCCGGAGGAACATGTCCGCTATGTCTGCGGTGAAGGCTACAGGGCCTAATCTAAATTTAAATAATACCCCTAGCAGCGGGTTCAAGAGGTCGGGTCCAGTTAGAAGGTGATCGTTCAACGACGTGCCATCATATTTAGCGGCGGCGTCAAATACCAAGCGCAGTTTGCCCGGCTTGTTGGGGTTAGTGACCCCGAAATGGGGCAGGTACCACACCGGCTCGGTGTCGATTCCCCCTTCCACTTTACTGGCGTACCCTTCCGACAATAATCGATCAATTTGCGCTTTATAAGCTTTCGCGTAGCTATCATCCTTTTTAAACCGACGCATTATTCCTGTCAGTCGTTGGCGCGCGTTTACATAGTTGTCGGGCAACTGAGGGTTGTCCCGACGCCACAATAGACCCACTTCCCATGCTCCACCGTTCGGCTGGCAGCTGGTCGTGTCTAGGATGTGTTTGGCGCGTTCTACGTCCTCGTGTTTACGCGGTACTTCGGAGATACCTATGGCTTCTAATTCAAATTGTTTCTTAACTAAGTTATGCAACTCGACACTTGATTCATTAACACAATTTACCGCGTGACCGTCGCTACGACTGTTATAACCTAAGGGCCCGTGCACGACCCATCCTAGTGAGGTCAAAGAGGCAACCGGCTTACCTGATTTCCCTCGGCGCGTCTCCCTGCCGACCAGTAGCTCCCAGTTGTCCTGACCCAGCAGCAGCAGCGGCTTGGCCCCACACATCTCCCCGCAGCCCAAGTCGCGCAGGTGGGCATGCTCCGACATGACGGCGGCGGGCACTGTTTGAGAGGGCAAGTCCATGTTCACTAACGTGCGGCACTTCACTTTATGTAATAGTCCGTTGGGTCCGCGCACTCCCACATCGATCACTCGCGACGAACTGTCCGTTATTTCGTGTCCTCGCGCACTACGTATGGTTAGCGGCACTCGCTTGCCGCTGGCGTTGCCGGCTAGAGAACTGTCTATTAACGACACTGTCGCGCCGTCGTCCAGCAGGGCGTAACAGCTTTTCTCTTGCCCGTCGACGGTGATGTGTACTGGTATCACTTTGAGCAACGCCTTCCCGTTGTAGTCACTGACGTTCGTTACACTTTCCGGTTTTCTGTCCATGTGCAGGAGGCCGTGGTGCGCGTAATTGCACGAGGCGCACTTCTTCTTGCGGCAGAACCTCTTCGAGTGCTTCCCGCTAAGACAGTTGAAGCACAATTTCTTTTCTTTAACGAATGTCCATCTGTCATTGACGTCCAGGTCATTGAACTTCTTGCAGGTTGTGAGCGCGTGTTTCTCTTGGCACAGCTGACACGACTCTTCGGTGGGCTGGGGCCGCGCGTTTTCTTCCTGACTGGCGTGTACGTGCAGCCGCTGTACGTTTTTCATCACTTTTATCGGAGGCGCGCTAGCTCGTTGTTTGCTCGGCGCTGCTGCAGGCATGTCCAGTTGCACGTAGTACGATGAGGCGCGTGCCAGGTGAGTCAAAAATTCCGATAGTAACTCGAGGCTTGGGGACACCCTCATGTCCAGTCCCTGACTTGCCGCCACCCCCATCGCGAAGTCGCCGTACTGAGCGCGCTGAACCGTGGTGAGTTTGTTGAGTAGCTCGCTCACTAGTTGTGGGTTATTCAGGTACCCGTTGGCGTGCACACTCTTCAGCAGAGACACACAATTTCTCACTGTTGTTGAGAATCTTCTTAGTTCGCGACCGCTTTCTGACACTTTAGGTAATTCACGTACTTTCTTCAGCGTGCATTCGAGGATCAGGTTCGGATGTCCGTATTCTTCATCTAATGTTTTGATAATTTCCGACGGGCTGGCCGATGCACGTAGTAGATCTTCGACAGCTAATCTCGCCTCGCCCTGTAGTGACGTCTTCAATCTTGCGAGATTCTCGTGCGTCTTGAATTCGTACATCGCTGTCGTGTCGTGGTACATGTTCTTGTATGACAGCCACTCCGCCGGGTCACCTTTGAATGTAGGTAACTCATACGCCTGCCTGGGTACCGGTCGCGGACGCGCGATGCTCGCGATTGCATCCGCCAGCTGGTCGATTTTTCTGTCCCGCGTAGGTCTGGATCTTTCGCCTTCTTCGATGGCCGTGTCCCACTCGCGTGTGTCGCGGTTCGGTGCGCGTGCGGTGCCAGCGTGTACTATCGGAGTCGCTGGGTACGCGGACTCGCGGCGCGGAACGGGCTCGGGCGCACAAGTCGGAGGCGCGGGCGCACATGTCGGAGGCGCGGGCGCGGGTGGCGGCGGCGGCGGCGGCGCCGCGGAGGGCGCGTTCGCGGGCGTGCGGGGGAACACTTCACTAAACATGTCGGTCACTGGTTCTTGAGGCTGAGTTCGCGGCGGCGACGTGTCTCGACGTGTCGAAACCTGTTCCGGATTGGTCGCGACGGGCGTGGTGTGCGTGACCCACTCTTCGACTCGACACACTGTATCATCCGCGTCGGAGCACAGGTCTTCCTCGGCGGCGGCGTCGATCTCCGCTAGGTCCCTTTCTAATTTCTTCTTCACTAGATTTTCACGCATTTGCACCAGTTCTTTCTCGGCCTCGTACTCTGCTCTGCGTCGTAGGTAGTCGACGCTCTTCTGGGCGC
Organism: Agrotis ipsilon; assembly: GCA_028554685.1. Taxonomy (NCBI): domain Eukaryota; kingdom Metazoa; phylum Arthropoda; class Insecta; order Lepidoptera; family Noctuidae; genus Agrotis; species Agrotis ipsilon. The sequence goes on along the minus strand of CM052961.1, from coordinate 3,608,348 downwards.
TCCTTGATGACGCAATGCTGGCTCCGGATCTTCTCGTTCTTCTCGCTATCACCGACCGCACCGGCGTCACTAGGTCCCGGTGGTCTACGACGCGGCCCGGGCCCGCCAGTGGGATGATTTGCGTTTGATCCGGATTTATTGTTGGCGCGATTGACGGCGAGCCTGGAGGTCTTTCTGATGGCACGCCGGAGTCCGCTTCTAACGCCCTTTTTCTTATGTTGCTTTCTTCTAAACGCCGTAGTTTGCTTCTTGTGGTTATGGTGCTTTTCTCACTCATTGTGCCGTTTTTCTTTGTTCAAAACTTCCTGATCCGACGATGAAGGACCAAACTTGTACACTATTCAGGCGCAGGGTTCGAGTTGTTCAGGAAATAAATGAAAACAGACACGTCGAGGTTACTTGAAAATCTTCATATATTCACATTCCACAATCTTCATATATACACAATCTTCACATTTGATCACATTTTCTTGAGAGCACTTATTACTACGGCGGGCGACACTTGACTGCGATTTTAACGCACAACCGCGCTATTTTTATACGTTTGGCCGTAGGTGGAGCGTGCGGGAGGGCCGCGCCCACGCTTCTTGTCCCGCTCACACAACCCAAGGTCAACGTTTACACACACACACATGTTCTTACAGTTACAACACATATGCAGTTACCATTACATGGTTATAATTTATACATAACTATTGACCTTAATACTATAAAATAACAGAGACAGGTATGTAATAAAGGCATTTACTCATACTTACAATCAAACATAACAAAAGAACACAGTGGATAAAGGTAAACAATAAACAATAACAATAACAACTTGCATTTTTATTTACAATCCTTATTGAGAGTCTTATGTACTAAGTGCTTATATACTTTAGATTGCTGTGCTCCTTAACACCCAGAGCAGGGCTGGGGGACTGTCAGGCTTGTACCGACTAGAATCCACGGTGTCCTTCAGTAGCCTTTTGCGTAAGGGATTCGCGGTATACGTGTGTCCCGCGATTGACATCTAGGTACTATGGGTGGGGAGTGAGCGGGCGAAGCCGCTCACAAAAGCTAATAATAAATAATCAGCTTACAAAGATTCCATAGCTGGGACACAGACTACTACTCTGTGACAGGGAGTGGAATGTAAGCTGTAAGTAATCAGATCCGCACTGGATCAGGGTGGTTGGTAGATGTCACATATCTTCATATTTTGGATAAACTGCTCTAGGAAATTATTATTATCATTTCCTACACCGCACTGTTCTGAAAGCAGCAGTGACGAAATAAATTACCCACACATAGTAAAAAGCTGGCTGTGTTCGTACCCACGACCTAAAACTTGTGATTCAGGGCACTAATTACAACGGGACCTTTATTTTTGCTCGAAATAACTTAAATTAAAAATCCTCTTATTCAAAAATAAAATCGGTTTGTTTAGTTTTCGGTCATTTATTATTTCATAAAATATTCATTCTATTTCGTACACAATACGAATATTCTTTGCAAAACTTACAACAAATGGGTTGTCAAGGGTTGAACAAAATTGCTCCCTTGAACGACATCTTTCAAAAACCAACCTTCGCGTCCTTCACTAATGCCCAGGAGACGTCCTACATTCACACCAATTGTTGGAATAAAAACTCTTTTGAGAAAAAAATAAAAAACTTTTACTCTCTAATAGCGTGACCTGTGACTATAAGCATATAGCATCGCAAAGTCCAGAGTACGTCGTCTAATGACAGAATTACTTCTATTAAAGCGAAGGGCTTAGAAGAGGTACGGCGTAGAAGTCACTGGACTAGCGAAACAGGAACTCGAACCCTGAAATGCAAAGGGCAACTGAAGAAACAGGGTGGTTTTTAGTTATAATGAGCCTGACAGTCCTTCCCTCTCCTGGCCAGGAGGACTCATTCCGTAAAAAAGCTATACCTAATCATATTTCAACCCCAACATGTAAGGGGGACGAGCCTTTTGATAAAAACACGAAACCAGCTTCTGTGATGATTTTGGACAGAAATATAACACTTTACTTGATCTGCGAAACTCATGTACAGCAATAGCTCTTGAGGTAAATACCCCAACCAGGCAGTTAAGTATAAGCAGTGCATTTTGAGTGATTCAATTAAGGTTCAAATTACAATGACTAAAGCTCTCTAATGCAATACAACTACAATAGCAAGTATGATAACAGTGATTACCGATATCTGATTCTGTTCGCGTCAGACTCAGCTGGTCGGATCAAATCTTGGCGTTTAATTAAAATCTACTTTTCTAACTGACTTATTACTGATATTTTTCAGAGGACTCCGATTACTTTTAGAGATTGAATAAGTTAGAATATTGAGTAGATAAGGAATTGATTTATGAGTGAGTAGGGTCCATAGACAAGTAGAAATATAGACTAGATTTGAAATGTAAAAACTGTCGAATACAGATTCAATTTAAGGTTTGTTAAAGTTATTTTGTCTACTCGTATTATCAAAGTTTTTTTTACGCTGCTTACTTAAAAATCTCATTTGTCGCTGCTCCATGTCTATGCCAAGGCAATTTAGCTCTTAAACAAAAAACTTGAAAATATATTCAGTCAAATCGCGTTAAAAACTTCGCCGGCTTGTAGCCAGTGAGTAGGTGTAGTACAAAAGCTTTTGATGCAATTTCAACATGAACACGCTTTAGCAAATTATTTATACTGGCGTAACCCAGTTTGTGTCTAGTTTGTTTTAAAAAACTTTACTTACTCGCACTGTGATGAAAATAAGCAAATTGGCTTTGTGAACATTGTTACTGGAAATAAAATATTTTAAGGATGTAGTACTTGCGTATGCTACTTTCATTCATTCTACACTTGGGAATATTAAGTAATAAGTAATGTTGGGTTCGACGTATTTGGTGCACTTCTCAACTTGTACGCCATTCTCAAATGGTGCATTTCGCAACTGGTGTACTTCTCAATTGGTGCACTTCGTAAAAGGAGCACTTTTTAAGATGAGTGGATATTTGGAATTGTCTAAAAAATTAAAGAAAATATTAGATTTAGTACAAAAAGTTATCATATTAAAGACATGATAATTATAACATCATATCATATCAGTAACCTTTATAATATTCTAATTAAAGTTCTTTCAATTTTAGACAATTATTCCAAATATCCACTCATCTTAAAAAGTGCTCCTTTTGCGAAGTGCACCATTTGAGAATGGTGTACAAGTTGAGAAGTGCACCAAATGCGTCAAACCCGTAATGTGTATGGTTTTCTCACTAGTTGGCACTAGATGGCTGAGTGGCGACTGCTTTAGAAAAAAAAAATGTGTTCAAGTTGTATGGTCCTCTTCACTTATCCTAACTCAACTGATTGATTACGCATCAAAAACTTTGAGTCCTCGTCTTCATAAATACCCATATACCAATAACCTCGTCATAAATAAATAAATCATTTAGCAAAAAGTGTAGTTTGTGCTGGACTTACGTTGCGGTCATACGACACGTCGTGCGTCTTGTGTTGGCGTCGCAACGTCATCAGAGTTCATCATATAACTTCTAGAACTTGATTCTGTTTTATCTCAATTAAGTCAAAGATTGACACGGCGTCTCCAGCGTGTCGTGACCATTATTCATCAAGCTAGATACATTCATTTCCTAAGAGACGTATGCTAATATGGCCATGATTAATTAATCTCGCTAACCTTGCACTAGAATGAATATTTATTATTTGGAAGACGTTTAGTTTGTGAGTAACGTGTAGGAAAATGTAGTTTGATTTTTAATGGAAAAAAATTAAGTAATTTTTAAGTAGGTACCTACACGAAAATTTTTTTTTTAAATTTGTTTTTTTTTATAAAAAAAAAAAATAAAAGTGATTTTTAAGTAGATACACGAAAAGTTTTTATTTAATCTTGTTTTTTTATTATGAAAATGCTGCTCGTAAAAAAATCTGTTGCAATCCACTTGTTATCTAAATAATTAAAAAGTTTTTCTTTCGCATTTTAAAGAAAATGATAAAACAGGATAACTGGTATTTCGACACTCAGGTGTATAGAAGAACCCATTCAAAATACTCGACTTGAGAGAGCAAAATCCCATGCATCAATCTCAAAATATTTACGTGATTAGGCCTTACAACAAATGGTAAGACAATATCATGTCCGTAAGTGAATCGTGCTTAAACGTCGTGTGGATTATTCGTATGTTTACCATTAGGCGAGAAAAAGTGAAAACCGTTTTTGAACATCTAAAAAATTGTATTCATATACTCAAAAACTATTTCAAATATACACTCCCATTATAAGCACTACTTTAACACAAATTCGGCCGAAATATCTAACAACATACCCAGACCCGAAGTTTCTATAATAATATACCAACTAAAAGGGTTCCTAAGTTTCGGTTCGTAAATAATTACAAGTTAGTGTTAGGTACATTCTTAAGCCTAGCTTTCCCGCAGCCAATATGTGCTGGAATTCACGTTACCCTGATCTTAATTAAATATTAGCCAACTTGAATCGACATCTCGGGACGCTCTACATTGAAGGCATGTCTTTGGTTTCCTAAGATAATTATTTGGCAATTAAGATTAATTTCACGGTTATATCGGGTTTGTTGGTGGATTTGAAGAAATATTGATGTTTCAGTGGAATATTTCGATTATATTTGAAATGTTAAATGTAGCTATAGAGTTGAAAAATTTTTCTGTTTCAAAAAAATACCTTTACCGTCAAACTGTACAGGAAATTTAAAGCTAGTTAGCTAAATTCTACTAAATACTATTTATTATAGAACGAGTTATCCGCAGTATATAAAAATCAAGATTGCAAATACGAAACTATATCTGTTGATTCGTCTAAATTTTTCGATCGGTTACGACTTGGATATTAAGATATTGTTTGACATTGTGGGTCGGGACTATTATTTTGTTCCCTTCGGATAATTTTGAAACACACGAGAGCAAAGCTACAGGTAAAACTTATTCCACAATATGAAAAACAAAACAGATAGAATAACGTTAATACTAAGTACACAAGTAAAAAACCTTTTAATATTACTATTATTAAAATAGGTACAATCAAAAGTATAACCTTAAGATATCATCAGGTACCGTCTCAAAACTTTAATAAAGCTTCTTTGTATTTAAATCCTCCATTTAACTTTGTCCCGACATAAGTCCTAGGATTAATGGCAAGACATTCTAAGTACTAGTAATAGTCTTGGCGTTTTTAATCACCCTTAGGCTAAGATCACATCAAGTTGTACAGCCGGCTGCTAACTGTGAGCATTCAATTATAGAAGGTCACGAAACCGCTCGTCCACGCGGTCGTGCGGAGATTGTGAAGAAAATGTATTTAGCAATCATTTTCATGAAAACTGCGGCCGTATTACTACGTCTTTAAACTAGGCTTGATCCAGCGAGTGAAAGTGACAGAGCTATACAACTCACCTAGCGTCTTCGTTTCGTTAACTCACTGGAAAAAACCGAAGATGTTGTAATACCCCCTGGTGGCCTACCACAACGTCTTTAAGCGTGAGTCTTTAGGCTATAGGAAAGAGACAGAACTGTACAAGTCGTCTAGCGTCATCTCGTTCCCTAAGCGGATTCATTCACGCTTTAAGATGTCATGGTAGGTCCTATTTCACTTTTGAATTACTTTGACGCGCACTAGCATTTAAGAATAAATGAATCACCTTAAATGTACAACAAATAAAGACATTCAGTTGAAGAATAATCTTATAGTTGGTCGGTTTTTCTCCACGTAAACTACCGACACCAAATGTGCGTTTATTTTTCAACTTTTTATAAGCGCTCATATGGGCCTTAGTGAAAGAAAATATTATGTCTTTGTCGGTTGAAGTTGTAACTTAAGTGTATTTTGTATTGGAGGGCATCCACAAACACTTTGACGGCACGGTTAGCGCAGTTACAAGTAGTTGTTCTGGATCTGGGGATTTGTTTATGTGAGTTTAAATGTTTGTAAACATACCCACGACACAGGAGATTTCTAGTGTGGGGCAATGTGTTTTATAAAAAAAAAATTGGCAGCTGATATACGCCTTTCGTGAACGCAGCTTTAGTTTGTATCGTTAATTAAAATAAGACTAAGTTATCTTTTTTATCTGTAACTATAATTGATTGTCTGGCTGACTGCGATTATTTAGGGATAATGAGCAGTTTTAACTACTTGTGTCGTATAAATATAACCAACTAAGCGGTTAATTAACCTGAGAAAGGCAATAAAAGGTGAATAATGTTTTTTTTATCATTTAACGAGAACCTGTAATATTTAACCCTTTTCCTTCAAGTAGCAGACCAATTGAGTATTTTAAATGGGAAGCAGCATCCAACTGTAAATTGATAAGGGTTGACTAGATCACGGGCAGTCGTCCCCAGAAATTAGTTACGTCAGCAATCTTAGCTGTTCTTTCTAGTCAGGTTTAGATATAGTTTTCTTTGGGGAAATAACCAAAATGTTATCTTTAGAATTCTGGAAGCGTTTCATGGAAAACAGCGTTCACATATAATTGAAAAAGCGCGTCTTTTTCTATGACATAGGTACGTTACGTTAACGTTGTCTGTCGGGTTAGCTTACAAATTCAAGGTCGCTCAGCTTAAAACGGAGCATGACCACGAGCGAGTAACTATATTCTTGCTCAAGAAACGTACATAGATATGAAACCCGTGTAAAGAAAAAGGATGCATTTATTAGTAGTTGTTTACCTCTATTACTACCGGCGCGGAATCGCTCAATTAGTTTATCGTCGTGCGACAAAAGGTACTACTCGCTCAGCTATGCCACGCTACGAGCATGCTGAGAGATCAACTTAGCGTTCACTTCTACCTGGAGACCGGATCTGAGTACAAATAATTATATGAATTTGGAACAATTAATAGAACAACTTGTTTTCGTCTAGATCAGTCGACGAAGATGATGTATCATATAGTTGACCACCCCGGCGATTAGTGCGAGTAATCGCCCTTCGCATTCTGACGCTCGCTGATAGCGCAGCTACAAAACTGTTAGAACTACAAACTCGCTGAGCGCAACTCGCAACTCGTTAATCGCCTTAAAAACAAGGAAATTGAATTACATAAAAAAGAACCGGTGCTTCCGACATAACTAGCAGCGTACGCAAGACAAAGTGATCGCGTACCGGCTATGTTTATCCGTGTCTGCGTAAGAAATAAAACATTAAGAAAATGGGAACTACACAGAGTATTCTTCAAGACTAATATTAGGAGCTAAATGGCCAAAGTTTCATCCTCGCTAATGATTCATTATATAATTAATTAAAACTTAAAACAATACGAGAAGTTTCTATAAACTTTTGGAGCAAAAATTAAAGTTTTATACAAGAATTTAATGAGCAACTAATTTGTTTATGTTCGAAACTCGGCTTCTTAAAGGGTGTGTAAACACATTCCGACATGTTAATTTCTGTTTTTGTTATATTAAGTTTAAACGTTATCTGAACATGTTTGGCTCGAGGCATTTAATTACCATCTACTTCATAGAACTTTTTGCTTATACAACTTTAGTATTTCTCGGTTTTTGTTGAAAAAAAACAAAATTGATTTTTCAACAAGAAAATTACAGATTTTGTTATTTTTGGGAAATCATTGGACATAATATTCTTTAATATACTATTATGTAGCGTAGTTTTAGATGAAAAGATGAAGCCTAAGATAGTACTTATCATTGATCCTGCTCGAAGGACAAATTTTTATGCTTGATTGGGACTTAAGAGAAAAAAAGTGGACTGTGACTATAAAATAAATGAAATAAGTTGCCTTTTGCCGTTGCAGGGACAGTTATTTCTGTTTGCGAGACTCAGTTTATGATCAAAAGATCTATAAATAATTTCTATCATTTCTATACATAATTTACGTTAATACCATAACGATATTATCTTCTTATTTATTTGAAGAGGTCTAATGATACAAAATTAATTAGATCTTGTTTAAATGTAAACAATATTAAGCTCAAGTCCTTCTTGTTATTACGGTTTTACGAGTTTTGCGAAGCCCTTACGACTTTCGTTGGAACTCATTATTTTACGGTATGATGAACTTACTCTATGATAAACGTATTCTGGTAGAACCACGGCGTATGATGAAATGAAGTGATGCAATGGACTATATAGTAACTATTGACTTGACAGAAACTGATAGACAAAAACTATTTGGAAAATCGACATCGATTAAAATGAGTGATTTTAATTGAAATTTATTTAATGATATAATAATATAGAGGTGTTCTTTTAGAACCTCGCACAAACTGTCACAGAATGGTCTACCAGAGAGGCGCTCTTTTACATAACAAACATAATCTAAAACAACCACCATTTGACTACAAGAAAGATAAACATCTGTTGATCACAAGACTAAAAGAACGTTAACGACATTTCACGTTGATATAAGGGTCGTTTTGCAATTAATTTTTGAGCCGACGACATCATACCCCGTTCAACAAGAAGTCCAGCTGTCACATATACAATCAGTCACGTCCTCAATAATGGGTGAATAATCAGTTAGTGATGATTGGATTAATCCCACAAAGAACATAAAATGGCCAAGACAATGTCAGTGTTAGCCCTCCACGGTTAATTCTTACTCCGTGGTTTAGTTTTGACGGTTAATATACTAGTATTTTATATTTGCCGTCGAAAATGGTCGATTCTACGAAACTGTGAATCCGCCGTTTGTGAGTTGTAGGATTAAGTTTTGGGAACGTCATTCGTCGTAGTTTATGAATTTGGGGTGAAACAAAGGATTTACCTTTCCAGTTTGTATATCTTTTAAATTTAACCAACAACTTAACATCTACTTAAAATTACAATATTTGCATTTTTTTGTTAGTCACACACTTTTGGTTAAAGATTTCCAAAGACGAAGTGCTGTAGTCAATTTCGCGGCTCATTTTACATAATTTAAAAATAACACAACTAGCTTAATCGTGGTAGATAAAACAAATATTAGTTTAACGATCCATCGAAAAAGTAAAAGCCCATATGAATGTGGAAAGATCTAAAAGGGTAACAATACCCAAGAATCTTGTTACTTCACAAACAAGAGGAAATATACCAAAAATTCGCTACATATCAAGTAACAACATAAGGAAAACTCCTCTCGAGTTTTCGTATTAATACGAGAAGTGTCTATACCCAACTGTTACCCGAAACTTCGTATTTTGTTCTCCGATTTACGAAATTGAAATCCATTTAAGTCATCGACGTTCGTTCGTCGCATGGCAGTTGTTTGGATCAGTTAGACTTTTTTCTTTTAGCTGAAATTTTCGAGTGGAAAATTTTAGCAATTCCCATACGTTTTATGGGAGCTGTATAATCCAATATTGGTTGTGTCGAAGACAAATGTGCCTGTCTTTTTTATTGGTTTAGGATATGGATGTTTGTGAGTCAATCAATGAAGATTGATAGGAGATTTTTTTTTTCTTTTTTAAACACAGACACGCCTGCCTCCTTACTTCTAGTTAATCATAGAAATATTTGTCTGTACCGGCAATCGAACCATCGAGATGCAGTGTAGCATTCTACCACTAAACCATTGCGCTAACTGAGCTTTTAGTACCTGGTCATAAGACTGACATGTGTTATAGAACTTTGTTCATCAATTTGGTAGTAGCACTAAGTTAAAAGTAAATAAATTATTGTCTTTTTTCCAAATAGGATTATAACAAAATTAGAAAATACTATAATTATAATATCTTTATTCAGACATTTTCTCTACTTGTATAATTATTATATATTAGCTCTTACCCATGAATTTACCAGTTATTTCTCGCGATCCTTTTTTCTTGACCTTGATTTATAATAAAATCTTAATAATGAACATGAACCATCAAATTCAGAGATTTTTTAAATCTAACATAATTCTGAACCCAGAGTTCAGAAGGTTAAAAAAATTTTAGGTATACTACACGTATAATTATTATGTGTATTATACACACCAGCGTTGGCAAATCAACTTAAACAAAACATTTTAATTCTAATTTTGTTAGACAATTAATTAATTAAAGGCATACAATCACAAAATAACCGCGAAGTAGAAACGAATTTTCCGTTTTTCTTCTTACATACGAGATTCAACCTGAATTTTATTCCGATTGAATTTATCCAGGATAATTCTTATTCCCACATTTATTCGCACTTAACTGTAATTGTTTTTTTTTTTGTAGAAAAACTACGAGTTGGATTTTTACCTCAAGAAAAGAACTAGATTACTTTAAGTATTACGTAGGAAAGAATTTTCTGCTTGTTTTTACAAGGAATACGTGCAAAAAATACTTATATGAATGCATAAAAACGATGTGATATGTGCCTTTGTACTATAACTTACTTATTTAGGATTTAATTAAGTATACATTGGTTGCAATGGACACATTTCTTGTTACGTCATCGTCATCATCTCAGCCATAGGACGTCCACTGCTGAACATAGGCGTCCCCTTTATTTTGTAAAGTGGTACTAGAATTTAGATGACAGGACTGTCATATGATATCGTTTCCTATTCAGGGCAAGGGCACGGTGGTAACCAGAGGAACAGAGTGGACTTTTAATCAGTAAGAGTCTGACTTGTTTATATGTATGAGTCTGACACTCCCTTCTGCTCAATTTCGAGCAGAAGGACTCATTATATTGAAAAAAATAATGTTTCATCACATACTGCCTGATTTTTCAAAATTAACATTGTAGTAATTACATTAGTCTTAGTCTTATTAATACTAAGGATATATTACTGATCGTAGTTTTTTTATAAATTGCGGCGAAGGACCCAATTTTCCACCTGATTGAGTTTATATCAGGTCACCGATGCTCGTTCCTCTGTGGGCTGGACATCTTTAATCAATCAATTACACTTCAACGATCCACGATTTGAAAAAAGTATTATATTCAAATAATATTCATCATATTCATTTTTTTTATATTAAAGTACATGGCGCCCATGGCGGCTACCACAGTATATTTTTCTGCGCCATTTTGAGAGCACTGGTTATGAAATAAAATAGACAATGTAATGCCGTCCTAACCTATGGTGCTCAGACCTGGTCGTTTACCGAGTCGCAGAGGAGTCTGCCAAAGGGCAACGGAACGCAGTATTCTGGGTATCAAACTACAGGACAGAGTTCGCAACACCACGCTGCGTTCCAAAACGGGGATCCTGGACGTCGGCAAGAAGGCTGTCAGGCTGAAGTGGGACTGGGCGGGTCACGTCAGCCGCATGAATGCTGACCGTAGGGCGAAGGCCGCCACACAGTGGGTGCCTGGAGATGGACGGCGCCGCCGAGGCCGGCCCAGAAAGAGGTGGAGAGACGAGTTGGACTCGTGTTGGACAGTGAGGGCTGAACAAAAAAAAATGCCGTCTGCCTAGGCAGACCAAAACCTTCAAAATTGCTCAGGCCATGGGGATAGGACCGGGTTTGTGGAATTTGTACCTAAAAGAAACCCCGGTATTTCTTAAAAAACCAACTCCAGATAGTAGACATTAAGTTCTAAAATTGTAATCAAGTTTTTCACCGTAGACGGTCTTCCTTCAAGATAACCATTTTTCAAGAACCGTTTAACGTACCAAGGTAGGTAGCGTTGAAAAGTTTAATAAGTATGTTAAAAGCGCGGATATGATAAGTTAGATTGAAAAAGTACTATAGATACCCCGCAGTGATACTCGTGTCCGCGTCATGTTTAATGATATTTCTAAATGAATTAATTTCGTCTATTTGCGGACGATTTTAAAAAGAAGAATAGGATAATTTGAACCTTAATGGACTCAAAAGGCACCAAATTGTGAGCCAAAGTGGCACGTATTCGTTCAGTAGACCTGTCTTGGTACAGTCCATTATAATAACTACATCAGCATACGACTAAAACTATTAAAAATTCTAAAGTAAAACATAAAGTTCCCGTCCACCTATTCCATAAGCAAATTCAACCAAAAAATTTATACAACACTCCTAAAAAGCGTAAACTTTAAACCGAATTTTAGTTTTAAAATAAAATAAAACTAAAATTTTAGACGGCATCTGTTCCGTGCTGAATTTTAAGCGCACAACCACACATCCTGGAAGTTTGTTTAGAACTAAATCGGTGTAGTAAAAACGAACAAGATAAAATATCTCCACAAGAGAATGTTTTATGTGTTTTACGGGAAGTGCATGGTGCATGTTTTGTTTCTTTCAATAGGAGCACATCTGACCATAGTGTGCACTTAGGGTTTAAAATGGCAACGTAAAGCAATATTCCTAGAAGTAATTCACTTCGTGAATTCGCAGAATCGGAAGTGTGGATGGAGTATTAGGTGGTTAAAACATTAAAATTGCTATATTCTCTAGTAAAAGCGGAAAACAATTGTACGACCATTTATTTCTTTCTTGTACGACAAAGACTCTTTGGTAACGTGAAGAATTAAACAATTTAAAACATTTGCGAATGTCTGCTGGAAATTCACGAAGTGAATCATTTGGAATAACGCTTAATGTGGCCGTTTTAAACCCACTGTTCTCCGTGCTGTTCGACGAACCTCACAACGTGTAACATTGTACCTTTTTGTTGCATGTATCGGATTAGCCTTGTTTGTTGCTGTTCGCAGGTTTAATACTGTACTTTGTGGCTTTCGAATTCTTTATTTATATTCGGGATTTGTTGCAACGTTGACCTACGGATTTATCTGAGTTAGAAATTATTTAAAGCTTTTTGGAATGAAAAGTAAGGAAAAAATTTTAGCCTTTCAATTTTCTATGATTGTATCTCATACCTGTTTTTGTTTTTTTACCAGAATTGTCACGCTTATACAGGAAATGATTTTCCCTATAAGTTCCATTCTTCTTCAAGTTACGGTTATTTAGTTTGATTTATCTTACGCATCTTATCAAATCTATTTTAGGCGCCTGACTGAAGTCCTACTATGACAGCGGGAATGCACGTTTCCAATCGATTTATTGATCAAGTTCAAGAGTAAATAGTCATAAGCAGTTGCACTTGCAGTAAATATTTTTTGCTTTATTACTTTATTTGCCATAGTAACTATGGACGGACATGTTGTGCCATTTGTTAATCTAATAAATGATACCTTTGACCATCCATGACCGAATTATTGGAAAATTAATGCAGCAATTTGCGGTGCCCGGTTATTTTGATAATAAATTATTCATTTATTATAAATTGCTAAATATAATAATGTGGTTTTGTGGTTCCGATAGTTTATTGGCTTACCGTAACTTTTAAAACCGTGAGTTTAACATAAATTGTAATGATGTAATGTAAAATATAATTAAGGTTACTTAGGTAATTACAAAAACAAAAAGGGACAACAGATAGTTACTGGCAGTAATACGAGTGCAAGCATCCGAAAGTTTGTAATCTCCTTATACTCGTATCGATTCAGTCATAACGTGTCCAGCAGTCTACAACGTGCTAGACACACGACGACACATCGTCAAGTAGAAGAAGACTTCACGTCTTGTTGTTACGACTTTCCCGGAACCGTCTTAAAAAGACATTGTGAGCCTGCTTCGAAAGGGGCAAGTGAAGAAACAGGATGTAGTTTTAATTAGTAACAATCTCACCACAAAAAAGTTAAACATCTGTTGAACACTTGTCTTGTCTAAAAGAACTATCAATTGCAAAACGACATTTGACTATAACCTCTCGTCAGTGGCACCCATAGACGTGGAAAAGCCCCGTGTATTGACACCGCGCCGCGAGCATTCAACAGACCGAGTCTCAGAGGGATCAGTTCTTATTAGATTTAGTTTTTTTTCCAATAAGACTAATATATTATTTGCCAGCTTTGCAGTTACACTTAGTACATCGGTATGAGTATGACAGTTCCCTCCAACCAGGGCGGGAGGACTCATTTGATACTTTTTCGCCCAAAAAGTTCCACGTCCCAAAATTATGAAGAAAATAACTAGGTAGTGGAAGAGATCCCACCGATGTCAAACGATGAAACTAATTTACTCTAAGCATTGTTGCGTCATTTCCCTGCGGCTGTTTATTGCATGCAGCGAGTCAGCAGATGTGAGCTATTGTCGCATAGCTTTAGCTGACACTGATGATGGCATGCAATCTGAAGCAATGCTGTATACTAGTTGTATGAAATGAGGCTTTATTCATTCTTTATTAGACTGTAATTTATTTAATAGATTTTCAGCTTTAAATTATTCATTCTTTATTAGACTGTAATTTATTTAATAGATTTTCAGCTTTATTACAAACGCAGAATATTTTATATTCATTTGGGAAAATTTTACAGATTGGGGAAGGTCGATGCTGGCGTTTTACCTAACGTTTCTGCTAAAATCAGCCTTTTGATATACCCAGTCTCCAGAAATCTAGACTGACGGCATTAGGGATTGACCCAATTACATGGGATATAAATAGAAACAAATTCTGAAGACTAAGGCTCCGAAGCTGTTTCATCTCAATTTACTATAATAACGGACATTAAAGGTTTGACGGCACGACGACAAGCGTCCATCAATAACCCCATCCCGCCCCCTTCCTCACTCCTCTCACCTGGCAATATAAATGAGAAAAAGATTAATGTGAACTGTTGGTACCAATAAATCATGAGATCTTATACCCCTACCTTATAAACGGTGCTTAGTAAAGGCTCAATGTACAGGATGTTTTTTTAACGAGGGATTTATTGGGAGGGATTCAGTCGATTTGGGTAGAATGATCAGGTAGATAACTATTCGTAGATAAGTTTTTCAAGAGTTATTTGCGAGCAAGAAAGTTAAGCTTCCAACTTTGCAGTTTTCGATAGGGAAGTCAGAGACTAAATGCGGGATAATGAACAATGGCGAACCGAATGCACTGTGGTAAAATTTTTCACTGAGAATTAATTTAGAAGGAAAGAAAAGAAGAAAGTTAATTTGATTTTTGAACTGCTACAACTTAGTTGTTTTGAAAAGATCATTCGCGATATTTTTATTCGTCAATCAATCAAGCAGACGGGTCTGATAATGCGGGAAATTAGAGTAAGCCGTTTATCTGACGACAGCCTGATCTGTCCCGTGTTGTACTTTAGAGGACACTTACGTTGATTGTGGTTGAGCATCGATCACTTATAACATAACAATGATCGATTTGGTTGAGTTGATATCTTTTGATAAATATGATCATCAAAAAACAAAAAAGTAATTACAATTCATTACTTTCCTTCTCTATGCCCATTCATTTGGGGTTATCGCAGCCATATCTTCTCAATCGATACAGTTGCTTTATTTTATATTTCAACAGGCACCTAATTTTTTTGCATTGCTAATAGATCTCTTTGCTAGTTGGGTAGTCTAACAGAATGCAGCGTAAGTATCATTGTGAGTATTACATGGAGCGACTGTCAACCGCAACCAGTAACTTAGTATTCTTTGGACAAACAATGACACATAAATACCTGGAGCTGAAATACTAGTTCCATAATAACTCATCCTGTACACCTTGGAATAATAAATCTTGATTTTGCGCACAGTCCATAATTTTCGGACCGGACAGTACTTTTTTGTTTTACGAAGCGTAGGCACAATCTATTCACAATTCTGAAAGGCGATAAAGTGGTTTAGGGATCCTATAGTATTGATTCAGGGAGGATTTAGGTCTAGATTTAGGGATACACATAAGTTTCAGTCTAGGGCTTACTTAAATACGACTAAAGGGATCGTCTGAATGAAAACACTTTAGAAACTCAAGAATTTCATCTAAAGTTTAAAGTGTTTGATGTAAATATAGCTAACTTAAGAGCTCGTGCCTAAATAATAACAGCCGCAAAAGTCGATATTCAATTTTAAGGTACGATGGCTCAGGTTGATGTGTGGATGGGTGACCATTTATCATAGCGAGTTTCTTTCGTGGCTCAGAAATTAATGACGAAGATCTGTTGGTCCCGGTTGTCATTCTGATCTGTGACAGTCGTTACCAAAGGTTAGTAGGTACCTACCCAGTTATTGGGTTGTGGCGGTCGGAGGCCTAATCACAGGATTTCATTATGATCACTTATGTTAATAATTACCGGACATCACGAGGGTAACGCCATGACGTTGCGAGAAAAAAAATACTACTTTCGTAGTTTATGAGGGACTTTATTCGTGTGTCAAAATGCTAAACTGAGTTGTTAAGCCGTGCAGGGTACTGCGCACAGGGACACAGACTATAACAGGCTTAAAACTACTACATTTCTTCATAAGCACTTTGCGATTCAGATAGCCCTGAATCGCAAAGTGTTATTATTAGCCAAACCTGAAACAACTGATAATATCTGTTTTATAGGGTAAAATCTGAAACGATGACGTTTGACAGACCAGTGAGGGTCAAAAATACTTCCCAGAAACGTTTTACCCAAATTCAAATACAACTGTCAATGAAAACCGAAAAACCACACCCAGCTTTAATGTGGTTTAACTAACAAAACGATCTCAATGAAGATACTCTCAACCATTTCCTCAAAACATTAACTTAAACTGTTCAGCGACCGAAAGGGAGTTATGAAAGTGCTAGATAGTAATTAAGAGCAAATAATTTCTACGTGAGGCAACTCAAAGGCTGGCGTTGCCAATTATAGCAATTAGCGTTTGTTTGCGAATTGTTCTAAATTGATAAGTTACTTTGATATTGTGATTGTCTGTTTTGAGAAGTTTTGACGTTCGATGATGTGTTTATGTCCTTTTTATTAGAAACTTTTGTCTATGACGTCGTCCTCATGTATGATGGAAGTTATCATATGGGGAAGTGTGTTGTGAACCTTGATTTAACTAGCAATATTTTATAAGCATCAATGCATACTCCGCTAACTAACTGTTATGTTAAAAGAAAATAAAACAGATTTGTACCGGGCGGCGATCACTTAGTTGGTAAACTGTCTAGACATGGTTCAGGGAAAAAAATGCTTTCGCTGGCTTTGTCTAGCTAGTGTTTAAACAGACACATTCGCATATATATTAATGTACTAGCTGTGCCCGCAACTTCGTTCGCGTGGATGTCGGAATTTAACAATGTATTTTTTAGTTGCAAGCGCTTAATTCAGGCCACGTTTTTCATATAAACCTTGTATTTAGAATTTTCTTAGATTAATCAAAAATATTTGTCACTTGTATTCCAGGTTTATGTAGGACTATTTTCCTAATGCCCGCTCTCACCACACCACACCACACCACACCACACCACACCACACCACACCGCATCACACCACATTACACCACACCACACCACACCACCTCACCCCACACCTCACCACACCACACCTCACCACACCACACCACACCACACCACACCACACCACACCACACCACACCACACCACACCACACGACACCAGACCGCACCATTCCATTCCATGCCATTCTGTTCTACTCTATGATTCCTTTAAATATTGCTTTAATTAATTTATACTTTTTATATTATGTGAACCGATTACGATGAAACAAAATACATAATGTTACTTCTATTTAAACTCGTCTATTCCAGGTTTTTTTTTAATGCCATCTGCCGTGCGTTGTACTTTTGCTATTCGAATTCGAAGTTAGATCGCGCGACTGACGTACGAAATCAAATTGTGAGACCAAAGTGCACCCGCAATTTTACTTCTGAAACACTTTAAAGTCAAATATCTTTTGATAGACTGAACCGATTCCAATGAAACAAAAACTAAATTCCTCTCCAAGTTACGCTTAATCGTTGTGTATAAAAGTTATCTACATTAATTTCGTACATTTTACGTGATACCTGGACAAATAAACATACAAACAGATAAACAGACAAACAGACAAAAATTCTAAAAATGCTAGAAATGGGTTCTATTGGTTGTCCTTTAATACCCTGGCTATATTTTTTGAGTTTTTTTTTAATGTACAAAAATAACTTTTCTACAGTTTTATTATATGTATAGATATAGAATAGATAGATAGATAGATATAGATTAATAGCTGCATTGAAGACAAAGAAGTACCTACCAATGAAAAGGTTTCTCAGAAATAGTTATTGCCCACATTCGATTTCAGAAACATAAATAAATAGGTACATTTTCAATTTCTCAGAAGTCTTATTTATCCGACTATTTACCAAAACATAATTGTAAAGTCTTCACCAAACAAGCGTTTATTTATCCCAAACTTCACCCACCTAATTAATTTCAATATACTAGTCGGGCATTTCACACATTCCAACGTGTTCCAGGCTAAATACTCCAGAGGTGATAAAATTGCATTACGAATGCCAAAAACAACGGTGCAGTACAGCAGCTATATCTCAAAATAATACTATGCTACTGCACCACATAAATCCTGGTACACACTACGCTACAGTGATATTATCGCCTTGCTAGTACAGGCACGGAAGGTAAAACAGGATTGTTTGTTGGTCAAATAAAGAACAATGTAAATTTTTGGTTACATAAAATTACTTCTGCGTTGATTGTTTTTAGTTAAGTGGATTAAATATAGTGTGATCTCTGCTTAACTTTAAGAATACAAAAAACTATAAACAAAGTGTAAATTCAAATATAAATTACACAAAGAGTGAATTGATGTGAATTTTCAATCTACTTGTATAACTTACATTTCTAGCTTTTTTACCTGGACGTCACTCATTCCACTATATCGTGATTGCAGTGAAAACACACGAAAGCTAATCCAACATCACGTGACCATTGATATTATAATAAGCTTGTCGTGTCCATTATAATTACAAAAAAAAATAAAAAAAACACAACGGAGATTAACGTTAATATAGGACCTGTTTTAGTTTCTTTGTCTCATTTATTTAATTACGATTTTTTTTTACACATGACTAAAAGTAGATTAATATAGTTTAGAATAGTCTCAGTTCCATGAAAAAAATAACAATAAATATAACATCATAAATTATGTACCCTTAAAATTAAATACACAGTTACCAGTGAAATTAAATATTAAAGAACAGAGGCAGCTCATAAAATACTTGCAGCATTATTTACAAAAAAGTTCAGAGGTGTATCCAAGACCGGGTTTGTGGGTACGAACTACGAACACAATTTTTCATTTTGCACCGGAGCGTCAGGACAAAGAGGAATTTTAATGCAATTTAGTAGTCGCATTGTACCCAAGAGTTGTTGGCATTTTTACAGCACACGGCTTACGAAAGGTGTCACGAAGAGAATGGACCTAAAAAAATAATTACTCAACCGTGTCGGTGATATTATAAGTAAGCCTTGCATTTTTAAAAGGGTTAAGAGAACTCGCATATGAGGAGGGCTAAAAATTTTCGCCGTCATGAAATATTTTGTATCGAAATATTGAGTGAAGGGCGTTGGTTTAAATATAAAATGATAGCCGTTTTTTTATAGAAGAAGGTATATTTTTGTGTATCTAAAATTAAGGTTTTCAATAATTTTAACCCGTGTCAGTCAAAAATTAGCCATGAAAATTGGAGAGACTTTGACAATTGTTTGAAAATGCTAAATATAAAAGTATCAGAAATAACGAAAGAAAAGTTATGTAGATATTTGCTTATGCAACTCCATCATGTCTAAAATGCAATAAGGGTCTGAGGAACTAGCACGACTTTTCACGTTTTTGTAACGTCAAATAAACGAGAACTTTGACGTTACTTTGATGTACAGTCAGGGGCAAAAATCCACTATCAACTTCTTAAGGCAATAGACTGATGCTTCACTTTGACTTACGTCCTTTTGTAATAAGTTGTTTTAATACTATACAAATCAAATTAACTTATGATATACTTCATAATTTCAACCATCTTTCTACAAGTAATGCTGGCGCAGTGGTAAACGTCGCAGGATTCGTACGCTGCGGCGATGGATCGATTCTCACTTTTTTTTCCAATTATTACTTTATTAATTTAATTTTCAATAATTACTTTATTCTTTTTGTTATTACTAATACTTTTTTAAGTAGGAATTTGATAACATAATTTGTTTTTTTGTTATAATTACCAATATTAGTCATTAGTGTTGCGTGTCGTTCGTTATAATCACAGATGTAATGGTCTATCTATATCTGTGGTTATGATCATAATTTTAGTATAATAAAGCTTTGTAGGTAGACCACAGAAAACGAAACAAAAGTGACAAACGTAAATTATTTTTATTTGTGAGGTAGACATAACTATGTTAGTTCGTTTCGAGTCTCATAATATAACGTTGTTGATTCCTGGTTATTTTATTTGACGATTGTTTACATCAACACTGTTATGGTTTTGCAGTGAAATATTAACAGTGGGATTTATATAAATCTTAAGGGCGAACATTATACCCCTGCATAAAATATGTGGATGAAACTTAAAACAAAATATGAAATGAAACCGGAATAATTGTGAGTATTAACATTTAAATTTTAACTATTTCACATGGCAATATTCTTGTTTAAATAAGGTTTATTCAATCCTAAAAGTGTTTGTTTAAAAGTAAAAGAAAAGTGATTGATATGTAGGATGTGCTATTATATTACAGTTTTTTCTTAATAGTAAAATTGATCAACAGCTGTTTTTTGCATAAAGATAATAATAGTATTCTATGTTTTGTTCTAGTGACGTAATACTATGAGTCTGTGGGATATGAGATATGGCATGATGATGAGATGAGTTGTTAAGATTAAACAGGGACGTCAGCGACGTCCGGGAATGGTGGAATGGGTTATGGAATATGGTTTCCGTGTAACTAATTAAACACGAAATAAATAACCGTTCATCGTGCACTCAACATTGAAGGTTTACATCACCGAATATCAGCTATAAACCGTTATGTTTATGGGAATAAAAAAAAGTTATGATTTTCTCGAGGACCTTTTTTTGATATGAATTTTGTTTATTTATTGTAAATAGACTGAAAACGTAAACATCATTTTATTGATAACTTATTATTTAAGGATTAAGAATTGAGGTATGGTTTCAAACATCTTTTCGTAAAGAAAACGATCCTTAAACTTACCTCAATATTCTTGGATCAGGGTATTTTTTATGCAGTTTGGTAATATTTTTTTTTGATATTATATAACTTTTTTTCGCTAAATTGAACTTGGCGGAACGGAAGAAACTTGATATGCTCAATATTTTTTGGCACCGCGGTACTGGAACGCAAAGGGCAACTGGCCCTTTGTGTTCCGGAGCTGCCATGCTAAAAGGCGTTTATTTTGGAACAGTAACGGGGCATAGCGGCTCTTGAGCGTAAAGGTCAACTAGCCCTTTGCATTCCAGGGCCTAACCTAACCTAATCGGTCTGAGTCAGGGTGACCCAAACCCCGAGTTCACTTCGCTCACTCTTGCGGCCCAGGAAGGCAAAGAGCAATTTCCCCTTTGCGTTCCAAGGCCTAATCTAACAATTCCGAGTCGGGGCGATCCGAATACCGAACTCGCCTTGCTCGGTTTTGCGGCACTGGAACGCAAAAGGCAACTGGCCCCTTGCGTTTCAGGGCCGCGGTGTCTTGATACTGTTTTAAAATAAATGGCTTTAATAATGATAACTTTGTTATTTCTTTTGGTAAAGTTAATACGGTTTTATTAATTTTCTTATAGAAAATAACATACTAAGATGTTCGCAATTAAAATACCCTGTAATTGCTAATTAGCTACGCATAATAAAACGTAGTTTTAAGGGTACCCTTAAAACCACTTATATTAATTTTAAGAGGATATTTTTTTTTAATTTTGTAATTCTCTTATTTACTATTTTATTACGTCAAAGATCCATTTAAATCATTTCATAATTATGTTTAAATAATAAAAATTGTATCGACGATTTACTACGACAACTATTTCACATTATATTCAGCTCGAATATTCATAATTTTAGCAGTTTTATAACTATAGCTAAAACATAGAATTACAATAATTACAACTAAAATATATTATTATTTTTAAATTACAAAACATGCATTTTTATTCTAAACCCTGTAGGTAATAAATTATCATCATTGGTAAAAATGTAGAACGAAATAATATGACAATAAGCAGTACTAACGAAACTAGTGAAAATATTTAACTAACAAAAACAGATGGTCACCATTGCATTGCTTTCATTACTAATGATGTAACATGATTGCGCGGATAGCGTGGGGTCATGATCAATGTGGTTTGAGTTCGAATCTTAGCTACGTTGTTTTGTTTTCATTGATATCAATCTTTAATTTAAAGACGACATTTTTTAATTTTCATTTAGTATTGTTGAATTCGTGACAATATTATTAATAAATAACTTATTAATTTATTATTATTTTGTATATTTACGCTTATTGTTTATTTTCAAAGAAGTAATATATTATTTATTTTTGTTTATTAAAACAAAAATTAACATTTTTTTTTCTAACTAGCCAACTAACCAACAACACACAGAAATTCCTAACAAGGCCATTTCTGCCTGTGTGTAAAAATATTTAACCTACAAAAAGTAAACAGCTGCTGCGCGTTATTTGAACTCGCACCTCTTTCGATTAACGCAATTATGTAAACGCCTTAACCACTGAGCTAGCTGGACTCATATTTTATCGTTGAAATTATGAACTCTACTTGAAATTATGTTGATGGATTATTGTGTATCTCGAATTTAGAAGGTCGTAAGTCAAACTAAGCGTTAAGCTATTTCTTTGATAACGAGACACTGCAATTTTGATGCCTACTGTACAAGAAATGTTCGTCGTTCGGACTTCAGAGGCGCTTTTTCATTTTCCATAATACAAACCCCGTACGCTTAATGGTAAAATACGGAAAACTTGTGATAAGCTGTTGAGGCTTCAATGACGAAGATATCTAGCAGTCAACGACGATATATTACTAGACTCCTAATAACAGGCGACCGATGTCTGTCAACACATTAGGCAAAAAAGTCTTATAACCGTCTTATTTCGACCACTCCTGTGAGCCGTACACATACCTGTGACAGAACAGACCTTGAATTAGCCAATCACAACGCAGTACGCCGTCCCCCTCGCTTACGTAGTACCTCAGCGAGTTGACAGAATAGTTTTTGCTCCTTAGATCGTGCATGCGGAGTCTAATAATATATCGTCGTTGCTAGCAGTAATGGAGAACATAATTTTCGGTATTGAATAAAAAAAAACGAGGCAGTAAAAATAAAACTCACGTATAATTTTACAATTGACAATTTTGTAAGCTATATGTTTTACAGTGTTAATAATATTCTTTGTTCTTTGTTACAGTTGTCAGCAACATTGCTGGTGTTTCTCCACCTATCGATGAACGTCGTCGACGAAGGACATGCCGTCAATCCTAGTGAGTACTTAATTTGGTGTTGTTTTTTAAGTTTTTCATACGACTGATATCAAATCTGATATATTTTGACCTCTTTTTCTGTAATAGCTCTAGTTGATGATTACGAAAGGAGAGCTTGAAAACAATGTCTTGCATTGCTGTGCAGCATTCTATGTAAAACTTAAAACAACATAGCTCTAATAAAATAGATCATATTTCATAACTCCTCGTTTTCACGAGAAACGAGTTAAGTATAAGTTTAATACCAGACTTTTAGTACTTGTCAAGATATTAATATAATCATTTTGTTTTAAACATGTATTGAGAATGTTTCAAACACTTATAAAACATGTATCACACAAGTTTTGCATGCAACATGTTTTTTACATATTTTCGAAAAACGAAAACTTTGCATAAAACATGTTGAACATAATATACCTACTTATACCTCGGTGTAACTCACAATCCTTGCGTGGTGTGATTATTAAGGAGTAAATTAAAAATTCTTAATGTTAAGTGTTTTTAATTATTATTTGTAAGAAAAACGCAAACTTTAAACGAACAATAAGCTGAAATAAAAACACGACAACATTGGCTCCACAAAACACGACGAAAATAGCTGAATTACCTTCCGTTTAATCCAATTATCCGGTCGTTGTAAGCCATTAAATAGGGAAGTTAGGAAACTCTTTCCCTCCTCTGCATTTTATCGTCTGATTAATTTCATTGCGGTTAGTGCGAACAGTAACTTTGCTACGGAAACTTGACAACGGACACTTGTTTTTAATGATCTTCTCGCGCTTGGACATGCTTCATTAACTTTTTATATCGGAATTTTGCATAAAAATGTCCGGAGTACTGTAGCTCTTTAGAAAAATTGCTGAGCTTTTCGACTTTTGGTAGATCACTGAGTTTGCTATGTCTGCTGTGTAGTATCTTCATACAGCATAAGAGCACGAGACTATGTTCAAGGTTAAGACGTAGGTATTTGCCTTGGTTGGTCTGTGGACGGTGGACTAACCATTAGATACGGGGGTAACCTCTCATATCTCGAGCACTCTCGGACCATGCTCTATGCAGTTGATCTTGAGTCATTCAGTCTCGTCCAGATTTGAAATTGACATGACATTTGTCACTATGCTCGTAGGTGGTAAGCTCCTCTATTATACAAATTTAATGAAAAAATATTTTGTAATTAAATTAATAAACAGTAATGTTCCGCAGATTTGATTGAAAATTGAATTATTCAAGTTTAAGTCCAATTTCAGTGGCCGTTCACATTTTAATTACTTCGAACTCTTATTGAAAGTAGTTTCTCCACATCCACAGATTGTACCTACACATACAGTGGGCTCTAAATCGGGTTGCTTTTGTTGTTTGATACTTAAATCCGGGCAGAAGCGTGTATTTGACACAGAAACCCGGACTTACCGCGAGCCAAACGCAATCATCCAGCTTAACTTCACCGGGTAATTCTGGCTGTACAAGTTAAAGCGTAAATAACGAGCGACAGAGTAACCAGTAAAGGCTTTTTAAGAGCATTAAATTTACAACGAAAGTTCCATACAAGTATTCTAGTCCTTATTTGTTTAAATGAATGAACCAATTTTAAGGCAGCTTCGTACGCATAAGATGGATACATTCGGTCAAAAAAAATTCTAACACTAGCCTGGCAAGTCAGCCTATCGCATTCTACTGTTGGTTATAGGCCTGTACCAGGCTGCGCCACATTTTTCTTTTTCGCATCCAATGTGAGCCACTTTCTTAGTGTCTAAACACTCTATGCCGACGATACGCGACGGATGTTCGGCATGCTTACGCCTGCAATGCTATTTGAATTATTTACTGGCCGACAGCCGAACTTCAGTCGGGCGTAAGTTCAGCGGAAATTTGTTCTCACCTCAAAAGTAATAACGGAACCCTAACAGGATCACTTTATTTTGCATTTGTCTGTCCGGCTGTTTAGATAACACGACATGACGCCACGACAGCGCTCGAAACACTGAATATACACACAAAATTGCGCAACTGAATTTCTGCCGCGTAAGTTCGGCACTTATGGTGTGTCATATCAGCCGAATACGTTGGAATGTAAAATCAGCCGCGGAACTTCGGTCGCGTACGGTCGGCATAGTGTGTTTAGACACTTAAGGTCATCGGTTCTTCTAGCTGGGGGCGTTTCGCTCTACGCGGCGCGCATTAGACGGCACGGTTGACATAGTTGCTTAGCGATCTACTACTGCGCACGGAACAAATTCCTGGTGTGGGGAAACGTTTTTTTTTTATAAACACTATACAGTTACGAGTAAATTAGGCCTTTTTACATATAAACAGAGATTTGGAAGTATCTTCTAACTTTTTGTACCTTTTTAGTATCGCTTGCAAAGTTCAAAATATGAAGTTTCATAAATATCGGTTCGGTTATTTAGAAAAATAAGGTCTTGAGAGTTTGTATGAAAAGCCTTTTTTCTTTACACGCTCTTCACTCGTTTGAGTATTATAAACTGATGGTTAACTTAGCTATTAATATTCAAAAGTTTGATAAAGTCATCTTTTGATCAACCGCGTGAAGAAGTTTCGAGAAGCGATCGACGTTGTCAGAAGCAAACATGAGCTGTTGTTTAAGAATTTATTTTATTAATCCATTCTATAATTACAGAAGGGATTATAATTATCTGAAGTTATTATTCGGCGGTGCTTGATACCAAAATAATGACACTTAGTTTTTTTTTTATTATACGTGCTTTGCTGTTCTGCTGGTCGACAGTTGTAATTTATAGATTAGACCGACTGAGCAAAGCGGGTAAAACCTAGTGATCATTGTCAAAAAGAGATGATTCACTTTCGGCCACGAAGACACAAGAAACATATATTTTTGATGAGATTACTTCACTGTGGAGAAAGAAGTCTCATAAAATCTATTTTATGGTGGTATGTAAAATCATCAATTAATGAGTCCTCCAACCTTGGGCGAGGCGGGCGGTACTGCCAGTCTTGCATTGGCATGCACGTTACCATCATCATCATCATATCAGCCGTAAGACGTCCACTGCTGAACAAAGGCCTCTTCTTTAGACTTCCAATAGGACCGGTCGGAAGCGGCTTGCATCCAGCGTGATACTGTGGTCTTCATAATATCGTCTGCCCACTTTGTGGGTGGACGTCTTATGCTGCGCTTCCGGTGCGTGGTCTCCATTCGAAAGCCTTACGGCCCCATCGGCCATCAGTTCTATCTGTGGTTCTACGTCCTATATTACCTGCCCACTGCCATTTCAACTTGCTAATTCTGATGTGTTGGGCTATGTCAATTACTTTGGTTCGTCTACAAAACTCCTCATTTCTGAGTCGATCGCGCAGTGAGACTCCGAGCATAGCCCTCTCCATGCTCTTGGACTATATTGAGCTTACTAATGAAGCCTATACCACGATCTGGGATGCACGATTCGGAGACAAACACGAAGTAAATTCACTAAATATACAAAAACCGTGTGAATAACATTCACAAACATTTGGAATAACAACCATGTCTATATTTAGCTTAAATACCAGAATACCCAAGCTCAAGTACTTGGGATTATAATAATAGATATCTAAGCCTGTTCTGTTTCCGTTTTGAAGTTGTCCCAAAGGGTTTACAACCATGAGCTTCTGTTTGTAACACTTGTAAAGTAAATGTTCGTTTTATTATTCTAGGAATCACTGGGCGATGTGGTCTCTAAGAGACAAAACACTCTAAATAATAAGGAATAACTGGAATTGTTTATATGTCCATAGGTTTTGTAAAGGCAACATGATATATCTAAATAGGATTGCAGAATAGGTTTGATCAATATAATAATCAACTAGCTGACCCGTGCCCACTTCGTTGGCTGGTAAAATATGTATGGTATTTTTATAATTTATAGCCTATAGCACTCACGAATAATGTAGCTTTCTACCACTGAAACAATTTTTAAAATTGGTTAATTACTTCCGGACATTACCCCCTACATACAAACTTTTACCTCTTTATAATATTCGTGTATGTAGATAAATTATAACCTTAATGTCGAGCTAAAAATCTCTTTTTTGGCATCCACATTTTGCCAGTTATCTAGAACTCATATGTTAGGAAGAGAAGACCATCCCTCATAAATAAGTGGGACTCTAAAAATCAAAGAATTACCTCTGTTTCGAGTGAATACCTTATCTCGCGGGACTGTCTTATCGGGTAACCGTGGTCCTGGAACATAAAGGGCTATTGAAGGAACACCGTGGATTTAAAATCAGCACGAGTCTGGCAGTACCTTTCGCTCTACCCTGGGTGGGAAGATCCATTTTAATATTTTACCATGTCGAAACAAAAGACTTACGTTTATTGTGACTGGAGAAGCTAGAGAAACTCTCTCTTATGTTGATTAGTTTTGAGTTGCAAATTGTTAAACAATCTTAGATATTGCTATGCTTCTGTTATTTTCTAGTTGATATTTTCGATTCAGCACGCTACACACAGAATCATAATAACATGTGTAGATGTAGCCGACGTGATGACAATAGTGTATTCCGACGATTAGTACACTCACTATATGTGCGTGCCATTGCAATGCGGAAAAACGCTCAATATAACCGAGTGGACGATGAAGTGAACAGCTACCCTAATAGCTTCGTGTTGTTGTTGTATTTTTTGCTGTAAACAATTTTGAATTTCAAATTTCATCCAGTTTTATGGAAAAAGCTTTGTTTTAATTGCAGCTTTTATAACGTGAAATATCGTCAAAATGGTTATAGAGAGGTAATATTTAAAATTTTTGTTTTGATATTTTTTGCACATTTACTCCGTTGCCTATCGTCATCAACCTTCTTTGATCTTGCTGAGCATGACTGTGATGGCCAAGTTGGTAAGCGGTCTGTAGTACTGATTCCTGCTCGCAATTGTATTTTTTATTTGTTTCATCTTCCACAAAAATGAATCCTTGTTTTGTCCAATTTTTACACCGACCTCTTACTTTGTTAAAGATGAGCTTAAAATGTCAAAATTGGATGTAGGCATTAAGTTTAAAATTTAAATCCCACTTTTAAAACTACTTACCGCTTGAAAGCTTTAACTTAGTGTCAGAACCATAAAATAAATCACGAAGCTATATCCATTTTCCTACTTCTATTCTATTTTAACACAATAAAAGAGTTACCAGCCCAAATCAGCTATTTTTGTTAATTCGTCATTACTGTGTTTATATTCGTAACTAGCGGCCCGCCCCGGCTTCGCACGGGTGGAGGACCCGGTCTAAAACCCGGTCCCGATGGTTACAAACACAACAAAAAAATAATTATCCGAATCGGTCAAGCCGTTTTCATGTTATGTCGTGACAACGGAAAACGGGTTTCATTTTTATATATATAGATGACATTGTTGTACTTCTATGCCATTTCTTTCATTGAAATTTTAGTGGTACACCATTGGAAAGTCATAAATTAACAATTATAAAATCAATGACTCACAACATTGTAATACCCCTGGGTAAACCTGCTGGGGTCGCGGGACTTATTCCATCATCGTGACCCCGGAACATACAGAGCTATTGAAGGACACCGTGGATTTTGGTCAGTATACCTAAGTCTGACACTCCCTGTCGCCCTGTCCTGGGTGGGAGAACGCATTTAATGATATTACCATGTAAAAAAAATACACCCTGGTTGTTGAATATTCCTGGATATTATTAATAGACTTAAAAGCATTAAGTCTTTATCGTATTACAAGGTTTTCATTCGCCGTTGCGCTAAACCTCATCACTCATTCTTGCTCGGCTGCAATCGAGTAATGAATTAACTTCCGTTCTGTTGTGCTAATTAGCTAATAAATAATATACATACCAACTGAATATGTAATGAATGCGTTATACAGTGTGTCCGGTTTCGGTTAAAGCGCGGAGTAACGTTGCAAAATTATGTCAATTATTTTTTTCTTCACGTGGGGTCGGGTCTGGGATCCGGCGGGGGACGTTAAGGGCTATTGAAGGACACCGTGGATTTTAGTCAGTGCATGTCTGACAGTCCCTTCCGCTCTGCCCTGGGTTGGTGGACTCATTTCATGATTTATCCACTCAAAAAAAGTGTGGGATTGGAAACCAATCACTACTGAATGGTGGTATTTCGTCTCTTTCATACTTATCCACCTTTATTTACTTTAAAGATTTATAGAGAATACTCAGTCCAATCTCTATGACTATGAACCATATTGTGATCCTTTTATAGTAACAAAATTGATTGACTTGATGATTATGTGCGTACTCTTTTTTTTGTCGTGGGAAGGGACTGTTAGACTCGTACTGGCTAAAATCCTTATCGCAGTTTTTTTTTTGCGCAGCACAAGCTTTTTACTTACTTTACACTGTTTAAAATATAATTAAGAAAAATGCAACAAAAATCCTTTTTTCAATGTCAATACATAGCTGGTTTTGGTAGAACTAGTAACTTTGAAGACCTTTTAATTGTGCCATCGTAAATGAAAACACAGTAAGTGTGCAATTACAGAGGCGCGGGACGGGTGGCGGGTCACGAAACAGTCAAGATTTCCGCTCACCGTACACCACCAAAACTATAATGTTTGCGTTACCCGCCGCCCGCTCCCGCTGCCCGCCCCGCTGCCTGCCCCGCTGCCCGCCCCGCTGCCTGCCCCGCTGCCCGCCCCGCTGCACGCTGCCACTGTAATTGCACCCATTTAAGTTACTGTGTTTTCTACAGCCATTTAAGTTACTCTGTTTTCATTTACGACGGCAGTATTCATAATAGACGCTCTTCTAGAAGGTTGAAATTCGAGTGACACAATTACGTGGCATTCAAGCTTATTAATAATGAAAGTAAATAAAGAGCGAAACCAGTAGAAGATAACACGCTAAGTGCTTTTGTCTGTCGGCTTTCTGACATGTGAACAAATATTAGTACCGAGTTTCCTTATTGGACCAGGAAAATTCGCATTTGTGACACTCACCACCGCTTTTAGCAAGTGGTTTTGCTTTGATAATAATTTCCTACTGTTCTAATAGTAGCATGATATCTTGATTTAATGTTATTCGCGACAATTGGATATAATATACGGAGTTTACTTGCGACATTCTTCAGAAAAGTCAAATGACAGATGCATAATATTACTAATAAAATGGCATGTGTTTATGATCGTCGGGGTATTTAAAAAGGTCAATTTAGCAGAATTGTAATTAAAATCGTGATGTCACCGTCGTGATGTTATGCTTGTAACCTTCCTCTATAAATGCAATATCCACCCCAAAAAAAATCGAACCAGTAGTTCCTGAGATTAGCGTATTCAAGCAAACTAACAAACTCTTTAACCTTATAATATTAGAACCTATAGATAAAATTCTAAAAACAGTCAAGCAATAGAATATTTTATACCATTTTAGTCTGTCAATAGGATAAAATGGTGCGTTGTTTAGTTATTTGTTGGTCGTCCTCTCAAAATATTTGTTGAATATTGCAGCTATATGACGTACTAAACATATTAGGTGAACACAAATATTGCATAGCATAGTAGAGATAGAATGTGTATTATTTTTTACAACAGAACGATTTCATTTTTCATGCTACAAAATGAAATCCTATAAACCGTAACAATGTCCATATTTTGCTCTAAAATTTTATGTTTATAATAGAATGAAAATTGACAGTAGGTTTGTATGCAGATACCTATACTATTTTTTTTATATTTTGATTTATATCACTTTTCAACCACCGACCTCGCAGACGCAAACAAAAAGATTGATCGCTCGTGATCTTGAAACGGCTGAATTGACTTTGATACAGTATGTCTAAGAACCATCGCTAAAAAGGTGTTTTCATAAGAGTTTTGAAGTCATACACATATCGTTCAAACCAACTCTTCTAGCTCTTCATGCCTCTATATCAATGTCTTCATGTAGTTTAATACACCAACAACACACACATACCACCCCGGGCAGGGCAAGACGGACTGTCAGACTCGTACTGACTAAAATCCACGGTGTCCTTCAATAGCCCTTTATGTTCCGGGGTCACGTTATTGAGATAAGTCCCGCGACTCCGGCAGGCTTTGGCCCTCTAGAGGTCCGTCATCGTGCTGACGTTCTTTGAGGCGTGAAACACAGCGCGCCGTCGACCCAAAAACACACACATTAGAATTAATCTAAGTAAACATCTGCACAGTAATAATAACACATAACACAACCGTTTTCGCTTCCTCATCAACAAGCAATCACAGTTGATAGGATTACGATAAATGGCTATACAGTATCCGACACGAAATTTGACACTATCGTAGCTATATCAACTAGCATTGTGAATTAATCAGTGCTTAGACACTGGCGCAATCAATCCCTATTATAACCCAGTAAGCAATGGAATTGAGAGTAGGAGTATTAATAAGCCATGCCGAAACTATCTGTTTATGTGCTCAGTGCGAGCTTATTTAACTGCGCCCTGATCTGGCCAATTGCGGTCCTGGTTTGGCCATTTCTGATCCTGGGCACATTTGGAACACGCCTATTTTGGTGCTTTTAATAGATCTTGGGATTTGGTGTAAAGTACTTTTAATTTCTATTGAAAGAAAAGTTCGAACCACGAGCACGATTTAAACCTGCTGAGTATCTCCTGATTCGAATGTTTCTTCCCATACAAATCTTTGTATTTCGCGACACATTATTAACGCATGCGTATATTATTATAAAATATTAAAGTACTTATATTTTATGTTTTATAGACTCCAAAGTCACTCCAACTCAAAAAGGATTATTTAGGATCAAACATTCTATATGTCAGATTATCGTCAAAGTACCCATTAGTAAGTAAGCATAGGTAATTTAAATATATTTGTGTACAGACATGTTTTATGTTTTACGATCACATCAGCTAAAAGTTTGTTTTCTTTAAAGTAAACCCCACATTTCCATAAAGATTAATATTAAACAGATTTCTGTTTGTCTAAACATACACTTAAACGATTTTAGCGCCAAAACACACAAGTTAATGGATAAATTCGATAAACCTTTATCGATACGCACCACCACTACTCTATGTTTGCTTTCTCGATGGCAGTGTTGGGCGCGTAAACATAGCATGAGGGGACCCTCAACTGCTCACACGAAATCTACTCTGAAATTTCAAAGTTAAGGTTGATAATTGTGTGTAGCTTAGCGATAATTCGCCGACCATTGGTTATTGCGATGCTTCGTTTAGAGTAAAGAAACCCTTTGCAACGTCGCATTTGGTCTGCGGTTCGGGACTACGTTTTGTGGATTGTCATGTCGGCATGACCGCGTGTGAGTTATGATCTGGGAAATTAGAGGCTGTAGTTGTAAGGTCTGCATGCAAATTAGCATCCGATATGTGGCTTCGTTTCATAGTGTGTGAAGCTATTTTCGGAGAGGGAATTTTATTGCTATTGTAGAAGCAATCTAATGTATAGGTTTGTTTTATCACCTGCGTCGCGTTTTCGTAAAGCTTTAAGAGGAACGAAAGAAAAACGTGAAAAACGTTCCAACAAGAGAATGAAAGATTCAGCTTCTAAACGAGTGTGTGATGGCCTAATTGGTAAGGCGTCTGGAGTACATAGTATCAAGAAGACGTGGGTTCGAGTTCCACTCGCAGCTGAATTTTTCTTTCCTAAAAATGTTTAATATAATAATTATACTTTTTAAATTGCTCGATTTCTGTTTTCTGCTACAAAACCTAAGACTCTATACTACTAAAATAGCTCTACTAAAATCTTTTAAGTATTTTTATCTCTCAGAGGAAATAGTTGTTTGTGAAAAACGTAGAGCCTTGTAAAAAAGCTTTTTTAGTTAAGCAGGTAACTCAAATTAAAATACCAAGAAGATTTTTCAGAGCAAAGTTTCTTGATACTTTAAAAGGTCTTGAAAAAAAGGTGGCAAAACTTGAATTTAAAATCAGACCTTCATCAAAGGTAAACAAGGTTTTTTTTACAAACAATAACGAATCCGCTAATATAAATATCCAACCCAAAATGAAATAGGAACCAACCTAATTGCAGCCGTTGCGCTGAAATGGGTCGTGCGCATTTTTGGTGGGCGAAAAACAAAAGTTTTATTGGAGTGGGGCATTCAACACAGGAGAGCCGTTTCAGCTTTTGAGCAGGTTAATGTTCATCACAGGAAACAAGGGAGCCGGGCGAAAATTCACTGCACTTTGTACATATACCCGGGTATTTCGCGCAACTCGGCCGCAGTTTAGGGTGTTTTTTGTATGGCCATTATGCGAATCTGCGAACTGGCCAGTAATTATGGGCTTTGTTTAATCAACTTGACTTGCTTTGCATTTTTGAAAATGGAATACGACCTCTTCTTCTTCTGTGTAGGCCTTTTTATATTTATTTAACCAAAAGTTGCAATAAAAAACCAGCCTTGTTTCAATACAAATAACTGTCATTTTTATGGACTTACCAGTAGCAGCCACATAACGATAACCTTATTTTGACAAAAATGAAGATCATTATAAAGTCGTCAGTTAATTATTCAGGAGTAAAATAGCTATTCGCATGAATGTCTAATGTGGCTACCGCGGCCCTGAAATGAAAAAAACACAACCTTCTCCTGCACCCAGAGTGAACGAAATCAATTGATGATTTTCTATTCCAAAAGCAGCGGCATGCGGGCGGCGAGTAATGTGCAACTCGCCGCCCGGCCATGGACCATGCCCGGGTCGATGGCGCGTCGTGTTTCACGTGTGCCTCCAAGCGCGTCTGCAAAAATAACGGGGTTCCCTATAAGAGAGCCAAAGCCTGCCGAGGTCGCGGGACTTATCTTATCACCCTGGAACGTAAAGAGCTAATGAGGAACACCGTGGATTTTAGTCAGTACAAGTCTTACCGTCTCTCCCTCCCTGCCATCTCGGCCTCATTTGATGATTTTACCAAAAAAAAAACCCAAAAGGCAGGTCCCCTTTATGTCCTACTTCTATCATTTCAACTCTGCTAGCTTAGAATACGAAGCTACCAGTGTCGAAATGCCCGTTTCGCACAACTGTTCGGCGGTTTTTTGTGAATCTATTGTGAACTCTCGTGACTGCGAACTGACCGGTATTGCTCGATAGTTATGGCTTTTATTGGTTGCGTTCTAAGCGGGGCAAATGAATTGTCTGCAGTACTGTAGTCGCCATTTTTGGAATGGAAATGTTAACCATTACGCGATTTCTCTTTAACTGTGTTGGATCGTTGAAATTAAATTCTAAAATGTATCTGCGTAAAATAATACAGACTTGTACGAATTTCTGTGCTTAGAAGTTTTGGTCGTATCGGTAAACGTCACTTATTCGCCTGCAACATCAGGGGTATCCCTGATCCTACGCGTTGCTGACTAGACTATTGCAGATTTTTATGGAAGCCTCTTTTGAAGAACCCGGGCTGTATACCTCATTGAGAAAACGTTCGTATGGGATCTTATTCTACAACTTATCGTTTAACACGAGAGAGATTATCGTACAGTTACTTTCTTATGCTTAAATTAAATAGAATGTTTCTCTTATTCACACACAATTCAACAAACAGCCATCAAAGTCAAGGAACAGAAAGCATCATTATATAATATTTAGAGGAGAAAAATAAGCAATAAAGTGTGGGCCACATTCGACCCGATATGGGCGTATGATGAGCGGGCATCGCTGAATAATGTATGAAGGACCGGAACTACCCGACGGCAGATAACTTCGTGGCCAATAAACAGGGCCCTAGTAAAAGTTATAGGGGAATAATGGATATTTATTTATCATAATAACTGTTTTATTTTTTGGGGGAACAAGTAAAAGAACTGGCTTGTCAATAACAATTAGTGGTATACATTATTCTGTGTGAATGTTAGAAAAGACGTGCTGTGACGTCCCAAAATCCACTGTTATGACGATTAGAAGATGATGTTGTGATGATCTGTGGCTGTTACATTGTTGTTCTACGAATGACTAACGAATTACCCTGACCCTGTCGGGGACGTAAAGGGCTATTGAAGGACACTGTTTAAGTGAGTAATAGAAATATTGATAAAAACACATTTGTAAAAGATTCTAAGATATATTTGTGGACTGTATTGTAAAAAAACAAAAAAATATTATGATAGGTGTCAGTGTGACACAATGCCATAGAGAACTACAGTTATTTATACTCTTTTCTTGAACATTCCGCCCCCCAAAGAACATAGTTCTTTAATAAACAAACTTGGCTTGACACACTACCGAACCTAATAATACAACACTAAACTCTGACATAAGATTAAACTACCTATAGGTTACATATTCTTAACCATAAGTAATAATAATAACTCAACACTATGTGCAACAAAAAAAAAACAACTTAAGTACCTGCAATGGTAGAAATATCTGATAATTAGATATTAAAAACACAATGAAAACAGTAGTTAAACACAAACAAAATATTTAAAATCTCTAAGAAACAGAACAGAAAAGTAACTACGTTTTATTTTGTGATAACACAAATTTTACTAAGTGGACGCTTAAATTCTCCAGTTTTGCATTTAACTGACACAACACGTGTTATATTGTCCGGACCTGGATGTTTTTGAACAATTTTACCAAGCATCCATTTAGCAGGAGGAATGTTATCCTCTTTGAGTAAGACAATATCACCTACATTTGGTTCAGCCCCTTTCGAATTCCATTTATACCTTTGACTAAGACTGACAAGGTATTCACTTGACCACCGATTCCAGAAATCATTTACAATTTTTTGAGTAAGTCGCCATCTGTCTAAACTTGTTACATTACATTTAGAACAATCTTGGTCAGCTACATTGACTATCGGTTCACCTACTAAAAAATGGCCTGGTGTCAAAGGGAGTGGGTCATTCGGGTTGTCACTAAGTAATGTTATAGGTCGCGAATTTAAGCACGCTTCCACTTGAGCCAAAACTGTTGCCATTTCCTCATACGTCAGTGTAGTATTCCCTACTATCTTCCGCAAGTGTGTTTTGGTACTACGAACGCCAGCCTCCCACAACCCTCCAAAATTTGGTGAATGTGGTGGTATAAAATGCCACGTCGTTCTCTCTAACGTCAGCAACTCCGCTATTTCCTTGGGAAGAGCTGATTTGGCACTGTTGAACATGTCTCGCAATTGTTTGTCAGCGCCAACAAAATTTGTACCATTATCGCTGTACAAGTCTTGACAGTGTCCTCGCCTAGCTATGAAACGTTTGAAAGCTGCTATAAAACCTTTCGCAGTCAAATCAGTAACAGCTTCCAAGTGTACTGCTCGGGTCACCATGCAAACAAAAAGGCATATGTATCCTTTGTATGACTTCGCTCCTCTGCCTGGTGAGAATCTGATACTCACAGGCCCACAGTAATCCACTCCAGTAGATTTAAATGGTTTACTAGGTTTTAATCTCACCTCTGGAAGTAGACCCATTAAAGGTACAGACTTCTTTGAAGAATATCTTAGACAAGTTACACATTCTCTAAAACACTTTTTAACTCGTTCTTTAGCACGTAAAATCCAATACTTAGTTCTCAAGACATTTAACATAAGCTGTGGACCGCCGTGTAATGTTTTGTGATGAGCATCGACAATTATGAGCATGGTTAAATGATTTTTGGCAGGCATAATAATCGGATGTCTCGTATCATAACACGCGTCTGCTTGATTTATACGACCGCTGACTCTTAATATTCCTTTTTCGTCTAAAAACGGACAAAGAGTTCGTAAAGGACTCTTTTTAGGTACACATCCTCGATTTCTAAGCTGTTTTATGTCATCTGAAAATTCACGATCTTGAATTAGTTTAATAAATGTCAATAAAGTTTCATCTTGTTCGGTTGTGGTAATAAATCTAGGTAAACTTCGACGTTCATTTTTAGGTAACTTAAAATTCAATATTCTTCTACAGTATGACATTACCTTTAATAATCGCGACAATGATGAAAACCTTAAACAAAAACATGGGTCGTTTATATTAGTAGCAACCACTAAAGAATTGACTTTTTCTTCTTCATGTGTATCTGTGACATTTGTAACTGTTTTTTGTATAATTGTATTTGCCAGCCATTGAGGTCCTCTCCACCACAATTCATGACTTGCTAAGTCTCGTGCTTGTAAACCTCGGGACGCACAGTCCGCAGGGTTTGTATCCGTAGTCACATGACCCCACTGCTCATAATCTAAAATATTTAAAATTGTAGACACTCGATTACTCACAAACGTAGTCCATCTGCTTGAACCTCCTTTGAGCCATGCTAAAACAATAGTTGAATCTGTCCAACCGTATAAATTCTCCTTGGGTATCTCCATTACTTGTGACACTTCAAAAATTAGTTTAGCAGCTAAAGTTGACCCACACAGTTCTAATCTCGGAATCGAAATTTCCTTATCAATAGGCGCAACTTTGGTTTTCGCAGTTACTAAATGTACATGAACATTATTAGACTCATCAGTAACTCTTATGTATACTGCTGCTGCAAATGCTGATTTTGAGGCATCTGAAAAAACATGCAGTTCGGTTTTAGAACTTCGTGTGACATTATACCATCTTGGAATGGTAAGTTCCTTTAAGTCCATAAGATCACTCTTATACTTTAACCACTGTTGAAGTAACTCTTCTGTTAAGCAGTCATCCCACTTAAGTTTTGATTTCCAAAGTTTCTGTATAAATATTTTAGCAACAATTACCACAGGAGCAATCCAGCCTAATGGGTCATAAAGTTTTGCTATAACAGATAGTACATGTCTTTTAGTGATTGGCTCTTCGGTTTGAGGTAATTTAAGCACATATTCAAAGTTATCAGATTGCCGGCACCAACTTACTCCAAGTACTTTTATACAATTGTTAACTTTGATACTTGTTTTTTCATCTTTTTCATTTTTACCAATTTTATTCAGAAATACGTCACTGTTACTGTTCCACTTTTGAAGTTCGAACCCACCTGATTTCATCAATTTGTTCATCTCCTCATGTATTTGTAACGCTTCTTTTATTGTTTCTGCTCCTGACATTAAATCATCCATGTAATAATCCTGTTTGGCTATTTTTGCTACTAACGGGTACTTATGTTCCTCAAGTTCGGCTAGTCTCTGTAATGATTTTACTGCTAAATATGGCGCACATGCTGTACCAAACGTTAACTTCGTTAGCTTGAAATGCTGTATGGATTCAGACGGATCAAATCTGTACACGATTCTCTGAAAATCAGCGTCTTCATCTGTGACTCGCACCATTCTATAAAATTTTACAATGTCTGCTACCAAACATATTTTATGATTTCTCCATCTCATTAAAATGTGTCTCAGATCTTGTTGTAACTTTGGCCCAACAAGTAAATCGTCATTCAATGATACGTTGTTTTTTCCTTTGCTTGACGCATTGAAAACCACTCTCACTTTTGTTGTTTCCCTATCTTCCCGCACAACAGCGTGATGAGGAAGATACACGGCTCGAGTATTCTCTATCTCTTTCTCACTCAGTTTTGTCATGTGATTCATACTTAAATATTCTTCAAGTACTTTGTTATACTCTGTTCTCAATTTTGGATCTCGTGTTAACCTTCTCTCTAAATACTCCAACATCTTGATAGCTTTCTCCTTTGAATGACCATACTGACACTTCGGATCTTCCGTGGCAAAAGGTAATCTAACTACAAATCTACCGGTATCATCTCTAGTAGTAGTTAAATCAAATAAACTCTCACACTTCTTCTCACTGTTAGTCATTTCTCTTCGTATTGTGTTAGGTTCATTTTCCATTTCCCAAAATTTCTTGAGCAAATCATTATCTTCCAAATGAACATGCATACTAGTAAGACTAGTTTCCTCTGACGAGTTAGATCCTTTTGTTACTTTTCCTGAAACAATCCATCCTAAAGTTGTGTTTTGTGCTATCAAAGTACCTTGAGTTTGCTTAACCATTCCATCAAGCAATATTTCACCATACACTTCTGCACCTAATAGTATATCAATCTTACCTGGTGTTGTATATGTAGGATCAGCTAAAGGTAAATGATTAATTTCAACCCATTCCTGAGAACTCAGTTTGACTGTGGGAAGTAAAGATGTTAAAGAATGCATTACATAAGCGTCAATTTGGATTATGTCGACTGGATTATAGCGTGATTACACTTGAAGTGAAACTCTGTGTTTTATTCTCGTATGACCATCTCCCAGACCTGACACAAACCATTTACAGGTATGCGCGTTAACCCTAGTAATTGAACAGTAGCCTCGGTAATTAAAGAGGCTTGAGACCCTTGATCAATTAAAGCTCGAATAATTTGTTTACAACCATTTGAATTAAATACCTGAAGTCTAGCCGTGGCGAGCAGCACTCTGGTGGGCTGCAGCTCCTTCCTAGTAAATGTAGTAGTAATGTGCGTGTCACCTCGTGATGTGCTCGGTTTCTCATGTTGTTCACTCGATGACACTGTTACCTCACTCGCTGGTTTGGTTGTCTCTTGATATTCTCTCTCAAAATGTAGCATAGTGTGGTGTCTTCTTCCA
This sequence comes from Agrotis ipsilon, assembly GCA_028554685.1. NCBI lineage: Eukaryota > Metazoa > Arthropoda > Insecta > Lepidoptera > Noctuidae > Agrotis > Agrotis ipsilon. The sequence continues at coordinate 3,568,685 of CM052961.1, read as the reverse complement.
CATTTTCGGCAGCTCAATGGTTGACGACACTTGTTTACACTATGAGTGGGTGACAAGCAATTGAAGCATAACTTGCTGTTCTGCACAAAATCTTGTCTCTCTTTCGTTGTCATAAGACTAAAACGTTTGCAGCGATATACGTAATGATTTTCCTTACACATGGCACACTCAACCTCTTTAGTTTTAGGTTTATTTTCAACAGCTGATGTGTGAAACGTTTTTGGTTTGAGTGTAGGTTTCACTGTATGCGTCGATCGTTGGGTGTTCGAATCAATCATCTCTAAAGACCTAAACCTGTACTCTAAATAATCTCTCAACTGTGACCAGGTAGGTAGTTCGTCGCTTAACGTATTAAGCTTTTGTTCCCACTGTTTTATTGATTCATTGTCCAACTTTGCGACGGTTAGATACACAATAATAACATCCCAGCCATCCGTGTTTATTCCAATACTCTTAAATGACTTCAAGCACGTGGATGTGGTATCTAGTAATAGTTTTATTGCAGACGCCGACTCATTTGTTATTTTCTTAAGAGAAAACAAGTTTTTCAAAATAGCGTTGCAATTATATCTCTTGTTATCATACCGTTTTATCAACTGAATCCATGCCTCCTCATAGTTTGCATCAGTAGTTGAATAGTTCCGTAGAAGATCTAAAGCTTCACCCGCTAAATTACTTTTCAAATAATGTAGTTTTTGAACTGACGTTATGGTTTTATTATTGTGAATCAATGACGAAAACATATCATAAAAAGTTTGCCATTCTTCATATCGTCCCGTGAACGTAGGTAATGTAATTCGCGGTAGTCTAATATCTCCATAACTATTCTCGTTACTAATATCGGTTCTCGTAGTGATTGGTGCTTGAGTACATGGCGGTGTCAAAAACGGTTGCAAAGCATCTCGCAAAGACGTTTTATATTGAACGTAAAGTTCCTCAAACTGCTCGTAATAACCTTCGGTGAAGTATGGCTCTTTCTTCTCCTTAGTGGCCTTGGACAGGATAATCTTGTGTTCTTCTTTGAATTCTTTGTATTGTAGCTCAAGTACCTCTAAACGTGTTTCCAAATAAGATTTCTTTATCCTTTCTTTTGGTGTTTTTTTAAAGTTAAAGTGTTTTTTTTAAATACCTGAAGTCTAGCCGTGGCGAGCAGCACTCTGGTGGGCTGCAGCTCCTTCCTAGTAAATGTAGTAGTAATGTGCGTGTCACCTCGTGATGTGCTCGGTTTCTCATGTTGTTCACTCGATGACACTGTTACCTCACTCGCTGGTTTTGTTGTCTTTTACTATACTCACTCAATCTCTCTGTCTTAATCCGGCTCGTATGTGACCAATATGTTTAAGTGAGTAATAGAAATATTGATAAAAACACATTTGTAAAAGATTCTAAGATATATTTGTGGACTGTATTGTAAAAAAACAAAAAAATATTATGATAGGTGTCAGTGTGACACAATGCCATAGAGAACTACAGTTATTTATACTCTTTTCTTGAACAGACACCGTAGATTTTAGTCAGTACGAGTCTGACAGTCCCCCCGCTTTGCCCTGGGTGCAAGGACTCATTTGATGATTTTACCACGCTAAAACAAAAAGGGTTCTTCGGTCACGGTTACAGTGTAGTGTACACTGGAGCAGTGACCCTTATTGGTATTACTAATCAATAGAAGAATCACTTTGGATTTTAGTCAGCACCACTGTAACAATTCTACAGCTATACAAAGGGCGGGAAATTCATCAAAGGAGTCCTATTCGACGATTTGGTCACACAAACAAACAGTACGATTTATATATGTAGGTATAACACTTTTTTTCTGGGCACTCCTGTAAAGCGCGTCACACACGGCAAAGCTAGTATAATATTTTATCATAATGTACTATATCGCTCGCCATACAATTCAAAGGACCATCTGTGTGATGGTCCTTTGAATTGTATGGAAAATAATATATATTTCAAATTTTCGTATCTTAAGATAGAGAGCGATATGACAATTTCTTATAGTAAGATATAAAATATATCTTACCTTAATATCTTAACATACAAAATACGTCATCGTAATATATAATAATATAACATCTTAAGATAAAATATTACAGTATCTTAGCCGTGTGTGATGTCCTGTAGGGCTACAGATGCAAAGCTGCAGACTGAAGTTAGTAGGTAATAAGAAGCAAGTGTGAGCTTAAAAAGTGTAGTAAAGTCAAGCAATATACTCGTACAAGTACTAAATTTTTGAGTCTATTTTCTCTCATAAGCGAGCTAGTGGCAATGTAGTAAATATTACCCTTAGTTCTCAGAGAAGTAGTAACACCCTGTTTTATATTATGTAGCAATCTTGGCAATATGAATTAACTATGTAGTGCCAGGGGCTTCGAGCGTATTTCTGTCGAAAATTATCATCCCACGGAAACATTGTACTTATTATCATACTTGTATTAATCCACCTTATAAACTATTATACTGAACACATCCAAATTAGTTTCGTAGTTTTTGTGTAAAAGAGTAAGAAAAATCCATCCACCAATGAATAAATACATTATTATTATAGTGAAAATGTAAAGGGGTGATGGGACCCTGGGTCGTGAAACACAGGCCACCTAGCCTAGCTTAGGCACCAGTCTTCCACAGTAAACAGGGTACAGGTACAGGGTAATAATATAGGCAGTGATTTTTTTTCTTAAATCAGCGGGTTCGATTCCTGGCCAACTTTATTAATTTTTCTAAAATCCAATGATGCAGTTTTAGTTTTCGTCAAAATCGAGACTCCTTTCAACATTTTTCGATATTCCTCATAGTTTCGAAGATAGCCATCCACGCCCAGTTGAAAAATTCACCCTGTATAATTACCTGAATTGTGTATCTTTGTGGAATCTGAACAATTTCAAATGATTTTTGTGAGAAAATTGATTTGATTGATTTGAACTTTCGCATTTAAAAAAGTTATGAGAAGTAAAATAAGATTATGATATAATTATGAACAAAAGCTATCTTAGAAATCTGAACAAAATATAATGGTAACGTATGTTTTGATGCTTTCCAAAACACTAAAAAATATTTAACTTGACCTTTGATTTTCTGGGACATTTCATTACTACTGTCTGTCACTTAAAGTTGACTCATTTATTTACACTGTTGTGGTACACAACGCGGATTTTATACCACAAGGTATACATAATACTAGCCTATAAATTTTCCCTCTTCTAGGACACAGGCCTCCTCTTTATGAGACGGAGCTGCTGAGCAGGTTTTAAAGCTGACAGATTTCAAAGATAAAATCCTCTCAGGTAACTGCTGAAAAATTATGCTTTCAAATATAGTGTGGTTTAGCTTCAAAATTCCAGACTTATTAAAGTGACACCGTGTGTCATACCACACGATTAATTTTTCACACACAACTCTAGTTAAAAGGCTGTGATAAATTAGTTAGGCAGTTTAGTAGGGGTGTGTTTCTGAACGAAGATCACCGTGTTAGCGGATCGGTAGAGATGATTCGTAGAAACATATTTTGGGACTATTTTTATTAGACAGCGTCACATAAAGTTCTTATAAGTTGTAAAAGATAGTATAGCATAGTGACCGATTCTATTTAAGGGGAAATATGGGAGGAATACATTCAACTGTGGTTAGAGGTCTTTAGTAAAGTTCTGCTGTCCGCTCTAGTCTATGCTGAATGGAAGGAATAAATAATGAATGATGGAGTTGCCAACCTAAAATATTATTCGACAGAGTTGCCACACATACGTATCATAAGACGAATAAAAATATAACAAACGGATTTGTGAGAAACTTGGAACTTATGATGTTAATCCAGGTTATAAAATCTTGAACAATTATAATGTATAAAACGTGTTGGTTACTGTGTTGAAAAATTAAACCTATAAACCAAATTAAATGCCGTATAATCCTGAATTAGAACGGATCTGTCATTTAAACGCCATATTCATGCATTATTGCGTAAATTGACATGCATTTACGCTTTATGCTTAAAGTGCTATTCGACAATTCGTAATAGTTATCGGAATGCAATTCGTTGAATGTGTTGAAACGGTTTTAGTGGTTTGTTACCTATTAGTTGTATGATGAGTTTGTGTGATATATCCATCCAATTAGGATCAATTCGCAAACCGTTAAGCTTATGGTGATTTAAATAGGTTTGTTACACCTTTACAAACAAATACCACTCTACGGAGAAATATAAACGAAAACGAAGAATACCTCTTTTTTTACGTGATAAAATCATCAAATGAGTCCTACCACCCCGGGCAGGGCGGGAGGGACTGTAAGACTCGTACTGACTAAAATTCACGGTCCCCTCCAACAGCCCTTTATGTTCAGGGGTCACGGTAATGAATAATAAGTCCCGCGACCCCGGAGTCCGGAGCTTGGAAGAAAATTCAAAGTCACATTGTGGTTGTGTCCCTTGAAAGCATCTTCGCTTTTAACTTCCATAATAATTTTACGTCCCCATAATTATGAAATTCACGTATGATAATTACCTTACTTCACACGCGCGCAAAGCCACGGACATAAACTAGTCATGCAATAAATGCGAACATATTCAGTGTATTATGTACCTCAACGTGAGGGAGAACGGCTCATAATCCACCACGCGGGCTTAAAGTAGTTTCCTCATTATGTTTCCATTCGATATTTTAGTTTCAGCAGCGATTAAATCCATTGGACAAAGCGTGTAAAATTAGAGTGAGCCTGCTTGGGTTGAAAAATTTCTGGATTGATAGTTTGTGAGCACTTTTGGTGCGCGATGGTCAGATTTTTCATTGCCATCATCAATTCATCCCGATTTATTTGGATTCCGAAGTCATACAGACTGACTGTTTAAAGGATACGGTGGTCCTTTTTATTGATTTTTTTGTCAGGTGGTAAAATCATCAAATGGATCCTTTCCTCCTGAGGTATTCCACAAAGGGCACCCGCTGACAATGGTACCTGAGTTTTTCGGCACCTTATCTTAAGGCCCCTGTCAAAATTTTTCGCAGGTGCCAGGTGCCCTTCGTGGAATACCTCTTCCTCCTTGCTGGAGTGGAAGAGACTGTCCGACTCGTAGTGACTATAATCCACCGGTGATCCTTCCGATCATTCTTCCTTTACGTTTCAGGGCCACGGTATCATGTTTAGGCAGTCTCACGACCCATAATGAAATGCCTAAGATCTTATTTAGACAACGCATGAAGTTGCATGCAAGTTTGACTACATTGCGGACTGTAAAAGGGGCATTCAGAAACCAAACAAATACCGCAATGTACTGAAACTTGTGTAACAAGTTCTTGCATTTTCTAAACAGGGACTTAAATGATATTTGCCTTTTCGATTAACATTGGCTTATTTACTGGGCTTTTACGTCTCTGGTCTGGAATCATCTTAATTCATACCCTCCAAATGACCTCCAAACACCGATAACATGAAGATACAACTTAATCCATAAATTATCTCGCTCATTTCCCTTGCAGGATAAACAGGGTCACTCAATCAAGTGCCAGTGATCGTGGTAAGCGCTTAGACCTCGATGTATCAGCGTCGGTCGAGTCTTTAGTTAACGAGTAGCCGAGTCTTTCCCTCTTAGGGAATTACATTCGCTGTTAAGTAGGATACGAATTTGATGGATATTTTTACTAGCTTTTACCAGCGACTTGACACGAAGTTGAAAAATTTCTCACGGGAACTTATTATGAGAGACTTAAGGTGGCCTGTGTGTTCGTGTCTATAAACTATCTGAATGAAAAAGGAGTAAACGATACTTAAATATAAATGAAAAAGGAGTAAATGATACTTAAATATAAATGAAAAAGGAGTAAATGATACTTGACGTCTGATAGGGGAGAATGGAAGAAAAAAACGTGTTGTGCCGACTCCAAGTATAATGAGATATGGGCAGGAAGATGATGAATCTATCTCTGCGACTTTCATCCAGATCCGTTTAGCCGTTGATTTTTGTTTAGAAACAAACTGTCTGTGTACGTGTGTACAAAGGGAATTCCTTTAAGGGAAATCTTAAAAAAAATCCCTTTATAGAGCCAAACGCCTGCCGGGGTCGCAGGACTTTCTAAGCTGGTTATAATCCTGGAACATTAAAGGCAAATTAAAAAACACGGCATTTTGTTTTGCAGTCCCTTTTAACGAACATTCATTTGATGACCTTACCTTACTTAAAAAAAATCAAGCGTAAGTATAGTATAGTAAATTGAATGTATTTGCGACCAAATAGAAATAAAACAAGAAAAACTGTTAGGGAGACTATAACAAACTTAATCATCTGTTCAGAAACAGACTTGTATTCCTATTATACGAAACAAAGCAACAAAGTAAAAAGACATTTAATATTTAAAAACATCGCCCACGAATTTCTTTTCTCGGTTTGTTACGGGCTTAATAATTCCAAAAGGGCTTATCTGCATCAAGATTATAATTACTTGGTCTTTTAGGCCGCTCGTACACGGACTACTCGAGCAGTCACGGTACGGTTGGTTACGATTTGCAAGTTACAAGTAGTTGTTCTGCGTCTAATTGTTTGTGTATGTGATATGTGAGATTTATGGCAAGCTTCAAAGAAAACTCACCTCTTTTGTAAGTGGCATTACTACCAAGGGGTGTGAGATTTCTCCGAAGCTAACGGACGTGATGTTTGTAAACGCATCCACGCGATACGGAAGAAATTCCCAGTAAAGGCACAAGGTTTTTTTTTTTCAAGAAAAAAGATAACTTGCTCGAGCCCTTCCATTCAAGTACTTGAATCTGCAGTTGGCACCAACTGCTCCTGAAGCAGTGCAACTGTTCGAGCGGTTCGGTGTATATGCCGTGGAGGTACTATGACTGTAGTTCGCAATGAACCGCACCGACGGCCTCAAGAAGTTCGACTGCTCAACCAGTGGATAGTGACTGCTTCTATCAATCCGTGTATGGCCGGCCTTATACCGCCTAGATGTCTTAAGGCGACAAGGTATTGTGAGCTCAACAATTAATCAAGCCAGTAGGAAGTAATGTTATTGTTATCCGCTCAATTTATTATCATTTTAAAGTATCTCCGGAGTAATTCAAAATTCCTTTGTTAGAAATTATAAAAGGGTTTAATCCTTTTTTGAGTGAATTTCAACAGGTCCTATAAAATCTTCATTTCCGTGGTTTTTTTAATCTTAAGCTTTTTTTAAAAAAAGAAACGCTTTTATTAAAGTTTTTGATAATTTATATATTCTTGCTTAATGTCTAGCAGATAACTTAAAAAACTAACGAGATATAAGGATTTAAAAATTTCGTGCCACGGCGATGAAACATGCGTGCACGGCAATGAAACAAGCGCCCACGGCAATGAAAGAACTGTGGCATAGCAATGAATCAATCAATCAACGATGAGTACAATGTATGCTAAAATTAGAACTACAATTATATTCAAACTGATTGGCAGACTTTGACAAAATAATATTATGCATCATACCGACATTTGAAATTTAAAAAAAAATCGTCTCGTACATGTTTATTTTCAAGCCCATAGCCCACCCATTGTGAAACTCAGTCGAGGCCATCAATCATCATGCTGAGTTCCTCCATCGACTTGCCATGACTATGATGTCGTCGGCAAATCGAAGGTGAGTGATGTTGATGCTAAGTCCTTGTCATTCCAGGAGCTTGAAGGCGTCTTCCATTGTGGCAGTAAACAGTTTCAGGGAGATAACATCCTTCTTACGCCTCTTCTCAATGGAATCGCCTTCGTGCTCTGCTCCTGTACTCGAACCGACATGGTGGCGTTATCATACAAACACTTGAACACTTTGATGTACCGATAGTCAATACGGCATCGCTGGAGTGACTCAAGTACCACCCATGTTTCCACCGATACGATGGCTTTCTCATAGTCCACAAACGCTAATGGCAAGTTATACTCTTCGGTCTTCTGTATAACTTGCCGCAGCGTATGGATGTAGTGTATGGTACTATAGCCTCTTCGGAAACCGGCTTGTTCGGGAGGCTAGAAATCATCAAGTCTGACAGTCATGACTCAGAAGCATGATGGGTCTGTAGTTCTTCAATACGCTGTTATCAACTTTTTTTAAGAAAAGCACCACTTCGCCTTTGCTCCATGCTTCAGGCGTTTTGCCCTAGAACAGGACGGTATTAGTGAGCTTCTGGAGGACTTTAAGTACCGGTATTCCACCCGCTTTCAGAAGCTCTGAAGTGACTTAGATATACGTCTATTTAGCTGCTTATATGACTTCGCGTCATTGGAAGACTGTAACTGTAGCAAATCTCGTTCAGACATGAGGTTTAAGGTATGCTCGGTCAATAAGTTCTCAGGGAAAGCAAAGCGATTAGAAAGCTCGAGTTGATTTCGGGGTTCTGAATATGGGACCGAGTAGGTGGGAGCGTAGACTTCATCAGGCTGGACCTAAAGCCAAATCTAAAGAGAGACCAGAGAGAAACAATCTAGAGTTAACTTGACGAGTTTGGTACTGTCAGTAAACGGTATTACCTGAATCGCAGGTGGCAAAAGATGTTTTCTTTGCCTAATCATACCATGGCGATGAAAACACAAGTCACGGAAATGAAATACCTGGCCACGGCAATGAAACTAAATTGTTTTACAAGGCATGGCAATGAAATTTTTTTAATTGCCATGTCTTTTTTTTCATTTCCATAGCAAATTTCGGCCACGGAAACCACGGCAATGAAAACACGTCGATGAAAATCAAGGCAAAAAATATAAATAACAAAAAATCTATTAATTATTCGAAGAAATAAGCACCTCACAAATGAACATATGAGGAATGGTGTTCTATCGAATGTTTACTCATGAAGACAAACTTATTCAAATATCAGTTATATCTATCCACGGCGATGAAAGAAATTTTTTCCAGTAACCTAAAAATGGATTATTTAAATTTATGGTGCGAAAACGCAGGCACGTGTGTACTTCCTTCCACGTTGAGCACTTAGGCAGCACTAATATGCAACGTTTAGCATACCGGTAGGGGGAAAGAAAGTAGTAGGTAAAACAATATCCTTGGACATGATTAGGACACGGCGATGAAGGGTAGTTCTGGGACAAGTGATTTTTTATTAACCATTCGTTGTTTTGTTTAAATATTTGAATAAATTTATTCTGTAGCAATACTTTAACTATTCATGTATCAAATAAAACGAGGTTTTAGTAGAAATAACCAATAGATTTTTATGAATGTGGAATAATACACAACAAGGTGAAGTGTGGACAAACACGGCAATGAAAGATTTCGAGGTTTAATATATTTTTTTGGAATATCCATTAATCCAATTAAACAAACATTTAGTGCTACACATAGATTACTATTTCACATACCCGGAAAAAAATTTGAGAACGTTATAACTATGTTTTTTAATACCGATTTCATTGATGCCACGCAATTTTCGGTCCCGGGAAATTCACTCTTTTATTTCTTTCTCAGTTTTTTTTTGTTTCTGTGAGGATGTACTCCAAGTCGTTATAAAGTTAGAAGTTTTTTTTAATCAGTGCATGCTATTCGTTTTAAACTAGCATATTATTGCAAATTATTGTAGAAAAGGATGTGATAAAAGAAAGGTGCTGATAAAGGAATGCAACTATCATAACATGCTGAGATAGGGGCCTTTTGGCCTCGTACAGGACCGAAATTGATCATTTTATGTTATGTATGTTATCTGCAATTTTAAGTTTCTGTAAGAGTCCAATTAAACTTTTTCTTTCTTTATTTTCTTTGTAACTAACTATCAGCACTTACCATTAAGCGAGACAGTGGAAAACGAAGGTCTATCGTGAACAAAATGGTGTAGGGTCCGCTCGCCCCTTGGATCTCGCCCCTTATGATTAAAATGACTGACTCGCCCCGTATTTATTTATTTTGGTGTATCCATTCGCCCCTTATGAAGGGGCGAGTTGAAAATTGACATTAAAATAATTATTTTGGTGTACCCACTCGCCCCTTGCGGCATTTCCATTGAAATTTAACCAAGAAAGGTACAGTCAGACAGAAAAATGATAACAGTAAGAATAACACTACGTTTAATTACTTTAGTCAACTATATTTGTAATCTCACAAACTCGTTGTGATACTTGTATGGTTTGTGCTACCTGTAGAGAGTCTTATTACGTCGTAAATAATTAATTTGATAAACCACATTTTCACAAAAATTCTAAGAATATCGCGAAAATTAGACAATAGCTGTAATCAGCAAAAGTACTAAGCAAGCATAAGTTCGAAGTTGAAAAATTACCTGAAATTGTCTGTTCATTGACTTACCAACAGAAGTACTAGATATCAAGAGTTCAAAGTGATATTCATTTAAATATTTCTCGATTACCTGAAACTATCTTGTTCACTCACTTACCAGCAAAAGTACTAGGCTAGCATAAGTTCAAAATGTTTCTGGGTCGATTACCTGAAATTGTCTTATGTCTTATTGATTAACCAGCAAAAGTATCAGGCTAGCATAAGTTTAAAGTGGTAATATTTTGAGGTCAGTTGCAAAAATTGTAAAGTTGATTATTTCTTACTTAGTGGATACAATCGTACATAAACAGGTTATTAAAGTGAGTGTTTCAACAACGTCTAAAGAGTCACTCGATTTGAAGCTAGATCACGCGCTTGATTCGGAAGGCAGTTCTTTTGGAGGTAGTGAGTATTGTAAGGAGTTCTTCTATCAAGGTCCCTGCCTACCGATAACCCGGACCTAGTTCCTGATTTAACAAAAACTTTTAACTAATAAACTGCCTACCTAGAACTATATAAATACATACCGGTTTGACATAGCCTAGTAGTTATAGTGTTTAGTAGCCTTTATATCTACCCAAAAATATGACTACCACTTTGTACTTATGTTAGCCTAGTACTTTCGTTGGATGGTCAAAGGACAAGACAGTTTCAGGTAAACTTTAGAATTATTTAAATACAGACTACCTTGAACTCATGCTAGCCTAATACTTTTTGTAACCTTCAAATAGCCTCGCCTAATGGTGTTAAAGCCAGTATCCCGAGAAATGGGAATAGACGCTCGAAGTTGTAAGAAAACATCATTTATTTAAATATTTAAAAACTTGTGTTGCTAACAGTACTTTTAACTTATTAACAATCGGGGGCGAGTGAGCGTATCTAAAAATGAAGGGGGCGAGTCGGTCATTTTAATCATAAGGGGCAAGATCCAAGGGGCGAGCGGACCCTACACCAACAAAACAAAATAACCTTCCAAATTTGATTAACCCTTACAATAACCCCCCAAATTCATAAACGAGAAAGCTACAATCCAAATCCACTCTGTAAATAAAAATCTCATCAAAACAACAACCAAAAATAACGCGGCAACCCTAAAAACACTTTGAAACAAAATAAAATTATCCAAATCCGTTTTTAAACGGCACTGAAATCAAACAAGGGGTGTGAATGGCTTGCATAATTAGAAATCTGGGCTATATTCCTGGTATTAATAACTCGCTAACATTTAGCTCGGCATTGAGCCGAAGGCGTAGCGATAACCATTACGCTAAAAGCCTGCGGTACTTCGCCTAATGTGTCTTCAATTTAGAATAAAGTAATCCTTATCACATCGTTAGGTTGTATTTTATTCTTAAACTTTGAGAGAGCCTATGTGCGGTCTTTTATGGGCTATCTTGCGTGACGTGGTATTTGGCGTTCTAAAAAGGCCACTTTAGAAGTATCAAAATATCAATTGCAGTGAAATTCAAAAAATCTATATTTCATTTCATTCTACTAATGCTTGCCAATTTTTTTTATCGTTGTAATATCATCAAATGAGACCTCCATCCCGCTCTCCACGGTATCCTTCAATAGCCCTTCACGTTCCGGGGTCACGGTAATTCATTAGTCCCGCAACCCCGGCAGGCATTGGCCCTTTAAAGGGCTGCCCCCTCATAATGCTGACGCTCTTTGAGGGGCGCGTGGGACACAGCGCACCGTCGACCCGGGCATGGTCCATGGTCGGGCAGCGACTTGCCCATTACACGCCGCCCGCGCGTTAGGAAAATTAATAGAATAGTTTACGATAATTATTGTACGAAATTTATTGCAATTCATATTATGATACAGCTATACCTCGTATATTTTATTTCATGATGACAGCCTGTATTGACTTCTCATGAAAAGGAGGCCTGTGTCACAAGGTAGAATTTTAAGGAATTTTCTTTGCTTACTTAGTTTATACTTTACATTGGCAAGGGAAAAAACAGGAAAAAATGTAATACCCATATTTCCTTTAGATTTCCTAGTAAGGTCCGGTACATAAGTTTTCGAGAATTTCTCTTTGAAGGAATTTTATTACGGAAACTATCTACAATAACCACGTTTTTTGTCATCTGAAGCTCGTTTCCTCGATTCTTAGAATAAAACAGATATTCAAATACACGGAATTTGATAGCATTTGTCGTACTAAGTTTCATTTTCAGTTCTGTGTATTGAAAATTCTGTAGTCTTTCATACCGAATCTCTTCGCAACTTTCCTTTTTTTAAACTTTCAGGTTCCAATAACAGCTCCATATTTCTTAGACACACTGCAAGTCCAATACTTCTTTTTCTTTAAAGCGTTATTCAGAACCGGGACTACTACCTTGTAGATCATATATGTCGTCTTAGCGCATAAAGCGCCAGTGTATTCTTGGGTACACTGAAAGTCAAACATTTATTTTACACGGTGCCGTTTGGCACCGTGTAAAATCCTTGTGTGTCCGTGACCTTTTTTTTTTTTTTTACGTGGTAATATCATCAAATGAGACCTCCCACCCCGGGCAGGGCGAGAGGTACTGTCAGACTTGTACTGACTAAAATCCACGGTGTCCTTCAATAGCCCTTTATGTTCCGGGGTCACGGTGATGGTATAAGACCCGCGACCCCGGCAGGCTTTAGCCCTCTGAGAGGGGGCCTCGTCATTATGCTGACGCTCTTTGAGGCGCGCGTGGAACACGACGCGCCGTCGACCCGGGCATGGTCCATGGTCGGGCGGCGAGTTGCCCTTTACTCGCCGCCCGCATGCCCGCGCCTACGGTGGCCGGAGATCGTCTTGCGACGTCCGACGCCGTGGGCGTCCACCACCGCGGGTGGGGCGGAGGGAGGACCTTGTCCTCTCTCTCACGCGGCCCGCCTCCTCCTTCGCGAGCATGACTGCTTCGCAGAAGGAGGCGACCGCATCCCACTCCGTCTCGCCCCGCAGCATGGCCGCGACCAGTGCTGGGCGCGAGAGGTCTCCGCCTATCGCCGCCGTGAGGACACGTCGGTGCTCCGCCCAAGCGGGGCAATCCTGCACCGTATGCTCGACTGTGTCCTCCGGGCGATCTACGCAGTGGTGACACCCAGGCGTTTCTTCCTTTCTCATAAGACACAGGTACCTCCCGAAACATCCATGTCCGGTGAGGACCTGCGTCAAGCGGAAGCTTAAGACGCCGTGACGTCTCTCCAGCCACTCCTCAAAGAGGGGTCTTATCGCCGCTATTGCGGCGTGCCCGACGGTGCCAAACACCTGCCAGGATATTGGAATTACCTATACAGGTTACCGTGACCCTGGAACGTAAAGGGCTGTTGAAATAACGCAGTAAATTTTGGTCAGTCAGATCAGGTCAGAGTTTCTACTGCTCATTCCGCATTTGATGATAGTTACCACGTAACAAAAATAATCCTACTAAGTATGGATGTATGGATGTTTGTTACTCTTTCACGCAAAAACTACTGAACGGATTTGGCTGAAATTTGGTACACAGATAGTTTATAACCTGGATTAACACATAGGATAGTTTTTATCCCGATTTTATGTTCCCGTGGGATAATTTTCGAGTTGTAGCGGGTGAAACCGCTGGCAGCAGCTAGTCGTTTATAGTTGACTAGCTGATTCGTGCCCACTTCGTTGGGCGGTAAAATATGCAAGATATATTTATAATTTATAGCTTACAGCATTCACGAATAACGTAGCTTTCTATTACCCCCGACATACAAACATACAAACAAATTTTACCTCTCTCAAATATTAGTACTTATTTTAATATTACTTATAGATGAAGCAAGAAATAATCAAAAAATAATCTCAAAATCCCCATAAAGAGACAATTTCCTATTCGTAAAACGTTTTTACGCATGATTTCCGAAAATCTCAGTTAAGATCACAAAACTGCCATCTTCAACGAAGTACAGTTACGCACAGTTTGGCACAAACGTGATCAAAATATTTGTACAATACTCAGAACAATGTTAACTGACTCCAATTTCCTCAATCTGAATCGAACAGTTAATTGGATTACCAGTTTCAAGGCGAAACCTGATGAATTCTTGTTATTGGTGAATTGTTATTCATTGGGTCGTGGCCAGTATTACGGGTTATTCAAAATTATAATTTGTTTGTGATTGTGTTTCTGACTGTATTTTGGTATGTTATTCGATACTTACTTGTGTCAGCAGATCCATAGTTTTCCACGTTAATAATTATTGAGTATTATGAAATACAAATATTGGGATCGTATGGGATCCACATCCTAGTCTGGAGCACCCCGTGCAACTGCACCACAGGGAACTTGAGACCTGTTCCTTTTAGGTGTGTTTGTTGAATTATAGGTCTCATCTTTGCATCTTAGCTAGATTGAATTCAAGAGCAAACTCATTGTAAATAGAAAAGTCATTAGGTATAGACAATCTCTACAATTTTTGGAATACTAACGTCATTTAAAACCAATATTCATCACACCCAGTTTTCTATTCCTGTATGATGATTTCAAATATTACCTTTATCCAATTCCTCTTTTATTCTACTAAATGAGCATTTAAGCCATCAGACACAATTTCCAAAAGAAATCGTTATATTTACCTACGCTTTTCTTACAAATTTATGCTGACGGAGAAATATGAAACGTGGCACAGTTGAAGTTTAATGGAGAAGACGGAAGAAAGCCAATACCTAAGTATTCTTTTATAAATACCTACTTAAAATTCAAATTAAATACGGTCCTACCACTGAGAAATTAAAATTATATGAATTATATTATTTTAACAAACACTAAAAATGTTTTCACGCTGTATGACCAACTTTTTTATAGATAGTTGGTCTATAAAAAACACACAATACCCATTTTCAGACCGTTTTACGACTTATATTCGTATTGAACTGATATTTATTTTGCCCTTGTCGCTTCATCTTTTCTAAGGATATTCACACCAGATTACCTTAATGTTATTATCTACCTTAGTAGCACCCTGTTGATCGGGAGATTAAATAAGATTATGTATTAGCCTTGTAAGCAATCATGGTTCAGCAGATTATGGGTTTAATTTAACTAGCTGAAAATTACCGTGTGTTGAGCTTGGAAAGTGGAAGAGACTTATAAAGTAGGTAAGTAAATAAAACATAATAGCTGCGGAGCGAGACGGAGTGGGAAGCGGTCGCCTCCTTCTGCGAAGCAGTCATGCTCGCGAAGGAGGAGGCGGGCCGCGTGAGAGAGAGGACAAGGTCCTCCCTCCGCCCCACCCACGGTGGTGGACGCCCACGGCGTCGGACGTCGCAAGACGATCCCCGGCCACCGTAGGCGCGGGCATGCGGGCGGCGAGTAAAGGGCAACTCGCCGCCCGACCATGGACCATGCCCGGGTCGACGGTGGATTTTAGTCAGTACGTACGTACGTACAGTCGTGTTCCACGCGCTTCAAAGAGCGTCAGCATAATGACGGGGCCCCCTCTCAGAGGGCTAAAGCCTGCCGGGGTCGCGGGTCTTATACCATCACCGTGACCCCGGAACATAAAGGGCTATTGAAGGACACCGTGGATTTTAGTCAGTACAAGTCTGACAGTACCTCTCGTCCTGCCCGGGGTGGGAGGTCTCATTTGATGATTTTACCACGTAAAATAAAAAAAAAAGTCTCGTATTTCATAATTTTTGCAACTTTTTTACCTAAATTAGACACTACATCTAATGTCGCATTAAATAAGCACTGTTCTGAGCCAGTTTCGTAAACCACGAATTTTTACAATTTATTTAAATGAAGGATTTAATTTTATATTTAAATAAACTTAAAATAAAATTCACTATAGAAACACAAAATACTAAAATAAAATCAAACCAAACATAACTTCACACTGATAAAAAGCCATTTCCAAACAACAACTTAGCCTAATAATACAACTATTAGAAAACTTTTATTACCCCACAAACATCAAGTACCCTATCATTATGCTGTCAAAATCTAGTGGGGGTAATTCGAAAACTTGAAGCTTGACAAGCCTGACATGCGTCGAGGACAGCAAGTCATTTATCATCGGCGCCCCTGACTGTCCAGTCGTGTTTATCGCTAAATGACATTTATGTCGTACAGCCAAAAAAATTGATGTATTTTTCGTAGTGACACTGTTGAGTTTTAATCATACGAGTTTTTCGTACGTGATTTTTTTTTAGCTGGGTTTTTTACTTGTTGATTTTTGAGATGATTTAGTGTTTTTTGGGTGTTGAAACGTAAGGTTGAGGTGGTCATGGGGCAGCGAGTAATGGGCGACTCGTTGTCCGACTATGGACTATGCTCGGGTAGACGGCGCGTAATGTACCACGCGCGCCTCAAAGAGCGTCTCTGCGCGTCGGATTAATGATGGGGTCCCCCTTTAAAGGGTCAGAGCCTGCCTATTGCGAGACACGTGTATACCGCGACTCCGTTACACAAAGGGCTACCGAAAGACACCGTGGATTTTAGTCAGTACGAGTCTGACAGTAATGGGTAGGAGGACTCATTTGATGATTTTACTACGATAAAAAAAAGGCTGAGGTGGAGTTTACCACACACAATGACAGTCCGGCTGTGACTTCACTCATATTTTGTTTTTTTTACTTATTAGAATCATAAAATGAATTCTCTCACTTAAAGCGGGAAGAGAGATACTGCCAGACTCGTATTTACTAAAATCCACGGTTACTTGATGAGACAGTCCCGCGACCCCGGTATGTCTTCACCCATTGATGATGATGAACTTATAAAAGCGTGGAGATGGAGCACACAAGATGAGAGAAAATGATTTTCCACTGTATCTAGCTACACAAAATTATTGGAAAATCGTAGTTGATAATGCGAGTCAGTTAAAGATGCTTACACTAAAATCACTGACAAGAGAAAACAAGGAAATTTTCTACGATAAAAATAGCGTCAATATTTTCTATAGTAATGTCGGTAGCAAGCAATAACGTTTTGCAAAGGACCGGAAACTTTGGCTTATTACGTCAAGTCCACTAGCACATATTGGCTAATCAATAGCCTGATCTTTGACCTTCTGATAAAGTTATTTAGAAGTTCCTTTCAAGGGTCTTGCTAATAGCTAATGATTAAGGGAATATTCGTTGGAATTTGAAACTAGTTGGATACTTCAAATATTTTATGCGCTGTAGCAAACTGCTAAGATTTTTTTTTTTTTCGTGTAAACATCACCTTAAGACATCATGAATGGAATGAAAAATTCGAGCTTGTTGAGCATGCATGACTACGAAGGCGTCTATTGTACTGAATCAGATTAAGGTCGCATGTTCAAATCTAGCTCGCAATCTAATTTTTCTTCGCACGCCGCGATTGCGGCGTGCCCGAACCCTCTTTGAGGAGTGGCTAGAGAGACGTCACGGCGTCCTGACCTATCGCATGACGCAGGTCCTCACCGGACACGGAAGTTTCGGGAGGTACCTGTGGCTGATGGGAAAGGAGGAAACGCCGGGGTGTCACCACTGCGAAGATCGCCCGGAGGACACCGTAGAGCATACGGTGCAAGACTGCCCAGCTTGGGCAGAGCACCGACGTGTCCTCACGGCGGCGATAGGCGGAGACCTCTCGCGCCCGGCATTGGTTTCGGCCATGCTGTGGAGCGAGACGGAGTGGGAAGCGGTCGCCGCCTTCTGCGAGGCAGTAATGCTCGTGAAGGAGGCGGCGGGCCGCGAGAGAGAGAGGACAGCGTCCTCCCTCCGCCCCAACCGCAGTGGTGTACGCCCACGGCGCCGTACGTCGCAAGACGATCTCCGGCCACCGTAGGCGCGGGCATGCGGACAGCGAGTAAAGGGCAACTCGCTGTCCGACCATGGACCATGCCCGGGTCGACGGCGCGTCGTGTTCCACGCGCGCCTCAAAGAGCTGTCAGCAAAATGACGGGGCCCCCTCTCAGAGGGCCAAAGCCTGCCGGGGTCGCGGGACTTATTTCTATTACCGTGACCCCGGAACATAAAGGGCTACTGAAGGACACCGTGGATTTTAGTCAGTACAAGTCTGACAGTACCTCCCGCCCTGCCCGGGGTTGGAGGTCTTATTTGATGATTTTACCAAGATAAAAAAAAAAAAAAACTAATTTTTCTTTCCATAAAACAATAATAACAGTTGTTATAATCATGTTATCGTATTGTAGAATGTGTTTTTTTTTTTTTATTTTTTTTTTTTGTTATTTGTTTTCATATTTTTACTACTTTGTCTGTTTTTGTTATTTATTCCTTTCTTTTTATACAATCTGACATTTTTTATTTTTTTATCTTTTTACAATATGACATTTTTAATTTTTTATCGTTTTACAATCTGACGTGAGTTACTTTGTGACTTTGAATTTTTTATTGATTTATTATTTTTTACAATTTGACATGTTTTTTCAATTATTTTATCTTTTTTGTTTGTTTGTGTATTTTATCATTGTGAATGCGAGGACGAATGTGGGGAAGTTTTGCTCTTCAATCATAATAATTGTCTGACAATTTGAGTACTTTAAGCGGCCTACCCAAATGTCCTTTCTTTGGTATTGTTCGTCGTGTCGTTGAGCTCCTTGTGGTCTGAGTCGAGCTACACGATCACCGACAAATGCTTGCACTGACTGGACAGGTCCACTCAAATCTGTGTGGTTCTTTCTTCAAAAGACCGTCTCAGACACCCGCATGGTCCTCGTATGACCTGAACAATGTCTGGACTTTAAAAGAGACTGTGACCTCTGAGTTTGTTTCGGCTGTTTCTTCTCAGAGTAGTCAGTTACGAAACACCGGCCTCATCTAGCTTTAAAAATATTGACTATGACGTGTAAAAGTGTTTTTTATAACCAACTTACAAAATAAATATCATTTATCATTTATCAATAATAAAAATATTCCACAACTATCACACAACGCCACCTAGTCCCAAGCTAAGCAGAGCTTGTGTTATGGGTACTAGATAACTGATAAACATACTTATATATTTCTAAATACATACATATTATAGATAAATAACACCCAGACAAATAAAAAGCTTCATAGTTGGAAACTTTTGAGCAATAATTAGAATTACTTAGAAGTAACTCAAGTTAACTTACAAACGAAAAAGACATTTTACGTCTCTCATGAGCGTTTTCAATTTTTATATTGTTCCTGTTATTTATACGCCGGAAATTATTTAATGTAGCGACTTTTTTTCTGAAGTTACGTTCTACCAACTTTAGTACTTAGCTTGTTGAAAAGTTACGATACTCACTCAAGGAGAAAAAGTTTATTTGAGATGTCCCAAATATTGTCAAAGAACTTCGAAAATAAATGACTTCTGGGACAAGAGAGTAAAGACCCTAAACAGACATTTCACGACCAAACTGACAGATGGACGACACTTAAAACTCATTAGTTTCTTCAATTTAGCGCCTATTATCGACTTTTTGGCCAAACGCTAGTCTGGTGATAAATAGCCATTGAGTGAGGCTAGACAAACTGTCCATTTTAACAGTAAGGGACTTTACTCATGGCGCGATACGAACGAATGCCGACTACAAGTGAAAATCAATCTTGCCATTAAGAAATAATGATGCAATTTGATTGACTTGACGTCGTCATGGCCATCGTTTTTTGTTTTTCATCTACCCATAGATAACAACGTGTTTTATGTCATAGGGGTAAGGTTAATTTTCACTTGGAATTCGTTCGATCGCGTCGCATCGCGCCATGAGTGAAGTCACTAAGTTGATTAAATTGTCGGTACTGTTGAACAACAACCATTTTAATTATAATAGTTTTATTGTCCGATGCCATTATCTACCTTTAGGCGACCCATAATATTAAGTCCGCAAACCCAAAAGGTATTTACGGCTTTCTTTAAGGATCCAGGATACAGAAAGGTGAAAATATTGATCATTCCGCCTCTACGTTACGTTACTCACAGTTGTAACTAAATAGTTGGTTCGTTTATAAGTGTGAATGTTACACAAACAGTTTATTTAAAGAAAACTGTATTTATATTTAATTTATACATTTTTTATTGTATGTAATTCAGAATATTATAAATATTTATTTTTATTAGATGCATCATCTATTTTTAATATTTAGCCTTTTCGTTCTTAGAATTGGATAACAAAGAGTGAGCTAACTGAGTAAAGACAGCAAAAAGGTAGTAACGGTGTTTCTTGATTTAAGTCCAAGTTATAAGCTGAAGGTGAAGTGAATGTTTGATGTATAGCCTATCGAAAGAAATTATTAAAGATTTTATTATATTGTAAGAATAATCAGCAGCTATTATAACCGGTTTTTTTGGTTGTTAGAAATTAAGAAAAGATGTTTATTGGCACACGCCATAGTGTACAAAATAAGTAAAAAAAAGTTTACCCGTAAAACAAGAAAGAAATAAATTATGTTGCATAATTATTATATTGCCGAAGCAAGCTTTTCTATAGAGAATAATTCTAAGTACAAACTCTCGAAGCATACGAACAAGTTTCTGCCTAAAGCCTGTCAAATCCACATCCTCATATCACTAATTATATCCCGCTCAACTTAAGTAATCCATTGGCATACAATATCGTCCCTATGTAAGTCGCGACCCTTATATTTTACGCCTCGGTGGCTCAAGGGATGTAATATCGACCCCTTAAGTTTCTAATTGGGTTCATTGCCTCTAAACGTCAAAAGTTTTTACAGTAACCCTGAAAATACTTTTATTGTGATATCTTTTATGTTTGCGACGTCTGGCGTTTTATTTTTAGTTCTAAAAGTGTTGAAGTTTTTGTGGGAAATATTTAGACGGAAGAAAAATTTTGGCTGTTTTAATAAGTACTGTGTCTTTTTTATATTATTCTAAATGGACCCGCTCAGCGCATATACAAAAATTACAGTTTTGGCTTGACATCGACCGCGAAAAACTTATTGTACTCCGTTTTCTGTTAAGACGATGACAAAAATTAAGAAAAAACAAAATCAAAGAAAATATTCAGTAACGCAATATTGGGTACGGCGCCGTGGTGCGGCACGGCGGCGCCGCGGCATCCATCGGCGGTGGTACAGTACTGTTGCACGGCAACGGCGCGGGGGTCCACGCCCTCAGATCGCAGAAGACACGGGCATGCAGGCGGCGAGTACTCGTAATGGGCGACTCCTCCATCCCGCCATTGAGTTCAACGTAAACCATTATAAATCTTTTCATTAACTAAACTTCATAAAATAATAGTGTTTTATCATAAACACGAAATCACTTCTTTAAATGGATCGTCTGTAACAACAATCTTGAAAGATTAACGTAAGTAATAACTTTGATAACAACCTTTACCAAAAACTTCTTAATAAAACTTGAAGGTATCTTTCATATCTATTAATACAACTGAAGCACAAACAAAAGTTTGAACACAATTTTGGCACTAAACAATATTGTTAACAGATCTTACGAAAATTATTATCTTATTTTGACCAACAACTTTAACCAGGACGAAATCTGATAAGATCAGCAAACCTAGACAAGTGGCAAACGATAAAGGAAAACGCTCTGTAGTCTTTAAAAGATTTTCAACTTTATTATTTTGAACTTTAGGTTGATAATTTATTAAAGACTACGATACGAATGGATGAAAAAGCTCTGTGTAAAATCCGAGCTATGAAAATGCTGTGCACACAGCATTTACGTTTATCGAAACTTGTCTATATCTAGGCCATGAGTAAATACAAACAGCCTTACTACAAAAACTTAAACATCTGTTGAACACTTGTCCAAAAAAAGTGTTCAACAGACATTTAAAAGTTTTGTGGTACGACTGTATGATTTTAAAGTTGAAATTACGGTTTCAAATATTGTATCTTTTTTAATATAAATCAAAGTATTTTTTTTTTACTTTTTGCTTAAGATGGGACCTAAATGCTAAAGGAAGATTAAATTTTTCTTTTCAAAAATCAGTCTATACATATACTGTTTAGGTCACAGAGTCGCGTTAACGCCTCAGATGTTTTATCGTGAGTTTCAGCTTTTATATTACGTACCTAAACGGTGACATGCCGTGAATTTGATTGAAAAAATTTACTCCTCGTTCGACAATTAATGACAATACGCTACACTACTACATACCTACATAAAAATACGCTGTTTTGGTAAAATACGGAAATCTTGTGCTAAGGCCTCAGGTTTAAATCCATTCGTTCCAAACAACAACACAACCAGTACTTACTTTTATCTCCGTTTTATTGCTCTTAAAGACATGAAGTACCTAATTAAAAAAAGTTGAGCCCGTAATCCAACTCTTCACGTTTCGAAATTGTTACAACTCGGTTTTTTTTTCAGCGCTTTGCTGTCATCCTCGGGGAAATCGGTGTATTCAATTGCCATAGTAATTCGTTACTGGGAAATATTATAAGGTTATTTAAGTTCACAAAGATTGTTGCAATCTAAATAACTAAAATTATAAAGCACGAAATGAAATCTTAGAAACTATTGGTTTGAAATTAAAAAATATTTTGTTTTTGCCTATGTATGAAGGTCAAAGAAACGATGGATGGATTGTGTAAGGGATAATATGAATGAAAAAGGAGTAAATGATTCGGTGGTGTCTGATAAGGGAGAATGGAAGAAAAAAACGTGTTGCGCCAACCCCAAGTAAATGGGATAAGGGCAGGAATATGATGATGATAGCCTATTTATCTAGGAAGGCTATATTATTCATATAGCATGAATAATATCACGTTGCAACTATTGACTGGCCTGTTGGTCTAGTGGTTAGTGTCCCTAACTGCTATGCCGGAGGTCGTTGGTTCGATTCCCACTCAGGACAAATGTTTGTGTGATGAGCACGATCATTTGTTCTGTGTCTGGGTGTAATTTATCTATAATATGTTTGTATTTAGAAATATATAAGTATGTTTATCAGTTGTTGTCTAGTACCCATAACACAAGCTCTGCTTAGCTTGGGACTAGATGGCGTTGTGTGATAGTTGTGGAATATTATTTTTATTATTATTATTAATTAGGAGTAAGACCATGCGGGGAACAGCTAGTCAACAACAAAAATAGAGTGTTAAAATCAGTTCTAAAGACCTAAAGCGTGTCTGAAGTTTACTTATGCTTTGAAGTGCTCTATTTTTCTGCTAACAATTAATCTTACTTTCTTTTGTATTATCTTTAGGGAACAGAGGAAAAACAATGACGGTTTTCTTTGAAAAAGAGCTGAAGTTTAAGCCACGCTGGCAGGTATGATATCAAAGTGCTTTCACAGTACTAATTCTTACACAATTTGATGGAAACACTAGATTTCTAGCCTTTTAGAAACGTATAAAATACAAAGTGTTAATTTACAGTTTTCTTTTTACTGGATCTTTCTTAGAGTGGAAAACAACAGAGTTTCAAGTTTCAGAATTGTTTTACTGCAGTATTGTAACTTATAAAGTAAGTAACGGTCACAGGTATTTTTAAATACACACACCGGCAAAATTAGGGTAACACAAAAAAGGTCGCATTTTTGTCAAAGCTTTCGTTAATTCGATCAGTGTTTTAATTTTTTAGGTTCTTGCGCTATTAATAGACGGCATTAGGACACTTCATCGACAGGTTTTAACTGTCATACAGAAATTATACCCTCTTAAGTGTTTTTAGGCAGTAAGAGCTTTTAAGTGTTTTCGTTCTGAAAGTTCGTTTTTGTTGTTAATTTTTGCTCTATCTCATTTTGTGGTGTCTGTATGGTGAGTCCACATTGTATTGCATACAATATGAGTGACTTCGGTGCAACAGAAGTCGCTAAAGCTGTGGCAATGATGAGGGAAAGTCATTACTACCGGTCAGTTAGTCGAACATTGCGTGAGTTAATATCCATGATAAAAAGTCATGTGCAATGGTACAGACAGATTGGATCTTATGTAAAGCGACTCAGACAAGGCAAAAATCGCGCAACGAGTCCCATAGACTACCTTTTTATAAGAAATAAACTCTGAAAACTCTCGTTCCTTATCTGTAACCGAAGATTGATCCTTAAACATGCTCAGTTGTTTTGTCCATATTCATAAATGAACACACAGCGGTTGCGAGTACAAAGTTACCATTGCCCTTAGTACTGAAATAACGGTCAATACGAGTATCAGATAACATATTTCAGTCTATGTTCGCCTGGTAGCTTCATCTATACGACGTGTTTTATTGATGCAACTTGAAGCGCTCTAAGGGGATTCAATTATTCATCTTCTTACTGCTCGTATGAGCTATATGGGTCAATTTGGAGAAGTGGCTACATTGGATTATAGTGCTAAGCTATACCTCCATACGTAATAAGATCGCGTAAATATTTTCCTCAGTATTGAGCATTCAGAATGTTTTTAAGACGGTTTAGTGTTGCAATAACATGATTCCATCGATTTTATGTCTCATCAAATTTTAATTAAAAAAAACTTAATTAAAAAAGGAAAAAGCTTCAAACGAACACGAACTCATAAATACTTTATCTAAAACAAAGCGTACAAAAATCCTAAAACAAAACGTTCCGTAATACTTGGCCGCAAAATTAACTGTGTGGCCGCCACATTCTTTTCATTCCGGCCACAAAACATTCTCAACGAAAAAAAAAATGGCCGAAATACTTCGTGAAAACAGCGACAGAGAAATCCTGGGTCTTCAGGTAATAAGCGAAAGTGCCTCGGCACCGCCAAATTAAATATGAATGCCGTTGTTACAGCACTCTTTCGTAGTTGAAATATAATCCTGTACCTTTCTCAGTTCATGTTGTTTTTATTGTAGTTTTTACGATCGACGCGGCGGTGATGGTGACGCGGTCGCAGGGTTAAATGTATAAATATTGCATTAGGATGTATTGGTTTGTCGGCTTTTTGTCGTGTACGATGACAATATTTTCTGTTTTGCTGGAAAATATCAGATATGACCTCCTTAGAATTGTTTATCGGAAAAGCAGTATTGGTATATTGTATTTCACTTACACACTTGCACTTCTAGTTATGTTTAAAGGTGCATTCACACTCATCAGTCACAGTCTCGCCCGGTTTAAAACATATTAAAAAAAATTCTACACACCTGGAATGACTTACTTCCTACACGTCAGCCACCGGCCAGTCAACGGCACGTGACCTATCAGTCACGTCACCGGTCAGGCATGTTTAATATTTTTTTCCATACACGTTTCATTCGGTGACGTGACGATGACGTGAAGTGACTAACTTGTGTGAATGAACCTTAAGCCTTATTTATTACGAGTGAGCCTACTCCCATCAACCGGGCTGGCTCCGTGGTTGTTACTGAGAAATTTCTAATGGAAACACCCAGTAACACTTTATTCGAGCCTGGAATCAAACTCAACTCTCCCTCATGATCAGTCAGTCAATAGACCGACGGGGCAGTCCAATTTTATTATTATGTGTTGGTGTAATTCGTTCATGGAAACTCAAATAATCTTGGTATAACTATTTTGAAAAAACGCCAATAAAGACTAGAATGAAAAGTAGAATTTGACCTTGTGATAGCTAGTTTGGAAAGAATGTGTGCTGTTCTGAATCAAAAGATTGCAGCGAATTCTGCGTGCAGTCAAATTTTTCATTAAGATTCTGGCCCTATAGACAAACAGACGACAGCAGCTTCAGCTTCAACTTTACACGCTGGGTTATAAAGTTGAAAATGTATTAGTGACTGCTGAGCGATAACGGTTGTCGTCTGCGTCGTCGTCTGTTTGTCTCAGTACCCTGTAGTAGTTACTTGCGACTATTCAAAAAAAGAATCCATACAATTTGTAACTGTTCCAAAATAACGGGAGAGAATCGATCTTCATCGCCACGAACTGTAATCTCTCCAGTTTCCTTCACTTCCATATTTCATTCACATAACGTTCATTCACTTGAACTCGATTCGAAGCGCTCATTTTTCATAGCTGTGACTGGTACTTGCAATTCATGCTCTGAACGTGCAATAAGTACTGAAACCTCTACTTATAGAACAAGCTCTCAAGTAGATAATCGTGTTCTGCGTTGAAATGCAGCTCTAACACTGCAGGAATCTTTTGGTTGGGGGCCGTAATCGGCTCTTAATAAACGCCGACGTTTTTTAATATGTTTCCCACAAACTATTTCAGGGTTTCCCTTAAAAAAATTGAACAAACGGTGTTTTTCATATCCATTATTTAGATAGGTTCTGATTTCACTCATGAATTCATCATTATCTCAGCCATGGGACGTCCATTGCTGAACATAGGCATCCCCTTTAAATTTCCACATATAATCATTGGAAGCGACCTGCATCCAGCGTCTTCCGGCGACCTTTATAAGGTCGTCTGTCCGTCTTGTTGGTGGACGTCCTATGCTGTGCTTGCTAGTCATCTGCATCTGATCTGCAACTGATCATGAATTCATGATCACTGTCAATTCAGGCAAGAAATGTGTATTTTTGCTCATGTGTTTCCTGAGCCTGTCTAAATAGACAAGTTATTTTTTTTTATTAAAACAAAACTCGATAACCGATTAATTGCTTCCTTTTCTTTTTCATAAAATGTAATGTACCCAAGTAATGATAACAACAAAGCAGATTTCAAAAAAGAAAGCTCTTGCGGTCTGCATTAAATCTCTCATTAGTAGAAGAAAGTAACCAAAACATAATGCAATATTAAATAACCTCTGAACGTACAGTTCCGGGCCATTACAAAACACAATTATACGCCGCCCCATAATTGTGTGCGGAGCCGTTCTAAACACGTTTTGTGTTCCATCTCGTACAGAACAGCTACGCTTAATCTCGTATGTGTTTGTTCGAATTTTTGTCTTAGTGCCATTTTGGTATGACGGAGAACCGGTCTAGAGGGTTAGTGCTATTTTGGTATGACGGAGCCAAAGCCTGCCGGGGTCGCGGGACTTATCGAATTACCGTGACCCCGAAACGTAAAGGGCTATTGAAGGTCACCGTAGATTTTAGGCTGTACGAGTCAGACAGTCCCTCCTACCCTGCCCTGATTTTACTACGTAAAAAATCTGACTTTTGCCACACTAAGTTAAAAGTTTTATGTCAGTACTGTAATCACCCTAATACCAACCGGACCCAGAACATCTACCTACAAAACCCATACAAATATATTTTTTCTCGTGCAATTATCGTACCCGCAGCGTAAACAATCAGCGAAAACAAGTCAAGCAGAAAAAAAACAAACAACAACATAATCAAAAGACACGGTCTTCTATGCTCCATTCTGCCGCATACGGAACCTTTCATTGTGGCCCGATATTCAGTTGGCCAGTTCTTTTTAATGGATTTTTTTAAATGTTGTCCAGCAATTTTTGAAAGCTGGCTTTAGTTCGAATATGGCCAACATTTTTTTTTAATAAAATAATTCTGACATAAAACGTGTTATAATAATCATCACATGAGTCCTCTCACACAGACCAGAGCCGGAGGGACTGTCAGACTAGTAAAATCCACGATGTAGTTCAATAGACCTGTACGTTCCAGGGTTACGGTAATTGATGACCATAGCCAAGACCATGAAATGACCATGCACCATAGAACATCATAGCATTGAATGCAATTTTAGGTCAAGGCGATTACTGTTGCTGGTTCTGAATCCAATCCAACAAGTCATGTCATACAGAAAATAATACTCAACTCTTCGATCAACACGTATGGGTAGAAGTTCATATTGTTATTTATGACACGATACTGCAGAATTCTAATTTCCCCAGGGATTCCCGAATGTCCGTCAGCAATCGCTCAGCAGTGAAACGGCGACGGATTCTGACAGAATTTTGAAGAAAACGAATGCCTGTAGAGAACACAATTCGAAAGCGAATGCGATCTCTTGATTGAGGTTAAATAGTGAACGTTATAGAATATCACTTATGTTATACAAATATCAGATCATAAAATAAATATAATTGTTGAGGTCCACTGGAAAGTCTTTACGACGGAACGGACTTTAGGACGGAATCTTTAGAGAAAACTAAGTCTTAACTTAGGTCCATGCTAAGCCGAGTTACGTTTCATATTTTTTGGTTGAAAAAAATGCAGCTCAAATGCTGCAAATAAAAGATTTCAGCCTCTTGTCAAAATAGAGAAGCAACCAAATAATACTTTGTAGCTTTTTAAATCTATTTGTTTGTTTGTACATCTAAATATCTTTCACGAAACATAACAGCTAAATTCATCGCTAAAGCATAGCTCTGTTCCGGCACCCTCTAAACAAATGAATTCAAAACGTCGCTACCCTCTCCAAAACATCATAAATTATGCACAAAGTGTCTATTACATACTTTATCTCTTAGACATGTTAACAGAAATAAAGAAGCTAGATCTGAGCTATGTATACAACGTGTAACGTTAATAGCGCTATACCTCTCGTGGAGTAACTCAGCCCATGTTACTGAACAATGTTTGCTCTAAGACTTTTGGAAATTCGCAAAAAAAAAATCATACTGATGGGACCGATCAATTTCTCATTTCATATGAAAAAGAAAATTTTGTTTTTGCGAATTTCCAAAAGTTTTGGAACATACATTTTTAAATAACATGGGCTGAGTTACCCCACGAGAGGTTTTGCGCTATTAACGTTACACGTTGTATACTTTTCATTACACCTGCGAATTACTGTGGATTAAGTATACCAGAAGCTTAAAGGTTACAACAGCACACATATCAACTCTAAAACGGATTGTAACCGTATCAACTTAACCCGTTGAACACTCGTTCCGTGAAACTCGCTACTGTAAAATCACACTAATCGGAATCGCAACGCCAACGATTCGATTTGCGGAATGAGTCCTTCTACCCTGAGTGAACCAAATGGGACTGCCTGACTGACTGTTAAGGTTTAAGAATTCACCCTAATCCTTGTGTTACCTTTGAAGACAGTTCTGCGATCCCCGCTGTTGTTTGGTAAAGAAAAAAATGTATTCGTATAAGTACGGCAAATAGAACCTCAAACCTTTCTGAAACAAGCAATTTTCGCCCACACACGTGTGTTCTAAAATTATCTGTCCGCAGCTGCGCTCAAAGGCTCATCCAGCTAAACATATTTGGCTGTCCGTCCAACCTGATGAATGGGCAAATGGTACCTAATTGAATATTAAATGCGGCTGCCTACGGGCCGTATGACAGCCGGCTAAGGTCGCAAATAAGGTCACCGTCACCCCGCTTGGATTACGACAGGCCTACCCGAAAATCATTGGTTTTCACGGGATCGTTGCAAATGCTTCGGGTTTCGTCTAAAGCCTTAAATTCCCTGATCAGTCGACATTTGGGAGGTGTTTTCAGTTACTGTTATTTGTGGATATACTAAGTTACTGATATTTGTGGTCACTGATTTGTAAAGTTCTATTCGCGATTGTTGAGCCTTAGACTTTTATGAAAAATCCACAAACTTCACTTTTGAGTGCGTTTTTTGAAACAGTGAGCTTGCGTTCCAGGTGGCCTTAAAAAGCCACTTTTGCAAAATCGAAATAAGGTTTGCATTAAAATTCATAAAATGGTCACAGATTGACAGTTTCTAGTGGTCTTCTTAGGCCTGTTAATGTATGAACGATGATAGACGAAAGGAGTTTGTTACGATAGATTAGGCTTTCTGTTGTTTCTAACTATCCAAACACCCTGATGAAAGTTTAAATATGCATATATACAAAACATCATCCTGTCTACATTACATATCTGACCAGTCAAGATCACCATTCTTCACTTCCAAGTATAAAATTGCTAGTTCAAAAACATAAGCCATTATGTCCAACTACTGGTAAGTTCCGGGCCAACAGAGATATAGAGTAATGTCAATATTGACTTACCGAATACTTGATATACGGAACTACTTTCGTTTACCTTGTCTCTGCCACAGGTGCTCTATATTTATGTCTTATGATAACCTCCTTATGTACAGATGTTGGTCGTCTTTATGAAAAATAATATGGCCTCGTATATTTTCAGTATTAACTTATAATAAGGATAGTGTGTCTGGTCTTTTATGAGTTCGTTGTCAACTTTTGATGGGACTTGGTTTGGGTTTTTCTGCTTCGAAATTGGACCTTATGGACATTGAAGAGAAGAAGAGTAAATGAAGTTAAGGTCACGTTTATTTGGTTCTATTAGAATAAAAAAATGACCGTATGTAAAATGTTTTACATTATTCATGATTTTATAATTTACTGTGATTTTCATCCATGTAAATATATATTTTCACGTAATGTTAAAGAATTATTACTTGTTATAAATTGTGAAGAATAAACCAGATGATACATGATGTTAATCGTTATTGCAAACATACAAATTAAATATTTACAACAATATAATTTCTACACAAGTCTAACGATTTAAATTCAAGTTGAAATTAATTAAGATTTAATTAATATCGCCTGCTGTTTACAAAACCGTTCCACCATACAAGCTTCACAATATTTATCGTCTTATTAATATCAAGTAGTACTAAAATTCTTAGGTTAATGACTTTACAAATCCGCCATTTTGGCTTGTAAACGAAAGGAGGTATTTTAAATTTGATTTTGCAAAAATATCGTTTGAGCTTATCATAACAGAAAACTTAAAATTTTGCTTGCATGATGAACTAAGCATAATTATAATCGTCTATTATAATCTCACTGCTGGGACACAAGAGCCCTCTCTACGGGAGAGAGTAGGCTGAGTCTGTAATCCACCACGCTGACCCAGTGTGGGTTGGCAGATGTCAAATTTTATCGGATTTTGACATGTGTGTTTCTGATTTGAGGGCAATAGCAATAAAATAAGTTACACTAAGCAATATACCGGGCATGGTTTCAATCAGCTCGTAATTCGGTACCAATAAGGCACTAAGTAAGTATCACTGAGCCACTACTCATGATAAACTTATTTTACCAAAAACATTCTTGTAGCTTCGCGTTGAACTTGCCAACTGAAGTAACTGTAAAACGATACTTCAAACTTACATCAGAAATAGTTGCAACCATCTTTTCCACAGTAATATGACGTCATAAAATTTTACGTCCAGCAAACGACTTGCATCAACGCTGAAAACTGAGCATTACGCTCTAAACTTTCAAATTGATATTGGACAGTAATGCG
The DNA here is from genome assembly GCA_028554685.1 of Agrotis ipsilon. Taxonomy (NCBI): domain Eukaryota; kingdom Metazoa; phylum Arthropoda; class Insecta; order Lepidoptera; family Noctuidae; genus Agrotis; species Agrotis ipsilon. The sequence continues at coordinate 3,537,460 of CM052961.1, read as the reverse complement.
ATATTACAAGATCGATAACTCCTAAATCAAATCAAAATGAGAAAATATTCCGAATTTTCTTTTGTAAAGGCGACCGTCCACAGCTACGTACGACGAACACAAAGCGATTTGCCACGTTTGCTTCGCGATTCATTTGTTTTCCTCTTGCTTTTGGATGATTATACTACGAGTGGACTCTCAGGCCACACGTCGGTACTAACGTTACAAAAAATGCACGTAAATGAGAAATGAGTATAAAGAGAGGAGAGGGCGATCCTTCGCGGTAGTGTTGTGGGCTACAATCTGACCATACTGTTAGTTTTTGTTGGGTTTGTCTACTTCTTCATGTAATTTTAGTTCCTCATTTGTGTCATAGATGTCGCTAGGATTCTTTTTATTTCTAAGCCAAGTCATTTATTCAAAGTAGTCTGATAAAATCAACAGTTTTTTAAGGTCAATTTAACAGACAACTTTCCCTAAAGCGACCACAATTTTATTACACATTCAAAGCAAAAAGTATACCTGCGAAGCTTAGCTATCAACTGCAGTGGAACACCATCTTAAGTCATATCGAAGTCAAGTTAGCAGATTCATCATGTTCAAGTTCTAATCTCGAAGTCCGAGATCAGAATCACGGCTCCCGTTTATGACTTAAGTTCTAACATTTGCCAGAGACAATGTAACCTTAAAGACACAATAACTGTACCCTCTACGATTAAAACAGGGTCTCGTGTTATGTTAATTGATTACGTGACAGCTCTAAGAATGTAGTTATGATCGTTTAGTTGATGTGGTAATTACGGACGTTTTGTTAATGTTAAATGAATATTTAACATTAATATTTATTTTTTGTTAAGGTAATTAGGGTTAAAAAATACAGAATACAGCGGGTGTAATACGGCCACTTTAAGCAATATTCCTAATGTTTCGCAAATATTATAATATTTATTTTCAAGCATAAATTAACAGTGACAAAAACCCATTTAAGCATTTACTGTGTAATCAAAATGAGTTTTCTAAAGAAAATAATAACATTGAATCTATCTAAACATACTAATAGATATTATAAGGGGGTAAAGTTTGTCAGGTGTTTGCATGTAAGAATTACTATTTTAATTTCAGAAAAAGCTACAATATCCCCAAGTACCTATCCCAAAAGGCCTCTCCTCCATAGATCTCTCCTGAGAAAAAAATGCTGTCACAATACGAGTGGAGCCGCAAGCAAAACCTAGTGTCGATTAAGATCTACTATGCTGTGATAAAAGCAACACATTTTCTCGTTCAAAAATATTCGCTAAGTTTCAGTCTAATATTGTAATGACGTCACGTTTATCACATTGGCTTCCGTGCTCCGGATCGCAAGCTCCAATGTCCGCACGGAACAAATATTTGTCTGGCCTATGGATGGTTTAGTATTCGAAGACTAACTGGTTTGTTTGTGCTTGTAAGATTGTTTGTAAATGCATTTAAGATAACTTAGAATAGACATTTTTTTTTACGTGGTAAAATTATCAGATGAGGCCTCCCACCTCGGGCAGGGCGGGAGGGAGTGTCAGACTTGTACTGACTAAAATCCACGGTGTCCTTCAATAGCCCCTTATGTTCCGGGGTCACGGTGATGGTATAAGTCCCGCGATCACCTGCTGAGGCCTGCGAGCGGCTTACCGCTCAAACATCGGAACTTATTCCAATGTTTGAAAGAATGTACGAGGCGCCGGTGGCGAATTCACGTTATTTCAAGTAATTAATTTCTCATGAGCGCCTCCCGTCGCTTCGCTCACCGTTAAGACTAAAGTGGTGAACGGGATGTTTTTAAGCTACAAGACGTATGTTCTATGAAATTCGTCAATAAACAATAAGAAACTAATTTAATTCTTTACCTGCATCTCGTTCGACTGGAAGCCGAATTCAATATGGTTGGGCTAGGCAGAAGACCATGATTAAAAATTTTAAAGTATTACTGCTTACCTGTTGTGGGTCAAGAGAAGAAGAATTTTCTTGTCCCGTAAAAGGTAAGAATAGCCATGGATGAAGGAGCCACCAGTTTGTCACCAGAGTCGCACGTGGAACTTGACTAGTCCTCGACTTGAGCCGGGGATCAACTCTCTTAGCCGGACTACGAAAATACGGTCTTGTACTCAAAATTTGCATATGAAGCCTACTCCCTATTAATTTTAACAACACATCAGGATCAGGATCATCCGTTGAATCATGTTTTCAATTTTTATTTTATACCATTAACTAAACTTGCGATAAACAGCTATATAAGCCAAAATTTTCGATCCAAACTACGGGTTATGTGCTTAGAGTAATACTGATCCTTGATCGGACGGAGAGCTACATATAACTGGCCTCTGCCCACAACACTAACCTTATAGATTGAAAGGTTTTTGTCATATAAAGCAATGCAATAAGCCAGATATAAAGGCGGTTGTCAATATTTGACCAATAGTATACGAAAACATTATTTACATCGACACAGTTATTTATTATGACAAACAGCGCAAATACTCAATTCAGTCACCGAGGCTTTAAAATTCGTGTCAATTAAAATTCATGCACAGTTTATTGATACATTTCAGTTAAATATTCAGGCAAACAAATAATTGATTGGTGAACTCAAGTAACAATATACTAGAATTTTATGACATAAGTATTATTTATGATTTAAGTAATTATTTTCATAATATTTGATAAGTGGATATACCATCCGGACCCAATTTGTCATGAAGAAAGTGTAGACTGCCAAACAGCTGTTGGTTGAAGCAAAGCCCTGCTTATATAATTTAATAATATTCCACAACTGTCACACTACGGCATCTAGTCCCAAGCTAAACAGGGCCTGTGTTATGGGTACTAGACAACTGATAAAAATACGTTTAATAATAAATATATTTCTTAATACATACATGTTATACATAATTACACCCAGACACAGAACAAATAATCGTGCTAATTACACAAACCACATTTGGCCTGGGTGGGAATCGAACTCACTACGTCCGGTTTAGCAGTCAGAGTCACTAACCAGTAGACCAACAGGCCTGTCGAATACGCGGATCCATAGAAGACTCTGCCCTTTTTTTGTGTAAAAATCATCAATGAAGTCTTTTCTGAGCTCTGGGTAAATGAGTCCCGAAAGGACAATTTGAATAAAACATAGATGACGGTTCATAAAAAAATACTAAACTACTGCAATCTTTCTGCGTGTAAATAAAAAAAATACACGACTCTAAGAAAATCTTCCCAATGTCAATGCGGTCTGATTAACATTTTAGGCATTATCTACTCGTGCCACACGTAAACCTCAAGGTTCGGAAAAATTGAAACGAGAATCTAAGAATAGTACCTAATTCTGTTTTACCTATTAAGTATTATTGAAGTAGGTACTTGTATTAAAACATAATTTCCGTTTCAGTAAATCGAGTTGTATAATTCAAAGCACGGAACGTTTTAACAATTTGAATAGCCTTAATTATTTTAGTAAGTTTTTTTAAGTGGTCTCTTTAATGTGGTTAGCATTAAAGAGACCACTTAAAAAAACTTACCATTGAGCGTAACAAGGGCTCCAAAGTGTTTGCAAGAGATATGTCTATTGGGCAAAGCCAGCTGACAAAGCTGAAACGAGAAGACGGTAGTACAGCGTCGACTAAAGCAGAGGTATTGGAGGAGGTCGAAAGGTTCTATGGACAGCTATACGCTTCGGTCACAAAACCTGTTAGCAGCGCGGCCAAAGACCCAAGAGCCAAATTGACCCGACACTATACCGAAGACATCCCGGACATCAGCCTGTACGAGATTAGGATGGCCCTCAATCAGCTAAAAAACAATAAGGCGCCGGGTGAAGACGGAATCACTTCAGAGCTTCTGAAAGCGGGTGGAACACCGGTACTTAAAGTCCTTCAGAAGCTCTTCAACTCCGTCTTGCTCGAGGGTACAACGCCAGAAGCATGGAACAAGAGCGTGGTGGTTCTATTTTTCAAGAAGGGTGACAACACCTTATTGAAGAATTACAGACCCATCTCGCTCTTGAGCCATGTTTATAAGTTGTTTTCGAGGGTCATCACGAACCGTCTCGACCGCAGGTTTGATGACTTCCAGCCTCCCGAACAAGCCGGTTTCCGAAAAGGCTACAGTACCATAGACCACATACATACGCTGCGTCAAGTTGTACAGAAGACCGAAGAGTATAACTTGCCATTATGTTTAGCGTTTGTGGACTATGAGAAAGCCTTTGATTCGGTGGAGACATGGGCAGTGCTTGAATCTCTCCAACGATGCCGTATTGACTATCGGTACATCGAAGTGCTTAGGTGCTTGTACAATAATGCCACTATGTCGGTCCGAGTACAGGAGCAGAGTTCGAAGGCGATTCCTTTGAAAAGAGGCGTAAGACAGGGAGATGTGATATCTCCGAAACTGTTTACTACCACTTTGGAAAACGCCTTCAAGCTCCTGGAATGGCAAGGACTCGGCATCAATATTAATGGCGAGTACATCACCCACCTTCGATTTGCCGACGATATTGTTGTCATGGCAAAATCGATGGAAGATCTCAGCACGATGCTCGGCGACCTCAATCGAGTTTCCCAACAGGTTGGTCTTAAAATGAATATGGACAAGACAAAAGTAATGTGTAATGTCCATGTTGTGCCCACCCCATTATCAGTTGGGAACTCGGTTCTAGAAGTTGTTGACTCGTATGTCTACCTGGGACAAACCATCACGCTAGGTAGGTCCAACTTCAAGAAAGAGGTCAACCGCCGAATCCAACTCGGCTGGGCAGCGTTCGGGAAATTGCGTAACGTTTTCTCGTCCAAAATACCTCAGTGCCTCAAGTCGAAAGTTTTCGACCAATGTGTGTTACCAGTGATGACGTATGGCGCCGAAACGTGGTCCTTTACTATGGGCCTCATTAGTAAGCTCAGTATAGTCCAACGAGCTATGGAGAGGGCTATGCTCGGAGTCTCTCTGCGTGATCGACTCAGAAATGAGGAGATTCGTAGACGTACCAAAGTAACCGACATAGCCCAACGAATTAGCAAGTTGAAATGGCAGTGGGCAGGCCATATAGCACGCAGAACTGATGGCCGATGGGGCCGTAAGGTTCTCGAATGGAGACCACGCACCGGCAAGCGCAGCGTAGGACGTCCACCCGCTAGGTGGGCAGACGATCTTATGAAGGCCACAGGATCACGCTGGATGCAGGCCGCTTACAACCGGTCCTACTGGAAGTCTAAAGGGGAGGCCTATGTTCAGCAGTGGACGTCTTACGGCTGATATGATGAATTATTTTAGTTGGCACGTTTTCTTCAAAATGCCGTTTTATTGATTAATGTAGCGTATGTTAGCTGGAGAGCTACTGAACCTTCGACTAACGGTCGTCCTGTAATATTAAAAATTTGTACACTTATAGTTTTTGATACGCATGCTAAGGGCAGTAGCGACGACCTGGCAGGCGTCAGCCGTGCACGTCATCAGACCATTTATTTTTGAAAGTGTAAAGAAAATTGAAAAAAAACTTGTTCCTGTAAGCTTGAAAATTTAACAGCATGTAGTTTATTTATTGTAAATCTTTTAAATGGCGATTACAAGGTGCACAAGTATGTGTAGGCGCATTCAAAAGTGCACGTTTGATGAGGAAAAATAACCTTACTCCTGTAAAGTTAAAATGTAGGTATGTTTTGTATGTATCCCGGGTCGACGGCGCGTCGTGTTCCACGCGCGCCTCAAAGAGCTGTCAGCAAAATGACGGGGCCGGGTCTCAGAGGGCCAAAGCCTACCGGGGTCGCGGGACTTATTTCTATTACCGTGACCCCGGAACATAAAGGGCTACTGAAAGACAACCGTGGATTTTAGTCAGTACAAGTCTGACAGTACCTCCCGCCCTGCCCGGGGTTGGAGGTCTCATTTGATGATTTCACCACGCTAAAAAAAAAAAATGTTTTGTATGTATAGATGTATAATTTATGTATGTGTAGATTAATAATTAACCTGGTGAAAGTAAACTCCGAATTGAATTTGTGTTTAGAAACTACATAAAATATAGAGATTTGGGGCAGCGTAATCCTATTCCCAAAGTAGTTGTATACGAAGATTAGTGTGATTACTTAGTTTTAAACATTTAATTTCTATTGAATAAAGTTAGTTTTATCTGGTAAATTGTTTGTTAAAAGTAAAGGTTGATAGATTAAATTAATACGTGTGAGATAAGTTGCGACCTGCGCAGAACATTTTTTTAACGTTATCATTCTAAATATTAATACAGTATACAACATTTATTGAAAAGAATACATATAATTTATATTAACGGTTTTTTTTTTTGTAATTGTAATAAATACATAAATTTTCTGCTTTTATGCTACGCTCAGGTGTCATCTTAACTTGAAACCTACAGTAGTTCAATATTATGCAAAGTGTGGAAAAAAAGAACAAAACACAACTGACTTCTTCAGTGTCAAGACCACTCGATAAGTAAAATAAAACAAATGACCAAGATAAAAACACTGTAATTATCACTCTCGCATTAAATTATTCAATAAGGTCGAACACAATTACGGGTAAACGATGCGGAGATATCTTCAAGCACATAATTCTCTGGGATGACTGGCGCATCAGGGAACGGATCCGTAGGAGCAGACGAAGAGCCTCCCGAAAGACCATCAGAAGAAGGGGTAGACGTGGAAAGCAGCTGGGTATACGTAGTTCTCTTCAATCTTGGTGCTACCACTCACTCCCCATGTCATCCGTACAATCTGCCCATGCCAACGCACCACAATCGAAGGATATGCATCTCCACTTTGTAACGTACGGTACTTGCACTCAAATGTCAAAGGCGCACGTTCTTTAACGTCAGGATTCCCTGGAGCAACAATAGTCTCCGTATCAGCTGGCACCACCCTCCCCGCACATAACTCAAACGTGAATAATAAAAACAGAGGAAGGAAATATTTCATCTTGTCAGTCTAAAACGACACCGGGGAATGAAGTAAATTTAATGTAGACGGTTCCATTTCACCACGCGTAAACATCATTAGATAAGGAGGGTAAGAGTCAAGTTAATGTGTTTGTGTAAGATAAAACTATTGCTTTTTATCTCTGCCAAATGTCGAGTTTAATGTTTTTTGTTTAAGATAGTAAAACTGGAACCTAAACTTGCAGTGTTCTTTATTGTAGGTAAACGGGTGGAGGGCAATGTTCTTTTTATGAGTGACCTCTCTATCTCCGCAATTTAGTTGCCGAGTGATGTTTCCTTTTATTTTTGTTGTGTTTTGTTTTTAGTAACTTTTGACTTTAATTACAAATTAACTGAAAATAAGCAATGAATCAGGATTTGAGCAAAGCAAACTTTTATACTGATTGTAGCAAAACAAAGTATACAGTCAGCGTAAAATAATTAAGTCGCCTACGTTATGAAAACCCGACACGACCCGATGAAACGCGATGCATGTTGAGTCGAATCAAATGTATTGTTTTCTAGAGACCAGAATCATTCTATGAACATCCGACGTGAACCCAGGTCTGCGCATTTGATTCGAGTCAATACGCATCACGTTTCATCGGGTCGCGTCGCGTTTTAACAATGTGTTTCCGTCTTTATTTTGCTAATGCTGATTTCTTGTCTCTGAAAGGGATTCATAATTATTATTTACCATACAAACCCAGTGCGTGCTCATGTTAGTAGATGAGACATAACTTTGCTTTTTTTGGTTTTCTACGCACCACACCACTGACACAAAATCTATCTAAAATAACCATGCAATCATTCGTGAAACAACATAATTATTATGTCGAGCTTTCTTTACGAAGCCCTACTTCAAAATACAATTAAAGTTTTATGAACCAGCGAACAGAATCTTCATCTATACTCAGGAGATTAACGCAGCGGGCCTGCTCCTATACCGAGCGAGATCAGAGGAAAGTTTAGATCGTGACTTACTGTAGTTTGGTCCATAAAGCATCGTGGAACCGCGGGCAAGTTCACCAAGCAAGAGATCAAAAGGAAGCCCTGAATGTTCGGGAAATAGTTTCAATTAGTAGTTTGTGGTTGGGGTTAAAATGTGTAAGATTTGTTACTTACTGGGTCTTATGTGTGATTGAATGTTTGCTTGTGTTTTGACCATTATATGCATTGTAACTTTATTTGGTTATGGAATTTTATCTCAAATCAATTAGATATTATTTTTACATGATTCATTTTGATTTCAACAGAACAAAAGATTCCTTCCGGCACCAGTCGTATTTGGCAATTATTCTCTGTGAACGGTAACAAAATACGGAGATCGAAGAAATTCGAATAAAGTATAAAACGATTTTCTTTTAAACGTGAAACGATACTATACGAGTAATACATAAAGTATTTTGTAAAGAATCCTATTGGCACATATATTATCCACTTTCCCATTCAAATAAACTGGTGGGCAAGTTAGCACAATTTGAAATTATACAATTACTAGAAATATTAACCGTATTACGTCTGTAAAAGGTCGACCTTTAGCGTTTAGTCGTTATCGACCAAACAAATCTGGGCATAGTGAGGTAACTGAATTGAAAAGCCTGTTACGAGTAATAATGTCTAGATTTCTAGAACACCGGCGCAATGTGGATAACTTTGTAGCGAGAATGATTGTGTTAACGCTACTATATGAAAGATAGGTACAGAAGATCAACTTTATGTATTGGTGGTACACACATAGACGCATCACGTTTATAGTGTATGCCCTAGCCATGATGGTCATTTGTGATAGCTCGAAATTGGTTTCGACGACAACACCTTACCATAGCAGTGACATCATCCTATCACAATGAGAGACCAAGTTTTTGCGAATGATTACTGTGGTAACGATTCCGTGATTGGTGAAATTACCTCTTGCTATCCTTTTTTCTTTATAGGTTGAATTTCGCCTCACAATTTTGCAGTATTGGCGATGATGCGGCTAAGCCGCTATGGTTTGCCCTTGCTTGTAGAAGTGTCCCTTTAAATCCCTATAGCAATGATCGCTTCCCCAAGCCGTGTGAAGGCAATGGCTCAGCACGCCTCGGACAAGCGATAGCGTGTCCGATTCGTAGAGAACAGAACGCATTTTTTTTACGTGGTAAAATCATCAAATGAGTTCTTCTACCCCTATTGTCAGACTTGTACTGACTTAAATCCACGGTGTCCTTCAATAGCCCTTTATGTTTCACGGGTCACGGCGATGGAATAAGTCCCGCGACCGAGACGCAGGGCTTGGCGCGGCTCGCGATGTCTCTAGTTGAGAGAAATACTTTAATAATAATTGTGCTAGTGTCATTTTTCTCACCGTATGTAGTTGAACTTCTGCAAGTAATTTTCTGTTTTATGAAACTACCGTCGCATGTTACATAGTTACGTGAACGTGATATAATTGTAGACAACTGAGAAATGTCGCCAGAAGGGTCTAATGACGTCAACTTAATTTAGTCTCTTACTTTGAAAATGTTATTTAACTTTGTAAGGTGTAGCTTTGTGTTACACTATATTTTTTACTGACTTAGATAGCTAGAAAGTTCAGGTGCTATCAAAAATTACAGTGACCTTACAGGTTTAGCTACGTCACAAGTAATAATTGTTCATATTTATCATCTCTCAAGCCGACCAGTCTTCACCTTTTGGTCGACTAGTTACCAACTGCTTTTTGATTGGAAATATAGAAACCGGTAAAGCCGACTAGTTGGCACGTCTGACGTCTACAGTAATATTTGGTAGGTAGGCACGGAAAATTAAGGTTTTGTGTTGCTAAGGCAAATTAGTAATAAAGCGCGGGCGTCCTCGACCGTACCTAGACCATAAAAAACCGCTGACCAAGCTTTTGTACCTTTCATAATGAAGTCTATAAAACATTTTATTTCAAATAAACCTTAACTCAATTTACAACCAGTATTTAGTCTACACGCACAGATTATATAAACCGTCATAAAAACCTGTATGTAGACTATATAAAGGCTCTTGTCTGTCCCTGCTCTGGTCAAGTCGACAATAAAAATAAAGACACCATCTTGTCCCCAATCGGAATACGATAGGGCAATTTATATCCGAACCAAATCCCTAAGGACTAAGAATTCAGAAAGCAAATAATATTTTATCTTATTTTCTCAACATTTGCTCGCCTTATACGTCATTCATTTATCGGAAAAGTTTTCTGGATAACGCTTTATATGGACCAGATTTTCTCTTGTTTGTTCCAATGTCCTTCGTATTTAATTGGTAAAGTGTTCGATCTTGATTAAACACTCAAGTTTGTTTGTATTTATAACCCTTAGAAATAATTGAAGCCCAAGTAGCTAAGTAGTACTTCAAATTAGAACGTACTTCGTCACTCTTCGAAAATGTTCTACACTAGGCAGAATGAAATGTTTCAAGTTGGCTATTAGTTTTTAATTGCTATCCTTAATTCATCATCATCATCAGCCTATAATGTTTCCACTGCTGGGACACAGGCCTCCTCTCTGAGCGAGGGAGTGGGCCATAATCCACCACGCGGGCCCAGTGCGGATTGGTAGATGTCACATATCTTCGAATTTTTGGTTCTAGGACATGCCGGTTTCCTCATGATGTTTTCCTTCACCGTTTTGAGAGCAGTGGTGATGAAATAAATTACACAAAGTAATACGCCTGGCGGGGTTCGAACCCACGACCTACAACTCATAAGTCGGGACCGATACCACTGGGCCACCACTGCTCCTTAATTCATGCTGATGGATATTGTATTTTATAGTCATTTGTTGGAAAATTGATTTAAATTAATGTTGGACTAAGTAGTTACTGAATAAAATTATGATTTCCATATGTTTAAATTACCAAACTATGAAACTAATTATTATGTGTTTATTTTATTTTAATTGCATTTCAAATGGGCAAAATTCGATTAATTATTTCAGTAAGTAGTAGATAATAGGCTTAATTATCATTAATAACCATGTAACATCTATTTGCTTTAATCAATTATGAGTATTTATAAAATAATGAACCTAATGTTAATGCGTGAATGGACTAATAATGGTAAAACCAGCGTAACTAATTTGTTATAGGAAGCAATTCTGCTACTTAAAAATTCTATGAATATTTCTCACACTAGTCAGGTGAACTAAATTGAATGACAAAGTAGTGAAAACAGTGAATCTAGCCACAAACGAGGGACTGTTCACTGTTGAATACAAGATCAGATTACAATTTTGTGCTCATCTCTTAAAGATGCTAGTATTTCATAAAGATCAAACATTTAGATTTATAAAAGTGCAAGTGCAAAACCCCTAGTAGCTAACCCCTTTTTGGCATTAAAGAAAGACGCCTTATATTTACTTCTACGACGAGCGTAAAGTAGTGTCAGATTCTAGTGGCAGGCATCCATAGCACTCATCCATAGCACTCATCCAAAGCACTCATCCATAGCATATATCCACAGCACGTATCCTTCCATATAAAAAAAAATACATCTCAGTTACATTCGTTTCCACCAGTGATGTGCTCGGTGTACCAATGAATATGATTGGTGGATAACAAACGCATCAAGAAATTGAATTTCCCTTTGGTCGCAGTAGCTCTTCTGACAATCCCGCAACCCTGTTAGAAATTGGCTCATCAGCCCCAGTATATCGGGCCAATATACCCCTTATATACAAACAGATACCGGCCACAACTTTACCAATATTGGTTGCATTACAGCAGCATCTTATAATCAAGCTTCACTACAGACAAAACATATTAACTAAATTCCCAATTCTACAACTTGGGGCATCCCTCTGTACTGCACTTAGCGTACCTAAAGGCGCGCTTAGACGGACAACTTCAGTTGCTCAATTTTGGCCAATGTTACTGAACTATCATGCCATGCTTGGTACAGTTCCTTGGGAAACCATAACAGTACTCGTATATTGTATGATATGTATTTATAAGCAAAATTAGAACTTATTCATTAAGGTGCGGAGTCCAAAAGGCGTTTGAATTTATGTGAAGTTTTTGTTGTGCATTGAACTTAGAGCCTCTGAACTTTAAAGTAACTCTGCCCCACATCTTGGCAGGCTATACAGCAGCATTACACATGTATCACTTTGGTAAATTCTATAGACAAGATTGGTTACTTAGAGACACTTGCTATTAGAATACGATGTGCAACTGACGTATAGCAACGTCACTATAATTTGCATTATCAGTAGAGGTTTTAATTTATTTTTGACAGTTCAATAAAGGTTTATACTCTATCAGTTATGCGAACAATATATATTTAGTGTTAGGACTGCTCTCACCGGCAATGCGTCTCGGAAAAAAATGCTACGAAATTGTCCGTGTGAGCTCAGCTTAACGCAGGTAAGATAGAGATAGGGTTATTGTGCAAGACAACCCAAACACAACGGTGTGCACAACTACAAACCTAAGAACGCTTAGGTGTAATTAAGTTACAGGATATCTGCATGCATGTTTTGTTCATTGTACAAAGACTTTGGGTTAAGCTACCGTGCTTTTGCTTAGAAATTCGTGAGACAGAGGAAATCTCAGGTAGAATTTTGACTGTTAAATTCTTCTTATCTTTTGGTAACACTATGTGGGTAATATATTTGAAGAGAACAGGCAAAAACAAACAACTCGTTATTGTTTTAAGTAGCTTTTTATGCCTTTTTTATAATTATTATCATCATCCAGCATCTGAAATTCACCATTATTGTCCACTCTTCTGATCTTCTCACAGAGAGGAGGCATATATCTTAGGCATATATCTTATCTTAATCAAATCAAAAACATGCCAAGTTAAAGGACTATATTAAAATAAATAATACTTTTGCGGTAAAAGACTAGCAGACAATTATTAATGCTGAAAATATTGTCTGGCTTTTACTATGCTATAATTAGTCAACCCACACACCCAAGTCCAGTTGTCTTCTCGATACTGTTACACTTGATAAAGCACTGGCCATAATTCATTACTTGCTTATGACGTCATCCGCGGCTGCTACAGTGACCTATCAACCACCAGGGACCGACAATAGATCAAGATGACAATACAACGCAACACAAGATAGGAAAACGCTAAATCCATAGATTTATCTCACTAAAACCAGCCAACAAGAAATTGCCGCAATTCAGTAGATGGATGGAAATTCTTAATTGAACTGGTTAACTAATTGAACTAATTATGACGAGACATTCGTATAAATAATGGATAAGGCCACTTCAATCTTCTGGAGGCCAGAGCCCGCCTCTATTATGGAATTATAGTAGACTGTTTTCGGTAATTATGCTTTAGGAAAATGAGGAAATTTGAACTCTATTCTGTTCCGTTGTATTTGAAGCTAATGTCTATTTTCGTTTTACTACAATGCTCTCTAATTAAGTTGGTTTATTTCTCATTCGCAGAGTATACAGTACTGCGTACGTGGGCTTTAAATGTACTCGTAGTGTTCCAAGACTTCCACGTACTTCATAAAATAGTTCAGTTATTTTAGTAATTTAGTTTTGTAATCATACCTAAGCCCTTAATGACGTAAACAATAAGAAGGGCGAGTTTCCTGTGGCAACTATCATTTTAGTTCCTTATATCAACAATACATACCCGCTCTACTACACATGGAAGAGTGCGTGCGAGTCAGAACTGCGATAAAGATGATTAATATCCGCTGTCATTAGTCCACAACGGCTCCAGTAGATTACTCACTCATCGACTGAAATCCGGAACAAATCATTTCTCTTAGTTGACATACAATATTAATTAATTGATGCCTTCGGCTGCGTCCTAAACAAAGCGATGGTCGCTGGAACACGCCAAGACGCATTTTTATTCGGCGAACTTGAACGCGTTGTCTTGCCGGCTGAGGGGAAGGCTTTTCTAATTTCCATAAAAGTATAGCATTTGTGTAAAGGTGTTGATAGGAAATATTCCCATTTGACTAACTTTTTCCAGAGCACCTCTTTATTCCCGTTTGAACAATGTGTCAAAATTTTGACCAGTTGCAGTCTTGAAATATTTCAGTTATAGCAGAACGTCGAGCAGTTTTAAATTTTGTCGAATTAAATAAAGAACAGAAGCAAGCGAACGCTCAAGTCGATAGTCGTCAAAAATGTTTCCCTCAAGAAGATATCTGACTTAGAATGCTCGCTAAAACCTCTCGTTTGTTTTCTGATGTAACATTCGCAAGAATGCTCATTTTAATGAATGTTCAAGTTTATCAACACCTTAATAGCGTGGTGATTGCTTCAATCAGGCCACAGTGTCTGTGTTTTATGTCAATATTAGACCAAGATATCTACAATTAAACCATGATAGACGAAAAATTTGATTAATAGGCAAGTTTTGCTCACGAAATTCTCACTCAGTAATCTTTATCGTTTTATAAGAGGAAAGCTAAAATTACAATGAATATAATGTTCACAAAATTTAGCCGTTATTACAATTAAAGTCAACAGCTCACTATAATAAAGTTTAAGTAATTGTGGTTGGCAACTCGGTTTCTATCTATCAGTTACTAACCTCAATTATTTTAGTTGTCTAAAAGTGAGTAACTATCAAACAACCAAAATTGAGGTTAGTTTGTTTAGATGACTTTACTTATCAAGTCAATCACACCTATAATGAATCCTTCAGAAATTCATTAAAACAATAGATAATATTGGCAAAGGTCAATTATTTAGAAACTGCGCATGGATTCAACTTTTAGATCTTCCCTGTACATTTCTTAAATAATCCTTGTACTAACAATAACGAACACGACAAAACAAGAACTAAGCCAACTGGTGCAGTCATTAATTGTGGTGTAGTAGTTCGGAAGTTATGCACGTTCAGATAGACATAAACGACATGATTGTGTAATACCATTATGTCTGATTTCATAAGTCAGATAACTCTTAGCTGAGAAATAAAAATGGCGGTTTGACAGCTTATCTATAGAAAATATGTCTAATTTTTATTCCTCAGATAAAACTTTAATAATTGATTATTGAAAAATCAGCCCTTGCTAGTTGTTCCCCGCAGTTTCACCCGCTGCTCGGCTCATATTGACATTTGTATGATGTTATATAGTCTATAGACTTCCTCTATAAATGATACAATAACACAAAAAGTTTTTTTTTTAATCCGAACCAGTGCCTCCTAAGATTAGCGCGTTCAACTACACAAACTCCTAAGCTTCATAGTATAGAAGTATAGATATAGATAGGGATAGGGATATATTAGTATAGAAGTATAGATAGGGAAACATTTCAGGTTAGCAAAAGGTCATTGGGTTTTAACAAGAAGTCGCCTGTATATCGTTCTATGTAATGTAATATTCCTCCAAACGCGCGGCAAAAAGGAAATTGTTTCACCTTTTGACGAAGCCGAGTGAGGCTTTATAAAAGATACGGATTTGGGAGGTCAAGGTCATGTTTTATTATTTAGAGGTTAATGTTGAAGTGAATTTGTAAGGCGTCACGAGTATTGATTAAGTGTTGACGCTATAGTGTTGGTACCTAGCACGAAGCCACTTTACTTAATGACGGTAGGTCTACTAAAATAGGTATCTATTTAAATTCTTAAGTAGTTTTGTTTTAGGAAAGGGGTTGTACCTATATTTTTAGAAGACCAGGGTTTGAAATATAGCTAGAGAGTCTATTAATAGTTTTCAAAGCATTTCCTATTTTGCTACGATTTACAACAGAATTTATTAATGTAACGTATGTCAATTTGAAATCTGTATCCTGATAGAAGGAGGTCATCGAAGTGCTGAACTATTTTATCGATTTTTTTTGAACAGACATTAGAAAGATCTCAAGAAACATTACAAATATTTTTAAGAAAATACAGGCAGGTAATGAAAAATAAAAACGCATGTGAAGAGAACGTGCCGCAAGTATATTTTATAAAATCGTGATACTAACAGTATCTCCTACCAAGGCCGTACCTCCACTCTACTGCCCGCATTTCCTAACCTCGCTAAACATGATCAAAGCTAGATCCACTATTAATTTCTAACCAAATTATGGCTACCGCTATCTCCCCAGTATGAGCAACTTCGTCCGGGCGGACAGTCCGGCGTCCGGCCAAGCGGTGCCAATTTCCGGACACTCTCACACCAATGATTGCGGACACTCCGATTCGAATCACATAGAAATAGATCGCTGCCGTAATAGCTAAGTTGGTGCATTTTATTTCTTGGGATTTTTATTTAGTTGCAATTTTTATTCGAGGTGGTTTGATTTTTTAGGAGTTTAGGTAGATGCCATTTTCTTAGTCAATTATAATTGATTGTTAAAACTATTATTGCGTTATTATTTTTGGAACGTACCACAATGGTTCTAATTCTCATGCATCTTTGAAAATGAAAAAATCAAAATATAATAAACTAACAGTTGAATTGATATATTATAAAAAGAAACTGTTATCAGAATTTTAAATCATCTGTAAAAAAATAACTTATAAAGTATGCTACACCCTCCCTTTTTCTATATAAATATCGTAAAGTAAAAGCAAAGAGAATCAAGGGTTCTTCGAAATTTCAAACAATGAAAGAAATCAGAAAACTTTACCAATAGGTCTCCTTTGAAAATCTTTAATGAATAAAATATTAGTTCAAAAACAAATAGTTTTTCGTTAGTTACTTTGTATTGTCTTTTGGTCTCTTGGGTACATATACAATAGGTTACTAAGGTCAATATTCCTTTTCTTTTGATTTTTTTATGTACTTAAGTAATAAAAAAAAAGGCTTGGACTTTGAGCTTAGTGACCATAAAGGTTACTCGCTGAACTTAGACATAGCTTTTTTTTTTTTTTTTATCGTGGTAAAATCATCAAATGAGACCTCCAACCCCGGGCAGGGCGGGAGGTACTGTCAGACTTGTACTGACTAAAATCCACGGTGTCCTTCAGTAGCCCTTTATGTTCCGGGGTCACGGTAATAGAAATAAATCCCGCGACCCCGGCAGGCTTTGGCCCTCTGAGAGGGGGCCCCGTCATTTTTGCTGACAGCTCTTTGAGGCGCGCGTGGAACACGACGCGCCGTCGACCCGGGCATGGTCCATGGTCGGACAGCGAGTTGCCCTTTACTCGCTGTCCGCATGCCCGCGCCTACGGTGGCCGGAGATCGTCTTGCGACGTACGGCGCCGTGGGCGAACACCACTGCGGTTGGGGCGGAGGGAGGACGCTGTCCTCTCTCTCTCGCGGCCCGCCGCCTCCTTCACGAGCATTACTGCCTCGCAGAAGGCGGCGACCGCTTCCCACTCCGTCTCGCTCCGCAGCATGGCCGAAACCAATGCCGGGCGCGAGAGGTCTCCGCCTATCGCCGCCGTGAGGACACGTCGGTGCTCTGCCCAAGCTGGGCAGTCTTGCACCGTATGCTCTACTGTGTCCTCCGGGCGATCTTCGCAGTGGTGACACCCCGGCGTTTCCTCCTTTCCCATCAGCCACAGGTACCTCCCGAAACTTCCGTGTCCGGTGAGGACCTGCGTCATGCGATAGGTCAGGACGCCGTGACGTCTCTCCAGCCAACTTAGACATAGCTTGTGAATCTTAATGTTATTAATGAATAGTTTGTGTCATTTAACCGTGATGAAGTTTTTCAATTTTAAAGAGTGTTTTTACTCAGTGCCTTGAGTGGATAGTATTTACAATAACAACAATTTTTTTTTTTTAAATGCTTGAAAACTTTACGAATCATAAAAAGTTTTCAGCTCTGAAAAAATAATGTAACTACACGCCAGTAATCATCAAAGGGTAACACAGAGGTCTATCAAGTATACTTCTGCTTCACCAGTTTATTTTTGAAGTCTCACGTAATTGAGAATGAGCCTATTGCCAGCAACTGGCCTCAAAAGACTCCGTGACTGCTACTGAGGAATTCCTAATTGTAAGATCCAACAACACCTTACGAGTCAAACACGAGACCTCAAGCCCGGTAGTCAAACTTGCAACCAAGGAATCAGATTGTATTCATCTACAAAATATTGCTGACACTTCTGTTCTGACAGCAAATGTTCATTAAGTGAATACAGAAGATCATTAATCTTCCAAAACTACCGTCAAAGGCGGCTTTGTTCATAGAATTTGAAACAACATCACTATTACCAATAATGAGCGAACTTCGTCTGGTCCACGCACAATAATATCCCATCAATTCTAAACCACTCTGTAATCAAGAAAGGAAACATTCAAACTAAATTGGAATAGTTGACTGAAGCCGTTTGAGGGGTTAGTAATTTACTAACTGAAGGAGTTAACCATGTTAATGAAAATTGCTTTCGATAAGATCTGATGCCTGAGTTATTGAATATGGGACCTGATGAGGACTGGAGATAGGAAGTCGAAGGGATAAATTATGAGGACCTTTTATGTAAGGTAATAAATTTTATGGGCACTTGTGTGGAGAGCGAGGTATTGTGTACCTACTGTTTTATAGCTTTGGTAGTATATGAAAGGTTTATCATCATTTATGTAGCATTTTCGTAATTATGTTTGGGTTAGCTTCTAGTGTCACTACACGTAGTTGAATTGTAATTCCAAAGAGCAGTGGTTGCTCTTACTTGCGTGATGTAGGTCGGGGTTGACGAACCCGGGCAAACGTACCATTTCTTGAATTTATTCCATCAGTAAACTGTTCTCAAAACGGTGAAAGTATATATCGTGAGGAAACCGACATGTACTAGAATAAAAAAATTCAAGGCTTGTGACATCTATTAACCCGCACTCGCAAGGTGGATTGGCCTGTGCTTTGTTTTCCACGCGCGCCTCAAAGATTGTCGCGGGACTAACGAATTACCGTGACTCGGGAGCGTGAAAGGCTATTCAAGGAGACCGTAGATTTTAGTCAGTACGATTCTGACAGTCCCTCCCGTTCTGCCCTGGGCGAGAGGACTCATTTGATGATTTTTCCAAGCTAAAATTTATAAAATGCCACATCGCAGCTTCTAAGTATCAAATTCCCCGATTTGGACTGACGTGATCACAAACACAATGATAAGTCACAGTGATAAGAACTTAAAACGAGATACTATTGACTTATTTTGAGTTCCCAAAATTTTGACTGATCCATGGTCATTTGCAACAATATATTGGAAACTGAAACTAATCAAAACTATTAAAATTCCGATTTCTATTTTTACAACGAGAATGATAATGTTTAGTTACATTTCTAAACAATTCATGAATAGGTACGTGATTTTGAAGCCCTGTATTACATTTTACATCTACGTATGTATATTTTATGAAAACAAAGCCAGGAAAAAATAAAACAGCCGTATTTCGACATGTAGGTAATGATTTTATTACGTTATAGGGCTTCGCTTTGTGTTTTGAATAATGAATATTATAATTCTTTATTAAACTCAACAAAAGATAAGTACGTAATTGTAAAGAAACTCAGGTTGTTCATAAATTAAATAGGTTTTCATGGAATTTTCAGAATACAAGTAGAAAATTCAATTTCGTATCCTACTGTTACATTGCCCGGAAAGGTCATTTTATGAGGTTTTATTTTACTTAAAGGATTTCTTAAGCTATCTTCACACGGGCAAGCGGGCGGCGAGTAATGGGCGACTCGCTGTCTGACCATGGACCATGCCCGGGTCGACGGTGCGTTGTGTTCCGCGCGCGCCTCAAAGAGTGTCAACACGATGACGGAGCCCGCCTCTAGAGGGCCAAAGCCTGTCGGGGTCACGGGACTTATTGAATTACCGTGACCCCGGAACGTAAAGGGCTAATGAAGGACACCGTGGATTTTAGTCAGTACGAGTCTGAGAGTCCCTGACTCATTATTTTGATGATTTTAACATTTCTCTTCACACTCTCGGAATATCACCCAATAGACGCGGTACAGCATGTCTCGTGATATCACGCACCGTGAGAAGTCTTCTTTAAAAACGGTTGGGGTTAACATTTGGGTCAAGTTTATATGATAACATTGGCGAAAACATTGATAAGGCAATACTTAAACTAATCACTTTTCGAATAGCTTTTTATCATTCTTTATAGGAGCCACTTAGGTGATCGCTTTCAAACTAAAAAAAAAATACAGTTGAAATGTAGGTGTATTATACGCGTTGCCTATTTCTTGAAGGATTACAGGATGTTACAAAACGTTTGCTATCCTTTACTGAGTATCTAATCAACAAAAAAAAATCACCAACGAAAAATAAAATAACAAAATAGATAGTCGTAGGTAATCTTTTCGCAAGCCTAAGTCTAAATTCCTAAGCCTATATGGAGTGCGAGGATTTAACGCAATCCACTTCACGCCTTCAGCTGTGGGTACCTCACGTACTATAAAGCTAATAAAACGAACTGGTGCCTCGTTTAGACGAGGAGAGTCTCTCTACCGTGAAAAGGCGAGTGTGTCTAAACTTGTGGTCTAAACGATATTCGCTGGGTAATGTCTACCGCATTCATAAAGGATTTTTTAACACGTAGTTTCGACTTTTGGCGTATGAACTCTCCTGGTATATACGAGAACTTAAACTCATGCATTTGTCTTATTTGGGTTAGGCAGAAACTCATTATTTAGGTATTCCTTCGTCACTTCCACCATACATAATATCTGATCATACAAATACCGCTTGTGTGTCCTGCGCGCTTAACGTTTTTGAACAACTTCACCAATAAATTCTGTTTGTCCTTTCAATAGTTATTAGTGTTTGCCGTAATTAGAGCATTGGGTGTCTTAGATAATCTTCTAATATTATAAATCAATACCAGTTTTTGATGTAATGTTATGTTTTTATACGCAATATATTGCGTCGCGTCTTCGCAAAGATATTTTTAAGGAACGATAAATTCAGCTGCGAGCAGGGTTCGAACCAGCGTCTTCTGGATAGATACTCCAGACGCCTTAACCAATTAGGCCATCGCAACCACTATTATCAAAACTGAATTTCTCGCTCCCTTGTTTTTGAACGCTCTTAGTTTGTATACTTAGTTTCTTTACATAATAATCACCTTTTGCAGTCTCGAGAGTAATCGAATGTGGGCGAATAATTTACTACTAACCTTTGTGAATTAGTGCCATGATATACTAAAGGGGCAATTTGCGGTTTAGGACCAACTCTGTACCTGGGGTTTAAGAGGAAACAGGGGATCTTAATTAATTATCTGGCACGTACACGTTATACAAGTATTTAATCAGGATCCTGGGATTTTTGTATGTTCAGTTCTTACATTGTTCCAAGAATAGTTTAGTGTGTTTTCAGCAGGTTTTATATTACGAAAATATTTGCAGACCGTTTTGGGTAACCAAACTAATATTGTAAATGCCAAAGCTATCGACGCAAAGTAATTTTAGATGATCAATTGGTCGTTAGAATGTATCCGATTTTTCTACTTACATTGTATTGTTTTTATAAATATTTTGTTTATACCTAATGCCTACATAGTGAAAAAGTATGATAGGTGTTTTATATTTTAAAATAACGGGTTATGGGACATCTCGCCCACGAAAAAACTGGCCCTAAGGCCAGATGTCCCCTTTTTGAAATGTGCATGGGTAGATTCGCCTGGACCAATTTAATAGAACGGGCCAGATGTCTTCTATTAAATAGTGAAGGGATATTTCGGCAAGGTCGTATTTTTTAAACCCCTCGGTCTGTTTACAACGATATTCGTTAAAATACCTAAATCAATTCAGTTTTCACTGTTAAATTTAGTTACATTTGACAGCGAGCTGAAATCCACCAGTGCGTGTTGGTAGATGTCACTGGTTCTTTATCGTGGTAAAATCACCAAATGAGTCCTCCTGCCCAAGGATGGGCGGGAATGACTGACAGTCTTGTACTGACTAAAATTCATGGTGATCCTTCAATAACCCTTTAGTTTCAGTCACGGTTACCTTATGAGACAGTCCCGCGATCCCGGCAGGGGTAGATGTCACTTGGCTTCGTTTTTTTATTTATTTTAAGACATGGCGGTTTGCTCATGACGTTTTCTATCACGGTTTTGAGCGCAGTGGACATTATAATAATAGAGCTTGTGTTATGGGTACTAGACAACTGATAAACATACTTATGTATTTCTAAATACATACATATTATAGATAAATTACACCCAGACACAGAACAAATGATCATGCTCATCACACGAACATTTGTCCTAGGTGGGAATCGAACCCACGACCCGGGGCATAGCAGTCAGGGTCACTAACCACTAGACCAACAGGCCAGTTAAACATTACTGCTGGATTGCCACTGATCTGTCTAAACTACTCACATAATTTCTTACACCTTCTAAATTATCATTCTTTTGTTACAGGTTGTTCATGCATCCGCTATTCGTCGACGTACGGCAAGGAGCGCGGCACGTTCAGTAGCCCCGACTACCCACGTCCTTACCCGCCGCGGATCGACTGCCTCCTTTACACCTTCATTGCAGCACCCCACGAGATCGTGGAGCTGGTCTTCACTGACTTCGACATTCATAAGGAGCATCTCGAGTGAGTTTATAGTTTTAATTTTATATGGATCTCATGATGTCATTTTTTTTCGAATTTGGAACGACGTGACTCAACATTTTTATTTTCTGTTCAAATTCCAATTCCACAGATTATGCCACATTGTTTCCATCTGTACAGACATCAAAATGATTAGGGAACTACTGGATTAAGTTATAGTACATCTTTTTATGTGTAAATATCGTGAAAACTAAATCTGTCGTCTCATTTCATTCGTTACCTAATTCTAACAATATTATCACTTCTTCCTTAATCGTTTTTACTGACTTTGGAACTCTTAAGAACCGTCTTACATGAGTTAATGCTCTTCTTCATAAATACAGTTTTGCATAGTCTTGAAATTAAATAAGGGACGGCCGTCGCGCCGTCTTGATTTTCATTTCCATATAATTCGACATACAATACTCGTATAACAAAATGTTAAATACGTCTATAATGAATTTGATATTTATACAAAGTATCGCTCGCGAGTGAGGTGATCGATATACATAGTTGCACATGGATATTTGGCATGTGGCGTTATTCAGAAAACTGACGACCGTATCTTGTTTTTACAACTCGTCAAATGTTTACCACCAACATCCAGCACTCTCTGTCACTACCATTCTAGCGGCAAAAGAATCACTCGGGTTTGTATTTGAATTTAGAATTCCAACTGACGTATTTTTTTTCTTTTTTTTTTACCATCGGCAAGAGGAAATTGTTCAAAGTTTCCATCGTCTTTTGTTTCGTTTCGATTCGCTGCTCTTAAATTCTTCCCGAGATCTTTTAGTGGCTTACAAAGCTGAGAAGGTTGAAAAGCTATTTAATGCATTTTAATTTAAAATTGAATTGGAGTTTTACCAAGACATCTCTTTAACTGCAACTTGTACTATTAAACTACTGCTTTTACTGAAGATTATTCTAAAAGAGACTGATACTGATACTGCTAGCCTACATCATCCCACTGCTGGGCGAAGGCCTCTCATGATGAAGGCCATGACTTACAGTTTTCACGATCCAGGGACAAAGTGGACCACTGGTCATTGTTTTTGTCAAGCTCGTCCCGCCATCTTCTACGAGGTCTTCCGCAACGCCTTTTGGCTGTGTCAGGGCTCCACAAAGTGGTTATTTTGGGCCACAGCTGAGCTAAAAGAGACTAGTTTAAATAAATAACCTTATGCTTCGTAGTCACTTTAAATCAATTATAATTAAGCAAGCATCATGTAATTGATAGGCGAGATCAAAACTATGTTTGAGTAATTTAAATTAAGATATTATCTTAATGAAGATCAATTTAGACTTATTGCAGACATTTATCATGTTATCATAACTTTATCAGTTGATAATAATTATAATCCAAGTAATCAATTTCCATTACCATTAAAACTTGACACTGACTGATAAAGGACGCCTTGTTAATCATTAGTTTAACTAACAAATCGTTAAAACCAATACATTTTTTCCATTTGTTAAAAAAAAAATGTGTGAGTTTTAGCAAAGTTACTTTAACTATTGATTACACTAAATGAATGTTATTTGGTCTGTTTTTCTATAATAATATTATTGGACCGACTTCAAAATTTCTTTCATCAGTTGAAACCTACTTTAATCCTAAACAAAAGTAGTACTAGTAGTAGTAGTAAGTAAGTAATGTACTCTTGAGTACATTACTAAGAAGATTTGACAGCTCTTTTCGTTCAGCTCAGGATGGAGCGACTTATGTGATAAGATGTTAATTCTAATATGTAAAAATAATTAAGCAAACTACAAATATAATAACAAAACCTTTATTTCTCACATCATAATAAATGCTGACAAGAAAATAAAAATCTTCACTTCACCTCAATTTTAGTTGGTTTCCTCAGACCTGCAAGTTTTCTGCAGAACTTAACGTAGTCGATCATAGTGGATCCGTCGCTCTGCACGATCATTGGTGCTTCGTCTAAGGCGTAGTCCGCTTCTTTCGCGGTGAACTTGTCTCCGAAGGTCATGAGGTCATGTCTGATCCTGGAATTATTAATAGAAAGGAGTTTTAAAGTCATATAGATGTTTAAAATTAGAGCGATATTTTATGGTTTGGACTTCATGGTCTAATCGTCTCAATGTTATTGTTGTGTAGTATGCGAGTGCGATAGGAATAAAAGTGTGATGGCGCTATCTTGTGATGACGTCACGCTTATCTAAAGCTTGTATGCTTTTAAAAATAAATCATATTCACAAGACAATGTTATTGAACATTTATTTGCTCTTAGTATTTTACGTAAAACGTAATTTTCAAGTGATGGATTTAAGTTCTAATCGTGGTCGAACTTCTGCGATAGACGAATAGAATTTATTTTAAAATACTAGTTGCCTCATTTGTTTGCTTTTTGTTTTTGTTTTCTCTTTGTTTTGACATGAATGGTTTTTTATATTGAATTACTTTACCATTAATTATAATTTAACAATACAAGTAAATTACACTGATATAGGTACGTCAAAATAAAATAAATTTTACGTGAACTCCTATTGTCTAGACAACTGACAAAGAAAGAATAACAAAGACAGATTTGAATAAGAGAAGCCGAATATAAAATATTTTAGCTTGAGATAAACAATTTTGCAAACACACGAGAGAAGTATTACCGACAGTATATAAATTAGATGAAACAATGTATGTTTTCTTTATAAACACTCTTGTTTATCATCCCAAATTGATAAAAGGGAAAGTTTTACTCGTTTGTTTTTCAGACAACTTATCCAATTGGCGCTGTCATTTGTTTTCATCTGTTTTATTGATAAAAGTGTAGACAACTGATAATAACTGGTTTTTTTTTGGGACTAAAGATAAATGCGAAAACTTAATTTAAAGGTGATTTTTTGAGAAACGAAAAATTCACTTGCTAGTTAAATTAAATACAAACTATAAATAGAAACTTACTAGTAATGATATGTTAAAAAAAAACATTCCAAGGGCGTCAAAGAATACGGCCACATCGCTGTCAACGGGTACACTGCCCAGTACCGTCAGCACGAGTTTTCAGTACTTGAGACGTAAAGTAAACTGGAACTTTGACGACTTCAAATTGACAATTTTCAATGAAAAAATTGGTTCCTTCTTCGCACACCAGAGGCGCTGTTCCATATTTTCATACAAGAAACGCTGTAAATACTGGAAAAACTCTGTAAAGTAAAATAGTGAAAACTCGTGCTAGGGGTACAGAACGCTGGCAGCATTGCCACGTTGTATTGCAATGCTGATACGTTGGCCTAGGAATAGAGAACTTAAGCTTGCAGGTTTGGGTTGCAATGGCCTAGTTGGTAAAGGCGTCTGGAGTACTTACCCAGAAGACGCGGGTTCGAATCCCAATTGCAGCTGAATTTTTCTTTTCTCAAAAAATCATCTTTACGATGCGCGCGTCGCATGCGTTTATAAATCATAAGTAACGTTGTTTTATTCTTGAACCAATTAATATAAAAGACTGCATTTAATGTACCTACATTAAAAGTTTACAAAAACCATTTTGCTGTTACTTAGAGATGAGGCAATGTCCTAAATAATAAAACGAACTTTACAATTTTTATAAGAACTTTACGTGCTCCGCTTAGTAACATGGGTGTAACATAGTGAAACTTTTACTGCAAGAATGTGTAAGACCATAGCAACAGAATAAAATATTACTTCGCGCTTAGACGTGACTGAGCAATAAACCTTTTTTCCAAGTCTCGAAGGTCGCGAGAACGAAGCCGTGGGAAAAAACTAGTGTGTAATAAATTTTATTTTAGCGCTCACATTATCTCTTACAGTTCGGAGTAAAATAAAAGCCTAGTGTATCGGAAACTTACTATCACGTAAAAGTAGGGAGAGAAAAAGGTTGTTTTGTTAACCCTCGTCTTAACTAAAGCGATTTTTCAAGGAATATGTAACTGTGACGTTTATAATAATAAAATATTCCACAAATATCACACAACGCCATCTAGTCCCAAGCTAAGCAAAGCATGTGTTATGGGCACTAGACAACTGATAAACATACTTAGATATTTTCTAAATACATATTATAGATAAATTACACCCAGACACGACACAGAACAAAAAATGATCGCGCTCATCACACAAGCATTTGTCCTTTGTGGGAATCGAACCCTCGGATTCCGGCGTAGCAGTCAGTGTCACTAACCACTGGACCCATGAGAAAAAGATTCACTCATTTGTTCGATAAACTTTTGTTCAATTTTTTTTTGTGAATTCACCGATGCTATCAGAATAACACTGTTGTACGATCTCGTACTATATACGCTCTAGTGACCAGACCGCGTAGGTGGCGTGGTCGTACCGTATCGCCTTCGTGTCTCCATCACTTCGACGGAATTATATGATCCGGTTCGCCCCACAAAGTGAACGCGTAGGTTTCGTGTTCAAGAGTCGATCGCTCTGGTTAGAACGTAGCCTACAGCCATAATACACCTGTCTTAAACCATAATAGTTTGTCATAATAACATGGCTACTACTGTCATAAGATTTATGACGACTTTTATGTTTATTATCCGACTAACCTATAATACTTTTTTTTACTATCCATAAAATTATATTAGACTACGCATAAACAGAAATTATGGCTTTATTCTAACTACGTTTTATAACTAAATTGTTATGAAAATTAGGAGCACACTTAATTTAAAAAGCTTGTTGAAGATTTTCACACAATCTTTGAAATTTTAAACTGAATCAATTGGATAAAGTTTAAATACGTTTTAGCATTCTTTAAAAGAAATTTCTAGTTAAATTAAACTTTTAACAATTTTTGCATTAACAATATAATTAAAATGTTTCGTGCTTATCAATTATGTATTTATTAAAAAACTTTACCAAACTCATAGCGAAAAGTTTAGGAATATTATTTTGGAAAAATATGCTTCTATATTAGTTATATATAAATAAATAGTTAAATAATTAATTATTTGTAACATTTTTTTTTTAAAATAACATATTTAAGAAAATGTTCTCGTACGGCCGATTACAAAATATAAAAATACATAATTTAATTTTACGACGTACAAATGTTTTCTTATACGTTTTCTCGTCAAAATTCACCCTTAGAATTATACGAAGGCGTAGCCGAGGGTTGTCGTAAAACACAGATTGCACTGAGAATCTTAATAAACCTTCATGGTGTTCCTGCCTAAGTACACTTTTGTATAAAACTGCGCATTAAATTATGTATCTTTTACTTTTTTTGGGGGAATGTAATTTAATTTTGAATTTAAAAAGTGAAAATATTTTTGTTCCATTCATTGAAGGTTGAATTGATTAAGCTGTTTTTTTTACAATTTCGTGCAAGTTTTAATAAAATTCTATTAAGAATTTATTTTTAGAAAACCTTTTCCCCAAATGAAAAAAGTCAAAATCTCGTTTTAGAATTAACTAGGTATTTCGAAAAAAAAACTGAATATCTAATTAGAAACGAAACAACTCTAAAATATCGTTAAAACCAGATAATCAGAGACAAACGTCATTCGGAAAGTGCCCAAGGACCGCTCTAAATCAAACCATGACAGTTACCCGAGAAAATACATCATCCGAATATCTGAAAATGTAATTTAAATCTTGATCCGCTATATTTACAGGACCCTTGAGTAATGTAAAATTTAAATGGTACCCTTTTTATGGCTATTAAGATATAATTTTGTAATTCATTTGGGTTTAATAATAATTATATAATATAAATTATTTCAATGCTGATAGGAGAGTTGTTTGCTTCAGGGATTAATTATAATTTTATGGACGGTATCTGTTGTATAATGACAAGGTCATCTGAGAATTTAAATTGTTTACGCAGTTTCCGACACTGATTTTGGTGGATTGTAACTAAATATAAATACTGGATAGTTTTTCTGAAAACATACCAGAGGACACTTTTAACTTCTATGCAATTGGAAAAAACGTCATTCGACAGTAGACAAATAAACTCATACACTTAACCCCGGGCAGGGCGAGAGGTACTAGTCAGAACTTCCTATTGACTAAAATCCACGGGTGTTCTTCATTAGCTCTTTATGTTCCGGGGTCACGGTAAGGAAATAAATTCCCCGACCCCGGCAAGCTTTGGCCCTCTGTGAGGGGGCCCCGTCATTTGCTGACAAACTCATACACTTAGTAACTATTTTATTGCCGTACTTTTATTACCGAATTACCAAACTTTGGGGATTCAAAGAACTCACGCAAGCAATTGTTTTTGCACGTATTCCTATTAGTTTTCGAAGGTCGGTACTATCGCACACAAAGTTGTTTCAACAAGATGGAGTTTCTGGTTAAATGTGTGTTTTTTTTTTTTTTTCCGTCAAAAGCTAACTAACCTCTATGATACGAGTCGCCTGATTACGGAATCACTGTGTATATAGAAAGAAACGTCAATCTCAATAAACTTTGCTGAAACAAATAACTCAAATAGGCAATGAATATTATAATGAATAGATACAGTCGCCTTATTTACGTAATCCTGTGTATATAGAAACAAACTTCAATACTCAATATACTTGCTGAAACAAACATTCAAATGTGTTTTGAAAAAAAAATGGAACACATTATTACTCGCATGTTTTTTAAAAGCGTTTGACATATTTAAAATGCAGAAACAAATACAATAATAACACGTTTGTCGTTCGGAACCCTAACAATAAACACGATTTTTGTGATTGTTAGTCGAAACCTAATTCAATTGTTGAAATAACAAAAATAAAAGTAGGTACTGAAAACACAAAGTTTTTCACAATAAACCGTAAAAGTTTTAATATGGGTCGTATCCTCCATAAAATTAAGTAATTTATACCACATAATTTATTTTGATAAGTTTGAATTTAAAAAAAAATAGTCATCATCAAATAAAAATAGCAATCCATCAAAAATAGTCATCGTGTGTCGCAACTTCACGTCATATACGCGTATTTGGCGTGCACCCTGTATAAAGGTAATAATATTTTTTTTGATTTCGGTGTAAATTATTCCGAAATTGACATTATTGATAATAATCTAGCTGCTGTCTGAACATTCTGAACATCAAATGAAATAATGTACTCGAAGGTATTGAGAGAAAATTAGGTTTGCGTCAAAAATTTCCAGGAACTGTCACCTTTATCTCGTCGTAATACAAGTACGGGACCTACGCAGGTATATTTACATAAAATACTTAATTTCGAGAATCGTGTACGAGCCAATTTCACTATTGGAACTGAACCTGATCAGCACGCGTAAATCGAGTTCTAGAGCTGTCAGTATTAATACTGAGTAATGCGGGGGATCACACTACATAGAAATGCCGTTGGTTTTCGCGATAATAGACTTTAAAAAATCGTATAATCGTCCATTATAACGATATTTAACGGCATTTCCTTATTTTGTGAGTTTGTGGTCGCTCGCGTCTTGTGAAATAAGACCTTTGTTGCTGTACACCACGTCACAGATGATGATGGGCTCGTTGAGGGTCACCCACATCTTCACGTGGACGCCTGTAGAGGGTGTACAGCACCCTCGCGTAGTACCCGAACCAGTATACGATGAGAGGGTTTGTCCAACCACCTGGAGGTTTTGTGGTCTCAGCGTTACAAAATAGTGACACTGAAGTTCTTAAATTCTTTTGACACATTGACTGCCACAACGAAAGCTTTTTAGAAAATCACTAGTTTTCCTGAAAGTGTTGTGAAACATCTTGACCTCGTAATAATAAGTGTAGCTATAATGGACACATACAATAACAAAAAAAAAAATTAAAAAATAGGTAAATTAAAAAATAAAATAGAATCAAATGAAATACGTTTACTAAAAGAAACTGATTGTTCTTTACTGCCGTTGATGTGATCCGTTTTAGTTTCGTCGGTGAAATTCGCCTTAGTTTTGCGAAGCATGTCAGTGTGATGGCTAAATTAGATCTACACTCAAGTTCAACTATATCTATCTAGATACATGTTAGACTTGAAGTTTCAAGTCGAAGTTTATTACCGTCCTCAATACACTGCGGATCACACAAGTTAGCCCTTTCTCATAGTTTGCTAACTTTAGATATGAGATGATGGAAATTCATTATCTGTTGGGTCATATAAATAATTATGATTGTCAGTAATTTTAAGATTTATGAGTGTTGTAAATATTTTATAAGATCGCTTAGATGTAATGTTTTATGTGTCATGTGTCGTTAAATTATGAAGTAATAAACTACTTAGCTATTGAAATCTTTATGTCTTTCCGAAGAAACAAACTGACTTAAGATTATATTTTTAAGCTTTGAGCCCAATTTTTTGTGATCACTGTCATAATATCTTTTGCTGTTTTTACTATCCAGTCAAATAAAATTTTCTCGTCTACCATACTTGGACCCATTATCAGGTTCACAGGTTAACATTCTAGAACATTATCAACCTCATCAATTCATAAAACTAATACAAGTTCAGATTATTTTATTAACTTTGTTAGACCATCGCAAAATAAACCCAGATTTCGTGTAATTCTCAAGGCTAAAATAATCTTTGACAAAATTATAAAAAACATACCTGTCTTCAGAGATCAGTCCGCTATTGTTCTTGTCCCAGCGAGACAGAGCTGACATAAGAGTTTCTTCAGAATCCAGCTCCAAAGTTCTATGTCCAAGGAGATTGACGAAACCATCGAAATCTAATGGGTTGGGTGCCTGAAATCAAAAAGAAATTATTAAATTACTTTTACCTGCGTCGAATTCCGTTAGCTGGTGGTTTTTTTGACATGATGAAATGATGATCGGAAATCCCAAAAACCCGTCGCCTACTAAACCTTGCAAGTTCAAGGTTTCTCTGCTGGATAGAATTCGCAAAGAAGTCATTAGCCAAAGAAATAAAGTCACCGACATTGCGCGTAAAATCAGTATATTCAAGTGGAAGCAGGTATCGTGCTAGAACGGAGACCGCGAATGGGCAAACATAGTATGGGACGTCTTGCGGCTAGATGGATCGATGATTTGTGGGTTGTGGCCGGCATGCAGCGGATGGATGCGTACTGAGGACCGGGAGGGTTATTTCTGGGGAAACCTCCCCCAAAAATAACCTCCAGCAATTGGTTGAACAGGACCTCAATTTATGCGTATTAAGGTGCAGTCAGCAATGAGGAAAACATAATGAGCACTGCTAAACGAGCATTTTCAACAAATTGAAGTTCAAATTAGAAATAATTTATTCTAAATGCTCGCTTTGGTTTTGATCCCGTCTGTAAAAGCGGAATCATTCGTAAAGGCACTAATTAGTCCATCGATAGGTACTGATTGAATGCGGTTTACGTTCAACAGATAGGGACGTGTCGGGTTTAAAGATCGCAATACTACTAATTGCTTAACCATTGAAACATGATACTAAATAGGTGATTTTCTCTTTTGAAGCAACTTTAAAGTTATACGCAGTCTTCATTTTGATATTCAGGTTATATGTTCCACTATTTATTGAGTCATATAATATTCATAGATTTGCATTGTTTCTTTATTTTTTAAATCAATGGATTTTAAATATCTGCCAAAATTGTTAAGATACTTTACACTCAATTATTCAGATATTTGGGACAAGTAGCAAAGAGAAAATTGGGCCAAAATTATTTAGAAACCAGACCCACAAATAAACTCTCTGTCTAGATTCTGTTACTTGATAAGCCTTTATAAAACCGGACTCCATTTAAAATAAATTGGTTCACCCATATTCTCTTAAATAAAAACAAAAGGGTGTTCCAAGCTGGAATAAACACCTTCGAAAAAATGTGATAGAGGAGAAAAATATTAATTTGTACGGGAATTATTGGATTAGGATCCCCTTGTATACTGGGTGAAATGAAATAATTAATACGACAGAGGGGGTAAATAATAATTTTGCGGAAATTACAAATCTCAACAATTTATGAAATCTAATTTGAGGAGAGAATTATGGAATACAACATGGCGTCTATAACTCTCTAAACGTTAGGCAAAGGTATACACCCACATTTTGCCACTTATGTTTTATGCATAGCGTGACAACAGAATAATTATAAGTACAGATGGTACATGTAATAATCGGCACTATTTAAGTATTCAAACCCAAAATATCCTCGCAAAAATTCAAAACTAATCCTAATAAATAATCGCACCTATTCCGTCGCTTTCTGTAAAACACATTTAAGTGGATTACGATGTTATTTCCAGATGATAATATAAATTTAATTTCAATCTTCGTACAAGAAAGAATGGGGAGGAGAATAAGTCCCTTAATCTTCGGGATACAGGAAAAATATACGGTTAATACGACTGTGTCCTAGACAAGGGAATTTAAATTTGATCCGTTAAAGCAATGAGGTTAAATCCCTGTGACCTCGTCAGCGCCGTGGATTGACATGAGCTTAAGGGTCTCTCTCGTCAGGACTCAGAAACTTTCCCAACAATACTTAAGCAGAATTAAAAGAAAAGCAAAGTTTGGTATCTGTTTTAAGACCGCCTTAAGCGAATACAGTCTGTTATTTCATTCTCATTGGATGAATTATTCTGGTGTTTGTGTCTCGAGGTTTGTTGTTTTGGTAAATTGTGTTATTGTTGAATGTAATCAGTTTGTATTTTCTGTTTGTGTTACTGGAGTTAAGAGAGAAATTTCAGTAGTCCATTGTCCACACCAGAAATGTTTTCGTCTATTCACATATTTTTCTCTTCATACAGACTTTTATAATGTAATCTTCTCGATGCTCGGCTTTGCCCACGTCTGAACGCGCCCACTGAATAAAACGAAACGCTGATAAACTTGAGCATTCACCTGTAATGAGTATTCTTACGAATGTTAAATTACAAAAAACAAACGAGTGAGAGATTTTAGTGAGCATTCTAACGGGCTCTTATCCGAACTAACTGTTAAATCTGACATCATTATTATGTATACACAGATTTTGCTAGAAAGATCATGAAAATGTTTTTAGCGATGTTTGGCTCGTTGCTTGACTCTGTTCGTTGTTTATTTCGACAAAATTAAAATGCTTAAATCTATCAAAACATTAACCTGTGTTCATCCAGAATAATATGCGTTATCAACGAAAAAGTGTAATGATTTTAAATATTACGGTAGTTCCAAAGAACACGCTCCGATATACATAAAAGATATTTTTGTATCATTTTTGTTACAAGCCTCTGACAATTTTATAAGTATCAAATTGATTATGGTTATTAGTTTTCAAACCAGAGAGCACTAACTTTGTAAATCAAAGTTCCACATGAACGCACTACAAACTTTAATCTTACTCCAGTCCAGTCCAGCCGGCTACGTACAACTTTCAGCCAGACTTTGGTCACCTGGCTTAGTTATACACACACAAGTCCAGCCAACAATTGTCAACTGACGCAGATGCCAGCTGGCTAATTGGCTATGCGCTTACAATTTATGGCTAGTTTGTGCATATCCGAACTACTGTTAGCTACTTATGAGCCCAGATGTTGATATTACTTACTACACTATACTGTGTAATAGACGCTTCCCTACGATGGGTTAATTTCGTTGCACTGAAATTAGTACAGGTTATTGCTGTGTGCGGTTACTGGGTACAGTAATGAAACTAGTGTGATATTGCTTTAGGTTTTGCTAATGTCTTAAATTAAATCATATCAGACTTGTGTTAATAAATTATGGAGTATGTTAGGATCCCAAACAGTGGCAATCTGTAGTTGCTGTGTAAGTAAGGAGTTTCCTTTTAAAAATGGCGTGAATTTAAATAATTATATTTACGTACGTTGAAATGATAAACAGGATATTACGTTACAAAGATAAAAGATCTTTCAGTGAAATGCAGAAAAAACTTCAAAACGTTTCAAGAATTTAGAATATGTAGATTTTATCATTCATAAAGAAAATGTGTGTGTCCTTGACGTTTTTAACAATTATATTTACCTCAGAAAGCATGTTGCGAATGAGATTTTCGTCAATCTTGTCCCCGAGGCTGACCAGGGTAGCACGAAGATCACTGAAGTCGATACAGCCATCCCCATCCATGTCGAATAGGAGGAACGCCTGGAAATAAATAAAGGTAAAGTAGACGTAGTATGAAAAGTTATAATTATTCTGAGTGAGATTGAAGAAAAATCGTCGTATATCAGACGTCTAATGAGTTCGTAAATTATATCAACCCGGTGAGTTATAAACTGTAACGGGAAATGGAAGTATATGTCACTAATACAGGATATCCCTGAAAGTATGAATCAAATCGAATAAGAGTATAGCAGAGATCATTTGAATAAACGATCGATTTATTTACTTTTAGTAGTAATTATTAATAATTCACGACAACATATTGGTAAAAGGATAAAATTAATAACTAAACAGCTAACCATAAGTGCTAACTGAAGATAGTATAAGACACGTAGGTTACCATTGTGGTCGGTTACACCTATGTTTTAGCCGTTAGAACTATGCCTAACCTCGGACTTGCCGTGGCACCACCGACTCCGGCCATTAGTTAGAATAGATTGCGGTGTCTGAAAAGACCCAGTCCATCCTCTTCGTGGTTATTTTTTTTTTTAACCCCGGTCATAGTAGTAATCCCCGCGGAGCGGGGCTCCGTCCGACTTGCTCCTTGAAGTCAGTTTACTATTACCTTTATCACTCACTAGGGTCAATTATTAATAATAACCGCAAATGTGGTTAAATTAATCACTTTAACCTCGACTTT
This sequence comes from Agrotis ipsilon, assembly GCA_028554685.1. Taxonomy (NCBI): domain Eukaryota; kingdom Metazoa; phylum Arthropoda; class Insecta; order Lepidoptera; family Noctuidae; genus Agrotis; species Agrotis ipsilon. The sequence continues at coordinate 3,502,424 of CM052961.1, read as the reverse complement.
TCGTAATTATTTAATAATAATAGGTAATTACGTTAATATTTTCCAATAATCACATTTACCGTACATTATATAATGAATCGGTAGGAGTATAGTGTTAGAGATTTTCTTTTTTTCCATCTGAGTATATCACAAATTTTCTTCTACCTGTTCAATTTTAACTACGTCTCTTATCCGATAGGCCTACCAATGCCTCCCAATTAACATTTTATTAAACTCTTTATCTTCAAAAATGATAAAATATCAGAGAGATCAATAACTCCCAGTTGATCTCTATGCCTAGCCTTGGAAAAGTTTCTCTAATACGTGGTCAACTTTCGCTAGTGTAACTATTTCCCATATAAAGAATCAACATGTTATGTATCTTGGGTTCATTTTATGGCGCTGAGATTAATTTTTACGAATTTTACCACTGTGGGTATTACGATTGCTGGTTCAATAATCCCATAACAAATTATATCAGTATACAATACAAAACATCATACTCTAGTCCAAAAATTCCCAGGAATGCATGCAATAAACGCGATTCCTACCTCTTTGAGTTCAAAAATTTTCTGATCGTCTAGTTCCGAAGCGACATTCGCTGGTATACAAAGAGCTTCTCTTGCTTTAGAAGCTGAACGGGATCTTGGTTGCGGTGGGACAGTTAAGTCGTTTCCATTCTCCGATATAACAGAGCTGTAAGAAAACAAAATGTTATCTCAGACAAAGTTTTGTTTCGTCCGATTCGGTTGCTGAGCAATAAAAGCAGTGAGATCTGGAATTGGTTTAAAGTTTGAATCATTTTTGATGAGATTCGACTTTTGATACACTAGAAATAACGTATAATAGCTCTAGGAAAAAAATAGAGCAAAATAGAGCAATTTTAGCGATGATAATACAATTATTCCTTTAGCGTTATGGTTTGAATTCTGGTCACAAGGAAAATTTGAATGACATTGTGATAATACTCATGAATCGTTGTAGTAATCCTTAAACTGAGTAAAATCCTTAAATATCACGTGCGTTTAAATTTTTATTTATAGTTAAGTCGAAAGAATTTGAATTATGTTAAGTCGTGCGTTGTGCTAGGTGTATTTTAGGGCCTCTTGTCGTTTTTCATTTATTTTTAAAAAGGGACACGTTCATTTTACAATTCAATGAAACTATCGTTTATAAATCAAATAAAAACACGATGTTAAAATATAAAATTTTCTCTCAAAATAGAAAAGCACGTGAAGAAAAGTATAATAATTCACGAATTTAATATTCAAGGTAGCCTTTTCAATCATTTCTCAATGAAGACATTTTACTGTGCGCTGAAATAGCTTTTGTTAAACGCTGTGCACGTAAACGGAAATTAAAAATTACAAATAATAAGTTTTTTATCAAGGCAGTGCCAGAAGGAAATCTACCTACAGAATGGTAAATTAAAGCTTCGTACGTTTTATGTGAGTAACTATTTTTAAAAGAAATTAATACACCTGTATTTAATATTAAAATTGATCACTTTGTTAGATTGGCAATATCAATGCTGTATAGTCGATAAAAATCTTACAAAACAAAGCTATAATTATAATATATTTAAAACCCCTTTACTGCTTATTTATTTTTATTCAACAATTTTAACGCGCACTTAAAGCATTATTGCACAAAATATAATACGTGTTCCACCACTTATGGGTTGATTAACGTGCCAATTATACCAATGGCAAAATCAGCTTCATCATTCAAATGTAATATTTATATTGCACGAAATAAACACTGTAAAAATTCAATGCAACTGAATAAAATTGACGAAGCTAAAGTCCACTATTGAAAGGCAATAACTTAGCATATTCAACACTTACTCTCCAGTATCTAGCGATTGTAGAAGATTTTCTTTAAATTTCTTTATTTCATCCTTAGCATCGTCAGGCTTGCTCCGGCGGCGCTCCCCTTTTGATCCCCGCTGCGAAAATACAATACACTTTGTAAAGCCGCAATTTTAATAGGAAAAATACTTTTATCCTATTACACCATTTTAAAACTTCCTTCTCTTTTACAAACAGATCGAGCAAGAAATTGATTTTACGCGCTACAAAGCGAAATAAATTCTTGAAAGAAATAAATGAAGGGCTCGTTTGATAAAATCAACTGTTTGCAATTGAGAGTAAAATATTAATTCTCTGTTTGAAGTGACCGGAAAAGATAACACTGCCACTGGTGACTTTCCAAACTCAAAAGTCAAGTCACTTTGAGAACAGAAATTACTTACTTGTCAAAACTTTGTTCACAGTTTAATTTACAAAGGCCTTCAAACCTTGTGTTCACTTTATTTATTTCACATTTCAATCTATATATTTTAGCAGCTTTGAATGAGATTACTTTGAAATCTTTGAATAAACTTACTCGTTTCGCGGAACCGTTCGTATCTTGCTCCGCCATGGCTTAAAAGTCCGCTGTACTATTTTTCTTAGCTAGCAGTGGGCTATGCGAGTAAGCGCGTTTCCACGACCGTACTGACTAAAGCTAGAATTGTAACTACACGTCAAGAATCTCAAATTTACATTGCATTTTCCGTCAGCCGAGATAATTATTATTTCGGACGGATGCATGCAGATTTCGAGATTAGCTGTTTGCCTCAACTAATTAATCTTTGGGGCAAAACTGCTTTAAGATTTCCAGGTCAACGAATTGTTTGTGCTGCGTTTACATGTTTCCACTTGTTTGGAATTGAGAAGGGTTGAACGCTTAGTATTGTTTGTGTTTATTTTGGTGAAATGGCGGCTGAATGTTCCGGATTTAACACCATTAGCGCGAAGCCTGCAATTCAACGAATATTTACACGATTCACTGATGTAATTCGCTGTTTGATTTCTCTACGGATTACTAGCTCGCCGCAATTTACATTATTAACAGCAATATTGTTATTAGCAAATACCGTATTCCACACAACATTAATATTAAATTTTGTGGCGTCTTCGGTTTAATCTAATCTCATCTAATCTTCTATGGATACACATGTTGGCAGGAGATCAAAAAATGAATAACGACTATTAATCTCTGCGATATGACCAGGATAGTCAATTTAATAACATTTTACAAACCAGAAGGAACCTTAATGATGTCAAAAATAAATAAAATATGTGTCAACATATTAAACCTTCCTAAAAGTAATAAACTAAGAAGATTTAAACTTCACGGTAAATAACTTGTTGAAAATGTGCAGTTTCAAGGAAAATGGGACTTTGGGTGACAGAAATATTATGAATGTTATGTTTTATTGCAATGATCCGTAAATAGAGTACATGAATAAAATTCAAAGAACTAAACAGTTAATTAATAAAATGTTTAACTTGACGTCACGGGAAAAAAATACGTATGACGTAATTTTGTATAATGATAATAAAATAGCGACTGATGCGCGAGGGGTAAAATAAATATCTAAAAGACAGGGAGTCCTCGTTATTATGTGGAATTATCTCACTAGACCAATATTAAGTACCGATGACGACACGCAAATAATAAAACAAAATAGAACAACATATTTTGAAACAGTTGTGAATCGTAATCTATTGTTCTCCAATGACGAGTACAAATAGTGACAAGTCAGAAGTCATAACCCAATTGAATATCTATATTTCAAAAACGATGACTAGTAGGAATAAAATGTCTTCAATTTTCGCAGATAATTTTGCATGCTCTACGATTGTTTGCCTGTTGTAATCTTCTATAATATAAAAATGGATCGCTAAATGTGCTCATAACTCGAAAACGGCTGGACCGATTCGGATAATTCTTTTTTTGTTGTGTTTGTAACCATCGGGATCGGGTTTTAGACCGGGTCTTCCATCCGTGCGAAGCCGGGACGGGCCGCTAGTTTATGATAAAGCTTACATACCGTTTTTTTTTTATCGTGGTTAAATCATCAAATGAGTCCTCCCACCCCGGGCAGGGCGGGAGGGTCTGTCAGACTTGTACTGACTAAAATCCACGGTGTCCTTCAATAGCCCTTTATGTTCCGGGGTCACGATAATGGAAATATATACCGTTTAGCTGAAACGTGCAAAGATCCTTTTTTTACGAACTTTGACAATGTGTAACTTGCGCAAGCGGAATCAGTGGGGATTAAATTGACATCATTATGATGATTTCAATCAATCAAACCTTTACACTTAGTTATAGCTTGACCTGGACGACAAAGTGGCTTAGCGATTGGATAGCTGCGCAGCCTGTCGCGGCTTCGATTCCTGCACAAAAAAATAATGTGTATAAATTTTAGGTAGTTGTTCTGGGTCTGGGTGTTTGTGTATGTGAGTTTCTATGTTTGTAAATGCATCCATGATACAGGAGAAATCTCAGAAAGAAAAAGTATTTCAAATAAATTATATATTTCTGAATTTTAGTCTCAGAAACACGTTGATGAATACAAAAGCCTCACAAGAATACGCAAGAAAATATGGTTTGAGAAAGTAGGTGCAGAAAATACGAGAAGTTTCCATAAAAGTAAATGGCTTGAACAAAATGTAACTACCTATAATCTCGTGACATTTTCCGCCTTGTATTGTATGGTGAGAGATGTGATTTCTCAACTTTTACGATTTGGTTATTTTATATATCAATACAACCTAATATCGAGTTTTATATGAATACTTTTCCAGTAAAAGGTTCTCATACAAAATATTGCATGTTTTCAATTTTATTTAATCAAATCAAATCAAAAGCATTATTTAAAATATACCAATAGGGCACTTTTGAAACGTCAAAGACATAAAAAATATAATTAAATACTACAACGTTATGGTGCTACAGACTCAGTCACAGACATAAAAACTGTGAAAGAACCGTAGATGCCCGTTCCAAGAAGTTTATCTCTATGGAGAAGAACGGGCAAAAATCTCCATGGACACTCTTTTTAGATCGCCAAAATATAATCACGCTTTTGTTATTTTCATGATACTGAAAACACGCTTTGTATTAATGAACTATTTAATCTATGAGTCTCTAAGGCTTTAGGACGCGTGTGTGACGTAAACGTAAACGAAATACGCCAATTTTTTAATCGAAAATACAATTTAACTTTATCATGTAATTCAAGCTGGATTAAATTGAAAACATCGACTACATTATTACGAAGGAAAATAGTATTTTCAATAAATTTTTGTCTGTTTGTCTGTTTGTCTGTGTATTTGTCCAGGTATCACGTAAAATATACAAAATTAATGTAGATAACTTTTATACACAACGATTAAGCGTAACTTGGAGAGGAACTTAGTTTTTGTTTCATTGGAATCGGTTCAGTCTATCAAAAGATATTTGAATTTAAAGTGTTTCAGAAGTTTCTTTGGTCTCACACATTGATTTCGTACGTCAGTTGCGCGATGTAACTTTGAATAGAAAAACTAGATTATTCAAATAACTGGAATGGACTGGAATGGACTGGAATGGACTGGAATGGACTGGAATGGACTGGAATGGACTGGAATGGACTGGAATGGACTGGAATGGACTGGAATGGACTGGAATGGACTGGATGGAATGGACTGGAATGGACTGGAATGGACTGGAATGGACTGGAATGGACTGGAATGGACTGGAATGGACTGGAATGGACTGGAATGGACTGGAATGGACTGGAATGGACTGGAATGGACTGGAATGGACTGGAATGGACTGGGAATGGACTGGAATGGACTGGAATGGACTGGAATGGACTGGAATGGACTGGAATGGACTGGAATGGACTGGAATGGACTGGAATGGACTGGAATGGACTGGAATGGACTGGAATGGACTGGAATGGACTGGAATGGACTGGAATGGACTGGAATGGACTGGAATGGACTGGAATGGACTGGAATGGACTGGAATGGACTGGAATGGACTGGAATGGACTGGAATGGACTGGAATGGACTGGAATGGACTGGAATGGACTGGAATGGACTGGAATGGACTGGAATGGACTGGAATGGACTGGAATGGACTGGAATGGACTGGAATGGACTGGACTGAATTAAGCGCTTAGAACTAAAACATACATTGTTCAATTCCGACATCCACGCGAACGAAGTTGCGGGCACAGCTAGTTCTATAATAAAAGTATTTACTTGTAGGTACGTAACATACTCGTGCTAGCAGATCTTGTATTATTGATACTTCATTTCATTTTTTGACAGCTTTTGTTAACTTTTCGTACAAAAAATTCCTCGAATTTTATTCTGTAAAATGGCTTACATCTTGCCTGAGGCCTTATCACAAGATTTTAGTATTTTATTTACGGCACTTGAAATATTTACTTTGTATGGAAAAATGGAACAGCGGCTCTACTGTGCGAAGAAGAAACTAATTATTCCTTGAAATGAATGACAAAGTTCCAGTTTACTTTAGGTCACAAAAACTGTAAATTCATGATAAGGCCTCTGGTGTTTTTAAATCACAGATCTAGCCAATGACATTTTACTAACCCCACAATTAAAAACGTAAACCTCGGATAAAATGCTTCTTGTTTGGTGATATCCTCTCATTCGTGATATTTGATAAAAACGCCTTCATATTATATAGGGTAAAGTACCCAACTGCTGACCTCCCACCAACTATTGACCGCTTAACAGTTTTTATCAAAAATAATAATATATCTTCTTGCAGTGCTGCATAAAGAATACAGAAAATGATAAATAATTTATCTTGTAATATATCGGCGTCACAGAAAATTTATATAAAGCGATATTGCGTCCGTAAACCTATGATAATAAAATACCCTGCTAAAATCATCAAGAAATTTAACAATTTGCTAAGCTGAAGGTTGTTTTCAATGTCATTTTAATTCAGTTTTACACGATAGATTCCTTAGAGTTTGGTATTTTTTCGTTATTTAAGAGAGACTTAATGCTTTTTCACATGATTTTCAAGTTTTAATGAGCCTTAACTAGTTAAAATGATGGGGTCAGTATGTGGTACACTCAAATGTATGAATAACCATTTATTTGACACGACATGTCAATAGCTGGTAATGAACCATATGTATGAATATACCAGTTACTAACACCACGGTTTATACGTATAGTTCATTTTAATGGTGAGGTAGCTTAACTTTAATTCATCTGTATTATGCCCATGGGTGTTGGCACCCCTAAAGGTGTGTATCTGCATACTAACAAACATAAAAAAATACCTTACGTTGTAACCTAAGAACATAGCTTAATTTGAACGAGGTACTTAAATTTTCGGTCTACTGTCACATTCTGGATCCTCCTGATTATTTTAAACTTACTACAATTATAGGAAAAGTGAATGGCTGAATGGATTTTGATACAATTTAGCAAGCGGATAATATAAAAACCTGGTTAGGTGGGTGAACCTGGATGCAGGATACTTTTTATGTCGGTATATGATCCCGTGGGACAATTGCCGAACGTAACACGGGCAATGCCTCAGTCATAAGTTGTTTTAGTGCATAAAATTATGACAAAAGTTACTATAACCTGCATGTTTGAACAAACTGACTTAAATCATATCCAAGGCAAAGTGTTAGCTAGTTTTTGATTTGTGTCTATGTTCTCTTCATTTGTGAGGATTTAAATAAAACGTTAATTAAAAAGTTAATTCTTACGTAATTGGGAATGTATTCAAACTTTAAAATCCTTAGAAAAAGCGTTTCTTCAATTGTTTGCCGCGCGGGCCTTATTTTACTGCGCATTCCGAAATGAAATATAAATAAAGAGGTAAGGACACGGTATTTAAAATCACTCAAGTGCAAGACATTATAGCCTTTGAAGCCTAGCCGGTGAAAAAAGAAATGAGAGGTCTCAAAGTTAGTGATTTTACCACTTATATCATACAAAGAAGACGCCCATCTTAAGTTAGCATCTAATATTATAGTCTAGGACTAAATTTTTTATTGTTATTCACTTGATACTATGTATTCAGTACCGACCGATAAGCAGAATTCACATAGTTGTACTCTAAATAGACACGTTTAAACTTTTTACCAATGAAACGAAAAGAAGATCTAATACTACATTTCTTCACCTTTACTACATTCCTACATCTGATCAGCTAAGTAAACGCAATCATGCAAATACGCCAGTCTAAAGTAAATCAACTGCGGCGAGGTAATCCGCACCACGAACAGGTGTAAGTGGGTTTTTAATCAACAACAAATGCAACGGTTTAGGAGAGTCCAAATGAGTTTCTTGTAGGGCTGCCACAGATCCTATTTCGAAGTAGTTACTACTGAATTTATTTACGTTGAGTATATTCTTATTGAGGAGCTCGTGGCTAAATAATTAGAGCCGCACAGGCCGATCTTCCGGGTTAAGCCACGCTTGCCGAGGTTGGTCTATGGATGGGTGACCATCTGTCATAGCGAGTTTCCTCCGTGCCTCGGAAAGAACGTTAAGCTGTTGGTCTCCGCTGTCATTTATAGATCTTTGACAGTCGTTACTGTTAGTCAGAAGCTCTAAAGTCTGACAACCAGTCTTACCACGGGGTGTATTACCCAGTTACTGGGTTGTGGAGGTCCGTCAGGCAGTCACTCCATGTAAAATACTGACATACAGCTGAATCTGGTTTGACTGGAAGCCGACCTCGATATAGTTGGGAAAAAGCTAGGCAGATGATGATATTGTTAGTTCACGTATTTTGGACTACGCGGAAGCTTACATTTTTTGTACTGAGTATCTAAAAACGCTACTTTAGCAATGTTGCTAAACAGAGTACAGTAAATATTTTTTCTTTGTCAATTATGTACTCTATCGTTTGAGCAATAGAATAGAACATTCCGTTTAAACATTTTACATATTGTGATTTTGCTAAAGGGAACTTTTAATACATGCCGATATTCTCACTTACTGGATCAGCTTAATTCAATCTCAACAAACACATTAACAGCTATATGTATAATGTTTATATTTTATATCATAAACATTCACGGCTCGAGAGTTATTAAGAGAATCTATATATAATTTGAAAATAGAAAGAAAGAAAAGAAAGAAAATTGTGTTTATTGGCACAAACTTAAAACTAAACAATACAAAAAAAAAGTTATACAGAGAGAGTACAGTGTAAAAACAAAGGATATAAAAAAATAAACTTAACAATTTAATGCCAAAGGGCCTCAGCTCAGCATATGCCAGATGGCAGCGCAAAGTTTGCCACCTGACGCTGATTTTCAGCTGCAGCCCACGAGTGTCATACGAAAAATATAAAATCCGTAAATTACGGTAAATAATAAATGATTTGGTAAAGATTTCGATATATTGTAACGACAACTTTACTCAGTAGACGGATCTTAGGTAGTTTTCACACACCTGAGGAATCGCATACATTACAAAAAGAAATATGAGTATACTTTAAAGTCAGCTGAGTAACCGCAGATGTTACAAAAAAAAAATATATATAACGTTCATCTATCAGATGGACTTTGTTTAACTTCAGTTCCATCAACACTTCATTAAATCCTCAAACGATTGACAGTTAAAGAACGATGTTTAAACAGACTTTGTTTAATTATAAACGCATGTACTGTTTGGTTCGGCAAATGAGCTTTAGCTGTTATTTTTTGTTTTTAGCTCCTACTCAATTCATTCTGGGTCATCACCTTTGTCTACTTCTCTTTTACTCGTTTTCTCAGCATTTACTCTATTACGTACGCTGTACATTTTGATTTTAATTTTCCGGAAAATTAAAACACTTATTCTCTCTTATAACTATGTTTTATATTGAAAACTTTTTCGGCAGATACTAGGTTTGAGCGTTTTTGTAATTTAGTTTTTGATTAATTTTTAAGAATGTGGAAGACGGTCTGTAACGTTAAAAATGCTAAAACACTCATTATTGAAAAAAGGTCAGATACTGAGTTTTGATATTGTGCAGTCGTAATAAAAATACACAAAGATTTCGAAGCCACGACCTCCACTCGTATGTAGGGACATATACCGCTGGATCACCACTGATCTACAGTTTATACCGCGCTTGATTACTCATATCATAACAAAAATTCCATATCATGATTGTTCCTTCCCTAGCTTTAGTTATAAAGTACATGCGGACAAAGAAAAAAATGCCTGCCACGACTGATGAATTGGTTTTAAAATTTTAATACATAAAAGAAGCTTCAAAAGAGTTCCATACGCTTTTCAATTGTACAATATACGCACGTAGTTAATTAACCGTATTACAATACGTGGAATTAAACATTATAATTTATGTATTGAAAGATTTTTTGGTTACGAAAATGAAGTGAATTTACAGAGGGAAGGATTCATTTATTGCGGTCCCACAATAATACTTTTGATATCATCTTCTTCTGTAATATAAAAATGGATTGCAAAATGTGTTGTTAAGCTCATAACTCGAAAACGGCTGTCCCGATTCGGATAATTCTTTTTTGTTGTGTTTGTGACCGTCGGGACCGGATTTTAGAGGAGGATATAGGAGTATCAAATAAAGATAATCTTTCAAATAAACTGATAAAGCAAGTTTTAGCCTGTGTCTTAACCCGTGTGAAGGTTGTAAATTGTCCCACGGGAGCACACTAATGGGTTTTAAAAAATCCCATGACCGGACCATGATCCATCATCATGACCATGATGGCAATAAATCAGTTCACTCATTCACTGAAATTAATTGAATTATACGTAAGTGTCATTATATTAAATACAATTTCGCTACTTCTGCAATCTGCATTAAACAACAGAAAAATGGTCAGCATACAGTTTCACTGATATTTTCGTAGTTATATAAAGTTGTGTAGCTAAAGCATGGTCCATGATCGGACGGCAAGTAACGGATGACTCGCCGCATGCCATTCATAATTTGCGTTTTTTTAAGGTAATACCTTTCGAGTTCGAAACTGACGTCGTGTTTACCGTCTTTATTTAGTCTTTGTTCACTTATAATTGCATGTAATTATTTACTTACCAGTAAGCGTAGTGTGAGACGCCTCCTAGCTAGATAGACCGAAGATCAGATTAAAACCAGATTAAAAGGGTGACTGGTCAGACTGGATGCGGAAGGACAGGGTGATGTATCAGGGCCTGGGAGAGGCTTATGTCCAGCAGTGGACTGCGAGTTGGCTATATTCAGCAAGGCGTAGGCTTTCTACTTCTTAATTCCTTTTTTTAAAACGTTGCCCCACACTAGAAATTCCTCCGTGGGTGCGTTTACATACATACAAACTCACAAACACAAACGCCAAGACCCGGAACAACTACTTGAAGATCGTACCAATATTTGCTCCGTGCGGGAATCGAACCCACGACACGCAGCGCAGCAGTCCAATCGCTCAGCCACTGCGCTAACCGTGTCGTTACAAATTATTTGACAAATTGAACTTTCTTTTGAAAAGGACAGCCCTGAACGTGAAGGTGATCCGGAACGGAGGCAAGGAATTGGGATTGCACTTAAGTTTCTTTGGCATTCGAACACCGCAATTTATTTTTGTAAGTCGGTTAGGGTTTTCGATGTTTGCTCTTATTATTTCGAGATGGATGATAATTATACTTTGAGAAATGTTGCTTTTGCGTAGGTAATTAGGTGTTTGAAGTGCAATTAAATGATCTTCAGTCTACTTCTTGTAACTACCAAATGATAAATCTTTTCATTGATAATATGATAAAGCAAATAAACATTATTCTATTCTATTCTAAAGTATTAGCTTAACTTTATATCGGCATTTCCGTCAGACAACGCAATGACCTTATTTTTATCTCTAAATACTCGAGCGCAGCCGCGGGCGATAGCTAGTATTATACCATACTCATATTTTGGTAAAATGTTGACTAATCATCGTGATGATCATCACCGTACACTTGTACACAATCTTACAACTCCTGATATATACTTAAAAACGCTACTATAGAATTAATGGTGAAAGTGCTTATGTGAAAATTATTTTTTGATTTATAAAAAATAACCCATCAACAAACGAGTTGACTATTGTATATTATTATTATATGTTAAAGATTGTGAGGATGGATGAATATTTTATATTTTTTCTTTGAATTCAAAATACAATTTTTTGTGAGATTTAACGCGAGCAAAACCGCGCGAGTAAACTAGTTTTAGCATGTCTTAGATACCAAACACCACTTAACAAATATAGAATCTATAATTAGATTCGTTCTAATTCTGCATTACTAAATGATGTCTAGAAATATAAACTGATTCATTATAATTACTACTGATGACTAACGATGTTAGTGAGAAACTGTGTTATTTGTCGACACACACTAGATCAATTTTCATTACGAATGAGATTTACTATAGTTAAGGAAATTACTCTTCTTGTTTTAAGGGCCAATGCACACCACGTTTTTAAAACGCGCTGTCGACGCGTATTTGGGAAACGTTGGTCGACGGCGCGTTTAAAAAACGTGGTGTGCATAAGCTCTAAGATAGTTTTTTTTTTTTTGTAAATTCGTAGCAATACTTACAATCAAATTACAGGCGCACAGGCCGGATGAGTGACCATCTGTCATAGCGAGTTTCCGTCGAAAAAGCACGTAAGGCCATCGCTTGGTCCCGGCTGTAATTTGTAGAATTTTGACAGTCTTTAATTATAGTCAGAATTTCGACAGTCTGACAACCAGTTTTACCAATATGGGATATCGTATTACCCAGCTACTGGGTTGTGGAGGTCCGATAGGCGGTCGCCATAAAAGCTAATTGTGTGGGTACTTTCTAAAGCAATGTTTACATAATGGCCACCCATCCACAGACTAACCTCGGCATGCGCGTGTTAACGCGCACGATCGGACTGTTTCTTAATTATTTTTTTTTAAAACATGGTAAAAAAATTTAAAAAAAAACTCTCTTGTAATATTGTATGTATTTCCAAGATTTTTTCCTTCTTCCCAATTAAATTTTCTCGTTGCTCGAAACACCCCTGCTTCGTTTAATCTCCCAGAAAACATTTTGTGTAACGTAAATGCTTTTAACTAGATATCTTAAGCCTTACATTTCAAAACAATGTGCAGTACTAAGTGCTATTGATTCCATGTAATCTCTATGATTCTATTTACTTTGCGGATTATTTTGTACAACGTGTGCAAAGACTGGTTGTAACATAGATTTAATACAGAAGTTGTAAGCATATACTTATGTAAGTAAGTGACAAACAGAAACCTTAACTTTACATACATTAAGAATTGAGGTAATGTTCAAAAAAATGGTAGATGACCATGATTTCATTAATAACTGGCTAATTAAAAAAACATTAATTATGATGGCACGGACGAACCTTGCCAAAACCACGGGTATATAATATCGGGATGAAAGTTATCCCGATGAATCTTATTCAAATCTGTTAATTAAGACGTTTTTGCGTGAAAGAGTAACAGACATACAGTTAACTTGTAGTGACGTTATCCGGGGTGATCGACTGGGAGATAGATTCCACCCACCTGGAAACACTCATCATTAATTTATTGGCAAGTCTCGCATTTCTCAACACTTCTTTTATTTATTTTTAAACGTTGCCCCACACTAGGAATTTCTTCCTGTGTAGTGGGTGCGTTTACAAACATAGAAACTTACATACATAAACATCCAGACCCTGAACAACTATTTGTAGATCATGCAAAATTTTCTTCCGTGCGGGGATCAAACCCGCCACATGCTGCGAAGGAGTCGATCGCTCAGCCACTACGCCAACCGTGTCGTACTTCTGCATAAAACTGAGACCAACTTAGCAGGGAACATAAAAGAGAGAACATAACAAATACACTCGAGAGCAATGAATCCGGGTGACTTAAAGAATGTTAAAAATCTCGGAAACTAAAAATGATAGGTTAATGCAATAAATTGTATTTAATAGACAATGTAATACTCCTTAAATGAAAGTAAAAAAAATATGAGTCACCATACATTTTATTAACACAAAATTACATAAAGAAAAAAACTGCTGATCTCTCCTTAAAACAAAAATAGGAAACATGAAATTTTTGAACTTTATTACGATTTTCTTGAATTTTAATACTTCGTATTGCCTCCTCGTGCTTCCATTACTGCGTTTACGCGGTTTGGCATGTTGTACACCAAGTTCCTTATACGATTTTGGGGAATATTCTCCCATTCCTCTGTGAGAGCAATTTTGAGCTCACGTGATTGGGGGAGGGTTTCGTTGTTTTACGCATCTGCCTAGCTCGTCCCAAGCATGCTCGATCGGGTTGATATCCGGGCTGCGCGCTGGCCACTCCATACGAGTAATGTTCATCTCTTGAAGGTAGTCATTCACAATCCTACCTGTATGAGGTCGGGCATTGTCATGCATAAATATAGCATCCTCACCTAAATTGACCATAAATGGACCAACGTGATCATTGAAGATTTTAGACTAGCTAGTAAAGAGCCGTTTTCTATGATCACCAGCTCTGTGCAACTTTCAGAAGAAATTCCGGCCCACACAAGTACAGACCCACCACCGTAGGCTACTTTTTCTTCTATGCATGCTTGCTTGAATCTTTCCCCTGGTCTTCGATACACTCTGTGTCTTCCATCGTGCTTGTAGAGCATACATTTTGATTCGTCGGAGAACATAACTTTTGACCAATCTTCAATACTCCAATTTACGTGGCTCTGGGCATATCTTAGTCTTGAAATACGATGCCCACGCTCTAGTTTAGGACCGTTTGCAAGTCTAAGGGGTTTTAAATTAGATTCAGCAAGCCGACGTCTTACTGCACTTGGGTTACTTCCTCCGAGGCGTCGAAACTGATTGGTGAGTTTAGTTCCTGTGAGAAAACGATTTCGAAGCATGGTGTTCACCAAGTATCGGTCTTCTCGTGCTGTGGTACACCTGGTTCTGCCCGTTCCTGGTCTGCGTAGGTTAGAACCAGTTTCTTCATAACGTCGGAGAACTCTTTGTACTGTTGACAGCGACCTCCCGACAGTCCTGGCTGTATCGCGCTGACTCCGGCCGGTTTCCAGCATTGTAAGTATTCTGGTGCATTCTTCAGGCGTAAGCGACATAAGTTCAGCTTGAATAATGAATATAGAGTACTATCAACATGGTTTATGTACCCACATAAATGACAGATTACAAACAAAACCAAATGCTGTAATTTCGTAATTCCATCTTCGAAAGTGGCCCTTTTTCAAATTTGATTTTTTTATGATATAACTTTACAATAACTAAGAAGTTTTAATACCTTTATTTAAGGAGTATTACATTGTCTATTAAATACAATTTATTGCATTAACCTAGCATTTTTAGTTTCCGAGATTTTTAGGATTCTTTAAGTGACCCGGATTCATGGGTCTCGAGTGTAATATACCCAAAAACTAAACTTCATATAAAAAAACAGGAGCATCTGTTGTTCAGCAAACAGTAACAAATATTCAGCAACTGGATGTCTATTTGGCTTAGTAGCTAAATCGTCAAACAATTTGCGAGGTAGCTCTGAGCTCCTTATCTGACCTTAGTATTACCATATGTTACAGTTTGCTAACTTGTTGTGTCTCAGACAATGGAATATGAGAACACTTGGTTGTTACGGAGTATCTTTGTGTAGAAGAATATTGTTTTTTTTTGTGCAACTCTTTGGGCTTTCTGGGGTTAGGTTTAGTGTTTTCCGTGCGTATAAGCTCTTTTGAAGCGAGGTAGTGGCAGCTTTCTGTGCAATAAAAGTTAAATAATATGAAAGCATGATTCGTAAACCGATACGACCTTATAAGCGGGTTGATAATCGCTAATCTACAACCTCTGTAAGTAACAGAAAAATAGGCGTGTTAGCCACAAATGCAAGTCCGATAAATTCAATACAATAGAAATTAATTTATGTTCATTAAATTTGTAAAACCGTAATGAATGATATCAAGTAATTTCAATAACATCTGAAGGTACGCAACATCTATAAAAGTAGGTATAGGCAGGTAGTTATAGGCTCTTTTTTCCCTTAATCAATAGTCTTGACCTGCGTATTCAGTATTTATATTGAAGCCACGGTAGCAACTGTCATTGATATTTGATTCTTTGTCCCTTCTTATACGCTTCAGTTTAATAAAATATTCTAACAATTCACCAAAGGGCTAGATAGGTATGGGTGTTGGTTACAAAGGTGACCAGGTATCTACCTATTCCAACTGATCGTAGAACGCACATCGTACCCTATTGGGCAGACAATTTTGCATTAAATATTCAAAACATCCGTAAAAGGACCCTACACAGTACCTCATGTAAAAGGCACCGAAGCGGTTTTGTAAATAAGTGAAAAACGTTTTGTGAAAACACAATCTGCTTTTAGGATAGCGTAGTGTTTGTTTTCCGAAAACGTAGCTTCGCATACACCAGATGGCTTATTGGAGAAAGCGTTAACATAACCTTTATAAAGGGTTTTTTTTTGTAAATGCTTGTACAATTTTATTTGATTCGTGTATAACAGCAAAATAGAATGGTAACTTTTATTAAAATTGCCGTTCCAATAAACGAATTGAAACCGTGCACAAAAAGAGCAGCGTCGATTGGTGGTTTGATTACACAGAAAGCGCCGACTCGAATCACCAACAGTTAAATACAATTACAAACGCTAACAGCCGCCGTAAACTGCAGAGATGTATGACACAGACGAAATTGTCCCATTTGCACTTTAGTACCGCTTAAACTTTTGTTAAAGTACTCGCTCGCTCCAAACTAAATGTGTTTTCCAATATTCGTTCGTGGTGTTCGGAAAGGCGCTGCCGTGTCATTTGCCGTAATTGTACTAGTAACAGGCGCTTGGAGGCCTAACATTTCGCTTGCAACTGCCGCCCATTTATGTGAGACCCACAACATCGGTACAGATATTTTCCTAGCCAAACTCATTTGCTTTAACACCGACAATAGTATGGAGATCTTCTAACGCTGGTGCAATGACATACCGTTCCGGTAGGGAGCCGTTTCCCTACTCATTATCGTTAACAAAAGGATTGTACCCAATTTACATTTCATCGCAGTATTTTCCTGACCATTATATCGTGTTGATTACCGTGGATTACGAATATAAGCTAAAGCTTATTTGATTTTATCCTCTACTTCGCTTTGTATTAGAGTGCATTTTTCAATATTATTTGCGTGCGTCTGCCAGAAACAGTATATCACAAACGAGTACTCGTGAGACAAACAACCCAACCACATTGAGAATCAATGTTTTATTCTACCGCATGCAATATCTGAGGGCTTACACGTATTGACAGCGAAGACGTATTACATTTCTCCAATTATGCGGAAGGTCGTTCAGATAAGAAAGGAACCAATCGCATGATGATATTTCGACGTCTCCGTGATCTTGAATAAGGAATACTATTTTTCATTCTCATCGGACCGGAGTACGGCAACCCGTCTTCGCTATTTTCATAAAGCACTTCTTGCTTGACAAGACTATTATATTTCAATACGAAGTGAAAACATTTCGTATTGCTTTTGTCGTTATTGATTTATTTTGTCGTAACATTCAGATTTTCACATGAATCATTCAGGGAGTTGTTATTGTGAGCGTCCGTCTCTCTGTTAAAGGTAATTTCTGTTTCTGTTTTCTGAAATACGTTTCGACTGTTTGTTTTTCCATGACCAAGGTTTATTTTGTTTAATCGACAAAAGACTTGCTCTCCGGTATTTCGCCTGCCCTATCTACTGCAGTTCCAGGAGATATATCACGGCATTTAACGCCAACGTTCCCCCGTGTGTCCTCCATAAACGCTCACACAGCCATATGCGGTAGTACAGCAGGCTACATAAAGCTTACCTGCGCCTTTGCACCCGGTGTAAAATATTTGACGCTGGAGCTCCAAATTTCATAAAATAAAATAGAAAAATGTTCTGGTGCTTGAGACTCAAATTGTTTTGCTAGCAAATGCGAAAGCGGCTTTGATGTGTTCAGAAATTGAGTTTCATGGAAGTCTCAATTTGTATTGTGTTGGGGATATTTTATATTCTTTTGTCAGAAATACAGCGTGTTGAATGACCCAATATGAATACAATTGTCAGAGTTATGAGAACGACTACTGTTATACGAAAAATTGAACTCCATATTAACAACGCTGTCCCTAACCATTGTTTAGAAGTAACGTACATTATTTTAGCACCGTTGGACATAATTTTAACGTTCCTCCTATTCAGCAGCACAGTTTGCAACAAACAAAAGGTTTTAATGTTGACTGTCCGTAGTCAGCCTCTTGGGCGCAATTTTTCCTGACCCGCCAACACGAGCTTGCGATTACTTGACTTTAGTAATCCCTAAACACGAATTTAATCTTTGTTCTTCCCACTTTAACCCCGTTCACAGTTCATTAATTTAATCTACTGCTACAACACATCATTTCGTTCTACTTAACTACACATGAAACTTACTTTAATTAGTTACTTTGATCCGTAAATTCTCGGTAGAAAAATTTACTGTGATAGCTTAAGTATAAATTCCCTCCGCTCCATGGTCTATCGTAGCTGAGCTAAGAGAAATAATATAAAAAATCCGCCCCGGCAGCGCCATTTTTCTTTAGCCCGGCGCTTATTTAGCTTTAATATGTTCCTTTCTTGCTGAACCTAAAAGTTTATGAGGCTTCGCGTTTGATTCTTAAACGGCATCGTGATGAAAGTTGTGAAATAGCCTTACAGTGCATATTTTCTTTTACATTTTCTCGTAGATTTAGTCACTGCTTTAAGGCACGTACCTTTAGCTATCATTTTCACTTCTTGTGTTGAAACACCTGTGTTTACAACATTAGCTTAGGAAACTTAATACGTTATTTTAATTAAGTTTCTCCTTTGCCTGCTTTTTCATGTCCTCTTTTTAGCTACGTTTGCTGAATAAACTAAATTCCTAGTAGCATTCAGTTTTTCTTTGTACTACAAATATTTTCTAAAGCTATGCAACTAAACTGGATGTCCTAGCCATTCTTCGAACGTAATAGCTCAACTGGGTCGCATTATGTGCACTTCTTATCTCCGAGAACAAACGATCCGATTCTAAATGGGGTCAATAAACTAAGTAAAAAAATAATCCAACTTTACGTAGTTAATATGACGCACAAAATTCTCACATTTGACAACAATGGAAGGTTCATTAATATTGTGGCGATGCCCTGTCCGCCTCATCTGACCTCGTTAATCAAAACTAATGCCACAGATAGAAATATTTCCAACGTTTGCTGGTACGGGGAAAATTATTCCTAATAGTTTTTCTGCGATGTTGATAGCTGATTTAGGTGCTTGTGAATGCGATCGGTTTGATTAATTTCCAATAGGCAATTAGGATTTCGATCCATAGAGCAAATACTTAGCTGAAGCTTAGTTAGTCCAGTCGCGTTTCAACCGAAAATAAATCTTAAAATGATGAAATAAATGTGCATATTTCTACAAGCAACAATGATCAAGTCTATCATACGTCCGATAAGAACATTAACTTATTGCTAATAAAGCTCATTTTCGGATGACGCATTGCTGAACTGTCTAAATTATCTCTATTGAGTGTGTTCATAAGATTACAGGACTCCTGTCCGCACTCGACACAAAAATCTTTACTTATTATTGTGTCAAATGCGGAAGCATTTATTTCCTTATTACCTTAATAATGCAAAGTTGCTACAAAGAAGAACATCATCTGTGCATATTCTACTATGTGCATACCTACACATTCTTATATATAAGAAGAAATACTTACAAGTACTTACCAAAGGACATAGGTATCTCATTCCAGGACGGCCTGTCCACCACTCCACACAGGCAGCGGAGCTTGTGTGTAGTTTTTCTTATCTAAAGTCAGTTAGCTAGAGCCAACTAATTAGTGACTTTGAAAGCTAACGAGCCAGGGATCTTAGCTACTTTTTATCGTTGAAAATAGTATTCCTACTTTGACATTTTACTTTGTGCTGTTTTAAAAGCGGGATAAGGCTATGTGCAGAACTTGAGAGAGTTGTTATTAAACAGGCGCAGTTTTTTTATAACAGGCTCGTTTTTAATTGGCACTGGTGCAGTCAACGACGATATATTACTAGACTCCTCATGCACGATCTAAGGAACAAAAACTATTCTGTCAACTCGCTGTACTACGTAAGCGAGGGGGACGGGGTACAGTGTTGTGATTGGCTAACTAAAGGTCTGTTCTGTCTCAAGGTATGTTTACGGCTCACAGGAGTGGTCGAAATAAGACGGATATAAGACTTTTTTGCCTAATGTGTTGACAGACATCGGTCGCCTGTTATTAGGACTCTAGTTATATCGTCGTTGGTTTCAGTGGTTGAGTCATTGAGTGCTGTGCTGAGTATCTCGGGTGTGATTACAGCTCAGAACAAATACTTATATGAACTACAGCTAGTTGTTTCAGATCTGGATCGTAATGTATGTGAATTTGAAATGTTTGTAAACGCACCCACGATACAGGAGAAATTCTCTCCACCAGCCACATACAAAAAACCATCTCTGCCAAGTTTACTCTTGTGTGTACTTAGTCTAATTTTTTTTCTGGCGGTTTTATTCAGGGTGTTTTGTAAAACATTAACAACCTTTCAGAAGCTGAAAGAACTTATGGTTATGAGCATCTTTTACTATGAAACTAATCTGAAAAATTAAAAAAATCAGGTGTTTCAAACACAATGAAATATTTTTCTGTCGACAATGTACCTATGAAACGCTGGCCGGTGGCTTGCAGTGGATGGATGCGGGCTGCCCAGGACTGGGATGGCTGTCGCCTTTACATTCATCAGTGGATGGTAATAATAGGCTGATAATATATAATATAATGTATGAAACAACTGACTTTTGTTAATCTTTTTTTTTCACAAAAACCCTGTATAAAATGGTAGCCATAAATCTAGCTGTAGAGCCAGATTATTGCAATATTTAGCTTCAATCTACCCTCGAAACCCTCGCGTAGAGGAAGGATGTGATAAAGGTTTGACACCCTTCCTTTCGCTTTTTTTGCCAAAAAAAAAGCTTTAGCAGTAAAAAACTGGTCTTCTATTTTTCTTGGCAGTAAAGCGATAATCGAATTTCTTGGCAGGATAAAATATATCAATTAATTTATCCGTCTAATAAAATCATCAACTATAATATCATAATCAGATTACTTTATGAAATAGATAATAAATCAAAAGAGTCGTATATCAAAAATCTAGAAGGCATTTTCACGACATTAATAAATGACAATATCAAACAAAAGTATTCAGACAATCTTAATTACATTTGTAATTAGACATAAATTATGTCAAGGCTGGTAAATACCTAAGAGAATCATATTAGAATTTCACATGTGGAAGATATTAAAAACTTTTTCGAGATACAAATATGTTTTTGAGTTGGCATTAACGAAATCTCTAAATCTAATTAATTTCTACAACAATAAATGTCGAAAATGAAGGTAAAATTATAATTTTAGACAGAATTAAATTAGAAGGAGAACATTTGTAAAAATTAAGGTCCTTGGTTTCATCGACTAAGGTAAGGTAAGGTAAGGTTTCATGGGTGAGACTTCCTATATATTCCATTGTACATATCACTAAGAAGATTCAGTATCTTCTTCACAGCCAATGTTATCTTAAAAAAAAATAAGCAGAGGAGCATGTACCTACAATAGCACCCACATTTCGCTAATTACAAACTCCAACGTGGGCGAGTTTATTTCAATCATCTACAAATATAGATTCTTAACTACTTCTGAGAAATTCTTGTTGCGAAAAGCCAAAACACTGCCCAAACTGGAAATCAAAGTAAGTACCTTTTTCCTTTTTTTTTTGCGTGGTAAAATCATCAAATGAGTCCTCCAACCCCGGGTAGGACGGGAGGGACTGTCAGAGTTGTACTGACTAAAATCCACGGTGTCCTTCAACAGCCCTTTATGTTCCGGGGTCACGGTGATGGAAATAAGTCCCGCAACCCTACTCTACCCAGTCAGTACCCTAATACTCAATCTTAAATACACCTATCTACTTTTATTGGAGATCCAGACCTCAGTTAGATTTACTTCAATAACGTTTACAATCAGAAGATCGAATGCAATTTTCTGTAAACAGAACTAATACATCTAAACCAGTAAACCAGTATCTGATTTAAAACTACAAAGCAATAGGAACCCTATTTGTAATTTACGTAAACAGATGTTACGTACTTACGGATATTAAATCCGTTCGGATACTGGCCCAGTTGAACGCAGTCCAACTAATATTATACCCTTTTATATCTGTTTTGACTTTGTGCGTTGGTTTATTGAAACTTGATTAAACTTCTTTTATTGGAATAATTTAATGTTTTTTTCCTTTTATTGGTAAAACATGGAATAAAATTCAGATTTTTTCATGAAGACGGTTAATGGCGAAATATGGGACTTGCTAGCTCTGTAATCAAGGCTGACTGGATTCACCTCGCATGCCTAGCCGTCTCATTAAAAAGTAAAGAAAGAACTTTACACCTACACTACTAATTATCTAAAAACTAGAAAGAACTTTAGTCTAGTTTTTAGATAATTAGTAAAGTTAAGTGGGAGCAGGTCCGCGTATTTCGCCAGAAGCGTGGTGCTCTCCTTTCTTATTTATTTATTTTGTTTTTATAAAAACATTGCCCCACATCAGGAATTACTCCTGTATTGTGAGTGCATTCACAAATATTTAAACTTACTTCGCCACAATCAACCAAAGCCGAAACAACAGACTACCTTTAGGTCATACAAATATAGGTTTCGTGTAGGAATCGCCAACCCTGCCGTTTTGCATCGCGTTGCTTCCAGGCTGTTCTTCTACACCACGGCAGGCGTCAGGCAACAGTGTTTCTTTGATGTATTGGCATGTATCGCATTTGACCAATCGTAGATGCATGTTTCTAAGTTCAACATTCAACATGCGTACCTATTGTTTGTTCATGTTCTACTTCTCACTAAGTTGTACTCTGATAACTAAATACCTAACTTGAAGCCATAAAAATACGGTTTACATTTGTATTATTCTTTAATGTTGTATTCTACCAAAATATCATGTTTCCGTACACAATACTTTGTTTTCATCCCTAAAGACCGATACATGTCATTTTCCACATGACAGTGAAAAATTACTTCCAAGTACATTTTTTCCTAATAGCATTAAGTTTACATTGTCTTTCGTTGTCCAAAACCATCAGTCTCTTTTGTTTTAGCATGATCTACGTCACGAGGCGACAAAAATACAGTGTCGGCCAAATAAATGTGGCACCATCTTTCAAGGTAAATGAAGGGTTAAATCGAGCAACCCTTTCTTATGTCGATACTATTCTAGGTAAACTGTAGTAAAGAAGGTGGAATGGCTATTGTTCTACGGGTGAGAAGGTTCCAAAGGATGATACGACCTGTCGATATTCGTACTATTGTAATTTTTTCCTCAATTTTGAGGGACGTGTTTTCCAATGTTTTTCCTTCTTGAAAAACACATAATTTAGCATCAAAAGTTCGGTAAAAGCGGCATCTCCTAGACCGAACTTTAGACAGTGATGTACTATTAGTTTACCCACATACCAATCTGTTTATATCATGATCAACAGAACTCAATTCTAGATTTCTTGCAGCTATTTTTTCCTCTTGATAAAATTGTTACTAGCCATTAATTCGCCCATTGTTTCAACCTAGTGTTAAGTTTTTTCTTGCGATATCTGTAATTTGTATTGTGTGCACAGCATAGCACATTGTAGCTGTCAAGTGAAAACTTGTGCACTTTCTAAAAAAAAAGACTCCTTATCTTAACTTCCTTTCAAATGTAATCAAAATTTCGCGCTAAAATTCCGGTAGAACTAACTCCAAGTTTTAGCCAGAAACACAAAACCTCAACTCACCTAAGATCGATGCGAAAAATAAACAATGCACTCACGGGAAAGTAATTGCTACCTACTTGACTTACGTTGCGAGAAATATCAAGTGAAAATTGAGTTCATTTTTACCGTCATTGTTTATGAGACCCGAGGGATAGACATCGCGAAATATTACCTGCTTTAATACATATGTACTTGAAGAAGAAAGCGAAGATATTTCTAGAATACATATAGAACAGTGAAAGCTAAGTGGCTCTATTGCTAGAAATGAGTGTCTTTATAAAATTGGAAATACTCGTTTTACATGTAATATTTACTTAGTATTTAAGAATTTGAGGGATGGACGGGTAAATGGTGATCTGTGGCTGATGGTGATGGTTATGTATTTATTGATATCTGTGTGGAACACTTTTCTTTTACTTTTGCCGTAGTTTTGCTTTTGGTCTCTATCTAACCTGATGGTAAACGAAGATGTAGTCAACGGTGAAGCATGCTTGCCTAGAAATTACCTATTCACTCTTTATGTAAAGACCCCAGGCTTGTAGCTATCACTTTGTAATGTGCTTTACTACACATGTCACGGTCTAAATGTAAAAGGAATATGGTTTTTATTAACTTGTAGTTCAGTGCACCTGTCGAAAATATCGTATACTCAAAATTTCTTCTTGTTCTATATTTCGTGTTTCGTAACAACAATTCATCAGATCTGTTGGCTTTCACAAGCCTCGTTAATATTGGTTTGCCTCGAGCCTTAATGTATTCCGGGTACTGTTTATTGAAGACAAACCTACTGTTTCCCAGAACTCCTAGAACGTAATGAAACCTAGACAAAGACTTAACTGTTGTTGTTTGGAGTTATAGGAACAAGATGTAGGCGCCTACATTCAGAGTAATTTTTAAGATTCAGGAATCAGAATGGAGTTAAGAAAAAGTATTAATTAAATCACGTAGGATATTAGTGACACAAAATTGTAAAAAACAACAATAAAATGGTCCACTACGAGTATAAAGCGAAATCATAAGCCTCATCTTTTTCCTACCTATCTTGGAGTTGGAATCGGCTTGCAGAAAAACTGGATGCACCTGAAACCAGTATATACTATATATTACACTGTTTAACAAGAAGCGTCTGCCTATCTGACCTTTAAAACCCAGGCACTGTGTAATCGATATCTCTTGGTAAAACTTGTTTTAACCAACATCAACGTCGACATCATAAGCCTGTAAGTATATTCCCACTGCTTGAAACACAGGCCTCCTAGATGTGCTCTCACAGAAAAGAGGCCTGGGAGTCTCTCAGGACTGGGCCATAATCCACCAACTGTCAAAGACCTACACAGCCGAGCCTGGATCAACAACCTCACTTACTTAAAAGATTATAAAACGGATTTTGTTACGGTTTCTACAGCCATTAAGAAAGGTTTTGTAAAAAGGTTTTCATGTATTAATTTTATGTATGCAAAGCCGCTAGTGTGCCATAAAATTTATCATGTCTTCACTCAGTAAAAGCATTTTCATTTTTCGTCTACAAGGAAGGATAATATTCGACTATAATATATCATTTATTTCCACTTACATGAAGAATGGTGTATGTTATTATAATGTTTATGATATATGAATGATATTTTATCTACAGCAGACTGATTTATTGTTCCAAGGAAAGTATGGACTACCCTTTCTTATAGTGATGCCTATAAGTCAAATTGACGGGTGGGTTGAGCACGAACAGGCTGTTTTTTCAAAGATAAATAAAACTACTAGGTTTTGCCAGCGGCCCACGTGTACCTACGTCGAAAATCATCCCAACGCGATTTTTTATTAATTAAACCATCTAATAAGTATCCATGCGTCAACTTTTATCCAAATTGTTGAGGTGTATTGAGTAACAAACACGGGATTCCATGTATCCAAACTGTTGCATCTTTATTATAAGTATATTTCTTTGTCTTTAAAAATAATAAAATATTATGTCTTCCCGCCCTGATTAAAGTCGCATAGAATACCAAATTATGTTACTGAAAACCACCCAGTTCCATGACATGCCCTTTGGTTCGTGACCCAACTATTAATAACTTAAATTGAATTATAAATTATGTTTAATTTCTTTTGATACCTTTGAATTTGATACCTGTTGAATGAAACCAATTTCTTCCTTTGAAGGATTTTCCAGTTGGAACTGTCTTAAGTTTTGATCCCGGAAAACCGAGAGTAGTTTTATTATTTATCCGGATTACAACGAAAATGGAGTGTGAGCGTTGACTTTTAAAAAGTTTATGTGACACAGTTTTACTTCACTTCTTGGACAGGAACTATAAATGAAAAAGGAATTAGGTACTAAAACTACGCTAGGAATTCATACAAAATATTTTTAGTGCCATAAGCGGTAACTGCAGCTCCTTTGATGTACGTCGATATTATTGTATGAAAAAGAGCTTGTAGTGTACAAATGAGGGTCGCGGGCATGCGGGTGGCGAGTTGTAGGCGACTCGCTGTCCGAGCATGAACCATGCCTGGGTCGACGGCGCGTTGTGTTCCACACGCGCCTCAAAGAGTGTCAACACAATGACTCCCCCCCTCCTCTTGACGGTCAAAGCCTGCCGCGGTCGCGGGACCTATCGAATTACCGTAAAAATAAAAAGTGCCACACTTTTTACTTTTCTTTTTTTTTTACGTGGTTACGCCGTCGACTCGGGCATGGTCCATGGTCGGGCAGGGAGTTGCCCTTTATTCGCCGCCCGCATGCCCGCGCCTACGGTGGCCGGAGATCGTCCCGCGACAACCGACGCCGTGGGCGTCTACCACTGCGTCTGGGGCGGAGGGAGGACGGTGTCCTCGCTCTCACGCGTTCCGCCTCCGACTTCGCGTGCAGTTAGGATTACCGTGACCCAGGAACGTAAATTGAAGGACACCGTGGATTTTAGTAAGTATGAGGCTGGCTGTCCCTCCTGCCCTGCCCTGGAGTGGTCATTTGATGATTTTACCACTATAAAAAATGTACGAAAGATAAACTAATTTTTTCCATAAAATTATCATCACAGTTTCCATTTGCTTTTGGTCACAAAAACGTAAAAACTCATACTAGAACTTCAGTTGGCACAGTAACTCGTCTCATGACACAGTTGGCGCAGTAACTAAGCAATTGACGGCTGCGATGCACGCCTCGGGTTCGATTATTGTACAGAACAATTTTTTTGGCCTACAAATAGTCAGTTGTTCCGGGTGGGATGTTGGTGTTTGTATGTTTAAAATTTTGTTACTAGAAATCATTAATGTACCGTGGGAAGGCACATGAATGATTTCTAGTGAAGAACAATGTTACAGAAAAAAAGCAATCTAGAACAAGATTTCACTGCACAAATCAAGGTTTAATTTAAACACCAATAAAAAAAACCAAACAAAGAAAAAACCTCACATCTCTTTGATGTTCAGTTCACTTCACTTTTCCACTAATTACAACTCCAACTCCAAGTACTAAGGTTTACTTTATATCCTTTAATTAACCCTCTTTTGCGCCACAAATATTTCCTAGCCCACACTGAAGGGATATTTTTATATTTTAGTTTATGTTTCATCATGAACCCCATTACTCCTTATTACGTCCTGCTGCGTAAACGAAGTAATCACTGGGAGACTGGTTGCCTTTTTCATGTATGCGGGATTTATCGCTGTGAGGCATGCCACTCATTAGTTATGGCCTATAGGGAGAGTAGATTGGACGAAGTGAACAGGCTAACACTTAATGTTAAATAGCAATAGGGAACACTATGCACTTTAATCTCACAGATTTTTATTGCGATTGGTGAGTACTTATGTTCTGTTGCTGTTTTATGCAAAAACAACTATTTTTTTTCTTTTTCGGGGTAAAATCATCAAATGACTCGTTCCACCCCTTACCGTCAGACTTGTACTGACTAAAATTCACGATGTCCTTCAATACCTCTTTATGTTCCGGGGTTACGGTGATGTAATAAGTCCCGCGACAACTCAATGGATTTGGATGAAATTTGATTCACAGATATGTTATAGGCTGGATAAACACATAAGATAGTAATGAAAGTATAAGATTTTTTATCCCGATTTTGTTCCCTTGAGATAATGTATGAACTGCAAGAAATTGTTCCGGGTATGGGTGTTTGTGAGTTTCTATGTTTGTAGACGCATCCACGAGACAGGAGAAATTAGTGTGGGGAAACGTTTTTTTTAATAATAATTATGATATGAATAAACGAAACGCTGAAGTCGTGACGCTGTGAATGATAAAGATGGCGATGACTTAAGACGCTTTGTGAGAGTTTGGCAGGAGAAAACTGGGCAAAAGTAAGAGTAGAAAGTATTGAGAAACACGTATTTGCCTAACAATATGACAATATTTTAAGTAAACAGGGGTCATATACTTTTGGTAAACCTAAATAAAATGAAATACGATACAAATCCCAATTCTTTTTTAGACAACACATAAATCCTAAAAAAGTATTTTCCAAAATTTCACAGTTCTCAAGCAATCCGTCCACGTAAATACTTTGTAGCTGCTCATTCCTCCTCGCTGTCACTGGTGTCCCAACTTTACAAGGCTCACGTGGGGACGCCGTGACGGCTGACTGATTCTTGTTGAGAACTGCGACATTCCCCGCTCTGTAGGTACGGGAATATGAATTTGAACAAATATTTCGTGTATTTACTCCCAAGGTAGCTCTTTGGGACAAAGTAAATGTAGTAAAGAGGCACATGAAAGTATTCGTTGTAGTCCTTATGAAAATGTTTGTGTGATTTAGAACGCTTTCGGATAGAATGTTATTGGATGTTTTGCTTTGAGGAGACATGACAGAAATAGAATGAGAATATATTTGGATCGAGAATTTATATTTTTCCAGCTGATGAATCTTGGAACAATTCCGAATAGAGAATTTATTTAATATGTAGTTATTAATTCTTCAACATAGCATAGACCATTTTTTTTTTTCAGCCTGTACTGTCCCACTGCTGGGCAAAGGCCTCCTCCAAGTCTTTCCAAGTGTCCTTGTCCAGCGCCACTTCGACCCAGCCTACAAGGTATGAGTCCAGCTCGTCTCTCCACCTCTTTCTGGGTCGGCTTCGGTGGCACCGTCCATCCCCAGGCACCCACTGTGTCGCATACACCATAAATATAAAAAATTTTAAACGGAAAAGATCACCGAAATGGCAAGATTTAGAAATAATTCTATGGTCCTAAGCACGGCGATAACATAGTGAGGTTTTTCTTTAGTGGTCAATGTGTCGAGATACTCTACTCTACTTTGTCTATTCTTAGTAGAATTGAGATAGAATAGGTCATGCTACGCGTGCTGAGGAGTAAAAAATTTAGAAACAACCTTAACAACATAAATGATTAGGTACCAAACTTTAACTAATTATCTATTCAGAACAGTTCTACAACATTTTATCATAAAACAATCCATCTTTTCTACCATTCATCACAAACCACAGACTAAAAACAAATCTGTGCAACAATTTCCTTTTGTAACAAAAACAGGGCTAGTATTTTCATGGCACAATAACATTCAGTTTATGTAAATCACTGAGCGAGAGACTGCTAATATCCGGGGAATAAATAATGTGCCAGCGGTTCCCACAAATCCTTTTCTCGGAATGGCGTAATTTTAGAAGATTGTACGAAAGTCTGTGAAATATTGATTCGACGTACACATTGTTTATTGGGTAACACCTGATTGATATTTATAAAGACTTTAATGTTTGTTTTTCGAACAATCTGTACCTGCCTACAAAAAAAAAAAACGATCACTTTCTGTGGCCGGATTTGTAATCTGTTTTTGTATGATGAACGTTTATTTTTGAACGAAATGTTATGGATGACAGAATATTGTTTTGATCTGGATAACTACGATTGTTTCCGTTGTTATTTGTATTCGGAAATTGTTTTTTAAGGTCGCTAGAGCTGAAAAAATGTAGAAATTATTAGGTTTTTTACCTTTATTCTCTGCTATATGTTAAATTATAGTGAAGAGTTTATGAAATGTTGACAGACATACATACTATGAAATTATTTGGATGCTAAAGTTCTACAAACCTGACGACTTTCCTTCATACACCTTTTTACAGCACAGGTATGCAGATAATGCAACGTAATCTTCTTTGTTATTCGTTTTAGAGTTTTTTTGAGTATGCATTGTCTTCGAAATACGTACCTACTATTTATTTGGAAAAGTAATTCAGATGAACCACAGCAGAACCATGGTATAAATTGCGATAAATTATATATTAAGACGATATCATATAAGTATTTATATTCATTCAATTTTTTTATTCCCATAACTGACATAATGTCTATAAAAAGCGTCCTTTAGAAAAATGTGAAGAGTAAAATATTTTGAATGTTCATTAAGTACCTACAATAATTTATTATGAAGAGAGACGTAAGTTTGGGTGTAAGGACAATATTTGAAAATACTGGTCTAAACCTGATATTCTTTCAGTCAAAATCTGCCCGATACTGTGCTTAGGTACCTGTCTAGTCCGGTCGGGTGAAAACCGCAACTTTCTCACTGGTGCGGATTGGTTAATTTCGTCGATATTTGTGAGACTTTGATAGAGACAAATATACTCGTAGATTTCGGTTCGTAAATTCAAAATCATCAAATGAGTCTTCCCACCACGGGCAGGGCGGGAGGGACTGTCAGACTTGTACTGACTAAAATCCACGGTGTCCTTCAAGGCAATAAACCACGGTGGGCCGTTTTTGACCACCGATGAAGATAAAAATTACCATTAAACTTCTTTTGCTACTGCTATCGCACTAACAGGGGCTATTGGTTAACTTGATAGTCACTGACTAGCAGTTGTCAACCTGAGCTTGGATGGCTTGATACCTGGTATGAAGCTAAGTTGAGGAGTGGAAGGCCTCAAGAGCGTTAGAATAGTTGATTTTAGGGAACATTTACATTTATCAGTTTCATTGCAAATGCAAAAGCCAATGCGAAAGTTACCTTTTGACAGCTATTTGATGGGCACCACACAGACACCGAGGTACGCAATAGCCCCGCTGATGAAAAGTAACTAGTAACGTATTATTATAACACGTGTTTCATTTCGAGTGTATGGACATTCGTGGGATGCAGCTGAAAATCAGCGTCAGGTGGCAAACTTTGTGTTGCCACCTGACATTATGCTGAGCTGAGGCCCTTTGTGTGAATTTTTATTAAGTTTGTATTGTTTTAAGTTTTAGCACAAGTGCCAAAGCAATTTTTTTTGACTTTTCACAGCTAAGGTCCTCACGAAAAAAATGACACTAACTCTTTTATTCTCGTATTTTGACTGTATTGAAAAAGACCCCTTAGTACCAATGTACGGGGCCCCCTCTCAGAGGGCCAAAGCCTGCCGGGGTCGCGGGACTTATTTCTATTACCGTGACCCCGGAACATAAAGGGCTACTGAAGGACGCCTTGGATTTTAGTCAGTACAAGTCTGACAGTACCTTCCGTCCTGCCCGGGGTTGGAGGTCTCATTTGATGATTTTACAACGCAAAAAAAAAAAAAGTACCAATGTACCAATTTCTAACCATAAGGCCCTTCGTACACAAGGCGACTCCAGTATCCAATACCTTGCGACTTCGGTATCCAAGCGACTATCGGAATACAAATCCATAGAGGTTCGAACACAGGCACGCGTCAATGGACACCAAAATCGTAAAGTATCGGAGACTTGCGTCGCCTAGTGAACGAAGGGGCTAACGCAACCAAAATCACGGGTAGCCGTTTAATAAAGTATCATTGATTCGACGTGATTCAAAATAATGTATTATTACAGTTTCAATTGAATCCGACCACTTCAATCAAAACCAGCGCGTCTGGTTCAGTTCATTATGATTAGCGCTCGACACTCGTTAATTAATATCTGGTTGTTATTGTCAGTGATCACTGAGCGCACTGCTAATGTACTCTAAATCTATTCAAAATTAAATGGAGAGCTATTTTATTATGTTATCAATTTTATTTTTTACTAGCTGACCCGGTAAACTTCGTACCGCCTCATTTTCTCACCCTCCTTTTAAACTTTTAAACCTTCCCTGGACTTTAAGGAATAATTCAAAACCAAAACTAGCCAAATCAGTCCAGCCGTTCTCTAGTTTTAGCGAGACTAACGAACAGCAATTGATTTTTATATAATAGAGATAAACACATATTATAGGTATAGTTCATTTTTTTAAACTGAAAGTCCCTAATATACGGAGAGGAAGGAACGTTCTGACTCTTACTGATTAAAAATCCACGCTGTTCCATCAATAACCTTTTGCGTTCCAAGGCTACAGTTCTGTTTTAGTCTCACGATCCCCTTAATTAAAATTAGGTAATTACTTAGAAATATTTGGGCCATAAGTATCTACTTACTGGTAAGAGTCCTCGTCCTATTAATTTTATTTTATAACTGCCTTTCAAAGTGTCTTGAAAAGTGTAATTATTAATGTTTTTGTTACACTTAACAGCGCAAAAGTTTTTATTGTAGTTACAATGTAATACAAAGTTCGCCTTTCATGAATAAGTTATAGTAATTTTGATACTTTGCCTAATTTATGGTAAATAACATTAAAGTTTCAGACTCAATTTGCTATTGTAAAGGATTCGATATGCTTCGTTATGTAAACGCAAATAAAACGTTCATGTTTAAAAGGGGATAGGTATTATTTTCATTCATTTATATATTTTCTTAGCTATTTTCCTTTTTTTTTAAATCCTTGCCCCACTCTACTTTCTCCTGTGTTGTGGGTGCGTTTACAAACATAGAAACTCACATACACGAACACCCAGACCCGGAACAACTATTCGTAGGTCATACAAATATTTGTTCCGTATGGGAATCGAACCCGCGACACGTTGCGCAGCAGTCCAATAGCTCAGCCACTGTACCACACGTGCCATCAAAGCTTTTGCTGTTGTAAAAACGTCTTGCCTTATGGTAAATGTCATTGTTGTAACATTCAGATTTCCGTCAATAAATCTTGGATATCGGCAGGATTTTCCTATAAAACTTAAAGTTTGGAACACAAAACCACAAGTCCAACTACGAGCAGGACTTGAAACTATGTCCTTCTGGGTAAGAACTCTAGACGCAGTACCTACTTTATCAAGTAGGCTATCGCAGTCCTACCCAGTGTGGTAGAAACATTCATTCATTTTAAAACGTTTGACACTGCTGCATCTATAATGGCGTGACGCCACTGAAATATTACCAACGAATTTTTTTGAAAATAGAATTGTAATTTAAATGGATATAATTTCACTTACAATCCCTAGTTGGGTAACATTTGATTAATACTTCATTAGTGTTTGCGCTAACACTGGCTTTATAAACGGCAGCGGGTAAGGCGGTTTACACATAGGCATCTGTGTTGCCAGTTACGCGTCTGCAACAAAATTATGGTATGCAAAACTGACTCTGAAATCCTATTAGAATATTTGGTGCCTATTCCGTTGATATTATAATATTGTGTTATAATATCGCATTTTTATTGGTAATAAATATAGCAGCAACGTTGTTGGTCTTAAAAGAGAACCGTAGCCTTAGACCAGAAACTAAGGGCATCTGAAATTTTGAATGAATAAACTGACAGTACCTTGAGCTCCACCTAGGTCTGGGGAAGATTTTTACTTACACGGGCTGCAGAGGTCAGATAAGAAATCATATTTCGAATATTTTGTTAATCTGCTTCATCCAGTCTAGTTCATCATTTCCGCATATTGCCGTCCACTGCTGGACATAGGCCTCTCCCAGGCAGCACCACAGCGCTCGATCTCCCGATTTTCGCATCCAGCCACTGCCAGGTACCTTCTTCAGGTCATCGGCCAATCTTCTTCAGTCGGTCCGACGTTTACCTAAGCGCGGTATCCATTGGAGAACCTGTATACTCCGTGTCAAAACAGAAATTATAGAAAATACATTGCCATTATTTTTCAATGCTCTGATGGTAGGACTAAGTAGATTTCCAATTTATTAATGCAGGAATAACTTAGTGCATAAAATTAACCCCTTAATATTGTGTTTTCAGTTTTCCGTATAACCATTTCCAGTTCGCACTATCCCTACGTGAATTTTGCATACGACGCGATATTTTGTGTTGATTTGTGTTCAGTTCGGTTGCACACTAAATTAAGTACGTCTATCGGGAAACTTGTGTGTTTATGGCTGTGTGGTGTGTGTGTTTATGTGAATGTGTGTGCCATTCGTGTTTGATAGTGGAGTGAAACGTTTTATCGCTGGCATTTCTCCTACTGTGTAAGCTTGTGCGATTACGTTTAATTTCGAGTGAAATAGCTTTATTGCATTTGAAGTCGAATGGAACAAAAGGGGGAATTCTGTGTGAATTCTGCGTAGATGTTTTCGTATTTCAATGGATTTAAGTAATTTTCATTTGTATTAAAGTAAAAAGTGTTAAAAATCATAGAAGCCTGCAAAGAGCATATAAAATTTGCTATACAAAGAAAAATCATTTAATTTCGTTACTTTTAAAAATGTATGAAATTCATTAGGTTTAGTAATTTTCACCATAATAAATTAAAAATAATAATAATAATAATAATAATAATAATAATCTTTATTTACTAAATAAACAGATTGTAGTACACGTAACAATTTTCACAATGTGGGTAGAATGAAATATCTGATAATCAATTGGATGACGTGCTGTTCTCCTAGCTAGACTATGAAATAGCCTGTATTAAGGAGTGACAGTGCCGACCCTCTCAATGTTTATACTACCTACTACAGTGTGTTGTTTACAATTTTGTTTTATTTTTCTAAAACTTTATTAATCTAAATAGTTGTACTTTTTTCTATGTTTATTTAGAATTACAAATGCTTAAAATGAAACTTAGTATGTGTGTGTGTGTGTGTGTGTGTGTGTGTGTGTGTGTGTGTATGTGTGTGTGTGTGTGTGTGTCTTATTAGTATGTGTAATGTGTCGTTTGTGTGGGTACCTATTTGTAAGCGCGTGAGTGAGGGATTGAATTTAGTGTAGATAATATTTTGGTGTGTGGTACAATACATAAACTTATCACAACTTAATGTAGTACAAATTGTTCTGTTTCATCGTAGGTTTTATTTTGAAGAAATGTGCGGACAGTCCTTTTACAATTGTGATAAGGCATTTTATATATTGGGCAAGTTTTGTTTATTTTATTGTAAAGAGACGGTCCTAAATAATAAAAGAATCTTTTAGTAAACGCTAAGCGAGTTCGAGGAGGCGTACATATTTTATCTTTTCGACGTTTGGTAATTTTAATATAAGGGGTTATGCGGTGTTGCAGGAGAATTGACTGTAAAATAAAGTGTTGCCGCACGTTGAGGACGTTGCAATTTTCATATAACTGATTCGTCGGATAAATTAGTGGACGGAAGGTAGCCACTTTCAGTATGGCGCGATGTGCAACTTCCAACGGTTTAAGAATTGTTTTTGCAGCACCACCCCAGCAGGGAATACAATAGGTAATAATTGATAGGCATAAGGCAAAATAGACATTACGTATAATAATAGGATTTGCAATGTTTCTTAAAGTTTTGAAGATATATATAAGTTTACGAACTCTGCCAGTAAGGGAATTGATGTAGGTTTTAAATTTAAGATATTTATCTATGACTATGCCTAAATATTTGATTTCATCCGTAG
Source organism: Agrotis ipsilon (assembly GCA_028554685.1). Classification (NCBI taxonomy): domain Eukaryota; kingdom Metazoa; phylum Arthropoda; class Insecta; order Lepidoptera; family Noctuidae; genus Agrotis; species Agrotis ipsilon. The sequence continues at coordinate 3,467,074 of CM052961.1, read as the reverse complement.
AAGAAATGGGTGCACAGTGACATGAAACCCGGGTTTGCAGATCGCATGTGTGGGCTTTAAGCTTAAGTGGTAGATTTGGTTGGGTTGCAGAACTGATGGAGTAGGTAATGAACTTGGTTTTGGAGGTGTTAAGTGTAAGCGTATGGAGATAAAGCCAGTTTGATACCACATCAAAGCCATGCTGTGCAGTGTCTTCAAGTTCAGACCATGTGTTCGCAACTAAAGTTATAGCAGTGTCATCTGCAAAGGATGTCATCTTGGCATTTGGAATATTTATATTGCACAAGTCGTTTATGAAGACTAAAAATAAGGTGGGACCCAATATGCTTCCCTGTGGAACGCCATAGTAGATGGGGAGCTGACTGCTACTGTACCGGTCAATCTGAACGATCTGAAACCGATTTGTAAGATAGCTTTCAAAGAGATCAAGTTGTAAACCCCTGACACCCATCCTTTCAAGTTTGAGTAAGAGTGGACGGACGGGAACTGTGTCGAATGCCTTGGCAAGGTCTAAGAATATAGTAAGGACCTTTTTATTAGAGTTCAGATTTTGTACAATATTACTAGTTAATTGGTAATGTTGTCTATTGACGGCGATCGATAAATACAGATGACCGCCAGGTCAAGGTTAATTTTTATTATAAGACCAGACGCAGATCGGTGGAAATCCAGTTCTTCGCAAGTCACAGACAAATCCGACCTCGAATAGACCACTACCCCATCACTTTGGTTTATATGATTGGTAGTCATGAACGAGGAGTAGTTATTGAGAATCGGAATAGTGCTGTTGCTAGAACATGGTAACCAGCATTCAGTTAATACAATCAGATCACAATCGAAAGATATTCGGTGTAGAAGCGTTTGCAAGTTCAAAAAGTTACGGTTTATGGAGCGAATGTTTTGTGTCAGGATTTTAATGTAGTTAGTGGGACATTTCATGATGGAGAGTGTTTCCTCAGGTGAGCATGTGAAGGTTGTTGATACAGATAATTCGTCGATGTTGTCTAATAATTTGTTTATGTCAGTGGTCATTTTTCCAGTCGTATAAGGGTACATAGAGGGTTACGATGGGGGTGGTATTTGATTTAGGAACGTGTGGGAAGCTTGTGCTTTGGGGTAACAGATTTAAAAAGATATAGTTTATGCTATTGAAATAGTGAGTTATGGAGTAACAGAGATGAACGTAAGAGTTTATATGGAGTACATGTGGTGACATAATAGAGTTGTAAAATGTATTTGTATGTGTAAGGTGAATCATGTATGAAGGTGTGTTAAGGTGATAGTAATAGTCTTGTGTGTGAGTTTGGTTTGCGTTTGATTTAAGCATTTTAACATAACAATTTGACAAGATCGCGAAAGTAATCAAATAATACGTAAGAAATAACAAGGTATACTTAATTGCATGTAGTCATGCTTTGACGATTGCCGATAGCTGCTTAAGTTGTTCTTCGCTTCTTATGACGATAGCCTGGCTATCGGAATCTTTTTTCAATAAAACTCTTCCATTCGACGTCCAACAGTAGTTGTATTGGTGCTGCTTAGCGTAGTTTCTAGTAAGGTAAAATAGCCTTTTAGAATTTGCTGTTAGAAGCTCAGTGATGTAAATAGGTGTTTCCTGTGTAGATTTAAAATCAAGATGGGTTGATTTTATCTTGTCTGTGGGATTGCGTTTGTTATAATCTTTAACAGCAGTAAGAAAATTTGTTTTCGTCAGTGTATTACAGAACTCAACTGATAAACTCGATGTATGGTTTTCCTTTTTAGAGGGTAGTCTTATAATGTCTCGGATACTAGCGGATTCTGTATCTAGACCTAGATGTTTTGATAGCTTCGTTATAGTTTCATACAGCATAATTTTGGTTTCGTTTTGCCTTTTGGGTACATTGCGTAATTCTATGCAGGTCTTGATGAGGTTATGGTCGAGGACTTCCAACTTGTTTTCCAACGTAGTTAACTGGATTGCCATGGAGCAACGTTGAGTTTCTAGTCCCGTAATTTTCACTTCTAGACACTGTAATTGGTCCGAGATCGCCGTCATAGCCTTTTCGAGTTCAGTATTTGTGATCTTAATTTCCGCGTAGTGATTTTTTATTTCTTTAATATGGTCTTCCAATCTGTCTAATCGGGAGCTTTGAGTGCCCATCAAATCACTGATCATCTTCTTGATATCATTTTTAAACATATCCAAGTCACCATCCATGCATCTGCGTTTGGCTCTCTGAGTAATGCTCCCCGCCGAGTCTTCACCTGCAGGCAGCTTCCGGATATCAGACTCCGAGCGCGATGAATATTGATTCGGAGGAGTTTTGGGTGGTGTCTTATACATGTTATCCAAACTTGTTAATTTGTATAATCAACACAAAAACAATAATAATCACAAGTAAGTTACTCGCTATTCGCTTCCGCTCTTGAATTGTGGCACGACAGCCGACAGTGATGACACATACACAAACAGCGTTCGCGGGGCAGACCCCGTCTTTCTATCGCAGTCTTGACTGTTGCCGTCCCGTTTCCACCAGCACTCTGCGTGCGTTTTGCGTTCTCTTCGAAGTTTATGCGCGCCTGGTACTTTTGCAGAATTTATTTCACATTTAATTTCGAAATAACTACTAATTTTAGATAAAAATCAAAAACAGTTGTACGAAATGCACGTCTATACGCTTTCGCGGTCTGAGAGGAAGGGAAATTAAAAATATGTCTATATATCCCGTACTTATGGTGAGTACGGGATATATAGACATATTTTTTATTTTTTTTTAAATTAGTAAATCTCTCAAAATGAACAACAAATCTTTTGCCACCGGCCGAGGTTTTCAGCTAATATCCATTTTACAATAATAACATGAAAGCATTTCGGTACCAAACCGAGACGACTTTCATAATACAACACAATAATGCCTTACAGTTCAGACGACGAGGCAACCACAGTAGCGCCATCTAAGATATGTTACTACACAGTAAGCTTACACAAGAAATATGTATAAAAATGTGAATGACTCGTTTTGTGCCAATTTTTTTCAAATATTGTGACGACATTCGATGTTAAGCACAGTTTACCGAGGCTGGACCTGTGGTTTGGTGACTATTACCTATTGTCTGACGCAGAATGATGATGATGATGATGAACAATTTTTCTTTTAATTCTTTTATGATAGGCTTGCGTTTGTCCATTATTTAGCCTGATGTTAAGCAACGATGTGCGTTAAGGTGAAGCACTCTTACCTTAAAGTAATTTAGTCACTCTTGACTTGAATATAATTATTACACAGAGATACTGATATTTGTCAAAACGATGTTTTTCATTTAACTCTCCACTTCCGGAATATGTACAGTACGTTCCTCCTTAATGACTCTGTACATAGTTTTAATGATCAAATTCGTAGGATATTTTACTTAAAAATTAAATGAGATCTAAATAATCTACAAAAGTTTAAAAAAATAATCCTGTATTTCTCTATCCCTTATTAAAGTCATAATAAAGTCCTATCTCGGAAATTCTGGTACACGAGCTCTATTATAATAAAAATAATTGAGGTAACCCAAAATAGTCACCTAGACATTGTGAAGCAAACGTTAAGCATAAAATTAAATTAAACTTAGGCTACCCAGTTGCTTGATAGATAAAAACATGTACATTACAATTTTGTTTACAGTTTTGCTAAAAATAATGTATCCATATTCCAGCTATGGTAACATTCATGAAATATAAATTGATGATAATACCTGTGGGTCTAAAAAAACCCACGTTATCAATGTAGCTTACAGCAATGTCGATGAAATTGTTATTTATAACTATAAATTGAGCAATGGGCTAGAATAGGATATTTATTATTCCGAATATAATTAGTCTGAAAGTTAGTTCATCAAAAAATATTTGACCCTTTTTTTATTTTGTTACAAAATCCAAAAACAACGAAGATACAACGCTTCTAAAATTATAAAACGTCACTCCTTCGGCATAATTTTGCAGGCGTTATGACATCACAAGCTTCCACTGTCGCATTTCGAAGCGTTTTATTTTTATCTTTGTCAGTATTCATTGATATAAAGAAACAAAAATACCAGACCTTTATATTCTAATAGTCTAACTGACGGGCTGAACAGATTTTCAATTTATTTATAATATAGTAAACTACCCTGTTTTCTATGTTACAATTTTAGCAACATTGTTATTAGCAACGTTGAAAAACTAGCGATTTTAGACCCGCCGTATCCTCGTTTGAAAGGTAGGCGTGATAATCCCTTGGAAGCCGTACAAAAGTAGCACGTTAGGTACGAAACGAAGTGGCTACCGGCTTCCTAGTAACAGTTTATACTGTACAATATCGATTACAACTGGGTCATGTAGAGGAGAATTAGAGGGTATTACCTTACCTGACAACGGTTATCACCTCTGAACTTTGTGATATTATATTTATCTGTTAGATACTTTGTCAATCAATGTTACATATATATTTCGTATCATGAGGGTTTTTTTTATGTGGAAAACCATTAAATGAGTCCTCTTATTCAAGAAAAGACTGTTATGGTGGCGGTTCTACAGACACTTGTCATAGACAAGTGTCATAGACAAGTGTCTGTCTTGACCTGCCTCGCTCGCGAACTGCCGGTCATATATTGCCTTTTTTTTTACGTGTTTAGATCATCAAATGAGTCCTCCCGCCCCGGGCAGAGTGGGAGGGACTGCCAGACTTGACTGACTAAAATCCACGGTGTTTTTCGGTAGCCTTTTGTGTACCGGAGTCGCGGTGTACGTATGTCCCGCAAGCCCCGGCGCTCATACATTGCTTAACGTTAATTACTGTCGCGGTCTCCGGTCCCTGTCTCCTGTTGCGGTCTCCGAACCTGGCGAACCACCACCTTTAGACTTGACAAAATAAAAACTTCCTGTATTGTTCAGTTTCGCTGGTCCGCGATAACCTCATCAAATATTCCAGCGATCCAGGCAGTCATTTAATCCTATCGGGCTTCGTCAGTTTGCTGACAGCTACAGTTTGCTACAGCCTGATGGAACCTCACGTGTCTCGCCTCGGATTTGGCCCATGATCGTTCAGTGAGCTACCTAATACTCGGCGTCTGCGTCTCTGCTGACCGGGAAACGCCCCGCTACTCTACACGCTCTAGGTAGCTCTAGTTCTTGCTATAACTACAGCGTCAGGAAAAGCGGGGCGTTTCCCGGAAGACCGAGGAGGATAAATTGGTCGCGGATTGTTAATATTATGATTTCTCAATCTTTGTTGATTGATATTACAATTCGTATTATGATAATGCTAAAGTAAGGCAAGATAGTGGTCAAACGCGAACATAATATTTAAATTAAAAAAAATCTTTTTTAGGCTCCCTATACATCTATATGCCGTAGCCAAACATTTCATTTTGTGATTAAGCTTAGTCATAATAACACGGTACATTTCTCCTGGGACGCCTCGGTTTCCTTCAACCGCTGAGGTTGAGTTTGTACATGCATTGAATTTCAGATGCAGCTCTGAAGAAAGTACTACGTTCGTCATGAATTTTGTAAAATCAATCAAGGAATTCTTTCTTTGTTAGAATTGTGTTACAAAAGAATTTAGAGCTAGAGCAAAGAATGAAAAAATGTTGGGTTTATTTGAACTGAAGTGAAATTTTAAATAATCTTAAATATTACATCTTTCACAAATACCTATTTATTTATGTACACACAGAACACATACATACATAGGATGTCAGGTACAGGAATTTTATAATATTGCAAGTTAAATGTTTCTTCAACAACAGTCTGTTTACATCGTTTTACAAACGAGAATAATATATAATTATGTAGTGTATTGCAAAATCAGAGAGAAATATAATTATAATTTAAAAAAAAACTTCATTGATAACATCTTTGCAGACACAACCAAGGTAATTCGGTTTAAGGAATAAATTACCAAATAAAGAGAAATAAATAAATCAAGAAAGAATTAATTTAGAAAGCAATCAGTAAATCAATGTTTTAATTCCCACAGAAACAAAGCCATTTAACCAACCTTATTGTAGAACATTGTGTACGTTATAATATTCCAAGGTTCAGCTACCTTTGTCCACTAAGGCCAGAAGATTTAAGGCATTGGACCCAGATTATTTTGTTAAATGACTAGGCCCCAGTGAGGTAAATTAGAATAATGTGATGACAGGTATTGTCACATTGTAAACCAGTAATATTCGTAAAGTTGACGGGCAGATTGCTACCTATTGCTCCCTATTAAATCTAGGTATCGGCGTTAAATAATGCACATCAACCTTTATAAAGAGATTCAGATGCATCTGCATTCAGTTCCAGTCTGACATTTGCTGTCCTTTTTGCAGTGACGTCCTAAGCCAAGGTTCGTACCCCACGGGAGGTGCCCTTACCGTGTGGTCACTTAGTCCTGGCTGGAGGTCTTAGAGTAATCTATGGCATCCCCAGAAAAGTCCGGTTAAGCAGCTCAACCTCCTCTAGGTTGACCTGCGAGATGCCCCTCAAAAAACCCCTTCATCTTTTCGCACGAAGCTCTAACCATCCACAACGCTAAATGTCACATAAGCAGACCTGTGTGATAGTGTCATACAAACCTGAATGTATCCGAATCTATCCTTCCAAAGGTCGATGAGCATTATTTATTGAGAGAAAGTACCTGTACATTGGACTTACAACGTAACTGGGATGGCAACGTGGATGTATTTGCTGTCTAACCCTTCTTATTTTACTGTTGTAGTACACTAAGCGCGCGATTTGAATGCAGAGCTTAGGAATGCGGTAGTGCGTTGACAAGGATGGCAAAGTACTAGACTGCAGGCGCGTGAGGTAGGGCGTGCGGGTAGCGGGGGGCTCTTCACCTCAGACCCCGACTGCATTCAACTCGCGCGCTATCTGTACTTATTCATATTTTTATTTTTATTTTGAAAGTCAATATCCACACAGAGAGCACATCTATAAAGGTTTTTGTTAAAAAGCAATCGATTTGGGAGAAATTGCCATTTATGACAATTTTTAATGGAAAACGTTTTTATGAAATATAATAGAAAAGTTGGATCACGATAACATATCGATATATCAATAAATTCATCAAGTAAGTAGATAAAAGTTTTTTTTCAGTTTTTCAATTTCATTTCAGTAAAGATAGAAAATATAAATCACAAGACTAATCCATTAGGTTAATATCATCTATTACGAATTCAATTGCATTGAAACGATAAATCTTTTTCCAATCCCGAATTTTCCTAAATTCTGTATTATTTGCTTCAGTAAACTTTCATTTAATCGTTTTGCCGACGCAGCATCATATAAGGAGAAATAATGTTTCATTCAATCTTTTATGGTACTTGTATGTGGGGGAAAGAGAACAAAACGTGGTAATTTTTTTTTACTATGAATCTGAATAGCTCGAACGAAAAGAAACACCAAACTGTGATGAAAGAAACATACAAGTACAGTTGAAACAAGTTACTTATCATGTTAAACGTTAAAAAAATATATTAATACACTTTAAATTCACGACAAGGTTGACGCAGTGGCTGAGCAATCAACTTCTGCTCCACATGTTGCAGATACGAGCCTCGCACGGAACAAATATTTGTATGATCTGGTCTGTTTGGTTTAAGGTGCAATCATAATCATGTCATCAGACACACAACAGTCAGGTCACGTCACAGTCCACCGAATGAAACTTGTATGGAAATATGCCTGACTGGTGATGTGACAGATAGATCACGTGTCGGTGATTGCCCAGTAACTGGCGAGTGGGAACAAATATCATTAGGAGTGTAGAAATATTTTGTGTTTTTAAATCGGGCCGGTGTCGTGACGTAATGGTGACATTGGTGACTGATGAGTGTCAATGCTCCTTTATGCGAGAGAGAAAATAGGGACAAGACAAGGCTTTTCGAAAAAATAGTTAATAAATAATTTATGAAGAAACCTCTACACGTACACAATTATAAACACTGTCTTTTAAACTATGTGGTGGTAACTTATAATACAGTGTATCAAAAGTCTAATAATAGCAGGAAAACTCAAAAATATACTTGAATTAAATGACATAACGAACGGTTTACCTTGATACTTTTTACTATTCCATTTAGTAGCTTTTTCTAGCAATTTTATACAGTTTTCTTCAATTTATATTACTTTACTGGCCATTTAAACGGTTTTTATTTGGCTTCAGAATCGCTGTTTGCTTTCACTACCTTTTTGATTCTACTGTGAACGTTTTATTTCCGTTTCTCTTATTGCTTTTCTGTGAATGGCTCGCCAGAATGCATTTCTTTCCGTTCATTTGCGAATCCACTAGTTTTTTTTCTACTCTTTAATCTACTGTTTGGTATAACGTTGGTATGATTCACTTTTAGATTCAATAAGATTTTTTTTTCAGTTAGATAAAGTTTTTACCAATATCAACATTATTTGATCTAGATTATATATTTATTATTTATTTAGACTACATATTATAACTAAAACTAAAAATACACCAGTGTCACTAACTAAATATTTACAAAACTGGTACTAAATTAAAACAAAAACTTATATTTAAAAATAAAACAAATAATTATTATATTGGTATTGTTTAACTATATTTTTAATATTATACGTATTAGTAACGCCTGCGTTGCAAATTGCAAAGATGTTTTCTGTGGAAAGAATTTTCAGCTAGATATTTTTACCAATATCAACATTATTAATGTAGGCATTTTTTATCTATATTTTTAATATTATACGCAATAAAGCCTGCGTCGCAAGTTACAAAGATATTTTCTATCCAAAAAAAATTTGACCTCAAGCAGGATCTCTCCGCTGTCCTCACTGTGCTTCCTGAACGCGGCTAATTTTTTCTTTAAAAAATCTTTAACTATCTTTGTTTTCAATCTTCAGAAAGAGGAAAACAAACAATACACCTAATTGCTACAAACTACTAATTAAGGACACTCCAAATTCAAATTAAATTCATAACAATTATACAAAAGAATTAGGGCCATACTTAATTGATGGAAAGTCAAATAAGGACTTTGAAGTGGCTTAACCTCATTACATTTCTATTAGTGATTCACGTTGAAAGGAATAAATTATTGTTCCATGAAACGATGAAATTATTAGGGCTATTTCTTGACCACATAACTTCCCTACCTGTAATTTCCCGGTAAGCGGTACATTGTGGCAACCATATTATTAGCCTGAAACCTACTTCCGGCACTCTATGAAAGAAGTTATTCTTCCAATGGCAACTTTACTGTCCATTTTTTTTTAAATTTTAAATTATGAACCTATTATATGTTTGTAATTAGTATTACAGCACCATTGCTGTATGCAAATTACTTCTACTTTAATCACCTTAAATGTTTTTATCACTTAATGCTTAATTCAGGAAACTAGGTCTTAAATGTTTTAAATTAAAGTTTGTAATACAATCCAACCATCTCAAATCATTGGTTCAGGTGTAATTGTTATGATCTGGTTATAATCACAACTCGAAAAAATACAGTAAAGCTAGTAATAGTTTTAGTAGTAGTTAGTAGTTTTTTTACAATCAATGTAATTGTCTAACAATTTAATAATAAAAGCACTAGACCAGACAACTTTCAATTTATTCTTCACCCACACAAAACACGATCTAATACGAAATTCTAACATTCCCTTAGGAGACCAACCGCGATGTTTTCATTCCACCCGCATCACAATTTGAGATCAGAAAATTAATCCTCTAGGATTTTCTGAATTTCATATTTATTGCTACTTCGTCTTCCCGTCCGAAGGTTCAAGGCGGCAATATTTTTCAGATCTAAGAAAAAAAATGGCCGACATTCGTCCGTATTTTCTTGGATATTAGTTTTCTTTCTCTCACGTATTATTAAATCAAGTAAAACTTCAATTTATTTTGTAGAAACAAAGCTATTTATTTACAAAATGTGATTTCATTTGAAAGACAGGAGTTATTTCCATCAACATTTATTTATACTCTACTCTGGTATCAAACGTCTAAGGTTCCCACGGAAATCTAATTTCAACCAGCGCAGTTTGTGAATTCCGAATTTTCTTGTAGCGAAGTGATGGTTTATTTGAAACTGTGTCTGTTTCCAGTGTAGTTTTCATCTATCGACATATCAGTTTTAACATAGTTGTTTGTATTATAATTTGCGGTAGGAATCTTTATGACGCTGTATGATAATTAGCTTTGAGTGAAAAAAAGTCTTTCCACCTTACCATAAAAAGACATTTGCTGAACACTTATCTTGTCTAAAACTGCAAAACCGTCCTATACGTGAAATGTCGTTTTGACGTTGACAGTTTTTTTAGACAAGTCTTCAACAGAAAATAATTGTAAAGCAAGTTGAAGTGGCCATGGGCAGGCCACATCGCTCGAGGAACTGACAATCGATGGGGAAGAAAGGTTCTCGAGTGGCGACCACGGACCGGAAGACGCAGCGTAGGTAGGCTTCCCACTAGGTGGACCGACGACATCGTGAGAGTCGCGGGCAACCGATGGATATAAGTGGCGAATTGTCGTTCGGCGTGGCGGTCTAAGGGGGAGGTCTATGTTCAGCAGTGGACGTCTGGACGTCGGACTGATGATGACGTTCAACAGATGTTTATCTTTCTTACTGCAAGGCGGTTCATGCTTAAAAGTTTAAGTCCGAGAGTCCCTATGTTTTATACTCCCCACCCAGGGCAAAAGGAGTCACTTGTTGATCTATATTGCACTAAAATATCTTTTTCCCACATAATTGCATCATAAACCAAACCTTTTACTCAGGACCTCTCCATCATTGGTTGGTAACCACTGAAGCCCAAAAAGATCCTAATTTAGTGATCTTGCAATAAAGATACCATTGATTTCAATAATCCATAAGACCCATCTGAAATATCAATGACTTTATCGTGGGTCTCTTTCATATTTTCCTTAAGTTATACGGGTTCGCCTTTTGCAAGAAAGAACGAAAGAAAGAGAGAAAATACATTTATTTATTTTGCGGTTTCCTGACATTTCCTTCGCATATTCGGATTAGATTGAATTTATTCGACTCAACCTACACCGATATTGGATCGCAACCTTTAATATTTCACAAACTCAATTTTAAATGTTGGAACACGATATTTGTTATTCGAATATTAATGTTAAGTGGTTTAATTTAGAGTTGGATTTCGAAAATTAATCAAAACACGAAAATGTTTGTTTGGTGTGGTTAATATGAAAGGTAGGGTTTAATATTAGATAAAGACAAATATACCAACAGTTATGAATTTACGATATTAACAAACAAGATTATGTCAAGTAAAAAGCAGTAGGTTGCTTTATTTATTTTATTCCGTTTAAATAAAAATCTACTTATGTTTTCAAAAATATTTGATCAAGAGTTAGATATATTTTCTACACGACGATTTCTCTTCTATCGTTGGTGCATTTAAACTCGCATTCACAAATAAGCTAGACCAAAAAAACTACTTATATTGTCATTTTTTTGTCCAAGAACTGAACCTGCGATAAACACCACAGCAGGTAATCGCTTAGCCATTGAATCAATCGTACCGTATTTATTTTTGTATTATAAAAAGTAATAAAAACATAGGTGTGCTAAAACTTTCATAACTATTTTCGCATCATCATCTTTCCCTTTTCATTTGGCGCAGCGTGTCTTGTTTCTATTGCTGGCAAAGTGCAAGTAAGTCTACTGGTACCCAGATGATTCACCGGTTCACCCGGTTGGTCAAAGGTGTCACAAATGACTTAAATTTGGTTCTAAGACACGTTTCTTGACGATGTATAATTGATTCTATAATTCAAGTATTATTAATTTAAAACAACCATTATTAGATTCTACACTAAGAAGATTCAGATACATAAAATGAGTTTCCGAAATACCAAGTCACATACCCAGGTACAGCATACCCGTACCGCAAGAGCCATGTTTAAAGGAATGCGGCAGAAGCAAGGGAATGCCCGACTCGCGTCAATGGGTGCAGACAATCGGAATGTTTGCGCCAACAAGCTGAATCTGGGAACAGAATACTATAGGATTTTTAGTGTTCCGAACCAGTAAGTAGGGAACAATTGGGATGCGAAACAATTGCAGCTTGGTTTTTGTAGTTTTGTTGCTTTTCTGGTGTTTTGGGGTAAAGTTGCTGCAGTTGACTACGTTATTAAAGAAGACTGGAAATAAATTAAGTTTTTCTACAAGCTTTCATTTAGTTTCACCTATACCGTTAATGTAATTAAAAGTTGCAAGTTTTTGATCCACTTCCCAGTTTCCGCTTGAGCTGAAATGCACTCGGTTCCCTGTTTAGACAGACCCGCGACTTCGGCAAAGAGAAAGCAGATTGAAAAAATAATGGCTTCTATTACTAATCCATTACAAGTTAGTACAACAGAGTAAAATTAATTGGTTATACCACATCATTTAAACAAAGATTGAAAAGAAAAAAAACTTCAAATTCGGATCTTTCATTTATCTTTGTTCCTCTGTCCCAAAATATAATTTTCTTCATCTCAGTTCAAACGAGGAAGACACATAACAAAATCTTTTAGGGGCGAGGTACGATCACTGTACCTGTTGTTGTTATATTGACACTCATCAAAAGTAAATAAAAGTGAAAACACAACAGAATTCAAATCTACGAAAAAAAAGTTATTGTTTTCAGTAATTTACGTAAAACTTTCGGGTAAGTCCCCCAATTTGTACCAGAAACCTCGCAAAATTTCGTTACCTACCCGCATACCCAAATTAATCGTCACTGATTCAGCACGGAACATTTAAAGTGGTGTTCCTGCGAACATAAATTGAATTATAAGTGTTACGAATCGCATAACACTTGTTCCCGAGATGTCTGGAACAAGTTGCCTCCCGGATCCTCCCAGTTATTTGACGAATGTCTTGGAGCGCAACCAAATGGATGTGGCACGGCGAATGCACTGTCTACAGCAGCTATTTGAAAGCAATTCGATCGTGCATCGAACATCAAGTGCTTGGCTGTTTGCGGCGACGAGTTTTGTCTTTTGTTGTACTTGCTTGTTGTCAAGTGAGATAGAGTGTGAACGGAGTTTATCAGCGAATTGTCCACCTTTTCGTAAGTCATTCATAAATCCTAGTAACAGTGTAATTTTGTGTTTCTTTGCAGCAACGAAGAATATATTATTATGACTTTATTGATGTGATATATTGTCCAAACGTAGACAGTTTCTACACAGTACCTAAAATAAAATCTAAGAACAAAAGAAAACATTAATTTTGATATGTCAATGTGCCTATATCCCTGATAACTTCATCCCACTCGTACTTAGCTACAATTTGTCTTTCTTTTCCAAATTAATATTGTATTAGCGCTGTCCTCGATCCCATTTCTTCTAGTAAGGACCCCAATCAACTAAAATTGTTCGGCATTAATGAAAGTGACGTCTCTTTCATTATATTTCCAATACATCCTTTGTTGCGAAACTGGATTTAGATTAACGCGGACTTTGAGAGGTCCTTTGCAAAATATCTCTCGGTACAGAAGGTCAGTTTCATAATCTTAGAGAATGCATGCACAGATGCACATAGATGTTAAACAATCACCAGTGCCTTTGCACTTACTGTACGAATGACTTGTCAATATGTGCGTGTTTAATTTTTCTTCGGAATCAACCTTCTACAGTGTGTCTATGTTGTGGAAACATCTTCAAATTTCCGGAAAGCCATGATTGAAAAATTACATTACTAATACTCGGATGAAATCGTGGATTTTATCGTGGCGTTATGATTGATACGCTTCAAAAATGGGCGCGATAAAAATTAGAATTTTCATCTCGCGATATAATTGGAATACCTGTCTAATATTTATTAATAATTGAAATGATTTTGTGTCCCAAACCTGTTACGTTGGCTGTTCCTGATTTATATTTGAAGCGTTATTTGATTTTAATACAAAACTGTTCTACCTGTAATTTAATTTGTTTAAAGGAAACACTCAGTTTACAGAAAATACTGTGCGTGGGCAAAAGCAAATCTTAAACTCTAAAGTTTAAAAAAGTAGTTAATATACGTTTGTGTTTATTATAGTTTCATTTACTGAAAAAATACGTCATATCCTTGTATATATTATATACTAGCTGTGCCCGCAACTTCGTTCGCGTGGATGTCCCCGCTCTCACCACACCACACCACACCACACCACACCACACCACACCATACCACACCACCCCACACCACCCCACACCACCCCACACTCACCATTCCATTCCATTCTGTTCTACTCTGTGATTCCTTTAAATATTGCTTTAATTAATTTATATTTTTTATATTATGTGAACCGATTACGATGAAACAAAATACATAATGTTACTTCAATTTAAACACGTCTTTTCCAGGTTTTCTTTTAACGCCATCTGCCGTGCGTTGTAGTTTTGCTATTCGAATTCGAAGTTAGATCGCGCGACTGACGTACGAAATCAAATTGTGAGACCAAAGTCCACCCGTAATTTTACTTCTGAAACACTTTAAATTCAAATATCTTTTGATAGACTGAACCGATTTCAATGAAACAAAAACTAAATTCCTCTCCAAGTTACGCTTAATCGTTGTATATAAAAGTTACCTACATTAATTTCGTACAGTTTACGTGATACCTGGACAAATAAACATACAAACAGATAAACAGACAAAAATTCTAAAAATGCTAGAAATGGGTTTTATTGGTTGTCCTTTGATACCCTGGCTTTATTTTTTGAGTTTTTTTTAAATGTACAAAAATAACTTTTCTACAGTTTTATTATATGTATAGATGATATACCATCTAAAATCTAGAACGTCCATTTAATTTTCATTAGCACTAAAACTTTTAGAATCTAACGATCAGAAGTCCGGGCACTTTATCAGCCTGGGGATAAACTTGGGAGCAGGCGAGTAGGGTTCCGTCGGCAAACACGGCACTGCGGAACCGTGATAGCAGTGTGGATGACGTATGACCGCGTTAGCGAGCTTTCAACGTCTAGTTATTACCTACCTACCTCCATTTCTCCAGAATGATTTGAATTTCTGGCGCATGGTAATCCAAATTGTCGTACAGTTACACTCTAGTGCATTGCTCAATTTATGTTCCCTCCTTTGTGCACTTGTTTATAGTACAGTAAAGTTATGCTGCTTATTCAAAAGGAACGTTAACTTGAAGTTAGTTTGAACTTGAACTTTCTTGGTTGTGCATTAAAGTGGAAGGTAGATTTTGGTATAGTGTGAAGTTACTTCGGTGTAAGTTCTTAGGCAAGATTAACATTGGTCTACAAATATTACCATTCCAACTTTATTGAACAATACTTGAATGGAATAGAGACTGTTCGATTTTCTTTATCATTTCAATCATAAAAATAAAAACCTTCACTTAACCATGAAACATAGATCTTACTTCACAAACTTCTAAATTGAAAACATCTGGAAGTGTTCCAAGAAAAGAATAAAAAAAAAAGAAGAGTGACCGTTTCTCTAGATTGCAATCTAATAATTTTGCCAAGAACCCTTCATGCGTAACAAGATGGCGGACATATGTGAAATTAATTCAGTTACCATTATTAATACTTACCTGCGCTTGCGTTCTGAAATTTATTACACATAAATTCCTTACGTACTGATTTATAGCGGGAAGATCCATTTGTGGGATGCTACTAATGTTACTGGATAGGTATACCACTCTATTTTCTAAGTTAGTAGGATTTGTTTCCAGTTCTAGTTCTAAACAAAACCACTGTAGTAATTTTTCATTATAAGTCTTTCGTTGGTGTTCATTTTACTGTTGCAGTCCATATGCTATAAATTTCCGTTTTCCATCAAGCGGCGCATATTATGCGTGTTTGCCAGCCTTTTTTTAACATGGTAAAATCACTCTCTCATCCAGGGCAGGGCGGGAGGGACTGTCAGACTCGTACTGACTACAATCCACGATGTCGTTTAATAGCTCTTTACGTTCCAAGGTCATGGTAATTCAATAGGTCATGTATGAAAAAAAAAACAACTCCATAGATAACTCATTGATTTTTTAAGTGTTTAGAACATCTGCAAAAGAACTGGGTTACCTTAATTGCTTTTCTCAGGGAGATTGAAATCTGAGGTTTTAGAGCCATCTTAACAGGACACTGCGATCCTGGATCACAAAGAAACAGTGTGGATTTTTGTCCAGTAAGAGTCTGAAAGTCCTTCAAAGCATTGGTTAACAATAAGCTCGCGTTCGACCATTGTCTCGCCTGATGATAAGCGACGATGTGGTTAACAGTGTATGCTCAATAAGTAACCTATTTCCTCTTGTCTTAAATACCCAAAGGTTGCAGCTATATCAGGAAAAAAGACGCATTGAAAACACAAAAAAGAAGTTACACTTCCTTCAATCTTTTTTTTTTTTGCGTGGTAAAATCATCAAATGAGTCCTCTCATTCCGGGCAGGGCGGGGAGGGACTGAGACTTGTACTGACTAAAATCCACGGTATCCTTCAATAGCCCTTTATGTTCCGGGGTGACGGTAATGGAATAAGTCCCGTGACCACGGCAGGCTTTGGCCCTCTGAGAGGGGCCCCCATCCATAATCTTGGTATATCTACTATTCGTTTAAAGATTCTGTTTCTACAAGACCTGATTTATGGGCTAGCTTATTTATTAGGCTCTACCTAATTAAAACCTATTTAATATTAATGTTTCTGAGGATTACTATACCTACGTATAAATCATGCGTAGTGTAGAAACGTCTACAACTGAGTCATAAGGTCTATTTCTGTATGAAGATTAATATGAAAATTTCTCTGGTGTATTTATAATTATGTTCTACTGAAATAACTTTCGCGTCATGAAGAGTTCTGGATTTAACGTGTTATGTAATTGGTACACAAGTATTTTTATGTTTAAGATTTTGTTTATTAATATTCTTGGTGAGTAAAGGCCTTCCCTATATTTTGTCAATCTTTTTTGTACCAACCTCCTCAGCTAAATGTTACTTTACGTATAATATAGGTTAATAGTAGATTACGCACCAAGGGAGTAAAGCATTGCCTTACGTCACGGGCGTATTGAATCCCGAAACGACACTAAGGATTCTGAGGTGAACCTCCGTAGCGCAGCGAGGAGGTTCAAGTGTTAATTCCCGAGTGAAACGAGGGAATTAATTTAAGAATCCTTAGTGTAGCGAGGGATTCAAGTCAGCCCAAGACAAGGCAGCTTTACTCCCGAGGAGCGTACTCTGCTTTTCACACCTACTGCGAGGAAACAAATTCTATTTTTGAAAATTGATGTGGTACGACGACCTTCGAACGTCAAGTGGGCACCACAGCAAGCCATCAGCTGTTGCAGTCACCGACCGCCATTACTGCTGCAACTCTATAAAGTGCACACGATGTTCTAAATACAAATTTACTTTATTCACTAGAGGATAAAAACGGCTTTTACGGTCAGATATCGAAGAGCAAAAGTACCCTTTCCGAGATGGGGGGATGAAATAGTTATTTATGATACTAGTGCGGAAAGTTGGTTTTTACAAACGAGTAGACAACGTACGCCCGAGGCGCCGAAGGCGCCCGAGGGCGTACCGTAGTCACGAGTTTGTAAATACCAATTTCTGCACGTGTGTCATACAATGTTTTTCAACACATTTATCCATATTAATATCAGATTCCTCCCTTGAACTCAGATTAGTCGCAACAATTTTTGAAGTTCCTAATATGAAAATGGCGCGACTTTGAAAATGGTGCCACATGCACGTGGTGAAAATTAGAACTACATCTTTCATCTCATTTACTCTTTAGTATTAAAGTGAGACAACGTATTGAGCAAAAGCTCTTCCAAGGAGGTTCGATCAGTCAGGTTGTTTATTTTCATAATGTGAAACTCTTTGGTGGAATTCTTTTTTTTTTTTGGAAATTAAAAAAAAAACCGTAAAGAAAACGCACGCTGCTGTACAAGGGGGCGTGCGGTAAAATAGGTACTTAGGTGAGAGTACCTATTTTACCGCACGCTGCGTTGTATGGTCCGTAATTTTTAACTTTCGAACACTGTATACAGGCTTTGTAAATGCATTTTACGAGCAAATGTGTTGAAAAGATATTTATTAGCCTTTAATGATTTGAAAAATAATGATATGTCGTTGTTGACAAACGTTTTTAAAAATGAGGAGACCATTTTATAAACGTTTGTAAACAATAAGAGAAAGGGAATCTCGAAAAAAAAACATTTTAAACTTACATTTTTCAACGTAGATGCTCCTCCCGCTTCTGATTTTTCAATTAGAGCTTTGTTATCAGGAAATTAAGTCTTTCACGCTTGAACTGGCTTCGACGATATTACGTTCTACTCTTAGCTTGCGTATTTTTTTAACAATACCTCTTTAAAGAACAGGGAGTAAGTTAAGGGCAGTACTTGACTGGTTTAGATCCTTTTCCAAGTCAATCGTAGTCCAGAGCACTTATATTCTGTTCGAAGTTCAAAGTCAAACAGCCTTAACCGTCGCTTTTATAACAAAACAGAAATAGCTACATTAATTTATTATCGATACTACTCCATCGAAAACCGTTTCGTTCCAATATTTTACGCTTACAAACTGAAGCCTTTGAAACATTGATTAATATTAATGATTTCCTTTGGGAACTAATTTGAGTGGATAATGGATCTTTTGTATTTTGTGAAAAAGTAATTTGTTAGACTCACCGACCGGCCAATTAGAATATAGAAAGCACGCGGCGGTCGGTCGATTAATCATCACATTCAGGAACGCAAAGGTATTAAGATATCGCGTGTTTCAACGCAATTTGTGTACAATACATACTTGTGGAAATATAGTAGGCTACTCCGTTCAATATGAGGCTCGTGAGTGTTGTATGAAATTAGTTTTTATTAATAAGATACGTTAGGGTATATTTTGGGGTAGCAATTAGTGATTGTTGCTGTTGTTCTCTAAACTAATATTATAAAGAGAAAAGATTTGATATTTTGTAGGTTTGATTGAATAGGAAATAAATCAAAAATTGTTAACTAATTTCATTGCACCTGTACGAAGTCCAGGCATTTTAATAGTTACTTGAAACATAGGCCTACCTAAGACCGCTACGCTGTTCGACAATTCGCCACTTGCATCCATCGGTTGCCCGCGACTCTCACGAGGTCGATGTGGGCTGCCCATTGCCACATCAACTTGCAAATTTTAAGAGCTATATCGGTGGCCCTGGTTCTTTACCGAATATCCATGATCCGGATTTTAAAAACTCCGAACATAGCTCTTTCCATTGCTCGTTCAGTAACTCCTGCAAAGAAACTCCGAGCATAGAATTTCCATTGCTCGTTGAGTGACTCAGTCTCTCTAAAATGCCAGCAGTCAAAGACTAGTTTCTTGTCCATGTTCTTTTTGAATAGTAATTACTACTTGTCCCATAGCTTTTTTTTGTTTGTTATCTGTAGACAAATAGAATAATTTACCAGTTTTATTAACACATTGGCGTCAAAAATGCATTTACACAAAGGAGAAAGAGCACTTTTAATATCGCTTTTTGAATCGTATGGACACTTAAGCAAATCCATAAATAATGTTATTATTTTAAACTTGTTTTGGCATAAATTCACTTAAATCATTTGTGGGGTTTTTATTTTCAATATTATTAGTAATTACTATTATATATTTGTTCCGGTATAGTGAAGGGCTATGTTACCAGAATCGATCGATTAAACATAGAATAGAATCGTAAAACAATTGAAAAATCTACTAGTGTCCCTAAAGTCTACCTTAAAAGCTGTTATTATTGTTTTTCTAAAAACTCTAATATGATTTATTTTATGATAACATATATTGAGGTCTTATAATAGAAGTAAAAAAATAATCGATTATGATTATGATATCGTAATTGACTGATGTGTCCAACACTATTCCATGAAGTGTCAGTTGTCAAAGTCAAACTCATTATTTTCGTGTTAATAAGACAAAGTTTTATAAAAAAAATATAAATTAGGTACACATAACTAGTTACTAAAATACTACATTTAAAAACTAAAAATAAAGATAAAATATTTACAAAAATGATCAAAATAAAACTAAAGATTACAGGGCGTCGAAAAATTCATCCACATCGCTGTCAATGGGGAAAGTGCCCAGAACGCTGGCGGCATTGCCTCGTTGGATCGCAATGCTGATCCTTTGCCCAAGATATAGGCCAGCCCTCTGGTCACGCGAGGCGTCGACTATACGCTTAGCGATGTCTTTGAAAAGTTGGTGGGCGCTCGGACCCCATGGCCCTAGTGTTTCAACCCCAAACGGCTCAAACACATAGCTATTAGTCAAGCTAATGTATTTGCGCCGTTTGAGGTTTTCGGCACTTGCAGCAGCCGCACCAGCACAGCATGCAGTACCAGAAAGATGGGATGGCGCAAGGGTGTCGACACATGTTGCATCCCACACCAAAGGTCTACCCAACTTCCAAGGCATTACAGTCATCCCATCTGGTCTCTTCCCATCGTCGCGTGCCAAGCCATTGGGTTCTAAAACGGCTGGCACCCCGGCGGTGACAAGAGCACGACGGATAATGTCATTTAAACTAGCGTGCCGTGCTAGCCGACCTGCACTCTTGCTGCAGGAAAGGCCATGGTGCCCGAGGCAGTCGACGCCTTCGCCACACTGACAACGATGTGGAGCCCCGCAAGGAGCGCCCAGACGCAGGCATGTAGCGATCCGGAAGGTTTCGTCACCCAGCATGGTGCCTATGTTGGGTGACGGTGGTGCCTGAAGCCATAGACCCGACTCCCACTCGCCCACAGCCAGCAGGCGGGCACGCTCTACAGAATTGGTTGACGTATTAATAAGATTATACCGTACCAACCTGCAGAGCGGCTCATCCCACTGCCTCTGGGAAGATGGGTTCACGGGTCTATCTGAATCCGGGCAGGTCATTTTCCAGGCGTTCTCTGCATCGGTCAAGCACGGCACTTCAGGGTCAACCAGGGAGGAACTTAAAAACTTCCTGGTTAAGGTTTCAGTGCTGTGGACAGAGGACAGGAACGCCGGTAAACTCACACTAGAAATTTTGCGGACGCCGAGTCCACCAAATCGTATAGGAAGGGTGGCTTGCAGCCACGCTCGGTCGTCCAGGGCCACATTAAGGATGGATGTTAACGTTTCACGAATAATTTGGTCAATTTTGTCCAAAATATGTGTGTGTTTCCACAGAGGAGAACACCGGAGAAAGTACATAAAATTTGGACCAAAACAACAATACCTAATAATGGTGAAAGCTGAATGTAAATTAATTTGAGAAAGTCGATCTGAAATGTCGTTAAAATGATTAATTTTTTCGTCGATGAATGATGAAAAACTGTCTTCGAAAATAGGGGAACCTAGGAGGTGCAGGGAATTTTTGTCTACAATTTTGATCTGGGGTGCTATGGCATTAAATTTATCAAGGGTAGATAGTCTGTCAGTCGTGTCAGAAATAAAAATTTCACATTTGGAAGGGTTAAGATCCAGACCGATGGATTTAAATTCTTGTTTGAGAAAAATTAAGTCATTGATAACTGTGTCTACATCACCTCCTAGAGTTCCGTCATCTAAATACCAAACATTAAATTTAGAATTTAGTTTTTGGATGATGGGATGTATAGCTAGGCTGAAAATGACAGGCCCGAGAGGGTCACCTTGTTGGCATCCAACTGCTGACTCCAGAACATTATTTTTGTATAATAATTTAGAAGGGTGCCGGTAGCACTGCCACAAAAAGCCGAAAATTTCAGGTAATTCCTTTTTTGCCTCAGCCAACAAAGTGTCCCTGTTTACAGAATTAAAAGCGTTCTTGACGTCAACCTTGAGAATGACATCACCATTTCCTGAGTTAAGAAAAGAGGATAGGGCATGTACGGCAGCCTCACAGCCCCCTTTGGAACCAAAGCCAAGTTGTAGGGGCTGGAACTTCTTTGCAAGCGAATCGCTGTATTGCTTGCAACATATTTTGGCTGCCATACGCCTGTAGGTGCACCCGACGGCAATGGGACGAATACCGCCGTCTTTCTTGCGCAAGGCACAAAGGTTGGCCCAGTCCATTCCAGTCCATTCCAGTCCATTCCAGTCCATTCCAGTCCATTCCAGTCCATTCCAGTTATTTGAATAATGTAGTTTTTCTATTCGAAGTTAGATCGCGCGACTGACGCGACGTACGAAATCAATGTGTGAGACCAAAGTGCACCCGTAATTTTACTTCTGAAACACTTTAAATTCAAATATCTTTTGATAGACTGAACCGATTCCAATGAAACAAAAACTAAATTCCTCTCCAAGTTACGCTTAATCGTTGTGTATAAAAGTTATCTACATCAATTTCGTACATTTTATGTGATACCTGGACAAATACACAGACAAACAGACAAACAGATAAACAGACAAAAATTCTAAAAATGCTAGAAATGGGTTCTATTGGTTTTCCTTTAATACCCTGGCTATATTTTTTGAGTTTTTTTTTAATGTACAAAAATAACTTTTCTACAGTTTTATTATATGTATATATATATATATGATACCAATAATAACCTACATATCAAAATCTTATTTTTTTTTACATTAAGTAATATTGCAGTATCAATGTGTACCCATTTAAATAGGTACGGTTTCAAAACGATATTGTTTTGACGTCTAACATAACCTCAAATAATATCCTGAGTAAATTATGTTTTTTTGGAAAAACACCACAAAATATCAACCTGTATTTAACGTTGCTTTGAAGTATGTCAATAAGCCTAACTTGTGTCCAATTTTCACTACCATACTGTGTCAAAGGGAGCGCAACCAAGTGTCCTAGTAGTTTGCTCAATCTCCTTTTAAAAGCCCGCATCATAATTCTTTAAAGCACAATCTAAAAAGTTATTTGAAATACAGAAAAGGTTGTCAACTCCGATTTATTGTCAGTCATTGTTAGACAAAAAGAATAAACGTTGAGAGAGCTCTGAATTTAACAACTTTTTCGACTTATAAATCGACTTTTGATTAATGAAGCTCGACGGTTCCAGAGGAAATGGACATCAGAAAAAAATATAACGAGAACATGCTTTTAATAAAAAATATTTTGTTTCGAATAAAATGTTTCCTGTTTATTATTGGCGATTCGTATCAATAAGTAATACTCAATAGCAACGTTGAATTTTAACTTTATTTCAATAAAAAAATACGAGTATTTTATTTTACTTACTTACTCTCTGGTTCATTTGTGAATTTTTAATATAATTATACTAGCTGTTGCTAACGATGGCGTAACTTATCTCATTACCGTGGCCCTGGAACGTAAAAAGCTAATGAAGAACACCGTGGATTTTAAGTAGTCTGACAGTCCCTCCCGCTGCCCTGCCCTTGGTGCCGGACTCATTTGATGATTTTACCACGATTAAAAAAGCTGTTGAGATCCGCCAGATCTCCATGCCGATAATTCGAAAATCTCATGTCAGTAAAATTTAATTTACTTACTTACTTTCACTTCTTTTTCGTGTGAAAGAGTACCTAACAAATATCAAAAACTTTCCGCTGTTTTTTGTTATAATTTATTGACAGTTTCAAACTATGAATCGTCAAAGCTAAAAGCACAGTCAAAAGAAAAGAAAAATACAATGTCCCTCTTTTTTATTAAGTATGTTTTTTTTTAGAACTACGTAAACACCTTAAAGAACACCTCTATATTACCAAACCCGATGTATCGTAGATTAGAAGAAAGTAGAAACCAAACCGACATACGTTAGTAAATCAAACTAAATCCACTTTCGGTTGGAAAGGATAAAGTCGGAAATCTTCCAACCGTTCTATAAGACTTCAAAGGATTTACTGTGAAATAAATAGAAATTATTTTCGGGGAACGTTTTTGTGCTTGTTAGACTATGTATGACAGTGATGGAAGGAAGTATTTTAGATATATCGTATTAGATAAAAGATTTGTGTCATTCTTAATATTCAACGTGTAACATATTTGTGTCGTTATATTTAGAGGTAGGGAAATAAATAAAATTTTAGTAAAAGTTAAACTAAATATTTTAGACGGATAGTTACTCGTCTGGTTGTGATGTTGGTCACATGGAAAAAGTTGTTTACGTTTATATAATTAATTTCTTTAATACATCATCATCATCATCTCAGCCATAGGACGTCCACTGCTGAACATAGGCCTCCCCTTTTGATCGCCACAAGTACCGGTTGGAAGCGACCTGCATCCAGCGTCTTCCGGCGACCTTCATAAGGTCGTCTGTCCACCTTGTTGGTGGACGTCCTACGCTGCGCTTGCTAGTCCGTGGTCTCCACTCTAGCACTTTTCGACCCCATCTGCCATCCGCTCTGCGAGCAATATGGCCTGCCCATTGCCACTTCAGCTTGCTAATCCGGTGGGCTATATCGGTGACTTTAGTTCGTCTACGGATCTCCTCATTTCGGATTCGATCACGCAGAGAAACACCGAGCATAGCCCTCTCCATAGCTCGCTGAGCGACTTTGAGCTTTGAGATGAGGCCGATAGTGAAAGACCACGTTTCGGTCCCGTAACTCATCACTGGTAACACACATTGGTTGAAGACTTTCGTCTTGAGGCACTGAGGTATATCGGACGAAAAGACACTGCGTAGTTTCCCGAACGCTGCCCAACCGAGTTGGATTCGGCGGCTGACCTCTTTCTCGAAGTTGGATCTACCTAATTGGACTACTTGTCCTAAGTAGATATATGAGTCAACAACTTCGAGTACCGAGTTTCCAACAGAGACTGGGGTGGGCACAACATTGGCATTTGACATAATTTTCGTCTTGTCCATGTTCATTTTCAAGCCCATCCGTTGCGAAACTCGGTCGAGGCCATCGAGCATCATGCTGAGTTCCTCCATCGACTTTGCCATGACTACGATGTCGTCGGCAAACCGAAGGTGAGTGATGTACTTGCCATTGATGTTGATGCCATTCCAGGAGCTTGAAGGCGTCTTCCATTGCGGCAGTAAACAGTTTAGGGGAGATAACATTCCCCTGTCTGACGCCTCTTCTCAATGGAATCGCCTTCGTACTCTGCTCCTGTACTCGGACCGACATGGTGGCGTTATTATACAAACACTTCAACACCTCGATGTACCGACAGTCAATACGGCATCGCTGGAGTGACTCAAGCACCGCCCATGTTTCCACCGAATCGAAGGCTTTCTCATAGTCCACAAACGCTAAGCATAATGGCAAGTTATACTCCTCGGTCTTCTGTATAACTTGCCGCAGCGTATGGATGTGGTCTATGGTACTATAGCCTCTTCGGAAACCGGCTTGTTCGGGAGGCTGGAAGTCATCAAGTCTGTGTTCGAGACGGTTCGTGATAACCCTTGAAAACAGCTTATAAACATGACTCAGAAGCGTGATGGGTCTGTAGTTCTTCAATAGGCTGTTATCACCTTTTTTGAAGAACAGCACCACCTCACCTCTGCTCCATGCTTCGGGCGTTTTGCCCTCGAACAGGACGGTATTAAAGAGCTTCTGGAGGACTTTAAGTACCGGTGTTCCACCCGCTCTCAGAAGCTCTGAGGTGATTCCGTCCTCGCCCGGCGCCTTGTTGTTCTTAAGCTGTTTCAGGGCCATCCTAATCTCGTACAGACTGATGTCCGGGATATCTTCGGTATAATGTCGGGACAGCTTGGCTCTTGGATCTCCTACCAAGCTGTCAACGGGCTTTGCGACCGAAGTGTATAACTGTCCATAGAACCTCTCGATCTCGCCTAAAACCTCTGCTTTGGTCGACGCTATGCTGCCATCCTCCCGTTTCAGCTTTGTCATCTGGCTTTGCCCAATAGACTTGCCCTTCGCGAACTCTTTGGAGCCTTGGTTTCGCTGTATGGTCTCTTTAACACGATTCGTATTAAAGAGACGCAGGTCGTGCCGCAAGGACTTAGATATACGTCTATTGAGCTGCCTATATGACTTCGCGTCATCGGAAGACTGCAACTGTAGCAAACGTCGTTCAGCCATGAGGTTTAAGGTTTGATCGGTCAATTTCTGAGGTCTATCTTTACGGCCGGGTCTAAAAAACTTAGACCCTACCGTGCGGACAGTTTCCACTAGCCCGTCGTTGATCTCGTCCACTGAAACTAAGTTCTCAAGGCAAGCAAAGCGATTAGAGAGCTCGAGTTGAAAGCTTTCGGGGTTTTGAATATGGGACCGAGTAGGTCGGAGCGTAGACTCCATCAGGTTGGACCTTTCAAGTTTAACATTGATATTCAGCGAGCCTCTTACGATTCGGTGATCGCTACCGGTTTTCACCCTGTTGATCACAGAGACATCACTGAATATCCGTTTCTTGTCGGTCATGAAGAAGTCTATCTCGTTTCTCGTGGAACCATCGGGACTCAGCCAGGTCCATTTCCTGTGAGGCGGCTTCTGGAAGAAAGAGTTCATCATGAAGAGTTCTTCTTTCTTCAGAAAGTCGGCCAGCCTCTGTCCCCTAGGGTTCCGTTGCCCATACCCAAATTGCCCCACTCTCAACTCATCACCGCTTTTCTTGCCCAACTTTGCGTTAAAGTCCCCCATAACAACAGTGAAGTGAGTTTTTGAGCTATGTATGGCCCTACTTACGTCCTCATACATAGTCTCTACTTCCTCATCGGAGTGTGACGAGGTCGGTGCGTATACCTGAATGACCTTCAGCGAATATCTTTTGGATATTCTGAGTATTAGGTATACCACCCTGCTCGACACACTGTCGATGGTTATTATGTTGTTAACGAGGGACTTGTGAACGAGAAACCCGACACCACCTTGGGACTGTTGGTCGCCCTCCCGGTAGTAGAGCAAGTTACCAGACTTCAGGGTTACGGTGTCCTCCCCTCTCTACGGACTTCGCATAACCCCATAATGTCCCAGTGTAACTTGCTCAGCTCCTCTTCCAGCTCGCAGATCTTTTCGTCAGTCCTCAATGTGCGTACGTTGTGTGTTACCAGGGCCAGTCGTCGTGGGGGTGGGTAGCCGGATCTCTTCCGGAGATTCTTAGCACCCCCTGCTCCGCCGTTACCTTGACCGCTACCCGCGCCAGGGATAGCGGAGCTGCCGGGGACTGGGGGCCTGGTTTCTGTGGTTCTCATTATAGGGGGTAATTTGCCTTAATCGCCACGCTTGGCAGGCGGGTTGGCGATCGCAGTGAGGATGTGCAGTACCCGGAGGACGCTGCTGCCCGACCTCCGGTTTGTCCCTTAGTCGCCTCTTACGACACCCACGGGATGATTTGGGGGAGCGCAATTCTAAGCCGGCGCCCCACGGCCTATATAATTTCTTTAATTATTAATCAATTATTATTTTTTACATATTATTACGTATTAAATACTTATACCTACTACACTACCAAAATTATATGCAAACTATAAATAAAAACTTAAGTACTACTAATATGTACAAAAATAAATCCTTTCTTTCCCGAGTTTGTCGTTTTATTTCTTTGAAATTCGGGCTTTTCACGGATAAGCTCGCTGTCGACACTCGCTCGTTGTCTCTGTTGCCTTTGACATAGAATAGAATCAAGATATTCCGTTTTTTTTTTTCTAGATTCATGTTTGACTCATTTGAGTACCAGATTATACCACGTAAAAAATACAGTTCGATCTCACCCATGAAGGGTTCCCGTGTTATTATTCTTATTTAACATTTTTTGAAACGGTAACATTAATACACAGTCGGTGAAATTTTCAACTGTTTACCTAACCTATATGATCATGAGATACAGCCCGCTGTCAGCTGGTTACCCATCGGGTACGAAACTCCAAGAGATAGAATGGCTTGGGTCTACAAAAAAAAGTTTTCAGCCATTCACGTATTCATCCCCGGAATCTTCTTTGATCATTCCATTCTTCAGCCCATAAAGGACCACGTCCACATTCAATTACCCGCCGCGCCGTTTAAATTATACGTGGTCAAGAATCCGGAAAGTGAAGCAACTCTGGCTAACAATTAAACTTTAGGGCACTTCTTTGAAAGTGATTTAACTTAAAAGAATCCTTAAGAAAGCCGGTATCCCGTCCACGGTCTAAAGATCCCTCTTGGCGTTAATGAAGGAATTCCGTTTTTATTATACTGGAGTGCTCCTGTCCCATCCATCTTGCCTTTTAAAGGTCTGGGAATGGGAAAGACAAAAAAAGGTAAATCGACAATAGATACCTATAAATATAAAGCCTTTTTAGACTGTTCATTTTAATTCTTTTTTGCATTTCATGGGACTTTTATCCTTACTTTTGACAGCAGGTATCCGATTAACGCTTTTAAAATTCATTAGGAAGAGGGGTAAATTACGTTACACGTGCCCAATTTAGATAATTGAGTTAAACACAAAGTTCGACACAACGTCCTATGAAGTGTAAAAGGGAACAGGTTGGTTTTCAATGAATTTCCTGGTATTCAAGTACGGTATTGTAAATCATTGCCAGATCGAGCTTACAATAATATCAATTTCTCAAAATCCCGTGAAGACTATTGAGTAAGTTTTATCATACTTGCCAAAGCAATATAGCACTTATAGTTCGAACACGGCTCAAGTCAATGACCCGTCATCCCTTTAACCTCGGAGTGAAAATCTATCTTCATCCCTCTCTCAGATGCAGTGGGAGTAGACCGAACTAAATTCATAATAAAGTTCCACAACTCTTAGAAAAGACGGACGGGGCTAGAGGGAAATATCTCTCGAGTAACCTCAACTTCAGCGGATTATAAAATACCTGACAGAATTGAAAATTGTGTTTCATTTTCCACTGAAACTCTGAAACTAAAAATCTGTAAGAAACTGTGAAATAGTTTTGTGGAACTTTATATTGGGAATTGAAGGATTGTAATTTTATAAAAGTCTTGCGGTAGTGTTGGCATCAAATCGATATCGATATTAGGTTTTAATAAAATAAGTTGAAATCTAAATTTACTACTACAATAGCCGCTAAATAATTATAGGCTGCTGCTGCATGCATTATGCTAAGATACCATCTAATATTTGAAATTATGTATGTGTTCTGGATTCTGGACTTAATTCTATTCAGTAAAAACATAAGTAGAATGTAGCATGGACTAAGAAATTCGGGACAATTTTGGACTAATTGCTGTCTGATTGGCCATAGAAGACAATATAGGTAGAGGAAGAATTAACAACAGACACACCTTGGCAAGATAGGAAAGAATTTACACAAATCGGTTTTAAATAGAATTTTGACTAATAAAACACAAAAGACAACCAACCGTCGTGATTTACAAACATAATAACAGCATGTTTCCCCATGATAATATCAAAGCCTGCTATTATTACCTCCAATTATTCGATGAGGTCCCAACAATACACCTCCAAATTCATAGAGAACCAATACACCGTATCTCTGATTAGAAATCCGTACGGTTAACCAGGCTCTTATTAGTGTGGACCACAAATTTCGAAGCTCGCTGAGTCACGGGTGCTGCGACCGTCTGCAAATAACTATGAGTTACTTCCTGATGCGTGTGGCTTATTTGGGACCCAGTATCGGTGTTTATGTTGCTATTGAGATGTTATGAGTTGGTTTTGTTCAATCATATTTGTATGCTTTCTTGGAAAATGAATAGAATTGGGATCGTTAAGGTATTGTTTTTCAAATTCACACATAATGTCAATTTGTTGCGTGTTAGATTAGAGTTTGAGATCGGTGCAGCTTTACATTATACGAACGTAGTTTTTCTTCTAGTCTATTCTCAGATTTGATAAAAAAGAAAATAATTAAAATCAGGAAAGAAAAGTGTGAAATATGAACAAAATCGACAATGAGCTGACTTTAACCAGAAGAAGTCTGATCTCTCTAATTTTGAAGATATTCTTATTATATGCGTTCGGAAATACAAACATGAAGTATAATTTATAGGTTCTAACTGAAAAGCTTGTTACACATATAATAAAATATCAATAAAAGAACTACGTTTTCTCTAATAAGCATATATTTTTGTTTTTAAACCAATAATGTGTAATTATGTTTTGTTACCTGAAAGCAAACATAAATAAAGCTGTAAGAAAGAAAATGAAAGAAAACAAATCCCGTATTTCTGTGGATCTAAAACTGAAAAGGTGATATATACGTAGTTAAAAGCAGAACCTCTATTTAGTAGAGATCTCTAAAAGCCAGTACATTGTTTCACGGTAGGAACTCAGTTTCAACTTTATTTCTCGTTATAAAGTTACTCCTTTGCAGTGCATTGTCAAAGATACCGTCGTTTGTAAGTCAAAAGATTTAAAAACAAAAATACGTGACGATCTTTGGAGCAACGATGTTGGAAGTTTTTGTTTAAAACATTTTACCATGGCTGTGTACTGTGTTTGGTTATTCACAGCTAGTGAGGTTTGTTAAATCTCTTTCGTCTCAAGGCTCATGTCCCCATAAAGGCGGAAACACATTATTAAAACGCGACGCGAACTGATGAAACGTGATGCGTGTTGACTCGAATCAAATGTGCAGGCATGGCGACGCGTCGTATGTTCATAATCTGATTCTGGTCTATAGAAAACAATACATTTGATTCGACTCAACACGCAGCGCGTTTCATCGGGTCGTGTCGAGTTTTAATTATGTGTTTCCGCTCTAACTCTTTCCACAAAACATTTGCATGTGATTTTCTATGGTAAATGTCCAAGTTATTAAGTCATTGCTACTTTAACCCTAGTTTTGATAGTACATAGTTACTTAATTTTTGCATTATTTTATAAACTAAATCTTCATTCAGTTGCAATCTTTTCCTGGACAACCCCCACGGCAATGTTCCATAAAATGCATATTTTTTTTAATACTTGTAGGTGTATTAATATTAAAACTAAAATTCTTATCACCCTGCACTGTCTTCTTTGTGATAAATGCTGTATTCTGACAACTGGTGTGGGTAGACAAAACATCTAGAATATCATAAATATTTTTCTTAGTTTTTCAAAATTATATTGCCTGTAGCCTTATATCATTAACAAAGTCAAATTGATCTTTATCGGTCTAGATTTAACGTTTAAATTAAAAAGATTATTATTAAAACTAACTCGTCACACAAAATAATAGTGACCTTTATTTTTAAGAACACGAAGGACGATTTTGGACGGCAGCAGTTGAAGCTAAACTTTACCATAGATTCAGTTGGTAAGAAATAAGATACGGTATATTTATCTTCTGTTGAATATATATTTATATTAAAAGATATTTAAACATGCGTCAGTCGTGGCATTTCATAATATATTCACGTTGTACAGGTATTTTATTCCTGACACGACAGCTCGGTTCCTTACCTTGAGCACAAACATTTAAAATACACTTGAAGCTAGTGATAAATTGTTGAAATATATTTTGAAGAACCTTTTTGGTGAGCTTTTAGAAAGGTACAACTGAAAGTGTTTGGGTTTTAGAAAAGAATTTTATTTTAAAGTAAATCTTCGACTAGATATAAATTCGATTATTATTTGCATGAAACCTGGCCCTTTTTCATGGAGCTTGAAGGTAACCTGTAAAACATACTATTTGTTTTAAAACTATAGGTTTGCTCTACACCTCAATCTGGCCAGCACAGATGATATCAAAAATGGAGTGAACTTACCCAGAAGGACCTCCTGCGTAAAAACTGTTTAGACAGGATGGTAATTAAGAGGCAGGTGGCCCTGCTAAGAATTAGGGATCCTAATGGCGTTGGTAAGTCTCAACGTATATTACAAGAGTAGCCTGTGTTTTCATTAGACTGCTAGGAGATGGATCTGAACCAAACCAAAAATATACTTATCTAAAGTTTTTCCAGGCAACTATTTAATCAAAAACCAATCCCAAGTTCATATAACAATAAAATCAGTCGGAAATGTAGTTTTACTGATGGCATATTAATTAAACATACTGACCTGTCATTAATTGGAATTGAAAACGTATTATTTTCATTTAGCTTTCGAATATAAATGCTCATCAAAATTCAATCGATCAATCTTGTTCATTTACTATTTAATTTTAGTCACGAATTGTTTACAAACGGTCAAGAAATAGACATGACGGCACGGTTGGCGCATTTGCTGAGCGATCGATTGGAGCGCAGCGTGTCGCTTGTTCGATTCCCGAACGAAACTAATGTTTGTATTACCTACATGTAGCTGTTCCGGGTCTGGGTGTTTGTGTATGTGTTCATAATGTTAGTAAACACAACCACTATACAGGAAAAGACCTAATGCGAAGAAAGTTTAAAAAAAAAGAAATAATAATAATAATATTCCACAACTATCACACAACGCCATCTAGTCCCAAGCTAAGCAGAGCTTGTGTTATGGGTGCTAGACAACTGATAAACATACTTATATATTTTTAAATACATACATATCTATATATATAAAAATGAAACCCGTTTTCCGTTGTCACGACATAACATGAAAACGGCTTGACCGATTCGGATAATTATTTTTTTTGGTGTGTTGTAACCATCGGGACCGGCTTTTAGACCGGGTCCTCCACCCGTGCGAAGCCGGGACGGGCCGCTAGTTATAGATAAATTACACCCAGACACAGAACAAATGATCGTGCTCATCACACAAACATTTGTCCTGGATGGGAATCGAACCCACGACCTCCGGCATAGCAGTCAGGGTCACTAACCACTAGACCAACAGGCCAGTGAAATGTATCCAGGCAAGTTTTAATCTTAAAAACTTACCTTCTAGACACATATATCTTTCTTGTTGACCATGCATAGAAAACCTAGCATAAAAAGGATTATATCATCGATACATGAAACTATAGTCGGACACATTAATATTCGGCATTCGGCGCAATGCAACGTTGTGCAAATACACAGTGGTTTGTATTAGTGTTTACTATTGTCACAGAATACATTGATACAGAAGACTCACTACATACAACGGATTAATATAATCGAAAACTCACAGATGCATATGTAAACTGAACAGTACCATAAACAGCAACCATAAACAGCAACAACATACGTCAGAGAGATCTGGTAGCGAAATTATCCTCGCTTTAAGACGTCATGGTAGATGACGTCTTAAAGCGAGGATAATTTCGCTCAGGGAGTGAGATGGCGCTAGGCGACTTTTATAGCTTTGTCTCTTTCCCACAACCTAAAGACTCACGCTTTAAGACGTCAAAGTAGTATACCTACAGCAGTTCGATGGAATATCGATGGACGATGAGGATGTTGATGATGGACTAAGCAACAGTGTGGAGTTTGAAGAAACCTACTGCAGGTCTTTAATAACCATATTTAACCTGCATGGGTGGGACGAACAACGAATGAAACGTACCTCGAATGGCACAAACCGCGAATGAGACCAACTACGAATGGGACTAAACTGCGAATGAAAAGCTAAAGCTGCGTCTACGCAGCTTGTGATTTACTGCGATCGCGAGACGAAGTTTGAGTGAAGTGCGCATCACCCTTCTGATGCATGATGGTACACACGGCACAGCACTGTATTCAAGTTTGCACGGCATTCTAAAACAATCAGAAACAACGAGACGATTGCGAGTGCATTACATTCAAAGAAAGTGAGGCGTGCCTATGTGTGTGTGCGTTTTCACTAATGTACGATTATTAATTGTAGTCAGTAAAATGACAAGTGCAGCTGTCACTGATACTATGAAAGGAGATGGATATTGTTCCCATACAAGTTTGGCTTAGGCAAGGCCAAGAGTATAACAACGTATACCGTAAAGGATTAAGTTTATTTAATAGCCTAATATATGTTTTATTGCTCTAAAACTCGTTGGGGACGAGATAATTAACATAACACATGCTAAGTGAACATTGTTGGTGGGTATGTCATTTTGACATTTAAACACAAGATAAATACTCGTAAGGAATAGGAACAATATAATGGTGAAGGAAAGCGTAAAGCTGAAGAGTTTTTTCGTTTGCAAACGAACAAATGTCAGGAACTAGTGGTTCGAATTGAAAAATTCTTCGAGTTTTTGTTTCATCCATTCTTTCCACGCCACACATCCATCTCAACATCCTCATCTCCGCTACATGCAATTGTTTCTCATCCATCTTTTTCACAGCCCAGCATTCCAATCCACAATACGACAGGTCTCATCATAGATTCCTATATTTTCCCCTTAAACTTAAGTGGCAACAGTGGGTCATAAGTTGTTCCGGTGACCTGTCCCCATTTCATCCATCCCTAGTTGATCCAGTGTGATACGTCCCGGTCTACATCGACATCTCCTTGGACAAGCCCCCCGAGTACCGAAAGTTAAAGTAAATGATCAGATGCAGTGACCTAAAATAATAAGATTACCATTTTTAATAAGGATGAATAAATATTTTGGTAAGTAGTCCTCAGAAAACGGTCTAAAAATACTAAGACTAACCAATCTCGAAAAGAGATCGAATTTCATTCGAATGTGCTAGATGGCTTCTTATGCGAAACCTCCTTATTCCACAATTAATGCAGCGCTGGTTTTCCATTATTGATATTCAAAATAAGTTGTCCAAAGTCCGAGTATTAGGAGGTTCGAGTCCGTGCAAGCAGGGGTCGGGAGAGCAGTTCAGAGTACGAGTAAGCAGAGGACAGTCGGAAGATCAACTTATAGCAGATAGAGAGTCAGTAGAGACACAATAGAAAATGCAGAGTCCAATAAAATAGGCGTCAGTCGGAAAACAACTAAATAGCAAGAATAAATTCACGATGCGAGCCACAATAACATAAGATTGCACAAAGTAATTTTATCATGAATGACTTTAAATGTCATGTCAGTTGTGACAGAAATGTCTTAACTGGAAATAAAACCTGTAGCACATGTACTAATATAATATTTAAACTTATTTATGCGAAAGTGTGTATATTTCCATATATTATTTTGTTTTCACGACAAAATTACTAAAAAGATTTTGGTGACTTTTGGTACAAAGATAGATGATATCTTATTGACGCTTATAGGCTATATGGGTGGGAGAGGCAAGCAAGGAACAACGGATTGTGATTCATATTCTTTTAATTATGTATAAACTTACTTATACACACCACTTTTCCCATGGTGTTAAGCAGAAGGTACAGAATAGTTGTGATCTCGTTTTCTTTTATATCCAACTTCATATTATACATTCCCATCGCGCGTCCTTTTAATAACACAGATAAGTATAGAAACATGCGGTGCTTATAAGTATATTACCGACCTTTGAGGATAAGCAGTGACTGCTAAGACCATTGCTGTTTTCATTAAAAAGTTCCTGTAGTACCTGGAACAGCATGCAATAGAATGGGCATGCGGGCGACGAGTAATGGGCGACTCGTTGTCAGACTACGGACCATGCCCGGGTTGACGGCGCGTTATGTTCCTAGCCTTGTAAAGCCTGCCGGGGTCGCGGGACTAAGGAATTACCTTAATCCCGAAACGTAAAGGACTATTGAAGGACACCGTGGATCAGTCCGTACGAGTCTGACAGTCCCTCCCGCTCTGCAATGGGTGGGAGGACTCAATTGATAATTTTAACACAATAAAAAAAGGATACCTGGAACAGCACCGAACAAACTCGTTTGGCTGACGTATTTTAAAGAATAATAATAATGCTACCTAAATACACCTACCAAAATATGTCTATATATTTTATTGCTTCATGTGTACTTGACTTTAAAAAAAAGACAATGTTTCCATTACATAGACAAACCATTTAACTATTCCTTATTTAATGTAAAACATGCATACATTACGTATAGTTTCCTCATGCTTTAGTTTTCACGAAAACTACAATATCATATTTTTTTTTAATTGATCTACTATCTTAAATATATGGGAAAACAAATTATTATGCAATGTTGATTAAAGATTACTTATTACCATTTTATTTCCAACAATTGCAACACTAGTTATTTCCTGACGGCTTATGGATTCTAGCCAAAATAAAATAATCATAACAATACTCTTAATAATTGATTTATTTCCACATACTGTTGCGGAAAAATGAATATCATTATGAGATTTCAAATATTATTAGCTCTTTTTTAGACTTTACCAGGCCCGTGGCCGCCTAGGCCATGGATTATCCATGTCCTTTAGTACATTTCTATAGTGAACAAATGTCATTTTACTGACTACAATTAATAATCGTACTTTAGTTGCGTTGAGTGAAGCTTCTGTATAGAGGTATTCTGTTGCACTAGTATTTACTACCGTCCCCCTATACGCACCTGTGTTGGTACATTTGCACCATTCCGGTATAGTTGTGTAATGATTCGTTGAATTAGATTATTGTGCTGTGTGATCCTGGTTTAGTAAGTGACAATAACAATTCAAGTGGCTGTAGGTATTGGCTATTAGGCGATGTTTTGGTAGTCCCTTTTTTGTCGTTTAGGTGAAAGTACTGGACAAAGAATTAACTCTAGAAAGTATGCAATGTCAATTTCTATTAGTCTACTGTTAAAACAAATCTGTACGACATAAACATCATTGCCTCTATCCTCGGAAGGTTAAGCACAATAACTAACAGTACCCATTTTTCCAGTTACTTTTAATTTCATA
Source organism: Agrotis ipsilon (assembly GCA_028554685.1). Taxonomy (NCBI): domain Eukaryota; kingdom Metazoa; phylum Arthropoda; class Insecta; order Lepidoptera; family Noctuidae; genus Agrotis; species Agrotis ipsilon. The sequence goes on along the minus strand of CM052961.1, from coordinate 3,430,645 downwards.
CACTAAGGGTCAATCTTAATGACGGGGCCCCCTCACAGAGAGCCAAAGCCTGCTGGGGTCGCGGGACTTATTTCCATCACCGTGACCCCGGAACATAAAGGGCTATTGAAGGGCACCGTGGATTTTAGTCAGTACAAGTCTGATAGTGGGGTGGGAGGACTCATTTGATGATTTTACCACGGCAAAAAAGGGTCAATCTTATTGGCAACAATCAGGCACTCGTTCAGTAAATGACTGCCACTAAGAAATTTTCAAAAGGAAAACCTGATAACACTGATTGCCAGCTTGAAAACCGAATTGCGAACTAAAAAAAAGAGATATTTCTCAAAAACCGCATAGAGGTAGTCTGCTTATCTCATCTGGATATATGTTGAAAAATCCTATGTATTTCAAAAAGAGCTAAACGGATTTTCTTCGAACTATCCCCAGCTACAAGCTGAGCTGATATAGACGGGCAAAGCCGAAACGTGTCAGCTAGTAAATTAAAGTGCTTCAACGGCATTCTGTATACCCAGTGTGCTTTGGATGCAGCTTAGCTTAAACCAGGCACAAGGATGTTTTGTGTATTATCGGATAAAAAGGAAATGTAATTAAAGCGTAGTAGCCCGCGAAATTCAAATTTCATGTGTTTTTTGCAATATACTTATGACTGAAACTGTAACTTGACACTTTAAAAAACTACTGAACCGATTTTGATGAAACATACATAGAACATGCGCATTTGTTCAGACGCTGATATAGACTAACATATAAGAAAACTGGGCAGTTCTGAAAACACTACATACATACGTATCAAGTCGATAACCTCCTTTTTTTAACCGGCTAAAAATATATAAAAGGCTAAATTCCCATCCCACATACAAAACCGCGCCCGCAAAACTAATCGCTATTCACAACTAGATGTTTATCGCAGCATGTTTCCGTGTCAATCGAGCTCTCATTAGAGACGACCGCATTAATATTCACTTGTTCCGGCACGATGTCAATGCAGGCTGAACGGAACTGAGCTTTGATTTACTGTCTTGTATTACCGGTTGAGCTGTGTGGTGCCTTTTCATCAGGAAACTGTGTTATGCACCACTGCGTTATGTGCCTGAGTCAATAAACGGTGTAAAGGACATTGATTCAAAGCAAGTAATGTTTGTAAAGGAGGAAGCGGAATATGTAGTAATAATAATAATATTCCACCAATATTACACAACGCCATCTAGTCCCAAGCTAAGCAGAGCTTGTGTTATGGGTACTAGACAACTGATAAACTTACTTATATATTTCTAAATACATACAACATATTATAGATAAATTACACCCAGACACATCTCCACCTGCTCTTCAGGCAAATATACTACTCAAAAGAAAATAAGGGCCAACTGATATTTGTCGATTTATTAATTAATATTTAAATATTAGTAGTTATAATGACTGAATCTAATTAATATTAACGATTTTACTTGGAAATACACAAAAATTAAGTTTGTATTCCAATAAATCGTTAAATTAAACGAAATTGAATGGAAAGTGCGGAATTGCAGGAATGTATCAACTTACACAAAACATCAAAAAACTCGAAAAAATAACGTCTTTATTGTTCTATAAAGCTTCTCTTTTAACTCTGTTCTCTCTATGCTACTCATTTTAATGGATGTGGAATGTTCAGGATTAATTACCATACATTTTCTTTGGGATTCTCTACCAGTAAGTTTTCAGACAATTAATGAGATCCAGCTGGGTGTTGATGGGAATTTTACTTTCTTTTGCACTCATCTTTTAACTGCTGAATAAAAATTAGGTAAAAATCCTGAGTAGCTACTGTAAGATCGTAATTAGAACGTCAGCGAATGTGTGCACTGTTAGTCGCGATGTGTTCGCTCGGCCATTATCCTGCTTGAAGATGAACTCAGGTACTCGTTGCTGTGCGAATGGGATAATATGGAGTTCCACCACATTCGCTACGCAATTTTGAGCAGTTACAGCAACGTTATTACGAAGTGCAAGCTCAGTTTTGCGTGATAGAGACAACCGCCCCAGAGCATAATTCACATCTTATCGGAACAGTCTGTTTCAAGAGTGCAAAAATCTGAAACCTGTTGTTTAGATCTTCTCTACTCTCTAATGAATCAGTCTTTATTAAAAAAAAATAAGCCTGCAGTCATAAATAAAAAGCAATGAAGCCCATTCAAAACACTTAAATAATTTTTCTCTTTGCAAATGTTTCACGATTTGCACCATACGCTCCAGTTAACTGGAGGAGAACCAAGCATCTTCTTGAGTATTGTTAGTCTTCATGGAGTCGATTCGGAATAGTCTAGTCAATTATAGGGGTACCTGTAGCTCAACGCAATGGTGTTTGTAAGGTCCGCGCGGTAGATTTTCGCTCTATTTGCGCGGTTAATCAAACTTAATGGTCTTCTTAGGCTTTACTTACTTACTTTCTTCCAGGATCACGGCGTCTGGTGATATTACCCGTCTTTTGAGACCGCTTTCAAACTTTTTGAACCACTGGTTGCGAATATTCCACCATAAGACCTACCTGTTCTGGCTATGTCCCCCCCGGATTAGGGTAACACCCCAAGTGGCTGTTGTTGCATCCATATGTCTCCGAATAAATGGCATTATGAGATTAAATAATCGTTATAGCCTACTTGCTGTATAAGTCGAAGAAAACTCCGTTAGAAGTTTGAAAAATAAAAAACACCAAACCGTAAATTCTAAGAAATCTCAAATACCTAACTAAAAAAAGTTATGAATTTCCAATTCTGCATTAGAAACAATATTAATACTTGAAATAAACTATAACAAGGTATTTACCACCTATTATGTACACAGAATAAGAGTGATACTTGATTAAAGTGCAATTCAATAAGTGGCCCCTATTTTCTTTTGACGAGTATAATATATGAAAAATAATATATTTCAGGCAAATAAACAATTCCAGTCTATTCTATTCCTCACGTCCCGGCCGCTGTAGAAGACGCCTAGGAGACGAACAAAGTGGATTTTTCGTTGCAAAAGAGATTAAATCCCTCTGCTCCACCCAGGGCAGTAAGACTCATTATATAACTTTACCAGTAAAAAATTTCAATTACTAATAAATACAAAACACGAAAACTGGAGGGGTTCTAGCCCCCACCAACTCAATTTTCAGCTGGTTATTTTTTTTTATACATTTTGGCCTAGTAACTTTATAAGAAACCTCATTTTTTAAATAACTGACGGAAAATAACGCTAGTGATACAATGAATTTGTAACCATTCGTGAATGTAGCCTAGGTTTGAAAGTTAAAGGAAACAAACGGCTAATCCCAGTGTGCCCTGTTATATAAGATTACTTACTGTGACCCATCATTTTTACCGCATGATTGTCAAAAAATATCCCATAAACATAATTTTGAAATAAAAGGTCTTTGTGTTAATCCACGATAAAAACTATGTTTGTAACTCATTCATATTATCCGTTTTGTAGTATTTGTATGAAAAAATATCAGTTATTCATTCATCAATCCGTTTTCAAACTTTCACATACAGAAAGAATTTCTTCGTAGTTTAGCGTAGCTTTAAACTTTGAGATTCAGGTGGTTGATGGTTCTATTTTTGTAAAAACTTCTCCACAATTTTCTCTGTAATTAGTAGGGCTTTGAATTTTAAGCCAGAAAACAAGTATTTTCAGCTAAACAGTATCTACTTTGTAGATATAAGGTTCCTCTAAGGAAAAAACAAGTTATAAATAGACAAATCGTTAACGAAGTACCAGGCAACAATGAAACCAAGGCGGTTTGATGTTCAGCTAACATTAAACGTTTCTGACTCAAAGCCACTTGAGTTCTGGCTCAGTTTCCATTCGGCTGCACTCACTGTTGATTCTGTTTCCAGTTCCCTTTCGCTGAGGTTTGCTTACTGTGTACTGCACAGTAGGTATGTCTGGTCGTAGTACAATAGCTGTGTAATGATTTTGCTATTGTTTTGTGTATGCCTACTGTTACTGTGTTATTCGAAGACTATTTTTCAGTATGGATCTATCCAATGAATGGATGGTACTGAAAATAGTCTTCGAATAATACTTCCAATTGGCTTTGCCGTCGCATAGCAAAAAAGTTGGCTTGTAATTTTGAGCCCAAGGTGCGAGTCTTATACGTAAAAGAAAGGGTGTATGGTTATTAGACAGTACGAATCCGACAATACCTTCCTTTCCACACTAGTATTCTTTCCTGCGTCGCAGGTGCATTTAAAAATATCTGAAGTTACATCCATAAACAGTCAGAAGCAGAAGAACTAAATAATAATAATAATCCACAACTATCACATAACGCCCTCTAGTCCCAAGCTAAGCAAAGCATGTGTTATGGGTACCAGACAACAGTGATAAACATAATTATATATTTCTAAATACATAAACATTATAGATAAATTACATCCAGACACAGAACTTATTGATCGTGCTCATCACATAAACATTTGTTCTGGGTGGGAATCGAACCGACGACCTCCGGTATAGCAGTCAGGGTCACCAACCACTAGACCAACAGGTATGACAGGTCATACACAACTACTTGTCTTACAAATATAATTACGAATTTGTGAAAGCTGAGCCCGTGACACACAGTAGTCGCTCAGTTACTGCGCCAACCGTACCGACAATAGTCTTTAGTTTGAAGCAATACAAAGCTAAATCCCAGCAATGTAAATCAGCTTTACCAGTGGTTCCTGGAAATTTCAATTTAGAATACTACACAAACTTGGAAGTCACTGATACCCGGTCTATTTAATAGTGCTGGGCAAATTGAGCTTTGAATCAATTTCAAGCCACATGTGGTAGTGGTTTCCGGAATTGACTGTGTGATGATTTCACTTGTTTTATGTTGGAATCGAACGACGGGGTACTTTTTCTACCTACTCTTTGGCTTCAATTCTCAGTGGCTGAGGTACTCCACATAGGGCACCCGATGACAATGGCACCTGAGCTACTGGCACCTTATCTATTCCACATAAGGCTCCTGTCAAAATTTTTCGCAGTTGCCAGGTGCCGTATGTGGATACTAGGAATCTGAATGTTCTATTATCTAAGGCTTTGTTATACTAAAACACACAACACTTCTTTTAGATGACATCCTTTAAAAGCGCACTTTCATGAAGCTTGTCCTAAAAAATTATGGCTTATTTCGTTAATACCTTTAGCTATAAAGTGTAGTTCTCTGTCATGTACCAGTTTTCACACAAATACGTACAACTGCAAACATCTTAAGGTGTGTCCAAACACGGCGTGCAAGGCGCGCGGCAGCTACGCGCGGCATTCGCGGAATACAAATTTGCCGCGCGGCTAGTTTAGACCTTTTGCGCGGCAGTGCTGCGCGGCATGTCCGAGACACGCGTGCGGTGCGACAACCACTGTTGTCGCACAGCTCGCGCGTGTTATCTATTATATTTCGTGTTGTTCGCAAATAAAATTTGATTCCTTTTTGATTGAATTAGACCCAGTTTAAAATAATTTAATGATTGATAAGAAAGTTTTTAAAAGAATTGAATTACGCGTTTCATACATGTTGGATAATTACGAGAGCAACTTGAAAATTTGTTTTTTTTTTGTTCATATATCTTAACGATTATGGTGTCAAATGGAAGGTCTAAAACCAATTTATCAGTTTGAATCATGTAAATCGGTTAACGCCTTTAAGAGATAATACTACAAATATAATGAGGCAGAAAATTAATAAGTACCTACTGTTATAAAATAATAATGATAAAGACTTTCATTTTCAATTTTAAAGCTGCTTTTGGTTGTCCGATTTTTTTTGCTATTTCATCCCATAAGTATATCTTCTCTCACGTTATTATTGTGATATTCTTTACGTCTAGTATCCCATAATGGACCATGGGAGCCATATATTTCAATAAGACGAATTGCTGTTTCGTTATCCATTTTACTTGATAAAATTCGTCCGTCCACACACAACCATGGGCGAACCAACACTAACACCGTTCGCGGCAGGGTGCTCGCGCGGCAGGTAGCTCGTGGCTGCCGCGCGCGGCAGTCGTCCAATCAAAGCGCGGCGGGCCACGCGCGGCTGCCGCGCTCGATTGCCGCTCGTTTTTGGACACACCTTTAAACAAACTTTCACACACAACTATTAAAGGTACACAGAGATTAGACGAGCTCTCTGTAGTTGAGAGCCTGTCCATCGATCCGCTAGGTTAAGCTGCACTAGCCTCGAATAACAAGTTAAGCCCGCCGTCATACGGCCTTTGATAGACGTTACGTTACAGACAGACAGATGGCTAAAAAACTGACAGCTGGTTTAACCTATATACACTGTAACCACAGTTATCCAATCAACAGTTTGGAGTTTGGTTTTTGGTAGTTGGGGCATTGTCTGTGTCGACAATATTTTGTAACATAGTGGTCTGAATCTTTTTTTTATTTTGGTTTGGCACCTTCAAAAGCCGCCCGGTCTAGTCAGTTAAGGGTCATGCGTGGAAAAGGCTTTAAAGGAAATGCTCTAACCAGCCCACGAAATTCAAAATTTCTTGCGTTTTTTGCAATTTGCAGGCCATTGCTGGTTTTTATGTTGATTAAAATATTATTCGCGGTTGTAAGACTAAGAATTATTATCATCAAAATCACCAAGTTCATAAAACTCTAGAAATGACTTTTTTTTTTTTGTTCTTAGGGTTTTATGAACTTGGAGGGTTGTATTGGTGATTTTGATGATTATAATTTTGTAACTTCATACGTCTTACAACCACGAATTATATTTTATTCAAAATTAAACCTAGCAATAGTCTGCGAATTGCAAAAAACGCAAGAAATTTTGAATTTCGCGGGCTGGTTGAAGCATTCACCTTAAAAGGGGTCAAACTTTCTGTTTCAACGGAATCGACTTGCTTCAACCGACACGAGCGCACTTCACTTGTTTACTTTGAAAGAGCAACTTCACTCCGCAAGTCGCGTTGTGACTCGTGGCACGATCCAGTACACGTTCCTCTAATTGTTTGTCAGTCGCAAAACTCATGTTGCCTGCGATTGCTTTTTTTTTTCAAGACACTATCATTGAGCTTTCATCGGCGCTGCTACTGTATCATATTTCTCATAATCGACAGGCCTGTCGGTCTAGTGGTTAGTGACCCGGACTGCTATACCTGAGGTCGTGGGATCGATTCCCACCCTTCCACGCACGATCATTTGTTATGTTTCTGGGTGTAATTTATCTTTTATGTATTTAGAAACATATAAGTATGTTTATCAGTTGTCTAGTACCCATAACACAAGCTCTACTTAGCTTGTGACTAGATGGCGTTGTGTGATAGTAGTCGAATATTATTATATTATTGTTATTATAACACCATAGAGTAACACAGTTACACAACCAATAATATACCAAGTTATCTTTCACATATATGGAAAAACTGCCGACCTGTCATTCGAAGACCGTTCACTAGATTGCTGACAGATGATTGATGAAACTTATCCCTCGCAGTGGACAGTCTGGATTCGATTGATCAATCAGAAACGAATGTATCCAGTTATTCTTTCGTGTCTGTGTGTGAGTGACGCATCAATCTTGTTATGAAAGTTACGATAGTTAGAGAAAAAGTTTTTTGCTGACACTTTGTCTGCAAAAAGGTTATCGCTCATTTTGTAAAAGATTCTGTAGCATATGCTTGACTTTTAGTTTTAGTTGCCTTGAAGATTTTATTTGTCTTTCCTATCCTTTATCAGGGTAATAGCAAAAGAATCTGTACTTCATTTATACTATGAACCTGAAGAGTTTGTTTGTTTGGTTGAATGAGTTGTTCTCACATAATTTTTTACATGAAAATGAAAGATGTAACAAAGTTCTGGAATAATTTTGGCGATTTAAGAAGAGTATCCATGGAGTTTCTTATCAATTCTTCTACATGGAAATCTACGCATTGGAATAAGTACGTACTTTCACAGTTATTTTGACTTGTGATTGGGAGTTTAATTATTTTTGAACTGTTTTTTTTGTCTTTTGATAGTTCATATGTGCCTGTTACTGGAATACATGAAATAAATACTTTGATTTTGATTCTCAGAAAACGCTCGTTTGAATAGAAACAGTATTTTTGTGCTTTAGTGGCCGTTTGTTACTCCCACTAGATGGACTGACGAGATCGTGAGAGTCGCGTCAACCGATGGATGCAAGTGGCGAATTGTCGTTCGGGCGTGGCGGTCTTAAGGCTATACGTTACATAGTCACACTACAACCTATATGAGCCTTGCAGTCGTAAAGTCCTAGGGATTAGTTTGTTGGGTCTAGACAGCAATATGCACTTGAATAGAATGGAGAATTACAGACCATTCTCTTTGACGAAGAGAAGCACTAGCAGTCCCAACTTTGGGAATGTTATCGGCTGATTGCTAAAATCATATTTTGAACGTATATTGTCGAACTATAAAAGTGTGGTTGAGGGTGTTGTGGGCTGCAGCTGAAAATCAGCGTCAGTTGGCTAACTTTGTACTGCCATCTGGCATATGCTGAGCTGAGGCCCTTTGGCATTAAATTGTTAAGATTTTTATTTCTTCTATTTATACTTCCTATTCTCTCTTTATAACTTTATGTGTATTGTTTAGTTTTAAGTTTGTGCCAATAAACATAATTTTCTTTCTTCTTTCTTTCTTTCAAAGAACTCCACTTACACTCCTTACTCCGTGCAGTTGTCCTGAACCTGGCCGATCTCGCATTCGCATACATAAAGACGTGTTTGGGTTTTTTTATTCTTCAAAAATTATGTATTTCATCTATATAATGCTATTCGTATTCTAGTAATTATATCTTAACTCAAAATTACAGCTTGTTTCTGACAACGCGTTAGATTTCACACATAACACAGCTATATGGCGCGACTTTCATTAAATTTAAGTCGTTAAACCGGCACGACAAAGCGAATAGTCGACAATATTGTCACAGAAAAAAAGTATCGCCGCTGGCGGCCAAAAATTGAAAACACAACTAGTGGAAACCGTACCAAAACTTTTAACGATGTTGGTTTTTTTTTCGGGAAACATTTCATATGTGTACCGTGGTTGGGCGATATTGGTTTGGGGAATTAGACCTTAATAAAAGACAGTTGTTGGTAGCGGCGTCACAGTGGTTGATGGAGTACATTTGGTTCTTTTTTCCTAGCAGGCTATTTAACAAGGCGATCCCTCACCGCTAGCATTCACCTGTAATGTAACATAAAAGTGCGCAATTTGATGCTCTATTGTCTTCGAATATTCGAATCTGTAACGTTACATAAATGCTGGCTGTGAGGGAACGCCCTTCCTGTCTTACTGATGGGTAAAGGTTTACCCAATTCCTTCCATGAACTTATTTCCCGGGCCGCTTCAAACCAGCCTTTGTGTTGAACGTCTAGGTCGAATCGCCACCGATTTCTGAATTGGCTTCGGCGACGCCGTCCATCTCTCACATTGCTTAGTATTAACAGCTCCTGATATGGTGTAGAAAAACATTAACACAAAAAAAATATTCGAAGTCATGATTTTGACATTGAGACCAGAGTGTCAATCCGCACTTAGTCCACGGGGTCCATTCCCTTGTGAAGTTGTGATAGACGAGATCTATGACAAAGTAAGTAGAATCTATTAGTAAAATGCAGTGTTAAATGTGCCTAAATAATTACAGACGCACAAGCCGGTCTTTCGGGTTAAGCCGTGCTTGCCGAGGTCAGTCTGTGGATGGGTTATCATCTGTCATAGCGAGTTTCCTCCGTGCCTCGGAAAGCACGTAAAGCCGTTGGGCCTGGATGTCATTTGTAGATCTTTGACATTCGCTACTGTTCCCATTCCATACCATGGGGTATGGTATTTCTAAATTACTGGATTGTGGAGGTCCGACAGGCAGTCGTTCTATGTAAAAATACTGATATCCAGCTGAATCTGGTTTGACTGGAAGCCAATGCCAATATAGGTGGGAAAAGGCTAGGCAGATGATGAGTGCTGTTACGGTTTACAGGTTTGCTGTCATACAATGAAATGAGATAAAAAAAAAAAACAGATACTTTCATTTGAAACATGGATGGGAATGTTACAAGGAAAGGGACGAAAACCATACATTTTTGCCCATTCTTCTTTAAATTAAAAAAGTAATTAGACGGTTAATTTTCATTTGAAGCTGTCCAGAACGCAATATTAATTTTGTAAGATAAATTGCCTCAATGCAAGCTATCCATCATTTAATTAATTTCATTATTTTTCCATTATTTTGAGTCAACTTGATTAATCAATTAGAAACATTCTGATGATTTTTATATATTTTATAAGCATTAACGTCAAGAATTGTAAAGCTTTTTGTGGAAAGGAAAAAAAAACATTGCAACAGGGACCTGTAACCTACTGATACAGTATACCAGACGCGTTGCCAACTAGACCATCGCTGTCATGCTCGACAGGGTCAATTTTATGATAGACTAGCTGACCGGGCAAACTTCGTATCACCTTAGAAACACCTTTTAAACCTTCCCTGGACTTATTAATTCTTTTTAACGCATTAACGCATGCGATGTGCATCGTAAAGATGATTTTAAAGGAAAGAATTTTTTTTTCAGATTGCAAGTGGGATTTGAACCCGCGTCTTCTGGATAGGTACTCCAGACGCCTTAACCAACTAGGCCATTGCACTTGCAAGCCGAAATTCTCTATTCTTCGTTTGAACGCTTTACGGTAGCGTGGCGCAATCTCTTGGATTAGTGTTTAACTAACTTCCACCAACACGTTGCCATTACAGCCAAATCAATGTTGTATAACGAGATAGCGTCTACCATACTTATTAGTGCAATGGCCTAGTTGGTTAAGGCGTCTGGAGTACCTATCCAGAAGACGCGGGTTCGAATCCCACTTGCAATCTGAAATTTTTCTTTCCTTTAAAATCATCTTCCCTGGACTTCCCAAAATAATTCAAAACCAAAATTAGCCAAATCGGTCCAGCCGTTCTCGAGTTTAAGCGAGACTAACGAACAGCAATTGATTTTATGTATAGGAAGAGAAGAAGATAGAGAAGATTCTTATACGCTGGCGCCATCTTCTGAAGAAGTGTCGACCTACAACACCAACTTGTTGATATTACAGACTTTGTTTAAAGATGACTGACAATATTCTAAATTATTATCATACTCTGATGAATATTCTAATACAAAGTCATGTAAAACATTATTTTCTCAACACTCCACCTGAATTCTCGCTACTAAATCAGGGCAAACATACGAAATGATATTATGTCGTTCATGTTATTCCCTAACAGTATAATCACAGCATGAATTATGCAGAACATGACTAGTTCACCATTTCATAAACTAACTGATTTCTAGAATCTACAGACTAGTAGGTATTTCACAGAATTGGATACAGAATATTATATTGTAAATTAGTATATTCAAGAAAATCAATTGGATACAAAGCACCAAACACGTAAAGAGGCAGCTAATCCAGTTATAATAACATGTACACCAATATCTCTAACATTACGACTGTGAACTGGCAACCGATACTATCTCAATTTTGACAACTTTACAGGATAAAGAAAAAACATGTTATAGTGCAGGCCGCAGAAGGAATTTCGTTTGCAAAATATGAGGACCGCAATCTGTTTTATGAAGTATGCAAATGGGTTCTAGGACTATTTAAAAATGCATGTTGCCAGTGTCTGGAGTGGTCCAGAATTTTTTTAAATACTACCGTACTACACGTAGTAAATTCCTTCCCTAAAAAACTTTATCACCCCTTTTCACCAATTTAGGGGGCGATTTTTGAAAAACCCAAAAACACGTGTTTGATTATTTTCTATATCCATATACCGGGTTTCAAATTCATCGGTTAGCAATTTATGATTTTTCCATACAAACTTTAACATCGTCTAGAATATCATTGGAGGGTAGTTTTAAAAAACTAATAATTCCCCTTGTCACCCCCTTAAAGGTGAAATCCTTTCTTGGTGCTCACCTACATGATAAATTGCAACTACCATCCAAAATTCAGGTTACAGGTTTAGTGCTTTAAAATCCTTCCCTTTAAACTTGAATACCCATTTTCACTAACTTTGGGGGTGATTTTCGAAAAATCCAAAAACACGTGTTTAATTATTTCTGTGTTCGTATATAAATACTGATTTTCAAAGTAATCGGATAACGCGTTATGATTTTTCCATACAAATTTTAACATCGATTAGATCACTAATGGAGGGTAGTTTTAAAAAATTAATAGTGCTAATCTTTTTTATTTACTTGTGTTCTTATTCATGACTAGTTTCAAATGTATAAACCCAAGGAATAGGATTTTTTATACAGTAGTTTTCACCCCTTTTCACACCTTTAGAGGACGATTTCCACAATATCCCGTCTTTATGTCCCCCTAAATGGTAGACTGCAACTATTGTCCAAAATCCAAGTTACTACGTTTAGCGATTTCGGCTGTAAGCGACTCTTACGACCATACCCTGTATTTTGAAATTATAGATAATTATGTATTTATATGTTTTTCTACTATATTTTCCAATCATTTTATCAAGTTCTCGTCATAATAAAGTATTATCAGTATGTAATGCCATACCATATGAAATTTATTCAGATCAAAACCCACAAATATCAAAGTTTTATTGATCTGAGACCACAGTGCGGTTTTTTTTTTTGGACCACGATATAAGCTGGCAACATCGAAAATATATATCTAGACAATCCTAAAAATATATTACAAAACTCAAAACTCGGTCCTCATATTTTGCATACGGATGCCTTCTACGCGGCCTGGTCTATTAGCATCATATTAACAACATCTCGTTTGTTAATTAAAAATACGTTGTTTTTATTATTTTTATTGCACATGTTATTATAAACATAAGTAACATTATAATTATGCTTCCTTCCAATATAAAATCGAGATAAGACAATATAAATCAACACAAGAACAAACATAGGACTTTTTACTTGGAACAATATGGGCTATCTTCAAAATCAAAATAAGACAATATAGATTTCTTGCAACAATGCGGAGTATTAAATAGTATAAAATGGCATTAAAAAGTAAAATCGTCAAAAAATTGAGATAGGACCGGTTGCCAGTTCACAGTCGATTACCTCTTCTGTTATGTTTTGCAGCAAGTTATTCAGCAGTTCAACTGATTTAATATCATCATCATCTTATCTCATTTTACTTAAGAGTCCGCGCAACACGTTTTTTTCTTCCCTACTCTCTTGTCACACGTCAAAGCATTAGTGTCTTCTTCAAATCATATAATTCCATACACAATTTATCTATCTTCTCTTCGACCTTCTTCTTCCTCTTCATCCATGAACTTTCACACCCATCGCTCTCTTATACACATAAAACTGACGCAATATATTTTATATTCCAACTGCTTGCGGACGGGGAGTAATGGGTAGCTCGCCGTCCGACCAAGGACAAGGCCCGAGTCACAGCGCATCGTGCTCCACGTGCTCCTCAAGGGCAAATGCCTAACATGACGCGGGTGAAACCGAAGGCAGAAGCTAGTCTTTTATAATTAAATAAACAAATAAACCACTCTCCAATCCAAAATCAAATCATAATACAGAAAACAATAAAGAAATCCATACAAAAATACACAGAAAAGCAAACAATTTCAAAGGCAACTCTACAAGAAAGTCTTACAAAAGAATACACTTAGCGTCGTCTATGCGTTACGGGAATACGTATTTGCCTCTTAAACTGAGGACAAACGATGCAACTGGGAAATCTGTAGTGCTGAGAACCAAATAGAAACTGACTTCGGTATTGCAAACGCAAGAGATTTGTTAAGCAAGTTTGCCATCAACGCTTGATAAACGGTGTTTGTACTACGAACTGAATCTTGGATACTAGTTCTTAGAACAATTGAAGCAACGATACTGTTTGGAAGACAGCTATCAGTCTTTAGTTGTTAGTGGACGAATACCCAACAAGTCGTCAGTCAACGTATTGTTTGGTATTCCATGAGATACGGGCCTTTCTGTTTTTGTGACGTAAAATTAACGGGGACTTTAAGTACAAGTCTGACAGCCCCTCCCGTCCTGCTCTGGGTGGGAGGACTTATTGGATGATTTTACCACGTAAAAAAGGTACCTATCTAACAGTGTTTCGTCGTCAGTCAAGGTTTTGTTAGTTGTTCCATGGTGAGGTGTGAAGTTACTTCATTTATTGTGGTGAAGTATGAAAGAAAAATAAACAATTAATCTTAATTTAAATAAATGTTCATTGTTTCAAACTGGCAAAATAATGTTTGACAGTTCAAAACAACAAACATTAATTTTATTTTAGGTTATCAAATAATAGTTTTACACACATTTTATTGTGACTAGAGTTTGGAAATTTTAGACCAAAATAGAACTAAGTTTGAAGAGTTGCTCAATTTTGCTCATCGAACAATAATTTAGTTTCGTGTTACCCAACTTAGATAAGTTTGTTCAACAGTCTGTACTATCTATTGGTAGATATTCAAATACTTATGTTATTTTGAGCATATTTCCGTAAATTCGTGAATTGATTACAAATAATTTGGCACCAAATTATATTGAATATTTTTATTCATTGTAATAAAAAAATCATTGCAAAGTTCTACCAAAGTATGTTAAACGAAGATTCATCTAGGGACACATTTTGATGATACTTTTTGCGCCTCCATCTCTATTTTGCAAAGAATAAACGATGTTATTCCTAAAAAAGGATTATTATTTTGTTTCCTGAGAGAACGATACAACCAGTAGACGACTGATAAATAGAAAAGAAAAATTCTACGCTTACGGCGATAAAACCCTTTCATTTTGACTATTCTCCCGTCGATAAAACCAGTTTCTACGGTCTCATGATACGCGTGATGATTATTTCTATTATTCTACAATAAAATTATCGGTTTAGCACTCAATATTTTACCCTTATTATACCACGATAGATACTCAAGTATTTTAGCCCCTGTAGACGTCATAAAATATTTATGAGCAACGTTTTCTGTCTCTTTCATTTGCTCTTAAGTCTTTAGCGAATCTCTTTGGTAATGTTGGCAGAGGATAAACTGCATCATTTAATACCTTGCTTCGTCTGGATTATTATTTCAATAACTTTTGCAATAGTAGTGTCTGCTCGTTATTTTTGAGTCTGCTATTTGTTTGAAGATGAAAAGTATTGAAGATGTGTAGTCGTGTTAGTAGTGTACTGTCAAGAAATGTATGTGATTGTGACCTTTTTTATCTTTGAGGGTTGAACCCTTACCGTCGTACCACAAACTTTTAAATGTCTAGAACACTTGTTTAAAAAAATGTCAGATAATGACGTTGAAATAAGGTCCGTTTTGCAGTAACACTTTTTTTTGACAAGTGTTCAACAGATGTTAAAGTTTTTAAAGCTGTTAAACTCCATACTATGTCATTGTACTTATCATTATAAACGACTTTGAATAAGAGTTGAATTCGTAAATAGTGGAAATACATCAGCTGTTGCCCACATTTTGTGATCATTAATAATATAGGCTAGGTACTATTTTCCCGATTTCAAGGTTTTGTTTCGTTTAATGTTTGTAATGATGAGTTCAATGATCCATTACAAGAAATAATAAAAAGAATAACCCAACTTAAAAAGGTTATTTTTTATACAGTAAAATTGAATGAACGGACTGTATGAAAGATAAAAAATATGCAACCTGCAAACAACGACAAACTGAATCTAAAAAACCGAACATTTGAATTTTTAAACTTCGAATAGCCAAACACCTCTAACCGTTGAATATTGAAATTCAATCAAAATAATATTATGCGATATCATCGAAACAAAGCCGATCCTATTCTCGATATAATACAAACTGTATGAACAGTACTGTGGGACGTTACATTAATATGCATCAAGTGCAAACTATCGTCGACCGCGATCGCAGTGTAGACTGCAAACACGAACACAGTTGCTACTGTTCACATTTACAAATGTTGCCGTTAATGCCCGTAATGTGGTAAATCTTAAGATTTACTAATGAATGTTGATATCGTGGTCATCATCATCATCATCTCAGCCAAAGGACGTCCACTACTGAACATAGGCCTCCCCTTTAGATCTCCACATGTACCGGTTGGAAGCTCCCTGCATCCGGCGACCTTTATAAGGTCGTCTGTCCATCTTGTTGGTGAACGTCTTACGCTGGGTCGCGAAATTGCCTATGTCAGTAGTGAATTAGTGACCCGTTCGATCATGGGCCATGCCAGGGACGACGGACCAACAGAGCTGTCAGCAATCCAACGGGGCCCTTTTACAGGGTTAAAGCCTGCCGGGGTGACGGGACTGTGTTATCGTACATAAAGGTTTATTGAATTAACACAGTGGATTTTAGTGTGTATGAGTCTGACAGTCACTCCCGTCCCACCCTGGCCGGGAGAACTCTGTTGATGATTTTATCATGACAAAAAACAACATGTCAGGTCTTTTCCCAACAATGATAGGGTAGGTACAATCGGAATACGGAAAACAATGCTGCCGACTTTACTTCAAAGGGGCTGTACTGGACTGCGCAACACACGTACACTAGGTATACAGATAATTGGTAATACGATATTCCTGTAAGGCTGGTTGTTAGGTAAAGTTCGGTGGCGAATGTCAGTTATTAAATCTTGATGTTTCTGCAACTAATTGTATTCTCCTAATTTCTAATTGTAATTGTGCGCTTAAGGCTTGCCAAATAAATGTATTTTCTTTCTTTCTTTCAATTTACCATGACGTTATAATGAATGTTCATTTTGAATTATATTTAAGTGACTGTTCATAATTTACACGGCTAAATCCAAGCTGATTGGAGCACATGATCGGTGAAAATCCTATTGCCTTGATGTATTGAAATAAAATAAAATTGGAGATTTTTTTACAAGTAGGTTTTTAAAACATTTTCAAATATTCATCATCGAGTTTGTTGATTGTCAACTTGCTGCAGTAAGTCTTAGAATTGACCAATTTCGGACAAGTACCGTAACATAGACACAGAAACACTATGTAGCCGTACACTGCTTGAGTACTGAATTATTTTGTAGCAGGTTTGGGATTGAGGAAACAGCGTGTCGGCCACTTATCTTCTTGTCGAGACAAGTGACGGAAATGAGTGACTTAATGGCGCTGCGAGCGATTGCTGGATTGTTAGCACTTGTTCTACGACAGGAATTTAAGCCATTTGTAGTATAACAATAAGCCTACTACAATGGCGTCACCAAAATTTGTTTCACTAAAGGAAACATGCTTTAATTTCACCTCTATTGCTTACTCATTTGAGACGATAAAATCAACACTTAAATTCGTGTACGTCTTACCAAAAGTACCAGGCTGACACGAATTAGAGGTTCTCAAGAACAATGTAAGGGAAAAACAATTAAGTTTTTTTTTTACTAAAGCCGGACATTACAATAAGCATGTAAGTTTAACTCGTATTACTCAAAAAATGTTAAATTTTGCGATCTATTTATAAATCAAAAAACATTTTCTGTAGTTTGAGAATAAAAAATCGGCTGGAATATTTTTTAACAGAAGTTAAATTCACTTTTTTATACCGTGGGGGATTGAATAAAAGTTTTATGTGAATGTTTTGATTCAATCCTAAACGTGTTTTGGGAAAATCTAAAAATCAAATGCGCCTCTCCCGTGTCCGGCCTATTTTGATGCCTTCGACCGTACCGAATTTTAGCCCGAAAGTATTGAATGAAGAATATTTTTCGCGTGTAAAATTGCATATGCGTAAAAATATTATTTATTTAACTACATAGGGAAAAAACAAGTTCAGTTTATTTAGTCATCGGAAATAATACTATACGAACATTTGCCTTTAGATATTTAAAACATAATAATCGCTAAATTGCACTGTTGAATACCGGCCGTTACACCTACGGTTTTGCCCGCATGGAATTCACTGATTATATTTATTTATTTATTATTTATAGGATCACCAACGACATATTTACAAAAGATTAAACGATATTATATATATTATACTACTACGTATGTTATATTTGACAGCTCAGTTGGTGCAGTGGCTGATCTATCGACTGCAGTCCAGTGTGTCGCAGCTCCGATTCCAACATCCGGAACAATCATTTATATGACCTACAAATTGTTCCGGGTTTGGGCGTTTGTCACCCACCACTCAGAAGAAATTCAAAGCAAAGGGCTCTCCCCATGACTTCCAGTTTTCACGATTCAAGGCCTAAGTGGGCCACTGATCATCGGTTTTGTCAAGCTCGTCCCGCCATCTTCTACGAGGTCTGCCGCGACGCCAACGTTTTTATAACGAAAAAAAACTTGGTTAAAAGTGTTACATGTGCTAATCCAGACCTCTTTGCGAAATTGAATCAAAATCCGATCTTACGTTCTGAAGTTATTGAGTAACAATAGTACATTGTTCACCGAGAGGAGAAAGTGACCGATTACCATCGAGGGTATCGTTTAAAGGACGAGGCGTAGCCGAGGACTTTAAAATACCCGAGATCGGGAATCGCACTTTCTCTCGAGTGATACATAGTGCTTTATACTACACCTACGAGGAAAATAAATTACTTTCTACGAAAACTGAATCCTCAAACAACACACAAATTGAAAATGGCGCCAATGGCGTCTGCAATTTTCACATATTCTTTTTTCAAATTGTTTATCCTGCCGCCGCAGGGTCGCACTGCCAGCCCGACACCATCCAACATACAGCTAGTGGCCAGTGTCATTTTGCGAACTTGGAGATAAAAACTCACTGTAAAAACTTTTTGGCTTTTGATATTTAGGTTACCGGCGCATAGTCTTACCCAAAATTAAAAAAGAAAAAACACGTTAGAAATGGATTTTCATACACTTTTCTCTCCCGCTCGGATGCGTTTTCTCCCCGCCGATATGCAATGACGTACTTTCTACCGTAAATTTGATAAAGTAACAAGGTACTTTCCAAGCAGGTGTAGTATAAATATCCATTCTACATCCAACCTTTCGGTCGCGGGTCTTATACCATCACCTTGACCCCGGAACATAAAGGGCTATTGAAGGACACCGTGGATTTTAGTCAGTACAAGTCTGACAGTACCTCTCGCCCTGCCCGGGGTGGGAGGTCTCATTTGATGATTTTACCACGTAAAAAAAACATCCAACCTTTCGCCCTTTCTTTATTAGCATCAATGGTCCGTAAACAGCTGCTCCAACAACTTAACATAGCGCTCAAGATTCAAAAGAGGGGACTGTTTTACTCCTAACTATTCCAGACCAGTCCAGATAACTTCATAGCTGTTCTTATTAATATGCAACAGCTGACGACACCAAACTACAGATTCAATAATAAGAAACTGATGAACGACGAGCTTCTTGCAACCGAACGGGTTTCAATTATGGAGTCGAAGTTTCAATTCAAAGAAAATAGGGATCATGTTTTGTTTAAAGATGTTTCTTAACTAATATTATGAAGAGAAGATAATATTTCATTTTTGATATCAAAAACTATTGGAACGATTTGATTATTTTTAAATATGGAAACAATGACCAAATGAGTCCTCCCCACACAGGTCGGAGTGTGGAGGACTGTCAGACTTGTACTGACTAAAATCCACGATGATCCTTCAATAGCCGTTTAGTTTCATGGTAGGCTTTGGAGGGGCTAAGCAGGCTAAGCCTCCCGTAAAGCTACCAAAAACAGGAAATAGTGGCCTTGGAAGGCAAAAGACAACTGAAGAAACAAGGTGATTTTATTCATTAGATGAGAGTCTGGGGAAGGCCTGTGTTCAGAAGTTGACGTCTTCTGGCTGATGATGATAAAGAGGCTGCCTCTTCTGCTCTATCCAGGGCGGGAGGACTCAATTTTTGATGATTAATAAATCCTTAAAAAAGGTGAACATATTGAAAATTTGTTTTTATTTGAGAACACCAGTGCGAATGTAGTTTCAAACCCCAATACACCGATTTTTAGCAAATATCGAAATATTTTCATAGGTAGGTATTATACCCAACCCTTTAACTTATCTTATCATCATCATCAGCCTATAACGTTCCCACTGCTGGGACACAGGCCTCCTCTCTTGTGAGAGGGAGTGGGCCATAATCCACCACGCGGGCCCAGTGCGGATTGGCAGATGTCACATGTCTTCGAATTTGATGGTTCTAGGACATGCCGGTTTCCTCACGATGTTTTCCTTCACCGTTTTGAGAGCAGTGGTGATGAAATAAATCACACAAAGTAATGCGCCAAGCTGGGTTCGAACCCACGACCTACAACTCGTAAGTCGTGACCGATACCACTGGGCCACCACTGTCCTAACCTCCTAACTTATCTTATAAGGTTCGGGAATCTTCCATGCCCGATGGCCAGTGAGTCAACAAATGACCTGACATTCTAACCAGCTTATATCATAATCACGTAGGATGTGATTTCAGCGTAGGAGTTTCAAAGAACTGTTTTCTGAGACTACGTTGGTGAACCAAGAGTTATAAATATTTACTCACGCAAATACTTGATTAATTTTACGATAACTATTTGATGTCTGTTTATGAAACACAGAATTTGATTAATTGAGTTTCATGAAATGAATAAACACTGTTTTCTGTCTTTGATCATAATTAACTGATTAAGGTTCCAGTAATCCAACGGAAAATAACGCAACTTATAAATATCCAACATAATCTTGTAATTATTGTCGGGGACTGGGCGTTATGCCGTTTTTTTGGTGGTAAAATCATGAAAAGCTTCAGAAAGATAAGACAGGCCCGCAACACCGGCAGGCTTTGGCCCTCAATGGGATTCTCATCAGATTACTGACAGCACTTCGGGGCGCGCGTGAAACACGGCGTGCCGTCCCTCGACCTAGGCATGATCTAGGATCCGCATTCCCATTAAGTCTTGACTTAAAGTTAGCTATCAGGAAATAAAGACTACGTCACGGAATTTCACTTTCAATTTAATTTCACTACAAACTAATTCTAACTAATTTTCGGTTTGAAGCCCTGATTGCTAGACAAATTTGTATGAATTTTGGTACAAAGATGGCTACTTTTCTTGATGAGTTTCAAACATTTCAGAATTTTTGTATTTATCACCAAATACGGAACAAACATAGACACGGGTAAAGCCGTGGGTAAAAGCTTGTTAAAATCATAGGTTCATAACATATTAAATGTAAAAACACTACATGAAGTATCAAATAAAGTACCTTCTTGTCCAATTTGCAATCAATACCATTTCATTATGCCATTTGAAATTTCAGATCTGTCGTTGTACTGA
Source organism: Agrotis ipsilon (assembly GCA_028554685.1). Taxonomy (NCBI): domain Eukaryota; kingdom Metazoa; phylum Arthropoda; class Insecta; order Lepidoptera; family Noctuidae; genus Agrotis; species Agrotis ipsilon. The sequence goes on along the minus strand of CM052961.1, from coordinate 3,409,419 downwards.
AAAGGAATTGTAAATTTCACATTATGGTAATTCTCATGTGCCAGCATTAAATTTAGTCGGCTAGGGTTACATGATGCAAAAAGAGAGCCTTGTTTTAAAGCCATTATGTTTCAACTGTCTTGCATGTCGGCAAAATGTTTTTGGGCCGTCTACGTTTCAGTATTCGTTCCGTGTTTGGTGAAACATGTATGGAAACTGAAATTGTTATGATGTTTTATGAATGTACTATGTTTGCTGGTAGGCTGGCCTGCTTGCAGCGGTCAGTACAGATTTTTTCAAGCGACAGCTGTATAGGAAACTACAGTCGTATACACATACGGAACCGCTCCGGGTTGTTCGGTCAAGCAGTCGCCAGAGATACATTGACTTCTTGGGAAGTCTATGGCTAATTGCTATGCAATGGCTAAATGCTAGATCAGTGTTTGTGTGGTCTTTCTCTTACTTGGTATAATCATCAAATGAGTCCTCCCGCCTTGGAAGGAACGGAAGGGGCAATGGGCGGCCTTAGCTATTGGAATAAAAGGTATTATTAAAAGTTGGTCCAACTCAATATCAAATAATGAATTAAAATTGGAGTTAAGGTACTACACGTCGACTGACATACGCATGGTGATTATCGATCAATGCATCATTGAAACCGCTGCTGAGTGTAGAAGCATGAAAAATTTGTAAAACGGGTACGTTTTACAAATTTCTCCCATTTTTTTTTGCAAATTACGTCATACAATTTTGAAAAAAAATAGGACATCTTTACTGAGCAAATCTACTGACTTATAAAAGTAAGTGAAAATGACGGTATTAAAATACTTTGAACTGAAAAGCCTGTCTTCTGTAAAGCAAAATAACAACACTTTTTAAAAACTACAGGAATTAACCTAACCAATTTACGTAATTCATAAATTACGACATTATAATACAAAACTGAGCAACCAACAAACTTACAGAAATAGAAAAAGTACGGAAAACTTCTCCAATACACACGTACCTAGTTCCAAGATTATTTCTCACACTGTCAACTCCAGTTAGATCGATCACAATGCGGGGATCCCACTCGAGGGAAACAACGGTAAGACAAATCTTACCCCGGGCATTTGGAAACTTTCCCGACTTTACTGGACCGCATATGTTGCTTACTCCTATTGTATCGTGAGTTTATACCTTTATTTGTCGAAGATAGATGTTTATTTAATAAGAATACTGTATTCAATTACGAACTGCGTCTGTTTGTAATTGATTTAAGGTATTATTTCCATGAGAAAAGGGTCGATAATTGTTTGAGAGTGAAATTTGATCTGAACTGTCCATCGCTAATTGTGTGTGGGCCTCAGTGTCTCATCAGCATTGTTAGTAGTACTTAGATAAGTGGCACAGGGTCTAGATTTGCGGCTCTTTAGTATATTATTGTGTAACGTGTTGTATCCGCAACGCCAATCCGTCCCCATTGAACATTAACTTTTATTGACGCAGTAGCTAAGCGACTGACAGCTGTACTATGTGTCACAGTTAGTAATCTATTCCCGAACCGGACTGTGATCTGCAAGTTGTGATACTGGTTCTAGGTGTTTATGTTTATGAGTTTAAATATTTTTAAACGCACCCACTATACAGGGGTCGCGGGACTGTCTCATCAGGTGACCCTGAATCTAGAACGATTAGCAGGAAAGGCTATTGAAGGTTCACCGTGGATTTTTGTCAGTACGAGTCTGACAGTCCCTGCTGCTGAAAGGCCCAGGAGCACTCATTTTAATGATTTTAACATAATCAAGAACGAAGCTTTTTTTTAATAAGAAGTAAATCTCTTTACGAAATGCAGGCGTAAAGTAACTGATTCCATAGAAAGCAATGTAGTAATTTTTTTTACGGCACGCTGGCATTTCGTTGCAGATAGCAACGAAATGCCAGCGTGACGTAAAAAAAAATCCATATAAAGCAAATTTATCTGTAATCTATCATTCATGAAGTTACTTCAAATAGGCAGCCGGATCAATATCCTCCGATACAAATTAAATTTTAAAAGTTTCCGTCGAAGTCAATTTACTGAATGTGATCGAATAGTTGCAGTCAACTTCATCGTGCGATGTTATCTATAAGTAGCTACTAGTTTAGCTGGAACTCAATTTATGTTCCGTATTTGTCAGTTTTGTAGTCACGTCAAAGGCCTTCTTGAATAGGTTGCAGGTACCCAGCCGTGGTACCCCCTCTTAGAGTTAGAGAGAGAGTTAGAGTTTAGGAGTTCCTTCTGCTCCACTCCACGTAGGAAAAGGATTCTTTAATTATTTAATAATTTTTACAAAACATAATAGTGGCCCATTTAATTAATTTATTTATTTTATACACTAGTTGTTCCCCGTGGTTTCATCCCCGCTGCTCGACTTCTATTAGTTGTAGCGTGATGTTATATAGCCTATAGCCTTCTTTTTTACGACTACCCAACACAAAAACATGTTTTCAATGGAACCTTGTAGTTCCTGACACTACCGCGTTCAACCAAATAAACAAACTCTTGATCTTATTTTTTTTTCATTTTTAATAAAGTATATTTTGGATTTCGAAGTAAACATATTCATCACATAATTCTACATTATTTCTGTCAATTGTCATGAGGTCTTGAATCTCACAAGCGTCAAATATCAAATCAAATCAGCATACTAAAATCTGTTGTGATTAAATGTTTGGTCCAATTTTCCCAGTATTCCCGCATTTAATTTCGAAAAACATTTCAACAGCTATGCGTGACGTCATTAAAATTCTGAAAACGTCACAAAAACCAGGCTAACACATGTATTGTGATGAAAATCGAGGTGGTCAAGCAAACCGGTACATCCGACATATTTGCAATTCACAGTGCGTCGTACTGGCAAATAGCCGAACGTTTGACGACTAGTGTTTGTAATCGAAAGCTTAACATGTTGTTCGGCACAACGATTAGTGTTGACGATGGTTTCCGATACAGTTGGCGCGGCGGAATGGACAGGATTGGTGGAAATGTTCAAATTGTGCGCGAAATTTGTCACTTTTCGGTTACGTGATTTGACGGACGCGCGCTGTTTAATGAGTGGATGTTTGCTTTGTGTTATTTTTTTAGTATTTCAGTTGGATTTGGTTTCACAAAATGTTTTTAGTATTTGGATAAAACAAATTCTAAACAAAATGCTTTATTTTGTTTTATATTCCACTTTATCACGTTGAGTTTAAACTGAGCTGACCTAATTGAATTTATTTTGAATGAATTCCTACAAATCGAGGAAAAAAAGTTCAGATTCTGATTCTGATAACCTGCATCATCCCACTGGTACACAAAATCCATAGTCCATGACCTCGATCCAGGGCAAAAGAGATCCATGTAAATACTTTTTTTTTTTCACTTAATGTTACAAACATTGTAGAACGGAAAACATGCATCTAATTAGGTGTCAACTGAAATACAGAAACAGAAATGTTTCATAACGAGTACAAACTTCAAATATAATTAAATTTTCACTGGCGTAACTTACGTAGTTATTTATAATGTTTTATGTTCTATAACGTATTCGTCATCATATGCTTTAGAGCCTTGTCAAACTTTTGATGGGCGTTTTTCTTTATTTTCACGCGAGCAGAACTCAGTCAAGCAGAGTCAATAATCGGTTCGAATAAATAGACAATAAAGAGTTAAAACTCGATCCGTGCGTTTCTGGAACAACGCAAGAACTTAATTTCTTTTTTTAAAATTAATTATTAATTTTATTACATTACTAGCTTCTGCCCGCGACTTCGTACGCGGATCCTGTTGCTTATGCTAGCGACAACGGGTTCGTCTAAATCGAAGATATGAAACGTCTGTTGTCCAATACCAATAGCCCGGGTAAAAAAATAAATGGGAGTTTTGGCCAGTAGAGTCACATTTTTAATGATATACCATCGTCATCTAAAATCAGTTTTAAAGTCTTACCACCTTCACCGCGTTGAGGTACTCCCAGCTTATGTTATTTTATAGCGATACTTTTGATTTCTACATCAGATGGTTCTGATCTTCGATTTTTATAAGTCAGCAGGAAATGCTCATCAGACCGAGCAACTCTTGCTAAGACGTTATTCCTATATGTGTGTTTTGGTGTAGCGGGGCTCTTGGAGTTCCACAACAGGTGTTCCAGATCTTCGATAATTAAAAGTCAACAGAGAGTGCTCATCAAATTAAAAACAAATTTTGCTGAAACGTTTTTCCTACAAATGTTATAGAATAGAATAGAATAGAATAGAATAGAAAATCATTTATTCGATATAGGACACACACACAGAAATAATTATAAAAAATAATAATAATACAATAACAATTTTGCTGAGCATGTCCACACCAAAAGGGTTACCAACTCAGCATATGCTGGGCGAAAGACACCCAGCGCTGGTTTTCAGTTGGCACCACGCAGTGACACACGGACGAGGGTAGGCAAATAAAATAAATATTTAAATTATCTTGATAAAAAACAAATATATGTGTGAAGGAAAAGTGAAGTGTATTAAATACATTAAATAAAATCATATCCTTAATTTTTATAGTATAAAAACGTGTGTGATAAAATAAATTATATAAAAGTACTTTTAATAAAAACACGCCTAGAATGACGCCACTAATGGCGCGGCAACCGACCAATAGGGAGCGCTGCTTGCGCCATGGCGCCAGACAGGCTCACAGAAATAAGAAACTCGCTGCCTTATGTGCGACTAAAACTTAAAACTCCGCTTTTTGTTGATAAAAATAAAGTGCTTAACAAATTCCTAACAGCAAAATTAGGACACAGTTAAAAATGGAAAGAGTAAAGGTGTAAAAGTGCAATCACACAGTTCCCGGCGACACAGACGCAGACCCGAACGAGCTCACCAGAAACAGCTCAGCTTGTAGCTCGCCCTTTCGTTACCTAGCATTAGGTACAATAATGGTGAGTCAAAGTTTAATCATTCAAATAAATACGTTTAACAAATAACATTCAAATTAATTACATTCAAAATTAAATTATATCTGTTTCATTAAAATAATTGTAAAAACATAAAATTGGTGATTCTATCATTATAATGCAATAGCTGTTCTAGTACGAGAGCTAGGGCAGCATTGCTATTCGTAAATGAAGAGTGAATTACCTTAAAAATTATTCATATCATTATCACATTCTAAATAATAATAAAATATACCAATCATATATTTTATTTATCTAAATAAATGATTTGTCAATATTAATATTTTCAAAATTTATTTGCGAACCAAGAATAAAATGCTTAAGTCTGATTTTAAAAGTATTCAAATTGTTTAGGTCCCTAATCGGTGGAGGAATATTATTCCAACATTTGGAGGCTGCGTAACGAAAACTACCTCGAAAAGCTGCAGTACGGTGATGTGGGGTAGCCAGCTGTTGGGCGCAACGCCTGGCCTTGCGCTGCCGGTGATCATTTATCCACGCCAGCTTAGAGTACAGGTATGACGGACATTTATACTTGATGACGCCGAAAAGAAGACAAGCTAAGTGCAGTTTCCGACGTGTCTTCATTTTTAAAATGCTGTGTTTGTTCAAAAACGGTGTAATATGGCTCCTTGGTGGGACGTTAAAGCAAAATCGAGCACAGGCATTTTGAACTCTTTGAATAAGTCTAACGGTACGAGCTAGGAGGCGAGGTCCTACAACAGTATAAGCATAGTTGAGTTTAGATAGAACCAGACTTTCAACGAGTTGTACACGGAGTTCTTCACTTAAAAATGGGCGCATTTTATAGTGTAGCTGGGCGCTTGGAATTCCACATGAGGTGTTCCAGATCTTCAATTTTTATACGTCAACAAAAATGCTCATCACGCTGAACAACTCTTGCTAAGTCGTTATTTCTTTATGTGTTATAGTGTAGCTGGGCTCTTGGAGTTCCACATTTGGTGTTCCAGATCTTCAATTTTTATACGTCAACAGAGAATGCTCGTCAGACTGAAAAACCCTTGCTAAGACGTCATTTCTTTAAATGTTATAGATAAGCTGGGCTCTTGGAGTTTCACAGTAGGTGTTCCAGATCTTAAATTTTTATACGTCAACAGAGAGTGCTCATCAGGCTGAATAACTCTTGCTAAGACGTCATTCCTATAAATGTTATAGTTTAGCTAGGCTTTTGGTATTCCACATCAGGTGTTCCAGATCCTCAAATTTATTCTCTCATCAGAAAATGCTCACCACGTGGAACAATTTTTGCTATCGCACCATTTTTGTATCTCTTATAGTTTAGCTGGTCTGTTGCGGTTCTGCGCCAGGTGTTCAATTTTCCAAAATAAATTATAGCCTATGTTTTGGCCAGACTTTATACCTATACAACAAAAAAAGAATCATTCAAATCCGTCTAGAACTTTTTGAGTTTATCCCGGACATACATACAGACAAACAGACAAACAGATAAACAGACAAACAGACAAACAGACAAAAATTCTAAAAACTATATTTTTGGCTTCGGTATCGATTGTAGATCACACCCCAAGTATTCTTTTAAAAAAGTAATCAATGTACAGTTTTGACTTTCCTACTATTTTATTATATGTATAGATTTAAAAAAAAAGCGCAGTGGCTGAGCGATTGGACTGCTGCGTGTAGTGGGTTCGATTCCTACACGGCGCAAATATTCGTGTCATCCACAAGTAATTGCTTCGGATCTGGGCGTTTGTGTATCTGAGTTTATTTATGTTTGTAAACGCACCCACGACACAGGAGAAATTCCTAGTGTGGCAATGTTTTTTTTTTTTTTTAAAACTCATTAAATAGTAAATTGCAGACCCTCTCCAATCCACTATTTTTGGATTATGGCTGCCAATTCTAAATAGGTCAAAGGATAACGTTTCCTCTGAAACGAAGCTGGTTTTGCTTTTAGTTTAACCCTTTCCTTGCATTCGACTGATGTTGACAAGCCAATGATTTATTGTATCGAATTCGAATCGAGAGTGAATGATGAAGGAACGCGTGCAATACTGTTGATAGGTTCTTTGAATGTTTACTGAATACGAATTGAGGAGTTAATGGAAGAGGAGTTAGAAGGAGTTTAGAAAAATATATAATAAATTAATTGTAAAATCTGTAACCTATACAAAATTAAATGACTTTGTATTTGGCTTACTTTAGAATATTCGTATCTTACTGTTACACTCTTAATATTTTCAGGCTACTTAAAACAAGTTCATAGTCTACACACGAAAAGCTCTGTCTATTTCCTGCTCTTAACACTTTTAGCTGCTGTTTTACTTACAATAATAAAAATCTACCAAGTAATGATAACTGCCACAAGTGAAATCATTACCTTTGACATAAAAACTGAGGGACAAAACAAAAATGTTTCAACTAAAAAAACGGTAAGAGACTTGTCATTTCTGTCCAATTGAATTAGGTGGAAGTGCCCAAAAATGTCAACTCTAATATTAAAGAAGAGAAAAAGTGATACTACTCAAGACATTTCCAGTATTAGTTGATCTAGCATTGTATAGGTTTTCCATACAATGACAGGTCAGTCTATGCTGGGGATTTATCTAGTTTGACATAATAATATCGTTCTGGCTACATTTTCCAGGTAACAGGCTTTTACTTTATTTCTAGCTCTGAATCGATTGCCTTTTAATATTTAAACCTTTCGACGAATCTGTTATTGTGTAATTGAAGAAAATTGAGCACAGCGAATTTTATAGGAATTTGAAACGTGGACGCTCACCAAACACACAATCCACCGCATGCAAGTTACTCAGAGAGCTATGGAAAGAGCCATGTTGGGCATCTCTCTTTACGACCGGGTGAGAAACACCGAAATTCGTAGAAGAACGAGGCTTTTAGACATAGCATGGGTGATAGCAAGAAGAAAGTGGAAGTGGGCGGGTCATATATGCCGTAGACTGGATGGAAGATGGGGCAGGAAAGTGTTGGAGTGGAGACCACGAACGGGAAAGAGGAATGTAGGGAGGCAACCGACTAGGTGGACAGACGATCTTTTTAACCCTAGATTACGAACCTTCGTCGATCCGACGACGCGGGTTTGTTTAATTCGTGTTAACTTTTGCGCGCGTGATCGAACTTTTTCAACACTTTATGTAATCTCTGTCGACCCATTGCCCGTGCGACAGACGGTGTTGTTTTGAGTCCAAGTGGCCCGTGAGCGCCGTTCCAGCAACCATGACTCGTCGCATCGACGAAGGTTAGTTATAACGTAACTTTTTGTGTTACTTAGTGGAGTACTTTCGCGTTAATTTTTTTGGTTAATTGGTTTATTTTTTTTATATTCAATGTTATTTATTATTTGCTATTTATGATAGTTCGTCAGTTGTTATTACAAGATAACAGCGATATCTGACAGCGCAAAGAAGACCACCTAGAGATTGATTTTGCTTATGAAACAAATGCTGAAGATGAAGTTTCTACTTTGACCCAACAGCACTTTTTCAGGCCAAGTAATGGCCACCTAAGGCGTGGGCCCATGCGGACGGTGAGTAACGGGCGACTCGCTGTCCGATCATGGAAGATTCCCTAAGTCGACGGCGCGTCGTGTTCCACGCGCGTCTGAAAGAGTTGTCAGCCATATTACGGGCCCCCCTGCCCCTTTTTGAGGACCAAAGAATGCCAAGGTCGCGGAACTATCAAGTAACCGTGGCCCCGGAGCGTAAAAGGCTATTATTGAAGGATACTGTGGATTTTAGTCAGTACAAATCTGACAGCCCCTTCTGTCCTGCTCTGGATCAGCCTGGATGGGAGGTCTCATTTGATTATTTTACCTAGTAAAAAAAAACAAGGCCAAGTAATGCGACTAATGATTATGGTAGGTACCTACCTTCGATAAAAATAGGAAAATATATGCCTTGTGTCTCTTTACAAAACGAAGCCTGACTTTTTAGTCAGGCTTCGTTTTGTAAAGTAGTAGTCGCACCAAATGCAATAAATCTATGAGCGGGGAACACAAACATGACGTATGTCACAAATACATTAATTGATGGATTTTTAGCATTTTTTTTTATTTCATTGGTTTATTTCATTCTTTATTTTTAATATTTAGCGTCGAAAAATAAGGTTAGTAATCTAGGGTTAAAGTGGCCGGAAGAAACTGGATAGCCATAACACAAAACCGCCAGAAGTGGAAAGATTTGGAAGAGACCTACACTCAGCATTGGGTGACTAAAGGTTGAAGAAGAAGAAGAGAGAATTTTATAGGCGTATCTAATTGGATGTTCGATAACATGATTGTGATGTGGGTATAAATATCTAGACCATCAGAATAAAGGAAAACTTGTTTATTGATCGAGGGTTAGCTGTTTTAAATGAAAAGGTGGTTCCACATTTATTTATTTATTTAATACTTTATGCAACACAAAAAGGTACAAAGGCGGACTTAATGCCTGAGGCATTCTCTACCAGTCAACCCAGAGAGGTAGAGATATAACATGACATAACATTTGCCATTACAGTAGATAATATAGTGATTTCTACCAACCCACACCCCCCCGCCTCCCCGCGTGGTGAATTACAGTCCACTTCCCTATTACAGAAAGAGGCCTGTGTTCAGCAGTGGCAACATATGGGCTGATCATGATTATAATCAACCTAAAACATAAATTATGCTGATTATGATGATTATTTTCTTAGGAGGATTTGTTTTTTAGGACTAACCCTGCACACTACATGAAAAAGAAAGCATACCATACAAAATATTAGCATTTAACAGCAATCAACCATTTTTCCAATTTCTTTTTGTTTTAAATAATTCAGAATATGAATAGCTGAACATCCGCAATTTAAAATTCAAACATTCAGACTTTGTCGATGGAATGTGCCAACCTTATTAAGCTGTATGCATAAAATGCATGCGCCATTTTGTATTCACCATTCGTCTATGAATTATTAATGGTAATGAGAATTTAATTTCGAAATGATCGTAACGATTTATCTACTGGTTTGTAGGGATGAGTTTTAAATGAGTATGAATTATTAAGTATTTATGTCGTTCAAAAATCGTTTAATATAGTATAACAATTTTCACTTTTATGCCTCAATCCGTATACACCGTTCTTGACCATTTTGACGGCTACTTCGGTACCCCTAGCACGAGTTTTCACTATTTTACTTTACAGAGTTTTTCCAGTATTTACAGCGTTTCTTGTATGAAAATATGGAACAGCGCCTCTGGTGTGCGAAGAAGGAACCAATTTTTTCCTTGAAAATTGTCAATTTGAAGTCGTCAAAGTTCCAGTTTAATTTACGTCTGAAATACTGAAAACTCGTGGTGACGGTACTGATTGGAAATCTTATAAGCGAACTCGTTAGTTGTTTGGTTACAGACAACGATCGAGAAGATAGCAAACGACATACGAGCACATTATTAATTTTCAGTGATAATAATTTCTAAATCTGTCAAGCAGAAATATTCACCATGAAAGGTTTTTTGATCCAGCAAAAATGATGCCGAAATAGAGCCAAATTTTAATCAAAAGAGAAAAGGTGGTGGCGCCCTTTTGTTTCATTATTTTCAAAACCAAAACGAAACAGGAGATACTCGTCCACAAAGAGATGCGAAATTTAATATTTCAAGGTTTATTTCGTTATTCAGTTCCATCATACATAGTTAGTAACGTACCTGCAAGCCAGGAGATGACGCACGGATTTAGTACACAGGGATTTAGATGTCAAAGGACGGACATGACAGGCTTTGTGGACTGGAAATGAAACACATCTATCTTGAAATTAAAAAAAAAATGGAATTTAGCATTTATCTGAATTTTTGCGTTGTGTTGTTTTCCTATTAAGAGGCATAGTAGATTGTTATACAAGGGTGGAAAGAAATCAATTCCCATACGAGGTATTTAAACGCACGAGCGAAGCGAGGGCGGCTATAGTCCGAGTGGGAATTGATGACTTTCACCCGTGTTAAACACTCTACTTTTCATTTCAAATATAAGGAAAGTAAAAAATAGTCTTTTTTAATTTAAATTTCAAATATGGAACACACCGCCCGCGTCACCGCCGCGGGCCATCCCACTTTAATAGGTTTTTTTAAAAATTCATATTGGCCGTATACACTCACAAGGCCGCAGCATTTTTTTTAATTGATATTTTTCTTAATTATGTAAAAAAAATTATAGCCGACTAAATAACCAATTTTAGTTCTATTTTTAAAATTCATTCCCGCCCTAGGGAGGGAAGCATCGTTTTCGACCCGCTGCTCTGATCAAACAAACACTACTTTCCGAGTATGAGAAATGGAAAAAAAAATCCCAAATAAAATAAAAAAAATAAAACGATGAGTAAAAAGTTGTATTTTTTTTTAAATTAGTAAGTGTTTTTTATTTGTATCGGAAAAAATTCAGGCGAGGTTAATCGGGTTAATACGATCGCTAAATTAAAAAAAATAACATGTTGCTATGTAGTTATACTATATCATTTTAATAACTTTCGAAGGAATCGGCACTAAACTATTTTAAATCATAAGTGGCATATTAACTAACCGAAGATGTAAAAAACAATGCCTCTTTATTTTTACCTTAAATGGCGGTACCTATCGCTCCCAAAAACGTTAAAAATAAATACAAAGAAAGGCGTCGATAAATTGCTTAGAAAAACTGCCTAGAACCTACAATGTTATCATTTTTCTCAGAAAATTCGCTTGTTGTACAAGAGAATTTCTTCGCCGCCACATAATTTTCCCGATAAAACTAGATGACATCTTAATAAAGGCTTGTCTTTATAAAATGGAGTGCTATAAAACAGGTTGGGAAACATTTATTTCATAAAATTGAGACGCGAAACCTTCGCAGCACTTAACTTCGTCGGTTGATAGTATTGGTTGTTCTTTTAAAATATTGCTACCACATAGTGGTTTTCAGTTATCCAACCTTGTAGGTAGTTTTAAAACGGTTTTATAACGTATTTTATTTTTATTAGAACGTTGGTTGGCTGTGCTGTAAAGTTTTTTTGGTTTCAGTTTTGAAATATTAAATTGTTACGGTTTTTTCAGGACTGGCTATTTTTTTCAACTAACAACTCTGTGTCTGTTAAAATGTTTCAAATTGTTTATGGAATAACAATGCAGTTTTAATAATAAAAAAATGAGATGTCATGGAAGAAAAGAATAAGGGGACGTCCGTTTATGACGTCGATTAATAAACGTATAAAACCTATGTTCCTACTTTTGATCGTTGTATAACTTTTTCACTTTACTAACAATTAAACTTTCTTTCAAACTTCCTCTATTGTACCAATAATATTACCAGACAAGCAAACCAAATAGACATTATACTAACCCTATTCCTTCATTGTTACAGCTGTACTCGAGGTGACTACCTGAAGGTATACTGGGAGGTCCAAGGTCCGGGGCCTCCTGGGACCATCAACGAGCGTTCAGCCTGGGCTCGGGAGCTCTGCGGCAGTAGAGCTGATGCCCCACCAGCCCTATACTCCCCTGGACCTTCACTTATCCTGGAGTTCCACAGCGGAGCCAAGCAGAATAATGCCACCGGATTCGTTGGCACATACAGCTTTATTGATAGACGTGAGTACTTTTAACTTTTTTTGGCTTGCGATTGGTCACTTTGAAGAAGACCTCATTCTTTTTTTGAATGTGTTTGTTTAATTCTAGTCTAGGTCAGACATGACAGAGACAAAATCTACCGAGTGAGCTTACTCAGAAGAAGCCTTTTACTCAACCTTTGAAGAGGTTGCATGCGTTCGGGAACATAGTATTCTTTAATCAATTTATTTTAAAAGGACGATTTGGAAATATAGCTTGAAGAAGTCATTTAGGAAATACATAGTTATAAAATCGAATATTCAGACAGGATTGTACTAGTTTGGTAGGAGTACCGTGAAAAGTATTTCACAGTGAGTTCGATGTAGAATATGGGCTAAAGATGACACTGCTTCGTGCGAAGGTCTAGCTTATACTACATAATAGATCCCTTGTTCTGCAAGTAGCTAGAACTTTTTTTAAATATATATACCTGGTACAGCCACCCCTACAAGTAGATATTCTTACGTATTCCATGTGTGATTTCAGTCTTTCTTGACTTTACTGGTAGGTATTTAGATGAACAGGATATGAATTAACTACTTTATTTATTTGAAATAAAGGCCTAGGACGGGTTTTTTATTTTATTTTTACACAAACCATGACTTGTTCTTTGTTTTAATGATATGATTTTAATTTTTTCATGGTAAAAAAAAATAAAGGACACTGTGCATCATCTGTTCATGAATAATTATTCACAAAGAAGATTAAATAAGTGAAAGTTGGAAAACACTCGGAAGTCGTCTTACTCATACAGTTATTTCAGTAACGTGATTTCATGCAGATGCGTTATTAATGAAGACTGTAATTAATATTCGCTTATTAAAGCATGTAAATAAAACAGGTTAATGGGCGAAAATGTCTCGTTTCTCGTAGGTGGACGAAATTAATATCGTTAGTGCTCTGTGCTAATTTGTAAGCGGCTGACGGCAACATTCTGATGTCCACACTTCCGCAGTATTTTGTAAGCTCCTGAGATTAATATGTCTAATTACACGTACTGCACGAAAAATAATGACATTGACTTCCAAAAAATACGTGATTCTATTGTACTGTGAACGATTTTCATGAATGTAATATTGGCTTCGAAAGTCGGTAACTTGTATTTGTTTGGTTTGTATTTAGTCTATAACAAAAGCCAAAGCTACTTAACACTTGAATGAAGTCGGTTTTATTTTTAGTTTCACTTAATAAGGTGTAAAAAAGCTTAATTACATAAATAAACACATTTTAAAGAGGCACAAAAATAAATATTCGGTAGGTATAGAAACGCATTCAGTAGACAATTAATTAATTTTCAAAATTATGTCACTGCGTCAACGCACAGTTACCTAGATATATTTATAACGATGAACAAGATCAGCATTACCTAAATTCCAGTTCGGGATTTTTTCTACTAAACCCTGTATTGCTAAACCCACTCGATCTGGAGTAGTACTTTGAGTGGAGAGCTGTTTTAAACAGCGGATTACGTCGAGGTTAATCCTCTCTGGTGCGTGGACGTAAACAGCTTAAAACAAAACCATCGTTACATCCAGCCAGTTTTAAAACCCTTACAGCCGCTAACTAACCAACTCGCAAATCGGATAATAAAGATTTTCACCAATCACGGCGCACGTTACGCGCACGCCATTTTAGCCTTTGCCAACTATCCGAAAAGCACAAAATACACTAAAGATTTTACAAAAGTCGGGTTTTGCGTATTGACTCATAACATATGTGCTTTCCATTTTGAATTTTCATTGTCAAATCACATCAAATCACAGGCACGTATGATTTGTCAAAAAACATAAAATAAAACAACTACAAAAATAGTAATGGTCCTACAGTCCCAGTCACAAGACATAAAAACTGTAAGCCCCTTCGTACACAAGGCGATGCAAGTCTCCGATACCTTACGACTTTGATATCCATTGACGCGTGCCTGTGTACGAACCTCTATGAATTTGTATTGCGATAGTAGCTTGGATACTGAAGTTGCAAAGCATCGGAGACTTGCGTCGCCTTGTGTACGAAGGGGCTAAAAGTGCCAAAGAAGCTCATTCCAAAGCGTAGATCTCTCTGGAGAAGAATGAGCAAGAAATTCCAGGGACACTCTTTTGTGTTATGTATTTTATCATGATTACGTAGTCAATATTTTACAGAACCTTTTTATTTTGATCCATGGATTATGCTATACAAAGTCGATGTCAAAAAATACCAAAAAACATTTTAACACGACTGGTCCGTTTTGTAACCCTACAACTGCTAACCAACCAACTAGCAAATCGGATAATGAAGATTTTCACCAATCACGGCCCCGGTTAAGCGTGAGCCACTGCACGCAATTTAACCCTTTATCTACTATGCGAAATGCACTAAGCGGATATATTGGTCAAAGCGAGTTTACTCCAGTATTAAAATCCAATATTTATGCAAATTGCGTGAATAATTTGTGAAGCATTTTTTGTTTTGGAAACCGTACATTTTGATGGAGTGTGTGATGCTGGTTTAAAGAAGTGTCTGATTTATTTGTTGTGTTAAAAAGATTTACCGTTCTTGGTACTGAATTAGGCATGAAGTAAGCCGACGGAGGTTTTGATGGTATCCGGACTTTCTTGCCCGTTCTTCTCCATAGAGATCTCTTCTTGGAATTGGGAAACTACGGTACTTTCACAGTTTTTTATATCTTGTGACTGGGATTGTAGCAATAATTTATGTAGTATTATTTATAATTTAATAGCCTTATATAATATATAAATATATTTCGTAGTGTTTAATAATATATTATTTGTCTTTGACAATTCAGAAGTGCCTGTAACTGGCCTACTTGAAATAAATGCTTTGATTTTGATCCTTTTCATATAGCCCCATTTTATCTGACTTCGCATAATAAGCTTACAAGATCCTTCTGCAGGCATAGGTATTCTTTCTGTCTGAGATACACAACTTGGGTTTAGAGCATTATTAAAATTTGACCCGTGTAAAATTTTTAACATAAAGAACAGAACTAGTTACTAAAATACTACATTTAAAAACTAAAAATAAAGATAAAATATTTACAAAAATGATCGAAATAAAACTAAAGATTACAGGGCGTCAAAAAATTCATCCACATCGCTGTCAATGGGGAAAGTGCCCAGAACGCTGGCGGCATTGCCTCGTTGGATCGCAATGCTGATCCTTTGCCCAAGATATAGGCCAGCCCTCTGGTCACGCGAGGCGTCGACTATACGCTTAGCGATGACTTTGAAAAGTTGGTGGGCGCTCGGACCCCATGGCCCTAGTGTTTCAACCCCAAACGGCTCAAACACATAGCTATTAGTCAAGCTAATGTATTTGCGCCGTTTGAGGTTTTCGGCACTTGCAGCAGCCGCACCAGCACAGCACGCAGTACCAGAAAGATGGGATGGCGCAAGGGTGTCGACACATGTTGCATCCCACACCAGAGGTCTACCCAACTTCCAAGGCATTACAGTCATCCCATCTGGTCTCTTCCCGTGTAATACATTATTTCATTTGTTTAAATACTAAATTAACTAACCTAATATAAATTAGAACTGAAGAAGTTTTTACTAACATAGGCTTTGTCTCTTAACACAAACTGTAATATAACAATATATATGTTAGTCTATAAAGTATATATGTATGGGCCCAAGTAGCCTGAAATAAAGTGGTTATTATTATTATATATTATTATTATCAAAATAACTAACAGAGCGTCAAAAAGTTCAGCCACATCGCTGTCAACGAGATAAGTGCCCAGAACGCTGGCAGCATGGCCACGTTGGATGGCAATACTAATTCTTTGACCAAGAAATAGGCGAGCCTTCTGGTCACGCGAAGAGTCGACTATATTAAAAAAAAAAACATTTTTTCCCTTGTTTTTGCACCTACTCACCGTGTATTCTATTATTTGTAATATCTACAGTGTGTTGTGTAAATTGAACTACTGAACCAATTTTACTACCTACGTTTACAGTTGAAAGCTTAGAGGTACTGATGTATGAAATTCCGTCTTTTGTCCTTGAGTTAACTAGTATTTAGGTTCTGAGCAAATATTTTAGGAACTTACGTAAACATTGTTAAATTCATGAACTGGCAATTGCCGGCGGTTTCGACTGTATTTAACTCAAAAAATATTAAAATATATTTAAATAATCATCATCATAACCAGCCAATCAGTAGGTAGGTACTCATTTTACTTTTCTTTGCTTCTTGTTTCTCAAATAACAACCGATTTCAGTATCTAATAAAATCGTATAAGATAATTGAAATCCCTGAAACAGTTTCCTGAAACATTCTCACTGTAACACAAGGTTACAAATTAACATAATTATCAAATAAGGACTGTTTGTATGTAAATTCGTATGTAAATGGATAACTCCCGACATTTTCACCTCCCACACAGCGAAATCTTTGGCACCATCGCGAATCGGTATGTGATTTTCTCTCTTTGAGGTTATATTAATGATGTTGATGAAGTGTGAAGATATTGGATCATTCTTTGAAGTATGATATTGAGTGTACAATTTCGAGTAAAATTAATTTGTTCATATGTTTTCGAGAATTTGAGCCAGAATATAATAATTATATAGTGCACGTCATTAGAAACAGCGTACATCATACTGCTGATGTCGTAAAAAAGAGAAAGGTAGATTTTGTACAAATGCCTTAGTATTCATTGAAGTATTTTACCGTATTTTGTACTTGAAGTTACATACTTCGGTAAAATGGAGCAATGTAAATTGTTAGAAAAATGAAAAAGCGTATATACTCTGCTCTACTTAACTGTAGTTACGAACGAGGAACTAGTTTCATCCATCAAAAATAACGTCAAAGTTCCTGTTTACTTTACATCACAAAAACGAAACACAAAACTTGTGCTAAGGGCCTCTGATAAATTGAAAACTTTTTGCTCTGAAGTAAATTACAAGACGTTGTTAACCCCAAACGAAAAAGCCGTCAAAGCATAATACCTAAATCTCTCAAAAATTCAATTCGCGAAATCACCTTGAGAATTTTAACACCGCCATGATAAGTGTTATATACCTCCTTTCGTATTTTTACTTTTTCTTTGTGTCAGTGATGAACTAGTGACTTTGTCATATGTAAAATATAGATTTACAATGCAAATTGCATTTTTATTAAATATTCAATATTGGCGACGAGGATGGGATAAAGAATTAATTACGCTTAAACGTACACGAAGCAACATAAAAGGTCAGATAACCAAAATATACAATTATCTTCAAAATATCAAAAATGTTTCCGAATACGAATATAACAGAGTCTCCGCCCTCATGTCAGCAAAGCTTTGATGCTATTAAAGGCGAAATCGTTAGCAATAGAATCCTACTACACTATTGACAGTCAAGGTCTTCATAAGAATAAACAAAAGATAAAGGCGATACTAGACGCAGAAAGCCCTAAGAACACGAATGACTTGCGAACCTTCTTAGGCATGAGCAACTACTATAACAAATTTATTCCCAATCTGGCTACTATTGCACATCCACTTAACAAATTACTACAAAAAAACACAAAATTCGAATGGTCAGGCCGAGCGTTTTGTCCAGACAGTGAAGAAGGCCTTACATACTATGGACAATGAATCCGCTACGTTGCATGAGAAAATATTAAAAATCAAGTCACAACTAAGAAGAACGCCAAACTCAACGACAGGGAAAAGTCCCTATCAATTAATTTTTGGGGGCCGGACGGTCCGGACATTGTTACATGCTTTATTATTACAGAAAAAACATTTACAAGTCAATTCAACAAATGATACTGACCATGTGAGAACATTCCAATTGGGGCAGAGGGTCCAAATACGAGACTACCGATCAAATAAAAAATGGGAATTTGGGACCGTGGTTAAACGCATGGGCCATCTGCATTATGAAATTTTAACAGATGACGGCCAGTCATGGAGGCGACACGTTGACCAGATGTTAAACACGTCTGTGAGGAGGGATAATTGAGGGCGGAGACTCTGTTATATACCTCCTTTCGTATTTTTACTTTTTCTTTGTGTCAGTGATGAACTAGTGACTTTGTCATATGTAAAATATAGATTTACAATGCAAATTGCATTTTTATTAAATACTAGCTTCTGCCCGCGACTTCGTACGCGGATCCTGTTGCTTATGCCAGCGACAGCGGGATCGTCAAAATCAAAAATCTGAAAATTCTGACACCCAACTCCAAGAGTCCGATTAAATAATTAATGGGAAATTGGCCAGTAGAGTAAAATTTTTTGTTAATATATTCATCGCTAGAGCAGTGGTGGCCCAGTGGTATCGGTCCCGACTTACGTGTTGTAGGTGGTGGGTTCGAACTCAGCCAGTCGCATTACTTTGTGTAATTTATTTCATCACCACTGCCCTTAAAACGGTGAAAGAAAACATCGTGAGGAAACCGACATGTCCTAGAACCAAAAATTCGAAGACACGTGACATCTACCAATCCGCACTGGGCCCGCGTGGTGGATTATGGCCCACTCCCTCTTTCAGAGAGGAGGCTTGTGTCCCAGCAGTGGGAACATTATACGCTGATGATGATGATTCATCGTTAATGAAAATCAGTCCTAAACTGTTACCGCCTTCACTGCGTAGAGGTAATCACAGATTTTTTTACGTGGTAAAATCATCAAATGAGTCCTCCCACCCCTTACTGTTAGACTTGTACTGACTGAAATCCACGATGTCCTTCAATAGCCCTTTATGTTCCGGGGTCACGGTCATGGAATAAGTCCCGCGACCCCGGCAGGCTTTGGCCCTCTGAGCATAATGACGGGGACCCTCCCCGTCATTATGCTGACACTGTTTGAGGCGCGCGTGGAACACGACGCGCCGTCGACCCGGGCATGGTCTATGATCGGACAGCGAGTTGCCCTTTACTCACCGCCCGCATGCCCGCGCATGCCGTCGCCGTGAGCGTCAAACACCGCGAGTGGGGCGGAGGGAGGACATTGTCCTCTCTCTCACGTGGCCCGCTTCCTCCTTCGCGAGCTTGATTGCTTCACAGCAGGAGGCGACCGCTTCTCACTCCGTCTCGCCCCGCAGCACGGCCGCGACCAATGCCGGGCGCGAGAGGTCTCCGCCTATCGTCGCTGTGAGGACACGTCGGTGCTCCGCCCAAGCGGGGCAATCCTGCACCGTATGCTCGACTGTGTCCTCCAGGGTTTCCTCCTTTCCCATAAGACACAGGTACCTCCCGAAACATCCGTGTCCAGTGAGGACCTGCGTCACACGGAAGGTTAGGACGCCGTAACGCCTATATACCACTCCTCAAAGAGGGGTCTTACTACGGTAATTCCAGCTTATGTTATTTTATAAATATACAGTCAAATTAGTGATAGCTTTGATTTCCACATCAGGTGTTCAATATTTATACATCAACAAAAAGTGCTCATCAGGCGGAATGATTTTGCTAAGACGTCATCCCTGTATATGATATAGGTAGTGCTGGGGTCTCGGTGTTCTAAATCAGGTGTTCGAGATCTTCAATTTTTATATGTCAACAGAGAGTGCTCATCAGGCTGAACAACTCTTGCTAAGACGTCATTCCTATATATGTAATAGTATAGTTGGGCTCATGGAGTTCCACATCAACTGTTCCAGATCTTCAAATTTTATACGACAACAGAGAGTGCTCATCAGTTTGAACAACTCTTGCTAAGATGTTATTCCTATATATGTTATAGTGTGGCTGGGCTCTTGGAGTTCCACATCAGCTGTTCCAGATCTTCAAATTTTATACGATAACAGAGAGTGCTCATCAGGCTGAACAAATCTTGCTAAGACGTTATTCCTATATATGCTATAGTTCAGCTGGGCTGTTGAAGTTCCACATCCGGTGTTCCAGATCTTCAAATTTATTCTCTTAGCAGAAAATGCTCATCACGTGAAACAATTTTTGCTATGGTACCATTTTTGTATCTCTTATAGTTTAGCTGGTCTGTTGCGGTTCTGCGCCAGGTGTTCAAGTTTTCAAAATAAATTATAGCCTATGTCCTGGCCAGACTTAATACCTATACAACAAAAAAAGAATCATTCAAATCCGTCCAGTAGTTCCGAAGATTAGCGTGTACAAACAAACAGACAAACAGACATACAGACAAACAGACAGATTTTTTTTTTTCGTTTCGTGCTCTATTACTGTTTCTGAATCCCCCTCAATTATTATTTTTTTAATTTATTCAATGTACAGACACAGTTTTTTTACTGTTTTATTATATGTATAGATTCAATAATAAGGTTCAGGAATTAATATCACAAAATGAATAATATTACAGTAAAAGTAAACTTATTCCATTCAAATAACTTTGACAACAATACCGAGTACCTTTATTCAAGTAATAAGTAATTTATTCAAAATACTTCAACTACTCGAAGTATAATTTGTTGAAGTATTACAAATTGAATTAAAACAACTGAAGTAAGGAGATTAGTAAGTGATAATGATTGATGGCTATAGTTTTAAGTCTTCTGTGAGTAATTGGATGGTTATTTAAATTAGTTTTAAGTTTGTGTAATAGAAACTAAATAAACTGCTTCTAGACTTAATGTTGTTAGTTTGAATAGATTTGATACATTATTTTTAGTCTATTTGTCTTGTAACAAATTATTTACTATAGAGCCGTAACAATTTTCGGCACCCATATTTTAAAATTGATGTTAGTGTTTTAAATCAGTCATCGCCTTTTTGTTTAGGACCCTTCGAAGCGAGAAGGTAATAACAACATCGACTGAAAAGATAAGACAAAAATTTGCTTAGGCGTAAGTTCTCTAGCATCCTGTGACAGAGTGGGTATTCTACCTCCTCTGTTATCTTAATAAGTATCAATCCTTTACATTTTCTTCTAAAATGTAAGCACTTTGAACACTAGGAACTTCATCGATGTTGTGGTACACAATTACCCAAACAAAACCCAAACCCGGAACAACTACTTGAAGATCAGACAAATATTTATTTCGTGCGGTGATCGAACCTCAGCGCAGCTTTCAATCGCTCAATAGCTCAATCGCTGTACCAACTGTACCGTATCTTCTTAACTGACTACTCATGTTATCATAAAATTAAAAACAAAAATACAGCCTTAGGCTTTTGTACCCAAAAAAACTCATTACTCCGTTAGTTCTAATTTTGCTTTTCTAACTTGAACCATGATCTTAATTTACCACCAACCAAAGTCTTTAACAAACAAACAGATAGAATAAAAACAATTCGCAGTACGTTTTACGCTTTCCCTAATCATCATTTGCCCATCCCTATCGTTTACATACAAATCTGGTGAATCGTTAAGACTAAACGGAATTTCTTCACTGAATTAACCACGGAGTTTTAATTACATCTGACTTTAATGAATATCGGGGGAAACAAAAGAGAATCTGTTCTGGAGACATTAAGACGCGTGGACTAAAGCTTTGTGGACACTGTTATCAGTTTCAAATGGATGAGATCTCATATTTTTTTCCTGAGAGCTACATTGATTATATCTTGTATTCAGAAGCTTAAGCTTGTTTACTCTAATAGTAAATATTTTTATAATACAATGAAAGTAAAGGTAGAAAGGATATAGAACTTTCTTTTTAGTTTGAAATATCATCAAATTTCAATGGCGGACGTCAAAGCTAAAGGAAGGACTTCTGAACTGAGATACCCAATTGATTAACTATTTGAGTAATATAACAACATACAATATGAGCAAAAGTGGTCAATCTAGAAATGTCTCAGTCGTTTGCGGACTCAAGTAAGAAGCTATAAAAATAATGAGGTCCTACTATATTCATCACAATAATTATAATGCCAATGTGGAGTCCTACAGCAGGATATGCCCCACCTCCTTTCCTTCTCCTCCTACCAGCCTCCTTCCAGCATTTATACGAGACAAATGATAGAACTGTGCTGGTCAATCATTTTGTCTCCTTCAGGTGTAAGATTATTTTAATCTGTATTAATTGACAAGTAAATGAGAATACCGATATGAAAAAAAGATTCTAATCTTAAATCACTGCAAGAGTCTCTCGCTGCACTATTTCTCTGAATCGTAACATTGCTTTACCAATTTTATAGGAACTGCTGCTACTGCTAGAAAACAGAGTATTTTCTTTTCTATCAATTTTAACTGTTAAGTTTATTTAACAATATTTTTTCTCCATTTAGCTTGCAAACTATTATCGATAACGGTTTCTGAGAATTTTCATCAAATATATTCCCTGAATCGGACAAAACCTCTTTTTATTCCGCCATTTTGTACCTTTTGAAAACAATAGGCTTTATAAATAATGAAACGCTTAAAATCCTTGCCTTGTTTAAATTAGACCTGTAACCAAGGGTTACTGAATAATACAGTTCGGATATGTTAGTGAAAGCTTGAAGAAATATTTTTTGTAGTATCAAAGGACTTATTTAGCGTGTGTAAGGCTTTTATCAAACTCACAATAGCGGATTTAATAATTGTACTTTTGCCTAACATAACATCACGGCTGTATTCCGCAAGGGATTAGGCAGACGAGTACACCCACATTAGCCAATTATGTTTCATAGGGGCCTATCGCTAACAACTAGGCATAAATCCAAACTCCGTTGCGGCTACTATGAAATTCAGGATAAATACAACACTTTTTGCCTTTCTGAAGATCGTCAAATGACTTGTTACTCTCAAGATGAAGTGGAAAGTAAATTCCGTATCCTAATAACTAAAACAAACCCTGTTCCTATGACTTCCCTTTGCATTCCAGGACCGTGGTAAATCTCTGGAATAGTTCTATTTAGCCTGCCTTTTCCCGCCTTAGCCTGACCTGAGAATTGAGTTTGCTGTACAAAAACTAGTGCAGTTTCACATCACACCCGTCGCCTTCCGAATTCAGTCAATGAAAACCATAAATCCACCTAATTACCTAACATATCAGTAAAGAATGAAATGCAACCTTAACCAATAGACAAAAGGTGTAATTTCGTTCGACAAACTGTTCAAACCTTACCTAAGCCTTAATTTATGACCATGCAAAGTTCGAAGTTACAACCATACAGAGTTGTAAGTACTGAAAGTATCACCACAGTTTAATCACCCGACTTATATGGATTTCCTGTCTGAGGCTCGTAAATACGACCGAGTTTTGTACTAAAATCTTGATGATGTCTTAGGGTTGAAACATTGTTCTGATGATGGAACGAAATTGTTGTAATAAGTGAGGTTTGACAGTCGTTACTGTTAGTCAGAAGCTCTAAATTCTGATAACCAGTCTTACCATGGGGTATCGTATCACTCAGTTACTATGTTGTGGAGGTCCGACAGGCAGTCGCTCCATGTAAATATAATAATTCAGCTGCATCTGGTTCGACTGGAAGCCGACCCCAGTATAGTTGCGAAAAGGCTAGGCAGATGATGATGATGATGAAGTGAGGTGAAGAAAATGGAAAGATGAATGAGAGCTTATACGACACGATTGGTAGAGTGGATGAATGATCGATTGCTGCATGCGTGTTTATAGGGGTTTGATTACAAAACGGAACAAATATTTTTATGTCCAACAATTAGTAGTTGTTAATGGGCTGGCTGTTTATGAATGTGAGTTTAAATGTTTGTAAACGCACTCACGACACAGGAAAAATACCTAGTGTGAGCACAGATTACTAGTGTGAGTCTCTTAAAGTGAACGTTGTTGATGTTTCAATCGATAAGTAAAAATAATAATATAGACTAGCGTAAGCTGTCGCAGATCCTCTGGGTCTATCATTATTTCACAGACACTCTTTAGAAAGAATAACCACTGAAGCGTGGTAGTAGAGTATTTAAATACACAGAAGATAATTTATAGACTAGAAGTATTTTCGTTTATACTACAAGCACGAATTTAATGCTCTGCAATTTAACTCTCAAAATGTGCTAAAAACAATCAAGCAAATTTAATAACCCCTGAGCAAATAACAACGAAATTACGAATAATAAAAACAAGAATAATTTTATCAGAAGTCCGAAAAAAAAAACACAAACAAATGCAATCTAACTTCCTTATTGTTCAGACCAAAACACTCCTTCAAAACAACCTCATTGTCCTATTTCATACTTCCAAAACAATTAAGCCTATTTCCCAAAAACTTTGATGAACTTGCCGACCCACTTAGAACAACGAACAGATTCTTAGATAACGTTATCATACCCGTAAATCTTCACTCGCCTTTGCCAGTCATTGCGTAAAATACGCTGTCATTCCTCAAATCCTTTATCTTAGGGGCTTAATGTGCCCGCATCCTTACAGCCCTCACTGGCATCACTTTTGTTAGCTCTTATTCCACAACTCTGAACTTCTTTACTTTTCAATTCGTGGTCGTTAATGAGTTGCCTTCATTTGAAACGTGGTCTGATTTCTATTTTATGTTTTAGTGTCGATAAGATTGGTAATTACGAGTACTTTTTGCAGTAACTTTGGCTATTGCGGGCTAGAAATCTTATTTAAGTTGTGTTGGTAGTTAACAATAAATTACGTATTACATTACAGTTTCATCAATATAGAGGCTTTCTTTATGTATATTGACCACCGCAAATCCGGATTCTAGGAATTTTGTATTGTTAGGGCGGACTGGTGTTAGCAACTTTTTATCAAGAAGTGTGGAGGAACTATCTCATATAAATTCTAAGAGTTTTATTAAATGTATATTTAGAAATGCTCGTGGTTAGCTAATAGCAGCCGCACGTGTCGATCTTCAAGGTTAAGCCGCGCTTGCCTAGTTGGGTCGGTGGATGGATACTTACCGAGTCCTCTCTGGAGCTCAGAAAGCCTTTTGACAGTAGTTATAGATAGTCAGGCACGTGAAATTCTGACAAACTGTCTATCAAGAGGTATTGTATTACCCAGACAAACTGGTCAACTCCATGTTATATTAGGTATACACTGATACTGGTAGCCGACTCCAACAAATTTGGAAAAGATTAGGCATTTTTTTGGCACCTTTATTGTCCCACATTACACAGTGCAGATTATAGAACAGTTACTGCGCAAGTGTTGATTATATCCCTTAATTAAGTAACGAATAACAATGTGCACCTCAGTTGTAATAACATCATTATGCGGTCACCAATTCACTGCCAACTGCTGTGATTATGACAATATTCGCCAGGAATGTTTGGTCGTAACGACCTATAGACCAATTTCGGTATACAACGGGTTGACCATTTTGATGATTATGGACTAGAACCTAACACAGTACTCAATCTAAACATGTGTGGTTTGATTTAGAGAAACATTAATTGTAATTTCGGAGCAATTACAAGTAGGACAGTAGCAACTCGAAATTACATATTTTACTACTTCTCCACTGTAATAATTCTTTGATGGTTATTTTCGCTGTAGAATCCAAGACAGTTATATTCATTCTCCGGGACACGTCGAGCTTCATTGTCTCGGCACTTTTTTGGTGGTCGCCTCTGTTGATTCTGGCTTTCAGAAGACACAGTGATTTAGGAATATTTCGGTTGGACCCAATAACATGATATGAGTCGTTCATATGCTATTAGAAAAATATCAATGCAAATTAATTTGCATCGTTCATTTGTAGCAAGAAGCAGTATTTATGAGGGAAAGGTAGAACGCTTTTTGAAAAACTTTAATGGTCGTAGATTTCTGCAAATCAAATTAGTGGATTAAGATTGTTGCATATAAGGCTTAGTATCACTCATTTCAAGGAATGCACCCAATAATATATGTAGTATAAAATATGTACCTATGTATATATTTCAGCTATGAAAATCTTGCGTTGCGCGTTGATGAGAAACATTATGAAATACCGTTTGTACAAACATTTTGTCCCTACAAACTATTTGTAACGTTTACACACAGTGTCGCGACGTCACCTGCATTCCTCAACATAATTTCGAGATAGCGTCATAGTTTCCATGGATCTATTGTCAAACAGACAGGCGTGGCGAACGCGAAGCGAGGCGTTTTGTAATGTATGGAATTGGATTCAAACAATTCCATACATTACAACTAAAAACACTTCGGATCGCATTCGCTTCGCCTGTTTGTTTGACAATAGCTTAAGAGAGGGTTCGCATAAAGCGCGCGTGATTTAGTAACACGCGTTTAAAAGAGCATTTGGTCCGATACATCCAAACGCGACTCTTTTCCTAACAAGCGTTCGTTAAGCTGGCTTCACGCCGAGTATAACTTCTAGTCACGCCGCGTCCAGTCGCACATGGCGCTGTGTTAAGGGAATGGTTCTGCGTAACTCTTGCTAACGCCTGGGGTGTAGCATCCTTGAGCGTGCTTGTACAGGCGCGACCACTTGCCGGTTGTTGCACGTCTCATGAGAAGCTAGCTTTTTTAAAGTCTTATTTCATGATTTTGGTTAGATCAAAAGTGTGTCAACTTTATCACAAAAGTGGATGGATCATATTCAAATAATGTGCTGGCGTATGTACGCAACGCCCACCGATCACCCAGTGTGTACCAGCTCTAAATGTAAGTGAGATGTGTCTTGAAATTGAAGTACTTCAAGCATGCAGTGTGCCGCGTGTGTCACATTAACAGAAAATAACAATGTCTGAAATGTGTACAGAAATATTGCTGTACAGTGCATCTTTAAATCATATGGCTATTTAAAGATATTCAATTAATGAAATAAAAACGTTTTGAAACTTCAATCTGAAATCTCATTCTTTCATCATCTCCTGGTAAGATCATGTAAAAAGTTTGACAAGAAAGTACATACAGAACATGACGTTTGTAAGCCCCTAAGCTAAAGGTACACCTAGAATATTTTCTAGTTTCGTTTTTAAGGCTCATAGGTAAACCTCTTATGGGAACAGAGTATAAGACGGGGACGCGAGATATGATGGGAAAACACACACTTAAGGCAAACTTAACACAACACTAAAGTAGCGCAAGCGCCAAGAGGACATCATTTGCAAGCAGCCATTAACAAAATTGCGTACCTTAGTTTCCGTACTCCGTGACTGCCACTTACTGCGACATTCCTGATGGATAAACCCAGTAACATTTTGCCCGACTAATTTTGCAATAAATTGATGCTTTCAACATACCTATTGCCCTTTATTTAGTTAAAATACAATTTAAAATATTTTCTAAGCAAAACTTTTAGAATTTTCATTTAAAAACCTATCTCGCAGCATCTTGCAATTTAAATAATAAAAATAAGCGTCGTATTTAAATAACGACTTCTTAGAACTTTATAAAACGCTTGGTTCTTACATTATTATGTAGAAGAGGAATACACACTGCTACACATCAAGCTATACAAAACCAGTTTGTCTTGGTCTCGCTTCGTACGATTTTTACATACAATGAACAGCCAGCTAATACTGGTTTTGCATAGCTCGATGTGTAGCCGTATGTACATGCTAACCTTCTTGGACCACCATTCATATATTTATGATAATCTTAGAAACTATTTGTATGAAAATGTCCTAAGAATACGATTTGCGGTTGAATGATTCATTTGGAATTATTTAAGTACAAATTGTTTTCCTTGTTTACTTTCTCAAGAAAAACTAATTATCCTAAAGATCATAAATATACAATCACACAAAATAAAATATCAGTAAAAAATTGGAAGAATGAAATCAGACGATCCTTTGTTTAGTTTTAATTTTAGTTTCAGTCGATAGGCCGTGGTAGGCCAAAATTATACACATCAGGATTAAAGTCATCAACTAAACTTATAAACTATCTGCGCCCAAAATTTTGTCAAAATCCGCTTCGTCGTTTCTGCGTAAAAGTGTAACAAACATCCATGCAAAGTTTCATTGTAAGAAGTAAGATAATAATTCCACTCAGTACTAAAAAGTTGGTCACACTAAGTGAAGCACTATCAAAATATTAAAGTAAATGTGTTAATAGACTTGAGCATTCACTAGTAACAGGACTTCGAGCAATCGATGTTTTGACAACAAACAGAGCCATCTTACTAGCCAACGCTCTCGTCGATAGTCGTCAAAAAATGATTCTTCATGAAGATGTCAGAATCGACAGTTGGCTAGGCAAAAAGCTCGCCAGAACGCACGTTATAATGCTCGCTTAAACGCTCTTTATGCTTTTTCTGTAATGAAACATTCACAAGAATGCTCACTACAAGAGAATGCTTAAGTTAATCAGCACCTTAACGCAATTAAAACCTCATTTCAAAGTAAGTCTATATGAAAGCACTATTCAATTACCATTATACAGCATCCCTGTACCATCTGCTCCAGTATTTGTTCTAATAAGCACTTACAACTTATCTCAGTATGACTTATTTCTCCAAGCAGAGAACTATGCGACGGACTTTTAGCCCAAGTTAATACTGCGTTCGTGAAACGAAAATTATGTCTTGTTGCGTAGAGATATGGTTTATTATTGTGTTAGCGACTGGCAAAGTTGGGTGGTGTTGAGTCAACTTAGACAAATGTTTGTTGAGGAGTTTCTGCACCTGTGCTCGTGTTATATGTCTCTGTCGGAAGATTTCTGCGAGCTGCTCTGACAATGATCGAAGATATCGCGGCTTTGACCTGATGTCTTTTCTCTTAAGTAGTCATGCTTGTGCCAGATTTTATTCCCTAAGGTTTAGACCGATACTATTTATTTTTTGTTTCCAAATCCCACGTGATAGGGCTTTCTTTTTTGTAAAATCATCAATTGACTCCTCCTGCCCTACTGTCATACTTGAACTGACTAACATTCACGGTGATCCTTCAATAGCCCATTACGATTCAAGGTCACGATTACCCAATGAGACAGTTCCACGACCCCAGAAGTAATAGGGCTTAAACAACGTTAACCTTCGCAGCTACTGATTTGATACTGTAAATTATTTTTCACACTACTTGCTCGTAAATGTCATATTATACGTCAGGCAAACCTACTGTAAAGCATGACATTATTCCCCCTCGCTCAAGCCGGGAATAATATATGTACTGAATTTCATTATTCCCGTGGGAATAATGTGATTTGTATTTGGAACCTCAAAGAAAACCTTATGAAAACTTTGACCAAGGTGTCGTATCAGTAATGGCGGCCGCTGGCAGCAACAGCTGATCGCTTACAGTGGTGCCAACTTCACGTTCGAAGGTTGTCGTACCACATCAAATTTCAAAAATCGAATTTATTTCCTCGCAGTAGGTGTGAAAAGCAGAGTACGCTCCTCGGGAGTAAAGCTGCCTTGTCTTGGGCTGACTTGTATCCCTCGCTACACTAAGGGTTCTTAACTTAATTCCCTCTTTTCACTCGGGAATTAACACTTGAACCTCCTCGCTGCGCTACGGAGGTTCACCCCAGAATCCTTAGTGTCGTTTCGGGATTCAATACGCCCGTGACGTAAGGCAATGCTTTACTCCCTTGGTACGTAATCTACTATTTCACTTAATGAAAGCTAAAATACCAGCGCATTAAAAAAAAGAAACAGGACTTTCTCGTTACGTAATTTCCAACTTTAACGCAAGCAAAGTTGCGGGCAAAATTGTAAAATAATAAATTAAATATTTCGATTAATTTACTTAATGCCAAAACATTATAGTATTTAAGGTTACAGGATTATTAACTTACTTTTCTCAAAAATAAAAAAATAAACACAGAGGTTATATCCACCGAATCCTATAAAACATTTGAAAGCATTAAGCCAAGATTTAAATATAATACAATTGACTTAGCCGAGGCTCCGTCAGCAGTACAAAAGTATGCAACCACTATATTTCGTCAACATTTACGAAGGGAAAATGTGGTGTAAATCTGAGAAAATCCTGCGGGTAGACGGCCCAAGACGCTCAAATAGGATCAGGTCAGGCTTTGTAAGGACGGCTTATCGGCAGCTGGGCTCCATGCATATTAAAACCACCTGCAGAACCAAGTTGAGCCAGAGAGAATATTCTATTAGTTTGAAAAGAACCCCAGGCGACGCGACGGAGCGAGCGAGCAAATTATTTTCTTCATTCTGATCTCTGGACAATATTACTGTAGGCTTTGCTATTGTAGTTTTTGCCGGCGACTTTCCCTCACGTAGAAATAATAGTAGATTACAGAACAAGAGGATAAAGCAGTATCTTATCGCTCCTCCCACCGAATAATATCGTAATCGATAAATTCAAATTTTACAGGAAAAATAAAACAGTGGTTTTTTATGATTATTGTAAAAATTGTCCAACCTAAGAGAATGATTTATATATCAAATGAAAGGTAATTTTTTATAGAATCATTCAAAATAAACGTATTTAATTATTATTATATAAGGACCAAGTTATTAAAGAAATTATATTTTACTGGATACGTTACAAAAACATTATTTCGTAACATAACATTACGATATTATTCGCGTAAAAACAAAAAGACAGCGTGCACAATAATAGTGTACTACAATGTTATTCGTTGAACAAAGACATCCAAACATAAATGGTAATAGACTGTAACTGGGATTTTCGCCGATATAATATGTATTCTATTTTGAATTATTGTTTTAATACTATATTATTCTTCAATTGCCTGTTAAGTAATATCCGTTATTAGAAATTTAACTTTCAATAAAACTATGAGTTTCTCATAAAAGAAAACCCATCATCATCACCACAGCCGGAAGACGTCCACTGTTGAACATAGGCCTCCCCCTTAGACCGCCACGCCGAACGACAATTCGCCACTTGCATCCATCGGTTGCCCGCGACTCTCACGATGTCGTCGGTCCACCCAGTGGGAGGCCTACCTGCGTCTTTCGGTCCGTGGTCGCCACTCGAGAACCTTTCTTCTTCATCAGTTGTCAGTTCTACGAGTGATGTGGCCTGCCCATTGCCACTTCAACTTGCAAATTTTAAGAGCTATGTCGGTGACTCTGGTTCTTCGCCGAATATCCGTGTTCCGGATTTTATCCCGCAAAGAAACTCCGAGTATAGCTCTTTCCATTGCTTGTTGAGTGACTCATAGTCTCTCTAAAATGCCAGCAGTCAAAGACCACGTTTCAGAGCCATAATTATGTAATCACTGGCAACACACACTGGTTAAACACCCTTGTCTTGAGACACTGTGGGATTCTCGATGAAAAGATAATATCACGTAGCTTCCCAAACGCTGCCCATCCGAGTTGGATTCTTCGGGCGACCTCTTTCTCGAAGTTGGACCTACCTTACTGAACAATCTGTCCAAGGTAAGTATACTGGTCTACAACTTCGAGCCACAACCGATACGGATGCCACGTTCGTCATGACTTTCGTCTTGCTCATGTTCATTTTAAGGCCGACCCGTTGGGAAACGATACTGAGGTCGCTGAGCATAGCATTGAGGTGATCCAACAATTCTGCCAGGATGACTATATCATGCAAATGCATGCATGCAATCATGCAAAATGAAGGTGAGTGATGTATAATGTATTCGCCATTGATGTTGATGCCGAGTCCGTTCCATTCCAAGAGCTTGAAAACGTCCCCCAACGCGTTCATGAACAGTTTCGGAGAAATAACGTCTCCCTGTCTCACGTCTTTCTGCAATCGGATTGGTTTCGTGCTCTCTTCCTGAAGTCGGATGGACATGGTGGCGTTTCTATACAAACACTTTAACTTCGATATACCTATAGTCGATATGACATCGTTGGAAGGACTGCAATACTGCCCAGGTTTTGATTAAATGGAAGGCTTTTTCATAGTCCACAAACGCTACATATAATAGCGAAATATACTCCTCTGTCTTCTGTATAACCTGGCGTAGCGTGCGTATGTGATCTATGGTACTAAAACCATTTCTGAAACTGGCTCGTTCGGGAGGCTGGAAGTCATCAAACCAGCGTTCGAGACGGTTCGTAATCTTCAGCTTTGTCATTTGGCTTTGCCCAATAGACGAATTCTTTGCGAAGACTTTTGAGCCCTGGTTCCGCTCGATTGCCTCTTTGATCCGTGACATACTATAGACACGCAGGTCACGTCGTCGCATTGATTTAGAGATTCGTCTATTGGGTTTCCCATATTCCGACATATCAGCTAAAGATTGCAGCCTCATCTCGGTCTTGCATCAACTTGATGGTTCCGTTCGAGAACTTTTGAGGATTATTGCGGCGCGGGGTCTTAAAGAACTTGGACCCCACAGCTAGGACAGTTTCCACCAACCCATTGTTAATCTCGTCCACAGTTTTGCATTCGGTTAGGCACTGGAAGCGATTGTGCGGTTCGAGTTGAAAGACGTCTTCGGGGTTCTGGATGTGGGCAGGACCAGGTTGGAGCGTGGACTTTACCAGGCGAGACCTTTCAAGCACCTTTCAAGATCGCTACAGGTTTTTACATTGGCGATCATTGAGACATCACTGAATATTCGCTTCTTGGTCGTCATGATGAAGTCGATCTCATATCTGGTAGTACCATCGGGACTCATCCACCTCCTGGATAGCCGCTTCTGGAAGTAGGAGTTCATTAAATGAATTTCTTCTTTTGCGACGAAGTCGACCAGTCGCTGGCCCCTATGATTTCCCTGCCCATACCCAAATGCCAACCACTCTCAACTCATTGCCATTCCGTGAGCCCACATTCGCGTTGAAGTCCCCCATAACAACGGTGAAGTATGTTTCGGAGGTATGTATGGCCTCAGATATCTCCTCATACAATGCCTCTACTTCATCATCAGAATGTGTCCAGATCGGCATCCACCTGTATGACCTTCAACGGATATCGGTTGGTTATTCTGAGAATAAGGTATGCTACCCTGCTCGACACACTGTTGACATTCATAAAGTTGTTGATGAGGGACCTGTAGACGAAAAATCCAACACCACCCTGGTATTTACGGTAGAAGAGCATGTTGCCGGAATCTAGAACTATGGTATCCTGACCCTCTCTTCGGGTTTCAGATAATCCCAAGATATCCCAGCGCATTTTTCTCAATTCTTCCTCTACCTCGATAATCTTATCATCGGTACTAAGTGTGCGGATGTTGTGTGTTGCCAGGGCCCCAAGTGTTGGGGTGGTATGCCACATACTCGGTATTATTCTATTCCTTTCTTTATCATTAGAAAAAAAAGAAAGCGATGCGAATGCTTGTGGCTCGTGTTAATAGATAATACAGCAATCGTAGATTGAGTGTAGATATCACCTCGGTAAACTATTGTAAAAGTAATTGCAATTTTTTTTTAATACATAATTATATAGTAACCAGTATTAACCATAGTTTTGAAATAAAATTTCTACAGGAATAGTATTGTTAAAAAACTTTACTATAAAACGAGTTTGCTGTTCTTACTCGAATAATATCGTTATCGTAACATACTGAAATTCTTATTATGAGTGCTATCCGTAATCACTAGAAGCGAGGTTATTCGCGTAAATAAGTACAATATATCTGTAACGGAATATTAAGGCTATGGTTAATAAAAAAATGCTAATTTGGAATGTACTCATAGGAAAAATGTAAAAAAAATTGACAACGTGTAAGAGAGTACGTACATGATGAATATGCAATAAAACGCAAAGTATCGTTATATCACATTACGATATTATTCGGTGGGAGGAGCGTTATGTTATGGGCATATTGAAGCCCGAGCATCACGGGAGGTTCAAGAGTTAATTCCTGAGCGAAGCGAGGTCTCTATTAATTTATTTATCGGTTTTGGTTTGCATTACATAATTATAAGATTACAATTTGTTGTTTATGAGTAGGTGTTGTGAAAAAAAGATGTAGTTTCTACTTCCTTTATATTGCTTTTAGCAAAAACAGGGTAGCAAATAGACAGATATACTATAAATTACTAGCTTTACACGAATACAGTTGATAACAATATAACTCTCTAGTAATATCCTTTTTTAAAACGGCTTACAAAGGTAATAAAATTCTAAGTTGCGCTTTCCAAACCCTGAAAATATTTCCCAGAAAGATTTTAAAATTTCTCACCAAATTTAAAATTTTCCAGATCGCTCCCTTTATAAAGAGGAATCTAGAAAGTGCCTCTTTATATGCTAAGTGACGGAACGCAATAGCAATACGACTGCGCTTCTGTATGCACACGACTTTATACGTACACCTTTGAATAATAAGTGTAAAGGTATTATCACACTAATATGTAAATATTATAGATCACCGTGCAGTGGTGGCCCATTGGTATCGGTCCCGACTTACGAGTTGTAGGTCGTGGGTTCGAACCCCGCCAGGCGTATTACTTTGTGTAATTTATTTCATCACCACTGCTCTCAAAACGGTGAACGAAAACATCGTGAGGAAACCGGCATGTTTTAGAACCAAAAATTCGAAGATATGTGACATCTACCAATCCACACTGGCCCCGCGTGGTGCATTATGGCCCACTTCCTCTCTCAGAGAGGAGGCCTGTGTCCCAGCAGTGGGAACATTATAGGCTGATGATGATAGATCACCGTCACCACATAAGTGCTGAACTCGTGGCTTAAGAATTACTACTAAAATTATAATCCATTCTTAAGGTCAAGCCGCGCTTGTCAAGGTCGTTCTGTAGATGAGTAGTTATATTACTATACTATTACATATCAAGTTTTCTCCGTACGGGCATTAAAGCGGTTTAGGGTCCGCTCGCCCCTTGGATCTTGCCCCTTATGATTAAAATGACCGACTCGCCCCCTTCACTTTTAGATACGCTGACTCGCCCCCGATTGTTAATAAGTTAAAAGTACTATAAGCAACACAAGTTTTTAAATCTATACATATAATAAAATAGTAGGAAAGTCAAAACTGTACATTGATTATTTTTTTAAAAGAATACTTGGGGTGTGATCTATAATCGATACCGAAGCCAGAAATATAGTTTTTAGAATTTTTGTCTGTTTGTCTGTTTATCTGTTTGTCTGTTTGTCTGTATGTATGTCCGGGATAAACTCAAAAAGTACTGGACGGATTTGAATGATTCTTTTTTTGTTTTATAGGTATTAAGTCTGGTCAAAACATAGGCTATAATTTATTTTGGAAACTTGAACACCTGGCGCAGAACCGCAACAGACTAGCTAAACTATAAGAGATACAAAAATGGTGCCATAGCAAAAATTGTTCCACGTGATGAGCATTTTCTGCTGAGAGAATAAATTTGAAGATCTGGAACACCTGATGTGGAACTCCAAGAGCCTCGCTACACTATAACAAATACAGGAATGACGTCTTAGCCAAGTTGTTCGGCCTGGTGAGCACGCTCTGTTGACATATATAAATTGAAAATCTGGAACACCTGATGTGGAACACCAAAAGCCCAGCTAAACTATAACATATATAGAATCTACGTCTTAGAAAGAGTTGTTCAGCCTGATGAGCATTCTCTGTTGACGTGTAAAAATTGGAGATCTGGAACGCAATGTTGAACAACAAAAGCCCAAGTGTTTCTTTTAAATTGGCCAAAAGGGAGAAATCCGCATCTATAAGAGATACGGGAAAACTTTCTTAGGAACCTTTAACTCTTTTTTGAAATAAAAAAAATATTCTACTGGCCAAACACATATTAATTATTTACCCGGGCTCTTGGAGTTGGGTATCAGACTTTGCAGATCTTCGATTTTGACGACCCCGTTGTCGCTGACATAAGCAACAAGATTCGCGTACGAAGTCGCGGGCAGAAGCTAGTATTTAAATAAATGTTGTTTGCTTACAACTTCGAGCGTCTATTCCCATTTCTCCCTACTGGCTTTAACACCAGTGAGGCGAGGCTATTAGAAGCTTACAAAAAGTATTAGGCTAGCATGAGTTCAAGGTAGTCTGTATTTAAATAATTCTAAAGTTTACCTGAAACTGCCTTGTTCTTTGACTATCCAACAAACAACAAGTACTAGGCTAACATAAGTACAAAGTGGTAGTCATATTTTTGGGTAGATATAAAGATTACCTGAATTTGTCTTGTGCAACATTAACAAGCAAAAGTACTAGGCTAGCATAGGCCCAAACCGGTATGTATTTATATAATTCTGGGTAGGTAGTTTATTAGTTGAATGTTTTTTTTTAATCATGAACTGGGTCCGGGTTGACTAAGGTTAAGTTAGGTTCGGAATCGACCCAGAAATATTAAAAAAAATACCATTTTGAACTTATGCTAGCCTAGTACTTTTGCTGGTAAGTGAATGAACAAGATAATTTCAGGTAATCGACCCAGAAATATTTAAATAAATAACACTTTGAACACATAATAGCCTAGTACTTCTGGTAGTAAGTCAATGAACAAGACAATTTCAGGTAATTTTTCAACTTTGAACTTATGCTTCCTACTATTGCTGATTACAGCCACTGTCTAATTGTCCTTATTTTCGCGATATCTTTAGTTTTTTTGCGAAAATGTGGTCTCACAAATTGTCTTACGACGTAATACAACTCTCTCAACAGGTAGCACAAACCATCAAACAATCACAAGTATCACGACGAGTTTGTGAGATTACAAATATAGTTGACTAAAGTAATCAAACGTAGTGTTATTCTTACTGTAAGCAGTTTTCTGTCTGACTGTACCTTTCCTGGTTAAATTTCAATGGAAATGCCACAAGGGGAGTGGGTACACCAAAATAATTATTTTAATGTCAATTTTCAACTCGCCCCTTCATAAGGGGCGAATGGGTACACCAAAATAAATAAATACGGAGCGAGTCGGTCATTTTAATCATAAGGGGCAAGATCCAAGGGGCGAGCGGACCCTACACCATTAAAGCCGTTAATTCTGTTTGTAGACCTTTAACAGTCATTTGACAATCTGCCATCCAAATACACAATACAGATCCATTTGGAAAACGTCACGGAATGTTCATTACCTATTGTTGTATAGGTACTAAAACCTTTTCCAGAATTAATACTTTTCTGAAAACCGTATCAAGATTAGTTCAGCCAAATACGAGATAATCGCAAACAAACATACATAATAAACACACAGTCCGAACTGACAACCTTCTTTTATTCTTGAAGTCGGTTGAAAAAGATTTAAAGATCTTGTCAATAAAGCATCTAGGTAACTTATATAATGATGATAAATAATTTCTATTAATTAGATATCTTATCAACCATTGACCTTAAACTTGTGAAGACCTTGTTTATCAGCAAAAGATAACGGGTCAACAAGCGGTTATCAATACGAGCAAATACCTAGCTTCACATAGGCATTTTACTGATTAAATGAGACATGTAAATTGCAATAACTAAGTTATGATTTTCCTGTGACTGTAATATAAATCTTATCTTTGTTAATTGCTGCAATTTTAAATGAAGTATTTATCTTGACGTCGAGTATTAGGTAACTCGACGTCCGTCAACGAAAACACAGGCCTATTCGATAGTAACTTGAAACTTATGACTGAACCCTACTCCTTGTTAGATCTGAATTCGTATGTTCTAACGAGTATGACGGGGTAAAAGCCTGCTGGGGTCGCGGGACTTATTTCCATTACCGTGATCCCGGAACATAAAGGGCTATTGAAGGACACCGTGGATCTTAGTCAGTAG
Source organism: Agrotis ipsilon (assembly GCA_028554685.1). Lineage (NCBI taxonomy): Eukaryota > Metazoa > Arthropoda > Insecta > Lepidoptera > Noctuidae > Agrotis > Agrotis ipsilon. Next base: position 3,371,518 of record CM052961.1, on the reverse strand, counting down.
AAGTCTGACAGTCCCTCCCGCCCTGCCCGGGGTAGGAGGACTCATTTGATAATTTTACCACGATAACAAAAAAAGTTCTAACTAGTAACATCACATTGCCAGTCGGGACAATAGTCCAATCATATTGTCAACAAGTTCGAATCAATAACTAATCTTGTGCCCGGGGTCAAGAATAAGAAACGACCGAAAAGTCGGCCGTAGCTACGGGTTTTGGGCTTAGTAGTCTGGGCCCGAGTCGACGGCGCATCGTGTTCATGCGCCTGAAGAAACTTTCCGGAAACTGACGGGGTCTCTTTATCGCGAAATGACTACCAGACTTCCAGAACTATGTAAACAGATTACCGCAGCCCGTGAACACAAAGAGCATCCAAGAAACGGGGTGGTTTTTAGTCTGATTCGTACTTCCTTTGATGCAAAATTTTTAATAAATTCTCCACGTAATAAAAAACAAAGAAGGTATGAAGATGATTGTAAGAGTTTTGGTGTGTTATAAAACTATACATGGTCACCCATCCACTTACTGACGTCGGCAAACATTACTTGACCTTGTGTATCGACTCACGTGGTTTTTATTAATTGATTAATCGAAGTTTTGATTAATTATTAATGCTGGCTCTTATCACCGTTAATATTCATTCATGCCTAAAAATCAAAATCATAAACCATGGGAAAAATTGTAAACATTTATACCTATAAACCAAATAAAACGAACTGATAAGTTTCATATAAAATCTATTTGATACTAAGATTGCGCATTGGCCTCAAAGCCTGTGAAAATGATTTGATGATGTGATGTTAACTCTAAAGTATAAGCAATAAAGAATAAATTCCATTGTCATACGAATCAGTCTTATAACTAGGCTGCTTTGGGTTGAGTCGCCGCTTTCATTTCATTCATCTGAAAAAGAAAAAAACAACATGTTTTATCGGAAAAACACGTTAGACGTCTGATAGGGGAGAGTGGAAACAGAAACGTTGCGTCGAGCCCAAGTAAAATGAGATAAAGGCAGTAACATCATGATTATGAATAAGAAAAACACTTTTATAAGATACCGGTAGGAATTCGGCAGAAAAGTTTTTGATTGCGGCAGGTAATGGCCAATGGCTTAGTGACCAAAAGCCCGTTACGTTAACTTATAAGTTTATCGTCATGCAATTTCCTTATGGACATCCATATAGTTTTTTTTTTGGATCTTAGCGTCTAGAATGGCTAGACATAAAACTTTGACTCGACATAAAAATACAAAGCACCAATCTACTCGTCGGCTAAACCAGTTACATAAAAAAAATAGCTCGTAATTTTGCATTATAGTTGATAATTTGGCCGTAGACTGAAGGAATTTAAGTTACTCCACTTTAGCAAATACTAATCCGATGTCTTAATCTGTGTAATCTTAATCAGAATTTCAAATGTAATAATATCGGTTACAATTGAATAAGACAATGTTATTTTTTTTTAATTTTGAGTCTCTAAAACCAAGAATACAATTATTTAAAATCGTAGTCATTGAAATAATTATCTTTGGGCAGATCACCTTTTTTATCTTGATCTTAAGCCGAACGATAAAAAAAAGTTATTACTAAAGAACATTTTTTCTTACCGTCTTACTAACGTTGTCGACAAATTCATTGAAATTCTTCTTGATGACATCGGGGTCGAATGCTTGAGAAACTTGGCTGTTCACTGTCTTTCCAAATTCTTGGATCTGCTTCTGCATGGTCTCGAGATAGTTTTTGCTGTCAGCTGGGGGAGCATCGCGTTTCACGAAAGCTTGGGTCTGAGGAAGGAAGAACATTTGTTAAGATGTAATCTAGCATGATTGATATTCCCTAAGGTAGAAAAAAAAGTTGCGTTACACAGTTCTATTCTCATGGATCAGGTTAAAATCTTCCCTGGAACACAGGCCTCCTCTTTGTGAGACGTAGTGGGCCATAATAAACATGCGGGCCCGTTGCGGGATTATAGAAATCACATGTCTTCGAATTTTTGGTTCTAAGTCATAACGGTTTCGTCAAGATGTTTTTCTTCAGCGTTTGAGAGCATTGTTGATGAAATGTAAAAAAAAAGTAATGAGCCTGACTGAGTTCAAATACACGGCCTGCAACTCGTAACTCAGGGACGATCCCACCGCTCTTACATCTTTACACAAGGTTTAATAACTTAGTAATAGTACTTATAGTTGCTGATGCCAAAGAGTATATCCTCATAGAAAAAAATCAGTTTGAGGACGAAACCTTCATACTTCAAATCCCGTATTTGATAGGACACTTTAAGAAAAATCTTGAACTTCTAGACATAGAAGCTCTGTCGTTGATTAAAAAAACGTTTTTGAAACTACTAAAAGTTCAACAAGGATTTCTGCGTAACTTATTTTTTTCTGCTTATACGTCAGTCAGTACAGCAACACATAGAAGTTAATTTTAAACTTGAACTACTGTTAACAAGACAATAAAAGTTTTCTAAGGCCCGTATTCGGCTCCCCTAAAACAGGTTGTATTTAAAAAATATATATATAAAATGTTGAAATAAAACTTACGCTAACAAGGCACACGGCCAGAAGGACGATCAATAACTTGTTCATGATGAAATATTAGTATTAGGCACGTCTTTACGATGCAACAACACAATGCACACTGGATTTCAGACTGCAGACATTCTCTTTATCTTGATGCCGACCGGGAGGCGATGCATGGACCTACTTGTTATCATAACGACCCCGGGTCGTTTGTCCTAGTTAATTAACAAATGAGTTTGTAGCAAACAGTAATTTGCTGGAGACTTCGGACTTGACTTACTTAGAAATTGAATCCTGTGTAATGATCTGTTGTATGCTTAACAAAGGAAATAATTTTAGAGTGTTTACCGTGCGGCATTTTAAATAAACTTGTAGTCGATTTCGTTCGCGTTAGCAGGGGCCTTAGTCAAACAGCATACGACAGTAAACGACAATCGTTATCGTTCATCAGTCACCAATACATTTTCAACTTTATACCCCAGCACGTAAAGTTGAAAATCTATTAAAACTGCTAATCGATAACGAACACAACCTTCAATAGATTTTCAACTTTACGCGCTGGGGTATAAAGTTGAAAATGTATTGGTGACTGATGAACGATAACGATTGTCGTTTACTGTCTTATGCTGTTTGACTAAGGCCCCAGGACACAGAACAAATATTTGTATGATCTGCAAGCAGTTGTTCCGGGTCTGGGTGTTTGTTTCTGTGAGTTTTTATATCTCTGCAGACGCATAGACCCTCGATACAGGGAAAAACCTAAAGGCAAATGGCAAAGATTAACTTTTTTTAAATTTGGTCTAGTAAATCTTTCAAGAATTTTTCACCTTATTACTCTTTCGCACTAAAACTATTGAACGGATTTAAAATTAATTTAGTAATCAAGGAGTTTATAACTTGAATTAGCATAAATAATTATTCGCTAATATTTTTAGCTCGTTGCTATAATTAGGTACTAATAACTCGTTGCCCAGCGCGATGTTCCCGTGAGTTAATTACAAAACTTTACGCGGGCAACGTCACGGGAAAAACCTAGTTTACGACATGAGTTTTACAATATACTGTAGTGTCATCATCAGTGTACTTAGTAATTCTAGCTGTAGCCAGCGGCTTCATCCTCTACAACTCGAAAATTATCCCATAGGAACTTAAATTGAGATAAAAATTATCCTATGTGTTAATCTGTTAATAAACTATATGTGTACGTAATTTCATCCAAATACGTTCAGAAGCTTTTTCGTAAAAAAGTAACAAACATCCATCCATCTAAAAAAAACTTTCACGTTTTCAATATTGATTTACTCGCTTTGCTGATAAAATGAAGTCGTCGATTGATGTAGGTATACCGTTATTTCTGTTGTATCTTCATTTTTAATGCGTTGCCCCCAAATTTAAATTCCTCCAATTTCCTGGGTGCATTTACAAACATAATAAAATCACAGGCACTTGCCCTGGCCTGGAACCACTTTCAGGTGAAATATTTGTTCCGTGCGGGAATCAAACCCGAAACACGCAGCACATAAATCAATCTATCAGCCGCTACATACCTTGCGCTGTCAGAACTGTGTCATTGATTTATTTGACTGCTATGCCGGGAGTCGTGGGTTCGATTCCCACCCAGGACAAATGTTTGTGTGAAGAGCATGATCATTTGTTCTGTGTCTGGGTATAATTTATCTATAATATGTATGTATTTAGAAATATATAATGTTTATCAGTTGTCTAGTACCCATATCACAAGCTCTGCTTAGCTTGGGACTAGATGGCGTTGTGTGATAGTTGTGGAATATTATTATTATTATTTTTAGTCCCGCACCCACCGCTTCATACGGGTGAGGGGTCACCCGCCTGCACTTTTACTTTTTCCAAAATCCAATGAGCCCTTGGGTTGGTCCCTGAGTACTGGTTGCAGCGGAATAAACTATCAGACTCGTACTGACTAAAATCCAACCTTTGTTCCTTCAATAGCCCTTCACGGTTAGCTGTTAAGACTCGCTAATTGCTATTCCCCTTACATACAAACTTTACCTCTGTATAATATTATTATAGAAGGAGACTAGTAGAGTAGCTTTTTTCAGAGGTTTCGCGTGTCTCGAAAATTATAGAATATCGGGATAGACACATTTAAAACTTTTCTGTCATATGTGTTATTCTAAGTAAAGAAAGGCAAACTATCTGTGTACCTTTCATTAAAATTCATTCAGTAATTTTTGTGTGAACTGTAAGTAGAAACATTAATTAGTCCATCCATCCTCAAACTTTCGCTTTTATAATATTATAGTTAGATTACATTGGACAGATAATTCATCGGTAGGCTACAGAAATATCTAACTAAGATTACTAAGTTCGGCAAAATATTATTCTTCAAGAAATTACCAATAGCTGTTACATCTTCTTCTCCTCGTGTCACTAGGAGCTGGAACTGGGTGAGATACGTGAAGAGCTATTTAAAGGATTGCCGTAGATTGTAGTCAACACAGGTCCTTCCAGGTCTTCCCACTCTGGGTGGGAAGACTCATTTAATCATTTTACCAAAAAAAAAGCCTAGACCTGGGCAATCACTAGATTGGACTTGTGCTCTACTAATAGAATGACAGTGTTGAGAGATAAGCTCGCCCCATCTCAGGGAACCAAGACACCGGAGTCATGAAATTGTTTTAAAAAGGGCACCATGGCCTTAGAACGCAAAGGGAATGAAACATAACCATTACTATTTAGGATACCAAGAGCGTGTGGCGTCTCTGGAAAAATATTGAAATTCTAACTGTTGCCAGCGGCTTCACCCGCTACAACTCCAAAATTATCCCAGGGGAACATAAAATCGGGATAAAAACTAGTGTTAGTACAGGTTATAAACTATCTGTGTACCAAATTTCAGCCAAATTCGTTCAGTAGTTTTTGCGTAAAAGAGTAACAAACATCCATCCACACATACAAACTTTCACGTTTATAATATTATTAGGAAGTAGGATAGGATTTAAAAATATATTAGGATGAAGAGAGTTAATAATAAAACCAAATAATTAAGCAGACGTATAAATTATTTATTTAATTTAGTTTTCTGAAAGATAAGTTTTCTGGAAGAAGCAGATTAATTTTGATGTTTTATTTTATTGTTTTATTTGAGGTATTTTATGTGGTCATAAAAATCAGTCTTAAACATAAAATTAGGCTGCTGGCTGGGCAGCGGGCTGGGCTTCTCCTCCTTGTGGTTTCACCAAACTATCAACCTGAAAAAGAAAGACACCTTATTTTTTGCTACACAGTATTAGTTATTCACTTGAATCGCGGGCGCATAAAAAACAATTAAGGAATCTACTCTCTAACTCCGTCAACCAAGATACGGACCAGTATGAAAGCATCTGGAAACACTTTTGTGTCACCTCTACTACCGGGCCTTAGTCAGCATACGACAATCGTTATCGTTCATCAGTCACCAATACATTTTCAACTTTATACCCCAGCGCGTAAAGTTGAAAATCTATTGAAGTTCACAGATCGTTTTCGTTTGTTTCGTTCGTTATCGATCAACAGTTTTAAATCGATTTTCAACTATACGCACTGAGGTATAAAGTTGAAAATGACTGTTAAAAATGACTGATGAACGATAACGATTGTCGTCTGCTAACGTCTGCTGTTTGACTAAGGCCCACCATTACTTTTAAATTCATAAGTTTTGACATCATACCGGGACAAGAGTCCAATGGTGTTGGCAAAAATTTTCGGTTTGTCCTAGTGCCCAACCAAAAAACTAATCGAAGACTAAAAGGCGACTATCACAATAAAAATCCATAGAGGCTACATGCGTCAAAGGGATACCAAAGTAGTAAGGTATTTAGGACACGACGCAAGTCTCCGTATACCAAAGTAGTAAGGTGTACGGAGACTTGCGTCGCCTTGTGTACGAAGAGGCTCAAATGTAAGGCCTCCAGTCAGCGATATTTATCCGTCCTCACAAACCTTCACATTTATAGTGAAAATACTTACGGCTTTGCTAGCTGTGTCAATGGCTTTATCGATATTCTTCTTAATTTCATCCAGGTCGAAAACAGTTGAAGTTTGATTAATGACTGAGTTGGTAAACTGATTAAGGGTGTTTTTCAAGGCTTCTAGTTGTGCCTGTAAGTCTGCATTTGTTGGGACATCGCGTTTCACGAAAGCGTGAGCCTGTGTGAAAAACAAAAAACATTAGACAGAAAAAAATCTCTATTATTTTAGGGGCCTTAGTCAAACAGCATTCGACAGTAAACGACAATCGTTATCGTTCATCAGTCACCAATACATTTTCAACTTTATACCCCAGCGCGTAAAGTTGAAAATCTATTGAAGTTCACAAAACTTTTTGCGTTTGTTTCGTTCGTTATCGATTAGCAGTTTTTAATAGATTTATACAATGCGTACTTTAGTTTGCCATACAATATGATGAATGTATTAACTGTGTTAATAAAGAATTTTATTTATTTATTTATTGGATACCGAATCAAAGATACATTATGCTTTGTTTTAGCGACTTTTATGTCGAAATTGACTGGCCTCATAGTTTCACTAGAAAATAAATCTCCATCTGCCGTGTGCCATTTCTTACATCAAGGCCTTTTTTTCCGAAATAACTGAACCGATTTTGATATAAGCTTTGATACTTTATTTAGTCATACATATATTAGAAAGGACTTATAAAAAAAAAAAAAAAACTGTTTTTATGGTAAATTGGTCTTATTTAACGGTAACACTATGATTCTAATTTAATTAAAATGCTTTTTTAACTTTTTGGACCAACATAATTATCCTGCCTACCTATGTATAAACTTTTAATAAAATCGATTCCTATAATTTTCGAAAAAAGGAATGCGAGTTTGTATGAAATGGTACCTATTTGGCGAACACGTTGGTTAGTAAAAAAAATAAAAAGCTAAAATAAACAGATTTATAATTTTGACGGAAATTACGAAGGTCTAAATAAATAATTTAAAATAAAAAAAGGTTGTGGGCTACACAATTTAAATTAATTTCGCAGTCAAACTAATTTCTTGCCGTTAAAATTACAGAAAAAAATACTCACGCTGACAAGGCACATGGCCAAAAGGACAACTAACAGTTGCTTGTTCATGGTGGATTGTATGTCTTTACAACTCAACAACACAATGGTTACTGAGCCTTCATTATCCACCATTCCCCTTTATCGTAACGCCTGGAGCCAATGTTTAGACAGCTTATCATAATGACCCCGGGTCGATATATTTTTGGCAATTACCAGAAATTCAAGCTAACAGTAATTTAGTTAATGATTACCAAACATATCAGACAATTCTAAAGAAAACTGACGTAGTATTTTGTTTATAGTTTAAAGGCATTTGACACACAGAACGCTAGCGTGGCGTGTCTTTGGCGTGCTTACTTAAACAAGCCTTCGCAAGTCTCCGAAACTTAACGACTCTAGGTAACCAAGTCACGCGTAAGTGGATGCCAAAGTCCAAAGGTATCGGACTCTTCCGTCGCCTAATGTACGAAGGGGTTTTCTATGAAAGTATACATTTATATTACGTACTAGCTTCTGCCAGCGACTTCGTACGCGAATCCAGTTGCGTATGCCAGCGACAAAGGGGTCGTCAAAATTGAAGATCTGAAACGTCTGATGTCGAATTATTAGAGCCTGAGGACGGGAAAACAACGGGTCGCGCATGACGATTCCAGACGTTCCAGATCTCTTAACTCAGTCAGCAGAAAATGCTCATCAGACTAAACAACTCTTGCTAAGATGTTATTCATATAATAAATAAATAAATCTTTATTCAAACTTAAAATTAGTATCAATAAATTACAAAATTTGCCTTGATTAAACTGTATAGATCTTACAATGTTAGATGCCTGTACTAGGATAATCCTGTATCACAGGCGCAAGGAGATCAAACAACAGAGTATTTGTAGAACATAAGTTTCTTTTTTTACAATATTTAAAAGCATTCAATGAAAAAAACATATTTGACAAAGTATATATAAATAACTAAAATAATATTAATTTAAAACTAAAATTAATATTATTTTAGTTAGTTAATTTAAAACTAAAATTAATATTATTTTAGTTATTTATATATGTATACTTTTTCAAATATGTTTTTTGTTTTTCATATACATGTTATAGTGTAGCTAGGCTCTTGGAATTCCACATCAGTTGTTCCAGATCTCAATTTTCATACGTCAATAGAAATTGCTCATTAGGCATAACAACTCTTGCTAAGACGTCATTCCTATATAAATGTTATAATGTAGCTGGGCTCTTGGGAGTTCCACATCAGGTGTTCCATATCTTCAAATTTATTTTCTTAGCAGAAAATGCTCATCACGTGGAACAATTTTTGCTATGGCTCTATTGTTGTATCTCTTATAGTTTAGCTGATCTATTGTAGTTCTGCATCAGGTGTTCAAGTTTCCAAGATAAATTATAGCCTATATGTTGCCCAGACTTATAGCTATACAAAAAAAACAATCATATCCGTCCAGTAGTTCCGAAGATTAGCGTGTATGGAGTAACTTCTCCCGTTTTCTTAACATTTCCCTTCACTGCTCCGCTCTTATTCATTGTAGCGTGATGAAAAGTATACTATAACTAGCGCAGGAATATGAAACATAATTGTACCAAGTTTCGTCAAAATCCGTCGAGTAGTTTTTGTTTCTATAACGGTTATACAGACAGACGGACAGACAGACAATAATTTTATTAATTGCATTTTTGGCATCAGTATCGATCCCTCATCGCCCACTGATAGTTGTTTTGGAAATATATTTAATGTACAGAATTGACCTCTCTACAGCTTTATTATACTACTATACTACGATAAAAACAGGCGTAGACACCAGACAACAAAGAATGTTTTATGGTCTCTTTTGATTCACCAGATCCTGTCTGCCACAAAAGGGTTATAATTATTTACCAAACTTGTGAGCAAATCTCCTGAACTTAGTCTTTGGTCAACTGGACCCACTCAAAATGAACCCGCGGTATCACTGGACCCAATCACATTTTAGAATCGGTCAAATGGTTACCGCTACCCAATTTTGTTATAAAGTAGTAAACAGTCACGAAATTAAACCGAATCTTTTGTTTCTTAGTTTTGTGGTTTCAGATTTATTGAGAAAAAAAATTTTGCACTCGAGTGTTCCTATTTTTTTTTTTTTTATCGTTGTAAAATCATCAAATGAGACCTCCAACCCCGGGCAGGGCGGGAGGTACTCTCAGACTTGTACTGACTAAAATCCACGGTGTCCTTCAGTAGCCCTTTATGTTCCGGGGTCACGGTAATAGAAATAAGTCCCGCGACCACTCGAGTGTTCCTAGTGGTAATTTTAAACAATTCAAATAGTGTGAATTTGGGCCCACTAAACATACGGAGATAATATTATTAGTCAAATGTAACTCGGGTCTGTAAGCGTATTATAATCAGTTGACCAAAAACTCGAGTGCGAAAAACCGAATTATTCCTTCAATTTTCTTTTACGTTCCAGGGCCGCCGGCGCCTTGTCCTTTTAGGACAGACCCGCAACCCATCATTAAAATTTAATCTTTACCAACAGAGCAAGCTAAATAACAACTTTCCTAAAGTGATTCTAAGGGTTGCAAGGGTAGGAAAATTAAAAAATAAAAGTGGAAAATGTATAATAAATATTTTATTCTACATTGATATGATTCTTGTAAAGGTTAAATGCAGCGTAATACAGATTTGGTAGGATACAGATTTTGTGGTTTTTATTAGAAAATATATGATCTGCTAATAGGCTATTAATAAATTATTATATTTGGTACAAATCAGTCTTGTTTACTGGGCTTTTGTTGCTTCTCCTTCTGCTGCTGGTTTGAAGCTAGACAACTGAAAAAGAAACAAAATACATTATTTAATTTATTCATGTTAAAATTTATAGGTGTCATCAATTTTTAATTATGACAAAGTCCAGGTCATATCAAAAACTTAGGAGAGAAAAAGAAAAGACATGTTATTGTTTTACAGGTTTATTCAATTTTGCCATCACTAGGATCTTCACCTGGTGGATGAATGTACGTTTATAAATATTTAATTTCACATTAAACTGAAATGGTTACGATTAGCACAGTGACTGAGCAATTGGACTGCTTCGCAGCGTGTCACGGGTTTGATTCTCGCACGGAGCAAATATTTAAATAATCTACAAATAGTTGTTTCGGGTCTGGGCATTTGTATATGTGAGTTTATACGTTTGTAAACGCATAGAAATTCCCAATGTGGGGCAACGTTTAATTTAAAGAAAAGAAGCATCCGATTTTTTTTTTTTTGTAAGTAGATCATAAAATGGTCGCGGGACTCATTCCATCAACGTGACCCCGGAACATAAAGGGCTATTGAAGGATACCGTGGGTTTTAGTCAGTACAACACACAGTCCTTCCCGCGCTGCCCAGGGTGGGAGGGCTTATTTGCTGATTTTACCATGTAATAAAAAAAAGTAGATCATTAAAATATTTATTCTGTGCAGAAATCAAACCGCGCTACAGCCAAACATGTTGCTCAATTTTAAAAGGTCCTTTAAAATTCGTCCATCGATATTTTTTATTTAAGTAAAATATTACTAAGATACACATCGTTATGTTATACAAAAATCAAAAATAACTAATTATCAATAAAATCTCTTACCATTTTGGAAGCAGATTCAACGAATCCATTGATGTTCTTCTTGATTGTGTCGGGGTCAAAGGCCTTGGCAGCCCCATCTTTGATATTGGTCCCTATTTCTCCAAGTTTCTTCGTCATCGCATCTATATGCGACTGTACATCTGAAGTTGATGGCGCATCGCGTTTCACGAAAGCATGAGTCTGTATGAAGAATAAAAGTTTTAAAAGCAAAATAAATCCTTTACTAATGCAATAAAATGGTAAAAAAACGCCATCTATTGCAGGACTACGGAAGTAGGTTCTATTTGCACTAAAAATTAATGTAGCAGCTGAATAATAAAAATTATGTTCTTTATACATAATGAGTTATAATCAAATAGCGTTTAAACAGTTCCGTAAACAAACAATTTGCTATAAAACGTAGGTATCAAAATAATAAAATTGAAACTATCCTCTCTTAGAATAACTCAGCCCATGTTACCGAAACAATGTTTATTTTAAGATTTTTGGAATTTCGCAATAAAAATGATTTTTCATACTGAGAGGCCCGATCAATTTCTCATTTTGTATGAAAAAGCAAATTTTTTTTTTGAGAGTTTCCATAAGTCTTAGAACAAACATTGTTCAGTAACATGGGCTGATTTACCACACGAGAGGCTATGTGAAAAATAATCGACCTTACACGTAATGATGCTTCAGCTCATGAATTTGATAAAGAACGTTTAGGTTTAATGCTGTCCTACTATACAAAATGTAAGTCATGTTTTGAAAACCATGAAGGGCGGATCATACACATTTTGAATATTTTCTAATCAAACGTTATATTTTGAGAATGTTCTCTTAAACGAAGTCTAACACAATACTGTATGAAATAAAAATCAAATACCCAATGGCAAAGTTTCGCCAAAACTCAAAATCGGAAAAAAGACAATACTTAATGCTTGCTTAAAAATAGTGTTCTTGAAAAGGAACTAGCTAAAAATGTAAATGAAACTTACGCTAACAAGGCACACGGCCAGAAGGACGATAAACAACTTATTCATGATGAAATAGTAATTCTGGTCTACGTCTTCACAACACAACAACACAATAGTTACTGAGCAAACCACAGCAGCAATCCCCTTTATGTTGGAACCACTGGAAGGCAATATTTGAACAGTTTATCGTAACGAGCAAGGAGTTCCTGATGGTCCCAATTAGGATCTACGTAGTTATCAGTAGAAGAAGTTTTTTTTTTTTTTATTTTGTTTATGGTTTTGATCCTGACCCTAAAATAAGGATGACAGAGACAAAGTCTACGATGGAGTGATATCCAGAAGAAGGCTGTTCATTCTAATTTTGAATAGATTCGGGTTGACTGCGTTCGGGAACACAGACGCAGGTAGTCACTGTTTTGATGTTCGCATTATGAAGTATGATTTGAAGTGGTTAGTGTAAATTGGTGAGATGATTAATAGTATTTACTTTTTTGGCACTAGAGACTGCAAACAGTTGTGTCGAACTCAGTCAGGTGTGCAAATTTGTGTAATATTCATTAACACTGCTGTTAAAACCAGAACCAAAAATTCAAAGTTTTTGGACTTCCATGAACTTTTGAACAACTACAGTCGACCCTCTCACAAGGATGAGGTCCCTGTGTCCCAGAAATAGGATCATTACAGGTTAATTATGCTTATGCAGGTTTCCAATCAATTTCCTTTGTAATAATGTAGTAATAATTAAAAATAAAAGACATTTTCTGTTTAAATATTTTCTATTTCATACTAAATCAAATTATATCTAGTGTTTTATTGTTACACTCAATGCCATTACATCGACAAATAATTCACTCTAACATACGAATCAGTCTTGTTTCCTACGCTGCTGCTGGTTTGGCTGACATGTCACTCATCTGAAAGTAAAAAAAAAACACTGTTATTGAAAAGAAAATTTAGACAGATTCCGTCATGTAAACAGTCTTTAATCGCATACAAATTGTTAATACTAAAATTTCTTAAAAAAAGTTTCTCCTCTATAAACGCATACGTTTCACCCTAAATAAGCCATACATAGATAATGACTGGCCTGTTGGTCTGACCCTGACTGCTATGCCGGGGGGTTGTGGGTTCGATTCCCACCCAGGACAAATGTTTGTGTGATGAGCATAATCATTTGTTCTGTGTCTGGGTGTCTTTTATCTATAATATGTATTTAGAATTATATAAGTATGTTTATCAGTTGTCTAGTACCCATAACACAAGCTCTGCTTAGCTTGGGACTAGATGGCATTGTGTGACAGTTGTGGAATATTTATTTATTTATACCACTTTAATCAACGATCCAGGAGAAATTCCTAGTGTAAGGCATAGTTTTAAATAAAAATAACAATATTAATACTAAAGATGATTCTAATGTCTCAATCAGTGCTAAGACGAAATAAAGAAAACATCTAATAAATATTTTTGAATCTAGATGATCCACAAATTGCGGCTATGAATTCAATTTGGCAAACATTTGGATCCCGTTGTCATGACAATTAAGTATAAGTTTAGCAATGCACTCAAGTAAATTGCTAGAATACCAGTGTTATCATCATCAGTGTAGAGTACCAGTGATTACTGTAGTTGGATTTTATCTGTATCTACTAATTTGACCGCAATAAACGCATCCCAAGAATCCCCGTATAATAGCTGCAATAACAGCTGCAATTACTGCATAAAAATAAGTGTTAATGACCTACCAACAACTGCACACATTTGCAACCGGATGAAAATAATCATGACCATGACTTCAGCGGTCATTGTGTCAATAGTTGTGTCGGCCAATGGCTTGATTACCAAAAATCTCGACCAACATCTAAGGAGGCTCTAGTAAGGCAGTTGGATCAAGGGCTTGATTTAAAAAGCCGTTCTAATGGACACGGCGAGCATTGTCAAGAGGTTCCTTTCTTTGCAGTCATTTTCCGGTAGCTTGGATCCTGTTTCCGATACAGGGCTATTAAATTTTATATTTTTTATGTTTTATTTTAATTTATTAAAAAAATGTATTCAGAATAAGCTGAAAAATTAGTAAAGGAATCACGTTTACAAAATCCGTGGTCGAAATCTGCGTACGAATATAAACTCGGCCGTTCGTAGTAAGTACAATCAACACACATTTTATCAACAAATTGGTGTCCATGAGTGGAAAATTGGTATCAAGATACTACGTCTTACAATGAAATGTTCGTATTTGAGCATATTCTATTGACTTTAACATATTCTATATTCTACGGCGATTACTATATGTATAATACTATCATATCCTTTCTGGCAGGGAAACTTGGAGAAGTAACTTTCTTTATTTTTCAATTATTCTTAATGGTAACGATAAATGGTCAAAAAAAACAATGTAACTACTATCCCCACCAGAGCGGATCAGGAGGGATATATGGAGTATAAGGTTCCATCATAATTAGAAAAAAAAACCAAGTATCTGTACCAGCGGGTATATAATTATGTATGGACCCTACATATACCTACATTAACATCCGCTTCACAATCAAGAATTCCTTATACGCAAGACTGACAGACAGAAGTGATTTAACGACTTGAAGAATCATTTCAAAACAGATCATGACGATAAAAAAAGTTTTCCTCAAAGTACTGATAGCAACTACATTTTTTTTTTTGAGATCATCTTTCCCTCTTTCTAGACCATTATTTCACATGATAGCACAAACATTATAACAGTGTGTAATATTTTTTATTATAATGTATGATAGGGCTAATCTATTTCAAATACACGCAAGAGACATAAATCCTCATCATCATCCTCATCTCTCCATCATTACATTACATTAGAGATCACAGGATCGCGCTGGTTGCAAGCCACTTCCAACCGGCCCTATTGGAAATCTATGAGGGAGGCCTATGTTCAGCAGTTGACGTTACTACGGATGATATGATGGTGATTGATTGCCATTAACCAAACCATGGAGTGGGGCTTTTTCTAAATAATCTCTTGGCGATAGTGCTGACGACCAATCTAACATTTTTTTTTATGGTAAGAAAATGAAGGGCAAGAGAATGATGTGCGTCTATCTTATGCTCTTTATTTACCTAATTTCAGTCTTATTTAAATTAAAGTTTGTCATTTATTAGCTGTTTCCCGTGGTTTTACCCAGATGCTCCGATGGGCGTAAAGTGATGATTTATTATTAGATTCCTCTCTCGATAAATGGACTATCGAACACCAAAATAATTTTCCATTTGGAATCAGTAGTTCCTGAGATTGGCGAGTTCAAACAAAACAATCCTTCAGCTTCATAACATAGATTTGATAACTTACCGCCTTGTTTATGCTTTCGGCAATAGAGTTCAAGTTCTTCTTCATAGTTTCAGGGTCGAATGAGCTCGCCATCTGGCTGTTGAAGTCCTTTGTGAAGTCTTGGAATTGTTTCTGGATATTGGCCAAGTGGTTGGGTTCGGCGGCTGCCGGAGCATCGCGTTTCACGAAAGCTTGAGTCTGTAATAGTGAGAATAAATAAAAAAAAGAAAACTTGGCCTTGACGAGATCGCAGCCTGCAACCGTCAGCAACATCTGTGTCATCAACAATACCTGTGTCTAGTCGAGTTCTAAAGTATGTCAACTTGAACTTTATTAAATCAGAATGAGGTTTAGAAGTACCTATAACAAAATCAGAGGTAAAAAGATTGGAAATAACCTCAACCATAAACTATATGCTTTCGGGGACCTCTTGTAAAGATATTTTACAATAGATTTATTATTGCTTCTAGCTCATTGATTTAAAGAAACTATCTAAATCTTACGAGTATTTAAAAGGTGAATAGCAATAGTCAAGCTAATTTGCGTAACAAATAGACCGCTACTCATAGTCTAATTTATAAAAAATATAAATTGCAAGTCTGTTTACACTAGATAAGTATTTTTTAGAATTTAAATATTAATAAATCTGGAATGGCGCTCGTCTTAACATACTAAAAAATATAGCACGCTATGACCTATAGATAATTTTAATAGTATCCTATTTTCACCAAAATAGGTATGCGTAATGGAAGAAAAAAATTGAATCAAATACTTCTTGATTACGTAACTGAGGGACTTATTAGAACTTCTCAGTAAGAGTGGAATAGAGAGACCAAGAATAGATCATTGTTTTTTATGAATTAAAGAAATAGTTACTTACGCTGACAAGGCACACAGCCAGAAGGACAATCAACATCTTATTCATGATTAAAAGGGTTTGTTCAAACAACTTCACAAGTCAACAGTAAAATTCACACTGCAATTCTCAGGAAAGTAATCTCTTATATCTTGGTGATGCCCAGACGATTATTACATGGTCGACTCATTACGTGACCCTAGGTCATCTGATCTGTCAGCTAAGTAATTAATACCTAAGCTTTGCCTGCAATTTTCTAATCATAACGGTATGCATGTTCGATGCATGATATTTACGATAACGATTTTAACGTGTTATAATTTGAAAACAGCATAGAAACCCCTGGTTTGTAGGTAAGCGGTGCGAAGGTTATATTTAACTAAGAAAAATCGTTATATTTAATTAAGTATATCGTCGTTTTTGAAAGTGAATGCACTAAATAGTTATACCACATTGAAATCAATTAAACATCTTAGAAAATCAATGCTTTCGACTGTACAGCGTGTAACGTTAAAAGCGCAAAAGCGAGAGCAGAGCGTATAAGTCGAGATTTGAATAAATGTTCTAAATAAAAATGGAGACTACATTGAAATCCATTGAACAATATAAAGTCACAAAGAAATCACTAATTGTATTACTAGCGACCCGCCATTACTTTTGCACGGTTATAACAATAGGAAAAAATATCAGATTTCCTAATTCAGTTTCGCCGAATACCGAATATTTGACGAGACTAACGCCGAATATTTGGCGGCAGAATATTCGGCGACTCTAACTTATTACATTTTGCAGGTGATAGATTTCGATATTCATCATTGTATTGGATGGTTACCGCATGCTCTGCGGTATTCATCCTGTGAGTGTATTTGTTTATTTACGAATATTTTTTGTTTAAATAGTACTTTCCTACCGATTGATAAAAATAAACACTTTTTCTTTTTAATTTTCATCGTTCGTTTTTATTTTATTTCATTTTAATACCGAATATCGATTTGGCTAAGTAGTTTTTATTATAAGGCCGAATACCGAATACTAAAAAGTAGCCGAAAAGGCCGAATACTTAATAGGGACCGAATATTCGCGGCATCTCTAACATAAACTCCATTATATCAATTAATTACCAACAAAATCTTAGCGTGTCCTCCATTTTCCCATAAAAATCTACGGTTGATACAGATACGGTGAATCAAGCGTTAATTTTGAAGCCTAACAATGTCAGTTGTTCGGATTTATTTGAATAGTAACAAACTGTGCATGGCAAATCTATCACACAATAGTCAAGCGACAATTCGTTTGACCTTACACACCAATTTACTATCGTACAATAGAATACTGTAGTGGAATTCTGTAATATTCACAAGCTCAATTCACCCACAGGAACGTTTGTTCGAACCCACGACCTACAACTCGCAAGTCGGGGCCGATACCACTCTAGGGCACCACTGCTCTAATAATCTAAAGATCGGTTTGGCAGAATCATAATAGCATAATATGAATTGTGTTTTCTTTTAATTGCCGCGGACACAGTCTGTTAAACTTAAGATTTTTTAGTCTATTACAATTTATCATATCGAAATTTATATTATCATACCATTAAAATTCTGCTAGAGTGAGTCATAATAGCACCATATAATGAATTGCCATAACAGTATAGCAAATAGGCCACCAGATGAATAGTTTATGTAAACCAAAAGAGATGGTGTTCTGTAGTTTCTGACTTCTTCCATGTTACGTAGATTCTGAAAGTAGAAAAACAAATCCTTTACTTACAACTCATAAATTCAATCACGGCTTACTATTTTTTTGCAAACCACACATCAAAGATGATATATCGCACCCCTCCTGGAAGAATCGCGTAACTCAACTTGCGTCAATTTTTTTTTATTACTGCAAAAAATCAAGCGTTCTCTAATACACCTTCTCACAAATTTTCATGAAACTAGCCCCAAAAATAAGTGTATTGTCACAAAAAATGTGTATTTTTGCGACAAAAAATACAATAATTTTCCATGCTTATAAAGATGTATACATACATACATTTATTTATTTTACAATTTTCCCTGGGTGTAAAACCATAAACACACATACCCATAACTAACACGAAGAATTAAAATAATTTTATAAAAGTAAATAAACATACGCATTTGTTCTTGGCTACTATTGCGAAGGCGTGTCTTGCAACTCCACTTACTTACTTATTGCACGAAACTTGTTGCGGGACTGTTTAGCGTTATATATCGTTACGTAGTTTCTACAAGGAGTTGTCCGAAATACCTGACGCGTAGCTGCACTTACTCCCTTACGTTTGCAAGAGGCTAATAAGAATACCTCTAAAAACTTTTAACAGGAGCACGGAATGTACGTACACTCTTAGATAATGACTCTAACCTGTGTTCCAAGAGGAAGACTGCCATCGTTGCAAGGGAACTCTCAAGATACAACATGGATATCACGGCTATAAGTGAGACCCAACTTAGTGGTAGCGGAAATCTTTGGAAGCAGATGGGAGCAAATGGGTACATATTATTCGATTGGAAAACCAGCAGAAGAGCAAGCAGCTAGCGGTATTGGCATGCGTAACAAAATTACGACATTCTTAACACAACTTCCGAAAGGAATCAGTGATCGCATAGTGAGCTTGCGCTTGCCAGTTAATGATAATTTATATATCCACCTCATCAGCATCTACGCACCAACCTAAACAGTTAATGATGATAATAAAGCAAAATTATATCGGGACCTGCCCTGCGTTCTTACGGCAATTCCACCTCAAGTCAAAATTGCCCTACTGTGTGGGGTATACGTACACGTGTTGGTACTGATTACGGAGCATGGCATGGTGTCCTTGGTCGGCATGGAGTTGGGAACTGCAATGCTAATGGCTTGGAGCTTCACACTCTGTGCACAGAGTTTGACCTGTGCCTGACAATACCATCTTTCACCTAGCACAAAAATATAAGAACTCGTGGATTCACCCTAGATCCAAACAATGGCAACTTATTGTATATTGTATGTAAAAAACACCTGAACCACGTCTTGATAACAAGAGCTATGTGGGTTGCGGAGTGCTGGTCAGGCTATTGACTTATTAGACCAAAGATGCGTCTGGTAATAAAAGCTCCTCGACGCGCAGCGCATAAGAAACCAGTGTTTGTGTTGTTTCGGCGCCAAGGTAGAAAATGCTTCAGACAATGTTGATGAAGCGTGGTGTTTATATGCCAAACATCTTCATGAAAGCGTGTCATGTACTACACCAAAACCACTAAAGAAAAACCAGAACTGGTTCGATGACTTACATAGAGAAGGAAATCAAAGCATTTCTTGAAAGCCACAAACTAAAACTGAGATCTTTATCAAACACCGATAGACGAAACACGAATTTAAATCAAGAACCGTGACTTAAAAATCAATGGTGGCTGGGTAGAGCAAAAACATGCAACTCTGTGCTGACGCATACCAAACAGGCAGTTTTTTCGAAGGCTTGAAAACAATTTTCGTACCCAAATCAAGAAAAATAGCACCAATATCAATCTTGAATGTCTCATTAAGGAGAGACTTAGCTGATCCATCAAACTATGGTGAATTCATGTCTGCCGTCACAAGATTGAAGAACGGTAAAACACCAGGAGCCGACTGTTTACCATAAGAGGTTTACAAATACAAAGTAGGCTCTTCGACTTAGTGCTCAAGTTATGGGAAGACGAAATTGTACCCCAAGACTGGAAGAATACGATTCCTCCATTTGCAAAAATTACAAGGGTAAAGGTGAATTATTGGACGATGGTTCTTACAGAGACATCTATCTCCTGTCTTCTACTGGGAAGGTACTGACTGATAACATCAATAGCCGCCTATCAAACCTAGTGGAAGAGATACTTCTAGAGACGCAGTGCGATTTTAGGTCTAGCAGAGGAACTGCTGACGGCATTTTCAAAGTGAAACAAATTCAAGAGAAAAACCTTGAATAAAACCGCCCTCTGTACATGTGTTTCGTTAACAGCGTGCCGCGCGCTCCTCTTTGGGGTGTTGAAAAAGGCTGGATGTCCTGATAAATTTGTCAACATGATTCGTCAGTTTCACAAAGGTATGACGGCGAGTGTTCAACAAGAAAAGGATTTCTCAGACCTAATTAATTTATCAAGCGATATGAAGCAAGGCTGTGTCATGGCTCCCACGTTATTTTTACTTTATTTCTCGGCTTTGCTAAATGATGCAGTACAGTATGGTCTTTGACAGATTCAACTCAATATTCACACTGATAAAAGTGTCTTCGACATCTTACGCTTCAGGGCAAACTGGCGAATATTAAGACGTCTAGGGTTCTCTTGCCTGACGCACTCTGGTTGTCTGGAAGATATTTACGCTATTAGCGATAAGACTGCTATTGTAACCATAGAATTAGCAATTTGTATAATAGTTTTGTTTATAATTTTTGTGTACAAAAAAATATAATCTATCTATCTATCTATCCTAATGGTTTATGCCTGTCAGTTGTCCGTGTGAAAGCTCTCAAAGACTTTCTTAATAACCTTCAGGCCTCCTGTTCTAGATTTGTCTAGTAATAAGTTTAAAGAAAACCCAAGTTCTAAAACAACCACCATGGGGAGGTGACGATGTCAGCTCAACGTTTATGTTGAATTCTGTATCATTGGAAGAGGTACCGCATTTTAAATATCTCGGAATTCAAGTATACAACGACAATCGACTGGCGTCTGAAATTCCAGCACGGGTTGCTAAAGCAGCCGCCGCCTTTGGGAAGCTTCACAAGCGTGTGTGGACTTTCATGACCTGAAACTGCACACGAAAACATAAGTTGATAAGGCCTTTGTTTTACCAATACTCACCTACGCCGCGGAAACCTGGTGTAGATTTAGAATAAAGCTTCTTTAGTATATAATACCAGGTTTTACTTATTTTTCCTTCGGATGAGCCTGAATTCTATTAGGTTAGGGGTCATACGGTACTGATGGAAGACAACTAATACTGTAATTTCATTAAAATTCGTTAATAGATGAGAGCCAAAATGTTTTAACAATAACAAAGGTATTTTTTCTGTGTTTTGGTAATTGATAGAAGATTTCCGTTTATTTAGCTTTTAGGCACTTTATTTTACATACCATAGGATTCTACAGCACATTTTTTCTTTGCACACATGTAAACATAATATAAATCGATTAATAAGATTAAAACGCAGCAGCTAAACCTTTTCTTTAATTATTATAGATATACATAGTATTGACATACAATTTTTATTAATGACAAACCTTGCCCAGTAAAATAGATGTTTACGATGATACACTTCATTATTTGAATAGTTTTTCCAATAAAAATCAAGTTTATTCAAATACTCAAGCAAAACGTAGATACTTTCGCATGCATAAAGTATGTAAGTGATACTTACACTTTCGGACTAGCCTAAAATTGGAGCATGCATAATGGAATAACTACACTTAACGCAGCCAATGCGGTACACCAAAGATGATAACAAAGCGGTATCCATTGTTACACCGGCATTTTTTGTAACAGTTTCGGTGATTATTTGAGTAACCGTATAATTCAACCTTATCTCGCAGTATACATAATACAATGAAAAATCGGAAACTCTATCATCTGGCCGCTGCTAAATGCCATCTTTTGATCTATAAAAGGTTTTCCTAGGATTTTTTTTACAAAGTTGAACACGTTTTTTTAAGCTCCTGAAAAGTTGTCCGATTTCACTTACCGCTTTCTTCCAGGAAGGGTGCGATATGTAGATAATAATATGTCGCCAAACGGGATATTGCATTAAGACGGCCCCTCGGCCCGTTTGACTCACTTTAATGCCCCAGTTCCGGGACAGAAGAACGAGAAAATTGAACAACAATCATCATGTCATCAGTACAGCTGTATTTGTACTCTGTATGAATCAATTTAAACAACATAACAAAGCAAAAAAAAGCCTACCAACAATTTACACTATTCACACAATATTCCTCTTGGATGCGACTTGCACATGCCAGTTTCACTACATTGCGGTATTTGTTTGATAAACTGAATTCGTTGTACCTATAAAGGCGGCAATGTAACGCAACTCGCGTTCAAGTTCTTGCATCGTCTAAATGAGGCTTAATAGTCATACTATCGGGCCACTGACTACTCGTAGCGATTGCCTAAGATATAGCGACATAAGTAACTAGTTGACTACCGATGACTCGTCTCACGGTCGTAGACGACGTGTGGTTAAACCACAATCAGTATTGCCATCAACCCTGGAAGAACCATCTGGTAGTTGGGTCCAGAGTCATAACTGCAGTGACGTGATGCTAACACGATGGCTGCGACATGTCGTGACGTCACGTCGACTGCTGTGACATGTTATGCTGTTTGCGCTCGGCTTCGAAATTGTTCCTCTACTCGTCCATTACGCCTTTCTAGCCGTGTTAACCTTTACATTTACATATCTTAACATTGTTTTTTGATTTTTCTCTTCTGTTAAAACCGTCCGCAATCATATATAGGATAATAAGGTAGGTAATAACATTGGGCACCTGTCACCAGCGAAAAATTTTTACAGGACCCGTGGAATAGTTAAGATGCCATTACAGCGGGTGTCCAATCTGGAATAACTTGTACATTATTCTAAGTTTTATCATTATTCTAAGTATCTTCATTCTTCTGCTAAACAAAATACTCGTATGACGGGGGGGGCCCCGTCATACGAGTATTTAGAGGGGGGCCTCTAGAGGGTCAAAGCCTCGGTAAAGGTCGCGGGACTCATCTCATTACCGTGACCCCGAGACATAAAGGGCTATTGTTGGACACCGCGTATTTTAGTCAGTACAAGTCTGACAGTCGCTCCCGCTCTGCCCGGTAAAATCATCAAAATACTGGTAGCCTATCTGCTTAAAAAAACCCGGAACTAAGCAAACATAGGTATTTTATGTTATTGTTTTGTCTTTACACTCATATCGCACTCATTTATGTCTAAGGTTCGAGGTGCACTAGATAATGAAGATAGTGCTACATCCGTCAGCTGGTTATCAGAGAAACGAAGTCCGGCAGCGCCTACTGTGGAAAATAATTACCTACGTGCGATAACGATTATGTACACAATTGCGAAATATTAGAGCTTGTCGTTATGCGAATCGATTGCCTGCAAAGGTCGTTTAATAATAATAAATATTCCACAACTATCACACAACGTCATCTAGTCCCAAGCTAAGCAGAGCTTGTGTTATGGGTACCAGACAACTGATAAACATACTTATATATTTCTAAATACATACATATTATAGATATATTACACCCAGACACAGAACAAATGATCATGCTCATCACACAAACATTTGTCCTGGGTGGGAATCGAACCCACGACCCCCGGCATAGCAGTCAGGGTCACTAACCACTAGACCAACAGGCCAGTCATCGTTTAGTTTTGCACTTATGCCGGTCGGCATTTTCATTCCACAAATACTGCAGAATGAATCAAATTCAAACGATACATATCAATTGAAATTTAAAAAAGTACACCAATTGCTTGGCCTTGGCTTCGTGGTTCGACAGACCAAACTTACAAATGCCGATATCTTTAAGTGAGTTTTTGGACTTCTGACTTACAAGAAAAACGATTAAAATAAATTTGAAACCCCTTATGTATGACAAAAGAGCTTATGACCTTGAAAAGGTTGAACTGATTAGTCATTATGATGCATCAATTACCCAGTTAATTGATAGAAAAGGTCAGATTGGTGAAGGTTATCCGCTCTATCTTTGAACTTACCTAAAAAAGGTTAGAGATTCTAAAAATTCCATCCTTCATTAACCAAACATTCTATTTACTTCTATGAATACAATAGTTACAGTAAATAGAACCCTATTAAATTGTTGTTTATGTCTAAGATACGTTATCAGCGTTCACAACAATATGTCATTAGGGTGTAAACAAAGTTCTGTACAAAATAACATTATTAAACCTAGATGGTTCATTGCGATAAGAAATGACAAATGCATTCTTGTAATTACAAGATAATAATATACCTAAACTTATGTAGTGTGTTAATTACTGTAATCATAGCGAATTATTGCAAGAAATTAGTATGTAGTATGTAATATAAGTATATGGAAGAAGACACACAGCTCATGGCTTGATTTTCATCATCTCATCCATAGGGCGTCTACTTCTGAACATAGACCTCCCCTTTAGAACTCCACATATACCGGTTGGAAGCGACCTGCATCCAGCGTATTCCGGCGACCTTTCTAAGGTCGTCTGTCCATCTTGTTGGTTGAAGTCCTACGCTGCGCTTGCTAGTTCGTGGTCTCCACTCTATAGCCTCTGCTGGTTTTCATAAAAACTAATAAAAACTACTCTGTTGCCTGGGTTACCCTTTTGTCCCCTGTTACCCTGTTTAGAAACCGTCATCGTGAGGTAACCGGCATGTCCTAGAACCATCAAATTCGAAGACATGTGACATCTGCCAATCCGCACTGGGCCCGCGTGGTGGATTATGGCCCACTCCCTCTCACAAGAGAGGAGGCCTGTGTCCCAGCAGTGGGAACGTTATAGGCTGATGATGATGACCCTGTTTAGACAGTCCTGCGACCCTGACGGTAGGGTTATGGTTCAAAATAAAAGCCGTTTAAGTAAATAAAAAAAGTCTATTGTAAATTAAATTCGACTTCAGTTTGAGTATCAGGCTGATGGCCGTAGTTCAACACATTCGATGAAAATGTTAACAATACAAAACTGAAATTCAGCTGCTGCAGCTGTAAATCCTGTTAAACACTCCACGGCCACAGCCGGTTTGGTTTTGAACCGCTCATCTAAAAAGAAAAGTTTCGTAAGTACTGAAGAAAGCGTTACACACTTCTAATACTTCTGAGGCACGATTTCTAAATTTTGCTCGACTCTAGGAATTTCTCCTGCGTCATGGGTGCGTTTTTTAAACTCACAACACAAACAGACAGACTCGGAACACTACCTGTAGTCCATACAAAGTACTGAAGTCGAACCCACGAATCGTAGCGCATCAGTCTATGCGCCACCTAGATTGGCTAGAAAGGGGTTGGTGAATCGTGAGATTTTGAATAAATTGATTGAAATTGAAAGATCATCACAACTTCAAGCGTCCAGCAAGAGACGATCTTAGCCCACGTCTCATAGAGATATCGCGCGACGTAACCTACATAATTATGGCTAACATACTCAAATCGTTTTTTTTTTAATTTGTTATATCACCAAATGAGTCCTCGCATACCTGTATGTCGAGCATAAGGGACTGTCAGACTCGAACTGACCAACACCTATCGTGTTCCTTTATTTGTGAATTCCGTTCCAGAGTCACCTGTTTGGGCAATCCCGTGAAAAAATTGCACAATGCCTAGTTTTGGAAGGACAAAAAGCAGTTCATTGCCCAGCTCATGATAAGCAAAAATAAAAGATCTTACTGAAGCAAGAACCCTGCTGCTCTGTCTACACTTTCGGAAACCACGTCTTGTACGTGTGGATTTTCAACCATAGGGAGGACTGTCCGTGCCATGTGCCGAACATCCCTGGTGTCCAAACCCAAAAGCGCCTTCTTCATCATTTCCAGCTCATTGCGTTCACCAATTACATGATGAGCGTCGTAAACAACACGTTTCTTTGGAGCCTGTATGGATGAAAATGGAAAATAATTCAATGCTGCAATTATTAGGCCGCCACACAGTGGGTGCCTGGAGATGGACGGCGCCGCCGAGGCCGGCCCAGAAAGAGGTGGAGAGACGAGTTGGATTCGTACCATGAGGGCTGGTTCGAAGTGGCGCTGGACAAGGACTCTTGGAAAGACTTGGGGGAGGCCTTTGCCCAGCAGTGGGACAATGTAGGCTGAATAAAAAAAAAAAAAAAAAATTATGCTATCCTGTAGTTGTCTAGTAGACGAGCCACACTTATGGTATTTCCCGTTGATTCACGCGATAATAGTCTTTAAACATTTGTATCAACGTTCAATAATTGTGATAATATTCCATAAGTGTGCCTCTAGTGTAAGATTGAGATCTATGTAGTGAATTTATACTGGGTTTTTTTCGGTTGCTTTTGTACAGAAATTAACCATAACGATATGAAATTAATCTTTACATTCGTATGCTAAGCTGAATAGAACCTTAAGCTAAGGTTTATATTCGTATGAAGCTCAATTATTCCTAGTTTGTTAGCTGAGACGTTTGCTATTATGCTAAAGATGGTATTTTTTCGCATGATTTTATTTTTTATTTCTGTGGACATGCTTATAATAATAGAAAATGCGTTTGATAAATTCATCATCAACATTGATAAATTGAAGCCATCAAAATCACTTTTAAATAAACTATTATAATCACGGTTTATACTTACTGCGTATATGCTAACTATGCATAAAACCAGAAGAGCAATCATCTGTTTTTTCATGATTATGCGGCAATATTTTTTAAGTACTAAAATTTTATTTTAAAAAATGTCTAAATATTGAAGTCAGTTTTTTTGGATTAGATTTTTCAAGATGTCACTACATATTTATTTTTCGGAAGTTTAGGTATGTCATCGGTATTGTCAAATTGTACTTGATAGGTTAAGCCAGCCATACACGATCAAGTAGGCATACTTGCGCAAATAAAGACTTGCGCAAGTATACTGAAACGTGTCTGGCCGCCATAAAATGGATCCCTGGGACTTGGAAAAATAAAATAATAATAAATCCCTACACATAAAATAAACGTTTTAGCTAAATTAATTGTACAACTCAACCAAGCGCCATCAACGTGGGTCGCGAGACTACATTTAAGAAGACCGGTAAACATAAAGTAACTAAAGGAACAAGGAGGTTTTCAGTCAATCAAGTCGCGACAGTCCTTTCCTCTTTGCCTAGAGCTGAAGGACTCATGCGACGATTTTGACACGACCAAAAAAGAGGACCCTTGACATGAGACAGTCCCGCACCCCACGTAATAAAATTCTTTTAAACACTTTAATTAATTTTTATTCATCTAGACGAGTATCTTTCTCAAATTGCATTGTCTTCATCGTCTTCCCGGTTTTTTTGTACTGTCAGCATCTGTCAGAATCAGCTTTCGTCTGGCGAAGGCTTCGGCTTCGTGATTTCCTCAAACTGTAAATAAATAAAAATATGTTACACTTTGAAAAGAATGATAATCAATCTTGCAGAATACTGGGAAATAATCATGTTATATGGGTGCGTTTACAAACAAACACATATATAAATAACTTGACTCGAAACAACAGTTGGCCATTGCCCCATCCTAGGTTAAAAAACCTAGGATGGGGCAATGGGTGTATCCTGTATCATGGGTGCGATTACAGACATAGAACCTCAAATTCACAACACCAAGACCCGGGACAACAAATATTTGTTCCGTGCGGGAATTGAACCCAAGACGCGCTGCTCAGCAGTCCAATTGCTCAGCTACTGCGCTAACCGTGCCGTCAAATTTAGCCAATAAATTTTCAATAGGAACGGTTTGAAGCGGTTTGCATTCAGCGCTTTGGCCCTCTATAGGGGGGGCCTATCATCTTGCTGATGCCCTTTGAGGGGCGCTTGGAACACAACGCGCCGTCGACCCGTGCATGGTCAATGGTCAGACAGCGAGTCGCCCATTACCCGCCGCCCCCATGCTCGCGCCTACGATGGCCGGAGATCGTCTTGCGACTTCCGACGACGTGGGCGTCTACCACTGCGGCTGGGGCGGAGGGAGAACGCTGTCCTCTCCCTCACGCGAACGTTTGCCAGTGCTAGACTATGTATAATAGACTTACCGCTTTAGAGAATCTGTTCAGCTGATCGCCAATGACATTGAATAGGGGTTTCAGATGGTCCTCGTTGACGTCGCCAACGACGTTAGCCAAGCTCTTGTCGATACAATACCTGAACTCATCCATGTTCCTCTTCAATGAGTCTATGGCAGTTGCATTCACGTCTCTTTTGACGTACGCTTCTGTCTGTGGAAAAATATTAGGCGTTTGTTTAGGATAAAAGAAGTTTTTTTTAGAGAGATTTTGCGCACAATGACTACATCACTCAGTGCATGAAAAATAAGAATTAGTATCTTACAAGTACGCTACCTGTTCCTTACATGCACTATTTACGCACAGTTGTGCTTTAACGGATCATGGCAAGAATGGTATTAGAAATTCCAATTTCAGAACCGATTTCTTAAAAGTTCCGGAAAATATATTCTAAAAATTTTCAGTTTTAATATAAAATTTATATTAGATAATCACTAGCTTTAAACCTGCGGTTTAACTTGACTGTCAATTTGGATCGTACATGTGGAAGTTGTTGTTTTTCTTTGTAACAAGAGTTACTTTTTCTCGGGATTGAAAGATTACCCTTTGTCCGTCTCTGTACACCTCACAACGTATATGCACAATTCCAGGATGATCAGTTCAGTGCCTTAAGCCTGAAAGGGTAACTAACAAACTTACTTTCGCATTTATAATGTTAGTTACAATGTGTAAATCTCTAACCTAACCAGCCTAAATATAAATGGTACAGTAACTACAACAAAGAGACCAAAGAACTGACATTTAGTAGCTCCGTATACGTTGTTACCTACCCCCAAATTGCTACCACACAGTAATGCGGTTAGCCACTGTAAACCTTAGTTAACTTTACTCAGTACCATACTAGCTGTATGGCCGGTTTTCACACCGCATGCAAAGTGCTAAAATACAATTTTGTATGCTCATAGAACGGTGAAACCTTGCTTTAAGCTCGCGCGAAATTTCGATGAATATAAAGCGAAGGTAAATAGTAGAACAAACTGAATATCGTGTAATCAGCACTGCTAAATGACTTCACACTTGAATCGTGAGGATTTCGTTGGACATCAAATATCTATAAGATAAAAAAATGTTCAATTTCAAGTATTGTATCACTTTCTTGGCGTAACAAATCTGTGTATTCATGTAAAATTACAGCGTTTTACCAATAAGTATCTCAGAAGTACGCTGTGGAATTATGGACGGACATCGCAACATTATAGCCTTTGTCAAACAGACAGGCGAGGCTAATGCGATCCGAAGCGTTTTTGTTTGTAATGTAAGACTATCGGACGCTTTTGATTTTCAATGAGACTGGATTCAAACAATTCCATACATTACAAACAAAAAACGCTTCAGATTGCCCTCGCTTCGCCTGTCTGTTTGACAAGGGCTTAAAGGTGCCTCGTTGACTAAGAAACCCTAAAAATGCTATAATATAATACTATTCCGTTAAATTGAATGGAAAGTCATCAATAGAGTCATCAGTTCCGGGAGCGGCAGGGAGCTCCACGAGTCATAGTAAAATTACAAATGCATTATAAATTAGTTCAAAAACATTTGAGATCATCACATGAAAGTGTTTTATAAAGGTTGAATCCCATGATACAGTTTCCAATCGATTTTCAAACAATTTCTATTTTGCTGAATCCCTACTGAATTTTATCCCGGGCTAAGGTTGGTACTTCCTTAATATCTTCATCCAATCTCCTAAATAGCTATCCTATTTAAGGTGTTACTGTTATGACACCGTTTGTGGCTATTATTTTATTTGTAATCAACATAAAATTCTATGTTTATGCATTGGTAGGTAGGAAATGTAATGAATAAGAGATGGGTCGGAAAAATGTAAACAAAACTGAATATTTTCTCCTACTTTAGTTTTCAACCACGCCTGTGATATTTTTTTTCTCATTCTATATTACAAATAGTTTGTGCCTGCGATTTCGTACGCCTCAAGTTTTTACCACCGACTCGAACCGCGTCGCATCCTAGCTCCTGGCTGCGTTTTTACTTTTTCTTAATTGAATAATAGCTCGGCTTATATGCATGATATTAATATAAGTTATAGCACGTAGTAGGTATAGTCGTAGTAGGTATAGGTATTTTACCTATACTTATTTATACTTAGTAATAGATTCCAACACATTATCTTAATCACCACTCCACATTAACTAATTCCCAGTAATACTTACATTAATAATCAACAAGAAAACACAGAAAAAGATGGCGTATTTAAAAAACATTTTTGCGAAAAACCAACTTGTATGTGAAGATGTAAACCACTGACCTTAGTACTAGCAAACGTTAAGTATAAGTACGAACATAAAACGTCTGTTTACATTGGTACAGTCAAACACATATTGTACAGGTATTACTGTCTTGTCAATAATGTGTCAGTAACGTGTAAACAGTACTCGATTCAAAAATGTTCCATATATCCTCTTTTCTATGATCGAATTACCGTGACCCTGGAACGTAAAGGGATATTGAAGGACATCGTGGATTTTAATCAGTACGAGTCTGAGAGTGCCTACCGCCCTGCCCTCGGTGGTAGGACTCATATGATTTTACCACGATAAAACAAAAATCCTTTTGTATAATTATTTTTGAATATTAATTTTTATAAACGAAAATCTAGGTATTTGTAAAGTAACAGCGATTGTGCTGCAATCGAGATTGATCGTATTGTTCAATACACAATAATTGCACATATACGTATCTGACCGTGACTTCACTTTGGGCCCTATCAGAAAACCAGCGCTGTGACAGTTAAATGTCACAGCACATGCTGAGGTAGGAGCCTTTTGGCCTCACACAGGACTAATTGTTTTATGTTATGTTTTACCTTTGTTTGATATTTAAGTTTGTGTTTAATATTTTCTGTTTTTCTCTGTTGTTTTTATTCTTGTAATTTTGTTATTTTGTCCTGTGTGTCCAATAAATCTCTTTTTCATCCCCCCATCTCGGAAAGGGTACTTTTGCTCTTCGATATCTGACCGTAAAAGCCGTTTTTATCCTCAAGTGAGTAAAAGTCGTTTTTATCCTCTAGTGAATAAAGTAAATTTGAATTTAGAACATCGTATGAACAAAAGAGTAGCAGCAGTAATGGCGGCCGGTGATCGCAACAGCTGATCGCTTGCTGTGGTCCCCACTTGACGTTCGAAGGTTGTCGAGGAAACAAATTCTATTTTTAAAATTTGATGTAATACACAGGTGGGAAAGCAGAGTACGCTCCTCGGGTGTAAGGCTGCGTTGCCTTGGGCTAACTTGAATCCCTCGCTTCACTAAGGATTTTTAACTTTATTCCCTCGTTTCTTTCGGATGGAGGTTCACCCCCAGAATCCTCAGTATCGCTTCGGAATTCAATACGCCTCCCTTGGAGCGTAATCTACAATTATTTTGTTAAAATCTCAGACCCGGAACATTCTTGGCTCAGTACTTTGTTTTACCTTTTTTTTTTGCTTTGTGCGGTTTTCCTTTCACGTCTTATTGTTTTGTTATGACAAACCAAGATAAAAATAAGTAAATTAATAATACTTAGGTAGTAGTTTTCAACTACTACCTAAGTATTATTTGTTTTAATTTAAAAATTATTCTGTTCTATAATAATGTCTTAGTTAATACCTAAACTGAAATAAAAGCCTATCTTGTGTTTGTACAATGTACATCTGTTTTTATTTGTTTTTGCATTTAGTCATTTCCTCGCTGAGGTGGGATGAAAAGTTACGTGTTGCACTCGAGTGCAAAGATTTTTCACCTTGTGCTCTTTTGATTCCCTCGCTATCGCTCATGATTCTAATTTTGAATCACTCGTTGCACTCGTGATTCAATTTTAGAATCATTCGCTTGCTCGGTCATCAAAATTGACCACGCGGTTAAAAATCAACTTTGCACTCTTGTATAACAAATAACTATTCTTTCTTTTCTTTCTTTCACATGAATAATCTAATAGAAAAAAGGCGTCCTTTTTTGTAAAATGCCCCACACCAGGATTGATTGTATTATGGGTACGATTACAAACATTTAATTTCACAAGACGATTTCGGAAGTACTAGCAGCCATTTATATATTTATTCCGTACAGGAATCAAACCCACGACCCGCAGAGCAGCAATCGCTCGCTCAGACATTGCACCGACCATGCTGTTGTGATGAAATAGAAGTTATCAGTAACTATTACTACAACTACATTTATATAAGGACCTCGTTCATTACGCTGCCACCCACTTCAAGTTTTACCATGATCGTGCGCAATTTTGAACAAAACTGATCGCCTTGGTCTTGAAATAAAACTTTCTTTTTGGTCGTTCTAACTTCTAGATCCTTTAGCGAGTAAAGGGCAACTCGCTGTCCGACCATGGACCATGCCCGGGTCGACGGCGCGACGTGTTCCACGCGCACCTCAAAGAGCTGTCAGCAAAATGACGGGGCCCCTTCTCAGAGGGCCAAAGCCTGCCGGGGTCGCGGGACTTATTTCTATTACCGTGACCCCGGAACATAAAGGGCTACTGAAGGACACCGTGAATTTTAGTCAGTACAAGTCTGACAGTACCTCCCGACCTGCCCGGGGTTGGAGGTCCCATTTGATGATTTTACCACGCTAAAGAAAAAAAAAAAGCGTATAAGACAGTGATTATGAATTGACACTATGAATTACTCCTGTATCGTATGGTACATATAAAAACTCACTTATGTAAACCCTATTTCTTAGCACTCAGCCCTTCGGGCAGGGCGGATATTTTATTATGTTCCGGGGCCACGGTGATGGAATAAGTCCCGCGATCACCGTTTTTTTAAACTTCGCATCGTTTTGATATATCTTATTTTTTTAGCTGAACTACTTTTTTTGTAAAAAAACAGTCCTCGTCAATCATTTGAAATACGGGTTTCGTATCTGTGATGAAAAAAAAAACGATGTTATTATCAACTTTGAGAATTTCGACGAAACATATACAGTTATCATTACTACTTTAGTAATACCTATTTGATGTTTCATTAAGCTCTGGGAATTGATAAAAATAGAGTGTTTATCAACTGCGTGTTCTGTGCAAAGGTCATTTACATTGTTAATCAGATTCTACGACACTTACTTGCTAGTATAATTTATTTATGTATATACTAGCTTTTTCCCCTGGTTTTACCTCGCTTCTCAGCTACTATTAGTCTTGGCGAGATGTTACAACGCCTTAAGCCTATCTCAATAAATGAACTATCCAACTTAAAATTCTTTTTTCAATACGAACCAGTGCTTCCTGAGATTAGCGCGTTCAATCAAATCAAGCGTGGGCTTCAGTTAAAAATCAGCGTCAGGTGGCAACTTTGCGTTGTTGGCATCTTGGCATTATCCTGAGCTGAGGCCCTTTGGCATTTAATTGTTATTATTTCGTTTATTCTGAATCACTTTATTTGTAGGTATTGTTTAGTTCTAAGTGTTTAGTGCCAATAAACGCAATTTTCTTTCTTTGTTTGTTTCTTTCTTTCTTTCACACAAACTCTTCAGCTTTATAATGTTAGTTATAGGTATAGATGCGTAGGAATTACCTTTCATAGATCTCCTATAACATTTTCATGTTTGTTTTAGTATTACGAGGACTTTTATTTCTGTCGTCTTTACCGTGGAAGAACCACGACTATGTAGGGGTCATCTTCCAGTCTATCTAGATAGAGCTTATACATGGATAGACCACTGATTTTGTAAGACTGGTTGTTTATAACCCTTTTTTAGACGTATTCAAATCATTGTGTCACCTGTCAGACTCGAATTGACAGAATTCCCCGGTTTTCCATCAACAGCCTTTCACGGATCACGGTTACCTGCTTACTTATTAAGCCAGTTTCGCGCCCACGGTAGGCGTTTGGCCTTCTTTGGCGGATTGGAGACCCCGTCAGATTGCTGACGGCATGATCAGACGGTGAGTCACCAATTACTCGCCGTCCACGGTGTATATAACTCTAGCAGACAAAAGATGATGAATAGCTTTTACGAAAATAAATAATATATCGGTTTATTGAAAATCGTTTATATTCCCCTCATAGGCATTATGTTCCCGACTGTGCGCGCCAATTGTGCCAATAGTCAAAGTGCTCCGGCCTAATTGTTTGGAGAGATCAAAACGTTGAGATGGTATGTAGGATCCAATAATCGACTTCCAGTGGAGTACTGTTGATTAAGGAACTATGTTAATGATTGAATGAGGTATCAAGTTTGTAAACAGTAAGTTCCTTTTTAGAACTATCATCATAATCAGCCTATAATGTCTCCCAGCTAGGATACAGACCTCATTTCTCTTAGAAGAAGTTGTCCGTTATCTACCACGCAGACCCAGTTTGGTTTGATTTGTTGGATGATACATGTTTTCATTTTTTTTACTGATACTGATAGATGGTCTACATCATCAGTATCTAGTCGAGAGGATTTTCTCGTGCGTTAATAAAAAAAAAAAAAAAAAAACAGAAAAATATTTTATTGTGCAATTACCTAAAAAGATGACTAAGCCTGGTACAGATAAAAGTTTATAAGATTACCGTCTATTCTTGTGAAAAGCCATTTACGACAAAACAACAGATATTTATGTAATTATTTACCTCAAATTCTAGATTAGGATATGTTTAAGCATTAACTAATGAATTTACTCTCATTAGTAAATGCTCAAACAGTGAATGAGAATAAATAAATAAGTAAAAAAAACAATAGTACGAGTAACTTTAACAATTTATGCACTGATATTCTAAGTAACAAATTTTTTGCTCAATAGCCATGTGTGATGCTTGTGGGGTTCCCAGAAACGGCTCAACTAAGTGTGATCCCGGAGGGTCGCCACCTCTTCACTCTAGATAAATAATAAAACGTGATTCAGACACTACAGACTGGGCACTACATGCTCGACACTATGGTGTGGACACTACAAACTGGACACTAAACAATATTTAACAATGAGGTGTTCCACATTGGGCACCTAGTGGCACCTGATAAAATTAGGTGTTCCACATTGGGCACCTGGACCCTGATATATTTTTTGTAAGAAACCGTATGTGGCATAATTAAGGTGCAATTAGCTCAGGTGCCTTTATTTCAGCGGGTGCCCAATGTGGAATTCCTTTTAACAATTAAACAAATCATAAAACTATGCTTTTATCGTTGCTTCCTTCCTTCATAATTCTTTTTATTTTCGGCCAAGCTGAAACAAAATACATATTGATTAATGTTGAACTTCTTAACCTTATAAACCATTTTCACAGGGTTATTCGTGCGTTCGTAGTAACGGGTGATTGGCAACAATTGAAAACTCCGACAATATGGGGTCCTAAGTAGGTTATTTTAACAATCATTTTTATTTATTACCATTTAACCTGTATCCTCATAGAACCTCAATTTTAAAAAGAAATGCATCAGCCACTCTGACTTCAAGACTCTTTTTATTTGTGTGAGCCATGGGCCACGTTTACGCGTTTATCGACTCTGACTTCAAAACTGTTTTTTTTTTAACTTTGCCCTCTTCGGTGTTTATCGTGAATGCGTTTACAAACATTAAATTTGAATTCACATTCCCAAATATCTTTGAGCCATGCCTATATTTTTTCCATGTATGCACGCAGCATAGCAGTGTTTCACTCAGCCACTACGCTAACCCTTTTTTTGTACGGCAAAATCATCAAATGAGTTCTCCCGTCCTGGGTTGAGCGGAAGGGACTGTCAGGCTCGTACTGACTAAAATCACCGATGTTCTTTGAATACACCTTAGGGTTACGTTTACTAGGAACTACGTCAAACTTGCCATCGATGCATTGGCGTTTTAGATACCTTAGGCGCCCATTAAAAGGTAGGTTTTGCCATGGCAGACATTTTGACTGACTGAAAACCTATCGCCTAATGGGATGATTGAAGTTTGCATGACGAATATTGTAGGCGATAAAAATTCCATTATTCAACATCAATCATGATTGATGGAAATGATTGACTGTTTAATGGGCGCCTTACGGTATTTTAATGACTGAAATATAATAAGTAGTAACTCTTTGGTATACTGGGACTGATGCAATTGATCATTAGGTCTGTGGCTCGATGCATGAGCAGTGTTTTTTTTTTCTCAGGAATAGCTTTGTAGACATTATATTCTCCCGACCATGAGTATGTACTATTTGAGTTAAGTATAGGAAGACCTTGGGGCCATTATTGTGGCTACAATTATTTTTAACAAAAAAAAAAAGTGAAATAAACGTCGAATTATTATCTTGTGAATTTTATTTTCATGATGATTTTATTGTTTATTAAAAGAACGGTTATTGTATATTTCAGAAAATTGTGTATGAAATCACAATATGGCGCCAGGGTCATCCTATTATTAGTTCAGAAGTACATAGTAGGTAACTTCAGTAGTACATAAAGGTACTAACCAACTAGCCTTAAAATCGCAAAACAAATACTTCCATTCTAAGTTACAAAGCGACTTAGTTTAATTTAATATAAACAAAATAAAAAACAAACAAATAAAATAATCTCTTTATTAAAATAATGACATAGGTATTTACGTATTTCGATTCATTACATCAGTATAAAGTCAAGTTAAGTTTTTTTTTTTTAATTATGCTTCGAGAACTTCTTCTTCACCGTGTTCAGTTTCAGGAATGTATTCAGTTTCAGGCAAGTATTGCGGGTCCAACATTATCATCTCATCTCTTGGAGATCCATCGTTTGGTGGGCCATTTGAGGATCTTTCCTTTTCATATTGTATTTGTTGAATTATGAGAAGCTGGAATTTTATTTAAATTAATTCTAAACTACAAAAATAAATAAATTACACCTAAATATTTAGCAAACAAAAAAAAGTACACTATAATATTCCACAACTATCACACAACGCCATCTAGTCCCAAGCTAAGCAAAGCTTGTGTTATGGGTACTAGACAACTGATAAACATACATATATATTTCTAAATACATACATATTATAGATAAATTACACCCAGACACAGAACAAATGATCATGCTCATCACACAAACATTTGTCCTGGGTAGGAATCGAACCTACGACCCCCGGCATAGCAGTCAGGTTCACTAACCACTAGACCAACAGGCCAGTCAAACACACTGTACATAAACTAAAAACGAAATTAAAATATTACAAGGCATCGGAAAATTCCTCCTAAACGCTGTCAGCCGGTAATGTGCCCAAGAGACTGGAGGCGTTACCTCTTTGAATGCCTATAATATAGCTGCAATTGTTTTATTTAGTTTAGATTTATTAGAAACACTAAGATATGTGCAAGAGAAGCTTGTGGGTTAGTAATTACTTTTTCTTTTAAATCTTAGCTTATTTCAATCTTCTTGGTCGCGGGACTTATCTCATTACCGTGACCCCGGAATGTAAAGTTGTATTATTGATGGACACCGTGGATTTTAGTCAGTACCGTCAGTACGAGTGTCAGCAGTCCCTCCCGCTCTACCATGGGTGGGAGGACTCATTTGATGATTTCACCACGAGTTTTTTTTTTTGTGAACGGTTATAGTCGAGCTCTCTACCTTATGGTTAAATGAAGTCGCGGACAACTATATAATTTAGATATATAGTATACTATATAACTGAATACCTTGTAGATTTCTTACAAAAAGCAGTGTAAAATGATTGCAGTGCAAAACTGCAGATTCCAAAAAGCTTAAGTATCGAAATGATCATTATACCAAGCTAAGGGTCAGTTAATATGACTCCGAGATACTCGAAATGTGTTTCTTATTGTTTAGTAAATAAAACTAGATTTTGAGGGACTCTATTAAAAAATGCGCCCTGAACTTAACTCAACTATCAAAATAAATCTAAAATAAATTGTTAAAATTAATTATGAATATTGTAATTGATAGGAACTAAAGCAGGTGTATAGCTCGATTCGAAGAACTGAAATATATTATTCAGATATTCCTTAAATTATTCCGTATTTTAGTGGAATATTTCAAATTATGAACAGTTTGGCTTAACTTTTGTTGTAGTTTGGTGTTATTTACAGTTAAAACATTTTACGGGTATATCATGTTATTTACTCTATTTCAAATAATTGATACCCAGTTGAAATTCAGTAAATGTTTTCCCCAATTACAACATTTTGGGATATATTTATATTTTCTGTCAGTTTTTTTTCCCACATTACATTGCTTAAACTGTTTTAATTCAAATTCGTTGGAATTATTTCTTTGGCAACACCAAAGTAATTCGTCTGAGTCTATGATTTTTTTTATTTTTCATTTGCCTTACGCGATAATAAAATAAAAAACAGAATCTGGCAGAGACTGGATGAGAAAATCTCAAGTATGTCCAGCAGGTGATGAACACAGCCTGATGAACATAATATAATAATATTCCACAACTATCACATAACGCCATCTAGTCCCAAGCTAAGCAGAGCTTGTGTTATGGGTACTAGACAACTGATAAACATATTTATATATTTCTAAATACATACATATTATAGATAAATCACACCCGGACACAGAACAAATGATCATGCTCATCACACAAACATTTGTCCTGGGTGGGAATCGAACCCACGACCCCCGGCATAGCAGTCAGGGTCACTAACCACTAGACCAATGAATGTACCATCTGATGATGAATGATGTAACAAAAGTTTTGTAATGATTTTGGCTATTGAAAAAGAGTGTCCATGGAGTTTCTTGCTCATTCTTCTCCATAGAGATCTACGCTTTGGAATGAGCACCTACTACTTTCACAGTTTTTATGTCTTGTGACTGGGACTGTAGCACCATAACTATTTTGTACTAGTTTTATTTTTATGTCTTTTTGACAATTCAAAAGTGCCTGTAATGGCCTAATTGAAATAAACGCTTTGATTTTGATTTTGAATAGGCCAGTCAAGTCATGATGATGATGTAAATAATATTTAACTAACTTCTGAAGACATTACTTCTCAAAAACATCGTCTCAATATATTTAGAACATCCAAAAGCGAAGGCTTTCATAGCGGCAGTCGACGAATAATTAAACACACGTTTGGTGACAAAAGGCTTATAAATGTCAACTAGTAAGTAAGTAATAAAGCGACTGGAATTTACTACAGGTGCTTCCATCACCTTCTTGATATATTTAATAGGTAGTGAATATTAGGAGGCTGGCTGAGTGAATATTCAAAGGCCTTATCGCTTGATATCTGTAATTTATTTACAGCGTATTTGAAGTATTAACATTAACTGCAATATTGTACGAAAAAATGGAACAGCGTCTCTGGTGTGCGAAGAAGGAACTATTTTTTTCCTCGAAATTAATGTCAAAGTTCCAGTTTACTTTACGTCACAAAAACGTAAAGTCATGATAGGGCTTCGAGTACGCAAAGTCTAACTGAAGAAAAAGAGTGACTTTAGTTTGTAGTACTGTCTAAACAGAATACCGTAGTTCTACTGCAGCACAGGAAAGAGCAAATGAACGAACAGGGTCGCTTCTTCATTAATAAAAGTCTGACAGTTCCTGCCGCTCTACCCAGGGTGAGAGGACTCATTTGATGTTATTAAGACCAATAAAAAAAGGTAAAAAAATATTTAAAATATAACTAGCTACTCCCCACGGTTTCACCCCCACTGTTCGGGCCCTATTGGTCGTAGCGTTACGTTATACAGCCTATAACCTTCCTCGATAAATATACTATCTATTACTTGAATGTCATTTTAAGTGACATAAAAACTAGGGGTTGGATACTGGACACAGAAAAGATTACCAATGTACTGAGTTCCACGTTCAACCCTCAGGGGTTGAATGTGGAATCATTTAGGGCTCGAACGCGGAAGGGGGTAGAACATTTTGGGAGTTGAACGCGAAATAAACGTATTCAATCCTCAATATATTTTTTTTAATTCAATCCAGCAGTTCTTCAGATTAAAGCGTTTAACCTAACAAACAAACTCTTCAGCTTTATACTATTAGTATAGATAATAATCCGTCTATAACGCATGTTGATCACAACTTCAATTCACGCTATAATTCAAATACAAATACAAAGTGACAAAACTACCAATCATACTGTACATAACACTAATACAATTCTAAAAGGATAAACATAAATCGCTTTGAATACATTTTGAGAGTAAACAGACCTTCGGTTCGTAAGTAACTGATCAAACACAGAAGTTTGTGTAACGTTATGCATTGTCTACTTTAGAATAGTGGAGTTTACATAAAGTTGTGTGGATATAGGAAGTTAGCAGGTGTTGGGCAGTCAATAGAACAACTACTAAGGTGCTGATAGATTTGAGCATTTACTTGTAACAGAACATCAAGCAATCACCGTTTTTTCTCGAACAGAGCAACGAACAGGGTACGGAGACAAAATCTATTGAAGTTCACTGATCGTTTTCGTTTGTTTCGTTGGTTACCGCGCAGCATTCTTTAATAGATTTTCAACTTTACGCGCTGGGTTATAAAGTTGAAAAAGTATTAGTGACTGCTGACCGATAACGATTGTTGACTGCTGTTGTCGTCTGTTTGTCTATAGGGCGAGTAGTTCCACTGTGGAAACGAGGTGGCGCTAGACAACTTGTATAGCTCTGTCTCTTTTCCTACAGTGGAAATACTTACGCTTTGTGACGTCATGGTAGGCTACCAGAGCCAAGCCTACACCCAAACATCGCTACGAACTATCACGATTTTTCTAATGAACTCTCTAGGCGATGGTCGTCAATGTTCTTGGCTAAAAGCTCGCAAGAACGCTCTTTAGAATTATCAATAGCACAGTCTCGTTTGTTTTTCTGTAATGTCACATTCGCAAGAATGCTCATTACAAGTGAATGCTCAATTTGCTCAAGCTTATCAGCACCTTTAGGACCAACCATTGTCGGCTTGGAACGGAGAGAAGATTTTACTTGTTTACGCGGTTTTACCTCGCAATAGAAAACTGCTTGAGCGAAAATGAATCAGTGGACGAAAAAAATATGCTCGGTGTGGGAATCAGACGACTGAACTCTTTCTTTTTTGAAACAAAAAACCTTATTTCATTGAAAAAAGAGTCCATTCTGCCTAATTTCCCGCACATTATTACAATTTAACCGTGAAACCACAATAAACATTCAAAAATATATATTTAGCACTTACCCAATAATTAATATAGCTCGCAAATCCATTCATACCCATGTCCATCAACTCTTCTTTCTTCTCTTTCTCAATCTTTGACATCATGGGCATCATGTATTTCTCTGCCGTTTCACTCAAGTCACGCATAAAGTCATGTAGGCTTTGCTGGTACTCCGAGGGTTCGTTCATTGGTACAGATGACTCATCTGGTACTGCTGGTGGATGTTGGTCCTCTGGGTTGGTGTCATCTGTTTGGTCAGTGCCGTATGAATCAGGAAATGGTTGTGAGTCTGGTCGTGCGTGAGCCTGGAAAAGTTGATTGTATGTTTAACTTGGAATAGTAATGCAAGTGTTGCTATTTTGAGCAAGATTTTCAAATTTTGTAAACATGCATAATATTTTGCGAAATGACATTGAGTGTTTAACAGCAGACACAATCCTGGGGCCTTAGTCAAACAGCAGACGACAATCGTTCTCGTTCATCAGTCACCAATACATTTTCAACTTTATACCCAGCGCGTAAAGTTGAAAATCTATTAAACTGGTGATCGAACGAACTAAACAAACGAAAACGATCTGTGAACTTCAATAGATTTTCAACTTTACGCGCTGGGGTATAAAGTTGAAAATTTATTGGTGACTGATGAACGATTACGATTGTCGTCTGCTATCGTCTGCTGTTTGGCTAAGGCCCCTGAGCCTTCAATTTTAGAAGAAACAAGAGGAGATTGGGCCCAGATCTATATCTCTTAGCAGATTTATACACGAGTTGTCTCTAAATGCTTGCCGCACCGTGCGGAGGTGCGACACGAATCGCACGAAGGCAATAACTAGGCATATGACTCGGGCTCGTGCGTCCCACCCATTGATGTCAAAGCACACTCATGGAGGCCCGATATCTCGTGATATCACGAGCCGTGAGAAGCTAGCATATTTAATAAAAGCTGCGTTACAGACTGCGTTACTTAGAAAATATCTGTCTGAAATTCAAAAATCTTGCTCTTTTATAAAATTCAAGAACGTACCTCTTGACGCCAAGAAGTAGGCAACAAATATATCAGGTACATAAGTCCTATATCTACTAAGTTCTACTGTTTTGTAACAATAATGCTAATGATACGCCAAATTATACATTCATTCGGATGCCGTTATTCTATTTAATGGACCACGATTATCATATAAATGGAACATTGTATTAATCTATGCTATTCCTAAATTTAGGAGAGATGTAAACGATTGAACGGATACAAAATTACCTAGTATTTATTGTCGATTTATTTAATTGTGGATTACTGAACCTCCAACGAGTCTATTTCAAAATTAACACTCTTGAAGGTCACTAAACGCCTTATGACATGTTTGGTTAAAATATTTTTCCGTTTTTTTTTTTATTTATAAAAATGATAGCAGAATGAATAAGGAAGAAAAAACATGAATTAAAAGGATACAAAAGTGCCGTAATAAGACCCGAATCAATTTATCCGAACCGAAGTATCAACCGCTTCCGTTATAAGAAACGAATACGATGCCACACTCAAAATACTCACAAAGTAAAATGCGGACGCTACTAACAATATTGTAAGGAACGACATCTTTGACTTACAAAGACTAAAATAATACGCGAAGAAAAACCTTGTAACCCCTTTTATAAATACAGCGGTTCCTTTATTACCTTTGAGTGAATAAGAAATGTCACGTCTGAATGATAAGGCTAATCTCTGAAGTATGGACAGCCATTGTTTGAAGGAAACTGGTGCACATGTTATCGGGAAACGTTGAGAAAATTGTGTTAGCTGACGTCAGAATCCTTAGATAAAAGAGTCCTTTGTTTGATATTTGGAGGACACTATTGTGGAGCTAATTCCTGTACAGAATTTTTGTTTTGATTGATGATACTTAGTCAAGGCCTGTTCTGTGCTGTTCGCCAAATCAGAGGACCAATATGACCTTCAATACGATTTTGAATTTGCGGTCTTTCAGAACACGTTTGCGCCATCAAGCCATTGGTCTTTCAAAGAACGATCCCGACACTGACAATTCCTGTTTGCTTACGTTGTAAGCTTTGTCACCATGATAATAAAAAAAACAGTGAATCATAATTTTTAGTTTAAATAATAATAAATGAGAAACAGTCAGCACGCGACGATGGGAAGGACCGATGGGTATGTCATAATGCCATGCAGCTGGGTAGGCCTTTTGGTGTGGGATGCAACATGTGTAGACAACCCTTGCGCAATCCAATCTTCCTCAGTTCAGCGGTGTTGTGCTGCGCTGGACTGCTTGCATAGTGCTGAAACTTCAAGCGGCGCAATACATTGGACCTAGCTAGTAGCTATGTATTGAGCCGTTTGGGTGTGAGAACTCTGGAGGCCCATGTTGGGGTCGAGTGCCCACTCCGTCGTTAAATGAGATTCGCCAGGCGTTTAGTCGATCTTCAGGTGACAGAGGGCTGGCCTATTTCCGTGAGCAAACGAATTAGCATTGCCATACAACGTGGCAATGCTGCAGCGTTCGCGGCACAGTTCCCGTTGCTAGCGATGGGGACGATTCTTTGACGTCCCTGTGAAGTGTTTTATGTGTTTATTTTATTTTTCACTGATACATATTACTAGTAGGAATTTAATTGGTTCCTTTCTGAAATTATGAGGTTGATCCTTGTAGAAGGTAGTGCTCAAAATTTCTTGATATCTCCTCAACGACATTTCCTTACAAAATAAACACAAAGTCGTAAAAATATCACTTCCTTAATACCAACGGGCTCAGAGTTAGCAAAAACAATAACTCATCATGCAAAACACAGATTGTTTCGAAACACCGATGGAAAAATATTTGTCACAATTTATATTACGAAAGTTGTTTTGAATTTGTCAAAAGTGTGCGGCATTTGAGTCCATCACCGTAGGAAAATGAATGAGGAGTCAACGTGCGACCCATTATGAATAATTAAGTTAGTTTTTGTTAGTGTCTATGTGTATAGAAATGTTTAGTGTTCGTTTTGTTACAGTGACAGTCTGAATGCGGAATTTATATCCTTCATATCCATTAAGACGCACAGCATATTTGTTCTGCGTTATACACAGGCAAACAGTTTTTACTGCGTTTTGTCGCATCGTTGCGCTGGAGTTCTTTTCTGGGTCACCCACCTGGCTCCATTTTAGTTGTCATCTTTGCTTCTGGGCAAGATTGATAACAAATATCAAAATAATTGTATTACTACTGAGCTAAGACCGACGGAAACTCGTTTGAAAATTTGGGCTCGTTCGTGAATAATTCGCCAAAGAAAATATTACGCAAGGAGAGCTGGAAAGAAAAGAAAAACACCTTTGCTATCCAGGTGCTACTGCATTTTAAACACAAAATACAAAACAAAGGCAATAATTCTGAGACCGCCATGTTTTTCGAAACAACGCAACGATTTCAATGTATTAAGGGGAAATTGTTTCAGAAACTTTATGTGT
Organism: Agrotis ipsilon; assembly: GCA_028554685.1. Lineage (NCBI taxonomy): Eukaryota > Metazoa > Arthropoda > Insecta > Lepidoptera > Noctuidae > Agrotis > Agrotis ipsilon. Next base: position 3,326,922 of record CM052961.1, on the reverse strand, counting down.
ATAATACATTAACATTAAACTTTTATACAATAAAATAAAGAGATCCCTATGTTCTGTCAAGTCGTAAAGACCATGTGAAAAACCCGCCCCGAGAGGAAAGTTTAATTATAAAGAAAAGGAAAGTTACAGAATCATTGCAAAAACAGTTTTTCTTCAACAATATTAGTTTTTCATTTAACTTTAAAATATTTGTTTGTCGTTGTGTTATGAACGTGACCGGATGACATTTTCTAAATGGTCGGCCATGACAGATCGACACGTGATTTCGATAAACACTGCATTATTAGTTATTACTTTACGGTGTTATCTCTACAGCTGTTTCTTTTTGTTTAATATTTTGTTAGTCATGTTAATTCATTACTTAAATAGGTACATTTATTTTTGTATTGTAAAAAAATAAAATAAAATAAAAAGCACATTTTTTGTTATTTTTTCAGTAGAAGAAATGTGTGCTTTTAAAAAATACGATCTTATACGTTTTTTATGGACTTTTATATTTTTCCGTAAAACATGATCTTTGTATTTGTATCTATGTTTTATTTTTTTTGTTTTTCCCTTTTTAATAATTTGCGTTTTTAATCTACGTAATTGGAAGGGGGAACGCTACAGAACAAACACTACATAACCCGTTGGGAAATACGGGCATAAAATCATCTTCAAGTTTCTATCTAATAAGAAAAAACCGGAGAGAATCAAGTTACTCCACTCTTTGAGAATCACTCCAATTAGTAAGAATGCTGTTTATTAAATAAAAAAGGGAAAAAACATCCTCAACGCGATTCAATATTACACAACAGATTAAAAAAATAAAACAAATTGTAAACAATACCCAGAGGCCTTACCACGAGCTCTTAACGCGATCCAGTTTAAGTTGTGGAAAAGAGGCAGAGGTATACAAGAAATGGATCTAGCGTCATCTTTTTTCCCTCAGCCTAAAGACTCACGCTTTAAGAGTTTATTGTAGGCCACCAGTTGGTTAAAAAAAGCAAATAAAAAAAAAACAATCAAGTCGGAATGGTATTCGTTGAAAAACTGTCCAGTGCCAGTTAAATTACTGGTCGTTTTTTTGGAAACTACTTAAAACCGCATCGAAATAATAAAATTAAACGGGCCTTTTTCATTAGCCTACGGGTTTTATTATTACTTTTTTTTGTGAAATTGAGATGAATTATAATATTAATCCTACTCTGAAATCAATCATTATTTAGAAATAGCTGAAGAGATGAACATAATAGTAACATAGCACAGAGGACCAATTCCAATTTAAAAAATATAAAAAAGGCTAAGCTGAGTTTATCAGTATTGTTTTTTTAGGTATTAAATTCAGCTGTCACATTCTTTAGAAGGCGTGGGGTGACGTACAATTTATGTGTCTTTATGAAACATAGATCAAAGACATTAAAGCTCAAAATGCGAAAACCTTAGTCAACGGCTGAATCCAAACAAAGAATAACAATGAAAAAACCAGGACCAACTTTAAATCTTACTGTAGCAGTCAAAGTCAATCAAAGTCCAAGATACACCATACAAACACACACACAAAAGAGTGCCGTCACTCGTAAGACTGAAGAATGAAACAGCACGAGTTTTCAGTATTTGAGACGTAAAGTAAACTGGAACTTTGACAATTTCAAATTGTCAATTTTCAAGGAAAAAATTAGTACCTTCTTCGCATACCAGAGGCGCCATTTTTTCATACAAGAAACTCTGTAAATACTGGAAAGATGCTGTAAAGTAAAAGAGTAAAAACTCGTGCTAGGGGTACAGATCAATTTAGGTTACAGAACGCCCACTATTCACCTTGGCAGACATTTCGTACTATGACACCTACGTAGCGAAACTTAACTTACTAACAAGAAAGTCACATAATTATAAATGAGGTTTTTGAATAATATTGTCTGGTCCCAACTGATAGCACCCAGAAACAATATCGACAGTTTTTAACTACAAAATTAAGGCTCCTCCATGCCAATGTTTTTTATCGGTCGATAACACCCGATGCGTTATACGCCCTTAAACTATTGTCAAACAGACAGCCGAAGCGAACGCGATCCGAATCCTATCATACAGAAAAGCGAAAGCGGTCCGATAGTCTATGTGACAGGCTTCAACAATCCCATACATTACAAACAAAAACGCTTCGGCACGCATTCGCTTCGTTCTTCAGTTTGACAAAGGCATTATCATTTGCCTAGCCTTTTCCCAACTTTGTTCAGCAAACAAGCAAACTCGATATGTTACGCATACTCCACTCGCATCGCTAAGGGCAATCGAGGATGCTGCTCTTTTTAGTCGATCAGACACAGTCCATTCCAATTCAAAAGTGGAACATCACCCATTCATCATAGTCAGAGCTCGGCAAGCGCTGCTTAACCTAAAACATTGACATATACGACTTCATTGCTTAGTCACACCCAGCGATTTATTTAAATTTTTGAGAAAAAATTGACAAAAACCCGAAATACTTAGTAAGTAGGTCCCAAAATAGATTTACATTTATGCCTCCAACATCAACACCGATAGTCCTCGGACCGTTTATAAAATTATACCCTATTAATATTTCAGCAGGGTCCTATTTACTTAGGATGCCAAGTTATGCTCTTATCTTTCATATTATTATGCGGCACTGAGATTATATGAGAGCACTTTTCCGAGAGCAGTTTTCCGAGGTAATCTTGTGTTACGTTGTTTTTTGCTGACCGTGTTGATTAAAGGACTGTACGGAACTAACAGCTCATTTAGTATCCCTGCTTGCTTTGGTATATTACCTGTTCTAGGCAGGGTTTTGAATTTTCTATTTTTATTTTGGCGCTGCTGGCGTTTTAGTTATTTTCCTAAAAGGCCTCGCTAAGCTGCTCTTTTAAAATAGCAACTACTATGTGACGATGACTGCGGTAAGACTGAATCTATATACTAACCGCCATATTGTAACGTCATACAGGTTTTTCTGACATTTTCACACACGTTGAACGGCCGTGCATTACATGTAATTTATTTTTGATCTAACTGTGATGCCCGTGCACTACATGTAACGAATTCACCGAATCCCCTTGTTTTTATTTATTAACAAAGCTGTTAAAAAATAACTATGGGACATACCACAAGATTATCCAAAATAGACGGGCCTGTCAACGTGTTAAAAAATCTTAAAATATCTACTATTTAGAAGGGGTTTTGGTTCCGACCATGTACAATAATTTTATTGACAGTATTGAGCAAGTAACCTTGCCTTAATAAACAACAAAACTTAAAAACAGTCCATAGTGAGTTTTTGGGACTGACAAATGAGAATAAGAAAGTTAAAGGATCCGCAGAATTGAAGTAAAATAAACAAAACAACACAAATATACCCTTTTAAATGTCTAGTAGGTACTACCTATACGCTGTAGCTTAAAATCTACGCTTCAACAGTAAAAGAGAGACTTTCACAGCGCAATTTATCTCCAAAGAAGAAATTACGGTAACAATGCATATTTATGAAGGAAAACCCTCATTTATTTCAATTTCGCCTCGAACACAATGTTGATGTATGTAAAATATAAAATGTTACAAGTTTTTTACAACTGGCGCCATTTTACTGCGAAACGAAGTACCCTTTGGCAATTATAATTCATTTCCATTTCAGAGGAGCTTAATTGATTAAGCAGTTAAGGGCACCGTTTTTTCAATTATGTAGTTACCTCCTTCGTTGGGGACGGTTGAAAGAGCTTTAAATATTTTTGATTTTTCGTGATTGTCTGTGGGCTATGGGTTTAAGGATCATAGCTGGTGGAAGGATGTCGAGAATAATGCTTGATGAATGTATTTGATAAGTCTAGATAAGACGTATTAAACTCTAGAGAACAACTATGTTTCAATGAGTCTTAAATGCATTACATAAGTTGCAAAATATGGTTAATAATTATATTAATCTTCTTTTCGATCTATGTCGATTCTTCTTCGTGATTTTTTGTTCAGTGCGTTGGCCCGTTGACTGTAAATAACTATAAAAATCAGCATTCTAATTCTATCAATCTTTTAAAATGAAAGAGACTGATAATAAATGAGTTGCAGTGCAACTAGCTCTAACTAAAGTGAATTTAACTGAGAAAAAATATCACTCTGTCAGGTTTTGTACACATGGCTACACATCAAGCTATGAAAACCAGTATTAGCTGACCGTTCATTGTGTGTAAAAATCGTACGAAGCGAGACCAAGACAAGCTGGTTTTGTATAGCTTGATGTGTAGCCGTGTGTACCTACAAGCATGTAATACTTTATTAAAGTTAGTTATACATTTACGTAAGATGTTGCAGACTTCAAAGGTTTGTCCGTCATCTCTACTTAGCCTTATATGTTTGAACATAAAGGTTGACAGGTGACGTCAGTTCTCTATTTCTTTAGACGAGGGTTAAATATATTCGTGCAAGTTATATTTGCTCATACTTGCTACTTATTATGTTATGAGAAAACATCACAAAAACAGAAATACTTACTCTTTAAATTATCATAACATTTTCAAACAACAACTTATAAAATTTATTTATTTATTTCAAAACAACGCAATCACTCAGAGATACACAAATCACAACGCAAAGTACTCCATCTCCTGTGTAGCCCATGTTTAACATAACATTTTCCTGAGAAACTCGAAACTGGATTCATTTATTTTTTCGTGGCTAGAGCCTGTACGCCTAGTACGAGTTTTCACTATTACTTTACAGTATTTACAGCGTTTCTTGTATGGAAAAATGGAACAGAGCCTCTGGTGTGCGAAGAAGGAACTATTTTTTTCCTTGAAAATTGTCAATTTGAAATTGTCAAAGTTCCAGTTTACTTTACGTCTCAAATACTGAAAACTCGTGCTAAGCGTACTGAAGGGCTTCAGACACAGCAGCTATAATGTATATTAATGTACATTACATGCCGGTATTCATGTATTCGTGTGTGGTCTCCTGACGATTTCTATGGAAAGATGTAATGAGATGTATCGTGCTATAATGTATTCTTTACCTCTCTCTCTCCTCTCTTTGTCGTTTTTACATTACAGCTACTGTGTGTGAAGCCCTTTAGCCATACCGTACAATGTGACCACGCATCTTGTGCAATTTACCAGCTGACAGTATTAGGACTAATTATTCTGTTACGTTTTATTTTAGAAGTTTATATTAAGGTTATTTTGTTCTATAAAAATAAAAGTCTCATCCCTTTTCACAAACACTGCAAGAAAGTACATCAAAAACTTAAAGAAAAATACTGAAACCTTACATGATCATAAGTGCCTCCTCTTATAAAGCTTCAGATCCAAGAAACAATGCATGCAAAAAAAAACTATGTTAACGTTAAGAAGCAGTTCAGACGGTATGAGACATAAAATTCCAGCAGAGTTTTCTTTCAAGAAAATTGAATATTCATGTCGAACGATGAGAACTATCCCTCATACAAGCGCTCGTTTTAAATCGTTATACCGAACCTCAATGTTTTATATTTCGAACTTTCAGCTCTACTGAGTCATTCATAAGACTCTGAATATCTCGGCATATTTATTAGGCACCTGTTTTAAACCCAGAACAATGATAAGACTTTTACCTAGTTACAAGTTTAAATCCTGTTTCGCAAAGATAACTAATTGTTTATTTACAAAACACTGGGGCAATTTAGATTCTCTACTTTCTAGACAAAGTTTCAAATAAGTTTAAATCTATTCTATTCTAATTTAAAACTCAGTGAAATGATAATAGAAACGAATTGAATAGAGGTTTCTAGAAGTCTGAACTTGAAATGTACATGAAGAGAGAATAATTGTATTTTCTGTGCCATTTCACAGAGAGAACAGAAAACTATGTGAAGGACAAGTGGTGTTTACGAAGTCGGTTAAATAGTAGGGATAGGATGGTTTACAACCCGGCAGAATAAATAACATTGATACACTGCAAAATGGGTTTTGAAATTTTAAACAACCTCACACGTGTATCAGCCAATACCTTTATTGTACGCACAGCCCAGGAGTGGAATTCCCTGCCAGCATCTGTATTTCCAGACAGCTATATATATATAGATATATTCTAGGCAAGCGTGCTTCTCCGTTGACCACATCTTCGCTTACCATCAGGCGAAATAGTAGTCAAACACGAACCTATCTTTAAATTAAAAAAAAAACCCAGAGCAATCGTACTTATACATGCACAGAACATTCTAAATGTGAAAGTCTGTTTATGACTGAAACAATATTGTATTTTTCCCTCTCACTTTGAAGAGACTAGTGTCATGTTATTATGCCTTCGAAAACAAACTAAGGTAAAAGAGTTCCACTCGTTCGTTTGTAATCATTATAAAAGACGTTCGGAAACGCTTAGTGCGAATTGATGGAATAGCAATATAAGGGCTCTACCTTATATTGCTATTCCATCAATTACTCGAAAAAAAAGGCTTGAATGAAGTCTGAAATTAGGCACAAATTAATGTTTCTATTCTAAAACATCTTAATGCTTCTGGTCTATTACAGCATGTCGTATTTTTTTGAAGATAAGACATAAAGTTTATCATAAAGACCTTTACTCTTAAATAACCTTTTCAACACATTTGCTCATAAAATGCATTTACAAAGCCTGTATACAGTGTTCGAAAGTTAAAAATTACGGACCATACAACGCAGCGTGCAGTAAAATAGGTACTCTCACCTAAGTACCTATTTTACCGCACGCCCCCTTATAGAGCAGCGTGCGTTTTCTTTACGGTTTTTTTTTAATTTCCAAAAAAAAAGTAAAAAGAATTCCACCAAAGAGTTTCACATTATGAAAATAAACAACCTGACTGATCGAACCTCCTTGGAAGAGATTTTGCTCAATTCGTTGTCTCACTTTAATACTAAAGAGTAAATGAGATGAAAGATGTAGTTCTAATTTTCACCACGTGCATGTGGCGCCATATTCAAAGTCGCGCCATTTTCATATTAGGAACTTCAAAAATTGTTGCGACTAATCTGAGTTCAAGGGAGCAATCTGATATTAATAAGGATAAATGTGTTGAAAAACATTGTATGACACACGTGCAGAAATTGGTATTTATAAACTCGTGACTACAGTACACCCTCGGGCGCCTTCGGCGCCTCGGGCGTACGTTGTCTACTCGTTTGTAAAAACCAACTTTCCGCACTAGTATCATAAATAACTATTATAACAACGGGTACGTATTAAAATACCGAAATTTAAAAGACCGAATTTTAAAATACCGATGGACGGAATCCCGAAAATTGAAACGCCGAATGGTTGTTTGGTCGAAAGTTTTAAATCTCGAAAGTTCATTTGCCCGAAAGTTTAAAATCCCGAAATTTAAAAACCTGTAGTTTAAAATGCCGTAAATTTCCTTCACAGGAGCAAGTCGATGGAGCCCCGCTCCGCGGGGCTCCTACTTCTGCGTGGTTAAAAAAAAATAACCACGAAGAGGATGGCGGGGTCTTTCAGACCCCGCCATCCTCTTCTAACCTAAATTGTCCGAGTCGGGGTGCCAGCAAGTCCCGAGGTTAGACCTAAAGAAGAAAGAAAGAAGAAAGAAAGAAAGATGTGGTTAAACCTACGTGTATCATACTTATCTTCAGTTAGAACTAGGTTTAGCCGGTTAGAACTAGGTCTAACCTCGGGACTTGCTGGCACCCCGACTCGGACAATTTAGGTTAGAAGAGGATGGCGGGGTCTGAAAGACCCCGCCATCCTCTTCGTGGTTATTTTTTTTTTAACCACGCAGAAGTAGGAGCCCCGCGGAGCGGGGCTCCGTCGACTTGCTCCTCCAAAAACCGAGGTTTTTGATAAAAAACATAACGACTATCGGCATTTAAAACTTTCGGTATTTTGAACTTCGGTGTTTTGGACGTCGGTATTTCAAACATAGGTATTATGAACTTTCGGTATTTTGAATTTCGGTGTTTTGGACGTCGGTATTTCAAACATAGGTATTATGAACTTTCGGGATTTTGATACGTACCCATAACAACACAACACGAAGATCACAAAACTGGAAATCCCGTACATTTTATCGGAAAAATGAATCATACAATCAATACGATACCAGCAGAAAATTTTCCAATGCAATTAGTGTTGCATCGAAATGAAAGTGGCTCTACTTGAACAAATTGTCGATACGGAACGAAAGGTGCTCAATTAAGTCCAAGTCATACACACGTGTTTGATTTTAAAACTGAGTTTAATTTTGTATTTTCGATTGAAGTTACATTTTACTCTTTGTAAATTGAAGGTACTGCAGGTAATCGAATATCGAATGTGTTCATTTCGTTTGATTGGGTAGCTTTTAATTTTTTTGAATTGAGAAGTTCTTATAGGTTTTTAATTATTGGACTTTGTTGGTAATGAAGGGTAAATAATTGAATATCTTCAACTGAGAGAAAAGGAATATCTCTACCGTCATTTTGATCTTACCTCCATTAATAAATTCGAAAGTTTCTGTGGGTAGATGGAAGTACGTATGGAGGAAGAGATGGGTATTTATTTACTCTTTCACGAAAAATCAACTGTTTTTTTTTCAGAAAAATAATCTGGATAAATAAATAGATGCTTTTTTATATCTAGAAACCGAGATTTCGTGAGACAATGATTTTTAGGTAAGTAAAGAAGCGGGTATAAGCTAGTGAAGTGAAAAAACTAGTCTGCTACTAAAATCATCAAATGAGTCCTCGCACCCCGGGCAGACCGGTAGTGATTGTGAGACTTGTACTGACTAAAATTCACGGTGCCCTTCAATAGCCCTTTATGTTCCGGGGTCACGGTGATGGTATAAGTCCCGCGACCCCGGCAGGCAAGTTTGCTACACTTAATAAGAAAAAGTAATTAAAAAAATTAATGAAAAAAAGCTGTATAATGTCGTAAATCTTAGCACACTAAAGTTTGTCACGGAAACACCGTCGTGTCATAATCCGTATACCAGTGAACATTGGCACAAACAAAGTGGAAGTGTCTGGAACTTCAGTCTCAACATGGTACACAGACACAGGTGTGTTTGTGTTCCGTGACGTCACTACTTGTGTCAATATTGTGTTTCTCGCAAGCTGGCTCCGTGTATGAATTGTGGAAGAGGGGAATTTATTTTATTTCGAAGAGTTGAAGTTAATTCCCATAAAAGGGATTCGTTAAGTTACTTTTCATAAGCATTTAACTTCCTTTTTTTGTCGTAGTAATATCATGAAATCCTCATTCACAAAGACTCGTTTTTTATTCACTGACTAAAACCCAAGGTGTCTTTCAATAGTCCGAGAACCTGGAGTCCTGCGAGGCCGGAGTCCCACGACCCTGAGAGGATTATTTGATATTTTTGTTTGCTCTTACCTGTAGGCTAGTTCAGAGGGGCAGAGACAAAGAGCGAGAGAAAAGAAGCCAGCTTACTCTAACTTAAAAGAGATTCAGGTTGAATGAGTTCGGAAATACAGATGTGAGTGTTAGTTCCACTCTTTTGCCGTGCCATCTTTTTTGGTGCTCTTTTTATAAAATATTTCATCCCTTGGTCGCCATTATTAGGTTAACTATTCTCTAGTTCACGATGGTCACCACTAACCGGAACATGGAAGCGTAGGTAAGCCACCCTGAGGCACGACATTGCATCGTGAGAATCACGGGTAACCGACAGTTGCAAGTGATGAGAGATGAAAGACGGATTGTCTTTTTAACCGACTTCAAAAAGAAGGAGGTTATCAATTCGACGGTATGTTTTTTTTTTTTTTTCTTTTTTTTTTTTTTTTATTTGTGTGTTTGTTACGCGATTACTCCGGCGATTGTGGACCGATTTTCAAAATTCTTTTTTTATTCGAAAGGAGATGCTTTCGGAGTGGTCCCATATTCACTAAGTCAAGATCTGATGATTAGATCCTGGAGAAATCGAGGGCAACCCTCAAATTTTATAGGCCCACATATAGTTTTTCGTAAATATTATGAAGTAATTTAAGTATTTGCGTATGGTAATCATAATCTCATGTAGCTGAGCTGATGATGGAAGGTACAACTCCTTAACTGTAAGGAGTAGGCATCGACTGATTTAGTTTGTGTTCGCTTATCTCCGGAATTACAAGTCCGATTTAAGTCATCCTTTTTTTGTTATACTAGGTATGGTTCAACTGAGGGAACACTGCAAGTTTCATCAAAATCGGTTCAGTCGTTTTTGAGATAGGGAATTTCATTAGCTAATTTTGTACATGAGCGATGTTATTACCGGTGCTACGGATTACGAAATTGTAGTGCACATGTAAGAAAATTAAAATTAATTACCTATTTGACAAGAATTTGGGTTGAACATTTAAACTAAAAAGAGTAAAATAAATAAATAAATAAATAAATATTCCACAACTATCACACAACGTCATCTAGTCCCAAGCTAAGCAGAGCTTGTGTTATGGGTACCAGACAACTGATAAACATACTTATATATTTCTAAATACATACATATTATAGATATATTACACCCAGACACAGAACAAATGATCATGCTCATCACACAAACATTTGTCCTGGGTGGGAATCGAACCCACGACCCCCGGCATAGCAGTCAGGGTCACTAACCACTAGACCAACAGGCCAGTCAGAAAATAAAAGCTTTTTTAAAAAAAATGTAACCGCCTTCAAAACCAACCACTAAAAAGAGTAAAATAACCTACAAAATAACTTTTCTTTCGGAAGTCGGTGGCAAAAAAGACAATGAAAAAAAAAACCACCGACTTCCGAAAGAAAAGTTATTTTGTAGGTTATTTTACTCTTTTTAGTGGTTGGTTTTGAAGGCGGTTACATTTTTTTTAAAAAAGCTTTTATTTTTTAGCATGGTAAAATCATCAAATGAGTCCTCCCACCCCGGGCAGGGCGGGAGGCACTGTCAGACTTGTACTGACTAAAATCCACGGTGTCCTTCAATAGCCCTTTATGTACCGGGGTCACGATGATGGAATAAGTCCCGCGACCCCGGCTGGCTTTGGCCCTCTGAGAGGGGGCCCCGTCATTATGCTGACGCTCTTTGAGGCGCGCGTGGAACACGATGCGCCGTCGACCCGGGCGTGATAGACGGATAGGCGTATAGACGGATTGTCTTTATGCAGCTGTTGATATCTTTCGGCTGATGATGATGATGATGGCTCTTTACTTTCAAGATATTTAAAGAAAATAAAACAGATATGCTAGCAGGAGTAATTGATGTAACAGTAAATCGATTTTTAGAACACAAACCATTTAGATATCTAATTTTATTCTTAGAATTATATTTTTGTAAAATAATATTTTTGTATTATATTTTTATAAAATTCTAAAAAAAATTCTAAATTCTACGACATCGTGAGAGTCGCGGGCAACCGATGGATGCAAGTGGCGAATTGTCGTTCGGCGTGGCGGTCTAAGGGGGAGGTCTTCCGGCTGATGATGATGATGATGATATAAAATTCTAACAAATAACTCCTAACATTAGGTAAATAACGACAAACAACTTTTTATTAATTTTAAAAACGTAGTAATACCTTGACGTATACGTAACTCATTTATGCTTGCGCCTATGATATCTAAAACAGTGGAAAGTCAAGCCCAGCAGCACATAGCGTGGCAAATCTCCTGTGATCGAAAGCCAACGTGTCGTGATCCTCAAGAGAATTGATGCAAACATGTTGAGGTGTCGCGACACGACACGTCTGTTTATGTTCCATTATGTCACAGTACTTGTGGGAGCAGTCATGTTGCTTTTATAGTGTAACTTGATCTTATCGCCTTACTAGTTTTCTGCATGTTTGTTTTATAGTACAGTACCTAATGCCATCAACGTCGCTCATATGGAGTCCGTTAATTGTCCCAGTAGTTTATATCACTGAAATAAAAGTATCCTATATGGTTAACCTGGGGTACATTCTATTCTAGATCCGCACTTAATCAAATCAAATCAAATCAAATCGTTTATTTCAACTAAGCCAAATATAGGCACTTTTGAAATGTCAAGACAAAAAATAAAACTAGTGCTAAAAATAGTTATGGTGCTACAGTCCCAGACACAGACAAAAACTGTGAAAGTACCGTAGGTGCTCATTCCAAATCGTAGATCTATGGAGAAGAATGAGCAAGAAACTCCATGGACACTCTTTTTTTTTCACTTAATTTCATGAAAATCTGTCCAAATAACCAAAGTTCTGTATTTATAATATTCAATTTATTATAATTCAACACATTAACTCATGCTTACGAGTTTGTCAGTCATACATTGATCTCGGTTTAGATGTTGATCGTGTTCAGATTTATTAGTGAAATCCGTTTGAGTTCGATTTTTGGGTCAGTTTGTTAAAACCTAATAATCGTCTATGGTTTTTCAATTAACAATTGTTCTGTTGCAGCTATGAAATATGGATTTCTGCCCAGAAGGACATTAAATCTTTCTAAATAAAGGTGCAGTGTACGATGTACTATTAGTAACACCTATAGTAGGTATTCTATTTTGAATATTTTGACAGGACGATACTAATGTCAAGAAGCCAAGGTAAAAGAATAAAAAATACAGTAGAAAATTGGCGTTGTTGCAATATTTACTTACAAATTCTGTCCAAGTTAATTACATCAAATAAATTATCTTGAGAAAACTTTGCTTAGGACCCTGTTTGTTAAATTAAAGAGTCAACTGAGACCTGAAGTTTTCAAAATAAATAGAAGAAAAAAAGGGTAAAACATGTCACAATTTCAATGAAAACTAACCTTAAAAAATGTAGGTAAACGTGAAGGAGTGTTTGTTTGTTTGTCATCCCTTTGCGGCTTTTTTATTATTAGCCTGGTCTGTCCCACTCCTAGACAATCCTGGGCAAAGGCCTCCCTCCACTCCTTCCACCTCTCGCAAGCCCGTGCATGCTCCTTCCAATTCGGACAGAACCTGTCCAGCTAGTCCCGCCACCTCCTTCGCGTCTCACTGTCTTAGGGCTTCAGTTTTGAGCTATTTTGGCCCAAAGTTTTGCGGCTCATTGACTAAAACTATCTCTATAAAAGTCATGCGGATAGACTGTGCTTTAAAGCCAAAATAGGCTTCTTTTTACCCGACTACGGCAAAGCCAATGGAGGGTTATTAATCTGTCTATAGAACTAATTTTCCATGACACCGAAATTGAGAAATTGAAATTGCCAATTGAGTGAGACCGCAGTCAATATCTAGTGCAAATCCTAGTAATTGATATTTAACTAAGAAACGAAAAGTTTACCTATCCGATCTATGTTCGTTTAAAAGCCAAACATTCGAAGTTAGTATAGGGGAAACTTTATTTATTGGTTAACTCAAAGCTAAATTAAGATTGGTTTTCTTTCGTATCCTCTCAGTCAATATTCTTCTAATTAGAAATCTCAATTCCCTCAAGTTTAATTTTACGTGAAAGTTTTACTAGTGATTCTTCAGTGTGTTTTTATCTAAAGACGTATAATAAGGGTCGCGAGACTGTCTGGGTCGCTGAACGTGAACAAGTATTGAAGGACCACCGTAGATTTTAGTCAGTACGAGTCCGACACAACTTGTAATTGAAGAATTATTGGAAAAGTTACGGTAAAATACGCTAAAATAGCCATATTTCCTTTATTCCAAAAAGTTTGAACATCACTTGCCGATTCGATTTTGTTCAAACTAAAACAGGTTACCTAAAATTATTTCGGCGCTGCAGCGGTTGTCAAACTTTTGCATAACATTTAATTTTGCACAGTATTTTCGTATAACCCACAGATAGTGACGCCGTCAACGTTTGCTTGCTATATTGAAAAAGTAATGAAAAACTCTCCCGACTCAACTCAACTCAAACTCTGGGCGTTATTGAAAAACTATTTTTATTTGAAGCGAGAGAAATTTCTAGAAACTCTCAATGTCTCTTGGGTAGGAAAAATTGTTTATTTGCGTTCTGATTTTTCACTGTTACTATAAATATTTTTAACATAAAAGCGTAAGCCCGTCGAAATACAATAGCGACGGAATTATGGGAAAGTCGTGTTCAAAAGTTTCGTCACTAACCGACAGTTGATATCATTGATCCGATACTGGACTTAATATTTTTGAATATATTGAGTGAAAAGTATGAAGTAATTTATACATATATTCGCCCATGGTTAAAATTCAATCATCACCATCTTCCTGCCCTTATCCATGTTTAATGGGGGCGCGAGTGGTGTAAGATGTCTTCTTCCAGTCGCCCCTGTCACTCGTCACAGCATCATTAAATCACTTCTTTAGTAATATACCTTTCAACTTATTTAAATTCCATTACTGAAAAGCTAACATAACTTTCTCCACTAATTTTACCCAACTACGGTGAAGCCAAAAGGTAGAGTAATGATTTTTCCATAAAGCCCTAATATACTATAGATACTCTTCCATTCACGTAATTATGGTAAAAAGGGAATTTTAACCCCTTATTCTTCACTTATTACGCATGAAACTAATAATATCTTGGTTTCTATTTTCGGTTAGATTTTTGTCTGTATGGTGTACTTCTAGGCAAGCGTGCATCACCGTTGACCACATCTTCGCTTACCATTCGGCAAGATAGTGGTCAAACGCGAACCTATAATTAAATAATAAAAAAACAATCGAAGACCCGGAATTTGAATTGTGATTGAATTAATTTCGGGCTTTATAGGTGAAAATTCTGTTCCTCCTGTAAACGTCAACATAATCACCCCTTTGGAAGGTTACTACTGCACTAAGAAGCTTGTATTCATGATCGTATTTGAAGCTCCGGTATATTGGTACAACCCCTCAGTAAGCCGCTTTTGACGATGTGAAACGGATCAAAATTATTATATTTGTCAAAGGTACAGAACAGTATCTAAAGCACGAATAACCGAAATACTATTCATAGTTTACAACGAAATTGCATGTTAGGAATGCTGTATGGAAACTAAACACTGAAAATAACATTAAGAATATTTCCAAAACCATATAAATAAAAATATACCTTCAGGTAGTTGTCTAACACTCATGTAAATCATCAATTTATAATGGACTTCTAAAAGGAGGAGGAACTCAATTCGATCAATATATTTTTTTCTTAAGTTGAAGTGATCCGCTAGGGTAGCATACACTATAGGATTCTTTAATAATACAGTGTCTATTTTTTTTTTCAAAATCGACTGACTTCGCATCCTGGATGAGTAATATTGGTTTGTCAAAAATCCAATCCAGTCAAAATAGGCTTGACTAAGCTTTAAATTTTGATTGTACCTATGTATACTCGTATGAACTATGCACATTCACGTAACACATTCAGATACTTATGTTACACATCTTCAACAAATCACAATGTTCGAAATTCGAGGTAAAAGGTAAAGGTTTAAAAGGTTTTATTTGTTCTCCGTACAGAAATCTCGCAAAGCGATGCACCGAGAGCTCTCGTGAGTTGTGAGCCTCTTCCGATAGAGAGCGCACGATCTTTAAATTCAACATGAAGGAAAATGATGTAAAGTACTTGACTATTACGGTTTAAAGTGTGATATTTTCAAATATGCATCTGTATAATACTCAATTCTTTACTGCATTCCATATGCTGTTGAAAATTTGAAATTAAAACAAACCTAAGGAAGGTTTCTTTTTGGAATAGTGGTAGCCGTGGTAGCCTTAAGAATTGTAGGTTGTGGGTTCGAACCAAACCAAGTGCATTACCTGTGTCCAAAATTATTTCCTCATAATCCCATAATCCCATTTATGAGGAAAAAAGCATGTCCTAAAACCCGCAGGATGGATAGCCCTCTCCCTCTCTCTAATGATTATCAATTTAAAAAAAAGCAGCCCGAACGTGAAAACGAGCGTTCAAAAAGTAGTTTTAGAACAAGAAAACGAAAGTGAAAAACCGTGTTTCATTCCTCTAAATACGCAAAAAGCAAACTTGAAATTATTTCCGAAGAGTCTTGGATATTTTTTTCAGTTGGCAACCAAAACTCAATTCGTCTACATCAGTCATTTGTCAAAGTGAGTTATTTCGCGCCTAAAGTTACAAATCCGGCGATATCTAGACATCTGCCTGATGGGGTTCGGTCCCCGATAATGTTTTATGGGAGTGTTTGATTTTTTGTTTCCTTTTCTTTTCATTTTGTTGCCAAAGGAAGGTTCTGAAGGTCTACTTTTCCTTGGCAAAACGGGTACTTACTTATTACGTCAATATTTGTGCTATTTTAATAGTCTTAAATTGTATCAGTAACGGTTATTGGTTCTGCTATGATGAAGGTACACCGTAATTTATTCTGACAGCTACTTTCAATTGTATTGAACATTCAATCCTATTACTATGTGACAGTAAATACTGAATCAGTATTAAATTTTATTCAAAACGTGTACCGAATAGTTTTCTTGAAATATGTTGATAAATGTAGTTTCAATCGAATACATCATACTAAGAATGACAATTACAAATATTGTCCTTTTTTAACCCCCGACGGAAAAAGAGGGGTGTTATAAGTTTGACGTGTCTGTCTGTCTGTCGGTCTGTCTGTCTGTCTGTCTGTCTGTCTGTCTGTGGCATCATAGAGCCCGAACGGATGAAGCGATTTCAATTTAGTTTTTTTGTATGAAAGGTGACTTACCTGCGAGTGTTCTTAGATATGTTTGATGAAAATCGGTTGAGCCGTTTAGAAGTTGTGGGGGTGAAAGTGGGGAAAGGTAACCGAGGGTCTGCAAATATGCTCGAGTTGGATATCAAATGAAAGCGTACTGAAGGGGAATATTAATGTCTTAATCGGGAGTACTCTTAGCAACAAAAAAATTATATAAGTATGTACCTATAAAAAGTATAAAATAAAAAATAAATTAAAAATTTAAGAAACCCCCGACACAAAAGTAAAAAATAATAAAAATACGTCGCGTTGGGGGACTGCAAAAAAACAGGAGATGATGAATAATTTGGAGCAGTCCCCCAACGCGACGTATTTTTATTATTTTTTACTTTTGTGTCGGGGGTTTCTTAAATTTTTAATTTATTTTTATTAAAATATTGACATGTGTCGTTTTGAAATGAATTTAAATGCAACAAATTATAATAGCGAGCACGCACCACTTGCATTGGTAAGAGTAATCGATAACGAAAAACACCCCGTATGAAAATAAACGTAATGGCCTTTTCATACGGCAGCTTACATTCGATAAGTTAGCACCCACTTAACTTTCTAAACAAAATATCCATGACTTTTTACAAAAACACTTTCGATTAAAACAATCGTCCATGCTGACATATCTAAAGCTCCTTCGGGCCGAACATAAACAGGCGTGGCATTAACCCCTGGAGAATGTCACATACGAACAAAGTGACGTACGCCGAGCAAAGGGCTGCTATACAGTAGACCACAGTAGACGTAGTATCTGTCAGTATTACAACTTGGAAAAATATTTACATATCTTATGGACCTTGACATATCTCTCTTTATCTATCCTAGCATGTATTTAGGAAAATGACTCTGAATCTTGTCTACAGAATAGGTTAAAATTATAATTTATTAAGCCTGAACTATGCTAATGACCATTATAATGAACAAGTTTCTTTTGTTTTTTTTCTTTATTCTTTATATTCACTTAATTTTTAGTAAGTACGTGGACAATGGTATGGGTTGCATGTTTAACAAATCTTAGCTTAAGTATTTTTCTGTATTTTGTAGCATGTAACTGTTTGTTGTACCAAATAAATAAATAAATAAACGGTCGGTATCGGCGTACATACAGCGACGCGCGTAAGCATCCTTCAAGAAACACGAGCATGTCGAGTGCTTTGAGAAGAGTTTTGTTATTTTACAAGTTGAACTTTGATTTAAGATCGATGTTAAAAATCGAAGTACAAGTACTTTATTTTCCACGGAACAAAATTAGGTTACGCAAGCTCAGCTTGCCTGTGCGATTTTTGGTAATTGGCCCAAGGGAAAGTCATTCTGAGATAAACAGTATTCTGTGTCAATACAGGACATAATTGTAAACTAATAATATCTGCGTACCTAATGTTATTGAAATTCGTTCTGTAGATTTTGTGTGAAAGAGTAACAAACAACCTTCCATCCTCCATAATTTCTACGTTTTTATGAAAATAGTATTAAAACAACCAAAAGGACTGTAACACTTTTAAAAATTACAACAAACTTTTTTTTACATCTGCAACGCGCATTTGATTTCAGAAAAGGGCCTAGTTGGTTTACTGGTCACAATTTCACTGTGGCTACTGCCACTTGTTATTAAAATTTTCATGAATTTCGCTCAGACTGTGACAAATAATGCCGTTTTGGGAACGCTGCAGTGAAGGTAAAGTTTTGCTGGGTTACAGTTTCGTGTTTGTGCTATTTGATTAATTTTGGAACATATTTTACTGATGCGAAATGCTGGGAATGTTGTTAGGGAGCGATAGCGATGTTAAAAGCATCATTGGATTTGCACATATGAGTTTTTTTTTACGTTTTTTAAATTATTTAAATTCAGTTGTTATTGCGCCTCTCCTATCGGGCCTGTGTCAGTAATACTGTGATGTTCTTCAGCCTTCTACGATTCGTGCTATACTCGACTTCGCAAAAATATCAATAATTTTGTCTTTTCTTGGTAGAGTAGAAGTACAATTTTTCACGCTACGCGAACTGGTATTGCCGGTATTTTTTAAATCATTTTTGTCTGTATTATGACAATGAAATGTAAACTCAATCATAAAATGTACATACGCCGTCACATCAACATCGTACCCCAATCCGTCTTCCTATATGAGATCCTCAACTTTAAAACAAAAGCAGTACGTAATAGATATTTTTTACAGAATGAGGTAGGTACATACCCACTGTACCCAGTGGCATATAAATCCATATTTTTAACAATCTTTTTAAGGCAGCCCAGAGTGTTCAAGTCCTTCATCTTTATATAAAACATAAAATTCCAAGACGTCTCAGAGGACGTTCACATTTTGACAGCTACTCTTAGGCGTTGCTTTTAAGCGCCATTTTGATATCAGTTTTTTTTGCGGTTCTCGCTATATTTAACGTCACGATGCCAGTTTTCTGCACTAGTTTTTTTCTACAAATTCTTAGAAATTTTCACTTCTGCAAATATTCCACGTTTTTCATTGCAATCAACATTACCTTTACTCCATTTTTTATTTTACACTCGAAAACCCATGATATAATGCAGAAGAAACCCTAATATATGGTGTGTCTTTTTGAACTGTGCGTAACGTCTCATAAACCTTTTTTTTTTTTTTTTTATCGTGGTAAAATCATCAAATGAGACCTCCAACCCCGGGCAGGGCGGGAGGTACTGTCAGACTTGTACTGACTAAAATCCACGGTGTCCTTCAGTAGCCCTTTATGTTCCGGGGTCACGGTAATAGAAATAAATCCCGCGACCCCGGCAGGCTTTGGCCCTCTGAGAGGGGGCCCCGTCATTTTTGCTGACAGCTCTTTGAGGCGCGCGTGGAACACGACGCGCCGTCGACCCGGGCATGGTCCATGGTCGGACAGCGAGTTGCCCTTTACTCGCTGTCCGCATGCCCGCACGTCTCATAAACCTGGACCCTTAACACGAGTTTTCAGTAGTTGAGACGTAAAGTAAACTGAAACTTTGACAAAGTAAAAGGCAACTCGCCGTCCGACCATGGACCATGCCCGGGTCGACGGCGCGTCGTGTTCCACGCGCGCCTCAAAGAGCGTCAGCATAATGACGAGGCCTGGAGGCCTGCCGGGGTCGTGGGTCTTATACCATCACCGTGACCCCGGAACATAAAGGGCTATTGAAGGACACCGTGAATTTTAGTCAGTGGATTTTACTGTTCTATGGAGATATATGAATTTGAATTGATTTAATTTTGAACGTACTAAAAAGTAAGAACGTGGACGAGGCGAAATAAGCGTGTTATAAGGATCATAGTTACCCAAGAAAAAATTAGGAATTTATGTAAGCAGACGTTCCACATTTTTCTTCCAAATAAACGTACCACTTTAATTTTGCCCTCGAATATCGAAGTCACAATCTAGGAGACTCCCTTGTCTCCTCATTTTTAGCTAAGTAGCCTCTCGCAACATTTTTCTACATTTTCGTGCACATACGATTATTGAAGCTAAAGCCAAGTGTTATGTTAGTAGTTAGACGTGCCTCCGAGTATATTAACGGAGTGAACGACTGGCTGGTCATAATTTAATATTACTAAAAGAGTTTTTATTACGGAGAGGAACGCTGAAATATCACAATGAAATGAATAAAGATTACAGAGATGTAAAGAACGTGGATGGAAAACAAACATTGTTGTATTAGTAACTGCTGTTGTTTTGTTGGCAGATTTCTTATCATGCTTTTATTTCTTTTTTATTTCAGTAATGACTGTCTCTTTAGTCTACACTACTTTCAGTTATTATAATATCTTGTGGGACTGTAGCGTACGTATCTCTATAATTGTTTAGAACTTTTCATCTTTTAACAATTCGAAAGTTCTTAATAAATAAATGTTTTGGTTTTGTTATATTTAGATTTATAACCTTCGCAAGAGCTACTTACGAAGTAAGTCATCATAGTATCAATTTCAAAGTCAAAGAAAGTGTTATTCAGGCTTTCATGCTTTCAGCTTTAAATGGACATCGCATTCTATGGGACCTATTACTAAACATTAGTTGAAATATCAGGAACAACTCTGCATAATTTATTCTGAGATTAAAGTCATGTGTTGCTATTTATCTTTAACTTCAATGACTGTCTTGAAAATGAAAAATAGCCAGGATGCATAAGGCGCTTAAAGATGAATAACACCAGGTTTTACAACAAAAGAATTTTAAATTACTTCGGAGTGATAAAAAGATGGCCCTATAGGTACACCCTGCACAACACCGAGGCCTTAATTCCAGTAAATTCACAGATCTGTAAATCCACGAACGAATTGTTGATGTAATTCCATCATAAGCCATTCAAGTTACTTGACAAGCGATTGACAACCGGTAAAATTGAATGGGCTTCTAAAAACCCTTAGTGAACCTATTCGTATGCTGATGAGGTTTCGCGTCTGATTGATTCGTGGAACTAGTTTGGGGGGCAGCTGTGCGATAATTTTTTGATGGTGCTTAGATGAAGTCACACCAATAATAAATAGTAAAGAAATTGACTACCGAAAAAGAAGCATGTATCTTCCTTGTCCTCACATTCAAGTACTCAACTGGATGATAAGGCTGGTGAAATCGTAATCAACCTAGACGTTTGCCAAAAAAATATTAGAACTTACAAGGGGATAGGATTTATCTTAGTAATATCTGTTAATTGTTATGAGAGTCCAATATTTCAGCAAGCGCCATAATAAATATGGTAAATATCCCAATTATAATTACCAGTCACTTGAAAACCGTGATACAATCAATGTACTCATAACATTTCTCATTTGTCTGCAGGTATATTCGACACGGACGGCGTGCACGTGCCGGGAACGGAATGCGACTTCCAATTCACCCGGTCCGGCAGTCGGCCGACACACGGCCGGTTGTACAGCCCCCGGTACCCGTCCATCTACCCTAACAATGTGCGGTGTTCCTATCATTTTCATGCGAGGTAAGCCTAGAGGGAGAGGTGAAAATAAGAATAGTCTGATCGAAACTCAGACGTAAGCTTTTTTCGACGTTGTTGCTGTAGTTGCAGTATATTCAAGTTCGCAAGTCGTAATGGTAGAAATACACATAGATTAGGATAATATTTTTATATTAGGGAAAGAGCTACTTGACGTCTACATAGCGCAGTTTACGTACCGGGCAGAAAAAAAATAACAACTTCACCTAAGGTTATGCTCAATAGCAGCATCAGTGCAGTAAAAAAACATTGGTACTCATTTCTCAACCGCTAAGTAGATCACATTTATTTAATATGACCAATTCGCTCATCAGTTTTCCTCAGTTCAGAGTCGCCGTATGGATATTTTGGTGAAATCACAAGAATAACTTTGTACACGTGTGACTAAATCGAAATAAATTCTACTACTTTTAACCTGAGTTACATTCGGAGATCCAAAAAGCAACTTGATTCTTGTTACTTTCATAGAACTTCTGTATAATGTTCGAGGGCTTGAGTTTGAGCTGTTTAGATCCATTAAAAACCATTTAATTCTTTTTCAGACCAAAGGAACGCGTGAAAATTGTGTTCGAGGAAGTTGCTCTTCAAAAAGGTGATATAAGGTATGTGAACCCTAAAAAATACTTGATTACATAGCGAAATAAAAAAAATATTAAAACCTCAAAAATTCAGCTCTATAAAAAGAGGAACTCGGGAACTCCTCACAATACATTGTACAAAGTTATGACGTCATCATCATCAGCGTACCACTCGGAAAATGTCCACTGTTGAACGTAGTTTTCCCTCCCTTACCATAAATTGCTATTATTACAGCCAACCAGACATCTGGTGGCTTCCATTTTGTAAATGGTACTTTTTATTTCTGTCTGCGAAGGAACATAATAATTGCAGTTTTAATGGCGCTGTTTTCATTGTTAACTGCAGACGCGTACACAAATTAACCTAATAAAAAATGTAAGGCTGTGTCAAAAATAAATATACAGATCAGCACACTAATAAAAGACGGTCCTATAAAACCAAACACACTAAACGAAATTAAAGACAAATAAAAAAACATTTGACGAGACAATCATAAAACATTTCGGCAGCCATCATTTTCGAGCTAAAAATCCATCTATAAAAATAAAATTGCACGTAAAGTTATTCCATAAAGTCACCTTTGCACGAAGACTGGATGATAAAACTGAAAAGGTACGCGTCATAATCGAATTTCTGATCGAAAATATTGAATGTGATGACGAGCGTACAACGAAGATCGTTGATATGACACCAGGTGGCGCCGTAGTTTTGAGACGTCTTGATATTTTCGTGACCTATGCTAATACCATTATTTACTACCCGTGGGTGTAATAGAAACCTGCACATTGTATAACTTTCAAAGTGAATAGTTTTGCGTTATACGCTGCGTATATGAAAATACATAGTCATAGTGATAACTTTAATCAGTTGATCAGTTTTAGTAGTAACGTTGATCAACTACATCCACTTCTCAATTTGCTATGGATAGATAAAAAACTATCGATATTTCTAGATAGCATAAAATCTCGCGAGATAGATTATGACCTAATGAGGTTCAACTGGCTTGGATGCTGAACATTACGCTAAAGAAGAAGCAGACGATGAAACAGTCTGTGTACCATAGTAAAATAATTTAGCAAACATCTGTTAAAATGTACATAAAAACCGACTACTCGTACAATATTGCGTTAATGTACAAAAGAGTAAATTATGCAATGCAGACCACCAAGCGATTTCGGGGTTTCGGTCGCTGGCTTGGTTCGTTACGTTTCCCTCTGCTTTATTTTAACAAAAATTTGGACTTTATGATGAAAATTTATAAAATTTGGTAATGAAGGCAGATTTTCACTTTGTAATTAAATCCCATTTTCACACCGATCAGACCATTAACCTGTAGAGCACTGGGTGAATGAATAATCGAGATCTCAAAGACATCGAGAACAGTTACCGTGAATTCAAAAGAAGCATTTTTCGTTGATTTTTAAACATCAACAGTATTCCGTCTTCATCTTATTATAAACATCAATTGACGATTGGTCTTCCTGAGACACGATAACAGCAAGACGACTATTCATTTGAAAAAAGATAAAAATTTTTTCGTTATTGTTCAGGCCATAGTACTTATGTAAAAACAATACCAATCATGCGAAGTCGGGGCTGGTTACTTGTTACATATAATTTGGCAAATTAGTGTAGGTTGTATTTTCCTATGAAACACCTGATTTGGCTCAAGACTTTTAAATATACTAACCCAACTATAGCTTTCTTTTCGCATATCAGGTAAACACACAAATATTGAAAACCGTTTACCATAACAACTTTCATGACAAACAATATTCACCCCTCGAGAATACACCATGTACGCATGATTTCGGTTTTTGCGTAAAACCGGTTAACCGAAATTGCTGAACCGTAACCGATCCCTAAAGCGGGTACTAGAGTTGGCATAATTAAATTATGGTTTTAACGGTCGACTAGTGCTCACGTAAATGAGCCCAGCTCATAAACTATACGTACTTGTTTAATTAAACGGATAATGCATGAATGGGCCGCTTTAGGTGGCTACGTCATAATGCAGCCTCCAGGTCTTTTGCATAATAGTTTCGGTCAAGTAGTGCGAAGAGAAATTAAGTGCCCTATCCATGGGTGGTAATTTGGTTTCAGTTTACGAGGAATTGCGATTTTATTTAGAACGACATCGCAACATTGTACTCTGTAGCTAACAGTTTAAGGTATATTTTCGAGATTTATGGAGTTTCTATGGTTGCATTGAATTTAAAACGGTCATATTTCAAGTTGTTTTTTAAATCTCACACTATACGTTCCTCATAATGCCGTGAATGAGTGTACAAAAATTAAAATCACATACACAAATCACTTACCAAAGAAAAACCATCTGTTTAGGCCCTATAAATATTTGTTTCGAACAGCAATCAAACCCGCGTGATACACAGAGCAGGAATCAGTCACTTAGCCAGGAAGCACTTTGAAAGTGACGGAGTACTCCCGCCTTGGGTGTGAGCAGAAAACCCACCCAGGACCCACTCATGGCCCTTGTGATCCTGAGCCGTGGTACTCCTTAGTACTACAGTTTACCGACAACTCCTTGAGAAGCACGAGGAACATGATACGGCGTATCAGATACGTCGTTGTTCTGGGCCTACTCCTTGATCACAGGGCGAGCTACCCATTACTCGCCGCCCGCGAGCCTGCGCTAAATAAATATTTTTTAATTTCCATCTTACAACTGTTGGCTAGATATCCCTGGCTGTAAATGTATATATTTTAAAATAAATATAAACATTTTACCCCTTGGAATTTGCTGATAAAATGGCTGCGTAATCTGTACATACTGTAACAGAATAACATTTTGCTATAACATCAGTCACTACGACACTACGACCTAGTAATTATCGTTTGTAACTAGATAAGGGCAGGCTCACATCATCTACCTGACCGCCCCACATAAGCATAACAACCGCTTCGCCCACTCGACTTTATAACTGGGTCGACCCAAATAACTTCCATTTCATTTACCTTCTGCCATAATAACAACAACCTGTAGACAGTCTGTTTTTTAACACAATATATCGCGACGTGATCTTAAATATGTATCACGAAATATAGCGGAAAATATTTTTAGGGGCGAATGTTCTGTAGATATGGCGTATAGTGAAACTTGCTCTTATTCATGAATATTTACGATTCAAAATAGATAGTTGGTGAGAAAACAAGAAAGTTGCTACTGGGACTCTGCTACAGTCAATTGCAGAGGGATATGGATTTTTTTTCTTTACCTATGAATTTCCGTGGGTATAATATCGGTGGTGACCCGCAGAATCAAAAGGCACTAATCACTGCATAGCGTATGATAAATATATCATGTTCCTACTGGTGAGCATAGGCCACATTGTAGGCCCCGATGTACATTCGATTTTGAATTGATTCTAAAACAGTGTCCTCATGACGTTACCACGTTTAAGGAACATAATTCATTGCTTCGTACATAAAATATTTTATACCATTCCCCCTCGAAAAAGCTACTTTTACTCACGGAAAACAGTGCGTAAAAGTAGTCTTTTACGCACTGTTTTGGTGTTTGAATTTAGAACACTTTAGGACATTCGACATCGACCGCGATGCTGGACAACCCCCTTGCTAATATGAAAATTACTCTTAATTCAAATCATTGCTCCGATTTTAACATCAGCTTGTTGGCGCAGTGACCGAGCGATTGGACTACTTCGCACCCACGTGTGTGTGGAGCAGACTTAGGTATTAAAAAAACTTTATTTTGTTTCGTTGAATATCTTTTATCGCTCAAATCTTTCTTTTTCTCGTAGTCATGGTATAAAGTATCGTTTGCAACTCTTGAATAAAACGGATTTAAATCGAGGGCCTGAATCACTCGCGTCGCTCAGGATTTAAATACTTGAATCACTCGCTTCGCTCGTGATTCAATCATCATGAATCACTCCCTACGGTCGTGATTCAGTCATTAAAATCCTTCGCTTGCTCTTGATTCATATAATGGCCCTCGCTTTAAATCCGCTCTTTATTCAATCGTTGCAAAATATACTATCTGTCCATAATAAGCACGATAAAAGTGGAGGCAATCTAAAAAAAAAACAAACGTTGTTTACACCCTCAATCAAACAGATTCGAATTTCGAATTGTGTTTCGATTGTTCAAAAACAAACTAAACTTTCTCCAGCCAGAATCCAGTGTCAAAACAACGGCGCTAATCAAACAGCCTACATTCCTATTTTGAATTAATCAATACAATGTTGCCAGTGTACCTATAAATAAATAATACAAGGCTGAATATTTTACAACCGTGTATGCCTTAGGCGTTGACATCGGCAAGCCGGAACAACTTGTAAAGGTATTTGCTACAGCTAATCCGTTTAAGGTACCGTAACTAAATTTAGTGGAGCGCTGGTTAGAGGAAAATTTTAGCGGCTCGTACACGCAAGGAGGTAAATGTTTTAACGTAGACTTAAGTTAATATAGTGGTGTTGATAATGGGGTTATTTTCAAAGAAAATGTCAACCTTATACCGAGACCTATCAGCATAATTAAGTAGGTACTCGTATAACAGCATCATTTTGTTTTCTATTAACAAGAGGATACGTGCTGGAAAATTTTCGGGTGAAACATACACACACTTAGATTTCACTTCTCCGGACATTTCTTCAATCGCATTTATCATTATTTGTAATCGATATTAATATTATATTACAATTATTAGTGGAAGTAGTAAAAAAAAGAAAAAATAAATTACAAACAGAACGAAACAAGACACCTTTACCTCTTTTTTTTTTTTACGTGGTTAAATCATCAAATGAGACCTCCCACCCCGGGCAGGGCGAGAGGTACTGTCAGACTTGTACTGACTAAAATCCACGGTGTCCTTCAATAGCCCTTTATGTTCCGGGGTCACGGTGATGGTATAAGACCCGCGACACCGGCAGGCTTTAGCCCTCTGAGAGGGGGCCTCGTCATTATGCTGACGCTCTTTGAGGCGAGCGTGGAACACGACGCGCCGTCGACCCGGGCATGGTCCATGGTCGGGTGGCGAGTTGCCCTTTACTCGCCGCCCGCATGCCCGCGCCTACGGTGGCCGGAGATCGTCTTGCGACGTCCGACGCCGTGGGCGTCCACCACCGCGGGTGGGGCGGAGGGAGGACCTTGTCCTCTCTCTCACGCGGCCCGCCTCCTCCTTCGCGAGCATGACTGCTTCGCAGAAGGAGGCGACCGCTTCCCACTCCAGTGCTGGGCGCGAGAGGTCTCCGCCTATCGCCGCCGTGAGGACACGTCGGTGCTCCGCCCAAGCGGGGCAATCCTGCACCGTATGCTCGACTGTGTCCTCCGGGCGATCTACGCAGTGGTGACACCCAGGCGTTTCTTCCTTTCTCATAAGACACAGGTACCTCCCGAAATCCGTGTCCGGTGAGGACCTGCGTCAAGCGGAAGCTTAAGACGCCGTGACGTCTCTCCAGCCACTCCTCAAAGAGGGGTCTTATCGCCGCTATTGCGACGTGCCCGGCCTTCGGTCGCGACAGTCGTGCCCTCCATACTGCCCTGAGATCGCGCCGGAGCTCTTTCCGCCGCGCCTCGACTTCTCGAGGCAGCGGGGTACACCTGTATAAAACAACGTGGGACGAGTACCAAGCATTGGCATTTTACGTCAATGACCGAGAATTCGAATTGAACAGTACCGTCAGCACGAGTTTTCACTATTTTACTTTACAGAGTTTTTCCAGTATTTATAGCGTTTTTTGTATGAAAATATGGAACAGCGCCTCTGGTGTGCGAAGAAGGAACCAATTTTTCCCTTGAAAATTGTCAATTTGAAGTCGTCAAAGTTCCAGTTTACTTTACGTCTCAAATACTGAAAACTCGTGCTGACGGTACTGTTCAATTCGAATTCTCGGTCATTGACGTAAAATGCCAATGCTTGGTACTCGTCCCACGTTGTTTTATTATTATTTTGCAGTGGTTTTCGTTAACATCAGGTTTCAGAGCTGAAACCTGAATCTTTTTGCAGACTCATCGCTGTACGGAAAAACGTCAGATTGTTGATAGAACTCGATATCCCTACGGGACGCGAATGCACGATGCATTTACGTACGTTTAAGAAAAAGAGAGCCCAAACTGTACCAAAAGTAGCACCTACATATTTTTTTTTTGAAACCGAAAATGCACTCCCTATCTTCAATCTGGCCACAAATCCTGTGCCACTTCTATCCTTATATTTTTCAATTCACAAAGTAGCCCCGACCTAATTTCGTACATCTGAAACACTGCAAAGCCGTTCTACAATTCCCAGTATATATTCCAACAGCCGTCCTTAACATAACTTGACTAAACTCGGGACATTCCTGCGAAGGAATTCCTTAAGTCCGGTGGAACTTGAATAACTAAATTAACCTAACTGAGTTATTTCGTACAGTAATATTACGTGGGCTGTGTTGATAATAATTAACTGTGTTATCTTTGCTTTTAATTATTTGAAGGTCAATTTAAATTAGCTTTTGTAACTTCACCAAAACGATAGATATGGGTAATAACCAACAGTTTGAGAGAAAAAAAATTTTAAGGGAAAATCGAGAGGTAACAAACTTGAAATATATTGATATCAATGAAATCAAAATATTTTATCTCAAAAGGCACTTATGAAAAGACGAGAAGAAAAAGAAATGGCACGATTCGGGTTGGTCGTTTCCATGGAGAAGAACCGGCAAGAAGCTCCATGGTTACTCTTTTAAATTAATTGCTTTTACAATTTTATTATTACGTAAGCACGACAAGAAGAGGAACCTTCTTACCTAAAACTAAAAAATATAAAATAAAAAAGTATATAGTAATATATACGTTATAAATAGACGGTAAAGATAAAATGAGTATCAGGGAATTTACACAACCAACAATGTTCTCGCATTAACAATTCTGAAGTAAAAGGAAGCTAAAAATAAAGCTATATAAGCCTAGACTTTAAACTACGGTAAGTAATGACTGTAAAATTCAAACATTATAAGATAAAATAAAAAGAAGGTAAAAAGAGACAAATAAACACAAAAACAATAGAAAAAGAAATTGCATTCATTCATTTCATTATTTGTTATCATATTATGACACGAACATGAAAAATTCTATTTTTGGACCAGAATAAGTACTTAAATACTGTAATTTTTTTTGTCATTATTCTTAATTAGCCTGTATTATCCCACTGCTGGGCAAAGACCTCCCTCCATTCCTTCCACACTTTCACGGCTTTGCGCCACCTCTTTCCATTAAGCAATATTACTAAAAAAAACATGAAAGCTTGAAGCGAACAAAGTTGCATTCATTCTTAACGTGGCAAGCTCCTAGTTCCTTTAAGCTAGCTGCCTCTTAATCTTAGCAATCCTTTACAGAGTCCACGGCTCGGTGTGGCTGGCAAGTCGTCATCAATTCAACCGATAAAATCCTTAGTGGTCTCGCTAGTACGAGTATAGCTATGAAAATATTACACGGTAGCCTTTGGTTTTCTTCTCCGTCTCCTGTGGAAATATTTTCAGTGTTATAAAATACTAGCGACCCGCCCCGACTCCATACGGGTGCAATCTCTACATGTTTTTTACATAAAACTTTTCTCTTGAATCACTCTATCTATTAAATATTATCGTTTTTTTTTTACTTGTGTAAGCTTGTAAATGGCAAATGTCAGTGCTATTGTTGTCCATAATTTATGTATTAGTCTGTAAAGCTTTCCGAACATTAAATAAATAAATAAAATAAAAAAGTCGTATCTAAATCCGTTGCGTAGTTTTAAAGATATAAGCATACATTGGGACAGGAAGCGGGAAGCGACTTTGTTTTACTATGTAGTGATTTACTACTAGTTTTCCAGCAATTCTGCTTGTGTCTTTATCAAAATTATTCCACGGGAACGTTATACCGGACCATAATACGATACCTATATCTGTTACGAATTGCATAAAGATCCGGTTAACCATTCTAAAGAGATTGAGTAGCAATCATCAGTTCATCCCAATATTTAAACTGTCTTTGTAAATTAGATTAATCTATAATAATTAGCTTGACATATTAATTTTAAGCCAGCGCTTCCCATTTGAAACTATCAAAATATACAACGTGTAACGTTAAAAGCGCAAAACCTCTCGTGGGGTAACTCAGCACATGTTACTGAACAATGTTTGTTATAAAACTTTTGGAAATTCGCAAAAAAAAAAATTGATTTTTCATACAAAATGAGAAATTGATCGAGCCCATCAGTATGAAAAACTATTTTTTTTTCGCGAATTTCCTAAAGTTTTATATTTTACATTGTTCATAGCATTGGCTGAGTTACCTCGCGAGAGGTTTTGCGCTTTTAACTGTTATAAATGTGTATTATTTAACTTAAAAAATTAAATAAATATTAGGTAGTAGACCTTTTTACTGTTAATAAATGTGTATTATTTAACTTAATGGGTTTAACTAGTCTTATTCCCCAGCTTGGATAAAAAAGAGGCTGTGTGAAAATTACAGGGCAGAACAATGTTTGTTATGTCAACACTACCTTATTAATAAATCAAAGAAGTAAAGTTACGCTTAAGTTAATCCTTAAAAAAAATCATGCTTAGTCTTAAGATTATCCTAGTTGTAACTTTAGTTTTCGTTTATTAATAAGGGTGTAAGAGACGCTGACGCAAACTCCATAGCCGACTGAGTGGCTACAAAATTGTCAACTATCTTTTTCTATTCTTATTATGTTATTAGATAACAAAACACTTCTAGTAACGTACGTTACCCTTTATTTACCCATAGCTACTTAAATAGATACTCGGCACGTTTTTTTTAAAGTGCAATAAACATATAATTACGTCACAGTTTCCCAGTCTGTCAACACTACATTACCATAATGACGTAGTTCCTATACATATTGCTTGTAACATAGACCCTGATTTACTCCTAGGGTTGTCACTTACGTTCGGGTCGGCATGATTTATCAGAGCCAGGTTGCAAAATCGAATTTATGCTGATACGAGATTTCGAAGGCCGCTTTACCCGCGTAGTGTTGGAAATTGTTCAACAGGCACGTGCTACAGATATAAAATATATCCCACGTCCCCAAACTAAAGGCAGGTTATTTGATGATTTGTCATGTAAACTACTAGTTAAAGTCTGATACATTCTTGAAGAAGTTGTCAAAGTTTTGATCTACCTCTGTGCTGATTGTAATTTAATCATTTCAGCTGTTAAGAAAGTTAACTTACTTTGATATTGTTACTTTATTATAGAAATGTTAGCTCACACCAAGCATAATTCTTAAATCTGGATGATCTTACATCAAAGTTACATACACAAACAGGAAGACACGGAGCAACTTGGTGCAAGCCAAACAAACATTTGTTCGATGCGGGACCCGTACCAACGGGGCTCGCGTAGTGGATAACAAGCCACACCCTCTCACAGTAATGTCTGTGGCCTAACAGTAGGATCATTTTCCCTGCGACACGCAATGTAGCAAAGTAACCAATTGGTCAGCCATTGCCCCAACTTTGTCAACGTTTATAGTTAGTATACCTAATAGTAAAGTTATATTTTTATACATAACGCCTGCGTCACGACGCCTAAGTGGTTAAGGCGTCTGGAGTACCAGTATCCAGAAGACGCAGGATCGAACCCTGCTCGCAACTCAGTTTTTCGTTTCTCAAAAATATCTTTCAGTATAATAGTAGTTAGTATGATAGCAGGTAGTAGGATTTCATCGGTTAAAAAGCCCATCTGCTTTGCTCTAATTGTGCCGAGTTTTGGAACATCCTTCAGCGATAAATTAATTTCCTTCAAGGAATGATCAAGCTGAATAAATGCCACCTAGGGGTAATTACGACCCGTAGGTGGCATTTATTTGTTTCATAATTATTTGCTTCGGGTCGGCTTTTTCGCTAATAACCAATGCCCTACTAATTTGCCGAACAAACAAATTGTGACAACCCTTAAAGGAATTCAATTACTTGTTTATCTTTATACTCTTCTTGCTTAATGGATTGAGAGAATTTTGAACGCTGTCCAAGTTTGGGCTTGAAATCCTGTAGAAAGTAAATAAACCAGTTTTGCATTTATCTCAAATGTTTAGTAGTTTACGAAACAAACTAGAAACGGTGGTAGTAAAGTTGATAGTTTTAAGTTATTAGTACGCAAAATAGGGTTTGCTACTCTTTAAGTAGTATATGTGCTTAACAGAACCTCGCATCCCGAAGTTCTACAGGAAATAATTCAAGAGTAATTCTTCAAGAAATCGTACCTTCGCCTTCAAATCCTAGCCTCTACACGTTTTAACGGAATTATAACAGATCTAATGAAATTTTAATTTTGTATGGTAGACATTGTCATGTATTTTCAGTGCACTACTTACTACCTCCACCTTTTTTATTTTAAATTCGTAGATTCACTAGTAGGTTGGCTGGAAGATATCGCTATAAGCGATAAGACCGCCATAATTGTAACCCTAGAATTAGCAATTTCATGCAACAGATGTGTAACAATTTTGGTGTGCAAAAATAGTAGATTATTAACCTAGGGAATAAAGCAGGGTCATCTGTCGCGGGTGGCGAATTAAATCGCGAGCGTAACGAAGGACTCGAGGTTTACTCCCGAGCGTAGCGAGGGTGCTAAAAACTTAAATCACGAGCGAAGCGAGGGATTTAAGACGAGTCCTGAGTGTAGCGAGGGATTTAAGTTCACCCAAGGCTAAGACAGCTTTATCACCGAGGAAAATACTCTACTTTTCGTACTATTTGCGAAAAAAATAACACAGTAATAATATGAGATACGCATTTTAAACATTAATATTATTTTAACATTAACTTATCTATAAAAATGAGTAAAAATAAACTCAACGTTTATGTATTTGAAGAAAACAAAAACGCGGCAAATTAAAAAAGCAAAGGCATCAAGCTCATACGGCCTCGTCGGTTTTCGTAATTTATTTAATAATCATAACTGCACAACAAATGAGTATTCTTTTTTCAAAAAGATGTATATTGCTTTATAGGATACAAACTCAATGGTGTAAACACAGATGTAGTTCAATATAAACGGTATCTAAGTATTCCAAATTTAAATCACATTCTCTCCCTAGGGAGAGAATGAAATTCAGTACAACTTTCTTTCCCTGTTTTTAACAGATTAAAAATGACTATTGTTATGTTCGCTTTTTGTGGCATAGAATGTCACTTTTTTGAGCAAGTGATACGAAAAGTATAATCTAATCTAATGTATAAAAATTATAATAAAATGATTTTACCACGTAAAAAAAAAGTAGTTAGTTTTTTCATATTTTATGCATTTTCAATTTCAGATTTCGAACTTTGAACAATAATTGGATCGCACTCACTGACTTGCGCGACGGTAATAAGGCTTGGTACACTTAACTTTTAAAAACTGCACGTGAACTTTCAAGCAGAATTTCGACAACGACTGTCTGAAAATCTACATGAAACACATTCTGAGATAGAGCGAGTTCTCTTTATGAATAAATCATCCTTGCACGACACGACCTTGATATGCGAAATCAACTTACTTCACTCTCGTTTTGCTTATCCACTTAAAGGGTAACACAAGGTGAATGATTAGTTGCAGTAAGAGTCTGACAGTCCCCTCTGCTCCACCAAGGGTTTTAGAAAATATTTGATGATTTTCATCATCATCATTATCACCAGTCTATACAATAATATGTTCCTACTGCTGGGATACTGGCTTCCTCTATGTGAGAGGTGAATAATCCACCACACGGACCCAGTGCTTTTTGGTGGATGCCACATGTCTTCGAATTTTTGGTTCTAGGACATACCGGTTTCCTCACGATGATTCCTTCATTGTTTTGAGAGCAGTAGTGAAATAATTTACCTAAAGTAACGCTCCTTGCTGGGTTCGAGCCCAAGACCTACAAATCCTATGTCGGGGCCGATACCTCTGGGCCACCACTGCTCTCTTGATGATTTTATTTACACAAAAAAAAAATGCCTTATACCTTTAAGGTTATCAAAAATCTCTCAGTACGCTAAATATTTTATCGCACCGCTATAGAATCTCCACTCTCCTCACAGCGCGCCTAATAAAGCAAACACGACAATTTGCCGTAACGAGTGTTGCCATAAAATGTATGAAGCTACGACGTCATGTACGTCACAAGCAGAAGCCAACGATATATTGTAGGAGGCTTTCGATTTCATACGGGAAGTTGCCCGTGGAAAAAATGGGATTTGCTTTTTGAGTGGCGGGAAGGAATATTTAGGGGAAGTGATGGATTTTGATATGGAACACCTGTTTTTTTTTAATTTTAGTAAGTGCCTGCAAAATAATACCAGTACCTATTTCTTTTTTTTCTTTTGTGAGAATGTGGCCACCCTCTCGTGTAAAAGTTAATTAAGTCGGCTCGGGGTACAGCACAGGGCTCTAACATGGCTTTGGACTAACTAGTAATTGCCAGTGGCTTCGCCCGCTATATCTCTAAAATTATCCCATGAGAACATAAAATAATACCAAGTTTTTGCGTGAAAGAGTAACAAATACACCCATTTATCCTCACAATTTTTCACATTTATGATATTAGTAGGATTTATTTCGTAAGTCTAGGTTTCCTCAAGATGTTTTCCGTTATCAGTGATGTCCGAGATAAACTAAGAAAGTACATAATTATGAATTGCAAAAGACACATTGGTACTTTACTGGGAACTAGAACCTCCTGACTATCACGAATTTCAAAACAACATAACACTAGACGCTTGAAGGCTAAAGTACTTTAAGCACCCACATGTTTCACAGAGGGCCAAAGCCTGCCGGGGTCGCGGGACCTATTCAATTACCGTGGCCCCAGAACATAAAGGGCTATTGAAGGACTCCGTGGATTTTAGTCAGTACAACTCTGACAGTATGGGGTGGGAGGACTCATTTGATGATTTTAACAGGCAAAAAAAAAGCACCCACATAAAATCTATTAATCCCATTTTTTGTACTTTATAAGTACTTACTGAAAATCTGCGGTCAAACTGTCACACGGTCACTCTCACCCCGTATGAACCGTAAATGTCGTGTTAATTATGTCGTTCCGAGGTATACAACCACGCAACCACTAGACCGCTACGGTGACCGCGAACCTATAACTATTTGCGGTCATAATATTGGTCGCAAACTCACCGGAGGTACCCGTTATATAAAATTAAACGAGCAATATTACTAATCTATGTTTATTTAACCCTTTGAAGCGGTACTATCGTTGTATTAAATGCTGATATAACAGTTAAATGAAGCACAGAGTAACTATTATACTAATCAATTGATTATTTAAAGTAGCAGTTGTTCAATCAATAGTCAAACTAACTAATGTTAAAACGCCATAGGTACATTTATAACAAATGGTTTTAATATAGTCATCATCTGCCTAGCCTTTTCCTAACTATATGGGGGTCGGCTTCCAGTCAAACCAGATTCAGCTGGATATCAGTATTTTACATGGAGCGACTGCCTGTCGGACCTCCACAATCCAGTAACTCGGTAATACCATACCCCATTGTAAGACTGGTTGTCAGACTGAAGAGCTTCTGACTAATATAACGACTGTCAAAGATCTACAAATGACAGCCGGGACCAACGGCTTTACGTGCTTTCCGAGGCACGGAGGAAACTCGCTATAACAGATGGTCACCCATCCACAGACCAATCTCGGCAAGCGCGGCTTAACCCTATGCGACTGTAATTATTTAGCCACAAGCCACAAGTTTTAATATAGTGATTATGATTTAACAAATATTTTAATTACTGATCAAACAACACGGCTTTAGTTTACAAACGGAATTACAAACTCGAGATGTCAACCTCTAGGCCCTAGAGGTTGACATCTAGAATTTGTAATTCAGTACACCAGACACCTTACTAACTGGACTATGGCTGGATCCAAGTCTTTTGCCGGGGTCGAGGGACTGTCTAAACAAACTACTATAACCCTGGAACTTAAAGCGCAATTGAAAGAACATGGTGGGTTTTAGTCAGTACTCTGACAGTTTCTTTCGCTCACTCAGAGCTGTGACTCCAAGTCCTGCTCTATTCTTTACTATGTTTGTATTAGACATCAATTACAACTAAAATTATGTATTTCCAAGCAACTCTAGTTTACAACGGGTTCAATTTCTATTGCCTCGTAATTAATACAGTATGTTCTCCAATTTCAGTTGCCTGCGACGCGCGGACATCATCAAAGTCTTTGATGGGAGAGACACCAACTCGCCAGCCATAGCCATGCTGTGTAATGAGCTTACAGGTACTTATTTATAACTAGCTACCCGCCCCGGCTCTAGACGGGTGCAATTTCTAATAAATTGTGCATGTTAAATACATATAAACCTTCCGCTTGGATCACTCTATCTATAAAAAAAACCGTATCGTTGCGTAGTATTAAAGATTTAAACATACATAGGAACCGACAGTGAGAAGCGACTTTGTTTTAAACTATAATAGTGATTAGCGACACGGTGATCTATTATCTTAAAAAAGTTACTGTTATTCGCCTCGAGAACAGCTTTTTTTCGGAATATAATATTTTAGGATGATCGGTTCTGTGGTTAAGGCGTGAAAAGGTAACAAACTTACTTTCACATTTATAATAAACGGATTTCACATGAAAATGCACCATTATCATCAACGTATCCACAATTTCGATACGGGTACAATGGTACATACATTTTCAACGAACATTAACAATGAAACAAGTTCGGAAAAGAATGGAAAACTATCACTGTGTTACTCTGTAGTCCGATTTCTTATTTTTTACATAAACCGAAAACTATTTTCGGTAAATAAGAAAATAAATCGTATTTCTTTATGGCAGGGTTTATTTAAGCTCGAACACTTTTTCTCAAAGCGAATATTTCTTCAAAATTTTGATAAGTACTTTTCTTTCCTCACCGCTCTATCTACCTTAACTGAAATTCTGAAAACCATGTAATATAAACTCTATTTACAACAACTCTCAACATTTATTCCCGCACATTTCTACAGATATCATAACAAGATTTTATTTCTCGACTTCCCAACACACAATACTAATATAAGTGACGTTGAGAAATCGGTTTGGAGATCTAATTTCACGGGATGCGACGATGCGGGACATTGCATTGCTCTGCCCGGCAGTCCCGGCATCACGGGATCCACGGGATTCTTTGTCGCTTTACACTCAGATGCACTTATGGGGCAAACAGAGTTCTCCGACACAGATCTCGAACATAAATTGTTGTGTTATGTGAAGCACAACATCTAGATATTTTTGTTCTGCTGAAGTTATTATAATTATATTTATTACTACCTGGCAAACTTCGCATCGCCTCGGCAACAATTAAAAAAAAAACTTTTAAACCTTCCCTGGACTAATCAAAATAAATCAAAACCAAAATTAGCCAAATCCGTCCAGCAGTTCTCGAGTTTTAGCGAGACTAACGAACAGCAATTGATTTTTATAAATAAGATAGGTCTGTCGAAGCCAGTACCAAGAAACTTTAAAATATATGATTGAATCTTATAGTGCATTGACGAAAAAATATTGCATTAAATAATAATAATTTAATAATAATAATATTTTATTTTCTTCCACAAACAACACTTAGGAGATAAAACTTAAAATTTAACTACATATAAGGTAAACATTATTATGTCAATTTGTGGGAGACTGGTGCCTAAATTAGGCCATGACCATGTATTTTAGGACACCAGGGACTCCCCCCTACAGGGACAATGGTATCAGAACACTATCATCATTAACTGTATACAAGGTTAAGTTCCAGTTATTAGCAACAATATTGTTGGGAATGAATCCTTTACTTACCGCCGACAAAGTACTTAGATTGGACGTGCATTTGGCAGAAAATAGATTATAAAACGTCGGACTACCCCTTTCTGGAACTGACAGGTTACTGATAGTTACAGCTACAGCGCTACTCCTAGAGATGTATATGCACTAAGTAGCCACCCCCTAGAAAACATAGGTACTCGACAAAAATGTATAGGACAACTGATTTGCTACGGCGAGGAACATAGTCGGTCAATCAAAGAGCGCGCGCGTGTGGCGGTAGGGTGAGCCGGCAGATGGTAGTAACTTTTTTGAGCAAAGGTTTTCTAGATCTGTTAGTCCACGCGCGCCTCAAAAAGCGGCAGCATGATGATGGGGCCAAACCCTGTTGGGATCGCGGGACTTATTTCATTACCGGGGCCCGACACCGTGGATTTTAGTCAGTTACGAGTCTCACAGTCCCGTCCTGCCGGGGTGGTAGGACTCATTAATTTGATGATTTCACCATGCAAAAAAAAGGTCTGTTTTTGGATGAATTATATACCAAGTATTTGCATGAGTAACCTTACCAAGGTCTGTCTGTGGATAAGTCGAATCTCGAACTCGACGATCAAAGGACAAATGTCATCATTTGCGACTACTGTTACCTTATCCCTTATTCTACAAGTTTTATGTAATGTTTTAGTTTTTCGAATACAATTTATAAAAGAAGTATTCTGAAAGTTTTGTATGAAACTAGTATTTATTTAACTTTTTTGTTTCTTCGTGAAAACGAGAGGTAAGCCACGTTTTTGTCCAAATAACAGATTAGTGAAAACACTGAGACAATGTGTTTGACAAATGTAGTAAATAATTATCTACGTTGCAAATATCTGAAAGAGACATGTTAATATTCGAGCACAAACGAAAGTAATAATCGTTCTCTAATTCCTAAATTTTCCTCCGTAATAATATAATAGAACACGATTGAATAAGAAAATCAATTTTCTCTTAAGCAATAATATTCGGTTTTTACTACAAAACACTTGAGATTTCTTCCTTTTAGATTTGGTTAATAATAGCGAAATGCCGATTAGTCGGATTGATTAACTTGTTTATATTTTTATTACTTGTTGATTTACAAGTAAAAAATATAAACAAGTAACAACCTTTGTTTATAAATCGGCTTCTCTTATGGCTCTTAGTAATTTCACTTGATTTATGAGAATTATACTTTTTTATGAATAGACTAGCGGCCAATCTTCGGTGTGGTATAAACTTCGCCCGTATTTTTGTTGACGGACTATGAGAGTAGACACCTTGGTCTTTGTAGCTACTCGTTACTCGCCGCTCGAAAGCTCACGTAAAACCGTCTGAATGAAAAAATTGAAACAAAGCACAGACGCCAGCAGGGTAACCTACTCTAATGTTTCAAATTTTACCAATTGGACATTTACCTTCCTCTAAAGTAATAAGGTGGAAGTCTATTGAAGACATTTGACAGATTGAAGTAAAAGAAGGTTGACGTGCTGGCGTCTGTACCATTCAAGAACTACTATCATGTATGAACCAGCTACGCTACACGTAGAAAAGCACCAAGACATCCTCATAATGGGCAACTCGCTGTCCGACCATGGACCATGCCCGGGTCATCGGCGCGTTGTGTTCGACACGCGCCTCAAAGAATTTCAGCATAATGTTGGTGCCTTCCTTTAGAGGACAAAGCCTGACAGGGTCGCGGGACTCACGATTTACCGTCACCCCGGAACGTAAAGGGTTATAGAAGGACACCGTGGATTAGTCAGTAAAAAGACTTACAGTCCCTTCCGCTATACCCTGGGTGGGAGGACTCAAAAGATGATTTAACCACGCTAAAAAAAAACTATAGGTACTAAAAACATCATTCATCCAAACTTGCGCATACAAAATGAGTAAGGTAGTAAGATTTCAAGTCAAAAATTCTTCCATAAATGTCATACATTCTGCTGCGACCGTATCTAGTTTACTACGTATTCGACTGACATTCGTATCGGCTGTCACCTAGCTCCTGCGATAATGCCGCGTCAAAGCAGCACTGACTTTCAGGAATAGGGATGACACAGAGTCGGTTGCCTATTTCATGTTTTCAAGGTTACTGTATGATTTTAAACCTTATTTTGAGAAGATAAACCTTCGAATTCAAATAAAAATCATTTATAACTAGTGACAGACAAGACAAAAAAATAACCATGTAATAGAATATACTTGACCTGGTCTGATCTCTATCTCTGCAAAAATCTGAGAAGAATTATGCAAAGTTTCAGCATCATCAGAATCACGCACTATGCTGTATAAAAAAAAAACAGTAATTGCCATTTAAATTAAAAGGTGAAGCCACTTAAAATGAAAACCAGAAGAAATAAAATCTGTGTTTCCAAAATGTATCACTGTGCAGTTAACTGCAGCCGTCGCCTATTGCCTTAGAAAGATGGGTCTTGAGGCTATGTCCCTGCCGCCAACGCGTTTACGTTTACTAACTCAAAACGGAAAAAAACATTGTTAAGAAACCAGCATTTCCTCAAACATGTCATCTACCGGTTCCACGTAGCAGTTACAGCCCACTTCTTTACATAGAGAGGAGACCAGTTTTTCAACAATGGTAATGTTTTAGGCTGATTATATTTTCGTATGCTATTTTGCTAGTGACCTAAATATAGCCGGTGCCATTATTTTGACCAATCCATTTCGTATTCTGTATTTCCTTCGAGGCTGCCAACCCTGCACGGAACCAACCCGCTCCAGTTCCACAGCGCTGTGATTGCAGGTGGCAGTCTATACCTAATTTCCAGGTTTTACGTATTCAAACAATGGCCTGGGAAATAGAGAAACAGATCATATTTGAGACAGCGAAACAAATAGGTAATTGGTGTATTGTTTTTTTTTTATATATATTCTGCTCGGTCCTTGCCGTTCGATTAAAACCACATTATTTCATGGATTTGGAATGTTCTTTTCTACCCAAAGGTTCTGCAGTGGCTTCGTCCACGTATATGCCGTTTCAAAGGCGTTGCAGAGGTATTGTCACGACGCGGGTCCAGTGCGGGTTGATGTATCATTTTTTCGAATTTTTAGTTCTAGAACAGACCGGTTCCCTCGCTATGTTTTAATTCACCGATTTGACACGATTGGTGATGAAATATTTTTTTCTAATTTATTTGATAACCACTGATAAGCACCTAGCTGATTTAACAGTTCGTACAGTTTGAAAGTCGAGGCCGTCACTACACTGGGACTGGTCTCAATAGTATACATATGAGTTAAAATCATTTCATTCCTAAAACAACCCATTTCAACGTTAAGATTACAGGTGGCATCTAATTTCCTGGTTTTACGTGTTCAGACAATGGCCCCCTATTTCTTAAGACAATTTTCGAGGCGTCCATGCTGGAAAATCAGCCTTTTCATAACCAAATGTAATAATTAATCTTGTTAGACTTCTATTCAGAGGGTTCAATAGTTATTGAAAAGCACAATATTCAGCAGTTTTTGAAACAACCAGTTTGTTGTTATTGAAAATAATTTATTATATTCAAGGGCTTTAGCGAAAGTGATTTGACCTTTTGAATATTATTTTTGTCGCTGTAAATAGTATAAGAAGCAATTAGTTTTCTTTTTTTGTTGTCTTGTAATCACAATAATAATATATTTTTTTAATAAAATAGGTACACATATTTTCCAGGAAAATTAATTTGAAATCAATATTTCTATAGCCATTTTAATTCTCTTTTACGTCCATCATTGCCAACTCTAATGTTCGTTGTTTCTAATAATAAATTTATGTATAAATCTAATTGTAGTTATTGTCTGAAAGAATCATTTCAAACGTGGAGAATGCAACAGAGCATTCTTATTTCTCGTATCCATTGAAAGGCCGATCATACACGGACCGGACGGCTTCAAGCAGTCAGTATCGACTGCTTCACAACACACAAACTTCAGTGTTCTATACTATACACATTTACACAGAACCTCTTGAGCTAGTTCAATATCAATTGATACCGAAATCAAAAGCAGTTGGCAACGGCAAATATCACACGTATACTGTTTGCTTCGAAAAGGATTTACCACCCACTCGACCTCAAAACAACTTGCTTATGTAATTATTTGTTTAGGTAATTATCTATTTGTCCAAGAACAAAACTGTTTATAAACATATAAGTGACGATAAGCTATCAAACAACATTTACTCGTGATATAAGCGGATTGTAAACTGGACTCAAACCTTGAACCCTTATCGATACGTGTTAGTCATGCAGAATCTTAGTACCTATGTGATGTCGCAATAATTTCTAAATGAAGGAATATGGCGTGATGTGTTTGTTCTTTTGTAGTTTAAAAAAAAAAAAGTGAGCCAGTCCGTTTATTTTTGAAAGAATATGACTATAATAGTAATCTTTAATCTCAGTAATTTTCCAAGATCCGTCTTAAGTCAGTTGCTCAGCTCAGATGGACTTGGGCTGTCATGACAATTTGGTCACAACGTAACCAATAGCGATGCGATGGTAATGCGATGTAATTCAAATAATTTTCGTCACCAACTAGCTAAAAGTAAAAATAAACCTCAGGTTCTATGTACTACGAAAAAAGGGCACTGCCAAAAATATGTTGCTATGAAGACGTAAATCAGTCGAATCGAAAGAACAATTTTAGCCGCAATTTGTGCAGTGTATCCTCAAAATTGACAGACCTTATATAAATACTCAAGTGGAGACTTGAGTCATGACCGTATCTGTCAATTATAATTTGGCAGGCAGATTTGAGTCGAATTGAGCTGGCCTGCGTCTAAAAATATCGACATATTCTGCAACTAGTCTGTAGATCAGCGTTATCTATTCAGATTGAATAGCTACAAATATACCACCACAAGTTTGTGAATATAAAATATATTTTTCCATTATCATTTACTG
The DNA here is from genome assembly GCA_028554685.1 of Agrotis ipsilon. NCBI lineage: Eukaryota > Metazoa > Arthropoda > Insecta > Lepidoptera > Noctuidae > Agrotis > Agrotis ipsilon. The sequence continues at coordinate 3,284,138 of CM052961.1, read as the reverse complement.
AACGTATCACGGACATCTGACCATCGAAGAGTCAAGATTAATAATGCCAGCTGCGAAGTCAGTTCGTAGCATCAAAATGTTACCATAATATTCCGAGCATAAAACAAAACAAACCTTCCACTACATTGACCTTTAATCTGAGCAGTTTCTATCATAAAACCCTTGACCCACGAACATTAGATATTATCCAGAGCACAAGTAATAAAGTTCTTATCCACTCATTCTATAGATAATCCGATCTTCTTATTCCTTTTCATTAAGCTTTTTTGCACAGGATTTACTGAACCCAAAAGTCAGCAACAATGAAGATCTTTCAATCCTTAGTACGCTCATCTTTTCAATACAAACCCTCTTCAAAAACCCTTTGCAACAATAGAGGATCCGAGTTATTCAGCACATGTTACCTACATCTGTTTCCGTTTTATATAACATAACAAATATATGACATGTAAAACACGGAAGTGACGCGACGTAAGAGAATTTCGTCTCCCAAATTTCGACTATGCCTGGGAGTTCCTTTCACGCCAAATCCGAAATTTCGTGACGTTTCCAAAATCAGTAATGCCATTCTTTTGTTGAATTTCCAACAGAGTCTTACTGGAATGGAAATTTTATTTTAGCTCCATGCTAAAAGAGTTGTGTTGAATCCCAACGAACGGTATTGGGGATTTACCGGGTGATAGATTTTCAGTTTAACTTTTCATGGCTCGGGACTGTAAACCGTTAATACATATTAGAGTGCACTATCGGAGATTCGTTAAAGTTTACGTTGGAAGTCGGTCACAGCTATTTGGTCTCCGAGATTGAAATTGGGGTTCTATAACTTGGGAAATGGATTAAAGGGAAGCCCTTTCAAGTGTCTTCTAAGTTTCTGCTTAGAAGCTTTCAGCCTGTGGGATGCTATTTCGGTTCGTCTTTTCATGTGGTTGCGGTCTGATTGTATAGTGGTATATTAGTAATCATCATTAATCAATTATCACAAACCGATAGAGTTGGCAATAGGGATAAGTTTCATTTGTTCAACAAAGGCGTATCATTTAATCCAGTACCTGTCTGGGTAGTCACTCCAAAATCTAACTTTTATAGTGTTATAATTAATGTTCTTATCCTTATCTTGTTGCGAAAAGGTTTTCTTTGCTTTGCTGATCATGATAGAATTTGGGCATTTGAAAAATAACATCTAGTATCTGCAGTAATTAATTTGTTTATCTAGAACTAATATAACCCCTATACTTTCCAGGCTACGAGGTGCTGTCGACTGGTCCTGCGCTGGTCATCCAGTTCACTGCCAACTCCGCCACACCAGGGCAGGGGTTCGCAGCCACATTCCTGTTTCAACCACCTCCTGATTCAACGGCTGCTGGTTTGTATTAGAACTTTTTTTTTTAAATAGGAATGAATTTGTTCCCGAATATCTTTGGGCTGTCACTCCTTCAAACCTAAATCACACAGTGTTTTATTTACTGCTATCTCGTAGACAACGCTATTCATAAAAATGGAATGAATCAGTTGAGTTTCGCCCCACTTTGAGTGATCTTTCCTAACAATTAACAGGTCAGCTTATACTGGAGATACATAGTTTGTTATATCGTAGCCGTTTGTATAATCCGAATTAAAGGAGTTTACAACGGCTGCTGGTTTGTATTAGAACTCTTTTTTTGAAATAGGTATGAATTACTCCACAATTTGATTCCGCCTAGCCCTTTCCATCATCGGACTACAAGACGTACGGCAATGCGCCATCAATATATGGTGGACATCCCTCCGGTGCGTACAAAGCGTTTTGGCAATACCTTTATTGTACGCACAGCTAAGGAGTGGAATTCCCTGCCGGCTTATGTATTTCCCGACAGCTATAACCTTGGGGTCTTCAAGTCAAAAGTGAACAGGTTACTTCTAGGCAAGCGTGCTTCACCGTCGACCTCATCTCCGCTTTCCATCAGGCGAGATAGTGGTCAAACGCGAACTTATCCATAATAAAAAAAAAAAAAAGAATTTGTTCCCGAATATATTTGGGCTCTCACTCTTTCAAACCTATATCACACGATGTTTTATTCACTGCTATCTCGTAGACAAGGCTATTCATAAAAATTTAATAAATCAGTTGAGTTTCGCCCCACTTTGAGTGATCTTTCCTAACAATTAACAGGTCAGCTTATACTGGAGATACATAGTTTGTTATATCGTAGCCGTTTGTATAATCCAAATTAAGGAGTTTACAAAGACCAATTTTGAAAACCGACCGTTTAAATTACATCTCAACAAGGTCGCTAGTGACTAAAATCGCATGCCACAAAGTTGGGTAACATCCGACTATTACCAAGCCGCATGCAGCATGTGAAAACCAAAACCCAGTAAATGGTCAGTTCTCAAGCAACTCTTTTATTAAACTACAAAACGTTCAAATGCCTTTAACATTTTCTTTGGAAATTAACAAGTCGCATGGTATTTTTGTCCACTAAGCGTAAATGGGGTGGCGTTTCGATTTTTAGAAGCGATGCGAGGCGATTGGTGACTTTCTGCCCTGCTAAAATCAACCTTATAAATGCCATACTACATTTTCAATCACAATGTTAAGGATTTCAAAGAAACTCCTAATCCATTAATGTGAGGAAGACGTTTGTCGTATTCGCCTGCTACTAAATTGAAAAGTACTGCGTTAAGGGTTATCGACACATAATTTCAGTTAAAAAATAATCACAATCGTTCAAACTGGGCCTCGTGGTCTACTGGGAAGTCCTTGTTCAGATTAGATTTTCGGTGGTCTACCTGGCAATCTCTGAACCGATTCCATACCCACGATGGAAGATGTTAAGACTCTTTCATTAAAGGGTGGTTGTGGACCTGTGACCCAAACCATACTCCAACTCCTATCCCGCCCTCTTCGCCCTAAATCAGGAAGCCAAAGTAACCTCTGCGCTGCCACCGACAATGCCTTGGAGGTGACGAAGTTTTGGGCCCGTAAAACATTGCTGGTACACCCATTTGCTACTAAGATAAAGTCCACTGTTGGAAAGGGGTGCGACAACGTCGCTCAGGCATAGGGCGCAGAAATGGCTAAACTAGGACCACAATTGTTCACACAAGGTCGCAATTAATGAAACTTGCACTAAGCGCATAAAAATAATTAATTAGATTCTCACTTCTACGAATGTTACCATAATTCAAGGCTTATTACGGCACTGATAAATGTTTTATGTTTCAAGTATATTGTACAGTAAATCATAAAATTATTTACTGGTGGGTTACAAGACTGAGATATGACTGAAGCCTTCCTCTGAAGATATTAACGAGAGTTGACACGAGCAATAGTTGACTTAGTATGTTTGTAGATACATAAGTGGCGTTCAAAATCTTTATATACCCAAACGAAAAAAAAGCTTCAAATTTAAATCCATGGACTACAAAACATGCTGAGGTTTATAATATAGATAATGTTGTCATAATATAGAGCAAATCACAAACCCAATTCAAGCATCATGAAACTCAAATCAATTCACTCATACTGCCATGATAGGTAATTAATAATTAAATCCAGTTTTACCCCTCGGCCACAACTTACAATAACACGCGTCTAGCGACAGCGACGGCGTAGAAAATAAAATTATTATAAAAAATGTAAAAAAATATATATATATAAGATTGCTGATTTTTGACATTGAAAAATACGTAGGTAAAAAAAAACCAGCTGCTTGATCAGTAGGTAGTTAACTATGAGTTAAAATGCTAAAGTTTTTATTTACGAATGGTTAAAAATTTAGGTTACATTTCAATTAATAGTTCAAAATAGAAATTATCTACTAATCAAACAACTAACCATATCTAGCTAAAAATCAACAGAAGTGGTACCTTAAAATTGTTACGTTAACAATGTATTGGATTGTAGTTTTCGGAGTTAAAATAACCCCTTATAACACAGCAGGACTACGCATTCTACGTTTGCGCGTCATTTGTTGTAAATCGCATCATCCGAGACCGTCAACGGGGTCTTAGATTCATACATCAATTTGAGATATGGAATGGACATTGCCAATGTTGCAATACAATTCTGAGCCGTCATTGTCCCACTAATTAACTGGAACGGTTCGCATTGAACAGCTGTTCAAACTATATGATATTATTATTAAAGTTAAGAACAGCCCAAAGTTGTTCTGAACTTAATGCAAACTTAGAATTTACAAACTACAGTTCCTTGAATTTACCTCTACTTATTGACCTCTAATGAATGTCATGTAGGAACATGTCTGTGGTGGCTTACATCATGTTTATCTGTTTTTTTTTAAATAACTTAGTAGGTAGGTATACAGTTATCAATTTTTGGGTCTAATACCTACTTGATTTTAATTGTGATTGTTCTACCCTATGTATCGTTAACTTTTAACTAACTTTTAATTTGAAAGTCCTCTTGATTGACATTAAGACCTCCGAGGTATGATTTTAACAAAATCACTATCTATCTATGTACTTACTAAAAACTTTTTACTATAATATCTATAAGCCGTGTGCGCGATGACAACGACTCCTAAAAACCACATCAATGGCCCCCTTAAAATCTGCCAATTCTTCCCTACAAGATATTTGGATAAATATTTTTATTAATAAAAAAGTACTTAGGTGATAAGGTCTTGTGTGGTACATATTATTAAACATGAGATGTATCTACTTAATTACGCCGGTGCGCCCATTGATTCACATCTCTATCAAATCGCGCGTTGCTCTCGATTTGCCCACCACAGACTGTTTAGGTTTAAAAAAAACTGAATTACCTACCATAATAAAACATTTCGTATCCAACCTACATTTACATTTTGGTAGCTACTTATTCAATAAAAATTGTAGTGAATTCGTAACGAGTGACTCGTAAATGCTGCGACTCCAGTTAAATTTTCGAGTGCCAACACTGGTCTGGTAGGTACCATGAATAGGAATTTTGGCGGTTGTCCAGCCGACCTCTTGGTACCGCTTATTTAGATTGCAATCGCAAGTCTCACCTGATACTGTTGCATAAGATGCAAATGTCTCGTAAAGCTGCCTGCGAGTAAATTTCTTGGTACAGTAGAAATAAATAAAATGTAGTGCCAGTTCGAATTTCCGTAGCACCGAAGGAACCAAATGCAATGATTAGAAGGTAGGAAGCCAAAATGTACCTACAATTTAATCTAATAATTCAAAAAAACACGTTAGTTTGGTATCGGACCCTAACCCTAATCAGAACTAACTAATTGCCAAATAAACAAAACAAATCCAATGTCATGTTTATAAACATCATTATGTTATATTCTCTTGAACGATGTGCAACAGCATATTATTTATACTACAAACATCTACATAAATAAAAATGGTAAAGGAATTATTGCTATTTTTAAAAGCAATTATAATTATGAAGAAAATATTCACCCCACTGTGCAATTTTACCTTTATATCAGCGCCATCTAGCGAAAAATACTTACACCTCTTAGCGTGTAAGCACACCAACCACCGACCGGACAGCGGCGACCCCTCCTTTTCATCATACTTTGGTCGCTTAACATAGATGGCGCTGTTCTCAATTATTATTTTTTAAGCAAAACTATTTGTTTCAGATTCAGATCGCCTACTTAAGCTGAGTTTTGGCAAAGCCTTCGAGTCTCTGGGGCCCGAAGTAAGCGCCACAAGTAAGTACAACCTTCTTTCGCTATCATTTATTCAGTACTGTTCAATATTACATAGGTAAGTGCGTGCAAACAGCAGGTACCTACGTAAACTAGGCTGTATAATCTGTACTTTTGGCTGTTTAATTTTTAACAGGTGCTACAATTTTATGGAGGTTTCATTAATTGGATCACGATTAAACGGGATTAAACAATACGTTGTTGTTATTAATTGGGTCAGCTGAAATAAAACGGATATTTCAAGGATTAATTTTGAATCTTATTGAAAGGTTAGGTACCTACCTATAATTAATTCATTGGTCTATAGTATCGACCTCCTTTATTTAATAACTTCTACATCTGTCATCTCGGCGAGACTCCTGGATAGGTACCGAATAGTTCCTCCAATTTACAAACGGTGAAAAGGTAAGTAACTATGTAGCAGACAGTAATTATTGCCCAATTTGCGCAACCTTTTCTAAATACTCTTTATCAACTGTAACACTTCCTTGCATGTAGGCAATAAACGGTTTTTTCAGGAATTATTTTCTATAAACTTTAGAAAGCTACGTGATAATAAAAAGAAAATCTTATTGACTGATCTTTATTGACTTGTGTACAGTCGTTCACATTCGATTAAATACGAGGCCAAAGGCAAACCGATAAGTACCTAATCTAGGTCTCATCACAGTGGTAATTGTATACTTTTAGTGCTTTTGTACCTAATAACAACTGTAACTAAAACTTTTGGAAAAACAAAATTCACTCTTCTAAACTTATTTAATTGACAACTACAACAAGGTATGTTGTCAATTAAATTATTATTTATCGTTATTTAAATTTATTTATTTATTTAGGCAAACCGACTAAAAAATTACTAGATAATCACTTCGTCAAATAGTTGTCTAAATAATTACTTCATAAATTAATTAATTCCCTACCATTGATTTATCTTCCTACTTACATTCATACTTCTTGTAGTTGTGTCATAATCTTGACGCTCTATAGCGAAGTGTTGAGTTACAAAACTTTGTAAACCAAAAGTTTCACTGAATTTAATTTGAACTTGGACTACGGGAGCTACTACTGTTTTAATACTTGGCTTTGATCAGTAATTAGTTATTATTACTTACTATTTGTAAGCAGGAAACTGTTCTACTATGACACACATACTTATTAATAAGTAAAGTATGATAGTACCCGAAAATCGTGAAGTGATTTCCGTGTAGTATGGGGTAGCTCGCCGTCCGATCAAGGATCAGAGCTGCGTTTGTCGGCTTGTTGTGCACCTCACGCGCAGGTATTGTCAGCGGACCCCAGTGCCAAATTGCCTGTAGGAGTTACGGTACTACTTAAAAAAGCACCGTACAAAGTACAACGGAAAAGGGTAGTTTTTTCATCGGTCGAGTGAGACAGAATTATCACTCCTCCCAAGGCTGGGAGGACACATGGGATGAAATTCACCTAAGAAAAATGATAACATTCTCATGAGCGCGATGTGTGAACGATTTCATTTATTTTATATTTAAAGAAGGATATATTACCTAACAAAAAAAAAACAAATTGGTAAGTTTTATGTCACTACTGCAGCAGGGACTAGTAAGAAAAGATTGCTTCCTTTCTTTAACGCTGTACTTAAAAACGTACATAAACTCACGCGTTATTCCCATAGGCTTAAGGCTGAAACTGCTAGTTTTACATACTACTGTTCCACACAAGCACGCTGATTTTGAGTAGGTACTGCGTCTCCGTATATAGTATTAAAATCATCAAATGAGATCTAGAGTCTAGCATAGTCCTAATCTTATAAAGGCAGCATTGTAACAGCGCGGCCGCAGCGATAACTCCACGAGACTAGGTAGCCTTTCGAACTGAACGTCTATGGCGTCATTGGCGCCGCGGCTGTGACGCCGCGACAGTGGGACAGATAGATGTTCTATGCAAATGTATGAAATTCTAGGGAACGTCATTCGAGCGCAGCGTCACTGTCGCGGCGTCAGTGACGTCACAGCTAGGTCATTATGACAGTGACGCTATAGACGCTGCGTTTGTGACGCTTAGTTCGAAAGGCTACCTTAAAGTTTGCGTCTACACAGAGCGAGCAGCGACCTTTGTTTCATTACCGTAAATTCGTAACGCGTCATATTTATAATTATTTTGTTTTGTTGACTGGGGACAGGTCAAATCATTTTGTCACACGAGCGTGATGTCGACCTGCAGCGTGCATTCGAACTATAGTGTGTCGCAGTACAGTTTTGTCGTACAAACGTTCATCGCACTTCCGTTTGTCGCACTAGCGTAGTACACCTCTGAATCTGGTGCTTGATCGGACGGTGAGCTACGTGTTTCTCACCGTCCGCAAGCCGTGTCGTAAGGATGTTCTCCTTTATTTTATGTGTCCCTTAATTTGTCTTTTCGTTCTTTCATTTTTTCTACACTTTCGTCGTATGCCTTTGTCGTTGATTTTCTTCTGCCCACCCACGGTTGACATTCGCTCGAACGATGTTACTCCTTATTTATTTGACGTTATCATGGAGCCGGAAGTTAACGAACCTGTGATTTCCTTTGTTATCTGAGAGTAAACCATGCGAATAAATAGGCGTCGTTTATAATAATTTAATTAGATCTTCTCCTTCAGATCTTTTAACAATATCTTCGAAGTACTATATTCAGGTATAATTATGCTGGGGACCAACTATCTATCATATACCGTACTGAAAAATATACACGTTTTCGCGGTAGCATAAAAGCAGATAAAATTTGGAATAAGTACCTATAGTGTTTTTACCTTAACTTCAAAGATAATACCTCTGTCTAATTTGAATAATAAAAAAACCGAATAATTAAAATAGTTATCAATTTAAAAATAATCCCAGGATTTTATCCGGAGTTACATAGAATATCCAATTGTTACTTACATCCTTAAAATTGAAGCAAATTAATTCCAGCAATTCTAAGATTTGAAATAACAGAAACAAACTGATTTCAAATTGTGTACAAAACAAAAATTCACAGAATCGTTTCAAAGTGTTTTCAAGATAGAGTTTCCCGAAATTATTTGAAGCGTAAAACAACTTGTTAAATTGACATTGAAAACGACTATAATCAAAAAAATATGCTATTGTATTGCTTACTACGTCATCACATTTTCCAAGAATTTCCATCGTCTTACACGTTTTACAAATTTCTAACAGACGCCTTAGGACCAGGCACAAGATTTACATATTTTACCTACAGCATACTTGAAGCATTATGACGTAAATTTATATATTTTTTTTTATACAAAATGTAAATAAAAAAAGTAACGTAAAATGTATATAAAATTAAAAAGGACCTCATGTTTACGAACTAGGAACTAATTTTATCAATCAGCACCCCTAGCACGAGTTTTCACTATTTTACTTTACAGAGTTTTTCCAGTATTTACAGCGTTTCTTGTATGAAAAAATGGAACAGCGCCTCTGGTGTGCGAAGAAGGAACTAATTATTTCCTTGAAATTTGTCAATTTGAAATTGTCAAAGCTCCAGTTTTCTTTACACCTCAAATACTGAAAACTCGTGCTAAGGGAGCAGATTAGCGCGGGCATGCGGGCGGCGAGTAAAGGGCAACTCGCCGCCCGAACATGGACCATGCCCGGGTCGACGGCGCGTCGTGTTCCACGCGCGCCTCAAAGAGCGTCAGCATAATGACGAGGCCCCCTCTCAGAGGGCTAAAGCCTGCCGGGGTCGCGGGTCTTATACCATCACCGTGACCCCGGAACATAAAAAAAGGGAGCAGATTAACGTTACTCCCCTTATTTTACATCAGAAAAACTTGAAATCAAGTGATAAGGTTTCCGATACAGCATTTAGTAGCAAGGGAGCGGGAGAGAAACCTTGCTCCTCATTAAGAGAATCGATAGTCATTTCCTTTGACAAAAGACTTCGAAGTTGGAAGTGGAACTAGTGCATTCATTAGATGCAACGTTGGAATTGTAACTGTCTTACGTAGGATGGTATAGGTGTTACATTTAAGCCTAGGTATTTGTAAAATACCAGCAATCTGCTTGCTGTTTTGCATGGTTTGTAAGACCTGAAAACAGAGAGCTTCTTAGGAAAATAATCCCCTTTGGTGGTGTCATCACTACTAAAGAGGGTTTTCTCTAAAGCTTACCTATCGTATTTACTTATGCATAAACATAAAATATATTAAGTGATGGCTTAAACAGAAGTTTAGAAAGAAAGTTATCAAATAACTGACATTAAAAACTACTATTAAATGTGTAGACAGAATAAATACGTAGACAAAAGAGGAAAAAAAATAGAAGGAAACAAGAAATCCATTAGTATTAATCCAGTACGTCAATACAGACAGTTTATCGGACTCACCTTTAAAAACAATTTAATTCTGAACTATATCATTGTCTCCATAAAATCCTTAAACCAATACGGGCCACCTTTCACCGTTCATAATTATCTCGTTACTAACATTGAGTTGTACAAACATTTTCATAGTTTCAAAATAGACTTCAGTACCCTTTTTTTTTACGTGGTAAAATCATCAAATGAGGCCTCGAACCCCAGCAGAGGCAGGGCGGGGGGGACTATCAGACTTATACTGACTAAAATCCACGGTGTCCTTCAATAGCCCTTTATGTTCCGGGGTCACGGTGATGGTATAATTCCCGCGACCCCGGCAGGCTTTAGCCCTCTGAGAGGGGCCTCGTCATTATGCTGACGCTCTTTGAGGCGCGCGTGGAATACGACTTCAGTACCCTTAACACGAGTTTTCACTGTTTTACTTACATCGTCATTCCTGCATTTACAGCGTTTCCTGTGCGAAGAAGGAACTATTTTTTTCCTTGAAAATTGTCAATTTGAAATGTCAAAATTCCAGTTTACTTTACGTCTCAAATACTGAACTCGTGCTAAGGATACAGGAACATTTCGTAATAATTTTTGCAACCTCCCAATCCCCTCTGATTCCTTTCAGAAACAACTCCAGGTAAGTTGTTTCAAAGCCTTCACAAATAAACAACCAACAGTACTCTGACGTCACAACACACTACATTTTACGAATGCAACCATGTGCAAGTAACTGCGCCGCATAAAGTATACAAGAAAAGGTTTAAATAAATAATCAAACGAGCTGCAGTGGCCAGTGTTACTCACACCTGGAATAGAGGCCAAGGATTTGTGGCACAACAGCGGTCTAAATCTTTTATGAACATTCTTTTTGGTTTTTTAAAAAGAGTTGCGCTGTGTTTGTGGTGAATTGCTGTACGGTGAATGATGTATGGCCAGTGTGCAATTGTATTTTACTATTGCAGGGTCACAGGTCAGTCTCAGTAGCTCAATCTGTGTCGTGTAAACTTGTAAATGTGTTATGAAGGTCAGAAAGACAGTCAGTCGTCTCATGGTCGCGGAAATAACGAGCTATCATGACCCCAGAACAAAAAGGGCTATTGAAGGACACCGTGGATTTTAGTCAGTACAAGTCTGACAGTACATCCTTGGGTGGGAGGACTCATTGGAAAGATTTTAACACACTAAACAAAAAAAAAGCTCAATATGTGTCGTGTTGCCTTGTGAATGTGTTTTGAAGGTCAGAACCGAAGTCGCTTCATGAAAAATATGGCTATGCTGCAACTGGTTAAACTGGAAATGACCTCGACATCGACATAGTTGTTGGGCTTAGCCAATATAATTAATACCTTACTATACGGATAATTTATGTTCTTCTTGTTATGCCTAATCAAGTTGCTTTTTGAATTCGATATCTTAACCGAATATTGAAAAACACTTCAGTTTCTAATCAAGTTGTCTTTCATTCAGAATCTCACATTCGAAATTAAATTAATTAATTTAATAAAAAAAAATAACGTTCCCCACACTAGGAATTTTGCCTGTTTCGTGGGTGCGTTTATAAACATAGAAACACCGACTATTGAAACAGCGAAACACAAAATGATTAAAAACAAAACATCAAATGAAACAAATGCACCCCTTTTACGCAAAATGAAACATCTGACATCATTTCAACTGATAAACATTGTACAAGACACCCATTATTATTTAAATCACATCTCATAGTTCTACAAAGTTTCCCCGTAAAAGCTTTTATTTCGGATATTGCATTTGCCTTATGCCATTCCATCAATTGCCAGTCCATTCCAGTCCATTCCAGTCCATTCCAGTCCATTCAAGTCCATATCCAGTTATTTGTGAATAATCTAGTTTTTCTAGTCGAAGTTGATCGCGCGACTGACGTAGACGAAATCAATGTGGTGAGCCAAAGAAACTATAGGAAACTCTTTTAAATTCAATATCTTGTTGATAAAGACGAACCGTTCCAATGAAAAAAAAACTAAGTTCCTCTCCGTTAAGACGCTTAATCGTTGTGTATAAAAGTTATCTACATTATTTCGTATATTTTACGTGAATACCTGGACAAATACACAGACAAACAGATAAACAGACAAACAGACCAAAAATCTAAAAATGCTAGAAATTGGTTCTATTGGGTGTCCTTTAATACCCTGGCTATATTTTTTGAGTTTTTTTATTTAATGTACAAAAATATTTTTTTCTACAAGTTTTTATTATATGTATAGAGATAATAGAAGATTAGAAGAGAAGAGAGTTAAAATGAGAACAGCACAAACCATTCTCTTTTGGGAGCTGCGAACTTTAATCTGCAAGTGGTTTTAAATATTACAATGAGCTGTGGAATAGTCGACAGGTGGAATGGAAACGCCAACGCTTCGCCGCTAACACTGGAGTCATTCAGACAGTAGGTATAGTTTTTGTTAATTCGCTTTTCGTTATGAATTTTAGATTTTATCGCTGAATATAAAAACAGAAGGCCAATTTTCTTGCGTAAATAACTTTCAAATTGTAGTTGAAGTTTCATTTCAGCAATAATCAATTTAGTTTTTTTTTTTTTTGTTAAAAAGCTGTTGGTTTTTATAGGCAATTGCAGTCTAATTTTTTTTCCAAATATGAGATGTACCTGGTTGGACGTGCTTTTTTTACATCTCATCGGTTTGAAAAAGTTAAGGGACGCTCACGACCACATCATCATGGATGACTAGCATAGCATAGACCAATTGCTTAGCAAATTATCCTCATATTCTTTTAAGCTACGAGTAGGTATCATCATACACAGCCTGACTTCGTGCACTGCAGTAAATGTATCTTTCCTTACATCAAGCACTACCACACTAGCGGAGTGCATAATCTAGGATTCTAGGGGATGGTCGCATGACCTGGTAAACCACGATTCTTATAGTTGAAAACGATTTCACTTTGCGTTTTGTTCTACGCACCTCAAAGAGTGTCAGCACAATGAAGGGGCTTTAGAGGGGTACACAATTGAAATGAAAATATTATTTCAACTTTAAACAGAAAAAATAAATATCGGGGGGGACAGGGGGTACGGACGGCAGTGTCCCTATCCACCATAAGCATAATAACACGGCGGTGCCATCCTTTTCTCGAAGCGACTCACAGTACTTTTGATTGAATGTTTGTGATCGTACAGCGGGTGCGATGGAGTACATGCGAGAGATTATCAAATTAAATAAAATTCATTTATTTCAGGCTATGTCCCATAAAGTAAGATTATGACTCCGACGACTGACCTAGTACCTATAATCGGCTTGGCTAACTAATCGGCTAGCGAACCGACTAATCAGCCATTCGGCCCGTCTCTTGTTTTTTTTTGTACCTGCCATTCGTAGAATTTTCTTCGTTGAAAAATAATGAACATTAAAGAAGTGAAATCCTAAGGCTATACTTAATGCCTAGCAACTGGAAGAATCTGAAAACGACGTATTAATTACCTCTGAAGAATCGTTTGTGTTTGATTTAGTTTCCCGATAAACGTTTCGTAGTGAACTTCAAAGCTGATTAAAGGCCAGCACCTGGCATTTATAATTGGGAAAATCAGACGAATATCCGAGCCGATGAGAACAAAGACTAATTAAAATTTAACTTAATGACATTGAGATTAACTATAAAATTACGTTGTTAGCTTTATTCAATCAAGTCGTATTAAACGACTAAAATGTATTAGGTACCTTAGGTATAGATAAAAAATATCAAGTTAGTCAAAGCTGTATTTGGTTTTCCATCAGAAAATTTCTTTTTTAGCTATGGGTTAGGTAGGGTAGAGTAAGCAAAACAAATATTCAGAAAGATTTTTTTAATAGTAAAAAGCTATATTTCTGTAAACTATATGCATGTTATATACTGTATATACGCACTTTTTGGTGCTATGCAAGGTGCAGCCAAAGAATTTGGTATGCAGATACATTGAAACGTAATAGTACAACATTGGAACTCCGTTTAGAAATTCCTGCCTGCATTTTTGACTCTTGCTGACTGGACCTTATATGACCTGAAAACATAGGTGTGAAAAATAGAAAATTACATAACAATACCTACAGAAGTAAGTAAAGAAATAAGTAGGTAAGTAATAAGAACAAACGCGAAACAAAATAGTTATTTATCTTAATTTGCGGTATCCGTCCACTGATTAATAAATGTTTCTTGTACTCTATTAGTGATGTACCACGCAAAAACTATAGTATAAAAGTATCCGAATATTAAAATTAATGTGTCTTGGGCTGATTTTTCAATAGTCAGATAACTTTTATCTGAGGTATAAAAATAGCGGTTTGACAGCTTATCTATAGAAAATATGTCAATTCACTATTTTTATCCCTCAGATAAAAGTTATCTGACTTCTAAAAAATCAGCCGTTACTCAAGCATTTTCCTCTGTATAGTGAAGTTTAATGTCGCCTTAATTTAGCAAGCACATTCTTAACATTTTCCAGCAGATATTGGAATTTTCATAGGTTAGATTCTCAGAAGCTGAAGATATTTTAGGTGTTCTATAATAAAACGTGACAAAGATGTCCTTTAGATATTAGTGCAGCTTTATTTATTTTACATAATTATGAAATTTAGACCATTAAATTTGAAATAATTAGCTCCATAGAGGACGAGCTGTTAGATCAGTAGTTACACGTTTCTAAATATTTGTAAAATAAAAGAAAAAATATCATTTTTTACAAATATTTAGAAACGTGTAACATTTCTATTACACTTTTATAAAACCATTTGTAAAAAAAATGGTACAAATGATCAAGTAACTCGCTCTTAGGCTTTTTAACAGTTTTTTTTATCAACATTTTTTTTAACAGTTGGTTTAACTAATGATCAAACTATGCGTTGTTTGATCATTAGTTAAACCAACTGTTTGCATTGATCAAATAACTCGCCCTAAAGGATTACCATTTCAAATCTCTAACCGAACTAACATTTTTAACCAAAGGTTTCAGCCCTTACCTTTTTTTAACTTATAAGTTTGAAAAGCTTGTAGATCCAGAAAACATTTTACTTACCAAGAAAGTGTGAAACTGGTTCTTAACTCCAACGACTGTAAATTAAGTTATTTACTGAGTGTAAACAAGTATTTCTTAGGTCGTCTTTGAAACGAAGTTACTTCGTTTTCTCGACTGGCAATGTTAGATAAATGTATACCTTTTACTTATAGGTATTTAGGTACAATCTCAAGCAACCAAATATGTTATTTATATTAATTGAAGGAACAATCACATGCCTTTTTAAATTATACAAAAATTGCTTAGTTTATGAGGATTCCAGGTCCGAATTAGGCGCGGGACTTATGAACTACCACGTGACCCCGGAACGTAAAGGGCTATTGAAGGACACCTTGGATTTTAGTCAGTACGAGTCTGACAGTCCTTTCCGCCCTGTCCTGGGTGGGATGACTCATTTGATGATTTTACCACGATAAAAAAGGTCCTAATCAATTGCTCGTCCCTTTTTTTTTTTTTTTTTTTTTTTTATCGTGGTAAAATCATCAAATGAGACCTCCAACCCCGGGCAGGGCGGGAGGTACTGTCAGACTTGTACTGACTAAAATCCACGGTGTCCTTCAGTAGCCCTTTATGTTCCGGGGTCGCGGTAATAGAAATAAGTCCCGCGACCCCGGCAGGCTTTGGCCCTCTGACAGGGGGCCCCGTCATTTTGCTGACAGCTCTTTGAGGCGCGCGTGGAACACGACGCGCCGTCGACCCGGGCATGGTCCATGGTCGGACAGCGAGTTGCCCTTTACTCGCTGTCCGCATGCCCGCGCCTACGGTGGCCGGAGATCGTCTTGCGACGTACGGCGCCGTGGGCGTACACCACTGCGGTTGGGGCGGAGGGAGGACGCTGTCCTCTCTCTCTCGCGGCCCGCCGCCTCCTTCACGAGCATTACTGCCTCGCAGAAGGCGGCGACCGCTTCCCACTCCGTCTCGCTCCGCAGCATGGCCGAAACTAATGCCGGGCGCGAGAGGTCTCCGCCTATCGCCGCCGTGAGGACACGTCGGTGCTCTGCCCAAGCTGGGCAGTCTTGCACCGTATGCTCTACTGTGTCCTCCGAATTGCTCGTCCCTGGGTTCCCACCTCCTCCCGGACTAATTTGATAATTTTACCACGATAAAAAAGGTCCTAATTCCCCTTACAACAGGGAAGAGAGAGAGAATACAAAAAGAAAGCATAGTATTATGACCACCACCTGATGGAAGCTGTTACTTATTTTTTTCAAAAATGCTCTAATCTGATTTTATTAAATAGGGATTTATGGAAAAAAGTTACAATTCCCACTAGTGGGTATTCGTCAGTGGGGAATTCTTAAATAAACCCCACGAAGTTAGGAGTGACAAGTTTTCTCCTGGGAAAGCTCACTCCATCGTCGACTCTGTGTCTCTGTCATCTCTGAGATAGACTTGTGGCAACCCCTCTTAACTGAAAATTGAAAATTAAACAATACAATAAGAGAAAATTACATTTATAAGTGGCTATTATTTGCCAGTCTGGCTATTTCTTGTCATATTGCGAGAATTTTACGGTGACATATATATTATTGCTCGACTGTACACAATTTACCAGTGTTGCCATAATGTTGGCAGCCATAATGTCCATAAATCACATAGAAAGACACAAAACAAATTTTGTTTATTTAGGACATACAAATGTGCTCAAATATGTGCAGGTGACGTGTTACCGAAACTGTTAGAAAAATCCAATTTTGTCACGTCTCACGACCGGTATCTGTAAAATAAGTAAAGAAAAATTTGGAAAAATAATGATGAATAGATTTTTATTTTCTTCCACTTGCGTCTCTTAAATTAAATATAGGTAACATTTTTCAGTTTAGAAACCACAAAGCGTGGATCCAAAAAATTGTACCTATATCGTTTTCCCATCAGGAACTTATCAGTAGAGGCCATGAGGCAGACAGCCTCATCACAAAATTTCAGTATTTTCCGTACAGCGTACCTGAACCATTTCTAGCGTTTATCTAAACGTATCAATAAATTCATAACATTAGAACATAACATACACTATTCAGTTCCCCATACACACTACAGTTACAAAAAAACTCACACTACATTGCACTGCACACATCAACTTTTTAAAACTCCACCGCGAGTAATTATAACCGGCCAGTAACAACTGTTAACAACAATCATAACACCGTGTGGGCTTACGTTTGTGTTAGTAACAAGCAAAAACTAACCGCAGAGCAATCGTGTAGCCCCGATGTGGACGAAAGTTGTGTCGGAGCTCTATTAAGGGTACCCTAGTCGGTCATTCTTCCATACAAACGTAGTTTCGCGATTATTCCAATATTTGACGGTTTAAATTCTCATTAAACAATGATCTACATTCATCTCATCATTGTCTAGTCCTGTATGGAATCAAAAAAGTAAAAAAAAAAACATCTATTATTAGTTATGGGTGTTGAAACTTCCTTATTTTAAGCCTAATTTTAACGAATCTTTGGGGGGAAATAAATAACAAAAAAAGACAGTAAATTGTAAAAACATTTCCATACAGAAATAGATAATTTGTTCAAAATTCCAGATAACTTTAATTTGAACAGATACATTCAGTAGTTTTTTCATAATATCCAAATTCCCGAAGGTCTTTTGAAAAGTTGCAGTAGTTCATTATTCAAAGTAATCACGCATTCATGAGTCAGTCGAAGGGTGGAGTATGTCTGCATAAGTGCCCTAGCTACTTACTGCTCATCCATCCTATCGATACGTGATGTTGGATGAAATAACAAGCATTTTAATCCCGCCCGCCAACAAGTTCGTCCCGCCGACTAGCGCATCCTTAAGGCGACTTCTCACAGGGAACATTTTGTTGCAGTGTACTGTTATTATTCGGGATTTGAATTTGTGCTTTGTGTCATACATATCCGCCGCCGGTGATAGAGCGACTATCTCGCCTGCATTATATTAACAATTTAAAATTCGAATTTGTACAGTTAGCTGCTGAGAAAAGTCATACCCTTTGGTAAGTCCGATTCAGAGAAAAGTCACCCCCTTTGACACTGATTTCACTATCAAAGGGGTTTGGTTTACTTTGAAGCTAAATGTAGGTACATACAAGTACGCTATACTATTCCAAAACCACTCCAACTACTGTTAGCCGGAATCGACAGTGGCGACTACCTAAAGCTTAAAGGCAATGAACCTCGACAAAGTCTGGTTTCATGAATTTGGGTATCTTGGATCCGGCAGAGAAATTAAACAAAAAACAATAGCATAGCGTAATAATATGCATTTCGTACAGAAACGAGTAATTGTTACAAAGTGTAGGTATGTAATGTTCTCTTCACTTATAATAATGTAGTGCTCGAATCACAGTGTTACATTACATGTGAGAGAGCACCTTTAAACTCATAAACATACACGTCACTGAAGACGATCTATTAATGTTGGCTAAACTGTCTAATAGTGTAAACATAGCGTGATTGTTTATAGAAATCAACGACGATATATTACTAGACTCCTAACAACAGGCGACCGATGTCTGTCAACACATTAGGCAAAAAAGTCTTGTATACGTCTTATTTCGACCACTCCTGAGAGCCGTAAACATACCTTGAGACAGAACAGACCTAGAGTTAGCTAATCACAACGCAGTATCCCGTCCCGCTTACGTAGTACCTCAGCTAGTTGACAGAATAGTTTTTATTCGTTAGATCGTGCATGCGGAGTCTAGTTATATATCGTCGTTGATAGAAATAGACCAAGTACGTAAGTATAGGCAGTATTTGGAAGAAGTGCTTTTTTGTGCAGATAGTCTATTCTAAATGGGTCCAGTTGACCTTAGACTACCTCGTGCTTTAGAAGTTGCTGTTGCTGTTGTTATGAATTTCTAATTTCGAAAGTCAAACAGAATTGGCCTTTAGTAATTATTTAGGTGATGAACTCATAATTTATTCCTTGGTTCCTAGTATTAACTTGAATTATAGCTGAACCCACATGTAATAAATCGGCATTACGAAAGCTCGCCGACATCTCCTAATTCCATATCAATTAGATGTGCCAGGCTGAAATTGGAATCCAAGGAACGTTCACATAAAAGTCTCCTAATAAATTGAAATTGCCTTCTAAAGGGCGACGAACTAAGAAGTAAACTTTGGCAATATTAGTCGATAAGTTGGGTTTAGATAAAAACAACTTTTACTCTTAATCATAAAGTTCTTGTTTGCAGTGCTTCGGTTGCCAAAATTGCCTAAAGCCAGGCTTGTGACCCCACCACACATTTCTCGCCTATTTTTGTACAATGTGGTAACATAAATCGTGGTGGACGCACGAGAATATTTTCTGTACTACCGACACTACCGTATTTTTCCGCGTAATTGGTTTGGAGTCGGGGTCGGTGGCGCTGCAGCTGAAAATAGAATACGGGAGGCCTGTTATCAAATAACTAACTGATTTTGCTGTTGCAATTATTTTTTATATGAAATATTTCTTAGGATTTTGAGGAACGGTCGCGGGACTTATCTCATTACCGTGACCCCGGAACATAAAGAGCTTTTGAAGGTCACCGTAGTTTTTAGTCAGTACGAGTCTGACAGTCCCTCCCCTGCCCTGGGTGGGAGGACTCATTTGATGATATTACAACGCAAAAACAAAAAAAAATGGTGTTGAGGAACAAGGTGTAAGTAAGCACCTCATTTCTCGTGACAAACCGTGGAACTTCCGTGCCACAAGACGAGTGTTGTGTTTTCTGGGTACTGCCCAACAGCTGTGGTTGTCAGAATTTTTATATGCTCTTAAATTTGTATATTTATATCTGCTCCATTGGAAATATCGCAATGCAGGAATTCAATTTTGCATCGTAGATTTCGCTATAATATAATCTTATTTTTTTTTTAGTGTAATTACATGTATTAGACTAACAACAACTCTCCTTTCTTCATTAATAACTAACTAATCAGTGAATAAATAAATAAATTATGTTAACAGAAACCAGGCATTTGTGGAAAATGTTGGATCAAATTATGTACTTCCATAGAGCTCTAAACAGTTAATTATTTGTTCTTTTTTTAAAGTCGGTATTGTGGATTCGTCAGTTATACTGTTGTTCTTTTTTAAAGTCGGTATTGTGGATTCATCTTTATCCTCCCATACTACAGATTCGATTCGATAACCGCATAACAAATAGATAGTATTTCTCAATCACGAACAAAACTAACATGGCTGCCAATATCATTGATTGCTTTTGTTGCATCTGCATTGTCTGTAACGAAGTATTTACTCAGGTTAATATTGATTTTGTAGCGTATGATATACCTACATGATCGTCTGTTTATTGAACGACGTACAAGTTATAATGCAAACGGTGTACTTTACATTAGTTCGAAATTAATAATGTTGCATAAATATTTCATTTCTGAACGTGAGTGCAAAATACTACCTTATATGTAATTTCTTTTTTTATAAATACTGTAAGGTACGTTGCAGCTATTAATTACTAAATATACAAAGAAAAAATGTTTCGATACGGTATTTTTACACGCGATTTCATATATAGATAGTTCATAATCAGGGATCTCTCAGGAATTTCTAGTCCATATCTATTATTGTTCTATCACAAATGGCATCAGCGATCCGTTTTTTTTTAACGGCTGCTTCTGGTTCGACGTCTTTCAGACTCACATATGCAATTTCATTTAATTGGTTGTAGATAAAGATCGGAATCACGATTGCGACCGAGATCATCATCATCTGCCTAGCCTTTTCCCAACTATATTGGGGTCGGCTTCCAGTCAAACCAGATTCAGCTGGATATCAGTATTTTACATGGAGCGACTGCCTGTAGGACCTCCACAACACAGTAACTGGGCAATAACCATACGCCATTAGAGCTTCTGACTAACAGTAACGACTGTCAAAGATCTAGAAATGACAGCCGGGATCAACGGCTTTACGTGCTTGCCGAGGCACGGAGGAAACTCGCTATAACAGATGGTCACCCATCCACAGACCAACCTCGGCAAGGGTGGCTTAACCCGAAAGATCGATCTGTGTGGCTGTAATTATTTAGCCACGAGCTCTTACACCTACGATTGCGACCGAGATAATTTATTAATATCCACCTCAAAACAAAATCTAAAACCACATCCTCAAAACAAAACGAATCACTTACCTCTACTTCAAACACAAGAAAGTTCTAGAAAAAAGACACTAAAACTAAGACGAAGATGTACGAACCAAACATAACTCACTGAAAGAACATCTAGAATATTAGTACACTTTGAGTGCAGCTAGTTCACGTCGAACCAACTAAAAAGAACCAACTATTGTCGGAGGGAAAAGAATTCCTCAAGTACAAGGTGTACTTAACAATTCTTCGAAATATTTTTACAAGGAAAATTTATTTTACCGTACAATTTTAATTGGAGACGCTCACTTTCAGGCAGATTTTTGAGGAAAAGAAATTTTTAAGAAGATATTAAGAGTTGTAATTTTTTGTAATAGTCGCTGAGTTTTTTTTTTTTTTCAGTGTAAAGTGGCTCCCACTAGGCTTGTCATGGGGAGAGGCCTTTACCCAGCAATGGGATGATACAGGCTGACAGTAACAGTAACAGAGTAAAGTGGTTGGTTAAATCACAGTCAAACTACAGTAACTTTGTTTTCGCATAACTTTGGCACCTAATTTCGTTGTAGGCCAAAGCTGGGGGATCTTAGGGAACAACTGGCCTCTGGTCTGCGGTCCAAATTACGGAAGCAGTAATCTGGTATCCTAGTTGAATCGTCAAACTTAATATTTGTATGAGTATTGTGAAGGTCTGATCTCTCTGTAGTATCTTAAACGAATTAATCAAAACTGTTCAAGAGTAAGGCATTTGGCAACGCAAAATTGTGCCCATTCAATTCACCAAATCCGATTAGACAATTGAAACTAAACCGTTTAGGAACTCATTTCAAGCTGTTTTAAGCCTTCCGTCTGACAAAAGTATTTCGTGGACTTTGCGTATCTATCCAAACGTCTTCTGTGTGCTGAAAAATTTATTCATTCTACACCATGTTACATTTTCCGTGCAAGAATTCACACGCTCCTACAAATACCTACATTCCGATACAGGTGTTCCTTTTAAGATAAACTTTGACACAAGTGCCTTACCAACGACACAGATTAATAACCCTTAACTACATGGAATAAGTTCGAGTATTGCGTGCATTAGTTCCACTAACGAAGTAAATACAACTTGAAGTGAATCTGACGGGAACATATGGGTATCGCTTGAAGGCAATTAGGTAAGAGCATACTGGATTTGAAGTAACTGTAGTGGATGCACAAGATAGAGCAAAGTAGACTTACAATTAAAGCAGCTTACTGGAGCGTGCGTGTTATGTTTTGATAGTGGCAATTGAAATGGGTTTATAGTTGCTTCAAAGAACATTGGCACTGTAGTATTCATTTCATAAACGTTTCAAAGCTGGCTTTAAATTTAGTAACGCTGAGCTGCGGGACAAAACCTTTGAAAGTGAACCTTCTAAAGGTGAAAAAGAGAATGAGGCAAATTCAATTTTTTTTTTGAATGGAAGTCGTCACCAATGTAGTTGGGAAAAGGCTAGGTGGTGATGATGATGTAAACAAGCATCATATATCTCATTTTAAAAAAGGGTTCTAAGATGGTTCCTGCAAATATGAAATCAAAGATGGAATAAGTTCAGCCGGAAGAAATTCGTGGAGGTAGCCACAAGCCAGGCGGCTCTGGTTAAACTAACTTCGCCAGTGGAATCGTTCAGCTGTCACCACTACCTGAGGAACCTTTGCCCTAAAAATAAAAAGGGAAGAAAAGTAACAGACTGAAATACACAACAATGAACATTAGGTATTTCAGACTTCATACTACAGAACTACGATTTTTTCTTCAGACTTAACTATTTACACTTTGATAACTACAGTTCATTTTATATCTGAGTAAAGTATGAAAGTAATTATGTGGAATACGATGTAATGGATTTTGCAGCGGCGAACAAAGATGTCGGAGCATTCTTGTTTCTTGTGCTCGTCTGCTATACAAACAGGATATTGAAAAAGTAATAACTGAGTCTTCTTATAAATATTGTATGCTATTGTATTGGTTTAAGGGAACATACTTTTAATTTTAGAGATGGGTAAAATTAAAAGAGGTTCGATGCTTTTTTTTTGCGTGTTAAAATCATCAAATGAGTCCTCCCACCCCCCTAACTGTCAGACTTGTACTGACTAAACTCCACGGTGTCCTTCAATAGCCCTTTTATGTTCCGGTATAAGTCCCGCGACCCCGGCAGGCTTTGGCCCTCTGTGCCCCGTCAAGCGTCATTTCGCTGACGCTCTTTGAGGCGCGCATGGAACACAACGTGCCGTCGACCCGGGCATGGTCCATGGTTGGACAGCGAGTTGCCCTTTACTCGCTGTCCGCATGCCCGCGCACACGGTGGCCGGAGATCATCTGCCGGAGTTTCGATGCTTAAATATAATTATCTTTAACTAGCTGCCCGGGCAAACTTCGTACCGCCTCAACCTTTTTAACCTTCCTTGGACTTTTACGAATAATTTTAAATCAAAATTAACTAAATCGGTCCAGCCGTTCTCGAGTTTTAGCGAAACTAACGAACAGCAATTGATTTTTTATGTAATAGACAGACTAGCTGACCCAGCAACCTTCGTATCGCCTTAGAATCATATTTACTCACTTTTTAAATCTTCCCTAAACTTCCAAAAATAATTTAAAACTAAAATTAGACAAATTGGTTAAACCGTTCTCGTGTTATAGCGAGACTAAGAACAGCAATTGATTTTTATGAATAAGAAGTAGATAGATGGATGATCATTTTTCTTTGAAAACATAACAAAATACCAACAATATTATTGTTAAAACGTTTGAGGCGAACATCTGAGGCAAATTGTGTAATCGTATGTTACTCCACGTTTCGGCAGAGTGAGCAATAGTTGGCAAACCTCGAACCTGCAAACAACAGCCGAAACCGCAAACTTTAAAATGAAAACCGACCAGTTTTATTAAATAATCACAAATCTGAGGCAACCCTAGCCGTGCAAACACGAGGAATCGCTGCGAACTTCTCTGTTCATGCCTAGTTTTGTTTATGAACATATGCCTAGTTTGTTTAAAAGTATATAACTTTGGAGTTAAAGTACCAACATGTTTGTACAGTTTATTTACAGCCAATGAATATAAATGGTTTGTATGAATAATGCTGGCTTCACGAGCTAGGGTTGGCAGTGAAGGAGGCAGCAAATCATAGTAATGTATGGGCGATAAGTGACAGTACTGTAGTCAAGCTTGAAGGTCGCTGCCGGAAATATATGGGGACGTATTTATTTTCTGGGGAAGTGGGAAAAATGTTTTGTATTTTCTGTGTCATGAAATATAGACAATAGTGTGAGATTATGGCTGCCATTACGAAAAGTGGGTAAGAAATATATACTTCTTGGGAAAAGAATTTGAACCAATGAATGCCGAAAAGTTTTCTAAGTGAAACACTTCGTTAATTAAAACTGCGCTTACTAGTAGAACTAGTAGGTACGTCTTTGATAAAGTTTCTGCTAATTACGAATCAAAAGAGTACTGCAGTTCATAGACGAATTCTGAGAAAAACTTCTTCTTATTTGTCCTTTTTTGTTGTAAACTAGATTAAAGCCACCTAATTATATGTGTATGAAAACGAGTCCGTACATTTGTTTGTAAGTTTTTTACACTGAGAAAAAAGGGATTAAGAGCTAATGCACACCACGTTAATTCATTTTTGAGAAAAAAAAATTGTAGCTATACAGACGCGATGCAAACGCGCGTTTGACACTTTGTATCGCGACAACAAACTGCTCGCAAACAGAGCAGCCGTCGACGCTCGATCTCAAAACGCGCCTCCACGACGCTTTTAAAAACGTGATGTGCATAGGTCCTAACACTAAGAACTTTATTCAGGCTAAAACAAATAATCAATTTCCATCAGTTGTGCCACTGGCAACAACTACATAGATCTTCTATCTGTAGGTAAGACTAGACTAAGGCTCAGAATATTATTTAATTCAAGAACTTTGACTTAAATTGTGTTCTACATTTTGCAACAATGCCCTAAACTAACAACAAAACTGTGATTAGATAAATCTTTTCTAACCCTTGACTCAAAACAAATAGATACATAATTGACCCAATTATTCCGATATTTCATCGGCCATTTCTGCATAAAACCGTCAGGAGGAATTGATTTAAGCCTACCCCTTAGCTTTACCTAGTACAGTTCTGTCAGCAAATCAACGATCTAGGTCAAACTGCGGCGGACAAGTTAAATAATTGAAATCACTTTGGTCGGATATTGATACGCTGATGTTTTATGCTGTGGCTTGCATTTTGTATGAACGAATATTATTCGTTATAAAATTAATTAGTGGTTTGTAATTTATGTGGCGTAGTTTGTGTAGAGGTGGTTTAATACAGTATTAGTTTGTTTCCCGACTATGCGCGCTTTGATTTTGGTTATTATCCGACGGGATAGGACTATTCGGAATTAACCTGTGTGCTAAATTCAATCGAAATAATTGCTGTACTTTTAGAGTGAAAGTATATACATCCATTCATCGTCTCCTTAAAATCAAAAGTCATTTATTCAAATTAGGCTGATTTATCAGCACTTTTTGAAGGTACATTTTTACGTAAGACAGTCCCACAAAGCGCCCCTTCGACATTTCCTAGTGTTTGGCTGGGAAGAAGAAGTGGCGGAACAAACTCCCCAGCAACACATCTGTCTGTACGGTTAGAAGAACCAATATAATAATAATAATAACCACATTACAAATAAATTGTAACAACAGTAATGTCTCAACACGACAGATATCTATCAAAAAAGGCATTTACCAAGGAGACTCTCTGAGTCCCCTGTGGTTCTGTCTTGCCCTTAATCCTTTGTCTCATTTGCTACAGAGTTGCGGAGCTGGGTACAGCCTAAAGCATACCACACACGAAACAACAATATCACATCTGATATACATGGACGATATCAAACTGTATGCGAAATCAGAAAAAGACATGAAGAAATTAGTAGATATTACAACAGACTTTAGCAAAGATATCAATATGCAATTTGGTCTAGATAAGTGTAAAACCCTTCACATTGTTAGAGGAAAGGTACGACCCGGTGACTATACAGTGAATGAGTCGGATACTATAACCGCTTTGCAACCAACTGATCTATATAAATATTTAGGGTACGCGCAATTAAAAGGTCTTGACCACGTTAAGATTAAAAACACACTCACTGCAGAATATAAAAAAAGAGTAAACGCTATCTGTAAAACACAACTTTCTGGTAAACATTTAATTAAAGCCTTAAACACCTTTGCTATTCCAGTACTGACATATTCATTCGGAGTAATAAAATGGACCAAAACTGACACAGAACAATTAGAACGAACCACACGTACAACCCTCACGAAACACAACAACCTTCACCCTAAATCTGCCATAGAGAGACTAACCATAAAAAGAGAACATGGAGGGAGAGGCCTTATAGATATCCAGCACCTATGGCGGAAACAAGTCAGTCGATTAAAATCATTCTTCCACACTAAAGCTCGCACTAGCCATATACATAAAGCTATAGTAGCAAACGATCTAAACTACACACCACTCAACCTAAATGACCAGATAGAAAACCCAAACACTACAAACGATGACCCACAAACACAAAAAATAGAAGATTGGAAAAGAAAAGTACTCCACGGTCGGCACCCTCATGACCTGGAGCAACCACACATCAACAGAGTAGCGTCAAATAAATGGCTGAAAGTAGGCACCTTATTTCCAGAAACCGAAGGATTTATAATAGCAATCCAAGATCAAATAATAAACACAAAAAATTACAGAAAATACATTATCAAAGACCCTGCAGTAACTAATGACAAATATCGCAAATGCCACACACACCCAGAAACCATACAACACATTACAGGCGCATGCACAACTCTCACACAGACTGACTACACTCACAGGCACAACCAGGTGGCCAATATCATTCATCAAAAACTAGCACTCAAACACACACTCATCCAAGATGCCGACACTCCTTACTATAATTATACACCAAAAATCACTCTAGAAAATACTACACATAAGCTTTTTTACGACCGTGGCATTCTTACCGATAGAACAATCCACTATAACAGACCAGACATAATACTACAAGACAAAATAAATAAAATAACTTACCTGATAGACGTAGCAATCCCCAACACACACAACCTACAGAAAACAATCACTGAAAAAATTAGCAAATATGCAGACCTCAAAGATGAAGTCACTAGAATCTGGCAACAAGAAAAAGTGTATATAGTCCCAATAGTCCTTTCCACAACAGGCGTCATCCCTAATCACCTCCTCCATAGCTTAAAATTATTAGACCTAAAAGAATCCCTCTACATTACACTACAAAAGGCTGCCATATTAAATACATGCAGAATTGTCAGAAAATTTATGCAAATAGAAGAGAACGAAATAGCACCTAATCACAACACTTAAACATTCACAAAAACACTACACGCTACATTTGCTTTGGTTTCGGCCCGTAAGTGTAGCTAAAACCCAGCCTAAGAGCTGAGAAGTGAAAACTTTCCGTAAATAATAATAATAATTTATTTACGGAAAATACAGAGATTGCAGTTTCACATGAAAGGTCTTACAGAATATGTTAGGTAGTCTACAATCGAGTGGGTGTAGCACTGTTCTCCTAGCTAGGTTATGAAATAACCTGTGTTAAGGAGAAACAGACTCGGTCCCCTATTTTTAAAGGTACAGTGCCAATTTATACATAACATATAATATTACGTACGAGTATTGATGTTACAGTTAAAATTATACATATAACAATTGTTTAAATACTAGTTTTTTATTTTAATTTTAAAGAAATTTTATTCTGCTTACTTATTTTGTGTGGGTGTAGTGTGTCAGTAAATGTGGATAAATGAATATATGCATGTGTTTGTGTTGTGTGTGGTGTGTGTAAGTGTTTGTGAGTGTGTGTACGTGGAGTGTGTGTGTAAGATGTTTAACTATTTATTGTATAGCGCAGTGCAGTACCCATTATTTTATTTTAGTTTAGTTTCAGTTGCATCATATGACAAATTTTGGAGGTATAATTTGATAGTTTTTTTACAATTATGGCAAGATAAACCGTAGATTTGCATCTCTTTGCTAATTTTATTATATAGATACGGACCTAAATAATAAAAGAATCTTTTTGCAAATGAGGAGTGCACTTGCGGTAGTATGCAAACGTTATCCTTGCGTCGTTTAGTAATTTCTCTATATGGGGTATAGTGGTGCTGCAAAATGACTGTGTGTAAAATAAATTGCTGTCGGACGTTGAGAACTTGACATTCCTTATATAATTGATCGGTCGGGAACAATATTGGACGAGATGTTGCTACCTTTAAAATGGCCCTATGTGCAATTTCTAAAGGTTTTAGGGTGGTTTTAGCAGCACCGCCCCAACACGATATACAATATGTAACTATTGACAAACATAGAGCAAAATAAACGCTACGTATAACAGTTGGATTTGTTATATTTCGAAGAGTTTTAAAAATGTACATAAGTTTGCGTACTCTTCCAGTTAGGAGATTTATGTGAGACTTAAAGTTTAGGTGTTTGTCAAGGATAATACCCAAATATTTAGTTTGATCCGTTGACTTTACCAATGGACATTTACACAGTTTATCCCTTGTTAGCTGATGGCAAGAATGAGCTTTCAATATGATAGGTGTTTTTGGCTGAGAAACAGAAGAAATGGAATAGGTCATGAAATTTGTTTTGGACAAATTTAGAGTGAGTGCATTCGCGTAAAGACATTCCAATGCTGTGTTTAAGCCAAGCTGAGCATTTTGCTCCACATCTGACCACGTACTACCGACAAATGTTATAGCGGTGTCATCCGCAAATGAAATGATTTTAGCATTAGCCATTTTAAGGTTGCACAAATCATTGATAAAGACTAAGAAAAGCGTTGGACCCAATATGCTTCCTTGTGGTACACCGTAATGTATGGAGAGTTCATCGCTTTTGCAATCCTCAATCTTTACGATTTGTCGTCGATTCGAGAGATAGCTTTTGAAAAGCTCTAGTTGCAAACCTCGAACCCCCATGACTTCCAGCTTAGTCAAGAGTGCGGAAACCGGGACGGTATCGAACGCCTTCGCGAGATCCAAGAAGATTGTTAGTACCCTATTCTGCTTATTAAGATGTTCTACTACAAAATTTAATAAATTTAAGACAGCGTTATTTGTTGACCTATTTTTTCGAAAGCCATATTGTTGTGTTGAAAGTAAATTATGATGTTCCAGGTAATTTATTAGCCTTTTGTTTATTAAACGTTCTAAGACTTTGGATAAAGCGCTCAAGACTGCAATAGGGCGGTAGTTGTTCGGCAAATTCCCATCACCTCCCTTGAATATTGGGTAAACCATGGCTTTTTTTAATGCATTCGGAAAGGTCGCAGTTTTGAAACAAAGATTAAATATGTAGCATAGGATGGGTGACAGAGTACTAGAATATCTTTTCAGGAATAACGCTGAGATACCATCCCAACCAGTTGAGGCATTCGATCGCAATGAATTTATCGTAGACGCGATTTCATCAGAGTCAGTGTCATCTAGGACAAATGATGATTTTGAAGAACATTTATGCGACAGCTGTTTCAATAGGTTTTGCTGGGGTTCTGTCTCCTGCGCTTTGATAATATCATCCGCGAGTTTCTTACCTATATTAACGAAGAAGGAGTTAACATAATTACAGGATTCGATGGGAGAGGAAGAGCAGGTTAATAATTGCGAAGATGTATTTTTTGGTTTAACAGTGTTTGTTACTCGCTTCAATGCGTCCCAAAGCTTTTTCGGATTTTGACTTGCTTTATTCAGCTCATCTGTATCAAAGGCTCGCTTAACTTTCTTGATAATTTTTGAAAAGAAATTTCTGTATCGCTTATAAGTTACCTTCAAAGTGTCATTTTCAGGAGATAGTCTCAGCTTCCTATGCAACGCATCCCTATGTCTCAAGCATCGAAGTAAGCCTGGAGTGATCCAAGGCTTCATTATTTTCTTTTTTGCTGTCACTTTTTTAACTACAGTATTCTTCGATATAGCCAGTGTCAGTAATTCAATTAATTTGTTTATAGCGGTATTTGGATCTTGTATTGAGAAAAGAGCAGCTAAGTCTAGGCTTGAAATTGTTTTGTCAAGGGCATTGTAATCAGTTTTACTAACGGTTGACATACTGCTAACCGCATCTCGCTTGGTGTTCAGGCATAACAATAATGCGCTATGATCAGTAACAGTTGTATCATAAACAAATGTGATAGCCGATGATTGCGTTTTCAAAAATACATGGTCCAGGCAATTATTACCTCTAGTAGGTAGTGAATGGGTAGGTAGAAACCCATGGAAGGCCATATTATTTAAATATTCATGTGAACGTGTATCAATAGTGGAAGGCTTTATATCCAGATTGATATCGCCCGTAACAACTACAGATTTAAAATTGCGTAATGATGGAAGTATTGTATTAAGGGCTAGCAGAAACTTACTAATATTGTCATTAGAGGGTGAGCGATAAATACAAACTATAGCAACATCCGAACCAATTTTTATAATCATAGCTGAGCCAGTCTGAAATAAGTCTGGTTCTTCATAAGTTACGAGTAGGTTTGATTTAACATAAACCACGACGCCATCACTTTGATTAATATGGTTAGCTGTCGAATATGTATTATAGTTTTGTAAAATAGGAATAGTTGAATTTCCCGCGCAAGGCAGCCAGCACTCAGTCAACACTATAATGTCGCATTCTAGAGAGATCCGGTGCAAAAGTACTTGCAAGTTAGTAAAATTACAATTAATTGATCGGATATTTTGAGAAATTATTTTTAAGTAACGGTTAGGTTCTATTAAAAACAACTGTGTCTGTTCCGGTGTGCATGAGTGAGTTGCGGATACAGAAAACTGGTCGATCTCTTCACTTAGATGAGTATCGTTATTAGCCATTTGTTAAATATATTATTAGGGTTATACATATGAGGCATTAGAGCAAGTAAGGAATGTTTAGGTTCATTATTCCACATCAAAATTATTAGGTAAGTAGACGAATACATTAAATAGTTGAAGTAGTATGTAGGTTTAATCAGTGTATGCGCTATATAAGTGTAAGATAGGTAGTGTGTGTGTGTATGTATATAGTAATTTTTGTTATAAGAAATAAGTGATTGTGTGATGACATAACAATTTTTAAATACATGCAGACTTAATCTAATATTTATTACAAAAACATGATAATAAAAAGGAAACTGGAATTTAATATTAAAAGTGAAATAGTATGGAAAATTAAAAGTAAGTAGTCATGCTTGCTTGTTGGTACTTAGCTGTTGCAGCTGGAGTTCGCTTTTAATTAGAATTGACTGACTCTCCGAATCTTTTTTCAGCATGATTCGCCCATTCGATGTCCAGCAGTAACTATAATTATTTAATTTCGCGTACGTTCTAGTAGCGTAGAACAGTCTTTTTGTAAGGGGTGTCAGTAGTTCAGCTATGTAAATAGGAGTGCTTCTAGTTGATTGTATTCCCAAGTGAAGAGAGTTAGTTTTATCCGTGCTGTTTTTTTTATTATAATCTTTGACAGCATTGAGGAAGTTTGTTTTTATAAGAGTATTCGCAAACTCCACTGTGATATTCGATGTTATGGTTTCTTTCTTTGACGGTTGTCTTGTTACGTCACGTATATTAGCTGGTTCTATGTCAATTTCCAGCTGTTTTGACAGATTTGAAAACATATTGTACAACATATTTTTTGTCTCAGTTGCCCTTTTTGGTACATTACGGATTTCTATAGATGTCTTTATCTGATTGCGATCGAGGTATTCCAGCTTATCTTCCAATGACATAACCTTCGCGACAAGAGAGCTGCGTTCTTTTTCTAGACTTGTAATTGTTTTTTCCAAGGATAACATTTGGTCTGATATGCTTGACATTGACTTTTCTAGTTCGGAATGGATTGTTTTTATTTCGGTGGAATTGTTCTTTAACTCCAGCATGTGATGTTCCAGTTTATCCAATCGAGATCCTTGGCAGTTCATCAATTCTTGGATCATATTTCTAATATCATTCTTAAAACTGTCAAGTTCGCTGCTACCAATCTCACTAGATAGGCATTTACGTTTCGCCCTCTGAGTTATAAAGTCTTCTTCTGTACACAGCGTTCTGATATCCGAGTCCGAGCGCGAAGGTATGCTTCTATTTGGCGGCGTTTTGAACCAGCGTTTATCATTATCTGGTTGAGTAGATACATTTTGTTTGAGTGGACTCTTTGGCGGAGACTTGAACATAATCGCAATCTTATAACGACCACAACAAACAAAAGTAGCAAATAAAAACAAGTACGGTCACTTTGTATTTGCTTATTACAAGCAGAGCTGCGCTCGCGAGAAGAAGGTCTTAAGCGCCGTGCAAGTGGCGGCGCTTACGCGTTCGTCCAAGTTAATATTTGAAGCACGGCGGTTAACGAAGTTTTAGGAAAGTTTTAACACTTTTATTTATAATAACTATAATGAGGCACAATATGAGTCGTATTCACAGTTTTCACAGGTTTTGCCAATTGTTTCTTAGCACCGTTCTTGTAAATTTATCACCAAAACAACAGTTTAAACCACTTAAATATTTTAATTTTGATGAGACAACTTTTAACAGATGTGCACTGTACGGTAGGTGGACGACGACTATACATTACCAATTTACAGAAGTATGTAGGAAAGACTTTAGTGCAGTGTGCTAACATTTTTTTGTCGTCTACCAAATTACTAGATCAAATGTGGACCACGAACTATCAAATAAATAAATAAAATCTATGACGTCCTCAAATCAAAAAGAAGAAAAATAAAACAGTACCAAAGAGGCAGGATATAAATAAATAAATAAATATTCCACAACTGTCACACAACGCCATCTAGTCCCAAGCTAAGCAGAGCTTGTGTTATGGGTACTAGACAACTGATAAACATACTTATATATTTCTAAATACATACATATTATAGATAAATTACACCCAGACACAGAACAAATGATCATGCTCATCACTCAAACATTTGTCCTGGGTGGGAATCGAACCCACGACCCCCGGCATAGCAGTCAGGGTCACTAACCACTAGACCAACAGGCCAGTCAGATATGTTTCTGTCTATTCCCATAAAAAAATACAGTGATAGTTTATGTTCCACATTATGTGCTTACTGATCTCATTTCCAATACAAAATCACAACATATATTTTTAAATAAAAGCAAAATCTTGCCATGATCTAGACATAGCTGACTGAGCAATTTTCACACATGAGAGCGATGAAATGGCTGAGCAATATTGTCAAGGGCATCGCATAGTGGGGCCTTGACATGAACTGAAACGAACGATACTGGGCGAAGAGCTAATAAGAGGATGATATGTACCTCATTGAAATGATGAAAAGAGTTTTTCAAGCTTCGAACTTAAGTACCAGTTGCAAACAAAAGTCAAAGTTTTAATTTAGTTTTTAAGTTTCTACCTACAGAACTTTTTGTAGGTGCTAAAATCATCAGTTGAATCCTGTTGTCAAAGGCCATGGGTTTCCTCTTGGATAGTTCCCCGATTGGGCGGGTTTTGGCCCTGTATGGAACAAAACCCAAATGGGCCAGATCAAGGCACCTCGAGACCTCTTAGAGGCACGTGGGGCAAGACGCGCCGTCGACCCGACCATGTTACATGAACGGACGGCGAGTCACCAATTACTAGCTATCAGCATACCCGCGCCTATGGGGGCCGGAAATCGCCTTGCGACTTGCAAGGCCGTTAGCGTCTCCCATGGCTGTTGGATCGTGAGGTAGACCTCTCACGCATTCCTTCTCCTCTTTCGCGGGCATAACTATATAACTTCCCATTCCCCCTCGCCTCAAACAGTTAAGGGCACGAAGGGAAGCCGCCGCCAATCGCCTCCGTGAAACACAGTGTTGCTCTATCCATAGGGGTAACCCTGCCCAATAAATAGTTAGAGGCCCTTAAATTCAAGGCACAAGGGTCAAGCAGCAAACACAACCATTTCTAGTCATTGCGTTGACATACTTTCAGAGGTAAGTACTTAATAAACGACACGACACTGTATCATTACCTGGTTACTTTACAAGTACAAATTATACAGTCATATTTAAACTCACTGTCACAGCAAAGCCATAGTGTTGCAACTACGAACCGTAAACGTAACCCCAACCGCATTTCTAGGCACCTAGGTAAAGAAATAAATAACCTTAACTTGGCATGCCGACCCCGACTACGTTCCGAGGAACATAAGAGCTCTTACATTTTCTGCAGTAAATTCAAACCTGTTGGACTACAGTACTGAAAAAAGTTCAAAAAAAACTACATTGTAAGCTTTTCACTGAAGGTTTTGCATTTTTGGAATTCTCTTTGTCAAATGAAATACGCAATTGGGAGAGTGAACAAAGTCATTATTGGAATTTTTCAATTGATTTATTTGTGAAAAAAATTGTTCAATGGTCATCATGAATTTGGTCCTAAAACAATTGGTTTTCAGGAATTTTCTGCAGGAATTCAGTCGTGGCGCGTATAATACTACTGAATTCGTTTCGGCAGTGACCTTTTCATTTTGAATGCGATGCAAGGCATTTGTTCTTGATAAGTGAGCGACGATAGAGATGTGTTTAATTTTTTACTTGTTTTTGACATTAAATTAGGTAGTAGGTTAGGTTATGATTATAGTCATATATCAAGACAGAATCATAGTTACTTTGTAAGCAACATTCGATCATTGACTGCAAAATTAGCGCGGAGGCCAAGCGATCGAATGCTATGCTACGTGTCGCTTTTTTATTTCGTGTAGGGAAGAAATATAGTGTTAGTGGTAGTGATTCCCGGTCTGGCTATTTGTGTATGTGGATTTAAGAAAGTGAGAAATAACTAGAAAGGAGCTATTTAAAAAAAAAAACGAATTCTCAAAGGATACAGCGGATCAACACGTTGTGCAACTTGCTAAAAAAAATATACTTCAGGTTTTTTACATTTTCCCTTTAAATAATCTACAGTTTTGTATTTAGTCTTTAAAGATATTAACATCAAATAGTTATGAATGTAGATTGACGGAATTCTCAGATTCTATAGATATCTGAATGGTAAGTGCGTTTAATATTCATAAGGAATCGATTGATTGTGAGCATTCGTCAAGATCTGCTTCTGCGAACTGTACTGAATGTTAAGTTGTTATCATGAAAGATAAACAGATAGCATTAATCTTTGCATTTAAGAAATATTATTTGTTTAAAAAAAGATAACGACGAGTTATTGCTATTCTTCGCCATAGAAAACTAGGTTCCCTTCCAAATAGCTTTAAAATAAGTTATTTGACTTCAAAATAAAAGACTTTACAAATAACGTTTGATGAGCAAGTTACTGTTTACCTATCTGTTTCGAATGTGTCGTCAGGAAAATATTTAGTCGTCAATTCAGCCATTTCTATATCCGATATCCGTGACCTTGGAACGTAAAGCGCTATTGAAGGATCACCGTGGATTTTAATCAGTACAAGTCTGATCCCCGATCGCAGCAGTATCCCGTCTCGCCCTCGGTGGGAGGACTCATTTGATGATTATACCACGATTAAAAAAAACATTCTGTCACACAGTACAACTACTGCTTTTATGGACTTCTTTAGATGTTTACTAAGCTATAATAATAAAAAACTTTAAATGTAGCACATACACCCCACCCATAAGTAACATGTAAACCAAAATCATAAAGGTTTGAGAAATCAATAGGACCTAAATATTAAGAAGTTCCTAGCCATTTATCTCCGAGCAATCTAGGATTACAGCCGAAATTTTTGCCGCGAAAAACAAGGTTAAACATTAATAATATCACGGAATGTTCTCAGGAGGATACACAGAAATTACAACGCAATACGTGTTACAATTCTAGGGGAAATAAATGCAAGAAAATTGTCTTACATCACCTAATTCTTTTTTTTAAATCATCAATGGAAGATCTCCTTTCCCGACCAAAGTAAAACGAAATGGGATTGTCAGACTCGTAACTCACTAAAAAAGACAGTTCCCTGTTCCTTCAGCTGCCCTTTATGTTCCAAGGCTACGGTACCCTGGTTCGACAGTCCCGCGATCCAACCTACTAAGTACTATAGGAAGAAGTTTTTTCTAGTATAAATAATTGTGCAAGTTTGCGAGCATGTATGGATGAATAGGTGTAAATTACTATCCCACAAAATTTCAGGGTTTTAATTATTTGAATACTACATAAAGTAGCTAAATATGCCCTTAATCAACACAAAAGGATACTTTTTACTCCTATAGTGTAAATCTGTGAATAAATAAATAAATTACCAACAGGGCATATAAGCTAGTACGCGGTAAAGTGAGTATACATACATAACAGCCGCGGCGGGCCCCAGTGCAATGCATTTCAATACAAAACTGCGATTCGGTGCCTCTGGTGCGCGATTGTTCATACAAAATGTACGAATATGACGTTGGAAAGATTCTTTCGTTGTGATGTGACCTGCCAAAATCTCTGACAATGTGTCTTTTGAAGTTTTATAAATATACACAAGCTGAAGCTTCTTTGTAGTCCTATCGATGATCATCATCATCAGCCTATAACGTTCCCACTGCTCGGACACAGGCCTCCTCTCTTGTGAGAGGGAGTCTGTCAATGATACCTAATACTAATTACTAGAGTTCACCTGCGGCTTTTCTCGCGTTAATAAACATGGTGCAAATCAAATATTGCGCGCGCGCAGAAGTAGAGGGAACCGTCAGTAAGGCGACGGTAAAAACTCCTGAAAAGTTCTGTCTTTAGATAGGTGACCAATGTAACGCTTGTCTTGGTATGTCTTTGGATTGGTCATCAAAGTTAGAAGACTCTTGCCGAGGTCAGGCCAAAGTCGAAGTCGGATTGTTTCCTACTCAGGTGAAACGTCAGATGTTTTCTATCTTTAATTCTTTCTATTTATGTAGTTAATAAGCGCCCTCTATGACACACGAGATCCTTCGCTTGTAAAAAAAAAAAATATTCTTGTAAAGTTTCAAACAGTACCCTAAGCACGAGTTTTCAGTAAATGAGACAGTTTCAGTAAAGTAAACTGGAACTTTGACACTTTCAAGTTGACAATTTTCAACGGTAAAATTAGTTCCTTTTTCGCACACCAGAGGCGCTGTTCCATTTTTACCTTGAAAATTGTCAATTTGAAAGTGTCAAAGTTCCAGTTTACTTTACGTCTCATTTACAGAAAACTCGTGCTGACGGTACAGTTATGTACAACTACTGGAAACGACCAAACCTACGCTTTCAGTGAAAATATAGGCATGATGTATTTTACGAGACTTAATTTCGTACATAGTATGTACATATTTAAAGCTATGTACAAGCAGACTTATAAACAATGTGTAACGCACATTACACAGTTCAGCAAGTCCCACTGACCACACCTACATTAAAACACACTGCATTATGTAAATTTGAGAAGCCGCCACCACGAGTTCAGCAAACTAATTTAGTGCTTATGTACTCAGAACTAAAGTCCTTAGTCATATCAAATATGGAGGGAAGTTTGACTCTAGGTGCTCCCTCTAGTCTGCTAAGTTCAAGAGAGTTAAACTTCAATGAGACCGCTTTTGTGACGAAAATCAAACGGCTGCAAAAAGTACACAGAGGGACCAACTGTTTGGCCGAAGTTAATGAAAAGCTCTGGCACAACTGGTGCGGAAACCGCGCTGGATGCGGGATTAAATTAATTCGAGCGTTTTTATCAATTAACTTGTGTGGAGGTGCTCAAACTGGCTTTAATAGACTCGTGGTTTACAAAGTATTGATGATCGCTGTTGAGTCCCGTATCGTGTACTGGATTCGCGTCAGTGTAGCCTGAGGTTTACGGTGATCTCATAAAGACGTTATAAAAACGTTCTTTTTACAAATACACACTAACGCATGTGTTGCAAATATCAAAAAAATATATTATGGAAAGAAACATTCTTACCGCGAGAACGTTTTTAGAAGGAATAATTACAGTTATAAAAATATTAACGTATTATAAAATGTTTTGTCATGTAACTTAACTGCTGTATTTGACCACATTGGACAGGCTTATACACAGAATATTGAAAAATAGAAAATTCATGTCAAAGCTTTTTCAGCATATTTCAGCAATAAAAAACTGAATAATTAAAATGGAGATACTACATAATTTAAACAAACCTCCTGTTGTAAATATTTAATTGTAGAGCACTTAAGGTTGCTTTTACCTACCAATTAAGTACTTTGGACTAAAGTAGTAAATAAATAATTATATTACATGCAGACGACTTGTCTTTGCTTAGCCCACGTTCATAAATCTAGTATGTTGTGAATGCTACGCTCTCTTGAAATTCTTAAATAGTATCTATTAACAGTACCTAAGGCAGGACCCAAGCATATTTTTTGAAAAGTTACAGGATGCGACAGGATACGTTTTAGTTGGTCCGAGCCTGGGGTATCTGAACAATCTATCCAATCTACACGAAACTCGTAGCTTCGGGCGTTCATATTCTTTAACACTTACGGACACAGGACATAAGATAGTTAGTGATACGAACTAAAAATTGGTGACAACATGATTGAACATTTTTCCCAACTCCGATGTGTTGTCAAAACTTAGGATTCACTCGAAAGCTTCGAGTTTCTTTCCGTATTTTCGCTAACGGAAAGAGAGTAGACCCTCTGACTTTAAGCTCTGCCTGGAGAAGGTATTCATACAAAAATTTCTCCTATATCGTAACTGATGAACAAGCCGAGTGGACATCAGGCATTTGTTGATGGCAATAGACCAGGATAAAAACATAACGGTGTTTTTATAAGTACCACAAATTATGTACAGTCAGCATCGAAAGTTGCTGACCACATTCAGATTTACAAAATCTTTGTACAACGAAATAATACGTAAAAATACGTTGTACAGTGATTTTGAAAATCTGAATATGGTCAGCAACTTTCGATGCTGACTGTACACCTTTGCGAAATATGGGTGGACATAATTAGGTACGCCGTCCTCTGGCTCTTAGGGTTGTTGTTATCTTTGATTCATCATAATCTGCTTAGATCTTCCCAAGTGTGTAGTGGGCGGCTTCTATCCGAGCCTCATGCTGCTGAATATGACTATTTTATATGGAGCCTGGACCTCCATAGCCCAGTAACTGGGTAATGCGATACCAACTGGTAAAACTGATTGATAGATTTTTGATCTTCTTGGTAAACTGAACTGTCAATGATCTACAAATGACAGCCGAGACTAGTGGCTTAAAAGAGTCGGAGAAAACTCATTATACCAAAGTCACCCATCCGAAACAAACATGGAAAATTGCGGCTTAACCTCTAAGATCGACCTTTGCGGCGGTTTTTATTTAACCACCGGTTCTTCTATCTTATCACGTTTTTTACTAAAACTTTAAAATGAATACGTGTATAATTACATGCTATGCTATTATAACAAATGAGCCTCTTGAGTGACGTCAAATGTTGAAGAGTAGCAACAGTTCTCCGCGCTTACAAAATAAATCATAACCTGGCTAAAGGCCAACTAACAGTGTTAACTTTAATTTAGAATGAAAATATAATGTTAGGAGCTTAATACCTTTATTTAAGTTCTTTAAAAACTTTGTCCAACACTAGAAATTTCTCCTGTTAGTGAGGCAACTTTCGGCATGCGGACAGCGAGTAAAGGGCAACTCGCTGCCCGACCATAGACCATGCCCGGGTCAACGGCGCGTCGTGTTCCACACGCGCCTCAAAGAGCGTCAGCATAATACCCAGGTACATATATTTGCTATTGAAGGACACCGTGGATTTTAGTCAGTACAAGTCTGACAGTCCCTCCCCCCTGCCCGGGGTGGGAGGACTCATTTGATGATTTTAACTCGCAAAAAAAAAAAGTGAGGTAACTTTTCGACTCGGATCCACAATCAACTAGACCCGGAACCTATGATAGTCAGCTCAGTAATCCAACGTTCAGTCACTGCGCCTATCGTCCCTTTTTTCAATTAAAATAAGGTTTACAATTCTGAGAAAAAAGTGTTCATCACTGAGTTAGATGGGAAATACAATTACTACTGAAAGTTCTAAAACTCTCAACAATATTTTTAACTCTTGATTAGTCGTAACTCGTAGAGATTAAAACCCAGGGCTGGTTAAGTCACAACGTATAGACTATAAAATTATACCGACTAAGTGACGTTTTCTGATTGTTGGAATTGTTGAATCTTCCTCAATTTAGGTTTACTTAACAAAACAGTCAAACATTTTTTGATATCTTTCTTACATTTTTTTTTAGTGAATTAGCCTATTATGGAGAGATAGAGTTATTTTTACTTTCTGATCGGTTACAAAAAAGTATGAGGTTGTGTCCCCAGCATCTTTTTCTGCCAACCATAAAGCAGTGCTCTCCATTTATCCTACATTCTTTGGAATTGGTTCCTGTGGAAAATCAATGCTCCTGAAAGCCGCCATTAGCTTTTCGTTTACCCCTTTTTCGCTATGAGACTTGTCTATCGTTGGAATAGCCTTGTACAGTTCTCTCTATTTTTGGTATAGCCTAATACAATTTTCTTCGATTTGAAAATGCATTAATGGAATTCTTTTACTGGCTTCAAATGGAACCCTCATAATCTTTCTGACTACGTTTAAAAATGCGAAAGCTTGTGAAAATGTTAGAATGTTGATGTTGTTGTTGATTATCACCTTTCCAAATTCGGTCTATAGATAGTTTTTCATTTTGAATTCAGGCATAAGATACATTATATTCTAATGTTGCGTTTCTGTGGGACAATTTTCAACTAATACCGATGAAACCGTGGGCATCTAAAGGTAATTTTTCCAGTTTTTAATATATTATTTATCAGCCAGAAGACTTAATACCTACCTTCAGATGGATGCGCAATTTCTGACAATATATGCCTGCTCTAATATTGGCAAAAATAGTTCGTGTCTTCTTAATTGAGTACAATTAATAACTTAATTTTATCAACCTAAAAAGAAAACCAAAAAAAAGGACAACATTTTACACAGTTCACGTAGTTCAGTACCAAATAAATCACTTTTGAACTGCAAAGTTTAAACCCGTTCACACTATGCAAATAATAAACTCATTGCAAAAAAAAACTTGGCTACGAAACCACGAAAATGATAATTTAGAAAATTTTAATACATACCATAAATTCACTAAATTGAGGCAAGCAGAAACTACAGAAAGCAACCTGGGGGCTAAAGGCAGAAACTACAGAATACAACCTGGGGGTCTAATCTCCAACCACGAAACCCGTAGTTTCGACTTAAGTGACAGATGTTTTGACAACGAGCGCAATCCATTAATGAAAATAGTACAATTTGACAGAAGCTTCTTAGTGTCCGCGCCACCACTTATGCTGCGGATGTTTGTGGTACTAATATTTTTATCCAATCTAATAACATAGACACTAGCGCCGCGTCTAATGACTTCAGTAGTAGCGGTATTATACGTCGACAATTTGATTTTGACGTGAGTACATCTGTATCCGTTCTCGTGTATTCGTTGACGGACTTCGAAAGTAGACACCCTGATTAGATCCTTATACTCCTCTCGTCTCGTCAACGTTCATACATCTGGTCATACAAGCATACCAGTTACGAGTACTACTCATCCGACCTTTCTGAAGAATCTCATAAATAAGGTCAGTAAAGTTCTTCTTAAGCCCACTACACACTACCGGCGATGCCACTCACATCTGCCTTATAAATTCCTTTTGTTAGACGCCTTTCACTTATCCACTCAGCATGAAAATAAACCATCTCAGCATACTATTTTTTTCCCTACTTCTTTTTTTTAAGTTGCCTTATCCTAGTTATTTCTCCTGTATCTGTATCCTGAGGGTCTAAAACGGCATCTTAATTAGCAGTACCTCAAATAATTCACCTTCGTGAATGCCAATGGCGTTGCGGGAAATGCAAGTACTTCGTGCATTTCCATTGATTTCCAGCAACCTCAAGGAGATTTCTTGTATTATTCATTCAAGAAGTGAATCATTTGGCTTATTGCTATGTAGCCTTTTAGACCCTCTGTATTC
The DNA here is from genome assembly GCA_028554685.1 of Agrotis ipsilon. Lineage (NCBI taxonomy): Eukaryota > Metazoa > Arthropoda > Insecta > Lepidoptera > Noctuidae > Agrotis > Agrotis ipsilon. The sequence continues at coordinate 3,241,981 of CM052961.1, read as the reverse complement.
ACTTTTAAGCCACAACGTTCTCGTGTAACCTCATTGCTCAATTAAGAGGCTGCGCCACGATTGAAATCCTTTTATCGCGGCGCTAGTGTCTATGTCATGACATCAAATTGCATTAAAAAATTGTAGTAGCAAGAATTTTCCGCAGGCTTTCATTCATTCGTCGGGCAACTCGCTGTCCGACCATGGACCATGCCCGGGTTGACGGCGCGTCGTGTTCCAAACGCGCCTCAAAGAGCGTCAGCAAAATGACGGAGACAGAGGGCCAAAGCTTTCCAGGGTCGCGGGACTTATTTCCATCACCGTGACCCCGAAACATAAAGGGCTATTAAAGGACAACATGCATTTTAGTCAGTACAAGTCTGACAGTCCCTCCCGCACTGCCCGGGGTGGGAGGCCTCATTTGATGATTTTACCACGATAAAAAAAGGCCTTCATTCGTACCCCGCACTCTCTGTTAATCGTATCAAAATGTATGAGACATAAAAAGCCTTAAAACTTTCCCAAACCCGCATGTGACATAACACTAGGCTGCAAGAGCGACCTTTACGTAACCCTGCACCGTTTTAGAATTGACTAGCTTTAGGCCCTCTTTGGCTTGGAAATAGGTATGCGGCAAACACAGGGTTAGGAAGTTAAAATGGATTTCTGGCTGCGTTTAGTTTTGTCGCGATGCCGATGTTAGGTTGATAAGCGATTTTTGTTCAAGGTCAATAGTTTCAGCCTTGAGGAAAGCATGTTATTGGCTGGCATTCGCGTCAAGTGATCTTGAATGTTTTCAATGATTAAGTTTTTTAAAGTTTTATAGCCCAATTCATGAGAAAGCCCATTTACGGTCACAGGACTGCCTTTGAAACGACACCACGGCTCTTGAACGCAGTGGGCATGTGAAAGAACGAATTGGTTGTTAGTCGGTAAGAGTCTGAGAAATCCTCCCAGGGATAGGACTTAATACATTTTTATTTTGCTAGGGGACTAAGCAAAAATAACGACAAGTGAAATTACAGAACATAGCCCAGTTTATGTTCAATGAATATTCGAGATTATACCAAAATAATGTGCCAGCTGCAGCAGTAGCCGGCTGGGGTCGCGGGACTCATCAAATTACCGTGCCCCTGGAACTTAAAGGGCTATTGAAGGACACCGTGGATTTTAGGCAGTTCTAGTCTGACAGTCCCTCCCGTCCTGCCCTGGGCGGGAGGACTCATTTGATGATTTTACCAAATAAAAAAAAAGCTGCAGCAGTAACGTTCCCCCTTTCCCTATTAGGTCTTGCGCTCATTAACAAAAATGTTTTCTTTGTCAGAAACACATTGTCTTATTTCTAAAGAAGCTTCAATGTAAGCTGCCAAGGCCAAGCTTACATGGAGTGGTTGTAAGAATAAAGACAAAGGTGCAAGTAGCTTTGTATGTAGATAGGGTATTGCCGTTCACTTCTACCTTGAAAATGTAGGGTGAAAAGTTGGCATAGTCAGTGTGTTTATGTTTTCTGCAATGATTTGAAGGTTAGCGATCGAGCCAACTATATTATGTATGTGGTTGTGAAAGCGTCACTGGCAGAAGTGAAAGAAGTATTTCGAGACAGCGAAACCGTTAAATAATTCGATAAGTAACTTTATGTTGTACGATTACAGTAGTTTTCTCAAGTCAAAAAAAATCTTAAATAATACGTTACTTTAGGTTTGCGCAGTGGCTGTTTGTCTGTGCTGCAAAAAGTGACGCGGGTCCATTTCCGCACGGAAAAACATTTCTATGACCTACAGATAGTAGTTTGTATTTGTGTGTTTTTGGATTACGATCTAGATACATAAGGGATTTCTAGTGTCTGTAAGCCATTAAAATATTCCACAACTATCACCCAACGCCATCTAGTCCCAAGCTAAGCAGAGCTTGTGTTATGGGTACTAGACAACTGATAAACATACTTTTATATTTCTTAATACGTACATATTATAGATAAATCACACCCAGACACAGAACAAATGATCATGCTCATCACACAAACATTTGTCCCGGGACGGAATCGAACCCACGACCACTAACCACTAGACCAACAGGCCCGGGTGGCGAGTAAACAACTCGCTGTCCGACCATGGACCATGCCCGGGTCGACGGCGCATCGTGTTCCACTCGCGCCTCAAAGAGCGTCAGCATAATGACGGGGCCTCTCAGAGGGCCAAAGCCTGCCGGGGTCGCGGGACTTTTTCCCTCACCGGGGGCTATTGAAGGATACCGTGGAATTTAGTCAGTACAAATCTGACAGTCTCTCCCGCCCTGCCCGGGTGGGAGGCATCATTTGGTGATTTGACCATGTAAAAAAAAAGACCAACAGGCCAGTCAACGAATTAAACCCGTGACAAGCATCTCAACAGTCGATCACTCACTCACTGCGTCAACCGTGGCTTCAAAACACGTTTTACATACGCTGCATGTTTAATAAGCAATACCTTACACCAACGACACACGATAACATAAACCGCACATAAACAAACCACATAAGATAAAAACAGAAACAAAAAAGTTTTTATTCCCCCAATAAGAGAAACTTGAGCGAACATTGCTCTCCCGCACACATACAAACAAACAAACAAAAATTTTACACAAATGACTTCAGCCTGCGGCTGGGTTTCAGTGTAGTTTCCCTCGATGGTACAAAAGCGTAGTGCAGTATTTCAAGTAATTAACGGCCTGTTAGTATTTTATGTTTTAACTCTTGTAAATAAGCGTTATTCTGTTTCAATTCGTTTTATTATGAGCAGTTATTTTTTTTATTTCGTTTTAAATTGATTGATGTCTGTTGACACAGGAACACAGTGATAATTATTGTTTGAAACACACATAACGACACAAAAACTACTATGATTCGATTGATCCCTTCATCAACATTACCTAATGCCATAAAAGCAATACTAAATATTTTGCGATTACCATTTGCGAAAAATTTCTGTTGAATGTTATAATTTTATTTGATTCATTAATTAACCGCACTCATATTATCTGCTGCATAGTCTATGGCTATTCTTTGTCTGTGGTAATTTTTTTTTTGTACTCTATGGCTCTCTGGTAAAAGTTATTAAAGTGAAGACGTTTTTGTGCAACAGAAAATCTCTTTTTCATTTAAGAATCCCAAACTATTAACAGGTTATGGGCCCAGGAAATCCTTTGAAAAAGAAGAACAAAGTAGAAAACAAAAACATTTCGTAGAAATACTTAAGTTACAAAAGTATAACCTTAAAAATGGACGCGCGAACAATGTCTGTTGAGAAATTCGACGGAAGTAATTTTCGCCAATGGAAATTCCAAATCAAATGCGCTCTAAAAGCAAAAGGTATTGACATCAGTCAGCCGAAGCCAGAAGCAGACATTTCCACATGGTTAAAAAACGATGGAATGGCAATGTTCATCATCACGTCCAACATGGACTTGAAGCAAATAAGCCTAATAGAAAATTGTGAAACAGCCAATGAAATAATGTTGAAACTCGAATCAATTTACGAACAAAAAAGTGAATTGAATAAAATGATAATACAAGAAAGGTTTTATCAGTACAAAATGTCACCTAATGACACGATGGCTCAACATATTTCGAAAATTGAAAATTTAGCCAAGCAATTGAAAGAAAGCGGCGAATCTGTGAGTGATACAGCCATCATGACAAAAATACTTGGTACTCTCCCCCCCAAGTATAGGACACTTCGCCAAGCGTGGTTGTCGTTAGATCCATCAAAGCAAAATATTATTAATCTAACTGCTCGTTTACTAGATGAGGAAGCTAGTCTAACTTGTGAGGAAGAGCAAGAAACAGCCTTGTTAGTGACTAATTCTAAAAGCAAAGGGCAACCTAAACAAAATGAACGTAGTAGTGATGGTCCAAAACAAAACACAAATACTAAACATCGCTTTGAGTGCTACAATTGTGGGAAAAGAGGACATTTTGCAAAGGAATGTCGTGCTCCAAAGAAGAATGTAAGAAAACCCAGCAATAATATGCTTGCATTTAATATTGAAGATAAAAACATACATACCGATGACAACATCTGGATTTTGGATAGTGGTGCCTCAGCGCATATAACCTATAGAAAAGACATATTCATGGAACTAGAAGAATGCAATCACAAGTCGTTGACCCTGGGTAATGAACAATTGGTTGAAGTATGTGGGATTGGAAAAATAATGATAGAAAGGTATGTCAATGAACAATGGCATTCAAGTATATTAAGTGAAGTACTATATGTTCCAACTTTACGAAGAAATTTGTTTTCGGAGGGTGTTATAATGCGGAAAGGTTACTCACTTGTCAAGAAAGGAAATACTGCATTAATTTACTTGAACAAAGAAGTGGTAATGAGTGCACAAATAAAGACAAATAATTTATATGAATTGAATATTAAAACTGTAGTTCCTGCAAAATGCAACTTAGTGCATGATAGTAGTGACATCAAGAAATGGCATGAAAGACTGGGGCATATAAATTTAAAAGAAATTAAAAACATGAGCATGAGCAATGTGGTTGAAGGTTTGAAGATTAAAGGCAACCTTGAAGAAAAATACACCTGTGAAGCATGCGCTTATGGTAAGCAGCATCGTCTATCATTTCAGAAATCTTCAAGAAGTGAAATACAGCCAGGTGATCTGGTGTACAGTGATGTATGCGGCCCGATGAGTCACACATCAGTGAGAGGTATGCGATATTTTCTATTGTTTAAAGATGCTAAGACAAGTTACAGGCATGTGTATTTTATGAGGAATAAAAGTGATGTATTAGAATATTTTAAAATCTATAATGCTATGATCAAGAACAAACACATGCACGGTGTGAAAACTTTACACACTGATAATGGACGAGAATATATAAACACTGCTTTTGAAGAGTATATAAAAAAGGAAGGCATAACGCATGAGTGCACAGCACCGTACACTCCAGAACAAAATGGTCGTGCAGAGAGGGAGTTGCGAACCATAGTTGAGAGTGCTCGTTCGATGCTATATGCTAGAGATGTGCCTTTATATTTGTGGGCTGAAGCTATTAATACAGCAGTGTATTTACTCAACAGGACCTCATCAAGTCAATCTTCCGATAAAACACCTTTAGAATTATGGACAGGTGTGAAGCCGCAGTTAAGTCATGTGCGGGTGTTTGGTAGTGTAGGATATGTACATATTCCTGATCAGTTAAGAAAGAAATTAGATAAGAAAAGTGAAATGATGATATTGGTGGGATATGATAACAACAATTATAGAATGTACAATACCAAAACTAAACAAATAAAAATATCAAGAAATGTGATTTTTGATGAGGATAAAGCCCCAGAAATGAGGAAAAACATTTCAAAAATCTTCATAGATGAAGAAGGCACGGACACTGAAGGTAATGATACTAAGGAAAGTGGACAAGAAAATGAAAGAAATCACAGTGACACTATATCAACAGAAGATTCAGCTGAAAGTCTGCACAGTTGTCAGGATGATGATGATTCCACCTTCAAACTATCTCAGGAGATAGAAGAACCAGAAAAAAGACATATCAATCTAAGACCTCGGCATAACAGAAATTATGAAGCAAACTTTGTGGAATTCACAGTGCCATCTACATATGAAGAAGCAATGAAGGATCCTCAAAAGGATCAGTGGTCTAAAGCTGTGAATGAAGAACTTGAAGCACATGAAGACAATGAGACCTGGACACCAGTAAAAAGAACTGATCAAAGAACTATAACAGCAAAATGGGTTTTTGCATTAAAGAGAGATGAAAATGGAATGGTCACAAGATACAAAGCTCGCTTATGTGCACGTGGATTCAAGCAGGTAAAAGGTGTAGATTATGAAGAAATATTTTCTCCAACTATACGATATGATTCCATAAGAATCATTCTTTCTCTTGCAGCCAAATACAATTATGAGATCCAACAATTTGATGTCAAAACAGCTTTTCTCAATGGTAACCTTGATGAAGACATATATCTGGAGGTACCCGAGGGAGTGTCAGTGAGTAAAGATTATATCTTAAAATTAAATAAAGCCTTATACGGACTGAAACAAGCCTCCAGATGTTGGAATAAAAAATTTACAAATTTTCTAAAAGAATATGGTTTTGTACAATCTCAGGCAGACAATTGTATTTATATGGGAGATTTCAATGGCATCAAAATTTACTTATTAATTTTTGTAGATGACTGTCTTGTGGTTTCCCCAAATAAGAATTTAATTACAGAAATTATAATGTATCTTAAACAAGCTTTCAAAATTAAAGAATTGAATTTAACTTACTTTGTGGGAATGCAAATAAAAAAGGAAAATAATAACATTGTTATTCATCAGAGAGATTATATTGAGCAAATCATTGCAAAATTTAATATGAGTAATGCGAATCCTGTAAAAACCCCATCTGATGTAAATGTAATAATTTCAAAGAATTTAGATGAAGAAATTGTAAGCTTTCCATATAGGGAACTAATAGGTTCAATGTTATTCTTATGTTCTGTTTCTCGGCCAGATATTAGCTTTATAGTAAACCTACTAAGTAGATATGTAAATAGTCCGAAACAACAACATGTAAATGCTGCTAAACGAATAATAAGGTATTTAATTGATACAAAGGACTTGTGTATTGTTTATAGTGAGAGCAGCAGTCTTACTGGATATTCTGATTCAGATTTTGCCAGTGATATAGACACAAGAAGGTCTACTACTGGATACATATTTTTGTTGAATGGAGGACCAATCACGTGGTCCAGTCAAAAACAAAAGACTATTGCTCTCTCTACTACGGAAGCAGAATTTGTAGCTGCCAGTGAGTCAGCCAAAGAAATTATATGGTTGAGACAATTGTTATCCGACTTAGGTGAAGTGTATGATTCTGTTTTGTTACATGTAGATAACCAAAGTGCCATAAGGCTGATAAATAATCCTGTCTACCATAAAAGGACTAAACACATAGATGTAAAATATAACTTTATAAGAGAAAAGGTTGAGGAGGGCATAATAAAAATTAAGTATATATCCAGTTCCAATCAGTTGGCAGATATCTTAACTAAGTCATTGCCAACTCAGACGTTCATGTTTTTAAGAGATCACTTATTGTTTAAATATTAAGATGATACAGGTTGTTTAAATATTAAGATGATACAGGGTGTGGAAAATAAAATTATAGAGAGGGTGTTGAATGTTATAATTTTATTTGATTCATTAATTAACCGCACTCATATTATCTGCTGCATAGTCTATGGCTATTCTTTGTCTGTGGTAATTTTTTTTTTGTACTCTATGGCTCTCTGGTAAAAGTTATTAAAGTGAAGACGTTTTTGTGCAACAGAAAATCTCTTTTTCATTTAAGAATCCCAAACTATTAACAATTTCAATATGTGCAATCCGATTAATTTAAAAAATCCTAATAATTAAGTTTTTTTATGACTGATATTACAGTTTTGTAATCGAACGGTAACGATAAATATATTTTCATACTTTTCATAAAAGAAAAAGGGATAAATCGACGTGATAGTTTTTGGGAAATTCAATTTATAATATTGGAAACTGAAATTATACATTCACCAACTAACGGAATAAAATCCACTTAATAGTAATTTGATCCCAAAATGGATCTTGCCAAGTTATAATCGAAAACATAATTATTCTCTTTGAATAAATATTCATGACTTATGAAAACACTAGCGACCCGCCCGGATTCGTGCGGGTATAATATTTTATACATCTATTATACATTTAAACCTTCCTCTTGAATCACTCTGTCTGTTAATGAATAATCAGTTGCGTAGCCTGAAATATCTAAGCGAAGAAAGTTATTTTATGTATACTATTTAATAACTTAGCACTGCTAAGCTTTAAAATCACATGTAAAAAATCTTCCCTCCCCTCTCCCCAAATTGGAGCTTCATCTAACCTCAATATGCCCCAAATCTAAGAATAGGGTGTCAAAAAGAAGGCCAGACGAGTATTTCAAATTTTCAATAGACTATGAACCTGTTTCCGTCAATCATATTGTTCAAGAGAAAATTCACCGAAATTGTTTGCCCCTGTTTTGCCATTTATTACTTTAGCATTCAATTTTGAAAAGGGTACTCTGTTACCAAAAGCAATAAAGATTAAAATTAATTAATTTACAGTTTAGTTTTAAAATACACGCGTATATTTTACACGTCCGGCTCAAATAATTGCATAACCGAATTATGCCACGCTCAAAAGCTTAGGTTCGACACTCGTCATACAAAAAATCCGACACCAATTTTATAGATCCTATATTCCATTACTTTTGTTCACACACTGTAAAATAAATCGGATAGCGAGTGCTTAATCTAAAAGGTATCGATACATCAACAATTGTTAGACCAATCGATTCTCTATTCGATTCCTCATGAACGTTGTACTGTTACAGAAAACCGAATTGAACGTTAATAATAAAGTTCTGGAAGAAATAACAGAGCCTTACAATATTTCAGAAAGTTCCAGAAATTCATTGGATAGTAATTTTCGGTTTTGTTACGGTATCTGACTTCGATATAGATTTTATAGCAATTAATTGAATTATTTTGACGAAACACAGTACAAAATGTTAAGCTTAAAAGTACCTATTTGAAAGTCAACATTACCTATTTTCCATGTAATTTATTGCTTCTCAAATAAATCAATGAATAGACTATTCCATGAAATCAATTCAATGAAAGGTTTATAGCTCCTTCCATCTAAGAGAATATTCTAACGTTCCGAGTACAGAACTCAACTGCATACGACTCAATCGGCCTGAAGTGTACATAAGTGTACGTCTGAATCCATCCTCTCTCTGAAGCGAAGTATCGTTATCAATTTATACGATCTTCTGTGTAGAACTGCCTTCAAAGTAAACTTAATGCATCAATTCAAAGCGCTCAAGTTACGACATAAATTGAAGTTACGGAACACCTGGCCAGCAGAACATAAAGAATTCAACATTACATGAAACATACGAGTTTAAAATAAAAAATAAAATAAAAAAGTGACTCTACAAAATTGTAAATATTGAGTTAGCAAACTTTTTAATTTCAAACCACTCAAAGCATTTTATGCATAAAAAGCCGCGTGAACCTAACGAAATTCCTGCACCAACCTTGTTTGAAATAAAAAATACACAGCGGAGAGCTAAGCCTGTGTACTGCGCAGTGGTCCATTTCTCCCGTTCCAGTTAGAGACCTTGCTCAGTCGGCTCTCACGTGTCGAGAGCTCTCGACCTTTACCGAGCAACCAATCGACACTATTCCAAAAGCGCCGTTTTAAGCGCAACACTCAAAATAAAAACAAAACATCGTGAAATAAAAAATATAATGTGAAAAGTGAAGTTTTACCAAAAAAAAATTTTTCAAAACGAAAATGCAAGAGTTTACAAATTAGTTTGTAAGCGCAAAAAGTGAGGAGCAATGATCAGAAAAAGTTATCAAGGCGTGTTTTTGAGCTTGATTTCCATATCCTTCTGCTGTCAAATCACCGAAACTATAGCCAAGAGTGCTAGTAGATTTATCGGTAAGTACTCTAATCAACTTTTAAATAACTTTAATGTACTCGTAAAGGCGCATCGACAGGATTTACGTTACAAAAGTACCATAAATCGTGTCAATACATGAATAATAAATGATAAGACGTTTTACACTTAGGTCTCAGAAGTGTAAATTATTTATTTACGCATATCGTACGAGACCTAAACCTTGAATCTTGTGCTTAAGTCAAGATTTAACTACTAAGCCCTCGGAGTGTTTGTTTTATTTTACAAGTTTTAGTATCACGTAAAAGCGTTAGTATTGTAAAGTTGCGATAAGGGGCCTTGTCAAAAATCCGTGCAAATTGAATACATTATTTAATTTTTCTCCGTCGTAAAATATTTCTATCTAAAATGCAGATTATAGGTTGCAATTTAATTATATCTCAAAGCATCGTATTTTCTTCATGTATTTTCAGCGGTAAGATTCAATACAACGCTTACACTTTTATACTTCTTAGCAACGGTTTACTGGAAAATGTTGAATATTGCAGACTACGAGAGTGCTAACGCGTTATCTCCTTAGGGAACAAGCAGCTCTAGTGCCATTGATGCGACTCGGTCTTATCTGAAATAATTTATCAAGTCTATTAAAACGGGAAATACTAAGAAATGCAGAATTAATAAAAATACAGATATTGAACAAAGAAATAAAATACTTCAGTTAACGATATTGTTATGTAAAAATATTGAAAGGCACTTAACACTTTTGACATTCTAATTTGATTGATACAAGTGCCACATCTCCTTTGAACAAAAATGAGAAAGACATTTTTCTCCATTTCCAAGTACCTTCAACTCTAGAGCGCCAAATTACCTTTTCAACGACATAGGCCCTTAACAGACGTAAGAAGCTAATGAAAATATAATTACTCATCAAAACACTACTCCAAAGGCATTAAATGCCGCCATGACATCAAAGGTTTTACGTTGGCTTATTATTATTTCAAATACTCGGCGATTTTCATGACGCTTTAATTACAGGCGCGGAAGCGTCCTCTCCATCTAAAATGTATACTTTTGCATAACATGCATACTGTTAGGTGGTCGTTTGTGACGTCGTTATACGTGTGTGATGAACTGGGAATTGTTAAATGGATGGGATGGGAATAAAGGGTGTAAGGGTATGTAGATTTTGTGGTAGATAGATAGAATGTTCATTATTATAATCAGTGAGTTTTAGCTATTAGCTCACTTTTTTATAAATTATCTTTTAAATAAAAATAAAGAAAATTTAGGGCTGATTGTTCAATAGTCACTTAAGTTTTATCTGAGGAATAAAAGTTGCGTATGACATCTTTTCCAAAGATAAGCTGTTAAACCGCCACTTTTATTCGCTAGATAAACGTTATCTGACCATTGAAATATCAACCCTTATAGGATCAAAGATTAAAAAATGACAATAATTTTTGCAAAAAAGGGCCAGCTAATTGCTGTAACACACTGTACATAATATAAATATCAATTTACATAGAAGGAAAAAATTCAAAAGAGGACATAATGTGCGGTTTTAAATCGATAAAAACGTTAGTTTTTGATGTATTAGAGGAAGAGGGGCAAACAATACTGCAGGTGGTCTGTTATTGAAAAACTTGTATACATTAGTACTAATCTAGGTAGCACTGTAAATAAATAAGAAATCTATCAAGAAAAGGCTGCCTTGTCAGCTTCTTACTTTTTTTGTGAGTTTTAAGTTTTTCGGAAACTCTTAATGGAAAAAGTGTTAGCAGAAACTAAAAGGATTTGTCAAAGTCCTAGTATTTACGTACCGACTTATCGATTATCGATACTCCCCTGTTCCCATCACTTACGGCTGCATTTTAGTGCGTTTTTTTTTCGGCGTCGATTTGGGTTTTCAACACTAAAATGTTTGTCGATAGTGTGCAGAATTCTGGAAAAAGTTGACTTTCTTTTTTATTTTGTTGTTGTATTTTTACCAATACAGAATTCATGATTTAACTCCACACCACAAATCCATGCTTCTTGGAAAATGTCCAGTTCAATTTTCTACAAAATTCTACCCCGCCAATACCTGATTTACTCCGCACAAGTTCGCTACTGCAACATGCTTGGGTGACTCGTGGGAAGCCACCTTAGAGTACAACTGCTATTGAAAACAAATTCGTTGTGGTCATAAGACCGTCTGTAAAGGTTTGTAATCTGTGGTAAAGGTATCTGATGACCCTGGAACACAAAGGGCGACAGAAAGGAACAGAATGGATTACTAGTCAATAAGAATATCACATACTTGTTCCACCTGGGATGGGAGGGCTTAAGATATTAGCAAAAAAAAACCACCACTTAATCTGGGCAAACACTGTAATCGTAACTGCAATCGACACGCTAAGTCAGAAACAAAGAAGACACACCTTTTATACGCTTTCCTTTTAAGTTAAAAAAATGAAAACCTTTACTCTATTCCCTGATTTAAGGTGAGGCCAAACGAGCGTAATTTTTGAGTCGTGAGTCGCAGAATTTTCTATGAATGCGACCGAAATTCTGCGACTCGAAACTCAAAAATTACGGTCGTTTGCCCCCTTACTCACTTAAGCTCGCCACAGCAACATGCCTGGGTGACTCGTGGGTAGCCACCCTAAGTTAAACTTAGTGAAACACATTGCTTAATGGTGCTCGTAATTATCAAGCTACTACTTATCACTACACTGCACTTATGCTTGTACACTTTGCTACACACCGAAGGTATACTCCCAACGGCCACCACTGAAACCGGCCCCAGTGGTGGCCGTTAGAACAATTACTTATTTTTTGTCCCAACGACCGCCAGTGGCGGACGTTGGAACCAAATAATATTTATTTTATTTTCAGTGTTTTGTCAATGTAATCTAACTATAGCATTTGCTATATTTAGATGACATGGTCACAAAGTACTAGGCTAGCATAAGTTCAAAGTGGTATTTATTTAAATTTTTCTGAGTCAATACAAGACAATTTCAGGTACACTATTCCTGCCAAGAAATATTTAAATAAAAACCACTTTGAACTTATGCTAGCCTAGTACTTTTGCTGGTTAGTCAACGAAAAAGGCAAATTCAACATTAGTTCCATTATTTCCAGATTCCTTTAAAATGGAACTAGTGATAATAAAAATAATGAGTAGTTCCATTATTTTAAGTTTCTTCTAAAATTGCAAGTATCTCTTCGGGAAATATATTTTTACCGGCCCCAGTGGTGGCCGTTGTGACAAATATTATTTGGAATGGCCCAACGTCCGCCACTGGTGGCCGTTGGGACAAAAAATAAGTAATTGTTCTAACGGCCACCACTGGGGCCGGTTTTAGTGGTGGCCGTTGGGAGTATACCACACCGAACAATGAATAGTATAAGCTGACCGTTATATGTGCTGAAAGGTCATATAAAGCGAGTCCAAGACAAACTGGTTTTGTATAGTTTGATGTGTAGCCGTGTATACAATATGCTGGATTATAATATAAGTTACTTGCGTGTATCACTGAGGTGTGTCTTAAAATTTCAATTTAGCAACCCTCAACTGAAACAAGTCAATTTGCTAGAACAAATTTTGAGAGACACAGACAACTAAGGATTACAAAGACTTAGAAGAGCTTCTTGAATTCATCATCATAGGTCCCCTTTTGTTTAATTCCATAAATACGGGCTTTCTCTTTAAAGGAATACCTACCTGAATAATTGAAAACTAGTACACTTGACAATGAACACAATTAGTGAAATACTAACGATTACTATTCTTAATTCTGGTATTGCGTTCACGTGGGATAATTTTCGAGTTAAACGTGGGTGAAGCCGGTGGCAGCAACTAGTGAATTGAAATAATTTGAAAACGCACTTAGCGTTTTCCAAAGAACAAGAGGACCTAGTGATACGTCATGTCCCATTAACGATACATTACATGACATATAACATTATTGTTCTAAAAAAAAACAACTTTTTTTTATCGTGGTCATCAATAGAGTCCTCCTACCCAGGGCAGAGTGGGAGCGACTGTCAGATTCGTACTGACTAAAATCCACGGTGTCCTGCAATAGCTATTACGTTCCGGGATCACGTTAATTCATAAGTCCTGCGTAGAACACGAGCTGTCGACTAGGGCAAGGTCCATGGTCGGACAGCCAGTCACCCATTTCTCGACACCCGCATCAGCCCGTGAGCTCCGGTGGCCGGACATCGTCTGCCAACGTCCGTCGCCGTGGGCGTCTACCACTGCGAACAAAAGGACCTAGTGATACGTTATGTCTCATTAACGATACGTTATATTATGTCAAACAACAATATTTAAAAAAAAAATAACCAAACATTCCAAATTTAAACAAAAAAAAAACTATCTAACTTCTCTATCCCATCTCTTTGTAAACCGGCCCTTGTAAACCCAACTTTACTTAGTCTTGCATAAGTGCTATCCTGCCTCACGTCGATCATTAGAGCTTCGTACTCCAGTAGGAAGATGCACCGTCTGCAGGTGAACGTGACAGCAAGATACGTGCTCTTTCCTCCATTCATTTATCTTCATTCATATTCGCTTATATGGAGAAGTTGTCGCGATAGTTTTTGGACATTCTTCTTTAACATTAACTAGCGTGTTTTGGTCTTGGGAAGTCCTATTTGGATTTTAAATTTCATCTATGTTGGGTAAAACTTCTTAATTAATTTGTTAGGAGGGATAGACATGTTCACTATTCATTTAAGCAACAACAGGTACCATTCAGTTTTGGCCAAACTATCTGTATACAGTGTGTACTTTTACACAGATAATTTTGCCAAAGCCTGCCAGGTTTGCGGGACGGTCTTATCAGGTAACTAGGACTACGGAACGTCAAGGGCTATTGAAGGACACCGGGGATTTTAGTCAGTATAAGTCCCTCAATCCCTCCCGTCCTGCCCTAGGTGTGAGGACTCATTAGATGATTTTACCAAATAGACAAAAAAAAATACAATTACTTTATATTCTGGTAGTATCTCGAAGGACACTGATACAATGATACACACGAGAAAGCCAGCGGTCATAGTCTTTTTTTTTTATCGTGGTAAAATCATTGAATGAGTCCTCCCACCCCTGTCAGGGCGGGAGGGACTGTCAGACTTGTACTGACTAAAATCCACGGTGTCTTTCAATAGCCCTTTATGTTCCGGGATCACGGTAAAGAAATAAAGCCCGCGACCCCGGCAGGCTTTGGCCCTCTTTAGGCCCCCTCATCATGCTGACGCTCTTTGAGTCGCGCGTGGAACACAACGCGCCGTCGACCCAGCAGTCATAGTCTAGTATTTTTTATGTTTGCTCCTGTTTAATAACTTTTTTCCCAAAAAAATATCAATTTTTAAAACACTTTGGACGCCTCTAACTTCAATGAAAGAAAACATGCAAAGCAAACCCATTCCTAGTATCTCTGCCTGAACTAAATAGGCAGAAATAGCCAATAGAATTAGCAAGAGAACAATGCAACGAGCATTTGTACGCTTTCCCACTGAAGATTAAATTTTCCCTGCAAAAGGACATTGACCAAATGGCTGACATAGCTATTAGCTTGCATGTTCGGTTTACTAGTGCTCTGTTCTCACTGGCTACCGAAATAAATTATAATAATAATATTCCACGACTATCACACAACGCCATCTAGTCCCAAGCTAAGCAGAGCTTGTGTTACGGGTACCTACTAGACAACTGATAAACATACTTATATATGTCGGATCTTGGTTGAGTAAGGCCGTAAAGAGAACACATGCGTCTTTGTTTAGACGTTGTGCTGAGTCTAAGGTACGTGTCTGATAAGCTCCACGATCCCATGGGACGACAGTGTTCGTTCGGACGTGGTGGTAGTGACACATGCTACCCTAGGAACTGCACGTGTTTTCCTTTGAAGGTCAGAGTACCTATTAATGTAGCAAAGTAGAGTTGGTAACAGAATCTGTAATAATAACTGTGCATAAGTTGAAGAAGCTATTTCTCTCATTTTCCCGTAATCCCACTCTGCGCCCACAATTGTTGACACGATACATGTCATTAAGTACTGTTATTATTCTGATTCGCGAGCAAATATACCAGGATGCGACATCAGAAGTGGGATGGAAGCGGGTTGAGAGATTAATTTTCTGAAAGAGAAAATAGTGCTATTAGACTGTCGTGTAGTGTTCGAAAAAAACGGTGCAGCAACATAGTTGCTTTCTTACCTAGGTACTTACGGGTCAAACAACAAACTGACCATGCCGTTCTCGTTTGATATTGGTAAGATAACATAAGGCAGACTTGCATGATGCACAGTTCTGCAAAGTTCTGCGAGTACACAAGGCTTTTGAAGTGATGAGACAATTGTTTTCATCAGGCCCCATAATGTCTGTCTAAAAAAAAAATGTGTTCAACAGTGTTTGAGTGAGAACGAGTAAGGTGTTATATTCGGTGAGTCATTACCATTTTAGAAGCACTTATCCGTAATGTGTTCTCAGGAGAAAAATACTTCATATTTCCTGAAGTGTTGTGTTATTTTTGCGGGACTGCTGATCATGTGGTTCTGGGTTCGATTCCCGAGTAGTACGAGGTGAATTGTTTGATGCACCTCTACCTGATTTTCTAGGGTGATTTTATGATGCAACTTTGTTGCTCAGTTAATGTTTAAATTACCGCCACCCCATTGACTCCCTTAATCTCACGGTCGGGGGAGGACGTGCCGAACGTGCATGGGGGTTGATTCTCAGGTCAAATGCGAATAAATTCAGTTTTACAGGATTCTCCAATTATATTGGGTTGATTTCATGTATTGCGTATGCATATGGTTTGTGTTTGATTAATGAGCGACTTTAAAACGTCAATTTACTTAAGTTGTCAAATGAAGACAGCTACAAACTTGATTGGAAATTGAGAATATCTTAATCGTTAGAATCCTCAGTTAGTACGGTTATGTTCGTACCCTTGAAAGACAAGTTGACAGTTTTAGTGAAATACCTTTGAGTTATGTACTACCATACTGTTTACCCATTTGGGTATAGTGACCGTTATGGTGTTCAATTTCGATTTACCTGTTTTCCGATTCAAAAGCGGGGAACTGTTGAAATTAATGACAATAATCGGTAGAGGCCTAATCATGAGTTTTCACGTTTTTGTGGAGTGTAGTAGTGTGAAGTATACGGGGACTCTGACGTTAATTTAACGGATGAAATTGTTTTCTCGTTTTTAGTACGAGAGGTGCAATTTTATTTTCCATACAATTTGCGCCATCATACTGTAAGTACACTGCAAGACCAAATACGTCGAATTCGTGTTAGGGCCTTTTAACTGAAAATCTTATGAACTGGCCGAGCCTTCCATGTTTTCGTTGGCGACAGTCTGAAAAGAAATAGAAGAACAACTAGCATCCGATTATTTGAAGTCTGAAGATCACAGTAGCACCTCATGGTAAGCTGCTGTACCTCAATGGGAAGTCGAGCTCCGATATACCGACCATGCATCAAACGTGCTGGTTAAACCTTTGTCTTCTGCATCGTAGCAGGAAAAGTCTAACAAAGTTGATTGACAACAAGACGGTGTCAATGTGATGTTGTTTCCTTTGCCAATAATGGAAAAAGTGTAAAACCCACAAAAAAAAAGATTTTAATGAGAGGATTTCATTATGTGTTACAATCAGTTACAGTTTATATTACGATTGGTCATCATACCAATGTTCATTGTTTAAAGATTGTGAATAGCTGAACCATTGTAAAACCCGATGCTTTGTGCTTAAACTCAACAAGGCTTTACAAAACTTGATTGTTGTAGCTGATTTCATAAAGTCTTTGTAGAGACGAATTGGATCTTAGCATTCATAAAATCAAAACACCGGATGGCAACATGAGCGCCCAAATATTATAATAATTGGGCTTGTGTAACGCGATCACTGTAAGACAGAGAGCATTGTAAGTCTTTATGCAGAGTTGCATTTGACTATGTCAATGTTTATGCTGTAACCGACGCTTTGTTATCGGCATCGATAGAACGAAGTATAGACCCAAACATTGTTCTCGGAAGAAATTATTACTCAATAATAATTGTGGTAATCGAAATAAATTACTCTTGATTTAGTTTAATCACATGAATTAGTGACTAACTGGAGTCTTGAACCAGACAAAAACCTTGTAGTTAAATAATGACAGCTACATAGGCTGGTATATGTGGTTGAGCCACGTTTAGCTTGGTAATTCTGTGGATGGCTGATCGCATTCACTGACTTTCTTAAGTGCCTGAGAAAACTCGCTAATAAGTTATTCCCTTAGTAGTTAGTGGCCTCAAAGTCTGACAACCATGAGCCTTGTCAAGGGGTATTGTAATACCCAGTACTGGCTGGGTTGTGGAGGTCAGATGAGAGCTCATTTCCTTTGGGGGACCGGTGATCGGCTACATCCAGTTGAACTGGAAGCTGATGCCGGTACGATTAGCAAAAGTTTAGTAAGGTGATGAAATAAATTGCTTTCGAAATATGAACGCTATATTTAACTACTGACCAGTTAGTGTCACGAAGTAATGATAGGATGATACTAGCAAGATTCTGAAATATTGTAGTATCATGAATTTAGAAGTCATTGTAGAGAAAACGGGTTACAGAATAAGTTCTTTACGATTACAAACAAGTTTCGTAAGTTTGCTGAGACAGCTTAAATAATTTTCAGTTGATTATTGCTCTAAACAATAGAGAGTGCTATTAAGCGCTGAAAGTTAAGTACCTTTAACGTAACGATCTAATGTTACAACAAATCCAGTAATAGTAAGGTCGCTCGTCTAGGTCACTGTGATGACTAGACTGTGTGTAGTCACTGGGATGACAGACGTAACCACGGAGATGGTTACGAGGTCCAAATCACATGGATGATTGAGGACGGAAGCAGTCACTGGGCTGACTGCTGTGTAGCCACGGAGATGGTTACGAGGACCTAGTCAAGAGGATGACTGAGGTCGGAAGCGTCACTGGGCTGACTGCTTTGTAGCCACTGGGATGGTTACGAGGACCTGGTCACGGAGATGACTGAGGTCAGGAGCGGTCACGGGGCTGACTGCTGTGTAGCCACAGGGATGGTTACGAGACCTGGTCACGGAGATGACTGAGGTCAGGAGCGGTCACGGGGCTGACTGCTGTGTAGCCACAGGGATGGTTACGAGGACCTGGTTACGGAGATGACTCAGGTCAGGAGCGGTCACGGGGCTGACTGCTGTGTAGCCACAGGGATGGTTACGAGACCTGGTCACGGAGATGACTGAGGTCAGGAGCGGTCACGGGGTTGACTGCTGTGTAGCCACAGGGATGGTTACGAGACCTGGTCACGGAGATGACTGAGGTCAGGAGCGGTCACGGGGTTGACTGCTGTGTAGCCACAGGGATGGTTACGAGACCTGGTCACGGAGATGACTGAGGTCAGGAGCGGTCACGGGGCTGACTGCTGTGTAGCCACATGGAGGGTTACGGGACCTGGTCACGGAGATGATTTTGGTCGTGATAGTTACAGGGATAGCTATCGGAAGCCAAAGATATGGCTTAACAACAAATGATGTTGCTAAACTGGATTGAACTAAGAGACATTGCTACTAAGATAGCTGAATTGTCGTGTTTTAATTTAAATTTGTTTTAGTTAAATGGTACTTACACTTTGTTAAACTGGCTTGTCTAAGACAAATGAAATTTTTGTATCGAGACAGAATTTGTAAACAAATGACGTGATTATAATGTTGATATCTATATCGTGATTATAATGACATGATCTAACTAGACTGTCAATTTTGTAACAAGAAGAATTTGACACATTCTCTTGGTTAAGTCAGAATGACCGAACGGCAGTTTCTTGACATTGATATTTCTAGTACTGCAGATTAACACACGAGGACGTGTGTATTGCAGGATGGCCGTGTCGGATCTTGGTTGAGTAAGGCCGTAAAGAGAACACATGCGTCTTTGTTTAGACGTTGTGCTGAGTCTAAGGTACGTGTCTGATAAGCTCCACGATCCCATGGGACGACAGTGTTCGTTCGGACGTGGTGGTAGTGACACATGCTACCCTAGGAACTGCACGTGTTTTCCTTTGAAGGTCAGAGTACCTATTAATGTAGCAAAGTAGAGTTGGTAACAGAATCTGTAATAATAACTGTGCATAAGTTGAAGAAGCTATTTCTCTCATTTTCCCGTAATCCCACTCTGCGCCCACAATTGTTGACACGATACATGTCATTAAGTACTGTTATTATTCTGATTCGCGAGCAAATATACCAGGATGCGACATATATTTCTAAATACATACATTTATTATAGACTAGCTGTGCCCGCGACTTCGTTCGCGTGGATGTCGGAATCGAACAATGTATTTTTTTACTTCGAAGCGCTTAATTCTGGCCACGTTTTTCATATAAACCCTGTATTTAGAATTTTCTAAGATTTATCAAGAATATTTGACACTTCTATTGCAGGTTTATGTAGAACTATTTTTCCTAATGCCCGCTCTATGCACTCTACTCCCCTCCGCCCCACTCCTCTCCCCTCCGCTCCGCTCCACTCCGCTCCACTCCACTCCGCTTCGCTCCACTCCACTCCACTCCACTCCACTCCGCTCCGCTCCACTCCACTCCGCTCCGCTCCACTCCACTCCGCTCCGCTCCACTCCACTCCGCTCCGCTCCAGTCCATTCCAGTCCTTCAGTCCATCCAGTCCATTCCAGTCCATTTCCAGTCCATTCATTCCATTCCAGTTCAGTCCATTCCAGTCATTCCAGCATTCCAGTCCATTCCAGTCCATTCCAGTCCATTCCAGTCCATTCCAGTCCATTCCAGTCCATTCCAGTCCATTCCAGTCCATTCCAGTCCATTCCAGTCCATTCCAGTCCATTCCAGTCCATTCCAGTCATTCAGTCCATTCCAGTCCCATTCAGTCCATTCCAGTCCATTCCAGTCCATTCCAGTCCCATTCCAGTCCTCCAGTCCATCCAGTCCATTCCAGTCCATTCCAGTCCATTCCAGTCCAGTCCAGTCCATTCCAGTCCATTCCAGTCCATTCCAGTCCATCCAGCCATTCCAGTCCATTCCAGTCCATTCCAGTCCATTCAGTCCATCCAGTCCCATTCCAGTCCATTCCAGTCCATTCCAGTCCATTCCAGTCCATTCCCATCCATTGTCCAGTCCATTCCAGTCCATTCCAGTCCTTCCAGTCCATTCCAGTCCATTCCATCCATTCCAGTCCAGTCCATTCCAGTCCTTCAGTCCATTCCAGTCCATTCCAGTCCATTCCAGTCCATTCCAGTCCATTCCAGTCCATTCATCTTCCAGTCCATTCCAGTCCATTCAGTCCATTCCAGTCCATTCCAGTCCATTCCAGTCCATTCCAGTCCATTCCAGTCCATTCCAGTCCAGTCCAGTCCATTCCAGTCCAGTTCCAGTCCATTCCAGTCCATTCCAGTCCATTCCAGTCCATTCCGTCCATTCCAGTCCATTCCAGTCCATTCCAGTCCATTCCAGTCCCATTCCAGTCCATCCAGTCCATTCCATTCCATTCCAGTCCATTCAGTCCATTCCAGTCCATTCCAGTCCATTCCAGTCCATTCCAGGTCCATTCCATCCCCATTCCAGTCCATCCAGTCCATTCCAGTCCATTCCAGTCCATTCCAGTCCATTCCAGTCCATTCCAGTCCATTCCAGTCCATTCCAGTCCATTCCAGTCCATTCCAGTCCATTCCAGTCCCATTCATTATGTGAACCGATTACGATAAAACAAATATTTCAACATAAACACGTCTATTCCAGGTTTTCTTTAACGCCATCTGCCGTGCGTTGAAATATGTATTTATTTGAATAATGTAGATTTTCTATTCGAAGTTAGATCGCGCGACTGACGTACGAAATCAATGTGTGAGACCAAAGTGCACCCGTAATTTTACTTCTGAAACGCTTTAAATTCAAATATCTTTTGATAGACTGAACCGATTCCAATGAAACAAAGACTAAATTCCTCTCCAAGTTACGCTTAATCGTTGTGTATAAAAGTTATCCACATTAACTTCGTACATTTTATGTGATATCTGGACAAATACACAGACAAACAGACAAACAGATAAACAGACAAACAGACAAACAGACAAACAGACAAAAATTCTAAAAATGCTAGAAATGGGTTCTATTGATTGTCCTTTAATACCCTGGCTATATTTTTTGAGTTTTTTTTAAATGTACAAAAATAACTTTTCTACAGTTTTATTATATGTATAGATAAATTACACCCAGATACAGAACAAAATTAAATAATCATGCTCATCACACAAACGTTTGTCCTGAGTGGAAATCGAACCCACGACCCGGGCATAGCAAGTCAGGGTCACTAACCACTAGACCAACAGGCCAGTCATTGCTATTAGCTTGCATGATCAGTTTACTAGTGCTCTGCTCTCCGGCTACCAAAATATCACTTTACTGTGCATTAAACAACTATGAACCTGCCTGAACTATTAGATTAGTCATTTCCTCGTTTACGAAGTCTGCCCGAATTAACCTCAAGCATAAACGGACCATTATAATTGGGCAATAAAGGTCAAAATGGCAGTTAAGTGCAAAATATAGGCTACATCTGGTTGTGTTGAAGGTCGATCCCGGTACGTTATGAAAGGGTTGAGATGATTTTCACATTACGCATAAATGTAACTTTCTAGAGATATATTTCATGTTTTTTACTCACATTTTATATTTTACAGACTACTGTATCTTTTCTAGATAGGTAGGGATTTTACGCGATACTTTCAATCGATCAAGTAATCCATTACTTATCTTTTATAACTTAAAGAAAGTGATAACTTGAAGTTACTTACGACTTTCGCAATCACTCTTATGTTTGATTCAAGAAAGGTCCAATATTCTATAAATACCTACTCTATGTTTCTTTAAGCAACACTCGATGTTTTCACTCGTGTTTTATTGAATGAATCTTTAAGCAATCAAAAAAGGGTCATTATTACAAAAAACAGCAAAAATAATATATTAAAATATTTCTTTGAACCTAGTTTTTGAAATGAATATCGTGACACAAAAGTTTACCATAGATTCTTTTTATTATTAGTTTTGCCATACTTTGACTGTGTAAATGTAAAGTGCGATACCTACTCGCATGGCAAAAAATGCAATATTTTTTTCTTTCTATCACAGCGATTTCACCACTGCTTTAGTCGAAAATTTTCTCCACGAAGTTCTGTTACTCCAGACTTTAACATTTCTCTGTACCAAATTCCAAACAAATTCGTTAAAGTTTTAACTTAATTGAGTTACAAACATCCATCCATCCAAACTCTCACTATAATATAAGTAAGGAATAATTGACAGAAAAAAAACGAGACTGAAAATTCTTTCAACACTATGAAGGAATTCTCAGCTACTTTAAAAATACGTCTCTAAAAATCTGTCCCGTCAATTTACCTTTGTTAAAACTTCTTTACTGCAGCAACTTTTTAAAGCATAAATAATGGACATGAATTAATCGCTACGGGGACCAAAGTTGACTTAATTACCACTACAAAGTTACAGGGAATCGATAAAGTTTCCCAAGATAGATATAAAGTACGGAGGTACAAGATTAAATTGTCTAGAGATTGTTTCGAAGGTAAGATGTTTTATTTACGAGGATAAATAAGTAAATATTTAAACTTTACATGCATATTCGATGGTATTCCAAGCAGTTGTAACTGATTTTTTGCGGAATAGAACCTTAACTTGATTGATGAGAGTCTTTTTTAGAGTGACTTGCAAGCGTTTGTGTTTGTGTATTTGCGCAGAGCATACATTTCCATTAGAGATGGGCCGACTTTGACTTTGGCCGACTAGCCGACTATTCGGTTGCAAAAAGCCGACTCGCCGGCCAAATCGATCATTCACATCGGTAGAGTTCAGGACCTATAGAAAATTCCAGTGATATTTCATGCATATAGTGTTGCCATTCATCCGGGTTACCCCGGATTTGTCCTAGGTTAGAGTGCATCTGGAGAGCATCCAGGGGGCTTCATTTGTAGTTTGTGTTTTAAAAATTATAAAAAGAAAATAAATACAAAGGTGTTCACACGTCTTGTCCTGGTTTCCAAATGTTAGATAAGGAAATACTATGTATAGCCAAGTCACTTACATTGAGTACTTTCTTTATAAAATGCATTCGATCACAACTGCTGTGCTGTGCGATCGCAAACAATAATTTATGTATTTTTCTCTTAAATTTAATCTAATCACTCACACGAAGAAGCCCGTCCATGTTTGAGAAAATGAATGTGCGATTCGATTAATGACATTCTATTTGTTTACCATTCTATATTATGAACGTTCGAGTATTTAAACGTTCGATTTATAGTGACCGATTCATTGAAAATCGATTATTTGGCATTCGATTTGGCTATAGTACACTCGTTAAAACATCGAATCAATTATTTTAGACTCTCTTGAGCACTGTAAGATTGTTTTATATTAGTTTAGAATGTAAATAAGATGGCGGAACGAACTGGACAGGTTTCGAACTGGAAAGAAGACGCCCAGTATGGCGAAAGGTGGAAGGAGTGGAGGGAGGCCCTTGCTCAAGAGTGAAACAGAGCAAGTACCTAAAGACAAAAAAAAAGTTTGAAAAGAGAATGCATTGTACTAGAACTTACGTCAGTAATCACCCGCACGTCCCACTAGTTTTATATACCTCAAATAAAGTCTAAGCTAAAAATAGCTAACATTGTAGAATCTTATACGTCATACTTCGTAACTCCGGTAAACAATCGAGCGGTATAATCCTAATTGCTTATTTTACGACACCCATGGGAAAGACAAACCAGTCCAGTTAAAACCTTCGAACGCAACGAGAAAATGATGGGAAATCGGTTCCCGTCTTTAGAACACCTTAATCTACATAAAGTTATACTGACCTATATTTTCGATAGCTTTCGTAAATGTCGATATATTTTGCACCTGTAGAAAGCGTGTGTCGTAACATTTTTTCAGAAAAGTTATTTATTTATAATTTTTACAGATTTGAGCAAGATAATTCTAAGATAATTTTGTATTCAATACAAAATAACATAAATAAAATTAAGAAAAGAGAAAAAAAATGCGATCAAGTTTTGAACAAAATTACAATTAATATAAAAGTTAACATGAAAAAGTTAGATTTATACCAGTTTCAATATGATTTGTGTGTAGTTGATGTCCATAGTCCTTTATATGTGGTCTGATACTAAAGAATATTGACCATTTTTTTTAACATTAGAAAAAATCTTTGTCCTAAATGCTTTTCATAAAAAACCGAGACCGAAACCGAGTTTTTTTTTAATATTGAAAAAAAAAAACAGCAATTCATTCAATGTTCCCCAAAAAGCACTCAAGAAATGCCTATGTGCTTACTGTTTCCATGTTTTATCCTACCATTTATACCTGCGATTCAAAGATACAAGAGCGTACATGCAAAATACGAATCGGAACCCACAGTACAGACAGGTACAACGTCATGCACGTGTAGTAATTTCACATCTGCACCGACAATATGAACCGTGACGTCACACGCCTGAAAGTCACATACAACTTTGATTGATTGAGTTGTGATGGCATATCCCCTTTATCTTTCACGGGAACATCGTGAAAAGTTCGTGTAAAACGTATGTTTTGTTGAAAGGGGCTTTTGTGAAGTCTTTAAAATTAGTTGTTGTACAGCTTCAGAGAAATCTCACCTCCTTTGGTAGTGATGTCACTATCAAAAAGGGTGAGTTTTCTTTGAAGCTTACTGTACCTACTTTGGGTGTTGCATTGAACTTTTCGATTAGAATCAACTGTCTACATGACGTTTTGTTAGACGACGTTCATAATTTTAAAAAACACGGCCATATCACTGTAATTGGAAAAATGAGTGTAGGATTTTTAAAAAAGTTGATCCGTTTATAAAAAGGTGTAACGGTCAAACGGGGTGAATAGGGACGCAGTGGTGAATCGGGACAAAACTTTGAAGTGGATTTTAACGAAAAAATATGATAGTATGTTGCCAGCAAGGTTTCAAATTAATGTATTATTAATCAATAAATAAAATTGAGTAGTTGTTGGTAACCTATCTCATTAATTCAACATTTAAATTCCTGTTAAAGTTTTGTTCCGATTCACCCCTGCGTCCCTATTCACCCCGTTTTACGGTATTATATGTATAGTAATATACATTTTTAAGTTTAGGTTTGCCCTCGAATATTTTTCATTCACCAATTGTCAGTGATGTCCAGAGTAAACTTAGAAAATACCTAAATAGGCATTCAAAAGGTACAAAAGGTACCAGGGTTTTGAACTCACAACTTCGTGCATGAGAGGTAAACTGTTAATTTCTGGAAGTCAGTAGTATCATGGCAGTGCTGAATAACGATCTGTATTTCAATTAATAAGTAATTTAATAAAATAACAGATGTAAACCGTATCTTACAAAAGAACAATTTTGCGGGGTTTTTAATCAAAGGGACGAAATTGTTATTAGTTTTACGACTAAGTACTTCAAAGTTTACTTCAAGTTTTGGATGGCCACTTAAGACTTTAACCAAAAGTTTGATCAAATATCAAATCAAAGAAACTTTAAGATTGGAGATAGAAAGCCGTACCTACGTGTTATTTACTAACTTGGGGTCTGACACTAGCTGACTAAATAGCAGTAGCCAAATAGGTTTATTTTCAAGATTATGGAGGCTGTATTAAAACTTTGTCCAGGAGATTTTATTTTCTATACTTTGCCCACACTAGAAATGTCTCCTCTGTGTCGTGAGTGCGTTTACAAACATTTTCCGTTCGGAAACGTTCTAGGATTTTTTTTTTATTTCCTCTTTTGGGTTATTTTTAAACGATTCGAATTCGAAATTTGGTTTTAAAATATTATGTAGTATGAGAGACGCCATTTTTTTTCGTGGTAAAATCATCAAATTTGTGGGGGCAGGGCGGGAGGGACTGTCAGACTTGTACTGACTAAAATCCACGGTGTCCTTCAATAGCCCTTTTTGTTCCGGGGTCACGGTAAAGGAATAATACCCGCGACCCCGGCAGGCTTTGGCCCTCTGAGGGGGGGGCCCTGTCATTCTGCTGACGCTCTTTGAGGCTCGCGTGGAACACAACGCGCCGTAGTATGAGAGGCCTGAGGCGAGTTTTCAACTTAAAGGCGAGTTCTTTAACCCTTTGACCCAACGACGATATAGTAGTAGACTCCTAATAACAGGCGACCGATTTTTGTCAACACATTAGGCAAAAAAGTCTTATATCCGTCTTATTTCGACCACTCCTGTGAGCCGTAAACATACCTTGAGACAGAACAGACCTTGAGTTAGCCAATCACAACGCAGTATCCCGTCCCCCTCGCTTACCTAGTGCCTCAGCGAGTTGACAGAATATTTTTTGTTCCTTAGATCGTGCATGCGGAGTCTAGTAATATATCGTCGTTGCTTTGACCCATGTTGATTTCAAACTTACAGCGAAATATAAAGTACATTTTTTACTTAAACGTGTATATTATTACCGCAAATAAATGTCAAAGTAAGTATTCCAGTAATCGGGATATTGGTTGGCTTACAATTAAATATGAAGCGAAGCGAGAGATAATGCCTGCGTAAAGCGAAAGCTCAACCTACCAATTTATCTGTATTATTTTCACATTTAGTAATTATTTGTGCTCATTAATGTGAAACTAAATATAATAAGCCTTTCCGTTATTAATGCATAATAATCGAAAATCATGACATCCACTAATTTGGTTGTTTATTAAAGTCGATTAATTTCAAATCAGTTAACCCTTTATCAAAGTTTGGCAGGTAATTAACTAAACTTAACAAGGTTTTACTAAAATTGGATGATAGAATAAAAACTTGTATTGAAAGAAGTAGCAACAGCTTTTTAAAACAAGTAAAAAAAAATTAAAGCTAGGTAAAGATAGTTTTGGCTATACCCGAAATTAATATCTCAATCCAAATCCAAATTCAAAGTCAAATCGTTTATTTCAATTAGGCCATCAAAGAGGCACTTTTAAACGTTGTTATTAAAGATAAGGAAATGGGATAGGATGGGAATGATTCTGCACCCATTCGCAAAGGTAGGTTGTATGAAGAAGAATGGGCAAGAAACTCCATACTTACTCTTTATAAAAATGTTTTACAATATTTTATAACATTTGCATTAGATCATCCAGATCCATTCTTTGACGGCTGCTTCTACGGACATATGTATTTAGGCAACGACCGTACACCCCCAGCTGTATGTATTTATCTGAGTTCTAAAAGCAACGGCCTTAAGAACTCAGATAAGTACATTCGGACGTTTATTCGTTACGTACAAAGACGGGGATCAAGATTGTGACCGAAATAAATTATTAGTTACCAGTTAAGACAATCAACCAAAAATTTTCTCCACTAACATAAGACAAAAATATAAATAAAAATACTCGTTTTCCTTCTCACAAATACGTTTCGAATAAAAACAAAGATTGGGATCAATATAAAGACCGATTATATTAATTACCAGCGTTAAGCTACATTAAACTTAGGGCTGATTTTTTAATAGACTGATAAGTTTTATCTGAGCAATAGAATGGCGGTTTGACAGCTTATCTAAAGAAAATATGTCAAATCGATATTTTTATCCCTCAGATAAAAGTTATCCGGCTATTGAAAAATAATTTCTAAAAAAATTCTCCAGTAATCTAAGAATCTAAAATACTCGTCTTTTTCTTTTCAGTAACTTAGTTTCGTATTAAAAGAGCGTATCGCGAGAAACGATCTGCGGTGTTCGAACGCGATCAGAGTGCAATCAGTTACCTGGCACGCACTATTAATCTCTAGCTACCTAATAAATCGGGTCTACGCCTGAAGCGGTACAATCGCAGTGCACTAATACATCGCCCGATATTATGGACACCCGGTTAATAATAGGAACTTCTGATAGCCTCGTTTATTTTGTGGTCACCAACTCGACTGGAGGTGGTACAGTGGTATCGGGCCCGACTTACGAGCTGTAGGTCATGGGTTCGAACCCAGCTTGGCGCATTACTTTGTGTAATTTATTTCATCACCACTTTTCTCATAACGGTGAAGGAAAACATCGTGAGTGAACCGGCATGTCCTAGAACCATCAAATTCGAAGACATGTGACATCTGCCAACCCGCACAGGGCCCGCGTGATGGATTATGGCCCAGTTCCTCTCACAAGAGAGGAGGACTGTGTCCCAGCAGTGGGAACGTTATAGGCTGATGATGAACTCGACTGCGGAGCAAAAGAGTGTCCATCGACATCAACACTTTGGCATGAGCATATAACTGTTACAAATTATTATGCCTTGTGACTGTGTTCATTATACATAGTTTTAAGGTACATAATTATGTGGATTAATTTCCAGGCATAGTGGCATTGGGTTCTTCCTTTAGAAATTTCTCAGTAGCAGCTACTGAGTTTGGATTTTTGATAGTGATCGGACATCATAATTATGTTATAAAAATAAAGGTAACTAGTGACATTTAAGGATCAATAGAAAAATGAATACTAAAAAATCCTGTAAATAGCAATAAAAAATTATGGAAAATTCGGACAAAATTATTGTCTGGCAGAAAATCAACCAGACAACCCGTCAACCGTCTGATTGAAAGGACCCTCTTTTCACCTGTGTTATACCAGTGTGTATACATAGGAAATATACACCCTCTTCCCCATACCACTACATCTTTGCCTTCGAAAAAATCGAATATTGGGAAGGTTTTTGCAACTTGTTTTCGACTTTTTCTCGTCTCTATTGATGAAAACCATCCCGGTATTCGGCCATATACACAGAAATCAAAAAAGTGCAAACCAACGGCCGTATATAGATCATCATATTGCGTTGTACGGCGAAGAGATAAATAAGAGCTATCCCATCAGCTTATTCAGAACCTTGCATCGCTGTTTTTTATGTTTAGGTTTCTAGTTTTCCTATAAACCAGATTATATCTAAAAGCTTTGAGACATAAAGCCATAATTATATCATAATGATGCCATATTTTAAACCCCCATGGAATAATACATTTTTGACTTCACGCAAGCGGAAACTGTGGACAAAAGTTAGTAAAAAACATAAAACCAACAATAAAAATAATAATACCGATATGTATATTCAGATAACACATTTATATTGAGACTATTAAGGGCGAACTTCACCAATAAAACTGACTGAACGTGATCAGCATATAACTAACCGAGAGCTGTCAAGTTGTCAAGAGCTGTCAAAGTCATCATCGTTACGAAATATTGAAACTGACAGCTCTAGAACTCGTTTAGATGTGTTGATCGCAACAGTTTTATATTCGAAGTGTGGTTTTTTTTTGGGTAAGAAAAAGTTGTTCTAATAAGTCTCCCCTCTCTGGGTGGAGCGAAAGGGTCCATCAAACTTGACTGACTAAATACCACCGAATTCCTTTGAAGGTATTCGACGAAGGGCACCTGGCACCTCGAATCATTATCGAATAGATAAGGTGCAAGTAGCTCAGGTGCCATTGTCAGCGGGTGCCCTTCGTGGAATACCTTCCTTTACCTTTTGCCTTAAAAATTCGCCCTAAGATATCTGCCTAATGCAGAAAGTGTCCACGAGTACAATAATAATTTCGACGACGTAGATTGGCGACATTAGTTTAACTAGAACATACGAATAAAAACAGAAATAGCATTATGTTAAAACTAGACATACCGTGACGTAAATACCTTTGCACATAGTGGATATTTGAGATCAATGATAGATCATATTTTAGGATGTGACCGTAAATCTGAACAGTACCCCTAGCACAAGTTTTCACTACTTTACTTACAGAGTTTTTCCAGTATTTACAGCGTTTCTTGTATGAAAATATGGAACAGAGCCTCTGGTGTGCGAAGAAGGAACCAATTTTTTCCTTAAAAATTGTCATCAAATTGTCAAAGTTCCAGTTTACTTTACGTCTTAAATACTGAAAACTCGTGCTGACGGTACAGTTCATAGTAAGTTATTTTGGATCGAGTAAGTATTGAAATTTAGAAGAATGCTGATTTTATTTCACGTTAACGATGTTGGTCGTAATGAGAAAGTTTTTCAATTTAATGGTCTATAACTTCCAATTATATCCTAAATTATAATAACACCTTTTTTTCATAGGTACTTCAAACAATTTATTTTCTTTGCCCCGAACTAGGAATTTCTCTGTCTTAAATGTGCGTTTACAAATATTAAAATTTACATACACAAACAGCCTATAACTATCGTATTATAATGTATCCTACATTACAACCCTAGCATGTTATTCATGACCATTACTCGAATAACATGAAATATATGATAAGGAAATTATTATCATAGGAACGTAAATACTCACATTTATCGTTCACATCGGAAATCGTTCATTCTTGTCTCGGATATTATCCTTATGAAGCGATTCTACTAGTGTGCGGCACAATGAGCACTAATGTTCGCTAAAATTGTATGCGAACATACTAAAAATCAAGAACTTTGTCCTGTCCAGTGGTTTAGTTAATATATCAGCCAAATTATTTTTAGTCGGACAATAAATAATTTCTAACAAATTTTATCTATCTTCTCCTTAATAAAATGATATTTAACGTCAATATGTTTGCAACTTCTATTTAAAATTCCATTTTTAATCAGTACTATTGCGGATTGATTATCAACAAACAACTGTGTTTTCGGTAATTTATTTGTCAATTCGTAGATCAGACTCCGAATACTGTTCATGACGGGGCCCCCTCACAGAGGGCCAAAGCCTGCCGGGGTCGCGGGACTTATTTCCATCACCGTGACCCCGGAACATAAAAGGCTATTGAAGAACACCGTGGATTTTAGTCAGTACAAGTCTGACAGTCCCTCCTGCCCTGCCCAGAGTGGGAGGCCTCATTTGATGATTTTACCAAGCAAAAAAATGCGATTCCAGTTCCACTAGTGTGCGGCACAATGAGCACAAATGTTCGCTAAAATTGTGTGCGCGAACATTCCAAAACTGTTCGCGCTCACTTGGATACTTTAGTGCGAGCACACGTCAGCAGCGGATTTGTTTTTATGGGAGCACATTGCTAAACTTAGTTCAGTGTATGTTCGTGCACGAATGTGTTGCACTGTGCGCGTACAAAAGACATAACCTTGCTAGTGGACACAGAAGTTAAAAGCGAATGCAACTTAATACGCGCATTGCTGAAGTGTGTTCGCTCCATAAACCCGTACACAACGCGACGCAAGTATTCGATACCCACCCATACCATATCATTACTACCACACCATTACCCATATGTATGTATATGTATTTAATCCTATCCCAAGCAGAAAGAGGCGACGCCCATTGCCATTCATCGGGCACTGCTCCAAACTCAAGCTTCACAATGAAAGATTTCTTAAAACTCAATCTAAGTTTGTCAGTAGCGGAAATTACACCAAGTTCCTTACACTAGATAGCAGTACTTACTAAAACTAGACCAGTGGGTCTAAACAGGCCACGTTAGCTGAATCATAATACGATATGTGATTACTTTTTTACCCGATTATAAATAAATACTATATGTTGCCAGTGGCTTTAGCGAGTACGTTGAAAATTATCCATATCACGTAACATCGGGATAAAAAGTTATTCTGTAGTTTGTTCCAGATTAACCAACATAAGAATTTCATGATCCGTTTAAACGTTATAGAGTACCTATCAACATTACATCCAATGTTTCGCATTTATAATATTAGTAAGAATTATTATTCTATTGCTTGAACAATAAAACACATAATTCAACGTTACGAATTCTATCACAATTCATATTATTATGATTCTGCACTAATGGCATTTTTAGACCTCGAAGTCTCAGTAAGCGAGTTAAAATTTATCAGATTTGTGAATCCCTTTAACATTTTGCTTCTATTAACGCCCATTAGCTGATTGTAAGAGGCCCCCAGTTAGCTAAACTAGAAATAAATGAAGATGGATGTGTGAACGAATTTGTGATTTAATTTCTACGGAGCAAAGTCTTCATAATTTTTAGTTTTAGGTGACACGACTGGGTGCTTTCCTTTGTTATATTTTGAGGGAAGTAGCATTTTGGTAGCATAATTTTATGTGCAGGTTAAGATTAAAAGAAAAGTATAGTAAATTCGGTTGAGAAGCAATAATAATTTTGCAATAAAAAGGCTGTTAATGGATCCAAATGAAACAATTATTTTTTCCCATGTTGTTTCAATGCTGGGCAAAGGTCTTTTCCAAGTTTTTCCCAAGTGTTAATAACGCGCGATCTCAGAGCAGTATGGAGGGCACGACTGTCGCGACCGACGGCCGGGCACGCCGCAACAGCGGCGGTAAGACCCCTCTTTGAGGAGTGGCTGGAGAGACGTCACGGCGTCTTTACCTACCGCATGACGCAGGTCCTCACTGGTGCAAGACTGCCCAGCTTGGGCATAGAACCAACGTGTCCTCACGGCAGCGATAGGCGGAGACCTCTCGCGCGCGATATTGGGTTTCGGCCATGCTGCGGAGCGTGACGGAGTGGGAAGCGGTCGCCACCTTCTGCGAAGCAGTAATGCTCGTGAAGGAGGTGGCGGGCCGCGAGAGAGACAGGACAACGTCCTCCCTCCGCCCCAACCGCAGTGGTACACGCCCACGGCGTCGGAAGTCGGCAGACGATCTCCGGCCACCGTAGGCGCGGGCATGCGGACAGCGAGTAAAGGGCAGCTCACTGTCCGACCAAGGACCATGCCCAGGTCGACGGCGCGTCGTGTTCCACGCGCGCCTCAAAGAGCTGTCAGCAAAAAATGACGGGGCCCCCTCACAGAGAGCCAAAGCCTACCGGGGTCGCGGGACTTATTTCCATCACCGTGACCCAGGAACATAAAGGGCTATTGAAGGACACCGTGGATTTTAGTCAGTACAAGTCTGACAGTCCCTCCCGCCCTGCCCGGGATGGGAGGACTCCTTTTATGATTTTACCACGCAAAAAAAAAAGTGTTAATAAATATTAATATTAGTTTTCTTACTATCTTATTATTTACTTAAGTATTATGTTATTTCAGTACAAAATATCTATTTTCTCCAGTATTCAACAACAAAATCAATCCTCCTAACCTGTGCCCATAAATTCTCACAGCATCAGGTACCAGGAGCACAAAGCATCATAGAAGGTCGTTACAGCAACTATTTGTGAGTTACAGAACACTGTTGGCATAGCTGTGAACTCCACAAATCCTTCCCCTGTCTTCTGCATCGATGCTAACAAAAGGAACAATATAATTTACGTGGCTGGAAGCGACGGAAGCAATTACGTTTACACTGAATCAATGGAATGAGTTTGTTTGGTGTATCGTAAGGGTTTTTTTGGTACGTACAAGAGAGAAATAATTATCGAGTGATTTGGTTTGTCTGTTACATCAGCTAAAGGCTTGAAATAAAAAAATATAAAAAGTCAAACGACTTTCTTCTTAGCATGCTTTTAAGATTTCAAATGACTCCTCCCACACAGGGCAGTCAAGACACGGTTTTTAAATAGGAAATAGTGTGAAAAAAGACACTTTTGAAAGAGAATAGGAACAGAATTCATTACCCGTATTACGTACGGTGTACAAGACCGATAAGTTCGAAGTCAGTTTTTTTGGTCATTTGGAAAGCGAGCTTAAATAAATAAATAAATAACATAATAATGTTATGAAAAATTATAAAAATATTTTTAAATTAGTTTAAGTAATCGAAAATG
Organism: Agrotis ipsilon; assembly: GCA_028554685.1. Lineage (NCBI taxonomy): Eukaryota > Metazoa > Arthropoda > Insecta > Lepidoptera > Noctuidae > Agrotis > Agrotis ipsilon. The sequence continues at coordinate 3,207,794 of CM052961.1, read as the reverse complement.
ACTTTGGAGACAGAAAACCTCCTCTTTGAAGTCGGTTAAAAAAATTTGATTGAGCAAAATACACCATATTATTTTACACCCTTCACATAGTCCACCTGTCTAAAACTACATCAGTACGAAAGCAGTTCTGTTCAAATCTCCAAAGCTTTTGCGTTATTTCGCTGAGAAATTGAAACACAATGTCGAAGGAGTTCTATTATTTGTAACACGTCTTTCCTTGTCCTCACATTCGTGACGTTCAAAGGAACAAGGAACAAGTTGAAAGCGACGGAACCAATAATTGTTATCTTTATTTTATTTATTTTTTACTTATTATTTTACTTCTTTGTGATATTGATTATTAATTTTTCGTTAATTCATTTTAAACTTAAAACAGATTTTTAATTATTTTGTTAAAAACTAAAAATGTTTAAAATATAAACAGTTGAAACCTACCGGTGGTGGTGTCGGGAACAGGTGTCCATCCCACTGAAAGTCAGGTTCTAGGGAAAAGAAGATCCATATATTTTTTATTAATAATTATTACATTCATTAGCAATGAAAATCTTTCAGGGTCGTGCTATTTTCAGTTTAGACCTTTTTTAAACCCCTGACGTAAAGAATTCTATAAGTTTGACCGTTACTGAGTGTGTCTGTATGTAGCACCGTAGCTCTTAAATGGGTAAACAGATTCGAGTGCGTTTTTTTTTATTTGAAGGTAGATCTTTAAGCGATAGTTATTAGACATATTTTGGTAAAATTGGTAGTCTCGGTCCAAGGACATCAGCTACTTTTCTATTCACTAGATTTTTAATATTCTTTTTTAATGATGTTTTGAAGAGAAATTAAATAAGAATAATAATATAAGTTTCAAATAAATCATTTGGGTTTATAATCTTTTAGTACCAAAGCGAGCTTTTGGCATAATCTTGAAGTTAGTAAAGCTTTGATTTATAGAAAGCTTACTTAATTAAAACTTACTTAATAATGAATACGTTATATAATTAAAAGGCAGAAACGTTTAATGTTCTCCAATTACAGGATTTCTAAAAATAATCATACTTAGAAGATTTTAATTGGAACATCTTTTGCTTAAAACAGAATATAATGAGTTGATTAAAATGCTAATTAATTCGTAATTACTCAAACACTTTTCTGTTAACGCTCATTTTTTTTTTGTATTTTCCTCAAAATTAAGATGGTAATTGTTATGCATCCATGTAAAAAAAAGGACTACAAAGAACTTCGGATTTTCCTTTTTTAATTTAATAGAAAAATTCATCTCTTTTGCGCTAGAAGGGTGCTTATATTTTTCAAACATATTTTTCTTTAGTCTCACTTTTCCTGAATTTTCCTGAAACTAAGAATTGTTATTGCAATTCAGATAATCCATATGGAAAATGTTAAACAACTATGATTTTAGTATCGTCACGTCAATATGTTAAAAGCTTTGGTGTTAATCAAATTTTGATACGATTCACATGAAAGATTTTTATCTTAACAGACGTGGAAAATAAATATAAACTGCAATCACCTACCTATATTATATAAAAAGAGGAAATTGCAATTGCAATTTGAAATCTGGCTACGTGCCATAAATTACAATGGCACCTGAGCTACTTGCACCTTATCTATTCGACATAAGGCTTCTGTCAAAAAAATTTCGCAGGTGCCAGGTGTCATTTGTGGATTACCTCAAGTTCGTCACTGGCACCGTTTTGCCATTCTAAAAACAAAAGTTCCCAAATGGCAACTGACAAAATATATATTTAAAAAAATCGAATGAAAGAATTTAAATTCCATTTTTAAAATTCTTTTAATAATCATACAAGATCAAATATAAACAAAAGAACAATACCTTTTACCTTCACAATCACAATCGAATCAATTTTTGAATGCAACACAATGCTTTATCCCGGGTTCAACCGTACCCATTGAAACCGGGTCGTCTAGTTAATGATTTGTTAATTAATCTCTCTATTGTGGACTGTATCTATGTATATATACGGGCTATTGTAGCTACGATGATTGTATGTATTGTGGTGGGTATTGATGGGTGCCTACGGTGTAGGCGGGAACTAAAGTCAAGTTAGAGCTCAAGATGTGTGTTTGTGTTTTGAAAGGTCAGGAGTATTAAGAATCGAAGCAGAACTTTTGACCTATCCTTTTTTGGGGTAGAAATTCATCTAATAAGTCCTTTCGGCCAGGGAGGATTCAGATTTTTCTGTCCTAAAATTACCCTGTTTCCGGGGTCGCGGGACCAACGAGCTACCGTGGCCCCGGAATGTAAAGAGCTATTGAAGGACACCGTGGATTTTAATTCAGTACAATTCTGACAGTACCTTCCGCCCTACCCTTTGTGAGAGGACGCATTGCATGTTTTTGACACAAAAAAAAATAAAAAAACCTGTTTGACAAGCGACGACATACTCTTGTAGTGTACACGAAAGCTTCAGTTAAAGTGTCTTGTAAAGAAGAATCTCATATCACTGAAGTTTATCAACCGTTTTGAAACTGAAACTCGAACAATTTTTCATCAAAATTCTCAAATTTCTAACTAGCGCCAATAATAAAGCGCCTTTTTCAAATAATTTTCGTGGAACTTTTCTCTATGTATCTTAATTTATTGCGATCAAATAGCTTCACCTCTTTTACTCAGCCTATTACAGTCCACTAATTGTCATAAATGCTTCTCCAGTAGCTATTAATTTAACACACCAAACGATTTTCTCGCATAACTTTACAAAACCATGACATGTTGTAAACACACAACGAGCAGACAGTCAAGACAAGATACTCTATAATATCTTGGCAGGACATGCAAATGTACTGAAATCACATACTGTTGACAGTTGCCTTGCCAGCAGGACCTACATAAGTTGCCAAAATAAACTGGCACGCTCTAGACATATTGTATGTTCGCGTGGATGGATTATTTGTAATTGGTTGGTGTTATTACGTTGTTCTTTTAGTAATTTCGTAATGATATATTAGTTAGACAACCAGAGATATATGACGTAAAAGTAAAGTAAATACTACGACTTTACAGTTGTAAATAATACTGGTTTTCCACAAAGTATTTACTCAATGTTTTTTTTTTTATTCTCTCTACTAGAGATACTGATGTTCGAATCGAAAAGCACAACAGTAGTATATCGACCAAAGTGGACGGGTTTTGAGTGGTACGAATAAAGGTTAAGTAATTAACACACATTTGGTCTAACTGACATTAAAATTTAGCTAGAGACAGCCGAATATTATTTCACCATTATGATGATCACATGCTTAAGTTCATCACACCTTTTCAATACATACCATACACAAGTCGAAATCCCGTATAAGAGAACGTCATTCCAAAGTTATCTGATTGGTTGAAACTAATTTTAAGTAACGCTTAAATCTTATAGTTCGGTATTACGGGCCCGTGAGAAACCTTCGAAAAACAAGCATGATGATATATTGTATCGTAATTGGGAAAACTTCGTTCGTATTTGGCCACATCTGCCCTGATAAAACGACAAAACTATTTGTTGTGGACGGCTGACCCCGAAATACTTGGAAATAGGTAGACGGGTGGAATGATGGAAAAGAAAGTTCGACAAGTCTATGAAATACGTGCTTAAATTGTGGTCCTATTTATCTTTGTAAGCTAGCTAGTTACCAGCGACTTTACCCGCATGTTCCTCGGGGACTTAATGTTATTCTTTGTCTACTGTATTCTGTCTTATTCTAAACTATAAACTATCTGTGAGATAAACATCAAGGTTCATTCAGCTGTTCTGACGTGATTAAGTAACAAACATCCATCCAAATATCCAAACTTTATTTATATACTAGCTGACCCGGCAAAATTCGTATCGCCTCAAAATCATTTTTTTTAAATCATGTCCATTCATTTTTTAAATATTCCCTGGACTTCCAAAAGTAATTTAAAACCAAAATTAACCAAACTTGCTAACCAATGCATTTTAAAATTATTCTATGCGAATAGCTTGGCTTTACATGTCACATTACTGATAACCCGATAACTCGACATAAAAGAAGGATCAGTCAGCTTCTTTTATGCAACCGACTAGTCGGCAAGGCGATTAAAGACACACTCCGTCTTATTACAAAACGAGGCTTAACTATAAACCCAGGTTTAAATCACGTCAAACTATGGTTTACCTAAAAACGTTATTACAAAAACAGTTTTGCGTTAAACCATGGACTAAACCTTGGTCTAACTTTAATCCACGCCGCCCCCTAGTTTAGCGGTGGTCTAAGTCGTAGCTGTCAAAGTTGTGTCAGTTTTTCATTGAATATTTTTCATTGTATTGTTGTTTTTGTGGTATTTTTACCTAAAACATGGTCGACTTAATGATCCTAGATTAACACTTAGGCTACTTTTAATTTCGTTATCATGTTCCCGTGGGATAATTGCCTGACATACTTATCCCAAACATACTTTACTTAGACATACACTAGTAATATTCACATTAATAAAGATGGTGAAATTATTAAAAAGAGGCAACTGTTCTAAAAAATGAAAACAAAACTTCATAATAATTCCAAAAAATAATTAGTAAACATGTCATAGTTTATTATGACGCGCGAGAATGTTACGTTTCATTACGCGCTTTAAATGTTATGTAGGTAAGTAAAGAATCCAACATTAAATAATATGCTTAAAAAATCAAACTACAGTATAGGAAATGACTTATATCTAAATTCTAAAAATTAAATCAATATTTTTAATATCTCTAAACCTCAATTAATCATAAACGAATTATCAATACATTCTATTTTCTGGTAATATGGAACGTTGCGATCGAATGGTATCATGGTGAACGAATGAAATTTGTATTAATCTGTGGTTGGATTTAGACCTCGGTTCAAATGACGGTACTAAGAAGTCTGAGGTTTATTTATGTTTTGTAATACGAATAATTTTAAACCATGGTTTAGCACTTAAGCCTAGACTTGATAGTTCTGGTCTAAACCAGGGTTTTGCGTTGTTTTTGTAATAAGACGGACTATGTCCAGCTATATTCATATTCCACAACATGCGCTTAGTTGGTGCACGTAAAATAATCTTCGAATTTTTGTGTAGAACATGCCAGTTTTCTCACGATATCACGTTTGCATCCCAACTATTTTAGGAAGTCTGCATCGATGCTAGTACAAGTTTAGCGTACGTGTGTTTGGATATAGGAAAATCATTATACTTTAGATAGTATTCATACTTTTCTAACATGAAAATGTTTACCAGAGAGTAATAAGTATCGTTTTCCGTATTTACATTTTGTTTTCCAGAACTTGAGTGGAAATAATGAGTACATCATTATTTCTCCCTGAGATAATATATTTTATTACACGAACCGTGAAGTATGGAACGTTATAGACAGACGAGGTAAAACGTTGTAGGGTGAAAGTAACTACGAAAATCGTCTACAGTGAAATTCATGAAATAAAATAATTTAAAAAAACACACATATTCTGGCCATCAATTAATCCAAGCAATACGCACATTTTTAACAACGTCTATAGGTTTGAAATACTGACGACGGCCATTGTTAAACTTCGTTTAATGTGTTGTTTACGTCCAATTTCATCCTTTACATTGGCTCAGTAGACGACGTTAGTATTGAAAATATTGTCAACGCAAAATAAAACAAACTCGTTTGTCACATAGTAAAGGCATTACGTATTTTTTTTAAAATTATAGGTATCACGTTTAAAGTCATAAAGAAAAATTCACAAATAAATTGGTAATAAAATATGTCTATCGAAATTGCATCTAGAGAGCATCCACTCACATTTTATAAAATTTTAAAATTAGGACCGCGTGTACCTCCCAGAAAATTCTCGGGAGAATTGACCAGAAGCTAAAATGCTACCACCGTTAGTTGTCTAGACTTGACATGTTTATGTATCTAAGCTATTTCCAGCCTGTATGGATGTATTGGAACATCTATAGCTTACAAAGGCATCGTTGAGTGCTTCTAACAATATCTTTCAATATCCATGTCGTCTCGTAACTGAACTTTGCTTTACTGAAGGGACTGGCTGGAGAAATCTTTTCAACAATCAACGGATCCTAAATTTATTGGATCGTGACTGATCAGCTGTGTTCGAAATTGCCTTAACTGTGCAACTTTTCAATGAAATAAGTTTTCTTTCAGTTTGAAATCATTCAGTTCACAAAGATCTGGTTTTGGTGTATCTATTATTTCAACGTAACAATACAATGCGGTTTATACTCGGTTATCTAGGTATCCATGTATTTGATTGTACTGTCTATACACGCTTCACCTGTTATTTGATCTACCTGCCATTTCGATTCTGTTCAATCAGCATCATCATCGACTGGCCTGTTGGTCTAGTGGTTAGTGACCCTGACTGCTATGCCGGGGGTCGTGGTTTCGATTCCCACCCAGGACAAATGTTTGTGTGATGAGCATGATCATTTGTTCTGTGTCTGGGTGTAATATAATTATCTATAATATGTATGTATTTAGAAATATATAAGTATGTTTATCAGTTGTCTAGTACCCATAACACAAGCTCTGCTTAGCTTGGGACTAGATGGCGTTGTGTGATAGTTGTGGAATATTTATTTATTTATTATTTTATTAACTAGTACCAAATGAAAAACTTAGTCAGTCCATTTCCTTACTATATTTGTTATCTTAACTTTTACTGATTTATCAATAAAGAGTGTAATTACTCGTACTTTTGCAATCGATGCTACATCAAGAATCAAATTATTCACAAAAAACTCCAATCCCTTTTAAAATTTACACTTTTTGCACTGGCAACACATACGTTAATACCAGAATCATATATATCATTGTAGAGCCCATAGTTTACAAAGGTCTATCGGGGTCGCGGACTTTAGTTATGCATGGCCCGGTGTCCCCGGCCTCCGTTAATTATGACGAGGCTCGCACTCCACTTGAAAATTGGATATTTAGGCCTGAATACCAGATTCTTGCGTTATTTTATAGATGCTGTCTATATTGCGGAGTTTATTAGGAGATGGAATTGTTTGGTCGTGACCTTCGTTCATGTTATATTTAGTAGGAATTATAGTTATAGCATAGTCTTATGCTCTTCAATTATTTGTTTCTAGAGGCATTGTAGCATCCTTAGCTGCATTTTCGTCACTAATAGCATATTTATGACACTTGAAATTCAAATGTTTTTCATCTGCTTTTGTTAATCTTTGTTTTTTTTTCTAATTCATTCACGTCGTTGAAAGTGTTTGACTGTATTATTGCTTTGTCTTGTAAGTGAGCATTCTCCGGTTACTTATCTTTAACAGTCACCTCTTTAGGTAATCTAACGTTAATGATTGCAATAATTTAAAACGACCCTTAGTGCTTTCATCTCACAATACATTTCATCAGTACCTATTGTATTTGACTACCTAATTAGCATACAGTTAGTTAGTTGCTCAACGGACAATACCCAGCAATTTGCCAAACCACCGCGCACTATTACCGCAACAACTGAAGCTGAAATTTTCTAATCACCGATCCGTACATGTCAGACCTAATCATTTTATGCAGTTCGCAATTAGTACGCACAAGAGATTGTTAGTAACAACGCGCGGGCTATGCATTATCTGGCTGTACAGTAACTTTGTCATGTATAATCTTCTCTAAACTTGACGGCTTTTTGTGCACGAGTGTTTAACTGGGGCTTGTGTATAAATTGATATTCATTTGAGATAATTAAGGATATATGTTCGTGTTATATTAAGTGTGGAATCAATTCTAAGTTAAACGTGAGTCATCATCAAACTATATTCCCACTTGGGAGCCTCTCTTGACCTAATCACGCGGGCCAGTGCGGTTGGCAGACCGTTCTCGAATTGATGGTTCTAGGACATGCGGTCCTCACGATTTTTCCTTCATTTTGAGAGCAGTGGTGAGGAAAAATTACACAAAGTATGCGCCTGGCGGGGTTCGAACCCACGACCTACACTCGTAAGTCGGGACCGATACCACTGGGCCACCACTGCTCTAACGTTGAGTACTTTATTGTTAAATAGTTAGTGTCCGCCATTTTAATACTAACAATATCGCTTTATTGGATGGGGTACTGCGGCTCCACCAGAAAAAGCCATATTTTATTATGTGTCGAACTAGAAATCGCGGATATGTGGGTGTTGTTGTTTTTGTTGTTTGTAACGATCAATTATCAAAAAACAAGGAAAAAAAAAAAATACTAAAAGTGGTTGAGGGGCATACTTATGTGTTTGGGTCTCATATTTAATTTGGAACATACGATATTTTTACCAAAGATTTTGATGACAATGATCTTCATCTAAATAATTTAAACTAAGCGGGAGGGATATCCTTCTATGAAAAGGATATTCAGTCCAGTTGAAAATAGACGATTATTGAATCTCTCTAACATGTGGGAAACTCTAACTCATAGCGAGAATCTCATACGTTATTGTAAATTGCCACCATCTGCTATACTTGAACATATTAAAAACATACCTGGTGTAATAGCTTGGTTACATAAAGAGATGGATGGATTGTCTACGGGAATAATATGAACAAAAAAGGAGTAATTGATACTGTGACGGTTGATAGACGAATGGAAGAAAAAAAACGTGTTGCGCCGACCCCAAGTAAAATGGGGGTAAAGCAAGAAGATGATGTCATGGTGTAATAACATCTATCAATATAAGGCAACATTTTTTTTTACTTCAGCCTACACTGTCCCACTGCTGGGCAAAGGCCTCCCCCAAGTCTTTCCAAGAGTCCAGCGCCACTTCGAACCAGCCCTCATGGTACGAGTCCAACTCGTCTCTCCACCTCTTTTCTGGGCCAGGGGCCTTAGTCAAACAGCATTCGACAGTAAACGACAATCGTTATCGTTCATCAGTCACCCAATACATTTCAAACTTTCTACCCCAGCGCGTAAAGTTGAAAATCTATTAAACAAACTGCTTATCGATAACGAACGAAACAAACGAAACGATCTGAGAACGTCAATAGATTTTCAACTTTTACGCGCTGGGGTATAAAGTTGAAAATGTATTGGTGACTGATGAACGATAACGATTTTCGTTTACTGTCGAATGCTGTTTGACTAAGGCCCCAGCCTCGGTGGTGCCGGCCATCTCCAGGCACCCATTGTGTGGCGGCCTTCGAAGTACGAAGGCCTTTTAAGCTACATTATCAAAAATAAATGTTATCCAACTCAAAAATGATTATCTAGAAGGATTTGGGTGAGGAGTTTGCCCAGCAGTAAGACGGCTTTAAAAAAAGTTTGGCGTAAGACCGAATATACACAATGAATCTTTATTTGTGCATTATTTCGGCAACAACGACCAAAATTCTAAACATGTCTTTGAAATCATTTTGAATGTAAAAATGAACATCACACAGTAAAATTGGAGATAAGACCTTAATGTTTAGTTGAACTAGAAATAATAGTATTGCGCTGCTAACTATATGAGACTAATATTTCAATATGAAAAGGAATAACACTACGAGTAGTTCGTTTATGTTATTTCATCATCATCATCACCCTTGTCTCACCCACTGCTACTTCGTTCCTTTTACACCTGCTCTGATTTCAACTAGGTTTTATCTGAGATCTTTCTAGTACGTCCAGCCATCTGATGTTTGGTCTGCCAACACTCCTTTAAAACGAAGTAAAAACAACAAACTAAACCAATTTATCTCGATGAGAAACATAATTTTCCCCGTACAACTGAGCTAGAGAACACAGACGAATTAAATACCTATCTAGTGAAGACAGATGCTTCTTCTATTCACTAATTGAAAATTAAATTATCGCGGTCGGCTCAGGATTAACCTCGGTACCACAAGACTTTTAACTTAAGCTGGAGCAATAAGCTAAGATTAATCTGCACGTTCATTTACGTCGGCCATAAGCTTGAGTAATATATTCCGAGCTAGAAAAATGTCTCTAAAACGGCGACGTTTTATATTCTAGCTGGAGGTGCTTTAAAAATGCCCGATTTACGTATAAATCGCTAGCTAGTCTTAGTAAGCAAGCATCTAAGATCCGACGGAGTATCGGAGATCGAAAACTGTATTGATAGGAAAATGGGAATAGATTTTATAAAGACATGCTTACAACCTACGAGGAAGCGAGATTTACTTGTGAATATTGTGTGAGAATTTGTATTTCAATTGTGACTGAACACATGTACAAATATTTGTACACCTCTGTAGATATCTTGAGTAAATAATGGTACCTATATAATACTCCTAACTGTAACAAAGTTACACACACCTTTTACTTTATCAATTACAACTTGCCAACCATCTGAACCAAAACATAATTAAAAACAGAAAAGTAACCGAGTCACCTAAACAAACTTAGGCCTAAATAAACTGCTACTAACAAAACGGTCTTTTAAACTGACAAAAAACCGGAAAATATTTAAGTAAACGACGTTTTTAAGTAAAAATCTTTATTGTTTACCACCTATTGAATAGCTTGAGGGAAATTAGGCGCTTTTATAAAGCTGTAAACAGAAAAAAAGCCACCAAGACGTTAGGGCGTGCGACGTGACTCGGCAACTTGGAAAATTTTATATTAAACTAGCTTGCTCACTTGCGCATTTTTTTCTCATTTCTTCGCCCTCAACTTTTTCATTGTTTACCCACTGTTTTTCTATTGCCATGGGTTATTAAACTTCAACAGTTGTAAATGAAAACCAGGAATCTTTAGTCCTTTGGCGTCGGCGTAAAGTTTGTATAAACATTTTCGTTCAGAATAATTCTGTTTCTATTTTTAATTACAGTTGGGATTGCGAATGCGTTTTACTGACGTTGCATATGATTTGGGTTTAATTAAATTTTCTTTCGCTACAAGCCGTGTAGGAAAATGTGGAAACATGTACGCGAGTGTTAATTTTATAACTGGCTAAAAGTAACTTTGTGTGTTCTATATTTTATTTATATTCCTTGCTTGTCATTTCGTAACTTGGTTCGAATCAGATTTCCGTCTAGCCAGATGTTGAACATCAGTATTTCCCACAGAGTGACCTTTTGCAATCCAACCAGAAACCTTATATTCTATACGAAGTGCGATTTCCCGTTTTTCGGGCTATCTCTCTATTATGTACTCCGTGTTTGTGTTTCCATAATAGTTCATTGATGCATAATAGTGCCCTAAAAGGTAAAATAATAGTAGTATAAACTGTTTAATATAGACTTGGTGTATTCATAAAGAATCAGAAGACAGATGGATACGTACTGGCACTGATTGGTTTCGGCATTTGTATAAAGAAACCAGAAAATCTGTCTAGTTTCAATTTATTTTAGGAAAACACATAACATTTAATAGGAAGAATTAAGTAGTAATATCATAACCAATTTTAAATGAAAACCATCGTCTTCTTTTATAATCTCTTCATGCCTGTTTACGACATCCACAGGGAAATGCGGGGTGGCTTATGCGTAGTTAGTGGGTAACACGAAGTGCTTAAGGTATTACGTATCATTGTGAATGGAAACCAATAGCTAACTCTTAATAATCAATTATAAAACTACGCATTTGAAATGATGGTCATTGAGTTTTATGGAGTTTCTTGCCGGTTCTTTTCCATGGAATCAACCAACCCGAACCGAGCACCTGTTGTCGATATTTTATAAGTGCCTCATGGGCCTATGTGAAATAAAAACATTTGACTTTGACTTTGGTGTAGCTTTTTTTTAAATTGTATAAAATGAGCAACAGGCGATTATGCAGCCTTGTACGAAAGCGTTTTGATGAGTTTATTTACCTACATAAAATCCGTTCTTGCTGCTACGGATTCATTAAGAAAAAAAAATAAACACCATCTACTAGAGCGTTTGCTAAAATATCGTAAAAATTGTTTTGTTGAAAAATAACAAAATCGGCGCTTAAAAACGTCCCGATATATTATAGAAGTGATTTAAACCAAAAAATTATTTTGCGCCACGACTGAGTCGTACGAATATGCTTTATGTTAAATTTTAAAGCTAATAAATCCCGCCATCTAATATAACAGCTTAATTACATACTCGGGTATTATTAGATATGTACTCGACCTGATTTTAGAGATAAAAAAACACGCGGTTATGTTAAAACCAAACACACCGTCCGCTCGACACTCGGTACAGCCGTGTACTGTCTTACCCCGAGCGCGCCCCGACTCGAGGCGCGTCGGATATGCTCGCTTTCGCTCCGTTTCTATGAAGTTGGAGTACTGTCATGATTATATTACCGTGACTAGCGCGTTTGCCTAAAAATATCGTGAAAGTTCATTGTACAATTCGGCAAAAGTTCAATCCGGAGGATGCTCGATTGCTTTGTTATTTACAAGTTAATTGCAAAAACTATCATTACCCTTAAGAAAACAGGAAGGCTTATACGAGTGGCTGATAGAAATCAAAACAAACTGCAAAAACCACATTTCAAATACGCTTCTAAATCCGCTCAAGCATTGTTTTACGCACACCCAGCATTGTTTGTTTCGCCGTCGCTTCTCTAACCCTTAGCAAACAAGGTTTTCAGTTGACATAATACAGCTCCTCAGTACAATGTAGGGCGGGTTTATAGATTGTAATAACAAAGGTGACAGGCTGCAAGCCCATCGCTTGAGGATGGGATTACGGGACTTTACCTTTACTGATAGGCACTCTGGAGAACAGAAAATGTTCGAATATTTAAATGAAAAAAAAAAATATTTCTGAAAAGTTTGAGTGTGAATACGAACGTTACTTGATAGAATACGCATGAATGGATCTAACTAGAGTTTGAAAATAGAATTCTAATAAAAGATTGGGGTAAAAGACACTGATTTGAAGCTAGTGCAAATATTTAAGGTAGGAATTTAGCTATCAATATTTAGTTAGACATTTTTTTTAACATTTATAACTAACTAGCTGTTGCCAACGACTTTGCCCACGTGTTACTAAACTGAAAATTGTTCCACGGAACGACACACAGGGATAAAAAGACATATTCTAATATCCAGAGGCCTTACCATGAGCTCTTAACGCGATCCAGTTTAAGCTGTAGGAAAGCGACAGAGCTATACAAGTCGTCTAGCGCCATCTCGTTCCCTCGAGCTCGTGCTAGGCCACCAGGTTATGAAATATCTGTGCATCCACCAAATTTCATATTCAAATCCTTTCAGTAATTTCATCCATCCGTCCTTACAAAATTCTGCAGATGAAAAATATTTGTTAGAAATTAGATAATGACCTGAAGTCGATTTATTTTTAATACCGACGGTGCTTGCAATTCTTTTTTAATAAATTCAATTCTCCTCATTTCGACGTACCGACAAACCCGTAACATTTTAAGTGACTTTCCAAAGAAAAACAAAACTTCTCTCCCGCCTTCCGAGCTAGCGTTAAAATAACAGCACATTGCCAAAATTTTTAAAACAAATTATGTAAAGTGCACATTAGCTTTTCAGTACACGTGAAACACATGAATCTTGCATAAGGGTACCTGTTTTTGACGTCATCAGTCCAAATGTGAAATGGAAAAACGAGAGGGTAGATATAGCGAGAGAGGAGATAGAATGAGATAGAAGCTAAATAAATAAATTAACACGATGTTACGTTAATTCGATATATTTGTAGCGTCCGCATGAAAGTCTGTGAGACTCTATCATGTTTGTAGAAAGCTCTGAGTGGCCCTTATTTAATTAGCAATAGGAAAAGAAAATGGCGTAGCGTAACGTTAATGTGTCACAAAAATGCGGCAGTGTTCTTTATTTTTTTAAGCATCAATTTCTTTTAAGTTGGTACTTCTTTTTATACAAAGTAACAAAACATTTGTGCAGAAAAAGTAAAAATCTAATTACTAGGTTTATTGGCTTAGGCACAGTTCCAATACCGAGTACTAATTGAAGAGTTCCAAATAAAAGAACCTAATAATATTGTTAATTTTTGGCAACGCAAATGCATTATTTGACCAAAATAAATATATTAATTCACGTCCTTAATTTGAATGTTTTATGTAAAGTTTTGTAAACACCATTATAATATTTTTTTAAACTTACAAAAGGTAAGACAATTTAAATCGCTCTTTCAGGTAAAAAAATACTGAAAAAGTCGCCTTATCCGTGGTCGTAATTTGTTGGAATCAGCAAAATGGATCAAAGTTAATGGTAATAAAGTTAACCGTAATTGCTGAAGACGGGACGCTATCTATCATTACTTGTTCTTCCTTACTTCAGGAAGACAGTGTAACAAACAACTGTATTTTCGCCTGTCTTCTTTGAAGATTTTTTTATGTAGACATTTATGAAATGAAAGAGAATACATTGCCTGAATATAGACTATATACTATAACTATGTTTTTAAATATTACTAATCGGTCGCCGTGTGTTAAGTGGAAGATTGTATCAGGTTCTTCAGTAGCCCTTTGCGTAACAGGGCCACGATCCTGTGAAATTTTGACAAAGATATCAGCAATGAAAATGGTGAAAACGAAATAAATAAAACAATAGGAATTTCTCGGAAAAATGCGGCATACAACTCCAAAAACATGTCACGCGTTCTTCGTCGAATTCCCGGGAATTTTTGCGGTTAGTTCTCTTATCTAGTTCATACCTTACACAATTGAATATAAAGTCTATTATGCTTTGTAAGATTTCGTTTCAAAAATTCGCTTGCAATCCATTCTACGGCAGCTGGAGGCTATATGTGAAGTTTCGTTGGCCTATTGCAACTGTCTAATTTTTATTTTGAACTCTAATGAGACTTGCTGTCAAGGAAGGTTTGCAATCTAGGTCAAATTGCCTAGCTTCTTTACTTTGCTTATCAATTTCGCCGTTATGAACCAGTAAATAGAAACGATTATCGTCTAACCACTATCTTAATGATGCCGATGAACGCTTTCTTGATGAAATACGATTATACTTACTGCGTGCATTTACATAATCAATTTTAGGTATACGTACTTAGAGTATCTTTTTAAGACCTAGACCTACCTAACGTTTATGTGAGAGCTCGTGGCTAAGGAATAGAAATCTAAAATACCTTGGAAGTAATAACAGTCACATTGGGTTAGTTTCCAATGTTAAGCCGCGCTTGTCTAAGTCGATCAGTGGATGGGTGACCACCATCACATACCAAGTTCTCACTGTGCCTCGAAAAACACATTGAGCCGTGGTTTTCTCTGTCATTTGTAGATCTTTGACAGTCGTTACAGTGCTAACTGGGTTATGGGGGTCAGGTAGGCAGTCAATCCATGTAAAATCCTGTTATTGGTAGATAACAAACTTCTTCTTCTTCTCGTTCCTCTCCAATCACAGGAGGTTGGTTATCAGACTTAAAAATCTCTCTGTATCTCTTTTTTTGATAAAGAGATAACAAACATATAAAAATATGCAAGATGATAATATTAATGTGTCTGACGTCTTGTGTACTTACAAATGTGCACAGAAATGGAAAAAAATGTATTCAGAAGAGGCATTCTATCCACATGTTTGAATACAAGAGTATTATAGATATTATTTTTACTATTTGTAAAAATAAATCAAAAATACAATCCACCTTTTACAAAAAAACGTTTCACACATTCATAAAGGTTTTATTTTCATTCGCTCCCAATAAAAATTGTGCTGTCATCCGATATAATCTCATGAAAACATCAACCAACAGAACGTTATAAATATTTCAATTAAATGTTAATTCTTTGAACTTTATTAAAATTGAATAAAATTCGAACTAATATTATGAGAAATTGAGTTCGTTTGTTGCTCTTTCACGCCTAAACCATCATCTTCGTCAGCCCATAATGCCTACCTTTGCTGCGACACACGCCTTATCTCTGTGAGAGGGAGTGGGCCATAATCAACCATGCGGGCCCTAGTCGGCCCTAGCCCGAGTAGGTGTCACATATATCTGCGATTTTTTCTTTCTAGGACATGTCGGTTTCCTAAAGATGTTTTCCTTACCGTTTTCAGAGCAGTGTTTATGAAAAAAAAATACACAAAGAATTATGTCTGGCACGGTTGGAACTCACGACCAACAACTCTGTAACTACTGAGCCTCCACTGCTCATTGCACAGCTCTCAAAACTGCTGAAGTATTAATACATTTTGGTTTAAAAATAGATGGAACTTTATATTTATAGTTGTCTCAACTATAGATTTCATTGAGCAAAAACTTTAATTACCTAGTATATATATATATATGTATAACTTTGAAGAGACTGTCAAATTAAGTCAAGTTGGGGTAGATTCCTCCTTATTATGTCAAACTCTTTAAAAATATAGCAAGTGAAGCCGCTGGCAATATCTAGTAAAATATAATATAATAAAGAGCGCGTTTATTGTACAGCAGACAGTTTGCTCAAACGGATTTTAAAAGCGATTGTGAGCGGAGCGGTTTTATCGCTAACGGCAATCACGTACGGGCGAAGTTTAGATGGGCCGGAACTGTGGGGAAAAGACAAAGGCTACCATAGGTATAGCGTTAAACGGTATATTATTAAATGGACGAGGTGGTGGTCAGTGTGATAATAAGGTCGTTATTTCCTTAGCAACTAGTTAATTCCAAGACCTGTTAGGGATAGAATGGAAATATGCAATATTGTTTCAAACTCAAAACGATATCGCCGGTAGTGCCAAAAATATTCGTGACCGTGTCTATAAAAAATGTAATATCGCAAAATTTTCTTCATGTTACAAAAAAAATGGTAATATGTTAATTGCAATTTCTGTTTGAATAAAGCACAATCACACAATTAGTATTTTTTATCTTCCATTAATGAAGGATGGAGTGACCAATAACCAATGACCATTAGCTGACCCCTATTTTCAACACTGGGGATAATAATCGAACCTGATGCTGGCAACTCCGCGAGCGCAAGCCAGTCAAAGATAAAATAAAGTTTGCACAATAGGGATTTCTTATATATCAAAACTTCATAAGAATCACAGCGGCCAAAGTTTTAATGAAATCTGGCACTAATTGAAGTTTTGGCACAGATATGCTTACTTTAAAGTTAACGGATTTAATATGAAGCTAGTACCAATTATGCTGCCAGCCCATGAACTATGAGCCGAGGCACTGTCTAAGCAGGATACCGCGGCCCTGGAACCAAAGGAACTTAGTTTTAGCATTTGAGACTCTCTGAAATAAATTGTCTCAAATTGCATTTCCACTGAAATTAACAAATCGTCTCATATTGCATTTTAAACCTACAACAATACATGATAGCTAACGCCTGAAGTCAATATTTAATCTCAATCCAAAACCCGGTCCTTCCTTCTTCCATTTTCCACGCGCGTCTCAAAAAGCCTTCAGTAAACTGACAGGGCCTTCATAAGGTCAAACACCTTCCAGGATCTCGGGACCGTTTTAAAATATCACCTTGGCCCTAAACGCAAAGTAAGTACTACCAAACGAACGAGGTAGACTTTTAGTCAAGTACGAGTCTAACAGTCCCGGTCCACCCAGAAAAAAGGACTAATAAAACCATAAATAGGTCCATTCCAAAGAAATGCAATAAAGTCTGTACCAAAACAGAGTAAAGTCCTGTAAATAACACAAATACAACTTCACCAAGGCAATGGCATTCCCTTGCTGCATGTAGACACAAAGAAAATCCCCACATGCATTAACATCGCCTCAAAACAATATTAAACGCGCAAGACAACCATAACTTATAATAAGACCATAACTAAATACTGCAGATGTAACCCGCAAACCGCATTCACCTAACTTTGGTCTCAAATTGTCACAATGTTACTAGGTACTAGGAAAAGTCCAAAACTTGCGGTAAAGTTAAGTTTTCTAGCTCGTTTGTGCCAACTGTAGAATGTGGCCGGAATATGACGTTGTTTTGAGATATGATACAAACGTGAAACTATTAGAGTATTGAAGGATTCATTGGGTATAGTTTTGTATTTATTTATTTAATGTTCGGAGAGCTTACAGACTTATACAATTATGTTAGTAACAACAATTACAATGACGTTTGCCATTTACAAGCTTACAAAAATAAAAAGACTATGTACCTTAAATGTAAAATTAAAACAAAATCTTCTTAGAAATACCTAATAAGTAATCACAGAAAATAAAAGTTTTATGATAAAAAAATAACAAAAGGTGTTCGTAACTAGCGATATTGCTGCTAGGGTTTGTGTTAAAATAGTCTGTAGCTGGACATTAGGTACTTTTGATAAGCCTTTTATTATCATCATCAGCCTGTATTCGTCTACTGCTGGACATAAGTCTCTCCTATACGCAACTTAGCCCATTCCTTTTCACAACAAGTCTCTGCCGGCTGCCTTTCGCAGATCGCCGCTCCAGCTACCCATCACCACGTTTGCCTATTATGCCTAGTTGTGGTGAGTGATCAAGGACATATTATCTAGTCCAACGGTTATCTGGCCTACGACAGTATGACCTCCCGATACCCACTGCCAATAGCTTACTAATTATTTATTTTTAAACGCTGCTTTTTGATTACCTTCTTTCTAAGAAATGTGTTAGGACGTGAGTTAGCAATTTGTTTCAATCCGTCACGCGATTGCCTACAATCCGCCTTTTCGTCGTTACGATTATATTTACTGTCGTTTCGAGTTCATTGTCGAGTAATTAATTTACTGCCTCTTACAGTTAATTACTTTATGCTAAGATTTATTATGACGGGGCCCCTCACAGAGGGTCAAAGCCTGCCGGGGTCGCGGGACTTATTTCCATCACCGTGATTCCGGAACTTAAAGGGCTATTGAAGGACACCATGGATTTTAGTCAGTACAAGTGACTCATTTGATGATTTTACCACGCAAAAAAAAGCTGTGATTTATTTATTTCTAAAGGTACACCATCAGCAAAAGATACAATGCAAGATCGAATTAAAACTTATTTTGCCGGAATATCATTATCCTAATGAAAACTTTTATATTAGCATAATAATACTAATAATAATACTAATTTCGGAATCATTTCTGAAGCCATCTCTCCTATCTACACATTATTCTCTCCCTGGCTTCGTCTTGATCCGCAATGATAGGACTGGCAAAGGTGGAGGAGGTGTTGCAATATATTTGCGTGCAGATTTACCCCACAAGGTAGTCAGTTCATCTCCTTCGCTATATTCTGGATCGGCTGAGTACTTGTTTTTAGAGATCTTAGTTCACCACACGAAAGTGTTGCTGGCAGTCCTTTACAGTCCAAATCTCCATATTAACTACTTTGACTCCCTTGAGTCAAACAACAAAGTCAAAGTCAAAGTCAAATCATTTATTTCAATTAGGCCATCAAAGAGGCACTTTTAAACGTCGAATTAAAATTAAGGAAATGGGATGGGATGGGATTGATTCTACACCCATTCGCAAAGGTAGGTTGTATGAAGAAGAATGGGCAAGAAACTCCATACTTACTCTTTTTAAAAATGTTTTACAATATTTTTTTACATCATTGAAATAAATAATGTAAAAGCAATGTACCTTGAAAATCTAAACAAAACATGATTAAAAAATAAAATAATAGGGAATAAAGAAAATAGCCACTCTTAGTGATCTTTGTCCATTATATGAGCATGTTGTTTTGATGGGTGATTTTAATACTTGCCTGATTAAAAATGACTTTCGCTCTATCAAACTTCTTTCAATATTGTCCTCTTTTAATCTTCAAGTTTTACCTCTCTCTGCTACTCACCATTTTCCTAATTGTTCTCCTTCTCTTTTAGATCTCATGATTATCTCTTCTCCCAATAATGTTTCTTCTCATGGTCAACTTAGTGCTTCATTTTCCTACCATGATCTTATTTATTTATCTTATCGTATTCGTGTTCCAAAGCGTAAGCCACAGATTTTAAATCTCCGCAACTTCAAAGGCATAGATCTGGAGGCGTTGCAGCGTGATGCCAACTCTCTTGACTGGTCCCCTATATTGGAGAGGGATTGCATTAATGAGAAATTGGGTTATTTTAACTCATCAATCCTCAACTTGTTCGACCGGCATGCTCCCATTCGGCGTGTCAAAGTAAAATATAACCCTGCACCATGGATTACATCGCAAATTAAAGAACTGATGGCTCGCAGGGATAAGGCCAAAAGTAGATATAAGCGCAGACCATCAGAGATGAATCTCTGTTATTATAAATCGCTGCGTAACCGCTGCAATCATCTGTGTAAAGATGCTAAGAGACGCTATTTCCACGACCAGCTCGACAACCGCAGTTCTTCCGATGTTTGGAAATTCCTGAAGTCGGTAGGCATTGGCAAAACTTCTACCAATCAGTGCAAGGATGTGGACCTCAACGACCTCAATAAACATTTTTTCTTCCCTTCCCTTTTCTCTCGATCCTTGTGTTAAAGCTATGACTCTGGATAGTTTATCTAATTTGTCACTCCCACCATGTTCTCCTTTCACTCTAAGCAATGTTTCTGAAGATGACGTCAAGAAATCTGTTCTTGCTATCACTTCGTCAGCAGTCGGTAACGATAAGTTGAGTTCTAGAATGGTTACTCTCATCCTTCCCTCCTTGCTTCCTGTTCTCACTTACTTATTTAATCATTCATTCTCTTGTAGTTCTTTTCCTTCGGCTTGGAAGCAGGCTCACGTTATACCTTTACCCAAATCCAGTAATCCATCCTCGCTATCTGATTTTAGGCCCATCTCTATACTCCCATTTCTTTCTAAAGTTTTTGAGCATTTAGTCCATAAACAACTAACATTTTTCTTGACGTCAAATTCCTTAATTTCCCCCTTCCAATCTGGTTTCCGTTCGGGTCACAGCACTGTAACTGCACTTTTAAAGGTAACTGACGATATCCGCTGGGCAATGGAGAATAGGTCACTTACTGTTCTCGTGTTACTCGACTTTAGTAGTGCCTTCAACTTGGTGGATTTCGACATTCTACTTGGTATCCTTAAATCTATAAATTTCTCTTCATCCGCTTTAGCCTGGTTTGATTCTTATCTTCGGGGACGTTCTCAGTGTGTTCGCCTTGAAGACAATCTCTCTGATTGGTGTAGCCTTACTGAGGGCGTTCCTCAGGGTGGCGTTCTCTCTCCTCTTCTTTTTTCAATTTTTATCAATATGGTTACGAAAGTAATCTCTTCTAGTTTCCATCTTTATGCGGATGATCTGCAGCTTTATCGTCATTTTACTGCAGCAGATGCGGCGTCTGCCATTGGTGCCATGAATATTGACCTGGCCAATATCAATGCCTGGGCTAAGTCATTTGGTCTGCGAATTAACCCATCTAAATCGCAGGCCATGATCATAGGCAGCCGATTTGTCCGTGGTGCAGGTCTTGTTGCAACTCTGCCGCCTTTATACCTCGACGGTGTGTGTATCGATTACACAGAGACTGCCAAAGATTTGGGTGTAATCATTGACTCCAATCTCTCATGGGGGGCTCAGGTCAACGGAATCAGTCGTAAGGTACAAGGTTTTCCTTGCATTCGCTGAAACGTCTCCAAAGTGTCTTGCCCTTGAAGACTAAAATTTCTTTGACTCAAACTCTTGTTCAGCCGATCATAGACTATGCCGATGCCTGCTATTTGGATGCTACTGAGGAGCTATTAAATAAACTTGAGCGCTTGCAAAATTCATGTATTCGATTTATTTTCGGTCTCCGTAAATATGATCACGTCTCCCACTTTCGCAAGGAACTCAAGTGGCTCCCAATCCGCCTTCGCAGGAACACTCGTATCCTTTGTCTCCTTTTCAACATCCTTCACAACCCTTCCTATCCCTCTTATCTGCGAGAACGATTTAGTTACGCCCGTCCTAGCGACGCACCTTGCAGGTCGCACCTCAGATCCCTACTTAAATCCCCTCCTCATAAATCCAGTTACTATTCATATTCCTTCTCCGCCCATGCTGTAAAGCTGTGGAACTCACTTCCGCCTAGCATCCGTGACTTAACTACAATTTCACTGTTTAAAATCAGATTGAAAGAGCATTATTTATCATCACAATTGTAATTTATTTATATATAATATATATATTTATTATATATATTTTTTGTATTAGGTATATATTTTTATAAGTGTATGTATAAGTATTAATATTTATTTATTATTATGTATGCATTCGTATGTTATATGTTAGGTAAGTTTAGGTTACCATCCACTTTTGACGGTTTTTATTCCTCCTCTCACACACTATAGTCTACATTTCTTTTTCATTTCTCCTTTCGCGGGTCTGCTGGCAGAAATTTCTATAGAAATAAGCAGCACCCTTGTACTGAGTTCTATGTTTTAATTATCCTGTGTTGTATTTTGTGTGTACATAAATAGTAAAATAAATAAATAAATAAATAAATAAATAAACACGAAAATATAGAAACAAAATGGCCACTAATGATCGTTTTGTTTATGTTACTATAAGGTAATGGTGCAGCTTTTTCACACAAGCCAAAAGCGTTAGTTGCGATGGTAAAATATTAATGAGATCACTTTTGAAAATCCAAAATGATAACAATTTTGCACACGCCAGTAAGCCACGTGAACACCGGGCACGTATTTTTCGGCCCAAGTTTCTGTAGCAAAATGTTTTTGTTAATATTCGGGTAACGACAGAAGAATAATTATCTATAAACAGCGCATGAAAGTTCATTATCATTAATAATAACTGTAAATAGGCCGTGGGAACGACCATAGTGAACGCCACCTGTCATGGTAAAAGGAAACAACAGGAAAATGGACAAGAGAAATCTGAGCTGACATAATCCGTAATAGGAAAGAAGATTCGATTATCTCCCTTCCGTGCACACGTTAACAAAGATCATAATCCCTTGCCAGAATATTTTTGACAGCACCTTACTTTCTAGGAGATAGCTATGAGCACTATTGTTACTGCCAACCATTAGTAGACCTAACGACTTTCGCCGCCATGTGTGACTCTAATCTTTAGTACAGCTGTAGCAAAAGTCTCTTAGCAATCCTTTTCGCATCTAAATCTTCCACTTCGCTCTCATATCCCAAAAATAACGGCTACATATAAATTTTACACGAACGATATAACTCATAATTCCCACTGCGTACAACCCAATTGATATACGATGATATTTACTCTACCGACAGCAGTTTGTGTTCCAAAAGCCAGGCTTTTATTTCCTATTGTCAAAACGCAGTCAGCATGCAAATTTTATTCCGGATTTTTTACGTTTTCGTGCATCTGTTTTGAAATAATTGTTAGCGAAAAATGTATGGTGGAAAGTTTTACTTGCAACTTGAATTTGTTAAGAAAATATTTGGGACGGTCGGTGGGTTTGTAAAGAATAAATAAGCCAGTGAAATGTTCGTGAATTCCGAGTTGTGCGCGACTGAATACTGGCGTTTCAAACCTGTGGGAATGCAGATTTTCGTAACGATGTTAACAATGTGCTGGTCGATGCTTCTGACCTCCTCGTTATTCATTTGTTTACTGATGTTCCATTTTATGACACTGTAGAAAACCTATGCCTACCGCAATTTGGGGTTGAAGCTTAGAAGTGAATCAAACAAAACTTTAAATGTGATTTTAATGTTGAATTGCCTCAGTAGGTTGGCAACCTAGTCTACACATCTGAAGTAATGGATGTTTGGACGAAAACGGCTCCGAGATAGGTTTTAGTCTAGAATAATAAATCAGATTCGGATTATCCCGGTAAAACAATTTTCGAGATTCTCGAGGGCGAATCTGCTAACGAACAGCTAGTAAGATACGTAAATAAAGTAAAAACTTCTTATTAGGAACATATAGTATTACTAACGGTTTTACCCACTGCTCGGCTCCTTTTAGTCGTAGCGTAATGTTATATCCTTCCGCATAAAGGACCTATCCCACTTAAAAATATTTTTCAATTTGAAACATTAGTTATTTCTAAAATTAGCCCCTTCAACCAAACAAACTCTTCAGCCTTATAATAATAGTATAGTGTTCAACTTTAGAATACCTCATAAAATGTTTACCCTGCTCTGTACTGTAAAAATAAACCATCTCGTTTATTAGTAAATGCGCTATTCATTTCACAAGCCTTCTCATTTCATAATACGTGAATGAAAAGACATCCAGAATTCCCCGCTCCTCAAGTTTCAGTAACTTCATTATCCATTTCAATTAAAATTTAGTCCTGCTTTACAAAAACTACTACGAGTAGGTGCAAGCAAAAGGGGTGTTGGAACTGAAAACTTTTTAAACCCTGTTTAAAATTTTAAACAACTTAAATATCAGCTTCATCTAGTTGGTGGGAGTTTGGTGTTGAGCTTCAGTTTTCAAAATAATTTAAATTGAAACAAAATTGTAGCACAGGTAATTAATGCGAGGCTTTTGTAACTGTTTAGTCTGAGAACTCTGCCATTTTAAAAACAAAGAGTCGATGGTGTTAAGGAAAGTTTCAAGAGTGAGTTTCTTGAGGCCATGCTGCGGGGCGAGACATAATGGGAAATCGACGCCTCCTTCTGCGAAGCAGTCGTTGCTAGTGAAGGAGGCGTCGGGTGCCGTGGGAAAGAGGACAGCCTCAACCTCACAACCCAGCCGCCGCGGCTGACACCCACGGCATCGGACGTTGCGAGGCGATTTTTAGCCAACGTAGTCGCGGGCAAGCAGACGGCGAGTAATTGGCGACTCGCCGTCCGATCATAGCCAGCATTGTGTGAGTACCATGTACTTCAGAGCTATCTTTAACTAGAAACCTACGTCTTTCATTGACTTGAATGACTCTGGCGGTTGAGAGTATGTCATGCTCACTCAAAAGTCTCGCTGACGATGGCATGTGTGTCGGATCATTTAGTTCCCTTCAAAATGGTTGAGCTGAATGGTGCTGATATATGTGTCATGTTTGTGAACGGGCGCTGTCAGTTGGGACTGGTCATCTCTTAGCTGCCATGGTCTATTTTAATAATTAATAACTTTGTTTTTGAATTGTCGTTTTTATATTTACTATGGAGACTAATAACTTGCCACATCGTTCTCACATAATGTACCTACCATCTGATGATGAATGATGTAACCAAATATCTGTAATAATTTTGGCGATTGAAAAAGAGTGTCCATGGAGTTTCTTGCTCATTCTTCTCCATAGAGATCTACGCTTTGGAATGAGCACCTACGGTACTTTCACAGTTTTTATTTCTTGTGACTGGGACTGTAGTACCATAACTATTTTTGTACTAGTTTTATTTTGTCTTTTGACAGTTCAAAAGTGCCGTTTATGGCCTACTTGAAATAAACGTTTAGATTTGATTTGATCATGGACGTTTAGAGCTATTTAAGAACACCGTGGATTTTATTTCATACATGTGTGACAGTCCGTCTCGTCCTGTCCTGAGTGGGAAGGCTCATTTGATAATGTTAACAAGTAAAAAAAAGGGATGGCTAGACGCCCGAAGTCTAACAAACAGTCTTACCGATTGCTAGGATCACCTTACCTCATTATTATAACCAAAAGTGATATCAAAATAGTCGCGGGATCATCTCTAAAGGTAGCTGTGACCCTTGAATAATTTGGCAACACGTGTCATGAAAGTTTCATGAAAGTTGAATATTTTTCTTTACAATAGACTGAGTGAGTGTATTCTCTCAGTGAGGAATACTTACTCAAAAGGCGGATATCTAAAAAACTGAGTGACTTTATCAATATATAATATAATATAATATTCTACAACTATCACACAACGCCACCTAGTCCCAAGCTAAGCAGAGCTTGTGTTATGGGTACTAGACAACTGATAAACATACTTAAATATTTCTAAATACATACATAATATTATAGATAAATTACACCTAGACACAGAACAATTGATCATGCTCATCACACAAACATTTGTCCTGGGTGGAAATCGAACCCACGACCCCCGGCATAGCAGTCAGGGTCACTAACCACTAAACCAACAGGCCAGTCAGAGTCACTCTTAATAGAAAGAACATACATTCCAATAGTTAATTAATGATGAGCTAAATAAGACCGACCAACCCTGATGCGGGTCGACAAGCCAATCTGCGCTGTGACCTAATTTCAACTTTAGGTTAAAATGATGACACAACTTCTGCCCTTAGGCTAATGTCACTGGGTGCACCTGAGGGACGCGATCTAATCTTAATGAGAAACGGGACTTTACAGACATTAAAGTATTCAAAAATTCTGTTAGTTAGCTTTTTTCAATTAACGACTTATAAGGAAAAGATTTTTTCTAAACAGGGTGATACATTGCCAAATGACTTTGGTAATTATTTGCTCTTGATAATCCGCTTTTCATGCCTCCCGTGGATTTGAGTCAGTCAACGACGATATATTACTAGACTCCGCATGCACGATCCAAGGAACAAAAAACTATTCTGTCAACTCGCTGAGGGGTAAGGGAGGGGGACGGGGTACTGCGTTGTGATTGGCTAACTCAAGGTCTGTTCTGTCTCAAGGTATGTTTTACGGCTCACAGGAGTGACCGAAATAAGACGGATATAAGCCTAATGTGTTGACAGACATCGGTCACCTGTTATTAGGAATTTAGTAATATATCGTTGGAGTCAGTACAAGTCTGACAGTCCCTCAAGTGCAGCCCTTTGTTGGAGGACTCATATGAAGATTAACCTCGTTAAAAAAAAACCGCTTTTCATATTTGTATGCCTGCTCTCCTAGCATTGATGATACTATGATGCTTTTGCCAATTTTATTAAGTGCAATGTCGATAGTAAATGCAAGTGAAAACTCTAGTGAATAGTTCATTTAGGTAGTCGATCAATTTCATTCCATAATCCTCGCTTTACAAGGTCCGAAATACAATATTGAATTGGTCCAGTTCACTGATTCATTTTGTGTGTTGAGGCAATAGACGGTAAGTTCAAAATCAGATTTCACACTAGAACATGTTCCTTATCACCAGCCTGATCTCACGCCCTTATAAGTTACCATTCAGCCGCTAAAGCGCTAAACAAGCGCGTACGTAACTTCAAAAAAAAGCGGCTAACTCACGCTCTATTAGTTGTCAACTAGCCAGAGAGAGCGATGGTGCGAGTAATCCAATTTGAAAGTTGTGCCCACCGAACCAGGCTATGTCATAATTAACTACTGGCAGGGGACAAAGTCATGAATAACTAAACCTTCAGACGTGAAACAACTGGCCATGTTGTGTGCTTTGTAATCTGACGTGGAATGAAAGAAAAATATAGTTTAAATGAGCTTGTTTGCAGGTGATGGAAGAATAACAGCTCGGGTTATATTGGGGGCGACAAATGAGGAAAGTTTTTGGTTCTGGTTAAGGAAAATCTCCTGCAGAGGTCCAACTGTCCAAACAGATCTCTGGAACGTTGACAGTCTCTTCCTCTTCACGCAGCAGTGGACTCATTTGTTAATTTTACCACTTAATACATAGAAAAATAAGTACGTAGCCTCTAGCAGATCATTCAACTAATAGGCGAAAGCAGAGATTTGTTTATTTGTTACACATTAACGCTAAATGGCTTCTTTAATACAATTTGATAAATAGGTTACTCGAAGATGCTTAGGGACTACTTCTTTTTGCATGAAACTTGAAAGGGGGGGAAAAGTCGCTGGAAAAAACTAGTGTGAGCGATAAAGATCAGTAATTTGCTTTTAATAAGTCATAAATTAAAATCCAGTAGTGGCAAGCGTGACTGCCAGTGGGTTCTAAAATTGATACAAAAGTTTTTTCCATACAATAAATGCCGCAATATGTACTTAAAATTTTTCCGTACGGTAAAATGCGGAAACCTTGCGCTAAGGACTCGGTTGGCGACAATGGCCTCACGTAGTCTGAATTTTGGATATAATCTTCTATACCTGAACAAAAGATTATAGTCGTGATCTTATATTAATTATTATTATTCACATTGTCAACTCAGGCACGAAGTTATCTTCAAACTAAACATTAAAATAAATTGTAGCTTTGTCGTGAAAATAAACTAGCTTTGGCATTACGCTAAAATATACTAAATTATTACTGACATACGTGCCACTTTCCAACGACCCATCTCAAACTAACAATAGCAACACATAGAAAGCTTTATAATACCGCAACGTAATGAACACTGTATACAAAGTGTTTGTTAAACTGCGAAAATACTGTTTTGAAAGTTGAGCTGTGTCGTTTGCACTTCAATGAGTACATTTATACTAATGCCTGCATATTTTATCTAACTCATTAGTACTTGACACATTATTGTTATACGTATAGACGATTCTACCGGTGTGCGGCACAAATGTTCGCTCTGGTGGCCAACCATGAACTCTTAAAGTGTGAGTCTTTAGACTGTGGGAAAGAGATGGCGCTTGATGACTCGTATCGCTCTGTCTCTTTCCCACAGCCTAAACTGGATCGCGTTAAGAGCTCGTGTAAAAGCCTCTGGTGAACATACTCGATCAAATACGATCTTTGTGCGCGAACGTAATGTATACCTAGAATGTTCGCGCACATTGCTAGACGTAATTTAGTGTGTTCGCACACCTCTGCCTGACCTGGAATCCGACCAGGATCTCTTGATCTCTTGCTCTGTAGTCGCAATTTTTATCATTAGACCATAGAGTCAGTCACTACTCACTTTTGTTATAACTAACTAGTGTTCTCGTTCAAAAACCGATTCGAGCTATTTAGTTCTAGTTCCCGTCAAAATTGAAACTATCAATGATGCATGCATTCATTCCTAAACGTAGATTTGTATTGTAAAATGGAATGCTCCCAAAAGACTATTAGTATAGACTATTCGGATAGAGTTACTATTAGAGATGTACCGATAAGTAGCCGACTAGTTGGGAATGCCGAATATCCGGCTTTATTTGAAGTCAGGAAATATTTGGCATTGGAAAACGCCAAATAGTTTGCGCGATTGTAAAATTGAGTGTGTACTTACAACGAACTACGAACATATAACGAACGAAACATACAAAATTTCAAGTAATTTACTCTGTATCTGAACCAATTATTGTAATAAAAATTAATAATTAGGTAATGTATTTAAGCAGACTACATTGATTCTAAAAGGTTTTCAGAGAACATTTTCGAAATGTAATATATAAAACATGTTCATTGGAAATCTGTTTCTAAGTAATTTAGCTGTATCACTATTTTTTGAAAATGTTTTCTGATAACTTCTAGAAGCCAGTAGTGTCGCAACGATGCGGCAGATGTATACTCTGATGCTGCTGTTTGCAGTCGTCAACAAACGCGTGCTTTTCGTCGTCCGTTTTGCAACAACTATTCGGCCAGTTGGCCAATCAGTCCATCAATAGTCATCATCCATGTAGGTTGTACTTTGAATGCGCGAAAATTCTACTCTAATATTACGTGATTTAGGGCGCTTTTACATTAGACGATAACGGTAACGACACAACATCGGTAGTTTCACACATTTCCAGGAAAAATGAGCGAGAGAGGACGATTTATGCCATTGTCGTGCGCCCATACTCTGTGTTACTTAGTGTAATAATTTCATAGTAAGTTTACTGCATTCTAAAATTAATATGTACTATGAAACAAAATGTTAGTAGGAATTGTCTCGCGAGGAATAAAGGATATGAGTTCTGAAATGTTTACATTTTATTTTGTATTTGAATCGAGCTTTTGGGAATTGAAAACAAACATACATTGTATTGGTTGCCTATTGTCTCTGGGAAGTCAAAAGAATACATTTTCCGGGAAGAGTTTCGCCGGCATTGTGTGAAATTCTGAGTATGCTTACCTACAGATAGCGCGCGAGTTGAATGCAGTCGGGGTCTGAGGTGAAGAGCCCCCCGCTACCCGCACGCCCCACCTCACGCGCCTGCAGTGTAGTACTTTGCCATCCTTGTCAACAGCACTACCGCATTCCTAAGCTCTGCATTCAACTCGCGCGCTTAGTGTACATAGTCACATTGTGGCAAATCCAGATTATAAATACACGAGCTTTTGCCTGCGGTTTCAGGGCGAGAGTACTCATTATTTTGATAATTTTATAGGTAACCCAAAAACCACAAGACAAACTCAATACTCAAATCTTTATTGCATTCCATATGTAACAAACTTAGATGTTAAAAATATAAATGGCACAAGATCAAATATGGACCGAATCGGGCACGCAAAAATTACGAGAGAGGAAGAGGGCTGAGTTACAATTTACTTAATTAAATCAAAATTAACATGAAATGTTTTTCATTTGGTAATAATTATAAATAAAACATTTTGTTTAATATTAAATTCTTAGAAGTTTCGCTTTATTATTATTTAACTAGATTTAACTTTTACTCTGATCACAGTAATCATAATCTCTTCAAACCAGAAACCACAAAAATTGCATTTCATTTTGAATTTGGGGGCATACAAGCCCCACTGCAAAATCCCACAAATACTGTCTGACGACGTTACAACTTAGAGCTCTTACACACGAGCGGCATGTTCCCAACGGCAGAGGTAACTGCAGCCGTCGACGGGTATCGGCGGCATGTCGACGGCTGCCGTCGACGCGTCGACGGTTGCCGCCGACGCGCGTCGACTGCTGCAGTTGTAGCGACGGCTGACGTCGACACGTCGACGGCTTCCGTTGACGCGTCGACGGCAGCCGTCGACATGCCGCCGACGCCCGTCGACGGCTGCAGTTACTTCTGCCGTTGGGAACATGCCGCTCGTGTGTAAGAGCTCTTACTACCCCTTTTTAAAACCAACCACGAGAACCAATTTCAAAAGGGGACTCCATACATATTTTTCCTAACAAATCTGCTTTAATATCCTTTTGATACAGTAGCCTATTTAGCTGGCTTTCCTTGGAAATAATGTGAGCCTCTACAAGGAAGTAGTTACGTTTATAGAAGAAAGTTCCATCGTTTGTTACACCTAGTCGAGAGTCATCCTGGGACAATTTTTAGTTTCACAGTCAAGTAGGAAAAAGTTTTATCTTGCCGGGATATGGAAATGTCTGCTTTTCGTAATTTTGCCGTCAGGTTTAGCAGCTTATTTGTTTTCTTTCGTTTCTTTGCAAGGTTTTGCTGTTTGAAATGTTGTTTTGTGGGTATCATTGGTTCGGCGCATGCGGCGGAGGGGCGAGACGGAGTGGGAAGGCGGGTCGCCGCCTTCGGCGAGGCAGTAAGGCTCGTGAAGGAAGGCCGGCGGGGGCCCGAGAGAGAGAGGACGGCGTCCTCCCTCCGCCCGCAACCGCAGTGGGGAACGCCCAACAGGCGCCGCACGTCGCAAGGAGATATCCGGCCACCGGAAGGCGCGGGCATGCCGGACAGCGAGTAAAGGGCAACTCGCTGTCGGGACCAGGGAACCATGCCCGGGTCGACGGCGCGTACGTGTTCCACGCGCGCCTCAAAGAGCTGTCAGCAAAAAATTGACGGGGCCCCCCTCATCAGAGGGCCAAAAAGCCTGCCGGGGTCGCGGGAGTTATTTCTATACCGTGACCCCGGAACATAAAGGGCTACTGAAGGACACCAGTGGATTTTAGTCAGTACAAGTCTGACGTACCTCCCGCCCTGCCCGGGGTTGGAGGTCTCATTTGATGATTTTACCACGAAAAAAAAAAAAAAAAAAAAAGGCGTTCAGACTTAGGCAAAAAATCTAAATTGAATGACGGAATTCATTCTTCACGTTTTTTGTTGAAATTTTATACTAAATGTTGGCTTAACCTATTTAACACAAATTGCCAATTTGTTAAAAAACATTGGATTTTCGAATTTTTAACAGGATCAAGTTAAGGTAACTAGGTTAGATCAACTATCGTCCTACTCGTTTGATCCATGATTTTTGATCCACTCTATATTTCGCATACATATCTTTCTCTGTTTTGTCAAAAAAGAAGTATAATACACTCGGCTTCATAAATTGGTCACACTAGTAACGAACGTAGGTGCTTTCAAGGGAGGCTAGCACAATTCCATCACGCGGACTGTATATTTTGCATATAACCTGTCTTCTCCTCCTGCATTATCTATTACAAATTACACCACTCTGCAAATATCCTCATTCTATCTGCAGGAATAATAGCTGCAGCACTCTTCTGGGAACCTAAATTCTACTGTTCATCAATTACAATCACGTTGAATCCCGATCAATCGTTCGCTTAGCGATCATTATCGTCCAATCGCTGGCTCTATTCGTCCTGTGGAAGCCCACATTCATCAGCGGACTGCAGATATTTACATAATGTTACTATTTACATTTACGTACCTACATGTGCACGATGGAACTCGTTGCTAGTTGCGCCGCACTAATCCACGTTGACCACTGAGGTTAGATTAAAGTTCACGATTTATGGGTCGTCGTCGTCTGGTAGCAATTTAACATGAGTTGTTTACGTTAGGAAAAAAATATTACTTCAGTAGACAGATAAAGGTTTCATGTTTTATTTTATGAGGTTTTGCAACCATATCAAATCTCTTCATCAATCTTTTTTGTGAGATGTGTTTGCTCTTGACCTTAGTCTAGGTCAGGAATGACTAAGGCAAGGTCGACGATAGAGCGAGCTTACCCAGAAGAAGCCTGTTCAGTCTAACTTTGAAGATATTAGGGCTGTATGCGTTCGGAAACACAGACGCAGGCAGAGAGTTCCACTCCTTCAGAAATACGAAATAAATAAAGCACGAAACGAACGTTTTAATTTTTAAGTAACGACAGACTTGCTTTTGACCACTATCTCAACTAACGGACACCGATAAAATGTGGTC
The DNA here is from genome assembly GCA_028554685.1 of Agrotis ipsilon. Taxonomy (NCBI): domain Eukaryota; kingdom Metazoa; phylum Arthropoda; class Insecta; order Lepidoptera; family Noctuidae; genus Agrotis; species Agrotis ipsilon. The sequence continues at coordinate 3,175,249 of CM052961.1, read as the reverse complement.
ACGATAAAGCACGCTTGTTAAAAATCACCTATTAGTTTGAACCCCATTCTGTACCTATTACGAAACAGAAACTCCAACTGGCAAACATACTCATACATCTCAATAACTTGAACTTACATTAATTATTATGTTCTCAATTAGTTGATAGATAGAACGACGTTACGAAATGTTTCAGAGATAGATCATTGTTACTTACATTAAGTGTAATAGGATAGCGCGCCATCAATCATTACTTTTCGTATCTGTTATAGACACAGAAATGATATACATTTTCCTCCTTTTCTTAGAAAGCACATGAGCATCTTTTAAAACTTCCAATTTCACGGAATCCATAAGAAAATTGCATCGCAGTATGTTAGAATACGTTCGGCAATTTAAAATAATGTTTGTTCACTATACGTATCGCGTATGCAGACGCGAACGGGAATCTCTTATAAATATTTGATACGGCTGAGCCAGATATTTGCCAAGCAACAGTAGCTTTAGGCAATATCGTCGAAATTTCAGAGCCCACCTTTGGGCTAATAGAATTTTCATTTCAATAGCAAATCGTTGAAGAGGGGACGGCCAGGCATAAATGGTAGACAAAAGAAACAATGTAGGAGGAAGGTAGGTAAGCCGATAAGATTGTTTCCTCACTTGTTTTACTACTCACGTCTTCGTAAAAGGTAAGGTTTCTGAAAAACATATAGGCACTGATGTAGACAGTCTGTTTTACGATAAAATAGCGATAAAACGCTACGTAAGGGTCAGTTCACACCTAGAAGCGACGCGACGTCGACGATACTGAAATATGTATTTTATAGTGTAAAGTTAGATTTTGAGTCGCTATTGGACGTTTTGGAACCGTTGGACATTTTGAGAATTGGACAATTTGAACCTGAACGATTAAATATATGAGATAGATGTGCGCTACATCGCATACGTGCGTCGCGTCGTCGGTGATATGTGTAAGTATCGTAAAGTTGGTTTTGAGTCGCTCTATTTAAAAGTGCGCGCAAAGTCGCGTCTTGGTCGCAAGACAATCTTCGGCCAGCGTAGGCGCTGCTTCTCAGAGGGCCAAAGCCTGCCGGGGTCGCGGGACTTATTCCATCACCGTGACCCCGGCACATAAAGGGCTATCGAGGGACACCGTGGATTTTAGTCAGTACAAGTCTGACAGTAGGGGTGGGAGGACTCATTTGATGATTTTACCTCGCTAAAAAAAAAAGCCGCGTCTTGGTGTGAATTGACCCTTATAGTTTGAAACTACGTTATACGTTGATTAGAGAAGCCTTCATTAACATTCGATTCCAAGAGAAACTGATCCGCTTTAAAACATTCGTCCAAACTTTATTGCTCAGTTAGTACAGAGTTTGGCAACAGGAACAGAACACGCCAGTAATTATAAAATATTCAACCTCTCGCATGTATTTTTCAGCCGTTTGTATGTACGTAATTAATATTTAAACTTGTCACCAAGTTGTACAAGCGGGGTACCCTTAATAATGAATTCTGGACATGTGTCCCATGCGCCCCTTTGTGGGACAAACATTACATTATGACGGGAACAACGAAATCAAAGACCTTGTTGGTGCATTGGTAATGAGTGCTCTCTTACAATTTCAAGGATATGTGTTCAAATACAGGGTTGACGGGATCTTGTGTTGATGATTCCTTTTACTATTTCGGGGAATAATTGTCATTATTCTGATTTCTTTAAGAATTCAAAAGAGTACGTAATTGAGTTACCACTTAAAAAGTTTGAATTTGATTATGGTATGGTTTGAATTTTAAAATACTCGAGTCTTGACTTCCATTAACTGCTTCAACAATTGAAACCACTTAGCACTCATCGATTAGAATGAATAATAATGAGGTAACCAAAAATCTATTTTATTCACTTAGATGAACATTTTGAATTTCAACCACAACTTGCATTTGACCACTAGTCGAAATGCGCCCATTAATTCATTAAATTCTAAGTTTACATATTAGTTAAACAGTTTCTTTATTATAATAATGCAATACTTTCAGCTTGGTTGTAATCTGTGCTTTTAGCATTCTTCATATAAAATTTAACGGCGGCAGATATGTTCATCCGCGTATTTTTCGTAAAAAGGTATAATTATAGTATCAATTATAATGAATGAATTAAAGCAGCGTTCATTAATTATTTACAACATAAACCAGTAAATACACCTCAACGCAGAAACCTGATATAAGCCACGCGAACAAAGCAAAAGCAAATGAACAAGAATAAAATAATACATTAAAACCAAATGTAACGGAAAAAGGAAAGCCACCTACCCGTAATCACAACAAAATATAATTCCCTCAAGACTAACTCATTAAATTTTATGGCAAATGTAAATTATTTTGTATGTTCTACTGAAGATAATATCCAAAATATGCAAACATTTACCGACTCTGTTCATTTGAAGGCTGAAACTCCACGTTGTAGTAAATTATTAATGTGCTTTTGCAAAGAGTGTACAAGTGTAGGAGAACTTAGGGGTTTGGTGCCTGGCTGTTGAAAATTTAAAAGGGAATACACGGGCGGTAGACTGGCGAGTATTCTCAGCGGTTATAGCATGTTTTCTGTTTAAGGGAGGGTTCATATCTGACGGACGACATCCGTCGAGCGTATCATCGAATGTTCTTTGACGCACTAACGTATCATCGGTTGAGTGTGAACGGTCAATTGTTTTTCTATACATGTGTCTGCTCTCGTGTTCCACGACCGATAATACGTGACGGATGTGTCGTCAGATATGAACCTCCTTAAGTCCTCCGTATCAAAGTCCGCGTTATTATTTGCAAGTCGGCTTCTTTGAACGCACCTCCGCTGTCCGCTGACTTCAAGACCGAAGTCTGAGTGGCCTGTGACAAAAATAGAATAGAATAGAATAGAAAATCATTTATTCGATATAGGACACACACACAGAAATAATAAAAAAATAAAATTAATTATACAATAACAATTTTGCTGAGCATGTCCACACCAAAAGGGTTACCAACTCAGCATAAGCTGGGCGAAAAACACCCAGCGCTGGTTTTCAGTTGGCACCACGCAGTGACACACGGACGAGGGTAGGCAAATAAAATAAATATTTAAATATTTTAATAAAAAAACAAATAAATGTGTGAAGGGAAAAGTGAAGTGTATTAAATACAATAAATAAAATCATATCCATAATTATCATAGCATAAAAACGTGTGCGATAAAAAAAAAATATATAAAAGTATTTTTAATAAAACACGCCTAGAATGACGCCACTAATGGCGCGGTAACCGACCAATAGGGAGCGCTGCTTGCGCCATGGCGCCAGACAGGCTCACAGAAATAAGAAACTCGCTGCCGTAGGTGCGACTAAAACTTAAAACTCCGCTTTTTGATGATAAAAATAAAGTGGTTAACAAATTCCTAACAGCAAAATTAGGACACAGTTAAAAATGGAAAGAGTAAAGGTGTAAAAGTGCAATCACACAGTTCCCGGCAACACAGACGCAGACCCAAACGAGCTCACCAGAAACAGCTCAGCTTGTAGCTCGCCCTTTCGTTACCCAGCATTAGGTACAATAATGGTGAGTCAAAGTTTAATCATTCAAATAAATACGTTTAACAAATAACATTCAAATTAATTACATTCAAAATTAAATTATATCTGTTTCATTAAAATAATTGTAAATTATAAAATTGGTGATTCTATCATTATAATGCAATAGCTGTTCTAGTACGAGAGCTAGGGCAGCATTGCTATTCGTAAATGAAGAGTGAATTAACTTAATTATTTATTATGATATTATACGTGATATTAAAATTCTAAATAATAATAAAATATACCATTCATATATTTTATTTATTTAAATAAATGATTTGTCAATATTAATATTTTCAAAATTAATTTGCGAACACAGAATAAAATGCTTAAGTCTGATTTTAAAAGTATTTAAATTGTTTAGGTCCCTAATCGGTGGAGGAATATTATTCCAACATTTGGAGGCTGCGTAACGAAAACTACCTCGAAAAGCTGCAGTACGGTGATGTGGGGTAGCCAGCTGTTGGGCGCAATGCCTGGCCTTGCGCTGCCGGTGATCATTTATCCACGCCAGCTTAGAGTAAAGGTATGACGGACATTTATACTTGATGACGCCGAAAAGAAGACAAGCTAAGTGCAGTTTCCGACGTGACTTCATTTTTAAAATGCTGTGTTTGTTCAAAAACGGTGTAATATGGCTCCTTGGTGGGACGTTAAAGCAAAATCGAGCACAGGCATTTTGAACTCTTTGAATAAGTCTAACGGTACGAGCTAGGAGGCGAGGTCCTACAACAGTGTCAGCATAGTTGAGTTTAGATAGAACCAGACTTTCAACGAGTTGTACACGGAGTTCTTCACTTAAAAATGGGCGCATTTTATATAATACTTTTAAGCGATAGAAGCAATTTTGCACACAATTTGCAATATGAGCCTCAAACCGTAGCTCTTGGTCCATAATCAGTCCCAGATTTCTCGCCTCGTAAACACGATCAACGCATTGACCCATTACGGCAACGTTTGCAAGAGTACAATCGATTCTGTCTAGTTGACCTTTAGAACCAAAAAGCATAAATTTAGTTTTGGAAGGGTTTAGTAATAGAGAGTTCTGTTTTGACCAATCCACTATCCTCTCCAGATCCTCGTTTATCAATTTCACCGCATCACCATATTGTTCAGGTTTAAAAGAAATATATAATTGAATGTCATCAGCATAGATATGAAATTGAGTATGTTTCAAAATATTAGTGATATCAGCACTATATAGAATAAACAAAGGAGGGCCTAATATCGATCCCTGCGGAACTCCCTTAACCACATCTGCCATACTAGAGAAAATGCTAGATCCATTTAAATCCCGAATTTCAACAAGCTGTTTACGATTGCTTAAATAACTTTTAAACCACGCAACCGTAGATGTGTCAAAACCATAATACGTCATCTTTGAAAGTAAAAGAGACAAATTAATGGCGTCAAATGCTCGGGAAAAGTCCAGCAACACTAACAGGGTACAACAACCCTCATCCTGAGCCGTCAATATGTTGTCTGTGACATCTAACAGAGCTGAGGTAGTACTACGTCCCTTCCTGAAACCCGATTGTGCATCCGGTAAGATGTTGTTTTGCTCAAGGAATGTAGTCAGTTGGGAATTCACTACTTTTTCCAGTACTTTTGACAAGAAGGGTAAAATACTTATCGGCCTTAAGTTTTTAATAGTGCTTGGGTTCGCGAGCTTAGGAATAGGACGCACAACGGCTATTTTCCACAAGTCAGGAAAAGTAGATGTAGAAATGGAATTGTTAATAATAGAAACAAGGATATCTAGGGTTTGAGGAAGTGTCAGGAAAAACATGTCAAGCGTTATATGGTCAAAACCTTCAGCATTAGATTTGAATTTTAATAGAATTTTAATAATGTCAGATTGGTCCACAGTTCTAAGCGAGAAAATACCTTCATTAAATCTATGAGTTTCATAGTAAGCCATACATGACACTGGTGCCACATTATCACCTGGAATATTTAAAAAATGGGAGTTAATTTTATTTGGGTCATTAAAATGAGAGGGTAGCTCAGCCACACTTTTGAAAGGTAATAAAGTAGACTTTAGATTGTTCCATAATATTTTCGGCTGGCGTATTTTACTATTAATATTTTGTTTGAAATAAGCTACCTTTTCGTGATATATGGATTTTCTCACTAGACTTTTTAATTCTTTATAATATAATAGTTTACTTTCCGAATCCAAGTTTCGACAACGCACATGTGCCTGATTGCGTAAGCACATCATAAGCCTGATATTATCTGTTATCCACGGAAATGACCTTTCTTTAATCATATGAGTTCTAAAGGGAGCATACTTATCGAAAAGTGCGATGATATTTGTGTTGAGATAAGCCACCATGGCATTTACATCGCCCAACATAGCTGCAGCTTGCCAATCCATTGAGGCCATATCTTCCGTAAACTTCTCCAGCGGTATATTTTTTAAATTCCTACTAGATATAATAATTGGCGGTATCTTCTCTTTTTTAAAATTAAAGACGGCAGTAATAAAAGCATGTGCACTGAGCGCACCTATCCAGTCCACCTCCACTTTTCGAGCCTTCATGTCAGTACATATAAGGTCTATAAGACTCTCGCTAGTGGAAGTGAAATGAGTAGCAGATGTCACCAATTGACTTAGATTGAGAGTATGTAGAAACACATTCAATTTAACCATTTTTGAGTCTGTTTGATTGAGACAATTAATGTTAAAGTCGCCTAAAAGAATAATGTGTTTGCAAGACGTTAAGGAATTTACTGACAAAGTTAACGCGTCCAAAAATAAATCAACATCCATCCATGGCGGTCGGTAAGCAGTGCCTATAGCGATTTTGATACCATTTCTGCTAAGAGTAAGCCACATTTGTTCGACTGAATCGTGTAAAGAGTCAACCGGGTGGGCGTGGGTACGCACCTTTATTCCGCGCTTGATGTAAAACCCAACACCACCGCCGCGGCCGCCGCGTACGCTCACGGGCCGCGGTACATGCCGCAGCCGGTAACCGGGCACGGCGGGCGCGCGTCCCTCTTCACCCGTTCTAAGCCAGGTCTCGTTTATTGCCATTATGTCGACATCATGACGTTCTAATGCGGCAATAAACTCATCATGATTAGTGCCCAGTGAGCCAGGATTGAGTAATCCTAACTTGAGATACTTTGCACTCATTACAATGTTTCATAACGCAACACAATGCAAACAAGAGAACACTTCCATACAAAGCGGTTGCAAATAGTAAACGGTTGTTCGTAATACACATAAAAAAACGTAAATAAAGGCACACGTGTGAAGTATGTGTTAAAATAATTTTTAAATAATGTTGTATGTTGAATTAAATTAGTAGTCTTAAACGTGAAAGCAGGCCGAGACGCTAGTAATACATACATAATGGTACAAAAGTGAAAATATAACAAATATTTGATATGGGTAGATATAGGCAACATCATACGTGTGTCACCACAGGAAAAACCAATCAAAACAATGCATCCTTTAGGGAGGACATGCTGCAGCCAGATAAAACAAATAATAATCAATAAAATATTAAAACAAAAGACACCAGACAAGGGTAAATAACATAGACTTAACACGGAGTACATTTTTAACTTAATAATTATCAAACCCGTCAAACGGTGGCATCGCCAAAAATTCGAACCAAATCATTATCGGAACGAATGCGCTGCGGGAGCACACCATCCGCCTTTTTAACATAAAATTATGCCTCTGCCCAGCCTCGCGCGATTTAAAAAACAAAGAACCATTTACCGGCGTTAGCCGTTCATTAACATAAAACCTACTAGACGGCCCGTGCAGTTGTAGGTCCACCGTAGTCAGCCCGCGTCGCACGCGCGTCGCTCGCAACAGTTGATCTCGAGTAGCGCGCCGCGACAGTCGTACAGCGAGTGGGCGCGACCGCGGCTCCGCTGCGTCAACACTGCCACTACTATTAAAGTTACGGCGCACCATACCAATACGCTCCACATTTACAATATCGCGCTCGTCGACTTCTACTCCCAGTTTTGAAGACACCAGCTTTAAGATGTGTATTGGGCTCTCGTCCTTAGATTCCGGAATACCGCTTATCGTGACGTCATTGAGCAGTAGATCTTGGTCGCGTTCATTAAGCTTGATCTTGAGTTCAGCAATAGTTTCCTCTAAATGGTCACACGACGATGGTTCCTTTTCTCCCATCCGGTTTTCTAGTTGGGAGACCCTGCTCTCCACAGCATCAACACGTTCCCTGCAGACACCGATATCTGTTCTTAAAGTGGCCATTTCATTCCGGAACTCACGCAGCTCCACTCTCATACAACAAAGTTCTTCACGGAAGCAGCGAATCTCGTGGGCTATGTCGAGCTGCCCAGTCTCTGCTGTACCCGGGGAGCAAGGCTGAGATGATAGGCTGATGACCTCTGGCGCAACTACCGTATTCTGATTCTCCGGTACAAGCTGACGACCTGAAACGGGCTGCATCACATTTTGCTGACTGCTGAGTAAACCACCGACAGGCGGGCCCTGGACAGGTGTAGCGGAGTTGTCTGACCTCGGTAACTTGGCCTTGCATACCGGACACAACCAGTTAGGCGGCACTTTCGTCGACGCAACACCAAGGCAGATAGGATGGTAAGACCCAGGACACTCGGAACAACGAACACCATTGGCCGCGGCAATGAATTTTCCACAGGTGCCACACTTAGCCATATTCAAGTGTTATTGTTTTGCGGTTCTAAACAAAGACTATGTTATAATAAACTAGTTTCGTAGTACAGCTAATGTGTCACAGATGGCGCTGTCTGTATCTAATTTAGGTAGTTCAGGTTTTTTGTTATCAGCTGGCTAGGTTCATTTAGCTACAGTGAGCCTGGAAAGTCACGCAACACAATTCCGTCCGCTACTATCACTGCACTTCGTTGCACTTTCACTGCGACTTTGTCCATAAATTTGGTTTTTATTTTATCAAAAGTATTGGGTAGGTGGGTGATTTGCACTTAGATATTGATTACTTTTGAATTCCAATTTTACCACAATAATACTCTATACTGTCACTGCACTTCAATGTATTTTACTTTTTGGATTATGTATATGCACATCAACAATAAAAGTTTATGAGAAATAAACTATTTGTATTTTTATTCAACGAAACTGTATGAGCTTAAATCAGCTGTTACCCACGTCCGTGACGTCACTGAACGTCAAAAAAGACATTGTAATGATGTTTAATCAATTTTTTAGGCCTTGCTTTAGTCCAGAAGATGACTTCTTTACTTATATTCAGTTAAACGGGATATACTTCCTGACTTTAGATTATAAGCTTTAGTAAAGGAAGAAACACTGCATTGCTTTTTTATTGTCAACTATAAAGTAGACGATTCCATTGTGCCATTTTGGCGTAGAGCCTAGAGCACCAATACATCGTAGTAAGTATATTTATACAAAAAGTCTCAATCTAGGTATCCATTTCCAATGCAGTATCGTCGAAAGTAATCCGTTTAAGTACTTCTTTCTGACGCCGAATTTCATGAACAAATCTGAAAGTTCACAAAGCGACACTTATCTCTTAGGACAATCATGGTGAGGGTCAGCATCAGGGGTCGGTTAGGTTAGGTTGAGGATCAGCGCTAAGGAATTTAGACACTTCAGTCAGCTTCGCCATTTATATAGGCTAGATAGGCCATCACCTATCATTACGTCTTTAAACGACAGTGATTCCACTGTGGAAAAGAGACAGAACTATATAAGTTTTCTATCGCCATCTCTTTCCCACACTGAAACTGGTAGCCACCAGATCACGTTTAACTGACTAAAATCGACTCTTGGAGGGAGAAAAATACCTAAAGTGACTTGACTACCTTATAATTTTTGTTGGTTTCTGGTTATAAAAAAAATATCTATATACCCATATATACCTTAAATATAATATTCCGTGAATTTAGTCTGTCCTATTTTCCTCCCTACAAGTGACACTCCAAACAGATTTACTACAATGAGCGCTGATAACACTTGACAAGACGCTTGCCCATCGCCATCGTGCAATAAAGTGATAGCCCCTGTACACAATGGCCCACGTTGGCTACATGTCAACGTCATCTCGACAATATACTGAAGATATATCAACAGGAGTAGCACATCGGTTCAGTAAAATATTATCGGGTTCAAATAATTTTACCGAATATTTTTTGGTCAACCGGTTTAACAAAAGATATATAAAGCAAGTTTTAATAGATCTCCCACTATGTAACACCTTAAAACTTGCACTTTACCGAGTAAAAACTGTGTCACACACACCGCAGGACTATCAAGTAACCGTGACTTGGAACGTAAAGGGCTATTGAAGGACATCGTGGATTTTAGTCAGTACAAGTCTGACAGACCCTAACCTACCTACATCAAAATCCTTTCAACCGTTCACCATCCATCCATACAAAGATCCAAACTTTGGCATTTATAATATTACGTAATAGTAACGATTTCGGCCATGAAAACGATATCGCATCGTAAAAATGAAAGCCTACTGCAGAAAATGGCTCCTTTAAACTTTTGATATTTGAAACTTGCATTACTACAGTCTTAACCAGAACTTAAACGTGTTTGAACTCGGGATCCGTACGAGATAACCTTATTATGTAACTGCAATCGATTGAGAGAAACTTTATTTACACTGAGAAGGTATCCGTTTCCTATATCCATTTTATACTAGACTCATGTGCAAGCAACATAAGTTAATGCCGATACCTGAGTTGTGAGATATTTTGTGTTAGGATATTTGTACATGCGGCTTCTCACGACGGCGGCATTAAAACACAGTGAGCCGCAGCTTACTCCGTGTGAAGCTAGCATCAGGTATTCCCATTTAAGCACGAGAAGAAAGGAGACATTTGACCGTTTTTTTATTAATAAAATAGGTCAAATTGTCGAACTGCACTAGTCATCATCATCATCCATCAGCCTATAGGGCGTCCACTATTGAACATAGGTATTCCCATAATTCTAATGGGGTCTTCATCAGATCGTCTGTCACCTTATAGGTGGATGTCCTACGCTGCCTTGCCTTGCTTGAATCCATTTAAGTACGATAGTTTTTTTCTTAGGAGCCCCGACCATCAGTTTTGCATGCTATGTAGCGTGCACAGTGCCACGCCAATAGTTAAACAAGGTATCTGTAGGCAACCCTTGGTATTGGTGGAATTAGACAATACAAAATTAAATATGTAACCGTTTGTATAGGAGATTACCACCAGGAAAGACAACTCTTGAGTTTTTTTCGCTATCTGGGGTATTTTTTCGCGATGTAAATACTAGTGTCGATCAAGGCATAGGTACTCGTAACATAAAGGTCGTGGTATCGAAATTTTTACTGATTCGATATCATATCCCTTCTGACGACGCTTTCGAACGCACGATTGATCGCAATTGCCGACGCTTTGAAAAGTTATTTGAAGAGTACATATTGGAACCAGATAAGCACACGCTTCATATTTTTCCTTGGTATCTATATCTCAAAGAAACTTGGAACTATGATATTATATTATTGAAGGTAAGAACTTCTACATGAATATTTACCGGAGGGTAGACTTTATGAAATACAAAAAAAAATGTGTTGTGATTCTAGGACAAACTGGTCTGTAAAAATGTTGCTTACCAATTGCTTGCTCAGTATTATATGTAACTATTACTGTTACACTGCAAGTGCAGCATACAGACATACATAAAATTGTGCCTTTTCCCCAATGCATAGAATTTGGTAGAAACGATAGAGGGCCACCTGTTTTGGCTTGGTCATTAAATTAGTCCTCCCACCCAGGGCATAGGGTTTTGATCCTCACATGAAAAAGAACCTTTTAGATCACACAAACCCTTGACAAACGACAATTTGTCGAAGTATCATTTATTAATTCTGGCCATAGTCTGCATATTTTCAAAAAGTGGCGTCAAAATCTTGACATCACTAACCGTTTAGCTGAAAATAATGGGTACCTAAAAAATACAAAAGCCCGTTACATCGGACGCCCAACGCTTCATATGTCCCTGCCCTTTATGGGAGGGCCAAATCAGGCCGTAACATTTTATACGCCATTCCTTTGACTGAATCCAGTTTCCCATACGATTTAATTTTTGATTAGATTGTTACATGTTCCAGCTCGTAGAATTAGCAAAGTTTTAGTGGTATAAACGCTGAAAGTTCGCCCTCACTTCTCCAATTTTACTCATGTCTTAAAAACGAAGCTTACCTTAGCGTTTCTTAGGAATTTAGGCTTTTTTCTACGGCGCCTCTGAGTAGACAATTGATTTTTATTGTTATAACTTCGTTGGGAAGGCTGGGGGTGAAATTTGGGACCAATGGACTGAAAAAATAAGTGTTTGCTGTGTTGAAAGAGCACTACATACCTGGCTAATCGCGTTTTGAAAATTGCGGTATTCTATCAGACGTATCTTCTGTATTTTCCTTTTTGTCTTTTGGGCATTTTAACAGCAATAGCCCTAATTAGATCGTTTTTTTATGATTAATTTTAGGGTGTCAAAATAAAGCTTTTCCTTAGCGCCTTTGAGTCTCACTACAAAGAACAGGATATTTGTCTTAACCAAACTCTGTTTGGGACATATTTATTACAAGAGAGAAACCAAAACTAAATTCCGTAATAAATTCAACCGTAAATAATGTGCTGAAACGGCGATAAAAAGCGCTTTTGTCGCTTTAAGTATGAAATATACACATCAACTTAAATATACAGAAGGGTACTATGTACTTGACAGTCAACGAAGTTCATTACCATGTAAGTCTACTGTCGTCTACATGCGTACTTTTTGTCTATTCTAGCGTTTTCAAGCTTTGATATAGGTTGATTTCATTACTGTTGGCTTGGCCCCGACTTGATTGTAAAAGGCCTCGCGTTTGGAAGGATAAGTATCTATGTACTGTCTAGTTCGTCATTGATTATACGGGCTGATCTTTCGAATCCTGTGTTAGTTGAGGGAAAGGACTTTGTACAATTTAAGCTACGTTTGATTATGTAGGTTCATTGACTTAGTATGCAGTATAGTCGACCTCGTATCTTGACTGCTATGGTTAAAATTAACTTGCACGTCTTAAATCTTAAGAACATGACTATCACTACAGGCGTTTTCTGACGAGGGTTAAAAAAATCTGTACCTACATTTTTTCTGCCAACAGTGTCGCCATTTTTGAGCTTAATTTAAGCGTTTTAAAGTATGTTTCTATAGCTTCGGCACCTCGGCCGCTATGCGACCACCACTTGTAGCATGAGAATTTTTAACAAATCTGAATATTCGGCCAGTTTTGACCAAACTTTCTTCTTGGTTGAAACTTCTTCGGCCAAGCGACAAGCTGTAGTGCGTTCCCCAAAAACCAATATGCGGTATGTAGTTTGTATTATTTAGTCAAACTTCATAAAACTATTTCTTGGCTACCAGTTGGCTGTTGCATGGGAACTAAGTTGAGGTGACTATCATTTATGTCGCCTATTCGACCAAGCTTATCATTATAGTTGTGGGTAGAGTTCAAGGGCCTTTGGCAATTTCTGTTCATGTTAGGATGCATTGAATAGCACACGCCACCGTGCGGCTATAAAAAGAACTGTTGTTTATTTCTTTATATTTAATGTTAAATTAGCAATCACGAAAAAGATGCCATTTATAATTTTACATCGGTCACATAATCTGATCAATCGGAGCTTTTTGCTTACTAGTCACCGGCTGTTCCTCAACTTAAAATAGTTATTAGGAATTTCTCCTATATCGTGGGTGCGTTTACAAACATTTAAACTGACACATAATCAGCCAAACCCAGACCAACTACTTATAGATCATGCGCCAACGCCGCCCTATGTATGACGAACAGCACAGCAGTTATTCGTTCGTCCACTGCATCGGCCGTACCGTCCCACAATGATTAATACGGCCGTCTATTCAGTACATTTCTAATAGGAACCCCTTATGTATCAGCTAAGGAACACACCGAATAATCCTGGGGGGATAATCAATAAACCAGATGCATAGTTAACGCATCTGTGGGTATACAGTGGGAGGTTTATACTAGTACCCCGTTAAGGAAGCTCTGGGCTCTGTGTTTACTGCGTTGCTTGGTTAGATTAATAGCTATCGGCTTGGGCATTTCCTTCCCTCTCCGTTGAGACATGAGACAAATATTTATTGGAGAGAAAATGTGGGAACAACTAAATATGTTTACCACCATATACATTTATGTCCGTTTAGCTTTAACGCAATATTGATTGGCTTTTTAGACAGTTCATCAAGCTGTGTGAGGCGTTACACAGAAAGCATGATAAGCTGTTGGTCCCGGTTGTCATTATACGGTCGTTAGAGGTAGTCAGTGGCCCGTAAGTCTTGACAAGAAATATTAACTGGGATGTGACAAAATAATATCCAATAACTGCGTTGCCATGTAAAATACTACTATTTAGATACTCGCAGTGACACTAGATCGACTCTAACATTATTAGTTTTATTATTCATCATCATCATAAATCGGCATGTATTATCCGCTACTGGACATAAGTCTCCCCACTTATAGCCCGGTCTTGATCTTCCCTCATCCGGTCTCTGCTGGTTGCCTTTTGCAGGTTGTCGCTCCACCTGTCCTGGCCTCTCTATTGATAAGTATAATTAGAGGCAATTACATTAATCGCAGATCTTCATATGCGTTCAACACATATCGTTAAACTCGGCAATAAATAAATAAATATTCCACAACTATCACACAACGCCATCTAGTCCCAAGCTAAGCAGAGCTTGTGATAAGGGTACTAGACAACTGATAAATATACTTATATATTCTTAAATAAATTCATATTATAGATAAATTACACCCAGACACAGAACAAATGATCATGCTCATCACACAAACATTTGTCCTGGGTGGGAATCGAACCCACGACCCCCGGCATAGCAGTCAGGGTGAACCACTAGACCAAAAGGCCAGTCGATTAATGATGATAATGATTAATAACCATTCCAGTTAGTAATCATTAACAGACTCGGACCACAGATTACTATAAACACCAATAAAATCTACCAGCACGAAATAATCGCGATATTTCCACCTAGAGAACTAACCGTCAAATTAAATATAGGGCAACAAAAATCTCGTTATAACAGATAAATAAACTGTCATAACAATGTTTTCTAGTCCACTAGGTGTCTACCTTCCTGTGCGAGGAGATAACGAGCTTATACCTCCCCTACAGTCACATTTATTTTATTTCCGACATTCAGGAACTATGTGACCTTTTTATCTCGTTATAAAATTATACGGAATACGTAATTAAAAATGCGGATGAGGTGATTGCATGATTTTATGACGCTAAAAAGCCATTCTTCTAGAAGTGATTATTTTCGTGGATTACCAGAAAAATCATTAGTTCTTATTAAATTCTTAAAATAATTACACGCACTGAACCGTATTAAATTAATTTCATATTATGATCTCACCGCGAGCATTCACCTGTAATGTGACGTTACAGATTCGAGCATGTCATCGGCGAAGGAGAACAATCGAGCATCACAAATCACAATGCGCACGTTGAATCAAACTGTACTATAATGTTACATTACACGTGAACACTCCCGGTGAGGGAGCGCGTAGCGCGATCTTTGCATTAGCTCATTGCTGCTTAAAATTCTCTACGCTTACAGAAAACATTTAAAATTATCTCTTTTATTTTGGCATACAGGAAAGAGATAGATGATCCTACAGTATTGTCTTTTCTCCTTCTATAGAGCATGGTAATTTGATAAAGACCAGGAAAGTTCAGTCCTCTCTATAAGGCCCGGTTTCTGGGAGATGTATGTTGGAATAACCAATTAGATTTCCACATCTCCGCTTAGCTTTGGTGAAAATCTGATGGATTATTCAAACATATCTCTCGTCTGCGCTTCTCTCCGCTTTGGTGGAAACCGGGCCTAAGTCTATAAATATTTTGTGAACAATTTCACGATTCCCTGTACAAAACTGTGAAACAAATGAATATTGAAATGATGAATATGAATTTGTTATGATATGGCTATTTGATTTGTAGTATTTTTCATATTATAACATCACTAAGAGCCTCTGCACACCACGTTAAAAAACGGCGGTGACAGACGACGGCGCGTTTAAAAAACGTGGTGTGCATAGGTCCTGAAGTGGCCTTTTTAGGCCTGCTGGCCGATAGGTAAAACTCACAACGAAAATCGACCTTATCTACTACTAGTAAAGTAAAAGCGATGTCAATATCGTGTGATTGACTGTGCCTATAAGTAACTAATGAGAAAAAAGGATTCTCTTCGAGCTTATTGGATCAGTCCGTGATAGAAAGGGACCTGGAAACTTTTTACTGTCTCTGTCTATAAAAGATGTCGTCAAAGAGTTCTTACTGTGTTTCATTTTGGATTTCAAGGTTGTTCTTAGAAAATAATTCTGTATTCTGAAGTTGTGTTTTGAGAATAGCAGAGGGGTCTGACGCATTTGGTGCACTTCTCAAATGGTACACTTCGCAAATGGTGCACTTCACAATTGGAGCACTTTTAAAAATGAGTGAATATTTGGAATAATTGTGTAAAACTGAAATAATATTTGGTTTTGCATAGGTAATTTTCTTAAAAATACACTTAACAAAATAATTTTAAATTAACTCTACGTTATTCCCACTATAACATTTTATTTTTTTCTAAAATAAAAATTTCAATCACTATGAGCCTAACAATTCCTTCCGCTCCAACCTCAGGAAGAACTCATTTGATATTTACCACCCCAAAAAAATACTATAATAAACCACTTAACAGTAGGTTTTTTTAAAGGCCTAGTAAAATTAAATTTTGCCAACAATAATAACTAAAGAAAAGTTAAAACTTTGATTTTCAGTGAGCTACCAAAAACATTCTGCCATTGATAAAATAATGTCGTAGCAAAAATTTACTTTGAAATCGACTGTTCCAACCATTATATAAATGTATACTATTATATTTTATAATTCTCATTCCGTTACTAACACATCAGTTGCCAGGAACGACAATTAATTAATTTCACAAAATAGAACGTTATTAACAAAATATTCCAGGCATTAATAATTAAAATTATAATCACAACAATTATTCAAAAACAGAAATTCCTGTGTGTCAAATACTAAAATATTGAACAAGCTACACACAATGAATAATGTTCGCGTAAACATTGCAATAAGGCTCATATTTGCGTAACTTTCCGGATCATAAACTAAAGACCATCATTAATCAGTCTTTTTTCGGTAAAAGCGAGAACGATATATCTACAGATCTTTATATTTTCTGTTTCACAGCCAGATCAGTAAGAGAATAATACATTGGGACAGAAATCAATAGGAATAATTTCAGGAAAAACGATGTTCTAACACACTTCAGCACGCGCAAATTCTTGTATAATTTAAATATAAGGAACCTTTGAGGACCCTTGTAAGCATCGCTGAAAAAATGAACCATTTTCTGCCTTGACGGTATGGAAGTTTTAGAAGCAGATAATGAGCAGCGTTTTTGTATTTTCAAATTGATTGAAATAATACGGCCGCCTCATTATCATTAATTGAATTTTTACATTTTCACATAGTGGTTAAAAAAATTATCCCATGAAATTAATTACCAGGATTTAATTTTATCATACGTCCTAAACTATGACATATAGGGTGTGGTATGAAAAGATCAACCACTAAGATGTTATTTTAACCTATACCCTAAACCAGGTCTTTTTTATCCTTAAGGAAAATTGAAATCATGCAATGTTTGACCTTTCCAAGGAAAACTTACTTTTACATGAAAAAATTTGATCTTTATTATTTATCGCTTTACATTTTCCCCCTTCATTTAATTTGCCAAGGCAACCCCTGATGTCAATCGTCTTCCCAAGTTTATATGAGACTCAACTCGACCTCAAGTAATGAACTTCAAACTATTTCAACTACCCAACACGCCATCTGGAAATCAATTAACTGTGCTAGCTCTTGAACTTCCAGCATATGGATCTGGTGTACCAATTTACCAACGACCGTCACGCCTTGCAGGCACCAGGTCAACCATGTAGATTGGTTTCGAATTGGATCGAAGGTAAGCACTGACCTTTCGGAATACCATTCAACATAGTTCCCGAATGTAGACTGTTCATCTTTTAAAAGGTTTTTTTTTAATTGTGACGTTAACCACGCCTTGAAAGTTATCTTCAAACAATCCTTGACTCCGATGAGAATTTTCTTACGCAACTTTTCTGTGACCTTAGGGGATAGTTACCACAAAACCGATACCAGTTGTATCCAATTTGTTGTTAATATTACTTATTAAAGTCTCAGAGTCAAGATTTATGGATTTATCTTCAAAAATAATGGCACAAACTTGTCATTATTTCAGAATTTCAATTTTCTCACCTTAAATAGAAGCGATGAATTTACAAAAAATCTTCCTTTTTGTACTAAATTACATTCTTCTAAACTCAGCGGTTTAGGTTTTGTAATGTTAATGAAGAATTTTAGCTAGATTTGTGACTTAAAGATTCCTAGGACGACTTAATCGATCAGCCATTCTGGCCTGAGTCTATATCTAATTAACTTAATGATCTACTTGAATAAACATTATGTAGATTTCTGATTATGCCAGCGTATCTGATTAACTCATTGGTTCATTGGCATCGAATTCTAGGGCATGTCGGACTACTAAGAGATCCTAATTAATTAATCCTACTTGTTCAAATATCTGGAAGAAATACTGCTACATAATATTTCGCTTCTCGCCAGAATATTAGTTGTGTTTATTTTTATGTTAGTACAGATTCCCTTGTACATTCATTTAATCTTCGTGTTTACCTCTAGAATTACAGCAACATAATAAATGAACATAAATGTTAACCTACTTGGATGATTCATTAATATTTTTCTACATTTCCAACGTTTCAAGCGCTTTTAAGTTAGTCCTTCACAACCCCGACCGCTTTAAAGTGCCGGAAATACTGGTATAAATGCAAACGAGAAGAGTGGGACTTAAAAAAATACCGTTGAAAACACTAAAAGTTATTTCATTCATGATATGGGTAGTTTCACCGACAGCGTTTTTAGAGTTTCTTCGCGTGAAATCACTTTGTAAAATGGATTCCTAAGACCATTTTAATTTTTTTCGTGTAGTAAGGAAGCTACCTCATATGAAGGCACTAGTATTTAAGAGGGCTATCACACGTTTCCTTGTTTTTGTGCAAGGTTTTGAACCTTATTCTGGGTAGGAAATAGCCACAAATTAAAAAAAATGTATTCACGAGAAAGTTTGATTATTTCTGCGTGGAGTGTATTGAAAACATTTTTAGATTTGTTAACATACATGAGTAAAAACCTTGTCTCTGCAAAGGATGTTTCATAAAATTCTACTTTTTGTCATACTTTGGTATTGAATTACATAGAATTTATAATAGTAAAATAACATTTGAAAATGTCCATGATACATCTGAAAGTTTATATTTGGAGTGTATTAATCAGATTTTTTTTTTCATTCAGAAATACAGCAAAAATAATTCTGGAAAACAGGAAGAATTTGTCATTTTTTCGTCCGAAATTATATTTTTTATCTATCAATATTTACTGAATATTCAATCAAAAAGTATTGAATAACTAAGGTTACTATGTTAGCTTGCATTAAAAAAATAATTAGCGCATTTAAAAGTAAAATAATAGTATAAAATAATTAAAATATGCAATGACAAAATTCAATATAAAACCAAGAACGGTTTGTTCTTTGATTTAGACAGCGCGAGGCGCTTTCAGAGTGAGGACGTATCGCTCCCGACCATTTTGACATTAGTCACGTAATCATTAAAATTTAAAATACACGCCACCATTCATGACCTTTAGACGCGGCGCTAGTATCTTTGTTATAACATCAAATTCCATATGAAACATGTAGTATCTCGAATTTTCCGCAGGTCATGAGTGGTGGCCAGTAATTTTCCCAATCGCCAAGGATGCAGCGTGACCAACCTTTTTTGATACTAGCTAATATTTTGAATTTATTTCATTCTGATCTGTTTGCAATGTAAACATATATATAAATGTTGATTGTATTTTCCCTAGATTCGAATGTGGATATGATTCTAGATAATGAATGTAAATAATTCTGATAGCTTTTTTTCTGAATTGGTAATTAAATGTAATCAGAATTCAGACTTGTCAACTTCCCAAACTTCCAGTTCGGTTGAATAATATAGTTCGCTGCGGACCCACCATACCACCGGCCATGCCGTGTATGCCATGCAGTGATATGGCTTTTTAATACGTGGTAAAACCATCAGATCAGCTCTTCCACCCTTGGATGGATGGGAGGGACATTCAAACTTGTACTGACTAAAAACTACGGTGTACTTCAATAACCCCTTGCGATCCGGGTGTATGGATATCTGATAAGACAGTCCCGCGACGACGGCAGGAATTGGCTCTATAACGTGCGCCCCGAAAATCTGTGAAAAATTAATCCGTACCCCTAGCACGAGTTTTCACAATTTTACTTTACAGAGTCTTTCCAGTTATTAAAGTGTTTTTTATGAAAAAATGCGGTATTTCGTTTTGGCAGCTGCATTGTATTTTTAATTTTTTTTTGCGGTATAATCATCAAATGTGTCATCTCGAGACTCGTGCTGACTACTATCCATGGTGGTCCTTCAGTAGCCATTTACGTTCCAGGGTCACCCGCAAGTGATGAGACAATCCAGTGACCACGGCAAGCCTCAGCTCTCCAAGGCTTAGCTCTCTGATTGGAAATCGCTTCACGGCGTCGTAGGTCACGCGGCTGTCCTCTCCCTCACGTGTTCCACCTGCTACTTCGCTAGCATGACGGCTTTGCATAAGGAGGGGACTACTTCCCATTCCGTCTCGCCCCGCAGATCTTGGCCTCGATCAATGCCGGGTGCTTTTAAACTGACTCAAGTGCATCGAGTTAGATTTGGCAAACCTGTACCACTCCATGTACCAGACTTGAACATTATACAAGTTCATCAACTGTTCAGGCGTAAAGTATCGCTTGACAAGGATCCTAACTTTTTTGCAGCCAACTATTGAGTTGGCTGCAAAAAAGCCAACCCCTCAATATTAGACCAATTATTCAAGTGGACTAATATTGAGGGTCGATGTCAACGGTACCCCAAAAAGTCAAGATGGTCTGTCATTTTTACGGTTATACCTCAGAAAGATAGAATTGGGTCGGATTGGCTCCTTTTTGCGAAAAAAATCACGTTTTAGCAGTATTGGAGTTCGACCATGCTTCTTTCGCCTGATATTTGTGAATTTCATTTATGAATATAGGTACTACTCAGAAATAAGCAAGCATTCCAATAAACGAAATTGAATGAAAAGTGAGAAATGACAGGAATGTGTCAAGTTTCATAATAAAATCGAAAAAATACCGTCTTCAATGCTCCTAAGAGTTTTTTACAATTTCTCTTAAACCCTGTGTTATTTTATTGAAGGTGAAATGTTCTCAATAGAAATCAGGTAAAAAGCCTGAGTGACCAACAGTAACATCGTAATTCGAGCATCACCAAATCTATTCACTGTTAGTCGCGATTGATCCAAGATGAACTTAGGTACTACTTGCTGTGCGAATGGAATAATGTTTTTTTTTTTTTTTGAATGGCATCTCGCAGGTCAACCTAGAAGAGGTTGTGTGCTGCTTAACCGGACTTTTCTGTGGATGCCATAGATTACTATAAGGCCTCCAGCCAGGCGCTTAAAACTACAAACTAAGTGACCATTCGCTAAGGGGCACACCCTGTGGGTTACGGACCTCGGCTTAGGGCGTCACTGAGGGAGGACAGTGCAAGGGACAGGCTGGATCACAATATCTTATTTAGGGGTTAATTTAAAACTACAGGCTCGGCAGTGCGGGCTGGCTCTTGCAAGGGTCGGGGTGGCATAGACTTGGGCGTCGGGACGGGCGTCCGCGGCGGCGAGGGCGGAATCTGTGTTTCCTAAGAGTACTGGTTTCCCTACTACTCTCCTGGAGGAGGGTGATGGGGTCATCGGGGTCTACAAGGGTATGCCTAGAGCGGCGAATGGAGCTGATACGTGATGGTTCGTATCGGGCGGCCGATGCGATCAGGGGATTGGGGTGCCTGATAGCCGAGTCAAAGAAGCGCTTGGAAATTCGCTTCATGAACTGAAGGATAGTGGGTTTTCTAGGTGGAGGCTGTCGTTACGGACATATGGAATAATGTGGAGTTGTACCACATTTTAACGCAATTTTGAGCAGTTACGTACCTTCTTTAAAAAGTGAAAGCTCAGTTTTACGAGATAGAGATAACCATCCCAGAGCAGAATTTAGAGCTCACCGAAACATTCTGTTTCAAGAGTGAAAGGATCTGTAACCTGTTGTTAAGATCTTCTCTACACTTTAATATATCTGTCTTTATTTAAAAAAAAATAACCCAGCAGTAACCCAGTATAAGCAGCACTGAAGCCCAGTCAAAACAGTTCAATAAATTTCCTTTGCAAATGTTTAACGATTTGCGCCATGCGCTACCAGTTAACTGCAGGCGGACCAAGCATCTTCTTGCGGGCACGACCCCTATTTGAGGAGTAGCTGGATGGACGCACGTCCTCACCGGACACGGATGTTTCGGGAGGTACCTGTGTCTAATGACAAAGGAGGAAACGCCTGGGTGTCACCACTGCGAAGATCGCCCGGAGGACACAGTCAAGCATACGGTGCAGGATTGCCCCGCTTGGGCGGAGCAACGACGTGTCCTCACGGCGGCGATAGGCGAAGACCTCTCGCGCCCGGCATTGGTTGCGGCCATGCTGCGGGGCAAGACGGAGTGGGAAGCGGTCGCCTCCTTCTGCGAAGCAGTCATGCTCGCGAAGGAAGAGGCGCGCCATGCGAGAGAGAGGACAATGTCCCTCCTCCGCCCCACCCGCGGTGGTGGACGCCCACGGCGTCAGACATCGCAGGACGATCTCCGGCCGCCGTAGGCGCGGGCATGCGAGCGGCGAGTAAAGGTCAACTCGCTGTCCGACCATGGACCATGCCTGGGTCGACGGCGCGTCGTGTTCCACGCGCGCCTCAAAGAGCGTCAGCATAATGACGGGGCCCCCTCTCAGAGGGCCAAAGCCTGCCGGGGTCGCGAGACTCATTCCATCACCGTGACCCCGGAACATAAAGGACTATTGAAGGACATCGTGGATTTTAGTCAGTACAAGTCTGACAGTCCAATCCCGCCCTGCCCGTGGTGGGAGGACTGATTTGATGATTTTACCGCGTAAAAAAAAAAACATCTTGGTTAATTTGTTTTTAATCTTCATGGTGTCGATTTGAAATAGTCTTGTCTATTATAGGGGTGCTTGTGGCTTGTTGCAATGAATTTATATGGTCCGCGTAGTAGATTTATCGCTCTCTTTGTGCGGTTGGGCCTTACACAGTTTCTTCTCAGTTTCTTGGATCACGGCGTTTGGTAATATTACCCGTCTCTTGACACCAGTTTCAAATATTTTGAACCACTGGTTGGGAATATTAGACGATTAAACCGACCTCTTCTGGCTATCCTTATCTATGTCACCTTAATCACCCCAAGTGTCTGGTTTTGCTTCTATCATTATGTCTCTGAATACATTGCGTAAATGATTGTTTAATGTAAAACTTGACTGGCCTGTTGGTCTAGTGGTTAGTGACCCTGACTGCTATGCCGGAGGTCGTGGGTTCGATTCCCACCCAGGCAGGTGTCTAGTACCCATAATACAAGCTCTGCTTAGCTTGGGACTAGATGGCGTTGTGTGATAGTTGTGGAATATTATATATTATTATATTATTATTATAAGCCGAAGAAAACGTTTGAAAAAGTTAGAAGTTTAAAGAGACATCAAATCGTAAATTCTAAATAATTTCAAAAATGTAATTAAAAAAAAAATATGAGTTCCAATTACTCACTAGAAACAAAATTAACACTTGAAAGATATCATAACAAGATATTGGGCGATCTCATCGCTAAGAGAGATCAGTATAAGGGTAATACTTGTATAAAGTGTAATTTAATGAGTGGCCAATATTTTGTTTTGAAAGGTATACATTTATCATATTATATCCATTCGTTTTCGTTACTAAGGAAATAAGTAGTGTCTAGAAGCCCGGGATCTCACTTTGTTTATTCCAAAGTAAAGTGGCAAAAGCTCATGTTGTTTTCATCCTGGTATACGAGGCGTAGCTGTGTTGATTGTGTTTTGTTTTTATGCGGGGGGCATCACGATGTCAAATTGACAGAAACTGTGTTCTTTCATTTTGTAATAGGGCTCTTAAATAAAAATCTGTAAAATATAAAGTAAAAAAAAATTAAAAGTATCCGTTTCCTAATAACGGTGGTATGTCCGTGATTAACTTGTAAGCACAATTACCTCTTTAAATACGTTGTGATGGAATTTTGGCACTTAAATTGAACATGATTATTTTGGTATATGCATATAGCAACCATATTAATTACTTCCTTTACTTCTGTTATCATACAGACATCAGGACCATTGTGATAAGGAATGTCCACGTCAAAAGTGCAATATCGGTGTGTTTTGTTGAAACCGATCTATAACATAAACAAGTATATTCTAACGAACTATCTCCTTACGCATACGGAGACCCAGTCGTGCTCTTGCGTTCTCGCAGTAGTGACCTGGCCGATCCTGCCGAGGTTTCGCACCAATACGTTAATACTTTTTAAATCTAAGAGGGAATACGAAATTTGACAATCTCGGTGGGTTACTGTACGAATGAATGTTATTTTTTTACGGTATGGTAGGCGAGTATGTTATGTGTTAATGGATACCCTTAGCGACCATACATTATAAATGACTGAAGCATAAATAGTTTTGATTTTATTTTATTTTTTCTTCATGTTTCTAATTTCGGTGGTGCAATATCGGTGGTTTCGGTGGTAAGTTTATTGCCACCGATATTCCATCAATACTTATATAGCTGTAAGCTCATGTGACTTTGGTAAGATATTTATACCTGAGAGGCAACACAATTAATTGGACAAACTTTGGAGGGTAGCATTGTAAGTAGGTACATATTTTACCTAATCAATTTTAATTGGCTTTAAAAAAAGGAACTAATAAATGTAATATTTCTGAAATTTTGATTTTTTTTATCTGGGCTTGCCTTTGACCTGTACAATATATGGATAAACTCTTTATACTATACCTACTCAATTTTGTCTTGTTATAGGATGGGAAAGTGAAAGGAAAAACAATCGAGAGAAGAAACTTTAGAATAAAAAACAGGCTGAAAGACTAAGAAAAAAAAGAATTAAAGATGGTCCAGTACTTGGTGTTGATGGCACAAATTAAGACCTATGTTGAAAATGACTCTGTCAGTGATTTGATATCTTATGATTTTGGTTTTGTTCACTTCAGTTTTTTGGGTTTTTTTATTTTATGTGTGTAAACGAATTGAAGATTTTTTATAAAAAAAAACCCTAGTTATTTGCTTAAGTGTTAATTCGAAGATCTCATCCTAACTTCATTTTATTTAGTATACCCTCAACATGTCACATTTAGCAGAACTAAAGTTAAATTTGTAAAAGTGCAAAATATAGTCAATGATCCATGTCAAAAGATGCAGTATTGAATACAGACAAAAAAAACCTATTTTAGACCTATTATGGGGCCTGTGCTAAGTTGTTCTTTGTTTAATAACTGTCGATACAATACAAAAATTCCATTTTGGTGCGATGTTGCAATTTCGGTGTACAGTGTTCAATTTCGGTGGGATGGCAATTCCGGTGGCCGTCTTATTTTCAAAACAACTACAGTTATTTATTTCCTACTAAAAAATCTAGAATACTAATGTGTTCTAGAATTAAACAAGTTAATTTTTTCATTCGAAAACCTACAAATAAAAAATTCCACCGAAATTAGTAAAAAATTGAGCCTGCGTGAAATGACCCATATGAGCACAAGGACGTTCTGGAGACCAGCTGTTAGTGCACTTGTTTTAAAGGATTATGGTAGTCCATTCTCGTTCGATGTTTCCATATTGGAGTCATAAAATATTAACGACTTTTCGCACTAGTGGGTACCCACTCCAGTAAAAGCCGTGTTTCCGTACACCGAGTAGCTTGCGGCCAATTGTTGTAGCTACCTATTTATAAAGCTGCCTGCCTGAGCTTGCGATAAGAGATTGAATTTAAGTTTCAATTTCGCTGAATTTTCTGTATAGAGGCAATAGTATAAAGAACATTGGTGGAAGGAGTAACAATAAAAATACGCTGGCTATTCTTTTGCTCACCACGAATTGAATTGGGACGACATAGTTAAGGTGCACCTCTGGTGAAAACTGCAGTTGAAATGCTTTCATTGGAACGAAACATACAGGCATTGAAACACGTACGTATTCTGAGATTCATCGCAGCAAATATAACGCAAGGTGTTTCTTAAAGTGGGGTCGTGTACCCCAGACGGGTGTCCATGAAATGTTTGAACGGGCCGTACACAGATATTTAGTTCACTCTTTGAAATTAATAAAAATGCATTTAATTAAACAGTGAATTGGCCATCCAATATTTAGCTTTCTTCATTCAGAAATATGGGTGCAGTGGCAGCTTATAGCCCATTTTTAAATAAATGGTATTGACTACAGTTTTTTTCGACTAATTTCTAGTTTGTACGTCTGATGCGATATGCGTTTTGCAAGCTTTTAATTCAAAAACTCTCTTCCATTCCATTCATCGACTATACACCTAACCTCTCCTCGTCAAAAAAGCTGTCTTTTTTTAAATCACCAGCAATTTTACGAAAGTTTAAAACTGGTCCTTAGGTCTGTACTTAACAAAATTTTCAGATACCCTGGTACGTTACTAGCTCGAACACGTTTCCAAGAACCAAATTCAATGGGACAGATGTCTCTTCTATTTCGTGCCTACAATTACTGTACCTGTATAGCACATGTTCCTTTTAAAGAGTATGTGTAAGTTCACAATGGATCCCTCCCTACGTAACGGTTTCTATAGAGCAGTTACCAAGCAATGTTGGATCCCCGTATCTATTCCTATCAAGATCACGATGTGTCGTGTTATGAAAAGCAATCGTTTACGAATAGAATATTGTTGAGTTATAGAAGATAAGAGTATTTGATAGATACATTTTTATCATAATAAATGTGTCCATCCATATGTCCAAGTGATTTGAAGATCATATTCCGAAAAGATTGATAAAATCTCGGGGTAATCTTGTACATTTCTGTACGAAAAATATTCTTAAGAAATTTATTTCAAGAAATGCGAGATCTTACCTTCATAAAACTACAGAAATGCTTCTTTGAGAACCAAAATATTAAATTAAATAAATATCCAGCAGTAATGAAATGACACCATTTACCATCATAACCAAAAGGACAATTTAAACCGCGACTTTTTTATCATGCTAGTTAGGGTTGCTACACACATAAGCGGATCGGCATTATCGGCGGCAATATTTGTCCAACAACAAAACTGACCCGAAACAATTGACAAAAATACGCTACACTTTTAAAACACAGTGTCTCTGAGTGAGTTTGGGTTGTGTTTTCTCAGACTAAGCATGCACGCACGAACCTCATGCACACTTAAACATCGTTACCGACACATCATTCGATTCGAAAGTAATGTGGAGCGAAAAATTCCCCGCGGCATAAGTCTGCAGTTGTCAAAACCGAATGAGTGGTAGCTGAGTAGTTTGTGATACCCGAACATTCACCTGCGTAAATTCGAATTTACCGCCCGGCTACGCCAATTAATGACAGCCAATTATGTGTGTCGCAACCCTTGCTCTTCATTTCGTAGAACAAAGAACTTTAACTGGTACTGATACCTATAGTTTCCTAACAAAAGGTATTCTAAAAGCCAGTTATATCAAGTTTCTAAAGCTCTCTTTGCCATTTCATTTTCATTTTAATCTGCCAGCGGATAAACAAGTTGAATAATATTGTTCTGTTTTCAAAGCTTATCATTCTCTGCAGGTATTTAAAGTTGGACTTTGGAAACTTGTGCTCAAATAGTGTGAAATTGTGATTGTGAAATGTTTTGGGCTAAGTTTCAGGGTGACATTTATTAGTTCAAAGGACTAAGGTATTAATGATTTAGGCCGAACATTATTTTATGTTCGTCTATTTCATTTAGTAGTTTTAACGGTGTGGGCTAGGAATATAATGTGTAACTTGCTTATGCCCATGGTTTCACTTGCTTGGAGTTTGGTAACAGCCCCACTGGATTGTAGCTATCGGGACAAAAGTATAATTTGTGTAAAATGTAAATCAAAGTTCTGTGTATAGTTTTGAATCGAAAGAGTATCAAGCATCCAACCATCCAACTTTCTATCCTAAAAATATAAAATAAAGAAGATTTGCACTTCATTTTCGATGTGTGACACAGTATTAACTTCGGCTGTCTTCGTTCTTTCAATACTTTAAGTTAACATTATCGATGACAGACAAAGCTATAAGTACTGGAAAATCTCTCACTTAATTCGTCTAGGGCGCTATGCTGGGTCGCGGGATTTATTTCTATTACCGTGACCCCGGAACATAAAGGGCTACTGAAGGACACCGTGGATTTTAGTCAGTACAAGTCTGACAGTACCTCCCGCCCTGCCCGGGGTTGGAGGTCTCATTTGATGATTTTACCACGATAAAAAAAAAAGAAAAAAAAAGGGCGCTATGCTACAATAGTTTATCAAAGCACTCTTTACCTACCTATGTTAATAATAATTTTATTAAGATTACTATAATAGGTACTTATAGACTAAAACCAAGATATTTTCATATTATTGAAAACACTCGCTTGATATCGTATAAGATTTTAATAACATAACATAACATTAGAAGCACCACTTGCTCTGAAAATTATGTACCTAGCCTTTTTATTTAATAATAAAAATTCGAGCACATATACGTGGATTTGTGTTCAATATGTATATTTATTTGAATAATCTCTTTGAAAGTACGTAAAAGGTTTTCACATTCTCTGTAAAAAGAGTAGGTTTCTCAAAATAATAGTAGTATTATATAGCTACGTAGGTCTACCTTTTTCCTGAAACAGGTAGCTGAAAGTTCCGCGCTATCTAGAGCAGAAGGATATTAAGATTTTCCAACTTAAAAAAAAAATATTGCTACAGTGTACCTTTTTTATTACGTGGTAAAATCATCAAATGAGTCCTCCCATCCAGGGCAGGGCGGGAGGGACTGTCAGACTTGTACTAAAATCCACGGTGTCCGTCACGGTAATGAAATAAGTCCCGCGACCTGCTACAGTGTATCTACCCTTAATATCAAGAAATAAAAAACCAATTGCGCTCCAGAGCGTTACTTACATAAAATTATGATGTTGAGCTAAAAGCGTTATTGTATTAAAACTTTGGTCCGCCAATCTCTAACTTTATACCCAAAATCCAATTTCTAAGCTTCCCTTATTCCATACGGTGTTACGCGACTCATATTTTTCACTTTTAATACAATATTCGCAACATCGAAGTAACATTAAGTATTTTTCGGGGGCTTTTGAAGATTATTGCGTTAAGATCGCACTTTAAAAGGCTTTGTTTTTTAAAAAACTTTAAATCTAGTCCAGAAGCAAATATGGGAATTAAGATGAAGCGACTTATTGACATCATTCAACCATATTCGGGTCGGCTTCCAGTCGAACCAGATGCAGCTTAATACCAGTATTTGACATGGACCGACTGCCTAGCGGAGTTTCACAACCCAGTAACTGGGTAACACAATACCCATTGGTAAGACTGGTTGTCAGACTATCGAGCTTCTGACGAACAGTAACGACTGTTTAAGATCTACAATTGCCAGCCGGGACAAACTAACTAACAAACAAGGAAACTCGCTTTGTCAGATGGTCACCCAGCCATAGATAGACCTGGAAGATTGGTCTGTGTGGTTGTGATTATTTAGCCACGAGCTACTCGATCCTCCATTTTAATCAACATTAATCGCTGAATAATCTCAAGAAAAAAGCCTCAACATATGGCAACATAAAAACTAACATGCCAATAAAAAATAACAAGAAAGTATTACTTATTCTCGTCTAGTGCCTACCTATTTATAACGGGTTTATCGTAGAGAATTTTTATAGCTCAATTAGGGACATTGCCAAACATGTTTGTAAATCATTTGACCGTACATTTTGTTTGTAAAGATATGAACCGTGTGCACATAGAAATTAGAGTCCGAGGCGAATGTTTGCATTTGAAAAATCTTGACTTTAGCCTGGTCCAGAGGCTAACCGTTGCCAACGTGGCAACGCCACCAGTCTTCTTCGGCGAATAACTCCGAAACCTGAAACTTTGAGTTGGTTGTCAGATGCTAATATGATAAATGTAAAAGTTTGAGAGCAGTAGTGGCCTAGTGGAATATGCGCTGACTTACGTAAGTTCGAATCTCGAACCCAGCCGGGCGTATTACCGTACTTTGTGTAATTTAACACCATTGCACTGCTTTCAAACGGTGAAAGAAAACATTGTGAGTAAACCGGCATTTCCTAGAACCGAAAATTCGAAGACATGTGACATCTACAATCAATCAATCAATTAATCCACGGGCAACGCCACTGGCAAAAGCTAGTTACACTATAAGGGGATCAGGGACCCTGCTAAGTAGATATGTGTAAAATAATTTGAGCTGCATCGGTTCAAACGAAATGCTAAAACCAAATAATATAATTTCCTCGCAATAAGCTACATTTTAGCTTGCAGCCTCATGCGATTGAAAGATAATAGGCAACAGCGTGCACTTGACTGCTAATAGCATCATACTGCCATCAGCACCCCGGATGCCAAATGCTGCAATATGCACCAGCTAATGTGTTGGGTCTTGTAGCATATATGGCGTGTACAGTAGAGTAAAGTGTTTTGTGTACCAGCAATACATGCTTACTAAACGAAGTTCCATTACAAAACGATTATTCCCGATGATTCCCGATGATAGCTTTTGAATCTGAAGCCGCCATTTTCTAAATAAACCTACACCGCGTTTATTGCACTGACAATGAAAAACTGCTTCAAGTATCCGAACGAAGAACAATTTATACTTCATCTAAATACATTACAATTCCAAATTACTATTACTATTAAGGTGTAACGAGTATAAAATTATTACTAAAGTACGATTATTAATTGTAGTCAGTAAAATGACATTTGTTCACTATAGAAATGTACTAAATTCAATTGTAACAGTGACAGTTGCACTTGTCATTTTACTGACTACAATTAATAATCGTACTTTATATGAAGTTAGTTTACACAAATAATGTAGAAATTGGCTTATGTTTACGCATTCTCGTAAGCGTTTGTTGAGCTATAAATACAAAGCAGCATAATTAAAGTAGGTACACCATCCAATCCGTTTGTTTGACTGTAAAAGGCCCCTTTGTACCTACCATACATACATACATATAAAATTACAAACAACTCCATAAGTTCCTTCATTTGTGCACACAAATGAGCCAGGATTGGCAAAGTTTCAAAGCTATTGTTTTTGTCTTTTGCAGTTTCTGCCGCTACATTCAGTAACGTTTTTGTTTAAAATCACATCATTTTATTTCGATTTTTTAATCTAATTTAATCGACAACTTTATTAATGTAAGGGCTGATTTTTCAATAGTCAGATAACTTTTATCTGAGGAATAAAAATAGCGATTTGACATAATTATTTTCTATTGATAAGCTGTCAATCCGCCATTTTTATTCTTCAGATAAAAGTTATCTGACTATTAGAAAATCAGCCCTAAAAGTTTGGATGTTAAATTACTCAATCACGTCAGAACACTAGAGGGCCTACCATGGCGAGATAAAGCGACTGTAGTCCCACAGTAGGAAAGAGACAGAGCTATACAAGCCGTCTAGCTCCATCTCGTTCTCACAATGGAAATATTCACGCTTTAAGACGTCGTGATAGGCCACCAGAGGGGGTATTACAACGTCTTAAAACCAGACTTATTCCGGCGAGTGAAAGTGACAGAGCTATACAAGTTGTCTAGCGCCATCTTGTTCGGTCACTGGAACAAGCATGGTTTTAAGACGATGTAATACCCCCCTGGACGGATCTTGATGTTTCGCTCAGAAGTTATAGTCTGAAACACACAGGATACCCTTTATTCCGGTACTAGGTGTTCGCCGTGGTTTCACCCCCGCTGCTCGGCTCCTATTAGTCTTATCGTAATGTTATATAGCATATAGCCTTCTTTGAAAAATAGACTATCCTACTCAATGTTTGAATTCGAAACAGTATGTTCTTGAAATTAGCGCGTCCAACCAACCAAACACAGATAGTTTATTACGTGATTTAACCTGGAGTAACACCCGAGTGTTACTTGAAAATTGTACCACTATGCTTCACCCGAGTAAAGCCGCTAACGACAGCTCCTAGGTACACCATTAATAACGTGCAAGAAAAATAAGGATACCCAATCCCTTAGTCCTGAAACCATACATCAAAGCAAAACCTAAAATATTCGCCAAATCATTCGTTCAATTCCGATAAACTTTCAATAAAAGAAATACGCCTGATTTCACCTTGTAAGAACATCTTTCATTTGAGTAATTTCAGTCTCTTTTACCGTTCCCTCCATTTAATTCACAAGTACTTATCGGGTATACTTCACAAATCTTATCTCCGGGATTTTTTCAACGTATTTCCGAGTCGATGTAGACGGCCATTTCTCATTAACTTTTCTAAATAATTAAACTTAAAACTGTTTCACGGATTCATTTCTACTTGGGACGTGCAACTTAGTTTTTTGTTTTTTGTCGAATGAAAAAAATAAATCTTCTGTCTGGAGAAAAGATAGCGGTACAGTGTCCGGAGAGTTTTATGATTTTTCAAACTAAATTTGAAGTAGCATTGCACAGTCACAGAGTGGGGGGCTCGTGGAGGCTTGTTCTCTTGGCGGAGCACTGCGTCTTAAAAAGTGCATCGCTAAGGTCAATAATATTATAAGTAAAAAGGTGTAGATACGTTATACGCGCTCAGAAAGTGACGCGCTCAAATGTGGTCAATTGACAAACCTTGTCTATTTGTCAATTTTTCACTTGCGATGCCATCCTACTATATCGACTAATCTTGATGTAGTGCGCTATTGTAATATTTAGTTATTCATGTGCGCGTTTGTATGCCGTTTTTCAAGATAGAATGTCGTGTAGGTAACGTATCTATTCATTTATAATATCATTGGCTAAGGTCATTTAAAGCAACATGGTCGTTTTTGGAAAATTAAAGATCTAATGAGCCATGGGTTGAGTGGAAAGGACTGTCAGACTAGTGACTAAAAGTTCACACTGTCCCTTTTTTTAGCTCATTAAGAATTTCTCTTATTTTGTTGGTCTGTTTGCAAACAAAGAAACTCATGTACACAACCACCCAGACCCGGAATAACTACTTGTAGGTCATACAAATATTTGTTACGAGCGGAGATTGAACTCGCGAGGCGCTGCGCAATAAGTCCGTCGCTCAGCAACTGAGCCAACGGTCTCGTCGCTTTGGCTTCCCTTTGTGTTCCAGGGCTATTTTACCCTGTTTAGTTTTAAACACAAAAACTCTCTCAATTTCCCGAAATCCCAATCAGCTATTAGGTAATTGAATTAAAAGTTCAACCGGATTAGTTAGCGATCTTAATTGTCTAAAGACTAAACGTAACGGTCCGTCGATATTACGTGAAATGGACCGGCAATCGACACGAATCGATATTGGAACTAAGTACACTCTTAGAACGCCTCAAAGAGCGTCAGCATAATGACGAGGCCCCCTCTCAGAGGGCTAAAGCCTGCCGGGGTCGCGGGACTTATACCATCACCGTGACCCCGGAACATAATTAAGGGCTATTGAAGGACACCGTGGA
This sequence comes from Agrotis ipsilon, assembly GCA_028554685.1. Taxonomy (NCBI): domain Eukaryota; kingdom Metazoa; phylum Arthropoda; class Insecta; order Lepidoptera; family Noctuidae; genus Agrotis; species Agrotis ipsilon. The sequence goes on along the minus strand of CM052961.1, from coordinate 3,141,831 downwards.
TTTTAGTCAGTACAAGTCTGACAGTCCCTCCCGCCCTGCCCGGGGTGGAAGGACTCATCTGATGATTTAAAAAAAAACTACACTCTTAGGTAGAGATAATAAAATTATATCGGTACCACAGATCGGTACTCTAGCGAATTTGTACTCAGACAAAAAAGGGGCTTTTCAAAAATATTATGGAAACTAGCTTTAACTTGCCTGCTAGAGTCGCGGAACAGTCTCATTAGGCAACCGTGACCCTGGAACGTAAAGGGCTATTTAAAGGCACGCACAAAATTACATTTCACACACCATGCATTTACTATTTCCTTCTTCTTGGTAAACAAATAATATGATAGATAGGTCGCTCAGCTAATATGTATGCATAATATGTGAGAGATAACGTAGTTACACAATACCGAAGTTATTATCATAAGCGCTTCAGTTTCAGAGATTACGTCCTACATACAAAAAAAAATGTTAGTGTTTATAATTAATGTCTAAGTCTAAGAATATTGGCCCGGGTCGACGGCGCGTCGTGTTCCACGCGCGCCTCAAAGAGCGTCAGCATAATGACGAGGCCCCCTCTCAGAGGGCTAAAGCCTGCCGGGGTCGCGAGACTTATACCATCACCGTGACCCCGGAACATAAAGGGCTATTGAAGGACACCGTGGATTTTAGTCAGTACAAGTCTGACAGTCCCTCCGGCCCTGCCCGAGGAGGACTTATCTGATGATTTTACTACGTAAAAAAAAAAGTCTAAGAATATTGCCCCACAAGGCTGCTAGCTCTGTTTGGACGCGCCTATTGACTATTTATTTGGTAGAGAAAGAATTGTCTAATCCAGCCTTTATAAAACAAAATAAGACATGAATATTTAATGGAATACATCGTGTTCATGACTGATTGCCAAGAAAAGGAACAACAGCGTTACAGAATAATTTAAGCTTAGACAAAATCCACCCAGCATCAGTCATCAGTGTCTAAAAACGCCACTTAAGCAATGTTGCATATGAATTTGCGATAAAATTCGTAAAATGGTGTATTCTATTCTACTGCTAAATCAATAGAGTACTTACCTAGATATTTGATAAAGCATAATTTCATCGCAATTCCTTGAGCAACATTGCTAAAGTGGTGTTTCTACATTCCCCAGGACATTTTCTGACTTTTCCTCTAGCTAGCTAACTAAGTAACGAAATCACTCCCAAAGAAGCGAGATATTTAAGACTAGCTGTGCCCGCAACTTCGCTCGCGTGGATGTCGGAATTTAACAATGTATTTTAGTTGCAAGCGCTTAATTCGGGCCACGTTTTTCATATAAACCGTGTATTTAGAATTTTCTTAGATTAATCAAAAATATTTGACACTTGTATTCCAGGTATATGTAGGACTATTTTTTCCTAATGCCCGCTCTCGCCACACCACCCCACACCACACCACACCACACCACACCACACCGCACCACACCCTACCGCACCACACCACACCACACCACACCACACCACACCACACCACACCACCACACCACACCACACCACACCACACCACACCACACCACACCACACCACACCACACCACACCACACCACCACACCACACCACACCACACCACACCACACCACACCACACCACACCACACCACACCACACCACACCACACCACACCACACCACACCACAGCACACCACACCACACCACAATTTAAACACGTCTATTCCAGGTTTTCTTTTAACGCCATCTGCCGTGCGTTGTAGTTTTGCTATTCGAATTCGAAATTAGATCGCGCGACTGACGTACGTAATCAAATTGTGAGACTCAAGTGCACCCGTAATTTTACTTCTAAAACACTTTAAATTCAAATATCTTTTGATTGACTGAACCGATTCCAATGAAACAAAAACTAAATTCCTCTCCAAGTTACGCTTAATCTTTGTGTATAAAAGTTATCTACATTAATATTGTACATTTTACGTGATACCTGGACAAATAAACATACAAACAGACAAACAGACAAAAATTCTAAAAATGCTAGAAATGGGTTCTATTGGTTGTCCTTTAATACCCTGGCTATATTTTTTGAGTTTTTTTTTAATGTACAAAAATAACTTTTCTACAGTTTTATTATATGTATAGATAGATAAATATAGATAGAAGATAGATAGATAGATAGATAGAAGATAGATATAGATATAATTATTACATATGCATCCGTAAAAGAACTGATTTCCTGACACTCATTAACAACTTACCTACTAGTTCTTATAGACGTTTTTTGACTTACAGGGAGTAGGCCCCCTGTAGTGCCTTACTCTCGAAAAACGAAAAGAGTGACAGTGGAGAAGAGATAGAGCTATATAAGTTGTCTAGCGTCTCGTTCTTACAGTGCAACTACTCTCTTAGGACGTTATGTTAGGCCACCTGATACTTATTCAGGTCCACTCGCGTTTTGATGAGCAATCTTACTGTTCTGTTCTATGAAAAAAGACGTCATAGCGCGTTTTCTCCGCTGAAACGCTTTTAAGTATCTATTGCGTACGGCGTTGCCGGCTTATCCTTCAATAAGCAACCTATCTTTGAAGATAAGTAAGGGCAGTGTCGGATTTTGGCCTCACTAAAACCTAATCGATAGGTAGCTAGCTCTTAACTTCGAACATAATCATAATCACTAACAAATCTTCAATCATCTCTTTGACTTGCAAAAAAAGCCCTTGTGTAGGCTGAACAAAGAAGCAATTTGAATACATTTTCTGATAAAGAGTTTTCGGCCCAATGTTACCAACAAGTTTTTAGGAAATATGAAAAAGGTCGACGCCTTCTGTTGCTATTCTTGGGTGCTGTCCAAATAGATAAAGTTTTCTCCTTGACATAGGGCAATTATGACCGTGATAATGCTTTCTAACTGAAATAGATACCCTTGAAACTGAGCAATTTATTTCTAGAGTAAAAGAAAGCCAGATATTTTAGGAACCTTTTTACAGACTGATTTCTGTATATTGTGTTGCCCGGGGATTGAACCGTTACCCCTAAAGCACTAGGTTACGAATTCAAACCCCATAAGATTATCTAGCTAGGGGATTACTGATGTGGATGAAAGAAAACATAAGGAATCTTGGACTTTATATACTTGCAGTAGATGGGTGCGGACGGCCTAGGACTGGACTGCGATTGTTGGCGTTCTTTGGGGGAGGCTAACGTCCAGTAATTGACGGCAACTGGCCAATAGAGAAGATCAGTCAGAAGAGAAGTATCAGTCCATAGCCGGTTCAGAGGCCTGTAGAGTTCCCAAAGGCGGTTGATTCAGAAATGTCTACTATAAACAGATTTATTTAGGTACAAGTCCAAGGCAGAGTTAGACCTAACCGATTCTGGCAAATTATCAAACTAAGTGAGAAGATTTTGTTAAGGTCTTAAACAATAGTTTTCAGAACATTATGTTGAAATTATTCTTAGGTACCAGTCATGAAACAGGTTCCATTTTTGTAAATTTTACAGCTGTAATGTTAATTATTATAAAATAGGTAGTAAGAATGTTACCTTTTTCTTCTTACTAGAGCAAAACTTCAAGACCATAAACATGGGTATTATGTCTTACCCCCACGAAACTAACCAACCAACTTACAACATGCCTATTTATGTCTTCAAGCATGTACCAACAATTTCATTTTTTAAATCGCAAAATTATAGTTTCTGATGTAGTACGTCAGTACTTACCTAGTCTCCTAAGAAATGTTTTACAGCCCAACTTACTTGAATTCTTCGAAAACTACAACCATCGATAGATACGTATTGGTTGGTCCTTCAGTTCGTACTGAAGGACAAAATTGAATAACATTTTCTCCCGAACAACTTAATCACTTTTATGTTACCACAGTAGGTAGGTACTCCTAGCACTGACCTCCCAAGCTACCTGTTTGATCCCTTAATGAGTTTCCACGAGGCTAGACAGAGCAAAACTAAATAACTTTCAGCCTTACTTAATTATGTAGGATTATTTTGTTATAAAACCGGCTGCCTCCTAAAATAATATTGAATTTTAGGTACATATTAGATGAACTTTTCACAAGAAATTTAGTTAACTCTATTACTATCTGCATATTTTATAGGATCATCGCAACAAGTGATTAATATCAAACGAAAGGTAAATAGATCCGAGTCCTTACGTAGGCTGTGGGAAAGAGATGGAGCTAGATGACTTGTATAGCTCTGTCTCTTTCCCACAGCCTAAGCTGGATCACTTTAAGAGCTCGTGGTAAGGCCTCTGAGGTTTCAACGATCAAAAACTTTGATCGTTTAACAAAGGGGCTATTAGGACGCTTACTTTAGAAATTAATGGCGAGTATTTTGCCTAAAAAAGGACCCAGGAGTGTGAAAGGTCATTCTCCTTACCTCTTGACCTCTTCATAGTCTGAACATGCAAACAATCCGGCCAGTTTTTTGTGGATATATTATACGAATTGATTTTTAACCAAGTAACTATTAAAAAAACACGGTAAGAAAAGGTGTCCAGCCTCTCAAGATTTTCTACGTAAATAGCAGATTTTATCATAGCTATACTTATAAAAGCTGAATAAGTACTAGCAGTATTGTATCACAAAATCTAAATAAAACACTAATAAAAAACGATACCCGGATATTTTATTAATACGTACATCTTAACAGAATAAAAACAGTGGCATTTGATCTCAATTATTCTTAAATACTCTTACAACCAGTAAGCATACAAATCAATCACAGCTACGTCGTAATAAAAACAGGATAATCTTTCGTTTCACACAATTTAACATCATTAATACATTGCATTAACCAATCTTTGTGAACATGCCTCACTTCAGGAGGCACTTTTTTCTTTAATTTCTTCATATTTTCAAAGCTAATCTTATTTTTATTATGAAGAACGTAATCAACGTCCATTGATTTAATTGCCTTGACAACGGTACCACCGTAAGCAATCCAGTGTCTTTCAAAATGTTCCCTTTCGTCCTCTGTGAAGCTTATGAAGTCTGGGTAGAAACCTAGACGTTTGTCTTTGAAGACATCTGGTAGAGGTGTCTCAGGTATGAATAGAAGCTCTTTGCTATCTACCTCATCAACACTCATATTGCTCTCTTCTTTCATCTCAACGTCGTTAGACACAGAGGTGTTACTCTTTTCTGATGAAGACGATCGATTCAGTTTTTCAACCTTTGGTTTAACCTCTTTTTTGATGAAAAAACTGTCTAATGTCTTTTTAGGACTAATTTTTGTCGCATTTGCTTTGGCTTTGGACGGACTAGCTTTCATTTTCTTCGTAGGAGGTTCATCATCGGCAGTAGCAGCTAGTTTGTTTAAAAGAGACACGTCTGTTTTTTCTTTAGAAGTCTTGTATAGATGTTTCAGCTCTTCTAGATTAGTTGCAGTCTCCCAATCCTTGTCTGTCCTAATTCTGGTAACTCTTGGAAATCTGACCGATATACCGTCCGCAGTATGTAAATTGGCCTTCGTTAATTCCGTACCTGAAAACAAATTGATGCATAATATATTTATTGCAGTTATAATATGCGGCTAAATCAAGTTTTAATTGAATTCGTGGTTTCATTGCTTTTGCGTTCGACTACATTTAACCGAATATTGGCGTTCATTTACATTCTAATTAAGTTTATTACGAAAATTATACTACACTTTTCTTTTGAAAACATTGACGGTCTGATCACTGTTTGCGTACAATGTTGCCGGTCTAAAAGCAATGTGTTATTGTTTTTATAAAATGCTTTCGTTATGGAAAATCTTACGCCAGAAATTTATGTTGTATCTCAATCAAAATCCTGATCCTGAGCACAATATGAACTCGGGTGGTAAGATAAGTAATTGATCAAACTCTTTCAGATTCAAATCAGCAAATTCGGTCGTCGACTGGTCACGTACGACGTTCGGGATCAAGATTGCGACCGACATACATTTTTAAATTTGTGAATTGATTTATAAATTAATCAAATAATAATCATTTAAACACACCAGTAATCTCCCAGACAGGTTGCTTCTTAGGATCCGCAGCAACAAAATCGGGCACCATCCCTTTATTACAGTCCAACCAGGAAGGGACTTTATTGCTGTCTTGCGATATTTTCACCATGAGTGGTGCTAGTTCTTTCTGTAGCCTCTCCAGTGTACTGTCGTCGTGGCCTGTGTGGACTTTAGTCACGGTGACCCATCGGTTACGTCGTTTATCGTGGCATCCCATTAGAAATACTGACATCATACCACCTTTTTTGCCGGTACCTGTAATTTTAATAAAACACCATTAAATAAGTACATTCATAATCATACACTCACGTCTCTTTCCCAGTAGGGGAGCTAGAAACTACAGAATAGCACTGGCTATGATATTTTTTTTTTACATAGTAAAATCATCAAATGCTCCGACCGCTCCTGCGAAAAGACTCCGACATGCGTTTGACCGCTCTATACTACAAAACTGTCAAATTGCTGAAAGCTCTTTAAAGCGCGTGGGGAACACGAAGCGCCGTCGAGCCGGTCCATGCTCGGACGGCAAGTCACCCATAACTCGTCGTCCGCATGCATGACCGGCTATTTTTAGATTATTGGATGCCACTCGTCACCTACTTCGTCTTTAATAAAATATGTTAGGATTTTCTTAGTCTGTCATTAAACTAAATAAGTACTGGTACATAATATTTTGTATACCTATTTTAAATGAAACATATTGCCACTAACACAAGGAAAATTTATATATAGGTATATTTTACATTAATAGATTATTCTTCCTGGTCCTGCAATTGACCACTAGCAGCGGCTTCATCCGCGTTTATAACGAAATACCTTTATAAGTAGATATTACTTCACAGAGATTGGTATGAATGGTATGATATGTGTAAATCCAGGTTCTAAACTATCTGTGTAACAAATTTCATCCAAATTAGTTCAGTAGTTTTTGTATGAAAGAGTAAAGAAAAGAAAAGATCCTCACATTGTTGCATTATCATCATACAAACAACATGTTTTGTATTTTTGTTGCATTTAGAGATGAGATCAACTATTGTAATTTGCACTGCATATTGTTTATTAACCGACTTCAAAAAAAGGAGGAGGTTCTCAATTCGGTCGGTATGTTTTTTTTTTTTATGTATGTACATCGATTACTCCGAGGTTTCTAGTCCGATTAGTGTGATTCTTTTTTTGTTCGATGCAGGATACTTGCAGTGTGGTCCCATAAAAATTTCATCAAATTTGGTTCAGTACTTTTTATTTTGTGAGCATTTTTATTAATTTCGCCTACTTGGACGACATGATGATCTTTACTTTTTGCGTGTTTGTTACGCGATTACTTCGCCAATTGTGGACCGATTTTCAAAATTGTTTTGTTGTTGTACTAGGGATCGTTCACCTTAGGGAATACTGCAAGTTTCATCGAACTCTGTTCAGCATTTTTTGGGATAGGGAATTTTATTGGAATTTTCTTTTATGTACACAACATGGGCGATGTTAATACCGGTGCTACGGATTACAAAATTCTAGTGCACATGTAACAAAATTATGTATTAGCCAAGAATTTGTGTTGAATATTTAAACTAAAAAGAGTAAGTAAAATAAAAAACTTTTTTCAAAAAAAAATTAACCGCCTTCAAAAACCACCACAAAAAAGGGTAAAATAACCTACAAAATAACTTTTCTTTCGGAAGTCGGTGGCAAAAAGACACCGAAATAATAAAACAAAGCCACCGACTTCCGAAAGAAAAGTTATTTTGTAGGTTATTTTACCCTTTTTTGTGGTGGTTTTTGAAGGCGGTTAATTTTTTTTTGAAAAAAGTTTTTTATTTGTTTACTTTTTCCTGTTCTATAATTATGCAAACATATTGTCTCATTTAGCTTCTTTTTGTATACAGTAGTTACACCAACAATTATATTAAGTAGTTCCAAAATGTATTGGCTGCCATGTGAGATACATTACTGGGTCTTGAATGGTACAAAAAAATAAGCCTGGGATATCAGGACACTGGGGTGAAAAAATCAGTTTTATTTTTAAGCCAATGTGCCTTTTTTGGGTGTTAAAATCATCAGTCCTCCTACCCTAGGTGGAGTGGTTCAGTAAGTCTTTCCAATCCCTTTACAGGGCTTTATAGTCCTGGTAATGTGTGATAGTCTCCTTTCAAAACAACTGCACCTTGCAGCCATTCTGTTAAGCCCTTTCTCAAGTGTGTCTTAAAAATAATATTGTTCTAATACCTACCAAACCAAGCTCCAAGTACAACAAGATCAGCAGTATCAGCCATGGCTCCATCAAACAGATAGTCTTTCTTCACTTTCAGCCAATGTCTCTTGCCTGGTTCATAGGTAGACTCCAAATCTTTAAGTACTAGGCCTTCTAGACCAAGTTGTAGCACCTGTAATGTAGAGAATAAGGGAAATATGAAATAAAAGGTTGTTAATGTCAGTAGCATTTATAAAAGGGAAAATATAGTACAAGTTGGCCTAAAAGTTTATCATTTTGCAAGGCCAAAGTATTCAAACTGTGTCTTTGTGAGGTCATGGCCATCAAAAATGTTATCTAATGAAAATCTGTTTGATATTGTTTAGTTTACATAATAGCTAGGAGGTATTTTACTCAGATAACCTAGTAAAACAGATAACTTTTGTGTTTATACTGATAAGTGTAAATTATCAATTCAAAAGTAATCTTGATCGTATAATGAAAATATAATCTGGTTATTTTTAGATAATTTCACTTAATCAGTCATTAAATAATAATCTTCACTTAATCTTATCTTATGAAAGTGATAAATGATAATAAAAACTTACCTCGGCAATCATTTTTGCTAAATCCGATGGCTTTTCAATCAACTTCTGTTCAGAAAACATCACATGATTTGTTACTTCAACCATATTGTCATACAGTATCTGTCTCCTTTTTCTAATAGGTAGATCTATTAAAACTTTTCCATTGTAGTATAAGCAGTCAAATATGTATAAACAAACTTGTGCATCTTTGAATTCGGACTGCTTGTGTACACCTAATGTACCAAACGGCAACGGTTTCCCTGTATTTACATCTACCATTAAAACCTCAGCATCCAAGATCATATCCGTACCTTTAGGAAAAGCTTGTGGTAAATAATCCTTAAAATGACTGACTTTATGTGCCATTACTGGTTTTAAAGCTCTAGAAAAATATTTAAACTCGTTGCCTTTTTTATGCACTTGTACTCTTTCTCCGTCGTATTTTATTTCTGAAAACATTCCATTGGGGACATTTTTTCATTGCCATTTCTACTGATTTGCAAGCTTCGGCCAACATTGGTAGTACAGGAGTCATTAGTGAGATTTTTGCTACAACACCTTTTTGGATTGCATCTTTGTGTTTCACGGTACTGCTTTCAGACATGATTCTGTCTAATACCATGTCTAGGTCTCTTGATGTTTGGAAGACACTGTATGCATCTGGATGAACACCTTCTAAGATGTGTTTTGGTCCAGCATTTATTCGTAAATCTCCCTTAATTAACCTGATGAGCATTTTCAAGTCTTCAGCCGTACATTTCTTGACAATCTTCTTGAAATGGTATATTTGTTCTTCCTCTTTAGTTAGTTTTGAGAGATCCTCTAAAAAGTCTTCTATTTTTGTATTGTAAGTGTGCTTTCTGAGGCTGGTTGAACTGATCTTGATTTTAGGAAGAAATGTTTTATTGTGTCAGCAACATCACCCTGTTCTAAATGTGTCAACATGTCATCATGATCCGTATTAAATATTTTTGAAAATAATTTGACCAGCTGTTTACTTTTTAAATTGTAAACTCGTTTGCATACTTGTGGTAATAATAGCTTACACCATAATGTTAAGTCACCCTTGAAGGAGCTGTCATCTGTGCCCTTTGTAAAAAAGTTGTTGACTACTGCAGTTTTTTCCGTATAAGCATCCACTTTACTGATTTTTTTGCACAATTTGAAGAATGTTACAAACTTATTGTCATCGGTTTCCACTTCTTGCTTTTTAGGACTCTCAGTATTCCCATTGGTATCTTTTTTTGCAGGGCTTGGTTTTGTTGATGCAGTTGAAACGTTTTTTATAACCTTAGCTGTATATTTACCACTATTTTTGTCAGCATACAGTTTTTCCATTTCATTCAGCTTCTTCAATATGAATTCTTGGTCTTCCTTGTTCAGGTTGTCCCAGTTGCCGATGTCGTCTATAGAATCTACGCGTTTGGTAGCTGGTCGTTGTTTCAACAAGACATTCATAAAACAGTCCACATGATGCCATGATTTCATGGACTGGCCGTCGCCGTATGGACTTGCAACAAGCTTCGCAATACGTAGTTCACCACTGGGACAATTAGTTTTACATCCTTTGCATGAAGCTCGTCCACCTTTGGCTCGGTCAACGAAAAACGGCGTAGATTCCGCCATGGCTTAAATGACACTTGATTTTTGATCATTAAAACACGTAAACATAGGCACAACAAGATCCGAGCACGTTTTTCAGGTTATTATTAAACACATGTGAGATTATGATACAGAATATGCTGCGATAACTTAAAAACAAACAGAATTTGAACCAAAACAAGTCGCCACACGTAAACGGGATATTATGTCATTAACTGTCAAAGTCAAACTGACAGTCCAACATTGACAGTTCTAGAGATGTAACTCTCTAGGATACAATCTGAATCGATCAACAATATTTATTCGTGCATTGAATTGATGAATCAGATAAACTGTATGCAAAAATAAATCTGTTAAAACATAATTAAGGAGTGAAGCTATATTATAGCGGATTTCCTAATATGTCTGTGGCCTGATGGGCGTATCCACTAATATTTTAAATATAATACTGTAACGTTGTGTATCGCAATTCCGTGTAGAATAATGTAATGGAAGGCCTGAGTCGTGCATTCGGGCTAGTCTGCCTCTATCGACGTTTTGCTTTACGCATGCGCTGACTGAAACAACCTTTGCGTCTAGGCGTCTCGCACACATTCGCAGCACTTGCTGCACTGCTTCTGTCAGCCATCGAAACAATTTAAAGTAATGCAAAGCTAACGTTGTTGTTTCTATAGTCAAATAAGATAATAATATCATAAAACTTCGACATTAAAATATTTAAGTAAATATTTATTTTTGAGTATTTTTGTCCCTCAAACAAATAATTCGTAATATTTTAATTTTTAATAAGCATTGGTAAAAGAATGAAAATATTTATCTACTGTACCTCAGGGTTTTAACTTGAATTTCTCTTTCTTTCCAGCATCATCATGTCACCAAGAATTCAGCAGCGACGGTACAAAACACGGCACGCTGACATCTCCTCACTACCCATCGCCGTACCCTCCGAACACTCATTGCCACTACGAATTTTTCGGGAGGGGCAAGGAGCGAGTTAGATTAATTTTTCAAGACTTCTACTTATACAAATCTGCTGATGGATCTATTGAGTAAGTTAAACCTTTATACGCTAGCTGCTGACCTAAATGTCATTGATATAGGTAGTAGCCGAAATTCAAAACGAAATAGATAAGTAATATACCTATTTATATCTTATATACTTATCGATTTCGAAAAAGTATTAAGTCCAATAGTTTTTGACAAGATTAAGATCTTTTTATTTTACTTTACCTACTAAAACATAACACTGCGTAAAGTGCTACGTTAAAGAATAAAATAGGCGTAAAGATCTATATCCATTCATTACCTAGTCAATGTACAAAATAAATACTAATGCAATTATTTATGCATTCACAGCTGTTCAAACGTGGATTCCTTGCAAGCATTCGTCAACGTGGATGGGCGATTAGAAAAAGTAGAGACGTTCTGTGGAATCGACCTCCCCAAGCCCATTATGTCGAATGGACCGAAACTAATGCTGGAATTCCGTGGAACGCAGTCATCGAGATACTCGAGAGGATTCAAAATATCATATTCATTTGTAGAAAGTAAGTATGCGTTTTGGTCATTATTTTTTTCTGTCATAATAGTGTTCGAGTTAAATCGTATTGATTTTTTAAATCTCATGATGGACATTGTAAATCTAATAAAGACAGGCTATTTCGGTCCTCAATTTTGAGTCTCAACAGTTGAGACAGTTTGTCTATAATGGATTTTCAAATGTGAAGACAGTGTTGACCATACATAAGTTGAAAATCTATTAAAAGCTTGTCAACGAGTACGTTCTAAGTCGTACAGAAAATATCATACTATTACCCAGAACCTAATTTTATTTTTCAACCCCGCACAGCCTATTATACCAGCCATTATATATTTTAAAATCCAATTTGTCATTTATGTTTCAGATTTCGGAATAAACACAGGGAGGCAGTTGAAGGAGTTTCCATGCGCATTCGTGTATAATAGTAGTGAAGCGCGCAATGGTACATTTGCATCTCCGAACTCGCCGGGACCATATCCAAGGGATACGGAGTGTACATACTTCTTCCACGGCGGCGAGACTGAGAAAGTGCACCTGCATTTCACAAATTTTGACGTTGAAGGAGTGTTGCCGTAAGTATCATTAGACTTACCCACCTAAATCGGCCTAAGGCTGTAACGGTCCTGTCCCTCACGCGGCCCGCCTCCTCCTTCGTATGAGCATGACTGCTTCGCAGAAGGGAAGAATGCTTCCCACTCCGTCTCGCCCCGCAGCATGGCCTCAACCAGTGGACCCGGGTGTCAGAGGTCTCCGCCTATGGCCAACGTGACGACACGGCGTTGCTCTGCACAAACGGCGCAGTCCTGCACCGTATCCTCCACCGTGTTCTTCAGGCGATCCTCGCATTGGTGACACCCAGGCGTTTCTTTCCTCCTTATCAGACTCAGTTACCTCCCGAAACTTCCATTATTCGGCGACCTATTGGTCAGGACGCCGTGACGCCTATCCAGCCACTCCTCAAAGAGGACTCTTACCGCCGCGATTGTGGCGTTCCCGGACCTCGGATACGAGAGGACAGCGTCCTCCCTCCACCCCAGCTGCAGTGGTAGAGGACCACGGCGACAGACGTCGGCAGACGATCTCGTGCGTGCACCGTGGGTGCGGGCATGCGGGTAGCGAGTAACGGGCGAGTTGGGCGACTCGCTGTCCGACCATGGACTATACCCGGGTCGACGGTGCGTTGTGTTCCACGCGCGCCTCAAAGAGTGTCAGCATTGTGTTGGGGCCCCCCTCTAAAGGGTCAAAGCCTGCCGGGGTCGTGGGTCTTATCGAATTACCGTGACCCCGGAACGCAAAGGGCTATTGAAGGACTGTGAATCTTAGTCAGTATGAATTTGACAGTCCCTCCCGCGCTATAATAAAAGACTTTAACTGTACCTACTGTATGCTTGCAATTAACAATCTTAAAGCAAAACATTCCTAACTTTGTCATTGTATAAAGATGTGGAATAAACAGTAGGTATTCATCCTAATAGCTACTGCTTTAGCTCTACAAATAAAAAGATTTTCGAACCATTTTCGATGACGTATTTACTGCCATTCATACTTTTAATACCTGTTTCAGATGCGAAGCAGTATCGGCGAGTGATTATGTCGAATTTTCAAACTATATGACTGAAGACAATAGATTCGGTAGATATTGTGGACAAATGAAAGAGTTCCATGTAGAGTCAGAGAGGAATTTCTTCAAAGTTACATTTAGGTCAAACGACCGCTTAGACGGTACAGGTTTTAAAGCAATCTACCAGTTTTTAGAAGCTGATGATGAATACCGAGCACCACCGGTATACGATAAGGCTTCACAATCTACATGTAAGTTAACTTAAATTTATTTTTTTAATAACAGACGGTTTGGACAATAGGCAATCGTTCCATAATTATACAATACTGATATTCAGCTACAGTATCGTTAGAATGAAAGCCAATTGCAAAATACTTAGTTGGAAAAATGCTTTCTGATGTATGACAGACTGAAACTACACGAATAAAGCCCTAATTTATTTACAACATTTTGGACATTTGTACATTGTAACAACAATGTAATTCAACAAAACCATGGCCGCAAGGAGCAGAGCCACAAAGTGTACGGCGAGCTTAGTACTATTACCTAAGTGGCCACGACTTCAAATTCCATGGTACATACGGAGAAATTCGTATTTAAAAAAAAAATAACTCGGCTCCAACAAAAAGAATTGTCTAAAATGTGTACTTGTCTACTACTCGAAGTATGGTTTTAATCCACGTTTCAGTAGGTAAGGAACATGTGACCTCCAAACTGCATTAATGAGATTTGAAATTAATATTTATTTTCTGGTTCCAGGTATATTTCAACATTTTCTAATGCTGATCATCGTCGCAATACCACAGCTGCATCATCAACTATATCATTAAATAAAGTGATATTAGATTAAATATAATTATAAATTAGACTATAATCCTGTATATTTTGTATAATAGTATGTGCCATACACCTGTAATTACGTAGATATGCAATATTTTCTATAAAGTCGCGAATTATGTTTTCCTCTATTACCTACCAACTAAAGCAATACCATGCGAGACACAATAAAGATTTATTCATAAAGGCACGTCGTAAAACGAAATAAATTATTTGAATTTAATGTGTTCTTCGTTTTATTTTTAGTCTTTTTTTCCATTTTCAGGCCTCTGAACCGCATGCTAATGGTGAAAAAAAGTGTTGGTGTCGTGAAGAAAACTGCGAGCCATCTTCTTCAGCTTCTAAACTAGCGTATGTAGGTCCAAAATCTTGGGACAAGTTCTTACAGTACACAAAATTATTAGTACTGACTGCTCCAATTACACCATACCTGATATATCTTTTGGGTGCTACCAGATAAGATCTATGGCAGATCTTATTTCGCCTATGTCAACATTAAGAACTAACTGAAGGAAGGAGCTTTTGTTAATATTTACAAAAGATGAAGTTTGACATATCTTATAACTACGGCTACTTACGACGGCAACTTGATAGTACGAGTGTCTGTGATGTAACAAAACAGTTAGTTGTAAATTTAAACATGCATGAGTGACGATTGATTTATACAACAGACTAAAATGAAAAGATATGATAAATAACTGATTGATTTTACACACACTTATAAAAAACGAATGTCGTATGTGTAATGATAATGATTGCCGTTACTCTGACATAAAGTAGTACCTATGTAATGAACACAGGTAACTGCCAACTTCTATCAATAAAGTTAGCTATAAACAAGATTAAGTTGAGTATTATAAATCAGTGTCAATTTTAAGTGAGACAGCTTAATAAATATGTTAAATCACAGATTTGAATTAACAACGTCAAAGTCTCGGTAACATCATAAATTGCTGCCCAAGTAGGCGTATAGTTTCATGGCAGGTTGCAATAAAGATTAACTAAGCAATTCTGTATTTAAACATTTCTCTTACGGTTAATTTGGTAAGAATCTGGACTAAATACAATTACTTAAGTAATATCCCTGAATTGGAAATAAATGAGCTACATTATTATGTATTATTTTTTTGTATTTAAAGCGATTGGCCTCATTGGCCTGCAATCGTAACCTTTGTTTTACATATTTACTTTTACTCTAAGATAAATTGACTGATAATCATCAAACTGAAGTGGTACTGGACAGGACACCTCTGTCGGATTCTCAATGAAATGATGGTCAAAATAACCACTATAAGGTGCCCTGAAAAAAAAGGCGTTACGCTAGACTTCCAACCAACGAACAGGCGTCTGGAACACTGGCTACGAAGTGCAGCACTGCTGGTCAGTGACTATCAAGATAGCCAATAGCCCGACCAGCAGTGGTCAACTTAATCTTAAATGGCTTGATACCTGTTATGAGTCTTAGTTGAGGAGTGCAGTGCCTCAAGGGAAATTAAAATAGTTGATTGTATGGAACATTTAAATTTATCAGTAACATAGCAAATGCAAAAGCCAATACGAAATTTCCCTTTGGACAGCCTTTTGATGGTAACCACACAGACACCGTGATACGCAATAGCTCCTGTGGAAGTCATTGGCCTCTGCTGTTAGCTGATCAGAGATATAACGCAAGTTATCAATTGCTGTATTTCTAGAATTAGAATTTTAACTACAGTCAGGACAGTAACTATAGCCTTGTGTCGTGTCATCTTCAAACTGGTAACATAAAGTTTCAGGACACTTGCCAATCTTACTCCTGCATTTAAATGTGACCTTATTTTAAAATGTTCTTAACCGTTCTTGCCGCAACATAAACTGCGACATCTTGTAACTACCATAATAAACATCGGAATTCTTTAGTCATGGTTTGTATATAAATATAATGTTGCATAAGAAATATCGATCTGTAGTAACTTTGTTGGTACCTAAGTACAATATAACAAATTGGTTTTACAAAGTTTATGGCATCCTATAATGATATTCATTACACGGATTGTCAAACAACATTATAGTGAATGTTGTACTAATACCAGTCTTCTATGTAACGAAGAATTTCAATTAGCGGGGTATTGTCGGCATATTATTCTCGAAGACATTTTCTTCCTACCTGTACCGGGTTAGGCTTTACCGCCTCTGGTTGCATAACCGTAGAAATTGATAGGCTGTGCGATGAGTACCTACTTACTTGCTAATGCTAAGTGTGATTTTCAGATACCATATCACTTAGCTACCCTGAAATAACCACTGCCTGAAAATAAGATCATTAACCGATGTCTTTTTAATGTTTATTTTCTAATAACCTGCTAGAACATTCACACCAGACTTACTAAAACATTCTAAATTGCTACTAGAGTTTTTGAATTCAGCATCTCTTTTTTTGGAGAATCAAAAACGAGTCTATGTGAATCAAATACACAGCTTCGAAAGTTCGAACAGTTATTATGATTAATGAACTTTATTATTGTTTACTTGCATAAACAAAATACAAATCACAACATATATACCTAAATTGCATTATAATAATAACTAGTTCCACTGTATTTCGGATCAAATAAAAAACTTAGTCAAGCTCGATTTAAAAACAAAGTCATTGCACCTCTACTTTCGCCTCGGTTCATTGCTTGTCGCGGAGTTGCAGTCCGCGCGTTGACAGGTGTGGCGGCGCCACCGTCGCGTCGTTTAGTTCGCTATTCACGCGCGATCCCCACTCCGTTTTACGTCAATCCGAGTTCGTTCGCCGCTCTCTTCGGTGCCGGTCGGCAGGCTGTACGTGTTTATTTCCTAAGTCCGCGAAACTTTTTCCGAAGTAAAGGGATGTGACAGTAAAAAGGTTCTTTTGATATTTTTTGTGTGTTAAATTGTGTGTAAACGTTGTTTTTAATTGTGACTAAGTAAAGTGTTAGGTCGGAGTGGTACTGTGAGTGTGATTGTGGTCACAGGTGTCGCATTCCAGGGGGGACGCCGACGCAGCCTCTGTACCCGATACAGTAGGCAGGTGAACCGCTAGACAACCCTATTTTATTTGTAAGTAATCGACCTGCTTATTATTAGTTTTTAAAACCAATGAAAGCCCTACATTTACATGATGATAGTTACCCACTTACGGCGTTAAATGGCCAGTCCAACGCATAGAACCTGATTAATTAAATTAAACATTGGCTAGTTCTAAACTGCATAGTATGTATTTAAGTACTTTGTACCTACAGGCAGGCTACACATTTTTCAAGTTATATAGGAACTGACCGTAACAACTTGAAACGACAATATTTCGAAGTACCTACAACAATGTGCCAACTAAGTCGATAGGTAAGCTATCTAAATAAAGAATTTGCTTGTGTAGGCAAAACGTAGGTATAATTCGCCCATTATTACGAGGTATGTTTATTGTTGTGTCTGTAAATTACGAGACAGAATAGATCAGATGCAGGCAGGTAGGTATTCTTATTGGATAAGTTACGAACAGTGAACAAGTACTGTCCTACTTTGGTAGTAAATTGTCCAAACGGGTAACTGAGAGTCGTGATCCTGTTACGTAAGTAATTTGAAGGAACACGTTGGATTTTAGTCAGTACGAGTCTGACACTCCCTTCCGCTCCACCCAGGACGGGCAAGTCGCATTAAAATATTATGATGGTTTTATCAAACGTTAAATTCCAAAACAAAAATCGCTCTTATAGGTACCTAAGGCATAAAGATGAAAGAAGAAAAACTGCTACTCTTGATCGGCCGCCTAAAATTTGCCAAGAAACAGACGAAATGATGGTCAGTTTCTGAGATCCTAGATTCGTAGCCAGTCGCCGATAGACACCAGATAGGTACCTACTAGGTACCCTTAGTCAATAGAAACTATGAAGTCCACATACTGGTTAACGGGATAGAGGTACAGCCTGTTTTTCTTACGACAACGCTGTCAATACGATGCATCCGGCCCAGTACTTACTCATCTGATTGATGCCACATTACGAAGATGAGTACTTACAAGCCAGACGAGATTTCCCATCGGCAATAATTATTATAAACTTCCTAATTACCTACCTGAATACGTGTAGGTAGGTACATTAGCAAAGACTAAACAGTCTATAATTTTCCCATTGCTGGGACACTGGCTTCCTCTTTGTGAGGTAGTGAGGTGGACTGATGTTGACTGATAACAACCTACCGGCCGTGGATATTATTATAGAGATTTACGAAAATTCTTTCTTAGTAGGGCTTATGAGTTAGGTAAGTACCTAGTAAGTAGGTACCTACTTATCACTTTCGTAATAATATCGAATTCCCGTTGAACTAGGTGCTTTAGTAAATAATAACTTCTGTATTACTTACCTAGGTAGGTAAATCTATGTTAAAGATTAGCTAGAGAGAATAGAAGAAATGAGCTAGTTAGTCGCGCCAACTACACTAGTCGTTTAAATTAGTGATGTGATGACTCTGTCCTGGAGTGTAAATGTGGTACACTCCAGAAATCCTATCGCTTATGGAATTGTCCCACATTTAGCAGTAAGTACTGCGTGTCCTATTGATAGTTCAATTCAAGAACCGACTTCTGAGAACGCTATACTCGTTTCCCAGTCCCAGTTTTGTGCCGACGCAATCTAGATTGCCATTGACTACACTAAGAAGAAGATTAGCAGATAAAAGGGTGCTGCAGTATTTCCTTTACCGCGAAAATTTCGTACCTATTCTTGCTTTTCCGCGCATTTCTGCAACACCGTAATTCAAATAACAATAATGGCAGTTCAATACGTGCTTACTTTGAAAAGGTCCTGCATTGTTGTGAAATGATAGCAGGTAGGCAAGAATAGAGCGGTCGTAAAGGTTAGGAGATACAAAAACAGCTCAATTTAATTTACGTACCTAGATGTATTTATTCTTGCAGACACGACGATCGTACAAATACCTTCTACTACTTTATTTCTTTTCAATAAAATTAATATGAGTCACTGACCTAACTTTTACTAATGTTAGTCCATATAAGGCCCTTCGTACACAAGGCGACTCAAGTTTCCGATACCGTACGACTTTAGCATCCATTGACGCGTGCCTGTGAACGAATCTCTATGGAATTGTATTGCGATAGTCGCTTGGATACCGAAATCGTAAGGTATCAGAGACTTGCGTCGCCTTGTGTGCGAAGGGGCTAAAGGTTTGCAAAGTATTTTTCTTAAACGTTCAAGGTTACTGTTTGTAGTTGGTTTGTCTTTGTAGTACCTACGATTCTCTGAAAGTTTAAATAAAGGTTTTTTTTTTGATCTGGAGGACGAAGAAGCACCTGGCACCTGCGAAATTTTGACAGTAGCCTTATCTCAAATAGATAAGGTGCAAGCAGCTCAGTCAGGTGCCATTTTCAGCGGATGACTTTCGTGGAATACCTACTTTTTGATCTGGCCTCATACGATGAATGACTTTCATAGATACCTACTCATTTGTTTTTAGAAATCTAGAAACAAGTAATAACCTCGAACATCGGTCGAAATTCAAAGTGACGTTTGAGAGAAAATACTACTGGCCACATGGATTTAGCAACACATCGAAAGTCTTCGGAAATACCAGATAGGTTACCTACACAACATTCCCATTTTCAAGAGAAAGTCTCCGGCTAGCACCATCATAAATTCCTACAAGATTTATGTGAGCTGAAGACATGAAGATATTTGTAAACGATTGGCCTGAAAACTAGTTACGTGTGTCTTTTCGAACGCACCTTTATGTAAGACTAGCTGTGCCCGCAACTTCGTTCGCGTGGATGTCGGAATCGAACAATGTATTTTTTAGTTCGAAGCGCTTAATTCAGGCCACGTTTATGTTTACATCCAGGTTTATGTAGAACTATTTTTCCTAATGCCCGGTCTATCCATTCCACTCCACTCCAAAATAAATAATGTTATTTCAACATAAACACGTCTATTCCAGGTTTTCGTTTAACGCCATCTGCCGTGCGTTGAAATAATTATTTTATTTGAATAATGTAGTTTTTCTATTCGAAGTTCAACCGCGCGACTGACGTACGAAATCAATGTGAGAGACCCGTAATTTCACTTCTGAAACACTTTAAATTCAAATATCTTTTGATAGACTGGACCGATTCCAATGAAACAAAAACTAAATTCCTCTCCAAGTTACGCTTAATCGTTGTGTATAAAAGTTATCTACATTAATATCGTACATTTTACGTGATACCTGGACAAATAAACATACAAACAGACAAACAGATAAACAGACAAAAATTCTAAAAATGATAGAAATGGGTTCTATTGGTTGTCCTTTAATACCCTGGCTATATTTTTTGAGTTTTTTTTTAATGTACAAAAATAACTTTTCTACAGTTTTATTATATGTATAGATAGATATAGATTTTACGGGCGAGTTTCTTGACTATAAAACTGAAAACCATGATAGCTTCTTTGATGTTATAAATAACAAGGAAATTTTCCACGCAGTTTTGAACTTCAGACTCAATTCACAAAAAAAAAGAGATTCCGACGAGTTGAGAACCTCTCCCTTTTTTCTTAGTCGGTTAAATATTCATTGGGCGATAGAGGTGTCTCCTTAATTAGAAGGCAAAGTGGAATACTCATAACGTATCCTAGATAACATTTGAAAAATCTGTACTTATTTAATGCTTTTTAACTAACACCATCTAGATCTGAACTTAATCTGATCTCATTTCATATTACTTTTGAAGTAATCAGCATCTGTGCAAGATAACATTTATCTCCTTTAATAATCTCTCTCAAGAAAATTTATATCGTTAGTTTCTGATAAAGTCGTTACAAACCGAACCATTTTTCCCGATAAATGAATATTAAAATATACCAAGCTGTCTAGTGTCTACACATTGGCGTGAATTTATTACCTAAAAGCATACGTTCTAATCTAGAATTCTAGAATAAATAAATGTCAGAATCTTATCTTTCAACATTGGTATTTATTGACAAGAACCTCGATATGACTTATTTGACTAAACACAGACTAAAAAGCCTTCTATTCCATTCACCTTGTCTTGAATTGATTTATTTAGGTGAACTAATGTGCACCTCAGTATGACAAGACTTCACGGACGTAAACAGGTCGTAAAAGTTCATTGCTGAACATTGTTCTTCGAGATAGTTAAGGCTGTTAGACTGATATAGTGGCAGTAGGTTTCCTACCAGTAACTAGGTACCTACTAAGTAATCTGTGCTCCTGATTTCAAACTAAGTAGGTATGCTAACATTTGCAAAATATCTCGCAAATGTTGTCAAAAAGTAGTAATGGTAACTATCTTACAGCGGTAACTGTTTTTTTTGAGTGAGTCATGGCATATGTTTTGTTTTTAACCGACTTCATTAAAACTGTCAATGTCTTCTTTCTAGTGTGTGCACAACTGCACCCTTAATATTTCCTGCAAAACAGTTTTCGTTCCTTAAAATCCAGTTTTAATATCCTGATTAAGAACTTAATTTTGTTATTATTATTCAAATCATTCGTTCACACAAACCAGGTAGAAAATATGAATGTATACAGCCGGATTCCGATCGGCCTATTAACTGTTAGCACGTTGCAATTGTAATTATTATTGTTTAAATATTTATTGTTTTGATCTGTTGGAATAAACAGGTTATATAATGCAGAAAAAACAATCGAACTTGCTCATTTTAATAGTTTGTGTTGCCGTTAGCTGTGATAAAGTAAATAATAATAATATTCTTATTATAGGTATCAACTAACTAATACTTAGAGAGAAATCTATTTTGGTTATAATTATATGATGCGGGAAAATAACCCGACTGATAAATTGAATTCAGCTTATAGTACCAGTCAATAATCTTGAATTTCTACTCATCTACCGAATATTCCGAATTCCAAATTCATCAATATCAAACTTGCCTTTAATACATAGCACATTGTTGAGACCCACAACATGCCGCCAAATAGGCTTTAGCCTGTACTTTAGGCTGTCAACGACAGCAATGCAAATGGCGAAGTTTCGGACCAAAAAGATAGAACACACAGAAACATGAGCGCTCCGGCGCGGCGCGAAATCCTAAGCCTCATTTAGACGATGATGTAAGAAATTGCATGCAGGTTGACTGCATTACGGTATTTGTTTGATCAACTGAATTCATTATCCATTAATAGTCCGCAATGTAGTCATTACCTTCAACGTATACAAACACGGTGTTCGAAATCCAAACAAATCTGTCATCGCTTCTGTATTGCTGATCTCACGTTTCAAAACAAAAATTGCCAATTAATTGATAGTATCATAATTAAAATCGTCAATATCCCGCTATTGTCTTTAGTTAACAGTGTTGCTAACAATGCCTATCTGTTTAATGTTTATTGTGTAATGATATAAGAATTGTACACGATTTTATCAAGTAGTATTGTTGTGGTTTTTGTCATATCTCAGTAGTTGGTTGAAGGTAAAGTACGGTAAGGAAAGACTTCAACGCGCAAGGTAAATCTTAAAAATGTAAACTTTGTTTTGATAAATTAAAAAAAGACCGTTTGTAGAAATATAAATATTATAGTTATACAGGGAACGTGGTGACCATAGATACAGGAGTGAATCGGGATCAGGGTCTTAGTTATTTTTTTGTTAAAAAACCTTTTGAAACGTCTCTATTAGCCCCCGTGTCTTTAACCCCGTTTTACTGTCCTAATGCAAATTGGTCCACGTCAAAAAAAAATTGCTAGACTGTTTTATTATCGTACTAGGGTAACAAGAAGTAAAGATAATAACGAAATATGGCTTCCGTAGTTTTATGCTCTCGATTCTTATAGCTTGACCCTTAACACACCTGCCCCTTGGATAAGATACTCAGATTTCACAAGCTTTTGTGATAATTTTCCGGAATAATCTTATCCTAATGGCCGGAAACCGTTAGATTTATCTATTAAAGATACTCGACTCCGAATTGGCTTTTATTGATTGTTGTTAGTTGTAGTGCGGTTAAACAACGGTTTCAAGTGATCGGTGGAACCTTTAATCTGTCCTAAGGCAAGACTACTTCTGGAAATGGCCTCATTTCCTAGGTAGCTTGGCCAAAGCAATCTTGAGGAGATACAAACGGGATCGGAAGATTGGGTTACGCCACTTCTTGTACTGAGCGCGAATTACAGTCACTTTGAATGACGAATTGAGGTTCAATAAATCTAGGCGCGTCGAATACGTTCTAAGTTTTGTTTACGTCACTTTTGGGTATGAAAATGATGTCAGTAACTCTGGCTTTAATTAATCGTTAAAGAAACGTGACCCATTAATCACAAATGGCTAGAATTCAATGAAAAAACATGCATTGGCAAAGGCGACTACCAAAATCTGCCATAACTCTCAATGACCTTCCATCTGTTATTCGTAAAACCACCTGTCATAATGCCCGAAGCATTTCCTTTAAAAAGTATACTCAGCAAACAGGTTCACAGTTCACTGTTCTCAGAAAAGTTTATTTTAATATTCTCACGAGAATTCCGCGACTAAATACGGGCAATTGTGCAAACAAAACATTCCTTTTGCCTGATAAATATTTAATTCAAATGGTACCTGTTAAGGTACTTAATGTTCTATCAATATGCAAGCGTTCTATTTCGAAGCGTTTGATACAAGTCCGGTTGGTACAATTTATTTGTTTTACTCCATATTCTTTGCCCGGATCGTAGTTGAGAAGAATTGTGATACTTTCCACTTACGCTGGATGAAATTCATGACAAGAATCTCGATCTTTGTGTGTAGCCAACAACCGAATCAGCCAATGCCTTACAAGCAGCTGTCAACTGAGAATCTTGGAAACTAAGTACTATTAATTTCGGTGTTAATGATGTTGATTCAACCGTCGATAAACATTTGCTTTTATACTCTATCCTACATAGAAAGGGTACCAAAGCAAAACCGCAAGTGTCAGAACTGCTTTGTGATGATATTTGCATAACTAGCAGCAGCTCATTGTTCTCTGAACCAACTTGACTCACGGTCGCAACAAGTCACAATGTTCAACGAAAACTCCTTCCCAAAATATTAGCTGCTACGCCTAAGACTGTTAAAACCTGAATGATCCTAAACTTTATGGTGGAAGTCACGGCCCACATATCATAATTTAACATATTGGCAATTAAGTTAATAGCTAAGTACCCTATTAAATGGCCTAAGGCTATCCCACGCACCATTTCCAAAGGGATGAGCTGTTCCCATAAAATCGAGTTATGATCCGATCTATAAGCTATGTGATTACGTATCCTGCCTCCTGAGATTACGGCTATCCTCACAATTAACCGGCGGAAGCACCTAACAAGAACACTGGCAATAAATGTCGAAACTAATTGCGTATAATGTTCAGTACATTATTCCCCGGAATTACGCAAGAGGGGAGATTGGAAAGAAATCATGGGAAGGTATTCCTATCAAATCCGCGAAAGGCTGACAACAAATCAGTTGGTCAGTCGCAAAGTTTTATCTGGACGATTTTATTACGAGTTCTACAGTCCTTTTCACAGATTTATATTCAGCAGGAATGCCTCTACTTTTTTTTATTACGGTTTTCATAATATCCAATTAGAAAAATAACGATGCTGGCCTATAATGAACAAGTGAGTTCATCTTAAATACATAGACTAAGTTCTTCATTAGAAACTTTTTGCGGTTCCTCCTCGTTAGATTGTGCAGCCGATACACGCATGTCTCGTATTGTATCAAACTTTTTGTAATCCCAAACTATCTTTGTTGACCTGTCACTACTTCATTTGCCCTACAGCGTGTATAATTGCTCTCCTATTATACCGCTAGACGAATCAGTTTTTTTTATAAGTAATTACATTTTAACTGATGATGTTGCCATCCCGCAAAAATACAAAAGAAAGACACCATTTAAAAATTGCTTATTTTAAAGGCTATTGGCCCGAACAAGAAATCCGTCATTAGTTTTTTTTTTGTTCAAACAACTGTGATTGCCAACCGAGCACGGAAATATAGTAGAGTTAAAAGTCAATATTGTGAACGCCATGTCTAAATCGTTTTTTGTTGAAAGCTTGAATTTTGTACCTTCTGAGTATTTAATGTGGGGAAGTTAGTTATGCGTGGCCAATGAATTTCTTACGGGTCTCTGAGGCGAAGAAATCTTGGTATGATTGCGGTTTTTTGGTGAGTAACCTTGATATTTCTGTGTAATAGTGTCACTTAGTAAAGTTTTGTGGTGACAAAGTATGAAAGGGATTCCAAAGTCACTTACAAAAGTTCACCGGTAGACTTCCATTTAAAACTAGCCTCATGTTATTTCGACGACTCATACGCTCTTCCTGATTTTCCTGTCATTTATTTAAAGAATTACCATAAAACCCAAACCAAATTAACTCTAGCATAAATTACTTTAATATAGCGCTGAGGTTAATATGTCTAACAGTCTCAAGTAGTAATATTGGGTTTACCGTTGACATGACTATGTTGAATGACAACCTCGCACCAAATTTGATCAAATTTCAATTTCTCTTCGGGCTGATAATTTTTAAATTACCTACCTTCTTGCCAAGAAATTCTGACAGTCTAATTTCAACGGCAAATAATACTGACATTCAATTATTATGACAAATTGTTGCAATCAATCGGAACACAGTATTACATGATCAATTAGATTCAAATATCTCAAGTCTTCTAATGCATTGTTCTGTCAAGTTGAGGTCGATATAGACTTGATCGTCGTCGCCCTTGCACTATATTCGTAGCTTCGCAACCAAACAAGTCTCGATATAAATAACAATGCTGGTGATTATGAATTCGTTACTAACATTTACACATTGGATACGCGTAGTTCGATGAATGGTTCGCATTACTTCGTGTATAATCTGAGCTTTTCGCTCACGGTCAACTTGCGAAGGTAGAAATTGGTTTTCGTGTTGCCCGATGGAAAGTAAAGTAGAAATTGATGGATCGTGTGAAATATGATATGACTTGGAAGGGATAACCTTCAGATAACTGATAAAAAGTAAAAAGGCAGATGGAGGTGTACTATGAGCAGACCCGAAATAAATTGAGGCAAAGGCAGATGAAAATGATGATGCTGAAAACATTTCTCGCAGCACATCAGATATTTGTACCTAAATCGTTAATATTTGTATCAAAAGGTCTACTGAGTATATGAATTCAACAGTAGACCCCGTTGTAAACTTTGCTCTAAGTACACAAAACAATAACCAATAACCACGGTAAGAAATATCTCCATCTAACTCCATAATTTCCAAGCCGATCGCAATTACCATTACATTCCACGATGACTTAAACCTGATATCACATGATCACGTCATACATTACAGAAATTACGCGGTTCAGTAATAACTTTTGATGATGTTATCGAAGGATATAGACCTCACAAATCTCCATTTATGTCGCTTATCATGAATTGAATCGAAATCCAAGAAACAGTTCCAACCTTTTTCATGAACCATCAGTAGTTAAATAAGTAGATAAAAACGCAGCAACGGCATGTTTTAAAACAAGCCAGAAAAAACCAAGCGCTGAGCATACGTCAATCGAATGTCATGACGGTGTCTAAAACATGACGTAAGATAAATGCTCATGACATTCCGAAGAATCGAATTCCTTTTTCGAATATCTTTGAAATGGCAACGGCACTCAGCGTAGTAGGCTACTACATTGCTTTTTTCATAAGATAGATATTTTTATTGCGCATACACAGGACCCATGAGGTCTTCTTGTCTCTGTTAAAGCGGTACTTTTCTACCGAGGCATTTCAATTGGTACTTTGGACGTTGGAGTAAAAGCAAATATCAATAAACAGTTCTTAACTTCTAGAGAAAAGGAATTTTTATTACACACTGTGCCATGAAATACGCACACACACTTAGGAAAAAGGTCGAATAAGGTAAAATTTTCTCAATACGAGAAAGAGTAACACGAAGACCAGCCAATGAAGAACAAACAATGCAAAATTATTCGCAGAAACCGTCAGCCTCAAATACCTCCGTATTCACAATGTATTATCTCCAATGCAAACATCATGGCATGTCGCAATCGCATTGTTTTATCTAAACTTCAAGCTCACTAATCTAACCTGTTGAGGAATGTAAGGCCGTGTCTAACAGCCTTTTCTAAGGCACGTAGGACCTCATTTATCTGATGTGACAGGTATGAGAATACAGCATGACTGTATGCATGTTTGGACACGCAAATTATGGGACTCAGGGTGACAAATTAGGTAATTAGTCCGTAACCACGATCTTTAGTAGCTGCGTGTTTCGTTGTGAAATTCTTGCATCTGTGGCTTTAATCCAAAGGATTTGTGAAATTGTAAACCTTGTGATTGTGTCTCACAATTGCAGTAAGGAGCTTAAGGGATTATTATTGCAGTGTGTTTTATGATTAGGATCAGCTTCCAGAATTAACTGTTCTATTTCAAATATAAATTCAACTTTATTAAATGAATAACTGGCATGTTGCATGTGAAAGATACCTGATTAGGAACTGAAATGTCAAATAAGTTTTAGGCAAGTCTTATTTCTGATGTTGGCAGTATAAGAAACAACGGATCTATCATCTGAGGTCTTATAATTGATATAATAAATCAATCTTTTGTTTATTCACTCATGACATAATTTAATATCCATCGAATAAGCTTCTAATCGATCCATTAAGAAATTATCCGTAGAGAAACAACGTTTAGCTGCATAATGACTGTGCAACAAGACACGACTTCTGATTTCAACTGCAACAATAAATCTAATACTTCGAACACGGCGTGTGTTGGGAGTTGGGAGCGGCTTACCTTTGCCTGACGAGGTCGAATAATGTTAATACCTCAAGAAGCTCTGCTTCACCGTTATTTATGTCTACACTTACATCTAACGTGCATTTGGCATTTTACTGTTTGTCAGGGTTTAGAACTTTGGCTGAGAAACCAAGAAAGGCGGTTCGAGAAAGCTTTTAAGAGGTAAAAGTGAATTGTGCCTCTGCATTGGCTATTTCTCTTACGTGTTCACAAACTTGATTGGCATTATTTTATGATGAGCATGGATATATCCGCATTCAGCTTGCTAGAGATAGTGGCTGTGATAAAATGTGTATGTTTTATGCTTGTAGTTGAGTGAGTGAAGGGCAAAGCTCACTGGCTGACAAGTATCTTGTCAGTAGCTGCTTTATGCTAACATGCTCCATTACTAGGGCAACCGTTCTGATGTGAGATTCCAGTTTACCGTAGAACATTGCTGTCATTTGATGCTATCTGCTCTTTTTGTCTTTGCAGCTGCCGATGTTGCTTTGCTTGATCCAACAAGGTCATATTTAACTAGGAACTGGTAAAGATGTGTAGATGAGATTCTCCGTATCGAATTAGTCTCATGTTTTGCTAAGGATTATCTATGATCATGACTGTAAGCTCACATGTAATTCTAAAGGTCACGCTATGTCAACAGGAGCGAGAAATCTGTCAATTTTGTCACAATACGCCTCGTGACTGCAAGCTAAATATTTTACGTAAGTTCAACCTAATACAGAGACAATGGCTACCTTAGTTTAGCTGATAAATTATTTCTAACTTATAGGGTCATAATGGTCATAATCGTATAACCGACTTTGTAGGTGGCAGTCGATATCGTTATGTCAACTAACTAGTGTTATGAAATGCACTATACGCTGTGTTTTCTTAACTTTCTCATAGTGTACCAGTTAAATAAGCTTTCGCAGTTCCCTAATGCATAATTCATTAGCGTCAGGTGCTTTGAAGGAATATATTAGCTTGGTTGATCCAGTTTTTCTTTTAGGTCTGGCTTTACATGCAATTGAGTCAAAGGCAAAGATTGGGTTAGACATAAGCTGTAGTTAAGATTGACAATTTTGACAACCGCAGTTTTTGCCCAGACGTGGAGTCAAGCTTAGGAATGGTGTAGAGACTTGTGGAAACCGACCAATCACATCTGTTGATATCTAGATTCCGTTCCTCATCTCTCCTGTGATCAAATCTTGCAATCTCCTATCCACTCCGCTTGACTTCGCTTTGGTGAATTCTGGGCTACCTACAACCAGTACATGATAATGGTGATGACTTTATTGCAGTGCAAAAAGTTTGCATACAACTTAAACCTCCAGCGTTGAATGAACAAACAAAAAAATGCAGATCCATTCCAAGAAACAGCAGTAATGTACTCTTCATTAGTTTTATGATTACGATTACGATTTTAATGTAGATATTTTCTCCGTCATCTGGGTCCATTAATGTGTTTCCGATAGAAATCTTTAGGATTATGGCTCGCTCTTGAATAACATAGTATTACTATGCAGTATTTTAGTTATTGCATATTCATTTGTTTTTAGTTATTATTTGTTTTAAATTTTTTTTATATGTTATGAACGTTTAGCTTGAATTATAATTTGTTTTTGGTTGCATTTTGTATCATAATACTGCGGAAAAATGTTTCTAATGACTGTTTAGTTATGCAAATGACACTTTCTAACCATAAAAATACTGTGTTAACAGAACAATGAATTAATTGATACATAACATACATTTCTTTATTCTGTTTATTCTCTTTGGGATATATACATATATACTACTTTAAAACTAAACTTAAAGGTAAAATATTTATACAAAAATTATTGAAATAAAAAAGTTTCAAGGGCGTCGAAAATTCATACCACATCGTTTGTCAAATGGGAAAGTGCCCAGAACGCCTGGCATCTGGATTGCAATGCTGATCCGTTGACAAGATATAGGCCAGCCCTCTGGTCACGCGAGGCGTCGACTATACGCTTGGGCGAATGTCTTTGAAAGTTGGTGGGCGCTCGGACCCCATGGCCAGTGTTTCAACCCCACGGCTCAACATATACTACTAGTCAGCCATTGTTTTTTTGCGCCGTTGAGGTTTTCGGCACTTGCAGCAGCCGCACAGCATCAGCATGCAGTACCAGGAAGATGGGATGGCGCAAGGTGTGTCGACACCTTTTTGCGTCCCACACCAAAGGTCTACCCAACTTCCATGCATTACCTGGAATAGAATTAATGAGAGTAACTAAGAAATGATTTTTTATATGTTACTAATCTCGTATGACACCATATTAATGTTCATTCTTTTAATTACTAGTCAAAAACATTTTCGAATCAAGGCTATTTTTAAAAACAGTCGTAAAACTACTATTCATCTGATACCTCACCCAAGATACTTTTATTAGTACATTATTAATATCTTTTAATAGATCATTTGCATCTATTTATGCAAATTATCATATTATTACTTATTTTAATAGGTATAAAATGACCTGCTAATATTATTATCGGTTGAAAGGAAAGATCAGTGACAAATGTCACAGATAATGAAGTACTTTGTGTTTCAACTAAGATTAGGAAGATCTTGGCGCCATTTTACTACAAAAATTACTTAACTATACGTTTACTTATCAAAAATACATTTTAAGCAATTATCGATATTATTGTAATGTTACTTTCTTCTGATTATAGTTTATTTAGGAGCTCATGTAAATAGAAAAGCGTGCATGAAGGCACAATATGGCGCCAAGGTCGTCCTGTTCTTAGTTAGAACACAGAAGCGTTTGACAGAGATAGGCGATTATATTTAAAAGGTCGATGTGCAGATCAATTAAAGGTATTTAAGGTCGATAGTACACCCCCTTGAAAGCGTAGATACCTTTAAAGGGGGTAACCACATCATGATGCTGTCTGTACTGTTGGTGCATAATTAATAATAATAATAATAAAGCCATTTATTCCGAAATAAAAGTATACAATTTACAAATTATTTGCTATAAAATATCTCGGATTTCGGCGTGTTTATTGACAAAGGCCTCCTCCAACTATTTCCACTCCTGCCTGTCCTGTGTGACACTTCTCCAGTTTGGACCTGCCGTCCTCTTTATCTCGTCTTCTCACTTAGGTGCATAATTTAATATGTATTAATTTATTAAAGTACTAAACGGTCTGCTAATAATATTAACGGGTGTCAGGCTGTAGGAATGTACTGTACTCTAGATAGTAGTCGACCTCAACTCGGAGCGAGGACATCAAGTGACGACCACACTTTTACTAAGTAAATGATTAATCAGATTAACAAGCATTTGGTGTTCTTGATATATGGAACGGTAATAGGTATTGATTCGTGATGGAGGAAATATTTCTCGTAGATGCAGAAATATTCAATTTCTGCCCTTTTCCCATTTCAAATTTATTCCCGGATCCCATTGCTGGATATTCAGAATTTATCAGAATACCCCCCACATTCCACACGCTACGCTAAAATTATGGGCTTTGCCAACCCTACCCACTAAGGAGGTTGAATCCCTCTCATGATTCCTCCAAGTCACTATGACTCTAGCTTTAGCTCGCACTTAGGAATTTTACTGTATATGGCAAAAGTAAGTAATACTTAGCGCCAAGTTAAGTAAGCAAATTATTTTAAGTACATACTTGTAGTAATTTTCTAAGTAAGCCTAATTAGATCCTGTTTGAAGGAGCAACACGCATGTTTTACCTTAGCTTTAAATACTGGCCATTTACACGGTGATTTAAAAAGAGAACGAGAAAAAAAACAGCTACCTGTATCTTTGCTGTCTTTGGATAGTACAGGTAAAAAGAATAAATATTTGAATTTTATTCCTTTTTTAAAATCAAAGACAAAAATAAAGCATGATTCGATCCTGACCTTTTGGGTTAACCACAAAATAATTGCTAATAGAAGTAGTTTTTTTATATAGAAATAATATTATGTCTTCGTGACTGTTCTGACCTTGTCCCCGTCGCATATGTAAGGTGCTGGTGTTTTATAAATTGTAAGACAGTATTGTATTGACACCTATAAATAAAGACAAATAAGTCGGGTACAGATTCTTTTTTTTTTTTGCTCTCGAGAATAGAACAAGTCACGTCGACACTGTCTTTGTTTGGAATTGGCATTGTGTTTGAAAATAAAACAGAGGTTTAGAACTTTTCAACTTAGAAGGTGGATGAGGACTTTAAAATGCGATATAAATTTTCAAAAAAATATTTTATTTTAGGTACTACTTCTCAAGTAACTAGCCATAAGGGTGAGGCTACACTAGACTAACGTGATCTGCGACATCTACACATGAGTGATAAAAAAATGAATGCTCACGAAAATGGCTAAAACTGCGAAATCGCTGCCTGACTATCTTGAAGTAGGTATGAAAATGTTCTGTTATATGAAAAAGAATTCAAAAAAATCAAGAATAGGTACTGTTACACAGATATTACTTTGAAATGAAAACAATGATCATGATTCGGCAAAAAATGTATTATTGCTCGATGAAGAAATTAATATAGATTACGTCTTCAGTTTAACAAGATATCAATTTTTTCAGTCATTAAACGTTTCACGCGGCGCTATTGTGCTCTGTATCTTTAACAGATTTTTTGCCGGCAGACAGCCTTTCTTCTCGCAAAGTCCAGTCTATAAGAAAGCTTTATTATCGTCTTCGAATCATTACTGGTACCGCAAGTACGAAAAACTATTAGTCCCCGCAGCCATTAAACCCTTACTGAGCAATAAAAAACTTGAACTGTCAATTTGGATCGTGATGCAACGGATGGTACCTATCAATGCTGCTTCAACATTTGCCATCCTTTTTCGTGCTACAAGAACTAGGTTATGTCTATCTCGTTCTCACAACACGTCACATGCCTTTTGATTGGACCATCAACCTGTTTGTATAGGTGTTCCATCGAGAGATGGAATCGACACTTGTGTATTAATTAATGTCTTGAGTGCAGTGTGTTGCGCCCCTTTGTTCCCATCAAAAGGATGGTCGTTATTCAACGTTCAAAGGCCTGCTATGTCCATTGCTATGGGTTTACGACTTGTGTATGTGATTAATTAGGTATTATGATTTGTTATGTCCTATGTTCGGAGTTGCCTATCCGACGGCGACGTGTCATCAGAATGTTTGCCGTTGCTCTATTATAAAAGCTTTGAAACAAGAATGCAACTAATTTCAAAATGACTACATTAATCAGATTACATGGTATTTGATTTCAACAGATTGTAAAAAGCGCACCGAAGATACACCTGTTCCATTTCTCAATTCGGTCTCAAAGAATGTAATTAGTCGTTGCTCAACTGTTCCGCCCGATCAATCTTTGTTTTGGGATTCCAATCTTTTTTGTTTTATCATTGAACGTCTTTATTACGTGTCATTAGAGTTCACAAAACAACGGGAATCTTTCAATTAACGCTGAGGACAAATGACGTTTGCGGCTCAACGGACAGGAACGTTAACCGAGAACTTAAGACAAGGCTTCAGACATCTTGCGTCTATAGAATTAAGAAATTTTACCAGATTAATTCGAAAGATAAGTTTTGTTTTTTATTACGTATGAAGTTATATCTTCTGTTCCAGTTATGTGTTGTGATTTAGCAATGGTCATTGATATATCTTTAAAAAAATCAAAAGCTTGCGTTGATTAACCTACTTGTTAGTTGTTGGACAGCCTACTTACATGAGTCAAAGATTTCGTAAGAATTCAAACTTTAGGATGATTCAAGTCAAGTCACATAACATCCGTAAACCATTTAGTCATGTTTTTCGGAGACTGTATTTACTCAGTACTGATAATGATGCATTTGAACTTTGAAACACGTTTTATTTTTTGTTGTACCGTGAGACTCGGTGAGACGAAATCGAATTTCCTCCGGCTCGTCTAACCGCACAGGGTCTATCCTGCGGCTTCTTTGAATGTGCCCGTGCACCGTGTCGTATAACCCCCCCCCCCCCCCTTTCCTCCCTTCACCAACCTGACCACCTCACCGCCGAATCCTCGGAACCACGGTCAATCGTCTTTTGTTTGTTAATCGCGATACAAAACCAACACGTACACGGAATAAAGCACCGCGTCGATCCGTTGTATTTACTCTTTTTGTGTTTCCAACCAGTCTCTTGGCTGAACAAATAAAAGGTGCTCCAGATCGATATTTATGTATGAGCACCGATTACTACCTCTATGTTGCAATTGTGACTTGCAACTACGAAAGTGTGATGTAAGCTTTATAGCTGAAACATGACGAATAGATTATAATGGGTTATTATGTCAAGCCTAAATGGTGATCTTATTTTGTCAATACGGCCAATAGTGAAGTAACAACTTTTTGGGCGAAATATTTATTTTAAAATTCTTGGTGTGGAACTTAAACGGTCACTAGCTTTAGCAATAGTACCAGAGTCTGATATTTTTTGTTAAATAAAAGCATTTACCGCTGGACATTAACGGGTTTGGTCGACAGGCGTTGGAGCGAATAATCGATCGAAAATAAAATAACCGAGCAATTGAATGCACTTAACAATACTTATCTAATTTTGGGGTCTCGGACCAATTGTTCAATGCCGCAATCAGACCTTATTAGAAATTGCCCACTTTTAAACTGGTTTAAAGATTTATAACAATCGAAATGATTTTTAACCGACTTCAAAAAAAGGAGGAGGTTCTCAATTCGGTCGGTATGTTTTTTTTTTTTTTATGTATGTACATCGATTACTCCGAGGTTTCTAGTCCGATTAGTGTGATTCTTTTTTTGTTCGATGCAGGATACTTGCAGTGTAGTCCCATAAAAATTTCATCAAATTTGGTTCAGTACTTTTTATTTTGTGAGCATTTTTATTAATTTCGCCTACTTGGATGACATGATGATCTTTACTTTTTGCGTGTTTGTTACGCGATTACTTCGCCAATTGTGGACCGATTTTGAAAATTGTTTTTTTGTTGTATTAAGGATCGTTCACCTTAGGGAATACTGCAAGTTTCATCGAACTCTGTTCAGCATTTTTTGAGATAGGGAATTTTATTGGAACTTTCTTTTATGTACACAACATGGGCGATGTTAATACCGGTGCTACGGATTACAAAATTCTAGTGCACATGTAAGAAAATGATGTATTTGCCAAGAATTTGGGTTGAATATTAAAACTAAAAAGAGTAAAATAAAAAACTTTTTTCAATAAAAAATTAACCGCCTTCAAAAACAACCACAAAAAAGGGTAAAATAACCTACAAAATAACTTTTCTTTCGGAAGTCGGTGGCAAAAAGACATCGAAATAATAAAACAAAGCCACCGACTTCCGAAAGAAAAGTTATTTTGTAGGTTTTTTACCCTTTTTTGTGGTTGTTTTTGAAGGCGGTTAATTTTTTTTTGAAAAAAGTTTTTTATGTCTGATGGAATCTTCTTAGGCTCTTCGAACTTTTCACCACATTTATTCCACCAAGGAATAAAAAAAACATGTGGCACTCCCGAAACTGCCGCGGTGAAGCTATTGCATAACATTTTTTTTTTAAAGAAATAAAAAACGTCAATCGCGTATATTAACGAGAATATCATTTATTTAAAATCATTTGTTGTAGAAGAATTTTAAAAGTAGGTTTCATTTGGAGACTGCTTTTGTAGCTGGCTGTTAAGAATCAGTAAGATGCGTGGCGTTAGGTATTTTCGTTAGGTTTTCTTGATTCGGTCGTCTCGCGGTCAAAGCCCGCGATAAAACCTATGCAATAGCTTAAAAATCATAACCAAGCTTACATTTTGTATATTATTGTGAAACAGAAGAATATTTCAATGTCTACAACTCGATTGTTTCTATTTGCAATGTAATGTCTTGAACATCTTTAACATTAGCTAACTGTATTTCGATGAAAAGGTTGAATTACTTCACTTCAGATGCTTTAGCTGATTTCTTAAACACTTCTCTTTTTGTCTAAAGTTCATTCGCCGGGGCTTTATTTATTGAAGAGACAAAAAAAACTTACTATAAGCGAATACCCGGGTTCCTCGTGAATCATGATTACTGCCTTCTTGTTCGAATTTAGAGCTTCCATAAACTTTTGCGTGCCCAAAATAGCACTTAATGAGCTGGAACCAGTAAAGAATTGCAGAGACATGCAGGAAAAATGACGTCATTTTAAATGTTTTACCTGTTTCCATGCACCAAGCCTTTATGAATGTGTTATTTCATACTTAAACATAATTGCTTTAGATCCCTATCATTATTGTGCGCACGGCGGGATGGCTCCCGGCGAGGGAACTAATCTTGTCCGTACTTTTGGTCGCATGAAAAAATCTTGGGTCTCTCTAATCGTGGGAATTTCCAATGACTTTGTTTTCGATTATATCCATTATGTTTGGAATGACTCTATTTGAAGAAAGTGTAAAGTCGTTTTATTCTTCAGTTACTGTTTGATCTGCGTTTCGTGCAATTTGTTTACCATTAACTTACCCAATTGTTGCTTTAGCTTTGAAGAAGACGTGATCACTTATTGAAGTTTCTTTTTTGTCTTCAAAGCCAATATTGTCGATAGAAATGTCAATAGCCTTGACTTTTTTTCCATAATAACTATTCAGATGTGCTGGTTCATCTTTGATGTTCTACAAACTCCCCTCTGTAATTTCCTAATGGAACATCCAAGGTAGTTGTGTCTCTACATGATCAAGTTACTCAATATTTGTGTTTATGTTCTTTCTAAGTATATTAAACTTGATACACATGTACTTTTTCTTTGCCTACCGTCACACTAGGTAGACGTAAACCAACAGTCATATGATACATGCGTCATACCTCCGGATGTGGTACCCTTACATCTGTAGAACCTGTTTGAGACAACGAACTTTTTGTCCCACTATCTCATCCATTTGTTTGCCGACGCCTGGCCATTAGCCGCCTGTGTGATGTTTGATGCGATAGAGGAATGGGTGCGGTTTTATATTCATACGTAGCCTTGTGATTTCGGGGAAGGTATGAGGTAAAAACTGAGATTAGCAGCATTAGTGAAACCTTTAATGAGTTGTTTGGTATGGTGAATGGGATATTTTTTTGTTTGAAATAGCTTTTCAGTTCATTAGTGCTCTTCGAATTCCTGTATATTTAATCGTTGCGTCTGTTGCCTTACTAATGCTACAAAAACGATAGTTTGTATAGATGCATATTTGTTTCTAAATTATTACAGCACGGCTGAACGGATCTGGATGTTGTATAGAAATAACAGAATAGTATATTTTGCAACGATTGAATAAAGAGCGGATTTAAAGCGAGGGCCATTATATGAATCAAGAGCAAGCGAAGGATTTTAATTACTGAATCACGACCGTAGGGAGTGATTCATGATGATTGAATCACGAGCGAAGCGAGTGATTCAAGTATTTAAATCCTGAGCGACGCGAGTGATTCAGGCCCTCGATTTAAATCCGTTTTATTCAAGAGTTGCAAACGATACTTTATACCATGACTACAAGAAAAAGAAAGATTTGAGCGATAAAAGATATTCAACGAAACAAAATAATGTTTTTTTTAATAAGACTGCTCGCGAAGAATCTCTCGGCCACTGCGCCAACAAGCTGACATTAAAATCGGAACAATGATTTGAATTAAGAGTAATTTTCATATTAGCAAGGGGGTTGTCCAGCATCTCGCTCGATGTCGAATGTACTAAAGTGTTCTAAATTCAAACACCATAACAGTGCGTAAAAGACTACTTTTACGCACTGTTTTCCGTGAGTAAAAGTAGCTTTTTCGAGGGGGAATGGTATAAATAATACTTATTATGTCGGAAAAATCTACGATTCTCATAGGATTTGAACAACTACACGGGCGAAGCCGACAGCTATGGAAGCTTGTGACAATATCTTTTCAAAAGTATGACAATTTACTGCGTGATTTTTATCCAATCTCATGCAACAGTGGCATCTTGCCTTCCTTGCAAAACAAGCCATACAAGACAACTTTATTTCACAATCCAACGCATAGGTGATTAAGTAGACCGCATCAGTACTAAACATCTCCACACCGTATTCACTACGCTGAGAACAGAACGATACTATAAAGTTAAATTGCATTTAAAGCATGGTTCACATGTTCTATATTCCCGTTCTCCCACGTAGGCTCCCATTAAGTACTACACGCGATCATCAATCTAAGGCCGGAACAATAGGCTGAGGAAGACTTTGGCGTCGCGAATTTTTCGAACCGAATCGCATGCACGTGTGAAGTGACGTTTAGAATCGCCGCCGGTGTGTACATGACTTTCGATTTTTGTTTTGTGAAAGCTTTCATACGGTATTGGTAATAGGGTCTTGTTTGAACAACCATTTCGTATTGAGTGTTTTTTTAGCGATTGTTCAGTTTTAATAGTATGTTATTTCACACGTCGATTTGTTGTCACGTTTTAGCCGACTGTGTAAACGAGTCTTACTTTTTATTCCAAATATTCAAATTCTGATAAATAAGTCTATATCTAGAAATTAATTAATTAAGTTTATTTTCTTGCAAAACGAGTTTGTCAGCGCCTTTTAATGGTTCTTGTGATCCGATCGGCGTCGAGATATCGTTTTTTGTTCGTTATTTCGTATAATCTGCAGATTGCAATTCTCTAAACGTATGCAAAATTGAATATCTGACAGAGGTTGTATGGAAACCTGTTGGCTGATGTCATTCGCCAAAATAACTTTACTGCAGGTCATTTAAAAGCCAAACCTAACAAATTCTGTATCCGACTTTTTGTGCGTGTCTGCTACTTATATGGCATCTGAGGGCAGGAGATCAACGATTATGCCATTTTCGTGTGTTCATTGAAGGTTTATTCCACATACGTTAAACATCTAAACGGTATTCAAGAACCATGAATGAGACAAGTTATGTAGTTCTGCTATTTTTAACCATGAATGAAATTAGCATAGTCCGTTGCCCCAGAATACATAGTGCTTACGCCAACAAAACGTTTCGTCCCAACATTTTAATACTGCCTTTGTTTAGTGCTCCCACGCATAGATCAAATAACGGCACATCACTAAATGGTACTTAAGTACGTCACTACTCACTACGTGCGAAAATCCGATGCGTTATTTGTTCGTGAGAGAGTAAATTGAAATTTATGCCAAGTTGACAGTTCAATGAGGCATAGTTTATACGAAACAATGTCATTGGCAGAAGCTGTACTTGATTGGTTTATCGACGGTTTTTGTTTGGTGAGGCCGTAGCTGTAGTTATTTGTTATCTCTTTATGTTTATGCGGAATTGAATAAATGTGAGTTTTTATGATTATGCTAAATGAGTACGAGTGAGAAGCTTTTTTTAGGTTATAATGAACTTGATTCGACGTCTTCCTTGTTCCATATTTGGTAAAATGATTTTGTAAGTATTAATATTATTATCAGAATTATTAACTACAACACTAAATATTCTGTTCTTGACATTCCGCGTATTATTTTTTGTGTTAAAATATATGGATTTATTTTATTTGTACGAAAGTTCACAGAAATCAGTAGCCATTTTGTAAAGTAAATTAATCAACGATAAGATCTAAAACTAAGCTTTCTTATATTCAAACAATAAAATGGATGATAATTGTATATTTTGAATCGTGAAAGTATTTTATGCAAAATGGCGTTCAAAACCAATTATTTAAAGTAAGTTATAATTTATGTGATTTCATATCTCGTATTATAAAGTTCGCCGTAAAGGTTGCATAAAACGTTTGTTTGACCTTTTTATTTCTTATCCAATATCCATTCTTTGTCTCTTTTCACTTTTCATAATTCAAGTGGCATTAACTTTTTGTTCAGTAATTCGGTTGTAATTTTTAAGAAATTGTAGACATTATTGTATTTTATTACTTACTCAAGCTGAAATTACTTCTTTGCATAAAACTTAATACCCGTAAGGTGCATTCACACACACATGAGTCTCGTCACGTCACCGACTGAAACTTGTATGGAAATATGCCTGACTGGTGACGTGACACGTGCCGGTGACTGGCCGGTGACTGACGTGTTCGAACAAATACCATTTAGGAGTGTAGAAACATTTTGTTTTTTAAACCGGGCCGTTGACGTGACGTGACGGTGACTGATGAGTGTGAATGCACCTTTAACCGGTACTTAATCGAGTATAACTTCCCGAAAATCTATCTATCAATTAACTAGTACACTCAGCTACACATCAAGCTATACAAACCCAGTTTATCATGGTCTCGTTTTGCAGGTGTGATATCATACCTTGATATGTGGCAAAATGCTGTCTGCTTTTATCAAAATGTTTTTATAACAACTTTAATTTCTCAAGTAGAACTCCATAGCCACAAACAAAATTAGTAAGTAACTGCTGGTTGTTACCCTTTCTTACTTCAGTCAAAATAACTTATTTTCCGATCGACTCTCAGAAGTTAAATTGCTCTCCTATCAACTGATAAGCTATGATTTTCCTTCATTACGGACTCTATAAGAAAACATCGAGGTATTCAAAAACCGTAACAGAACTAAGGGGTACACACCGCAGAACAGTTTAGTACACAGGCAAGAAATTACCTACTCCGAAGTTTAAGCACAGGTTACCTACATTATGAGGGCAAGTTGTTTGATAGATACTCGTATTTAATTATTTTTTTAAATCTTGAATAACAAGTGGCACAATAGATGTTGGTAGGAAGTTGCTAGGCTGAAATGGGATTGGGCGGGTCACGTCTGTCTCATGCAAGAAGACCTCAGGGCAAAGATCTCCACCCAATGGGTGCCGGGAGATAGACGGCGAAGCCGAGGCCGGCCCAGAAAAAGATGGCGAGACGACATAGACGCTCACCATGAGAGCTGGTTCGAAATGGCCCAGGAAAAAAATTCCTCGAAGGAATTAGGGGAGGCCTTTGGTCAGCAGTGGGACAGTATAGGCTTTTAAACAAAATCTTTACATTTTATAACCATTTCTTAAAAATTATAGTTTGTGATTTTAATAGAGTTAGTTAGCTAATGATCAAACAACTATAGGCCCATGTTTGACTTGGGTACATTTGTCTAAGGTTTAAGCTTAGGCAGGAATAGGAGCATGCAGATTGGCGAACAAATGGAAGGTGTGGTGGCTAGGGATGAGCGTTGAATCAACGAACTAGTTGAATCAACCGTTGATCTCTTGTCAACGTATTAACGTTAACTGTATACGAATCAACTAGTTGAATCCGTCAACGACGTTTATGAGTTTAACTCGTTCGTCTCGTTGAATTAACGAGAACGCAAATGAAACGTTGTTTTCAACGTTGAGTTATTGGTTCGTTGTTTTTAACGTCATGCGCGTCATGGATTGCGAGCGATTGTAAGAGCTGATTTTCGAAATATTTATTTTAAGAATAGTACTTTTATTGGTGGAGTTTGTTTACTTACGTTTACCACAGATGTAGACCTAATCTAGAAATGCACTATTTTTGAGATGCAAAGGTATAGCGAACAGCCGTCTAAAAAATAGAAATAATAGTTTTGATTTCACACTATTTTAGATGTTAATTTGTACATAAAACTGAAATTTGAATCGAAACTACGTGATTTATGAGTGTAAGTGGATAAATAGGCTACAGAAAAGGAAACATAAATTTTTACTAATCTTACTTCAGCCAGGATCTGCAATTAAACGGATTTATGGGTCGAACCGTCAATCAAACGTTTTCCAATACATAAATTGAATAAAATTGTTTCTAAAATTCAACGCAAAATCGTTAGATAAAACCGTTTAATGAATCAATGCTTTACGTTGCAAGTTGACAGTTAAATTCGTCAACGACGTGAACACGTCGACTCGTTCAACTCGTTGACGAATTCAACTAGTTGATTAACTAGTTGACAAACGTGAATCAACGTTAACGTTTCGTTGACGGAAAAACCGTCAACGACCCATCGCTAGTGGTGGCCCACCATGACGTGCATAATTCCGCTCAGGAAACGAGTCTCTTTCCCACAGCCTAAACTGGATCGCGTTAATAGCTCGTAAGCTTAGGCAGGAATAGAAGCATGGAGAGTGGCGAACCAATGGAAGGTGTGGTGGCCTACCATGATGTGCATAATTCCACTCAGAGAACGAGTCTTTTTCCCACAGCCTAAACTGGATCGCGTTAAAAGCTCGTGGTAAGGCCCCTGTCCGTCCATCTGAATCATCAGTGGCAGTGACGCTTCAAGCTTTGTATGATGATGAAATTTATCCTTTTTGTCGATTGTACACACATTAAAGTTCACCGCCAACTACGTTTCTAATAAAGATATTATTAACCATAAATTACATTCAAGTAATTAATGGTTCGATCAGAACGTATAAGTTTCGATCGTTCAATCAACCATTTTGTTTTCGATTTTCGATCAATCGTTTCGTAAGATCCCGAATGGACTATTGTCGACGAATATTATTAATTTCCTTGGCTTTATTTTTTTGGTTTCCTGTTCTTTCAGTGAGAATTAAATGTGAAAGGGAAAGTGGTTTGATCTGTTTTTGAGGTTTTGTTACAAGTTTTAGTGATCGAAGGGACATTTTCATAGTCATATTTAAATTATGACGATTGACTATGTCCAAGACTTTTTGCTAATTATTACAAGTAATCCCCTTAAAAGTTTTTGGATAATTTTATTGTATACACAGGCAATACCTATAAACCTAATAAAATACTGTAAATAAACTTAATTTTATCGGGCTTGACCAAATATTGGAAGACATGTGACATCTACCTACCAATCCGTACTCTGACCACGTGAAGGATATTGGCCCTTGGCCCACTGCCTCTCACAGAGAGGAGACCTGTGTCCCAGGTCTCCTCTCTGTGAGAGGCACCTGTCTAAACTGTCCCTGTGACCTGTCTAAACATTTATGGGCTGATGATGATGTAAATTATCACTTTCGTTCAAAAAACTCAGTTGTTCGTTCTCTAGGTATTTGCTTGTTGCATTAATTAAAGCTTTAAAATTGAAACCACTATTTAAGATATATCGCATAGGGCGGTAAGGTCAGTTAGCTGTCGATGTGTAATTAATAACTTATTCGCGTGATCATCAAATAAAAACGTTAATTAACTGAAGAATAAAAGATGTAATCACGACCTAACGAAGGAGGTGATTCAACAGTTAAGCATTTATTTTTATTAGCTAGCGTATTTTATTAATATACCTATACGTAGACAGACACCCAGAAAAGAGATACAGTCATCATATTCATAAATCACAAGGTACAAACAAAGATAATAAAATAACAGAAAAATACTCGTTTAGCAGAATAATTTTCAGTTTATCAATAAAATATTTAATTTACCTACTTGAACCTTCTATTATAATCATAATCAAAACCCCATTCTACTAATGGCGACACGCGATTACTTCTCCTGTTTCATAGGAAGGGACTATTTTGTAAGCACGAAAAAGGTAGGTAAGGCTTTCGTTCACACGGCTACACATCAAGCTATGCAAAACCAGTATTAGCTGACCATTCATTGTGTGTAAAAATCGTACGAAGTGAGACCAAGACAAACTGGTTTTGTATAGCTTGATGTGTAGCCGTGTGTACGAGACAGTATTTTTGTTCATGGACTAAGAGAGTTGAACCCAGATATCTCTGCATCGTTTAAATATAAAAGAAAACAGCAACAGAAGCAAAATCATTTCGTTTTCTCTCACTTTCTTGCATATCTTATAAGAAAGGGGTAGCCAAAGGCAAACCAGTCACTCAGTCATGATAACGCACGCCACTGTTGCTCTATTCTCGTGCCAATAGATGGGGTGACGCCACCAATCTGATTCCCTCACGGCATGCAGCTTTATCGCTTCCGCCTGCATCGGCGCGGGCGCCGAGAACGCAAGTAATAGCAGGCCTTATCTGAGACAAAAGGACCGACGCGGACGCCACTATACCCCGTGTTTTGGTCCGTTTACCCTATTTATAGGATGTTGTTTTTAAATGGTGCTTAGTTCTGACAATTTCCATATTTATTTAAAGTGTGTGTTTGATGTTTTGGTTGTCTAAAAGCTTTCTTGTTTGATTTAGCGTTGTTATTGTTAGATTAATGTGTTTATTTTGTGTGTCCGACCCCGTTAACGATGTACTCGTCAATGACTTTTAACTGTCAACTGTCACTTGTGAATGAAGTTGTAACTTAGAATAAAAAATGTCATTTAAAATTGATCGTCAATTGTACCTATTTATTGTTGTTATTATCTTGATAACATACGATTATTTTTTAAATTTAAATCGTGTATTAGCTTTGTTACAAACATAATGGCGCCATTACAGCTTCACCGTTGTCGCATAGTACATGAACATTCCTTTTATCGCCATAAGGCTGGGTAAAAACTACAGAACGCTACCTGCTGTCGAAATTAAAACCACCGTTCGTCTTGTCTACACAATGTTTTAAAATCAAAATCAGTTTTTAGTACGTAAATTAATAAATATTTTCTTTTTGTTCCAGGTTAGTATTTCATTCATCTAATTCTGTTATCACATACTGAAAGCCGTTTGGTACTGGTAAGCTATCTTATTTATTAACTTGCTATACCTATTTATCTTCCAAAGTCCAATGT
Organism: Agrotis ipsilon; assembly: GCA_028554685.1. NCBI lineage: Eukaryota > Metazoa > Arthropoda > Insecta > Lepidoptera > Noctuidae > Agrotis > Agrotis ipsilon. The sequence goes on along the minus strand of CM052961.1, from coordinate 3,097,205 downwards.
TTTCCCAGCATATCAGTGCCGGCGTTTGTAAAGGAAACTGGTCCTTCGTTTCTTGGGACCATTATTGATGATTTAGATATAGTTTCTTGGTTTTGTTGTTTTACGTAAAACCAAGAAACCGCTGTAACCAGCTTTTGAGAAATTATGTTCAGTTAACATGACTTGAATGAATTTTTGAACGAAAATATCATTTAGTCGTTGGCAGCACAGATGAATGACCATAGACAACCCTACATTATTGACAGCTACCGGCAACTGTCAAAACAATCTGCGCCACAACTCAAGTACTTTTGAAGCGGTGCTATTGTCTATGTTTTTCCGCAGGTCATGAGTGGTGGCGTGGACTCTAGCTGTCAAATGATATGAACATTTTCGTTCAAAAACTTTAAGATCAGTGATCTGCCTACTCCGTATTTGAATCTCACGCAACAATTTTCCGGCACAACCTTTCAAACGATGCGATTTTTTTTTCATTCATCCATCTGACCGCTCTTGCCTCCATGACACGAGAATAAATTACAAGTGTTCAAAATAAAGTTAGATCCCATATTCGAAGGACCGTTTTTATCAGCACGCAGAGCTGCATTAAATGGACCTGTCCAGTTTAATGGAACTACAAAACGCTCCTCCGAATTCGTCGTGGCCTTAGTTTACCTTACCCATGAATAATTCCAGATTCCAACCGTTAAAATGTTCTTTAATCCCCTTTTCGTGACATCTTCACCGCTATTCCACATTCATACGGTTCCCAGGCCGTTACATCCAGATATTCACAGCTATTATGCTATTACCCGCTATTATGCAAGCACCAAGCAGAAACCAAGTCATTCGCATCATCAAAGTTCGAACAGTGTCAAGTGTGGAGTATTTTCCCGTTGCATTCATCGCTGCGATCAGCGATTCACCTATTTCGTCTAATGTTTTTATGCAACGCGATTTGTGCATAAACTTGTACATTATTGCTACTTATGTATTCGTAACGTGATTTTTAAATCGTTTCAGTTTATATGGCATTTGAATTGCTGATCGTGGCTTTGATATTGTTGTGCTTTTGTATGAATTCCTTATAGTTTTTTTTTGGAAGCCAAAGAAGTGTTATTGAATTTGAAAAAGTACATTTGAATAGAAGTTTTAATTTTCTTACCGACGTGAATTTAATTAATAGCCTCGCTGACTTGTTAAATATGCATTTGTCATTTTAACCGTTGTAAATACTTTTTATTAACTCCTTAGTTTCAACACGTTTTGGAAGTCAAATTAAGTTTTGTATTTGAAATAAAAAAACATCAGATGTCATATTTTGGGAGTATGTGGGCCTATCTATTACCCCCAAAGCTTAGCACACCACTGCACTGTAAATCTCATAAATCTAAAACATCGCACCATCGCATTGACCAGCACTTTCTCTCAATGCCAACAAAATGTATACAAAATGACCTACACAATTTTGCATCGCACATTTGTCACACAACATAATCTCGTGCATCTGGCAGTCGTCGCACGCGCATGTTGACATGCATGCCACGCACGCATCGGATAGCATCGCGAACATTGGTCCCTCGTGTTTACAGGGATTAGCTTTATCAATATTATCCTATTTATTTTTATTTGGTTTGGCAGGTATTTGTAGATGCCGACTGTATTAATTTGTGTTTTCTATCAATATTTCGAATCATCTGCACGACTAGAATTATACTGTTTGGCTAAAACGCCATTTTTCACGCCGTCATCGATATAATCAGTAGTAAAAGGGGTATCCCCTCTAATGGAAATGGGAACTGTCATAAATGGCAATGCGGCACTAATGAAGTTTTGGCATTAGTCATCTAGAAAAAGTCAGTCAGCCATAAAAAAGTATGTATCTGGGAAGGTAAAAACAGCATCATTACAAATGGAACCAATTCTTTCCATTCATAAACATTTCATCCTAATATTGATCAACCTGATAACTTAGTCAAATTCACGACAGCCAAATACACTCTAACAAACAGTTTTACAACTTTTACGTTAGGAAAATCCAGGCATCCAATTTCTTCTAAGTAAAAGCTTTCCTAGTAGAAATATGAGCGTGAGAAGACTATCGTATGGTATTAGCATATAAAACTATGGAGGCGGATGTTATTCGCCGCCACCTTAATAAGACCATACCTATTGATACAAATGCCTCTTACGAAACCATTGGAAATTTCTATGAATATCTGTGACCAAAACATAACCGTGAAATATATGCTATTTCGTAAACAAAGACATAATATCAGCAATTAAGTACATTGTTAAATCTTTAAAAACAAATACATTTAAATATTCATGAAGGTTTGTTAACTTCGAATCAAGGTTTATCGTCTTAAATTACAATCGTTAAATCGGTTGAAATTACATACATAGGTACATATAAAATTATTAGAATCATCCGCATTCCTTCACAAAGCAGCAATTAGGGAATGACGTCGTGATCAACTTTCGAATGTTTTGGGAAAGGTTCCAAATTCAGTTTTTATTGCCATTTTTCGGTCCTAAAGCCCCATTTAGACATGCGAAAACTTGCATGCAAGTTTTACTACTTTGCGGTATTTGTTTGCCCCACTGAATTCACTGTCCAATAGTCCGCAAACTTGCATGTCTGTATAGGATTTTAAACTCTTAAATGACGTTTTTTAAAAGCAGTTTAGATGAAATCGTATGGCATATATTTATACGTCACGGTGCCTGCCAGTTGCTCGGGTCACTGCCCCTGAACTCGTCTGCATTTCCTCTATTTACTGGTTTACTGATGTACTAACCTCATGTTGTGGCTTATTTAGGGCGTGAATTGAATGAATATGCATTGTTTAAGTCGACGAGTAACAATAAGTAGGCTCTTTGGAGTGAAGAATATGTATTTATGCAGACGGTTAATTCAGCTACGGACTGTGATATAATCTTTCACTGAACACTCGTCATATTTTGTCAGTAATTCAATAGCTGATAGAAGAGCTAAATCTTGCTTTTTCGATTATTTCCCCAACTTAATTCTAGCACGCAGAAAAAAATTGAGTGATTATGCAGTTACAACTCATCTAATGTCAGATATATTATCTCAAAGAGAGCTGTTACGTTTCCCAGCAATTTTTGTCCCATTATTTAATCAAATCATTTCAAACGTAACATGTGAAATGTCATCACGAACTATACTTTGAGCACATTATCGTCTCATTAACTAGTTCTGGCGTCTACGATCGTGTGCGAAATAACCCATCTGCTTGTGGTGAAACCTGCGCGCTGACCTTTGACACAAAATCCAAGATGGCTGCTGAGCTGTCAAACTAAATACTCTTACTTTCCTTATCCGCTAACGAATCATATTTTACCGCTTCGTAGCCTCTTTTGTAGATTCATTGTGTCTTTGATTCCGAGATACAATTGCGAAATGATTTTAAAGAATTAACACCTTTTGTTGCACGAAGATGACTGACTACTGTTGCTGTATTGATTGTGTAATTCTCACTTCAAATGCCTTCCTTTTCTTTGGCATTGTCTAGAGATGAAACTATGCAGATGAACGATCTAAATGAAACTTTCGTTTATTGGTGCTAAGTCGGATAAGCATTTCTAATGCGCAAATAATAGTGAATCAGTTCCGTATAATATCGGTTAAGATACGGCACGTTATTTGGCTCCATAAACGTTAAGTAGCCGTGCAAATCTAGTATCGTATTCATAGCTGAATTATTTGGGCTTTGAAATTCCGTTGAGATGTATTTATTGGCCTAACATGACTTTACAGAGAAATTAGAATGAAAAGCTATGCGATTTTATTGTTGTGTGTGTTGTAATATGGTCCATTTATCATGGGCAAACCTCGATTCGTCGAGCGAGTCAAGCCATAGAAATATTGCTGTTTCCTTATGTGTCCGTTCTTCGTCTTTTATGATTGATATTCTGCAGTTTTCTGTCGACTTTTTTATGGATTCATGTTGTCCGTTTAAGTTATGACTTGAGTGAGGTGTTTCTTATGAATCAGTGAAGAACTTGTTTGCTGTTTTTATGGTTTGTTTTATTCATTAGTTGTCGTTCACCGAACATTCTTGTTCAGTATTTTTAGACTCGACTCATGAATTTTAATTCAAAGATTTTTTGGTAGTCCGATAATATTTGTTGCCTGTATTAAAAACCTTGTCGATCATCGCGTACTGTAACAGCAGTTTGCTGTTACTCGGAACCAGAAGCTGCAAACTAACAAGCAATTTGTATCATCATAACCCAGTTCCTGGGTTGTGGAGCTCGGATAGGCAGTTCCTTGCCTCACTTAGTTCGACTGGAAGCCGACTCTGGGAAAAGGCCAAGCAGATGATGATTCTTCCATCGCGTCCTGTTAGAGTACCTACCCTAATTTAGAATTCTAGCTTTTATATACCTAACAATAAACATAATAAAGGTCTAGGGGTTTATGAGTTTAATGAGACTGACTTTATGGTCGGGTTAGGTGTAATAAGCAGTAAATCTCCATTACTTTTACGATTTGAACTAGGCCTCTGCAAACTTGTGTTTCCTGGTTTATGCCCGCGTCTTCGTCTATAATGCGTTGGGACAATAATTTTATGCTTGCTTATTATGTATCTATTCAAAGAACGACCTTAGAGGTTGGTGCTGTAGGTATTTACGGTCCTTTCACGACCTGCTGTGAGCGATGACTTAGCGCGGGGCGCCAAGGGGTTAGATCAAAAATATAGAAATGTTTGTAACACGCCACGCTGCACCGCCAATAGCGAATTCGCGTATTTGCAAAGTAAATTATACGTCTTATTCGTGCAACCCGCGCTTCGCACCGCTTAGACCAAAGCCTTGAACGGGACGTTAGCTAGCCACATTAGATAAAGTGTATTACAGATTTCAAAAATGGACAAGGTAAAATGATTTATATAAAATCTTTTCCCCACTCTATGAGTTTCTGCTATTTCGTGGGTTCGTTTACAAACATCAAGTCACATATAAAAACGCAAAACTAAAATACAAATAATCGTGAAACTTAGCCACTGCACCAACTGTACCGTCGAACTTGATGAAGATAAAACCGAATTCCACTCTAATCTATTTCGAAGATTTGTAAACCAATGAAAAACGTAGAACGGCATCCCACGCAGGTTACAAGACAAATGCGATAACGGTGTTTGTAAACAATAGACTAGTAACTTGTCACTGTACTGCTACATTCGAATATAACCAGCCAGTAGGTATATTTGTAAGGCTAGTTTAGGAGTATCTTAACATAAATTGAGATTAAAAAAATATGTATCCATAATATTACATTTCACTAATTTCATCACAGTTCATTTGTACCAGGACCACGGTTACCAGGTGAGTCAGTCCCGCGACCCGTTCTTTAGACCCTTAGTTAAAGTTATGAAAACTTTTTATCACATCATCATTAAATTCATATTGTTTTTATCATTATTTTGTTTCAAAAGTGTTAGTGACCATGTCATTTTTCGCACATAGCATAAATAAAATATCTATTACCGCTGAGCTTAGGTCTATCTCATCTCCAGCGACGGCGACGTGTTTCTCGGACACAACGTTTCTCAACAGGGGTCACATGACACATGACCCGAATACCAGATGCATTGCCCAGTGAGGCCAAAGTTTAAGCAGAAGAACTGTCAATATAAGTGAACAGACACTCAAGCTACCAGCCAATTATGTAACCAATCCGGCAACTGCATTACAGTGCATTGGCCAATCAGCACCTTCTATCTCTCTACCTTATTATCTTTCGAATTCAGTGAAGCGTATTTGCTTACTGCGGTTTCTAGTCTCCGTAATCTAGTATTCTTATCGAAAATCGCGAAGATATACTGTTAGTTTTGCGAGACCGTGTAAGTTTAAGTTCTAAGTTCTCGTATAATTGAACACGACACTACCGGAAGAAAACACTTTCAGTGTCTGTTAGGCCGTTAAAGAAGTGGGACTCACTTTCTATATTGCATTAGCGGAGTCTTGTCTGATAAACTTCGTAAGCTGTTTATCATTTACACGCATCATCTATACATAAGTATATTTCTGCTAGGGATGGAGCGAGTAGTTGCTGACAAGTCGATAAAGCCGTCTGTCGGCCATTTATGCAATTGGCGAATAGAAATAAGAATAATATATTTTTTGCGAGTCAATGACTGTTCGGTTGGGGTGATTGATATGAAATTACTTATGAAGTATATTGTAAATGTTTTCCTAAAATCAGCCTTATATTTCATATCTAATATGCTAGCTTTTGCCTCCCCCATTTCTCCCCTTTATGTTTTATGGGAAAAGATATAGGCCATAACGCTCTTCCTCCCTGGCTATTGACTTTGACATTTCGGAACGACTCATAAAGGTCTTGAGGCTATTATAGAAATTCTTAGAACACTGAGTTCATACCCGATGACAAATAAGAGGTCTTAAAGGCCACTGTAGCAGTATTTATCATATGAATTGGGGTCTAAAATTGTAAAAAATGGAAAATGGAATATTCTATCTTATTGCTTAAGTAATGGAACAGATAATAGATATCTAATGGAGTAATATGATGACAATTAAAAGCTAAGGCAGGCGCTGACTGGTGACTTGTCACCGAGACTTTTTGTCTCCTTGTCGCATGCAATGTAGATTAGATTTATGGGACAGCGCTAATACTTTCTAGCGACTGGTACATTTCATTGGACAAAAAGTCACCGTGACCACAGAATACTTAATAGTCAAGTGAGCGGCACTTCTAAAGGCTAAAGTAGCCTTTTTGGAGTCCGAAAACTTGAAAGAATAAATGATTTTGCGTTTTCCTAACACTTACCAAAAGAAGCGTAACTTCGCGACAATTTATTATTATTTGAAACACCATTAACCATGTAGGGTGTTTATGGCTTAAACGAGAAAAAGTAGGTGGACAGTTAAGTATACAGACAGAAATATGACATTAAGAATGACAATAACGAATTTGCATAAAGTGAAGAATTGTCAGATGAACCTACTTGTGAAGATAAAAGCGCGCGGATCGCCATACTTGGAAGAGGAAATTATGAATAAATGATGGAGGTAAATGACACAAAAATGTCTTGACAAGAAAAGGGCTTCGGCTTTCAAGTCACTAATGGATATTGCAAATAATTTAGTTAAAAAACCATGGAATATCAGCATTGAAAATGGTTTACCTAATCATTAGGTTAAAACTAATTAAGGCTTAGTGAGTCATCACAAAATTCCCCGTAACGCTGAAGCTCATAGACGGATGAAGATGGTCTAGGAGTAGGTCTACCTAAACTAATTTAAATGATTGCCATACAAAAGCCAATATACAAAATAATCGTAAGAAAAACTTTCTACACCACAAAGTCGACCCAATAGAAGCCACTTATGAATACTTATTAGAAAACAAATGAATATTAAAAACACCTGGAATAGGAAGAATTTAAAATTCTAAAACCAGCCAAGTTTCGTCGTAGAACCACGTAATATCGGAATTGAAGGCCACTTAATGATTCATCTCAAAATTCTCCGTAACGATGGAGCACCATAGGGGCAGTCTATAACTACCTTTTTCTATGATCCTCATACATACGCCATGAATCATACAAATCTTTATACCATAAAGTCGGTTTATGACTATTAATAAACCTACTAATGAAGTTTAAAATTCTTGTTATCACGACATCTGGGATGAAAAAATAAAGACCAAACTAAAACAAAGGTTGGCTGCAGGATACTTAATCTATAAACAATTTGATTTTGCATGACCTATTGCCTGGATATTCGCAAACTGAAACTAATAATCTTTTACATAAAGTCATGGTTTACGCATGACTAGTTAAACCTTTTAATACTTCTATCGTTTAAATTAGACGCCCGGAGGACCACAGTCGAGATACGGTGAGGATTTGCCCGCTTGGGCGGGAGCACCCGACCCGTGTCTCACCACGGCTGGGCGATAGGCGGAGACCTCCTCGCGCCCGGCATTGGTTTGCGGCATGTAGCGAGCGGACGGAGTGGGAAGCGGTCGCCTCCTTTGCGATAGCAGTCTGCTCGCGAAGGAGGAGGCGGGCCGCTGAGGGAGAGAGACAAGGTATGCCTCCGCCCCACCCGCGGTGGTGACCGCCACGGCGTCGGACTCGCAAGAGACGACTCCGGCCACGTAGGCGCGGGCATGCGGGCGGCGAGTAAAGGTCAACCTCGCCGCCCGACCATACCATGCCCGGGTCGATGCGCGTCGTGTTCCACGCGTCGCCTCAAAGAGCTTCAGCATAAACGACGAGGCCCCTTTTTTTTTTTTTTTCTCAGAGCGGCGAAAGCCTGCCGGGGGTCGCGGGTCTTATACCATCACCGTGATCACCGGAATCATTAAAGGCTATCTATGAGATTCGTTGTACTGTTCACGCGATAACTAATCCCCTTGTAATTCTATAATTAACTTCTAAGTTTTAACACAGCCTTTTCAAGGAACCAACGAATATGAGTACGTGTGATTCAACAAAAGTAACCTGAAACACAGGGCGGTCCAAAATTACAACCACCCAGCCTATCAATGATTCCTCCTAAGCTATTAAGTATTACTAAACGTTTAGCCATTCCATTATATGCCCACAAAATACTTCTACAACATAAACTCGACCTAATAGAAGCCGTTCGTTATCACTTCGTGTTGTATAAACAACTTTAACAAGTTCCCTGCGTTCACATACACGACACTTGACCGGCAAACCCGCCTGTAGTCTATACCAGGGGTTTCCAAACTTCGTACACACGGCTACACATCGAGCTATAATACGAGTATAAGCTGATCGTTGAATATATGGAAAGACCATACAAGCGAGACCACGATAAACTGGTTTTGTATAGCTTGATGCGTAGCCGTGTGTACGTCGTCGTAGAGAGTACAGAGAAGCGCCGGATTGATATTGCGTAAAAGTTTGTCAAGGCGTATAAAATGTGTATAAAAAAAAGAGTTCTGTCTCATTAATCTCTTTTGCAGCTACAAACCCAGATTCTCGTGCTCTGTTTTCGTGGAGTTTGGAATCGGGTATTTATTGTTTAATTATTCACCTCATCACCTGGTACCAATTAGCTTGAGTTCCGAGAAAATATTCTAAACCTGTATGTGCGCCGCGAGCTGAAAAAGTTTGGGAACCCCTGGTCTATAAGTACTACAGACTACAGAGTGTAGTCTATGCTATTGTGAACTATCTGGAAGTAGGACTCGCTTTCTATCTTGTGTTTTCGCTGGATGATAATAATCTTTGTATGTAGTTAGAGAGGTGATTGTATATGTATTTGATAGGCCATGTATTGTTGAACAATATAACGTTAAACATAGCTAGTCTCTTGACCATAATCCTCACTAGTTTTTGGGATAGAGGTGATCAATGTTTCAGTAGTTTATCATCCCAAGATTAGGTAAGACGTGAAGCACAAGAAAAATAGATTTTGAAGACGTAAGGCGCTTACGTAGGACTAGACGGAGTAAGACCCCTAAAACTAGGGGCTCGCAGGATTGTCTAAGCAGAATACCGTGACTCTGGAACACAAAAGAACAACCGAGGGAACAGAATAGAATTTTATTCAATAAAATAGACAGTCCCATTCGTTTCATCGAAATCAGGATGGTGTCTCCATTGATGATTTTATCACCTATAACAAGGGTGTTATTAACAATGTCTTGTTAGAATCGTCTAAAACATCATGAGTTCAAGACAAGTTATTATGACGCAATTAATATTGTACGAACTCCAGGAAACTATAATTTAACTATTGAACTAGCTCCGCTCATAGCAGTAATATCTATGAGACTACTAAAATACTATCTACCATTATCATCACGATTTACCATTCCCGACTTCTGAATTCATTACGAAACTAATAACCATATTGACATTGCGAAACTATGTTGATTTACTTGGCGTGCTTCATTTGTTTCAAAACGAACTAGCTGATACCTAAAGGTGCGTACGGATTGCGCGTACCCTGGTACGCGTACTCAGTTTACGCGTATCCGGAACGCCTAGTCCATACCTGCAGCTACGCGTTCACTCTTGGGGTACGCGTACCGCGCGAGCCAACTCGCAGCGCGAGCCACCGTCAGTCGGTTTTTGGTCGCGCGTCAAAGAGGACGCACGCGGCCGGCTACGCTATATTTCGACGGCAAAATGTATAAACACGCGTGTTCTTCGAGTTTCAATAATGAAAATATGCGGGCTCGCGGAGCGCTCTGGATCGATTGACCTCGCGTACAGGTTCGCGGCGGTCCGTACAGGAGCTGTACGCGTATCCAATGTACGCGTGGACAGTGTTTCCCAACTACGCGTAACACAGGAACGCGCTATCCGTACGCACCTTAAGAGGCGTTTCAGACTTGCGATTTTAGACGCGGGTATAACATAAGCCCCGTCGTATTAAATCGGCCTTGTTGCCAACTTACGACTAAGTAAACCAAAAATTCGGGAGACATCTGACGTCTTCCAATATGAACATGGCCGGGTGATGTAATCCCACTACTACTCAAAGAGTAGACACCTGTGTCCCAGCAATAGAAACATCATCGGTTGAAGATGGTGATCACTCTCTCTTGCCTGATGCTTACCCGCGACTCGTTTTGCGCTATATAATAGGTACAAGGCGCGATTCCAAAAACAAGCTAAAATATGCGCCAGAAAATACTTATCTAATACAGTTTCTGAGTAGGGATATAATGCTAGAAACTTAAATAATCCTATACCTACTTTTTATATGTAGTCGTGGTGAAATAAAATGGGAGAAACAGACAAACTTTATGGTACCGACAAATTGTTACCGGAAAACCTGATATCTTTACGCAAGCACCCTAACTTGTTACACATTTAGGAATGTACTAAGACAAGTAGTAAAATCAATAGAATAATAGTTCCTGTCGTTTCTTAAACGATACATTATTAATATTACTTGCATGTACTTTATCTTGCTTGATAACGTAACAAAATCTACCTTATACGGGGATAATAGGAAGCTGGCTGATAGTTGATAGATAAACATTTGGACCAAATAGTTTACATGTGCTATAAATTTTATTGTTCAGTATTGTAGTTATAAATGTTGGCGACTCCTTTAACAGTAAGGTTTATAAATACCAGCTTTAGTAACTTGCAAACAAATGTGCTTAACTCCTGTAACGTTGAACTTTCAACAGTTGAAGAGGGAAGTGGCCCATGTAAAGACGATTCTAATACAAATTCAATAGCTTTTTACATTAGTATGAAGCTACCGCTACTAAAAAGCGTGTCCAATTAGCAGAAGCCGACTAACCTTTAACATCGGATGCTATTAAAGATGTGCCGGATCGTTAAAAATCTGTGGGTGTCCACATCAAGCAATTTTCCAATCGGGTTTACGGCTCTAATTGAACTGTAATAACAAAATGTTTAATACATTTTTTAATTGACGCTTGCGTCGCAAATTGTAAAGGTTTTTTTTTTATGAAAGATGACAACACCGTAAGACAAGATTGGAATGAAAAATTTGATACCGTTGAGCATGTCTGCGATTGGCTATTTGGCGTTTGGTGTATTATATCAGAAGCTCGCAGATTTATGGTTCTGCTAATCCTGCTTGCAATCGAATCTTTGTCTCCACAAAAAACATCGTAAAAACTAATACTACATTTCATATTACTAATGAAGCGACTAAATTCACTACCACATCTAAACGAGCTAGTTCTAATTTTAGCTCACTAATCACTTGCACTAATCAAAGTGTAAACATGCTGTAATATATTATCTGCATTTGACAAGAACAAGGCTGTAAAGGTCTTGATTTTCTATGTGCGGAAAGCTAGCCCGCGGCGTAGCTGGCGAGACTGTAATTAAAAGGACCGAAGTATGTACTACACCTACACAACCGTATAGGGAGAGTAGAAGTTATGGGAGACATACTAGGACCTCGTTTATTACAATCTGCACTTCTGCAACAATATAATAAAGAAGTAAAGTTTGGTTGTAGCAGGCCATCTTCAGAATTCCATAGGTCCGGTAACGTAAATTATTTCGCTACTGGCAACCGTCATTATTTGACAGCAACTTTTAGGCTAGGTAAATTCAAAAAGGTTAAGATATTCACGTGTTACATATACTGAAGCTATAATATGATCAAAGTCACGGCGAACAACTAGTTAAATATAATATAAAGAATACGGAAGTGTGAACGTTTTCGTAAAGACTACAAATATTTAAAGAATTGTGGTAAATTAATGAGTTGTGGAAGACCAAAGAAAAGATGGATAGACTGAGCACAAAGAAATATAAAAAAGAAAACAGACTAGACCCAAATAAATTAGTATTACTAATAAGGGTAGGAGATATTCGTACAACATTAGAATAAAATGTTTATTAAGCTCATTGATGATTTTAAGTTAACGGAGCTGTTGTAAATGTCATAAATTATACAATTTACTTCCATCTGGTTCAGTAAGTTTTAAATTTTGGCATAATTTATGCAGAAACATTTAATATTCAGTCTTCCAAACTTAACCTTTGTAACCCATTATTCAAATCTCAATATTTATTTGATTTTCATTGTCAAGTTAGCATGCAAATTAGAAACAATATATTATGATATTCATAAACACTTAGGTGGGCACGAATTTTGTTTATAATCAAGTGTCATTCAGAGAAGATGATCTTGACACTTATCGGAAATGTAAAAATGCGTCATCGTTAAAACCATCGTCATCGTGAAGCTCTTGCAACAGGCTCACAGGTAAAGTCTCTGTCAGTCTCTTACTTAAATGTTAATCATGATATTATTGTTGTTTTTTAAGAATTTCTGAATAATATTAAAATTAATTTTGGAGTGCTGTTCTGCAAAAAAATACCAATCCACATTTTTTTTTAATTCTTCAAAACCGTACTTATCTAAATGTTGATTGACCTTTTTCTAAATAGTAAAATATGCAACATTTTATAATGAGATTTGGTTGACGTACTTAAATTAACAGATCACGAGTGAATACGTTTATTCTGGGTAAAAAAAAACATCCCTGACCTAGACTTAAGTCGAAAGCAAAACCTTCTCAAATAAACACTTTTAAGAGTACATTGGCTCCTTATTGCAGAATCACGTCCAATTCTATATTATCAAATGCTACAACACATTGAATTGGTCCTTTTTCCCATGCAAGATAAAAACCTCACTTCATGCCTCAAGGGACCTCTAATTTAAAAGCCTAGACAGGTTTAAAAATAAAGAAACTTTTTCAATATGCAGTTCTTATTTCTGTCTAAGTTTAAATGTAAAAATTCTAAGTAAAACTCACTTACCTTGCTCGTTAAGCATCACGGGTGTAAAACAAGTGACTGGCTTGAGGCGAATACTTGGGTGTGATTACTGCAATGTTTAAATTGTATTCTAGGGGTGTGTGCAATACTAGCTGTCATTTGTTTTAATAAACACACTAGTAAACATTCCTTACAAATTCAACTAGGGCAATAAAAGGCTTTATAAATAGGGGAGAATCAAAATTAAACAAAACAAGAAGATTGACATTACTGTCATAATTTTATTTTGATTTAGGAAATCTTCAATTAACTCCTCTAGATCTGGAAGGACTGGGACTTTCAGACTAGTACTGCCTAAATCCCACCTTGTGCCTTCAACTGCCATTTGCATTTTACGCCGGTATCTCTAAAACTGCAGTCTCTTAACTTTCTCCCTGGTCCTAAAATATTGCTCAAGGAAGAATTACAATCGCATTGACACGTATTACCTCTTCATCTTGGTGTATACCTATCACTAGTTCTTTCCTGTAATTCTCAAGGCATTAGAGCATACCGTCGCGTATTTGGAAACTATACCTTCAGCCAACGCTCTGTAGTGTTGAGTTCAGGTATACGTTAAAAATATATACGCCCGTGTTAGGGATTTCAAAATATACCCGATCCCAACATTTTGCTGGGGTATACTTTCATGTAGGACATTCCATTTTACTATACTGTAATGTATACCCGTTTTACTGTCTCTGTCGCAGGGATATGATAAACACAGGGTTTTGGCCACATCCCTAAGGGATTTGATCAAATCACGGAGGATGTTAGAATAACAACACGATTTTATCATTTGCCTAAGCAAATATGGTGATCAAAACAAATTCCTAAATTGGTTCAGCGAAATGACAAAAATAACTTTTCATTTGAAACTAAGCTAAATCTAGTAAAATGTCAGAAAACGTCGACGGAGCACCGCAAGCGGTGCTCCTACTTCTGGGTGGTTTAGAAAAAAATAACCACGAAGGGAATGGCGGGGTCTTTCAGACCCCGCCATTCCCTTCTAACCTAACCTGTCCGTGTCGGGGTGCCCCAAGTCGTTTTAACGATTTTTTTTTCTCATTGTCCCGTTTCGTACACACGGGGTCAAATCCCGATTGAAATAGTAACCTGACAAAAGAATACCGAACGATTACTTCGTTGCGGTCGGGTATGTTTTAAAATACCTACGCGCGAAATCATAAATCTGAAAGTATACCCGATGTCAACTCGGCCAGTGACGTCACAAATGTTAGGTAAAGGTACACTTTAGTGAGTTAATTCTTTGTTTCTGTATTTGAAAATATGACCGACGGCAACATGATCTCTGACGTCATGAGCGTTGGCTGGAGGTATAGTTTCCTAAAACGCCATACCGTCAAGTCTTTCGATACAACTATTTTGTACTGTAATCAAATACATATTTTTTTACAAATGTCCGGCGATCGTAAAACAAAAAGTCACGCAACAGAAACATTAGGTACGCAATAGCATCGTTAGACTATTTGTAAAAGTATTGCAACTGCACTTACTTCACGGTATATCTTCTTTAAAATGATGCCAGACACTTGGGCAATGTAGTCGATAAGTATGTTGTTTGACAACTGATATATACTTAAAGTGTCTGTGACGCTAGTCATTATGTATTGAAATACGAGTACATACTTCATTACGATGTAGTAACGACTGCTAAAATGTTCCTTAATTTTTCCAAAGTTATTGGCTAGGCACGATTTTTCTTCAATTGTCTCCTATCAATCGTCACATCATTATAGCCGTTTCTTTTTCTTTCCATCATTACTCACACAATCCATCTATCTTTTCTATGGTTTTCTCTTAATCCAACCATGAGTGATGCAAGTGATTTGTCCAAAGTTCATCTGGAAAATAATTGTTTCCAAATAAACTTAAGACTCATTATTTTCGCATTCAGCATCTTGAGTTCGAATACCTATTAAACGTCCTTACACTAAATATGGAAGAAACCCATGGTATTAATAGCGCAAATGATATTATCAGTATCATTTTCTGGAGCTTAAAAAGGCTTTAATAACGCAGTTTTGCCCAAGGTAAGATGCAGTCCTTGCAAAACCCGATACCATAAATAACTTAAGCTTCAGCCCACTAATTTCTTGACAACCTTAAATAAAAACAAGCAACCCTAAATTGGTGCAAGAAGCGTGTGATTTACAACGAGACACGCCACAGGCGACAGAGTTCCTTAGAAGATCTACAGATTGCACCGCACCGTAATACACAATACATTTAGTTTTACCTCTATTTACCTAATACAGCATGAGAACCGTGCTAAAGTCGAAAATCTCAAACAGTAATTGGCGATTGTTTAGTTCATTCACTTCATTCCAATTGAATTTCGTGATATTTATAGCGTTTAAGTGACCATACAACGGTCAAAAGTCACTCGCTCGGATACCAATATTGTTCTTGTTATTTCGAAATGTTTTGCACAATTTGTTTATTATTTGGTAGTTGGACTCTTTTTCCTCTAACATTAATAAATACCCCTCACTGCTTCTTGTTTCTCAGTAAAACTATCTGAGTGATTCAAGCACTCTTTCACCCGTTTCTTTGCGTGTGGTTGTGAATGTCAAGTATTGGTAAATTGAGAGATTTAAAAATAAGTATTTCAGTAATATTTCCGTATTCATGTCGGAGGTAATTAGTCAAAAGGTCAATATTAACTTTAGCAATGATTGTAATTATTTTGAAATAGTTTGCGATTTGCTAATGCAAGACTCTATTTCTAGACAAATTGTATTTATCTAGTTTCAGAATATCGTTGGCTCCGTTCTAACATCAAAGTGCTATCCCTCATAGACCACGCACTTAACATTTTCTGACCTCAACATTTGCATTAACCTTACATGATCGTACTTCCGACTCGGATCATCGGGGTATAACCGAAGATAGCCGAAGCGCTAATAACATTTCCGAGCTATCTCGAATAGCTATGTTCTTGCTTCTAGGGTACTATCCCCGTCCATATTGTGAAAGTTTACCTTAGCAAGGTAAATAGGTTACCTGGTGCTTGCAGGCGGACCACCTATCACTTACTTGCATATAGCCCCTTTCTGTTCAACGTGACTTCACATTAATACTATTTGACGTGCCGACGTCCTTTGAAATGTAAATATTTCATGGAGCAAAAAGGTTTATACGCTACCTACAAATAAATAGTTAAAGAAGCGCCGCTTTGACTTCAAAATGTCCGCTTATAGCAAATGTTTAATACATGGAAGTAAAATTATGAATGTTTCTCACAGTGCCCAGTAATGTTCTGCTTATTCACAATCAAATACTTGCATACACAAGGACCCACTGAGTGTCCAGTTTAACTTGGCACTTCTAGCGGCTCTGCTTTCAAACGTAAATTCTAACTGTGTATGGAATTCTCTATCTTGCCACCTGCCATGTTATTCTTGGCACCGGAACGTATCAACTTTCATATTATTTGACAGCTTCATATCTCCTGTTTAGATCAGACTTTACTTCTCTTTATTAACAAAGTCTTTCGATTTTACTTCAGCTTACGGGTGAGATAAAGTCAGTGATACAACTAGGTGCTTTGGAAGAAATGCTTTTCCGTCTAGAATAATAATGGCAACATTAAATGGTATTATACGAATAAGTCTTGCTGCTTTACTTAGGTACAAAATTGGTTCGGTAACAAAACAATTTGCTTCTAAACAAACGCTAGTCTTTAAACCTTTAAAGTGTTTAAGGACAAGGCATCCCCTTTGCCAATATAAGTGACACTTTGAACTTCGGTTCAATGGGCAGAAAGAGTAATATGAAACCATCTGTGTCTTTTCACTACACTTGGAGGGCTTCCGTGCGTGTTCCTTACTTCTCGTAAGTAAGTTCAAAAATCGCTTAAAATTCGTGTAGTTGATTGACTGTTGGAGTAGTTAGCTAGTGATCAGCACCCACGGACTTTTCGAGCTGTCTGTTCAGTGTCTGCTTGGTAGTTTTGGCCGCATCGAGCGGTTCTGTGCATGTGCATATAGAGGACTGTCTAAAAGGGCTACTGAGACCGCTTCAAGCAGTCCGTGTAAGGCCGGCCTAAGAGTTTAGAACTCTTGCAAGATTCAAAAACAGATGCATTCCAATATTATGACATGGAAACGGACAAATCAGATAGTTAATTCAAATGCTGCAAAGCTCCAACTAGTACTATTTCTTCGATAACAAGATAGCCTGCCAGGCTTAAGTCTCAATCCTTGTTTACAGGTATTAAATGATGTCGCATTTTATGCATTTTACTTGCTAAACTCCCACACTTGACCTCACAAATGCAGGCAATTCACTGAATATGTAAATTTTAGTGTCCATTGCACCTTTTGTCAGCTAACGAGGTGTTCAATCGGTTCTTAATGCGAGATAAAATGGGCTATGGGCGTAAATAGTCGATTCGGTTTTACATATTGATATTAAATCCTTGGAGATTTGAGAAATGGTTACATCGTTAAGGTAGAGGCTAATAGGGCTAAATAATATACTAGTCTTTTGATGCGGTTTTCTACAAAAACATAAAAAAGTTGCAAAAGATTTTTTTGTAGCAGTTGGAATGTGTCTGTCATATATCGGGAACGATGTTACCATATAGTAATATAGAAGTTAGTTTAAGTACTAATCATAATTGACCATTATCATCAGTTTAAATCAGCCACCTTTTATCCACTTCCTGCGAGCCATTTTGCAAAGATCGTCGCTCTAGTTTCAGGATGTAATTCCTTACCATGCCATTTCAATAATATGCTAGACAAAATTGAAAATAATACGTGAACCAAAAGTAATTCTAAATGACGGAGAAACTGAAACTTACCTCTATAACTTCTTCAGTATGATCTATGCTGACTGCTTGATTAAAGATACGCCGATACCACAAAGGGTGTATTATAGATTACTACCGCTTGAATTGCTTCGCGAACACCAAAGTGCTATAAACACTTATTGGCAATATCCTTTAACCAAAAACCAGTATAACTGGACTAGTCACGGACGAGGCTGGATACCGTTAGGAGAGTAAATCACATTAAAGCTTTCCTACGCGTTGTACCCGTCATAGTGAGGCAGAGTTACATGTGGATAATTACGTGTGTAATCCATTTCCGATGGTTTACTAACGCATTCCGCATGGAAATAGGCTTTAATTTAGCAACAGGGCAAACTGCCAAAACGTACTGGAAGTGAACCTGTTGATTTGGCAATTACTAGATGTTACAGTTTCCCATAAAAGTTTCCTTTTCCATAAGTTTGATAGTATTATTCTTCGTCTTCTCACTGCTTGGGAAAGGCCTAAGAGCGCCTTGTATTTCTCCCATTGATACTATCATTTTGTCAGACCCTTTTGTAGCTATGTGCAGTGTTCTATATAGCTTCGTTACAATCCTGAAAGGTCCAGGATCAAGTAAGGATCATTGATTTTGTCCATCTCGTCCCGCCATCTTTTACAAGGATCTGCCGCGACACCTTGTTAATAAGATTCCGAAATTACTTGGTATTTCCTCAAAAAGGACGTTAGGAATTATCCAACTGAGTATTGATTTCCAACTTAAATAAACCAAATAAGTCCACAAAATAAATCTCAACAAACGGTATCTTAAACACGACAACTTAGAAACACAAACAGCCATGGCTTAATCAGATAATGCCGAACAAAATTCCTTTTGTAGAACCTATAAAGAATCCCTAATCTCCAAATGAAGTACGCAACTAAATCAAAACGTATCAGTTGGAAGACAAAGACGCAGCAGGTGAACATTGCTGACGACAACAGAGGTGGAACAAGGGTTCTGTGAGCATCGTTCGTTCTATCACATAAATTACAAGCGTGCTCCCATACGGTGCGGTTTGCGCTTCATGGGTGTGCAAAGCATAAGCGGGGAGAGATTGTCCCAATGTCTTAGAATTTTCATATGATTCATTTGTAGAGGTCATGGACAGAAATAGCATTCTACTCGAACTTAAACCGGTAACATACGCAAAACAGGCTAATGGCATATTATGTTTATTTATTGGGTAAAATGTCAATGTTTAAGGACATGGTCTGCTGCCGAGTTTAAACATTAAGAAGGACAGGAAACATTAATAAACATTAAATCAGCCATTTTCATTGAAGAGAAATAATTGACTTCGTTGACATGTATAACGCATCGTTTAAAGGCGAGAACAGCGCTCATTCTCCAACACTTACCAATTAAACGCCATTTAATATTCCATACAAGCAACCAAGATAAATAACCTATCCGCGATAAAAATCGCAATCGATTCACAATTAATTCCCTTCACACGTACAAAAAATATATTGGTTACTAATAACAGTAATTCTATCCTAGTTAATTACATTTTTTCGCCACCCACTTGTGTCTTTGGCCATAAATATTGTAACTAATGCACGCCCATTCCCTGTCAGGCTTACCGGCGGTATATCGGAAGAGGTGTGCAGATACGAACTGGTTGACGTATGCTACGTTATTAATTATAGCCAGTCTGGTGAAGTATTTTCATATAAGCATGGGAATTTAATCGTAAAGGTTGTTAGGAAAAGCTCATTGGGTAACCAGACGAGTGAATTAGCTGTTGGGTGACTGCAGATTATAGTTAATTTCCTATGTAGTGAACAGGAGTTAGTTGGTGTTATATCTAACGCCACAAATTAACTACCACCACACCGTGGCCGGATCTGTTGGATTATGGATCTCTAAGAGTAGTGCAAGATGAACGTTGCATTTTAGATAGTATTAATTTGGAGTGCCATCGATACGTCAAGAATTAAGGCTGATTATGCAGCATACGGTCAACTCTTTCTCCTCTCTATCCCCTTCAGTTCTTATTATCCTTCACGTCGCTCTATTTCCGACAAGGGGTCTGTTAAGTTCGAATGAAACATTGCATGTAGTTTCATCTGTGCACTATTACTTTGTTAGCTTTTGTTAGCTATTCACCTTGTTGTAGGTCGAACAAGTTTGATCGATGGTTCTGTATCAACACAATCGACTGGACTGTTATTCCGTTTTGTCTACACAGTTACACACTGACACGGTAAACACTGCCCGATCACGTCGATTCACGAGCCCTTATTCTAATGAGTGCAAGTCACTCGGTTTAATCACCAAGTTGCGATAGTTGTTCATTCGTAATTTGTAGTGTGACGTATTTAGTCCGCGCTGTCTCATTGTTGGGCTATGCTCCTTTGAATTTGAGGCTTCCACCGGTCTCAGGACTATTCTGGTTTTATTGAATTCGTCGAAAATCTAGTGTATATTTCGAATTGCTCGGTCTATTTCATTCTCGTTACTAATACCAAGTATCACAATACCTAGTAATCTAATATCTTTGACTCCATTGCGTAGACTTAATATTCGTATTAATCTTACAAAACTACGCAAAATTCTTGTACCGGGAATAGGTTCACTATGATTGCCCAATTTGAACTGGTGACCTTTCAGTCGTAAATCCACACCCTATCTCTGGGCTATGTGTCTATCGGTTAAATGTAAATATCTTAAAGGCATTATAAGCGACCTGACTTGATATGCACGACAGATTTGTAAAATGGCACGGAAAATGGTCCCAAATATCACGTAGTTATCCGCCTATTTGTAAGCGAAACAATGGAGGAACGACGTAAAGATAATGTTGGGTACAAAGTTGAATACTAAAGGGGAACTTGTTGTGGTGGTAATCTGCATGATACAAAGGAGTTATCAGATGTTAATGGAAGGAATAAGCTAGCTGCTTAGTCTGTAGAAGCATCCTATTGCGCTAGGCCAGTTTAAAGAGGAAGTACCAACAACCATCCTGTGTTTATCTGTTGATACAAAACACAAATTTTCTTAAATGTCAAAACTATGTCTGTTATTGATAATCTTCTTGAAAAAAAAGCTTACCCGTAGTGCGCATGATATTTCTTCGTAAAACAAAAGAAAGATAAATAACAAACCTGCCAGTATGTCTGACTTTGTACTTATTGGACTTGTAAAGTTAAACTTAGCATCATAGGTAAACGAACTCATTATACTAATGCAAAGATGTATGGCTCTTTGCCAATATTCGCTTTGAGCTTTGGTTCTCTGTTTTATTCGAATGTTATGAAAGTTATTTGATGTGAAACCATTGTGAAGAAACGTTTTGCGCTCTGGTCAAAAATTCGAAGACATCAAGTTTACCAAACTTACTCCCTCTCTCAAAGATGAGGCCTATGTCTCAGATGTGGAGACAAGTCTGATGAGATTTTTTTAGAATTTTGTATGCAATGGTTGATAGGTTTTGAACAGGTGCTCTAAACCAAATAGAGAAATGCTTTGCTGATCGTATGTTTGTTCTGCTACTTCTTCCCAGCCAAAACGCTCGAGCGATTTGGGGAGTTTTCTAAATTGACGTTTTCAAAAAGTACTGATTAATATCAGTCTTTTTGAGTAAACGATGTTAGTTTTTTTAAGTTAAAAATGCGTTTTTGTTAGTAAATTCGGTTTTACTTTAATATTGTTGCTTTAATATTATAAATATCCAGAACATTAAGTTCAGTTGTAAATATTTCCCTCCGGTTCAGTTTATGTCTTGTTTACGTTATCTGAAATCTCAAATATCTATTACAGAGATCCGACATTTACAGAATTTGTCGGAACAGGGTGCAGTTTTGCTTGTGACCTATCAATTTCTACTTTGATAAACTCAAGCTGCCAATATTATTCATTGTTAACACACAAAACACTATTTATAATACTGGTATTTGTCCGTGGTTTAGTCGGTTTGGTCGGAAAGTATTCCTTTCCTCGAATATCAAGTCTAAAGTATCCTGAATGAATCCTTTTCTTGGTGGAGCGGAAGCCCTGCCAGACTTGGTCGACTTACAGTCGACTTGTTCCCTCAGTTACCCGTGGCATTGCAGGGCCGCAGTGTCGTCCTTTGAAGACAGTCCCACGAATCTGGCTGTTTTTGTGAATTTCATCATCATAGCTGTAGAACGTCCACTGTTGAACATACATCTCGTATTGATTTCCAATGGGATCGGGTGGAAGCGGCTTAAATACAGCTCGATCTTGTGGTCTTCACATTACACATTATCTGTCCACCTTGTGGACGTTTAGTAGTTCCGTTTTACAATTTGTATCGTGGTAAAATCATCAAAGTGAGTCCTGAACCATGGGCAAGGGCGGGAGGGACTGTCAGAGTTGTACTGACTAAAATCCACGGTGTCTTTCATTAGCCCTTTACGTTCCTGGGTAACGGTAATGAGATAAGTCCCGCGACCCCGACAGGCTTTGACCCTCTAGGACCCCGGGGCCCTGTCATCATACTGACGCTCTTCTTATTTGTAACAACCTTAGTAGGTGTAGCAATAGATCATGTAAATATTGAAGCAGCAAAAGTTAAAAGATATTCCATCCTATGCATATTAGATCAGGTTTAAAAAGAACTGCAAATGGTCAATGGCGTCGCCGTATGGTTAAATACCCCATTATGTATGCGTTGTCACGCACTTCCCTTACAAAATGTACAAGAATCGAAGGCGGTAACTACAGAAGATGCGGCTACTATAAATCATTGTAAAATGACAGCGATAATAATGTGGGTAGTTTTTTTTTAATGTTTAGGGTTGACAGTTTGAATAAAACTTGTTTAATATGAATTAATATATTAGTGCGTCGACAAAGAGACGCACGCACCTATGGAGTTAACTCTGCATTATTTTCATTCTCTTTCTATAGTGTAGGCGTAGTGTGGTTATGTTCAGACTGGTGTCGGTACGGAAACACGTCAGCTTTTAGGTCGAATATTCATAAAGTGTGTAAAGAAAGGTAAAAGCTCTTAAGTTGAAATCATATTTAGGTAAGTCGTTTCTAGAAGTTAAATTCTCAGTGTTAGTTAAAATAACGGTGATATTATTAAGCAATGCCATTCCATTTTGGCAGTTCAAAACCACTGAATGTATTATTTACGCAATAAATTTAAGATTTACTTCAAAATCACAGTATTGTTATGCAATGGGATACCTTTACGGATTAATTTAAAACGAACCTAATATTATTTTATTGAAATTGTAATTTCCAAAATATCAGAACACTTGCCCGGATTAGTAGAAATTGAGCCTAATAAAATTTCAATTCAATCGCTAATTCTAAACATTGCATCAGGCAAATAAGCCCTAATTTCCCGTGCTCCTGTAAATTACTAATTAGAACTTTACAAATGTTACAATCATATTGCCACATGGCCTTAAGGTCTAAGGTTGCATGAAAACCATAAAATAAATAACACTGTAATGAAATCGTGATAGCATGTTCCATTCTATAGTAGACTATACGATACCACCATACAACCCATTAAAGTCCTATGGAATATCTATAGGACTTTAATAGCTTGTACAAAATGTATGTAAGTATTCGGCCAGTAGAAGACGGTGTTTATTACCGTTTTTATGACCGATCACGTTATGTAAAGTACGGTTATTCTGAATACTGAGGCTCTTCAGTATGGAATGCGTGTTTGTTGTTCTAAACTTGTTGTAATTGATAATCAGGGAACGCGTAGGGTTAGAACTTACTAACCGTTATTTATATATCGTAATGTAATGTTCGGAAGAACGAGTGCCGTTGGACTTGGGACTTAGATCCTATGCTTAAAGTTACTTACGTATTAGAAAGATTGGAAAATCATCTAATGAGTCGTCTGTCCCTGTGTGGCAGATGGGACTGTCATGTCTTACGTATTAGAAAGATTGGTAAATCATCTAATAAGTAGCTTGACAGACTAAAAACCAACCTCTTCCGTCAGTTGCCCTTTAAATTGGAGTGTCCCGCGACCCCTATACATAGAAGTATTCCATTGCTAGGATGAACAACCTCCTTCTGTAAATTGTAGTGGATTTTCAAACACGCGAGCTACATGTCTTCGAATTTTAGGTTTAGTTTTTCTTAATTCTTCATTGTGCAGTGCCCAGCAGAAAAGGACCTTTATCAATATCTTCTTCGTATTTGCGGGCTAAGGACGATACCCTTGTTAATCCTCTTGCGATAATTATTTTAATTAAGTGACTCCTTGACAGCGTAGGTGCTCCCAATTACGGGTGACGCGGTCTGTGCATCTCCGTCTAAACATTTGGGCATGACAGCCGTAACAAAATGTTATGATGCCAATAACTTTCAACCTACATACGAGTACATATCTATCTTCTATATCTATCTTCTATACATATAATAAAACTGTAGAAAAGTTAATTTGTACATTAGAAAAAAAATCAAAAAATATAGCCAGGGTATTAAAGGACAACCAATAGAACCCATTTCTAGCATTTTTAGAATTTTTGTCTGTTTGTCGGTTTGTCTGTTTGTATGTTTATTTGTCCAGGTATCACGTAAAATGTACGAAATTAACGCAGATTACTTTTATACACAACGATTAAGCGTAACTTGGAGAGGAATTTACTTTTTGTTTCATTGGAATCGGTTCAGTCTATCAAAAGATATTTGAATTTAAAGTGTTTTAGATGTAAAATTACGACTTATTCGTCAACTCGCCTGCAATTAACTCGCTCGCTCGGGCGAGTTGGCACCTTCCGATTTTACCTATTTTTGTTGTCGTCAACTCGCAACTGACCGAAAAATGGTACAGTCATCTATAAAAGTGTTATAATAAATTAATATAGAAACCTACTTTATAGTATGAAGCGCTGTAAGATTTGAGTTTGAATATTTGAAAACGTACCCACGATATAGAAGAAATCCCAAGCGTGGGGCAAAGACACCTTGTCAACTATCTGGTATTTTATATTAATTGTATTTTTGTAAAAACAGTGTAAAATACCTGTATACTATGAAGTACCTTTATTTAATGATTTAAATACCACCTTTTCGTGCAAGCCTAGTACTTTTGTGATAAATAGATTTTGCCCAAAACTTGTATGTTGAGACAGAATTGTTAAAATGAAAAATACCACCTTGATTTTATGCAGTCCTAGTACATTTTTGGGTATTGAGTATTCGCCAAAAGAAATTTTTAGTTTTGAAGACCGTTCGTTGTGCGGCATGAAAACCTTCAGCATGATTCTGTTCTCCTAGTACTTTTTGTTCTAATTCCTCATTTAATTTCGGCACCAAAACCTTCTTCATGATCCTGTTCTCCTGGTACTTTCTGATTAGATTTCACATTGAATTCTAACATACGAGAAAAATCATTATTACATAAGTATTTGTGCTTATATTTTAGTAATGATCTCAAAACAACTCCGCCCCTAAGACGACCCACTGGCCCTCAATTAACCTACCTTACACGTTCAGTGTCATAAAAGTGTGAAGAAGGTTTAATTAAATTAAATTTTAAATTTATAGAAACACTTTTGTAGACCACTGTAAATACGTCAGATTTTCGCTTAGTTGCGAGTTGACGACAATAAAAATAGGTAAAATCGGAAGGTGCCAACTCGCCCGAGCGAGCGAGTTAATTGCAGGCGAGTTGACGAATAAGTCAAAATTACGGGTGCAGTTTGATCTCACAATTTGATTTCGTACGTCAGTCGCGCGATCTAACTTCGAATTCGAATAGCAAAACTACAACGCACGGCAGATGGCGTTAAAAGAAAACCTGGAATAGACGTGTTTAAATTGAAGTAACATTATGTATTTTGTTTCATCGTCATCAGTTCACATAATATAAAAAATATAAATTAATTAAAGGAATCATAGAGTAGAACAGAATGGAATGGTGTAGTGCGGTGTGGTGTGGTGTGGTGTGGTGTGGTGTGGTGTGGAAAATAGTCCTACATAAACCTGGAATTCAAGTGTCAAAATTTTTTGATTTATCTAAGAAAATTCTAAATACACGGTTTATATGAAAAACGTGGCCCGAATTAAGCGCTTGCAACTAAAAAATACATTGTTAAATTCCGACATCCACGCGAACGAAGTTGCGGGCACAGCTAGTCAGTAATAATCGCTTTAAAATCTCGATCGAATTCAACGGTAAACCTACTTTACTTTCCCAATCACATTTCAACTCTATTTCGTATCAGAAATGGCAAATTCAATAAGCTATAAACACTTTAAGGTTCTATTAAATCGGTCAGTAATAGGCCACTCACAGGTCCTTTGATACACAGAATAAATCACACTATCCATAAAATGTTTATGATTGAATAATGTGATTTATTGTCTGTAGCATGAATGAAAACTTGTAAGGTACTGTATTATTTTTGAAGAAACTAGGTCAGAATCAAGATCAATGTCTCTTTAACGTTTTTTCCTGGAATAAAACAGACTAATAAAATGAGCTTACAGAAGCGACAATTTCTTTCAAAGCATTAAGAGATACTACTGTGTTGTTCACAGTCGTAGGTATACAAAACTGACACAGAAGTTTTCGGCATGTAAATATCTCTCCGGAGTCTCCTAGTGTGTGCTCCTAATGAAATTTATAGCTCCACGTACAAAATATTAAAAATAGTAAAATCTATTTTCACTCAAGTCTATGTAAAGAATACGATTCGGTGTTGTGTGTCCCCCAATATATAATGTTTGCTTCATGCCATACAAGATTGAAACATGTTATAATAAATCCAGTGTCAATCCATCTCCGGAATCTAATGATGCAGGATTGAGGTACCTACTGGATCAAGGGAAATCAGCTTTTATAGTCTCTCATCGAAATTCTCGATTTTAGCAAAGAATTTCAATAATCAGTAAAGTCGTGCTTTCATTTAATTTATTGTCTCCAGTTCCTATTACAGTACCTCTGCCTAACCTTTCACGTAGGTATTTTGAGTCTGTGATGGTATGTTACATTTCCTCTCCATTTTCTTGCACAAATTCGACACAGTCGAACCATACATTACGTTTAGCTACAGCACATTGTTCACGTCGGCTATACTTCAAACTCGATCGGTACGTGAGTAACAAATATTGCTGCGTTCTCGAAATTACTCGCTCGTGACAACGTGGTTCTTGTAATATGTGTCGTGGAGTCTATATTGTATGGAAGATTTATGTATATTAAGTACGGGACTGGGGCATATTTGAGTGAAATGTCGGGCAATACAAAGGCTCGGTCAAAGTCTGCCTTCGATGTATCAACCTAAAATCCAATGTCCATCAAGACTTCCAGAATTCGACCCATCACATTGATTGAGATCTACGCCATCGGCTCTCGGCTCTCTGGGATTGGTCAAATCTTTCTCCCGTTCAAAAGCAAGCTTTTAAGCATAAGGTTCTGAATAAACAAATCGTGAATGATCTTGAAGCATCCGTCTTCTATTCCAAGTTGTTGATAATGATGCACGATACTGACAACTTGCCTTTAACAATAGTCTTTGTCACGTAACCAATGTAGACCCTTCTTTTACCTGACTAGATGAGAACGGTATTCACCTTGGCCCCGATGTCATCCCACGTTAGCACCGATACAGTCACTGAGTTGAATCGATTCTGAAACAAAAAGGATTATAAAGTGTTATGGCTAGAACCAAAAACGATATTCTAAGCTGACTTGGAAAGTCCAGTAACAGTTCCTGGGTTTTAATATTATTCAGATATAGAGGTTATAGAATAGTGGGCTGAAGTGTAAGTTAGAAGAAGGTTGATCCCAATTATTATAACATGCAAGCAAAGCGTAAAATAAATAGATTCGTGCACATGTAAAAAGACTTGGACACGATTAAAAACTGGGTCCCACTTAGGGATACCTCACCTGAATAACTGATTGTAAAAATTATGCAAATGCATTTTTTTTTTATGAACAACGCCAAAGAAATAAGGAATGGGTCGTGTAAAAGATGTTAGGCTAAGGTGAGTGAGGATAGTGGATACTAAGGTGATAGCGTATAATATGAACAGAAGAAGATGCTACCCCAACTTTCCTCCCTAATCGCGATTCTTCAGTATCCGGATTTCTGACTTATTCGTCAACTCGCCCGCAATGAACTCGCTCGCTCGGGCGAGTTGGCACCTTCCGATTTTACCTATTTTTGTTTTCGTCAACTCGCAACTGAGCGAAAATCTGACGTATTTACAGCCGTCTACAAAAGTGTTTCTATTAATTTAACATTTAATTTAATTAAACCTTCTTCACACGTTTATGAAACTTAACGTGTAAAGTTGGTTAATTCAGGGCCAGGGGGTCGTCTTAGGGGCGGAGTTGTTTTGAGATCATTTTAATAAAGTGTAAGCACAAAGACATAAGTAATTCAGTTTTTTTTTTTCATAAATTAGAATTCAATGTGAAATCTAAGCAGAAAGTACCAGGAGAACAGGATCATGAAGAAGGTTTTGGTGCCGAAATTGAATGAGGAATTGGAACAAAAAGTACTAGGAGAACAGAATCATGCTGAAGGTTTTCATGCCGCACAACGAACGGTCTTCAAAACTAAAAATTTCTTTCGGCGAATACTCAATACCCAAAAATTTACTAGGACTGCATAAAATCAAGATGATATTTTTTTTCATTTTAACAGTTCTGTCTTAACATACACATTTTGGGCAAAATCTATTTATCTCAAAAGTACTAGGCTTGCATGAAAAGGTGGTATTTAAATCATTAAATAAAGGCACTTCATAGTATACAGGTATTTTACACTGATTTTACAAAAATACAATTAATAAAAATACCAGATATATAACAAGGAGTCTGCCCTGTGTCTTTGCCCCACGCTTGGGATATCTCCTATATTGTGGGTACGTTTTCAAATATTCAAACTCAAATCTTACAGCGCCTCATGCTATAAAGTAGGTTTCTATATTAATTTATTATAACACTTTTATAGATGACTGTACTATTTTTCGGTCAGTTGCGAGTTGACGACAACAAAAATAGGTAAAATCGGAAGGTGCCAACTCGCCTGAGCGAGCGAGTTAATTGCGGGCGAGTTGACGAATAAGTCGGATTTCTATTTCTGGATACTTGCTTGAAAGACTTAACGATTACTTACTTTCAGCCTTCGTTTACAAATTAACACATAGACAGACAGAGAGTCGCCGATTAAACATTTAATAGCCGTTTTACGACTCGACTCTCAATGCACATCGTGAAGAACCAAGACTTACGAAAAAGGGATTTTAATTAAAGAATATGCTTTTCGTGGAATTGACAGTTAGGTAACTGTGAATAGGCACGACTGTTGAAGAGGCCTTCCCGTTTGAGCAACTATTTATTCCCGATTGAGTATCAATCAACATTTTGACAATTTGCAAAAAATCTGTTCCAATTAGAGCTACTGTTGCTGGTACTTTATTACCACTAGTAGGCAGATTAGTTGGTTAAATTTTGGGACGCAGATAACACTTCACGAAACTGAAACTATAGCCGCACTATCTGTTTACAAAGGTATTTTCTCAATGTTTCTAGCCGGTAACTGACTATGTGATATTCGGTGAATCTCTAACAAATCACAACTTATCTTGTATTTTGTGGTTAAAAAAATTTGCTATATAGAGATCACAATTATCATCTGTTTTACAATATTGCTTATTTTTTTGTAACATAAGTTAAGTAATATTAAGAAAAGAAGGCTTTTATAGCATCTAATAAATTAAATAAAGCCTGTATCGAACACAACGATGGCAACAGCTAATCGCTCTTTGTACTCAGCACAGACATATAAAATAACACATTAATGCAATAAAGACTAAAATCGCTTACACAAAACCCTGCGATACCCTATCAGACAGCAATGTAAACATAATTAATTACACTGACATAAAACAGTTATATAAAATCAAAAACGCAATAGCATTTCAATAAGAGTGGTTGCCATAACGGTTCGTTCATTCCGTAATAGGTCTAAACGTATGCATTAAGTCACGGAGATATACGCCTCGTAAGTCGCGTTTCGCTTTCAGAATCACGAGTTTTGCTCTCGAAACGACGTTTAAGATACATTATGTATGGTCTACTAACACGCTTGGCTTGTGAATTAGAGTGTAAATATGTAAACAAACGCTTCTAGCTTGGCCTAAAAGGTATTAATGTATTGGCTTTTAGGGTTCCTAAAGTTCCGCTGTCTGCCCTTCCATGTTTAGTGTCAGTTATTTGATGAATAGGCAAGTAAATTAAGTGGAAGCGGAAACATATTTTTCCTACTCCTCTACTGTTATTTTCTGATTAATTTCGTTGCAGGATCCAAGACAGGTAAATTCATTCTCCGGGACATGTCGAGCTTCATTGTCTCGGCGCTTTTCTGGTGGTTGCCACTGTTGATTCTGGCTTCCAGGAGTTGCAGTGGTTTGGGAATAGTGTAGTGGATTTGTCCCAATAAAAAAAAAAAGTCAAGTAAATTATTAGTTTAAAACCTAAATTACGTTAAGGACGAAGTTTCGTGAATAGTTAGACTTACTTTTGTTAAATACACAACTTGTTTAACAAATCATTTTAAAATGTATAGGATTTAACAAATAGTTTTAGTTACTGATCAAACAATTCGCTTTGCATACTTAAAAGAGTTTTAACAAATTCTATAATTAACTACTGATCAAACAACTGGCCGTTAGTGCCTGTATCTTGGACTGCATAGAATAGGATTAGGACACTTGCCATTTTCAGGTTTTTTTTCACTTGTTTCTTTACCAGTTATAATTAAGTAAAAAATAAAGAATTTCATAAAAAAGCGTATTTTGCTGACATGACTTGTGGTGTTAAATTAATATTGCACGGTAATACGGAACCCTTTAACTGTTTGGTCTCACTCGCCTTTATTCAGAGCCATTTGTACTTACATAAAGGAACGTGTTTTCGGGTAACATATCGGGACTAAACAATTTATGTTCCATAGAGATGTTAGTCTTAAATATTTACTTTCAATACGACAAATAGTCCATGAATAAATTTGGTCGAAGTTCGTGAGTTTACTGAGGTCCAACAAGTTATGTGCATGTAAAACGTATTTGGTGATCCATTATTGTCTATGGTAGGTATTAAGGAGGAACTACTGTTGAGGCGTTAGAGATTAAAGAGTTGGTATTTGAAAGATAGAAAAGGCATTTTGACTGAGAAAATGTAATTATCCCGTTAGTTGGAATAAAAAAAAAGTTTTAATCATATTTCTTCTTTTTTTCGTATACAAATTGATGAGGAGACGAAGTTTTTATACGCGTCACAACACAACCTAGTATAGTTTTTACAGGGTTCTGACTACTCTCGAGTTAGATGTGTTTTATCATACCAGCTCACTATTTTTGAAAACTCCAATTAACGGACGAATTAGAATTGCAATTCGTTGATGCTGTCAACATGACTATTGTGTGGATAGTATTCAGCAAACTTGATGAGAAAGTCATGCTTAGTCATGCAAATATTTGTCAAATGAAAGCTTTCTCATGAAAGAAAGCTCATTCACTGCTACACCTAAATATAATAGATCCGTAATCAAAATCCAATGTACCATACGTCTTGTTTGTACCTTTCATGTTATCAATAAAATAAATCACACCGAAGCCGAGCTATGCAAAAGACACCGCTGAACTTTTTATTGTGCCAGTTGTAAAGGCTATAACCATACAATACGCTGTGATGCGCTAATCTGTTTGACACAGCCCCGAGCGTTGTCTCTCGGATTTGTAGACTAAACTGGGCAATAAATTAAAACGACTTCAAACTAAAAGCCATCAATCGAATAAAGATTTTAAATGAGTTTATTCAAAGTTGAATTTGGCATGCTTCATGGGTAATAGATGCGTCGTCGATATGCTCATGCGGTGTTCCGTTAGCCGCTCACCTGCGCCCGCGCTTCTCTAGTTATGCTAATGGCTGAGCGCGGCTCGCTCTCAGACTCTCAGTACTAAGTACTGAGAAACATGGAAATAAGTCCACTGGAAGATTTAGTAGTCGTATTCCCTTGTATGTATATTTGTACTCGCAATATTTTCCTATGAAAACGGTGCTTGCACACCCAATAGAAGTCTAACGTCATTACGTAGTCATACGTATTCAAATGAGACAATCGTTTAGATAAGCATTTCGGTCGAAACACTATATTACGTTCATAGTGCTGATAATAACTCCCAATCGATTCCTGTATAACATCGAATTTACTTGAAACATATCCTAGGAAGACAAAACGAGCTGATAACCTAGAAATCCGGTGTATTTGGTGATGTTCCTTATCTAGTATGCACCATTTATATCAGGGTATGGAGATATTCTGTTCGGTGAACGAGACCGTGGGTGGACGCGAAACTGTAAAGGAAATCGATTCCGCTGTACGTGTTTGAATCGATTTCTCGACACCGGGGTTAAGTGTGCGAGTATCGAGTAAGATGTTCCATAGTTTCATTTACGGGCAAGCGAGACCACTTCATCAGAATACTGAGTCACGGTATGTGCATGCCTAATTGTGCATGCTAAGTGTTATGTTATAACTTTACTAGTTGCCGCTATTAAACTGCCTGTGTTATGATGTTGCACGTCATAAATGTTTCACGCTAAAAGGTTCTTGAGAGGTTTCGTTTGACTTGATAGTACATTTTGCAATTAAGACCGTTTTACGCACGAATCATGGTTTTAATTAGACATTTTATTGTATCGTTCGTTTTTATCAAGTAGATTTCGATTTCGAACAAGGCTACTATGATTTCTTAACGACAGCTTTAAATTAACAGTACACTTTCGTCTTACACAATTAACACCATATGACAGCAGATTACTTTTCTAATGAACAGTTAAAGTTCGACAGTACAGTTCATTAAAGTTTCTCAAAGCATGCCATTGTGTGAGATGAACCGCCAGAAGCTCTTGGCGCAAGCGTGAGACATCTTAATGGATCAACTCAACACGCATCGCTTTGTCGTCGGTATCGAGTACATCTCGTATCGAGTCGTGAAACCGATCACTGCCACACAATCGATTGATGACGTAAGTTTTTACACTCTAGTTTCGTTAGCGTCATTATTGAATTAGCGTGTTACAAATAGTACCGTTATTGGGTTGTTATTGAAAACGCTCACGTAGTTAATAATTTTCGATCGGTGAACAGTATTAGCGATGGTTATAAATTTCGCAAGTGATCGATTTGTAGGACTGCCCTAGTAACCAGAACCACGCAACTAGGCTAACGACGAAAAGACTCGGTAGAATAGAATGAAATTATTCCGAAACTTCCATTTAAAACGAATGTCAGATTGTGCATATTTTGCTTGAATTTCCGCACAGTCAGATTTTTTCACCATTCTGCTTTTTTTTGTCCCAAACATAACCAGTTTTTCTAAGCCCTTTGTTAGTCTTGCATGAACATTCTCAATAGCTTATCGATTTTGTCCGCTTGCAAATCGAATAAAATATCATAAAAGAGAAGCGTGATGAAATTGTGCCCATGCTTTTTTGTAGGGACCAATCCCAATCCCGTCACGGTTGCAACCAAAGACTACAGTTGTCTAGCTGTCACCGACTGTCCCAGTTTATGTCACCCAACTGTCAGTTTAGGTATTTTCATTGGTAATTCGATTAGCGGTGTTATCACGTTCGTGAGTAGACCGTTTGTTCCGCTATTCCTCGACTCGGGCGAATTCGTGAATTTTGAAAGCACGTGCATGTATTTGATAATGGTGAATCGGAAATAATGGCCAGCACTCTGCAAGCCGACACGTTTTTGTTAAGATTTTTTCCTCATTGTAGATGCGGTGGGTAGATTATGTACACTTAATGTAATAGATTGCTAAACTAATGCACCGCACGTTAGAAACAGTGGCTGAGCGATTGGGTGTTTGCTTATCGAGGAATGGATTCCCGCACGGAATTAATATTTTTATGTGTGTTTGCAAGAGAAATTCCAAGTACTGCGCAAAGCCCTATTACAAAGGAAAAGAAAGGTCAGGAATAGGAATGTGCCCAATATTATGTAGAGTCTTAACCTTGTCATCGCTGATCCTGTAAGACTTCAGTCATACCAACTCCAATGGCTTCTCTAGCATACATTTCACACATAAAAAATAAATATTTATTTTGAATGGCACAAATCCACCATTTCATAGTTTTCTTGATTGCTTACCAGAACTTTCTGCATCTTTATTTTCTAACTTGCTTCCCTCGATCCCGTTTACAGCATTAATTACTAAGTCCAGTATTGATATCTATCTACTGGATGTCAAGCAAGCCTTTTTGCTGTTGTAACTGGAAGCTATTAGCGACGGCTGAGTTTTTCTCCTCAGGTTAAACTATCTATTACGACGGTTTATATGTTGTGGGCGTTCACCTTTTTTATGTGAACCTAGTGGTTGCGATAGTTTGCCAGGAATTCTTGCAGATAGGTTTCAAAGAAAACATTACTTAGGTTATGTAGGTATGTTGATTTACAAGTCGTATTTGATCATGTAATACTTTGTAACGGTGACATGTTGGGAATGCCTACGTTAGATCTTGCTACAGGATTTATGGAATTCCTCGAAGGTAGTTTTGATCTTCATTATGACTTTAACATTTTCATTTTGCATTCTTGGCTTGATCAAAAACATCAATGCATAAAAATTCAGAGCATTCCCTATGCTGTTATTACCGTGTTCGTGCCCAAAGATTTGTACAGCAAATGCATAGTCCGTGATTCTAATTCATAAAGACAATATAAACGCCGACACAAACAAAACAATTCTGATCTAATTACTACTCACAGCACAATACTGACTGATAGAATCATCTGAACATCTAATCATTTACCTTCCTAGTTCACGAGTACCCCCAGCAGCCCTTCGGCAATGTCCGTCAGGTAGTCGTCAATCATCGTGACTCGTCCGGGACGTCGTGTCGTGATCGCGGCCCACCCAACCCGCGCGCGCGCATAACTGTTACACCGTTGTGTACAAGCTGTGCTAGAACGACAACTACGAGGGCAGAAGGCTCACCCGCATGTCTAACAAGAAGATGAAATTCGATTATCTTCATACCTGAAGACCGATACATCTTAATATATATAAATCTCGTGTCACAATGTTTGTCCTCAATGGACTCTTAAACCACTTAACCGATTATAATAAAATTCGCACACCATGTGCAGTTCGATCCAACTTGAGAGATAGGATAGTTTAAATCTCAAATTTTAGACCGGGTCCTCCACCCGTGCGAGGCCGGGACGGGCCGCTAGTCTTTTAATAAAAATTGCCACCCGCCATTAGCTTGATTTTGTCATTCTGCGGCTCTAGCCCACCAAAACGATACTGACTGCTGGACTACACAATTAAATACACTAAGTTATAATTGGTCCCTCGAGCCGGATATGAAGTTAACCCCTTTCAGCAATCCCTCGACTAGATGATATTACTTCTACTTAAAAGCTCGCATTCAGACATTTACAAGCTCGCTATGACTTGGGCGTGGGCCATAGTAACCATAGCATTTTGCTGCGGCAACTGGTAGAACATAAACGAAGTTTAGTCTCACAGCATTATAATTATAACTGTAAAATTGTGAATTTGAACATTTCACAATTTTTATCTATTCCGGAACTTTGTATTTGTTATACTGCTTTGAGGAGAGCACTTGTCCTTCTGAACCCACTTTCTTACCTTAACTTACCGTGTCCGCTACGAATAATCCTCATCTCCGCTATATAGTTTTAATTATCGTGGAACTAATTACACATGAATATGTATTAATTGGATATTGCAGGAGGAAGATGATATTCTTATTGGTTTATATGAAGATGTCCTATTACAGACTGTATAATAAATTAAAGTTTTATTCTTCAATTTTATTGCAATTCAGTTCTTCCGATTGGTCAGTTTATATCTTACTGGAATCATTTTCGCTCAGTTTATAACCAAAGGTGCTCATAAAAACATGTACATAAAGCCACGTGACACTTATGGGACTGGACATTGGACAAGTGACCTACTTAAGGGACCTGTTTCTTCGTTGACGCTCACACTTGCGTGGGAATTGCTGTAATACTTACTACAGACTTGTGTGTAAGTGTCAACTGGAGTTTTTAAAGCGTTGTTTTCTTTACGCTTGTTTGTTCTAGCGGCACATTGACAAAGTCAAGCGTTGCAGGTGGTCAACTTTCTTCCCTGTCTTTTGTTGTGTTTGATTTAGTACTAATTGAGTTTTGTGATCTTTTCCGCAATTACTGGTTAATTTATTGTTGCCTACGTTTAATTGCTCCGTATGTTAGGACTCCGCTACTACAACTACCACTTATTTATGTGCCTCATATATTTAGCACATGTTGTATTTTACTGGTATTAATCAGATCGTAATAGTGTACTTCATCGCAGTCTACGTTAACAGCCTCTTTAAATAAGTACCTAACTACTATGCTAAACAAATTTGGGTCAGCTTCCTCACTACTGCTATCAATCAGTTTGCAGTAATTGGTTGTAAGCCAACCAAATCAAGTCTCACTTCGAATATTGACTCCCACGGCCAAGCTTCGTAGATTGAAACATTCAATTCGAGCTGTTCGATGAAAATCATTTGGTTTACTGGCTAAAGATCCTTCATCTTCTAAACACACTTCTAACTTCAGTCGTTAATCAAAAGTAAGCCATACTATTTTGTATTTACCTTTCTCGTGGAACGGACAGATTTACACTAGTTCATAAGAGACCGGTCGTGCGACTTCGTCCGATTTATTTGCAGTGTGAGTGAGAAGGCAACTGACTGATTTGTAGCTAATAAATACATTAATTTATTACACCAAGTTTGTTTCTAAGTTTTGAATTATAGACTTGGTTGGTGGACGGTGTTTCTTATATTTTTAGTGTTGTTGCTTCGAACATGTTTAAGTGGTCTTGGGTCGATCTATCTTGGTTGACAGTAACATGTCGGAACCGTGAAACGTGTCGTGTACGTTGTGTAATTAGAGATAATTATTAGTATATTATTCTTTACGGCATTTTCTGTCACATTTTTGATCCTTAGTTAATCTATCTGCCACATAAAGTGCCTTATCTTGATCATTAAATTTAATTTGAAGTTCTACATACGCGTGAAGTTCTACAAACGCGTGCTTCCTTGGTAAGTTAGTGTATTGCTTGAGTAACTTTGTGAAAATTAACGATATTATTTATAGGTACTGAATTTAGACTCACTGCAATATTGGAAATGTCTATTTTGCAACATTGGCCTCTCACATACATCTTCGACATAAACTTGATCCATTGTGATTCTGAAATTAAACAAACCATACGATACTTAAACGATGTGCATACAATCAACTTTATTACTATACACTGAAAGACCACACGCAGCATTAATTTATCTCTGTTCGTTAATAACATGTACAATAAAATAATCTCTATTGCTAATTACAATTACATTCATCATTGAACCTTCACAACATCACGTTTTCTTGTGTACTATTCGTCAATAGTTCAATAAGATTCGAATGTCTAGAACAGTTTAACTTTGTGGGTCTATATAAGGGGAGACCACCTCGGAATTCATAACCAGCATTGAAAGATGTTATAGAAAGGTTAACATTATGATTAGTAATCTAATTGAGGACATTGAAGCACTAACAAGCTCAATTTATAAGCAATTTCTATTGAGAAGAATACCTCTTAAGTCTTCTCTTTAAGTGTCTTCACAGGGCGACTTGACGGTTCCGCAACTGTGACGGTTGCCCATCTGATTGCGATACATTTTCTTCGTATTTGATGCCTGTTTATTGTCATTGTCATCATTATCTTGCCCTTATCCAGTTTCATTTGTGGTTGGTGCAACATGTCTTCGTCAACCGTATTTATTTTATTACTCATCATCCTAGCAATCCTGATGACTTGCCTTTGTTTATTGCGTAAACATTTTGGTCCTGTTTATTGCCCATGACCTGCAATAATTTTGGTATTAGTACTATTTTTAATTACTCAATCACATGATTGCAAACAAATTCCTGACCTACCTAACAAGTAGTGTATAAAAAAAAAACAAAACAGAACAGCTGGCAGGCAGGAATGTATTCTGTCCATTGTCAACGCCGTGATGACACTATTCATATGTACTCATTGTCCACCTGTTTACAAATAATAAATAGTAATCGTACATCGTGATTTATATTTTCATATGTAAATGGCTATATTGTACTGAGTTCATTACCCTTCTTAGTAAACCCATGTTGTAGTTCTTTTAAAATATTCAGTCAATATTCTAGTCAGGTTTTTGCAATGGATTTATATCTAAAGTGTTTGTATCGATGACTAATACAACGGTTTTTGACACTCAAAGCGGTATTTTATGATTTCTTCGTAGGTGATTTTGGACACGTTTGGTCTATAGGTGAGTTCTACGAATTTGTTTCGCTTTATTTGCCTTGAGGCGGTTTTATAAATTGAGCTTTCGTACTGTAGTATCGACACTCGATTCTTTTTTAATTCTTGGCTATAACCAACTTAACCTATCAAACTCTCCTTAGTTACTGTTAAGAAAGTACAGCTGCTTCCCGTTAGATTTCCACCGTTTAACCTTCTGCCGTTTCACTTTATTCTGTTAATTGCCCTACAACCAAAACAACGGCATCCAATTCCGTACATCTTCGAATCGAAACCTGACATCACCCAAAAACAAAAAGTGATTCAAGTATTTAATCGTCAACAACAATACCACCATCGAACGCCGTATCGAAATCGATTCGAAATGCAAAAAAGGTACGTCAATCGTACTGAGATGAACGAAGCGCGCTTCGTCTCCGTCCGCCATCTCGTTGTGCCAATGACCCACTACAGGTTTTTGTGCGTATAACGGACCGACATACAGTCCGACACACTTCATC
Organism: Agrotis ipsilon; assembly: GCA_028554685.1. Classification (NCBI taxonomy): domain Eukaryota; kingdom Metazoa; phylum Arthropoda; class Insecta; order Lepidoptera; family Noctuidae; genus Agrotis; species Agrotis ipsilon. The sequence continues at coordinate 3,058,235 of CM052961.1, read as the reverse complement.
TTTATTGATTATCAAACTAATCTTTTGAAACTACAAACGTATATTTTATTTTCAGTAACGTTGCGTAATGAAGACTTTAACGCGTGAACGTTTTGTCAATCTTCTTTTGTTTGATGACTTTTGTAGCGTATGTCGAACTTCAATTAAATACCGATATAATGATGGGTCTATCATCAGTAACGGTTGTTTTCTGTACAAATATGTGGCGTGAACAAGAGATTTCGGCTTGTCATAATATTTTTTATTGTCTTCGATATTAACGCATTTAACACGTGAAGATTTTTCTTAGTTGGTGGCAGTTTGGCCAACTAATTCATTATTTTGATATTTTTCCTTAATCGTTTAGCTTAAAAGAAGTAGACCTTGATCACTAACTTTCTCAAAGGTTTCCGCCGCGCCGTCTGTCTTGCTTAATTAAGGATGATCGCATCTTTTTAGGTTTATTTTACGATGCATTTCTTACATGCCTAGTGTCGCAAGAGATGCAAATTAAAACCTTATTTGCATTAGAATTTTCATATAAAGTTTCTATCGTCACTAAAGTGTCATTTAGGACACTGGTATCGCAATGAAAGAGCCATATTTGTCTCAATAGCGCATCAAATTGAATGAGATTTTCGTCTAATAATAATGAAAATAGCATAAAACTTTATGGTTATTATTATAAATTCCCATAGATTTTTTATTGACGTGTTGGTGTGAGTGACAAGCGTTTCCAAAACTGTCATTCGATAAATCAGGTGTTTCCTCCAAATGATTGGTCACTTCCTCTCTATTGGTGGAAATTATCATTAAACTGTCAGTTCGTAAGTGCAAGTAGTACCTACTACTTGTACTATCAATTTGTATTTCCGAAGTGGATGTGCCGCCACCTATTCACCTCGTTCAAAATATTTGCAGGTATGATAAATGCGAAATTAATTACGGTTTTCCGTTATTGGTAAAACATTTAGACGGTCGGTTAAACTGTTTGCTAGATATATTGGCAATCTGATGTACCGTTAACTCGTTGAATGGAAGGCAATGCAGAAAATCGGAAGCTGAATCTAGTATTGTGTATTTATTAATGATGTTTTCCTTAGCTAAAGACTACATTCGAGTAGGCATTTCCTTGGTATAATTTATTTAATCATCAATGTCCGGATTACTTCCAGATTTGCACAACGTGACGTGATATACCCTTTCTTTTTTTTAACGTGGTAAAATCATTAAATGAGTCCTCCTGTGTCTGAGTCAGACTTGACTGATTAAAATCCACGGTGTCCTTCGGTAGCTCTTTGTGTACGGAGTCGCGGCATACGTATGGCCCGCAACCAAATTGATATATCCTAGAACCAAATATTCGGAGACGTAAAAAAACAAAAAAAAACTCAGTAGGGGTTAGTAGATTATGGATATAGCGGTTAGTGGATTATTATCGTTATATCATTTATTTCAATCAACTAGGATCATAATTAATTCACAATTAAACAATAAAATAGTATACACATAACATAAATAAAATCAAATCAATTAAGGGTGTCATCGGTAAAAAATGTAAAATACATGGATACAAAGGTCACTAAAATAATATTCTGACAGAAGTAAATAATATTCTGAATTGGATTATGGCAAATCCTTCTTACAGATTTACGGTTGGGAATATTATGAAGTTGTTAATCTTTTTTTGCCAACCTTCTTTGCAGTTTATTCCTAAGTGCGAAATCCGATAAGTCTCACATTACGTTAACCTCCGAAATCCAGGTAAACGTTTCAGGTTTCCTTAGTTCCAACAGAGTTAAGTATTAATATTCCAATGTATCATGTTACTTATTCAAATGAAGCGGTTCTTGTTCTGTGCACGTTGCCGCCTGCTTTATGTTAATGGCTTGTATTTAATTAATAATATTTATTTCTTTCTCTCTTGTTTTGAGGGCGGTGATTGAATGTGACCTATTGATTACGTTTGTATTTTATGAGACAGTGTAATTAAATGAGATAAGACATTGTAATTTTTCTGCCGTTATCCAAACTTGACTTAAAACAAAAAATTTCGAATGAGCTCATTTTATAGACAGGCCATCCATCTTTGGCCTTCCTCTATTCATATAGCCTTCCACATGAATACTCCCTCACAATTTCCGATAAATTTTACTAAAAGATTGTCTCACGAATTGCATTAAGGATTGATTTCGTAAAATTCTTGCTATTCCACTGATAGTTACTAAATAACAAGTAAAATATTGTTTTATTCATCACGTCTTCACATAGTCTTTGTTTCCTAAGTAATTCTCACTTTTGTCGCAATCTGTACACAGAGTGTACCCTAGCCAGCCAGTTGCGTAGTCGGGAAACCTGACCACGACAATCGTGTCTATCACTCGTTAAAACGACTTATAAACCATCCAATGACATTTTAAAACACACTTTATTCACAAAAGATAACGTCTATATTTCTATGACGTGATAACCTTCGATATTTAATTTGTGTGCAAACGAAATTGCCTGCTATTACAAAGGAGGAAGGACTACTTTATGTTGTAGATGACAAGTATTGATAATAGAACTCTGTGAGAAAGAGACGCTCTAAAAACCGCGGTTTTACTTACTGAGGAAAAATCTAACGTATGTAATAACAGTCTACTTTGTTAGGTTGATGTATGAAAATTAAAACCTTAGGAATGGGCATTGTTATCGATTATTGGAAAAGTTAATATAGGACAGGAGTTTCTCTTGTGAAATTCCTTTTTTGCTTGTTCATTGTCTATCGATAGCCCTGCCAGTGATTACTTAGGTATTCGAGTCCGTAAAAAGCTAGTTTTCTGACCCGGCTCTGTATGCATTAAGAGGTTAATCCATCGTAGGTGTAAATTATCTGTATTTAGCTTAATCGGAGTCTATTCAGGGTATGCCCCCGCAGGCATAAAGTGTCTTAACAAAGCCTCCCACATCACTGGCCACTAAAGACCAGTCGGAAACGCCTCTGAATCATAAATAAAGAGAAAACAGAGTACTCATTGACTATTACTTCTTACCTACTTAAAGTATTATGTTCTCAACAAAACATGATGAAAGTAATCATCATTTACCTGGCCTTTTCCCAACTATGTAAGTTGGGAAAAGGCTAGGCTTTCAGTCAAACCGTCTGCTGCTGAATACTTAAGCTACTGCCTGACTCAAGTGACTGGGCATTACAATACTCCTTTGTAAGACTGGTTCTGGTTGATAGACTTTCAAGCTTCTGACTAACAGTTCCGGCTGTCAAAGATGTGCAAATGACTACGGCTTTACGTGATTTCTGAGGTACGGAGGAAAATCGTTATGATAGATGGTCACCCATCTAAACAACCAACTTCTCAACCGAGACTTATCCTTGACGATCAAAGTGTGTGACTGTTATTATTTAACCACAAGATACTTCAAATGACGAAAGTTACTTCACCTAATAAGTGGCTGCAATAAGAGTGTTACACAGACACAAAGAACCGTCTATACTATACTCTCATTACATCAAAAACAATATCTTTTGTTTCAAAGACAGATTGGCATCCATTTACAAACACCTCTAGTATGACCATTGGGCACAACTATAGGAGGTATTCAGAATTCATTGCATCATTTTTTCAATCCATATGTAATTACAAGTCGGATAAGATGTATGCTCTACATTGCTAAGTGTTATTTAAATTGAACTGGCCATCATTGCGGTGCTATTAACGCGTTCATCTTGGCAGATGAATGTGTTTCATATTTAAAATACATGTCATTAGTTCAGTTTTACATAACATCGTCCCGTGACCTCTTAAACACACAATTTCGATTACTCTACTTCTAAATATTCATTAGTCCTTTCCTGTTTTGCTGCCGGCTTTTAGTCTCACTGGATGCAGTTAACTTAAATGTGAGTACTGGCATTCTGACCTCCACAACCCACTTCCTGGATAACACTCTTTGTGCCATATAATTAGTTAAGGTTCGACTTTCTGACATCTGAAGAACCTGACCGTCAAAGGTTTACGAACGAAAAACCTAATTGTTTACTACCCTGCAAATCGTCACTAACTCATATTATGAATTAACATGATGATGAAACAAACTCTAAATGCAAGAACTTTAGATTTGATGAACGATGGACGTCATAATGCTGATTACCCTTTAGAAGGTTAAAATTTGAATGAAAAGAATATTAAGAAACAGGTACTGGCTTGCATATAGCTAGTGTTACTTAAAAGAGTCATCAATGAGTATCACTTGGTAGTTGGTACTGGTCCTATTATCCCAGGATCATTTACACATCTGCAAGGCGGTTAAAATTTGAATGAAAATAAAATTTGAATTTGAAATTTTTGAATTTTAATTTGCAGATCAGTTTAAATGTTGCATACAGATATCAAAAGTTTTCTATTTTTGTGGGTTGTCTGATTTGGATTCGAACTTACAAGGAATAAAAGCTAACAAAACATGTTAGCTTTTATTCCTTGTGTGTGTTTTTAATCAACACCAAAAACTAATCGTACAAATTGAATATGATTGACATTTTCCATTCAAGCTTCTGAATAGCAAATGTTAGCATGTCTACACGAACCACGATTCATGTAATTATGTACTTAATTACTGCTTGTCCGACGTTTAGTTGAATGACACGGGTTCCATCGATCGTAACATCGCTAATTAATTCTTGCTTGACTAACCTTTTGGCATGGAATCCGCATCAAGAGGTTAGTTAGGCTTCTTTAATCGATTCAGCGGTTTAACGGGAATCTTTGTCAAGTGTTAACTTTAACATTCGTGATTTAAAAAAGGTAATTTTTTCTTACTGGTAATGTATATTGTAGCATTTAATTAATTACTGGCAGATTAGGATATACTTCTTGACTACGAAATTATGGACTTTATATGGTTTTAAACGCCCTATTCCCGTTACGTGGTTCAAAAGATTAGTTGCGTTCAAATATCGGCCGTATATTTTTTACTAGTTCAATCGTTTCAACTTCTAGATTGAGTAATGAAAAGATGGGTAAAGACAAGCCAGATACAAAGTCTTAGAAGAACTGGGAAGATTCTCCAGACATTCCGTTATAACATAAACTCGATTGAAACATACTTTCTTAATTCTCCACTAATAAGTAAAGGACTTGAATTTAAACCTCCAACACTTAGTGGTACAGTTATGGAAACTGTGGAAACTACTACGTCACGAACCAGCGTCACGTCAGACATTCATCAACGCTCACTCTAATTTCTTCCTGGAGCAAGTTTTATTAAGCTTATGTACGGAATTAAGAAAGCGTGCTCTCATATTTATGACTTGGCTGCAAGTATAATCGTTGCAAGGTAATTTTGTAAAGAATGTAAACTATCCGGCTGCCAGAGGTGGTGAACATTTAATTGTAATGAAACATTTGAATTATTAAAGCAAATGATTTGTATAATTCTCTTTGTAAGAAAATATCAAGTTACTCAAGATTTCAAGTAATTTGGACTTAAATTAATGAAAATACTTGTATTTACGCAAAATTTCGACATAGCGGTCTTGTACTTTATAGTTCTGCAAGCAAGATTTAAATAACAGAATTCCTTTCAATTCCTTAACAAATAATAATGAAGCGATGCAATTTCTTAACAATTGTGATTTTACGACTGAAACAACAGTTCGTAAGGCTCCAAAAAGATCAAAGAACCTATACAGTACTGTATAATTTAAGTAAAATGATTCCCTAAATCCGTCGTAGCGTAATTGTTGACAATGGTTTCGAGTCACGTAATTGTTATTACGAACACACGAGAGCCATTATGTGGTAACGCTGCAATATGCAATTATATGCACACGTTTAAGGCGCGAGCAAATTGAAAATATCTTGTAGAAGTACGTGTGGAAATGTTCCATTGCAGTTTTTAGGAGGAATTTCGTATCATATTTCTAGAGCTAGGAAAACTGTAATGGCCTATTACTAAAACTAGTGTCTATAGAGAATGTAAAATGTTTACGGGAAGAGATGATCTCATCTAATTAAACAGCCCTGGTTTATGATCTGTTTCTCAAAGAATTTTGAGTCACATTTCAATACAGCAAAGGTGATAGTTGGATACCTACACACAGAAAAGATTACTGACTTTGAGAAAAAATATACCGTATTTAAAAATAAATTACCGTAGTCAATTCCAGGGCAAGCAGTTAATCCCTAACAGTGCCCAAGCCAGGGGTCACCATGGATACTTGGGCATTATCGCGATCGTCATTCCAATATATTTATAGCTAAAAGCCCTGCAGCTTGTAAGAGTAACTATTATTGTCCAGTTTTGTGATTATCAATATAGAAATTTGAATAATCATAACGGGAACTATGCTCGGTTCACCAGTTTGTATTAGGTGCAATGAGATCTATGTCTTGTTCAATTTCTTTATGTGGTGGTACCACCACCAGCTAAACTCCTCAAGTAACGTTTTATTTTGGAATAAATCTCGTTACTATGTGTGGTGGAAATCCGTTGGCTTTTAGTTGAGCTGTAACTTGCATAAGAGAAGTTTGCTTAAATATCAGTAATGATAAATTAAAGTTAGGACCTTTTCTGTTATCTTTAGCTGTTGATGAAGACACTGGCTGTTTATAAGTATTTGTTTTAATCATCCTAGTCTCCTTCTAAATATTTACAATAGAATTAACCTCTACACTAACAGGCTTAGCATTTATTGCCCAAAAAAAAAAGAAGAAAGTTTTAGCTCTGCAAAACTTTCCAGTCTTTACCTACTACATTTAGGCGACGATTCTTTATGCAAGGAGAGTACTCTTTATATCAAGCGCTAGATATATTGCGGCTGATACTAACAATACTCGCACTCCGTATTTTAATATTCTCTCTGATTCAAATTCTACCTCTGTTACAATCACTTAAGACTGAAAATTGCATACGTTAAGCCAACTACCCTTTGAAAATGTAAAAACGAATTCACGTGTCGACGCTGAAGACGTGATCGGCAAATGAAAGAGACATCCTTATATTCGGAATATATTTCTTGGTAACCGCCAGTCGTTTCTCAACGGCAAAGAAAAAGCAGTAAAAGTGTTTTAAGATGGCGGTGATTACGTTAAATCTATTGCCGCCATTACTCAGAATAAATAGAATTATTATATTGCCAAGATGGGTTATGAAAGGATGGTAAAAACTCGACCGAGAAAGGTATGAAAGGAAGATTGATTTATATTTCAGTTTACTAATGCTTGGACGTATAGTCTTACTAATTTTAGTTACTTTTACGGCATGCTCGTCAGTAAGTAGGAATTTTATGGCTAATCCCTTGTTATTGCCGCTGTAAAACATTTCATGGCGGTGTTTTTAATAAAAGCTTTTCCATGTTAATGGTTTTCGGTGAACGCCATCTATATATATATACGTATACGTACAATAGCAGCTATATTTTTCTTTTGTGTGTCGACACTGAATGCTTCATTCTTGGAACAATGAATATCAGAATAAATTTTAATTAACTGATCCATGTTAAAATGATTCTCAACAACTCTCGTTTATGCCCCCGCATATTCATGAAATTATCACACATTCATTATAAGCCCTGCAGTAAGACATAAGAGTGTATTCTTAACATACATTTGTTTATTGTTCTCAGATTCAAAGATGGCGGAACGATTATGAGGTCGAATGGCGAACGACTTTTAGGTGAGTCCAGAATGTAAATGTATTATGCAAAAAAACATGTTTATGCCATAAGCACATAATGGAGCCTATTCTGGCGGTTAATCGACAATCTATATGGATAAATGCCCTCTCGGCAAAGTGAAGGGTGTGGCATGAGGAATTGGACTGCGACCCACGCTTCTCTGGTGACAAAATAAAGTCATTTAATTCATTTTGACAAGGCAGTGTACTGTTCAGATGATTTAGGGTCGTCCTACTTTCTGTGTGAAGGCAGCAGGTTACCACGATTACTTCACAGCAACGTGATATGTGGCATGTATGCGATCCTAACTCACGTCAGTCGTGAAATTGCGAGTTGTTCTCCTCGTAAATCCTTCTCGTCGATACTGTTCTACAATGTAGACTGAGACTCAACGAGATTGAGTAACTAGCTCCGTCAAAATGCTCTGAACTTTAATATAACAGGTTGCTCATGTATAATCGAAAGTAATAATCGTTAAACTTCCAGTATCTCAGATTTTACACAGATAAGACAACTTATTTCAGTCGCTACCGCACTGTAAGCTATATTTTGAGTAATACTGTTAGTTCAGTAACATTTCAATTCTGTGTAGTAATGCTTTCTTAGTGGCTAGTTCGGACTTGTATTGTGTTTTGAAGTGGAATGAATAAATGTATTGTTGAAGCTGTTTTCAATTTACGAATTTGAATTCTCAGCAAGCTGTTGTATATTTTAATAAATTTCGTGCTTTACTTGAATGTCCAATCGTACAAACAGCTCCGATTCGAAACTCAGTTATTGTCAGAATAAACATGGTTTGAATGGTTTCTATTTAAATGTATGACTTGAGTACCCATATGACATTTACATAATCATTCAACTTAGAATTCCAAACGTAAAACATGTTCTACAAAATGTAACATTGATAATTTACAAGCAATTATACTTTGCTGCATTATGATCGGTCAAAAGCTCATCCATAGAATTTTGTAGAAATGTTTTGACTGTGTTCCATTTAAGGAAAATGTAGCTTAGCACAAACAGAGAGCTGCCTTAACGCAGTCAATGCTTTGTAGAGCTACAAAGCATTGCCTGTATTCGGGTTTATGGTGATCCATTTCTTTTAAATCTTCGTTTATCTCATCTTAGTACTTCTCCACACTCCACAGACCCTTGTTTACTCTACAAACGAGCCTCACATTCCCATTTTCTTTCAACCACGTATTTTGTGCGAGGTGTTACAAATTCTGCCTGTAGGCTAGCTAACAATACACCATGTTCAACTTGTACTATGTGTTCGGTATAAATTGGTTACGCCAGTTAACTTACGTCCACTGAATAGGTAAGCGTCAATGCTGGTATTACGGCATACTCAAATGACGCCGATTTTAGTGTAATCTTAGTCATGGCGGAAGAATTTGTTTTATTGTATGTTGTAGGTGTATTGTTTCGTTTGGTTGCAGTTTTATAAGTGTGGGAATGTTAGTTGTAATTTAAGCGTGTCAAGTTCAGTATTACACATTCTTATTTCATATGTTGTGGACATTTTGCGTGTTACCTTTATGTTCTCCTTTAATTTCATTTTTTAGCTTATAACACAGTTGTGTTGGAACTTGACTAGCCTTTCTTTTGTGCAATAACGTTTCCTGACATCACACCGAGCTTGTCCGTCATGTCTAGCCTATCTTTTACGTGTATGTACGTGTTTCATATCATCAAAATATTCCAAGTCAATCTCTACGGAAAAACAACATAATAAAACATCAACATGCATACCGAATCAAAATCAAACATTAATTTTACAACCCACAATACAAATGCCCTAAAACATCACGATATTCACGATAGCATACAATTAAACGATCCCATCACAATGCCATTAATGAACGGGTTCCGTTAGTCTTGAACAAATTCCCAAAGAAAACTACTAAGTCTCAGGTCAAAGTTCACGGAACTTTACAACATACGAACATACATGTTCGTGATATGGGTTTGCTTAATTTAATGTAATCGACATCATTATAAAACGTGAGGGGAATGAACTATTGAAAGTTGGTGTGGTTGGTATTGAGATAGCGTAATATGATGTCACTGACGACGATGCGAATTTTCAAGTTATGATGTCAGCAGTCTAGACTACTCTAAATTTTGCTCTAAACAGACTTGATTTTAAAATGCATGATGAAGTTCTCTTCAGTAACACCTAATCTCAGATGAAATCAAATACCTACAATGCTAATGAAATATGTTGAGATCTAGAAGCTAATGGACTATCTCCAGTTCTCAATACTTACTGTATTGTGGAGGTCAGATAAGCAGTCGCTCCATGTAAAGAGCAGGTGTTTTGCTGCATTCGGTTAGGGTGGAAGCTGATCCCGACTTACTTTGGAAAAGCTTAGGCTGATTATGATGATTTAGCATGAATGTTCACTACAGTTAGCATTTTAAACCTTACAGTCGATTGAACAATTCCAATTTTCGAGACAATAACAACAGCACTGAACTTCTACTACCGGTACATTATCTCCAGCTCTTAATTTCGCTCGCCTTCTAAATCGGCTCATTGAATACCAAATGGCAGTAGACCACACGTACTTCTGCACGCTACTCCGAAATCGCATTAAGTAAATCTTTCACAGGAACACGGACCTTTAAAGCTAATAAGGTCTTTACAATGGCGGTACGGGCTTTTCAAACTCTCGACTTTCGAAATATATGGATCGAATTTACGCGCGTTAACGATAAATCCAAAGGTAATGAGGTTGCAATATTAGTGACCTATGTTGTATGTGTGCGTAGTGATTGCCATTTAGATCGTTTCAAGGAAATAAATTGAATCTAATATAAATGAATTATCTATATCTAAACGGTTTCTGCACACATTTTAGTACTATAAACTAAAATTGTGTTTTGCATAATTATATTTGCCAGGGCTAACGAAATGTTTTGTGAACCTACACCAATAGTAGTATCACCAGTTGTGTAAATATCGTACAAGAATCACGCTTCTACACATCAGCCTTACTTTCCTTCATTTGAATCGCCATCAATATTAAATACGGAAGCACTCATTATCCGATTCTAAGTAGACCCTAACCGTTAACGCCGACATTACGTATCCGTGTGTTTCTCCTGCAAGTTCTCGCCATAACGGTACGGGGCTGGCGCCCTCGTTTCGAAGTGATAATGCTTCTGAAACAGATACCTGATTGGCCCAAGAAGCAAAGGGACTTATAATTGGTAAGATAAATGTACCGCGAAAATTGATCGTGCTAACCAATAAAATAACTGCTCTCGCAACCATCGATTGTGATACATAATTGAATTCCTAAGAACGTATTCTATCGAAAGTGATTGAAAAAATGGGGCACGTATAAATTGTGAAAATAATAAAGAACATCAACAATAGAGTATAGTAGCACAGCATGTAGTTGAAGAACAATTTCTAAACTCTTCTATAGCCAATTTGCAATTGTACTTTGTTGCGTACTGCAAATATCAATTATCAATTGTGTCAGAACCTTTTGAGTTTGTCTGGTTTACAAGGTCAGTGTTTACATAAAGAAACGAGTACATTGAATCTAGACTATAATTAGACTGCCAGTTACAAATAGTCGTTCACTTTTTCATCGCAGCGCCAAGTACTGTTAATCCAGCGTAAAATGCATTGTTCGTTTCAACTTACACTGATGGAGATTTATCAACTGAGCTTCTTAGTGCGTTTTGTTTTAGAATTCTCATTCCCAGGCTTCATTACAATATTCTAATGTAATGTATTTACCGTGTACTTACATATGCGCTATATTGTATGTCAGCGAATGTGTCCGTTTTGTAATTCACTAACGTATCTTTCATCTCATTTAAATCTTTGGTTTCTGTTGTAACTGTTCCTTTATCCTCTTATCCATCTGTGTTTGTTTCCCAGACGGTCATAAGATTGCCCTTATTTGCCTTCCCATTTAGATTCTAATGAATATGTATCTGTAACTTTTCCCTTGTGTGGTGCGCGATTTTCCGGCAGCGTCGATATAAAGTTTACGGGTACCGTTTCACAGATACTATCGCATCGATTGGAATGATGTCACTATGGTATGAACAGTTATAAGATAGTAGACCATCGTCCTAATTGTTGACAAAAACAATTCGCGTAGGACGACTCAGCATTTTTCTCGATTTCTAAATAAGCGTGAAAATGCTTTGCCGTTACCGTTTCTGTTGGACAAAATTTAAAATGCTAAACAGTCTTAAGACTTTGTCGTGTTGTGTCAGTTAAACATGGTGAATCATTATCATCGTGAACTAATGGTGTTATTATACGGTTTTTGTAAATAGTTTGTATATGGTCCGTGAGTGTTGTCAACCCACTTTCTTGTATTAGCATATTTTTTTATCAAGTTCCGTGTTGCTTGTCAGTTTTTACCCCAACAAAGCCCTGATAACTTGTATCCTCTAATATATAAAGATAGCCATAAAAATGGTCGAATGCTACATCGTTATCACGATGATCTTCCGACGTTATAGTTTTGAGGGCTTGTCTACCAGTTTTTAATTGGGACGGTTTGAAATTACCAACTTTAACAGTTATATTTTAAAATTCAAACTTTGATTTGACTTTGACTCCCTCATTTAATCACATGTCACTATACTAACAATTCCATAGGTGTGAAAAATCTGCTATATTATTAAGCCATACATCATAATTCACTATCTTTGCAAGTAGAGAAAGCTTTTAGCTAGCTTCAGTATCAGTCGAATTTTGACAACATGTCACTCCAAAAAGATTACAAGTTTGAAAGGAATCTCGCATTAATTTATTTTGCCATAATATTTACTAAAACAATTAATCTTCACCTCCACTTTCTCAATATTGCCACAACTGTGCCTCCCACTTCCTAAAATTAATGAAATTTCTTCACAAACAGAAAACACAAAGTATTGCTTCGCAAATAAAAGTTATCGTTGTCGTTTATTTTATTTAGAGGCATATAATTATAAACCTAGCTTCTCAATTGACGTGAAAATCGAGATTAATGTTGCCAATTAAAGTGGGTGCCATTGCGCAACTCCTGGACCATACTGTGCATAAAATTTGCGTCTTCGGAGTTGATAATTGCATAATCGACGAAGCGATCGGACCCGTATTTAATAAAACTTTCACTGGACTGGTTAATTTGAAGTGAATACTGATTCTGAATGTGTACTGTAAAGCTAGGATGCTGTAACGATGCTAATTTATGAAATGGTTCCTCGCTTGCATCTACGAATTGATCGTAATCACTCATGTAATGTGTTTCATGTAAGTTCTTATAGAAGTTTGTTGTTATGATTTCTTTCTGATCGGGTAAGAAGTTCTAGTTATCACAGACTGACTTTCTAGTAATTGCAATTATAAACAATGATAACAATCTGTAGCGTCGACTATAATAACCCACTTGACTCCTACGGTTTGCGGAGGACGGGAGGTTCTTGATAAATATTTTTCATCAACATTCAATAAGTCTCCGTACTAGATTCATGAATTCAAATATGGTTGCATTCATCAATTATCACTGAAATTAAATAATATATTGGTGGAGGTAAGTTAAACTCAAAACAGGCATGGTAATGGCCCTTTTTGTCACTGCAAAAGTCTAAAGTTTCATAAACTCTAGTTTTAAGAATATGAATCACAACCTTTAAATGTAGGTTCCTCAAATTATAATAATTGATGTCTGCGAACTGGTTGTGGTCTGTCCCAAATTTGGCACAACCTGTTCTTGTCGCGGCACAAACTTCACCGCTACTTGGGCCAGTGCCTTTTTTGGTACGTTACACGTGTTTCATCTTCTACCTTTTGAATTATGAATGGGTTTTTCTTTCGGAAATATTATGATGGAAATATTGATACGTGGTTTGAATTTATGTTGTTTACCGTTCTTCTCGGTGTTTAAAGTTATTTTATGGCGTTAATTGTTTTTAAATTGAGTCGTCTTACGGAGTATTTGTCATTCTTTGTTGAATGTTGTTGCATCATTGAGGTTCGTGATGAGACTTAATTTGTATGAAATCGTTAAGAAACAATGTTATCACATCCGTGTTATTAATTGCCAACGTAGTTTTGTAAACATTTTCTATACCTGTATCATCACGTATGCGTCGACTGTCAGTACCATCTCCCAAGTTTCTCATAGATTAATCAGTCGCTATTCTAGCAGGGTCATCTTCAACTGATTGCTACTCAGCAAAGTAAATATCTCTATCAACTCGATGCGCTGCATAGATTGCGGTGCAATCGCCAATCGCCGATATACCGACCCTAAATTCCGATCGTGGCGATTCTCGATAAGCGATACGTAAACGTTCTCGATTGTCTAGTACCGTTCGAGGGGGACTATCGTTAAATTATCGCTCACGTTTCGCTACTGACGGCGCCCTAGTATTACGGTATTGCCAGGATAGTCATAGCTATAGTTTTAACGGCGGCCGACAGTGACACGGGCGCGAATGTTCTGGTTGTGACGTCAGTGACTCATACACCTTGTTCGTGTATGTTTATGACCTTTTCTATCACGAGGTGTGTAGATTACGATGCGATGGTAACAGAACAGTGCTTTAGCTGTTGTTTATGTAAGTTGATTTGCGATTTAAACCGTCTTTGATAGTGTTTGCTTTTTACCATCCAGTTCATTTACATTTATAATTGCCTTACTATTTTTTACAATAATGATAGTGTGCTCATCTTATAAACAAGCTTTATCGAAAAGAAGGGGTCCCGTTCTGTTCTAGGACCACACAGGTCGATTTTACTTTCTACCAATCTTCTATACATCTGTTTACTTTCGTTTCCATCCGTACGAATATCAGCAGTCAAAAAAGGAGATCATTTGTAAAACGGCTTTCGCTTGCGACTTCAGTCGCGTTGATTTATTTACTAGTTAACTTTGAATGTGTGGTTTACTTCACTTTGTTGGTCAATTAAGGGTATATTTCGATTTGTACTGTGTACTTATGCTTATCCATTTCCCCATCTATCATTGAACTGGTTTTCATTTAACTGTTAATCGTAAGATTTGCTATCGTTTCTTCTGCTCTGGATTGTGTCTCATTTATGTTTTATGCTTTCAATACATTATATAGTTATAAACAACTGGATTTGCAATGGTGGTACATTTGCCTGTTTCACTGTACGGCGATAACAGATCTACCCACCAAGTTTAATAATGGTGTTATCGCCCCAAGATCTTTGGTGGTTCGTTCAATGGGGGAAACCCATTCAGTGACTGTCATATGGAATTTTAGAATATACATACATTTACAAATAATGAATAGAAATTTTGAGTATTATCCAAAATTGAACTATACTTCTGCGTTTTCTGTGATCGTCACTGTTACACAACACAGATTAATGTGTCTTACTTTCAATTGCTAGGAAGAGAACACAGACTAATCCATCTCAATTTTAATTGATGACCAATAATATACAGGTTCCATATCGTTGACTGTATCTTAATATCTATTAAAAGTCTCGACATAAATTACAGGTAATTCAATTGACCTTATTATATGGAATGAAGTCATTGATTTTACTTTACGTCCAAATTATGTAAAGTATCGGATGCGTGTGTTGTATAACGGTGGCGCTTATACCATTTTGGTTCATAAATCGTAGTTGTTAATGGATTGCTGATGTTACGCGTTGGTGTGATGCGCGGACTTCTTATTACTCGAATAACAATGTTTGTCGACTTTTCAGTTGTGGGCGGATACGCTAAAATTGGCTGGAATTATTATGTTACTGTAAAAGGTTGAATGGTGGTTAAGTATTGGGTTTCTACGTTATACCTCAAACTTGCATGAGAAATGTACTTGTGTTTTACGAGTTAGGCGTAGAAAGTATTAACACTTATATGATCGAACTGCAATATTTAACATATATTTTATTTGACATTTTGTGTTGGAAGAAACTTTTCTGTTATTCTTTTCCAATACCCTCGACTATATTTCTGCAGTAGTAAGTGGAAACATAGTAACTTCAATTGACAGCCATTGAAGTTACTGTGTTTTCATTTAACAGCTTTGTAGGCTTATTTTTATTTTAAATCTGTTTTGTTCTTTCAATGTTCGATTCGGAATCTATGAAAAAGCGTGTACGGTAAAATAACAATTTTTCCGCGAACCAAAATGTTTAGAATAAGACTACATAATTTTTACATTTTCTTGATAAGTCTTAGGCTTTGCTGGAACCTTCAAGATTCACCCGTTTCCCCAACTTCACGGCAACATTTACACCGTTACATTTATAGCGTCACGATGGTTCCGTACCAAAGGAATTTTATTATGTGGGCGAGGGCAATTTGTTCGACGGTCTGCCAGATTGAAAATTGTTTGAATTAATCATTGTGATTACCGGAGACGTGGTCAGGTGGTCCACAATACAAGCTGTGTGGTGTGTACCGGTATTTTGTGTAATCGAGGAGGGTATTCAATAATTCGTCGCTTATAAAGAGGTATACCTAAGTGTAGGTTAAAAACTAATGGTCATTGATGGAAATCGTTTATCAGAATGGTCCGGGTATATAATTTAAGTATGTGATACAGACTATCGAACTGAACCACTTTGTCTGCGGAACCAATGACGTAATTGCAAAAAAAAACAGCTGTATGAGCTGGAATCTTTACCTATTTAACCGTTTTACTGGGCTTAAGTATGACATTTTTACCATATAAATTATCATAGGTCTCTCTCAAACTTGCTAGAGTTAGTGTGACTGTAAATAATAGTTGAGATAATCTGCCCATTCCTAGCTGCTATTTGAAATCTTACTCCCGAACCTGGCAAAGGACGTTGGTGCCCTGAATTATTATTTTTCCAAATCTACGGTACATGTTGGTACGTTTGAGTGTACCAACATGTACTCCGTAGATTTGGAAAAATAATAATTCGATACCTTTTAAATACGTCATTATTAAACAGGTTAATGTGCGTCGAATACAAAAAGACATGTCCGCCTTAAGTTATACGTTTGACAACCTTACAAACACGGTACTAGTTTCTTCTAGGTACATTGTACAGTGAACAAAAGAGATATGTATGTTGATTTCCTTTTAAATACTTTTCCGATTTTGTGCTATAAGTTTCAATATCTATACTGCCAGCATTCTGGGCACTTATCCCCTAACAGCGATGTCGGTGTATTTTTTGACGCCTTGTGAATATTTTTCTCTTTTATTATTTGTAAATATTTATATTACTTTCCTAGTTCTATAAAAAATATAATTGTGTTGTTGTATATGTTTCTATTATTATAATTTCTGTTCAATATGTCCACGTACAAAATGTTTGGTTGTAGAAAGCATACAGCCAAAGAGTACAGTGAAGGTTTTATTGTGTGTGTGTGTCAAACCTTCAATAGATTGTAGCAGTTTTTGTAGATACTGGCTGAATCTAGTTGGTCAGACTTAAATATGAAAGTACATACATACCTGTAGGTTACATAGTATAAGGAAAACAGAGAAACTTGCTGTTTGTACCTATATCTCTTTTGTTAACCGTACATACATTGTCAACATTCTTAGTAACAACTTACATTGTCTGACCCACTTCTAACTTACTTATACATCTCTATAATAACATAGATCTATCGAAACGCAATTACAAAATTAACAATTCAATTGTGTTTCAACAGTCCAATACCAATAAAAAGTTATTGCACTAGATATTTGTACGGAGTAAAAAAAAACATCGATTAAATTCTATTTGAGATCGAGTTGATTAAAAGCGATTGGTTACGATGCAGTTTTCCTGTTGCGGTCTTTCTTCGATTAGAGTAGACATAATAATCTAATTATTTGTTTAGATTTTGTTATGTAAGAAAACAAAAATGGAACGGGGTTTTTATTTTATTTGCAAAAAGAATAAAATTTGTTACGTGTTGATTACTACATCTTGAATTTCGTCGAAAACGATGGCGCTTAATTTAGGTGGTATAATATCTATAGTTGCTTATGTTATTCCGCCATTTTCTTTTGCTGGAATCATTCATGTATCTTGCTTGAAACATTGATTCCGATGTTTTATTATCGTCGAATTTACCTAACCAAGTCTCAAAGATGTCCGTCCAATCAGAAGCAGACATCATAAAACCAATGTTGTTGTGTATTGGTATTGTTATTTCTGGTACTGGTGGTCACTGGTGGCCCCAGGGCCCTCTCTTCTCTATGGAGTGTCGATGAATTTAATGCTCTGTTCCTCATTCTCTTAAAATATTTAATATATATGTATATTATACCAACTTAATATCTACCTAATAGTCCTAAAACCTTCCTTAAACAAATCTAGGCCAACATTATCATGAATTTAAAACCACAACTTTGACATTATTTTGCATGCGGCAGAAGAGTTTGTCACGAATGCACCATCAAATCAAAGGTTTGAATCGTAAAATGTAAAGTGGGTCAACCACCATCTTAACTCTCAGGCCTATGAGCTCAGTTATACTGCTTATAGACGATTATGTTTAGGGCCTGCATAATGTGGATGGTTATATGAAACTATAATTCCTTCACTAGGTTTATGTAAGGATGTAAAGAATTTACTGCGGTCATAACGGTAATAGTCTTAAATCTGCTTGCGTAGAATAATTTAAAATGGTATAATGATTTAACAACCAAATTTTGGCTTATTTGTAAAAACACCCAAGCTTAAGTGGGTGTGTAATTGTGCATCCTGTAAGGTGGGCTAGGGTTGTTACTCATGATGGGATGACATCGCTGGTGAGGACGACCGCGGCGCACGGGGTGAAGATCTGGTCATGTGCACGGGGCGAGCATGACCAGAAATTGCAAGAATAGGTCCCTACCTATTCTTGGCAGAAGGAATTTGAGGCCTTTTCCAGTGGTAGAACACTTTATAAATGCTAAAAAAATATCTGACTAAATTGACATAAGTATGCACGCTCCCGTCTAACAGCTGGTACAACAAATAAGAAACAGGAACAAATCTAACCGTACTTACGCACCGAAGAATGAAGAAATGTACATTCCTAGCTACAACACTACACTTTGAACCGGCATCGGCATCGTATTGGAGCCACGAGGAACAAACCGTTCTAACATACTATGCGGCCGACTTGTACATGTAAATGCACGCCTTATCCCGACTAAGATATCGTAACTTTGCACTTGGGATGGGGTTAGAATGCAGAAGGTTAAAAAAGAAGGTATGTTATGTACTAGGTGACCAGAACCACTTTGTCTAAAAAGAAAACAAAAAAATCAATCTCTGTCAAACGATGCACATTTCCTATCAGTTGCAATAGTGCTACTTCCTAAATTTGGCAGTATTTGGCATAAGTAGGTATTACAGTATTTGCCAAATAGTATTACAGTCTTGACCAAGTGTGTTACAATGTCGTAATGCAGGGGATGTTTATATTTTATGCAATGCTACCTCCAATTCTCCACCAACTCGCACTGGATCTGCGTCAAGAGAAAATATATGATATTGTTGAGCTTTATACCAATGCTCTTTAGTCTTCATGTTTGAATCCTGCTAACTAATTGTTCTCGATAATTTTGTAACTTGTGTGATTACGGGCACTTAGATACAATCCCAACTACTTGCTTATTACGAGTGAAGTGGACATTCTGCATCAATTCTGTCGCTTATCCCAACTACAATATCGAGTTCAACTTAGCATATCGCCCAGGAAAATCACAGTATACGGGGTTAATCAAATATCTAATGAATCAATTTGCGATCTGAAATGTTCCTTACCATTTTATGTGGTTGCGCGATAACAACATCGTTAGAACATTTGAATGATAAAATTAGATGTGTGATAAGCGTAATTGATTCTTTTGGTATAGAAAGTTGAGCTACAATTTGAATGGCGCTATCGTAATAGGCCGTTTTTGTTGTAGATAAATTGGTACGCTAAAAGGTATTGTTAACACCTAAGCGGATGTGAAGTAGCTGAATAACAAGATTGCAATGCTTTGATATTCAATTCAATTCAATTCAAATGATTTATTGCAATCCATAATGTACATACAGGTGGTAAAAATACAATTAGAGGGAAACAATTATGGACCCTGTCGGGCACAGCAAAGTTTGGATAATAATATGGTAGGAGAGAGGAAGGGCGCTTTTTTTTTTTTCGATATTTTCATAACTAAAACAACAAAATTAGGTATGATGTAATTAATTAAGTTAGAAAGAAATTTAATATTTTATCGTATTTAATTGTATATAATTTATAATAATTATTATAAAATTTATATTCCGGTTATATATTAATTATATGTCATTTGTTTATCTAAGTATTTATATTTTGCTATTCCTCGTGTCAAATTAGTTACTTACACTTAAAGTTTTATCATTTAAAAATTCGTCTAATGAGTAATAACTTTTGTTAATTAAAAATTGTTTTAGTTTCCTTAAAAATATATTTGTTTTCTCTATTTGTTTTAAATACTCTGGTAATTTATTGTATATTTTTATAGACATTGAATATGGACTAGAAGAGTGCATTTTTAGATGAGACTGGGGTTGATTTAATCTTTTTTGATGACGAAGGTAATGTCTTGTTTGTATATCTCCTCGTGTTTTATATGTTTCGGGGTATTTGCGCACCAATTTACACAACTCTAAAATATAAATGCCAATCAAGGTGAGGATTTTGTGTTCTTTAAAATATGGTTTACAGCTATCTGTTGATTCTATATTCGTTATTATTCTTATAAGACGTTTTTGTAAGATAAATACAGAAGGAGCGTCCGTGCTATTTCCCCATAGAATGATACCGTAGGTGAACCAAGCGTGGGCATATGCATAATATGTAGTTATTGCTGTTTTTAAGTCGGTTGTCTTTTTAATCTCCCGGAGGGCATATGAAAATCTTGATATTTTTGATTTTAGTTTAAGTACATGCGATTTCCAATTTATATTTGTATCTATTGTTAAACCCAAGAGTGTGAATTCATTAACTATTTCTAATTTTGTTTTATTGATTGTAAAATTTATATTAATCTGAGATTTTTGTCGGGGGTGGAATGTTATTAATTTTGTTTTTGTAAAATTTATTTCAAGATTGTGATCATTCATCCAATTAATTATATTATTAAAAATGTCATTTAATTTTTCGTTGAGATTTGTATTTGTTTGACATGAGGTGAGGATAGAAATATCATCCGCAAATAATACACACGGCCCTTCTATAATTTGTGGGAGATCGTTTATGTAGATCAGGAATAGGAGACATCCTATAACGCTACCCTGGGGAATTGAAGCATGTATTGGCCTAACATCTGATCTTATGAACTGTGTTTCACTTGTATTTTTATTATAGAATTCTACTTCAACCACTTGCTCTCTACTTTCTAGATATGATGTAAACCATTCGTGGGCTTTTCCGCGTATTCCTATACCGTATAATTTATTTAATAGGGTTTGAAATTGCACTTTGTCATAGGCTTTCGTCATATCAAGTAATATTCCTATTGCATATTGTTTATTATTGATTATGTTTAGAGCTTCTTGGATGTACTTATATACTGCTAATGTCGTGGATCTATTTTTGCGAAAACCGTTTTGGCAGTCATTGAATATTTTAAATTTTTCACAAAAAGAGTATACGCGGTCGCACATTGCTTTTTCAAAAACTTTGGACGCAGTGGGAAGAAGTGCTATTGGTCTATAATTGTTTGGGTCTGTTTTCGTATTCTTTTTGTGAATGGGCTTTATTAAAGCCTTTTTCAATATGTCTGGAAACTGATACTTTATGCATATTAATTATTATTTGATCTGATAACTTTTGTATGGACAAAGAACCAACTGCATACTTGACTAACCGACGCAAGACGACAGGCTCAATATGGGCTTGTATGGTAAGTTACAGCCTACACCCCCACAGAGAGGATGCTTGTATCCCAAAACTGGGAATATTATACATAAGTTGATTATGCTAAATGCGCCTTTAACGACTCGCATTATGACGTAGAATAAATATATGTACAGGACAGCATTACTAATCTAACTCTCGCCTATTCCAATACATCAAGCTTGATCTAGATTCGCACTAAATCTAATCTAACAATATCATCCTCGTAATAAATCGTCCAGTACAAGCAAAGCCGTGTACCCGCTACGGATGTCGATTACTTCAGATGAATCATGACATAAATACACAGGGGACTCCTATTTCTTCGCGGACTATACTTCCATTTTAATATTATAAATACGAGAGGCTGTGTGTCTGTTAACTTTTAATACCTTAACGGTTGTCATGGTGTGGACATGTGATGCGAAAGAATAAAGACGGTTTTGAGTATGAATATGCACCGATTTAAGAAATGAAATGAATTAAGGGTAGATGAAGACCAAAGGAAATATGAATGCACTGCTTAAATATAACGTGACTAGAAAGGAGGTATAGAAAGAGGGAAAGAAAATGAAAAACTTCACTAACCCCAAATAAATTGGGATAAAAGAAGGGCATTGATAAATAATAATTGACAGACAAGGTCTATCCTTGGTTACGACATGTAGTACTCTTTTATCCAAATAGTACGTTTCTTTAGAGTAAGGTCCTCCCATGTGGGACGGCAGTGACTACAGAAAGCCACCACACACATCTTTCCATACTACTTTTACCCCTTCCACGTTCTTACATATGGAAATACTTTTTTTCCCAACTCAATGCAAACAAATCCGCGTTCAGAAGCTAGTAATGACATAAATACGCAGGCGACTTCTATTTCTTCGCGGCCATACATAATATTTGCGTCCCTAGATTATGACAGTGGGTGCACAATGGTTTATTTATACGTAGGAAGTCCTGTCCTTTGAAGCTATGGTTTCTTTTTGTGACGGTTGTCAGTGTAAATTGTATGGAAAATGGAGTGAACTGGTGTTACGGTACCGGTACTAAGAATTTTCTTTGGTAGAACGTTTATATTGTTGCATATTGAGCTTAAGATGCGTTTCTTGGTAGCCTTAAGCATTTCATTGTCAGTAAATAAAATATCTGCCACATGCCGAACAAACTGTGGGCCAAAATGAATTTGAAAATTGGCGTCCTGAGACATTGAAGTGTGATCGCTGCAGGCCACAAAGAAGATGGCGGGATTCATCGCGATAGAATGAATCCTGCCATCTTAGATCATCCTAAATCGATTCCGTCCGAACTGGAAAGAGGACGCGCGAGCTCTCGAAAAGTAGTAGAGTGAGAGAGCAGTGATTTCTTAGACTAGAACTGAACAGAGCAGGCTAACAAAAAAGAAAATAGCGGACTGCAGAATTTCCCGCGGATTATATACTTATATTATATTGGGCTGGTGTCCGCAAATTCACCACCAAAGCTTGTATTTTCGCACGTAAAAGGAAATCTATATATATAAAATTCAAAACTGACTGACTGATCTGACAACGCACAGCCCAAACCGCTGGGCCTAGAAACTTGAAATTTGGCATAAAACTTCCTTATACCACGTAAGTGAGCACTAAGAACGGATTTTGCGAAATTCGGCCCCTAAGGGGTTGTTTTTGGGGTTGATAGTTTGTATGAAACTTCGCTACTACAAGTGCTAGGAATTCCAAATTTTGCATAAGGTGTCTTTTTAGAACGTAGATGCTAACTATGACGGGATTTTGCGAAATTCGACCCCTAAAGGCTTTGTTTTTGGGGTCGATAGTTTGTATGAAACTTTGTTACTGCAAGTGCTAGGCGTCTCAAATCTTGCATGCCGGTTCATTTTAAGACGTAAATGCTCAACAAGGTAAAAGATTTGTGAAATTCGACCCCTAAGGGGTTGTTTTTGGGGTTGATAGTTTTGAGACTTCATTTTTTACATATGGGTTTTTTTTAGACATAAGTGATACTAAAGAAGGGATATTGCGAAATTCGACCCCCAAGGGGTTGTTTTTGGGGTTGATAGTTTGTATGAAACCTTGTTACTACAAGTGCTAGGAGTCTCAAGACGTAAGTGATAGTTAAAACGGCATTGATGTATTGATAGTTAGAGGTCTCAAATTTTACAGGAGGTTCTACTTTAGACATAGGTTCTCACTAAGAGAGGATCTTGCGAAATCCAACCCCTTAAGAGTAGTTTTGGGGTTGTTAGCAAGGAATCCTAATATATTCATTGGGGTTATTTTAAGAACGTAGGTACCACCCAAGACGGAATACTGCGAATAGATACAAATTTTGTTGAATATTGATTTAGATTTTCGAAAAGTATCCCTTATAGAGGGTGGCTCGGAGTAAAAATTCACAAAAGCGAAGCTCTAAAATTACGCGGACGAAGTCGCGGGTGGAGTGCTCGTGCCATATAAAAGCTTGCAAGAATTCTCACATCCTCTTGTAATAGGCACTTGTAAACGCCATATAAGCAACCACAATTAGTTCAAATAAAAACATAATAAAGATCAGCGACACATCTTACCATAACCGTACTTCAAGTACAACTTGCAATAAAACCATACTTTTCCCTTTAAAGCCCGCGCCTAGTCCAGAATAGCCTTTATAGCCAACTTATAGTCAACTTGTAGTGAGCAAAATGCCGCCTACGTAGTTAGTTATGCCGTTCTATATTGCACTTCGTTATGCTAAGTCGATAGGCAGGTGGTCTGCCTGTTTACCTGCGAACGGTGATGAATAGACGCGTGTTCTGTGGGACTGGGAGTCAATGAATGATGGGAGAGGTACCGTTTTGATCACGGAGAATCGCACAGGATGCTCTGCGTATTGCACTCTGAAAGGCCGAGTCTATATTCTATTTAATAGAAACTTTAATTCTTTGGCAGATAAGATCCAATGCTGGATCTTATGAAGGGTTCCTTGTGTAATAAAGACCGTAGTCTTTATTTTGCTTCTCTTTAAAGATTTGGGCCTATATCGTATCGGATAAACGGCGTTGTAATATATATAAGTATTTAACATACATTTTTTTTTCATTTAATTCATTTGTGACAAGTGATATTCCTGGTAAAGGAATATCACTTGTTAGGTAATTCATAGTAGTTAAAGTAAACCTGTAAGTAAACATATCTATATGATCAAGAATAACAACAGTCATATCTTATTCTATACATTCTGATAGAAACAACATTTTGAAATGCCGTTTTCATTTATATCCAATTATTTCGTGTCATTTGTTTCTCTGGCAGTTTAGACGACAGAATCTGTTAACCGTTTTGTGTATTCCAAGCTACGCCCATGCATTCGATTAAAGCATTTTAGTCTTAGCTTGCATATTTATCACACGATTTATGTGCTAAGTACCCATTACTGTTATTCGTAAGATGTTTAGTAATTACTTCAAAATAGCTGAGAAAACTATCGTGATAAAAGTATTAAAGAGTCTACCCATTCCTCCGTAACACAACATTATAGTGTTAAGAAAGAAATATGCAAAAACATGAATTATAGTAATTTCTATATGCTAGACCGTTCTGTCACCGACCAAGATTGTTCTGTGCGTGACATGGACTGAATGCTAACATATATGTCAGTGAGAATTGACAAGATAAGCTATCCAATAGAATAGAAAAGAAAAATATTTATTTGGTTTAGGACACACACACAGAAATAATGAAAAAATACAATAAGACATTTTGCTAAGCTTGTCCAAACCAACCAACTCAACATTTGTTGGGTGATGGACCCCCAGCGCTGGTTTTCAGTTGGCACCACGCAGTGACATACGGACGAGGGTAGGACGTTTAAGTGAACATAGTGGTCCGTGGTCGGCCTTTCCATGTCTGATACGCTTATAGTACGGCCATGGTATAGTACGCTGTAATGAACAACCTGCTTAATACTCAGTATAAGAATTTAAATAAAACAAACGCAACAGCAACTAAATCGACGATTTACATCCTTAACAAAGCAATTTATTTTTCAACTTTGAAATTAATCGTTTCCATATCTTCAAACCGAGCAATCCTGAGTAAACTTGGTAAATATCTTCCGGAACAATTAAAACAGAAGATATAAATCCTTGGCTAAGAACGGGTTACTTACAGAATGGTCTATTAAAATTGTCAACTAACGTTTTTCACTTAGAGTTGTATTTATTGATGTTACCAAGCAATCAGTATAATTTATAGCCCCGTTTATCTCATGACTGTGGTTTGGCTAGCATCGGTAAACGCACAATGGCCTGGCTAAGTGATATACGTAATTTATTGTATATTTCCTGGATTATTTCATGTTTCTAATTAATTCTTACGAAGCATGTGGAATTGTGATTGTTGTTTGCACGTTGATGCTCTTAGATTAGAATTCTTAAGTTGTTTGAACCGAGTCCAGCTGTTTTTCTTCATTCATTGATGCAGGAAGTTGAGAGTCGTAAATAACAGAGGAATGTAGCATTAAATCTGGATTTATAGACAGGCTTGAAGTTAACAAAACTACCATGAAAAGGGTATCTTTGAGAATATAATACTGTTTGAACCGTTACTAAAGCAGTTTCAAAGAACGGACATTTATGATTAACGGAGATATTTGAAGAATGCACGTGAACTTAACTGGGATTTTCAACTTTTGTGTATGTACTTAGAATTTATTGTTCGAAATCTGCTTCCATAGTTATAGCTTGATCCTAATCTGATACACAAATTTATTTTTGGCTTTATTATATTCGGTAAAGATTTGCTCAACTTTCTGCGCAAAGGCACGCCCTTATAAGGCTTTCTCCATACCGTCTAAGAATATTACACAACAAGCGGATCCCAGCTGTCATTTTTACATAAGCACTAGTTAAATTGAATATTCATTTCCGCGAGACGCTTCCAGTTTTCGCATTATGATTTATAGCTTCCAAGTTACCATGTTTGGCTATCTTTCTCAATATTAAACCAACTGATTTAGTACCATTGTCCCACTCTTGGCTTATTACCATAGCCTCTTCTTGAACAATGCCACAGTTCCATGATGCGTATGCGTTTCTTTGCTTAAATGTATCTGTGGTATGTTGGCCATCTCTGCGCATATGCAAAGCGATTATCAACTTTGAATTGATTAATGAAGGTTCATATTTCATTGATACCGTGACACCAATCGAAACTTGATTTACTACGAAGTATTTAATACGGTAAAAATTACTACCAGTTTGCGTTTAATGTAAAATATGTGAGATTTCCTTTGATAGTAATAAATCTAATTTAATACTCTTGATATTACTTGGAATGCTTATTCAAATACTTGGATAATGCATTTAGAGTTACGATTTATGAATTACCATGATAAATAGTGGCATCTATCACGTATACATAATATTGATTACGTAGTAAAATTATATTCTAATTCAAGTCACGATTTACTACTGTCTTCGTCTTGCGTATCATTTCTTGTTTACTTTTGTTCTTGTTTCATTGAGTTGCTTTCTTCACTTGTTTTTTTCTTAACTATCAGCCTTCTGTATCTTGGTAGGAAATCTCTGATGCAAGACTTGTTTGGTTGGTTTCCTTTTTCACGAATCATATTGGCAAGGAGCTAGTAGTTCAAAACAGAATTTGCCCCTTCTTTGAACGCACCTCCCAAACATTTTGTAGACCAAAACTTGAGTGTGTTTTATTAAGCAGTACCGTTAAAGGTGATTGTTCTCACACAATATCTTACGTACTCGTATATTTGTTTAAATATTGTTTATTGTCTCTCTAAACACAGTTTAAAATACTTAAGTCACAAACAAATCAGTTTTTACGTACCACAATAGCTAATCGTCAATAATTTCGAAAGTACTACAATAAAATATACATCTCATTGTGCCTTCTATTATTTTCTTAATAGGTTTCGAAAGGCAAAGTTGCGAAATCAACGGTAAGCAAATTTTTTGTTGAATTTCATAAGATTAAATTAGCCTTAGCGTTCTCGCTTTAGGCTTTTTAGTTTTTATCTGTTATTGTACAGTTACTGAAGTCATTACAATTTTGAATGGTTTTACTGTCTGTGGTTTGCAGTTCCGTTGAAACGTTATTTGGTCTACGAAGTTTATGTTGTCTGAGGTTAGGTTTTCATTGCGTGTAATGTTATATGTTTGAGGAAGGTCATATTTGCAACAGCGGTCGTTGATACTGTACTGTTCATTGTTTACTTAAAGGGGAGGATCTCGTGGCTAAATAATAGCAGGTCTATCTTCTAGGTTGAGCCGCGCTTGCCGAGGTTGGTCGGTGGATGGGTTAACATCTTTCTGTCATAGCAAGTTTCTTCTATAACTGTAGCGGTTGGTCCCGGCTGTGATTTGTAGATCTTTCACCGTTGTGACTGTTAGTGAAAAGCTTATATGTACACCAAGCTGTTATACCAAGGGGTATCGTTTCACCATTTGCTGGATTGTGGAGGTTAAATAAGCAGACGCTCCATGTAAAATACTGATTTTCAGCTGCATCTCGAAACAGATTCTGGTTCGAAGTTGGAAGTCGATCCCAACGTAGTTGCCTAGCCAGATCTTGGTGGTATTTGCCTAGCTGTTTTTCTCTCGTACCAAATTACTTTTTCTCTCCTCTAACTATTATACTTTTCTAGGAGCAATTATGACACAAAATACTATCCATATAAGGAAATACAGATCCTTCTTAGACTTGATGCAACACAATTCCTGAAAACTCTTCCGCAGGATCAAATTCCAGTTCATAAAATCTACCGTTATTGGGTACTTCCAACCGCCACGATTTAATTTAAGGATTGACGATCGTCGTTTGTTCTTCTTTATTAGCACTAAGGAGGACATTGATGTTTATTTCGTTAATATGATCCCTTCCCTACAGCTTCAGGAAGACAGCGGGTGGCCATTCCTTCCCATGTTTACGATACCAATTAAATACCTATAGCCATCGTTAACTTAAATGAGATCACTTAGAGTCGAGTTTATAAATAGTTATAAAACTAAAGTACTAGATACTACCACCCGGTAAGTAATTGTAAATGGAGTATGGGCCAGGTATCGCAATACTATTAATTAAGACATCGTAAAATCTGTCGGACTGAGTTACTTATTTCATTATTTCTCATTTGATTTCCCTTTTATAAGTTGCAGGAAGAGACTTGCAATAAAATTTGTTGAAAGGTGTTGATTATAGTGTTGTTCTAATATTTATCAAGGACTTAAAGGATCATTTCAGAACGTTTGATTTTGTTTAGTAAAATTGTAATGAGCATGTTGAACTATTTTACAGTATCAAGCCTTAACGCTGGATGCAGGTCGCTTCTAACCGGTATATGTGCAGATCTAAAGGGGAGGCCTATGTTCAGCAGTGGACGTCCTATGGCTGAGATGATGATGATGATGAAGCCTTATGTTGGGGTCTTGGGGAAAGAAAATCGATTGCGATTTCCTAGTGAGCTCAGCTGGTCGCAGATGGTCGCATTAGATAGATTTTTTTATTTCTACAACCAATAGCTTTACTATTCATGAGGTAGGCGTTTATTACTTAAAATACAGTCAATAATATAATGCAACTTTAAGAGGAAATAGCTCACGCAAACATTAAATAAATCATTGGCATGCCGTTAGTAATAATAGGTGTACTGAGAAGCAAGACATCAGCTATAAACTTAACAAGGTACTTAGTTCCAGGTTAATATAATACAATAGTTCCTTGTATGGAACTTTAACTAGGCCTATTCCGGCGCTGCAGTGCAAACATTCGCTCAATTTTTTCGCATTGTTGAAATTCCAACTCGCGAAACGCGTGTTGTTAGAAGTCGGCATAATTCGGAATGCTTGGTGTTAAGTACCCCTTCAGGGACTGACTGGTTGGAGACCATCCACTAGCATGCGGGTGAACTAGTTCTTGAAGGATCATTGTGCCGACAGCTGGTAAACGCACGCGATATAAACACATTTCACCGATTTAAATTGTCGCCGCAATACTCTTTCATACTTTTTCGACACCCAAAGTTGCATGGTCAGCAACGTGCAGGCGATACTTTTGGTGTTTGCAGGCGTCTTCAAGCTACAGTGTCCCCTTTCCATCAGGCGTGCTGCTAATTTCTCACATTAATTAACAAATAATTAAAGGATCAGCAGCCCTATTAGGTAAACTCAGCGGGTGTCTGTCTAAAACAGCCTGCAGTAAGGTTTCTTTCACAATTGTAAAATGGATCTCTAGTATCGATTAGATACTCGATATCGTAAGACCACGTTTCGGGTGCTAATTATAGCTATCGCTTAAAAGGCTTGGGGCGAAACGGGGCCTATGAAAACTGTAATAGATAACGGATTGTTACGACTCTTAATGTTTGCGTTCTGCCTGCTACTGTTGCAAATATTGCTAGAGAATGCCGTTCCTGAGCTTTCAAAATTATTGAGCCTTTACTTCAGAATAATGGAACGGGAGATCAAATCTCAGGAAATTCTAGCCCCAGCTATAAATACAGAGCTCATTGTAGTTTATATAAACAAAGCTTCGAGTAATTCAACAATGATAATACATTTAAAAATATATTGTCCATACCTTTAGTCGGAGATGTAACTTTTAAATAAAACATGTTCGTAAACCTAATTTAAATTCAATTTATCGGTACATCTTTCTCTTGTTAGACAGCTAAGGCTAGCAACACACTGACTGTTTGGACTTCAGAGGGAAGTGTACACGGGCGACTGGGGCTGTTAATGATCCACACATCAATCTCTCTGGCAGTCGTAGACAGCTGAATCCGAAAGCTGTCGACTGTTCGTAACTTCGCAGTTGTAAAATGCATTCTAAAGAAGAAGCATTATTGCTTGGTTTCCTGTCGGGGAAGATTTAAAAAGTAAATTTTATACGCGGCTCTTGCAGTTTGCAATTTTGTTGGAACAGTTGTTACTGTGATATCGGTACATGGTGTTAACGAACTCTTCATAAAGTCTTCAACCAAGTGAAATTAAGAAACATAATTCCGCAAAAATGATTGCTGGGTTAAGTTTTTTTTTTTTTGAGAAAATTATGTTTTAACGCAATGCACTCTAGCATAGTGCTCATTGATCATGTATTTGCATAGCAGATTTGGGTCGTAGAGGTATTTAAAATTAAAATGAGTATGTTTAAAAAGACTTTTAGTCATGTTTGAACTTAGCCCATTAATGTCTCCCAGGCTCCAAGTAACACTAGTACTGAACAAAAAATTATTGCAGAGACGCAAAAAACTTTTCACCCTCAGTAGCGGTTCTTTTTACATTCTTAGTACTTGTCAAGTGTGTAACCCTTTTTTTTTTTTTACGTGGTAAAATCATCAAATGAGACCTCCCTCCCCTCCCCGGGCAGGGCGAGAGGTACTGTCAGACTTGTACTGACTAAAATCCACGGTGTCCTTCAATAGCCCTTTATGTTCCGGGGTCACGGTGATGGTATAAGACCCGCGACCCCGGCAGGCTTTAGCCCTCTCAGAGGGGGCCTCGTCATTATGCTGACGCTCTAAGTGTGTAACCCCAGCTTTAGTATTCCTTTTTTAAATTCAAGATGTGGATCAGACAATTTCGTGTAGACATCTCAATTCAAAGCACTTTAAAGTTAACTATTCATTCGGATCAGAAGTGCTTTAGCAATCTAATTTATCCCATTGTTTTCAAGTAGAATAATTTTACTTGACCTCTTTCCTTGGCTGATTGCTTAAATATCTTAATATGTAGTTACCTTTTGTTTCGTTCTTTATTTCATTAATATATAAAGCAAATTATGTTATTATAGTCATTAGACGTAACTGCAGGTTCATATCACCTTGATATGCCAGTCGTAGGCGCAAAGTGCGCGGTCGCATCATTTTGGCAATATCAATATACGATATGAATACATTGACCTTGTTTTATGTAGATTGTTATTATGTTTCACTTTGTGTAATTATAGAGTTTTGCGATATCGAAATCCATTGAAACTATTATTTGGATATTAAGATAAATTGATAGATATATCATCTTCTACTAATAACAAGATAGCCTCGACAAATTGATCAATCCTAACTACCCACTATAAATGCGAAAGTGAGTTTGTTGGTTTATTACGTCGAATTCGTCAAAATAGATGGTATCTGGGAGATGATAGGATACTTCTCTTTGAATATAACTCGAACAGAGTGAGTGAAATCGCGGGCAAATACTAGTGATGAAAAAATTCTAAACCATTCGCTTAAAAAAATTTTTGAACCGCAAAAGTTTAAATATTCCAATTAAAATCAATGAAATGTGCACAGAACTTGACATGCTAATTTCACACTTGATCAAATCCAACACCTGACAAAATATTTGATCCCACAATAAAACCACATGTAACTTTGTATGGCACGAACTGTGAAAGCGTAAAGGGGAAAGCAAAGCCATTATCAAATCATTAATTAGTTCCAGTGACATCCACTACTAATATCAACTTTCTTGATACGGAGTCAATCTAGCGAGAAATTGTGATGACGGGGAAAAGTGCCCATATGGGTGTGATGAAGATCCGAGTCATAGGCGTAAATGGCAACATTATATGGTCACATTTCTTTGACACGTGTGGCTCTTCTGTAGAAATTTCTAAAGGCTATTGACCAAAATCATCTTAACGTACGGATCTAATAATGGTTTTTAGAAGATATAAAAACTAAATGCTTTGTGCTATTTCCGGAAATAACTACCAAATCGTGACTCATGAGGAGCAAGGTCCCTTTTCTCTTTCAATAACCACTTGCAAACAGTTTCGTACGCACTTTGACCTCAATGCGTCGAAATTGTAGCAAAAACTGTAGTTTCCGAATTTCACCATCAAGTAATTGTTACGAATCGAATTATCCGCCAGATTTCGGTCGGCTGTGCTTGCTAGTGTGGTTTGTGCTAGCGCGTGACTTTCGCAATCGGTGACATTATCGTGTCGTGTCTGGCCAAAAGTTAAACGCCCAACTGACCTCACGGTTTTGGCTACCCGACAAACTAGATAGTTTTTGTGGAAAAGAAACCGAGTTGGCTAATGCAGACAGACTGATTTCTATACAATGTTGCAGAGCTCAGACTTTATCCTTGAACATTTTCGAGTTATAATAAGGTAGCTGAATATATACCACTTCAAAATACAGTTAACCATTGTTTATTCCAGTCTCTTAAATTCACTTTCCCTTAATGGCGATCAACTAAAATCGTTAGCGCCGCTTAGGTCCGTAATGTTCAACATTTTCGAAATTACTATATTGCATTCAATCAGATTTGCTAACTAAAGCAAACTCTAATAGGACAAGAAAAGGCTGACATAAATAAAATGTGCGATAGAAAACACGAAACTGTTTAGGTCTATTTCAACAGTATAGAAATGTGGGACAGAATTTATGCTATTTTCATGAGCACTCTAACGTTCTGCGGCAACAATAACTTCTTGTTACTAAAAGCAATTCCGCCCATCTATTTGTTCCTCCACAATCATTTACACGCTATATAACCAATGGAAATGATATCAAACCGTAGATAATATAATAAAATGTTCGGAACAACTGCCAGTGTCTAATCGTCACAGCCCGATATGGAAACGACCAGTCTGTCCATTACTTACGATTTCATTCGAAAAAGATCTTAATCTTTGGCCATTATCGTCTGTATACGTACGTGAAAGGCTATCCGATCTATGTTGGCTTTATTTGGCTAGTAAAATCGAAATTAACTAGGTGGACCGAGGTTTTGAGATGCTTGGGATAGTTCAAATGTTTTTATGTTTGTCAAACAACGAGAGTAACGACATTTTTGGCTTGCTAGATAAGATAAGAACAACAAGCAATTTTTTCCACAACGTTTTCGACTTCTTTAAACATTTTGTCTTCATCTTTCTCATCCTAAGCTTTTCCCACGTGACTACTAGTGTTAGCAACACTTAAAATAATTGGCAGTGTAGCACTCTCATTAGCTGCTACCAGTTCCTTTATCCATGTTATGTCAACTTTCAAGTTTTTTGTATTATCCTCTCTATAATTACATAAAAGCTTTTAATTTCGTCTACCTTATACGGTGCTCGATTACTCAGCTATCCGATCATTGCGATCCCAATTTATTTCACAGCAGTGCCACTCTATTGGTAGGGTCTACAGTCTAGACAATCAACGGACTTCTTAGCTCGGTTCTTGATAATAAGTAAATGCCGGTCGTGACGTTGCCAATACCTGTTTCCATTTATGCACGAACATTGACGTGTTATAGATTACGTATATTTGTCAATTCATTTTTTGGATCGAAGTTACGTAGCTGCCCTTGTGTAATGCTGGCAAGTGTTGCAATTTTTGGCAGTAAAACCTTAAAATGTTATTACATGTTGATTCGAAAGAATATGAATGTTTCTGTCGCTTGGAAAAAACAAACATATTGTGTCGGTGAATTAATGATGTTTCTTTAGTTTCTAGCACTGCTTTTATTAAAAGTTCATGTTACGGTATTTGAGCACAAATTGAACTCGCATACCTCCATAGACCTTTATGTAACTGCGAAGATATTCCCTTCGATGTAAACCTAAGCTTAATCGAACGGCGATCATGGCCCGACAATCGAAGAGAAAGCAATTACCGTGCTTTCGCAGACGACATCCTAAATCAAGTCCCGACCTTACAATGGAAACTCGTTGGGCGTGCATCCGAAGTATTCCGAAGTGCAGAAAGCACCGCTCGTCTCGTGACGGTGGTGTTCCGATAACGGCATCATCGGGACCTT
Source organism: Agrotis ipsilon (assembly GCA_028554685.1). NCBI lineage: Eukaryota > Metazoa > Arthropoda > Insecta > Lepidoptera > Noctuidae > Agrotis > Agrotis ipsilon. The sequence continues at coordinate 3,023,986 of CM052961.1, read as the reverse complement.
GACTGGTCGAAGCTTGAACTTTTATAGACCTGACGATCATTTGCCACGGTTTTAACTGGCTACGGGATTCGATTTTCCGAGAATTTGTATTTAATGAGAGATATTTGCTCTTCTGCCTCCGTTTATTATGGAAGCCACTAAATGCTTGTTTTTGTTGGATTAGGGAATATTGCGGTATATTAAAGCTATAGAAGGTGAAGGAACAGGTATCATATTGATTTTTAAATACCCCAAATCATGACAAATATGATTGTGCTGACAAATACACTCTTTTTGAAAACCGTGTTGGTAACTGGTACCAATTACAAAGGAAATCTGTTATTGCCTTCCGGGGTTACCCTAGAAGTTTAACAGTTTCTAATAACAATAAATCTTTGTAATTGTTTTCTTTTACCACTTCAGCCAATCAACACTACTTTACTTTTTGAAATATATTGAAAGGTCCAAGAAAAGCCTTTACGACATGTAATTAAAAAGAGAAAATTGTGGTGTCCCTACCCGTTATGTAAAGACATTTGTCTTCAAGTTTCAAATGTCATTCTGAAGCTTCGAACGTGGGAGATTCACATTTTACCAGCAAATCACGTTTCATGTTTAACGTGATTTCTATTGTAAAACGACTATTTCTTGTTTTATTTATTGCTGTTTGTGGCTAACACTTATTCTGACGCCTGATTTCAATCGCTGCTTATGGTGCTAACTGGGCTGTTACATCATTGGTATCCATATCTTATATTATTATAACTAGCTGTTTGTTACCTAATGCAAAATAATCGTCACCTTTCTTGATCTCAACAGTATCTGTAGAGACATATTCTACACGTTTTTATATCATCTCGTGAATGATTGTTTGCTCAACATCGACTGTTTAGTCGACGTCGTCAGCTTGAGTGGTCAATATTTAACCAACTAAAATGACAAGAACATCTTACGTTTACTTTAACCTGTAAAAAACTTCGCCTCATTAACGTCTCTTTGTTGAAATCCAATACTTAAGTTAAAATAACTGTTTCTTGAGAAATTACGCTTTAAAATAAGTCTGCTTTTTTCTTCTTCTTTATCGTCTTCTAATGTGTCTATTACGTTTGCCCTAAAAGTATTATGTCCACCATTAAAATTCGCCTTTCTACCAATATGTCGTCCGACTGATTCCACTGAAATTAGCTCACTAGACTGATCGACGCGTGTCTACATTATTCACCGACTGATAGATTAAACCAACTTCGAGTCACGTTAGCTTTTTGCAGTCCACTCAGTGCCCACCTTTATTCCAGTTCCTTACGATAAAGTAATCTAGTCATGTTAGGTGGTGCCAATTAGCTTCCTACAAACTTGATTGATAGTAATTAATATTCATAAAGAGAGTTTCGAAAGTTCGTTTATGAATATGTAGTGCTCAATCAACGATAGGTTAGCGGTGATTATTTTTATCATCATCATGATTGAATGTGATTTACCATATTCAAATGTTCTTTATCTTTAACTTAATAATTTATTCCTATAGTTAGGAACTCTTTCTGAAGATACGCTTTGGAAATCTACTGGAATATATGAATTGAAATTGTTCTATTTCTAAATAATATTACCAATGGTATTCAACATTGTTTACTTGATAAATTATACAGAAGTGTTTTCTTCTCATCATTAGCATCATTACTAACTTCAAATTCACATTGAGTTTAAAATTCAGTTGATTTCGCTTCATTCTTTACTTAATCCACGTTTAGTTTTATAATCAGTACTATTTCAGCATTTATTTTCACACCAATTTAATAATCAATGAAGGTCGGTGCTCCAAGTGAGTGGATATGCGTGCAAAAAGTAAGCGTTGCCGGTTGATCGAGTTTATACCGATACGTATTCGTATTCGGAGATTTTTTGTCTTTATCAACTGGCTACGTCGGTCTTTACGCAATTCAAACTGGAAACTGTTACGTGCCTTTGACGATGTATGACATAGAGGCTTTGCGGCTCGTCAATTAGGTTGAATTAGTGGAAAAAATGTGAACTGCGTGCTTGTGTTTCTTTAGCTGCAGTGTGAGCTGTCGTTAATTTAATTTGTTGAGTTGATTGATGAGAAGAGTAAAGTTTCAATTAGCCCAATGAAGAATCTTGCTTACCAAGAAAATTAGAGTTTTCCTTCGAGTATTCCTTCTGAAGTATCGAAATCAGAGAGAAACATCGTTGAGAAAGTTTTATTTGCACCAAGACTCGAAGAAAATATTACCAATGTTTCGTGTTACGGAGACAAGACAAGATGTAGACGCATCGCCTTATATTTTTTCAAGCTGACTTGCCTTGCCAGCCGTATGTCTCAGTATTGTCTGTGCTTGTTAAAAAACTGCTAGCCATGTAAGACCAACTAAAGGACAAGAGAATGGCTCGATAAAATTCCATTTGAAGGAAATGTCAATTGGCCACTTGCTGTATTCAGTTTGCCGACATTACTTTTTTTTATTATTGTTTTACTATTTTATTTGCTCATGTATGATTTGCCGGTATTTCAAACCATTTTTTATTGGCCTTTCGTTTAAAGTTAACCTTATTTGATTTGGTTGCTGTTTTCAATTCCATTTCATTGTGGCAGTATTATTCTGTAAAAATATGGTAAATACACTAGCACACATGAACTCAGTAAGTTTTATATTGAGGAAAACATTCTTTCAACTTTTCTAACCGCTTTCAACAACCTTAATGAAAATATTTTAATAACCATACTTGGGCCTTACCGTAACATACATATGCTAGGTTCCGGTTTGTCGGTTTGTACGGAAAAGAATTGCCAAGTGACAAACGATAAACGCAAACGTCCAGTTAACTCCGCGCTTGACTAATGAGTCAACCGCACAATTGTTAAAAACTAATGAGGTTATAACAATGTCTACAATAATGTTGAGTATGAGATAGAGAAGTCGCTCAGACAGTCAAAATCAAAATAATTATGTTAATTAGACATATTTGTATGTGTGTTGATTCCCGTGGAGAAGAACTGGCTCAAAACTCTATGGTTACTTTTTTTAAACTGATTATAAAAAAATCCACAGTGTTGAGAGTGGCCATAGTCATTTCATCCAACATCTAGTCAAACCAGCCAGCATGACATTATGTAACGTGTCTCAGTAATAATAAAACCAGGATAAACATCATTCAGTACCAGAAAGATAGACTCCATGAATCGTAAACATATCTTTAAACGCGTTTAAACACCCGTGCCTAAGCTTTGACAAGCTACATGAACATTTTATGAGAAGCTAGGTACAGTTTTACTATCGGTAGCCTAAATTGAATCGTGCTCTTGTAATCGGTTACCAGTAAGTGTTAGTCGTAAAACTACCCATACATTTACTTGAGTGTTGTGCAGACTGTCTTTTAATTCATTAACGATACTTCAGAGGGTGAAAGTACTGCGAATTGTAACAAGATTTGCTATGGTCCTGAAATTAGGAATATTGAAATGCAATACTAAGTTGTAGTCACTCAACAAATGTTGAAATATGATTAGCTGCATTTTTCGGTTGTGTCTGTTTTGTTTTTAAGTATGCAGCTTTGACAGCATTGAGGTCAAGGTGCATAATTTTAGTTGTTTAACCAATGTATCTGGCTGAAGCTTGTATGAAGTTTCGGATAAAAAAGCGTACAATAGCTTTTTCACTAGTTACAAAATCACAAGACATCAATGGAGACGGAAAAATAATTGCTTAGAAACTAGAAAGCAACCAACAGAATATTTTCCAATAATCATACAACCTGTCACAACTTCTAAGCACGTCCTTCACTAGTAAAACTTCCTATTACAGACTCTATTGACATAAAACATCATCTTTGTTTGTCTACACAAGAAGCCAGAACCGGCTTTCTTCCATAGTTTGTGCATGTTAATTGACTTTCATAACGGAATGCTCTCGAGTCTCGACCTTTTGAGTAAAAAGTTAAAATTCATAGACACTGCATTCCGAATTAGCTGTACCATTGAGGCACAAACGTGTCATATTTTAAGTAGGCCATTTGGCAATCTCACAATGGTTTTTGGAGACAATGATGAGAATATCAAAGATAATTGCGACTAGCCGTAGTCATACGTAATAACTGTATTTTGTGTTTATGTTAAATTTTGAATGGTGCGTTTTGGAAGTGTTACAAACAGTCATGTGGCGATATTGGTGTCTTTGTTTTACTTTCTTTAGTAAAGTAGAAGTATTGCATGGCATTGGTACCTGTGATATCTGAGTGATTTGTAGTATTGTATTCAGTGGTATGTTTCCTTTTTCTGATATTTGTATTTCATAATTTTTTGTTTTTCTTGTCAGGGAGTTGTTTCAAATTGCATAAATAAAGCTACAGTATAGTTATCGTTTACCATGTGACGGTTTACCGCGATCATCTCTACCGTATGCACGATACGTATCTCATTCTCAAGTATTAGCTTTTGACGCATTATAGTACATTATGATACAAGTGCGGTAAGTTGATCATTACAGCCGAGGCGATATTGCTCGCACGAGCCCGTAGGGCGAGTGCTATTAGAAAGCAGAGGCTGTAATTATCAAACCGCACGTATGTCATACGACGTTTTATAACACATTTGTGAGGAAATAAATAACACTCGGACTTTATTAAACGAATAAATTCATTATTACTTGACATCTGTACATCTGTACTTATTAATAACTAGCTGACCCTTGCCAACTTCGTTGGGCGGTAAAATTTTTAACTTGTAATGAAATGATGAGTGTGGTTCGGTTAGTACTGAGTGCCGAGTGCTTTGATTTATTTCCTGACTGCCAAAAGGAGGACTATGTTTTTATTGCATACTGACAGTAACCACCCGCCGTCTTTCTGTTGCTAGGCGTTGCTCATGTTCAATGCTAGATTCCCGAGCACGGGCCTGCGATGTTCTCATTGTTTGGTTAGCGAGCAACTGCGAGCGCTCAGCGCGAGTGTTCCTATCCCTTGTTGCTGAGATATGCTGCTTTAAATCACTGAGACGCTACGCACGTTCAGCGCTAGATTCCCGAGCACGGGTCTGCGATGTTCTCGCGCTTTTTTTTTTTTTCGTGACATTAAATGAGTCCTCCCAACTCGGGCAGAGCGGGAGGGACTGTCAGACTTGTACTGTCTAAAATCCACGATGTTCTTCGGTAGCCCTTTGAATATCGGATTCGCGGTATACGTATGTCCCGCAATCCTGGCTAGGTCATTATGCTGACACTCTTTGAGGCCCGAGTGGAACACAACGCGCCGTCGACCTGGGCATGGTCCATGGTCGGACAGCGAGTTGCCCTTTACTCGAAGCCCGCATGCCCGATGATCGTCCCGCGACATCCGTCGCCGTGGGCGTCTACCACTGTGGCTGGGGCGGAGGGAGGACGCTGTCCTCTCTCTAACCTATTCCACCTCCTCCTTCGCGAGCATGACTGCTTCGCAGAAGGAGGAGACTGCTTCCCACTCCGACCAATGCCGGGTGCAAGAGGTCTCCGTCTATCACCTGCGTGAGGACACGGCGGTGCTCCGCCCAAGCAGGGCAGTCCTGCATGGTTCGCTCCACCGTGTTCTCCGGGAGTCCTCCTAGTGGTGACACACAATCCATGTCCGGTGAGGACCTGTGTCAAGCGGTAGGTGAGGACGCCGTGGGGCTTATCCAGCCACTCAACCTCGCTCAGCGCTAGATGTTCTCGATGTTCTCCAGCTTTGGTTAGCAAGATGCTGTGAACGCTCGGAGCTAGATTCCCCAGCGCGTGCTTGCGAAATATGTTCTCTATTCCTCAAAAGGCGCTGATAATTTTCAAGAGCAGACTCTTCCATACGGCGTACTCGAGTTGCTCTTGTCTGGTATGTCTGTCCTGATTTCCTTTTAGGCATGGTATACAATCGCTGAAACTGTCCGATATCCCAAAAACATAAATACCACAGCTTCGAATTCAAAGAATGAGAACGCGGTAGTATTTGTGTTTTAAGAAACCGAGCAACCAAAACAATTTTAAAGATTATCACGTAGGTGTGCTAAGACAGGAAACCACGTGCGCCCGTGGACTGGAGTTCCCTCTCGGATACGTCCGGGGGGAAGACCAGTTTTTCGCGCCGGTGCACCCTGGGATGCGAGCAAAAACTCTTCCTTAGGCACTGTGTGCCTAAGGGATCTCTTTGCCCCCATGTCGCATAGCATGTCGTGTGGAGGCTCAAACGCGTGTCCCTCTGATCAGTAGAGGGCACAGCGGCGGAGTGGGCTTGCGGACGATGAGTAATGGGAAGCTCGCCGTCGGACCAAGGACCAAGCCGGTGTCGGTTTCGGTGTGGTCAAAATGCCTGCTGGGGTCGCGGGTTTTTGTTAACCGTGGATACCGTGGCCCCGGAACGTAAAGGGCATCCGAAGGAAAATGGGTGAATTTTAGTCAGTAAGAGTCTGACAGTCCGCCTCACCCAGGGCGGGAGGACTCATTTGATGATTTTACCACATAAAAAAAATACCAACACGTAATTGCACAACGTCATCCAATGGATCTTTCTTTGTCGTGTCGATGATTCCTTTATATTGTATGTTTCGACCAAAACTCTGCCACGTTGACGGCGTTGGTGGTGGCCTCAGATAGATAGTGCAGGTGGAGTTACAAAGAGTACAATTGAGAAGGTGGGCCATCGTTTGCGATGATCCAATGGAAATAACGTCCGTACAAAGCATGTTCTAATGTGGTTCTCGAATGGACGGCAGCATTTTGCGATTTAGTAATTTTATATTATCTTCGAAACTATTTTACCAATTGACATACTGTTTCGGACAAATCGTATCTTTATGATGTTCTTGTGATCATAATAATATTTTTTTTGTTAACGTTTAATATTTAGTTGATTAAAAAACAGTCCAAAGATATAATGTGGTTCGTGAATGGACGGCGGCATTTTGCGATTTAGTAATTTTATATTATCTTCGAAACTATTTTACCAATTGACATACTGTTTCGGACAAATCGTATCTTTATGATGTTCTTGTGATCATAATAATATTTTTTTTGTTAACGTTTAATATTTAGTTGATTAAAAAACAGTCCAAAGATATAATGTGGTTCGTGAATGGACGGCGGCATTTTGCGATTTAGTAATTTTATGTTATCTTCGAAACTATTTAACCAAGTGACATACTGTTTGGAGCAAATCGTATCTCTATGATGTTCTTGTGATCATAATAATATTTTTTTGGATAAGGTTTAATATTTAGTTGATTAAAAACCGTCCAAAGATAAGTATGACGAAAAATACTTTTTTAACTCGTAAAACCTACTATATCTACTAAAACATAAAAGATAGAAATATGGTGTCGCGGACTTTATTGTAGAACTATTCAAAGCGGACATTTTTGCCATACATTGTTTTCAATTATAAACAACTGTTAAGGCAGCGCATGCTAATAACTCTGTTAGAAGAGCAATTTTTTTCCGCCCGGCTAAACAAAACTTGAGATAGTTCAGCTAATATACATGATATCTTTATAATTTATAGCCTATGGCACTCAGGGATAATGTAGCTTTCTACCAGAGAAACAATTTTCAAAATCGGTTCATTACTTTCGGAGATTACCCATTACATACAAACAAACAAATTTACCTCTTTATAATATTAGTATAGATTTCGTGCAGGTCTACAGTAGACTCGATCGAGAGCTAACCTGAATAATAAAACATTAAAAAATAGAGATTTCGAGTCGACAACATACTCGTATATCCGCTAAATTCGGGTTGAGGAGTATTTTGTAAAACTGTAATGGTTTTCTTTCAAGACAGATCGCAGCCGCCATTTTTGACATCGGTTAGATACCAAGTTGAGAAGTTCGCGCATCAACGTCTTTTGTTTATGGCAAAGGCACAAAAACAGCCAGTATTACTAATAAAGTAAATTAATACTTTTGTATTTTTGTTATGGATAAATGGTTGTAATTAAATGTCAAAATTAATTAAATTAAAGAATTAAATGTTTTTTTATTATATTTTATCTCTCAAAGTTAATTTTATTCATAAAATGTTGACCACTTTTCTGACATAAAAACTCTTTGCTAAGATTTTAAAAAGTACCGTTCGTTTTAGACGGAACATCTTGATGCGTTTTACATTACCGCACTAGTGCGTAATAAGGTACATTACAGTACTGATAGTGGTGCAGTAAAAGACCTTTTACGAGCAAATGTGTTATAAATATTGTTAGTTATATCTATGAAACCGTCAAGTTACATCAAGACGATATCTTCACAATAAACGTAAATCAAATTATTATTTTACTGAATTGAGTCCTTAGATATATCACGCTGCTGATTTGAATCTATTTTATAGATCAGATATACTTTTAACCAATATTGAGATCTCAGCAGTCTAACTAAATGCATCGTTAGCACAGACTGCCAGTGTGGCACAAATAAATCTTGTTTTGTGATCAGAATGTCCTATTATATTCAATGCTTACTTATTCAACCTGTTCATGTTTGTATGAATGATTTCATTCGTTGTTACACCCAACAGCCCACGCAGCGAAAGCCGAAAAAGAAACTGTCATACTTTTGTTATTTTCGTTCCGTGTTATTCGTCCCCTACACCAACACCAATCGATGTGGACACATAAATCGATTTGGTATACAGTTACATCGATTACGAGAGATCAAATCGAGTTGCAATTCCGAGAAATTCGGGTGGTCCAATTTTCAGTAAGTGGGTAACTAGGTATGTGTTAAGCGTGATAAATTGCTATTGTTTTGGGTAACACGTAAAGGTAATTTTTATGAATGGTGCTCTTGGTCTAAGTGAAGACTCCACGATAGTAAATTGGAATTGTAAATGGTTCTGCTGTTACAATATATGTATCGCGACTGCACGATTATTCTGTATAATCGTGATATGTGTGAGAATCGTTTCATGTTATGACTGAGGAACAACAGTTGTACCGCCATTATTTCTGTGATGTAGTTCAAAAAGTTCGTGCGCATCTATACTTATTACAGAACCAGTTAGAGCATATTTCAAAAATCTTTATCGTAATCAATCAGAATGTTGCATGGAAAGAAGATGTAAATGAAGCACACGAAGATAGCTCTAATGTTACTCAAAAACAAGCTTCTAATAATTTTAAACGAAACAGATTCCTTTGAAGTTTAGATATCAAGCAAAAAGAGCATAACGATAACCCGATACAATTCTCGTTTCTCGTAAATATATTAATGATCGATCAGGTTTGATGCCTGGTCAAACCAGTCGCCAGCTAGTTTATAGAGACGTGGTGTAACACACGGAAACTGGACTGTTAAAGATTAAGATGATTGATATCGTTAATCGATCATCGATGATCATAGAAAGTCGTAAAATCGTCACTTTGATCCATAAACTTGTTATTGGTAAGTGCTTTTTTGGCGCTAAAATATGGATTTCCAATTAAAATGATGGTAAAGACTTCAGTTAGCGAAGCTAATAAAATGCTTAACATGTTGATAAGTCCTTATTACTTGTAACTGGCGTAAAGTTTTAATTTAGAGTACCATTTAAGTTGAGTAACTAAATTATAGCAATCAAGAAATTCTTTACATTTTCTTCAAATTCCAAAACATGTATATGGGGCCTTTCGACTAGTCCATAAACTGTTTTAATATATGAAAGAAACATAACCCAATTTGATGTAGAAGGGAAAGGACTTGTACTCGCAACTAATATGAGCCAATCGAATTAAGTTATTATCCTACTTCTAGACTATCTGACACTTGGTATGACTTAAGTGGTACTTAATTTCATTTATTACACATGCAAAGCTTTGGCGTGAAAGTATTTAATGTTGGTATTGATCGGATAAATATTGATCAAAAGAAATGATAATCGTGATATAAAATATATCTACGCAGAAAAAAAAGCATGTTGATGATGAAGATGAATAAATTGTAGATACAATATTGCACCTTTAAGCACTTAAAAACTGAACTCCATCAACAGATAAACTTAGTGGAAAAAACAAAGACCGTCTCTAATTATGAACCTTTATCTTTTCGTACTTGACCTTTCATAGTTGCACTTACATTAACAAATCAAATAAGTGAACCGGATACTACCAGCACCGATTCAGCTTCCTCTATAAAAATTTTCGCACACTCACAAGATTTTACTGCTTTGACATAAACTTCATCTTTACGGCCATCGTCCAATACATTTCAACCCTATTCCTATTAATTTAATGACGTAACAATTTTACCACCAAAATTATTGTCCAATAAGTGAGTCACATGGACCGGTTCCCACACCCACTCTGCGCCTACGCAGCGCACCGAAACGTTGACATCACTTATGCAAGGGTTGTTGTGTTACACTTGTTCTTTTATGTTTGTTTCTTTATGTTCATTAATGTTTGCTGTTTGATTTATGTTTTCATAAATATTTAATGCGTTTAGTTTTCCATCTTTGACTTTATTAACAGCCACTATGTTTGTTCAACTTCCTTTTTATATCAGCCACAGACATTACGCAGCTTACAACCACTTTGGACTTTTATGTCGGTAATTGCCGATACTTTACTGCAGCAAAACCTTGGTTATAAAGCTAGTTATACCTTTTTGATATATTATTATCAGAATCAAAGCAAAGATATTACTCACTGTAGAACAATGAGGCTATCCTTTATTCTACATTATGTTTCCATGTAATCAATTAATGACAACCTATGGTTACGTTCCTTGGTCGGACTCGACATGCTCCGTATAGTAAGGTTAATGTGATTTTGCGTATACTATAATTTTATTGTAAGCTTTTTTATTTGCTCCATTATAAAGAAACAATTGGCTCATGAGTCTGTCATCTACGTATGTTTCTTATTGTTTCTACATATTAACTTCAGTCTATCTTAGTATTTCAACTTCAATATGGTATGTCTCTAGACGAGATGATTTATTCGGGGTGATATTGAATACGTGTAGCCATTCATCTTTATTTTTATCTTGTACATATATCTGAGCTAGCATTGAGATTGTTCTTACAATGCTACGCATATAATGTAGAACACACAGCTGCATAAAATGCAAGCTTCCATTGTTTCAGAAACATAACCAACACTGATTGAAGAATTGAATCTTCAAGAAAGTATCATCGTTAATCAAACTGAAAGCACAATCGTTTGTTTTCAATTTCCCCGTCCATCTTTGTTTAGAGCGCGACAGATCGACCACAACAATATGCTATCTAAGCTAAATATTTAATTGGTATTGCTAATTGCTGACTCGTTTCTATTGTTCCCTTGGCGATTCTTTCTCACAATTGCCATTGTGGTTAGACAATGTTGGGAGCTGACCTTAAGGATCATGATGCAACGACTTTTTGTTGCTATAGGAAGCGATGGGTTCTAAGAACAGTGCCTTTCGATTTAGGTTCTGATTATTGGGAACATTGTCGTATCTTATTAGTAGGAATCGTATGCCGTGTTTGATTTTGTGATTGTCTTTTGTTTCTTCGGTTCCTCTTGAGATTTGTTTAAGATTAATTGATTTCTCTGGTTTAGGAACGGAACATGACGCAAACAACAAAATCTTCTTTATGGATAAAACTATCTTCATCAGCAATAAAATTTCTTGAATGTGTTAAACGATCACTGTCTCAAGAAGTCACTGCTTCCTCAACTTATATTTAACTTTTAACAGCCAATTTATCTTTATATTTGTAACACGTTGAATTTCTTGTTTCAGATGTACGAGAAGGAAGCATAATTTGAGTAATGCGAACACTTCGGTGTCATAATTTCTGCGTAAGTACAATTTTATGTAACATCCATTATATGCGGTTGTCGATTCGTTTTCAATTCGACACGCGTAGTTAACGGGCTTGAAACTAGTGGTTACTGCTTGATCTATGTTGATGGTAGTAAAAAGATAAGCTGGTTTAGAACTTGAAGCTGTATGAAAAATGTAAGTGCGTGCATTTTTCATGAGACGGAGTTTTTATTTAATCAGTAAGTGTACGACTCAATTCGATGGTGGTTCCTTATGTGATTGATGTGTCGTTAGTATATGGATGATACGCAATTCAGCGTTTAGTACATCATTTTCAACCAATCGTCTTTTATGCAATTGTCCGAAGCTTTTGTTTTAGACTATGTTCTACCATCAAAATTTCTATCTTCTTCCATGTCGGATCCCTAAATGTTACAGGGAGATTGAACATGGATTTTAACCAACCCTTTACCATTACTTCAAGCTTAATTGATATCCTGTTTTGTTCCACAACATTAATTGTAGTAGTTCTTTACTCTAAAACGTTGTGGTGTCAGATAATAAATATGAGAACGTAACATTCTCATACATTGACAGATTTAGAAATCTGATAAAAATATTATACATCTTATTGAAATAAGGCAGATGGCTTCACTTATTGAAACTTTAGACTTTTTATTTCTAGTTGTATTACATAGATGAAGATTTGATACAATATTTTACCTCAATTTCTTTTAGAAATCAAGTCATATTTCGTTCAAGTTATGACCATGAAATTCGATGAAGTCAAGATCTATAAAGATTATTCGGGATTGAGTATTAACCTGTGAAGGTACGACATTGATTTTGACTTTTATGATTTTATATTTAATTTTATAGATACAGTCGCTTTTACGGGTCGCGTAACTTCAAGGCGGCTTTTGTGATAATACAAATTTTATTTTTATCGCAAAGAAATAAAAGTCTTATTTAAATGTACCACTGTAGCACAGTAAAATAAGGTTAAAATAAGTAAATATACTTCATTTTAATTAAGGCTTAATGTGTCCATATTTATGATCTTTTAAACATTCTAAAATAATTTCATTTAATTGCCTCCATGCGCTCATTAATTTAATGACTCCTGTTAACCCAATACTATCTCACATAAATAATTAGTTTTGATCGTTAATATCTCGGTAAGTTATTGTTTAGTTGGTCCATACCTTCTAATATAATGTCACGATTATCGTGACGATCTCGTAATCGTATAGATAAATTGTTCCATGATATATTGCTGCGATATTTCAAGCGTGGCTACTTACTATTTTCGTAGTGTAATTTGGTACAATTTATGTTGTAATAAATGTAGAGCCCATATCGGGGATATTTACTTGAAAACAGACCTTGTTAGTAAAAATATTTTTGTAGATATCACTTTGTAGGCGAAGACTCATGTACACAACTTTATTAAATAATGTGAAACGATCAGCATTGCTATTCTATGTATAAGGAACACAGAGCTGACGCAGCGTTGAAATCACAGAATATCTTTAGTGTTAATGTTTATGCTCTAACAGCCTCAGCTACGCAAGACGATCTCCGGCCACCGTAGGCGCGGGCATGCGGACAGCGAGTAAAGGGCAACTCGCTGTCCGACCATGGACAATGCGCGGGTCGAAGGCGCGTCGTGTTCCACGCGCGCCTCAAAGAGCTGTCAGCAAAATGACGGGGCCAGAGGACAGAGGGCCAAAGCCTGCCGGGGTCGCGGGACTTATTTCTATTACCGTGACCCCGGAACATAAAGGGCTACTGAAGGACACCGTGGATTTTAGTCAGTACAAGTCTGACAGTACCTCCCGCCCTGCCCGGGGTTGGAGGTCTCATTTGATGATTTTAACACGCTAAAAAAAAACAGCCTCAGCTAGCTCTACGTTTTCAGCTACTCCGTTCAAGAGCATGACACTGACGGGTTTGCCATAAAAGAATTGACCGGTGTCATTCAGGGAATTCTTACTAAAAAAATAAAAAAATCTGGTATTTAAAGAAGCTGTCATTAAATCTAACTAGCTATCCTTTCTGGCCCTTGCTGTACACATCCCAGCTAACGAAATAATGTAAGGTAGATTGAGACATCCATTACGCAGAAACTTCTGATTAGCAAAATAATCACGGTTGCAACTGCAATCTTTGCATTGACTAACACACTATCAAATACCTTATCGACGCCAGCTTCTTCGAAATCAGATACAAATACGACCAATTATACGCGACTAGAATTCTTTTAAGCAATAAAAACGTAGTGTGAAGCAAGAATTGTTTGCAAAACATGTTTTACAACAAATTCCGCTCCAGTTTGAGATTAATCTTTGGCTATAAAACTGCGGTTTTATTGATCAGTTGGTTTGTGCAAGTGAAAACATTATCAAGGCACTTAAACAACTTGTCTTGAACGACGATATGTTTTGAATTTATGAGGTTTTGTGTGCTTTTGCAGTTGTTACTTGGTGCAGTTATAATGATGTCAATGATTAACAGATTTGACAACATAAAAGTTGTTGACGCAGAAAGTTTCACCGTATTCTGTCAATTCTTCTCATGAAATTTTCTGACCATTTTTATCTTATTTCAGTGATTTCTTTGACGATTTGGTGATCTATATTGTTTTTGTTGATCTATATCGGTTTCTTTAATAGATGGCAACACCTTGCCGCTTTTTCTAGCGTTGATTTGGGATAAATCTATTCAAATGCGTGGTCTGTAAGATGTAATTTTAATATGGCGATTTTAAAATCAACATGGCATACTGAAAAAACTTTCTACGTTTAGTTAATCTAAAAGCGGTATATAATATATGAATACTATAAAATTATACTAAATCCGTTATCTACCGAGCAATACGATAGAATATTTCGATTTACTTATTTATTAAACTGCTGAACTGGTCTTTTTAGACCCACTGTTTCCGATAGCTTATTCTCTGTATTGAGTAGAGATACCGACATTAAAATAGCAACTATACTGGAGTATTCGCGAATTATTATCAGAAGCACTTTATTAAACAATTTTATTACAACTTTATCGATATTCGATTCAAATGCAATCGAATAACGAAATCGATTCATTAGAACGACGCCCACCTACGTTGATACCTTCGTCGATCGAAAATCGGTTATTGTGTTGTAATATCGTAATTACGGTAACAATTTGTTAAGTAAACTATATTTTGCATCAATTTAGATAATACTGCTTAGCGCTCTTAGCGTGACCATGAATGGAGAATTTATTATTATATGGCAAATAGCTCGCGATTAAAGTTTATAATTTTATATAGTTTAGTTTGCTAATATTTCTTGGGGATAACATTTTATTGTACCACTTGTGAAACTTAGCTTATATTTCGTTAGCTTTTCTAAAAGCTTTCAGTTACAAATCTATATACATTTTGGCTACAGTAGGACTTGACTGGGGGTTACAATAATTATGGAATGGATCAGGATAGTAGGACAAAGATAGTCATGGTTTGTCACCTGAAGACGGAAGTCTTACTTAATCGAGGCAGATCTAAGGAACGAACGTCATTATTAAACTCTGAGTACATTGACAGAACATAAAAAAAATTTTTTTTTAGATATGGGCTAAGTCTTTGCCCAGCAGTGGGACTGATCGCGCTGACAGAAAAAAATCAATAAATCTTCCTATTATTGACATGCAAATCGTAACTAAACATTTCAGCGGAGCTTAGTCCTCTCGAGTAAAGCAATTTACTATCATAATATTATGACTGCCGAAGTGCAGACCGGATGTTAGCAATCATCTAGAAATCTAAGCTACTTGATGCTATTAATAATATCTCGATGAGTATTGGAATGACTCTACAAAAGTATTTATTAGGAGGCCCACACCGATTTTAGAATAAGACGTGAACTTACAAATTTAAGCAATGATCATACAGTTTCAATCAAGGAAAAGTTAAGAAAAATATTGTTAGTAACCAAAACGAAGCATTGTTAACGTGTCTTCGACAGTCTTGATCTACACATCTCCTATATCTCTTGCATTTTACGTCCTTCTTTCCTGATCTGGTTTCCTGGTTCGGACAGACTAACTCTTGAACTTTTTCGGCCATCCACCCTTTTGCCAGTTGTTCAGCTGACTCTTCTCCTACTTCTCTTGGCAGCCATTTAGAAAGGTTCCAATCACACGATTAAACTTTACACTTATTCATCATCTGCCTAGCCTTTTCCCAACTATATTGGGGTCGGCTTCCAGTCGAACCAGATGCAGCTGGATATCAGTATTTTACATAGAGCGACTACCTGTCGGACCTCCACAACCCATTAACTGTGTAATACGATACCCCATGGTAAGACTGTTGACTGGTTTTCAGACTTGAGAGCTTCTGACTAATAGCAACGACTGTCTAAGTTCTACAAATAACAGCCGGGACCAGCGGCTTTACGTGTTTTCCGAGGCACTGAGGAAGCTCGGTATGACAGATGGTCACCCATCCACAGACCAACCTCGGCAAGCGCGGCTTAACCCGGAAGATCGGCCTGTGCGGCTGTAATTATTTAGCCACGAGCTCCTCTTTACACCTATCCACTCATCAAAAACATACAAACAACTGGCGTCCCACATTCACAGCACGATGACGAAGCTATAATCTATGACCTACAGTTCGTTTTGCGTCTGCTAATTTAAAATGTGATTGATCAACAGACAGACAAACTATGACCTTTCATATTAAGCTTTGTGAAGGCTCAATTAAATAAATTGGGATTGATAGGAGGTTTACCTAATGAATTAGTTTCGCAATTGATTTTGTAATGGTAAAGTTAAGAGGCGTACTTACAATGTTTGTTAATGTGTCGCAATACAATTAATTAAAAGTTTTTGTGATTGCAGCTTCAGTGGGGGCGTGTAAATTAATATTAAAGTGCTATCTAGTTACTGGTTGAAGAAAAAAAATAAACAAATTGTCACGAAATAGGTTAGTGTTCACAACATAATTTTGAATCTGGAATAAAAGTAAGGTCACGTAATTGCATAAACAAAAATAAAAAACCGCTCTTGCATGGTCTGAATGCAATTTATTTCATAGTTGCATATACATCTTTTTTGTTTTAGGAGTTATGTAGTAGTCAGGAAAGGTTGATACCACGTCCCAATATCATCGGATGGTAATAAAAAAATATGTAAAACGAATAGTTTATGGTCATTTTATATAATTTCATGGTTAGTCATAAACAAAGGAAGCGGGCGCACCTGTCTTCCGTACGCGGTGCGTCCGCGCAATCCAGCTGTTTGATTGCCAGAGTAAAAAATAAAAGGGTTGCTGTTACAAAAAAAAAAATTTACGAGGATAAAGCCGATTAAGTGCTGAGATGAAGCTGTTATAAGTTCCGTAGATACATTTATTGAGTTTTTTATGGAGTTGCAAATTGTCTTGATCTTTTACTTTATAATAAATATTAAAGGAAGATCAAGGTTATTCCTGATTCGGTTATGATGTCTCGCCACTAGTAATGGCAATAACATATTTCAGACATGAAATACCAAAGATGTCTTCATTTTCTCCTTGACGTTAAGTGGGTCCGCTTTGGGATAATATTGGTTATTATAGTTGGCAATGAGTAGGTAGTGAAATGTGACAAATGTAAATAAGGAAGCACTGGGAAAAACATTACTTAATTAAAATAATATCTATATTTTCACAAATCACGCAATATTAAAAAGGACTTGTGTCCTATTGCAGACAAGCCAATAGTCTATTTACATTTCATAACTGCTTCCTCGTTATATTTCCATAAGCTTTGATCTTTAACTTACCTCCCACTCGTTCATAATCAAATTCCTGGTATAATGAAGCCGTTTGTTCATACATTTTCAGCTAGCTTTGTTAGGTAAGCTATAAGGTTTCTTATGTGTACCTTTGCTTATCATCAAAAGAACTGGCTTTTTTGTAGTATTTATTCACTTTTGTGCTTTTTTTTAAGATGGTAAAATCATCAATTTGTCCTCCAGGTCTCGGTGCAGCAGAAGGGTCTGTCGGACTAAAATCCACGGTGTTCTTTCAATAGCGCTTTACGTTCTTGGGTTTCCTGTGTAGACGGTTCTGCAACCCCGACAGGCTTTGGGCCACTATTTGGGCCCCGACAGATTGCCTGTTAGTTAGCGTCATCACATCGCAAGCCAAAATCCTCCCAAAATCCAGTAATTTTGAAAACCAGGTCTAAAGTAGACCACCAGTCGTTGTTTTTCGCCTCTTATCCAACTGTTCCCTTTTCAGGGTTTTAGAATTGCAATACTGCCAAAACCCTTTCAGTTTTTCCCATAATTACCTTACGACATAACCTGTTATATCAAACCGAATCAGTTTAATAACTTTAATATACCTTCTGATGCTAAATCATTTCCGAACAGATTACGATATAGGAGTACGGTGCACATTATTGCCTTTAATTTCATAGTAGGTACTTCAAATAAGCAAGTACCGCTCGCACCCAACACGGCCTTTGCGTTTCGTCACAGCCACATTCCTAAACCTCGGATCTAGTGTAGGGCTGACAAGTAATCTAGGAAAATGTCCATTTCAATGTTGAAATGGCTTTGAAAAGCTAAACAATGTGGGTGAATAATGGCCGTAAATCAAGGGACATCAAGGAGTTGGGCGTCTACATGTAGAAAAGGGTTACCGGTAATTGTGGACTGAATTGTTAGTGAGTAGGGATCTTACTAAAACATTATCTGTCTTACTAATAAAAAGTTAAACTTGTCTAAAAAAAACTGTAAACTGCAAAACGACTTTTATTTAAGGGTCGTTTGCAGATACACTTATTTTTTGGAAAAGGTTCAACAGATGTTTTAAAACTTTTTGTAGTAACACGGTTTATATTCCAAAAGTGTGAAGGATGTTTTAATCATTGATGGGTCCTCATTATTCAGTAGCAATTCGTATGGTAATAACTACTGTATGACCTTTTATGATGAAGGTGACTGGCCACTTAGAAGTTTGCCAACCTTTAGTTTTCCTAACAGCCCTCTACACTTATTTGACAAGTAATTTCGATGTATAAAGACTTTTCTAATGACAGTGGCAGCTGTCACTGATGAGAAAAGATAGCATCTGTTTGCAATTATCTCCTTCTGCAACTTTACCAAGTGTCTCCCATGTTTAATCCTTTAACTACCTCTTACGACACTAACGGGAAGTGATGGGGAGGTCAAATTCTAGCAAGACGATTATACAATATATTAGACACGTGTGCCAACCCTAGTCTAGCGTCGACTTGTCTCAGCATGCCGACAAACATGTTGATTTATGTGGCGTGTTATTCTAGTTTTGGGAACTTCCAATTAAAGTAAGACGAATTAGTACAAAAGATTTAAGGTGTGCTTCGATTGTAAATGAAACGTATGGATTGGTCGAGGTATGTGGAGTGATCTCTTCATAAGAGCATTTTTGGAGAAGCCATTAAGTAATTGGAGGTAATAATCTATCGATGTAGGCCTACCCAACTATTATTTATTACTGCGTATCTCAATTATAGATTGTAATAAAGTACAAAGGGTCAAGATTAGTGGCAATCTCTGACAAAGCGTTTCGCATTTCAAGAGGATTGACGCACGGTTTACGGCATCTTCTGTTATTTGAATATTTTACATTTTCGCTACATCAGAATTGAGACTCCTTGAATTCAATTTTCGATCACTTAGATTAGTTCTCCTGTTTATTGCATGTTTCATTTCAAGTCCCAGTAATTGAAACTCGTACATCACAAACCGAAACCGCCAACCAACGCATTTCTGGTCCTAAATCGGGAGAACCTGCCGGCCAAGCTATAAAGTACAAACGTAAGTTAATTTCACACCCACGACCTGCAGGTCGTTTAATTAGGAAGTGAGTCGTTCACTATGCTTTGACGCATGAACTTTGTACGTTAAGATGCTGACAGCCGGTCGAATTAACCCACTGACCTAAGCTTTTGCAGAAAGAAACAAGTAGATAATGACTTCTTTTACGAGTGCCTTGCTGGTGAAGTTGCAAGCGTCACTTACTGAGCTTGAAGTCGTTTCGACCACTGAGTGCTCTAAGCAATTCAGTTGGCATTCTAAGCCGATGAACACAGGTTTTTTATGTTTTCATTCTGTCGTCTGTTGTATCTTGATTACATGAGACTTAAACGTAACCGGCAAAATGCAATTGATACACCTTCCTAACTCTTTGGTGTTGCTGACTTGTTTTGTTACTTTATTATTTCTTAAAAACTGTTCTTAATAGGAAAACGATTATATCTATTACCACAAAATCAACAAAAAACTCATAACAACTAGATGTTACGGTCACTTTTTGCATACAAAAAGTAGTGTATCGAACTCGGTTCGCTCTGTTTCATGTGAATTTCATCCGAAATGGAACGAAAGCGAAAATCTTAAGTGATTGTAGGGTTGACACCAAAAATAAGGCTGAAATTAGATTTATTCGGCAAGATTATTTGAGGTTAATTGATAGAGAATTGAATATTGATAGAAAGGAGGAAAATATTAACTAACAATTTTCCACAATCATTTTGAGATCCGTGAGGGATGATATGAACCAAAACGCACTTAATTGCAGACGAGGGAGTATTGGAGGGTAACACCTTTTCTTTGACTCGAACTAATATAGGTCAACAACAGAGAAGGAGGCCTGGATTGGGAACAGAGTATTGGTAATCGTAGCTGAATGTATCTCAAACTAGATTGACCCACAACTTTAAAAAGCTGGCTAGAACAGACTGGATGCAGAAAGCACAGCAAGGTATAGCTTGTGAGACGGCAATCTTTAGCGGCCTTCCATAGACTGAGTTGATTGATATGAAAGCTCTTACAAATCTACGTATCCCTTCGAGCCTAAAGATTGAAAAGGATCAAACCTCTTCAGGGTCCGACTGGCTGGCGATCACCAACTCGCATAAATTCGTCGTCACGTAGCTCATCTGCCGATGCGAGTGAGCTTGGTAACGAGCATGCGATGCCTCAGGTGTTGCAGGCATCTATGGGATACGGTGACCGCTTTTCACTGGCGGGCCTTATGTTTGTTTGTGACCTGTATGAATAGAAAAAAATAATATGAGAAGAACAAAAGAGGCCCACAGAGTAGGTAACCTCATTTTCAAAACAACGGTCTAAGTCTGAATATGACATAAATAAGGTTTCTATCAGAATAAGACTACATAGGAAATAGGAATTGTTAGATTAGGTTTCGTGGTCGTGAAAGGTAATCTAGCCTACCGCTAAACGTAATTATGTTATGACATTAATATTTTATGTTTTGTTCATTTCCTTTTCAAACGGAACGTAACGGGGTTGAATTGGCCAATTATGTTATCATGGGAGTTCTATAATAAAATTATTGATATAACCCTGCTACTGTACTGAGTCCGCTCCCAATAAATATTTATGATCTGCTATTGGATTCTAAAACTTCTTTTCTGTCAGTTTCTCAGTAGGTACCCTAATCTGCAGGATTCAAATGAAAAGTATTCTTAATTCGGTTTTTATAAGCTGCATGTGCTGATGAACAATCGCAGTAAGCAGTTTACAGCTGCATTCGCAGCCACGACTGTCATTTGTAGATCTTTGGCACTTACCATGGGGTATGATATTACCCAGTTAATGGGTTGTGGAGGTCCGACAGGCAGTCGCTTCATGTAAAATACTGATATCTAGCTGCATCTGGTTTGACTGGAAGCCGACCCCAATATAGTTCGGTAAAGGCTAGGCAGATGATGATCTTACTGCTCGCCGCTCCGCGCTATGTCACCGTTCACAACGGCAACAGGGTCATAAAGTTTGATGCTCTATGATTTGTATAATATAATTTTTTTTTTCTCGAATACATGTTTTTTTGGGATCAAACTAAACTAGATAGATAAAACGTCACTGATACATGGCCCTGCCTCTTTTACCTTTAAAACACAGTTGAAAGGGCATAACCTATTTGTAAACTTATCCTTTACAAAAGCTCTCTCAAGTTACAACAATTAACAAGCTCTACTGCGTTAATTGCCGCTAAATTGCTAATTAACTAGCCTCAGAGTTAGCATAATGAACTTTACTAATTCTATTATTGTTCGACACCCATGTTTAGTAATTGGAGAATACGAATATTAACGACTAGCTGTAGCCGACAACTTCGCCTGCGTTTTACCCGACTATGGAACATTACTAGGATAAAATGTATCCTATGTGTTAATTCTGGTTATAAACTATTTATGTGCCAAATCACTTTAAAATCCGCTCAACAGTTTTCGTGTAAAAGAGCAACAAATATATTTTTTTAAAACGCTACCCCCGCAATAGGAATTTCTCCTGGATCGTGGATGCGTTTACAAATATAGAAACTCACATACACAATAACCCATGCAAATATTTATTTCGTGCGGGAATCGATCCCGCGACACACAGCGCAGCAGTCCAATTACTCAGCCACTGCACCAAAAGTGTCGTCGCCAAACATTCATCCATCTATTTCCCAATTTGTTTAAATGTTATTTAAAAGTTGAGATACTGTTTGACAGCCCTTGTTTTATCGTATTGACCTCTTGACCAAAATACAGATGTTTTTGTGTGCCGAAGAACCACAAGTTATTTTTAAGTTGTTCTTGTCAATCGTTTATCTTACTTAAGGTGACTGGCTAAAAAGAAAACAAGCTTTTTTTATGCTCAGTATAGCAACAAAGATGATTCCATGGGGTTCATCAGATGACTTCTCCCGCTGGTTGGAGCCGAAGAAAGTCTCAGACTCGTACTGACTAAAAAATTAACCTTCAATTGCCATTTGAATTCCAGGACCGCGGCTTTCCTTCCCGCAGCCCTGGTAGACATTATCATCGTATATATCGTCAGCTGACAATAAGAATCAGGTCTATATGATGGGAACTGAATCATACCATCACTCATTGTTTAATGTGTACACAAAGGTCTTATAATTTACATAAACCGTGGTCATAACTAATATAAACAAATTGAAGTGATAAAAACAGTTATATTATACAAATAGGAAAGATTAAATAAATTGACTTTCTAAATCACTAAAATTAATATTTGTCTATAAAAATCGTTAAACGGAATTTGTAATCAAAAGCCAATGTTTGTTATTGAATATTTATTTATGAGCAGTCGTGTTCAAACAAAAGAGGAAGATTATGATCAAAACTTAATGAAATCGAGACGACATCGACAGGGGAAAAATTGATTTCGTGTTGGTCAATTTGATTTGATAAAGTAACAGAACAGCGATGCTGGGTTCGAAAGGTTTTAAGGCTGTGTTACACACACCTACGTCTGATTTTTTTTTGTTATGATTAAATAGTATTTTTTTTAAACGTAAACAGCGTAGACGTAAAAATATAACGTTACCAGCGCGCCTCCTGTAATTCCTGAATGTTTAGGTTAGGTGCATCTTATAGTACATACGCCCACATTGTAAGTCCCATGTGGTATGGGGTGAGCCTATTGCCATTAACCATATAGTGTCTAGCCGTCCGATCACGATCATGCCTGGGTCGATGGCGCGCCATGTTCCACGCTCGCCTCAAAGGGCTGTTAGTTTCTGAAGGGGCTCCCCTCAGAGGGCCAAAGCCTGCCGGGATCGTGGCACTGTCTCACCAGGAAACCGTGACCCTGGAACTTAAAGGGATATTGAAGGATTACCGCGATCATTTATGATGATTATTAATTTGATGAGAGTTTTTTTTATATAGTGCTACTTTAAAAAATAAACTCTTTAATCGTTTTTTATGTTACTATAATAAAATACCTAACAAAGAATATTATACCAAATTCATAATAATCATATGAACCTATAGATTTAGTTCAGTTAAATTATCTGCATCAAACTTCAGGTTAACATGGATTATTCATATCCTAATTCAGGAATCTAGTCCAAACCCTATTTAGCTTATACCTGACGCGTATAGAATTACATTAAAGTTTCGGCTCGACCCTTTCTAAATATCTTGCCAATCCAATAAAACAAATACCAAGAACACTTTTTGATTTATTGTTTTACTAAGTTTCAATTTAATTAAATTATTAATCAACGAATTCGACTGTAGGCGGCTCTAGATTTGGTATTGCTCGCAGCAGTAACACGAGTTTCAATGAATTAACGATGGCCGATTTTAAGGCGGCATACTACTTCAGTATTATCTTACTCGCTCGCACTTGCACGTACCACGCACTATTGCTTGCTCTTTCTTTTAGTTGTCTTCGCGAAAATCTATTTATTTTAAGGCGAAAAAAATGGAAATTCGAAAAACTTAATAACATCCCTGCTTTATAGTTAGTTCAGTTAGTATAAAAAGTTTCATAATTTAATTTTAAGTATTTTATGATTGCCAGCGGGTTATTGTCCAATTTAGAGGGAACTTTGGGATTTTTTTCTATCGAGAAAATTTTATGGAATCGTGTTTTCGCCAAACATAAGACCTAACATTAATCCTCAACTTTACCATATATTTTTTTCAAAATTAATGCTGCAGTATTTTCGGCGTATCAGAGGATTCTGCTAAGCCATTTGAGGTACTATGGCCTCTTAACATGAAAACGAATTCAATTATTCGATTGCTCTAGTTACTAATTCGATTGTCAATGTTACTGGGCATAAAACAATCGAATGCTCAGAAATAGCTATCGAGAAACAATGGGAAGTGTCGAATAGTGTCTTTGATTGTCAAATAAAAGTAATCTGACGACTTTCAATTGTTTCTTGTTGAGTGCTGTTAAACAAATCGTATTTTGTTCTTTTATTAATCTGTTTTTAATTTACTGGTTGGTTAAATTTATTGTCTCGTTGTTGCATGAAATTATAGAGAAAGAACAAAATAATACAACCTGTGTGAACCTCTATATTATGATTCATAAATGATGCGCATGATACGACCTGTTAAGTTGTAAGTAGTCTGATATATTTTTATCAATAATTCGATACCTACGTACCTATTAGCGGTTACAGGCGTAACCACGTGAAAATGTTAGTATCGTATCTCCTTATTTATGTATCTTTCCATCAGCATTACTTACATTATTAGCAGTACACAATGTAACACTAATTGTAATCTAAAGCCCTGATCTATCGTCTATAAAATTTTACGCTAATCTGTTCACTCGTTTACGACTTACGAGTGGTTAATGGTAGTCGAGTAAGCTTTAGTTACGCATAATTATCTGGATACGAAGTATTTTACAGATTATTCGATTTAGATCATCGATTAATAAAATAGCGTATCGAATAGTGAAACTGTAAGTAAGACCTACCTCTTATTCCCTCAGTTACAGCTGTCATTAAATCATGTTGTTTTCGTTTAAGTTCCGTAATCACGCGAATATAAATTACAGGGTTATTTGTAAAACATTAACAACCTTTCATGGGCTGAAAGCACTAATGGTTATAAACTTTACATACTTTTATTAAGAAACCAACCTAATAGATAAAAAAATTGCAGTGTTTGGTTTTTTAATAAAAAAGGAGCATGTTTCCTTTGACAATGTATGAAAATTCTTTTTTTATCTTAAAAGCGAGAGATCTTTGTAAGAGTGTTAAAAATTGATTACCGTACACGTTAGACTGTTATATGGGGTTCTGCATTCCATTTATGTCAAACACATTTTATCAGCAAGCAAACCATGCTAGCCTCATCAATTTCTTGCCCTTTTTCAATTTATGGTCAGCGAAGCATGTATTCTTCTTCCATACTTCTCTATCTTTCTCATCATCTCAGCAGATTTTATTATGCATTTTTTTTTCCAAAAGTAGTGTCAAAAACTTATGAACAAGTAAAATTCCTTCAGACTACACATGTATGTATATAATATTTTGCACAGAACAGACCACACCTTAAGTAATTCCACAGCTTTTCTCACAGCAAAACGATCACATAACTTAGCCAACCATCTTCCTAAGTCACGTATGGTTACATAACAGAGACAATATTATGGAAAATAATTATAATTTCGCATATGGCAAGCGTGAGATAAAGGCTTGGTCCAAGTATGCGTTGCGTGTGAATGCGAGGTCAAACAATCGCCGCTTTCTCATAGACCTGAACGGAAAGAGCTTGAATTATCATTTCAGGTGAACTTGTAAGTAAAATAAACATTTATTACTCGCTTTTATAGTGTCTTTGATTTTTCCAACAAAGAAAAAATAACTTATTAATATTAGGAACAATGTTGGTGAGGCTAGATGTAGACAGTTCAAAGTTTCGCTTTTATAGTTTCTTTGATTTTTCCAACAAAGTAAAAATGATTTTATTTAATATTAGGAAAAATGTTGGTGAGGCTAGATGTAGACAGTTCAAAGTTAAACATTAAATACTTCAGGAAACTCAATTTGAAAGATATCAGGATATTTATTTATTTAAAATAAGTGTAACCTATTGATGGTATGAATAAGTGTTATAATCTATAAAAATTGAGGAGGAATACCTACGTTTATGCTGTTTAGCACTAAAGTCGTATTATTAAAATTAAAACCCTCCGTTATAAGTACTAAAGTCATCCCCTTAAATAGCGTTACAAACCAGCTATGTCTATATTTCTATTGCCATGTTTGGAACCAGGGTCGCAGGACTGTCTTCATTGGGCACAGTGATTTTGGAACGCAAATAACATCTGAAGTAACAGAGTAGTTTTGAGTTTGCCGGTCCCTTCCACACCATCACTAAAATATTTTTAGACGCTAAAAGAAAGACTGTCAAAAGGACGATACTTTCAGGCTCATTTCCTGTAGATGCTCCTACCTACTTTTTTTTTTCGTGGCACAATCATCAAATGAGTCCTCCCACCCCGGGCAGGGCGAGAGGGACTGTCAGGCTCGTACTGACTAAAATACGCGGTGTCCTTCAATAGCCCTCTATGTTCCGGGGTCACGGTAATAAAATGAGTTCCGCAACCCCGAGTAGCACCTACTGACATAAAATTTCCTATTTACCAGTTAGTAATATCCTACCGTTTACAATTCGGAAGTCTCCTATTACACAAATAAACGTTTCCAATCCCTGCAATAGAAGTTACAGACATTACAACATTCTTAAGTTAAATAATTACGGTGATTTTCTCTTATGACGTAAGCAGTACATGCAAATATCTTCCTGCCGCTTCTACATAACTGTTTAGACGAGTGTTCACCGTTATACATGATTCATCCATATGTGTCTTTAGATGTTTACTTATTTTTTATGTTTATTGTGTGTAAAGAAATGTGTGTCGCGATGTGGTTACCTCCCTGAAAATGTAGCGTGCTTTCATGGCATGTGTAGCAAGAAAAAAAAACGTAAAATATCTTGTAGTTATATTTTTAAAGTATCATAATTATTTGTTTCTTATGGACTGATTTTTCGTTAATTTTATATTTAGCTTATCTATAGAAAATATGTCAAACCGCTATTTTTATTCCTCAGATACAAGTTATCTAATATAATATTTAAAATTGAAAATAATTAAAACGAGGTATGAAATATCTATAAAATGTGTGGGGCAGTTTTTTTTTTTGTAATTTGGAAAAGATATCAATGCTGAAAGTTTTTTAATATCTATGCCCGTCTCTTCGTTATGACAGCACTTTTCTGTTACACACCGCCACCTTACGATACACCCACATTTTACCAGCTCTCCCATGTTACAGAATGTGTGCCTATTGTAATCAACGAGGTGCAAATTCAGACTTCGGAATTTAGTAAGAAATTACAGAGCAGTAGAAAACTGTTGCCGAGGGAGGCCTAGGAAACGCTGGCGTGAGGAATTGGACACCTTCATGACAGACTGGCCGGAGAAAGCCGCACACAGGAAAGATTGGGAGGTTATGGTGGAGACCTTTGCATAGCAGTGGTACGACATAGGTTAAAAAAAAAGTAGAAACCTACTCTTAGCAATAGCTAAGTTGGTTTATTCCGCGTTCAACCCTCAAGATTTTCTACCCCCTTCCGCGTTCGACCCCTAAACGTTTCCACATTCAACCCCTGAGGGTTGAACGTGTAAACGTTCAACTCAGTACATTGGTAATCTTTTCTTTGTCCAGATTCAACCCCTGGTTGTACTTTTTCAGTAGCAAGGATATAATTAAATTCTAAAATAAACTCTTGTTGTGGTGAGGTTTTAAATTCCTCTCTTCCAACTATAGGATCCTTCATGAAAAACACATCTTCAGTAGTTATACCTTTATTCAAACCCTCACATATTGAATTACTTCTTCAACACAATATATATAATAAAGAACCACAAAAACGATATCAACACTCACCTCTGTAAATAAATTGTCTAACTCACACTGTTTCACTTTACGATTACAACATTTTAGATAATCCGCAACATCACTCTTATTATTGTTAAACACTACATCTCTCGAATAAACAATTCTAAAATCAGAAGGATCCCATATCTTATAACCATTATTTGTAAATCCTACTAAAAGTCCTTTGCTACTCCTGGAGTCAAGTTTCTTTAATTGATAATTATTTTTATAATATGCTAAAGATCCAAAAATGTTTAAATGTTTTAAATTCGGTATTCTATTAAACCACATTTCGGCTGGTGTTTTATTATTTATTGTATTTGCACTTCTGTTAATTAAATAGGCAGAGGTTAAAACAGCTTCACCCCATAAAACACGTGGTAGCTGCATATCAAACAATAACGCTCTAGTTCTTTCCATTATTGATCTGTTTAACCGTTCAGCTTTACCATTTAACTGTGGAGTGTAAGGAATTGTATAGTCAATATTAATTCCTTTATTATTGCAATACATTTTAAATTGTTTACTAGTGTATTCACCACCATTATCGCACCTGAATGTTTTAATTTTTGTTTTAAAATGATTTTCCGCCAAGTTTATATAGTTAATTATTTTAAATTAAAAGTTTATACCAATTAGAACGACATACAAAGATATAATAAATAACTCCCATCAACTCATTTAAAACCCAACTTAATTAAACCCACCCAACTTAACTAAAAACTACAAACAAACTTTTGAATTAATTAATCTAAAAACCTTACATAATTAACTTACAACAAAATTTCAAATTAATTCCCAAACAACCTTATCTTCTAATAAAACTTCAAACACAACAGGTTATGGGCCCAGAACCTGTTGTGGTGAGGTTTTAAATTCCTCTCTTCCAACTATAGGATCCTTCATGAAAAACACATCTTCAGTAGTTATACCTTTATTCAAACCCTCACATATTGAATTACTTCCTCACCACAACAACTCTAACTTAACCTTTACTTCCTAAACTTAAATATTCTATTTAAATCAAGTAACGTTTGTAAAGTAATAAATAGCCATTAAAATACCGTTCTCACGTTTCAGGCTGTATAAACAAACGCCCTGTCTCTACTGATACTATTGACAATAAAATATATTGACTGATTTTAAGGTTAGGACCGCATTCCCTGCAAAGTATTTAAAATTATAAGTAGATAATTGTTTATTAAGACGGCAAACAGGTATAATTCCAACAGAGTAAAATATGAGACTACATACCTAAATAGTTTCATAAATCAGTTCAGTAAATTCGAAAAATATAAGGATTTTCAAAGTCTGTATGACATATCATTCGGCGTGCACGGTCTTAAAAGAACGTAAAAATAAATAAGTATAACATCGTCAAAAAAATAACCGTCGTAACACTATACTATGTTCCATTTCCTACGCTCAAAGTGCTAATAGTGTGGCCCAACCTGTCTATCGATATCGAGGTCAGAAGTATTAGCACTTATTATCGACATACTCTTACACGCCCACCCAACTTCCTATAGAAAGCTTAAACAAATACATGTAAGGGAAGCGTCTTATGAAGATATTCACCATTAATGATAGCTTTACGAGCATCATATAAGAACAGGTTTTAATTGCTGTTTTTGAAGCTGTAAAAATGAAAATAAACAAGATTTATTGTTAAAAGAAATCTTGTTTTGCGGTAAGAATTGATAGTTATAATAGTTTAAAAACGAAAAACTCGATTTCAAAATCTGTCCGAGACTGTAAAAAAATCTGCGATGTACCTAAGCACTTAACATTCTAAAGAAATGAATGACTGACGCAGTAATGCAGTACCACAAGACCCACACATTACATTTATATCTTCAGATTAGTATCAAACATACAGAATGATGGACGTGGATGGACATCGTTACATGGTTGCCTCATTTCGAAACATGTAGTGATTACTTCGTCGCCTTTATCCATGAACCAAATGAAAACAGCGCATTTAAGTATATTAGCAGTTTATCGCCGCGTTAAAGTAGCTGGAAATCAACTGCAAACTGGTTAATGTTTCCGTGGCCGACGGCCCAGCAATTTGTCACTACTCATGTACTATTGCAATCATTAATCCCCAACACATTATTGCAGCCGTTCCGACCAGGAACGTACTTCTTGTTGACACTGATTGGAGTTCCTTTCACGCGCTCAGCGGAAAGAACATGACTTCGCGAACATCAAAGCTGCTACTTTGCAAACAAACAGACGGCCTTTTGAAAAGGGAGCGACGGATAGATTGCATCACGTAAGTTATTAGACGATATGATGAGGGGATATCGACTCTCTTGCATAGCTCGACATGCACGCAGTAATACCCGTTCTCAACGGACATAAATCATAAAGTAAACACGGAAAACAATTAACAGAAAATAACGAACAATTTCACCCGACACGAGTTTAGAGATACCGATCTACCAATCAACTGTCAATTTGAAAAAAGTGTTGGCCTCAATTGCATTTTATCGATACGATTACGCAAATAAGGTGTATGGTCAACTGACCACAGGAGAGGTAATTAAAGATTGCGATTGCATTAAATGATTATGATAATGAAGTTCAATCGTTTATTTCGTTTCCATTAAATTTGCTATTCCCGGTTAGTATATTTGCAGAGTTAATTAAAATCGTGGAGTTAATATTACACGGTATAGAGAGTTTGTTCTGAATAAACACACATAAGTTCTATTCGGTTACGTCATAATTACTTCGCAATTTCGATTATGCCGTGGTAAAAGTGTTAATAACAATGTGTTAGCAAAATTATGTGTTGTAAAATGGGATCATTTATTGTTCTGTGCTATAATAAAAAGCTATTACGTTATAGTTATGCCATCCGCTGTGTAATTAACATTTCTCGTTAACATGTCCAGTTGGTTAAGTTTTTTATGAGGCCACTATGTGTGCATTACAGTCGTTATTTAAATGCGCTACAACGACTTAATTAACGCTTTATTCGTATCATGAATGCTCAGTCGGCATCCATGGGCTGAATAACTACAAACGACAATCGATAAACTGTGCTGCGAAATAAATCTTCTAGTTTGTCTTTCTTGATGTTCGATCGATAACATCGTTAGAGTTATTTAAAACACTTGCACAGCGTAGGTGAACGCCTCGCAACAGTGGAACAATAAATCCTCTGTCGAGTAGCATCGACGAGACAAGATTATCGATAGTTTTGACGTGCGACACTAGCACGCCGACGTTTAATTTTTAATAAATACCCGCTAAATTATACTTTTACGAAACAAAAAGAATTGGAAACTTTTTAAAATTTATGTTTGCAAAACACCTGGCCACCTAGAATTTTATTCTAAAGACTCATAAATAAATTCTTATGTTATATTTTATAACTGGATAGTAACACTATTTTACTGGTTCGATGCTCGGACTGTGTAGGAACTGGTTGTAGCAAATTATACATGTCTCTTTGTATCCGGTGCCTCTTCTTCGCTATAATTTATAGCATCTGCTTTCTAAACCCTACGGTTAGCTCGGCAGACGCTTACATGTTTTAATTCACCGCTGGCAAGCTGGAAGTTTCTTTATAAATTTTAAAGAGCTGCATTGTGATTTTATTTGTTAGATGCTATCGTAAATTGGATGGAATAAAAGGCGTTTGCTGCGTTCAGAAACGTAACTTGGATGTTTATTACAATATTCTAGGGATTTATGTTGAACGATGTGGTCTTTAATAGATTTTTATTCAATTTGATCTTGGTTCTATAGATTCTCAAAACATTTTTATGAGAACTTTTTCAACGTAATTTTACTACCTTCACATTAGTTAATGAATGTCAAAGCCTTGGGAAATTGTGCTTAATAACAAGAAGTCGTTTTATAAATCATTTATAATCGCTAGAATCACAAGACTCAAAGACGATAACAGAAACTATAAATCAGGCACTAACCACTTCATTACAAGATGGCGGGAGCAATATAATTGCATAGAACGCAAGTTTAAAAAAAGAATACGCACAGTCGCGCGTTGTCAAAAAACTAATTCTTGGTAACGCCACAGGCTACTGTCATGCTACTATTTTAGCAATAAAAAGTAGTCATGCAAGCATTTTATCGCTTGTTTAATCTCATAACAAAAAGTTTACCTTTTTTGCACTGTAATATTTTATCATAAGCGTAGTTATTTCATGTCTGGTGTGAGTCTGCGTTAAAGTACGTGTGAGATTGTGCGTGCGATGTGTACTAAGCTTAAAGGTGTAAAAAGTTTGGTAAATGTCAGTGGCCTCATATCTGAACTAGCGAAGCACGACTTCTTGATTTAAAATCATTTAAATTCCGTCAGGAAGAATGTCTCTGATAAAGAATTATGTGAGAATTACAAAATTTTTGGAAATAAGACAGAAATAACTGTTGGATAAAGAAGCATTTTTTGAGCTTTTAAAAAAACTTAAAACTGGTTAAGGAAGTCGCTTCCAATGCCAGTATTATAATATTATAATTGTTTTTAAAGTATATCAGACTCTTGATATTAATTTATGGTCACATGCTTTGAATGCTGCTCTATATTGGTTTTGTTGCGTTTGACATTTCATATTTAGAAAATGACATTTCTAGTAATTTCAAATATCGAATAATTTAATTTTATTATTGCAACATTATCATTAGCATTAATTTTAGAACCAATTTACATAATGCATTATGCTTTAAAAGGGATTAGCATAATAACTATTTGACTGTTATAGAATGACTTAAAACATGTTTAAAAGGTTAAGATTAAAGGTGTAGGTATAAAGTTTAGTAAATAAAGTGTTCCAAGAGATTTATGACTTCGCAAATCAACTTGACGTTTAAACTGTTTGACGTATAAATATTTCTACGTCAAATTGACGTTGACAGGTTACGTCAGTTAATTATATGTGCATATTTTATTAATTAAGTTTTAATTACAACGTTTTTCTATGTAATTGGCCTGCTTAAGTCTGTTTACTTTTAATGGTTTGACTGTAACTGACCGCTTCAAATTAATTTTAATATTTCGATAGTAATTTATGAGTTTGATTAGTTTCCACTTTACACTTAATCTTTTAGCTTAGTTATTGAGTAAAATAGCAAAAAATAAATAATTAAAATCAATTTGTATCGCGTCTAATTATTTCTCATACTTAAGTAAATATGATTTAAACATACCAAATACTACTCAGCTTCCACAAAAAACAAAAAAAAAATAACTTACCAATATTTTATTCAAAGAGTTAACAAAATAATTTTTCTTTCATAGATTTATATACCATAACGAACCATTAACTGTGCGTAACCAAATAGGCTATTAAATGTCCTATTAAATCCACAAAAGTGAGCCATAAACATCTACTCAATCCCTTAATAAACTTTCTCACAACAAACTTTTTCTTATAATACAAAAGATAAAAAAAAAGAAGTCACAGATCCCAAGTCTATAAAGCGTAAAAATATAGCACCTTTAATTATTATTGGTGCAGTAAAGACTCGCTGTCTAACGCGCAAAGCCTGCATTCTTTGCAGCAAAATTACAAGACGGTTCAGTAATAGCGTATCCGTACAACAGGCTACCTGTTTCTTAGCATAATGACTAGCCTAACTGGAGCTTTGTGCTAAGGAATGTTTAGGAATTCTCTATACTGTGCACTTGGCGCAAATGGCTTCTTGTAACGTTCTAAGTTGTGATCCAATCGTAATTGATTAGTTTTGTTGCCCTGTTTTGTTACTTTAAATCTTTCTTTCTGTTGTAAATACGAAGGCCTTGTTGCTCAGGCTTGTTTATTGGCTATAAACTTCAGCGAATTCGCAATTTTGTTTCTATAAAGAGTTGTTCAACACAAAACTTTTCCGTATTTTACGGACGTTGGACATGAAACTTTTGCTCAATAAAATGAAGCCTTATTTGGAAATGGTTTCTGAGAAAGATTGCTATAACAGCTGATATTGATATGCTGCTTATCCTTTAAACAATGATAACTGTTGTATCTTTTACCGTTGTCTTGGAAGAAATGAAAGACCACCACATCCAATTTCATAGACACCGTTAATATCTTTATTCCAGCAATTTCTTTAGACGAAACAAAATAATTCAGCTTTGTCTAAGTATACGTAGGTACTATAAACACAGCTTACACCTCAGCGCAAATCCCGTTTCTATCTTCACGTAATAACACTAATCCTGGCGACTAGAAAATACTCGAACCGCACCCAGCTATACGTTGGCCACGAATTAAACTCTTAATTGCATGTACATTGCCGCTTTACATTCGCCCTCTGATATGTAGTTAGAGGCAAAATGTTAATGGATTGTTACCTTAAGAGGAAACTTTACAGTCGTGGTTCGCTTGTATCCTGGGAAAACGGGGCTGCCGTATCAGAATCCGTCTGACAGAACAATTGGGTTCAGTTAATATTCATGGGATCTGTCAATTATTTTCTCAACGGTTCAGTGTATCGCTATCTATATTAGAGGTTATTGGATGTTAATTGTAGAATTATTCAGTTTTAAATGTGACGAATAGTGAACTTGTCAAAATGTACCTTACATTTCAAACGGCTCTTTATAACTCTTTGTGCTAGTGAGTTTCCAATCAATTCCACTCAATCCTTAATTGTCCTGTTTTTTATTGAAAACAATTAACGTCTGAACTCGCAACTTTAATGATCAGGCATTCGCAGTATGTTGTTAACAATTTACAAGGAGATACGACTGCCATTTTCTTGACACGTCTTTAAACGCCTTTTACGATACCCAAGAGGTAAATTTAAAAAGCCACCGTAAAGAAAAAACGACTGATGGTTTTCTTGCTACGCTCTTTTCTTCATGAACACCGCAAAATCTTAATACTCATAAAATAGTGTAATCGCTTTAAGTTAATTTACAAGGTACTTATTCAGTATATAACCCGTTGATTGCTTGCTGTTGAAACTGTCAGTAAACTTGCTTAACTTTAAAACTCGATAGCGATAAATATATCACATTTTATGTCAACTTGCTTCCTATTTCATAAATCTGCGGATTACCATGGTCGGATAAAAGGAGCTTATTAACAATTTATGATGTTCGGTCATTACTTCCCCTTTGACATTTTATGTCGTTTAGGATATTGTTGCAGACTAAAAACTCGCATGGTATGAAAATCATTCTAAAATGAACCTTTGGAGGTCGTAATAGGGTTCCACCAGTTTCGTGTTCATAAGTAAATTGCCCTGGAAGGCCGCGGAGAGGCGTCACCTGACTGATGGTAATCCGATATCCATAAGATGGTATGCTAAATCGCCGTTGATGGTCAGATGTGTTACTCAGTATACAGGATGAGTACATTATTATATGACTTTACTGTTACCTTGATGACATGATTGTTGGTAGCTATAGTAGTCGTGATTTCTAGCATATTGTTGTGTTATATTGTATGAGCATATTAAAACCTTAATTAATTGTGCCCAGTGTGCTTAAGTAGATTATTAACTAGTTTTAACACAGGGCACCATAAAATAATCATTTCTCTTTAGATTCCGTTAAACATTATTCAAACATCAACATTGCTTTCTTGCCAAACAAATTCATGCAGGTGTGTTTTAAGACCGCAGTACGCCTATTCAAATGAAAAAGTTAGCAACAAAAGTACAGTCAGCACTGGATTTATTCTAAGAGGTTTCGGTGGCGATGTCGCGGTGATACCATCTAGATCGGATCTCCTTGCGTGCCGATCCGATCTTCAAGCCCCTGCTTTAATGAGGCCTGGTGATTCAGTCTCGTGGGAGTGGCTAGAAAATTGTCCGTTTTTATCATACATACGACGTCACTTATGTAATGGCGTTCTTATTATGCACATACATCAGCATCACTTTATCTTTGTTTAGAATTGTGTTTCCTGGGTAGTTGTTTTCTGATGTGTCCGGTGGCATTGGAATAACGGTGGCTGTATTAACATCTGTTGTTTCAAAGGCTGTTGGATCTCACTACAATATTCAAAGTCCCAATATTGTCACTGCTTTTAAGGGTCTCAAAAATAGCTCAAATAAGAAATTAGATATGTATGACGAACAATCATGACTATCAGCTGAGTAACATGAAACAGAAATCACAATTGTCAAAAGTAGTGTTTTTAACGATCAAGGATGTTCACTCTATGTCAAGGTAAGGTTCACAGTGGATGGTAAGAATATTACGATGTCAAGTATAGGGATATAAACTGAAATGTAGATTAAATATCTCAATGTGGTAAAAACAAAATGTTATAAACTCCAATTAACCCGTGAAATTACATCTATTGTCGACAAGCAATATTTGCTTAATCATTCTGATCAATTATTTTAGTGCTCAATCTTTCAGACAGCCTTGATTAAGATTTGATGTCATGTTCTTATTTTGATTGTAACGGTTGTAGCTTGAATTTTAATTTTAGCCAAGATTGATGATGAATAATTGATTTGATTAATAATTACCCTACTTGTGTTTAATTATTAAAAATACTCTTAACGTATTCATTGTGAGATTGGAAAAACAGCTCAAGGATTTCAGCTAACAAACGCTTTAAAAAGAAAATCTTCATGAGTATTGAGTGCAAGCATTTCACAACTGTGAAACAGAAGAAAAAAAAATGAAAACCACATTTGGTAAGACTTGCATATCATACTCATGATAATTATGCAAGTCTTGCCAAATGGACTTGAATTGTTTTTTTTTAGATAAGATAGTGTCCAACTTAACAAAATTAATTTTTAATCAGCATTTCCTTTGTAATCATTATCATGTCCGGCATTGTTATCATTGTAATATCTATTTCGTTATGCTAATCACATCTGCATCTTATTATCTAAGAGCATAATGAAATATTATTCAAATGAGATATTAAACATGCAAGATCTTGTCGATGTTTCTTTGAATCTCTTTGTGTGAATTCAGAGATTTTGTAACATTATGTGATTTTATGTTAAAAAATAGTTTTGTTATTGGTGATAAATTTAGAATTCATGGTGTTTTAATGATGTTAAATTTTTTGTATGTCATTTTGTTTTTTTTTTAATGATTTTATTTAGCTTGCCCTGGTTTTGTTTTTTACATCTCTGCTCTCTGGCAGTGTAAAGTGAGTTGTGTCTTGAATGAAAAATAGCGTTCATTATAGATGTTCGCAGTTTAACCATCGATACCATATCAGAGCGGATCAAATGATATTTTGACGATTTTTTCTTATAATATTAGTACTGTTCTTAATTCAGATCAAACCAATAGGATTCTAAATATGTATATGAAAAGTAAAGATGGATAGATGCTTGTAACTGATATAATGGTATAAAGATAGTTTGAAACCCGAATTTTCACACACATGATACTTTTTATCCTGGTAGTAAAGCCCCGTGAGCCAATTACCGAATTCCATAAAGTCGCGGGCATAAGCTAGTTAATCATAAATTATATTAGGGAAGTAAACTTTAACCTAGCTCATTATATTAGCCTATAAAATTATTACGTTAACGCTCATTCCTTTGAGGCTCCTGGTCTTAGCTTTACTTTAACAACTATTGCTGATATAATTGCTGGTTTAATGGATCTCTTTTGTGCGACCAGTGCTGTGGGCGTTGAAGTGGGTGTACGGGAGCCGTAACAATAACATTTTCTGGTATTCGCAAGAGAGGCAGTTATAACAGTTTCTAGCTTGTTAGGCTCAATTAATATTGCCGCGGAATGGAATGGCAACGAATTTTTGAACGGAAACCTTACAAATCTTACCTACCTACTTCATTTCAGTATGTTGTTGTTGTCGACAAAACAGTCGCTACCATTTAACTCCCTGTCAAAGTAAATTGAACTTTAAATGTAAAATTACGGGTAACAAACAACAACCTAGTCTAACGTTCTCTATTAAAGCATTAAAATATTAGTCCAGTAATTATCACTGTACTAATTACTCCACTTCAGGCTAGTGCTGGCCTTTTGCACTTTGCTATATTTTGTTCATTAAGACAGTGGTCATTAAGTCGGCGAGCTATTGATCATACGTTACATCTCTATTTCACAAATCGGTTATAATTTTACTACTCTGCTGTGCAATCTGCATAGGGTTACCATTCGTCAGGAAATCGCCTGAAATGACAAGAGCTTACCGTTCAGGAATAAGTGTTTGTGTCAGATATAACCAGAACAATTTCAACATTTAATTTTGGTGAAATTGGAATTTTCGATTGACTATTCTTCACGGTTGTATTCTGAGAATTTTTGTTTCAAACCAAATAACATTCATTTTCAAGATGACTGAGTAAACTGTGAAATGGTATTTAATTGTCGAGTCTTTCACTTACCTAAATCAATATTCTGATCGACCTCCTTTCTTTCTTATTCTTTGTTTTTCATTGGAAAATTATAATATTCCTGTCTGTTGCCACCTTGCCAGTACCAATGTCGTCGATGTAGCAGAGTTTAGTGTTATTCTCTAAGGATACAGCTTTGTGTGTTAGCGTCGAAACTACAGTTGTCTTTAAGAATTTTTTTGCGAGACTATCATTATTTAACTAAATTCATTTATGGAATCATCGATAGAGCGAAGAAAGAGTTGAATTTCGATTTAATTCGTGCCTATGAAGAGCCTAGATCAAGAAATGTTTCATCGCTAACCCTAGTATCTTATACATCAGAATCCGCTGACACGAAGACGCTGCAGCGCTGTTAATTTACATCAGTCACGAGCACTAAGCTGCGACCCAATGAACTTTAGATGAAGATGTTACGCAAGCCTATGCAAATCATGAGGATGCACCAAACACAGGCTTTATGTAAACACTTTCACGAACTAATAGAGGCTCTATACGTAATGCAAAGGTAATATAAGGGAATGAATCGTGAGGGTTTTGATTTGTTGCTTTATCTACTCCATCTTTGTTGTCGCTGTTAAGGGTTTTATTATGTAATAAAATACACACTGCATTTTATGTGCTTTTCATAACGGCTTTTCTCTGTACCATGTTTGGTTAATAACTATAGATTGCGAGATAAAGACAGCCGTCTGTATCTTCTTCTAGACAACATGCATTTATCATCATCTCAAAATGGTATTTTCTAAAAAACACACTATTACCAGGAAAAAGTTTTCTATTACCACATCCAATTTTGAATTCAGATTCACTCTCTCTTCTTTAAGTGAATTCACTTCTCAGTATTGTTCTGTTTTAGTTCCAAGAGTTAGGTCCTAACTTTCCTTGTCTGTAAGACAATTCACTCCAACAACAGTGAAATTTAGCTTTAAGCCCTAAACGGCCCTTTTACTGCATATACGTGTAGGAATTTATATTGTTTGTCGTACGTGGAGATAGTATCAGCTGATAGGAGATAGGAGCAACAAGTTCAAATAATCCGACCTGTGCCAGACCCTGTATTTATTGGTGTACTTTCTCATTGTGTGGGCCTCTATGTACGCTTCTTTTGCTTTACTCTTTTCTTTACTCTTAACGTGTACTTTACTTATGTTAGAAGTTTGGTTACGGCTTGGAATAACTTTATTCTTGCTGTTATGACCATTATATTCTCCTATTGTATGTATCTCTTCTTGTTGCAGGCGGATAATCTTTTAGAGTATTTAAGACAGTCATGCCTGCAAATTATTACTTGGCAAAAAACATTTTTACATTTTATTAAGAAACATTCGAGTCCTAAAGCAAACTGCTGTCGAAATCGCACGGGAGTTTGTTAATAAAAGGGAACTTAAATCATGTCAAACAATATCAGTTTAATATCAACCTTTTTCCCACGGGGTAGAGCACGATTTCCGACGCAACGCTGCGAGCGTGTTCTACACCTGTCTTGCGAAGGATCAAGAAACTTTAATCTAGCTCATTACTTCTCGGTTCAAAAACGGCGTATGTTGCCTGAAAAGTGAGTCTACTTGAGGCGTTGTTCTTGTTGTTTAATTAGATCACTGAGATAAAAGTAAATGCCACGTTACACGAGACTCGTTTCTGCGTTCAACACTTCAACTTCCAATATCACGACTTTATTATATTTGAGTTCGACTTTTAGTTCTACATGTGTTTTCTTTTTTTAATTTAAGCTTTGACGTTTACTTGTTACTGATACTGGTTTATTAAACCTGATTTTTAAGTCTTTTCATTATGTTATCGATGAAGTTATTTCGAAACGAGTTATGACTTTTAAAAGCTTATTTATTTCGATTTAATGATCGCGATTGCGCCACTTGATAACATTACAATTCTGCTAAATGGCATTTTCTTACAATTATTTATACCGTCTGTTGTCATAGTAACAAATTCTAGATTATCTTCATCAAATCGATAGGAGGAAGCAGCGCCTGAATGCCAATAATATCTTTTAGCTGTTATCTTTTTAATATCAGTAATCTTTTATCCTAATCCCCGTTGCTATCAAATGCTTCGCAGACGCCAAACGTTTCTGAGATTACTTGTAACACTATAGGGGTTCGTGTGGGAGGAATCCGATATCCTCTCGGTAAAGACTCGAGGAAGCGTAGGCACTTATAATACATCTGTCATTTCCTTCAATCTTGCCTTAGCTCGACGAACGTTAACGTTTAACTGTAGATTGGTCGCCGCTAATCTTGGTTCCTAAGCTTTCTTTACCTTCTAAGGCTTCGAATGTCTTTAATTATTTTCTTCTTTAAATTACTTTAAAATCTTGTTCTTTCACTGCAGAATTTTGATCGCCAGCATCATTGTTCTCCTTGTCTCCTTATCTAGTGCTGAATACTTATTATTACTTTTGTACCATGCTTCTCTGATTTGTGCTTTATTAACATACCTCCATCTATCTGGCTTACTATTTGTTATAGCATCAGGTTTCCTTGATTTCCATTTTATTATTGCAGAAATGGTGTTATTTCTATAAATTTATTACTTAAATCTTTTAACCTCCATAATCCACCTTTAACTCCCCACAATGCATCTTCACTGCTGTATTACGTCACAAAGCAATATATTCGCACTCACGCCGCTTATTGTGAACGTTAATAGATTCACCCGCGTGTGGGCCATTACAATAAAGCATCGATCATTTGGTTGCGCCGGCGCACAATCGCCGCCGTTAGCAAAGTAAATCGAGGGGTGGATGCGGAAACAGATGGAATGATCCGTGATATTGCAGATGTAACGGTGCGGTTAATGGAAGAGCCTTTAGTTTTTAAGGAGTATTAACGTGAAGGGGTTATGAATTTGATAGTGAAGCTTTACTCTTGTTGTATAGACGAAGGATCAAATGATAAAGGTAATGTGCTTAGTTCATCTTTGGTTGGTTTTTGTTTTGATCTATTTTATAGGGAGTTAAGAGCGTTACATTGACATTTCTGATTGATTTCTTCTGTAATCTCATCTATTTTATAACATTTGACAGGCCTCAATTAAGTGTCTTTAGCAATCGTGTCTATACGTTAACGACCAAGCGATCAGCAGAAATAAAAATGGCTGCTAATTTATTGAAATTATAAAGTAAGTCGACAAACGATTCATCATCATGTGTCAAAATGTTTATAATGATAGAATTTATCAACTATTATCTCTGACGTTGGATATTTTATTCGTTAATCATTAGCACTAGTTTTTACTAAATGGTTGTCTAGTAATTAGTCACTCCAACTGACTAGTTGTTATGTTCTTTTTGTTCCTTTTATGTAGAACGTTTACTTCTATTTCGTTTGCTGCTCGTGTTCATTTCGATTTCGTAAATATTTTGCTGAGTGCGTTTCCAAGTAATCTAGTCTTCCTTACCCGTTCTAACTGTATATTGCTCGGCTCATTCCAAACTACCTTACAATAAATCGAAAACATTATCTGCAGAAATGCTCCAAAGGAACCTATCAACATTCATCGGTGTTAGTCTGCCGCCGAACGTGCGCAGGAGTGCACCACAATCCGTTAAGACAATGGCGATGGGTTACTGTTGTTTTACAATACAAATTCCTAACACAAATTACATGTGTGGAGGTTTCCGCAGCCGCCTCCTAGACGGTTTTCATTGTTTCGTGAACAAATTGCCGATAGGTTTCTGAATGATTTCAGTTAGAGCTGCAGCCATATTTCATGCGTATGACGTTTTCAATTTGCCAACATGTTTGTTTAATATTTGTTCGGTCCATAGGCTAGAAATACAATACGTATTTGTTTCTATGGGTCTTTTAAAAGGTTTCTAAAGAGCCGAAGAATAGATAATGTGGCAGTTTCAGGAACTTCATGTTAGACAATTCTTTTGTGTACCGCTTGGTTATTCGTTACTTAATTTCATCTGAATTTATAAAATTTATTGACTAGATGCTTAAATATTTTTCAATTACATTGACTACGTGATTTTTAATGGTCCTCTCCTTAGATTATATTTTATAAACGCAAAGTTTTATATCGATTAAGATCATTAATATTACTTGATTAATATTTTGAACCCTGTGGGGCTATGTAACGTAGAGGATTTCATCAAGTTCCAAGACCAAGTGATTAGCGAGTTGGGTAGTAAAACTAAAGTATGGTTACAGATTATATTAACATTTATCTATTACGTTTTAGTGTCGTAACTTGCATCGTTAGCAAGATAT
This sequence comes from Agrotis ipsilon, assembly GCA_028554685.1. NCBI lineage: Eukaryota > Metazoa > Arthropoda > Insecta > Lepidoptera > Noctuidae > Agrotis > Agrotis ipsilon. The sequence continues at coordinate 2,981,454 of CM052961.1, read as the reverse complement.
TAATTTCCTAAATTGAACATTTTAGTACAGAAATAGAGAAGGCTAGACCGTAGGCCTAAGACAACATAATTCATAGTTTGTGGTACATACTCTTTTTTAATTTAAAGCAGTTAAATCGAAATCCATTAATTACCATGACGAATTATCAAAAGTTGAAAATGTGACATTAATTCTATGACATCCACTTTCTATAAACAGTACATCTAAGCACCATATCTTAGCATCAGTCGAGAAACCGTCATTACACTAATATTTTGTAACACCACAAAATTACCGTGGCAATGAAGACCAATAATTTCTCAAACTTAATGTTCGTGACAAGATTCCAAGACGGTACTAATAGGATTACGAGAAACGTCAATGTGCCCTACTATTCGTAATTCATCGTAATACTGTTAACGGATTATGGATACGGGCCGTAATCAAGGCAAACCGTAATCGTGTGTCGGGATAAAGGCGTTGATTTATACAAATTTTTATATGGTTTCCATATAAATGATGTGATTATTATGACCTATTTATGACCAAAGATTATGATCCGGTGTATAATAAATTTAGTTTTAAAATGTCTTTAGCTTTGTCGTCTTTTTTCAATTTTGATATTCCTGTTTTATTTTAACATCACCAATGAATTGACTTATACTATGGAGTTTAGCGTTCACATCATACTAAGAATACCGCTAGTCTGAGTCCGTACTTATCTACGCTTACGAACATAGGCGATCTATCAAACGATATCCTCTAGTTTGTCACTTACACGATAGCCTCTGATCACAGTTATTTAATAAAGCGATTACTTCTTATTCATGTTTGGTTACCATGTCTTTCTTACATATTTATTACTATTCATTAACATTTTCTTGCCCTCATCCCAATGTACTTATTTCTTCTTCCATAGTTCTTTATTTTTCATTTGATTTAAACAGTCCATTCGTTGTTTTCTTTGGATAAACTTCCTTATTCTTATTCGTAGCCTTTTTGCGAAGACTTCCTCCAATTATTACCGATTGCAATTTTAAACTGTAAATCATATCCTTATCAGAATTCAATGTACATCCATAGCGTGTTCAACAAATAGTAATTCGTAGTCCCGTCAAATTTTATGTCGTTTCGCCAGGGGGCCTGCCTTAGACATCCCTTTAGCATGCAAATACAACGCGTGACAAATTAAAGCTACGTGCTAGCAACGTTGGCTTCGATCCAATGTCTATAACCTAGCAATAATGTTAATTGTGAAATGATTTATGAGAACGATAAAAGAATGTGCAATTGTGCATTCCTTTATACGAGTGTAGAGAATCGTTTCCTAGTGAATGGTAATGGGACGCATGATGGACTCTGGAATATATAAATCTAAGGTTTTTCTTTGAACAATACAAATTGGTTGGCATAAATTTTGTCATACGGAATTTGTTCAAGTTTAGTTTCATCCAGAACACCACTCACGATCCTATCTTGATTACAATTTACAACAGCAACCATTAGAGCTTCTCCCTTCTGTGTAACAATTCCTTTCTACAAAACATTAGCACTTATAAAAGTAAGTTCATCCGTTAGCCGTATCATTGCATTATCTTATTTATTGTCGTCTCCGCCCACAAACTTAGATGTTGCGTTAGAGTTTTAACGATTTCTCATGATTTACCCTGTCTTCTGAATAGCCTGTTAATACTGGGTCTACTTTTTGCACTGACTTGCAACCGGTCAGGACCGCTTCGCTTGTTTTATTGCACCTATAAACCACTATAAATAATTTCACTTAGAACAAGCGCCCATTACAGACAACGCCTTAAGACTTTTTGCATAAAAATCAAATAGCTCCATTTAATATATGAAAAGTTTTCGCTTCTTTGTTTGTGTTGAACCGCGTGGGATTATGAGCAGGTGATACATTCATTTGCAGATCTGCATAGAGCAAGCCCCTTGCATCTGTATTAAAAATAAACACTATAGTATTGTGTTAATAAGAATTTATTTATGTGAGAATATTAACTGGTATGTTGGTATTGTAGCAGTTTCATAATTTGTCTCGAAGAGATATGTCTTCCGCTAGGAATATGCTGTCACACTTTTTATTTTTACAGTGCTAGGAGTTGTATGCCTAAGATGGGTTAGTATTTATTGCATTAAGTCATATGAGACACTAAATCGCATAAGTAATAAGCGTGGACTAATAAATCTCTCAAAATGTACACTATCCTGATGTTTGTTTTGTACTGCGTATATTTAAAAAGCCTGCACGTGTAGAGGTTTCTATGGAAACTATAATTGTAACTTTGTTACATTGATTTACAATATGCGCTTGACCTTAATCGTAATTAGAATTTACAGTGCTTGCAAGCGAAGGAGTATTGTCCTTTGTTATGTTTTCAGAATCAAGTGATGTAGGATTTAGGAAGTGTGCTTACGAAACTTTGAACATAATAGTAGGATAGTTTATGCGTGCTCTAATTTCGATTATATGTAGCCTGAAGTTAAATTATGAAATGTCGTGCAAATGTCTCTACATTGTGTGCAAGTACTAGAAATTGAAAATACGCATTCACGCGTAAAACCAGAAACTCACAATACTGCGGATGAAGTATTACGACATGAAACCGCTAATGAACGCTTTACCCGTTTCTTAATGAAAACAGAACCTTAGAAACAACACGTACATTTAGAAATAAACTTCGAAGTGCTATTATAGAAGAGAGACATCATAAATTCGTCTTTGTTTACAAAGTTCACTGCCGCAAATGCTAGCAATGTGGATCCATACATTTGCTGAATATCACCTACAAACTATCTGCCTATAAATTCCAATATAATGTAGACCCCAAGGCTTTGAGGTCTTAAGCTTCGCAACTATATATTGACCGGGGTATCAATACAAATAATTTATGCGACACCATTTATTTTTCTGCTTTAGCTTATGGGATTTCAATGATTGTAAATTGCATTAAGATATAAATGATATTGTAAAATGTTCCCAAGGCTGTGCCTGTTTGCTTAATCGTGAGAATTGGTGATGCGCTAACTATGTAGTTTGTAATCCGATTAATGTTATCTACTTCTGCAACAGAAAGTCTAACACTGGGATTTGTTGGTAGCCTGTCATGTTCACTTGTAAAATATTGTTCGAACTGAGACAGCTGTTACTACCTAAAATTTTGAATTGATAACTTATTGAGTGACGTAAAGTTATTAATCATTGCACGAGCAGTCGGGTACCCTTCAACCTCCACGGTTCACAGATCGCAATTCAACTACCAGTTTCTGACCGATCATAAAGTTTTAGTATTTATTGTGCTAGAATTATCTTTCCAAAACTTTTCTGAGATATTACGTACAAATGTTATTTTTCGATTCTAGATTATTTTGCGTGGCGCTTAAAAGCATTCTTCTGTTAAATTGACTACTGTGATATCAGCATCTGCTCTTCACAGTTTATCTTTGGCAGATCCTTCCAAGGCTTTACTGTTATTGCATTTGTGCGATAAGTAGCACCCCTTAATGCATTTGTGATATTTCTAGAAGCTTCGAAACTAAGTCTTATGAATATCTTATTTATTATAATTTAAATCCCTTGATCACAAATATTCGCATTACCATCAATACGGTCAGAAACATTTGCGTTAATCCTACTCGTAGCTGTTATTACGAATGTGAGAATGAGTTTGTTCCACTTATGGCTCGGCTATTTAACGGAGTCGATCTATTTTGAATTTTGCATCAATATAGTCCGTTTTAGAGCGATAAACATTCAATAAACTAAATCGAAGTATAAATAAAATAGAACGAGTATCTTGCCTATTTCAAGAAACTTAATCTTCGTGAGCAAATCCTTGGACAAAAGTTTCATCATCATCATTAACTTGGCTTATAGCAGTGTAAAGCTGGTTTATTATAATTTTAATCCATCTGTTACAAGCGTTCCTATTACCATCAATAAGATCATAGATACTAGCGTTAATTTGTAATAAACTTGATGTGTTTTTACTATCGCAATCTTGCTTGTCAGTTTAGTGTCAGCTATCCCTTGGGAACTGAGTTGGAGATAAACTTCGATTCGTATTACACTGTGTTGCAGATTTATTATCTCATTTGTTTTGATTTTATTGTTCTGTTACGTTTCTATTGTTTGTGCGTCAGTAGACCGTTGTTATTTCATTTGTCTATAACCGACTGAGTGAAAACACGTGTAGTTATTGTTCGTCTATATCGCATGTGGGTAAAAGTGTTGTCGGATTTGCTATTGTATTTCGAGGTATTGGTTTCTTTATTATTTTTGACAGGACATTTATTATAGTTTGGGCTTTGGCCTAGTGATACTAACGGCCGTGTTATATTTATTTATCATTTGTATGTTAGTTACCACTCCTAATACAACAATACTTTCCTGGTTATCACTATAAAGTTTATATTAAATGCATGAGTGAGTTATGGAGTGTAAGCGAATCTTAAAAATATCCATCTCAAGAACATGAGCAGCGGGATTAACAGCTTTACATGATATTGTATTAAGATTAACATTTTCATGCTGCAAAGCTCATTGTTTTGATGCTCGTGGGCGATGCACGTTGGGACGACATGCTGACTCTTTGCATAATTATTTTTGAGAAATTGTGCCGTATTGTCTCGCACATCTTCAGTTCTTTTACGTGCACATAACCTATGGATTTAAATTATATTTTAGGTACCCCCAAATATAATTTTGTGGAATTCCTTACCAGAATCTGTATTTCCTGATAGCTACGACCTTGCAGTCTTTAAGTCAAGACTGAATACGACACTTCTAGGCAAGCTTGCTTCACCGTCGACCACATCTTCGCTTACCATTAGGCGAGCTAGTGGTCAAACACGAGCCGAAAGAAGATGTTGATTGTTCTAATAGTGATTTTCTTTTGTTTCAGTGAGATGGCGCGGTGGAGAGCGCTCCAGCATGTACGATCAACGGCTTGGCTTGTTTTCTTCTGCCTTCTGCAAGTGGCGAGGGCAACGCCCGGTAAGTACCATTATTTACTGAAACGACAAAGTCACTGCTTGCAGAGGTTCATCGACATTTATTTGGCAGGATGGAATTTTAAAAACACTTTAATGAAAGTATAAATGGAAGAAGGGGGAGTGGGGGCTTTTCCCACCTCTGAGACACCGTGGGCTGCAAAAAAAAAGAGGTTCCGAAAAATTGAGGACTGTTCCGGCACTAGGCAATGATAGTAGTATGCAGTTTCTGTATCCTGAGTGGCAGTCATCCGTACCAGGTTAGGCCTGATCTTTATGTCTTTGATCTGGACATAAGGCCTTGCAGCCACAGACATACGACTATCCGTGTGTATCTGTTCACCTAGGTTATGAACTACCTATCTGTGCACGAAACCATGCAAATCCGTGGAGTACTTTTTGAGCGTTGTAAAAGAGACATATTATATTCTTTAATCTTTCGCAAACTTTTGCATTTATTTGGAACACAAGTTGGAAATTAGATTGCTCAGTTTTTTACTTTGTATATTTATTTATTCTGAATGCGATATTCCTAGAAACGTCACTTATTTTGTTTAGTTGTTTGAACTGACGTAGTAAGGAAACACTCAATAACAAGATCAAATCATTAATCGTGTTTGTTAACAAATAAATCAATACTCCATTGTATAGTATTTACAAATAATGTCCGTTGAATGGACCGTGTAATATAATAACGTCACCGCCTCAGTCATTGAAACTAAACGTATCCAGTGAGGCTTGTCCAAATCACTTGTATGGAATGTCATTGACTCGGAAAAGTAATAAGCGTTTGGCAGGATAAGTATTGTGTTTTACATCCTATTTTGGGAGCTTAAGGCTGGTTTTGTAAAGAGCAAAGGTCAAAAATGTTTTTTTTCTGGTTTTGCTGATGTGCCTTAGCTATAGCTAACCTCCAAGTGTTCCATGTTCGAAATCGCTGTGGCGGTCGTTTTTAAACCACGAGCTTTATCGACAAAAATTGTAACCATGCAATCACAATGTGATTTGATCAATATGTATCGAACCATTACCATTTTTTATAAAAATCCGCCAAAATACTTCGCCAAAATCTATGGCATAAATATTCCTCTTTTTTGGGGTGTTATCATCAAAATTAATCCTCTCTTGGTGGAGCGGAAGGGGACTGCCAGACTCTTACCTACTGGCTAAAAACTGTCATAATTATGACTTGATTTACAGAGCCATTTTATGCTTTAAAGACAATCCCGCGACCTCATCGTACCTTACAACTTGTAAATTTTAAGTTACAATCTTCCACAAACTTTAAAGCCTGATTGTGTCTAACTACAGCCCACAAAAGCAAATGGCGCCACAACTATTCCCGTAAAACAACCACACCACGTTCCCATTAATTTATTTACAACAAACACAGTATTAATTGCCTAAAAGCCTGAACGAACGATTTACAAGAATTCTAACGTTGTTCGAAACGGTACTAACAGTATTTTCTAATTGGAACAAATACTTATAAGGATAGCTCCAGTTTCCTTTAGAGGGTCTAAAATATATGTGCTTATTAAGATCATGTGTATAAGTACTAATTAACACTGACTTTTATGGTGGATATTTATATGTACCTATTATTACGAGGCATGCGCATTGCCTAGTACTTACAAGGAAATTAAGTGATTGATTTTCAGACTTACTTAAATTTATGTAAAGTCTAAAATAACCTGGCAGTCCCTTCCGCCCTGCCCGGAGTGGGAGGACTTTTGGGGTATTTTTCGAATTTTATGAGACTATGATCCTAATATTTGAAACTAATTGCTGAAATACGTACCAAGATTTAAATAATGTATACCTAATCAAATAGGTTACCTTTCTAATTTTACTTGCAAACGGTTTAGATTATATTACCAGGCAAATAGTTATCAAAACATAAATGCAAGTAAAACCACGCGAAACAACTAGTTATAAGCAATATCTTAATGACGAAAATCTTGAAAATTAATAAATGCGTTACGAAGCTCCTAGACGGTGTAATAACCACATAGTTAGATCAGGATTCTGTAAGTTATTTATTATTAAACTTACTAACTTTACGACCAATCTTAAAGTATCCTTAACTAGTAAGTTATTTATTAATTTTCGTTATAAAATGAGGTATGGATGGATATTATATTTTATAGGTCCGTATTTTATTAGCCGATTTAATAGTGCTCACAGATTTCTTAGCTATTAGCGATGTAATGATTAACTAGGCGCTATTAACTTGATTGCGTTTTTCAATAACAGGAGAGTTAAAGAATATTGGTTGTTTAATGACTTTTTAGTAATGAGTTATCTATCTATCTTCTATAACATAAAAATGGATCGCAAAATGTGTTGCTAAGCTCATAACTCGAAAACGGCTGGATCGATTCGGATAATTCTTTTTTGTTGTGTTTGTAACCGTCGGGACCTGGGTTTTAGAGGACTTCCACCCGTGCGAAGCCGGGACGGGCCGCTAGTTTTTTAATATAACTGCTGTTGTTTTTTATCTGGGTTATGGTTACTTTCTGCCGATATTGGCCGCCGAGGATGAAACCTGGCGACCGACTATTTGTGCGCTCATAATAAAGTTGGTAATTTTTTTATGGTCCAGCTGAAAGGTGTTCACTACCCCTGGTAAAGGTCGCATCCACTTTGATTAATAAATCGATTAATAGACTATGTTATTCATAAAATACGAATTGAGTTTATGTCAAGTAAGCACTACAATACAAAATCTAACAATTCGGCACGTCTATCCATTCCGATATCTCGAACAGGCGCACTTCGATGTACAGTTACCATTATCTCTGTACAATTTAATGGGAAATGGAAAGGCAACGTTTGCAAAACCTAATTAATTGTTCAAAGGCCTAACGAAGCTAAGGTCTCGTGCACCTGTCGATATTCTTATTTATTACTGTTTGTTTCATGTGAGAGCAGGGCCGTCTTTAATAGAGGCCCGGGCGCTTTAGGGTTTTGGGGCCCCATGTAGGATGCAAAAAAGCTAAGTAAATCGAACTAGCGCACCACCTCGGGTTCCTAAGGTTTTGATTTGACTGTTCATCTAACTTCTAACTAATATTATAAAAGCGAAACTTTGGGTGTATGGATAGATGGAATTTTGTTATTCAATTACGTTAGACTGGGTGAACGGACTATAATGATATTTGGCTCAGAAATATGAGGTTACAATCTGGAATATCACATACGATTCAGTTAATCCGAGTACTAGTGTCCCAAGGGATAATTTTCGAATTACACGCGGGGATAGCCGCAATAATAGCTAGTACAAAAAATAAGTAACTAATGACGTATAAAAATCAACAGAATCATAGAAATGAATGTTAAAAATCAACCTCGGCAAGTACGAAAACTGTAGAACCCCAATGGGATTAGGTAGGTTTTTCTTTGGAAGCTTTCTTTATGATATCAGCAGGAACATGGGACCTTACAATTGCGGTGTCCTTAGCATGTTCCCAAAGTGCCCTGTTAGAAAGACGGCCCTGTGTGAGAGTATTTGCTTATTCTATCTCTGGAACTGCTGGCTTTGTGCTCGGTCTTATCTTAATGTATTGTGTTGCGTTTCCACGGTGATAAATGTGGGATTAATGGTCTAAAGATTTGTTTTACGATGTGCTAGGAATACTGGGAATGTAGGAAAAAGAGTGTTTGAAAAATGGTTTTATGGTAGTTAGAGTATGTAATTGAGTAATTTGTTTGTAGAAGAAAAAGTCTTTGCAATGTTTTATGAAGATGTTACAGTTGGATTGTTATTCTGTGATAAATTAGCTATGTGTTAATCATCTAATAAATATTCCTTTGTATTGTTTCAGGTCCATGTGAAGTGGAAACGGGCCAGTCTAGCATCATAGTTGATATTGAAGAGAGTAGAGGAGATCGTAAGTAAAAATAATTATTTCGATTAAGTAGGTACTTTCCTCTTTTTCTTTCTAAGCAAAATGTTTAACATTTTTGAAACATTAATCTCATCTTTAAACGAGCAATAGAGAGAAAACTATCGCCTAAAGAATGCCACTTAGATTACTAGACCCCTTACAAAATAGGTAGAGCAGCTCACCTTATCTTTTTGTAAATAACTAAGACCCTTATACTCATACCCCCAATGTTTAATTTCAGAGGTGAACCAAAGCACAGTCCCGGCTCAGTTGCCAATAGTCGGGGAGCCAGGAGTAGACGTTTTACTGTCTACAGTATTTCCTAAGGGCCCCACGTTGTTCCAGCTCGATGGAAAAAGATTGCAGCTTCTACAACCTCTCGACAGAGATGAGGATAACTTGTCGCATATGGTGTTTCAGGTATTGTGAATTATTGTTTGTTTAATTGTGAAATGGATTCTTCTAAAGTAGAGGTTGGTTATGTGGTTAATGTCTCCCTAATTGTTGTGAATCGGCTCGAGCTAATCAAATAAGTTGGCTTACTGTCTAATCAGGTCAACGGAAAGCATTAAAAGCGACGACATGGTCTTTTTACATGGTATTTTCTTTATCGTGGTGAAATCATCAAATGGGTCCTCCTACCCATATTGTCAGACGTGTATTAACTAAAATCGACGGCGATCCATCAATAGCCCTTTAAGTTTAAGGGTCACGGTTGCCTAATGAGACAGTCCTGCGACCCTGGCAAGCTTTGGCCCTCTAAGGGACCCCGTCAGTTTGCAGGGTCATAGCTCTTTCCGAGCGGTTCAAGTTAATGCGCTGTTGATAGTGTTATTACTCGCTTAATGGACCATTAACTATTATTATAGAATTAGTACAACATTTTCCATTGACAATGGCAAATCAATGAAAGAAGATAGGCAGCTTGGACTACTTTCTTTTGCTTGTGGTGATCTTCTTTTGATGCCACCACCCATAGATAAGATACTAAAGCCGTTTATTATGAAAATTGTTTTTCAATTTACATATCTAAAGAATGTTGAGGCTACTAGTTTTCAAAAGTCGGCCGATGAAGTAGCCACAGGTCGGCTTTTGATGCTTTAAAATTTATGCAAATCGAACCATATAGCACGGCATACTAAGCACATAATGAGTTGCACGCAATCTTGTTAGATAACGCGATAAAACGTGTGGACGGTCGATTGAATAATTTAAACACACATCTGTGAGTGTAGGTTAACGATCAAGAAACTGTTACACAATAAATAATAATATATGCTATTTCTTATACAGTTCCCACGGCCAAAAACTTATTGTCAAGACATCCATATAGAAGCGATTATTTATCATTGTTAAAATAAATTTTATCTATCATAATCATCTTATGATAATTTGTCATCCAATTTATTTAGATCTTTAGACACCTCATAGGTAGCCACTTAACGTTTTTTAACAATCAATTTTCGACTTAACAGTTTTGGATTAAAGTTTAATTTAAGTTTGAAAGAAATTAACTCGATTAATGTATAGCCTAAAGCTAATTTGGTAGTTATTAATCTGTGTTAGTAGTAATTTAGGTTGTTATAAATGGGTGTGTGTGCAGCTGGTTTGCGAGGTGAAAGCTATGAAGAAGCGGCGAACGATACCTGTCTGTTATTTCTACAGCTTTGGGCCAAAATCTATAGAACGAACTTATTCTTATAAGCTTAGTCGAGTTACGATTCATCCGAAAATGAACCTTGTCAGTAGTTGAGTTTGATTTGCATATCCTACAGATGACTCTGTCAAGTGTGTCATACTGATCAAGTGTGAAATTTTCCAAAGTAGGGTCACTCTAAGAAAAGAGTTTTCAGACATGTAGCGCAACGCCAATGGCTCTGCTATGACAAATAATACCGAAAGGGATTTAGAATCGTTCTTGGTTGCATCCATCACTGCTTTATCATAAATTTGGTGGTGATGATGGACAAAGGATGACTAGGTCTTCGATTTATTTTAGGCAAACATAACCAGCCCTTAGATCTCCTGAAAGCTTATTGATCAAGACATATTCTATTATTGTTTGTACCGCCTTATCCATTGCATTGGTGAGAGAAAAGTCCTCCCTTTTCGTCTCATGCTCAAGCAATTGAGACTTATACTGGTACATTTGATACACACCATCTGTAACTGTGTTTTTTGCAAACCAGAGATGAATAATTTCCATCGAAACAAGCTGAAAATTGTTGGATTCAGAGTTAGAACTTGTGTGATTTAATGCGTAGTAAAAGTAAATTAAAAAATTACTGGCATGTAGGGTTTTCAGGCACCTTAGATTCGCTGCATTTTTTCGAGGAGAAACCGAAGGTACAAAGTGTTCATCATCGCTACGGTTTTACCCGACTCGTAATTGTAGGATAGTTATGATGAGCTTCTCAAGCTACCAGGTTGGTCTCTGGAAGTGCTTAAAGAAGCCAGACCAATTACTGCGCCTCTTTTTCATCACGAACAACAGCTCGCATCAAAGTGGTACTCTATCACGCAGATCACAGGTGTCCAATCAGTTCGAAAATTCTTTCGCAGCCATTATAAACTCGAAAGTTCCTATGCGTTAGGAGTCATTAAGAACAGATTAACACATTTAGTCCGACATATTCAATGATCAAAATATTTTTTTTGTTTGGCCTTTCGAACGAATTTTTTTATACACATTCGCCCATGACACGAGCGTGTACACCAAACATTGTCAAGTACTTTTGCTATGTTATATGAACAATTGCTATATTTGTGTTATTCTAAGAACTAAACAATATAAATTAGCGTTAGATGTAAATTCCTAATGGGTTTGATTCCCATATCGGGTAGTGCTATTAGGGATTTGTCATAAGTGTTTGTAAGTATCAGCCGTAAAGTTTGATGTTTTGCACAAAAGGTAATAGGCTCCTGTGTTTTGCATGAGAGTCAAATATAACTGGCCAAATGTGGGTGTGAATTTAAAACAAGAAAAAAAAATTGGCAAAAAAGCGAATGCGTTAAAGCTACTCCAGATTTTTCAGAGCTGTTTCTAGTTAAAAAAAATCGAATAGTTTTTGCCCAGTGATACAAAATGGTACCTTCGGTTAAAAACTTTTGGGATTATAGCAGTGATATTTACGTTAATCTGTGTTCAAAGTAATTTGTGTTAATTTATAATTAATGGTTGTATTTGCAGCTGGTATGTCAGGTGAAAGCGACGAAGAAGCGGCGAACGATACCAGTGATAGTAAGAGTATCGGATATCAACGACAATGCGCCGGTCTTCCAAGGAACGCCGTATGAAACTACTGTTTCTGAGGTAAGCTATTCATTTTGATACGTATACTCATTAAAATAAAGTTGAATTGGCTATTTGACTAAAAAGTTATAATTAGTCCGTCATTTCAGTTAGATTTATCAAAAAATATTCGGCCCGTATTTTTTGTTTTGTAACGTAAACCAAAATTGACCGATTCAAGCGACACTTTCAAAATTGGCAACATATTTTCACAATTTATATTGAAATCGATGCGTAACAATATCTTGGTAAAATAATTGGTGATTCATAGATTGTACAAAAGAAAAAATACGTGAACGTTATTTTTCATAACTCTAATATCGGACTAATTAGATTTGTAATTTATTGATTAAAACAAATAGCCAATTTCGTGTTTTACAAAATGGATTCTGTAGACTTGTAGTGGTTTTAACTATTACCTACTTAAGTATTTATTTATTTGCATTAATATTCCATTAAGATGAAATATAGAAAACTCTTCGTATTGATATTTTGACCTATTAGCAACCGTGTGAAAAAGTAGATGACGTGGGAATACTTGAAATTAACTGGCGAAAGGCCATAAACTCGTTTTGAAAAACCTGATATTTAACTTGACGATTAATCATATTTAAATCGTTTCTCTTTTGTGTTATTTAGAAGACTTTCAATAAACTTTCCCCCCAAAATTACTGCAAAATATTTCCCTATAATTTAAAATGAAAAATAATTCAATTTAATTTCAGCTGATCCCAATCGGTACCACGATATTCGACGGCATCAAAGCTGTAGACCTCGACGCAGGCGTCAACGGTCTAGCAGAATATTTCATAATACCAGGAGATAATGCAACTATAGAGGCAGCTAATGCCGTAGACGGCTATGGAAGCTTCGCGATACCTCTGCCTCATCAGGGGCAGGTCACAGTCAATAGAAGCTTGGATTACGAGCGCACGCAGAAGTATCTAGTCACTATCCTTGCTTCTGTAAGTATGTTTTAAATTCTATTGGTACCAGGAAATAAGTTATTGGAGGAGGTGAACGTAGTGGATATTTTATTGATATCATTGCCTCGAGAGCAGGTGATTTAATATGTTACTTGCTCAGTAAGCATCACAGAGATTAATTGGTACCAGGAGATAAGTTTTAAGAGGAGGTAGATTGTTCGCAGTACCACTCGTCTAATTGGGGGACAGGTCAAGGTTAATAAGAACTGTTCCTTGTTTCTGTAAGTATTTTAGATACTTTATAGGTACCAGGAAATTAGCTTTTAGAGGTGGTGGACGCAGTCGATATTTTCTTGATACGACTTCCTCTTGCAGCAGGTGATTTATTATCCTTGCTCTGTGAGTATTACTGAGATTAATTGGTACCAGGAGATAAGTTTTTAGAGAAGGTAGATTGTGTTGGCGGTTTCGCGGTACCACTGCCACTGGTCTTATTGGGGACAGATCAAGGTCATTAGGAAATGCAATTAGTATCTCAGGAGACTTTAGTGGTAGGTGTTGGTACTAGGAGACTAGACTTTAGAGGAAGTGAGAGCAGTATTTATCCTGCTTGCTCTGCCTAATCAGGGGCAAGTCATAGTCAACAGGAGCTTGGATTACGAGTGCAAGCAGAACGATCTAGTATACTATTCTTGCTTCTGTAAGCATGTTTTAGATTCAATTGGTACCAGGAGATAAGATTTTAGAGGATGTGAATTCATCGATGACCAAACGGGTAGAGGTAGTGAGTATCAGGGGCAAAAGTCTTACTAGATTTATCAAGAAAATTTTAGGACGCCGTATCATACTAGATATTTTCAAAATAATGAAGAAAAAGTACCTAATAGTTCCTCTTTTTAATTTAGAAGATAATTCATCTTTGTGCTTTTACAGAAACAAACTGACCATTGTCAAAAAAATTAAAATTCTTGACTATAATTTCAGGACCGTGCCCGCGATACAAAGAGACGTCTATCCAGCACCACTACTTTGACAGTTCACGTACAAGACGACGATGATCAGGACCCGTCCTTCATATACAAGGGGTGTACACTCCACGAGGGAGCTTGCTTCAATCCGGAGTATACCAGTTTTGTAAGTATTATTGGTAAATCTAACTCTAAAATAGATTAGAAATTGAGTCGGTAGTAACTACTCAGTACTGGGTTACGAGCTTAGAAGTGTCTATAAGTTTCTGAAATAAACAAGACAAGGATAGCAAACCGGGATTTTTACAGAAACTGTTACACATTTCTTAATACCTTCGCTCTAGGTATTTGTGTCGTGTTTATCGTGGCTGAGTTTATAATCATTTAAACTTGCATACACAAATACCCAGAACTGGACCAATTATTTTTAGATGAAACAAATATTTGTTTCGTACGGGTATTGAACTCGATACGCAGGGCAGCAGTTAATCGCTCATCAGGCACTCAATGGGCATGCTGACAGCATCATTAGGAGCGTCCACACAGAGCGAGCAGCCCCGTGAGGCATTTGCTTCGCGCAGCAAATACCTCGTGAATCTGCTTGCTCTGTGTGGAGCCTATTGTTTCTCGACCGAGGCAAACAATATACACGAGCAAAACAAAAGCCGACTCTGGATTGCTCGGGCGCTCGGTCCAGCGGCAGCGCGCCCTCTTTCCTCGGCCGAGACACGTCCACACTAACCGAGCTGCTTCGCGCGGCAAATGCCTCGCGAGGCTGCTCGCTCTAAATAAAAAATACACACCTAATAAATTGCAAATTGTATTAGTCTGGCAGTAAGAGTTTTGAAAAATAATGGATACGTATCTTCTGTTTGTTAAATTAATGCATACATATTAACAAAGATATAACGCATCAAAATTTGAGAGTGGGGCTCGTGACGTCAGAAGAAGTAAGTGTAAAATGCACTTGCTTGTTACGTTTTGGCGATTTTGCTTTACGTAACAGGAGAAAAATACGTTTTTGATAATCTTACTGATGGACTTATTACATTTTTTCAGTCAAATAGTTCAATACCCTATTGATAAAATCCTTTACTAAATAGAACCTATTTCTCAATCCCCAGGTAAACAGCGGCGTCCTAGCAGGCATCCTAACAATTGAACCAGAGAAGATCCAAGCGGTAGACATGGACACATTAGACGCCCGGATCAAGTATACCATCGACAGTGGAGAGCCAGACTCCTGGGCTACGTACTTCGCGATAGATCCCAATACTGGTGGAGTGAGACAACTCGTGCCGGTTGATACTTCCATTGCTAAGAAATTCCAATGGTCATAAGGGTAAGTGAAATAAAGATATAGCAGATATAAGAAGGTATTTTAAGGATACGGCGTCAATAGTGGAGAAGCCTGATTTTTGGGCTCTTTGACGCCGTTAGTTGCATCGAACGGCATGCTCACGCGCATCTTACTATCGTTCTAAAGTAATTGAGTAGGTAATCTTCTGCCCGTAAACCAATTAAGTATTTTTAGTTGGTGGATAATGTCTTTTTTTTCAATTTTTCTCCATAACACCCGAAATTATTATGGTATCTCAATCGAAATCCGGTTCGGTGTTCTTCGATGTGAGCTTGAGATTGAACATCTTTAAAACACAAACTAGTTAATTTGGTAGGTCGAAGGACTCTGATTTCTGATCCAGTCCAGGATTTGGATGGTCTGAGATCAAGCTTACGATTGAGATACATTGCAATATTTAGCATAAATCATATTTTTCATAAAGTTCAGTTGAGGTACAGTATCAATGACAATTTATTCAATCTTTTCAGGCGGAAGAAGTAACAGAAGCCCGTCGGTTTACAACAGCGAAGCTAACAATAACAGTACGTCCAGTAGACGCGAGCCCGCCCGTCGTGGCCGCGTCCTCTGATGAGGGAATGGTGGAGGAGAACTCCGCTAAAGGAACAAAAGTACTTGACGCCGACGGCAAACCTATTAGATTGACTGTTTCGGATCCTGATTTAGTAAGTAACCCTTTATAAATAGTAGATAAATGTTGTTAATTATCAACATTTAGGTACGGTAGAGTTGGTGGCCAAGTGCGAGCAGTGGTGGTGCAGTGGATTCGGCCCCGACTCACGAGTTGTAGGCCGTGGGTCCGAACATAGCCAGGCGCATTACTTTGTGTAATTTATTTCATTACGTCTGCTCTCCAAAGGGCGAAGGAAAATATAATGAGGAAACCGGCATGATTATGCCTTTTTTATTTTTACGTGGTAAAATCATCAAATGAGTCCACCCACACAGGGCAGACGGGAGGTGCTGTCAGACCTGTACTGACAATAATCCACAGTGTCCTATAAAAGCCTTTTACTTTCCGGGGCCACGATTACCTGATAAGGCAGACCCGGGAGAAGAAATTATGAGCACTTCAAGTCAAAACCTTTAAAGCTGCTAGCTTCTTCGAAGGCAAGTTATCAAACCCTTGTCTTGTATGTTCCAGGGACCCGGAGATCCAGTACCAACATACACTTTTGAACTGACAACAAACTTCTCTTCGATATCGACAAAGATGGTTTCCTAGTTGTCAGCGACGAAAAACTCGACCGAGACCCACCGAACCCAGGCAAATTTAGATTCCAGGTAAGTCTATATTCACATTTGTACTACTGATTTATTATAAGGAATCTTCTACCTTGATGTCCAATAACTTGGAAGTTAGTCCAATAGGAGACAAGCATTTTAACCATTTCCATACTTTAGACCACAGAATACTTAATAGTACTACGTACAGATGTGTCACTTCACTGTGAAACCCGTCCACGGTGCGCCCGCGTGTGTTCTCAGTTTCATACCTACACCGCGGAGTGCGCCAGGCCTGCATTCCACTGCCGCCCGACACCCGTTTCACATGCGCTCCGTACATATTTTTGTTAGTTGTACTTTATTTTGTCGAGCATAGATTTTAAATTTGTTTGTTTTTGAGACATGTACGTAGTACTATTAAGTATTCTATGCTTAGACTTATTGTTTTACTATGTGCAAATGTTGGCTGCCAAAGAAGTATAAGCTGTATCACCTTATGATAAAGTTCAATACACCTTTTACCCCTTAATTTTTTCATTCCAGGTGGTCGCCCGCGAAGCAAACGGCGGTGCAGCCTCAGCGCCATATTCGTTGGGAGTTCAGTTGTTGGACCAGAATGATAACGCACCCATCATACCCAAGACTCATCCGATCATTGTACCAGCCAGTTTGGAACCTGCTGAAGTTCATAAAGTCAGTATATTACTATTTGCTTTAGAATGAATTATTGACGAATAAATGAGATTTCAGAAGAAAGAAATTATCGATAAAAATCCTTACTTAAACTACTGGCCGAGACGGCTAAGACCGTCTCGGCCAGTACTAACCTCCCAGCTACAACCCATTTGGTCAAAGGAGCTGTATTATCGACTCACGAAAACTATTGATGAACGAAGAATGAATGAAAACACAACTATCACTGTTACCAAACGGCAAACCATGAACATTAAAGCTCAGGGGTCTTTAATAGATTTTCAACTTAATACTCTAGCGTATAAAGTTAAATATCTATTAAAGGCTGCAGACCGATACCGATTGGAACCTACGAAAACGCTGTGTAATCTTTAATAGATTTTCAACTTTACATTCTAGAATATAAAATTAAAAATTTATTATAGGCTACTGAGGCAACTGTACAGAAAAGTTTTGTGCTACTTTTGGCATGTGACATCTACTACCATACACTAGGCCCGTGGTGGCTCATTCGCTCTCTCAGAAAGAAGTCCTGCGTACCAGCAGTGGGAACGTTATAGGCTCAGACCCGTATCTTCATTGCCGGACTTAGAAGAAAGAATCAGAAGAATCTTCTAACAATATCCCTTTTTATTTCAACAGGTAGAGGCGATAGACATCGATGAGGGTGAGAACGCACGCATAACATACAGCATATATCACGTTTCTAACAATGGCGGCAACAAGTTCACTATAGACCCTAACACAGGAGTTATATGTAAGTTGCACCTTTTTGCACTTGTTTGTATCACTAGATGTAACTGAGTCTAAAAAGGTATTTATTTGATTGGTTTTTTAGGTCGTATACGTCTAGATGCTTTTGATATGGTAATGTTTTAAAACCGTTTTCTCGTTTTCTTGAGAGGAGCAGAAAGGACTGTCAGACTCAACATCTTACTAGAAAAAGTTAAACATCTGTTCAACAGTTGTTCAAAAAGTATCAACTGCAAAAGACCCTTATTGTCTTACTAAAAAAAAGTAAAAATTCTGTTAAAACACTTCACACTCAAAAAAAGTGTCAATTGCAAAACGGCATTTAGCGTTGATTTAAGAGTCGTTTTGCAGTTACACTTTTCTTAGGCAAGTGTCCAACAGATGTTCAACTTTTGACAGACTAAAAATAAAATAAAAAGAATTTGACATTTTGCTATATCAATTCAAATAGTACATGACTATAAGACCGTTGCGTGTTTTTAAGAGCACTGTGTGAGCATGATCTCACGTTTGAATTATTACTCCTATTTTCACTCCATTTTCTCACTGAATTATTTATTCACCAAACTTGAATGAGCAAATATTACACATATGGTTGGCACTGACCCGAAGCAGTTTTTGCACTTATTCTATCGGATTTCGGAATTCGGGACGACATATCTTTCGGTTCGGCAGTATTTGTGAAACGAACAAGTCAATATTTCGGCAGATGCTAAGCCGAGTAAATTATGTGCGGCAGCCGAGTGGATCGGATTCCCGAACAATTTTTCAATAACTTACACTTTTGACTGGCCTGTTGGTCTAGTCACTAGACGGCATAGCAGTCAGGGTCACTAACCACTAGACTCTAGTGGTTAGTGACCCTGACTGCTATGCCGGGTGTCGTGGGTTCGATTCCCACCCAGAACAAATGTATGTGTGATGTGCATGATCATTTGTTCTGTGTCTGGGTGTAATTTATCTATAATATGTATTTAGAAATATATAAGTCTGTTTATCAGTTGTCTAGTACCCTTAACACAAGCTCTGCTTAACTTGGGACTAGATGGCTTTATGTGATAGTTGTGGAATATTATTATTTATTATTACTTTAATTCTCTTCACACCACTTGCATGTTGTGGTTAAAAGTTAATAAATAATAGACCACGGCTTGTTTTGTTGCAATTTTGGCAATTACCACGTTTTTTTTTTTTAACTTATTGTACTCTTTGCATTTGTACACTAATACAATTCTTCTTCATCTTTCACAGCAAGCACCGGCCGTTTACAAGCTGGTGAACAATACAGCGTCACAATTCGGGCAACTGACGCTAAAGGCCTCAGTTCTCAGGGCATTGTGGAACTTTCAGTAGCACCAGGCCCTAATACCAGGCCGCCGCAATTCTCTTCAAGGGATTATTATGCTCCTGTTTCTGAAGGAGCTGCTATCAATTCTACTGTCACTACTGTTACTGTAAGTTTCATTTTGGACTTTGTTTTTTAGTGGCTAAGGTTGAATTTACAGTAGAACTAGGACCAATAGTAATTCATGTCCTAACATTAATTACTATGCATGTATGCATCTTTCTTTGAAGAGTTCTAGGTACTTCGAATTTTGTCATTAGTGTTGAGTTTTAAACTTAGTTCTGTAAGAATTAAGATTCAATTTCTAATGTAAAAAGCTAATGACATAAATACATCGTTGTCTTCTATGTTCAAAAGCGTTACTACATCAATATAAATATCACTACTTGCACTGGTAGTGGAAATTTGAAGTTTACGATAAGCATTTAAAGTATAAAATCTTTTTCTCCTTGTTTGACTAACTTATAATTCAATTATTGCCAGGCCAAAGATCCAGAGAACGAACCAGTAACCTACTCCATAGCTTCAGGCAACGATCTCCGTCAGTTCGCGATCGGTTCCAACACTGGTATCATTACAGTCATCAGGAGTTTGGACAGAGAAGTTCTGACAAGATATCAACTGGTGAGATTTAATTATTTATTAATAAGCCTCACTATACCACTGCTGGCCTCTCTTCTTTACTGCCAAGGATCACCGCGGTGTGCCACTTCTTACCAATTTTCAAGGAAGACATCTATTTTGTCGCTTAGATTCGCCATCTTGAATAGAGAGAAGAAATATTTAAAAAATATTGAAACCGATAGATTATCAAGGTTTTCAAACTTTTAGGATCCTTTTAAGAATTTCCGCTCAAAAATCAACTTAAAGTACAAAATCCTATAGTCTGCTATAGCAGTCATCAAACATTATCTGTAACGCTTGATGGCTTGAACAAAATTCTTATGATGTTTCAGATGGTAAGAGCAGAAGACCCAGGAAAGACTGTCGAGTACAGCGACTGTGAACATCAAAGTTACCGACATTAACGATAACAACCCCAAGTTCGACGAGGATTCCTACTTATTCCACGTCAAAGAAGGTCAGAAAAATGCAATGTCATATTTTATACGCAATAATGCCTGCGTCGTGCAGCAATGCACTCTTAAAGAAGTTATTATTATCTTGCTAGCTGTTTCCATACAATGTTGAGGTCGGTTTTCAAGGTGAATATTAGTAGATTACGCACCAAGGAAGTAAAGTATTGCCTTATGTCACGGGCGTAATGAATCCCAAAACGACACTCAGGGTTCTGGGGGTGAATCTCCGTAGCGTAGCGAGGACGTTCACCGAATGAAAAAAGGGAATAAACCTAAGAGTACATGACGATGGACGTTTTATACGAACATTTAAATATCCTGATATTTAACGGCATTTTTCGTTAGTGTGGCCCACCGCATAGCCATCCCCGCATAATAAAAAATGTATGTAAAGACTACATTTAAATATATCATTATGTTGTCTTTTTTTTCAGGCGCCGCAAACGAGATTGTAGGTGAAGTGCACGCAACTGATATAGACGAAGGTATCAACGCGTTGGTCAGCTACAGCATCCCGACGCATCTTCCCTTCAGCATAGATAACAGCACTGGCTTGATCACTACCAACACCAAGCTGGATTATGAGACTACGAAGGTAAGTTATCATAAAAATATTGTGAACCGGGCTGTAAAAAAATAAATGTTTGGCAAATTGTTTTCCATGCCAATATATCCCGATTCAGTAAGTTAAAAAACTTACTACAGCTCGGTTAGTGTCGGCTTTTGTTTTGCTCAAAGGCGCCTCAGTAATTTGCCACGCGCACTCTGGACGCTTGCGTATATTGTTTCGTGCCTCGGTCGAGAAACATCGCCCACACTGAGCAGCCTCGCGCGGCAAATTCTTCGCGAGGTTGCTCGCTCTGTGTAGACTCACCTACTGATTAGCACGGTGTCATATTAAAAACAAACAGAAACTCAAACTTTATGATGAATATAGTAAAGATATTTCGTTTCTTAATTTTCGGGAAGTCCCTAATCGGTGACTACGGTTTTTCATGGTTATTTTACAACAGATTTGTCACTCTTAAAAGGCTTAGTTTACTGGTTTTGTAATTGTATGTAAATAAATTATTACACTACTACCTCCGCTTTCCAGGAATACGCCTTCGTAGTGACAGCAACGGATGGGCGCGATTGACAAGCGACTTGGAACAGCATCTGTGACTGTACAAGTGACTGACATACCTGATGAAGCTCCTATCTTCCACAAACTAGTCTACTCGGTGCATGTGCCCGAAAAATGCGGCTAACTACCCTGTTGTTAAGGTCGAGGTTAGTATGACAAGCATTGTAATAACAATTTCATAAGAGACTGCAGGTCTGTGATGCATAAGTCTCGGACATACTCAGGTAACATCCGTTGTCGGTAACAAACCAGTCCACTCGGTGCATATGCCCGAAAATGTGGTGGTAAAGTTGGTGGTACCCTGGTGATAAAGTTGAAGTTAACATGCCTGCATTATCAACCTTATGTTTTTCACAGAAGATAGAGGTATTAGCTAAAAATAAGGGAAGGAAAGGAAAATTATGCAAGAAATTAAACTTAGCGTTGGACTAGACAAACATCAAAAAATAGTTAAGAGAAAACTACGAGAATGATGATGACATGTTGGGCTCGGCTTCCAGTCTTAACTAGATAAATAGGTATATAGTATTGCCTATCTGACCTCCCTAACCCAGTTTCTGAGTAATGCAATAACCTTGGTAAGACTGATTGTCAGATTTTTGGGCAATTACCTGCAAGAACTGCTTTCTGACATACGAAGGTATCTTATTGACTAACGTATTTATTCAAAAAGCAATAAAATAATTATTTATTTCCACATTTACAGGCCGAAGACCCAGACACAACACCAGAGATAACCTACACGATCCTCAAAGGAGACACAGAGCTGTTCTCAATAGATCGCAAGTCGGGTATGATACGGACTTTGAAGCAACTGGACCGGGAGACAGCCGCGAGACACGAGCTTATTGTGGGGACTGAGGAGAATATGGAAGAGGGACTCGGCGCTACTACTACTGTTGAAGTTTTTGTTGATGTGAGTAAGCTAGTGGCTTGTTCTGGGCAAACTCCCTATATTTTGGCTTTGTCTGTGTCACTTTTGACTTCAACTAGAATCAAGAGCAAACCCATATAAAAGGTTGCGGAACTATCTCATCAGGTAGTCTTGGAACGTAAAGGGCTACTGATGGATTTTAGTCAGTACTAGTCTGACAGTCCCTCCCACACCGCCTTGGGTAGGACTCATTAGATGATTTTAGCACGCTTAAAAAACTGAAACAAAAAATCGCTATGATTTTTAATATTCGTCTCGTCTTTCAAAAAACAAAAAAATATACATATTCCACATCGTGAATATGGAACATCGTGAACAAGATTCAGTACCGATCAGTTATGAAATCAGGCGTTCTATACATTTTAGTGGCGAGTGAAATGTAAAGAATTTTTTTAATACGTCACGACGCGCCGCCGGTGAGTACGCACAACGTTCCGCCGCACCGCTCCCCGCTTAGACCAAAGTCAATTTTAAGCCTTACATAGCACGCGTCGTGTTCAAATTCCAGTCGATCACCTTTCCATAAAACACCCTTTTTATCCGATTCCAGGACAAAAACGACAACGCCCCAATTTTCACGTCCGTGGTCCGTCCAGTAACCATCGAGGACTCGTCTTCAATCGGCAGCCTGGTGCAGACCGTGCAGGCGTCAGACGAGGACGCCACGTCGCCCAACAACAGAGTGCGGTACAAGCTGGTGGGACGAGGGAAGGCCAACATATACTTCCACGTGGAGCCTGATACTGGAGCCGTGAGGGTCAGGGATGATCTGAGGAAGGAGACTGATAGTGAATATACTGTGAGTACCTAGACAGAAAGTTGTATTTTCTACTAGCCCATGTGTGCCCAATGTGATTTCCCGTTGGCTTAAAATACGCTATGAGCGCGATGAGAGCGCCTCCTAGTGACCAGACTTATTCGGGACTTAAGATCTGTCAATTCTTGCCAACTAGATATTTGATGAACATTTTCAGCTTGTTGGTTGGTTATTAAACAAAATGTAATAATTTAAAAAGTTGTGGTGAATATTAGACTTCATACACGTACCTTCCGAGAGTTCCTAGTATTCACATCGCGCGCTGAGATTGACTTAACAGTACCCACCATTTAGTTCTTTCATAGCAAATACCATAAAATCCTTGCATTTGTGAAAGTCAATTATATTAAACAAATGCTTTAATGGCCTTCTCCTGAAACGACGCTGTTATGATAATCAATGTTATTTATATCCTATTAGAAGATAAATAATTATTTTCTAATCTAAACAATATTTTCCATCACTCACGGGTGCTCTTCCATCTAGACGATTATTCTCCACAATTATTATGATTATATGTAATTTTCAGGTGGAAGTACAAGCATACGATCAAGGCGAGCCCATGATGTCATCTGTTTCTAGTCTTACTGTCTACGTCAGCCACTCCGCTACTGTACCGCCAGATGTAAGTACCATAAAAATTATAAAGTTGTTTGAATCGACTCGATTTGACTGAGAAAAATTGCGAATAGATTAATCGATTGCGAGCAGGTTTTGTATGGCGAAAATTCAGGGACCAGAAAATCGGGAGAAAACTATCCTATGGATTGAGCCAGGTTATAAACTCATTCGAATCCAAACTTTTTGCGTGGAAGAGATAACCACTAAACCGTTACGCGTCCATACAATTTTTTTTCAACGCATTCTGGGATGCACAATACCCCATAAAGATCACATGAAAACGATATGATCTCTAACCAAGTCTTGTGGTCGCCATTGTCGCCATCGAGATATCTATCGACATCTCGATGTTATATCGAGAAAAACTAAATCGATTCAGCCACATTGATCGAGTTCAAGCTCAATGACTAGTTACAAACATCTATCTAGACATCCAAACTTTCGCATATTTAATATTAGTAATAAGTAAGATTTAGTAAGGATTCCATAATATTCTTCCAGGTTGGCCTAGGCTTCGCAGACACTCTCTACACAGAGCACGTCGCAGAGAACTCTCCAAACGGCACTCTAGTGAGGATCCTCCCTCTGTTGAACAAACGTGAACACTCTCCCGACACGCCGCTCAAGTGTCGACTCACTGAGTCCTCACAGAAAGGTAAGGTGAAAGGTCAGTGGAAAATAAAGATATTATTATGTCATTGTGTTGTGGAACTCTTTTTTTGTACTGTGTACTTGTATGTTTTTGTTTTAACTGTATGTCGGCAACAAAAGTTAGTGGCTATCTCTTCAAAATTTACAAAAAATACCGGAGGCCTTAGCCGGAGGCTCATGAATATACAGTTTTTGTGACGTAAACTGAAACTTTGACATTAATATCAAGGAAAAAAATAGTTTCTTCTTCGTTCACCAGAGGCGCTGTTTCATTTTTCCATACAATAAACGCAGTAAATATTTCTTTAAATATACTGAAATCTTGTGACAAGGCCTCTGCTAGGCTCTAATGCGGGGGCCACACTGATCCAGTCAGTGTGGCCCCCGCATTTGAGCCTAGCAGAGAACGTTAATCTTCACAAGAATGGAATTTAAGATAGCATAAAGGTCCGTCATTGCGATGATCAACGGCATTTCCCTCTAGTTTGTGATCCTAGCGACACGACAGCGACATAACGTTGTCGCTTTTATAATAAAAAAAAATATACGCATCTGCCATTTACTGACTAATTGCCGACTATACAGTAGTTATAACTTCATTAACTGGTAATAAAATAATAATATCTTCATTTCCTCATTGCTAACACAAATGAAAGCTCATATTCGTAACTACTTCGGGACTTTGTAAAATGGAGAAACCAATGTAAAATCGAAGCGAGGGTTTGTTGAGTTTCGCTGACTAATTTAATTTGACCCTCAATTTAACACCAAGATTCACTAAGACATCAATTCAAATAAACCCATAAATAACCCTAAAAACCTTCCACAGGCGTATTTTACGTAAAACTAACAGAAGAACGAGACTGTGCCATCTACCTCAACACAAGTTCCTTAGACTACGAGACTCTTGGAGAATACTCCTTAGAAGTCCAACTAGAATCCATCCAGGGGTTAATAAACCCTGAAAGCAGTAAAGCTACGATCAAAGTCCACGTAACAGATGCGAATGACAACGCCCCAGTGTTTGTGTTCCCTGAACAGAGCAGTATTTCAGTCGCGAAGGGAAAATACTTCGCGATTGTGACCAAAGATATGTTGTTGGGGACCAATGTTCTGCAAGTTAAGGTAAGTTATTTGCTTGCTTGCTTGCTTGCTTGTTTTGCAAATCTCTTGGCAGAGTAGGAAAATTATGTTGAAGATGAAAATTAAAATGGGGGGACTACTGGATCGTTAGAACTGTTAGAACGACGACTACGACCTTTTTATAACTAAATTGATTAGTTGTGTGAATACGCGATCTACGTGGTGAATCATTTGTTTGGGCAGCCCTAAAGCGCCCTCTGTTGTGCGACGACACTCTCGGTTTCGCCGAATAAAATTATTGTGACGATCACATATTTACACAGTGATTGTTAGCATGCAGCTCTCTTGTTAAATATTACTTAAAAAATATTTTAATAATTAACAATTAAAACTGTTCTGATAATCCCTACGATAAATAATACATTATTCCATGCACTTCGCAGTACTTTAAATGTTACTTAATTGCGTAATCAGTTAACTAATGACACAATTAATTTACAATACATTGGATAATCACTTACATCATTACCTACTACTCATGAACTCGACCATGAACGATTAACCAAACCATTCAATCATTCACTCTAGGCAAAAGACAAAGACAGCGGTGATTTCGGCAAATTAGAGTACCACAAGAACTCTTGGACGAAAGCTGCCGAAGAATACTTCAGTTTGGACGCGGATACGGGAGTGATCAGTAATATTAAAACGTTTGAGAACGTTCCTAAAGAAGTACTGCCGTTTAAATTCAGTGTGACTGCGAGAGACAACCCTAATTCTGCGCAGGATTATAATATTGCTAGGGCTTCTGTTATTGTAAGTACTTTTTCGTTTTTTTAGCTATCAGTGTCTTTTTTGGTGATTTTGATTTTTGTAGACATTTTTGATCCCTGGTCCGAAGTGGCACTGGAAAAGAGCACTTGGAAGGACATGGGGGAGGCCTTTGCCCAGCAGTGGGTTATAAAAGGCCGAAAAAAAACCACGGACTTCAAATTACACCAATGATTGAGATATGAAGAAAAAAATCGAAATAATAGTTGTTTTCTTCATTTAAATATATTATTTTGGTCTAAGTATTTTTTAACATAGCACAAAGTTGCGCAATGTTATTGAGTGATAACTCAATGATCATCATTTGATAGGTATGAGGAAAATAATTATTAATCATCAGGTAATTTTACCTAGAATCAGTATTCTACCTTTGCAGCAATGATTATCAATGACGTTTTTTGTATACGAGGGATATCGTTGAATTTGCATCTCACGGCGCTAACGTGTAAAATCTAGTATCCGATAAAAAAAGTTGCCTTGCCCTCCCGAAGGCAAAGTTTTTCAATTTATGATGCTATACAATGTATTGAAACTGAAAAGAAAACCGCTTTATTTCAATACGCGAATAACTAAGTTTTATTTCATCTTTTCCAGATAAACCTCCTCCAAAAAGATAACCAACTAGTAGTAGAAGTAGCAGATCTAAATGCGGACGCAATGCGTCGTAGATCCCGAAGTTTACTAACAGCTATTGAAGAGAAAACCGGTTTATATGCTGGTTTAGAGAAACTGACTTCAAGACATTATTTGGGAGAGAATGGAACGCTGGAGAGCGATACGAAGGGAACCGATGTTTGGTTGTATCTCGTTGATCCGAATAGTGGGGAGATTCTGACCAGAGAATCTAAACCTGTTAAAAGGTATGTTGTTTTTTACTTTTATTGGGTATATTCAAGTTGTTATTTGAAAAGATCCTTATGTTTATTGATTAAAATAGAATTCTTCTTTGTCGAAACATATTTTCTTTAACTTTTCTTTATTGAAAAAATCAGAAGTTGTTAACATCTAAATAATGACGCCCGTTAAAAGCGTTGAAAAAGAACAAATATATTCCAAAGTATACACACACGCACACTTGAACGCTTTTAAAGCGCGACGCTTTTTATGCAGTTGTATTTGTTTTTAAGCGTTGAGCGGTGACTTTAAGTTTAATCTACCTTTTTCCTCTAATTCAGTGTGTTGTGTAACGCGGATTCCATTCTTATGCGTAATCGTCATGATCTGATCTGGAACTGATTTATATCTTGTCTATCAAAAAAACCCTAGATAGTAACATTTTCATTTAATTCGTCATCCAACTACGATTTTAAGTCTATTAATAATTACTGACCCAACTTTATCCTCTTTCCAGAGCAATAGACAACGGCGTACACAAAGCAGTCGCAGCTCGCTTACAATCTCCAGTCAGCGAGGTCCGCGCGCCCCTCACTCCCACAGAACAGCCTCGCAAGCCGCACATGGCGGCCGCGCCACTAGCCACTGCACTACCGGCCGCACTCATCGCTTTAGCTGCTGTAGTACTAGTAGCGGCCGTCGCTGCTACCATCTATATCTGCGCTTCTTGGAACAGGTGAGATTTGTCACAGTAATCGATAAATTAGACAAACTTGGCCCAGATTTTTAATTCGGGCCAAGTCCGCGCAGCTTTCTACCGAAATGCTAACTCAGAGCGTTAACCAATTAGTCTAGGTGTGCGAGAAATACAAAGAATCCCTTACTTTTCCATCAACGTCTCCGCTACACAAAAATGCGCGAATGGTAAAATAAATAATGTGCTCAAACCTCTCTCTTGCACATTTTACGTAGCAGTACATTTTCGAAGTCATTATCTCTGTAAAAATAGAATGAGCAACGCTGGAAATTACTTCTAGGTATCTGCGGTTGAATCTTTATCTATAATCAATCAACGACCGAATGTGCCTATCAGAAGCTTTAAAATGTCTAATAAGAAGTAGCCATAAAAAACAGAGGAACGGGACTTGGATTGAGATTAAATACTGTTAATTTCGGACGTATAACAGTCTTCTACTTTAAATGTTCTGACTGATGACCTATGTTTCTCTTCTAAAAAAAAAACCTTGGTACTACTCATACATTTCCAGGTACAAGAAACACAAAGAACAAGCCATCCAACAGTACGGTACCCTCAGTATGAGCATGCCGACTCCCCGGCCGGCATCGGGCTACGAGTCCAGTGAGGACGAGCCGGCGCCGCGGTACGAAACACAGGTAAATAGACGAGTATGTATTGTGTCATTCATTCGCATGGTATCACTAGACGCTTTGCATGCGATGAAGTATTGTGAGTATATTTTTTGAGTCAACGTAAGTTCTATGCGCTTGCGCAGATTTTAAGTTTATTGCGCCAGTGTAACATGTTTCGACAAACTAAACTTGTGCAAGCCTTGGATGGTCCCTACCGTCCCAATAAGAGGATATTTCTATAATTAGGGCTAATTTTTATAAAATTGAGTGAAAATAAGACAACAGACTTTCCGTAGATAGATCTCAGTAATTAAGAGTTCTTAAATTAAAGACTTACTCTGTATGCGCGAGCTCATTGGTCAAAACAAATAGCGGCACTTTTGATCAATCCTGTTCTACTTCCGTGACATTTAAGGGAATCACTCCCACATAAATATGTGATGGAAAAGAAAAGCAACAAAAATAATGCATGCATTTAGTAGAGTAGTACATTTAGCACTGCCAAATTGGTTCCGTTGGTGACAAACTAGTGATTGTCCAGTGGAATAGGTGTCACAAAAGTAGGAATATTACGGCGAACCTTATGTTTGCATGAAAAGATTTAATTAACAAAACTGTAGACATCGGAGTAAATATTCAATGTAATGTTTTTAAACTTCTCACGCTTTGCAAGCATGTAAGCATGTCGTAGATTTTAAATATTGTAGTCAAACATTTAATTATTGAAATAAATTGAAACAGCATATGGTTTTATCTCTGAGCTATTACTTCGCTCCTTTAAATTAACTCATCATACATAAAATTATATTTTGCTTTATTTTTAACTTATTAATAAAATGTATTCTATCTTAGGTCCTCAACATGGCAGTGGATGACGCAGATCTGCAGCTAGATTTCAGTCCAAACAACCACGCATTTAACATACATAGCGTGCAATATATGTCCAAAGATAATGGTAAGTTTTACTTTTTATTCATACAACTGTTTGTACTACTATGGGTGGGAAGGCTTTGTAATATATAGGATTTTGAGCTAAAAACCTTCACACGCGTACTCAGAAGTACCACCAAAGTTTCATCATTGTTTGTTTCATAACAATTCAATGATAGTTTAGTAAAATCTTGGGTACATTACTTAAAATAATACTATTTTAAGCAATGTACCCACCCAAGATTTTACTGAGACATAAAACTTGTATATCTCATTTACCATATAATAAAATAGGCACATTTTTTAATAGGTATTGCAAACTTACGTAATTGTTTTTAGTTTTTCCTAAGTAAAATCATGACCTATCATAATATTATGCATCTTTACAGGTGAACGCAGTCCAACGCTCTCAGAAACCGCGACAACAGCGCGCGCTTCAAGCGTCAACGAAAACGGCGGTACACTCAACAACATGCACAACAGTCAACTATTCGAGCCCATCGCCAACAACTCCACACTCATACGAAACACTCAAACGCTCAACCGACGAGTGCCGAACGCTCATCCTCTCAACAACGCGATAGGAACGCTACCTCGCGTCAACAACAACGGAGTTGGGGGTGGGTTGTTGGCGACAACGCTCGGAAGGAAAATTAATGGCGGGAATAATCATAAGAAGAAATCTACGCAGCCTATTATGGCGTATGATGAGATTCCTGGATTACAAAGGTATGTTTTCGTTATTGTATTTTCAGAATTCTGTCTAAGAGGCTTGTCCGTTCTACCAAATATAATTAAGAAAGTCATTCCGACTGTTTGCTCACCCCTTAACGGCTGAGCGAGTTTAAATGAAATTGGCTTACAGGTGTACCTTGACTTGGGGTACGACACCCCATTACAACTTTTCATTAGTTCTATCTTTCTGCCACATTTAAATTATGCCATATTTAAATAATTTAAAGTGGAAGGAGGCTGCCTGAAGTAGGACAAGGCAGGCTTTCGAAAAAAAATTAAACGCGCTATACAGCTTCGGGTTGATGCAATTACATTTAGATCATCTAGTTTTACTGATAACGGTCATGCATAGCATAAGAAACTAAAGTTGGATTAGGTTAGGTAAGTAGGTAGTCAGATGATCTAAGAAGCAAGATTTAGGGTTACATTCATTTTCTGGTACTACGTTGGGCTTCATTGTTTCGGCACTTTTCTTGTGGTTGCTACTGTTGTTTCTGCCATTCGGGGAATGCAGTGTTTGGCGACCTGGGTGTTGGGATTATCCCAAAAAAAAAAATGAATAAAGAAGGTGCATTTTCCAACTGGGCGTAGATGGCCAAAACAGAAACAGACTGTTGAAAAAATCACCTGTATAGTTTGTAACAGTCCGGAACGTTAGTTCACTGTATTGGACTCCTCATAGTAATAATACCTTCTTCAATTCCAGGGCATCGGACAATGACAACGTAACCTTCGGAAAGAGAAACTTCTCCGGTTACAACTACGACCAATCACCAGTTGAGACAACTACGGAGTTATAAACCGTACCTATGTTTAATAAGAATAGTGAATAACAAGACTTAAAACAAAGTGTTAACTAAAAGACTTAAACAAAGTGACTTAAACCGTGAAGTGAATAAAGTGGATTCCGTCCGAAAATGATTAATTAATTTTATAAAAAAAAAAACATGTTTTTATAACTTTTGTGTTCAACGAATATAATAATTCTCTTCGTTTAAGAATACGACTGAACTTTCGAATAATAATTAAAGTTTATATGTGAATAACGAATTTTTAGATAGGTATATTTTTGTACTTAATTGTAATGTAATTTCTTAGCCAAGGCTAGTCCCGTTTTTATGAACAATTTGTGCATAATAATGATGTAAATATGGCATTACATGGTGATGTATATTTTTAAGGTACCTGAATTGTAAATACAGGTACAAATATTTTCTTTACTATTTTTGTAAATCTCTTTTTTATGAATCTCTGGCAAAGTGCCATCTATCGACTTTTTGAAACAATTTGATACGTAATTTGACATCGTTTGTATTGGGTCCAACGTTTGTTCCACAAAATAAAAATTCCTACTGTGACAACTTTTAGTAGTGTTGCTTTAATTTCACTTCAGTGTAGAAAAGGGATGGAGCTCAACGTTCTGTATAGCTCCATCTCTTTTCCAAACAGGAGTGACATTAGAGGTAGTCCTGAGATCAAACTTTAGACCCAATATCGATAACGATGAACGTGAATTTTCTTACGATTAGTAATAGCTTTCATCCAAACTTTCTTTCTTGGGAACAAATCTTTTTATCTTTTTTCTTTTTACATATTCTTTACGAATTTTGTGCCAGTTACTGTTAAAATGTATTATAAGGTTTTTACTACGTCTTTACTTGTGATTAAAAAGGCGCGGAAACGCGAACTTTCACCTATAATTTTTTTAAGGGAAACATTTTTATACCATCGTAACGTAGATTTATGTAAAAAATAAAATATAATTAGCATAATAAATAAAAATGCTCAGTTTTTTTTATAGAATTTTTATATTTTTGAATCTGGCTTCAAAATGTGATTTGTGCCAAACCGATACTAACGTTTTTTTTTTTTTTGTAATTTATTACGTATTGGAGAGTAAAATGTTACCTAATGTAATTTCATTGTATATCTTGTAAAATAATAAAATGTTTATTTTGATTGTGAAGAATAAATTGTATCATAATTTTGTGGTAAAATTGTTAATATAATTTTTGTAATAAATTAATTTTTATTATCGACTTGTGTTTTGAATAGAACTTTCACACCCATTAAACAAACTGGAAAATTCGCCGATAATCATAAATGGTTCCACTCAAAAGGGTTATCTTAAATGTTATTATTGAACTTAGATTTATTATTTAAAACTACCTCCGTCCCTTTCCTGACTTAATAGAAATAATACTACAGAATTCCCAAAATCAGATAGTTTAGACACAACCAAACAAGTTTTCAATTTCAAAAAACAAATCTTCGACAACAAAATTAGTACAAATTAAAACCATCTATAATATTTATAATAGATAGGGTTAGGATTTTACTTACAGCAAAGTAAAATAGCGTTCCCTAATGGCAACGTAAAAGGTATTTAAAGGGTAACAGGTAAGACCCGAAAACCCCTTTTAAACTATTCTGAATGGCCGTGTCAAATTGAATTTTAATGATCAAACCCGAATCCTTTTCACCCTCTGTGATGTATTAAGTAAAATCAGTCGAAACTTGAAGTTATTTCTCGGGTTGTTAATGTTAAAATTATCATTGTGAATTGGAGCCCACTCGTTGATAAACCCCGGTTTTTCAGCAAGCATAATTAAGCAAGAGTGGAGACCACGGACTAGCAAGGACGTCCAACAACAAGGTGGACAGACGACCTTATGAACGTCGCCGGAAGACTCTGGATGCAGGTCGCTTCCAACTGTTATATGTGGAGATCAAAAGGAGAGGCCTATGTTCAGCAGTGGACGTCCTATGGCTGAGATGATGATGATGATAATTAAACACTATAAGAAAACTGATTGGAGCGTTTAAACTACATAAACAGGATAATCCCTTGCGCAACCGGACTTTCCAGTTTTAGTTAGTTTAGGCTTACTGTACCTACTCATCTGTAGCTTAAAATTAAATCCAAGATGGCAGCCACGAAACGAGCGTCCTATGGCAGAATGTGTTGTCGACATAGCAGAGCAGTAGGGATTGTCAGACTTGTACTGACTAAGATCCACGGAATCCTTCAATAGCCTTTTTACGTTCTGGGGTCACGGTAGCTCAATAGTCCCGCGACACCGGCAAGTTTTTTCGGTTTAGAGCTAATTTACACGAGAAGGTTTGATGATGTGTTTTTTACGATAGGTACCAACGTAATAAATCCCCTAACCCTTAAAACCTAACCCTTTTCTTAAATACACGTGTTGGATATGGTACATTTTTTTTTTTTTACGTGGTAAAATCATCAAATGAGACCTCCCACCCCGGGCAGGGCGAGAGGTACTGTCAGACTTGTACTGACTAAAATCCACGGTGTCCTTCAATAGCCCTTTATGTTCCGGGGTCACGGTGATGGTATAAGACCCGCGACCTGGATATGGTACATAGTACCTTTATGTGATAAAAATAGCAATATATTAAAAAAAAAAAAAAAAAAAACTGAAACTGATTTTCGAACGAAATCAGTTGATGCTCGAATTTAAATCGAATGAAAAAGACTACAAAAATAAATAATAACTAAATTTCTAAACGATTTAAACAAGTTTTAAAAAGGTTCTACTATACAGGATTTGTTTATTATTGCTTATTTCATTAGTTATTATCTAAAATGTACGACAATCTGCCATTGGTTAATAATGGCCGTTGCTTTTGTTGGAAGGGGTAGAATTCTTAGTTTATAAAAATAGATGTACCCCCAAATTGTTAGTCATTACGCTGCAACTATTCAAAGAGTTAAGAAGTGTCATATGTAGTGTCTTCTTTATTCTATGTGATATTAAAAGTGATTATAATAATGAAGAATCCAAGTGTGTGATGCTGATAGTTATACTTCGTGTCCTAATGTTCTACAGTGAAAATGTAAGTAAATTGTTATTTAATTTGATGTGAATATTACTGATAATGTAAGTTTTACAAATATGCGTAGACCGGTACTGATTAAATAATTGCTGGAGCGGAGTATCAACTCCATTCTTCTCCAGGAAGACCTAGGGTTTGCGAGTGGAAGTAGGTCGGTAATAGAAACCTAATCTTGACCGAGCTTTTCTTTATAAACCCCTTTGGTTACATAAGTCGTTGGAGATACTTTTCATATCTATCTTCTATAAATAATAATGCATCGCTAAATGTGTTGCTAAGCTCGAAAACGGCTGGACCAATTCGTAGCCATCCTGACATCCAAAACTTGACAATTAGGTAGAAACTAATTTAATTAAAACCAGAATACACAATCATACTATTTCTAACTCACGCAACGCAAGTCTTTATAATGAGTTTACGATAAGATATAAGTCATAAATATTGTCGCGTATCGTCTTGTTTGATGTCGACTTTCTGTGTCGGATTTGTGAAAACACACGATTCCTAACTCCTCGTTTACACCAAGAAACAAGTTAAATGCTAGTTTCATACAAAACTTGTAGAATACCTAATTGTCAAAACATATTTTTTTTGTTTTATACATGTATTGAGTGTCTCAAACCATTATCTCAAACATTCTTTCGTTCACACTGTGTTGCCAAAAAGTATTTTTACAAGTATAAAACACATTTGCGTTTACACTGAAGTCTATGACATGTCAAAACTTGTCAAATACATATGTTATACCTTGGTGTAAACGAGGGGTTATACTTACAATGCAAACGTCTATTCTTTCTGTTAGCTAGCTTGAAGAATGCCGTAAGAATGAGATTTTATGGAAACCGACCTGTATTTTTTTGCAGTTGATGTCGATGTCGGGGAGATAATGACTGTCAGCAGCTAGGTACTAGTAGGTACCCTACTATATAACCCAAGAGCCAAGGTCCTTCATTACGAAATTGAATACACTCTGCAACTCTAAATTTTTACTAACGTACATACGCCAGTACCTCAACCTATCCCATCCAGTCAAATCCTAAGTGAATATGAACTTTGTGCTTTAGTATTAAAGTTGAAAATCTTTCAAAGAAAATAGATTGGGGTAAGTTGACGTAAGGGTGTCTGTACATGTACAACCATCCTCCCTACATAAAAATAAGGGAGCTCATTGACAAACCGCGAGCGTCAACGTTTGATGGATCGTGAAACGCTGAGATGTCGTAAGGCACTTGCTTCATTACTTCGAGGAGAAGGATTGCCTAGTTGACGATGGTAAAATGTGGAGTGGGTAGGCCTTTTACCATTTAACATGTAGGTACATTAGGTAGGTATAAAAAATACAAAAATACGCATATAATTCGATCTGAGCGATCGACCTATGCGCAGCGTGTTGTGGGTTTGATCCTCGCACGGAATAAAAATATTTGTAAGATCTGCAAGTACTATGTTCCGGGTTCCGCACCCACGATACAGGTGGAAACGTTTTTTTTTTAAGTGAAGAAAAGAGTTATGTAGTGTTTTAGTTGGTCAAGTTTCATAGTCCCTTCCGCTCCACCCACAGTAGGAGAACATATTTTTGATGATTTGAATGTCTGGCATATGATCCATAT
This sequence comes from Agrotis ipsilon, assembly GCA_028554685.1. Lineage (NCBI taxonomy): Eukaryota > Metazoa > Arthropoda > Insecta > Lepidoptera > Noctuidae > Agrotis > Agrotis ipsilon. The sequence continues at coordinate 2,945,534 of CM052961.1, read as the reverse complement.
TATAATAGTACAATGACAACTCGGATTCACAATAGTAAAAAACAAATGACAGGCAGGTAAATTAAAAAGTAAAGCGCCGTATTCACGTTCCATCTGCTGTACGTCCCGCCAAGGCCATGCACGATGCACGACGCAAAAACACCGTGAATAGGCTTGACGTACGTCAATATTTTTTTTTAATTGTTTGCTGGACGTGCACGACCCATTTTTCATCCAGCGAGCAGCCCCCACCACCGCGAACGTCGTGCAGATGGACAGTGAATAACGCGGACGTACGTCAGAGCAGTCCAGCATCTTGCTGGACCGTGTATAGGCTTGCTGTACAGCAGATTTAACATTTAGAGCTTGTCTCGAGAGAAGACTGCACGTGAAAATGTATAGTGAAACACTTTCAAGATTTATTGAAAAATATAAGTTCCGCACTTGCGTGTATTCTGTACGTTTATGATATTTTTTTTAATCCAAAATCTTTTCCTTTTTCTTTTCCTCTTTTCTGTTGCTGCTGACAACATCAGAAGAAGTCCCATTTTTTGGCGTTTTGTTAAAACTGCTGGCAATTTCTAAAACACGTCTTTATTAGTTCTATTGATTCTGCTCGCTGGATGCGTGCACGATGGTGTGTATGCTACATCCATCACAGCGACCTTGAGCTGACGTACAGCCGTGACAGATGGTGAATACGGCGCTTTACCATGTTCTCGAAGAGTTCCATTTTTAAATTAATTCCATAATTTTATTGTTACTTTCATTCTTTGATTGCAAGCGGCCAGTTTCAAAAACTGTTAGCACCTACTTTATGGCTATGATACATTTCTTCAAGAATAAAGCTGTAACATCCGCAATAAAAATTATGAATTTACCACCATATTGTGCATAAGTAATAAAATTACCCAATCTCACTTCAACCCTTCATGTTATAAGCCCAAATATTTCCCGAGCAAGCCGACCGTTCCAAGCAATCTTGTCTGCGTACATTTTTAAATTTAATATCTCTTTGTAGCCTAGTCCCCAGCGAATATAACATCGTACAGAACTACAGAAACGTCGAATGATATAAAATTCTATGTTGCTGTACCAAATGGGTTATTTTGTACCCCTTACTTACATTTGAAATATGTTTTGCTCTAGGTACTTCGTGTATTCCCGTTGTCCCCATTACAATTCCCCGTCGACGGGGACAGTGGCACACGAATAAAAAAAAGTTGTTCCTACCTATTTACATTTAAGAGCCTGCTTGTAATGTCTTAAAATGTTACCGAGGTCCTAGAACGCAATTTAAGGAACAGGGTGGGATTTAGTCAATATGACTCTGACAGTCTTTTCCACTCAGTTACTGGGTTGTGGAGGTCCGACAGGCAGTCGCTCCATGTAAAATACTGATATCCAGCTGAATCTGGTTCGACTGGAAGCCGACCCCAAAATAGTTGGGAAAAGGCTAGGCAGATGATGAGTCTTTTCCACTCAGAACGGAGGTACTCACTTGATAAATTCCCACAAAAAAGGGTCGCGTCTATTTTTTTACCAAAATTCACCAAAACTGTTAGGAAAATCATGTGCAAAGGCGTAACGAACAAGTAAACTGAGTTTCGCATTAATAATAATAATTTTCGTGCCGTTGACCTTGGAGCGTTAATTTCTAATTCCATACTAAATTAATAATTCCATAGTTACGCCGACATTATTAATTCATATCGTAATATTAACTGTCTACAGCGTAATATTGTATTCTTAATCAGAATACGGAACGTTTTGTTCTCCAATCTTAGCGTTGTTCACAGGTCTTTTGTAATTATGTCATGGTTTTTATTAGAAATGCCAGGAATATTCGGCTACTATTCCGGCTTTCATTCTATTCGGCGACTTTTTTTACTAAGTATTCGCTATTCGGCCCTAAATTAGATAGACTCTTTGGTCTAACACCTTTTTTTGCCTTTCTACATAAAAATATGTACCGTTGCCCTCCACACATTTGCATTGTGTCACTGCCAACTTAATGGGCTATTAATTTAATTATTTAATTTGTCGTTATGATCCTGTGATGGGTGTAGAATCATTCCCATCCTGTCCCATTTCCTATAACTTTAATAATAGACGTTTAAAAGTGCCTCTTTGACGGCCTAATTGAAATAAATGATTTGACTTTGACTTTGTTATTAATTTGATTATTATTGTTAAAATCCCACACTTTTTTAACAAGCGTTTTAATGATGTATCTGTTCCTAAAAAATGAATGTTATATATGGATGAATAACTGTAATGTACCTAAAAACCGATAGTTATATCAAATTGTTCACTACTAGGTACTTTTTCATTTCACAGTGATGCTCGAAAGAACTCAAAACCGAACAAACAAGGCGATCATTTCGATTTTATAGTTACCTTTAGTTACTTAGTTATTCAATAAAACCCACCAAAACCAGCAGGTTATTAATAGTAATTAACACGTTTACAGGAACATACGAAAAGGCTTTTAGTTTTAAAAGGGTTTGTTAATGAACTCTCGTGAACCTTTTAGGCGTTGCCGGAGATTTCAAAGGTATCTCCGGTACCTAGCTTTTGTACGGTGTTCCCAAGCTACTTTTGGGTTAGGGCGTGTCATTAAGGTATGAGAAACATAACCAATTGTTGCTTAATAAAATCAAAGTCTAGTTTAGATTCTAAAGTTATTCAGGAGAGCTGTAATAATTAGAATTTTCCGCTTTTCGACCGCTTAATTGATATATACTTAAGAGTATTTGACTTATAGGATTTGCTCAGTGATTGTTGCTTTTTTATTTAGTAGATATTGTAGTGAAACACACGAATGTCGGTTAAACACTAGTTTATTTAATACCACCTTCAAGTTCAACATAATAATAGTGACCTACCCACATATACTACATCTTTCCCCTTACAAAAGAAAATACAAATAAAAGAACAGAGTTTTAAAAAATAATCGACATAATATACTGCCCACTCACTTACATGACATGCTTGATACTATGACATATAATATGATGATATGATAGACATACTTAGATGTTGATCTTCAATGAACCGGCTAAGTAAGCCAGTTAATAATAGTATTATGGTATAACACAATTAATTACTTTACTGAGCAGGTAAGTAGTGTCTGGCTAGGGATAAATAGTATTTAGACTTATAACATTTTTTTTTTTTTTTTTTTTTTTCTACTTCACTCTTTATCACCATTGTTTGTTCCAAACAATAACTTATAACCTATTGACGTCAGTGCTCGAGCTTTGGACCGAGTGATTGAACCTTGAACTTCGGGTATAGCTTCCTCCCGAGGACTGTCACTGTCTCCAGGCGACGATGACGATTCTCCTTCACCAAGTTGTTCCTCAAATATTGGTGTTATCTCACGTCGTCTATTTCTCTTTTCTTCTAATACATGGAACTGATCTAGGTTGGGTTGGTCTACTGTACAGGCTAATCTCGAAGATGGACCAGATTTGACGCCCGGACTTCCTGAAACACTACTACGAGCTACCAAATGGCGTCTACTACGCCTGTAAAATTGACCGTGCTTATCTTGCACCACTAACGATCGTGGTTCCGACGCACGCGCAGTTATCAAAACCGGTTTTCTTGATCCTTTGTCTATCAGCGTCGCCCTGTCTCCTGAAGATAGCGATGGCAGCTGTTTCGCTGAGCGATCGTAGTATTGTTTATCTTTCTCTCTCTGTGCCATTAGCGCCCGGTAATTACGGTCTTTATCGACTGATTCGTGTAATAACTTTGAACTTACAGGCAACTTGGTGTTAATGCGCCTACCCATTAATATTTGTGCCGGAGAATCTAAATTATAGCGAGGAGTTGCTCTAAAATTTAACAAACTAATGTGAAAGTCTTGTCCAGATTCTACACATTTTTTAAGCATGTTTTTTATAGTTTGTACTGTCCGTTCACTTTTCCCATTGGATTGTGGATAATGTGGGGAAGAAGTCGTATGATGTACTTCCCATTCTCTCATGAACTTTTTGAACTCATGCGAACTGTATGCAGGGCCGTTGTCTGAAACAAGTTCCGCTGGAATCCCATGCCGCGCAAACTGGTCCTTCATAAAAGTTATTACCTGTTTACTACTCGTGCTCGTTAACTCCCCAACTTCCACATAATTTGAAAAATAATCAACTAATATGACAAATTTTTTCTTTCTATATTCAAATATGTCGGAAGCTAGCTTCTGCCAAGGTAATGACGGCACATGATGCTGCAAGAGTGGCTCGCGCCGCGGCATCGGCGCATGCAGCGCACACGCAGGGCAGCGGCGCACCATGCTCTCCACGTCCTCCGCCATGCCCGGCCAGTACATCACCTCTCGCGCGCGACGCTTGCACCTCTCTATGCCCAAGTGCCCTTCATGTACTCTCGCTAGCATTTCTTCACGTAAGCCCCTTGGAATGAACACACAATCTCCTTTAAATATGATACCATTTACGTAACTCAATTCTTCGCGATAGGGCCAAAACACATTTACCTTTTCATGTACGTCACGTCTGTGTTTTGGCCAACCGTTGACTATATAGTTCACTATCAAGTTACTGTCTTTATCTACTTTTGTTTCCTTCAAAATAAGGTCCATTTTTTGTTCGCTGAAAGGTATGTTTTCTAACATAAAACATGTTTGAATTTCTACCTCCTCCGAAATGCGATCAAACAGCAAGTCTTTCAGTGGGGCCCGTGATAGGGTGTCGGCGATATACATGTATCTACCTGGCGTATATACTACTTTGAATTCATACCCCTGTACCCTTAGCATCATACGCTGCAGCCGCGCCGGCACAGAAACTAAAGGTTTGTTGAACAGCGCCTCGAGCGGCTTGTGATCAGTGTGAATTGTAACATCTGACCTACCGTAGATATACTGCCGAAATCGCTCCACCGCAAATACGATTGCCAGCATCTCTTTCTCAATCTGCGCGTAGCGCGACTGCGTGTCGGTGAGCGTCATGGATGCAAACTCGACGGGCCGGCCCTCCTGCAGCAGCACGGCACCCACCGCATGGCTGCTCGCGTCCACCGACAGCACTATCGGCGCTTCCAGCGAGTATAACGCCAACACTGGGGCAGTAGCCAATTTTCTTTTTAGCTTGTCTATCGCATCCGTATGGCTTTGTTCCCATACCCATTCCGAGTCTTTTTTCAATAAAGATCTCAAGACGTTTACACAATCTGCATAGTTCTGAATAAACTTGGACAGGTAGTTGACCATACCTAAGAACCTTTCCAAGGATTTCCTATCATCAGGGTATGGCATTTCCATGACCGCTTTAACCTTTGACTCGTCTGCCCTCATTCCATTTTTGTCAAATTTATGACCTAGGTATGTTATCTCAGTGACACCAAACTTACATTTATCACGATTAAACTTGATTCCTATTTCTTTTGCCCGTTTCAGTAAGCGACCCAACCTCAAATCATGCTCTTCCTTTGTGCTACCCCAAATAATGATATCATCAATAAACGACTCGACCCCTTCTAAGTCTTCAAGGTGCTGCCTTAGTTTTCCGTGAAAAACTTCTGGAGCACAATTAATGCCGTATGGAAGACGCAAGAATTGATAACGGCCAAACGGCGTGCCGAAGGTGCACAAATCCGCACTTGCGTCATCAATTTCTACCATCCAAAATCCACACCTAGCATCAAGCACACTGAAATAGCATGCATTCCTCAGTTTCACAGCTAGTTCTGTTACAGTAGGAAGTGTATACTGAGCGCGACGCACCGCTCGGTTCAAAGGTCGCGGGTCCAAACAAACTCGAATACTGCCGTCTTTTTTAGCAACTAGAACGATAGCGTTGACCCAGTCTGTGGGATGAGTCACTTTCCTAATTACCCCCAGACTTTCCATTCTTCGAAGCTCTAAGTGCAACTTTTCTTTCAAACCTAGAGGAATTTTTCTTGTAGGACAAATAACAGGTTGTATACTCTTATCTATTGCTATGCTATACCTGCCGGGTAATTTTCCGAGTCCTTCAAACAAATCAGAATATTCCTCAATGTTTATTTCATTAACACACTTAACCAATTTCAACAAAATACTACCTTCTAGGCCAAGCACACTTTGACATTTCAGATCCGCTACTACAAATGGTAACACATATCTCTTACTATTAAAAAATATACAAATCTTGTCAGTACCAACAATAGGTAACCGGTTCCCAGTAAATGAAAGAACGCGCTTTGTAAAAGGTTTTAGTTTTTCCATTGATAAACCTAACCTCAAATAATCTGCTTTAGAGATAACGTTAAGCATTGAGCCGGTATCTATTTTTAGTACTAATTTTTTACCGTTACATTTCACATTTTCAATCCATTCTTTAGAACACTTACTCAGTTTTTTGTCCTCGTCCACGGTATTCACGTAGAATAACTCATCACTCGAATCGTCACTAAATTCCGACCGCGTACTTAAATCATATACCTTTTTATTTTGTTGCTCTTTTTGTGGACACACTATCGCAAAATGACCTTTTTTATCACACACAAAACATATCGCACTTCTCGCCGCACAACGCTCGTCGCCGGAGCACCGGCCGCTGCCGCAGGTGGCACAGGGAGCGCGAGCTCCGCCGCTCACCCTAGCGCCGGCGCCGCCACCGCGCTGCCGCGCTCCTCGCCTACCGGTCGAACGCCGCGAGCCGCCTCGCGCCGCGTTCGAGCTCCCGGCTTGATCCCTCACCGCGTTCACCTGCATCTCCTCTGAGGCGCCGTCGATGCATCGACTTTCCTCTTGCGATATTTCTGCCGCCTGACAGATTTGTATCGCCCTCGCCAAAGTCAACTCATCTGTACGCAGTAGACGATCTCTTACTTTGTTGCTTGTTATCCCGCAGACGATTTTATCTCGGATCAGACTCTCATGAAGTTCGCCGAATTCGCAAGACTGACTCAGCACACGTAATGCCGTCACATACTGATCTATATTTTCACCTTCTTCCTGGCTTCGTGTGAAGAACTTGTACCGCGACACGGTTATATTCGGTTTTGTACCGAAATGAGCATCGTATTTTTTTAACAGACAGCCGATGTCGTCTTCACTCTCGCCCTCACTATAGGTAAAAGTAGTGAAAATCTCGTAACCCGCTGGTCCAACGAGGTTAACCAACAGAGAAGCCTGTACCTCCTTGGGCTCCTTGCTCACTCCAGAGGCTTTTAGAAAAACGTTGAATAATTTTTTCCACCTGCGCCACGCATCAGACCGCGTAGCGGGGCCGCCTTCTAAAACCAGTTCGGCTGGAGGACGCGCGTGTTCCATATTTCACAGTTATTATTTAATACTTTCTTCGCTAGTGCTAGTCGATTTTAATCGTATTATATAGAAATAGACACAATAATGAATATTATTGAAAACCGCTGTCACCATGTAGTGAAACACACGAATGTCGGTTAAACACTAGTTTATTTAATACCACCTTCAAGTTCAACATAATAATAGTGACCTACCCACATATACTACAGATATTATTTTAATTCTTGTATGATGTCTGAGTCTTTTATAGTCGACTCCCGCAAATCGCGCTTGACAACCACAAGAACAACGGGTCAGTAGTGTTTTTTATTTTTCAAACATTTTTTTATCTCATATTCGTAGATTTTAATCGGTGTAATGGACACCGAGAAGAGAAAGAAAGGATAAGAAAACAAAAAATCTTATTCCAAAAAACAAGGCTCATGAATTATTGGAAAACTAAGGATTTAATAAGTTTTAAAATTAAAAAAAAAACAGTTTTATTCATTTTCATTTAGCTGAAATAATTCATAATTTATTTAAACAAAAAATATTGAACAGATCTTGCCACAAAGGACTACAACTACAATAACAAGACCACACCACAAAACCTTTATTGAGATTTTACACCTGGACAATCTTTAGGATCGATACAGGTTCCTTTTTGACTCAACACATAACCTTCGTTGCATTCACAGCCAGGCGGTGCGCAGGAGCGGATACAGATCCTCGGTTCAGGGTCCTTGCAGGTCAGAGGGCAATGACTGGTGCAAATACTGTATTTTGCGTTTTCATCACCCTTGCATCCTTCTGCAATATGGAAAAGATATTATGTAGATCGTTAACCATGGTTTACTGGACGGCCAACTTCTCGAATATATGGATGTAAAAGTGCCGAATCGATCTGTACGCATACCACAATTGTTTAGTATTCCCGCAAGTAATAACAATGTATCTCAAAATAATCCTTTGCATAGAATGTGTAAAAACTATAACGCTATTTGCTCACACGTAGACATTTTTCATGATAAATTTAGCTCTTTCAAATCATTTCTACTAAATTATAACGCTGTATGATTTTATAGATTGTTCAAGTCTTATTCGTAATTACTTATTTCATTATTAATTAGTCATGTGTTAAAAACTTTATAACACGTATGTACCTACTGAAATTTGATTTTGACCTTTAAAAACGAGGGTTTGTTATTTATGAATGTTGTGTACAGTTGTAATTGGACTTCAGGTCCACTTAATTTATATTATTAAGGGTATTATTTTGTATTATCTTGATCTGTTGTCTGTATCTGTACCTATTGAATAAAATAAAAACAAAATAAATAAATACATAACATAAATTCAGGTCCTTTTCCCTTGAGGATAGGAACAACTATAGAGCGCCACCTGTTTACGATCTTTACATAGGTACTCTTTACGCCATCTATATTAATACATCTAGTCGTACAATCACGCCGATTGCTACTACGCACCCGACCTTTCTGAAAATCATTAATGTATAGATAGCGAGCGAGTTGAATGCAGAGCTTAGGAATGCGGTAGTGCTGTTGACAAGGATGGCACAGTACTACACTGTAGGCGCGTGAGGTGGGGCGTGCGGGTAGCGGGGGGAGGTGCTCCCGCTCTTTACCTCAGACCCCGACTGCATTCAACTCGCGCGCTATCTGTAGGTAACTCAATTTTGTATACTTATTTTTTTATATTAATATATTTATTGTATTCGCCACTATCACCTGGACAATCTTTAGGATCGATACAGGTTCCATTTGGACCCAACACATATCCTTCGTTGCATACACAGCCAGGTGGTGCGCAGGAGCGGATACAGATCGGGTCAGGGTCCTTGCAGCTCTGAGGGCAATGACTGGTGCAAATACTGTATTTTGCGTTTTCATCACCCTTGCATCCTCCTGCAATATGGAAAAATATATTATGATAAAGATATATCAGTACCCTTAGCACGAGTTTTCAGTAATTGAGACGTAAAGTAAACTGTAACTTTGACACTTTCAAATTGACAATTTTCAAGGAAAAAATGGAACAGCGCCTCTGGTGTGCGAAGAAGGAACTAATTTTTTCCTTGAAAATTGTCAATTTGAAGTCGTCAAAGTTCCAGTTTACTTTACGTCTCAAATACTGAAAACTCATGCTGACGGTACTGATCTTTAACCATACATAACATAAATTCAGGCATTTTTCCCTTGAGGATAGGAAAAACTATAGAGCGCCACCTGTTTACGATCTTTACATAGGTAGAATTTCCTTTCTGAAGATCATTAATGTAGGTAACTCAATTTTGTACACTTATTTTTTTATATTAATATATTTATTGTGTACCACTATCATCAATTTCTGCTAACACATTTTTGTGCACGTAAATTTTTCACGAGTTTGCAGGATTATTCTGCATGAGATTCTGTATCCCACTGCTGGCCAAAGGGTTCCCATTCCTCCATAGAAATCCCTCTCCATTCAGGGATTCAGGGAAATTTTTGGCCATTTTTGGTTAAGGTAGTAAGTTTAAAATGTTACCTGGACAGTCCTCAGGCTTTATACATTTTCCATTTTCTCCATCATTATCTTTAACATATCCTTCTTTACAAACACAACCCCGGCATGTATTGTTCCGTACATTTTTGGGGGTTGATATTATTACAATACGGTTGACAAGCAAATAGAAAATCAAACGTATCACAATTTAATTAGAGTTCATTATCTCATTTGGAAGCTTATTCATCATTATCCTGTGTGTTAATCCAGATTAACTATCTGTCAACCTAATACAAATCCGTTCATATAACATTAGTAAGATGGTGGACTCCGTGAATTTTAGTCAGTTTGAGACTGAGAGATCTGGGTGACCTGAGAGGGTGCTCTGAGAGACCAGGGGTGGGAACTCGCTTGAAACTTGAATCACGTAAAAGAAGGGCTACTATGGTCTTACGCCAAATGATCCATGCAGTAGGTATAATATTTATTTAGTTTATTAAAAATAAAAATTATAATTTAACTTTTTAATGGTAAATGTTGCGTATACCTATCACGTGCTTACATACCAGCACTACGTTTATATTTTTGTTTTCTATTAGGTACTACATTGTATGTTTTGCTGTTGGTGTACCTTAAATAAATAAATAAAAGAATATCGTTGACGCACGATTATTATTTATCTAGCATAACTATTTACCTATAATAAAATTTAAGAACTATTGTTTATTTAACAAATAAACTTAATTTACATAATTTAATAGCGTCATCAACACGTGTTTAATTTTATAAAACGTGTGTGCGTATGATTTACGTATTGTTGTTGCAACAAAGAAGGCTTGTAAATATGATTCATGTTTAATTCTTCAAAAAAAAATATAAATTAAAAATTAAATAAACCCCCGACACAAAAACCAATTTAAAAAGTAAAAAATAACAAAAATACGTCGCGTTGGGGGACTGCTCCAAATTATTTATCATCTCCTGTTTTTTTGCAATCTCCCAACGCGACGTATTTTTGTTATTTTTTACTTTTTAAATTGGTTTTTGTGTCGGGGGTTTATTAAATTTTTAATTTATTTTTTATTTTACACTTTTTATAGGTACAAACTTGTATTATTTTATGTTGCTAAGAGTACTCCCGACTAAGTCATCAATATTCCCTTTCAATACGCTTTCATTTGATACCCAACTCGAGTATATTTGCAGATCCTCGGTTACCTTTCCCCACTTTCACCCCCACAACTTCTAAACGGCTGAACCGATTTTCATCAAACATGTCTAAGAACACTTGCAGATAAGTCACCTTTCATACAAAAAAAATTAAATTGAAATCGCTTCATCCGTTCGGGCTCTATGATGCCACAGACAGACAGACAGACAGACAGACACACAGACAGACAGACACGTCAAACTTATAACACTCCTCTTTTTCCGTCGGGTATTAAAAAGAGGTGCATCTAGCAGCCTTTTTTCACTTATTTGCGTTTTCCAGTATTGTAATTGTATTTTTTACCAGTAAAAATTTATTTTAAGAATTGTATACTAAATTAATTTTTTAAATCCGTATTTTATTTAAGAAATTTTTATTAGACGTTGTTTAAAATATTTAAATAAATATTTATACCTGTTCTACCATATGACCCATCATCGCTGAAAACACCTCCCACGAGGATGAAAATAAGAAAACCGACGTAAACAGACATCGTAGCAGTGATACTGTCTTTGTTTAGTACGATAGCTGTAGTATTTATTGACTTCAGTAACAAATAATGATTTACATATTTCACAATCTATTGATAAAATATAGTGTTTGTTTACATCAATTACCCTCAGCACGAGTTTTCAGTATTTGAGACGTAAAGTAAACAGGAACTTTGACAATTTTCAAGGAAAAAATTAGTTCCTTCTTCGCACACCAGAGGCGCTGTTCCATTTTTTCATACAAGAAACGCTGTAAATACTGGAAAGACGCTGTAAAGTAAAAGAGTGAAAAGTCGTGCTACACAGTGGATAATAGCGCAAAACTTCTCGTAGGATAACTGAGCCCATGTTACTGAACAATGTTTGTTCTAAGACTTTTGGAAATTCTTCTGTTCGCTACAAAAATAATTCCACAAAAAAAAGTTTTGTTGCTGTTCTCCTAGTACCTACTTTTTGTTCAGATTCCACATTGCGTCCTCGATTTCGGTAGTTTTGTGCATAATTATCATGTTGTGCTGGATATTGTTATTGTTTTTTCCACAAGGATACGAAAACAATAATGTTTTGCTATCCGCGTGGAAAAAAGAAATGGGGCGAATTTCCAATAATCAAAAATTAAAAAACAAAAACCTTTGGCTAATTTATACAGGAAAAAAAATCGGCCTCACCATACAAAATTATAAACTTGATTGGACAGTTTGTATGGTGAGGTTTTCATTTCATTTCCTGAAAAAAAAATGTGTAAGATTGTTTCATCTAGTGAGAAAGTTTGTGGAGGGCTGTCATTTACATCCTGTCTATACTTTTTTCGTGGAGAATTAAATTTGTGGCGAACTTACAATACAACCAATTTATTGGACTTAGAGTTTTGGACATAGATCTGATATAACTTACTTAGTACTATACTAAATTAGTAACCCATGTTAGTACATCTTCCTCCGAACTTGACCCATAAAATATCTGGAACAACTCACCAGTTCCCAGACGGACATCGTTCACAAATTAATGTTAGTGAAATTAGTTCCAGTTTGATGTTACTCAGTAACTGGTAGCTTGGGAGACGTTGTCCTTCCTTGTATTGTAAAGGCAATGTTACAAGGAAACAATATCGTAACGTTGTCTTGTGACTTAATAATGCGAGGGTCACACTAACGGGAAATGCCGTTAACAGACGTAAAGTTAAACATCTGTTGAACACTCGTTTAAATAACTGTCTGTTGCGAACGGCGACTAAGTAATTGTTGGTTATATTTTCGCTATTACGATATTAATTTCGAAGATAATAGTTCAGCTAGATGACATATTGTGACCACACCATCATTTCTTTTTACCATGTATAACTTACAATTACATTCCGAGTACTGATGCTAACCCAAAAACGAACGAACCATAATAGTAGATTACGCACCAAGGGAGTAAAGCATTGCCTTACGTCACGGGCGTATTGAATCCCGAAACGACACTAAGGATTGTGGGGTGAACCTCCGTAGCGCAGCGAGGAGGTTCAAGTGTTAATTCCCGAGTGAAACGAGGGAATTAAGTTAAGAATCCTTAGTGTAGCGAGGGATTCAAGTCAGCCCAAGACTAGGCAGCTTTACTCCCGAGGAGCGTACTCTGCTTTTCACACCTACTGCGAGGAAATAAATTCGATTTTTGAAATTTGATGTGGTACGACAACCTTCGAACGTGAAGTTGGCACCACTGTAAGCGATCAGCTGTTGCTGCCAGCGGCCGCCATTACTGATACGACTCCTTGGTGAAAGTTTTCATACGGTTTTCTTTGAGGTTCCAAATTCAAATCACATTATTCCCACGGGAATAATGAAATTCAGTACATATATTATTCCCGGCTCGAGCGAGGGGGAATAATGTCATGCTTTACAGTAGGTTTGCCTGATATATAATTTGACATTTACGAGCAATTGGTGTGAAAAATTATATTTCAGCCTAATCCTATGATATTTTACATAATAACTCGAGCAGGCAGTCCGTAAATAACTGCTTCCCGAGATTTTTCAGTATCTAAATACTTACAAAGCCTGAAAACACCCGGGCATGGTCCATGGTCGGACAGCGAGTTGCCCTTTTTCGCGCGCTTCGTCAGCAGAATGACGGGCCCCCCCTCTCAGAGGGCCAAAGCCTGTCAGGGTCGCGGAACTTATTCCATCACCGTGACCCAGGAACATAAAATGCTATTGAAGAACAACGTGGATTTTGGTCATTTACAAGTCTGGCACCCCGGGCAGGGCGGGAGGACTCATTTGATGATTTTACCACGATAACAAAAGACAAATAACTAACTATCTTTCATAAATCTAACTGAACATACATTATTGTTATTCGCAAATCGTATTAGCAGCCTTACCTAGCGTTTTGAACTAAATAATGCAACGCGCATGCAGTAGAACAAACCCCTTGCTACAGTGCAACTTAGCCTTAACACCGTAACAGTCTGTTAATGCCTTATGTCCGGACCATTGTTGCCTGAATACTAATGTACGAGCACGATGCGTCATGGGATTAGGTTAAAGTAAATCATGTCTTATTTCAACTATATTTAAGTCTAAGCCATGTCACGGTAAACCATTGGTTGGCAGCAAAGTTTAATCTGAATTACACTGTTGCCCTAACTCTCAAGTGTCCCAGAATTGGACAATTGTTTGAAGTGTTTTTGTTGATTTACTGTTATTAAAAAAAATACCATGAATTTATAATATTAATTTAATTAATGGAAAAAGAGTGTTGGTTGTCCGGCGGCAAGACGGGCAGACGACATTGTTGCCATTTGGGGAGTCTCCTGGATGAGGCTGGCGCAAGACCGTGGAGCTTGGCGCAAACAAGGAGAGGCCTATACAGCAGTGGGTGAAGACTGGTGTGGATGATGATGATGATGATGATGGGTGATGGTTTTTCTGCACTGTTACAAGCGTTAATCCTTCGTGAGCATGGCACTTGCAACAGAACCAACAGAGCCGAAATATCAGGAGTTAAAATAAAAATGAACGTCAATGATAATCACGTTGATGTAGACCATGTACATGTATGGTATACAGGTTATACAGAAACTACATTTGTAAGAGTAGAATATTATAAAGGCATCAATAGGTATATTATGTTTCCTAAGACAATGCGTACGACTAAAGACGTGCCTTATATCGCAGGTGTACCTTTTGAATTGGATAGTTGCGTCATTGCATTTAAGACAATAGTTGTCAGTGTTCTCACTAAACAAATAAACAAGTTACAAGCTGTTAGTAATGTTATTCGTATCACCTTTTAATACGAATGAAAAGGCAGGAATATTGCTGTGTTCTTATGCTTATATGAGGACTATTGTTTCCAGTGAAGCGGAGCGGAGTGGAACGGAGCGGAGCTGGGTAGAGCGAAGCTGCTTTGCCTATCCTTATTGCTAAGCCCCTTTGTACACTAGGCGACGCAAGTCTGCGATACCTAACGACTTCGGTATTCATTGAGCGTGCCTGTGTACGAACTTCAATGGATTTTTTGATTTTGCGATAGTCACCTGGATACCTACTAAAATCATAAGGTATCGAAGACTTGCGTCGCCTAGTGTACGAAGGGGCTGAATGAAATGAAACGCTCACGGGCATAATCCTTCATTGCCCCTCTCCCGCTTCGGAAAGCGGAGCGGAGAGGTTAGTCTAGCCTGGGGCCTTAGTCAAACGGCAGACAACAACAGATGACAATCGTTATCGTTCATCAGTCACCAATACATTTTCAATTTATAAAAATTGCTGATCGATAACGAACGAAACAAACCAAAAGGATCTGTGAACTTCAATAGATTTTCAACTTTACGCGCTGGGGTATAAAGTAGAAAATGTATAGTTGAATGATGAACGATAACGATTGTCGTCTGCTGTCGTATGCTGTTTGACTAAGGCTCCAGACTGTTCTCCCGATATTTTAAGCAATTTCACTCCTCTCCGCCAATACTGTTTCCTTTGAAGCGGAGTGGAGATGACATAAATGGATTTCAAGTCATGTGATTGGTGAATCATGGCACAGCTTGTCTCCGCTCTGCTCCGCTCCGCACCGCACCATTGGAACCGTATCCAAGGCGTGGTAAAAAAAGGTTTTATTTTTCGCTCTCTTTTTTATATGAATATTTTTATTGATTCGTCATAATTTTTACACGTTTAATTAATTTGTTCAGCTGTAATTCTGCATGTTTTGTTTTAATTGTCTCTATTTTTTTCAATAGATAGTGAATTATTCAATTGTTAACGAAGTTAATATAAAAACTTAGACTATCGTACAAAGTATTACAACTAAAACAGTAGTACAGTTGTAATGTCGGTGTATATCGGTTTTCTTATTTTGATTAGCGTGGCAGGTGTTTTCAGCGATGATGGGTCATGTGTTACAGGTAGGCGTTATTTGATTATTTCAAAATAGATTCTATCTTTTTTACTAAGAAACTAACAAAAATATTATGTCTGTATATAAATATGGTACTTACTAAAATTGTTGAACTAAATTATATAAGACTGTTAAAAAATTTCTTCTCAAACCTGTCAACTGATCATTTGTAAAAATTAATATTTAAACGCAAAATACGAGCATTTTCTTATCGCAACTTAGACCGCTTTCACATTGAGGCGACTCGCGCAACAGTCGCGCGGCAAACGCTGCGTACTGGGTCAGCCTTCTTATAAATATGAAGAAACGTGCTTCTATCGCGCTACTACCGTCCTAAGAAAGTGTGAAAGTGGCCTTCTTTAATTCTTTTGCTTGTTTAACTTTATTTTGTTTTCTGCTACAGAGTCAGCATGCCCAAAAGATGAACACTATACGCAAAATGATACAACATGCATAAGGACCTGCGCTAACAGAGCTGTTCCGTGCTCTTATGACTGCAAACCCTTCGATGGATGTGTATGTAACGGCGGCTTCGTGAGAAAGAACCCTGATGGCACAGGAAAATGTATTCCTGAAAGTAAATGCCGTGAGTAAATTTATATTTGAAGATATTTTAAAGTTCTTGTGCTGTCTGTTTTTATATTCATTTGGTTATCATTTTTAATAATATATTTGTATATTGTATATTACATAAATTAAATTTACATATATTTTGAATATTTTCACAAATTATATAAATAAATATAAAACTAGCTTTCGATTGTCGTCTGCATTCGACAGTAAAAGACAATCGTTATCGTTCATCAGTCACCAATACATTTTCAACTTTATACCCCAGCGCGTAAAGTTGAAAATCTATTAAAAACTGCCAATCGATAACGAACGAAACAAACGGAAACGATCTGCGAACTTCAATAGATTTTCAACTTTACGCTCTGGGGTATAAAGTTGAAAATGTATTGGCGACTGATGAACGATAACGATTGTCGTTTACTGTCGAATGCTGTTTGACTAAGGCCCCTGGTCATAATGACAAACAGCAGATGACAATCGTTATCGCTCAGCAGTCACTAATACATTTTCAACTTAATACCCTGTCACACAAAGTTGAAAATCTATTAAAAACTTCTGAGCGAAAACGAACGAAACAAACGAAAACGATTTGTAAATTTCAATAGATTTTCAACTTTACGCGCTGGGGTATAAAGTTGAAAATGTATTAGAGACTGTTGAGCGATAACGATTGTCGTCTCAAATCAAATCAAAACGTTTATTTCAATTAGGCCATAACCGGCACTTTTGAACTGTCAAAAGACAAAATAAAACTAGTACAAAAATAGTTATGGTGCTACAGTCCCAGTCACAAGACATAAAAACTGTGAAAGTACCGTAGGTGCTGAAAAGTACCGTAGGTCTGCTGTTTGCCTAAGGCCCCTGATCCAACAACATAACAGGAGCATCCTTAGATCTAAATTATCCCAACTTACCAATTCGTTTTCCTTTACTGTCCAAATCTTCTTTACTAACGACTGTTATATCCTCGTGACCGATAAAATTTTATTTTTTTAACAATTAACATTGATCAATATTTCGTGAGACATGCTTGTCAATATTAGCTGTTTTTGTACCGACAATCCGAAAATATATCCAAGTTTGTTCAGGTCATAAAAAAAATGACTGTTGTAGAAGTTACCGAAGAAAATATAGATTCAGATAGTCGTCTCGTTCCAAATCCTTGTCACCACCTTCTTAATAATTATGTATTACTATAATCTTCTATTCATCATAAATTAATTACTGCTTCATTTCACGCAATATCAAAACGGTTAGTTGGCCCTTCCTGTTAACCAGAGATAGGTATTGCACCTTGGCCAGAGTCTAACGACCCGTTTACGACCTACGCTGTGACCGGTAACTTAACGCGGGGCGGCAAACCCGAGCAATAAGATCGAATGTATAAAAAAAATTAAAAACGCCACGAGGCGCCGCATACTTACACAGTAATTCATGTCTTGTTCGCGCACCTCGTCGCACCGCACACCGCTCACACCAAAGTTGTAAACGTAGGTGTTGCTAGGGCCATAGTTTTCTTGTCATTTTATTGTACTACGGCGAAACTGAAATGTGCATCCGAAAAAAGTTATATCGACATGAAGGAACCGGAATCATCACAATATTGTTTCCGATCACAATCGTTTTTTTTCTTTTTTTACTGTTGGATGATTTTGTTCGTTTGTGGCTAATTGAGGAGCTCGTGGCTAAATAACTACAGCCGCACAGGCCGATCATTCTAGTTAAGTCGCGCTTGCCGAGGTTGGTCTGAATGGGTGAACATCTCTCATAGCGAGTTTCCTCCGAGCCTCGGAAAAGACCGTGGCAATTTCTCCTGATTGATACCGTTAATTTGGGAGAAGGGGCAACCCTAACATTCTAATTTGAACACAGCCGTAAGCATTCGTCTATGGTTGACAGATTTGACGTATCCCATCTTTTTCCGTGTTATTTTCCCCAGAATTAACGGTGTCCACATGTAAAAGCGTCCATAGTTACAGCACTTGCCTATACTTACAAACTATTTTTTCTTTCAGGAAACAAGTGCAAAGGTCCTCATCAAGTATACAGAGACGTTCTAAACCCTTGTCCTTTGACATGTGATTACCCATACCCAAGACCATGTGCCTACATGCCTATTAATAAAGGAGGTTGCGAATGTAAGCCTGGTTATGTCCGGAATGAAGCTACCGGGAAATGTGTCCGGCCTAACAAATGTCCTGGTACGAATTTTAAATATATTCTCTGTTTTATTAAATAGTGGTTTAACTTGAATCACGGTTAAACCACTATTTAATAAAACATCTAAACAAAATAACTAAAAAAATATAGAAAAATATTAGTTAAGCGCACAAGGGTGAAATAAAATACATACCGGGTCGAAATAATTGCAACCTGTTCGCAAGTTATATTGAGCGAAATAGTTTGATATAAATTCCCAAAAAAAAAATACACTTGAAGAAATATTATTCATGATCGTTTTTCTTAATTCTTTTCTTTTTCTTGTTTCAGCAAATAAAATTAAATGCAATAAACCACACCAAGTGTTGACAGTTTGTCCCAACCCATGTCCACCAACTTGTGAAAACCCGGTCCCGACTGGGCCATGTATATATATGTGCCTTGCGGAGGGTTGCCAATGTGAAGAAGGATATGTGCTGGACGTAAATGACCCTAAGGAAGGGAAATGTATCAAACCTGAGGATTGTCCTTGTAAAAACTAATTAAGGGTTTTGAAGTACCTGCATTCTAGTTTTAAAATGCTTTCTTGTACAGTACAATTACTTGTATGTGTTCGGTGTTAACTGTAAATTCAAGCTGGTTACAATAATAAATAAATTCATTTTGATGTAAAAATATTAAATTATTATTATTATTTTGTATCAAAAAACATGTGGACACAAACTTTCCATTGAATTTTTATTTATGCAAAGACCGACAAAAAAGATATTATTATGTTCATAACAGTCTTTATTAACTCAATTTTAAAAACCGGTCTTACCCAATAAGGTTCCGGGTCGACGGCGCGTCGTGTTCCACGCGCGCCTCAAAGAGCTGTCAGCAAAATGACGGGGCCCCCTCTCAGAGGGCCAAAGCTTGCCGGGATCGCGGGACTTATTTCTATCACCGTGACCCCGGAACATAAAGGGCTATTGAAGGACACCGTGGATTTTAGCCAGTACAGGTCTGACAGTCCCTCCAGCCCTGCCCGGGGTTGGAGGACTCATTTGATGATTTTACCACGTTAAAAAAAAAAAACCTAATAAGTTTTTTATGGTGGAGACCTTTGTCCGAATAGGGCAAAGGCCATAATCTTCCACTCTTATATCTGTACAGTTTCTCCGGCAAATCCCGCATAAATTTTAAATTTGCTCAGCTGTGGAAAAATACAGGTGAAATACCCTTATGTACACTAGACGCCGGACGCAGACGCATACCAACTTATCTAAATGTGCCAAATTTCTTTCATAGATTTTCAACCTTATCACAATCATCATCCTATAATGTCCCCACTGCTGGGACACAGGCCTCCTCTCTGAGAGAGGGAGTGGGCCATAATCCACCACGCGGGCCCAGTGCGAATTGGTAGATGTCACATATCTTAGAATTTTGGTTCTAGGACATGCCGGTTCCTCACGATGTTTTTCCTTCACCGTTTTGAGAGCATGGGTGATTAATAAATACACAAAGTAATACGCCTGGCGGGGTTCGAACCCACCTACACACGTAAGTCGGGACCGATATGATTTGGGCGAACTTGGTTTCTGCGAGTGCAGGATTGCCGTGATGCTGAAAACACCGGAGGTAATGTTAATGAAAAAATTACAGTTCCGGAGGTTACGTGCGTCTGTACACCAAACTGAAATATATTCTGAATCTGAGTGAGGAGCAGGTTACGCTGCTTTTGCTATGATTTGTGCTATTGTTTGCGATATGCAGGATAATCCGTGATCTGAAAACACCTAATGATCCAGTACTTTCACATTTTGCTTACTGCTTGCTAAGAATATTAAATTGCAATGGAAATGCATTGCATGAATATATGCCTAGCCTTTTTCCAACTATACTAGGGTCGGCTTACATGGAGTGACAGCCTATTGGCCCGTCATAACCCGTCATAATACGAAACCCCTTTGTAAGACTGGTTGTCAGATTTAGAGCTTCTGACTAAAAGTATGGTAATGACCGTCAAAGATCTACAAATCAAAGCCGGGAACAACGGCTTTCCGCAAATGCAATGGAAATACTGATAGTTTCTTGCCAGGTGTAGGACAAAAAATTACGTGACCGATCAGTCCGATCACCATCACGCTGGTCTGATCTGATCCAGTACTACCGAGTCTACCATGATCCAGCCGGTAGAAAATACACATCGCTGAAAGAGCAATCCTCATTCCTCGGAGAAATCAATGATCTACTGGACTTATCTTTGTGTACCTCGTCTGCGCAACCACGACCAGTCTGACAAGAGTGTGAAAAAGAGGATTCTAGACTCAAGTCAAAGCTATTTAAAGTTCATATTAAAGTAGCGATACTGTCAATTGGTATTATTATTTTGTCCCCAAGGCATTGCCTTCAACTGCAAGCCTTTATTGCAAGCGTGGCTTTTGTTTTAGATAGATGCGTCATGTGAGCAACCAACTATATAAACAAACCAGTTTTAAACAGTTAATAAAGTTATTGGGTGCATAACATTTCTTTAAGCATGCAAAAATCGTCAAGTGAGAGCAGGGTTGTACTGACTCAAATCCACGGTGTCCTTTAATAGCCCTTTGCGTTCCTGGGTTACGGTAGCTCGTTAGTCCCGCGGCCAGCGGCTTTCGCCCTCTAAGGCGGACCCGTCATTGTTTGTGCATAATATTAACTGCAGAACACCTTTCTACTCAAAGACCTCTCATGCTATAATAGGTGAAAAAGTATTCTAGATCCTAGAGCTACTGGAGAAAAAACCACAGCGAAATAGTGTTTCAGTTCCATGGAACTATACTGGGTACAAAAAACCCAGTAGAACCTAATGGAACTAGAACTGGGATATGGCAAAACAGGCGGGTATCATTGGCGGATTTTGCTGAAAAATGTTGAGAACTTTAATTCATTTGATAGTTCTTTCGTTGCTGCATAGATGGCGTTCTAGACCTTTTTGTTGACGAGCCCTGAATTTTTGTTCGTCACAAGAACAATATTTTTAACTGCCCACCGTTGTAGAGATATTGTATTGGTTATTTTGTTTGCCCTATGGACAATCGGACATGACCTGTGAAGGTATGATGCAATTAGTTCTTATTCAATTAGTGCTTTATTTGTTGTTCGTTTCATTTTTTATCGTATTTATTCAGCTGTAATCTTGTAAGTGTTTTATTTAATTGTATGAAAGCTTTTCAATAGATAGGGTGTAACTGATTATTATATGGATTATACCCATTATTGTTATTCTACCAATGTTAACATAAATACTTACAAGTTGTGGAGCAAAGTTTCAGTAGTAGGTACTAAGAAAGCAGTTCAGTTGCAATGCCAGTATATTTTTCTTTTCTTATATTGACGATCACAGGAGGTGTTTTCAGCGATGATGGGTCGTGTGTTACAAGTAGGATTTATTTGAATATTTCTGTTAATTAAAATAACCCTTTTTAAGTCAAGTGAGAAAAAATACATTTAACGTGTAGATAGTAAGAATATACGGTGACGATAAGCGGAGACCTCTTCTGGCCATGCTGAGGGGGAATGAGAAGCAGTAGCCTCCTTCTGCGTCATCATCAGTAGCGCCAGCGAAGGAGGAGCTGGAATATGGTACAGGGGACAAAAAAAGAAGTCTGACAGTCCTTTCCACTCCGCCCAGAGCCGAAGGAGTTTTTACGGCCTAAACAAAATGTGTTTAGATTCATATAAAAAAATAGTGGAAAAGCCAACAATACTAATGACTGTTTTCCCGTACCGTATGGATTATCTTTTCTTATAAACTTGTCAAAATCGTGTTTTTTTTTAAGATATTGGTTGTAGTTTTATCAATAATCATTAAAAATGCCTATTTTATTCCTAAATCTAGCATCAGCATTGCGATCAACCTTTGTCTGTGTAAATGATTTACCTATTATTATTCTTCACAATTTTAGAGCCAGCATGTCCAAAAAATGAACACTATACAGAAAATAGTACACGGTGCATAAAGACCTGCGCTAACAGAGAGGAGCCAATCTGCGATGACTGCAAACCCATCACTAGATGTGAATGTGATGAAGGTCTGGTGAGAGTCAACATTGATGGCACTGGAAAATGTGTTCCTGAGAGTCAATGCCGTAAGTAAATTTTCATAGAACTATAATATTCGGATACAATACAATATATGTGACTTGTCCTTTCACTTCTATATGTTGTGGATTTCCACATCCTCTCACATCAAGGAGGCCTAGTGTGTCCCAGCAGTAGAAATATAAATAATAATGTAACATGATTCATAATTACGTTTTTTTTTTTAAATTCGTCTACTATTTCAAAATTAAGTTTATTAATAAATTCAGATTTTGAGATGTTTATTTTGTACTTTTTTCTGTTGATTTAAATCTATTTTATTTTCGTAAACAAAATATTGAAAAGTCACACATTAAAACTTATTTTAACAACATAATATAGTTAACAGACTTGTTTATTGTTACAACACACGCATCGTACGCACAAATGTTTTATAATATTAAACACCTGTGTGTTGACGTTATTAGAAATGACGTTATTTATTTTATTAAATAATGTTTATTTGACAAATAAACAATTATAGTACCTACTTACACTTTTCATTTTTATCGTCATATGGAATGGAATCGATAATAATGCATTATTAATTAGGTAACGACTGTCTAAGATAGATCTACAAATGACAGCCGGACCAACGGCTTTATATTGTTTCCGAGGAACGTAGCAAACTCATTATGATAAACGGATGCGCTTGCTAAAGTTGGTCTGTGGACCAATCCACAGACCAATCTTAGCAAACACGGCTTAACTTGGAAGACCGATAAGTGTGGCTGTTCGTCTGATTGGGGAGAATGGAAGAAGACGTGTTTTTTTTTTTTTTTTTTTTTTTTTCTTGGTAAAATCATCAAATGAGACCTCCCGCCCCGGGCAGGACGAGAGGTACTGTCAGACTTGAACTGACTAAAATCCACGGTGTCCTTCAATAGCCCTTTATGTTCCGGGGTCACGGTGATGGTATAAGACCCGCGACCCCGGCAGGCTTTAGCCCTCTGAGAGGGGGCCTCGTTATTATGCTGACGCTCTTTGAGGCGCGCGTGGAACACGACGCGCCGTCAACCCGGGCATGGTCCATGGTCGGGCGGTGAGTTGCCCTTTACTCGCCGCCCGCATGCCCGCGCAAGAAGACGTGTTGCAACTCGGATAAGGGTAGGAAAATGATGATGAAGCTTAGTCATGTCTCGTTGTTGTTTTATTTTATTTTAGATTGCAAAGGAGATCATTACGCAGTGTTATCTCAGTTCCCGAGTCCGTGTCAACCAACCTGTGATAATATCAACCCCCAAACATGCGTGACGACAGAGGTGCAATTGCCCCCGGGTTGTGTTTGCATCAAAGGATATGTTAAAGCAAAAAATGGAAAATGTATCAAGCCCGAGAACTGTCCAGGTAATATTTATATTATCCATAATATAATATAATGACATTATAACGGGCGACCGATGTCTGTCAACACATTAGGTAAAAACTCTTGTATCCGTCTTATTTCGACCATTCCTGTGAGCCGTAAACAGTACCCCTAGCACGAGTTTTCACTATTTTACTTTACAGAGTTTTTCCAGTATTTACAGCGTTTCTTGTATGAAAATATGGAACAGCGCCTCTGGTGTGCGAAGAAGGAACCATTTTTTTCCTTGAAAATTGTCAATTTGAAGTCGTCAAAGTTCCAGTTTACTTTACGTCTCAAATACTGAAAACTCGTGCTGACGGTACATACCTTGAGACTGAACAGACCTTGAGTTAGCCAATCACAACGCAGTTCCCCGTCCCCCTCGCTCACGTAGTACCTCAGGGAGTTGACAGAATAGTTTTTGTTCCTTAGATCGTGCATGCGGAGTCTAGTAATATATCGTCGTTGCATTATAAAGAACTAAAATATGTTGTTTGTATGTAAGGGGTAATCTCTGGAAGTACTGAACCGATTTAAAAATTCTTTCACCAGTGTGAGCTGCATAAAGTGTTTGAGTGAAAGGGCCTTATCAAGTTTAGACAAAAAACACGCGTAAATGTTTAAAAAAAACTACATGGATTGCAATAAAGGAGCAACTCTGACAAAATAAAAATAAAACATCATTCCTAGCAAAAAATGTAGAAAGCAGCTGTATTGCTCATACTGGGCACAATCACCCAAAAGGTTATGAGTTAAAAATAAGGTAGTTTAAGATTATATGCTGCACTAGCTTTTGCCAGCGGATCCACCTTCAATTCAAAAACTATCCCACAGGAACATAAAATCCAGGTTATAAGCTATCTTTATACTCATTCAGTAGTATTGGGCGAAAGAGTAACAGACACACAGACATAGTCACAAACTTTTGCATTTATAAAAATAGAAAGATTTAATCTGTATTTTTTATGTCGTAGAGGGGTGCAACGGTGATCCCAAGGCGACATACAGCGACTGCCCCAGTCTATGTCCTCTGACTTGCGAAGAACCGCTACCAAGGCCTTGTGTTGCATTATGTGCACCACCTGCCTGTGTATGCAACGATGGATATTTTCTGACTAAAGATGGTAGATGTGTCGAACTTAAAGATTGTCCAGGTAAAGAATGTCAATAAGGGTTCTTGTGAGTGTGTCTACCAAAATTAAATGTGACCTCTAATTTTGGTAGACAAAATTTAAGGAAGTATATATACTCTTACGTGCAATATTGTATGGATGATTTCGCAGACATTTGCGTAAAAAAGAGAGCAGAGTTCATGCAAGCAGCATTGGCATACTGAAAATGATTCTATCAGTTTTAACTGTCCTATTCCAAGACAAGACGTTATGGTCGTGACCAAAATCATTTAATTAAACATGATTGTAATTGATTGTAGTTTAACGTTATTAGTATACTTAGTAGTAGCCCAAATCATACGGAGCATCTGTTGAAATTTTAAAAGTAGTCTTCACTCATAGTCTTACGAGCTCAGTGTCATGATCCAAGAAGTAAACAGTTTAATAAAACGAAAGTAGTATTTAATTCTGTTATATTTACGGTCTGTATTTTCTATATTTTAGGGGGATGTAACGGTGATCCCAAGGCCACATTCAGTGACTGCCCCAGTCTTTGCCCTCTGACTTGCGAAGATCCGCTTCCAAGACCTTGTGTGGACATGTGTGCACCAGCTGGCTGTGAATGCAACGATGGATATGTT
This sequence comes from Agrotis ipsilon, assembly GCA_028554685.1. NCBI lineage: Eukaryota > Metazoa > Arthropoda > Insecta > Lepidoptera > Noctuidae > Agrotis > Agrotis ipsilon. The sequence continues at coordinate 2,919,767 of CM052961.1, read as the reverse complement.
TTGAGCCCAAATGGAAAATGTATAGATCCTAAAAATTGTCCAGTTCTAGAAAAGAAATAAAGCTTTTTGTGATTAAACGCCTGTTTTATTTTTAATTTTGGTGGACAATTCTCAGGAAGAAGACTACTTTAACTTATATTGTTTAAACAAACTTAAGGGTTTTTTAATCACTAAACTCATCAGGAATATCAGTAACGACATGTATAGTATGTATAATAAATATTTTGGAAAAATCCACAAGTTTATTATTTTTATTTTACATATTTTTACGAATTTTTCGTTTCATGTTTCTGATAAAAAGTGGTCTTTTTAGCCCCGCTGTTATTTTTTTACGACCAAACATTCAAAAATAAACATTATTATGTACCTACATAACATAATTTTATTGATGTTTCGTGCTTCTTATATTTATTTATTAAACGTTTCATTAGTGTTTATCGAATTTGTTCAGCTGTAATCTTTCACGTTTATGTAATTGTTTGAAACATTTTACCGAAGTTAATATATACTAGCTGTCGTAACTATAGCCAGTAGTTCAGTCGTAATGTCGTACGTCAGTTTTCTTATTTTGATCTTCTTAGGAGGTATTTTTGGCACTGATGATCTTTGTACTACAGGTAGGATTTATTTGAATATTTGGTTTTATAAGCAGAAGAATATTTATTAAGAGGCTTAATAAGCTTAATGATTGGCCGGGCAAATAATTTAGTTTTATTTTTATTTATAAAACTATTTTGCCCAAAACTTTAACCCTGATATTGAGCGACTGACGGTTTATTCCGCGTTCAACAGACAAAATCACAAAAAAATGGTTTCTTCCGCGTTCGACCCCTAAACGTTTCCACATTCGACCCCTAAGGGCTGAAAGTGGAATTTTAGTTTTCAAATGTATTTGTTCCACGTTCAACGTTTAGGGGTCGAACGCGGAAGAGGGTGAAAAAACTTGGGGGTTGAACGCGGAATAAACCGTTTTTTTTGTGATTTTGTCTTTTAAAAAATTTAAATTCTCAACCTTGTTTCTTCAATATTTTAGCTTAAGATATTTGCTGTTTGTTATCGTCATTTCTTTAGTTTATTTTCTTCTTGAATTGTTTTTGAACGTATCGTGGTACCCAGGTTTTTTTTTTTTTGCGTGGTAAAATCATCAAATGAGTCCTCCAACCCCTTTACTGTCAGACTTGTACTGACTAAAATCCACGGTGTCCTTCAGTAGCCCTTTATGTTCCGGGGTCACGGTAATAGAAATAAGTCCCGCGACCGTGCTACCCAGCTACTGGTTTGTGTAGGTCCGATAGGCAGTGGCTTCGGTTAAAATACTGATGATATACAGTTGCATCTGGTTTGACTGTAAGCTGACCTAAGCATAATAGGAAAAGGCTAGGTACATTGCTTTACTGTTTTTATACGTTCTTTTATTAAAATTTCTTATAATTTGTCTTCTATAGCCGAAGTTTGGTTAGTTAAAATACTATTAACATTAAAATTAAAATATTAGTTATAATACGACTATGAGTTGAAAACTATTTAAATAAACATGTATCAGGAGTTAACTTTAAAAGTATTAATGCCACTTTTACTCCCAGCTAGAAACATAGGGTTATAGGGCAAGTGACTTCGAGAGATCCCCAGTCTCTAAGACTATTAGCGACGATACCAGACCGTCCGAAATAAACTCTTTTTTTTAGTGAACCCTATTATTATCCAATTTATGACAACTCAGGATTAGTAACAACAGTCGTGTTGTATTCGATTTTCAGTTCATCTTGTCAGTATCTGATATGGAGTAGAGAGCTTAGAGAGTTACCTCTGGGCTGCTCCTCACATTACAAGGATTTGGAACAGTACTGGATACGTTGGCCGAATGCGTGGGCTACAATACGAGTATACAATAAACATTTTACTTGAAAAATAACCATAGTGTGTCATTTTTTCAAAATGATAACGATTTTTTGAAATATTGTATACGCAATTTTAAACATTAGTATGGTAGACGTTGCAATATTCCAACACCGATTTTACTAGTATGCTGTAAACATGTTGTATCAAAAAAAGTTTGCCATCACTTTGAAAAATGTTTTTTTTTGTTACGGTAGATTATATTAGTTAACACAACAAAGATTTTTCTTAATGAAAGTCTAATTAAAAAAAGAACACGAGCTTATGTTAGTGGGGTCTCATATTTTGGGAGTCTCTAAACTTTTATGGAGGCATTTAAAAATTAAAACAAGACTTCTTTAAAATAATCACAATGAATTATTTAAGTTGGTTTTCATGCATGGTTATCGTTTTAACTATGTAATCTTTTATAGAGTCGTGACAAATTAAACTTTAAATATTTTTCATTAATCGACACCATTTTACGACGTTTCGTGAGACACACTTGTGTTATCAACTGGTTTAGCTTGTGGGAACTAGCCCCGTTCACGACCTTGCCCCATGCCGCTGTGAGTGATGACTTAGCACGGGGTGGTGAGCGGTATAATCAAATGTATAGAAATGTTTGAAACACTCCACAACGCGCCGCCTGCAGCGAAGTCGCGTACTTACAAATTCGAAAATTCGTGTTGCCCGATACACCGCTCACCGCTTAGATCAAAAGTTTTGACCGGACCGTTATCGCGGGATATTTTTCAATTGTTTACATAATTTTCATTATTTATTAGAGGATGACGGACAGATGATCTGATGAAGACCTCATCGCGTTGTAAGCAAGCCACTTCCAACCGATCTTATTGGAAATCTATTGGGGATTTGGGAAACATGGGCCATGTTTAGTAGTGGACGCCCTTTTTCTTTTTTTTAGCGTGGTAAAATCATTAAATGAGTTTTCCAACCCCGGGCAGTACTTTTACTTTAATTAAGTAACAACATTTTTTCTTCTTTAAATAATAATTGTCTTTTATCACCGAGCTGAAGAATTGTGAATGTTATGTACGCCATTATTGTCACGTGCATCAGACCGCTCTTATTATAAACTGTAAATTTTAATGTTAAATGTATGTGATGTGGCTGTACTTTTCTAATAAATAAATGAAGATTGATGTTCAGCAGTGGACGTCCTACGGCTGATATGATGATGATGATGATTTAATGGAGCTTGTAAGAATGCAAACAAATTAATTTAAATAATTTTTAAAAGGTATTTCTCATTATTTCAGGGAAAAAATGCAAACGTCATGAAGTATACAAAGATACTCTAAACCCTTGTCCTTTGACATGTGCTGAACCAAACCCAAGACCATGTCCCTACATGCCTATTAATAAAGGAGGTTGCGAATGTGAGTCAGGTTATGTCCGTGATGAAGCTATCAAGGAATGTGTCCGGCCTAATAATTGTTCTGGTACTACCTTCGATTATACTAACTTCCTAATTCTATCTAATATTATCAATCCGAAAGTAAGTTTGTTTATTACCACTTGACGCCTCGCCTAAACAACCAAACCGATCGTCCTGTTTGTACAAAAACAGACATGGAATGACATCCTGAAAAAAAGTATTCCCGAGGAAGACAGCAACGTTGTTAGAATCATGAATTATGTTAAAAGCGGAGTGGGAGCTATATTCAACGTCAAATTTACATCAATTAAAGCTAGTAGCCTATATTTTTAGTCGGCTTTGAGTTCTATAAAACTAACCTGCTCACCCATCCAAAGGCAGACGTCGACAAATGGTGCTACTATCTGACAGTTGCTTCCACCGCGCTCGCTCATTAGACAAATCAAAATTTAGTTCTGTTTGATTTGTTCAATCCTATACTATTTGCCTCGACACACTATCGATACATTTAACAAAATCGCTCACACAAAAGCGATATAATGGATGAAAAAAAAATACTGTCTCATGTCCTAATTAAAGATACAGTTTTATGACCCACAAAAACGCTATATCATTTTTTTAATAATGTAATTACGTTGTTCCAGCAAAAAAATGCAAAGATTCAAATGCAGAATACACAGTTTGTCCTAACCCATGTCCATTATCTTGTGGAAAACCCATTCCCAGGTGTATGCACTAAATTATGTCTTAGAGAAGGTTGCCAGTGTGCTAAAGGATTTATTCTGGACAAAGATAACATCGAGCTTGGGAAATGTATCAGACCTGAGAATTGTTCAGGTATCCACAACTTTTCTATTATACAGTACGAATTTAAAAGAATTAAATAATAGACATTAGCTGCTCCAAACATTTCGAATGGAAAAGAGTAAGTAAGACCTAAACCCAATGGAACGCCTAATTATAATTTTTCGCAATTACAATACTGCTTGGTCTCATGAAGAAGGTAATCGGTCAATGGCCTGATTCATACCTTTAGAAAATTAAAGATATGATTAAATACAAAAACTTACCATTAAAATGGTCACATTTCCATGGAGTGATCTCGCTTTCTTTGTCTGGGTTCCTGACCTAGACTTAATGAATAGCAAACTCAACTCTAAAAAATTGCTTTCTGGTACACGATGTAAAGTTTTTGATTACGATAAAGAAAGGACTTTCTCTATTTTCAGTGACTTTGAGCTTCGTCCTTTGCCCTTCAATATTTCTATCGTCTATTTTTTTTACAGTACCAATATGTCCTCAAAACGAAAAATATGTGATAGAAGACAACCGATGTCAAAAGACTTGTGGAAATCGGTTGTCGCCCAATAGTGACGTGGCTGGTGCCTGCGTCCCATTCACAGGATGTATCTGTAAGCCTGGCAACGTCAGACTGTATCAAAACGCTACTGGACCTTGCATGCCAGAATCTGAATGCCGTAAGGATAAACTTTCAATGAATAATGCTTCCTCACTTGATAATGAACTCTAAATAAATTGTGATACGTTTGATTTTGTAGCACCAATTCCAACTGAATGCGGAAAAAATGAAGTGGCAACTAGCTGCAGAATAATTTGTCCTCTTCAATCTTGTGAAAGCATCTTGTCTTTATACAATTGTCCGCCAACCGAATGTGAGCCAGGATGTGATTGTAAGAGCAATTATCTGAGAAATAAAGATGGCGTTTGCATTCCTTCTGATGATTGTTTCAAAACGGATCGTGAGTCTTTAATTTTTTGCACCTTGTACCTCTCAAATTATGAAACTTTTTGGAGCTGATTTTTTAACATTTAAGTTTTTTTTTTTAGCCATAGTATGTGGAGAAAATGAAGTAGCGTCAAACTGCACAATCCAATGCCCCCCTCAGTCTTGTAAAAGCTTGTTCGTTAGGTACTCGTGTGCTGAAACGAATTGTACCACTGGATGTAATTGTATTGCCGGTTATCTTAGAAACAGTCTTGGAGTATGTGTGCCGAGTGAAGAATGCTATAATGGTGAGTATTTTACTTCTGTTCTAGGAGTGGAAATTACTGTCAGGCTTAACTGTCTCAAAACTACCCTGTTTCTTCAATTGCCCTTTATGTTATGGGACTACAGTAACCTCTTATCTTCTCTGGTCATTCCATGATTCAGTCATTTGGATTTCCACAAGGTTCAGTTTTCGGACCACTGTTTTTTGTTTGGTCGCTGGCACGTCAAATAATTTTGTTTTCTTCTAATGTTTCTTCACTTTCAAGTCTTTATGCCATCGAGATAGCAGCACAGGGTTTACTTTGCCTGTATATTTTGAAACCAATACTCCGTGAACTTAAGACTGTTTACCATTCCATAGATCCGGCAGGTTGCGACGGAGACGTCAACGCAATCCGCTCGCGTGGATGCGGTACTTCAAATCCACCAACCTGTGAAAACCCTAATCCTAAATTTACAACTGATGTGTGTATACTAAATGGATGTGAATGTAAACCAGGTTACATTAAGTCTAGCAGAGATGGCAAATGTATAAAATCTACAGATTGCCCAGGTTAGTGAATATATTCTTTTGTTGCACCTACAGATTCATGGAATTGGACTATGGATTCCCTGAGTCATTGGTTATTGCTGATCTATATGTTTCCATACCAGTGTTCTTTATCTGATTACTTTCCCAAATTCTTTCTGATTTTGCAGCTGAATTCGGATGTAAGGGCGATCGTAACGCAACACTAAAAGATTGTCCGACACCTTGTCCAAAAACCTGTGACGATCCAAATGCTGGAAGCGAAGGATGCAGCAAAATATGTCTTCCAGAAGACTGTGAGTGCAATGCTGGATATGTATGGACCCAAAAGAAAGGAGGAAAATGTATAAAGCTTGAAGACTGTCCAAGTAAGCCTATTTAAATATTCCAGAAAAAATGGTGTAGATACGCAAAACTTCTTAAAAATTTAAGGTCACTTTCATCTATTCTATCTATCTATCTATCTATATCTATACATATAATAAAACTGTAGAAAAGTTATTTTTGTACATTAAAAAAAAACTCAAAAAATATAGCCAGGGTATTAAAGGACAACCAATAGAACCCATTTCTAGCATTTTTAGAATTTTTGTCTGTTTGTCTGTTTGTATGTTTATTTGTCCAGGTATCACGTAAAATGTACGAATTTAATGTAGATAACATTTTAATGTTTATACACAACGATTAAGCGTAACTTGGAGAGTAATTTAGTTTTTGTTTCATTGGAATCGGTTCAGTCTATCAAAAGATATTTGAATTTAAAGTGTTTTAGAAGTAAAATTACGGGTGTACTCTGGTCTCACAACTTGATTTCGTACGCCAGTCGCGCGATCTAACTTCGAATTCGAATAGCAAAACTACAACGCACGGCAGATGGCGTTAAAAGAAAACCTGGATTAAAAGTGTTTAAATTGAAGTAACATTATGTATTTTGTTTCATCGTAATCGGTTCACATAATATAAAAAATATAAATAAATTAAAGCAATATTTAAAGGAATCATAGAGTAGAACAGAATGGAATGGTGTGGTGTGGTGTGGTGTGGTGTGGTGTGGTGTGTAGTGGTGTGTAGTGGAGTGGAGTGGTGTGGTGTGGTGAGGTGTGGTGTGGAGTGAAGTGGTGTGGTGTGGTGAGAGCGGGCATTAGGAAAATATTCCTACATAAACCTGGAACACAAGTGTCAAATATTTTTGATTAATCTAAGAAAATTCTAAATACACAGTTTCTATGAAAAACGTGGCCTGAATTAAGCGCTTGCAATTAAAAAATACATTGTTAAATTTCGACATCCACGCGAACGAAGTTGCGGGCACAGCTAGTCAAAAATATTTCGAATGACATAATGCTATGTCGAACGTATGAACGTAAAGTAAATACGATTACCAACTTGCAAAAATGGCCGAGTTTTGAAGTGGCTTACTCTGTATCTTATCTTGGGAATTCAAAAAACAACTGACATTTGACATTTACTGCTGCGACCCATTCCATCTTAAAAAAGAAAAGGGCCAGTACCGGGAATATTTCATAGATTTATCACCATGGTATCACCAGGTTTACCAAGTATTGTCTCAGTTAAGGACGATTCTTGCAAAATCGTTTGTATTTTTATTATTCAGGTTGTAAAGGAGATACCAACGCACGCTTCAGTTCCTGCCCGAGTGCTTGTGAGCCGACTTGTGATAACCCGAAACCCGAAATATGTACCAAGCAATGCTTGCCTCCCGGATGTGTGTGCAATACAGGACATGTATTGAGTAAAAACGGAACATGTATCAAACCCAGGGACTGTCCAGGTAAAAATTAAAGTGAATAAAGAACACAATTTTGGTGGACTATATTTCAGTCAGTCAATCATCATAAATGTGTTTCATATGATTTTATTTATGTGCTGATTTTCTAAAAAGGATCCATAATTTCCGTAAGTTAATGCTATGAACGTAAAAAGAGATTAGCACTGTGCAACATGCAATATCAATTATTGCTAGCAATTTTGACTGCCCCGTTCTAAGAAACATTTAAGGTGCTGACTCATCATCATCATCATCATCATCAATATTTTGGAGTCCACTGCTGGACATCAGCCTCTCCAATGGCACACCATTTCAATAGTTCACCGGCTACTGTCATCCAGCTATTATCGACCCTGCGAAGGGTGCTGACTAAAACCTATTAAATTAAATCAAAATTGTAATAGATTGTCATTAAATATGACCGTATCACCAAATCTCTTGTCACTAACATTGTTTTTAAGTTCTTAATCCGTAATCCTTGTGGAACTGTTTTTTTTTTCTATGTAAAAGTGTTTGATTTAATTCATTCTTTATCTTTCATTTAGTTCCTGTCTTTCGTTTTTCTATTTCCTGCTTTCACTTCTTGTGGGTTGATGTTCGACTTTTGCCGGGACTTTCTGCATAAGTAAGTAGCCTAGCATATAAAATGATGAAAAATTATGCTTCCTCTTATTTGTAAAAATAGCGCCACAAGCTTGATTGTTGGACATGGTCTTGGGTTCGATTCCTGGATCGGGCATAAACTACTGTTAATTTTTCTGTTTTTTTTTTCAGCACCAAAATGTCCTCAAAACGAACAATATGTTATAGACGATAACAGATGTCAAAAGACTTGTGAAAATCGGTTGTCGCCCACTGACGCGACTGGTGCCTGCGCCCCGATCACAGGATGTGTTTGCAAGCCTGATTATGTCAGATTGTATGATAACGCTACTGGACCTTGCGTATCTGAAACTGAATGCCGTAAGGATAAACTTACTGAATAAGCTTTTAAATGTGATAATGAACTCTAAATTATTTGAGATACGTTTGATTTTCTAGCACTAATCACAGCTGAATGTGGAGAAAATGAAGTGGCGACTAACTGCAGAATAACTTGTCCTCCTCAAGCTTGTGAAAGCGTCAACGCTAAATACTATTGTAAGCCAACCAAATGCGAGCCAGGATGTGATTGTAAGAAGAATTATCTGAGGAATAAAGATGGAGTTTGCATTCCTTCTGCTGATTGTTTCAAAACGAATAGTTAGTATAGATAAACTAAACTTTCGGTGGTGATTTTGTCTTAGATTATCAACTTTACGGTTTTAGTTTCAGCCATACAATGTGGAAAAAATGAAGTAGCGTCTGACTGTGCAATTCAATGTCCTCCCCAGTCTTGCGAAAGTTTGTTTGTCGATTACTTGTGTGCTGCAAGGGATGGGTGTACTCCTGGTTGTAATTGTATTGCCGGTTATCTTAGGAACAGTCTTGGAGTTTGTGTGCCGAGTGAAGAATGTTATAACGGTATGTATTTTTGCCGAATTGAGAATGGAACTGATTAAACTGTTTTGTTTATCAAGTTTCAAATGTTGTATTGATGATCTTTAGTTTTGGAAAAGGGTAATTTTTTTTCTTCGTGTCTTTATCACAATCTGCTAGTTTTAATTCCGCGAAAATAATCCAGGATTGGATGCAGGTTGCAGCCCCACACTTCGGAATTAAAACTTTCCGGAAAGTAACGTTGGATTTTATAATTTATTTTAGAATGTACTTGAATTTTGACTGGCTAATTTTATTTTATTTTCTTCTAATATTTCTTGACTTTCACGGCTTTTTCTGTAACTATGACTGTGTATTTTGAAATCATTACTCAACGAACTAAAATCTGTTTATCATTCCATAGATCCAGCAGGTTGCGGTGGAGACGTCAATGCAAAACGCTCGCGTGGATGCGCTAGTGCAAATCCACCAACCTGTGTAAACCCTTATCCTGAAACAACCACTGAAGTACAAAAAACGACTAAAGTTTGTATACTTAACGGATGTGAATGTAAACCGGGCTACATTAAATCTAGTATAGATGGAAAATGCGTGGAATACAAATATTGTCCAAGTAAGTGAAAATACAGGATCAGTGTCCTGAGGCCTTACCACGAGCTCTTAAGGCAATAAAGGTTTAGGCTGTGGAAAAAAGACAGCTATACAAGTCGTCTAGCGCCATCTCTTTTCCACAGCCTAAACTGGATCGCGTAAAGAGCTCGTGGTAGGCAACCTGTACATTAAATTAAATTGTGCACATCACTGCTGACATAAAACAAACATTAAGCCGGTTTTATAATAAGCTACCACATTTACGTTATTATACAACCAAATTTAAAAAAAAATACCAATACGGCTCATTCATTAACATTATCGTTGTACTAATTGAAGCGAACATTTATGAACGACTTATAGCAATAAAAAAAACAGTCAAGTGCGTGTTAAGATGCACAAAGTGAAGGGTTCCGTAGTTTGGGTTGAACAATAAAACGAACTCACATTTGCAGTTGAAAAACATGAGCGACATTATGATTAGAAAAATATGTTAATAACTTTTGATACTCTCATGTGCACCCAAACGACTGTTTGGGTGCTTTAAGCGTGGTCACTTGAGTCTAAAAAGGGAGTCTAAAGAGTATTTTAAAATTAATATGCATAAACGAAAAACTTAATGTTTTTTTTTTAATACTTATTTAATAGTATCCTACACTAGAAGTTGCACGAGGATGAAAATTCTTACTTTACGTATACAGAACCCCCTGTAAAAAAGTAAGTCAGTTTAGTTAAGTATTTATACGAAATTACAGCTTTCTAGTACATACTAAAGGGTCTCTGAGCTACGCTGCAGATAGACGGACGGACAGACAAGTCGAAACTATAATGGCTGCTACACACCTTACAAAAAATCGTTGTGATTGATTAGACGGTACAGTTCAAACTGCAACGATAAATATACAAGTCCGTGTGAGAAAAATCGAACAAACTGTACAGTAGTTCTCATACACACTTGTCGATTAATCGTTGTAGTTTGAACTGTACCTTCCAATCGTAACGATTTTTCGTAAGGTGACTAGCTGCCACTAGGGTTCCTTGTAGACTACGGAACCCTTAAATAATCAATAATAATATATGAGAACAGTTACTTTATTTAACTTCTAAATAACAAACACAATATTTATGAGTATCGATAATTACTCGTATTTTATTGAATAATCGTGCTCTTTTTGCTTGTTGAAAGGCAAATGTTCAGCTGTAATCTTGCACGTTTACGGAATTGTTTGAAACATTTTCAATAGATAGTGTTTAATTAGTATTATTTCTTACCGAAGTTAATAAATACAACAGCTGTTGTTAATACGACAGTATTTCAATTGTAATGTCGGTGTACATCGGTTTTCTTATTTCGATCATCGTAGGAGGTGTTTTCAGCAATGATGGGGTATCAACTACAGGTAGGATTATTTTGGGTTGCAATATTTCAATGAGTATATTGCTGTCTTTGATGTAAAAGAGTTTAGTTCAACGAAATGTTTATGCAGGTGCAAATGTTTTGGCTTACTAGTTTGCGTTGTAGAATCTTTAAATTAGTACTTCCACCCTGGAGCTTAGGGTGGAGCGAAAGGGACTATCACACTTTAACTGACTTAAAATCCATGCAATTCCTAGGCTACAGTGCTTATTTAAGGCAGTCCCGCGACTCAGACAATCCTTCTTCTCCCAATCACTCTACCTAATTTAGTAATCGCAAAATGTATGACCACGCTGTCCGACCATGGACTTAAATGTATGTATGTCCATTGTCGGACAGCGAGTCGCCCATTACTCACCGCTCGCAAGCCCGCGTCTTCGGTGGCTGGAAATCGTGTGCAGACGTTCAACGCCGTGGCCGCCTACCACTGCGGCTGGGGTGGAGGGAGGACGCTTTCCTCTTTCACGCGGCCCATGTCTTTCCTAATTAGATGTAATTTACAAGGGTTTGACGCAGAATGAGAACTTCTCAAAATTCCACTTCTCAAATCTAGTGTCTCTCAGAACATGGTGCCAAGCAGTTTTCACTGAGTTCCATCAGTGCGTTGAAGTTTCAGTTTCTTTTGGAGTGCTCCATTTTAGGTCCTTTTCTTCTGGGTTAGATTGAAAATTCTAGCAAAATGCAGCTAAAAATAAAAACTGCCTAGTGGTATAGGCAATCGTTTATTGTTTTAGTGTATGATATTAACTAGCTGTTGGAATTTTAAATTACTGCACTACGAAAAATATAATAAATTTTGACATTTCAGAACCAGTTTGCCCAGAAAATGAATATTATACGCAAAATAATACACGATGCATAAGGACCTGCGCTAACAAAGAGGTGCCGATCTCTGATGACTGTAAACCCTTCACTGGATGTGCATGTAGAGACGGCTTTGTGAGAGAGAACAATGATGCCACTGGAAAATGTATTCCTGAAAGCAAATGCCGTGAGTAAAACCTATTTGAAGATAGATAGACGCCCGTGTGTCCAACTTTTTATTAAATTAATTTCGTTAGGTTTTAGTCAGTCTCTCCATTTCGTGTAGGTAGACTGAATACCAATTCCTTTAATTTTATCATTTGGCTATCAAAAGTGCCTCTTTGATGGCCTAATTGATATAAATGGACTTTGACTTCATCTAGAATTATTGCTGTAGGCAAAGTTTTTGAATGTTTATGTTGCTGCTCCGTATTTATCCTAAGATCATAGATGTTTTTATTTTTTTTTAATTAGAGGTTATACTTTAATGTCCACTTACGTAATACTGAATACAGTCGCTCAGATGTTTCAAACTACGCAGTGGGTTTTAAACGGTTGTCATCAATAGATACGTATAGCGAATCAAGATAGGTTGTTATGTAGTAAAATAACATGGTTATACCTGCAACGTTGCCAACGTTAAGTTCGTACTATCCGTATTCTAAGTCCGTCCAGTAGTTTTTCTGTAAAAGAGTAACAAACATTTCTTCACCCACACAAACTTTCTTAAGATAAATATGTTAATAAAACATTGCCGGACTTCTAAGCAAATCGGATCTATTAAATATCTGTATTCAAGAATTGTCAAGTAAACAGACGGTTGTGGACGTACTATGTATAACCGAGCATTTTATAATGTCAGGTCATGAAAAACTACTTTATATGCCTAATTATAAGTTAGCGGCATGCTATGCTCGGCAGGATAGAAAACGTGGTGGTGCCTGCATTCTAATAAGAGTTGGGCATGAGTTTAAGGAACTGCCTGACATAATGAAATGCTCAATATCAGGAATTATAGAATGTTGTGCCGTTGAATTACCTGTCCAAAAAGTTATATTTATATGTGTCTATAGACCTCCTAAACTGTGTAATCTAAGTAAGTTTTATGAAAACCTAGATCTCATTCTAAAAAAGGTGTGCACTAAAAATGTCAAAAAAGTAGTTCTATGTGGAGACTTTAATATAGATGTTTTAAATAGAAATAGAATGACGTTAGACTTTGAATGCTTTCTTAGGAGCTACAACCTCAAATTAGAAATTAAACAACCAACTCGATTTATCAGTAATACTTGTCTGGACAATTTTGCACATAATTTTAAACAAAACTGCCAACATGAAGTAATTGACTTCGGATTATCAGACCACACAGCCCAAATATTAAAGATAAAAGTTAATAAAACCCGGCGAATAAAATCATGGAAAACATCAAGACGAGATATAAGTGATGAAAACCTTATTAAGTTTAGTAAACATCTCCAAAGCCTATCGTTTTCTGATGTATATAGCACTGAAGACTCTAGTAAAGCCTATGACAACTTTTTAGAGGCGTTTTTGATGTTACATGATCTCTGTTTCCCTTACAAATTAGTGACCATAAGATCTGAAAAAAAAATAAAGAGGGTTTCTCGAGGGATACGAATCTTTAGTAAAAGACAACGACAATTACTGTGGCAACAGAGACTTAGACCAACTAGTGAGAATAAAATGACATTCAAGAATTACTCAAGGACGTATAGAAGAATCATTAAATTAACCCAGAAAGCTCAGAATAATCACTTAATAAATAACTCCAAAAATAAATCCAAAACTGCATGGCAAGTTATAAATAATAATAAAACTGTAAGAGAACCCATTACCCAAATAAAGAAAAGAGATGAAATAATAACAAACCCTAATTTAATAGCTGAATCTTTCAATAATTTCTTCATTGACCAGATTTCGGAGACACCAAAGCATACATCAGGTGACACGATAAACGTAAATATCAATCCTCACTCTATATTCGTGTCCCCAGTTATTCCCGAGGATGTCAAGCGAGTGATTAAAAACCTAAAAAATAAAAAGAGTTTTGGTTACGATGGTATTTCAACAACGGTCATAAAATTTGTTTCGGATTATATAGCAGCGCCCCTTGCTCACATTATTAATGTAAGCATATACTCTGGAATATTTCCGGAAAGTCTAAAAACCGTAATAGTTAAGCCAATACATAAAAAGAATGACAAGGACGAAATGGCTAACTATAGGCCAATTTCTCTAATTTCCATATTCTCAAAGATCATAGAAAAAAATATTTATGAATCACTTTACAATTTTTTAACAAAACACCAGATACTATGTGACGAACAAAGGGTTTTAGGAAAAATAAAAACATCAAATGGCTATTTTTGACTTTCTCAATAGAGTAATGCCAAAGGTGGATTCAAAAACCCCTGTATGCGCAATATTTGCCGATATGTCGAGGGCTTTTGACTGTGTGAATCACGATACCCTTTTGACAAAACTTCACGCATACGGCATTCGTGGCAACGCCCTTAACTTAATTAAAACGTATCTAAAAGGGCGTAAACAATGTACGGAGATATCGAGCCTGTGTTTAGAATCTAGAAGGGAATTAAAATATAGATCGTCTTTTAGAGAAGTAAAATATGGCGTCCCGCAGGGCGGCGTCCTCGGACCTTTGTTATTTTTATTAGACATAAATGACTTGCCACAGCATATACCTTATCCTATGATTTTATACGCAGACGACAGCACATCAATTGTTTCATGTACCAATAAAGAATCATACGTAAATGACATTAACAACACAATTAGCAGTTTAGTAAAGTGGCTTGACAATAATAATTTAGCTATTAATCTCCAAAAAACTAAAATTATGCACTTTTACCAGCGAATATCTTCAGGAAATGATATGGACATAAACTACAATGGTCAACCGATAGAAAATGTAACCAGCACGAAATTTTTAGGAATCACAGTAGACAGCCAGTTGACTTGGAAGCCACAAGCGGAAGACATATGTAAACGATTAAGCACAGCCGCGTTTATGTTGCATAATTTGTCCAAAAAAGTAAATTTGTCTACATTGTTAGTGGCCTATCATGGTCTAGTCGTTTCGGTATTAAGATTTGGTGTAATATTTTGGGGTCACTGCAGTGAACGGGAAAGCATTTTCAGAGCCCAAAAACGCTGCATTAGAGCTATGTTTGGTCTTAAAATAACAGACAGTTGCGTACCTATATTTAAGTCTCAGAAATTACTTACTTTCCCGTGCCTTTATATCCTCGAATTAGCAATATTTGTAATAAGCAATCGATGTCTATTTGTAACTCTGACAGAAACTAGAAAACGAAGTACAGCTATGAGATCCCAATACCAGAATCTATTATGCACTGGAGTTTTTAATACTAGCTTATTGAAAAAAAATGTGATTTGTATGGCTCCTGTAATCTTTAATAAAATACCTGACCAAATTAAAAACTTGCCATTACATAAATTCCAAAAATGTTTAACAAAATTACTTTTAGACAAATGTTACTATTCAGTGCAGGATTTTTAAATGATAGTTCTTTGTGACATCTCAATAATCATAATTATATTAATTTGTATTATATTTGCATGCTATGTTATGGCAGAATGTACATGGATCCTATTTATAATTTAACATCTTATTTTGATGTACCTACATTCTAAGCAAATAAAGACCTATTCTATTCTATTCTATTCAATATTCACTTTTTAATGAATAGCAAATTGACGTTATATTTTGCAATGCTAATTAATTGAGTAGACGAAAAGAAAAAACTTCTGTTTTTTTATCGTTAGAACAAGTAATAAATACTAAATTGTAGACAAAACTTGCTAAACCGGTATTAACCTAGTTAACAACAACATCTGAAACTATGTCAATACATTGTATACTATAGGATAATATATATGTATAAAAGTATCGATGAGGGCGTAGATGACTAAATTCAAGCCCAATTTTAAGGAAAATGCATCATAGAATTTTCTAAACATCGATATTTCTTGTCACGTTTTTTTTTTGTAAATTAATAATTTTCAATCGTCATATTTTTTTTCGATAATAATAAATTGCGTCACTTTTTTTACAATATCATTTGTTTATAATTTTGCGTGATATTGAAAACGGCAACATGTAGATGCTTGTAATGTTCAAACAATATTTAATTGTAAATTCACTTATAACAAAAATAATATATTTAAAATAAATAAATAATAAATAAATATTCCACGACTATCACACAACGCCATCTAATCCCATGCTAAGCAGAGCTTGTGTTATGGGTACTAGACGACTGATAAACATACATATTTAACATAACATATTTCTAAATATATACATATTATAGATAAATTACACCCAGACACAGAACAAATGATCATGCTCATCACACAAACATTTTGTCCTGGGTGGGAATCGAACCCACGACCCCTGGCATAGCAGATCCCATACAAATAACGTATTGTTTTATAGATGACGTACGAAACCGTACGTGCGGTCCGACCCTCGGCCGGTTTTGTTATTCAACTTTTCAGATTTTTTGATTTTTTTTTCCATTTTGCAGCGGGATGCAACGGTGATCCCAACGCAACATACAAGGAATGCAGGAGTCAATGTCCTCTGACTTGCGATAACCCTGAACCAAGGATCTGTATCCAGTCCTGCGCACCAGCTGGCTGTGAATGCAACAAAGGATATGTGTTGAGTCCAAAAGGCACATGTGTTAAGCCTAATGATTGTCCAGGTACAAAATAATATTTTCGTGTTTCGAACTTATTAGTTTGATGTTTAATTTTGGTGGATCCAGACGATTATAAATATTATAAAAAATACACTTCTGGGCTATATGTTACAGTTACAGTGGTAGATAAAGGATGTGGTGGAGATCAAAATGCAACAGCTGCTGAATGCCCTAGTTCATGTCCACCTACTTGTGCTAATCGGAATAGTGAAATAAAAATTGCATGTCCTGCTGTATGTGATCCAAGTGGATGTGTATGTAAGGGAGGATACATTTTAACAGAAAAAGGTGGGAAATGTGTCAAGCCCGAAGACTGTCCAGGTAATTCATTTAAAGGACCAACTGTGTGCTCCCTTTTCTTCTTCTTCTCAATCCGTCTTACCAATGTTTGTACCTTATGAAATGTTGGTTCAAATTTCAGCTCCACAATTTCAAATTCCATTAATTTTAAACGCTGCTGTCTCGCACTGGAAATATAAATGTACTTTCTTATAAAGTTTTAAAATCTGAGTTTCTTGATATTGCCTGTGGCAACATCATAATATGCCTAGCCTTTACGCCTGTATATTGACGATTTCTACTTCAATCGGATGTAGCTTACTAGTAGTTTGCAAGGATTTGACGTAAAATGTGCACCTGAACGCTAAATGTGCGTTCTCAAAATACCACTTCTTAAACCCAGTGTCCGTCAGAGTACATTAATTTAAAGGGTTTGACGCAAAATTTGAACTTGTCAATATGTGCACATGCCGCAAAGTTTCTGTCAGACTGTGGCACTAGTTTTACTGTGTTGCGTTCTGGTACATAGGAGGTCTTTTGCTTCTGGGCTGGATTGACGATTTTGGCCAAAAATCAGTCAACAAACAATCTTGACTCTACATACTATAAATTTTCAACATTTCAGAACCAGTTTGCCCAGAAAAAGAAAACGAATATTATACGCCAAAATAACCAAACGATGCATAAGGACCTGCGCTAACAAAGATGATTGCTCGATTCTGATGACTGTAAAACCTCACTGGATGTGCATGTAATGACTGCAAACCCTTCACTGGATGTGCAGGTAGAGACGGCTTCGTGGAGAGAGAACATGATGCCCAACTGGAAAATGGTATTCCTGAAAGCAAATTCGTGGTAAACCATATTGGAAGATGATTGACGACCGTGGTGTCCACTTTTTATTATTTTCGTTAGGGTTTTAGTCAGTTCCTCCTGTCGGTGTAGACTGAATCATTTCCTTTAATTTTATAATTTGATTTGACGTTCAAAAGTGCCTCTTTGATGTCCCAATTGAAATAAATAGACTTTGACTTCCGGCTTGTGTTCTATCTAGATTTTGTGCTATTAGCAAAAGTTGTGTTGAATGTTTAAAGTTGGCTGCTCTGTATTATACTAAGATCATAGATGTCTTTTTTTTAAATTTTTCTGTGGACTTTGATGGTTCTTCCTATCTTGGTGTTCACATCTGTTTAAATCGCTCAGATATGGTTTCATACTACGCAGTGGATTTTAATGCTGTTGTCATAAGTCATCAGCATCAGCAGCCATAGGACGTCCACTGCTGAACAGAAGCCTCCTCTTTAGAATTGTTTTTTTTTTTTTGTCCCACATATACCGGTTGGAAAGCGACCTGCCAATCCAGTTCGTACACCTTGTTGGTGGACGTCCTACGCTGCGCTTGCTAGTCCGTGGTCTCCCAACTCTATACTTTTACTTTACTTTACCCCATCGACCATCTGCTCTGCGAGCAATATGGCCTGTTGTCATCAATAGATAGAGCGATTTAAGATACAGGTTGTTATGTGTAAAATAAAAAAGTTTACGCCTGCGATCGACGTAGCCCACGTTAAGTTCTTACTATCCGTGTTCCAAATCCATCCAGTAGTTTTTCTGTGAAAGAACTAAAAAACAGGTTATTCTCACCACACACAAACGTTTTGTCAAGATAAATTATGTTAAGTTTACTTTTTAATGAATAGCAAAATCGACATGGTATTTTGCAATGCTAATTAATTGAGTCGACGAAAAATAACTACATAAATAACTGTTCGTTATTACCCGTTAGAGGAATAAATTACATAAATTGTAGACAAAACTTGCTAAAACCGGGTATGAACCTAGTTAACAAAAAAACCTGTCTGAAAATTATTCCAATACATTGTAATATTATAGGATAGCATTTTGTGGATATAATAATTAATTGAATTGTATAAGGTTTTCGATGATGGCTAAACTTCAAACCCAATGTTAAGGAAATCGACATCATAATTTTTTCTCAAAAATCATATTTTTGTCAATATACGTTGCTTTTAGTAATCACTCATTTCTTCTTCTTCCTCCCCTAAACATTCTCTCCATCTCTTCTCCTTTCCAGCGTAAATTTCGTTCGATATCCTACCTTCGTCTCCTTTTTTTATCTGTTTGTTTTTTAAGCAATATGAAAACGGCAATAAGCAACAATATTACTTTTAAACTAAAATCCGACAAATAATTTAAACAACTGTTTTGGTGTAGATAATGAAGGAAACCCTACGTGCGGTCCCCGACCGTCGGCGGTTGTGGTTGTCAACTTTTCAGATTTTTTTGATTTTTTTTTCCGCATACGCAGCGGGATGCAACGTGATCCCAACGCAACATAAGAATGCAGGAGTCAATGTCCGCGGACTTGCGATAACCCTGAACCAGATCGGTAGCCAGTCCTGCGCACCAGCTGGCTGTGAATGCAACAAAAGGATATGTGTTGAATCCAAAAGAACATGTGTCAAGCCGAATGATTGTCCCAGGGAAAAAATAATATTTTTAAAAAATAATATTTTTCTCGTTTTTCTAACATTACTAGTTTTGATGTTTAATTTTTGGTGGATTATACATTTTATAACCACCAACGATATAAATATTATAAAAAATACACTTCTGGGCTGTATGTTACCAGTTACAAGTGAGATAAAGGATGTGGTGGAGATCAAAATGCAACAGCTGCTGAATGCCCTAGTTCATGTCCACCTACTTGTGCTAATCGGAATAGTGCAAAAGGATCTGCATGTACTGCTGTATGTGATCCGAGTGGATGTGTATGTAAGGGAGGATACATTTTGACAGAAAAAGGTGGGAAATGTGTCAAGCCCGAAGACTGTCCAGGTAATTCATTTAAAGGATCAACTGTAAACTGCTCTCTTTTCTTTTCTTCTTCAATCCGTCTTATCAATGTTCGTACCTTACGAAACGTTGGTTCAGCTTTCAGCTCCAGAATTTCAATTCCGTTTTTTTAAACGCTACTGTCTTTGCACTGGTAATATCCCGTAAATGTTACCTTCTTATAGAGTTTTTAAAATCTGAGTTTCTCGATGTTGTCTGTGGCTCCACATAATATGCCTAGCCTTTTCCACTTCTATATTGTCGACTTCTTTAATCAGATGTCGCAAATGTGCATTTTCTCAAAATACCATTCTTAAATCTAGTGAACATCAAATTGCGTTTAAGTTTACAAGGGTTTCATGTAAAATGTGCACCTGATGCAAAATGTGCATTCCTCAAAATACATTCTTTGTGAATGCATTTTGATTTTTAATTAAAAATTCACTATAAAAAGTACATAATCAAACTTTTTTTTTGTTTGATTTTTTGAATTTTTGCCATATCGAAGCGGGGATGCAACGGTGATCCCAACGCAACATACAAGGAATGCAGAAGTCAATGCCCTCTACATGCGATAATCCTGAACCAAGGAACTGTATCCTGTCCTGCGCACCAGCTGGCTGTGAATGCAACACAGGATATGTGTTGAGTCCAAAAAGGACATGTGTTCAAGCCTAATGATTGTCCAGGTACAAAATAATATTTTCGTTGTTTCGAACTTATTAGTTTGATGTTTAATTTTGGTGGATCCAGACGATTATAAATATTATAAAAAATACACTTCTGGGCTATATGTTACAGTTACAGTGGTAGATAAAGGATGTGGTGGAGATCAAAATGCAACAGCTGCTGAATGCCCTAGTTCATGTCCACCTACTTGTGCTAATCGGAATAGTGAAATAAAAATTGCATGTCCTGCTGTATGTGATCCAAGTGGATGTGTATGTAAGGGAGGATACATTTTAACAGAAAAGGTGGGAAATGTGTCAAGCCCGAAGACTGTCCAGGTAATTCATTTAAAGGACCAACTGTGTGCTCCCTTTTCTTCTTCTTCTCAATCCGTCTTACCAATGTTTGTACCTTATGAAATGTTGGTTCAAATTTCAGCTCCACAATTTCAAATTCCATTAATTTTAAACGCTGCTGTCTCGCACTGGAAATATAAATGTACTTTCTTATAAAGTTTTAAAATCTGAGTTTCTTGATATTGCCTGTGGCAACATCATAATATGCCTAGCCTTTACGCCTGTATATTGACGATTTCTACTTCAATCGGATGTAGCTTACTAGTAGTTTGCAAGGATTTGACGTAAAATGTGCACCTGACGCTAAATGTGCGTTCTCAAAATACCACTTCTTAAACCCAGTGTCCGTCAGAGTACATTAATTTAAAGGGTTTGACGCAAAATTTGAACTTGTCAATATGTGCACATGCCGCAAAGTTTCTGTCAGACTGTGGCACTAGTTTTTACTGTGTTGCGTCGGTACATAGGAGGTCTTTTGCTTCTGGGCTGGATTGAAGATTTTGGCCAAAATCATTCAAAAAACAATCTTGACTATACATACTAATAAATTTTCACATTTCAGAACCAGTTTGCCCAGAAAACGAATATTATACGCAAAATAACACACGATGCATAAGGACCTGCGCTAACAAAGAGGTGCCGATCTCTGATGACTGTAAACCCTTCACTGGATGTGCATGTAGAGACGGCTTCGTGAGAGAGAACAATGATGCCACTGGAAAATGTATTCCTGAAAACAAATGTCGTGAGTAAACCCTATTTGAAGATAGATAGACGACCGTGTGTCCAACTTTTTAATAAATTTCGTTAGGTTTTAGTCAGTTTCTCCATTTCGTGTAGACTGAATCCCATTTCCTTTAAATTTACAATATCATTTTTTTTCTAACTTTTGCGCGATATTGAATATAGTAACATGTAGATGCTTGTAATATTCACAGAACATTTAATTCTAAATTCACTTTTAAAATAAATAACAAACATTTAAGGGGGCTTCCATACAAAAAACGTGTTTTTTTTATAGTAAACGTACGGAACCGTACGTGCGTGAGTCCGACACTTAGCCTGTTTTTTCATCAGTTTTTTTTTCCATATCGCAGCGGGATGCAACGGTGATCCCAACGCAACATACAAGGAATGCAGAAGTCAGTGCCCTCTCACTTGCGATAATCCTGAACCAAGGATCTGTATCCTGTCCTGCGCACCAGCTGGCTGTGAATGCAACACAGGATATGTGTTGAATCCAAAAGGCACATGTGTCAAGCCTAATGATTGTCCAGGTAAAAGATAATATTTTCGTTTTTCGAACTTATTAGTTTGATTTTTAATTTTGGTGGATCCTGACGATTATAAATATTATAAAAAATATACTTCTGGGCTATATGTTACAGTTACAGTGGTAGATGAAGGATGTGGTGGAGATCAAAATGCAACAGCTGCTGAATGCCCTAGTTCATGTCCACCTACTTGTGCTAATCGGAATAGTGGAAAAGAAACTGTATGTCCTGCTGTATGTGATCCGAGTGGATGTGTATGTAAGGGAGGATACATTTTGACAGAAAAAGGTGGAAAGTGTGTCAAGCCTGAAGACTGTCCAGGTAATTCATTTAAAGGACCAACTGTTACTCCTCACTTTTCTTTATCAAAATCCGTCTTATCAATGTTCGTACCTTTCGAAATGTTGGTTCAACTTTCAGCTCGAAAATTTTAAATTCTATTATTTAAAACTCTGTTCCACACTGGAAATATCCCGTAAATTTTTGAATGGGTACGCCCATTCAAAAATTATTTAAAAGGAAATGTGTGTGTTCCCTACACCAGATTATTTTTTGTGTCCTGGGTGCGTTTGCAAACATAGAAACTTACATTTGAAAACACCAAGACTTGGAACAACTACTTGTAAATCATACAAATATTTATTGATATTTTTCCATACGGGGATCGAACCCGCGACACGATGAGCAGCAGTAGATCGCCCAGGCAAGACGCCAACTGCCAGCTAGGGTAAATAAATAAATAAATATTCCGCAACTATCACACAACGCCATCTAGTCCCAAGCTAAGCAGAGCTTGTGTTATGGGTACTAGACAACTGATAAACATACTTATATATTTCTAAATACATACATATTATAGATACATTACACCCAGACACAGAACAAATGATCGTGCTCATCACACAAACATTTGTCCTGGGTGGGAATCGAACCCACGACCTCCGGCATAGCAGTCAGCGTCACTAACCACTAGACCAACAGGGTTGGAACTACTACCTGTAGTCTATACATATATTTATTCCATGCGAGAATCGAAATTGCGATACGCAAGAGGTATCAAATGGCTCAGCCAATGCGTCAACAATTCATTTAAACCCACAGATCTGGGGTGCAACGGAGATGTTAATGCAATATTCAGCGACTGTCCAAGTGCTTGTGAACCAACCTGTATGAAACCTAACCCCAGAAAATGCACGAAGCAGTGCTTGCCTCCCAGCTGCGTATGCAAACCAGATTATGTTTTAAATGAAAATACTGGAAAATGTGTCAAGTCTGAGACCTGTCCAGGTAAAAGTTGTTTCATTTTATCACTATCACGAAATCCTATACTCCGTGACTGCTATTGAGAAATTCCTAATGCGCCCGCACTTTGCCCAACCGTCGAATCGAATTTGGTGTCTCATGTTCAGCTATAGCGCTTGCGGCTACAATTCATTCTTTGAATACAGTTGCGCTTTCGACCAACGAGGTCAACGAGGTAATCTCCAATTTTTTGTCTGATAGAGAAATAGCAGCTTTTGAATTTCAAAGTATTATTTTATTATTATTATGTAAGTACTTGTATATTATTTTTATTTGTGACTTTTTATTATTATTATATTATTTACATACCTTAAAAGTATCAATTTAGTTTTTTTTAAACTTTATTCTTGTTAATAAGATTCCACTTTTGTTGCCTATTTCTAAAACAGCAAAAGGCTGCGAGGGAGATGACAACGCAGTATACAGCGAATGTCCATCAGCTTGTGAACCGACGTGTGCCAACCCGGACCCAAACCAACTATGCACATTCCAATGCTTAACTCCCGGTTGCGTCTGCAAGCCAGGTTTTGTTCGAAACAACAAAACAGGAAAATGTATCAAGCCTGAGACCTGTCCAGGTACTTTCTTTTTATTACTTCACCCCACACTAGGAATTGCTCCTGTATCATATTTGAAAAGTCAAAGTCAAATCATTTTAAAGAAAAGATTTAAAATCACATACAAACACAAATATTTGTTTCATTTTTTCTTTTTTACGTGGTAAAATCTTGAAAAGAGTAATTAATCCATAACATTTTTATATTTTATTTTCCCACCCAGGGAAGGACGAGAGGGATTGTCAGACATGAACTTGCTAAAATCATCAGTTATCTTTCAATAGTCCTTTACGTGCCAGGGTCTTGGTTACCTAATGAGACAGTCCCGCGACAAATTTGTTCCTTGCAAGTTTTTCAAGAGAATTGCGAGTCCTCGTTGGGCACAAGTTACTTTGGGCAAATGAGGTTTTATAGTCCCATTCCAGTTACAGAGCCAGTGTCGAGCTCCTCTGCAAACCCTCACCTGCTGAATAAAAACAAAACAAACTGTAAAACTGAAGCCGTTGTGCTTTGTTGCTGGCAACAGGCTCAATTCATACCAGAAATATCTATCACTCCTTTTTAAACAAAAAGCAATGACTTATGTAGATATTCTTTTTACGTCTAACAGCTGAACCTCA
The DNA here is from genome assembly GCA_028554685.1 of Agrotis ipsilon. Lineage (NCBI taxonomy): Eukaryota > Metazoa > Arthropoda > Insecta > Lepidoptera > Noctuidae > Agrotis > Agrotis ipsilon. The sequence goes on along the minus strand of CM052961.1, from coordinate 2,895,188 downwards.
ATGTAAAGGAGACCGCAATGCAACATACACTAAAGACTCAAGTCAATGCCAAATAACATGTAAATATCCGGATCCTAAGAGAGAATGCAGAAATAAGAAATCTGGACCGAGCTGTGTATGTAAACAAGGATATCTTAAGAAGAAGAATAAGGGACCGTGTATCAAGCCTCAAGACTGTCCAGGTAAGAAAGATAATGAGTTACATCTCTTCGATCTCCTATCTGCAATCTGTGAAAGTGCTTTTGTGAATTAGGATGGAAGTATGTAATAGGAAGTCGGGGGATGCGGGCACTATGTTTGACTATCGCGCGTGCGCGGTGGAAGAGTTGACCGGTCCCAAACAATTTTCTGAGGTTTGTTTTCAGATGGTTGACCAAAGTCAAATAACTCATGCCGGGTCTTTCGTGAACGTTTAAAAGAAGACATCCATGCTTGGGCAAGGACTTTCTTTCATTCCGATCTGTCTTCTCACCAATTCACGAATATTAGTAATCCATAACATTTTTATATCTTATTTTCCAAATAATAAAGAAAACACTGAAAATATGTTCTTTATTAGTGAGTTTCTAATCGTATTGATACGTATCATAATATAAAATATTATATTGTACCCTTTTTCCTTTCAGGAGGATCGCCACAATGTAGAGCGAATGAAACCTTCTTGTACTGCTATGTGGGCTGCCCAACCAACTACTGTCCAGTGGACGATAGCCGCGCTATTGTTGCTTGTGATCCGCCGTATCCGTGCCCCATGGGCTGTGGATGCAAAGGAGGCTATTTGATGGTCAGCCAGGAAGATAATAGGTGCATCTTGTCTTCAGATTGTCGTAAGTAACAAAAGAGCTGACGACCTTGAAATGGCTGAACCGAATTTAGTATCGGAACCATCGCTAGAGAACCTGCCTTTACTTAATTTTTATCACTAAAAGTTAAGGAAAAGAGAAATTCTATAGTGCCCTCGTCTAATACATCATGTGACCTTGAGGAGGTAAAAGAAATATTAGCACACCAATGGCCAGAACGGTGGACGACATTAAGAAGATTGTGGGTAAAAGCTGGTAAAAAGGAGGCAAATACTGCACAAAATGGGACAAGGCCTATATTTTGGAATGGGAGGAACAAAGATGGCAATAATGAAATTGAACTTTAAAAAAATGCAATCTAAATACAACGTATGAAATGATGTTAGAAAAAATCTAAACTCGAATTTATTTTTTTAGCACCAGTAGAATGTACCAGACCGAATGAGGTGTGGGACCCCTATGCACCAGGTTGCTTAAATGAAAGATGTGATAACAGGAACATACCCTGCGAGTACCAATACCCCGGTCCACCGAAATGCAGATGTATTGAAGGGTACTACAGAAACGAGGATGATGTTTGTGTACCGGAATGCGATTGTCGTGAGTATTATATTGAAGAAGTACAAGCTTTTTTGATGAACCCTCCAATTAGAGCCTGTAGATAATGTCTTTAGAGGATACCGCGGGCTCAGGAATGCAAAGGAATGAAAGGCATTGTAGGAGCAGTGTGGGTTTTAGAGTACAATACTACTCCACTAAGGAGGAGGACCATAGAGGAAAGTATTATAATCGGGAGGAGGACTTATCATCCCGGTTCTGGAGAGTTCACATTCATCTTCTGCCAGCCACTTCCTTCATAACAATCATCGATCCATCCGCAGGGCGTCATACTACGTTTGCCTCATACGCGATCTCCACTATAACTCATGTCTGTTTCATCTTCTGTCTGTGCTTTTGAAGACTTGATCGGCACACTTCTAAATTTAGATTTCTGGCAAATGACTTCGTTGCGGATTCTACTTGACAGAGTAAACTTGACTTTGTCGACCAAGCCTATCGTGAGTCTCCATTTTTCGGCAATTATCTAAACATAAATCCACATTTTGCAGCTCAGCCAGGATGTAATGGCGATATGAACGCAACATTCTCGGACTGTCCGAGTTTATGCCCCGCAACCTGTGCCAACACAACTGATCTAATGTGTATTGCTCTCTGTGGGGAACCCGGCTGCGTCTGCAATAGCGGATTTGTTCTGTCTGAACCGGGTGGTGTTTGTATTAGACCTGAAGACTGTGGTAAGATGATCATAAATGTATTTTTTTCTTAAATATTTCCATAGGTTAGACATTTCTCATGTGTTCTGGGTGCATTAACAAAGACTTAAACTCACATACGCAAACAAACACCCGGAACAACTACTTGTAGTTCATACCTTCATAGATTATATTCCGGGAATCAAATGATCGCTCAGTAACTGCACCAAAGATGCTCAAAGTGATGTGTTTGTATTTCAAAGTGATTTCTTCGGAATTTTTAATGTTTCTGTTTACTGTTGGATTGGTGAACATCATTTTCTTTACCAGTGAAATAACTTTTCCCAAGACAAAAACACTTTATGACATCAGTAATTCAGAAAAACTTAGTCATAATTCAAGGTTTATTAATTAATTTAGATTTGAACTTGAAACTGTGTTCACTTTCATGGTCTTACACACATTGGACATGGATATTGTTATGTTCTCTGGTCATTCCGTTGGAATCTGGGGTTTTATATTATTTAAACCTAAGAACGTAACCCGTGCAATTACGGACATAAGTTCTGAAGTGGTACGACGACGGACTAATAGAGTAGATCCCCTGAACTGGGTGGTTAGACCCGTAAATTATGGATATATATGAATAATTTTACATATTGCAGCTCCACAAGGATGTAACGGCGATAAGAATGCAACATTATCGGAACATCCGAATCCTTGTCCTCCAGTCTGCTGCGATCCTGACTCTGAGCGGACATGTAACTTAGAATGTACAAAACCTGGCTGCGAATGCAATGATGGATACATTTTATCTGAATATAATGGTGTTTGTATTAGTCCCAGTGACTGTGAAGGTAGGGGATCGTCTCTCTCTTTTTTTATTAATCGATAGTTTTTCCCCGTATTTTTACCCCCGCTGCTCCGTTACTATTGGTTGTATGCAGCATAAAGCCTACCTAGATAAATAGGATTTTCAACAGAATTTGTCAATTCGAAACAGTAGCTCCAGAGATTAGAGCGTTTAACCAAACAAAGAAGAATGGACAAAACGTCCCATCCCTTGTAACACTTCCACCTATATATCAAATGAAAGCACTTGAAAAGTGTATCATTTCATTGCATGACAGCAAATCTGTAAACCATGGGAGAAAAAAGTTATTGAGACTTGAAAGTCAAAATACCAACGATACATAATGTTAGGCAGAAGTCGTGTAAGTCTTAAATTATATTAATCCATACTCAATGCTGTCCTTGTGCTAATGCATCGTTGAAGTTTCTGTATTTAAAAAATGCCAGTTTGAGAGCCGGTACACACAACAAACAAATAAAGAAAAGAATAATAAAAAAAAGAACATGATAACAAATCATGATGATGTCAGCATTCTTTAACCGATTTTTGGACTACCTTCAGCTCGTCCACGGTTCTGTGCCTCTGGGTTTGTCGACTATGGAAGTAGAAGAAAGGCGCTAACTATGTGTGACGTGTTCGCGATCTTTTTTGTAGTTGTTAGTATTATAATTTTCTTTTAAAGAGTCAGAAGTGGGTGCCGGTTGAGGTCCCGTTATGTCAACAATGTTACTCTTTCTCATGATCTGTACACTTAATAGACTGAGAAAAAGCTAAGAGAAATGTTTTCTTCTAAAAATCGAAATTCATCTTTTGACATGAAAGTCTCAGTAACTTTTTTCTCCCATAGTTTACAGGTTTGCTGTCATTTAATGAAATGATACACTTTTCACGTACTTTCATTTGATATATGGATGGGAGTGTTACAAGGAAAGGGACGGGGTCCATACATTTCTGCCCATTCTTCTAATAAACAAACTTTAAAGACTAAGACAGAACAGTTTCCGTTTTATTACAAAAAAAGTTAAACATCTGTTGAACATTTGTAGATAAATCTATAAAACTGTTAACTGCAAAACAGTAACAAAATTGATCTTGATATCAGGGTTGTTTCGCAGTTAAAATTTATATAGAAAAATGTTCAACAGATTTTGTATTTTAAGTTTCATAGATGCCTAGATCACTACAGCATTTATACACTTTGCAGGAGGAGCTCCAAAATGCCGAGCCAATATGACCTATGTCAGTTGCAAGATCGATTGTCCAATGAAATACTGTCCAACAAGCGTGGATGAAGTATTTGTTGTATGTGATCCTATGTGGCCGTGTCCTGCTGGCTGTGAATGTGAACAAGGTTATTTGATGACTACCGATGGAAGTTGTGTATTGGCTGCGGATTGTCGTAAGTATTTTACATCTTAAGTTTGCTAGGGTAGGGTTTCCAAAATTGTTCGCATCGGTATTGACGCCTTAGTGGCGATAGAGAGAACATTTTATCATTTTCCGGATCAACTTTATGTGGAGCCAAGATTCCCTCAACGCAAATGCATATCCACGAAAAAGAAGAAATTTTGCAGCTTTATAACAGCTTCACGTATTCCATTTCACGTAAAAAGCCAAGACGACATTGACTTTGTATGTGATTATATTCCAGGCTTCTACTTTTTTTTTATCGTGGTAAAATCATCAAATGAGTCCTCCCACCCCGGGCAGGGCGGGAGGGACTGTCAGACTTGTACTGACTAAAATCCACGGTGTCCTTCAATAGCCCTTTATGTTCCGGGGTCACGGTGATGGAGGCTTCTACTTAGAATTTCAAACGAAAAACCTCAATAATGCAGGTATTAACGAAAGTATTACTAAAAAATGTGAGGAAGACAACATTATTCTATACTAGGATTTTTCTCTCTCGTGGTTTTACGACTACTGCACCGCTCGTCTATCATTAATACCTACGAAAACACTTCAAAACTACCTTTCTCGTTTACAGCTGCCCTGGAATGCCCAGGTCCTAATGAAGTATGGGATCCTAGTCCTTCAAACTGCAACAATGACACATGTGAAGCCCTTTATTACAATTGTGATGATCCGACTCCTGGGCGGCCCAGGTGTGTTTGTCAAGAAGGCTACTATAGAGATGATGATGGCATTTGTGTTCCTGCTGGAGAATGCCGTAAGTACCTACCTTAATTTTTTTCTACAAAGGACCACGGGCAGAAATATATGGAGACTGGCCCATCGTTCAACAGTGATGGAACCTATGCCAAATGAAAGCTTTGAGGATGTGATGCATTTCTTATTATGGCAGCTAAGTCGAATTCGAGCGCCAACAAGGTGATTTCGAGCATTGAAAACATATGCCCTTACCTAACCTAACATGTGGCAACATTCTCCTACTGATTTGAAACAGGTGTCATTCGAAGCGTGTAGTAGATACGATATGCTTTTACTATGGCGACATTCTTCAAATGTGTAAGGTTCACCTGGAATATCTGAAAATGTCAACCTAACCTAACCTGTGGCAACAATCTCCTACTGATTTGAAACAGATGTCAATCGAAGCGTGTGGTAGATACGATATACTTTTAGTATGGCGACATTCTCCAAATGTGTAAGGTTCACCTGGAATATCTGAAAATGTCAACCTAACCTAACTGTGGCAACATTCTCCTACTGATTTGAAACAGATGTCATTCGATGCGTGTGGTAGATACGATATACTTTTACTATGGCGACATTCTTCAAATGTGTAAGGTTCACCTGTAATATCTGAAAATGTCAACCTAACCTAACTGTGGCAACATTCACCTACTGATTTGAAACAGATGTCATTCGATGCGTGTGGTAGATACGATATACTTTTACTATGGCGACATTCTTCAAATGTGTAAGGTTCACCTGTAATATCTGAAAATGTCAACCTAACCTAACTGTGGCAACATTCTCCTACTGATTTGAAACAGATATCATTCGATGCGTGTGATAGATACGACATACTTTTACTATGGCAACATTCTTCAAATGTGTAAGGTTCACCTGTAATATCTGAAAATGTCAACCTAACCTAACATGTGGCAACATTCTCCTACTGATTTGAAACAGGTGTCATTCGAAGCGTGTAGTAGATACGGTATACTTTTACTATGGCGACATTCTTCAAATGTGTAAGGTTCACCTGGAATATCTGAAAATGTCAACCTAACCTAACCTGTGGCAACAATCTCCTACTGATTTGAAACAGATGTCAATCGAAGCGTGTGGTAGATACGATATACTTTTAGTATGGCGACTTTCTTCAAATGTGTAAGGTACACCTGGAATATCTGAAAATGTCAACCTAACCTAACCTAACCTGTGGAAACATTCTCCTACTGATTTGCAGTATGGAACACCGAGTGGTTTTAGTCAGTCGAGTCTGACATGCCTCTTCCGTGTTCTCAACGCTGACAACACAACAAGCCCATGAGGGTTTCCACACTTAAAAATAGGTGGGTTAGTTAGGTTCGTTTAAGAAAAGCCTAGGAATCCCAGGTAAAACCCACACGTCTGAAGATGTAGCGATCATAAAAATATGTCTTATCCACTACACGCTTCGAATAACACGTGTTTCAAATCAGTTTTTTTTTTATCGTGGTAAAATCATCAAATGAGGCCTCCCACCCCGGGCAGGGCAGAAGGGTCTGTCAAACTTGTACTGACTAAAATCCACGGTGTCCTTCAATAGTCCTTTATGTTCCGGGGTCACGGTGATTAAAATAAGTCCCTGGCAGGCTTCGGCCCTCCGTGAGGGGGCCTCGTCATTGTGCTGACTATCTTTGAGTCGTCGACCCGGGCATGGTCCACGGTCGGACAGCGAGTTGCCCTTTACTCGCTGTCCGCATGCCCACGCCTACTGTGTCCTCCGGGCGATCTTCACAGGTGGCACCCAGGCGTATCTTTCTTCCCTATCCGACACAGGTACCTCCTGAACGAAGCCACGTCTTTCCAGCCACTCCTCAAAGAGGGGTCTTACCGTCGCGATTGCGGTGTGCCCGAACCTCGGTTGTTTCAAATCAGTTGGAGAATATTGCTACAGCCTTCTTAGGTTAGGTTGACATTTTTAGATATTCCAGGTGAACCTTACACATTTGAAGAATGTCGCCATAGTAAAAGTATATCGTATCTACCTCACGCTTCGAATGACACCTGTTTCAAATCAGTAGGAGATTGTTGCCACAGGTTAGGTTAGGTTGACATTTTCAGATATTTCAGGTGAACCTTACACATTTGAAGAATGTTGCCATAGTAAAAGTATATCGTATCTACCACACGCTTCGAATGACACCTGTTTCAAATCAGTAGGAGAATGTTGTCACAGTTAGGTTAGGTTGATATTTTCAGATATTCCAGGTGAACCTCACACAATTGAAGAATGTCGCCATAGTAATAGTATATCGTATCTACCACACGCTTCGAATGACACCTGTTTCAAATCAGTAGGAGATTGTTGCCACAGGTTAGGTTAGGTTGACATTTTCAGATATTTCAGGTGAATCTTACACATTTGAAGAATGTTGCCATAGTAAAAGTATATCGTATCTACCACACGCTTCGAATGACACCTGTTTCAAATCAGTAGGAGAATGTTGTCACAGTTAGGTTAGGTTGACATTTTCAGATATTCCAGGTGAACCTCACACATTTGAAGAATGTCGCCATAGTAATAGTATATCGTATCTACCACACGCTTCGAATGACACCTGTTTCAAATCAGTAGGAGATTGTTGCCACAGGTTAGGTTAGGTTGACATTTTCAGATATTCCAGGTGAACCTTACACATTTGAAGAATGTTGCCATACTAAAAGTATATCGTATCTACCACACGCTTCGAATGACACCTGTTTCAAATCAGTAGGAGAATGTTGTCACAGTTAGGTTAGGTTGATATTTTCAGATATTCCAGGTGAACCTCACACATTTGAAGAATGTCGCCATAGTAATAGTATATCGTATCTACCACACGCTTCGAATGACACCTGTTTCAAATCAGTAGGAGAATGTTGCCACAGTTAGGTTAGGTTGACATTTTCAGATATTTCAGGTGAACCTTACACATTTGAAGAATGTTGCCATAGTAAAAGTATATCGTATCTACCACACGCTTCGAATGACACCTGTTTCAAATCAGTAGGAGAATGTTGTCACAGTTAGGTTAGGTTGACATTTTCAGATATTCCAGGTGAACCTTACACATTTGAAGAATGTCGCCATAGTAAAAGTATATCGTATCCACTACACGCTTCGAATGACAAATGTTTCAAATCAGTAGGAGAATGTTGCCACATGTTAGGTTAGGTAAGTGCATATGTTTTCAATGCTCGAAATCACCTTGTTGGCGCTCGAATTCGACTTAGCTGCCATAATAAGAAATGCATAACATCCTCAAAGCTTTCATTTGGCATAGTTTTCATCGCTGTTGAGCGATGGGCCAAAATGCGCATGGTCCTTTAGAAATTTCCAGTAAAACGAAGACCACAAATTGTAACAGAAAACAGGTCTGAAGAAATTCGTACATAATTATTTTATTTGGTCAAAGAGTCTGAAAGTTCTGAAGGTGTCTTTATTAAACGTCTAAAAACTGTCGTTAAAGATAAACTAAAAGAGTACTTAGTTGGTCCTTACACTGGCTTTACACGATGCGCAATACCCAATACCCGCCGGCAGCGGCGCGGACTGCCGATGGCGCGTCAGATTTTTATTTAATAATGTTGAGCAAGTCTTACGATTGCTTCCGCTTTTCTTTAACGTGCTACATACGAGATAAAGTGTGAAAAAGAGAGACCTAATTCCCTCCAAGAGCTGTAATATCTCGGTACTAAATTACCCTCTTTTCACCTGTACAAGAAATCTTCAGAATAAGAAAATTCAGTTCCATCTACGTGGAGCTGAAAAGGATTTATTGTCGCTTGCATTTCAAAGATATTGCAATAGAATAACCGCGGTGGTTGGACACTGAACCTTATTACCATATTTTTCATTTGAATTTTGTCAGGATTCCGAGAGATCTTGGGCATAAATCTGTTCTAACAAAAAGGGAAAGGCTTTTTAGGATTCTTTTGTTGCACAAAGCTATTTCTTCATCTAGTTTCATAGTGAGTTTGATAATTCTCTTCTTTTCATGTCTAATGGTGTCGCAAACTAGACTAAAATTTGAATTTTCTTCAAGTGTTGATAAATCGTTTACAATTTCATTTATCACCATAACAAATGTAGGGTGGTTTGGATCAGAATAATTTTAATTAAACTGCTGTGACAAATTGTCTTCAAACGATTCCGTTGCTCCCACGTCTAAGGGTTTAAATGAGAAATGCGTTTACTCTAACTATTGTTTGGACAATTCAGAATCCCAACAGGTACCTATGTTTATTGAATCGCTTTGTTCGAATGCCTTTGAGCGAATAACACGTAACTGAAAAGTGGAAATAAATCCCGGCTTTTTGGAAGGAAAGTCGATGGCTTAGTTGGAAACCCAAGTGAAACAGGTTCGTTCGATTTAAGTAAATGTAATAGAAAATATTTCGAAGTTGGATTACGCTTTATCGCCATCTTTCTTTCATAGATGATGTTCTTCTAACCGTAAAATAATATTTAGGGGATTTGATTTGAATAGCATTGTTTAGAAGTGTCTTTTCGAAAAGGGATATTTGTAACTCTTACTTGTATTAAAAACGACAACGTTTGGATGGATACACGTTTGCTACTCCATCTCGCCGGATCAGCTGCACAAATAAGAATGAAAATTGCCATAGAGATAGATTTTTGACTAGAAAAATTATTGGACATTTTAAATCGACGAACAAAACATGCAATGTTAGTGAGTGTCTTTTTATAACAGCCTGCTCTGTCCCACTCCTGGGCAAAGGCTCCACAAAAAAGTACCTTATTTTGGTTTTATTTATTTTACATTTCATGTCATGTAATTTTTTTCACATTCTTTCACCGAGTTTCAATCGACCTGCAAATTGAATATTGTGAAATTAATTTTATCGTAAAGAGCGCTGTAAGCAACAGGCAATTTATTCCTCAATAACTTCATTATAGGAAAGTTAATTAAACAACGGTTTTTTTGTTTTTATTTGAAACCTGATTTCATTTAAATCCTGAATTCGAACTCAAACACTGAATTACTTTTTGTAGTTTATTTCATCATCGGTTTGGGTTCAAGCCAACAAATTATACTTAATTATGGTTTTAACGATTAGGAGAAGCGAAACTATTACCTATAATCATGTTTTTTTTAAAAATCGTTCCATTTCTGCCAATAGTTAAAAGATGTCAGACCGTTTTAAACCACGTTTAACGCGAACTGCATGATCTATGACAAATCGCTTGGTCGCTTTTTTGTGTCCTTGGTATACCTGCACTTTGAGTTACATTTGCTATTACTCTAGTCTAGGTTTAGACTTGGACTTGAGTGTGAATAGGTACATTTAAAATCTCGTGTCTCGGGAACAGCTCAGCTCTGAACATTGCGCGCGCCATGTCCACAGGAATTCTGAATCAGGCCCTAGATCCAGCTGCCTAACAAAAGCCTCCTTGGATGTTGGGCGAGGCTGTGACTACAATAGTTGATAGAGATAAAGTCGACAATAGAATGAGCTTACCCAGAAGAAGCCTGTTCAGTCTAGTTATGAAGAGATTTGAGTTATATGCTTTCGGAAACAAAACACAGACGCAGGGAGTTGGGTCGCGGGACCATTTCCGGAACACCGTGGATATTAGACAGTCAGACAGTTCTTTAAACTCCATCAAGGGCTGGAGAACTTATAATAAGACAATGGAGGGTTCATATTTATCTGACGGAACAACCGTCGCGTATTATCGGTCGCGGAACGCCAGAGCAGACAAAGGTATGGAAAAACATTTGACCGTTCACACTCAACCGATGATCCGTTAGTGCGTCAAAGAACAGTCGATGATAAGCTCGACGTATGTTCCGTCATAATTATATGAACTCTTCCTAAAAAGTCATTAAAACTTATTTGCTCAAATGATAGATTATTTTCATAAACAATTTTGCAATTTAGTAAGTATATACGTCGAAAACTGCAGCTGCAATTACGAAGATAATAATATCTTCAAAAGGATATCAAGTAAAGCGAGCGATATACAACAAAGTAACTTTATATGCACATTACTGCATATCCAGCGTTCCTGCTTCCGACACAATGGACTGTCAGTTGCTACTTGCTACTAAGTTACGCTCTATTCTGTTCGTCCGTCTTTTGTTTTATTTGTACTTCTTTCGAAGTGTTTTGAACTGTATCGTGTTTTGTTTTTCCCCCTATTGTTTTTATTAGTTTTATGGCCAGGAACAATTCACACAATAAATTGGTGTGCGTTTTCGTAGAAACATTTTCGTTCTGTTTCTCGATAATTTAAACATCTCACTGTTTTTATGGTGTAATGGCTGTGACAGCGACTGTTGTGTGTGGGGTCCTAGGCTGTTCAGTTTTTCCATTAGGATTTTTTTTGCATCCTCGTTCCTGGATTTTTGATTGGTTAATTACATTATTCACAATAAAAATGGGGGACTTCATATTGTGATAATTATTCAAGGAATAATTACAGGCTTGTGGATCTGGTTATTATCTATAAGACATTTATATTAACAAAAACAATCTATTTTGTGGACAGGGTAGTAACTACTTTACAAATGGCCAGTGTAAAGTATGCTACAGTTTCATGCAATTTAAATATATTTGTTATCCAGATTATGATAATGCCAGATTACATCTCATTATTATTCTAACAAATCCTGTCATAATTTATAATAATTACCATTACGCTTACTCTGAATAAAAAATATTTAAACATAAATACCATACCGATATCAGGAAATATATAATTTGCACGTTGGAGTAAAAAAATCCCCGCGTCACGAAGTTAAGCATCATCTGAGTCATATCCCCACCACAGTAGACATGCTCATATCAACATACAGTATTTCAAGTAGGAACAAACACATAAAATAAATGGTTAGAATTATGTAGCTCACGCACTAGGTTAAATTGTGTAACCGAGTTTAAAGACCAGATTTCACTAACAAAACTGAATTTAATCAGTGCATCAAAGCTGTGTTCAGTTGTATTTGTGTCAATATTTTAAAGTACCGTGTCCGCTCTTGATTGCTGTTTAAACAGGTTGAGAGTATTTAAATGAAATCATACAACCATGACTTTTTTTTTTTTACGTGGTAAAATCATCAAATGAGACCTTCCACCCCGGGCAGGGCGAGAGGTACTGTCAAACTTGTACTGACTAAAATCCACGGTGTCCTTCAATAGCCCTTTATGTTCCGGGGTCACGGTGATGGTATAAGACCCGCGACCATACAATCATGACTATGTTTATTTTTGGGTTGGTCAAATGTGTCCTCTCTTAGTGACTAAAAATCCATCCATTTCCTTCAATTGACCTTAACGCTTCAGGTAACAAGTAGTACTCGCGGCCACAGCATATAGATAAGTAGTTTGTATCCAGTTGAGTAATTGACAAACTGGCGGTTGAGTTCATGATGGCCGACTTGTTTTACTGGTTAGCTCTATACTGTGTCCCATTCGAGTTTAGTGTTGTTATTTCCTCGTTCACTTTGTTTTGCTAGAGTTTATAATATTTAGTCGTAGGTACTTTATTGAGAGGAATAGTGCCTTACAATGTTGGTCGTGTATATATCTGTGGTTTTTTGCTTGGTACAAATTGGATTTACTAAACATGTAGAAGAAAAAGGTATGTAAAAAAAAATATTTTTATTGATAAAATGCTTGCTGTTTTTTTTCAAAACCATTTGCCCACACTAGGAATTTGTTTACAAATATATTTAATCTCACATAAACAAACACCCAGACCCGAAAACATTACTTGTAGATCATACAAATATTTGCTTAATGCGAGAATCTAACCCGCGAAACGCAGCGCAGCAGTCCAATCGCTATTTATATAATTGCAAGTATACAATTTACCTAAAAATTATGTTACTAATTGATTATAGTCTGTTGTTGTTAATAGTTGTTATTCAGTCTTAATTAATATAATATATTATAATTATTAAACTGATTACAATGGGAGCATTCGCGTGTAATGTAACATTATAAATTCGACTTTAACAATTACATTACAACACTACCTTCCTGACTGACGAGCATTCGCGTACATCTTCTATATAATATAAAAATGGATCGCAAAATGTGTTGCTAAGCTCATAACTCAAAAACGGCTGGACCGATTTGGATAATTCTTTTTTTGTTGTGTTTGTAACCATCGGGACCGGGTTCTAGAGGACCTCCACCTGTGCGAAGCCGGGACGGGCCGCTAGTTTAGTATAGATTTGATACAAGGTACGCATTGTGATGCTTGATTGTCTTCATTCACTGACGATGTTTTCGAATCAGTAACGTCATTACAGGTGAATGCTCGCGGTGAGGGAGCGCCTTTATATTACAGTTAAATTAGACCGATTTAATCTAATACGAAATGCTAACGTTGCAAGGTAGTAGAATTGACTCTGTAGACTGACAAAGTTGAATAGTATCCTGAAACTCGTTCGTCGATTTTTTCATTTGGGTGGAATGAAAAAAACTAGTTGCATTTCCCACGGCTGGCTACTACAGATTTCTGTTCTAAAAGCTTTTGAATTCACTAAACTCAGTAATACTTCTTTTTCGTGTAAGAGAATAAACTGCGAATTTTGTTTCAATAAAGAACTTTCACCACTCATTGTTTGAGAAGAATTTAATTTGCTATTTTAAAGCAATACTTTACTTTTAATATCGATAAATGCTTGTTACAACTAATCCCATCGATCAGACAGTAGTAAAAATGCCAAATATTTTTTGAAGAGATAAAATCTTTAATGAGTGTTTAATGACTTCTCCCACCCTGGGGGGTGTGGATGTCAATTGTATCTATTTTTATAATTAGTATAACCGACGAGTTTTTCACAGTCAATGATATCTCATTGACTGTGAAAACTCGTCGTCACTCGAATTAAAAGTACCCAAAAAACACTTCTGTATTAATTCAAAATTATGATTTGACTTTAATTGATGAAACTTTCGCCTGTTACTAATTGTAAGTGTAAGTAAACTGGTCGCGGGATTTATGTCATTACCGAGACCCCGGAACTTAAAGAACTATGAAGGACACCGTGGATTTTAGTCAGTACGAGACTGACAGTCCCTCCCGCTCTGCCTAAAAATTGATGAATGTTTTTGTATATTAATAAATCTAATAATTTACCTTGTTTGCGGTGTAAAATCATCAAATGAGTCTTACTTACTATAAATATGAATAATGAACTTGCGTTATTTACAAAGGCCTAGAAAATGGCCTCTTTTCAACTTCCAGAGCTAACTGGAGCATTTAAAATTAATAATACATTGAGGTAACGCGTACAGAATAAGACCTTGAATAACACTTAGTTAAAAGCACTAAGCTCTTTCTGTATTCAAGCACAAATTATTCAAGCGGAGCCACAGCGGCCCATCAACGTCAAAATCGTATCAGTACGGACTGAAATCTGGCCTCCTATTATTTTGGTCGTTATCAAGGGCTTTATAGGCCTCCAAATGCCTTAATGACAGCCTCTGTAGATGATAGTCGGGCACAGAGGGCTTAACGGCCTTTTCAAGTAAGGATTTGGTACATTATAAACGTCTTCAGAATTGATTTTAAGCTTGCTTACGTTTTGAAACTTATGTTGTTTGGAATACAGATCATTATTTCATAAAATTCAGTTTTATTTTAAATATGCAGTGAGACCTAGGTTAGGAGTTAGACAAAGTCGTCTCAATGGTCATTTTCGAATCGTTTTGATGTTTTCTAGAACGAGTTAAATTAATACAACGTAGTCCACATAAAGTAATAATAATAATATAATAATATTCCACAACTATCACACAACGCCACCCAGTCCCAAGCTAAGCAGAGCTTGTGTTATGGGTACTAGACAATTGATAAACATACTTATACAGTTCTAAATACATACATATTATAGATAAATTACACCCAGACACAGAACAAATGATCGTGCTCATCACACAAACATTTGTCCTGGGTGGGAATCAAACCCACGACCCCCGGCATAGCAGTCAGGGTTACTAACCACTAGACCAACAGGCCTGTCAAAGTAAACCTAATTAATGTGTTGTATCATAACATTGATACTACACATTACTACACACACATTACTACAAAAACAACCTTTTGAATGGAAAAGAAATAAAATATAAAAACCTGACAGCCATTGTCGGACATCTTTATTTACAATACCCGTTTGTTGGGCGTTCCATTTTCTTTTACATTAAAAATACACAGACTAGAATTGAAATGTAAAATTTCACTTTGTTAAGTTTTCTAAAATTTATTTTAGAATTGAATTTACTCCTTAAAGACACACATTTATTATCTATTACTTGAAAGTGATACCACTTAAAAAACTTTTCTAAAATGTCAATAATTTGTTTGAGTGTTTTAATGTGTTTCATACATTCATACCTTTTAGTAGCCATTTTATGAATATTATTTAGTGCTTCTCAAGTTAAGTTTATACTAAGTGAAAATTTATTTATTTCTTCTAAAAATGTGTAGTGACAAAGTTTTTCTTTTCCCATTTTGTTTTATAGCCAAACCAAAATGTGGGTACAACGAAGTAGAGGTGCCATGCAGACAAATATGTCCTCCGCAAAACTGTGAGATCGCGTACACAGAGTATGCATGCACTGAAGAAACAAAAATATGTGAAAAAGGGTGCGACTGTCTCCCTGACCACCTTAGGAATGGAAGCGGTATTTGTATACCGAATGACCAATGTCCTTGTAAGATTTTTACTTGAACATTAATTCACGTTGCATGCAAATAATCCACACTCACTTTGTATTTATTTCGGTTAATTAAGCACACTATCTGCACATTCACCTATAAATAATTCAAATTAAATCAAATCTAAAATTGGCATTCCAGTAAACATGCTAATTCACAAAGTATATGCATGGTATTAGGAATATGTAAATGTAATATACTAATCTTTATTATTATTGTAAAAAAGTATAATTTATAAAATTAAATGTGATAAAGTCATTTATATCGGAAACCTTACTGTGGTAACACGGTTCAGATCGCAGAACAAAATAAATATGATCGTAACGTTTTCGCGGGATTAATCGCTTTGGTTAGGATTCTTGCTTTCATCTCCACAAAATAAGCTTCACACGAAAAATTTGGATTTCTTCAAAATTGCTACTCACCTTTTCTATGCCTAATTCGAACTGGAACTCGAAACTTGACCTCATTTTTAGATCCATCAACTCCCGTTTGTGGAATAAACGAAATAGCCAGAGACTGCAGAAGAATTTGCCCACCACAGACCTGTCTTAGCAAGTATGCCTTATTCCGTTGTGTGGCAGACTTGCCTTGTGAGCCTGGATGCGATTGTGTTCCTAATTACCTGAGGAACGATGAAGGAATTTGCATACCAAGCGAAAAGTGTGCTCCGCGTAAGATACTTATATGTTTGAATGCTTGTTTGCTTTCTGAGAATTATTTTCAGACAAACTGCTATGGAAAAATTACTGTGAACACGCTCCTGATAGCGGGCTAGTTTCATAGTTAGTAAGCACTTTAAGCACTCCATGCTTAGCGTTGCACCACACCAAGAGCGATGCTTGGCAAATCCTAAAGTTTATTGTTATCCCATATGGCGACTGTCTCCAGTAGTTCAATTAAATCAATTATTTACATAATAACTCAATTATTTCAATTATTTTAAGTAACTCAGATAAATTAATAAATATGAATTCAATTATTTCAAATAGGTAACTCAATTATTTCAATGAACTAAGTTAATTCAATTCCCTACATTATTGCAAGTAACCCAATTATTTTATAGTTGAACCTGAACCAACATGTGGTTACAATGAAGTCGCAGTAGAATGCAGACAGATATGTCCACCTCAAAACTGTGATATAGCTTACACTGACTACGCTTGCACTGATGAATCTAAAATATGTGAACCTGGGTGTGACTGTCTGCCTGATCACTTAAGGAATGGAAGTGGAATATGTGTACCAAATGAGGAATGCCCTTGTAAGCATCTTTACTTAATCATCACTCTGTGTTCGTCCACTGTTGAACATAGACAACTCTTTCAATATACACCACGGAGGGGGTATTACATCTTCTTAAAACCAGGCTTGTTCCAGTGAGTGAACGAGATGGCGCTAGACGACTTGTATAGCTCTGTCACTTACACTCGCCGGAATAAGCCTGGTTTTAAGACGTTGTAATACCCCCCCTGTGCTAACTAACTTTTTAGGATAAAATTAGCATCTGCGTTAAAACAGTAACTAAGTTTCATTGAAACTGGAAACGATTTCTGTCAATAACGTAAGGATTAAAGTTAATAAATTCTTTTTTAATTATTTTTTAACCTTATTCACAAAGATAAAATGCTTCCAAATTCGGAAGTGGGGGCTTGTGACGTCATTAGGCTTGTAAAATTGTAACGACCGAATGACGTTTTGTGATTTTAGAAGCTTTGTATCTTCGTCAATTTTGGTTTAAGTGACAAAAGAAAAAATACGGGTCTATTTAAAAAAAAAAACTAATACATTATGTTTAATTGTAGTCAAGACATACCTTGTGAGCCGGGGGGCGATTGTGTCCCCAATTATTTCAGGGATGCTAAAGGAATATGTATACCAAGTGAAAAGTGTTCTCCGCGAGAAATGTTTCTTCCTTTACCTTTTTTAGTCTTTTGTTGAGAGGTTAATCTAGTAACTGGTTTATGGACAGGGGTTAGGTCGATTAGGTTCACCATGCTTGCTTGAAATTGTTCAATATATGAGTGGCCATCTATCATAGCGATTTTTTTCTGTGCCTCGGCAACCACGTGTAAAGTCGTATGTCCCAGCTGTTATCGTAGATCTTCAATGTCGTTATTGTTCGTCAGAAGCTCAATACTTTAGCAAGCAGTATTACCAAGGTCTATCTTATACTCTGTTATTGGGTTGTGGAGGTCAAATAGGCAGATGCTCCATGTAACCCATCGGTATTCGGCTACTTCTGATTTTACGAGTAGTTGACCCAAGCATAGTTGGTAAAAGCTTGGTCCAAATGTTAAGCCCCCACGGTACTTCATCTGCACGGTTTTAGCTCTCTACTGGTGTAAGAATATTCAAAATCTATATCTATACATATAATAAAATAGTAGGAAAGTCAAAACTGTACATTGAATATTTTTTTAAAAGAATACTTGGGATGTGATCTACAATCGATACCGAAGCCAAAAATATAGTTTTTGAATTTTTGTCTGTTTGTCTGTATAACTGTTTGTCTGTATGTATGTCCGGGATAAACTCAAAAAGTACTGGACGGATTTGAATGATTCTTTTTTTGTTGTATAGGTAATAAATCTGGTCAAAACATAGGCTATAAATTATTCTGGAAACTTGAACACCTGGCGCAGAACCGCAACAGACCAGCTAAACTATAAGAGATACAAAAATGGTGCGATAGCAAAAAGTTTTCCACGTGATGAGCATTTTCTGCTGAGAGAATAAAATTGAAGATCTGGAACACCTGATGTGGAACTCCAAGAGCCCAGCTACACTATAACATGTACAGGAATGACGTCTAAGCAAAGTTGTTCAGCCTGATGAGCACTCTCTGTTGACGTATAAAAATTGAGGATCTGGAACACCTAATGTGGAACTCCAAGAGCCCAGCCTCACTATAGCATGTACAGGAATGACGTCTTAGCAAAGTTGTTCAGCCTGATGAGCACTTTCTGTAGATGTATAAAAATTGAAGATCTGGAACACCTAATGTGGAACTCCAAGAGCCCAGCTACACTATAACATATAGGAATGACATCTGTTTTTTTGCGTGGTAAAATCATCAAATGAGGCCTCCCACCCCCACTGTCAGTCTTGTACTGACTAAAATCCACGGTGTCCTTCAATAGCCCTTTATGTTCCGGGGTCATGGTGATGGAAATAAGTCCCACGACCCCGGCAGGCTTTGGCCCTCTGTGAGGGGGCCCCGTCATTTTGCTGACGCTCTTTAGGC
Source organism: Agrotis ipsilon (assembly GCA_028554685.1). Taxonomy (NCBI): domain Eukaryota; kingdom Metazoa; phylum Arthropoda; class Insecta; order Lepidoptera; family Noctuidae; genus Agrotis; species Agrotis ipsilon. The sequence goes on along the minus strand of CM052961.1, from coordinate 2,876,176 downwards.
GCGCGTGGAACACGACGCGCCGTCGACCCGGGCATGGTCCATGGTTGGACAGCGAGTTGTCCTTTACTCACTGTCCGCATGCCCGCGCCTACGGTGGGGCTGGAGGTCGTCCGCCGACGTCCGACGCCGTGGGCGTCTGCGGTTGGGGGCGGAGGGAGGACGCTGTCCTCTCCGTCTCGCGACCCGCCCCCTCCTTCACGAGCATAGCTGCTTCGCAGAAGGAGGTGACCGCTTCCCACTCCGTCTCGCCTCGCAGCATGTCCTCGACCAATGCCGGGGCGCGAGAGGTCTCATCCTATCGCCGCCGTGAGGACACGTCGGTGCTCTGCCTAAGCTGGGCAGTCTTGCACCGTGTGCTCTACTGTGTCCTCCGGGCGATCTTCGCAGTGGTGACACCCAGGCGTTTCCTCCTTTCTCATCAGACACAGGTACCTCCCGAAACTTCTGTGTCGGTGAGGACCTGCGTCATGCGGTAGGTAAGGACGCCGTGACGTCTCTCCAGCCACTCCTCAAAGAGCAGTCTTACCGCCGCTATTGCGGCGTTCCCGAGGAATGACGTCTTAGCAAAAGTTTTTCAGCTTGATGAGCACTATTTGTTTATGTATAAAAATTTAAGATATGGAACACCTGAAATGGAAATCAAAGTATAGTGAGTATTTTATAATTTAACAAATTATAAAATAACATAAGCTGGGATTTCTTCCACGCAGTAAAGGCGGTAACAGTTTAGGACCGATTTTCGATGAAGATGAATTATTGTACTCTACTGGCCAAAAGCCATTATTTTTTTTGCCGGGCTCTTGGAGTTGGGTAATAGACTTTTCAGATCTTAGATTTTGACGATCCCGTTGTCGCTGGCATAAGTAACAGGATACGCGTACGAAGTCGCGGGCAGAAGCTAGTACTATGTAAAAACTCTCAAAGTGGTAAAAGAAAACATTGTAAGGAAACTATATTAGTTATGATTTAGTCAGACATAAGTTTTTTGAACATGCTTTTAATATTGGTTGAAACAAGATTTACAAATTGGTTGCGGGCTGATGAAAAGGTTTTTGTAAATATTTTGATTTGATCGTTCAAGGTTAACGTTTTGGTCTGTTACAAAAAGCTTCGAGACCTGTAGAAACAGCTCTTGTTTTTGAGAAACACATGAGAAAAATCATTGCAAGCAGTTTGAATATTAGAACTTACTTGGAGTTTCGCATGAATTCTATCTTCTATGGCTAGGTTTTCGTGATAGATGGCAGGCCACAGAGAGAATAAAAAAAAATACTGGAATCTTGAAGCAAACTTCAAAGGCGCTCGTATTAAAAATGTTTCTACAGACTGGTGTCAACTCAATGTCTTACTTATTACAGTTTAAATTCACTTTTAAACAACAGTAAAAAAGTTAAATATCTATTACAGCCTGTCAAATTGCCGATGAGTGCAAGCGAACCTGTGCATCACCAAACCCACCAAACTGCGATTATAATCCACCAAAAGAGAATTTAGATGGAAGCGATTGTAAAGAAGGTTACATTCTGTCAGAGCTAAGAGGGAAATGCATTCCTCTTGAAGAGTGCCCACGTAAGTATAATTGTCAGGTTTATATGTACTTAAAATTGGTAGAGGTATTCGATTTGGTGGTGATAAATTATGTTATAAGAATACAGAGGCACAGTTGGCGACAAAGATAAGCGACCAAAACAAGAGAATGAGACCCGCGACTGCGACCTTTTGCCCCTTCGTTCACATACACAATGCGACTCAAGTCTCCGTTACCTCACGAATTTAGATTCATACGTAGGCACGCGTCATGAATACCAAAATCTTAAGATATCAAAGACTTGCATCGCGTATTGTACAAAAGGTCTTATAATCTCCCGTCTCTAACTCGTGTCTTTGTCTCGCTAGCGAACTGCAGCTTATTCATTGCATAGTCAAGTAACGGACACGGTCTGTGACCTCGGTGTCCTGTCTTTGTCGCGACGCGAACCGTAACTTTGCCTCGTCACCGTCACCTCCAACCCAAGCGGCAGGCCACTACCAGGCCCGGGTCGACGGCGCGTCGTGTTCCACGCGCGCCTCAAAGAGTGTCAGCAGAATGACGGGGCCCCCTCTCAGAGGGCCAAAGCCTGCCGGTGTCACGGGACTTATTCCATCACCGTGACCCCGGAACACAAAGGGCCATTGAAGGACACCGTAGATTTTAGTCAGTACAAGTATGACAGTCCCTCCGGCGGGAGGGATTTTACCACTCAAAAAAAGAATGTCTGTCTCTGAACCGTGCCGGACAGTATCCTATTATACGAATTTAGTAAAGTTTCTAATAACTTGTTTCGTCATATTACAGAAGATGTAGCCTGCAATGGTGACCCGAACGCTATAGTCAAACGGTGTCCTAAACCATGTCCTTCTACCTGCGACTCACCAGAAGAATCTCCCTGCAAGAGAGCGTGTTTAGCACTTGGATGCGAATGTAAACCTGGATATTTGCTTTCTAATGCAACTGGTACATGCATCTTACCTGATCAATGTCCAGGTAAGTGAAATTTTGATTACCTTCTGTGGTAGAATTAGGGATTAGGAAACATGAGACGGTTACTTGATGTAGAATCTAGATGAGAACAAGTATTGTAAAGATTAATTTATAAATTAAAAAATAATGTTACCAAATTTTTTTATACAAGCCTTTGTATAAAAAAATCGGTAACATTACTGTTACTGAAGTAATTACATGTCATACAAAATAAAAAACTGCTTATAATATACTTAGAATGGAGTTTTTTCATTGATTTGTGTTTACATAACATTATTTTGAGTTGTACGCAATCTATTTGGGGTTATAATAATTTGCCAGATAAATATCATCGGCATCCCTTTTTGCAAGATGGCGGTGGTGGGGCAAGGGTTGAAACCCCACAAACAAGAACAACCACAAGAGTGCTGCCAAAATTATAACACATTTTGTCAATCATCTCACAATTGTTAACACATTATTTCCAAGCCTCCTAAAGCAAAATTATCGTCTTACTCTCACAAAACCAATTCTACATCCTCAGGTGGGAACCCATGTGGCGAGAATAAACGTTTCGTCGGTTGCAAGGCGACTAATTGTCCACAAGAGTATTGTCCAGTGGACGATAGTAGGGAGATACAATCATGTGATCCTCCATCAGGTCAATGCCTTTCTGGCTGTATTTGTGGCCTGAATCGTAAAAGGAAAAGTCTAAAAGAGCCCGAATGTATCGTGTCATCGGATTGCCGTAAGTGATTTTTAATGTTAATTGCTTTTACCATTTGCAAAGCAAAAGAAACAGTTGTACTGAAAAAAATGATCGGTTTTATCGTTTTCAATGAAAAAGCAATTTTCCTTTGTAATGTTTTTAGGGATTTTAATTTTAGAGAATCAATTGCTGATGGTGTAGTATTCAGAAGATTCTTTTAAGTAGCGCAACGATCAGAAAATTCGTATCCATGAGAGACATCTTTTCTGTGGGTGGGTCGACTAGGAAGTCATCAAATGAGTCCTCAGCCCTCAGGCTAGGAGAGCAAAAACCATCGAAGAAGAATGCGATCAATTTCGACCATATTCAAAGTTTTGTAGTCCACGAACCCTTTTAGTTTCGCTATGTCCGTCCGTCCACAGTTTTAGCCCCTTCGTAAACTAGGCGACGCAAGTCTCCGATACCTAGACTTTGGTATCCAGGTGACTATCGCAATACAAATTCATAGTGGTTTGTATACGGGTAGGCGTCAATGTATACCAAAGTCGTAAGGTATCGGAGACATATGCCGACTAGTGTACGAAGGGGCTTAGACAGTAGTTACTTTGTATGTACGCGAATTCGCTACTGGCGGCGCCAAGTGGCGCATTTTACCAGATCTTACCGTTCGCCTTCTAGTGCTAAGGCTCGTCAATTCTAAAATGCTTGAACAACTTGATATGAATATATTGACATTGGTCAACATGAAAAACTAAAGGACAATGCATTCAACGACAATGAACTGTTATGTTACGTTCGTTATAAAATTTTAACATTGTAATATTACAGCCCCAGTGAACTGCACTAGACCTAATGAAGAATGGAGTTCCTGCCCATCATGTCTAATGGAGAATTGTGAAGATGTTGACAAACAACCACCCGTGTGCTATACCTTCGTGTTGAACTGTGAACCTAGATGCATCTGTAAGAAGGGTCATTTTAGAAATTCCAGTGGAATTTGTATACCCGCTGACGATTGTCGTAAGTTGAACTTTATTATTACAATTGATATTAGCATAATTCTCTTGCACTACACGAGAATTTAAAATTGTTGGTAAGATATATTTGCCCGTTTGATTCGGAAGTTACGAGTATTTTATAGCCTCGGAAAGCACGTTAAGCTCCGTCCTTGTTTCTGACATGCTTTTTTTCATTTCTTTATCTCTCTTTTTTATATCTCTTTTTTAAAAACTCCAGTATTTTAAAATAATGAAGAGTATGGTTGATGTCAAAGTTTCGAAATACTTTCGGACGGGTCCGTAACTTCGTTGATGGGCTTAGAAAGTAAACTCTTTGTGACAAACGTCGCATAGGGCTTAGTTGCAAAATGCCCTTTCGCAGAAAAGTACACTGTGCGAAACGTACATTTTACGACTAAGCCCTTTCTATCGTTATTGAAAAAAATGTCTGCCTTTTGATGACAAATTTTTAGTATCATTTTACTTTTATAAAACAGCAAAAGGATGCGGGGGAGATGTTAATGCAGTGTTCAACAACTGTCCAAGTGCTTGTGAAACGACTTGTACTAGTCCAGAATTCCAAGCATGCACTGATCAGTGCATGCCTCCTGGATGTGTCTGCAAACCAGGATTTGTTAAAAATGAGAAAAATGGAAAATGTATCAAAAAAGAGAATTGTCCAGGTATATTTTACAGCTTTTAAATATTTGCATTTATCATCATATCTTGAATTTTCCTGCTCTTATTAAAATTTGTTTTGGGTTTGCAGTGCACAGTTTATTATTTTTCTCCCGTACTTTTATCGGTTACTCCCGTAAAACAAGTCATTTCAATATTACTTACACGACCCATTCATCGCTTCTCTAAACAAGTGGGATTAGGGATATCTAGACGTTCAAGAAAACACTGTAGTTTGTACTTGAATATTGAAAGGTCAAAATATGGACAAGAAAGAACGAAATCGTTCTAATAGTCTTTAATAGATTGTCAACTTTATTTTATAGGCTACAAAATTGTAAATCTTTTAAAAATTACAGAATTTTTTCATGTGATGTTTATCGTTTGTTTAGGAGAGCAGATATTCCCTTAGTTTTTCATGGATAATAAAAAATCCTCTTGTTCCTTCGCATCACAGTCATGATCATACTATGATTATATGTGTTTTAGTTTTATTTTAATTAATTAATTTGTTTTTCAGCCTGACGAGCACGGATAAAACACTTCTCAATGCCAGTCTATTTGTATATATATATATTCAAGAAAAAATCAAGAAAATCATCTATGTTTTCAACTCTGTTCTGGTTCGAAACTTATATGTATAAGTAAATAAATAGTATTTTTGTATTTTACACCCCAATTCTAATTTGAAGTAAGATAAATAAACAATTTCGGACGAATGTAATATATTTTTATTTATTCTTGTTTTCCAAAGAAAACCGCATTAATCAAACAAATACTTATTACTAATTACTAATTAGTTATTACTAATTAGTTATTCGCAAAAGTTTTTCATGTGAAGACAAATCTGTCCATCCATCTTACACGGGTTTGTTTTCTACTTGTATTACTAGGTTTCTGTATATAACTGCAACTACTTGAAAATGTGGGAACTGGCTATCTGCTTAGTAAAATGTTGATTCCTCCCCCGACAGCATGGTTTTAGCGCCGCTGTTTAACAGCCGCTCAGATGCTGCCTCGAACAGTAGGTCTAAAATGACCAATGTAACAAGCAATAATTCTTATAAAAGTAATTCACTTCATAAAGGCCAAATAAAATCACTAACAAGTCTTTTATTATTTGTAAAATGTACTCACAAGTCGAATTGTATTGCTTCTGATCATTAGTCTTACAGCTTGGACTGAGCATTAGCTTGTTATACCTAGTTTAAAGAAAGAGAGAAAACCAATTGTAGGACCATCCATCTCTGTCCTTTAAATTACCAAATATATTATCTTTGTCGTACCGGAAAGAGATAGATGGTCCCTTTTTTGTTTTCTCTCTTAAAATAAAATCTCAGTCCATGCTCTATGTCTATGGATTTTGTGAACTGTTTTACGGTCGCCGGTCGTGGGTGTTCGGGCAAGAGTATCAAGTACAAGACTGGAGAAGTGGAGAGTAGATAAAAGTGTGATATTTTATAACCTATAGCCTTCCATCAACATTAACACAAACATATTTTCAAATCGAACCGGTTGTTACTGAGAATAACGTGTTCAAACAAATAAGCTCTTTAGCTTAATAACATTAAAGTATAGATTACATGGACAAAGTAGTTCAGGTACACGTTGCTTTATAATCACTGCCCTAAATAGTTCGAGTATGCACTGGAAATTTTATTACTGATAAAATATTATCAATATAATGAGAATATTACTGCATTGTTTATCATAATTGTATTTATAATTACCCACTGGTACTGACAACAAAACTAGAATATACAGGGTGAATTTTTCAACTGGGCTTGGATGGCTACTTTCAAAACTATGAGGAATATCGAAAAACGTTGAAAGGAGTCTCGAGGCCGATTTTGACGAAAACTAAAACTGCATCATTGGATTTTAGAAAAATCTAAAATCCTGGTCAGGAATCGAACCCGCTGATTTTGGAAAAAAAATAACACCCTGTATTATTACACCGTTCGATAGTGTTGCTAATAAGGATCAAATTCTGGGAAGTAATCATATACGGCAAACTTAAGGAAAACGTATAATTACAAAGAAACTGATTAATCTTCAAGGGAAAGACTGTATTTGAAACATAAGTTACCGTTTCTTCTTTAAAATAATGCTATTTTTAGTTCAACTCAATAATGTCGTATTGCTAAGTACAGTGGGATTGTTGAAATGTCAAATCCAGTGAGACATTAAAAACAAAGAAATTTTATATTTCGAATAAATTATGGCTCAGTAGATGTAAAGTAACATGGAAAAATAGCAATTTCATAAAAATCAGCCATTACCTTAAGTTTGCCGTATATGATTACTTCCCAGAATTTGATCCTTATTAGCAACACTATCGAACGGAATCATAATACAGGGTGTGATTTTTTTTCCAAAATCAGCGGGTTCGATTCCTGGCAGGATTTTTAATTTTTCTAAAATCCAATGATGCAGTTTTAGTTTTCGTCAAAATCGGCCTCGAGACTCCTTTCAACGTTTTTCGATATTCCTCATAGTTTCGAAAGTAGCCATCCACGCCCAGTTGAAAAATTCATCCTGTATATCACAACACCTATAGTAAACCAAAGGATTTGTTTGTAGTGATAGACTTGAGTATAAGTGAATACTTGCAACAGAAAATCAAGCATTCGCTGGCTGATGAAAATGCCAAACTTGACAGTTGCTCGGCAAAAAGCCTGACAGAACGTTCGTTGGAATGCTCGCATGCACAACTCTCACACAGACTGACTATACTCACATCACAACACCTATAGTAAACCAAAGGATTTGTTTGTAGTGATAGACTTGAGTATAAGTGAATACTTGCAACAAAAAATCAAGCATTCGCTGGCTGATGAAAATGTCAAACTTGACAGTTGCTCGGCAAAAAGCCTGACAGAACGTTCGTTGGAATGCTCGCATGCACAACTCTCACACAGACTGACTATACTCACAGGCAAAACCAGGTGGCCAATATCATTCATCAAAAACTAGCACTCAAACACACTGATCCAAGATGGGCACACTCCTTACTATAATTATACACCAAAAATCACTCTAGAAAATACTACACATAAGCTTTTTTACGACCGTGGCATTCTAACCGATAGAACAATCCACTATAACAGACCAGACATAATACTACAAGACAAAATAAATAAAATAATTTACCTGATAGACGTAGCAATCCCCAACACACACAACCTACAGAAAACAATCACTGAAAAAATTAGCAAATATGCAGACCTCAAAGATGAAGTCACTAGAATCTGGCAACAAGAAAAAGTGTATATAGTCCCAATAGTCCTTTCCACAACAGGCGTCATCCCTAATCACCTCATCCATAGCTTAAAATTATTAGACCTAAAAGAATCCCTCTACATTACACTACAAAAGGCTGCCATATTAAATACATGCAGAATTGTCAGAAAATTTATGCAAATAGAAGAGAACGAAATAGGACCTAATCACAACACTTAAACATTCACAAAAACACCACACGCTACATTTGCTTTGGTTTCGGCCCGTAAATGTAGCTAAAACCCAGCCTAAGAGCTGAGAAGTGAAAACTTTCCGTAAAAAATAATAATATCACACAACTATCACTCAACGCCATTTAGTCTCAAGCTAAGCAGAGCTTGTGTTATGAGTACTAGACAACTGATTAACATACTTATATATTTCTAAATACATACATATTATAGATAAATAACACCCAGACACAGAACAAATGATCGTGCTCATCACACAAACATTTGTCCTGGGTGGGAATCGAACCCACGACCTCCGGTATAGCAGTCAGGGTCACTAACCACTAGACCAACAGGCCAGGCAATTGCATGGATATCATATAACTTGAAGAATAAACCTCTTAGTTTATTTCGGATGTTTCTTCTCAGAGTACGAAACACCGGCTTCATCCAGTTTTAAATTATGTCGATGTGCAAAAGTGTTTTTTTTTTAATGCCAACTATCAAAACAAATATAATTTATCATTAAAGATAGCTTAATCTTACGTCAACTGTATCATCTTCGTCACAGTACACTTATTAGTTTAAAATCAACAGTATTTCAAGTAGAACCAATTGCAATAAAAAGCAAAGCGTTGAGTTGTCCATTAATTTGACAGCTGCGCTGCACATTACTCGTTCGTTTCCCAAATGGAAACCGCTAGTTGTTCTTTTTTTTACGTGGTAAAATCATCAAATGAGTTCTCCCTGTCGGGACTGTCAGACTTGACTGACTGAAATCCACGGTGTCCGTCAGTAGCCTTTTGTATACCAGAGTCGCGGTGTACGTATGTCCCGCATCCCCGGCAAGGCTATGGACCTCTATTGGGGGGCCCCGTCAGCGTGGTGACGCTCTTTGAGGCGCGCGTGGAACACAACGCGCCGTCGACCCGTGCATGGTCCACGGTCGGGCAGCGAGTTACCCTTTACTCGCCGCCCGCAAGCCCGCGCCTACGGTGGCCGGAGATCGTCCCGCGACATCCATCGCCGTGGGCGTCTACCACTGCGTCTGGGGCGGAGAGAGGACGGTGCCCTCGCTCTCATGCGTTCCGTCTCCGACTTCGCGTGCAGTACTGCTTAGCAGAAGGAGGCGACCGCTTGCCACTCCGTCTCGCCCCGCAGCATGGCCGCGACCAAGGCCGGTCGCGAGAGGTCTCCGCCTATCACCCGCGTACCGCTAGTTGTTCTTGGCCTGTCAATTGACAATGACGGCTTCGGAACCTGGATTAAATTCGAATTCGTCATTTATTAGAATTTTTATGTTTCTAGTATACATATTATATTCCATAATACCGATAAATGCTTTATGAAACTTTAAAACCCCTACAAAAAAAAGGCATTAGGCATTAAGGCAAAGGCAAAGGGATTTCACAAAATCGTTAAGTTTGTTTACTGGTTATCTACATATTGTGTTCTGTCGCTTAGTGCTGTTATCTCCCTGATACGTTATATTTTGCCAGAGTTCGATATAAAAGTGATGGGAATTATTTTAGTAGAATTGTTTCACGATGATGTTCGTATATATTTTTTTGGCTATACTCTGTTCAGTTCATGGCGGAGTTACAAAAGATGTGGAAGAAAGGGGTAAGTGAAAATAGATCAAGTATGTATAATTTGTACAAATTGACCCTGATAACGTACTCGCTGTTGGCGTAGGCCACATTAGGCTTTTAAGTATAGTACCTCAAATTTTTAGATTTATGATACCTACCTCAAAATGTTTGATTTATCGGTTTCATCATAATGTTCTCTGTTATGAGTGTTATCGGTAAAAAATGTAAATTTACATAAAATCGGAGTTTTTTAAAGTTAAATTACTACAAATTGGCAAGAAAATGATGATTTTTGTTTGCCTGAACTCCACTTACAAACTGACAGTGCATTTTAAAAGTTATATCAGCCTTAAAATAAAAAAAAAATGTTTTATTCTGTAAAATTTAGGTTGAGAAAATATATTTTTTTGGTTCTTAAAATTAATGAAAATTAGTTTTTTATTTTAAACAATGTCAATAACGATATCTTTCTTTTTCCACGTATTAATTCCAGGCCTCTTCGACTAATTGTTGATTCACAATTTCATTCCGAAATTCAGTCTTCCCGTTTGAGGCTTTCATTTTGATTTTGAATAAAGTTTTTTAATTTTTATTCTATACAACTACAGTATAAAGATATGCAATGCAATTAGTTTAAAATAATTTTGTGCCAATTTGTATTAATTTAACTTTAAAATACCCCGATTTTATGTACATTGATTTTTTTTACCGATAACACTCTTAAGGAAAGGCGCAAAGTTTGGACACTTTTGTGTTTTCAGTCATACAATCTATAGATGAATATCTCATTCCTTTAACGAGTAAGTAATCATCCACTCCCTGCAATTTGGTGTCCAGTTGCTTCTACTAAACACATGCTCATGAACTACTTGGTCCCTGTGATGGTGTGTCGTGTCAGCAACAAAGTGGCTAAGTTTGCGCAACGCCTTTTAACATCATCATCAAATTTAATCACATGTGGATTTAATGAAACAGCAGGGTGCGGGGGAGACTTGAATGCAGAGTTCAGCGTGTGTCCTCCACTACCTGCTTGTCAATTTACTTGTGATGGCCAGGGAGACGACTGTAGTCCTGGGTGCATGGAACCTGGCTGTGCGTGCAAGAGAGGATTTGTTTTTAATGAGAAATATGGAAAATGTACTACTCCAGGGGATTGTACAGGTAATATATTATTGATTTCAATTCATAGAATACTTTTGTCTTAGATTATATAATGTCCAGATTACTAGTAAGCTACTGACAATTGAAGCCAAAAACACGATAGAATAAGTCCTTTTTAAAAAAAACAAACCGACGAAACATCGAACTGAAAAGAAAAAAAACAATTTTTGAGGCGGCGCCAAACAAACAAACATATAAATTAACAATGTGAAGAGCTCGTTGTATAGCTTGTCGTGGTTGAATAGCTCGTCGTAGCTATTCGTTGATTATTTCTAACTTTGAGATATGGGTACTCTTTGCAACTAAAAAAGAATTTTTGAAATCGGACTACGTTTGGAAAAGTTATGCGTGGTCATACATAAAAAAAAAAAAATATATAGGGTAAAGTACCCAATTGCCGACCTCCCACCAACTACTGACCTCTTAACAGTTTTTATCAAAAATAATAATAAATCTTCTTGCAGTGCTGCATAAAGAATATAGAAAATGAAAAATAGTTATCTTGTAATATATCGGCGTCACAGAAAATTTAAATAAAGCGATATTGCGTCCGTAAACCTATGATAATAAAATACCCTGCTAAAATCATCAAGAAAGGACCATGCGCATTTTGGCCCATCGCTCAACAGCGATGAAAACTATGCCAAATGAAAGCTTTGAGGATGTTATGCATTTCTTATTATGGCAGCTAAGTCGAATTCGAGCGCCAACAAGGTGATTTCGAGCATTGAAAACATATGCACTTACCTCACCTAACATGTGGCAACATTCTTCTACTAATTTGAAACAGGTGTCATTCGAAGCGTGTAGTGGATACGATATACTTTTACTATGGCGACATTCTTCGAATGTGTAAGGTTCACCTGGAATATCTGAAAATGTCAACCTAACCTAACCTGTGGCAACAATCTCCTACTGATTTGAAACAGGTGTCATTCGAAGCGTGTGGTAGATACGATATACTATTACTATGGCGACATTCTTCAAATGTGTGAGGTTCACCTGGAATATCTGAAAATGGCAACCTAACCTAACTGTGACAACATTCTCCTACTGATTTGAAACAGGTGTCATTCGAAGCGTGTGGTAGATACGATATACTTTTACTATGGCGACATTCTTCAAATGTGTAAGGTTCACCTGGAATATCTGAAAATGTCAACCTAACCTGTGGCAACAATCTCCTACTGATTTGAAACAGGTGTCATTCAAAGCGTGTGGTAGATACGATATACTTTTAGTATGGCGACATTCTTCAAATGTGTAAGGTTCATCTGGAATATCTGAAAATGTCAACCTAACCTAACTGTGGCAACATTCTCCTACTGATTTGAAACAGGTGTCATTCGAAGCGTGTGGTAAATACGATATACTATTACTATGGCGACATTCTTCAAATGTGTGAGATTCACCTGGAATATCTGAAAATGTCAACCTAACCTAACATGTGGCAACATTCTCCTACTGATTTGAAACAGGTGTCATTCAAAGCGTATAGTAGATACGATATACTTTTAGTATGGCGACATTCTTCAAATGTGTACGGTTCATCTGGAATATCTGAAAATGTCAACCTAACCTAACTGTGGCAACATTCTCCTACTGATTTGAAACAGGTGTCATTCGAAGCGTGTGGTAGATACGATATACTATTACTATGGCGACATTCTTCAAATGTGTGAGGTTCACCTGGAGTATCTGAAAATGTCCACCTAACCTAACCTGTGGCAACATTCTCCTACTGATTTGAAACAGGTGTCATTCGAAGCGTGAGGTAGATACGATATACTTTTAGTATGGCGACATTCTTCAAATGTGTAAGGTTCACCTGGAATATCTAAAAATGTCAACCTAACCTAAGAAGGCTGTAGCAATATTGTCCAACTGATTTGAAACAACCGAGGTTCGGGCACACCGCAATCGCGACGGTAAGACCCCTCTTTGAGGAGTGGCTGGAAAGACGTGGCTTCGTTCAGGAGGTACCTGTGTCGGATAGGGAAGAAAGATACGCCTGGGTGCCACCTGTGAAGATCGCCCGGAGGACACAGTAGGCGTGGGCATGCGGACAGCGAGTAAAGGGCAACTCGCTGTCCGACCGTGGACCATGCCCGGGTCGACGACTCAAAGATAGTCAGCACAATGACGAGGCCCCCTCACGGAGGGCCGAAGCCTGCCAGGGGCTTATTTTAATCACCGTGACCCCGGAACATAAAGGACTATTGAAAAGACTATTGACACCGTGGATTTTAGTCAGTACAAGTTTGACAGACCCTTCTGCCCTGCCCGGGGTGGGAGGCCTCATTTGATGATTTTACCACGATAAAAAAAAAACTGATTTGAAACACGTGTTATTCGAAGCGTGTAGTGGATAAGACATATTTTTATGATAGCTACATCTTCAGACGAGTGGGTTTTACTTGGGATTCCTAGGCTTTTCTTAAACGAACCTAACTAACCCACCTATTTTTAAGTGTGGAAACCCTCATGGGCTTGTTGTGTTGTCAGCGTGGAGAACACGGAAGAGGCATGTCAGACTCGACTGACTAAAACCACTCGGTGTTCCATACTGCAAATCAGTAGGAGAATGTTTCCACAGGTTAGGTTAGGTTAGGTTAGATTTTCAGATATTCCAGGTGTACCTTACACATTTGAAGAAAGTCGCCATACTCAAAGTATATCGTATCTACCACACGCATCGAATGACATCTGTTTCAAATCAGTAGGAGAATGTTGCCACAGTTAGGTTAGGTTGACATTTTCAGATATTACAGGTGAACCTTACACATTTGAAGAATGTCGCCGTAGTAAAAGTATATCGTATCTACCACACGCATCGAATGACATCTGTTTCAAATCAGTAGGAGAATGTTGCCACAGTTAGGTTAGGTTGACATTTTCAGATATTCCAGGTGAACCTTACACATTTGAAGAATGTCGCCATACTAAAAGTATATTGTATCTACCACACGCTTCGATTGACATCTGTTTCAAATCAGTAGGAGATTGTTGCCACAGGTTAGGTTAGGTTGACATTTTCAGATATTCCAGGTGAACCTTACACATTTGAAGAATGTCGCCATAGTAAAAGTATATCGTATCTACTACACGCTTCGAATGACACCTGTTTCAAATCAGTAGGAGAATGTTGCCACATGTTAGGTTAGGTAAAGGCATATGTTTTCAATGCTCGAAATCACCTTGTTGGCGCTCGAATTCGACTTAGCTGCCATAATAAGAAATGCATCACATCCTCAAAGCTTTCATTTGGCATAGGTTCCATCACTGTTGAACGATGGGCCAGTCTCCATATATTTCTGCCCGTGGTCCTTTAACAATTTGCTAAGCTGAAGGTTGTTTTCAATGTCATTTTAATTCAGTTTTACACGATAGATTCCTTAGAGTTTGGTATTTTTTCGTTATTTAAGAGAGACATAATGCTTTTTCACATGATTTTCAAGTTTTAATGAGCCTTAACTAGTTAAAATGATGGGGTCAATATGTGGTAGACTCAAATGTATGAATAACCATTTATTTGACACGACATGTCAATAGCTGGTAATGAACCATATGTATGAATATACCAGTTATTAACACCACGGTTTATACGTATAGTTCATTTTAATGGTGAAGTAGCTTAACTTTAATGCATCTGTATTATGCCCATGGGTGTTGGCACCCCTAAAGGTGTGTATCTGCATACTCACAAACATAAAAAAATACCTTACGTTGAAACCTAAGAACCTAGCTTAATTTGAGCGAGGTACTTAAATTTTCAATCTACTGTCACATTCTGGATCCTCCTGATTATTTTGAACTTACTACAATTATAGGAAAAGTGAACGGCTGAATGGATTTTGATACAATTTAGCAAGCGGATAATATAAAAACCTGGTTAGGTGGGTGTACCTGGACGCAGGATACTTTTTATGTCGGTATATGATCCCGTGGGACAATTGCCGAACGTAACACGGGCAATGCCTCAGTCATAAGTTGGTTTAGTGCATAAAATTATGACAAAAGTTACTCTAACCTGCATGTTTCAACAAACTGACTTAAATCATATCCAAGGCAAAGTGTTTTTGATTTGTGTCTATGTTCTCTTCATTTGTGAGGATCTTCTACATAAGTTGAAAAAGTTAAAAGAGTCTTATGTAATTGGGAAAATATTAATAAACTTTTTTAAACTCATTTTGAAGAATTAAAGCCGTATTCTTTCAATTTGTTTTGCCGGCGAGCATTTTAAATCTGCTGCATAATACAGATAAATGAAATAACTACTAATAAAGAGGAAAAAAATGACAAAAAGTGATAAAACTACAACAAAACTTCAAAAAGAAGTGCAAGAATATTATAGGCCGCGTTTGAAGACTGTAGACCAAAATTGTGTGAAAAAAGAAAATGAGAAGGGCAATAAGACTACTTTTGTTTGTTTTTTATCAAATAAAACCTCGTATCACAGTCCTAATTAATAATATTTGAGTTTATTCTTATACTACAGGAGGTCAAAAATTGGTCATTTGCATGATGAAAATTTGGTACAGGCATGTTGATAACTGGTCAAATAGCCTGTTTTTTCTAAACTCGAGAAAAAAAAACACTTTTTACCTTTGTATGACTGTTTATAATGTTTTAGTTACATTCTCCAATGTTTATTTTATCTTCCAAAAACATTCATTTCCACTTGCAACTCATGCATTAGTTTATTTTGCGAAAGAAGCAAGAAAAACCGCTTAAAGGGTCAATAATTGGGTGTTTTACCCTATATGTTACGGTAAATATGATTAATTGAAAATTATTAATAATTTTACAAAATTATTAATAATAATCACATGTTTTGGTAAATGTGAATAAACGATCGAAATTTATTACTTTTAGTAGTAATTATTAATAATTCACGACACATATTGGTAAAAGTGATAAAATTAATAAACTATACGGCTAAACCTAGTGCTAACTGAAGATGATATGATACACGTAGGTTTAACCGATTGTGGTCGGTTACACCTAGGTTTAGCCGGTTAGAACTAGGCCTAACCTCGGGACTTGCTGGCACCCCGACTCGGACAATTTAGGTTAGAAGAGGATGGCGGGGTCTGAAAGACCCCGCCATCCTCTTCGTGGTTATTTTTTTTTAACCACGCAGAAGTAGGAGCCCCGCGGAGCGGGGCTCCGTCGACTTGCTCCTGTGAAGGAAGTTTACTTATTACATTTATCACTACTAGGGTCAAATTATTAATAATAACCGACAAATGTGATTAATTAATCACTTTAACCTCGACTTTCGGTAATTATTAATAATAATAGATAATTATTAATAATTTTCAATTAATCACATTTACCGTAACATATACATGTCGAATTGAGAACCTCCTCCTTTTTTTTCGACGGTTAAAAATTACCTTTCTTTTGATTCCCAAGTAAAACAAGTGAACATCTCCAAGGAAAACGTTATAAATGTGTGCGTGGCGGTCACTCACTAATTTATAAAAAGTGGCTTCACTAAATATCCAGGAAGAGCATGTGTGCTGTACGACATTTCTTACAAACTTTCCTTACTTTCAAAAATGACTGAACCGATTTTAATGAAACTTCACTCGCAAAAGCAAATTGCATAGATTAAAAAAAAATTGTCACAGCTAAATACGATCGATTTTAAACTTTCTATTGGTCTGTTATTTATTTTTAAATATTATTTTTAAATTCATGTTGTTTTTTTGTTTGCCACGTGTTTTTGAAAATGACTAATAATTTCAATCACGTGTGACTTTTTACAACAGAAGGATGCAAGGGAGACCCGAATTCGGTATTCAGGTTCTGTATACCACACTGTGGATGGAGTTGTAACAACCAGAGAGACATAGTTTGCATTGACGACTGCAGAACTCCCGGATGTATGTGCAAGTCAGGATTCTATTTTGACGAGAAAAGCGCAAAATGTGTAACACGATGGGACTGCCCAGGTATTTTTTTTAATCTTTGCTTCTGCTTACCTTTTTATTGCTTATCTTTAGGGAAGAAGCAATTAATATACCTAAAAAAGAAACTGGCAAAGTGCTAAAATAGGAGATTGTTAACCGAGGGAGCAAACAACTGTTTTAAAGACGATAATGTTTTTGAATCCAGAGCGGAACGGAGGATTCTAGAGTAGAATCCTGAGCGTAGCGAGGGAAGTAGAATCCTAAGTGCAGACACGGTGAGAGTCAAAGTTTAATGTTGGAATACCTCGGGTCTTGGATGTCGTAGTAGTTAACAATCATAATTTTTTCGAGGCATTCCACACGGGCACCCGCTGACAATGGCACCTGAGCTACTTACTATTTCACATAAAGCTTCTGTCAATAATTTTTCGCAGATGCCAAGTGCCCTCGGGCACGCCGCAATCGCGGCGTTAAGACTCCTCTTTGAGGAGTGGCTGGATAGGCATCACGGCGTCCTAGCTCGCTGTACAATTTGGTGGCTTTACCAAGCTGAATAAAAGTTTCCAGGTGCCCTATGTCGCTTTCTTTTTTTCGCCAAAGTAATTCATGCTTTGTTTTTTTATAACAGAGATAGAATGTGAAGATAAAAATGCAGTATTCCGATGGTGTCCAACCATGTGTGACCCTACTTGTTATACTAAGGACACCAGCTCATGGTGCTCAGAAGACACTGCACCCTGTGAAGATCCCGGTTGTCGGTGCAAGGAAGGATTTTATTTCGATGAGTTGTCTAGTAAATGTATGGAGCCAGATGAATGTCCAGGTACTTTTTTGCTTCAAAATATGTGCTATTGTTTAGTTTATAACATCTACATCGCTATACTGCTCAAATTTTAAACCAGCAACCCACCCCGTCTTTACTCAGGATCAATAATGGAGCTTTTAAAGGACAATAAGTCCTTTAAAAAAAAAAAAAACAAAACGACGAAACATCGAACTGAAAAGAAAAAAATAAATTTTGAGGCGGCGCCAAACAAACATACATATAAATTAACAATGTGAAGAGCAGAACAGCTCGTTGTATAGCTTGTCGTGGTTGAATAGCTCGTCGTAGCTATTCGTTGATTTTTTCTTTGGCGCCGCCTCAAAATTTATTATTTTCTTTTCAGTTCGATGTTTCGACGGTTTGTTTTTTTTTTTTAAATATCTTATTTTTTACTTTTGAGTTTCCTATCTCGTGTCATATTATATAGCAGGGATGTGGAGAACATAACATGATGGCGTCACCATCATCAGATCAACTGCAGCTGTTAAGGATCTCTAGCTACTGCCCTCTGTCAGCATCCTCAGACCCTCGATGACAATTATAACCCAGCTAGGTATAAAGTTTTCATCAAGACTAGTGAAATGAGCCCAAACACGATAAAGGCGCTGTTAACTGTTGAGGACCTCTTGCCCCTGTTATCCGTCACCATCCTCAGACCCTCGATGGCAATGATACCTCAGCTAGGTCTAAAGTTCTCATCAAGCTGAGTGAAATGAGCCCAAAAATGATATAGCTGTTGTTAACTGTTAAGGAACTCTTAGGACTGACTTCACAAAATAACAGGGATCTGGAGTTGATCTGATGATGGTGTCGGCCTCATGTTATGTTCTCCACATCTCTGCTATATACTTAATAATGTTCTCAGAACTACAATTGTTAACTTTATTTCAACAGAATCAGTTCATAATTGAAAATTCTGTAGGAAGATTGACAATTACTCTTTTTTTTCTACCCTTAGAGGCCGATTTCAGTTTTGAAATTTAAATGGGACCAACTTTGAGATATACTCTTTCTAACTAAAAAATAATTTTTGAAATCGGACCACGTTTGGAAAAGTTATGCGTGGTCCGACATAAAAAAAAAAAATACCTGTCGAATTGAGAACCTCCTCCTTTTTTTTCGTAGGTTAAAAACAGGAATTCTGAAAATTCTTTTTTGGACTTGAAGCCTTGACCTTGACAGGATTCGTTATTTTTGGCACATTTTTAATTTTATCTGCTAAAAAAACTTAATTCCGATAATCCATGAGTATCACTGTATTTTTTTGCGAAACGGATTTGCGAATTTGCAATGAATTAATCACTCTATCTGTTACTTGAAACCGCAAATCCATTGCGTAGTTTTACGAATCTAAACGTACAGGCAACGGGAAGTGACTTTATTTCATAATAATTATGTAAAGAAGATTATTTGAGTAAACCGCTACACTGCCGTTCTTCCTTCGTCTTCTTACCGTGTAGTTAGCAAGTGTTGTGTTTGTGTCATGTGATATATTTGTTCTTCCTTGATGCATTCTCTTTTCTGTCATTCTCTTTAGACATTTATATCATATTGACACAGACAATTTGACTGTGGGTTTCCCAAACTTATTTATCGTGATACAAGTACGGTACCACATCACACAACCACTAAATTGAATGGATTAATGGTGTTTTAGAGGGGTTACCGCTTATTAATATTATTTCATTTTGTGTTTTTCAGAATGGCCCTGGCCGTGGATGAAACAATCAAATTAGTTGTGAAGATCAGCCTTTTTATACAATAAATATTTTAACATTTTTAAAGTCATTTTTAAACGATGTGTAATCAATCGGATTAGAGTTTTGTTGAATACATTTTATCGGGAAGTATTGAAGGTATTTTTATTTCTTGTTGAAATATTACGCAATGTACAATAAAAAAAGAACAGCACAGAACAACAGATTAACTAAACGGTCGACTTTATAAAAGAATAATCAGATAAATCGTTGTTTTCGATAATTGATAATTGTCATCTTTTACAGATGTTATTACAGTACATGAAACAACGTTTAGAACAAAAACGTTTGATAATATTGACTTTTTATTACGCAGTGCACTGAAAATTAAGGTGTAGTCGAAAAAAAAGACACAGAAAACTTAGAATGCAGGAGCGAGCGCAGCGAGCTCGGCACTTGGCCACCCCAACAGGCTTGGTTTGAAGGAGATAGCGGAATAACCCTTCCTGCCATTTATTGTTTCAACCACTCAGAAATAGGAGCCCCGCAAATAATGTTATTCGGACTATTTATAAAAAGAAACATATGCCTAAAAATATTGTAAAACGACTGTTAAAAACAGAAAACGTTTGTGTAATGCGTGCCATCTGCTCTGCGAGCAATATGGCCTGCCCATTGCCACTTCAGCTTGCTAATCCGGGGGGCTATATCGGTGACTTAATTAAGTTCGTCTACGGATCTCCTCATTTCGGATTCGATCACGCAGAGAAACACCGAGCATAGCCCTCTCCATAGCCCGCTGAGCGACTTTGAGCTTTGAGATGAGGCCGATACTGAAAGACCACGTTTCGGTGCCGTAAGTCATCACTGGTAACACACATTGGTTGAAGACTTTCGTCTTGAGGCACTGAGGTATATCGGACGAAGGGCATTGCGTAGTTTCCCGAACGCTGCCCCAGCGAGTTGGATTCGGCGGCTTACCTCTTTCTCGATGTTGGATCTACCTAATTGGACTACTTCGAGTACCGAGTTTCCAACAGAGACTGGGGTGGCCACAGCATTAGTCAATGGTGTTTCTGTAAAAATTACTACCCCCAAGCTTGTTAATAATTGGCACCGAACTGGAGAGTTGATTTAGGAAGATTAGTATAGATTACCTAAACCACCCTAAACATAGTGAAGTTAGACGGGCTAACCTTCTTTGGCTTACCTCCCCTAGGTAAGCCAAAAAAGAGTAGCCCGCCTAAAACGGGTATGCATTTAATATTATTTGTCGTTCTTGCTTACGAGAATGTGTGCGTGCAGGACGCGTCGGCTCTCCCTATGAGGCGCCGCGCCATACAATGCATACCCGTTTTAAGCCGGTTACCCATCTTAGACTTACCTACCCTACACGTTGCAGAACAATGCACCGGAAATATTATCAATGATAAAATATTATCAATTATCATTGTAATGACAATAAGACTGCATTGCTTATCATAATTGTATTATAATCACCACCCACTGATATCGTTGACAGCAAATCAAGATTAAATCACAACATATGAGGAAAAAGTAGATTTAAAAGTTAGGTTAAAAAAATACCTGCAAGTACTTTGACACAAGCTCGATACTATATGCCGCTATTCTTAAACGTAGTTTCTTCGCCAGTTCGAAACGATACACGATAACTGACACATGCACAGCATGCACTGGCTCGACAGGTCCACTAAAATTAGTATGACTCTTTCTTTACAAGATTTGACTAAAATAATGTCCGTTAGTTACGATTTTGGTATGAAACAATGGCCTCACCTAGTTTTAAATTATTGTGACGTATATTTTTTTTTTAAATTTATTTGCACATCACAACAAATAATAATTATAATTTATTATTTGTGATATCATAATCTGACATCGTCTGAGTCATAACTTTCCTTGCCACAGTCGACAACTTAAGTTTTAATATACAGTATTTTAAATAGAAACTTTTTTTTAAAGCGCTTATGCGAGTCACCGTTGGTGTAGTATCTCAATTGTTTTGATAGCTGCGCTGCATGCCACGTGTTGGTTCACCGGATGGAAACCGATAGTTGCTGTTTTAACGTCAAACTATATTATTAATTATGTATATGAGTTTATGTTTGTACACGCATCTACCATATTATAGGAGATGAGTGTGTGTGATTTTATCATTATTCAAATAGCTGTTTAGTTGAAGAGCCTAAGGCCTGCCGCCATGAATACTACAACGTCAATTGTATGGAAAATGAAAAAGCGAACGCGCGCAAGCGTGTACGAATAAGGAACTAATTTTATTCATCGATTTAACGTCAACGTCCCCGTTTACTTTACGTCACAAAAACGTGAAAACTCGTTAAAAAACCTCTGGTAACATTTCACAAGTGCACAGAAACGTAAGACTAACTTTTATTTTTGACAACCCAACTTTTGATTTCTCATAATCGTTGTTGTTGGTTAATGGTTTTCTATATACTGTGTCCCGTCAAATCTAGTGATTTTATCTTTTGATACGCCTTGGTTTGTCAGTGTTCGATGTGCATACATAATTATAAGTGGTACAACTTCTTTTAGAGGTATTTTAAGGTGTCCCAAAATGGTGTTCGTATAGATTTTTTTGGCTTTACTCTGTTCATTCCATTTATCATTAAAGATAGCATAATCTTACGTCAACTGAATCATCTTCGCCACAGTACACTTATTAGTTTCAAATCAACAGTATTTCAAGTAGAACCAATTGCAATAAATAGCAAAGCGTGAAGTTGACCATTAATTTGACTGCTGCGCTGCACGTTACTCTTTAATTTCGCATATGGAAACCGCTAGTTGTTCTTGGCCTGTCAATTGACACTGACGGCTTCGGAACCTGGATTAAATTCGAATTCGTTATTTATTAGAATTTTTATGGTTCTAGTATACATATATTCCATAATACCGATAAATGCTTTATGAAAGTTTAACACACCTACAAAAAAAAAACGACGTTTGATTTCACAAAATAAGTTAAGTTTGTTTACTGGTTATCTCCATACTGTGTTCTGTCGCTAAGTGCTGTTATCTCCCTGATACATTATATTTTGCCAGAGTTCGATATAAAAGTGACGGGAATTATTTTAGCAGAATTGTCTCACGATGATGTTCGTATATATTTTTTTGACTATACTCTGTTCAGTTCATGGCGGAGATACAAAAGATGTGGAAGAAAGGGGTAAGTGAAATTAGATCAAGTATGTATAATTTGTACAAATTGACCCTGATAACGTAGTCGTTGTTGGTGTAGGCCAAATTAGGCTTTTAAATGATCCGAATGCCATACCTACCTCAAAATTCATGATTTATCGGTTTCACCATAATTTTTTTTGATCTCTGTTAAGAGTGTTATCGGTAAAAAATGTCAATTTACATAAAATCTGAATTTTTGAAAGTTAAATTACTACAAATTGGCAAGGAAACTAATTTGAGTATCGCATGAGGCATATCTTTATATTGTATTTGTATAGAACTGACCAACACAGCTCGGCGCTGCGTAATTTATTAGTAACTTTGAGAGTTTATATTTTCGATAAAATAACTTTATGTAAGTTTTTTTTACTGATTTTTGTTTGCCTGAATTCCACTTACAAACTATAACTTTTATAAAATACACTATTTTATAAAAGTTATTTCAGCCTTAATATTAAATTGAAACGATGTTTTATTCTGTAAAATTTAGGTTGAGAAAATATTTTTTTTTTGGTTCTTAAAAATGAAAATTACTTTTTTATTTTATACAATATCAAAAACGGTATCTTTCTTTTACCACGTATTTTTTCCAGGCTTCTTCGACTCATTGTTGATTCACAATTTCATTCCGAAATTCAGTCTTCCCGTATAATCTCAAAAATGTGAGTTCAAAATAAGCTTTCATTTTGATTTTGAATAAAGTTTTTCAATTTTTATTCTATACAAATACAGTATAAAGATATGCAATGCAATTAGTTTTAAATAATTTCGCGCCAATTTGTATTAATTTAACTTTAAAATACCCCGATTTTATGTACATTGATTTTTTTACCGATAACACTCTTAAGGAAAGGCGCAAACTTTGGACACTTATGTGTTTTCAGTCATACAATCTATAGATGAATATCTGATTCCTTTAACCAGTAAGTAATCATCCACTCCCTGCAATTTGGTGTCCAGTTGCTTCTACTAAACACATGCTCATGAACTACTTGATCCCTGTGATGGTGTGTCGTGTCAGCAACAAAGTGGCTAAGTTTACGCAACGCCTTTTAACATCATCATCATCATCAAGTTTAATCACATGTGGATTTAATGAAACAGCAGGGTGCGGGGGAGACTTGAATGCAGAGTTCAGCATATGTCCTCCACTACCTGCTTGTCAACTTACTTGTGATGGCCGGGGAGACGACTGCAGTCCTGGGTGCATGGAACCTGGCTGTGTGTGCAAGAGAGGATTTGTTTTTAATGAGAAATATGGAAAATGTACGCGGTCACAGGAGTGTACAGGTAATATAATATTTATTTCAATTCATGGAATACTTTTGTGTTAAATTATATAACGTCCAGATTACTAGTAAGCTATTGAGAATTGAAGTCAAACACACGGTAGAAAAATTACCCCTTCCTTTGATTCCCACGTAAAACAAGTGAACATCTCCAAGGAAAACATTATAAATGTGTGCGTGGCGGTCACTCACTAATTTATAAAAAAGTGGCTTCACTCTTCGCTCGGCATTCCTACAAACTTTCCTTAGCCCCTTCGTACACAAGGCGACGCACGTCTCCGATACCTTACGATTACGGTATCCAGGTGACTATCGCAAAACAAATTCATAGAGTTTCGTACAACAGGCACGCGTCAATGGATGTCAAAGTCATAAGGTATCGGCGACTTGCATCGCCTAGTGTACGAAGGGGCTTACTTTCAAAAATGACTGAACCGATTTTAATGAAACTTCACACGCAAACGCAAATTGCATTGATTAAAAAAAAGTGTCACAGCCAACGACCGATTTAAAACTTTCTATTGGTCTGTTATTTATTTTCAAATATTATTTTTTAAATGCATATTGTTTTTTGTATTTTGTTTGTTATGTGTTTTTGAAAATGACTAATAAATTTCAATCACGTGTCACTTTTTACAACAGAAGGGTGCAAGGGAGACCCGAATTCAATATTCAGCTTCTGTACACCACGCTGTGAAGCGACTTGTAACAACCAGAGAGGCATATCTTGTACTGACGATTGCGCCCCTCCCAGATGTATGTGCAAGTCAGGATTCTTTTTTGACGAGAAAAGCGCAAAATGTGTAAAACGATGGGACTGCCCAGGTATTTTTTTATCTTTGCTTCTTACCTTTTTATTGCTTATCTTTAGATAAGAAGCAATTAATATAGCTCAAAAAAAAACTGGCAAGGTGTTAGGAGATTGTTAACCCAGAAAGCAAACAACTATTTTAAAGACGATAATGTTTTTGAATCCAGAGCGGAACGGAGGATTCTAGTGTAGAATCCTGAGCGTAGCGAGGCCTAAAGCTAAAGTAGACGCCGAAGTGCGGACTCAGTGAGAGTCAAAGTTGGATTCAGACACTTATTTTCTCGAAGAGGGTGATAAAAGTATAAGTGTCCACCTTGGAAGAAACACTATTTTAAGCACGATTGAAATACTTTTAATCCCTTCTAAAAATGCTCACTTTCTCTATAGAATCTACTCTAGACTCAATATTTAACTTTTAATCCGAGTGAAAGTGCAACAGATTCACTTTCACTCGGATTAAGAGAATACTCTAGCCTTTAAAATAGTTGTTACCTCCCTTGGTAAAAAATCTTTTCTGTCATAAATTATAAATTTAGGAATAGGTCAGTCTAGTTCGAATCTGTAACAATTTGTTATTTCTTGCCACATTTAAAAATGCTAAAAGAGTAACAATCAAACTTTAATGGTGAATTAAAAGATATCCAGGCTATAAATGGTATCCATTCTTTCGTGCGACGTCTTTTCCCGTGTCACTGGACTTACCACCACTGATAACAACTGGGAAAAAACTCCGATTATGGGTACAATTGGGATTCACAATCAATTTTGGTTAAAAAATATATACTCAAACGGAAATACCTCCGGTCTTGGATGTCGTAGTAGTTAACAATCATTATTTTTTTCGAGGCATTCCACACGAGCACCCACTGACAATGGTACCTGAGCTACTTACAATTTCACATAAATATCGGTTTCTTTTTTTCGCCAAAGTAATTCATGCTTTGTTTTTTCCTATCAGAGACAGAATGTGAAGATAAAAATGCAGTATTCAAACGGTGTCCAAACATGTGTGACCCTACTTGTTATTCTAAGGACACCAGCTCATGGTGCTCAGAAGACACTGAACACTGTGCACCTCCCGGTTGCCAGTGCAAGGAAGGATTTTATTTCGATGAGTTGTCTAGTAAATGTATGGAGCCAGATGAATGTCCAGGTACTTTTTTGCTTCAGAATATGTGCTATTGTTTAGTTATAAGACCTACATCTATATCCTGATCATATTCTAAACCAGCAACCCACGCCGTCTACACTCAGGATCAATAATGGAGCTTTTAAAGATCAAAAACAGGAATTCTGAAAACTCTTTTTTGGATTGAAACCTTGACCTTGACAGAATTTGTTATTTTTGGCACATTTTTAATTTTATATGCTAAAAAAACTTTATTACAATAATCCATGAGTATCATTGTATTTTTATGCGAAACGGATTTGCGATAAATTAATCACTCTATCTATTACTTGAAACCGCAAATCCATTGCGTAGTTTTACGAATCTAAACGTACAGGCAACGGTCAGTGACTTTATTTTATAATAAGTAAAGAAGATTATTTGAAAAAACCGCTACACTGCTGTTCTTCCTTCGTCTTAGCGTGTAGTTAGCAGGTGTTGTGTTTGTGTCATGTGATATATTTGTTCTTCCTTGATGCACTCTCTTTTCTGTCATTCTCTTTTAGACATTTAGGTACATCATTTTTCACACAGACAATTTGACTCTGGGTTTCCCAAACTTCTTTAACGATATTTTTATTTATCGTGATACAAGTACGGTACCACATCACACAACGACTAAATTGAATGGATTAATGGTGTTTTAGAGGGGTTACCGCTGATTAATATTATTTCATTTTGTGTTTTTCAGAATGGCCCTGGCCGTGGATGAAACAATCAAATTAGTTGTGAAGACCAGCCTTTTTATACAATAAATATTTTAACATTTTTAAAGTCATTTTTAAACGATGTGTAATCAATCGGATTAGAGTTTTTTGAATAAATTTTATCGGGAAGTATTAAAGGTATTTTTATTTCTTGTTGAAATATTACGCAATGTACAATAAAAAAAGAACAGCACAGAACAACAGATTAACTAAACGGTCGACTTTATAAAAGAATAATCAGATAAATCGTTGTTTTCGATAATTGATAATTGTCATCTTTTATAGATGTTATTACAGTACATAAAACAACGTTTAGAACAAAAACGTTTGATAATATTGACTTTTTATTACGCAGTGCACTGAAAAATAAGGTGTAGTCGAAAAAGACACAGAAAACTTAGAATGCAGGAGCGAGCGCAGCGAGCTCGGCACTTGGCCACCCCAACAGGCTTGGTTAGAAGGAGATGGCGGAATAACCCTTCCTGCCATTTATTGTTTAAACCACTCAGAAATAGGAGCCCCGCAAATAATGTTATTAGGACTATTTATAAAAAGAAACAATTGCCTAAAAATATTGTAAAACGACTGTTAAAAACAGAAAACGTTTGTGTAATGCGTTTGCTTTGTATTAATAAGTAATAGTCACAGAAATATTATACGAAACATTGGTTGTAAACTAAAGATTAGTCAATGGTGTTTCTGTAAAAATTATTACCCCCAAGCTCGTTTCGCTCGCTCTTGTATGACTTTAGGGTAATTGGCACCGAACTGGAGAGTTGATTTAGGAATATTAGTATAGATTACCTAAACGACTCTAAACATAGTGAAGTAGGGGAGGTAAGCCAAAGAAGGGTAGCCCGCCTAAAACGGGTATGCATTTTATATTATTTGTCGTTCTTGCTTATGAGAATGTGTACGTGCAGGACGCGTCGGCTCTCCCTATGAGGCGCCGCCGCCGCGCCGTACAAAATGCATACCCGTTTTAGGCCGGCTATCTTATGCTTACCTCCCCTACACGTTGCGGAACAATGCACCGGAAATATAATCAATGTAAAATTATTATCATTGTAATGACAATAATACTGCAATGCTTATCATAATTGTATTATAATCACCACCCACTGATAATCGTTGACAGCAAATCAAGATTAAATCACAACATAAGAGGAAAAAATGGATTTAAAAGGTAGGGCAAAAAAAAACCTGCGAGTACTTTGCCACAAGCTCAATGCTATATGCCGATATTCTTAAAAGTCCTTTCTTCGCCAGTTCGAATCGATACACGATAACTGACACATGCATGCACTGCCTCGACAGGTCCACTAAAATTAGTATGACTCTTTTTTTACAAGACCATTTCGGACACTTACATGTTTCTCATACGATTTGACTAAAATAATGTCAGATTTTGGTATGAAACAATGGCCTCACCTAGCTTTAAATTATTTTGACATATAAAAGTGTTTTTTTTTTTTTATTTATTTTCATTAGAAATTATAATTTATCATTTGTGATATCATAATCTGACATCGTCTGAGTCATAACTTTCTTTGCCACAGTCGACAACTTAGTTTTTATACACAGTATTTCAAGTAGGAACAATTGTTTTTAAAAGCGCTTGGGCGAGTCACCGTTGGTGTAGTATCTCAATTGTTTTGATTGCTGCGCTGCATGCCACTTGTTGGTTTACCGGATGGAAACCGATAGTTGCTGTTTTAACGTCATACTATATTATTAATTATGTATATGAGTTTATGTTTGTACACGCATCTACCAAACAGGAGATGAGTGTGTGCGATTTTATCATTATTCAAATAGCTGTTTAGTTGAAGAGCGGTCATCCATGGTCATCACAGGTGTTGACTATTGTCACTACCAATTATGGAACCTAAGGCCTAAGCATGAATATTACAACGTAATTTGTATGGAAAATGAAAAAGCGCACGCGCGCAAGCGTGTACGAATAAGGAAAAACGTGAAAACTCGTTAAAAAACCTCTGGTTTCATATGTGCACAGAAACGTAAGACTAACTTTTATATTTGACAACCCAACTTTTGATTTCTCATAATCGTTGTTGTTGGTTAATGGTTTTCTATATACTGTGTCCCTTCAAATCTAGTGATTTTATCTTTTGATACGCCTTGGTTTGTCAGAGTTCGATGTGCATACATATAAGTGGTACAACTTCTTTTAGAGGTATTTTAAGGTGTCACAAAATGGTGTTCGTATATCGTCCCTGTAGTTGGAAAATTAAATAACTCTGTTTTTCTAGTTCTGAGATAAACGCGATTTAGTGTTTTTTTTTCAGTTAATGTACATTTGTTAAAAAATGTGATACAATTTTACTGTCGGTAATTTGATATTTTGTGGACCTGATTACCTTTTACATTATGCTTTAACAAACTGAACTCAATCTTTAACGATAACTAAATAACACATAAAAAATCAAGTTGTTTAATTTTGCCACAACTGTTATTTATAACGTACTATAATTATCTACTTATTTCGGCTATTTATTTAGTTTTCCTACGAACTAAATACATTTGGTAGAGTAAAATTTGGTGAAATAAATGCAGTTATTGAATTTATCAAACTCGAAATATGTTGAAATGTAAAATTTTGTGGCTTTGTACGTTACTATTACTTCGATATTTTTTTAACTATTGGTATCATATAAAATAAAAGTTGTTTTATGATTCGCACCCTTCCTGTAAAAAAGCGGTAAGTAAACATCAGACAGGTTTCAAGTCATGAGAGGTCTACACACCCTTGTAAAGCGTCTTGGAGAGTTTCCATACGATCAACTGACAGGCATACATCATCAGCATAGATAGATAGATATAATTATTCTACTTTATTGTACACCAAAATTGTTACACAACTATTATAAACTTTACTAATGCTATGATTATAATGGTGGTCTTATCGCTAATAGCGATATCTTCCAAAAAACCAGAGTGTGTCAAGCACGGGAACCCTAGACGTCTTACTCTTCGCCAGTTCGCCCTGAAGCGTGAGACGTCGAAGACACTTTTATCAGTGCGAAAATTGAGCATCATTTAGCAGAGCCGAGAAATAGAGTGAAAATAACGTGGGAGCCACGACACAACCTTGCTTCATCGCTGGTTATATTAATTAGGTCTGAGAAATCGTTTCCATCCAGCCTTTTTCAACACTACCCAAAGTGGAGCGCGCGCGATCGAAGGCCTTTTCTAAGTTAACGAAACACATGTACAGAGGACGGTTTTGTTCAAGGCTTTTCTCTTGAATTTGTTTCATTATGAAAATGCCGTCAACAGTTCCTCTGCTGGGTGTAAACCTGCACTGGGTCTCTGGAAGTATCTGTTCTACAAGGTTTGATAAACGGCTATCTATGATATGAGCCAGTACCTTCCCAGTGGAAGACAGGAGATAGATGCCTCTGTAAGAACCACGGTCCAATAATTCACCTTTACCCTTATAAAATTTGCAAATGGAGGCATTCTTCCAGTCTTGGGATACAATTTCGGCTTCCCATACCTTGAGCAATAAGTTGAAGAGCCTACTTTGTATTTGTGGACCAGCATATTCGCAAACCTCTGATGGTAGACAGTCGGCTTCTGGTGTTTTACCGTTCTTCAATCTTTTGACGGCTGACATGAATTTGCCAAAGGTCTGCTAAGTTCTCCTTGATGGGACGGCATTCAAGATTTCCAATGTATGGTAAATCAGTTATCTGAGAGCAGAGATTCAGAGCGTTATTGAAATGTTCAGCCCACCTATTTAAGATTTGCTTATGATCTGTCAGTTTACAGTCCCTGTCACGAGTATTTTATAATATATTGGTGCCTATTTCTCAATTTGGGTCCGAAAATTGTTTTCAAGCCTTCGATAAATCTGCTCGTTTGGTTTGTGTCAGCACAGAGTTGCATGTCTATTGCTCTATCCAGCCTGCACTATTGATTTTTAAGTCACGGATCTTAATTATAAGTTCGCATTGAATGGATTTTCGTCTAACGGTGTTTGATAGAGATTTCAGTTCTAGTCTGTAGCTTCCAAGAAATGCTCTGATTTCCTTGACTATGTTTTTCTTTAGTGGTTATGGTATAGTACATGACACGCTATCATGAAGATTTTTGGCATATAAACGCCTTGGTGCCGAAACAACACAAACATTCACTGGTTTCTTATGCGCTGCGCGTCGAGGAGCTTTTATTTACAAACGCATCTTCGATCGAAGAAGTTCGATGGTCTGACCAGCACTCCACACCCCACAATACTTCTTGTTACCAAGATGTGATTCAGATCTTTTTTTACATACAATAATGTAATCAATAAGGTGCCATTGCTTGGATCTAGGGTGCATCCACGAGGTATTATATTTTTCTGCTAGGTGAAGGAAGTTATTAGTCAGGCACAGGTCAAACTCTGAGCACAGAGTGAGAAGCTCCAAGCCATTAGCATTGCAGTTCCAAGCTGGGCAGACCGTCACCGTATGCTCCACCGTGTTCTCCGGGCGGTCCATACAGTGGTGACACCCGGGTGTATCCTCCCGCTGAATCCGAAACAGGAACCACCCGAAACAATCGTGTCCGGTTAGGACCAGCACCAGACGGAAGATGCGGATGCCGTAGCGCCTATCCAGTCACTCCTCAAAGAGGGGTCTTACCGCCGCGATTGCGGCGTGCCCGTGCTATAGGTACCTACTAATGTTTTTCTGCTGCAAATTATTCGAGTTGGGTACCCTAGAGTGGGTACCCCGAGAGTAGGTACCCTACGTAGTTTCACTCTTAAAAGAATGTTTAACGAAAATACCCAACAAAAACAATTTGTGTGACAAGCTAAAAGTAACCTTAATTCTTCTACTTAAGAGTCAAAATTCCAATGAAAGCAGAAGAGTTATCAACTTCTCCCACAACTCAAAATGATTGATATTCAAACAGATAACATCAAGTATTTATAAATTAAGTACGTTATTTCAGAATTCTGCATAGCAGAATTAAATAAATAGAGTTATTTAGTTTTCCTAGAACTTCGTTAGTTTTGTGAAAGAATTTTGAAGTTGAGGAAAAATTCAAGAACTCATGTTATTTAATTTATTTGACATTCAACTTATCATTGACCACAGTTATTGATTTATTTACTGAGTTATTTATTTTTCCTTTAAAAAAATATTGTTTGTCTGAAGATATTTATTATTCCATCTATCCGACAAAAATAGCTATATTTTTCGAACGGAATAAGATACGAAAACGCCTGTAAGGCTCAAATATGCGGCATGTTTTAGGTGTTTTGAAAATAGGGAAAAGTCAATATCGCCAAAATCGGAGTTATTTAATTTTCCAACTACGGGGACGATATATTTTTTTGGCTTTACTCTGTTCATTCCATTTATCATTAAAGATAGCATAATCTTATGTCAACTGAATCATCTTCGCCACAGTACACTTATTAGTTTCAAATCAACAGTATTTCAAGTAGAACCAATTGCAATAAATAGCAAAGCGTGAAGTTGTCCATTAATTTGACTGCTGCGCTGCACGTTACTCGTTCGTTTCCCATATGAAAACCGCTAGTTGTTCTTGGCCTGTCAATTGACGCTGACGGCTTCGGAACCTGGATTAAATTCGAATTCGTCATTTATTAGAATTTTTATGTTTCTAGTAGATATACATTTATTCCATAATACCGATAAATGCTTTATGAAAGTTTAACACCCCTACAAAAAAAAAGGCCTTTGATTTCACAAAATCGTTAAGTTTGTTTACTGGTTATCTCCATACTGTGTGCTGTCGCTTAGTGCTGTTATCTCCCTGATACATTCTATTTTGCCAGAGTTCGATATAAAAGTGACGGGAATTATTCTAGTAGAATTGAACTATTTGTAAAAAGAAACAATTGCCTAAAAAGTATTGTAAAACCAGTGTTAATAAAATAAAACGTACGAAACATTTGTTCTAAACTAAAGATTAGTCGGAAAAAATACAAAGAAGAGTAAACAACACCTGGTCCCGTTACTTGTCCCTCAAGGAAGTCATGAAGAGCAAGTCCATACCAATACGGGAAAAGAAAAAGGTCTATGACAGTTGTATTCTGCCAGTACTCACATATGGATGCCAAACATGGTCCTTAACGAAAGCAAGCATACAGAAACTTAAAGTCTGCCAACAAGGAATGGAGAGGAGCATGCTAGGCATCCGTCTTATAGACAAATGTCGACTCGTAGACATAAGAAAGAAAACGGGGGTGGCGGATGTAGTCAATAGAGTTAAGAGACTGAAGTGGAGATGGACGGGTCACACAATGCGAAATAGGACAGAGAAGTGGACGAAAAGCGTGACTGAGTGGTACCCACGCGACGGGAAAAGGCGTAGAGGCAGGCAACACAAGAGGTGGGAGGACGATCTCACACAGGGGTGAAGGAGATTTGCAGGTCACCGTAAAAAGTGGCACGACCTGGAGGAGGCCTATGTCAAATGACAACCTGACCATTAACTTAAGTTAGTTAAAGATAAATTGTAAAAAATTGTAAAAGTCAGCAAATAAAGGCTATTTTTATTTTTTATTTATATTTTTTATTTTATTTTTATTTAAAGATTAGTCGATGGTGTTTCGGTTAAAATTACTGAACCTCCGAGTTCGCTTCGCTCACTCTTGTATGACTTTAGGATAATGGGCACGGAACTGAAGAGCAGATTTAGGAATATTAGTATAGATAACCTAAACCACTCTAAACATAGTGAAGTACGAGGTAAGCCTAAGAAGGGTAGCCCGCCTAAAATGGGTATGCATTTTATATTACGTGTTGTTCTTGCTAATGAAAATGGGTGCGTGCAGGACACGTCGCCTCTCCTTATGACGCGCCGTACAAAATGCATATGCATTACATACGCCTAAAATGGATATTATCCGTTTTAGGCGGCCTACACGTCTTACGTTTGACTCCCCTACACTATGCATAACAATGCACCGGAAATATTATCAACTAGCTGTGCCCGCGACTTCGTTCGCGTGGATGTCGGAACTTAACAATGTATTTTTCACACCACTTGCTCGTAAATAAATGTCAAATTATATGTTAGGCAAACAGTACTGTAAAGCAAGTCATTGTTCCCTCTCACTCGAGTCGGGCAATAATATTGTACTGAATTTCATTATTTCCGTGGGAATAATGTGATTTGAATTTGGAACTTCAAATAAAACCGTATGAAAATTTTCACCAAGGAGTTGTTTCAGTAATGGCAGCTGCTTGCCGCAACAGCTGATCGCTTGCAGTGGTGCCAACTTCACGTTCGAAGGTGGTCATACTACATCAAAAGTCGAAAATCGAATCAAAGGTTTGAAAAGCAGAGTAGGTACGCTCCTCGGGAGTAAAGCTGCCTTGTCTTGGGCTAACTTGAATCCCTCGCTACACTAAGGATTCTTAACTTAATTCCCTCGTTTCTCTCGGGAATTAACACTTGAACCTCCTCGCTGCGCTACGCAGGTTCACCCCCAGAATCCTTAGTGTCGCTTCGGGATTCAATACGCCCGTGACGTAAGGCAATGCTTTACTCCCTTGGTGCGTAATCTACTATTTTAGTGCGAAGTGCTGTTTGAGGATATCGACACAATTAGGTATTTTTTTATTTATTTATGCTAGTTCTTCTTATTAACAACATTACTGCTATGAACCATCATTCTGGAGCGTACATAAATCACCATGCCACGTTTTTCATATAAACCCTGTAGAATTTTAGTAATTGTATTTTTTTTATTTATCCTTTATTTCAGGCATCTAAAAGGCCCATAAAATACAGTACACAAATATATAAAACAATAACTATAAACTAATACATATTATTATTCTAAACAAATATAAAAAAAAACTATTGTACACGAAGTGACGGCGGCGTCGTGTTTCGCTGCGAGGTGTCGCGTAGCCGGCCTCGGAATCGCCGATACAGCACACCTTTCGGCCAAAACTCTTCCTTGAGAAAGGTCGCCAAATGTTGGGTCGGAACGCGCACCACAAACGAATTAAAATTGGTGTTGTGGCGTGCCTCCAACTTCTCCACCCTCAAGTCCCAGTTGGTCTTCACCCGTATGTACGCGACGATGTCCTCCGTCTTCGTACAGTAGTGTAAACGGGACACGTAAAGCTGTGTCGTCGGTAATGCAGGACGTAGCAGCATGTTAGGTCCTGCCAGCGCTGTCCCGCACTGGTTGCGATAAGTTGGCTTCTTCTTCTTCTTTCTTTCCACCTTAACGAAACCGTCCTCATCGCATGTGTGCTTCGGTGGTCCTTGATGTTTGTGGTCCACCACAGCGCCTGTAGCCGAGCTCAATACTGAGCGACTCTGCTTACCCCCTTTTGTTTTTCCTGCTTGTCTTGTTGTTTCTGACGCAGCAGGTTTCGTCTTGGCGACAATTGTAGAATAGGCACATTTAGGGGTCGATGTACCTATTACACGCGTCGCTTCTCCGGCAGGTACGACGCGATCAGTCGAACACGATGCAACGCCTGCATTCTTGACGGCCGGCGGCGTTGATTCGCCCGCCGACTGAAAACTGCAAACTGAGGCATTTTGTGCTCCACGGCGTGTGTTCACGT
Organism: Agrotis ipsilon; assembly: GCA_028554685.1. NCBI lineage: Eukaryota > Metazoa > Arthropoda > Insecta > Lepidoptera > Noctuidae > Agrotis > Agrotis ipsilon. The sequence continues at coordinate 2,840,872 of CM052961.1, read as the reverse complement.
TGAAGCCCTCCGGTGACCTACTTTTCGGAATAGCGTTGCGCAACAACGCTACTTCGGCTCGTAAATCACCAATGATGACATCTGCTGACTCCAACTTGGACTTCATTTCGGCCTGGCTCACCTTCAGAGACATGATGTCCTTCAGCAGCCTGGTGACGTCGACGTGGTCGAAAGTGACGGGAGGCAGCTTATGCAGGTCCTTCGCCACAAAATCTGGCACGTCATCCGGATCGGTCCTCTTCAGCAGGTCGATGATGTCCTGCAGACTCTTCTCGCCACCATCCCTCCGGCGAGATGGCATCTGTCCGACTTGGTCGAGTAATTGAAATAGCAGTAACTTGGCACTGCCTACCTCTTCCTCTTTGTATGAGGACTTGCAGATCTGCAAGATGCTGACCTCGTCCATGTAGTCGATGGCATGCTTGACGAATGCCAAAAGCTCGTTGACAATGACCTGATTTGTAGCCATTGCGAACAAAAACCGGGCAGCTATCACCGCTGCACAAAACGCGAATAAAATATTCTTGCTGAGGTGCGCAAATGCGTCCATTTCCGAGCGCGCATCGCACACAACTCCAAATGTAATGAACGCCCTCTGTTGTTCAAAGGCAGAACCATTCAATTTTTACTGGATTAGAGTAATTTGTTTATCGGTTTGCATTATCGATATTGTTCAATCAATTAAATGAATTTTGGTATGAAAAAAAAAACATTTAGGTATAGGTATATAATAACCGACCTATCCGTGTCGTGAACGACTATGAACTAAATATAAAATAGATTTTGTGTTTTGGCAAATCCTTCGAAAAGTATGTTTGTGCTGAGATGATTTTGTAAGAATAGCAAGCCTTGTGGAAATATTATAATGATCGTGTGGGTAGGTGTCTAAAATTTTCACGATTTATCAGATGTATCTTTTGTAATTTCTAATTATTAAAAATATATTTTTAGCATGAATAAATATTTATAAGGTTTTTTGCTTTAACGACAACAGAAGAGGTTGTACGATTTGGAACATCACTAAGTATATAAGACTTTTTTGCCTAATGTGTTGACAGACATCGGTCGCCTGTTATTAGGAGTCTAGTAAAATATCGTCGTTGTCACAGGTGTTATATGTATAGACTCTGCCAGCTATGGAACCTAAGGCCCAAGCATGAATATTACGTACAACGTACCCACTTGAAGTATTACCACATATTACGTATTACTCAAATTATATGGAAAGCGCCTCAAGTGTACGAATGAGGAACTAATTTTATTAATCAGTAACCCTAGCACGAGTTTTCACTATTTTACTTTACAGAGTTTTTCCAGTATTTACAGCGTTTCTTGTATGAAAATATGGAACAGCGCCTCTGGTGTGCGAAGAAGGAACCAATTTTTGCCTTGAAAATTGTCAATTTGAAGTCGTCAAAGTTACAGTTTACTTTACGTCTCAAATACTGAAAACTCGTGCTAAGGGTACAGGCTAACTCTTGGGTATTTGACAACCCAACTTTTGATTTCACATAATCATTGTTGTTAGTTTACTGGTTTCTATATACTGTGTCCCGTCAAATCTAGTGATTTTATCTTTTGATACGCCTTGTTTATTTTTATAAATAAGTAATAAAACTTTATTAACTATTTTACAATGGATACATAATTATTACATTTAAATTAAAATCAACAAACATAAAATCCATTTAATTAAAGACACACACATTAAAATAAAAAATAAAATCATTAAAATAGAGTATTATAAAATTGATTATTGAAATAAATATTGAACAAACCATAAAACAATTAAAATTATATCATTAAAACAATAAGTCATGGTTTGTCTAAAAATAAAATAAAATAACAACCCCTCCTAATCAAATAAATCATCCCGTGACGTTCCTGGCACAAAAGACCCCAGGGTACTCGCAGCGTTACCACTCTGAATGGCAATAGCCAGTCTTTGCACCAAGAACGAAACCAGAGCGATGGTCCAAACCACTGGTCCTAAGTCGCTGACCAATTTTTCCTTAATAAAAACTCTTGCCTCTCTTCCCCAAGCACCACACGTCTCAAACGCCACGGGAACAAACAAGTACCGTGACTGAAGAACAGCATACTTGATATGTTTTGACGCCGCGGCGGTCTCAGCCGCAGCAGAAGCCGCTATCGACGTTCGCGCCAAATGACATTGAGCGAAGGTATTGACGCAAGTGGCGTCTCAAATCAAGCATCTGCCCTTCTTCTACGGAATCAATGTTAAACCGTCAGGCCTCTTACCGTCAGACCGAGACAGACCAGGGGGTTCCAGCAAGCAAGGGACACCAGCCGAAATCAAAGCCCTACGATGTCATTCAGAGACGCCTTGTTTTGTCAGAGTTCGATGTACATATAAGTGGGACAACTTTTTAGAGGTATTTTTGGGGGTCATAAAATGGGTCATGGAACATCACGCCCACGTAAATGGTTCTCAGGCCAGGAGTTCCTTTTTTAAATTGTGCATGGGTAGATTCGCCCGAACCAGTTTAGTAGAACGGGCCAGGATGTCTTCTATTAAATAGTAAAGGGATATTTTGGCAAAATTGTATATTTTAATAACTATAATAATATACGTAAATATGTGTTCATTAACAGTATAATCAGCAAAAGTACCAGGCAAGCATAAGTTCAAAGTGGTGTGTACTTGAATTATTCTAGGCAGGAAGATTATTTAAGTACATACCACTTAAAAAAATCGTATATGTCATTTGGCTCCGTCGCAGAAAGTCCACTTCTCAAAATGTCCCTTTCGCAGAATGTCCACTTCGCAAAATGTCCCTTTCGCAGAATGTCCACTTCGCAAAATGTCCCTTTCGCAGAATTTCCAATCTAATCATAATTCATTTTAGCTATTAGCTTACACACATCATGTTTGACGTGTGTTTTTTTGTGTTTTTTTTTTACCAGTTCGATTTCTTACAAGCAAATTCATTTAACATAAATCTAAAGACGCTGACTTAATTTTTTCAAAATTATTGTAGTTTCGGGATTGCGAACGACGAGTGTGGGGTAACTAACCGTCCGACCAAGGACTAGGGCCCGAGACGAATGCGCGTCCGTGACCCAAGCGGGCTCTAAGGCACTATCAGCGAACTTCATCACATTAAATAAATATCTATTCGCACTCAATAACGTATGCATGCCAGCAGGTCATCGTGCGGTGTTCCACAGGGATCGGTCCTGGGGCCGCACCTGTGGAACATCGGGTACGACTGGGTGCTGCGCGGTGACCTCCCTGACGGCGTCAGCGTAATATGTTACGCTGACGTCACGCTCGTCCTGGCGGAGGGAGAGTCGCACCAGGCGGCGGCCGACTTGGCGACGCAAGCGGTCAATTATGTTTATGCCAATTTTAAAAAACAAATACAATTTATCATTATAGATAGCATAATCTTACATCAACTGCATCAGCGTCGCCACAGTACACTTATTAGTTTAAAATTAACAGTATTTCAAGTAGCAAAAACTGCTTAGAATGGGCCCAATCCCTTAATTTGTTTGACTGCTGCGCTGTACGTCACTCGTTCGTTTCCCAGATGGAACCCGCTAGTTGTTCTTAGCCTTACCGTCTGTATATTATATGAGTGTATGTTTTAAACGCATCCTCGATTCAGGAATTACTAGTTTAAGCGGATATCATCATCATTTCATTTGACTCTGACGGCTTCGCAACCTGGATTAAATTCGAATTCGTCATTTATTAGAATTCTTATGTATCTATTTTGTGAATATATTATATTCCGAAATACCGATAGATGATTTATGAAAGTTTAACACCACTCCCAAAAAATACAACGTTTGATTTCACAAAATCGTTAAGTTGGTTTACTGGTTATCTCCATACTGTGTGCTGTCGCTTAGTGCTGTTATCTCCCTGATACATTATATTTTGCCAGAGTTCGATATAAAAGTGATGGGAATTATTTTAGCAGAATTGTCTCACGATGATGTTCGTATATATTTTTTTGGCTATACTCTGTTCAGTTCATGGCGGAGTTACAAAAGATGTGGAAGAAAAGGGTAAGTTAAAATAGATCAAGTATGTATAATTTGCACAAGTTTCCTCAGTTATTATAAGTATTAATGTATTTCACAACACACAGCACGTTTGGATGTTTTAAAGTTGCTTTGCGTCCGTCACGTCACCGCTTTGCTGAACTGGACCCAGTTGGCGCAGCCGTGGGACACACAGTGTTATATTACTTCATATTTTATTTATTTTTATCTTATATAATTTATCCTTTACCCACTATTTTTCCTTATATTATTTGTTTATGTTGTGTGTACCGGCTACTCAAATAAACGTTTTTTCTTTCTTACAAATTGACCCTGGTAACGTACTCGTCGTTGGTGTAGGCCACATTAGGCTTTTAAATGATCCGATGATCCTGAAATGCCATACCTACCTCAAAATTTTTGATTTATCGGTTTCATCCTAACGTACTCTGATCTCTGTTAAGTTCTGATTTTTAGTTCTGTACCGTCAGCACGAGTTTTCAGTATTTGAGACGTAAAGTAAACTGCAACTTTGACAATTTCAAATTGACAATTTTCAAGGGAAAAAATAGTTTCTTCTTCGCACACCAGAGGCGCTGTTTCATTTTTCCCTTGAAAATTGTCAATTTGAAAGTTTCAAAGTTCCAGTTTAATTTACGTCTCATTTACAGAAAACTCGTGCTAAGGGTACTGTTCTGATTTTTTACCGATAACACTCTTAAGAGAGTTTTCGGTAAAAAATGTCAATTTACATAAAATCGGAGTTTTTTAAAAGTTAAATTACTACAAATTGGCACGAAATTATTAAAAACTAATTTGAATACCGCATTAAGCATATCTTTTTCTAGTATTTTTTTTAAATAAAAATTAAAAACATTATTAAATATCAAAATGAAATCTAATTATGAACTCATATTTCTGAAATTATACGGGTTGACTGAATTTCGGAATGAAATTATGAATCAACAATGATTCGGAGAAGACTGGAAAAAATGGTATACTCCCAACGGCCACCACTAAAACTGGCCCCAGTGGTGGCCGTTAGAACAATTACTTATTTTTTGTCCCAACGACCGCCAGTGGCGGACGTTGGAACCAAATAATATTTGTTTTATTTTCAGTGTTTTATCAATGTAATCTAACTATAGCATTTGCTATATTTAGATTACATGGTCACAAAGTATTAGGCTAGCATAACTTCAAAGTGGTATTTATTTAATTTTTTCTGAGTCAATACAAGACAATTTCAAGTAGGTACACTATTCTTGCCAAGAAATATTAAAAAAAAACCACTTTGAACTTATGCTAGCCTAGTACTTTTGCTGGTTAGTCAACGAAAAAGGCAAATTCAACATTAGTTCCATTATTTCCAGATTCCTTTAAAATGGAACTAGTGATAATAAAAATAATCAGTAGTTCCATTATTTTAAGTTCCTTCTAAAATTGCAAGTATCTCTTCGGGAAATATATTTTTACCGGCCCCAGTGGTGGCCGTTGAGACAAATATTATTTGGAATGGCCCAACGTCCGCCACTGGTGGCCGTTGGGACAAAAAATAAGTAATTGTTCTAACGGCCACCACTGGAGCCGGTTTTAGTGGTGGCCGTTGGGAGTATACCGAAAAAATACGTGGAAAAAGGAAAGATACCGGTTTTGTTTTTGTGTAGAATAAAAAAGTAATTTTAATTCAATAAGTACCTAAAAATTTTTTTTCTCAACCTAAATTTGACAAAATAATATATCATTTTATTTCATATTAAGGTTGAAATATCTGTTAAATATTACACAATTTGTAAGTGGAGTTCATTAAGAAAAAACTTACATTAACTTATTTTATCGACAATGTAACAGTTCTATACTAATATAATATAAAAATATGCCTAATGCGGTACTAAAATTCCTTTTTATTCATTTCATGCCAATTTGTAGTAATTTAACTTTAAAAAACCCCGATTTTATTAAAATTGTCCTTTTTTACCGAACACACCCTTTAGGCAAGGCGCAACTTTGGATACTTTTGTGTCTTCAGTCACATACAATCTATTTGATGACAGTCTCTCAGAATCTATAGATCCAGTTGCTTCCACTAAACACATACTCATGTACTACTTGGTCCCTGGGATGGTGTGCCGTGTCAGCAACAAAGTGGCTACGTTTGCGCAACGCTTTTTAACATCATCATCATCATAACAACATGTGGATTTAATGAAACAGCAGGGTGCGGGGGAGACTTGAATGCAGAGTTCAGCACATGTCCTCCACCACTTGCTTGTCAATTTACTTGTGGTAGCCGGAGAGACGACTGCAGTCCTGTATGCCTGGAACCTGGCTGTGTGTGCAAGAGAGGATTTGTTTTTAATGAGAAATATGGAAAATGTACGCGGTCAGAGGAGTGTACAGGTAATATTTATATTTAGGATATTTATATTTATTTTCAGGACGGAACGAAGGATTCTAGAGTAAAATCCTGAGCGTAGTGAGGTATTCTAAAGTAGAATGCTGAGCGCACACTCGATAAGACTCAAATTTGTACTCAGAGTCGGACCCAGAGACATATTTTTTATATATTTATTATTAAAGAAGGTTATAAAAACTGTTTTAAGCTCGAATGAATTACATTTGATCCCTTGCTGCGCTCAGAATTAAAATAGTTGTCACATTAAAAAAAGTTGTAAAAGGGTGCTCACTTTTATATTGACTTAAACGCCTAGATCTTCTTATAAATTATCCCATTCATAACAATATCCAGCCATATCATAATTGTGTACTGTAGTGATCATGTTCGTATACTTCACAAATACTTTTTTTTGGTAAATTTATTTACGAGGTATCCGCCGCGATGTCAAAGAGGGTAACAGGTAATCAGTAATTCTTGCTTCATTATTTTGTTACAGAGGTAAAATGTGAAGATGAAAATGCAGAATACAAACGGTGTCCAACTAGATGTGATCGGCCGACTTGTTATAGCAAGGACAGTAACTGGTGCTACGAAAAACCTCAACCTTGCGAACCGCCCAGCTGCCGATGCAAGCACGGATTTGTATTAGATGAGTTGTCTGGAAAATGTATAGATCCAGATAGCTGTCCAGGTAATTTTAAAGCTTTAGAACGTTTATTCCTATTGGTCTTTTATTTCTTACTAGCTGACCAGGCAAACTTCGTACCGCCTCAGAATAACCTTTTTAACCTTCCCAGGACTTCCAGAAATAATTTAAAACTAAAATTAGCCAAATCGGTCCAGCCGTTCTCGAGTTTTAGCGAGACTAACGAACAGCAATCGATTTTTATTTAAAAGATACTGGTGACGTTCGGGAGAAAAATCCCGATTGTCACCACTAACGGCTGACAGGAAAATAATTCCTATTTGTTGCCACCGCCGTATTGCTACGATGAAACTCTACTTCCAAACAACTCTAGCGTTTTCTGCTTTAAATTGCCTGAAATTGTTTTGTCATTTCTAGATATTTCAATACATGGTGTTTTTTAACCTATAGCCTTCCTCGATAAATAGACAATCCAACACAAAAAAAAAACTGAATTCAAACAGTAGCTCCTGAGATTAGCACGTTCAACAAAACAAACCCTTCTGTTTTATTATATTAGTATATAGTTTTTTTTACGTGGTAAAATCGTCAAATAAGTCCTCCCACCCCGGGCACTGTCAGACTCGTTCTGACTAAAATCCACGGTGTCCTTCAATAGCCCTTTATTCTCCGGGGTCACGGTAGTGAGACAAGTCCCGCGGCCCCGGGATTAGTTTATAGATAAAGATTTTCCTATTCTTATTCTCGACTAGCAATTCTTCCCGGTTTTGCTTCGACCACCAATAAAGGACGTTGTACTAAATAATGATATTTTTTTATATTGTCTTCATTTGTGTTGCTAAATTTTATTAATTAATTATTCAGTTATAGGGTGTGGAGGAGACTTAAATGCAGAGTTCAGAATGTGTTCTCCGCCACGTGATTGTGATCGAACATGTAATGATGGCGGACCTACCGACTATATTTGTCTGCCTGTGTGCACCAAGCCCGAGATGTGTGTGCAAAACTGGATTTATTTTAAATGAAAACGGAAAATGTGTAGAACCATGGAATTGCCCAGGTATTTCTTTTTAGAGTTTCAGATTATATCCAGTACATACTCGTATTCTCTCACTGTTTTCATCTTCATTACTTTTCCATATGTCAATTATGTTTAGGGTAGGCCCTGCAATTAATAATTCCTTTATTCGCGTAATATTAGATTCTCAAAATATCAGGTTCTTAAAATATGAGATTATCAAAATAGCCGAAATTGTACATTCATGTGAAATTCTTGTCCCAAATAGTATCATTTTTCACTCAGTATATTAACACGCTTTTCTAGTTTTCCTCAACTCTTACGTCTATCCATATTTATACTCAAAATTCCCAACTTCTACTTCCTATTTCCGCATCATATGCAACAACTTGCACAGGTACTTTAACATGAAATGGTTTTTTTTTACGTGGTATAATCATCAGATGAGTCCTCCCTCCCCGGGAGGGACTGTCAGACTTGTACTGACTAAAATCCACGGTGTCCTTCAATAGCCCTTTATGTTCCGGGGTCACGGTGATGGTATAAGTCCCGCCCCCGGCAGGCTTTAGCCCTCTGAGAGGGGGCCCATTGACATGAAATGGGTTTAAATTGCTTTTCTATATTAATATTCTATTTTGTGTTTCAGCCTGATGAGCGAATCGGAGCAGTTCTCAAGTCTATTTTTGCAACAAACATTCAAGAATCAAAATTTTAAGAATCAGTTTTGAACAAGAACAGAGTTACTGTTCTAGTTCGAAACTGATAGAACAAAATTACATGAAAAAAAAAACAAATATTTAAAAAAATATTAACAAATACCATGTATTCTCTCTTATCTTATCTTGTTCAAGCAAAAGCTAATTTCAGATTTGATGAATAAACATTCTATCAGAAATTCGAAGATTTTTCTATTATTTCGACTTGAAAATATTCCCGGTTATACCCATACAAAGTACAATATAAGAAAGACTTCGGAGATCAAACAAACACTACTAATTTATAATTTACAATAGTTTTACGTGGTAAGACAAATCGGTCCTCTTCAATCTCACGCAGGTTTGCTTCGAAAAACTTCTCTTTTGGCGTGTTTGTCCTGTGTTGGACACTATATTCCTACATTTTGTTGAGATGGTTATGAAAATTAAACTTTTTGAAACCAGGAAATGCTGGTTGACCAGATATTATTTTCAATTGTCATCAGAATTTTTTGACACCTGATTAGACATGATTATCTACAAATTTCAAAATGTCACTTACGGGATATCTTCCGTGATTAAATTTTAATATTTGTTTGAGTTGCCGATATTTTGAAGTTGTTGCAAGCGCCATGATTGCGGGTTGTGCAATGCAACAGCGTCGAAATATCTGGAACTCAAACAAATAATTTAACCACAGAAGATATCCCATAAGTGAAATTTTAAGTTTAAAAGCAAACCGTGTTAGTTTAAAAAAGTGTTTATCTACAAATCATTCAAAAGGTTACCTCAGAGAGCGCTTCATAATGATCATTAAGAATTCCATAAGCCCTACGCTTATTTAGTCATGCGTAGTTGGTTTCAAAGTTGAAAACAGCTGAATTAGTTCTAAAACTTGACCTACCTACATATTTGAGAACAAAAATTTTAAAAGTACCATGTGAAGTTTATGGCGTCTAATGAGATATATAAAATTGGGTAGGCACCTAATGATACCGGTTGAATGAACCCTAGACATTGGCTGTCCAAGAATATTATTGTGCGGGACTGAAAACATACACCTTCCTATGCTCTTGCCAAGTTCTCAATTTGCATATAATTTTAAGGCATAATAGCAGACACTTTTGTATCCTATAGGTAATTATTTACGCTTAACAGTTTAACCGAATCTCCATACGCATATTTCTAAGCATACTGAAAGACCCCGTGGATTGCACAAGTCTGGCAGTCTCTCCCGCCCTGCCCTGGGTGGGCGGACTCATTTGATGAATTAACCACGATAAAAAAAAGCATAGTGGTATAGGTAGGCATAACGACACGCATAATAATGAAATTCTAAAGTGTTAGTATGTCAATATAGCCCCGCTCTACCAGGCTTCTTTTTTGTTTAGTGTTTAAAAATAGCAAATATAAAGGGATAGGAGCGCCATCAGCTTGCTTTGCTCGATTCTCTAGCCACCTTCACTCCGTTCGGAACAACTCTGTCCATATCGGGGCGTCCCAAGTTTCTGAGGTCGCTACGCTCGCTCTTGTACCAAAGACAATTAGAAGCCAACTAAAAGTAATATCAGTAGTAGTGTTAAATCACAACTTCACAATTTACTAAATGGTAATGTTAAAAAAAACTAACGTGAAACGAAGTAAGTTTATACTTTTCCCGACTATAATATTGAGGATGGCAAAAGCGAGAAAAAGCGGATCTAGATTGCGGTCGAATAGGACGAAATGGTCATAGTAATGCAAGTTACAGTAATGCTACTGAAACGTTGATTGAACGTGTTGATTTCACAAAGATAATTGAAATTACTGGAAATTATTAAGAAGTAATAATACTTTCATTTCACACGGAATGAAAGTATTAAAACTGACATTATCTTTGTTTTGATTATTTATCACCGCATTGTTTATCGTAATTGTATTATACCCACTGGCACCGTTGACAACAAAAATAACAAAAACAAACAAAAACACTAAGATAATGTCTGTGATAATACTTTCATTTCGCGTGAAATGAAAGTATTATCACGTTCATTATCTTTGTTTTGACCAAATCACCGCATTGTTTATCGGATTGTATTATAATTACCCACTGCTACTATTGACAACAAAAATACACAGAAAACACTAAGTTGAGGTCAAAAGGAAAATCGAAAAAAAATCCCCGCGCTATCTACGTCATAAGCTCGATAGCATTATCTTCATCATTTGATGCATACCACAGAAGATTGTGATTTTAATATGTCTACAGTATTTCAATTAGCAACAATCGGAATGGGTTTAAAGGTTATTCAGCATAGCGTTTAGGGAAATCAGAAATAAAGTTAACCGTCCGCCTGCTAGCTGTGGGTGAGTGAGAGTCTACCTTCACCTAACATAGATACTACACTGGGTGATACAACCTTCCGGGTCGCTGACTGCTTACGTTTGGGCGCTTTTTTTTGGGCTCCATACCGCTGTCAATGTGGTGAAGTAGTCGACTGCCTCGTGTACCATGGTCTTTCCTGTAGCAGGAGTGCAAGTCGGTTAGCGCGACACGCAAGCTTAAATGACATATCCCGTCGTGCTTTTATCACCGCCGGTGTGCCCCAGCCATCTTAGAACCCTCCAGTGGCTTGGCACGCGACGCTGAGAACAGACCAGATGGTATGACCATATTGCCATGGAAGCTGGGTAGGCTGGGACGCAACATGTGTCGACACCTTTGCGCCATCCAATCTTCCTAGTTCAGCGTGTTGTGCTGGCGCTGCTACTACATGTGTCTGTGACTGACTAAAATCCACGGTAGCACTTTATGTACCAGGGCCGTGGTTACCAGGTGAGACAGTCCCGCGACCCCGGCAGACAAATACATTGGCTTAGCTAGTGAATATGTGTTTGAGCTGTTTGGGGTTGAAACTCAAGGGCCAAGGGGTCCGAGAGCTCATAAAGTTTTCAAAGATATCACTACGCGATTAGTCGACTCTTCAGGTGACCAGAATGCTGGTCTGGCCATCATCATCATCATCAGTCTATAAATATTTCCACTGCTGGAACACTTGCCTCCTCTCTGTGAGAGGGAGTTGGCCACATGTCTTTGAATTTTTGGTTCTAGGACATGCCGGTTTCCTCATGATATTTTCTTTCACCGTTTTGAGAACAGTGGTGATGAAATATATTACACAAAGTAATAAGCTTGGCTATGTTCGAACTTTCGAACCCAAGGCCGGGGCTGAGACCACTAGGCCACCATTGCTAACTCTTTTCAGCATTACCATACAACGTGGCAACACGGCTAGCGTTTTGGGCACTGTTCCCCTTTGACGCCCTTTGAATTTTATTCAGTTTTTTTTTGTACATTTTAACAATAAGATTTTATTTATAGTTAACATTTAAGTAATATTCGTTTAGTATATTATAATATATCGGCAGTTCAATCACTTGCGTAATGCAAGCTTGCGTGCGTAATTCGAGGCGATGGAGGCGGCTAGCGACGGACGCCACGCCCCGTGCTTTAGCTGTGTCGTTGCCGTGCTGTTGTAGTGCGCCATGACCTTCACCAACGACGATATATTACTAGACTCCGCATGCACGATCTAAGGAACAGAAACTATTCTGTCAACTCGCTGAGGTACTACGTAAGCAAGGGGGACGGGGTACTGCGTTGTGATTGGCTAACTCAAGGTCTGTTCTGTCTTAAGGTATGTTTACAGCTCACAGGAGTGGTCGATATAAGACTTTTTTGCCTAATGTGTTAACAGACATCGGTCGCCTGTTATTAGGAGTCTAGTAATATAATTATCGTCGTTGACCTTCAGATCCCAACGTTTGATTTCAAAAATCCGTTTAGTTGGTTTGCTGGTTATCTCTATGCTGATACTGACTGATTTTATCTTCTCGTATATAACATTGTTTTGCTAGAGTTCAATTCATAAGAAGTACATATTTCATTGTGTGTTACAATGATGTTCGTATACATTTCTTTGGCTCTACTCTTTTCAGTTCATTGTGGAGTTACAAAACATGTGGAAGAAAAACGTAAGTGACAATGAAATTCACTTTTAATTTATTTTTCACTTGAAAATAATAGGCAGTATCTGTTTTTTCGAATTTAAAAGTAGACCCCCAGATATACTTAAGTATAAATATGAATCTGTTAAGCTATTGTCGTTATATAGTGCATATGCGTTTTTCTTTGTAATGTATCCAATTGTTTGAAACCCGTCACATAGACATTCGGATCGCTTTCGCTTATCAATGTGACTGGATTCAAACAATTCCGTACACTACAAACGCTTGGGATCGCATTCACTTCGCCTGTCTGTTTGACAATAGCTTGGTGTTGTTTGCCTTTTGTCGTATGTATTTTATACAGACATTTTCTCTAGTTTTTCGGAAAATGCCTGTATTTGTGTTGCCTAAAAACTTTAATAACATGTGACTTTTATAAAACCACAGAGTGCAAGGACGTAAATGCGGAGTTCAGCGAGTGTCCTATTCCAAGAGTTTGTCGAGGTACTTGTGACAACCTGGATTACGTATACATAACTTGCCCGCCTGTTTGCGAGAAACCGGGATGTCAGTGCAAACCAGGCTTTGTTTTAAATGAAAATGAAAAATGTATAGATCCATGGAACTGCCCAGGTAACAATGTATTTATAATAATAATAATAGGCAATATTTTTATATTGTTTCACAAAATTATAGGATACATTATCGTTTAAAACCCTGACTCCTGAGTTAGGTGAGACCTGTGTTACAGGAGTCAGTGCCTTTATCCGTTCTTAACAATTTATGCAATAAATCGAAGAAATAATCACTAAAAACTAATTTTAATGCGGGCCTGCTATTGTGAGGTGTGTGTGTGTGGATGTGTGCGTGTGTGTGTGCGTGGGTGGGTGCGTGTGTATGGGTGTGTGTATGGGTTTGTGTGTGCTAAACATAAATGATAGTTACATTTTATTATATACTGTACTGTTCAATTATCATCAGTACTATGCTTTCATAAAGTTTTCTGTTTGCAAGTAGTCCAATGTTTGAAGCCATGAATTTAGTATAAACTATATATTAACTATTTATATATATTTCATTTTTGATTAGACTCATTTCTTTAATGATTGTTCGAGTACCACGCAAGCAAAAGGTAAGGTTACTGCTTTCCGAGGTTGTTGTGTTGGATGTCAAAATAACAGTCACGTTTGGATTTTTCTTCCACTAACGTTTTATATTTCAACAGAACGTAAATGTGAAGATGAAAACGCAGTTTACAAAGCATGTACAAGTGCTTGCGAGCGTACTTGTGATAACTGGGACCATGAAATACCATGCAATGATGTGTGCATGCCAGGCCGTTGTGTGTGCAAGGATGGATTTGTTTTTAACAAAAAAGATGAAAAATGTGTTAAACCAGAGAACTGTCCAGGTATTTTTCAATTTTCAGAACATCAACCTGTAACAGATATTATTTTCCCTAATATGTCTTATTCAAATGTATTCGGGGTCAGCTCGTAATTCTTCTTGCATACCTACTTCTCTTTTTGTCACTCTTTCTTTAGCCATACGGTAACTACCTTTAACTCATTTTATTATAAGTATCGTTTTTCTAGTTTTCTCTCTTACAAAGATATTTTTACGAATGAAAAATTGAGCTGCGAGCAGGGTTTGAACCTGCGTCTTCTGGATAGGTACTCCAGACGCCTTAACCAATTAGGCCACCGCAACCACTACACTCGTAGCTAAATTTCTCGTTCGCTTTGTTTTTGAAACGTTGTTTACACGTTGCGCCATCTATTGGTAATGTTTCAAACTACTTACCAATCAACATGTCTGATATAAAAAAAAAAAAAAAATTTCTCTCTTACGTCTATCAATATTTCTTTATTCTCATTTTCCCCGTCATAATATGATTACATGCATACGTTGATACTTAAGTATGGCATTAAATGGGGTAAACCGCTTTTTAATATTATTTCATTTTCTGTTTCAGCCCAATGAGCATGCCATGGATCATTACTTCTCAAAACCAGTCTATTTCAGCAATATTTTTTCAAGAAAATTATTATTTTTATTATCACTCTGTTCTGGTTCGCAACTGATTAAACGAAATGAAAACTATTCTCGTTTTATTTAAGCAAAAGCTAATTTTGGTCTTGATAAATAAACTTCTTATCGGAAAATTGAAGTTTTTTTGTTTGTTGTCCAGGAAAATATTCCCAATTAATTTGAGATGTCCTTATTACACATTTAATAAAAATATTTTGCATAACAGCTTACGCATAATTAATTTAGTAATTATAATGTTCCTGCATAATTATAATAATGAAGTATAGTTTTGTAGGCATAACAAATACGTATAATATAATTAACTCTGAAAGTATTTAGTTGACGAAGCAGTAAGCTTCTGTTTCTGTGTTCAGGGTTAAAAAAGTAATCTGACATAAGGGGTGTCATAATTAGCTGGCTTCGCTCGCTTTCTCTAGCCCCCATCGGCGTCGTCCCGTCCCGTCGTCGTAAGGTTCTTGAGCTCGCTACGCTCGCTCTTGGAATAAATTCAATTGGAAGCAAATCAACGTGATGTTACAAAAATCATACACTCCCAAAAAGGAACCCCTTCTAGCAACTGTGAAATGTGAAATGCACGTTGCAGTTATATTATCATTGATAATTATCTTATGATTACCCACTGGTAAAATCACAAATATCTCTAATACAAATATACCTATAATTACTACGAGTATGTCGCAGGCGGATTGTATTAATCGCCATATTCTATTACGGCTAACCGTTTTCTAAAACACTTTGACTCACTTTTGAGCCCCCCGAGTTCCGTTTGGTTAGGGTCAATACACACGTACCACAACCACACCACAACGACGCCATGTATAGCGGGGGTAAGGGGGTTTGGGCGTATATTTTTATATTGAAAATGAATATTTCAATTTACACGTGTACCACATTTTGTAGTTGTTATGGACCACCTGTGTTATACGAGCACATCGCAACCACATCGCGACGGCAAAGCCACCACCGGCGGCGGCGGCACCGCGGCCATATCGCCACAACATGACGATATCAACAGCAACGTTCAGTCAAGCCGTGTTTCCTCTACGAAAGCCGGAGTATAACTGCGCATGACCACGTGGTTACCACATCGCAACGACATCGACAACGCAACCACATCGACATTTTGTCGGTACCACGACGCAACTGCGAAAAGGCGCTTGTGACACTATTCACACGTAACCACAGCTTGACCACATTTTGTCGCTGCGACGTGGTGTGTTTGTCGTACGTGTGAATACACGCTTAGGCTTTGAGGGGCTCCTGTTTTCACCGCTCACTCCTAGACTTCCTCTCCTCAGACTCCGTCTAACTGAACCAATGAAACATTTTTTAGTGAATTTGACATTCTCACAATGAAGCTAATCGTGAGCCGATGTCCCGTCGCAATACAAATCGGATTTTTTGGAAACGGCTAGCCGCAATGAAATATGGCGATTTATAAAATCTACCTGCGACGTACAAACTGCGATAGGGTAAAAAAATCCCCGCCTAATCCGATATAAGCCTGATAGTACAATCTTACATTTTCTGATTCATATCCTCGCCAGAGTAGACATACGTCTATAGTTTCCAGTATTTCAATTAGGAACAAATGTTTGGAAAGTGTTTTTTCAAACATTTGAACTTTAGACAAACAGACGACGACAGCAGACGACAATCGTTATCGCTCATCAGTCACTAATACATTTTCAACTTTTTACCCTAGCGCATTTAGTTAAAAATCTATTAAAGACTGCTGCGCGATAACGAACGATACAAACGAAAAATAGATTTTCAACTTTACGCGCTGTGGTATAAAGTTGAAAATATATTAGTGACTGCTAAGCGAAATCGATTGTTATCTGCTGCCGTCGTTGTTGCTAAAGGGCTTGGCCACCAGCATGGGTACTGCAAGCTTGCAGTACACTATAATAATAACTATCTGTCTATATCTTATCTATATCTATGTTACGGTAAATGTGATTAATTGAAAATTATTAATAATTTTACAAAATTATTAATAATAATCACATGTTTTGGTAAATGTGAATAAACGATCGAAATTTATTACTTTTAGTAGTAATTATTAATAATTCACGACACATATTGGTAAAAGTGATAAAATTAATAAACTAAACGGCTAAACCTAGTGCTAACTGAAGATAAGTATGATACACGTAGGTTTAACCGATTGTGGTCGGTTACACCTAGGTTTAGCCGGTTAGAACTAGGCCTAACCTCGGGACTTGCTGGCACCCCGACTCGGACAATTTAGGTTAGAAGAGGATGGCGGGGTCTGAAAGACCCCGCCATCCTCTTCGTGGTTATTTTTTTTTTAAACCACGCAGAAGTAGGAGCCCCGCGGAGCGGGGCTCCGTCGACTTGCTCCTGTGAAGGAAGTTTACTTATTACATTTATCACTACTAGGGTCAAATTATTAATAATAACCGACAAATGTGATTAATTAATCACTTTAACCTCGACTTTCGGTAATTATTAATAATAATAGATAATTATTAATAATTTTCAATTAATCACATTTACCGTAACATCTATATACATATAATAAAATAGTAGGAAAGTCAAAACTGTACATTGAATATTTTTTTAAAAGAATACTTGGGATGTGATCTACAATCGATACCGAAGCCAAAAATATAGTTTTTAGAATTTTTGTCTGTTTATCTGTTTGTCTGTATGTATGTCCGGGATAAACTCAAAAAGTACTGGACGGATTTGAATGATTCTTTTTTGTTGTATAGGTATTAAATCTGGTCAAAACATAGGCTATAAATTATTCTGGAAACTTGAACACCTGGCGCAGAACCGCAACAAACCAGCTAAACTATAAGAGATACAAAAATGGTGCGATAGCAAAAAGTGTTCCACGTGATGAGCATTTTCTGCTGAGAGAATAAAATTGAAGATCTGGAACACCTGATGTGGAACTCCAAGAGCCCAGCTACACTATAACATGTACAGGAATGACGTCTTAGCAAAGTTGTTCAGCCTGATGAGCACTCTCTGGTGAAGTATAAAATTGAAGATCTGGAACACCTAATGTGGAACTCCAAGAGCCCAGCTACACTATAATATAAAATATAGGAATGACGTCTTTTTTTTGCGTGGTAAAATCATCAAATCAGGCCTCCCACCCCCACTGTTAGACTTGTACTGACTAAAATCCACGGTGTCCTTCAATAGCCCTTTATGTTCTGGGGTCACGGTGATGGAAATAATTCCCGCGACCCCGTCAGGCTTTGGCCCTCTGTGAGGGGGCCCCGTCATTTTGCTGACGCTCTTTAGGCGCGCGTGGAACACGACGCGCCGTCGACCCGGGCATGGTTCATGGTCGGACAGCGAGTTGTCCTTTACTCACTGTCCGCATGGTTCTCATCAGATACAGGTACCTCCCGAAACTTCTGTGTCCGGTGAGGACCTGCGTCATGCAGTAGGTAAGGACGCCATGACGTCTCTCCAGCCACTCCTCAAAGAGGGGTCTTACCGCCGTTATTGCGGCGTGCCCGAGGAATGACGTCTTAGCAAAAGTTTTTCAGCTTGATGAGCACTATTTGTTTATGTATAAAAATTTAAGATATGGAACACCTGAAATGGAAATCAAAACTATCACTAATTACACATTACAATGAAATTAGTATAGTGAGTATTTTATAATTATACAAATTATAAAATAACATAAGCTGGGATTTCTTCCACGCAGTAAAGGCGGGTAACAGTTTAGAACCGATTTTCGATGACGATGAATATTATTGTACTCTACTGGCCAAAAGCCATTATTTTTTTTGCCGGGCTCTTGGAGTTGGGTAGGTAATAGACTTTTCAGATCTTAGATTTTGACGATCCCGTTGTCGCTGGCATAAGCAACAGGATACGCGTACGAAGTCGCGGGCAGAAGCTAGTAATAATAATAATAATATAGCCTAAATTCGAAGCGATAGAGTAGCTGCCGTGGCGTGCATTGAGTTTTCAAATAGTGTCCTTCACTCTATTTGAAAACTCAATGTTTGATTACACAAATCGCTGAAGTTGGTTTACTGGTCATTTCTATACTGTGTCCCGTCAAGTTTAGTGATTTTATATCCTCGCATATAAAATTATTGTTTTGCTAGAGTTCAATTCATAAGATGTACATATTTCATTGTGTGTTACAATGATGTACGTATATATTTTTTTGGCTCTACTCTTTTCAGTGCATGGTGGAGTTACAAAATATGTGGATGAAAAAGGTAGGTGAAAGTGGAACATAATTTTTAATTTATTTTTGTAGGTACTTCCGATTTGATAGTAATAATAAGATATTCATTAGGGTGTATTTTGTGTCTTTCGTTTTGTATTTTATGGCTACATTTTTACATAGTCCATCATCATCTGCCTAGCCTTTCCCAACTATATTGAGGTCGGCTTCCAGTCGAACCAGATTCAGATGGATATCAGTATTTTACATGGAGCGACTGCCTGTCGGACCCCCACAACCCAGTGACTGGGTAATACCATACCCCATGGTATGACTGGTTGTCAGACTTTAGAGCTTCTGACTTAGATAACGACTGTCAAAGATCTACAAATGACAGCCGGGACCAACGGCTTTACGTGCTTTCCGAGGCACAGACCAACCTCGGCAAGCGTGGTTTAACCCGGAAGATCGGCCTGTGCGGCTGTAATTATTTAGCCACGAGCTCCTCTCCATTTTTTAATATTTTTTCAGGGTCCATAAAACACAAATGCAAATAAATGTCTGTATTTGTGTTGATTTAAATCACATGCGACTTTAATAGAACAGTTGCAGGACGTCGGATAGGCTTGAATGCGGTGTTCAGTGCTGCTGTGGGTGTACGAACTTTAGATCAAAACCTGTCGGGGGTTGCCATCACTATTTTGTTATCGGTACATGCTTCTTCTTATTCTTATGGTGTCGATGACAATCTACCTCTGACTCTGTCCAGAATTGCTACGAGTTTAGCGCTCTCCGAAACATCAACCAGCTCCTGTAACAGACAGTCTGCAGGGCACGCAGGGCATTTATGTATTTTATATTGATACTTCTGGTAGTCTCATGACTATCGGGCATGCGGGCAGCGAGTAAAGGGCAACTCGCTGTCCAACCATGGACCATGCCCGGGTCGACGGCGCTTTGTGTTCCTCGCGCGCCTCAAAGAACGTCAGCAAAATGACGGGGCGTCACAAAGGGCCAAAGCCTGCCGGGGACGCGGGACTTATTTCCATCACCGTGACCCCGGAACAGAAAGGGCTATTGAAGGACACCGTGGATTTTAGTCAGTACAAGTCTGACAGTCGCTTCCGCCCTACCCGGGGTGGGAGGACTCATTTGTTGATTTTACCATGATAAAAAAAGTCATCATCATCATCTCAGCCATAGGACGTCCACTGCTGAACATAGGCCTCCCCTTTTGATCTCCACATGTACCGGTTGGAAGCGACCTGCATCCAGCGTCTTCCGGCGACCTGCATAAGGTCGTCTGTCCACCTTGTTGGTGGACGTCCTACGCTACGCTTGCTAGTCCGTGGTCTCCACTCTAGCATTTTTCGACCCCATCGGCCATCTGCTCTGCGAGCAATATGGCCTGCCCAAAAAAAAAGTCACATGACTGTAATTTTACAAACTAAATGCCCGAAAAAGAATTATTTAAATTAATACATGATAATATCACCATTCCATATTTAACAAATAGCCGGAAGTTGTCAGTCAGGTTGAAAAAGAAACAAAGGTACGAAACCAAGAATATTTTAAATAATGTTTTATTTCTTTATTTCAGAACCAAAATGTGAAGATGAAAACGCAGTTTATAAACCGGTGACAAGTTTTTGTGAACCTACATGTGAAGACTGGAACAGTGGCTTTCCGTGCATAGATTTGCCCATGCCAGGACGTTGTGTGTGCAAGGATGGATTTGTTTTCAATGAAAATAATGAATGTGTGAAACCAGAGCACTGTCCAGGTATTTTTAGGGTTCCGTAGTCAACAAGGAACCTTTATAGTTTCGCCATGTTCGTCCGTCCGTCTGTTCGCAGCTTAGCTCAGAGTCCAAGAAATATTTTAAATAATGTTCTATTTCTTTATTTCAGAACTAAAATGTGAAGATGAAAACGCAGTTTATAAACCGGTGACAAGTTATTGTGAACCTACATGCGATGACTGGAACATGAGTCTTGTGTGCATAGATCTCGGCATGCCAGGACGTTGTGTGTGCAAGGATGGATTTGTTTTCAATGAAAATAATGAATGTGTGAAACCAGAGAACTGTCCAGGTATTTCTAAAGTTTCACAATGTGTACCTACGTACACACATTAAAAAAAGTTTGTTGTCACTAGCATTAAGCTGATGCTTTTTTTTTTAATTTTAAAAAAAACGTTTTAACTGTTTTATTTTTCAAAGATATTTTTCAACGAACGAAAAATTGAGCTGCGAGCAGGATTCAAACTTGCGTCTTCTGGATAGGTACTCCAGACGACTTAACCAATTAGGCCATCGCAACCACTAACACTCGCAGCTGAATTTCTCGTTCGCTTGTTTTTATGAACGCTGTTTACACGTTTCTTTGCGAAGACGCGACGCAGGCGTTATTGCATATAAAGATATAACATTATTTTATTTTGATTATACATTCTAAATCTATATTAAAAAAAAAAATTAAAAAACTTGATAGTAATTTAAAAAAAAAAACTATTTTTAAAAGTGATGGCACTTTCATTGATGAATAAATATATAAATGTGTATGTATTTCTTTGGCTTTACTCTGTTGAGGAAAAAGATAGCTGTAATATAATATAATATGTTTATATTTTATTTTATTTTTCTCTAACATTGTTATGTTCACAAAATTCGTAAATTGAAACTCAGAAAATAAGAAGTTTATTAAGATAGATATAATTTTTCGCTACTTTCACAGCAACAATTAGTTAATTTATTAAAGTGTATTTAGTACTTGTAAAAACAGATTTCAAGCACGCCTTTCGTCTTGTCTTCTCATGGTTGCATTTTAACTCGATCTTTATGTTTTTTTTTGTATTTGTGTTGCCTATTATTTTTTTAATCACACATGACTTTAATAACAGCAGGATGCGGGGGAGACTTGAATGCAGAGTTCAGCATATGCCCTCCTCTAGATATTTGTGTTCGGACATGTTCTTCACCTCCCATAATGTTATGTCCGCCAGCGTGTGCAAAACCGGGATGTGTGTGCAAGCCAGGATTTGTTTTTGAAAATGGAAAATGTATAAAACTGTCGGAATGTCCAGGTGATATTTATTTTTAATTTATCTCTCCGTCTTGCAATTTTTTTTTAACGTGTTATCATCAAATGATTCCTTCTGCCCTGGAAGGAGCAGAGGGGTCGGTCAGACTTGTACTGACTTAAATCCCGGTAGAATTTGGCCATATGGGCTCAGGCATACCATGCAGCTGCATGTACCCAGGCCGTTGTGTGTGCAAGGGTGGATTTGTTTTTAATAAAAACAATGAAAAATCCAGACAAGTATTTTTTATGTTCATGAACTGTACTATGCTACACTATGAACTGTACCCTAAGCACGAGTTTTCACTCTTTTACTTTACAGCGTCTTTCCAGTATATACAGCGTTTCTTGTATGAAAAAATGGAACAGCGCCTCTGGTGTGCGAAGACAGAACTAATTTTTTCCTTGAAAATTGTTAATTTGAAATTGTCAAAGTTCCAGTTTACTTTACGTCTCAAATACTGAAAACTCGTGCTAAGGGTACTGTACTGTAATATCATAATTTTCCCGCCCTTGTTCAAATTTGGGTTCCAAACAGCATGTATTTCTATGATACTTCTCTTTGCAAAAAGAAGTAGAGTTTGAAGTGGCATTGGGCAATCGCTCGTAGAACTGGTAACCGATGGGGGAGAAAAATTCTCGAGTGACGATTACGGATCGGAAGACGCCCACTAAGAGACTATAGGCAAGTGCTTTACCTATAGTTGCTTGTACCTGTGGACACAATTAATTCTGGGGAAAACATCACGGTAAAATATGATGACGATACGTCAAATCTGTCAACTATAGGGAAATGCCATTCCCATAAATTAACGGTGTCCACAGGTACAAGCGTCCATAGGTACAGCACTTGCCAACCGATATGGTTGCCCTACTGATATGTCTATCGACATTAATATTTATCCAGTCCTACATTTTCTTTTATTTAAATGACAACTTTTATACACATTATGGTTTCAAGTTGGTTAATGGTTTATTAATTCATTATTTATTTCTTTTTATGTTTCAGCCCCATGAGCGCTGTTTGGGATTCTCGAGACCAGTCTATTTCAGCAATTCATATTCAAGCTTTTCTAGTTTAACTGTAACTCTGTTGTGGTTCGCAACTGATAAAACTAAATTAATAATAGTAGAGTTTTGATGAATAAAATATTGTTTAGTATCAGAAGAATTGTTTTTTCTTTCTCCGACAAATAATCCTGTTTACCCATTTTTTTTTACGTGTTAAAATCATCAAATGAGACCGGCACCCCGGGCAGGGCGGGAGGTACTGTCAGACTTGTACTGACTAAAATCCACGGTGTCCTTCAGTAGCCCTTTATGTTCCGGGGTCACGGTAATAGAAATAAGTCCCGCGACCAATAAGTCCCGCGACCCCTGTTTACCCATAAGGTACAATAAAAGGAAGGCGTTATGAATCAAACAAATACTACTAATTTGTTGTTTGCAAAAGTTTTGCGTGGGAAGACAAATCGGTCCCTCCTACGCAGGTTTGTTATATGAAAAAATCGATAGGTCATGGTAAGAGTGTGTCGACGCACTATATTACTGCATTTGTTTAAAATTACACTCTTTCAAACCGAAGATCCTGGCAGCAATCTTGGCTGTCCACATTGTTCATTACCTTCTGAATATCTTCGATTAGAATTGTGTCCGTATAGTAGCGTATCATATTAGCCAGTACTTGTCATGGCGTGGAAATGGAGGAGCACAGAGGCCCCAGCAGATTCCTGCTGTTTCATCATTTCCATACAACATCGTAAATTCTTACGATGTTGTATGGAAAATGAAACAGCGCCTCTAGTGTATGAACGTGGAACTAATATTTCTTTATCCATCAATAACGTCAAAGTTTCCATTTGCATTAACCTTGTCGGATCATATCAAGCTTAAGAGTAGGCGTTTCGAAACGACACGCATTATCGAAGAAATGATCAATCGCTGTGGAGTTTCTCGCAACAGGATTTTCCTTTCACAAACGTTACATCGCACCAATAAAGCATCGATGGAACAAAACATCGTATAACCGAATTTTCGACTCACCGAATTCAATGTAATAAAAATTGAATCATCAACTTTCGAAAATAAATAGGGAACCCCTTCTTGTCAGGCGTATAGAAACAGTAACCCTAGCACGAGTTTTCACAATTTACAGAGACTTTCCAGTATTTAACAGCGCCTCTGGTGTGCGAAGAAGGAACTAATTTTTTCCTTGAAAATTGTAAATTTAAAATTGTCAAAGTTCCAGTTTACTTTACGTCTCAAATACTGAAAATTCGTGCTAAGTGTACAGAGGCCTTATCATGAATTTTCAGTTATTGTGACGTTAAGTAAACTGGACTTTTGACATTAATTTCAAGGAAAAAAATAGTTCCTTCTTCGTACACCAGAGGCGTTGTTTCATTTTCCACTCAAGAAACTCTGTAAATACTGGAAAGGCGTTGTAAAGTAAAATACTGAAACCTCGTAATATGGGCTCTGACATAGTTTACCATACCTTTCATCCTGAAAAACACTGTTCCAGGGGAAAACAACAAATAATCTTAATATAGATGGCGCTACGTATACAATCCGAATTAATTGTCAACTTGTAAATAAACGCGAGCGAAGCCGTGAGAAAAATATATAAAGAAACTAGTTTATAAATTGCACTAAAACAATCATTTTCTTTCATCAGAGGCAATGAAAGCCAAGATATATAAACAAGTTCCCTAAGCAAACTCAGAATTTAATATCCTGACTCTTTTAAAAATTTAAGAGTAGCTGCAGTTACTCAATTCCAACGAGTACTTATATTTCTTCAGAACGACTGTAAAGTGCAAAGTTATTGCCTTTCGGTTGATTACTTAAAAGCATTGTGTTACCCATTTTTCATACTTTGTCGATGAAAATTTAAGTTACGACTGATTTACGAAGTATTGTTTCGGTGTATGATGTTATATTACATTGCTGGTACAGCAATTTTTTCCATAAATTATACATAGTTCTGGACTAACCTATAAGCAAATGAAGCAATTTTGCTTAAGCCATCACGTCTCAAGAGGCACCATAAGCCGGAAGGAAAACACCAACACAGAAACCTGATTAAATTCTTCATAGGCTTAGTTAGTTCCGTAAAAAATATAATATTTTCAAGAACAAATTACTTTCCAACATAACACCTTTGCCATCACCAATTACTAGTTTACTGTAGATAGGGGGTACTATACCCCTGGATTGTTTATGGCAACAAGAAGTCATGATCCGGCACTGTGTGTAACATGCCACACCATACAATCAAAGCTTGAATTCCTGTAATTAAAATAAAAGAAGGTAAAATATCATACCTACATAGTTCTTTCGGAAACTCACCTTATTTCAGTCTCATTTTATACTACATATTTCCTTACCTTCTTAGAACCAACCCTTCAGGAACCCCATGACGCGTCTTTCATTTCACGTAGTTTTCTTCAAAATTGAAACCATCTGGATATTAAGTTCTAAAATTTCTTGATGACACCTCTACTCTTGGACAAAATTTCTCCAAAATTTTCCAAGTTATAAAAGTTTTAGCACCGAATAAACCAACTTCGTCGAACGTTAAGGCGTCAAATTGATATTTTAATATTCCCTTGTTGTCTGTTTGAATCAAATTTTAAAGTAATTTTCATATTCTTTAAGTTGGGTACTCGAGTACACAGTTATTCAGTGTCCCCTGTGCTGTTTATAAAAGTTTTGAAGGGGTGTAGTTAGCAAATTGGTTGTATATATTTGTGTACTTGGTACCTTTCTCATTCGCTCGGACTCTGCAAAATTACTAGTATAAGTTGACTGGCTTTCGTATCCTCTGTCTACGTCACTAACAAATTAATCAGGAATAACACTGATTGATTTCGGAGTGCCAAATTTTTCCGAGGCCAAGTATCTAGAGACCTACCTCGGTAAGCATCGCTTAACCCTGGAGATACGAGTATCTATCTTTGTGGCTGTTATGTACCTACTATTTGGCCAGGTGCTCTACGATCGTGTGGATTTTAAAACATACTAACATAAAATATTAAAGAGAAGTGGGTTCGATCCAGTAAATATTTTATAGCTTTTAATGGATATCCGCCGATTTTGTAAATATAATTGTACGGTAAGAGGAATAATTAAGATATCAATAATTATCTATTATTATAATAACTAGCTTCTGCCCGCGACTTCGTACGCGTATCCTGTTGATTATGCCAGCGACAACGGGATCGCAACATCAAGACTGAAAAGTCTAATGACCCAACTCCAAGAGCCGGCAAAAAAATAATGGCTTTGGCCAGTAGCGTAGGTAGAGTACACTACTATATTCGTCATCGAAATCGGTCCTAAAACTGTTACCGCCTTTACTGCGTGGAGAAAAGGACAATCCAGCTTATGTTATTTTATAATTTGTATAATTATAAAATATTTCACTACTCATACTATTTTCCTGTATAGGTGGAGGCCCGCATTTGATGATTTTTTTTTAACCACGCAAAAAAAGAAGACGTCATTCCTATGTAGATGGTCCTCTGGAAGGTTCACATTAGTGTTCAGATCTTAAATTCTATACGTCACGAGAGTGCTCTCAGGCTGAACAAATTTGCTAAGACGTCATTCCTGTACAGTTATAGTGTAGCTGGGCTCTTGGAGTTCCACATTTTAGGTGTTCCAGATCTTCAATTTTATACGTCAACAGAGACTGCTAATCAGGGGCTGACAACTTTACTAAGACGTCTTCCTTGTACAGGGTTATAGTGTTAGCTGGGCTCTTGGCGTTCCACATTGGGTGTGTTGTTCCAGATCTCAATTTTATACGTCAACAGCGAGTTGCTAATATCAAGTGAACAACTTTGCTTAGGAAGTAAACAGTACATGTTATAGTTGGCTGGGCTCTTGGAGTTCCACATCAGGTGTTCCAGATCTTCAATTTTATTCTCTCAACAGAAAATGCTCATTCACTGGAAACTTTTTTGTAGCGACCATTTGTATCTCTTAAGTTTAGCTGGCGGTTGCGGTTTTTAAATGCGCAGGTGTTCAAATTACCGGAATAATTATAGCCTATGTTTTGACCAGCTTTAATACTATACAACAAAAAAAAGAATCATTCAAATCCGTCCAGTACTTTTGGGTTTATCCGGAACATAACATACAGGACAAAGATAAACAGTACAAACAAGACAAAAAATTCTAAAAAAACAACTATTTGTGGCTCGTATCGTTATACATCAACATCCCAAGTTTTTAAAAAATATTCAATGTACAGTTTGACTGTCCTACGTATTTTATTAATGTATAGATTACCGAAAGTCGAGGTTAAAGTGATTAATTAATCCACATTTGTCGGTTATTATTAATAATTTGACCCTAGTAGTGATAAATGTAATAAGTAAACTTCCTTCACAGGAGCAAGTCGACGGAGCCCGCTCCGCGGGGCTCCTACTTCTGCGTGGTTAAAAAAAAATAACCTCGAAGAGGATGGCGGGGTCTTTCAGACCCCGCCATCCTCTTCTAACCTAAATTGTCCGAGTCGGGGTGCCAGCAAGTCCCGAGGTTAGGCCTAGTTCTAACCGGCTAAACCTAGGTGTAACCGACCACATGCGGTTAAACCTACGTGTATCATACTTATCTTCAGTTAGCACTAGGTTTAGCCGTTTAGTTTTATTAATTTTATCACTTTTACCAATATGTGTCGTGAAATTATTAATAATTACTACTAAAAGTAATAAAGTTCGATCGTTTATTCACATTTACCCAAAACATGTGGTTATTATAATAATTTTGTAAAATTATTAATAATTTTCAATTAATCACATTTACCGTAACATATACACAAGACCATTAATAAAGCTTACCAGATACATTTTTTATTCTGTGGAACTGGCGATGAGTGCTTTCGTTATTTATAGAAGATGTACGAACCGATTACGACATGAGTGAAAATTTTAAAGAAAAATCTTACTCCTAACCTAATTTTACTTTCACTAAGTATTACTTCTAATAATTTAATATTGCAAATGTGGAAATGAGTGATACACTATTGTTAATATAACCTGGATTAACACAAGCAGATTTTTTTACAGCGGTATGATGTTCCTGTGGGATAATTAACCGAACTTAAAACGGCAACGCCGCGGGCTTGAGCTATAGTTAATTATAAACTAAAGTTTAAAGACAAAGTAGTGTAGATTACCCTACCGAGGTATTCCCTGAGTCCCTAAACATTGCCTTGTCTTCGATAGTGAAGCCTTCCACTCTAACCAGTTGCGCTGAATAATTTACACGAAAACGACTTCGTTCCGACCTCTGTAATGTAATAAAGTAGATAAGAGACCTTGAAGTTTGGGTTTGTTTTGGTGATTTTTGCTTAGAAATAGACAAATCTTAGGGCTCATTTTTCCATTTTGTAAGTGCTCCCCATTTTTTGGCATGCTGTAGTGTCCCCTATTTTTCGCCAATTTGTAAGTGCCCATTGAGGCCAATTTGAAAGTAATCATTTTGATTTTGATATAATAAACACGGTCGTAGAGGGTTACGTTTACATTACACAAGTTAACAAGTTGCAGGTTGGTAGTTTGAATTTGTAGATATGTACTGTTTTTTTTTTCAATTCAAGGGACTGTATGTATACAAATGTGACTTGTATGCAGGTACTGTGTAATGGTAACAACGGCTTAATATCTTAGATGTCCGTTGCATGGGTTTTTCTCAATACATAATTAATTATTAGATTTAACCTGCATCTTCGATTGAATATCAACTACTCAGTATAAAAATACTTAGAACAAAAAATATGTTTGCAGAAACTAAAACATTTATTGTTGCCACACAAATTGACTGGCCTGTTGGTCTAGTGGTTAGTGGACCCTGACTGCTATGCCGGGGGTCGTGGGTTCGATTCCCACCCAAGACAATGTTTGTGTGATGAGCATGATCATTTGTTCTGTGTCTGGGTGTAATTTATCTATAATATATAGGTATGTATTTAAAAATATATATAAGTATGTTATCAGTTGTCTAGTACCCATAACACAAGCTCTGCTTAGCTTGAGACTATACGGCGTTGTGTGACAGTTGTGGAATAAAAAAAAATATAATGATAATAAAAATCTTCTTTACAGTAAATCAAAAAAAAAAACTACGTTTACTTACGTCACCAGGTATCAAATGGAAGAAGAAAAATTGCAGAATGTCTACGTCTCGTTTATAAGCGAACAATCTCTGCATTGTGAATGGAAGTTTTTGTGGGAGCCATAAATCAATCCGAGGCGAAAAGATTCCCCTAAACTTTTTGTTAGTTTCCATGTACAGATATGGGAAGCGAGGTTATTTAAAAGGGTCATATGGTAAGTTTTTCTTTTTTCATAGAGAAAATTAGTTATATGATAGCATGATCACAAAGTTTTTAAATATCTTGTTTTGTTAATACTGTTTTAGATCACAAGTGTTTCAACAATGCATCATAGAAACCCCATCTTAAAAATACATATTAAACGCCTCTAATTTTCATTCAAAAAAACAGGAGGTGTCTCAACAAAAATAAGACATCCTGAGCATTATATTATGTATTTGAAGAAAAATGGAGAAGGTATTTATCTTGGCTGTTCTTACATTTCAAAAAGAGTAAAGGTCGGAATATAATGACAAAGTTTATAGCGGATCAGATAGGAATTAAAACATAATAATAACCAGCAGGGGATTGGATCAAGGGATTCTAATGGGAATAAATCTATTTGAGAAAGGTTAGAGCTCCGAGTTCCCAGAAATCTGTGGAGATTATGTAGTAATAGGCCGTGTTTTCCGAATTCCGGTATGTTAAACATATTCAAGAAGACTACGGCCCGAAGGCATGTTTTTTCAATAAAATTCAAGATTTTTTTATATAAACTTGATTATTCTACATTTCTTAAGGAATGCGCTATTTATTTTTCAGCATGCCATGCTATGCAGTATGTATGCATAAATAGAATGAATTTTACAGTTTCTTAAGGGGCAGATGGCGCCTGAGATACCATACTTACTGTATTAAAATGGTTTATTGCCAATCTATTTGGATCCATGATTTTTAAAAACTATAATAAATATTTGAAGAATATGTACCCAATTGAAAAAACATAACATAACGTTTTTAAGACGAGCTGCAAAAACATAATTTAAAATGATTATCATAGCATAAGTACGACAAAAGAAATGTAGAAAATGGTCTCACACACTGAGATCTCATAAAAAAGTAAGTCTTATTTGAGTCCGCTTTGTCTGTACTTGGATAACGCCGACCGTCAACGAAGTAACGTTCGATTAATCAATCTTATTAGTTCTTCCTAAAACTCTAACTAAATAATTGGTTACGATAAATGTTATTCTACGAACTGTAATTGGTTTTCGTCTTATTTGTTTGTTCGTCGTTGATTTTTCTTTTATTTCTTTGTTTGATTATTTCTCTCTGAGCGGTAGTTTTGTTTGTGTTGGTCTCTTTTGTGATTTACGGATCGTCTATGGCCGGAGGAACTGTCTGAGGTCTTAATTTGATTTTCAGATGCTCGTTCTGAGTGATCGAGTTATTTTTTTTCTTGGATTTTTCGTGGATTTGATCTTTTATAATCTAATAAAAGGATTTTTTGAGTTATAAGAGAAGATGTTACTTTCTTAGTAATTGATTATCATTTCCTATTTTTGTTTTTTGGTTAATAAAGCTAATCTAATCTCTATTTTCAAAATACAGCCTATCAAGGATATTAGGTCGTAATTGGATTAAGGGAAGTTTTTCCCTTTGGTTTTTCCGTAAAAAATACTGGTATTCATCTATTTATTATTTCGATCAAAGACAGTTTAAATATTGGATATTTAATGAAATTATATTTCAACCAATTTGCCCAATAAAGAGAATTTAATATGTACCGTTCTGATTACAGGATAATGACAGCAAATAGATTTTGTAGATTAATAACGAGAAAGTTGGTAGGTACCTAATAATTATTTATTGTAGAGAACAATACGAATAACTGAGTTAATTACTTTTTTGTCATTAGAAATGTCAATATTTGTAGTTTATTTGGGGGTTCAGAAATAACTGTGTGATTGGAAAAGTCGGAGCCTGTTTTATGGGGACGACAATGGCACCTAGATCTTGCCAAAATTGGTTAATTCAGCTGGAATCAGATTTCGGGGTTATTTGATACCTACTGCCATTCTGAGGTAAAAAGGGCGACGCAAAAAAAATAACGTAGTAGTTGCAGCATCATAAAAAGATACCGAAAATATTAATCTTATTCCAATACTGATGACATTTAAATAATGCTTATTCTATCAACTTGTATTTATGCACAACTGCACAAAAATCAATGGAAATAATATCTGTTTTAGAATTGACGAAAGGTGGAGTAGACAGGTTCTCGTATCAAGACAGTTAAAAGTGACAGATAGACCTTGCAAAACTAGTGCGTAGACACGAATAACGGATGTTATGATCAAGTATAAAAAAAATAACTTCAAGGTAATATTGGATTTATTTCCCTCATAGTATAATTTAATAACCCTTATATTATTTTTAAATACAATGATAAGTTAGCTGGTCAGTCTTGAAAATCCCTCGTAATTATCTCAGAGTCATAAAACTTGCTTTTTCAATTCTTTCTCTTGAAAACCCCAAGTTCCTCGAATTCCTTCTTCGAAGTTTGCAACGAAAATTTTCCTGTAAATTAAACAAAAGGTTCCGTTATGAGAACAATCTTTGTTAAAGTTTTTAAGGTTCCGTATGTTAAAGGTTCATTGTAATGTGGGATTTTAAATTCATTGACGTGTCATGTCCTAACCAAAGTGAATCATCGCTCACATATGCGATCGTAGCGGTCTCCAAACGAATTCCATCAAACATCTGCTTCTATTATGACGTGGTTTCAAGTTATTGACCAAGGTCCTAAAGATTCGATTTTCATTATTATTGTTATGGTTAGTCTTTAATCTTACTAAGATTTAATTTTAGTTTTAAACAACAATCGCAATCAAATGAAATCAGAAAAGGTTTTATGTTAATGAACCTTTATACTACACCTGCTTGGAAAGTACCTTGTTACTTTATCAATTTACGGTAGAAAGTACGTCATTGCATATCGACCAAATATGCGGGGAGAAAACGCATCTGAGCGGGAGAGAAAAGTGTATGAAAATCCATTTCTAACGTGTTTTTTCTTTTTTAATTTTGGGTAAGACTATGCGCCCGGTAACCTAATATAAAAAGCCAAAAAGTTTTTACAGTGAGTTTTATCTCCAAGTTCGCAAATGACACTGGCCACTAGCTGTGTGTTGGCTGGTGTCGGGCTGGCAGTGGCGACCCTGCGGCGGCAGGATAAACAATTTGAAAAAGAACATGTGAAAATTGCAGACGCCATTGGCGCCATTTTTCCAATTTTGTGTTGTTTGAGGATTCAGTTTTCGTAGAAAGTAATTTATTTTCCTCGTAGGTGTAGTATAAAGCACTATTTATCACTCGAGAGAAAGTGCGATTCCCGATCTCGGGTATTTTAAAGTTCCTCGCTACGCCTCGTCCTTTAAACGATACCCTCGATGGTAATCGGTCACTTTCTCCTCTCGGTGAACAATGTACTATTTTTAATCAAACAGATGAAGAAAACTTTGATGTTGCAATACCAACTCTAAACGAGCCAGCCAGTAACCACTGCCATTAATTTTATTGTTGTTACAACAATACTAATTACAAGGTCGTTTTCATAATGTTTTCCGACATTTCCACGACAAGGCCTCTTACATAATTTTCCATCTTAACCGGAAAGTGAAGCTATCAAAACAATTTTGAAGCAAAAACTTTTGAGAAAATTAAAATTTTGCTTGTAACAGCAATAAAAATTCTTTGGAATGATTAAATTAAACGTTGAAACAAAAACGGTCATCTGTACCCCTAGCACGAGTTTTCACTATTTTACTTTACGAAAACTTTCCAGTATTTACAGCGTTTCTTGTATGAAAAATTGGAACAGCGCCTCTGGTGTGCGAAGAAGGAACTATTTTTTCCATTGAAAATTGTCAATTTGAAATTGTCAAAGTTGCAGTTTACTTTACGTCTCTAATACTGAAGACTCGTGCTGACGGTACAGGTGTAATTTTATGAAGATTAGTTAGAATTTGTTCTATTTTGTGAATGACAGAGATTCAAATATTATCATATCAAATTGATGATAGGATAGATTTATTTCATTTTCTCTGTCTAATGTGCATATTTGTGAATAGTTTTTCTCGAGCTATATTGCGACCACAAAAATCAGCAGATTACCCAGCGAGGCAGCCATTTTTCTTTCTAATTTAAGGCAAAGTTTTTTACTACATAACTGCTGTTATCTATATATATAAAATGAAACCCGTTTTCCGTTGTCACGACATAACATGAAAACGGCTGGACCGATTCGGATAATTATTTTTTTTGTTGTGTTGTAACCATCGGGACGGGTTTTAGAACCGGGTCCTCCACGACGACGGGACGGGCCGCTTAGTTAAAAATAAAGATGTGTTGTTTAAATAAATAGTTCTAAATATACTTACAGCAATCACAGGCAGAACAACAGACGCTCAAACCTTCGTGGAACCACATAACCAGTTCTGCAGTCGCAAACATGTTGTACCGACAGCCGCTGAAGCAAGTCTTATTGACCTCCTTGTAGTCAGAGCAGGATCTGCCGCCAGTGGTTGCCGCAGCCCGAAGTAGCATGTTGTCTCCATTGCAGCTGGCTGTAATATTGAAGTTTACGTTAAAAAGAATAAACTCGAAGAAAAAAGGAACGATAGTGCTGAATGGGCAAGTATAACGTCAAATGAATAGGTGGATCAGACAAGATTATATAGGAGTACACGGTATTGTAGCGCGTTTTGGGGTAAACAGGGTTTAGAAAAATCGAAAAATAATAGAAGGTAAAAAGAGACGATTTTCCTTGACGGAATTATGACCTTGAACAAGTAGGTGGATAGTGGCTGATATAGGCTCATTGCCTATTTCTTGAGAATTATGCATAACTAGCAAAACGTGGGTATACTACATATATTAATACATTTTTGCCTGTTTCCATACTGTTTGTTGAAAAAACCGTTAGTATGATTCATTCATTATCATCGACATTTCACTCCATCACCGGCTACTGCCATCTGACTGTTACCGGCCACCTTGCGAAGGTCGTTGCGCCACCTTGCCTGAGGAGAAGACGTCCACCCTACGTTTGCCGTATCCTGGTCTCCACTCGAGAACATGTCTACCCCAACGGTCATCGTTCCTACTACCTACGACTAATATGACCGACTCATTGGTACTTCAGCTTGTTTAGTTTATTTACTACTCATGTTTATTTTATTCAAATGCGTACATGAGGTATGATTAACTTGTATTTTCATTTAGGTTATATTACTAATTAAAATCTGTGGTTTGGTTTATAATAGGTATTGCCTAAATGACAACAATACAATTTAATTAACGTCATTCTTACGTGTTACTGCGGTTTTATTAACTGTTACAGCACCTTATGTCTTTATTTGTTGTGTAGTGACGTAAATTGACTATTAAAATACAGTATCAACTGCTATTAGACACTCTAAGACACTTTGAATTGGCAAAGAATGTGCGTTTACGTCTCTCTCAACAAGTTCAGACGATTGGTCTCGGAGATAGGGGACGCATTAATAAACCCTACTTAGTAGTTTCTTTTCATTTCTTCTAAGAAATTGAAGCTTTCTTCTATTATTTTTTTGTTTCAAATTAGTCTATTCAGTTTTCATTAGTTATAAAAATATAATTATAATTTAACTTTTCAAAATCATTTTCATAAAATGTTGGTATACCTATCATAGCCTGCAGACCAACACTTAGTTTATATTTTTGTTTCATTACTATATGATTGTTTGCGTTGGGTTCTTATATAAATAAATAAATACGTATGCGTATTTTATTATGTTACTGATACTGCTAGCCTACTTCAGCCCAGGGCAGGGCAGAGGCCTCCCTTTGATTTCCAGTTTTCACGATCCAGGGCCAAGTTAGACCACTGGTCGTTGATTTATCCTGGTCGTTGCGCCATCTTCTAAGGCTTCACAAAGTGAGTATTTTGGCCCACGGCTCATTGGGCATGTCGCATACCTACCGTTTGCGGCAAACGTGGCCGGCCCAAGCCCATTTTCAAAAATAGTTCTACTATATCTACCTACCTATGTCTCAACTTACCTAGCTACTTAGAAAACTTACGTATGAACCCGCAGCCACAGACCACAAACTTGACTCACTTGTTAGTTACAAACAACAGGTTACTACGGACTTTGGTCGGCTCTAAGCAACAAACTTATTCCACCTAGAGCCCGTTTAATATGTACCAATCGATTCCTATTGTCTCAATTTCTTTGATAAGTACTGTGAAGGTTTTGTTTCACAATAAAATATTTAAAGTTACAGGCTGGAGTAATAGTACTACTGGCTGTTCCTGCCGCTCAAATAAGATTTAAAATATTGAGGAAAGAATAAGTTAAAACAAATAAGTGTGGCACTCGAGGACTGCCGCGATAAAGCTATTGCATTGCATTTTTTATCAACTTATGCATTTTTTTAGGCTGTGGTGTCACGTCAATCATGTAAAACATCGAGAAAAAGAAATGCCGAAGTCTGCCGAATTGAAACGACGTTAGACGATGCGGGGTGGTTAAAGTTAAAAGTTTACAGCCTTACTACAAAAACTTAAAAATCTGTTGATTACTTGTCTAATAAAAGTGTGACTGCAAAACGGACCTTATTTCAACGTCATAATCTGACATTTTTTACGCAAGTGTTAAACAGACGTTTAAAAGTTTTTGTGGTACGGCGTTTAGAGTTTTGGTAGATAATTATACAAATCTAAAAAGTTGCCAC
Organism: Agrotis ipsilon; assembly: GCA_028554685.1. NCBI lineage: Eukaryota > Metazoa > Arthropoda > Insecta > Lepidoptera > Noctuidae > Agrotis > Agrotis ipsilon. The sequence continues at coordinate 2,804,920 of CM052961.1, read as the reverse complement.
CAAGTATCTATCTCGTCTTTGTACGACCATGTAAATCAGCAGCATTCTGTTGAATATCCTGTGTCTTTAGATATTTATGCATGGTCCTGAGTGCACACTTTCCGGTCTACACCGGTAAGTGGCTGCGAACCGGAAAGTGACTTCCCCACAGCAAATAGGAAGTACCCGTATATTGACATTAATAACTATAACAATATCTTGATAAACTATAAAAACAATAAGTGAAGTAGATTTCTGAAAACTCAAAAACTATAAACTGCTGCGCTGCGTGTAATGGATTTGATTACTTGCCCAGTTGACATTAAATAACATTTGAATTTTCTTCCCTTCTGCATTTGCTAATTGTATTGTGCTACTTGTCAAATTGACCGACAAGTATGAATGTTGATGGATGGAGAGGAAGACGAAGGCCAAAGAAAAGATGGATGGATTGTCTAAGAAATGATGTGAATAAAAAAGGAGTAAATGATACTGTGACGTCTGATAGGGGAGAATGGAAGAAAAAACATGTTACGCCGACTCCAAGTAAAATGGGATAAGGACAGGAAGATGATGACTTGTCACATTGAGCGCTCTCACTTTAGATGAAATCCGTCTATTCTGACACGTTCAGCATCGGATCAGGTGTCGAAAATAGCATTGCTATAGTCTGCGATTTAACAGGTTTATTTGAACGTTATTAAATGCTACCATTTGCTTTTTGTTTATTATCCCAATCGTGAATGAGATAATGCACAATTCCATTAGATACTCAATATCTCGTTTTTAAAACGATCAAAATAACCCTATAAAACAATTCAACCGTTTGAATAATCCAACTATCTGTATTGAATTATCTAAAATATCCGACTTACGGCAGTCCATCTTCGGTATGCAAGTTCCATTAGCGTCACGAACCATGCCGTCTATGCACACACATTCCGGTTTGCACAGAGAAGTGCCCCCTCCGCAACGGATCGGGTGTCCCAGGTCGTCACACGTCTTCGGACCGCAGTGTGCACACTCCACGTTTACTTCGTTTTCTTTGCATACTTCCCTTTTGACGACTGGAAAGAAATATGAGTTTTAAATGTGATTTGTTGCGGTTTATTTTCATGTAGCTGTTGCTGTTGCCATCGGTTTCGCTTTGCACTCAAAAAATATCTCACAGGAATTATAACACTAGGATAAACTGTATCTAATGTGTTAATCTTGATTATGTATTTCATGAACTGTAGGGTAGGATAATTTATATTCAGCCGCATTTTTTGCCTTTCTTATTATTATTGGTACATTTCTTAAAATTTTTGGTTCTAAAACATGACATGACAACGCGTTTCATGGTCTAATCACTAGTTTTTGTGTTTTATGAAGTAAAGTAATCGAGACTTTGTCGTTAATTTATTGGATGAAATTAGTTCAGGTCCAGTTCAAAACCAGCGTCGAGCACTAGCTGCTCGACAATTTGCTGAACTGGATCTATTTGGCGTAGCCGTTGGACACACAATGTTATAATTATTTGGTATTTCGTTGTTGTTTTTAACTAATAATTTATTCTTTTACTATCTTTTTTTTTCTTCTTTTATTTGTTTAGTTGTGTGTACCGGTTACCAAAATAAACGTTTTTCTTTCTTTAGTTCCTCGTTCGTACACATGAGTCGCTTTTTCATTTTTCATACAATTTACACTGCAATACTTCAAGTATGATGAATGGCCAAATACTTAAAACTAGGGTTTACGATGAAATATAATATTATTTTGTATGTAATTATGAGAACCAAACATTCAGCCCTAGGAGAGAAAACTTGGCCGCCATTGTTATTAACGATATTAATTGATTGGTAGCCAGGGAACGCGAAGTTTCGAACTATATTTCATAATTATGTACTTTACTTTTGCGTTGAATAAAATTCAAAATATGTTAACTGGCTCGGGCTTGAAGTTTGTTTTAATTTTGTAATAACGACTTTAATAGTTAAAGTGTTAAGGTTATCTTTATTTCTTCTTCTTCTTATTCAGAAAACTTACAGCTTAAAATTTCAAGAATTTGAAGGAAATTTACATGGTACTGCGAAAAACAATTGATACACTTTATTTAAGAAATGACTTCTGGGATTGAACAACAAACTTTTAGGAAAAAATTGAGAATTTAATAAGATCTGGAACACCTGTTACTCATGCAGCATACTCGTAGCATAGCATATTCAGCATATAATATTTGAACTGCTAGGATACAATTATTTGGGATCGCGGGACTTATCGGAGTCACGGGACTTATCTCATTACCATGACCCTGGAACGTAAAGGGCTATTGAAGGACAACGTAGATTTTAGTCGGTTCAAGTCTGACAGTCCCTCCTGCCCTGCCATAGGTGGGATGAATCATTTGATGATTTTACCACGATAAAAAAAGGATACAATTATTCACTTAGTGAAAGGCCACGTTTGTCCAGTTTTGTTACATCCGCATCTGGTTTTTTTGGGTTTAGAAATGCCAGTTTCTACACGATGTTTTCTTTCACCGTATTGCTTTTACTGATGATAAAATAAAAATAACCAACAGTTTTGTAGGTAAAATTGAATAAAACACTGCGTTTACACGGTACAAATCGAATCGATTTAGTTATGCTCGAATGCTTCCTCCACTGGCATTGTGGAAACCAGTGATCCGATATCTCTTGGAAGTTTGCTTTTCGTACGATTGCACTACTATTTCTATATAGAAGTGATTTTGAACCGATTTTAAAAAAAGGAGGTTATTTTTTTTATAGGAAAACAAGTAGTTAAATTGCTGATTCGTAAAGAATATGTTTTTTAAGGAAATGATAATTATAATGAATACTGACTTCTCCGACAGCTTTGTTAGATTCTTCAATAGCATATAATTGTATTAACGGTGCTATGCCATGTATTAAAGATAGGAGTGGAGAAAGTAGTGAAGGAGGAGGAGGAATGCGTGAGGGAAAGGACGACCTCCACCTCACGACCCAGCCTCCACGGCAGATAGCCAGGGCATCGGTCGTCGCGAAGTGATTTCCGGCTAACGTAGGCGCGGCTTAGGACGGCGAGTAATGGGTTGCTCTGATCATGGACCAAACCCGGGTAGACTGCGCGTCGTGTTCCATGCGCGTCTCCATCGACAAAATTGTCGTGAAAATCCGCCATCCTAGTAAGTAAATACGGTTCCATGCGGACAACCTTCCCCAAAATATATTGAACACTTCTCTAAAAACCGCATTAAAATCGGTTCAGTCAAACGTGATTTTCGTTGACAAACATACATACAAACATACCGGTCAAATTGAGAAGTTATTCCTTTCTTGTAGATACATAAAAGATTGCTTTCTATTAGAATTTATTTCGAAAATTTTCTCGGATTACTAACGGTCAGATTAACATAAGTATGTGTATCAAAATATTTGATTCGGAAACCGTGCATACCGCTAACATACGTGTTCCTCATAAAATGCAACGGGGAAAATTTGTTACGACATATTGCAGATATCTTACGTACTTTTGTCAGAAAATATCTTGGTACATAATTGGTACGGTACTGCGGGAGAAAAAAACATTCCAATAGTACCTTAATGGAACTACTGGGAAACGGAAAAATATAGATTTAATTCTGTTAAACAATTTTCTATTCTCCCATATGCATTATTAGTCTAGTAATTACTAACATATAGACGGCATGGCAGTGCTTGAGCGATCAACTGCTGCACAGCATGTCGCAGGTTCGATTCAAGCACGAAACTATTATTTGTGTAACCTACAAATAAGAAGTTCTGGATCTGGGTGTTTGTGTATGTTTGTAAACGCACCCAAGATACAGGAGAAATTCTTACTGTAGACACCGTTTTAAAAAAAATCTCCTCAGCATTAGATTCTCGGTTCGATGCTCGGTAGTGTAATCAGGTTATTGGATAAGTACCTTTTTATACTACGACGGCATGAGTATTTTTTAGCAGGTTTCTAACAATTTCCGATTCCGATACTAGGTACAATAGTTTTAAAAGAACCGCTATGTAATTTGTATAATAAGTGATCAATAATAGATCGTCATCCGCTCCATTTTAAAAGCGCCACTTATAAACCCGCGTATAGACTACCGGCGTTTTACCCGTTAATTTGTAACGTTTAAAATTCCAATTATTTCCTAGGGTTTTTCGAATGATAGCATAAACATAAGGATAAATAATCCGACATACTTCCCACAGCTGGGACACAGTGGACTATAAATCCATCACGCCTTCTCAGTGTGGACCGGTACATGTCACATGTCTTCGACTTGCCGGTTTCCTTACGATGTTTTCCTTCACTGTTTTGAGAGCAGTAGTAGTAGTAGCACCTGGACTGTATCAAACCCACATCCTAACCACTGATCATATCAATCACATTCAGAATGATAAGTCACACAATATTTTACGAGTCAAGTTTCGAAAACAATCCGAAAAGAACACATTTAAACTCCATGCTACAAAATTAATGTATAAACAAAAGAACAATTTCTCACGTAGAAACAAGACATATAAATAACAAACATACATACCTGCACTATGAATAAAATATACCCAATAAGTGATCACAAGAACTATTACGAACAACTTAGACATTTTGACAAACGTCTACTAAAGTGAACGTACACAACTAAAGTGATATTTCAAAACAACTATTGTTCCAATTCAACTCCAGACTCTTGACATTCAAAGTTTTTCCTTTTGAATGAGTAATTCACCACATCACACAACTTGTACCACCACCACTTTTAGTTTGCAGTTCAACGGTGGCGCTGTTGGTCAAGAAAAAGAGCAACAATACTTCAAACTTGGTACTTTCATTTTAGTTTCAATTTTTTCCGTCTGCATTAAATAAGTTGGTTGAATTATAACGTCATTTTTCCCTTGATGTTTCAAGTTCGATTGCAATTTGTAATTAATTTCTTAATAGTTGTTGTGAATGAAATCGTCGTCAATTTGACGCGGTCATTGTTTGTTTTAAAAGGAAAATATAGTTTAAATCACGTGATTTTCGCTCATCTCTTGTTTTGCTAACTTTTTTCCTTGTGATGCCTTTTCCTACGGCCACTGATAAGAGCGTGGTATTTGTCGGATTATCTTTTAGAGTATAAGCACGTAAGTCCAGTAAATCTTTTCTTGCTAATGGCTTGGAATTCACAGAATAGTTGGACAGATAGGATTTCCCCCTAACTTATAAAAAAATCACTTTTATAAACCACTGAAGGCAAAATGAAACCGAAAGTATGACATGTTACCTATGTTTAAGTTTAATGTAGTCGATTGCAAGCCTATTTCCATCAACGGGAAATTTATACAAAAAAACCCAATAGCACTTTACTTGATCAGAGAATTCAAACGACGATCTTATACTCGGAAGTTAAGTTTACGACCACAAAACCTACGAGATAGTTATTTTTTTTGCAGCTTTTCGACAATTTTTGACATGACGTCACTGCGGCTTTGGGACGATATATGACAAGTGAAGGGTGGTTCTTAGTCAGTCAAGTATGACAGTGACTCCGCTCCATCCAGAGCGGGATGACTCATTCGATTTTTCTAATCGTTTTTTTTATTACATCGTCAAATGAGTAACGGAACACAGGGCAGGACGGGAGGGACTCGCACTGACTAGTTCACGGTGATACTTCAATAGACCCGTTACTTTTCAGGGTCGCGGTTACCAAATAAAACAGTCCCGCGAAGGACTCATTAGATGAATATGATTTCTGCACTCAAAAAGAAAGCCTTAATATTGAGGAATAGATTTCAAATTCGAATGAAACGGTCACACTTCAATAGTGATGTGAAAATCGTATAACAAAATATGCAAATGCTATTCAAAATCGGATATAAATATTCGCCTGTGGCAAAATATGAAATCCTGAATTGTCCACTGACAAAATATCTTTGGGCAAAGACATTTTTCCCCCTCAATTTTTCCTATTGTCTCAATTTACTATTCGCGTCTATCGGATTTACTTTCAAAAGCCTCTTATCCCGTTTCATGCTTGTCTATAGTTTTTTGCAAGGTATACGAATTGTTTGGGGGCTTATAACGAATCATGTTTTGGTATTCTCGACGGTGAATTTGATCTAAATTTGATATTCCATGCTGATGAAGACATTTCACAAAATGAGAATAAAAAAAAAACATTTGAAATTATTTTCGAAATTGAAATATTTATATTATTTGTTACATTATATTTAGTATTTTTATTAAAAAACGTTGCCCCATTGTTGTCATAAGTCGTTGCTTCCTTCACAATATTATTATTCTAATCACATTAACAAACAGTTAAATCTTATAACAACACTAAGTTCGTTCAAACAGGAATTCACCTTCTTTCATTATATGCCAAATTTCAATGCCGGAGGAATTCTTCGGTCCACTTTATTTGTCGTTGACTGAACTAATAGGCCATACAAGTATTTGTTCGGTGCGAGAATAGAAGCCACGATACGCAGCGGATCGGCCAATGGCTCAGCCATTGCTCCTAATAAATACCATTTATTTCTTTTCAGTCATCGGTGTTTGAAGATATAAATGAGGACATCGCTATCGAGGTCGACCGCGGCGGAAGTGTTGTGACGATCTATCTGGTCATGTTCGCGGGACTGATATGCCCAGGAATAGCCCAAAATAGAGGAGAGGTTTGGAAGGAAAGGAGGTTCTTTGCCTAGCAGTGGGACACAAACAAGGCTATTAAAAAAATATTCGTGGAGGGAGCACAACTGTTCAATGATTTACCAGAAGACTAAAAGAAATGTGATAATATCAACTTATTTAAACATAAATTAAAAAACCACTTAAGCAACAACAATATAATGTCGCCATAGCCCCAGAGGCAAATATTATGTTAAAGAAATAACTTTCTCATTGTAAGTGAACTTTATGTTTTTATGAGAAATAAATGTCTTTAAACCTAATGTGTAAAAAGTGTTTCATTGGAAACCTACACGCTCTTCTTTATCGCACATTGCTCACTAATGTATAACTTACTTTATTGATTTCAGTTTACTCTAGTCAATTCGTACGTGAGTTTAACATAAATAATTATAAGATTATTCATTGACTACAGTGTAATTATTAAATACTGCTTGCATTTGTGAAGAAATTATTTTCGATAAGTAGGTAAATTAACACGTTGTTGCACTTTGTTGCACCACTTTCTTTTGTCGTTGCGAAATCATCCAATGACTGCACCCACCCAAGGTGGAGCGGAAGGAACTATGAGTTTTATACTGACTCATCGACAGTGTTCAATAGCCCTTTACGTTCCAGAGTTTTGGTGACTTGTTTAGACAGTCCTGAAAGGAGGTAGGCGTTTCGTTTCGTATTATCTTACTACCCTGTCAACTGTTGGCTTAGGGGAAAACTCGCCTTGGTCGCGGCCAGTTTACACGGAGTAGGAACAGTAGTGGTAAACTGGGCCCAATGTGTGAGCGATAAAACTTGCACCATCTGATGAAATTATTGTACCTTTTCAGTTTCTTGCACTGTTAGTTGGTACTGAAAACTTACTTTTCTTTCAGAAGTCAGTGGCAATAGTTAATGAAAAAAAAACCACCGATTTCACGAAAGAAAAGTCATTTTACACTTTCTTTTTTGAGATGGTTTTTAAAGTCAGTTCTAAAAAAGATTTTTAGGTCGACGCCTGGGTCAAAACTTAGGCAAGCGTATTTCTTACTACTCATTTTAAAACTGTGATGGAAGCATGTTCATCATCATCTCAGCCATAGGACGTCTGCTGCTGAAAAAAGGCCTCCCCTTTAGATCTCCACATATACCGGTTGGAAGCGTCTTCAGCGTCTTCCGGCGACCTTCAAAAGGTCGTCTGTCCATCTTGTTGGTGGACGTCCTACGCTGTGCTTACCGTTTGCCCATTGCCACTTCAGCTTGATAATCCGGTGGGCTATATCGGTGACTTCCAACCAGCATGTTCTAGAAGGAAAATTAGAAATCATGTGAAGTTTGTCAAGCAGCACCCATGGAGCCCGCTTGGTGGATTACAACCCACTCGCTCTCACAGAGAGGACTCTATGAAAACGAATGGGCTGTTATCCACCACGCGATCCCCAACCAGCGGGCCTGTGTTCCAGGCTTGCAGCATAGACCATACTGCGCCACACAAACAAGTAACAGAGTATTCTAGATCTTTTTGAATTCTCAATTTCCAGGAAAGTAGTAAATTGAAGAATTTTTAATCATCTATGTGAACAACTTGCTCGTTCAGATTCCACGAAGTAATAAAACTAGTTGCAGTATACGCGTGGTATAAAGACGTGCAATTTAATATTGCACGCTACAAGAAATTTGATGTAAATGTAGTGAGTTATTTTGATGATAGTATAGCAAGGAAGAGCATGCATAATTGCATAACATGACAAATTTTATTTATATTCTACTACTATATGAGAAACTCTTTACAAATTGAAATGTTTTTAGCCCGAGTATGACACGACTCGTAGACGACTAATGAGTACAAACATTATATTGTACAAAGTCAAAGTCAAAGTCAGTACACAGTACAGTTTTATATACCTATTTACTAGCTTTGGCCCGCGGCTTCGCTCGCATAATCAGTCGAAAATCTTAGAAGATTTAGGATACAAACTTTCATTCCCTATTTTATCCCATTGGAGGTAGAATTGATCAAAATCCTTTCATAGAGGATGTCTACGTCATAACATCTACCTGCATGCCAAATTTTAGCAAGATCCGTCCAGTGTTTTGGGCTGTGCTTTGATAGATCACTATGTCAGTCAGTCAGTCACCTTTGAGTATATATATTTTGATTTAGATAGATACGCAATAACGCCTGCGCCGCGTATATGTAAAGATTTTTTCAGGAATGATAGATTCAGCTGCGAGTGGGAGTCGAACCCGCGTCTTCGGGATAAGTACTCCAGACGCCTTACCAATAGCAACCACTCATTAAACTGAATATTAAATTCCCTTGTTTTTTGAACGCTTTACAACTTGCGCCATCTATTGGAAGAGCCTAAAACTACTTACCAACTTACCAACCAACATTCAGGTGCCTGTAAAGTGAAAAATCTTATTTTTATATTCTACATTTTCACCATCTCCATGCTTAAGTAAACATAAATATTTCGACATATTGCCATTTTGTTTACTCTTTCGTCAACAAAACAGATTTTACAGTGTCACGTTACGTATGCAGACAAAATAAAACTCTCCCTGCAAATACCAACGCAAAAGAATCTGACTAAACAATTTTGATAGAAAACAACCATTCAGAAGTTACAAGAATATAAATAACGGCAGTAAAAGCCAAAGCTGTTACAAACTACTTAACTTTTTACGTCGGTGTAATCTATTTTAGCCGTATGAAGGGGCTAAGTGTAGTCAGGAAACTTCTAGAAAATAAATATCGTCGAATAAGAGTTGTCGGGTAACTTTGAAGAAAGAGCAAGGCGTATTTATTGTAACAGGTAAATATAACAGGTATCTTGAAATAGCAGACTGTTAATTGACAGTTAAACTTAAATGACAGCTCCTGTTTTACGAGATAACTCATCCATTTTATGATAGTCAAAAGTTTTTTTGAATTCATGCATGACTGTTACCTTTGATATAATAATATAACAATTGTTCCTGTAAACACTGTCATATCCTGTTACGGTCGTTACAAGCTCTTTCTCGTTCTAGCATAGTTTCAATATCACAGATACAAAGAAAAATGCGCAGTTAGAACCGCTTAGCGTATCTTGTTCGTAATGCTACACACCGCCCGCCGGCGGGCTGGTGGCTTCGGTGTGTAGACAGCATGACATAACAACTGATCATTGTTCCAATAGTCACAAATGACAGACTTTGATTTATTTTGTAACAGGTTTCTGGAACAGGTTTATTTGGTACAGGAACAGGCAGAACAGAAATGCAATTACCTGTTACAGCCTAACAACACACTCCTTACTACTTTGAACTTTTGCAATGTGCACGATAGTAGTTTGAATGTACCAGTTAGTGAAAACAGGTACAGTATTTCCGTGTGTAAAGAGCTTTTCAAACTTGTTTTGTGTATGTTTAAAACATTTGTGAACTTGTTTGAAACTTCGCTATTTGAGTGAGCGATGCGTTGTTAATATTGAAAGTTTGATCAACTTTGCGCTGAGTGACTGTTTAATGCATGAATATTTATTAGTGTGATTCTGTTTGTGAGTTTGACGTATTTGCTCGTAAGTTACGGCAGGCGTTGTCTTGTGAGTATTTATAAACATTATAGTATGTTCTAATCCCTAATAAATATTTCAAAAGGTCACTCTTTGATGCGGCTTGCATTGCGTGAAAGTTTTTATCACTAAATCATCATCTGCCTAGCCTTTTCCCAACTATATTGGGGTCGGCTTCCAGTCGAACCAGATTCAGCTGGATATTAGTATTTTACATGGAGCGACTGCCTGTCGGACCTCCACAACCCAGTAACTGGGTAATACCATACCCCATGGTAAGACTGGTTGTCAGACTTTAGAGCTTCTGACTAACAGTAACGACTGTTAAAGAGCTACAAATGACAGCCGGGACCAACGGCTTAACGTGCTTTCCGAGGCACGGAGGAAACTTGCTATGAAAGATGGACACCCATCCACAGACCAACCAAGGCAAGCGCGGCTTAACCCGGAAGATCGGCCTGTGCGGCTGTAATTATTTAGCCACAAGCTCCTCATTTTATCACTAAATATTGGAAGCTTAAACGCTACTCCTTAGGAAAATATAAACTCAAAATCTAACCTTATTTTCTAGGTACACCAAAAATACAAATCTCCAGTATCCATCCATCCATTTGGCCTACACCATGACCTACTACTGTGTGCTATCGAGTACCTATTTTCATTACTGGGTGATTCAATGCCTCTTGGTAAGACTGTCTGTCATTTTTTTGTAGTTCTAGTTACTCGTAACGCTTTCAAAATCTACAAATGACATCTGTGACTAAGGACCTATCATGTTTCCTGGTCGTTTTGTAAATTTTGTAGACATTCACAAATCGGCCTCGGACTTTTGATTGACCTACTTATGTAGCTCTCTTTCTCTTCTTACATATTTAATTAACTCTTTCCTTTTTTAATATCACTCACTTCCTCAAATTAAAGCCGGTGTAGTCCACAACCGTTACTCAGTTAGTTTTCCCTTTACCTACCCTTTTTTCCCATTTACCTACCTGCTCTCTTGTTATTCCACTAAATTTATTTCCAATTAGCAAAATACTCGGAACGAGTAGCGTAGTTTCCTTGTCTTAATTGAAGTGCGCTGCAATTACTAAAACTTAGCATTCAAGTTGTACCTATGCAAATTGTATGCGTCATAGTTTTCCTTTTAATTCCCTTTACATTGTTAGTTCTTCTAGGTAATTGTTTCGCGTGTGGTTCTTTGAGCTTACAATGTTTTTGTTGGTTAAAATTAAGGTAATGAAGTTATTGTTATCATTGCGGTATATCTGTCTACATTGAAGAGATACTTCAGAATACATACTGCGCATACTTTAAATTAATTGATCTGCTAAACTGACCTTTTTAAAGGGGTTATTACACCTTCCTAAATTCAGGATCTGATATTTAGGACACGATTTAGGTAAAGAAATTTAGATGCTGAATCTCGCGATCAGACGTACTAAATCGTGTCAAATGCAATTATACTTTCTTGATTTCAGGACATGCTAAAGTGCTAAATGGTGTAATACCTTCTTAAGCCTAATTTAAACAATAACTCCTTTTATTTTGTTCGGCACGAGGGAGACGGTTGCATTAAAAAACAATAACGTAACCACTGATTGGATAAAAGTATCTTTGTTTTGACTGTTCCATATTATAATCTCCAACTAGCGCGTTGGTTGGTAAAAGTCCAAATGGTTTTAAAAGATACATTCAGTTCTTCAATTTCAAGATTGGTTGTGAAAAAACCTATTTGTTTAGCTAAAAGCGCCTAGAACATTTAAAGATATTTTAACATAGCATTACCTAGAAACGATAGTACCTAGTAGTCGATCGTTCAGCCACAGCGCAAATCGTGCCGTCCGAAGTAATTTATTTTTCAGGAGAAGTGATCAAGGATTGGTGTGCGTATTGTTTATGAAAGTAATACTGATTATTCTTTTATTTGCATAATGAAGTTGACTGAAATTCCTTTTGTTCAACAAAAAACATGTTTTTCTAAAACAAAAAATATTGACTGGATTAATAGAACTCCTTTTTAATATTATTTGATTCTTAAAGGTTAGCCTAATTAAAATTATAATGAAACAAATATACAAAGGCTTTTTTAGTAGGTACGCAGAATTTATAACAATCTGGAGGTCAAAAGCTCTTCAAAGGAAAACTTGTCTGAGTACAATTTCTGTGAACAAAAAAAAAAGAAACGTAAGCAGAGGTAGGCACTCGTATCTAAGCTGTCGTTTCATGTATAAGGAAGCTAAGGGTGTTTATCTGGGCATGCGGGCAGCGAGTAAAGGGCAACTTGCTTGGGCCAAAGCCTGCCGAGGATTTTAGTCAGTACAAGTCTGACAGTCCCTCCCGCCCTGCCAGGGATGGGAGGACTCATTTGATGATTTTACCACGCAAAAAAAAGGGTGTTTATCATTTTTTTATATTTCCCTAGAGGCAACAGGCATAATATAAAAGCAATAAGCGAATGCTGAGCTACAAAAACTACCCGATAAAATCAAAACCGGCATAATTTAATAAACCGATCTAACTTCCAAGTTCCATTTTAAAATTGTGCGCCGGTTACAAAATTGCATAACTTGATGCAATTAAAGATGACTCGCTTTAAAAAATCCGTCTCAGCTCTTTCAATATAAAACTTTATTATGAAGGATGGAAAGTTTTAATAATCCCAAGCGACAAGCGGTAGAGACACAGAGTAGATTATGCTCAGAAGGCGAAGGCTACATTCTGAGCGTAACAAAAGTAAACGCACAGACGAAAATGAGAATTTATTCTTCTAGTTTAATTTCTTCGTTGGTCTTGCCATCGTAAGCGCTACGGCTGAAGTTGAGGTCTTCGGCTAAAGTCCTAGGCCAAACAAAGTGATAGCAGGTTATTTCATTAGATAGAATTAGGTTGTTGGTAATAAGCTCCTAGTGACTCTTTGCCTCACATGGAACAGAGCATTTGAAAAATATTAGTCTAACCCATAAGGAAATAAATTACAGGCGAAATATTACATTGATGTTATATTAGGCCGTGAGTGTGTTTGTATTTTATTCGATGTACGTCAAGCATGTTTCTGAGTAAGCGCGTACGTTTTTAAGTAAAACATGGAGCCGGCTTTCTGTTAGCTATCTATTCTTTGTCGAGGACGTCCGAATCGAGATGGTGTAACCTCATTTCACACCGGCTGAGTCTTACTCATTCATTTTTAAGGTGATAAGTTAGTTTATTATTAATGAGGTCATTTATTTTGTACTTTATGATAAGGCGGTGGATTTAAGTTGCATTTTGTTTTAATTTACGTTGGTTTTCAGCGGTTGAAAAATAAAGTAATTGACTTTCCGGTTTATTAGTTGTAAAAATAAAATTAATTTTAGTTTTTACGCGATGCTAGTGCTTTTTATTAGGAATGGGTTCATACAGATGTAGATTTCTGTACTGATCTGTCCGATGGTGATAGCCGAAAAAGTGAACTTTTCGCCTATAACCATGCTATCATTTTAATTCTACTGAAAATGTAGACAGTCTTCAATAACAGCTTTAATCCGTGATCTTAAGTCATAATTTACTAACTTTTTAATCTACCAACTATCAATGAACTTCTCCATTCCACAAAGTTAGTACTATGATGGACCTACAACGTCGTTCTGTTAATAACTCTAACTAGCTCGCTGCCGCGGACTTTCACTGAAGTGGGAAATGACATTACGCTCGTTCGACGCCATTTTTAAAACTTTTCGCAGCAACTTGTTTCAAACTTCTTTTTCTTTTTCTAAACAGCCAGTGATTGCGTTGTCAAGATTGCTTGTGAATTAATTGAGAAGACGGCCAGTTCTCTTTTTGAAAATTATTCATTGTAATGATGTTTTGTTGTTTTTCTTTCATGTTTATTTTTAATGAGGTTCTTTTTTTATCTGGTTATTTTTTTAAGATCCTAGAACGTGGACAAGGTGAAAAAAGTTTGTAAAGATCAAACATTAAAGGCGAGCGATGAAATACATTCTTTTGACTCTAGATTATAGAATGACCAGATTTCTAGGAGGTACTGAGGACTGAAGCCATAAACACGGAAGAAAAATTATCTCTGTTGTTCGATTCCTTACTTAAAACAGGTGAACATATCCAAGAAAAACATTTAAATGTGTGTGTGGCGCTCACGTTTAATTTTTACGTTAATAAGGCGTTAATGTTATTTTTTTAAATATTTTTTCAGAATGAAAACTACATGTCAAGAACTTTGTCAAGAATATTTAACAAAAAGTTACATCAAGCCCTCGTTTCCTATCCAAATGCTTATTTCTTCTGTCTAGAAATGGCGAAGCAAGCAAATTCAAGTGTAAAGATAATATTTCGTTCACTTCCATTTTACGAGTAGTTCAACTTCGTAAATAACTACCGACAATTCATTTCCTTGGTAGGGCTTGGCCCTCTTCAAATAAATCTTCCTAATCTGTTGACCGATATCTTAAACTGTTATAATAATATATAATAATAATAAATTTATTCATTCAAAAACATATGGTACTAGGTTATACAATTTCTTATCTACATTAAATTCACAAATAAATTTGTGCCTGAACTAGGTAATCCTGTGTTTCAGGCGATTTAAGGTAACATTAATAAAATAAAAAAAAATAATCACAAAATTATATAAAATCATACTAATCAAATGTCTAAAAAGGTGTAAAAAATATACTTAATACTATCTTATCTTAGTTTAAAAAAACACACAACAACAATATTACAAGTAATCTTTACTTTAGCACAAGTAATAACTTCTCTGTATCTTCATAGGACATTGCTTGTAAAGTTTCTCTAAGGATTTTTTTGCAATTACTATAATTTAAGGAGTAGATGTTGCCATTTTCATTAAGTCTGTTATAGAGTAGTGGTCCCAGGAACATATAAAATTTGGCTGTAAAAGCATGTTTTGTACTTATTTGGGGACAAACTATATCTTTCCGTCTTTTATTAGTCAATTCAGTGCAATAAGGAAGAGCTGCGTGTTGTTTTAGTACAGTGCTCATTATAAATAACTGTCGAACTGTTAGTACTTCACAAGATTTATATAGGAGGTTAGTAGGGAACAGGAAAGGCCGACAAGTAGCCACCTTGAGAATAGCCCTTTGAGCTCTTTCAGTGGTCAATAACAAGGTTTTACTTGCCCCACCCCATGAAGTAATACAATAAGTCAAAATTGACTGACAAAGAGCAAAGTATACTTGCCTAATTATTTTTGAATTTGCGATAGATCTTAGCTTTTTGAATACAAATATGAGCTTACGAATTCTATTATTTATAACTTCCAAATGGTGTTTTGAAGGAAAGAGTTTCATCTATTATTATGCCTAAATATTTTGTTCGATCAGTTTTATTAATAATGGGGACACTTACACTGGCTATCTAAAGGGGTGTTGCAAAAATGGGCGTTTAACACTGAGGGTATATTAGATGTTTGCTTACGCATCGAAAACTTAATAAAATTTGTCTTCTCCGCATTTAGAGTTAGCAGATTATTTTGAAGCCATTTATTGACAATATTGAATCCGTGTTGCGCAAGCCGGTAGACCTCTTTTTCTGAGTCAGCCGAAAAAAGTAGAGCAGTGTCATCAGCGTAAGTAATAATAGTGCCATGTTCTAGCTTTAGATTACAAAGGTCGTTTATGTAAATTAAAAACAGAGTGGGCCCTAAAATACTTCCTTGGGGAACACCATAAAATGTGTTTTTTTGAACAGCGCTGAGAACATTGCCAATCTTTACGCACTGGGGAACGATTTTCTAAATAACTTTGAAATAGTTTTCAACTGGGTGCCTCTGACGCCCATGGTCTCAAGCTTGCGCAGCAGAATCGGAATGGAAACTGTATCAAAAGCTTTAGCGAGGTCCAGGAAAATTCCTACTGTGTGATTACCCCTGTCAAGTTCTTGTGCAAGATAGTCAGTCAGTTGATGTACCGCATCTGCAGTTGAAACTTTAGGCCTAAATCCAAACTGCCGTTTAGACAGAATTGATTTTTCTTCCAAATATTTCAGCAATCTTTTATTAATTATTTTCTCTAATATTTTTGACGTAGAAGGCAGCCAAAGAAATAGGCCTATAATTCGATACTTGATCTTTACTGCCTGATTTATAGACAGGGATAATAACAGCTTTTTTGAGACACTCTGGAAAATGACCTGAAGATAAACAGATGCGGAAAATATAAGTTAGTGGAGGTACCAAAATGTCCTTGAATTTTTTAATAATTTTAATCGGAACGTTGTCCCAGCCAGCGGCACAATCTTCTTTCAAGGTCATGATTATATTTTCTACTTCAGTCTCGTCAGTATCTAGCAGCACGAAGGATGATAAAGCAGTATTACATGTTAAAGGTTTGCTCGTTAGGTTTTCGGATTGCCCTAGATTTTTTTCCGCTAGACTCTTTCCGACATTAGCAAAGAAATTATTTGCTATGTTTGCGGTTTCCAGCGGAGACGAGTGTGCTTGTAATAAACCTGAGGATGATTCATATTGTTTCGCAGTATACGTTACGTTTTTAATATATTTCCAGATCTTTTTAGTATTTGTTCCAGCATCTTCCAAAGCCGCTTTGTCGTAATCTTTTTTAATCTTTTTAAGGAGATCATTGCAATAATTTCGGTATCTTTTGTATGAAAGTTGCAGTACTGTGTTTTTCTGGATATGATTTAGCTTTCATATGCAATTTATCTCTATGTTTCATGCAGCGAATAAGACCAGGTGTTATCCATGGTTTTATGTTGTGATTTTTGCTACTCAACTGAGATACGACAGTATTTT
Organism: Agrotis ipsilon; assembly: GCA_028554685.1. Classification (NCBI taxonomy): domain Eukaryota; kingdom Metazoa; phylum Arthropoda; class Insecta; order Lepidoptera; family Noctuidae; genus Agrotis; species Agrotis ipsilon. The sequence goes on along the minus strand of CM052961.1, from coordinate 2,787,952 downwards.
TTCTGTATAGCATTTTGTAAGTTTTTAATTACATACGTCATGCAAAACTGCGGGTCAGCGGAATTATAGACTGGATCAAAATCGATGACGCGTAAATCTTCCTCAAGTTTATTTATATTCAGTGTTGATGAGTTTTTGCGAGTGTTTTGATTAGTTAATTTACAATTTATGGTTAGTAGGACTGCATTGTGATCAGTTATTGTTGAATTAACAACAAGTGCAAGTGTAGGGAAATTTGATTTAAGCATTATATGATCCAAACAGGAGCCACTGTGATGTGTCGGCAAGCTGTGTGCTGGGAGCAGGCCATGATAGGCGCATAGGTTGAGGTAGTCCTGAGTAGACGCATCAGTACTTCCTGGAAGAATATTGATATTAATGTCTCCAATTACAACCACGTTTTTAGTGGTTGACAGATTTTGCAACGTCTCGTCCAGAGAGCCTGTAAAAACATTAGTATTTTTGAAAGACGGAGGTCGATATAATGCTAATATCGCAAATTCTGAACCTATTTTAACTAGTAATCTGTTACAGTCGTGCATATCGGGTTCCTCAACGGATACATTTAGATCAGTTCGTGCATAAACTATCACCCCATCATTTTGGTTGTAATTGACAGAACTTTTATACATACTATAACCCGGGATTAGTGGTATGTTATATTGTTTGGCAAGCCAACATTCGGTTAAAACAATAACATCACAATTTATATTTAGCCGTTGTTTAAATGTGCTAAAACTATCAAAATTCTTAAAGACACTACGAATATTTTGTGTTAATATGGTTAGCGGATTTTTGTAGTCGGATAGATACTGTTTGCAATTTTCCACTTCACAAACTTTGGACTCAGACACAGAAAAAATCATCCAAATCATTAATTAAGTTATTTATCATAATAAAAGTGAAGGTAATAAGGCCAGACAAATAGCTAATGAACGGCGCTCTTAGGCGCCTCCATAATCTACAGAATTAATGTACCATTTCTCAGCCATTATTTTCGCAGGGCAATCCGCAGCACCTGTCTTGTGCTTGTCAGGCTTTTTGAAATGCAAGCAAGTAGCGCATTTTGGTTCGTCAGCTTTCTTTGGGCATTCTTTTAAGGAGTGACCTTGTTCACCACAGTGGCCGCAGGTGTTTGATGTCTGACGACATGATTTGGCCACGTGTCCATACTGCTGACACTTATAACAACGTGTGACCAAAGTAAAGTCCCTCACAGGGCATGACGACCAATTCACAAAAACTCGGCCTTGTGATACCAGGGCTTTGCGTATGACTGCCGATACTTCCACGATGAAATTGCAGGTTTCAAGATCTTTCTTACCTGACTTATGGCTTAATTTAATTGAGCTTAAAAACGTCTCAAGGCTGCAGTCCTGAAGTTTCTCGGCAAGGTTTTGGCTGTACAAGCAGGTGAAAACCTCCTTTTCCTGCATGGATGTCGGCACTCCTATAATCACAACCCTAGGCTTCCTTTTATAGGGTTCGTCTACTGTAAGGCCTGATTTGGATAGCTGCGTCGATTGCCTCAGTTTCTCGATGTCGTCCTTCGTCTCGGTGCTAATGATAACCCCACCGTTCTTTGTCTTACGCAGGCCTCTCACGTGTAGCTTCATTTGTTCAGGGCTGATTAGTTTTTGGACAAGGCTTTTCGTTTCATCGCTGGTCTTCAAAGCGTCATTTGGGTAAATGGCCACAGAACTTACATGGCTCGGCTGAATAAAATTGTTGGCACCTTTCTTTACCATATCGGCAAATGAAATTCCCTGGGCAGGTTTCGCCGAATCTTGTATACTCAGCTTAAGGTTCTGAAGCTGCTCCGAAAGATCAAGTTGGCTTTCTAGATTTCGGACAGTGTAGTGCGCTTGGAGGGCTTTAGCCTTGACGGACTGGTACATGACGGCCATTTGCGAGGTCCCATGACCAACCTTGCGGCATAGGCTGCTGATACGCGTTTTCTGCTCCACATTCAGCTTTCCATCAGCAGCAATATTGCAGATCTCATTAAGGCTCTGTTCGATGATTGACATCCAGTTCTGAACTTCTGGTGTGCTGACAATTTCAGGGGCATCGTTCCTTTGAGCAGGCGGTTTAGGGGAAGAAGCTGGTACGGCCACGGGCACAGGCGTAGAAGGCGGGGAGCGAACACATTTACTACTCCGATTAAATGGACTATCTTCCATCGCGAAGCAGGTTATTATGTTCCTCTTAAACACCGGTCATTTCTGATAAAACACCTCACACAATTTTTATGTACGGAAATGCGCACTACTGACTAATGGCTCAACTAGGTCACGATTTATTCTGCAAGTGATTATTTTTTATTGCAATAATTATTCGCAACGTCTGTTCATTGCGAGCGGCAAAATAACAGTCAAAAAAAAGTGTTGGCTTAATACAATTATTAATTTGTTTGCATAACTGAATAAATTACTTGTTCAATTAAATTATTATTATTGGTGTGATTTATCTAGTACAGGTAGATAGGTAATCATGTTTTGTTTACTTGAAAGTTGGATATCTTCATCATCATCATCATTCATCATCAGCCGGAAGACGTCCACTGCTGAACATAGGCCTCCCCCTTAGACCGCCACGCCGAACGACAATTCGCCACTTGCATCCATCGGTTGCCCGCGACTCTCACGATGTCGTCGGTCCACCTAGTGGGAGGCCTACCTACGCTGCGTTTTCCGGTCCGTGGTCGCCACTCGAGAACCTTTCTTCCCCATCGGTTGTCAGTTCTACGAGCGATATGGCCTGCCCATTGCCACTTCAACTTGCAAATTTTACGAGCTATGTCGGTGACTCTGGTTCTTCGCCGAATATCCGTGTTCCGGATTTTATCCCGCAAAGAAACTCCGAGCATAGCTCTTTCCATTGCTCGTTGAGTGACTCTTAGTTTCTCTAAAAAAAAAATAAAAAATGGATATCTAAGTGCTACAAACAATAAAATTTTATATTGGTAAAACATAGATTTATAACCAGTTGTTTTGATGATGGTCTCTTGAGGGATCTTAATGCAAACAAAACGTAAATCTTATTTAAAGTTGGATTTTTTGTAAATCTATTAAATTAACTATTAAGCAAATGAAAAGTAATAAAGGCTGAAAATGATTGAATTAATTTCATTAATAATAAAACAGCCGGATATAAATAAAATTAAATACAACAAAATAAATAAGAATGTTAAATTTTATCGACGGAAATTGTGCTGTGACGACGGATTTTTGTAATTTTCAATTAATTATGAATGTTTTACTTTAAACTGCTTCATTATTATATTAATATGATGTGGATACATAAATTAATAACGTCACATGGGGCACGGCAAACTGTCTTATCCATCCTTATGTATCAGTTGACGATTGATCGCGACACGGCAGAAATTATGTATTTATGACTTTTCGCGTCATCGAGTCATATTTAGGTGCATAAATATGTATAATATATGAAAACTGAAGGTGAAACATTTTTTGGGTTTCGACACACTATTCTTAAATCACTGCAACTTCTAAAATCAAGAATTAACTGTGGCGACCACTAGAAAAATGATATTATAATTATACTCTCTTGGACTCCGCAACGAAATTAACTTACTCACTCACTCATTCTTTACGTAATCTCAGAAACTAGAAGTGCTCAGGAGTTTCAAATTTTGGATGGGAGTTCTTTTTAGGACATAGATAGATGTTCACTAAGACAGGATTTTGTGAAATTCAAATCCTAAGGTGTTGATAGTTTTGTATGAAAACTAGAAGCGGTAGCGATGGGATACAATGCGATGGATTGAGGGTTAAAATTTCAGTTGAAGGAAGTCGCGGGCAGATTCTAGTACAATCAGGTTCAGAGAAATCTTAACACCTTTGGTAGTGACGTCACTACCAAAAGGGATGAGTTTTCTTTGAAGCTTACCATCGATAAATGCGAAAACTTTAATAAATTGATGGATATTTGTTACATCATGATTGTGTATAGCGCAAACATTACACTGAAATAATCAGAACATTTAAAAACGTCGCACGATGTTTTTGCTATACCAACTTCACAAGTACTTCCGAATCAGTTAAACATTCAAGAACAATGCCAAAAACAGACTAACGATATTACCAAACAACATCTGTACTATGTATAACACAGATAGTACCTAAGAGAGTACATAGGAGTTAAATATAATAACGTAACAACGTAATAAAGCGGAACACACGACGTGCGCTGTCCCGGACTTTATATTTATGAACACTTGTGTGACCGGTACTAAGCTGGCTTAGAGCGCTATTATGATACTGGCCACAGTAAAATTTTAGGAAAGTGTGTACTGGACCAAATATTCTTTTGAACAATTGAATTTTGATCCTGTTAGAGTACGACAACATGTAGAAGTTGCGTTAGGATGTTTGCCAAAATACCGAAATCCATGCAAACGTTTTGGCGTGAAAACGTAATGGACCTTATTTTGTTAAGTTACGAACTATGCAAGTTACAATACTAGACGAAAATATCAAAATAAAAATATTAACTCAATTTTACCTCTATTATCACATAGAAATTAAGGACAGTTCCTAAGAAATGTCACTAGCAGTCTTAGAGCGCTATTACGATACTGGCTACAGTAAAATTTTAGGAAAGTGTGTACTGGACCAAATATTCTTTTGAACAATTGAATTTTGATCCTGTTAGAGTACGACAACATGTAGAATTTGCGTAAGGATATTCGCGACTGTTTCCTTGCCAAAACCGAAATCCATGCAAACGTTTTGGCGTAAAAACGTAACGGACCTTATTTTTTTAAGTTACGAACTAAAAATTATTTTTTTTACGTGGTAAGATCATAAAATGAGTTCTCCCACCCCTGACAGGGCGGGATGGGACTGTTAGACTTGTACTGACTAAAATCAACAAGTCCAGCGACCAAGACAGTTACAATACTAGATGAAAATATCAAAATACTGACTCAATTTTACCACTACTATCACAAAGAAAGGACAGTTCCTAAGAAATGTCACTAGCAGTCTTAGAGCGCTATTATAATACTGCCCACAGTAAAATTTTAGGAAAGTGTGTACTGGACCAAATATTCTTTTGAACAATTGAATTTTGATCCTGTTAGAGTACGACAACATGTAGAAGTTGCGTTAGGATGTTTGCCAAATACCGAAATCAATGCAAACGTTTTGGCGTGAAAACGTAATGGACCTTATTTTGTTAAGTTACGAACTATGCAAGTTACAATACTAGATGAAAATATTAAAATACTAACTCATTTTTATATAAAGATTAGTGAAGTTAAATTTTAATTTTTTAAATAAAATTTAACTTCACTAATCTTTATACATAGAAAGGACAGTTCCTAAAAATGTCACTAGCAGTCTTACATCGCTTTGTAATACTGCCTACAGTAAAATTTTAGGAAAGTGTGCGCTGGACCAAATATTGATAGAATATTATTTGAACAATTGCATTTGATCCATTTAAAACCCTTTAAAAGAATCAAAAATGATACCCGTCCTTTAGAAGTTTCAACTGTTATAAAACACGTGATAGTTTCTGCTGGTATGATCATATTTTTCTCAATTGATTTCTTAATAAGAAAATATTCTTGACAGAATATGGTCGACATCGAATATTTGTAAGCAAACCTGGGTGAGTTTTACAACGTCTTAAAACAAGGCTTGTTTCAGTGAGTGAACGAGATGGCGCTTTTTTTTTCTTTTTTTTTTTACTTGGTAAAATCATCAAATGAGACCTCCCACCCCGGGCAGGGCGGGAGGTACTGTCAGACTTCTACTGACTAAAATCTACGGTGTTCTTCAATAGCCCTTTATGTTCTGGGGTCACGGTAAGGAAATAAATCCCGCAACCCCGGCAGGCTTTGGCCTTCTGTGGGCCCCCGTCATCATGCTGACGCTCTTTGAGGCGCGCGTGGAACACAACGCGCCGTCGACCCGGGCATGGTCCATTGTCCGGCAGCGAGTTGCCCTTTACTCACTCCCCGCATGCCCGCGCCTACGGTGGCCGGAGATCACCTCGCGACGTCCGACGCCGTGGGCGTTCACCACTGCGGCTGGGATGGAGGGAGGACGCTATCCTCTCCCTCTCGCGGCCCGCCTCCTTCTTTACGAGCATGACTGCTTCGCAGAAGGAGGCGACCGCTTCCTACTCCGTCTCGCTCCGCAGCATGGCCGCAACCAATGCCGGGCGCGAGAGGTCCCTGCCTATCGTCACTGTGAGGACACGGCGCGGCCCCGCCCAAGCGGGGCAGTCCTGCACCGTGTGCTCCACCGTGTCCTCAGGGCGATCCTCGCAGTGGTGACACCCGGGCGTCTCTTCCTTACCCATCAGACACAGGTATCTCCCGAAACTTCCGTGTCCGGTGAGGACCTGCGTCATGCGGTAGGTAAGGACGCCATGGCGTCTCTCCAACCACTCCTCAAAGAGGGGTCTTACCGCCGCTATTGCGGCGTGCCCGAACGAGATGGCGCTAGACGACTTGAATAGCTCTGTCACTTTCACTCGCTTGAATAAGCCTGGTTTTAAAACGTTGTAATAACCCCTGTTAGAAGTTAACAGATTGCTATTTATTGATGAAATTTATATAGTATGTCGCACTCATATACCTAGGTACCTGAATTTCACTTGTAGAGCAACAACCGTTATAAATTCTAAGGAACAATGAACAAGACTCTTCTATTTCTACCGTTAAGAACAGCGATTATATCTAAAATAGAAACCCTTTCGTCTTCACAGATTTTTCTCAAAGGTGAGATTATCTTTAAGGGTTCTTTACTAGGTTAGATTTGGCAGACAGGATACGTCTGGTCCAACAAACGATTCAGTGAACGATTTTTAGAAACAGAATTGAGCTTGTTATATTAATGTAGCTTTTTATATTAATTTTGTTACTGATATCTTTGTTCATGATATAATATAATTTATTGAAAGAAGTTACAGCACACAATCTGTCTAGTCTTTCCCCAAGTCTGCTTCCAATGAAATGCAGCAAAAGTCAGTACTTTACACGGAACGACTGCTTTTCTGACCTCCACAACCAAGTAACTGGGTAATACGATACCCCATGATAAGACTTCAATGATCTACAAATAATGGCTTAACGTGCTTTTCCATGCACAGAAAAAACAAGTTATTATTGATGTTCACGTATCCGCAGAACACCCTCGGCAAACGTAGCTTCACTTCAAGATTCGAGCTGTATTTCTATTATTATTTAGCCAAGAGACCCTCGGGAGCATTAGCACAATCACTTCCCAAAGACCTACAGAACAGTCATAGCACAATTACTTCATAAAGACCTTTACGACCTTTAAGTTTATATTTTTGTTTTCAATTACTGCATTGTATGTTTTGCTGTTGGTGTACCTTTAAATAAATAAATAAGACCTTCCGAACAACCATAGCAACAATACATATTTCTGTGTTACTTCATACTTATCGGAGGGGCAATGCCTTGTCATCTACGAGTATTAAACTCCTTTTGTTAGGGTCAGCTTCCAGTAAACATACTTTTCACAACCCATTTAGGTAAGCTTAAGGAAATAATTCCCGTATACATTAAAATGTTCGTATAATCAGCACCTAATATAACGACGTTGGCAAATGTACACAAAAAGATAATAAGCCACTGCAATGGAATTTCCAACGAAAATTACATTCTACCTCAATAGATTATTTCGTTGCTTAACCAAAACTACAAAGCCAAAAATAGGGTAAAAGCGAGGAAATCTCTTGCATTTTAAACTACGCATTACCCGTTATAATGAGGGAACAAACCGAGAGGTCCATAATAACTCTACGGGTTCACGGAATAGTACAGTTGGTCGGTAAATTGCCTCATTACACTTAAAAACATAATTCCTGCGTTGTTGGGTAAAATTTTGAATTGCGAGATTTATTCTTTAGAATATTTTGGGAGTATTCCTGGAAAATAAGCTGCCAGTTTCGCAGAGGACTTTGTAAGAGGTTGTTGTGGAACCTCTGTGGCTTCGTGAAGTGGACAAACCTTTGTGGAAGATGGAGTTTTCAAAGTAGGTAGCGTCCGGTAGTCAGTTGTAGTCGGAATAAAATTATTTTTCCGGTGGTTCTCAAACGGGTCCAATTAAGTTTCATTTTTCAACAATGCTATAAGAATCTCTTCAATTTTAGAGTGAACAGGCTTTTGTTTCTGTCATCTCTTACCTATACTAGAGTCCAAGTAATACTGTCTAAAAAAAAAAGATTCTCAGGTTCATTTTATGATATAAAATAAAAAAATATACATATATATGTATACATTTTTTTTTAAATAAACATTAAAACATACAATAAATTAAACAAAACATAGAATAAACTTTGTCATAAAACCACACATAAAACAGAAGATAAAATTACAAAGCAGAGAGCAAGTGATCAAGTAATTGTCGTCCCTAATTTAAAGGTCTAATAAAAACAAAATACTTCACATTTGTTTGTATCTTCTTACAGAGACTTAAAACTAACTTTATTTTTAATCAAACGACTTTGTCATTGAAATCATAAAAAATCCAGACCACAAATTTCAGGGTAAACAGTTTCTTATTTACTTTTAATATTACGAAGAGGTAAATTGAGATTTATGGCTTTGGAGACAAGAACGGGAATTGCGTGGGTTAACTTAATTCTGAAGGTATTGTTTTATTTTTGATGAAGTAGGAGGGATAAATAAACAGGAGAATTCTGCGGTTGATTTGATGCTAGATATACGGAATATATGGTGGAAGAGATAGGGAATAGCTGTTCAGTTAGTGGTTAAACTATTTTTATTGTTCTGAGGAAAGTTGTTATATTATTTTGAGGACACATGCCATTGTTTGTGAGCAGATGATTTTTGGGGAATAACAGATACTTTAGAGGGTGTTTTTTTCTAGTTCTATGTCTACATGAATAGGGAAAGGTTGGCATAGGGTAGCATAGCGGCATGCAACAAACACTAAGATGGGATACAATTATGTAGTTTTAAAAGGGTAATCATTATTTAGTGCACTAGTCAAAAGTTATTATTGATATTGGAACCAGCCAACATAGGCGACGATACGGCATCGGATTTTGAAACATAATAATGAAAGACAATAACTAACAGTATAGTAACTTTAATTTCGTAGAATATGCTAAAGGCTGCCTTGCCTTGCTTGTGCGCTTGACTTTTTTGAACTTTTTCCTGTCTGCGATACTTTAGAACTCAACAATTATGTCGGCTTTATTCCCGAAGTTTTTCGGCAAAAGTTGTATAAATACAAGTCACTGGAGAGCACATTAAAGGTCTCAACAATCCCTCAAAAAAAAACATTGAATGCAGTCACTGCATGGCAGAAATCGCTAGATACCATCATTTTTATCAAATTTCATCAATGCAAGCATCGCCAACAACATTATCTCCGATTTGATTTATCGGAACAGAAATTAGTTTGTGACTTTCACGACTTCCTTGCAAGATATAATCCTATCCATAATAATTATTCCATCTATCTTTTATATAAAATACGGGCCAAGAGTTCCACTGAAATACATTTGGACCTATTATCAAAATTATAAATCATCTTTATCTTGCGTTCCGTCGATTTCCTCTTCCCATTGTTTGTGTAGATCGGCGCTTTGTCGACTATGAAATGGCTTGGGATTTCCTCATGCAACCCCGTTTAGAGAAAATTCAACTTTACCTTTATAAAATTTGGGTCCAGTTTGTTTTTTTTTGTGTTCAGCGTGTTTGTTGCGAACTACGCACCTAAATGCTTAAAGCTTCGGCGAAAAGTGTTTTATGACGTATGTCAATAGATTGATAACTGTAAGGCTGCGGTCGCCCCCTTACGGGACGAAAGGTTTTATTCGTTTTATATTAAACGCGACATCAAAACTACTAAATTCTCTAAATTAGTAGGTATTAGGAACTTACAGATTAATTTGTTTATTATTCGAAACCAAAACGATAATAACATTGTCAAGACAATGAATTGAACGTATTTTTAATGGTTGCTCGTAAGATAAAAATCAACCACTTTATGTCTATGGTGCTTTTCCACCTGGACAACCTGATGGCGTCATATTGTGTCCGCGTGGAAATATGAAGTATACCAGCACTAGTAGTATGACACCACAGAAAAGGATTTTATCGATAGCTGTTTGGACACCATGACAATGTCCAGAAAGATTTCTATCGTCCTAAGCAGAGCAAAAGAAGACGATTTATATTGAAAAAAAAAATTGTCTGGTCTTGGTAAAACAGAGACAGAAATTGGCTATATTGTATGCAGTGTTAAACACGTTGGGCATAAGTTTTTATACAAGACCAGGCAATGGCAGATCCGCTTCATCACTCAACACTGCCGACAAAAAAGACTTGCCTCCATACACCATAATTACAATATTGTGGTCCATAATAATTATTTGTTGTAAATCCTCGCACATGATTATCAGGTGTAAATCCTATTTACACACGGTAATTACGAATACAAAGGTAAATTCCACTGAGATGACGACATCATGCTTAATACAGTCGTTAGATAAATACAAAAAAAAAACATTTCAGGGCAATCCCCAAACCGTCATATACATAGGTTAACGCTATCATAATAATGTTAACGTCATAGCATTTAACGGATATATCTAAATATAACTTACGTATTTTTTACCGATTGTATTGTTTTTTGTTCTATGTACCTACTTAAAGATAAAAATAAGATATTTTCCTGTAGTGCTATTTCGGTTTGTCTGCTTTGTTCTTCCAAATTACAACACTGATTATGATTCATTTATAATGTTATACAGAAAGTTCTATGTGTTAATTGTACCTTAATAATTATGATAACTAACTTAAAACATAAAGGTACCTAAACCTATACATGTCATAATTAAAAATGTCAAGTTTTTTTTCCTAAAATTCGAAATGGAACAAGTACCTAGAGGCTTGCGGATTACCTATTTGTATGAATACAGACACACAGCTTCTGTTTTCATTATAAACTAGCAGTTCGTTCATCACCCCTCATCTCCTTAATATATCAGCCTCTAGGTTCCATTTCTACCCTGTACCAAACCACCATCTATCTATGTACCAAATGTCATCAAAATTGCTTTCTACATTTTGACGTGAAAACAGAAAATACATACACACTTTCGTCTACATAACATTAGTAAAGTATCTGTTAAAGCAACGCCAAGGGCTAAAAGCAGGTGTTGTTTATCGTTAAACATGCTCATGTCATGTTCAATCTATGTACAATATTGTTAAGTATCAAAACAATCGTGACTTGTTAGTTAGTCCTTGAAATAAGAAGTGGTTTTGCTTAGCAACCGATCTGGGAAATATTATAACAAGAAGCATGTTGATGTACCAGGTAAATACTTATGTAACTGTGCGAGCTAAATTTTTTTTTTTAATGCAAAAACATTGCTAAATATTCCTTGGAAATTAATAAATATATCTCTTCTTTTGGATCTTTGTCTGTAACCAACCAAAATCAAGGATCGAATTTGTTTATTCGAGTCTTTTAGCCGTCAAAAATAATGGAACGGGATTTGGATTAAGATTGAATATTAATTTAGGGCGTTAGAAGCTTCAAAAAGTTCGCTGTTTCAATAATTTAGTACTGCAATATTATCTAAACAACAAACGCTATCTAAATTCCTGAACTATATATTGAAAAAGCAACGTTAGTTAAATTTTTATGCGAAAAAAATGCTAAACAGAAACATGTTTTCTATTTTAAATTGTTAGTGTATTTTATTAAATAGAATGGACGGTTATAGTGAAATAACTTTTAATGGATTGCTAATAGAGCATGATTTTGATTGAAATATGGTAAAACTTTCAGATTTACCTGTTAACTGATTCCGTGTTTGGGATATAGTGTATTCGGTGCACAAAGATGTTGAACTCAGCAGGAAAATTACTGAACTCTCGGGAAATGTAAACACAGCAGTAGAATCCAAAGTAATTTTAATTTTGTTAACTTTAAACACACCCAAAATACTACACCGATCATCTTTGCAGCGACGTTTTCAGGTGTTTAAGGTACCTTTTATCCAAAAAACGTTATTCCCGAGTATAATACTCGTATTATTCCCTATTGCTTCTGCGAAAATTAACAATAATGTTCATTTGAGAAATAGATGGCGCCATATATACAGAATGTTTCTTTTAAATTGGACATAAGAGAGAAATCCGCATACATAAGAGATACGGGAAAACTTTCATAGGAACCTAAGCTCCTTTTTGGCGTTGACACTTTTGACGTTTTTATTTTCTTGTCAACATCAAAAAATAGCTAAAGGTTCCCAAGAAAGTTTTCCCGTATATCTTATGGATACAAATTTCTTCCTTTTGGCCAATTTAAAAGAAACACCCTGTATAATTCATACATCGGCTTAAATCCATTTCTATAGTTAGACAAGACTTTCCATAAATAGTGATAGGTACTGAAAAGCGTAATGAATAAAGTTCAATGTCTTTGAAATACACCATTAATTGCCCGGGAAGTTAGTACTTTCTTTTGGGGTGTAATAAAAATTAAAAGAGTCCACCTGACCTGGGTGAAGCGGCAGGAAACAGTCAGTCAAAGTCAAATCATTTATTTCAATTAGGCCATCAAAGAGGCACTTTTAAACATCAAATAATTAACATTAAGGAAATGGGATGGGATAGGATTGATTCTACACCCAGTTTTGTATTGAAAAATAACCCTGTTCCCCCCTCATATCCCATTTGCGTAGGACGATGATCCACTCATCTGATATCCATAAGCTATTTATTTCTTACAACGACAGAAAGGTTCGAATTACAAAATCCACTAAGCCAAGAACTTTTGCGAATCAAACTCACAGATGTCTTTCGAGCCATAAACGGGCAGAATTATGATATTTTGAGGGGAATTTTATAACTCGTCTTTATGGGTGCGTAATAAAATGGCTACCATTTGTCTTGGAGAAAAAGTTGCAATCTCGTCAAGAGATGACCCAGTAATGTCGAAGTTCTTAGGTATCACTTCGCAATTTCTTCGAATCCATTAGTGTTATGATGTTGTGTTATAATGAAGTTACGCTAGAAGTGGCTTTAATCATGTCATCAACTTTTATGGTTTTTATTTCTTACCTAATGCATCAATCGCTTAGTCACCACCGACTAAAAATAGCCCAAAAAGTTTTACAGTACGTCTGGGAACAGATCATCTAATTTTATAAGATTATAGTTAATTTTTCCATTCCCATTCAAGTACGCACACAAACGAAAAAAACTCTTCTAAAATCTGTCCATTTGTTTATGCTGCTAATTTTTGTTGATTAATGCTCTGCCTTACCGCGTGGCGACAAGGTAAGATCAAATGTATAGACATGTTTGAGATACTCCATGAGGCACCGCGAGTGGTGAATTCGAGTATTTCCAAGTTATCACTGTTTTGCCTCCCATAGCAACGCTGTAAGCGTTCGCGTAAGCTATCAAAGTCGTGAACGGGCTGTTAGAAGAAAAATATTACATGCTTATAAAAAAAAAAACTGCTATATGTTTTGACGTTACTTTAATCCATAGTATTTCATGTCAAGTTGTTCCTAATTCCGTGTCAACGAGTTTGTTTATCAGTAAATCCAAAAATCAAGGACGTCTAATAAAAGTAATGAGGTGGCATTACCCAGAGACCAAGCGAAAACAAGGCATGAAAGTAATAAATAAATACGTTGACATTTATTTTCCTCTCTGCTCACCAATGTTGGCAGACTAAATGCTTGCGAATCGTTTACTTCATAATTTCCGGTGGATGTTGTTACATTAAACTAAGAAGATTCACAAGCGTCTTTGTGTCATAAAATAATATATAAGATAGATATTTACGAAGAAATTCGCTTGAAATTGAATGTCTTTTTTAAAATATGTATTCTTTCATCATCATCATCATCATATGAGCCGTAGGACGGCAACTGCTGAACATAGGCCTCCTCCATAGATTTCCAATAGGGCTGGTTGAAAGTGACTTGCATTCGGCGCGATCCTGTGATTTTTATCAGATCCTCCCACGCTGCACTTGATTCGTGATCTCATACGGCCTCATCGGCAATGCGTTCTGTACTTTTTTGAACTTGTCCATAAAGTCTTTTTCTTTCGAAAGTCAGTGGAATAAAATCTATAAAATAAAAACCGGCCAAGTACGAGTAGCACACGAAGAGTTTTAGTAATAGGACCCCATTTTACCCTTTTTGACACAGAACCCTAAAAAACAAAGCAACCGACTTCCGAAAGAAAAGTTTTCTTTTTTGAAGTCGGTTAAATTTTTAACTATCGTTTTCTCTTCCAGCTTTAAGACACATCTACGTCCCATATGCTACAATTTGTCGCCTCATGGACACATTAAGAGGAATATCATTTCACTAATGGACCGTTGTTTATACGTATGTAGGTGTAAAAACTTGACACAAAAACATCTCCGGCGCTCATTCAATATGCAGAGGTACTGATGTGCGAAATATCGTCATTACCATACGATTGTTACCAAGTTCTACGTTGAGGAAAATGTTTTATTTATTTTTTCTTAGTTGCCAATGAGGTAATTCCTGAAGTGCTAGCACGAGTGTGTGACGTAAATGTCATTAAATACACTGATTTTTTAATCGATACGTAGAAAACGTTTCGTACCCTTTTTTTTTCATCAAATGAAAATAAGGAGGGTCTCGTCATTATCCTTTTTAAATCATAAGGTTCACTTTCGACAGAAAGAGCAATCAATTTTCTCAAAGACATAACATAATAATTACGTCTATAACATTGAGTAAATATTACAATGTTTTTACGTCTATTTACTTTTCTTTCATTTACTCTAAGTTTACGTCACACTCTCCTACGCCGTAAGTACTTTGTGTCAGTTTGCAAGTAAATTATATTGATTTTTTATATTTGTGCGCTCCAGGTGGCCTACCATGACGTCTTAAACCGAGAGTTGTTTCACTGTGGGAACGAGATGGCGCTAGACGACTTGTATAGCTTTGTCTCTTTCCCACAGTGTAAACACTCTCACGTTATGGTAGGCCCCCAGGAACTACTTGTTCTTAGTTGTGTTTCTATTTCAGAAATGTCAATATTTTGCACCTCTAATCATACAAGTGACGGGCACTCTGCTACCATCTTACATAGTATATAAGATTGACGGTCGGCGAAGTTTTTATTATTCTTCTACGCTCGAGACACAAACAATAATGGCTTCATACGTACTACCTGTTTTATGTTTGTTTGTGGCAGTGTTAAATATTAGTTTAGCTCAACCTCCACCTCATGATAAACCACTGAGTAAGGTTTTAAAATACATACTTATACGATACAAGTTTTTAACTGACATGGTCACTAACACTATTATTAGGACTGAATATTTAGCATCTTGTATTTGTTTTGAGTTTCTAATATTTCGGCAAGATTGCTATGATCACGAATACAGTACCCGTTTTAAATTCTAATCAAATATTAATAAGGTCTGTTTTATTGTGATTCAAACCGTCCAATAGATAATCATGTAGAAATAGTCCAGTCATTAAAGCCAAAACCCGAAAATAATTAGTAACTTGCTGAAATTTTAAGGGGTTTTTAAAGAAGGTAAAATAACTTACCGGGTGATTTTGCAGCGTTCTGGGGTGTACGGAAAGGGTTGAAAAGGGGTGAAAAGTGCTTTTTCGTTAATAACATTGCCAAAAAAATTAGTAACACGCTGCAAATTTGGAATTAGGTTGTTCTTACCGTTTTGTAACGTGTATCAAATTTGCAGCGTTTTGCAACATACGGAACATTGTTTATTTTTAAAAAACAATGCAATTTGTTAATAACAAGGGTAAAGAAATTAGTAACACGCTGCAAATTTGGAATTAGGGTGTTCTTACCGGTTTCTAACGTGTATCAAATTTGCAGCGTTTTGCAACATACGGAACATTGATTATTATTAAAATTATGAAAAAATGACGACTTTAACACGTCGTATCTTAAAAAGTACTAACGTTAGACCATATGTTTGTTAGTAACTAATGTTCCGCTTTGAAAGCCCTATCCAACGGTGTGTCACATGTTACTATTGACGGTGGGCCCAGATTACATACATCGGTTTCCCAATGTCCTTTGATATACGTTACAAAACGGTAAAAACAACATCATTACAAATTTACAACGAGTTACTAATATTTTCCACCCCTTTTATGAACAAAATCATTGTTTTTTTTTAATAAAAAACAATGTTCCGTATGTTGCAAAACGCTGCAAATTTGATACACGTTACAAACTGGTAAGAACAACCTAATTCCAAATTTGCAGCGTGTTACTATTTTTTTTACCCTTGTTATTAACAAATTGCATTGTTTTTTAAAAATAAACAATGTTCCGTATGTTGCAAAACGCTGCAAAATTGATACACGTTATAAAACGGTAAGAACAACCTAATTCCAAATTTGCAGCGTGTTACTAATTTTTTTGGCAATGTTATTAACGAAAAAGCACTTTTCACCCCTTTTCAACCCTTTCCGTACACCCCAGAACGCTGCAAAATCACCCGGTAAGTTATTTTACCTTCTTTAAAAACCCCTTAAAATTTCAGCAAGTTACTAATTATTTTCGGGTTTTGGCTTTAATGACTGGGCTAAAAGTCATTCGATGAGTACTTTCCACATCAAATCTTTGTTTTTCACTTCTGCCTTTTATTTTTGTTTTTAGCTTATGTTTCCATTTTACTATTTCTTTTATTTTGTTGTGTGTTTGTCGTGGTTTTGTTTCTATCTTTCTTTACCTTTTCTTTGTATTTATATTCTGTTGCATGTTTTTTGTGTGTGTTTTTAATCATCACATTTACTTTTGAGTTGCATTTCTTGTACACCTAATTTCATATCTTGTTTTTTTTTTGTGTCATTGAAGTGATTATTGATAACACCCTCTGTTATACATTACAGATTGCCCAAAAAATCAGGAGTACTACTTTTGCTACTTATATCGTTGCCAAAGGACCTGTGACCACTTTAAGGAAAATGCTCCTTGCCTTCCCCTCGCGCCTGGATGCTATTTGCCTGGTTGTGAATGCATCGACGGATATTACATATAAGAATTCAGAAGGCACTTGTGTTCCTGAAAGTGAATGTTGTAAGTATTGATACTTAATGAACAGTGACCTAATTATGTAAAATTGTAAATAATACTTACATCAGTTACCTAACTGCAATTTTAGTTGCTCTCCATAAGACGAAGTATGTTTTTGCAAAGGATTAAAACTGTTTTAATAATTTCACTCCTCTGTATTATATGTTTACCTTGTTTTATTTTTCAGAAACATTGATGTCTTTTGCTTCTATTACTGGTTCTTCTGATGTATCAATTGAAATCTGTACCATTCTCAAATATTGAATAGTGTTTTTTTTTATAATACAGAGATTTTTTAAAAGAACACTTTTTTTTCTCTATTTGGCTAAATTATTGGTTTTGACAATGAGGTAATACCCGGCGACGTTTGTTTATAAGCAAATTGTCACGGTATCGGCGATTCTGTAGTACTGGCACTTATGATCGTGGCCTTATCCACACATGACGCAGGTATTAGTTCTCGGTAAAAAATTGCTAACGTATAAAAGATAGACGCCCGACTACATTTTTATCCTTCTTGATTAAATCTCTGAGTAACACAACAGTAATGGCTTCTAACATATTACCTGTAGTGTGTTTGTTTGTGGCATTCTATGCAATGGCATCTGCAGCTCGTGGTGGACCACCTGGTGATAAACCATTGGGTAAGATTCTGTCAAGTTCTTTTAACTTTTATTAGTTTCTATAGCAGTTTTGTCCACCCATAATTATTTCACGTGACATAAGCTAAACTAAAAAGAAATAACATCCATTGATGTCTTTGCGCTCGGGTAAGCGGCTCTCACCGTTTTTCCGGCGCTGCGTACTACCACAAAATCTTCTTCGACGCTTCTGACTGCGTGGACAAGAGTGATCGTATGAGAAACACCGTATACATAATTAGCCCCTTCGTACACTATGCGACGCAAGTTTCCGATACCTTATGACTTTGATATCCTGGTTTCTATCGCATTAGAAATCCATAGTGGTTCGTACATAGGCATGAGTCAATGGATAACAAAGTCGTAAGGTATCGGAGATTTGCGTCGCCTAGTGTGCGAAGAGGCTTACTTTTTCAAATTAGTTTCCCGCCTGTACTGGGACATTAGAGACTGTCAGATCCGTACTGACTAAAATCCGCAATATTACTTCAATAGCTCTTTACGTTCCTTGGTCAACGCAGTGCTTTAGACCTCTATAATTTTGACAAGCCTGTTGCTCTAGTGGTTTGTGACCCTGACTAGCAGTGGCGGAGGTCGTGGGTTCGATTCCTACTCAGGACAAATGTTTGTGTGATGAGCATGATCATTTGTTCTGTGTCTGGGTGTAATTTATCTATAATATTTATGTATTTAGAAATATATAAGTATTTTTATCAGTTGTCTCGTACCCATAACACAAGCTCTGCTTAGTTTGGGACGATTGGGCGTTGTGTGATAGTTGTGGAATATTATTATTATTATTATAATTGCTGACAGGTCTTTGAGGCGCGCGTGGAGCATTATATTTTTTTTATAATTGCAACAAGAAGCATATTATTAGAATACTCCTTTTACCTAATTACTTCTTGAACGTTCTAGATTGCCCGAAAAATGAAGAGTACTATTTCTGCTACGTTTATCGTTGTCAAAGGACCTGTGAGCAGTTCAAAGAACAGACGCCTTGTATAGGCTATGATCCTAACTGCTATATGCCTGGCTGTAATTGTATTGGCGGATACTATAGGAATTCGGCAGGAACTTGTGTCCCCGAAAGTGAATGTTGTAAGTATTCATAAAATTAATGTTAAGTTTCATTGTGCTCCATGTTACAAATATTGTAGTTTCATTAGATTTTCTATTTCATAGAGTTTTTCATTTCTTGCTCATTATGGACGTTTTGGTTATTATGTCTTGTGGCTGGATACGTAGCTTCATCTTTTGTGTTTTGAAGATGCGAATGTTTTCGCTTTTAATAGAATTACGCTTTATAACTGAGGTTTCGTATTTTTGTAGCAATGATGCCTATCTTTTTTAATGATTGAATCAACTTTCTGAATTTCATATTTGCATTACTCATTTTTACTCTTTCCTTTTT
Source organism: Agrotis ipsilon (assembly GCA_028554685.1). Classification (NCBI taxonomy): domain Eukaryota; kingdom Metazoa; phylum Arthropoda; class Insecta; order Lepidoptera; family Noctuidae; genus Agrotis; species Agrotis ipsilon. The sequence continues at coordinate 2,768,781 of CM052961.1, read as the reverse complement.
CAGAATCAGCGTCAACTGCTTCTACAACTCCAAAAATCTGCATTCGATAATAGGACCTACCAATCTCTTTAGAAGAATAAAAATCTTTTTTGTTTATGATTTAAAGATTTTTTAATAAACTTGTCTCCTAATAAATGACTTTTAGATTTGCAATGCATTAAATGTTTTTTTTTTTAACTCAAAAGAGCCAAGTATCGACATAGGTAGAGATGTATGCCTGTGCACCTTCATAAACGGAACAAATACTCGTATGATCTACAAGTAGTTGTCCCCGATCTGGGTGTTTGTGTATGTGAGTTTAAATTTTTACAAACGCACCCACGACACGCCGTGGGATACCGGCAGAGTAGAATAGTATCCCCCTTTGTACCAGGTGTCGTAAGAGGCGACTGAGGTACCAGAACCGAGTAATGGCGGTATAACCATTCTAACTGACGTAGCTAAAATGGCACAGGGCGAGGATGGGCAGCAGCATCCTCGGCGCGAAGCTACGTCTCTGCGATCGCCACCACGCCTGCCCAGCGTGGCGATTATGGGCAAACCCCCCCCTTTAAATGACTGACACAAAAAAGACCAGGCCCCCAGTTCCCGGCAGCTCCGCTATTCCTGGTTACGGTAGCGGCCACGGTAACGGCGGAGCAGGGGGTGCGAAGAATCACCGGCAGACGCCCGGCTACCACCCCAAACGAAAACTGGCCCTGGTAACACACAATATACGCACTTTGAGGGTAGACGAGAAAATTTTTGAGCTGGAAGAGGAACTGAGTAGGTTACACTGGGATATAGTGGGGTTAGCTGAAGTCCGTAGAGAGGGCGAGGACACGATAATCCTAAAATCAGGTAACCTACTCTACTACCGGGAGGGCGACCATCTGTCTCAAGGTGGTGTCGGCTTTCTCGTTCACAAGTCCCTCGTTAACAACATTATTACCATCGAAAGTGTTTCGAGCAGGGTCGTATACCTAATACTCAGAGTATCCAAGAGATATTCGCTGAAGGTCATTCAGGTGTACGCACCGACCTCGTCACACCCAGATGATGAAGTGGAGACTATGTATGAGGACGTCAGTAGAGCCATACATACGTCAGAAACCCACTTCACTGTTGTAATGGGGGACTTCAACGCAAAGCTGGGCAGTAAAAGCAATGATGAGCTGAAGGTGGGTCAATTTGGATATGGGCAACGGAACCCCCGGGGACAGAGACTGGCTGATTTCCTGGAGAAAGAGGGACTCTTTATGATGAACTCTTTCTTTCAGAAGCCGCCTCACAGGAAATGGACCTGGATAAGTCCCGATGGTTCTACGAGAAATGAGATAGACTTTATCATGACCAACAAGAAACGAATATTCAATGATGTCTCAGTGATTCACAGGATAAAAACCGGAAGCGATCACCGAATGGTCAGAGGCACGTTGAATATTAACGTAAAACTTGAAAGGTCCAATCTGATAAAGTCCACGCTCCGACCTACTCGCGCCTCTATCCAAAACCCCGAAGGCTTTCAACTCGAGTTGTCTAATCGCTTCGACTGCCTGGAAAATTCTGCGTCGGTGGACGAGATCAATAATAGGTTCGTAGAAACTGTCCAAACGGTGGGCTCTAAGTACTTTAGACCCCGTCGTGCGAATAGACCTCAAAAACTCTCCGACCATACTCTAAACCTCATGGCTGAACGACGCTCTTTAAGGCTGCAGACTTCCGGTGACGCCGAGTCATATAGGCAGCTCAATAGACAAATTTCTAAATCCTTGCGGCACGATGTACGCCTCTTTAATGCTAACCACATTAAAGAGACCATTGAGCGTAACAAGGGCTCCAAAGTGTTTGCAAGAGATATGTCTATTGGGCAAAGCCAGCTGACAAAGCTGAAACGAGAAGACGGTAGTGCAGCGTCGACTAAAGCAGAGGTATTGGAGGAGGTCGAAAGGTTCTATGGACAGCTATACGCTTCGGTCACAAAACCTGTTAGCAGCGCGGCCAAAGACCCAAGAGCCAAATTGACCCGACACTATACCGAAGACATCCCGGACATCAGCCTGTACGAGATTAGGATGGCCCTCAATCAGCTAAAAAACAATAAGGCGCCGGGTGAAGACGGAATCACTTCAGAGCTTCTGATAGCGGGTGGAACACCGGTACTTAAAGTCCTTCAGAAGCTCTTCAACTCCGTCTTGCTCGAGGGTACAACGCCAGAAGCATGGAACAAGAGCGTGGTGGTTCTATTTTTCAAGAAGGGTGACAACACCTTATTGAAGAATTACAGACCCATCTCGCTCTTGAGCCATGTTTATAAGTTGTTTTCGAGGGTCATCACGAACCGTCTCGACCGCAGTTTTGATGACTTCCAGCCTCCCGAACAAGCCGGTTTCCGAAAAGGCTACAGTACCATAGACAACATACATACGCTGCGTCAAGTTGTACAGAAGACCGAAGAGTATAACTTGCCATTATGTTTAGCGTTTGTGGACTATGGAGAAAGCCTTTGATTCGGTGGAGACATGGGCAGTGCTTGAATCTCTCCAACGATGCCGTATTGACTATCGGTACATCGAAGTGCTTAGGTGCTTGTACAATAATGCCACTATGTCGGTCCGAGTACAGGAGCAGAGTTCGAAGGCGATTCCTTTGAAAAGAGGCGTAAGACAGGGAGATGTGATATCTCCGAAACTGTTTACTACCACTTTGGAAAACGCCTTCAAGCTCCTGGAATGGCAAGGACTCGGCATCAATATTAATGGCGAGTACATCACCCACCTTCGATTTGCCGACGATATTGTTGTCATGGCAAAATCGATGGAAGATCTCAGCACGATGCTCGGCGACCTCAATCGAGTTTCCCAACAGGTTGGTCTTAAAATGAATATGGACAAGACAAAAGTAATGTGTAATGTCCATGTTGTGCCCACCCCATTATCAGTTGGGAACTCGGTTCTAGAAGTTGTTGACTCGTATGTCTACCTGGGACAAACCATCACGCTAGGTAGGTCCAACTTCTAGAAAGAGGTCAACCGCCGAATCCAACTCGGCTGGGCAGCGCTCGGGAAATTGCGTAACGTTTTCTCGTCCAAAATACCTCAGTGCCTCAAGTCGAAAGTTTTCGACCAATGTGTGTTACCAGTGATGACGTATGGCGCCGAAACGTGGTCCTTTACTATGGGCCTCATTAGTAAGCTCAGTACAGTAGTAGTCCAACGAGCTATGGAGAGGGCTATGCTCGGAGTCTCTCTGCGTGATCGACTCAGAAATGAGGAGATTCGTAGACGAACCAAAGTAACCGACATAGTCCAACGAATTAGCAAGTTGAAATGGCAGTGGGCAGGCCATATAGCACGCAGAACTGATGGCCGATGGGGCCGTAAGGTTCTCGAATGGAGACCACGCACCGGCAAGCGCAGCGTAGGACGTCCACCCGCTAGGTGGGCAGACGATCTTATGAAGGCCACAGGATCACGCTGGATGCAGGCCGCTTACAACCGGTCCTACTGGAAGTCTAAAGGGGAGGCCTATGTTCAGCAGTGGACGTCTTACGGCTGATATGATGATGATGATGATGACCCACGACACAGGAGAAATTCTTAGTGTGGAGCAAAGTTAAAAAAAACCGGCCAAGTGCATGTCGGGCCACGCACAGTGAAAGGTTCCGTAGTTGCCCATCAAAATACTTATGCGAACTAACTAAACTCATTCGCTGAATTTAATTTTAACTAATTAAAGTTGACAAACTTACATTTGCAGTTGAAAAACATTTTCTTCGATATATTTTGTTTAGGAAAATATGTTATCCAAGTAGGTACGTTTTATAAGTTGGTCGACTATTACTCGTAAACTTGTAAAGCCTCCTTAGACATGGCGAAACTATAAGGGTTCCTTGTTGACTACAGAACCCTAAAAAATGAGAAATATACCACAGACACGAAAGATAATTTTGCATTACAATTTCCTGATATTGATAGACTGTTATGACAACTTAGTCTATAGATATCAATGAACTATTTAGATTAACAGGTCACACACTAAGCTAGACAATGTAATACCTAGTTAAACAAATTACAAATCTATTAGAATAAAAGACGGCTGTCGCACTGATATTTAAATCAGTATTATTGTTTCAATCAGCTTCATCTAACGTTCCTGTAGCAATGGCTACCTGTATTAAGTGCTTGTTACCTCTTTGCATGTTCGTTGTAATTTTATCTATTGTATTTGCTAAACCTCCACCTGAAGAGCAAGAACCTTTTGGTAAGTGTGTATTATTTATATTATATTTTGTAGTAAAAAAAGGGCAGCGTGTTCCTATAATATGTTGCTTATTGGAGGATTGAAAAACTCCACGCTGCAACTGATACCGTAATTAATAGAGTTACTTAGAGGGCCCAAGAAATTCAGTAAGATGTACTAGTTATAGTTGTAAAAGAAGAGGCTGAAAAATTGGCAAACATAGAGAAGAGGAGAGAAAGGTTCAGGAAAAGTTGAGCATTAAAAAGAAACCCCTTCGATGGTTTTGTACAAGGTAGTCTGGTGACGTTGCCTAGCTTATTGGTTTACCTTGATAATTTGACTACTATGTCGAAGTCTGCTAGAATATAGAACTACAGAAACGGTCTGGACATGATTTAGTATATCATTCCTTACTATGTCTTGATCTGGTAGTCAATATCCTCAGAATATAATCGTGGGAAGTACTAGGATGAGCCAAACACAGAACTGATATGTTTGGTAGAAGAAAGGGAAGGCCTATACTATACTCAGCAACGCAGTAAATCCATAGTAGATGATTATGTATAACTACTGATTTTGGCTACTCATTGCCTTTAATAAAATTCCATTTGCAGATTGCCCTCTAAATGAAGTTTATCACAAATGCGATATCGAGGTGTGTTACAAGACTTGTGAACATTTAAAACGCCATCCGGCTTGCCCTTCAGTTTATCCTGGATGCTACAAACCAGCCTGTCTGTGCGTTAAAGATACTTTGAGAGATTCAACAGGCAAATGTGTGCCATTCGAAAAGTGTTGTAAGTTATTTTTGCTATTGCCTGAGTTTTTTGGGAAGACGGTAGATTTAAGTGTGTACGTTTTCTTGACTTTACGGTGCAGCATGCGTATTTGGCAACGAAGAAACGTGTTTCGTCAACGGAAGAATAAAGTAGAGACATAATTTAAAAGTGAAAATTGTATATAATTTTGATAGAAGATATTTATTTTAAATTCTGTCTCTGGTACTTAAAATAGAGAAAGAAATATTTTTATTGTTCAGTCTTCTATGAGTGGTGTCATAAAATTGACGAAATGTAGAAGTTACTTCGTCAATTCTTGGTAAAATTAGTACCCTTATTGGATTTGTTTTAGACATCATGTTCTCTTCTTTATTAGTCTTCACTACAGCAGTACAGTCGTGTAAAAATAGTCATTATTTTGTTTATTCACACACACACTTAGTAAACCTTCAATGAGTAAAAGTAGTAGACATTTCATGGTTTCATATTTTTCAGCAAATGACACGAAAGGAGACGACCAGCCACTCCAGCCAGCCAGCCAGTATGATCAGCCTCCATCAGAAGACCTGGCGCAGGAGTAACTGTTTCACTATAGAATAATGTTTATTTCTGTTCCATTAAAAGCAATAACATTTTACTTGTATTTTGTACTTTTATTTTCTGTTTGTAGTTCATAAAAAAGTAGATTGTTAATAAAGGGAACAAACATCTATTTTTAAGGAGACAGTATGTTTTAAAACCCAGAGTGGAGCAAAGGATTTTATAGTATAGAATCCCGAACGTAGCGAGGGATGATTTCATAATAGGAATCATGTGTATTTATGACGTTCACGCAATTCGATATTGAGTTGACCCGTGCGGCTCCATTAGCAAACACTCGCTTTTGTCCATACATTTTCTTAGGACGAACTTTTATGCTATATCTTTTATATATATTTATGCTATATATAAAAAATAGCGTCAATTGATGCAATTATGTATCGCGTCACGTCATGAGCAAGCTCGCTAACTACACACAAATTGAGATAGCTTCGACTAATATGCATGATACCTATAAATAAAATTTAAATCTAACACTCGAAATGGGATGCTAAGACAGGAAACCTCCACGTGCGCCAGTGGACTGGAGTTTTCTCTCGGAGAGACCAGTTTTTCGAGAGGTGCACCCTGGGATGCGGGCAAAAACTCTTCCTTAGGCACCGTGTGCCTAAGGGGTCTCTTTGCCCGTATGCGAATCGCCTGTCGTGTGGACGCTCCAACGCGTGTCCCTTTGATCAGCAGAGGGCACAGCGGCGGAGCAAGCTTGCGGACGGTGAGTAATGGGTAGCTCGCCGTCCGACCGAGGACCAAGCCCGGGTCGGTGGTTCGCGCCAAATGCCTACTGTGGTCGCGGGTTTTTTCTTAACCCAGGATGCCGCGGCCCCGGAACGTAAAGGGAATCCGAGGGAACACGGAATCCACGGGGGACTCATTGGACTCATTTGATAATTTTACCACCTAAAAAAAAAAAGAATTCGAAATAATGCATGCAGGTTCAAACCAGGTATTTTTTAAAATAACTGTCTTACTAGTTCCAGAAATTACTCCGTTATTTCAGGTAAATATACAATTTATTTGTTTTGATAAACAATAAACTGGTTTTTATAATGTATCTATATGACTCACACTTCACTAGACAACGTAATCACTAGCCAACAAGATTTATAAATAACAGACGGTCGTCTGTCTAGATCATTATATTTGTTGGCAGCATCCTTGACTAACGTTACCATAGCAATGGCTTCCTATGTGTTATCCATATGTTTATTCGTTGCAGTTTTAACTGTAGTATCTGCTGCACCACCTGATGAGAAACCTCTTGGTAAGTTTCTTATAACTTAAATAATAGAGTTTACTTTGCTTTGTTTTTAGTTGTCTGTATTTCATTTTGGTAAGTTTCTAATAACGAAAGTAATAGGGTTCATTTTGCTTCGTGTTAAGATATCAGTATTTATAAAAATCTTGACCTTGTTAGCTATTATTATCTTGAAGTGCATCATCTGTTAGATCATTTTGTTGACTACAACATGGGAATAGGAATTATTTTTATCTTTGTAGACTTTTTAATAACAACAACTCTAGGTGTTTTTCGTCTTTAGTGTCTAATTCTAAGTTATTTTTTTTTAAACCGATTTCGAAAACCGGATTTCCGAACAACAACCGACCGCTTGCCACTTTCCTATGGGCATTGCAACAAAGGCAACTCACCGTCCCGACCATGGACAATGCCGGGTCGACGGCCGTCCGGTTCCACGACCGCCTCAAAGAAGTCAGCATAATGACCCGGGGTGCGCGGGGATTTATACCATCACCATGACCCCGGAACATAAAAAGGCTATTGAAAGACCCGCCGTGGATTTTTGTCCAGTACAAGTCTGAACAATCCCCTCCCCGCCCTCCCGATGGCGGACTTATCGATGACTTTACCACGTAAAAAAAAAAAAGTCACTTTCCTTTTTTCCTTGCTTCTTTTGTAAAATTTAGTCAGTTCGGCTACTCTGCAATTTCTCCACGTATCGTGCATCACAATGTTAACACTTCTATCAGCATTTTGGCATTATGACGTCACACGCCCTGTGAGGCCTCATCAGAAATTTTTCGTATTTAACCGTGCAGTGTTGAGCCTCAGTTAAATAATACCTATACAAAAACCCAATCGAATATAAGCCACTGACTTAATCTACATTATAGTCTAGCTAGAGATTATCTTTTTAAAGGTAGCGGTAGTTGGCATCAGTAGTTTGATAATAATGGCATTCTTTGCATACATTTTTACGTCTATTTCTTTAAATTTCAACATCTGTATTTGAGTTTGTATAGTTTAATGTTCCTCTGAGATCATTTTTTTTGGTTTATCAAGGTTAGGTAGTTGTAGAATCATCTTACCATGACTCTGTATGAGCTAAACAGATAACTGACACATGATTGCCTTAATGAATTCACCAATTCATCGTCGTCTGTCCAATTTCTTGTATCGAGTTGAATTTTTTTTGTTCATCTTATCAACGAATGTTATTGCAATAAATAAGTAACATGGAATATTCTATTCTATTACTCATGATATAGAGTGTATTTGATAAAGAACGATTTTAGAAACATTGATATTAGTAACGCCAGTAATGTGGCCAATTTAGACGCTGCCGATTTCCTTATGCTGTCCCACTGAAAAAAATCAATGCGTATTTCCAGATTGCCCTGACCATGAGGAATACTACAAGTGTAACCTGGCGAAATGCTGGAAAACCTGCAACGATTTGAGGACTCCACCTCCTTGCCCCTCCATTTCTGCTGATTGCTTCAAACCAGCCTGTGAATGTGCTGACGGTTACTTGAGGGATTCAGAGGGCAAATGTGTGCCTTTTAAAGATTGTGGTAAGTATCATTATTACTTAAAACATCAAAACAAATATATTTTTTTGGAAAAACTACTTTATAATCCACTCATTAAGTTCAGTTCGCTTCAGTATCAATACTAGTTGTTCTATGTGTTTATTTATTTATACTTGGGTACGCAGCGCTTGGATGGTCTGTAATAGCGAGTTTCCCCAGTGTCTGGAAAAGCACACAAAAACAGGCGATCCCAGTTTTAATTTGTAGATCTTGATCTTTGACAGTTGTTACTGATAGATATATTACCTACTAGCGGCCCGTCCTGGCTTCGCACGGGTGGAAGACCCGGTCTAAAATTTGAGATTTAAACTATCCTATCTCTCAAGTTGGATCGAACTGCACATGGTGTGCGAGGACAAACATTGTGATACGAGATTTATATATATTAAGATAGTCTAGTTGTCAGACTATAGCTGTTGCCTGCTGACTATGTCTGTTAATTCGATTACCGTCTTATTGAGTTGTGGAGGTCAGATAAGTACTTCGCTGCATGTAAAATACTGAAATGTTTCGTAATGACTTATTAGAGGCCTTCAACTCACATACCTACCATTATTGAACTTATAATACTGTTTATAAAGATATATATAAAAAAAAACTTTGCCATACATTAAGAATGTCTATCTGGCGCTATGTTGGGAGCCGGAGCACTTACAAAAAATTATGGGCATACAAATATTATTATATTCCGTACGGGAACGGAACCTGCAACACATAGCGCAGCAGCCAATAGCTTATCCACTGCACCAACCCTGCGGTCACTTTAATAAATTCTAGTGGAATTGAAATAATTAAACGTGTTTTTCATTTGTTTCAGGAGTTGACATAACGGAGGTCCCATACTGAAAAAACGTATTTCATAAATTAGAATTTAAATAAAAAATGCATCTTTATAATAGTTCCTGTTGTTTATTATTTTCTTAAATTTATAATAAACCTATAATGTTCCCAATGCTGGGAGACAGGCCTCTACTCTGTGAGATGAAGTGAGAGCTGTAATCTACCACGCGGGGTCAGTGCGGGTTGGGGAATATCACATGTCTTCGAAGGTCTTTCTTTGTCGAGTCGATGATTCCTTAAATTGTATGTTTCAACCAAAACTCTGCCACATTGACGGCGTTGGTGGTGGCCTCGGATAGATCCGTTAGAGTGCAGGTGGAGTTACACAGAGTACAGTTGAGAAGGTGGGCCATCGTTTGCGATGAGGCACTGCAGTCGCACCTTTCTAGGATATGCTGTTTTACCTACAATTTTTTACAACAGCGTGTACCTGTGGATAAAATAAATTCGTACAAACAAGTAATATAAAAACATGCGAAAATGGAACTCATGACGACTACTAGCGCAGCAGTCGATAGCCCGGCCCCTGCGCACTGAAACAATATGCACTCCCAAGAATAATGACATTGACAAATCAGAATGAAAATTCAAGGTGGAACCCACCATCTTGAATTTTCATTCCGCCTTACTCTCAGCATAAGGTCTCCGAAAACTATAAAACCAACAAATACTTTATAGTCGTGAAGTCTTTATATTCAAGGCATGACAGGATTGTCTAGGTAAGCAGCACAGACCTAGAGAGGGGTTTGTGCCTTGGGCTTATTAGGTGCATTGAGTAAATACCCGTGAACTCAGAATAAATGCCTAGTTAAGTTTTCCCTTCATTTATTACTAAACAAAGTTATTAGTTTTTAACCTCAGTGACGGGGCATTTAAATGCCAAGTTTATGCCCATTTTGTTCATAGAAGTATTTACCCTCGACCCATCTCTGTACAGGGTGCAATTTAAGTCATGGGCAATATTTTAATCTAAGGTTCTACTCACGACACTGATTGTATTATGGCTAATAATTCGCAAATCAAAAATATATTATTAATGCAAGTACGAACAACTTTATAAATTGTACTAAGTCTCATTGTAAAGGCATAATGTTGCAAATAAACACTAAAAGTAATTAATAAATACTTCATAAACCCCTATAAGTCACGAAGTTTCAAAATTATAAAACGCAGTACACCGCGCGCGGCACGAAAATTAAACGCCGAACACCTATAATTTTTTTGAAGTTTTAAATGCTTGCATCAATGACTTAATTGTTTCTCCAATAGCCAAAAGTGATGAATCTTACAAGTTGTTTTACTTTTTTAACTACATAATTTACAAATGTGTATTTTTGAGCCTTAGATTAAAATATTGCCTATGACTTAAATAATAATTGCACCTTGTATAAATAAAAACCTCATCTAGTTTGGTAACTAAAAAAACGACCGTTTTGGAAACACTACAGCGCTACGCGGACAGATCCCGCTAAATGAATGCTATTTGGGCTCAACACACATACAGAGGAATGCATTATGGAATCCGAATTGTTTCCTCAATGTATTGTTTTGAGTTTTTAATTATTATTGTCTAGTTTTATCGACATGACTCATGCTTTGCCAAAAATACCTTGTTATAAAATAACCAGACAGATGCCTCAAAAGATCATTGTCTCTGTCTACATTACCTTTAACTAACGTTGATTTAATAATGGCTTCTTATTTACTACGTATTTGTTTGTTTGTTGTGTGTTTAAATATTGCGTTTACTGCACCAGCCGACAGTCAAGCTTGGGGTAAGTACCTATATTTAATTTTTTTATTCGAATGTTTCAGATTTCTGCAGGAAATTTTTGATTTACACACATAAACACAAACTCAAACTCACAACCTTTTCCCATGGGGCTAGACAGAAACTACAGAGTGCCGCTTGCTACGATCGATGATCCTTAGATACTCCTTTTGCCTCATCCACATTCATTCATTATTCATTGTTTGATTTCAAATTCATTAGTAGTATTTAGTTATTAGTAGTTCTACTTCCATGAGCTGGTGGTGATCACCGGGGTTGTTTTAGTGAGGTAAAAATCCTACACTCCCCGGTCTTATCCCCAAAGACTGGCAGCCTTTTGAAGGTTTCCCCCCGACAACAAATAAAAAGAAGGATACAAAAAGCCCAGACAAGTAAAAATTCAAAACATTGCGTATGAAATGAGTCTATGGCCATTTTTGATTGAAATTTGTTGTTTCTTAATAAACTACTTCTACAAATAGACAAGTAGCGACATCTATGGGGCTATAGAAGAACTAAAATCCACCAGTCATAGCATCCGTTTGGTTGGAGGTACCTCCTTTTTTAAAGAGGATAATAAATATAAGCTTTACAATCCATACATTCTAAAGTGTACATGTGCGAAAATCGACCGAGATCATAAACTCCGTTGGTGACTGTTTTCTTCATTTTCATCATTTGAATTTTTTGACATTATTTTATTCTACAATTTTCCTTTCGTCTTTTTTCAGATTGCCCCGAAGATGAGATTTACTACAAATGCCAAATAGAGATGTGCTTTCAGACCTGTAATGATGTGAAGAATCCACCGCTCTGTCCTCCTATTGATCCTACTTGCTATGATCCAGCCTGCCTTTGCAATTATGGTTACCTTAGAAATTCTGCGGGCAAATGTGTACCAGAGACCAATTGCAGCTGTGAGTTATCTTATATCTAACTAAAACTAAAAGTGAAAGAGTATTCGAGGATCGATGGATGGATGAATGTATGTTACTCTTTCACACAAAGTCTACGTAAAGAATAACGATGGACATACGCCGTCTTAATACAAAAGAGTTAAATATCTGTTGAACATTTCTCTAAAACATCGGTCAACTGCTAAACGATATTTCACGTTGATATTAAGGCTTTTTGGCAGTGCCATTTTTATTAAACAAGTTTTCGACAGAAAGATGATTAACTTTTTGAGAACTATTTAGGTATGTTTTCATTTGAAAGGCTGTTTGTATAATTATATGAGTTAAAAATAATTATGAACACACCCATGATGTTGGAGTTATCTTGATTTCTTTATTTGATCTGATTTTGACAGCTGACATTAGCTGTCAAAATAGCTCATAAATAGTTTGTTGTTTTATTTTTCACTAAAATAATTATAATTTTAATTAACATTGGGATAACAGTGTTGAGTGATAGATAATTTACCAGAGCGCTGTGGGATTATAACTGTGTGAGATATAACTGACCAAAGTTCTATTTTGTTTCAGAATAACTGGCAGCAGCTTTATAAGAAGAATCTGTTTTTTTTTTTTAAATAAAATGTTCGTGTTTAGGTATGAGGTACTTTTTATTAAGAGTCATTAAAAAAGGTTTGTTTGGAACAAAATATGAGCAATTACAAAACAGTATTTAAACAAAAAAAAACCTATGCAAAAAAAAAACTATCTCCGAAGTGTGTTTTTATTTGGACAGATTTTTTTTTAAACTAACCTGTCACCCCTGGGTGGCCCAAGGCCCAAAAGATGCAGTCGATTTTGGACTGTTTTTTTCTTTATATCATAATAATTAAAATACAACCTAAAGAAGATAGAAATAAGCATTACATTTTTTACCACAGTAATTATGTACAATATATTACCACACCAACATCAGCAAAGTTTTTACGCGTTACGGAACTCACGGTAATAAATCGTTTATATTAAACAAGTTGTTCCATTTTGACTGATTAATGTCCGTAGTTAAATGTGTTTAACATGGCTACCAGTGGGTACTCATACATATATAAAATCACGTCTGTTTCTCGAAAGGTTATAGGTAGCGTTGAGCTCAAATTTCCCCTATATTAAGCATAAAATAATCAGCGTATAATTTTCACACTCCTTTGACATTGGTCTCCTCTTCATGAGATCAAATCAAATTGTTTATTTCAACTAAGCCAAATATAGGCACTTTTGAATTGTCAAGACATAAAATAAATAAAACTAGTGCTAAAAATAGTTATGGTGCTACAGAACCAGTCACATGACCTAAAAAGTGTGAAAGTACGTAGGTGCTAATTCTAAAGCGTAGATCTCTATGGAGAAGAATGAGCAAGAAACTCCATGGACACTCTTTTTCAATCGCCAAAAAAAGAGGGAGTCGGATGTTCCCACATAAACCGCGCAAGACCCGTGATTTAATCAACCTACCCGACTCTTTGGTGTGTATATCACGATGTGGTTACTTCAACGATCAACCGAGGACTCATACTTTTCCGAAAAAACGCTCTATATTTCCGCTAACTTCACCCCAAGAATATTTTAGTAAAGACTTCTTTCACTGCTTCCAGTCTTGTTCAAGTCTTATTACAGTAAAGCCCAGCGGACTTTAAGACCGCTGGCTGAATAATTGAAGCACACTTTCACAATGTTTAAGGAAGCATCCTGTAGAATTCGGGTCACGAGCATAAACCTAGGACGAGTTTACGTGCGGTTGAAGGTCGGAATAAAGGACCCAAGTGCAAAAGATTAAGGACAAACTACAGAGAAACTGAACGAGATCAAGATTAAACTGCGTTTAATAACTCTAGTATTAGTGTCATGGGCATGCGGGCAGCGAGTAAAGGGCAACTCGCTGTCCGACCATGGACCATGCCCGGGTCGACGGCGCGTCGTGTTCCACGCGCGTCTCAAAGAACTGTCAGCAAAATGACGGGGCCCCATCACAGAGGGCCAAAGCGGTAGGGGTCGCGGGACTTATTTCCATCACAGTGACCCCGAAACATAAAGGGCTATTGAAGGACACCGTGGATTTTAGCCCTGCCCGGGGTGGGAGGACTCATCTGATGACTTTACCACGTAAAAAAAAAAGTATTGGAGTCATAAATGCTATGGAAGGTTATTACTTAAAGACATTAAAAATGTGGTTTGCATTTGTGTAAGGGCGCTCCCTCACCCCGAGCATTCACCTGTAATTGCTTGCGGTGAGGGAGTGCCTTAAAAGTTTAATTTGTAGATCGGTGAACACAGAGGCCATCTAGTACTTCTTAACTAATATTATTATAAATGCGAAAGTATACTTATACCGGGTGATTTTTCAAGGGCGTGGATCTTTTCGAACTATGAGGATATCGACAACGCTGAAAGAGTCGCATTTGACGAAAACTAAAACTGCATAATGGATTTAGAAAAATCAAAATCCTGCGAGGATACCATGATAAAAAAAACCCCCCTTTATATTACACGTTCGTATTGCTTGGATAAAATTCTGGGAAGTTCATATACGCAAACTAGGGTATACAAAAAACTGATTATCAAGCAGACTGTATTTGAAACGTAAGCACTTTTTTCTTTAAGCTATTTTAGTTCATTCAATAATGTCTTATTGCTAAGTAACGTAATTGGGATTGTTGACAACGTCCAAATCCTTGCGGACATTGAAAACAATGAAATTTTATCCCATTTCGAATAAAAATTAGGCCTCAGTCGATTGTAAAGTAACCTGGAAAAATAGCCACTTTATACAAATCAGCCCATTTCCTAAGTTTGCCGAATGATTACTGCCCAGAATTTGATCTTCTAAGCAACACTCTCGAACGGTGTAATAACACAGGGTTGTGATTTTTTCCCAACAAAATCAGGCGGGTTCGATTTCTTCGCCGGGATTTTTGATTTTTTTAAAATCCAATATGCAGTTTTATTTTAGTTTTCGTCAAAATCGGCCTCGCGACTCCTTTCCGCGTTTTTTGAATTTTTTCCCTTCCCCCCCATAGTTTCGAAGGTAGCCATTCCACGCCCGTTGGACACCTTCACCCTGTATTTATAGGTCACGACACTTCGCTAATATTACTTGTCCACGCAACGAGGCCATTTAAGTTTTTAATCCCTAAGGAGTGTCAAAATGTGCAGTATACATAAACGGTCGTATATTTTGGATACGATTCTCTGCTCCAAAGGATGGTAGATCTGACTATTTGATATTTATTTTCAGCTTGATAATGTCACACATTTCTTAGAAAAGGAGTCATGTAGACGAACAGACAGACGAACAACAAAGTAATTAAAATAATACAAGGTTACGATTTTTCCTTTGAGATGCGGAACTATAAAAAAAAACATAATTTGCAATTCATTCCATTCCTGCAGCCACCTCAAACGGGCAACACAGTTTCTTTATTCAAACAGTAACAATACAAAACATGGCAGCATAGTTTGTGAACTCTATTAATTAAACGTAGCTATTTCCTCTGTGGATCTCATAAATAACAAAATATAATGCAGCCTTCACGAGAACATTGCGGGACTATGTTCAACATGGAAAACTAACATTTTGTCCGTTAGTAATTCTAAGCTGACTAGTGCATGTACATAACCCAAATTAAAGTTAATTACAGTGCCTCTCTAACAAAAAATGGCTACAAAAGAGAATAGCAACGAGTGTTTTTTCAAGCTAGGAATATAGTTACAGTTGCGTGCAAAAATATATGCTCATTCGTTTGCAGATAAAATAAAACAGCAGAATTTCGATTCATCTCAGTTTGTATGTAAAACACTACATATTTTTATTAGACTATAGAAATATTTTTGCTCGTGTCTGTACCTATGCAATTACGTACTTTTTATTCTGAAAATAACTAAATTACTCGTTGGTACACTATGCATACTGGCACAAAGTAAAAACTACCCTCTTATCTGCGCTACGCTGTGGTAAACAGTGTCTCTGACAGCTTCTAATTTCACATACGCTAACTTATCGCTCTGGGTAAATAATTTATTATGATTAAAAACTTTTTTTGTTTGTTTTGTATCTAAAGCATATTATATTTTTTGCTCTTCCTCAATTAGTTTTCCTGTCATCCTTGATAACGTTGTGGTTTCGCATATTTTAAACATTACAAATTCCGTACACATATTCCGAAACAAAAAACTCATTTAAACCATATCCGCATTTTACATTTCATGACATAACCGCGAAAATTTTTTTTTGTTGCAAAACCATTGCCCGTTACAACATTAACAGTGTTTCGTTGGAATTTCAACAGGAATGGGAATTTTTGTGTACATTCGTGAGTGAATCGTTTAAATATTACGCGATATACATAAACAGTCAGTTGTAATGGTAGAGATATTTTAAATTGCTCCATGAATAGAAAAGGGAAGTTTGTGCTCCGGAATTATGTTTATTTTCAAGTTAGAGCGTCGCCGTCGTCGTTTTGCTTCCTAGATGTTGTTTGCAGGTGTTAAGGATGAAAAGGTACCCGAGTTTGCTCTTACGAGTGTTCTCTTTGAAACATTTACATAGCGTAAAACATATTTTTCGCTTCTTTCGGTCTGTATTTGCATAACGAAACCTCTAGTTAAATTTCCAACAAAGTTGGACACTATGATGTGACCATTATCACGGATGAAGCCATTATACTACCGAAATGACAGCTGTCAAACGCTCCATTCCGCGCCAAAAGCTGACAGCTATGAAACGTCAACGTTCGGCCTATTTACTAAAATTGTTCACGTTCGGAAATCCGCGCAGAATATGGACTTCGCAAGTTTCTATTGTTAAGCCTCAATGGAACCACGTAATTTGCATAAGCAAAGTTGAAATTTAAGGAACAATGCCGTGCATTATTCGGCTGTAAAGTGCCTGTACAAGTCATGGTGGCGTTTCATGCTTTATTGCACGTAATTCGTGCTTTGTTTTATTTTAATAGCCATAAAACATTCGAACAATGTATAATTAAGAGAGTACCTTCAAATTATATGGCGGCACGCGATTACTTGTATAAATATTTGATCGAGTTATTTGGTATTAATTTGAATTGTTTCGGGTTGATTTTATCGAATTGGGTTGTTATTAGGGTTATTAGCATTCATTGTTGAAATTAAGCCCATTAGTTATTTTTGTAGAGCAATTAGAATTGGTTTATAACTTTTTACTTTGGTGTTTTAGTTTTTTGTAGGGTTCCGTGAGTCCGAATTAAAAAACAGAACCCTTATAAGGTCATTCGTGTGTTCGTCAAATTTTCTCCGAATGTACTGAACCAATTAAGTAGACTCGCGTGTTGGATTTTTTTTTTTATTGGGACAAACCCACCACACTGTTCCCAAACCACTGCAACTCCTGAGAGCCAGAATCAACAGTGGCAACCACCAGAAAAGCGCCGAGACAATGAAGCTCGACGTGTCCCGGAGAATGAATTTACCTGTCTTGGGTCCTGCAACGAAATTAATCAGAAAAGAATAGTGGAGGAGTAGGAAAAAATATGTTTCCACTTCCCTCCATGCAAGCAGGAGACAGAACAAAACAAGGCCAATAGGCACAAAGGGATATTACAACTGGGAGAAGCCCAGTTGCCTAGCACCACGGGTAAAATGACTAATAATATTAATGGGACCTAAATTGTGAGCTGCTATATTTGATTCCAATAATAGGTATGGCAGAAACGCTTGAACGCACGGTAGTTTGTTCGAGTTTCCACAAGGTCCGAATAATAAATGACTCCGGATGTAGTCTGAACAGTATCCAACATAATATTGCGTTCGTTCTGCCAAAGAATACACTCCCAAAGAATATGATGTGCTGATTGTTCATATTCACAGTCAGGGGTCGAACATTGACAAAAAGGCGAGGGAACTAGCTTAAAGGAAAACAATTTACTTTTAAAGTTACCATGTCCCGTGAGAAATTGGGCAACACAGTGATCCACCTCCAGCCACGTCCTAGCCAGCCGCTCACGAACGGATGGAAAGAACTGGTGGAGGTGCCGCCCCTTGATAGAATTATCCCACCTACTTTGCCATTCGGATAAAAGGTCCTCCCAGACGTCGCTCTGGGGTTTGAATAATCTAGATATCTTATCACGGTCACGTTGCGGTAGAAAATCAGCGTCAGTGGTCTCCCGTGCGGAAAAGTACATTGCAGCACGTCGCTGCACTTCAAGATCGACTGGAAGTACACCAGCAAGCACCGGCAAAGCTTCAGTACTGACGGTCCTATACGCTTTACTTAAGAATAACAAAGCCAAGCGCTGACTTTGGAGCAATTTACGTCGTGCCGCCCCTATGGTGGCCCTATCGGCCCAAACAGGTGCTCCGTAGCACATACAGCCCAAGTAAGTAGCCCCATAAATAGTTTTTAAGGTTAGAAATGACAGACCCCAAGTAGATTTTGATATTCTAGTTAGGGCATAAAAGTTATTTTTAGCTTTTTCACCAACTGTTTTAATATGTTCTATGAATGTGAAATTTCTCTCTAAGACTAAACCAAGATAGCACACCGATTGTTTTCTCTTAACGGGAACATTATTGAATTTAATACTAGGCAACGATTTAAGCTCACCTTTTAAAAGTAGTTGATAGGTTTTTTGTGGTGCAAAGGTCAGACGGTTTCGATCACCCCACTGAGATATTAATCGTAGGCAAGTGTCAGCCAAATTCTCGAGTCCAGCACGAGTATTCGACTGAATGAGCAGAAGGCCATCGTCCGCATAACCAGTTAAAGAACAACCACTTGGAAGTGGAATAGCGAGGAAATCATCGAAGCCTAGATTCCATAAATAAGGACCGATAACCGAACCTTGAGGACAGCCCATGGTAAGAGGTTTCGATACGGAATGATGTCCGAGTTTAAGTTTCGCGGATCCATTAGAAAAGTACGAGCAAAGAAGATTAAAGATATTATTATAGCAACCACGAGCTTTTATTTTAAGTAGTAGCATTGGCCACCATGCGTTATCAAAAGCCCCGGAAATATCTAGAAAGATTCCAAGTACATACTTGTGCTTGGAGCTATTAACCATTTTCCTAACAGAAAGTGCCGCGTCAACGGTTGATTTCCCGATAGTAAAACCGAATTGATTTTTATGGAATTTGGGACCGTCCGGTAACAATCGTGGGACGATAAGACGCTCCAGGAGCTTTCCCAAAGATGGTAATAATGTTATGGGCCGGTAAGACTTAGGGTCATCTGGTGGCTTGTCGCCGCTTTTAGGTATTATTCGTATAAAGCCATGTCTCCATATACGAGGAAAAACGCCTTCAGCAATACACCGGTTGTAAACAGTTAATAACGCGTCGCCCGCTGTTTTACACGCTTCCTTTATCATACGATTAGATATTTTATCTTCACCTGATGATTTGTTAAGGGGCAGTCTCTTAACAACATTAATGAATTCGTCAGTGGATGGTAGGTCTGACGCTGGTGATTCAGGCGCGACTGTAGCCCATGCTCTAATCTGCTGGTGGTAGTCATTATCATTAACGGGTGAATCATCAGGGATAAGAGTATTTAATAAAACTTCCGTCGTTTCTTCAATACCGGAGGTGTGTTTATTATTTACTTTAATATTCTGAACGTACGCGAGGTCGACCGATCGATTGGCTTTAAACTCATGATATAAAGGAGACCACGGACCTTCCTTTTCTAATTTATCAACTACTTTACGCAACAAATTACCCTTAGATTTTTCAACCGATGCTCTGTAACGGGACCTGGCAACTCTAAATGTATTTAAAGCTGAGGTTAGTGAGTCTCCGGTGACTTGACGTTTTTTAAGCTTGTTAAGATGTTTACGGGCTCGACGATAGGTTTTACGCTGTTCGGTTAGGTAGTCACACCACCAATCACATCTACGTATGTTGGTCATAGGTCCGCGACCAATGGCAATGTCAGCACAGTAAATGAAGGTGTCTGACATAATTTCAGCACTTTCTTCAGCTGACAGCCCATCACGAGTGAAATCTTTGGCATGACACGCAAAAAGCGACCTAAAAAATTCCCAATTAGCACCCTTACTTTTATACCTAAAGTTACCAATTACATGTGAAGAACCATGAGTAGAAACCGGAACAAATTCGTACACGATCAAGCGATGATCACTACTAGACGCGTCCGGCAGGACACGCCACCTATCCAAGCGTACGTCTGCACTAGAAAGTGTGACGTCAATACAAGATTCGCCCATTTGGCTGCAAAAAGTAGGTGGTGCGTCGGGGGTATTATGAATAGTTAGGTTCATTTCAGCAATGAAGTCTTCAACAGCGCAACGCCGTACGTAATCCGTGGACCGGACTTTGCCATACCACAAGGACGAAGACGCATTAACGTCTGCGCCTACGATAACTTTGCAGCCCGCGAGTGACCGCAAGACGTGACGGAGGTTATGTATGTGACCATCAACAGGATCAGAATATTGAAAATAGCAGCTGACAACGAAAACTCTAAAAGTATCAGATGAGACTTCCGCAACTGCACAGTGAGGCGTCATGAGATTACGTAAGGACGTTACTGTATAGTTAGAAGAACGCGACACGTAAATTCCGGCTCGTGCCTTGCTATCCAACTGAACTACCTTGTGACGTAAGCGCGTGTTTTGGTATTGTTCTTGAACGAGTACAATGTCTAAATTATAATCGATAATTAATTTGTCCAATTCTGAAGTCGCCACCCTATCGTTATGTAGATTTAGTTGACCTATTTTTAAACTATCCATTATATTAATAATTAGTGTTGCGTATTAACTGTTCGAGCCTAATTTTGTAACTGGTACACTGCTGAGAGCCGCACCGATGGTCAAACGGTTTTTTATAACGTTTACACGCCACACATACCGGTGTAAAATTTAAATTATCCTTATGCGGGCATTCTTTGGTTTCATGTGCTTCTGAGCAGTTAGCACAGGTAGGCAATTTATTAACGCAGTATTTTTTCACGTGACCGAACTGCTGGCAATGTAAACAACGAACTACATCGATATCATCAAAAAACCGACAAGTCGCGAAGTCAATAAAAAGCTTCTCTTTGGTACTAATTAAATGCTTTCGTATGGCGTTATCGATTTCGATGCCTACCCACTTCCGACCATTGTCTAATACACGTCTACGTATAATTTTTGTCGACTTAATAAATTCTTCTTCACTAATTGCCAATTCGTCTTTGATATTTTGACGGTATAAAGCATGCAAAAAAGGTTTGTCTTCCATTGAGGATGGGACATCTTTAATTAATAAGCGTGGCCTGCGGCCTTTCGGTTTTTCAAGTCTTAACCCGGCGGTCTTAATAGCATCAACCGATTCCAGTTTATTTAATTGACTGTCGTTAGCGACACGTAATACAACGCCCGATTTCGCGATTTTTTTCATGCCAACAATTTGAAATCCGTCGTCACTTGGCTTAATCGCTTTTTTAAGCGCTTCTTTAGTGGCTGAGGAGGTCGCGAATTCAGCTGATCTTTCGTTGGAGGGGTAAGCTATTACACACGGCAGCGGTGGTCTAGACTCCATAACTGGAGCCACCTTCGGCAGACGAAGTTTAAGAGAATCGGAATAAGAAAGTTTATTGGGATTTGTTTTTACAACGCTGACATTACTATTTAGTTTAATTTTGTCCATTTCGCGCTCAATATTGGCTAACTTCGTTTCGTTAGAAGATGACCGTATGGCTAACAAAGAAACAATGGACGTAATCCGCTGTGTCATGTCCATAATCGCGGATTTATTGGCTACATTAATACGGGACCCCTGATCATTCACAAGGTCGTTTATTTTTGACAAGTATGCAGACGCCTGAGTAACTAAATCGCAATAGTCTTCGTTTGAATTACTGACATTAATAATTGATAACGGCGATTTCTCAGCAGAATCGGTCAAATGTTGTCTCTTCGCACTATCATCGGGTGTTAAATAAGACGGAGACATTTCCGTAAACAATCGTTTAGTGGAGGCGGAGGTCGGTGACCTGGGAGGTTTATTTACGCGTCGCGATGTGTTTTTTCCTCCACCATCCGGTGGGTCATCATTACTGGACAACATTTTTAAAGCAAAACTACAAAAAGATTTAAATCAGATCGCAAAAACGAGAACAAAAAGAAAATATTTTTTTCTTTACCGGTACCCCCACACCCAAAAAAATAAAAAGTACTCACCGAGCGTTGATGAACTAATTTAAAACTATAGTTACCAGTAAAATACGCGTAATAACACTTAAAAAACTTACAATACCACCACTAAGCACAAAAGCACACAGCTAGGATCAATTCACGAGCCGGTAATTGACAACGAAACACGAAAAACGTAATTAATTACGGCAGCGATACAAATCACATCTACACAGCGCAGTTGCACAGAGGGAAGTGAGTAGCGTGTTGGATATGGCTCACTCCCTTTCACAGAGAGTGGGCCTGTGTCCCAGCAGTGAGAATATTATAGGTTGATAATGATGACCCTTCTCATCCTCCTCTTACTCAGATAATTTAAGTATCCTCCTCCTACATTTTAATTAAAATACCCACCTACAATTCCCAGACAGAAAACAATCAAAATACTATTCGTTAATTATTTCCTCATATCTTCAGGCAAGACGTCTGTTTGTTCAGGAAAATGAGAAGCGTCGCATTCTTGTCGCGACGCTCAGCGTTATGCATTTGTTTGCGTCAACGCCACGGAGACGACGGGATTTATAACCAAGCGTCGTCTGTATTAGTTCCAATTTTATTTCTGTTTATACTTACAAGATTGAATGGAATTTTAGCTGCAAACGGAGTGCTAAATAATATGGACGACTGCATAACAAAACTGGCAATTTTTTATATGTTTGCAAGTAAGGATCACGATCATACACGGTTATTATTTTATTACACTATACTATTGTTAATTTGAGATACAACTTGTTTCTGCCGGAGCTGGGTGTTTTTTGAGCATCCTCCTTTATATTTTCGTGGTTGCTCCACTTGGCGAGACTTTTTATCGGGTGAAAGAAGTGTATTTAGAAGTGCAGAAATATACATTAAAAAGAAAACTTCGTAAAATGGTAATTTATTAAAACACTTTAATCCCCTTTTTCCGCAGCGGAACATAAAAAAAGTAAATAAATCTGTATTAAATTCAACCATTTTGATACTTTTAGTGTCTGCAAATCAGACACAAATTGCCAGACAGTCGTTTTGATAGATGGCAGTCAGTGGCTGAATCAAAATAATGGGAGATCGTGCGTTGTGGCACTCCCTGGGAGAGGCTTATGTCAGTGGATTGTAAAAGGATGACATGAGAAGATTATGAGTATATACATAGTCAGCCTATAATGTATTCTCCATGGGGCCTCAGTCTGTATTACAGATACAGCATGTCTTTGAATTTTTTGTTCTAGGACATACCATATCCTTACAATGTTTTCTTACACCGTTTTGAAATAAATTAAACTAAACAATGTTCTTCTTCTGACGAGTTGGACTCATACCGTGAGTGCTGGTTCGAAATGGCGCTGGACAAGGACACTTGGAAAGACTTGGAGGAGGCCTTTGCCCAGCAGTGGGACAGTGTAGGCTAAACAAAAAAAAATGTTCTTAGTTAGGTTCGAACCCTCGACCTTGCAACTCGCACGATCGAGGCGTTACTATTACTGTGGTTCCACTGTAACTACATTATTTGTACAATATTAAATGGCACTCAACTAAACAAACTAGAATTGCAAACATCTTGAGGCACTTATGACAAGTGCACTCAAACTTGGTTATTAAGTATCAAGTTTCTTCTTATTCTCAATGTTTACTTCAATCAAGTATGCTGAGGTTAAAGTTCGAATTATGGCTGCATTAGTTTTATGTAAGTGATAAATAAAGTGCGAGGTAAATAATATTGCTGGTAAGTTCATTTTAGCATTTTCATAATACATAAAATTTTCCTCTTTGAAGGCTTTGTAAAAATTAAAAAATATTATTTAATTTGATAGAGCAGTGGTGGCCCAGTGGTATCGGTCCCGACTTACGAGTTGTAGGTCGTGGGTTCGAACCCCGCCAGGCGCATTACTTTGTGTAATTTATTTCATCACCACTGCTCTCAAAACGGTGAAGGAAAACATCGTGAGGAAACCGGCATGTACTAGAACTAAAATTCGAAGACATGTGACATCTACCAACCCGCACTGGCCCCGCGTGGTGGATTATGGCCCACTCCCTCCCTCAGAGAGGAGGCCTGTGTCCCAGCAGTGGGAACATTATAGGCTGATGATGATGATGATGATTTAATTTGAACCTCAATTTTTGTGTCTATAGGCACATTAATTATAAGATTCTACAACTATCAAACAACGCCATCTAGTCCCAAGCTAAGCAGAGCTTGTATTATGGGTACTAGACAACTGATATACATATACCTACTTATATATTTCTAAATACATACATAATAGATTAATTACTCCTAGATACAGAACTGTTTGTGTGATGAGCATGATCATGGATGGGAATCAAACCCACGACCCCCGGCATAACAGTCAGGGTCACTAACCACTAGACCAACAGGCTAGGCCAGTTGTAATTGAGGACAAAGTAATTGAGAAGTGTATTATAGACACAATAGTTGAGGTTTGAGACAACTTTATTCTCTAAAGATATAAAGTATCAATCGGAAAATTACACGAGCGAGCATTATGTCAACTTAGTATAACAATTACGGAAAACAAACGGAGAAAACAAGAAATAGATAGTCTCTAAGGACGAATTAGCATTTTAGTAAAAAATATTTATTTTAATACCTACTCAACCCAATTGAGTACATTGCATGCTCTGTTTGTTCAAATTGATAGTCTTCTTTAAAAAATATGCACTCTTTTATATTGTCTAATCCATGCAGTATTACAAACATTTTGTCATATTATTCTAGTATCTTATAGGCATTTCTAAGTGAACATCACTGCCAAACAATGATCTTTATAAACAGTACATTAAGGTTGCTATTATTGTTACACCTGTCTGCTACAGGCTATATTAAGGTCTATAGAGGCGACATCTTCAGGTATTGTTTACCGATGTACTGAAGCCTGTTCCGATTCCGTTTTTCCGCTTTTCCTTACACGGTAGAACAAACAATGTGTGTACATAATTCTGTTTGTCGACGAAGATAGGTTTATCAAGTTTCTTTGAAGTGATAAAAGGCGGTTTCCTTTTGTGGTAGCACAGTTTGCCTTATTTTTAGGGTGCTGTTTTTTGTTGTTCTGGGTTATGTGAGTATGTGGAGCGGGTTCTGTTTTGTGTGGTTTTTTTTTTTTTTTTTAACAATAGGTACAGTGTGGCATGTCGGTGAACTTGGCAGATCATTTCTCAGCAGAGCATGAAAAAATGTGAGTTCTATTGGCATGCGGCTGAGTTCTAGAGTTCCCTATACTTTTCAGACATAGTTCCGGCGTTTTGACTGAAAAAAATGAAAATGAAAATATGCTCTGCTAACTTCCGTCGGCAGATCATTTTTTCCAAAATCAAAATTTAAAAACTGATTTAGATTCCTTACGATTATATCTACAGTTCCTCATACTTTTTCGAAAGAGTTCTGTCGATCTAAATAAACAAAAAAAAAAAAGAAATGTGATCCAAACACGATACAAAAAAAAATAATTTATTATTTAAAAAATGCGTACATAAAAATTTAAGGATTTAAGAATATTCTAGGTTCGATAACTATTAGAGCAGATAACACAGAAATATAAAAAAATATAAATGAGGACATAACTATCCCGATGGAATGAGCAGGACAGGGGGTTGAAGCTTCATAAAGAGAAAAAAAAACGTTTTATTAAGCGTTTCAGTTAGTGCTCGTTTAAAATTACAAAAGAGGGCTGAGGGACAGGAACTCCTCGTGTTTAGATAAAAATATAAGTGTGCTACACTGAAATATAAAAGACTATTCCAGAACTCCTAACAAAGTATCAGCAGAGCAGGGTTGAAGCTCCACATAGAGAAAAAAAAAATAGCATTATTAAGTGTTTCAGTAATTAATGGTTTAAAAATATTCAGGAGGGCTCAGGACCGAGAACTCCTCGGTTTTAGATAAACCTATAACTGTTCTATAATTTAATAAAACAGACCAGCCCAGAACTCTTAACAAAGTATCAGCAGAGCAGGGATGAAGCTTCACATAGAGAAAAAAAAATGTTTTATTAAGCGATTCAGTTAGTGCTCGTTAAAAATTACTAAAGAGGGCTGAGAGACGGGAACTCCTTGGTTTAAGATAGACATATAACTGTGCTACAATAAAATATATCAAAACAGCCCAGAACTCCTAACAAAGTATCAGCAGAGCAGGGTTGAAGCTCCACATAGAGAAAAAAAAAATAGCATTATTAAGTGTTTCAGTAATTAATGGTTTAAAAATATTCAGGAGGGCTCAGGACCGGGAACTCCTCGGTTTTAGATAAACCTATAACTGTTCTATAATTTAATAAAACAGAACAGCCCAGAACTCTTAACAAAGTATCAGCAGAGCAGGGTTGAAGCATCACATAGAGAAAAATAAATAGCATTATTAGGTTTTTTAGTAAGTAATGGTTTGAAATTATTCAGGAGAGCTCAGGAACGGGAACTCCTCGGTTTTAGATAGATCTTTAATTGTGCTATAATAAAATATATCAGAACAGCCCAGAACTCCTAAGAAAGTACCAGCAGAGCAGGGTTGAAGCTTCACATAGAGAAAAATAACTAGCTTAATTAGGCGTTTTAGTAAGTAACAGTTCAAAATTATTCACGAGGGCTCAGGAACGGGAACTCCTCGGTTTTAGATAAAACTATAACTGTTCTATAATTTAATAAAACAGAACAGCCCAGAACTCTTAACAAAGTATCAGCAGAGCAGGGATGAAGCTTCACATAGAGAAAAAAAATGTTTTATTAAGCGATTCAGTTAGTGCTCGTTAAAAATTACCAAAGAGAGCTGAGGGACGGGAACTCCTCGGTTTAAGATAGACATATAACTGAGCTACAATAAAATATATCAGAACAGCCCAGAACTCCAAATGAAGTATCAGTAGAGCAGGCTTGAAAGATAACAAAGAGAAAAAAAAATGTTTTATTAAGCGTTTCAGTTAGTGCTCGTTTAAAATTACAAAGGAGGGCTGAGGGACGGAAACTCCTCGTGTTTTGATAAAAATATAAGTGTGCTACAATGAAATATAAAAGACTATACCAGAACTCCTAACAAAGTATCAGCAGAGCAGGGTTGAAGCTCCACGTAGAGAAAAAAAATAGCATTATTAAGTGTTTCAGAAATTAATGGTTTAAAAATATTCAGGAGGGCTCAGGACCGGGAACTCCTCGGATTTAGATAAACCTATAACTGTTCTATAATTAATTAAAACAGACCAGCCCAGAACTCTTAACAAAGTATCAGCAGAGCAGGGTTGAAGCTTCACATAGAGAAAAATAAATAGCTTTATTAAGTGTTTTAGTAAGTAATGGTTTAAAAATATTCAGGAGGGCTCAGTAACGGGAACTCCTCGGTTTTAGTTAGAAATATAACTGTGCTACAATAAAATATATCAGGACAGCCCGGAACTTCTAAGAAAGTATCAGCAGAGCAGGCTTGAAACACAACAAAGAGAAAAAAAAATGTTTTATAAAGCGTTTCAGTTAGTGCTCGTTTAAAATTACAAAAGAGGGCTGAGGGACGGGAACTCCTCGTGTTTAGATAAAAATATAAGTGTGCTACAATGAAATATAAAAGACTTTACCAGAACTCCTAATAAAGTATCAGCAGAGCAGGGTTGAAGCTCCACATAGAGAAAAAAAAAAGCATTATTAAATGTTTCAGTAATTAATGGTTTAAAAATATTCAGGAGGGCTCAGGACCGAGAACTCCTCGGTTTTAGATAGATCTATAATTGTGCTACAATAAAATATATCAGAACAGCCCGGAACTCCTAAGAAAGTACCAGCAGAGCAGGGTTGAAGCTCCACATAGAGAAAAAGAACTAGCTTAATTAGGCGTTTCAGTAAGTAACAGTTCAAAATTATTCATCAGGGCTCAGGAACAGGAACTCCTCGGTTTTAGATAGAACTGTAACTGTGCTACAATAAAATATATCAGAACAGCCCGGAACTTCTAAGAAAGTATCAGCAGAGCAGGCTTGAAACATAACAAAGAGAAAAAAAAATGTTTTATTAAGCGTTTCAGTTAGTGCTCGTTTAAATTACAAAAGAGGGCTGAGGCACGAGAACTCCACGGTTTTAGATAGAACTATAACTGTGCTACAATAAAATATAAAAGACTATACCAGAACTCCTAACAAAGTATCAGCAGAGCAGGGTTGAAGCTCCACATAGAGAAAAAAAAAATAGCATTATTAAGTGTTTCAGTAATTAATGGTTTAAAAATATTCAGGAAGGCTCAGGACCGGGAACTCCTCGGTTTTAGATAAACCTATAACTGTTCTATAATTTGATAAAACAGACCAGCTCAGAACTCTTAACAAAGTATCAGCAGAGCAGGGATGAAGCTTCACATAGAGAAAATAAAATGTTTTATTAAGCGATTCAGTTAGTGCTCGTTAAAAATTACTAAAGAGGGCTGAGAGACGGGAACTCCTCGGTTTAAGATAGACATATAACTGTGCTACAATAAAATATATCAGAACAGCCCAGAACTCCTAACAAAGTATCAGCAGAGCAGGGTTGAAGCTCCACATAGAGAAAAAAAAAATAGCATTATTAAGTATTTCAGTAATTAATGGTTAAAAAATATTCAGTAGGGCTCAGGACCGGAAACTCCTCGGTTTTAGATAAACCTATAAATGTTCTATAATTTAATAAAACAGAACAGCCCAGAACTTTTAACAATGTATCAGCAGAGCAGGGTTGAAGCTTCACATAGAGAAAAATAAATAGCATTATTAAGTTTTTTAGTAAGTAATGGTTCAAAATTATTCAGGAGGGCTCAGGAACGGGAACTCCTCGGTTTTAGATAGATCTATAATTGTGCTACAATAAAATATATCAGAACAGCCCGGAATTCCTAAGAAAGTACCAGCAGAGCAGGGTTGAAGCTCCACATAGAGAAAAATAACTAGCTTAATTAGGCGTTTCAGTGAGTAACAGTTCAAAATTATTCACGAGGGCTCAGGAACGGGAACTCCTCGGTTTTAGATAGAACTATAACTGTGCTACAATAAAATATATCAAAACAGTCCGGAACTTTTAAGAAAGTATCAGCAGAGCAGACTTGAAACATAACAAAGAGAAAAAAAAAATGTTTTATTAAGCGTTTCAGTTAGTGCTCGTTTAAAATTACAAAAGAGGGCTGAGGCACGAAAACTCCACGGTTTTAAGTAGAACTATAAATGTGCTACAATAAAATATAAAAGACTATACCAGAACTCCTAACAAAGTATCAGCAGAGCAGGGTTGAAGCTCCACATAGAGAAAAAAAAAATAGCATTATTAAGTGTTTCAGTAATTAATGGTTTTAAAATATTCAGGAGGGCTCAGGACCAAGAACTCCTCGGTTTTGGATAAACCTATAATTTTTCTATAATTTAATAAAACAGACTAGCCCAGAACTCTTAACAAAGTATCAGCAGAGCAGGGATGAAGCTTCACATAGAGAAAAAAAATGTTTTATTAAGCGATTCAGTTAGTAATGGTTTAAAAATATTCAGGAGGGCTCAGGAACGGGAACTCCTCGGTTTTAGCTAGAACTATAACTGTGCTACAATAAAATATATCAGAACAGCCGGAACTTCTAAGAAAGTATCAGCAGAGCAGGCTTGAAACATAACAAAGAGAAAAAAAAATGTTTTATTAAGCGTTTCAGTTAGTGCTCGTTTAAAATTACAAAAGAGGGCTGAGGCACGAGAACTTCTCGTGTTTAGATAAAAATATAAGTGTGCTACACTAAAATATAAAAGACTATACCAGAACTCCTAACAAAGTATCAGCAGAGCAGGGTTAAAGCTCCACATAGAGAAAAAAAAAATAGCATTATTAAGTGTTTCAGTAATTAATAGTTTAAAAGTATTCAGGAAGGCTCAGGACCGGGAACTCCTCGGTTTTAGATAAACCTATAACTGTTCTATAATTAAATAAAATAGACCAGCCCAGAACTCTTAACAAAGTATCAGCAGAGCAGGGATGAAGCTTCACATAGAGAAAAAAAAATGTTTTATGAAGCGATTCAGTTAGTGCTCGTTAAAAATTACTAAAGGGGGCTGAGGGACGGGAACTCCTCGGTTTAAGATAGACATATAACTGTGCTACAATAAAATATATCAGAATAGCCCAGAACTCTTAACAAAGTATCAGCAGAGCAGGGTTGAAGCTTCACATAGAGAAAAATAAATAGCTTTATTAAGTGTTTTAGTAAGTAATGGTTTAAAAATATTCAGGAGGGCTCAGGAACGGGAACTCCTCGGTTTTAGATAGAACTATAACTGTGCTACAATAAAATATATCAGAACAGCCCGAAACTCCTCAGAAAGTACCAGCAGAGCAGGGTTGAAGCTTCACATAGAGAAAAAAAAAATGTTTTATTAAGCGATTCAGTTAGTAATGGTTAAAAAATATTCAAGAGGGCTCAGGAACGGGAACTCCTCGGTTTTAGCTAGAACTATAACTGTGCTACAATAAAATATATCAGAACAGCTGGAACTTCTAAGAAAGTATCAGCAGAGCAGGCTTGAAACATAACAAAGAGAAAAAAAAATGTTTTATTAAGCGTTTCAGTTAGTGCTCGTTAAAAATTACTAAAGAGGGCTGAGAGACGGGAACTCCTCGGTTTAAGATAGAAATATAACTGTGCTACAATAAAATATATCAGAACAGCCCAGAACTCCTAACAAAGTATCAGCAGAGCAGGGTTGAAGCTCCACATAGAGAAAAAAAAAATAGCATTATTAAGTATTTCAGTAATTAATGGTTTAAAAATATTCAGTAGGGCTCAGGACCGGGAACTCCTCGGTTTTAGATAAACCTATAAATGTTCTATAATTTAATAAAACAGAACAGCCCAGAACTTTTAACAATGTATCAGCAGAGCAGGGTTGAAGCTTCACATAGAGAAAAAAAAAATAGCATTATTAAGTGTTTCAGTAATTAATAGTTTAAAAATATTCAGGAAGGCTCAGGACCGGGAACTCCTCGGTTTTAGATAAACCTATAACTGTTCTATAATTTGATAAAATAGACCAGCCCAGAACTCTTAACAAAGTATCAGCAGAGCAGGGATGAAGCTGCACATAGAGAAAAAAAAATGTTTTATGAAGCGATTCAGTTAGTGCTCGTTAAAAATTACTAAAAGGGGCTGAGGGACGGGAACTCCTCGTGTTTAGATAAAAATATAAGTGTGCTACAATGAAATATAAAAGACTATACCAGAACTCCTAACAAAGTATCAGCAGAGCAGGGTTGAAGCTCCACATAGAGAAAAAAAAAATAGCATTATTAAGTGTTTCAGTAATTAATGGTTTAAAAATATTCAGGAGGGCTCAGTAACGGGAACTCCTCAGTTTTAGTTACAACTATAACTGTGCTACAATAAAATATATCAGAACAGCCCGGAACTTCTAAGAAAGTATCAGCAGAGCAGACTTGAAACATAACAAAGAGAAAAAAAAAATGTTTTATTAAGCGTTTCAGTTAGTGCTCGTTTAAAATTACAAAAAAGGGCTGAGGCACGAAAACTCCACGATTTTAGGTAGAACTATAAATGTGCTACAATTAAATATAAAAGACTATACCAGAACTCCTAACAAAGTATCAGCAGAGCAGGGTTGAAGCTCCACATAGAGAAAAAAAAAATAGCATTATTAAGTGTTTCAGTAATTAATGGTTTAAAAATATTCAGGAGGGCTCAGGACCAAGAACTCCTCGGTTTTGGATAAACCTATAACTTTTCTATAATTTAATAAAACAGACCAGCCCAGAACTCTTAACAAAGTATCAGCAGAGCAGGGATGAAGCTTCACATAGAGAAAAAAAATGTTTTATTAAGCGATTCAGTTAGTGCTCGTTAAAAATTACTAAAGAGAGCTGAGGGACGGGAACTCCTCGGTTTAAGATAGACATATAACTGAGCTACAATAAAATATATCAGAACAACCCAGAACTCCAAATGAAGTATCAGTAGAGCAGGCTTGAAAGATAACAAAGAGAAAAAAAAAATGTTTTATTAAGCGTTTCAGTTAGTGCTCGTTTAAAATTACAAAGGAGGGCTGAGGGACGGAAACTCCTCGTGTTTAGATAAAAATATAAGTGTGCTACAATGAAATATAAAAGACTATACCAGAACTCCTAACAAAGTATCAGCAGAGCAGGGTTGAAGCTCCACGTAGAGAAAAAAAATAGCATTATTAAGTGTTTCAGTAATTAATGGTTTAAAAATATTCAGGAGGGCTCAGGACCGGGAACTCCTCGGATTTAGATAAACCTTTAACTGTTCTATAATTAATTAAAACAGACCAGCCCAGAACTCTTAACAAAGTATCAGCAGAGCAGGGTTGAAGCTTCACATAGAGAAAAATAAATAGCTTTATTAAGTGTTTTAGTAAGTAATGGTTTAAAAATATTCAGGAGGGCTCAGTAACGGGAACTCCTCGGTTTTAGTTAGAAATATAACTGTGCTACAATAAAATATATCAGGACAGCCCGGAACTTCTAAGAAAGTATCAGCAGAGCAGGCTTGAAACACAACAAAGAGAAAAAAAAAATGTTTTATAAAGCGTTTCAGTTAGTGCTCGTTTAAAATTACAAAAGAGGGCTGAGGGACGGGAACTCCTTGTGTTTAGATAAAAATATAAGTGTGCTACAATGAAATATAAAAGACTTTACCAGAACTCCTAATAAAGTATCAGCAGAGCAGGGTTGAAGCTCCACATAGAGAAAAAAAAAAGCATTATTAAATGTTTCAGTAATTAATGGTTTAAAAATATTCAGGAGGGCTCAGGACCGAGAACTCCTCGGTTTTAGATAGATCTATAATTGTGCTACAATAAAATATATCAGAACAGCCCGGAACTCCTAAGAAAGTACCAGCAGAGCAGGGTTGAAGCTCCACATAGAGAAAAAGAACTAGCTTAATTAGGCGTTTCAGTAAGTAACAGTTCAAAATTATTCATCAGGGCTCAGGAACGGGAACTCCTCGGTTTTAGATAGAACTGTAACTGTGCTACAATAAAATATATCAGAACAGCCCGGAACTTCTAAGAAAGTATCAGCAGAGCAGGCTTGAAACATAACAAAGAGAAAAAAAAATGTTTTATTAAGCGTTTCAGTTAGTGCTCGTTTAAATTACAAAAGAGGGCTGAGGCACGAGAACTCCACGGTTTTAGATAGAACTATAACTGTGCTACAATAAAATATAAAAGACTATACCAGAACTCCTAACAAAGTATCAGCAGAGCAGGGTTGAAGCTCCACATAGAGAAAAAAAAATAGCATTATTAAGTGTTTCAGTAATTAATGGTTTAAAAATATTCAGGAAGGCTCAGGACCGGGAACTCCTCGGTTTTAGATAAACCTATAACTGTTCTATAATTTGATAAAACAGACCAGCCCAGAACTCTTAACAAAGTATCAGCAGAGCAGGGATGAAGCTTCACATAGAGAAAATAAAATGTTTTATTAAGCGATTCAGTTAGTGCTCGTTAAAAATTACTAGAGAGGGCTGAGAGACGGGAACTCCTCGGTTTAAGATAGACATATAATTGTGCTACAATAAAATATATCAGAACAGCCCAGAACTCCTAACAAAGTATCAGCAGAGCAGGGTTGAAGCTCCACATAGAGAAAAAAAAAATAGCATTATTAAGTATTTCAGTAATTAATGGTTTAAAAATATTCAGTAGGGCTCAGGACCGGGAACTCCTCGGTTTTAGATAAACCTATAAAAGTTCTATAATTTAATAAAACAGAACAGCCCAGAACTTTTAACAATGTATCAGCAGAGCAGGGTTGAAGCTTCACATAGAGAAAAATAAATAGCATTATTAAGTTTTTTAGTAAGTAATGGTTCAAAATAATTCAGGAGGGCTCAGGAACGGGAACTCCTCGGTTTTAGATAGATCTATAATTGTGCTACAATAAAATATATCAGAACAGCCCGGAACTCCTAAGAAAGTACCAGCAGAGCAGGGTTGAAGCTCCACATAGAGAAAAATAACTAGCTTAATTAGGCGTTTCAGTGAGTAACAGTTCAAAATTATTCACGAGGGCTCAGGAACGGGAACTCCTCGGTTTTAGATAGAACTATAACTGTGCTACAATAAAATATATCAGAACAGTCCGGAACTTTTAAGAAAGTATCAGCAGAGCAGACTTGAAACATAACAAAGAGAAAAAAAAAATGTTTTATTAAGCGTTTCAGTTAGTGCTCGTTTAAAATTACAAAAGAGGGCTGAGGCACGAAAACTCCACGGTTTTAGGTAGAACTATAAATGTGCTACAATAAAATATAAAAGACTATACCAGAACTCCTAACAAAGTATCAGCAGAGCAGGGTTGAAGCTCCACATAGAGAAAAAAAAAATAGCATTATTAAGTGTTTCAGTAATTAATGGTTTTAAAATATTCAGGAGGGCTCAGGACCAAGAACTCCTCGGTTTTGGATAAACCTATAACTTTTCTATAATTTAATAAAACAGACTAGCCCAGAACTCTTAACAAAGTATCAGCAGAGCAGGGATGAAGCTTCACATAGAGAAAAAAAATGTTTTATTAAGCGATTCAGTTAGTAATGGTTAAAAAATATTCAGGAGGGCTCAGGAACGGGAACTCCTCGGTTTTAGCTAGAACTATAACTGTGCTACAATAAAATATATCAGAACAGCTGGAACTTCTAAGAAAGTATCAGCAGAGCAGGCTTGAAACATAACAAAGAGAAAAAAAAATGTTTTATTAAGCGTTTCAGTTAGTGCTCGTTAAAAATTACTAAAGAGGGCTGAGAGACGGGAACTCCTCGGTTTAAGATAGACATATAACTGTGCTACAATAAAATATATCAGAACAGCCCAGAACTCCTAACAAAGTATCAGCAGAGCAGGGTTGAAGCTCCACATAGAGAAAAAAAAAATAGCATTATTAAGTATTTCAGTAATTAATGGTTTAAAAATATTCAGTAGGGCTCAGGACCGGGAACTCCTCGGTTTTAGATAAACCTATAAATGTTCTATAATTTAATAAAACAGAACAGCCCAGAACTTTTAACAATGTATCAGCAGAGCAGGGTTGAAGCTTCACATAGAGAAAAAAAAAATAGCATTATTAAGTGTTTCAGTAATTAATAGTTTAAAAATATTCAGGAAGGCTCAGGACCGGGAACTCCTCGGTTTTAGATAAACCTATAACTGTTCTATAATTTGATAAAATAGACCAGCCTAGAACTCTTAACAAAGTATCAGCAGAGCAGGGATGAAGCTTCACATAGAGAAAAAAAATGTTTTATTAAGCGATTCAGTTAGTGCTCGTTAAAAATTACTAAAGAGAGCTGAGGGACGGGAACTCCTCGGTTTAAGATAGACATATAACTGAGCTACAATAAAATATATCAGAACAGCCCAGAACTCCAAATGAAGTATCAGTAGAGCAGGCTTGAAAGATAACAAAGAGAAAAAAAAATGTTTTATTAAGCGATTCAGTTAGTGCTCGTTAAAAATTACTTAAGAGGGCTTAGGGACGGGAACTCCTCGGTTTAAGATAGACATATAACTGTGCTACAATAAAATATATCAGAACAGCCCAGAACTCCTAACAAAGTATCAGCAGAGCAGGGTTTAAGCTCCACATAGAGAAAAAAAAAAGCATTATTAAGTGTTTCAGTAATTAATGGTTTAAAAATATTCAGGAGGGCTCAGGACCGGGAACTCCTCGGTTTTAGATAGAACTATAACTGTTCTATAATTTAATAAAACAGACCAGCCCAGAACTTCTAACAAAGTATCAGCAGAGCAGGGTTGAAGCTTCACGTAGAGAAAAATAAATAGCATTATTAAGTTTTTTAGTAAGTAATGGTTTAAAAATATTCAGGAGGGCTCAGGAACGGGAACTCCTCGGTTTTAGATAGAACTATAACTGTGCTACAATAAAATATATCAGAACAGCCCGGAACTTCTAAGAAAGTATCAGCAGAGCAGGCTTGAAACATAACAAAGAGAAAAAAAAATGTTTTATTAAGCGTTTCAGTTAGTGCTCGTTTAAAATTACAAAAGAGGGCTGAGGGACGGGAACTCCTCGTTTTTAGATAAAAATATAAGTGTGCTACAATGAAATATAAAAGACTATTCCAGAACTCCTAACAAAGTATCAGCAGAGCAGGGTTGAAGCTCCACATAGAGAAAAAAAAAATAGCATTATTAATTGTTTCAGTAATTAATGGTTTAAAAATATTCAGGAAGGCTCAGGACCGGGAACTCCTCGGTTTTAGATAAGCCTATAACTGTTCTATAATTTGATAAAACAGACCAGCCCAGAACTCTTAACAAAGTATCAGCAGAGCAGGGATGAAGCTTCACATAGAGAAAAAAAAAATGTTTTATTAAGCGATTCAGTTAGTGCTCGTTACAAATTACTAAAGGGGGCTGAGGGACGGGAACTCCTCGGTTTAAAATAAATCTATAAATGTACTACAATAAAATAAAATAAAATAGCCCAGAACTCCTTAGAAAGTATCAGCAGAGCAGGGTTGAAACTTCACAAAGAGAAAAATAAATAGCATTATTAAGTTTTTTAGTAAATAATGGTTCAAAATTATTCAGGATGGCTCTGGAACGGGAACAGCCCGGAACTCCTAAGAAAGTACCAGCAGAGCAGGGTTGAATCTCCACATAGAGAAAAATAACTAGCTTAATTTAGCGTTTCAGTAAGTAATAGTTCAAAATTATTCAAGAGGGCTCAGGAACGGGAACTCCTCGGTTTTAGATAGAACTATAACTGTGCTACAATAAAATATATCAGAACAGCTCAGAACTCCAAAGAAAGTATAAGCAGAGCAGGCTTGAAAGATAACAAAGAGACAAAAAATATGTTTTATTAAGCGATTCAGTTAGTGCTCGTTAAAAATTACTAAAGTGGGCTGAGGGACGGGAACTTCGCGGTTTTAGATAAAACTATAACTGTGCTACAGTTAATTTTTCATCACACCTATGAAAAGTTAGTTAGTAGACTTGGTTCGCCTTTAAGTGCGCCCAAAAGTGGTGTTTTCTCTATTAAACCTTTAGCGAGCAGTAATGAGTTTTCAATCCTTTTTATAAGTGTGCCGCAATTTACTTTTACGCGCACTTATCGAAAAGTGCGCGGAAATTGTAGATTGTATAACAAGGGAGCAAAATAATATTTTTATGGCGAGGGCGCTACGTTCAGGATTCTACTAAAGAATCCCTCGCTACGCTCGGGATTCTACTGTAGAATCCCTCACTGTGCTCTGGATTCAACGTAAGTCGCCCGAGCCAAAAATATATTTTGTCCCGAGTGATACACCCTGCTTTTCATCACCCACTATGAGAAAACAAAAACTCCACTCCAGCCACTCCACCCACTCCAGCCACTCAAGCCACTCCACCCACTCCACCCGCACCACCCACTCCACCCACTCCACCCGCTCCACCCCCTCCACCCACTCCACCGACTCCACCTACTCCACCTCTCCACCCACTCTACCCACTCTACCCACTCCACCCACTCAACCCACTCCAGACACTCCACCCGCTCCACCCACTCCACCCACTCCACCCACTCACTCACTCATTTTACGACGATGCGCGGACATATAAACATACAAACATACCAAAATTATAAAAATGCTGGAAATGGGTTCTATTTGTTGTCCACTAATTCTATAGTCTGGCGCTGAACACTAAGATGTTCCAAATTCAAAAAGTGTGCCGTAATTTACTTTTACGCGCACTTATTGATAAGTGGGCGTAAAAGTAATTTACGCTCGCTAAAGGTAATAGAGAAAACACCACTTTTGGGCGCACTTAAAAGCGAACCAAGTCATCCTTTTTGAATAGGTGTGATGAAAAGTAATTTGCGGCGCACTTCTTGAATTTGGAACATCTTAGTGTTCAGTGTATTAAAAGACAACAAATAGAACCCATTTCCAGCATTTTAGAATTTTGATCTGTTTGTATGTTTATAACACATTTGCTCCTAAAAGGTCTTTTACTGCACCACTATCAGTATTGTAATGTACCTTATTACGCACTAGTGCGGTAATGTAAAACGCATCAAGATGTTCCGTCTAAAACGAACGGTACTTTTTTAAATCTTAGCAAAGAGTTTTTATGTAAGAAAAGTGGTCAACATTTTATGAATAAAATTAACTTTGAGAGATAAAATATAATAAAAAACATTTAATTCTTTAATTTAATTAATTTTGACATTTAATTACAACCATTTATCCGTAACAAAAATACAAAAGTATTAATTTACTTTATTAGTAATACTGGCTGTTTTTGTGCCTTTGCCATAAACAAAAGACGTTGATGCGCGAACTTCTCAACTTGGTAACCGATGTCAAAAATGGCGGCTGCGATCTGTCTTGTAAGAAAACCATTACAATTTTACAAAATACTCCTCAACCCGAATTTTGCGGATATATGTTGTCGACTCGAAATCTCTATTTTTTAATGTTTTATTATTTAGGTTAACTTTCGATCGAGTCTACCGTAGACCTGCACGAAATAATTAACATAGATGTTAAGTAATAATGAATTTATTCGTTTATAAAGTCCGAGTTTAATTTATTTCCTCACAAATGTGTTATAAAACGTCGTATAACATACGTGCGGTTTGATAATTACAGCCTCTGCTTTCTTATAGCACTCGCCCTACGGGCTCGTGCGAGCAATATCGCCTCGGCTATAATGATCAACTTACCGCACTTGTATCATAATGTACTATTATATGTCCGCGCATCACGTAAAATGAGTGAGTGTGTGGGTGGAGTGAGTTGGATGGAGTTGGAGCGAGTTGGAGCGAGTTGGAGCGAGTTGGAGCGAGTTGGAGCGAGTTGGAGCGAGTTGGAGCGAGTTGGAGCGAGTTGGGGCGAGTTGGAGCGAGTTGGAGCCAGTTGAAGTGAGTTGGAGCGAGTTAGAGCGAGTTGGAGCGAGTTGAAGCAAGTTGGAGCGAGTTGGAGTGAGTTTGAGTGAGTTGAAGAAAGTACGAATGGAGTGGAGTGGAGTGGAGTTTTTATTTTCTCATAGTGGGTGATGAAAAGCAGAGTGTATTACTTGCTACGTTCGGAATTCAAAATAGCGCCCTCGCCGTAAAAATATTATTTTGCTCCCTTGTTATACAATCTACTATTAAAAGACTAGCCAAAGTATACGTAGAGCAGGTTTGTATTTTGGCATAGAGTGAAATTGGAAGTTATTTCAGCTATACAATTACTTCAACTTAGTACTACTGCAATATACTTCAGGAAAGCTGTTGTGCGAGAACTCAAAGATTTAGTTAGCAAATATAACAATGCCATTATTAAATTCAATGGAAAACCTGAAACAGAACTCTTAAAAGCGTATCAGAAAAAAGTATATAATATGAAATTTAACTAGAGGCCCTAAACGCATTTCCGTTTTAAAGAAAGAGATAAATGAGTTATTTAGTATAGACTATTTTTCAAATATAGTGTATATGATTAGATGAGGAGTAATAGCTTTCTTTTTGTTGCACGTTTCTCGCTTTTTGATAAGGCCGTCGTATTTGTGCCAGATCTCTCCCATTAACCCGTAGGTAACGTAATGTTTCGCCTCTGAATTATAATCTATGACAGCAGTGAGTATATAAGTTTTCTTATTGAACTGTACAGTTTTAGCCACAGACTCCAATCTTTGAGCAACCATCTTTTTTCTGTTAGGATATAAAGGATCGCTTAAAACTGACGTATCAATGAGAAGATGAGGTCCACTTTCAGTCATGCATGACAGTTCGTTTCCGCAATCAATACATGACCTTTTACCGGCCATAGCGTCATCAATTGCCTCCTGCATCAGTTCTAGACCTTGGAATAACAGAATGTTTACATTTACATTTATTAATGGAAATTCTCTTC
This sequence comes from Agrotis ipsilon, assembly GCA_028554685.1. Lineage (NCBI taxonomy): Eukaryota > Metazoa > Arthropoda > Insecta > Lepidoptera > Noctuidae > Agrotis > Agrotis ipsilon. The sequence goes on along the minus strand of CM052961.1, from coordinate 2,728,753 downwards.
TATTGCTGTAACTACAGATACAGTCGACTTGCCAGGAGTAACTAGGTTCTTCGTCAAATAAATACTGTGCTAAATGTGCAACATAACACTCTGCATTTAAACGTTTCAATTTGTTTGTGTAGGTCACTATAGAGTCTTTAAAAATGTTTGTGGTTTTTAAAATGTTCGCCCGTTGAAAATAGTGTTTTTTCAATATATTTTTGTCCTGAACAACGCTCTGAGCCAGTTTTATCATTGGGCAATTTGACAATGTTAATCCATTAAAATAAGTTTTATTTGCTATTACACCACAGAGAATAGCTTGAAATATTGCATCAAATGCACATGTTGAAGTGACGTTCAAGGTATGGTCTGTAAATCGTAGAGGCCCAGAAATGTTCCCGTTCATCAAAATCGGTGTATGGGCAGACTTCGACTCTTTGATAAAATCCCACTCGGGGCAAACATCGAGGCACGTGGCATATTTCCGTTTTTTACGTGGTTGCTCAAGACTTAACATGTTGGAGTTTTTGTTAAGACCTCCCCATATCTAAAACCGAGGAGTTCCCGTTCCTGAGCCCTCGTGAATAATTTTGAACTGTTACTTACTGAAACGCCTAATTAAGCTAGTTATTTTTCTCTATGTGGAGCTTCAACCCTGCTCTGCTGGTACTTTCTTAGGAGTTCCGGGCTGTTCTGATATATTTTATTGTAGCACAATTATAGATCTATCTTAAACCGAGGAGTTCCCGTTCCTGAGCCCTCCTGAATAATTTCGAACCATTACTTACTAAAAAACCTAATAATGCTTTTTATTTTTCTCTATGTGAAGCTTCAACCCTGCTCTGCTGATACTTTGTTAGAAGTTCCGGGCTGTTCTGATATATTTTATTGTAGCACAGTTATAATTCTATCTAAAACCGAGGAGTTCCCGTTCCTGAGCCCTCGTGAATAATTTTGAACTGTTACTTACTGAAACGCCTAATTAAGCTAGTTATTTTTCTCTATGTGGAGCTTCAACCCTGCTCTGCTGGTACTTTCTTAGGAGTTCCGGGCTGTTCTGATATATTTTATTGTAGCACAATTATAGATCTATCTAAAACCGAGGAGTTCCCGTTCCTGAGCCCTCCTGAATAATTTCGAACCATTACTTACTAAAAAACCTAATAATGCTATTTATTTTTCTCTATGTGAAGCTTCAACCCTGCTCTGCTGATACTTTGTTAAGAGATCTGGGCTGGTCTGTTTTATTAAATTATAGAACAGTTATAGGTTTATCTAAAACCGAGGAGTTCCCGGTCCTGAGCCCTACTGAATATTTTTAAACCATTAATTACTGAAACACTTAATAATGCTATTTTTTTTTCTCTATGTGGAGCTTCAACCCTGCTCTGCTGATACTTTGTTAGGAGTTCTGGGCTGTTCTGATATATTTTATTGTAGCACAGTTATATGTCTATCTTAAACCGAGGAGTTCCCGTCTCTCAGCCCTCTTAAGTAATTTTTAACGAGCACTAACTGAATCGCTTAATAAAACATTTTATTTTCTCTATGTGAAGCTTCATCCCTGCTCTGCTGATACTTTGTTAAGAGTTCTGGGCTGGTCTGTTTTATTAAATTATAGAACAGTTATAGGTTTTTCTAAAACCGAGGAGTTCTCGGTCCTGAGCCCTCCTGAATATTTTTAAACCATTAATTACTGAAACATTTAATAATGCTTTTTTTTTTCTCTATGTGGAGCTTCAACCCTGCTCTGCTGATACTTTGTTAGGAGTTCTGGTATAGTCTTGATATATTTTAATATAGCACAGTTATATGTCTATCTTAAACCGAGGAGTTCCCGTCCCTCAGCCCTCTTTTGTAATTTTAAACGAGCACTAACTGAAACGCTTAATAAAACATTTTTTTTTCTCTTTGTTATGTTTCAAGCCTGCTCTGCTGATACTTTCTTAGAAGTTCCGGGCTGTTCTGATATATTTTATTGTAGCACAGTTATAGTTCTAACTAAAACCGAGGAGTTGTCGTTACTGAGCCCTCCTGAATATTTTTAAACCATTACTTACTAAAACACTTAATAAAGCTATTTATTTTTCTCTATGTGGAGCTTCAACCCTGCTCTGCTGGTACTTTCTTAGGAGTTCCGGGCTGTTCTGATATATTTTATTGTAGCACAATTATAGATCTATCTAAAACCGAGGAGTTCCCGTTCCTGAGCCCTCCTGAATAATTTTGAACCATTCCTTACTAAAAAACTTAATAATGCTATTTATTTTTCTCTTTGTGAAGCTTCAACCCTGCTCTGCTGATACTTTCTTAGGAATTCTGGGCTGGTTTGTTTTATTTAATTGTAGTACATGTATAGATTTATTCAAAACCGAGGAGTTCCCGTCCCTCAGCCCTCTTGAATAATTTTATACCAGCTCTGACTGAAGCGCTTAATAAAACATTTTTTTTTCTCATTGTGTAGTTTCAACCCTGCTCAGCTGATACATTGATAGGAGTTCTGGGCTGGTATTTTATATTATGCTATAGCACAGCACAGTTATAGTTTCGTCAAAAACCGAGGAGATCCCGGTCCTGAGCCCTCCTGAATATTTTTAAACCATTAATTACTGAAACACTTAATAATGCTATTTTCTTTTTCTCTATGTGGAGCTTCAACCCTGCTCTGCTGATACTTTGTTAGAAGTTCTGGGCTATTCTGATATATTTTATTATAGCACAGTTATATGTCTATCTTAAACCGAGGAGTTCCCGTCCCTCAGCCCTCTTAAGTAATTTTTAACGAGCACTAACTGAATCGCTTAATAAAACATTTTTTTTCTCTATGTGAAGCTTCAACCCTGCTCTGCTGATACTTCTTTAAGAGTTCTGGGCTAATCTTTAATATTTTGTAGTAGTATAGTAATAGTTCTACCTAAAACCAAGTAGTTCCCTTCCCTCAGCCTTCCTGAATAATTTAAAAACCAGCACTGACTGAAACGCTTAATAATGCTTTTTTTTTTCTCTATGTGGAGCTTCATCCCTGCTCTGCTGATACTTTGTTAAGAGTTCTGGGCTGGTCTATTTTATCAAATTATAGAACAGTTATAGGTTTATCTAAAACCGAGGAGTTCCCGGTCCTGACCCTTCCTGAATATTTTAAAACTATTAATTACTGAAACACTTAATAATGCTATTTTTTTTTTCTCTATGTGGAGCTTCAACCCTGCTCTGCTGATACTTTGTTAGGAGTTCTGGTATAGTCTTTTATATTTTAGTGTAGCACACTTATATTTTTATCTAAACACGAGAAGTTCTCGTGCCTCAGCCCTCTTTTGTAATTTTAAACGAGCACTAACTGAAACGCTTAATAAAACATTTTTTTTTTCTTTGTTATGTTTCAAGCCTGCTCTGCTGGTACTTTCTTAGGAGTTCCGGGCTTTTCTGATATATTTTATTGTAGCACAATTATAGGTCTATCTAAAACCGAGGAGTTCCCGTTCCTGAGCCCTCCTGAATAATTTCGAACCATTACTTACTAAAAAACCTAATAATGCTATTTTTTTTTCTCTATGTGGAGCTTCAACCCTGCTCTGCTGATACTTTGTTAGGAGATCTGGGCTGTTCTGATATAATTTATTGTAGCACAGTTATATGTCTATCTTAATCCGAGGAGTTCTCGTCTCTCAGCCCTCTTTAGTAATTTTTAACGAGCACTAACTGAATCGCTTAATAAAACATTTTTTTTTCTCTATGTGAAGCTTCATCCCTTCTCTGCTGATACTTTGTTAAGAGTTCTGGGCTGGTCTGTTTTATTAAATTATAGAACAGTTATAGGTTTATCTAAAACCGAGGTGTTCTCGGTCCTGAGCCCTCCTGAATATTTTTAAACCATTAATTACTGAAACACTTAATAATGCTATTTTTTTTTCTCTATGTGGAGCTTCAACCCTGCTCTGCTGATACTTTGTTAGGAGTTCTGGTATGGTCTTTTATATTTTAGTGTAGCACACTTATATTTTTATCTAAACACGAGAAGTTCTCGTGCCTCAGCCCTCTTTTGTAATTTTAAACGAGCACTAACTGAAACGCTTAATAAAACGTTTTTTTTTCTCTTTATGAAGCTTCAACCCCCTGTCCTGCTCATTCCATCGGGATAGTTATGTCCTTATTTATATTTTTTTATATTTCTGTGTTATCTGCTCTAATAGTTATCGAACCTAGAATATTCTTAAATCATTAAATTTTTATGTACGCATTTTTTAAATAATATTTTTTTTTTTTTTTGTATCGTGTTTGGATCACATTTCTTTTTTTTTTTTTTGTTTATTTAGATCGACAGAACTCTTTCGAAAAAGTATGAGGAACTGTAGATATAATCGTAAGGAATCTAAATCAGTTTTTAAATTTCGATTTTGGAAAAAATGATCTGCCGACGGAAGTTAGCAGAGCATATTTTCATTTTCATTTTTTTCAGTCAAAACGCCGGAACTATGTCTGAAAAGTATAGGGAACTCTAGAACTCAGCCGCATGCCAATAGAACTCACATTTTTTCATGCTCTGCTGAGAAATGATCTGTCAGGTTCACGCACATCAGTGTGGCATATGCCTATGAGAAAGTATGTTTTACGTGAATGGTCGTCAAATATTTAGTTCTACTAATGAGTACTTTAAATTTTAGCTACATCGATTTTTCTAGAAAATTTCTATTTTCAATCTTATGTTTTTATTCCTAATAAATGATTGAATGCAATGGATGTATGCCAGTCTTTCACGCAAAAAGCACTTAACGGTTTTGAAACCTGGCTTAACGGTATTTTTTAAATTTGGATAACATATTTTACATGGCAGTATCTACAGTCTCATGGGCAAGTTACCTATTTAATATTAAATTTAAAAACCACATTAGAGTAAATGCAGTGTTTTTTCCATATATCATAGCGTCGACAAATGATCAAAAAATCTTACCCTATTTGATTCACCCTTTTACCCATAAGTAAGAACTTTGTCATATCCTTTAATATGCTGAAAATATAACCCCCCCATAATTCTTATTTAATCCCTCCATATTTCACCCCATATTTTACGCATAATAGTGTTAGGACAGTAATTTTGACAAAAACAATTGAAACAATAAAATACAGTTGGAGATTTACACCAATACTCACGCCTAATAAAGATACCTTTTTGAAAGGGGACCTCTTAAACGTACCATAATATCGAAAAACTACTTTGAATATTTTCAAGAGAGCCTTATCCATGTCTAGTTTTCTTCGAAACTCGAATCAAATTCTCTTTAATAGCGAGCAATGGGCAATGAACAAAGAGTTGGTATCGTTTTAGTTTGAAAATAGATTTCAGTAAAGGCAGCCATCTTTATCACTGAGTCGTTATAAGTTTCTCCTTTACTGCCGAGAGGTTTTCTTTTAAAATTAGTGCTGTAATATTTAAGCACGTGAAAAGAGGCGATAAACCGTCTGGCTGAAAGTTATTCGTATTGTATTTTATTGAGATATAACTGTTCGATTTTATGTTCCAAAGAGTTTATATTTATTTGTATTTTCTTGGAGATGCTGAAGCAGTTCTTAAGTATGTTTTATTATATACGAGTTTACAACCGTGGCTTCACTCGCGTGTCATTACAGTTTGACGGAATCGTACTATCGGGATATATAGGACATTGTTTCCCTAGGGGTGAAAGTAACATATTTATAGTTTGTAGTGGCGTTTGGAGTCCGTGTAAGCGTGACGAGAGCATGAAATGTTTTGAGGGTTTCCGAAAACAACAACAATGTTTATATAGGTAATAACAGATGGCGTCACATGAATGATCCCAATTGATTGCCAAATTCTAAATTAACGCGAGTGAAGCCATGTGCAAAAGCTAGTAATATTATAAGAGAGTAAGGATTTGCCACGTTTACAGGATATATATTTAGTAGTTTTCATCATGGATTCGACCAACCCGAACAGAGCATCTGTTGGCGACGTTTTATAAGTGCCCTCATGGGCAATGTGAAATAAAAACTTTTGATTTTGTGTCTTATAATCCAATTTTTCTCAAGAAATATCCATTAATACTGCTAACTTATTTCGATACACCAACCCAGCTTATTTTTATTGACTGCGAGCCATTTCAAATTATACGAGTACCACATTAAAGGTCATTGCTCTTTTATTTTCTTTCTTTCTTTCACGTCCATTTAGGGTACATCAAAGTTATTTACAGTCTTGTGATTTATTTGTTAGACCAGTTTTACTCTAAGTAAGAGATAAAACGAGTTTATTAATCTTACTTATTTTATTAAATGAAAAATTGGCTCATTTATTATAGTTACGAGCATAAGTTAGTACCAGATTATGTTTCTGTTATATTAAAACTTTAAAAATTGAATCGAGGGATTAGAACCGTCTTTTTTCATCGTCAACGCAGTTGTGTTACTAAAAATCTCGTAAAACGTGATTAAATTTCTGAACGAAATTTAAGCACTTTTCAGGCTTAATAAGATTTTTAACTCGTCTATCGGTTTAATAGGCACGAATACATGCTCAAGGTAATAAACAAGCCAAGGTAGTTGCCAACGGCCTTGCGGACGGCGAATAATGGATATCTCGCCGTCCGATCAAGAACCAGGCCGAGGACGAGGCGCGTGCACTTAAAGGAGCTAGACAGAAAACTGACGGGACATTTACCTATAAGGTCAAACGTTTGTAGAGGGACTGTCTTAACGGCCCTGTAACTCAAAGGGCAATCGAATGAACCTGGGTAAACTTTTTACTAGTAAAAATCTAACAAGGGATTGTTAGAAAGTTGTTTCAGAATCCACGACACGTATGGTAAGACGACTGAATTTTGATGGTTTTACTATGATACAATTTCTATAAGATAAAAATGTTGATAAATTAAGGTTGGTAAGAATATTTGTAAATGTTGACTCGCTTCTTTATAAAAAATACTTACTACCTTCAACAGTGAAACTCAATTTGATAGGCACAATACTCACAGTTGAGTATGATATTGTAACTTTATTAAGGTAACCCACAGTAAAATTAACAGTTTACGTATTGGAGGTACCGGTAGCTAAAGGTATTTACTGAGTTAGCTCCATAAATTTGAGTTTTCTGCATGCCTGAAAAAAAAAGTCGATGTTCTCGGTTATCATTTATTTTCTGAACGAAACCAAAATCCATTTTCATTATTGAAAGTACCTACTAGTTTTTCACGTTTTTCAGTTTCATTACTTTATTCATGGATTTTGTTTGAAAGAATAAAAAGTCATCCATCAATTTTTAACTTCGTATTTATTTGTATTTTCAATTCAAAATTCTTTTAAAGTCTCGCGATTGTACCAGGGTCTCAGCACTGTATAGGCAGTGAGCTTCCCGTACCCTGTTGATCGGCTTAACTTCTCAACTCGATGTGCGCACCATTAGCTTTTCTAGTATAGGTCCTGATACGACAGAAGATTTTTATGGAGCACTTTAATACGATTTATAGCATTTTAATTGATACTGTACGATCATTTCATGCCTTGTTTCAATTAATTCAATTAGCGTAATTGGTTAATTCAATTATTTTTGGTAGTCTCTATTCAAATCACGTGCTGGTTTTCCCATTTTGTCGGATGCAGACCTTTTATGTAATGTAATGTACGGGATATTTGTTTAGCTATTATAAATGTTTACAGGAATATGGTAGGTTCCGTGCTTACGTTGTTTCTGTATTTTAGTATATATAATTTGCCACGGTTTCCGTGCTTCGGTTTGTATATTTATTCAGGATTAAAATAAATGATTTGAACAAGGGTTTAACAAAGGTAAGCATTTATTTTGTGGGATAACGCAATTGCGTTATGTTGAATCATCATTACGATTCTTCTGACCGTTTGTTCTAATTAATTATTTTTATACGCATTAACGCATTAACGCATGCGATGCGCATCGTAATGATGATTTTTGAGGAAAGAAAAATTAACAAGGAATAGAGAATTTCGGCTTGCAAGTGTGGATTGCAATGGCCTAGTTGGTTAAGGCGTCTGGAGTACCTATCCAGAAGACGCGGGTTCGAATCCCACTTGCAATCTAAAATTTTTCTTTCCTCAAAAATCATCGTTTGTTCTAATTTATTTAGAGTAGCAGTAATAGTATTTAGGGGTGGCGATGAAAGAAAGTTCCTAAGACGTAGCAAGTTTGTTCTTCTCCAAAGACTTGCTACGCCGTAGCAAGCTAGTGTTTTTCTCCTTCGCTTTTCTAATAGTCAACTTCTAAGTTTCTCAACAACCTGCTTAATGCTTATGTTATTAAATATTAAACATACAACTATGTTTTTAAAAAAGCCATTTCCTTTCTGACTTAAAAATGAGAAATACATATTAACAAATTCTTCAGTTTTCCGTATTCATGTACTGATAAATTCATGGGTTCATATTTTTGATTGAGCTTCCGACAAGTTATGTCATGACATAACAAGAGTCATGTCGGATGCTCAAACAGAAATATAAACAAAACAAAAAAAATCACCCATCTCTATGTAACATGAACTTGTGAAAAAAATATTTCCAATTTATTTTTCGTTCCGCTCCGAGATCTGATTCGTTTTCCCGTTGTTAATTGATATGATTAAATTTTGTAGCGACATCCATCGAAATGGCTTCATCTGTGATGGACTGATAGCATTAATGAATGTTGCGAAGACATGATAGAGTCAGGATAGAGAAAATATTCAATCCAGTTGTTATATATTATATCTAATAAATAACTAAGTAATAATAATCTATAATAACTCAACCTCAATGCATTGTTAAAACTATAGCCTGCGTTACTTTTAGTTTAGGGCATTTTTAAGAGGTAAAAATCACCCACCTTTGAGTCCTCCCACGCAGGGCTGGAGGGTCTAACAGGCTTGTTCTGACTCAAATCCAAGGTGTCCTTCTATAGTCCTTTACATTCAGGGCCACGGTTACCTGACAAGACAGTCCCGCGACCCCAACATACATAGGATATAAAGTTAAAATTCCACAGAAAAACTACACATTCAACACGCAACGTGACGGTACTGGAAATGACTGTGTATCTTGTTGTGCAGCACTTGACGGCATCTGTCCACGATTCTCCGCCGAGTTCAGAGCTTCGCTGGACCGATTGGGTCGAGAGCGGTGCGGATCTGGTCAGTCCCAACGTGTCGGGCTCTAACCAAGCGTGTCCTTGTTTTTGCCTTCTACCTTGCGCAGTGACTAGTAACCTATTTCTAGGTTAATCGTCATTCTTGTCTGGCAAATGTGGCAAAGTATTCCAGAATTCCTACGTAGGCAGATGTAGAAGAGCCTTGTCCTTAATGTTTTATCTGTAGGATTGACATCGTGGTGCGATGTGCTGTCCAGGGATCCCCAGCATCTTTCGCCCATCACCACATCTCGAAAGCATCGAGACGAGTGCGTTCAGCTTTCCTTCAAGGTCCAAGTTCAGACCGGACGAGGAAATATGGAGAAACAACAAGGGGTGCGCACAAGATTTGGTCTTGGTTCAGTAGAATACTTTTTGTTCTCCATATCTTTGAGCTGGCCTGGCCCCCTTTGCCCATCCATCTTCTTCGGACCGTTGGTGAAACCTTAACTAAAAAATTTTACTATTTACTCCAAATATTTTTCCTTGTTCGCAGCACTAAGTCTTTAAGTCCATCCTAAGGTTGTCTGGAAGATATCGTTATTAGCGATAAGACCGCCGTTGTACCCTTAAAATTATCTATTTTGTAAGATTGTTTTCATTTTTGTGTAGAATAAAGCATATTCTATTATATTCTAAGTGTACCTCTTGTGTGAGCAAAGCAAAAGTAAAATATCATAATTTCAATAGAAAAAAGCTCTAACTATGCAAACTTATGCACGACCAACGACAGTTTTATTCCACTTGTACAACGATAAAAAATCGATACCAGTGTTATTTTTTCATTACCTCCAGCCAGCTTCAGTGTCCTATAAAAATATTCAGGTGCCTAACAATTAGGCGTACGTTTCATTTGATAACATTGTTTACGTTCCTGGCCGGATTTCAAAGGTCGCTTTATATTTCGTTTTAAATGTTACTCGGATGATAAAATTTATTTATTCAAGAACAACAATATCAAATTATTTTTGGTTTGTTGGTTTGAATATTGCCGTTGTTAGGGCAGTACCTTATATTTTGAGCTTTTCATCATCTGTACAAATCCTGCTGTCAAGCGGTGATATGGGTTATTCGGTATACCCGATGTCTACCGAATGTGGGAAGCTCCTTTTCATTTTATCTCTAGGCATATACCTCGATTATTTTTCTTTAAAATAATGCTTACTTGTAGGTATAAAATTGAATATTCAACTCGTTCTAGCGCAAAAACTTGATATTATTAATCGCTTCATCGATCAAAGTATTACGTTGAGACTTATAAAGTAACCGTCTAGACTAATTTTTCTTATATTTTATCTTTTCAACTTGTATTTTTTTTAAAACTATCTTCGACACAATAACACGCATGAATGCAGGGGTATACCCGTTTTGGTACTGCTGTTATTGGGGTAGACCTTATTGCTATCAAACGGACGGCTCCAGAACTCAAATTGCGGATGTAGCCGACGATAGCTCACAAGGGGTAACAGGATCCCCCCCCCCAGCTTTTAATTAAGGAAAAACACCAATAGCAACAGTTTCTAATACTCAGCTGTAGCTTTTGAAACCACAAGACCTATGTATAGTAAGTACGTACGGGCGTATTAGGAAACTATACCTTCAGCCAACGCTCATGACGTCAGAGATCGTGTTGCCGTCGGTCATATTTTTCCAATCAGAAAACAAAGAATTTTACCTCAATAACGTGACCCTTTATCTAACATTTGTGACGTACTGGCCGAGTTGACATCGGGTTACTTTCAGATTTATGATTTCGCGCGTAGGGTATTTTAAAACATACCCGACCCGCAAACGAAGTAGCGTCGGTATTCTTTGGTCACGGTTACTATTTCAATCGGGAAATTTGACCCCCGTGTGTTACGAAACGGGGCATATGAGAAAAAAAAAATCGTTAAAATACGATTGGGGCACCCGACACGACAGGTTAGGTTAGACGGGGATGGCGGGGTTGAAAAGACCCGCCATTCCCTTGTGGTTATTTTTTTTCAAACCACCCCAGAAGTAGGAGCACCGCTTGCGGTCTCCGTCGGACGTTTTCTGACATTTACTCGATTTTAGCTTAGTTTTCAAATTGAAAACGTTATTTTTGTCATCGCTGAACCAATTTAGGAATTTGTTTTGAATCACAACTTTTGCTTAGGCAAAGATAAAAATCGTGTTGATCTAACATCCTCCGTTGATTTGATCACATCCCTTAGGGATGTGACATCCATCCCGATTTCCTACGATAGTGCAATGACATGTGGCTAACTGTATCTTACCACTACCGCATTGCAGGAGCTCTTAAGGTAACGATGCCCCCATCTTTTTTTTTACGAAAACCACCAATGACACCTTGTTATACGCAGCGGAAGCTCTTGAAACCACAAGACCATCTATGCCTAAGTATGGACTTGCTTGCCCATTCTTCTCGATACAATCCTACCCATGCGAATGAGTGTAGAGTCAAACCCATCCATCCCATTTCCTTAAATATCAATATTCGACATTCACAAGTGCTTCTACGATGGCTTAATTGAAATAAATGATTCGACTTTGACTTTAATGAAGCAAGCGTTATTTAAAAATACAACTCATTTTCCTCCTTATAAACAAATTAGAATTCCTGAAATCACGCCTGGGAAAACATGCAACGGACGCCACTCAGGGCGGAATAAAGTTAATTATACATTCGCAGTTCTAAACCACATTTAAACGTACCATTGTTAACTAGAACGCGGTGAAAGTGAGAGTTTCAAACAAATTACTAACTTAATCCTAGTTGACTTCGGCCGTTTTCAGCTTGGAGCATTGTAGTTGAGGATGTTTTTGGAATGATATGTGGGTTTTTATGTCTACGGACCCTGTAAAAAGAGAAAGTTTATAGAGAGTGTAAGTTGACCTACTACTATATTTATTTTTTAATTGCCCAGTGGTCAAAAATTTTCGCACTATTCAATTTAAACTGCGAAAAAAAAACGATTTTCGTCCTTCAGCCCTCCAAATTAAGGTAAATAATCCTCAACCTGCGTTACCTAAATAAATTTATTAATAACTAGCTGACCAGGCAAACTTCCTTCCGCCTCAGAATATTTTTTATGCCTTTTAAACCTTCCCTGGACTTCCTAAAATAATTCAAAACCAAAATCAGCCAAATCGGTCCAGCCGTTTTAGAGTTTTAGCGAGACTAACGAATAGCAATTGATTTTTTTTATAAGAGATAAAAAACGTGGTTAATGTTGGTAGAATAAAGTCTACTAGCCCAAATATTTTGAACATTCAGCAGTAATATTTCAGCTCATGAAACTGCTAATTGATCGCGTGCTGAATACGCGCGATGTCAGTAACGACATGTCTTTATACGCTTTTGTCTTCACTTGCTAATGTTACATGATATCGCATTCATTAATTTATAGTAATAGATATTACCCAAGCATAGACTACCCCAAAATGTAGAACGGTCTTAAGATTAATTCAATTACAAATTCAAATCTTAATAAACAATTTGTACGACCAAAGTGCTAAAACCGTAGAACTGGTTATTCGCAAAGGGTAAATACAGAGATTCCAGGTAAGGTAAATATTATATAATAATCCTGCTGGCATGAATAAAATAACAAGCTTCGATAAATTCGGTTTGCATTGGTCAATGTTTGGCAAATGCGCAAACGTTCGAGCTTGGTTTTCTTATCAAGCAGAATTACAGGACAGTACTGGATATTTATTGGTGACCTTATTCTGAATTTGTTTGGAATAGTATGTGCAATTAGTGTGTAAGTATTAGAAAATAAAAGTTTGAGATTTGAACTTTGTTGTTTTGTTCAATAGATTACAAACAAAAAATAGTAACAACAATAAAAGGACAAAAAATAACCTAAAATTAAATATACAGAATGCGAAAATAAAGAAGTTAGAATCAAATAATTCAATCATTTAGAGTTTTAGACCCATCACTGTCAACGTGAAAACTGTCCAGAATGCTGGCAGTATTGCTATATAGGATGGCAATGCAGATTACTAAAATTAACCAAGAAAAAGGCTAGCTAAAAGTGCTTAAAGATGTCTTTTTAAAGTTGTGGTGGGATATTGGTTTTACTGAAATAATTATTAAGACAATAATATGAATTTTCTCATAATAATGAATACCAAAATAGAGAAAGGAAAAACGCTTATCGACACTTGCCATAAGAACATTTAAAAAAAGCCAATTTTTTTCTCTAGTTCTCATTACATATTTGAGGTTATCTCTTCGAAGTTATGGTATGACAGCCACTCTACTAGCGTACATTTTTTGCGTATTCTGTTGATCAGAATACTCCCTAAGATCCCTATCAAAAGCACAATAAAGCCATTTCTTGGCCAATAAGGGTGGCCATAAAACTTTCACGTTACACATATAGGCTGGGGTTCTGTTGGTAAGCTGGAAGTTTTATTGTCTCCCAGTGATCGAGTGCTTGCTTAGACATTTAATGTGGGTGAACCCTTATCTGTAGTGGTTTGGATGTGTTGATTATAATAGCGTGTTTGGTTTGTAGATGTAATTGAATACAGATGGAGGAAATATTACGCATTCTTTGAAACTTGTCAGTGAAGACGTCGGTTTAGAATTTCGGGGATTTTCTCCTAGTAGTTTCTAAGTTTTGGAATGGAGTCTGATTGAAACCGTTTTCTTATTCTAGCTAAAATTTAACAGATTTTTAAAAATAAATACTTTTACAGTAGTAATAAATACTTAAACGCCACATGCGTTTAACTATTTATTTGGGAACCAACAGGAACACATAATTATGTTTTGTGGGATTTGGATCCCACAAAACATAATTAGGTAAATATTAAAGTGGGATCAAACGGGAATAAATATTTCATTCCAATACCATAATAACTTACCTATTTTATCTTTTGCCACAGATAGATTCATAAGTAAAACAACAAAAGCAGCTCATAATAAAAAGATAGACAAATTATATCACGATTATTCACAGATATACCGGACCAACACCTAATAAACCCCTTATTTCATTTACCGAAAAAAGGACAAACATCAATGACATTCCATAGGTACAATTTTTAATGAACAATTCGTACAGTGGCATTATGGTACTCGAATGAGAACATTCTCCAATAAAATACTCTCAAAAGAGAAACAATGGAAGCATTAACACTCGATTCTCGGTGCCGATACCGATTGAATTTCAATTCCGGAAAAACGCATCGGATCGGGAATTTGTAAACGTATTAAAAGTGGACGGGTTTTCAGTGTTATAATGGTAGCTAAAACACCTCTAAAAAGGTGTTAGTTCGATTGCGAAAATGTAGTAAGAGGATTCTATGGCCCTGTAAGTGTGTAATGTTTAGAGTAATTTAAGGAACAGGGTTGCTTTTAGTAGTACGAATGTGACAGTCCCCCTGTTTTTTTTACTTGGTAAAATCATCAGATGAGTCCTCCAACCCCGGGCAGGGTAGGAGGGACTGTCAGACTTGTACTGCCTAAAATTCACGGTGTCCTTCAATAGCCCTTTATGTTCCGGGGTCACGGTAATTCGTTAGTCCCGCAACCCCGGGTAGGAGTTCTTGCATAAGAATAATAAGTATTGCATATTGGGCACGGTTCCTGACAGGAAATATCTTCGCCAATAATTACGCCCGCGAGGCTGAAGGAGCAGTCAGCAAACTGATACTGAATTATAGGGTCAAACGCCTACCAGGGTCGTGGGAGTGTCTTAACAGGTAACCGTCGCCCTGGAACGTAAATGAAATTCATGGGTTTTAGTCAGTACCGAGTTTGACAGTCCTTTCCGCTCCACTCACGGCGGGAGGACTAATTTCATTTTACCACGATCAAAATTATGGTCAGGTAAATTGGGTAACTCTTTTAATTATGCAGATATAAGTTGGTCCAGTTGTAAGTTCAATTACTGTTCAGTTCCTGGTTTCGATTGTGGGTTGTGCTGTGCTGTGGGGTTTTTCAAACAAAAGTTTATTTGTACCCAGTCTGTCTTCTCTGGATATTTAGTGCCCGATTGATGGCAACTGTACCACTTCAATATAATATAACATTAAGCACACTTTTGCCCTTATCCTTGAAGAATTACAGTCTTAAAATATTTTTTAATTCGACAGATATAAAAAGTAGTGAGGGATTTCAATAAATTTCTTAATATTATTAAGAAGATGTCTGTCACTGGAAAAGTTCGTCGAAAGTCGATTATATGATTTATAAAATGAAGATCTTTTTCAATAACAATGTGTGTGTGTAAAAATTGAAAAAGGACATTTTTTTACCTTAATTTTATTTCAAGACGAAAAGACATGTGTCATAAAAATACTAAAATAATATATTTTCAGTCTTTAAATTAAGAAATGTAGAGACTGAAAATATGTTAGTATTTTATTTGGAAAGATTCAAATAACTAAAGAAATGAATTCACTTCAACGAACAAACTTATTATAACTTTTAAGACTATGACAGATTCATAAGTCACTCACAGATAAGAAACTGAAATGAAAAGTTCAGATTTAAGTCTTAAGTAGGTACTCTGAAGATTGATTTTAACGACGATATTAAGTTTCTCTATTTTCAGAAAGTGATGTCCATTTATAATATAATAAAATACCAGTCAAATGGAACGCTGTCCACAGCCTATGAGAACATAAGTAAGAAAATAAATATAACAAAAATATGTACAACAATTCAATAAGGGCTGATTTTTCAATAGATAACTTGTATCTGAGGAATAAAAAAGTCGGTTTGACAGCTTATCCTTATAAAGTATGTCAAATCGCTGTTTTTATTCCGCAGGTAAAAGTTATCTTACTATTGCAAAATCAAACCTCAAACAATAATTAAAAAATCTAATCCAAGTTCAAAAAATAAACAAGTAATTAATTCCGAAACATTTTAAGCATTACATTTGGGCATTACCTACTAATGCTTTTTCAGTAGAAAACGAACATAATCCTATTACCGGCTTATCAACCCATTACTAACAAAGGTCTTTTATCGGGTCGTATCGGTCCAACTATCGGGTATCTGTCTTAGCCACACCGCCAGGAGATTTCCATATTTCAACTCGGAAAACATTGAGAAAAACAAAACAAGATAAATGTACTTTCTGTTTACAGTTTCTATTAGATTTCGATGACCTTTTTTTATCGTGGTAAACACATCAAATGAGTCCCTCAACCCCGGGCAGGGCTGGAGGGACTGTCAGACTTGTAGTGACTAAAATCCACGGTGTCCTTCAATAGCCCTTTGTGTTCCGGGGTCACGGTGATAGAAATAAGTCCCGCGACCTAGGTAAATACCTGCTATTGGAATTGTTTAACTCATATATTTATTAACCATACAAAAACGGGATAAACCTAAGGTAGCTAACCTAAGTAGTAGGAAGGTTCATATCTGACGAAAAATACGTCGAGCATATTATCGAATGTTCTTTGACGCAACTAACGTATCATCGGTTGAGTGTGAACGGTCAATTGTTTTTCTATATTATTTGTCTGCTCTGTTTCTGTGACCGATAATACGCGACGCATATTCTGCCAGATATGACCTCCATCGATCCCATCGGCCATCTGATCTGCGAACAATATGGCCTGCCCATTGCCACTTCAGCTTGCTGACTACTAATCCGGTGGGCTACGTCGGTGACGTTAGTTCGTCTACGGATCTACTCATTTCGGATTCGATCACGTAGAAAAACACCGAGGTATGGTATATATAATGGTAGGTACTTCCTTCAATTAATGTTGTTATTTCGACCCTCTACTCTAGAAGGATCTTGAAAAGGACCACAGTACGAAGTGGACTGGAAACAATTTAATTGATGGTTTTAATTGAACTGTCCTCAATATTTTGATGAGAATGTTTAAATTATACTTACATTTCACTTTGAAAGGTTCTTATGATTTTATGTAAGTACTAGCTGTGCCCGCGACTTCGTTCGCGTGGATGTCGGAATTTACCAATGTATTTTTTTGTGCGAAGCGCTGTTGAATCCTCCAATCGACACAAAAATATTATATTATTAGGTACTTCATATAAGCTAGTTCTTCTTTATTAACAACATTTGCTGTGAACCATCATTCTGGAGCGTACGTACTGTGCCGGACGGACGTGATCGCCCGGACACGAAGGTATACGATGGAGTCCGGGGCGGCGTTGACGTCCTGCACCGATGGTTACTCGTAGTTTGCACTATGACCTGAAGTCTTGAGGAGCAGCGTCTTGTAGAACGAAGTTGAAGGTGTGGAGTAAATAAAACACTTGATAAGTCTTCAGATTTTTCAGGGAGCGAGTTGCTTGAGTCTTCAGGAGGGAGGGAGAGAGAAGATAATTTGCCGTACCGTTAACTACGATTATAGTGAAATTACGAATTACTATTGTACTACCGAACTTTACCTTAACGAGACCCGCAAATCGCTGCCCTGTTTTATTGTTTATTTTTATTATATTAAAACTATTTAACAATGGGTTTTCTCATTCTACTAATACTGAATTATGTGTTATTTGGTATCACTATAATCCTCAAAAAATTACCTGTCTCCTGAAATAATTGCCTTGACTATAACTGAAACGACTGAAAAGTTAAAGCGAATTTTAAAGGATAAATTAGCAAAATTGTAATTAACTTCTATTTTCAAAGGTCGTTATTTCAGGAGACTTTGTGCTGATTTCATGAACTTAGGTCACGTTAGGTAGCCTGGGTAACGACCTAACATGATCTAGCATTGACAACGACGTATCTTTATATTTCAGGAGTCTAGAGCCTGAATAATGAAACACGGAAAAAAATTATCTTTATTTTAGGAACAAATTGTGTACAAGACATTTTACAACGTCAAATAAGTGGGCTTTCGAAAGGATTACGCGTCTACAAGTTAGGTCCAGGCCTAGGTCTCATTCTAGGTTACCTGGATACACAAAAAACGAAACTATATTATGACTACAAGCCCACCTACTCGATGCTACAAAATGCACTGTACTTACGGTTTTTACAACGAATTCTTAACTGTTAGGTTCTATTTAAACACTTTATATACACTATTTATCACATAACTATATATAACTTTACTTTAGTCTTTTTTCTCACTATAATCACTAATAAAACACTTAGGTTTTTTGATGGTGACGCTTCGTCGCGAACATTTCTCCCGCCGTGCAGCGCTGCGATGGCTCGGTGCGATGTCGGCGCGGCGCTGCATCACCCCGGTGAGCGACGACTGTTGCCGTGCTGCCCTCCGCTGCGATGCCCGCCGCCCAGACTTTGACTTCCGGATCATTTCGGCAGCGGGACGAGCTTCTTCACCGGACGCTTTAGGGTGCCGCCAGCAGTGCGCACCTCAGCTGTCCGGACTTCTCCGTCGGCCCCGGGGAACACGGCGACTACACGGCCTCGCGGCCATGTGTTGCAGGGCAGCTGTCCGTCTGCGATGAGGACCGGGTCGTCGACCTGCAGCCGAGGCCCCCGCCCGTGGGCCTCCCGCCGGTTTTGAAGTTCAGGCAGGTACTCTCGTACCCATCGACGCCAGAACATGTCGGCGAGTATCTGTGAGCGTCGCCAGAGCTTCTTATTGTCGATGTCGCGCTCGGTGAACACGCCGGGTGATGGTAGTCTAGCTGAACCACCTAGTAGAAAGTGGTTTGGTGTTATCGACTCGTCGTCTTCGCTGTCAACTGAGACGTGTGTCAGAGGCCGGCTGTTTACTGTGTACTCTGCCTCACACAACAGTGTGGACAACACTTCTTCTTGTGGGTGTTTCTCTGTGAGTACAGTGTACAGTGCGGACTTCACGCAGCGAACGAGGCGCTCCCAGGCGCCCCCCATGAACGGCGCGGAGGGCGTGATGAAACGCCACACGATGCCTCGGCGACTGGCCTCCTCAGCGAAGGCGTCTCGTAGCTCCTTGTCGGCCCCGTGCATGTTGGTCCCGTTGTCGGAGTAGATCTCGCTGGGGCAGCCTCTGCGAGCAGCGAAGCGGCGCAGCGCTAGTATGGCGGAGTCCGCGCTGAGGCTGGCCGCGATTTCGAGGTGCACGGCTCTTGTTGTGAGGCACGTGAACAGCGCCACGTACCGTTTCTGATGTTGACGACCGACGGTGACGGACAGGGGCCCGAAGTAGTCGAGTCCGGTGAATGTGAACGGCCTCTGATGATGAGCTAGGCGCGTTCTCGGATGGTCGCCGGTGGGAGGCACGTTTGGTTGCGCCTTACGAATGCGACACGGCAAACAGCGAGTGATCACTGTTTTCACGCTGGGACGCATTCTGATGACCCAGTAATGTTGACGTATCTCGTTGATTGTGAGCTCGGTCCCACTGTGCTGCAGGTTGCGGTGTGTCCAGTCGATGTATAACTGTGTAATGCGATGATTTCCGTCTATTATCGGCGGCCGCTTGACAGTTTCTTCTATGTCGCGAGAGGCTGCTATACGACTTCTCAATCGTATAATGCCGTTCACGATTTCTATTTGCAGAGGACGTAGCCGGCTATCTTGACTTATTTGTTTGTTTCTTCGTAGGTCCGCTATTTCCTTTGAAAACGCCTCTTCTTGTATGACGCGTACGAGTATGTTTTCAGCCTGGTGAATAAACGTACTTTCTATTGTGTGTTTTATCGTGGAGCGTTGACGACTTGTTGCAGGCGACCTTTTCACAGGCGTTGACGAATTTTTCTTTTTTCTCCAATCTGGGTCCTTTTCTGTGTTTTTTCTTGTTCTCTTGTAGAACGTCTTTTCTGATGGCCCGCGGCAAAGAGATATGAAGCGCAGAACGTAGGCCGTTGCGCGTAATAATCGCTCCCACTTTGAAAATCGTACTGGATCGGGTATTGCTTCTGAAAGCTTTTGTTTAGCGGTGTTTTCTTCGACGGTGGTGAGCGTCCTTTCTTCCCCTGTTTGTTCTGTGATCGGCGGCTTCTCCGACGGCCACGATGCTGGGTCTTGATATAGAAACTTGGGGCCGCAAAACCACTCATGTTTTGAGTTAAAGTGGTGCGGTACGTCTCGAGTTGCTGCGTCGGCGATGTTTAGCTTCGTGGGTATCCATCGCCATGTTCTTGAGCTGCTCGAGGTGTAGTACCCAGCTTCTCCATTGGGCCGCCAGGTCTTCGTCGATTTGTTGATCCCAGTCGATACTTCGCCTCCACGCCTCTTGAAGAATTTGCTTGGCTCGAATTGTGACAGGTGAAGCGAGGCCCAGCGGGTCGTATAGTGACATGACGATTTTTAGCGCCTCTCTTTTAGTGGGCGCTGCCTTTTCTAGGACGCCACTCGGTAGTCGAGCGAGGGTAAGGTTGAAACCCAGCTCGTCCGTACTCGGTTTCCATATCAGGCCGAGTATCTTCTCTATGTTTTCTGTGTTGCCGATGTTGACGACTTCGGTGTGTTTTTGTGACGGTTCTATGTTTTCTATGACTTCTGTGCTGTTTGACACCCATTTCTTGATATTAAAACGCGCCTGTTCATGTATGTTTTTTACTGTTGTTGCTATGCGCGTTGCTTCTTCGATTGTCCTGTAGGAGTCCAGATAGTCGTCCATATAGTGATTCTCTACGATTGCTTCGACTGCTTCAGGGTGTTCTGAGTGATGTTTCTTCGCGTTCCAGTTCTTTGCGAATATAGCGGTGCACGGTGAGCTGGCTGCGCCGAATATGATGGACGTCATACGATATTCGTCCGGGGGTCCCTCTCGTCTGTCGCCTCGCCACAGGTAGCGGAGCGCGTCTCTGTCTTCTCTTCGTACTTTCACTTGCATGAACATCTCCGCTATGTCACCGGAGATAGCTATGCGGTGACGGCGGAATCTCATCATGACGCCGGGCAGCGACTGTAGCAGGTCTGGTCCCGTGAGGAGGTAGTCGTTGAGTGACATTCCTCTTGACTTGGCGGCAGCGTCGTGCACTATTCGAAACTTCTCGGGCTTCATCGGGTTGTAGACGTCGAAGTGAGGTAGGTACCAGGTTCTTCCCGGTGTGCTGGACTTGGGTGCTTTTTCAGCGTATCCCTTCTTGAGAAGCGACTCCATCTGTTCTGTATATTTTTCTCGTAGTGTGGGATTGCTGTCGAGTTTCTTTTCTGTTGACGTAAGTCTCTTCATTGCGGTTCCGTAGCTGTCTGGCATTTCTATGTTTTCATTTTTCCACAGCAGGGCGGTTTCTATGTGGCCATCTTCTAATTGTTTCGTGTGACGATTCAGTATCTCTTCTGCCTTCTTCTCGGGATCAGAGTCTGGACGCCGGGGATTGATGATCAACGATTCTATTGCGAAGAATTCACGCAGCTGTTGCTCGATGTCGTCTGTTGTCGTAAGTTGGTTGACGTAGTGCACTCTCTGACCCAGTGCTCTTGTGTGCGCGCCGTGGAGAGTCCAGCCCATGGGCGTGAACGATGCGACGGGCTGGTGCTCGGGTCCTCTTCTAATTTCAGTGGCCAGCAGCAGGTGCCAGTTGTCCTGGCCGATGAGGATTTTTGGTGCGCCGGCGTCGTAGATTAACTGTTGTTTGAGGTCATCTAGGTGCTTGCAGTGTGCGATATCTTCTTCGGTGATTGTCTGCGGTGTGAGATGAAGCTCGGGTATGGTGCGCGCTCTGAATGGCACCCTATTCTGCAGCTGGCTTGCGAGTGTGACGGTGATTCGTCTCGAACAAGGGGTGTCGATCGTTGTGTTGCCGATCGCACCTATCTTCAGCGGATCGATGCGGCCCTCCGCCCCGACTTGCGTCGCGATGTCTTCGTCAATGAGTGACACGGTTGACCCGTCGTCGAGGAGAGCGTAGGTGGAGGCTTCTCCCGCCGGTCCGATGACCCGGACCGGTACTATCTTCAGGTAGGCTTGACTCGATGTTGCACGGGAACTGGCCACTGTTTCTTTTGACTCTGGGGCGGCGGGCTTCACGGCTTCCTCTGTAGCGGGCTTCTTGTCGTAATGAAGAAGCTGATGGTGCGTGGCTGTACACCCGTTGACGTCACACTTCTTCTTTTGACATGTGTGACTGGCACGACGAATTTTCATGCAGCGAAAACACAGGCTATGTTTCTTCGCTAGCTCCCATCTCTTGTCGCTTGAGGCTTCTCTGAACTTCTTGCAGTCAGACGAATAGTGACCCTCCTTGTCACAGATCCGGCACTTGTTTACCGGTTTCTCGACGGCTGTATGAGTTCTCTGCGTGACACGCCTGGTTGATGGAGTGTCGGTGGCGGCGATGTTCTCGGGTGGAGCGAAGGCGCTGCAGAACCGGGCTTGCTCGGTGACGAAGTCGCTGAAGAGTGACAGGTCTGGTAGCGATTGGTACTTCTCGGTGTAGATTCTGTACCATTGTACACGCAGGGAGTTCGGCATCTTCTCGGTGAGCGCGCGCACCAGTTCTGCGTTGATGAGGTAATGTTCTTTCTTCAGTGCGCGCAGCGTGACGACCCCGCTTCTGACCCGGCTCGCGAACATGCAGATGTCTCTTGGTGCTTCGCCACAGCGTGGTAGTCCTCGTAGTCGTTCTGTTTCGGCTTGAGCTATTGAGTCTGGTCGGCCGAACTGTAGTTCCAACTCCTTCATGATGTCATCAGGTTTGGCGTGGCCGATGAGCTCCGAGCTGACTGTTTCGAGCGCTCGTCCATGCAGGCTTCTTCTGAGTCTCGCTGTATTTTCGACGTCGTTGAAATATCTTCGAGTTGTTTCGTAAATGGCTCGAAATGACAGCCATTCGGTGTGTGCCCCGCTGAAGTTCGGTAGTGTCATGATGACCTTCGACGCCGAGGGGTTGTTCGATGTCCAATGTTCTGTCTTCTTGTCGGCGAGCGACGCTATAGCGGACGTGAGCTCCGTTATAAACGGGCGGAGCTCCATGTTCCCCTTGGGTTCTTCTTCTTTGGGCTTGGGTGTTGACTCGATGGGATTGTTCGATGATGGTAGTTGCGTTTGGAGGTCCACTATTTTGTCGATGTTCGCAGTCGGGGGCGCCGGCTGGCGGCACCTATTCTTCTCTATGTCCCCTTCGGCGACGTTGTCCTCCCTCGGTGGCTCAGGTTCGGGTGCCTCTTCGAGCCAGGAACGCACGTACTCGTCGTTTGAATTTCTATCTTCTAAATATTCGTTGTCCGATTCTTCTTCGGCCCTCTGAAGTGCTATTTGTGCAAGTTCCAACTTAATCTTCAATAAGTCTTCACGTGCTTTCGAAATTTTTCTTGTTGACCGCGTTGTCCTATTCGTAGTCGACGGCGGCGGTAGGTTGTGTTCGGTACGGGCGTCACCCCGGGTAGTCATCGGTATGGCATGTCTATTCGACGGCTTCATTGTTCCATCTGATGATTCTTCATCACGTCTGGTTTCCTTCCTGGATCTGGCTGTGGTCGGTCGCTCGAATTCTTCAATGTGGGTAGGTGTAGAATGCGTAGGTGATTCTTCAATGTGGGTAGGCGCCGAAAATTCTTCACCCCCCCGCGGGTGTGGGGGGGGGGGTGCCGCTCGTTGCCCTCGGTGGTGGTGGACGGTGATCGTGGTGGTGCTTCGTGACGGATGGCTGTAGCACTAGGTTCCCCCATTTCGACGGTGAATGCTTCAGGCGCCTTCCCCTGGGATCTTGTAATCGGCATGACGATAAATCTTCAGGTTTCAGGAATCTTCACAAACATCCGGCTCGAAGGACCAGAAAATGTGCCGGACGGACGTGATCGCCCGGACACGAAGGTATACGATGGAGTCCGGGGCGGCGTTGACGTCCTGCACCGATGGTTACTCGTAGTTTGCACTATGACCTGAAGTCTTGAGGAGCAGCGTCTTGTAGAACGAAGTTGAAGGTGTGGAGTAAATAAAACACTTGATAAGTCTTCAGATTTTTCAGGGAGCGAGTTGCTTGAGTCTTCAGGAGGGAGGGAGAGAGAAGATAATTTGCCGTACCGTTGACTACGATTATAGTGAAATTACGAATTACTATTGTACTACCGAACTTTACCTTAACGAGACCCGCAAATCGCTGCCCTGTTTTATTGTTTATTTTTATTATATTAAAACTATTTAACAATGGGTTTTCTCATTCTACTAATACTGAATTATGTGTTATTTGGTATCACTATAATCCTCAAAAAATTACCTGTCTCCTGAAATAATTGCCTTGACTATAACTGAAACGACTGAAAAGTTAAAGCGAATTTTAAAGGATAAATTAGCAAAATTGTAATTAACTTCTATTTTCAAAGGTCGTTATTTCAGGAGACTTTGTGCTGATTTCATGAACTTAGGTCACGTTAGGTAGCCTGGGTAACGACCTAACATGATCTAGCATTGACAACGACGTATCTATATATTTCAGGAGTCTAGGGCCTGAATAATGAAACACGGAAAAAAATTATCTTTATTTTAGGAACAAATTGTGTACAAGACATTTTACAACGTCAAATAAGTGGGCTTTCGAAAGGATTACGCGTCTACAAGTTAGGTCCAGGCCTAGGTCTCATTCTAGGTTACCTGGATACACAAAAAACGAAACTACACAGTCTGGTCATAAGTTTTGTCACATATGGAAAGTTAAATAAATGACACAATAAGTTACGTACTACAACCATTTATATATCAAATGAAAGGGTATAAAATACAGATTTAAATTATATTAAAATTATTTGAAATGTCCTCCTCTTGCTTCGATACAACTCTTCAATCTGCAAGGCCAGTCATCAATCGAAGCACGCACGACGTTCATGTCAATATCGGCGACTGCTTTAATTAGGGATGCTTGAAGTGACTCCAAATTGCGATGGGGTTTAGCGCAAACTTTCCCCTCTAAATGCTGCCATATTTTGTAATCCAAGGGATTCAAGTCTGGGCTGGAAGAAGGCCAATCTTCATGTCTGATAAAGTCGATTCCACGGGTCGTGAGCCAGTCTTGGGTACTTTTCGCCTTATGAGCCGGCGCAAAATCCTGATGGAATACCCAGTGCCTGTTTTCGAACATTATTTGTGAAAGGGGTTCCACAATGTTTGTTAGGACTGTGTTTTGATATACGAGAGCACTGGTTTTCACTCCTTTTCCACAAAAAAACACCTCTCTTGGACCCAAATAGGACACCCCAAGCCAAACCATGAATGCCGAAGGATGATGACCACGCTGAAAACGTGGCACACGTCTGCTCGCTTCTTCACTAGAGTGTGCATACACTTTATCATTTTGTTTGTTGAAACTCTCCTCAACATCAAAATTTTTTTCATCCGAAAAAAGTGTTTCGCGGTATTTTTTTCCCGCGTACCGCTTTAACAACACTCGGGATCTTTCGAGTCTGATTTTCTTCAGCCGCGCGTTAAGAAGATGTGCTGTTTTTTTCTGTAAGCACGCAGTCCAAGATCTTCATTCAACACCCTTTTAACAGTAGTTCTGCTTAGTCCCATCTGCAGAGCCAACATTTTTTGGTTGCGGACAGGTTTTCGTTGGATTCTCGCCTTCACTGCTTTGATGACCGCTGGAGTCCGAACAGTTCGACGACGACCGCTCCTTTCTTTGTCTTCTAATCTTCAATCTTCCCTGAATCGTTTGATAGTACGATAAATAAACCTAATTAGAATTATCAAATTTTTGAGCAGTTTGAAAATCTCAGTTGGCGCGTGACCGCAGCGATGCAATGCAATTACTGCGACTCCGTCTTCTTTGCGCATCCACTCCGTTTTAGAAAATGAAGCAATTTCCAGAAACCCTTTGTTTTTATATTATATAAATGTTCAAATTTCGAATGCCCATCATATTTTTTCGACTTGCATTCTAAATTCGAAATTTTGCCTATGTGACAGAACTTATGACCCGACTGTGTATATTATGACTACAAGCCCACCTACTCGATGCTACAAAATGCACTGTACTTACGGTTTTTACAACGAATTCTTAACTGTTAGGTTCTATTTAAACACTTTATATACACTATTTATCACATAACTATATATAACTTTACTTTAGTCTTTTTTCTCACTATAATCACTAATAAAACACTTAGGTTTTTTGATGGTGACGCTTCGTCGCGAACACGTACATAAATAAACCCTGTATTTAGAATTTTAGTAGAATATTTGACGTAATTGGTATAAACGCCCTCTGTTGTTCCTAAGCAGAACCATGTAATTGATTAAAAAATATCGATAATAGGATTTCAAGTTCAAGCTTCTATAATTTTTTTTCGCGTGAATAAATGATTCTATACTATTCACTACCACCATATCCCATCACGTACCATCCTGTCCCATACTGTCCCATCCTGTCGCATCCTGTCCCGTCCTGTCCCGTCCTGTCCCGCCCTGTCCCGTCCTGCCCCGTCCTGTCCTGTCTTGTCCCGTCCTGTCCCGTCCTATCATCATCATTAGATGAATTATTTGAATATGTAGTTTTTCTATTCGAAGCTAGATCGCGCTACTGAACTACGCGTCTTGGTGTGAACTGATCGTAATTTTACTACTGAAACACTTTAAATTCGAATAACTTTTGATAGACTAAACCGATTGCAATGAAACAAAAACTAAATGTTACCTCAAGTTACGCTAAATCGCTGTGTATATAAGTTATTTACATTGATTTCGTACTTTTTCGTGATTTTCGTGATGCCCGGACATATAAACATACAAACAGACAAACAGACAAAATTTCTAAAAATGCTAGAAATGGGTCCTATTGGTTGTCCTTTAACACCCTAGCTATTTTTTTTGGATTATATTTTGATGTACAAAAACAAATTTTCTACAGTTTTATTATATGTACTAGCTGTGCCCGCAACTTCGTTCGCGTGGATGTCAGAATTTAACAATGTATTTTTTATTTGCAAGCGCATAATTCAGGCCACGTTTTGAACATAAACCGTGTATTTAGAATTTTCTTAGATTTATCAAAAATATTTGACACTTGTATTCCAGGTTTATGTAGGACTATTTTCCTAATGCCCGCCACACCACCTCATCCCACACCTCACCACACCACTCCACACCACACCACACCACACCACACCAGACCGCACCATTCCATTCCATTCCATTCCATTCCATTCCATTCTGTTCTACTCTATGATTCAAATGAATCATAGAGTAGAAATATTGCTTTTATTAATTTATACTTTTTATATTATGTGAACCGATTACGATGAAACAAAATACATAATGTTACTTCAATTTAAACACGTCTATTCCAGGTTTTCTTTTAACGCCATCTGCCGTGTGAGTTAGATCGCGCGACTGACGTACGAAATCAAATTGTGAGACCAAAGACCCGTAATTTTACTTCTAAAACACTTTAAAATCAAATATCTTTTGATAGACTGAACCGATTCCAATGAAACAAAAACTAAATTCCTCTCCAAGTTACGCTTAATCGTTGTGTATAAAAGTTATCTACATTAATTTCGTACATTTTACGTGATACCTGGACAAATAAACATACAAACAGACAAACAGATAAACAGACAAAAAATCTAAAAATGCTAGAAATGGGTTCTATTGGTTGTCCTTTAATACCCTGGCCATATTTTTTGAGTTTTTTTTTAATGTACAAAAATAACTTTTCTACAGTTTTATTATTTATGTATAGAATAGATAGATATAGATATAGATATAGAAGATAGATAGAAGATAGATAACTTGGTTTTCTTTTCGAGATTTTGGTAGCATGAAGAGTTGGAGAGTCCAACATATGGGATTGAGACTACAAGCATAGGTAGACACGGGACTGTCTCGTCAGGAAACCGTGACCCTGAAAGGTGAAGGATTTCCGTGGATTCTCGTCAGTACAAGTTTGACAGAAACTGGGGTGGGAGGACTCATTTGATGATTTTATCACGAAAAAAAAAGAAAAGCATAAGTGTCTAAAATAGGGAAGGAAAGCTTTTATATGCCTCCATTTTTTTATAATAGGCCTTCCAGTAGATATAAAATATGAATACCTCTGGTATTATCATAATAATGATTTTTAGCTCAGACATAACTGTTGCTGCTACTACAATTAAAAAAAAAACAACAATAATTTTTTTAAGCAACGGGAAAATTTGCAAAATTTTAAATTTTCGTAGTCTCTCTTCTATTGTATTTTCATAGATACATGGTGGTTAGAACAGGTTTTAAGATAAGAACACTGCATGATGTTGTACAATCCAGTAGGGAACGTTGTTCATATCCCTGTTGTGAATATACATAGATAATCCTTTAGCCGTCTTTTACTACCCCCAGGGGAAGCAAGGGGTATTTTCCCAGCATATAACACTTGATTTTCCCATTAAATTTTGATGATACGCTAAAATATTGTTATAACCGACATGCATTCACAGGATCTTGCGAGATTCACGTTAGCATAGAAGTAAAACGTTACAAGCGCCATACCATTAAAATTTATGTTAAACGTATACGGCCAAGTCTGAATTTACATACGAAAAATATACATAAAATGACGTCATACTGCAAATTTTATACACGTCATTTAGTAAAATTACACGTCGTTCACGCAAATTTTGAATAAAATGTTAATTTTCGCTGAGGTGTTACCATTTTCATACAATGGCTGCATTTGGATCAAAGGCCTCAACTGTTCGTTCGGTGGTATTTTGCTCTCTGATTTTGCAGAAGATTGACCTTTATTTTCGTTGGTGTAAGGTTTATGTTAGATAAAAAATCCTGCGAATATATTTTAGTAATGGAGGTATTACGATGGCTCATTTTCTTTCTTTCTTTCTGTCACAGTTTTCTTTCAAATTAAGGGTCGTTGGAAATAATTTTGACATTAAGGAGGTATTAATTTTATGTGCGGTTTGAGTTCTGTCTTACGTTAATAGGGTTCCAGATTTGGTGGACCCACGGAACAGAAAATAGGTGTACCATCATGTTCGTTGTAGATTTATGCGGTTTACAACCTTTTTCGTAGTGCGACATTTTAAATTGATACTTTTTTATCAAAATGTTCTTGGCCATAACGAGAAGTAGTCTATTTGGGAGTCGGTTGCCAAAATGAGAATACGCCCTAATGCGCCTAAACCACAATTTTATTGAATATTTTTCTTAATACATACATATTTGTTCTTGAATAATTTTCTTTTTATTATGAAAATACAGTTGTATATGTTACGGTAAATCTGATTAATTGAAAATTATTAATATTTTTACAAAATTATTAATAATAACCACATGTTTTGGTAAATGTGAATAAACGATCGTTTATTACTTTTAGTAGTAATTATTAATAATTCGCGACACATATTGGTAAAAGTTATAAAATTAATAAACTAAACGGCTAAACCTAGTGCTAACTGAAGATAAGTATGATACACGTAGGTTTAACCGCATGTGGACGGTTACACCTTGGTTTAGCCGGTTAGAACTAGGTCTAACCTCGGGACTTGCTGGCACCCTGACTCGGACAATTTAGGTTAGAAGGGGATAGGAGAAAATGAGGAGAGGAGAAAAAATAACCACGCAGAAGTAGGAGCCCCGCGGAGCGGGGCTCCGTCGACTCGCTCCTGTGGAGGAAGTTTATTTATTACATTTATCACTACTAGGGTCAAATTATTAATAATAACCGACAAATGTGATTAATTAATCACTTTAACCTCGACTTTCGGTAATTATTAATAATAATAGATAATTATTAATAATCTTCAATTATTCACTCTTACCGTAACATATATTTTACCGAGTCGGGGTGCCAGCCAAGTCCCGAAGTTAGGCCTAGTTCTAACCGGCTAAACCGGTGTAACCGACCACATGCGGTTAAACCTACGTGTATCATACTTATCTTCAGTTAGCACTAGGTTTAGCCGTTTAGTTTATTAATTTTATCACTTTAACCAATATGTGTCGTGAATTATTAATAATGACTACTAAAAGTAATAAATTTCGATCGTTTATTCACATTTACCAAAACATGTGGTTATTATTAATAATTTTGTAAAATTTAATTTTAATTTTCAATTAATCACATTTACCGTAACATATACATAAAAAAAAATCATACGATACTGGAATTTATCAAGCTATCCGTAAAATTACAACAACATTTTTTTATTCTGAAATACACATTAGCAAGAAAATAATGCTTTATTTGTAATAAAACATATAACAAAAAATCTAATGAGATCTACCACCGCAATCTAATTTCGAGCTCTGTTTATTCCAACCGATAAGCTTAAGATTACCTCTAAAAATCTTGGAAAAGAAAAAAGGACTAGGGTTGTACGGATGAGGCAAATCAAGGATCTAACCGGACCATTAGGGTTCGTCGACCTCGTCAGGGGTACTACTATCTAAGCACGAAAGCCGTAGCTTCGGGCAAAGTTTCGGGCGATCTCTACTCTCTGAATTTAATATTAGTACCAACATGATTCATCATGCATCTGGACTTGGCCAGTTGTCCCGACTCCCGATGTTTTGTCAGAACGTGTAATAAGGAGTGTATTTCACTCAAACATTTTGAGTAACATTCGTCCGAGACCTTAACTTTGTTGACGGACTAAGAGAGTAGAACCTTAGGTAGTCTAAGTACGAAACCCGTGGTGTCTGGAGGGGTCAGCCTTAGTTACGGGCGTTTTTCAACGCACTTTACACTAGTGCCGCGTCAAAATGACTTCAGTCGTGGCGTTATTATCCATCCGCAAATTGATTTTGACATTAATAAAATTCATAAATCCGTAATTCCGTACACGTTCCCGTATTTACGGTGACGGACTTAGAAAATAGACCCCCACTACCGTGATGACGTTCGTTAAAATCCGTCGCGTCGTTTCACACAGCAAATTGCATCAAAAGAATTCCCTTGATTTCAATTTCAAGTCTTTCAATCGTTACGGAGTGAATTTTCGATTGAATATTGAGCTGGTGCCGATAACTACGGCTTTTCAATATCAATTTAGTTTAGGTATTAGCTGATTGGAGCTTGAAAATCTTGAAGTTATTTCTAATGGTACGTCTGTCAGTAAAGTCTTCAATTTAAATGAGATCGGTACTTACTTAGTGAAATTATAGTAGTTACCAAAATCTACGGAGAATTTTCTTGGAAGAAAATAAAGCAAAGCTTCCATTTTATTACTTTCTTAATTTATTTTCGGCGTGTCCGATTTTAGCTTGTGGATATTTTTTTTTTCTGGTGTTCAATGTCATCATCTAAATTGCTACAAGAATTACTTTTGGATGATGTTGACACACTTTTTTGAGGAATAAGAGAATGTTACTGTGAACAGGAATCAAAGTTGCGTGCTTCTGAATTGGTAATTAATTTTATTTAACTTAAATAATTTATTTCCGGTCTTCAACTACAAGCCCTTACTAACTTGGCTATCATAGTCCTAACCGGCAAGATCAAATAATTTTGTTCTTGATCGTCTTTCAATGACGTTCATTATTATTCATCCAGTAGGGTGCAGGTTCGCGGCGGTAAGACCCCTCTTTGAGGAGTGGCTGGAGAGACGTCACGGCGTTCTGACCTATCGCATGACGCAGGTCCTCACCGGACACGGAAGTTTCGGGAGGTACCTGTGGCTGATGGGAAAGGAGGAAACGCCTGGGTGTCACCACTGCGAAGATCGCCCGGAGGACACAGTAGAGCATACGGTGCAAGACTGCCCAGCTTGGGCAGAGCACCGACGTGTCCTCACGGCGGCGATAGGCGGAGACCTCTCGCGCCCGGCATTGGTCTCGGCCATGCTGCGGAGCCGCCTTCTGCGAGGCAGTAATGCTCGTGAAGGAGGCGGCGGGCCGCGAGAGAGAGAGGACAGCGTCCTCCCTCCGCCCCAACCGCAGTGGTGTACGCCCACGGCTAAATTGTGCTAAATTTTTGACAGTCCCTTCTGCCCTGCCCTGGGTGGGAAGAATCATTCGATGATTTTACCAGACAAAAAATAAAAAAAGGCTTACGTACAAAGTTTTCAAAAACCAAGTTTTCTTTTATTATTTTATCCCAGAATTAAAAGTATTAACAAATTTTCCCCAAAAACTATATAAAAACGAAAATATTTGTACGAGTTTACACAAAAGTTGTACAATTTCAGTTCAACAAATGAATGGGTTCAATAATGTGTTTTCGGCTGCCAGTTTTAAATTAACGTCCCAGACTTATGACGTCACCAATGGTAATTGGAACCGACTCCATTAATGTAAGGAACAATAAAAACGTCATTTTCAATAGTTTCCAATAACCTTTTGATGAGGTTTTTGTGAATATAATTTACCATTGAAGTTACCCTACTAGCTTTTGTCGATGACGTCACCTGCGTGGATATTGGGATTCTTGTGTAACAAATTAAATTAATCAGGTTGTTAGATAGATTATTAAAAAAAAAATTATGATTCGTTTTTTTTCTTTTGTTTATTTTTTTTTTATCGTGGTAAAATCATCAAATGAGGCCTCCCACCCCCTACTGTCAGACTTGTATTGACTAAAATCCACGGTGTCTTTCAATAGCCCTTCTTTTGTTACTTCCACCAAAAGTTTAAAAGGGCGTTTTTTATAAGTACGAGTTATAATAAAATTATGTTACAAACCTCTAACTAAAGAATCAATTAGTTTTGCAACTCTTTGTTCTTGGAAACTGTCCTATCCCATTCTAACATCACGGTAGTATAAGAATCTGACCAGCATGCGTAGCATGGTGATTCTATCTCTATTCTAACAAGAAAAGACAAAGTTAATTCATCGTTATTTATTTACAAATCGACTGTTTTTTTGCACAAATATGACACCATTCGTACACTATTAAAGAAAATAACGTTTATTTTCTAAATTTTTAAGATTATCATGCTTAAAACGCTAAAAATATTTCTAAGTTCTGTCATTTTGTCTTTTCTTCCGTCGACAAAACCCCTTTCTACGGCGCCATGCTACGCCTGCTAGCCATGCTCAGTCTACAAGATTCGGTGACCGCTTTCCATCAGGCTAGCTGTATGCTTGTTTGACATCGATATTATTAAAAAAAGAACCTTGACAAAAAATATCCCTACGTACAGAAACACAGATCGATTCACTGAATTAGAATGGATAAGCCGTTTAACCGTTGACTAAGGTCATTCGAGGTGACCGTTTTAACGCCGCGTCAGAACTTTTTTAATAAACCCACTTTTTCCCTAAAGAATAAAGAAGGATGGACAAAACGTCCCACCCCTTGTAACACTTCCATCTATATATCAAATGAAAGCACTGGAAAGTGTATTTCAGTTTATTGTATGACAGAAAACCTGTAACTAAACCATGGGAGAAAAAAGTTATTGAGACTTTTATGTCAAAATACCAACGAAAAATAATGTAGCAGAAGTCATGTATGTCTAAATTATAGTAATCCATACTCAATACTGTGTGCCTAATGATAGTGAAATTACTGTATTTTAAAAATGTCACATGATATGCAAAAAAAAAAACTTGCCAGTTTCTTTTAACCGATTCCGGACTAACCTCCGCTCGGGGGGGGTCCCCCCCCCCCCCCCCCCCCCCCACGGTTTCTGTTTACTGCGCGACCCGACTTTGTGCTACCTGATTACGAGCGGTATAGTACGAACATTCCCCTCAATGTACTTACTACTAACAATAATTGTTTGAAAATTATACCTCAACAGTAATTCCACTTAGATATTGATATCTTCGTAATTAAGGTTTTAAACAGGTCGTCTGCGACAAACAATTTTACTACTGTACGTAAAATATTAAAACGAGGCAGGAATGTACTGCATTACAAAAATATTATAACCACTAAACTACTAGAGCTCCATAGGCAACTATTAAAAAAAAGAAGTAAATCTACATCATTTTTTTGCTTAGATAAAAGCCTACTCAAAAGACTGGTCCGTAATTCACTACTCGGAACCAGTGCGGGTTCATACATAGATGAGTCACAGAACATGTTAGATTTCCTCACGATGTTACCACTATTCTCCTCCTTAGGTGAATTATAAGTCACCTTAACATCCATCTTTCGCTTCCTTGCCTTTGAGGTATTCCAGAATTCAATCCGCACTGGGCCCGCGTGGTGGATTAGGCAGTAGCTCAGGTGCCATTGTCAGCAGGTGCCCTTCGTGGAATACCTCTCTTTTACTCGGATAGTCCTCAAAATCTCTCGTCATTTTCCTCATTGTCTCAAAACAAATTATAATTATTAAACCCTCTCGCTGCTTTGCTTACATTTTCACAGCTGAGGAATAGTAGATTAATATTAATCTTAGCACGAAAACCAAAGTATACTGAACAATTCAAACAGTTCAACATTCTGAAGTATAATTATTATATCTCTCTTCGCCAACATTCATTAACAAAAGTTTTTGTTGCGATGAAAACGATATTTCAAACAAACTTAATTATTAGACGTGGATAAACTTAGTTAATGTTTCTGGAGTACATTTGTGCGCCAAATCTTTGGCTGTAAAGGTTCATTTACATCGAGGTTAGTTTCTAGCTCTCGGTAAAATGTAATCCCATCAAAAACAATACTTGTCAAAAAAACCAAGTCTCGCAACTCAGTTGTTCTACGGTAAAAAGTTGTGAGATCCATGTAATACCAAGTCTTATCCATGTAATACTTAAGCGACTTCCTGTCTTAATACGTCCACTCCCTAAGACCACGATCGTGGTCCATAACAATTGAAAATCAATTGTGTCTGGAATCTCAGTACTCGAAGCATTAAGTTGTTACGTAATAATTGACAGCATCTTATATTGACGTATCTCAATCTTAAAAATCTTTACTGTTTTATATAAATATATTGACTCGGCCATCGCATGAAAACACGTGTTAATTAAATTATTTAGTGCGATGACCAAGTCAATATATTTATATAAAACATTAAATATTTTTAAGATTGAGATACGTCAATATAAGATGCTGTCAATTATTACGTAACAACTTAATGCTTCGAGTACTGAGATTCCAGACACAATTGATTTTCAATTGTTATGGACCACGATCGTAGACAGAACTTTCAACAGGTTTATGAGTCAAAAAGCCTCGATATTCGCGTCGAAATACCTAAAGACAGTGACAAAACTAGAAGAAAACCTTACGCATCGTAGTATCTATAGTGTGCTCCCTATAAAATGATTGTCATGAGAAGACTAGACATTTAAAAAATCAACAAGTAACCAGTGTCAAAGAAACTTGTTGTCTTGCTTCTCAAATTTATAAGCGAGTGTTACTCAGATGTACACGAGTCAACTTTTGTTTTACATTTATTTGAGGCAAGAAACTGCCTCCGTGTAAATGATTTCTTACAATATCACGATTGTTTATTTAAATAACATTATTGCTAGGGTTTCCTTCCTTCTATTGTATTTACTTACGTTTATTTCTGTAAACACGTTAATAATATCATCCGACACAGCGGCGTTTGTGTGGTTTACGTTTGAATTGAGTTTCGTGGCAGTTCCGTAACTCAAGAATGTTCAAAGATCAACAAATAAGTATCTTAACATTATAATTATTAAGTCTATATTACTCGAAAGCTAAGACAAGTGTTCCAGTACCAATAGCAAAATCACATTTAAAGCCACTTACAGTCCTGACTTACGAGTTCTAGATCGTGAGTTCGAACTCAGCCAGACGTTTTAATTTGTGTAATTTATTTCCACACCACAGCTCCCAAAAACGTTGAAGAAAACTGACATCTTGAGGAAACTGGCTTGTAACAATAAGCCCATTTTTAGGCGATATTTTATAGTATACCGCATGACCAATTGCGGTGAATACTTATAAATTTTTTGATTGTGTGCTCACATGCCCTTAATAATGATGACCCAAATAAGATTGGTATAACATAAGCCACAAGCGAGCACAAGAAGGACAACTACAGAGAAGCTGATGCAATCGACCAGGTCGAATAGGTCATTAGGTAAATATTCCAAGGAAAAAGAGAATTTTCGGTTTTAAATCGTAGTATTCATTTTAAGTATACGTTATGCACCAGTGCTTACGCGTGTATATCCGTCTGCGAATGAACGTTTCCATAATTCCTCGAAGTATCTTGTGTAACTTCCACACGACTTCTCTCTGTTATATTACTCTGCTCGAAGGCACTTCGTAACAAACTTAAATAAACATAACACACATTGCCATACATTTCACACCCACTATCTTCGCATCTCTAACTCCCACGTCTCTTGAGAAACAATATGGATGTGTTACCGGCAATTTATTTAATCCAATGTTTTATAGAATGCCTGGCTTCTGAGAGCTGTGAATGCCTGAAACATTCAGTTGGCATTGTGTTGAATACCTGTTGACGGGATAGCGGGAGTGACATCGGTAAGCCATTTTTTGAAGGAAGAAGAAAAATAATATTTTTTTGCGTGAATACGTGGTAATATAATTATACTAATTATTCCTTTAAAGAATATTGGCGAACATTAAGAATAATGGCTGGAAATCGCTTTGCGACGTCCGCTGCCATGGCCGTCGCAAAGCGTCGCCACCGGCGGCTGGGCCGTAAGGTCGAGGATGCCCTCACCCTGACGCACCGTGCCTTCACCTTTGTTAGCGTGACTGCTTCGCAGAAGGAGGCGAACGCTCCCCACAAGGTCTCGCTTCGCAGCATGGCCTCAACCAATGCTGGGCGCGAGAGGACGCCGCCTATCGCCTCCAGCCAACACTGCACTCGCTTATCAATATTTGATGGAACTAGTTTGTACTTTACCCGGTTCATATATTACGCGTACATTGGAAGAGCTAGGCATTGTATAAAATGGCGGATTGTCATATTTTGTCAGTATCATACTTGCAAATTGCATAAAAGTAGTGAAGTTCACATACTTTCGCGCAACTGGGAAAGTTCGGTCAATTACCTCAGGGCTTGGAAGTTGGAGGGAATTTGAATGATATTGTCACACTATGGGTTGTTCTTGAAGTATCTGTTGAAAGTATCAAGAATATCTAT
Organism: Agrotis ipsilon; assembly: GCA_028554685.1. NCBI lineage: Eukaryota > Metazoa > Arthropoda > Insecta > Lepidoptera > Noctuidae > Agrotis > Agrotis ipsilon. Next base: position 2,691,810 of record CM052961.1, on the reverse strand, counting down.
ATACTTGTTGAATGAATACAGAAAGTATCATCATCAATATATAGATACTATCATCATCATCATCATCTCAGGCATAGGACGTCCACTGCTGAACTTAGGCCGGGAGGCCTTTAGATTTCCACATAATATAATATATTATGTATATTATACCGGTTGGAAGCTAAAATAACTAAATTATTAACTGAATTGCACCTATTTGGAAAATCGATCAAATCTTTTTGAAAAACGTTGCCCCGCACTTGGTATTTCTCCTTTATCTGTGCCTTTACAAAAATAATAATATAAACTCACATGCAAAAACACCCAGACCCGAAACAACTACTTGTACTCGTAGATCATACAATATTTGTCCCGTGCAGGAATCGACCCCACGACACGCAGCGCAGTAGTCCAATTAATCAACCGCTGAACCCCATGTCCGCTTCTGTTCACATTATGTAAAGTAACTCGTTTAGATGAACTTGCCGTTAATTTGATGTAAAAAAAAAAAAACAGTTACTCGTTCGTACACTAGAGGCGTAGTAAATATACATTCCATAAATACGGTGTCAATAAAACACAGAAATATTATGATAAAGTCTCAATTATTTATGAACCAAAAAGTATTGAAACTGTAAAATGGTTCCGCAATATTGTACAATACAAGAGTGTCCTTTGTTCAACAGTCACGTTCTCCAAAAACAATGTTTATTTGTGCCAATTCGTCATCTGTACGATATTGTTTACGAACTGTTATTATTTTTACGTGAATTCCGTTCAGAATAAAGATCTCCGTTATTTGTTTGAAAAACTGATCAATTTATGCCATTCTAAAAATGGTATTTTGTTAAAAGCTTTTTGTTTATTTTGGTTCGAAGATGTTTAAATAAAAATGAGTAACAGTTTGTTTTTTTAAATTTCATTGCAATGAAATTGTTATTGTGGTAGTAGAGTGTTTTTAGAAATTAATACAAAGTTATTTTAGTAAAAAAACACTAGTAGTAGGTACAACGGGTTGTTTTTTAATTAAAGATGACATTTAGTTAAGAATTTATTTATATTGATGAGAATTACTTACCGTATTCTTCAATTAAAATTTAAACAAAATATTGAGGATACATTTATTTTCGATACAAAAGTGCTAGCGTTTTTACATGACATTTATAACGACTTGTGAAAGGCGTTTGTGCCATGTTTTTGCATAAAAAATGACCACCGGTGCAGAATCTTGTCCAATTTTAATGTTTTATTTTTCATAGCAAGGAACTTTGAGTGCTCAAGATGAGCCTCCAATAATCCAATTAGCGTTGAAGTGAAAAATGTCATAGCAGCGGCCTAAGTTTAATAAAGTGTCACTTAAAAGAGTCGTCAGAAGAAAAATAGAAAATGATAAGAAAGAGACATTTGAAAAGTGTACTTTTCACTTAAACTAATTGACGTATCCATTGATTTAAGTATTACGCGACATCAATTTAAATTTTCTGATAAGTTTTTCGATAAGTATTTTTAGAATAATGTAATTTGAATGGCAGTTGGTCTGACAGTTACCGAAATTGTTGAACCGATCAAAATGTCACTCTCGCCCTCCGGAGGGAAAACTTAAGATACTTTTTGTGTCATGTCAATCAGAGAATAAAATAACTAGCATCTGCTGTATTATAGTAGTTTGGTAGTTATCCCACGGGAACCTCATACATACAGGGATAAAAAATATCCTTTAAATTCAAATTCAGTTTATAAACTGGACGTACTAAGCTAAATAGCATCTAAGTCTATTCAGTTGTTTTTGTGTGAACGAGTAACAAACATCCATCTTTCACATACCTTTTATAATAGGTATATATCATTTTACATTTATTGGTAAAAGAATTCAGTTTATAAAAACGGAATGGATGTACTTATTTATTATACTGAACTCAAGAAATTAAAATATACACTAGAAAGGTGACACTCCTATATATTTTTGTTTTATTTTGTAACTATTAGTTACATTGAAATTGGAGAATGGAGGAAATGAAAATGTTCTCACACCTTGACTCGATAACTTCACCCTGAATGGAGTGCAAAGGGCTAAAGATTCGTCCTGTTCCTTCGCTTGTTGTTTGATTTCCTGGGTTACAGTACCTTGCTTACCCCGGCAGGCGTTTGATCTTTGGTTTCGAGACCCCCGTGTTGTAGGTACAGGGGTCTTCGAAGTTAAAAGTTCATTATCTAAGCATCTCTTTATTATCGCTCATCGCTGTCTGTAAGACCTTTTTTACTATAGAAATTAATTCGAGAGGAGCCTTTTATGTCGACAAAGGACCACGGGCAGAAATATATGGAGACTGGCCCATCGTTCAACAGTGATCGAACCTATGCCAAATGAAAGCTTTGAGGATGTGATGCATTTCTTATTATGGCAGCTAAGTCGAATTCGAGCGCCAACAAGGTGATTTCGAGCATTGAAAACATATGCCCTTACCTAACCTAACATGTGGCAACATTCTCCTACTGATTTGAAACAGGTGTCATTCGAAGCGTGTAGTAGATACGATATACTTTTACTATGGCGACATTCTTAAAATGTGTAAGGTTCACCTGGAATATCTGAAAATGTCAACCTAACCTAACCTGTGGCAACAATCTCCTACTGATTTGAAACAGATGTCAATCGAAGCGTGTGGTAGATACGATATACTTTTAGTATGGCGACATTCTTCAAATGTGTAAGGTTCACCTGGAATATCTGAAAATGTCAACCTAACCTAACTGTGGCAACATTCTCCTACTGATTTGAAACAGATGTCATTCGATGCGTGTGGTAGATACGATATACTTTTACTATGGCGACATTCTTCAAATGTGTAAGGTTCACCTGTAATATCTGAAAATGTCAACCTAACCTAACTGTGGCAACATTCTCCTACTGATTTGAAACAGGTGTCATTCGAAGCGCGTGGTAGATACGATATACTTTTACTATGGCGACATTCTTCAAATGTGTAAGGTTCACCTGTAATATCTGAAAATGTCAACCTAACCTAACTGTGGCAACATTCTCCTACTGATTTGAAACAGATGTCATTCGATGCGTGTGGTAGATACGATATACTTTTAGTATGGCGACTTTCTTCAAATGTGTAAGGTACACCTGGAATATCTGAAAATCTAACCTAACCTAACCTAACCTGTGGAATCATTCTCCTACTGATTTGCAGTATGGAACACCGAGTGGTTTTAGTCAGTCGAGTCTGACATGCCTCTTCCGTGTTCTCCACGCTGACAACACAACAAGCCCATGAGGGTTTCCACACTTAAAAATAGGTGGGTTAGTTAGGTTCGTTTAAGAAAAGCCTAGGAATCCCAGGTAAAACCCACACGTCTAAAGATGTAGCGATCATAAAAATATGTCTTATCCACTACACGCTTCGAATAACACGTGTTTCAAATCAGTTTTTTTTTTATCGTGGTAAAATCATCAAATGAGGCCTTCCACCCCGGGCAGGGCAGAAGGGTCTGTCAAACTTGTACTGACTAAAATCCACGGTGTCCTTCAATAGTCCTTTATGTTCCGGGGTCACGGTGATTAAAATAAGTCCCTGGCAGGCTTCGGCCCTCCGTGAGGGGGCCTCGTCATTGTGCTGACTATCTTTGAGTCGTCGACCCGGGCATGGTCCACGGTCGGACAGCGAGTTGCCCTTTACTCGCTGTCCGCATGCCCACGCCTACTGTGTCCTCCGGGCGATCTTCACAGGTGGCACCCAGGCGTATCTTTCTTCCCTATCCGACACAGGTACCTCCTGAACGAAGCCACGTCTTTCCAGCCACTCCTCAAAGAGGGGTGTCACCGTCGCGATTGCGGTGTGCCCGAACCTCGGTTGTTTCAAATCAGTTGGAGAATATTGCTACAGCCTTCTTAGGTTAGGTTGACATTTTTAGATATTCCAGGTGAACCTTACACATTTGAAGAATGTCGCCATACTAAAAGTATATCGTATCTACCTCACGCTTCGAATGACACCTGTTTCAAATCAGTAGGAGAATGTTGCCACAGGTTAGGTTAGGTGGACGTTTTCAGATATTCCAGGTGAACCTCACACATTTGAAGAATGTCGCCATAGTAATAGTATATCGTATCTACCACACTCTTCGAATGACACCTGTTTCAAATCAGTAGGAGAATGTTGCCACAGTTAGGTTAGGTTGACATTTTCAGATATTCCAGGTGAACCTTACACATTTGAAGAATGTTGCCATAGTAAAAGTATATCGTATCTACCACACGCTTCGAATGACACCTGTTTCAAATCAGTAGGAGAATGTTGTCACAGTTAGGTTAGGTTGACATTTTCAGATATTCCAGGTGAACCTTACACATTTGAAGAATGTCGCCACAGTAAAAGTATATCGTATCCACTACACGCTTCGAATGACACCTGTTTCAAATCAGTAGGAGAATGTTGCCACATGTTATGTTAGGTAAGTGCATATGTTTGCAATGCTCGAAATCACCTTGTTGGCGCTCGAATTCGACTTAGCTGCCATAATAAGAAATGCATAACATCCTCAAAGCTTTCATTTGGCATAGTTTTCATCGCTGTTGAGCGATGGGCCAAAATGCGCATGGTCCTTTATTATGAAAGACCTTTTATTTGGACAAGTTTATTTTACTTACGAAAGCCGCTTTCAAACGATGGATTTATTAAGTATTTGAAATTAAATAAGTAATTAAGATTTTTCTGTAGTAGCGATGTAATAAAAATAAGATTGAAATAGTTTTTTCAATGAGAAAGTTAATTTGATTGATTATTGTGAAAAAAAACTTAAGCAATATAAGCTTAAGCTGCTATTTTTAAGTTATTTTAATTACGTTTTTTTGTTGCAGATGGCCGATAGGGTCGAAAAGTGCTAGAGTGGAGACCACGGTCTAGCAAGCGCAGAGTAGGACGTCCACCAACAAGGTGGACAGACAACCTTATGAAGGTCGCCGGAAGACGCTGAATGCAGGTCGCTTCAAACCGGTATATGTGGAGATCAAAAGGGGAGGCTTATGTTCAGCAGTGGACCTCTTATGGCTGAGATGATGATTGTGTTATATGAAGCACCACACTGTGACGCCACAAATACCCAATGAAAAGAAGGAAAGTAAAAGCAATATAAAAGTAAAGGCAATATAGGCTTGAGCTGCTATTTTTTCAAATATTTTAATTACGTTTTTTTTTTTATTAAGTCTGTGTTAAATCTACTTATAATTGATATTGATGGCGTCGCACAGTATGATTTTGACCCGAAAAAGTTGTCAGTATTATTGTTTTTATTCCTAACTAATTAGTAAGCTAATTTGAATGTAAGACGTGTGTGTGGATTCGGCATAGCGCCAGTTTTATACATAATTAACATAAAAATAAAAAATAAAAATCCGACGTTAATGTCTTTTTTTTGTTGGTATAATTTGATGGTGGTAAGAGCTAGTAACCTCTTTGAGATATTTCTGCAACCTTGACAGCTTTAAAGTGCCCTTAAAACACACGCAGCCCAGGCAAGCGCCATCGAGTCTGTGCCTTAATCGGACGGTGAGCAACCCATGGATCACCACTTTAATTACCCACCTGAATAAAACTTTTCATCTGAAAAATGTTTCACATAAAATGAGGCATAAACTTTCACTAATCACTTGCACTAATTAGCGTGCAAACGGTTCTTTTTAATTAGAGCACACAAACGGCAGCGGTGCGTATTTTCAATTAAAAAAGTTTTTAGTTTTCACACGCATGCATTCGTGAATTGAATGATGTAATTGGCTGCATTTTTTTCATAGGATTTGGGTCAAAGTTTTTCGGGTCAACAGAAAAGCCTTTTAATTTGAGTGTTATAGGTAGTTTTTGTGATGTAGCAGTGATTTTATAATAAGAGCGACATTACTTCAATTTAGAAGAGACCAAAGTTTGGAGTGTTTTTATTTAGGCTTGAATCCCTGTTAGGCCTGGTTTCTAATAAAGAGTAGCAGTCACGAGAGAAGATGTGCTAGCAGAGATTATTTCCACCCGAAGATATGTAGCGGAGATGAGATGTAAGCTACACAGCTTACATCTCATCTCCGCTTAACTCTTCTTAAGGCGTTCCCTCACCGGTGGCATTCGCGTGTAAATGTAACAATATAGATCCGACTTTTAGCATTACGTTACAATACTACCTCCCATTATTAGAGATTTAATACAAGGTATGCGCATTTAGATGATCGATTGTTCTCCCTCACCGATGAAATACTCGAATCTGTAACGTTACATTACAGGTGATTGCTCGCGGTGTGGGAGCGCCTTCAGTTATGATGAATCAAGCTGAGAGGAGAATATATTCTATATAATTTTGAGCTGTGAGCTATTTATACAGTCGGGCAACCGGGCGGAAACCATCACGCGGGGTCCACCCGCTGTCTCACAGCTCACATCTCCGCTACACACGTATAAATAGCTCACAGCTCAAAATTCTATAGAATATATTCTCCTCTCAGTTTGATTCATCATAACTGAAGGCGCTCCCACACCGTGAGCAATCACCTGTAATGTAACGTTACAGATTCGAGTATTTCATCGGTGAGGGAGAACAATCGATCATCTAAATGCTTGTATCAAATCTATAGAAATGGGAGGTAGTATTGTAACGTAATGCTAAAAGTCGGATCAATATTGTTACATTTACACGCGAATGCTCCCGGTGAGGGAGCGCCTTAAGAAGAGTTGAGATGAGAAAAAAAATTGGTAAATATATTTAGCACCATACTGCGACACCACAAATACCCAATGAAAAGAAGGAAAGTAAATTGTAATGTTGTACCGAAAATTAAAAGATAGCTACTTCAATTCCTACCCAACCCGTAATCAAAATGCGAACGTGTACATAAAACGGGCCCATGAATTCGTTAATCGGTTGCCGTGAGCAACCGTCCGTTGTACCGCAAAAATAAACTAATGAAATCGTAATTAGGGTTAATTTCAGCCAGATCCCTCCCGGTTTCGTCTGCGGTTAACCTGTACAGAACAACCCGTTTAGATTTATAGGGTTTTCATACAAGATTTACGACTGTCATTTATTATTCACTATCTGCGGTACAATCAGAATTTATGACACACTTTTCGGTATGGTTTTATACGAATAAATAAACTATTTTATTGTAATATCTTGGCGTGGAGTATGATAAGTGTTTTTGCTGAATAAAGGTATCTGAATATTTAATGCGAAACCCTTTTTGGATTCGTAATGTAAACACGTATGTACGATTTAGGTTTACACTTTTATTTTCGATGGCAACGCTTGGCCCAGTGGCTGAGCGATTGAATGTAGTGCTGCGTGTCGTGGGTTTGATTACCGAACGGAACAAATATTTGTAAGACCAACGTAATTGTTCAGGTCTAAGTGTTAGTCTATTGTTTGTTTAAGCATTTCTGAACGCATCACCGCCACAGGAAAAATAAGTAGTGTGGTGCAAACGTTTAAATAAAAAAACACAATGTTTTAGCTCTTATGTGTATTGAAAAAAAAATGTTCCTTTGTAAATGCTTCACCAAATAAAAGCAATAACATGAATGTATTTTTTTTTCAAGATTAATTTCGTCGAGGTCAACGGTCTTTGAATGAAAGACTAACAACACAGGGTCAGTTGCCTCGCTTTACCGCCCAAGTTGGTAGCCAATCGAGAGAAAGAGGTAATCATGTTCATGGGACTACTGCATTCAGTAAATATTAGACTAAATAGTAGGCATACCTACCTTGAGTAAGTAATCGTAGAAGAATATAGACGAACGCTACTTTGCGTAATTTATTAACGGTGTAAGAAAACGTAAACGCCGCGGGCTAGTAATAATTTCTCTTTTTGAACTGTCTATCTTATGCTTTTCTACGTTTCTTTATTTAAATTACACTCACAACAGTCTTAAATAATAATAATGTACTAAAAATGTATACCTATGTTTTTTGCAGGTGTAATACGAGTAGGTATACAGAATTCACGAAATTTTATAATACAAAACATTTTTACCGTAGGAAATAAATAAGGTGCTGCGGACTTAAGCATTCTCTTGTAACAGAATACCTAGAATTCGCCGTTTCTAATTTTGTCGAACTGAACAACGAACAAAGCCAAGCATAGTGCTAAACATGGATACGAACATTTCACGATCTTTCTACCAAACGCTCTAGGCTCGAAGTCGTCAATAAATTTTCTTCTAGAAAATGTCAGATTTCTTGACAGTCGACGCGGCAAAAAGATCAATAGAACGTTCTTTCGAAAGCTCGCTAGAACGCTCTTTTTTTTCTGTAATGTACTTAAGATTCACAAGAATGCGCATTACAAGTAAATGCTTATATATCATCACCTCATCACCTGCCTAGCCTTTTCCCAACTGGGGTCGGCTTCCAGTCAAACCAGATGCAGCTGGATATCAGTATTTTACATGGAGTGACTGCGTGTCGGACCCCCACAACCCAGTAACTGGGTAATACAACACACCTTTTAAGACTGGGTGTCAGACTTTAGACTTTTAACTGTAATGACTGTCAAAGATCTATACAAATGACAGCCGGGACCAACGGCTTTCTGAGACACAGAGGAAACTCGCTATGACAGATAGTCACCCATCCCCAGACCAGTCTTGGCAAGCGCAGCTTAGCCCGGAAGATCGGCCTGTGCGGCTGACATTATTTAGCCTCGATCTCCTCCTAATATAATAAAGATTATCATCAATTCATCACTTGTAGATACTAAAGAAAGTCGGATAAGCAAACATTGTGATATAATTTTGAACATCGAAATTCAAGTTATAAACTACTAGTACATAGCTGGTTAGTTAACTCAAGTTAGTTATTTATAGTTGATTTATATAACCACTATCCCAACCAGCTGCTACCAACCAAGCTACGTTACACAGCAAACATGCAATTTAATTAAAATTACTCGTGACTCTAAAAAGTCTAGTTTACATCACAGTTCGCGCTCTCATAAAATAAAAAGTTACAGGTAAAAAAGGTAAAAGTTACCGGTAAAAAAGTTGGTACACCTCTCTCTATTCGACATGATAACTTGGTTACAGTGTTGCAGCCCCAATTTCGTTCGTTTGCCGTCATTTTTCATATTTGATAGCATTTTTTACGAGTCCAATGTGCAACCTACTTTCCGAAAATTGATGCAGGAGAATCTGGGAGTATTTTAATGGTATTTTGCAGATGACCTGACGATTACTGACCTGACTCTGTCATATTTTTTGCCATCGGTTAATTTTTTGAACATCATTTTTTTTAACAGTCATAATTTCAATAAAGTTGCAAAATTTTGATCGCTTTCATATGAAATTCGTTTCGTATGAAAGCAACCAAAATTCTGCGACTCAAGACTCAAAAATTACGCTCGTTTGGCCTTACCTTAAGTCAGTAAGAAGTATTTTTCCGATGTTTTTATACACTCACTTTTCTTGTTTGTTCGTATGTTTGTTTGTCAAAGAGGGGCCACTAAAAAGGTGGGGGCGTATCTTTGTAAGTTACACCCACAATCTATACACGTCATGTAAATATATCCTATAAATAATTCCTTAAATAATATACGCCCTCACGTTCTGAGTGGCCCCTCTCTCAGCCCCGTAGAGCTATTTTCTTATTTTTAGGAAATTTAAAATTAAAGCAACCAGACTAACATAACAGAAAAGTCACAATTTACGGACAAATAATAATTTTAAATAAAAGGGTTAGTAACTTGTCTCTTTCCGTAAGATATTGAAACCCTAACTTTATTTATTACTGGATTTAACGTCTTGTGGTGCTGACGTTACACCGCTTAGTGATTTACTGATATCGCTATCGCTAGTAAAGATTACAAGTAAAGGACAATGTTTATATTCATAATATATGCACTGTCAGAAAGAAAAGTTTTTTATTGGATTCACACAGGACAAGACAAAAAAAAAGAAATTTTAGTGTTTTTTCCCACGTTTTTTCTAATCACTTCTTGGTACTAATTGTGTATTTTTTTCGACAATAGGGCAGTTTACTACATAAATACATTGAACATCTACTTTTTTAAATCAATGAATATTGACAAAGATAGAACGCTTCGAAATTCGGGGGCTTATGACGTCATAATGCCTGTAAAATTATGCCTACCAATTGACATCTTGTGACACATAGAAACGTTTTCTTTGTTTTTGGGGTTATTAAAAAAAAAAATAACAAAAATAAATAAGTAATTTTTGATAAGCTATTTAGAAAAGTGACAGATTCTTGAATAAATATCGGTTTTCCTTTTTAATGACGGGTTTCACGTCCACCTTAATTCCTCAGTGGCCTTCACATGACGTCATCGCTGTCGTATTTCAAAGGTTTCATCCATACACTCCAAAAAAGGTTTTAGTTAAATACCCTACTATACGTAGGTATGCGGCAGAATCCCCCATAGACCCTCTGTCCTACTCATTTTGATCTCAGATCTTCTATGTTAATCAAGTATACATTTCTATTTGAAGTTGTTCTTTTATCTGGTCATCGGATCGAAGAGAATGGCATGATGTTACGGTTTGTTTATTCTTGAAACGGAAACTGAAACGGAACGGATCAGAACTTGAAACTCACTGTACCGTATTGATATCCCGAGGTTTGCAGTTTCTCGAGGTTTGGGAATATCATGTATACTGTAATGTATATATAATAATATGTTAGAATTTCACATTTAGTCCATTTCTTCTAACAAATCAGTTGTAACAATTGGCTTATAGTAACACATTTTAAATCTTTTATATCTGTGTGTCTTGAAAGCAGCAAGGCACAAAAAAGATATCCAAGAAAGTATTTTTTTGAGAAATTAACTTTTTTATAAATAAATAAATTCAGTTTTATTCTAGTTGAAGCTTTTTTCGCTCCTTCATACAAATTATTAAGCAGTAATAAATTATATTATTGTTTCGTGTTGTATTTTATGAAATAACGAAGCTTCGCAACGCTTTTCTGAAATTTAGTGATTTTTTTTTGGAAGCAAAGAACAATTAATTTCGTCATTAATTGTTCTTTGCTTCCGTCGTTGATAAATTTTTTTATATGATATTCAGAACACAAATTATAATATGTGTGTAATGATGACTAACGTAGTTATACTTTCAGCAAAATTTTGAACTAGAATATTCATCTTTTCATAGACAGTCAGATATATCAAATTTATTTACAACCCCAAAATCAAATCACAGAAACAAGATTTGGAACACAAAATCAAAAATTCCGCAACGCATCTAGCTCAGGTGATAAAATAAATATTTATAGTAAATAAAAATGTTCCGTATCTCGCAAGATCCCAACGGAGAGGAAGGAAATCAATTGATAAAGTTGGAACTGGAATACACAGTATTCCCCGGCAGAGCGATTCGTTTTCATTTGCCTGTCGCATCTTGAATCTGTGATTGTACCAAACCGGCACATAAATTCAAGGAGAAAACATAAAAGTGGGAGAATGGTGGAAAGGTATTCAGTTAACGGTATTTTGGACGGAGTGTGGGCCTGCCACGAACATTAGGTAATAAATTTAACTGAATTAAAAAAAAAAAAAACTGTAAATAGTATTTAATTCACGTAATTACCTCTCTAATCTTTGTTTTTTTACAAAAAGCATTGCTCGAAAAAACCAATTGACCCTTTTTTATTGTGCAAAGATCATCAAATGAGTTCTCCCAACCAGGGGTGTGATGGGAGGGACTGTCAGACTTGTACTGACTAAAATCCACGGTGATCTTTCAATAGCCATTTCGTTGTAGAGTCACAGTTACCTAATAAGCCAGCCCCGTGACAAGCAATTGATCCTGAATTGAGAGTGCGTTTTACAAAAAAAATATCTTCTAAACAGCCAAACCCAGAACAACTACCCGAAGGTGATTTTTTTTTTTAAACTATGGAATAGAACTCGTAAAACATAGTAGTAGCAGTCAATCGTTCAACCACTGCGCCTAACATGACTTACTTAAACTAATACATTATATACCATTAGTCCAGAACCCATATCTGCTAAAACGTAGTTTATGCTAAACCTTTGAACAACCCTTCAGGGATTACAAATGGAATATTATGAAAAGCTTTCACTATTGTGTAACTCGAAGGTTATCTCATGGGGATTACCTAAGTGTTAATTCAGGTTATAAACTATCTGTATAATGTCATCCAAATTCGTAAGCAGTCAGTGTGTAAAAGAGTAACAGATAATATCCATTCATCCATCCTCACAAAAAAAACAATTTTGTTGTTAGACTAGATTCATTTCACGCAAAATAATGTCTTAATTTTAAGACTTTATTTCTTAGATCTGTACATTGCTTATGTCATAAAAGTGCAAGCCAAATTGCTTTTTTTCATCGTATGGAAAATCATTAAATGAGTCCTTCCACCCAGGGCAACGCAGAAGGGACTGTCAGACTCGTACTGACTAAAATCCACGGTGTCCTTCAATAGCCCTTTATGTTTCCGGGTCATGGTGATGGGATAAGTCCCGCGATCAAGACAAACTGCTAGAAGAATGTTTTATTTTTGATTCAAAAATCAATATTTAGTCGCGTGGTTGTGCTAGCCCCACTGTTGTTTGAATTCGGAAGGATTCTGTTATAATGGAAGATCTGCGTTCTTGACCCATTGAGTGATGTTGTTTTGTTTTTCTTGAGTGACAACGACAAGGAATTTTTATTACTGTTTTTATGCGAATAAATAACAAAATTGTTTGTAGCCCTTTCTTAAGAATTTAAGCAATGGAAAAACAGATATAACAAAAACTCGATGAAAATCTGAGAGCCTTTCAAATTGTCCAATAATTGCCTAGCTCTTTCCATAGGCCGTATACAGAAAGAAAGCTGGAAACTCATAAGCGCTTACCGCTTGACAGCGCTGGTAACCCGCGCAAGAAAATATATGAATGCACGCCGATAAGCACTGAACGGTGCCGATAATCTTCAACACACGCTGGTCAGCGCTGGTCGCTGCCATTTAAAATTAATAAACAAACCTGCTTCCTTTGTGTAGAACGGACCATCACTGTCAAGCGCTGGTAAGCGCTTATAAGTTTCCAGCTTTCTTTTTGTATGCGACCTTACTTTCTAGAGATTCCGGGTACCGGAATATTTCGTGTGGGTAATAATAATATGCCTATCTTAACTTCCCAACCCAGTTAGTACTAGATCATACAATACATCTTAGTTAGACTGGTTATCAGATTCAGACAAGCACGCGAAGCAAGACTAACTTTAATTCTATTATACCAAAAACAGACAAAAACATTTCCATCGTTATTTCTATACAATTCGGCTGTTTTTTTGCTCGAGTATGATGTACATCGTTAAATAATAGAATAAAAATATTTTCTTTATTTTAGACATTGCCATGCTTATAACGGTAAAAATCTTTCTATATAGTTTTGTATTTTTCTCCGCCGATATAACCCTTTTCTACGGTGACATGCTACGTGTTCGGTTATTAGGCTAGGCGTATGCTGAGACGCAGGTTACGCAGGTCCACACAGCGCAGAGCAGAGTAGATTTTGTAAAGCATGGAACGTCATTGAACTACGTACGCTGCGGCGCAGGCACATGCCCAAAGACATGTGTCTGTCCTGTTCTGCGTCTCGTTGCAGTGCCGGCACAGAATCCTGCGCGACGCGTGTATTGTGTATGCTGGATACATTCGTTGCTAGGTAACTTTGTTTATGATGCGAATGTCAGTTGCGTCGCAGCATGCGGAGGGGGCATATGTCTGCCTCAACTGCCTGCCCTGCACTGTGGTGTACTGTGCTGTGCTGCATTGCCTGCGTCTCAGCATACGCTTAGCCTTATAGTGATTGCTGTCAAACACCAGCTGTTGACAACCAGAACAATAACTTGACGCGCTTATTAAGTAAGGCAGAAACTCGTTATGTAACTAAAAGTTGGACATCCACCCGACCTTGGCAAGCGTAGCTTAACCTTGTCACTCGGAACTACTCCTGTTCTTGTACCAGATATTGGCCCAAGTCTCAAGTATTATTGGGCCTTTAGTAGTATCCCAGAGTTTGTGTGTTGAGAAAATAAATTAGGCTTTTAGCCGTTGGCCTTGTCTTATACACTGTTCGACCTAGCTTGAGCAGGGTATTACAGGCTAAAGTATCTAAGAAAAAATTATTCCACGGAAAAACAGAAATTAGACCGGGTTTTTCTGAATAGGTGCGGACCCGGGTCAGTGATGAGTAAGTTTTGATAATATTTTGATACAATAGGGTACTCTTCTCAAAAAAATTATGAGTCCGAAATATAGATTATTATTAATATAGACCCGTATTTTTTCTTTTGTCACGTAAACCAAAATTGACGAAGATACAAAAAATCACAAAACTTTACTCAGTCGTTTCAATTTTACAAGCATAATGACGTAATAAGCCCTCCTGAATTTGGGAGCGTTTTGTCTTTGTCAATATTCATTGATTAAAAAAAAAAAACGTGTGGATTATTTTCCAATATTATTAGTGACGGACTACATAGATTTTCAATTTATTTATGCAGTAAAATACCCTTTGTCAAACTATTTTCCCTTCTAATCGTAGATTCAATATTTATGCCGAAAAAATCTTCAGAAAAGTTGACTTTTTCAATTCAACCCGAGAGGTTTGCAAACATCTAAATGTTATACAAAATACAATTATGAGATTGGTTCACACGTACGCTTTTTACTGCAAAAAGAGGATCGAACGTGAGATAAATGGCTAATATCAGGGATTTGTGGCTAAGCGTTGGCGGTTTAATTTCCCCTAGGGAAATACGTATAAAAGTATACATATACATTCATATGTAAAGCGGGTGAAACTATTAAATTGGTGCTGTTAAATTTATTACGTGTTCGCCGTTTTATCTTTGCGGAGTCGATTTTGATGTGGTGTTAATAAAACATGTATGTAGTTTCATTCGTGATTTTGTGGTTTGGAATGGCCAACTATTGTGGACAGTTTTTTTTTTTGAATATTAAGTTTCTGTTATTTTTTTTTTAATAAAAAAAAGGTTACAACTTAGTTAATAGTTCAGTTATAAGATAACATGCTGACTCCGTAAATTGTTGATAGGAAAACATTAAATAATTAACATTAAAGATAAAATAGCCATTAATAGGTATTTTAATCCAGTAAAAGAAAATAATATTATTTGTTTTTAATATCAAAATTAAACTGATATCTTAATACTAAAACAAGTTTAAGAATTTCATAGAACTGATTCTTAGTAAAAAAAACACAGAATATCAAAAATAATAATTATTCACAATTAATAGTTCTCAAAATTTTTCTTAATTTTTAAAATCGCTATAAATCTTTAAGGAAAACTGTATTTCCGTAAAGTTTCGTCAAACTGGTCGTAAAACGGAGGATTCTGCCTTAGAAAAGGAAATTATAAACTGCATATGATATGATTTATGTATATGATAATATACTTAAAATCACAGGATTTGAAGTCTATTTTCAAAGACTTTTGAAGACTATTTTTATTGACTGTAAAGTTTCTGCCTCCTGAACAGGGGTAAGTGATGAAGATTGCCATTCCTGATGATTCCTATGGTACTAAACATTAATATTTTTCGTAAAAAAACATCTCTTCACACTTTTTTTTTCGTTTCTGCTTTTGAAGATTGTTGAACTCACATTCTCAAAAAGCCAGCTCCAAAACAACTACTGCGAGGCTATACAGATATATTTTGTGACAAACGGGAATCGAACCCGTAACACGCAGCATACCCTTCAATCACTCAGCCACTACGCCATTTGTGTCGAAATCAAAAGTATCTTTTACTAAAGCTATCATTCTATTTCTGAACACATAATCTTCGTACGTGTCCTGTCTTGAAATATTATTTAAGTATGTTTTTCCTGTTCTTCAAACGGGTAAAAGAATAAGTGTGATATAAAATGGGCTTAACGGTCTGATGTCGTCAACGTAACAGTTATAGTAAGGAAGCATTATCAATAAAATGACAATTGAAGGGTTTGCGGACGGTTAGTAATGGGTAACTCGCCGTCCGTCATGGGCCATGTCCGAAAAGACGGCGCGTCGTGTTCCGCATGCGTCTCAAATAGTTGCCAGCAATCTGACGGGGCAACCTTTAGAGGGCCACGACTATCGCGGGACTGTCTCATAAGGTAAACATGACTCTGGAAAGTAAAGGTCTATTGAAGGATCACCGTGGCTAAAATTAGTCAGTATAAGTATGACATTCGTGGGTAGGAGGACTCATTTGATAATTTTACAAAAAGGGCAATCTGAAGGAGGGGGTTAATTTTAGTCAGTCGATTCTGACAACCCCTTCTAAGTGATCATTAAACGCCAAAAACAATTGAAGGAGCAGCGTGGGTTTTAGTCAGTTCGAATCAGACACTCCGCCTACACACATGGTAGAAGAATTCATTTGATGAATCCCGCGCCCGAAAAAAGAGTACTCAGAAGTTCAGGACACAAACAAGTTCGGGTCGGTATGCTTTGACACAGTTGAATATACGACCCAAGCAACTACGTCATGTAAAATTTTGTTTCCATGCGTTTCGTTCCTATCGACATTTTTTCCATTTTTCACGATTTTATACACTCACTTTTCGTTTTCATTCAGTTCGGTTCAGCAGTTTTTTTTGAACGGATTATAATGTCTTATCTTGTATGTTATACTTTGGTAAAATTTGAAATTGAAATTTTAAATGAATAGATGGATGTTTGTGACGCTATCACGCCAGAACGGCGAAACGTATTCGGATGAAAACGAAAAACACGGATAGTTTTGTTACCTTGATACCATTTATCTGGTTTAACGTTTCTGTGGGATATTTGGTCTACCAAATCAGGCGAAACCACTGACAAAAGCTAGGTTGCAAAATCAGCGAATTTGTCACCTCTCTGTGCCAAAATATACCAGCACAAACTAGTATGATAGTTATTTACACCGCTGAGAATATTCAAAACGAGGTCCTCCTCTCCTCATACCTCTCGACTATAAGAATCCTGTTACTAAAACTAGGAATTATGCCAGAATGGGACAATCACAGACTAATTATATAATTACATCATTCCCTTCTGATAAATATCCCACACCCTGCCAAACAGGGTACGCAAATATGGATAAGCAAATACCAAATCATACAATAAACTATTGACCAATGAGTGGATAGATTGACCTAATAATTGACAATGAGGAACTGGTCGCACCGTTGACGAGAAAGCGATAACTGTTTTCTCGATGACTTTAAGTGTAAAATGTTTTTGTAGTTTTCTAAGCACCTTTCAAGCCTTAGCCCGCGGTGTAAGTGTAGATACTAATGTAAACACTTCGTTTTTTTATTAATCGAAAATACGAGTGTCTGTTGAAATGTGCAATAAGTATTCTTAACTTGATTACATGATTTTCAATTTTGAAATTGAAGCATTTTCTCAACATTTACAACGTGTACTCGTCTAAAACCTTTTTTATCACAAGCTCAGAATATTAATACTTGACCGTCATCTGTTCACACTACCGGCTCGCGGCGAAATGTGTATCAACCTAAATAGTACCTAGTAGCCTCATTCGCTCAAGAAAAACTCTATACGGGTTTCACTTCTGTGTTGTGCGTTCGGACATCACAAAACATTCGAAGATATATGACAACTAACAACTCGCACGGTTTATTTAGAGTAAGATTTCCTAATGTCCTAAACTGTAGAAACATTATAAGCTGATTATACGTACCTATGTTTTTGCTACTCGCTTTTCGCTGGCAGTAGGACACTCGCCGAAGCCAGACAGCGGTAGATAACATCACTGGACAAATAAACGTTTGAAGGGACCATGGTAATAGAGTCCACAAGAACATATTAGGCCTCAGTAATAACACAGGCGAAGAATATATTCTTCTTTTGTGTATATTGTGTGGAAGTAACAAATGTAACTAAAGTTTTTTTCTTCGGACAAGATGTGCGCTACACATTTGTACAAAAATGTTCTAAGTGGACGTGTTTCTTTTTTTTTTTTTCGGTCACGCCGCAACCGCGGCGGTAAGACCCTCTTTGAGGAGTGGCTGGATAGACGTCATGGTGTCCTTACCTGCCGCGTGATGCAGGTCCTCACCGGACGGAAGTTTCGGCTAACTATTAGGCTACTGATCTCCCAAAATCTTTGAAGACTGCTTGATGTAATGTATCGTATATTATTACTGGCATTTTCCTTTTTTTTTGCGTGGTAAAGTCATCAAATGAGTCCTTCCACCCCGGGCAGGGCGGGAGCGACTGTCAAACTTGTAGTGACTAAAATCCTTGTCCTTCAATAGCCTTTTATGTTGCGGGGTCACGGTGATGGAAATAAATCCCACGACCCCGGCAGGCTTTATTATTACTGGCATAGTTGTAGTATCTAAATCTTATCTCTTGATGATTTACATCATTTGATGACATTGCAATCTTTGTTGATGGTTATTCTGCGATGTAATCTCAAAACAATGGTATAGCTGCGGGAATGTGTTAAGAGGTTACCGCCGGTCTGGAACGCAAAAAGCAATGGAATTATATGCTTCTTAATAAGTCATTACAAGTGTGACGATCTATTTCGGTTTACACAGAACGAGAGTCACGTGATGAGTTACCACCCAAAAAAATTTTATGGTAACATTTTTCCTAATGCTACGCGTATATGCATTCAATTCATGCTCAGTTTAATTCAGCCTTCATTTTTGAATTCTACAAATACACATATGTAAATAAAATCCATGCTCAAATGGGCTTAATACGTGCACAAATATTGTATTGTGTATCACACAAAGCTTTGCCGACAAACTATTTGTTTGTCTCCAAAATGTACGTGTACACAACATCCCTTTGCGCTATAAATAAATTTATCCGTTCACGCTAAGTTCAGCATTAAATTGTCCACAGAATAACGACTAATCCAGTAGTATAAAGGAAACATAAGTCCCTTCTCACACTCCGCCAGACTTCTGTTAAATATGATTAGAAAACTCATATAATACCCAGGCCTTAGTGCGAAGTTAAGCCGTGTGAACAACGAGAAATTCCCACTAACGCTGTATAAAGCCTACAAAATGTACTCATAAACTTTCTTACTTACTCGCAGTCACAGAACCACACGTACAATAAACTCAACTTTTTATTTAGCAAAAATAAAAATAAAAGTCCGCTTCACATTCGACCCCGATAAAAATAATTTAATGACTAAAATATTTTTTACTCTGTATGTCTTCTCATATTCGTGAGTTTGTAGGAAAAAATGTGACTGTGTAAGTAACAAAATGTAAAATTTACACCTAACATCCCTGGTTTAGTCTGTAATGTACCCCGTGTACGGTCCCTTTGCTCTGCAGTCAGTGTAACGTTATCGCGATTGTGAACGGACGTCTACGCCGTAGCCGCGTAGCTCGTAGCACCGTAGATCGCGCTACGAATCGCACTGCAAAGTGACAGTTTGATTCAAAAGTATTTCAACAAGTTCTTAGTTATTTTGTTCTTTCTCAGTGTTCTTTAGATCGTGTTGTGTTGATTTGTTTCGAGATTTCTTAATGAAAGTAAGTATTTAATGAGATTGTCTCAAGTTTTTATTAGTTGGAGTTTTGTTTATATTGGTGTCTTAAAGATCTTTAATTATTTGTTTTAATGACAGAAACTTTTGCAATCTGCAAACGTGCTTAATGATTTGT
Organism: Agrotis ipsilon; assembly: GCA_028554685.1. Lineage (NCBI taxonomy): Eukaryota > Metazoa > Arthropoda > Insecta > Lepidoptera > Noctuidae > Agrotis > Agrotis ipsilon. The sequence continues at coordinate 2,672,159 of CM052961.1, read as the reverse complement.
TTTGCAAAGACTTTGCCTTTTCACTTCATTCTTTTAAATACTTGTTTAGTATTGTCACTAAAGAGTATCCAAGAATATTTTATCCTTACTAATAATAACATTTTTATTATTTGATCTTACTATGAAACAATAAAAATGTTGAAATGAAAGTAATTTATTAAAAAATACTCCACATACACTGTTAACATAAAATAAACTGGAATAAATTAAACTGATAAATAGCATAAAAATAACCTCCTCAACGCTGTCAACTGGTAATATGCCCAAGAGACTGGCGGCGGCGGTGTTGCTACGTTTTGTATGGCAACGATTAGCCTCAAGCCAAAGTAAAAATATATCCCTGGATCACGGAAAACGTCAACAAGGCGGTGAATACTCGAAGACCCCAGAATTATAATTATAAATATTCCATAATAATTATTTATAAATACTTATAATATGGTGTGTTATATGTTATATTATATGACATATTAAAAGTAATGAAGAAGTTGGGTACCCATTTATCATAGCGAATTTCCTCCGCGTCTCAGAAGTCACGCTAAGTCCCGGTTGTCATTTGTAGACCGTTGACAGCCGTTATTGGTATTCAGAAACTCGAAAATCTGACCACCAGTCTTACCAGTCTTACCACCCAGATACTATGGGTTGTGCAGTCAGATAGGCAGTCGCTCAATGCTCAATGTAAAATACTGGTATTCAGTTGTATCCGGTTCCAATGTAAGCCGACTCAAAATAGTTGGGAAAAGGCTAGGCAGATGATAATCTTGGCATACCTAATAATTTAAAAACTATTTGAAGTACTGAAGTCTTGAAAACCCGGCTAATGCGAGTCGGTATTGAGCACGAAGGGTTCCGTACTACTACTACTATTACTTATCTATAAAAATGAAAAAAAATATGAAAATCCAGAGTTTTTGAGAACGGCCTTGAATATTTGTTTTATTTATTTATAACCCGGCGCCAATGACGCTGGGTCATATTGACCCGAGGGAATTTTAAAGGGACATATTATGTTTTTGCTTCGGTCGCATGCTTTGAACGTTCGTGTTGCTGAAGATATAGCCCCCCTCTATCCGCCTCGTTGATATGATCAGCGCGACGCTATTCGCGGAGTGAAATACTTTTGTGTCAAGTTGAAACGGGTCAGCATGACCCAGCGTCATCGCTGGCGTCGTAATTTTGTGACTTACTTTTATTCGTTACTTTAGTGTTCAATGTTAATTTCCTTTGTTATTATTTAGGTTTTTATAAAAAAATAATTAAAAATTATCCGGAGTGAATAATGGCGTTATTAGAAGACTCGGATTCTGACAATGAAGATTCCTCCTCGAGTTCTGTAGATTCCCAGCCTGCTTCGGACATTGACGATGATAACCACTTATCTCAACAAAGTAATAACAGCAGAAGTAAACAAGATGCAATTTCTCGGATCTCGAAAAAGATATCTAATATTTCCATCATAGAAAGACAAGAAAACATGACACACTTGTCAGGCATGCCGCATCTTTGTATGTCCAGAACATTTTGTACCATACTGCAATAATTGCAGCAGTTCGATGGCTGTGATCGAGGAAGAAGAAGGCTGATCACTATATTTTTTCATATAATAAGTTTTTTTGAACTCTTGTTTAGTAAATAAGACTATAAGTTCTTATTGTTTCTAATAATTAATAACTACAAATAAAAAAATATTAACATGTTACGATTTTGCAGTTGATTTTGCAAGTGTTACTGAGAATGTTAATAAATCTTGATTTATTTGATTTATAAGTATTATTTTTATTTCAGAACCTAACCAAAATACCCTTTTTTGACACACAATAATAAAAATAAAGGCAACTATAAAAAACCTATTCAAAAAATTAAAATTAAAACCGGGTCACCGTGACCCGGTGTCATCGTCGCCGTAATTATTTTCACGTCATTGGCGCCGGGTTAAAGTGAACATGTAACTTAATATTCTATGAATATTTCAAGCGTCTACCTGTTGCCGTTATTAATATCGAGCAAAAATTTGCAAAACATATTATTACTTTCGGTGCCTGGGAGCACTTCTTCGTATTTGTTGTTATAGCGGCAACAGAAATGAATCATCTGAGAAAATTAAAACTTGTCGAACTATTATAGTTCATGAGATACAGCCTGATGACAGACGGACAGACAGTTATGAGATTCAGCCTGGTGAGAGACACACAGACGGACAGACAGACAGGCGGATAATTAAAGTCTTAGTATTATGACCCCATTGCATCCTTCGCGTACGGAACCCTAGAAAATTTACAGAATTGCCATGTTGAAAGTCTTTGATAATTCTTCGGCCAAGCAAGCTATCCATAAAGACAAATCATCTAACTTCTCGAAGTGTCGACAACTAACCGCCAAACAATTTCGTGATTAATTATTTTGAAGTCAAAGGCTGATAGATTGGATTTTCTTCAATATGGGCTTCAATATTTTCTTATCTAAATTATAATAAATTTTGTATTCTATAAATGTAAGATTATTACATATAATAATTTTATGAGTAATCAAATCAAATCGTTTATTTCAACTAAGCCAAATACAGGCACTTTTGAAATGTCAAGACAAAAAATAAAACTAGTGCAAAAAATAGTTATGGTGCTACAGTCCCAGTCACATGACATAAAAACTGTGAAAGTACCGTAGGTGCTCATTCCAAAGCGTAGATCTCAATGGAGAAGAATGAGCAAGAAACTCCATGGACGCTCTTTTTCAATCGCCAAAATGATTACAGAGCTTTTGTTACATTATTCATCATCAGGTGGTACATTATGTGAGAACGATGTGGCAAGTTATTAGTGTCCATAGTAAATATAAAAAAGACGACAAAAATAAAGTTATTAATTATAGTACATAATCTTACTTGTATGATAAATGTGAAACTTTTTATATTAGAACGTTTAATATTTTTAATTACTTTGCACTAGCAGCTGGCTATTTCGTGTATATTATATAGTGTGTCGGCACGGTTGGCTCAATGGCTTAATGATCGGCTGCTGTCTTGTCGCGGGTTCGATCCCCGTATACTTGTCTTGTTCCAGGCCTGAGTGTTTGCGAGTATCTATGTTTGTAAACGTACGCATGTTAAAAACAAAAAAAAAATGCTCTCATATCTGTCTTATTTAATCATACTACTATTAAATGGAAAACTGCACCATTACTGAATCCACCGTTTATTCAATAAACTATAATTATCATCTTGGAACTTGAATTTGCCGGTCATGCCAAATCACACCGCGCTGACATACGTCACCTTGACTTGTCTCTGCTTGCTCCACTAAGGATGTACCACGATGCGTAGGTTTGGGATTCCAGTTACCGATTTACGTTTAACACTACCTATACAGGGTGAAGAGGAATGAATGCAAATTTAAATACCTATATACAACAATACATGTTGTCAAGAAAACATATAAAATATCAAAAGTAAAATTAAAAAATAATTGATCAGTTACGCTATGAACGGCAACGTTTAATAACATGAGTACTCCACGACGATTTTTGATCAATGCGATGAGTGGGACGAGATTTTTTGATACTTTTATTTTTCTTATTTATTTTGCATAATTATTATTAAATACTGGAAAACAGAAAATTCGTATTTAATTATAGATAACATCAATGGATCTTTTTAAAACGGTAATCGCGTAATATTTTTTTACGATTTTGAATGTAGAAAAAACAGTTTATACTCGTAATTACTTTGTTACTGTAACTGAAGCTCCCATTTCATTTTGTCGCATTCATTAAAATTCACCCTGTATAATATATATTGTATTGCTATCAGATTAGCCACTTAAACACCACACGTTTTAATTCAATCACACATAAAGACCTCTTTAGGTCACCCCATGAGGTCCCTAACCCCACTCACGGTAACACGGTACTCACTCCAGGAAGTAATGTCATTAATTTAATATAACCCGAGTAGGAACATTGCCGACTCATGTTCGGATGGTAATCCGGAGTAATTTTATACGTATCTTGGGAACAAGAAAATGTAATCGGGAATGTGATTATAGAGATCAGGGACCTTAAAGTTAATGGCGATTGGGAATAACTTAATTATGGTGATTTACCTTTTTTAGGATATAATAATAGTCCCCCAGGCCGTTCCGTTTTGCAGTAGAAAAAGAAACGTTGCCCCCATACCAGGAAATTGTCCTATATCATGGGTTAGTTTACAAATATTTAAAATCACATACACAAATACCTAGAACAAATTTAAATTATATAAATATTGAGTGTGAGGCCATTTGAGAATAGAACCTGTTACACGCAGTATAGCAAATAATCGCTCAGCTACTTTGCTAACCGTGCTTTTTTTTACGTGGTAAAATCATCAGATGAGTCCCTCCCACCCCGGCAATCGGAGAGGGACTATCAAACTTGTACTGACTAAAATCCACGGTGTCCTTCAATAGCCTTTATGTTCCGGGGTCACGGTGATGGTATAAGTCCCGCGACACTTGCACATGATTTTGACAGCATGGTTAATGCTGTCAAAATAATTGATTGGCGATTTAAATATGGCTTTTTTTTTTTTTTATCGTGGTAAAATCATCAAATGAGACCTCCAACCCCGGGCAGGGCGGGAGGTACTGTCAGACTTGTACTGACTAAAATCCACGGTGTCCTTCAGTAGCCCTTTATGTTCCGGGGTCACGGTAATAGAAATAAATCCCGCGACCCCGGCAGGCTTTGGCCCTCTGAGAGGGGGCCCCGTCATTTTTGCTGACAGCTCTTTGAGGCGCGCGTGGAACACGACGCGCCGTCGACCCGGGCATGGTCCATGGTCGGACAGCGAGTTGCCCTTTACTCGCTGTCCGCATGCCCGCGCCTACGGTGGCCGGAGATCGTCTTGCGACGTACGGCGCCGTGGGCGTACACCACTGCGGTTGGGGCGGAGGGAGGACGCTGTCTTCTCTCTCTCGCGGCCCGCCGCCTCCTTCACGAGCATTACTGCCTCGCAGAAGGCGGCGACCGCTTCCCACTCCGTCTCGCTCCGCAGCATGGCCGAAACCAATGCCGGGCGCGAGAGGTCTCCGCCTATCGCCGCCGTGAGGACACGTCGGTGCTCTGCCCAAGCTGGGCAGTCTTGCACCGTATGCTCTACTGTGTCCTCCGGGCGATCTTCGCAGTGGTGACACCCCGGCGTTTCCTCCTTTCCCATCAGCCACAGGTACCTCCCGAAACTTCCGTGTCCGGTGAGGACCTGCGTCATGCGATAGGTCAGGACGCCGTGACGTCTCTCCAGCCACTCCTCAAAGAGGGGTCTTACCGCCGCGATTGCGGTGTGCCCGGCCGTCGGTTGCGACAGTCGTCCTTTAAATATGGCTTAAGAGCTATTTGAAATTTTGAAAAATAAGGCACGCTGAAAACTTGCTCAATGCTTCTTCAATTATTTCTAAACACAGAATTGCTGACCAGGCTGAGAAAAACCGATTTTGAACGAAGCTTAGTCGTATTTAAAGATTACGGCATTTCCAAAGCAGAAAAAGAAAATTAATGAGTCATATATATAGATAGATAATTTAATTAGTTTTTTTAACTTCACCAGGCGCTAAAATATATTAAAAAAAAACATACTATCATTATTTTCATGGCACTTGCCTCAATACACGTACCAAGACACCTCACAATTTATTTTGATTTACGGTAGTTTCATAATAGTTGATTAGCATAATCGGCCTATAATGTTCTCACTTAGGCAGGTCTCGTCTCGTAGAGGAAGTTGGTCGTAATTCTCCATAAGAGCCTCGCGTATAGCTAGTTTTAAGTCACGTGACTTAAATTACCTATACTAATATAATAATGCTGATGAGGTATTCCACTTAGGGCACCCGCTGACAATGGCACCTGACAACTCTTGTTAAAAATTTTCGCATGTGCCAGGTGCCCTAAGTGCTTACCAGTTTGTTTGTTTAAACCATTGAGCTATCATTACTACGTATAGAGACGACACCACGCATCACCACTGTGTCCCATCCAGGATGAGTGCGCGCGCCTAGAGCACACCACAGAGCTGTCAAACAGCTGAATGATCTTATGCGCGCGCACTCATCCTGAATCTCAGGAACTACTGGTTCAAAACGAAAAAACAATTTTGTGTTTAATAGCCCATCTGGTGAAGAAGGCTATAATAGGGTATATAATTTCACACCGAAGATTATAGTAGATTTCTACTGGTGAAAGAATTTTCAAAATCGGTTCATTAGTTCAATAGATTATTTCCTACAAACAAACTCATAAAGTGACAAACTTACCCGCTTTATCTATACATATAATAAAATAGTAGGAAAGTCAAAACTGTACATTGAATATTTTTTTAAAAGAATACTTGGGATGTGATCTACAATCGATACCGAAGCCAAAAATATAGTTTTTAGAATTTTTGTCTGTTTGTCTGTTTATCTGTTTGTCTGTATGTATGTCCGGGATAAACTCAAAAAGTACTGGACGGATTTGAATGATTATTTTTTTGTTGTATAGGTATTAAATGTGGTCAAAACATAGGCTATAAATTATTCTGGAAACTTGAACACCTGGCGCAGAACCGCAACAGACCAGCCAAACTATAAGAGATACAAAAATGGTGCGATAGCAAAAAGTGTTCCACGTGATGAGCATTTTCTACTGAGGGAATAAAATTGAAGATCTGGAACACCTGATGTGGAACTCCAAGAGCCCAGCTACACTATAACATGTACAGGAATGACGTCTAAGCAAAGTTGTTCAGCCTGATGAGCACTCTCTGTTGACGGATAAAATTGTAGATCTGGAACACCTAATGTGGAACTCCAAGAGCCCAGCTACACTATAACATATAGGAATGACGTCTTTTTTTTGCGTGGTAAAATCATCAAATGAGGCCTCCCACCGCCACTGTCAGACTTGTACTGACTAAAATCCACGGTGTCCTTCAATAGCCCTTTATGTTCCGGGGTCACGGAGAAGGAAATAAGTCCCGCGAACCCGTCAGGCTTTGGCCCTCTGTGAGGGAGCCCCGTCATTTTGCTGACGCTCTTTAAGCGCGCGTGGAACACGACGCGCCATCGACCCGGGCATGGTCCATGGTCGGACAGCGAGTTGTCCTTTACTCACTGTCCGCATGCCCGCGCCTACGGTGGCTGGAGGTCGTCTGCCGACGTCCGACGCCGTGGGCGTCTACCCCCTGCGGTTGGGGCGGAGGGAGGACGCTGTCCTCTCCCTCTCTCTCCTGCTTCACGAGCATAGCTGCTTCGCAGAAGGAGGTGACCGCTTTCCACTCCGTCTCGCCCCGCAGCATGTCCTCGACAAATGCGAGAGGTCTCCGCCTATCGCCACCGTGAGGACACGTCGGTGCTCTGCCCAAGCTGGGCAGTCTTGCACCGTGTGCTCTACTGTGTCCTCCGGGCGATCTTCGCAGTGGTGACACCCAGGCGTTTCCTCCTTTCTCATCAGACACAGGTACCTCCCGAAACTTCCGTGTCCGGTGAGGACCTGCGTCATGCGGTAGGTAAGGACGCTGTGACGTCTCTCCAGCCACTCCTCAAAGAGGAGTCTTACCGCCGCTATTGCGGCGTGCCCGAGGAATGACGTCTTAGCAAAAGTTTTTCAGCTTGATGAGCACTATTTGTTTATGTATAAAAAATTAAGATATGGAACACCTGATATGGAAATCAAAGCTATCACTAATTTCACATACAGTGAAATTAGTATAGTGAGTATTTTATAATTATGCAAATTATAAAATAACATAAGCTGGGATTTCTTCCACGCAGTAAAGGCGGTAACAGTTTAGGACCGATTTTCGATGACGATGAATATTATTGTACTCTACTGGCCAAAAGCCATTTTTTTTTTGCCGGGCTCTTGGAGTTGTGTAATAGACTTTTCAGATCTTAGATTTTGACGATCCCGTTGTCGCTGGCATAAGCAACAGGATACGCGTACGAAGTCGCGGGCAGAAGCTAGTAATATTAGTATAGTCTAAGTTTTCTCTTCACCGATATCAGTGATGTCCAAATTAAGTTTCGAAAGTATTGATAAAATCATAACGGTAATCATTCGGGTTTGAACCCACGCTTCGGCCATGACATTGTCACTTAGTGTAATTGAAACTAGGCATCTGTCAATTAAATAATGCTTAGCCAATAGTCAGAGAATTAAATATTTATAAAGTAAACTTATCTTCAAAATACAGAGACTTCGAATTTATTGCTTTACAAAATAGTTGATTATTTAAAAGGTTGCCATGTCCAGTCAGTCTTCATCAGTTATTTGTCACTTGATAAGGGTCACAGGACAATGCCAAAACTTTTACAAAACCTGAATAAATCAATGAAAATCTCAGATTGTTTTCTTTCTTTTACTTTTGGATAGTTTGTCGTAAATCTTGTTTCTATTTTTGTATGTATGTAATAAATTATTTACTAAGTGTTGCCCATGGTTAACACTCACGTCCTTGGGTTAATAATGTTTCTGAATAAAAAAATATCCCACGTTTTTGGGTCTAGGTTTATTTCTGTGTTCCATAATTTGTATAGCATGACCTATATTTGTGTTACCGCATTACTATATGCATGCGTTTGATACAGAGCTCAAAAGAACTAACTACTCGTATAACCTATTAATATTCTATCTCACTCCAAAATGTTTATTGACGACTGCTTTAAAACTCGATAGTTTTTTATTTACTGACGAAGCAAAATTGCGACCGAGATAGATCGGTCATTAATTTACAACGTTAGACCATTCTCACACGACTTTGCTAAGCAGATTTTCTGGTAGTGCAATATTCATCCGCTTTGTCGGGCGGTGTTGCGTAAGATATGCATCAACGTATGTTACATTCTTCGAAGCTAGGTTGTGTGTTTGCGACAATTACTGATCTTTTAAAAGCGATCACAAAGCTAACCACAAAATCGACCTTATTTCACAATATGTAGTAGCTTAACTAGGCGAACTCTTGATTCCATACCAGTTCAGTAACCTTTTTTTTTTTTTTTTTTTTATCGTGGTAAAATCATCAAATGAGACCTCCAGCCCCGGGCATGGCGGGAGGTACTGTCAGACTTGTACTGACTAAAATCCACGGTGTCCTTCCATAGCCCTTTATGTTCCGGGGTCACGGTGATGGTATAAGACCCGCGACCCCGGCAGGCTTTAGCCCTCTGAGAGGGGGCCTCGTCATTATGCTGACGCTCTTTGAGGCGCGCGTGGAACACGATGCGCCGTCGACCCGGGAGTTCAGTAACCTTAGCACAAGTTTTCAGTATTTGAGACGCAAAGTCAACTGGAACTTCGACAATTACAAATTGACAATTTTCAATGAAAAAATTAGTTCCTTTTTCGCACACCAGAGGCGCTGTTCCATTTTTTTATACAAGAAACGCTGTAAATACTGGAAAGACTCTGTAAAGTAAAATAGTGAAAACTCATGCTAGGGGTACTGAACAAAATTCTTAATAGAAGTATTGCTATCTTTTACTCACAGGCAGAAACAGACAGAGAATGCGGCTTATAGCTGTCAAAACTAGTTGAACAATAATGTTTAAGTTCAGCTTGTAATCTTAGTTGTCCAACCGGAGGCACATCGCAATGAAAAGGGTAGACACTTTGTGTACTCAACACGGAGTAAGATGTTAGGGGATGTAAATTAGTTTGTTGAACTAGATAATATTATTTTGTAGACCTTAAGCAACCAATCTGGATGTTTAAAGTGGCTAAATACTAACAACAACACAGGTTAATCTTGACGGTTAAGCCGCGCTTGCAGAGTTTGGTCTACGGATGGGAGACCATTTATAGTAGCGAGTTTTCTTCGTGGCTCGGAAAGCACGTAAGACTGTTGGTCCCGGCTGTCATTTGCGGATCTTCAACAGTAAGAAGCTCAAAAGTCCGACAACAAGTCCTACCAACGGGTATCGTATTTTACCTCCACAAGCCAGTTATGTAGGTTGTGGAGGTCAGATAGAGTCGCACCATAGAACATACAGGTTTTGGTTGATGACACGTTTGCGGATAGCTATTATACGAGTACTAATAATTATTATGGTAAGTGACGGTAAAATCATTGCCCTTACCAACTTAATTTTTCTGATTCTCTAAATAGTTGACCGATGTAAACTGGGGCTAAAGTTTTGATCTACATAAAACTAGGTTGAAAGGTATTCCATCTTATATGGAATAACACACATATCATCCCCAAAATTATAATGTTACATCCTACTAATATCCTTGTTGTTGTGTTGTATGTGTGGATGGATGTTTGTTACTCTTTCACGCAAAAACTACTGAACGGATTTGGCTGAAATTTGGTACACAGATAGTTTATAACCTGGAATAACATATAGGATGGTTTTGTCCCGATTTTATGTTCCCGTAGGATAATTTTGGAGTTGTAGCGGGTGAAGCCGCTGGCAACAGCTAGTTCTCAATGTATAGATTTAGAATTACCTACCCGCTGTCAACAGCTATGTAGTACTACATAAAAGCAACATCTTTATTGAACAGCTAAGATGCCAACAACATTGATAAGACAACATAAAATATCCCTATCAGTAGCGTTGCTGAAATATACTAGTTCATAATTAATACGATTTTTTCTTTACTACACTGGTTACCACAAAAATGGAACCATTTACGTAAATATGCCTAAGTCATGGTAAAATTAGGCACACCCTGTAACATTATTAATGAGTTTCCGATATTGCCCCGATCACTTCTGAATTTAATAACCTACCCTAAATTTTAGAAATCGACATCTTTTTTTTTATTTTCAGCGTTTTTTTAATATTTCTGCTGCTGTGGTCGGGAAGTGACTTAATTTGGAATCGGATTTACTTTTTAAGTATTATTTATGGCGATCGGATAAGGTTTGGGTCCTTGGTACCAATATTTGCTTTAGAAAGTGCTTTTTGGGTGAAATATGAAAACTTCTGATAAATGTACTTGATAGTACGTACTTTAAAGCAGTGGTGATGTGAGGTGATCCTGTGATATCAGCCGCACCCAGACGAATTACTTTGTGTAATTTTTTTCATCACTAATGCTTTCAAAACGGAGAAGGAAAACATAGCGAGGAAAAAAGTCTTTGAACCAAAAATTCGAACAGAGTCACGTGACATTTACCAATCCGCACTGGGCCAGCGTTGTTGGTAACCCTCACCTTCTCACAGAGTGGACTGTGTCTCAGCAGGAGGAACCTATTTGGTTGACGATGAAGATGATGATGAGTAATACCTCAGTTTCCTCAGTTCTATGGCAGCGGTGTCAAATAAAGACAGTCCCACGATTCGTTTGTCCATTTTCCAAATACTCGTAAATCTGCTTTATTAATAATTTAGTTCTTTTGTCTCAAGGTTTTTCGATTGAATATTGACTTTGGGGTTGGATTTGTTTTATTGAAATATGTATGTGACGAGCCTCGTAACACGATTTGTGATCCTTTTTTTTTTTTTTTTTTTTTTTTTTTTTAGGTGGTAAAATCATCAAATGAGTCCTCCCGCCCTGGGTGGGGCGGAAGGGACTGTCAGACTCTTACTGACTAAAATCCACCCGTGTTCCTTCGGATGCCCTGTACGTTCCGGGGCCGCGGTAACCTGGGTTAAGAAAAAACCCGCGACCCCAGCAGGCATTTGGCGCGAAACACGACGCGCCACCAACCCGGGCTTGGTCCTCGGTCGGACGGCGAGCCACCCATTACTCACCGTCCGCAAGCCCGCTCCGCCGCTGTGCCCTTTGCTGATCAGAGGGACACGCGTTGGAGCGTCCACACGACAGGCTATTCGCATACGGGCAAAGACTCCTTAGGCACACAGAGCCTAAAGAAGAGTTTTTGCCCGCATCCCAGGGTGCACCGGCCCGAAAAACTGGTCTTCCCCCCGGACGTATCCGAGAGGGAACTCCAGTCCACGGGCGCACGTGGAGGTTTCCTGCCTTAGCACCCCACGATTTGTGATCCTAATAGTAGCCCACAGCTTAGACGTTATTGTGTTTTCACTTTTTATAGCACTTACGTGGTGACCGCGTATGCGAATGAAATAATAAACCACATGGACTGTTTTTGTACGTATATAGAAAGTTTATTATCTATATCTTCTATCTATCTATCTTCTATCTATCTATCTATATCTATATCTTCTATCTATACATATAATAAAACTGTAGAAAAATCGTTTTTGTACATCAAAATAAAATCCAAAAAAAAATAGCTAGGGTGTTAAAGGACAACCAATAGGACCCATTTCTAGCATTTTTTGAATTTTTGTCTGTTTGTCGGTTTGTCTGTTTGTATGTTTATATGTCCGAGCATCACGTAAAATGCACGAAATCAATGTAAATAACTTATATACACAACTATTTAGCGTGACTTGAGGTAACATTTAGTTTTTGTTTCATTGCAATCGGTTCAGTCTATCAAAAGTTATTCGAATATAAAGTGTTTCAGAAGTAAAATTACGGTCAGTTCACACCAGACCGCGTAGTTCATAGCGCGATCTAGCTTCTATTCTCTACTATCAAATAATTTCACTAATGATGATAATAGGATGATAGGATAGGATAGGTGGGATAGGATGGGATAGGCTGGGATAGGATGGATAGGATATGATGGGATAGGATGGATAGGAATGGGGGATAGGACTTGGATAGGTTGGATATGATGGGTAGATGGGATAGGCTGGGATGGATGGGCATAGGACTGGGATCGGATGGGATATGAATTGATAGGATGGTATGGATGTGATAGGATGTGATAGGATGGGATACGGATGGATAGGAGGGATCCGGATGTGATCTATGGTATAGGAATGGGATAGCTATGGATAGGCTGGGATAGGATGGGATAGATTGGATAGGAGGGATATGATTGGATAGGATTTGGATATGATTGGATAGGATGTAATAGCTGATCGGTATGTGGATCTTCATTTGGATAGGAATGGATAGTAGGGGATAGATGGATAGTATGGATATTATTTATAGGATTGGATTATGTTATAGGAATGTTATATGAAGGATAGATGGGATAGTATGGTAATTAGTATTGTCCATTCGGATGGTGATAGTATGGTATATGATTTGATGTCATTTTATAGTAATTGTATAGGTACTGGGATATGATTTGTATATTATTGGATCGTATTTTATATTATGGTACTTGGCTTTTATATATGGTGATAGGATGGGAATAAGGAATGGGACAGAACGCACAGGACGGACAGTACGGTACAGACGGGACAGACGGGATATTATTGGATAGATGGGCATAGGATGGGATAAGGATGGTGGAATAGTAATGGGATAGGATGGATAGGATGGGATAATGATGGATGGATGGGATATGATCGGATGGTGGGACAGGACGCGACAGGACGGGCACCAGGACTGGACAGGACGGGACGGACGGGATAGGACGGGATAGGACGGGACGGACAGGAACAGGACGGGATCAGGACGGGACAGGACAGATAGGCGGGGACGGGACGGGGACAGGACGGGACAGGACGGGACAGGATGGGAGAGGACGGGACAGGGCGGGTCAGGACGGGACAGGACGGACAGGACGGGACAGCTCGGGACAGGACGGGACTGGACGGGACAGGACGGGACAGTACGGGACAAGACGGGACAGGACGGGACAAGATGGGATAAGATGGGATAAAATGGGATAAGATGGGATTAGATGGGATAAGATGGGATAAGATGGGATAAGATGGGATAAGATGGGATACGATGGGATACGATGGGATACGATGGGATACGATGGGATACGATGGGATACGGTGGGATTTTGGAGGGAGACCTTTTTACCCGACGCTTCGCACAAAAAAATACATTGGTAATTTCCGACATCCACGCGAACGAAGTCGCGGGCACAGCTAGTATAAATATAAAGCCCTGTGCTTAAAATATTTTGAGGTTACTCATTATTTTATTGAATTTCTGAAAGGTAAAAGGATATTTCAATTATTTATTTAGTAAACGTGTAACATTTTTGTTAACTGTATCAAATATTGATTTTGTATAAATATTTACTATCGGCTCGTTATTCTAAATTAAAATAAGTTGTTATCGCAATTAAAAGTGAAGTATTAAGTTCTAAATATGATTCTCATGATAGGTCATCATCATCTGAGCAATAGGCTTAGAAAGTTAGTCGTACCGGTCTCAGAGGACCAAATACATAACTATGTCATCCATGACAAGGATTAATAATATGTCCCCTGAAACCTTCGTATCTTAGCTTACAAGACACATATTTACAAGCTTTTAGGCCTTAAGTTGTCGAGTTCATTGACCTAGAAGAATGAAGACTGTTTTAACAAGCAACAACTTTTTTTTTCTTTCACCTTTCCCGTTGTCTGTAATCAAATTTTGCATGTTGAATTGGAGGCGATGGAGCTGGAAGGTGGCCATAGGAACTCTATAATGGTTTTATTACAGAGTTTCTATGGCCGCAACCCATCGAATTTGGACTCGTTTGATTCGTCTAGTTAGTCGTTAGTATGAGTCTGACAGTCTCTTTTCTTCTGTCTGGTTCCGGCCTAGACAGAAACAGGACAATATAATTTGATGATTTGTACACAACAAAAAGCTTACATATAAAACTTTTGTTTGAAAAAAATGTTCTCTATTTATCTTTGCAAACAAAAATAAATAAAAGAAAATGTCTTTAAATAAGTGAGCGTATATCGATAAAATTCAGACATAAATACTGATATTGCGATTCCGTTTTCTAGTGATAAATTCCCGCCGGCGAAGCCACGAACGAAATTAATAATTAACACTGCCCAAGTTTTGCTACACAGTCTCAAGAAATAATTCTATTACCTCTAACCTCACTGAGTACTCAACAACATCCATTACGTTTAAGATTAATTCAAGACATTAGATAACGTCCGACCTCCATCCAAAACTTACTTCTTGGTCAAAGGCTCGATTAATGAGAAGCCCTCCACGATTAAGAAGGGTTCACACTTAAATCTCTGTGCCTTTATAAATAGTTGGAGTGAGACATTCCTTAGACCACGCTCACATTATCGTGTGGAGCTACTAAGCGCGGGTAGGCTGAAGAGACAAGTATACGTGTATACGTTTGACGCCAGTTGTCGCGGAAAGCAACGACGCGACTGTCGTGTTACTTGCTTGGCACTAAAAGTAGTGGCTATAAAACTGCATTAAGAATCTAGGAGTAAATTTAGAATTGTGACTACTGGTTAAAATGACTACTATTATTGTCCAACCAATTCGCTGTACGCTCGCCAGGCAAGACATGTAAGTACAAAGATTCGTGAGTCGAAGAAGAGAACTAAGCAAACAGATTTTGAATTAATCAGAAATTTAAAAGGTTTCTTAATGCGATTTATAAACGAACGGTTTGTTGGAGATAAATTCGATTTTGACTTATTTTTTTGTCTTTGCAGTAGATTTCGCAACAAGCTTGTCGCTTGAACGCAAAGCTTGTGGCCGAGGCGTTACAGTGAAACGCGTCTTTTACGCGCTTTGGATAATTTTGTCAGACTTAGTCTTAATTGTTTTAGGTTTGTATGGCTTTGTGCTAGACATGAAAGGGGTAGGCTTGTTTTAAGATAGTTCAACAACTTCAAGACTGGTTCTATAAATAGTTTAAGAGAGAAAAATCTGGAGACAGTTTAATTTTTTCAACGAACTGGTTTTAAGTGGGTTGGATAGATTTAATAAAATCTTCAGATATTTCCACTCTAATCAGAAGCAGTTAAGTAGTACCTACCTAGTTATTTTACATAGAGCGACTGCTTATTTGAACTCCACAACTACTAGTTAAGACTGGTGGTTAGACTTTTGAGCTATGACTAACTACAACGGTTTTTTTGGGACAAACTCACCATACTATTCCCAAATCACTGCAAATCCTGAAAGCCAGGAACAACAGTGGCGACCACCAGAAAAGCGCCGAGACAATGAAGCTCGACGTGTCCCGGAAAATAAATTTACCTTTCTTGGATCCTGCAACGAAATTAATAAGTGAAAAGAAAAGTGGAGGAGTAGGAAAAACACGTAGTTTCCACTTCCCTTCAAATCAAGCAGGAGACTGAAAAAAACAAGGGCCAATAGCACCTGTAACGGCTGTGTAAGATTTATAAAAGTCCTAAGGTTTTTTCTCAGGTCGGGCAAGTGTTATTTTCCATTATGATTTTCTCAGTAACACCCACAGAGATATGTGCCCGGTTGATGGCAATAGGCTCGCTCTATTTATGGGACACGAAAACATAACTTTTCGGGGAAAACTGGCGTGTTGTTATGTTAACTCATTTATAAGTCAGCTGTTATTGACCTAGAAACACCGCCGTGTAATATGAAATAATAATGTGTTTCAACAGTGCACTTCACATGGGAAATTCAAAATTAAACCCTATGTCTTAGTAGTGAAAGCTCTTTTTTCAGTGCAGTGATGTTACACTCTTCAATATTACCTACTAAAATTTACTGTTCGTTGTTTCAGAGTCGGAATGCAGCATTTCCAAGGTTATAAGAACATGAAGGTATGTTGAATAATGCTTACGAGTTGTGGGAAAAGTTTTTCGCTGATCAAAAAAAGTATTTTATTACTTGTTAATACGGCATGTTTTCGAATAATACATAGTTTGACTCGTTATTTTCTTTCATCACATCTTGGATTCATTCTGAAATAACAGAACGAAATAAAATGGTGTTCTAAGTAAAATACTTTTAGTTCAGTGAAATGTTTCTTGTTATTCATATCTTATCTCTATAATATAAAAATGGACCGCAAAATGTGTTGCTAAGCTCATAACTCGAAAACAGCTGCACCGATTCGGATAATTCTTTTTTTGTTGTGTTTGTAACTATTGGGACCGGGTTTTAGAGAAGTTCCACCCGTGTGAAGCCGGGACGGGCCGCTAGTTATTAATATTATTGTGACACCTACATAAATATAATATTTGACGGCGCTTTGAACCTTTTTGGAGAGTGGCCAGCAACGTCAGGAAGGACAGCGAACATTTTGAAGTATGAGTAGACGTTTCTGCACTCAGACACAACCCCGGGCCCTTTTGCATGTCGCCGTTGGACGAGATGATCCGCTGGCATCGCACTGAAGCAAGACGTGTTTAGTGGAGTGTCGTTGAATTCCAACTAACTAGAAAGTGCTGATTGTGGTTACGTCCGTATTAGCTGAAATACAGTGATAATTGTCTTCAACACGTCATTTTAATTCTCCTCGCCCCAGATTTCAATGATAACGGCTAGGTTCCTACATATTA
Organism: Agrotis ipsilon; assembly: GCA_028554685.1. Classification (NCBI taxonomy): domain Eukaryota; kingdom Metazoa; phylum Arthropoda; class Insecta; order Lepidoptera; family Noctuidae; genus Agrotis; species Agrotis ipsilon. The sequence goes on along the minus strand of CM052961.1, from coordinate 2,654,889 downwards.
ATTTTGCCTATAAAATAAAATTAGAAATAAAATATATATATATAAATAAAATGGAATTGTTAGAATGGAAAAAGTAAAACCGGAAATCAAACAGCACGTGTATTTCTAAATAATTTTCATAATATTCTTACTAATGATCATTATACTATGAATGCAAATATTTGGATGGATGGATGAATATTTTTTACTTCAGACCCCGTGAATGGATCTTTATGGCATTTGGCTCAGAGATGACTAAATATCATATGAGATAAATAGTATAATCCTGTATGTTTTTAGTAGTCTCAAAACACACAGGATGATACCATTTATCCCTGAAAATGGTATCCGCTGGAAACAACTAGTTAATTAATTTCACTTTTATACCATAACTTACTTTGTCTTTTGGTACATTATTTTCGTGGCGATGAATGTTTGTCTAAATTAACTTTGCTTTTAAATTTTGCTAATTAGGCGGCTTGCGTAAACAGGATGTTTGTCTTGTTTCCATGCGCCAAAAACTTCCTCTTTCCTTATTGGTTAAATTAGACAAGAGAATTTAGACATCAATTTCGTAATTCAGTTAAGAAATTAAACTTTGACGCTAATATTTGATAATGAAATTAGCTTTCCCGGTTTAGTGATTGTCATACTCTTGTTGTTGTCGTTAATCTATAAACAAGTTAACGTGGAGATTAAAAATAAGCCCTCAAGTTTCTTTGACAAGTCTTTCTTTTTAACAAATAATTATACTAAATATTTATATTTATTACGTTTCAAACAAAAATAATTTATTTTTATTTATAGTTTAAAATAAAGTATGAGAATATCGACATTAAAGAGTGGTGTTCGTTAGTAGGAAGTAAAACCTGTATTTGCTTGTGACCTTTCTTATTGAGTTATTCCACTCTGATCCCCAAACCGATCCCCTTTCATATATTTTTACTTCTAGGGGATCAGTTTTTGGGGATCAGAGTGGAATAACTCTTCTTATTCGTATTGCCAATTTTAAAAGTATCTTCGTCCGTAACAAAAGAAAAACTTGTGGGCAAATACTTCTAATTTTTGAAGATCGAAATTACTAATTCGATTTTCGATTAACCCTACTTTTATTGAAAAACTACAGGTACAATTTCCTTCATCAGCTATGGTATTGAGATCAACAGAAGTTTATATTTGAGCCTACAAGAGAAACGACCATAAATCATAACCATCACAAAGTTTTGCCCTGTCACAATAGCCGCCATGACAGCCCAACTTCCCCGATTTTCACGTCATCATAATTATTTCAGACGGCCGAGTTCCCTCCATTTCTCCTGAGAGAACCGCTTTATCACTCATTCCGAGTAAGAAATGACCTCTTCCACCCATAACCTGCATACAAAGCTTTACTTTGTTCAATATTTAACTCTGATTTCCCACAGGAAATAAGCACCAGTAAACATGACTTAACACGCAAGCAAGTATAGTAACTATAGGGTTTATAATAAAGCGTAGTATACTATAAAGTTGTTCGTTAGTTACGACAGCTGCCGTGATAAAATTACGGGTAGCTAAACTTTGGTTTTACCAACTTTGTGATCGAACCCTTTTGCATGAGGAATTTAATAGTTGAGAGGGTATTTCGACCACATTTTAGGGAATATCATTAGCCAGCTGTGAAAAAGGCTAAATTTTCCACAAGTTCGTTGTATACGGATGGTAGGTATCTGTTTACAACTGGTTGATAATTTTGATCCTATCAAGTTTTCGAGAGTATACTTGATCGAAGGTTTAAGTTTCTTATTTTCGTTTAAAGTCTTCTAAAATTACTGGTTGTTTTAATGCTTTCTAACGCCAAGGTTTGTTGTAACTTTTACTGTCTTTTGGCAGTATTTTATGAATATTATACAGTATTTTATAAACATTACCATATACATAAATATTATCACTACACTAGTTAAGATGCGTGATGTTTAATAGTCATCTCACGAGAAAGTCATCTACGCTACTTTCAGAGGTATTATATCTTGTGGCTGGGACTGTAGCACCACAATTTTGAAGAATTTTATTATGATATTTTTTAACTTTGTGAATTCAAAAGTGCCTGTAACTGGCCTACTTGAAATAAATGATTTGATTTGGTTATAAACTATCTGTGTTTCCATCTAAACCCGTTGAGTAGTTCTTGTGTCGAAGATCGACAAACATAATATCCATACTCACAAACTTTCCCACTCATATAATAATATTCCACAACTATCACACAACGCCATCTAGTCCCAAGCTAAGCAGAGCTTGTGTTATGGGTAATAGACAACTGATAAACATACTTATATATATTTCTAAATACATACATATTATAGATAAATAACACCCAGACACACAAAACAACAAAAACACAGAACAAATGCTCATGCTCATCACACAAACATTTGTCCTGGGTGGGAATCGAACCCACGACCCCCGGCATAACAGTCAGGATCACTAACCACCAGACCAACAGGCCAGTCAATATTGGTAGTAACATTCACAAACCTGTAGAAAAATAGTGTATATTTGTTGATACTGGCGTTACCTAGCTACTTTATTTTACCTACACATGTTTATATAGGACTGAGCACCTGCTGTTATTATAGTTTCTACAACAACCCTTGAAAGCACAACAAAAACAGGCTCCACTCGAGCCCACTTAAGGTAATCAAAACATTACTTAGCCATATGGCCAATGTTTTGTGATAAAAGGAAAAACGCCCACAAGTCATCTGTTCTTAACATGTCCGAAACCAGAATACTTACAAGGTAAGTATTTGTTTTGCCCGAGGCTTTGAAGAAAATATCCCACATATTGTAGGAAAGATCTCACAGAAAGGCAAGGCACTATCGAGTACCTTACAATACTCAGGTAATGGTTTCGCTTTTTCTCCACTACTCAACTGTGTGAGTGTTCGTCTGCGAATAGTTGAGCAGTGAGGAATCCCAAATGCTCAACTGAGTAGTTGAGAATGCAGGTATTATTACTTTTCCCTACTGCTCAACTAAAACAGAGGACCTAGGGAAAAAGCGTCCACTCCGTCCAACAGATTTGTCACAAGGGCAAGACAGGTTGCGTCCGGTATGTGTCTTTCAAAACCTCGTCGGCTGTTTAAGATAACAGACAAACGGAGAGCCAAGCACATTCACATTCAAGATATCGCCGAAAGGGTCTACTAGGATAAAATTCGGTTCCTGCTCCAACCTTTGGGCCACAACAGCTGTTAAGATAGTTTAATTTAACAGACACACAAGAGAAACTCAGAGATGATTATGCGTCAGATGTGACGGTAGACCACATGAACCCACCCAAATCTTTCAAGAAACTTGGAAGTCTCCTGAAATGTTAAAATACTTTTTGGAGCGATCCCTTTCTGCCTACCCTCACATTCCAGTGTTACGTGGATAGCCGCTTATGGTAAACAAGTTTTTATTGAGTGGACAGTGGCGAATGAGAACTTGGATATACCTCCACGTTGTATAACCTAAGTGACAATCGATCAGGATAACGCCGATTTTAGGTCAGTATCGGTTGATACTGACTTAAAATCGGCTTTTAACTGGTTGGTTGAACATCGATTTTGGTTCAGCTTTCAAATCGTGAATTATCAGACAGATTTAATTCAACATTTCTACTACAAAGTATGGAGGCAAGGATTTTGACGCAGCATAAAGTACTGTCGTTTAAATATGTAGCTAAAACGTTTCTCACTAAAGTTGCTTTGCTGTTGCAATCACCTTTAAAGTTAGCTTTTATGAACTTTGATGGGTGCTAAAAGCGAGTGTTAGTAAGTTAGGTTTTGTTACAATATTGCTTCCTGATGGTGAATGAAGTTTTCCTACACTGTGTTTCCCTGTATTTTTGGTACTAGCTCACTGCATTATTATGTTGGCCATAAAAGTCTTTATACTAGTGTATAAAGACGGCGGATGTTGATGGCGGTATTTAGTCGCAATTTAGGGCTCGAATTTTTAAGGAATATTAATAAAAAAATAATATCGAGGAGGCATATCACAAGAGCTCTTTCAGGGTTTTCTTTTCTTTGCCTCGGCAGTAGGACAGCACAGAGTAATAAAAAAAATAGTTTTGATTTTCTGGGTTGTAGAAGTCAGGTAGACAATAGCTCCTATGCTTAGGCTGGATACTGATCTAACCCAGTTGAAGAACAACAAAATGATAGCAATTAATGTAACTTTCCTGTTGGTCAATATACAGTTTTTAATATTATTTTTGTCACACCATCTCTAAAATCGAAGCGACAAAACTTTACTTTAAAGTTTTCTGTATACAATCCTTTCCTGCTACGTTTGCCAGACGATCGGTAATCAATCTTTCAATCGCCAACTTTGAAGTCTTCACTTCAAAACTTCGGATTTACACCTGTCTACCGAACTCGTCAATCAATTCCGTCAGTTGTTCTTTCAAAAGTTACATCTGGTTATTTTGAAAAGGAATACTCAAGGACGTTGCTAAAAACTAATCAATCATTAACTTTAATTGACAATTGTCAATTAGAACTTTGTTTCTCAAACTAAAACAAATGACAAGCGTGAATTTGGACACATTGTTTTTCTTTATAAGTCAGATTCGGTTCGTTCGCGTATATAGAGGTATTGATAACACGGAAACGGACTTCAGGGATAAAAATCCCTTTTGAGACAAACCGTCTATTATGTAATCGAGATCAGTTCAGCAATACAAAGGGTTAAAATGCAACAGACTCAACTACATTTACTTTCACTCTTATGAGTCTGAATTTCGTCAATTTCACAGCTATAAACGCAGTGCAACTTTCAGAACTTCTTGCGAGGTATTCCAGTTAGGGCACCCGCTTAAATGGCACCTGAGCGAATGGCTTCCTAAGCTATTCCACGACCTGCCCTATCAAAATTTTTTGCAGGTGCCCTTAGTGAATGTTTTTCATTCTCGCATTATTCCACTAGGGCACCCATGGATAATACGTACTAGTGTTGGGCCGTTGATTCTTTTAGACGTCCAAATAATTGATTAAAAATTTAGTTAGGAGCTACTTATTTATAAGAATAACATAAGTGACATTTTTGTCGAAATTTTAAAATCTTTATGTTGTTGGAGTTTAGAGTTTTCATCTCAGTAAGTAAGATTTGTATGAGAGTACTCAATGTGTGTTCTGAAAATAAATAGTCAATGATTTATTTATTTTAAATTTCGATCCTGCGTTAACCGATCCATAAAAAAACCACAGATAAAAACGTAGAAGACGAAGAAGTAGTTGGTAAACAAAAATTAGCATCTGTTGACAATTTTAAAAACAAAATGCATAGTGAACTATTTACTGTGTTCGTTAAACACTGTGAATCCTTAATTAACTGCCTGAAAACTTAAAGCAACCACTTAGTTCTCGCAAACGATACCCACAGGTGAGGTACGTATGGGCTATTTTTGTCTAGAGACCGCATACAAAAGTGAACTTTACCTTTCCATAAATAAAGGTGGTATTTTATTAGAGGTTGTAGTATAATTTTACCTACATTAACTATTGAAAAAATGTGCGTAATTTCCCTACGTTATCTAAATATTTAACATTTATTTGAAGCACCAGAAATATGAATATAAATGACTATTTTTCATGAAGCCGGGATGTGTTTATTTTTATCGCAGAAGTGTTATTATAAAATGTAAGGCTTATTTTAACTTGTTTAAGCATTATTTTCATGCCTCGATGTTTTTCAAACCTGTTTTTATTTTTGTGTATTTCTCTTGATATGGTATCGATGGAAACGTTTCGTTATCGACAATTAAGTTACATAGTCTGTTGCGATTTTTTTTCATTAGTTTTTTTGCGTTTTTTATTTCCTTTTAATTCTTTTTTCAAATTAAAGTTGAGTGAGTTTTTTATGGGTTAAAAATTCAAACTCACTTTGTTCCTACATATTGGTTCAATTTGTTCTAACAACATTGTCAAAACATCAATACAATGCCTACTAGTTCTGTATTCTGAAACTCATTATTCTACAAAAAAAAAAAAAAACTATTGAACAGTTCAAACCGGTCACCACAAATAATCAATAAACAATCGCTCATTGTTTTTGCAAGCACAGTCACAAAGCAAGATGGCGGATCCAACTGCGGGTCGCGAAACAGAAATCCATTGTTCTAACGATACGACACCGCACAAAGTTAAAATCCGCTCCAACAGTCCGATAAATGAGGTTTATTTCCACCAAGTATTTACTTTGAGCCCTCATCAAAATTTTGTTGAGAGACTTTGTCCTGTACATAGATATACTGTGTATATTTCCCGACAGCAATAATGATAATATTCCACAACTATGACACAACGCCATTTAGTCCCAAGCTAAGCAGAGCTTGTGTTATGGGTACTACACAACTAATTATGTCGGTCGGGCAGGCAGGTTGCAATGAGACTCGAGGTACAGGCACTTATTTTAATTAGAAATTACATTTTAATAAAATTATAATCTTAAACTAATATAGAGGTGACGATCGTTCGATGTTAGAATTGAAAGTGAGTTGCGAGCCGCCTTCCCGGTTCCCGGCGCTGCCGAGCTATCGTCATGTTTCATATTTCGCCTTATGCCAACTCAGCGTTAGACGTCTGTTCATTGTTTTGTGGGTTTCTGCTTAGGTTGCGGATTACTGGTTGGTATACGTAACAAACTGATAAACATACTTATATAATTCTAAATACAAACATAGATAAATTACACCCAGACACAGAACAAATGATCGTGCTCATCACACAAACATTTGTCCTGGGTGGGAATCGAACCCACGACCTCCGGCATAGCAGTCAGGGTCACTAACCACTAGACTAACAGGCAAGCAGTAACATTAGGGTCTTCAAGTCAAGAGTGAATAAGTTACTTGTAGGCAAGCGTGCTTCACCGTTGACCAAATCTCGCTTGCCAACAGACGAGATAGTGGTGAAACGCGAACCAATTTAAAAAAAAAAGTAAATAAAAAAAATCTTAGGACCAGAACATAAGTATACCTACGTACTTACAACAAGTATCAGAACAGTGTGGAATTTATAGATGCGACATAATATAATAAATCTTCAGTAAAACAATGCTTGTCTTTGTTATGCTAGATGCATAAAAAAGACAAGCATTGTAATACAGAAATCTGTTATTCTTAAAGAATGGAGTCGATTAGATATTGAAATATTGTGTGGTACATATAACTGATCATTTTGCTTCGCAATTTTCATGATATCCAAAGAGAAAGTTGTTCAATTTGACAGTCTAACACGTTCTTAAATAACAGCAAACCTCTTTCTAAATCTATTTATTGACCAAAATTTTTTTTAATGCCGTTCGACTCTTATTCATGTAAGGTTTTTTTTCCGATACAATGAAATGATCCTCACTTCATTGTATCGGAAAAAAAACCTTGAATTTTAGTCAGTACAAGTCTGACGGTTCCTATCGCTCTGCTCTGGGTGGGAGGACCCATTTGATGATTTTTAAAAAAAGAAAGTTAAAACGTTGTTACATAAAATATTTTCTCCCTCCCCGGTTGGTGATGAGAATTGAAGAAAGCAATAAATTCACTCAAACGGTTTATTAGCCAAAACACCCTGTATTGTTACCTTGATTAATTAAAATAATTATACAATATAATTTTCTGACAATGGTGAAATAACCAACATTTCTTGGTGTTAACTATTTTATACAGGTAACGCTAGCCAGTTTCAACCTTTTAAATTAAGAGCTAGGGTCATGGGGAATTGGAGATAACCGGGTACTGATTCGATGACCGCTACAAAAATAAAATGTTATCAAATATCTGAACCTTCCAATTAAAGTTACCTAAATTAAATTAAATAATGGGCGCCAGGGACTGGAAGAGTCCCGGATCCTGGAGCTGCAGATGTCCACTATTCTTCGGGATGAGGGTTGTCTACCCTATATTCCAAGATCCTTAATTTAAATTCGGTGAAGTACCGACATCAAAACCGGGTTCACCTAACACCGGTCTTATAAGAGGCGGTTTGCACAGAAACCGTCTTAAGATAATCCGTAGAAATAATTGAAAGAAAAAGGAAGTAAAAATAAAAAAAACCGTCACGCCTGCGCTATCGCTAGGCGGGGTCTGCCAGCCGCACAGTCGTCTCTGCAGGAGGCTAACGGCGTGCTCGAGGACGGGTTCCGCGTCTGGGCTTCAGACAGCACTCTGAATCCCAGCGGCGGAGCGAATCACTCGATGCTCCTGCAATCGACAATACGGAGGGCTAGGAATATAAACAAAACTAATTTGCTTTCCTCCAGGTGACCGAGCAGGGAAATCTAGCTAGTCAAAACAACAACCAATCTTTGGGGAATAGCAGGGGTTAATACTCACAGTTACGGCAGGGGAATAGCCCTTGGACTGTGGCCTCGTGTTGCTCGACTGGCTGGGCCCGCACACGAAAAGACGCAGTTTGGAATCCTGGAATAAGCGTTCAATAGATCACCAACATATTCTCTCAACTACCAGGGGAGCGCTCACTGACTAACTCCAGACCCGGTTACAACAAGATTTCTTACCTTTTAAATTAGTCGCAAGATTTCAGGCGAGCGCTTCCCAGGCTGTCTCTGAGATAAATGGCTGACCTACTGTCGCTCCTGCCGGATCTGAGGTCAGGGTTCGGGTGCCCAGCCTCAGCCATTCTCCCAGACTTCCAGCAAAACACAATTAACCGGTCCCCGTGGGGAAACACTACAACAACACAAAAACTTCACAAAAACTGTCTAAGGTCACGACCAGAAGCCGAAGCCATATTAAGCTTTAAGATCCACCTCAATTCTTTGCTCCATGATCAATATCACGCAATTTTCCATTGAACTATATGCACTTTCATGGGGAAAACACGCATATTTATAATCGGGCAAAAACACGACTTTAAGCTGTCAACATTATGGACGCAAACAAAACCACAGATTAAATATGCATCGCCTTGACGAAGTTTCTAGAAGAAAGTTTATAATGAAAAAATAAATTCATTTCCGTTAATAAATTTATTTTAATTTATTATTAATTTCGTTTGTTTTCCTTTAACTGAAAATTATTAGGAAGGTGTTAATTGATATTACTTAAAAGGTTTTCGATCATTATGTTAAAATATCGATTAATCGATAGCTGCTAACAAACTTCGCCAGGTGGCGCTTTCACTTGTCAAAACTGACGTCTGACGAAATGTCATGTGGATTGTAAACAACTCCAGATCCAAATATTATTGCGAAACTGTTTAGAAAGGTTTTAGAAAAGTGATTTATTGTTGGGAAGTGAAACTAACGATACATAGGAATGCTAAACGGATGAATGCAGGTACTTGCTACTTTGCCTATTAGAAACGCAGCCGTGAAATAATCACCTGAGCTAGGAACAAAAAAAAAACATTGTAACAACGTAATCATTTGCTTTGGCATAAACATAATGATGAGGGGGAATAAGCACTCATGAAAGTAAGATAGAATTAGGGCATAAAACATCTTTTTGCCCTGGTTCCGTGGTCTGTGATAAAATTATAGTGGAATCTACAAAATTCGATAACATTTTTCTACTTATATCTCTCAAAATGTAAAATCCTTTTAAGTTTTCGAATTTCGAATTGATTTTCGAACTTCGTTTCAAATTTTGCTTTTCTTTGCGATGGTAACTTTGGTCCGTCAGACGGCAAAGTTGAAAAATATTATTGCAGCGTCAAAAACTTAGTTGTTAGTTTAGGAGTATTTTAATGAATGTTCTGATATTATTGTGCTTCGGAAAATTTTGGAGAAATATTGAGAAAACTTCGACCATCATTTATTTTTATCGAAAAGTGTACTTATTATAAAATTATCACTATTTATTACTACTTGGACATTTTGAAGATAAATACGCAGTGTATTTACCATAGATATATTAACAAAATGCATTTATTTTAGTAATGTCTTATCTCTAAAATGCCCAATTTTGTTTTGAGTACTTATAATAACTGAACACACATAATATTTGTGACACTACGCACCTATGAATTTTATTTTTTTTCTTGAATTTTCTTTCTTTCTTCATTCTTTAAAACAAAATTCGTTTATACCTCTAATAAGTGCTCTAATAAGAATACAACAGATGCTCAGAACTTAAGGTGCTCTGAAAATAGTTGCTCACACAGGAATACCTCGAAGCTTCTTCTTCACCCAAAGAAATAAAACAAATGACAAACAAAACAAAAATGTCTACCAACATTTTATCTTTTTCAAATACTTACTAACTAGTAACTACAAGTACCATCTACAAGACTGCAAACAAATCGTAAAGTTTCCAACGTTAACAAAAGGAGATCCAAGTCCTCCACCCTCTTCATACCTACTTCAATCATTTCCTTCACTATTCTCTTGGACTTGTGAAGTTTCAAACTTACGACATCTAATTTGTACTACTTTCGCAGTTATTTGTTCTGTCTAACAATTGTAAGAGCGTCTTCGATATGTTTTATTTTTATTGTACCTTGATTTTTTCCATTCTAGAATTTCTTTATCTTGTTTAAAAATACTTTTCCTTACACCAAGAATTACCCCTTCACGGCCTATGCACACCACGTTTTTTAAACGCGCCGTCGACAAGCGATTTGGAAACGCGGCGCCTTTTTTTTCATACAGAGCAGTTTGTTGTCGCGATACAAAGTGTCAAACGCGCGTTTGCATCGCGTCTGTATCGCTACAAACGCGCGTCAACGGCGTTGCGTTTAATAAACGTGGTGTGCATAAGCTCTTATTATGCGAATTACAAACACTTGAATTCACTGACATAAACAACCAGCGGGTCTAAGGGCATTGAGAGACAATCGGAAAAAGGATTATTCTATTCTATCGTTTAAGGAATAGAGTGGATAATTGTTTAAGAACAATGTAATGTTTATCTAAAGTGGAGTTTTTAGATCATTAGAGCTAATGATTGAAATTCCCTGCCGGTGTCTTTATATTTCCAGAAAGCTACAACCTTGGGGTCTCAAAGTCACGAGTCAATAGGTGAATAGGTTATTTCTAGGCTGTGCTTCACCGTAGCCAATATCTACTATGCGAAATAGTGGTCAAACGCGAGTCTAACGCTAAATAAATAAATAAAACGGTCCGGAAATCGAACCAGCGAGACGTAGCGTGAAACCTAAACTGAGCCACTGAGATAACCATGCCACCAAAATCGAACTGTATTTATATAGGTCTGGGACCTAAATAAATAGCAGAATCTAAGTAAAAATAGATATAAGCTTTTTTTGGACAATGTCGAAAATGCCTGGAGAGCCGAGAGAGTTGTTAGGTAGTAGATACATATCTACGCATCATCTGCTTACCTAACTATGTTGGAGTCGGCTCCCAGCCGTACCGGATGCAGCTTAGTAAACATATTTTATATAGAGCGACTGACTATCTGACCTCTACAAGTCAGTTACTGAGTAATTCGGTACCATTCTTGGTAAGACAGTCTGTCAGACTTTCGAGCTTTTGTCTAACAATAATTATTGTCTCTCTAGAACTACAGCAGTCGGGACTTCTGAGGTATGGAACAAACTCGCTATGGTAGATGGTCACCCATCCGCAGACTAACCTCGGCTAGTACGATAACTGAAAAACGACCTGTAGCGGCATGGTATTTATATCTATTGCACATTAGATTATATATATACTCACTATTTCCATTAGTTATAAGGATGAATAATACCATTTCGAAATCTGCATTAAATGCACATAATTTTAAAACGATTGGTCACCTATGTTGCCATACGTTTTTTTCATACTATGATTGCTTAAACTTTGTCAAAATGATTTTTTTTCTCAATTTTTTCAATAAAGTACTAATTCAAGTTCATTTTTTTAAAAGCTGTGTAATAGCAGTGATACTATTTATTGGTCATCTATTAGCTCAGTTAATGTAAACTATTTTAACATTAAAAATTCGATGGAATTCATCAATTTATGGCCGTGGTGTGCATGAATGTAAAATAAGGTATAGAAAATTATTAAAATTCTTAAAAGTGACATATCTCGGGCACTACTTGGTATTGATTTTTTTGTATTTTTATCTGAATGGCCTTTAGTTCTACTATGACCCATTCCAAGGTTATCCATTATATACTGGACACCCTGTATGTCTTGAATAACAGTTAATTTCTTTGATGAGTGTGGTAAAACGACTTGCCTCAAAAAATCGGATATTTTTTATATATACATTTTTTTGTTTCTTATCATTTAAATGTTGCCTTCCCTGTTTTAATTAAGAAACAATTACAAAGTGGGACATAAGAATTTCCTCTTTAGAAGTTTATATTTATAAGATTTTATTTAAAGAAACAGAAATCTCATTTCAATTAGATAACATTTTTCTGCTTTTCCTCAATGATAATGATGGCATTTAGAGTATGTTAAAAAAGTTTTTATTTAATTATTTTCTTATTCGCATTAATATTATAATCACGTAGGTAAGGTTAAGGTCCGTTTTAAACGATACCTGAAATATAATACCAAAATTAATGTTATTTTATGAATACCAGTGTCATTTTGCACTTAGTACCTATTACTCGTATTAATTAATAGAAAACACGAAATTAATAATCACAAAAGCCTTAAAAACCTTTTCACTTAAATTGAGTGTATGGAAAAGTACAGAGGTATATACTTTAAGGAAGGATACTTTAGAAATACTTTCAATTTGTAAAAATCATTGCCCACTCTGGCATGCGTTTGACACACACTCAATGTCAAATTTTTGAGATGTAAAAGAGTTAGGCCACAAATGACCACTGGACGTTTACGAATTACTAGTAACTTACACATTTACCAGGAAAAATGACAAATTCTTTTGACCTGTTACTCCTGAAACAAACAAAACTTCAAGTGCGAGCAACGTCACATTAACTGATTATAACGTAGACCCCCTGTAATGTACAGCCGTAAGGGGTGCCATAACAAACATAACATAATTACAATGTACCCTCATCTAACCTCTTAGGAAGCATTGAGGGACTTTAACACATTACTAGATTTATGAGTTATGGTCAAACTTCAGTTAAACTTGTTACTCAGCACACCCACTCTATATTTCAGGCCATTTTACATAAACTAACCGCTAATACCGACCAATGTACTTACTAACATCTTTAGTATCTCCAAGAAACCGAACTTGGGGTATTTATTCAGCCGAACTTTAGTTTAGCGAACTTTTAAAGTACTTCGACTGTTCAGTTGGTGTAACAAAGGTAGTTGGCTAGAGTTGAGTCTAACAAATGGGCATCGAGCGGAATTAAATGACGGGGAAATGGGGGTCTCGGATCTCTTGTTATGCTAATATTTGGCCTCGAAAGATGACAAATTGTGATGCATTCTATGATTCTATGAAAAACCCGACGGACTCATCCGTGACGGATGTAGTCAGCAGTTGTGCCCGAATAAAAACTTCCTATCGGGTCTTACAGAGCCCTCATCTTCCCAAGGGACCACTGAAGAACTTTATCTTCATTTTTTTCTTCTTTTACTGTGTTTAAGCCTTTTGTGTTGATGCAAAACACGTGTAGACTGCCAGTTGGTAATTGTATTTTATGCTGGAAACGTCTTAAGCTCTCGATCCTGACAAATGTCAGTGCACGTCGTCATCCTTTAGTAAGATTGAGATGTGGCGCTGGTGTGGACTTTTAAACAGGTAGCGATCGAATAGTTGGAATTTGACAAGGTGCAAAGTCATTTTAGCAACGCACTAGTATAGATGGAAAAGTGGTTAAGGAAAAATAGGCAAAAACATAACACTCCTCTTTTCAGGCAGACACGAAAAAAATACAAGGCCGTTCTACTTTAGGAAAATTTCTTGTCGTGGTAAAAACCCAATTTGTTTTCGAAGAGCTAGTTTTTAGACAAGTGCGAACCCCAATCTGTCATTGTCCCAAATCTGTCCACATTGTCAAGTTACATCTAGTACGATTATAAAAGGCCTTTTATTCAATATTCATTAAAACCTTACGGCTCCATTCATCTGTTTTTCGTCCGGAAACACTAATGAATTTTAATACAGGCAAGTTTTACGACCAAACGCTGATTTACAAAGGAGAATGGAATAATCTTAGAAAGGTATCTCTGTCATTTGCCGTGACCCTGTTCATTTCTAAGGACAAAAGCGTCTTTGTTACAAAGGGGTCTTGTTAAAACTATAATATCCACGGGACCCTGACGTGGATATAATTTAAAACTGGGGAAGATTGCTTATTTAAGAATAATAGCTTTTATGTCCCTTTGCATTGTGGCTATCTTGTATATCGCAGTATCGTTGGACTGGAGGCCCGTTTAGTTGTAGACTCAAACGGAATTATGAACACTTGAAACTGCGGGAGGGAGTTGAATTACTCTTTGGAGAGTATTATTGCGTGAGGATAAGCGAAGTCCGTAATATAGGCCTTGCTATTATTAGTTTAAAAACTCCTTTTATTCGCACTTATTCACAAATGGTTCTGCCGGAATATTACACGCCTACTTGTTCATTACGTTTTTAACATGATTAAAGCATCATGCATAAATGCATCGCATTATTTTTCGTAATTACGTAACAATTAATTTTATATCCATAAACTGTAAGTATTAGTAAAACGGATACAACATGGTAGGTTTGATACCTTTTTGAAATACCAACGGATAATTTCTGAGTTATCCCATTTTTTTTGAAAAGATTGAGTGAATCAGTCCGAACGGTAATATAATTATATCATAATAAACTTTAAAACTAAACCAAAAGAATTGAGATTTGACATTCATCTAAACCATACAAAGCTTTCTGAAACCAAGGTTAAGTCAGATTAAAAGAATATTTGCTCATTCATACAATAAATAAGCAGTGAAAGTATAAAGGAGAACGCCTGACTATGCCCGCTATGCTGATTTAAAAAAATGAACGTAAAGCCTCTGTTTTTGTATTCTGCGCACCGTCCATCATTTCAGTTCAAGATATTTCTATTATCTACAATCCATTTCCATTTGAATGTGTTGATCGATAAGTGCTGTTGTGATAAATGACCCCCAAGGTCATTTAGTTCTGTTGTGATAAATGTACTTGACCTTGAGTTGATATTTCACTTCTCAACGTAACTACATAGTTACAAACGTAATTTGGTAACAATTGAAGCTATCAAATTTTTCGAGGTATCAAAAATCATCAAATGATGTCTTCCCACCCAGGGCAGGACTTTTATTTGTAAAAGCCACATTATTATGTGGGTGTAATTCAGACATTAACTAGTATGTTAATTAACTCTTAACAACTCGTTTTAACCGTTAGGCTCTGTTACGGAACACAATATGGTAAATTGTAGTATAGTGGAGAAGTTTCAACGTTTTTCATTTTTTAATGATTATATTTAGATTATAAATATAAGAAATATTCTTTTATCAAAAATCTTTTGGAGCTAAAGGTGAGGTATTCCAGTTAGGGCACCCGCTAAAATGGCACCTGAGCGAATGGCTCCTAAGCTATTCCACGAACGGCACCTATCAATTTTTTTTGCAGGTGCCCTTAGTGGAATAGTTTTTCATGTAGCATTTTATTCCACTTAGGGCACCCACGGATCGTACTAGAGCTGGGACTTTAAATTTTCTTGATGACACGTTAAGAGTAACCAACAAATGTACTAGGCATGCATCAATTCAAGGTATTACTTCAGGGCCGCGGTAACCTCTGAAGGTATTCTGGTGACCACGCCAGGAAACTGGTCCTGTTGGGTTCACTCTGTTTGCTTGACAGCTACTTGAGGCACAAGTGAAACAAAACGCGTTACGGCGTCCTCGCCTACCGCCTGACGCAGGTCCTCACAGGACATGGATGTTTCGGGAGGTACCTGTGAGGGGTAAGGAAGGCGGTAACGCCTGGGTGTCACCACTGCGAGGATTTCCTGGAGGAAACGGTGAACCATACGGTGCAGGTCTGACCCTTATGGGTAGAGCACCGCCGTGTCCTAACGATGGCGATAGGGGGTGACCTCTCGCGCCCAGCATTGGTCGAAGTTATGCTGCGGGGCGAGACGGAGTGGGAAACGGTCGCCTCCTTCTGCGAAGCAGTCATGCTCGCGCAAGAGGAGAAGCGAAGCGTTAGAGAGAGGACTGCGTCCACCTCACGCCTTGCCGTAGTGGTAGATGCCCACGGTGACGAACGACGCAGGACGTTTTCCGGCCACCGTTGAAGTGACATGCGGGCGACGAGTAATGGGCGACTCGCACTATCATGACCATGATTGAATTCTTCTGTGTTCGGTGAGGACTTGCGTCAGACGGTAGGTAAGGACGCTGTGGCGCCTCTCAAGCCACTCCTCAAAGAGAGGTCTTACCGCCGCAATCGCAGCGTGGGCAAACCTCTGTTGCGACAGTCATTCCCTCCATATCACCATTAGGTTGCACCTCCACACGCCACTGAGACGTGCTGGAGGGCTTTCGCCGCTAAATCCCAAGGAGCGGGCCACATAGAAAAAACGTAAGACGAGAATACGTCACTTACGTGCGAAAATGTATGTCAGTCGCGCCCGCGCCCCTTCTCCTCTGTGTGTTTTATCTCGCGACGCTTCTATACATTTTGTAAGAAAGAGACGCCGAACTAGACGAGACATTATGTCTCCGCCCCGGCTGCGTCTTACGTCTTTTCTAAGGGGCCCAAACCCAAGATCGCAATCCGACAAGGTTTGCTGTTTCACCGGAAATCGTGCGGTATCCCCGGATCATCCGGATAGCAATGACCTTCTGGCAAGCTTTGACGATTGCTTCCGCATGCACAGAGCCCACAATGGGGCCTCAAACAGTGCCCTGATGGACCGCATAACTCTAGCGTGCAGCCTCCAGTAGAAGGTGATTGTTTTTTCCACCAAAGTTGGGTAAGAGCCGCTTGAAGATGGCCTCAGCCCGATCCAGCTTAGGAAGATATAAACGATCTAATAATCACATGACAAGTTAATTTATAGTTTGTATAAGAGAAGGAAAAACTAAGTAGATTTTTTCCAAACTTTGTAAAAGTTAACGGATACGTCATCACACATAAATACAAAACATAATTATCAGTCTGATAACTACTTACTTACGCGCTCTCTGTTACCGAATATCTACATATATTATGTCCTACTTTGAATTTATGCGAGCCTAGTAAATTTCACGTAAATTCACCAAAAATACGTTTTAGTATTTGACGACAGACGAACACCTTCTCCATGATCCTGTTCTCCTAGTATGTATGTATTTACTTTTCAGAGCACACATTGAGTACTCTCATACAAATCTTACTAACTGAGATAAAAACTCTAACTCCCAACAACATGAAGATTTTTAACTTTGACAAAAATGTCACTTATGTTACTCCTTAAAAATAAGTAAGCTCCTAACTAGTTTTAATCAATTATTTTGACGTACTAAAAAAATACACGTCCCAACACTAGTACGTATTAATCCGTGGGTGCCCTAAGTGGAATAAAATGCTACATGAAAAACTATTCCACTAAGGGCACCTGCAAAAAATTTTGATAGGTGCCGTTCGTGGAATAGCTTAGGAGCCATTCGCTCAGGTGCCATTTAAGCGGGTGCCCTAACTGGAATACCTCCTAAAGGTAAGTAGACTGCAGGCTGTTCATAAATTAAATCACTATTGTCAGTACCACATTTTTTTTATATTCAATTGAATTGACGACACGTTTGGCTTAGTGGCTGAGCAATCGGACTGCTGCGCTGTGTGTCGCGGGTTCGATCCCCGCACGTAACAAATATTTGTGTGATCTGCAAGTAGTTGTTCCGGGTCTGGGGTTTGTGTATGTGTGATGAAAACACACAAACACCCAGACCCGTTTTGTAAACGCACCCACTATAAAGGAGAAATTCCTAGTGAGGGGCAACGTTTTAAAAAAAATAAATGACATTTTGTATCGGTAAAGCAGATTAAAAATAAATCAGTTTTTTTAATACCATCATTTTAACTCAATTTGGGATATTATCTGTTGATAAAAAAACTGATTTTCCAAGCTTCTGATATTTCTACACTCACTGTTGCAAGCGCCATCATAACGGATAGCGCTTGCAACTGTTTATATATCAAAAACTCAAACCAAATAATAAACACGTGAAAAATTCAAAAAAGCTTTTTAAATTCTAATGACAGACTTAACATAAACATTTTTAAATTAATACATGTAAAACATGAGGCTAAAACAAAAGATCTTAATTTAACGAAAATATACCTACATTAATATTACTCTAGTTAATAAAAATAAAAAAATGGTATTCAAATAATATACTGTTTCGTCTCGTCTTTGATTTGAAAACATTCGTGAAGGAACTCCGGCAGTAAATCAACGTGTAATGGGAATTTTCGGCTGATCAAAGTGCCTCGAAAAACCCTTAAAATGTAGCCAATTTGTTTCTTTTGCTTGGATTCATTTACCTTTTTTGCGTATATGTTTTATACAAATACCTACTCACTTCGATACCTACTTTCACGGGGATGAAGCAGCAGGCAGAAATTAGTAATTTATAAACGAGATAAGCGACTAAAGAATTCGATTTAATTTTTTTTTTGTTTCGGATCTCATTATATTATCGCTTAACACATAACTATTCTGTTTTTATATAAAAAGATAATTGAATTAATAACATATTTTTTTATTCTGACTGTTGTTTATTATGTTGGTCATCATGTGTTGGAGATAATCTTCTAATCCGTGAGGTTGAGTTGACGTTAAGTTGGTGAAAAGGCGAGGAAAAGTTGCACTTAGAATCCCCATTGTTGGGTTCTGTAAGAATAAAATATACAGCGGCTGTCTTCTTAGGATACCAGGGCAAAGGTCATTCGTGGTATTTGACAGAATAATGAATGAAAACCTGGTGAAGTACAAAATTCGTCTCTTTTGACAAACTTACATTATTTTAAGCAGTATTTTATGTAATATCGTAGGAATTACGTTTCCAAATAGGTATAAGCTTTTACTTTAGTGCAATAAAACTTCACGACCTCGAGATCAGGTGTTCCTCTTTTACAATTGCCTGTTGTTGTTTTACGATTTTCAAAAGCAGTTGCTACCTTTGAAAAATAAACGCGAACTTTTCACAAAACATTCTTTATTATCACAAAACGCCTTTCTTTTGTTTACTCCATAAAGAATGTCCAAACTTTTTCTATTTCCAAAGTGTTTGGACCTTTTTTTGATAAATCACTTTCTACGATACAATTTTTCTCAATAACGTGTAGTGTTCATATTTGAGAGTGCCTGTATTCTCCTAAGTCAGTGTCAGTGTTAATAAAAAAAGGAATATACGGGAGTAAAGCCGGGGGCCGAATCAAGTCGGCAGTAGGCAACGCAACTCGACACCAAATGTAATCCTCTTAGCCTAATATGGGATGGAGGAAGCCTTTTTATATAAGAAGATATATGACGTACAATATACGGTATATTAGTGCAGTGTGTAGGTTCGTGTGCTGTGATCCATCAAGTATAAACAGCTGTATTTTACTCCAGTTTTGAGCCAGGTCTTAAGAGTATCTTCTTAGAAATAGGTTATAACGAGTTTGTCGTCTCATCCGTAGTTACAAAGTTACCCTTTCTTTGGTGTAATGAAAATGGCACATTAATTTGCCGTCTAAGCCCTAGTATTTGTTTAAAAAACCAATTTGAAAAAATGTCGACCCGTGTAGAAAGTTTTTTCAACGGAGTTTTTTGCTTCGGTATTGGTTGTGTTCACAATATTCAGGCCGTGTTAGTTTGCGATATATGTGTGGACATACATAGCTGTGTAGATTGTACAGTCTCTCCAATAACGAATAGCTAACATTTGGTAAACCGGTAACCAATAGTTTGCTTGTTTGTCGCGGGTAACTAGCAAACAGGAATGTGTGACAAACACGCTAATACCGATATACTGTGATCATCAATCGGGATTCTGTTATGAAAATAATATCTTCTGTCGACTTATAATAATAATAATATTCCACAACTATCACACAACGCCATCTAGTCCCAAGCTAAGAAGAGCTTGTGTTATGTATACTATACAACTGATAAACATACTTATATATTTCTAAATACATACATATTACAGATAAATTACACCCAGACACAGAACAAATGGTCGTGCTCATAACACAAACATGTTTGTCCTGGGTGGGAATCGAGCCCACGAACCCCGGCATAGCATTCAGGGTCACTAACCACTAGACCAACAGGCCAGTCAAAGAACGAAACTTAGTAATCCGATCTGCATTTGCGGAAAATGTATACTCGTTGTGGTTGACATAATATCGTCTTTCCTTTTGTGACCCGATTGGGGGATATTTTCAATATTCTCTTTGTTTCCTTATTATTCTTCTGATCAACATCTCGCTGCTGCGAATTGTGAATTCGTTTTTGTTTAACTATAATAATATGTTCAACTTAGTCATCTGAGGTGCTAGCACGAGTGAATGACGTAAACGTGGAATACTTCGATTTTCAAATTGTTATAACTCGTTTTCTATAAAGGCAAGTGCCTATGGACGCTTTTACCCATGGACACCGTTAATTCTGAGGAAAACAACACGGAAAAAAAAGATAGCGATAAATGTCAAATCTGTCAGCCATAGACAAATGCTTACGTGTTCAAATTAGAATTTTAGGGTTGCCCCCATAAATTCACAGTGTCCATAGGCACAGCTCTTGCCCCTACAACAAATGACTGACTGCTTGTTTTTCAAAATTTTAGGAAAAAAAATATAAAATAAAATATTTTTCATACTGGGGCTCAATCCATTTCTCATTTTGTATGAAAAACCATTTTTTTTTGCGTATTTCCTAACGTCTTAGAACAAACATTGTTCAGTAGCATGTGCTGAGTTACCCCACGAGAGGTTTTGCGCTTTTAACGTTACACGTTGTATACCTTTATGCTACAATATATAAATATATTGGAAAAAAATGTGCAATTTTACTTTACTTTTATGGTACCTACACTTTCGTGCTAGCGTCTTTTGTGGAGTACAGGGTTGATAGTGTCTCGATTTGATTCGATTTATTATTTTCATCCGATCACCGTTTCTAGCCTCACACTTTAGGTTTTTACCCGGAACCTACATTTTTCTTTTCACCGCTAAACGTTTATCGTGACGTCAATTACTATCAGAGGATTCTTTTTCATTTTTTTTTTTTAAGAGCCTATCTTGTATCCCACTGTTGGGCAAAGGCCTCCCCTTTCTCCTTCCAAACATCTCTATTTTGGGCAATTTCTGGCCTTGCCTGCCCCGCGAACATGATCAGATCGTCACACCACCTCCGCCGCGGTCGACCTCGACGGCGTTGTCCTCCCTCAGGCGTCCAGTGAGTGACGATGTTTGCCCACCTCTCCGGGCGCATACGCTCAACGTGGCCTGCCCAATCCCACTTCAGCTTGGCTGTTTTTGCTCCTACATCAGCTACTTTGGTAATGGAGCGCAGGGTGGTGTTTCTGATTCGATCCGTTCGCTTTGCACCTAAGTCTTACATTTTTTTCCGTAGTCTAGAATAAGCGTAGTCTATTAGTAACTCAGTAGCAAAAACAATCCCGATTTTTATCCTTATTCAGGAACGAAACTATTTTGATTTTTATCTCTACCAAGATAAAGTTTTAAGTCCGACGCAGGTGTTACCAACGTAGTTCATTCCGCATTTAACACCAAGTTCCAAGTCTCCGATAGAAATAATTTCTCCTCGCTCGATCTATTCACTTTCCGGTTAGTTCCTGCACCCCGCAGGTGGCGCTATCTATCGTCGTCAGATATTACTTAAGTTTAAGATTTATTACTTGAGTGGATTTCGTTACGGTTTCTTCGCTGAGAAGCATGATAAATTGAACTGGATCAAACGCTTGAAGGATTATTGAATGATTATCGGGAAGATAATATTTAGATTTATTATTAGAATCTCGAGTAAAAAGCTTTTACCTTTGGTATTTATGAAAATAGATGAAAAGATAAGAAAACTCTTTTCATTCTGGTACCTACCCTTTTAGTATTTGAATGATAAAAGACATTTTTTGTGGAGTTTTCCTTAAGGGTAAGGTCGAAGTAACACCTTGCTTTTGCTAAATGTTACCTTTAAGCCGCCCATAAAAGGGCTGCTTGAACAGATTTAGTGAGCAACATACACAGATTTCCCCAGTGAAAGCAGTTAATAGTATCTACTTAAAGCGGTCCGTGTATGGCAGGCCTAAGTCTTTATAAGTTTGGGTCGTGGAACTGTCATAACTAGTAACCGTTACAGCAAAGGGTTATTGAAGAAACATCGTGGACTTTAGTCAATATTAATCTGACAGTCCATTCCACCCCAACCCCAAAAAATGCTCTTATAAGTTTTACCACAACACTTGATTTATTTATTTTTTTGCTCTCCTCTCGTCTTCTCCTGTTTCTACTTAGTCAGTTACACTATGGCTTACGGTGCTGAGACATGGAGACTATACCGAATACGAATTGCACAAAGGGCAATAGCAAATGCACCGCTCGGCATTGCCGTAAACCCATTTCATCGTCGGAGGAAAGTCTCAGACGTTGGTGACAGGCCATCGCCTCAACTGGAAGTCGACAGGAAATCTGGTTAGAGGCGAAGATGGCAGATACCGAAGGGTGGCCAAGATCCCGCCAAAGACATCAGGGCAGTCCTAAGACGCGTTTGGTCGAGTTGTACCAGGGACGGAGTCTCATCAGGATATCACGGCCCTGGAATTCAAAAGGTATGTCATAGAACTGGGCAGTTTTTACCTACTAAGAGTATGACAGGGCTTCTCGCTCCACACAGCGCGGAAGGAATCTTTTTTTTTTGGTGTTTGACAACACCAAAAAAAAAAGATAAAATCTAGTAATAGTGACAAATTCTTTGCCGATAATAGGAATACAATAATAGAAAGTCGTCTTTCATATCAATCTGTCAGAGAAAGAAAATGAGTCTACCAATTTGTCAGTTAATGGCGAAATTGTCTACATTGATCTGATTCGGTCCACCGTTCGTAATGGGTATCCTTGATCTTACAAATTGCCAATTATGTTTACACGATTGTAATGAAACCCTTTGGCCTTCTATCTTTTTGTAATCGAAATGTCCAATTTTGTTTTGAATCGATTGAAGCGCCGTTTGCTATGTGGTATTTGTATCTGTGTGTCTCTTTTTAATTAATTTCTTTGGGGATATAATATATAGGGTTTTTTTTTAGCAGGTAAAATCATTAAATGACTCCTCCTACCCAGGGTAGGGCAGGAGAGACTGTCATACTTGTACTGACTAAATCCAAGGTTTCCTTCAATAGCCGTTTACGTTCCGGAGCCACGGATACCTGATAGTCCCGTGACTCCGGCAAGCTTTGCCCCTCTAAGGGCCGTTAGATAAGCCTATTTTGCCACACTGCAGTTCAAAGGGTTTCCTTAATAGCTTTTTTTGGAAACATTTGTACATCCTATCATCCCTTTTTGAGTTTGCCATGTACTTTGGCGAATAGTCTGTTTAATGTTTTAGTAGGTGAAAATACTTTTGGAACTATACTTAATAATGAAATGTTCCTAGAATTAGAATACAGGCTTCCTCTCCTTGGCCACCATGGTATGGTGGATGTCACATATTATCTTCTTTGATTTTTGGTTCCAAATTATTTTGATTGTCTACTATTATTTCAGAACTAGCTTGAAGCCTACGGCCTGCGACTTCGCTCGCGTGATGTTTTGGACTCCAACCCAACGCGTCCCATATCACCGCCTACACGCGTTATTGCTTTTTCCATCTTGCTTGACCTAAAATTGTCCATAAGTACACACATCCTATTAATATTTTTTTTTAAATTGGAGTATTAGTCTGGACAAAACCCCAAACTTACAAATATACCGTTTTGTAATATAAATATAGCCCTAGAAAGATAGTCTGCGTAAAATTTACGCATGCATTTTCGAAATATGGCTCTGTCTTTCTAAATAGCGCGAATCAATAGCTGTGCGTTTAGGACATCTCATTAGTCACTGGGAGCTACCGTATGGTCCATGTGTCATTATGGTAAGTGTAACCGATTTTGAAATATAGCGACCATATGCGTCAAAATTACGCATGATTATCTTTAATGTGACTTTTATGATTTTGACTTGTATGTTCTTTTTGTTTATTTTTTATCTTATTATAACTGTATTTCATTACTTACATTATCAGTTCCCTTTTACAGATATTGAAGTAAAAATATAACATAATGGGGAGTAGAAACTTGGACGAAGACCATAACCTGGCCAGTCTTATACAAAGAATACAACGAGCTTCTCTATGAGGACACCAACTGTGACGCCGCGGACCATGAAAGTAAAACTGAAGTGCAGAGCGATACAGAAGATGTTTCTATAGATGAATAACAAGAAAGAAACAGCTTCCTTTACGCTTTGAAAATGAGACAAGAGCAAATTGCGTCCTGTAAAACCAATATGTCGTAAGCCTAACTTTTAATGTTCCAACAGCTTTTTGTTACAGATTTTTTTCTACCAATATATGTTTCTAATATGTATAAGATATTCCAATTTTTGATTGTGCTAAAAAAAAGGTGATTTTTCATAGAAAAAAAATAAAACGACTACAAGTGTTAAAAAATGATCATTTACGGCAGAAGATGACGTTTTTTTTATTTAATAAATAAAACATTTAAATAAAATATTACAGTCTTAAAATAATTAATAATGTGTAAATATTATACCATCCGATTTTATTGAAATAAATTAATAAACCTCAACCTACAGCCAATTAAACACATTGCGTAAATTTTTACGCCATAACTATTTCCCCTTTTCCGTATTAACCATATGATTATCTTTCTAGGGATAGAATCAACAGACTATTTACAAAACTCCTATCCAAACGTAACCCTACGTAACTTTCAATAACCCAAAAATGGAGCTATAATGGCGTGTTCTAATAGCGGAAATAAACCTTCAGGCTCTTTAACACGATTAGTTTAGTATCCACCAGTGAATATCGGTTGAATCTTCCACAATGTCGACCGATTCAATACAAATTGTCAATGCCAAACTTTCTTAACCCCCAAACAGGCCAAATTGAGGAACCCGAACGCGTAAGAAGACGAATCGAAGGTCTTATTCACTTCATATTGGCCTCGGAAACCAACAATGCGTTAGTTAGACCCCTTGGCCTATGAGGGATTCGGATATCGACCGCTGTCTCCTGTGCTGTGTCTATGAAAAATTGTTTTGGTGTAGGGTTGAAATATTTCTTTCAGAGATTTTTTTGCAGCTTTGTATTTTCTTTCCTTATCTTCAAAAATAAACCTTGCCGGTACCCTTGTACTAGAAACTTATCTTGGCTGGTGTGAAGAATTGAACCCGTTATCTATACTAATATTATAAAGAGGTAATTTTGTTTGTTTGTATGTAATGGGTAATCTCCGAAGTTGTTAATGAACCGATTTTGAAAATTGGCTTCACTGTTAGAAATAAAGCAACACATCATCCTGGAGTGGCCATAGGTATAAATTATAAGGATTTATCATGCATATTAGTTGAACTATCTTAAGTTTTGTTTAGCCGGGCGGAAAAAAAATTGGTCATTAAAACAGAGTTCTTAGCATGCGCGGCTTACCAGTTGTTTATAATTGGCAAACAATGTATGGCCAAAAAATGTCCGTTTTGAATATTCTACAATAAAGCATATTTCTATCTATCTTTTATGTTTTTAGTAATATAGTACTTTTATGAGTTAAAAAAGTATTTTTTCGACGTTAACCTTTGGACGAGTTTTTTTAATGAACAAAATATTAAACTTATCGGAAAAAAATATTATGCTGGATCTCAAAAACATCAAGAGATACGAATTGATTGGCCGAAAACAGTCTGTCAATTGGTAATTAGTTCGAAGATAATAAAAATTTACTACACGCAAATTCCGCCGTCCTTCACGAACCACATTAATACTTTTTTGGACGGTTTTTTAATCAACAAATACTGAAACCCTTATCGAACAAAAAATATTATTATGATCACCAAACATCAATAGTAACTATTTGCCCAAATAGTATGGTCAATTGGCTTTAAATAGTTTCGAAGATAAAATTTTTAATAAATTACAAAATCGCAAAAATGCCCCGCCGTCCATGCAGCGAACCGCATTAGAACATGCTTTGTACGGATTTTTTTTTTTACCTATGGATGGCGGGTTTGTGCAATTTACTGTTGATCTTGTTTTAGGTGTAAAATCTCAAATGAGTTCCTCCCGCTGACTGTCAGACTCTTTACTGACTAAATCCACCCGTGGTTCCTTCGGATGGGCCCCTTTACGTTCCGGGGCCACGGTATCCTGGATTAAGAAAAAACCCGCGACCCCAGCAGGCATTTGGCGCGAAACACGACGCGCCACCGACCCGGGCTTGGTCCTTGGTCGGACGGCGAGCTACACATCACTCACCGTCCGCAAACCCGCTCCGCCGCTGTGCCCTTCAGCTGATCAGAGGGACACGCGTTGGAGCGTCCACACGACAGGCTATTCGCATACGGGCAAAGAAAGATCCCTTAGGAAGAGTTTTTGCCCGCATCCCAGGGTGCACCGGCCCGAAAAACTGGTCTTCCCCCCGGACGTATCCGAGAGGGAACTCCAGTCCACGGGCGCACGTGGAGGTTGTCGGAGTTGTTGGAGGTTTCCTGTCTTAGCACCCCTACGTGTTCGTCTTTAAAATTGTTTTGGTTGTTCGGTTTCTTAAAACACAAATACTACCGCGTTCTCATTCTTTGAATTCGAAGCTGTGGTATTTATGTTTTTGGGATATCGGACAGTTTCAGCGATTGTTTATCATGCCTAAAAGGAAATCACAACTTTCCCGACAGAAATCCCAGACCAAAGCAACTCGAGTACGCCGTATGGAAGAGTCTGCTCTTGAAAATCATCAGCGCCTCTCGAGGAATAGAGATGTATTTCGCAAGGCACCGCGCTGGGGGGACTTTAGCTCGAGCGACCACAGCGGCTTGCCAACCAAAGCTGGAGAAACATCGCCCACTAGGCTTAAAGTATGCCGCGTCTCACTTGATTTAAGGCAGCAGCTTCCTGCACAAGGGATAGGGAGTCTACCGCAAGCGCTCGCAGATGCTCGCTTAGCCAAAGCTCGAGGGGCACGCCGCCATCGCGCTGTAAGACCCCCTCTTTGAAGAGAACGCTGAGAAAGCGGTCTCCTCCTTTTGCTTGAAAGCAGTCATGCTTGCGAATGAGGAGGCGGAACGCGTGAGAGAGAGGGAGAGAGAGGACAGCGTCCTACCTTCCCGCCAGCCCGGGTAGACGGTGGGCGTCTTTACACGCGTCGCCGTTGGTCGCCTGGATTTCGGGGACAATCATCGGCATGCGGGCGGCGAGTAAAGGCTACTGTCCAACCCGCGACCAGCCCAGGATCGGATGTCGCGTGTGTATTGTTCTACGCGCGCCTCAAACGATTGTAAGCATAATGGACGGGCCCCACTATAGAGGGCCATAGCAGCAGAGGCCGGTGGTTACGGGATATACGTATACCATAAGAGGACCAACCGATCCACCGCAGTGTTCGAATCCATTCAGTTATTTAACGCATCATGTCTCCGCAACAGGGATATACTACGCGCTGATTGCTCGCAGTGGCTTCGCTAACCGACCAGTTGAGAAAGATCGCAGGCCCGTGCTCGGGACTTCTAGCGTTTGAACCAGAGCCAACAACGCCTACAACAGAAAGTCAGCGGGCGGTTACTGTCAGTCATGCCTAAAAAAACAAAAATCCTCCTTTTGGCAGTCACGAAATTAAATCATAGCACAGCCAGGAGCAATCAGTACTAACGAATACAACTCATAATTTCATCACAAGTAAATCGTTTCCGCCAACGAAGTGGGCAGGTCGGCTCGTATGTATATGATTCTTTTTTGGCTGGGTCCCCGTCCAAACGTCTCACAAAGGGTACGTTTATTTGTCATGTTAGCAGGGGTTAGGGAAGTTTACCGGACTTCCATCACCCCCAAACAGGCCAATATTGAGGAACCCGAACGCGTGTAAAGAACGGACGAATCGAAGTTCCTCCACTTCATTCTGCCTCGGAAAACCAACACTGCGTTCGTTAGACACCTTGGACTATGAGGGCTTCGGATATCGACCGCTGTCTCCTTTGTTATGTCTATGACAAATGGTTGGGTGTGGGTGCAATATTTTTTCGAGATTTTTTGCAGGTTTTGTATTTTCTTTCTTTATCTTCAAAAAAAACCGTTGCCGTACTAGGAATTTCTCCTGTGTGAATTGAACCCGTTACTATGTATATGTTTTGGCTGGCCGTCAAACATCTAACAAAGGGAGTATAGTTTGTTTTACATTTTCCAAACAGGGTTATGAAAGTCCGATAGGCAGTCGAAATAATGTCTTTAGGATTTTATAAACGATTTCAACGAGGGCAAAGCCGCTTGCATAACCTAATTATTCCTATTTATAAGAAGAAAGTGAGGGTTTCAACTATTTGCAGCTATACATATAGAATATATATTTTTTTTATTATTTATTCATAAAGTATGACATGATATACATTAAAAAATAATTATTTTCCGCCAAACTGCAATACAGTTTGTCAGCTGTGTTTTCTTGAATGCGTACATACACTCTTTGAATAAAAAAAAATAAACAATAGGTACCTACCTACACAAGGAAATACTCGAAATGTTGATTGGTATACGGGTTCCAGCGAAAATTTACATACTTTAAATTAATATTCTATAAACGAGTCGAGTAGTACGTACACCAACAACTGTTACAGAACTGTTCTACAGTAGGTATTGCTAATTCTTTTTTTTTTTTTTTTCACCCCGGGCAGGGCGGGAGGTACTGTCAGCCTTGTACTGACTAAAATCCACGGTGTTCTTCAATAGCCCTTTATGTTCCGGGGTCACAGTGATGGAAATAAGTCCCGCGACCCCGGCAGGCTTTAGCCCTCTGTGGGGGGGGCCCGTCATTTGCTGAAAGCTCTTCACGACGCGCCGTCGACCCGGGAGGTATTGCTAATTCTATGGTAAAATCAAAGTAATACTATTTTAGAACGGATAAAAATCATCAAAAAAATTGCAAAAAGATTGTACAAGACTCTTTCTGTATGACCTCATAATATAAGAAATCCGGGTGTAACGAGTTTTTATTTTTAGATTCTCTCATTTTTAATATTGTTGGATAAAAAAGGTTCTACGAAATAGATTTAGGGACTGACCATACTTATTGACGCGGGACTGACTTGAGTTTGATATAAAAAGCTTTATGGGTCCAGGATATTAATGGAATAGCTGTTGCCTGCGACCCCGTGTGTGGAAATTTATCCCACAGGGAAGTGAAACTGTGATAAATAATATCCTAATCTAGGTTATAATCTGTCTGAGCTACCAATTTATACATAAATCTGTTTCTTGTTTTAAAGTGTGAAAGAGTAGAAAAACATCCTCCCGTTTCCATAAACTTTCGTAAAGATTAAAAAGTAGAATCGGAATGTTGATGGGGCTGCACCATTGATACCGTGCAACTGGTATGGTCTAACCGAACAATGACACACTATACACTATTATGTTGCTATTTGCTACTAAAAACAAAAATATTAAAGTGAAAAAAAACGATATCATTCAATTTGTTCAGATTCAGATAACGCAATTAGATACTGCGGCCAACCAAATACGATGAATCTTGTGAAACGAAAACGACCCAAGTTAATTCCGCGTGAATAAATGTAATTCCTACTTCCTGCCTAATTCCTACCGCACTAGGTTCCTGATTTTATAATTAATTCCAATCAAAATCGAACCAATGCAATGCACCAAATTGGCATTGCTTGAACTGAATTACAGAGAACAGCATTGGGGGTCTAAATGCGCTCAGAGTGATATATTGCTAGCTCGAAGCTTACACATAGAACCTAATACATTACCTAGACCTAATTTAGGTTTCTCTAGCTAATAAAATTACGTGCCAACTGCTAAAGTGTAATGTTAACTTATTTTAAAACTTGATTGTACTGCCTTCTTTAACCCGTTACAGGGATTGGGTTATCTTTTATTTTTTATAACAACAGCAGCCAACTGCTAAAGTGTTCTTACCTTATTTTAAAACTAGATTGAACTGCATTCTTCGTTTACGGTCCAGGATTTAAATAAACCCGTTTCAGGGACAGGGTTATCTTTCAACATTTGTAACAACAGGGTTAAGCGAGCTCACAAAATAGCAAATATACACATACAGCGATAAACACAGTACTTTACATTGTATTTCAACATATCGTTTGTCGATATATTATGTTATAAGTAGTATAAGAACTTAGTCCGAAAAACTGCACCAAATTGGATTTTTAATTATTATTTTGCTGTGTTTTTATTGTCAGTTTTTTTTTTTTGAAAATAAGAAAGTTGTCCAATTCAGCCAATGGGGATCTTCCCAAATAATTATCCTAAACCTCTGATTTCACAAGATTGTACTTCAATACAAGTTGCTAACCGTTGAAATGAAGTTGTGTTATTATAAGTACTCTGTTAACCCTCAGATTTTTTTAAACACTATTTTTTTTCCTGTATCGTGGGTGCGTTTACAAACATAGAGAAACTCACATGCACAAACACCCAGACTCGGAACAACTACTTGCAGATCATAGAAATATTTGTTCCTTGTGGGGATCGAAACCACGACACACTGCATAGCAGTCGAATGCTCAGACACTGCACCAAACGTCAATAAATTACGGTGGTCAACCTTGCAATCTTAGAAGAAAATAGAGCCTTTATAACAGAATTCTCAATACTATCAAGTCGTGTGAAACACGAGCGGGTCCCTATACTATCATACATATTCTATTAATCTGATCTTAGAAACAGCCAACTTCGGAATGTTCTGAATATGCTATAACTTGCTAAGACCGTACATCAATGGTCCGATAACATAATACTGTTCGAGTATAGCTACACGACTAATGCATTACGTACTTCGTACTATGAAGCCGTACAATTCTTGTTGTAGGTGTTTATACGTACATTAGTACGAGTAATCCCTAATAGGATTATTTCAAACAGGAATGAAGGTCGTTTGTTGTAATTAGCGTATTTTTTAAACGATTTATCTTGGTCGGTTAGTCGCTAATTCAAAAGGGGAGTAAATATGATTAACTGGTTTTGTCCCCGTTTTGCGAAAAAATCCCTGTGCAAGTTAAGTAAAATTGGTCTCCATTTCTGCGAAGGTTTACTTAGGTATATAGATATTTAGATAATGATGTAAGCAGGGTTGGGCAGTATTTGAATTACTTGTAATTAAAATACGTAATTGAAATACAAATACGTATTTTGTATTTGTATTTCAAATACTTCCTTAAAATGTAATTTGTAATTTGTATTTCAAATACCTGACGACGAAGTATTTTGTAATTAGTATTTCAAATACATGCAGCTCCAAAATACTTTTTAACAAAATACATTTAAACTTATTTTACCGTCACTGCACTCTCTGCTATGATGGTAAAGCAGCTAATTAAGCTTGGCAACACTGCACCTGTTATGTACTGGAGTCAACACATCAAGCCTCCTACCACAATCTGTCAAATTTCTTCAACGGCAGATTTTGAACCTTGTTCAAAGGCGACCCAGCCTATGGTTTCCATAATAAAAAATAGAATAGAATAGAACCTTGTTCAAAGATTTTAAGGTAATTTTTTATTTATAAAATTTGACAGGTTCGGGCAGGCTGACCTATGGCGTCTTTACACTGTACGCTATGACTGTAGGTCAAACCTGGCTAAAAAAAACGCAAAAAAAACATAACGTCGAATTGTGAACGTTATTGGAAATTCTTATCCTCTAATTTGCAGCAGTTCAGCCCATAAATAATCTAGACCAAGAATATTTATTTTGTAATTTGTATTTTGTATTTCAATTAAAAATATCTAAAATACTGTATTTAGTATTTTATATTTTAATTACTTATGATACTGTATTTTGTAATTTGTATTTCAATTAAAGCAAAGCATGTATTTTGCCCAGCCCTGGATGTAAGCATCATTATCATCATCATAATCATTCCTACTGCTGTTGGACTAAAACTTCTTCAACAGCATTATGTTCAACTAAATTCTCGGTTGTTCTCCAGCTGCTACCAGCCATTCTGCTAAGATGCTTTACGCTAAAAATGGCTAAATAATACCAACCACATAGGTAGATCTTCAGCTGTAAGGTAAAGCTGGGATTGTCGAGGTTGGTATGGGGATAACCATATTCTATTGTAGCCGTTGGTCCAGGCTCTCAGATGTAGATCTTTGACAGTCAGTACTGTTAGTCAGAAGCTCGAAAGTCTGCAACAGTCTGACCAATGGGTATCCTATTATTCAGTTACTGGGTTGTGGTGGTCAAGTAGGGAGTCACTCTATGTAAAATAATGATGTTCAACTGTATTTGGATGGACTGGAATCCGGCCCAAACATTGTTGGGAAAGGTTTCGCGTATGTTGATTTATCGCCAAACGAAACAAAGCTCAATGGTGCTAGCAATAAAGTGCTGGTAGTCCATTCTATCAACCCTATTTTATTTCTGCATAAAAACCTCAGGTATCGATCGGTACACAAATACAAACAATTTTGATGGAAAACGATGTAAAAGGCGCTAACGGGACCCTATTACTAATAATAGGGTTTCAACGCCTTTTCGGCAGAGAAAGAACCCTAAAAAGGTACCCAAACATCTCATAAATTCTCATCATCTTTATTTACATCTTATTTATTCATTCATAAATATTTAACGCTTGCTTTGAGTAAATATGCGAATAGGTAAGTAAAAATAAGTACCTCTATGTCCTCGTGGAGGGTCCAGTGTGATAAACGAGGTGCTTTTATGATAAGGTACGTACATAAATATGGAACAAGTTAAAGAAATATTTATCAGGAGTTTTCTTATTTTTGATATTATTCCTTAAGGCCCGTCCAACTGCGGTCATCCAATACGATTACGTCGGAGGGGTGCTGATTTGCAGTGAATGTGGACGCACTTCCACTGCAAAAATTGGCTATGTCAGTCACCAGTCTATTGACAGCATCGCTGGGTGCCCACCCAGCGATGCTGTCAATAGATAGATCCAAGTCGCTGTGGCTGTAATCGGTCTGTATCATATATATAATGAGTGAGAGAGACTCAGGATTTTGTGCTCAATCACAAAATCAAACATCAATCCAAAAGTTTTACAAATAAACGTATATGGCCTGATAAGTCTACATAACTACATTAATGAACACGTGTTTCAGTACCAAATAAATAGCCTAATCTATTGAAAAGCTACTGATTAAAAGGCTTGCATTGTACTAGTTAATATATAGGCGGTGAACTCACAAGCTATTTGCCAAACGCGGTTTCAAATACCTAATGGAACTAATTGTAACCCAGCCATCAGTGATTCCGTATCATTTTGTAACTTTGAGCTTTATTTCCTGAAGAAGTAGGCAGATAATATTTACGTTGATTGAATCTAGATTATGTCATCTTTTCAGCTTTTTGGGAACTATCAGAAGGACTTAAACTTTCGCCGCAGCCCAAAGAACTTTCAAACTAGTGTATCAATAAGCAAAGTACATTTTTTGATAGCAAATGAGGGCGGCCTACCACAAGGTGCACCTATGACCTTTTCTACGCTCCTGGACGTGATACGTTTCTTAGAGGAAGTCTATATCAAGCAGTGAATTTCTTTGAACATACAATACCTACATACAAACTTTGAACGATAAATAAGAATTTCTTAGAGTTAACTGTTCGGGGGAAGGAAGTCATACTTTCAATCACTGAAGCGTTGAATTCAAGTGAATTACTGAAAATAATTTTATTTTATAGGTAAATAATAAAAATATATATTAATTTTTAATTACTCCTACTTCCAGAAGCGGCCATCCAGGAGGTGGACGTGGATGAGCCCCGATGGTACTACCAGAAATGAGATCGACTTCATCATGACGACCAAGAAGCGAATATTCAGTGATGTCTCTGTGATCGCCAGGGTAAAAACCGGTAGCGATCACCGAATCGTCAGAGGCACATTGAATATCAATGTGAAGCTTGAAAGGTCTCGTCTGGTGAAGTCCACGCTCCGACCTGGTCCTGCCCACATCCAGAACCCCGAACACTTCCAACTCGAACTGCACAATCGCTTCCAGTGCCTAACCGAATGCGAAACTGTGGACGAGATTAACGATGGGTTGGTGGAAACTGTCCAAGCTGTGGGGTCTAAGTTCTATAAGACCCCACGCCGCAATAAACCTCAAAAGCTCTCGAACGGAACCATCAAGTTGATGCAAGACCGGACTGAGATGAGGCTGCAATCTTCAGCTGATATGTCGGAATATGGCAAACTCAATAGACGAATCTCGAAATCAATGCGACGTGACCTGCGTGCCTATAGTGCAGCACGGATCAAAGAGGCGATCGAGCGGAACCAGGGCTCAAAAGTCTTCGCAAAGAATTCGTCTATTGGGCAAAGCCAAATGACAAGGCTGAAGATTAACGACGGCAGCATCATTTCGACGAAACCAGAGATCCTAAGAGAGCTTGAGAGGTTTTACGGACAGTTATACACATCTACACGACAACCCAGTGTCGGTACAGCTCGAGACGCAAGAGCTAAACTGACTCGGCACTACACTGAGGATATCCCGGACATCAGCCTGTACGAGATTAGAATGGCTCTTAAACAGCTCAAAAATAACAAGGCGCCGGGCGATGACGGAATCACAACAGAACTTCTGAGAGCGGGTGGAAAACCGGTACTTCTAGTCCTCCAGAAGTTATTTAATTCCGTCATACTCGAAGGCACTACGCCAGAAGCATGGCACAGGAGTGTGGTTGTTCTTTTCTTCAAAAAGGGTGACAACACCTTGTTGAAGAACTACAGGCCAATCTCACTTCTGAGCCATGTTTACAAGCTGTTCTCAAGAGTCATTACGAACCGTCTCGAACGCAGGTTTGATGACTTCCAGCCTCCCGAACAAGCCGGTTTCCGAAAAGGCTTTAGCACCATAGACCACATACACACGCTCCGCCAGATTATACAGAAGACAGAGGAGTATAATCGGCCATTATGTTTAGCGTTTGTGGACTATGAAAAAGCCTTCGATTCAATCGAAACCTGGGCAGTATTGCAGTCCCTCCAACGATGTCATATCGACTATAGGTATATCGAAGTATTGAAGTGTTTGTATAGTAACGCCACCATGTCCATCCGACTTCAGGAAGAGAGCACGAAACCAATCCAATTGCAGAAAGGCGTGAGACAGGGAGACGTTATTTCTCCGAAACTGTTCACGAACGCGTTGGAGGACGTTTTCAAGCTCTTGGAATGGGACGGACTCGGCATCAACATCAATGGCGAATACATCACTCACCTTCGTTTTGCCGATGATATAGTCATCATGGCAGAATCGTTGGAGCACCTCAATGCTATGCTCAGCGACCTCAGTATCGTTTCCCAACGGGTCGGCCTTAAAATGAACATGGACAAGACGAAAGTCATGTCGAATGTCCATGTGGCGCCCGTACCGGTTGTTGTTGGGAATGATACTCTCGAAGTTGTAGACCATTATACTTACCTTGGACAGATTGTTCAGTTAGGTAGGTCCAACTTCGAGAAAGAGGTCGCCCGAAGAATCCAACTAGGATGGGCAGCGTTTGGGAAGCTACGTGATATCTTCTCATCGAAAATCCCGCAGTGTCTCAAAACAAGGGTGTTTAACCAGTGTGTGTTGCCAGTGATTACATATGGCTCTGAAACGTGGTCTTTGACTGCTGGCCTTTTAGAGAAACTAAGAGTCACTCAACGAGCAATGGAAAGAGCTATGCTCGGAGTTTCTTTGCGGGATAAAATCCGGAACACGGATATTCGGCGAAGAACCAGAGTCACCGACATAGCTCGTAAAATTTGCAAGTTGAAGTGGCAATGGGCAGGCCACATCGCTCGTAGAACTGACAACCGATGGGGAAGAAAGGTTCTCGAGTGGCGACCACGGACCGGAAAACGCAGCGTAGGTAGGCCTCCCACTAGGTGGACCGACGACATCGTGAGAGTCGCGGGCAACCGATGGATGCAAGTGGCGAATTGTCGTTCGGCGTGGCGGTCTAAGGGGGAGGCCTATGTTCAGCAGTGGACGTCTTCCGGCTGATGATGATGATGATGAATTACTCCATTTGTGAGAAAAGGGATTCAAACAAAACCGAAAGGAGAAAAGAAAAACAGGGTGTAAAAAATCTCGTTATTATCGTTGTTATAAATAAATATGGCAAAGGCTGACAATATAGACACATTGGATGGCAGTTATAATCTATTAACCCTAAAAAGGCTAACCTCGTGGTCACGTGAAACGACTTGGCAATATCTCGGCCCCATTACCCGAACGGCTCAAACACATAACTACCACATTAAACCATTGTATTTTCACCATTTAAGGTTTTCATTGCGCAAGTATATCAGACACTTCACCTAATAAAGGTAGTATTGTTACAAAATAAATGGCCACGTTAAACGTCCTTAAAACGACACTCAGAATAGTTAATTAAATCACTTAATTAACTTACATAATGTGCTCAAAGATTAGGTTTCAAGAGATAGACGCTGTAATCTAAACTCAGTGTCAGATACCTCCAAATCCTTACATTAAGCGTGAAGCCATCAAACGTGTCTTATTGTATTAAATATCTTGCATTATATTAGACATGTATAATTATTAAATTGCGTGGTTATAATCTAGTAACCTAATATTACAGTAATTAAACTAATTGAATAACTTAAATGATAGTTGCGACCTTGAGGATTAGACACGAATGAATACCTTACTTCGGGCATGTTAGCTTCACCGTCAATCACATCATTCCATTAGGTGAGATTCGATTCGAGGAGGGTTCGATTCCCGCACGGAACAAATATTTGTATGACCTAAAAAGTTCCGGGTCCGGGTGTTTGTGTATGTGATTTTCTATGTATGTAAACGCACCCATCATACAGGAGAAATTCCTAGTGTGGGAAATTTCAAATTCCAACTTTTTTTTTAAGAAAAAAGATCTTGATCAAACGCAAGCCAATCGTCAAATAATTAAATCATGACATTATGTTCAACAGTCTAATTTTAAAATCGCGTATTTAACAATCTCGTCACTTTTAAATGACGTGTCGAACGGTGTTATTTTTTACTTTCTCACACTCTTTTTTGAGAATATTATTTATGATAAAAGAAATCCTATGCCAGTTACATACAGAACAGCTGTGTGCTTTTGAGTATGGAATGATAAGTCTTTAATTATTGCCTTTTACTTTCTGGACGCTCCGTTAACACTGCATACAAGTATGTAGAAATATTTTATAAACAAAAACATACGTTTAGTAATCAACAACCTTTTGACACTGACTGGTGGCCAGATGAGATTACGACAGAAAAAAAATATAACAGACCTTCCAGTCTATTTATAAAAATATTTCTTTCCTCAATGTACTAGTTTTTTATCAGCCACACACACGCTTCCGAGAATACGAAAGACTGGATTGATTGATTGATACACTTCCAATTCAAGTTATGAACTACACGGTTCACGGAACTACGTGCGGTAAAACGTCAATCATTTTAGCGGATCGCGTTCTAGAGCTAACGGCTAGCCAGTAAATATGATCTATTTCTACGAGCTTTATATAATATGTAGGTAGGTATATAAAGTCGGAGCTTTGACGTGGTTAACACAGTGACGTCATGGGCTAACGTTTTCAGAGATTGTAGATTGAGTTTGAAAGACTTGTAGAAAGTAATAAAAAGAAACGAAAAACACATCGAGTAGTTATACTTACTCACTACCTATTTGATACATGAATGGGAAAAAAAAATTAAAAGCTCTGCCCTTGGTGGGTACGTCCAGAATTATCTTTATCACACAACAACTTTAGAACAATACCCCTAGCACGAGTTTTCACTATTTTACTTTACAGAGTCTTTCCAGTATTTACAGCGTTTCTTGTATGAAAAAAATGGAACAACACCTCTGGTGCGCGAAGAAGGAACTAATTTTTTCCTTCAAAATTGTCAATTTGAAATTGCCAAAGTTTCACTTTACTTTGCGTCTCAAATACTGAAAATTCGTGCTAAGGGTACAGTACGATATAAGCACAGAGTCAAACCTCTTTACTTTGTAGATGTTGCCCCTCACGCTAGCAATTTCTCTTGAATCACGGGAGCGTATATACAAATAATTTGTTCCGTGCGGGGACTGAACTGATCAACACGCTGCGCTGCAGTCATTTAGCCCCTTGGTACACTAGCCAATGCAAATCTCCGATACATTTTAACTTTGGTATCCAGGTGACTATCGCAATACAAATATATAGAGGTTCATACACAGGCATGGCACGCGTTGCAAAGTCGTAAGGTATCGGTGACTTGTATCGCCTTGAGTACAAAGGGATTTAAAGCAAAATACTACTTTATCAAATCTAGCTGGTCTGCGTTCTGTCATTTCTTCGTATAAGGATAAAATGTGACAGCTTAATGTAATAACGACTATAAAGTCATTTCAAATAAACCTTGCTGAAACGAAAATTTGGACATGTTATATTAAAACATACCTAAACCTTTACCATCCTTATTAAAAAAATACATAAACGAAAGTCTACCTTCGTCGTGTAAATAATTTAATTTCGTACGTACATCATAATTAGGACGGACCGTGGTTTCCTACTGTAAATATTAGATTACACAGCTTTTCGTTTATGAATCCAGCCAAAGTCAGGGTGCCTATTAAAGCCACGATTACACGTTTTTACGTGCGCGCATCTTGTGATTCCTGCTACAGAAATATATATTGAAAAAGTTACGCTTCTATAAGCGGAAAGCAGACACACATTGTTTGAAATGTATATTTAACAGGTTTCTGGTCTCCATTCTGATTGGTCGATATTTGAATATCTCCTCTCCGCTCCGTTCTACGCTTAACCTTGCCATGATGCACCACGACGCGTTTTGTGAAGCGGTGGTAGGGCGTTGCGCGCTGACCACCGCTCGGCCGCGCGGTTGGGCGGAGCCAGTGATTCGATAGGATGGCGAAGAATTCCGTGCGTCCGCACGTTCGCGCGGTTTGCAATTTGTATAATGTATTAGATATCAAGGGTTTTTAAACTAACATCAAAACCCAACAGCGCAGACGAGAAGTGTTGTATGACAACCAGCTTAGTACTGACACGAAATAAAAACAGGTAAATCGCACCTGTCGCTGTCGCTTGACTCAAGTCGTATCGCCCAAAGCCGTGAACAGGGTCTTACACTTGCTCCCCCACGCCTTTCGCCGAATTACATACAACAGAATAATATTTTCAAAATTACATTTTTCTTTTCATAATATTTATTACGTGCGAATCTTGGTGTAGGTACAAGTGTTTTTATCTTAGAATGTATTTATGGAAGCAGAAAGTTGATGTGTCTCTGTGTTTATTATATTTTAAGGTTCTTGTTTTCTCGTTATGATAAATGTAATAAGTGTTTGACAACATTCCCAAAAATATAAAACATTTTATTAAAGCAGCTGAAATGAAATGTTTTATTTTGTTGGGAGAAGCGCCAACGTTAGTGAAGGCTTTTTTCTAAAGTTATATTTTAAGGAGAAAATATTTGATACCACATGGACGCTTGTTTGTAATGAATTAACTCGAAAACTACTAAACCGGTTTTTTTTCATACCCTTATTTAAAAACTTTGAGCTAATATTACTACGTCTATAGAGACGACACCACGTATCACCACTATATCCCTTCCAGGATGAGTGCGCGCGCACAAGTTCATTCAGTTGTTTGACAGCTCTGTGGTGTGCTCTAGGCGCGCACACTCATCCTGGATGGGACACAGTGGTGATGCGTGGTGTCGTCTCTATTCGTAGTAATAATAGCTCAATGTTTAAAACCTAGATTATTATAGAGAGAGACACTCAAAGTATTTTATTTTGGAACTGCTATCTATGCAAAGCCGCGGTATAGTAGTCGGATGACTGACAGCGATGTGTTGTCTGGTTCGAAATTCAAAACCTTTTCAAATCGTACAACGTTCGTCTCTGTCAAAATCTATATCTGTTCTATTTTTGCCTACGGCGGCTTCCGACCGGGAATTCTATAGATTATTTTGGGGACAAAAATTCTGCTATTACCTATCCTGAATAAGTAGCTATCCCGTACTTTTCCAGAATGGAAAATATTGTTATTTTTTAAGATGTGTGCTTGATTATATTTTGTAGGATCAAAAATAACAAATATCGACACAAACTATGGTTTATGAATTTCCAAATCTGCTTTAATTTTTTTTAATTTCATTTAATTTTCTCATTACGATAACTAGACGCATATTTTAGGACGTAATCATCATCATCATTTGACATCAATTCGTCAACGTTTGAAGCGCTTTCGGCCTTCAATAACAAAAAAAAAAACCATAGAAAAGATAAAGAAAGCAAACAAAGTATACGACAAAGCAATAACACAGTGCGAGGTATCCAAGCTATCCGAGATTTCTCAACAGAATCGTTTCAATGCAGATGGAGGCTACCAATGGAAACGATAAGCAACGCATTCAAAATGAAGCCGTTCGTATGCTTTCGGATGCGTTCGGGTCCATTCGGCTTCTCAGGTTGAAACGTACGCAGAAAATTGTGAACGCTTACGCAAGACTTTGAAAAGAATACGTTTTCTATTCTATAGGGTCCTTTTGTCCTGAAGTACTTTTGGACGGATGTTGCGTGTGTCAACTTATTTAGAAGAATTTCGTGTTTGCATTTGTATAAATTTGATTTCGGTGTCAAGCGTTTACTGATGTGTTTTATCTGAAGACGTATTTTGTTCACTTTTTTGTGCGTACTTTAGCCTACACATTGGATGTCAGAGAGGTCTTATCTTATTAAGAAAATATCAACACCTCGTCTTTCATGCACAAGGTTTTGACAAACCCGAGCTTGTTTTGAAAATACCAATTAGTCTAGACTAGACTAGTAAGAATTCGAGAAGTTTTAATCTACTTTCAACTTTATCACAAAAGCAAAAGATTCGATTGGGTAAATTTGACAGATTAGGGTAAGTTGATGTGCTGGTAGTCTGTACTTTCCAAGTTCATTATCACTGATATAGGTCAATGAAAACATGTTATAGAAATCTTTACTCAAATAATTAACAAACATAAACCTAAAGCCATGTCCGAGACCTGTGGGGTTCCATATTTGATTAATCCTGACACCAAAGGTTGGCCATACACTCACAGGAAACTAACCAACTTTCATCCTTGCACCAATTGAAACAGTCCTAATTTCAAAAATCATAAACTGTTTAACGTGATTTCGGATTAACTAATCCAACTGCCGAAACTAATATTTATATTTTAAGTACAGCTTAACAGAAGTGAGCCCTAACAATAAGCTTTCCAAACTTCGAGGGTTACCTATTCCAAATTTTGCATATATTCGTTTATCTGGGCTAGTTCTAGGTCTCGTTAAGAAATGATTATTTGAAATTCTGGGCCCTCGGGGCCTAAATGGGGTTAAAGTTGGGATATTGTTGGGCTTTACACTTCAATTAGTAATTACTGAACCTAGTAACCACAATGAACCGTCTCATCGTTAGTTGTTGAGTTAACAGCTATAGTTTTAGTGTTAGTTATATTATAACTTAATGTAAGACCTTTTAAAATTAATCGAATAAACTCTTCAGCCGATTAAATTGTTAGAGTTAAATTCGAGGTAGGCATTAAGTATATTGCGCGTGCTTGAGGATGCTTCAAAAA
This sequence comes from Agrotis ipsilon, assembly GCA_028554685.1. Classification (NCBI taxonomy): domain Eukaryota; kingdom Metazoa; phylum Arthropoda; class Insecta; order Lepidoptera; family Noctuidae; genus Agrotis; species Agrotis ipsilon. The sequence continues at coordinate 2,613,131 of CM052961.1, read as the reverse complement.
TATTATGAGAGTCTTTTCCCGCTTATTGAAGATTTGTACTTATTTATGTCTCTATTCCAATTATTGTTTGGTGGAAATTCATAGACGTATAAGGTAAACGTGGACCGTCCTGCCCTGGGCGGAAGAACTCATTAGATGATTTTAGCACTTTTATATAGGGGTTTCCTTCTATGATGGGGCCCCTTTTCCACCCCATTACTTCAAATACCCTTTGCATTCCAGTGCCGCGGTAATCTGCTTAGACAGCCCCGCAAACCCGAAAATGAACTCTCCTGAAAAAAACCCTCGTGATGCTCTTCCGATACCCATCACACTCGTCTAAGAATTTCCACCAAAAAAATAATTTTAACCTCGGATAACAAAAGACATCTTGATCCTTCTCAAACTCAGTATTTTATATTTCAGACGTCAACGGCGCTTATCCTCCTTCTGCACTTATCTCTTCACACAGTCGACGAAGGGCATGCCATAAATCCAAGTAAGTATAAAAGTACTCTTACTTTGTTAGCTTATTATCATTTTGTTTACTGCGACCGTAATTTGTAACTTTTGTGGCATAATAAAGGGGATTTTCGCTTCTTTGAATGTCATAAACCTTAATATAGGGGCCTTCGAAATGTCCATTGGCACGGGATTAAGTTTTTTCTTTGATAACGTTATTAGTTTGGAATGGAGCTGGGAAAAACTGATGATATTGTTTAATTAAACGGAAAGGTCAGAAGGTTGTGTTATTAACTACTAGGTTATGCCCGCGGCGTTGACCGTAAAGTTTGGTAGTTATTGTCATCTATGCGATCAGCTAACATTTTACGTGTGACCGAAGCCCAAGGCCCGGTATCCAACAAAGCGGAGAGAGTTTTTGATTTTATTTCCGCATCTTGTCTCCGCATAGCTTTGGTGCAAATGGAGTAAGTGCAGAGGAGAAGAAATGTGTGATTTTTCCACAGAATTTTCTGTCACGCTTGCAGCACGGCAGGTCGGAGATGTGCGTATGCTGGTCTCGCAACGAGAGCTGGTCGCAAGCGAAAGGCACCGCTATTCCGGGCACGCCGCAACAGCGGCGGTAAGACCCCTCTTTGAGGAGTGGTTGGAGAGACGTCACGGCGTCCTTACCTACCGCATGACGCAGGTCCTCACCGGACACGGAAGTTTCGGGAGGTACCTGTGTCTGATGCGAAAGGAGGAAACGCCTGGGTGTTGCCACTGCGAAGATCGCCCGGAGGACACAGCAGAGCATACGGTGCAAGACTGCCCAGCTTGGGCAGGGCACCGACGTGTCCTCACGGCGGCGATAGGCGGAGACCTCTCGCGCCCGGCATTGGTTTCGGCCATGCTGCGGGGCGAGACGGAGTGGGAAGCGGTCGCCACCTTCTGCGAGGCAGTAATGCTCGCGAAGGAGATGGCGGGCCGCGAGAGAGAGAGGACAGCGTCCTCCCTCCGCCTCAACCGCAGTGGTGTACGCCCACGGCGTCGGACGTCGCAGGATCTAGACGATCTCCGGCCACCGTAGGCGCGGGCATGCGGACAGCGAGTAAAGGGCAACTCGCTGTCCGACCATGGACCACCCGGGTCGACGGCGCGTCGTGTTCCACGCGCGCCTCAAAGAGCTGTCAGCAAATGACGGGGCCCCCTCACAGAGGGCCAAAGCCTGCCGGGGTCGCGGGATTTATTTCCTCACCGTGACCCCGGAACATAAAGGGCTAATGAAGAACACCGTGGATTTTAGTCAGTACAAGTCTGACAGTACCTCTCGCCCTGCCCGGGGTGGGAGGTCTCATTTGATGATTTTAGTACGCTAAAAAAAAAAAAAAAGCGAAAGCGCAGGGCTTTCGCTCCCCATTCCGTCTCCCTGTCGTGGACAGCACTTGACTCCCAGCTGTCACAGCTCACATCTCCGTTACGCACATCTTATTTCTCTCCACTCCGCATTTTTCTTTCCCGCTTTGTTTGACATACCCTGTCAGCCTTGCAGCGCATCTCCTCGCGTCTCCTCTCCTCTCCGCTTAGGTGGATACCGAGCCTAAAAAACTGAGCATTAGTACTCCAAAAATACCCATTTATATAACCCATTAAAATATTTACCTATCTATATACATATAATAAAATAGTAGGAAAGTCAAAACTGTACATTGAATATTTTTCTAAAAGAATACTTGGGGTGTGATCTACAATCGATACCGAAGCCAAAAATATAGTTTATAGAATTTTTGTCTGTTTGTCTGTTTATCTGTTTGTCTGTTTGTCTGTATGTATGTCCGGGATAAACTCAAAAAGTACTGGACGGATTTGAATGATTCTTTTTTTGTTGTATAGGTATTAAGTCTGGTCAAAACATAGGCTATAATTTATTTTGAAAACTTGAACAACTGGCGCAGAACCGCAACAGACCAGCTAAACCATAAGAGATACAAAAATTGTGCGATAGCAGAAATTGTTCCACGTGATGAGCATGTTCTGCTGAGAGAATTAGTTTGAAGATCTGGAACACCTGATGTGGAACTCCAAGAGCCCAGCTACACTATAACATAAATACAGGAATAACGTCTCAGCAAAGTTGTTCGGCCTGATGAGCACTCTCTGTAGACATATAAAAATTGAAGATCTGGAACACCTGATGTGGAACTCCAAGAGCCCAGCAAAACTATAACATATACAGGAATGACGTCTTAGCAAGAGTTGTTCAGCGTGATGAGCACTCTCTGTTGACTTATAAAAATTGAAGATCTAGAACACCTAATGTGGAACTCCAAGAGCCCAGCTACCCCGCGGTGGTGGACGCCCACGGCGTCGGACGTCACAAGACGATCTCCGGACACCGTAGGCGCGGGCATGCGGGCGGCGAGTAAAGGGCAACTCGCCGTCCGACCATGGACGGCGCGTCGTGTTCCACGCGCGCCTTAAAGAGCGTCAGCATAATGACGGGGCCCCCTCTCAGAGGGCTAAAGCCTGCCGGGGTCGCGGGACTTATACCATCACCGTTACCCCGGAACATAAAGGGCTATTGAAGGACACCGTGGATTTTAGTCAGTACAAGTCTGACAGTCCCTCCCGCCCTGCCCTTCGAAACTATGAGGAATATCGAAAAATGTTGAAGACTCCTTTCAACAATTCTGGGAAGTAATCATATACGGCAAACTTAATAAAAACGTATAATTGAAAAAAACTGACCAATCTTCAAGGCGATGACTGTATGTGAAACTTAGTTAACCTTTTCTTCTTTGAAATCATGCTTATTTTTGTTCAACTCAACGCCCAGTTGAAAAATTCAACCTGTATAGGAATGACGTCTTAGAAAGAGCTGTTCAGCCTAATGAGCATTATCTATTGATGTATCAAAATATAAGATTTGGAACACCTGATGTGGAAATCAAAGCTATCACTAATTTCACGGACTGATTTTCGATGACGATTAATATATTAATACATTTTTTATTCTACTGGCCAAACTCCCATGAATTTTTTACCCGGGCTCTTGGAGTTGGGTACCAGACTTTTCAGATCTTCGATTTTCGACCCCATTGTCGCTGGCATAAGCAACAAGATCCGCGTACGAAGTCGCGGGCAGAAGCTAGTTTTGAATAAAAAAACAAACAACACAAAATGATTGAGTTATGGTTCCAAACACTCAATTTGTCATCAAAAAATAAATAAAATTCTCTTCTCCTAAAAAAAAGATTTGAGTATAACACGACTAACATTATTTCAGCTTGAGGCGTAAAATATCACTTTAAAAGATACCAAATACAATTTGATCACAAGAACCGCGACTTTATTATATTTTCAACAAGCAAAATTGGCTTTTGAAATTAATATTTATTGATAGTATCAGTTACTCTCTTTTTTGCCAATTTGGATAGCACGATATTAGTTTCGATTAGTAATTTTCACATGAAAGGAGTCTGTCTCAACAGGTAGCCGTGATCCTGGAACGTAAATGACTACTAAAGAGACACCGTGGATTTCAGTCAATATGAGTCTGGCAGTCCATTCCGCACCATTTTCGAAGGAAGGACCGACGATGTTAACACAATAAAAAAGGGTGGTTGACTTAGTTTTCACATGAAACTGGTGCCGAACGAGAAATAGGCACATCCTGTCAATTTACAAAGTTCTGTTGATGGATGTAAAACGTATCAATCTTTCTAGCCACCTGTCAGATATTGAGGCCAATCAGTGAAAGGGGCTCAACTTTTCATCGAACTGACTTTTTTTTTCTTTCTATCCCACACTTTCCCACTGCTAGGCAAGGCTTTCCAAAATTTTCCAAGAGGCTGAACATTTTTTTTGAAAAATTTTCAGATTACTCCCGATTAGAGGTTCATTGGGAGGAGGTAGGAGGGAGTGTCAGAACATTAACTAAAATCCACCTTGTTCCTTCGGCTGCCATTGCGTTCCAAGGCCATGTCGTCCTTTAATGGACAGTCCCGCGTCCCCAAAAGAGACATAGGTACTACTAAGTTGTAGCTTCCTTCTAAAAAGGTGGCATCAAGACGTAAACCAGCTTTCATGGATGAAACATTTCCACGAAAAAGACTTCGTCCTCAGTTCCTAGTATTTCGTGACTAAATTTTGCCGCACAATTTGATGTCCCAAAAAGTATTTATTTCGAGGTTTATACTCGTCCCCGCAGACCGAGAGCGGTAACGAACCGGATTTACGTTTATCGATTTTCTATTGAGCATCTCTTGCTTCAGACTTTTCCCTTGGTGAAATCAATTTTGTAGCAAATCAAGCTATGGAAAAGTTCCAAAACAATTCTGAAAATGATAGAAATCAGCCTTTTGAACCTTAAACAAATGTTGATTACAGATTCGACATCAGTGTTTATTAATATTGACAACAATGGACATAATTTTAGTGAGACATCAAACATTCATTATTTGAAACTCCTTCAATAAATTTTGTGATGTCAAACAGGATTTTACGATCCAATTTTGTCTGGATTATACGCTCATCAATGTGAACTCTTTTATTGCTGACATAAAAGTCTCGAAGGAATCTTTCAATACGATGTATCGCAAATATGACGGGAACCGAAGAATTCTTATTATTTGTAAGATATGAAAGGAATTTATTTTTATTGATAAGAATAACTCTCAGAGATCACGCAATAGTTTCATACAACGTGTTATCTGAATGGCTGAAAACCTAAAGAGGTATAAAAATTGTTTCTATTCTGATTGAGAATTCCCTACAACAGAAAAACATTCTTAAAAGTACATTATGATTAAAAATAATCGCTTTTGGAGCCAAATTCTTTTTTTTTTGTGTTTTGAGAGCTATACTCGTACTAAAAGTATCTAAATCATTATCTTTTATCATCACTATCTCTTCCCGCTATCTGTCCCTATATCAAAAAAACGCAACAGATTATGATAGATACAGTTTTTTTAATAGATAGAGTGATTCAAGAGTCAGGTAAAAGTATATAATATAGTAGAGATTGCACCCTTACGGAGCCGGGGCGGATCCCTAGTATCTTGATAAAAGAATCAGTATCATACAAATCCCAGTCCACAATCCTTTTCTTATTTAATTAAATGGTTCCTCCCGCTCTGATCTAAGTGGAGCAGAAGGGACTGTCAAACTAACTAAAAACTATCCTGTTCCTTTGGTGGCCCTAAACGTAGCAGGGTTGCAGACTATTTAGATTGTTCCATCTGAACAAGCCTATCAGTAACACTCAAATTCCGGTCGAATACGTAATTCTAATGGATGTTATGATTTTATGTGGCACTTTGTTCCTGCACTATACAACTGAAATGAAGTTAAAATGCAAATCAAATAAACACGCGTAAATTGCTACATCCAATACGCCATTCAATTTTACTGGATAATGTAATAGCAGATTTAACAGCTATCAACATTGTATAAAATATGGGTGCGTTATTATGAACTGTATTTACTAACAATTTTGTTTGAATAGTTGTTGTCAAATTATATTGTTTGAATTTCATTAATATAATGATTATACTCCATTATAATCATAGGCATAGACTGGACATGGCTTATCCACTTATATGACGCGGAGCTTAACTCTTGATAACTCTGATGTAAGTATTTGACCGTCAGCAAATATTTAGGTCACTCACTGTCACAAGTTTTCACTACTTGGTTGAGCAGGCTTTCATATCTCTATAGCAAAAACTAGACTTGGTTCAATATTGTAGAAGTTTTACTTCTTGTGAAATAAGTCCTGGTACCAAAATGGTGTAAGCTGGAATTACTCCGCGTTTTAAGTTCCATGAACGTCAATTAGACAAGACTCATGTCACTAAGAGAGTGATGAGTATAAATGTTGATGGATGGAGAGGAAGAGGAAAGCCAAAAAAAAGATGGATGGATTGTGTAAGGGATGATATGAATGAAAAAGGAGTAAATGAAACGGTGACGTTTGATAGGGAAAATGGAAGACAAAAAACGTGTTGCACCGATCCCAAGTAAAATGGGATAAGGACAGGAAAATGATGATGAACGTCAATATTTTTAACAGATCTTTCGATTTTTTTTTACTTCTTTCCAAGTCTAGTCCAAATGCCAAAACCAATTTATTTCTTCATTAGCCAGTCAGTTTTACCAGACAAGCGAAAAAAACTGGTGACAATTACTCTTTTGTGGTTCTCGTAACTCGTGAATTCCACCAGCAACTGTAGTCACTATGGTCATATCACTCGTAGTTAAAGGAAAACACCCGTAAAAGCTTTATGTTAATAGCTTCTGCCCGCGACAACGGGTGTATGAAAGTACAACACTATATCAACGTGTTCATACTAGAATGATCACGTGAACTCGGCAGCCATTGATTTCACTAGATTACTCCCACGTTTGATAATTGAAATATAATTAGACTTAACAGTGATTATTGGTAATCCAAATGGGTTAGTTAACGGATTACGTAATGTCTATTATGAGCTTAAACATCGACATTAAACGTTGAATAGTGAAGGGACTGCGCATAACAACCCGTCATCTAAAACACTTGCCGCTTTATCGTAAGCAATAAACAACCGCTCAGCTAAATGTGCTCCGAGAAAAAATATCGGAGAAAAATCTCAAGCACCGGATCATCCCGATATAATATTCAGAATTATCATTTCGTCCCAGACTATTATGCTAGGTAGGGGCGTCAAAAAACACCGAGATGTTTTCCCAAAAAATTATACCGCAAATAAATTCTATGTAACGCAAGTTTATCTTCAATTTTACTGAAAATAACGTCTTGAATATCTCATTTGACACCGTGGAAGATTACCGTGAACTCGTAAGTCGGCGCCAAAGAATTTTTACATAAAATATTCATCATTGCTAAAGCCCCGAATCGCGTGCTATATTCGTCACCTCTTTTTTTGACGGTTTATTTGTTCCCTCTGTTTCATTAAGCATTGTCGTTATAGCTTTTATTATATCGTTGAAAGGTAATTATGCTGCACAGTGAGGGCTTTTGTGCTTTTTGTTATTTTATTTCGAGGTGGCAAATGTCACATGTTTAGGACAATGGGTAATATTTTTGGGATATGTGTTTTTTTTCTTCTTCAAAATCACCTTTTTGTTGGTCCCTATTGTGTATGACTTTCCGTAAATAAACTGGGTTAATGTTTTTAATACGCTGCTTACGTACACATCCACAATCATAATAATTTGATGCGTATCTTTGAAAGAGCCTGAATATATTTTCGAGCAGAATTTGCGGCAAATTTGAAGCTTTATTATAATGAATATCTTCTATACCCTGACTTTGATGGGCAAAGTTATTGGAATGATCAAGAAAATAGATTACCTCGTAAAGCCGCCCAGACGGCAAATAAGTTCCTATTTGAGGGAAATAAGGTCATTGAACATATTCTTATCTTCGATTCAACATAAATTTCGGAATGGCTTTTATAAAAACTGAAAGGTGGAAAAAAATACATGCGTTGAAAGGAAAATACTTTTTGGTTGTCATGTACTTACATAAACCAATGTTGCCTTAATAAAAAATAACCGTAACTTTCATTAATACAATACAATTTTTGTGTTGGTTGAGGATCTTTCATGTTAGATTATTAAGTTCGAAAGCCAATGTTGAAATTTTAAATTTACTCTTTGTCCGTCTCCGTTAGTATAAAATACCTATATCATTATGTTACTTATCCTTTCTGATTTATTTGTTTTTTCATGTACATAATATTATCATGGATTATTCATTTTTTTATGTTTTATTCGCTTATTTTTTTATTACGTTTCTTTCATTAGGAATTTCATTTTTACCTCCTTTTTTTGCTGTAACTACCCATGGTGTCGTGTGTCTAGTGACCAATCTCATCTCTTACAAGTAGATTTTATACTTGTCGAATGTCGTTTCAACGTACAATTTTCGCCAAACAGCTAAATCGACCTATGTAAATAAACCCCATAAGTTACTGCACTTTTGATAACTTATTTCTTTTCTCAGGTTGCACATGTATCCGTTACACGTCAACGTATGGCAAGGAGCGTGGCACGTTCAGCAGCCCCGACTATCCACGTCCTTACCCGCCGCGGATCGACTGCCTCCTCTACACCTTCGTAGCGGCACCCCACGAGATCGTCGAAGTCGTCTTCACTGACTTTGACATCTTTAAAGGACATCTTGAGTAAGTTTAGAGTTTAATTTGATGTAATTAATTACTCAATCTTGTCGTGGCAAGGCTCAAGCAAAAATGAGTTAACCCCTTTCATGGCGGTTCAGAGTAGATTGCACTGCGGCCGTATCCCAAGTAACAAAATTTGGTACTATAAAAGTCCTGAGAACGTTTTGGAACGTGCTAGTTAGTGTTCATGATTAGTACTATAATGGTGTTGTAAACGTTTACAGAACCCCAAATAGGCCCTAGTTTTATCACTGATTTATTATAAAAACATTACATAAAGGCTCTTACGGTGATAAATCAGCTCTACAGTTGAAATGTAAAAGTGTCGAGAAACGCTTTTTAGTACTAAAATAATGCTGTCTGCAACGATTATATCACAAATTTGCACTATAAGAGTAACCAAAACATGTTTATAGTGCTATTTTGCATCGTAACCGATTCCAGTGATCTTTATTATCACACTTGTTTGCAATTTTGTTCGTGTTGTGGTGTCGTCGTGAGCATAGACTATACAAATAATAAGAACACAAAATATATGTCATTTGCCATTTTTGATTAGCGTAATATGTAATAAGGACATACTACAAAACACTGTAACTCTGCCATAACTTGCACTTGCGAAAATAATTGTATCGATAAAATCATTATGCTGATTTCAAATTTGACAATGCGCCCTCATAATTTTAGTGTTTTAATTAAATTTACATTAATAAAATAAGGACTTGTCCCGACTATGGCTGCTATAGTACATATTGGCTCCAGCCGTGCTGCTTATGTGCTATCAAGGCAGAAAACAGCAGCCATCTTATACTAGTGATATAATTGGTACTGAAAATCTAGCATAGATCTAATTAGCCCTTTAATTATTGATTTTAGAACATTTATATCACGCTTTAGTCTCGTAGCAGTAACAAAAACTCACCAATAGAGCTATTTAGAATTTAAATTATTTAGCAACTGCACCAGGAGTCGCTATGCTGCTATTTAGTACTAAAGACGAGTGTTCATTACTTTTACATAACTAGCCCCATAACGATGTTGAAGGAGCTCTTAAGAAGCTTACAGGTTACGTAATGGGTTTGCAAGGTACTTTTATAGTGCAGATTGATCCTGTAATGGTATTTTCGATACTGCTACAATACTAGCACTGTAAAAGTTATTTTGACGTATTATTAGTGCAAAATAGATACATATAAATGTCAATAAGATCATCTATAGTACTAAATAGTACCATAATGGCTTTTTTCATATCTATTACAGTGCAACACTTTAAAGATTCTTTTGTATGGTCCTGTAAGCGTTTTAAGAGCTAACTTATAGAACTTAATTGCTCTTTAATATTCAAATTCTTTAGAATCAAAACGCTCTGTTAAACACCTTTATAGTACAAGCAGTCACAATAGTTACCATTATAGGTTTATTATATCACTGTTTGGTGATAAAACGCCTTGGTTATAGAAGCTTTTGCTACTTGGGATGCTTTCCGAAGGCGACTTTTTATAACGAGGCTATCTCGCGTTTACGAAACGTGCTACAGCATGGCATCTACAGCGCGTTACTCGTAATTTTATTTATTTTTATTTTATTTTTTTTGGAAAACTTACAGCTAGACAGACACAGTAATATAGACAATTACAACAATATGGCCAATTACAAGTTTTCACAAATAGCAAACGCGCTACAGAAGCTTTGTCAACGCGCTACACCCTCGCGACTGTATCAATGCAAAAGCGCGACCGCTATCGGATGACATCCGGGCGAGTTGGAGTTGCGATACAAGCGCGACGGTCGTGACTGATAGTCGTGGCGTGTGGGCGCACACACAGCTAGCGACCGTATAGCGTTTGTTTCGATCGATTCGAAAACGCATCAGCATCTACATAAAATCGCCATGAGCGAGAAGCTTAGGCCTAAGAAGACTAGGCTCTTCTCATGGCCGAGGATATATTTTCTTTTAAGATCTATTGTCAAGCCATTAGATCGATCGATCGATACAGAATACTCCTTGATACCGCTCGCATTGTGACGTGGTTCCTATCTCTGAAACCAATTACCATCAGTAACTATGTTTTTATTTATGTTATTATGTTTTGTGTACAGAAATATTACAAAAATACGTGAAATGGATTTTTGAGTCTAGTAAGGAGAATAAGGGGGAATAGGGGGGATGTTATCTCCCCTAAACTCTTTACTGCCGCAATGGAAGACGCCTTCAAGCTCCTGGAATGGCAAGGACTTGGCATCAACATCAATGGCGAGTACATCACTCACCTTCGGTTTGCCGACGACATCGTAGTCATGGCAAAGTCGATGGAGGAACTCAGCATGATGCTCGATGGCCTCGACCGAGTTTCGCAACGGGTAGGCTTGAAAATGAACATGGACAAGACGAAAATTATGTCAAATGCCAATGTTGTGCCCACCCCAGTCTCTGTTGGAAACTCGGTACTCGAAGTTGTTGACTCATATATCTACTTAGGACAAGTAGTCCAATTAGGTAGATCCAACTTCGAGAAAGAGGTCAGCCGCCGAATCCAACTCGGTTGGGCAGCGTTCGGGAAACTACGCAGTGTCTTTTCGTCCGATATACCTCAGTGCCTCAAGACGAAAGTCTTCAACCAATGTGTGTTACCAGTGATGACTTACGGCACCGAAACGTGGTCTTTCAGTATCGGCCTCATCTCAAAGCTCAAAGTCGCTCAGCGGGCTATGGAGAGGGCTATGCTCGGTGTTTCTCTGCGTGATCGAATCCGAAATGAGGAGATCCGTAGACGAACTTAATTAAGTCACCGATATAGCCCCCCGGATTAGCAAGCTGAAGTGGCAATGGGCAGGCCATATTGCTCGCAGAGCGGATGGCAGATGGGGTCGAAAAGTGCTAGAGTGGAGACCACGGACTAGCAAGCGCAGCGTAGGACGTCCACCAACAAGGTGGACAGACGACCTTATGAAGGTCGCCGGAAGACGCTGGATGCAGGTCGCTTCCAAACGGTACTTGTGGCGATCACAAGGGGAGGCCTATGTTCAGCAGTGGACGTCCTATGGCTGAGATGATGATGATGATGATGAAGGAGAATAAAATAATGAAAGTTACATGACAAAATAGAAAATGGAATATCAACGTTTTGAATTCTGTCTAACAATTTGTTGGCGTACTGTTTTAATTGTGAGTGACAAAAAAAGTGTTATTATTTATAGGTTGGTCCAATCGACAAACAATTTGAACAAAAACTCCGATAAAAAGTGGTTTCAATTTGTGATGTGTGCAAACAAAAACTGCCGTTATAGATACGAAGCACATAAATTAATTTATTTATGAGGCTGTTACGGTTTTGTTCCATCCATTCAATAAAATGGCGAATTCATATTCAACCAATCAATAAAATTGTTGAAATTAATTCAAAGACCGTTACAGTCACACGTTTCATTACAATGTAACAACTTCCACAATGTTTTCAACGCAATATTTCGCCCCAATTTGCGCATAAATGAACGTTGAATTTTAAATTTTCCATTTCGTGGTAATCTAAAGCCTGTATTAGGGCTGGCTACCGAAACCAATTTGTGGGAAGACTTAGACCAGTATAAATTGGAATCTAGAACTATGTTATGTCTATGATGTTTGACTTTTCTTTAATTGGTCAGTAACAGAAAATTTGATAACTTCTAGTTACTGCGATCGACATTGTAATAACTAAAAACTTTGTAATAACATCTACATTGGGTACTGTTATGTTAATTCGAGCTCGAAAGCCACACAATATTAATTGTGAAAATTTATATCTAAAACAGTAGTCTTCGATTAACATTCAAATTAATATACTAAGCAATTAAACCCAGTGAGTACATAATATTCCATAGAAATCTCAATAAAAAAAAATTTAGTCAAATTTTTTGATTCTAATCGTGCTGTAACCTAAACAACCTAACACATTTTTATAGTATGTTTATTTATACAGAATATCTAAACTAAAAGTTTGTATGATTGAACGCCCTTTTCTCAGGAAACTGAAATTCTAAGAAGATCTTAACTAGAGGCGATGACGGGGGGAACCAAATATTTAATGTTGAACATTCGAGCATAAAAAAAAACAATCCACAGAAAAAAAAACATTTTACCATCTACATACAATACACCCAAGTAATTAATTATCTCAACAGACTTGGATGTCACGAAACTAATATTCCCAACGCATGTTTTACATTCCCAGATCATCAGCCAAATGGCCTAGCTCATTAACTAAATGAAAAGGGTTCAAACGTGGAATATTAAAGCCTTTAAACTCTAACTTGACAATAACCAGGGGCCTTAGTCAAACAGCATTCGACAGCAGACGACAATCGTTATCGTTCATCAGTCACCAATACATTTTCAACTTTATACCCCAGCGCGTAAAGTTGAAAATCTATTAAAATCTGCTATACGATAACGAACGAAACAAACGAAAACGATCTGTGAACTTCAATAGATTTTCAACTTTACGCGCTAGGGTATAAAGTTGAAAATGTATTGGTGACTGATGAACGATAACGATTTTCGTTTACTGTCGAATGCTGTTTGACTAAGGCCCCTGTCCTAAGAAATGAACGTAAGGACGCATTTACATTTTCGTCACATTTGTAGCAATAAAGTTGCCGATGTTAACGTTTGAAGACAGCAGTTTCGGAGCGCAATAATGCTCATTTAAGTGTAAGGAATCCCTGAATACGCGACTTTCAAATTATACGACCGGGTTTATTATTGTTCGTGTTTTTACGTCTCGCCCTCTAAAGAGATAAACAGTTTGAAGAATAATTTTGCGTATCGATTTGTTTGGGGAATAGGTTGTTTAGATTTTTTGACGTTGTTTAATCATAAAATGAGTCCTACCGCTCCAGGTGGAGCAGAAGGGACTGCCAGATTTGCACTGATTAAAATCTACGGTGTCCCTTCAATACCCATATACGTTTCAAGGCCATGACCCTGTTTAGACTGCCCAACGACCAACCCAAACTACTGAAAAAATCATCCTGAAATTTTGTATATACGTTGTCAGGTTTACAAAGAAGGTCATTCGAAAAAAAAGTACTGTTTCCGAGAAAAGGAATAATAACGTTCAAATGATAATTGATAACGCTGCATATACCATTCAAATTGATTGTAAAATTTTAATACTAAAGCTAGTAAGCCGCTTATATTTTAAATCCAATATTAGGTTAATTAAATTCTATGCAAAATTAAAGATACTAAATGTCGACCGTAATGAAGCTATCAACATAATTTACGACAAAAGTACCAACGATGAAGATGAAAAGTTTTCTAATCTTCTTTTCATTCATCACGAAGTAAGGTTTTTGTATTTCAACCCTTATTCTAAAAGGTGAGCAATACACGAACAAGTAATTTCTTATCCCAAACAAACCTCCGCAAGGTAAATAAAAATGGCAACAATTTTCCATTTCCGTAAATTAATTCTGAATCCAACTTCTAATTCCGATAATGAACCAATATTCTAAAAGTAAAGGCAATCAATGTAATTGCGAACGGAGAAATGGAGGGAGAAAAAATCGTACGCTTAAATACTCCTGATGGCGTTATTTTAATCTCATCTTACAATAGATACATCGAGAACAAAAAATCTCATCTCGAAATTGCTCTATTCACTTCGTATTCTGAACCAATTACGACGAAATTAATGTTCCCTACATATACAGCGTTGGATGAGTTTTTACTAGCGATTCTCGCACATAACTCGCTTGAAGTACCTACCTATATTTCTCACGTTTAATTCATACGGTTTATGAGAATATTTTTTTACTTTTGAACAAAAAAGGATTTTTTTTCTCTATTCGAGTTTATGGCATACTGCCAATTTACTGAAACAAAATGTTTTTCAATGTAGTTTTGTTTCAAAACAGTATTTTTATTATTTACTGTAATTGTTTTCTGATAAATAATAGAATTATTTCACTAGCAGAAATACTGTGTATAACAATTGAATGTCCTTTCCACGTATTGCTTTTATCATAGTTGCTTCAATAACATGGAGCGCTAAGATTTACTTTAGTTTTTTTTTATAATTTTAGGATACTAGTTCCATGAATCGTTTTTTTTAATGTTTATTTTTAATTCATCTGATCTGATTTATCTGATCATAGGTCTATTTATCATTTTTTTTTTTAATAATAACTTTTCGACACTGTTAAAACTTGACTTGAACGCGGAGTTTACAAAATAAGATCTCAGATTATGACTATGGTACTCACAGTCTACCTTTTGTTTGGCTCATCGTTTGTCCCTGTCTCTGTAGCACTATTGTTAGCCATAAATACAAACCTCTCACGTGGAAGTAAGTGGAAAATGTTCAATGTGCACGCGACAGGAAGATATTTTTCGGCTGAAGTAAGGCATTTTTAACAGAATCCACGTTTATACAAGATGCTGTTGCTGCTTCAAGAATTTGTGTTATTTTTTGTTCAAGATTGTTGGCTGGTCTTTAAAAGAATCCTGGAGCACTGTTAACGGGAAGCGCATAGTTGGCGAATAATTTATGTTTGTAGCTCAAATTTTTTTGTTAGGATAATTGCTGTACTTAGTTTGTGTTTTTATTATACTAGATATGAGATAATTTTGAAAGTCAGGTCAAAAGGTGGAGCTTAACTTAAAATAACTTTTTTTCGAGTCGGTGTTGTTTTATTATTTCGAGTCTTTTGAAGATAGGTTGTAAAGTATGGGCACAGGCGACACCGTAAGCCGATAACAGCGTGTGAACGTGAAAGGCGGCCAAACATCAGTATGAGGAATTCGCGAAAAAAAATTAGAGTTTGTTATACGGATGGCTCGACAAATGTCGCATGTGGTATGAAAATCAATTTTGTGTTGGCAAAGGGCCCAAAAGTTTTATAACACCAGTGTTCAGTACATGTGCCAGAGTTAACCCACCACGAGAGGTTTTGCGCTTTTAAACGTTGATCACGTTGTATAAACCAGTTTTGTCATGGGCTCGCTTCGGACGATTTTGTACAACACAATGAACGGTCAGTGTGTACGAAACAGATGCATTGTTGCAAAGTTAGCGACTATTAGGTTTTGTCCGCATGTTAACTCTATACCTACATGCACATATTACTTAATTACTTTAATTTCGAATATGATACTCACGAAAAAAAGACTTCGGATTTCTTAATAAGTAAATTCCAGTCACAATAGTTAGATAGTAGTAAACAATAATTTTATCGGAACAATAAATGCGTATTCCGAACTATCCCGAAAAAGAACATCGTGTATGAGTCGTCAAAAGTGAAAGAGAATAAAAAAAGCAAACAGCCAAGCAAAATTGTTTCGTTTTCTCGCAAAGTTTGCCGTATTTTTTTGCAAAAACTTTTTACTTTAATAAACTATCGGTGCTTCTGTCTCGTAGTTTTTTTTTTTTCTGAGAAAAAAGTATTTTCACAACTTTGTCTGTCATCTGTTGAAAGATTTACTGTTCTCTTGTTTTATTCGTTTGTGATAAAATATGGAAGGATGATTTGTTAAGCAACAATTGCTATTTGTTACTTTGTTTCATCATTGATCTATTCTTTGGAAGAAAACAATATCATCTTTATCCTTCGCAGGACAAGGTTTCAAGTAAAATTACCATTGATAATTAGAATAATTAACAAAATAATAATGAATTTTACATGTCAATACACAATGTACACAATACAATGTATGCAAACGTGATTGTTGTTTTCGCTGGTACCCAAAAGCGACAAGTGTAGATAATAATTATAGTAAAAAGGCCCTGTTTTGACTGAGTGTCCTTAAGTTACGAATCAGCTTTAGTTACTCCATTTATTTTATAACTCACTATTATATTCGCGTAAACCTTAAATCATCCGAGCAAGGAATAGATTTGCAGAACGTCAATATGCTATTACGATATTTCAAATCTCGAAGCGGTAGCCTTTAAAGCTTTAACACCTCGTGCGCGAAATATACGGGCTGTACATTCATACATATTTCTGAAAAGATGGATTCTCCTTTAGATCGCTGCCGTTCCAGCCTTCCTTAAGCGAATAATACCGGGATTGCCAAATCCAAACCTCTTTCTTTCTGAATAATTTTGACGAATTCGCTTAGAACCCCGCCATTAAGGATTTAAATTGTTCTTATCTGTAGAGTGTTATCTTTTGGTACATTATTCCTGACCAATTTCTTTCTCAAGCTTTTCATTAGCCATAAAGATTATGTATGATGTAATTACGTATATTTTCGTGAACTTTCCTCTTGTAACGATGTCTCGTAGGCCTGAGATATGGGACTTGTATTAGTGATGAAGTCTTAACTGGTGTTGGGAAGTTTAACTACATGCTCCACGAGGCCCGAAGGAGTCAGCGAGTCGTAATTCCTAATTGAATTACCGTGGAAGTAGATTCTAGTGCAAGTTGTCATGTTTTATTAGATTATGTAATACAAACAAGATACTTATACTTATTTTCCGTCCCCGCCATAATCTCTGAAAGGGAAAGAGGTCTTCATAAATATACGCTTAGGATAAAAAAGGATCACATATTCAATTTAATATCGATAGTTACATAATGCATTTACGTAGATGGGTGTGCGTATTTTAAATGATCAGATTATGAATATGAACTCAAATAGCGCTGGAATGACTGACTAGAAGTTTTTTTATTATAAATAATAATTAATTAATGATCGCTAAAATGTTTAAGGATAAATATTTTGTCAATAAAATTCCTCATAATTATTTGCTTTTATGTAGTCTGTGAGAGTTTACGCCTATGACAAGATGAACGAGCATTCGCCAAGATGCTTATATTATTTTTGTATGTAGGAATGATTATGTTAGAATATACCCAATGTCTCAAAGAAATTACTCCAATAAACGCCAGTTGTCAACAAAAGCAAGAATTTCAGACACGAATTAGATGTATCGTTAACCCTAAAAACTCATCAATAAAGATTCCAAATCGATTGGGTATTTTGGGACACTTCCCAAGGGATTATGGGTTCCGAGACATTTTTCACATCGAATTGTTGGCCCTTAATCGTACGTAGTGGGGCCAACTCTCGCTCGTAACATAATTTGAGCAAGTATGGGAGTATTTTTATATGTTTTTCTTTTAGCGTGAAAATTAAAATTCATTTTTTGTGCGACACAGATTTTTGAAGCCCCGTTGGCTGGGAACTAGGACAAGTTTAATAACATGTGATACTGTGTTGTTGATTACAATTTTTATTTAGTGTAGGTACTTTTCAAAAAAATGAAGGAAATGTTTGTTTAACTGATATTATGATTTTAAGGACACTTAGGTTAAACAATAACAGCCTTACTACAAAAACTTAAACATCTATTGAACACTTGTATTTAAAAAGTGTGACTGCAAAACGGACCTTATTTCAACGGCGTAATCTGTCATTATGCCGTTGGAATAACAGTTTTAGACAAGTGTTCAACAGACGTTTAAAAGATTTTGTGGTGCGGCGGTAATAATTTGAATAGGTTTACGTTTGTCAAAAGTGTCAAGCGCTTGATTCAGAAAGCATAACTACTGGACACGCCATTTACCTATTGTAAGGAGATTTTTCGTATAAGAATCCTAAAATTTAAATTAAATTAATTCTGATGATACTGGACTATGTATTATAGTTTTAAATGCTTTTTTGTCTGCGTACGACGCTCGCCGGAATAGGATACCCAGGATAAGCTACATTTTTCCGTACCGACTCCATTCTGAATAGAGGAACGCAACGCTGCACTGTACAAAGAATATTGATTAATTACCAAAAATTTGGAATTTCTTCTATCGTGGTCGCGTTTACAATCATTAACCGTCTTACCACAAGAAAGATAAACATCTGCATCTGTTAAACACGTTTCTAAACAAACGGTCAATGTCAAAACGACACTCCACGTTGATATAAGGGTTGTTTTTCAGTTACACTTTTTTTAAACATGCGTTCAACAGATGTTTATCTTTTTGTGGTAAGGCGGTAAGACGTAAGGCTAAGGTGGTAAGGCGTAAGAAGGCGGTAAGAGAAGAGAAATTTATTCATTTTTATATCATTTTGTTAAAAAAACTTTAAAATGTATTTAAAAAATAATAAACAGTTAATCATTATTATGATACACTGCAATTGAATCTAACTTGTTTACGTTTAATTCTAAGGAAAGGAATTTTCTATTATGTAAATAGATTCACCAAGTTTTGGCAGCACCTTGTAAGAAACAAATCCTCGTTACCTATTCCGCAGACATTACTTAAGACAAATGCGTCGCGTCTAAATTATTCCGTCCATATATTACTACATCAAAGTGTGCGACTGTGCGTTCATAGATCACGTGTCGTTGGTGACGCGACTGTCGTTATGTCGTGCGACTAATCGCGTGGAACTAACAAACGGTTCTGTGTAGAATAGGTACGTTTGACGCCTTTGTGATCTTGCTTTTACGTTGCTGTTTGATATATTGATGTGAGAGAGTTGTTCGGGAGAATTTATTAGGTGGAGGTGTTTCATAGTCGTGCGTGGGTGATAAGTAGATTAATGTGCGCATGGAATTAAGTTGTTCGGATTTATTTTAATACTAGCACGAGGCCTTGTCTTCGCACGTGTAGATAGTAGTATGAAAATGAATTTCAATCCTTGTTACTTGATGATAAAGTAGCTTTTACAAGGTGAAATGATTAAAAAAAAAAGGTTAAATAAAATGTGTTGTGATATAATTTTAGATTGTTTACTCATTACTATAGTCTCGTTTCTTTTAGGAACTTTTTAGTTTCGATTGCTAAAAATCCTGCAACTGGGTTTTTGGTTTTCTGAGAGTTGAAAAAAAAACATTTTTTTTTTTCTTAATTACTTATCATTTGATTCAATAATGCTACTAATTGAAAGTGAATATTTTTTTCAATAGAAACTTTACACTAAAAAATCATTGAAATAATAACATCAAAAATCTAATTGATAGATGAGATTATAATAGATGATGAGGATAATCTAATGTAACATGTTTAAGATTGATGAATTACAACACTAATTAAACTCTAGTAAAGTTTCTTGGAAAGGTTTTCAAGTTATTTTATGAAGCATAATCATATCAATTTCACCCTCATCAAGCTAAAAAATGAACTTTTCATTGTAAATGAGCTCGTGTAACAAAACCCTTCATTTTTCATACAAAAGAACCCCCCAATGAACGACCTATAAACGTGTAAAACAAAAACCTCGGTTTCAAAAGGCGAAACCACAAACGCTAGTGCATGCTGTCAAAAGCTCGTTCCATAAAGCGAAAGTGCAGGCCCATTCTGCTGTCAATCCTAGTCCTGTTTTAGGGTTTGACGCATTTGGTGCACTTCTCAACTTGTACCCCATTCTCAAATGGTGCATTTCGCAACTGGTGCACTTCTCAAATGGTACACTTCGCAATTGGTGCACTTCTCAATTGGTGCACTTCGCAAATGGAGCACTTTTTAAAATGAGCGGATATTTGGAATAATTGTCTAAAAATGAAAGTATCATCAATCAACAAAATAATTTTAAAATTAATTCTACGTCACCACACCTATAACCCCACTATACAGGGCGTCCCACGGCTACGCCACATGGAGAGAAAGTATCTTAAATATTGTAGATGGAAGATTTTACTGAAAGAAGACATTACTTTGATTTAAAAAACAATTTAAACTGCATTCATAGATTTTTAAATAGTTACATGGTTGAACCGGGTATCGAACCCGCTTCACATAAAAATTATTACACAGTGGTTTTATCATGCCGATCGAAAGGGTTGATGATAAGGATTATTTTATGCTAGATAACATAGTATCAGAAATAAAAGGAAGGTCATGAATTTTAACATTTCATGTGAAAAATTGTTCAGAAAAATAAAAAGAACAAACAGAACTTAGACGTATTCATGGAAATATTCAACACAACAAGATCAAAAAATCGTCAGGGAGTGAAATAATGAAAAGGATGCGACGTTGTATTCAACAGTATGTAATGGGATTCATTTTGAGCTTTGATGAGTTGATTATTTGATTACGACGCGAAGACGCGGGTTCGAATCCCACTTGCAACTGGATTTTTCTTTCATCAAAAATCATCTTTACATTATGTAAAGATGATTGAAAGAAAAATCACTATATAATAATTGGAGAAACGTGATCTTTTCTGTTTTACCTACCGCAAACAATATAATAATAATAATAAAGTCACACAGACACACATACAATTTTTCAAGTAGCTGCCTACTTGCCTACTGCCTCAGTTCTAAGATCGATGTGGCCTGCCCATTGCCACTTTCAAATTTGCAACTTGCAAATTTTATGTGCTATGTAGGTGACTCTAGTTCTTCGCCGAATATCCGTGTCCCGGATTTTATCCCGCAAAGAAACTCCGAGCATAGCTCTTTCAATTGCTCGTTGAGTGACTCTTAGTCTCTCTAAAAGGCCAGCAGTGTATGTGTATAACTGTCCGTCCGTGTATATAATTTTCCTTACATAGTTTATATTGTTATTATTTCCGAGAGACTTTATTTTTATTTAAAAAAAAAAACAAAACTTTGAAAGTGATTACGTAGAATTAATTTTAAAATTATTTTGTTGATTGTTATTTAAATAAATGACCTACGCAAAACCAAAGATTCTTTCATTTTTAGACAATTATTCCAAATATCCGCTCATTTTAAAAAGTGCTCCATTTGCGAAGTGCACCAATTGAGAAGTGCACCAATTGCGAAGTGTACCATTTGAGAAGTGCACCAGTTGCGAAATGCACCATTTGAGAATGGGGTACAAGTTGAGAAGTGCACCAAATGCGTCAAACCCCTGTTTTACACCACATTTCTTTTTTTTTCTTTACTAGTTGGTACATTGTTCGCCGCTGTTCAATAGTGTTGCGAAAAAAAGGGTTTGATCGGAGTGATTGATTTTTGAATTTCGAACTTTCGAAGCTGCTAGACTGTCGTTTGTTTTTAGGGCTAGTGTTTCAGCCAGTTTGTGTGTCAAAATGGAAGGCAGCTAAATTAGTCTACTATGTTGCCTATGGTGGAATACAGGC
Source organism: Agrotis ipsilon (assembly GCA_028554685.1). Classification (NCBI taxonomy): domain Eukaryota; kingdom Metazoa; phylum Arthropoda; class Insecta; order Lepidoptera; family Noctuidae; genus Agrotis; species Agrotis ipsilon. The sequence continues at coordinate 2,591,477 of CM052961.1, read as the reverse complement.
CTTTATTCTGCTAGAAAAGTGGGCTTGTTACTTTGCGGGACATTCTAAATAGAGTCCTGTGGCGTATAACGCAAAGGCTATTCGGAGGATCAGATTATTTTTTAGTCAGTAAGACTGTTACAGTCCCTTCTACCCAGGGTAAAAGGACCAAAGCTTTTGCCACTTAAGAAAAAAGAACACGGGCTCTGGACAACAGCGGGTTCGTGATTTGTTGGTGATTTTCCATAAAATATGATATTTCCAAACGAGATTATCAATAGAACCGATAACACTCAACATATTAATCTAAGCTGTTATTATATATATAGTAATTCCTTTATGAAATGCACAAATTGGGGATCATTATTTTTTTTTTTCATTGTTGCAGTAGTAGTAGTTATTATTGCCGCAGCATACTAAATTGTGACCAAAGGTAAAAACCCTGTAAGCATTACTTTATTCAATATTACGTTACATATTATCTGGGCTCAAGATAGTGTTCATATCGTCTGGACAATTCTGAACTCATAGTGGTGTTATTTCTATAGTTAATCTCTTATTTGATCCTGCTCTTGGCTTCGTAGTTATTAAGGTTTAATTTTAATTTCCGTTCTTAGAAGAACAAAGGTAGGTACTAAACTTATGAATGTGTACAGTAAGATTGCATACAGAGTTTTAAACATTCGATTTCATGCTTTATATCTTCAGCTGCAAGGTTCAGTCTAGTTCGTCTTGTTATAATAGCATCCTACTTAGCTACTGTGTACAATAATTGCCTTACAATTACTATAAGCTCCTCTCACGGATACCGTACTTGTAGAAAGAAAATAAGAGGTAATGGAGGTCTATGATCCATTGCAATCATTACCCTATTTTCTTTCTTTCTTCGCAAGAAAATCTATTGTAGCCCCAACGAATTCAAGCTAAAAGTTATCACTAAACCCACACACAAGCAATCCAATTTCTCAGATACACAAATTCGAAACTTCACGCGAACACATTTCAGTGCCAATTTGGACTTTAAAAGAAGCTTTACCTAATGCTATAACATCGGGGAAACGGCTTTTATCTAGTCGGAAAAGAAAATAAAAGACAATACGTAACGGCCCAGGGAAGCAAGCGGAACCGTGGTCAAAGTCCGTATTCCGAACAATAATAATTTCGTAGTTTTAAAACGATACGCGAGGCGAAAACGCGTTTGTTTTTCGTTGCGTTTTATTGCGGGTTCTGCTGAATAATAAATGAATAATTAAACCGTGAATGGAACAAGTTTTTTGTGGTTTTAACGCGATCTCTGTGTTTTTGAAGTTGTTATGAGCTTGTTAAGGTGTATCCTTATAAAAGGTGCTAAATCTGATGTGTCTCCACTGTGCAGTTATTTTTGTACACTGCTGCTTTTAACATTATGTTATTTTTTTTTTGTTGTGATAATGGTTGTCGTGTCATACCTCCTGTAAATAGCTACCTAAACCTTTTAAGACTTAATTGAGGAAACAACAAAGATTTTCATTTCTGGCTTTACTCTTATCCTTAGTGGTATTTAAGACCCTGGTTCTATTTCTTGGTCGAATAAAATGCAATTAGGTTTTTCCAGTCAGGACTTTTGAAATAGTAGCGTAGTTTTTGAGTTTTTATCAGGTCGGTGGTACTCTTGCATCAAAAATTAGACTTTATTGTAACTAGCGAATGACTGGTGTACAGTACAGCTGAGTTCAAATATTTCTAGGCACTTTTGAACGCAACCAATGCTGACTACATAAGATTCAAAAGTGATACAAATTTTAGAACACGTACAGTACAACCTCGCTAAACCTTTCAAGCAAACACAAGCATGATATTATGTGTCTTAACACAACGCAGAAGGACATAATATTCAACAAAGACACAAACATTTTCACCAAGAATATGCTGGAGTGTTTCCACTCGTGCATATTGCACACGTAATCTGGCGGAATGCCCGTGACTCACGTCGATATCCAGCATGCAGCTGTGAAAGTGATAAACTTTTATTTCGTACCGTCTTCTTTTTAGTAATACGTATGTGTGAAATGAGTTTGCATCTCATCTTAAGTCTATGAAACTCGTCTTAATGCCACTACATCATGTTGAAAATGATCTTTTCTAAACCTTATCTGAATTCATTTAAAGTCCAAATACGGATTTTTTGATCTGTAGCATTCTTTATTCACCAATTTTCTCCTTCATTCGCTATAAAATTATGTCTATTACGTCTGATTGCATACAAGTTTTCAGTCAACCCTGACACAAAAGTAAAAAAAAAAACACCATTGTTTTTTACAAAGTAATCATCATCATCATCATCATCAGCCTATAATGTTCCCACTGCTGGGACACAGGCCTCCTCTCTGAGAGAGGGAGTGGGCCATAATCCACCACGCGGGCCCAGTGCGGATTGGTAGATGTCACATATCTTCGAATTTTTGGTTCTAGGACATGCCGGTTTCCTCACGATGTTTTCCTTCACCGTTTTGAGAGCAGTGGTGATGAAATAAATTACACAATGTAATACGCCTGGCGGGGTTCGAACCCACGACCTACAACTCGTAAGTCGGGACCGATACCACTGGGACACCACTGCACCAAAGTAATCATAACGAACATAATTCCGTGAGCAAAGTTGTGAGCGCAGCTAGTAATTTATAAAGATTTGGTATCACATTAATCTTTATACTACACCTGCTTGGAAAGTACCTTGTTACTTTATCAAATTTACGGTAGAAAGTACGTCATTGCATATCGACCAAATATGCGGGGAGAAAACGCATCTGAGCGGGAGAGAAAAGTGTATGAAAATCCATTTCTAACGTGTTTTTTCTTTTTTAATTTTGGGTAAGACTATGCGCCGGCAACCTAAATATCAAAAGGCAAAAAGTTTTTACTGTGAGTTTTTATCTCCAAGTTCGCAAAATGACACTGGCCACTAGCAGGCTGTATGTTGGATGGTGTCGGGCTGGCAGTGCGACCCTGCGGCGGCAGGATAAACAATTTGAAAAAAGAACATGTGAAAATTGCAGACGCCATTGGCACCATTTTCAATTTGTGTGTTGTTTGAGGATTCAGTTTTCGTAGAAAGTAATTTATTTTCATCGTAGGTGTAGTATAAAGCACTATGTATCACTCGAGAGAAAGTGCGATTCCCGATCTCGGGTATTTTAAAGTCCTCGGCTACGCCTCGTCCTTTAAACGATACCCTCGATGGTAATCGGTCACTTTCTCCTCTCGGTGAACAATGTACTATTATAATACAAAATTTAATTAAAGACACGTCACATTTTAAAACAAATCCCAACGAACCAACCCCAACATAATTATTCTGCCAATTTATTTAATATCACGTCATTCTTTCCACCAAACATGGCCCGTACAGTTAACGCGAATAATTTGTAAGCGATACGCGTCATCCGTCATGCGAATGTCATCAATCATCGTCAGTAACAGAATACACCTGCGGCTGTAATTTGACTAACATACCGTCATATTTCACGACATGATTGTGTAAGCGAGATGAATTAAAGTTAGCGTACCTACTAATGTTGTTCGTAATAGTTTTGTGAGAGGCTGCTCGTAATGGCTTTGTTATAATCTGATTTATGTAGAAACTGAAGTAGGTTATTGTTGGGATTACATTTAGATTGTCATCTGTTTTAACCAAGTCTTACAGATGGGTAGACAGTTCTAGGTTTTAAAGAAGGCAGGTTTTATCATTCACATAATTATGCATGAATTATCTAGTGCCCGAAAATCGGTCACAATTTATTAAAATTTTAAGTATGAGAAAAAAAGTATATTCTGCACATCTTTTCCTTAAAAACGCACTTCTAGATGGGAAAATGTTTTAGAGAAAGGCAGGTTTTATCATTATCTAGTGCCTGAAAATCGGCCATAATTTATTAAAAATTTATGTTCGTTAAAAAAAACCTTTCTACACACCTTCTCCATGAAAACACATAGGAGGAAGACGAAGGAATCCGGGCTTGGAGTTTTAGATGCAGCAAGGCTCTCGTACAGATAATCATGTCAAAATCACCCAAGCTTATAAACTTATCGCTAAACATTTATCTGTTACAGATAACAATACTCGTTAATGAACTGAATGACATTAAGAAACTCAAAGGGAAAACAAAAAAATCGAATTATAGTCCATTCAGTGAGCGGAGCGACTGTAAATACCTATTTAAAAGACGTTAAGCCGACAAAAAATAAAAGTTAATGGTTAACCTAAATAGCATCCTTATTAGCAGTTAAAAGTAAGAGATCGGTGAATGGTTATTTGTTTTGTTTTATAACTTGGATCGCGAAATGAGAAAACAGATTAACGTTTAAAATTATAAATTTTATTAAAACTGTAACGCTCCATTACAAAGTTAATTAGTTTCTAGATACCTACAGTTTGAAAAAAGAAATTGTGCGTCGGATGCAAGGATAGAGTTTTAGCTCTGGATATTTATTTCTCTTTCCATTATAGCGTGAGCCTATATTCACACCAGTCTGTCTATTTTGTCTCTTTCTACAGCATGGCTTTGCATGCTTATATTCAGACTGGTGTCGGTACGGAAAAACTAGCTCGTAGCTCGAACTCAAAAGCCTTTGTCAAACTGACAGGCGAAACGAATGAGTGCCGAAGCGTTTTATTGTTTGAAGCCAGTCACATAGGCTATTGGACCGCTTTTGTTTTTCAATGTGACTGGATTCAAACAATTCCATACATTACAAATAAAAACGCTTCGGATCGCATTCGCCTCAGCTGTCTGTTTGACAAAGGCTAAAATCCTATTACTCCACGCGTCGTACACGTGATATACGAAAAGAAAGGATTCAAAACTCCAAAATAATAAAAACATACCAATACTTTGCTTCGGAACTCCACCATTTGTTTCCCACATTCATAGATACAAAGTCCAACTATTCTTTCTCGAATAAGTTTCCTCTGTTTCGATACAAGGCCGTTGCAACAAATTATTGCCAGCGTGTGGCAAGCATTTGAGATTGTCCCATTTTATTGTTTTGCAAATCCCTAGAAATGTTTCTGGCAGGGTTGTAAAAACTATCTTCTTTATCTGCATTTAATTTAGTGTTATATGCGGATTAAATTGGCCTTGTATTACCACAAAGCCATTTGGATCTTAGTGAAATTGCTTCTATTAATTTTAGCAGAATCTTGTAGTCAATTTTATCCCGTTTTTATTTTCTCTTAAAGCTTATGCTAGGTGTTTGTATTTAAAACAAATTAATTATTGCCACTAAGCCATTTGGATCTTAGTGAAATTGCTTCTATTCATTTTAAAAGAATCATGGGGTCATTATCCAGATTTTATTTTGTTTTGATTTAAGCTTATGCTTAATTGTTTATTTTTAAACAAATCAACTAGATATTTAAAATGCCTGTTTTATTTATTTAAAAAACAATAATAATACATTATAATCAGCCAAAACAACTAAGGATGTACTACTGGTTCCTAAAATTGATTTAGATTGACATTTAATAAATGTTGGCTAAAATTAATGGAAATGAAAGGATCAAAGAAAATAATATAAAGCACCTAAAACAATAATAACTACAAAGGGTTGAAACATGTTTAATTGAAAACCCTTGTCGTTATTGCCTTCCTGGAATTCATGTTATTACAAATCTATGTACCCAAACATCACTTTATTGTACAATTAATTAAAATGGCTTGATAGTAATTAGAAAGACGTAAGTAATAATAAATTGGATTTCTTAAAATTGAAAGGTTTTATATTCATCATCTGTCTAGCCTTTTCCCAATCATACTGGGGCTGGCTTCCAGTCAAACCAGATGCAGCTGGATATCAGTATTTTACATGGAGCGACTGCCTGTCGGACCTCCACAAACTAGGTAATACCATACCTCATAGAAGACGGTTGACAGACTTTAGAGCTTCTGAATACCAGTGACGATTGTCTAAGATCTACAAATGACAGCTGGTACCAACGGCTTTACTTGTTTTCCGAGTCACGGAGGAAAGTCGCTAGGACAGATGGTCACTCATCCACAAACCAACCTCGGCAAGCACGGCTTAACCCGGAAGATCGACCTGTGGGGCTGTAATTATTTACCCACGAGCTCCTGGAAAAGCTTTAGATTACAATCTTAATTAAATTCTAAAAATATTTTGTAATGACATTTTCTGGAATGGAAGGAATGTTCTATAAACAATAGAGAACTTCGTTTATGATTACATCTACCTGTGCACCTGTAAAGGTGCTCTCATTGGCACTAATATTCCACCTCATTAGTAAATGGACCTCGAGTCTCAATTACAAATAGAACTAAATTAACATGGTTACCAGATGCAATCCACTGTGTAATTATCAAACAAGAATTAAGCTTGTTAATTGATATTTAAGCCTTATTAACTATGCCTAGCACAAGATTTATACTGTATTATTCTACTGTATTTTACATATAATATTATTAACGTACTTGAAGTATAAACGGACTCTGGTGTATCAACGAAGAACTATTTTTTCCTGTCAAACTAACGTCAAAATTTCGTTATAATTAACTTCACAAAACGTGAAAAGTCGTGCGAAACCCATATTTTCTTTGTATGTAGAAAAGAAGCAACTGTTACTTAGCTCAACATTATTTTCACAATGTCGATAGAGAATAAAACTAAAAAAAAACTGATAATTGAGGAAAGAATTTTTTTTCTGATTGCAAGTGGGATTCGAACCCGCGTCTTCTGGATAGGTACTCCAGACGCCTTAACCAACTACAACGACCCCGGCAGGCCAAGAGTCAACCAAATGAAATTGAGGCCAAGAGTAAACCCATTTTAAACAATAATAAAAAATTACGTATTCCGGAAAAAATCTCAACCATATAAGCAAAAGCGGGTCTGGTAATTGCTATAACTCACATCAATCAGGCTCCTTATATTCAGCACTTATCAAACTTTTCTCAACTTTGAAAACAAATTCCACCATTCCGCAATTCAAACCAAAAAAAAAAAACTTGAAACCACGAGAACGAAGAGTCTCGTTAATAAATATTGATAGAGTAAACAAAGGTACTCTTAAAGAAGTCTTCCGGGAAAACTTTTGTATTATTAGATTCCTAGAGGGCTCTTATGAAACAGACTTGACAATGGACCCCGAGATCTGATAATTGCGTAGGTACACAGCGAGCAAGTTTTTATCTCCCTTTCAAAACTCTTTGGGAATTGCTCGGGAGGAAATTAGTGAGGAATTGTAGTTGGACTGAAGAAGAGGTAAATAAACGTAGTAGATTAAGTGAACTATAACTTATGGAGTACTTTTTATTGGATTAAGGACCTCCTCAATTGTTTTAATGTAAATGTTAAAGCATCACAAACAGAAACACAGTGAGAATTCCGAGAACCATAATTGTGAGAGGTTCCTCTACGTATCTTCTAATTTACTAGACGACTTTAGGAGACATTTCGTCGTGATTTCAAGCCGTGAGTCTGTATATATAAGCTATAAACTTTGAAGAATTAAAAAATAACAACACGTCAATGACAATACTGAAGGGTGAAAAGCCAGAATTTACGAAGAAAACGGTTCACTATTTGGATTGAAATTAAATACTATTATCTGGCGATAGAAAACAGGCAAGATGAATATCAACATGATTTGTTCTGGAATAGTTTATAGGTATCCTTGGATTTCCTTGTTTAACTTTTATTTTTTTGCCGTCGTTGTCGATAGATTTAATGTTATTATCGTGAACAGCAGTAGCCTACCAACCCATAATGTACTTTCTTGTTTGATTCCGTCAAGTATAGTTTTGTCACTTCCAAGCCAAATACTCAGAGGGAAATCAATAAAATGGGTTATATCAGGAAACTTTCTCCAGAAGTCACAACTGTGTAAGGAAACTATCTTCGTTTCTGATGTGACGTGTTGTGATTACAATAGGTACATATTTCAACTTGGTAGGAAGCTTCTCTAACTGAAAAGTATTTCTTCCTGACCTGTCTAAGGGCTCGTTGTTTGATGAATACTCCAGCAAGAGAGTGTTTTATGGGCAGGGAAAGTCATTGCAGGAGTTTCGCGACAGGGTACTGATCAAACTAGAAGAACTGTGTGACTAAAGTCACTACGATATTGACTTCGTCACTTCTACTCGGGCCGAGAGGATGCATTTATTTGATGAAATTCCACAAATAAACAGGCATTAGTCATGAAAAAGGCTTTGTAATAGCTTCAATATAATTAAGATAAGTTATTGAATGATGGGAAGCACATCAATACATAAACAACAAACCTACCCCCACCTGCACGGCATGTACAGAAACATAATCATCAATACATTACCCCACCTTCCAATCAACGAAGTACAATGTATGACGCATCAACGCTTGTATTGTAATTCGAACCCCAATTACTTACAACCCCACCCGGTAACAATATAACAACTTTAGTAGTCAATACTCCTTGTATGTATATTGGGGGCTTTGGAATACTGAACCGGGAACCGACTATCGATATGACATATGATCTCGTAAATTTAGGGGAAGCTGCAACTGAGCAAGACGGGTATTAAGGCGCCTTTTCACTAAGAGACATGTCACAGAAACAAAGTTGCCGGATTTTTACATAGCATGTCTCCGTGACCTTGTGGAACTATATCGCTTGATATTTGCCAACTCCATTTTTTCATAACCCAGTGGTGATTGAGATGCCTCCCGAGGATATCAATATCATCTTGATGGACTTGAAACTACAACCATTTCGCGGAACACGACCTCACTATTCGAAGCATGTCAGGCTACTGTCAAGGAACACGGGGTCGCGAGAGACGACGCGACGCTCGCGAATAGTCGCCTAATAGCAGAGTCGCGGGGCAAATGTTACCCAATGTAAACACGCCTCAAGTATTTACCTTCATAAAATCCGGTAACTTTATTGGCACTGACGATGAAGTTACGCGATGATGGTACGAGCATGTGCGTGGATACAATGAATGTTTTATGATGTTAGTCAGGGATTCCTGATTTGTGGGTACTGATATAGGTTACTACAAATTATGTTGCTTGTACAGTTGGTTGTCGGGTGTTTACAGGACTCGTTATAGCGTAGCTTTTGTCCGCACGATATTGTTCAACCAACAATTTGTGATTAACTTTGTTTAACAACATTGTTATGAAATGAAATTGTTTATTGCCAGATGTTCATACAAAATTATTACGTTGAAGTCTCATGTTTAGGACTCAAATATTATATCTCTGAGTTAACATTTTTGACCTTCGATAATTTCGAAGCTGTTTTAAAAATCATGAAATTCAAACTTCTTTCGTTTCAGAGTTATAACAGAAACTATTAACCCCGATTGATCTTGACCTCAAGTTTATAAAGTTAACTTTTCTTTTATTGTAATAAAATCATCCAAAGAGTCCTCTAAGTCCAGGTTGAGACGTGAGGGGCTGTTAGACTTGTACTGACTAAAACCCAATAGCCCTTTACGTTACAGGGTTAGGGTTACCTGATAAGACAGTCCCGGGACCGAAAGTTTGATACTAAAGTTTGACCAACAACAGTATGAAGTATTTTCCCGTGATGGCATACCCATCTGGTTACTGTCATAAATTATCTTCAAAAGGAAACACGAACAATAAGCATAGTATCTTTCATTGTGCAATGACATAAAATAACGTACCCAGTGCATAATGTGCTGAATAGAACAGAACAGTTGTGCGTATGAATAATTCTCAGACAATGCTTATATGAGCGGTTCAATGCCAGAAAATGGTTTTGTTGAACGTCGCATAGTCAAGTCAGGCTGTTGGCAAAGTAATTTGTGAGACAGCGAAAATGAATTATAAATTGTACACTCTGAGCTAACAGGGTTGTGGAGGTCAGACAGGCAGTCGCTTTGTGTAAGATCTGCTTAGACTGAAAGCAGACCTAAATATAGTTGAGGACAGGCTAGGCAGAATGATGATGATGATAAATAATATTGACTGGCCTGTTGGTCTAGTGGTTAGTGACCCTGATTGCTATGCTGGAGGTCGTGGGTTCGATTCCCACCCAGGACAAATGTTTGTGTGATGAGCACGATCATTTATTCTGTGTCTGGGTGTAATTTATCTATAATATGTATTTATTTAGAAATATATAAGTATGTTTATCAGTTGTCTAGTACCCATAACACAAGCTCTGCTTAGCTTGGGACTAGATGGCGTTGTGTGATAGTTGTGGATTATTATTATTATTATTAATATCTACACAATGTGTTGCTTAAACTCAAATAAGGGAAAAATTTGATTTAATGAAATGTGACACCCGGGTAGAACATGAAATTTTTTGCACTCCAATTCATTGTACTTTTCAGAGAATTACATTCTGAAATCCACGAAGAGAAAACGGTGCGTAAAAGCTACTGATACGACTCTACTTCAAAAAAAAAAAATGTGAGGATTGTGTTATTCATCCAATCAATATAGTTTCGAGAAAATAAATGTTCCATGAAAAAAAAATACAAGTTGTTAAATACATCGAGAATAAAATTATGGAAGCCAGCAAATTAAGAGACGGCGGCACTGGTGTTGCCAAATTAATATTGTAAATTGACACATTTTTGCTGATTCCATTTACACATCAATGCTTCCTGTCTGGCCTGTCTCTTGGGATGTGAGTTTTCATTACCGAAACCAAATAAATGGTAATGAGATAAAATTTAAATATATTGGAAATTATATTTATAGTGTCTGTAAATTTTCACGTCATAATTTAAATTTTTGAAGTAGGTTATGCGTGGTATCCTTGTTAATTTTAATACAAAATGCTAGACTAGGCAAAACCGAGAGATTTTAATTATGAAACGTGGCAATGAGTACGCGTAATGAGTTAATTTACGAGACATAATTCCTTGAAAATTTAACAAACGTTTGTGAAGTTAATGTTGCTTATTATATTGTTTCATCAAATTATACTACGCAAGTGTTTAGGGCTAAAGTCTCGAATCTGGTCTACTTGTAATAATGATTATCACTTTCATGTAGGTTACGACTGGTAAATTACTTTGTGGCTGAGTATTGGATTACCCAGTTACTGAATTGCTGAGTATGGGAGTACTGAGAAAATTACATGTTTGTAGGTATTCATCTGTATTATGATTCAAATCAAAGGTGACCACAACATAATTAGGACATATTACGCAGATGATAACTGCTAAGTTGATTTCAATTTCATGTTGGTCTTCTCTAAAAATATCCAGTAATATCTCTTACTTCTTACTACTACATAATTATTATAAATTCGAAACTTTGTAAGGATGGATTAATAAATGTTTTTTTTACTCTTTCGTACAAAAACTACCGAACGAATTAGGATGGGCACACAGAAAGTTCATAAACCTGCATAATTACATAAAGTACTTTTTTCACGATACGACGTTCCTGTTGGATAACTACGAAATTGAAAGAAGGTAATCCGCGGGGCTTAAGCTGTATCTTAATATTCTTAGACAGTGGTGTAATTATGATAAATTATAAATGAATGTGTCAAATACACGACGAACACTTACCAAAGAAATGACATTTGGGTAGCCGCTTTAAATTCTCAAATGTCAGACAAATCTTATGATTTGAGAAGAGCAAAACTCCCCCACATTCGTCCTCGCTATTCAACAATGATAAAATACACAAACAAACAAAAAAAGATCAAATAGAAAAAACCTCGTCACATTGTCAAATAATAATCAATCAACAAAAAATCAAAGTTCACCAAGTAAACTTCACGTCTAGATTGTAAACACGATAAAAAATTAAAAATGTCAGATTGTAAAAAGATTAAAAAAATAAAATGCTTCAGCTGTATAAAAAGAAAGGAATAAATAAACATAAAAACAGTACAAAGTAGTAAAAATATGAAAAAAAAAAAAACAAAAAAACAACACATTTCTACAATACGATAACATGATTATAACAACTACCATTCAGTGAGTAAATTCCATTGGGAGCAGCTTAATCCAAGGCTTTTTTGTCTCAAGATAATGGTTACATGATCATAGGCTTTCTGAACCAGTTTACTTTTACTAAATGATTTGAATTTATTTATGCTCAGTTCTTGAATATAACTGGAAGCTTATTCTAAAAAAACGTCTCCATGGACATCTAAATGTGCCCCCTATTTTTGCGCGGGTAGCTGGAAACCATGAATTTTGTCCTTATTTTTGTATTTATTTTGTGGAAATCACTGTATTTTTTAAAAAGATGATATAGTTATGTGCGTTACAATGAGGTTTTCAATAGATGTATGAGCCGGCACAGTCGTTAATTTAATCTCTTTAAATTTTTCTCTGAGGGAGCTATCCTGGGACTTAGTTTATAGATGGACCGAATTGCCCTTTTTTGCCAAAATAAAAATGTTTGCATTTCAGCGGGCATTGCCCCACAACAGATTAACCGTACGACATTTTACACTGTGCGAAAAACCAAAGTAAATAAACGGGCCGTCTCCAAGTTAGTAATTCACGAACTTTTCCTAACAGCACATGCCGCAGAGCTGACTTTGAAACTAGGATGAAGAAGGTAATTCCGCGGGCTTAAGCTGTATCTTAATATTCTTAGACAGTGTGTAATTATGATAAATTATAAATGAATGTTCAATTCGCCAACAGTATTATATTCACAAAGATTTTAAGAACTTTTTTTTTTAGGTACTCCAGACGCCTTAACCAATTAGGCCACCGCAACCACTAGACTCGAAGCTAAATTTCTAGTTCGCTTTGTTTCTGAACGCTATTTACACGTTGCGCCATCTATTGGTAATGTTACAAACTACTTACCAACCAACACGTCTGATATTGCAATCAAATCAATGTTGTATTATTAGATAACGACTTCTAAACTAAAGTTATATTTTTATACGCAATAACCCGCACTGGGCCCGCGTGGTGGATTATGGCCCACTCCCTCTCACAAGAGAGGAGGCCTGTGTCCCAGCAGTGGGAACGTTATAGGCTGATGATGATGATGACGCAATAACGCCTGCGTTGCGTTTTCGCTAAGATATTTTACAAAAAAAAAATGAGCTGCGAGCAGTATTATATTGGATTAATTGTGATCATTTCGAGATATCTATAAATCTCCCCTCTCAACAAAACAAACGAGATGTGTTTTTCATTCTTTTAAGTCAACATTAAAATAATATTTGCTTTTATAAGCCCCGCATTTACTTTCTTACCTTCTTTTAATTTTCCCATTTTATATCTTGCGGGTATTAGGATATAATCTGACGGAAAATGATAACGTTTCCGTTCTCTCACCCTCGAAAGTGGAATTTGGCCAAGGTTGAACAAAGAAATCCTTGCGCCTTCCAATTTCTTTTTTCTCCTCTAAATGTTTTCTCAGATTCTATATAGTCATAGTCTGCATTAAAGGATATATACTATGTCTACTCTGCCCCCGATAGTTGAAAAGACGGATCTAACAAAAAGTAAAAACGGAGAAAAAAATGTTTTAGTGAATGAAATGGGAAATCATTTGCTGTCTTCGAATAAAATAAAATATTTACATACTAAAAGTTGGAAATAATGCCAACTATAATAGGTTTCAACTTGGTTTAATAATAAAATGAATTAATTAAATTATTATAATAAAAATAATGAAAAAACTTTTTCATCTTAGCATAAAAAATGGAGAAAAATATGACAAACTTAAATGAATAGACGTAAATGGCTAGATGCGCCCTTTAAACTTCAAACGCTTTCTATCGAGTATGTGTTTTTAACAGAAATGGGCACATCTAGGTATATCCACCTTTTATCTTAAGAATTAGAAAGTATGTAGATAACCCTTGGCTTAGATAAAATGTTTATAAAATTATTTATTAATCCTATATTGTTTACGTAAGGTAGTAATATCTGATATAGTACAGTGAAGTAGGTTCATCGTTATCATATAAGCCATAACCTAATTTATTATTTGTAAATAAAACTACTACGAGCGACGTGGCCTGCCCATTGCCACTTCAACTTACAATTTTTAAGAGCTATGTCGGTGACTCTGGTTATTCGTCGAATATCCGTGTTCTGGATTTTATCCCGCAAAGAAACTCCGAGCATAGCTCTTTTCATTGCTCGTTGAGTGACTCTTAGTTTCTCTAAAAGGCCAGCAGTCAAAGACCACGTTTCAGACCCACATAATCACTGGTAATACACACTGGTTAAACACCCTTGTCTTGAGACACTAGGAGTACCGGTTTTCCACCCGCTCTCAGAAGTTCTGTTGCGATTCCGTCCTCACCCGGCGCCTTGTTATTCTTGAGCTGTTAAAGAGCCATTCTAATCTTGTACAGGGTGATGTCTCAGTGTAGTGTCGAGACAGTTTGGCTCAAGCGTCTCGAGTTGTATCGACACTGGGTTGTCGTGTTGATGTGTATAACTGTCCGTAAAACCTCCCAAGCTCTCTCGGGATCACCGGTTTCGTCGAAATGATGCTGCCGCCGTTAATCTTCAGCTTTTTCATTTGGCTTTGCCTAATAGACAGATTCTTTGCGAAGACTTTTGAGCCATGGTTCCGCTCGATTGCTTCTTTGATTCGTGCCGCAGCACCGTGTGGAAGCCGTCTGTGTGTGTGTGCGTTTGCCAATATGGCAAACGCATTACAATAGCGTGGAAGCCCTAGGAGCACCCTGAATGCGTTATTATATTGTATTCGGAGAGCGTTGATGGCCCGCTGAGTGTAGCTGACCCACAGATTGCAGGTGTAGAGATTTTGGCAGAATTTTAAACAAAGTGATCTTTACCTCCAAACTATACCTCGCAAATGTGCGTGCCAGCAAGGTATTTAAACTCAGAGACCCTTTTAAGCAGCACAGGTGCCACATCTCCCAGTTTACGACCATTGGCTTTAAATACCAGTAGTTCGCTTTTGTGAGGATTATACAAGAGACCGTGTACCCTAGCATACTCTTCACACACGCCTATCCGTTTCCTGAGCGCGGCCATTGATGGCCCGGGCAACATCATATCATCTGCATAGCTAATACTGTTGATACAGTGACTATCAATCGAGCATCCCACTCCGATGTTGCTTAGCTCAACAGTTTATTGATTAACTCACCCGGCACACCTGTGTTGTTCAATTTACGCCAGAGAATATCATACCTAACCAGGTCAAATGCCCTGCAGAGATCAAGAAAGTCTGCGTAAACAGGCGTACTTCTATTTGTGTAATACCTGAAAGTTTGCTTGAGAGACATAATGGCACATTCAGTAACCAGTCCTGGTCTAAAACAGAACTGTGAGTCATTTAAATTTGGGTGTTTTTAATCTGTCTCTCGAGCAGACCGTCAGGTACTTTAGCTGTGGTTGTAGCTAAAGATATTGGGCGGTAGTTGCTCTTGTCGGAATTATCTCCCGTCTTGCTAATAAAAAATACTTACTTTTTTACGACAAATCAAGCTCCGAAATATTGCGCGACTGCGACACATCGTGCTCCTACAACCTACTCGGGCGCAACTGACATAGAAACTGGTCAAGCGCCGTACTAAACATACCCCGTCCGACCCCCGCACAATCCTTGCTTGATTCACCATTCTACGAAAAAAAGACGTTTCTGCACACTTGCGCGTTTTTTTATTAAGTATCATTTTTCTTTTTTTTTATTCAACGTAAATAATTTTGACGCTTATGGCATATGCGCCTATGCTTAAACAATTTTACGAAGTAAAAAGAGCGCAATTGGTCAGATGCGGTCTTTTTTCTTAACGTAAAAGCATTTTTTTTATTAGCGTGTTAAACGCAAATACTCATTTGCGCCTTTTAAACTTCCTCTTAGAAATAGGGAAGAAATATGTGCCTTTTAAATTACTGAACTAAAAAAAACACTATAAAGTAAAAGGACATTATCTACGTAAATGCGTCTTTTTAATTAAGTTTCACATAAATTCGTCTTTTCATCTTCAATCGGGTGTAAAAAAATGCAAAGAAGCGCCTTATTTTGTTATACTAAAACCACACTGGAGGGAGTTAGAAAAATATTAAAAATACAGGCAGATGCGTCTTTTTTTCCTGATTCCGGCAATGTATATAACTCAATTTTGGAAAAAGTGTTAGATGCGTCTTTTCAACTATCGGGGGCAGTACTGTCCATTGATGTGAAGGAATTTTCACCCTCATTTCACAACATTGTTGAGTTGATTTCATGGACATTTTTTTTTTCAACACTCAATCCCATTGTTTGCTATCTTTGGCTTCTGATTATCTTGGATAGGCATGAATCGATCTATAATTAGTTACAGACAAAGATTCAACCAAAGATAGCAACTGAGATACATTATTAATTTCCTCAAGAAATGATAAAAGTTCATTACGTTCATTAGTGTTTCATAATCACTGTCACTTAATATTGGTAATTGTCATCCTATGCTTAATTCTGAAAATAAACTTTTTTTTTCTAAATAAAAAGCACAAAATCCAACAGCAATATACCTATGTTCTCCTATTCTCGAACAGCAGTATTTTTCTTCAAGAAAACTCTTCAAACTTGATTGTCAGTCGTCACAATAAACATTTTTATACCTGTGCATCCGTATGTCACAGACTCACAGTCATGAAACTCGACAATCACAGTTGAGATGACTTCCTCCCGCAAGTGTTCTTGATGTAAATTTTAGTCATAAAGAATAATGATTTGTTCACAGTAACTTTGTTACTGTCAGCTTTATGAAAGTGGCGCTGTATAAAAGTTTACCCCCCTGATTTCATGGAGAGGTTAGTACCCACTTTGCAGGTACTTACTGCAGGATAAAAGAGTGCAGGTAGTTAAAAAGTTACATTGTAAGTTTGTTTCTCCAAGGTTTGATTTCGAAAGTAATGGCGTCAAAAATATATAATTTCGGACATTGTAGTTGACTAATATATTTCTTGTTGCGATTTCGATTATTCACATGATCATGACTTACATTGTCATGGAAATGGTCTCTGAATTGTAATTACTTAACTTTCTGTAACAAAATGAGTCAGTATCTTTTCTTCATGTATAATATACATAATTAGTATAGAAAGTCTAAGTCTTTCTTCCAAAAAACTGCTCCAAAGATACTTATTTTTCTGTTGTGATCAGTACTGTTTTCTGAAAATCCACTGGGTATCGGAAATTCGAAACGGAGAGAAGCAAGGCCAAGCTACTAGTTCAAATATACTTATAAAATGCGAGACAAAGCGTTTCCATGGTACGACTGCGAGAACAGAATAAACCAAAAAACAATCTAATCTGAAAAGTCGTAGCCACCACTACTATTACTGAAACTGAAAACGCAATATAGGAAGTATTTCAATTGCAGTACTGATTTCCAAAACTACTGATGTAATACCGAAATTCCAGGATGGAGTTCGAAACTGTCAAACTATTTAACGCTTAGGTTTAAAGTGTGTTCTAGTGTGCATTTTACTACTTTTCAATAAAATCTCACGTTTAGTACAACATTGACAGGGTTATGGGCGAATTTAATTACATTATTCTATATTCATTAATGAAACTGGAGGTTTAATCTGCACGAAACCAGCGGTTTCGAAGTTAGTTACGGACGTTTTTGACGCCACGTGACATCGAGCCCGAATGAACCTATAATTATTACGATTTTAAAGATAGCTCCTTACAGTCAGTCACTCATGACCTGCGGGAAATTCGTGGTACCTACTACATTTTTTAATGCAATTTGATGAAATGACGACCAATCGACGATCTGCTCAAAATGATCAGTTTCAATATTAAAAAAACTTTTAAAACTGTCTATATTAAATAACCATGTTTTGCAACATAAACGAAATCACATTTTTTCTCACACAACATCACACCAACCGTAATAATTAAATGCTGAACCCAAAAGGGAAAAAAAGAAACTCATTTGTGCCCGCCATGTTATGAGATTAAAACTCGTGTTGTACACACACGACATGGTACTGTTACGATGTTTTTCCTCTGCATGTGGGCCTCAAATTAACTTCAACTTGGTCGGTTTGTTTTTGATTGTACCTATTTTAGATAAAGGTCAATTTATTGTTGTGAGCCATTGAATCGGTGCGTGGTTTTTCAGATTAGGCATTACATTTCAAGACCTATGTTTATTTGTGTTTGTATTTCTTTCTTCCTTTTTTATGCGAGGTAGTTTAAACTTACAAAATAACTATTAGCCTTTTTGGGTGTATTTCAGACAAATATAAGTGACCAGACAGAAAAATTGTATCTATATCAATATTTAAACATTCTGAAAAATATTAAACAAAAATTAACGCTTTACCTTAAACGTGCATTCACACTCATCAGTCACCGTCACGTCACGTCACCGGACAGGCATTATTCCCTACAAGTTTCATAAGGTGAAGTGACGGTGACGTGACTGATGTATGTGCAATTGTGCATGCATCTTAATACGAAAGTGAACGCTTGTTACACCATGTCACGTTGATTTAGTCAACACTAAATAAAAAGTTGTTGGAAACAGATACGGAACAAAACCGCAAATTGAATATTCGATTTGAATTTTTTCGTTAATTAAAAAAAGTGGTGGCGCGGAAGCGTTTGGTTTCGAGTGTCGGCTTTGTTTTCTTTAGCGTCATGCCTTTAAAATAATCATTATTTTGATATTTTTTCCTATATCGTGAAAAGTTTTGTTGATTGAATAAATAAATGTACCACAATTGGATTGAATGAATGTTGAAAAAGATTATGTAAAATTCCGATTCATAAGCGTTGCGTTACAATTCGTGTAAAAATTGTAATAATTAATATTTACTGTGTTGGTTTTAAAGATAGATAAATATTTTGTCGGTCTGTCCTATTCCATACATTTTGTACCATACATGTTATTGAATTTTGCAAAAATATGTTGGCTCTGTGGAGAAAACTGTATGATTAACCCCCGACGGAAAAAGAGGGGTGTTTAACCCCCGACGGAAAAAGAGGGATGTTATAAGTTTGACGTGTCTGTCTGTCTGTCTGTCTGTCTGTGGCATCATAGAGCCCGAACGGATGAAGCGATTTCAATTTAGTTTTTTTTGTATGAAAGGTGACTTATCTGCGAGTGTTCTTAGACATATTTGATGAAAATCGGTTGAGCCGTTTAGAAGTTATGGGGGTGAAAGCGGGGAAAGGTAACCGAGGGTCTGCAAATATACTCGAGTTGGGTATCAAATGAAAGCGTACTGAAAGGGAATATTGATGACTTAATCGGGAGTACTCTTAGCAACATAAAATGATAGAAGTATGTACCTATAAAAAGTATAAAATAAAAATTAAATTAAAAATTTAAAAAACCCCCGACACAAAAACCAAGTTACCTTTAAAAAGTAAAAAATAATAAAAATATGTCGCGTTGGGGGACTGCAAAAAAACAGGAGATGATAAATAATTTGGAGCAGTCCCGGGTCAGGGCCCATTCGTACCCTAAAATTCGTCCCCCAGCATAAAGTTGTGGATTCGGCCCCTATTTAAGGGCCCATTGGTCTCCTGGTAGGGGACCAATTAATATTTCAATAAAAAATATTATTTTTAAAGCACCCATTCGTCCCCTCTAATATAAATACAATATAAGTTAAAGATTCGGCACCTATTAGGTGCCTATTGGTTCCCTGAGATAAAATTAGCTATATTTTACTTAAGAAACGGTTAACATAGTACACTTGTGAACAGTTTATTAACGGAATTAATTTAATAAATCATAACAGATCATTGAAAAAAGAGCTGGTATTAATGATAATCCGTCATGATAATAATATAACCTGTCGATAGGCTTACGATGTAGAATTCTCTACGAAATATATTGTTTTAGATTTAAATTATTATGATTTTGCATGTATGTAGTTGGTAAATATACAAAAAAAAACAAGAAGTGATTATTCACCTTTGATATGTGTTCTATATTTTTCGCATATTGTATATTTAATGTTGATTTATATAATGATCAATCAAGGCTGATTTTTGTAAAAGACTTGTATTTGTTGTTAGTAAAAATTTTGGTTTTACATATTTGATAAAGGCTGGTTTTACTTTTTATATTCATTGACTGTACGAAGTACTAACAATTAACTGTTATTTTTGTTATATTGCTTTGATATTTGGTTATTTGTTTGTACACTGGATGTAAATTAATCTAAAATTCAGTTATTACTGGGTTTTTTTATTTAAATAGTTACACAGTTTTATTTTACTACATAAAGATATTACAGTTATCATATATTTTGCCAAATTTTAAAAAATGTACAAGAAACCATGCAATGCCTAGAGCCTTTTCGTTTTTTTTTTCGTGGAAAAATCATCAAATGAGTCCTCCCACCCCGGGCAGGGCGGGAGGGACTGTCAGACTTGTACTGATTAAAATCCACGGTGTCCTTCAATAGCCCTTTATGTTCCGGGGTTACGGTTATGGTATAAATCCCGCGACTCCGGCAGGCTTGAGCCCTCTGAGAGGGGGCCCCGTCATTATGCTGACGCTCTTTGAGGCGCACGTGGAATACGACGCGCCGTCGACCCGGGCATGGTCCATGGTCGGACAGCGAGTTGCCCTTTACTCGCTGCCCTTATCTTCTTCTTCTTCTTTTCTATATATAAAAATGAAACCCGTTTTCCGTTGTCACGACATAACATGAAAACGGCTTGACCGATTCGGATAATTATTTTTTTGTTGTGTTTATAACCATCGGGACCGGGTTTTAGACCGGGTCCTCCACCCGTGCGAAGCCGGGACGGGCCGCTAGTTTAAAATAAACATGGTATCCACCGAATTACTATATTTTTAATTTTGACCTTTTCTGCGCGACTGTACCAGGAGTACCAGGAGTACCAAGCTGCAATCTACACATATACATGTACTTATATTAGAAGAATGAATAAAAATAAATATTCTTCAGGGGACGAATGGGCCCCTCAAAAGTTCCAGGGTACGAACGGGCACAGGGTGCGAATCTTAGGGTACGAATGGGTCCTGACCCGCAGTCCCCCAACGCGACATATTTTTATTATTTTTTACTTTTTAAAGGTAACTTGGTTTTTGTGTCGGGGGTTTTTTAAATTTTTAATTTAATTTTTATTTGATGGTCTGTACCACACACTCTTTTAATTATGATTACTCCTTTGTTGCACACATACTGTACTGTAGTAATCCATAATATTTTACTCGATGTAATGCCAACATGTAATTGATGACGAACTCGAAAATCTGTTTTTATTTTATATTTTTCAAGAAACTAATTTGGATTAAGTGTGTGATGGCATGTGTGAAACCCACTTTAATCCCTCAGAACAAATAAGCTGTAACTAAGACGAGGTAACTAATTTTGTTTCTCCCCAGAGTAACCTCATGTTTGCCACTTACCCCAATGAACAACAAACAACGGTACACATTTAATTACCAAACAATTAAAAGGTCTCCACAGAATAAGAACAAATACCTAGAGTAAAATGTAACACGAAATGTGAAATACAAAATGTTGGACGGGATATCGAAAACTAATTCGTTAAAACTAGGTATAGCTTCGGATAAACTTTTCTCAATACAAATTCGGGCTTTAGTGTTTTGTCGTTAATCGCTACCATTGTAATACAATAGCAAAAAAAGGTATTTTATTTTTTTACAATAAAGTCTATCTTCAGATGCAATTTATTATCAACAGCTTTCATAATTAATCCTTTTTTCTATTAAGCTGGAATTAACCAAAAACACTAGCAAACGTTGAAATCGACGAGTTTTTTATTACACTAAGTTTGCCCAGTTATTTAGTGACCCTACCTCACCTTAGCAAAGCCTTGTAACTTGTTAACACATAAAGGTACTTTTACTTCTCAACAATGTCTGAGAAACTCGTGTACTACCGGCATAATATCCATAAGAAGTCGCAGTCACGGGCAAAACCAGCTTACACCATACTTTGTACAGGATTTTAACGGAGTTAGCCATGTTTTACCAAGTACTAAACGCTTTAGTGGCTAAAAGTGTCTGGTCATAGTATATTAGTGTAAGTTTTATGTTAAAAGTTGCACCTCCTCTCTGGAAGTAATGACATTTTATACTTAAGCGTAGACCACATCGCTACCTAACGAGCGAGAGAGCGAGCTTACGAGCGAAGCGAGGCAAGCGAGACTATACATTAATATACTATACACTTAGCAAAACTTTAGCGAGCTAGCTAGCTATGTAGTTGGATCCCGAAAACTACTGAGGGGGCCAGCTAGCAGGCAGGTGAGCCGGGCGAGGCAGACAGGCTATCTTTTCACACCGTAAACTACAGGGCTGACGCTACGCTAACGAGGTGGGCAATTGACACTGCTGGCAATGTCGAATATTCGTTCGCATCTTTTTATCGCCGACATAGCTCAGCTCGATCGCTCGCTCGCTAGCTCGTGTTGTGGCTCACGTTTTAGTGGCTGCAAAATCTAGGGTATATGGTACCTAACACAATTTGTGAGCCATAACCGTGTGATCTCGGGCCAAAAATGGGACACCCTACCTAGTTTACAGTGGAATAAGAGTAGGTACTCAGGGATTATATTAAGCTTATGGCAACAGTGTCCGCAGCTGTCTACCTAGCTTAAAAGGGTTGGGGCGAGTCGATTTTCTGACACTTTGAAATATAAACTTAGCACTTATCGGATTTTGGCAAATTGTGGTTTGATTGATGATGTTAAATTGTATCGGAAATAAGATATTTTTCGGGCAACCCTTCATTTTATTTGTACCCGTTTTTTAGGGTGGTAAAATCATTAAATTAATCTTCAGTGAAGCGGGTGAACAGGGCTGTCAGACTTATACTGATAAAAGGAATAAAAGTGAGTGCATACTATTCATTGGCTTGTCTTTTGCGTTCCAAACCCACGGTATCATGCTTAGATGTCCCCGCGAACCCGATGCTCGACGGTTTGTTTGCGTAACAAAATAAGCATAGCTGAATTATTACATTACAATTGGTTTACTTTCGTATTTCAGCAAATAGTACTAAATTGTCGACCAAAAGTATAGCCAAATCTAACAGGTGTAATAAGACAAAACTATTTGTTTATCTTCCAGCATAACCCCAAAATTACTGCTGGAGGCATTTCTACTAATGTGTATAATTTGTCTGTAGTTTTCCACTTGACCTGCATCTCCCCAAGGGTTTTAATTAATGAATCCCTTTATTACTGTTTCATAATATATGAATTTCTCTTTGAACAATTAGTCTTTGAGAACTTGATTTCTATTGTGGGCGAAGTTCAGAATTATTATGGAATTCCATAGTTTTCTTAACAGTGTTGAACATTGTTAGGCAGTATAACAATCTCAACATTGTTATACTGTCTAACATAGTTATGATGCGTATACATATAAAGTCTTGTCGAGAAATAGAACGAAACCTCAGGCACTAGTATGACTTTTCCAGTTTTTGTAACATAATTTGGAACTTTGATGTTAATTTTGATGGAGAAATTAGTTCCTCGTTCGTACACTAAAGACCTTAAGGAACCTTATAATCTATTAATTTTGCGTCCCTTTAAATTTTCCATAAAATAAATTCTTCAAGTACGCTGTGAATAAAATACAGAAATATTGTGATAAGGCCTCTGAATTGGGAACATTATAATAATGCGAAACGGCTGTGAAACATAGAAATAATAACCAATAGGATTGCCATAAATCTCTGCTCCACTTCACTGGTCCAATCCTATGTTAATATTTCATTTCTCGTGAGACTTTTGTGGGATACGCAAAATTATACACATTAAAACCTACGTCCCGAATCGTTAACCTTTGCGGAAAGAAAAATTCAATACGAGATGCATTCGAATCTGCGTTCTACTACTACCAACAAGGCCATCGTAGAACTGCTCGTAGAGGTTGGTGTTGCACCATCTAGTATAGCAGTGTCAATCTACAACACCAGTTCGGCTGGTTTAATTTTATTAAATAAAACCGGCAATAGCTTGAGCATAATCGCTGGAAAAAGTCTACCTTGCTTGCTTTGAAAAACTTTTCCAAACGTCTTTTATAATGCACTCAGCAAAGCATTGAAACTATCAGCCTGCGTCTGTATTTCCAAACGCATACAACCCTAATCTTTTAAAACTTATAGTGAACAAGCTTTTCTGGATAAGCTCGCTCTGTCGTCAACTTTGTATCTGTCATCCCTGACCTAGATAAGAGTCAAACCCATTTTTGTATAAAAAAAAAAAACGTAAGTTCCTTTGAATAAAACCTATTTTCTTTCAACAGATGCATCAGAGGCGACTACCTGAAGGTATACTCGGAAGGTGGCGTCCATGGCCCAGGGCCTCCTGGTGTGAATGAGTACTCCGCCTGGTCGAGGGTCCTCTGCGGAAGTCGAGCTGATGCCCCACCGGCTTTGTACTCCCATGGACCGCTGTTAGTCCTGGAACTGCACACAGGAGCCAAAGCAACCAATGCTACTGGTTTTGTCGGAAACTACAGGTTTATAGATAGAAGTAAGTTTTCTTTTTATTAGACGTTAGATCGTAGTTTAGCTTTTTGATTCCCATTGATGTTCCTCTGTTGAAAAAAAGCGGGAGGCCATATCTTTCATGATTAATATTATAATTATTAAATTAATTGTTTATTCATTGGACTAACATCTTAAACAATTCTGTAAAAAATCAGAACTTCTAGTTTTGATACGAATTACCCCATACTTTCAGGCGACAAAGTTACTCAACCAATAATTAGTTAATTTTGTACTAAAATAGTCCAGGAACACATTCATCGTAAGATGAATGTGTTCCTGGACTATTTTCGTAATAATTTATTGAACTCACGACAAATTACACTCTTCAAAAATTGAAGTTAAAACATTCCATTCAGACAATTAAATTAAAATAAAAGCATTGCTCCCAATACGAATGAAAAGTAAAAAACCAACTCAAAAAACACTCCAATCAATAAAGAATCAAACAATCACACCACTTAAAACTTTCCACTTCTCCATAGAACAAAAAATATTCGTTAATAAACGTCTCATTTTAATTCCTAACTTCGTTTATTCAACCATAAACTTTTAACTTTGTGATCATTAATTCTTATTATAGACAATCTCTTTCGCTCTTGTCTGTCCATCCCTGTCTGATCAAATCAGTGTCTCGTTTTGTTAGCTTAAATATATCAATTAATTTCGTTAAAGCCACAATAGCTTGAACGATGTTGGTATTTGGGATATTAATGCAAGAAGATTCAAATGGCTTTAAATTTCATGAAAAATTTCGCTGGCTTTGTATTGAAGCTTGAATAATTTATTTTTGTTTGATAAATATTTTTGTCTGATGGACTTATTATTCTGATATTTATTCGTATTTATATTGTATTGAATTTACGTAAATGGGAATCATTAAATCTTTAAATTTTGTGTATTACTTTGAACTATAGTATCTACCTAAACCATTGGTAGGTACTTTTTTTTTAATAGCCTAGTTTGTGTTCCACTGCTGGGCAAAGGCCTCCTCTTTTTTCCTTCCAAACCTATCTAGTTTGGGCAATTTCTGGCCATGTCTGCCCCGCGAACGTGATCAGATCGTCACATCACCTCCGCCGCGGTCAACCTCGACGGCGATGTCGATAGGCTTACTCTGATGAAATTAATCACTCAGTTGAACAATAGATAGACGATATCACTAAGTCTGTATTAAGTATCGTCTTACCGAGTTACTGAATCGTGAAGGTCAGATAAACCGTCACTACATGTTACAGATGGATTTGGTTAGACTAGAAACTAATACCAATATAAATAGAAATCAGCTAGGCATATTGATGATGAAAACTTACCACCTAACCATAAAAAGTTAAACCACTGTTGAACGGTCTTCTAAAAAAGTGTAGTTGCAAAACGACCCTTTGACGTTGACAGTTTTTTTAAGACAAGTGTTCAATAGACCAGATCACGGACCGACCCGACCCAAGCGTAGTTGGCCTCCACTATGGGACGACGACATTGTAAGAGTCGCGGGCAACCGATGGATGGCAATGGCGAATTGTCGTTCGGTCGTGGGCGGTCTAAGGGGAGGCCTATGTTCAGCAGTGGACGTCTTCCGGATGATGATGATGATGTTCAACATATGTTTATTTTTCTTGTGATAAGACGGTATGTCTCTAAATCGGCCATTTTGCAGAATCAACGAACACTATCTAAATAAATAAACAAAAGAAAAATAAAGTAATAAATAATGGCCCTGGGCTGAGGACATCCCGCCACCCCCCCAGACTTACGAACAGGGAGATAGTGAACAACCCTAATGGATCACCAGACGGACGAAATGCCTCAACACAGGTGCGCGCACATCTTCCGCTATGGTTTTCGTATAATGACGGAGCCCCAACTCAGAGGGCCAAAGCCTGCCGGGGGTCGCGGGACTCATTCCATCACCGTGACCCCGGAACATAAAGGGCTCTTGAAGGACAACGTGGATTTTAGTCAGTACAAGTCTGACAGTCGCTCCCGCCCTGCCCGGGGTAGACTCAATTGATGATTTTAGAACGAAAAAAAAAGCCAGGGTTAGAACAGTCTTCAAACCCACAGAACTTAATTCATTAGTCTTACTATTAAAAAACAGTGAAAATCCACACCATTCTTGAACAGCAAAGGTAAACTCTCCCAAATAACACATCCAAAAGACTTAACCCCACAACAAAACACGAAACAAACAAACATTTCTCTCACGTAACAGATCGACTTCCATTCATCGATTTCTAAAGTTTTCCAATTTATAAAACTTGTATCACGTTCTCTCTTGTCCTAGGAAATTTCGAGACGGATGGTGTACAAGTAGCTGAGACGTGGTGTGATTATGTCTTCCATTCGCAGCCGAACAGGCCTGCACATGGAAGGCTTTATAGCCCTAGATATCCGTCGAGTTATCCTAGCAATGTGAGATGTACTTATCACTTTAATGCGAGGTGAGTGTGAAAGTTATTTAATAGATAGTGTTGGTAATACTGGTATTGTCTGTGTTGGTGTTTCGAAACGATTTTAAACCTTATCTCTTCAAAGTTAAGAAGAGTGGAAAGGTTTCTTTTGGGTAGGTTTGTTCTATCATCGTAGACTTTGAGTCTGTCATCTTGGACCTAGAGTAGAGTCTACAGCATGTCCCAATTTAAATAAAAAAAATATATCATTGCTTCTAATATTAATTGGTGAATGTTATTTGTTGTTATGTTTGTTTAATATTAATTGCGGTCTCAAAACAGGCCCTTGTATTAATACAATGGCATGTTTCCCCAAAAGTTCCTGTTGCTCTTCTGACTCTACAACATGTATACCTTTTATTTTTAGCCCTTGATCCTTGTAAGGGCTAAAATTGACACAATACATTATTTTTCTTTTATCTGTCTCAGCCAGTTACTTATATCCATCTATCGTTGATTTAGTTTTCGTCTTCAAGTTACATATTTACAATTAATCGTATTTATGTATTTTATCACTGCTAACCTATTTCACCTTACCTAGCATTTAATTAATCACAGTAATTACTATAACCATTGTATTTACAGCCAGTCATTGAAAGCCAACTCAATAGTCTTATCTTCTTGAAATAAACTTTACCATTTACAATGAAGAACAGTTTACGAAACTTCCCTTCAAAGTCTGAATTATTAAGTCAGAAGTCAAGTGCTCTCAAAAATCAAATTCTCTAAACATTTGGAAATAATTCAAAGCCCATTTAAATAAACACCTTAATATAAACATTACGCGTCGTTGGATTCCCAACCTTCCATTCAGCGTCGACAGTTTAATTTGTATCGTGCTTTTGTTTTAGCATTCATTTAAGTGTGACTTAGTCTTGGTATAATACTCGGAATTCTTACTGTTTTAGGCACAACGAGCGGATCAAGTTAGTTTTCGAAGAGTCGTTCCTTCAGAAAGGCGACGAGAGGTATTTAGAAGTTCTCTTCTTTAATAAAAGATACCACAGAATAAAGAGGTCAGAAGGTTCAACCCATACAAGGAGCGATATTAGGTATACGTGTATTGCGGTTATAAGTTATGTCAGTTGCAAGTGCGTTATACCATCACCGTGACCCCGGAACATAAAGGGCTATTGAAGGACACCGTGGATTTTAGTCAGTACAAGTCTGACAGTACCTCTCGCCCTGCCCGGGGTGGGAGGTCTCATTTGATGATTTTACCACGTAAAAAAAAAAAAAACATGAATTAGGTACATACATATCTGTACGTAGTAGGTTCAAATCTAAATTGATAAGAAACACGGTATGCTAAAAAACCGATTTAGACATGTGAGACATCCCACCAGGACAGCAGTGCAACTGTGGAAATAACATAAAAATATGTTTGTGTGACAACAATGACAAAGATATACTTGTGAGGACTGCGCTTACGCTCACTGTACGCAAGACGTGCATTTATATGCAAATGTTTTCGCTCGGTTTCTGGAGTGATCCTTCTGTCTCTATCTAATCTATGGTCTCCTAATACTACGTCCTTTTCCATTTGGTGCTATAACTTTCCCACTTTTCAGTTGCCTCAATCGAGCTGACATAATAAAAGTGTTCGATGGACGGACTTCAACGGCGCCGGTTCTAGCAATGCTTTGTAACGAAGTCGTAGGTACGAATCATTTTGGTTTTCTTTCAAAGAGTCTTAATTTCTTTTACTGTATTATTACTATTGCTATACTTATTTAACAACATTGCAAAAAGAGAAAATATTTGCATGTTTTTAATAAGTAAACACACAACACTAGTGGACCTATGTCAGAAATTCTTTCATCTTTGGAATGTTTCGTAATAACATTTAGGTTCTATTCTATTCTATTTCTTATTATGGCAAGCAAAGCCGATGTCGACTATTCTGCCAATAACGAAGATGAATTGGACAAGCAAGAAGTGTGTTTAAAAAAGAAAGAAATTAAGTAGCCAAAATAGAACGATATACTACTACTACGTTCGATGATACAGTTGAACTTAATGTAGACCAGCTGGGGTTAGTAGGGGACTGAAACAAACAAAGAAATAAATTACTTAAAAACATTTAGGTTATAAATTAAGGACCCCCCACAGAGCGAGCGGAGTTGATTGTCAAAAATCGTAGATTGAAATATTGATGCCTGAAATTCGCTAATTGATTCAAATTGACCAGGTGTTTTTTTTCATAAGCAAAAACAACAATTTGTCTTTTTTTCTATAGTAATACTATATTTTTTTTCAGGTTATGAGATCCTGTCGACAGGCCCAGACTTACTAGTACAGTTTACGGCCAATTCTAATATTCCTGGACAGGGATTCAAAGCGAGATACCAGTTCCAAATGGAGGACGACCCAAATGCAGGTTTAGTAAGCATGTCATAACAAATTGTATCATCAGCAAATGTTTCGAAAATTAACGAATTGTCAAATTAGTCTTGAATTATTTTTAAAATTGAAAATTCTAAAATTTTTGAGTACATATTATTATTATGTTGTGTTGGAGGATAGTTTTTATCCCAATTATTAGTTAATTTTTGAGTTGGAGCGGGCAAAATGTGGAAACAGTATTATAAATGCAAAAGTTTGGATGGATAGATGGATATTACGTTACTCGATCACTTCAGAAGGAATGAACGAATCTTGATGTTTGACTCAGAGAAAATAATTATCAGGAAGTTATTCCTGAATCCACAAGATCGTTGACCCCGATCTTAAGTTACTGTGGAATAATTTTCGACACATACGTGGGCGAAGTCGCTGGCAACGGCCAGAAATAAAACGTACATTTTCTCTCCGTTTTATTCTAGAAAATAACCGTTTCTCTCTTCATTTCTGAACGCAACAGCTGTCGATGAATAGCCTTAGCTATTTCATTTTAATCTTGATAACATTTTATAAAGTGTACCACAGTAATCTTCTCTTTTCTCAGATGGGGATATTAATAAGAAATCAAGTACAACGGAGGCAATATCCGGCTTAGGACCGGCTGTAAGCGCTGCCAGTAAGTATTCGGAATAAGGTCGACATTTAAAAACAGAGGGTTTGCGTTTTAGTTAACAAAATCACTTCATATATTATTTGGAGTGCTATCTTTGTGTGAGATGCTTTGTTGGCGGTTCTTTTGACTTTTAGTAGATTTTAATAAAGATGCCATGATGAACAGTGGTGGCCCAGTCGTGTCGGCTCTGACTTACGAGTTCGAAAGTCGGCAGGTGCATTACTTTGTGAAATTCGTTTCATCAGCACTGCTGTCAAAACAGTGAATGAAATCATCGTGAGAAAACCTATGAATAATGTCCTATAAACAAAAACTTTGAAGACATGTGGTATCTTCCAACCGGCACTTGGTACGCGTGGTAGATCATGACCTACGACCTCTCACAGAGAGTATGCTTGATGTCTCTGGTTACAGTGAAGAGTGACTGTAGTTACATGACTAGGCATGTTTTTTTTAGTCAGACTGACGAAATCCTCATTAAAAAAAATACTTTAAATTCTTTTTCAACGGAATATGTTTTATCCACCAGCCAGTCACCGGCGTAAGCGTATGTGACATACTACCTTCAAAGTAAGAACCTCCTTTGGAACTAAATAACTGAACATAACTCCCAAAGTTCAATTGCCTTTAATTAATGATATAACGACTTCTACAGTTCTACACGTGCCAATGGCTTTGAAAAGGTAGACTTTAAATCTTCTATTGAGCTTATCTCAAATATGTTTGGTTCATAGAATCGTGCCAAATTGCTTGAGAATTTATTAATAGGAAGGCGGAAGCATAAGACTTACTTTATGTAGCAGACAAGAGGATAAGAATTTCTCGTGGTTTTAGAGATACGGAATTTAACAGACGTTAGAATCGTATTTTTGAATTGGACTCTATTTTCTGGCTAGAAATTTTGTTCAAATAGTTGCAAAGCTGGTGGGTGTGAATTGAGTGAAAATTATTTCACACGTTTTTAGTTCACTTGATACCTTAAGCCTTAGATTTTTCAATTTTTGTAGTTGTAAGTAAAGTAAATGGGGACTGAAACATCAATTTGATATAAGAAATAGTTTCTCGTTCGTACACAATTAAGTCGTAATTCCTTGTAATTTGTACGGTAAATATGGAAATTTTGTGCATGGGCCTCTGATGAAACTACAGTAGACACTTTCTCAATTTACGTCCTGTGATTGAGAATATATTATTTGTTTTCAAAATACTGACTGACCTACCTACTTGAAAATAAAACTTTTATGTTGTACTTTTTTATTTTCTTTTCATATTTTGAACTACCATAATGATTCATGATTCAAAGCAAAATCCTAATCACATCTTGACAGCATAAAAAACTTATTACTCATATAAATTTTCACAAATCTACGAAACATCTCAGGCTTAATGTTTCACAAACGTAACTCCAAAATCTCTCCCATTTCGTATAATATTATGAACTTAATGTACGCATTCCATTAGTGATGTGACACCTCCATTTCAGCGTCATCCTGCCATCAAGTATTCAGCAGTGATAAGAGCAAGACGGGTAAATTGACTTCGCTTCACTACCCGGCACCGTACCCTCAGAAAACGCAATGTCATTACGACTTTCAGGCCCGAGGGAGGGAAAGAGTCAGGCTGGTATTTGAGGACTTCAGCTTGCAGAGGATAACGGATAATATAATAGAGTAAGTTTAATGTCAGGTTAGAATAAATTATGTTTTACACTTGGTAAGATTTTTTGGTAAGATATGGTAAGACATTTAGGACGTGGTAGGGGAAGTAAGCCTAAGACGGGCTAGTCGTATTGGGCTTACCTCTCCTCTCAACACGCACTGGGCCCGCATGGTGGATTATTAAGGAGTGCTGTGTCCCAGCTTTGGGAACATTATAGTCTGAGTATGGCAAGAATGCACACATGCTTTGGTACCATATTTATGATGCAGATTTTTAACACTTGCTCTTAACTAAACAATAATCATTTATGATAAATAACAAAGCAAATAATCGATAAAAAATATTGAAACATGATTTACACAAAGATTTCTTGTAACGTAATTGTCGTCACAACAGGCACCGAATTCATTCAATTCTTAGTTGGAACGCATAGATTTCTTTGACATTTTACATGCAAAAGATGATCCCAAACCCAAACAAACAAACATGTTTGCGACTTTCTTCTTAGCATGTTGATCGGCAACCTAAATTGAGTCTGCTCAGAATTAGACGTCGAGTTTGTAACCTTCAGTGTCTGTAATTAACAAACAACAGGAGACACAGGATATTAACGTACCCCATTGTTTGTGGAACAACACCACATTGTAGTGTCTGCGTCACGATTTGCGAACTAAGTTTTTGAGCTAAGTGTACCATTTGGAGTGGTACTTTCGAAAGTACAGGGCAAGTCGTGTCGATTGTATTCAATGTCATATTTTAAACCAGTATTTAATCAAGTTTTGAATACATAATTATTTATACGCAATAACGCGTGCAAATCGATCGTAAAGATATTCAGAGGAAGAAAAATTTGGCTGCTAGTGCTGGGACTTGAACCCACGTCTTCTGTATAAGTAGGTGCCAAATGCTTTACCAAATAGGCCATCAAAACAACTTCGCAGAAGACGGGTGTTCGAGTCCCACTCGCAACTGATTTTTGTCTTTCCAGTATTTAATAATTATTCTGTCAATGTAAAAGAATCACGGAAGTAATAGACTGGAAGTTTTTGAAGTGTTAATTATTCAAATCATACACCATAAAAAGTTACCAAAACAAATAACTGTTTTTGAAATGACGACAAACAACACAAAATAACAATTTTACTTTGTCAAAACAAAATGGACAAGTATAAAGAACGAAAACAAAGCACTCGAAACGATATCGAATAAGCAAATTTACTTTGTTACAGTTGCGAAAGTATGGATTCTCTCGACTTATTTTTGTATGTAGACGGTCGTCTCGAAAAGATGGCATCTTTTTGCGGCAACGATATACCGAAGCCAATAATGTCGAATGGACCCAAGTTATCTATCGAGTTCCGTGGAATATACTCATCGAGACATAGCAGGGGGTTTAAGATATCATACTCCTTTGTTGAAGGTATGTAGTTCTTTTATCTTAATTTCGTATGTGTGGTCATGCCTTCGATTTATTGTGATTGATTGATAGCCATTTCTGTGCTTTCCGATTGGCGTTTTTCTGTCTGTGTTTGTTTTCTTTTATTAAGAAAATATAAATAAATGGAAAACATCCCCATAGAAATAAATCGGAAAAGTAGGTTTTCAGTTGAATATGTGTATAGCTTGAGTCCTAAACAAAAGTTAAGTACGTGAGTTTTGCACATGAAATTATTTTTTTTGCAAAGCTTTTTGTTGTAGTTCTAAAGTCAGAAAAAAAAAACTATTTAACTTTTAAACAGCCAGTGCGATTATGCAACGTTATTTTCGTACCTACCTGTTTCTCCCCGAGATACCACATTTGGTATCTAACGTCATTACCGTTGAGTCCCGAGATACCATTTGTGGTTCCTCACGACTAGCGGAGTTCAATCTTATTAGAATAATAAACTATGGCTCAGAATCGTTTGAAAAAATTTAATCATAGAGCCAACGAGTAGTCGATTCAAACGATACCAAATACTTACTAAAATAAACTGGGCATCACTAAAAAAAAAAAAAAGAAAACCGCATCTTTGTCGATGTCATCATGTCAACAAAATATGCGTTAGTGACCACTTGAAATGTAGTTATTTATTATTTTTTCCATGATAGGACTATTTATGTGTGCAGAAATTGATAAAGTGTCGTGTTCTTGTTCGATTCCAATTGGAAAAAAAAAAATCTAATTGGAAAACCTAAATAATTATCGAGTAGAAATATGTTATATCCCTCGTATAGACCAATTCGGTTGTCAACAATCTATTTCTAATACTATTGAATTTCCGTAGTATATTTTTTCGATTCATGGTTAGAAATCAATTGGAGAAGGTTTAGGTAGTATCCTAAAAAACATTTTATAGTGATACCTGTTCATAATAACACGCATTATCGTTTACAAAGTCGTGCATTGAACTGCGCAATTGAAAAATGATAGTTCCATGTAAGTATATGAATTTTAAGTAGGAATCTTATAAGAATAATGTATGTAGGAATTTTCTTATTAGATTACTTATATATTCGTTATATTAGTTCTAAAGTTTCGTGTAAATTGATTCAGTAGTTTTATCAAAAATAAATAAGATACGTCAACAGGTCTTGTTGCGGCGGAACTCTCTTATCTACAGGATATTTATAATTCCAAAGTAGTTATACAAGAGTTGTTTATATTGTAATACAAAGCCTCGTTATCAAGCAACACGAAACTGTTTACCGTTTGAGATATGAGTCACTAAAACTCGAGTAGTAAGCTTTTTTGTGAGCGTAGGCACTTGACGCGCGCGATGACGTAAGCACACTGTAGTCGAAAGGACACTCGTACTAACTTGCGGGTATCTAAAGGTTAAAGCAATTATAATGTTTTTTCATATTCATTTTCATAGTAATAGTTATAGTGTGACTACATCATACAGAATCGGCAAAACCATCGTTCACTTCCTCATTTACTTCCCTGACACATTACTTTAAACCACATTTTCATCGTGTTTGAAAGTCTTTTGTCATTTTCACATTGGAATTCAGAGCACCACGTATTCCTACCTCATCATTCTTGATGCTGGCCGCCCGTAATTCCTCACATTTTTCTGAATGTTCGCATTTCAAACTTGGTGACGTTTCGTTTTTTTTTTTCTACAGAACTATTGAAGAATGTCATGTGATGTTTTTTAAAAGAGGTTTTTTTTTTAATTCAAATCTTGCTCTGCGTTCTTAAACGTTTTCTTGTGACTAGAGGTTGCTCATCCAATAGACTGAGATATGCAAAATGCCAAGATTGAAAAAACTTTTAGTTTGCGGCATTAACATATGATTTAGACCGGGCACTCCGCAATCGCGGCGGTAAGACCCCTCTTTGAGGAGTGGCTGGAGAGACGTCACGGCGTCCTGACCTATCGCATGACGCAGGTCCTCACCGGACACGGAAGTTTCGGGAGGTACCTGTGGCTGATGGGAAAGGAGGAAACGTCTGGGTGTTGCCACTGCGAAGATCGCCCGGAGGACACAGTAGAGCATACGGTGCAAGACTGCCCAGCTTGGGCAGAGCACCGACGTGTCCTCACGGCGGCGATAGGCGGAGACCTCTCGCGCCCGGCATTGGTTTCGGCCATGCTGCGGAGCGAGACGGAGTGGGAAGCGGTCGCCGCCTTCTGCAAGGCAGTAATGCTCGTGAAGGAGGCGGCGGGCCGCGAGAGAGAGAGGACAGCGTCCTCCCTCCGCCCCAACCGCAGTGGTGTACGCGTACGTCGCAAGACGATCTCCGGCCACCGTAGGCGCGGGCATGCGGACAGCGAGTAAAGGGCAACTCGCTGTCCGACCATGGACCATGCCCGGGTCGACGGCGCGTCGTGTTCCACGCGCGCCCCAAAGAGCTGTCAGCAAAATGACGGGGCCCCTCTCAGAGGGCCAAAGCCTGCCGGGGTCGCGGGACTTATTTCTATTACCGTGACCCCGGAACATAAAGGGCTACTGAAGGACACCGTGGATTTTAGTCAGTACAAGTCTGACAGTACTTCCCGCCCTGCCCGGGGTTGGAGGCCTCATTTGATGATTTTACCACGATAAAAAAAAAAAAAAACATATGATTTAGACTAAGACAAACTTATGGTATCAAATGTAGAATTACTCTTTGAGAAAACTGAAAACTTTCTGGCACTTTCTAGTAAAAAAATAAATCGTAAATTAATATCAAAAAGTATAGCCATTCCGGAAAGCTACAATTACGCCAAAATTTACGAAGACCAAAAAAACAAAAGTAAAAAGTTTTTGACTTTCAGATTACGGAATCGCAACGGGGAGTCAACTTTTAGAATTTCCATGTGCCTTCGTATTTAATAGCAGTGAGAGGGGGAGGGGGGTGGTGACGTCACCGAATCACCCTGGCCTCTATCCAAGGGACACAGAGTGCAATTACTTCTTCTACGGCAACGAAAACGAGAGAGTACATTTACATTTCACTTATTTCGACGTCGAAGGTGTGGTTCCGTAAGTAATTCATTTGAATACTATTAGGTTTAAAAAGTCGTTCTTGAAAGCTTTCGTCACTATCTGAGTGCGGTTGGTACTTGATAAGGGTGATTCAGGATTGGCTCCTAGGGTAGAGCTTACTGATAAAGTATACTTAATCCCCAGTGATCTAGGTTGGACGTGACATGGACTTAAGTGAAGTGTCGATTTTCATCAACTTGGTCTCAAAGTCCCTTTTTTTGAATCCACGTGTTACTTTAAAATTGAAGACAGAACATTGACGGAAAGCAATTAATTTACAGAAAATCTTATTTAAAAAAATTGCCAGCAGGATTTGAACCGACCATACGATTCAGTACATCGGACGCCATTGCGAACACGGCCATCGCAGTGGCTAGTTCGAATTTTGAATTTGTTTTATTTTCCTAATGTATTCCGAAAGTGTTCTAAATCTAAATGAAAAAAGAGTAAAAAAAAGAAGAAGAAAAAAACGCATCCCTTACAAAATCTTTTTTTTTACAGGTGTGAGGCCGTATCAGCCAGTGACTACGTCCAGTTCTACAGTCAAATGATCGAATCACAAAGCCATAGACACTGTGGTCAACTAAAAGAGCTCCAAGTGACGTCAGAGAAGAATTTTCTAAGAATAACTTTCAAATCGAACGACAGACTAGATGCTACAGGATTTAAAGCTAACTACTTATTTCTAAGAGACTCCGAGATGCATAGTATAACTATGCCGAATTCTATAGATAAAGGTTTGTATTCTACTTTATGTTTGTAAGAAAGAAACGAAATACTTAAGTATATTTATTAGGTAAAGAAGCTAAAAATAAATGGGAAAAAAATATAATTTAATGCGTGTTCAAGCCTGGGTTAAATAAGCTCAGTTTTAAATATAAGAATAGGGGTTCACCAAAGAAACTACCAGTCAAAACATGATGAAAAGATGACTGATACTACCATTTAAAAATAGACGAATGACAAGAAAAAAAAATATTCTGTAACGACTACATAAGAAAAGTAGAACAATTACTAGATAAATTAATTGAATTGAGACATAATCCGTCTTACCACAAAAAAAGTTAAACATATTGTGTCAATTACTTTTTTTTTTTGTTCAGCCTACACTGTCCCACTGCTGGGCATAGGCCTCCACCAAGTCTTTCTAAGAGTCATTGTCCAGCGCCACTTCGAACCAGTCCTCAATTAATTTATTGTCAATAACTTGTCTACTAAAAAACCTATCAACCTCAAAACGACAATTCATGTTGATATAATATACACTTTTTAGACAAGTGTTCTTACAGATATTTTTTTTTCTGGTAAGACGGTTAGTATCTATAAAGGCCCTATGAAGTCATCAAATGGGAACAACAACCAATCACCAGTAAGCTATATGACGCGATGCTTTCGATTCTCCAATGACAGCACTCCCATCTCCTCACTCACCTCACGAATTCAGAGCGCGTATTATTCCATCAACTTCCTTATACAGTTGCTCAGTGTTTACTTATGATTAAGTTAGTTGGAGAGTTTGGAGTCCAACTTGAAGATACCTCGGTTTTCCTTTAGAATAGGTACGAAGCGTCATTGCAAGGTGTTTTTGTTGTATTGGATTTCTATATTAACTTGGGAAGCTTACTTGCAGTTGTGTGGATGGTTTGCTTACTAATTGATTTGGCAAATGTGAACGATAAGTAATTTAATGGCGTGCAGTACTGCATTCTTCTGTTAAAAGAGGAAGCGTAACATGTGGGGGAGAGGATGTCCACCACGGTCCCACCTCCATTAATAATTCTAATAGGACCTTTAAATATCGAAAATAAAATAAACTACTATTTAAATTCATGTTGTTATAACTCGAAAAGATGGAGGTAACAGCTGTTTCAGTTTCATATTTCTGAGATAGTTTCGCAGTAAAAGTTATTCATAATAATATTATTTTATGAGTACTTCTACTCCCCTATAGTATCACAGCATCGAATTGAAATGTTAGGCAAAGTGTACCCAATACGCTATGTACAGACGGCAGCACATCAAGCTATCACAATCTGTACAATTTCTTTAATAGATTTTCAATCTAATCGCAAAAGTGGAAGGTTAATATTCGACTGGCAAAGAAAGATTTGGGTAGGTTGACCTGCCTGGCGTCTGCGCAACTTCTTTAGGTTTTGTTTATTTTAATGAAAAAATGTTTATTGAAATAACTGCCAAGAAACCTTATGTCTCGAAATGATATGGTCAATTGGGGGCGCTGTCATCGCGAAACAGCGTACATTAGCCCACATTTCCCCAGTTCCTTAAAGTATTTCCCACGTTTAACTGTCTGTGGTTGCCAAAGTGATTCTGGCTCTCAGGAGTTGCAGTGGTTTGGGAACAGTGTGGTGGGTTTAAACCTTATGTCTCGAAATTATATGGTCAATTGCGGAGCTGTCATCGTGAAACAGCGTACATTAGCCCACATTTCCCCAGTTTCTTAAAGTATTTCCTACGTTTAACCAATGTAAACGATGTTTCGGTAGTAAGTACTTCAAGTTTTGCTAAATAAATAATTTTGGAAGGGAAAATTTAATGCCCGTTGAATTACGTCCTTGAAATTAGTTTACAGCAGTAAAGTGTCTGGGGTAAGTAATAATTTAGGACACTTTTAACAACTTTTTAACTGTTGTTTGAGGTATTGTTTATATTGCGGCTGAAATCAGTTAGTGTTTTACATTTTTGATAAAAGTTGACGCTACACTAATTTTAGAGATTCGTTACTGGCAAATAACTTGTGAATTAATAGAAGAATTTTATATTTTAAAATTAAAGTAGATATTTAAAAATACTAATTCTTTTATGAGTTTACTGACAAAAATCAAAACTGGAGGTAAAAGTTTTTTATCAAAAATTTAGTTGGCTGGTTTGTCCTCTGCCCGGACTGGAGCAAAAAGCACCCTGTTAATAAATTTGACTTATTACTTGTACTCGTAACCTTGTTACTCTAATTCAGGACTAGGTTTCCGTTAACATATTCCCGCAATAGGAAAGATCATCAGTTTACGTGGCTTATACGAATAGAATTAATAAACTTTTCAATCAATAATTGCGTTTAGTATCTAAATTTTTTAACACAACTATACTATATAACTCTAAATAACATGAATAAATAACTCAACAACCTGTGTGGAAAGCACGTTACTACGCACTATTTAAGGAATCATGTAAATTCAAGTAACATCAACGTCCAAACCGAGCTTCCAGAATTACTGGCTTGCCATAAAGCCTATTTCTCTAAAACCCCTAATCTCATGACGTTCGGCCAGGCTCTAATCCGTCTCTCCAACGGCATAGCTTTTCAGTTCCATTGAAATCATGTCCATTGTGTTCCCAAACCTCTACGAACAAACGTGTGAATTTATTTTGCTGACCAACAAGAGAATTTAAAAAACCAAATTATGGCCTGTATTTGCACCATTTTTGTAACTTTTCTCATGTTTGTTGCTTGTCCTTTTCAGAAGAAGAAAGTCTCTTCAAAATCTTTTCACGTCTATGTTTATAGGTTCATAGTTAGTGAAAACATTGCATTTATTTATTCACCTAAAATAAATTCACTGGATGGGGGCCATGCCACTGCATTTTGTAATCCAGGTCTGAGCTTGAATGCACTTCATAGAATTTTGTGTAAATTATTATAATTACGAGTATATTTATCAATCAACGTTACTTCTTAATGATTTATGTCATCGCCATCCAGTTTTTCCGGCCGATTTTAACGCCATCGTCTTTATAATATCAAGTCGATTATCTTCCCATATTCTTCTTTTCTGTCAGTGGTCTCCACTCCAACAATTACCAGTCCCATCTTCCATTAATTCGGTGGCATTTTAATTGAGTTGATTGATTTCGCCCTTGCTATAATTACAATTGAATCCTTGTAAAAACCAGAACCTCGTAAGGTTTTTTTTTTGGGACAAACCCACCCCACTATTCCCAAACCACTGCAACTCTTGAAAGCCAGAATCAACAGTGGCAACCACCAGAAAAGCGCCGATTACCTGTCTTGGGTCCTGCAACGAAATGAATCAGAAAAGAATAGTGGAGGAGTAGGTAAAAAATATATTTCCATATTTTCGTAAGGTTTACCAAAAATTTTCTCTTTGACTGTCTTCACCTTCTAGGGTCGCTCATGTTATAGCGAATATGAAAACTCGGCAGTATTAATAAAACCCAAAAAAAAAAAAAAAACATAAATACAACAGTATTAAGGGGAAGGTAAAGTTATTAATTAATACAGCCAGAACTAAGCACTCGTCACAATCCCCACGCTTACGTAAATCCCCTTAGTTACGGGTAAATGGGATGGGACTAAGGGGATATGGGGTAACGATTGCAAAATGAATTGGGGACAACCCTGTAACTAAACTGATGAATTTAGAAATTGCAACAGTAGGTACCTTTTAGGCAGAGAATTAATTATTTATGAAATAATATAGTACCCTTCGTTTCTACTATGAATAGGACGACCTTGTCGCCATCTTGTTACTTTATACACAATTTTCTAATATTCACATGCTCTTATATTATAGTCTTATCGAAACAACAAGCATAATTATGCAAATAACATGAACAAAATAATAACGATAGTAAATTGTGACTCAAAATTTATTTGCTCACAGTACCTAATTTTGTTAAACGTGCCTACATTGTCTGTGACAATTTGGCGCCAAGATCGTCCTATTTTTAGTTAAAACGCATAGTAAATTTCAAAATTAAACATTTGTTAGGCTAGTAGATACCTACTAGCCAACAAATGTTTAAATTTTGAAATTACTATGCGTTTTTCATATAGACTATATAATATAAAGCTATATATAACTATACAGTTATGACTCAGTAGTCTAACTTCTAATGAACTCTCCTATTGTTTCAGGTGCCACGTGCAGTACATCAAAATTCCTCATCGTTGTATGTCTGTGCGAAGTCATTTGGAATATCAGATAGTGTTAATAAGAACTTTGTACGATCAGAAAATTTATGGAATTAAAATATCAGTGTTATTATGGAGTGTTTAATTTTTATCAAAGAAAGTTTCTTTGATTTCGATTTTTAGACGTACGACTAAACTAATAATGATGATGGATGAAGGACCTGTCAGAAGCACTTTAATTAGACTGAATAACCCTACACTATAATACAGTTTAATATTTTAATTAGTTTAGTTTAAAAAACTGTATAAACCGACACAAAGGATATAATAGAATGTAACTAAATTAATTACAAATTATCTTTTGATGAGCAATGCTACTAATATCATTGGTCATCACCAGATTAGATACGTGAGTGACCAGTAAAAGAACATGAACGAAGCAGAATTGGTGAAATTATTGCAAGGTGCCATTCTGTAGTTTCTACCTACACACCCATGGAAAAAAGCACGAGCTGTGTAGTCAAATGACATTTATAGAAGAAAATATTCAAGCTGCTACAGAGAACCAAAAAATCCCAGAAAAAAATACAGAGCTCTTATCAATTAGTTTTCACGTTTTAGTGACGTAATGTAAAAGGGCATTGAAGTTAATTTGATGAACAAAATTGTTGCACGACAAATACGTAATGCTTCTCAGTTGTGTTACCAACATCACATACCGTCAGTCTAAAATCCTCACCATCGAAATGTGAAAACCAAATAACTCGGCTGAGCTTCAAAAGATTTCTCTAAGGGCGCAGGACGACGGACGTGCAACTCAAACAGCGACATACAAACATAAAGTAAGATCAAAAAACGAACAACATTAACTTTCAGGTCACGTAGAAATCGGGAGATCGAAGTTTAACTTCAGGATTTTAAGATCCTTCTCAAAGAAATCTAATTGAATATTTTCTTGGAGAGTTTTGGACCTAGATACAACGTCAGATAAGAAAGTGAGACGGGTCAAGTTTGTGGGTTTATTAAGTTTTAGAGTTATATCTGGAAGCTCTGAAATTTATTTGGGCAGATAAAAATTATGTAAGATATGTCTCTGAATAAATAATTCTAGACTTAAAGCAACGATTCCCTGTACAGTTGTCAAATGAAAATTTATATGAAAATTTACACTTGATAAGCTCTATAGGAACTGCAAATGGTTTTGTAGGGATGGATTTATAAAGTGAGTTCCAAGAATTTATATACTGATTCTATGAACATGGAAGTTTGTAAGGTCAAGTGTGGCAGGCAAACTCCGAAACCACTCATCCGATTTAAAAAATATTCCAATGAACGAAAGCTACACTTTTCTGAGGTATGGTAATAATAAAGAGGATAAGTTACTTAATTTTGTTTTTATTTTTTGAAATTATTTCACGTAATCAAAAACTATTTCACGTAATCTAAATAAATAAATAGTAAGGCTACAGTCTGAATAACAACCAATAAAAATAGTTAAAGCGTTGGTATTTGAAATTATAAAGCGTAGAAACTCCGTGGACACTCTTTTGAATAAATAAAGCATTACCAAAATCTTTGTTACCTTGTTCAATAATTATGGAAAGCAACAAATCAACATGTGGACGATACTAGACATAAATCATATTATTATTAGGTACGTTATGCCAAAGTTTGATTCTAGTAGGAGTTTTGAAGCTCCGAGATCCTAGGGAGACCTTTCAAGTCTGTTACGTTACGTATATGCACAAGTTTGAAATACAGTCTTGAAGTAGTGAAGCCAATAAATCAAACAATACTCTAATATCCATCGAACCATTTGTGAATTATTGGTTTTGCATAACAATCAGTAGCATAAAATGGTTCCTAGAACTTAATGAGAATTTCTAATACTGTTTTCGTATTGGTAGTATATTGAAGCAGCCTTTGTTCAGAAAATCAGAACTTAATATCAATATGGGCTTACAACAATAGTATTTCCTTGGTTATTATGAACTAAATGTTACCAGCGACTTTGTCTGCTCTAAAATTGTCCCACAGGAATATAAAATAACAGGGGTAACTAATAGTATTATTGAATCAAGTTATATATAATTATTTTTTGTAGCTTTTGCGTGTAAAAGTAAGAACAAATTCACAAAATTTAAAGGTAAATAAAAGTATTAGATAGGCCTTCCCAATACGGCAATTTGACGGCACGGTTAGCGCAGTGGCTAAGTGATTGGACTGCTGAGCTGCGTGTCGCGGGTTCGATTCCCGCACGGAGCAAATATTTGTATGATCTACAAGTAGTTGCTACGAATTTGGGCGTTTGTGTATGTGAGTTTCTATGTGTCGACACAGGAGACTTCCTAGTGGTGGGGGGCAAAAGTTTTTAAAAGAGAGAAAAGAAAGAAAGAAAGAAATACCCTCAAGTAAACATAAACATCGTTATCGCTGCAAACAGTGCCGAATATAAGAAGGTTCAAAACAAATAGTGAATATAGTTATATCCCGTTTTTTCTAATGACCATAATATATAGTTTTAGTGAGAATTCTAGTTAAAAAAGTAATTACTATCGACTGTCTTGGTTCAGTGAAAAACCATTGATAATGAGCACACTATCAATTGTATTAGTTTAGTTACAAAAACGAAATTAGAGAAAGACCGTAATGCAAAACCAGTTCTCACAAATCGCAACAATAAAACGAACATGGTTTCGTATCTAATATGCAAGAATATCATTATTATCCTACCTCAAATGATTATTCCCATAACAGATTTATAACGAAGTAAACCTAAGTTAGTGTTCATCCAACTATGAAAGCTAAAACAAAACGCTGGCGGCTAACAGAACCTTTTGGCCAGTACATAGACGCCAAAGTTTGCATATAATTATACCGGACATTTGAGCAACATTTTGAGGAACTACGGACTTACGGTCTATGCATAATGGAAGCGGTAGAACGAGGGAGTGGATCCATTTGTTAGCGTTAGGTAGATGAACTGTTACGAATATCTTCGGAGATTTATTGAATTTCGTCTGAGCAGCATCTGTTAGTTCAAAAGATATTATGTGTATTTTGATACCCTAATAGATTGGGTACATAAGTCTCATGCGATCACACGAACAATAATTACTTAATATCCCTTTGTGCCTGTTTTTTTTTTTTTTATCGTGGTAAAATCATCAAATGAGACCTCCAACCCCGGGCAGGGCGGGAGGTACTGTCAGACTTGTACTGACTAAAATCCACGGTGTCCTTCAGTAGCCCTTTATGTTCCGGGGTCACGGTAATAGAAATAAATCCCGCGACCAGGGCGGGAGGTACTGTCAGACTTGTACTGACTAAAATCCACGGTGTCCTTCAGTAGCCCTTTATGTTCCGGGGTCACGGTAATAGAAATAAATCCCGCGACCCCGGCAGGCTTTGGCCCTCTGAGAGGGGGCCCCGTCATTTTTGCTGACAGCTCTTTGAGGCGCGCGTGGAACACGACGCGCCGTCGACCCGGGCATGGTCCATGGTCGGACAGCGAGTTGCCCTTTACTCGCTGTCCGCATGCCCGCGCCTACGGTAGCCGGAGATCGTCTTGCGACGTACGGCGCCGTGGGCGTGCACCACTGCGGTTGGGGCGGAGGGAGGACGCTGTCCTCTCTCTCTCGCGGCCCGCCGCCTCCTTCACGAGCATTACTGCCTCGCAGAAGGCGGCGACCGCTTCCCACTCCGTCTCGCTCCGCAGCATCCCTTTGTGCCTATTGGCCTTGTTTTGTTCTGTCTCCTGCTTGCATGGAGGGAAGTGGAAACATATTTTTTTCTACTCCTCCACTATTCTTTTCTGATTAATTTCTTTGCAGGATCCAAGACAGGTAAATTCATTTACCGGGACACGTCGAGCTTCATTGTCTCGACGCTTTTCTGGTGGTTGCCACTGTTGATTCTGGCT
Organism: Agrotis ipsilon; assembly: GCA_028554685.1. Classification (NCBI taxonomy): domain Eukaryota; kingdom Metazoa; phylum Arthropoda; class Insecta; order Lepidoptera; family Noctuidae; genus Agrotis; species Agrotis ipsilon. The sequence continues at coordinate 2,546,656 of CM052961.1, read as the reverse complement.
TTCAGGAGTTGCAGTGGTTTGGGAATAGTGTGGTGGGTTTGTCCCATAAAAAAAAGAACAATAATTACAGCGGAGCTGAAGAATTGGCTGATCCAGTCAACTCATCATCATTATTGTTACCATACGATTTAATATGAAAAATTGTATAGGAAACATTCCAATTCATTATCTTTTAGAAACCAGTTAGTGGTGGAAAACGTCGATGAATTGAATCTAGTGTCAAAAATGCAAAAATGGAAGAAATTGACAAAAAGGAAGCCTGTGTTCCAGCAGATCGTTTTCTCTTCTTCAACTTTTAGCTATTTAATGCTGAACGTAAGTCTCCTTTAAATGTTTCCTTTTTAGCGGTTTTATGGCATTCCATTTTCTTCCGTTTGTCTTTCACAAGATTGCAGGACCATACGCATGCGAATTTATCGATAAATTAGAAAGAAAAATGTGTTTATTGGCATTAAAACTAATTAAAACCTGACGGAGAAAAAAAAAATCCTTGAATGCCAAATTCAGTCTAGGATGTGTAGCAGTTGAATAAAATTGACGATGGATCCAGATGATACTGCTTTTAAGAAATCTGCTTACTGTGTGTATGAAATCACAAATTTTTAACATTTACCGAGCTACCTGAACTCGAATCTCTGATTGACCTAGGCCGTTGCAGAAATCCATTGTGAATTTTCAGTCACTGCAATTTCAAAATTAAAATCGAATAGCTGTCCCCTGTAGTTTCACCCACGCTACTCGGCTCATAGCGGTCGAAACCCAATGTTATATAGCCTGTATCCCTAACCGATAAATGGGCTATCTTAAACAAAAATGTTTATTAAGTTCGGACCTGGTACTTCCTGAGTTTTGAGCATTTAACCAAACAAACTCTTCTGCTTTATAATTTTAAGATAGATATTCAGACACAATAAAGGGATAATCCTTCAGAGATCTCTGTTAACATCCAGTCTCATCGTACTTAAAGTTTCCAGTAATTCAATACTAAATCTGCTGCGGTAGATATTATGGTAATGAATCTTCTGAACGACCCGAAACTTTGATTTGTAGATTTGTAAGATATGAAACGTTTCGAACTGAATTGGGTTTCAATTGAATATTTAAAGGTATACCCATAGATAGAACATCGTATAGATATGCTAACTTTTGCATTATACCAAAATAATAATATAATTATGCGACATTGTCTTTATTATTTTTTATTACTTGTCCGTTACTATTTTAGAAAAAAAAAGACCTGTCCAGTAGCATCAGGAACAGGTTTCGGACTACCGGTGGTCAATGCTCTTGAGAGAGGAACCTCTAAACAATAGGTGCCGTGTCAATTTATTATGGGACATAATTATTATGAAGAGTGGAAAATTTTAAGACTTGCATAAAAATTGACACGTAATTTTTTTAGCCAACAGTTAGATTCCTTAGTATGCCCAGCAACAAAGTCTAAGTATTAACTACGCATTATTTATTGATAATATATGTGTTTGTATACATTATGTTTAAATAAATACCCTCACCTCAAACCTAATCAAACGAGAATCCAACCGATGACCTCGTGATGAATTCAGGCCAAATATAATAAAATAATAATATTCAGAGCAATGACGTGGGAATCCCTTTGGACAAGAGAATTTAATTTAAAAAATCTTCCTTTTGTCCATTATCGAATTTGGAGCATGAAATTCATTGAAACTCAGTAGTGCAAGTTATAAGCTTACGTACTCTTTTAGTAGCCGTTGAACTACAGTCGTATAAGATGACATTTGCGTAGTTTTTATCAACATTCCTGCAACCATATCGATCAGTCCTGAGATTCGCACATAGGATTTCTGCTTGACACCGCAGAAACAAGTCTACAGAAAAACAGACAAAATGACAGAATATAGATAAAATTCTATCCTCCTAAGCATGGCAATGTTTAAAATGTAGAAAGAAAGTGTCGTGCCGTACTAGGGCAAACTATTTTGTCTACTTTTGGTAGAATAGAGATAGAAATTGGCCTTACCACTAGTAAGTGGTACTTTTCAGCTCTCTAATCAAAACTTACTAGCTTATTTTTTTATTACAAAAGTCAAAGCTGACGATTCCTCGCCTCTCAAAACTAAACACGGCTTCATAGTAGATTGATATCTCAAGATCTACGCCAATCGTCTTAGGTTTAGCAACATTAATCTACCATTAATACAAAAACCATTGCTAACCGCTCAAGAATTGTACCAAACGATAATAATTTATGAAGGCGACGGACCGCGTCTATCGGACCGTGCAAAAGGACTGAAGGATTCACTTTCCGAATTGTTTACACTGTCGTGATGTGGGTGAAACTGACATCTAAGCGGTTTAGTTCTGAACACTCGCCGGCTGCCACCGCAAATTGTGGCCGACAAGAAAACGCTTTTGTCTGACCGTGGTCATGGAGTAAGAACATCGAATAGAAGTGAAACTCCTTTATAGTAGACTGAATATAGCAGACGGGTTTTCTAGAAAGTTATAACTTATGTATGACACTTTGGCCCTTTTAAAAGCTACCTTGTTTTTTCAGCGTCCAATTAAGGGTCGTGTTGTATTCACTGTTATAAATACCACGACCCATTATTTAGGTGGTAAAATTAAAAGAAGATTAGGCGCCGTGCCGACCTGGTCCCTACTGGAAGATGACATATAGAGAACAGGGTGACTTTAAGTCGAGTATAGTCGACATCGTGTAGTAGTTCAACTCCACCCAAAAGACAAGAGGGCTCGTTAATTGATGATTTTACGGACCAAAATAAAAGGTGGTGGGTGGTATTCAAAAAAAGCCTGTAGCCTTCAATATTTACACTATCGTAGAATCTTATGTTTATGAAGGTATTTTAACAAATCCAAGATGTAGACTCCAGAACTTGTAACAATTTACAATGTCTTTGGAGTGTGTCGCTTCTACATATCCTTATTTTATGCCATAACGTTAATGTCCAAAACTTCGTGATCTTCAAAGAGAACCTATACAAACTGCATGTCTAAGATTAACGAAGTTTTGAACATCGAGACTCTAAACTAAGAGTATTGACCGCAGTGCCCTTTAAGGAGAAGGGTGTAACATTCTTTATTCATCGTAGGAAAGGGCAGATTTTCCGATCGTTTGATATCAGTATTATGTTTTCAGGGTCGTATAGTTTTATGCTGGGGCTGTATAACGGATAATGCCGATAATTATCGCTACGGACGTTTAAACGAAAATTCAAAGCATTTCTCGTTTTATCGCATTTCTCGTTAGTATGGCTCTCGGGTTAGTCTTGTTTCTGAATCAGACGAGGAATGTTTTCGATATCGTAGGTACGTTTATAAGCATTTAAACTCACAAACACCCAGGCCTGAGACAACTTCATACTTGTAAACTATAGAAATATTCGGTTCCATCCAATATCTGAACTCTGCGGCAAACACCGCAGCAGTCAATCGTTCAGACACAGCGTCAACGGTGACGTCACGTCATCGCAATAACTATAACCGGGTTATGCGCAATTCGTCCCGTTCGAATTTAAAAAGAAATAAATAAATAACATTTCGACCCGCGTTTGCATTAGGTCTCATTCGCGTTTCGTCCCATACGTGGTTCGTCCCATTCCCAGTAGAACCCCCACCCGCCATGTAATTTAGTTGATATGCCACTGTATAGATAGCGCCATATCTTGGACACTGAAAGGTAAGCAGACCTTTTGTAGTATATTATGTATGAATGAAAGGGTAACGATGGAACTTTTAAGTGCGTTTGACTGTAAATTATGTAGTACTTGAGTTATGACTCCTTTTACGCCTTTAGTCTTCTCTTCCTCGTTTTTAAAAGATAGATATTAAAGTGTAATCTGTTGTGTATCTTTTGTGAATGACTGTGGATGTTGTAAATCCTACTAATATTGTAAACATATGTGTGGATGGATGTTTGTTACTCTTTCACGCAAAAACTACTGAACGGATTTGGCTGAAATTTGGTACACAGATAGTATAACCTGGATTAACACATAGGATAGTTTTTATCCCGATTTTATGTTCCCGTGGGATAATTCTCGAGTTGTAGCGGGTGAAACCGCTGGCAACAGCTAGTTAATATATAAACCATTATGATGCTGCTTTAATGTACTTTATTCTAACACATGGATTATTTATAAACGGCACATGACAAAATCAGGTGATTGTTAATTAATATTTAGTTAATGATGCGGTTGAATTTGCGGTTCCTATCACAAATCCCGGTTTGGGTCGCTAAACAGAAACATTATATGAAATATCCAGTTTTCACATAATATATTTATTTATTTATAAAACTTTATGCACAGCGTTGTACAAAGGCAAAGATGATCAATCAACACGTTATGTGATAAGACTCGAGGTATTTATATAACTCTATACGAAAATTATATACTGTCACCAAGATGTCATAATTTTCTTTTTATGAGACACCTATCAATTTGGGGCTACTCGGGAACCGCGGGACTGTTTTAAAGGTTACCATCACCCTGAAATTAAATAGACAATTGAAGAAACATGGCTTTTAGCCAGTCAGTCGGACAGTCCTTTCTACTGCACCCAGGGCTCTCATTTGATGATATTCCAGAACAAAAAAAAAACTTATAGAAGATTGAAGCCAGACAATATTAATAAGCACTAATTAAGGACACACTTGTTAATGAGACACTAACTCTTTAATGCAAAGAACAACGATATACAAAGAAAACTCGAACACAAAGTCGTAGACACAAAGAAATGTAATTAACAAAAACTCTAAAACAATTCAAACTAATGAAAACAGCGTTTTACTTGAGAGCGTTGAGTGCTTCTTACTTTTCTAGAACACTTAGCTAAGGCTTTATAACCTAGTATCACATTATAAACGCTCCCCACGTTTCGACAGGTTTTCAGGACATTCCTAATTGTGGAGTGGCAATAATTTTAAATACGCAGGATGAAGTCGTTACCTTGTAAAAATAAAAAACCTTTTCTGAAGGGAATTAAATCAAAAAGGAGTTATTTGATACATCAAAGTCTATGTTATTGTTCAAGCCAACGATGATATACTACTAGACTCCTAATAACAGGCGACCGATGTCTGTCAACACATTAGGCAAAAAAGTCTTATATCCGTCTTATTTCGACCATTCCTGTGAGCCGTAAACATACTTTGAGACAGAACAGACCTTGAGTTAGCCAATCACAACACAGTACCCCGTCCCCCTCGCTTACGTATTACCTCAGCGAGTTGACAGAATAGTTTGTGTTCCTTAGATCGTGCATGCGGAGTCTAGTAATAATCGTCGTTGGTTCAAGCCTACCTCGCTTAGTTTCACCAATTTTATCTCTGTTCTACCAACAAATGGCGAAATTATTTTTTCTATATAATTTGATTTGTTTTTTGTCTGATCATGGCATACATCATAGCGGAATAACGAATCAAAATCAAAATACTCGTACTATTTTACATTGGCATTGAGGCCAATGTAAAGGTCTCGACGTTTTGATAAGGTAGGCACTTTATCAAAACGTCGAGAGGACCAATATTGGCACGGTTCGGGTTGGTCGTTTCCATGGAAAAGAACCGGCAAGAGCAAGAAGAAACTGCATGGTTACTCTTTTAAAGTATTTGCTAATCGGACGATATAAAGCATTCTACGTTCTGTCATTTTACTATTCTCAAGTCGACAAACCCGTCTACGGTGCCATGCTACGCGTGCTTGTATAGCTTGCATGCCAGAACCATAACTTTAATCACGTGGGTTGCATGGGCTTCGTAAGGTGGTTTATGCCCAACTCCATGTTGCAGCGGATAACCTTTCTATCATGGAGTAGGCCGGATAGTGTCCCAGCGGGGATCAATGATTGATTCAACATTAACTAATTATATTTACCAGTCAAACTTATACTTTGTTAATTGGTTTGAAAGTGAGGATTGTTGTAGGCTCACTGATACTATAATAATCCACAACTATCACATCAAGCCATCTAGTCCCAGTACTTATATATTCTAAATACATACCTATTATAGATCAATACACCAGGACACAGAACAACTGGATCGTGCTCATCACACAAACCGTTGTCCTTGGTGGATCGATCCACGACCTTCGGCATAGCAGTCGTGTCCACTAACACTAGACCGACAGCAGTCGATTGATGACGGAGCGGTTTTCGGGTTCAGGTGATGGAACCAATTTAGGTCGAACTCAATTCACCACATCAAAAATGTCTTAGATCATCTCTTCTTTTTAATTACAGCGGGGATCAATGATTGACCCCATTAACTAATTATCCTACTAATCTACTATATTATAAACGTGAAGTTTGTATTGGTGGATGGATGTTGTTACTCTTTCCCGCAACAAACCACTGAACGGATTAGCTAAAATTTGGTTTACACAGTAGTTTATAACCTGGACACACATATGATAGTTTTTATCCCGATTTTATGTTCCCGTGGGATAATTTTCGGGTTGTAGCGGGTGAAGCCGCTGGCAACAGCTAGTATAATATACCAGTCAAACTTAAAGCTTGTTAAGGTGGAAAGTGATGGATTACTTAGGTCAATAATGACAGAGATTTCAGCTGAATACCTCATACAAAAGGAGCTCTATATTTCTTGTGTGCCTATTTGGTAGATCGATTGAAGTTAAACTTGAACAGTTTTGTATGTGTGCTTTAGGACGCCTTGTTAATTTGTTGTCGCAGGAGCATCTGCTAAGCATGAAGATCTAGATTTGGACCCCAGGTCGTGCATCAACATCAATGATTTTTTCCGTTAGGAATTTCTCTGCAGCAGCCATGCAGTTTGAATTGGCGCAGGTTGGTGGGAAAAGGGGGAGACCTATGTTCAGCAGAGGGGAACGGTTCGGGCTATCTGCTGTGACGACTATGACTTGAATATGACTGGCAAACTGTGGATATACTTCTAGATACGCTTTTCTGATCCTTGGGGGATTACAAGTGGCAAAAATGATAAAGGACTCTGTAGTCTTTAATAGAAACTACAGTTTATCTTTAATAGATTTTTAACTTTATGGTCAAGAATGCAAAAGTGCAAAATGTAATAACGACTACAAAACGTTTTCGCTTATCGTTTCACACATCTCTGTCTAGGCCTTCAGGCGTAATGGCGATGTGTTTTGTATCCCAGTAAATAACGATAAAATATAATTTCCACAACACATTACATTACTCAGAACAGCGTATGATTCGCGACGTTGCGTAAGCCAATCATAATTTTAAATGCAAAACACTGCCCGCAAGCTCATAATTATGCGCCATTTACATATTAATAGATATTTTGAAAGCTATTAACATTATTGTTGACGTGAGTGAGTTTCAGCTTTTTGCTTCATTAATTCTGACGGGAAAATTGCAGATTGTTCTAAAAAATAAATATGTTTATGTTGATGTGTGTATGTTTCGTTCGTTTATTGCCGTGGTACACCTAGGTGTACCAGGCGGGTGGACCACGGGCAATAAACGGTTTCGATGTGACCACGTTGACCTGTTAATTGGTTGATCAGAACTGCCCTTTTTTTACTCACCTAGCTATTTTTTTGGCAAAATCATAATTACTGAATAACTCCTCCCGTCCTGGGCTGGGCGGAGACTGGAAGACCCGTTCTAAATAAAAGTTACAGTGTTCTTTCACTAAGCCTTTACGTTCCAAGGTCAAGCTTATCTGTTTACACAGTCCCGTAACCCTGGCAAGCCCTTATCTAGTTAGATTGTTGAGAGCTCTGAGGCACGCGTGCCGTTGATCCGTACATGGTCCATGATCGCACGGTGAGTCACCCATTACTTGCCATCCGCCCGTTCACTCTGATCTTTTAATTGTCGGGTCAAAAATACTTTTCTTCTTTACGAGTGTCAAACAATTCTATTTGTAACTAATTTCGGTTACTTGGGTTACCAAGGAAATCCTGGTCTTCCTACGTGTACGTGTCTAATGGACGAGGTTCAAGTGAAGTATACACCTGCATTACTAGACTCGTTAGTTGACGGGCGCCGCGAGTGCATGCTACTAACACCTAGTATCTGTTTCACCTAGCACCTTCGGGAGATGGTTAGTTACCTACTGCATAAGTAATTTGAGTTGAGTGATAGTGAAGGAGTGAAAGGTGCAGTTTAAAAGCATGCTCATTGAAATAGGAAATTGATGTTATATTTTCTGGTAGTAAAGCAATCTAGTTTTCGGTTCATTTTGCTAAGAGGTTTAATAGTAAAACAATCTTGTTTTTTATTTAAGCAAGAAGCAGTAGGGCTTTTTAATTGAGTTCAATAAAAAGGAGGTTTTCAATTTATTTTTTGTCAAGCTTCATTGCATAGTCACTTTTCTGGTGGTCGCCTATTAGCCCAGACAACGAGGCATATATGGTCCGAAAAAAAACCTCTGGCACTGAAATTTGGCATATGGTGAAAGAAATTGATAGATTGCACAATATTCCAACTTTTTTTTCCACTTTATGATGAATATTGCTAATAACTCTGTCTGTGAAAAATTCCTTAGCCTCAAATACTATCTGTATGTGTATGAATGTATTAGTTAGAACAGGTAATTAGTATAAAACCCAACAAATTTTCCATTTCCTTAAATCGGGGGCCGGTATTGTAAAAAATTTCCCGGACAACGACTGTAACGAAGTAAAACCAATCATCGAAATATTTTAAAGATATTGTAGAAAAAAGACACTCACAAACGTAAATACGAACCCTGAAAACATAACACCACTTCTTTTGCGCAGTCGTGTAATAAAAGACATTAAAAAAATAACCGTCTTCTACTTTAGCCCCAAAAAATAAACGGCAGACTGCCGGTCTTAAAATACAACCCTTTAGTAAGAATTAACTTGACAAATAGCAGATTTAGAAGGATGAGTATAAATTAATTTGTTCGTTAGCCGGCAAAATGAATTATATCCGCCCTTCTTTCGCGTTCGAAAATAAATATAAAAGGGTGATAAGTAAAACGACGAATATTTCAAATCGGAAGACATTATATGTATACATTATCGATTTTATGCAACTTCTGCTGAAATCAGTGATTAATTTTGTTGAAACCAATTTGTAGAGGGTCATCATTCATCATCGTCATCTCCCTGGCCTTTTTCCAACTGTGTTGGGATGCAACTGAATATCACTATATAATTTATATGGAGAAACTACCTACTATATGTATAGGGGCCGATTTTCGGTATTAGAGATGGTGTCGAACTCGACAAAAAATTCTAATGACGTAATATTTTCGACCAATTTTAAAAGTTGCTATTCATGGGGATGTCAAATTCACCATTTGTCGAAGGCTAACGTTACAGTACAGTAAAATATGTCGTAAAAATGACGTCATTAGAAATTTTTGTCGAGTTCGACACCATCTCTTAAACCGAGAATTGGCCCCTGACCTCAACAACCATAGTAATTGGGTAAAACGATTCCTCTTGGTAAGACTGGTTCTCGGACTTTCGAGCTTTTGACTGACAGATAACTACTATCACCACCACTGCTTCAAGACGTTGAAGGAAAACAAAGTAATTAAACAGTATGTCCTTGAAGCAAAAACGCGTAGACATTTGACATCCACCAGTCCACTTTGGGTCGGCGTGGTTTTTAGCCCAAGTCGTTTTGTGGCGTTGCGGTGTCCGTGAGACTCATAATTATTTATACGAATTTATTTTCGTTTTTGGCTTCCCGATTTCAGTTTTGTTTAGTTGCCTTAGTCTGCCTAACAAGTAACACAAACATTAATCTGTACTTTCACAAAACATTCTACAACATTATACAAGTAACTAACAGTAATCTCAGCTTTACATAGCGTGTGTGTCAATGTACTCACTTCTTCATGTCATACGTAGTTTTTGAACATTCAGCCCCGTCTTCATGACTCGTTATAAAATTATAATATAAAAATTCTTTTCAGAAAATCTCTTGACTCTTATGACCAGACCATTCCTATAAACGACAGCAATAAAATGAACATAAATATGCCATATAATCACGCATTCTTTTGATCCAAACCTTGGGTGAATCGGCTCGACTAAATTTTCTTTACTTTTTCAGCTATCATGGCAAGTCTTGCACACAAGTAGCAACGTCACATTTGTGTACAAGTTGTTGAACTGGAAAAAAAACACAACATTTATACAAATTCAAACTATTTATCTATTTATACAAATACAAATTACAACTAGTATAATATGCCACCGTAAAATTGTAAATACCTTAAAGGTGAGGCCAAGCGAGCGTTGAGTCGTGACTCGCAGATTTTCGGTCATAGAAAATCTTGACGTGTCGCGTCTTTTGTTTTTTAAGGAAGTGACGTCGCGTTTGGCCTGACCCTCAGGTTATAATCTATCTCGCAAGATTATGAACTGTCGAAAACCACAAAATACTGCTTACAATCTAAAGTGTTATTATTCAGTAGATTGTAATCTATCGAAGTGAATCGAGAACAAGTAAATTGTTTAATGGAAACGAGTCGTTATTCTACCTAATTAGTAACAGTACTGTACTTGTTGATATTTCAGGATGAAAATAAACAGGAACGAATTTCGAATTACAAAAATGTGTGGCGTTTTATTGCGAATCTTACACACAACAAAAATGGAGATGAGAAAAAAAGGGTTGCCAATCTGAGGGCACACAAGAGAAGCAAAAAAGTAAAATGGACGCGTTTCCAATTACTAACAGTATTTAAACAAAACACTACTACAAATTTGAATCCGCCACTCAACCCTATAAGGATAACATTAGCATAGATACAAGTAATTAACAATAATCTCAGCTTTGCATACCACTCAGTATCAATCGATTAGAGTATTAGTTGTGTGCTCACTGCTCTATACTCGATCATTGTTCGAGAGCATTCAGTCCCGTCTTCATATCGTGTTCCAATCCGTTTCGCATACAGTTCTATTGATATGTAGAATTAATACGTCGTTGACATTATAGGAGCTGTGAATGTTTAATCTGATATTAATTTCAAATGTTAGAATTTCTCTAGAAATGTTTTCGTCGATGGTCGAGTCGCTTTCTGAATGCATAAAATATTATCACAATATTACTACAATGGAGAGCAGTGGTGGACCAGTGGTATCGATCCCGACTTACGAGTTGTAGGTCGTGAGTTCGAACCCCGCCTGGCGCATTATTTTGTGTAATTTTGAAAACTGCACTGTTCACTCTTTAAGTCCGTCTATTACACTGGTCAACAAAAAAACAGTTTTTGTATGTAACATGAAAACTTTTGTCTAGATATGTTTAGGACAAGGATAAGGATACTGTCCGATCGATTTGCATGTTTAGTTGTCTCAATACAGAGCTTGTGAACAGTCGCACATTTTATTTATAAAAATTCCCCAAATTCATACAACGCGTAATCAACCTAACGTCGTCACCATATGGTCGCAAATCGAGCCGGATCATTGGCACACCTGTGGGTCATTAGTGAATCGGAGTTCGAGCGAGCTGAGAACAAAAGGCAGCCGCATTCCAGAGATAAGACCGACTTGTTTACGCAAAATTGTGAAGTTCTTGTAAAGTTAGATTTATTAAAAATAAGTGTGGACAGTGTAGTTGGCAATTCATAACGCAAGTGATCCATAATAACATAAAAGACATTAAAAATGGCTACGTTAACCGCGGAACAACAAAAATATCTAAATACACTAGAAGATGTGGCAAAATTAATACAAAAAACACAATCAAACTTAAAAAAATGCCCGAAAGTGAGACTTACGGACGGTTACATAAGGGCTAGAGTGAAGTGCATTGAAGAGTATTGGAGTTCCTTCAAGCAAGCTCATGAGATGTTGACACAGTGTACACCGAGAGACAAACGTGGAGAAATTTCTTACTTTCTCAATGAAGATTATTTTATCATTGAAGACTTGTACCTTTGTCTACTAGCGGACCTGACTGATATGTTAACCAAACAGCCACAAACGGCTATGGACACTTCAACCTCTTCAGCATGTAGTGGTCAAGGGCAATGTTCCGTAGTAAAGCTGCCTACGATACAATTACCAACATTTTCGGGGAAATATGAGGAGTGGCCCACGTACCAGGATATGTTTACATCACTTGTGCATAAAAATACATCAATCAGTGACGTTCAAAAACTACATTACTTAAAATCTAGTGTTACCGGTGAAGCGGAAGTAATATTACGGCACGTTCAAGTTACGGACAGCAACTACGATCAAGCATGGCACATGTTAAAAGAAAGATACGGCAACAAACGTGTTATTGTGTTCTCTGTTTTGAAAAGACTTTTTTATCAAAAGAAAATTACAACACAAACAGCTAGCAGTGTTAAGACTTTATTAGATACTACAACCGAGTGCATAAATAACCTAAAAAACCTGAAAATTAATACCGATTCCTGGGATCCTATAATTATATTTCTGGTGATTCAGAAGTTGGACCAGGAGTCACATAAAGAATGGGAAACTTTTGCTTATAAGGAAAATTCAGAAGAAGTGCCAACTTGGGATGAGTTAAAGAGATTTTTAGAGTCAAAATTTAGAACACTGGAAATGATACAACCCGTAACGAATAAAGATCGCACAATCAAAGAGCGTTCCTACCATACCGCGAACGTTGTTAAGGATAAAAACTGTGTACTTTGCAGTGAAAAGCATACCTTGTGTCATTGCAAGGAATTCATTAAAATGAACATTCCACAACGTCATAATTATGTGAAAGAAAAACAGCTTTGCTTCAACTGCCTGCTTCAGGGTCATTCCGTTTATAAATGCAAGGTACCAGTTTCTTGCCGTGTTTGTAGAAGACGTCACCATTCCTTGCTTCACAAATCAGAGAAATCGAAGGAAACCACAGAGACAGAAACAATACAACCGTCGACATCTCAACAAGAAGCCAACAAGGAGACCATCACAACTCTTCATGTTGGTATCGAAGCATCTGGAAGAGCATTATTAGCAACTGCACTTGTCAAGGCGAAGGGAAAGGATGGTCCTGCAACACTGTTAAGAGTTCTTGTAGATCAAGGTTCACAAGCGAGCTTCATAAGTGAAAGGGCAACTCAATTATTGAAGCTACAAAGAAAATCAATTGAAGGCACTGTAACGGGTGTGGGTTCAATGCAAGCACCAATTAAACACGTGGTTCAGCTAAACATATTATCAAGAAGAAGGGAATTCAACATGCACATTGAAGCTTATGTCATGTCCAAGCAACTGACCACGAGAATACCACACCATACAATGACTGTGCACAACTGGCAGCACCTGAAGGGTCTTGAACTTGCTGATCCAAACTATAATAAACCAGGCCCGATAGACCTGCTGCTGGGTGTTAAGGAGTATGCACAAATAGTCGAACAAGATTTAATCAAGGGTCCACCAGGGTCTCCATGTGCTCAAAAAACAACCCTAGGATGGATATTATTTGGAGAAATACAAACATCACCAAAAGAACATTCATTTCTTGTCATGCATCACCAAATAGACATTGATAACATGTTAAAATCATTGTGGGAGATAGACACAACTACAAGGCGAAAGAATACAAAAGAAGAACAAATGTGCGAAGACATTTATCACAAAACATACTCAAGAAATGAACAAGGAAGATTTATAGTAAAACTACCGTTTAAAACAAATTGTATTCAATCAACTGAAGGAAATACAAGAGACATAGCTAAAACAAGATTGATACAATTAGAGAGAAGGTTTAAGAAACAACCAAAGTTGAAGGAAGAGTATGAAAAGGTTATAAAGGACTACAAAAACTTAGGTCATATAGAAGAAATACCTGAAAAAGAAATATATACAAAAAAATCGGTATACTTACCCCATCATCCAGTGCTGCGTGAAGATAAAGAAACCACGAAAACCCGCATAGTTTTCGATGCATCCTGTAAGGGTACAAATGGCATATCATTAAATGATGAACTCTTATCTGGTCCAGTGCTCCAAGAAGAACTACGTTGTATTATTATGCGCTGGAGACTTCACGCCATTTGTTTTGCTGCAGATATACAAAAAATGTACAGAATGATCTTAATAAAAAAAGATGATGCCGATTTTCAAAGAATCCTGTGGAGAAATAATAGTAATGAAGAAATAAAAGATTATAGATTACTTACCGTGACATTTGGGACTACTTCAGCACCTTACCTGGCAGTGAAAACATTGATCCAACTCGCACACGAAGAAAGAAATAGCTACCCCGTAGCTTCTGACATTGCTTTGTCAGATTTTTATGTTGATGACGTAATGTCCGGGTGTGACACTGTTGATGAAGCTATAGAAGCTAGCAACCAACTCAAGTCGATGCTAGCCAAGGGAGGTTTTGAGTTAAAAAAGTGGTCATCAAACAACATCGAGTTGTTAAATTCGATGGATCCAAGCAACATTTCTTCAAACATCCAACTGGATATAAACCTAGATGGTACTGTGAAGGCGCTGGGTATCTCATGGAATCTTCGTACTGATCAATTTATGTACAAAATCAGTCTCCCTGCACCTCCATCTGTCATTACGAAGAGAAATGTTTTATCCGATGTTCAAAAACTTTACGATCCATTAGGATGGATATCGCCAAGCATTGTGCTCGCTAAAATGCTTATACAAAAACTATGGCTAGTTGGTGCACAATGGGATGAATCATTATCCGAGGAATTGACCTCAAATTGGTTGGAAATAAGAAAGGATTTTGAGAATGTCAACCAAATCTCTCTAGACCGATGGTTACACTCACACAGCAATAATATAAAGGCAATACAGCTTCACGGATTTAGCGATGCATCAACTCGAGCCTATGCAGCCGTTGTATATAGCAGAGTGGAACAACAGGATGGACATATATACACAAATTTGATTGCATCGAGGACCAAGGTTGCTCCATTAAAAACCATATCGATTCCTCGTCTTGAGCTCTGTGGAGCGTTGTTGTTGTCAAGGCTTCTAAAACAAGTCACATTGGCCATGAGAATTCCTTTTTGTCAAACCTACTGCTGGACAGACTCGACAATCGTACTGGCGTGGCTACACGGTGAACCTCATAAATGGAAGACCTTCATAGCAAATCGAGTAGTAGAAATCAAAGACAATACAAATAATACACAGTGGTATCATGTTGTATCACAAGAGAATCCTGCCGACATCGCATCCAGAGGAATGTTTCTAGCCGATTTGAAGAATGAGAAGATTTGGTGGAAGGGGCCAGAATGGCTCTCAAGGGTCGATATTAATTTTAGAAGATTAGAAAATACAGATACAGATTTGGAGTTAAAATTAACAAGTTGTACTCTCACAACTAAGGGTGAAGAAAAAACAATTTGGGAAAGATTTTCAAGTTTAACCAGAATGAAAAGAGTACTTGCGTATTGCCGAAGATTATTAGTAAACAATGAAAACAAAAAGAAATATTTAACTACTGATGAAATGAACACAGTTTTACAATGTTGTTTAAAGTACTATCAGCACTCAGCGTATGAAATAGATATAGAGTACATTAAGAAAAATGGCAAGGTGAAAAAATCAAGTTCACTAATTAGCTTGACACCATTTATAGATAAAAACAGTCTGCTGAGAGTAGGAGGTCGTTTACAAAACGCTAATTTACCAGTCACAAGCAAACATCCAATAATAATACCGAGTAATCAACACATCACTAGATTATTGATCAGTGATGCTCACAATCAAACATTACACGGCGGTATACAACTTATGATGACGTACCTAAGAAGCAATTATTGGATTATTAACTTAAAATCAGCAGTAAGAAAATGCATAAGAAATTGTACGGTTTGCATTATCAATAAAGGCAAGACAAACAACCAGTTAATGGGTGAATTACCAGCAGTAAGAGTGAGTCCCCAGCGTGCCTTTTTGAACAGTGGGGTGGACTACGCAGGTCCAGTAATGTTAAGAACATCAAAGGGACGAGGGCATCATGCCACCAAGGGGTACATCTGTCTATTTGTATGTATGGCAACCCGTGCCATACATTTAGAAGCCGTGACAGACTTAACTTCTCAAGCATTCCTGGCCGCATTTCGGAGATTTGTCGCCCGCCGAGGTCGATGTATCCATCTGTTCAGCGACAATGGTACCAATTTCGTCGGCGCGGCAAAGGAACTTAAAGAACTTTTCAAAAAAGGTGAACGCAGCATATCTCAAGAAATTTGTGAGCACTTAGCAACTGATGGAACTACGTGGCATTTTATCCCGCCGCGAATGCCAAACTGTGGGGGCCTCTGGGAAGCCGGAGTGCAATCTGCGAAGAAACATTTGACTAGGGTCAGCAAAGACACAAAACTGACTTACGAAGAGATGGCGACCTTACTAACACAAATAGAAGCGTGTCTTAACTCCCGTCCATTATGCCAATTAGACAACACTGTCGAGACGATGTCACCTCTCACACCTGGGCATTTCTTGATAGGTGAGCCATTAATCAGTGTTCCTGATGATTGCTATGAAAATTCAAATATCAACCTATTAACTAGATGGCAACTAGTACAGCGAATGACCCAAGACTTCTGGCGAAGATGGCATTCAGAATACCTGAATACTCTGCAACAACGGACAAAGTGGCAATCAAAAATCCAGTCACCTACCGTAGGAGACATTGTGGTCATTAATTAGGAAAACCTGCCACCCACGAAATGGATCATGGGTAAAATAAAAACACTGCATCCTGGAAAAGACAATTTAATTAGAGTGGTTACAGTGCAGTGTAAAGGTCAAAATGAATTAAAAAGACCTTTATCTAAGTTAATATTCCTCCCTAAAGATGCTTAATTAATAATAACATGCTATTGTTGCTTATTACACAATGTTTTTATGTATACTTCTAGTGCAGCTTACCTAAGTTTTATAATTGTGTAACATTATTGATTAAATTTATCACAGAAAGTTTAGCTTCTAACTACATGTAATACGTACTTAATTACTAATGAGATATAAATGTATGTGCTTACATCTACCTATATTCTTACCAGTCAATGATTGAAGTTCCCAACCTAGTTAAAAGTAAATTCACATCTGCTATTGCTTTATGTACATATGTATACCTTTCTAATAACTAATGATGCTGTAAAAAATATTGTAAACAGGTACTTACCTTAATGAGTCATGCTGTTTATTTGCTTATGAACATGAAATAAATTGTTATGTCTACTTACCTTTATCTATTGAATAGATTGTTAATTGTTGTTACATACAGTCCACTTGTAAGTTTTGTTATGTTGTTTAGATCAGTTCAAAATGTAGAAAACAATAAATTAGTTATTAAGCCCAATTGATTGTAAGTAGAACTAGCAGTAGTGGTTGTAGTAAAAGGACGTATGGTCCTTTTGGTGGGCGGTATGTCCGATCGATTTGCATGTTTAGTTGTCTCAATACAGAGCTTGTGAACAGTCGCACATTTTATTTATAAAAATTCCCCAAATTCATACAACGCGTAATCAACCTAACGTCGTCACCAGATACTAAAAATAAAATTAAAATGCTTCAAATACGAATAGTTTTTTTGTAATACCATTTTATAACATTTCTGAAATTTTGAAATTTTATAAACAAAAAGAAGTTATTTCGATTTATTAGTACATTAATATGAATTTAATTTGATGATTTTCGTTTGTATTTTGCTTCAGGAACGTCTCTTTTTAATGCCCAACAGTAATCCGCTAACATACGTGGGCTCCACTTGCCCTGATATCGTTTTTCTATGGTAGAAATGTCTTGATGGAATCTTTCACCGTGTTCATCACTGACGGCGCCCAAATTTTCAGGAAAGAAGTCTAAATGTGAATGGAGAAAATGTATTTTCAATGACATATTACAGCCCAAAGCCTTGTAAGAAGATAAAAGCTCCGCGATAATACATTTATAGTCACTTGATCGGTGGTTTCCTAGAAAATTGGAAGTTACTTTCATGAAAGATTCCCAAGCTGATTTTTCTAAATGACTAAGCTTTTCTTTAAATAAATCATCTTTCATCAATTGCCTGATTTGGGGGCCAACAAATATGCCCTCTTTAATTTTTGCTTCACTCAGCTTATGAAATTTTTCTTTTAAATATAAAAAGCCGTCACCGCTCTTGTCCATAGCTTTTACGAAGTTCTTCATAAGCCCAAGTTTTATGTGTAAAGGTGGTAAAAATACATTCTCAGGCTGCACCAATGGAGGGTTTTTGATATTTTTTTGTCCTGGAGTAAGAGATTGTCTTTTGGGCCAGTCTTGCTTAACATAATGATTTTTTCGGTCTCTACTATCCCACTCACAAATAAAACAACAGTATTTTGTATACCCAAGTTGTAATCCTAAAATTAGGGCAATCACCTTCAAATCTCCACAAACTTTCCAGTTGTGTTCGTTATACTGAATTTTTTCCAAGATAAATTTAATCGTTTCATAAGACTCTTTCATGTTAGAAGCCTCACCTAATGGGATAGAGGGAAGTTTATTGCCGATATGTAAAAGAACAGCCTTTAGACTTACTTTTGAGCCATCAATAAATAAACGCCACTCTTCTGCCTTATATTCTATACCCAAGACAGTCATTACACCATAGACATTATTACAAAATACAAGCTGATCATCTTGTGAAAAAAAACCTTTTAGTTCTTCATCTCGATTGCGAAAGTAACATACTTTTGTTTTAGGTTGTAATAAATTCCATCCCTTTAATCGAGAGCCCAAAAGTTCTGCCTGTTGTTTGGACAAATTTAAGTCACGTACCAAGTCATTGAGCTCTCCTTGTGACAGAAGATGTGGCTCATTAGATGTGGATGAGGAAACTTCTTGATAGTCAGGATCCAATGTCTCTTTTTCGACTTCTGGCGTCGTAAGGAACAGATCGCTAGTGAGTGAATTTCAACAGGTCCTATAAAATCTTCATTTCCGTGGTTTTTTTAATCTTAAGCTTTTTTAAAAAAAAGAAACGGTCTTATTAAAGTTTTTGATAATTTATATATTCTTGCTTAATGTCTAGCAGATAACTTAAAAAACTAACGAGATATAAGGATTTAAAAATTTCGTGCCACGGCGATGAAACATGCGTGCACGGCAATGAAACAAGCGCCCACGGCAATGAAAGAACTGTGGCATGGCAATGAAAGAATCAATCAACGATGAGTACAATATAATATGTTAAAATTATAACTACAATTATATTCAAACTGATTGGCAGACTTTGCCAAAATAATATTATGCATCATACCGACATTTGAAATTAAAAAAAAAAAATCGTCTTGTACATGTTTATTTTCAAGCCCATAGTCCACCCATTGTGAAACTCAGTCGAGGCCATCAAGCATCATGCTGAGTTCCTCCATCGACTTGCCATGACTATGATGTCGTCGGCAAATCGAAGGTGAGTGATGTATTCGCCGTTGATGTTGATGCTAAGTCCTTGTCATTCCAGGAGCTTGAAGGCGTCTTCCATTGTGGCAGTAAACAGTTTCAGGGAGATAACATCCTTCTTACGCCTCTTCTCAATGGAATCGCCTTCGTGCTCTGCTCCTGTACTCGAACCGACGCGACATGGTGGCGTTATCATACAAACACTTCAACACTTTGATGTACCGATAGTCAATACGGCATCGTTGGAGTGACTCAAGTACCACCCATGTTTCCACCGATACGATGGCTTTCTCAGTCCTCAAACGCTAAGCATAATGGCAAGTTATACTCTTCGGTCTTCTGTATAACTTGCCGCAGCGTATGGATGTGGTGTATGGTACTATAGCCTCTTCGGAAACCGGCTTGTTCGGGAGGCTGGAAGTCATCAAGTCTGACAGTCATGACTCAGAAGCATGATGGGTCTGTAGTTCTTCAATAGGCTGTTATCAACTTTTTTTAAGAAAAGCACCACTTCACCTTTGCTCCATGCTTCAGGCGTTTTGCCCTAGAACAGGACGGTATTAGTGAGCTTCTGGAGGACTTTAAGTACCGGTATTCCACCCGCTTTCAGAAGCTCTGAAGTGATAGTATTTAGCTGCTTATATGACTTCGCGTCATTGGAAGACTGCAACTGTAGCAAACCTCGTTCAGACATGAGGTTTAAGGTTTGCTCGGTCAATAAGTTCTCAGGGAAAGCAAAGCGATTAGAAAGCTCGAGTTGATTTCGGGGTTCTGAATATGGGACCGAGTAGGTTGGAGCGTAGACTTCATCAGGCTGGACCTTTCAAATCAAATCTAAAGAGAGACCAGAGAGAAACAATCTAGAGTTAACTTGACGAGTTTTGTACTGTCAGTAATCGATATTACCTGAATCGCAGGTGACAAAAGATGTTTTCTTTGCCTAATCATACCATGGCGATGAAAACACAAGTCACGGAAATGAAATACCTGGCCACGGCAATGAAACTAAATTGTTTTACAAGGCATGGCAATGAAATTTTTTTAATTGCCATGTCTTTTTTTTCATTTCCATAGCAAATTTCGGCCACGGAAACCACGGCAATGAAAACACGTCGATGAAAATCAAGGCAAAAAATATAAATAACAAAAAATCTATTAATTATTCGAAGAAATAAGCACCTCACAAATGAACATATGAGGAATGGTGTTCTATCGAATGCTTACTCATGAAGACAAACTTATTCAAATATCAGTTATATCTATCCACGGCGATGAAAGAAAATTTTTCCAGTAACATAAAAATGGATTATTTAAATTTATGGTGCGAAAACGCAGGCACGTGTGTACTTCCTTCCACGTTGAGCACTTAGGCAGCACTAATATGCAACGTTTAGCATACCGGTAGGGGGGGAGAAAGTAGTAGGTAAAACAATATCCTTGAACATAATTAGGACACGGCGATGAAGGGTAGTTCTGGGACAAGTGATTTTTTATTAACCATTCGTTGTTTTGTTTAAATATTTGAATAAATGTATTCTGTAGCAATACTTTAACTATTCATGTATCAAATAAAACGAGATTTTAGTATAAATAACCTATAGATTTTTATCAATGTGGAATAATACACAACAAGGTGAAGTGTGGACAAACACGGCAATGAAAGATTTCGAGGTTTAATATTTTTTTTTGGAATATCCATTAATCCAATTAAATAAACATTTAGTGCTACACATAGATTACTATTTCACCTACCCAGAAAAAAATTTGAGAACGTTATAACTATGTTTTTTAGTACCGATTTCATTGATGCCACGCAATTTTCGGTCCCGGGAAATTCACTCTAGTTTGAGGTGGTTCTGGTACCGGTAAATCTTCACTATGAGAGATCGGTCTTGTAGCTGATGGCACGTCAGGATACTTGATTTTACTTTTTGTTTTAATTGTAATACCTTTTGTATCAGTAAGACAAAAATAACAATCAGATAAATGGTTCGTCGGTTCCTTCCAAATCATAGGGATTGCAAAAGGCATAGATCGAGATCTTTTCGCCCAACCAGTGAGAAGACCTACACATGTAACACAACAGATGTGTGGAACCCACGGTTTGTCTTGTTGTCCAATGGCAAAACCAAAATATTGTTCATATAACTTCTTTACTAATGGTGTCAAATTCCTTCGTTGAGTTTTGAAAGTAATGTCACCACAAATGTAACAGAACTTGTCAGGATCATTTTTACACTTTCTTGACATTATTTAAGAATCACTTCACTCTAAAAACAGAACAAACAACTGCGCTCTTCAAATAAACAAATTCTCTAAACGCGAAAGTAAAACAAAAACGGTTAATTTTTAATTTTGTGGGTAGTAGCTGTAACACGAAAACTAGATGTCATGGAATCAAAATAAATATGGTTATAATGTGAGGGTAGATAGGTAATTTAAAATTAGGCAGCACCTTTCTTGTTACAAAATTTTGTTGACCAGTGTTATTTTTGAATTCAAAAGTTATAAACACAGACAGTTGATTCTGCAACGATTCGCCGACGACCGGTTTACCATTGGACGTTTCGTCGACAGGACGATTCACTTATGGCCGTTTCACCGATAGTCTCTTTCACCTTTGGACTTTTCGCCGATGCGACGATTCATTTATGCCCGGTTCATCGATAGAACTTTTCACCTAAGGACTTTTCGCCAACAGGACGATTCGTTTATATCCGTTTCATCAATAGACTCTTTCAGGGCCGGTCCTAGGGCGGTGCGAGCGGTGCGACCGCACCGGGCGCCTTCAAGAGGTGGGCGCCAAAATGAACCAAAATACGAAATATAATAAAGGCGCTCCCTCACCCCCAGCATTAACGTTACAGATTCGAACATTTCATCAGTGACGGAAAACAATCGAGCATGAAATTGCGAACTTTGTATCAAATCTATACTAAATGTACGCGAATGCTCGTCAGTCAGGAAGTTAGTATTGTAATGTAATGCTCAAAGTCGAATCTACAATGTTACATTACACGCGAATGCTCCGGTGCGGGAGCGCCTTTAAGGCACTCGATTGAGCGCGCGAGTCCCATAAAGGCGCTCCCTCACAGCGAGCATTCACCGGTAATGTAACGTTACAGATTCGAACATTTCATCAGTGACGGAAGACGATCGAGCATCACAATGCGCACTTTGCTGTTACATTACACGAGAATGCTCGCGGTGAGGGAGCGCCTTAACACGATGGAGCATACGATGCAGGACTGCCTCGCGCGCGGCAAAGTACCGACGTGTCCTCACCACGGCGATAGGCGGAGACCTCTTGCGCCTGGCATTGGTCGAGGCCATGCTGCTGGGGCAATGGGAAACGGTCGCCTCCTTCTGCGAAGCAGTCATGCTCGCGAAGGAGGAGGCGGGCCGCGTGAGGGAGAGGACAGCGTTCTCCCTGCACCCCAGCCGCAGTGGTAGACGCCTATGGCGACGTCGGCAGACGATCTTCGGCCACCGTAGGCGCGGGCATGCGGACGGCGAGTAATGGGCGACTCGCTATCTGATCATGGACCATGCCCGTTACGACGGCGCGTTGTGTTCCACGCGCGCGTCAAACAGTGTCAGCATAATGACGGGGCCCCTCTTTAGAAGGCCAAAGCCTGCCGGGGTCGCGGGACTCACGAATTACCGTGACCCTGGAACGTAAAGGGCTTTTGAAGGACACCGTGGATTTTAGTCAGTGCGAGTTTGATAGTAATGGTTGGGAGGACTCATTTGATGATTTTTTAAAATAGTTTTGGTAAATAATCATTAGATTTGATTAATGTAATGTTTGAACAGAATAAATAAAAATTGAGTTGTCCACCACTCAAATTGGTTAAACAATTTTTTGACACCAGAACCTGAAGCCTTCTGGTGGAAAATAAAACAACTCCTTAAACATTTTTTTTACTCAAAGGGGCGCCCTTTTTAGTTCTCGCACCAGGACTTTTGGATGGTGAATATGACAAGTTTAAAGAGTTATAGGTTAACCGTCGTGTCGGCAAAACATCCGTTGTTGAAATAGTCATTGATGAAACCAATCGTCCTGTCGGCGAATAGTCCTTAGGTGAAAAGTTCTATCGATGAACCGGGCATAAATAAATCGTCGCATCGGCGAAATGTCCAAAGGTGAAAGAGACTATCGGTGAAACGACCATAAGTGAATCGTCCTGTCGACGAAACGTCCAATGGTGAACCGGTCGTCGGCGAATCGTTGCAGAATCCAAACAGTTGAGACAACCGTCCAATCTACCATTCGTGTTGCCTTTCATCATTTTAATTTTAATTGAAGCGCTGGTAAATTCGGCTGATACTACAGTTCGAAGTTTACTAATTCCAAGCAGAGTTTTACACAATATCAGGAACGAAAATCTTGCACCATTTTTCACAAACATTTATCCACATAAAGGCAAACCGTGTTTAAGATATTATTCTTTGAATGAACACCTTCGAAAAACATAAATTGTGTGAACGTCAAAATCAAATAAAACCTTTTTATAGCGACACAGTCAAAGATATCGGCTGGAAAAGGTAAACAAGAAAAAAATAACTTCCTCGTCAGAATTTTATTTGGTTCATTTAACAAAGGTGAGGGCGGAACTCGAAAATGAAATACAACAGCTGGATGGTAACCGATTCTAATTTTCCAGGTGAATTAATTCCAGGACTTTTTCCCAGGTATATCAATTGAGAGACATATTTTTCCATCAAATTGAGTAACCTGGATCGAGGTCTAATTTTAGTTTAATTTCGGTTTATTTTATAAACAATTGCATGGACCTTCAACGATGTTAAGCCGCATTTGCTAAGCAATACAGTCGAACTTCGGCAGTCTTTGGAAAGCACTTTAAACTGTTGATCTCACCTGTTAATTGTCCTTCGTTTGATAATTGTAGCAGTGGCCCAAAAGCCTAACAGTGGGTCATATGAAGTAGTATTTTATAACTCAGTATTAACTGGGTACTAGAGGTCAATTAGGCAGCCGCTGCTTCAAAATATTCAAATCCAGCTACACACGGTAAGCTTGAAAACTGATCACAAGGTTCAAAATTGCATGTGCCAGAAAAAAGATATGTAAAGAATTCATTTATTCAAGTATTCAATAAGGCTCAATTTTCTTATTAATCCTCAACAGCTCTTTTTACAATGCCTTAGTAAATTGGATTTTACAGAAAAGAAGGTTCGGTTTACCACTATTGACATTCCCTATTGGAAAAATAAAATAAGGTAAGAAACTTGAAAGGTGTTACTGCACTTTTCATCTTAAATTGTTAAGCTCTTATTGGTCGCGTGAGGTATCTCATACCCTTTTTTGTTTATCGTGGTAAAATCATCAAATGAGTCCTCCCACCCAGGGCAGTGCAGGAGGGACTGTCATACTCGTAATGACTTAAATCCACGGTGTCCTTCTGTGGCCCTTTATGTACCGGAGCCGCGGTATACGTGTGTCGCGCGACGGGCGTCTCATACCCTAAGTAATAATTAAAATTGAGAAATTTCTTAAATTGACTGACTTACGCATTACTTCGTATAATGATTGTGTCGTTTTCGATCAAGTGTCTGTAATCAGGATTTTGTATTTAATTTTTACGGTCAGGGTATCTTATACACACGCGCTCGTTAACGAAGCTTCTAAAGAGCGATCGAACAATGGTTGATAGAGAAAACTCATTTGAATGGATCTCTAAGAGAACAAATAGTGTGTACGAGGTTACTTGGTAGTATCACTTAGCGAAACAGAAATTTACTGGAGTCTCACTTAAACTGTCTCCGCAAGTGCCCCTTGATTAAGTACTAAAAAGCAAACTATAATGAGAAAGATGAGACTCGTAATATCTGGGTGAAGTTTAGTGGATCCAATTTAGAGTAAAGCGTACTCGAGAAATGTTAAGATCTTTTTAATCGTTTGCGATTTGTGTAATGAAGATGGTCGGTTGGATGATTGAGTTGAGTTGCTTTTCAGTTAAGAATTTGCATAATAATTCTGTATCTTAATCAATTGATTCATTAATTGACTATTATAACTAAACTAATTTTAAAAAAAAAGGTTATGTTGAGCGGCCCCGTCCGGCCTTGCACGGGTGGAGTACCGGTCTAACAACCTGGTCTCCCGATGGTTACAAACACAAACAAAAACATAATTATCCGAATCGGTCAAGCCGTTTTCATGTTATGTTCGTGGCCCCCAACGGAACACGGGTTTCCTTTTTATCTATTTATCGACAGCTGTGCCCGCAACTTCGTTCGCCGTGGATGTCGCATTTAACAATGTATTTTTTAATTGCAAGCGCCTTAATTCAGGCCACGTTTTTCATCGAAACCCTGTTGATATTTAGAATTTTCTTAGATTAACAAAAATATTTTGACACTGTTATTCCAGGTTTATGTAGGAATATTTTTCCTAATGCCCGCTCTCACCACACCACACCACACAACTCCACTCCACTCCACACCACACCTCACCACACCACACCACACCACTCCACTCCACTACACACCACATCACACCACACCACACCACACCACACCACACCACACCATTCCATTCTGTTCTACTCTATGATTCCTTTAAATATTGCTTTAATTTATTTATATTTTTTATATTATGTGAACCGATTACGATGAAACAAAATACATAATGTTACTTCAATTTAAACACTTTTAATCCAGGTTTTCTTTTAACGCCATCTGCCGTGCGTTGTAGTTTTGCTATTCGAATTCGAAGTTAGATCGCGCGACTGACGTACGAAATCAAGTTGTGAGACCAGAGTGCACCCGTAATTTTACTTCTAAAACACTTTAAATTCAAATATCTTTTGATAGACTGAACCGATTCCAATGAAACAAAAACTAAATTCCTCTCCAAGTTACGCTTAATCGTTGTGTATAAAAGTTATCTACATTAAATTCGTACATTTTACGTGATACCTGGACAAATAAACATACAAACAGATAAACAGACAAAAATTCTAAAAATGCTAGAAATGGATTCTATTGGTTGTCCTTTAATACCCTGGCTATATTTTTTTAGTTTTTTTTTAATGTACAAAAATAACTTTTCTACAGTTTTATTATATGTATATAGATATATAGATATTGTATACAAAAAATATATTTTATAAATAAGATGTGAAAGTTAACAGGAGTAAAAGTTGCGGAACAGTCTTAAAAAGTAATAAGTCCTAGAACGCAAAGGGTAACAGAAAAAATGGATTAGTTTTTATCAGTCAAACCTGACAGTTCCTTCCGCTCCACATAGGGTTCATTTTACGAGTTTCCAACCTCAAAAAGGATCTTCGGAATTCTCTTCTCTTCTTAAAAGGCTCAAATCAAATCAAAGCATTTATTTCAAGTAGGCCAGTTATAGCACTTTTGAAATGTCAAAAGTCAGCAGCTCGTATGTAATATTCAATCGTTAAAACAAATAAATCTATGTGTGTTCGTGTGTTATTTTTATAAGTTACCTTGCTATCAACCAGATTGCGGAGAAGACAATCTTATTTTCTACTAAATCTTCAAGTAAGACTATTGAAAACAATACCTTAAAGAGAAACACAGAAAGGGAAGGTCCGCGTTCATAAACTTAGACGTCAACTTCCAAGACTCGGCTTTATCTTAAATCTACGTGAGTGAACCCGTAGCTTTAGTCCTGTTTTTACACACATATATTAATTTGGTGGAACATACTAACTCGCTTATATTAACTTTACTGAACCATCAAGTCCCCAGAGTGATATGGAGAGAAAAAGTTAGGAATGCGGGAGCCATATGAAAGGTCTTCGCACACGTATAAGCCCCAACTTTCAGAATTTTTGCTATGTATCAGCAGACTACGCTTATGACCATTGTTACGAAGTTTCCTTTACTCGACATAGTAAGTAGTAAACAGCATTATTGGGTACTACATTTTGCCTGCGGCTTCGTTCGTCCCTTCCACTTTGTACAGCCACTCCATTAAGGTTTATTTCTGTACGAAAATTCTTCAAAACAGTCGAGCGATTTAGGAATGAAAGCGTAGCAAATAAACTCACTTTCGCATTCTAAATACCAGTATTAAGTTTGGATGTCTGTCTACCTTTTTGCTTTTTGTTTCTATTATGGATTAGAAAATGAGTAAGTACAACTTGTCTTCATGCATCAGTCATCAAAAGCAGAGCAATTTGGTATGAGCGCTGTGACCGAACTTTTATAGAGTCCTAGCCACCATTTACCCAACCAAACAGGACGATACATCCAACAAGAGTGAGCGCGTTGACCTCGAAATTGCTGAACCAATCCAATCATATGCACTTCACCACATCTTAAATAGTTGTCTAGTGCGACTAATTTTTTACGCCATGAATGGCATAACATTTAGCTGTTTCATAATTATTTTTAAAACCTGTATTTTTGTACTAATGTTTTACATTATAAATATCTTGAATCTTGTACATTTGGTGAATTGATACGGATCCGATGCAGCGCTTACGTGTGCGATAACCTTAACATTGTTCACACTGCTTTTGTTCCAAATACTTTTAGATGAAGAATGCCTGTTCCTTGAGATAGCATGACGCGTATGTTGTACGTTCGTGTTTTAATTTTGTCGGCTTTGTAATTATTCGGTATGGAGCCTCAGGGAGTTTGTTGTGTGAATATGACAAGCTAGACAGAGTCAGAAATTCCTTGATGAGTTTCTTTTGGGCTATTGTGAAGAAATTTTATGTTTTGTATTTTATTTTAGCATTTTAAATATGTTCTCTTTAAAGTCATGTTATATATTTACGTTAAATACTGCAAATAAATGAGTTTCTTCTCTAAGACACTTTTCGTAACCTTTAAGAATCAATGCTTGAAACAGTGAACTGTCTGATACGTGCAGTTTTTAGGATTAATCTTATGGAATTTTGAACTGTCCTACGACTTTTTCTTCATCTTAAGGTTCATTTCTACTTGGAATCGGCTCTCCTGATCGTTATTCTCCAAAGATTTCCTGATTTTAAAAGATTCTTGGGTTGTCCGTGAGTCCATTCCATCTTTGGCGAGTTCATCCATTTTAACCAGGATCTCTCCAACTCTCTAAATACGGACGCTAGACGTGAATAAACTCAAAAAACAACAACGTGTCCTAATTTCCATCCTTCTAAGCTTCAGACCCATTAAAACCGTATAAGTACACCAAAAGCACATTAATCCTTAAAACGGGTAATTATAATGAAATTTTGTAGCCATATACTCTGTACAACGTATGAGAATAATTTACTAGGGCATTACCACACCGTAAATAGTGTTTTATCCCATAATTAATGAAGCGTGCTTTATCAGATTATTTAGCGTTAAATTTGAGTATAATAGGTGTATAATATTTCACAATTATCACACAACGTAGTCCCAAGCTAAGCAGAGCTTGTGTTATGGGTACAAGACAACTGATAAAAATACAAATATATTTATAAATACATACGTATTATAGATAAATTACACCCAGACACAGAACAAATGATCGTGCTCATCACACAAACATTTGTGTTGGGTGGAAATCGAATAGGCATAACAGCCTGACGGCATAACAGCCTGACTGTTATGCCGGAGGTTGTGTCACTAACCACTAGACCAACAGGCCAGTCAATATGTAGGTATATGTTTTGGCGATTATGTACTTGTTAGACGTTACACAGATTCCCTGAAGCAAAATATTCGAATAGTTCATTGGACTGAAAGAAACGACTCTAACAATATTGCCGCGAACGGCGGTTTCATATGTTTGATATTTCAGCACCCGTTGCCTCCACCACGATAAGCTCTCTCTGGGAATTTCCCAGTGCTCAAACAAACTGCTGTTTGAGAACTGAAAAATTCCCAGACAGCTACAGTGGAGTTTAAAAAAAAAACTATGTTATGTACACATGCAAATCCATTCAGTAGTTTTTTGTGTGAATGAGTAAGAAACTTTCTAACATTCAAAATAAACGTTCGCATTGATAATTACTAAGGTGGATAGTTAAATTCTCTGTTTTTATAAACAAGGATTTATTCTTTATGTATTTTTGATTTTATTATTCCGTGGTTACGTAATTCTGGGGTAAACCGTGTGTTATTTCAAACTATTCTAAACTTCGCAGCCATTGACGTGATTAAATGACAAATCTTCTCATATCTTGAATTTTTTTTTTTATGTTAGATGGGTTTGCTCTTGACCTTAGTCTAGGTCAGGAATGACTAAGAAAAGGTCGACGATGGAGCGAGCTTACCCAGAAGAAGCCTGTTTACTCTAACTTTGAAGATATTAGGGTTGTATGCGTTCGGAAACACAGACGCAGGTAGAGAGTTCCACTCCTTCGCTGTCCTCATTATAAAGGACGTTTGGAAACGCTTAGTGCGAATTGGTGGTATAGCAATAAGGAAAGGATGGTAGTTTGCCGTGCGTCTGGATGTGCGATGATAGAAGGGGGTTGAGTGGTAATAATCACAGTTAGAATTTAGATTAGATAAATCTATGTCTTGTGTAATTCCAGACTATTATAACTTGTAAGTCTTTCTGAGTAACTAAAATCCATCCATCTAACTAAATAACCAAAACTTTCGCATATTCTAGATAGATTTCTCTTAAATAATATTCCACAACTATCACACAAAGCCATCTAGTCCCAAGCTAAGCGGAGCTTGTGTTATGGGTACTAGACAACAGATAAACATACTTATATATTTCTAAATACATACATAGTATAGATAGATAGCTCGATAAACGATAACCAATAGTGATTTCAGGTTAAACTAACGCAGCATCGACGCAGGGGTGGTCAAGACAGGTATTGATGCATTACGTGCATAAATGCCTCTTGACCGCCGATGAATCATTTATGATGCATTGCTCGGCGACGCGTTCATAATTTAATACAAACTATCAAAGCGAGTTGCAGGTCAACTGAACGTTGTTCGTGTATTAAATTGTGAAGAAATCGACATTTTGGTAGTAACACGAGTAACAAAAGAGGTCAATTGAGACAGCACTAAAATAAGACCTAAATAGAGTGAAGCGGTACTTCACGCCTGGACAGCTTTTAACACTTTACAAAGCACAAGTCCGATCCTGCATGGAGTACTGCAGCCACCTTTGGGATGGCTCAGCTGAATATCAACTTGCCGCTCTTGACTCAGTGGAACGCAGAGCTAGGAGGCTCGTTGGCGACGTTAAATTGGTGAATGCCAAGCTCCATAGCTTGACTCATCGCCACAAAGTCGCCAGCCTGTCGGTCTTCTACAGACTGTACTTCGGAGAGTGTGCCCAAGAACTTCTAACATCGATGTGTGTTCTATCATCGCACATCCAGACGCACGGCAAACTACCATCCTTTCCTTATTGCTATACCACCAATTCGCGTTTCCAAACGTCTTTTATAATGAGGAGCGAAGCGAAGCGAAGGAGTAGAACTCTCTGCCTGCGTCTGTGTTTCCGAATGCATACAACCCTAATATCTTCAAAGTTAGAGTGAACAGGCTTCTTCTGGGTAAGCTCGCTCCATCTTCGACCTTTTCTTAGTCATTGCTGACCTAGACTAAGGTCAAGAGCTAACCCATTATCACATAAAAAAGCACTTACTTTTTTTTATCGTTGCCCCACTCTATGAATTTCTCCTATATCGTGGGTGCGTTTACAAACATTGAAACTCACACACATGCAAATCTATAATACACAAACACCTCGGAACAACTACTTGCTGACCATAAAATATTTGTTAAGTGAAAGAATCGGTATCCGCGGTATTTTAGGTCGGATACATTAAGGGCTGATTTTTTAATAGTCAGATAAATTTTAAACGGAGAAATAAAAATAGCGATTTGCAGAATAGATAAGCTGTCAAACCGCCATTTTTATTCCTCAGATAAAAAATTATCTGATTATTGAAAAATCAGCCCTAAGTAGACCACTTTTTTTTTGCCTTCCGGGGTCGCGGGACTTATTTCCATCACCGTGACCCCGGAACATAAAGGGCTATCGAAGGACACCGTGGATTTTAGTCAGTACAAGTCTGACAGTCCCTCCCGCCTTGATGCCCGAGGTGTGAGGACATTTGATGATTTTACCACGATAAAAAAAAAAAGTAGACCGCTTTTGTAAGACGACTAAAAAGTCACGGTGTATAGTCATACCGTCTCAATAACAAGATATATTAACTATGAAAGTACCATATATGCCCATCGCAAGACAAGTAGAAGGTAAGCTGCGGAGAAGAACATGTGGCCTACCAGGACATCATAATTAAAGCGAGATTAATTCCAGTGTGGGAGCGAGGTGGCGCTAGATAATTATATAGCTCTGTCTCTTTCCTTTTTGGAATTACTTTTGCTTTTGGTAGCCCACCTGACAGTTGACAGAGCAGGTCATTGAGGTGATCCTAATTTGGAATTACTTTTGCTTTATGACGTCATGGTCATTGAGGTGATCAACCTCAACGTTGTCGCATTATAGACATGTATAACGTCCCTTGCAGCCACACTGAGGCTAAGCGTATGCTGAGACGCAGGCAATGCAGCACAGCACAGTACAGCACAGTGCAGGGCAGGACAGTTGCGGCAGACATATGCCCCTCCGCATGCTGCGACGCAACTGACATTCGCATCATAAACAAAGTTACCTAGCAACGAATGTATCCAGCATACACAATACCGAAGGAAAGCTAAAAAATGAATCCTGTAACTACTTTTGTATTCGTTCTATCTTATGGCACGAAAAAGGATGTGTGAAAGAGATAAATGATTTACTCTTTGTTTTATTTTTTTGGCATGTCACAAGTTGAACTGTCATTTGGTTATATTGGTTCTATTTCAACCCGTCCAAATTAAATAGTATTTTGCTTCAATGCCTGACAGTTCATTCATTGAACTACTTGCCTTGTTCGCGTATTCAGTGTTTATGTTTTTTGTGTAATCTGGGTATGTTTTTGCGATATTTCACTGTTAGATTGCACGAATTCTTTTTTTTATCTACAAATAGTGAGTGTGTGGACGCTGTGGAGCAATGTCTTGTATGAGCAATGTGCAGTTGGGGGCTGCAAGTCCCATTCATCACGCAAAGAAAATAAACAAGAAATATTGACCTTCCATCGGTAAGATTTTGCTCAATTTTTTGTTAAATGCGAACTGATAACAAAATTTAAATACATAGCAATTGATGCTGAATCACTTTGCAGTGGAAACCGGACGTAATATCTATTTCAATAGAAGTTATTAGCGAATATTCGGAAACTATTTCGAGGTTATCTTGATCATACATAGTGACGTAAAAAACGTTGTCGATACTTTTACAGATTTCCGAAAGAGACTGTGAAAAAAAATGAATGGTCAAATTGTATTGGTAGACAAAATTGGACTCCAAAAAAGGACAGTCACATATTATGCTCCAAACATTTTACTTTAAATTCATTTGTATGTAATGAAAATTGTATATTGTATATTTATTTTATTTGTACTACAGGCCAATCAATCTAGGCGTTTGTGCCATGAAAAAGCCTTCGATTCAATCGTAACCTGGGCAGTATTGCAGTGGGCAGTTTTCCAACGATGTCATATCGACAAAATATGCTCATGAGCTCCCTGAGCCCTCTTACAGACGCGCTCATCAACATGGCAGCCAACATGGCGCTCTATTTCCGAGGATCCCGAAAGACAACATATTGCTGAAATAATTCCTCCAAGAGAGGTTTAAACACCTCTTTTGTTTTCTTTTTTATTCATACAAGCCTGGCATAAATATATAAAAATGCACGCAGATGTTTCTTAATAATGATACAAAACAGTTCTTAATAACTATCTAAATACTTTGTTATTTTTCAGTTTTTAGTGGGTCGTTTTGTATTTTATTTATGGCGTGCAAACAATAAAGTATCCATCCATCTATTTGTCTTTCATTAAACATTATTATTTTCATTTTGTAAGTCTAAAATCCAAATAAATATGAGAAAGTAATTTGAAGCAAGAGTTGCTGAAAACATTCTTAAAACTGAAGTCTCCCACATTGTTCCCATCAATCACTGTATAGCAATTAAATACATTCGGGGGTAGCCGGGTCAGATTTAATACTTAGATACATACAATTCTGTAGGGATCCAAAGAAGACTTTAGTGATAACGATGACGAACTATCATCTAGTTCGTACCTAAGTACGAACTAAATAGTTCGTCATCAATCATCGGTCGTTTTTTGGAGTTCTTCCATAATAAAACAACTTATTTTTATTAATAAAATACTGTTTCATTTTGAACGAACTTCCAAAAAAACGATTTAGTTGTCATATATGTATTAATTGTAATTTTATCCACCTACTTAGATATTACAATAAATGCATAGAAAATACATTCACACATGCATTGTAAATTCTATCGATGTTGAAATGTATTAGGTCACATCACTAGTCTGAACAGAATGAGTGACAACCAACGAAATTTCGAAACGTTTTCTGTATAGGTGTCCTTTTCTAACATAGAAGCGGCTCCATAAGTCAAAATGAAGCAAGTATATTGAGTTTAGTTGCTATTTTAGCCCTCCTTCTATGCTTTAGTTATTATTCTAAGCACAATACACGCGTCGCGCAGGATTCTGTGCCGGCACTGCAACAAGACGCAGAGCAGGACAGACACATGTCTGCGTGACATGTCCTGCGCCGCAGCGTACGTAGTTCAATGACGTTCCATGCTTTACAAAATCTACTCTGCTCTGCGCTGTGTGGACCTGCGTAACCTGCGTCTCAGCATACGCCTAGCCTCAAAGCGTTTATTCATGGGTAAGTGAGCTGTGATGGACCCCTTTGTTTACAAAGAGGCCAGATGGGCGTTATAGTAAAGCCTTTTCACCTCCCTATTGTGTAGAGGCCCCATAACATGTCTTGTAAGGTCTGAAAGTTTCTTGTAGGGTGATCAAAGTGATGTTAAAACGCTTTGAGAAATTAATTGGGTTTTTGGACTTTTGTTGTGATTAACGTCATGTGGAATGGCTTTTTATAAAAAACTATTCGTAGATTTTTGCCGTAGGTTCCCCCCAATAGAATCACTTTGAAAACATAAATCTGCGAAACGAAAATTTCATCATCAGTCGTCACTTTATAATCGTAGGGGTTAATCTAAGAAAAAATACACTACGAAAAAGTAGCATCAAAAAAGTTAATTTATGTGTGTGACATAAGAATAAAGAATGAAACAGAAAGGGAATACAAACATTTTCACGATAGTAAACGTTTTATCAACAGATAACCTTGCGAGCCACCAAGCGAGCGACAGCTACGGGGTCTACAATAGCGACTGTCAGTAAACGGAACAGTACCGTCAGCACGAGTTTTCAGTATTTGAGACGTAAAGTAAACTGGAACTTTGACGACTTCAAATTGACAATTTTCAAGGAAAAAATTGGTTCCTTTTTCGCACACCAGAGGCGCTGTTCCATATTTTCATACAATAAACGCTGTAAATACTGGAAAAACTCTGTAAAGTAAAATAGAGAGAAGAGAAGAGAAGTAAAATAGAGTGCTAGGGGTATTGCACCCATAAGGTTGATGTAAAGTAAAGGCTTCTATAGGAAAAAAGGTTTGAAAAGTGTGCCGAAGTAGCAACTTTGATAGTTGTAGAATATTAAAAATAAAAAAAACTTTCGTCAGCGTTTCGATAGAAATCATATCTGAAAAAAATTGATAGTTAAACAAAGAACCGTTACGTCACTAGTTTGGTATCGTCTCCAAATCGTTACCATTTTCCTCCTATATTTTTAAAAGATTTAGAAAATATATATATATACGTACTGCTTTGCAAGATAAAGGAAATGCCTTTTTTGTTTTTTTTTTACGTATGGATTTCCTTGTTGTAAATTAAAAATACTTCCGATTAAAAACTGTGTTTATGCTACCCCAAACTTAACCCTACCTCTCTCGTTGTATTCGTACGTTCGTACGAGACCAAATTCCCAAGGTTATTGACGTGAATACAAGCCTTAAAAGGGTCGCACAAAATGTTGTCAACTTCTGGATTACCGAAATGAGTATGAGATTTTATGATACAGGCCCTTTATTCATTTTTAATGAGCTTCATTACGACTTTTTGGGTACGAAAGGTAAAGTATAATTCATGTTTCATTTGGTGACTTAAAACGGTAAAATGATTTGTATGATTTTATTTTATCCAAGGATTTGCCAGGAAGAAAATGCCAGTCAGTTGTATCGTGATTTAATTTTTTTTTAGGAAAAAAAATCTTAAACAAATACTAATTTTCTACCAATCTAGCATGTCGAAATTATCATAAAACTGTGTTATAATTCATTCTGAAGGACCTTTTTGGCATGATTTGCTCATAAACTGTGTGATTAGCTGTTGCGTTTCGTGTCATGGATTTGATTCCCACACGTATTACATATATTTTCTATGGCTATACAGGTAGTTGTTCCGGGTCATACACTGATGATTAAATACTCGTATAAACACCTTCTATATTGAAAAAAAAACTTAAAAATAATTAACCCTTAAAGTCACTTTGCATAGTATACTATACACTTGAATAGAAAAAAATATTTTGATGAAACAAATATTTTAAAATGAAATGTTTTTACCAAAAAGGAATTTCAGTACATTCCTCTTTTTAATTATAAATAAATGAAAGTATTATCTTTGGTATATTTGTCAATTTTGACATAAATGCGAACCCATACCGGAGGAATCCTGTTTATGTCAGTGTAAAATTTATTATAATTTCTTATTCACTATGAAAATATGTTCTGTTTTTTGAAATTGAAATCATAAATATATTGTGCTCCTGCTAGTGCTAAATTATCCACGTCATATACAAGTTTTCATCGATTTTTACGACCACAATCTTGGGTGTATAGTATACTATACATTGCGACGGTTTGCAAAAAAAATATATTGATATTGATGTATATCATTCTATACATTGCCAACTAATGGGTGGTGGTGATATCATTGATGATTCTTCATTTAGAGTTGGAATCTAGATTTTTGAAGCCCCAAGACTGTTTCCGAAAGCGGCAAAGACCCAACACCACTCACAATCAATAATTTCCTTTCGAACGCAATGCAGTTTCAATGATATACCATTCTATCGTATCACTACCCTCCTTGCACTTAAACTGTCACTGTTTACGCCGGAAACTTCATCAAAATGCGACCATAGCAAATGCAGAAGTCCTATAGTTGCTGTTAACAGGATAAAAAGACGAAAAATACCGAAATTCTAACTTTTTTTTGCAATTGAATAAGAGAAGATTACAATAGGCAGCTGGATTGCCTTATCAAGGCTTTCAGGAGGCTGTTTCATGAAATTGATTGACGGTGGACTACTGCAACCAATTTTCCCTGAAGGCCTAATATCTGATATAGCAAATAACAGTAACTTATATACCATTTTTGACGGGAAACTCAACACAAGCACTTAGAAAGGATAAAGTTGATATTTTTCCATCAATATGTTGATGGGAGATGTGGTTATGCCATTTATGTAACATCACAGGGATTATTGGTAGACTACGGCAAGATTACAGACGTTATGTTTTTCAAAAGTTTTCAACTGAAAGGTCAGTCGATAGAACATAGCAAGTATCTGAAGTGTAAATATTGCAAAAAAAGGCCAAGGTAGTACTCGTTGTACCCAGTGGAATGTCTACCTTTGTTATGGGGTTGAAAAGAATTGTTTCGTGGCTTATCATAAGCACTGATTGTCATTATTTTATTGTAATTTGAAGCACATTTGTTGTTATATTAATTTGATCAACCTATGTCAAAAGTGTATTTTGTATATTATACTATACGCCCCTTACAACTATGAATTACTAACGTTGGTGGCAATGTATAGTATAATATACACTAATTATCTTAGAAGACCAGCTAATTAGATTTTTTATACTATTTTTCCTACCCTTATTATTGGTCAAATAATCATAAACAAGAATAATTTTGATGTTTTATTTCGATGAAATGTTTTGCGACTTTAAGGGTTAAGACGGTAACTGGCACGGTAACAGAGGAGAGAAGTGACTTTATTATTTCTAGAGATGTTGATATTAATAAGGTAAATTAAATTAATAATAAGTACAGAAAAATAATTGTAATATCGGCTCTCATAAGCTGCTCGCGGCTCTTGCTTAAGTGGTGCCATCTGGCGATGAGTTCTAGTTTCCTCCTAATGAAAAACGAATGTATAGGCAGACGAGCATAAAATAATGCTCGGAGCGTGTCGCATTCTGCGCTCCGCTCATTGTGTTTAGTAGTTTGCGTGGAAATATGTCAGGAGCATTTTGTAAATTAAACCAATCCGACTAATGTAGAAATGCAGTACTAGTCTACTAAGCGTGTTTCTGTTATATCTTTTTAACGTTCCGCGTAAAGTAAAAGATTTCATGTGAAATTTTTTCCTTGTAGTCATGTTTTACATTAACATTTTTATAAACTCAGAAATGCAGCACTATTGCAAAGTCAAAGTCAAATCATTTATTCAATTAGGCCATCAAAGAGGCACTTTTAAACGTCGCATAAATTAAAATTAAGGAAATGGGATGGGATGGGAATGATTCTACACCCATTCGCAAAGGTAGGTTGTATGAAGAAGAATGGGCAAGAAACTCCATACTTACTCTTTTTAAAAATGTTTTACAATATTTTTTTACATCCTTTGAAATAATAATGTAAAAGCAATGTACCTTGAAAAACTAGACTAAATATGATTAAAAAATAAAATAATAAGAAATAAAAAAATGCAAAATTGCATATTAAACATGATTTTAATGGTAAAATAATTGTATGGATCCGTCCCACCCTAGATGGAGCGAAATGGACTGTCGCGCTCTTATTGACTAGAAATAGGAGACTGTTTGCAAAAAGTAATAGCTAGGCAATTAGGGTTTTTTTACGTGGTAGGTAAAATCATCTAATGAGTCCACCCACCTTGGGCAGGAAGGGAGTGACTGTCAGACTTGTACAGAATAAAATCCACGGTGTCCTCCTTTTACGTTCCGGTTACCTTATAAGAAGGTCCCGCGACATTTTAATAAGTTAGGTTGGTATATTTTACAAACAGTCTCAAAAAATCAAGAATTAAAATGTAAATCTATAACGCAGCAACCCATAGTTCGGTTTCCTTCCTGATTATGACAAATGCCGACAATATTGCAAATTACCGTGCCATTTACCATGTTTTATTACGTGTGAACAAGTTAGTGTATTTACAAATACGAGCCTATATAATAGCTTGTTAAATGTAGTTTTATTTAAAAGTCTAATAGTCGGTTGGATTATTTTAAACGACTTTGAATAAACCATATCAGAAGAAACTTTTTCTTCTGACTTTATTTTTAACCGAGTTTAAGCTACGCTAAGTGTAGCGGGTTGGTCGCGGGACCTATGAAATACCGTGACCCTAGAAAGTAAAGGGCTATTGTAGGACACCGTAGATTTTCGGTAGTACGAGTCTGACAGTAGGGGGGTGGGAGGACTCATTTGATGATTTTACCACGATAACAAAAAAAGTGTAGCGGGTTCCCTTTTCACAAGCAACAAATATTTATTTACTTCCGGTCTGCAGGTAGTTGTTCCGGGTCTGACCGTTTGTACCTTTAAGATGAGTGTGAGCTTAACTGACTAAAGAAGGTTTTATTACAAAAAAAAAAACGTTTAATTTAAACGGTCCAGAATTAAGGTACATTGAGGAAAACGGCTGGATTTGGTCTGTACTAAAGTTCTAATTCTACATGTTATATCGAAGGCCATTAAAAGAGACCACAGCTTAACAATTGAAGCAGTTAATCAATGTCTAGTTTATTATACGGCAATCAAGGAGGTTATGAGCTAAGATTACGAGTTTCTGGTCCTACGTAAGTACTGACATCTTGTCTATTATGTTTTATGTGCACTTACCTAACGTTACGGCCGTAGGTATGTTATTATGTAAGTCTTACCCCGAGTTTATAGTTTCACTTGTATAAAAGTTATAAAACATTTTTCTGAAAAGTCGTGTACAAAACTTGTTATTTTATATCTTTGTGAAAAAGACGTCTTTAGTCTTACAAAAATATTTCTTTTTTTCACACAGTTTCTGACGTTGAATTTTTTTACGATTCTGTGCAAATTCAAATACATATTACTATCTATATTGCACTGATTTAGTAGCAACGTCTTAAAGAATATAATTTATGGTTGATAATGTTTGTCAACGCCTAAAGAATTTTTTTTTGTATAATTTCATTCGTGTTATCTTTATTTTTTGTAGCCTGTAATGTACCACTGTTGGGCAAAGTCTTCCGCCTCCCCTTTTTTTTCTACAAAAATCTAAAAAGTCCACGAAACAATTTTAAAATTCAAAATGTAAATAAAAAAAAACGAATTCAAATAAAAACAAAGCAACAAAACTTCTGAAAACAAATCAGATATTCAAAAATTCGTTACCAACAAAACCGAGTGCGAAGATTACGAAAGAGAAAATATTATAAAAATTAAAACATTTTCACGGTCCACAACAAAATGAGCCTTCTTCCTGTCACGAAGGTATTATCCTCGGAAAAAAATGCTTTACATAATCCGACAAAATCTTCTCTAACGGTGTGAGGATACCTCAAATCCCCGATTCCTCTTTAAAAAAGGTCAATTGTAATGAATTCGTTCTAAAAAAGAATGTGCGGGCCTTTTTGGGCAGATAAAGGGAGATTATTTTGTTAAGTGGCTATGGGTTACATGACATTACTGCTAGGTAAGTCTATGGAGGCTTTTGTGCGTGAACATTAAGCTTCTCGTGCGTGCTCACCCGAATTTTAATCTTAAAGATCATACTAATACAGTTTATTATTCAGTCAAATCAAAAACAAAATGCAATCGCCGCAGCAAGGCTTTTGTAGCTTTGCGTAGATCACCCGGAGGACACAGTCGAGCATAAGGTGCAGGATTGCCACGCTTGGGCGGAGCACCGACGTGTCCTCACGGCGGCGATAGGCGGAGACCTCTCGCGCCCGGCATTGGTTGCGGCCATGCTGCGGAGCGAGACGGAGTGGGAAGCGGTCGCCTCCTTCTGCGAAGCAGTCATGCTAGCGAAGGAGGAGGCGGGCCGTGTGAGAGAGAGGACAAGGTCCTCCCTCCGCCCCAACCGCGGTGGTGAACGCCCACGGCGTCGGACGTCGCAAGACGATCTCCGGCCACCGTAGGCGCGGGCATGCGGGCGGCGAGTAAAGGGCAACTCGCCGCCCGACCATGGACCATGCCCGGGTCGACGGCGCGTCGTGTTCCACGCGCGCCTCAGAGCGTCAGCATAATGACGAGGCCCCCTCTCAGAGGGCTAAAGCCTGCCGGGGTCGCGGGTCTTATACCATCACCGTGACCCCGGAACATAAAGGGCTATTGAAGGACACCGTGTATTTTAGTCAGTACAAGTCTGACAGTACCTCTCGCCCTGCCCGGGGTGGGAGGTCTCATTTGATGATTTTAACACGTAAAAAAAAAAAGGCTTTTGTAGCTTAGAAATCTTAGTATAGATTCTAGTCCAAAACATCAAATTGTGTAAATGTATAATTATAGATACAGTTTATATGTCTTTTATATATACAGATATTAGTTTTAAAAACCAAACGAATTGATTTATTCAGGAGCTTGTTTACGCTAAAAGGTTTTGTAGATTCGTAATTTTCAGTTTCAAAAAAGGAAATTATTTCCACTGAGTTAAAGAGGCATAATATTATCTTATTAAATTACATGTATATATACGTCTAAAGACTTATTATTGTCACTAAAATACAATGTTTTCGAGGTAAATTTTCAATATCTGATCCCGCAAAAACGTATCAAATCAAATCGGAATGAAATCCGTAGTGACTCGACCATTGGTATCCGTTCACATGTACCTAAAGTTTAATTTCCTGGGGCTTGCTTCAGCGCTTGTCTTTGTTAGTCATTGGATTTAGCTTCATTTACTTCGCATTGTTCAATTAAGTAGATATGCGGTGGTTTCCTTGTTCCGTGAACGTTCATGCAAAACTATTATATTTTCGAAGCATTTCTAGAGTTTCATAGAACAGGAGAGGCTGTTGGTGTCTTCAATAAAACATCGATTCTGCATTTTGTAGTTCCGTACATGAATGTCAAAAAAAAAGAGCACCGCAAGAAGTATGGTGAGCGAGAGGTATGGTAGTCGAGGTACACGATAATTGACATATGCTTACACTGACTGGCACGTCAACTCATATCTGTATGGTTCTTTATTTAAAAGACCATCTCAGACACAAACCTAGATGTTCCTCGCATGACTTAACTATGTCTGGTCTTTGAGAGACGATGACCTTTAAGTTTTTTCGATTGTTTCTTCCTAGAGTATTCAGGTAAGAAACACCTGCCTCATCTAGTTATAAAAGAGTGTTTTGACGTGTAAACTTGTTTCATAAATCCTTTTTGCAAAATAAATATCATTTAGAAACCGATTGGAGATCACTTAGTAACCTACTTCTTACCTCTTTTTATTTGTAGGATTCCTCTAGTGAGTACCTTAAATGCTACAATTGAAACAAAAATAATAATTTTTTATAAGTCGTGTAGAAAACAGCTTTTACTATGACTAATGTGGTGAAAATGGTTAGACTATTATAATATCATAGGCACATGATAAAGATTCTTGCGTGGATTATGCCATAGTTTTCATCAGCCACAATATTTAGAGACTTTCTACCCAAGAAAACATTAAGTTTCTTGAAAAAAAAAATAAGACTTCTAGAGCAGGCCATCAGGATGCAAGAAAGGAAACTTGGCACGAGTATGATCGTGATTATTTCTAAGTTATTACTATACCATGACATTTTCGTACGCGTTCATGTAAACGATAACTGTTATATTAGGACGTGGTGCAGCTTATTGATCGAGACTTTAACCAGCACTTTTTCCTGGATATTGTGGAAAGAATTACCATTATTTTATGAACAACTAGCTTTCATTTTGGCTTTAATCGCCCTTGCTTTAGAGCCTATGACTTTCTCTAGGGTTCTATCTATCTCTGTAGGGGAAAACATGGCCCTAGTTGACAAAAAGTCATCGCGCATTGTAAAGATAATTTTTGAGGAAATAAATATTCAGTTGCAAGTGGGATTTGCATCCGCATCTTCTGGATAAGTACTCCAGACGCTTG
Source organism: Agrotis ipsilon (assembly GCA_028554685.1). Classification (NCBI taxonomy): domain Eukaryota; kingdom Metazoa; phylum Arthropoda; class Insecta; order Lepidoptera; family Noctuidae; genus Agrotis; species Agrotis ipsilon. The sequence continues at coordinate 2,504,186 of CM052961.1, read as the reverse complement.
ACCAATTAGACCACCGTAACTCTCACTTGCAAGCTAAAATTTTCTATTCACTCATCATCATCATCATTTCAGCCATAGGACGTCCACTGCTGAACATAGGCCTCCCCTTTTGATCTCCACATGTACCGGTTGGAAGCAACCTGCATACAGCGTCTTCCGGCGACCTTCATAAGGTCGTCTGTCCACCTTGTTGGTGGACGTCCTACGCTGCGCTTGCTAATCCGTGGTCTCCACTCTAGCACTTTTCGACCCCATCGGCCATCCGCTCTTCACTCGTTTGAACGTTTTTCTCTAACGTAGTGGTTCGGTAACGACGGTTGTGATGTATACAGTGGTTTAATAAGAACGGCAGAACATGGCGATTTTGAACGTGGATTGCCACGGTTGATAGGGAGGTTGATCATCAAATAAAATATTATCGTCAATACTTTCATGCCTAGATAATAACGTCGAGCCACGTTGCAAAATTCCAGCTACCAGATTTTCGGCCTTCACTTCACTAAGTCCATTGAGATTTTGAGGCCAGTCTTGCCTATGGTTATCACGTTACCTCGTTAGTAGGTAACAGGTTGTAAATGGTAGCTCCGTATGATATTCTTGAATTCAGTTGCATCCAATTAGAAAGTCGAAAACCTATTAATACCTAAAAGATAATACCAAATACTAGGCAGATAATTATTTATGTTTTTTTTTATTTTCCAGAAGTTTTTTAACAATTCAGTCTATCGCAGTGAAACCAATAGGGGTCTCTGAGGCAGGTTATGTATCAAAGGCAACATACACAAGCTAAGATAATTATCATTCCTATCCATTGTGAAACTTAAGATTGATTACGTCAAACTATTTCAAACAACATTCTAAGTTTGGCTATAGTGTGGTTCACAGGGAGCTTACTTATATGAATATCTGAGCCATTGACTGCTACGCTGAGTGTCGTGTAATAATTATGTATAATGATCTACGAGTAGTTGTTCTGATATGCGTGTTTCTGAATGTTTGTAAACGCACCTACGATACACTTGGGATTTCTAGAGTGGGCCAACGTTTTCTTTTTTTTTTATATATATTTTTTTAAACTTTGCTCCACACTAGCAATTTCTTTTAACCGCTCACCACTGCGTTAATTATGACGTCAAATATAACGAATCATGTGGTTTTTAAATATTTACACGAAATAACTCTTGCGTCTTTAATTGTAAAGATTTCTGTAGAAGGATAAATTACAGTGTAAGTGCGTTTTTGGTCAGTACGAATCGACAGTCTCTTCAGCTCCACCTTGGCTTCATTCAAGGCGGGAGGGAGGATACATTTGAAGATTTTCCATCAAAAAGGAAAACCTCAATAGAGTGCCAGTTCAAAAGCCTATCCTGTGAGACACCCGCCTTAGAATATTTCACCTACATAGCTCGGTTCATCTAAATTATTCATCGCACGGGGCAGTGCCGACCGTCCTGTCGCACTCAACTTTAGTATTCCCCTGTGTATGGTACTTACAGAATTATGTATTATGTTCAGCAGTAATGTGTACGTGGACAGAGATTATTGTACATTCACGAAGTAGGTATATCTACCAGACTGCGGCTATTGCCTCAAATGGTCCATACCATTTCGTATTTTTTTGAGGTTGTAACTCTTTTACAAAACAACTATTGTCACTCCCCGTAAGCTGACGGGTGATGCTTGGCTAGAGGCTTCGTGTTGCCATACAACGTGGCAATGTCGCCATTAATAACTTCGATATATTCAGAAGTTCAGAAAACAATGCCTTATGCCATGGCACCATAGGTAATTGAAATATTTTTTTTTGCTGTGTTAAAATTTTAAAATGAGTTCTCTTACACATGGAGTAAACGAAAAGATTGTCAGAGTCCTACTGACTAAAATCCACGGTGTCAATATCAATTTACGTTTCGAAGTTACGGTTACCTGAAAAGACAGGCTTTGGCCCTCTAAGGGGGCCCTGTCAGATTGCTGACAACTCTTTAACGCGAGTGTGGAACACGACGCGCCATGATCGGATGGCAAGTAACCAATTACTACCAGTCCCTATGACCGCGCTGGTGGCCGGAAATGGTCTCGCGACGTTCGCTACTGTTTGCGTCTCCCGTGGTGGCTGGGTTTGAGCTGTCCTGTTCCTCACGACACCGGGGTGCTCAGGTATTGGAGGTTTATCAAAATATCTAGTTAGGAAGAATCGACTGATTCTATGACACCCAATAATATGGTTACTGGGAGACGTTGTCATCGCCCACATAGTGTATTACTCAGAAAAGAAGAGAATAGAATAGAGACGAAACGACTAGAATGTAGACGAAATAGATATGAAAAAAAAACTTCTACTTAGGTAGCTCTTATAAACCTGAAGCTGCATATGCAAACGAGAAGTTTCCCTTTTCCGCAGTTTTTATGAGTTGGCCTGGTTGAGTAGCCGCGAGGGACCTATTACATAGAACGTACTAAAAAAGAGCTGGATAAAGTAACTGGTTGCCAGGCACAAGTTTTTAAAGTACCTCACTAAAATAGTGCTAACAAGACCACGTAATTTATAAATGGTGGATGTCTGAAGAACAGAAAATTGCGAGGGAAGAAATATTTGAAATCCGAGTAAGAGCAGGGTCGTATATCTTTGTAAGGTAGTATAATATTCAATCAATGGAATCAGGTTCGTAATACTCGCAACCAGTGTGCATTTATGACGTGGAGTAGCCGAACGCAGAAGAAAGGATTTTTGCAATGGTAAAGAAAAATAAAGGTATTCGATGACTTTTAAAGTCACTCCGATAGTTTATACTCCATCATGTGATTTTACCTGCATTGGTTCTGCACTGGGCCAAATCAGTAGCAGATGTCATTATGTCACCGGAACATTTGAGTCATTAAACCGCTGTGCTAACGACCAAGTGTGGTCCGATTCAATTCCACACGGGCTCGACCCTAAATATGGGGTGTTGATGCAGTATATGCAAAGTTTTCAGATAAAGATGTGGATTATCAGTTAGTTATTGATTTTTAAATTGATGATTGTTAATTGGAGGTAGTAGACCTAATTTGTAGAAGTCTTTAATCTAACATCTGAGGGTTATTTCATAATCACCAACCCCGACATGACTTGAAACATTACCGATGCCTACAGAGGTATGGGGGTACCATTTTTTTTTACGTGGTAAAATCATCAGATGAGTCCTCCCACCCCGGACAGGGCGGGAGGGACTGTCAGACTTGTACAGACTAAAATCCACGGTGTCCTTCAATAGCCTTTTATGTTCCGGGGTCACGGTGATGGTATAAGTCCCGCGACCCAGGCAGTCATGGGGGTACTATTCTGCTAGAGTTCATGCTATGGTGTAACATTACGGAACAGAAAGACCGAACACTGAGACATTATGGAACAGAACTGTGGTATCCAAATCCAGCATGATTTACTCATTGTTATTCGTATCGTTAACATTTAAAAACAGTAGCACACTAGCACTGGGGACCGGCTCCAAGCTGGTGGTCAGGACTCTTTACTCCTGAGCCTGAGCCTTTAGACAATGAGCGATGTGTCTGGAATTTTCACGAACTTTCTGATCCAAGTACAAAACAAGAGCCTGTTAAGATATTGGTCGAGGTTCTTGGAAATTAAGCTATTGGCTGACATAACTGCAGATTTTAGCAACAAGTTCAGCATTAGCACATGTTGCCTGCGGCTTTTCCCATGCTTATTTCGAAATTATCCTGCTGAAACGTTTATATTAATAATCATTCTATACACCATACAGTACGCCATTAGGTTTTAAGTGATTAAATATTCGACGACCTTAGCATTTATAATATTAGTAACAAGAAAAATAAGTAAGAGTAAGTCATTTACTAAGTTTTTCTTCATTAAAAAAGTCACAATTTAGTCCAACAAGGAAAAGATGTCAGAATTTGTATTGTACTACAAAAAGACAAGCAATTAGGCGCGGGTCGCGATATATCACACTGGACAGGTAGCAACATGTTGTCCTGATGTCTCCTCTAATGGAGGCTGTTTGTGGCCCAACTAAATTCTGTTGCGGGTTACAATGCGCTTTCCTCTTCCAAATCTAGATTTTGAACAGTAATTAGAATTTTTGAACTGCATTCAAGGTCAGGGAATTTAGTTGTTTAGCTGTATGACAGTCTAACTTAAACTAGTAACGCCATCTAGGGCTGAACCTAGTAACTACATCACATGGATCATTACACCTTTTTCATTTGGAAAAATGATTAGTTTCTGACATGCCAGATTTAAAAAAATAGCATATCGACCTTCGGAAAGAGAAAATTGGCTGAATTCGGTTTCGTAAAGCATTATCTCTGTCTCACAAATGGCTTACGAACCAGCGAGTAACGAAGTAGCGACTAATGTCAAATAAGTAATATTTTTATTTATTTGAAATGGATTTTAAAGCAAAGATGATGAGATCGAGCGAGCTCACCTAGAAGGAACTGAAACTCCTGCGTACCGAATACAGTAAAATTTGTTTGGCACCCGACAGGATGATGGTCACAAGCAAAGTGGCCCTGGTGAGAGTACAACCGCCGTTCCGATCGCTCAGCCAACGTCGCTGCTTAGAATTAGAAGAAGCAGGTATTGGTATGTTCAACCATTTTCATTTGACGGCACGTATAGCGCAGTGGGTGAGTGATTGAACTGCTGCCCTGCCTGTCGCGGGTTCGATTCCCGCACGAAACAAATATTTGTATGATCTACAAGTGGTTGTTTTGGGTCTAGGCGTTTGTGTATGTGAGTTGCTATGTTTATAAAATGCACCCGCGACACAGGAGCAATACCTAGTGTGGATCAAGGTTAAAAATATCTACAAATTAGTATAATCAATCGGCCTGTCATGTTGCCACTGCTGGGACAAAGGCCTCTCCTCTAATTTTGTATTTTGATATTTTTATTATTATTTCGTTTATTCATTCTTTTTACATATCTTTACATTTTTAAATCTAAATATATAAAAATGAAACCCGTTTTTCGTTGTCACGACATAACATGAAAACGGCTTGACCGATTCGGATAATTATTTTTTTGTTGTGTTTGTAACCATCGGGACCGGGTTTTAGACCGGGACCTCCACCCGTGCGAAGCCGGGACGGGCCGCTAGTATTTTATAAAACAAAAAAAAAAATAAAAAACATTTAAAAATATAAAAATAGTTATCCGCCGGCGTGGGAGCAGGGTCCAAGCTACCGGTGGTTAGGGTTCCAGAGACAGGAACCTCCTCACAATACGAGCCGTATCAAGGAGTACTGCCTTCTGAATCTGGCCCTTGATCCAACTACCCAACGAGAGCCTCGACAGATGTTCGTCGAGGCTCTTGGCCATCAAGCCATTGGCCGTAACAACAATCGGCACAATGATAGCCGAGCTCACATTCCACATGTCAACAACCTCGCGCGCCAAGTCAAGATATTTTATTTGTTTATCTTTCTCGGCTTTCACGAGGTTCTCGTCATGTGGGATGGTAACATCGATTATCATTGCGCGGCGCGCTGATCTGTCTATCACTACTATGTCAGGCTTATTGGCGACAATAGTCCTGTCAGTAATGATAGGCAGATCCCAGTACATCGTGACATGGTCTTTTTCGAGAACTGGGTCGGGCACATACCTGTAATACGGCACCTCAGAATCCACAAGACTGTATTTCAAAGCAAGTTGCTGGTGGATAATTCTGGCTACTAGGTTGTGCCTATGCAAGTACTCGCCGTTAGCAAGACGAGAACAACCAGAGACAATATGTCTAATGGATTCACCTGGACGATGGCATGCCCGACACACGTCAATCGTCCCATTCTTTATTATATGTCTCCGGTAGTTGTTCGTCAAGATAACTTCGTCCATAATCGCACAGACAAAACCTTCAGTTTCCCCGAAGAGGTCACCGAATCGTAGCCAGGACACGGACGCTAGAAAATCTACATCGGGTCCATGAAGGGCCCGGTAGAAGCGTCCGTGAAGCTCCTTGCCTTGCCATACCTCATTGCGGTCTTCGGTACTGAGTACCATAGGTTTGCGCCAGTTCTCTTTAGCCATGGATAGCGGGGTGAGTCCGTTGTCCACTGCGACCACATCTCGGTGCATACCCACTTCCATCTTTAAAAAATATTCTCTGAGACTGCACACCTCGCGGTTGTGAAGGGTCTTGGCATTTAAAAAACCTCGACCCCCGCACTTCCGCGGGATGTACAGCCTCATCACCGATGATCGTGGGTGATGCATACGATTTGCGGTCAACAGCGTACGAACTCGTCTATCCAAGGCGTCGAGTTCAGTTTGAGTCCATTTGAGTATGCCGAAAGAGTACATTAGGACCGGCATGACCCAACCGTTGAAGGCGCGCACCTTGTTTCCGCCCGAAAGGAGGCTATTTAAAACCTTTTTCAGGCGTCCAAAGAAGCGCTCCCTCAACGATTGTTTCACGTCCGGTCCATCAATGTCTAACGCTTCCGACATACCCAAATACTTGTAGGTTTCGGATGAGGAGAGTGATCTAAGGTGTATGGAATCTGAAAGCTGAATCCCTTCAGATTCCATAATCTCCCCTCGCTTTACATGCATGACTGCACATTTGTCAACACCAAATTCCATCCTGATGGCGCTACTGAAAGTTTCAGTGACCTTCAGTAGCTCCATCAGTCGCAATTTGTTGGGGGCAAAGAGTTTCAGATCATCCATGTATAAGAGGTGAGATATGACCTGACCACCTCTCCTCAACCGATAGCCTAGACCTGAATCCTCCAACAATGTGCTTAGAGGATTCAGGGCCAAGCAGAACCAAAGTGGACTCAAACTATCGCCCTGGAATATTCCCCGCTTGATCCATATAGGTTCATCGTTCGCCTGGATCTGTCGACACCCTGGATAGCGAAGGACCGTTCTCCATTGCCCCATACATGACCCAAGGAAGGCGCGTAGAGTTGCATCTATCTTGTACAACTCCAGCACCCTCATGAGCCATGTATGTGGCACCGAGTCGTAGGCCTTCTTATAATCTATCCAGCATGTGGACATATCCTTGCGAGATCGACGAACCTGTTGGCTAATGGCCATGTCAATGAGGAGTAGCTCCTTAGTACCACGGGACCCGTTCCTACATCCATTTTGAGAGGCAGACATAATTGAGTTAGTTTCAATATGTGTGTTAATTTTCACTCTCAAAATGGATGTAAGAAGTTTATAGACCGTCGACAAACAAGTGATCGGTCTATAGTTCTTGGGTTCCGTGGTACTACCTGATTTATGGAGCAGGTGGGTAACACCAGTTGTAAGAAACTGTGGTAGCGACCCAGACTCTAAGGAGGACTGGAATTGAGATGCCAGACAAGTGTGTGAACTACTCAACCATTTGAGCCAAAAGTTGTGCAGTCCGTCCGGTCCTGGAGATTTCCAGTTCGGTAACGGACGGACTGCTCTTGCCACATCTGATGGCGTAATGGAAATTGGTTCCATTTCAGGAATATTTTTCACACACTCGTTCGACATCACGCATCCAGTCATCCTCAGCATGACCGACCGGTACCGACCAGATACTGCGCCAGAATGAACTCGTGGCGCTGTCATCCGGGCGGCACAGGTCAGTCATGTTTTGTTCAGGTCGCTCCCAAGCTCTATATACCCACCTCTCATCGCTCTGGAACATGCGATTCTGCGAGTACCGCTCAACCCGTCGCTTATACCGCCGAATACGGCTTGCCCATGCACAAACTTTTTGCTTCAGGAAGTCGATGCGCTCTGTGACACGGGACATGTATTCTTGAGGACCGATACCAGTCCCCGAGAATGCCCGCGTCACAAAGCGCATCACACGTGGTCGTGTATTTCCCTCCCTGAAGCAATATAGTTTGCCGATGAGTACCCTGGCCTCGCCGATACGACGCTCAATCCTGCATTGCCAGGCTGGTACAGCTGGTTTTGGTCGATTGGCTCCGTCACTGTCCGGAAACTTGACATTAGCCAATCGACATGCCGCAACAGCCCCGCAAAACAGGATCGAATGTGTATCGACAAGATCCTCGCTGCTCTCGAAAAGATTCTTAAGCAGCGAGTTCAAGGCACACACCAGCGCCCTATTTTTTTTGTGCATGGGTAACCGTGGTAATCGGGGTCTAAGCGCAATGGGAGTTGAGCGATACTCACGAAGCGCATCTTCCAGTGCGCTTCTCACTCGTTCGTTGCACTGGCTACTTACCGTGACAACCGCATCATCCTCCTCCACAACAGTAGAAATAACAGACCGCGCCGGAACTCTGTTTACGGACACGGGCGCCGTTGGTTGTGGTGGAGATAAGATGGTACGGTTGCTTAGTACCTCTGAGCGCAGCCTATCAAGTACAGTGTCGTCCAACATGTGATTACGCTGGATGACCCGCACCTGATCCGACAGTCGTTGGGCCGAGACGTTTAGGGTTGGTTCAAGTACCTGAAACAGAGACAGCATCCTAACACGGTACGCAGTGAGGCTAGTTCCCCCCTCTGTAGACCCGTAGTATGCGCGCATGACATTCTCATTTATGGACTGAGTCCATCGCATGCGCTGCACACAACCACCGGCAGCGGGGACCCGGTTCGGGGCCGGTTGGCCCCTAAGTCCCAGGCTCCTCGGTGGCCGGCCTCTCCCCTGCCGACATACAGGTGGTGGCGACGTCGGCGGGGAGAAATATTCGTCGCTCGAGCTCGACGCAACTGCCGCTGCCGGTGATGCAGGTAATCCGGTGTCCGGCGGCGGCGAGGCGGAACTGAGCGACGACTCCGGGGGTGGTAAGCGTGCGCGTCGTGAAGCTGCTCTCGTTAACATCTAGTTTCATCCGATTTCATTTTATTTTCTGATTTTTCTTGTCCTGACATCTGTCATAAGTCGTTTTTACTTTCTGTTTCCAATATTTTGTGGTTTTTGATTTTCATTATTACGAGTTTTTATATAATTTAGAAAACTCTATTCCGCAGAATGGTACAGAGCTATTTACTGCTTTTAAATTTAATTTTATTGAAAAAAATATTCGGAGATTTTCTTAACTTGACTTTTGTTAACGAGTGTTGCCAAAATTATTGTACACACATAATTAAAACATTTCACAAAAGGGTAAGTAATGTACAAAGGCGAGCTTAACCCAGAATTGGGTTTTCTTACAGCAAACCTTAGAGCGACAGAGATATTTTATTGCGAGGACAGATAAACGGTGTACAACATTTTAATAATTTATGCTTAATTAAACAAAAAATAAATAAATACATGTCTAAAAAACGGTTTATAGGTAATACATATACAATATAATAATAAATAAAACAATACATACATACAATATATAAAATAATACATACCAAGCAATATATAAACTAATACATACATACTTATAGATCATGATGACAGGAAATGTTCTCTAATTTTCCTCCTGAAAACATCCAATGACGGGCTATCGCGTAAGGTGTGAGGAAGAGAATTCCAAAGGCGAACAGCACGCACAGTAAACGATACATCATAACGACTCGAAGTATGAGAAGACGACTCGAAGTATTTTTGTTTGTTCATCTTCATCATCATCAGCCTATAATGTTCCCATTGCTTGGACACAGGCCTCCTCTCTGAGAGAGGCAGTGGGCCATAATCCACGACGCGGGCCGACTGCGGATTGGTAGATGTCAAATATCTTCGAATTTTTGGTTCTAGGACATGCCGGTTTCCTCACGATGTTTTCCTTCACCGTTTTGAGAGCAGTGGTGATGAAATAAATTACACAAAGTAATGCGCCTGGCGGGGTTCGAACCTACGACCTACAACTCGTAAGTCGGGACCGATACCACTGGGCCACCACTGCTCTCAACATCTTATTGTTCATCTTAATTGTGGAAAAGTTGGGTCTATATTTTCCGATAAGAATGATGTTGTAGATAAATAATACAACTATTTCTGTAACCACACAGCTTGTAACAAATTCCTTTTTCAGTTCTTTCTTTAAAAACTGAAAACAAACTTAACTACTTATTTGTTGCGGTAAAAATATGAATAATAAAGGTTTGTCTGTGGCCGGTGACAAATGGTTGCAATATTTCTTTAGTTAAAGAAGGGACGGGGACTGTTGGCGATGAATTATACAATTTGTTATGCTTTGTGCCCGAGGGAGCGTTTTGGGCCTGCAGTTGACTATTACAGTCTCTTCTTATACACGTTTGTCTGACTTTATGGCCTGTTTTTAATCTTGTTCCAGTTACGTTTTTTTTTTCTTAGGGCATCAGCCATTCGCTATTCTGCCTATGTCAAGTAGTCGTTCAGATAAACTGTTTGAAATGAGAACAGCGAAAAAAAAAATTAAGTAATTATTTAAATTTTACCCTCCATAAGCTACTTGCAGGATATCTATCGCTAGCGATAACAATACATTACTTTTAGTTATTTTTTTAATAATTTTTGTAAGTTAATTTCTTTATTACCGGTCACCTTTATTGGTTTGAAAAATCATCAACACTGAGTCCGATGCTTACTGCAGTCATCTTTTTTTAGGTTGAAAAATCATGAAATGGCTAGTTGAGCGGAAGGGACTGCCAATAATGATTGACTGAAAACCAACCTGTTTCTTCAGCTTACCTTAGGTTCTCTAGTCTAAGCCCCTTTGTACACTAGGCGACGCAAGTCTCCGATACCTTCGACTTTGGTATCTAGGTAATTATCGCAATACAAATCCATAGAGTTTCGTACACAGATACGCATCAACGTATACCATTATACGACCTCGCCAGGCATTTGATCCTATCGGACCTCAAAGTAACCAGGTAGTCTACTTGTTAAATCCTACTAAGTATATTAATATTATAAACGTGAAAGTTTTTATGTGTGGATGGATATTTGTTACTCTCTCACGCAAAAACTACTAAACGGATTTGGCTGAAATTTGGTACACAGGTAGTTTACAACCTGGATTAACACATAGGATAGTTTTTATCCCGATTTTATGTTCCCGTGGGATAATTTTGGAGTTGTAGTGGGTGAAGCCGCTGGCAACAGCTAGTGCGATCTAACTCCCTATCCGTACCTTTGAATCAAACTTTCAATTTAATGATAAACGGGTGGCGTATAACGGTTATGATATTGGCGGGTAAACACAATGGTTTATGGTGGGGCGTGATATTTAATTGAATAATGACTACCAGTAAACAAAGGAATAATAAGCTATTAATCTCCCCAACACAACAGCTGAGTGGAACCACAAAACAGGTTTACATCGGGCTTCAAAAGGCGGAGGAATATAAAGTGAGTCTTCTGTTTTTTCTTGACGAGTCGAGTTCAAACCGAGATTATTGATTATTTCAATAGGTTGGATATTCGTCTTTTGGAATCCGACAAGAATCCGACAAGTTAAAGAATTTAAAATTATCACCGTCACTAGGTGGCCTACTATGACGTCTTAAAACAAATGTAGTTCAACTGTGGGAAAGAGATGTTAGACGATATAGCTCTGTCTCTTTCCCACTTTCTGACTTTTTTCAACGGAAAAATGAATGATGTCCTTTCAACTACATTGGTACTAACTTCCAAAACATTGCATTTTTTAAACAATATTTTCGAAGCCCACTGAGCCTAGCCTAATTAAGCATTAAAAGATCTCATCTCATTTCACTAGATTTCTCGTGAGAAATTCACGTGGTAGGACCGCGAATGAGTTAATGAAAACAAATGAATATCGTACGCTCACAGCAGCTACTTTCTTGACATATTCTTTTGTTGTAATTTTAACCAAAATGAATATTAATTAATGTCCTAGAAGAAGATTGTTGGAACTTTTGCTAATTTACGCACCCTTTTTTAATATAGACTAGATTTCAGATGCAATTGATTACATGCCATCTTCATTAAATTTTATGGAAGATATCATGTTTATATTTCATAAAACTTAATTTTATGGTTTTCTGAATATAAAGCCTGATTCCATTTCAAATTTTCCATTCATCAAAACTTTATAAACTATTGCGTTGGTGAATTAGATACTTGATTTTCAGATACTTTCAGACACTAACTGAATCAAAGGAATGAAGATGAGAACAATAAAAATTTTAGACCCATATTTTTCGTAGTTGAAAAAATTCGTCGTCAATATTCAGGGATAAAAAAACATTATTTTTCAAATCATTTCTCATTTATTGATTCTATCAAAATATCATATTAAGGTAGTTTTAAATGAAACGCGAAAGTCAAATAATAATAAGACCTTTTAAATTTCAAAATTACTGAAAAAAAGTATAGTCAAAAAAATAATCCGACGATGATCAATACAATATTTATCCAAAACACAATTCAACACTTTTAATTTTCATTTTCTGTCCTGCGTGACGGACATCTCCAATCCACATATTAACAATTGGTAGCCTGTATACGTTGTTACTTTGTAGTTCTATAATAGTACTTTTCCATTCAGTACTTCCTTCCTGAAACAAAAATGTTTATTTTTGTTGTTTAAATGTTATCCTTAACAACTTCGAAAAAGTTTGTCGATGCTACAATATAAATTGAGACCAATAAAACTTCGAATGTGTATGCGTCAGCGCATCATGCAGCGGGAACTCCACAGCTTTCCAATTTTTAGCATCGGCACCGACACACGTACCACGTCACTTCTCTTTTCAAGAGTATACCGCATTTACATACAGTTTACACATTGTTCATCCCAGCACAAGTTTATACATGATCCGGCTCGAAGGACCATGCATAAGTTTGTACAGCCCTGCATAAAACTGTTTATCAGTCTTTTAAGGACGTTAAGAGTGAATTGAAAACGCTTGTGGAGAAAACCTCGGCGGCTCTTACTAATGTAAGAGTGTTGGATGCACTAAACCACAAGATCAAATCCTGCTCGCGGTCAATTTTTTCTTTCCACAGTAAATCTTTAAAGTTATTCAACAGAATATTTACCTTACAGTTGTCTGTAGACTCGGGAACCGAATAAAATATAGGAGATTCGTTAGTCGGGTATGGTCCTATCACCACATCGTTCCAAGCCCACAACTTCACAGATGCGGACATGTTGTATTTGGAATATGGAACCAAGTCCAAGCAGTTGAATTCTAACGTTTGACGAACGGATTCTGATCGATCACGCAACCATGTCAACTGTTCCGCTGAAATCTAAAACAAATAAATGTTAGAGAAAAAACTTATCAATAATGAGAAAATGTAAGTTCGTCACAAAAATAACTCCCCGCGAAAAAAGTTTTGATTTTGTTCTCCTAGTAATTTCTGTTCAGATTCAAGATTGTGTCCTCGTTTGCGGTAGTTATGTACTGGTTTTAACTGGGGCGCATAATAATAAAAAAAAACCTTTATCTAATTTATAAATACTTTTTTTCGAGGGTAATTAATTTTGTGGCGAACTTACAACAATCCTTTTATAGTACACTGTTCTGTAGTATCCGGCTTAAGGGTATGAAGTTTAATTTAAATCGGTCTTCGTCTTCTTCTTAGCGCGTCGATGGCAAACATTGTTTTTGTATTGTCATGTCATACATTACGATTGGCCAAAAATCAGCTATGAAAGTCGCCTCCCTGAGTGACGTACCCTAATAAATTTTATAACGTCCGGCGCACCTTGGAAACTGACTCCTGTTTGTTGGCCTTTCATCATGATGGCAAACAAAAATAAAATCGGTGCAGACATTTCGAGATTAATAATATCTTGAAAGTTGGTACTTATAAATTCCATATGATGTACCCAACAATATCTGAATATAACTTACATCTTTATACAATTCTATCATCTGAACACCTCTTTCATTCAACCAGTAGGTTCCTTTTGCTGGATCATGAGTAAACTCCGAAGTGATATTATTTTTCCTTAAACATGTCTCCTTTGTAGTCATATTGCAATACACTTTAATAGGTTTTCCTTGTGGTCCCAGATAATAGGTGCCTACAACAATATTATAATCATTTAGAATTCATATAAGGGATAATATCACAGCCCGCCACATCTCAGAGCATTTGCCATGCCTGAATCGACGGCGCGTCCTCCTCAAAGAGCTGTCAGCATTCTGACGAGGTCGTAGAGAACCAAACGCCAGCCGGGGTCGCGGTACTGTCTAAAAATGTACCCGTGACCCTGGCACGTAAACATTCATTGAAAGAACACCGTGAGTTTCCAAAACAGTACGAGTATGAAGGTCCCTTACACTGCATCCAAGGCGAAGGATTCACTGGATGAATTACCGCGCCAAAAGAAAATGCATTTTAGGCTTACATACTAGCACATAAGTTTATATTTTTGTTTTCAATTACTGTATTATATGTTTTGCTGTTGGTGTACCTTTAAATAAATAAATAAATACTTAAGTTCTTATTGAAATTAGTTTTTTATTCTAATGTGAAGTTCAAGTCACCTAACGAGCCTCGAAGGATGTTAGTCGAGGCTCTTGGCTATGAGGCCATTGGCCGTTACGACTATAAATTGGCACAATGACAGCCGATGTCATATTCTATATTTACACAACCGCGATTATTTATTCAATATTACTTTAACTGATGTTTACTGTGTAACTTCTTACCGCTGGCTAATTCCTCTGGTGCAGATTTACAAGGGTCTTCTGCTGGTATGTCAATGGTTCCGAAATCATCGGTTGGTTCTCTTAGATCTGAATCTGAAATAATTTATTTGTTATACAAGAGTGCGAAGTTGCTTTTGAACCGCGTGCTCAATTTTAATGATCGATCAAGTGAAGGATTCTAAAATTGAATCACGAGAGCAACGAGAGATTCAAAAATTAAAATCCTGAGCGGTAGCGAGGGAACGAAAAAAGAATTAAAAAAAGAGTTCTGTGTCATGAAGGTTCCGAGTTCGAGATTTAAACATATGTTTCGAATTCACGAACTTAATGCACACGATGTTCCAAATTCAAATTTACTTTATCCTCTAGTGGATAAAAACAGCTTTTGCGCTCAAATATTGAAGAACAAAAATACTCTTTCCGAGATGGGGGGATAAAAAATAAACTGTTATAGCTTAGTTAAGTTATAATAATTATTGTAATAAAGGTACCTATTTTACTCTGTGCAAGTTCACATGGGTTCTCTATTCGCTGAGGCAGGAAGGCCAGCATGGCAGAAGGTGGATCTGAATGGTCTAATGTTCAATACTTACCATTTGGGGTATTATAGCAAGGGCAAACTCCGTGTGTACCAGGAGCTCCGGGTGGGCCAACTGGGCCCGGCCTGCCCTCCGGCCCTGGAGGTCCCTACAGAGTTGTATAAAGGTTTTTGTCATTATTCGACATTTCGAGGCGTCTTAAGATCACAAAATCAATCAATTCTGATGAAAATTTAAACTGCAACATTGGATTATTTAAAAATTTAAATAAAATGAGCGAAAGTCGAAAGTCTCAGATAAGGATCAAATGGTAGCTATGGTAGCATAAACATAGAGCAAATTATATTATGTTCTAAATAAATTGATTCTAATTTGAAGTTTTTCTTCCGTCTCGCTCTTTTCTTTTATTCCGTATCCGTTTTGTATTGGTGTCTTACGAGAAATAAATGTTTTTTTCGCATGCGTGGGATAAAATAGGATCATCCTGCATGGAGACACATCCTGGATCGCTCTTTCAACGAAGTCACAATAAACATAAGGCATAAATCTTAGATTTCTACAAAGAAACGCCTATTTCCGTAACTTTTTTAACTTAAATATTTTGAATGATTTCTTACCGTTATCCCAGGTTCACCGCGCTCGCCTTTTGTACCTGGAAGTCCAGGGACGCCCTATTTTCAATTAAAAAAAATGTATAATCAATAAGCGACCTAATTAGTTAAAACTTAAAATAACACAATCCAAAGGGTAGAAGGCAGTCTTACAAAGAGAACCCACATTCTGCCTGCCCTGTTGTCTCTAATTCTATTAATTAAATGTCAAACATTAGGCACAAATTAATTATACGGAGAATTGCAATGCATTGTAATCTCAAACCGTAATATCCCAGTTGTACATTAAAAAACAAGGATAAGAACATTTTTATCCGCTTTCTATATTGATGCGGTTTTCAGTGCAATTATTTAAGTTACTAGCGGCCCGTCCCGGCTTCGCACGGGTGGAGGACCCGGTCTAAAACCCGGTCCCGATGGTTACAAACGCAACAAAAAAAAATATCCGAATCGGTCAAGCCGTTTTCATGTTATGTCGTGACAACGGAAAACGGGTTTCATTTTTATATATATAGATTATTTTTTCTCTCTTCTCTCAATCAAGTTAATAAAGAAAATAACCAAATCACGTGGCTGCTTTAAGTCTATTTTTTATCTGTGTAGTACCAAAGCTATGCAAAGGTCAATCAACTTCGCAAATCATTTCCTTGTTGTATTTGGTACGTAAATGGGTTGGTCGTAAAAGGCTTTTTTATTTGTGTTACAATCATCAAATAAGTCCTCCCAGGGCGTGACCGGAGGGACTGTCAGACTAGTACTGACTAAAATCCACAGTGATCCTTCAATAGCCCTTTATGTACCAGGGCTGGTTACCAGGTGAGACAGTCACGCGACCAGACAGTTCCGCGACCTATTGCGCCCTATTGTATACGTGGATTTTAAAAATATAACTGGCAATATGTAGATTGCAGGCATTTGTTGGTGTGTGTTTTGTATAGGACTTACATTATAACCTGCTGCTCCTATGTCTCCTTTAGGACCTGGAGGGCCTTGAGGTCCCTGAAATTGTAGTAAATATTATAAGTTGCATGGGAAACTATGCTTAGTGGCACACTACGTTAGAGTTAAATACGTGTAGCGGTCATTAGAACCAGAGTCATCAACACAGCTCTTAAAATTAGCCACAAATGTAGATACTGACAACCGTTGTTGTAAAAACGTTCTTAAGTGGTGATCAAAATCGGATGACGCATGGTATGAGCGTAAATAAATAGATGAATATCGATTATTTATAATAGTAATAAGCAACATTGCAAACGTAAAGTTGTTTCTAGAAATTGGGCATACGTATTAACTTCTCAAAAATAGACTTAACAGTGAATCTAATCAAATGATTCTTACCGTTGCTCCAGTTTTACCAGGATCTCCTTTTGGACCCGGAAATCCAGGCATGCCCTGTGAAACAACACAACATTTTAATCCTATTTTCTCTAATCTATTCTCTCTCCGAAAGAATAATTCGTTCTTCTGGATGAGAATTCCAGCAGCGCAAACAACTAAGATATTGCAGCCCTGCTTAACGCGGTCTAATCTGTCATTCTATTTGTTATTTTTTTTTTTTCTGGCAAAAAAGTTTTACGATTCGCGACTCAAGTATACTCAATAAGCTTTAACAAATTGAAAATATGTGCTGTTTAAACATTTTTGTAAATATTTTGATTCATTTTCAAATATTTATAAAATATTAGCCCACCAACATCAGGGACCTCTGAGCTGCCACTGGAAATAATTCCAGAGAGGAACCTATCACCACGCGAGCCGTGTCCACGAAAATTGCTTCAAGCCCTTCACCCAGCCGCGCAATCAGAAACTCTTAGAACTTTTATACTAGCGTTTTTCCAGCGTAGGCGTTTCATAAACGCAGACAACACGATGTTGCGTTTCCTCTGGAGTCAATTTAACGCTGCTTTAGCGCGGCGTGTACTTCACACACGCCATTCCGTTTCCGTGTTCCTAAAAGTGTTAGCCGATGCTCTTCTTATTATTATTGTTAGTTCGTATAGGTAAATACCGTTAAAGACTTACGTAAAGACCAGGTAGCCCTGTATCTCCTTTATCACCGGGTAATCCTCTAGGTCCCTAAAATATAAAGTCAATTTTACAATTTATTCAAGGAATCTGGCAGGCGCATACATTTTAAAAGACTGACTAATCAGGATACCGTGGTTCTGTAATATATATAACAGTACCCCTAGCACGAGTTTTTACTATTTTACTATACAGAGTCTTTCCAGTATTTACAGCGTTTTTTGTATGAAAAAATGGAACAGTGCCGTAACCCTCCAGTGATGACAGCTCTTTAAAATAATGTCGATTAGTAAGTAGTGTTCAACACTCTATTTTGTATAATTTGAGGATTGTAATTGATAAATACTTACAGGTAATCCACTGTCACCTTTTTCACCACGTTGCAGAACTACTTTATCATCCTAAAAAAAATATCGTTTATCATAAATGTAATATGACACAATACAATACAAAAACTAACAAAAACGAAAAAAAAAAGATACAAAAAATTTAAGTGAACCTAAAAGGTCCTAAAATTACTAATAATTTGAAATTATTTACTATTCCACTGTTATGCTGCTATTTCAAAAACAAATTCAATTCTATTTGGTTGCACTAACACTGATTTATCAATGATAAAATGAAATCATGGCGACATATTCGGCTAAACAAAATATATTTAGGTAGGTAGGTACTTACCATTTTTAAACTGCAGGTGGCTGAAAAAATTAAAAGATATCGTTGAAAACTTACATGTTTATTTGTATTGGGAATTTTGAATGAATAGTAATAATGTTTGAACAAAACAATAATCTTATTTAAAAAATGTATGACTAACTGAATCAAATCATCATCTGCCTAGCCTTTTCCCAATTATATTTTGGAGTCGGTATCCAGTCAAACCAGATGCAGCTGACTATCAGTATTTTACATGGAGCGACTGCCTGTCGTACCTCCACAACCCAGTAACTGGGCAATACCATACCCCCATGGTAAGACTGGTTGTCAGTCTTTAGAGCTTCTGACTATCAGTAACGGTATCAGTGACTGTCAAAGATCTACAAATGACAGCCGGGACCAACAGCTTTACGTGCTTTCCGAGGCATGGTGGAAACTCGCTATGACAGATGGTCACCCATCTACAGACCACCCTTCAAAGAGGGATCAGACCTCGGCAAGCACGGTTTAACCCGGAAAATCAGCCTGTGCGGCTGTAATTATTTAGCCACAAGCTCCTCCATCATCAAATAACAGTTGATAAAGTTCAAATTTCCACATAAAAAGTAATGTGAGATGAGTTGCAGATTTATTTATTTTGATTTTTTACAAGTCGACATAAATAGGTCGTGTTTATTAATAAAAGAGCCACAACGGGAAAAATATGGAATCCTCGGATTCGAAATACGTATGAATGATATTATTAATTATCTATATCTATACATATAATAAAACTGTAGAAAAAATATTTTTGTACATTAAATAAAAACTCAAAAAATATAGCCAGGGTATTAAAGGACAACCAATAGAACCCATTTCTAGCATTTTAGAATTTTTGTCTGTTTATCTGTTTGTCTGTGTATTTGTCCAGGTATCACGTAAAATATACGAAATAAATGTAGATAACTTTTATACACAACGATTAAGCGTAACTTGGAGAGGAACTTAGTTTTTGTTTCATTGGAATCGGTTCAGTCTATCAAAAGATATTTGAATTTAAAGTGTTTCAGAAGTTTCTTTGGTCTCACACATTGATTTCGTACGTCAATCGCGCGATCTAATTTCGAATAGAAAAACTAGATTATTCAAAGGACTGGAATGGACTGGAATGGACTGGAATGGACTGGAATGGACTGGCCTAAATTAAGCGCTTAGAACTAAAAAATACATTGTTCAATTCCGACATCCACGCGAACGAAGTTGCGGGCACAGCTAGTACGTAGTAAACTTAATGATAACCTAGAACTGAACTAAAAATAAAAAAAATACTTGGAATAAAGTTATGATTAGCACAACATTACGCCATAATGCTTATAATACGAAGGAGGAAAATATAATATCATGTAACTGTTTTGCCGGGTTATTGCGAGTACCTTGTATTAATAAATACCTAATTATAATATTCATTTTGGTTCAGAATTATACCGAACTTTCTGGGAAATTAGTAAGTATCCTGTCTGATTTCGTGTTAGGTATTTCATAAAAATATACCATAATAGTACATTATGGTACAAGTGTGTAATGCTGGTTATTACCGCTGAGGCGCCATTGAGACCCGAGCCGTTAGGTGAGGGTCTTAAGAGAGCCGAGGACGGTAATCATCAATACACACGTGTATCATACGATGTTTTTCAACACACTTGTGAAGTATATAATACTCAAAAGCCATTTTATTCAGTGAGTAAAAAGTTTATTTAGAGAAACATTTAGTATATGAGCAGTTGGAAAATTTATTTGTACTATTGAACACGATCTTTTTTGTGTCTAAACTTTTTTAAAACAAAGCAACTCAACCAATTTAAAAAAAACCTATAACTCACTAATTGTGAATAATAGTAAAGTAAAGTTTCATTCCAGGTGTCATTATGTGCCTAATTGCGGTGAAATTAGAGCCATTTTATGAGCAAGTGTGTTGAAAAAATCATTGTATAGTTTACGAATCAAGATAATACAAAAAAAGAAAAAAAAACCGGGGCTTTTATCAATAAACCCAAAATATTAATTTTAAGGTTTTTTTTTCTGTTTTCTGAGCGTTTGTGCACGTTAATCTAAAAAGCGATAATGTGGTAATAATTAATAAAAATATATTTATCATAATCATTAAATTATCAATAAGTCCATAAATACAAAAACTGTGACGACCTAAAGAATCTCTTCGAAAATGATTCGATAAATATAATGTTACTTACTGTATCTTACTTTACATTCACCGTTGACGTTGTCAGTCCTCTGAAAGAAAAAAAATGAAAAGGTACTAAAGATCCAAAGTAAATGAAATAGAGTACCTAGGTTTTCAATTCCCTTTAATCACTTATTTCTATTACACGGTGACCGCAAGCGCTATATCGCTTCAATGGTTGCGAGGCAAAACGTGGAATGGCCGACAATATTTGGGGCGTTCATGTCTTTGACAATGATGCTAAGAAAATGAACCTCGATTGTGTCAACTACCTCTTGAAAATTATTTTTAGAAAATGAATCTTTTGGCAAGTAATTATTTTCATATGATTTTTGATTTTATGCGTGTTTAAAAAAGTGCATGACGACACCAAATGGCGCCATTACAGATTTATCCATGACCTAGTCGCTTAGTGAATAAAATGTGAAGATGATTCATTTTTAGTATCTTTATTAGTGATTTAAAAATATAAAATATATATTGGGATAAAATAAACCTGTTGACACATGGGATATCTTTTATCCAGATGCTATTATAATTTGTACTAATTACTTTTTTATACAGTTGCCTCTAGGAATTTCTCCTAAGGCAGCTTGGGCAGAGCACCGACGTTCCTCAAGGCGGCGATAGGCGGAGACCGTCTCGCCCCGGCATTGGTTTCGGCCATGCTGCGGGAGCGAGACGGAGTGGGAAGCGGTCGCCGCTTCTGCGAGGCGTAATGCTCGTGAAGGGGCGGCGGGCCGTGAGAGAGAGAGGACAGCGTCCTCCCTCCGCCCCAACCGCAGTGGTGTACGCCCACGGCTGTATTATGCTAAGCAGACTTTTATAAACATAGAAACTCACAAACAATCAGACCCGGAACAATTCGTTGCAGATCAAACAAATATTTGTTCCGTACGGGGATCGAACCCGCTAAGCAGCATTCAATCGATCAGGTACTGCGCCAAACTTGTTGGACGTGTCAGATTGTAAGCCTGCCTGGTAAAATTTATCAAACATGTCAAAACTTCTCCATCCGTTCATCATCATAAACACATCTAAAAATTACTTACAAGTGTCAACCCTGGAATTTGCGCTGAAAACAAATAATAGGAAAACATTTCTATCAGTTTTATAAGATTTTGTTTCTTTTGTACCATGTACGAAAAAAAACCTTGTATATAACACAAGTCACAATTTAATAAAAATATGTACCTAATATAGAATTATGGCAAACAAAAATCTACTACCAATAAAATAATAATAATTACCAGATGCATTTTGAAGTCCAAGAGTTACACACCCAAAAAATATAATGTACAATTTCACGTCCATATTTTGAAATCACTACAGACGGACTGACATGAATAGGGAAATAAGCATCCTTAATTCCTTAGTTATTGAATTTGATTTTCCTTAAAATCTAATCGAGGATGAAGTCGGTGGCGCCATCTAGTTTTGTTACGACATTGCCAGGAACTAGGTAAGATTTTGTGTACCTATTTCAAGTATTTTATTCACCTGTTATCAATGGGTAACCAGTATCACACTACCACATCCTAGCCTTTTTTTATTGGTGATCGAGTTTCCATGATTAATTGGGTTGTTGTAAGTTCGCCACAAAATTTAAATCCCACACGAAAAAAGTATGTACTAATTATCCAAAGGTTTTTTGTATTTTTTTTTTTGTTGTAAATTCGCCCCATTTCTTTTTCCACACGGATAGCAGAACAATTAAATAATAAATCCACAAAACTATCGAAAACTAGGACACGATGTGGAATCTGAACAGAAAGTACTAAGAAGACCCTTAGCACGAGTTTTCACTATTTGACTTTACAGAGTCTTTCCAGTATTTACAGGGTGTCTTGTATGAAAAAATGGAACAGCCCCTCTGGTGTGCGAAGAAGAAACAAATTTTTCCTTGAAAATTGTCAATTTGAAACTGTCAAAGTTCCAGTTTACTTTACGTCTCAAATAATGAAAACTCGTGCTAAAGGTACAGATTCTTTTTTTTCGTGGGGTATTAATTTTGTGGTGAACTTACAACAAACCTCCCAATCACGCAGGCCTAAAATTGGTTCTAAGCTATGCCAGCTTCGGACGGGGAGTAATGTGAGTGAATTTATCGAGGAAGAGGCTTTATCATCACGCTACGACCAATAGGAACCGAGCAGCGGGGGTGATATAGGGGTACCATATCCACATTAACCACCATTAATTTCAAGATTAAAAAAAAAACGAAAATTTTATCAGTCTAGGGTGATTTAGGAACAGTCACATGGTGGGTGTAAAGGGGAAAAGTTAATCATAAAATTCTCTGTCTTTCCTTTCTTTATATACGAAGTCCACTTTTGACTTAAAAGCTATCTTACACGGATTCATTTCTAACTACCCACAGCCATACATAAAGCTGAACTTGTTCATTATAATTCGACATCGGTTTTTATGATCTTCTCTTAAAAATATCGTACATTTATACTGGTTATCATTCAGGATAGTAACATATAATTTAAATATTAAAACGAAGCAATATTTTCAACAAAAGTATTTATTATTCATGACAGATTTCAAAACTGATTCTTATGTACATGAATTTACAGACAAAAATCATATAAATGCTTCATTTATCCAAAACAGACTTCAACACTTTCGATGCTCAGGCGTTGTTGGTCGTTACGAACATCGCCGATCCACAAATCGGCAACCGGTAGCCTAAATACGTCGGGACTTTGTAGTTCTATAATTGTACTTTTCCATTCAGTACTTCCTTCCTGAAACATAAATATATACCCACATTTATATTTTTTCCTCATACACTTAATGGTAACAAGGACACTGTGTTAATACGGTTTCATTATTACTATCTTTTGGAAATCTATAGGTATTTAGAATTCCAAAAAAAAAAACATCAAATTGCGTATCAAGTATCAAAATCGCAGCTGCAACTATTAATTAAATAGGCCAGGCTATATACAATATAATTATATTACAAGCTCTTTGACTAAGAATTTATGATTTGTCATCATAACAATAGCTAAATTCTCCTCTCTGTACCATGACCTCCTCTCTGTGCGGAGGACGTTGGTGTCCTTAAATTCACAATGCGGGCCCAGAGGTAGATGTAACATATCTTAAAATTTTTGGTTCTAGTACATCCTGGTTTCCTCACGATGTTTTATATTACACAAAGTAATGCAGCACCTGAGTTGGCCACCTCTGTTCGTAGTACCAATCCACTACCTGCTTCATAACGAGATGGCGCTAGACGATTTGTATACCTCTGTCACTTTCACTCGCCGGAATAAGCCTGGTTTTAAGGAGTTGTAATATCCTACCTGCTCTTCCGATTTTGAATTTAATATTGATCAAATGAATCTTACCTTACATTCATCGGTATCAGCTGGTATAGTATATGAAAAAGGTGACTTCCTAGTTGGGTACGGCCCTACCACGACATCATACCAAGTCAAAAATTTTACTGATGAAGCCAAGTTGTTCTTGGAGAAAGGAACTGAGTCCAGACAGTGGTATTTTAATGTTTGACGCACATGTGTTGATTGAATTCGCAGCCAAATTATTTGCCATGGAGTTACCTGAAATATACAGAACAATAATTGTAGTAATACATCATGTATGTTTTTATTCCAATGTTATTATTATGATCATCACCACCACGCCAAAGAACAATACACAACTTAAATCCATCGATATCTCCAGCGACTCTCATTATTGTTGTCTACTAATGGCTTCCATGCCTACGCTCTAACAAATTATGTTTCGTGGTCGCCACTCGAAATTTTGTTTTCCCTCTCTTTGGGCAAAAACAATGGGTGGTGGACGTTTCATTCACCGTCATCATCAGCATCTTCCTCTTTCAGCAACAAACACTTTACCAGTCAATACGGGGGGACCCAAAAACCGATCTACCTACTGATGAGGATAGGTATCTTTTAAAAAAAAACCTTTAAAATATCTAGGAATTGGCACTTGAATAGGAACACACAACTTAGATTTACGACCATCGTGACCATAGGACATCCTGACTATGTAGTCAGTGCAATCAAAACATCGAGGGATCGTACGGTTTGGATACAACTTACACCGTATAAACTTTCTTTCATATCAACTCCCTTTGCACTTAGCCAGTATACTCCATTTTCAGCTTTAGTGTTAACCTCTGGCGTTTTGATATTTCTTCTGATGCACGTTTCTTTGGTTGTCATATTACAGTATACTTCGTAGCCAAGCCTTTTGGGCCTATGTGATAGTATCCTGTAACAAGAAAGTAATAATTTAATCTTTTAATATTATAAAATAAATGGATGGATGTTTTTATTTTTATATTAATCTTAAAACAAGTGTGTTTGATCAATTCGGCTGATAAAACATCGAATTTTCAAGTTAATTGGATAAAAATATTTTTACGTACATAACTAAGGTACACTTGTGCATAATTTTAAGCTTCTAAATACAGCATCAGCTGTACGTTGATGGACCAGTATGTCAGGCAGTCAGTTTCTTTTTTATCGATACAGATTTTAAAAAATGAATGAAAAAGGAAAGGAAAGGCATGTACTACCTTGATTACAAAACTTACCACTGGGAACACCTTCTGGTGCAAATTTACAAGCGACTTCTGCTGGTGATTCCTTGGTCCCAATAAATTGTTTGTTATCCGAAGCTGAAATTTTGAACATTTGTGTAATAAGTTATAATATACTTTATAAATATAGTATTACGCCACTCATAAAGAAACAAGAATTTGATGTGTGGCCAAATCAGACTCCACGTTCTTTTTTTCAATAAACTCGAATAAATATGTAACAACAAACGCCATCTAGCAGTTTTTGAACCATGGAAAGATCCTTAAAAAGTTTGAGACGTCAAATAGTTTGAAGAACCAAATACAGATGGCAGTGTTTCATCATTCAAGCGAACTTCATTTACTTGATTTGGAAAGTAATAGATGGCGCTGGCATGGTCTTCAAGCCGTATTTCAATGCAAAGGTGAAGCAAGTCTTGCGTACAATTTTGTCAATTGTGATTAAAATCAAGACGGTTTCAAAAAGCATAACCTATAATTATGAAAGCCAAGTATTGAACGTTTAAAAAAGAAATACTTACTACCTTCAGATAAAGGGCAAAGTCCATCTCTTCCCGGCTTTCCAGGAGGTCCCATTAGACCTGGCATCCCCATATCTCCATAGAAACCCTAAAATAGCACAAAAATATATTAAAAAAATAATAATCTTAAGTATCAATGTTATGAGATGTACAAAAGGTTGATAACATTTTCAAATTAAAAAAAATACTCACTGGGTCTCCAACTGGTCCGGGTCGGCCATAATATCCAAGAGGTCCCCTTAAACCCTGAAATTGTTAAACAATATTCAGTATAATTCGGGAACACTAAATAGGTAGGTAGCTACTGAAAAAATGAATGTTTTAAAGAAATTTCAGGTTGATTCATTACACCAGTACCTTTAGCACGAGTTTTCAGTAAATGAGACGTAAAGTAAACTGCAACTTTGACACTTTCAAATTGACAATTTTCAAGGAAAAAATTTGTTCCTTCTTCGCACACCAGAGGCGGTGTCTCATTTACTGAAAACTCGTGCTGAGGGTACAGATTCTTTAACCTACTAAGCCATCGCAGTCATTCTCTACCAGGTTGAAGTTTTCAGTCTATACTTAACATCTTATGGTGGTACATCTGCCAGCACGTTAAGCTATCTTCCCTTATACAACTAGTACTCCGCCCGCGACTTCGTCCACGTGAATTTCAAACTTTGTCTATCTGGATTTCTACTCCCGGCATCCTCATGGTATACTTTTGGAAAATCTAAATCAATATCTATTAACATATATATTTAATCTAAATGAAAATGTACTTACAGGATCACCACGATCGCCTTTTGGGCCTTCTTCACCTTTCACTGGATTCTGAAAGAATAATTATTATGTTAATAAAAAGTATTTAACATCCAATTACAACTTAATGCCATCTGAAGCTTTATCATGAATTTTACAGTTTTTCTAAAGTAAACTGGAACTTTGACGTTAATTTCAAGGAAAAAAATTGTTCCTTTTTCGCACACTAGAGGCGCTGTTCCATTTTTCCATTCATTAAACGCAGTAAATACTTCAAGTACGCTAAATGAAATTCTGAAATCTTGTGATAAGGCTTCTGTTGCACTTATTACTGTGAGAGCCAGATATTCTTTTTTTTTTTAGGTGGTATAACCTCAAATGAGTCCTCCCGCCCTGGGTGGGGCGGAAGGGACTGTCAGACTCTTACTGATTAAAATCCACCCGTGTTCCTTCGGATGCCCTTTACGTTCCGGGGCCGCGGTATCCTGGGTTAAGAAAAAACCCGCGATCCCAGCAGGCATTTCACGCAAAACACGACGCGCCACCGACCCGGGCTTGGACGGCGAGCTACCCATTACTCACCGTCCGCAAGCCCGCTCCGCCGCTGTGCCCTCTGCTGATCAGAGGGACACGCGTTGGAGCGTCCACAAGACAGGCTATTCGCATACGGGCAAAGTGACCCCTTAGGCACACAGTGCATAAGGAAGAGTTTTCACCCGCATCCCAGGGTGCACCGGCCCGAAAAACTGATCTTCCCCCCGGACGTATCCGAGAGGGAACTCCAGTCCACGAGCGCACGTGGAGGTTTTAGCTTGTCTGTCTTAGAACCCGGTTCATAAGATTTTACAACGAAAAAAAAAAAAGATATTTATACGATGGAAATGAATAATCTACATCGGTTTCTGTCTTTGTCAAAATTTTCTCATACGAATCTTTAAGATTTCCAGTCAGAAGTTGCCGTAAATACCTAGGAAAAGGTTTTGGATAATGATTGAATATTAAGTCAAGTTCATCATGACGGCATGGTTAGTGCAGTGGCTAAGTGGACTGCTACGCTGCTTGCCGCGGGTTCTATTCCCGCACTGAACAAATATTTGTATGATCTACAAGTAGTTGTTCCGGGTCTGGGTGTTTGTGTATGTGAGTTTATAATGTATGTTGTGCGTCCCATTATGACAGCCATACACGTGAATCCAGTTTACCGTCAAGTTTGATGCCAGCGGTGTCCAGTAAACTTGACGGCGAACGAATATCAGGTCCTACCATGACGTTTTAAAGCGTGAATAGTTCCGCTCAGGGAACAAGATGGCGGTAGACGACTTGTATAGCTCTGTCTCTTTTCCACAGACTAAATACTCTCACGCTTTAAGATGTCATGGCAGGCCACCAGAAGTAGACTTGTCATTTACACTGATATTCATACACTGTCAGCTTCAACTTCTAAGTAAACCGTGTATGGCTGGCATTAGACACATTGACAGGCCGTGTAGTGTGTGACAAAGTCACTGAAATGTGTACCATATATTGATGTAATATGGAGGCTGTATAAATTCATATCATTTTTGTTAACCAAATATATAATATTTTTATTTTCTTACCAAATCAGGCGTCAGGTCGTCGGCTGAAAAAAAAGAAGCATGAAATAATTAATTATTTTTGTTTGACAGCTAGAAATTGGAGACAGGAGTATTTTTTGTCTGTGAGTCACATCACACAGATAAAATAAAACAAAAACGCATTGTTTTTCTATGCTAAAAAATAATAATGTTATATCCTGTATTCATGATCTTTGTATGTGACCAATCGAAGACTGAATTTGTCAAACCGTATCATCAACAATCAGATGTCCTATTTTGATAGGACATGAAGCCCTCAAATAACACGGATTAGGATTTTGATTGAGATACAATGTCAAATTCGGGCGCTACATTAAATACCCTTTCCACGGCCAGAGGCTTTACCACGAGCTATTAATGCGATCCAGTTTAGGCTGTGGGAATGAGACAGAACTATACAAAGTCGTATAGCGCCATCTCTTTTCCTGAGCAGAACTATTCAAGCATTAAGACGTCATTGTAGGCCATCAGACCTAGTAAAAGTAGGTACCAACGACGGTTTATTACTAGACTCCGAATGCACGATCTAAGGAACAAAAACTATTCTGTCAACTCACTGAGATACTACGTAAGCGAGGGGGATGGGGTACTGCGTTGTGATTGGCTAACTCGAGGTCTGTTCTGTCTCAAGGTATGTTTACGACTCACAGGAGTGGTCGAAATAAGACAGATTTGCGACTTTTTTGCCTAATGTGTTGACAGACATCGGTTGCCTGTTATTAGGAGTCTAGTAATATATCGTCGTTGGTAGGTACCTTCAGTTTTTCGAGTAGATCAAACCGGCTCAGCTACTACATAGCGCTAATTGTTTAAATCGATATCAATATGAAGTAATCTTGTTTACTTTAATTTTATCCTGCTATAGTTAATTAGTTAGATAAACTAACAACTAATTAATATACATTTTACAAATATTTATTTTCCTTATAATGTGTGGCTAATCGTTAATTTTTTTATCGAATTTTATTGTATAACAGTCACTAATTAAAATAGTTATCCGTATTTATTAATGGGGCTTTAAGAAGATTAGAAGTTCCTGTTTACGTTATACGTACTATTAATAATTTTATTGCAGGTTCAACGGTTTATTTCAACTAAATATTAAAAAAATAACTAAGTTTATTACATTTTCAACGGTTTATACCCCAAGACGTTTTTTCGAAAAACTGCTGGTTGAAAAAGAGTTTTAAGTGCGCGTAACCAGAAAGTTGGCAACGTCGCTAATAGCTGTCAAATATTTACAAGTTTTAATTAATTTAACAATGTTACTGTATGGAAATAAGAAATATCGATCTGTAATGCACGTAGAAAGTGAATATAGGAATGCATTAAAACACTGAATTGATGTTTAACCGTTTCAGGTGTATAAAAAGGCATTTTGGAAAAGTTTCCAAATGCTTTTTTTACGTTAAAACTATGTTTTCGGCGTTACCATATTATTATTATTTTTTGCATTCCCTTATCAATTATTTAGTGCACTTCAGAGCGATATTCTTAGTGTTCAAACATAAATTCGCAAAATTATAATAATTTTTTAGCGAGCTCATAATAAAGAAATACCTACGTAGTAAACCTAGATTTATAAACTGCTGAAGTATTTAAACTGTTACTATTGATATCTCAGAGAACTTTTTTTTTTGAACAAGTGGGCATTTGTAAAATAAAAATATATTAGTAAATTGATAAAACTTGTAGAAAACAAGTAAATAATACAAATTGTAAATAGTAAGACAACAAAATGTAGAGTTTAGTGAATTCTTTGACAAAACTTGTGGAATACTAGTAAACTTGTTAAGTAATAGTAAGACTTTTTGATAGTATTGAGAACCTCTTCCTTTTTTGCAGACGGTTAAAAACAGCAGATACAAAATATTATTACACATTTTATAAAACATACCTGACGCATTTTGAAGTTCAAGAGTTATAAAAACTAATAAAATGCTTGACAATACTTTGACGTCCATTTTTTCGATCGTCTACAGACAGACTAAAATAGGTAAGAAATAATGATAAGTTTACAGTTTGGTTTGATTCGGTTTTCCTGGTTTATATACAGAATGAATATATTAATTGGCAGCGAGTATAAAAAAAACTGACCATAGTGTTGTATGTCACGAACTCGAACCATCGCATCGTGTTCATTCTGTTACAACTGACCTTAGAAGATGCATTTGTTAGTTCTAAGCTGAGAAACAAGATCGCGCGATCTCAGGGCGGCGGAGGGAACGAGTGTTGCAACCCACGAGATGCCACGGCGGCGTCCTCACCTTTCGCCTGACACAGGTCCTCATCGGACACGGAAGGTTTCCTGTGTCTGTTTGGAAAGGAAGAAACGCTTGGGTGTCATCACTACGAGGAAAGCCCGGAGGACACGAAACGGAACAGAAAGCAGTCACCTTTTTCTGAGACACTAGCGAAGGAGAAGCGTCATGCGTCTGGGTCTAAACTGTGTCGCGACCCAGTTGCGGGAGACGCCCACCGAAACAAACGCCGCGAAATGATTTCCGGCCACCGTAGATGCGGGTATACGGACGGCGAGTAACGGGTGACTCGCTGTCATGGTCCATGTCTAAGTCAACGGCGCGTTCGAGAGAGACGGCGCGCTGAGCTGTCAGCAATCTGACGGGGCGACCCTTGTAGGGTCAAAGCCTGCCGGGATCACAGGACTGTCATCAGGTATCATGGTTACCTGATGGCGGACTGCAATTTAAAGGTATACGAAAGATCACCGTGCGGTGGTCTTTAGTCAGTACAAATCTGACAGTCCCTCCCATAGCAGTTATTGAGTTGTTTGATCAGGTCTCTTTCAGTAGCGGCTAAGATATCTGGAATAGTGCCCTACACACGCAGCATGACCAAGTCTACCTCAATTCTACTAAGAATAGACAAACCCATCACAACCTTATTTCTATCCAATTCGACTGTTCTGTTGTTTTTTATCTGGACACCATTGAAGAATAGAAACATTTCGTTCCTTTATTTTAAACATTATCATACTTCTGCATGCATATTGCCTGTTTATATTTGCGTAATTATTGTACGAAAAACAGACAAATTGTATACCTTTCCATGAAATAAAATAACCTTTGTCTGTTCTTGGTAGAATAGAGGTGGAAATGGTCATGCTACGCGTGCTGTCATTTTGTCTGTTCTTTCGTCGACAAAACCCGTTTCTATGGTGCCATGCTACGCGCGCTGATGGGAGTAGGACTTTAAAATAACGGGTAACATATAGATGGGAATATTGTGTAGATCCTGGCTAAATGATTTGAGTATTATAAGTGTGATGTTTAATTGTATTCTTCAGCAGTAGACGGTTTAATGCTGGTGATGATAATGCTTGAAAAATCTACATTTTCTAGACAGTTTATAATCTCACTAGATATACTTCAAACTAAACATTAACAGTGTTCATAATCTTAGTATGAGGCACTCCTACAGTGTCTATATTACGTTACGTTGAATTATGCTATTATTTTTTTCAATTAATATCTATCGGAGGAAATTTACTTGCGTATGTTTTATAATTATATTTTATTTATTTTTTATTTTTATTTATTTGTACTTGAAGTGAATGTATAAAAGTTATGGGTTTGAAGAATGTATGTATCATTTATTTTTCATAATGTTATTTTCCTGCATAAATATTTCTTCTGTTGACTGTACTTACATACAATATAACACTTTTTTCTCTTACAATTTTGGCCAGAGTCGCAACTATGTTTCTGTGTAGACTTGACAAAAAAAAACACATTTTATGCATACATTTGAAAACTTTAATTCATAAAAATAATAATAGAACATTTCAAAATAATATACGAAATAGTATTAAAATCATCGGAAACACAATTCAACACTTTCAACGCTCATCTTCTGTTTAGCATTACGAAGTCCTCCGACAAACAAATCATAAATAGGTAGTCTGAACACGTTGGAAGTTTTTAGTTCTATCAAAGAACTTTTCCATCCATCACCAGTTTTCTGAAACATTTGAAAAAAAAAATTGCGTTATTTTTCTAGCTATCACAGTTATCGCAAATTGGACTGCTGAGCAAAAGATTTAGGGATCATTTTCCATTTTCTTGCTAGTGTTATTCAGTGGGGTGCTAAGACAGGAAACCTCCACGTGCGCCCGTGGACTGGAGTTCCCTCTCGGATATGTCCGGGGGGAAGACCAGTTTTTCGGGCCGGTGCACCCTGGGATGCGGGCAAAAACTCTTCCTTAGGTACCGTGCCTAAGGGGTCTCTTTGCCCGTATGCGAATAGCCTGTCGTGTGGACGCTCCAACGCGTGTCCCTCTGATCAGCAGAGGGCACAGCGGCGGAGCGGGCTTGCGGACGGTGAGTAATGGGTAGCTCGCCGTCCGACCGAGGACCAAGCCCGGGTCGGTGGCGCGTCGTGTTTCGCGCCAAATGCCTGCTGGGGTCGCGGGTTTTTTCTTAACCCAGGATACCGCGGCCCTGGAACGTAAAGGGCATCCGAAGGAACACGGGTGGATTTTAGTCAGTAAGAGTCTGACAGTCCCTTCCGCCCCACCCAGGGCGGGAGGACTCATTTGATGATTTTACCACCTAAAAAAAAAAAAAAAAAAAGTGTTATTCAGTTTTTCAATCAGGTATTTCTTGATACAATCAATGAGTGTGGGTTTGTGGAATGCAGTAGCTCGCTCCTTATTATACAAGACTTAAACATAGCTGGTAGATAGCTTGCCGTCTCTTCAAGAACCATCCCCGGATCCGCGACCCGTAGTGTTGAAGACAGGTGCTATCAGCAAACTGACGGGACTCGTCTTAACACTCTGACCTTGGAACGTAAAGGGCAACAGAAGGAACTAAAGTTCACCCTGGATTTTGAGTCAGTAAGAGTCTGACAGTCCCTTTTGGTCTAACGTAAAGAGACTTTACATGATTAAATCAGACAAAAAACAGGTTCGTAAATTTTGGAAAGAAAGCTCTAAAAAATATTACCTTACAACCATCAGATTCAGCTGGTTTATTATAAAAGAAAGGAGAATTTTCAGTAGGGTGTGATTCAACGAGCAGATCATGAAATGTCATCAATTTCACTGAATCAGCCAAACTTTGTGACGGGTTCAGGCAGTTATACTTCAGCGTTTGACGTACAAATACTGATTGAAGCCTCAGCCACATTATTTGTTCTAGTATCTGTAATAAAACAAAAAGATTATCAATAATGCTGTTGCCATGAAGTAACACAAGGACAAAGGAGCATATTGTGTGGGACGAATTAGGAAAAGGAAAGTAGGTGGAAATTTGAAGAATAATTAATCAGAGCACGAGTTTTCAGTATTTGAGACGTAAAGTAAACTGGAACTTTGACAATTTTCAAGGAAAAAATTAGTTCCTTCTTCGCACACCAGAGGAGCTGTTCTATTTTTTCGTACAAGAAACGCTGTAAATTCTGAAAAGACGCTGTAAAGTAAAAGAGTGAAAACTCGTGCTAAGGGTACTGACAGTCATAGTTTAACACTTTCACTGTCCGCGCAGCAGACACAATACTTAAACAATAGTCATGGATAAAATGTGGGTCATCGAAGAGAGAATGGGTTAATTAATGGAAAATTCAATAATTTTTTGACTTACATCATCATAGAATATTCCTTTCATATCAACTCCTAAATCACTCAACCAGAAACCGTCCTTTTCTATATCATAATTAATCACTGGGGAAATACTAGTTCTCCTAATACATGTTTCTTTGCTTGTCATGTTGCAGAAAACTTCAATAGCCTTGTCCTTTGGTCCCAGATAGTAAATACCTGAAAAAAACAGTATCATGAATAACGATGATTCCCGATGGCCACCCCCAGCTTGTCCCCCGCTGGGGACAGCGCAACTTTTAACAGGTTTTTTTGTAACAAACTTACACTCCATATATCTTTTTTTATCATCGGGCGAGTGATAGTTGTGAAACGCGAACCGCTAAAGCTATCGCTAAATGAAAAAAGAAACGTGCTCACTGCTAATCAGGAGTCTCCTTTCTAATTATATCAACGCCCGTGCAATAAAGATATGACGAAACCATCCTAAAGTAGACCGAAACTTAAAAAAAAGCTTTGCCTTGCCTGGCTACGGGACAAAGCTTTTAGCCCCTAAATAGGCATTTCTTCTGTAGGTACGTAGGTGCGTGACCATTATTCAAACTAACATTCACAAACCATCATACTATCAAATATTATGAAAACATTTATGTTTATTATTCAATCGTAAACCGATTTATTTACGTGGTTATTTTATTAAATGAGACGCTGGATGCAGGTCGCTTCCAACCGGTATATGTGGAGTTCTAAAGGAGAGGCCTATGTTCAGCAGTGGACGTCCTATGGCTGAGATGATGATTATTATGACAAATGAGTCTTAGGGCTGGACGGGATGGGGTGCTAAGACAGGAAACCTCCACGTACGCCCGTGGATTGGAGTTCCCTCTCGGATACGTCCGGGGGGAAGACCAGTTTTTCGGGCCAGTGCACCCTGGGATGCGGGTAAAAACTCTTCCTTAGGCACTGTGTGCCTAAGGGGTCTCTTTGCCCGTATGCGAATAGCCTATCGTGTGGAGGCTCCAACGCGTGTCCCTCTGATCAGCAGAGGGCACAGCGACGGAGCAGGCTTGCGGACGGTGAGTAATGGATAGCTCGCCGTCCGACCGAGGACCAAGCCCGGGTCGGTGGCACGTCGTGTTTCGCGCCAAATGCCTGCTGGGGTCGCGGGTTTTTTTCTTAACCCAGGATACCGCGTCCCCGGAACGTAAAGGGCATCCGAAGAAACACGGGTGGATTTTAGTCAGTGACAGTCCCTTCCGCCCCACCCAGGGCGGGAGGACTCATTTGATGATTATACCATCTAAAAAAAAAAGGTCTGGACGGGAGGGACTACCAGACTTGTACTGATCCACGCCTAAACCGATATGAACTGTTATTGATCTATTTCCGTTGAGATAGATGGAAATCCGAAGACAGATTATTAATATGGATTACTTCTAGAAATATAAAACTTTCAGACGATGAAGTTGTGTACTAAAGTTAGTCTTTTTTTTTTGCGTGGTAAAATCATCAAATGAGTCCTCCTACCCCAGGCAGGGCGGGAGGGACTGTCAGACTTGTACTGACTAAAATCCACGGTGTCCTTCAATAGCCCTTTATGTTCCGGGGTCACGGTGATGGAAATAAGTCCCGCGACCCCAGCAGGCTTTGGCCCTCTGTGAGGGGGCCTCGTCATTTACTAAAGTTAGTCTCGGAAAATCATAAATAATTATGGTAAGTTCCACCTGAAACTCGTAACATAACTTTAATAAATTGACTTTTTGACTTTGATTTGCAATATATAGAACTCCAAGCTAACTAACCACTTTTGGTACCGGCCGGTGCATGTTTGCAAGAAACTTCCGCTGGTGATTTCTTTGTTCCAAATTCTTGTCCTTCTTTTTGTCCTTCAGAAGCTGTAACAAAAATTTTAACATTATCTCAATGTATTTGGGGTCGGTCGGTGCAACATGATACAGAAGTTTAAACTATGAGATGAGAAAAGACTGGAAAGTGGACAATATTACTAATATAATTTTAAATAAACCTAATAAATATAGCTTGAAAAGTATTTATTTTAGTTCATATAAACAGATGCTTTTATGATAAAGTTATACGACCAATTTCGGGTAAGACAATTGCTTCAGCTCCGCTTTACTTCTTGCATATGACAGTATGGCGTATGTCTCAAATCTTCCTTGCTGAGAACCTCACAATTAGTAAGCTTTGTTTGATGAATTAAAATTTCCAAATGTATATTGTTTAGTGAGTAGTAATTAAAAAAAAAATATTTCACTAACGTTCGCAAGCGCAAGTCCCAGGTACTCCAGGTGGTCCTATTGGACCAGGCATTCCGGAATATCCTGAATATCCCTGCAGAAAGTAAACAAATCGTGACGACACTATGTATTATATGAATTCAATAATTGCATAACTAGGAGTAGCACTGAGTAGCACTGAATGCTTCGTTTTTGAAAATTAGTAGTAGATAACTATTCCGAAGAAGCTAACACAGACCCATATTTTATATTCAGTGATATACATAAAATAATTATTTATTAAAATAGGCTGATATATATACATTAAACATACTGAATGATAACTAGTACGTGGTTTTCATTTGAGCAACGTAATTATATCAGTTTTGCAGTCTAAAAGTAGAAAATCACATTTCTCAATGACCTTAGATATCTGTTTTTTTGTTTAACAAAATAATGGAATTTTCTGATGTCTAGTCTAGTAATGGTATATTCCGTCTTTATGAAGAAGCTTTCTATCAACCTTGCCAGTAAATTGAATGAGAAATAAAATAACTTACTGGAAATCCCTTGTTTCCTTTCGGACCACGAATTCCTGTACGACCGCGTTTACCCTAAAATAAAATAAATAATTAATATTTTTACACGAATGCGTCAGAAGAAGGGTTAACTTATTATAAAATTCTCAATGTGCTGCACGGATCTGTTTAACCCTTAAAACACATTGTAAGGCATTTCATTCATTTCATTTCATTTCTACAGGACGCGACGCTGTGCACACATTTTAATAGAGTTACTCAACATGTAACTTTATTTTTTGCACGAAAAGATACACTTTCCCATTATCGTCCTGACACGTCGCGTCGTGTCACGTGAATTGACCTGATGCTTTTAGAATATATATTGAAAGTCTATAATATAATTATTTCTTTCATTGTTTCACTGTTTATATTTTTACTCTGTACAACGATCTCCAACCAATCTCACATTATGCGATCTAAGCGCTGGTTGTTTCATCAGAAGATTATGTAAACTTAGTCTAATCTAATAAATAAGTAATAGTTATAATGGGTTTATTGGTATAGTATACTTAAATCTTGGTTAGATAAGTGGTCCTATTTCGTGACGGCTGAGGGTCTAATGTGGCGACTTAGCAGTATTGATAGCATAATGATTAACTTTGTGAAAGAGCAGCCAGTGGCGTTTGTTGGAAATTCACGAAGTGAATCATAAGGAACAATTCAAATTTTAGACCTTTTAAAAAAACACGTTTTATGTGCTATCAAATTTAAATTTTCCTTTAATTTGACACAGCGACTATGAAACCTAAATAAAAAAATAATGTCAAGGTTCTACTTTTCTAATATACTTACAGGTAAACCACGATCGCCTTTGTCACCTTTTAGCTTTGAAAAAAAAAATCGTTTATTAAAACATGACCCTCACATTTTAAAAATATATTCAAATTAAATGTACAAACAACATTTTAAAACAATAAAACGACAGGTACAGACGCCAGCACATTAACCTACCTCAACCTTTCAATTTTCTTTTTTTAATAGGTTTTCAACCTTATCACAATAGAGGAAAGTTAATATTCGGTTGGTAAAATTTTACAGAGTCGAGTAGGTTGACCTGCTGGCGTCTGTGCATTAATAATAGTACTGTACTTACCAAATTTTCTTCTGAAATTAATGCTGAAACGGAAGAAACTACATTAGTTTGCCAGTCTTAAATTCATTCTGGTTCGAAAAAACATGGGTTAAAAATTCTTTAAAATATTTATTGCCATAATAATAATAAATCAAGAAGTAAAGTTACGCCAAAGTAAAGACTATCCATTCATATATTTTAAGGATTAAAATAAATGAATGGGTAGTCTAAAGATTATCCTGGTTGTAACTTTAGCTCACGTTTATTAATAAGGGTGTAAGAGTAAGTACATTTTTTTCAATTGTAAGCACAAACAAATTCTTAACGGAAATCTATTTTTTTTTTTAATATAATAGGTAACTTAAAATCGACTTTTAACTTAAGCTAGTTTAATTTACAATAAATCAACGTTGAGACGTACCTGAAATAAATGTAATTTCTAAAAAACAAAAAACTAATAAAATTAATGAAAATAATTTGATGTCCATTTTTACGTGCGTCTACAGCCAGACTAAAATATGTATGATAATATTGAAATATCTATTTATTCCGGAAACTGAACATATTGAAAACAGTGTTGCTAGATTCAATTTCTGATTTTTCCCCACATTATAACCTTTTCTATAATTTTATTTTATTTATTTATTGCATTCCAGATATTAAAGATCCATTGGGTTAATATTAATATTCTGAACAATATTTTAGTAATTAACTAAAACAAATATATAGTGTACTAGTGACTGTTTCAACAGCAACGAGCTGCTGTCATAACAACGGTAGTGAGAGTAATATGATGTGATTTGATTTTTTTATTCCCTTTGCAATATTCAATGAGAAAAATAAAAATAAAAAAATATTTATGAGTGAGTGCATCGCAATGTACAGCTTTTACGAACGTGACCTTAGTAAAAATTGAAAAAAAAAAAATTTTTTTCATCTCTTATTTGAAATGTCTGATTTGTGCTTTACCAGGACTTTCATTTTTTGAAAAAATATATAAGGTTAAACTTGATACCTAAATTTTACCCAGAAACAATATTTTTCCCGAAAAAGTGGTAAAATTTTTACCCAATCTACCAACGTTGAATGTTATAGTAGTGTATGGTTTTCCTTTTAATACACAGGGGATTGTTTTTACGTCAGTTGAAAACATTGTCTGATAAATAGTGGTACATTAATATTGAAGCCTTTGCTATGAAAGCTTGGCTGAACTTAATGTTACCTAAATTGTATGAATGCTCAATATGTCTTGTGTTGCTAAGCATGAAACTCGAGAAACGTTGGACCAATTAGACAAATTCCATTTTTTCTGCTGTATTTATAATTGTCAGGACAAACCTCTGGTTGCGGAACTAACGAGCTACCGTGCCCTGGAACGTAAAGGACTTTTGAAGGACACCATGGTATTATAGTCAATACAGGTCTGACTATCCCCCTCCTGCTCTGCCCTGGGTGGGAGGATTCATTGGATGATTCAACATGCTTAAAAAAAGGACAAAGTTCAGATAAAAAAAATACTGCCTCGATACATAGATGATATTGTCTTCTATCTTCTATAGCGCGATGATGTAAGGCTTGGTTAAGACTGGTGTCGGTACCGAAAATCGTTAGCTCATGGCTCAAACTCATTATTCAACGTACAGCGTATCGTTCTTAATGCGAAAAGAAAAGAATAAAACAAAATATTTCTCCGGGCAGGTTGTTGGTACCTTATTATTTATTTTGACTACTGCGCTGTAAATGTCGCCTATAGTCCTCGCCATTTAAGTGTGGAATAAAATTCGTTGACCCCCGTGTACCAATGTATTCCAATATTTCAAAACGATACAAAAAATGTAAAGGAAGTGTCGCTAACACGATCAAAACAAACGAATCGCGGTACGGGGCATCCTTGACGTATTCACTGAGCATGAGTTACAAACCTTTTGGCCAAAACCATATTCAATCGTATTTATTTTGAAAGGTACCTAATAATGTAGTACTTAATGAAACACTTTAAACAGTTAGATAATAACAAAAAATGGTTGAAAACTTTCCGAGTATGGAATACGCTCAGTCAATCCTATGCGCAAACCTTATTTGAAATGACACTCGAGACGAAGGACGCGATAGGTACATAATTACAAAATGGCGAACAGGTAATGCGCCCCTGACTCGCTCTGACGCACGGTGGGCCGAAAATCGGCTTTCATAGACTTAGGCATTTTATTTTGCAAGTGCCATTTTTTATGCCGGATATCACTTCTATTAGTTATAACAATATACAAAAATGACACCAGAATTGATTCTGCACAAAAACGAAGGAATTATAATTTTTTTACGAAAATTTTGTATGGAGCTAGTATGAAAAATCGAAATATCTCTAAAACGGCAGGGATAACCGTAATATCCATATAGGGGGTTATAGTACTAATTATTTGTGATTTTTTGACATAAGTTACATAATGGTTGTGAATGCCGTTTTTTTTTTAAAAATCGTCAAAATATTTTCATTTATTTTTACATATGAAACGTTCCTTTTAGTGTTAAAGTTGAAGATTTCAGAGCTTTAACAACTCTTAACATAAAATAGCATGACCTCTATAGACCTGAAGGACTAGACAGAGGTGAAAGAAAAGTTATTTTGTAGGTTATTGTACCCTTTTTTGTGGTTGTTTTTGAAGGTGGTTATATTTTTTTTGAAAACTCTGTGTAATCGATGTACATACATAAAAAAAAATACCGACCCAACGAATGGAGAACCTCCTCCTTTTTTTGAAGTCAGTTAAACTTCGGCCTTTGTGCACTTAGGAAAGGATCCGAAGAAACAACAAGCATATTTAGGATAT
The DNA here is from genome assembly GCA_028554685.1 of Agrotis ipsilon. Taxonomy (NCBI): domain Eukaryota; kingdom Metazoa; phylum Arthropoda; class Insecta; order Lepidoptera; family Noctuidae; genus Agrotis; species Agrotis ipsilon. Next base: position 2,463,844 of record CM052961.1, on the reverse strand, counting down.
CTTGATTAGAATCTTGCCTGCTTCTTTTCCGCGAATGATGTTCCCGAAACCTCCTAAAATCTGTGTTTCGAGACTCTGAGGCTTCTTCCGAGAGAGTCCCAATCGGGAATATCATTTTTTTCGATTATGTCAGCACCGTGTATTAATAGTTTATGTTACGGTTGATGACATGTAGTACCAGTCGTATAATTCCACGTACTTTTCTGCTGTTTTGCGAGCAAAATCTTTAAATTTGATGACATCTATCTTCTCACCAGATGTTATTGCTTGCAAAATAACAGAAAATCTTTTTATCAGGTCTTGATCCAACCCAGTAATAGCTGCAGTTTTATTGGGAAACTCGAAAAACTTCCTTGCGGTATTCCCGTCATTGGTAGTTCCCGAGCTTTGTTTCACTATATCAATCAACAGATTGAGCTCCTCTTTAAATTTATTTGGAATGTTTTTTTTTCTGTTTTGTAACATTTCTTTATGCTCATTACTTCTAGCTGCCCACTGTTTGAAGTCAAGTCTGTACGCAATGTGTAACAGACATTCCATGCAATTTATACGGGCATGTAGGGATGATAGGCCAAATTCGTATATGTCAGAACACACAGTTTTTGATGTTACAGCATCTAAGTGGTTCATTTCTGTTGGTTTTGCTAAGCACAGGTAGCATGATGCATTTGATCTAGCTTCAGAAAGGTACGTGCAGACTTTTGCGTCGATCATTGTCATCATTAGTTTATGAGTCACCCTGTTACTATTAATGCACTCTGTGGGGTTAAGGGCCTCAATTTCCTCATCCATTTTTCTTTTGTTATCAATGACAACTGCATCGCTTTCTTTTACAAAAGTGAACTGAACCGGACGACAATAAAAAGTTGAGCATGGTTTCGGGTTTGTCCATATAGTATTATCTCCATCTGTAAGTTTCAGTGGCACCAAGGAGGTCATAAAAATGCTTGAATCATCATGCTCGCCGTCCATTTTCTGCTTGTATCGGCTTTGATTGGAAGCACCATCAAATCCCCACTTCGATATCAGCTTTAACTGCTTATTTTCCACATTATCAGAAAGACTTTGAAGAATCCGCTTCACCGTGATGTCAAGTAAAGCTTGAAGTGTAATTCTAGCTGTTGAATCAGTAACTGACACTGATAGATTAGAAGGCTAGCATGCAAGCTTAGTTTGTTGCAGTTTATAGTAGGATGGGTAAATATCCTTATCACCTTCCCGAATGGCAGTCTCTCGCAACGAAATATATTGCCACTTTGAAAGCTTAAGTGAAAGAAGTAATCCAAGTGCTTTCTCTGGTGTAAATATTACTGTTTTCACTGGTTTCTTAATGCTTTCATTGATTTTAACGGCAGCTTCTGGATTTTTGATCATATATTCGATTACAGATGCGATATCTTCATACCCTTCTTGTTTTAAACGCGCTGCAGCTGCATATGCCACTGATATTCAACTATTTGGTATTGTTGGAAATCTTACAAGATACTACACACTTCTGTCTAGTCCTTCAGGTCTATAGAGGTCATGCTATTTTATGTTAAGAGTTTTTAAAGCTCTGAAATCTTCAACTTAAACACTAAAAGGAACGTTTCATATGTAAAAATAAATGAAAATATTTTGACGATTTTTAAAAAAAAAACGGCACTCACAACCATTATGTAACTTATGTCAAAAAATCACAAATAATTAGTACTATAACCCCCTATAAGGATATTACGGTTATCCCTGCCGTTTTAGAGATATTTCGATTTTTCATATTAGCTCCATACAAAATTTTCGTAAAAAAATTATAATTCCTTCGTTTTTGTGCAGAATCAATTCTGGTGTCATTTTTGTATATTGTTATAACTAATAGAAGTGATATCCGGCATAAAAACTGGCACTTGCAAAATAAAATGCCTAAGTCTATGAAAGCCGATTTTCGGCCCACCGTGTGACGTCGCACTCAGCGCCGAGTGATGAGGGCATAACCCAAAAAATCGATTTTTTTGGTATGAACTTTAAAATTCGACTATTTAAATTCATTGTATACTTGTAAGAATATGAGTTAAAGATAGATACATAAATCCAATTATTGCATGTTCTGTTATTGAAATATAAGTTGAAAACATAAGGAATTTTGGAAAATAAATATACACCAAGAAAATTATTTTTGAAATCCATAAACAATAGCAATTACATATTTCATTGTTTGAATGTGTATTTTTGAAACTTAAAAAAATACCACAATTATTCTTCAAATTTACGTATTTCTTACTTATTTCCGTTGGGATAAGTGATTGGTATTATGAAACTCGAACGATGCAGTATTAGCGACAGTTTTGAATGACGAGCGATCTCAAAATTAAGTTTTGTGGACTTTTTGGTACAAGTCGGGTCAATGACTTTTAATTCTTTCTTATTTGGCTCAGACTATAGTACTTAAAATCTACTTGTGCTTATGACCGTTATATTTTATTTGCTTTAAGGCAGGGGTTCCCAAACTTTTTCAGTTCGTGGCGCACATACAAGTTTAGAATTTTTTTGAGACGCCTTAGCTAGTTGACACCAGGTGAATAATAAAACAAGAATATCTGGTTCTGAACTCCATGACAAAAAGCGAGTATCTTTTCAGCTATATCGACGTCCGATGCGCTTGTCAATGTCCGATGCGCCTGTCAACGTCAGATTCGTCTGTCTACTGCGGTAGCTGAGTGGTCGAAAGCATCCTGCTACCAACAAACTTGGCAAGCGTAGTTTAACCTTCAAGATTCGTACCAAGTTACTATTGTTATCACTATAGGTCCTATTTATTATAATATTTTCCGCTTAGTTTCTGGTATTAAGGCTCATAACAAACTTATCATTATTTTTACTTGTTATTTTTGTGTTACATAGTTATGATTTAGATTTCCTGTTTTTGTAATTAGACACGTGCCTGTTATTTTATAATTGGGTAATTTAAGTAATAAAAACAGGAGATAAGTGTACACGAGTATGTTAGGCATTACTATTAACCGCATTTTGTGATATAATAATCTATTTCCTGTTCCCAATAAACTTATAAGCTAATTAAAGTTTGAACAAACAACGTTATCCAAGTACTTATTATTCGTTATGCATACCCACTTATCACTTATATTTCTTAATATTTTTCATAAACGTGGCTTAATTATTACAGCTACGTGGGTCGAAATCCAAAGTTAAGCTGGTAAATAGTCCGATTAAAGAATGCATTTTAAGGCATGTCACTTAAGTCATGTATAATACATAGATACGGAAAGCCACGACTTCTTTTATGAGTGTCTACGTGAATTCTAACCAAAAAGCTAAGCAGTTGTGCCTATAAATACTTAGTTTTATATCTAGGTATGTTATGACTGATGGAACATCAGTTTAGTACTTTGACTAGAACCATTTCTCTTCTAGATACTTGAAGGACTATAGCAGCTCCTCAGCATTAATTACTCATTGGACGAAAGACAGATCTGGCATAGACATATTACGGTCTTATTTTGGCCTTCATTTGTACCATATTAGTGGTTTGTTATACGTGTACATTTGCCACAAAGAAAATTCACTTCGAAAAAAAATTTGTGTGAACTAGCCCCAATTTTATTTATTAATTTTGCTGTGTTACTGGCCACATTGCATGGATCGCACGGATAGTACAAAAATTAAATAATAACTAATATACAGTTAAAGAAAACAAGAACTCAAATTGACATTGTGATATCTGAACAGAAAGTACTATTAGAACAGGATCATGGAGAAAGTCTCAGTGCCCTCAGTGCCTTCAGTACTTTAAAACGTGACCCTTTTGGTGAATGCAATTAATATTTGTACTAGGCTTGCATACATTCAAGGTGGTATTTATTACAACAGCTTTCTTTATAAACAAGTCTGCAATTATTAGCGATATTATAAAATAAGAGAGGTCTACGTCTACGATGTCTTGGTTCACATCTAATATTTCACATACACTTACACCAATACCCAGATCCGGAACAACTACTTGCAGATCATTAAAAAAAAATTGTTTTGTTCGGGAATCGAACCCGCGACATACTGCGCAGCAGTCAATCGCTCAGCCACGCGTGTCTGTCTGCCTCCATTAGAAAATCGTGAGTATGTGTAATCAATCGTTTACTAACAAGTCTAGGGCCTGGTTTTTTCTATTGCTAGAATACAGGCCTTCTCTCAGAGGGAGTGGACTAAAATTTACCACGCGCACCCAAATGTGTTCGATATTCTAGAACATGCAACAAGAAATTCGAACACTTTGTTTTGCTTATAAAGTTTTATACAATATTCGTAGAGAGGGATAAATAAAAAAAATTGTTAACAAATTTCAAAAATGTTATTCGTTTTTATATTAGAGTTGACAAACATTTTTTTATGATAAGAAAATGAATTTTATTTAAAACAAATTTCAACATTTTCGACGCTAAACTTTTGATTTGCATTGCGAATGTCTCCGATCCACAAATCACCTATTGGAATCCTGTAAACACTGGAGCTATGGAATTCTATAATAGTACTCTGCCATTCAGTACTTCCTTTCTGAAATGTTAAAATATTTCAAAATTAGTGCTTTCTAAGAAAACTTGTGGAATTATAAAAAAAAACAGGGTATTTATCGTGTTTATTATTTGTTTACAAAACAGAATAATAAAAATAGGGTAGAACTGGGTAATATGGTTTAATCTATATATATAAAAATGAAACCCGTTTTCCGTTGCCACGACATAACATGAAATCGGCAATTTTTTTTTTGTGTTTGTAACCATCGGGACCGGGTCTTCCACCCGTGCGAAGCCGGGACGGGCCGCTAGTAGTTGATAAAACGCCCCGTCAATCTAGCACTCAACCTGCTCATCATAATGAACTACATGCGAGAGTAACCGCTGTTGGCATACAACGCGGTACTCAGCCTCAGCTATGTTGGCAGGGTGTTTTGTCAACTAGGGCGTATTTCCAAGATCCTTCCTAGTAAATGCCCCGTTTTAACTCCTTATGTAATCACATGTCAAAATTGATAGACACTTTATCGGACTCCAAATTCAAATCCAAGAAATTCATATGAGAAGTTTCAAATCTATCTAGGTTTTGGAAATTTTTACTATTGTGCAAGCAATTACTACGTACCAAACCGAAGATTTTTTTTTTAAATGTCAATGTCTCATAAAGCTACACGTCATTTAGACAGAAATATGGTTTGATTTAAGGGGGAGGCCTATGTTCAGCAGTGGACGTCTTCCGGCTGATGATGATGATGATGATAATGGTTTGAACAAAAAAAAGAAAAAAGTACTTCTTCTCTTTATCGACATCTTACCTTGCATCCATCAGTAGCCACCGGTACGGTATAGTGACTAGGGGATATATTTGTTGCCTGCGGTCCAATAACTGCGTCATACCAACTCAACAGTTTCACTGATGATTTCAAACTGTCCTTGTCATAGGGAACAGAGTCCAAGCAGTTATATTTCAGCGTTTGACGAACGGATACCGAACCGGATTGCAGCCACATTATCTGTTGTGTTGTCAACTGTAAAATACAAAAAGATTAATCAACTTTTCTAAAGATATTCGTACTACAAAAACAACTGCATTTCTGCACTGTTTGGCGTTTTAATACTAGAGTGAAAAAGATGGGACATTCGTCAAGCAAAACTCTCAATAATGTTTTCTTTTTTAATACCAGAAAAATGACAAACAAGCTTATGGCTCGCCCGAAGGAAAGCCGTCACCGTAGTCTATGAGCTCCTGCCATGACTTTTATTAGGCGACATAAAAAGCTGGGTACTCACTTAGCATTGTTGCATGTAGTATCAGATACGGTATCAAGTGAGTACGTAGGCACGAGCCCGCTTCGAATACCTCGCAGTAAGTTAGCAGTGATACCGCCACTCGGCGGGTCATACAAACACAAAGGCGGCTCGTAGTGTGCTCGGACTCTCACCAACCAAAATCATTACAAATACTAACACTACGGTATTACAACTTACATTGTAAATTTTCTTCAAATGAACTCCTGTCTCGGAAAGCCAGAATCCATCTTTGCCGGTTATATGACTGCGTTTAGGAGTTTTTCCACCCCTTAGACAAGTTTCACGGGTATCCATATTGCAGTACAGTTGCAGTGGCTGGTTTTTAGGTCCTAAGTAATAGGTGCCTGCAAGAATTAACATGTCTTTGAGTAACTATCTCACACGATTGTTCTTTATCATTATCGTCATCTTCATCATCAGCCGGAAGACGTCCACTGCTGAACATAGGCATCGTTCTATTTGGCTGAAATAAATAGTAACTTGAAAATTCATTTTCCATTTTCTTAAAACTGTCACTCGTTTCTTCAACGTCATCGTAGATGTCCATTGAACAAGTAATAAATTGATATAGAATGTACAAGATAGCTTTCATACCACTTTCAACACCTGCCGGTGCATTTTTACAAAGAACTTGTCCTGGTGAATCTTTCTTCCCAAATTCATTTGCTTCCGTTGGTGCAGAATCTGGAGAAATATAAAATTATTTTATAAAGAGCACAGGGATATGATAATTTTCAGGAAATCTTACGAGATTATCACGGTATTAGGCGGCAAAAAGCATGAACAGGTTGGGTTTTTCGAGTTACTAAAAGTCAGACATTTCCCTCCAATCCATCCAGAAGGGAAGAGTCATCAATTAATGAGGTAGCTTCATACTTTGTTTTTTTTTTAATATTGGGGCAATCGAATTGGAAACATCAACCAAGAATACCAGCTGTCCCAAAAGTGAGTACCTACCTATTAATACTTACTTAAAGGAGTAATGCAGACTGATTTTCCTGGAAGACCAGGAGGACCCATAGGTCCTGGCATACCAGGCCATCCCGGATGTCCCTAGAGAGTACACATTAATTTAGTAGTTAATTAAAATTTTAATAACATCATAAAAAAAATCTTTACAATTATTTCAAGGTACATGTGGATCCAAATAAGCACTGATGAACTTAACATCAAAACTTGGTTACATACTGCAGGCTACCTATGAGCTTAGCTGCTATACAGAAGGTTGGAGTGAAACACGACCTCGGTAGTTGGAAAAGCATTTATTAATCATCGGGAAGAAAGCTTCAAAAGGTCGTTAGGGATAAAATTAGGGAGATCGGGAATCGCACCACATAAAACCCACCCCTGAGATCACCGGCATATGGAGAGAACTGAGATCCCTAAATTGACTAACTCCTGAGCCCTCTATCCAACCAGGCTAGCCTACCATGACGTCTTAAATCTTGAATAGTTCCGCTTAGGAAACAAGATGTCGCTAGACGACTTGTATCAGCTCTGACTTATTCCCGCAGCCTAAATTGGATCGCGTTAACAGCTCGTGGTAAGGCTCCGGTTATAAGGCCCTTAAGTCGTGATATACACAGCAGCACTTGACTTCTGTGTATTCTAGTCAGTACTAGTCCCTCCCGCTCTACCCTGGGTGGGAGAACTCATTTGATGATTTTATCACAATAAACAAAAAGTCTAAAGGCGCTCCCTCACCCTCACCGGGAGCATTCGCGTGTAATGTAATATTATAACGTAGATTTGACTTTGAGAATTTTATTACAACACCACCTCCCTGGGGACGACGAGCATTCGCGTACATTTAATATGGATTTGATACAAGATGCGCATTGTAATGTTCAATTGTCTTCACTCACTGATGAAATGTTTGAATCTGTAACGTTACATTACAGGTGAATGCTCATAGTGATCCCAGCGCTTTTGACAATGCATTCAATTCAGTTATTTCTAAATTACGGATTAGTAGTTGCTATTTAAGAAAACAAAAACTTACAGCAAGTCCTCGCTGTCCTTTTCTACCTGGAAGTCCTGGATACCCGGGTGGTCCCTAAAAATAAATTAGATGGTGTTTATAAAAAAATACATATAAAAATTCAAAAACGATATAAAAAAATAACTTACAGGAAGTCCAGGGTCACCTTTTTGCCCTTTCTAAAACAAAATAAAAAGAGAAAATATTAATGAAATAGTCATTTTTAATAATTATATTCACCATTTAAAAAAAAGTAAGGCCTTGAAAGACTTTGTATGTTTGATTCCATACGATATTATTATGTTACACGAAATACAAAAATCAATACTATTCTGTCAGATTCAACAGTAAGTATACACAACAGGTAATATTGATAATGTTTTATACTTACATTTATAATTTCTGAAGCTGTAACAAAAGGAAAAGGTTCATTAGTCATACCAGATTTAAGAGTAGGCTTTTTTAGAGCATTGTAACAGTTTTACAATAAAAAAGGTTCTTTTATAAAAATACCTTATGTTGTTCAAATAAGTTTACCGTAGGTAAAAATGATTATTACAACCCAACAAATGACGGCACGTTTGGCGCAGTGGCTGAGCAATTGGACTGCGCAGCGCTGTGTGTCGCGGGTCCGATCCCCGCACGGAACAAATATTTGTATGAACTGCAAGAACCTAGTTGTTCCGGGTGTGGATGTTTGTGTATATGAATTTCTATGTTTGTAAACGCACCCACGATACAGGAGAAATTCATAGTGTGGGGCGACGTTTTGTAAAGAAAAATAAAAATTATAATAATAATTATTGTGATATTAAAAGTAAGACATACCTGAAACACCTTGAAGTTCTAGAATAATGCCAATGAATAAAATGCAAGGCAATACTTTGACGTCCATTTTTTCAGTCGTCTACAGGCAGACTGAAATACGGAAGAAATAACCTTATTAATTTGTGGGATAAGTACAGTTTTCCTTGTTATATACAGGATGAATTATTTATTGTGGTAGGTACACCGGATTTATAGAACCTAATGCGAGCGTTAAACTGGTATCTTAACTTTCTCAAGCGGTTTCTAGCTGCATGTAATAATATAATTATTCGTCATAATTCGACAGATGCGTGACGGCATTTAGTATCATACGAACATTTTCTTAATTTTTCTCGGAAACAGTGGGTACGTACTATTTTTCTTGATGAAAATACGTCTCATAATATTTTCGGCTTAAAAAATAACTAACAAACTTACTTTGAAATATATTATCAGTTACAAAATTATACTCAGTTCAAGAAAGACGAAGAAGAAGACTGAGCCTAGGGTTGAAAATTCTACATTTTTATTTACGTACTAGCTTCCCCTTTTAAAGTACGATTATTAATTGTTTTAATCAATAAAACGACAGTAAACTGGTTCACTAGAGAAATGTACTAAATTTCATTGTATCAGTGACAGTTGCACTTGTCATTTTACTGACTGGAAATAATAATCGTACTTTAGTTTTATGCAACATTAAGTGAGTATTTGTTTTTCTACGCTTTCACGCCTAAAGCACTGAACTTAAGATACCGCAAACCATTTTGGAGAAGAATGTGGGTATGAGTAGGAGAGAACAAAGACGAGGGAAAAGCTAGTAATGTTATAAAATCGGTATGATGGAAAAACAACAAAATTAGTCCTAGAAACAAATCTAGCATCTCAATGGGTGGGTACCCACATTGGGCCCGCGTGGTGGATTACTGGTCACTCGCACAAAGGAGGCCTTTGTTCCAGTAGTGGGAATCTTTTATGCTATTATGTATGCATGTATTTATAAAAAGTAATTCTAATTGAATACTACAAACCAGGCTCTCTTTTTTCCTTCTAGCTCACAGCAACGATAACATAGTTGTTTAATTCTCGTGTCAGCGCCATCTGTTGGTACGTAGAGCAACTATTTTATCTTCAGCTTGTTTCGTCTGAAAACCGGTTTTATCAAAGCTACTCACGTTTGTAAACTGAATTGCTAGAGGGTTCCGTTTTCTGACGAAAGCTCGCGCTAAGTTAAAAAGGATAAGAAAACACTAACGTTTGCTAGGAGCGTGGTGTTAAAAAACTGAGAATGCAGTACTGGGATTAAAGGTAGCCTATGTAATATTTTATGTTATAATATATCCTTCATCATCAGCCTATAACGTTCCCACTGCTGGGACACAGGCCTCCTCTCTTGTGAGAGGGAGTGGGCCACAATCCACCACGCGGGCCCAGTGCGGATTGGCAGATGTCACATGTCTTCGTATTTGATGGTTCTAGGACATGCCGGTTTCCTCACGATGTTTTCCTTCACCGTTTTGAGAGCAGTGGTGATGAAATAAATTACACAAAGTAATGCGCCAAGCTGGGTTCGAACCCACGACCTACAACTCGTAAGTCGGGACCGATACCACTGGGCCACCACTGCTCCTGTCCTTAATTCCATCTAATTAAAACAAACTGAATAAGGCGAAGTAAATAATTGTAATAAAATTTCCGAAGTTATTACTGTCTATCAGTTTTACTTACCTAATATGAGGTATTAAACTAAATACTTGATTTTTTTTTTGTATCCTGGGTGCACATAGAAACATCATGAAACTCGCATACATGAACAAACGCCATATATTTAGGAACCTATTTAAAAAAATAGAATAATTAACAATAATGATATTCATTTTTTGTTTTCTACATTCCGATGTTAGTTTGTACTGTTATTCTGGATTTGTTATTAAAAATGATAAAATGCAAAATTTTTAAAAGACGAGATTAACTTAACTGAAGAAATGATTCAAACTCTGCACTTGTAATAAACTCCGTTAATTTTTAAACCAACAATCAAATTGAGAAAAGCTTGCTATTACAAATTCTATTAAAAAGTTAAATCTCGGTGTGGGGGAGTTATCGGAGTTATAAGTTTTCGTATGCCTGTTTTTGCTTTTTGCAGGCCTGTTTTTTTTAACTTAAAAAAAACAGGCCATGAAACTGAAACTAATCTCAGTTGTGCAATTTCTAATATTTGAATAGACTACAAACTTTAATTTAAAAACGCCTTAAAATAACCCTATGTTCAATTTTTGCAAACGATACAAAATGTAAAAAGCTGTTAAACTACGGGCACGCTGCAATCGCGGCAGAAAGACTCCTCTTTGAGGAATGGCTGGATAGGTGTCAATGCATCCGGACACGGAAAGTACCTGTATCAGATAAAGACGGAAGAAACGCCCGGGTGTCACCACAGTGAGGATCACCCGGAGGACACGGTAGAACATAAGGTGTGCAAGACTGCCCCATCAGTTGGGCAGAGCACTACCGTGTCCTCACGTCGGAGAAAGGCCCATGCTGCGGGGTGAGACGGAATGGGTAGCGGTTGTTTCCTTCTGCAGAGCAGTCATGGGTTGCAGGACTCATTTGACGATTTTACCACGCTAAAAGAAAAAAGCTGTATAATTAGAAACTGACATAATTATCAACTCTATAATTATTATTAGCATTTTTACCTCTGTATTATTTGTAAATGTTGACAACTGTATTTCTCTAATTTGATTAAATAATAGTGTAAAATAATAGTGATGTTGCATTTCAAATAAACAGCTTCCACACATTTCTCTCTATAATCACGTAACTGTACCAACTACGTACACGTGTACTAAATGGACGCATACAAATTCAAATTCACGGAATATTGTTACGAAATGGACCAAGAACCGCTAGGGAAGTACTAGAATTACTAGAGCGTTAGAACGCACACATCCGCCGAGGGTAACTGCAAGCGCAATTCGCAATATTACGGGAATTCCTGCCGAGGGAATCAAGTTACTTAGCAAAGTCCATTCTGAGCAATTGATCCTAACTTAGTCCAAGTTTTCCTGATCATTCGTTTTTAAGACCTGCGTTACGGGATGTTACCATCTTTAAATGCTATTAGCAGGTTGATATCGTCCTTCTGCCCTCACTTAGCTGATCAAATGAAAATGCATTGTAATTTGGTTAGTGCTCTTTTGTAACTTGCTTAAGTAGATTAAAATCCCTGTTTATATTGTTATTACCGCGGTATATTGTTATTTCATAATAGTCTTTGCTTTTTCCCATTGATGGTCGACTTGGTGAAATCGGATACAGCTGAATAGCAGTATTTACATGAAACGTCTGCCTGTCTGTAATTTAGACCTATCAGTACCCCTAGCACGAGTTTTCACTCTTTTACTTTACAGCATCTTTCCAGTATTTACAGCGTTTCTTGAAAAATGGAACAGCGCCTCTGGTGTGCGAAGAATGAACTATTTTTTCCCTTGAAAATTGTCAAAGTTACAGTTTACTTTACGTCTTAAATACTGAAAACTCGTGCTGAGGGTACAGTACTGAGTAATACGGAGACTGGCTGTCAGATCTTTGAGCCACTGACTACCTGTAGTAACCGTCGAAGATCTACGAATAAAAGCTGTACTGTCAGTTTTTGTTGTTTTCAAATATATAGAAAGGATTTTGACGAGATTTTAAAGTAAATAATAATTTTACAAACAAGCAAATAACTTCTTCTTTTTTTCATTCGATAAACAGTTAAAAGAAATATGAAAATCCAAGTTTCTACAGCATGATAACATTCAGGAATTACCTACTTTAAGTACCGTTTAGTTTTGCTTGAAATAGGCAACTTTGATACCTACTCTGTACATAGCTACAATATTGGAAACTAAATTGAAAATTCGAGTCGATTCCCAAAATGGTAATGACTATTCAATCATCAAATTATTGGTTTGTGACAACCTTGAGCACCACGATACAAGTTTTGCAAGACTTTCCCAAAGTAGGGTTATAGAGTTATATTTTAACTCTAAAGCTAATCTTACTTCTACTCTCTCTCTTTACTTTTGGGGTTGGCTACCAAAGTTTGCATAAAAAAATATGTATTTTGCGATAGACACTTTTCTTTGCTATTCTTTATGAGTAGATGGAGTAACCGACATCGCGTAAAACCGTGACCAAAAACTTGTATATCATTTTATTTGTCTATGTCCATACCATTTTGAAAATACATACACAGACTCGAATTATAAAGAAATTACTACGCACGAAGCGATTTTTAATTTTTAACAGAACGAAGCCCTTTGCAACTTGCTGCGACTAAACAAAAATAAAAAATTAATTTTGGAATCAAATTGCATGATGGCCTCTTTATTATTTTGTTTGTAAGTTAACAGAACAAAAATTACAAAGGTGAGATCACGTTATAAATATTTATGCGGATGGAGTTGTAGAAAATCCTTTGTACCCTACACGATGCTGGAAATAGGACATATGAATACGAAATTATGTCAACTGGCATTACTGAAACATGGGTGAACGTTACAGGCGTATGTCAGTTTCTACGTTCAAGCGTCAAAATTTCGAATGATACCATTTGTTAGTCAGCTTATTTTTTTATTTTATTTAATAGAATAAATTTTGTAAACGACTCTCTTATGCACTCGGCGTTGCTAGCGCAATGTTCGATATTTATCCCACGGGACCGCTAGATACTTAGATAAAAAGCATGTTTATTGTTAATTCAGGTTATATACTATCTCTGTGCCAAAATTTGTCCAAATCCGTTTAATAGGTTTTGTGTGACAGAGTATCAAACATCGGTCCATTCAGACGTCCAATTTTTCGCATTTCTTTTATAGTTAGATGATAATAGTTAGCTAAATTGATTTCTTTATAGGTGCATCCAAAAATAATTTGACTCTTGTAACACTGGCTTCGACTAGCTCAGTAGTCAGGGTTACAACACACAGTGTATCTTTGTATTTTAAAGCCAATAAAATCTTTTTATTTCTTTATTTTATTTTTAATAAATTCAACAAATTTTCTCATAACTTTGAAAGTACCTTATCTATCCACGCAACGAAAACCAAAATATCTATTCATTATAATCTTTCAACGTCAGTAAATACTCCATTTTACCGCTCCGTAAAACTTAATCCCTAATAGACCCTCGGCCAGTAGCCCGTCGTTACTCACAGTTCATTTAAGGGGAACGTTAAAAACAAGTCTAGGAAACACTTTATCTGGGACGCCAGAAAGCATTAAGTGCACTTCTTTTATGACTTGAAACTTCAAGTCTGGTTTAGATACCGTATATTTCTTTCAAGAGCTGAACGACAAACATAACTGTGGATGTACACACGGCTACACATCAAGCTATACAAAACCAGTATTAGCTGATCGTTTATTGTGTGTAAAAATCGTACAAAGCGAGACCAAGACAAACTGGTTTTGTATAACTTGATGTGTAGCCGTGTGTACCGGAAGGATGTGTCATGCATGTGGAGGGAGACCAAGAGAAAGAGAGAGAGATGGAATGAAGGGCAGTCACTATTAAGACTTTGTGGAAATGTCAGCGTCGTTGTCAGCAGTTAGGTTTGAAGTTTATTGTTCGATTGCATTATTATTGTTTAAAGCGTGAATAGTTCTGCTCAGGGAACGAGATGAGAGCGCTAGACGACTTGTATGGCTCTGTTTCTTTCCCACAGCCTAAAAACTCACACTTTAAGACGTCGTGGTAGGCCACCCTGATCAATTTTTAACCGACTTCAAAAAGTATCGTTGCTTTCTATGTATGTACACCGATTACTCCGTTGTTCAGCGTCCATTTTGTGTTATTTGAGCGATCAAAATATACTTGCTATTTGGTCCAAAATCATTCACTTTGGTTGAATAGTTTTAATTCTACGAAAATTTTGCACTATTGAACAAACAACCCTAAATAAGCCTAAAGTAAGCTGAAAGCTTTTTGTAAAAAGTCTGTGATGATGAAAAACTTATAAAAATAGAAATAACAGTTTGAGGAATAAGTTTTAAATATTTAAAAATCACAAACAACAACAAAGCAATCATAACAACACTTAAGGGTAAACAAAATCCTCTAAATTTATCATAAAAATACCAGTTTATAACAAACAGGACCATGTATTTTGATAAACGCAAAGCAATGAAAGACAAACATTGTTAATTAATGTACGGCGGTCTTAATCCATTCGTACCGACGATACCATTTTCTCCGGATCGCCAGGCGAGAAAATACGAACACAAAGATCTTAAGATGGTTGCCACTTAAGGAAATTGCCCGTAATAAGACGATCGGCAAAAAAGAAATTTGCTGTTAGCGAGACAACGAGAATGATGGCCGTCGATGCAGACCTGTTTCGTTTTTTAGAATAAAAAAATTGTGTCGGGGTTTTTCTTTAATTTATTTTTTATTTTATACCTTTTATAGGTACATACTTATACCATTTTATGTTGCTAAGAGTACTTCCGATTAAGTCATCAATATTCCCTTTCAGTACGCTTTCATTTTTTGATACCCAACTCGAGTATATTTGCAGACCCTCTGTTACCTTTCCCCACTTTCACCACCACAACTTCTAAACGGCTCAACCGATTTTCATCAAACATGTCTAAGAACACTTGCAGGTAAGTCAGCTTTCATACAAATAAAAACTAAATTGAAATCGCTTCATCCGTTCAGGCTCTATGATGCCACAGACAGACAGAGACACGTCAAACTTATAACACCCCTCTTTTTCCGTCGAGGGTTAAAAAAGAAATGGAACTACAGTGAGATTTGTTGAAAATAAATTGAAGGTTGAAAATTGTATTGAGAAACTTGCCTTTTTTAAGTTTTAAAATCATCCAATGAGTCCTCCCATTCCGGGCAGGACGGGAGGGACTGTCAGACTTGTACTGACTAAAATCCACGGTGTCATTGGCCACGATTGGTAGATGTCCCATATCTTCGAATTTTTGGTTCTAGGACATGCAGGTTTCCTCACGATATTTTCCTTCACCGTTTTGAGAGCAGTGATGACGAAATAAATTACACAAAGTAATGCGCCTGACGGGGTTCGAACCTACAACTAGTAAGTCGCGACCGATACCACTGGGCCACCACTGCTCCGCTGTTGTGAAACTTATCTAGGTTCAATTATTGGTGGACTATTTATCGATAGTTTACTATCATTTACGATGTTTGTTCCTGACTAAGACTTCCACTACTGAACAAAGGCCTCCCAAATGTTAGTGGTCGCTACTCGAGAAGATTTCTTTCCTCTCATTTAACAGTTATACGAGTGATTGTGGCCTACTCATTGATTCAACTTGCAATCAAGTAATGCTCAGAATATCCATCGTTTCAAAAATTGACATTAATAATTTCTCCTGAATCGTGTGTGCGTTTATAAATATTAAAACTCATAACAAAAACCCAGACCCGTAAAAACTACTTGTAGAATCTATGTACGAATATTTGTTCGCTCAACACAGCAAAAACCATGTCTTCGTGAAGCTAATAAAATATTTGTAACTAGCTGCTGCCAGCGGTTTCACCCGCTACAACTCGAAAATTACCCCACGGGAACATAAAATCGGGATAAAAACTATCCTATGTGTTAATCCAGGTTATTAACTATCCGTGTACCAAATTTCATCTAAATCCATTCAGTAGTTTTTGCGTGGAAGAGTAACAAACATCCATAGTTATTAGTAGGAGTAGGAGTATTAGTAGGATAGGATTCTACAGCTAATCCTCTCGGGTTCAATGGACGAGAAAAAAATAAATTGTACATGACTGTTATCGGAACATAAATACTATATTGCGACTAAATACTTGCGATTAATCGCAGAATCAATTGATCGATGACGCCGACCGTGAACTCGGTTATGACATAGTTTACTTATACAACTAATTTGGCTCAGAAAGCTATGACTGATCGCTGTACTCAATATCGCAAAAATGCCTGGTTCTAGAGATACAATGTAAGCTATTTGTTCATAACCTTTGGCCGTTTAGATATAAGTATTATACGAGTACTTGTGAGACGATTCAAAAGTTTTTTTTTTCTTTATAAATGCTAGAACGACCCAAATTCTTTTAACTTTTCGTGTATATTTTATTGCTGAAGATTTTATTCGGTTCTACGTGCTAATCTCAGGTACGTCTGATTCTAATTTAAAAAACATTTTTGTGTTGGGTAGGTATATAACACACGTAAAATTAAAAGAAAAACAAAATTGACCCTGTTTTACATACAAAACAAACATGGAACTAGTACATTTTACAAGTCCTACAAATATTATTTGTTCTGTACGGGAATCGGCTTGCAACTGATAAACGTATGTCGGTAACTGGAATCCCAACCCTACGCATCGTGGTAGATCCTTAGTGGAGCAAGCAGAGACAAGTCAGGGTGACGTATGTTAGCGCGGTGTGATTGACATGACCGGCAAATTCAAGTTCCAAGATGATAATTATATTTTATTGAATAAATGGTGGATTCAGTAATGGTGCAGTTTTCCATGTAACACAACATACGCAAGAAATGTAATCGATCAACTACTGCGACAACCATACCATTGAAAAGTTTGAGCTCTCCAATTACTAAGCAGTTAAACTGTACCCTTAGCACGAGTTTTCAGTATTTGAGACGTAAAGTAAACTGGAACTTTGACGACTTCAAATTGACAATTTTCAAGGAAAAACTTGGTTCCTTCTTCGCACACCAGACGCGCTGTTCCATATTTTCATACGAAGAACGCTGTAAATTCTGAAAAACTCTGTAAAGTAAAATAGTGTAAACTCGTGCTAGGGGTACTGGGCAGAAAAATTAAACAAATATAGATAAAGTAATAAAAGTACGAACATCAAAGTATATTACTACGAAAAACGTACGAGATAAAAAGTAACGGGGAGCCACGGTCGAGAACCTCCAGTAACAGTTTTCAACAGATACAAAAAATTAAATTTTATACTTGAGTAGAATAATTTGAATGTTAACTGGCAAAGATAAACATACAATCTACGGCGGGGTTATAATAACTGTGTAGTATTTATGCAAACATTATTCAAAAAGTCTACCTATACTTGACCACAGGGCTTGTAAAAGGGGCTGAAAGGTCGTAGATATGCAAAATAAAATAAACAATAACCACGATACAATCTGCGAGTTTTAATTTATGTGTTTACTCGTTTTGTATTAATATTTGAATTTTTTAAATTTAATGTATTCGACGGCAAAATACAAGCCAATGTTGCTTTTTGGCTCAGTCGCAAAATGCTCCTTTCGCAAAATGTCAAAAGGGATTAAAAAAAATGTTGACAGACAAGGCAAGTTATAGAAAACAAATAAACTTTACTACTAATGTGAATGCGCCATTGTACACTATGCATCCTCCCATTTTACTATATTTTGCGAAAGGGGCATTTTGCCACTGTTCCAGTAGACTGCAAAATGGTAATATATTACCATTTGACGTTTACCCGTAGCTTGCAAACATGGTAATATAATACCATTGCGAAGTTCGCGCGCATCCGCGCGAACCACCGGTCACTTTTTGTTTATTTCTGTCTAACACACGGTCTTTTGAGCATATTTCTCTGTTTTAGTCGATTCTGTATTAGTAACCGCATCCAGTAAAACCGAAACACGGACCAGAAACATTCAATAAAAAAATAAAAAAAATGTCAAAGTCAGTCTGTGGTTACGCGCACCTACGTCAGCTAATGGCGGCCGGGTGGCTGCCGGTTTTAATTGTTTATTACGTTGTGGGTGAGTGTTATTGAGTGGATTAGTGATTTAATGGTGAAATAAGTTTATATTTAATGTGTGTGCAAGTGAATTTTAACCTGAGGGTAAGTTTAATTCGTTTTCTGTGCGGTTTTCGTAACGCTTGTAACAACGCTTGAACTCATATAAACCTTGTTAAAAGTTATAGTAGTAGACCTTGTTAAAAGTTATACTGAACAAAAAAAGAACGGACCATAAGGCGTACGAATAGAGTTTTAACTGTTATTATCAATTACTTTTTGCTGGGAGTTGCATGTCTATCTCCTGACTAATGTCGCTACGGAAAAGAAAGGACTTAGAACCCGAATAATGAAAAGACTGAGAATGTCCTTCCTTAGGTGATTAACCCTAGAAGCCTAATCTATTTCGGAAGTACACAAAGCCTTAACATACGTCTCAGAGGCGTACACAAGTTATTCAATTTTTTATGTAAAAATAGCATAAAAAACATAAAAAAATTGAACAACTTGTGTGCAGTAATTGTAGCAGTAATTTTTTTGTTTGTAGTGGAAATTTAAATTTGGTATATAAGCTAAAATTTAAACAACACTAGTATGAATAACTACTATAATCACAGTTATTTATTACAAAAATAAAACCAGGTGAATAAATTGGAACAAAAAAATCAATTTCTTTTAAATCAACGGAAACATAATTATTTTTCATAGATTTTTTTTATTCTTTAACGCTAATTAGTTATTCTTAGAGCAAATATTAAAACTAATCAGATTTCAAAAGACTAGGTAAACTTTAAGAGCAGTCTACTCAAATATCAACCTTGTGATGGCCACACACGGATTCCTAACATGTTTATCAAACCAATTTGGACATTTTCCTTTTTTTTATAGTAACAAAACTTCAGAGGAAGCAGGTTCTTGTAAGAACGAAACATAATACTCAGTCACATAACTATTTTCATCTTCGCTTTGAACATCATCAATAATCTGGTCATCCTCAACTTATCCAGAATCCGGATCTTCCAAAGAAGGATCATCTTCCTCGTTTAGAATTGCTAAAATATTGTTTAATGGTCGAGGTGGTGACATATTTTAAATTATCTGAAACAACGCCGTAAATAGACATACAATATTTGAAAAACAAACAAAAGTAAAATCATATAAACCTTGTTAAAAGTTACGCAAAGCCTAAACATACGTCTCGCAGGCGTGCAATGCTTCGATAAATCAAAAATGTCGGGACTTACCTTAACGTTATGGGCACCGTATGCTAGCTCGCGGTGACCACTAAGTTGGCGAAAGAGTACGACGCGCTAGCTTCAACCGTTACAAAGAGACAAACGATATTCGGTTTTGTGTACGCCTCGCAGACGTAGATTAGGCTTCTAGGGTTAATACTCGCATTCGGCTTGCTTAAATGATCACCTATTAGAACTGAGATGAGAAAAAGGAGTGTTTAGTAAGAGTATTCTGTAGTTTTTATTCCACTAGTTTGTATTATTCAGAAGTTTGAAAGTATTGCTCATTTAAGATTGTGATACAGGCGTTAAACCTCAGCCTACGTATCCTAATCTGCATTTACCTGATTCAAGATGGACCTTCTTCTTCTATAACAAAGTTGATAATACACTGAAGAGTTTGACAGATTGTGGAAGGTTGAAGCACTGGCTTATATACTTGAGATAGATACATAACCAAAACCCTAACAACAAACAATTTGAATACGTCCTCCTTTCTCTAAATATTGCTTTAGAGAAATAACCAAAGCAAGACAATAGAAACGAGATTATCTCTATCACAAAGACGTTTGACATCATAAAAGGGGTTAAACTCTCCATTTTCCTCGTAACGACGTCACTTTCGAATTCTGACGTCACATGACGTCGGGGAAAGTCGGACAATGGAAATAAAATTGAACAATAAGACCCTTGTGAGGGTTAATAAAGAGATTAAGACACCTGTTGTTTGAGCAGTTATTTTGGTACGTGATACGACTGAATGGTGGCGGTAGGCAATTAAAGTTTGAAAAGCTCGGGTTACGGGAATGTGATCTTTATTAACGTATTTAGATGTGTGGTGTATTGTTTATTTTTTACGATCCTCTGCTGATGGGAGAGACTATAATTATTCTTATTACTCTATGCAATAAAGATAAAGAAGTCAAAACAATAATTTGTTTTTGTTTATTCTGGGTTTTGCTCAAGGCCTCGATTTAGCCCGATAGATAAGACGGAGCAAGCTCACCCAGAATCCCTGTGTTCCGATGGAAATACACAGTAAAAACTGTTTGGTGGTGGACTCCGACAGAATACTATTAGCTCCGTCAATATAAATAATAAATATTCCACAACTATCACACAACGCCATCTAGTCCCAAGCTAAGCAGAGCTTGTGTTATGGGTACTAGACAACTGATAAACATACTTATATATTTCTAAATACATACATAAAGATAAATAAATATTATAGAAAAAAAAAAATATGATCGCTCAGTGAAACGCACAACGTCTGGCAGTCATTATATGGATCAAAAATCAGACAACCTGTCTTACCAAGGGGTATTATCCAGTGCTAAGTGGGCTAAGCAGTTGCTCCATGTAAAATATCGATATTCAGCTGCTGGTTTTCTATAAAATCTTCAAAGTATAGACTAGATATTTTGCTAACTAAAATTAATAGCCAAAACTTACTAACTTCGTAATATCGAAGGTATCAAAACTTGTTACTCGATATTGCAAAATACGGTAAAAGTCGGTGGGGCTAGACGCACGTCAGATGCATCGTTAAAAGTTTCAAGTTTTCCCTTAGCCTGCAAGTTTTCACGGACGAAACGAGTCGGTTAACGTATAGTTGGACGAAATAAAATACCTACTTACGGCCGTAATGTTAAAGTTTTGTTTTATTGGAAAGCCACGATACAAATATAGTTCCCAGATATTATTTCAAAGAGCAGATTAAAGATTACTTTACCTGATTATATTATTAATATTGTGTGCATAATAGTGGTTTCCATTGACATTCTTTCTTAGAATTTAAAAATAAACAGGAGGTTTATGTTAATCTTTCATAGGTTTCAGATCTTATCCTTAATCTTACACTTGGCATGCGCTAACACTGTGCACTTGATGATTTATTGACGACATCAAGTTTGGGTAGTTGAACTTTAACCCACTTTTGATTAACCGATACGATAACATGATTATTCAACCTTTTTTTACACCCAATTTTTCGTAACGTTATTTCCCTTTCATGAGGTTTTTTCACTGTTGCATTTAGCTCTCAACGCTGAGCTAAAAATGAATTTGGGCGCTGATGGGGAAATTTATGTAGAAAAGGCTTTACACATCTCCCTTGAACGGAAGTAAAGGATGTTACTAGACGGGAATAAATCAGTTAAACAAAGCACTATATTTAGGTACATTATCCTCACAAAACAATCAAAACACGATTCAATTTATTATTAGCCCACTGCAAAGCAAAGGCCGTTTATAGCGTCGTCCAATGAATACTCCTACCCTTGAGAGACTGTCAGACTTAAACTGACCAAAATTCACTGTGATCCTCCAATAGCCATTCATGTTGCAGGGTTACCTGATGAGAAAAGCAAAAGCCCTGCATGGTTCTCATATAACTTGATCAATACAAAATTGTCTGGACTTTAAAAGAGACTGTGACCTCTGAGTTTGTTTTGGATGTTTTTTCTCAGAGTAGTCAGGTACGAAACACCGGTCTCATCTCGTGTAAAAATATTGTCTTTTGACGTGTAAAAGACTTTGCCAAAACCAATTGGCTAAATAAATATCATTTATCATTTACTTGCCCCCTGCAAATATTTGGTAGAAACAGAAAATTTTCAATTGCCACAAATCCTTTACCAATCTATTCGTTTTGTAAACCACGAAGATGCCTGGGATGGAATTCTTAAGTAAAAGTTTTGTAAAAGTTTATTTTACTCACGTAGCGAAAGAGAATGGGCAACATATGAGCACACGTTGGCAATGCGGTCACGGATACACCTGGAGGCGGTGCTAGAAAATATCCTTTGTGTTGGAAACATACGGCGTTGTAATTGGGTACGGGCACGCTGCCTGGTGTAAAAGAATCAATTAGATAAAATCGAACTACTCTACAGAAAGTTTTGCATGATCATACACCGAAAATAATTAATTTTGGACAGAGAAGTTTTGTTTTTATGACACAAATAATCATTGTATTGGTTCAAACTTTTTTAAAGAAATTACTGTTAATTTTTTGCCGCTCTGTTTCAGTGAAATAAATATTTTACTCTAACAAAACTAGACAAATGTTGTTGCAACTAAACGTTGGCATTGGAAATATTGACATTTGAAAAATGTTGAAATATTTTTTTTAAAAGTCATGAATTGTATTGTATCATCCAGTTCAATCGTCAAAACTAATAGTAGTTCGTTGTTTTTTAGGTTGGTTAATCGTTACTGATTGTGTGAATTTTAGTTTTTATTCCTGCACGTTATATCAAAGTTTTTAGGGTAGGTAGAATCACATTTCTCTAAAATATAAACAATTTTGAAGCCTCAAATGATGACCAGATATAATAGTAAAACTAATTAAGCCTTCACTTTTATTTATTACTCACAGATAGTGATCCTTTTTGTAAAATTATTTATTTGCGATTTATTTAAATAAGTTGGTAATTTTTACAATATTATTTTTTACTATCTTTAATTCATACGATTATCCGTAGAACTTCCTGCCCATTCCACTCCCAGTAATTTCTGTGGGTTATTATGCCATGTGAAAGTGAGACTTTAAATTTATTATTTTTTGGATGATACGGTGAAATAAAAGGTAAGGCTTTGCGTTTTACTTTGAATAAATTTAAAATCCACGCGTGTGCGTTCAAATTATAGACCCGTATGTCCAAACATCTCACCTTATTTTCACACTTGACAAAGCAACGCCTGATTCTATACACGTAATACAGTCTCGTTTATATTGACATTTTATACCCTAGTCCTGTGTATCTTTCTTTGTTGTACTTATTTTTATGGGGAAAAATTTATAACCCTTCTTTCTAATGGGGTTTTTATTCATCGTAAATTTCCGCAGATTTGTTTTACACCATGTTTCTTGCGTTCTTTTTATGTAACATTCGGTTGACTTTAATGACGGTTAAAGATTTACATATATAAGGACGTGGATAGCACGAAGATGGTTTTCATTCTTTTTGTCTTTTCATAAGGATATGGGTCATGGAAGCCACATCCCATGGGTGGTAAAATTAGCAAATGAAAGACTCATTTGCTAATTTTACGTAAACCAGGTTGGAAAGATCCAACCTGGTTTGAGCGTAAAGGACTGTCAGACTCTTGCTGGCAAAAATCCACCCTATTTCTTCGATTCTCCTTGGCATTCCAGGGCGGTAGTATCCTTTTATGACGGTCTTGCGACCTCGTGTCTTTATGTGGCCACCCTTTATTGTCATAGATGATTTAGACACCTAACACCTACACAGGTCTCTGGCATGGTTATCTACGTAATATTAAATTTATTTAAGTCCAGGATTCTTTACGATAACAACACGATGGAAAGTGGTATTATAAGCATTTGGGTGATTAGTGTATAATAATTACTGTAGCAACCCAGCGTAAAATGGACGTGCTAGAGAAAAACCGTATTGGAAACCATGTTTCCAAAAAAAATCGTTCTATTTTGTCCAGATGAAGAAACTTGTGACATCTGCACCAAGCTTAAGTTTACTAAAAGAAGGTTAGCCGCTCTTTTATAAAGATAAATGAAGTGAAAAAATGTGTGTCGATGTTCAAGCTTTTATAGGCTAGCAGCTCTTGGCTGATATTGTTTGAGATTGCCTTTAAAAGGATGAATTATGAGGGTGCTAGGAATCCTAGGAGCGTTATGAATGTGTGTGGGCTGAGATTAATCGGGTCTAGTAAAAGTTTTAAAAAGGTTAAACTGGACCTTTTAGTTAGAACGTTTCAGTGTAGTACTAAATAGTGACTTATTCATGTCGAAAAATATATTTACATCATTAGCAGTATCTTTTTATCAGGTCCAAGAGCAATGGCTTCAGGCGGCCTTGCTGCTAGGAGGCGGACTGCTAAGAGGAGCCCACACAACCCTCTTTTTAAATACCTATCCAACAATATTCCCAGATCTGATTTTCATGTTGCTAAAGTTCTATCTTAAAGAAGATCAAGTTGGCGAAGCAACTATCTCAATCTTGGACAAAACCTCTCGACGTCTCTTCTAAAAGACGATAAAACTCAAGTTCCACAGTTAAATAGTAACTTAGACCTGACCGCAATGGGACATATTTCCAGCAATAACTTCTGAACACTCGGGCTTTCTGCCAAATCACCTGTGCGACTACGTGCTTATGTGTTGAAGCCTATCATAAGATACAGCGATTTTACACAGGATCAATAATTGATGTATATTCATCATCAGCCTATAATCTTTCTACTGCTGCGAAACAGACTTTCGCTCTGCGAGAAGGAGTGGGTAGCTAGTCAAATCTTTGGATTTTGTGGTTATTTGGCTTGCCAGTTTTCTCACAACCAATGTTTGTCTTCGCCATTTTAAAATAGCCACCACTGCTGTTCATCACCTTTACTCACAGCAGTAGTGGTGATGAAATATAAATGACACTTATTAATACGCTAACTCCTACCACAAAACCCTGTTAAGAAAGAAATTAATATGCCAAAACGTTACAATTTATAAGTCGGGGCTGTTACCACGGGCGGGACACAAATGTCCACGTCAAATACACTTTTCTAGTAGACTTCGCTTTCCTATTGGACTACATATTGATAAGTCATATTATTATCTTAGAGAGGGTGGTATAAACTATATTACGAGAACTATCATAAACGATGTAGCAGCTGGTCGTGCAGTTGCAAATGCGACTGCTGAAGTGTCAGGTTCGATATTCGAGGTGGGCTAAGTGAATCTGAAACAGCGGCGGCGTTTCTTTTTTTTTTTTTAATTGTGCCTGTTGTATTGTGCAGTAGGCTCGATCCCCTACTACTCAGGAAACATAAAGTAATGGTGAAATGTGAGTGTGCTACACACTCTTCGAGAATTACAGGGCGTGTTGCTGTTTTGATATTATGAAAAGCAGTATTTAACAGGACCCACTGCTTATCTGACGAAGACCAGTTTTTGGAATGACTGGTTTACAGACTTTTGGGTGCGGACGGCAGTTTTTACTCGCCGTGCCCGCTAGCTACCCATCGTTTTTGTGTGTCATTGCTCAGCATTAGCGCAAGAGGATGGTTCGTCGTGTTCCACGAGCTTCTCAAGAAGTTTTCAATAAAATAACGGGGTACCATCGAGCTACACGCTTGCTGGGGTCGAGGGACTGCCTTAAAGGGAACCGTGACTCTGAATCGCAAAGAGTAACTGAATAAACTGGGTGTATTTTTAGTCTTTAAAAGTCTGGTATTCATTTGATAATTTTACTACCCAAAAAAAAGCATTATGGGCAGTATCGAAATCCCTCGAACATCGTTACAGAGTAAAAATGAACACAAGTGAAAAAATACGAACGGTATCGAATTTCTACCGTAGAATTTGCGACAGTTTCAAAAACTAAAATTAATGTAGGTGAAATTAATAACTTCGAATCCGGATTCTACAGTTCCCGAACAACTTTCATTTGGCAAAAGTTTTTACAATATTGTGCACAAATTAGCATTGAAAGCTACCAGCTTTTGTTACTGAAACTTATCTTATATTTTTACATTAATTTACGTACTTAGTGCTATTGGAAAATGTTTGTAGTTTTTTTTTTGTTATGCAGTCGCCTATGTTTAATTTTGGAATTTAGCTACATGCAGTCAGCAAACCGTGTTGAAAATAGTATTTTTTTCCAAAAAATGCTCCACTGTCCTAAAAAAAACATTCAATGAGTTCCCCCACGTTCCTAGTGATCATGGCCTAGCCTTTGGCCCTTTAAGGGGCCCCAGTCAGATTGCTGTCAGCTCTTTGAATCGTACGTGGAACACAACGCGCCGTCGACCCAGACACGTTCCATGATTGGACGGCGAGTCCATTTTTCGCCGTCCGCGAAGCCTGAAAATTGTCTCGCGACATCCGTTGCTATGAGTCGTGAGGTGGAGACTGTACTCTCCCTCATACGTTTCACATCCTGATCACTCGTTCCGCCTCCTATCATGATCACTCTCAAATACGCTATGAACTTCTGCCAAAACTACTTGCTTTCCCATTATTTATTTCAAATTATGTTATAAAAATATTGTAAAACATTTTTAAAAAGAGTAAGTATGGAGTTTCTTCCCATTCTTCTTCATACAACCTACCTTTGCGAATGGGTGTAAAATCATTCTCATCGTATCCCATTTCCTTTAATTTCAATAACCGACGTTTAAAAGTGCCTCTTTGATGGCCTAATTGAAATATATGATTTGACTTTGACTACTTTATTACCCCACGGATTTCCAGGAAGAGAAAACGTTCCTGTTTCTCAAGCCAGGTTACCAATAAGTGTTACTAACGCTTGAATTAAACTTTCAAACAATGCCGATGTTAGAGTTATGTGGAGACGTGCAACGTTTATAAATTGCAGTTTCGAACTACAGGCGGAATCGCGATAAATATATCTAGAAGTTGTGGTGAGTTGATTGAGGAAGGCGGTCTACGTGCTTTCTGTTACTTCAAGCTTACAGAATTATTGCAGTTTTCTCAGTTTATATAACACTAGCGGCCCGTCCCGGCTTCGCACGGGTGGAGGACCCGGTCTAAAATTTGAGATTTAAACTATCCTATCTCTCAAGTTGGATCGAACTGCACATGGTGTGCGAATTTTATTATAATCGGTTAAGTGGTTTAGGAGTCCATTGAGGACAAACATTGTGACACGAGATTTATATATATTAAGATTTGTCTTGATATTTTTAAAGAGAATGTGTCTGAACTCAGATGTTTGTATTTTTTTTACTATGAAGTATGGGCAACAGTCCTAAAAGGTCTTGAGATTGTGTTATTTGTTGAGGTAGAAATAATTTCAATGTAATTTTATTAACGAAATTATTATTCTTCACCAATACTGATGGAAGCCAATTCAATTATAGCCTTATTTTAGAAGAATGTAGGAATAAAAAATTCTATTGCCGATAAAAATAACAAAAATAATAAAGGAATTTTCCCCGTAATCGAAGGCATTGACTTCGGTATTTTAAAGGGAGAGTTTATCAACAAAAACACGCGATTCATCAATCAACGTCTGATCAAAATCTTACACTCGCAGCTTCCCATCTTAATCCTTGCTCTGTTCGAAGAATTCCTTCACGATTTTACACTCATTTGCTATTTGGTTACATTAGCAACTCAATTAATTGTAGATTTTCTTCTAGAATGTACTTGTTCTAGAAGAAAATTGGAAATGGAATGTCATACTGGATAAAAAGTATTATTTTTATTAATTTAAACTCTCACTTACAATTGTGGCACGTAAGGTTAGAAATAGACATGGAGAAGCAGCTGGAACAGGTGCAATAGTACAATACGAAACAATTAAAACTACTGCACATCTCCAGGTTTTAAAATGCATGTCTACCGAATTTGATTATTCAGTAATTTTTGTGTAGAAGAGTTACAAACGTCCATTCTCACAAATATTCGTTCTCACCCGTCCTCCTAGAAGTAAAATGAAGTAATGCATACACATCAATCACCCTTCTTTATTATTTTCTCTGACTTGTGGTTAGTTACAAACTACAGGCGATGGGTGCAAGACCCGCCCGTAATTCTTACTACTATTAAGAATGCGATAACTTGCGAGGATATCAGGACACATTAATGCATATTACTCTTTCACAAAAAATAAATTAACGGACTCAGATTGTGTATCCTACACACGTCATAGAATTTATTCCGGTATTACGTTCCCGTGGAAAAAATATCGAAGTCCAAAATCATGTCAGAGGACTGTGGAGTTCCCAGAATTCATTTAAAAACTCTGTCATCAAAAGATAGCCGTACCCAACACGAAAAAGAAAAGAATTGTAAAAATTGTTGAAACTTGAAATCATGAGCAAGGGACAAAACATCAGTATTTTCTTTTCCAATTCCAATATGCAGTTGAAAGTAAATAAAACAACTTGAAAGCTAAAATATCTCGGGGGCTATGTATTGTCAACAAGTTTGTTAGGACAAGATCTTGGCGTTGGCTCAGTGGATCAGAGCACGGAGTACATAGCAAATGAAGTAAAAATTACAATTTTCACGAACACCAAATTAAGTGGTCATACCATTACAAATATAATAGGCACTCCCAGATCAGTGCTAATTTATCTTATTTTGTACAAGCTAATTCCTATTTGAAAAATTTGTCATTACGGTACCTGTATGTATGTATATGTTACGGTAAATGTGATTAATTGAAAATTATTAATAATTTTGCAAAATTATTAATAATAACCACATGTTTTGGTAAATGTGAATAAACGATCGAAATTTATTACTTTTAGTAGTAATTATTAATAATTCACGACACATATTGGTAAAAGTGATAAAATTAATAAACTAAACGGCTAAACCTAGTGCTAACTGAAGATAAGTATGATACACGTAGGTTTAACCGCATGTGGTCGGTTACACCTAGGTTTAGCCGGTTAGAACTAGGCCTAACCTCGGGACTTGCTGGCACCCCGACTCGGACAATTTAGGTTAGAAGAGGATGGCGGGGTCTGAAAGACCCCGCCATCCTCTTCGTGGTTATTTTTTTTTTAACCACGCAGAAGTAGGAGCCCCGCGGAGCGGGGCTCCGTCGACTTGCTCCTGTGAAGGAAGTTTACTTATTACATTTATCACTACTAGGGTCAAATTATTAATAACAACCGACAAATGTGATTAATTAATCACTTTAACCTTGACTTTCGGTAATTATTAATAATAATAGATAATTATTAATAATCTTCAATTATTCACTCTTACCGTAACATATATATTACATTCCAATATGAAGTTCCATATAATAAATAACGAACAAATTGAGTTGTGGAGATGATAACCACATGTAGTTTTTATCCTCTGTGCGTTACCCTACGCCAATAACTTTTGGACACTCCATTTACTATATTCTCGGTGCCGGTATAAGTCCCGTGACTTGGCCTCTACTTCGACGCTTAGGAAATCGCTTTCTGGGTTAAGATTTTAAAATATTTGTTCATGGTTTATTACTGTGATTATGTTGGCATCCTCTGCCTTTTGCGCCCAGATTTAAGTTTAAGTTTGGCTAAAATTACTCTAAGCTGAATCCCTATTTCATACAACAAAAATGAAAATGTAAATTTTCGTATAGTGTACGAATACGAATTTAGGTATAGCGATCAAATAGTTAGAATATAAAGAAAACTGTTTTATTCTATAAAACATCTTTGCTCCGTAATTGATGCAAATTTCACCATTAATAAATTAATAACTGAAACCTAGATCATAATAATTACGACTGCCGTAGTCTAGTCACCAACGCCGTAGCTGAAATGTGAATAAAATAATGTGAAAACCTTTTAAATGTCGCTGGATGCAGGTCGCTTCCAACCGGTATATGTGGAAATCTAAAGGGGACGCCTATGTTCAGCTGTGGATGTCCTATGGGTGAGATGATGATGATGATGATAAATTTAAAAACCTCTACCATTTTAGTTTTGTAAGCGACATCCATCACTAGTGTTTTTTACCTTACTTTTTGTAGTAGATAAAGTATAGTTTAGATTAGCAGATTTTTCTGAGATAGCGATTGTCTTTGTCAGTTCTAGTAAAGTACTGCTATTTGATGTAGTCGGGTTTTCCTGAAAGTTTATTCTTTACAAAGAAATAAATTGTAACCAGACAGCTGTTTCGCTTGAAATAGGACTTGAGTTGTTTACTAGAAACTAGGATCAGATATCAAGTAAAAAGTTTGCATCTATAAAGGACATGAGAAAATTGAATTTCTCTTTTATATACTCTTACTACTTTGTTTTTGAAGATAGGTTTGTCCACTGCTGGGCAATGGAGTCTCCATAATTATTCATTCTTTACTTGAAGCAATTTTCTCACATAAATACGTATAAATTGCCAACTTCTGAAACAGTCCCTCCCTACTGACTGCTTCTAGCATTCGGTGTATGGCCGGCCTTTTCTTAACCAACGAAAAAAAAAGAAGGAGGTTCTCAATTCGACATGTATATTTTTTTAGGTGGTAAAAGCAACAAATGAGTTCACCCTCCCAGGGCAGGGCTGTAGCGACTGTCAGACTCGAACTGACTAAAATCCACGGTGTCCTTCAATAGCCCTTCAACACGCTATAGATGCTCATTGCGTTCAGTTCCACACTATCTCTCTAAGGACTGATTTGTCAATAGTCAGATAACTTTTATCTGAGGAATAAAAATGGCGGTTTGACAGCTTATCTATAAAAAATATGTCGAATCGCAATTTTTATTCCTTAGATAAAAGTGAGGTATTCCTCGTAGCACTCCCGTTTGGAAACGCTCCCATCTAAGCGCTCCCGTTTTGTTCCTCCAAGCGCTCCCAATAGAAACGCTTTGAGGAACAATTAAAAATATTAAAATTTATTTCCTCGAAGCGCTCCCACGATTAAAAATAGGGAAAAGCATGAAGTAAACGTAATGAAAAATATCGATAATTTTTAAAAACTCATGTGTGCATCATCGACAACAAAGTTGCTTAACTAAATTACGAAATTGAGAGAATAATATCTTTTTGATTTCGGCAGTCTTATGTGGGGGTACAAGGGCCAATGTTATTCGGGCACGCCGCAATAGCGGCGGTAATAGAATAGAATATTCTTTATTATGTACACCATACAATCACAGGATACATCCAATCAATCTTAATATACTACTCAAAAGAAAATAAGAGCCAACTGATTTTTGTCGATTTATTAAATAATATTTAAATATTACTTGTTATAATGACTGAATCTGATTAATATTAACGATTTTACTTGGAAATACACAAAAATTAAGTTTGTATTCCAATCAATCGTTAAATTAAACGAAATTGAATGAAAAGTGGGGAATTGCAGGGATGTATCAACTTACATAAAACATCAAAAAACTCGAAAAAATAACGTTTTTAATGTTCCAAAGTGTTCTTTAAAGCTTCTCTTTTAACTCTGTTCTCTCTGTGCTACTCATTTTAATGGAGGTGGAATGTTCAGGATTAAATACCAAACATTTTCTTATGGATTCTCTACCAGCAAGTTTTCAGACAATTAATGAGATCCAGCTGGGTGTTGATGGGAATTTTACTTTCTTTTGCACTCCTCTTTAAACTCATCGTTTAACTGCTGAATAAAACTTAGGTAAAAATCCTGAGTAGCCACTGTAACATCGTAATTTGAACGTCAGCGAATGTGTGCACTGTTAGTCGCGACGTGTTCACTCGACCATTATCCTGCTTGAAGATGAACTCAGGTACTCGTTGCTGTGCGAACGGGATAATGTGGAGTTGTACCACATTCGCTACGCAATTTTGAGCAGTTACAGCAACGATATTACGAAGTGCGAGCTCAGTTTTGCGTGATAGAGACAACCGCCCCAGAGCAAAATTCAGATCTCATCGGAACAGTCTGTTTCATGAGTGCAAAGATCTGAAACCTGTTGTTTAGATCTTCCCTAAACACTAATGAATCAGTCTTTATTAAAAAAAATAAGCCTGCAGTCATAAATAAAAAGCAATGAAGTCCATTCAAAACAGTTAAATAATTTTTCTCTTTGCAAATGTTTCACGATTTGCACCATACGCTCCAGTTAACTAGGGGAGAACCAAGC
The DNA here is from genome assembly GCA_028554685.1 of Agrotis ipsilon. Taxonomy (NCBI): domain Eukaryota; kingdom Metazoa; phylum Arthropoda; class Insecta; order Lepidoptera; family Noctuidae; genus Agrotis; species Agrotis ipsilon. The sequence goes on along the minus strand of CM052961.1, from coordinate 2,431,678 downwards.
ATCTTCTTGAGTCTTGTTAGTCTTCATGGAGTCGATTCGGAATAGTCTAGTCAATTATAGGGGTGCCTGTAGCTCAACGCAATGGAGTTTGTACGGTCTGTGCGGTAGATTTTCGCTCTATTTGCGCGGTTAATCAAACTTAATGGTCTTCTTAGTCTTTACTTACTTACTTTCTTCCTGGATCACGGCGTCTGGTGATATTACCCGTCTTTTGAGACCAGTTTCAAACTTTTTGAACCACTGGTTACGAATATTCCACCATAAGACCTTCCTGTTCTGGCTATGCCCCCTCCTGGATTAAGGTAACACCCCAAGTGGCTGTTTTGTCATCATGTCTCCGAATGAATGGCATTATGAGATTAAACAATCGTTACAGCTTACTTGCTGTATAAGTCGAAGAAAACTCCGTTAAAAGTTTGAAAAATAAAAAACACCGAACCGTAAATTCTAAGAAATCTCAAATATCTAATTAAAAAAAAGTTATGAATTTCCAATTATGCAGTAGAAACAATATTAATACTTGAAAGAAACTATAACAAGGTATTTACCATCTATTATGTACACAGAATAAGAGTAATACTTGATTAAAGTGCAATTTAATAAGTGGCCCCTATTTAGTTTTGACGAGTATATATAAACAAAGACGGGTTTATTACAACATTTATAACTCGAGATCAGAACCAATATTCATGGATATTGATTTGTTGGATTTGTCTCCGCCCCGAATAGCATAATAAATCTTAAAAAAAAATGAAAAAAATAAACAGTTTCCGCAAATAATAGAACAGGATCATGAAGAAGGTTTTAGTACCGAAATTGAATGAGGGATCTGAACAAAGAGTACTAGGAGAACAGAATCATGAAGAAGGTTTTAGTACCGAAATTGTATGAGGGATCAGAACAAAAAGTACTAGGAGAACAGAATCATGAAGAAGGTGTTCATACAGGATCACGAAGAAGGTTTTAATATCGAAATTGAATGAGGGATCTGAACTTAAAGTAAGTACTAGGAGAACAGAATCATGAAGAAGGTGTTCATACAGGATCACGACCTAGTTATTATCGACAATTTCAGTTAGTATAGTCCCATCTCTGTCCGAAAGTTAATCATGGGAGCGCTTCGAGGAAATAAATTTTAATATTTTTAATCGTTCCTCGATGCGCTCCTTTTGGGAGCGCTTGGAGGAACAAAACGGGAGCGCTTAGATGGGAGCGTTTCAAAACGGGAGCGCTAAGAGGAATACCTCATAAAAGTTATCTGCGACTATTGAAAAATCAGCCCTTAGTGACTGACTTGTCTATTTCTGCATTAAAAATTTGTTTTATCTGATTCTGTCTGTTTCGTTATTTAATTGCTACACTAACAGCATATAGCAAAGCGATGTATTTTGCACAAACCAACTACATAAACACAAACAAAGTAAAGAACTTCAAACAAACATTTAATGGTTATTTTATCTAACTCACACTTGACACAAAAAAGCTGTGAAAAAAAAACGAAATTTTCTTTTTTCTCAGTGACAAAGTGTTAAAATCTGAGCAAGGTGATTCATTTGCATTGTTCTCGCATCAGGCGGTCCAGAATTTTTAAGATAAGCTGGACTATTTTTCATTTTAATGTTTCCTGTTTTCAGTCCCTTGTGTTAAACGTCTGATGGTAGTGGTGGGAGCAGGTGTTAAAATAATTTTCTGTGCAATTTTTCATCCTAAAATATGCGGTGTGATATCCTTGTAAGGTTTATTTTTGTCCAAACTGGACTTTTATACCTAGTAATTAGTATGTTAAATGATAACTAGCAGGATCTGGATGATTTTTTTGGTACTGGTTTCAGTCTCGAATAATATAATTATTTTTTATTAGCGTGGTAAATTTGTCAAGTGAGTCCTCCCACCCAGGGCATAGCGGGAAAGACTGTCAGACTCGTACAGACTAAAATCCACGGTATCGTTCTATTGAAGGGCACCGTATGTAAAGAGCTACTTTCCTCTACTTTCCAAGGTCACGGTATATCGTTAGTCCGCGACCCCGGTAATCTCGAATCACATAAAATAACTTTCACCCCGATATTAGTAGGTGCTCTTGGAATAACATAGTTACATGCATGCCCTAGCAACAGTGTTTTCTAAATAATGTAAGTAAGAGTTTAACTTTATAACATAACACAGACCTCCTCTCTGAGAAGGAGTGGATTGTAATTGTAATCCGTCACATGAGCCCAGTGTGGTTTGGTAGATGTCACTCATGTTTTATATTTTTTTAGCATCTTCGCAATATTTTCGTTCACTGTTTTCAGAGCACGAAATAAATTACACAAAGTAATGCACCAGGCAGGGTTCGGAATTGACGACCTATATGACTGGTAAATCGGGGTATCTTATCACTAGGCAACTGGTATTCTGACTGTATAGACACTTACCATAGACGATTAAAAGGGAAAATAACAAAGTAATTGCGCCTGGCAGGGTTCTAATTATGACTGTAAATACGATTTGTTACTTCAAATAGACTAGTATTTGAACTGCTAACTCACTATTTCTCTTAATACAAACTAAACAAATTCTTACAAAATAAATCAAACTAACTGAACCACAAAACCTACTTCCTAATCACTTGTGTGCAATTACAAGAAAATCAACCACAACACAACAGAGGCGTAAACTTACAAGTCAATTTGTTAGCATTCCGTGTAAACACAAGTGGCACACAAACTTCGTGGTCAAAGTTATACAATAGCAACTATTCTAGCCATTGTTGCGGCCCAGAGACCCGAGGCTACATCGGCAGTGAACTGAACTCGCGCGTACGGACCAAGACGTAATTTGCTAAGAAATTTGTTTTGTAGTAACTTATTTCTACATCATCGTCATTTTCATAAACGAATTTATTTACAGTCAGCACACCATTATTCTTCTGTCAGACCTATTCCTATTTTTGAAATTATTTGAAGTCCACGCAGCACGCTTCTTTGACTACTTCTTTAAATGTGGTCACCACAGAATTCACCACTTTTCTAGTTATTTCCTTCACACTAATGGGTAGGTTCCACCTATCAGTAGTCTATCTCGGACAGAAGCTCTTGAAAAGCAGGCTGTCCTCTTCCTCACGGGTCCCGCCTCCACCTTCGCTAGCATGAATACTTCCCACTCGATCTTCCTCCAGGCTTTTCTTCCCTTCCAATCAGACACAGGAACCTCCCGAAACATCAGTATCTGGCGTGGTCGTGTCTCTAGCCTCTCCTCGAAGAAGGGGTATTACCGCCGCGATTGCAGCATACTCATTGCATTTTCTATTTCAAAACTTGTATATTATCCGGATTCTTAGTAGACTCGTAGTTACAGTGAAAAGTTAACACTAAATAAGAAACACAAGACTTTGGTTTAATCGAACGTAAAGGAAATTATTTTCTATCGTAAGAAGCGTTGGCAAAAAAAAACGAATTTCCTAAGGAACTATCATTATTTTCTACTCCTTTTCAAGCTGCCCTATAACTCAAGACTCATAAGGTTTCCTAGAAAATCTTTTATCACAGGTAATGCTTTTGCTCTCCTCAATCAATCATTTTCCGTCGGCGATGTGTTGTATCTAGTTTCCTCTCACGTCTTCGCGTTAGCGTCATAGAACGTTTTATCGGATGATCACGCGCGAAACTTTATTTATGTTCTGTGAGTAGTTGTACCGTTTGTTGCTGTCTGTACTTTTATAAAATTACTTTATGATGGAAATAAATTATTGCAGCTTTTCATTTTGCTAAATGACTTTTATTACTCTAGAGTACTTTTGTTAGTGACAGAATCTAATAACAAGGCAATATGAATTGCGAAATTGTGTGTAAATAGAAACAATAGGTCAAACTATGGTTTACGGATAACGATCGTTTAGAATGTTTTTGTTTTTTTTATCGTGGTGAAATCATTAAATGTGTTCTTCCGCCCAGGGTGGGACGGGAAGACCTTCTGGACTCAGAGATTTTAGTAAATACATCTGACAAACGTACTGACTAAATCCTTTAATAAGCAAAGCGCTAAACCGTGACGTCTGCACGTTCCAGCGTCTCTTCAAATCAATTTTCATCATGTTTGGTCACCGTGTTTGGTACCACCCAAACGTTAGGTTATGAAGTAATTAAACGGCAATGGCTGAAGAATGGGTTGAAGAAGAAATATTAATTACAATAAATTCATATTTCTTGTTCAACCCGTGCTGCAATGACCGGTTGGTCTACGAGAGATGAGTACTTACCTGAAAGTTATTAGAGGATATTTCCCAATATTGGGGCGACTCGTAAAATATAAATACCTACTATATTAGTAATTTTTCAACACACTTGCTCATAAAATGGCTCTAATTTCACCGCAATTAGGCACATAATGACACCTGTTATCAAACTGTGACTTTTTCTTTACCATTATTCACAAGTGAGTTATAGGTTTTTTTTTTAAAGTGTCAACCATTAAAAAAAAAACTATAACTCACTTGTGAATAATAGTAAAGAAAAATTCACAGTTTGATAACAGGTGTTGCTTTGTTTTAAAAAAAGTTTCGGAACAAAAAAGATCGTGTTCAATAGTACAAATAAATTTTTCAACACACTTGCTCATAAAGTGGCTCTAATTTCACCGCAATTAGGCACATAATGACACCTGTTATCAAACTGTGACTTTTTCTTTACTATTATTCACAAGTGAGTTATAGGTTTTTTTTTAAAGTGTCGACCAATTAAAAAAAAACCTATAACTCACTTGTGAATAATAGTAAAGAAAAAGTCACGGTTTGATAACAGGTGTTGCTTTGCTTTTAAAAATGTTTCGAACCAAAAAATATCGTGTTCAATAGTACAAATAAATTTTACCAACTGCACGTTAACTAATTGTTTCTCTAAATAAACTTTTTACTCATTAAATAAAATGGCTTTTTAGTATTATTTTCTTCACAAGTGTGTTGAAAAACGTCGTATGATACACGTGTGTATTGATGATTACCGTCCTCGGCTCTCTTAAGACCCTCACCTAACGGCTCGGGTCTCAATGGCGCCTCAGCGGTAATCACCAACTTTACACACTTGTACCATGATGTACTATTACCAACTGCACGTTAACTAATTGTTTCTATAAATAAACTTTTTACTCATTAAATAAAATGGCTTTTTAGTATTATTTTCTTCACAAGTGTGTTGAAAAACGTCGTATGATACACGTGTGTATTGATGATTACCGTCCTCGGCTCTCTTAAGACCCTCACCTAACGGTTCGGGTCTCAATGGCGCCTCAGCGGTAATCACCAACATTACACACTTGTACCATAATGTACTATTATGTCTCTGTTGCTGTAAAAGGCCGAAGTAATGTAATCTTAAGATTTCCCAGTAATTCCTAAGATTTACCGATGAGTTGGTAAATGTCTGAAAAGGTTTGCGATTCAAACTTTTACCATCATTCACTTAGTAAATCTTAGGGTTAATATTAAAGGCACGATAAATATTGAAAAAAATCATGACATGGTTGAGGTAGACGGAGGAGGACGGCGGACAGCGATCGGACGGGCGGGGCTCCGTCTACCTGAACAACGTCCATTTAATTGAAATAAATGATAATGAATTACTCATTGTTTTATTCCTTAAACCAACATTTACCAACCGTCATTGATAAATCTTAGCATTTCCCAAACTCTGCTAGTATAAGCCCGAAATAATGTCTCTTTTAAAATTCAAACATTTACCAACTCACGCCGGTAAACCTTAGGATTTGCTGGTAAATCTTAAGATTTGCCGTATCTCGGCCTTTTACAGTAACATCTCTATCCTATCTACATATTACTAAGAGATATTTTATAAACAATTTTATCGAACTTTTTATCTGGAGAAAAAATACGAGTTACTTTTTTCCAAGCACTTAGTGCGACATTTTCTCGAATCGTACCTATTTATAATTTAATGAAGTACTTAAACTATTAACAGTTAAGTTTTTCATTGAAAAGAAAAAAGCTTCGCTAAAGCTTTAAGTGTATTTTTTAGGAAATTTCGTAAATTTCTTGATTTGGTTGAAAAAAACTTATTTTTGTTTATATAGAAGTAAAGTGACTGACAGTTAAGTTTCTAAATCGTATTAGCTTTTTTTTTTTTTTTACGTGGTAAAATCATCAAATGAGACCTCCCACCCCGGGCAGGGCGAGAGGTACTGTCAGACTTGTACTGACTAAAATCCACGGTGTCCTTCAATAGCCCTTTATGTTCCGGGGTCACGGTGATGGTATAAGACCCGCGACCAAATCGTATTAGCTTGGAATTATTTTATTTTATTCAAGTTTTTTTCGCCGAATTTCTACGTGTATCAATCTTGAACATTTTGTATTCACAGTTTATGTATTATAACTTTAATCTTAAAAAGGTGTCCAAAACAAGGCAGACAAGAAGAAAAAAGGGTCCTTAATTACACGAATGACTCCTTAAAGATTTTATAAACGTTCCTCAAAGACGAATATAATTTGGTCGCTATTATTATTTTAGTTTTGACTAACTAGTGAGAGTCTAAAATAAAACACGTATCATAAAAAATGTTACGAAAACTGATCACAAACTAAATACGTCAAACGTTCTTCACATAGATACACATATGTGTCAGTTTATTTGCACAACAGTTTACTTCGATTCTGTTCCCTTGATCAAATATTTGAGGCGCTACAAGTTAGTTGTACCGTATATTGAAGTGACCCCGTCATGTGGCAATACAGTGTAATTAGTTCAGTATAGTTTCAACCTACGTCATTTGAAAATGACAAGTTGGAACGGCTTTTGATGTGAAATTAGGTGCTTAAAATAGGTTTCGGACGATAATGAGAATCGGGTACGCTAAAATTGATGTTGTGGTTCGCCACGGTTATATATTTGTTTGTATATTGAAATACCTTTATTTCCACACCTACAGGTACAATAAACTATAGTATATAATTTGTTTAGTGATAGGACTACTTATTATGCCACCCAATTTAATTATGTTCTCTAAATACCTACAATGTGAAATATATACTTAATTTACATGGTATACTTACATGGTCAAGAGTTCTAAGTCTATACTCGACCATAAATCATTCACATTTGAAAAAACTAACAACTATAAATTAAAAAAAATACCTTCTCCAAAAAACTTTTACTTTCCGACATGTAGTTCTACTTCTTCATCATCATCATCAGCCGAAAAACGTTCACTGCAAAACAAAGGCAATGACGCGTGCCTGTTCGAAGCTCTATAAATTTTTATTGCGATCGTCACCTGGATACCAAAATCGTAAGGTACCAGAGACATACTTCGCCTAATGTTCGAAGGGGCTAAGCCCGTCACGCGCCGGGTCGCGGAATTTATCTCATTAGGCAGGGCTGGAGGGACTGTCAGACTTGTAGGTACTAACTAAAATCCACGGTGTTCTTCAATAGCCCTTTATGTTCCGGGGTCACGGTGATGGAAATAAAATCCGCGACCCCGGCAGGCTTTGGCCCTCTGTGAGGGGGCCCCGTCATTTGCTGACAGCTCTTTGAGGCGCGCGTGGAATACGACGCGCCGTCGACCCGGGCATGGTCCATGGTCGGACAACGAGTTGCCCTTTACTCGCTGTCCGCATGTTCGACAATCCACCACTTGCATCGAATATAGATTATATCATCATTTTTGACTAATTTCTTGTTCGTAAGTCAAAAATATTCGCTAACATTACAATATACTTTCGACCCCGGATATAAAAAAAGAAACTCCATTAAAAAGTCACAAAGTGGAAAAAAGTACAAAAAGGGAACTTTTTCAATCATCAAAACGGTCTCAAACATGATAAAATATTTATGAATCTACAGACAGATGTACATTTCATTTGCTGAAACTTTTACTAAAAATGTAGATAGGCTGCTATTTTTTATCTTTTTCAATCTCCTTACGATCGACATAGCATAAGATTGTGGCATCTATCAAATGATAGACAGAGTTTTATATCTTTCTTTATTATCATTTTTATCGCTATTACTATTAAATCATTGTAATGCTGTATGCTTTCAAGGAAACATACATATACATGAACTGCTTAAACTTATATTTTTTTTGTTTCCCACATTCGTTTTTCTTCAATATCTTTAATGTACAGACATCAGCACATCAAGCTATCACAATCTGTCAAGTTTCTGTAATAATTTTTCAACCTTATCACAATTAGTGGAAGGTCAACTTTCGATTGGTAAAATGTGACAGATTGGGGTAGGTTGACCTGCTGGCGTCTGCATACATTCACCTTGTATAGTTGTTTTATCCCTGAATACCATTATATGTGGTATTTTATTCTGCTCCGTGAATGCTTTGCTGGGTCGTAGGAGGGTAAAAATATGAATAAACTACCAAATACAAAAAAAAAACTATTGGTCGAGCTTTTTCGAAGGAGTTCAATTCCAAACACAGCGACACGAGATTTTTCATATAAAATATGTGAGGCGGATGGAAATAATAATGTAAATGAGACCAAAAGAATCGTTAGAACAAATAGAAGTAGGTACCAGAATTTCTTTTAAAGCCACAACTCAAAGGAACTACCGTGTTCTTAACTACAGCTCAATAAAGATAGGTATCTCTTTGAGCAAAAAAACCGCGATAAAAATCCAGGATCAGTTCAAAAGTATCGAAAAACTCTTCAAAGAATAAACACACATTTTCAGATCCAAGTTGCGATATTTTATCCATTTATAAAGTCCATATTCAAAGCCCAGGTGTTTGCTCAGAAAAAGTACTAAGTTTTACTTTCTACACTTTTAAGGCTGAAGCTACACTGGGCCGCGACGAGATCTGCGACACATGAGCGATTTAAACAAATAAAGTAATGCTCACATATATGGCTACACCGTACACCAGCGATACCACGTGTAATCTGTTTCGCTCTTCCAGTCTCATCGCAAATCGCTATCTTATGTAGCCTCAGCCTTAGTCTCAGGCATTTGCATCGCCGGCTCAGGAAAATGTAAATATTGTCTAAGTAGATTTCATACAAATAAGAAAGTACCTACTAGGCAGTTCTTACACGACACCGCTCATACGCGCTGACGGACGGAGATGTAGGTGTAATGACGTCACATGTCGCGTAGAAAATCCGCTCAATAGACCGCGTCTACAAGCGGTGTGCACCGCCTCTCCGCGAGGATCACCAATGTGATACATTATGTTGATCGCTGCGTCTGTAAGCAGTGTAAAAATTTCATGGAAAGGGGTATCGATGATATTTTCATTTATAGACGATTTCCTTTTTTATTTAATATTTATGTGGTAAATTGGTGCAACGTACGTAACTTATACAAGTTCCCTCTGAGTATCAGTTTAAAATAAAGGAACAATTTTACTCTTGGTACAGTGGCCGGCACGTAAGTTGGCAAGAGTCGTTAGATGCGCAGAAGTCATTTTTAAGATCTCTTTGGTGGTCATGCGGGTTGCGGGATATGAGGTAGTGCCGATCCGAGCACGCAATTGGTGCGTCACTCGTCTTTGCCCCTCGCACCCAGTATACGCACTCTCGCTTGCACTTGCGTGCCGCTAAATGCGATGCGCGAACTTACCCCCTCTACACCATAATCTTGCCAACTAACGTGCCGGGTACTGTACTTCATCGATATCTCCATCGCACATGAGTATAAACGAACACCCAATCCCGGAAAAACTGTCGTCAAATATTTACGGATTCTAATCCCTAGGAAGCAATTCTTCAGCTACTGTTTCAGACACAGATAACTTGTTCTTTCCAAGGGTTTTATTTACAAGAATCAGGTCACCCAGTAAGAGGTTCCATTCAAGTCATTTTGAGGTCCAAACTAGTTCAACAAGAAAGTGACTAAATCTTATTTTTTTGAAGTTTTAAAATTTACGAGTAGGTAGGTATATAAAAAAAAGTATCCCGCCAAGACGAGCCAAGCGAAGCGCAAGGGCACTACCTACCTTTTCTCGAAGTGTTTCGTCGTTTTTTTGTTTAATTTATTTTCCATTTTTTTTTATTTAGCTAAAAATACAATACCCAAAGTTTCGTTCGCTTGAAGTGAACGAGACTTATTGTCCCATGACATCGATGTTATAAAAAATTAAAATCAGTTCAGCCGTTTTTGCATTTTTGAATAATAAACATACAAATAAAATTAATTTCGGATAATGGTGTTCAGTCCATGGTTAGCTTAAGACACCCCTTGTCAGTCTATGATAATGACATAACAGTCTCCTAAGGATTAATTCAATGGGTTAGAAACCCCTGCAGAAACATTGCTTGATGAATTGATTGTTTCTGGAGTGACCGTTTACAATACGAGTTAAGTGTTTTTTTTTTCAGCTTCAAAATTGTATTTGAAAATAAGCAAAAAAATATTAAAGATCAGAGGCGAAATTACTTCTTTTGCTTTCTATTCTTTATTCTATGTTTTATTAGTAATAGCTATGTATCATAATTATTTATTGAAGTATCCTAAATGTGCCTTCATTTGCACCCTAGATGATCTGTAAGCCTACCATGAACTCTTACAGCGTGAGTCTTTAGACTGTGGGAAAGAGATGGTGCTCGACGACTTGTATAGCTCTGTCTCTTTCCCACAGCCTAAACTGAATCGCGTTAAGAGCTCGTGGTAAGGGCCCTGAACAAAGTTTTTGACGCTGAGCTGCTATAGTGGCCACTTACTGTGCCTGTTTAAATGTCGATGTACTGCCGATACAAAACAAAAGAGAAGTTGTAACTACAGTATTTTTACACAATTCGTACGTCGTTACTGAAGTAAGAAAGTACAAATTCTTCTCACTAAATTTTCATCACACTGACAAAAATATTTGATTTGGTCCCAAACTAAATATTATTCAGTGATTTTCTCTCAAGCGATAAATTAGTATACTGCATGAGAGAGTTATCATAAAATTCATTCCTTCGCATCAATTGGCCAAAATGAAATATAATTATACTAACCAAACTTGTTTTTTAGCTACATCGTCAAAGTAAAACCAAGTATCAAGCGGTTAAGCAAGTCAAATCTACCTCAGTATACGTTCAGCATAATTATTATCGTTTGTAGAAAATAATGAGGCAAAACCGGGACCTTTTAAAAATGTAAAGTACTTTGAATACAAAATGAGGGGTTTCGTTAAAGGAATCATAATGAAAAAACATGAAAATATCTTCGAAAGAGCGTGTTGTTTTGATCGTTCCAGAATTTTTCTAGGCAACATTTTTTGAACCTAGGTCCTCATTGAGATAATCGTGTAAGTCTTGTTTGCGTCGTTGATTATTTTTTCTGATGGATCTTTTAAGTTTAGAAATATATATGAGGGGCTAAAAAGTGGCTCCAAATGGTTCCTGTAATATTACACACTGTGAGCTACGCGCCTGCTTTGACACGCTCCCGCGTGCCTAGATGCCAAGCTTTGCCTTATCCTGTGTTTACTCGTTAGTGCAGGCCGCAGAAGGAATTTCGTTTGCAAAATATGAGGACCGCAATCTGATTAATGAAGTATGTAAATGGGTTCTAGGACTATTTAAAAATGCATGTTGCCAGTGTCTAGAGTGGTCCAGAAATTTGTAAAATACTACCGCATTACACGTAGTAAAATCCTTCCCTTAAAACTTAATCACCCCTTTTTACCAATTTAGGGGGCGATTTTTGAAAAACCCAAAAACACGTGTTTTATTATTTTTGATCTAATTTCCATATACCGGGTTTCAAAGTTATCGGATAGCGCGTTATGATTTTCCTATACAATCTATAACATCGTTTAGAGTATCATTGGAGGGTAGTTTTGAAAAACTAATAATGTCCATTGTCACCTCCTTAAAGGTGAAATCCTTTCTTGGTGCTCACCTACATGATAAATTGCAACTACCATCCAAAATGCAGGTTACACTTTTAGCGCTTTAAAATCCTTCCCTTTAAACTTGAATGGGGTATTCAAGTTTAAAGGGAAGTTTTCACTAACATTAGGGGAGATTTTTGAAAAATCCAAAAACACGTGTTTGATAATTTCTTTTTTCTTATACAAATACTGATTTTCAAAGTAATCGGATCACGCGTTATAATTTTTCCATACAAACTTTTACATCGATTAGATCACTAATGGAGGGTAGTTTTAAAAAATTAAAAGTGCCAATCTATTTTATTTACTTGTCTTCTTATTCATGACTAGTTTCAAATGTATAAACCCAAGGAATAGGATTTTTCATACAGTAGTTTTCACCCCTTTTCACACCTTTAGAGGACGATTTTCACAAAATCCCGTCTTTATGCCCCTCTAAATGGTAGACTGCAACTATTGTCCAAAACCCAAGTTTCTACGTTTAGCGATTTCGGCTGTAGGCGAGTCGTACGACCATACCCTGTTCTTTTAAATATATAGATAATTATGAATTTATATGTTCTTGTACTATATTTTCCAATCAGTCTATCAAGCTCTCTTCATAATAAAGTATAATCAGTATGTAATTCCATATCATATGAAATTTATTCAGACCAAAACCCACAAATATCAACGTTTTATTGATCTGAGACCAAGGTGCGGTTTTTTTTTTTTGGACCACGATAATTGTTGGCAACATCGAAAATATATATCTTGACAATCCTAAAAATATTTTAAAAAACTCAAAACTCGGTCCTCATATTTTGCATACGGATGTCTTCTACGCCGCCTGGTCTACGTCCTAAACCTACGAAAGAGGATTAAAAAAAACAATTGACATTATTTCCTTCGATTACACTTCGAAGCTTTTATTCCAAATTACAATCTACAGAGAGACAAAATCTTAAAAAAAAACAGCAACAAAAATATAACAAGGTCACCAAGATAAATTCTAAAGAAACCCCAAAAGTATCGCTAAGGAATTTAAATGTGGCGCTTAAAACGCAATTTAAATTCACAACATGGACGTTTATAACACAGGAACATGGAATATTTCCGTAAACACCAACCCTTTTCATGTAATGCGGTTAAAAGAGATAGTGCCACAGTATACAAGTTCAAACAATTTTTTCTTCTTGCAAACAGAGTCATGTTGTTAAGCAAACCGGTAAAAAGCAGTCCAAGTTGTAAATAGCTTCAGGAAAGAGGATTTTAAAAGAAAGCAACACCAAAAATTCTCAAGCAATTTTAAACTTTATCGTTCTAGAAATAAAGTAGAATGAAAACTGCTTTTCTGTTCACGAAATTAAGCTTGGTAAGTGTATACGAAGTCAGTTTTGCGTCATGTAGTACGGAACGCGGTGGTGTTAATTTTAAAACTTGGAAAAAAACTGTCGCCGCAGAGAAATGCGACGTTGCCAGGAAAATGTATGGTGTTGCTAGGATTGCATGTTCACGATTAAACGCGAGCTTTTGAGTAAAAGTGCAGAGGAAAATAATATATATTTCTTGCAATTTATCAAATGTCAGCTTGACTCTTTCATTCGTTTTGTTGTTGTCTCTGAGATCACTGCGGACTGATTTATTTTTATAAGCGTGTTTGTTTTGTTTGATTTTATTACCAGTTTTCCGCTACCAAGGAATCGGTGTAATCCTAGGTGGCAATGTCTTTATCCTTATTTTTGTGTAACCTAATTTATGAAATAGAAATAAAATATGCAAATGCAAAAATGTTTTACTTTACTTTTAGTACTATAATACAATAGTAGCATTCTGCAAAAGTCTCGTTTTGACAAGTTTTAAGTAATGATTTATGTTACAAGTATTATAAATGTGTATAGTTTTATTGTCATAGCCTTCATAAGCTCGATCTTAAAACTCGTAAATTATATTATTTAATAAGAACGTACTTTTATTAAAAAAATAAAAAATATCGCGCATTTTGATTAGTTTATTATCTAATTTACTAAGTCATATTATAATATTACAGATGAGTTAAAAGTGGCTAAGATACCTAACTAATATTAATTACTCAAAAATTATGAATAAACTTTTCAAATAAGTCATATTTAAATTAGAAGAAAGTTTAATGGCTTAAATGGTTGAGGGTTCGGGTTCGTTAACGATGCTAAAACTAAAGAGGCTATAATTAATTAAAATGCGTACCATTAGCAAAATACTGTCTGTAATAACAAAGCTGAATTAATAAGAAAATAATTCAGCGCATAAGATAAACAACCGCAGTCATACATTATTTATAATCCGTGGCTGAATAACAGCAGTTGTTTAATCAGGGTTAAGTAACGCTCGGCAAGGTCAGTACGTAGATGGGTGGTCAACCCTCGAGACCTCTCTGCTTCAGTTATCATTTTTTGTAGAAACACCAAAGTACACTGTATTTCTAAATTCAAAATTTTTAGCGCATTATAACTTAATTTTTTAAAGTCGAACTTTAAAACTTCTTAAAATTAAATTAAAATACTGATTAATTAATTGACTTTTCAAATATTTATATTAATCTTAAGTTTTAAGAGTTTTTAGACGTCAGCTCTGTCTATAATGTTTTAAAAGTTTCACATAATTACAAAAATATTTGTCAATTTTTTTTGTTGGAATTCATTTGCTGTTTTATTTTTCCAAGAAAATTGCACAGATAAATTATCATTCACGTGATAAAAAAGCCTTTATGAAATGAAATTTATACATTTGTCAAATAAAAATGTTATGTTATTGACTCATCATAACCTCAATTTTGACAAAGAATTATTCACCTCCACGAAAGCCAAGTTAAGGACAAAACTTAGTAATGTATACTTTCAATTAAAACTAATGAAGTTACAACTATACCAATAATGTTTCCACAGCCGTGAAAGGGGCCTCATAGTAATTTTGAGATATCTGTAATTCACCAGTACGTGTTGGTAAAATAGTTTTTTTTTTACTTTAGATTTTTTTAGTTTTAGGACATGCCTGTTTCTTCACAATGTTTTCCTTCCGAACACGCGACCTTAATATCAAAAGTCGAGGTCGTTACTACTGGGCCACCACGTCTCATACCTCAATAAAAACAAATAATAACTGTTAACTTTATCTATTAACCTACTTCCAAACTTGTCTTAACAATTGCCTTATATTCAAACTGCTAATGTAAGTGGGTGATTCACTTTAGTAAATATCATAAAGTAACTGTCTACCTAATGCATTTAACTTTCTTGCAAACTATTACGTGATTTTATGAAAAATATTGTTTATTAATCCGGCTCGAAGGTTCAATGTTCGATTTGCTTATTGGAGAAATTAAAAAAAAAATATATAGGCTGAGCTATATTGTAGTTAAGGTTTAATACAATGAATTGTCAGTAAATACGTTTACAAATATTACAAAATGTCTATTCCTTAGTAGGTACGGTTCTTAACAAAAAAAAAATTTGAGGAAATTGTTTAATATTGGTAAGTCGATAGACGAAAATGATGGTGGCAGTTTATTTTATTGTTCGATATTAATATGTTCAGATACACAAACAGCCAGACCTAAAAAAGAAATAAGAAAAAAATAATTTCTTCAAATACAATAACGAAGACCACGAAAAAAATACAATCCTATTAATTAATTTCACAACAAAGAAAATATAAGTAGCAAGATGATCAAACAAAAAGATATTTTTACAAAGAAATAAAGAACGTCTTATTTCATTACTTTTCACCCCATTATGAGTTGATACTACTCATTAATTGTAACTAAAGATTTTTGACAAGTGAAATATTTTAGCAATTATTTTACGTTGAAAAGGGTTTTAAAAATTAAGCCAACGAGGCCGTAATGTTGGGGTCGGTTTTCATTCAAGTAGATACGGCTCAATATCAGTATTTTACACAAGGTGACTGCCATAATTTTACTTTTACAACCCGATAAGTTCCACCTATGTCATTATTTTTCTAAAGTTACGACTGATCGAACTTGCAAATCTTTTAAGCTTAAGCCCTAAAGTATGGAGTAAGTACCTACTGGCAGTCACGAATTTACGTAACCTATACGTGGTTTATACATTAAATTTTTTAAATGTACCTATTGTGAAAAGTAGAACATGTTTTAGTAGTTAAAATTAACAAATGAAAAGTGTTTTTTAACTATGAAGTAACCCGTTTTCGGCAGCGTCTTCGGCCACTGGTTACTTGACAATCATCCTACTTGAAGCGTAATTTTAACAATTTTCTAGGACAAAATGTGTTCTATTTCAGACTATAATTCGCCTCAATGTCTTTCATCCAGATCTGTTGAGCCCTGCAGCTGACGTTATTGAAGAACAAACACCATCCAATCTTTTGCATTCGTAATACTATTCTAATAAAAGTTAAACGAATATAAATGAGTGTTACCTTAACTTTTTTAATAGCATAAATCAAGAGTGCTGTGTTAAGCAATAACATTAAAAATAATTAAGATGTCTTAATAGCACCTGCTTATAACTGTGATAAATTACATGATATAATATCACGTCAAAAGTGACGCCATAGATTGAAATTTGGACAGTGGATTCTGACACCATGACTTTCGTAATAATGTTGTGTACGTAACAAAAGACAAAATACGCAAAAAGATTAGACACTTCTTGACGCGTCGCGGGATGCCGACGTAGGTAACTATGTGGAAGTTGCATGCAAATATGAAATGTAATTACTGTTGATACATTTTAATGTTCTTTACCGCATTGTAAAATGAAACTTCTTTCTACCGTACCTAAGAAGGCAACTACAGGAGCTTAATGTCTCACTAAACCAAAGTCTTAGTTACCAACATTTTATGTTGACATTAAAGATTTACCTAACAACGTGAAATTCCTAGTCTTATTTCCGACGTTGGGGAAATATTCAAATGACTTCGATACTTACAGTTTGTTAGTTATGTGAACTTTGTTAGTGTTTAAATTGGAAATTTTAATTAATATTGTGGAAATAACTGTGAATATTATTATCATCACTCCTATAATTCTCCTGAATTATTAATTAGTGAATCTGTAATTCAGAGAATAAGTTAACCAAATACTGAACCGTTTTGTATTATTAAATGTATACTATTTTTCGTTACAATAAATGTACCTAATCCTAAAGATAAAATAAAGATATTCCTCAACTATCAAACAACGCCATCTAGTCCCAAACTAAGCAAAGCTTGTGGTATGGGTACTAGACAACTGATAAACATACTTATATATTTCTAAATACATAAATATTATACATAAATTACACCCAGACACAGAAGAAATGACCGTGCTGATCACACAAACATTTGTCCTGGGTGGGAATCGAACCCACGACCTACGCAGTAGCAGTCAGGGTCACTAACCACTAGACCAACAGGCCTGTCAAAGATGTTAATGATTATTGATAAAGATCTACTGTATAAAAGGCTGTCCTGACGCCTTTTAATCCACTGTATTCTATATCCGCAGCAAATAATAGGTAAATAATATTATATAAGTAAAGTTTGACATGTCTGCTAAGCTTCAAATCCGTGAGTAGAAGGTGTTAAGCCGGCTTGCATCAACGGCTGCGTTCCTTGAATTTTTTAAAAGCCATTCTGCGATTCTACGTGGAGACGAATTACCTATTTAAGTTCACGAAGCAAGATCTTTTAACACCACAATCTTTGAAGAGTTTATTTTTTAATACATTAATTATGTGTTGTGGGAGGACTCATTTGATAATTATATGTACTTCCCAAAAAATACTTCGATATGCGAATCACAGCAATACCGGATTTTTTAGTCTCTTAATCTCTGTATAAAGATCTCTGAGGCATTCTGCCAGAGACGACATAATCCAACAATAACATAGGGTTCATTCCCGCACTGTAATACAAATATTTACACATGATTTCCAGGTTATTGGTCCTGCACGCGTAGCATGGCGGTTCTATGTCTATTCTACCAAGAAAAGACAAAGTTATTTCATCGTTATTTCTACACAAGTTGACTATTTTTTTGCACAAATATGACACCATTCGTGCACTATTGAAGGAAAGAATGTTTATTTTCCATTTTTTTTTTTTATATTACAAAACTTAAAACAATAAAAATATTTTTACGTTCTGTCATTTTGTCTATTCTTCCGTCGACAAAACCCCTTTCTACAGCGCCATGCTACGCCTGCTGGTCTAACTGTTTGTGTATGTAAGATTAAATGTTTGTGAAAGCACTCACGATACAGGAAAAATTCCCAGTGAGTTGAAAATATTAATAAAAAATAAAAACTTTGACACGAGACCGTGAGTAGCCACGTCCTCACGCGAAATAAAAGATGCATTATAATTTATACTAATACGAGTATAATAATATAATCTACTATAGTTGCAGTCTGATTTGAGGTCCCGATGACTCGGTTTTACCGCACCATTACCAAAAACAAGAATTCTGCTTGGCGTAGCTTCTCATCGTCTACGTTGTGCTACGCCGTAGCTATAGGCGTAGCAAATCGTAGCACGACGTAGACGCGCTACGATTTGCTACAAACGTGTGGCTCATTCTGGTGTTTTTGTTTTATGTGATTCGTTGATGATTATTATGTCCAGAATAACTATTTAAAGTATTTTAATAAAATTAACATGTGTGTTTATGGTGCAAAAGTATTCGTAATAACAAGTGCTTAAATCGATACTATCAAAAATAAAATCAAGCATTAACGTAGAATATCATAAATAATCATAATTAAAAACAGTTTTACAAACTTCGTCATTAATTAACCGCCAAAGCTCTCCCTCAACGTCTATATCTTTGCTTTTTCCACCAAAATTAACATTAAATTGTAATTCATTAGCTGTTTAAATTGTGTTTTTGTAAGTAAACCGTCGAAGTTTCACAGATCGGTGATTTAGCGAAGTTAAATATAGAATTTATTATTGCTTCGAGATATTGCCCTGAGTTTAATGTGGTGTTAATTTATTTAGCAGCTTATTATAAGGTCTAGGCATACCATACTTCCACCTTAATGGATAAAGGCTGGGATTCTTTCGTCGACATTTTTTTAAAGGCCGACTAGTTTTTCTAAAGATTAGCTCGTTCAACTGGCGGGACGAACTGGACAGGTTCTGTCCAAATTGAAAGGAGGACGCACAGGTTTGAGAGAAATGAAAGTATTGGAGGCAGGCCTTTGCCCAGGAGTGGCACAGAGCAGGCTAATAAAAAAGTGCTTTCAAATAAATAATCAAAATTTTCAGTGTTATTATTAACACTTCTATGTAAAATTGTTATGTAATAATTTGAATGTGCCCACTTCGCAGGGGGCCAAAAATACTATTTATAAAAAAAATTTAAAAACCCCCGACACAAAAACCAAGTTCCCTTTAAAAAGTAAAAAATAATAAAAATACGTCGCGTTGGGGGACTGCTCCAAATTATTCATCATCTCCTGTTTTTTTGCAGTCCCCCAACGCGACGTATTTTTATTATTTTTTACTTTTTAAAGGGAACTTGGTTTTTGTGTCGGGGGTTTTTAAAATTTTTAATTTTTATTTTATTTTATACTTTTTATAGGTACATACTTATATTTTTTTTTTGTTGCTAAGAGTACTCCCGATCAAGTCATCAATATTCCCTTTCAGTACGCTTTCATTTGATACCCAACTCGAGTATATTTGCAGACCCTCGGTTACCTTTCCCCACTTTCACCCCCATAACTTCTAAACGGCTCGACCGATTTTCATCAAACATGTCTAAGAACACTCGCAGGTAAGTCACCTTTCATACAAAAAAAACTAAATTGAAATCGCTTCATCCGTTCGGGCTCTATGATGCCACAGACAGACAGACAGACAGACAGACAGACACACAGACAGACAGACAGACAGACAGACAGACAGACAGACAGACACGTCAAACTTATAACACCCCTCTTTTTCCGTCGGGGGTTAAAAATAGATTAATTATAGCAAAAAGCAGACGTATTTTCATGTCTACTAAATAATTATACAAAAAAATGTAATAGGTAGGTATTACAATGCCAACAACGTGTCACGAGAATTTCATATCGGTCTGTGCAAACTTAAATGGGAGGTAGCTTGCTCAATCCTGTCAATAAAATTACGTGGAGTCGGACCATTGAACGGTAGCCATTTTAATCATATCATAGCTTTCTTAATAACACCAAAATTATGCATCTAGAAATATGCCGAAACCCAATTTCTCCCCAGCTCTCAACAAAGCCAACTCAACACGACTAACACAAGTTATTTTGTATAACAACACAAGTTTTACACTTTCCAAGCGCTTTCGCCTATTATCCCAATGACTTAGCCAGCTAAGAATAATGTCACAAGTTACGAACGCAAGGCTTCCCATTAAAAGTTTCATGCTGACATTGCGGAAAGCACTAACTTAATTATGTCAAGTAGAAAATTTATAAGACACAACTAATTGCCTTTTAAAATTTCCTTTGGTTTATTTCAAGTGTTTGGTAATCTAATTATGCTTTGTTTGGAATTTTGTGTTTTAATCTGTGAATTATTAAGGTGTCCTTGAAAGTTCATAAAAGTTGAAGATGGTGCCTTTTGAATTTACTACAGGCATTTTGACTTACCAAACCGCTTTGGGCTCATCGGTTTTACCCATTTAACAGAGATCGCAATCAATAAATTAGGAATACCAATTGTTTTTTTTAACTCAACTTTTACCTTTCTTTGTTGATATTATCAAATGAGTCTTACCAATCTGGATGAAACGGAAGGGGCCGTCAGAATCTTGTTGACTAAACACTACCCTGTTCCTCCGATGTTCCTGGTAAGGGACCGCAGTACTTAAGTCCCAGGAAACGAAACACTCATGCTATGAGAGCGAAGAATTATTTTTTTGAAAGATTTTGAAATTTCACATTCGCAATTGAAACTTTATTACTTAAGCAAAAATCGTTCATAACACAAGATAACAGAACAAAATATCCTGTCTTAACTTACAAATTCAGCAACATATTTTAACTTCCCTTCCCCAAAATCACATGAAAATCTCGCGAAACTGCAAGCAAAACAAACATATTACTCATCGAGTCACACATTTCAGGAGAATAAAAAAAGAATATTTTGAACATTTTTTTCTCCATAAAAACACGGGTATCATAGGGATGAAAATACGGGACGCCACAATATAAATCTTCGTTAGGCCTTGATAAGTGCGCCTTACGCCCCTTGGGTTTTATAACAATGGATACCATAACTTACATCTTAAGTTCTTGACAAATTTAGGCCATTTAGACCACTTTAGTGGGCTCCCTATTCCATTTATGGAAAACGCTGTCTTACAATAAAAGGGACGGATTGTGGGCTTCCATAATTTTGTATTGAAAAAGGTATCGAGAAACGGAAAATGTAGGAAATTGAATGGACTAAAATGTAATGTTTGTATTGTCCGTTTATTCAGGTCCTCGAGGAATTAAGTTGAATAAAAACTGAAACCGGTAAGTGTACCTTTTAGTCTAAAGTGCTTTTTATGTACAATACACAAAGAAGTAAATAAAAGGCTTGTTATTTTTTGTTTTTTTTTTTTATTTATTACTCCTTTTTTTCTCATTATTTATGTCTTGAAATTGAATTGAACAAATATTATAGATGACAATGTGCAAAATGAATTTGAATTAAAAAGCGATGTCGATTATGCACAATTGAATTGAACCGTTTGAAGCTGTACGATTCAAAAGCGTTGTCACTACCTAGGCTTTCTTGTTTATGTCCTGCATGTTAAGTTAAGCAACAATAGCTAGATCTTTAGCAAACAATTCAGCTATTAAAATAAACAGTTCAGCATATCGAATGCTCAATTTCACTTTAAACATTTTTAAATTATGTAGCTACTGTATCCCACAGCTGGACAGAGATTTACCCATTCTTCTTCTAAATGTCTCTGTTTTGGTCCAGACCGTCATACCATCTACGCAGCGGTCAACTTAGTGTGACCAGCTTTGCCCACCTTTCTTGTTGCAATCACTCAACGTGGTCTGCAAATTCCCTTTACAGTCTGACAGGTTTAGCCCTTAGGCGCCCATTAGACGGTCAATTATTTCCATCTATCATGAATGATGGAATTTTCATCGCCTACAATTTTCGTCATGCAGACGTCAATCATCGCATTAGACGATAGGTTTTCTGTCAGTCAAAACCTTTGCCGTGGTTTTGCCATAGCAAAACCTACCGTCCAATGGGTGCCTTGCAACAACTACATCAAAACATTTTATCAAATCTAAATGCCACGTCGGCTCCTTCGCAGACTGTCCACTTCTCAAGATGTCCACTGGTCGCAAAATGTCTCTTTCGCAGAATGTCCACTTCGCAAAATGTCCCTTTCGCAGATTGTCCACTTCGCAAAATGTCCCTTTCGCAGAATGTCCACTTCGCAAAATGTCCCTTTCGCAGAATGTCCACTTTTTCTGACTTACTTTAATCATAATTCATTTTAGCTCTTAGCTTAGAAGGAGAAGTGGACATTCTGCGAAGGAGCCGCCACGTCTCCGTGTTAAATTTCTTCCATAATTCTCCCCGCAACGCTTTTAAATGGCTTAATAAACTTTATAACTCATTTCAAAACATCCGTGTTCTAACTCGCCATTACCGCTTTTAATGTCAGATTGTCCTTTATGGCTTTATAATGTGAGCGAAACAGGAATTGTTTCGCTCACTGACTTCCTTTTGCATGGGGGAATTATTATACAGGAACGAAGGCGTAGTAGTTGGGTTAAATCTTATGAACATATCAATATTTTAATGTTATAATTTTTGGACAGCAATAAAAAAGATTTTCAATATTTTATGTAATTATATGCCTAAATTAAACTAGAACTTTTATGTTTCCCTTATTTTTTAACGTTTCTGAGATTTCAAAAACCCCTGACAAAATTACATTTATAAAGAAATAATTTTCCTAGAATAAATTATGATTCTGTTTTGAAATACAAATATGGGTATGGGTTGCTTGCCCATTTTTGTTTTGAGATTCCGATAGTCTTTTATGATATGTTACACCAAATACAACAATTTATAATTTTAAATCAGGAAATGAAACAAACCAATCGAAAACAGTTAATCACTGCTTTGAAAATTTTCACAATCACGCATTACAAATTAATTGGAGTATTACACGCAAGTTATTATTTTTGAATGATTAATTTTAAATAAATTTTATCGCAGTTAAACCACCGATGGTTTGTCTGGTATGTTTAAAGGTTCAACAAATGTTTTTTTTTTATTTTTATTTTTTTAATATGCCTAACTTAACTATTGCGTTTAAAGGTTCAACAAATAATTTTTTATTTTTTATTTTGATATGCCTAACTTAACTATGGTTTTTGTGTTGCATTATTTAAATTTCTGTTTCCGAAAGATGCGAAAAAGTAAAGACTACCAGAAAAAAAGGAAAAATATAATCCCGAACCTAGTAATACAGGGCAATTGTCTAATACGTGTAGGTAGGTTGCTAAAATCTGTGTAATGATGTTTAAAATGACGATTATGGTGGAACGCTTAAGTTTTTTTATTTCTTGTTTTATACAATCGTACATTGATGGTATACACCGGTGCACAGTGTTAAGAATTTGTTTGTTTGACTTTTATTTAAGCTCTATTAAACTCTCTCTTTATTCTCTCTACCATAGACCATTGAGCTCGTCATTTTTTACTTAAACATAATTCCTACATATGTAATTTATTATTCCTAGTTGAAAGTGCATAATATAATTATTAGGGGATAGACTCGGCTTAATCCTTTGGGGATTATAGATGTGATATATTTTGAAGCACATACATGAAATTTACATAATTTATGTTTGATCCATGACTGGATCCGAATGGTATACTCTCGTGAAAAAAATTATTATTTAATAATATTTCACAACTATCACACACCGCCATCTAGTTCCAAGCTAAGCGGAGATTTTGTTATGGGTACTAGACAACTGATAAACATACTTATATATTTCTAAGTACAAACATATTATAGATAAATTACACTCAAACACAGAACAAATGATCGTGCTCATTATACAAACATTTGTCCTGGGTGGGAATCGAATCCACGACCTCTGGCATAGCAGTCACGGTCACTAAACAATAGGTCTGTCAAGTTTTAAATATTAAAAGAACTGTACCAACTAATAATTTGCGTCTACTTATTAACATTAATAAAAAATCTATGTTAGCAAATAGCAGCAATGACAATCATATTAGTTTATTTAAATACCGAGTTCCCACTTTAAACAATGTTAAATGAGCTCAGCTTCCATTTCGAACTATTCCAAAATGGCGAATTAACAAATCTATCCACAAACCGCTCTAAAGTTGAGACATCACTGTCTCTACGAAAATAAATTGCCCGAGTTGTAGTCCGAAACGGGCAAAGCCCTCCTGAGGGCAATTCGGGGAAAGAAATACTATTATAAAGAACTTTTCACACAGTACAAAGGTTTTATGTGTCAGTTTGAAGAACAAAAAGCCACGAAAAATATTAAACGGCTGTTCTTATTTCAAAAGGGAATCATAATTCATTCTAGGAAAATTATTTCTTTATAAATTTAATTTTGTCAGGGGTTTTTGAAATGTTAAATGAAAAAGAAAAACATGAAAGTTGTAGTTTAATTTAGGCAGATAAATACATAAAATATTGAAAATCTTTTTTATTGCTGTTCAAAAATTAAAACATTAAAAAAATGTTTATCAGGTTTACTACAAAATAAGATTGAATTTAGTTCATAAATACAAATAAGATACAGTACAAACTAAAACTCATCTTTTATTCATTATTTTGGTTTTTGATTTGGAAATTTCATCAATTAAGTATTATGGTTGGAGCGGAAAAGACTTCAATTACCCTTTTTGTGTTTAGGCCGCAGTATCCTCTTAAGGTTTTTTACACGTCCTCTTGATTGCATTTGAGGAGGCCATGAAAACACATACAGTCACTTCATTAAATGTTTAAAAAAAATTGTTAATAGAAAAAACGCGCTCTTAACAAAAAGTATGCAGCCTCTTTAATCTTTCCCATATCTTACAATACTCGTACACTTGAGTTTTCACACGCGACCGGCCTCTTATGTTATCTCAAAACGTTTCGGTTTTCTTTCGGCTCACATTTTTTTTCCTTGATAAAAAACACATGGGAATTATGTATTTTCACAAGCTCACACAAGAGAGAATGAGCTATAAGGTATTGGCTGTGTTCCAATGTTGACAATATTTTGACAGCTATAGATTTATATCATAGATACGCTGACCGTATTTACGGTGTGATTTTTGTTGTACGGGATGGAAATTGATTCCCTTACAACCAAACGATAGAATATACGATGTATGGTATGAGTGAGCGAGACAACTATTGAAATACCATTATCAATGAATTTGAGTGATTTTTTTGGTGCAACTCTTATAAAACTACAACAAAAATATGATTTAAATCTATAGACAGCGCAAAGAATTGACGAAAAAACTTCCTTTAAATTGTATTGAAAACAAAAACCAATAATAATATACGTAGAACATAGGAAAATATTATGTTTTGTTCAATAAAAAATATTTCTGTTTATTTGTTTTATCTCATATTTGCTTCAACAATGTGGCTTTTTGAAACTAGATTTGTATATACGCATTCATATTTTGAGGTATTTATTTTAGATTTTTGAAGGAATATCGGAAACTCATGAAATTTATTACTTCTATTTCACAATATCAAACCGTTTTTTTTGGGACAACACTATTCCCAAACCATTGCAACTCCTGAGAGCCAGAATCAACAGTGGCAACCACCAAAAAAGCGCCGAGACAATGAAGCTCGACGTGTCCCGGAGAATGAATTTACCTGTATTGGATCCTGCAACGAAATTAATCAGAAAATAATAGTGGAGGAGTAGGAAAAATATGTCTCCACCGATTAAACCGATATGCAAACAAATACGGCGAATGCTTTAAAAATAGTTTTTTATTTGGCGTAAACAATAATGTGTCATCATTGGTATTAAATATATGTCACAATAGGTCTTCGATGATTTTTTAACATAGAAAATAGAACTGTTTTGCATAAAAACAAAACAGTTATTATGTGTGTGGAGTAACACGTCACTTATATTTTGAAGAAGCGATCCAAATTTCAGCCTTTGACGCTAGTTAATTAACACTTTACCTTCATATATCCATAGTACAAACCAGTATCCATGTTTCACCTCTATGCAGAACTCTGTGACTGTCTAGTTGACACTGTTGACAAGTCACGTCATAGTCTTCTTCAAACACCAGCAAGCACCTTGCATAAGTGACGTGTTACTCCACACACATAATAACTGTTTTGTTTTTATGCAAAACAGTTCTATTATATGTGTTTCGTAACACGTCACTTATATTTTGAAGACCTGTTTGTTATCTGATGGTGAAAGATTTAGATGCTATGTGAATTAACTTAGAATAAACGAATCCTTTTATCCTAAATTCGTACATTTTTTTTATTTTTTTTTTATCAAAAATACATAACATTTTATTTAACATTATCTTCTGCCAAACTGCTGTACAGTTTATCGACAGATATACTATAGAACATTGGGTGATCAGAAACTTCTCTAAATAAATCCACAAATTAACACATTGCCCATTTGAAGTTATACTCCTAGCAAATGCCTCATTTATAATATTATTTGTGAAATAATAAAAAACTACTAAAATGATTATTCATTTAAATTTAAAAACGATGACGACCTTATCAAAAATGTAAGGAATCGCTTAGTTCTCAGAGAGTACCACTATGGTGCCAGAATCACTGGGTCATTAATCATTAATTTACTTCATTACTGACTCCCAGTCAGTCTAGATAAATGTATCTCTTACATGACTGAAGAATACTCTCTCAAGATGTGAGAATAACCAATAAATATTATTTGTGAACTTGACTATTATTAGACCTGTTACAACATTTACTTCATTAAAACCTAGCCATAGAAAACACAGTAGGTGATGCGAGTAGCAATGTACCTACACAATTTATTTTATTAAAGTTTTCAAATTCGTTGTACACTGTAAATTGTGTATTTCTACTACCTATACATTTGTATTTTATTATGTAGTAGAGATATGTAATAAATCCTCCTGCTCATTAAATGAGCTCCTCTCTGTGTAAGATTCATCTCCAACCTTTCATTGGACACATTCCAGGATAATTATCCTGAGGAAATTCTCTCTTTGATGACTGTATATTAGTACAAAGTGTTTATCTTGGTAGAATAACTGATCTTCCAATTTTGTGTCATCTAAAATTCTATTCTCCAGATAACCTCCTGATGGCTAGAAGGGAATTAAGCTTCTTAATCTGTTAAAAGATGGATTTTCCAACCATCCACAACAACAGGAATAACCTTTTCAGGTCAGCCTGGCCTTGATCTCATTAACAAATTCATCAAGGAACAGGGTAGATTTTAAAAAAGGCAACACAATAAACAGACGAGTTCTATCGGCCCTTCATAGCAATGTAAGTTGTTCATAATCTTACAACATTGGGCTATTGTACGTCTCTACCAATCAACGGGTAGGTTAAGCCAAGTCAAAATACTTGTTAAAATGAAAAAATCATCAGCAAGGAGTCCCACTGAGATGTTCAAAAAATCATTTTGAAAACATTGGCCCCGAGCCCCTTAATTGGAGGTAACAGGTACCAATCTGGCAAGTCTTTGCCTATCCATGCATAGACAAAAAGGTAAAAATTGCACATGTTTTTCAACAGATTAACACAAGTAATACACTTATTACCTTATTTGAGGATGAACGTCATGTAATCTATAAGCCATGACACGCCTCAGTATTTTCCTTGTAATACACTTATTACATTATTTGAGGATGAACGTCATGTAATCTATAAGCCATGACATGCCTCAGAACTTTCCTTGTAATAACCTTGTAACCTCTTTATTCTACTGATGCACCTGTCCTTGAACTGCCCCCCCCCCCCAACTTTTTAGCCTAAGGGTAGCAGTTTGTTAGGTTTAAGGTACAGGTTGTGGCTTTCACTCTCCGAGAGCTCTCGACTCGAGGGCCAGCATTGTTTATAGTATGGAACACAACACAGTTCAGAATGGAACAATTAATTCATTATTTTCCAACAAGTTGAGATGACTCATCATTAGCCATTATACAATACGTAAAGCTCGAAAATCCATGAGTTCAGTCCCTTGGTACGTGCAGTTGCTCACAGGCCAACTTGACTAGCACGAACATGGTCACTTTGGGACACCCCACTTGAAAACATAGCCTCCGAGGCCTGGGGCATGAGGCAACAGGAGCCAATCTGGCTATCTGTTCCTAGTAGGTAGGCGGTAAGAGATTTCAGTTTACTTCTTAACCCTCCCCGGGAGGGAAACCGCTGTCAGAGTGATATTCAGCAATCTGCTAGCCTCAACAATTTGCATCTCACATTCAAGAGCACTAGATATCAAGTTTCATAAGCTGAATTGTGCGTTTGGATAGCCCATGTCAATCAGTTGACTTCTGATAGGCAGAAGAGTGTCCGTCACATTTTCCTTTAAATCTCCAACATGCACATATTCTCTGACACTTGGATTTGAGTCTATGATATCATTATGTTTCTGAAGAGAAATGGTATTATGGGTTCACCTTTTCTTCACACGCTGTGCGGACAAAAAAGGAGGTTACCCTACCCATATCTCAGGAAATTGAGTGGTACATTGATAACCTCATGGTATCACAAGCACACCACCTGGCAAACTCGTAGCGCCACCTAGGCAATATAGAAGAGAGCCACATGGTTTAGTTTTTACTTAATAATTAATTCAGATTTATTTGTTTAATGCCACCATACTAATAATAAGCTTATGGGGGGCAATACAAGTTATCCTTGAAAGTCTTAATAACTTCGCAACATAATCTGCTGTCACAGATTGGGTTCCTTAGTATTTTCACTATCCTAGGGTCTTAATAATGATTAAGCTATCCATGTAAAACTTTACAGGTACAATCCCAAACAATAAACATAAATGCAGATACCTCATGCTAACGGATTCTTTGTCAGTAATTAACTGGTTTAATATTTAGCAAGCTGACAATTTTCATACTTTTAATCCTAAAAGTATCTCAGACTTGATTGGCATGACCTATTTCCCAAATAGGTAAGTAATGCATACATCACAAAAGCTTAAACAAGCTATTTTACTCAACTCTCATATAAAAAGGATTTGACCTTCTGTCATAATCTTCATTATAAACAAAACATGTTTGTTAAAAATTATTAATTATTCATTTTTCTGAATATAAATCATCAACAACATTAAGAAATTGATCAATTTCACTAAAAGTTCATGCACTCTATGATAATTGTCTTATATTTACATCACTGCCCATCCTTTCAGGAATTAGAAGTGTGCTATATTTTAATAAGATATTTTTATAATCTAATTTATAACCAATGCACCATTGTAATTGGTGATTGTAAACGGTAAGCCTTGTAAGACTGAACAAAAATAAAATCTGTTACACAGACAACACTGTGTCAACACACTTTATAGTCACATAGAGTAATACATGTGAATTAGGTTCTAGCACTATTTTAGTATAGTGGTAATTAATATTTTAGTAAACTGCCAAGATATCCTAAATTATTTAATTTTCGTTTTATATTTATGCCATCAATTAATTTGTTATTGATTGTTCTCTTATTTGGAACTGTTACAGCGATGGCCTAGTTATGATATAGATAAATAGTACAAAAATCATTAGATAATTTTATATTTCAATGAACGTGTCATATTATTATTAGCTTTTAAATTAAATAAAAAAAATATAATTGTCATTATATCAGACAATGGCTCCAAGAAATATTAACATCATGTGGGTTCTTTGATCCATAGATAGGACTCTCACCGGGATGTTCTGATTGTACTTTCAGACATCATTTATAAATAAGTAGGAAGCTTTTTAGCACAGTTAGCAATACAGATGTTTTAGCAACTGGCTCCAGCACAGGCATAGGCTTAGTCACAGCTGTTTTAGGTTCTGTATAAAAACCTCCCTCCGCAGAGGTATAAGTGCATATACATGCTTGTTTAGTGTTACTACTTATACACTTTTGATTGTGCTATAGCTAAGTGACTGAGACTGCAAGGTTTCTGTATTAATAATCCAAGAATTAGTTTTCATGTTGGAGTATGTCAAGCAGTTTTAGTTTCTCCAGACATTCAGAAATTACTTGAGGAATAATTCCTACTAGCACCATGTTTTACACTGAAAGTCTTGTGGTCTTTAGACACAAGCTTCATCTAAGGAAAAAGCAATATGCTTTATTCACCATTACCATTCTGCTAGAATCACAAGCCAGAAATCGCTACTTTGAACTTTGTTTAACAACACAGTGATTCCGGGTTGGGTCAGTCGTAATAAGGGATTTTCGTAAATTTTCTTTGTTCTTACGCCATTGCTGCTATAAACACTCCAACCCCGAGTTGAGAGACGTATAACATTAAATATACCACTCACCTCGTTCCAACTCACGCAATGTGAGGAGTGCTAGAAATCGTTGTCATCACAAACCTTATGTTCGGTAAATAAGCCGACACAGAAGACGGTGCCATCTAAACACTTATCCTTCGAGGATAACAAGTAACTTGAAAGGAATTTTGCTTCCTATCAGAACCGACAAGACATTTCTGAAAACGAAGATCTAAATCTTCGTTTCGATCTAATACTGAATCACAATCGGAGTGAACACAATATAACACTTTTCCGAGCACTTTTAAATACTTTCTGTACAGTTTTAATGAAATTTTACTAATTTTCCATGAAAATTAGAGGGAATGAAAAATTTTGCGTCCGTTTCGCGCTAAAATTTAGATGCTATGACGTGACTTGTCAACAGTGTCAACTAGACAGTCACAGAGTTCTGCATAGAGGTGAAACATGGATACTGGTTTGTACTATGGATATATGAAGGTAAAGTGTTAATTAACTAGCGTCAAAGGCTGAAATTTGGATCGCTTCTTCAAAATAAAAGTGACGTGTTACGAAACACATATAATAAGTTTTCTCGCAACATTTTCCTTAACCTTTTTGTTATCAACTACTTTTTCTAGAAAAATGATAGAACGTGAAGCCTAAATATGTAAAAATCTACTGTATATCCTCAGAATTAATTATTTCTCGGTAAATAAACGCATTTCCTTTCATCTTTTCGAGATATTTCAAAGCTTGGAGAAACCAATATGTCTTCTACGCGAGTACGGGGGAGCTCCAAAAAGAAAATACGTCAGAGCAAAAGGCATAAAAGTCACTTTTATGTGTTCCTCGACATAATTAGTTCTTTAACCTTTATTGGCAAGGAGTCAACTCAAGGAGATGAGATTTTCTCACTGACAATAATTATTATTTTAGAAAACTTTGCTTCTAAAAAATTAAAAAAAAAAAACAGTTTTTTTTTTTTAATGAGATCACAGCTCAATATGGCAAAACAAAATGTAATAGTTGTAATGATATCATGCTCCATCTCTCGTAACTCATTTATTTTGCTGTATTTACTTAGTTTTATCACCTAAGAATACTAATGTGGAATGCAATAAAAAAGAATACCTACCGCATTGAGAACCTCCTCCTTTTTTGAAGTCGGTTAAAGAATATATTTAGGTTTGAAACAAATATGTGTTTGTTTAATAAAGTTAAACAAACACAATATGTTTAGCCCTTAGTTTAGCCCTTAAGTTAAACTCGCAACAAAGAGATATAAGTAAACATTTACATGTCCTTTGACCTATAAGGAAATAGCGGTAACAACCTGTTTATTATTCACTTATCAGGTAATTATGTAGGCAATTATGGCTTAAACTATCGCCATTTGGACCCTCTTAAATCTGACACGTTATAGCTGTAAGTCGCATGAAACATTTATGTACTGAGAGGTTAGAGGCTTCTAATACGTTTTACGATTTTGTGACGTAAAAGAAAACGAGATTTTTAGCATTAATTTGATGAATAAACTAGTTCCTTGTTTGTACAATAGATGCGCTTTTTTATTTTCCATGCAAAAATCTTGCGCTAAGGCCTTTGGTTATTTAAATTTTAAGAATGGAAAAAGTTATTGGCTAGTAGGTATTTTAAGTATAAAATGTAACGGGTGATGTTATTTTTTTAGTGACACTTAAGTTTGGGATTTGTGATTCCTTTAAAAAAATCCAGCAATTTAGGCAACAGACTAAATGGGCGTTTTTCTATTAGCCGACACGGCAACGGCACCGGCGGCGCCGGCGTAAAACACCCATTGAATGTTAACTAAAAAGGAAATTCTCCTTAACATCTTATGAAATCATCGTGTAATACAGAAACTTAAAAATATTTCCGAAAGTTAAACTTAACCACTGCTTGCGAACTTTCAGTGTTCCTTAAGGAAATCGTCTCGGGCCACGCTTGACGAACTAAATTTTACACGGCACGCCATTTCCGTAGCATGTAAGGGGTACCCAACATAACACACTTCCTTCACCCCCCCTAATATAAGTCATAATTTTAAAATACTCTCCTGGGAGCATACATATGAGTCACAACAAAAACAATTTCATCAGTACATAAACACGCTCGCTGGTTTACTTAACAGCTGAAGTTTTTGTGTAGAAACTCGACAAGTCCGTTTTAGAGTCCGTAAGAACTTTCTTTAGGGTTGTGGCACTTGACTGTAAAATCTCTGCAACTCTTCACTTGGTTTATAACCGTGTTGTAAATTGTAGATGGTGTGGTGTGCATTTGTTTTTATCGTTTACAACACTGGAGACATTTCGTTATGCTATATTGTAATTTGGAATGAAAATAATTAGGTCGTCTGGTTGGCTTTTTTTAAATAATCAAAGGGCAAAAAAAAGGATATGATATCCTGTGAATATGAACTATCTGGTACATCGGAAACCAACTCTATGAGGGTTCAAAAAGACGACGAAACACTTCGAGAAAAGGTGCCCTTGCGCTTCGCTTGGCTCGTCTTGGCGGGTAGCACTGCCGTGCCCCCAGATATTACTGTCTCGCTTGCCTCATTGTTTCTTTTATTTTTAACTAGCGACCCGCCCCGGCTCCGCACGGGTGCAACCTCTATTATATTATGCATGTTATATACATAAAAACCTTCCTCTTGAATTTCACTCTATCTATTAAAAAAAACCGCATCAAAATCCGTTGCGTAGTTTCAAAGATTTAAGCATACAAAGGGACATAGGGACAGAGAAAGCGACTTTGTTTTATACTATGTAGTGATTACGTTTAATATTAATAATAGTGGACCGAGTTTTTTCAATACATAATTTTCGGTACAAGTCTAAAGTCTACACGCATGCATTAATGTGCGAAATGGCAATTACCTCGCCCACCATTTTAAATGAGACCAATACCGATTCCTATAACAACTCTTGTTGTTATAATAAAAGCGTGATGAGGAACGTAAATATCACAAGTTCATTCAGGGTGTTTATAAGGCCAGCCAAAATTAGCAGTCTTGTTCAAAAGCTTTTGAAGATCCGTAATTTTCAAACCACTGAGAAAATTAACAGAAACGGGCCTACGTTTGAATATTATTATTATAATTCCGAGAGTTTCGCAATTCGGTTTATATTTTCTTTGTTTGAAATCTAATTTCGGCCCGCATGGCGAAGTTTCGCGACAGCTGTTCAATAAAAATTATAATAGTTTAGTATTCAAAGTGTCTGTGCCCCGCTTTAATAAAAGGCCTGCTCCATGTTTTTTTTTCTGTAATAAGCTTCTTCTTTTATTTTATCGGATTTGTCTAATTTTAGTTTATAGAAGGAAATTTCAAAAAAATATTTAAGAGTCAAGCCAATTTAATCGTTCAGATTAGGTATATTTTCAAACAATGTGAAGCCTTGGTCAGAAGGATGACGTTGTGGTGGCAGACTCCGAAGGAGATGGCATGTGGTGTGGACAAAACTGAAATCAACGCTTGGTTGTTAACAAGGTGTCTAAGAATTGAAAGTTAAGGACTTTACCCAACATACCATCTGAGCCACAGGATAGCAGTAATACGAGTAGTCGGTCAAATCGAAGACTCAAACAGAAAACCACAAAACCCGTAATGGAGAAGTACACTTTATCTACGAGTAGTTGAAGAATCTGTGCTCCACAAACTATAAACCGGACCAGTAAATACCCACTAACTTACGTGACACAAAGCTCTTAAACTATACACACAGTTATTGCGTTTAACAGTGACTTTGATAAGTTATAACTAGGACAATACAAAGATTTTATGTTTTACCCAAACTGACTATAATAGACAGTGGTAATAAAAAGCAACCGTAAAGCCTCGATAAAGTAATGCTTTTGAACTGTTGCAGAGAGTATAGGATGACAGAAGTACCTCTTAGTTTGTCCAAATCTGTAGCAATCTGAAGTGGCAGTGGGCTGGTCATGTCTGCCACAGTAACGACGATAGGTGGAGTAGGAAGGTTCTTGAATGGAGACCGCGTGTAGGTAAGCGTAGGGTGGGACGCCCCCCGGCAAGATGGACCGATGACTTGAAGAAGGTGGCTGGATGAAAATAGCAGGAGATCGTCCGCTGTGGCGCCTCCATGGGAGAGGCATATGTCCGAGAGTGGACTGCAATAGACTGAAATGATGATGACCTCTTAGTTTAGAAGACTCGCAACTAACTTTCGTTGTAACGCTTGTGCTGGTAGACAAAATACCATAACCAATACATGTTTTTCAGTACCATACTAGTGTCATGCAGGTTTTATCTGCAATGTACTGTCACGTTCATAGAGAGTATCTTCTATCTATATCTATATCTATACATATAATAAAATAGTAGAAAAGTCAAAACTGTACATTGAATATTTTTTTAAAAGAATACTTGGGATGTGACCTACAATCGATACCGAAGCAAAAAATACAGTTTTTAGAATTTTTGTCTGTTTGTCTGTTTGTCTGTTTATCTGTTGTCTGTTTTTATCTGTTTGTCTGTATGTATGTCCGGGATAAACTCAAAAAGTACTGGACGGATTTGAATGATTCTTTTTTTGTTGTATAGGTATTAAATCTGGTCAAAACATAGGCTATATATTATTCTGGAAACTTGAACACCTGGCGCAGAACCGCAACAGACCAGCTAAACTATAAGAGATACAAAAATGGTGCGATAGCAAAAAGTGTTCCACGTGATGAGCATTTTCTGCTGAGAGAATAAAATTGAAGATCTGGAACACCTGATGTGGAACTCCAAGAGCCCAGCTACACTATAACATGTACAGAAATGACGTCTAAGCAAAGTTGTTCAGCCTGATGAGCACTCTCTGTTGACGTATAAAAATTAAGGTTCTGGAACACCTAATGTGGAACTCCAAGAGCCCAGCTACACTATAACACGTACAGGAATGACGTCTTAGCAAAGTTGTTCAGCCTGATGAGCACTCTCTGTTGACGTATAAAAATTGAAGATCTGGAACACCTAATGTGAAACCTCAAGAGCTGGGCTCTTGGAGTTTGTTGTCGCTGGCATAAGCAACAGGATACGCGTACGAAGTCGCGGGCAGAAGCTAGTCTATACTACATATAATAAAATAGTAGGAAAGTCAAAACTGTACATTGAATATTTTTTTAAAAGAATACTTGGGGTGTGATCTACAATCGATACCGAAGCCAAAAATATAGTTTTTAGAATTTTTGTCTGTTTGTCTGTTTATCTGTTTGTCTGTATGTATGTCCGGGATAAACTCAAAAAGTACTGGACGGATTTGAATGATTCTTTTTTTGTTGTATAGGTATTAAGTCTGGTCAAAACATAGGTTATAATTTATTTTGAAAACTTGAACAACTGGCGCAGAACCGCAACAGACCAGCTAAACTATAAGAGATACAAAAATGGTGCGATAGCAAAAATTGTTCCACGTGATGAGCATTTTCTGCTGAGAGAATTAGTTTGAAGATCTGGAACACTGGACGTCTTAGCAAGAGTTGTTCAGCGTGATGAGCACTCTCTGTTGACGTATAAAAATTGAAGATCTAGAACACCTAATGTGGAACTCCAAGAGCCCAGCTACCCCGCGGTGGTGGACGCCCACGGCGTCGGGCGTCACAAGACGGTCTCCGGCCACCGTAGGCGAGGGCATGCGGCCGGCGAGTAAAGGGCAACTCGCCGTCCGACCATGGACGGCGCGTCGTGTTCCACGCGCGCCTTAAAGAGCGTAATGACGGGACCCTCTCTCAGAGGGCTAAAGGCTGCCGGGGTCGCGGGACTTATACCATCACCGTTACCCCGGAACATAAAGGGCCATTGAAGGACAATACAAGTCTGACAGTCCCTCCCGCTCTGCCCGGGGTGGGAGGACTCATTTGTTGATTTACCACGGAAAAAAAAGAGCCCAGCTACACTATAACATGATTTTTTTCAACTGGGCGTGGATGGCTATCTTCGAAACTATGAGGAATATCGAAAAATGTTGAAGGCTCCTTTCAACAATTCTGGGAAGTAATCATATATGGCAAACTTAAGAAAAACGTATAATTGAAAAAAAACTGATCAATCTTCAAGGCGATGACTGTATTCGAAACTTAAGTTAACCTTTTCTTCTTTCATAAAATCATGCTTATTTTTGTTCAACTCAACGCCCCGTTGAAAAATTCAACCTGTATAGGAATGACGCCTTAGAAAGAGCTGTTCAGCCTAATGAGCATTATCTATTGATGTATTAAAATATAAGATTTGGAACACCTGATGTGGAAATCAAAGTTATCACTAATTTCACGGACTGATTTTCGATGACGATTAATATATTAATAAAATTTTTATTCTACTGGCCAAACTCCCATGAATTTTTTACCCGGGCTTTTGGAGTCGGGTATCAGACTTTTCAGATCTTCGATTTTGCCGACCCCATTGTCGCTGGCATAAGCAACTAGATCCGCGTACGAAGTCGCGGGCAGAAGCTAGTATGAAAATATATGGCACGACGATGATATTGCCGCGATTCTCTCACTCGTGGAGATGGGGCCTAATAGATGTGATACATTATTTATTTATTATTCTTTTAGAGCTGAAATTCGGATGGTGAGTTAAAGGCAACTCGCTGTCCGACAATGGACCATGCCCGGGTCGACGGCGCGTCCTCATTTGATGATTTAAACATGTAAAAAAAGATCCGAAATTCCTAGTTAGATTTATAAAATGCACCAGTACAAGTCGATGCGTTGACGTATATCACGGCCACGTGGTACAAACTAATCCTTCTGTTTTCTTCTACTCTGTGACAACACAGGCCACTTTTAGTACCGTTTTAGCGCAGCGGACGATACACTGACTCGTTTGATAGTAGCAAGAATAGTAAACAAGTAACGTTGGGTGGGTCGATGAAAACCCGAATAATTTTCGCAATAAACTCAGTTTGTGCACAGATTTACCTTAAAATTTTCGTGAGTGTGGGTTTATAGCTATCTGTCTGTTTTTTTTTTAAGAACGTTGCCCACATCGGGAATTTTTCTTTGTTAGTTTACAAACTTATAGACTCCAATATAAGTATATCCAACTCTTTTGCTGACTATATCTTATGCCTACAAATATTTGATGGCTTGACCCTACTTGACCCAAGAGATACCCAAACCAAGTTAATCTGTTTATTGCATGTCCATATTTAATTACTTCCGTAGCCGACATTAATAAGCATTAATCATGCAAGCCTTCCATTTGTTAAACCTCCTTGTTAGATGTCTGAATAAATCTCATCATCTGACAAGCTTTTTCTTAACTAAGAGTAGGCTGAATAAAGTGCTTAAAAAAATAAAGCTTCTAAAGTGTCTGTGTAATAGTGACAATTATGGAGATAAATATATTTTATCGAATACTTATTTTTGAACGTGTTTATCACATTGAACGCGTATTTGTGTGGAGTACGGAAATTTTCCGAAGGTAACAAGTAACTTATAAGGAGAAATAGTACTCGATATCCATTGAAAAGGGAGAATCCTCCAAACAGGTCTATTCTGTCTGGTATATAACTTCCCGACACAGGTTTTTGATGAGTTAAACCTTTAAAATTAAGTTCTGTGGCCTAACCCACGTCAAATTCGAAACTAGCTTTTGCTTGCAACTTCACTCGAAGAGGCTCTTCCCACTTCCGAAGAAGCTCTTTCAATAGGATTTATTATGCAAATAAGTGCTGGAAGAGTATAATTACTATAGTATTGAAATTTTTTCTTACTAATTCTATAGTATATCATCTTTACTATTTAGATAATATGAAAGCGTAACAAACAAACCTATAAACAAACTGATTTAAAACATGACAAAGTAACACATTCATAATATTAGTAGGTCTTGAATTTGATACATTATTTTTCATTGTCATGAATCGTTTACGTCTCATGAGATGACAAGATCCTAGACTTAAAACTTTTTTATCTGAATTTGAAAAGTTCACAAGACGCGTAAGCACAAAATCCCATCTGCCGCATGTACCATCAATTCAATCTGAGTGGTTAGCCGTCACTCACAGTTTGTCTCTTAAAGCGAGCTATACGTGAACGACAATGGGATAAGAGATTATTTTTCTATTTAGGTTAATGCAGTGAGAAAATAAAGCAGTGGTGGCCCAGTGGTATCGCTCCCGACTTACGAGTTGTAGGTCGTGGGTTCGAACCCAGCTTGGCGCATTAGTTTGTGTAATTTATTTCATCACCACTGCTCTCAAACCGGTGAAGGAAAACATCGTGAGGAAACTGGGCCCGCGTGGTGGATTATGGCCCACTCCCTCTCACAAGAGAGGAGGCCTGTGTCCCAGCTGTGGGAACGTTATAGGCTGATGATGATGATGATGCAGTGAGAAAACTAACTTCGAGCTGGAACTTGGAAATAAAATACAAACGAGAAAGTATTACGTAAAATAATGCTTACTAAAGGAACATAGCATAGCAACATGATAAACTGAAATTATCATTGATTAATTGATTATGTGGTTTTTTTTTGCCATATACATAGGTATAAGAAAATGTTCAAACTTTGATCAGGAAGAAAAGGGAAGAAATGATTTTATCGAAAAACTAATGTAACATACCTAAACTTACATTCACTCTGATTAATTTACTCCCATAGATTAATTAAAAATCTGTCTGTTATTTTTTTTATTTATATAACTTTTTCGTCTAAAATTCGAAACGCGACTACTCTCTGAGACAGGTAAATTGTTAGAACAGTATTGAATAACAGCAGGTGGCTTAATTTCACGGGTCGGCAACTCCCCACGTCTCCTCAACCGAAGCCAAAAGTCGAGTCTATCCAGCCTTTATTATCCGGTTCTCGAAGGCACTCACAACCCCCTTAAAGTACCGTCATTTAATCAATGCTTAGCGCACATTTGCTAGTGAAACTGATCGCGATCAGCACACTTGACCTGAGTTTAAGAGTTGTCAAGATTATCTTAGGCTCTTAAAATTGTGGCGGGCCGCGAGCGAGAGAGGACAGCGTCCTCCCTCCGCCCCAACCGCAGTGGTACACGCCCACGGCGTCGGACGTCGGCAGATGATCTCCGGCCACCGTAGGCGCGGGCATGCGGACAGCGAGTAAAGGGCAACTCGCTGTCCGACCATGGACCATGCCCGGGTCGACGGCGCGTCGTGTTCCATGCGCGCCTCAAAGAGCTGTCAGCAAATGACGGGGCCCCCTCACAGAGGGCCAAAGCCTGCCGGGGTCGCGGGACTCATTTCCATCACCGTGACCCCGGAACATGAAGGGCTATTCAAGGACACCGTGGATTTTAGTCAGTACAAGTCTGACAGTAAGGGGTGGGAGGACTCATTTGATGATTTTACCACGAAAAAAAAGGCTCTTATATGCAAATAATTTAAAAGACCTTAAAGTATAATCAGCGAAAAATAAAATCTATCCCTAATATGTTTATGAAAAGATCTAAAAGAAATTGAGATCTATTTTTGGATTTAATTCGAATTTGTGTATCTGATACAGTAATTTCGGCAAAAAATTACGGAGAAAAAATAGAATGTTTTTACGAAAAAAGATCTGTTCAATGGTGAGCTTTAATCCAAGATTATACTCCCACAAAAGAAATTAAATAAACGTTTGGGGTCCCTAGGTATTAAAGGACCACGGGCAGAAATATATGGAGACTGGCCCATCGTTCAACAGTGATGGAACCTATGCCAAATGAAAGCTTTGAGGATGTGATGCATTTCTTATTATGGCAGCTAAGTCGAATTCGAGCGCCAACAAGGTGATTTCGAGCATTGAAAACATGCCCTTACCTAACCTAACCTGTGGCAACAATCTCCTACTGATTTGAAACAGATGTCAATCGAAGCGTGTGGTAGATACGATATACTTTTAGTATGGCGACATTCTTCAAATGTGTAAGGTTCACCTGGAATATCTGAAAATGTCAACCTAACCTAATTGTGGCAACATTCTCCTACTGATTTGAAACAGATGTCATTCGATGCGTGTGGTAGATACGATATACTTTTACTATGGCGACATTCTTCAAATGTGTAAGGTTCACCTGTAATATCTTAAAATGTCAACCTA
Source organism: Agrotis ipsilon (assembly GCA_028554685.1). Taxonomy (NCBI): domain Eukaryota; kingdom Metazoa; phylum Arthropoda; class Insecta; order Lepidoptera; family Noctuidae; genus Agrotis; species Agrotis ipsilon. Next base: position 2,391,278 of record CM052961.1, on the reverse strand, counting down.
ACCTAACTGTGGCAACATTCTCCTACTGATTTGAAACAGATGTCATTCGATGCGTGTGGTAGATACGATATACTTTTACTATGGCGACATTCTTCAAATGTGTAAGGTACACCTGGAATATCTGAAAATCTAACCTAACCTAACCTAACCTGTGGAAACATTCTCCTACTGATTTGCAGTATGGAACACCGAGTGGTTTTAGTCAGTCGAGTCTGACATGCCTCTTCCTAAAGACATCCTCCAGACAGACCTCTGGATACCTTAGTAAAGACTAGATACTATTGGATAATCATTTTGATTCGCCACCCTGGGTAGGAGCACTCAAAGGTCGTAATGACTTTTGTCGAAATTTATCTATTTATTTTTATGTTATTTTTTATTTAAAGCTTCTTGCACATGGAAGTACAAAGGCGGACTTAATGCCATGGGCATTTTCTTCCAGTCAACCTTAAAATCATTTTTTTTTTCCATACAGTTTCAGCTTAATCTTCTGGTGATTTTGAATATAGATCTCATAAATATACATCAGGGGGGTATTACAACGTCTTAAATCCAGGTTTGTTCCAGTGAGTGAAAGAGATGGCGCTAGAAGACTTGTATAGCTCTGTCGCTTTTCGTTCACACAGAACAGTGACGTAAGTCATATTTGTGACCTCTATAACATTGAAACAATAAGGGCCAAAATTTGTTCGTCATAATTCTGAATAAATAATGGCCTTGTAATTAACTTGGGTATAATAATGAAAGTTAGTAACAGATGGAAACCTAATAAAGACTGTAAATAACTGATTCAAACTTATTGAAGAAATTGAAATTTACTTTCAGTAAACTTGTTTACCGGTAGCTTGGTTAGCAATGGAAATTTTTCATGTAATATTCTTACGCCGTATCCTATATTGGATAGCTTGCTTATGGAGGTTTCTGGAAAAACTAGTTTCCTTGTAAAAATAAGTAAAATTGTAATATTAGAATTTATTATAACGTAGAAACCGTAAAACCACTGAAAATTCTTCGTAACTTTCAATGGGAAACATGGTTTCTGCATGCATTTTTTCAGACTTTTAATCAACTTTGTTTTGCTTATAAGATCGATGAAACAATAAAGTGGTAATGGAATATTTTAGTAATTTTACGATAACTAGCTGCCAAATTTCAAAAGCAGTTCTTTCAAATTCAAGACTGAAATGAAAAACCATTCCAGTTTTCAGCCTGTTAGAAGTTTGGAACATTTTCCTACAAAACCTAATTTCTTAAGAAAACAGTGCTTTGAAACGAACAGGTCTCGATCACCAGGTCATTTGAGCCAGCAAATTGGAGACACGTGTCCTGAAAATTTTAACCAACTGAAGTTTTTAGGTGGTGAAAAAAAAAAGAAGTTTTGTCTAACTAGGTCAAGAGAGGATTTTGTTTTGTAACGGTTCATTTGTTAGGATAACGTGATGGTTTTACGGTAAGAGGAGGTGGTTTTGTGCAGAGGAAATCATGAAAAACAACAAACTCCAAAAATTTACAAGAAAAGAAATAGACATTTATATTATCCCGAATCAAAGGTTTCCTTAATCACATTTAAACCATAAAGGCGTAGGAATAGACCAAAAATTCAATGCAGACTGTGAAACTGAAAAAATTGTGTTTGAAGACTCAATAGAAACTATGTGAAGCCGGAAAATCTGAGACGGATATAATGGTAATTTTGAGTAATGGAATTTTATTAGTTGCAGAAATTTCCTTCTCTCAACCGTTCCCTCACTGTTGAGATTCTTGACTCCGTTTCAACTTTTCTTCAATTTTTGCTTTCTGGTACCATCAGCGGTCTGATAGAGTGCGGTGCTGACAACTTGATATACCCTCAAAGAGTGCTCCCACATTACTATACTTATCGCCGATCATCTAAAGGCGAACGGCTCGTTTTGCCGTCGGTCGGCGTCGCGCTGTGTCGTCTGAGGCGAGGCGATGCGAACGGTATTAGTAACACCCTTATTAAGTAGACATAAACGTTTTGTTGACCGGCGTTAGCCGATTCCGCGTCGATAAATGTGGGAGAGCACCCAAATTGTACAGTTTCATAAGACCACCGTTTTTAGCTTCAACCTCTATGATAACTTGTGACTTTTAATAATAATAACACTAAAACATCTCTCTTTTTTCCTCTTTAATAAGAAAATAATTTCAAGTCCAAAAGCTACCAAATATTTTTAAAAGCCAACGACCGTATCCCGTTGAAACCACGAGTTATGGGAATACCCAAAACATCATGAATTTTAACTGCTTTCCACGAAAAACGGTGTTGATTGCTGGTTAGATTAAATTTCCAACATTTCAACATGGAATTCTGAATATTTCCATAGGAAATTAAGTGTGATATCAAATAAACAGAGGAAAGTTTTGCAAGTTGAATAAGTACAAGGAACTGCGGTAGAAAACAAAGCTCAATGTAGATTATGTGTTTGTACACACGGCTTCAATTCAAGCTAAACATAACCAATTTATCTTGACCTCGTCGTGTATGATCTTTCCAAATCTTCTCTGCCTAGCCTTTTGCCAACTACCTTACTATCAGTACTTTACATGGAGCGACTGCCTATTAAACCTCCACAACCTCGTAACTGGCTAATATGACGCCCCATGGTAGGACTGGTTGTCAAACTTTTAGAGCTTCTTACTCATAGTAACGATTGTCAAAGATCAAAATGACCGCACGGAACAACGGCTTTCCATGTTTCCCGAAGCACGGAGGAAACTTGCTATGACAGATGGTCACACAACCACAGACCAACCTTGGCAAGCGCAGCTTTACCTGGAAGGAGGTATTCCACATAGGGCATCTGGCACCTGCAAAAAATTTTGACAGGTTAAACATAAGGATTTATGGGGACTTGATAAGGTGCCAGTAGTTCAGGTGCCATTGTCAGCGGGTGCCCTATGTGGAATACCTCCCCGGAAGATCTGCCTTATTTAGCCCCGAGCTCTTCTATATCCATGATCTTTCCAAACAAACGAAGGTTAGCTTCCACTGGTTTTGTATAGCTTGATATGGTAGGCATGTGTACATAAGGTGCTACGTAGGATTAGTTTTCAAACTTTAACTGCACGCCACCGCAAACACTCCAGTTCAAGTCATTCTAGCTTGCGGTTTAGTAAAATTTCATTTCCACGAAGGTATTTTTATGTGAAACTGAGCAAAACTTCTTAGGGCCAGTTATTTGATCATTTGTAGGAAACTATTATTTAAATTCCTATGATTTTTTTAACAATGGGTAAAAATAGTATCAGATTTTAACTAACTGTCAGGCTAACTGACCCAAAAGCCTGCCCTTTGTTTATTACTATTAATCAACAGTTAATCCAACTCGTTATTCTCAAAGAAGTCTCTTATATTGGTCACAGGAGTTACTGAGATTTTTTTGTTTAGCCTCACTTTAAACCCATACAACACAAAGTTGCAAAGTTATATAATTATCTCTTATTGCTTTAACGAATTATTGTAGATTGTAGTGGCGGATCATTGGAAAACGTAAATACCTATTATATTATGGCAAAATTAATGCTTTTAGTATTTTTTCTCTAGTCTAATGTCCACTCTCTCGCGCCCGGCATTGGTTTCGGCCATGCTGCGGAGCGAGAAGGAGTGGGAAGCGGTCGCCACATTCTGCGAGGCAGTAATGCTCGTGAAGGAGGTGGCGGGCCGCGAGAGAGAGAGGACAGCGTCCTTCCTCCGCCCCAACCGCAGTGGTGTACGCCCACGGCGCCGTACGTCGCAAGACGATCTCCGGCTACCGTAGGCGCGGGCATGCGGACAGCGAGTAAAGGGCAACTCGCTGTCCGACCATGGACCATGCCCGGGTCGACGGCGCGTCGTGTTCCACGCGCGCCTCAAAGAGCTGTCAGCAAAATGACGGGGCCCCCTCTCAGAGGGCCAAAGCCTGCCGGGGTCGTGGGACTTATTTCTATTACCGTGACCCCGGAACATAAAGGGCTACTGAAGGACACCGTGGATTTTAGTCAGTACAAGTCTGACAGTACCAGCCCTGCCCGGGGTTGGAGGTCTCATTTGATGATTTTACCACGCTAAAAAAAAAAAGTCTAATGTCCACTGAGGGCCTAGAGTGGGCATTTCTCTTTCAAATCAATTTAAACATTAAAGCCATGCAAACAAGACTCCAATACTAAATTCTGCTGATTTACGAATACCACGAAACCAAAGGTTCTTTCACAGTACAAAGGAATAAACTAATATCTCTACTATGTCTACCTAAAACAAACGAATCGATCAACCCCGATATAATATATGAGGGAGTCTAAACACAAAGTGACGTGTTCACGAATCCGAACTGGCAAGTCCGAATGCTTTCACAGAATTAATGGACACGATTGACTAACTTCTGTGACGTGGAGTGTAGAAACTGGGGTGATTCGACAATTTACTGACGTTATTGTTCATTGGATACTTATCTGAAGTACGAGTTTCGACAGGATGCTTTTGCAATTGTATGGCAACTTACATGTGCGTGTAAAGAGATAAGCCACAGCGCATTAGGTACCTAACTAACTTATAATGATAGTTGTAGGAAAGATTTTAAATAAATAAATAAATGTCATGTAAGTTGCCATACTACCAGGTTGATTATTTTCACTTCAAATTTCACTTGCATCATTGTTGCGTTTACAAAAATTTTATTTAATATTATATTATTTTTACTCATAACCAAACAGCCAGAAATAGGTAACACGTAGGTAATACAGATATTTTTTCCGTGTGGGAATCGAACCAGTAACACGCAGTGCAGCAGGCGATCGCTCAACCACTGCACCAATTCGGACGTGCAAGACGATCTCCGGCCACCGTAGGCGCGGGCATGCGGACAGCGAGTAAAGGGCAACTCGCTGTCCGACCATGGACCATGCCCGGGTCGACGGCGCGTCGTGTTCCACGCGCGCCTCAAAGAGCTGTCAGCAAAAATGACGGGGCCCCCTCTCAGAGGGCCAAAGCCTGCCGAGGTCGCGGGATTTATTTCTATTACCGTGACCCCGGAACATAAAGGGCTACTGAAGGACACCGTGGATTTTAGTCAGTACAAGTCTGACAGTACCTCCCGCCCTGCCCGGGGTTGGAGGTCTCATTTGATGATTTTACCACGATAAAAAAAAAACCAATCGTGACGTCTTTACAGTGTTCATACAGTTTGTAACCCGTTCTTGCCTTATTAAATGTTTTCCTAGATTTTATTGGGTCTATTTCACAACCTTCTCTGTGAGGTCATTATAACTTCTGGGATTGTTTACTCTTCTTGATATTTTTTCGACATTTGAGCGCACAAGTGACGAAATAAGCAACATCATAGATGATGAGTTATCACTCTATCGACTACCATAGACGACTAGGCGCGTACAGTCCGTTAATTAGTTCCTGTAATAAATAAACAACGGTACTAGAAGAATTATTTGTAGAATTTTATTTCAAAGAAAATTTCTTCTACAAAGAACTACCTGTCCTTTATTTCTATAATCAACGTTACTATAACAAGTTGGCGGACTCGTAATGGGCGTCGCAACGCTTCCGAGCTCTCCAGACAAAGATGTAATTATTGTCGTATCGAGTTTAGTTTATTAAAGCTTCTGAGAAAATGATAGGACTGTCCGTCGCAAGGTTTTGTTATTGGACAGATCTAATTCGAGGAAAAACTACTAAGAAATATTGTTTTAAAAAGCTAGTAAAGTTGGTTCAATTTTCTATTAGCAGATCTAAATTTCGGCCTGCTTTGGTGCAGCTGAAATGCAGAGTATGGTTCCTGGTATAGCAGTAAATTAGAAACGAAACTCCAAATGGGCAGTCATTGGTGTAGCCTAGCCTTTAATAATGCTCATGTACACGATGCCACCGCCGCGCCGCCACCGCTCCGTCACCGCTCCGCCACCACTCCGCCACCGCTCCGCCACCGCTCCGCCATCGCTCCGCCACCGCTCCGCCAACGCTCTGCCACCGCTCCGAAACCGCTCCGAAACCGCTCCGCCACTGCTCCGCCACCGGTCCGCCACTGCTTCGCCACCACGCCGCTTTTATGTGTCACCTTGGCGGTGCAGTCGCGAAGGTATACACAGCAAAGCGAAGTGGGTGCGGCGCGGTGGTGGCATCGTGTACCGAAGCCCTAACATAATCATCTTCTTCTTCTTCGTCGGTTCACTCTTGACAGAGTGGTCGTGGTCAACATGTTGCAGCGAGATATCGTGCTGCCATAATTCGCCTCACAATGCGACGTCAACCCTCCCTGTCGGCTGTAACTCGTGTGCACTCATGTAGCGGTATTATCATACGAACGGGCAATAAACTTGAAAGGTGCTATATAAACACATCTCTAGATTGCCTAACACCACAACAATATAGCAACAATTCCTTTGAAAGACGATACTGCCCGACGTATTTGCATGGCTTGCCCTAAAAAGTCTTACAAAGCTAATACACTTTCTAGATTTGTTTGGTGCTTGGTACGGGTTAAGTCTACAAGGAGGATGCAATAACCCCACTTGACTTAGCTCGTCGGATGAAATGTTTGAAATCCTCTTCTGGACGTTAGAGTATGTATCTACAAGATTTATGAGAAAAGCGGAATTGTCATACGGAGATACCATTAGTATCGTACCCGTTTGTCACTCGGAAATTATCTTATTTGTTAATACTTTAAAGGCGGAAACACATTATTACAACGCGACACGACCCTATGAAACGCGATGCGTGTTGAGTCGAATCAAATGTATTGTTTTCTATAGACCAGAATCACCCTATGAACATCTGACGCGACTCCATGCCTGCACATTTGATTCGAGTCATCACGCATTACGTTTCATCGAGTCACGTCGCGTTTTAATAATGTGTTTCCGCCTTTTTGTTTTTATGGCGAAATACAGAGAGATAGAAAACAAGAAATAGTTTTACTTTTATTTTATTTGTACCAACAAACCTTTGATATCGCTATCCACACGCCATATAACGCAATTAGTAACAGTTCATATGAATTTTCCAATACTGCGTAATGGCATAATTGTCAGGCAGAAGCAGGTATGTAGTAGAATGCTAGCTTTTCTAGGAATCGGAAAATGAACTAGGAAGCAAAATGCATTGCACCATTAAAATGTTATTGTTCTAAAAAATACTGTATGCCGTTTGACACCTACTTTATTATTTCAAGGAAAAAAATAAACTACCATGAGTCCCACCCTGGGTGGACCTGAAAGGTCTATCAGAGTCGTACTGACTAAAATCTACCGAGTTTCTTCAATTACGCTTTAAGATACGTTGTCAAAGTCACTCGTTTAGATAGTCCCGCGATCAATTTGCTTAAAACTTTGAGGCACACATGGAACCCCCCCTTGCGAATGGATGTTAGTACAATTAATTCCATCCCATCCCACTTTCTTTAACTTTAATAATCGATGTTTAAAAGTGCCTTATTGTTGGCCTAATTGAAATTAATGGTTTGAAATTGACTTTGAACATTATGCACCGCTGGGCATACCTTTGATTGGACGGTGAGCTACCCTACTCTCAGTCCACATGCCGGAAATCATTTTGTGACTTCAGACGCAATGGGCGTTTTCGCGGCGGCTTGGTCGTGAGATGGAGGATGTCCTATAACTCATGCAAAGCATCATCTCCTTCTCGACTGCTTCCTGTTGGTATAAGTCAGTATAATACTTTGGCAACACTGGTTTTTTTCTCTATAGCAAAAGATCTGTGTTGTTCTCTATGATCTGTATCACTGCGCTCTGAACTGAGTGTGTAACGTTATGTGTGTTATAATAAAACTGCAAGGTTTTTCACAAAACTCATTTTACTTTAATAATCCAATACTTCCCATTGCCCATTGCCCAGAAGCATGACCTCAACCAATGCAGGGCGCGAGAGGTCAACCTATGATTTATTAAAATTATAATCAGACAGGCGATGACCTAACAAATCTTTATCACCTCGTTAGTGCTACTTAGGTACGTCGAATACCCCAGATCATATTTACTTTGAAATGTTATTCCACAATTCTTGCTAGTTGACCGAAGACTAGACGCATAAATCTTTCTCGAGTTCATATCAATTATTCATATCTGTGTTAGACCGGAGAATATTTCATACTACTATAAGTTCTGTATGTGCCCTCACGTACCTACTTATATTTAAATGTATGGAAGACTTGCCTCTCCTATTTTCTTTTCATTTTTTTTTATGTAGGGATGTGGCCATCCTATAGTGCCAGCGATAATTATGCTTCCTATATTAAGAATCCCACAGGCAACTGACATAGCTTTGGACTTTAGCTTTCCTCACGATGATTTCGTTCACCGATATCAGTAGTGTTCAAGATAAACTTAGTACCTAAGTGAATATGTATTTAAAAAGACTTATTGGTACTCTCCCAGAATAAGCTCTCTATTCAAGAATACGTTGAACTTCCTGTAGAAAGTATAAGCTCTGTAGAGCGGTTGTCGAAACAACTAATGCTGTGGCATAGTAATTGGCTTTGACCAATTGTGTTTCGATTTTTTTCCCGCACGAATCAAGTCTTTGTATAGTAAATAGATGTATCTGAGTCACTGAATGATTAATTAAAGGTGGTAGGAGAAGTCTCCATGGTAGTTCATTGGAACGGGTGAAAGAATAATTTTCAATGTATTATGTATTTTTTTTTATATGATATCTATTTATCAAGGAGAAACTTTGGTAGATTTGCCTATTTGTATCTTTGTAATGGGTAAACTCAAAAACTACTGAACTGATTTCAAAATTATTTTGTCGTTAGAATGATAGATTTTCCTTTAGTTACTAAGTAGTAATAGTAAGACTATTTGCACAACTGCTCATAGCCTAGCTGAGAGTAAGTAAGTAACTAGCTATTTCCGAAAAATCAAAATCATAATAAATTATCTTTCTGAAAAGTTCCGTGTCTTCCAGATTAAAACCCGCACAAAAGGCAACATAGCACGTTACTCCCAAAGCGCCTATCACCTCAATCTATCTAGTTCCACGTTGCCACATACACATTTTTATCCGTAGACAAACAACGTTCACAAGATAACCTCACGCCAAAGCTTTTGTTTTCCGTATTCTTGCAACAGCATCGCCAATGAAAATAAATATACAGGACGGATGTTTTATTGTGTGCGACAAATAATAAAAAAATCTGAAGATCCTGTAGAGTCGCAGGGACCGTCTCTCTTCGGACTAGAACGCAAAAATAAACTATGATGCGGTTTAAAGAGATTTCTCATAAGACATTGGTTCAACAAAAATGAGATACAAAGTATAACAATAAGAAAATATTTCCGCCTCATCACAAAACACTTAATGTTTTACATAAACGCTGCAATCTGTGAGGATTGGAAGCGTTAATATTAAGTTAACTGCATTATAGTGTTCGAACATTTTTTAAGTTTTATAATTGAAAAATGTTAATATTGGTCGGCCCGTTCAATTATTCTGGCAAACCGTTATACAGCCGACTCCCTCGACCAAGATGTTTGGTTTGGCCATAGTTTATTGAAGGAACAATGATGATCTTTAAGTCAGTAAGGGTTTGAAACATCCACTTCCACTCAATACAGGACCAAAGACGCATTTGCCCTTTTAACCAGGAGAACCACTGCATTTTGGAACGTCACAAAATTATAAGTGGTAACTAATAGCGAGCAAAAGCAATAAATCACTTTCTTGGAGGCGTGTCGATTGTCAACAATCACACGCGTCTTTACGAGTTATTTGTCATCATTGTAGAGGACGGAGTGGACTTGAGAATAAAAGTCAGTATTCACCACTGAGGGATTATATTTCCATAGGTTTTAAATATTAACAATGCCGACAATTCAGAACAGTTACAACTTTGGTGCGTGGTTTAAGTTGGATACTTCGATCTAACAGTTTTGATATTTCTATTCTAACGCGCTACGAAACACGAAGGACATGTTCACTCTTCGAATCCCGAGGCGGAACCGAACGATTGACTCGGCACATGCTGCACGGCAAGAAGATTAAATTCCGGTTTCAGCTTTCTAGAGAAAATTCTGGACTGTTTTCGAAAATGTGCCAACAGAATCCCCTGGGTCGTAGTGGAAACAAAACACAAACTTCCTTCATCATATAACACTGGTTATGATAAAAAAGGCGCCTTGTGTTCGAGCAGCGCAAACAGTCGTTCATAGTGCTAAAGTCCTTATCTTTCTTAACCGCCATCTTGAGGCGAGTGGGGCGAACAACGGGAATTTATTGTTGATGTTTCCGCCACGCCCGCACACAGAGGAGCTACGTGCGGTATATCAGTCACTTTTCTCCCGCCGTGTATGGACGGTCGGCACAACAACTCATCTATCTGCCAAATCGCTCAACCTAGTATACAACTTTCCACCGTGATAAAGCTGGAGATCAATCAAAGAAATCAGTGCGGGCCGCCAGATGTGTCGGGTCGTCCATACATAACGTACACAATTGTCCCACTAGTGCCTGGTATACACTTAATACTACTCCAATTTGCAATGCATGGAACAATTCGATGCATTAGAAACGACACTATATGAATAACAATAAGCTAACGGGTAGCCGCTCAAGACTCCGTGCCCGGCCTATATAGATGCAATGAATAAAAAAACAATCTCCTCCGGGTGGCCGGATACAAGTGGCGCCAGGAGGAAAAACAGATATAAAACCCACTATGAGGACTTAAAATCATTCAAAACGTAATGTCTACAACAATACAATACTTGAATGACCTAATTTCTAGGGTATGACGCGAGCCGTTTAACAGGACGACGCATTCACCACCGCTCTGAGTTTTGCCGTCGGTGACGACTCTTACGGACACCGTCTGCGCCTGGGTACGTGCGTTTCGGACTCTCCCCTTCGGCCTTATGTTTTTGGTAAGTTCTGGGTCCACTTTACAACCAAATCCGCCCTCCTTGCTCCTGTTGCGCGTCCATCGGGCTTCCCGCCGGTTTTGACGGTCGTAGGCAATAATATTCGAGTACCCATCGTGCCCAGAACAAAATCCGGCTAGGGCGTTTTGTGACGCTCTCCCCAATGTGAACGACGTAATTCGTAGGGCCTTGTGAAAATTCCCGGGGGGAACTTCTGGCGGGTGCGCCGGCAAGAAAGCCTGGTTAGGCGTCAAGGGCTCTCCTCGTCGTCTGGGTTAACCGACACCTTGGGTTTCCAGGTGTCGGGAATTAACCGTATGTTCCACCTCGTAAACGTGTATGGAGCACATTTCAACGGATCTGTCGATCTTTAAGCGTAGCGTTCAAGCGGTTTCTCACCGTGGGCTTTACTAACCTTTTCCCATGCTCCCGCCCATGAATGGCGCTCCGGTGGAATGTAGCGCCAGTCGATGGCAAACCGCACCTCTGTTCCACTGTTGACGTTGATTCTAGGGCAGCTTCGTAGCTCAGTGCATTGCCCATGGAATTGTTACCGTTGTCACTCCAACTGATTCAGGACATCCGGACGCGGCCTCATTCATGCGGCCTCAGCGCGGCGGCTATAGCGGCCATTCGTTGACAGCCGATGCGGCGTACCTCAAAAGGTACAGCACGCGAAGTGAGACAAGTGAAAAAAAAAAAGTGAACAAATGTCACGTAGCGTTTTTTTCGTGAATGTCTTGCTACTGTGACAGAGAGTGGTCCGAAATAATCCGTCCTGCTGTGTGTGACCCGGACGTTGATGATGCGCCGTCGGCGCGGCGTGGTAATCACTGTCATTGTCTCCGGCGGCCTACGACCTGGCTAGTCTGCCAGCTGTTGGCAGAGGATGATTTGCGCACGACTGATGGCCTCAGGCCGCTTCGTAAAATCCCGTAGTAGTAGTGCTGTTTACTTCGTTCACGACGCATTCCACTCCGCGTGATGTAACTCCGATGGATCCAATCTATGTACAAGCGGGTCAGTACTGTGATTACCGTCAAGTATTGCTGGTGCTTGTTTGCTTCGTGGTACGTCTCTGGCTGCTGCAATGCGCGGGGTCGTATCCTCCTTATCTTGTTTTCGTCGAATGTCAGGGATAATCGCTTTCAGTCGGCTGTCTGCTTGGTATCTTTCTCCCGCCGGTGACATGCCGCAATTCGTTCGCCCCGAACGCTTTCCTTCCTGTTAGACGCGTCCATAGGACTTCAAGCCCGCACGTGTTTTAATGTGTACTCAGGCGGTATGTAGGACGTCTGCGATGTGCTGAGGTGCGGTGCGCACTTCCGGATCGTTTTCCTCATACTTTCCCGTTGTTTTTGCCGTCCCAGTCCGGGTCTTCTGCACTCACGTCTTTAAATGCGGTTGCGAGTAGCTGTCTGTGGTGTAGACTCGCGTCCGGTCGATGAAACTGGAGGGAATCCGGGCCGTGGCGCGGATGAGGTCGGAGCCAGGTAGCGAAAGTGTGACGTCGGAGTGCCTCTGTTAAGGTCGATCGTTCGTTTATCGGAAAGCAAGCTGGTGACAGTTCTCGCCCGTTTCAATGAGGCGGGGTGTGAGGGTCTGTTTCAACCGCGGCCACGGCGTCTTCGTCGTCTTCTTAGAAATGAAGGACGCGTTTCGGTTTGTCTGTAACATCGTTGTGTGCAGGGAGAAGTGAGCGGTATACTGCGAGTCGGTCGTCGGCGCGCCGTTGGGTCGGTTGGGGAAACAGCGCCCATTCGTCGTTCTGTGGTTTCTTCTAATTTGCTACTCGGTGCGGCGACAAGAAAAGGTTTGAGGAACGTTGCGCCGGCGCGCAGCAACGCCACACAAACCGGTGCGCGTCAGGACCAGAAAACTCGACGGTGGGGCGGCGGACGATCGGTTCTTCTTCCACCTGCAGGTGCCAGTGTCCGCCCGAGTAAGCTGCCTGTAATTCAAGTCTAGTATAGTTGTGATATTAAAGGGGCGCCGACGCGCCCTTTCCTGCCGCGAGCGACCGTTCACTGGCCTATTGCGTTCTCTGAAGGAAACGCCAATATGCCTGCAGCAGCATAGGCAGTTCGCTCGCGTGCCGTCCACGAATACGCTGCCCAGTTCACCCTAGTCGACGTTACTTAAACCCGAGTGGCAACGTGGAATACGCATGCCTCAGACTTTGCAAAGCAATTAACCAGTCCCGCCATTTACGTTTTCTAACCTTTAGGTAGGCGTTCATCCCAAACCGATTTTTACAACGCCAAGATCTTGTAATATGGGACCTTGGTTGGGTCGTTCGTAAACGGCGCGGCTAGTCCCAACACGGGTCAATATCATACAAAGACATCATCGTCTTAAGACTTACGCTTTGTAATCTCTGCTCTAATCAACATGAGAAGGGTCTACTTTCCTGCAGTTGAACCTAAACGTGTCGTTGTGTCGGCCAGATACGCGCGGAATTTTTCTTTCCGTTGACGCAGAATGTCCTTTTTTGGCGGGCTCGGTTGATGGACGGCGACAGCTGCAGTCGTTGGACCGCCCCCTTCTGCAACTCGACGTTACCTCTCGGTTTTGTTACGTGATTTCGATGCTTTAGATACTCGGGATCGCTTCTTTACGTTGTCAAAGTCTGTAAAAAATCATCCATATTAATGTCGTTACAATATGGGCACCCGGCTTCGGGGTAGTCACCCGCGTGAATATGTGCGTATGATTTTTCAGTAAATCGCAGTGCTCTGGGAGCAAGTCGCCCACCAAATAGCAATCTGCTCTATTCTATTATTCCCTGGGCGCTAAAGTTGTATCCTCGCGCCATAGAAAACCGCAGTGCGTCTTATCTTCCACTCTACTGTTATTGCAAAAATTCTCCCTTTATCGTCGCCGAAACGGCGGACCAGGGGTTTTGCGCTAAATCGCACAATACGCCGAGGAGTGATTGTAATAAGAGATCCGGGGCCTGTAGAAGGATAATCATTGAGGACAACTCCATTTGTATCGCGTGCCGCTGATCATACAAATTCTGACTTTACCTAGTTTATATGATTCTTATGGAAAACGCGGTAGGTTATCCACTGTGGTTCTAGATGGCTCGTTTGGCGGGTGCTAGCTTCTGCCGTATCCACATTGTTATTCAGTGCGTTCACTGCCTGCATATTTTTGCTGGAGGTTTGATCTTGCGGTAACCGGGATTCAGTACCTCTAGTCGGTGAGCGCAAAAGAGTATTTGTCTGGTGGCAAAACATTTTTTTCATTTTTCAATAATTAAGGCCAGTCTAGTAGCGCCTTCTGGCAGAGCGCGTGTTGTTTTTGTAATATTTTCAACGCTCTTGTTTTGGGTATGCTTGCGGGCGGCGTGCTTTACTCTAATGACTCTAAGCTAAATGCTCTTGTACCACGTTTTTCAAGGGATTCGTCTGCTACTTACATGACCGCATTGCTTCTCCCGCGTTTTCGTGGTAAAACATGTAGTTTGTAGACTGCATATTTTCCCATGTAATGTCCAGCCAAGCGTGAGGCTACTGGTTGACCTTTCAAGCCTATTCTCGCTTCCGAGGCGAGTAGGAGTGCCCAGTTGTCCTGCCCAATCAGGACTGTTGGTATGCCAGCATCATATGCTAACTCCTCAACTATAGGAGTCAGGTGCTCGAAGTTTGCAAAGTCCTTTGCACTTATTGACTGCCCTGATAGTTTCGAGTCTGTCGATGGTTCTGGCTTCGATGTCAATGCCTTTAGTTGTGTATTTTCCTTGTATATTTACCTTGACTCGTTGCGAGTTCGTAGCATCGATGCGTGTGCCTGCTACAGCCTCGATGTGGAATGGTTCGTTTGGACCTTCTGCGCCTATCCGCTGTGCGACTTCAGTAGTAAGTAGAGTTATTGTCGATCCATCGTCCAACAAAGCAAATGTGTCTACTTTACCGTTTGGTCCCGTTAGTGTCACTGGTACTACTTTTTCAGCAAAACTCGATGTACGTGCGCGGCGTGCTCGTGTTGTTGATGATGGTGTGCGGCGTGGACTCGGAGCGCGATGCCACGTGCTCTGCAGCTGTGACGCGAGGACGCTCTTCACCGTCGTTTGAGGCGCTCGTTCCCCGACTGTTGTCGCCATGCAGCAGCCTGTGATGATAGTGCTCGCAGTCTTGCACCTCACACTGCTTGCTCTTGCATCTATGCTTCCACGTACGTCGGTTTAGGCACCTGAAACATAATTTATTTTTTACGTGTTATTTCCCATCTATCCATTATCGTCATATTCCTAAACTTAGGACAGATAGCCACGTTATTGCAGTTGCCGTTGCAGATCACACACGGTTTTTCATTGGTATCTGCCATTTTAAGAGTCTTGTGAGCAGGTCGGTGAGAACGTTTCCGTTCATGTTCCCCTTCTACTGTGGCGTGCCGTGCATTTAGGTCTGCCTCCTTAGTGAGAAATCGTCCCAACACTATCAGGCCAGGCTCTGCGTCACCTGCAGCATCTCATAATCGTACCACCTGCTCCTTAATGTGACCGTCAACTTTTCTGATATCACAGAAATCATTTCCGGGCTATGTAAATATTCTGTTCTTCCTAGAGCTTGTACCGCAGCGATAGCGTTTGTTACTTTTGATGCGAACACACATATATCTGTAGGGTTATCTGACACTTTAGGTAACTGACGTAATTTATTTAATTCATAAGTTATCAATGCGTGGGGTCGTCCAAATCTAGATTCTAACCTTTGCATAATTTGAACAGCCGATGCTCCAAGAAACAGACATTTAACTGCCTCAAACGCTGGCCCTCTCAACGCCTTTCTGAGGCGGGCTAAATTCCCTGCCTCTGTATGAGTTGACGCCAGACTCATTCTACGCTGCTTTAAAATGCAGCCAATCGCCGGGTTGGCCACTATAAATAGGGTAAATTCAAAATTCATACCTGCTGGCGGCGGGTTTCCTCCCCGCGCTACCTTTAACAATGCCTGAGTTAGTCCTTGCAGCAGACTCCCCTCGTCGCTACGTCGCGGCGAGGTCGGTGGGCGCGTCGTCACGCGTTGTCGTCCGTGTGTCGTCGCGTCGCGGCGGCGTGGGTGAGTTTCTGTGTGGCGTCGTGGGTTGTGACGTCAGCGGATGGGTGTGGCCGCGGTGCCCGCGAGGGAGTCTACAGCTTCCGTTTGATGATGCAGCCGAGCTTCCCTCCAATAATTCTTCATGTGCTGATTCTGCCTCCAAGAGCGCCAACCTGGCGGCGGCGAGTTCCAATCTCGCCTGGGCCAACGCCTTCCTATTGGTTTTGGTCTCGTCTCGTGGTTTGTCCGTGTGGTGTCGTCACCCCTGGGCTGTGACCTTGGGTCTGGTCCGACTCTGTGACGGAAATAATCGGGCGGGTCTGTCGTCACCGCCGCTGTCGCCCATTTCCGTGGAGACGGGCTCGTTCCCTTCCGTGGCCGCTGTGAGAGGTTCTTGCATACCGCGTGTCTTCACCATGTCTACGATATTGCATTCATCCACACTACCACTTCCACGTAATATCAAACTGGAACCACGCGTTTGCAGCTGTCCGGTTAGAAGGACCAATGTAGAGGACGGAGTGGACTTGATGAATAAAAGTCAGTATTCACCACTAGGAGATTATATTTCCATAGGTTTTAAAATATTACATTCGCTAATTCAGAACAGGTACAACTTGCGTGGTTACAGTTTGATTACTTCTATCTAACGCGCTACGAAACACGAGACATGTGCACTCTTTCGAATCCCGAGGCGAACAGAAACGATTGCAATAGGCAAATGTGCCGGAAGACGATAAACTTCCGGTTCAGCTTTCTAGAAAATTCTGGGAATGTTCGAAACCGTTGCCAACAGCAATCCCCCTGGTGTCGAGTGGAAAAAAACTACAACATTCATTCATAATATAACAATGGTTCATTGATAAAAAGGCGCCTCTGGTGTCGAGCAGCGCAAACAGTCGTTCACTATGTGCTAAAGTCCTTATCTTCTAACGCCATCTTGAGGCGAGTGGGGCGAACAAGGTGACATTTATTGTTGACTGTTTCCGCCACGCGCCAACAGAGGACGCTACGTGGTATATCAGTCACAATCATGATAATTAGTTTAAAAAGTTACAAAAGAAACAGATGATTGAATATGATGATGATGGTGATGTGATTCAATCGATTACAGTCAAGGCAATTACTTCAGCCCCGCTATAGTTATAGTTTCAAGTTCTCGTATGACTGTTATAAATAGAAACAAAGAAAGAAAAGAGATTTATTGGGACACGACAGAATAAAAAAAAAAGAATAAAGAAACTTGAGTCGCCTTATGTACGAAGGGCCTAAAGGCTCCTGCCTCAGCATGTGCTGTGACATTTAACTGTCACAGCGCTGGTTTTCTGGTATACAATCTTCATCGTGAAGTTCCTTGCACTTTAGACGATAGCGGTATCGAAACGATATCGTTTTTTTACTTCCGGGGCCAAGGTCGTTAGTCTCGTGACCCCGGCAGGCTTTGGCCTTCTAGACCCGATATTTTCAAAATAACCTTCTTTTTTATTTTTCCGTAGGCGGATAAAGTAATTCGTGTTTTAAATACACCATGTATAGCGCGGTTCACAAAGGTCGCAGGTGCTGTGGGGGTCACACTGCGGTTTCACCAAACAGACTCAGTTTATTAATAATTTCATGAAATATGTTCGAATATATGCCGCAGGTCACAGTGCTTTTGTTTGAATATTAGAAGGCATATAGGAATCTATACTTTAGAATTTATTATTAAAAGCTGAATAGTTTGTTTGTTAGTCTGTGCCGCAATAGGTTATTTATTAAGCCTATTGCGATTCGAACGGCAAAAATAATAGTCTAAATGAAAGTAAAAAATATTCATTTTGTTATAACATGCGGAAAATTTATCATAATCAAAACAGACTTACATTTATAAATATATAAAATAAATTAAATTCATTTATTTCAGGAAAGAAAACAAATTTCCAAAATTAAAAAATTAAACATTAAAATTGGCAATAAAAGAAATACTGACGTCAAAGAAATAATTAGCTTCTTAGGGGGCTCGCAATTTCATTACCGTGACCCCGGAACATAAAGGTCTATTGAAGGAGACCGTGGATTAGTCAGTACAAGTCTGACAGTCCCTTCCGCCCTGCCCGGGGTGGGAGGACTAATTTGATGATATTATTACCACGTAAAAAAAGGGAGCTCCCAATATTCAATCATGAACATGACTCCTAAAGAAGGCCCTGCTTCACGTAATACAGTATAGAAATCGTCTACTCTGTTCTCCGTAAACATCGGCATGGTAGTCTAAAAATTAACCTAAATGCGCTTTTATATCGTAGACGTAAGTCGCGGGACTTATACCATCACCGTGACCCCGGAACCTAAAGGGCTATTGAAGGGCACCGTAGATTTTAGTCAGTACAAGTCTGACCGTCCCTCCCGCCCTGCCCGGGGTGGGAGGACTCATGATGATAACCACGTAAAAAAAAAATTGTACACCACGTAAGGTGTTATAAGCGCATTGGTGTGTGACTATACCACACATAGCCATCAGCTTAAAGCGTTCCAATACAGCATGTTCAGATGTTTGAAACTTTTAACAATTTTAAGTTTATTTTACTTATTTCAATGAACTACGAGTACTTCTAAACAAAGCCATAAAATAATTGAATAATACCTACAATATGATAATTATGAAAGCTTTACAATTTGCAACAAAGGCGATAATGCGTATCAAATATTAAATTGTAAATTGGATATAAAATAATTTAGTAACAATTTAATAAATACAACATCAAACAAATACATATTGCAACATTGAATAGTTTCAATAACAAAACCATTGTCGCTGCATTTGAATGCGTTTGTTAATGATATTAATATACACAAACATATATTCCATTCAATGAATTAGTTGGTGAAAACACATAAATTACACACGCCACACATAAATTAAATTCGATGAATTGGTTGGCAATATAGGAAATTAATATCTAGAATGTCCACAGAAGAGTTCAATTTAATAATTTTGTTCTAGCAACTGTAGCAACCTATCATAAACTAAAGTAGGCGCATCAATAGCCCATAAAAAGTCGCAGTGATTAAATTCGTCCAATGGCACTATGTAGTGTTCTATTGGGTTCACAAGTCGTTTATACAAATTTTTCGCATCAACGACACTTGATAACCAATCATTCTTAGAACTGAAGAGAGCAATAGGTAAAGTGATCTTCTGTAAATTATATTGAGGAGGAAATCTTGTTCCATACGCCTTGAGATTACCAGCAGGCCCGTTATCAAACATTTGGAACTTGCCACTCTGCTTGATTTCTTGAGCATAATGAACAATCGTTTTTGTGGAAGCACTTGTAGCACCGTGACTAAGTATTAAAGGCAACAACGTCTTATTAAATTGTGCTGCATCATGCCCAAAGAAAATAGACATCATATCTTCAAGTATCCCTTCCTTATCAAGATTCATTAGCTCAGGAGAATGTTTTGCCAACCACTTCAGAGCTGGATTATCAGGACGAATTACATTAGCCCCACCAAATAGTTCTAACAGAGTCTGTATCTTGTTGCTGTATTTTGCAAGGAGTTTTATTGGGCTCTTTATATTCGTCATGTAAGCAACTGGAGCTAAAGCGAAACCTGCTCTCAACACCTTGTTGTATTGAGTTTTCGTAGACAGCAGGGCGAACAGTACCGAGGTTCCCATAGAATGACCAATGTAATTAATTTTGACATCCCCGCCTTTAACGTCCGTTATATAATCTATGACTGCCGGGAGATCATGCTGGCTCACTTCGTGAAATGTGAAGTTCCAAAATTCAAACGAATTCGCGTCTCTTGAAACATGTGCATTGGAGTAAGTGTTTCCACGTACATTTGCCAGCCACACGTCGTAACCAGCATCGGCTAAAATATAACCAAGGGCTTTTGTTGGTCCTGGTATTAGCCAATGAGCTGAGTTGCCGAATATACCATGATGCAGTAGAACTGTCTTCTTAGGAATTCTTTTATTTTTGCTAGTCTTAGAATAAGGTATTCTATGGATTGTCAATATGTATCCGTCATCTGTCACAATGGTGTGAGTCTCCGCCGGGTATCCGTGCATAGCAATAATCTGTGGTGACGACATACTACTCATGTGTATAATAAGATTTTCCCTGGAAAGCTTGTACTCCACCTTTTCTTCTGGTTCTAAAAAGTATTCTCTCTCTCGATTTATAAAAATATCGTTGATGTTGTTAAAAATGTTAGGTTGCTGACTCTCTGGGAATGATGCGGGATCCAAAATACCTACTCTTCTTGTATCAGCTCTATTAAAGTTATTATTGGTTGTTTCATGGACTATATCAGACACATGTGTTTTCTGATCTTCTGACCATGACGTTGATCCAAAAATGTCATCTGCGTTTGATTTGGCTCCAGATTTTTTAATGGTATGGAATGCATTGGCAAACTGTTGTTTTTGTTGTGGTGAATAACCTTCAACTCCATTTGATCCAGGTTCAAAATCATTTTCGTAGGTATCTATATATATAAATGGCTTGTTGTGTGGTCCATTATCCAGGTTGATACCGAAAGGGTCGGGAAACATCGACATGCTGAAGTCGCACTCACTGTAATTTAATTGCAGTATAAATATGAAAGTTAACAAAACTAATTGATGAAGCTTCATTTTGGCAGATGGATACGCAGCGAGCGCTACACGGCTACCAATATATAAGCGACTAATTTTAATTACTGAATAACCGGGTTATATAGCAGATCCCAAGTAGTTTAGGCAAGCTGAGGTCATGGGAAAAAACGTTAAACAAAAATAATAACAATGGCATAAACCAATGATTTAAATGTTTATTTCTGTAAACAAATAATACATTTTCCTTCAAATAATCTTCTTACCTAACCGAAATTGTGATCATAATTATATTCACGTGGTCTGTTCCGATCTGAATTGTACTTGCGGTAAGTAGGTATGCCATAGGTATTGACATGTTAACACTGCGTAGTACTATTAGGTATTCTATGACACAGCTTAGTTTTTTCCTGTAACTAAACTCGCTTGTTGTTTAGCACTGAAATCTCACGGTACTACCCCAGGAATAAGTTTTAATTCTTGCCTTTTTTCCTTCTTAATAATTTCCCATGGTAGCTGGTGTACGAGTTAAAACAGGCAAGCTGAAGTTGTGCGGGCAACGTTGGATGATAGCACTCAGAAAGGTGGACAAAGATCGTCGGGATCGCCCGGCGTAGATAGTATGAAAATCTGATCTTATTCGCGGGACTAGCATGGCTAGGAATTGCCCAAAATAGGTTTGGAAGGAGAAAACGAATGCCTTTGCCCAAAATATCACCCAGTTACTGGGTTATGGAGCGCAGATAGGTAGTCACATGGAATATACTTTATATTCAGCTCATCAGATTTTACTAACGGCCGCAGCCAACAGAAGTTGGGATAAGAATAGGGAAATGATGAGCTACATTACAGATCATGAGCTCAGTATTATCAGCGTCACAATTATTTTTAAATACCAAGTTATTTTACTGAATATTTAACCAGAATTCTACAGACAAAATAACAATATCTACGTACAAACCCGTAGCAACGTAAACGCTAAACTTTATTACAATAAGTTTCCCCGCTTAGATAATAACATTAGCAACGTACGACCCTTTATTAACTTCTGTAGTGATACAGTCGTCACTAACACCGCAACGTGGAACTCAGCTAATAGCCTTATAGTCTGAAAGCTAGCGAATAACTTTGAGCAGTCATGTGAAAATTTTGAACAATAGAAATTGACGAATCAGTTTTCTTTCAAGCTCCTCTATTTTTTCATCATTTTGTTGCTGGAATGTGTTATTTACTCTCCGGGAGTTCGTCGAGCTTCATTGCCTTAGCGCTTTACTAGAAGTCGCCATTGATAATTCTGGTTTCCCTGTGTTGTTTTTCTGTGCAATCTTTCAGACAATTCAAAAAAATAAAATAAAGAAAGAAAGAAAAAGTTTTATTGGACTAATACAGGACAGAACAACAACATAAAATTAAAAACAAGATGTAGGTAAAAAGAAACTTAAATTACAGTTAATCTAAAATAAAATAAAAGAAACAATTTATGTATGTGCCTAGTTTGGTTCCTATACGTAAGTACTGAGGTAAAGAAAAATGATAAAAAGAAAGAAAGAAAGAAAATTGTGTTTTCATCCCCCCATCTCGGAAAGGGTCTAATAATGTCTTAGTTAATACCTAAACTGAAATAAAAGCCTATCTTGTGTTTGTACAATGTACATCTGTTTTTATTTGTTTTTGCATTTAGTCATTTCCTCGCTGAGGTGGGATGAAAAGTTACGTGTTGCACTCGAGTGCAAAGATTTTTCACCTTGTGCTCTTTTGATTCCCTCGCGATCGCTCATGATTCTAATTTTGAATCACTCGTTGCACTCGTGACTCAATTTTAGAATCATTACCTTGCTCGGTCATCAAAATTGAGCACGCGGTTAAAAATCAACTTTGCACTCTTGTATAACAAATAACTATTATTGGCACAAACTTAAAACTAAACAATACAAAAAAAAAGTTACAAAGAGAGAGTACATTGTAAAAACAAAGGATATAAAAAAAAACTTAACAATTTAATGCCAAAGGGCCTCAGCTCAGCATATGCCAGGTGGCAGCGCAAAGTTTGCCACCTGACGCTGATTTTCAGCTGCAGCCCACGAGTGTCATACGCTCGGAAGAGCAAAAAGGTATCCACTAAACTTAAAGAAATAGTAGCAGATCTTGCTAAAGCCTACTAGAAATTCACATAATATGCTGGACATTGATCCCAGCTACTTTCTAGAGTTCGTCAGCCTATCTGGCTTCTATCCAACATAATGTTTGCCTTAAAAAAGCAACCTTTTATCTAATTTGATATGACAGCTCAAGACATATTTTTCTTTTCAGCGTTTGATAAATATTTGAGTCCATGTAATGTGACGCACATTTTCTCTTTCACATATTTTTATGATTGATGTGTTAGGTTTCCCCTTTTAGTTCAGCTTTCTATGAAGATAAGATTATGACTTCATTAGGTAAATAGTGAACGACTGCTTGCTTTTAGTACGTCTTCCTATATATAAAAAATATACATTTAAATGGTTGTTCATTTCAGCCTGTATAAAAATGCAGTTTTCGTGTATTTTTTAACCGATTACCAACGAAATTACAGACGTTTACTCCAATCAGTTGTGAAATACGCTCTTTACTTGCCGGTGACCTACTTTTTTATAAAGTTTCGGTAGCATATCGCTGATGATGGGGAAGGCCAGTCAAAGCTAATTGTAGATGGCGCCACCATAGCTCAGTCCTTATCCAACCAATGACGTAATACTATTTTGAAGTACCTTAAAGATTTGAACTGATTTGAACCAGTGACGACGCTTGGAAGAAGCTATACTAGCGCCATTAGTTCCCCAGTTGTCATCCCCATTCGCTCAAGTTCTTTGTTCACACGACAGTGAGGCCGATTCGCCGCCAAGAATCAGTCAGCGAAAAGTTAGCCACATACATGAACATAGTATAATAGTCGTATCGTTGTTAAAATGGCGATGGATTGTGTTCCATACCCTCTTAGACAGGTGAGATGGTGGGAGCCATAAATAAACCAGGTAGGGAAGACCACTGCCCAGCTCTTTGTCTACACGGTGATAAAATAAAAAGTGTGGAGTCAGAAGGGGTTACAATTAACAGACATTCTGAACTCCACCATTCTTATCCGGTATAGTGCTCGTTTGTCTAAAGTCTAGGTAGTCTAAAATAAACCATGTGTTCGTACAAAGAGATTTATAGCCGGTCTTAAACATTGGGAATATAAAATGTAAGTTCTTAATGGTAGTAAACAATGTTAAGTTTAAGATGGTTGGAGTTTTATAAAGTTTAAATTGGAAAACACTATTTAGTTGGTAAGTTGATAGTAAACACTGCTACTTATGGTTGGAAAAAGTTTAAAAATACTGTCTAGTTTTAAGCAATGTAGTAGAAACTGTAGAACTGAATCTTGGTATTTTATCATCATGAAATAGGATTATTCTAAAGCTTCTCCGCGAGAATTCACCTGTAATGTAACATTACTATTAGAATATTTCATCAGTGGGGGAAGACAACCGAGCATCACAATGCGCACATTGTATCAAATCTATACTAAATGTACGCGAATGCTCGTCAGTCAGGGTCAAGTTATTACATTACAATACTACCTGTAATTATAATGTAATGCTCTAAGTCGAATCTATATTGTCACATTACACGCAAATGCTCCCGGTGAGGGAGCGACTTAAGATCTCGCTTTTATCGACTACAATAAAATACGCGCGTTATTGTATACGCAATAGTGCACAAAATGGTTATAACACTTACGACCGAGTCCGTACGCGCGTAATATTGTAGTCGTATTAAAATGGTCGAAACAGGAAAGAATTTATATGCACACTCGCGACGCGGGTTTTTGTAGTGCTATTTTGTTAAGTGGTCAAAAAGGGGAAAGAGAGTAAAAATGAATAAGAATGGGATGTATGATGTGTAATTGTGTAGGTATACGCATGATAGCCGCGCGCGCAAACAGTCGCGGAAAGAACTGTTGACGCACGTTAGTATGGTTTGACGTAAGTCGCGTTGCTGATCGCATCACCAAAGCTTGGCCTTATTCGACACGCTCATAATTACAGCCGCATAAAAAAAATATCCACGTCACTTCTTCCCATCATACAATTTTAAAATTAACCACAGAACCATCAAAAATTCAAAAGGTATTCTTTCATAAAATAAAATCTCATGAGGGGTCCTCGGGCATTAATTTTAGGACGAGAAAACAGACTGAGATGAATTACGAACGACGTCGGACTAAGTAATGAGATGGAAGGCAAATGTAGACCAAAAAGTGTACAATTATAACTCAGGGGAATCAACGTTTGAACATGAAATATAAATTACTATGTACGTTTTTTTTTATTGTTACTCGAACACGTAATTGCGTTGTACTTTTTAGGTCGTTGCTTCAGCCAGAAAATATTTATTAGGTGCGTACACACAGAGAGAGCCGCCACGCGAGGCATTTTTCCGCTCGAGGAAACTGCCTCGCGAGGCTGCTTGCTGGTACCTATTGTGTCTCGACCGAGGCACGAAACAATATACTTGAGCGAAACAAAAGCTGACATTGGATGGCTCGGGCACTCGGTCGTTCTGTGAGTACGCACCTCATTAAGTGTAAAAAAGTAAAATGTACCCTTTTACGTTTCCCTATTTAATTTCTTACTTTTTACTAATATAAAATGCGAAAGTTTATGAGAATGCACGGATAATTAAATGAATTTTTTAAACTCTTTAACACAAAAACTACTGAAAGGAGTTAGACGTAATTTCGTACACATTTCGTATAAGTACGGTGTAGTAGATATATTTCAATCACCAAACCGTTGTGATATACTGGATCATCTCGTCACCATAATAATTATTTGCTATACTTTAAATACAAAAATCTGGAAAACTAATTTGCGAAGCCAAAAATTTGTTTAAATAAAAGCAGAGTCAATTCCTAAAAGTGGGAAAATACAGATAGATTAGTAAATTGTAATTACATATTTTAGTAAATTGTTTCACATAAAATGTGATTTACTGAGAAATTCACGAAAATTATTTAAAATACAATTATGTTGATTTTTCGTTTTTGACCCTTAGTTCTCAGGAGGCCGTAAATAAGTCTCTCAATACATTTCTTTTTTTATCTATCATCAAAATTATGCGAAATCAGAATAAAGGTAGCCATCGACATAATAAATTAATTACTGGCACAAGCACTGGCTTCAGACAGTCCGGACACTGTAGACAGCATTACGTTACAATTATGACTGCTTATTGCCATAAATATTAGATTTCTATTATCATTTCAGCTTAATGCAATCCACTGCTGCCATAGGCCTCCATAAGAAGCAATACAGCCGGACCAGATCTTCTTCAGGCCACGGATCCATCTTCAATTACCAACTACCGTAGGAAAATAAGTCTTACCACAAACGGCATTTCAGTCTTTGTCTGTCACTAAAATCTTATACTTTAAAGACCATTTTGCTATTATCATAGAATCCTAACAAAATAATGCAGTTCTCTATACGCCAACAATACGCAATAGACCCGGCTTGTAAATGCCAACCGTACGTGCGCGCCATGCATACGGCTTATGAACAATGCCCCTGTCTGAACGTAGCCTGTCATAATAGTAACTTGTCTCACTGATGCTACGTGATTTAGTTACTGAGAATAATCTTTAGTTCTGGAATTGAGGCCTTAACATGAGTTTTCAGGTGAACTTTGGCGTTAATTAGGTGTAGATATAGGAAAGATTGGGTAAATAATTATTTAAAAAAAACAAGAATGTCCCTAAATTGACAGGGGATCTGTTTGGGGGATCGGAGTGGAATAACTCAAAAACAGTCACCCAGGCTGTTTTTAGGGACATTCTTGCTATAATATTACCAAACCTTAACCGAATTAACTGTAATTTCGCTATAAAGGAACAAAAACACAAAAAAAAATTATAGTTGCAATAGGTAAAGTATGACTTTTTTAGAAAAAAAGGTGACTTTAGAAATGACAAATACATTGGTTTAGTCTCTCTTTTCTTTTTATTATTATAAAATTACCAGCCACCATTTACTATCACTAAAGAAATGAACAATTTAACAACTAGACAATGCTCCAATTTATTTAACTACAAAAACTATAGTTAGTAACTTAAATTTTCCTTTGTCTTTGAATCCTGAATATTATACAAAGTAAGCTTTAGTGGCTGTGACAAAATATTAAGTAACAAGCCATTAATAAAATTTAATGCTACAAAACTTAACGAGCCCACTTAATTGGCACGACAATGTGATACATTTAATGTGTGTTTTAAAGATAACGCTAATGAATTGTTACCTAGAACCAAACAACTGTTAGTTTGAAACTGAAAGTCAGCAATAGTAGGCGATGGTTTAAATCCAAAAGCAGGCAACAAAACATGATAATCCTTGTGTAATTTATTTAATCACCACTGCTCTCAAAACGATGCAAGATAACATTGCAAGGAAGTCAGCGTGTCCTATGATTCGAAGACATTGTGACGTCTACCAACCCACACTGAGCTAGAGTCGTGGTAACAACCCACTCCCTCTCGCAGGTAAGAGGCCACTGTTCAAGCACAGAAAACAATAAAGGCTGATTGACTATCAGATATGAAAGAGACCCTATCATCCAGATTCAGTCTGCCCCTTGCTATCCTCCTTCAGTAACGCTCTAAGTCGAGGTTCGTACGCCACAGGGGTGCCCTTAGCGTGTGTCGTTAACCTCCCCTAGGTTGACCTGGGAGATGCCACGTAAAAAAGAAAAAAAGAGAAAGAGATCCCCTAATAACTGGATTCCTCGCCTATGAACAGGGTTGTTGATACTTATAAGACAAAGGAGACAGAGTAGGCTTTAATATAGCCGGCTTATTGATAAGTTTATTACTTGATAAGTGTCTATAATGAAACTGCTAGAATAAAATACTTAAATAATTCTCACGCATCGTCTAAATCTCACTATAAAGCCTTTGTCAAACTGACAGGCGAAACGAATGCCTTCCGAAGCGATTTTGTTTGTAATGTATGGAATTGTTTGAAGTTAGTCACTTATACTATCGGAACGCTTTTGTTTTTAAATGTGATTGGATTCAAACAATTCCCTTTATCTTCTATCTTTCTTCTTCTTCTATAAAATAAAAATGGATTGCTAAATGTGTTGCTAAGCTCATAACTCAAAAACGGGTGGACCGATTTGGGTAATTCTTGTTTTGTTGTGTTTGTAACGATCAGGAACGGGTTAAAGAGGATATTTTTTTGTGTCCACATGGACATGTGGACACAAAAAAATATCCTCTCTCGCGGCCCGCCCCGGCTTCGCACGGGTGGACACCCGTGCGAAGCCGGGGCGGGCCGCTAGTTACAAATAAAAACGCTTCGGATCGGCTTCGCCTCGCCTGTCTACTTGACAAAGGCTTTACAAAGTTTTTCTTCGTAACACGATTTTTGCTGAAGACATTATCTGTCCAATAATAGTAGAAATATAGGCATGTCGGCTTAGCACATTTTTCCTTATGGCAAATACATGCGATGTGGGATGAGTATGAATGTGTTATTTCCTTCGGTATTATAATAAAGTGATGCCCATAACCGGTGACGGCTCGTTTGGGTATAACCAATAGTAATGAAGATCGTTATGACTTTTTCTGTGTACTAAATGTTCTTGTTATGTACTTAGAATCTTCTAGATCTTATGATACCTTTATTACATTCTTAGGTTTTCAATGTATTTTCTGAGCTAAATCATCATTGAAAGTAAGTATTTTTATTACCATTTTACACAAAAATCACTGAAACCTAAGTTATGATTACGAGAAAAGCATTTTACAGATATGTATCAAAAGTGCCAAAAGTGGTTTAGCAAACTAACTACTCTTTAAATCAACCTCTCGAAATCAGAAACGGCCCAAATGTAACCAAACAGTAATCGCGGCTCTTTGGCACAATTCAAACCGCATTAATCAGGTTGGCACTACATCAGTGTAATCTCATCTGGAACGTTTCGTACGATGCTGCGGTGTCCTACATCTGCGTACGGAGCTATGTAGGCATTTATGCTATAGATAGGTATAGGCTAATGACTTTAGTGTGTCCCTGACACATTGGGAGGTAATGGATTTGTGTGATTGAGAATGAGACGTTTGTGCATGGTCATAAGTACTATTTTAACAACAGCATTTGCGTCCCATATGGAAAGAAAAATTCGACTGCGAGCAGTATTTAAATCTACGACCTTCTGAGAACGTTGGAAATTAATAATGTATCTCGGTTGCTATTTTCAAATTGATCTTTATCAATAACCAATCAACGACCTAATTTGACTTTGAAAGTATCTACGCTGACCAATCTGAAGCAGCCGTCAAAAAAACAAAGGAAAGGGATTTGGATTGAGATTGGATTATTTGCCTCAAGTTTGTAGAACAAATTGAATAAATCCTGTGTTTTTTTACCGTGTTGAAATCATCAAAAGAGTTCTCCCACCCAGGGCAGAGATGGAGGGACTATCAGATTCGTACTGACCTAAAATCCACGTTGTCCTTCAATAGCCACGTTGTCCTTAATTAACGTTCCGGGGTCACGATAATTCGTTAGTCCCGCGACCCTGGCAGGCTTTGCCCTCTGACATAAATCCTGTGTCATAATAATTCTTTGAATTTTCCATCATTGTTGTTGATTTTTGATGTACACTCGCTCTTTTTGTGTGTTCGTTATTTTAAAGTTTCAACATGGCCTGCCTGCCATCATTATTCGATAAAAAATAAATAAAAAGACTAGCTTGGTAATAAACGACCCAGATTTAATTTTCAATTCATCCACAAATTGGAATCCAATTTAATTTTAAAGTTTATTTTGCACTAACGAAGAGCGAATTTGGCATACTAATACCGTTGAAACTTTAAAATACTTTTATTTTATTTTTTACCCTGGACACCTATCTTTGTTCTGAAGCCTTATCATGATTTTCCAGTTATCTTGACGTAATATTTTGTTCCTAGGTTACTCTAAGTGTTTTTTGTTCTAGGATTTTTTTTTGTTAATTAATAGTTGTGTGAACTAATCATTTTAGCTTAAAATATACAATAAGGACGGATCAAATGATGTACAATACATAATATAAGGTTTAATTTTATATGCAAATAAAGGCGACGAAGGTTTCGGTTGAAGTAAAAATAAAAGGAAAAACGAGCTCAAAATACAAGTCCCTCTATTCTAAATAAAGAAAATAACATATACCAATGCAATAAAATAATGAAATGAGTCCTCGCACCCACGGTGGGGCAGCAGGGACTGTCAGACTTGTACTAACTGAATTTCACGGTGTCCTTCAATAGCCCTTTACGTTCCGGGGTCACGGTAGTTCGTTAGGCCCGTGGCACACATTAAAACTATTAAAATACACGTATTACATTGACTATAACGTAACACCTGTTAGGCCCTTCGTACACAAGGCGACTCCGGTATCCGATACCTTGCGACTTCGGTATCCAAGCGACTATCGGAATACAAATCCATAGAGGTTCGGACACAGGCAAGCGTCAATGTATACCAATATCGTAGAGTATCGGAGACTTGCATCGCCTAGTGTACGAAGGGGCTAACTCGCACGCCCTTAGCAGCTGTCGCCTCGCCTGGCAAGGTCTTGTGCTCTTCAAAACCGCCTGTCATTGTACATACTCATTCCAAAACGTTTACTTAAAAGCATATCTAAATTTTAACTTTACAGGAGAAAGTTTATTTTTCCTCATCAAACGTGCACTTTTGAATGCGCCTGGCACACACTTGTGCACCTTGTAATCGCCTGTCATTTTTTTTCCAAGATTTACAATAAATAAACTACATGCTGTTAAATTTTCAAGCTTACAGGAACAAGTTTTTTTTTTCAATTTTTTTTACACTTTCAAAACTAAATAGTTTGATGACGTGCACGGCTGAGGCCTGCCAGGTCGTCGCTATTACCCATAATATGCTATAAACTATAAGTGTACAAAGTTTTAACCTTACAAGACGACCGTTAGTCGAAGGTTCAGCAGCTCTCCAGCTATTACTGGAAAGTCGCTGTAAAGTAAAATACTGAAATAAGGGCTCTGTGTGTTTTGATGAGTTGCCAGATGGAGTTATTAATTATTACATTATATTTATTTTCAATACACATAGTTTAATTTGGAACAAAAAAAGTTTAGTTTAGAAAAAAAAAAAAAAAAAAAGCGTCTTTAAATTACAAACTCACGTTCACAAACTCATTGTTTAAGCATGAACTAAGAAAATTAAAGACAAAAGGTCACGGTATCGTTTAATTTTCAGATAAATATCACCCAAGCCTTACACGATGAAATATTCATGAAGACTAAAGTAATTTGTTAGCGATATTGCTGCCTGTATGTGGTTCAGCCCGTAATTTTACTCCGAACGTACAACGGTGACAGGCAAATGAGGTTTTTCAAATAAACTAGACATGTCTGGCGTCATCCTATCTAGAGATTATTTTAATAGAATTAGGGGTTTTGGTATAAAGACTCTCTTTTTAATGATATTAGATTTATCAAGAAGCACTTTTTTTTTCTTGACAGAAATCAAAACCAAAATCAAAGCATTTATTCCAAGTAAGCCAGTTAAATGCACTTTTGAATTGTCAAAGAACAACTGCATAGGAGAGTCAGTCGTGTTTACCTACGTGTTACATATACCCAAGTGCGTATTTTTATATGGGTATTTAACTATTTTTTGGGTTTAATTTATTTATTTATTAGAAAAGTACAGCCACATCATTTAACATTAAAATTTACAGTTTATAATAAGAGCGGTCTGATGCACGTAGTAATTAATTATTTAATTCTTGACTTATCTTTGTTTATTTTATAAGAATATACATTGTGCATTTATTTCATCACCACTGCTCTCAAAACGGTGAAGGGAAACATCGTGAGGAAACCGGCATGTCCTAGAACCATCAAATTCGAAGACATGTGACATCTGCCAACCCGCACTGGGCCCGCGTGGTGGATTATGGCCCACTCCCTCTCACAAGAGAGGAGGCCTGTGTCCCTGCAGTGGGGACGTTATAGGCTGATGATGATACATTGTGCACATGACTTTTGTATTTTCAGACTATAAATGTTTATGTAACACTGGAACACAAAACTAAAATAATACGAGTAATAACAAGTAGTTTATAAAAATTAAACCCGTGAACAGCTTTCAAGCTTCCATCAATTTGAAAGCTGCTCACTAAATCTATTACGCGTCGATAGATTTTAAAACAAAACTTGTTTTCACAAATCAGAAACTGCTATCCATCATTTTTTGCTGAAAACTGCTCAGTTACTCAATACTGAACTCCAAAAATACAAATAGAAAGGAATTGATGGGTTTTTTTTTATCGTGGTACAATCATCACCACTCTGAGCTGAACGGGGTGCCTGTTAGATATGTACTTGTTTTGTTTCGGCTGTTTCTTCTCAGAGTAGTCAGGTACGAAACACCGGCTTCATCTAGTTTGTAAAAAGACGACGTGTAAAAGTGTTGATATTAACCTACTTGCAAAAATTAATTTCATTTCATTTCATTTCACAGACTAAAATCCACGGTGATCTTTCAATAGCCCTTTATTTTTCGGGGTCATGCATGTCGGCAGGCTTTGGCCCTCTAGAGCCACCCGTCATCATGCTGACGCTCTTTGAGGCGCGCGTGGAACACAACGCATCGTCGACCCGGGCATGTTCCATGGTCAGACAGCGAGTTGCCCTTTACTCGCCGCCCGCATGCCCTCTCCGCCGACCCTACGTTCCATTCCGGACGGCGAGTTATTCTTACATTACACTTGTAGACTACCTCGTTCTTCGGCAAATTTTGTGTTATTATTGCCCCAGCTATTGCTGTGAGATAACCAGAGGCCCCACCATGACTTTCCACGTTTTTGTGACGTAAAGTAAACAGAAACTTTGACTTTCATATTCATTTAAAGCAAAAAACTAGTTCCTCGTTCGTACACAAGCGCTTTTTCAATTGTCCAAACAATTTATATTGTAGTAGTTTAGTACAAAATATGGTCAAATTCGTAGAATTCATACTGCACAAAAACTTATTATTTCATTTGAACAGAAAAAAAAACTTGTACCAGCCATTTTGCCAACATAAATTAAGTCTTCATAGAAAAAAAAAATCCGTACAAGCACAACCGGAAAAAAGGAGTGTTCCGTGAATTTTGTTAACAAGCTTGTAAAAATGTTTAACAATCTACTTCAGAGATCGGCTTTCCGTATTTAAGGGGAGTCAGTATCGCGTTCCCGTGATATTTTTATCAAGTTACGTCTCACTTATCTACCTTAATGTTGGCAGATTTCTTTTTTATTCCGGTTTTTTTTTTTGTTGGCGTTTATGCCTAATAATATGGGGAAGATGTTATAGGGGATGATAATGGGATTTAAATACCAGTCTTAGGAAATTACTGGTTTTTATTAGCCTTAATTACTTTTAAGATTTGCTAATATTTTTTAAATATGTGTCGATATAATACGTTTGTGGGAATGGGAATGATGGGTTTTTGTAGAAAAAGTACATATTTGGCACCCGGAAAATAATGTATTAGGTATTAACTTACGAGGGTATTTAATCTCCGCGAAACAATTACCCAACTAAAGATGATTTTTGAGGAAAGAAAAATTTAAGATTGCAAGTGGGATTCGAACCCGCGTCTTCTGGACTCCAGACGCCTTAACCAACTAGGCCATTGCAATCCACACTTGCAAGTTGAAATTCTCTATTTCTCGTTTGAACGCTTTCCGGATGCGCGTCGCATGACGTAATTAATAATTACCCAACTATACACGAATGAAGCCCAGGTACATTAGGATTTATTTGACATTTGGAAATAATTGTATGCATAACCTTTTTCGTTTTTAGGGAACCAATATCTGGCTATTATTTTCAGTAACCATAAATAGTTTCTTATTCAAACACTTCAATATTTGACAAAAGCGAAACATTTCTTAAGAATATTGCCTAAATATCACCAACCGACAGAACGATTGTTCTTACAATTTAACCTTTACGTCTCAATTTGACATTTCAGTTACAGTAACACGGGGAATAATATACCAAAGCGACCACAAAATTTCAATCGAGTTCCTTAAATACCAACAATCCCTTTAGGCTGCCTGTCCATTGAGGCGGAACGGGGAAGGAGCGGAGCCAAGGTACTCATTGCCAAACACACAGTGTTCAACACTGGAATATGTTCTAGTATTCAAGACTGTGTTTGTTTATTTCACCAGACATTGCATTGTGAGGACGTGACAAGTCATAAGAAAAAAGGTGTAACGGATAATTCCGCTTATCCGCCTCGTTTTGGAACTCAGCTTATCCGCTACGAGTTGTACTACCAGCTTCGCAAAGTCATATTACACTGAAGTTGAATGGAGCGAAGTTTATATTAGGTAGGTATATCAAATTATATTAGTCCATATATTTACCACAGCCTACTAAAAAACAATTTTTCACTTCTAGTCTATGAAGCAGGGTGGACCATGGAGCATGCCCGGGTCGACGGCCTGTCTTGTCCCTTCACGCCTTAAAGAGCTGCCAGCAAAATAGTCGCCGGATTGTCTCATAAGGGAACTGTGACCCTGGAACGTAGGCTATTGAAGGATCACCGTGGATTTTAGTCAGTACAAGTAGAGGACTCATTTTATGATCATACCTCGATAAAAAAAATCGGTGAAGTAGCCCTTTTTTTTTCACGACTATCATACAACATTATCTAGTCCCAAGCTAAGCAGAGCTTATATATTTCTAAATACACACATATCTATCTATATATATAAAAATGAAACCCGTTTTCCGTTGTCACGACATAACATGAAAACGGCTTGACCGATTCGGATAATTATTTTTTTGTTGTGTCTGTAACCATCGGGACCGGGTTTTAGACCGGGTCCTCCACCCGTGCGAAGCCGGGACGGGCCGCTAGTTGTAGATAAATTACACCCAGACACAGAACAAAATGATCATGCTCATCACACAAACATTGGTCCTGGGTGGGAATCGAACCCACGACCCCCGGAATAGCAGTCAGGGTCATTAACCACTAGACCAACAGGCCAGTCAAGCCCTTGGCCTGTCTCAAAATACGCTTTGGAATAATCTTCGTAAACTCAAAGTCTAGCTCAATACATAGACATACAAGATCTTCAATACTCCGAATATACCTCGCCCAGCTCCTCTCACTCGCTCAGCGCCAATGGACACGCAGCCTAAGGCCTCGGAATGTCCCTGTAACCGACATTTGGGTAATGGGACGCCAAGAGTTTGCCACGTGACTTTGAATCCAAATCAGACATTTACTGAAGAAAATTTACTTATAAGGAGTAGGTTTTTGTTGAGTAAAACAAATTGATATAAAAGGAATTTTTCGTATTTTTCTTTCAACTGATTTTCCGAACAGGTACCTTAGGTCTTACGGTCTTACCAACCCCTGGTAAGAGTTTAATCTAAAAGCAAGAAACCCGTGATTCTGGCATATTATGGGCGTTTTCTACGCACCATCACATCAAGCCTGAACTAAGAATTAATGATAATTACGATTTGACAAATATTCAACAATATTAACAGTTTGTACCTACTATTTATTTTTAAACATAATTACTAAAGATCATAATTAAAAAATAATATCCACTATCTAGAAGTTTAAAACGTTTTGATTTGAAATTCGAACACAATGCACAAGTCATAATTCGAACTCAGTAAATATTTTTCAACTACCCTCATTGCATTTGATTTTTTTCAACATTGTGGCAGTTTTGTTTTTCGGAACCAATGACCAGTCTTGCTCGCGTCTCGTGATCGTGAAGGTCGTACCAATCCTTGGTTGTCACGATTAAAATGCCGTGTGTGTTTGTGGAATTATTTTAGCCAGTGTTGTAACGTTAATTGTGAATTTATGTGTGTGTGTGTGTGTGATTTTGTGTTGTTATTTCGTTCCTAATGCAAATGGTGTATGCAGCTGTCGGTGAGTACCTACCATTTGATTTTTCTTGGTTTGGGGGTATATCCATGTAATTATGCCGTCTGTTAATCTTTATCTTTTATTAATATACATTCTAATGTTTATTGGTTTGATTTCCGTAAAATGATGTCTCAAAATAGTGACACAACTTTATTTTGTAATGTTCACGAGATTGTTTCACCCTAGTGACGATAGAAACCATTATTTTATTTTTTGTAGCACATCAACTAGGTACCAACCTACTTCAATCTATCTTTCTTTTATAGATTTTCAGCCTTATCACAATAGTCGAAGGTTTATGTTCGACTGGAACATTCTGGCGTCTGTAAATCATCATTGTTTCTCAATACGACACTGTTCGAATTTTAAACGTGATTTTAGATTTACTCTCGCAATCGACGAGTTTCTATGACAAGTGCTTATACTATGATTTGTCGTTACTATATTCGATCCTACGCATCCATCGACCGCGTGTGGCGCTCTCATTGGTTGAGAGTTCGATACAACCTTGGAGCGGGCCAATGAGAGCGCTAAACGCGGTCGATATCGATGATCGAGTACCGTAATGACAAGTTATGGTATTGGTAATTTGGTACTGGTGTATAAATGTGGATGAGGCGAAAAAAGTATGTGAGGAAAGTAAGGATCGTCGCAGGCCGCGTTGTGTATTTTCTGCCTACCGTCATAGGAAGAACGCATGAGTTTATGCACCTATGTATATGTATGCATGAACTTTGAAATACAGAGTTCGATTGTGTGCTCTTATGACAGGATTTCTGAGGCTATAAAACAAGATTTTTGTATTTTATTTACTTAACGTCAAAGTTCTTCGTAACATTACATAACATTAACGGGAATAAATCTTATTAGAGATTTAAGAAGACTAAGTGAATTGTAAAAAAGTAACAAAATTCTATAAAAAAAAAACAAATGTATTAAAGAGAATGCTCTGTGCCCATACATTTTTCGCCCTGGCATCAGAAGCATCCGAAATAGTAGATTATGTACTAATAAATAGAAAACTGCACCATTACTGAATCCACCATTTATTCAATAAAATATAATTATCATCTTGGAACTTAAATTTGCCGGTCATGTCAAATCACACCGCGCTGACATCCATCACCCTGACTTGTCTCTTCTTGCTCCACTAAGGATGTACCATGATGTGTAGGGTTGGGATTCCAGTTACCGATTCACGTTTAACAGTACCAAGGGAGTAAAGCATTGCCTTACGTCACGGGCGTATTGAATCCCGAAGCGACACTAAGAATTCTGGGGGTGAACCTCCTTAGTGCAACGAGGACGTTCAAGTGTTGATTCCCGAAGGAAACGAGGGAATTAAATTGAGGGAGTTAAATTGAGGGAATTAAATTGAGAGAGTTAAATTGAGTAGCTCGCCGTTCGACCAAGGACAAGAAACGAGTCACGCGCTTATTAAGGGAACTAATGGGGAGTGCACGCCACAATCGCGGCTGTAAGACCTCTCTTTGAGTAGTGGCTGGATAGGCGTCACGGTTTCCTGACCTAACGCCTGACGCATGTCCTCATAGGATACGGAAGCTTCGGGAGGTATCTGTCGGATGAGGAAGGAAGAAATACTTGGGTGTCACCACTGCGAGCATCACCGGGGACTGCCCTACTTGGACACAGCGGAGTAGGAAGCGGTCGCCTCTTTCTGCAAAGCAGTTATGCTAGCGAAGGAGGAGGCGGGACGGGTGAGGGAGAGGACAGCGTCCACCTCACAGCCTAGCCGCAGTGGTAGACGCCCACGTCGACGAACGTCGCAAAATGATGTCCGGTCACCGTAGGCACGAGCATGCGGTCGGCGAGTAATGGGCAACTCGCTGTCAGATCATGGGCATGCCCGGGTCCACGGCGCGTTGTGTTCCACTCGCGCCTCAAAAAGTGTCAGCACAATGACGCCCCTCTTCCTCTTCTCTTCTGATCCCTCCCTTAGAGGGCCAAAGGCTGACGTGGTCGTGGAATTAACGAATTACCGTGAACCCGGAACTTAATTGCTATTGAAGGACACCGTGGATTTTAATCGGTACAAGTCTGACAGTTCCTCCTGCTCTGCGCGAACTGATGGGGCCGGTATCATTGGGCCAAAGAATAATATGACGCGGGTCAAAAACCGTGAGCATAATATAATAAAATAGGCAGTTTATTCAATACATTTCGTTGTACACTTTGGTGATAAAATCATCAAATTAGTCCTAGTCCCACTCTGGCAGCAGAATATTGTTTGCCAAATGAAAATAGCCAATACGGAACGCGAATTGGATGGAATAAAACGGAAAAATAGTTTAGTAATCTGGCTGTGCAATAAACTGCTGCGCAGCGTATCACGGGTTCCATTCCCACAGAGAACAAATATTTGTATGACCTACAATCAGTTGTTCCAGGTTTCAGTTAGCAGCACAGGTAGCGCAGTGGCTGAGTGATTGGACTGCTGCGCTGCCTGCCGCGGGTTCGATTCCCGCACGGAGAAAATATTTGTATGATCTACAAGTAGTTGCTTCGGTCTGGGTGTTTTTTTATGTGAGTTTCCATGTTTGTAAACGCACCCACGACACAAGAGAAATTCCTAGTGCGAAGACAAGTTTTTAAAAAAAATGTTTTATGTATGTGAATTTCTAAATTTTTGTAAACCCACCCATTTTAAGCAGAAATTCATAGTATGGGCCAAATAAAAAAAATAATGACAGGAACCACGAAACAGTGCGAGAGTTAAGAGTTTCAGCCTTAATTGTTTTTGTCAATTTATTCCTTCATTATTATGGATATCAAGCTTAAGCTTATAATGACCATGTTTGTAACTTTGTGGATTTTACCACGTCGGAAACAAAAACGCCGTCAAACAACTCGCCGAAACGAACACGTTGACAGGCATGTCCAAGTGTAAATCATCTGCATCGGAAGATCATGTCTCTTGGTACGTAGGGCGGTGACTGGGAAAAAAAAGTAGCCTAAAAACGTGAGAAACATAAGCGATGGAAACGTAGCGATGGGAACGCAAGACGTGATTAGCAAACATGGTGGAGTCCTGAAGAGTATTGAATATCACAAATCTGTTTATGTGCTGTAATTCAGCTCTCGTGCTGGCTTCATAAAACAATCATAAAACATCAACCATATACATGAATTTGGATTAAAACTTAGGGTGTTGACCTCAGAGCCTGTCGGGGTCACGAGACTAAATAGCTACCGTGACCCCAGTAAGAAAAGGGCTGTTCAAAGACACCGTGGATTTTAATCAGTACAAGTCTGACAATCCCTCCTGCTCTGCCCTGTGTGGGAGGACTCATTTGATGATTTCATCACGCTAAAAATATGTGTGGCGTGGTTCGCGGGACTGTCTCATCAGGAAACCATAAACCTGGAACGTTAAAGTACTATTGAAGGATCACCGAAGAATTTACGTAATTCAAGTTTGTCAGTATGGACAGAAGGACTCATTTTTGATGATTTTACCACAATAACTTGGGAGTGGAAAAGCGGGTTTGTAAAACTGTCTCTGCAGGTTAATGTGGCTCTTTAACGCAAAGGGTATTTAATGAAACAGGGTGAATTTATAAGCAGTAGCATGTGGACGGTGAGTAATGGGTGACTCGCCGTACGGTCATGGACCAGGCCCGTACGTGTCGTGTTCTACGCGCGCCTCATAGAGCTGTCAGCAATCCGTCATGGCCCCCCTAAAGGGGCAACGCCTGCCGGGGTCGCAGGACTATCATGAGGTGGAGGCTGTCCTCTCCCTCACACATTTTGCCTGTTACCTCGCAAGCATATCCGCGTCAGATGAGGTCCGGCGTCAGGCGGAAAGGTTCCTCTGCCATGGCGCCTCTCCAGCCACTGCTCAAAGAGGAGAGAGATCTATGGAGTGACAATTTTAGAACTATAAAATCGTAGACGCCCACGGCGCACAGTTGTGCAGGCAGTACGGGCATGCGGAAATTATTATTAATAATGAAAATACGTTCAGTTTCTTCATAATACTTTTTTAAAATGATATATTTAATGTACCAGTACACAAAGAGAAAGATAAAATACGTTTTTTTATCCAGTTTTTTATAAAATATGAAAAATATTTTCTTCTCTCGGTAAGGTACTAACTGTTCTGACATCGAACAATCACGGACAGCGATCAGCTTTGTTTAACGCCAATGGTCTGACGAATAGAGACAAATTGGTCCTCTGGGCCGTAACTCCTGTCGAATTAAGCTTTACCTAACTTGGTATTATTCGGTTGTTACTTCAGCTAGAAGTTTTGTTTTTGGTAAATGAAGATAGATTGAAAGAAATAATTAGCGTTAGTAACGTTATTTAATACATACATAAATCCAAGCCTTATTCCCTGGGAATCGGCTAAAACCTAGGACTTTCACCTCGTCCATATTCACAAATCTAATTATACATGCACGCCAATGCAAATACTATGCACCAAAATGCAAAACGTTTCAAAACCTTTCTGAAAAACCTCATCAATACAGTCATTGCAGGATAACCTACGCCGTTAATTAATAAAATAAAAGTGATAATGAAATGCAAATAGGGGTTATTTTATTCATTTTATTATAAGGCAACCACAACCAAAAGACATCGACGTCATATTTCGGCGCGCGTCGATGTCATTATAGGCGGCTTGAGTGATACTGACCACTTCGCAACAACATCTAACCACTTCACAAACACGTCGCAACCCTATCACAACTACAAAGCAACCACCACGAACTTGAGGTCGACCGCACGTCAAAGACGACGTTTCGTTAATAAAAGAATGTAGGAAGACTTACAATTAGTAGAATTACGGAGCTGAAACGTGGAACATGACAAAGTCAATCTGGCTCAGTGACTTCATGTCACGTGGTGGGCTATGGAAAAAAGCTTGGGATCTCAATACGGGATTAAATCCGAAATGAAGTGTCACGCCATCAGACCAATGCGTGACGCACATTGTCTAAAAAACTTTTTGAAAAAAAAGGATCTGATATTTTATCCTTTTTTAGTTATTTCTTTTATATTCAACAAATATTATTATATATTCGGCGTCTTTGAAAATCTACAATGCTAGTAGGCAACAAAAACGAATCTATGCGGACAACTTCACGAGGTATCCATTAATACTATATGTATACTAAAACCTTCTCCAGAACACTCTTCTGAAAACCGCATCAAAATTGGTTCAGCCTAAATCGAGATAATCGCGGATAAACATACATACATGTAGAACTGAGAACCTACTTTTTCTTTGAAGTCGTTAAAAACTCTTCTTTGAAGCGTTAAAAACTGTAGCTAGCTGAAGTAGCAGTGGGTTGGCCACATGTCTGTCGTAGTACCGACGAAAGGTGGAGTAGAAAGGTTCTCGAATAGAGACCTTATGTAGGTAGAAGAAGTGTGGGACCAACGACGATATTACTAGACTCCGCATGCGCGATCTAAGGAATAAAAACTATTCTGTCAACTCGCTGAGGTACTACGTAAGAAATGGGGACGGGGTACTGCGTTGTGATTAGCTTACTCAAGTTCTGTTCTGTCTCAAGGTAAGTTTACGGCTCACAGGATCGGTCGAAATGAGATGGATATAAGACTTTTTTGCCTAATGTGTTGTCAGACATCGGTCGCCTGTTATTGAGAGTCTAGTAATATATCGACGTTGTGTGGGGCTGACTGAAGTCTCCAAGCAAGATGGCATATAACTTGAAGAAAGTTGGTTCAGCGTGTGGTCGTGTTGGGGAAGCCTATGTCAGCAGCATATAGGCTAAAATGAATATGCATACAATATTTTGTGTAATAATTGAATCCAAATACTTTGTGAAAGTTCTGTTTTTCACTGATCCTTTAATACATAAAGTATTGAAAAGCCCCGGAAAGAAACTGATCAACGATCTTTAATTAAAATAAAATTAATATGAAAATACAATATGAATTATAAATTTAATGGTAAATTATGAGAGCTGGATAAATTTAAGTGGTATTGCAGCAAAATATATCAATCCGTTTTAATTAAGATACATTTCGGCAAATAGCCCAGTGAAAATGCAATTTTCAATATGTAACACATTATCTTTTAACTTAATTTTATTTATCTATTTATTTTTTTAATCTTATTTATATTTTATTGCTTACTTATATTACTGTGAGGATGGGGGTTTCTTACTCATTAATAACTGAACGGATTTTGCTAAAATTTGTTCAAAATAGAATATAGATTGAAATAAAATAACATTATGTACCTACAATATCGTTTATCCTGCACGCGTAGCATTGCGATTATATCTCTATTCTACCAAGAAAAGACAAAGTTATTTCATCGTTATTTCTATACGAATAGACTGTTTTTTTGCATAAATATGACACTATTCTTACACTATTAAAGAATAGAAACATATCTTTTCTATGTTTTAAACATAGCTATAATTAACCGATAAAAATCTTTTATGTTCTGTCATTTTGTCTATTCTCCCGTCGACAAAACCCGTTTCTATAGCGCCATTCTACGCGTGCTGGTGTTCCCATGGAATAATTTTCGAGAAACACACAGGAGACGCAGCTAGCAACGGCTAGGCTTTTTAAAATCATCAACAAAATTCAAAACAGTCATATTTTATCATTCAAATAAAAGCTTATTTGTGTTATCATTAAACAAAACATAACCCACAATATTTTCACAGGTAAACAGCCAACTACGCAGCTAAAGCTATTATCCTGAAACCATAAAACCGCCACGATTTAAATGGTCTATTAAAACTTTACGCTGTTGCCATTTACCGGTATTATTCTATCATTAAATCAGAATGTTTATTCTAGTATCCACTTATCAGTCTGCGCAGTTCCCGCTAAGCATAAAATTGAAACAAATTATTATGATCGTGCTAGTTTTTGCCCGTGGTTTCGCACGCGTTCGTTTGGAATTTGACAATCCAACGACCATTTATTACTAGACTCCGCATACACGATCTAAGGAACAAAAACTAATCTGTCAACTCACTGAGGTACTACGTACGTAAGCGAGGGGGTCGGAGTACTCCGTTGTGATTGGCTAACTCAAGGTCTGTTCTGTCTCAAGTTATGTTTGTGGCTCACAGGAGTGTTCGAAATAAGACGGATATAAGACTCTTTTGCCTAATGTGTTGACATACATCGGTCGCCTGATAATAGCTGGAGTCTAGTAATGTATCATCGTTGG
Source organism: Agrotis ipsilon (assembly GCA_028554685.1). NCBI lineage: Eukaryota > Metazoa > Arthropoda > Insecta > Lepidoptera > Noctuidae > Agrotis > Agrotis ipsilon. The sequence goes on along the minus strand of CM052961.1, from coordinate 2,348,566 downwards.
TTGATGCAGTGGCTGAAGCTGAGGCCCTTCGTACACTGGAGTTCTAATGCGATAGTTGCCTGGATACCAAGGTCGTAAGGTATCGGAGATTTACGTCGCGATGTGTACGAAGGGGCTGAGAGCGAGTTCGATCCCCGCACGGAAACATATATGATCTACAAAGTAGTTGTTCCGGGCCTGAGTTTCTCTGTAGTGCGTTTATGTGTTTGTAAAAGTGTTTGCTGTTTGTGTGTGAGTTTAAATGTTTGAAAATGTTATTACAATACAGGAAAAAACCTAGTATGTACGTGTACCTAGTAACTATTTGCTTTTTAAGAATAAAGGTCTTACCGATATAATTAATTACTTTTTAACACAATTTTCTTTCTTTCTTATTTCTTTCATTATAATAAATTCGATTTTCTTTTTACTGTAGGCTTACCTAAGCCTAGAAAAAAATATCTAGAAGCGATGACTATGATGGAAAGGACAAAAATGTATTGGATTGATAGCCAACGATATCTTTATGGCAATCCTGTTGTGTCACCGCCGGCGATTAGCGAGTTGCGCGTACAGCGAGCAATTGAAAACTAGTTAGCGACTAGCGATCACCAAGTTTATAGTACCGGTAGGTACTTTTGTCGCTGGGCTATCAGCATGTGTCTAAGTTTGACGGGCGATTACTCGCTCTTCTCACTCACCTAGGCAACACTGCCCGTGGTTAATCTTTCGACGTGAGTTCTGACCGCCAAGCGTTCATCTCTGAGGTCTTGTCGCCCAGCTTCTGCCGGCGAGGACTCGCTTCATTAGTTTAATGGAACGAGTATTCGCCGATAGTGTTAACAGTCAGCACAGTTACGGAAAATATTTTATCTATTGTATGTTTGCAAAGCCTATTAATATCTGGTTTTATCGCTGTAGGTGGAACAAGTACTTTTTGAAACCGATTGTTACTTGCTCAGCGTTGGCCTTAGTTTATGACGAAAACAAACACAGATTTTGATTACCGCTCCAAATAGGAGCCACCAGTGCGAGATCACCAAAACAGATAGATGTAAAACCGTGTTGAATATACGTACCTACTTAATTCGTAAGACCATTTCATACGTTTACCTACGAGGCAAATTCGTGTCCAAAGTGCGCCTGGCTTTAAGTAGGTCGACTCGTCTGTTATTTAGCCACAAGCTTCTTCTCCTAAATTTTCTAAGTTTATCTTGAAAAATAACATCGTCAGAAAACTTCTATTACTGTTAGTACAAAATATAAAACAGCTAAAAAATGTATAACGCTGATAAGCAGTTATTTTATGTCTGAAGCTTCAGCTTTAAGCGGTAAAAGCCACGTAATAATTCGTTTCCTCCGTCCACTTTTACGACTTTTACGCAAAGAAAATCTAGATTCTGTAGTTGCTTGATAGTGTATCTTGTACTTGGGTACCGTGTTTTTCTTTGCTCTTAGATTATTAAGAAACGAGGCAAAGGCGATAACATCTGTACAAAAAAATCCACCAATATGTACATGTACTATAGCTGTAGGACACTCTATGCAAAAAAAGCTGTTGTTTTGATAACCCTCACTAACCACTAGACTAACAGCCAGTCAAATGAAATGAAACATCAGTTATTACCTAATTATTTTATATGGAAAATATCCCTTTCTTCTCAAGAGGAGGCCTGTGTTCCAGCGTAAAAAAAACTCAATAGTCCTACCAATATGTTCATGTACTAAGCAGCTTGACGACACTTGTCAAAAAAGCCGTGGTTTTGACAAGAACATTCAGGCTTTTTATTCCTCATTCTAAGACCGTAGGTAACGCATGTGTTTTCTTAACCCAGGTATCCGCGGCCCCGGAACGTACATGGTCAATCCGAAGGAACAACGGGTGGATTTTAGTCCGTAGAGAGTCTGACAGTCCTCCGCCCCCCCAGGGCGGAGGACTCAGTTGATGATTTTACCACCTAAAAAAAAAAAAAAAAAAAAAAAAAAAAAAAAAAAAAAAAAAAAAAAAGGTAAAGCATGTGGATAGCGAGTAATGGGTGACTCGCCGTTCGATCATGGCCATGGCCGAGTCGACGGCGAGTCATGTTTCACGGGCGCCTCAAAGAGCTGTCATTAATTTGACGGGATCCCTCTTAGAGGGCCCAAAGCCTGAAGGCGTCGCGTGACTGTTTCATCGGGTGACCAAGGAACGTAAACTATTTAAGGACCACCGTGAATTTTTGTCAGTACAAGTCTGACAGTCCTTCACGTCGACCCCTGGGCGGTAGCACTAAATTTGGTGATTCTCCCGTGCAATGGTATTATAATGAAATATACGCTATGTTCATACTGAATGGCGCGGGCGTTCAGATATCGATGTGTTGTTATTATAGTTACTACGACAGCGATAGATAATGCGGAACGTATAAGATAGAAAGATATAGTAGATAGCAAAGTGCAACAATTGTATTACTTTGTCCACAACAATTTATGCGAGCTAGTGCGCCATCTACCTCTTTTTATTTATAACCTCATTGCTCCCGTGATATAAAAGACGTAGATAAGAATATCTTCGTATTTTAGGGGCAGCTAACTATAACTTATCGGTTTAGTTTTATACGCTCAGTTTTGACGTCTTATCTTATAAGAAGACGGTCCTAGGGGAAATCAGGAGAGCTTCAATATAGATTTTTCAGAGGAAGTAAGTTAAGATTACTTGCTTTGATCAAATTGACGAAAATCATATTATAGGTACGTAGTAAATTATTAGGTATTCAGGTAAAATGTCTATGAACAGTCGTAATGGGCCGGAGGTAAACACCTCGTCTCTCATAATTTTATTAGGGTTTGTGAATTTGAATCCGTGAAAGGATCAATGTTTTGAACAAAAATCAAGTATTAGTATTAAAAATTTAATTCCTACCATAATTTTATTTTTGAATGCGAATTACAGTACCATCGTTTTTCCGCTTTAACAGAATCATAATATGAATTGCGATAACATTAATAAAATGGAGTATTCAATATTATTGCTCAAGATATATCTGGATTAAGGGACCGGGCACAAATTAAAACTCCGTTACTGCTTCCGAAAAAGTCTTGATGGAAAAGCCTAATAACACTTTGCCCAACCAGAGGTCGTATTACAACGTCTTAAAACCAGGCTTGTTCCAGTGAGTAAACAAGATGGCGCTAGACGACTTGTATCTCTGTCACTTTTCGGAACAAGCCTGGTTTTAAGGCGTTGTAATACGGCCGCTGGAATTCGAAAACAGGACCTCTTGCTCAGGAATGATACTAACATGTGAGTTATCTCATAATGTACAATATATTTTTTATTTACAGAAGTACCATTAATCTGCTAACCACATGGGAATATGATTGTAATCTATCATACTGATTAACAAATATCCAAATACGAGCAGACAACAATTGGCACTGAGTAATCGAGTCCGATTAATATCTCGAAATAAACCGATTTCTAGTTTTACAAAATAGAGCCTATAATAATAAAATCACTTTGTTTTATTTATTAACAGTACATAGCGATTACACTAGCATTCTTGCTGTACTCCAGTGGTGGCTAATTATCTCCCACTCTTTTCTTTATGCAGGTTTTGTGTACGACGCTTTCCTACGATACTTTACGGTTTATATATTTACCTACCGTATACCTACCGTACTTACCTTACCGTGAATATTGCAAAAAAAAAACATAGAGGCATAGTTATGTCAATGGATCCCAAAGTCGTAAGGTATCGGAGACTTACGTCGCGTTGTATACGAAGGGCATAAGATGGCACGCCAGCGTTTTTAGGCCTCTATGATTTTTTAGGTGTTGAGTCTTGTGACGCTCTAGAGATCCCACTAAAGTATCATAATGATTTAAAAGTTTCTCTTTCTTAAACTGACAAGTTTATTAATGTTAATGTAATCTTTTGTAATGCTAAGATTGCAATCAACTTCTTAATTTAGAAAAAAAAACTAACTACGACTCAATTATATCAAAATACATTTAGGAATTCGATTGAAACCACATAATGAAATTCATAGAATACATAAAATATGTTATATAGATACCCGATATTTCTAGGAAACCACTATACGTGTTTCAGCATTCAATTCTATTGATGCACATGCAAATATTATGCTCACAACCCTACTAACATTTGGCCATGGTCTACCAATGTTTACAACCAATTCAAATTGATATTCACTAAGGCGGTTATTACACGACGCCGACAAACTATGGACTAGGACGCATTGACTTGTATGAAAAAATGATGGTGGTGGATCTGGTGATATCATAAAATAAGTCCTCCCACCTTGGGTAAAGCGGAGTGGAATCTCGGACTATTTTTTACTAAAACCCTATTCCTTCGAATATCCTTTCCGTTCCAATCTGTGTCTTGAAGCTCGCATGGATTACCATAATATTTAGTCCTTGATCGGAGAGCGAGCTAACCATACCGTTGATGCCTAACACACGTACCTACACCTAAGCGCGTTCAAATAGCACTCGCATCTCCACACGGTGCACCGACCTAAAATCTTTTTTTGGTGTCTGTATAAGATACAGTTTACCATCACTTCGTCATTTGACTGGCCTGTTGGTCTAGTGGTTACTGACCCTGACTGCTATGCCGGGGGTCGTGGGTTCGATTCCCACACAGGACAAATGTTTGTGCGATGAGCATGATCATTTGTTCTGTGTCTGGGTGTAATTTATGTATAATATGTATGTATTTAGAAATATATAAGTATGTTTATCAGTTGTTTAATACGCATAACACAAGCTCTGCTTAGCTTGGGACTAGATGGCGTTGTGTGATAGTAGTGGAATATTTATTTATTTTATTTATCAATATGCAGCTCGCTTGAAGTAAACTTAATGGCGTATAACTATCAAAAGAAGACTAGAGAAACTAGACATGCACAGACACCAGCAGGCCAACCTATCCAAATCAAACTAACATTAACCATCTTGTATTGTGATAAGGCTGAAAATCTATTAAAGGAATTTGATAGATTGAGGTAGGTTGATGTGCAGGAGGACTCTATAGGTACCTACGTACACTGAGTATGAATCGTGCAAGTCTCCCTAATCTTGGCCCTTGATATTACATTTTTTCGGAAAAAATAATTTCAATTTTACTATCTAGCAAAGAATATAAATGTGGAAAATATTTCCGCCGCCTTTGATTCTTCAAATAAATAATTCTTTCTTTGCGGGAATATAATGATTGATCACTAATTCATTGGCTACGTTTTCTTCGCTACCAAGAAATGATATTGGAATAGGTATGTATCTTACCTTTTCCACACTTTTCTCATAGAAACGTTTCTTCAATTGTTTTTTGGTAGATTTCATTGTAATTGGGGAAGTTGGGCGAAATTGAGGAAGGTAGGCATTGGTGATTATGTGACCACGTAATGTGATTGAACTTGGTTTTTTTCGGGACCACACTTTCGCCAATTGGATGAAAACCATCAAGACTAACCAATTTGAAAATTTCGTCCATGCGGAATACTGCAATCAGACGATGTGGTCCCATTAGTTCTATTAACTAATTAATATGGTTAGACTGTTAGTTGGAAAACCAACATCGTCCGCAACGACTTCCTCTTACGTTGAATGTAACTAATAATATTTGTAAGTGTTAGTCACTTCAACACAAACTAACTATTACACATTTTAGTTGGCCTGTTTTGATGTACCTACACCAGTAATAATTATAAGACATTTATTTTTCAAAGTTTCCCCCCTGTGACTTTGGTGCGTTTATAAACATATAAACTCACATACACAACCACCCAAACCCGGAGCAACTACTTGTAGATCATACAAATGTTTGGTCCGTGCGGGAATAGAACCCGCGACACGCAGCACAGCAGTCCGATCAATCAGCCACTGCGCTTACCGTGGAGGTACAATTAAGAATGATGAATAAGCATTGCCATTCAACTTGTCAATGTTGCCAGCGTTCTGGGTACTTATACCGTTTACAGCGACGATTTGGACAAATTTTTTGAAGCTCTTTAATTTCTTTGATTATTATTAGGTTACTAAATTAAAAATTATCTAAATAAAAATAAATATTTATAAAAAGAATTAAAATTTAAGTTACGGATGTAAGCTCAGATAAGTGTTGAATTAATTTTGGTTCATTTTTTTTAATATTTAATCGGGCAACAGACATGTTTTTCGCTGTTTTTATAGATTGAAGGAACCATTCCTTCATTGTGAGAATGCGTCTCGCACTCGGTCTGCTTTTATGTTATGATGTCGTTAAAAAATACTGGTTCAGTCAAATTAATTAACAAATAACATAAAAATCATTTGTTTATTTTGATAAACAAAATTACGACGACTCATACATAAAACGGACAAAATAAAATCATTATGTTGATCAAATCTAAAACTCGACCGTTAAAAGGTATCGCAAACAACTAGCTACAACAAACACGATCAAAAACTCGTAAAAAAATAATTACACCAATCCAAACTACAATTTTATCGCGTCCCAAAGTCCCAACTGAGTTTATGTATGTGCAAATATAACATTATATGAAAGTATAATGCCAATAGGTATAAGCCTATATAATTACATAATTAGTTATGCCCGTGACTTTGTGCGCGTGGAAATTGATAATTTATCTTTTGAATAGAAAAATGTTTACTTATTTAAACATGCTGCATGGTACTCTTTCGTTAAGACGCGATAATCCCAATTAAATGGCATTTTTGCTCTATAATCTTCTATAATCATCTAGTAAAAGTTTCATTAAATCAGTTCAGTCGTTCCAGGATCTCTCTTAACCTAACATTCTTAACCTATTTTGTCGCATCTCCACTGACCTTCCAGTTTTTCTTTTGATCCTGGTATTATCAAACAATACAGTTTGTCTTTGTTTTAGTATTAAGAAATTTTACAATTATGAATGTGGTTTTTATCATAATTTAGGGAATTAATTCCGGAAGGTAACTTATAGCGTAAAACTTTTACTAATTTGACACGACTGACGCATGGTCTCGCGGGCGCGGGTTCGATCGCCGGAATAAATATTTGTATGACCTGCAGGGAGTTGTTCCGGATCTGGGTGGTTGTGTATGTGAGTTTCTATGTTTTTAAATGCACCCACGATACAGGAAAAATTTTTTGTATGTGGCAACTTTTTTAAAAAAATATTTGCGTCTGTTCGAAACGGGGACAAGTTGCTTCACTAGTCAATAATAAAATGAATAACACACGAAACATTACAGTATTTCAGGACTAACATAGCTGTAATGGTCACCAAGGGAACAGAGATACAAGTTTCATTTACGATAAGATAAAAATATACGTTGTAAATATAAAATTTATTCGAGACTCCTTTCAACGTTTTTCAATATTCCTCATAGTTTCGAAAGTAGCCATCCACGCCCAGTTGAAAAATTCACCCTGTATAATACGTTTCTGTAATCCCAAAATAAGATAAGAAAACAAAGAGATTAAGAAAGCTTTGCTACTGGGTTTCACTCAGCCTTTTCCCATTCTTTTTCGGGTTTAGAAGGCAGTGCCCAAAAGGTACATTATATGCTTTTGTCATCCTGCGAACAAAAACAAGCGATGGAAGCATATATCCTTTTACCTGATACACGTATAAAATATTTTATCTCACTTCTTGTATAAAATATGAGAGTAAGTAGTTGCAGTGTTTCTCGCCTGAAAGAAATCCAGTGACTTGTATTTTTAAACAAAGATTTAAATTACTAGACACGTTTTCATACTGAAGTAAGCTCAAGCAAAAAAGTGCTAACACTAGATTATACCGCAGTGGTACACGTTCACGGCGTCGAACGTCGGCAGATGATCTCCGGCCACCACAGGCGCGCGCATGCGCACAGCGAGCAAAGGGTAACTTGCTGTCCGACCACGGACCATGCCCGGGTCGACGGCGCGTCGTGTTCCACGCGCGCCACGGGCCAATAAAGGGGTATTGAAGGACACCCTGGATTTTAGTCAGTACAAGTCTGACAGTCCCTCCCGATCTGCCCGGGGTAGGAGGACTCATTTGATGATTGTATAACGCAAAAAAAAACACTAGATTATGTTTTCACGTCCAGTCTCATAAGATAGAATATGACCTTAACTCCAGCAGTGATACTATTTGTACAGATGACAAACCTTTGAACCAAGAAAATATTAAATACTTTTTTGTCAGTAACACGAAGTAGATAATCAAATGCGATGGCGAAAATTGCCATTTAATATTTTGTTTTGATGCGTTTTGTACAGTCACCAACAGAAGTTGTGTCCTGACACTCCTGACCTAAATTGCTAACGTCTTCCTTGTAACTCTAGACTTGTGTAAAAATTCTGAACATTGCTGTCTAAAAATGTCCAGTACCGTCAGCACGAGTTTTCAGTATTTGAGACGTAAAGTAAACTAGAACTTTGACGACTTCAAATTGACAATTTTCAATGAAAAAATTAGTTCCTTCTTCGCACACTAGAGGCGCTGTTCCATATTTTCATACAAGAAACGCTGTAAATACTGGAAAAACTCTGTAAAGTAAAATAGTGAAAACTCGTGCTAAATAGTAAATACTGATACTTACTCTTGTGACAGCGTACTCTAAAATGACTACCTTTAGTTTAGAGTGTTCTATTCGTTATGACATATAAAGAAAGAAAAAGACGTGTCTTGACAAAATACGCTAAAAAGTAAGTACAAAAGAAAACTAATGGTTTCAATCGTTTTTAAAAATAAACAATCGATTACCTTAATTCGACTGGTGATACATAAAAGCCATTTACCTGTGATACCCACATGACCTCTTTGAAGCACCGTCATAGTGTGTAAGGATAAGAGCAGTTGATTGACTTATTATATATTTATATATTTTCTGGGATATAATTATTTTATAATACGTGAAATGTGTGGAAAATGGTGTAAAGTTTGTTGTACCTACATACATAAGTGGGGTGGGGTGGGAATTTCCGTTACTCGTGCCAAAAATAGGCATCTATTTTTGCCTAAATCGAAATCATAAAACATCTCTTTTGACTTTTTATTCATCTTTTATTATCTTTGTTTTTATCTTTCCATTGCATACACACATTCAAGCTCTAATGGAAAAGGGAAGTCAAGTTCCTAAAAGTACTTATCAGGCTATTAAACTACATACTCGTATTTGGAAAACGCATCGGTCGTAATACATGGCATAATATAACAATACCAATACGCGCTACAGGGAGATGCAAAATAATAGCAACACTATTTTGCATCTGCCTGCAACGCGTTGGTACTCAAACTTATCTCCTAAGTGTGACGTAACAGGGACATTTTAGAAAACTCGTTGTCTAAAGGTTTTCGTGAAAATATCCGCTACACAATGGAAGACTGAAATATTCTGAAATACAGGAAGCGTTGTCTCAACTTACGACATTGTCGTTTCACTACGGTGTCCACGGCTTTGTGAATTTTGAGTGGATAAATCTGTTTATGTCTTGAGAATGGACCCTATCCGTCTTTTGAGAGATAAATAAAGGCGTCAATTTCATTGAATGACGGGAATGAGACGAAAATAAGATCTTTTGGGTTCCGTTGGCTGTCACCGTATGCGCAGACTGTAAGCGATAAATATCCAACGGTCGGTAAGGCCCAAAGGTACTACTATCTAAGCACGAAACCCATAGTTTCGACCGAAGTTCCCGTCGTTATCACTTAGATACACAAGAATAAATAGAGTCACGAACTAAACATGAGTAAAAATTATTAAGATTGGACAGTTGTTTTTACTCCCGACATACAGTCAAAACTCATGTATTCATAAAAAGAGTAGGGTCACTCAAAATTTTCTTATTCACTCAAACTTTTCTTGTTCTTAGGAGTCCGTATCTATGTTGACGGCCTAAGAGAGTAAAATCCCCAGGTACAAATCGACGGCGCGTTGCATGTGGCAAGGAGCTGTCGGCATAACTAAGGGGTTTCGATAGAGACGATTTATGTCTGCTAATATTGCGTTTTTAGCTACTTCGTAACTGAACAGTCATAATGTATTAATACACCCCAAGTAAAAATGTGTGGAATACAATGAAATTGGATTTTTGTACTGATGTGTTTTCAAAAACTCAGGCATCCGAAAATTATGAGACGTATAACGTATATGCGGTATTGCCTTAAAATGTAACCTAAATTTCACCAATTTTACCAATTTGTTAGGTTACCATTATTTTCCAGAATCAAACAACCTCGTGTTTTAGAAAACAGTCTGTAAATAGATTAAATCTGACATTTAGAATGTTGAGGGTAATAATTAATTGGCCGTCTGTCTTCAAATAAGACGGAATGAGGAATGTAGCTTTGTTGTTTTAAAACAAGGAAAATTTTCTTTATCTTGTAAAATTACTGTAGCATTTGCTTTTAGTGAAAACGATTTATTGTGTAATCATGTACTCAGTGATTGGGAAAACAACGAATTTCTATACAAAAAGTAATTTTAAACAGTCTAGAAAGAATTTTCAAATTAAATCTTCGCTTTTGTCGACCCATCATCATCATCATCAAGCCTTAGGACGTCCATCCTACTGAACTTATGCCTCCCCCATAGATTTCCAATAGGACCGGTTAGAAGCGGCTTGCATCCAGCGTGATCCTGTGGTCTTCATAAGATCTGCCCACCTTGTTGGTGGACATCCCACACTGCGCTTGCCGGTGCGTGGTCTCCATTCGAGAAACTTACAGCCCAATCGACCATTAGTTGTGCGTGCTATGTGGCCTGCCCACTGCCACTTCAATTAGTACATCATGAAACTTAAAGCGCTGTTCAATATTCATCCTTATCTCCCTCACATTTAAGGGCATACTACATCACGATCATGTGTTCAAGAGCATAACTTTGACTACGAATAAATGCATCTTCCTTGAGTCACAGATAAATAAATGGTTAGTTTGCTCGACTGTGAGTTATTTAAACAGAGCATGTACGAGTACGTGAAACTCTTTGTTCTCAACATCTAACTTCAGAATGATAAAATAGCATCTACTAACTTCTGTAAACAGTAGATATCTGAGTCTTTATCACAAGATTTTTGTATTTTACCGTTTGTAGAGCGTACGTATCAATGGCGTTTAATAATGGAAAATTAAAATCCTTTTTCCATTAAATTACTGTCAAAAATAAAAATATGCATGTCGAATTGAGAACCTCCTCCTTTTTTTTCGTCGGTTAAAAATAGGTTTCATCTTCATCATCATATCAGCCGGAAGACGTCCACTGCTGAACATAAGCCTCCCCTATATACCTCAAATGGTTGGAAGCGGCTTGCATCCAGCGTGATCCTGTGGTCTTCGTAAAGTCGTCTCCCGACCTTGTTGGTGGACGTCCAGGTCCACCAAACTAGGTTTGTTCTAAATAAATTCTAAAATGTAATATTAAGACGATATTATCTTCGTTAGTAACAGTCTCATGCCAATTAAACTGAGGACTAGGGTAGACAAACCAAAAACGATTCAATAACCGTGTCTTAGACGAAACCAATAGCAAATAACCGCTCTTCAAATTGTGGTCAACACCAATTCTAACGTAAATTTTGGCTCCCACATTGCCGTCATTTAAAAAGTCAATCCGAAATATTATTTCAATGGCGCTCTATCATTAAAGCATTTTGTGATCCCCGAAAAATTATGCAGAGGTGAACCATAATTATAGCTAAACCAATGTGGAGGTATGGGAATTGGGAATACTAAAAAACCCTCCTAACCCTAGAGTCGCGGGACCGTCTTCTCAGGTAACCGTGGCCTCGGAATGTAAAGGGCTATTTAAGGACACTGTGTTTTCTCATTTACTCAGTACAATTCTGACAGTTCCTTCAAAAAAAACTCCATATTTTACCAGTTCTCATGTGATTGGGGTGAGTCTATTGCAGTCAATCGGGGAAAAATTCATAATCTGTGAAGTCTACTACTAAGCCCAAAATCCTTTATGTTTCGGACGAAAGTACGCGCGTTTTTAGCTAAGTTTTTAGATACAATACAATGTATTTACCCAAAGTAAAAATTTTTTAACACAATTAAATTGGATATTTGTCCTGATGACAAGTGTTTTCAAAATCACATGAATCCGAAAATAATAAGACGCAGGGTTCATTTTAAGGGCCGCGAGATCTAGAATGCAAAAAGCAACCGAAGGACCGTTACTGAATTTACCCGACTAAATTCTGGACAGTCTCTTCCATTCTGCCCAGAATGGCAGGTCTCAGCTAAACAGGGAGCTATTTTCAGATGTATCTTCTTTCACTAATTTAGAGAGTAGACCACAGAATATATCTAATTTATAAAATTCTCGTGTCACAGTTTTCGTTGCCATACTCCTCTGAAACGGCTTGACCGATTGCCATGAAATTTTATATGCATGTTCTAGGTCTGAGAATCGGCTACTATCTATTTTTTATACCCTTAATTGATAAGGGTGGCATAAACAACAGGGTCCGCGTACGAAGTCGCGGGCAGAAGCTAGTTTTATATAACTGAGAGAGTAGACCCCAGGCTGATGTAATGCTCGTCATATTATCACTGTTACATCACAAGCGAATGTTCGCGGTAAAGGAACGCCTTTAGGGTCAAAAACAAATAGAACCGTTTTCTGCTACATTTGTTCTTTTTGTACTTTGATTATGTAAATCTTTAATAATATGAGACCTTGAACCGAAAGCTACAATTTCGTTTGGATTTAACAAACATTGTCTAAACAAGTCTTTTACGTAAAAATCTTATTTATGAAAAGGTTTTCTTAAAGACAGAAAAAGTTTTAAGCTTTTCATAAGTATTGTATTCCAGTATCGTGATACTTGTTTCTTCATTGTTTTGCGCATAATTATTATTCTTGGCAACATTAATTAAAATGTTTCATAATTCGTCTGAGTAACCCAACACGCGTCTTAAAGTTTTAATAATAATATTTTGATCCATTACACAATCCATTAAATTATGAAAGTAGATAATAATTAAATATTTTTTAAAATTAAATAGGTAGTTTAAATACCCTTTTCGTCAATTATTCGGTAGATTAATACTGTACGGCAAACCACATTCCTCTCATAGTGTGAAAATTTCGAGAACAACTTGCTACAGATTACGATGAAGCAAGTTCTTTCAGGTCGCATGCCAGTATCGTGCCTCATGTTCTGTTCGGACTCCGTCTGGATAGTTACAAAGAGTAAGGGCGTTTGTGCACTACACCGAATTTTACTGTCCGGCAGTAAGATTTACATAAACTTTCATAGAGAATTCATTGACAGTAAAATTGTAAGAAATCAGACTGCCGGACGGTAAAATTCCTTGTAGTGCACAAACGCCCTATTAATTGGTGTTTTTGATCGTGTAAAGATTTTCAGAATTACTTTTATTACTTGTATTATATGCAAGTAGTTATTCCGGGTGTTTGTATACTTGAGTTTCTTTGTTTGTAAACGCACCCTCTACACAGGTGAAATAAATAAAATTAAACACAATTCAGACATCAGACTTGTCACATGTTCGTACGTTGACACACAATTTGCGATTCAACATTTTCAAACAAGAGTTAATATTATTACACCAATTACAATTTCAAATCCCTCAAGACCATGAGGCTACAGAGAAATATTTCTTGTTGATTTAAAGTATATAAAAAGTGAACCAAAGAACTATTGTTCCTTGTTTATTTCCCTATACTATGTTGCAGGCAAGTCACGAGGAGAAAATACAAATATAAATAGCTTGTTTTTGATCCCTTCCCCTAAATATTTACGAGCTGTCCTGAATATAAACCGGTCATTAATTTGTTATGTCCAAGGAGTTTTAATTGGTTAACCACGGACCGTTTTTAATGTGACTATGGCTTTGGAATAATCTTATTTTATTTATTTTAACTGGTTGTTTTTCGGCCGTTTGTTCTCTTTAAACGGTTTGAAGAATAAAATAGTAATATGATAATAAGGGTCTAAATCCCCAAGATTACGATACCTTTTATTCGTGACATGGCAACATTTGTCTCCAAGAGATGAAAGTATTGTTTGCAATTTTAGATAGGTAAGAAAATCCATTTGTTTTAATAAAAAAATCTAGGGAATGGAAATGGGAATCTTCTGAATCAAAACGACGTTTTACGAATTAGACGCTAAAATAGTAGTATTCGCGAGTGCCATATACTGTATTCTAAAATTTCCTTTTTCATAACGTCCTTACCAAACCACGAGCGAAACCTCATGCAAAAGCTAGTCAACAATATTATCACAAACAAAATCATCACCCTCTCAGACTTGCGTATAATAAATTGATCTGAAACATAACGATAAACCTTTGTACGAATATTTTCCCCTCTAACGACTGACGTATTGTGAATGCATTTCCATACAAACACATCAATTCCTATTGTTATATCCTGGCCCCCTCAATTTATATCCGTGTTGACCGTTCAAAAGAATTCTGGCGTATTTTCGCTGACTGCGATTCGGTGCCAACTTCACTACGCCTTAACACCATTCTGACATGTAGAGGGAAGGAAACGAAATGTGTTGACAGGCAGACATTTTCTGTGCTTTTTAAAATAGATTCTGTAACACGTTTGCACATTTATCACCTTGACTTAAGAGAGATTTTTGTTTGGAGAAGTCACAGAATCGATTTTTGGAGCTGAAAATTGATATGTCAAGCTGTTTTTTAACATTACGATTAGTATTATTCGCTTGTAGCAAAGACACTTATAAGTAGGAAGATGTATGTTCATTGTTCTTGTACGCCAAAATGTTGAAATAAATTTTATTGAAATTTTAAAGTAATATGGAAAATTTTGAAATTGCGTAAAAACGGCAATGATGCAAGCAAAGCCGCGAGCGGTAGACGGTAAATAAATATTTGCTCGATGTTATAACTACCAAAACATGAGCACTTAATAAAGTCGATCCAACGTAAACAGCAAACAAAGTTGAAACAACCTTCGCAAATACCAAAGCAATTTGGTAAAATACCTTCCATAAGTGTACCAAATAATCTATAAAATACTGTGTTTATAAATGTTACTGTTAAAGAAAACGTAGGCCCCCATGGAGAAGTCGTTACATTACACGCAACATTTAATCTTGCGAATAGAGAACAAAAAATATATTCGCCACTTATTCCCGTGACCCTCGTTCAAGTTTTTTTTGGAAATATTTTTGGAAACAGTACATACATTTTTTTTAGGTAACCCTTCGTAGAGTGGAACGGACAGTCATATTTCTTAACTGACTAAAATCAGGAGGTATTCTGTAAAATGTTATCTGGAACTCTTTAAAAAAATGGGAAAGTATACATTACTTGCTAAAAGTACGCAAAACACAATAATAATTATTCTTATTAGAGTATCATGCATTGTCTGGGCGTCTTAGGTATTATTTAAAATACCTAGGTATTATATAGAACACCTGGATTATACAGATTGCGGGAAAAACTATGAGGATTATCGAAAAAACGTTGAAAGGAGTCTCGAGGCCGATTTTGACGAAAACTAAAACTGCATCATTGGATTTTAGAAAAATCAAAAATCCTGGCCAGGAATCGAACCCGCTGATTTTGGAAAAAAAATCACACCCTGTATTATTATACCGTTCGATAGTGTTTGCTAATAAGGATCAAATTCTGGGAAGTAGTCATATACGGCAAACTTAAGGAAATGGCTGATTTTTATGATATGCTATTTTTCCATGTTACTTTACCTCTACTGAGCCATAATTTATTCGAAATTATAAAATTTCATTGTTTTCAATGTCTCACTGGATTTGACGTTTCAACAATCCCACTGTACTTAGCAATACGACATTATTGAGTTGAACTAAAAATAGCATTATTTTAAAGAAGAAACGGTAACTTATGTTTCAAATACAGTGTTTGCCTTGAAGATTAATCAGTTTTTTTTGTAATTATACGTTTTTCCTTAAGTTTGCCGTATATGATTACTCGTTCATACGTATCGCGACTCCACCAAATCTACATTATTATATCTTGAATATTTTGTACCAATTCTCCAGAATGGTTTTGCCAGACGATAGAAGTTCAGAGTTCGTTGGCCGTGGCATTGACACGATCATGAATTCTGAATCTTATAGCTTTTCTCCTAGATTCTCATGAAAGCCTGGTACTGTCTTATTAAAGGGATGAAATATTTACACCGTTTTCTGATCTGTCACTCCTTCTTTTGCGTAGTAGTCGCAAGTTTGGGTACGATGCCTGCTTATGTAATATTAATTGTTTCCATCAGTATTTTTTCAGAAGCAGGGTTTTGATTTGTGTCCCCTTCCTTAATGGCAATGTTACATTAGACTTCAACATAACTGGTAGACCCTTTAGGGAGAAACGTACGATGTTATGAATTCTGAATCTCTATACCTACTCCTTAATGCTCATGAAAGCCTGGTACTTTCTTATTAAAAGGATGGAATATTTAGGTCGCTCTCTGATGAGGCTGCTACGTAATTACCAAATGGATTT
Source organism: Agrotis ipsilon (assembly GCA_028554685.1). Lineage (NCBI taxonomy): Eukaryota > Metazoa > Arthropoda > Insecta > Lepidoptera > Noctuidae > Agrotis > Agrotis ipsilon. The sequence goes on along the minus strand of CM052961.1, from coordinate 2,332,114 downwards.
GTCATAGATTACATTACGTTGATTAGAGTTGCTCATTACGGAAAAGAGGATTTACGAAATGCTTTTGACTTTTATCCGTATTTTGTAAATTGGGAATGTAATCTGACTCGCTGTTCCAATTTGGGATGGTTTTGGTTCGAAGTCCATTTGTTTCTTTTTATATTTTTTTGGGTAATGTTGAAGAGAGAGACCGGAGGTGGTATTACAACGTCTTAAAAGCAGGCTTATTCCGGCGAGTGAAAGTGACAGAGCTATACAAGTCATCTAGCGCCATCTCGTTCACTCACTGGAACAAGCCTGGTTTTAAGACGTTGTAATACCCCCCTGAGCTTGATCTCAATGTCAGAGGTAGTAATATAATGTCTAGAAAGTTTTCATATGGGAATTCTCAATAGTTTTTGAAAGTTTGAACTTGAGCTTAGCTGATATCCATCTTCACGTTTAACTACTAAGTAATGCTATCAAGCTTGAAACTACACTTGGTCATTGGCCAACACGAAATATCTTAGGTATTCAAAAAATGAGACTCCATAGTTTAAAATTGTTTCAAAAATGATTTATACTAACTTTAAAAACAAAATACGAGTATTTACTCTACCTATACAACATGTCCCAAAATTCAACGATAAGCCGGCACCAGAGGATAGACCTACTAATGACTACTCGAGAAAAAAATAAATAAAAAAAAATACCTACTTAAAAAAAATTTTTTTTTTTGATATTTTGGGCACATAGTAGAAGTGATTACTATTAACAACAACTTATGAAATAGGGGTTCTTGATTAGAAAAAGTGTCATTATTTTTTTTTGTGGCTAGTTTTCCTAAAGTATTATACCATTTTAAAATCTAGGTTAGTTGCGCTAATTTTTTAAAAAACTTGCCATACTAGTGTCCATATTTTTTTTTTACACTACGATGAGTTAAAGTGTACTGAACGTTAAAATCTTTCAAAATTTTAGGGAAATAATTTTTTTTTGGTTGTTTTTTTGTATAAAACTACGAAAATTCTGTAATTTTCAAAGATTATGGTGAATGGTAGTACTACTTAGGTTGCCGATACAAACAAAAAAACTGAAATATTTGAAAAATTATGGTCATGGTAGTTAAAAGAGTCATAAGGGGTATACATTTTCGAAGAATTTCCATTTTATTAAGTAATTTAAAAAAAAGTAGTGGTATTTTTTTTTTTCTATTTTTTTCTCGAGTGGTCATTAGTAGGTCCATCCTCTGGTGCCGGCTTATCGTTGAATTTTGGGACACGTTGTATGTGTGAAATTTTAATAGACCATGTTCAGTAATTACTATTTTTTTTTGGGACAAACCCACCACACTATTCCCAAACCACTGCAACTCCTGAAAGCCAGAATCAACAGTGGCAACCACCAGAAAAGCGCCGAGACAATGAAGCTCGACGTGTCCCGGAGAATGAATTTACCTGTCTTGGGTCCTGCAACGAAATTAATCAGAAAAGAATAGTGGAGGAGTAGGAAAAAATATGTTGCTACAGTCATTTCTAGTCGCACTTGAAAAATTGAATGAAAATGTCTTGCGTTGTACACACTCTTAGTAACTGCTAAATGGTTCCACACATACTTACTACCCATGTTAAATGAAATTAGTTTGTTCAATTAAATTGATTTCTTATTCCGTAGCCAATAAATCTTAATTCTAACTCCCTGTTTTATTCGTAATGGTCTGCCGTCTGTTACCTGTCCAGTCTGATAAATAGCCGGCTTGTACAGCAAATGGAGCACGCTTGACAAGACGTTGTCTCGTCCAGTAAAGTTTTTTTCTTGATTTTATTTGTTTTTATTATATACACTTGAATGAAGGAAATATTAGAAAATTAAAATATACTTAATTTGTTTGCCGCTGTTGGCATGGTTAGCGCAGTAGCAGTAGGGTGTATGGCCTGCAAATAATATTGTTCAGGGTCTGGTTGTTTGTGTATGTGTTTTTTAAAGGAACCACTACAGGGGAAAATTCCATTCTGGGGATAAAGTGTTGAAAGAAAATGTCTTGGAGTAAAAGTGGCAAAAATGTCACAGTCGATAAAATATTTTTTTAGTTGGTTCTGTTCTTCAAGTTAAGTACCTATTTTCTACAGTGAAAAAGAGGTTCACACTTTCCAGTCCAAAAACAGAAAAAAAAATATTCTACTAACTCATAATATTCTTATTCTGAAATAAAACTACACAAAGCAAACTAAATTAACACGATTCCTAAGTCAAGTTTACAAAACGTTCTTAGAACTTAAATTATAGTTTACGACTGTGGACACAAGCTTGGCTATAATTTAATCTTTAATGTTTAGGCAAATTTCAGATTACACTCCGAGATTTTAGAAGTTTACTTCGTTATTGTATATTGAATTAGTTGCATGCCTCGTTTCATGAATAAGATAATTGTAATTAACATTGTGTACTAATTTTATTTCATCATAAATCTGTTGTTCTATTGGTAAAGAGTAAATGGAATATCCTAGAACCATAATATTTCAGGATGCACTGAGCCTTTTTTTGTGGATTCATCATCATAAAACATACATAATATATTTATATACGTTGGTAAACATTTACGCGAGTAGAGAGGGAATAAGTTGTAAATTCTAGATGATAAATAAACCACAATTACCTAGATAAGAAACAAATGTTATAACAATCCCACTGGATTTCAACCTTTTTTAGGCGAACTTGGCCCCCTTTTCAACAGGTTTGTTTTTGGTGGCATTTCAATACTTTTTTTCAAGAAATCATACCAATCTTATGCCAATTTAAGTTTAGATGCACTTTAAAATGTGATGCATTCCGGCCAAATGAACCGTTGACATACGCGCGGCCTTTTGCTGGAACTTGCTCGGCGCACTGCCGTGCGCTTAAATAAAAAAGACACGTACGTTCTTTGAAAGTCAGTGAGTTCACTGAGTACAGTAAATATTTCATTAATGTCTTAAATGTAACTAAATAATTCAATGTGAGTCTGTACTACGTACTAAAAGGTTATCAAAATACTACGTGACTATTGCGAGAGTTATGTTGTTACTCCAGTTAGTAATATGATTTACTTGCATTACCTTGTGCAACATATAACAAAGAGAGTCAGTACACTTACACAGTATACATTTACTTGGATGTACACTTTAACGGTTCCAAATTTATTAAGATTTAGATTCGGTTTAATACGTTTTTTTTTTATTCTGGATCTAGTAAGTACTTGAAATCTGAAAATAAAACAATACAAGATTATTGCCCGGTAGTTGGCATTAGGTTCACTCTCTCTTTTATGTTGAACTCCGTTTGATCCATGCCTAACCCTTCAAGAATTGATGAATAAGTACTTGAATAGACGCAATGTTACGTATTGTAAACTTTAATATAGTAATTTACTCATCATCAGCCTATATTGTTCTCACTGCTGAAACACAGAGCTACTCTCTGAGAGAAGGAGAGGACCATAAACCAGGACGCTGGCCCAGTGCGGATTGGCAGATGTCACTTAGCTTCGATTTTTTGGTTTTAGGACATGCCGGTTTCCTCACGATGTTTTACTTCACCATTTTGTGAGCAGTGGTGATGACATAATTACACAAAAATGCGCCTGGCGGGTTTCGAACGCACAGCCTACAACTCGTAAGTCGGGACCGATACCACTGGGCCACCAATGCTCTTTAAGTAATTTACTAAACGTCACAAGTTAAAAATAATAATATGCAGGTAAAATATTCTTTTGTATGACAAAGTATCGACCTGTTATAAAACTTCAGACAGCATCTTGCATCTTCCATATTTCAGTTCTTATAAATATTTAGCGATGCTGCCACACGATGCTTGCTTGCTATAATAATATTATATTTTGAGAGTATCTACTCACTTTGTTCAAAGTTATTCTAGTGTAAGTTTTCATCAGTTTTATGCCAGAAAGTAGGTACCTCTTCCAGGTACCTAAGTTATATTTATCACACGGTGATAATTTAACCCCTCGTTTCCTGTTTATGTGTTGAAAATTTTTGTTTTTTTTTTCTTGTAGTTATTATATTGTTTTCATACCAAAGGATGAAGCAGGAAAGTATGTATTATTTGTAATAAGAGTGTCCGCTTCAGCAGTTCAGCCAAACGCGAGATAAACGCAGACAAACATACAGGTCAAACTGAAAACGTCTCATAGTAGTCAAAATCAAATCTGTAACGTTTGAATCCTCAAGTGAAGAATCGCTTTTAAGCTGAGTATTTATGACTGGCACTATCTCTTAGTATCAATTCAATCCTCTGTTATACCCTCTTATTACATCTGTCACTAAGTATTTATGAAAACATCTATTCTAGAGTATTTCATTCACAACAGACAACTGAAATGACAAATGTTTCTGTCACAGAATTTTGAGTTCTTCTAAGGAATTACGTTAAGTGGCTAGGTTTCTAACAATGAGAGGATCTTATTTAATGTTTTCTTCAAGTACTGTGAAATTCTGTTGTTAATGAGTGTACTAACGGCTGGTTTTAATTATAACAGATGAGAATGTTTTGCTCTGGGCCAGAAACGTGGCAAGGATTTTGGTCCTGCTTTTCCGCTACGAAGAAGAATCCATTGTAACTAATTTATGAATTTATTTTATAAAACATAGCTAATATAAGAAATGCGAATGTTTTTAAGGTTAGATGAATGGATGGGTGGATGTTTGTTACATTTCACACGAAAATACTGAACGAAATTGGTACACAGATTGTTTATAACATAGATTAACAAAAATAAATATAGATACATTTTATCGTGGTCAGGCGTTCCTGTCTGATAATTTTCAACATACACGCGGGCGATGTAACCAGTTGTTGCAACAAAAACCAATGTTCGTAACAATTATTTTCTTTAGAAAAACTTTAGGAAAGATAAGGCCTATAAGATGGCCAAGCTTTGTCTATAAGCAGTTTAAGGGTCGTGGACCCCCGGGCACGCCGCAACAGCGGCGATAAGACCCCTCTTTGAGGAGTGGCTGGAGAGACGTCATGGCGTCCTTTCCTACCGCATGACGCAGGTCCTCACCGGACACGGATGTTTTGGGAGGTACCTGTGTCTGATGAGAAAAGAGGAAACGCCTGGGTGTCACCACTGCGTAGATCGCCCGGAAGACACAGTCGAGCATACGGTGCAGGATTGCCCCGCTTGGGCGGAGCACCGACGTGTCCTCACGGCGGCGATAGGCGGAGACCTCTCGCGCCCGGCATTGGTTGCGGCCATGCTGCGGAGCGAGACGGAGTGGGAAGCGGTCACCTCCTTCTGCGAAGCAGTCATGCTCGCGAAGGAGGAGGCGGGCCGCGTGAGAGAGAGGACAAGGTCCTCCCTCCGCCCCACCCGCGGTGGTGGACGCCCACGGCGTCGGACGTCGCAAGACGATCTCCGGCCACCGTAGGCGCGGGCATGTTGGCGGCGAGTAAAGGGCAACTCGCCGCTGGACCATGGACCATGCCCGGGTCGACGGCGCGTCGTGTTCCACGCGCGCCTAAAAGAGCGTCATCATAATGACGAGGCCCCCTCTCAGAGGGCTAAAGCCTGCCGGGGTCGCGGGTCTTATACCATCACAATATTGTATTATAATAGTATTTGGACTTCGGGATAGATTCCGAATTAATTATGAGTCTGGATTAGAATCCAGACTCATAAATCATAAAATATCTAAAAAGACACACTTCCTCTTCAAAATTTTAAAGCTAGATTTACGGACGTTGCCATGTGCGTTTAATTGATTTTATGATTTAATAACTTGAGTTCAGAGTCTAATGTCAGTCTGAAATTATTAATAGCCAATTCGTAACTTAGTTCCAATGTTTGATTTTGAAGTCATTCAAAGTTTGATTGGTTTTATGTTTACATTTAAATTGATGGGGGTTATGAAATATTGTAGCAATAAATGACGATGTTATCGCAAAGTAATTTGTTGTGTGTAACTTATCTTGTTACATACTTATATCTTGTTACATTTGAACTACAAAAGGTCAAACAGAGAAGTATTCAACGACAATATATTACTAGATTCCGCATGCACGAACAAAAACTATTCTGTCAACTCGCTGAGGTACTACGTAAGCGAGGGGGACGGGGTACTGCGTTATGATTGGCTAACTCATGGTCTGTTCTGTCTCAAGGTATGTTTACGGCTCACAAGAGTGGTCGAAATAAGACGGATATAATACTTTTTTGTCTAATGTGTTGACAGACATCGGTCGCCTGTTATTAGAAGTCTAGTAATATATCATCGTTGGGGCTTAGGCTTTACAATAAGTATGGAAAGATTGGTTTATGACCATATTTGATAGCTGCAAAGCCGTGCCTGTCTTTCCTTTAGTGGTACCGATGCGACAAGAAATGAAACCATTGTTCGGTGACAGCAGTTGCGGGCGTTTTTAAAGAAAATGTCCGTCATAGTTTGTTTTTTTTTTTTAATTTCAACGCGTGTTTTAAATAATGCCTCCGTGCGAGGTCATACCACTGGGCGACGCGCCTTAAGTTGTAAGTTTTCATTCAATAAAACGACTTAAAAACTTTTCCATTTATTACGCTACTTTCTAAGTTTAAGTAGTAAAAATATTTTAGAGTAACGTGTTAGTATTCATATACCGTATTTCTAAAACGTCATACGTCGTGTTTATTTTATGCAAAGCTTTACTAAGATATTTATAAAGTTACAATACTTGTCTTCTACCTTCTTATCTTAGAAAACTGATTTAAATATTTAACAGATTGAAAGCACTCAAGTTTTCTTTTGAATAAATTGTTTCAATGTCATGAAAATATTTAAAGTATTCGGATTTTTTCAGTATTTATTTAATTTAGTTGTGACTTTGTACTTACGCAAATGAAATAACATCAAAAATACGTTTTTTTATTTATTTTAATCAACATATTTCTATTTAAAGTAACTGTAGTCTAATTTTAAACAAATTATTAAAATCAAAAAAAAACTTGCATCTATTTAGTAGATGATAACATAACGATTTAAATAAAGAAAAACTACCTTGTTTATATTGTCTTTTTCGATCACTTTTAATTACTACACGAAACGATATGTGACTCTATAAAATTCTCTATAAAAATTAATTCATTGATTCATTTTTTTTTTTTTTAAATCCATGTATTTTTTACATTATATGATAATTACTTTTAAAAATACAGGAAAAAAATACGTGGGAAAAACAGTTTAGTGTCGAAGCTACCGATGGGGAGGGCTCAAGAGATAGGAACCTCTCACAATGCGAACAGTATCCTACTGCCTCGATCCCAATTCCTAAGACATTATCTCCGGGTCGTGGGACCTACGAATTACCGTGTCCCCGCAACGTAAAGGGCTATTGAATGACATCGTGGATTTTAGTCAGTACGAGTCTGACAGTTCCTGCAGCTCGGCACTGGGTGGTAGGACTCATTTGATGATTTTACTCCGAAAAAAAAAACATGATCTCCGAGAGAGATAGATTTACGTCAAGGCGCAAACGAATTGCTTCTTTAAACAGTGTGTAGCATCCTTCAATTTTCTTCGAAACCTTTATCCTCATTTCGGTTTCTAAACAATACTGTAAACGATAATATTAAAGCTAGAACACTTTAAACAAAATGAGCCAAGTACGACTAACGGCTAATTATTAGGGAACTGGGAGACTCGCCAAATGTCTATTCTTTTTAGCAGTTTTTTTCTCTCTTCTTTTAAGCGCTGAAAACGACATTTTTTCCCACATGCACTGAGTATTTGAATGTAAAAGTAGCTTCAATTGAACCACTTGTGTGAAAGGTGAATCAAACTTATTGTTTTTTTTACTAGTAGGACGATCTCAAAAAAGTCTATCATTGGGTATACTAAAAATAGGAAACTTGAAACAGTCTTTGAGCCAAATCGACCAATTAGTTTAATTTTAGACTAGACTAGGCTAAAGACACCGTATTGGGCCAGGCATGTACTACAAATCATTAAAATCATTTATGTTAAACTTATTTGACATGCTTGTTTCTATATTTGCCAACATAAATGAAAGGTATAAATCAGATGTTCTAAAAGTTACATACAATAGATTTTCCTCTATTTAAGTTACAAGCTTTTGAAATTATTTACAAAAATAATAAAAAAGAAGACGGATCACAACCCATACAAAATTACCCCACGTCCTATTACAAAGTGACGTATCTTAAAAAAAAGATAAAAATGTATAAAAAAATATGGCATACTGCATAACTTTATTTTTTTACACCTTCATGTGGAAAAATTGTTTTGAAAGTAGTTCAGGCGCTGTTATGAAAAAATCGTTTTATACGAGTATTTAAGGACCGATTTAAAAAATTCTTTTTCTGTTTGAAAGGGTACCCCCAAGGTAGTCACACTGCCATAAAGTCAGGTATCTGGTGTCCATGGTCCTGGCGAAATGAAATGGAATTCTCAAAAATAAGCTTATTTTTTGTCAATAAAGTTAGTTTTTAATGTACTTATTACATTTATTTTGTTCAATAAAAGATCAACCGACGATGCCTGCCGGGGTCGCGGGACTGTCTCAACTGGTAACAGCGGACCTGGTACATAAAGGGCTATTGAAGGGTCACCGTGGATTTTAGTCAGTACAAGTCTGACAGACTCATAAAATGATTATACCACGCAAAAAAAAAACAACTGACGATTACCAATATTTTCATTCATCGGATTATGAAAACGTTAAAATAATTCAAAAATAACTTCATTTTTAGGATTCCGTAGCCAAATGGCAAAAAACTTAATCCCAGATTCGTCATGTCTGTCCGTATGTCACATGCCACTTTTTGTCGAAAGTATAAAAGCTATCCTGTTGAAACTTGGAAAGTAGATGTTAAATGTGTGTCCCCCCACCCTATAACTTCTAAAATAAGAGAATGATAAAACAAAAAAAAAATATTATAGTATTCAAAGTAATATTTGAATTCTGTAGATATAATTACAGAATTCAAATATTACTTTGAATACCACTGATATTATTATTAATATAATAACACTGATATTGTTAAGGACCTAACTAAAGGCCATTATAATCTGTGAGAAACGAGTGATCTGTGAAGTGAGATGTAATGACTTCTGGTAGATCCTGTTTCACAGTTTTATTGGGCATAGCTGGCCAGTCTTTTTCGTCACTTAACAAAAATTGAGGGCCTGACCACCATAATGAACATTCGCTGATAAGGTCAGCCTTCAGCCCACGGGAAACAAGATCCGCCGGATTGCTTTTAGACGGCACGTAACTCCACTTGTGACCTGCAGTGCTCTCCTGTATTTCATTGACTCGATTACGCACGAAAGGTTTCAATAAATTCGGTGAAGTAGCTAGCCAACTCAACACTATTGTTGAGTCGCACCAAAAACGGCACCTAGTTACAGGCAAAGTAATAGCACTATGAACCTTAGCACACAGCCTTGCGCCTAGCAACGCCCCACAGAGCTCGAGACGTGGAATGGTAGTGGACTTTATTGGTGCTACACGATTCTTAGATGCAAACAGTTGTACCTTAACTGACCCTTGGCCGGTCACCGACCGGAGATACACGCAGCAACCGAAAGCTCTCTCAGAGGCATCTGTGAAAACATGAAGTTCATGCGATATAGCATTGTCACAAACAACCCATCTCGGAATTCTTAGTTTGTTTAAACATGGAAGAGTGTTAACAAAATTGTACCAAAATTTTGATATGGACTCTGGCACCTGCTCGTCCCAGTCACACTTGGCTACCCATAATTGCTGCATTAAAATTTTTGCCTCGACTACACAAGGACCAACCAAGCCTAATGGGTCAAATATTTGACTAATAACTGATAAAATTTGACGTTTGGTCACTTGCTTCTCAGCGTTAATAGAAATAGAAAATGCTAAATAATCTGCCTCGCACATCCAACGTAAACCTAATGTTTTCGATGCTGCATTCTTATCTTCAGACAATTTTAGACATTCTAAAACTGCTGAGCTATTATTACAAACCTGATCTAAAATTGTGGAATTATTAGATTGCCATTTTCGTATATGAAAATTCGCTGATGCCAAGACAGATATAACCTCCTTGACCATTTCTACTACGTCTGAGATCGAATTTCCTCCTGACAGATAATCATCAACGTAGAAGTCACGTTTAATTGAAGACTTGACGGTTGTGCTGGTAGCGACGTCAGCCAGGCTGACTAAGCACTTTGTTGCTAGATATGGTGCAGAAGCTGTGCCGTAGGTCACTGTATTAAGACTGTACGTCTTTAACGGTAACTTAGGATCCGTCCTGAAAATGATTTGCTGCAAAGAACGCTGTGAAGGTCTTACAGCAACGGCACGATACATCCTAGCTATGTCTCCAGAAATGACATATTTGTATTGCCTAAATCTTAACAAGATTGATAGGAGATCTTCTTGGATGGTCGGGCCAACCATTTGGATTTGATTTAGTGAGACGCCAGACGTGGTTACCGCTGACGCATCGAAGACTGCCCGAAGTTTTGTTGTCGAACTAGACTCTTTAATGACCCCATGATGAGGCAAGAAATATTCGACTTGTTCACCTGAATGTGGTTTCCTCAAAGTTTCATTTTCTGTCATGTGTCCAAGACGCTCGTACTCCTGCATGAAGGCCACATAATGCTCCTTAAAGCTTGGATCACGAAGAAACCGCCGCTCCAGGGACAGAAACCGACGCTTAGCCATTTCATATGACTCACCTAGAATGTTAGGATTGTCCTTTAATGGAATTGTCACAACAAAACGGCCCTGATCATCTCGAACAGTATACTGAAGAAAACTTTCTTCGCATGCACGTTCCTCACGTGACAGTGCATGTTTGGATGGTACCAAATCTATCTCCCAAAACCTATTGAGATTATGGTTTAATTCATCCATAGACACGTTCCAGTAATGTGCTTGGTTTTTGGATAGTGAACGCAATGGAACTGGTCCTGAAACTATCCATCCGAGTTTTGTTGCGTGAAGTTTGGGTTGATTCCTACCTAGATTCATAGAGGAGGAACCTAAGACATTCCAAAACACTTCTACGCCAACAAGAATGTCAATCACAGACGGAATATGGAATGATGGATCAGCCAATTGAATGTCTGATGGAATGTTGATGTTGGAAATATCCAAAGCTTTAGACGGCAGTATCCTAGTAATTTCAGGCAAAATTATACAAGTGATAGTTTCCCTGTAGCCACCATTCCGAGCCTGAATTGTAAACCGACAAGACTGTGAGCTATTTGATGTTTGCTTATTGATACCTGATACAGTGGAGTTAACGTTACGTCTAGGCAATCCCAGCTTGTGACACAATGTTTCTGTGATAAAATTGGCTGTGCTACCGTTATCCAGCAGAATCCTGGCGTCGAACTTTTCACCTCGGTTGTTGACCACTGTCACCAGAGCTGTGGAGAGCAAAACAGAACGGGTAGTACTTTCTGCGGTGTCACTTGACAACACAACGTTTTCAGACGTGCCTTTTTGTAATTGTGCACCTCCAGAAACGTCAGTTGTCAAACTAGGTAAAGCAACATTAGGCATTGGATCTTGTACATTTGGGTTAAACTGATCTACGTGTAAAAGCGTGTTATGTTTACGATTACAATATTTACAATGGGACAATTTACAATGTTTACTTGAATGCCCAGGACGTAAACAATTAAAGCACACATTAAGCTCCTTCACCTTTGCCAAACGATTTTCTAGTGACAATTTACGAAACTCATCACACACAAACATAAAATGTTCTTTTCTACACAACGGACATTTACAATCCTTTTTAATTGTTTTTTTATTACTATGATTTTTATTTGAATTACTACTATTGCCTTTGTTAATATTCTGTACATCTACTATATGACTGTTAGTGCTGTTGTCTACGTTTTGTTTAACCGAATCGTTATGTTCAACTTTCTCTAATAAATCTGCCCTCTTACTAATAAATGAACAAAATTCTGACAAAGTAGGAGACTTGGGTAAACTATTGCTGTACTCTTCCCAGTCCCTGCTTGTTACTTTGTCGAGTCTACTGCTCATCATAATAACCACTAGTGTACTCCACTGGTCAGCGGGCTCATTCAACGATTTCAAAGCTCGAATTTGTTTATTTATATTGTCAATAAATTGACGTAAGGCTGTACACGATTCTTTTAATACTACTGGTGTATTGAGCAAAGCAAGTACATGGTTATTTACTAGAAGCTTACTATTGTCATATCGCTCACATAGCAAACTCCAAGCCAATTGATAATGCTCACCTTTAAAATCAATATTTTTTATAATTTGTTGAGCATCACCCTTGAGCGATGCGCGTAAGTAGTGGAATTTGCTAATGTCATCGATTTCACTACTACTGTGTATAAGCGAAAGATAAGTGTCTCTATACTCTAACCAACATTGATAACTACCATCGAAATTAGGCAAAATAATTTGAGGTAAGCGTACAAAATTATGACGGAACGATGCACCTGAGTTTTTGTCTGCTGACCCCGCTACAGACCCAGCGTCAAGGGTGGCATCAGCGCTGATGAGCAAGCTGCGCGCCTGAGCTGCCACTGCGTGGTCCCGCTCTTCAAACTTGGTACGTTCCCCGTACGCCTCGTCTGGCTTGTCCGAGAGCACCTCAATCTCCAACTGCAAATGATCAAATTCGTCATATAGGGCATCGAATTTACTAAGTCGACCCTCCAGCTCAATGCGCTGTAAGCTAGATAATGACTCGCAACTCATAAGCACGTTTACGTGATTGCAGAAATTGGTAAGCTTGGCTTTCATAGCACTGCGTTTTCTCACTAATAGATCCTCGTTAGCCATGATAAAAAGCTACTTTTAATCGGAAGTAACGAAAAAAAATACAATATAAAAGTTATGTCGCAGTTAGATTTGAACAAAACCGGTGCAAAGCAAGTAGATATTATGACTAATTAGCAGCAAACAGATGTTTCTCGCAATGAATAGGCCAGTGACCTTGAAGCTCGCTCGTTAACAAAGAAAAAGTAACAGCTGGTACAATATTATGAAACCGGTTCTAAGTAACTAGTTTCATTCAACTAATATCAACACACTAGACAACGAAGCTAATAACCACTCGTTAACTCAAATTCGAAACTGAACTGAAAAACGTTTACTAACGGAAATTTTGAATTTGAATTTTAACTGAAATTTTTTCAAAGGAATTTGGAACGATACACAAATATGCTTATCTGTATCCACAAGGCGGACTGTGTTGATTCCCACGAAGCAAAGATGTCTCGGCGAATTCGACCAACGTAGTCGAAACTTGACCGCCGTCGACGTGAAGACCTCGGGAACTTGTAGACGTCCTCTCCTCGCTGATTTTCTAGGCGACTCCAACTCGTCTGCTGGTCTTCTGTTGACCGTAGCTTGTAGTGACACGGCGCTTTTGAAGACTCGTCGATTCAAAGTCCGCCAACGTCGCCCGTACTGCCACCGCGCGAACGAATTTTTCGTACGAAATACGTTACGCGGATTTAAATAAGAAGGCCGTAAGGACCAAACTGGAATAGTGCGCGCGCGTTGTCGATCGTGTCCGATGATGGAGTGCAGTGCGGGCGGCGGGAGCTGCTGCTGGTCCGCGCCGCGCCGCTGCGTTGTCGTCCCGCGCCTCACCGCGCCCTCCGCGAGTCCCCTCGCGCTGTGTATGTATCACGCCTTGTGTGCGTGAACAGATATTATTTATGTATAAAAGAGGCGATTATGGTGATAATATGATATGGTTTAAAAAATGAGTGGACTGGGAATTTAAGGATAAGTACTAGAAAAAAAAACATTTTTTATTGTTATAATCACAATACACACGTTACGATGAATTTGGACAAGACATTTGTGCAACAAATGGCAAGCATAACCCAAAGTTCGTTACGTCATTTTCTCAACATTCATTTATTATTTTCTAAATCCCTTAAAACATGGTTCAAAAAACCTGCCTTTCCTTTCTTCGGGCTGGTTCCACATCCAGCCCAAATAAAATATTAAACTCATAACATGGGAACATACCCCCAATGTCTTACGCCCATGTATATAAGAACAACTGTGTTCAACCGCGACATTTCCTCCTTCATTTCGTCTATTATAAGCTTCGCTTGCCGCGTCGCGTCGCTATCGTTTTCGTTATTCGTCTCTCTCATTTGTGATAATGTAAGTGAAACGACCTCTGTCGACCACTGTATCTCGTTACTTTTTTTCTGATCATAATGCAATAAATCAAAAGAAACAACAAGAGAGTGAAAAACAAATAATGTGAAGTACAAAAATGAGCTTATTTTTGAGATTTTACTTTCATTTCTCCAGGATCTTGGAGACCGGAGACCTGAATATATGACAATGGGAGTAGCTTGGCGCTTTCAAACAAAAAAAATCTTAAATCGGTCCATAAATACTGATAAGAACGAATTTTTCATAACAGCGCCTGAACTATTTTTGAAGCAATTTTTTCATATGAAGGTGTAAAAAAGTGAACTTAGAAAATATGCCATCTTTTTAAATACATTTTTATCTTTTTTTTAGATATGTCACGTTGTTATAGGACGTGGGGCAATTTTGATCCATCTTCTTTGTACACCAAATTTCATTTTGCTTTTAGAACTATTTTGTTTTAAAAACTTGTTTATTTATTATATTCCTCTACTACCATGATTTTCAACATATAACCCCAGTAACAGTACATTGAATTTTAATATTACAGTAGAAGATAAAGTTTCGACCTTCCTCCAGCTATTTATAAAGTTCATTTTTAATTTGTAACCTATTCTATGGTCGGAAGTTGGCTTTTAAAATGCCGTCGCAGTTTTCTACTTTTATTCGTTCTTTTTTTTGAAATGGCCAGCGGGCAAAGCCGTTTGGTGTCAGCATTTAAAACTGTCTAGCCCTTATTTTACTAGGTTTTGTCATTAACATACCGCTTTTACGAGTTACTGAACGTAATTTTAAGCGGGCTTCTTCATGTTTTTTAGTAAAATTTATTTCTTATAATAAAGTCAGTATTTCGTGTTTTAAACGTATTTATGAATAAAATAAACTTTCGTTAAAAATTATTAAACGTTATTCCTTCTTTTCAGTGTTTCAGAGCACATAGCGTAGAGAGAGAATAGCCGTAATTGTGTTTTTATTTCAATCAAATAATGAAATGATCATGTCTGTTTGTCACAGTGAAAAAAAAAATAACACCATTAGGTTTTTAACAAAAAAAAAACATAAACAAAATGATATTATTTTTCATGAACTCTATAGAATGAATTAATGTGAAATTTACTTGTTGACGCTTTTATTATTATTATGTTTAACGAAAAAGCTTTTCTAACAATTACTATTTTCAATTTAACAAAAAGTTTTAGTTGATCTACTTTAGAGAATATATTTCACCCCGCAAAAATAAAATCGGGAGTAAGTTTTTAATAATATATACATTTATCATTTATTGAAGGCAACAGGGCCCATAGAATTACTTAACCTATTTACATTTTATTCAGAGTGTTAGTAACAATATAAACTTATACCTATGTTAGTAACACAATTACAACATACAACATTTAAACACACAAATATTTACAATACACACACATATCATTGCTTCAGCATTCCAGCTGAAATACTGGAGCAACGGTTTAAAACTGTACAGTCTAGCCTGTCAGCAATCATGCTCAGGATGCTGTTGGAGCTGGCCCGAACCCTGCGCACCAGAGAAGTACATCTTTTACGCATCAATGCATAAAAACAATCTACGCGCATTTCCGCAAACATCCCTGATGCACTACAGAAGCGAGGCAGCCCCATCAGCACCCTAAAAGCATTATTATACTGTACACGAAGGGCGTTGTACGATTTTTGCGTAAAACTAACCCACAGGCTACTGGCGTAAAACGAGGTACAGAAGGCCCTGAACAGAGTCTTCTTAACCTCCGAAGAAGCACGTGAAAACCTGCGGGCAATAATGTATTGCCAACTCGGCCTTCATTATTTAATAACTAAGTAATTTCGATATTTTGCAGAAAAGAGGAAAAAAATTGGATTGTTTTATAAAGGAGAAGGTTCTTACTTTTCTCTAAAAAAATATAATTAAAGCGTTTGTCAAGTATTTCGGCGAAATAATAATTAAGGAACTTATGTAATTAAGAAAATGGCGAAAATAATTTGTTTCTTTTAAGAAAAAGCAGGAAAAAAAAAATGAATTACTTTAAATGAAAATATAGGTATAATGAATTACTTTGTTACTAGTTAATTTTTTCTATAAAAACTTGACTAATTAAGTTTAATTTGTATAGGAACTTTTTTATTTATAGAAACAGGCGTCAAATCATGACTCTAAATGTTATGAAAAATATCTAGTTTGATTATTTCGACGACTAAAATTCAGGCTGACAGCACCCTCCCTCATGCATATGCACGAATATTAACCTTGGAATGTAAAGAGCAATGAAAGGAACACGGTTGAATTTAGTCAGTACGAGTCTAACAGTCCTTTCCGCTACAACTAGGGTAGTAGGAGTCACCTGAGGATGATTATACACCCAAAAAAAATGGATGAAAAAAGGACGAAAGCTACTCTTTTTTTTTTAAACTCCTGTGTCGTGGTTGCGTTTAAAATATATAAACTCACATAAACAAACGTCCAGTAAAACTTTTCTTTGCTTAACCTTAAGATATTTCGAACTTAGCAACGTTACCTGCACGCGTAGCATGGCGATTCTGTCTGTATTCTACCAAGAAAAGACAAAGTCATTTTATCATTACATATTTCTATACAAATCAACTGTTTGTGTTTTGCACAAGTATGACACGATTCTTACACCATTAAAGAATAAAAACATATCTTTTCTCTATTTTAAACATTGCTATGCTTAAATCGATAAAATAATTTGAAGTTCTGTCATTTTGTCTATTCTCCCGTCAACGAAACCCGTTTCTACGGCGCAACGACGATAAATTACTAGACTCCGCATGCACGATCTAAGGAACAAAAACTATTCTGTCAACTCGCTGAAGTACTACGTAAGCGAGGGGGACGGGGTACTGCGTTGTGACTGGCTAACTCAAGGACTGTTTTGTCTCAAGGTATGTTTACGGCTCACAGGAGTGGTCGAAATAAGACGGATATAAGACTTTTTTGCCTAATGGGTTGTCAGACATCGGTCGCCTGTTATTAGGAGTCTAGTAATATTATCGTCGTTGCTACGGCGCCATGCTACGCGTGCTACTAATTATTCTCCTGATTCAGTCTACATCCTTCACCATTTCATCAAAATTCAGTACTACCTGTCTCAGCCAGTCTAGGATATGCCCAACTCAGTTCCAATTCTATAATTATATTTCCATCACTGACTTTCAGACAGCCGTATTCCGATATTTGGAACTAGGTGCTGTAGGGTGCTCTTTGTGTTCCGAACTTTGTAGATGTCTCTTTGTCAAATAGAGATTCCTGTAGATAGGTGATCCATGGCGAATAGTGTAAGTGTGAATGCAATATTAGTTGTAAGGAAATGCAGGTAGAAATGTTGTGAATGTTTGTGTGTTTGTTTGTCCTACATACAAACTGTTTTGACATAATAACACTTTTCCATAATTGTTCTGTCATTTGGCTCCATCATCGGGACCCTAGAGCCTACTGAAAGCTCCTTCAGGCGTGCTTTGAAATAGGCCTGATCGTTTATCGGACGGTGAGCACTCTCCGTTCGCAATCCCATATCTTACATTTTTTTTTGATCCATCCACCCTTATACAGTCATGTGGTTAGTATATGCACAGCACACCAGTTGCTTGTAGTCTTGAACAATGTTTCCTCACAAACGATGTACATGAATTCAAAACATGAATTAGAAACCCCAGCGTTAGTCAACCTTCATCATCGGTTTTTTGAGAAATCCTTAAACATAGTTTATACCAGAAACAAAAGTGAGTGTATAAAAACGTGGGAAAAAATCGGCGCAAGCATAAAACTAAATACTTTTTGTAAGAACAACAATTAAATTTAAAATGTTATATCAACATATAAATACAATGAATTGATGAAATGCACGTATCACAATCTGTAAAAAGGACTTAAAAAAAAAAATCTTATACTAGGCATTTCTATTATGTATAAATTTAGTGAGTGCGTTTACTATAACATTAACATTCATAGACAGTCAAACCCGTATCAACAACTTGTTGTCATGGAAATATTTTTTTCAGGTAATCGAACTTGAGGCAAGCAGAGCCGCAGTCAATCGCTATTCCACTGTGCCAACCGTGCTATCAAAACAGATAAATATTTTGTAGTTTTTAATTACTTTACTTTTATTTTAATAAAAAATATTTCTATCGTTAGTTGAAGAGAACTATTAATTACATTTACTAGGAACGTGTAAAAGTTCTTACTTTACTTAATTAGTTCGTAGAAAAGGGTGCTTTCGCATTAGATGACAACGGAAACTACTAGATATTTATGGGATAGTTTAATATGTTGTAGGGAAAATGAGCATGAGTGGCGTTACTGCCCTCTTCATGCAGCCCCAAGTCTCGACTGACGAGAAATCATCTATATGACAGGCCTGTTGGTCTAGTGATTAGTGACCCTGACTGCTTTGCCGGACGTAGTGGGTTCGATTCCCTCCCAGCACAATTAATGTTTGTGTGATGAGCACGATTATTTGTTCTGTGTCGGTGTGTAAGTTATGTATAGTTTTTATTAATGTAGAAATTAAGTAAAATCAGTTGTCAAATTCCCATAACACAAACACTGCTTAGTTTGGGACTAGATGGCATGACTAGGTATGATAGTTGTGGAATATATTACTAGCGGCCCGTCCCGGCTTCGCACGGGTTCCATCGCAACCATCAGGACCGGGTTTTAGACTGGGTCTTCCCCAGTCTAAAACCCGGTCCTGATGGTTACAAACACAACAAAAAAGAATTATCCGAATCTGTCCAGCCGTTTTCGAGTTATGAGCTTAGCAACACATTTAGCGATCCGTTTTTATATTATAGAAGATTATCATATTGGCCAATTTCTACGTAATATACGAATACTACAGAACTGCAAACAGTCAAAAATATAATATCACATTATCACAGTTCCATTTCAAAACGAAAAAAAAAAACAAACAAGGGATTGATTGCGTCCTCAGAGTTCCCTCAAGGCCTGTTCATATTTGTACGGAGTGGAAATTGGAACTAAAATAACAACAGTATATAAGAAGCTGCTCTTTTCACGACGTGTCGAGTATTTGTTCAGATAAGATTTGTGAAAGGTGGACCAGTTTTTTTTAGTTTAGTTTCTCTATGATTCTAGATGTAGGTATCTTTTATTTAGTAAGAGCACTGGTGACCGAGTGATAAGGGTGCGACTTATCTACAATTTTTTTGTCATGATTTTGGACTTAGTGAGCCTATTAATTTGTGTAATTATTTATTTCATCACTAGAGGGCCCCAAGTCAGCTAAATTACAAATGACTCAATTGAATATCAATTGGATCTCAGTAGCAGTTTTAACTACATTTTATATTCTGCTACTAATTTAAGACCAATGGTTTTCCAGTGACATGCCATTGAACTGCTATCAAAATATTTGCTAGTCTGCTCTTCAATGTATTGCAATCATAAATTGATTGTGGACTTTATCGGTATTCTACTCTTATTTGGCGTTTGTTTGGCAACACCTACTGTTCAACTGAAAGTCAATTACACTTACACTACGATTCCATTACGACTCTATTGAGCTTACATAGAAGTTTTTGCAGAATACCAAATTTGTTCTAATCGTAATGGAATCGTGATTGAGTCTCAATTGAATATCAATAGCATGTGAGTTAAATAAAATTAGCAGACTTGAGGCCCTGCATTCTTAACGGTGGAGGACTACATCGTAAGAAAACCGGCATACCCTTTTTTTTTTTTTTTTTTTTTTTTTACGTGGTAAAATCATCAAATGAGACCTCTCACCCCGGGCAGGGCGAGAGGTACTGTCAGACTTGTACTGACTAAAATCCACGGTGTTCTTCAGTAGCCCTTTATGTTCCGGGGTCACGGTGATGGTATGAGTCCCGCAACCCCGGCAGGCTTTGGCCCTCTGAGAGGGGGCCCCGTCATTTTGCTGACAGCTCTTTGAGGCGCGCGTGGAACACGACGCGCCGTCGACCCGGGCATGGTCCATGGTCGGGCGGCGAGTTGCCCTTTACTCGCCGCCCGCATGCCCGCGCCTACGGTGGCCGGAGATCGTCTTGCGACGTCCGACGCCGTGGGCGTCCACCACCGCGGGTGGGGCGGAGGGAGGACCTTGTCCTCTCTCTCACGCGGCCCGCCTCCTCCTTCGCGAGCATGACTGCTTCGCAGAAGGAGGCGACAGAAACCGGCATACCCTAGAACCGAAAATTCGAATACTTTTTATTTAACAAACAACTACCGTTCTGCACTGGGCCCTCATGGTGGATTACTACATAAATTATTAAAACATTTACTAGTACTAAAAAAATGATACATTGCCGTACCTACCCAGTAGATATTCTGCTTTGATTCGAGTATATCTATCGAATCTCGGTCACAGTGGTCAAAATAACCAGCCAAAACTGGTTTGTTTCGTAAAATTCGACTGAAATTTTACAATGTGGTCGAATAAAATGCTGTAATACTCTGTATGTCTACTCTACAAAATAATTATGAAACTGTTTTATGATTTTATTTGCTCTTGTGAGTTTTGCCGTAGATAAACAACATGTTCAAATAATAAAATTGTAAATACTCAACTAGCAAAAAACTTGGAACAATTTGAGCCTTAATGGAATTTCCATTATTTTATTTAACAGTAAAGTTAAGTGGTTTATAGCTAACAATTTTTTAACATAGATCTTTTTCTCACTGTGGCTGAAGCCTAACGAACGTAATTTTTGAGTCATGAGTCGCAATTTACGATCGTTTGGCCTCTATGGGTCAGTCGGCTTCTACGTGACTACCGTGCAATATAATTTGCCTTGTGATTGAAGCTTTTTAACTTTCATAAACGTTAACTTGACTTTAATAAAACTATGATTTGTTAGTTGAGTATAATTTTTACGTAATTACGTGTTGTTTTGGGCATCATAATTTTTACTTTTGGATTTTAGAACTATAGCGGTTATTCTTATAGAGCCATTAAATGCCATTGACTAAATAATAAACAAAGCCTCCAAATTCTATGTCCGGCATAACTGAACTGAAACTTTCCACAAAGAAGTTTATTTCGGGGAAATGATTTTCTAAACGTTTTATAAGTCAGTATAGATACGTTTATATGAAGAAATCTTCACACAATGGAAGGGAATCAGTTATGAATTCACCTGTCATCTTGAATGGAGTGCTCAGGAAGGTCCCTTTTGTCGCCAAGAGACGGATTTATTATATTCAGATGTTGCAGCCAAAATGGCGCTTGAATAAAATAACGAAACACATTTTTAACCTTTTGTTGGGTAGGGTCTTGAGATAGGTGATTGCTTTGTGAAAATAGAGAGGATATTTTAAGAATAATATTTTCTTGAAAGAAACGGGAGTATGTGGAAATTGTTAAAAGGAAACTCACCCCACTTAAAACTTGATCCAGGGTCCAAGTTTCCTTTTTCTAGCTGAATATAATGATAATAACTAACTGGGTATGCCAAGTCTTCCTTTAATGATAGATTTGGTCACATTTTTGAAGAGGTCTTTTAGTACTAGTGTCAGGTCTTGTAAAGATGACAGGACTTGCGGTGCAAGAAGGTGAGCCATTGTCTGTGGGGACACGTCGACTTGACGACCTTTTGACTGCATCAGTGAGTGGGGTTCCCGTCGCTGAATTTTGGGCCAAACAAAATATATAAACCATTGACATTCTAAGAAGAAGGAATGTCCCTTCTAGGTGATAAAGTACTCGTTACTGACGGGCTACTATATTTTAATTTTGGATTGTTTCAATGTAACCTACAAGTAAAGATAATGGAGTGAGCTCAGGCAGAAGAAACTTGAACTCCTGTGTATCGACGAATCACAGTATAAACTGTTGGGGGGACTCTGACAGTCTTTAGTAAGTCCCGTTATCCCTGCTTAGCTTCAGTGGACATCTGATTGGTTATTCAAACACATCTCTCCTCTCCGCTTTGGAGGATATCGGGCCTTACTCAAGACTGTCAGAGTCCGCCCAACAGTTTATACTGTCGCCTAGCGTGGCCTAGCGAGGCCTATCACGGCTAATAGTAGTGCTCAGGACGATAGATTTTTTTAAAGTTATTTCTGTACTCTGTTTTGACGACCTATTTCTACGGACTCCTGCTACATGTACTATCACAGTTATGAAATGTTTACAGGGCATAACGGTTTTTCATCAGGTATTGAACATGTTCATCAAATGCAAGCGAAAATTCAATACAGCGTGATTTCGCCGCAATTCCACCGCAACTATAGGTATGCCTAAAACTTTTGTATAAAGATTTAATTGATTTGAAATTTTATAAAGTGTTCATAATTTTACACATCATAATTATTATAAATTGATAATAATTATAAAATTAATTAAATGGACAAAGGGCAATCCAATAAATTTTGAATTTTAAAAGCAAATAGAATTACGTCAGAATTGTTTGAAAATAAAAAAGGAAACTTTTAGGATCATAATTATCATTTTTGTGTGTTAAAAGATCTTATTACGATATGATGGTTCCAAGTAATCCTCCTATTTTTTGCTTTAAACTAAAACAAATTGGGACATTTTAGCGAAAACGTTTGAGTACTATTTTCAGCTTAATAACTTGAGTTAAAAGGCAAAAGTCTTGAGTGTCTGTACTAGAAAATGTAATAGGCGTAATTACGTCGTTTTCATACCCAACCGACTTATAAAGTCCAAATAAGCCGAGTTTCAAAGGTACTTAGGACACTTAGCTAACGAGACAGCAAACTTTAGGCGTCTGCCTCACCGCTAACTAGAAGCGAGTAACTTTCAATTATTTTCTCGCTCAAGAAACGTATGATTGTAATTTAAACTTTGTAACGTAAACTTGTTTGTCTTACTTATGTGAGCGCATAAAATTGTAAAACAAACTCATTTATTTAAAATTAAATCATCGCGTTTCTGGTGTCGTATTCTATGTGACAGTAGTCGTAAACGATTGATTTTATTAGATCAAATTAATAGCCAGATTTTGTAACAATTACCTATGATTAACTCTGACAATAGTAGGTAATATTGTACTTAAAATTAATAAATACCCCATGGGTTGATCGTCACTATTTAGAGTCGCGCTTACCTATATTTGTGACCATTATTACATTTCCAGTTATCACCGTGCCTTGAAAAGTACAGTCGGCCAATGTGGACGCATTACAAGTAGTCAATGGACTGAAAGTCTAATAACCAATCTTACTAGCGGGTGTAGTAGTACCGTGACCCTGGAACGTAAACGACTATTGAAGGACACCGTGGATTTTAGTCAGTACGAGTCTGACAGTCCCTCTCAACCTTCCCTCTTGATAATATTATGAGTCCTGTCCAATCCACCCAGGATTGGACAGGACTCATAATTATTATCAAGAGTTCACCACGTAAAAAAATGACAACGATTATCACTAACTGTACATACCGTTGGTAAAGAATCAGTCAAACAAGCGACTCGTTTTGATCGCTGATCGCTGACAGTAAGACAGGGCCTTCAGTATGAAGCCAATAGACAGACTTTTCATATAAAAATTGGGACGAAGAGAATACAAAGACAAAAAAGGAAAAAAAAACTGTTTTGTTCACGTTAAATAAAGTAAATATAGCTTTAGTACTTCGCTAAAGATGTTGTTCTGATAATAAAAAAAATGATACCAGGTGTGAATAATTGAAGCAGGTTGGAATCTCATATTATACAACATTATTTTTGTTTATGCGAAACATAACAAAAATACACCTGTCTAGTATTTTTGTGTAAATAATCTATGTACAAAATTTTAAAACCGCTTCGATTTTTAATATCAAAACCATACTGAGAGTAGGTACTCTTCGATTTAATATTGATTCAATTTCCTTATAATTAGCAACGCAAGGCTATCCTCTTTAGACTTTGCTATCCAGGCGACTATTGCAATACAAATCGATAGAGGTTCATACATAGGCACGCGTCAGTGGATACCAAAGTCGTTATGTATCGGAGACTTGCGTCGCGTTGTGTACGAAAGGCCTTACACTTCAACGAAACGAAGATTTAAATTACATAGGTCACGGGACACTCTTGTCCCGAAAAAGGGGTAAATGCCTTCTCTTCCACTACATTCATATAACACATAATTAAGGGAACCGTTTTCTAGGAAATTGGGCAACAAATGATACTTAAACGAACACAAGCTTATTTAAACAACAGTGGGATGAACACCGCCTATGTATTATGTATGTATCTCTATGTTTGCTGTTAAGGTATTCCTGTCTTTGTTGTACCCAAAAAGTTAGTCAAATAGTGGTTTTATTTTCGTATCATGTGGGAAATTTATTCATTCAATTATTTATAGAACTTTTCCACGTGGTATCAGGTGAACAGGATCCAATAAAATTGGGCTTGTGGACGCAGCGGCGGTCAACGACAAAGTAAATGAATTATAATAGTACATTATTCACCGAGAGGAGAAAGTGACCGATTACCTTCGAGGGTATCGTTTAAAGTACGAGCCGTAGGCGAGGACTTTAAACGTTGCAATACAAATCCATAGAAGTTCATACATAGGCACGCGTCAGTGGGTACCAAAGTCGTTGGGTATCGGAGACTTGCGTCGCCTAGTGTACGAAGGGGCTTACACTTCAACAAAACGAAGATTTAAATTACATAGGTCACGGGACACTCTTGTCCCGAAAAAGGGGCAAATGCCTTCTCTTCCACTACATTCATATAACACATAATTAAGGGAACTGTTTTCTAGGAAATTGGGCAACAAATGATACTTAAACGTAACACAAGCTTATTTAAACAACAGTGGGATGAACACCGCCTATGTATTATGTATGTATCTCTATGTTTGCTGTTAAGGTATTCCTGTCTTTGTTGTACCCAAAAAGTTAGTCAAATAGTGGTTTTATTTTCGTGTTATGTGGGAAATTTATTCATTCAATTATTTATAAAACTTTTCTACGTGGTATCAGGTGAACAGGATCCAATAAAATTGGGCTTGTGGACGCAGCGGCGGTCAACGACAAAGTAAATGAATTATAATAGTACATTATTCACCGAGAGGAGAAAGTGACCGATTACCTTCGAGGGTATCGTTTAAAGTACGAGCCGTAGGCGAGGACTTTAAAATACCCGAGATCGGGAATCGCACTTTCTCTCGAGTGATACATAGTGCTTTATACTACACCTACGAAGAAAATAAATTAAATTACTTTCTACGAAAACTGAATCCTCAAACAACACACAAATTGAAAAAAAGCGTCTGCGTTTTTCACATGTTCTTTTTTCAAATTATTTATCCTGCCGCAGCAAGGTCGCACTGCCAGCCCGACACCATCCAACACACAGCTAGTGGCCAGTGTCATTTTGCGAACTTGGAGATAAAAACTCACAGTAAAAACTTTTTACTTTTGATATTTGGGTTACCGGCGCATAGTCTTACCCAAAATTAAAAAAGAAAAACCACGTAAGAAATGGATTTTCATACACTTTTCTCTCCCGCTCTGATGCGTTTTCTCCCCGCATATTTGTTCAATTTGCAATGACGTACTTTCTACCGTAAATTTGATAACGTATCAAGGTACTTTCCAAGCAGGTGTAGTATAAAAGGTATTTTATTACCAGCAACTAAACTTAATGGAGACAATTTTTAAAGAAAAAAAAATATTGCAATTTTTAAATAACAGTTATCACTGCCTATCTAAGATCATTAACTAGAAAAATATTTTTCCTTGAAACAAATTAAATCAGAAACTAAATCTACTCGTGTAATCACAACACATACTGCATATCAAGAAAGAGAAACTACCAAGTTCTCTATTAATGGTCGCGGGACTTATTCCCATCACCGTGACCCCGGAACATAAAGGGCTATCGAAGGACACCGTGGATTTTAGTCAGTACAAGTCTGACAGTCCGCCCTGCCCGGGGTGGGAGGACTCATTTGATAATTTTACCACGAAAAAAAAAAAAAAGTTCTCTATTAATACTGTAATAATTTCTGTACTGTAAACCCGATCTAATCCTGAAAACATTTTGCACAGTTATACTGAAAATGGTGCATGAATTACCGAGTTAAAAATTGTACAAGCTCTCTTTAAGGTAACGAGGTCTTGTGCAGTTTACAGAAAAATGACCCTTGTTGACTTCAGAACTCAACTGTGAATAAAACTTTTGCTTAGTCGCAATTGAAAACGGTGAAAGAATGACTTTCGTCAACTCGCCTGCAATTAACTCGCTCGCTCGGGCGAGTTGGCGCCTTCCGATTTTTCCTATTTATGTTGTCGTCAACTCGCAACTAAGCGAAAATCTGACGTATTTACAGTCATCTACAAAAGTGTTTCTATAAATTTAACATTTAATATAATTAAACCTTCTTCACACTTTTATGACACTAAACGTGTAAAGTAGGTTAATTGAGGGCCAGTGGGTCGTCTTAGGGGCGGAGTTGTTTTGAGATCATTAATAAAATATAAGCACAAAGACTTATGTAATAATGATTTTTCTCATAAGTTAGAATTCAATGTGAAATCTAATCAGAAAGTACCAGGAGAACAGGATCATGAAGAAGATTTTGGTGCCGAAATTAAATGAGGAATTAGAACAAAAAGTACTAGGAGAACAGAATCATGCTGAAGGTTTTCATGCCGCACAACGAACGGTCTTCAAAACGAAAAAGAAGATGGATCAAAATTGCCCCACGTCCTATAATAACGTGACATATCTCAAAAAAAAGATAAAAATTTATTAAAAGAGATGGCATATTTTCTAAGTTCATTTTTTTACACCTTCATATGAAAAAATTGCTTCAAAAATAGTTCAGGCACTGATATGAAAAATTCGTTCTTACGAGTATTTATGGACCGATTTTAAAAAATAATTTTTTGGTTGAAAGCATGCTAGTCCCATTGTCATATATATTCAGGTCTCCGGTCTCCAGGATCCTGAAGAAATGAAAGTAAAATCTCAAAGATAAGCCAATTTTTGTACTTCACATTATTTGTTTTTCAGTCTCTTGTTTTTTCTTCCGATTTATTGCATTATGATCAGAAAAAAGGTAAAGAGATACAGTGGTCGACAGAGGTCGTTTCACTTACATTATCACAAATGAGAGAGACGAATAACGATAGCGACGCGACGCGGCAAGCGAAGCTTATAATAGACGAAATGAAGGAGGAAATGCCGCAGTTGTATTCAGTTGTTCTTGTATACATGGGCGTAAGACATTGGGGTATGTTCCCATGTTATGAGTGTAATATTTTATTTGAGCTGGATGTGGAACCAGCCCGAAGAAAGGAAAGGCAGGTTTTTTGAACCATGTTTTAAGGGATTTAAAAAATAATAAATTAATGCTGAGAAAATGACGTAACGAACTTTGGGTGATGCTCGCCATTTATTGCACAAATGTCCTGTCCAAATTCATCGTAATGTGTGTATTGTGATTATAAACAACAGAAAAATGTGATGTTTTTTTGTAGTATCCTTAAATTCCCAGTCCACTCTTTTTTTAATCCATATCACCAAAATCGCCTCTTTTATACATAAATAATATCAGTGTTATTATATTAATAATAATATCAGTGGTATTCAAAGTAATATTTGAATTCTGTAATTATATCTACAGAATTCAAATATTACTTTGAATACTATAATAATATATATTTTTTGTTAAATCATTCTCTTATTTTAGAAGTTACAGGGTGGGGGACACACATTTAACATCTACTTTCCAAGTTTCAACAGGATAGCTTTTAAACTTTAGACAAAAAGTGGCTGTGACATACGGACAGACATGACGATTCTGGGGTTACGTTTTTTGCCATTTGGCTACGGATTCCTAAAAATGAAGTTATTTTTTGAATTATTCAAATTATTTTGAGAATGTAAAAACGTGAGAAACGTGAGAAAAAATACGAATTAATATAATTATATATTAATAAGCTTTATATAATATAATATAATAATATTTTTTTGCGTGGTCTAATCATCCTATGAGTCTGTCAGACATGTTCTTACTAAAATCCACGGTGACCCTTCAATAGCCCTTTATGTACCAGGGCCGCGGTTACCAGGTGAGACAGTCCCGCGACCCCGGCAGGCATCGTCAGTTGATCTTTTATTGAACAAAATAAATGTAATATATTAAAAACTACCTTTATTGACAAAAAATAAGCTTATTTTTGAGAATTTCATTTCATTTCGCCAGGACCATGGACACCAGATACCTGACTTTATGGCAGTGTGACTACCTTGGAGGTACCCTTTCAAACAGAAAAAGAATTTTTAAAATCGGTCCATAAATACTCGTACTGCGAATTTTTCATAACAGCGCCTGAACTACTTTTAAAACAATTTTTCCACATGAAGGTGTAAAAAAATAAAGTTAGGCAGTATGCCATATTTTTTTATACATTTTTATCTTTTTTTTAACATACGTCATTTTGTAATAGGACGTGGGGTAATTTTGTATGGGTCGTGATCCGTCTTCTTTCTTTTGGCGAATACTCAATACCCAAAAAAATGTACTAGGACTGCATAAAATCAAGGTGGTATTTTTCATTTTAACAGTTCTGTCTCAACATACAAGTTTTGGGCAAAATCTATTTATCACAAAAGTACTAGGCTTGCACGAAAAGGTGGTATTTAAATCATTAAATAAAGGTACTTCATAGTATACAGGTATTTTACACTGTTTTTACAAAAATACAATTAATATAAAATACCAGATAGTTGACAAGGTGTCTTTGCCCCACGCTTGGGATTTCTCTTATATCGTGGGTACGTTTTCAAATATTCAAACTCAAATCTTACAGCGCCTCATACTATAAAGTAGGTTTCTATATTAATTTATTATAACACTTTTATAGATGACTGTACCATTTTTCGGTCAGTTGCGAGTTGACGACAACAAAAATAGGTAAAATCGGAAGGTGCCAACTCGCCCGAGCGAGCGAGTTAATTGCAGGCGAGTTGACGAATAAGTCGAAAGAATTGTTGAGAGTCGCTTTTTGATTTGAATAATTTTTATTTGTTTGTTTCATATTTGAAGGATTTTACACTTTTGTTCAAAGATAATTGGCACAATCGTTTTTGTTGTTGACTGAATAATATTGTTTAGTTGAATAAAGTGTCGTGAATATTAAAAAGTAACAAGGAAAATGTATCCTTGGAAAAAGGGGTTACCTCTTGTTGTTATTTGCCGATATTGAAAAAATAATAAAATATACCATACGAGTCGCATCATCGCATGAGATTTTATTCCCCTCTTTTTAAAACAATGTCAAATTGCATCACAGACTTTCTGAATTCAAGGGATTTAATAGTAGATTACGCACCAAGGGGGTAAAGCATTGCCTTACGTCACGGGCTTATTGAATCCCGAAGCGACACTAAGGATTCTGGGGGTGAACCTCCGTAGCGCAGCGAGGAGGTTCAAGTGTTAATTCCCGAGTGAAACGAGGGAATTAAGTTAAGAATCCTTAGTGTAGCGAGGGATTCAAGTTAGCCCAAGACAAGGCAACTTTACTCCCGAGGAGCGTACTCTGCTTTTCACACCTACTGCGAGGAAATGAATTCGATTTTTGAAATTTGATGTGGTAGACAACCTTCGAACGTGAAGTTGGCACCACTGCAAGCGACCAGCTGTTGCGGCCAGCAGCCGCCATTACTGATACGACTCCTTGGTGAAAGTTTTCATACAGTTTTATTTGAGGTTCCAAATTCAAATCACATTATTCCCACGGGAATAATGAAATTCAGTACATATATTATTGCCCGGCTCGAGCGAGAGGGAACAATGACTTGCTTTACAGTACTGTTTGCCTGACATATAATTTGACATTTACGAGCAAGTGGTGTGAAAAAACATTTATTGCATGGAGTATCGATAAATGAATAATTAAAAATAATCAGATATACACATGTTGATTACACCACCCCAGAAAAAAAAGTAAGTTGCTAAGTCACCATAGACAGACGATTAGATTGTAAATTAAAGTAGTATAATAGAACTCAACAAACCTAATCAGGTTTTAGTCATAATTGTCTCATTCTATTTCTTTTAGAATTCGGGCCCAAACTTTTATGAATAAAATTAACGAAAAGTTGGATATTAAATTAATTAATTTTATGTAACTTACTTTAACTTGGCAACATTGTTGACCTAGTTACAATCTTATTACTAAATGCGTTGCGACGAACTTTGTACGTGATGAATATTACTGAACTTTTTGATGAATCAAATATTCTGGAAAGCTGATTTTAATGTAGCTTGGGAAATAAATTGTTAAGTAGAATAATTAATACAAGACGTTGCTGTGTGAACAATAGTGGCTTCGTCGTGGGTTTGAACTAAATTTAGCTCGTTTCAGTCAATCAATTAACTCAGCCTATCTTACTCCACTGCTAGACATAGGCCTCTCCCAGGCTGTTTCACTTAACCTTGTCCTTTGCTCTCAGCATTCAGTCTTTCCCAGCTGCTGCTTTCTTAAGTACGTCGGTCCATCTAGCTGGGGGACGGGACGTCCCACACTACGCTTACTGATACGCGGTCTCCATTCCAGAGCTCGTCTGCTTCAACGGCCATCGGTCTTTTGACGAACATAGTCAGCCCACTGCCACTTCAGCGTACCTACTCTGTATGCTGTATATCTGTACTCTGGTTTCTTTTCCGGATAACTTCATTCTTTATTAGTTTTGTTTTTTTTAATTTGTTGAAATAGGCTAACGTTTGACCATTATCTCGCCTGTTGGTAAACTAAAATATGGTAGATCGTGAAGTTAGTTTCCCAAGAAATAATCTCTTCACTCTCAACTTAAAAAGATTGTAGCTATTAGAAATTGCAGACAAAGAATTTCACACCTTAGCTTTTTATGCACCATAAAAGTACTTGCAGGTCTGGGTCGTGGGACTAACAATTACCGTGATTGCGGAACGTAAATGGCCATTAAAGGACACCGTAGATTATAGTCAGTACCAGTCTCACAGTCCCTACTGCCTTGCCCTAATGATTTTACCAAGCTAAAAAAAAAGGTGGGGGCTTATGTAACAATCAAATATTCGTATCTCAGAAACAGCTATAGCAACTTCGTCGCTAGATAGATTAGTCGTTCCACGTAAACCCCGCATTTCCATACGTCACTAGAAGCCATGACACCCGTTGCGAACCGCCATTAGAAGTGATTTGATTGATGTTTCGCGTCTGAATTCGTAATGGTATATTGATTGATAGAACCTTGAAGAATTTATTGGATTTCAGAGGTGTATTGAATTACATAGGCAAGTTAAGAGGCCATACTACCTCAAATGGCTTATCAGAAATCTCTGATACGCCGAAAATACTGCAGCATTAATTTTGAAATAAATATATGGTAAAGTTGAGGATTAATGTTAGGGCTTATGTTTGGCGAAAACACGATTCCATAAAATTTTCTCGATAGAAAAAAAACCAAATTTACCTCTAAATTGAACAATAAACCGCTGGCAATCATAAAATACTTAAAATTAGATTATGAAACTTTTTATACTAACTGAACCAACTATAAGGCAGGGCTTATGTTAGTTAGATTTTCGAATTTCCTTTTTTTTCTCCTTAAAATCAATAGATTTTCGCGTAGACAACTAAAAGAAAGAGCAAGCAATAGTGGTGGTACGTGCAAGTGCGAGCGAGTAAGATTATATTGAAGTAGTATGTCGCCTTAAGTAAGACAAGTTTCATGATTTTGTGTAATCCAGTAGTATTTGTTTTTGAAAGTTTAATGATGGTTTGTTATGTTTCTTGTTTTAATGGGTTTAACTTTCTTGGAGGGTTTTGTCTTCTACTTCATATTGGTGGTTCATATTTCATCTGCCTAGCCTTTTCCCAACTATATTGGGGTCGGCTTCCAGTCAAACCAGATTCAGCTGGATATCAGTATTTTACATGAAGCGACTGCCTGTCGGACCTCCGCAGCCCAGTAACTGGGCAATACCATACCCTATGATAAGACTGGTTGTTAGACTTTTGAGCTTCTGACTAACAGTAATGACTGTCAAAGATTTACAAATGACAGCCGGGACCAACGGCTTTACGTGCTTTCCGAGGCACGGAGGAAACTCGCTATGACAGATGGTCACCCATCCACAGACCAAAAATGATGAAGCTAAGCAGAAAGTGATTATATTAGGTAAATAATACAATGTCAAAATGATGTAAAGAAACCAACCTCGGCAAGCGCGGCTTAACCCGGTAGATCGGCCTGTGCGGCTGTAATTATTTAGCCACGAGCTCCTCCAGATTGCTGGTTCATATGTCTCCGTTTTATATTCTGGTACCCCGAAAACTTCGGTAACTCTACAGCATTGTCGGTGTCCACGCGGAGGTCAGATTAATTACATATTTTTGGGTGAATAGAATTGCGTAGAATATAAAATAGGTGAAACTGAAGATTTGTTGAAAAAACTTTTATATGATGAAAAAGTTGTTCAATAACTGTACACAATTTTTACGTGACCTGGAGGTATGATCTGGAAGATTGAATATACCTACAAATTATGGTCTGTAAGATGTTACTGGTAAAATTTGTGATCAAATAAACTACAACAGGCTGATCCACTGAAAAAAAACAAATTTTAACACTCTTATTTTACTTACTTCTTTTGTAAATATGTAGTTAGTAACACTTGTACATTTCCAGTTTTAGCTATAATATGTTATTTATAGAATAAACTACTTATACATTTTGATTGAAATGTTTGGCCTCTACTTTTTCCGTTTGTAATGTAAACCAAAATTTGACGAATCTAAAATCCACAAGATGTTACGCCGTGGTACAATCAGTAAGTTCTGCCACACACAAAATATGATGGCCAATCAATAAATAGTCCTGACTCAGGGTTACATAGGTACTAGGTACACAAAAAGCCTTTAAGTTATTTAATTCATCTGAAAACAGCAGAACATCGGAATCATTAAAATAAATAGCCAATGACAGGGGACGAATAAAATGTAAACTGCCAGAGACTCACGAATTCGTATAATTCGATTACGTATCTCGAATGCATTCAATTGTTTTCTCCGGTATTCGAATGGACTGAATCGGATATCATTCTGTACGAGAGTGGATCGTGGTATGAATGATATTAAAATGATGAATGATTGATTGAATGAGTATCGGGAAAAGAGTTTTGGCATTATCAACACTTTTCTCTCATACCTACTTAAGTACCGCGCCATCTGAAATCCTACGGAAAGGTGTCACTACATTTTTAAATGGCTATTGATGTAATGGAATGGACACTAGCGCCATACCAAAGGAATTTTATTTAGTCGTGGCGCGGACTCTATTAAAACTAACTGTAACATTGTCAATATTGTAACAGTAACCATGGAGTTTCTTGCCAGCACTTTTCTACGGAAAAGACCAACTAGAGTTGTGCATGTTTTATGAGTACCCTCGTGGGTCTATTGTGAAATGAAATGGCAAGTCTCTAGCAGAATTTTAACCTTCTACTAACTGCTGGTAACAAACTCCTAACTGTTCTAAACAAAAAACATAACCAACCGCATAACAAAGCAGAGGCCACAAACATTTCTTTTTTATCAAAGAACTAAAATAGACGTGAACTAACGGAGTCGGACCAAAGTCATGCCTGCATAAAGTCAGTCACGAATTCACGATACTCACGATTGTTCCGTCACATAAAATGTTGTGTACCCCAGTTTTACGTTCCGCTGCGTTTCCCGCTATATTTCTTCATTGGTTACGGGCTTTATTTATTTGTTTTTTTTTTTGGATGTCACACTCCAAATATGTTTGAATATGAAAGCTTTTTTGGAGGTTGGATAACTTCTTCTGCCCTATTATGTGAAACATATGGGACTAACAGACACTTTCTGACAGAAATTCACCCAATCTTTCAATTGCACTATGCGTTTTTGGGTCGCGATTATATGGTAATTCTTTAGAACATTCCCGGCAATTGTAACCAGTTATATTTATAAATTATTGCTTATTTTAATGATCAATAATATTTTTTAATGTTATATTCCTCAATTGAAATGTGACGTTGGAGGTGAGATAGATAACTTATCACGTGTATGTTCCTCACCCTACAATGCCTAAATTTATTCTCTTCAACAACGGCCCGTCACACAGCGTCGAAACCGCAAATATTACGATTATCAACTTTATCCCTAGAGGATATAGTTGAAAATCTATTTGAGACAAACTGTAGTATCGACTCTGGTGCCACGCTGCTGTAATCGAATAGAACCCCTAGACAAGGCGTACGATCGAACATCATGGAAGCGTCTACAGCTATTCAGTATATTATGACAGTCATTCGCCATCAAAGATGTCCGTGCCTATTGCGTGTTTGTACCGTTTGTGCAAATCATGCAAATACCATTTGTATGTAGTATTGTAGGGTCAATCAAAGGACTGACGTTCCATCTATGTCTGTGCAAATTATCCTTTGCGAGAATTAGACGTATTATCAAAGTACTGTCCAAGGCAGGACATAAACTCGGAGGAAGACTAATTTGCTTTAGCTAACTCTGTATTTGTGAAAAGCCTAAATAAACATGCACCCCAGTTTTAAGGGGTGACGAAAATGTATGAAAGACAAAAAAAAATATGGCACCTTGGCCAAGAAATGCATCTATGACGTTTTAGTCATAAAATTTCTCAAACAACTTCGACTTTTTTTTTACATGGTAATATCATCAAATGAGTCCTCCCACCCCGGGCAGGGCGGGAGGGACTGTCAGACTTGTACTTACTAAAATCCAATCGGTCTCCTTCAATAGCCCTTTATGTTCCGGGGTCACGGAGATGGAATAAGTCCCGCGACCCCGGCAGGCTTTGGCCCTCTGAGAGGGGGCCCCGTCATTATGCTGACGCTCTTTGAGGCGCGCGTGGAACACGACGACCCAGGCATGGTCCATGGTAAGACAGCAAGTTGCCCTTTACACTCCGCCCGCATGCCCGATACAACTTCGACTTTGACTATGACATCGACTTAGACTTTACCACCGACGCTTATTCGGCGTTGTGAATATAGATGTCTTTACTCTTTCTATATCCCACATTATGTTAGTAGACTGAGCTACACGCCTATGTTGGTAGACTGCTAGCGGTACAGAAAAAATTATGAACTATATCCAGTGGGACGCGTTGCATAACTGTTATGCGTGCAATTCGAAAAAAAAGTAATTCGAATTTTAAGTCAAATCTATAGTCATAAATATACCTTTTAAATAAAACGATATAAATTATGTCTATATAGTTTAAACTGATATTTTAACAAAATTCATTAAAGGTTATTATGAGCCGCCTTCTCCGCTAACATTCATCATCATCATCTCAGCCATAGGACGTCCACTGCTGAACATAGGCCTCCCCTTTTGATCGCCACAAGTACCGGTTGGAAGCGACCTGCATCCAGCGTCTTCCGGCGACCTTCATAAGGTCGTCTGTCCACCTTGTTGGTGCACGTCCTACGCTGCGCTTGCTAGTCCGTGGTCTCCACTCTAGCACTTTTCGACCCCATCTGCCATCCGCTCTGCGAGCAATATGGCCTGCCCATTGCCACTTCAGCTTGCTGATCCGGTGGGCTATATCGGTGACTTTAGTTCGTCTACGGATCTCCTCATTACACAATGATAATAACGGGAAATGAAATCCAGACCACGGGACTCCGGACCTTTAGGTAATGCCGCATCACTGGGCGTGTTCTTACATCTGTCTTCCATGTAACAGATAATCGATCAATCTACTTGTGTTGGCAAGAGATATATTACTTATGTATATAAGTTTAAGGGGATCCTGGAGTGTGATTAAATTTAATTATTCCGGCCGGTATATCATTCCAACACTACGTACAAATACTGAGCAATTTATGCCAGGGTAATCAAAACATTTTCAATGCGTTTAGGCTTTCTTAGTTTATTATATCAATACTCAATACTCAATACGTTTATTGCATTCCACAATGTGAACTTAGGTGGTAGGTACATAAAAATTACATACAAAATTTTGGAGCATTGTGGGCCCTGTCGGGCATAACAACATAAAAATTAAAAATTAGGAGGAGGGCTATTATAAATATATATCTTGGACACCTTGACTCATTTTCAACCAAAAACATTAAAGACTCTATCACTAACCTAATCTTCAAAAAAAAACATCAAAAGCCGTTAAATCTCAGACTCTGCCGACACATCAATCAACTCTATTTGCTGACTAAAAAACCTTTAACAAACCCGACATCTTTTCAAAGCAGGGTCATGTCTACATCCAACAAAAGCTAAACTATGATTCGCAGACATAGCAGAAAGTTTAACAACAGCCAATACAAGGGTTTTAACTAAAGGTCTTCGCGTATTGTGACTTTTTCACGATTCTATATTGTTACTATTGGGACACCATTGCGTGATGAAACCACTATTTTTGGTGTATTCAGAAATGGACCTTTTCGTTTTCTAGGGAAAACGTTCAAAAAGCGATCGGTCTTTTATTGTTTTTTTTTTTTTTGCGTGGTAAAATTATCAAAATATGAGTCCTCCCACTCCGGGCAGGGCGGGAGGGACTGTCAGACTTCTACTGACTAAAATCACGGTGTCCTTCAATAGCCCTGTACGTTTCGGGGTCACTCTCTTTGTGGTGCGCTTGGAACACAGTTGTAAAAAAGAGTTCGTCTTAGTGTTTTTAGGGAGTTTTTCGTTATGTGGCGAGATTGAGTTCTCGCTGAGAACTTAAAAATCATTATTATGGAATTTTAATTGATCTTCCTTAACTCTCTAGAAATTGCTATTATTTAATTTGAAATGTCCAGTACACCTCCAGTCATTTTAAATGTGAGTATAAGTTTTTGTGGACGATGACCTTAAAGGTCCCAACTAAGAGCGGGCATTGGGGAGTGACCGCGCGTGCTCAAGCATCCGTCTTAAACCAGCTCAAAGCACGTGATCGTGAAGAACAGTAAAGTTAAAAGGGGAACACTAGGTAGGTATTGTTTTAATTGGGCCACAATAAAGCTATTGTTGATAGTAATAGAGTAGTTGGTTTAGCATGAATGCTCACAGTAAACATTAATTACATTGCATTTGCATGAGTTTGAGTAAGAATTGTGAAAAAATATAAGTATTTCTCGTTTTAATATTTTTTAGCATTTGTTTATAAAAAGTTTTATCCAGCCTATTCTGTATCTCGCTGCTTGTCATAGGCCTCCCCTTTCTCCTTCCAAATAAATTTAGGCAATTTTTAGCCATATCTGTCCTGCAGACATGATCAGAATATCGTCACAGTACCCCCGGCGCGTATGGCCTCGACGATGTGGTGTCCAGTGAGTGACGATCGTTACCCACTCTCTGGGTTTAAAAAGATTTTAAGTTTTTTGGATAGCCTGGATCCTTATGCAATAAAATCATTTCCACGTATAAAGGTATTTTGAATTCAAATATTGTATATATATATATAATAGCATTGTATTGGTCATAATCCAATGTGGGCGTGTGTGGCGTTCGGATTTGACGATATCCCACCCATCGAAACAATAAAGAAAGGAGTTGTTGTAAGTTTGGCAAAAAGTTAATTTGCCACAGTTTTTTAAACCTCATACATTGAAATTTAATTCGCCACAGATTGATTTTGTTATTGTAACTTACAAGAACCCAAAGAAAGCAACACGCAAGTCGTAGCCATTTTCCTCAGCCACCACTGAAGAAAGGCTTACATTTCTTAGAAACGCCTTCATTTGACCTTAATACCGCAACGTGCTAATGGCATTGGTTCAGGATTGCGGTAATTCCAGTTAGAAGCAGCCATCGTATTGCATGATTCTCATATGGCGTGAAATGGCGTATAACGGACATAACTAGATGTATAGATAGGTCCTATTATCGTATGTTCCTCGCTCTACCGTGGAACTCAGATCAATTAGGAGCAATAGGTGCCAACA
The DNA here is from genome assembly GCA_028554685.1 of Agrotis ipsilon. NCBI lineage: Eukaryota > Metazoa > Arthropoda > Insecta > Lepidoptera > Noctuidae > Agrotis > Agrotis ipsilon. Next base: position 2,294,052 of record CM052961.1, on the reverse strand, counting down.
TGACGACATAAGAAGGTATCTTATGAGATCGGATAAGGAACCGACTATTTTGTAACGTTGTTTACTTAATAATCAACCTTAAAGCCACTCACAAAAGAACATTTTGATAAAATTGTAGAAATATGATCATTGTATAGAAGTCGTCGTGATGAAAATTCTTACTTATGAAGTGCTTCTTTCTTTTACAACTCAGTGAAAAAAAAAACACACGCTGAGTGTGTATTTTTTCTTCTGGCTAAGTTCTCTCTATCACCGACTTTGTCTCAGTCACCCTTGACACTTGCACTAAAATGACTTTTACAAGTAATTTCCTAAACAAGCTTGTACCATAAAGTCACTCATCTGGGGGCACGGCAGTGCCCCCGCCAAAGTCGAGTGCAAAGCAAACACTGCCGTACCATCCTTTACTGGAACCATTTCGCCGTATTTTCAATTTGAGAACCTCTGAATGATTGCTTTTACTCAAAATTAAATAATTATATTGAGAAATTTTCTGTTCCGTTCATAACAGCAAACGAAATGAAGTGGTCTTTGATCTTAATTTTTTTCTTAGGCAATAGAACAAGACTGTGTAATTCGATGTGTACCAATTCTTTGTAAGACCGTGCGCTAACTAGTTCATATAAATGAGTATATAAATAATGATTAATAAAATACAACGCAGAGCTATGAAAGAATCCTGGCTACTTAAGGTCGTGGGTTCGTACTCAGAAAACCACATCTATCATTAGTTTCCTGCTCATCTCCCAATTTATTTGAAGTCACTGTAGAATCTATTTTCTTTTTTTAATTTTTCATAAAAATAAACGAAAAATATGAATTTAGGAGACTTAACCAAGAGGAATGTTGGATCATAATAGCGGTTACTATGGAGCTACAGTAAACGTCAAATACTATTACTTTATTTTCCTTGTGACAGGGACTGTAGCGTCATTTTATGTTATTTTACCATATAAGAAGTGCGTGTAATGGTCATATTGAAATAAAAGAGTTGGTTAAATTTTGTTGAAATAAAACATTGTAGACAAAATTGTGGAAATACTATGTACAGTCAGCATCAAAAGTTGCTGACCACATTCAGATTTTCAAAATCGCTGTTCACCGTGATAATACGTAACAATACCGTGTACAGCGATTTTGAAAATCTGAATGTGGTCAGCAACTTTTGATGCTGACTCTACCACGAACTTTTATCAGAAGTCTGCGCCCAACCTAAAAAACTTAAATTTTATCGGCTCAACTTAGAATAATAGCTGGAAAAAGTAATATCGGGAATACGACAACTGTGAACCGAATAGGAATTGCGTGTTTGCGATATTGTATTTTTTTCATTCATTTCTTTGGACTAAATTAACGTGTGAAGTTGAAAGCTTGTTGTGTTTGTTAGTAAAAATGGCATAAAAATAATTGTTGTGCCTTTGTTGCTAATTTGTATGTTTTTATTTTTCTAAGGCTTAGGAAATTTTCATGCTTTTTGTGTTTTCATTGTAATAAAATTATTTCATAATTCTGCAGATTTGGGATATTTGAAAGATTTTTGCTTGGAGAGTGACGTCGTTTGTTATAAATTGTACATTTAAATTTCAATTATTTCTATAGATACAATGTTTTATAGATCTTATAAGATCGAAAGGTTCGAGTAAAAAGGTGTGTAAACGACTTTTGTCAAAAGCACCTTATGAAAATTCCAACATTAGAAAAATATGGCACAATTTTAGCCACTGAAAGACTCATGCATTTCATAAAAAGGTTAAAATGAACAATGGATGATTGATTTCTTAATAAAATGCAAAACCTAGTTCTTATCATAATCTGACAAGATGATGAATAATAATAATAATTGAAATAAAATAAAACTTCGATCAATCATTCTCTTACGTTTACAGTAGAAACATTTTTTTTTTCTTTTGCTGAAGTGGGAGTGGGCAGGCCACGTTGAACGTATACGCCCGGAGAGGTGGGCAAACATCGTCACTCACTGGACGCCTGAGGGAGGACAACGCCGTGGAGGTCGACTGCGGCGGAGGTGGTGTGACGATCTAATCATGTTCGCGGGGCAGGCATGGCCAAAAATTGCCCAAAAAGAGATGTTTGGAAGGAGAAAGGGGAGGCCTTTGCCCAGCAGTGGGGCACAAGATAGGCTATTAAAAAAAATATTACCAGAAGCAGGGAGGAGGTTGCTAGAAACAACAAAATATTTAAAAAAAGAACGAGACAGATGAAGATAACCTTTACTCTTTTTTGTAAATAAAAAAAAGAAGAATTATTTTGTCTTTATAGTTGGTTTTCCTAGATCAACGAAAACGAAGCATGATTGTTTTGGCTATAAAACTTTAAAGGGTGCTTTTATGGACTTCTGTGGCCATTCTAGTTTTATTCAGCAGTAAATAAAGCACATTTTATGATTCGATTAGATTCTAGTTTTATTTTTAATGGAACATGGCATTTTAAGTCGTAGTGGCTCAGAAACGTTTGATGAGATATTTAATTTCTATTTAAAATGTGATTTGTGCATGTAAGTGCTATTTCCAGGCATGAATGGTTGGTTGGTATATAAATCTTACTAATATTTGATTGTATGGAAAGTTGTGAGGGCAAGGGACACTGTAAAAAAAATATAAAAAATATTTTAGGTAATGCGGTAGTTTAGAGCTTTTTTGTTTTTTTACGACTTTTTAGTCACCATTTTTTTTTCGAATTATCATCCAACGTAATTATGTCTCATAAATGCATCTTCAAACGGGCGGTTTAATAAAAAACAAAGTTAAAAACCGTAAAATTTAAAATAAAATAAAGCGCCAAATTGATTTTCATTTTGAGAACAAATAACACATCTGAAATGGTGACGAGGAAAGGAAAACTTCAAAAAACGTCGATTCAATTTGACTTCTAATAATATATTTCGTTTAGCTTTTAACAAAAGTAATATTCGTTTCGTTTTCACAGCGTTCTTTTAATTCCCCCATCTTTGTTTTACCTATTTGAGCCGTAATGGAGATTGTAAGTAGAGGAAAATCCAAGGGATAATACGCGATTTTTTTAGGCAATACGCTCTTTGATATTCAAAGTTGGGTTCACACTAGAACAATTTGACGCAACGTCTTTTTGTCGCAATAATTTTATGCATCAAAAATGTTGTGCAATATGGTGGACAAGGCGTAAATCACCTAATGTCTTAAACGTAACGTCCGTCTAAAAATACGAAAATTAAGCGACTGTCGTAAACGTAAATTAAAAACGTTGGTTTTTTATTAATAACCATAATTTAGCATAATTTTCAAATTTTTGTCAAAATGTACATTTTGCATCCCTCACAGACATGCTAAATCAATTCAAAATATTCAGTAAACACTATTTAGGAAAGTATTATTTCAGTTTAAAAATTGAAGTATTAAATCGTCGATTTATTTTGACGGATCCGTGAAATTACACGATTCCTTAAGCATTTTGAACGTCAATTGATAAGCAATGCAGTGTTTTTGTCGTACCGTCAATGACGTTTCCCTTGTGTATGAGCCCTTATATTTGCTGGCTTTCAATATTTATGTTTTGGGTAGTAATCTTTTTTGTCTGTACTAAGATATTTATGTAAATCCTTAATGGTTAAAGATAATTGAGATGTCGTTATGCCTTATAATATTCTGGGGTTGCAGTTGTTTTTTTTTCAATCTCCACTTTTCATTAGGATTTTGACAGTAGCAATTGAGTTTCGATTTGTGGCCGATAGGTTCACTATCTGTTAAAACCATGGGGTCTACGTACACAAAACTGGCGAAGTCTGTGTGATTATACAGGGTGAATTTTTCAACTGGGCGTGGATGGCTACTTTCGAAACTAAGAGGAATATCGAAAAACGTTGAAAGGAGTCTCGAGGCCGATTTTGACGAAAACAAAAAGTGCATCATTGGATTTTAGAAAAATCAAAAATCCTGGTCAGGAATCGAACCCGTTGATTGTGAAAAAATCCACAGCCTGTGTTATCCGTTTGCGTTGAAGATTAATGTTTTTTTTGTAATTATACGTTTTCCTTAAGTTTGCCTTATATGATTACTTCCCAGAATTTGATCCTTATTAGCAACACTATCGAACGGTGTAATAATACAGGGTGTGATTTTTTTTCCAAAATCAGTTTTTGATTTTTCTAAAATCCAATGATGCAGTTTTAGTTTTCGTCAAAATCGGTCTCGAGACTCCTTTCAACGTTTTTCGATATTCCTCATAGTTTCGAAAGTAGCCATCCACGCCCAGTTGAAAAATTCACCCTGTATATGTTATCTCACCTCGAGTATCGCTGAGCGATTATTTTCTTTAATATTCCTTGTCGTTCGATGAGAAAGAATCAAAAATCAAGTATTACATTCATAATAAAACTATTTCTTTATCAGTAATTTGGTAAGTTATGTTTGTATCGGTTTTCTAAAGTTTGTATTGCCCATACGGCACTTTGGGCTTCGTAAAAAAATTCAAATCCTTATTTTTAGTTGACGTGGTATAATACAGCCCCCGCTAGGATGCTTGTCTCCCAGCACTGGGTATATTTATAGGCTAGAAGCACCTTTAGGTTATAGTTAACGACACTTGAACGTTAAATTGGTACGTTTGGTGAAGTGGCTGAGCGATTGGACTGCCACGCTGCGTGTCGCGGGTTCAATTCCCGCACGGTACAAACATTTGTATGACCTACAAATAGTTGTTCCGGGTCTGGATGATTGTGTATGTGAGTTTCCATGTTTGTAAATGCACACACGACACAGGAGAATTCCTAGGTAATTTCGGTCTCATCGCTATCAGTGATAAGACAGCCGTTGTACGTAATATGTGGTTGTACTCTTATATTTAACAATATTGTAAAAACCTGATTATTAATATTGGTGTACAACAAAGTATATTCTAATCTAATCTAATTCCAGTCAGAGTCAAATACTTCACAATACAACCGCAAAATATAGTTACAGGAGTCAATATTTCTTCCCGAGTTCGAGAAACTCATTATAGTGACGTTAAACTCGATGTGGGGTATAATATTACCGAAATGCGTTATGTTATCTACCGCCGTAACTTACATTTTGCACGACTGTTATCTATTGTGATTTAAGCTTTATGGTTCTTCCTTTATGGTATGTTATGTTTTGCATGTAAAGAGTTACTGTTGTTTGAAGAATCTACAGTAATGTATTTGAATTGATCGTGTTCTTTGTTCAATTTTGTCATTATTTGCTTTTGCCCGCCGTTTTAATATGTCCATTAATTTGTTAAAAAAATAATAAAGGAACAAATCAAATCTGATACAAATCTCATCTTTTTACTCGAGAGTTAGTCATAAGTTTTTGTGAAAATATTTTTTTTATTTCATGTGTACTTTTTTTATAATATTCCACAACTGTCACACAACGCCATCTAGATAGTCCCAAGCTAAGAAGAGCTTGTGTTATGGGTATTAGACAACTGATAAACATACTTATATATTTCTAAATACATACATATTATAGATAAATTACACCCAGACACAGAACAAATGATCGTGCTCATCACACAAATATTTGTCCTGGGTGGAAATCGAACCCACGACCTCCGACATAGCAGTCAGGGTCTCTAACCACTAGACCAACAGGCCAGTCAAAAAACTTAAAAAGCAACTAGTCTTACCAAGGGATCATCGTTATTACTAAGTTACTGGGTAATATGTATAGTTCAGATAGGCAGTCGCTTCATGTAAAATATTAATATTATATGTGTTTCGTAACACGTCACTTATATTTTGAAGAAGCGATCCAAATTTCAGCCTTTGACGCTAGTTAATTAACTCTTTACCTTCATATATCCATAGTACAAACCAGGAGTCCATCTTTCACCTCTATGCAGTACGCGTCTCTACGCCTGTGAATGTCAATGTCAAGTTGACAGGTCACGTCATAGCATCTAAATTTTAGCGCGAAACGGACGCAAAATTTTTCCTTCCCTCTAATTTTCATGGAAAATTAGTAAAATTTCAGTTAAACTGTACAGAAAGTATTTAAAAGTGCTCGGAAAAGTGTTATATTGTGTTCACTCCGATTATGATTCAGTATTAGATCGAAACGAAGATTTAGATCTTCGTTTTCAGAAATGTCTTGTCGGTTCTGATAGGAAGCAAAATTCCTTTCAAGTTACTTGTTATCCTCGAAGGATAAGTGTTTAGATGGCACCGTCTTCTGTGTCGGCTTATTTACCGAACATAAGGTTTGTGATGACAACGATTTCTAGCACTCCTCACATTGTGTGAGTTGGAACGAGGTGAGTGGTATATTTAATGTTATACGTCTCTCAACTCTGGGTTGGAGTGTTTATAGCAGCAATGGCGTAAGAACAAAGAAAATTTTCGTAGAAATTTTCAAAAATCCCTTATTACGACTGACCCAACCCGGAATCACTGTGTTGTTAAACAAAGTTCAAAGTAGCGATTTCTGGCTTGTGATTCTAGCAGAATGGTAATGGTGAATAAAGCATATTGCTTTTTCCTTAGATGAAGCTTGTGTCTAAAGACCACAAGACTTTCAGTGTAAAACATGGTGCTAGTAGGAATTATTCCTCAAGTAATTTCTGAATGTCTGGAGAAACTAAAACTGCTTGACATACTCCAACATGAAAACTAATTCTTGGATTATTAATACAGAAACCTTGCAGTCTCAGTCACTTAGCTATAGCACAATCAAAAGTGTATAAGTAGTAACACTAAACAAGCATGTATATGCACTTATACCTCTGCGGAGGGAGGTTTTTATACAGAACCTAAAACAGCTGTGACTAAGCCTATGCCTGTGCTGGAGCCAGTTGCTAAAACATCTGTATTGCTAACTGTGCTAAAAAGCTTCCTACTTATTTATAAATGATGTCTGAAAGTACAATCAGAACATCCCGGTGAGAGTCCTATCTATGGATCAAAGAACCCACATGATGTTAATATTTCTTGGAGCATTGTCTGATATAATGACAATTATAAATTTTTTTTATTTAATTTAAAAGCTAATAATAATATGACACGTTCATTGAAATATAAAATTATCTAATGATTTTTGTACTATTTATCTATATCATAACTAGGCCATCGCTTGTAACAGTTCCAAATAAGAGAACAATCAATAACAAATTAATTGATGGCATAAATATAAAACAAAAATTAAATAATTTAGGATATCTTGGCAGTTTACTAAAATATTAATTACCACTATACTAAAATAGTGCTAGAACCTAATTCACATGTATTACTCTATGTGACTATAAAGTGTGTTGACACAGTGTTGTCTGTGTAACAGATTTTATTTTTGTTCAGTCTTACAAGGCTTACCGTTTACAATCACCAATTACAATGGTGCATTGGTTATAAATTAGATTATAAAAATATCTTATTAAAATATAGCACACTTCTAATTCCTGAAAGGATGGGCAGTGATGTAAATATAAGACAATTATCATAGAGTGCATGAACTTTTAGTGAAATTGATCAATTTCTTAATGTTGTTGATGATTTATATTCAGAAAAATGAATAATTAATAATTTTTAACAAACATGTTTTGTTTATAATGAAGATTATGACAGAAGGTCAAATCCTTTTTATATGAGAGTTGAGTAAAATAGCTTGTTTAAGCTTTTGTGATGTATGCATTACTTACCTATTTGGGAAATAGGTCATGCCAATCAAGTCTGAGATACTTTTAGGATTAAAAGTATGAAAATTGTCAGCTTGCTAAATATTAAACCAGTTAATTACTGACAAAGAATCCGTTAGCATGAGGTATCTGCATTTATGTTTATTGTTTGGGATTGTACCTGTAAAGTTTTACATGGATAGCTTAATCATTATTAAGACCCTAGGATAGTGAAAATACTAAGGAACCCAATCTGTGACAGCAGATTATGTTGCGAAGTTATTAAGACTTTCAAGGATAGCTTGTATTGCCCCCCATAAGCTTATTATTAGTATGGTGGCATTAAACAAATAAATCTGAATTAATTATTAAGTAAAAACGAAACCATGTGGCTCTCTTCTATATTGCCTAGGTGGCGCTACGAGTTTGCCAGGTGGTGTGCTTGTGATACCATGAGGTTATCAATGTACCACTCAATTTCCTGAGATATGGGTAGGGTAACCTCCTTTTTTGTCCGCACAGCGTGTGAAGAAAAGGTGAACCCATAATACCATTTCTCTTCAGAAACATAATGATATCATAGACTCAAATCCAAGTGTCAGAGAATATGTGCATGTTGGAGATTTAAAGGAAAATGTGACGGACACTCTTCTGCCTATCAGAAGTCAACTGATTGACATGGGCTATCCAAACGCACAATTCAGCTTATGAAACTTGATATCTAGTGCTCTTGAATGTGAGATGCAAATTGTTGAGGCTAGCAGATTGCTGAATATCACTCTGACAGCGGTTTCCCTCCCGGGGAGGGTTAAGAAGTAAACTGAAATCTCTTACCGCCTACCTACTAGGAACAGATAGCCAGATTGGCTCCTGTTGCCTCATGCCCCAGGCCTCGGAGGCTATGTTTTCAAGTGGGGTGTCCCAAAGTGACCATGTTCGTGCTAGTCAAGTTGGCCTGTGAGCAACTGCACGTACCAAGGGACTGAACTCATGGATTTTCGAGCTTTACGTATTGTGTAATGGCTAATGATGAGTCATCTCAACTTGTTGGAAAATAATGAATTAATTGTCCCATTCTGAACTGTGTTGTGTTCCATACTATAAACAATGCTGGCCCTCGAGTCGAGAGCTCTCGGAGAGTGAAAGCCACAACCTGTACCTTAAACCTAACAAACTTCTACCCTTAGGCTAAAAAGTTGGGGGGGGGGGGGGCAGTTCAAGGACAGGTGCATCAGTAGAATAAAGAGGTTACAAGGTTATTACAAGGAAAGTTCTGAGGCATGTCATGGCTTATAGATTACATGACGTTCATCCTCAAATAATGTAATAAGTGTATTACAAGGAAAATACTGAGGCGTGTCATGGCTTATAGATTACATGACGTTCATCCTCAAATAAGGTAATAAGTGTATTACTTGTGTTAATCTGTTGAAAAACATGTGCAATTTTTACCTTTTTGTCTATGCATGGATAGGCAAAGACTTGCCAGATTGGTACCTGTTACCTCCAATTAAGGGGCTCGGGGCCAATGTTTTCAAAATGATTTTTTGAGCATCTCAGTGGGACTCCTTGCTGATGATTTTTTCATTTTAACAAGTATTTTGACTTGGCTTAACCTACCCGTTGATTGGTAGAGACGTACAATAGCCCAATGTTGTAAGATTATGAACAACTTACATTGCTATGAAGGGCCGATAGAACTCGTCTGTTTATTGTGTTGCCTTTTTTAAAATCTACCCTGTTCCTTGATGAATTTGTTAATAAGATCAAGGCCAGGCTGACCTGGAAAGGTTATTCCTGTTGTTGTGGATGGTTGGAAAATCCATCTTTTAACAGATTAAGAAGCTTAATTCCCTTCTAGCCATCAGGAGGTTATCTGGAGAATAGAATTTTAGATGACACAAAATTGGAAGATCAGTTATTCTACCAAGATAAACACTTTGTACTAATATACAGTCATCAAGGAGAGAATTTCCTCAGGATAATTATCCTGGAATGTGTCCAATGAAAGGTTGGAGATGAATCTTACACAGAGAGGAGCTCATTTAATGAGCAGGAGGATTTATTACATATCTCTACTACATAATAAAATACAAATGTATAGGTAGTAGAAATACACAATGTACAGTGTACAACGAATTTGAAAACTTTAATAAAATAAATTGTGTAGGTACATTGCTACTCGCATCACCTACTGTGTTTTCTATGGCTAGGTTTTAATGAAGTAAATGTTGTAATAGGTCTAATAATAGTCAAGTTCACAAATAATATTTATTGGTTATTCTCACATCTTGAGAGAGTATTCTTCAGTCATGTAAGAGATACATTTATCTAGACTGACTGGGAGTCAGTAATGAAGTAAATTAATGATTAATGACCCAGTGATTCTGGCACCATAGTGGTACTCTCTGAGAACTAAGCGATTCCTTACATTTTTGATAAGGTCGTCATCGTTTTTAAATTTAAATGAATAATCATTTTAGTAGTTTTTTATTATTTCACAAATAATATTATAAATGAGGCATTTGCTAGGAGTATAACTTCAAATGGGCAATGTGTTAATTTGTGGATTTATTTAGAGAAGTTCCAGATCACCCAATGTTCTATAGTATATCTGTCGATAAACTGTACAGCAGTTTGGCAGAAGATAATGTTAAATAAAATGTTATGTATTTTTGATAAAAAAAAAAAAAAAAAAAATGTACGAATTTAGGATAAAAGGATTCGTTTATTCTAAGTTAATTCACATAGCATCTAAATCTTTCACCAGCAGATAACAAACAGGTCTTCAAAATATAAGTGACGTGTTACGAAACACATATAATAGAACTGTTTTGCATAAAAACAAAACAGTTATTATGTGTGTGGAGTAACACGTCACTTATGCAAGGTGCTTGCTGGTGTTTGAAGAAGACTATGACGTGACCTGTCAACTTGACATTGACATTCACAGGCGTAGAGACGCGTACTGCATAGAGGTGAAAGATGGACTCCTGGTTTGTACTATGGATATATGAAGGTAAAGAGTTAATTAACTAGCGTCAAAGGCTGAAATTTGGATCGCTTCTTCAAAATATAAGTGACGTGTTACTCCACACACATAATAACTGTTTTGTTTTTATGCAAAACAGTTCTATTCTTTTGATCGACGGGAGCCAAATTCAACATACTCGAAGTTGGAACAGTCTAGGCTTATGAATTTATGATTTTTCTTTCCAGCCTTGGTTTAAGTCCCTAAATAAATTTATCAACAAAACAGAAACAAAGTGTTAAAAATACCTAGATTAAGTACAACTTTTTGCTAAATTAAATAAAAAATCAAAAGGTCACGAAGCGATTAGACCTTCAGAACTGTATTTAAGCAAAATAAAATAAAACTTTTACTAAGGCTGGCTTTTTTTTTTATCTAGTTATGATTTCGTATATTTTTAGCTTTGAGTTGTTAAATCAGAAATATTACTTAAAGGAAAGTATGAGTTTGAAAAAATAATGTAGTTTACCTACATTATTGAAAATATTTTTTTTTCATTTCTTATACATAATTACTCTGCCTTAGATGTTTTTATAAATACGTTACCCTACACTAGAAATATATTCTGTATCGTGGTTGCTTTTACAAAATAATATTGAAACTTACAAACACAAAAGCCCAGACCCGGAAATACTACTTGTAAGTCATATTTACTAGGGTATCGAACCCGCTAAAAAAAACTACGCTGCATAGCAGCAGGCAGTCAATCGCCATTGCCAACCGTTCCAAATTCTCAAAAAAAATACTTTGAAAACGTTGGAGTCGCAGAATTTACGACACTTTTATAGAAAAAAAATGCGTCGCGAGAGAATCGTCTTTTATTTTGTATGAACGCAAAATTCTGCGACTAAAAAATTACGCTCGGCCTCATCCTTAGCCCCACGAGTTTAGGCATAAGAGTTAAACGCAATGAGAGGCAATCTTTTGCGACCAACCAAACTCAACCTTTCTGTGCTGCTTAATAAGAAAATTCTGTGGAAAACCCAACAACACTTCCTGGAAAACAAAATACTAAACGTGAACTTAATGAAATTATAAATTACCAAAAATACTTCACAACAAATTATTTCTGCATTCAATTATGTAATTTATTTCCAGACACAATCGTGTTAAATTAAATTGAGATCGCACGCAATGTCCAAACTTGTTGAGTTAAGACCACATTGCCCAACATTAATTGGAGTTCTAAGCCTGGGTATTAGGAGACAAGGTCTAAAATCTACTTAACTAGACAACCAAATGCGAACGGAAGTTATAATAAAGCAATTTCTGTCCAAAATTGTAGCTTAGAATAACAATTAATGTATAATAAAATTTATTTCTTCTTGTCCACTGGTAGCTTGGACCCTATGCCCAATACCGGTGGACCACTATTGTATAGATTTTCAAATCCCTTCCTCTTTTGGTTTTTTTTTTAAATATTTAAAAATCTGAGAGTGTAATAGGCAGGCCACATCGCTTGTAGAACGGAAAAACCGATGGAGAAGAAAAGTTCTTGAATGGCGACCACGGACCGGAAGAGGTAGCGTAGGCACGGGGGGCATGTTCAGCAGTGGACGTCTTCCGTCTGATGATGATGATGGTTTTAAAATGTAAAGAATAAGAAAAAAGAATGAATGAAGTGTGAATTTACGTATTTGAAACATAATTTTCACACCACCTGCTCGAAAATGTCTAATTATATGGCAAGCAACCTTAACCTAAAGTGAGTCATTAGTGGCCGAGGGCACAGCCGGTCAATAATGTTGTACTGGATTTCATTATTACCCGCTGGTCAATAATGTGATTTGAATTTGGAATATGTTTATAAACAACAAACACCCTTTGGTGCCAGAAAGATTTTTTTTTTAATTTTCTTTTCCCATTTAGGAAGACAAAGGGATCTATCTAGCCCATGCAGCCTAGATTTTTTTTTTGGTTCTTTTCGTCCCTCTTTGGGGCAGGCAAAGGGAGCTGAGCCCATACAGCCAAGTCTGATTTAGTGTGCCAGAAAGAGGAAAGCTATTCTCGAAACCCTTACTACGCGTGGATGATATTCTCGATTTCCTAAAAAATCATAACGATTGCTTCTTCATATCGTTGCCATGTTTTCGAAGACATAATATTGTAAGAATAATTAGATAACTACCTACGAACCATTTTTTAAAAGGAATGAAATAACATTAAAACTGGCATTAGTAATAACAAATACCGTACCGCGCCGTAATACCGTAGGTAATAGTAATTGGCTGTAACATTAGTTAATTTATTTTAAATAAACTGCACTAAGATTGCTGTGGATTTTGTAAATAAATAATAAAACCTATCTATAATATAGTCGATTTATCACATTTTATCAAAAATACTCTATTTTCACGAGCGTCTCCAATGACGTTCTAAATTCAAAATGCATACAGCCAATCATCCAAAACCATTCTACCAGCCCTGTATAAAACTTAGTTTACACAAACGCCACATCCATGAGAGTGATATCATTAGGACAAACACGACAAAACCATAGAAGATACTTTTTTTTTCGAAAATCGAATTGATCGTGTCTTGGCTACTTATTGGTAGACGCAATAAAGGCGCGAATTTTTGGCATTTAGATTTTAAATTTATCAACAAAGTATTATAAAATGTCGAGTGATGAAAGTGATTGTACTCCTGAATTCATTACAACCGAAGCTAATAATATTTGCAATGATTTACTGCCGGAAAAGTCAAAGGAAACTTATATGAAAGCCTATGACAATTTCCAAAAATGGAAAAGTACGAAAGGCGTCAAGTCCATTTCGGAACCAGTTCTATTAGTGTATTTTCAACATTTATCTTGTACTCAGAAGTCAAGTAGCCTATGGTGTACTTATTCAATGCTTAGGTCAACAATAAGCATGAAACACAATATAAATATCAAGACATACGCTAAGCTATTAGCATTTCTAAAGAGGAAATCGGAAGGTCACCAATCAAAGAAATCGAAAGTTTTCACACCTATGAATATTGAAACTTTTTTAAATGAAGCTCCTGATCATAGCTATCTTGCCGTAAAAGTAAGTACATCATTTTATTTATAACTAAATAAAATACCACATGGTAGCAAATACCAACAAGAACACTTATGTATACTTACTGAATTTACGTATGTTGTTAGTAAAATTTATTTTTATTTTTGTTACAGGTGGCTTTAATTATTGGAGTGAATGGGGCTTGTCGTTGTCAAGAAATGGTAAACATGAAGGTCCAAGATATAGAAAAACACTCAGAAAAGTTGTTATTGATTAAGTTACCAGACACTAAAACCAAAAAGGAAAGGTCATTTGTCATCCGCGGAGCATATGTAAAGGTTGTGGAAAAGTATCAAGCTCTGCGGCCTCCTAACATAAACACTAACCGATTTTTTGTAGCGTTCAGTAGTGGAAAATGCACCCGTCAAGTGATTGGGAAGAACAAAATGAGTGCCATGCCGAAGGAAATTGCCAAATACTTAGGATTACCAAATATCGAGCTCTATACGGGTCATTCTTTTCGTCGAACGTCAGCTACACTGTTGGCGGATGCGGGAGCAGATATAACCCAAATAAAACGACATGGTGGCTGGAAATCGGATACAGTAGCAGAAGGATACATTGAAAATTCTGTACAAAACAAAAATAAAATAAGCTGTCAAATTGGTAACAGCATCACTTTAAAAACGTCATCTGATTCTTTTTCACCACAACCTTCAACATCACACCATCACATTCCATCTTTCCCTGAGCCTCATTCACCACCTTCACCAACTTTCACCACCCAAAATGCTTCTCTGCAAATACAAGATTCTGAAGCATTGACGAGCAATACTCAAATAAATTCCACATCAACATCTATAAACGTACCAAATAAAAACATAACTATATCTTTCCACAACTGGACTAATGTCTCAAATGTTACAATTAACTTGAATTAATATATAAGTGTACCTATATAACTAGTTCTAAATGTTATTCTTACTGTTTTTTTATTTAATAAATACTTTGTTTTTCGTACTATGGCTATTATTTTCTCACAGTAGGTGTAAAAAGTAGAGTATCCTCCTCTGGGCTAAAGGTGTCTTTGCCTTGGGCTAGCTTGAATCCCTCGCTGCATTCAGAATTCTTGTATTAACTCCCTCGCTTCGCTCGTGAGTTAAACTCTTAACTCCCTCGCTACGCTCGGGAGTTAAATCCCGAATCCTTCATTGCGCTCGAGATTCAATATGACGCCCGTGACATAAGACACAACTTTAGCCCCTCGGTGCATAATCTACTATTATTCCAATCGCATAAGACATAAATGAATCCGAAAAGTTTATTAATGGGCATTTTGAAGGTGGACGGTTGCTTGCTGAATAACGTGTACTGAATTTATAATATTATTGGACTGCACTTCCGTTATTGTCAGTGAATTTGGTATAATACTTTCATTCTACTAGCGCACATGCGTAAAAAGATTGTATCAAAGTCAATGTTAATTCAGATAAGACTGAGAAACAATATTTTGTGATTTTAGAAGGAATTTACAACAAACTAGCGGCCCGCCTTCGTGTTACAAAAAATGTGATAAATGAAGAACCGGTCGACCATTTTTTGCAAACTCCACATAAATAATCTACCAAATAGTCCCAACAAAGCCTAAATATTTGGTTTGGATAGGTGAGCCCGTTCTTGAGTTATAAAGTAACAACGAAAAGTGGCATTGATTTTTACATACGAGTTTAAAGATATAGGATTACTCACGGATCAGAAACAAGTTTATGTAAATTAATGTTTAGTTATCGTAAAAATAACCATTAACAATGGTTTCTACGTTCTCAGCTTCAGAGCCTCAGCGATTTTATGGTTTCATGGTCACTACAGTTGCACTGCCTTCAAGAGTTACAGTGGTTTCGAAATAGTGTGACAATTTTGTACTGGAATACTGACGTTAAAACTTGAGACACTTCTAGTATGTTCCACCAAATAATTTTCTGGTATCAAGCGGTGGCGTAACCGAATACATTAACGGGAATGTTTTAATCTCATTCTCGTCATGTATGAGCCCGCTATGATGAAATAGTTCTTCAATCTCATATTTGTAGAAATAAATTATATTATATTTTTCTGGATTAGGTACTAGTTTTTCCTCTTTTCCTAGTAACTATCTCAAATCTTTATTTTTACGTATGACCAAAACGCCGGCGAGGCCGTTTTTTTGGGCGAATTTTGTAGAACTCTCCTTGTAATTTAAACGAAATATTTATCAATAAAAAATAATACTATTTTAATCAAAAATTAAACCAGTAAAAGATTGAACTGAAAAGCAAAAAATAGTTTTTGCTCTTCATTCGAATTCACTTTATGGAGTATTTTTTTAATTAATCTCCATTCAACGAAACCATAACAATTATAAATGACAATAATTATTTGAAAATAACTATGCATCTCCTAGTGAAAAACATCGTGCGTGTGGATCACTTTAGCGTGCTGGTAAGACACGAAGGAAACTTTGCTAAAAATTGGTTATCCCATCCTCGTGCCGAGCTGAGCAGTTTTTCAGCCACGAGCTAGGTACCCATACGACCATTTATTTTTGATATACGCTGTTCATTAAGACTGGGAACCATTCATGAAATACTTAAAATTTTCTAAGTTTCTTGTAAATTCAAAACTAAATAATCTTGTACTTCACATTCGCAAAAATGTTCTTCACTAACATTCAGAATTTCATTTAAGTTTCAACGTGCACAGTGGTTTCGTTTATTTACTGACAGGACGAAAGTAAAATAGTATCACGGAAAGTTCAGCTTAAAGCTTTTTATACTGTGGATACTCTTTGAGTAAAAAGTCAAAATAAATTGGTACAGAAGGTTAACTTACAAACATATATAATTAATATTCAACATGTTTTAGAAAGATATAATTATTCGTATCGTTACGTAACGTTATCTCTGACACACACTGTCTGTGCGACGTTTGACGCAAGTTCCTTGTTGTTAGGTAGTGCGACAAATATCGTTACATGAAGCGGAAGCTTACCGATTGTCTCTTTGCAAAATGTATTCCATCAAGAATGCAGCAGTAGAAGCAGGAATGAGTTTGATATTGGGCCCTCTTGCCAGGTATACAAGGTTGAGTTTTTCTCAAACATTGCAGTCAAACTAATGAAATGTAATATGACCCTTTATTAATCCTTCGAAGATTTTGTGTGCCTTTTATATTTCCAAGGACCTGGATTTTCTGAACCTTTTCATTCAACGTTCTGAATGTTAGTGACACGCCACGGATATGGCCAACAGTGTAGTTGCGGATATGAAGTTTTGTCCAGTGAAATATATTTTTAAAACACTTGGCTTCAAATAGTGTTTTACAATGGCTTGGCTATCTCGTTGCTCAGTGTAGTTTTTAGTAGTTGACATTTTCAGTGGATTCATAGTTTTGTGTAAGACTTATATTTTCTTTTGTGCAGGACAAATACTTGAATTAATTTTATTAAGATAATATTATAAATATGATACTGATAGCATATCAGTTAATAAACAAATATAAATGTGTAGGTAATAATATTCGTCTTTTTTATTTCGGAATAGTGGTTCTGTTTACTACATACAAATTTTACATAGGTAAGAAGTATAGATTAAGTTTTTGTTAAAGCCACCCCACCCCTTTCAGAGGGCTAAAGCCTGCCGGGGTCGCGGGACTTATTCCATTACCGTGACCCCAGAACACAAAGAACTATTGAAGGACACCGTGGATTTTAGTCGGTACAAGTCTGACAAGTCCCTCAAGCCCTGCCCAGGGTGGACTCATTTGATGATTTTACCACGCAACAAAAAAAAATAGTTTTTGTTAGATCTATCATAATTAATTGGGAGTAGACCTTTGAATTGTATAGAAACAAAACACGGTCTCGAACATCATTACGTTTATATTGAATGTCAACTGAGCGTGGCCGTGGGGTCGAACCGTTGACAGCGTAACCAGGGTTGCCAGCAGTATTCGAGTTTATAAATTAAAACATGAATGTTATTTATTTAATCATAATCTTGAAATTAATTTAAAATCATAATCCATTTAAATTTGAAGTCCGACTTTGACTCCGCGCAGATAATGGACTTTTTTTTATTACTTTTTATTTTTATGTGAGATGGGTTTGCTCTTGACCTTAGTCTAGGTCAGGAATGACTAAGAAAAGGTCGACGATGGAGCGAGCTTACCCAGAAGAAGCCTGTTCACTCTAACTTTGAAGAGATTAGGGTTGTATGCGTTCGGAAACACAGACGCAGGCAGAGAGTTCCACTCCTACGCTGTCCTCATTATAAAAGACGTTTGGAAACGCTTAGTGCAAATTGGTGGTATTGCAATAAGGAAAGGTTGGTAGTTTGCCGTGCGTCTGGATGTGCGATGATAGAAGGGGGCTGGTGGACTTATAGCAAAGAGTCTTGATAAACGCCTTAGAACTCCTAATTTTGCGACTGGATCAAGAGTATCTATGATTTAACCAATCGACTCCTCTTTTCCATAATTAGAAGGTAGTTGTGTTTTTTTTTGTACTTTTGCATTTAAAACATTTACAAACGTTAGAACATTTTTAAAAACCGAATCAAACTACTTAAATGCAAAAAAAAAGAATGTATTTGTCTTTTTAAAATTCTACAATTATTGCTCTCATTTATTGAATTTAATAAAAATAAATTTCTCCATAAATAATATTGGCAACCCTTACCGTAAGTCCAACCCATGGACCTAATTGGCGGCTCATTGATTGAGCGCTAACGGAATGTGGTGAGTACCTGCGTAACATGTTACCCGTTAAGTGTGGTGATCTGTGTTCCTTTGATCTTAACCAAATACAAAAGGGATCGCGTGACTAGCCAAAACCTTTTAGATATACATAATTGTTTTAATTATACTACAGAGTTGCCAATCGTCAAATATCAAAAGCTTGTGCACGACGCCAAGCGAAAATGTCATGTATCATTATTAGGTTTTTAAAAAAAAAAATATAATTAAACATTGTACACGAAAGCAAATTACCTATTAAAAAAATTGGCTTAGGTCACCTAAGCGTATTTTTGCGATGAGTACAATTAATACCGCTATGATAGCTATATTTAATAAATTGTAAATTCGACATTTATTAAACGACTGTACAATCCAATAACACCTACTTTTCCAGAAAAATAATTTACTCTGTGAATGAATTGCCAATGCGTCCTAGAAATGCACAAACTGAATCTTTATGAGTATTGCTTAAGATGGCCGTTTCAACCCGCTCATTTTTACACCACTTCAGCAAAGTCCAAAATGAGAGAACACTTTCTATCTAAGTTTTTTTTCCGCATGGCTAAAATATTTTTAACGGTAGCATTAAAACATTCATAAATAAAGAGCATGCAAAAAGCAAATATCTTTTTATATAAAAACCCACGATTGAAACGACTGGCACTTTTACGAGCTAAATTACGAACACAAAAGACTTGATTCTACACCTACCGTCGTCGTTGTGTTAGTAACTCGATAGCTCCTTAGAAAGTGCACTAGTGCCTTTATTTAAATTTCTCTTTTCCAGTTATAATGTCTTTAGAAAACTGTTATTTTCTTTTGTAAACGTCTGTAGGAGGAAGCAGGAATTCTCACAAAGTAATTTTTAGAATGCGGGTTTTTACGACTGAAGATGGTTGAATCGTTGTATGATATAAAAATCATATTATGTGTATTATTAATGTTGGTGTTATTATAATACAGATTTAACAGAAGATAATTATGAATTATTTCGATTTGCTTCACCGAGCGACTCCACGGTGCGGTAAAGTAATATGCCTTGAAGTTCGCAGCAAAGTCTGCCCCAGTAAGGTACCTTCGTTGGAGAAATTTAACTGCCAACAACATATAGCACTAACCGGCTGCTGCCGGGGTACCGCACAATTACCTATGCAGTCAAAATGTCCTTAAATCAGATGTAGAAAAGATGATCTCTCTCCGTCTGATTTAAGGGCCTTCGTCTCAACAGTGAGACGCTTTCCTCTCCCCCTCACCTTCGCGGAATCATCATCTTCCTAGCCTTTTCTCAACTATATTGGGGTCGGCTTCCATTTGAACCAGATGCAGCTAAATATTAGTATTTTACATGGAGCGACTGTCTATCGGACCTCCAAAAACCAGCAACTGGGCAATACAATACCTTATGAGCTTCTGAATAATAGTAACGACTATCCGAGATATACAAGTCGACAGCCGGGACCAACGGCTTTACGTGCTTTCCGAGTCAATTCGAGGAAACTCGCGATCGATAGATCAACTTTAGCAAGCGCGGCATAACCCGGAAGATTGGCTTGTGCAACTATAATTATATAGCAACGACCTCCTCCTCCTCAACTTGGCGGAATGTCTTGATTCTAATACTAAATGATCATTTAATCAACATCAATGACATCCAGGAACATATATATAAAAACATTTTTAAATGCCGACATTCGAGTTCTTAAAATACGGAAAAATCTACTGACATCGTTGGTAACAGCAACCGCATTTTTCTTTTTAAGAGCTCGACACTTACATGGAACGACTCTACTACTGTTCCATCGTCTTACGTTTTTTTTTGCGTTTATTATCTTTGTACCTTATATCTATAAGCAGAAAACTGTAGACATAAATCTGTTGTTGACGCCGCTTGCCTTTTTTATCGTGGTAAAATTATCAAATCCTAGAAGGACTTGTGTAGCCTACAAATGACATTTTTTTGTCGTAAAATCATCAAAAGGGTCCTCCCACCTCGGGCAGGTCGGGATTTGTATTCCGGGGTCACGGTAATGAGATAAGTCCCGCGACCAAAATGTGGTCAAGTTGTGCCATAACCAATTTTGTGTGTTCCATCCTTGTCAAAGGGTGTTAACCGTCTCTCCTTTCAATAGATACTAAGTGATAGCCCCTATTGACTTAAAGACCCCAAGGCTGTAGCCATCAGGAAATGCAGACTCTGGCAGGGAACACCCCTTAGCTGTGCGCACATGAAAAGTACCTACATACAAATATTTTTTGGTTCCTTGCACGTCGTCAATCGCACATTAAAAGTACCTAGGTACATACAAATATTTTTTGGTTCCTTGCACGTCGTCAATTAAATAATAAAATAATTTAATTTATCTTAATTGACCCGCTCGGCTTCTGACGTATACAATTCACCAAAGTTTTTTATTTTAGTATGACATCACTACATCAATGTCATTTCTTGTTTTTTAAATTAATACCGAAGTTGGATTAAACATTTTAATAATAAATTTCTTTTCTATGACACTTCCACTACCTACTCGTATTTTCAGTTTATATTTTTTTATAATGTGCTTATACAACGAGTCTGTGAAACGCAAACAAACATAGTCCGTTAATATTATATCAATAGTCACAATGTACATACATATAAATTGATGTACCAATGATGGTTTTGAAAATAGATCTAGCTGATTGGGCGTAAAATAAATCAAGAAACTCACTTTCTCACAAATATAATTAATATTTGTTATGATAGCAATGTAATTATATTGTATAATAACGGGTTTTGTATTGTTTATATAAATTAAAGTCGGATAATAATAGAGTAATGACCACCGATAACGTAAAATGCGGCAACACGACCAACATAATTATTATGGCTCAATCACACGAGAACGATTTTTTTTTTTTGCGTGGTGTTTTCATCAAATGAGTCCTCCCACCACCGGGCAGGGCGGGAGGGACTGTCAGACTTGTACTGACTAAAATCCACGGTGTCCTTCAATAGCCCTTTATGTTCCGGGGTCACGGTGATGGAAATAAGTCCCGCGACTCCGGCAGGCTTTGGCCCTCTGTGAGGGGGCCCCGTCATTTTGCTGACAGCTCTTTTAGGTGCAAGTGGAACACGACGCGACGTCGACCCGGGCATGGTCCATGGAGTGTCCAGCGAGTTGCCCTTTACTCGCTGTCCGCATGCCCGCGCCTACGGTGGCCGGAGATCATCTGACGACGTCCGACGCCGTGGGCGTGTACCACTGCGGTTGGGGCGGAGGGAGGACGGTGTCCTCTCTCTCTCACGGCCCGCCACCTCCTTCACGAGCATTACTGCTTGGCAGAAGGTGGCGACCGCTTCCCACTCCGTCTCGCTCCGCAGCATGGCCGAAACCAATGCCGGGCGCGAGAGGTCTCCGTCTATCGCCGCCGTGAGGACACGTCGGTGCTCTGCCCAAGCTGGGCAGTCTTGCACCGTATGCTCTACTGTGTACACGAGAACGATTGAGGAAGTTTTTCCACGCTTCATTTTTATGAAGGCGGTTTTTTTTTTTATTGTAAATACTTGTTTTTTGATTCCTGAAAAAATCCTCTTAAATTACGCAATATCTATTAAAATACACTCCTTTCAAGAAAACTTACTTAGTAAATGTCTAGTTTTAACAAACAAAGGTTGTCTGGAAGATATTGCTATTAGCAATAAGACCGCCATTGTAACCATAGAATTAACAATATTTATAATAGTTGTGTAACAATTTTGGTGTACAATAAAGTATATTCTATCTAATTATCTATCAAGTTGTACGTCCATCCGTAATGACGTATCGAGTATTTACGGATACCGTATGTATGAGCCCTAATAGTGACGTAATGAAACCAGCAGGTCAAATCAGTCACCTTGTTTGACCTACTGATCTTTACTAGTGCTTGGAACAGATTAAGCCCTGAGAGTGCGGATTTTGAGTAATGCTATTTTTTTGGTGAAAAGTCATCAAATGAGTCTTCCCGCTCTGAATTAAGCGGAAGGGACTGTCAAACTTAGGAAACGGTAATCTCTTCAGATATTCCCGCGAATTTAGAGTAATCATTGCTGATACACAACTGACCGAGTCTTGGGACAAAATGTACTCATTTACTCGGGTTGGTTTTGTCGTTCATTACAGACTATGTTAACCCTTAACTACCTACCTAGCCCATAATATTGTCATACTACCACCTAACATACGTCTGTTGGACCCCAAAGTTAAAATAAAATATTTAAGAATTGCATTTAGACGAAATGCAGCATGGTTTATTATAGTTCAGTAACTGATATAACTATAATAAACCATAAACCATACTATATATAACTGATTATTAACTCTGATTGTTATTTTTATTTCTGTGAGTAATGATCATTTGATTTTGTATCTAAAGCAGCCTTCGGGCGGCTCCTGCCCAATATCGGGGGCCAAACGCCCCCTGCCGGAGGTTGCAACGCCGGCTGTCGTGCGGTCCATGGCCCTCTACGGGGGGCCCCGGTGTTGGCCCTGAGCATCCGGACGCGCCCCCAGAGCTGGCATTGCCAGAGGCCAGGCTATCCGGTGATCCGAGGATAACCGCACGAAAATCCGGCGGCGAATCGGCCAAACCTCCTTGCCGGATCGATGCCCTGGGATCTGGAGGCGACTGCCTCCTGCGCGTCTACGAGTGGCGCGTGGGAGGGCGCAGCCCGGGGCGTATCCTGTTGCCTCGAGAAGTCGAGGCGCGGCGGGAAGAGCTCCGATGCGATTCTCAGGGCAGTTTGAAGGAAACGACTATCGCAACCGAGGCCGGGCACGCCGCAATCGCGGCTTGAAGGCCCCTCTTTGAGGAAGAGGCTGGATAGGTCCCACGGCGTCCTCAACTACCACCTGACGCAGGTCCTCACCGTATGATGGTAGCTTCGGGAGGTTCCTGTGTCAGATAAAGAAGGAGGAAACGCCAGGGTGTCACCACTGCGAGGATCGCCCGGAGGACACGGTGGAGCATACGGTGCAGGAATGCCCTGCTTGGGCGGAGCACCGCCGTGTCCTCACGCGGGCGATAGGCGGAGACCTCTCACGCCCTGCACTGGTTGCGGCCATGTTGCGGGGCGAGACGGAGTGGGAGGCGGTCGCCTCCTTCTGCGAAGCAGTTCTGCTCGCGAAGGGGGAGGCGGAACGCATGAGAGAGAGAACACCATCCTCTCTCCGCCCCAGACGCAGTGGTAGGCGCCCACGGCGACGGATGTCGCGGGACGATCTCCGGCCACCGTAGGCGCGGGCATGCGGGCGGCGAGTAAAGGGCAACTCGCTGCCCGACCATGGACCATGCCCGGGTCGACGGCGCGTTGTGTTCCACGCGCGCCTCAAAGAGTGTCAGCATAGAGTTCAAACTACTTACCTGTCCGAGTTCGATCATTAGCTAACTTTGACCATCGAAAATTTTATCGACAACGTTTTATCGAATCTTGAAAACACTATTTTGAATACAGATAATGAACAAGAAAGAACAACATCCATATTGTTGATAACGTACCTCTTGTTTATTACGCTTTTATAAACAGTACTGCACTAACTCAAGACAGACACAGCATACGAATAGTGATAAAAATATGGATTTAAAAATACCTCCAATACTTGTTCTATTAATACTAGTAATGACAATAACTACAGGAGTGTGTGCCAGTAAAAAAACAAAAGAAATTTATGTGAATGTTGACGATTATTATACATGTCTTCCTTTGCTGTCGAGACCGCGACATACAACGAGTGTATCAAACCAAACTATAAATCTATTTGGTGAAACCTTAAAAGCCTCTCGCCACTATGTAATACCATACAATATCTTGGCGACATTTTTCACCTTAGTACTAAGAGAAGATCCGGGAAGTGAACTTGGTGCGTATTTGGCAAGACGTGTTCGTGATATATGGAACTTTTATAAAGAGAACGAAGGTTATTTTCCACCGACTAATGAGCCAAGAATACCGTGCGACAGTATCTTAACATTTGAAGGCGGTAGCGCAACGTTTGTTGTAGACCACAGAATGCTTGCCGCCTTTACCTGGTTACCGGGTAATACTTTTTACGGACCACATCCCAGCAGACGTACAAATGACCCAAAAGGTAAATTTGACGAAGACGTAGAAACGAATTATCGGAACTGGACCATTAGTAGACTTACGTACGATATACAATGAAATGGATTCATATATAAACTATCTTAGCCGACGGAATACTACAAATTTCGATAGAATTTTAAATATGGTTGAGTTATGTCGCAAAAATAAATACACCGTACGAATTTAACGAGGCAGATTGGGAAGTAACTGGCAAGGATGAAGCGGGCAACAAATTATTTGGTATAAAAAAACCCGCTGACGGTGCAGATTATCGTAAAAAAAGGTGGGCAATAATTGGTCTTGCTGGTATGTGTGATGACTACATGAAGGCAGCTGATAGGGTGTGCGAGGTATACACGAGCCATTTGGTACCAAAATTCAATACTAATTTCACTCATGTTGATATTAATTACGAAATATTTCCCCTACTTGTTTATTCGATAAATAATAAACATTTCGTGTTTGGACAAAGTAACCTGATGAATTGGACCATAAGAACAGTGGAACAAGATGGAAGAGTGGGAGCGGTAACAGATCAAGGCTCTTGGAGTAGTTATTACGATATTCAATTACTACTCGAAATCAACGGAAAACACTTCCTCTATCGTAACGAACTTAAAATCAATTTATGGCGCATAAATGAGTTAAATGCTGATGGAACTATTGGAATAAGAACTGACAGTGGTATTTTTGAACGCAATTACCAGACGCAGTTTATTATGAACATTGATGGTAACTACTATTTATATGGTCGACGCCGACGGGACGCTCAATCAGCGAAGTCATCCAATGAGTGGTTTTTGCGAATCCTAAACACTAATGGCACTATGGGATCACAAAATATACAATACGCTGATGGGACTATTTTTTACACTCAAGAGACGTCTCCGATATATTTAGGTGATAAGCCAGATGTCATTGTATATACTCTTAACACCAATCCAAGCTTGTACTGTATTCGTGAAACAGATGTAGTTCAATTTCATACTGATAGTGAGACAAATTTTGAGAGATCCAGTATTTGTGCTTCCCGTCATTCCTGCTCAGTTGTGTTTCCAGTTTCGATTGGAGGTAAAACATATATTTTTGGATACAAGCCAGACAGCAGGTCTTACATTATTCGTAATGTATCTAGGGATATTTTAGAACAAAATCACATTAATTATGAGATTACTGATGCTAAACCGTTCAATTTAAATGGTGTTCAATACTTTTATGCAAGACATAAGGGTGACTCACATTGGAGCCTGCATCGTTTTGATTTCAAATATTTAGATAACGATATTGACCTGTGAATAGAATCTATAAGAAGTTATACAAACTAATATTGTGATTTAATTGTGTGTTTTTATCAAATAATAATTTCATATTCATATATTTTATTCATTTTATTCATTTCATAAAACACTTATAGATGTGGTGGCAGTTAAGTGCAATCTCATGTACGTATGTTAATTGCTTATAATTTATACATTTATATTGTGATATCAGTCAACTAATTATAGCAGCGTCAAGGTTTACAAACTGACCTTACTGTTGTGTTTTTATCTGAAAATTATCGATCTCTTAGAAAGGCAAGCATTTTCAAATAAGTCTAGTTCTAACGTCCCAAGATTAACATTAACTAGCAGGTATTTTTATTTAATCTCCATGCCACATAATCTAGAAAACTAAAAAAAGAAAAATGTCTAAATTCAGTAACAAACTCTTATAAGCATTTTTACAAAGTCTCAGAAATGTCAATATTTCTATTCCAGCAAGTTTTTCGCCTTTCCTTATAGAAAGAAAACGCTCCATATAATACAACGACGTGTGGGTCTATTTTCTTAGTCTCCAGAGTAACAATACAAAATTGAGGTTGACGGGATAAAAGTACTATCGTTATGTTAGCGATACGATTTTATTTGAATGTGTGGGCATTACACTGTATTTTGCGATCAAAGTTTACTTTGCAACGGGTACGTTTATAAAAATAGTTTAATTATGTTGAAAAGATCAGTGAAGATAATTTTTGAGGAAAGAAAAATTTGAGATTGCAAGTGGGATTCGAACCCGCGTCTTTTGGATAGGTACTCCAGACGCCTTAACCAACTAGGCCATTGCAATCCACACTTGCAAGCCGAAATTCTCTATTCCTTGTTAACGCTTCATGGTAGCGTGGCGCCATCTCTTGGATTAGTTGACATTACAGCCAAATCAATGTTGTATAATGAGATAGCGTCTACCAAACTAATTAATTATTTTTATACGCATTAACATAACATTAACGTGTTGGGTGGAAGTTAGTTAAACACTAATCCAAGAGATGACGCCACGCTACCATGAAGCGTTAACAAGGAATAGAGAATTTCGGCTTGCAAGTGTGGATTGCAATGGCCTAGTTGGTTAAGGCGTCTGGAGTACCTATCCAGAAGACGCGGGTTCGAATCCCACTTGCAATCTAAATTTTTTCTTTCCTCAAAAATCATCTTTACGATGCGCATCGCATGCGTTAATGCGTATAAAAATAATGAAGATCAGTGAAATAAAGTAATAAGAGGAATTTTGAATCCAATTTTGATCAGAGGGTAAGCGTTGCCATTCAAAGAGGCAACGCTGCCAGTCTCTTGGGCACATTACCAGATGACAGCGTTGAGAATTTTGTTATAGGTTAGTTTAACTTTATTTTATTTAATATTTCTTTTGTCAAACCATTATTTTAAACGTATAAGACACCCTGGGAAGACCTACACTGAGCTCATTAGTGGCGTTGTTCAGAAAGGCCTGCTGTGTTATACTCTCAACCGGACTGGATAAACCGGAAACAAAAATATAACATCTAATAAATCTTGCAGAAATTTGACTATTAAGTATCGAAAAACCTATCCAAAAGAATAAGATACCTTAATTACTAGCTATGGAGAGGGCTATGCTCGGAGTCTCTCTGCGCGATCGACTCAGAAATGAAGAGATTTTTAGACCAAAGTTACCGACATAGACCAACGAATTAGCAAGTTGAAATGGCAGTGGGCAGGTCATATAGCATGCAGAACTGATGGCCGCTGGGGCCGTAAGGTTCTCGAATGGAGACCACGCACCGGCAAGCGCAGCGTAGGACGTCCACCCACTAGGTGGGCTGACGATCCTTACAACCGGTCCTACTGGAAATCTAAAGGGGAGGCCTATGTTCAACAACGTTTTACGGCTGATATTATCATGATGATACCTTAATTCAAAACTCTGTAAAATTGTTTACATCAAAAGCCAACACAAGAGAAATTCATAACACAATCTATACCATATCCTTTTTTAGGTTTCTCGTTTCGATGTGTGCCCTCAATGAAATGTGTTGATATTCATGTCCCGTTTCATACAAATAATATCGTATGTTTTATTTACTCAACTGGATTCAGCTGACGAACCCTTTTCGGGAACGAAGAGAAGATTTCGGAATATTGTTAGTTCATAACAAACCAAGTTTATCGAAAACATTTGGGCGGGAATCTGGAATTATCGTTATAGCTACGCTACATCTTTGAACGAAAATCCGGTATGTGAACATTCTCTGTAATTCAGTTATGAATAGGACGACCTTGCCTCCATTTTGTGTCATCATATGTGTCAGCTTGAATCATTTCGATAGAGCTAGCAAAAACTTGATTAGATTGTACAAAAGAAACTAAATATAAATAAAAAAACTTCAACTAGTTTTTCAAAAAGACCACAGAGCAAAGGTAATATTTCTTGTAGGGTTTACTGCAATTTTCTAGTCTGGTAACTATTTACCTATATTACGGTAACTAAAATAGAAAGGATAATTATAGAACGAATTTCTAATGGGTTTTGGCAGAATAAAGTTGGTAAAATTTTTGACTAACTAGAATGGTCATACAAATTAAATTCTGTTTGAAAATTATAACTCTTTGAATCGAATTTTGTAAGAGGAAAAATTGAGACCGACGATTGTACCAACATCTCATTATGTAATGGCATTGAATAATAATAATATAATAATATTCCACAACTATCACACAACGCCATCTAGTCCCAAGCTAAACAGAGCTTGTGTTATGGGTACTAGACAAATGATAAACATACTTATATATTTCTAAATACATACATATTATAGATAAATTACACCCAGACACAGAACAAATGATCGTGCTCATCACACAAACATTTGTCTTGAGTGGGAATCGAACCCACGACCTCCGGCATAGCAGTCAGGGTCACTAACCACTAAACCAACAGGCCATTGAAGATTGTTAATTAGTTAAACTGCACGTTTTTGTTTACATTATGTGTGTGTGATGCTACACCCATCGTACACCGATACTTAGGAACCACTCAAGTGGAAGTTTCAAAATATCTTAACGACAAAATTGCCAAGTAGTAAGCTACTAGAATGCAACTTCAAGCAAGGAAATTATTATTTCATGAATTATATTTCAGTTTTTTTAAGACGGTTTTGAAAAGAATTTGTATTTTTTTACATACATACATATTACTTTTTCACGTTTGTTTACCAACTTTGACTAGTTTATGATCTACAAAAATATTTTCCTTCAGTATCGCTAGTTAGTGTGTTAAGCGCCTTATGTTTTGACTTGAGCAGTATGTTCATTAGAGACAATCATGTGTCGCTTCTTCATGTTTGCATTGATTGGACAGATCCAATCTAATATATGTGGTTCTTTTTTCAAAATCGTAGAAAAGGTGATTTGACCAAAACAATATCTAGACTTTAAGACAAGAGGGACGTCTATTTTGTTTAGAAAGAGCAGGTGTGGGAAATCGATGTGCAAGGACATCATATGCTGCCAATCCTGCTCAAGTAGCAGCAATTTTCATAATCTAATAAAAGAAAAAGCTCGACACGCAAACAAGAATCAAAAATACTAAAGAGGACATTTATCACATATATTTATTCCCATTACATATATGTATGTATAAAGAAAGTAAAATAACGGAAACAAAAAACTGAAGCTAATGGACCACTATCACTTGATCCCACAGCGAATACCTTTAAATCAATGGGCCGGTACGGATTAAATTAACTTTTCTGAAGGTTTAACTATTTGGGTACAACTAAGATGGATTTACTGGGACATTAACTTGCTAATGAATTTGATTCTTAATATATTTCACCCCGTCTGTTACCTTATCAATTTATTATATCACAGTCATCCAGTTTTTTTATGTTAACAAATGAATGAGTCCTCCCAATCAGGGCAGTATAAGAGGGACGGCCAGAATTCATCATCATCATCATATCAGCCGTAAGACGTCCACTGCTGAACATAGGCCTCCCCTATAGACTCCCAGTAGGACCGGTTGGAAGCGGCCTGTATCCAGCGTGATACTGTGGTCTTCATAAGATCGTCTGCCCACCACTGATCACTGCCAGAATTGTACTGACTTAAATCTACGATGTCCTTCAATAGCCCCCTACGTTCCAGTGCCACTGTTACCTGACAAGACAGACCTGCAACTCAGGTTTTTGCCCTCTGAGGGGCTCCGTCATATTGCTGACAAGTCTTTCAGGCGCGCGTGCAACTCGACGTGCCGTCGACCTGGGCATGGTTGATGACGGATGGCGAGTCGCCCATTACTCGCCGTCCACTTGCCCGCACCTACGGTGGTCGCGGAAACAGTTAATATATAAAATAAATGCGCATGCGCTTTTTGAACCATATTTCTAAGTACAAAACGTAATAATATTAGATAATAAAGGTTTATCTTACACATTATTAAAAAAATAAATAAAACTCAATTTCGGACTCAGTCGGGTCTTAATATAGCTATTTACCAAAATGCCCAACCACAATATAATTATATTGCAGCCACAAGGGAATCAAATAATGACTTTGACATGAGGTGGGCGTACCTTTCACTGTTGTCCTCTAGTAGGTACTCGTATCAGAAAAACCTCTCTACTTCTATATGTTACAGCCAAATCGATTTCAGGACAAACGTTTGGCCTAGGCTAATCTAGTTCTTTCTTCACAGGAGCAAGACAGGTTTAAAAAAAATAACAGCGAAGAGAATGGAGTGGTCTTTCAGACTCTCAGATGGTCTTTCAGAGTCGGGGAGCTAGCAATTCCCGAGCTCGCAAGAACTATGCTACTTAAAACAAAATAAGATTTTTATTTATTTATTAATGTTATTAATTACGATTACTAAATCTAATTAATATATATAGTTAAGCCTAGGCCAAACTAGTTTGTCCTGAAATCGGGTTTGGCCGGTAACATATACATTCTCATATTATATTCTCATATTTATTACTGGACTGGAATCACTGTGTTCTGGCTCCAGAACGATGTTAATTTAAAGCTCGTATTATGCGGGGTGCTAAGACAGGAAACCTCCACGTGCGCCCGTGGACTGGAGTTCCCTCTCGGATACGTCCGGGGGGAAGACCAGTTTTTTGGCCGGTACACCCTGGGATGCGGGCAAAAAAACAAACTCTTCCGTAGGCACTGTGTGCTCCAACGCGTATCCCTCTGATCAACAGAGGGCACAGCGGCGGAGCGGGCTTGCGGATGGTGAGTAATGGGCAGCTCGCCGTTCGACCGAGGACCAAGCGCGGCCCCGGAACGTAAAGGGCATCCGAAGGAACACGGGTGGAGTCAGTAAGAGTCTGACAGTCCCTTCCACCCCACTCAGGGCGTGAGGACTCATTTGATGATTTTATCACCTAAAAAAAAAAGCTCGTATTATGCCATGCTTAAAACAAATTACCATTGCGTGGCGGCACATTCCTGCAACGATTTAAACTCATCATTTTATTTTCTTCAACAAAAACTTCTTTATTCTCAGAATGTGGCGAGTCAACAACACCAAACAGTAAAAACTGCATTTTATTAGAAGCATTCACATTCCTATTTATTTGTGTTCAAAACATTTTGGGAACAATTTGTGTCTCGGCTGGGAAGCCACAACAAAAGAGTCGTGTCACGAAACGCACATAACGCCTCCTCAGTTAGTTTATTTAGACCACTTTCATTCGGCTCTTGTCATCAACTTTAGTGTTTTATGAATCCTCCTTTTAGTTCTGGTTAGACCACAATTTTCATTATTAACCTCACTCACGACGACTGTGGTTTATTAGTGAAAATTGTGCTGAAAATGTTGATGTCAATCTGGATGTATAAGATAATGAGCTTTGATTCGTGAAGGTATTATGGCACACAGATTCGTAGTGTCGTTGTTTCGTATCGTATGCAACAGGTTTGAGACAAAAGAGCTGAACAGACTCGGAGGTCACTATTTTTTCGTCTCAACAATACCAACCCCTTTGTTTAGACAGTAAAATCATCCAAAAAGACCTCTGGCCCTGGGTGGAGTGGAAGAGACTATCATTCTTACAGACTCGAACTGACTGAAACTCCATCTAGGTCCTTCACTTGCCATTTACGTTCCAGGATCACGGTTACTCATTTAAACAGTTCCGCGGACCATCTCAACATACTCTTTTTTTTAAGTGTTAAAATCGTCAAATGGGTCCTTTCACCCAAGACAAGAGGGACTATCAAACTTGTACTGAAAAAAATCCACGGTGACTTTCAATATGCCTTTACGTTACGGTGCGACAGTTACCTGATAAGATTGTCCCGCGAGCCCGGAAACAGACGTGCAACTCTGGGTCTCATCTCAGCATACTCTAAGTTAGCCCTTTCTACAATAAAATCATACGTATTCTACCTAATCATAAGGCATCTATCGAGTTACCATTTTATCATAATATCCCACAATCCCCAAACTAATTTGATTGTCTTTGTTTGAGGGGTACGAACTTTCCGGATATTATACTCTCCATCATTCAATATTAATAAGCGTCTATAGTTCAAAGGCGTGCAACGGACCCTTGATGGAAAAGTCAAACTGGGTTGAGTTACTTTGGTTACAAGTAGAGATGTGCCCACTAGTCGGCCACATTTGGACTCACCGACTGGTTGTGGAACAATAATATAAAATTTTAAATTAATGCGTTAAATTAATGCGTTAAATAATTTTAAAAATAATTAATTAGTGTAGACGCTGTTTCATTTTGCAACATTGATTTGGCTGTAATGTCAACGTGTTGTGGTGGAAGTTAGTTAAACACTAATCCAAGAGATGGCGCCACGCTACCACAAAGCGTTTCAAACGAGGAATAGAGAATTTCGGCTTGCAAGTGTGGATTGCAATGGCCTAGTTAGTTAAGGCGTCAGTACTTATCCAGAAGACGCGGGTTGAAATCCCACTTGCAATCGGACATTATTCTTTCCTTAAAAATCATCTTTTATTTAATTATGAACTTTAATATTTTAAATATTTGTATTCGAAAATCCAGACTAAAATCTACCTCTATGCCTAATTTCAGTAAAATCTGTTCAGCCATCCAAATACTCAAACTGTCGTATTTATAAAGGGTGCTATTTAAAGCGGCTTCTTTTTAATACCATCATTGTCTATTAAAACTACATTTTCTCTAAATTACTAAGCCAGCCAGGAATAAAATTAATTGATTGATCAGAAAATAGGACAAACCAAGGCGTAGGCGACGAAGCCCCGCTGTAGGTCTTCTATTTCTGTCTGCATTGTTAAAAGCTTTATAGAAACCTGACCAAACCGAATCTCGAGGTGTCCCCAAAGCTAAAAATTGTTCATCATCATCAGCCTATAATGTTCCCACTGCTGGGACACAGGCCTCCGCTCTGAGAGAGGGAGTGGGCCATAGTCTACCACGCGGGCCTAGTGCGGTTTGGTAGATGACACATGTCTTCGAATTTTTGGTTCTAGGACATGCCGGTTTCCTCTCGATGTTTTCCTTCACCGTTTTGAGAGCAGTGGGTGATGAAGTAAATTACACAAAGTAATGTGCCTGGCGGGGTTCGAACCCACGACCTACAACTCGTAAGTCGGGACCGATACCACTGGGCCACCACTGCTGCAAAAATTGTTGCCGATTTTATAATATAAGTGTCTGAGTTAATAAAATTGTGGCCAGTTAATAATTTCTCATATATAAAAATAAATAAGGATAAGAATATTTATGTATCGACTCCTTCCTTTGATGCTGATTATTCAAGAGAAAGAATGTATATTAGGCGTCTTAGCTGTACATGAAATTGATATCACTGACAACTAATATCGACGATAATGATGCAACGTACTCACGATACAGAAGTTCCTAGTGTGCGCCTTTTTGCAACCGACCAGACAGCCAGTCGGCCAAAGTCACAATCAGCCCATCACTAGTCACAAGCAAACTTGGAAGGGTTATTTACAGGATTGAAAAGTTGTTAATGCGGTTTGGTAACAATATTTCTGTGTTTGTTTTATCGACATAAGGAAGATTCAGGAAGTAATATTTTTCTATTCATAATTTTATGTTTACAATTCTAACATTCACATTACGTGATCCATGGGCTGGCTTCTTGATATACAAAGTGTGGACGCCGCCAGTCTCTTGGTAACATTATCAGTCGGCGGCGTTGCGAGCAATTTTTCAGCACAATTAATTACATTTATTCTAGTTCAATTATTTCAGTTTATTTTATTTTAAAACAATAATTTCTATTTTTTAATAGCTTTAAATCTATTACTTTAATTTTTATTTTGACAGATATTATTAAAATATAATTTTCATCAAAATATTGGATCGATAATTTTATAACTGCTAAGAACCCGATGTTTGAAACGAATCTTGGAAGCGAAACAAATTCTGATCGACCAAGATTACTGGCCAGCCAACTCTGTTTCGCTTCACTGGCTCCAAATAGACCGAAAATTGTTCTAATACTGATACTGATATCGCAGAATAAAAAAAAAACAGAAGGTCAACTTCTTAAAATGTGGCTTTACGACATTTATGTAGGTGCTCATCGACATCAATTATCTCGATGTTTATGTGACTAATTGTTGTTCATAGGACAGCAAGCGTGTTTTTTTTTGAGAAAAAACTCTTGGAGTCATGGAAAAAATGGGTTTTTAAAAATGACTGGCTATATAAATAAATTCATTTAAAAAAGTACAAGTTTGACAGTCTCTCCCGCCCCAGGCTGGGCAGAAGGTGTCATTTGATGATTTTACCACGATAAAAAAAAAACTATAGACTCTGCATCTGTACCTAACACTTCCAAAATAACGAACGTGATATTACATTATTGCTAAAAGCCCGGGAATTTACTAGTTGTATTAACCTAGCCTTCTGTGTTAAATACTAATACTGATATTCCCAAGATACCAGGTAAAACTTATCGGATTATGAAAATTCAACTTGATTGTTGTTCACCGAAGTGGGATGTGATTTCACACTGACCGACTTCCAACTGCCAAAGATTCCAGAACTTTCCAGTTTGAATGACCAACATTTTGGTAAGGATGTCGTTTCAATGTCGCAGCGGGCGGTCAAACTTATGGGATTGGGGACCGCTTCTCTCACCGTTGTCAGGATAAGGTAGAGAGTGACAGAATACATAATGTGTTGTGTTATCTCTCAGGGGTGCTTTACAATATGTATACCTATTTGTTTTTGTTTATCATAAGATGTTACAGAACTTGTCGACAAACTTATTGTTGTAAAACTGAATGTCTGCAACCTGGAACGCAAAGGATGATTTTAAAACAGAGTGGGTTCGTTTCTGATTCACCTTGAGTGGGATAAAATCATAATTGATGATTTCGCAACCCAAAAAAGGGATCAATGTATTTGCCTTAATGAACAACACTCGGAGATACTGTGGCTTATCATTAGTGAAATATTTTTTTTAAATGGAATCGAAATTTTCACAAAAAAAAATACTGGTTACGCTTCGTAACTTATAGTTTTCCTTATATTTTTTTTTTTTTTCAAAATCACCTAATGGCGATTGAAAGGCATGGGTTTACTGTTCCAATTTATTGATCTGTGCCATATATCGTTGATTCGGTGATTTCCTTGTGCTGGTCAAGCGCGCGCGCGATGCCGCGCCGCGCCGTATAGGCAGTCTCGCTCTAACCTTGGGATCGTATGGATGCGCATGCTATGTGTGACACTAAGTAGTCCCATCGCGCCCTAAAACTCCTGAACTGAACCTATATAAACTGTTATCGGCCTACCCCAGACCTATGATAGTGTGTTGTGTACTGCTGGCCAGCATAGTGTATCCAGAAAAGACCTGTGAGCTGATCATCCCGAAAGCGGACACGTGGCCGTCGCCTGCGCGCCCTTGGGATCGCTGGTCAAGGTATGTGGTGCAATTAATGAATTGGACGATCTCCTGTGCCTTTCTTCCCGATTGCGTAGTTTATTTGCCTTCAACTTTTCATGACAGAATCAGCAATTATAGCCTAGATTGCTCTAATAATCTAGGCTCAATCCGCGTGTGATTTTAGCAGAAAATTTACAACTTCTGCAGGTTATACGCATCATTTTGGTCCTTCGAGCCGGATAGATTAAATTTGGGCCTTTTTACGGCCTATTGTTAAGTCCTAAAAGTCTGATTTTGAGCAAAAAACTTAGGAATTTTCAATGTTAATTGCATATCGTCACACAACTCTCATCTCTAATGCTTCAGTAATAAGGGTCAAACTGCCTTGCGTTTGCAATAGGTCAACCGTTTAAATCTTTAAGTTCACTATTTAAAGCTCCGAAGAATACATTTAATTTCATATCGCTAAATACGTTTATTTTATAAATCTGTTAGTTTTCGAAGTAATTACATATTTTTTTGATCGGTTGTAAAAATTGTGGGTAGTGGGTATAAATCGTCGTACGTTGACTGTGGAATGTTCTAGTTCTGAACTTGGTCCGCGTACCCACGATTAAATTTAGTTACGCATTAGAAACTTCTACATACTTATTATGTTGGTACTAATCGAAATTTCTAAACGAATAACATTGATTGTTATGGTATGATACACATGTACCTATAGGTTCGTTAGGTTTACGCCTGTTATATTCGTATTGCACGAGCAGGTATGCTTATATGTATAGCGAGACTCAACCGCATATGATTAATTATTGCAATTAACCATATTATAATCGCGTCGCTTGTTGTTTTGTTTTGTAAGGTAACTTGATTTCTTGACAGAAACCTTCAGGTAAAATAACAGATGTGTATAAACTTTACGCGTTAATTCTCCTCAATGGAAACAGCCGTATAATTATACATATCACACCCGCACCTCACATTTGTAAACGTAATAATTATGCATATATAACTTATTTCAAATAGTCATCTACGCGTCTACTCGTGAGGAAACTTACTGTTTCTTACGAAATTATTTCGTTAAGAATACACTCGCATCGCTTACGAAAATAAGTTTTTATTTTTTTTCTAAGTTCAACACTTAACTTATTGTTAGTTAAGAAGCTGTAGGAACCTTCATATTACTTGTATTGAGTAAGTTAATCTCATTCAAGTAGAAGTTAGTGCAGACAAGTTTATCGCAGCGTATCCGACATAAATGCTATTATCGGGTTGTAGATAAATCTGAGTTAATCATATATATAGTATAGATGGGTACGTTCATAAGATATTTGGCGTGCTTACTATTTTAATTTATATTAGGTTTTGTTACGTGCACTCGGTTAAAGCGTTGGTAGTTTATATTGGTTTACCTTTCAATTTAATATTGTTAGGGTTTCGCGTGTACGGAAAGTTCGTTCCGTACTATTATCTTAACTTATAATAATATCTTTAATTGAGTAATCGGTTTCATTTGCCCCTAACCTCACTCACTGGGGTTCCGTAGAAGATAAAAGTTGGTTTAATATTATTATTTAGTGTCATATTTAACTTCTGTTCACAATGAGTGACAAGGTTAAACTTAGATTATTGGAAAGTAAACGTGACGCATATTTTGCGCGGGCTCAAAGGATTTTGGATTCAACTAAATCTTTAACTACCGAAAGATTACGCAAGGCTTTCATTGCTCAGGCAAAACAAATTGATGGATTGCGTAGTGAATTCAATGGACTAATGGACGAGATTAATATGCTCAATTTGACATTGGATCCAACCTGTGAAGTAAGCTATGGCGCATTGCATTCATTTGATGATTTGGTCGGCGAAATAAAGTTTAGTTTATCTTCATTAACTGAGGCAAATGATTTCCAAAAACCTGGCCCGTCAGCGAGCCCTACTGCTCACCATATACAGGTTCCTAAAATCGAGCTGCCTACCTTTGACGGTGATATTCAGAGCTTTCCGTTCTTTTATGAGACGTTCAAACGTATTATACATACCAACACAGATTTATCAGATTCGGATCGCATTCATTATCTGTTAAGTTGTTTGAAAGGAAAGGCTAAGAATGTGGCCGAAGGTATTGTACCTTCTGGCAATAATTACCTTGTTGTTTGGGAGGCGCTTATCGCCAAGTACCTGGATACTCGCGCGCTCGCTACTAATTATCTAAATCAGCTGTTCTCATTGAAATCGTTCGGATCGACACCCGCTAATATTGAAAAGGGTTTCGATAAATTAACTTCTACGGTTGCGGGACTGAAACAATTGAAAATAAATAACTTAGCTGATTTTATATTTATTCATTGGGGTCTTAAGTTAATAGACTCTGATATCGCAAAACATTTTGAAATGTCGCTTCGTAATCAACAGGAGTTAGATTATGATTATTTCGTAAAGTTTGTTCGTGAACAAGTAAAAATCTTGTATCGCACCTCTCCTGCGGCTAGTAAGTCCGCCCCCGCAGGTAGTCTCCGCGCCTCATCTAAAGAATCGCAGGTGTTTGTGGCTACTGAATCAAAATGTTCGCTTTGTCATTCCACGCATAAAAACTTGTTTATGTGCAAAGCGTTTCAAAAGTTGAGCGTTGATAATAGATTTAAGTTTATAAAAGACAATAACAGATGTGGTAATTGCCTAAGTAGCCAACATACTGTCTCTAAGTGTTTATCTAAGTCAACATGTAGGAAATGCAACGGGAAGCATCATTCCTTATTGCATTTCGAGAAATCGACGCAAGCCCCTGCGCCGACGCCCGCTAGCGCCCCCGCCTCCACTTCTGCAACCGATCCAGCTGCTTCCGATCGTGTGGCGTTGTGTACGCATTCTTCTGCTCAAGTCCAGGCCACACGTAGTACGGAGGTGTTGGCTACTGCCAAGGTGTTGGTGGCGGGTAGGAAGGGTAAGGCCGTGGTGGTTAGATGTCTCTTGGACCCTGGGTCACAAAAGAATTATATAACATCGCGTTGCTGCCGTATGCTTGGTCTGACTATACACACTGACTCGATAACTACCGTTCGTGGTATTGGTGGCACGTCGCAGCCCGTTCGCGGCTCGGTGAATCTTACGTTTAGCTCGCGGTTTTGCTCGCAGCCTAAGTATGAAATAGACGCTTTAGTTTTGGACCAAATAACCGGACGGCTTCCACTGGGTCCTATAGATACGTCCGTATTAAATCATATTGATTCGAAACTACTCGCGGATGACAGCTGGGGTGTGCCAGGTAATATTGATATGTTACTTGGGGTCAAGCAGTTCGCTAAGTTATTGCGACCTGGTCACGTGACCAGCGTACCCGGTTGTCCCGACGCATTGGAGACTGTGCTCGGCTACATACTTCTAGGAGAAGCACCTATCATCGAACCTCCAACTGACACTCTGTCTTTCTTTGCGAGTTCTGTTGACAACTTCGATCTTCGTAAGTTTTGGGAGATTGAAGATGTTACTGCTTCATCCATTGGGAGTATGGATGATAAACGATGTGAAGAGTTTTATTGTAACACAATTACTCGCGCTTCAAATGGCAAGTATGTTGCAGCTTTACCACTGAAAACAGACGCGTCAGCATTGGGAAATTCTTTTAATATGGCTCGCAAGAGATTCTATAGTCTTGAACGTAAACTTAAATCCCTTCCTAACGTCAAGCTTCTTTATGATGACGTCATACGGGATTATTTAAAAAACAATTATATTTCTTTGGTGCAGAATATCGCACCTGAATGTATGTTGCCCAAACGAAATTGTAAGGAGCGAGAAATGGAATACTATATTCCTCACCATGCTGTCATTCGAGAGGATAAGGTGACCACCAAATTGCGTGTGGTCCTAGACGCCAGTGCATGTACAGATAACGGTACCTCGCTCAATGATATCCTGTACGCAGGTCCAGTCCTCCAGGCTGACCTTTTCAACATTTTATTAAATTTTAGGCTTTTTAGTGTCGCTATTTCCGCAGATGTCAAATCTATGTACCTACGTATAGGTATACGCTCACAAGATCGTTCACTACAACGTATCTTATATCGGTTTAACGAGGA
Source organism: Agrotis ipsilon (assembly GCA_028554685.1). Lineage (NCBI taxonomy): Eukaryota > Metazoa > Arthropoda > Insecta > Lepidoptera > Noctuidae > Agrotis > Agrotis ipsilon. The sequence goes on along the minus strand of CM052961.1, from coordinate 2,254,297 downwards.
AGAAGAACTTCAAATTTATCAGTTTTCAGTGCTTCCCTTTGGTTTAAAGTGTAGTCCTTTTATAGCTATTCGCACTATCCAACAGTTATGTCAGGATGAAGGAGCTCGGTTGCCTCTCGCCAGGGACATTTTGCAGCGAGATATTTATATGGATGACATAGTTAGTTCTATACCTAGCAGTGCGCTAGCTATAGACTCGGCTCGTGAACTAATAAAAATATTCTCTCTCGGTGATTTTCAATTAACGAAGTGGTCTAGCAACAATGTCGATGTTCTTCGAACTATTCCAGAGTCATTACGACTTTCACAGAGCGTGGACCTCAGTAAAGATCCGACCCAGAAAATACTGGGACTTCGTTGGTTCCCTGACGAGGATTGTTTCGTATTCCAGGTTAATCCTGATGTTCGCACTTGCACTAAACGGAATATTCTTTCTTCCATCGCACGTCTTTTCGACGTTTTGGGCCTCGTTGCACCGATAATTTTATACGCCAAGCTTCTCATCAAAGAGCTTTGGCTTGTCAAACTTGGATGGGATGACGTCCCACCCCCTCGCATTGTTCGTCTGTGGGAACAGTTTCAATCTGAACTGCCAATCATCTCTGAATTGAGATTTTTGCGACATGTTGGCGTCGTAGAACGCTGTAGACTCTCACTCGTCGGTTTTGCCGACGCTAGTGAGAAGGCTTACGGTGGTTCGGTTTATGCCCACGTTGTCAGACCTGACGGTAGTATCGTGGTCTCGCTGGTGTGTGCGAAATCTAAAGTCGCACCACTGAAAGTCGTTTCGCTAGCTCGTCTCGAGTTATGCGCCGCACTCCTCTTATCAAGTGTGATAAAGCGAGTATATAACCTTTTCGCAGCTCGACACGCCATTGAGGTAGTCGTAGCTTTTTCGGATTCAACTGTAACGTTGAGTTGGATTCATTCCGCACCGCATCGATGGCACACCTTCGTAGCCAATCGTATTGCTAAGATTCATGAGAATCTTTCGGCAGATCACTTCTTCCATGTGAAAGGATCTGAAAATCCCAGTGACTGCCTCTCTCGCGGTTTAACGGCTGCCCAATTAGTGCATCATCCGTTGTGGCTAAATGGGCCGTCGTGGCTTAAACTTCCCCGCTCTGAATGGCCGATAAAACCATTCGTTTCAGGCGAGTCGCAAGAGCTTCCAGAAATGAAGCCCGTGGCTTTACCTGTTCTCTCGCACGAATGCTCTGACAGAAGTCCTCCTTCTGACAACATTTTGTACGTTTGCTCTACCAGGTTCTCGTCCTGGTTTAAATATTTAAAAACTATCTGCTTAGTTTATAAGTTTATCAAACGGCTCCCTAGCGGGCCCGTTACCGCGTCTGATTTAGAGTTCGCTGAAGCTATTGTGTGGCGATCTGTGCAGAGGATTCACTTTGAATCTGATCTCGATCGTTTAGCCCGCAATGAGTTGTGCTCTAAGCCAGTACAACGGCTTAGTCCCTTCCTTCACGAAGGACTTATCCACGTTGGAGGTCGCTTAGCAAACTCTGAGCTAGAGTTTGACTCTCGTCATCAGATCCTCCTTCCGCGTCAAGATCACATAGTGGAACTTTTAGTTTCCCACTATCATGTGACAAATTTCCACACAGGTCCAACCTTGCTCGTATCGCTCTTACGACAAAAGTATTGGATCCTGTCCGCGCGACGTATTGCACGTCACATCACCTTTAAATGTAACATTTGCTTTCGAGCAAAGCCACGACCTACCTTTCCTATAATGTCGGATTTACCACGTTGTCGCGTTGAGTCGGCTCCTAAGGCTTTCTCTCATACAGGTTGCGACTACGCGGGACCCTTCTTGGTCACGCCGGTGCGTGCTAGAGGCCAAAGGGCCAGGAAAGCGTACATCTGCCTTTTCACATGCTTGACAACTCGCGCTCTGCATCTTGAGATTGCCTCAGATCTTAGCACTGCGAGCTTTCTGTCTGCATTGAAACGCTTCCTGGCGCGTAGAGGTCCGGTTCAGTGTTTGTACACGGATAATGCTACCAATTTTATTGGAGCCAAATCCTATCTCCGAGATCTCTACCATTTCTTGGCTGAAGAGTATCGCCCCTTGTGGGAAAGAGAACTTGCAGAGCATCGAATCACACTCAAACACATCCCCTGTAGAGCTCCACATTTTGGTGGTTGTTGGGAAAGTGAAGTGAAGAGTGTCAAGACGCATCTCTGCAAAGTCATCGGTCAGCAAATTCTTAGCTTTGACGAGTTTAACACTTTGCTAACTCAAGTAGAAGCTTTACTAAACTCGAGGCCTCTGTATGCGATCAGCTCAGATCCGTCAGAGCCCACTCCATTATCACCAGCGCACTTCTTGCATACGAAACCTCTTTTATTTCTTCCCGCTCGCGAAGTCAATGAAACCCGGTTACATCTTATTTCGCGATATGAATTGACTGATCGGATGGTTCAATCTTTTTGGAAGCGGTGGCGCCAAGAGTACTTGCACACCCTACAATCCAAACAAAAATGGAACACTCCTGCCAATCCAATACGGGTTGGTATGGTTGTCGTCTCCATGCAGGACAATGTGATGCCTCTGCATTGGCCGTTAGGAGTAATTCACGAGATATTTCCCGATAAAAACGGAGTTTGTAGAGTCGCATCTGTTAAGACTCAAAGCGGGATCCTTCGGAGTCGCCCGGTAATAAAGTTGTGCCCTTTGCCAACGCAATAAGTTTAGGTACCTTAATATTAAGTCTTACCGTGCACCAATGTGCAGTATTAGATTTAGTTACCGCGTAGCATAGTTAGTTAAGTATTCTTATTTGTTATCTAGAGTCGCAACCGTTCTTATAGCCTTTGTGGAGTTGTGATGATATGCAATTTTATTTATTTCTCCTTGGTGTTTCGAAAGTGGGAACTTTCAAGCCGGGGAAAATGGTTACGCTTCGTAACTTATAGTTTTCCTTATATTTTTTTTTTTTTTCAAAATCACCTAATGGCGATTGAAAGGCATGGGTTTACTGTTCCAATTTATTGATCTGTGCCATATATCGTTGATTCGGTGATTTCCTTGTGCTGGTCAAGCGCGCGCGCGATGCCGCGCCGCGCCGTATAGGCAGTCTCGCTCTAACCTTGGGATCGTATGGATGCGCATGCTATGTGTGACACTAAGTAGTCCCATCGCGCCCTAAAACTCCTGAACTGAACCTATATAAACTGTTATCGGCCTACCCCAGACCTATGATAGTGTGTTGTGTACTGCTGGCCAGCATAGTGTATCCAGAAAAGACCTGTGAGCTGATCATCCCGAAAGCGGACACGTGGCCGTCGCCTGCGCGCCCTTGGGATCGCTGGTCAAGGTATGTGGTGCAATTAATGAATTGGACGATCTCCTGTGCCTTTCTTCCCGATTGCGTAGTTTATTTGCCTTCAACTTTTCATGACAGAATCAGCAATTATAGCCTAGATTGCTCTAATAATCTAGGCTCAATCCGCGTGTGATTTTAGCAGAAAATTTACAACTTCTGCAGGTTATACGCACCAAATACTTTAGAACATTAAAAACATGATTGAAGGTTTTCAAGTCATTACGGCATTACGGTGTAAAAGGAAAAAAAAGAATCTTTTCAAATGTATCCTTGTAAATCTTACCACTACATAACAATCCTTCGTTTACGCAAACGAAGTACTACGGGCTACGCCGTAGCTCCGTAGTAAAACGCGTAGCAGATTAGATGTCACAATCGTAACCCTGCCTTTTGATCTTTTTGAAGTCAGGTAAAGTGTTTAATGGCACATCAAACCGAATTCAATGTTAGAAAAGATTTAGAATAGTTTAAAAAAATCAAATTATTTTGATTTATTGCACGACTTATGTTTAATCGTCGAAACAAAAAGGTGACCAAATGACATTTGGACTTGCACTCAATTCAGAGAAGTTGTTTTACAATTTTTTTGGTTTCTTTTTAGAATTCACGCGTTATTGCGAAATCGAACTACACATAAATACGTGAAGTCGGTTAAAACGAAAGAAATATTTCAATGACTGAATAAAAGCAAAACATAATTTATTACTTATTTTATCAAAAAGTAATCAATAATTTAAATTCGTTCTGTGATATATCTAAACCGATAACTTAGTAGGTAATAAAAAGTTAAGTTATGTAGGTTCAACATGGTCGCGGGACTAACGAATTACCATGACCCCGGAACGTAAAGGGCTATTAAAGGACACCGTGGATTTTATTCAGTACGAGTATGACAGTCCCTCAAGCTCTGCCCTGAGTGGGAGGACTCGTATTAAAATTTTACGGTTTTTAAGGTTCAATATAAGTAAAAATAACGTATAATCTTCCTAAGTTCAGTTTAACACGTACTATTAGAATATTAGTTTAAGTTTTGGTAGTAAACATAGAACAAGCAAGCTTAACTAATTAGGAAGCTAGTTATTATGAGTAGCTTATGAAAACATACAGATTAACTTGTTTCAGACATAATACACCTATGTGTATTATGTCTGAAACAAGCCTTAATCTGTAACCTAACCTACTTAGCCACGTGTCGCTTCTGCCGCTACGCTATTTATAGAAATAGCGTAGCGGCAGAAGCGACACGTGGCTAAGTAGGTATTGTAAGGTTTCTTATTAAAAATTTAATTTAATAAACCTTAAAACCGGCTCAATGGAAATAAATATGAATCTTACCGAATTTTTAAAAGTTTATTATTATTTTTTATAATGAAAAGAACCAACTATTCTTTATTTCATTTCTTTAAACGCGGGAAGCATTTCACCTCATGAAATTTTTCAAGAGTATCGTTGGTACATTTACTTTGTCAATTGATTCGGTGTCACGTAAAGCAAAGATTCTATAAAATATACGTTCTTAAAAAAATTGCTGGATTTTATTAAAAGAAATAAAACGCCACTGGGCCCGAGTGGTGTATCAGGGCCCATTCCCTCTTAAGGAGGATGATGATATAAGAAAAGGGTTTGCAATAGCCGCAAATTTTTAAAATATCTATATTTTTTATTTAAAGTTTTTGTTCTTACATGTACAAAGGGAGACTCTTGTGCGTCTCCCGCGGCGGCGGGTGAGAGGTGAAGGATGATCTCTCCTTCATGTGTGTGTGGTGGCCCAGTGGTATCGGTCCCGACTTACGAATTGTAGGTCGTGGGTTCGAACCCCGCCAGGCGCATTACTTTGTGTAATTTATTTCATCACCACTGCTTTCAAAACGGTGAAGGAAAACATCGTGAGGAAACCGGCATGTCATAGAATCAAAAATTCGAAGACATGTGACATCTACCAACCCGCACTGGGCCCACGTGGTGGATTATGGCCCACTCCCTCTCTCGGAGAAGAGGCCTGTGTCATAGCAGTGGGAACATTATAGGCTGATGATGATGATGATATTTACACAACAATACAGATCAACTTTGTCTCTAAGAAGGTAACATATCTAATACATCTGCGGCGTATGGATTTACCATCAATCGTGTCGTTTACAACCCGAACAATTTCGAAAAAAAATCCCATGAAAATTATTTTAACCATAATTGCCAATAAATTTTGTCAGATTGCATCGCACGCTTCACCTTTAATTTACAGTGTATTTTCAGAGTGCTCATACTTCCGCAATGAAATTTTGTTACAACCGAAAATTTGAATTTATATTGTTATAGCATCACTTGTTAAATTACCTTGCATATAACAAGAGGTGTAGAAATTACGTTAAATTGTAAAACAGAATTGGGACATCAGAGTAGTGGTTTTGCAGATAATAGGGTCCTATTTTTGTTTGTTTTACAAATACTGCAGTGTCCTTCATGAAAAATTTCATAAATTTAATTATTGCCATTACTATAGCTCTGAACTACAGTATAGCCAGATAATATGTATACACGGTAATAATATTTATGTATTAAAACCCATGGTTTAATCGTTGCTCGCTACAATGTTTCAAAGCAGCTTGTAACGTCATCCATTAGTTAAGAAGCTACTATAATTTCTTGTAAATATTATACGTATTAAAGTATGCGTCGCGAATTTCAAATATTTTCTATGGAAAGTAAAAATCAAACCGCAAGTGGGATTTAAACCTGCAACGTTTTCTGTAGAACGCTATAGGCACGAAGCTCGATGGCCCGGTTAGAAAGAGCGTCGGAGTTACTGAATACGTGGGTCGCAGGTTCAAAATCCTGCTCACAGTTCCATATTTCTTTCCATAGAAAATATTTAATGTTACTAAAACAACCGAAGAACGGCAGACTACCTCGTGAGTTATTCTAGTGGGACGTCGCAAATCTGGTTAACATTTTTGTGTCCATTTCAGCATTTATGTCAGACGGGGTAATACTGTCTAACGCTGGTCTTCCAAACTTATTACTTAGTCAGATAGCCATTAACTACAACACTTACTTCAACAACCGATTGTCAGACTGCTGTGTAGAACATTATCATTAGCTTAAATTAAAAACCTAAGAAAAAATAATTCCTATCCATAACACAATAATATCACCCAAACAAAAATAATGAAAATGTAACATTTCAGAACATTGCTCGCAACAAAACGAGGTATCTAACTCCAAATTCTTTGGTTAAAATACCACCGTGTTTGTATTTTTTTCCTCGAGTTAAGCCTTTACAAGCGGGACGGGCCTGCCATATTGTAAAGAGACAGTAATATTTCAATAAATTCAGTGAAGAACACGGTTTCTTTTATGTCACAAATAATCTTTGTTTTGTGTTCCTTTTCTATTATTTTTTCATTTCCGTGAAAAAAATTATGAGCCGTTTTGTGAACTCACAGTCTATATAAAGTACATTGTGTACTTTGTACGTTTATCATGGACGAATTTGGTTCAAAAGATCTTCTTCTTGAGAAAATCTGGCTAAAGATCCCTGCGGAAAGAGCTCCTCGAGACGCGACTAGTGTAACATTATGGGCCGTTGTTACGCTCCTGGACGTCGAGCTACCCATTACTACCCTTCCGCAAGTCCGCATCGGTGGAGCCTGGAAATTGCCCCGTGACGTCCAATGCTTTGGGTGTCTGCTGTAGCAGCTGAGGCGTTCCCCCACCGGGAACACCCAAATACTCCGAAATATTTTATTCCGAATTTTGATATTCCGATTTTCAAGACTCCGAATATCCGGGTCTATTCTTCGTATTATCGTAGTGTACCCTCCCCCACCATGTGAACTAGCAATACTGTTGCGCAGAAGGAGGGGTTTGCTTCCCAAGCTCTTTACTCTATTATACGGCCCCAACAATGGCCTAAAGTGACAGGTTATCGCCGGATATTGCTTAGTACCCGACAGTGCTCCGCCTTTGAAACAGGGCAGACCTATGCCATGGTCTCGATCGCATCTTCTGGAGCACATAGTGTACCGTGATAGCTCAGTCTCGTTTAATACCTAGAAAATAAAGAGTGTTTTCACTTAAAAAACATCTATGTTTTAAATATAACCGCAGTCTATAGTAAAATCCGATAAAGGATCGTGTTCTTAGAACATAAATACATAACGACTGAAACATCGTATTTTACTATCAGTAATGGAATTGGATGGAACCTAGCTAAAGATAAGACTACCGCTACATTAATTTGCTTAGAAGCTTAGAGATTCATTCTAGATGTGAATTGAAACAGCTGCTACTAACAGGTTTACAGGCAAATTAAATAAATATCCGAAAATGAATCGTATTTACTTTATTTTTAAATATAAATTAAACTTCATTCTATTCAATGGCAACCTTCCTTGAGCCAATGAACGGAATTTCAATGAAAAAAATCCGTTGGACGTTTTATTTTTTTCTTTTTAAAATCCCTTTGTTGTGACTTGTTATTACGTGCGGCCTGTTTGAAGAAAACATGGCGTCGAAAATAAAGTTCATCACTTGTAAAATGGAACAGACTTTGGAAAGTTGCACAGTAATCTTTGCCGGATTATTAAAAAAAAAAAACTTTAACCTTCCTTGCTGTCAACATCAGAAAAAAATTTTTTTCGTTATAAAAGTTACAAAATCTATTTCTAGCTTTTATAAATGTCTAGCAATGCCAACAAATACAAATGAAAACTCCCTGACGCATAGTTTCTGAATATCAAGGGGCGGTTTTGCTTTTCAGTTAAAATCTCGCTCTAAACGCAGCCACACGGCCTTTGCTCTGCAGCAGTAGCGCAGATTAAACGCTCTATTGACAATTCCACGTATTGAACAAAATGCAGCATAGCATACTCTATGGCTTTATGCGGTTTGTTACGGCATTTGTGAGGTTTTCCAAAATAACTTCTAACTACTATCAAATAACTGTGATGGGATGTTTGTAGCTTTTTCATAGAAAAACTAAAAGAAATTCTGTGCAGAGATAGCCTCCAATAACATATAGGATTTTATTTTCCCAGTATTAAAACTCCGATGAAATTTTTTCACATACAGGCGTAGTAATGGGTTTACTAATAGCGTAGTAGTGGTTAGAGATCTGGATATCTGACTATGTGTATTTCCATGTTTGTAAACATAACTATCAATGATACATTCGAAATATCTTAGTGAGTGTGTGTCTAATGATTAAAAAAAAAAATGCATGAAATAGGGCAGAAGTCAATAAGTCAATGGAAACCCTGGAAGCCCCAATGCCATCATCACCATCATCATCCTCATACCATCCGTAAGACGTCCACTGCTGAACATAGGCCGCCATTGATTTGCAATAGGACCGGTTGGAAGCGGCTTGAATCCGCGATCCTGTGATTTATTACTCTAAAACAAACAGAACGAAACAAACTAACAGAAAGAAAGATACTAACCTTTTTGAAGACCATCACAACTAGTACATAGATAGTTCCTGCTCGCAACTAGTACATAGATTACATGCATGACTTGAGTAAGTACGAGACCACTCCAAACGGAGTTTTGTATATTTTACAAAGCCAAAAAAGAGCAGTGGTGGCCCAGTGGTATCAACCCCGACTTACGAGTTGTTTGTCGTGGGCTCACACCCAGCTAGGCGCATGACTTTATGTAATTCATTTTATCACCACTGCTCTCAAAACGGTGAAGGAAAAAATCGTGAGGAAACCGGCATGTCCTGGAACCAAAAATTCGAAGACATATTGACATCTACCAACCCGCACTGAGCCCGAGTGGTGGAGTCCACTCCCTCTCACAGAGATGAGGCCTCTTTTCCGACAGTGGAAACATTATCGGCTGATGATGATGATGGGAAAAAGGCTATAAATATTTATGTAAGTAGGTAAACATAAGTATCGCAAAAGTTGAGTTTGTAAATAAATTATAGTCAGGCGACATTTTAATCAAGAGTGTGTATCCTCTATTAATGTATCGTACAGAAAAAAATATCCCGCCTCTCCAATCAGCATTCTCATTAACCCAAATGTTCTGTTACACTCCTCCAATGTTTTCTTATTTCGATAAAAAAAAACACGAAAAAAAGGATTCGAACGAGGGTAGGAAAAATTGGAACAAGAGTTACTACCATGTTTTCGCACTGGCAACACCAACTTTTTTAATAACGCGCCATTATGCGAGTTTGGTATCACTTTCAATTCCATATCAAACGACTCTCATGCTTTTAAAACTTTTTCGTTTTTTTGACAAAACTGTTTCACCGTTTTACGAGTAGTTTGATCCGTGCGCATTTTTGTTAGAGAGTGTTTTTTGATAAGTTTTAATTGATTTTTAATTAAATTTTTTAGTATCAAAATTATGGAGTAATTTAGAGGTAGACATTCCATTCTAGTGGGGCCTTTTTTTAGATTTTTTTTAATAACTTTTCTTTTGTAGATAACTAATTAAATTCAATATATAGGTAGGAATTGTACCATGAATAATAAATTATATGAGTTTCACATACTATCTGTCATATTTCATAACTGTCATCATTTTCCCCTGAAGCAAAAGCTTAAAACGTGCGAAAATGATACGAAAATCAGTAGTAGGCCCCTGTTTGATTAATAACACCACACTTGAATGAACTCGAAAGCTTGCCAACTCTTGTTTTTAAAATCCCTCATTATCTCTTTTTACATAAACACGAAACAACAAAGGCAAAAGTAACGGAACTGATTTTCTTTAACGCTCTCAGAAAGATTTTTTTTTTGTTGTATAACATCTAATTATTCAGTCTTTGCAATTACCTGCTAATTGTACAGTAGGGTAGTTTACTGCATAAATAAATTGAAAATCGGGTTAGTCCGCCAGGTATTAGTGCGGACGTGTCTCGGCCGAAGCAAGCGCGTCCACACAAAGCAAGCAGTCTAGCGAGTCAGTGTCCTCGGGTGGAAAAAGCCTCGCGAGGCTCGCTCTGTGTGGATGCACCTAATGAATATTAACAAAGATTTACGCTCCGAAATTCAGGAGTGAAGAGAGCTTCTTAACATCATAACGACTGCAAAATTATACCGTTTAAATGACGTTTTGTGACTTTTAAAATCGTCGTATTTTCGTCATTTTTGGTTTACGTAAGAAAAGAAAAAAAAAAGTGTCAGATATTTTTGACAATGCCTATCTATCGGACTAGTATTTTTTTTTTTGAGTAAAATATCCTATTCAATCAGTTTTACACACCAGTACTAAGACGGCTTCATTCTATGTGGCACAATGAATATGCCATTATAGATAGCGGCATTGTCGTCTGCTGCTGAAATCAACTTTCGAAAGAGCGTAGGGAACCCGCTGTTCTAAAAATTACCTGTTAATCTATCTCGTACGGTCGCGGGACTTACCAAATTACCGTGATCCTGGAACGTAAACGGGTATTGAAGGACACCGTGGATTTTCGTCAGTACAGGTCTGAGTGTCCCTCCTTCCCTGCTCTGTGTTGATGATTTTGACTCATTTGATGATTATAATATCACGATAAAAAAAACTATCTCATGACATTGAGTTTTCCATCAATAAAATAAAGAAAATAAGTGCATTAATGTTCTTTTTTTTGTGCCCGTTGCTTATTAAAAATGTTGACGATAATTTAATTTACATACACTTCTTAAGCGATTTGTTTTATTGTTTGTTAAATGTTTAACAAGATTTATAAACTAAACTTAATTTATAAAGCAATACAAATTCTTAAAAAAAAATTAACTTAAATATTCTAACTCACAGGACGTTACGTGACCTGAAAAATAAATTTAAGTGGTACAGGCATTTATAAAACGGTCCCGAAGTTTTTAAAACTCTGTGGCAGTTTGGGTACATTAATGATAACATAAATACTTTCGAGAAGTGCCTGAAGTTGTTTTACTGAACATAATCATTACTTCACACTGAGATAATAAAGTAAAAAGAGTTCTACATAAAGGGTTCTTGACTGAACCAATCGAATTATATTAGTTCATCAGTTAGACTAAGAGAGGAGCTCGTGGCTAAATAATTGCAGCCGCACAGGCCGATCTTACGAGTTAAGTCGCGCTTGCCGAGGTTTGTCTGTGGATAGGTGACCATCTGTTATAGCAAGTTTCCTCCGTGCCTCGGAAAGCACGTAAAGCCGTTGGTCTCGGCTGTCATTTATAGATCTTTGACAGTCGTTACTGTTAGTCAGAAGCTGTAGTCTGACAACCAGTCTTACCATGGGGTATCGTATTATTACTCAGTTACTGGGTTATGGAGGTCCGACAAGCAGTCGCTCCATGTAAAATACTGACAATCTGGTTTGACTGGAAGCCGACCCCAATATTAGTTGGGAAAAGGCTAGGCAGATGATGAGTTAGACTAAGATACGATTCTTTCAAAGTTGCCAATACGTCATAAGCTCCTACTCTTCAGTCCAGCCAACTCAACTATGTTGGTGTCAGCTTCCAATCTGATAAAATGCAACTGAATACCATTATTTTAAATGCTACTACCTATCTGTCCTCCACAACGAAACGTAAAAATATTGTTACGCCCCGGAAAGGCAGGTTCTCAAACATTTGGTACTTTTTCTTTGTTTGTAACGACTCCCATAGTTGACTAAATGTGTTATCCAAGACACGGAAAGATAAGCCACCGAGTTCCTGGTGGCTTATCTTTGAAGATCTGGATCTTATATTGCTATTTAGCAAAGATTTCCTTTTTTTCTTTATTTTACCCGTTTTACGTGTACAGACATGATATTTATGTTGTGTGATTGTGCAAGCCAATTAAAGCGTAAATAAAATATGAGATGACAATGAACGCCTAATTACCGAAGTTCGACTTCGCGAACTTTTATGGGCAAATGCCTCTTTTCATACAATGACCGTAATGCCAAGTTCCTGGAAAGAAGTTTGTTCAGCTTTGTGTCCGAATTGAAACAAAATCTAATATAGATTTTAAAGTAATTAGCAAACTTTCTGTGACTGTAGATACCAGCCCGGCCTTTTTGCTTGGTCAGGAGAGAACTGGACGTTACAAACTGACTATCGGTTATGCTTGTCGTCAGGACCGATGGACGCACCAACGGTTGGTCAAGCACTGAAACCGGCCTTAATGTAGTTTCTTTTATGCAATTATTAATTTTCGGTCCCGACTTACGAGTTGTAGGTCGTGGGTTCGAACCCAGCTTGGCGCATTACTTTGTGTAATTTATTTCATCACCACTGCTCTCAAAACGGTGAAGGAAAACATCGTGAGGAAACCGGCATGTCCTAGAACCATCAAATTTGAAGACATGTGACATCTGCCAATCCGCACTGGGCCCGCGTGGTGGATTATGGCCCACTCCCTCTCACAAGAGAGGAGGCCTGTGTCCCAGCAGTGGGAACTTTATAGGCTGATGATGAATTATTAATTGTTTTGAAGTGCAATTCATTTCTTTATTCGTTGTTTTCTTAAGTGACTTCAAAGAATTTTGCAGTTGTTTCCTGTTTATTACACATCGAAAAATGTTTCAAAGAAAACTAAATACTTATAATAATAACACCCGTTACAGGGTGCATTTTTAACTGGTTGATGGATAGGGTCGCCTTTTTTAACAGTATTTTAATTTAATTGGCGAAATCTGTCGGTACTTTTTGGTACCCTACTTAACCCTTCGGGGATCGCAAGCGTGATGTTATATGTATAATACACTCAGTAATGATATACAAGACCAAACTGAGGATTGTAAATATTGAGTATAAAGTCCTGAGTTCCAAAACGGAGTCCGCCTTAAAGACAACCAGAACATTAAATTCGTATACCTTCAAAAATATGGTTGTTATGAAAGGTTAAAATTTAAAATGAGTTTTCTTTTGGCCTCAATTTAACCTAGAGGCAAAGATGAAGTCTTAAAAGGAGCGAACTCGTCCAGAAGAAACTGGAACTCTTGCGCACTAATGGAAAACAGTAAAAATTGTTTGGCAGCAGAGTCCAGACACCACATGATGGTAATCGAGAGGCAGACCGTCTTGGTTAGGCCCATCACCGACATTGGTATCGCTCAGCCATCATGGCAGGTTACAAGTAGCCTATGGTATCGTTGCCCAGTATGGATAGCTAGAAGGTGGATCGCATTCCCCATAATACCGTAGCCTTATACATTCTGCTTATCTCAGGGACACAAGCAGAATGTTCTTAAATAATTATTCAATCCACCTTTTTCGCCAGGCGTTTAGTCAACTCTTCAGGTGACCAGAGGTCTGGCCTATTCCTTAGCCAACGAATTAGCATTGCCATACAATGGCAATGATTACTAGTAGGTTTTTTATTTATAGTTTGTAAATTAAATCCACCTTTTTCTTATTTTAAAATAAGAGGTCGCTATAACTCTTTTTTTTATAAGTACACTCGTATTGAAAACAGACTTGTTGCTACATACCCGGGTTTGAACTGGAAATCGGGCGAAAACCGTTGGGCCATCACAAATAAATTATTCATTACTTTACTAGTAACTTCAAACACCAATTAAGATTCAATTAATGACAAAACAATAGCGGTTGCCACTAATTTACCAACAAGACACATAAATCGTTGAAAAGACGTTTTAATATGAAGCTTGGAAGACGATAATTTTGCTCTCAAAGTAGCGTTGAAGAGAAAAGTGTTAAGTTTGATTAAAAGTGCAACAATGTTTGAAAAGACTGACGTAGGATACATAAAACCGGGTAATGTTATCTACAAAACAATTTTTTAAGGTTGGAAAGCCATTAATGAGACTCAACGGTAAGACCGCTTTTTGAGGAGTGACTGGAAAAGTGCCACGCCGTCTTTACCTTCCTTGTAACGCAGGTACTATCACCGGACTCGGTTGTTTTGGTATATCTCTGTGTGACATTCGCAGGGAGATAATGCCACGTTTCCACCCCTGTCTGAACCACTCAGAAGGTACGGTAGAGGAATCCCCTGAAGTGGAGCACTGATGTAGTCAGACGGAGGTTTCGGCAACCTCTCGTGTAGGTCCTGGTTCATGGCTTTTACAGAGCTAATATTTAACAAATAATACTTTTTTTTTTGCGTGTTAAAATCATGAAATGAGTCCTCGCACCCCGGGCAGGGCGGGTGGGACTGTCAGACTTGTACTGACTAAAATCCACGGTGTCCTTCAATAATATTCCACAACTATCACACAACGCCATCTAGTCCCAAGCTAAGCAGAGCTTGTGTTATGGGTACTAGACAACAAATAAACATACTTATATATTTCTAAATACATACATATATAGATAAATTACACACAGACACAGAACAAATGATCATGCTCATCACACAAGCATTTGTCCTGGGTGGGAATCGAACCCACGACCTCCGGCATAGTAGTCAGGGTCACTAACCACTAGACTAACAGGCCAGTCAATAGCCCTTTATGTTCCGGGGTCACGGTGATGGTAATAAGTCCCGCGACCCCGGCAGGCTTTGGCCCTCTTTGAGGGGGCCCCGTCATTTTGCTGACTTCTCTTTGAGGCGCGCGTGGAACACGACGCGCCGTCGACCCAACAAACAAATAACACTTGCATGACTGATTAAAAAAAGAACAATTTATCGTTTATAAGGTTATTCGGGGTTAAATATTCATTTTTTTATGTATGTTTACAGATAAGAAACTTTCCTTTTTATTAATGAACTCCGTCAAATTACAAATTAACTAGATTATAGAACAACCAGAGTAACTGACAGTACCAATTAAAAGTTCTAACACTCTGAGTAACTTTAATTAATGTGTTGTCACTTTCACTACTGTTATTAAAGGTCAGCTTGGTCTTCTCGTTTACTCTTATGTAGCTGTCATTGGATAGAAAGAGAGATCTTCTAGAATGCTAAAGAGCAATAAATATTTCTTGAAGGATTAGGTTTGTTTATGTGAAATTGATATCAGTTCTGGTTTGAATTTTCAGAGTTGCGGACCTTTTCTTGAGATTTAGTGCATTCATATTTGAATTTAATTTCCAATTTGCCATAATAAAATAGGTCTACCTATATTATCCATGCTAAAAATACGATGGGAGGAGCTAGAACGATCCAGAACGCAAATGAAGACTGACAACTCTGAGACGAAACATCCGAAACAAACTCAGAGGTCTGTCTCTTTTTAACAACAGACATTGTTTATCTCAATCCATGTGAATGCAGGTTCTCGTCTGAGATGATCTTTTAAAGAAATAACTACGCAGATTTGAGTGTATCCGTTCAGCCAGTGTAAGCATGTCAAAGAACGTGAAGTACAGCACAGAACATAAGCCGTCGTACCACAAAAATATAAACATATTCTGTTGGACGCGTGTCTAAAAAAAAGTAACTGGAAAAACAACCCTTAACTATATCAATGTCGAATGCCTTTTTGACGTTGTCAGGGTTTTTAGACAAATGTTCAACAGATGCTGTCGGACCACAAAAACTTTTAAACGTCTGTTGAACAGTAATTGTCTTAAAAAATTTCAGATTGTTGTTGATATAAGGTCCGTCTTGCAGTCACACTTTTTTTAGACTTTTTTTTAGAGTGTTCAACAAATGTTTAAGTTTTTGTAGTAAGACGGAAAGAGTTCAACGAAATTATAAGAAAAACAGGCAATTAATTGTCTCTCTTTACATCACTTTTCAAAAGAGACATATTGAGCACATGGTTCTATTCCCTTATTCAAAAGGAAATTAACATTTTACGGAAACAAATAATGATATGAAAAATTTGGAGCAACAAAGACATTTTTTATCCCGCGGTATCCATTTTAATCCGATGTCATGGTTGTTTTATTTTATTCTTCTTTTGGTAGTATTAATTGAATTATTATTCTGTCCTTAATTTAAAATTACTTGTCTGTCGGAATTGCCCGTAATAAAGAGTAGAATATTGTAAGGAGTTTGAAGTTTGTAGTTTTCTATTAACATAGCGCTAAAAATATTTAGGTAAAACTTATTTCCAGAGTAAACAATGCTAGCCCAGTGTTATCGGTCCCGGCTAACGAGCTCTAGGTCGTGAGTTTGAACCCAGGCTGGCGCATTTCTTTGAGAAATTTATTTCATCACTGCTCCCAAAACGGTGAAGGAAATCAACGTTAAGATTTTCGAGTTATTGGTTCTAGGAAATGCCGGTTGGCATGTCCTAGAACCAAAAACTCGAAGACACGTCTTGACATCTGCCAACACGCACCGGGACCACGTGGTGGATTACGTTACGACCCTCTCTTACAGACAAAAGGTCCCAGTGGTGGATCATTACCATTCATTATGGCCTGGCCTGTTGGTCTAGTGGTTAGTGACACTGACTGCTATGCCCGGGTCGTGGGTTCGATTCCCATCCAGGACAAAAGTTTGTGTGATGAGCTCGATCATTTATCCTGTGTCTGGGTGTATTTTATCTATAATATGTATGTATTTAGAAATATATAAGTATGATAATCAGTTGTCTAGTACCCATAACACAAGCTCTGCTTAGCTTGGGACTAGATGGCGTTGTGTGATAGTTGTGGTATATTATTATTATTATTATTATTATGCGCAAGTTTGATGGCCAAACTAGTCATGTAATTACCAATACTTTGTTGTTTACTTCAGGTGTCAAGTGGAAACATATTTTTCCTACTCCTCCTCTATTCTTTTCTGATTAATTTCGTTGCAGGTCAGATCCAAGTCAGATCAATTCATTCTCCAGGACACATCGAGCTTCATTGTTTTGGCGCTTTCTGGTGATTGCCACTGTTGATTCTTTCAGGATTTCAGGAGTTGCAGTGGTTTGGGCATAGTGTAGTGGGTTTGTCCCAATAATAAAAAAAGTTGTCAAGAGGCAACGTCAACGCCCGTGAAATACAGGTAAGTTGGAAATGTACTCTTTCCACCTTTGAAAGATACCCTAAGTAGGTCTAAAAACAATACCTGATATTTTTTCGCTTGTCTGCCTTATAGCCGACTCTGTAGCCTAGCTTTTTTTTAAGTCTGCTAGCAATGATATCTACTTTTTGAGTCGGCGGCTAATGAAAAAATGAAAGACTTAGTACAGATGCCAGCAGCTCAACTGACCCGAATCTGCCAAATTTTACCAATCGAAAATTAACCTTTTACTATTATGATAAAAAAAAATCTGACAGAATGTGGTAACTTGATGTGCTGGCGTCTGTACCTACATAAATTTAAGCAAATATTATTACAAATCTATTACCATTACATACCGTATTTTTACAGACAACCCCTTCAGTATTAGGTAACCACTTTAAAATTCCGGGGCGCACAAAACTCTTTTTTATGAACCGCGACACCCTTTTATTTCTGCTAAAATTAATTACGGGGACTGTATGGTTTTAATATGAGCATAAAATTGAAACCCAAAATGACCTTTATCCTAATTAAGCATACCTTCATTAAAAAGGCAAATAAAATGATACCTGCAAATAAGATTATATTTAGAAGTAAAACACACGCAACGGTAATTATATTGTATTGTTAGGTCCGTTATGCATGAGGTGTTGGTTGGCTATATTAGCCAACCCAGCTTCTTCAACAGCTCAAAACTCTCTTGAGACGTTCACAAGCTTTTAAATTTTGGAACGACCTCAGAGTGCTCAGGTTTTGTGCCCGTTGATTAGCAAAACTCTCTCATTCCAGGATTACGTGTGTTGCCGTTTCATCCGCATTAAGGCAGCCCCTACACGGTGGAGGTATTCCACGAAGGGCACCTGCTGACAAAGGCACCTAAGCTACTGACACCTTATATCTTCTACATAAGGTTCCTGTAAAAAATTTTCGCAAGTGCCTTATACCACGTTGAACTGTCTGAAACAGATATTTTTTTGGATAAAACAAAATTCCATTGACATTTGCGTCCATAGTTGAAGAACAACGTCTTTACGACACGTATGAAAACCAAGAGGAACAAGTTAATTTCCATTGTGCATGCTCATTAATGTCATAAACCTCATAGAACCATAACGAATATCCCATAACTAACTTATGATCCCTTTTACGACCTCAAAGTTGTGTTTACTTTCTAAGCCGTGAACGAAGACACGCGTGTAGATACGGATGTACAAACGTAACTAAAATATTTGCGGAGGTATATTTTACAAAATACCTTCACGACTGAAGTCCTTATGACTCTTGGTAGCTATAGGTATGTCAAATTGAAATTTCATTCATCATTAGTTCGGGCTCGATGTTACAGGGCGTCCGTTACTAAGACCGAAACTTCGGGTTTCATGCTTAGAGATTAGACCCCCTGCAGCAAAGCTTTATTTCAAGCAAGGTGTAGGTAGCATTCAAGGAATTATCACACCGGATGCGTCAGACATCTTCATCTGCCACATACAAAACAATCCAATCGCGTACGACTTCACCATTCCCTTGGATGCAAAACGTATTTTAGAGAAGTCCTTCTAGAAGTACATAAAATGTGACTTTTAATGTTAAAACCAATAACTTAAATTTTGTTTGTACCTATATTTTTTGTATTAATTGATATTTAAATGATAAGTTTTATGTAGTAATTATGTTCAATACAATGGAAATTGTTTATCAATAAATGAAATGAAATGAAAATGAAATATTTAGGGATCTCCCATACAACAAACGTAATTTTTTGCTCGTTTTTGCTCAACATTGATAACGGTAGGCATTTGATATTTTAAAAGAATACTTAATTATATCCAGTAAGATTTACAAAGTTCTTTTTTAAATAAAAAGATTCCAAGTTACAGTTCTCAAAATAATGTAATTAGGTATTAAATTAAACTACGTATGCAATTAAAGCCTGTGATATCATAAAGATGAAGTATTAAAGTGAAACTATTAAGTTGGCGATCTCACCAGCTGTTGCATAGTTATTAATATTTTGATTAATTGTTTCCTCAACAAATGTCTTGAATTTAATACCGCGTAAAAATGAATGGCAACGTTGTATGTGTTGAGAGTTGAAGTTCAGAATACGATTTATAATATTCACCACAATAATTTATTAAAGGTTACTAAAAATGAATTCGTTTAAAGAATAAAGTGCATCCAAGATAATGGAGCCCGTTTGGAGCAACTAATTAGTTAGTTTACCATATTTTGTAAAAATTAAATTAATTTAAGATTTCCTGGTTTTTCTTTCATTTAATTTATCACGTTTGTAGAGAGATTTCATCCTTATAATTGACCCTAACGATCGATGCAATAAAAGTACACGGTATATTTTTTTTCGATTTTAGCCGGTTCGATTCCCGGCTGTCATCATCATCATCATCATCAT
Organism: Agrotis ipsilon; assembly: GCA_028554685.1. Taxonomy (NCBI): domain Eukaryota; kingdom Metazoa; phylum Arthropoda; class Insecta; order Lepidoptera; family Noctuidae; genus Agrotis; species Agrotis ipsilon. The sequence continues at coordinate 2,234,707 of CM052961.1, read as the reverse complement.
CAGCCGGAAGACGTCCACTGCTGAACATAGGCCTCCCCCTTGGACCGCCACGCCGAACGACAATTCGCCACTTGCATCCATCGGTTGCCCGCGACTCTCACGATGTCGTCGGTCCACCTAGTGGGAGGCCTACCTACGCCGCGTTTTCCGGTCCGTGGTCGCCACTCGAGAACCTTTCTTCCCCATCGGTTGTCAGTTCTACGAGCGATGTGGCCTGCCCATTGCCACTTCAACTTGCAAATTTTACGAGCTATGTCGGTGACTCTGGTTCTTCGCCGAATATCCGTGTTCCGGATTTTATCCCGCAAAGAAACTCCGAGCATAGCTCTTTCCATTGCTCGTTGAGTGACTCTTAGTTTCTCTAAAAGGCCAGCAATCAAAGACCACGTTTCAGAGCCATATATAATCACTGGTAACACACACTGGTTAAACACCCTTGTTTTGAGACACTGCGGGATTCTCGATGAGAAGATATCACGTAGCTTCCCAAACGCTTCCCATCCTAGTTGGATTCTTCGGGAAAACGGCATATATTCTATCGGCAAAACGAAGGTGTATTCGCCATTGATGTTGATGCCGAGTCCGTCCCATTCCAAGAGCTTGAAAACGTCCTCCAACGCGTTCGTGAACAGTTTCGGAGAAATAACGTCTCCCTGTCTCACGGCTTTCTGCAATTGGATTGGTTTCGTGCTCTCTTCCTGAAGTCGGATGGACATGGTGGCGTTACTATACAAACACTTCAATACTTCGATATACCTATAGTCGATATGACATCGTTGGAGGGACTGCAATACTGCCCAGGTTTCGATTGAATCGAAGACTTTTTCATAGTCCACAAACGCTAAACATAATGGCCGATTATACTCCTCTGTCTTCTGTATAATCTGGCGGAGCGTGTGTATGTGGTCTATGGTGCTTAAACCTTTTCGGAAACGAAAAACCTTTCCTTTTCTTCCCGGCTGCGGGAGAAGAGAATTTTCAAAAGTCTTTAAATGCAGTTTACTTTCTATTCAAAAATAAACGGATGTTTCTCTTGAGTAAAATTTTCTATCTGTTGTATTAAGAGTACTTTCCTTCCAGGTGACATTACAAAATTCCGCCCTGTATAATATAACTACTACAGATACTCTATCAATGAACACAACTTCCAAAGTATCCACAAAATTGATAGGACCAAGTTGCAGACGCAGTTTTCCCAAGTTTTTTTTCCTTGTCGAAACTTTTTCATTAACTAGATAAATGCTTTACACAGAGTTTTGTTGTAAGTCAGTTTGAAAACAAATAGAATCACCATTGTTGTTCAACCTTAACACATCTTCTAGGGAGTTTTCCTGTTGGCGGTATTCGGAAGAATTTTTTTGGCAACCTAAAATTTGTTGTTTTTATACACGTTGATGTTTTAATCACGACAATCATCCATTTTCGGCATACATTGTGATAGTCGTGTAGTTTAGTTTACTATTCAAATTGAGATTCAAATATTTACCTAAATGTTTTTAAATTTATTTTAGCTCGTCCTGTCTTTTTTAACACATTATTTTATCGAAGCTTGGACTTACATAAGTGGACAAGCAATGTACTAATGTAATTTATGTAGGCCTGTGAGATTTCCAGAGACGGCTTATTTAGATCTGACATTATAGAGCTACATCTTCATGGAATAGAAAATAAATTTTAATGTCTTTGTTAAAAACTAGGGACGTGTATAAGTAGCCTACTAGTGCTTTTTAAAAGAGTGAGTCTTGCTCGCCGTAAAATATTTAGGGAAGTGAAACGTTTCTAAAACCCCTGAATATTTACAGGTCGTTAGTGCCAAATGACAGAGAACTAACCTATCCCAGGGTAAATAGTTGCCTAATGCCTACCTTCTTTAGAAAAAACGGTAAAAATGTAAATAAATGGATCAGAAAAGTTACTTGAATATGTACCTACTGACACAGCTTAAATGGTCTACTTTGTATTGTTTTGTTTTTATATTTTTCAAGTTAAAGAGTAGCATAGATAGTAGTAGGAAAAGTGTAACTGCAAAACCTGTTTTAGACAAGTGATCAACAGCTGATGTTTATCTTTCTTGTGGACGGTAAGTAACTAATTGAAGCACTGCTTGTTTATTCTTTGTTAAAATATTTGAAATATTTTTCCTCCTTGTCTTAAATCCTTTTCACACACTTTATAAATTCAGTTCACATCGAGACTTGACGCGACGCAACGTGACGCGCCTGTCCTGGACTTGTGTTCTTGTAATTTATTAAAATTTAAATAGTAAAAATATTATTTTAATTATATTTTAAATTGTTTATGAAATATATTATATTAAATTATAAATAATAATAAAAAACAAACGCCGCGATCTGTCGCGTCATCGGTGAAACATTATCTTTTCGTGTAGTAAATAAAATTTGATTTTACGTCGCTCTATTGAAATGTGCTCCCAGCGTTGCGTCTCGATGTGAATAGACACTAAATGTGTGCGAATATTTTATATTATTTTACTTTAAATAGCTATTAGTTTTCAAATGAAACAAATTGATGTTTCTTTTTGTCGTTGTAATAAAATACGTGTTAATAAAAAGTACCTTTATTTTACGTTTAGTAAATTTGATAACTGTTTTGTGAACAAACACTGAGATTTTACTAACAAAGCAGTATATTTAAATAAATAACCATTTTAGCAGTCTTGTTTAAATATGAAACAATAAACATTTTTTAATAAACAAATGATTTTGTGTGTTATTAATGAACAAATGCTAAAAATTGTATTTAAAACTTGAATAAAATTTTGTAAATTAGACCGAAGTAAATAGTCTTTGCTAACCATCAGTTGGAAGTATTACTTGGCTTAGCCAAGCGAAGTATTTGGGATTAACGTTTCTATGGGCATTACTTAGCCTTTGTTTGCTTAGCTATGACTATTTATCTCGGACTTATTGTTCAAAGTGAACAGGAACATAATATTCATTGTCAGTAAGGTTCCCACTGATGAGACACAGGCCTTTAATCTATGAGGGGAGTAGGCCATCAGCCAAGACTTTTGGTGGTTGTTCCATTAATTGACAAAATAGAACAAAAGTATGTGTTTACATACCTCAAGCTAAATACAGCCGCGCGTCATGCAAAAATTAATCTTACTAGGATTAAAATAATGTTCTTATTTCTATCATAAACTTGACCCAAGTCAGTAGTTGCAATAATCATGTTTTAATAGGCCAATAAGGTTCAGTTTTCAAGGGCATGAAACGATTAGCATAGTGATTGATTGCGTTTTTCCGAAATGCAACAAATATTATTTTGAAGATCCTAAAGTTTATCCGTGTAACTAACCGTAAGATTTAAGTAAAAAATTGTATAAACGCACTCACGATACAGGAGACGTTTTGAACGTGTGACTTTTAAAACCATAGAAGAAAAAGTTTTAAATTCATTAAGTGAGGTGTGATGGTCGCGGAACTTATCAAATTACTGTGACCCTGGAACGTAAAGGGCTATTGAAGGATACCGTGGATTTAAGTCAGGACTCTTGATGATTTTACCACGAAAAACCAATCGCATAATACTCATAGCTGTGATTTAAATTATTAAAACGATACTATACAGGTACTATACAGATATCTTCAAGGCAAAGACTGTATTTGAAACATAAGTTACCTTTTCTTCTATAAAATAATGCTATTGCTAGTTCAACTCAATAATGTCGTATTGCTAAGTACAGTGGGATTGTTGAAACGTCAAATCCAGTGAGGCATTGAAAACAATGAATTTTTATCATTTCGAATAAATTATGGCTCAGTAAATGTAAAGTAACATGGAAAAATTGCAATTTCATAAAAATCAGCCATTGCCTTGAGTTTGTCGTATATGATTACTTCACAGAATTTGATCCTTATTAGCAACATTATCGAAAAGTGTAATAATACAGGGTGTGATTTTTTTTTCCAAAATCAGCGGGTTCGATTCCTGACCAGGATTTTTGATTTTTCTAAAATCCAATAATGCAGTTTTAGTTTTCGTCAAAATGGGCCTCGAGACTCCTTTAAACGTTTTTCGATATTCCTCATAGTTTCGAAAGTAGCCATCCACGCCCAGTTGAAAAATTCACCCTGTATACTCTGATATAAGTTACATATTGCTATTAAATAATTAATTTTGGATTGAGTAATCAAATAGATAATAATTACGAATTACTTATAGTTACCTAAATTAATCATACATACGTTATGTTAGACCTAAATGTAATAATGCAATATATATATATATACAGAGTGTTTCTTTTAAATGGGCCATAAGGGAGAAATCTGCATCCATAAGAGATACGAGAAAACTTTCTTAGGAACCTTTAGCTCTTTTTTGATACTGATAATTTTGGCGTTTTTATTTTTTTGGTCAAGTGTGAGCTGTCCACAGCAATGAGTGAAATTGACCAAAAATTTTTTTAACGCCATTCGACTCATTTTCATATAAGGATCATTTCATTCTATCGCAAGAAAAAAATCGGGACGGCGGAAGTTGGTCAAATTTAGCAAAATATTTTTCATACAAATTGTATGAACGAAAAAAAATACCATTTTTTTTTATGATGCCATGTTATTAAGTGTCTTGTAAAGACCATTTCATTGTATGGGAAGGAAAATGCCCGGACATCAGAAGTGGGTCAAATCTTACGAAATACTGACACTTTTAATAGGACTTTATACTGTTAGAAGAAACATTACTCTACTTTTGACCAACTTCTACTGTTCAGATATTTTTCTGCCCATACAATTATCTCATCCTTACATGAAAGTAAGTCAAACAGCATAGTAAAAAAAATGGTATTTTTTTCGTTCATACAATTTATATGAAAAAATATTTTGCTAAATTTGACCAACTTCTGCCGTCCCGATTTTTTTCTTCCGATAGAATGAACTGATCCTTATATGAAACAGAGTCGATCGGCATCAAAAAAAATGTTGGTCTATTTCACTAATTTCTGTGGGCAGCTCACACTTGACCAAAAAATAAAAACGCCAAAATTATCAGTAGCAAAAAAGAGCTAAAGGTTCCTAAGAAAGTTTTCCTGTATCTCTTATGGATGCAAATTTCTCCCTTTTGGCCAATTTAAAAGAAACACCCTGTATATAATGATGAATGATTTCGGTTATCTGCGATGATATATAAATCAATATGAAATTATTTATTGCCTGTATTTGTGGTTCAATAAATATATCTATTTGTTTTGATAATACTTAGATCTTTAAACCTACGCAACGAATTTTGTATTTAATTCAAATATAATTACTAATATGTATTATTCTTATTATATTGTTATATGCCTATAACATGCATAGTATAGTAGAGATTGCACCCGAGAAAAGCCGGGGCGGGTCGCTAGTTTAAAATAAAATTCAGCTAAATCTGCATGCGAAGTTCAAATTGAATAAAAACTGTGCCATTAGTACTAATAAGGACTCGTGTAGAAAGGGCCACTAATGTTTTTGCTGACATACAATCTGGGTTATATGGCCGAAAAGTTATTATTCCTTGTTATAAAATCCCTTTTTTGCTAACGAGGAAAATCGTTGATTGCGACACGAGGAATGGTTACTACGGGAGTAGTATTTTTTTTATGTAACGTAATATTGCCTGTTTATCACGGTAGAATGCTATGACTGTGTCTTTTATTAACCGACATTCTATTATTAACTGCCCCGTTGGGCTTACGGTCGCAAGTGCGATTCCCGGGTCGGGCCAAAATAAAGTACCTACTTTTGGGTTTTTATAAAAAGTTTTTCTCAGTAGCTTAGCTTTAACGAGGTATATTTGTATTTTTACTACCTAAATTAATACAAATCTGGATTTTTAAGGAAACATAACCGTCTATTATTAAATGAGAATATAATTATTTTCTGTTGTAGAGGGTAATCTTCGGGGGAACAAAAAATCTGATTCCAGAACGATCCGAGTGTCATAACATAATCCATAGCCAAAAGGTTAAAGGCTGGATAAATTCCTGACATAATCCAAATTAAATCTTTGGTAATAAAGTTATACTACTAAATGCATCGTAAGTTATTTACAAAAATGAATCTATTTATCGAGTTAAAATGCCTCTAAATCAGGGCTAATTAACTTTAATTAAAAAAAAACAACTTTTATTTTCACTACAATTATTTTGGTCCCAACAGCCCTAACTTATCACAAATGACAGGTCTTTATAACCCTTTTTCTTTCATAACAAAACATCATAAAGTAAAAAAACGAGCACCCTTAACGATCACGCATAAGGATAGGCGAGATAAATCTCTACACAAACACACCCCAGAATAACAAACACTTAAATTATTCCTTGATGGTAACATTCAATGGTTTTTTACTAGCACCGCGATAAATTAGGAAAGTCTTAGCTCTATTTTCAGGGTTACCGGAATTATTTTATGACTTTTGGATCTGTTTTGTATTGATTTTGATCTTTTAGACGGTTTTTTTTCAATAAATACAAGGCTTTTGACTTATATTTTTTTAGTTTTTTTTTTTTTTAATTAGAACAATTGTCTTTTTTCTCCGGTATTATTTCATTTTTTTAGCGTGGTAAAAACATCAAATGAGTCCTCCCACCCAGAGCAGGGCAGGAGGGGCTGTAAGACTCGTACTGACTAAAATCCACGATGTCCTTAAACAGCCCGTTACTCGCCGGGGGTCATTCGGCTAAGTATATTGGGCTTATACTTGGTTAAGTATGTCATAGTTAATATTTGTTGTGTAACCTTTTATTGTATAATTCCATAATTAATAATACTATAGGTAAATTTAAAAATAAGATTCCAACGAATGAGATCCTCTTCCTTTTTTTAAAGTCGGGTTCGAGTTGAAAAACAAAATAAACAGTAGCTACCATGGGAATTTATCGAAACGATTCTGCGACCCACAACACTCCGGTAATCAGGCCGTATGATGTTTAGGTTTACAAGTTCTTAAAATGGCAAATCTCGAAAAGCCTAATTTTCTAAATAGCAATTGATCAAATTGGGAAATTTTCTAAGATTGGATGTATAATTCATAAACTAAAATGTCTAATCTTCGATTTAACTAAAACATCACATCATGCGAAAACTGATACATTTCCAAGAATTATACTCTCAACCACAGAAAATCTTCCACGTTGAACATTTGCCCTTTTGCGAATTAGGTTTTGCGCGAATCCACCATTTTGAGAGTCCGGTTTTATGAGAATTGTCCATTTTGTGAATTAGGCTTATAAGAAATTTTCCATTGTGATAACTTGTCATTTTTGAGATTCGGTTGCCATTCTGAGACTTGGGCTTTTAGTGCCTAAACCGTTAAAAGTACAAACTTAGCAAAGGCGAAAGACTATTCATTTCCAGCGTAGACCAGTACCTGAGTTACAACGACGATATACATATTATCTACTAGTCTCCGCATGCACGATCTAAGGAACAAAAACTATTCTGTTAGCTCGCTGAGGTACTACGTAAGCGAGGGGGACGGGGTAGTGCGTTGTGATTGGCTAATTCAAGGTATGTATTGGCTGTCTCAGGGTATGTTTACGGCTCACAGGAGTGGTCGAAATAAGACGGATATAAGACTTTTTTGCCTAATGTGTTGACAGACATCAGTCGCCTGTTATTAGGAGACTAGTAATATATCGTCGTTGCATAGTTATCTGTCAGAGAATAGAAGTGTAAGAACGGTGTTACCATACTACAAAATAATTAAATATGGTTTACTTAAAATTAATTTTAGACTGGTATATTTTTTGTTTGTGGTAACATTTTTGTTAGATTTTATCGTTTGTTTTTGTAACTATAATTAGTAAAAATGATTATGGAATAATTAATGGTTTATTTTAAAAGTGTTAAAACATTTTGGTTGAAATGATATCGATTCAAAAGATAAATTCGATCTTAATATGATTTCTTTTACGCTACCCTCACTACATTTGATTATTATCAAAGTTGAGCTAATTGTGAATTTAAGGTCCGACAGTCAGTCTAGTTTGTGCCTCGAACCGAGCAGGTCGAATTAATCCCTGATAGTCGCGAACGAAATTGTTTTAGTTGTAGAAGTGTGAATTTATTGTTTAAAAGTGGAATAAAATTGTGATATAAACGATTGTGGACTTTACTTTATCGAACGAGCTTACAAATCGGAAGCGGGATCGCACCATTGTCGGTCAGATTTAAAGATTCCGGGTTTGGTGTTTACTTCTTTCGCCGTTACTGGACTGGGGGTAAGTGCTTGAATTTTAGTTACACAAAAATAAACCAATGGAATTTGACAGACAAATACGATTACTTACCTCTGGTGAAAATGGAATGTAGGTACTACTACAAATTTTATGGTATGCCCCAAAAAGTTAAAAATCAAAGAATTACTCGGTTGAATAAAATCAAGAAACGTGCCAATAAATTAATGTTTATTACAATTATTTCATAATTTTTAACATTTGATTATTGTCAAAGTTGAGCTAATTGTGAATTTAAGGTCCGATAGTCAGTCTAGTTTGTGCCTGGAACCGAGCAGGTCGTATTAATCCCTGATAGTCGCGAACAAAATTGTTTTAGCGGTAGAAGTGTGAATTTATTGTTTTTAAAGTGGAATAAAATTGTAATAATGACGACTGTGGACTTTACTTTATCGAACGAGCTTACAAAAGCGACAGACACGTCAGCATAAAAAAAGAAAAACGAATTCAGGAGGAGTAACTCTCAAATCCATTAAAGATTTACTTACCCGAAAAAAAATACAAAAGAAAGCATTAAATAAAGCCCATTACGAAAACATACAGCACACTGGGTAAATGTTTTCGGACATAATCCCAAACCTTTTTTGAAACCATATTGCGAACGTATTGTTTGATTTTAGATTATGCTAATGCTGACACACTGTGCAGTGATTTGTGGTTGAACACAGTTGCAGTTTGTATAGCGTGTATCGGAAAGGTTTGGTCGTATTTAAGGGCCGTTTTTTTTTATGGGACCGTTATGGTAATCGCGAAAGAAATTGAACTAAACAACATTGCTACACTAAAAGTCTAAAATATACAAAGACACTAGGCGCAAATCGTCTAATGAATCCTCCGGCCCTGTTTGAAGCGAATGGAACTGTCACACTCGTACTGAATATAATCTACGATATACTCTTTTCAAAACATCACGTTCGTAAAAATAATGCCACACTATTCTTAAAACGACAGTTACTTTGACCTTTCCTATTTTAGAGACAGACAACAAATGTCCGTTTTCTTCCTTAATGGCGCATTTTCATTAGTCGCTTACTCGTTCGGTATACAACATACGGGGAGTCCTCGCAGGCGTTTCACCGTCTGCAGTGATACCCCGCTTGCTTTATACCGACCATGATATCGACCAGTGAAATGCATCGGTCGATTATGGCAACGAACATGGAGGTTTTCCTAAAACATGCACGCGGGCTACCGACTAATGAAAAGCTTCCCCAAATGCGGGCTCTGGTAGCATGCGTTCCAAAATTCTCTCACTAATGAAATGGCGCCTTAATACATAGTTCTGTATCACAACATCGATTACATAGATGATTTTATTCCTAACCTAGCGTTTTTTCTAGATCAAAACAAAGAAATAAATATGCAAACAGAATTGTTGCCACATAAATAAGTGCCCCTTGCGTAGGTAGTTGCTACTTCGTTTCTCATCCTAACTTTTTCACATTCAGGATAAAGGTCAAAGAAAAAGAAAATTAGAAGTCTAGTTCCCGCCAACGCAATTGCTTTAACATTATATGTAGAGATGATCTTAATATGAAATGTGTATGACTTATATGTGTGAGTATAAGTTCCTCATACTTTTATTGGAAGGGCCATGATCTTTTTTGTGTTGTTATATAATCATCTATCTATATACCTATAACAATCAGGTTACACTACAGATGCGACCTGCTAGGATCTTTAACATCGCTCTTCATCTGGTCATGCAGCCCATGCCGATTGCTAGTCTACTAATGAAATGGCCCATACTAGTTCTGTATCCACAACATCGATTACATAGAATACTTTTATTCCTAACCTAAAGCGGTTTTTTCTAGATCAACAACAAAGAAATAAATATGCAAACAGAATTGTTGCCACATAAATAAGTGCCCCTTGCGTAGGTAGTTGCTACTTTCTCAATCCCTAATTTTCATTCAGGATAAAGGTCAAAGAAAAAGAAAATTAGAAGTCTAGTTCCCGCCAACGCAATTGCTTTAAACATTATGTTAGATCGAGATATCTTAAATATAAATGTGTATGACTTATATGTGTGAGTATAAGTTCCTCATACTTTATTGAAAGGGCATGATCTTTTTTGTGTTGTTATATAATCTATCTAATATACCTATACAATAAGTTCAAACTACAGAGTGCGACCTGCTAGGATCTTTACATACTCTCTTCGCCACATTTACATCTGGTCATGCAAGCATGCCGATTGCGAGTACTACTGTTAGTCTAGTACTTACTAAATCCCATACTTTTTCTTCTTCAATTTTCCTTTACGGTTCAGGCCCTTTAGACAAAAAGACGACGCGACGACCGCAGATGACAATCGTTTTCGCTCAGCAGTCACTAATACATTTTCAACTTTATGAGCTGTGTTATAAAGTTGAAAATGTATTAGTAGCTGCTGAGCGAAAACTAATTGTCGTCGTCTGTTTGTCTCAGTACCCACCCAGAACCCCGGTTACCTTTAAAAAATTCCCACAACCTTGCAGCTCTATTGTATTCAGTCAGTTATGATGACAACTCTGTCAAATTCAACTTAACAATTTATCTTCATAATAAAAAATTGCTTTTTTTTTTATCGTGGTGAAATCATCAAATGAGACCTCCAACCCCGGGCAGGGCGGGAGGTACTGTCAGACTTGTACTGACTAAAATCCACGGTGTCCTTCAGTAGCCCTTTATGTTCCGAGGTCACGGTAATAGAAATAAGTCCCGCGACCCCGGCAGGCTTTGGCCCTCTGAGAGGGGGCCCCGTCATTTTGCTGACAGCTCTTTGAGGCGCGCGTGGAACACGACGCGCCGTCGACCCGGGCATGGTCCATGGTCGGACAGCGAGTTGCCCTTTACTCGCTGTCAGCATGCCCGAATAAAAAAAAAAATTGCTTGGAAACACTAGAAATATAAGAAGTGCAAGACAGAATATCCTTTGTGCTCATTTCTTTTTCATATCTGGGTACTTTTGGCAGGCAGCCAAGCTAAGGGTAACGGATACAGCCAGTTATTGTGTCAGCAACGATTTCTGCTTTCTTGTTTTTCCTTGCATTAGGTAACTTAGTGTGCGATAAGATAATATAGATGTTTAGGAGAAGTGGGGTTTATATTGCAGTCTCATCTAGTATTTAAGGAATATTCCTATTAGCGTAGCGTCACTTGTAGACGCTCGATCGATATGGTTATTTGTCATTGTTGAATAATATTTGTAATCGTAGGACAGGGTTTTTATTAATACATTTTTACTACAGGCAACTAAGACCCATAGGGGAAGAATTTAGGAGAAGCTTTTAAATAGCCGATACTGTGTCCCACTGCTGCGCAAAAGCCTAAAATTCATATTAACCATACCACGATAGACTCCGAAAGTAAAATCTTCATTACCTGACATAGAGTACATACAAGTAGCTTTAAATGAAAAGCATTCCTCAAATATTATTTAAGTGCAGGCTCTTAGCATGTTGAATAAACTGTACCATATGTTTTACCTTATTTAACAACATTACTAAACCTCCTTCAAAGCTGTGTTTAAGAAAACAGTTTTAAGTAAATAAACATACATTTTATGTTCAAAACATTTATTACTCTCTGCTTTCAATGTTGACACTTACTATTCCCCACTTTACCGCAGTAAAGTTTTAGTAACATATAAATTACGAGCAACATCAAATTAAAATATATATTTGGTTATGACAGGTATAGAGATAGAATAATATTCAATTATTTATTACAACTAAAATATAGAATTTATAAAACACTGAACAGGAAACAAATTCATTATGTATTGGTCGGATTTTTCGCAGATGACAGTAGGTAAATAGAGACTTTTATAAAATTACAGTTATTTTTTTACAAATTTGATAATTCCTAACATATTTTTATGCATCTTACTTATTAGAAATTGAGACGCTTAAGGCACAGCAAAATTACATCTAACTAGAATATACAACTATTATAGACACTCTTGGTAACAATCTTTATTCTATTTCGCAAATTGTGATATGTACAAAAATATTTCCATCTTTATAATCTAGCGTTAATATTATAAAATTGAAATTAAAACATTCAGAGTATACATTGTATACATGTTTAAATGCATTGGTGTGTGATGAAAGTAATAAATAATACCAAAATTATAAACAAACACAGCTAAATACAACTAAACTTCCCGAACAAAAAGCAGATTACACAAACGATACACTGAACAGAAATACGTCTTTTGAACTCCACTCAATTATTGGCACAATTTCACTATTTTTAGTCTCAGTGTCAATAAGTATCGGTTCCACTCCTAGAACCGATATTCCTCAAATCAGGCATGCGTGTTCTCTCTTCGCTGCCTCTCCAACTGTTTTCTGTGACTGTGACGCTTTCTCGCTATTATTGCTATTAATATCACAACGACTGCCAAAGCTACCGCTATTCCTATCCACCAGTAAGTACTATACGACGCCTCTTTCGCATTTACTTCTTTTTGGTCCCCAGATGCAACAGGATTCTTTATCTCCAATACTCCTACAGTAGACGTTTCGATGCTATACTTAGAATTTAATCCTTCACCTGTATCAATTTCGTTATCTACATCTTTGTGGATTTCTTCTTCTATGACTTTCGGAGCTTCTGTTGAAGATGGGATCTCTTCTGGAACTGGTTCAACAGCTTCAATATAGTCATCCGAATTAAAAACGTCTGTTGAAGGGTCTAACTGATTGTCTAGGTATTCATCTAAGAACTTGTAGTAGTCTGTCAGTCCCGTGTATTCTAGGCCGTATTCCCGCTTCGCTAGTAGATCGCTTACCATCTCAGGCCAGATGGTTCCGTAACCTTGTATCATTGCTTCTCTGTAAAAGAATTTTTTTAATTAAAAATTGCCCACCAGTGGTATGCTGGTTTGTAAAACCTTATGAAAGTAAGAAATACTTACATCAATCGATCGTTATTTTCAGCTATATGTTGTATTAAATCCGCTTCATCCAACACAAGTTCTTCAGCAAAAGACTGATAGATTTGGTACTTTAGTATTAAGCCCATGAATTTTCTGCAACAAAAAAAAATATATTGTGATATCCTTAACCTCGAGGTCTTGGATTACTTAGAACAGTATTTCTGTTCATAACTCACCCAATATAAGGTTTGTTGAACATCATATACGGGTCTCCGAGGAAGTCGCTATTGCCAGTTTCTAGGTTAGAGAAATTCTTGCGGAAGTCGCTCCAACTGCTTGGTATTTTCGAATACGGTATAGCTCCCGATAAAACTTTTATTCTCCATTCGTCGGCTGCCAAATAGAAGTTTAGTCTGCAAGGAAAATATTTTGATAAGTCATCGCACAGCTAGCATAACACAAAGTTACACGATAATATATAGTACGATAGGTATTAAAACTTACTTTGGCAGATCTCTTAGAGCCATAATCAACTGTAAGACAAGGCGGTGATGGTTCGGATTGTATTTGTAAGTTTCAATCGAGAACAGGCCAGCTTTGCTGAGCGCATGTGGATCCAAGGAAAGTAGCGACACGAACCCAGGAATAGCTTCATACACAGCTGCAACAAACAACGAGATGAGTTGCGAACTTCTCAAAGAAATAACTTTGGAACTGGGATGTAGCTCTTACCGGAGTAGCGGGAAGCCTCTCTCAGAATGTAAGTGTTGTTGCTATGTAGATTGATGGTTTGCTTATAGACTATCTTCATAACTGCTTCGTGAGCTTCCACAAAGTTGGCTATGCTGACATCTTTACAAGTTACAGCTCTAACTTTGTTAGGTTTGCACCAGTCGACTAAGGTTGGCGGGCAAGTACTATTGAACACCGATTCAGTCCAAATATCTGGGTCTGCGTCTCCTAAGTTTAGCGCTTTGATGAGTTTCGCCGCTTGTTTGAAAGCAACTGCCCCGCCCAAGTTCTGTGAAATAGATTTATCAGTTATAAATAATAAACATTTATCCTTGTTTCTTTCAGTAAAATGTTAAGGCGATGAAATTGAAAGGTCGTTTTTTTTTCGCTAATACTAAAAAGGGCAACCCCTTTTAAGAAATAAGTAGAAAACGACCTTATGTGTTACTTCAAAGTGATGGCAACATTATGACGTCAACATAAGAAATATTCTAAATGTAAAATAAAATAAACATAACATCCTAAATATCCATAATCCCGAAAAGGTAAGGCAGATATGTAACAGTACATCCACATTAATAAATAAATAAATATTCCACAATGTTCACACAACGCCATCTGACACTAGACAACTACGTACTAGACAACTGATAAACATACTTATATATTTCTAAATACATAGGTTCATATTATAGATAAATTACACCCAGACACAGAACAAATGATCATGCTCATCACACAAACATTTGTCCTGGGTGGGAATCGAACCCACGACCCCCGGCATAGCAGTCAGGGTCACTAACCACTAGACCAACATTCGCAGTCATGTTTAAATTCCATGGCTCCCAGCCTGTTGCCATCAACTGGACACACATCCAGACTTCCTACTCTTACGAAATTCCTCATGGAAAAACTCAATTAAACTTAGCCCGAACTTGGAATTCAACTCCTAAAGAAGTGCAAACAAGTGAACTCACCTTTAACTGAAGATTAGCGTGTACTTTCTGGTATATTCCCGCGTGTTTTGGCAGTAAACTTTCTATTAAATTTGACCAATCATCTCCGGTTAATGATCCTGGAAAACAAATCTCCATTAAATTTATACGAAGTCCTTGTTTTTACTCACGTTTTTGATAAAACCTTAAGGCCTGAATTTCTCTTTGCGTACGGTCGGTGACTTAAGTCAGCGTCGTACAACAGACGTCATAATAGGTTGCTATATAAAACACATTTTATACTCGTACGACAGACTTACGCCACCGACAGCAGTGAAAAAGGAATTCAGTCCTTATGCTTTTGGTAAGACCTTTACAGAAAAGAGGTTAACTTTTAGACATAGTTTTTGGCTCAAGAGTACACTTGAAAACTGGCATTTGAAACATCACAGGGGATTGAAAGTCTAAAGGACAACACTTTCTTAGAAATTCTTAGCTAGACCTAGAATAATACTTTGGGGAGTGTAACATTTGACAAAGGGTTTTATAGTTCTCAGAGGTACCACATGCCAAACAATTTGAAGTTTTCAGAATATGGCTTGTGTTTTTAAGTAGACGAAAAATCTAGGTATTAGGTTTAAGTCCACATAGAGCGAGCAGCCTCGCGAGGCATTTTCCGCGCGAAGCAACTCGCTTATTGTAGACTAGACGTGTCTCGGCCGAGGCAATCGAGCGCGCTGCCGCGGCCGAGTGACCGAGCGCTCGAGCCGTTTCGTGCCTAGGTCGAGAAACAATAGATGCGTCCGCACAGGGTAAACGGCCTGGCCTGTCAGTTTCCTCGCGCGGCAAAATTTCCTCGCAACGCTGCTCGCTCTGTGTGGACGCACCTAATTAATTTTTATGTTAGTAAAATCACACTAATTAAAAAAAAAAAACAAAATATTACGCCAAAGAAGAAAATCTGATTTGCATAACAATTATTTCTCTCTGAAGAAAATTACGTATTTGCCACTTTTCTTTAAACTTAATTTCACTGCGCTGTTTTGCGTCTTTTTTTTTCCTGTTGGGACGGTTACAAAACAACTGAAATTGCCCTAGCTGTAGCGCCTGAGCATTGAAACTATTTATTCTGTTTACCGACAGCAACTTTACTGGTTTTAATTTTAACTTTCATACAACTTTTGCTGCGGTGTATTCAGCATGTGTTTTTAAGCCTTTACATTGAAGTACGTATGTATATTCTTTCGAAACATGTTTTCATTGAAAATATCATTAACAGCTATAAATCCTTTCCAATTTATGAAAGGTTAAATCACTCAACAAAAAATTTAATACCAACGAAGACTGAACACCATTTTTTTAACCGGAATTCTTGACAATCTACCGACATTTGTTTAATTGCCTAACAAATATATTATTTCTATAACGGAAAGTTAAGTCTATGGGATACTTACTCAGTAAATGTACCGGCAGGGGCTTGCCGACAGCATCAGAACCCTTGAGCCTAAGTGCAATGTATTTGTGAAGCTTGAGGTAAAGAGGTTTCACGTTTTCCCACAATTCTCGGGCTTTGAGTATAGCACCTTCGTATTCGCCGAGCGCGTCCCAATATTCTTCAACGGAGTTGTAGTCTGTGAAAGGGAGATTGTGTTATTGTTGAAATCGAATGTTTAGAGATTGTAGACATAGACATGCTGGTTTATTTGGGGCCTGTCTTTTAGAACTATTTTTTTTTTTACTTTTTTAGTACTGCGGAGTCGACGACATACGATACAATGTGTAACGTTAATAGCGCACAACCTCTCGTGGGGTAACTCAGCCCTTGTTACTGAACAATGTTTGTTCTTATACTTTCGGAAATTCGTAAAAAAAATATGATTTTTCATACTGTACCGTCAGCACGAGTTTTCAGTACCCTTAGCACGAGTTTTCAATCTTTTACTTTACAGAAACTTTCCAGTATTTACAGCGTTTTTTGTATGAGAATATGGAACAGCGCCTCTGGTGTGCGAAGAAGGAACCAATTTTTTCATTGAAAATTGTCAATTTGAAGTAGTCAAAGTTCCAGTTTACTTTACGTCTCAAATACTGAAAACTCGTGCTGACGGTACTGTATTTGAGACGTAAAGTAAACTGCAACTTTGACAATTTCAAAATGACAATTTTCAATGGAAAAAATAGTTCCTTCTTCGCACACCAGAGGCCCTGTTCCAATTTTTCATACGCTGTAAATACTGGAAAGTTTCTGTAAAGTAAAATAGTGACAACTCGTGCTAGGGATACTGATAGGCCCGATTAATTTCTCATTTTGTATGAAAAAGCAAAATATTTTTTTGTGATTTTCCGAAAGTCTTAGAACAAACATTGTTCAGTAACATGGGCTGAGTTACCCCACGAGAGGTTGTGCGCTATTAGTATAATGTAAAAATTAGGTAACACAAGATTTAAAATTAGATGAGATAATAATAAAATATATCTGATATTCAAATTATATTTTCAGATTTTAAAAACCGTAATCTTGACTCATTAAAACATACACGTTAACGATGATAAATTCATTATCTTTTTGAGACCGCCGAGAGTAATTTCCGACCCCAACTCCGCGTAATAAATAAGTAATTATGACATATTTATTCTCTTCCCCAAGTTTGTCTTTAAAACTTAATCATTAAGCTTCTCAACAAAATGTGCCATTTTCTCACAGCTTCACGGCCGCTGAAAGTTTTGAATTTCCTTTCGTTATGTACTTATTGAAAAACCAATTCAATGGAAATTTGACAGCGTCTGTGCGATTTTGAATCTTGTGTCGTATAATATTAATAACCAAATTAAGATATAAGCTGATTAGAAAATTTGCTGACATAATTATAATTAAGAAACGTAATTTTCTTTAAATAAGAATAGGGATTGATTTTCATTACTAGTATTTTAGATAGGTTTGGTTTTCTCTCAAAATTGCGATCTATTTAATTTAATATTATTAAAAATTATCTAATAAGCACAAAAAGTACTTATACGGGGTGTAAGGGACAGCCTTCCACAAACTTTCAGGGCTTGCTCATTAACTAGACGAAACTGAACAATCTTCCACAATTTTCTTTTTCAGGAAATGAAAATAAAAATCGGCCTCTCCATACAAACTGTCCAATCAAGTTTATAATTTTCTATGGTGAGGCTGTTTTTTTAAATTACTAAAACAATAACAATTATAATAGCTATGATTTAAGATACATTATTGCTGTTAATTAATTAATTAAGGATTTCATAATCCATTAATTATAATCCTTACCTAAATTAACTACCTAAGTTACCTAAATTAATTATACATACGTTATGTTAGACCTAAATGTAATAATAATTCAATATATTATTATGATGAATGATTACAGTTATCTGCAATGATAATAAATCAATAGGAAATTATTTATTGCTTGTGTTTGTGGTTCAATATTACGTATTTGTTTTGATTTATTAAATGGGATATCCAAATATGGGCTCCTCAATATTTTATGTAGTAAAATAACTTTTTTTCTGGAACTCTTTGATTCTGATATTACACGATAAGTCAAAATAACAAAACACCCTGTAACACACAATTTACACATAATATTTGTATAATATGTTGCTTTTATATAAATATGTGTTTGTATGTATGTATTTATCATTATTTTTCATTTAGTGTATTGTTGTTCCTTCTATGTTTGTTTCTCTGCATCACCCTAAGGTAGACTGGGAGAGAATGTCCAAGGCATTAAGTCCGCCTTTGTACTGTCTTGTGCATAAAGTTCAATAAATAAATAAATAACACCCGAAAGTTAACCAGAGGTGTTTCTATGAGCACTTCTACATTGGGTGCGTTCACATTACACGATACACGATACGATTGACAGTTTCGCACGTTTCTAAGGAAAACGACCGAGAGTGGACGATATGCCAGTGTTGTATCGACACCGTTCTCGTCCAAAGAAAAAGCGCTCTTTCACTAGTTTTATCTCGGTCTCTAGTAAAAGGAACCTGTCGGTTAGCCTGTTGAAATCAGTCCTAAAATCATCTAGACTTGCAATTACAGTACACATCTCAAAACAATACCAGATATCGCAAACTAGGTACAACTACAAAGGCGAGCGTAACCAACAACCACGTCAAAGGTGTTCAATTGCAAAGATGAACCGCAACGTCATAACTGGTTTCTATATTTTATGAAAAATATTCCTGATTTTTTGCTTTGTTTTGTTGGCGAACCTGTTTGTATCATATTTTCTACAGCGGAATCATTCAAATTTCGGTTTTGAAACTAAATATCTAGCTGGAAAATAACTATTATTATGTGATGATAATTAACTGATGACATTTCTGCTTTTTGTCGTTAGAAATTATAATTCATTATGCTAAAAGTAGTAAGGATATTGTGTGAATTGGTAAGTGGTAGAATCAAAATTGTCGTCAATTATTGAAAAATAAACGGTCAGAATAATACATCATGTCATATATTATTTATGCGTCGATGACTCTTACACCTTTTATCCCCAAAATATTTTTTTACAAAGGGAAATGGCACAAAACACTGCGAAAACGACTTGTAACTCCATTATTTTTATTCTGTTGTACAACGCTTCGCACAATACACCTCCTAACTTTAAGTGAAACTTAAAACCTCTCATCATAGTTTAAAAGGAAAAACTTGTCTGTCTCCGTCCATTGTCCTTTATACAAACAAAATAAACTAGTATTTTTACAATGCTTGGGAGAATTTTGTTTGTTCGTAATGAATTTAGGAGTACACTGTAAACTGTGTAAACTACACTTGTGGGTCTTTTTTGCTTTTGTGTGAAAATGTTTGCTATTTTAAAAGAAGATTTTCTTTTTAAATTTTTCTTTATGCACAAAGTTTAAGTAGTCGTTGGTCCCGGCTGTCATTTGTAGACTTTTGATAGTCGTTACTGTTAGTCAGAAGCTCTAAAGTCTGTCCACCAGTCTTACCATGGGATAGTGTTACCCAGTTACTGGATTATGGAGGTCCGACAGGCAGTCACTCCATGTAAAATACTGATATCCAGCTGAATCTGATTTGTTCGTAAGCCGACCCCAATATAGTTGAAGAAAAGGCTAGGCAGATCAGACAGATGATTGTATTATTTTATTCACAAAACAATTAGGCAGCGCCTTTATAATCAGGTCCTTTGTAAAACTTGTCAAAATAACTAAAACTTCTTATTAATCAAAGAATAAGGTTGCTTTTAGGCAAGCGTGTTTCGCCATCGACCACATCATCGCTTACCATCATCGATATAGTCAAACGCAATCCTGACGTAAATTAAAAGTCAGCATAATTTGTTTTTTTTTTTTCTTTTCAATTTTAATTAGTTTTTTTTTGTGAAACGATTAAATATTCCTCACATAAATCGAGAAATTAAAATGTTTTACTCACTGTTTTGTTTCGAGGCATTCCGAAGTAAAGGAAGTATGTGCTCCAAATAGTCATTTAGATCTGGCAAGTTCTTCTCCCAGGACTGTTTCATGCGGAGTAAGGTCGCCTCATCTTGTTGTCTTGCTAAGTTGTAGTGGAATTCTGTCAAAGAAAAATAATTTGTGTTATTAAAAATATCAGGACATAATGACAGCTTTCAAAAATGATGATGAAATTTCCACAACTAAGTACACACGAGCGTCGTCCAGGTAAAAAAAAATTGGCATCGATAACTTTTTAACTATACGTGCGATTTTGAAGCTGTTTTCAGCTTATTAGACCTAAAAAGGCGGACGCCTATCGTTTGACACAAATCGCAACCCCTAATTTTCAACCCTTACCCTTTTTTCGCAAATTGTCAAAATTTCACCATATTTAATTCAGTAACTTCGTCATTTTTCGACCTAAATTCACCGATTAAATTTCAAAATAGTCTCAGCCACCGCCCTCAATTTATCCAGCTATCAGGTCCGCGTTCCGTGGTCCGAGTTCTGGAGTGGGGGTGAAAAACGCTAATTTTCATTAAAAAACTGGTTTTTCGGCCATAACTCAAAATTTTTCCTCTTGTCATAAGAAATTTTATTGCATATTCGGCTAGCCCGCGCGGAGCCCGATCCGTCGATACCCCGCACGTGCGTCTAGCTCGCAAAAAATTTCCCCACCCCCCCGCCCTCTGGCCTATAGCTAAGAGGGAAACTTTGGATTTTGTCAAAATTTTATTTTTCGCAAAATAGCTTATAATCAACTTGCTGGTCAGGAAAAACTGACCAGCGTGGAAAAGGGTTGATTAGGTGTTAAAATATTGACTTTTAAAAATTATTTTATAAAAATTTTATAATTATTTGTATTGTGTACTGACTTTTTAATTTTAATATTTTATCTGTGTTCCCCCTTTTACAGGGACATAGAACTGACCAATTTTAAGTATATATTGACTCTTATTTTATGAGAAATTAAGTTATTATTGTGATTATTTATTGTTTTATTCTGTGTCCCCCCTTTACAGGGATTCAGAAACGCCAGTGTCTATGATCCTCTCATTCTCCTCAGAAACTAGACCTGCACGACCCTTTCCCTACAAGGGTATGTCTGTCTGCGCTCAGGTGGTCACCCCCGACCCCTATGATGCTCCTTACGAGCATCGGTCGACGGGTGAGTCCATGGGGGAGAAGCTCATGTACCCACTAGAACGCGATGAGGTGAAGAAAAGAATTACCTTCGAGGACGCCACCCCTCGCGAGTTTATAGAGGTCTTCACCACGCCCAAGGGGCGTCCGCCTCCTGTGGCCGCTACCGAATTGCTCGGAGGAGCCGTGGCCGAGCGTCGCAGCCGTCTTGAGGAGGCGAGAGATTGCCTACAGAAGGCAAAGCTCAACCTGGGCAACTCTCGCAACCTCAAGACCAACATCAAGAATGCGGTGCTGGAGGCCCTGGAGCGGCTCTTCGAGCTGGTCGAGGACGCGGAGCTCGAGCGGGCCCCCAACGAGGCTGTGTCCGTGCCAGAGCCGAAGACCGCCGCGTCCACCGTTGTCCACGGTCCCTCGCCCGCTTCCGTCGAGATTCTTGCCGGCCAGAATGAGCTCCTCAACACCCTCAAGGAGCACATCTCGGAGCTGAAAGACCACGCAGACAAGATGGATAAGCTCCGAGACAGTCTGGCCGGGGTGAATGTGGGCGGGGACACCTACGCGAGTGTAGCGTCCGCAAACAAAAGCCACACCAGAGCAAAAGCTCCGGAGCTAACGACGCTGCACTCGGTGGTTGTCTCCTCCACTGATTATATGGATACGGGTGACGAGATCCTGGAAAGGGTCAGGAAAGCGGTGGATGCGAAGGATGGCTGGGTTCGGGTCGAGCGTGTGAGGAAGGCCAAGGACCGGAAGGTCATCATGGGGTGCGCGACAGAGGAGGAGAGGAAGAAAATAAGGGAGCGACTGCAGAAGGCCGGAGGAAACCTCGTCGTCGAGGACGTGAAAAATCGGAGCCCGCTTCTGATTCTGAGGGATGTACTTTCAGTACATAGTGACGAGGAAGTGCTCGCAGCCCTCAAGAATCAGAACCGGGAGATCTTCCGCGGACTCGACGGCGCGGAGCTGGGAATGTCTGTCAAATATAGAAAAAAGGCGCGAAACCCACATGTGAACAGCATTGTGCTGATGGTGTCCCCCATTATCTGGAGGAGGGCACTCGAAGTAGGCAAGCTTCGAATTGACCTACAGAGAGTGCGCGTCGAAGATCAGACGCCTCTGGTGCAGTGCACCCGCTGCCTAGCTTTCGGCCACGGCAAGCGTCTCTGCACGGAGCCGGCCGACCTCTGCAGCCACTGCGGTGGTCCACACCTTCGGTTGGACTGCCCAGTAAAGCAGAACGGCGAGGCAGCGGCATGCGTAAACTGCACCAGAGCCAAGCTGGGGGAGCATCAGCACAATGCTTTCAGCGATGTCTGCCCGATCCGCAGGAAGTGGGACGCATTCGCGAGGGAAGCAATAGCGTATTGCTAAGGGCTTCATTGCGCCCACCTCCTGCGCCACAGCGAAAACAGGTCAAACGCAGCCAGATCGCAAACGCATTGAGCGAACCACTAGGGTTGGCCCAATGAGGGGTGGAAACTGGAGTCACTTTCTTACGAAAGTGGCTGGAGTTGCGCAAGACCATGGGTCAACTCTAGTGGCATCGTCAAGCTGCGTTGAACCTAGTATAAGGTACCGTTGACCTTGTTAGGTAATATTTACCTGTATAATGAGTATATATGGTATTATATAACAGTAAAGAAGCAAGAGAGAAATTGTAGTGCCTTACATGAGCTAAAGAATTGGTAGATGTTGCTGAATGTGGGGAAAAGTAGAATGTCATAAAATTGGATGAGAATATATGCAAATTTAAAATCAGTAAAATATAAAGTAAAATTATTGCATTGTTTAGGAGCTGAAACGAAACTATAGAAGAAAGCAAGAAATTAAAAGAAAAGCGAACAATTAAAAATTTAAATAGCAAAAGTAGTATATTATGAGTAAAATTAACGATACAAACAAACACGTAAAAGACAGCACTAAGCAGCCTCCCCGGCCGCCTGCAGCCGTAAAAATAACAAAACTGCTATTAAGGTCTCTGCCCACGACAGAGGGACACTGGCAGGGCAGGAGTGGGTTTTAGCGGGTTCGAGTCCCGCACTACCTCGACTGTCTCATTGTCTCAGTGAGACGGTGAGACAGCCGAGGTGTCCGTGGGGATTTCCCACTCCTGCCTCAACAAAAAAAAAAAAAAAAAAAAAAAAAAAAAATTGGCCCAGTGCAGGTTGATAATAAGTGACATAAGTCAATGTTTAAAATTTTCGGGTCTATATTATTCTGAGGTCCAAGCATGAATTCTACGAATTTTACCGTACATCGCATTCTAATTAGATTCCGACATAAACTGTATATTAAATAAAAAAATGCCTATCCTGTAGTTCTTATCGTCAAATTTTTCGTTTATTTTACGTTACAAAAACTTGAAACTCGTGATAAGTCTGATTTCTGATTTCTTCCAAAAGCAGAGAACATAGAATGTCTTAAGACAATCGATTTGAACAGTGGTTACTTAGCAACAGCTGTTCCTTACCCTGAAATTATAAATACAAATATTGACTATCTGACAATGTTGGCGAGATTTTGTACGGTCTTAGGTCTTGTTATTTGAAGGAACTGCTGATTTTGATACTGGTATACCCGTTTTATTAACACAAAGGCAACATTTGTGAAAGCTGTTTGTTGGATTTTCTACTTTAGGATATAAGCAGAGAATTGAAAATACAACAGTGGGTTATTATGTACTGAGACTGTTCACTTCGTAACGTTTAGTGTTAGAGCTCTAAAATGATGTGATTCAACCCTAATCTACGGAATTGAAGGCATTAATATTTGTTAATGTTTAAATATGTTAATCATTTATAACTTAATTATGGTAAAAACAGATACCTCATTAAATATATCTTCATGAAAACGTAAATTAAGTTCGTACTCATTACGTTCAAAATTTATTAGACTTTTACTCGTTCTAACGGTAAAATTATAAGGGCCCATTTATTAAAATAAATTAGAACATTAAAAACTATTGAAGATACTTTTTTTCATAACAGATTATTCCCCTTTTTCTCTTTAATATTTGAATTTTTTTTCAAATATTAAAGAGATAAAAGGGGAATAATCTGTTATGAAAAAAAGTCTCTTCTTCTAGTCTTTTATCTCTTTAATATTTGAAAAAAAATTGGCCCTCGTCAATCATCAAAACTATCATAGTTTTATTAAGATCATATTTTCTAGAAAATAATTTCAAATTAGCTTAACGACTTAAGCCACTTTAGCGCAATGTGTTAAGGACTTTTCGCAGTATTTCATTGTATATCAAGCTGCGCATTTTCAAAATATGGGCAGCATTTAAAGTCAGGATAAGTTATGCTGGTCATAAAATCTCTTATTTCCGCTGCAGTGGAGTCAAGCGTTTAACTGGCACTTGACTTGGAAACGTAAGCTGCTACAGCGAACGTTAACACCATTTTTATTGTTAACTAGCTTTGATTTGAATCCTACTTACGGTTATTTTTGAACAAAGGGTGGAATCGAATGATAATCAAATTGAAAATGCACTGTAAAATAAAATAAGTGAAACCCTGCCTTTTAGACCTTGTCCAGAAGAGAAAATTTGCGGAGAAACATTTCGCGCCTTAGCAAGATACGGGGTGTCAATGACATGTCGACAAGCGCGCGTCTGGTTTCAAAATACGCGCGTAAATAGCGTGCACTTCACCGAACTATCTTTTTAACTTGAACTATTTCGGGTACTTTAATAGAGGTATTCCAGTTAGGGCACCTGGCACCCGCCAAAAATTTTGACAGGAGCCTTATGTCGAATAGATAAGTAAGTAAGCAAGTAGCTCAGGTGTCATTGTCAGCGGGTGCCCTAAGTGGAATACCTCCGTTAATAGGTATAACTTTGAAAATATTAAAAAAAAGTCTTCCCTTATATTGCTTTGTATTTACAAAATTCTACAGAGTATTTTAAATAAAATTTTAACTTTAAAAATTTAATCTTGTTCATTATTTCGTTATCTTTTCAAAAGTACTCCAGTTCTTAGAATAATAAATGCAAATTTTTGGCTGCACTCCGTTGAGACTTCCTTAGCTTTTGTTTCCCAACGAAACTGTGTTTAGTTAATTATAAGCATCCAGAATTATTACATGTGCACCATTTATTTAAATGTGACTCCATTTATATTCTTTTGCATGTAATTATACGAAGCCAGAAAGCCCTCAGGAGTTAACTCTTTGAATGCATCTTTGTGTGTTTACTGAATCGTCACTTAACCAAGCCACTTACTCTTTTATGCGAGCGTAAAACCTTCACCAATGTTTTTTTTCTTCGTAAAAATTACTAAGAGCTCTTACGAAGGTAAAATTAACTTTTTTTTTCTTTTACAAACATTCGTCTCTTGTGCCTGTGTTATTAAAACTTCCTTTTATCTTTGATGATGACTTTGGGAATTTTATTTCGTGAGCAATCAAATGGTCGTCTTGTGTCCTTATTTGTCTTCCGACTTCCGTCTTTCTGCGGGACTTTTGAAGCCCTCAATTTATTTTAAAATTGGGTGTCCAATTTTTTTGTTATCCTAAATAGATTATTTTCCTGTTGGAATCGCTTTACTTCCAATGTCAATTATGGTATTTAGGGAAATGCTGCGAAGGTTCAAATTAAGTTATAGGATTTATTTTTAAACACCTTTTATATTTGAGAGACAACGATGAAAATGATTAGTCCCTGTTATATATGTGTACATGAGGCACAATGTGTGTGCATGCGGCAGACACCCGCCATGTTGTTTGTTTGTCAAAATAGATGTCAGTACGCTAACAGCAAGCTATTGTTTCACTTGTCCCCATCCCCCGTATTTATCAGTGGCGACGAGGAACTACATTATATAAAAAAAAAAAAACGTGTAACGGAAAATGTCCGGTGCAATATTCGGGATTTTGTCGTCGTTTGACCATAATACCCAGTCTTGGGAAACGTACAAGGCTCGGATTTCACAGTGGTTCATCGCGAATGACATAAATCCAACTAAAGATGCGGCGGGAACAAAGCGACGAGCGATTCTACTTAGCGCGCTCAGCGATGGCTCGTACAAACTGGCAGCTGACCTTGCTCTGCCAAAGCAGCTGCAGGACGTGCCATACGAAGATATCGTCGGATTGCTAGACGAACATTTCACTCCCAAGCGCTGTGGGTTCAGCGAGCGGTTCAAGTTTTATGCGGCTATGCAGCAGACGGGAGAAACGTTTAGTCAGTGGGCGGCGCGCCTGCGTGGTTTGTCGGCGCACTGCGATTTCACTAACGTCGGTGAAGCTCTCCGAGACAGATTCGTCATGGGGATGAGTTCTGGGCCGGAGAGGGATAAGCTCTTCGCACAGGACCTTAAGGACCTGACTCTGGCCAAGGCCGTGGAGTTGGCGGAGAGCGTACACTGGGCGCGTGCGGGCGCGGCGGCCGCGCAGCCAGCACAAGTACATCACGAACAGCTGTTTAAAATTACACAAGCACGGCAGCGAGCGAACACCGCCGAACGCAGCTCCGCAGGTGATAAAGTGCAGTGTCAAGTGTGCGGGTATTACAACCACGAAACATCTCAGTGTCGTTTTGCGAAATCCAAATGTAAAAAGTGCAAATCTGTCGGTCATTTACGCAAAATGTGTAAAAATGTAAATTTTGTGAAAGCAAGTGGCGTGGATGAGGGCGATGACGGTGAGTGTTTCAATATTCGTTCAGTGAAAGGGGAGCCTATGGTCGAAACGATTTCAATATCAGGAGTTCAACTTAAATTTGAAGTAGATAGCGGTTCAGCCGTTACAGCGATGTCCGAGAGCACGTACAAAAAACATTTTACGAATGTGCCATTGTCATTAACAAAAAAACGATTATTATCTTATACCGGTGATAAGATTCCGTGCTTGGGGCGAGTACTCTTACCAGTTACTTACGAGCAGCAAACACATTCGCTTAGTATTTATGTCGTACGAAATGCCGCTGCGGAGATATTAGGACGCGATTTTATTTCGCTTTTCAAGTTAGAACTCATACCGGTTCGTTATTGTAAACAAACCAATGGAAGTAGTGAAATAGTGTCTAGGCTAGAAAAACAATACCCATCGGTCTTTTCAGATAGATTAGGACGATTTAATAAATACAAAGTTAGTCTACAATTAAAGGATAACTCAAACCCGGTTTTCATTCGCGCGCGGCCGATTGCATTCGCTTTGCGAGAAAAAGTAGATAAGGAAATAGATCGTTTGTTGTCATTAGGCGTGTTAGTACCAGCGAGTCATGCGCAGTATGCTTCACCGATCGTACCTGTATTAAAGAAATCGGGTTCGATTAGGATTTGCGCCGACTATTCGACAGGGGTAAACAAACAGCTGGTTGTTGATCAGTACCCTTTGCCTACTATAACCGAATTGTTTGCGAAATTACATGGCGGTCAACAATTTACAAAATTAGACCTGTCAAATGCATATAATCAGTTCGAATTAGATGAGAAATCACAGGAATTGACTTGTATTAATACGCACCGTGGCATCTTCAGATATACCAGAATGGTTTTTGGTCTTTGTTCAGCACCGAGTTTATTTCAGCGGGCCATGGAGAGCGTGTTAGCGGGCGTGCCGGGCACGCTGTGTCTCCTAGACGATGTGCTCGTTACGGGTGAAAATACTGAACAACACTTGCGTAGGCTCAATGAGGTGCTGAAAAGATTACAAGACGCAGGCCTCACACTGCAGAGGGAGAAGTGTGAGTTTTTCAAAGATAAGGTCGATTATCTGGGCTACGTAATTAATAAGGACGGTCTAAACAAATCTCCGCTTAAAGTTAAGGCTATGATAGAAGCGCCGGTACCTAGCAACGTACATCACCTGCAATCTTTCTTGGGGTTGGTAAATTATTATAGGAATTTTGTCCCCAACGCGTCTAGCATATTAAATCCGTTATATGATTTACTGAAAAAAGGAGTTAAATGGGTTTGGTCGGAAGAACATAATAAAGCGTTTGTCGCCATCAAGGAATGTCTGGCTTCGGAACAGGTGTTGGCCCATTTTAACCCGGCCGCGCAATTGGTGCTCACTGTTGATGCTGGACCAGCTGGATTAGGGGCGATATTATCACAGATCGACGCCGACGGCGAACGTCCGATATCTTTCGCGTCGCGAACTTTAAACGCGGCCGAGAAACGATATTCGCAAATCCAAAAGGAAGCGACCGCGATCATTTTTGGGGTACGCAGATACCATCAGTATTTGTATGGCCGTGCCGTTCCGTTCACCCTCCGGACGGATCACAAACCCCTTTTAACGATTTTCGGCCCGTTTCGTGGCATACCAGAAGTGTCCGCGAACAGGCTGCAACGATATGCTATGTTTTTAAGCGGTTACAATTTTAACATAGAATACGTCCGGAGCGCGGACAATAGTGCGGATTATTTATCGCGAGCCAGCCTGCCCGAGCAGGCGGGGGCGCGCGCGGCGCAAGGGGGCGCGCTCGGCGACGTTGAAGCCGCACAAGACATACCTGATCGCGCCTCGTACATCAATTTCGTAGTAGAAGGTAACTTACCGGTAACATTAAACCAGCTGCGCGAACAAACTCGTAAAGATGCAACTTTGCAAAAAGTGATTAATTTCATCTTAAACGGTTGGCCTACGAAAATGATAGATGTTACCTTAAAACCGTTTCATTTATGTAGGTTACAACTGTCTTATGAAGACGGCTGTGTTATGAGGGGTCACAAGGTAGTTATCCCTGGGAACCTTCAAAATATGGTGTTAACAGAACTTCACCGGTCGCATCTAGGTATAGTAAAAACAAAAGCAGAGGTCCGGTCTAGGTTCTGGTTTCCCGGGGTTGACGCTGCCCTGGAAAGCATGATAAATTCGTGTGAGGTGTGCCTACAGCTGCGCCCGACGCCGGCCCGCGCGCCTCTCGCGCAGTGGCCGTACCCGTCGTACCCGTTCCATAGAGTACACTGCGATTTCCTCGGCCCTATTAACGGTAACACATTTTTAGTTATTGTAGACGCATATACGAAGTGGGCGGAAGTGTATAATATGAAAAACGCGTCGACGTCTGCGGCAACAATCGAAAAATTGTGCGATTTTATGTCTAGGTTCGGAATTCCGCATACTTTGGTTAGTGACAATGGCACGGCATTCATTTCGCGTGAGTTTGAGAGTTTTTGTGCACTGAATGGTATTTCGCATGTGACGTCACCGCCATATAATCCTGCTAGCAACGGACAGGCTGAATCATATGTTAAAATAATTAAGAAGGGCATTAAAGCTAGTTTGCTTAGCGTTAAAGGAGTACAGAATTCGTATAAAAATCTTTTGAAATATTTATTTGACTATAGAAATTCAATACATACGACAACCGGAGTTTCGCCTGCCGAGCTAGTATACGGCCGCAAACTCAGGTCACGCTTGGACCTGATTAACCCTCATGTGCCGACGCCCTCATCTCCGTCACTTGCTAACATTGTACGTAAAAAACAGTGTTCACAGAATAAGGCATCAGGAGGCCAAAATAAACAGTGTTTCTCAGAGGGAGACAAAGTAATGTTTAAGAAATATACAACTAACGGTAAATTTACATGGCATCGGGGTACAATTGTAAAGAAAGTAGGCAAAATTGTGTATATAGTAAGAGACAATAACACATCAATGACTTTTAAAAAACATAAAAACCAAGTGGTGGCGTACAAGGGCTACGGTAACGCGCGTTATGACTATGCCGACATAGATATGGAGTTCCAGTGCGATGACTCATCACCCGATGTCGGTCGAGCGCCGTCGGAGGACGCGCAACCTATCGCGGAGGAGGACAGGAGAGATGACCCTGTTATTGAGCTTCACGATAGCCATAACCAGGCACTACCAGGTGGAGATCCTGATACCCTAATACCAGGCCCGGACCGGTCGGATGATGACGACTTCCAGGAGGCTTTGCCTGACCAAGAACCAGCCGTACAGTCTTCAGAGCCCAAACAAGGGTCAAGCAGTAGTACCCTGGCAACCACCCCTCGGTCTAAACGCATTCGTCCTAAGGTTAATTATAAACAATACTTCTAGGTTAAGGCAATTGTTATTGTGATCTCAACTGACGTGTATCTAAGGGGAGGAATGTTATATATCGATACCTCCCACGTAAGTTGTTGTAACCCACAATATGCATGTTTTGCTTTTTTTACACCAAAACGCCTATTTTTGCCTACTTTACGTGTTCAGTGTAAAAAAAATAAAAAAATACAATTTTTAAGCATAGTTACCAGACGTATAAAGTTGTATCTTATTACAACGGGCGGCGTATAACATTGTATCCACCTTCGCAACCGTTTACTCGGGGCGCGTCGGTCGCTCGCGCCGCGTATGTGTGACATACGACAGTTCATCACGGACTTCCGTAAAGGTGGAAGACGCGGTCAAAAATCGATAATATCACAGATACAATTTTTTCTTAAAATATATTATGATATATAAGTAGTTTTTCAACAATAACAACCTAAACTGTTGTATATATTACTTACAACAACTTACGTCTCTTATAAGATACTAAATCAACGTTGTATCATCACATACAACAATTTACGTTGGTAGTACATACACAAATATGTATTGGATGTTGACATACTATATTTTACGTTGTTAAAATATATTTTTTTTAGTTACATACAACAATGTATGTTTTAAAACGCTTCATATCTTCATCATCGAGCAAAAGGTTACCACCACTTTTTTTACTTTTCCGTGTCTGATTAGCCTCATGGGCCGGATTGAGGTCTAGATAGCAATAGAAAATTATAAATAGCATATTGATACTTACCATTACAGATTCTCCATTGCCAGTTACTTTTAATGAATCTGAGATGATTGAATTAGCTATTATTATATTTTAATCACTATATCTGTCAATGACCAAGTTCTCATTAAGGCACTAGAAAAGATCGGATATATCGATGTTACAACCGGAATACTGATCAAAGCGGTAGGCATTCAATTCACCCTCTTAAAAAACTGAATCTGTCAAAACCAGCGTATGTGACCACATCAAGACCTCGGAACCAGTTGAGTCACATTATGCAAGAAAAAGGTCAGACACAGACATTTGGATGACGATCTTAATTTTCAACGATTATTTAAAATATATACGAAATGGCTCTAGTCTAAAAGATATGACGAGATAGCTAAATCCGACGTGGGAATGCATCGAGGTGTTGTGGCGGTGGACAAGGGCCTCACCCCGCTCTCCTGGCTAAAGAGAACTGGCGCAAACCTGCATTCCCTATACACTTATGATCGCATGGAGGTATGACAGATCAAGGATCTTCACGAATGCTTTTTCCGGGCTCTATATGGGCCTGATGTAGACATATCTGCGTCCGTTGCCTAGCTACGATCTGGAGAACTCTTTGGTTGTTTCACGTAAGTTTGTTATAACTGATGTACGAAATAACTAATGGATCATTCACCTACGTTCAATTCAGCTACGGTTAACTCACCTACGGTTAATTCGCCTACGGTTTAATAGACCTACGGTTAATTCAACTAAGGTATGTTTAGCTAAAATTAACATCCCTGTTGCGGTATCTTTGACATGATACAAACATCGACGGCGCACGGCTAGCGGTGCTCCTACTTGTGGGTGGTTTATAAAAAAATAACCACGTAGGGGATGGCCCCTTCTAACCGAACCTGTCCGTGTCAGGCGCTCCAAGTAGTTTTCACGACTTTCTTTTTCTCAAGGCCCAGTTGCGTACACTCCTGCCTAAATACCTACTGATCAACTTAGTCATTTTGAACGAGAAGAAGACGGTTGACTTAGGATTAGGTTCCTTTGAACCCTGTTGACAGCAAAAGCTCCGTCGACCCTATTGCCAAAGCCTTCATTCTACGCTTTAGAAATAAAAAGTGCGCATTTTATTTCTTAAAAAAATAATGTAGGCGAGTATCTTCTATTAGGTATTTCAAACGTAGTTAAAACAATCAATATGTATGTGGATCAAGGGGCTGATTCAGAAAGCATTTCTTCTGGACACGGTGCGCATTTTTAGGACGTTCCTTTCTCTGGAGCCCTGACCGCTGGTAGCTTGGACCTTGTTCCCGTTACCGGTGGGCCACTATTGTTTATTTTTTTACATGTTTTTATTTATATTTTTACCTTTGTAAGAATATTTATAAAGAATAAAAATAATGAATAAAGGGAATAATATCCTATGTAAACATGGTTATATACTAAGCCCTGATAGTTGGTCGCGGGGCTTAGCGAATAACCGTGACCCTGGAACATAAAGGGCTATTAAAGGACACCGTGGATATTAGTCAGTACGAGTCTGACTGTCCCTCCCGCCCGAGGCCTTATTTGATGAAAACAAATAAGTTCTCCCACCCTGGGTAGAGGTCTTTTTTTGAGGTAAACCACGACAAAAAAAGCCCTGATAGGTTATACCTTATTACACATACTACCACAAAATATTAAATTAAATCAACGTACACTATGGTATTTAGCACATACTGCTAAATTCAACTATTGTTGTCCAGTGTAAATGGTTGTAAGTATCCAGTACAACATTTATGTGAGTTAACATAACACGATAGAATGTTGTATGAACAAAATCTCAAAAACTACAGGTATTTAAAAATAACTAGGTAGGTAAGTATTGAAAGTACTTTAAAATATATGTGTATGCAAAATTTCAAAAGAATATATTGAAGAATGACTATTTCCTGCGAGTGTTTCTCTTTAAAACGCTCTACTGTAAAATTACAATTTTGAAGATACAACAACTTACGTGGGAGGTATCGATATGTGTACATGAGGCACAATGTGTGTGCATGCGGCAGACACCCGCCATGTTGTTTGTTTGTCAAAATAGATGTCAGTACGCTAACAGCAAGCTATTGTTTCACTTGTCCCCATCCCCCGTATTTATCAGTCCCCAATTCACTTATTGGGCAAATTAGTGAGACGTTCCAATTGAATAATGATTTTCAATATCGTCTAAATAGACTTGAAGACAATACTACATACACATAGGGAAACATGAGGTAATAGATGATGATCTAACCTAAGTAGATTTAGACTGACTTATGAAAAAAATCTGAATAATAATGCATTAATGTATGTACAGTGGGGTTAAACATTTGGTTACCCAATAACGAACGTAGCTGCCTCCAAGGGGAATAACCAAGTCGTGATGAGGACTGATCATGAACATAGTAAATGAACAATACACCAGCATTAGTACCTACGTCATTATTGGAAAATAAATCTTACCTTTTAGAGTACAATTAGTGGCGGTCCCGCAATCGTAGTTGGTTGCGAATCTTATCCTGTTTTGAGCATTATCGCCGAATGTGACGAGCTGGAAAATAAGGACTCATTAAAATTTTATTTCAAAAAAACGTCTATTAGCTATGGTAGTTTTATGTTCCTTTTTGTGGACAGCAAAATCCGGTTAGGTGTTTGATCAGACGGTGAAATGTGACAGATTGCATTATGGTAACCTAATTCAGGCTAGTCCTTTGAAAATATCTAATTAATTCTGCTGTTTTCAAAAGCAATATACCCCGTATATTTTTTAAGTAAACCAAAATTAACCAAAAAATACAACGTTTTCAAATTCACAATACGTGAGCCCCGTAACGACCACCACGAGTACTCCCGTTCGATGCGTTTTATCTTTGAAAATTAAGTTATTAAAAAAACACGTGCATTTTTTTTAATACTTTATCTGACGGATTAAATAGATTATCAATTTATTGAAACCGTCAACTAGTCTATTTCTATCATAGAAATCTTCCTCAGTGAGGCAACGAAGAGTCTAAAACAGCGGTTTAGAAACATATTTCACGGATAATACTCCACAGCGGACGTCATAAATAAAAGCAAAGATTTATATCCAATTACTTTCCACTATCTATCGTAATAAAAATAACTAAATGAATTTATTATCCCTCAGGTGTATAATGTGGAACTCGTGGAGCTCGTGGCTACAAATACTACTACTAACAACTGCATAGGGGCCGTATTACAACGTCTTAAAGCCAGGATTGTTCCAGTGAGTGAAAGGGATGGCGCTAGACGACTTGTATAGGTCTGTCACTTTCAGTCGCCGGAAACAGCCTGGTTTAAAGACGTTGTCATACGGCCGCTGGACGATCTTCAAGGTAAAGCCGCGCTTGTAAGGGTGGTCGGAGGATTGGTGACCATTTAGAACATTGAGTTTCGTTCGGAAATCGGGGTAAAGCCGTTGATCCGAATGTCATTTCTAAATCTTTGACAGTCCTTCCTGACGGTAACGAGCTTCGGGGGAGGAAGGGCAACTGAACCAAAACCAAAAGCTAAAATCTTATTAAAATGTTTACCTTGATCCACTGCTCAGTGTCAAGCAAAGTGTCTCCAGGTTGCAATAACAGCTTCACCTTGCGCCGGAGTATGTTGTCGTCAGCGGAGAGCGCATGCGCGGTGAGTGCACTCTTTACGTCAGTCGTTTGTTGAGTGACGAACATGCCGAACGTTTTGTCGCGCTCCAACTGTTAAAATAAAAATGAGAAATAAGAGGAATAGTTTGACTTTGTAACAACTTTTGGTATCTATCTACACTTTTAAAGGATTTAATCAGTATTTTTTGTTCCCACTGCTGGGACAAAAGTCACATCTCTGTAAGCAGAAATGAACTGCAATCTACATCGCGAGCTCAGTGCAAATTGGACTACGATTATCAGCTATATTTTTATTTGAACGTGCAGTTGTTCGAAGCTAGGGTGAGTCTCTAGATATTATCAGCTGATTGGGTCAAAATGGGTGTGAAAGAAAGATTATTGTGTTGTGATGCAGATAGGTATTGAAAAAAACTAGTTTTACGTTGATTACGAAATGCTGAGTAGGTTGATCGATTGATACACACAATACTCGTAACATGACAATAAATTCAAAAATCCTGATTCATTTTACATTGTGAATAGCGAGTCCGATAATATAACCAATTGATTAATAAAAATTCCACCAAAAAATTAAACTACGTCACAAATTACGTCATTCAAATTAAACAAAGCAAAATATGAAAATATTAATTTAAAACTTCATTCGTACTGATTGTTGTTTGAATTTAACGCAATGTTGAGCATTTAATTAAATAGAAAGTCATGTTTAAATCCCCAAACGGATTAAACATTTGACAAATAATTAATTTTGTTACTAAAAATAATTAAAATACGAGATTTAGAGGCAACGAGCTCTAATTGAGAAGTTAATTTTAAACGCATATTATGTAGATACTTGATATTTTACCTAAGCGAGTGTGACGTCAATTCTATGAAAGTGATCATAAAGAGAATTTAGAATTCCAAGCTTTACGCAAGCTTAGCATTCTAATTCTAAGCTAAGGCTAAGCTATTTCAGAGAAGTTAGATTTAGTTAGTTTCCGTGTAATATAGGAGGAACTTTTGATGTATAGCTGCATAAGCAATTTCATGAGTAAACAAACCATGCATTGAGAATTTAAATTAAAACATATTCTATTCCCACATTATTCGCTTTAGACTCCCGTCATATAGGACTATTAGGAGGTACTATCACCAAAAGAAATTTATGTATACAGGGGTGCGTTTAGGTCAATTATCCAGATAAAAATTAAACTAACGAGGGTTCGCTGAAAGGAGTCATAGGTTTAACTGTCAAATTCAATTGACAGCTCAGCTTGTTATTAATTATTCTGTTTTTTTTAAATCTTATGTACTTGTCACACACAAATAAAATTCACGGAGACGATAAAATAAGTACTTGTTAGAAATATTTGTTTCTACAGAGCGAATTGAGCAAATTAAACAACAAACAGTTCCATGTCAAAGTCAATCTGACAGTGGGATACGATTTAGCGAGGTAAAAAGGTCGCTAAAACTTATCCTAGTAGGCGAAAACTTATACCAGCGGACGACCGTGAACGGGGCAGATAAAATTTTAGTCAGTTTAATTTTTCAGCTCGCGGTGTACTTGAACGGGGTGTTTAACGTTTAGTCTGTATAAATTTTAAACTGGATAATTGACTTAAACGCACCCCAGATAGCATGCGACCAAAGAACACTGATGCACCTCTTATGGACACTTCCTGACTTTCATTGACGGCACGGTTAGCACAGTTAGGCACTGGGCGAGCGATTTGTCTGCGCTGCGTGTCGCGGGTTCGATTTCCGCACGCAACAAATATTTGTATGACCTACTAATAGTTGTTCCGGGTCTGGGTGTTTGTGTATGTGAGTTTCTATGTTTGTTAACGCACCCACGTCAAGGAGAAATTCCTAGGGTGGGGCAACATTTTTTAAAAACAAAAAAAAAATAGCCGAATACTATTCAGAGGTCATTAACCCCCGACGGAAAAAGAGGGGTGTTATAAGTTTGACGTGTCTGTCTGTCTGTCTGTCTGTCTGTCTCTGACATCATAGAGCCCGAACGGATGAAGCGATTTAAATTTAGTTTTTTTTGTATGAAAGGTGACTTATCTGCGAGTGTTCTTACAAATATTTGATGAAAATCGGTTGAGCCGTTTAGAAGTTGTGGGGGTGAAAGTGGAGAAATGTAACCGAGGGTCTGCAAATATACTCGAGTTGGGTATTAAATGAAAGCGTATTGAAAGGGAATATTGATGACTAGTCGGGAGTACTCTTAGCAACATAAAATGATATAAGTTTGTACCTATAAAAAGTGTAAAATAAAAAATAAAATAAAAAATACGTCGCGTTGGGGGACTGCCCCAAATTATTTATCATCTCCTGTTTTTTTGCAGTCCCCCAACGCGACGTATTTTTGTTATTTTTTACTTTTTAAATTGGTTTTTGCGTCGGGGGTTTATTAAATTTTTAATTTATTTTTTATTTTCATGACTATGTCAGAAACGTACCACTCTAACTCAAGCAATTAAAAGATAAAAAAGTGATTACCTTTGCCGCCAATCCTTTACTATTCCCCGTAAGTTCATTCCAAGTGGCACTGGCCCTTTGTTCACAATGGTCGACATAGTCCAACTCCACCAGATCCACGAGAGAAACCAGCCATCTTCTGTCATCGGCTGCGCTGGATGACGTGCCGCATTGGAGAGGAGACAGAAGAGCGTAGAAGCAGATGAAGAAGAATGGGATTGGTGGCCTCATTGTTGATCTGTGGGAGAAGAAAAAAAAGAGTTAGTTTAAATAGAATCTGATGGTGATCTTCCGTGTAGGACCTACTATGCTAAAACTGGAGCAATTGGACTGCTGCGCTGTGTGTCGCAGGTTCGATTCCCGCACGGAACAATTATTTGTAAGATCTGCAGGTAGTTGTTCCAGGTTTGGGCGTTTGTGTATGTGAGTTTCTATGTTTGTAAACGCACCCACGATACAGGAGAAATTCCTAGAGAAGGGCAACGTTTAAAAAGAAAACACTAAATCTGGGTGTCATAATCACATCATTTTGACGAGTAGGTATTATGTAAGACTTGGGGACGGACAGAGCAAAAAATACAACAAAAGGTGAATGGGAAATTGGGGTCAGCACGAAAAACTTATAACGGTCTTTCTTGAAATTTCTTCATAAAATACTTTTACTAAGTTTTTCTTTTTATAACATTGACATTTTGAGAGATTGATCAAATTAATTTCAAACGTGTTTATATTTTTTACGTTCCAATATAAAATACTGTGTTCGAGCTCCACCTTAAGTTCTTCGAACAACTTGTTTCTTTAATCATTACTTTCGTGAACACGTAGTCCACGTACAGATTATCAGATCGCACCTTCTTGCCGGCCCATTAGAAGGAGATTTGATGAAAGGCCCACTAATCTATATTGGGTTCGCGCGGATTAACTAAAATCCCTTCTCATTGAGAAAATCCTCCCTTTATTACTGTATAGACCATCAAATGGATGGTGGAATAAGTAGAAAAGTAGCTTTTGAAAACAGGACACTTTTTTTGTTTTATAGTTGCCATAAAGTATACAGTTAAAAGGTATCCCTAAATCATGACATAAAACAACACATTTCATGATAACTACTAACTATTGTAAAGAGAGCGTTTCAATAAAAGACTGGAATCAGCGGTAAACTAGTGTATTAAACAAGTGTACAACATAACGCGCGCAAAGAACACACATTCATATATGGCAGTAATGCCAGCTTACAAACGATGAAAATGTCTACTCGCTACAACTATAATCTTCAAAGGAGGTATTCCGCGAAGCACACCCAGATGAAGCCCACCTAAAGTATTCCACTTAGCACACCCGTAGGTGGGCTTCAAATATTTTTCTTATAATAATTAATTTCATATTCCACGAGGCACACCTAAGAATATGACATAGTGCGGGGACTAAGAAATGAAAATTTATTAGAAAATATTTATTATTTAAAAGACTAACTAACTACATCATGAGAATGACCTCAAGGAACATAAGAACGTAAGTTATGGCACGACAAATAGTCGGGTTATAACGTAAAAATAAAACGAATAATTATACAAAGCCCCAATTACTCTGAAATAAATAAAAGGTGTGCTAAGTGGAATACTTTGTGAAGGAGGTGGCGGGCCGCGAGAGAGAGAGGACAGCGTCCTCACTCCAACCCAACCGCAGTGGTACACGCCCACGGCGCCGGACGTCGACAGATGATCTCCGGCCACCGTAGGCGCGGGCATGCGGACAGCGAGTAAAGGGCAACTCGCTGTCCGACCATGGACCATGCCCGGGTCGACGGCGCGTCGTGTTCCACGCGCGCCTCAAAGAGCGTCAGCAAAATGACGGGGCCCCCTCACAGAAGGCCAAAGCCTGCCGGGGTCGCGGGACTTATTTCCATCACTGTGACCCCAGAACATAAAGGGCTAGTGAAGGACACCGTAGATTTTAGTCAGTACAAGTCTGAGAGTCCCTCCCGCCCTGCCCGCGGTGGGAGGACTCATTTGATGATTTTACCACGCAAAAACAAAAAGTGGAATACTTTAGGTGGGCTTATCTGGGTGTACTTCGTTTGGCTGTGCTTCGTGGAATACCTCCTTCAAAGTGCCTGTCCAATCTGATGGCCTTTTTCACGGCATTTCGGTGTCACTGTGTCATACAAATATAAATTCCGTAAGCGAAAAAGTTTTGCGAATTTATTCATTTTGTGAAGTCAATCTCAGGAAGAATGGAATTCGAATAATTTTGCTGTAACGAATTCCGTTTTATACTTTTTAAAAAAGGTGACGTTCGGCGAAGGGATTTGCGTACATGATGAAATTGTAATCTGTCTACCATGATACTTTTTTTTTCTTTGGCATTAATCAAATTTAGCAAATAATCTTAACTAATCTAGGAATTAATCCTGGAAACCAAAACACAAATACCTGGAGGTAGTCATTTTAGAACCATCTAATAACTCAATGTTATGAAACCTGAACTTCGCTTGAACAACTTTCGCAGTATCAATTATCTTAGCAATAAAAAAGAGAACCTTAAAGGCGGGAATTAATGAGGAAGCCGCAAAATTAAAGATTTTTTACGTTCAGCCATTAGGAACCCGGCTATTCATCCTTTATTCGTCTCAAAGGGTCACGATGATAAAAAGAAAATTAAAGACCAGGCATTCATAAAGCGATTGTTGCTTTCATTCAACTTCTTTCAAAGGATATATTAAAACTACATCAAGTGAAGAAGGGGAAATGCAAAAGATTTTTTATGTAAGTTACGTCCTGAGTTATTGCTGCAAATCCCGAAGAGAATGCGAGCTTCAGAGATTCTGAAATTAAATCATTTATTTCATATGAAACGAAGACAAAAAGCGATTTAGCGGCTGCGCAAATAGGACAAGCTTTGTGATTACTTTAAAATTTGGACTTTTAGTACGTATGAGATGAAAAATTTCGGCCGTTATGAACAATTTGAGGAGTAATAACAATATATGAAGGACGCTAGAATATGGTAGAACAGTAAGCAGTACATAACTACTGTAAAATAACACTATCTTATGGTATACTGTCAAATGAGACTAACTTGCAATAAAAAGGCTACTAAGCAGTTGTTTCATTTAATTAGTCTTTACTTTATGACCAAGGAAGTATGGAACAAATCAAATGGACTATTACAATGGAATCCAACTAGGTTTCTATCTGACAGCATAGATGCAAGGTTGCTTTCAGAAAATATGCTTTGTAAATAAGTAGATACATATTTTTAGGAGAATATATATGTAATAATGTTATATGAGAAATCACATTCATTCATGTCACAAGAATAAACATAAACCAGTAATTTGCGTCTATTCAATCCTACATCTCTTCCGTATTTTGGAAAAGCAACGTCTCTTTCTCATTAATGCAAATGTTCCTTAACTTTCTTTGACAAACATTCCGGGTATAATAACTCAATTTCCCGGACTCGTTCCGGGTGAATACCAGTGTCAAGTTGTGTGACCTATTTCAACAAAATTTGCGTATTATACGCCACGTCAGTTTCCAACGAAAGGCAAGGCTCAATTGAGCGCAACGGGAGTGCGGAAGGCCGTCCTATCTATGCGACTGTTCCTATCAGCGTTGGTAACGATTTTACTAGTTTTTGATAAGCAATTTTAGTACACACGAAATACGACTCGGTTTTGCTTGTTCAGAAGTAAGATTTTCTTTTTGGTAACGCGGTATACTTGACCGCATTTCAGATAATGGTCAGCGTGATATGGGGAACAATTACATGATTTCAGAAAAACGTGCTCAATTTTGTTTGGCTTCAAAAGGGTCAACAGATGAAAAATACTATATTCTGTTTCAAAATTATGTGATGAAAGCGTAAACAGACCTTGTTCATGTTTAATTATTTTACTCACTAATGGGCGCATTAGTGCCACATCTGAATTGAGAGGGTTTCAACATTACATTTCCCTTTTTTCAGAAAATTTTGACATGATTTTGTTGTAATAGAGCATTAGTTTTCTTTTTTACCAACTGACTAGATTATTCCGTATTTAGGCATTTCCACATAAAAATGTGTAGCCAATGTCACTCGAGGATTGTGTAGCTTTCCACTTGAACATTTTTGGATCGCTGTAGCTTCGTACATTCAAGAATTTTTGGAAAGAAGTATACACTAGTGTCGCGGCATCGGGAAAGCCTCGAGGGGTAACCGCGTCTCTGAAACGTAGAGGAACAAGTAGCTTCCCAGTCAGTCAGATCAGTACCTTCAGATCCACCCAGAGTGGGAAGACTCATTTGATCAACTCCAAAATAAATACTTTACACTATGGAAGATGGTCGCTGAACTTATCTGGTCGCGTGACTTATCTCATTACCATGACCCGGAAAGTAAAGGACTATTGAAGGACACCGTGGAGATATTTAGTCAGTACGAGTCTGACAGTCCCTCCCGCTCTGCCCTGGGTGGGAGGACTCATTTGAAGATTTTACCACGCTAAAAAAAATAACAAACACTATGGAAGTTGCACTCAGTGTCATAAAAATAGGTATTATCCACGTAATTCAGTACAATTATCAGGTCTAATAAAGCTAATTATAATATTTTAAGGATAATCGCTCAAAATTGTCACGTTTACTAAATTTCCTAACAAAAAATAAGATATTTGAAAGTTTCCAAGAACATAATCTCTGGAGAAGAACATAAGCTAGTCTTCACGTGAATACTGATATGACTTCAGAAGTTTCAATTGAAAATCCGCTAACAGCTGATGCTGATGGCAATGCATTATCTTTAATGAGAATTAATGCTTTTTGTAGTTATTCAGATATTATACTAAAATAGTTACAAGTTTTGATGACATCGTGCATAACTATATTCAGATAAGTTTCAAGTTCAGTCACTGCAAATTTGTATTCTTTTTTAATTTCGTTTATAGTCTCTAGGAAAACGTCGTATCCCAAAAGTTTTTTTAGTATGTACAGACGCAAGTACATAAATCTGTCAAGACTTCATTACATTTTTTAACCTCATCACACATACCTTATAGTAGAAGGTTCTTGATGATTGAGAAAAAATTACAGATAAGGTTAGGTTGATGTTCTCTCATCTCGCAAAATTTGTTCGATTTGAGGTTCCTGCTTCACCCATACAAAAACTAAGTTCATCCATGATAAATCAATACATCGCCAATAAGATAAATTCCGTATATTTAAGCATGCGTTATAACAAATCCGTTACGGAAAGTTACATCTTTCACATTCTTAAATAACTTACAATTCAAAATATCTACAAGGTTGCCCTCTATTAATTTTAAATTAACTTCCCCTATAACCTTTCAAATCCCTTGCAATACATAATCTGCATACTTCCCCCATCCGATTAATTTTTCAGAGGGTCGTAACTTTCTGAACGGACTCATAGAGACGTAACTCTTCACTCTTCACTCCCTTCTTTCAAGATATTCCAATCACGTACCTATGATCTTCAATTACTTTCTTCGCGGTCTACCGATCCTCGGCTTTGTTGTGGCTTATTAAGGGAAAAGGGGAAACAGTCATTAGTATACCAACAAAACTCCTATTTAGAAAGGATAAAGTAAGATTTTTTTGCAATTGAAAATTGTGAAGTCTTCTGTAAAGTGTGGAGGGGAAATTGGAAAATAAATTGGTTTGTTACCCTCTAGTGGAGATAAAGTGGAATATTTTTTTTTCGATGGTTTTGAAGTTTAGTTAGTGTTGCTAGGTGGATGTAGGTCATTAGTTTCAATATGAAAATACTGTGTGGCGGAAATTGTGTGCACTGTGCATGTGCTTTTGTCTGGAATAATTGAGCTGGAGTATTGGGAAACACAAAAGGCTTACGTTTGCCAAACTAATTAGGTAAAAATGTTTTTATTAATACGATATTTTAGGTTATTTTTGAAAATGTCACTTTTTTGAGGATGGATTCTTTGATGCAAAAACTGCTGAACAGATTTCAATGAAACATATTTTTTTTTGTCTTGGTGCAATAAGAACCTGTGGGATAATAAGAACAAGAAATAGAAGCCCCGCTCAGCGGGACTTCTCTTCTTCTCCACGGCGGCATCTTAAAATCGCTTCGCTTGCTTCCTCTAGCCACATCTATAGTAATTGTATCTAGTTATACAAATATAGCTACATAAGTAGGTACTTTCTATATCAAACCTCATTATCATACAAAATCTTAACATTCATGACAAAAATCCCAGGAGTCTTAATAAGAACTGTAACACAGACTACACAAATGTAAAGAGATTATTTTACAATTTGCATATATATATTAGGTATACTCCGTTCTTCGCTCCTACATTAGAGGCACTTAAGCTTTTGTCTGAAACTCGTCTAGAAATCCTGAGTGTACTGAACCCACTATGTACGTTATTAACGTTTACAAGGTATAAAGGTTACAGTAATAAGGTACAACCCACGTATTCACTTTTTTAGAGCTTTGCAAATGAAGTCTGAATGTCGTTAAAAGGTGTAGTTTAATCTTGTAGTTGTTGGTTCAATTTTGAATTCAATATTCAGTGACTTGAGATCTAATGTGCTGTGAAATAGCTAATTATGTATTTGACAGTTGAACTTCATATTTAGTTGGTTTTGACGGTGTGGTTGATAGCTAGTCGTGATTGGAGCAATTGGGAAGGTCATCAAGCGTTAGATTATTCTAAATTGCTTTAATGAATAATACAGAGGGCCAAAGCCTGCCGGGGACGCGAGACTTATTTCCAGCACCGTGACCCCGGAACATAAAGGGCTATCGAAGGACACCGTGGATTTTAATCAGTACAAGTCTGACAGTCTCTCCCGCCCTGCCCGAGTGAGAGAGTGGTAACATCATCAAATGAGTCCTCCCACTCATTTGATGATGTTACCACGATAAAAAAAAAAAGTTGCTTTAATTTTAAAGTTTCGAATTTTACATTCGGATTCCCCACGATGTTTTTCCTTCACTATTTTATGAGTAGTGGTGGTGACATAATTTACAAAGTAATACGCCTGGCTGGCTTTAAACCAACCAACCTACAACTACTGGCAATTCAGGGTTGTCACCACTGTGCCACCATTGGTTTTCAAATCTACTCTTTCTATAGGTTAAATGGATCGACTTCTTTAAGCTTGTTCCACTCACTCTGATCTGTTCTACATCATCTCTTCTTTCTCAAATATCAAACTATAGGTTTTAGCCTTTACACAGCTTAAAGGTGACGCTAATTGAACAACTAAAGAGGCACTTAATAATTCCAAACTATCTACTAGATAACAGTAGGAAATAAAGAAAACCAGACTCGCAGAAAAGAACAGATAGTTTTAAAAGCTACACCTGTTTCAGCGAGAATTTATTTCTGGCTAAAGCTAACAACCTATGTGCGGTGCATTAACAATGTGTTGTTAACCCATCCGACTAAAATGTGTG
Source organism: Agrotis ipsilon (assembly GCA_028554685.1). Taxonomy (NCBI): domain Eukaryota; kingdom Metazoa; phylum Arthropoda; class Insecta; order Lepidoptera; family Noctuidae; genus Agrotis; species Agrotis ipsilon. Next base: position 2,190,045 of record CM052961.1, on the reverse strand, counting down.
TGTATACCGTTAAGAGAGATACCACGGAATAATACCGAAGTTTAGGTTCCTTGAAATAACAAGCGAAAACAAAGGGACGGACGTATAGACGCGTACGTACGGTAACCTTATGCTCGCTTCACAAAGCGCGTAATATGACGGGTTGGACCCATTCGCGCACCACGCTGTGTGAATGCTCGGCGCGGCTCGGGCTGGTATGTCCGTTGCCTGAATTACGGTTTTCAATCGGAAAGTGGCTCGCGATATCACGTGAGAAGCGAACAAATCAATGGGTGCGTATAGCCGATACAAAATCTGGACAGAAATTAATGATGAACAGTCAGCTATGCTGACTAAATTATCGGCTGAAACCATGCTGAGTTCAGACGAGGGCGAAGCATTTTGACAGCCGTCTCAGCCAGTCGTTTTACACGGCACGTAATGTGGCATCACTCGCCCGCGCCGTGAGAAGCGAGCATAAAACAAATGAAACTTGCACTCGCTGCTGTACCAATACCTAGTTTGAGTACGATTGCTCTCGCTGTTTGTGAAGCCTGTCTGTCTAGTCAGTCCAGCCTCTTTAAGACACTCACTGGGAGTGTATTTCCGATCGTTTGGCCTCAGTATTCCTCGCTCGCTCTCGCATCCCATGTCGGTTTTTTCCGAGAACTCTCGAAAGAGACATAGAGGGCTCTCAGTCCAGAGTGGCCACCGTTATGTGTGCGTGTCTTTCATTGTTTTATGGAGCCGGCCTTCTGTATTGTTCTACTCTATAACGAGGCCACGGGTTTAATTCAAAATTCCGTACTACGATAAGGATTCTCATTTAGTGTCAGCCGTTTTGTACCGTGTGTGCGACATACGAGGGTTGTGAAATGATTTCCTGAACGTTTTGTCATGGTTTTATGACAATGCCAAGCATGATGAATTGCCTGTCACTACTAGGTGACATGAATCTAGTTTCAATTCTCTACGAGCTAATTGTATATCAGGTTCATTCGAGCAGTCAATCCCGCCGGTCGCACCGTACATAGTTCGTAATCGGTCCTTATTAATAAAATATTAATAATTCGCAGGAGATTACATTGTACGTGAAACCAACCCGCTCTACCTTAGTGAAACGTTCCAGTTTGTTTAATCCAAAATTAATGACATTATAAAAGTTTATTTAAGTAGCAATAAAAGGTCGCGGGACTTATTTCCATCACCGTGACCCCGGAAAATAAAGGTCTATTGAAGGACACCGTGGATTTTAGTCAGTACAAGTCTGACAGTCCCTCCCGCCCTGCCCGTATAATCATCAAATGAGTCCTCCCAGGACACTTTTGATGATTTTACCACTCAAAAAAAGAAGTAGCAGTACCTGTATACCAATCGACTGTCAAATCATTCTCCCCCAACATAATAATTATAATAATTATGTTTAACTTTAAAAACATAATTTAAATTAAATTTGCAATCTTACACTTTACGCCGACCCCTAGCAATCGGATTATTGCCGCTTGTACCTATTATGCAGGGACAAGGGAATATTGCATAATTCAATTGGGCAATCACAAACACCTGATAACTATAAAATTACAATAGCAATATCCGCCAGATTGGAATCGCAGTGCTGAGCAAGCCAATATCCTATATGGGTTCATGCAAATTAATGGAACGATTTGCGTTTGATCACCAGCATTTTACAGAGGCTTAGGATATAAATTTAAAAGAAATTTAATTTGAAATATATTGCATGAGAATCATCATCATCTTTGTTTTTCTCTCCTCAATCGTCGCAGCATGTCTTATTTTACCAGTTCCTTAAGACATCATCATCTCATAATTATCTGTCTGACACTGAAACTGAGTTTTAGATTATTTGGTATCTCTTATATTTTTATCTTTCTATCTATTACTAACTCACAAATGTATCAGAGCCACCGAAGAGACCACTAGCACTTGTGGGATAGAACTCATGTTCAATCTTTTCTCATCAATCGTTCATACAATGGATTGATATGATACTGACAATCTAAAGCCATACCTAAAGTCCCCTTTTAGGCATGGCTCCTTCTGAAAAATATGAGAGAAGAATTATAGATTTTTGATTATTTTCCTTTTTAATGAAAGAATATCTTTTTCAAATACTTGTCTGAACATGACGTTTGAAGAATATATATATTTATGGGATTTGGAAGGAAATATTTCTTTGGAAAAAATAAACAATAGTAACATGCATTAAGTAAGTCTAGTTTTTTTTGGACACAGCTGTTTGTTCTAGAAACACTACCCACAAAAACTCAATAGAATTTATTCTCCCTCGAGTGACTTTTAGTAAAACATTACACCATTTTAAACAGTACAAAATAAAAGCCGTGTATCCATTAAAGCTAACTCAACGCCTACATTCTGTTACGAGATTAGAGCTACAAACTCCATGCAAAATTGACTGCGATAAACGATCCTTAGCGAGCACTAAATTAAGGCCTTTGAGAGGATGTATTGAACAGCGCTCAAATCCACCGATATATAAATATAAACCGGCTGGTTTAACGTTCACTTCAAGTAATAATAGCCTGTCTAACGGTACAGGAAATTTAATTTGGAAGGATATTGTGCTTAGCCTCGCTTGTGGTGGAACAATTATTATTGCTTCCTCAAACTATGTCCGTTCAAGAGGCTTATCTTTGGGGTTGTGAATCTCTTTTTCGAAGATATTTGTCTCTTTGTCAAAAAAAGGTTAGTTAATTCAAGGAAATAGTCATCATAATTAATCATCATTATAACTATTATCAGCAGTAATATTTCTTCTTCTCAGCCTTAAGAAAGTACAGACAAGGTTTCTAAAACTCTTTTGTTTTTTTTTTCGCGAAAATCCTCATGGGTTTCTTCTATTTTCCCCGGGCGAATATTGAACTCCAGTGTCTAGAAATACATAGATCCACTGCTTTATGCCTGGTGTGCAGGTTCATTTGCAAAATCGCTCCGATTACTACCCTATTTCTGGCAGGCTTGAACATCTATAGCAATACCGATCTAATCAATTGAACAAATCAACAAATCTTCAATAAATTATTAAATTTTCTTTTGAGGCTATTGAAGGACACCGTGGATTTTAGCCAGTACAAGTCTGACAGTCCCTACCGCCCTGCCCGGGATGGTCTCATTTAATGATTTTACCACGCAAAAAAAAGGCGTAAATCGTATTTTTCTTTGCACAACATTCTTCTTTGAAAAAATAGGAATTTGCTATATAACTGAAGTAGCTTTAGATACAATAACAAGAACCGTTGCTTAACTTTGAACGCCTGGCAAACCAAGAAAGATTAATTTAGTGCATTCAACTGTAGTGTTACTAAACACGGCTTACTTAGACATCTAAGTACCTAAGATCTGATCAAGATAATGAAATTAGAAGAGGATTTCGTAAGACAGTACGCAACGTATTATTATATTATCTAAAAGCTCGCTTGTTGGTTGAGAGCCATCTGTGCTCAGTATTGCTTAAGGAAGCACGGAATAGCCACCAGGGATTTAGCGAAAAATAAGATAAGTACCGGCGGCATATTCCATACACTTATCTAATTTCCCTCAAGTAACTATGCAACCCTCATTTCCTTCTATTACTAAGAGGTCGTTGACTTGTAGTGGAATAATTTCACGCGGATCTAATTGGTACTAGAGTAAGACTATGTGTTAATTAAGTCCCTTAATATTTACTGACATTTCTAAAACATACATAGACGGCGGACTGTACACTATACTATTATTATTCTGCTTGCACTTGCATACACCGGTATATTTTTATACAACAGTAAACTACGACAATCTTCGTTGGAGTACCACCTTGTGTTAATTTTGACATTCAAAAATTACATAATTTAAAAAAAAAAAAAGTTGTCCCCACTTTATGAATTTCTCTTGTTTGTGGATGCGGTTAAAAAAGAAACTCCCATACACAAACACCCAGATCCGCAACAACTACTTGTGGGTCATAGACATATTTGTTCCGTGCAGGGATCGAACCCGCGATAGGCTGTGCAGAGCCAATCGCTCAGCCACTGCGCTAACCGTCCGTCAAAATTCCTTTTGCAAAGTCAAAACTTCATTCGAACTATCAAAACCGAAAAGCCGAAGTTTTCGTATAGCGATAGTAGAGTGGGTTTATTACATCTCCACTTGACAGTAATGTTCAAAGCAAACACAGACTCTAAGTTAAACCAATTGAAATTTACTTCACATTTGCTTTCCGCTTTTCTGTGTGTCAGTGAGACCGCCCATGCGTTTGTCAAGTCTACCCGCAAGTCTGCCTCGTTGAAAATGTACACTAAAACAAACTAATAGGTATCCACATAGAAATATGAATAATTTCACTATATATCTCTTCTTTTCTTCATAATTTAGCAACACATTACTGATCAACCAATATAATCTATAACATTTTCATCATAAAAATGAAAATGTATCACGCCTATATTCCCTCAAAGCGTGCGCCCGTGGACTGGAGTTCCCTCTCGGATACGTCCGGGGGGAAGACCAGTTTTTCGGGCCGGTGCACCCTGGGATGCGGGCAAAAACTCTTCTTTAGGCTCTGTGTGCCTAAGGAGTCTTTGCCCGTATGCGAATAGCCTGTCGTGTGGACGCTCCAACGCGTGTCCCTCTGATCAGCAGAGGGCACAGCGGCGGAGCGGGCTTGCGGACGGTGAGTAATGGGTGGCTCGCCGTCCGACCGAGGACCAAGCCCGGGTTGGTGACGCGTCGTGTTTCGCGCCAAATGCCTGCTGGGGTCGCGGGTTTTTTCTTAACCCAGGTTACCGCGGCCCCGAAACGTACAGGGCATCCGAAGGAACACGGGTGGATTTTAGTCAGTAAGAGTCTGACAGTCCCTTCCGCTCCACCCAGGGCGGGAGGACTCATTTGATGATTTTACCAAAAAAAGGTAGGACTAGGCGTAATAACTACTAAACGTAAAATATTCTTATCACAGCAATGTAGGTACAGTAGGTAATTGGCAATTCACAATAGTTTTTCAAAAGAGGGACAAAATAGCTGTGTGATAATTTAATCAACTAGCCTATCACAAACCAAGTCTGGATTAGGTCCTGCCACAAACTTCTGGAACTAGTCAGACCTATCCACATTTTTAAACTTCAGCCGATCCATTTATTTGTGGGTTATCTATCTAACTGTGAAGCATCCAACACTACGCTTGTCGATACGCTAAAAAAACCGACGATCCGATTAACGCGTCAATTTTTTGATCCGTGTACCAAACCTCTTGTTTGACTGTACATTATACATTCAGAACCACAAACGCATTCGAGTATGCCCTAAACGCAGCAAACGAGACGCGTTCGCATTGTTAGTCTGAACTAGTGCTTAAGTTGAGAGCTTGTTCTATGGTTAGACGATATGATAATGGCTATTGAAGTAACTTCTCATTAATTTAAATATGCAAATTTCGTTTCCTCATTATGGTTACATTGAATTTGAGACTAATTGAACTGAAATTTGATATTGCATAATGGAATTTCGTTTTCGTTGGCTTTTATATTTTTATTTTACTTTATAAGGGTAAATTTTGATGAAGATAGACAATTAGCATTTTGCAGTTTGAAAAGAATATTGTGCGAATAAAATCTGCGGATGCTATTAATGAGTTGAGTAGAAATAGAATTTGTTCTAAATCGTGGGTTTATTCGAATACACATACGTTTATGATACAGAAAATATTTTCATTAAAATAATCTAGACCATTTCCCATAGCATTATTTTACAAACTCAACAAAATATTTCAGTTTTCCGCATTTTTCATCGAAATAACGCAACAAAATTTATTTCGAAAACCAATAATTTTCACTAACGTGGCCACAAATTCGTATGAGAAAATGCATATATTGATAAGTCGCTCGCAATCCTTCGCAGTAGCTTACTGCCATGAAATATGCATACCGATACTTGCTCGATGTGAACCTATTTCCATTTGCGATTGCATATAATGCGGATGTTAGACACTGGCACAAAATATGAAAAACTATCCATAACTCCTAGTTACTTGGCTAACAAAAAATTTAAAAGTATGAAAGAGTTTTATGGCCCTTTTTACTCGCTGTCCGGGTGGTAAGTGGCCATTGCTGTAATGTTGGTAGTATATGATATTTTATATTCTTTTCTTAATATATTTTGTGGAGAAGAGGATTGATGAAGTAAAAGTGCTCATTAAGATCATCACATGGGGTTTTAGTAGATCCATAAACAGCTAACTCTAGTCAAAGAAAGTTGACTAGAGTACACTGAAAGCCATAATGTAACCTTCGCCGACCCCTCGATGAAAACCCTCAATGGATATGCTCCTCCCCAGGGAGAAACGAGTGGTCCGTCAAACTTGTACTGACTAAAACCACTACGGTGTTCTCTCACACACTAGCATTAGGGGTAGCGGGGTCAATTGCAACTTCCGCTGCCCCGGACTGATCCGTTTGACCTACGGGCCCCGTCCCGAGGGAAGTGAAGTATAGAACTCCCCCTGTTATTTCAGAGAAAGACGTGGAACACTATTCTCCACCGTCCCGGGTCCGTTTGACGGAGGTCGTTTTATGTCATAATGTAAGTACATAACCTCCGCAAAACATTTGTAGGAAATGTAGGTTGGAATTTACCTTGGTATGCTTATGTCTATGTAAGTTTAACTTCCACTAAAATCTAATATCAAAGAGACAAAATAACATTCATTTATTGAAAATAAAAACAACTATAAAAGATTTTGTTCGTTAAATAAACAAGGGAGTCCGGTGCAGGCAAAACGAAAATTAGTGATTCGATTACATTGTTCGCCTTCCACAAATAATCCGCTATAATTATGTCATGTTGCATCATTTCAGAACTTTGAGAGGAATAGAGTAAACTCAGGATCAAAATTGTAAGACACGCTTTTAGTTTGTAACTTGGTTGTGTTTGTCCGATATGCAGTCGCTCTTTGTATAATGCTGGTATTGAGCTGCATCGGTTACAAAGGATACTGGCCCAACTTAGTTGGGAAAACGCTGGACATATGATGGTGAGGATTTAGTTTGTACGCCAATAGGAAACAAGTTTATTGTTATTACCATAAACATACAAAAAATGTACAGTTATAGAGAGTAAATTAGAAAAGGCATAGAAATAAATAACATGAAAATCACAACTTACAGTTACCTATATAACCTACAACAGATATCAACCCATTTATTAACTTAGTGGATGACCAAACAAAAAAAGAGTTTAACTAAGAATGTCTCACTGTTATCGAAGACGGTAACTAAGATATTATCAGCGAAAAAGGATAGCGACATACATCGTATAACAAACAAAATAATTCCGGCATTCCTAATCCGCTTACTAAGAGGGATAATTTATGACTTTACCATCCTGAGTCGTTCTCAATAATAAATAATATTGGAGAAGCATTAGCCGACGACAATATAACAGTATAACACAAAGCTGGTGTAGAAATAACAAACAAGAAACAGAAAGAAAGTAGGAATCGATTGGATTAAGACGAAAAGTATTGACAGAAGATACACCTATAACATAAAGGCTACATACTCTTGAAGGTTTTGCACGCATCTGCGAATTCAAGACACTTTAAAGCCAACTTCAAAGCGGTAAATACTAGTTTTATACCAGTTTACTTTTTTCGGTTACTGGCCGAGTTACAAAATGTTCAAAGTCAAGGATAGCCAAAGAGCCATGGAGCGGTGTAGTGTACCTATTGGGTATTGATTAGCTCGACGACAAAACTTGCACGCCACAACACGCTCCGGAACTGGAATCGCTCACGCTAAGGCTGAATTCGGTGATTGGGTGCAAAAAGACGGGGTCATGATGCCGAAGACGGCCTAAAAATGCTGACGTGATGATTCAGAACTGTTTAAGGTCAGATTGGCCTTTGAAAACCAAATAAACAGGAATGGATGTTTAAGGGAACTCACCTCACTCGCCACATTCTTTCCAACTTTGCACACCATTGCATGGCCAGATTTGACACCCTATTATTGTCCCATAGCAATAAAGGTCAAACATCTTATTTAGATCTTGGATGGATGGCAGTGATACATCAAGTTACTTTCACTGCAAAAATCGATGTAGGTACATGATTTACTTGACCCTCACTCCACTCGATCGTACAAGGCCCACGGTAACCAAAAAACTTTCTTGTTGACACGACAATCGTAATCCAACCTCGAAGCACATTCATAAAAACTCCTATACCTACGTGTGTCCATGAGCCCGAAGCCATCAACGTACCCAGCAACCTAATCGTATCACGATAAATACGTGTAAACGAATAAACTTTGCACAAACAAGCGTCGGAATTCGTAAAGAAACTTTCGAACTTCCTACGAAGCGAACGTAAATTCGAAGCGAGTTATCGGTCGACAGTCATTCGCGGTAATGAGTTAAGAACTTACCTGTGGTCTCGGAGTTCCAAAGTTTAGTTTATACTGATGATCTGATCTTGGTTTACAAGTCTATTAGCAACGTTTTGGATTCAAACGGACCTAGTTAATTATTTTGTGAGTGCTTTTGTCAGTAAACTTTTGGTCAATTTAAACGAACGTAATCACGAACTGGCGGTCTTAATATTTCATAACAATTATAAAACTGATAGTTTTTGAACGAAGTTTCTCCTTCTAAAATTTAAATGAGTTTTTGAAACATCTTTCCAAATTGTTTAGTACTATACCAAATCAAATTAAGATATAGCAAAACAAACAAATTTGTTAACAACAAAATACATAATAGCTCAATAAATTACAAGTACATATTGATAGTTCTTCTAGTTCTTTGAAATCTGTAAATGACTTGCACAAGAGACACGTCTATAACTCTTGAATTCTTTTAAAGTAGACCTCACTCAAGTGAGTAAATTGACACTCGAGAACAAATCCATTTGACTATTTCTAAACTACTTACGAACGTCTGGAAAGAATGAAATCAGTAAAAGATTGATTGCTTTTCTGTCACCCATTCTTTTATAAAATGAACTGAAAATTCTTCAATCGAACTCAAATTTTTGTCTAGGTACGGACTTTAATTAAACAGTCTTCAGGAGTCACAGACTTGTAATGACTCACTCGGGATGTCTAAGTTCTTAGAAAGTTCTTAATAGACATTGTACTATGTGTCTGAAGTAATTAATTTACCGAGGTGACATTGTTGTGTTCAAAAAACAAAAGAAGTTAGGTAAAAAGCTTGCTTGTATTTAATCCCAGTGTGGCAACAAATGTGAAAAACAAAGTTGGAGGTTTATAACAAACAACATTAGTAGGTGTAAAAATAAAGGGGTGTAATTATGAAACTGTAATGTGGATTCAGTGTTTAGTCGAGGAAATTCCATGTTTTTTCTAAGCAAGAGAATTTAATGTTTTTACTAGACTTAGACAATTCCTGCAGAACGTGTTGTAAAAATTAAGATATGAATATCAACGAAAGAGATTGTTAAGTCTCTCGGAACTTTGCAAGAAAATAATTGACATTGAAAAAACCCATTTAATGTTGCAAAGCTGCCAGTCTTCTTTTCCTGATGTAGACGAATTTTCGAACACTTTTTCATTCTTTTCTGCTTTTGAACACGTAAGTATTGTAATAATTTAAGTTAAGTTTGTTTTAGTTTAAGTTTCTTCATTATTGAGACTGCAATCAAAGCAAGCAAGTGTTATTGTAACCACAGTAAAAGAATTATTGCTAAACTATTTTGTTATACTTAATTCGATATTACAATAATGTATATTATGTATAGCCAAGTCTCGCATAATCCAAAACTAATCCGAATCAGCTTATAAGCTTAATTCCCTAGTTCATTGTGTTTCCTAAATGCCATTTGCTTGGAAATTAATTTGATAAACACTCAAATTCTTGATCGAAATCCGTTGACGTAGGCGAGCCTTAACCCTAGACTAATCTAGTACTTGTAAGTCTTCATGATCAAATTACACCTACGTCATGGCTTGTAAGCCTTTTGCTGTATTCAAATTTAATTTACGCACGATCGTGATTTGTACGAAGAGTCTAGAAATTTCGATATTAAATAGAATTATCGCGATATCAAAGTAAATGTATAGTCCTTTATAAAGTTTGAAATTAAGTATGAAAAAAGGGTTAATTTTTTACTTTACATAGTTAATTTTAGAAATTTTAAAGTTACCTATGAAAAATTTCAGCTTCAGAATAAAAAAAAATAAGTTACTAAATTTAACCGCCTTCAAAAACAACCACAAAAAAGGGTAAAATAACCTACAAAATAACTTTTCTTTCGGAAGTCGGTGGCTTTGTTTTATTATTTCGATGTCTTTTTGCCACCGACTTCCGAAAGAAAAGTTATTTTGTAGGTTATTTTACCCTTTTTTGTGGTTGTTTTTGAAGGCGGTTAATTTTTTTTTGAAAAAAGTTTTTTATTTTACTCTTTTTAGTTTCAATATTCAACCCAAATTCTTGGCAAATACATCATTTTCTTACATGTGCACTAGAATTTTGTAATCCGTAGCACCGGTATTAACATCGCCCATGTTGTGTACATAAAAGAAAATTCCAATAAAATTCCCTATCTCAAAAAATGCTGAACAGAGTTCGATGAAACTTGCAGTATTCCCTAAGGTGAACGATCCCTAGTACAAGAAATAAACAATTTTGAAAATCGGTCCACAATTGGCGAAGTAATCGCGTAACAAACACGCAAAAAGTAAAGATCATCATGTCGTCCAAGTAGGCGAAATTAATAAAAATGCTCACAAAATAAAAAGTACTGAACCAAATTTGATGAAATTTTTATGGGACCAAATTGCAAGTATCCTGCATCGAACAAAAAAAGAACTACACTAATCGGACTAGAAACCTCGGAGTAATCGATGTACATACATAAAAAAAAAATAAAAAAAAAAACATACCGACCGAACTGAGAACCTCCTCCTTTTTTGAAGTCGGTTAAAAATTGTACTTTTCACCTACGAAATATTAGAATTCCATTTTGTCGTTGATTGAACATGTTATTTTAGTAAATACAGATTTTATAAAATAAAAAAAAAATCTGTTTTTGCTTTCAGACGAGCAGTTAACTTAGGTGGTCTCGAATGAAACGCTGTAAAAAACCCAAGAGCACCTAGAGCGTGTCTTTGCAACCATTGGATAAAAACGCCTTCAACAAATATGGGGAAACTGGAATCCTTTTACAAATTGAAAAAATGAAATAAACTATGTTTTCTACTGAAAAATCAAAAGAATTTTACATCCGTTAGGCACGTTACAGGAATTTTTGAATTATCAAAAGACAAAAAAAAACTATAACTGTTGAATGCAAGCTGTATTTGCCCGTTGCAAAGCGTTGACTGCTATGGAGAATGGTAAATTCCATCAAATCAAATCAAATATTTTATTAGTAGAACATAGGTAAACAAAAGTACCCTCCATGTACATTCTTTTTCAATCAGAAAATTATGATACATGTTAAATGAATCGTTGAAGAAATCAGAGGTCCATAGCAAAATATGAATACAGAAAAATGTGTTTATTACTATATTACATTAAAAAAAAAAAAAAAACTCTGCCATTCTCGAACAAAATAAAAAAGGCCACCTAGGGTGGTTTGAACTAAACTATCTTCGCAATTCCGTCATAGACCCAAAAATATTGTGTTAGCCGATAGGATCTTTGCACAATGTTATTTCAAGCGATACCCTTGAATTCTTTAACATAGGCACGTAAAAGCGTCATAGGCATGTTATGTGAAGAAACAGAATACACACCGTTGTAGAACCCTTCCCATATTATAATATTGTATTCCTGATAATAGTATAGGAGCAAATATCTGGCAGGGTTGGGAATGTCTAGGTTACAGCGGCTACCAACGCAAAGACAAGTTCTTAGCGAACTAATCATCATCATCATCAGTCATATTCCCACTGCTGGGACACAGGCCTCCTCTCTGTGAGAGGGAGTGGGCCATAATCCACCACGCGGGCCCAGTGCGGGTTGGTTTTTAGCGAACTAATAAATATAATAATTTGGCGAAAACTAGGTAACACGCCCTAGCTGACAAAACACTCTGTACGTAGGCTCTATAAGTATATAATAATATACTTATAGATATAATAAAATATAATAAAATAAGAATCATGATAATGCTAGGTACTGCCTTCTCTTCATGGAAGAGGCGCAGCAGTGGAACAGTAAACTATTGGATGTTTTTTTAAATTTCTTGTTACGTTCTACCTTTAGATGTCGTGAAAAAATTTGCCGTTTTACGACCGTATCTCGACGCTGTTACACTACTCGGCCACGATGCATTCGACATTGGGCACCTGGCACCGACGAAAAATGTTGACGGGACCCGTTTATGGAATAGTTAAAGTGCCATTAGGTCAGATGCCATTACAATAGGTGTCCAATGTGGAATACCTCCAGCCACGACAACAACTTGCCGCTTAAAGATCGGCTGCAGAAGTTCCAAAAGAAATAGTGACTTTTATTCGCAGATCAGGGCGTGCGACCAATTTTGTACAAGATTTCAACCATAGGTGAAAAAAATCATAACCCTTAAGTGCGCAAGGCTCTTAAATCTCTGGCCAAATTAAAATTGGTTCATTCACTTTTCTTGATAATAACCGTCGTTTCATTTTATTACACCTTTGAGTATTAAAATTTTACTTCGTACTTTCTTTTGCTTTCATTAAAATATATTTTTACAGCAGTGTTTAATGGACCCGTAGGGACACAGTTCATGACAGTGTAGTTATTAGTATTACTTTTTCAATAAAAAATGGTTTTTAGACAAGAAGTAATAAGAGCTTTAATCTGTGAGGGAGTACTAGAGTGCGTAGAAAGTTTAAGTCTAATTTTCTTCGCGAATGAACGCATGTAGGCTTTCTTGTGTGTATGTATGTATATCTCGTATTCTATTCATCACTTTTAAACGAGATAGTGTGAGAAAATATTTGTATAATCTAAAACTAAATGAGATCGTTTGAAGATTGCCTCACAGCTCACATACCTCAAGCTGAGCCAAAAATTATGCTCATAACATTAATTAGAGGCACTGATTCATAGAAAAGCACAACACAGTCATATCAACAGCCACATAATTCCCCTCCACCCAAACGATTTATCGAGAAAATATTATTTATTTCCTTATAGCTTTTTCCTGTTATTGCGTGGGCCATCCATCAATTAAAGATATCACAAAATTGGCTGCAAATTACCTGCCCGATCTTCCAAATTAATATGATTGCTATTCGAGAAATGGCAATAACAAATATTTCAGAGAATTTTTCTTTTTTCTTCGTTTGTGGCAAAATAATAAATAACATTGTAGGCTTCTTCCTTCAGCTTCATGAATGAATTTCATTGTGCAGTATGTTTATGAAAAATTGACAAAATATAAAATTAAGATCCAGAGTACAAACAATGCATTTCAATAAATATGATTGCTAAATTCAATAAAATAAAATAATAGCGTTCATTTGAAAATGTGCACAAGCTTGGGCGACTCGCATGCATGAGTCTATCGCCACATAACGTACTTTGTTGAATTGGATCGCGCTGTTGTGATATCCACAATTAAGTATTTTAGTGACGTACCTAAAAAACTATAAAAAAAATCAATAAAACAAAATTTATTTGTTAGAGATTCTAAAACTGGAAGTAACTAACTCAGTATTAGAGAAAAGTTAATATATTAAAATTTCTCTTCCCGTCTTATTCCGTCAGTATTATATAAGAATAGAATGAGACAAAAATGAACAACACAGCAGTCTGATATCTATTTAATGAAGACACTGTAATTAATATTTTAAAACCTTCAAGTTAAGACTTACAGCAAGTCTCTAGGAGCTGGAAAGCTCTCTTGCTCATAAAATATAGAAGAGGGCATTATAAACTTAAAACTTCGTTAAAATTATACTCCTATAATACTGGACTCGAATAAAACCTCGTTTCAGTCACCGACCCGGATCAGATTTGAAATCCTGCCAAGTTTTGTGTCTTGGCATTTTTGGAGCGCAAGCATTAGGGATTGCAATACACGGTAATTTACACTTGCAGTATACGATACTTTACAGTAACGATACCACTTGATGCGATGCCCACTGGTATATTTTGTATCGATAGAAACGGACATTAAACATTATTTATATTCTTAAATAGTACTGGTATAGTATCAGTCAATGTTTGAATGAATTGATCAGTTAATTTAATAGTTATTTATGATACTAGTGCGGTAAGTTGGTTTTTACAAACAAGTAGACGAACGTACGCCCGAGCGAAGCCGAGGGCGTACCGTCGTCACGAGTTTGTAAATACCAATTTCTGCACGTGTGTCATACAATGTTTTTCAACACATTTATCCATACAAATATCAGATTCCTCACTTGAACTCAGATTAGTCGCAACAATATTTGAAGTTCCTAATATGAAAATGGCGCGCCTTTGAAAATGGCGCCACATGCACGTGGTAAAAATTAGAACTACATCTTTCATCTCATTTACTATTTAGTATTAAAGTGAGACAACGTATTGAGCAAAAGCTCTTCCAAGGAGGTTCGATCAGTCAGGTTGTTTATTCTCATAATGTGGTGCTCTTTGGTGGAAATCTTTTTTTTTTTGAAATTAAAAAAAAACCGTAAAGAACGCTGCTATACAAGGGGGCGTGCGGTAAAATAGGTACTTAGGTGAGAGTACCTATTTTACCGCACGCTGCGTTGTATGGTCTGTAATTTTTAACTTTCGAACACTGTATACAGGCTTTGTAAATGCATTTTACGAGCAAATGTGTTGAAAAATATTTTACTTCTTTTCATATTTAACAAAATTCTGTAAATGTGTTTGGAATGTTTATGACTTTAATATACGCGGCAGCATGTGTGTGTAAATGTGAAACCGATACTATACACGGAATCGATATTTGTATTCAAGTTTCATGCATATCATTCCAAACGATACGATTTGATATTTGGAAAATTAATACGATCGTAGGATCGTATTAATTTTCCAACGTAGGATCGATTTACGATCGTAGGATCGTATTTTTTTTCCGTCGTATCGTATCGTCACTACACAGATCGAAACAAAGCATCGATATAATACTATCGATATTAATGTATCGTACAACCCTAGTAAATACAATATAAATGGGATAGTAATCAAATGATGAGATCAGTATTTGTTGCATTAGATATTATGTTCGGGTTTAAAATTCTTTCAGAAATGCTGTCTCTGTATTAAACTGCAGTGGACTGTATTGTATGTACTTTGAAACTTGAGAGATTCCATCTTGAAAATATTGAGAGTAAAACTACTTGGGTGCTTAAGTACTAGTATATGATTACGTGGTATTAGCAATTTTATCTCTGTACTTGCAATAGGCACTGAGCTACAGGGGGGTCACAAGTGAGGGAAGTGGAAACATATTTTTTCCTACTCCTCCACTATTCTTTTCTGATTAATTTCGTTGCAGGACCCAAGACAGGTAAATTCATTCTCCGGGACACGTCGAGCTTTATGTCTCGGCGCTTTTCTGGTGGTTGCCACTGTTGATTCTGGCTCTCAGGAGTTGCAGTGGTTTGGGAACAGTGTGGTGGGTTTGTCCCATTAAAAAAAAAGTGAGTCGGCGTATCCTTTTGTGGGAACTTGACCTGCGCACTGCCGTGCGCTTAGATTCAGCTAGAGAGATGTCCTAGAATTGAAACAGAGAGTAATTGAATTTCATCTCACATCGTATAGAAACAGGCAAAATCCCGAAAATGAAAATTCGCAGAAGTATACCGACGTGCCTATATGTGTGTTTGTGAAGGAAAATTGTAGGCAGATTATATTCCACCCACAACTTCGATACAAGAAAATTCAACAAACTTCATTTATTTTTTGCTCATATCGTGTCGAGACATACTGAATAACGGAAGCTCAAGCGTGTCAATTTATTTTTCATGTACTGCGAAGTTATTGGCCCTTAAATCCCTTGCACTCAATCTGTTGGGGTTGCCAGTTCATGCATCATTGGGTTTAACCGTCATCCTTTTTGTGACACGCGTTCAGAATTTTATATGGGAACACTTGTGTGAGTTTTTCCCATAATGTTTTCCTTCGTCGTTTGCAGGGTGATAAATGTTGTCAATATTTGAAGAATCTTTTTGTAGTATCAAGGTCTCGACGGCGATTCGCTTTATTCGATAACCCTTTTGTGTTTATTTATCAGTACCTACTATTATAATGCTGTTTTGGTAATTTGGGGTTCTAGTACGGGTGAAAAGTAGTGACGGTGAAAAAGTTTTCTGTAAGAGTTCTCCAGCCAGGAGTCCAGCGACAGATCAGTCAGACTCTTACTGATAAAAAACTAACCTGTTCCTTCAAATACCCTTTGCGTTCCAGGGCCTCGGTGTCTTTTTAAGACAGTCCTCGGAAATGATAAAAGTTTTGTTGTATTTACAACTTCTAGGACAAATTAAGAATTTCTAAATACAACTTCTAGGACAAATTAAGAATTTCTTTTAAATGAATAATGAGTTGTTGCTTACATTGGACTAGATTTTTTTATACGTAGGTATTTGGTAAGTGGTATGGAATTCTAAGTTCGCCAATGTGATGAACTTCCTAGTAGTTAATAAAACCACCATACATTTTCCTACACGTTCAACTTTTGGTCAAACAAGAAACGCTTCCCTTACAAAGCGGACATTCTTTCACAAGCAAACTTTTACTAGGAACTTGAACTTTGTAATTTTCTACGGGAATTCTTCGCTTCTAACTTTTTTGTGTGCTAGGAACCGTTTTCCTGGTATAATAGACATTGTTTTGGTCAGTTGGAACATGGTTCGTTCCATTTATGGAAAATACCATTAAACCGAAAAATAATCATAGTTAAATAAATTAAATACTCAATTTAAGCAATTTTAATAGATACCAGTATAATGTAGACCATACTACGTATATGACCAACCTTCACACTAATGCAAAGTCATGGTAAGGTAATTTTAAAAAGGAAAAGTCGAAGTGCCAAAGTGACAGGTGTCAAATTATGAAAATGTCGATTTAGAGTACAAAATGGAAAAAAAAAATCTTCCTGTTGATAGCGTCTCGATGTCAAGGGGGTTGAAAACGTAGGGTAAATGCTTTCAAGGGAAGTAACCACTTCATGTTGCTGTCTGTACCACTAGATCACCTTTTTTTTACCAACTGAATCAATCAAGTAAACTTGGAGTACGCTTTCGTCTGTTTTTGATTGAATATTTATTTAGGTGTCCTTCGCTCCACAGTCTCCAAGCAAACGTATTGGATCAATTGATTGGATGTAAAGTTTTTATTAGAAGGACGGCCATTAGGTCAGTAGATAAATACCACTGTCAGAACCTTTTCCTCTAAATAATTAGATAGGATCTTGTGGACAGGTGTCAAAATAACAAAGAGATTGTAACAAAAGGGGAAACTGTGGCAACAGACCCAAAAACACACTAGAATGTAAAGGAAATGTGGAAAAATGTTGATACAGTTTAAGTAGTGATAGTTGGAATGTATAGTGAGTTATAGTCATTAGTCACACAGCTTAATTAGCGTTGATTATTGAGATTTTTATAATACAAATAGATGGAATTTTATATTATTAATAGTTTTCTACTTCAGTCGATTATAAGTCTGGTAAAAGAGACTTTATGACGTCCACGCGAGCGGAACCGCGGGTAGAAGGTAGTGAGTCTATATAGACTCACTACCAAAACTATTAAACACTATTATTTTACTATTAAAAAAATGTACAAGTAATATATATTACTTGTACATTTTTTTAAATGGAATGAAATCTATTACTACTAGAATTTGACCCATTGTTATACTTTTGGTGAATTGTTTATTTGAAAATTGATATTGTCATCAATGTCATAAACAACTGAACGGATTTGGATGAAATTGGTAGACAGATAGTTTATAACCTCCTGCTGTAACGATAAGTTAATTTTACAGAATCACGCGGCGAAGTCACTGGCTAGTTTTCAATAAAATAATAAAGATGAGAAGAATCAAGAAAACCCGATTAATTATTTGGGGGTCACTTACGGCGTATTACAGAAGGTACCTCAAAACTCAAGTGTCACTTAAAAATAGTTTCAACTAATTAAATACTAATACCAATCAAATCAAGCGACGTTCTGTAATACGGACCACTCTCAAGAGCCTAAGGAGCATAGACGCAATCTTTGGTAGTTAGAAATAATTTATTTTTCGAACGAATTCTCAATCGTTAAAAACTTTTCAGCCTCAGCCAAAGCTTTATTTGAAGTTTCCAATTTAACAATCATCTGATTTTCATCTCATCTTCAAAACAAAACCTTTAAAAGAAAATCCTTTTATACTTTAAATATTCAGTTTTCAGTACAGCATCAAGCACAGACATCTCGTTATTTGTAAGAAAAATATCTTAATATATATAAATCTCATGTCACAATGTTTGTCCTCAATGGACTCCTAAACCACTTAACCGATTATAATAAAATTCGCACACCATGTGCAGTTCGATCCAACTTGAGAGATAGGATAGTTTATATCTCAAATTTTAGACCGGGTCCTCCACCCGTGCGAAGCCGGGACGGGCCGCTAGTTTTATATATAAAAATCTCGGGTTCGCGTAATAGTCTCGCAAAGAGAAGAATATGAGAAGATATATTGTATTTATATACCTGTTTGGGTAGAATTTTATGCTTTGTTCTAGTAAATACTGTTTATTTATGTGGTTATTCTTCAATAGAATTAATTTGATACTGTTTTTAAAAAGAAACCAAATAGCTTTCAGTGAGATAATACGGAGTCTTTCGCAGTTTTTAAAGTAAACATAAAATAAAGTTAGTGGAAAATGGTTTTCGTGATTGTCTGTGGAACTGCGGAGATTTTTTTTTTGTAACTTCGCTATGGATGCTTTTCTAGATAATGTATTCCGGAGTGATTTAATTTTTTATGTATTCTTTAATTTTATTATAAATGCAACATTTTGAGAGGCTGGTTTCAAAACACGTGTTTGAAACAGTATGAATTTAAACAGTGTTGTTATTACAAGGCAACTGTTTAAAACACTATTTTAAAAATGTGTTTAAAAATATTTTGTTTTAATTTTTTGAGTCATAGAAAAACAGCAAAATAAAGTACGCAATCGTCACTAGCGTCGGATCGTCGTTCATTTTGAAAAAGAAACACTAAACAACCTTCCTTCCATTATGCAGTGATAAAGTTCATAATCGAATCATCTATAAAATAGTTGGGAACCGAAATTAACTGAATTTCGGTCCTTGTCCGTTCTCCTAGAATCGTTCAATCATATCGCTTTTGTGAAGAAAGTGCCTTTCATACAAAATCATAATTCATACCACAATACAAGAAAATTCTTAAGAAAATAACCGAACAAAGCTGATTCGTGCTTATTGTGACTTAAATTACTTTTTTTGAGTAGGCGTTATTGATTACTTTTTGGTGTTGGTTTTAGTTTTGCAGATTACAATCAGAATTAGGCGGTAATAAGGCTCATTTTTGCAATGAGTGAATCTACTTAATTGTGGGATTATGATACCTGATTGATTATTTTAATTACTAACTTATCTTTTCATATTCTCTTTGCAAAATCAGGTTCTCATTACCTTAAGCTACGCAAACATGTGTAGCAGGAAAATTATTTTGGTAATATCATATAATAAAGTTGCCACTGCCTTGAACACACTGTATATTTTCTTTTAAAAGAATATTTTATTACATATTTTTGTAAAATGTTAAGCTATCTTGAAATGGCTTCTACGAAAAATCAATCAACTTCAAAAATATCTACATCAGATGTCAACTTTGAACAACGTCAACTTTTGACATTTCATCCGATAATAACGAACTAAGAACAAAGGCATAGAAGATCGAATTTCTAAATAATTAAAAATAGAACTTCATTATAAAACCAAAAAGCAATTTCCGCTACTTCAAGTACGTCGGTACTCATCATCTTTAAAATAAGTGTCTTCCAAGATAAACAAAGATAAGTTATAGTCCTTTTTGAAAACAAAATAGGTAAGTGATACCTACCTAACCCGTATTTATGCGTAGACTTTAAATAAAGCTTTGTGTAGAATTGAATCGAAACTTTTTTCTAAAAGTGTTGGTATAGAAGGCGCAGAATCGCTCCCCAACCGGCCTTATCTAGAGTCGGTAATCTTGACCAGTTTTGAACCTTATGCTTAATAGTATATGGGTTATAAGAGGTCAACCGCCAATTTTGTCGAAGGTATCATACCTACTAATAGGTAACACACAACTTTCGTAAAGTTCGCATGGTTTGTAAAGATAGAGTGGACTCAAATTCAAGAACAAAATAAATAAAAATATGCTGCAAAATATTATTTGGGCATTAAGAACACTGTTCTCTATTTCTATTGCAGAAGCAGGCAGGAACATCAAACTTTACAAACCAGTTTATATTGGTCTCACTTTATATGATCTTTCTGCACAAAAAACGGTGAACTTATACTGGTTTTGCATAACTTGATATTTAGCTATGTGTACACAATGTTATATTGTTAAAGAAGGATAAGAGATGCTCAAATGTAAACACATTTGCGTTGACGAAGTTTCTCTGCTGAATAATTATGATGAATCATTCGCAATTCATTACCATGTGAGCAGAAAAGCAGGAAGTTTGTTATGAATTTGAACTAGATGCTAATATAGGAAAGGGTTCAAAAATATCTGAATGTGCTATTGTGTTAAGAGAATACCGTTTTTTTTTTTCTTGTTAGAATGCGTGTTTCTTTTGGGCTATTTGTCAACATTATTAACATAGACGTTTCTTATACAATTTCAAAATGTGTCATACTCGTATTATAACAATTTATGAAGACTTGTAACAAAAAACATCTAACAGCGTTATTGTCCTTAGGAGTGATTCAAGTCATGAGTAAATAGGTTACTTATAGGCACGCACGCGTCGCCCGCCGTCGACCACATCGTAATTATGGTATCGTAGATAGTAATCAAACAAAAGCGTATCATAAAATTTAAAAATATATCAAGTTATTGAGACTCAAACAACCAACAAAGGTCCGGGGTAACAACAAACCATCGAGTAATAGAAGATAGTTTCCAACTTTTTGAATTTTTAACGACTCCTACCTGTGAACGATTCTCTCACGTTCTCTTTGAATGTTTTACTGTAGTCCCCACTTTACAACCGCCCTTCTATATAAATGATTCATGTCTATGCTCGAAGAATGTCGAAATGACTCTCAATGTTGTTGAAAGGCCTGTGAAAAGGTTGTATAAATCTAGTAAAAAGTTTGGTGGACGCCTTAGAATGTTGACTTTAGTTTTTATGACACGATTTTGGTCTTTACGGCAACTGTTTAAGGACTTTTGAATGGAGTTAAACTGTGCTCTGGCTGAATTGCTTAGAGTTGTTTATTTTTAATTTTCTGGTAATTTTGTGCAAGTATTCATTCATCTTTCATTCATTCATATTCAGATTTATGCGTTATATTTAATTAATCATAAAGGTTTGAATTTCCGATGATAGTTAAAGATTGCCAAAGCGCGTAGTTTATTTGGGACATTTACACAAAGTGTAACGTTATAAGCGCAAAACCTCTCGTGGGGTACAAAATGAGAAATTGATCGAGCCCATCAGTATGAATAATCATTCTTTTTTGCGAATTTCTAAAAGTCTTAGAACAAACATTGTTCAGTAACATGGGCTGAGTTACCCCACGAAAGGTTTTGCGCTTTTAACGTTACACGTTGTATATAAAAAATCTACAATTTTTTCGGAAAAGCACTAAATTGTAGGTAAATTACTCGTTTATGTTATCCATAACTGCAAATTAAATTACTTTTCGCCCTTAAGGGAAAAATAAAAGGTGTTTTTATAGGTAATGTCTTATCCTAGATATTCTCTATTATGCAGATTTTTCTCGTACAGTCGTAAAATAAAGCATTAAAGTAAAACTCCACAACAATGCGGGCACGTACGAAGTTTTATTCCTCTTTTGTTATATTTTCTTCCATACTTTAGTAAGTAGGACGCGAAGTAATCTCGAAACACCTTAAGAAGCTAGATATTATCTTAAATATACATACTGTTTACTCCACATACCAGGGCTATAAACCTGAAAAGAGGAAAAAGTTTAAATTAGTTACTCACACATGAGACAGTTTACTTAAGTAGATAAAACTTAATTGTTGTAAATACTCTTAGGAATTGAAGTTTCTTTAAGCCTGTGAAAAGTTTTGGGGAACGTGCCTGTCCTGTCTTGATATAATTACTTCATTGTCACAACTACGCTAGCACAGGTTTTTGTCAGAACGCTGACGAGATAATGAAAATAATAAGATTCCACAAATTACACATCTGAATCACGGCCGTAGGGAGTGATTCATGATGATTGTTATTTAAATGATGATTGTTGATTCAAGTATTTAAATCCTGAGCGACGCGAGTGATTCAGGCCCTCGATTTAAATCTGTTTTATTCAAGAGTTGCAAACGATACTTTATACCATGACTACGAGAAAAAGAAAGATTTGAGCGATAAAAGATATTCAACGAAACAAAATAATGATTTTTTTAATAAGACTGCTCGCGAAGAATCGCTCGGCCACTGCGCCAACAAGCTGACATTAAAATCGGAACAATGATTTGAATTAAGAGTAATTTTCATATTAGCAAGGGGGTTGTCCAGCATCTCGCTCGATGTCAAATGTACTAAAGTGTTCTAAATTCAAACACCAAAACAGTGCGTAAAAGACTACTTTTACGCACTGTTTTCCGTGAGTAAAAGTAGCTTTTTCGAGAGGGAATGGTATAAATAATATTTTTTCGTTGACATTGCTGATGTTGTCGAACAATCTCTCTGCAGTTTGTTGCGGCAAAAAATCAAGTGCACATAAAGAAACTAGTTCAGAAACGATATCAGCATTCCTGTTTCTGAGATATTTGCAATCCAGAAAGCGAATTAGTTTTAGAGTGCTAGTTTTGGGAACTATTATATATGTTTCTCGTTGCTTGTTAACTCATTGTACACACGGCTATACATCAAGCTATACATAACCAGTTTGTCTTGGTCTCACTTCGTACAATTGTTACATAAAATGAGCGGTCAGCTAATACTGGTTTTGCATAGCTTGATGCGTAGCCGTGTGTACCTAGTTCGACTCGCTAATCGTCAACATTAGAACTAGTGATTATTGTAGTCCTTATAATTCGATCCACAGATAATCCTGTTTAAGAATAGACAACAATAATGTTATCATCCAATTAACAGTTCAGAACTAATCCAAATAATGAACAACATGTTATTTTAGCCAATCAGCGGGCGCCAACTGACTCTATTGATTCGTAAACCAATCAATCCGGCTTAAATTGTCACACAGACTACACATGACATGAATTTGTATTATTCAGATTTGTTATCAAATATTACTGATGAAAAGCTTTGCTAACGATATACAGTTATATGTAAAAAAATATCGTCGCGGTAGAGTCGTGGAGAAACAAAATAACTGCGATTTTCTTTTTACAGCTACAATATGCCACATGTCTTCGTCTGACAAGCTTTTTTTTTATATTATCAACGTTTTTATTATGAGAAATACAAAACAGACTGTTTGTCTATCTGGCAGTAACTTATGCTTTAAAACAAAATACTTAATGAGTTAAGAGATACCCAACCCAATCATAATGACGATATCACATTCTAAAAATATCGAAACCTCGTAGGTAAATAACTAAATCCAAAAGTTCTGATCCATTTTAACAATTCAAAATTACCTTAAATAAGTACACAATCAAATCCATTTCTCTCCGCAAATCTTCTCCAAAAGTTACAATAGAGAATCAACCTTAAAATACCTACACAAGAGTTTAAGTTGGGTATTGAGGTGTTCACAATCAAAAGGCGGTTGATCTCTCTTGAAGTACTCTCGGAAATCTATGCGCAAGATTCCGATTTAGACGCCATTGTTATGAAATCCTTCTCTGTGCACGGCTTAGGATCAGTAGCCAGCTATTCAGACAGCAGGCTTAGAGTTTGAATCAAAACTCAAAGTTTTCTTTGGCGAAGAGATTTCCAAGCGTCTGTTAGCATAATAGAAAGTACTTTCTTCAAGATTTCTAAGGTGACGCTTCTCGCTGTAAGCTCAAATATATAACAGGGATTAAACCAACTTCCTAACTAACCGAATAACGTTTTAAATCTAGTACATTTTTGAACGAAAATGCTTGCATTTTGGGTAACTAAAATGTTACTTCTAGTTGAAAGCAAAAGAGACGTAATTCACTGAAATGCTAATTTAGAGCAATTTGCTTCAGTTAGCAAGACACTTTTTGATGAAGCAAAGATTTTTATTTGATTCTTTTAAACGAAAAATCTGGAAAGAACTGTTCGTTAGAGCAATTTTTAGAGCGTTAGTTTACAATTTGACAATCAGTTCGGATCGTACGAACGTAAAGGAGCTTTCACATACAACAGTCACGTCACGACACCGTCACTTCACCGAATGAAACTTGTATGCAAATATAATTTGACGTCCCTGACCTACCGTTCAGGCACGTCAAATAACATGGTGACGTAACTGAAAGATCACGTGCCGGTGACTGACGTGTGGGAATAAAGTGTACTAGGAGTGTAGAAACATTTTGTTTTTTAAACCAGGCCGGTAACGTGACGTCACGGTGACTGATGAGTGTGAATGTACCTTTATTGTTGTTTTTCTGGGGAAAAGTAGTGTTTTTCGAAATGTTAAGGCTTATGGACATAGGGCACGTCCGTAAATTTGTAAAAAAATTCGGGATCATCTCTTCAGCGGTCTAAGCGTGAAAAGGTAACAAACAAACTTACTTTCACAATTTATACTCTAAACTAAACTAATATTATAAAGTTGAATAGTTGTTTGTTTGCTTGAACTTGAGGAAGGCTATTGGCTATAAAACATAACACTACAACTAATTAGAGCCGAGAAACGGGAGTTAGCCTACGGAGACCAGTTGGTATTTGGACAAATTAGGATATCACCCAATTAGCTATTTAATGGTTGAGTATGAGACAAAAGTAAAAGTATAACTAGGTCTTGAAGCAATATTATATTTAAGCCGCAAAGTGACAAGGAAGGTCTCAGATTACTTAAAGTTATAACAATTACGTAAAACGTAAAGACATTATATCCAATACTACCTTTATAAATTCTCGACATAATTCCCTTCCACAATGAACGGTTTCACGTTACTTCACAGAACATTCTAGCTAAGTATCGACTCTGGACACTTTTAATTGCTTATACTCCTGATGAAGCAAATTCGTAGATTCGTATTAATTATTCATTCCAGGAAATTCGAAAAGGAAATTCAAGTTAATTTCGTTAATTGCAAAGAAACATGGCCTTCCTCTTCCAATGACAAGTTTGAACGACCCTAATCAGTAGAAATAAAGACATAGGTAAGCAATTTATTTTTACCAAAGATTCTTTAAGAACATTTTCTGCGAAGCTTATAATTGTACAGATTTCATTATTCTTCATTACAGTCCGAGAGAGAATTTCATCGCTACAGTAATTATTTTCCATCGAATCTAAGAGGTCTTATTGGGTGAAAGGAATAAATTAAATTTTGAAGAACCGGACGCCCTCTCGATATTCATAGCGGTTATTGGGGACACTTTTCTCTATAAAGTGTTTCATTATTTGATACATCTTTGGAAATGAAAAAATCTAATTTAATTTTGCTTCGTTACGTAAGATAATATTTTTGGGATTTTCTTATTTTAGTTTAAATAGATTTTCAACCCCGCACACCGTGGTTGTGAATTCAAATCCAGGCATGTAGCAATGTTTGTTTTTCAGTGCTTAATTATAGATTATCTACCTTTTAACGTTTATTATTTCGGACATCATTTACTACAGTGAAAGAAAATACCGTGAGAAACATGATTGTATGTCAGGTGTGAAAATGCAATCATAATCAGCCTATAAATGTTCCCACTGTTGGGGCACTATGGCCTCCTCTCTGAGAGAGTCTTCGAAGTTTTGGTTCTAGGACATGCCGGTGTCCTCACGATGTTTTCCTTCACCGTTTTGAGAGCAGCGGTGATGAAATAAAATATACAAAGTAATGCGCCTGCCCTGAGACAGTGAGGTGGGGTTGCGGCAGGCCACGAAGTAGATGGCGGGACGAACTGGACAGGTTCTGTCCAAATTGGAAGGAGGACGCACAGGCTCGCGAGAAGTGGAAGGAGTGGAGGGAGGCCTTTGCCCAGGAGTAAGACAGAGCAGGCTAATAAAAAAAAAAAAACGCTTGGCTGGGTTTGAACCCACAACCTACAGCTCCGAGGCCGATACCACAGGGCCACCACTCCTCTTTTTAAAATGCAATCTAGGTCTGAAATCGCTAACTTGACTCTGACCTAACTGTCTTGAGCAAGCGTGGATCGCCACTTGTCACTATAATTATATACCTAGAAGGCACGACCAATGATCACAATTCTCTATACATAATTATGAGAAAAGGTCTTGTCAGAGGCATACACACAGCTATCTAGGCAATAATAGACTGGTATTATTATGGTTTTAGGTTCTACTCTAGTATTTGTAAATAGTAGTAGTAGTTTTAACTAAGCCAGACTCAAAGGAAAACCGATAAAGACCTAATATTTTAGTAAAAGCGAGACAAATTATTCGAGTCTCAATAGTGTCAAAGAAGAGAATTTTACTGGAGCGTTGAGACAATAATATTTTCTGTTAAAATATTATAGTAACTATGTTTAAATTACGGCAGTAGGATTGCTATTTCTCATGCATACCTTTAATAGATATCTTTCTTATTTACACGATCACTGTTTTTACAAAGGTGAAGCACTCTTGCCATTTGTACTTGGAGAAGGGACTGTTAGACTTGTATCAGTACAAGTAATACAATTAACTGTAATTTAGGCTATTAAAGTAATGCTGCGTACAGACTGATGAAAGTTTTCAGTCAACTGGACCCGCTCGCTGTTGCAAGCAGGCTTATAATTGGATGACTCGAGTTGATTATGTTTATTAAAGCAAGAGTGCTTCCCGGGGTCGCAAGACTAACGCATACCGTGACCCCGGAACGTAAAGGGCTATTGAAGGACACTGTCCAGATAGCCCTTTAAAGATAACCTACTTGAGTCATCCAATTATAAGCCTGCTTGCAATAGCGAGCGGGTCCAGTTGACTGACTCGTCTTTCATTACTCTACGCAGCATTACTTTACTAGCCTAAATTACAGTTCCTTGTTAAGCCTACTTAGATCCGCTAAAATTCTAGCCAGATTAAGTAAATAAACCAACTTAGTTTGTGGAGTGACAAACTGTGAAGGGCTAAATGAACTTAGAATCTTGTTTAATCTCATCATACCTACCCCTTTTTCTCAGAGGACGTGATAGATAGTTTGAGCTTTATCAACTAAAACTAATTAAAACTCTTTCCAACACTTTGGAACATAAGTATTATATTTATAATTAACCCCCGACGGAAAAAGAGGGGTGTTATACGTTTGACTTGTCTGTCTGTCTGTCTGTCTGTGGCATCATAATGCTCAAACGGATGAAGCGATTTCAATTTAGTTTTTTTTTTGTATGAAAGGTGACTTACCTGCGAGTGTTCTTAGACATGTTTGATGAAAATCGGTTGAGCCGTTTAAAAATGGTGGGGGTGAAAGTGGGCAAAAAAACCGAGGGTCTGCAAATGTACTCGAGTTGGGTAACAAATGAAAGCGTACTGAAAGGGAATATTGATGACTTAATCGGGAGAATTCATAGCCACATAAAATGATATAAGTATAAGTACCCATAAAAAGTATAAAATAAGAAATAAATTTAAAATTAAAAAAACCCCCGACACAGTGTCGGGGGTTTTTTAAATTTTAATGTTTTTTTTTAATCATCATCATATTCTTGCCCGTATCCCATTTTACTTGGGGTCGGCGCAACACGTATTTTTCCGTTTTTTCATTCATATCTTTCCTTAGACATTCCATCTTTTCTTTGGCCTTCCTCTAAATGCATCAACATTCATACACATCACTCCTTTAGTCACATGAGTCTCATCCCTTATCACGTTTCTTTTAATGCGTTACAAAAAGAAATTATTTAAAGTTATATTCTGATCATTTTGATGTAGTTCATTTTGGTAAGTTCAGCCAAATGGACTCTAATGACGTATCCGAAAATGAAAATACTCTTCTGCAGTTGCCAGCATTTTCGCCCGCGTGTAGTTAACTCGAAATAATATAATCCTACGGTATCAAAAGTTATCCTATACTTTATAGTTACAAACATACGTACTAAAATCCAAATTCAACCCCAGCTAATCGTAATATCTCCAAGCACTACGTCTCTATAATGGTGTGTTCACGCAAGTTACACCCATACGGTTCATTGTCTATAGTTGAATCTAACTATGCGGTTACATAAGCGTTCCTTGATAGTCCATAGTACCGCTATTGTGTTAGCCGTTACCTCTAAATTGATTTTCTAAAGTTCAGTTGAAAACCGCAACTCCACATTATTTTCGCTTGTTCCTTTTCCTCGTAATACCAGTGGCTCTTTGACCGCCTCGCAACAATTTTCTAACTAAGAGCTTAAGCTTTCGTTTGAAATCATTAAATGAGTGTTGTTCAGTTCCATTGCATCAACCGGGCACAAAACCGGACTCCGTGGCTGCTACTGAGAATTTGCTAAATTATAAAACTAGTAACACTTTGCTCCTGTTTATGATGTGGGACTTCAAAATAACTGGCGAAATGTGAATGTGGAATTAAGTCCACTTCTAACTCTTTGAGGATTACATGCAAGTTATTTTATTTTAATATAAAAAACATTAATAATAATAAAAGTATACCCCTACCCATTCATTGAGTTTTAGAAAACAGACGCCTTATCAAGAGATTTCACATTTTTGCAGCGTAAATAAAAATTAATTCATGGTTTGTACAAGAACCGCTTTTTAATTTTCCATACAATTTACGGCCATGCAATACATATTCATGCTAAGCCCAGCCATCTGTTATTTACGCTATATCTAGTTAGACTGGAATCCGACTCCAACATGGTAGGTGAAAGACCAAACTAGGCTTATGTATTATATTAACTACTTACAAATTCAAATTTCAAGAAACAGAGTTCTGTTGAACATCAATACCTACTTATTTGCGAAGTCGGTAGTACAATAAAATGTCTACACATTTTAATAACAGGTACCATATTGGCGAACAAAAGGTCATGAGTTCATGACGTCTTTGTACAATCCCCAGAAAATATCCTGAATTTCGTTTCACAAACAGCTTTCAAACATTTACACAGTCAAACAAAAGTACTGAATGTTGGCACATATCATACATACATACATAAATTAAACGACACCTCGACAGCAGTGAAACTGAATTTGAAATCACTGTTTTTTTTTTCACTTTTGGAACTGCCTTTTGTTTCAAAATGGACACTATCAAGACTTTTGTATTGGTTAACCTGGGGCGTTAGTCAAACAGCATACGACAGTAAACGACAATCGTTATCGTTCATCAGTCACCAATAAATTTTAAACTTTATCCCCAGCGAGTAAAGTTGAAAATCTATTAAAAACTGCTAATCGTTAACGAACGAAACAAACGAAAACGATCTGTGAACTTCAATAGATTTTCAACTTTACACGCACGGTAAATGGTAAACGGCGATGTTGTCGACGAGGTAACACGGTAACCTAGAGGTAACCTATTCGCTATCACTCATGGACCACAAGTTTATAGCTATCAGGAAACATCTTTTCTGACCCATGATGATAACAAGGCTTGATATAAAGTTACGCGAAAACAATACAATTTCCATAAGAGAGAAGCTCCACTATATCACACAATAACAAACTATAATTATTTACCACAAAATGGATTAAACTAGAATGCCCAATGACAACCGGATAGCTAGAATGAAACTTCGTGTACAATATATGCCAGTTTATCTAGCATTGCAATTAATATCGATCCTAAAGTTAGCCAATTAGTAGATGGATTTATTAGAGTAGAGAAATATCTGTTTGCAAAATTCACAAACAGACTTTGATTGTTGGGAAAATTGTACCCGAAAATAGAGACCTCATAATTATTGTATTGGCTATTAAACATATCTTGAAATCTAGTTTGCATGAAACCATCTCATAGACATTATAATGTACATCATGGGCATGGCATAAAAATATTATTATAATATGTGTACCTACTACAATCACATAAGCTCGAGAATCTAGTAAGTGATTTGTTGAAATAAATATGTCCAACAATGAAATATGGCAAGAATTGCTCATTAATTGGGGTTATTTGTTAAGTCTGATTTCAACTATTGGCGACAATGATTGCAATGTCGACGTGACAAAAGATAAATTAACTGCAGGTCATTAAACATAATGTTATATAATCTCAATTAGCCCAAACAAGGTCACATATAAGGAATTTCCATAGAGCTCAAACCAATTGACCTTCCAATCATAAACACTGAACACTCAATGAACTCAATCATACAAGTACTGATACAGATCGTATTGCAAATAAAGACATATCATTTTGCCCGTATCTGGTTATTAAGGGAACGTTATCTGATTGAGATAGATGTAAACAGAATATTAAATGAAAATGTTCCTACAGTATTTACCCTTGGCTTAAATAAAGTCTTCAGCCTGTAATATTGCTACGTTGATTCATTGATTATTTCGCCCCCAACGATCCTGGGGAGGATTCATCTTGATTACCAATTACTCAGCCCAAAAACGACAGGAAATCAGTCATTGAAATCCCTATCCGCAAAGGCAACCAATCAATTTCCGTTGGGAGTAAAATATTAATAAATTCAAACACAACAATAACGCGTAAAGAGTTCCAAAGGTACCGTGAAATATTTGTAGGTAGATAGAATTTGTACGTATCCTTCGATTCGTTCCCCAAGGCGAACCTACTATCCGGGGAGATTACCCCGGATTTTTCTCGGTCCGAAAACTGGCGAAGTTGGAAGTTTGCAACCTATCGAGCTACTTTGCTCAGACTGTGACGGCAAATGTATGTGTTTGGAAACTTTTTAAAAAGCTCTTTGTGTGAAAATCTATTGGTCGGTGCGTTCTTCTCTTTTGGATTATTTTAACTGCACTTTTGAGTACAGGAAGTGTTCGATTTATTTTGGCTATGATTTCACTTTGTGGATTTAAAAGTGATCTGCTTTCAACTGGAGCTTTTTGGCAACTGATCTATCTGGCTTCTTTGACGAAAACTCTAAGAATGGATCAGTCCATTATATTATATTTAACTTGGATCCAACCTGGATCTCACTTCCATAACTTCGAACAAAACTCATAAAAGAAACAAAGTAGAACTTAGGACTCTCGATCCAGAAAAGGCAACAACTTTTCCAATGTTTGCACACAATAAACTTTAAACTGCATGCTATTACTGTATCGCCTTACCTCTCGACTTTTAAAGTCCTGTGTATCTCGTGTTACTTCTTGAAGTCGTACTTACTCCTCAAGAGATACGATACGAGATACAGAGTCGGCATACACCACATCTGAATCTTTACAATAAACCTTCTTCGACTCCGTTTTAACAGTTTCTTGAATCAAGAGTAAGTTAATAGTTGTCTTACCAAACATTTGCTCGCTTCTATGCTCAATTACTGTTTCATCATCATCATCATCAGCCGGAAGACGTCCACTGCTGAACATAGGCCTCCCCCTTAGACCGCCACGCCGAACGACAATTCGCCACTTGCATCCATCGGTTGCCCGCGACTCTCACGATGTCGTCGGTCCACCTAGTGGGAGGCCTACCTACGCT
Source organism: Agrotis ipsilon (assembly GCA_028554685.1). Lineage (NCBI taxonomy): Eukaryota > Metazoa > Arthropoda > Insecta > Lepidoptera > Noctuidae > Agrotis > Agrotis ipsilon. The sequence goes on along the minus strand of CM052961.1, from coordinate 2,158,221 downwards.
GCGTTTTCCGGTCCGTGGTCGCCACTCGAGAACCTTTCTTCCCCATCGGTTGTCAGTTCTACGAGCGATGTGGCCTGCCCATTGCCACTTCAACTTGCAAATTTTACGAGCTATGTCGGTGACTCTGGTTCTTCGCCGAATATCCGTGTTCCGGATTTTATCCCGCAAAGAAACTCCGAGCATAGCTCTTTCCATTGCTCGTTGAGTGACTCTTAGTTTCTCTAAAAGGCCAGCAGTCAAAGACCACGTTTCAGAGCCATATGTAATCACTGGCAACACACACTGGTTAAACACCCTTGTTTTGAGACACTGCGGGATTTTCGATGAGAAGATATCACGTAGCTTCCCAAACGCTGCCCATCCTAGTTGGATTCTTCGGGCGACCTCTTTCTCGAAGTTGGACCTACCTAACTGAACAATCTGTCCAAGGTAAGTATAATGGTCTACAACTTCGAGAGTATCATTCCCAACAACAACCGGTACGGGCGCCACATGGACATTCGACATGACTTTCGTCTTGTCCATGTTCATTTTAAGGCCGACCCCAATTACTGTTTACTGAGTAAGATTCAAGGTATTTTGTGTTCTGTGAGATGTTTGTTAATATGATTGTACTGGTATGTATACCGCTTTTAGTACATATTCTACCAGTGAAATTCTCTAGAATAGGTAGTTCATCCTATTCAAATATATAGAGGTTAATTCATCGTTGCGTTGCTAAATCATTGTTCCTGAGTGACACAGTTGTAAGTCGTTGATCATAAATGGGGGTGTAAGTTTGTGTTCGTGATAAGTTTATCTTTAAAAATAAGTAGGTACACAAAGGATTGAATTTTACTAATGATATATCACACTTACGAAACTTGACATTCGAAGTCGAAAGATTAGAGAAAAATTGTTTCTTTTGGAAAAGAGCAAAACCACTAAAAAGGTTTAAGTAAGAAATAGTAACAAAAAACTAAACAAGTTTCTGCGGTCAAGAGATTCTAAACAGGTTGCTGCAGCCCTGGAACGCAAATGGCAACCAATGATGAATGATTTCTTCGATAGCAATGAACGATGGTTTCATTCAGAACGAGTCACACAGTCCCTCCAACTCCACTCAGGGTAGGAGGAAAAAGTAATAAAGGTATCTAATTGAATCTGTACCATGTGTATAATAATCATACAATATAATTTTCAATTAGTTGAAATAATACAGAACGTTTAATAAAATCCATTGTAGTTATTTTTTTCTTAAAATGGTTTTTAATTACGTGAAAGTTTGATCTTCAGTTTGCAATTAATTATAACCTCAATGCTGCAGGCATTATGGTATAAAATTGTTTCAATGCAATCCAATATTGCGGTTTTCATTGTCCATTTCATTTCAAAGAAAAATATCCTTCGTGAGCGTTTAATGCTGTTAGATTAAAAGTGTTATATTGGACATCTATTGTGAAGTAACTAAGCTGAGGTCTATTTTCATTAAAAAAGGATTTATATTTGCCACGGTTAATTAATGAATGGTCCAACCATCACACAAATTAACATTTTGTTATTCGTTTTTTTTTTTTTTTTTGTCTTTTGTTGACTATAAAAACTATAAAAAAAGTGAAAAATTGGCAGAAGAGAACATTTGTTTTGAAATACGAAACAGATTGAAATGGTTCCATATCCATTTAATAAAATTTTAAGACTTAAGTATTATAACATGGCATACTTTTGTTCTCGTAGCTATTTGTGTATGCTTCGCAGACAATGAAAGTATTAACTTTTAGATTGAAGATACGATGCGCTCCGACTCTATCCCTACATCATCCCACTACTGAGACACAGGTCTCCTCTCTGTGAGAGAGAGAGTGGGCCAGAATCCAACGTCATGATAGCAGTGGTGGTGATGGCAATGTATAGGTACTAGGTACTCTTAAATCAAGCCCGTTACCATGGTAATATAATAATACAGTACTCCAACTTCATACAAACGGACGAAAAGCGACCTATACCTACGCGCCTCGATGTCGGGACGCGCTCGGGGCGCAGACAGTCACGGCTGTACCGCAGTGTCGAGCGGACGGTGTGTTGTTTTTTTAACAATAACCGCGTGATTTTTTCTCTAAAAATCAGTTCGAGTACATATGTAATAAGACGAGTAGTTTAATTAAGCTTTATATTAGAATGCGGATTTATTATACTTTAAAATTTAACAATAAAGCATTTCGTACGACTCAGTCGAGGCGCAAATATTTTTCGGTCTCAAATACTTCTATAATACATCGGACTTTATAAGCCCGATTTGTTTTTCAAACAAAAACATGATTTTTTTAATGAAATCTACCAATCAAAAAACAACACGCATTTTTATTGAACACTTCCTATTAATTATACAAAGTATTTCATTTATTTATATAAAAAAGTATATTTACAATCATAAAACTAAAATAGAAACAGAAAGTACGCAAAGGCAAATGTTATTAAAATGATGTAGACGGGTAGCCCTAACGCATGTTTACGTACCGCGCGGCTGTAGGTATTTAAATCTGTCTGGCGGCCGAGTTACTCTACTGTATATTATTATACTGTGCCGTTACCATTAACGCGCTCCCTCGCCGGGACCATTCGCGTGTAATGTAACATTATAGATTCGATTTAGCATTACATTACCGCACTACCTCCCTGACTGACGAGCATTCGAGTCCGTTTAGTTTAGATTTGATTTGCGCATTGTGATGCTCGATTGTTCTCCCTCGTCGATGAAATGCTCGAATTTGTTTACAGCTGAATGCTCGCGACGAAGAAGCGTCTTTAGGTCACCTTTCCTCTACAAAACCCTAAATCGGTCCAATCACTGTCAAATTCAGAAATAGCTGTAAATAGCCTACCAAACATTATAAAATTGGTAGAAAATAAGTAAGGAGCAAACAATTTCCAACTCCATCCAAACGATAGCTGTCGAAAACGAGATTCGATTAACACCTGCGAATTTCTGAACTTTTACTAACGTCGCCGCCGCCGGTGTGAACTTAATTGAGGTTATCAACGACAACGAACCATACTCCTCGAGTTGCAAACAAAGTTACCAGGTCATCTGGAAAAGTGGAGAGTTCCTAGAATTTTAATTATTCAGATTTGGAATCATGATTTAAAGTTAGAACCTTTTTAGGACCTTGAGGCTGGCCGCTTAATGGTTCTTATAATAAAGAAAAGAAAGAAAAAACATTTATTTGGCGCAAAGGAGTTATGATAAAGACACAACATTTAAAATAAAATAAACCAACAAAAAAATCTAATACACGAATTGCTTTCACTGCCGTGCTCTGACGTAGCATTACGTCCGTTCGCAAAATTAAATCTGTCTATAGTTCTGTGTGACTAGCGGTAAAAAAACTATGTCTTACTAGAGATAGAAAATCTATTCTAATCTTTATTAAAGCAAAACCAGAGATATGTTGGGAACGGTCGTTATTTGACCCTTTAATACCTACCTACCTATAAGTATTTACCCTTTACCTGTTATGCAAAAACAGTAGCCAGAGTATTTTATCTCTGCACCAAAATTTCATCAATGTCACTGGACTTTGACTGATTTCACACCTAAACCACTGGGTTTATTTATGAAATCGTAATATTTAAAACAAACTCACATTCGCATTTATATTATTATGTTAGAATTTTGAATGCGATTCTAAACGCACAGTTTTATAAACTAGAATCCAGTATAATGTCTATTGTTTATTAAAATAGCCGATGCTATCTTCACAACACAAATACAGGATTCATTCGACAACGCTTTGTTCCAAAAAATCGTACAAACATTTTGGCAACCATTTTCATTTCGTAGTATTGCTATTTTAAATCTTTTGGGGGTTGATTCATGATAAAAAACTTCGGTAGTATCCCGTAGAAATGTAATACTAGGTTCTTTTTTTTAATAATAACATCAAACCCCCGGAGAGTTAGGCAGATCTGTGCCTCATAGAACATCCACGTTTCAGCGATTATATTTAAGTCCCATGTCTCACATTCACGACTTCGGTCTAAGCGGTTAATGGTGCGAGGCGCGGTGCGGCGCGCGGTGCGGCGCACCAACAGAAGCAGTTGGCGTCAGCTGCCGAACTCAACTCCCGAACCGCTCTGTTTCATGGCGTCACCCTCATTCGCTTGTGCTTTGTACTACAGCCACGGGTACAGCGCACTGCTGTACGATCTGCTAAGAGAAAACCACGCGCATTTTAGCTATGAGTGGCACCTCGTGGTGTGCTTCAAACATTTATATACTTTCGGTCTTTACGGGCCGCTGTCCTACCCTAAGCTACCGTTTTCATAGCGGGAAGGTTTTGAAGGGGTCTGTAGTGACCCTATTGCTATCAAGCGCATATATTACACCAGACTCAATAACTGCAAATGAGGAATAACTGACGAAAAATCCAATAACACTTTGCTCGACCTGGGAATCGAACCAACGTCTCACTCAGCATTTGCATTTGCGCTTGCGCTCAACCAATCAACACAAAAAGGATTTATATAATTTATATTATACCGCATTGGCGAAATTTTTATGTCATAGGTCGAAATCCAGTGGGTGATATGAATTGGAAGAACCTTTTATGAATGAAAGGATCCACTTAGATGTGTACTAAGTAATGGTTTTCACGTAAATGTAGGAAGAAATTTCTGGGTAAAGGAGATATTTTCTTTGACGAAATAGAAGATTGAACCTAAAAGAGCTTCGTATTACTTTAGTATAATCAAATTATGAATTGGCGGAGGTATTACTTCCTCTTTTTGGTTTAAAAAGGTTGTATACTAGATATAAATTAATAATAATATAGCTTGATGGTTTAAATATGAACCCAGATATGCTGTAAAACACAAAATAATAACCATGCTTCAAAGCCATTTGGTGTCTAGAAAATTTAAAAATAAAATCCCGATTTTCCAGCCTCAGGAAGCAAGATTCACATTAGAACAAAAGTTTATTTCCACATCAATATCTAAAAGGAAACCGAACACCATCCGAAGAAGATTTGGGTTTATACGACCAATAAATACACCAAGTTTTACATTGAACATTTTGCATCCAAATCTATGTTATATGCAGGAAGATAAGCAACGATGGATGATATTGCAAAACTTGGAACACGGCCGCGAAATAAGGGGATATGCAGAACGTGCATGAAAGTTCTATTAGGCTTTGTATACACGATGTAATAGTATTTGCATTGGATTTGGTTTGTTACACAAAAATAATAATGTAACACAATGCTTATTTGAGAATAGAAAACTACTTCTGTTTGAGAGGTTTTCTCTGGCACTATTGGCACTTCTGGCTATTCTAGTATGTTTCAGATGGAAAGCTACACAAATTGCTATCAAATGTTTCTTAGATGCCGATGAAAATGGCATAAACTAATAAAACGTAACTATAAACTATAATGAATAATTTAATAGCTGAAGGCAATGAATTCACCGTTTTGCAAAAAAAAAAAGAAAAATGGTTTTATCAATTTGATTACACCAAAAACGAAACACGAAGAAGAAAGTAACAAAATATGAACGCATGCATACACTTGACAGTACAAGCACCTATTCCCGGTACGGTCGTTGGTTTCGACGCCATTTCAACAAATGACGGAACGCCACAATTCACAGCAAGGCCAGAATTTACGCGACACGAAATATTCGCGTTAATTTTGGAAGTTTTGACTCAATTGTGATTCTACACGATTAATGCAGTCCATTGGATTGTTTGTTGACAAAATAGCTCGTCCATAATAAATCAGGGACAGTGTTGACATTTCGGATGTTTGGCGATCATTTTCACATACATCATTTTGATATAGAATTTACGTACTTAGGTTAGTGCTCACTAAGTATATTTTCCTTTGTCTAGTTAGAGAACGTTTATCTTATTTTATTTAAATTCTAAACGCAATATTGCTAAGCGTGCGTGCTTTCGCATAGTTCCGTTTATTTAATCGTGTTGATGTTCGATTTAAACTAAGTAGCAGCTTTTGTTTTGTGGATTGGGAAATCATCACATGACTTCTTCCACTCGCGCGAGGTGTTACTGAACCGAGTATCAGACTCATATTTACTTAAAGTCCACCCTGTTTCTTAAATTACCTTTCGCTTTCTTAGTAACTCTTTCGAACATTCGAGAAACCATAACAAACGTGTTCATCTTTATAAGAGGTAATCGTAGTAGATCGCACACCATACTACCTCTGTAGTGAAGTGGGAAAATTATAGGATTATTATGTTTAATACTTAAGATTCCCAAACTCTCAGTGTTAAAATGATTCGGAATGAATTCCTTCCAATTTGACAATGGGTCAGATCTGTTCTTTTGAATTTCAAAATTAAAAAAGAAAGACTAAACAACACGAAATATCAGAAATTAAAACTACAGGGTGTAGTTTACATCCAAAGAAGCCTGTTTACACTCAAGGGATAACTGAAAATTGGATCCTTGCCAACATTCTTGTTTTGATGAACAGCAAAGGCAACAAGACGTCATGCTGAATCGGAATTACTTTCTGACAGTTTCCTCTTTGTTTCACCAATGTCCGGAGATTGTTACGACAAAGTATCCACTTCCTTAAAGAGAAAATCTAGAGACTGTGGTGATAAAGAATATGCTTATGGGTGTAAAAGTAAAGTGGTTGGGCAAATTTGGAAAGTTCAAGGTCAAGGGGAGTAAATGTTAATAGAAACAATGAAGCCATCCATTCTTTCATACAACCTTCTTCTAATGTACTGTACTGTTATCTTTTTGCGACTTTGAACCAATTTGTTAAAATTAATACATTTTTTACCCAATATATTTTTTAAACAATCCATATAAAAAATTGAAAATTGAATTTGGCAAATGGGTTACAAGGCCTAAGTTGGAACTTTGGATATCAGTTTCATCGGGGTTGTACCTACGTGCCTTTGGAATGATTTCGACTTCTACATAACAAAGATCAAGTTAAAGTTACGATATAAAATATGGAACTATTGACCTACCGTCATTAGCTGTGAAATAAAACTTAAATATGCAAAAAAAAAACAAATCTTTCAAATAAATTGCCAACATTATAAAATATTATGATTACAAATTATTCGAAATGTATTCAAATATGTAATCATCGTATTAATTTACACACAAAAAATATCACCATTTTACAAATAGGTAATGAACTTCAAAGCAACACTACAATTCGTTTTCACAAGAATATTGCACTCAAAAAGGGTGTAAAAAGGTCACCTTAACAGAAGTGGTATTCCATTAAAATAAAGAGATGAGAAAATGTGTATTTTTCTCCGAAACATTACACCATTCGTAAACTCATTCGAATGAATTAACAAACAGGGGCCTTAATCAAACAGCAGATCATAGCAGACGACAATCGTTATCGTTCATCAGTCACCTATACATTTTCAAGTTTATACCCCAGCGCGTAAAGTTGAAAATCTATTGAAGTTCACAGATCGTTTTCGTTCGTTATCGATTAGCAGTTTTTAATAGATTTTCAACTTTATACGCTGGGGTATAAAGTTGAAAATGTATTGGTGACTGATAAACGATAACGATTGTCGTTTACTGTCGTATGTTGTTTGACTAAGGCCCCTGGTCTGGTAATTTTATCGTAAAAGAACAGATGAAGCAATTTTAGGCCTTTTGTTGAGACACGTTTATTACTGCTAAGAATTTAGGAATGTATGTCCGTCCGTCCATGCGTCAGGGTGTCTCATCTCTAAGAACGAAACCCGTGGTTCGGCCTTAGTGACAGGCGTTTTGACAACGAGCCCGGACTAAGAGTTAATGATATTACGATATGAAAGATAGCTCCTTAAAGTCCGCGCCAACTCATGACATGATCTGTGGTCCTACTACATTTTTAATGACATAGTAACTATGATATCATAAAAACTGCGTCGAAGTTACTTCACCCGTGGCGGTATTGTTCGTCCGCAATTTGTTTATGACGTTACTTACGGTCGCACTTCTGAATCCGTACCCGTGTTGTTGTCCGCAGTGGTACACGCCCACGGCGTCGGACGTCGGCAGATGATCACCGGGCATGCGGACAGCGAGTAAGGGGCAACTCGCTGTCCGACCATGGACCATGCCCGGGTCGACGGCGCGTCGTATGTTCCACGCGCGCCTCAAAGAGCGTCAGCAAAATGACGGGGCCCCCTCACAGAGGGCCAAAGCCTGCCGGGGTCGCGGGACTTATTTCCATCACCGTGACCCCGGAACAAAAAGGGCTATTGAAGGACACCGTGGGTTTTAGTCAGTAGAAATGTGACAGTCCCTTCCATCCGGCCCCTGCCCGGGGTGAGAGGACTCATTTGATGATTTTACCACGCAAAAAAAAAACCCGTGTTGTTGTTGACGTCCTTAGAAAGTAGACACCCTGTAACGTGTAATATCATACTCATTACGAGATAAATATCAAATAAATACGTTTTTATTTATTCTGCACAAATAGTCAAAATGAAAGATGAAACACGAAGGACTTTTAAATGTCACGTTTATAAAAATACATTACAAGTCCTTTAATTTTAATGGCTGCTGATATTTTTCCATTAATCCTGACGTTTGCCGTTGCTGAAAATAATATTCATGTGTTTCGAATTTTCAGTGCAATTTATTTATCACTTTTAAAAGCTCAATCATACAAAATAATTTTAAATTAAATCTTTTGAATATAAAAGGAAATAATGAATGTAACTTTTCCTTTAGCTTTGTTGCTATTTTTCATCTCGCAGAACAATACATTTACTTGTACAAAGCCTGGAATAGATGGGTGTTCAAAGAAAATGACGTGACTTGTGTCAGACTATGCAACCTTTCATTACAACAATGTTTGTTAAAACAATGCCTTGTAATATTTGATACCGTTTCCAAATAATACATATGAACTACTAGGTAATAACATTAATTAGAAAAATGTATGAATAGTAAGTGCATTGTTACTTATCACGTATCAGTGGAAAAATTACTGGCTACAATTGATATAATATTGGTTTTGACCTATCATAATGCAATTAACGCTGTCAGCGTTTTCGTCTAGAAACCGCGTCACCACTCATGACTTACGGAAAATTCGAGGAATTACATTTTTTTATGCAATTTAATGTAATGATATAAACACTAGCGCCGCGTCTAAAGGTCATGAGTGTGGCATAGACTCTATGCAACTATACGTGCAGAAGTATTTTTGAATTATGTCACCTCTCAAAACTTAATCGACCAACAGCGTCAGAGAACCCAAAATGGGAAAAAATATTTGTTGAATTTGAAAATAAAAGGCACAAATAAACAAATACTTTTATGTTAATCATTGTTCTCTACATCCAAAAATACACAAATAACACATCCGTATATAACACATATATCATGAATGGAATTGATATAATTCTACAATCATTGAATACAAAACATCTGTTCTCAATTTAGAACTAATTGGAAGAGATTGGCATAAATAGACTAACAACATATATCGACATAATAAACTTCATTTGGGAGGCAGCTGAATAGGAATATACAGATAACTAGTCTGAAATGATATACATACATGACTGCTGAAGTGTTGCTTTTCTATGTGAAATAGATTGGGGATATTACACGGGCACAAATTAATGTGAAATCGCTAAGAGTACCAGAGAATAGCGTAGCGTCGTATTCGGTGTGCATTGACCCTTACGTTTTGATTCAGATATAAATCGTAAAAAAGTTACCGGAAAGGAAAGTTATTGATGTTATAATTTAAAATGTCACTTACGGGATATCTTCCGTGATTATTATTTGTTTTGAGTTTCCGATATTTCGACGCTGTAGCAAGCGCTATGATCGCGGGATGATCGTAAGTGACATTTTAAATTGTGAAATAAACCGTGATAGCCTATGTTTTAGGCTATCACGGTTTATTGCTGTTATGTTGGCTTTGCTTCAGGTACAAACAAATTAGTTTGTTTTTTTTTTTTTAATTAATCTAAACCAATTTAATTTTCGTGGTTAATCATATACATTTATGCCCTGTACTAATATAGCATACGGAAAAAGGAAAAACCTTCTTATGAAGAGCTTTCCATCCTTGAATTTGAACTCCTCCTAAAACACATACATAAACCCTTGTCCCAATTCCAAAACATTTGTAACTGAATTTATAGCACAAAAAGGAGCATGACCATACACTATATAGTACTGCAACTCGAGCCAAAAGGTCAAAACAACTGCAAGTCATAGATGTGACTAATAGACTGAGTTTTGACACTTAACACAAGAGGCGGGTCTAGCATACACTTCTATTACTTTATGTGTACTGTCGAACAAGTTATTCGTTATACATGCTGTTAATGCACAACATGTTTTTTTTTAATGTGAGTATGCTGAGAAGTAAATTATTTCTCCTCTCAGCACACTCTAAATTTAAGCTGTCTTACCACAAGAAAGATAAACATCACTTGACTAAAAAAACTCTCATCATCTAAACGATATTTCACGGGTTGTTTTGCAGTGACACTCTTTTTAGAAAAGCATTCAACAAAATGTTTATCTTTATATCGTAAGACGGAAAAAGTATTTCACAGTACACACAATAGACTGAAATATCCCAAACTTGACACTTTTAGACACTATCGATAATTCTACACTTTCTGAATTTAGTAGATTTCGCAATACTCTAACGTGCGGCATTCCCTTTAAAATCTACCAGACACATTATTCAGTAATTATCCCATTTTAAACCCAAATATTTGAAGCAATGACCATGTCAGTCTAAAAACTTACATTATTCAGTTCTTGTAAATCTCTTCATTTATTATTTGACTATATAAAAAGTAATAGCCAGTGCTTATTTTTGGAAGAATATTTTTGCCTACACACCAAGTAATTTATTGGACGGTACATCAAAGTAGTGTATCATGTGCTGCGTCATTCAGAACGCTCAATGTAATCGGATGGTCAGCTTTCAGCTAGACTCTTTTGACAGTTTAAAAGTTACGAGATACTAAACTTTTAAAAACTATGTAGGCACTTCTTTTGGAGCTGATCTAAGTGACGAAGTATTTTTCAGACCAGAGTGTTTAGAATTTTCTGAAGAGATTTTATTTTTATTTTGGTAAAGGGGTTAGTTTGCAGTTTTTAGATTAATGTTCTCAATAAAAGTTCGGTTAATTCAGTACTGACGAATTGAGGACACTTCTCCAAACACCGCATAGTCACTTACTTAGTAATAGTCATTTTTGTAGGTATTAAATAGTTTCAATGGCTTCATCATTGAATGACCCTGGCTGTTGAGAATATTTCATGCCTACTCAAATATCTCGCTGATGGTGGCGCGTGTGTCGGATCATTTAGTTTCCTTCAAAACGCTTGAGTTAAGACGCGTTTGCCGATGTTGGTCGGTTGATAGTAAACCATCTACAATAGGGAATTCTCTCCGTGCCGTAAAACCGTTGGCTCCGACTGTCATTTGTTCTATAGATCTATAACAGTCGTTATTGGTAATTATAACAGTTGTGAAAAGGCTAAGCAGATCATGATCAGACACTTAGAGCCTCAAGTGTGTCGAAGAAAGTGAATTTTTAGTTCATTGCTTAAAAATTATGTTCATGAAATACTTCTTCTCAACATAGAAAATAAAGCATTATTAATGTTTTTGTGCTGTCAAAATGGTATTGCCATTATATGAACCTCATTACTTCCCTTAGCTTTTGTGCTTTTCATTCTAAATAGCACCGGTTCAATATTAAATAAAGGCATTTTCTTGCACATACAATATCATTAGTGGTTTCAAATATTTAACTAAAACGTGTTTGTATGTGTGTTTGTTTGTACTGCGTCTGGCAGGCATATGACAGGATGTTTACATTAAATACTAAACAAATTCATGTCAGTTTAGTTAATTAATATTTCAGTAGCACTGCTATGAAAATTAGATTAAATTTATTTAAACGTGTCCGTGGTAGGTGATAAATAAAACACATACATTTTAATGCTGCTATATGGATGATAATTAGTGTTATTTAGATTGTCTAAATGTGGTAATAAACAATGTGATAGCATAGCACTAACATAACATCAAATCATTATATTAACACTCATATGGAACACATCACCACATCACCATCAGCATCATCACGCACAATACGTCCGTCGTTCATTATTGAACAACAATCCACAACTTCCATCCATCGATGGTCCGGGACTCCTACGATATTTTCGGTTTACTTACTTCACTTCTTGGGAGGCCTGCCTACTCTGCGTCTTCCAGTTTGTGATCGTCACTCTACAACGACATATATTTCCTTACTCATCGGTTATCAGTTCTACAAGCGGGACCCACAAGAACTTTTTTTTTATTTAAAAGCGCAAACATAACAAAATGCCAAAAGCATTTAACTAATTTAAACAATTCCATTAAATTTGTAATAGCAAAAATGGGTTGCAAACATAAATATAATATTTTCACCATTTGAAGTTAACTAAAACACACTTAAAAACAAAATCTGTTAAGTTTGATAAACCCATTATGTTTGTCCTATATATAATAGAAAATATTGTGATACAATACCACCTAGTTCTTTTCTTTCATCCAATCGCACTAGTCTCACAAAGGTGTTACTAACACCTACACACTGCTTCATAAAACCTATACAGCCTTTGGCATAAATTCCGTTGCCTGAAGGCTTAAAATCTTCTACACTATATGCATAGCCCCAGCCATTGTCCATCCACATCTTGCATCTTCCATGCATACACAATAGACGTGCGCCTTCAGGTTACCATTGTTGTTGGACAAGCAAGCAAATTCCGCCATTTTTTATTCCGTTTTGAGACACAATATCCCAGTATTTTTTCACCGTAAACAAAAACTAAGGATGGAAAACAATTGTCTGTTTTCAATGTAGAGTTTACGTCCAAAAATGGTTTAATTGTTGAATTGTGACAAAATAGTCGTGAGTCTCGTTCATTCAAGCGATTCGAAACTTTTTATATCACTGCGACCATTTGCATCGTGAGGAAACCAACATGTCCTAGAACCAAGAATTCGAAAATATGCGACATCCACCAACCCGCACTGGGCCCGCGTGTTGGATTATGGCCCACTCCCTCTCTCTGAGAGGAGACCTGCGTCCTAGCTGTGGAAACATTATAACCATTATGAACTATTTGCTTCAGTGGTAGAATGTTCTTTTGGTCTGGAATATTTGCTTTTTGGAAGGATCTTCTTTTCAGAATGTTTTGTTTCACCTATCCAATTCGGAAGTTAGGTTTATTACTTAGTTATCCTATTTAAGTCTTGTTGTCAAAATATTATTATTCGATTTTTCTTAATCTGCTGAAACTAAATTTACCATACTGTAATTAAAGAGATTTTTATCTTCCTAAACATAATACAAGATTTTAGCCATTAAGCCAAACAATATGACTATTTAAACTTTATTACCCAACTTAATAATTTTAAGTGCCTATTGCGCCAAGCAATTTCAGTAACCGCATAAAAACATACGCTTTCATAAAACGGTTATTACTGAAACAAATATTTGCGCTCGTTAAAATCCATAACACAAAAGTTCAAAGTGTAAAATAATTAACACGGTATACGGCTATTGTCTTTTCAATTAAAATCAATGTCTTTGTGGGCAGATGTTTTAGATAAAGGCACCTACTTATTCTCAGTTGGCGGCACTGTTTCTTGTTTAATGTTTGTGTACTTTGCATTATAGGATATTAATTGGACTCAGTGAGGTTTCATTTACATTGTAACAAAATCTGTTTCCACTGCTGGGTTCTCTTGGTTCGTTGGTGTCACAATGTTTATTCGTTTTTTTTTTGTGATATTCTCGCTGTTGACCACTATCTTGCCTGATGGCAAGCGATGATATGGTCGACGATGAAGCACACTTGCTTGGAAGAATTGAAAAGGAGTTAGGCTCTTGACTCAATGGCCCCATGGTTGTAGCTATTAGGAAATACAGAGTCTAGGGCGGCATTCCTCTCCTAAGCTAATAATTTTGTTACATATTTTGTTTTGTTTTAAATTTTGGTATCTAGGACATGCCACTATCCTCACAATGTTTTCTTTTACCGTTGTGTGAACAGTGGTGGTGAAATAAATCACACTAATTAATGCGACGACCTACAAGTCGTTAGTCGGGGCCATTACCACTGGGCCGCCACTATTAATTTACATTGATTAGAAGTATAATTTGGCTATATTGCTAACGGCTCGGCCGCGAGACAGTTTTTCAGCTCTGTGGCTTTTATTATCCTTCTTATTTTTAGCCTTGAAAAATGGTTAGATTTTTATCAAATATTCTTACACCTTTTGCCTTATTCTCGAGAGTTTCATTGAGAATTAAGGGTTGGTCTTTAACATTGCTTTACATACCTACTTGGCAATCAAATGCGCTTCAACGCTTGTCTTCTGCTGTCGACTGTTATGACCTCACGTCAGAAAATTATATTGCATCTCAATCAAAGCAAATCCTAATTTGTATGTTTTTACGACTTCTTCGGAGACTATGATTGGCAAATTCGGTCGTTAAATTTATTATTAAAAAAACATAATTCAAATGTTTATTCTTTACTTCGAGTTTCCAATGTTTCAGTATTATAATCTAAACAACTGAAAAAAGATAAATGTCCTGAATAAGGTTATTTAGCGACCTTAAAAACTTACATCCCTTCGTAAGGGTTTGACCAAATCTTTAAACATAGAACCATTGATTGAACATCAAACTGCTCAACATCACAATGTCTACTCGTTCCATTTTCGACGGAGAATTTCAAACACTGCTAAATTGAACGACGATTAGGCTCGGATACTTGATGAGTCAATTGCTTTAGTCGTTCGAGCGGCAGGAATCTGACGGCAGCATGCGGCTTTTGGCGAATGAGTACGAACGGTAACCGAATGAATGAACGAACCACATCTAGTAAAGCTTTAGGTGCTAAAGACGTGGATATTTGGAATGTCTAGCTTGTACGGCCTACATTTATGATATTCTTGAACAAAGGTTATATCGCAATATAGTTTATGGCTTTTCCTATAAACTGACTTGCTTGAGTTTATGCAGAAATCTGTGTTAAGCTAACTCAAGAATTGTTTCTTGTATTCGGTAGAAACTAATGACTGCTTTCGTTTCTTACTTGTTCATACATCTGGCAATGTTAATGTCATGTTGCCGGCAGTGGCTGAGTGATTAGACACGTGGCGGCGCAGCAGCTACGTGTCGCGGGTTCGATTCCCGCACGGAGCAAATATTTGTATGATCTACAAGTATTAGTTTCGGGTCTGGGTGTTTGTGTATGTGAGTTTATATGTTTGTGACCGCATCCACGATACATGAGAAATTCCGAGTGTTAGGCAACGTTAAAAAAAAGCGTACCGTCTTTCGAGTAATAGAGGGCGGAGCCGCTTGCAACTGCTTGTGATTCTGCAACGATTCACCGACGACCGGTTCATCATTGGACGTTTCGTCGACAAGACGATTCACTTATGGCCGTTTCCCCGATAGACTCTATCACGTTTTTTATAAGCTTCAATTTTTAGTTATTCCATTTCGTTTCGTAATTATAAGTAACAATTATATTTTGATACAAGAAAATTTCATGATTATGAACCTTCAAATTCACTTAAAATTTTTCTGAAGTTCACAGCTCGTAGGAAAAAGAAGGACGTAACAATTGCTTCTGTAAAAGTTTGTTTTGATTATTACGGAGTTTCGAGTAAAAATATCTGAACGAATTCCTCATTTAAAGTTCCAAAAATTTACTTTGACGATGAAAATAAATTCATTTCCTGTACCTATGTATTTATTAATTTTATAATTGTTCGATTTATTATAAATAATAATATATACATAGGGCATCTACGGAACGTAACGTCAAGAAGTCGTCAGGAAACCGTTTTGAAAACGTAGATGCTTGATGCTAGATGAAACCCTTACGCGACGCTCTTCGTTAGTGGTCAGACGTTTTATTTTTTTAAGATGTTGCAATAAATATAAAAGTCTAGATATTTATTCAGTTATCCCCTAAATGCGATTTCAGATAATAGAAACAAGGTTATATTACTGTTTGATAATGTAACTTCGGTTAAACTAATCCGTGCCAAAATAACATTATTAGGATGTTTGGTATTGATTTCGCATTACAGCGTTTTGTGGTGAACTTGGCAATCTGCTATTGATTTTGGAATTCTAGTGTTCGATCTCATATTTATTCAACTGATCTAACTAATATTAATGACGGCACGGTTGGTGTAGTGGTTGAGCGATCGACTGCTGCCCAGCGTGTCGCGGATTCGATCCCCGCACGGAAAAATATTTGCATGATCTGTAAATAGTTGTTTCGGGTCTGGGAGTTTGTGTATGTGAGTTGCTATGTTTGTAAACGCACCCACGATACATGAGAAATTCCTAGTGTGGGGCAACCTAAAAATAAATTATGAATTGGAAACTTTATGAGTGAGTGTTAGTCTTCTTTACTCTTTCATGCAAACTGAACGGTTTTGGATAAGCTTAGGTAGGTACCAGATAGTTTACAACCCGATTTTCTGTTTCCGGGAGATCATTTTCTCGTTACAGCGAGTGAAGCCGCTGATACCAACAAGTTAATCTTGGCCTAAACAATCTTTATATTTAAACAGATTGATTAGGCCAAGATACACATACAAGATTTGTACATCGTGGTGCACCATAGTCTTCGATACGAAACGATGTTCGTTTATTAAACAAAAAAAGTACAATCTATATCCATGAAATAATTTACTGAATAATACGAATAATACAGTTATTAAAGCGCGATATCAGATTAAACCGGAAATGAGTTTAATTAAAAGCAAATTGTGAAATAAATCGTTGCGAAAATTTTCATCATTTATGTTTCGATAACCTGTGCAAAATCATAATATTGTTTGACGAAGGTTCCTTACATTGTGTACCAACGATTATTTCGTCAATTATTAATTATGTAGTCAAGTGGTTGTTATAGAAAATAAACTTTTGCATGAATTTCACACAAGATTGAAAACTGTCGCTGAAAAAATACTTTTTTTTTATAAAACAGAATTATGCCTACGAATTTTCAAAATTTTTGTGCCTGTCTTCTGGAACTCAGGGTTTTTATTTGCTTATTTATTTTATTTATTAGAAAAGTACAGCCACATCACATACATTTAACATTAAAATTTACAGTTTATAATAAGAGCGGTCTGAAGCACGTGACAATAATGGCGTACATAACATTCACAATTCTTCAGCTCGGTGATAAAAAACAGTAACTTATTATATAAAGAAGAAGAAAAAAATGTTGTTACTTAATGAAAGTTAATTAAAAACAAACTGTTCAATGTATCATAATGAAATATTTGATACAAACAAAGAGATTTAAAATAGTTTCATGTCTTTGGATACAAATTTCAGGGTTACACTATACATGTATAGGATTGATATCTGATACTGTATGTATAACATTTCCTCCTATTGATAAGGAAGGAAGTGTGGCTGAAGATTGCGTAGAATATAAAGTAGGTGAAACTGAAGATTTGTTGAAAAAACTTTGTATATTTTGGAGAGAATGTTGTTGAAGAACTGTACACAATGTTTACGTGACCTGGAGGTGTGATCTTGTAGATTGAATTTACAAATTATGGTCTGGGACATTGTTACTGACAAAAGTAGTACTTTAGAGCGTTATACTACATAGTACATAGAATTGTGGTCATTTTTAAAGGTGTCATACATGCCATCACACTTCGCGGTATTTTTTTACACATATATTTGCTCATGATCTCAATAAAGCCCAACAAAAAAACAGAAATGTGACCAATATTTCTAGAACCAGCTCACAGCTCAGGAATTCCTGTGCATCAACGAATCACAGTAATAACTGTGTTGTTCCAAACTCCGAAAAGATGCTGGTCACGATTCATGCGACCCTGGTGAGATCTAACGCCACCTGTAATATAGCCCAGATGTTACAGATAACAAGCGGTATTACCGAAAAATAAAACCATCCCATCTAAATACTTTAAGAAGGTGTTCAGTCTGTTAGTCTGTGTTTATTATACGACCAAACCTTTTTAGTACAAGTCGTAGATACAATCTCGACAATGCCAGTGGTAAATGCCAAAGCAACTGGCAACCTTGATAAGACTGACTTATGTGAGATTAGGTACTCTCATGAATACTATTTATGTTTTGGCATTAAAGCGAGCTCTTCATATATACACTCAGGCATAGATACATAGCGATGAATAAATATTTATGTACAGTAAAGTTAGCAAAAGTTTCGATGTGTCTACTAACCAAACTCTTTTTTGTCGACTTTGAATTAAACCTGTATTAAGAAAAAAATCGTTTGACCCCGACAATAACAAAGATCTAGAACTTTACCATTGATATTATGTACGTTTACGCAAATGCCGATGTAATTGTATTTGAATATCTGTAAGAAAATTATCTTAAGGCCATATTTCGAATTTATCCATTGTACCATATAGCCAAAAAAATGCATACATACAGAATGAACACGCATATTACTTAGGAAAACTTGCTACATAATATATACCTGCCTGTTTTGCTGACTGTACTTATAAGTACTACAAAGCAAATAGACCAAACAGTTTAAATACATGCAAACAAATGAGTAATAACAATACCACGAACTGTTTCAACAGAAATTACTACAACGAATTAATGGCTCGATGAATGATAATTGCTTTCATAGCATTGAAAATTACAAATTAAATAAAACAATTGGAAACGAATAACTTGGCAATCAAAGAAGTTAGAAAAAATATATTTTCAAAGTGAAAATCAAATTATGGAAGTGAGTTCTGCAAGTAAGACAATCACCAATTAAAACTTTGCTTCGATTCTGCAGACGGTGAAGTAAAATCGAAAAAGAATAGAAAACAATCTTTTTTTAATTTGTAATTTTTATAACTAGTCGAATTAGGTACGAAGAAAGAAAAGAGAAAGTCATAAAATGAAACATGCAAACTAAGCATGAAAAGCAATAAAAGAAAATTACAACGTCTTTTATAAATAGCGTTATGTAGCGGCACCAAAACTTTTTTAACTTCTTATTTTTTAGCTTTTTTTATCTTTGTAAAATTATCAAATGAGACCTCGGGCAGGGCGGGCGGGACTGTCAGACTTGTACTGACTGAAATCCACGGTGTCCTTCAATAGCCATTTATGTTGCGGGGTCACGGTGATGGAAATAATTCCCGCGATCCTTATTTTTTAGCTTAGCAGTTTCTACTTAAGATAACGCAGTTACAGGGCCTAGACGGTAGATGGCGAACGAAAACGGTATTCGTGGTACCAGAAAAACTTTTAAACGTCTGTTGATCACTTATCTAAAAAAATGACAGCTTATGACGTTGAAATAAGTTCCGTTTTGCAGTCACACTTTTTTAGACAAGTGTTCAACAGATGTTTAAGTTTTTGTAATAAAAGGTCTTTAACAGATTTTCAACTTTGTACTCGTAAGGATAAAGTTGAAAATCTTGCAGACTACATAGCATTTCCGTTTATCGTTTGCCACTTTTAAGATAAGATAGCTGAAGAGATAAAATTTCTAGTTTTCCTATCAACTTTAATAAAAATAAAAATACGGCAAATCAGAATAATGGATGACAGGTCGTCTCGTTAATAGAATAAAGCAACTGTACACATTATGGCGTATCGAGTTGCATATATCTACATGTTTCACAGGAACTAATGAACGCGCGTGGCGTGTTCGTTAGACCTAATAGTATAAAATTGTATGTGATCGCTGAATATGATGGGTTCAAGGCATAGGTGAAAGCGGTTATCGCAGGTTAAAAAAATAGTTAGACTGCTAAGGGCAAAAATGATAGCTCTGACATGTGGAAAGGAAAGACAGACAGGCAGGCAAGCAGGCAAGAATCTTTAATGGTTCTCTTTTTTGCCATTTGGTAGAACTCTTATAGCTTAAAGGTGAGCCTCGAACATTACATGATAAATTTTCTCTACTGAAATTAAATGAATAAATACAATACAATTTTACTTTTTACATGTTCGATGATCCCCATTTCATTTCACCCCACTAATTTCATATTCGAACGCAAATGGCTATTAAAGAACACAGTGGAATTCAGTCAGTACAAATCTGACTACTCTAAAAAAGTAATTCAGATTCAGATTCAGTAGTGTCAGTACTGACTAAAGAAGTAACAGAAAACAGGAAATAAATCAACGAACACACCAATTACGTCGTAAAAGTTTCTTATAGTACATGAGTACTAGTACCTGCCCGGATCTGTAAAAATTGTAAGATTTTATGTGTAAACCTTAGACCGTTACAAGAAACCCAAAACACTCTGGCCTAACCTGACCCTCCAACAACGCCCAATAAAGAATTTATCCTCTTCTACATTTGTCCGTAAACTCAACACTTTATAGGTTCACTCGAAGTAAAATCTCAGCACTTTCCTGATTGGACAACGTGTAAGGAGCTTTGTGTAAACTCTTAAGAAAATCAGTGAAGCGACAAAACAAACAACAAGATTGAATGTCTCAATAACTTCTATTTATTTGAAGTGTTCTACGTTATCGGATTTCCGGTTTCTGACTTTTTCAACAAAGACCTCGTTTGTTGAAGTCTTGTTGAAGTTAAGAGTAAAAACGTTGGCTAAATGCAGCAGCTTCGCTAGTTCTTTAAAGACTATTGAAATGTATTACTTTGATACTTGATAGGAAATGAGATTTCTTTGGGCAAAATAATAAGAAATGCTGTTCCATTGTTACATGCACTTATGAATGATATTAAAAACGACTACAATACACGACTTTTTAACACAAATCAGTGATAATATCTTTTTTAATACATACGTGGTCGTGGGTATCGTATACCCAGTTACTGAGTTGTGGAGATAAGAAATATTGTGTCGCTCCATGAAAAACACTTATAATCAACTGAAAGCCAACCCCAATGTACTTAGGAAGGTCGCGGGACTTATTCCTTAACCGTGACCTCGGAACATAAAGGGCTATTGAAGGACATCGTGGATTTTAGTCAGTACAAGACTGACAGTCTCTCCCGCCCTGCCCGGGGTGGGAGGACTCATTTGATGATAAACAAAAACAAAAAACGTAGTTAGGAAAAGCCTAGGTAGATGATGATGATCAACATTTAGCCAAATAGATGAAGAAAGGTTATGCCGCTGATAATACCAACCCATCACAAGAAAATGATAAATGTTTTGCTAAGAAACGGAAACCATCTATAAACTAAGACACAAGAGTAAATGTATTCCGAAGATCCTGTTAATATAAACAAATGTAAGTATATTTGAACAGATTAGAATATTAGAGGAAGTTACGATAAACTGGCTTTTGGCACAAATCCAGAATATATACGTCAAGGAATCAAATATATTGTATACACAGATGTGAACAGAACTAACTTTGAGAGACAAGACTATTAGCGAGTTTGACAGACATACAAATTAATAATTTTTTTTGTGAAAAGGAAAGAAAATTAATAAATAAATTGTCGTGAAACATATATACTAAAACATTATTTTTAAGTCGGTTAAAAATTATTGTGTAAACCATGAAAAAAAATAAAAATCATTGAACGAAAATGTTCATTAATTAAATTCATTTACATGGAGACACAAAATTTTCAAGAGTACGCCATAATGTGAAAATAAATGACAGTCTTGCAAATTAAAAATAACCTGTTCCCAAAGAGCTCCATTTTTTAACAGTTTTTTTTATTACTTTATTGCCCCATAAATATCGCGTCGTACTTACATTTAAACACGTCTCAAACTGATGATTTTTCTGGACGTAGTGAATGGTACTTACCTGTAAAGAAAACAAAAATACAATAAGATTTAAACACAAATAGTACAAGATAATTTCCATTGCCGTACTCAAATCTTGATTTAAATTAGGTCTCTTTTTTTGCGTGGTAAAATCATCAAATGAATCTCCTCACCCCGGGCAGAGCGGGAGGGACTGTCAGACTCGTACTGTCAAAAATCCACGGTGTTCTTCAATAGCCCTTTGTGTTCCGGGGTCACAATAATGAGATAAGTCCCGCGACCCCGGCAGGCTTTGGCCCTCTACAGGGAGGCCCCGTCATCTTGCTGACGCTCTTTGAGGCGCGCGTGGAACACGACGCGCCTATCTACGCAGTGGGATTTAAATGCATTTTTTTAAATGCTAATTTTTTTAAATACTTTCCGCTAAAACTAAGAATCGTGAACATATTATTATCTCGATTTATTCCCTTTACGTCGAGTCCCGTTACGTCGAGTCTGAAGTCGATTTACCTTTATGTTGAGTTTTGTGAAGAAGTACAGTCAGGGATGTAAATTAAAAAGCCAATGGCATAAAAACAGGATACACCTAGGTGCATCCTTCCTTCACAGGAGCAAGTCGACGGAGCCCACTTCTGCGTGTTTAAAAAAAATAACCTCTTCTAACCTAAATTGTCCGAGTCAGGGTGCCAGCAAGTCCCGAGGTTACACCTAGGTTTAGCCAGTTAAACCTAGGTAACCGCACTTCGGGCTTTAACCGTAACATATACATTTCATTGGACGTGACAGTACCTCTAAAATATGCTAGAATTTACTCGACGTAACGGGACGTAACATAACGGGACTGGACGTAAAGGGAATAAACCGTCTGTCTGACAGTCCCTGCCGCCCTGCCCAAGGTGGGAGGACTCATTTGATGATTTGACCCGCAAAAAAAAAGGGCACACATAAAGCTGAATTCCCGTATGATCTCAGCAGTGAATACGTTTCTTCCAACAGTTTTTATATGAGCGGCCTTTATACTTTTATAGGTTTATCTAGAGTAATGTAAACGTTTCATGTTTATATTTCCTTTCGTGTATAAATGTTGAGAATGTTTATTGATGTAAATTGTTTTAGATGGATAAGGGTGGTCTTTGATGGCCTGGATTCCGGGTGAGTTGGCGTTTTACATACTTGGTTTGTTTATTTTTAAGAAGTGTTTTTTTTTTGTTACTTGGATGTGGTCTTATGACGCAGAAAACATAATATATGGTTAAAAAAAATATAACTGTTATTTCCATTTATTAAAATTACTGTAATTTAGAACCCTAAATAAACAATTACTTGAATAAAATAGCAAATACAAAGACAAACAATAAAGTAGATACTGTATAAGTGATCTACACACAGTGTAGATTCATTTCAGCCCGATTACTATTGTGCGCTATATATTTTTCTTTCGAATTATAAAGGAAGCTGCAGTTTGTTGGAAAGAAAGTAGGGAGAAATTCGTCTAAAATTTGGCATTAAATATTTAGGATTTGGTCTTTTTTCTTTTATTTTTGTTTTTTTTTTATATTTTAAAGACTTTTTAAAAATTACTTAATTTTTTGTGAGGGGGATGGTATTTCCTTGGGTTTATTAGCTACTTTATTTTTGGTAACAGGTCATTTGACACAATATGAATTGTTATTGAGTAAATTAAATTAATTAACTGACCACTTATCTAGAACATCGTGCACTCAAAAAGACCGTAACATGTAATTAATCTTTGTACAGTACAATTTAACAGAAACCTTTTTTTCTGTTAAAACCAAAATAAACAATAAACAATGGAAACATAGCTATTATACCCTTAATCCCCAACTCATCATTTTT
Source organism: Agrotis ipsilon (assembly GCA_028554685.1). Lineage (NCBI taxonomy): Eukaryota > Metazoa > Arthropoda > Insecta > Lepidoptera > Noctuidae > Agrotis > Agrotis ipsilon. The sequence continues at coordinate 2,134,576 of CM052961.1, read as the reverse complement.
CAAATTATGGTCCACAATTACAAAATATTTTATGGAGCAAAGATAATATTTCTTCGTATAGGGCCCGCAATTTTCAGTTTACTTCCTATCGTAAAATTGACTTTATACCCTGTTGAGGTATAAAACGCTCATAATATTACGATTTAGTAACAATGGTTGTAAAACATAAAACGGAAAGTGAACCGATTTATTGAACATGATAGTTTGATGTTTAAGTGTTCAGGAGGGTATAAAAATCTGGTTACCTGGGTATACGATATAATTATTGTACTTTGTGTGTATAATCTGGTTACCTGGGTATACGATATATTATTGTACTTTGAGTGTATAATCTGGTTACCTGGGTATACGATATATTATTGTACTTTGAGTGTAGGTAGTTTTACTTGAGTTCCCGGACTGTCTTAGATATCTGTATCTTTGGAATACAAGGGGCAACTGAAGGACTGAACCTTTACCCTGGAGGAGAAGATATTTCACATTCATTTGGTGATTTTACCATATTTTTTTTGTCTTACTTTTCTTTTAAAGGCTTATAAAGTGGTATAAAATAAAAAACGTAGTGGCTTACATCAGTAATTGCGCCTTCAAATGGTAAAGTAAGTTAATATAACTATTTTTTTCAAGTATCTACGAAAAAACGGCAAGTAATATTAGATATCGATTTTCGAACGAGAAAATCTGCAAATTCATTGAACGTACAGTAGTGCGAAAACCTTCTCAAAACCGATAAATGCTGTACAATTCAACTACAGTATAATAATTTAATCTGAACGAGTAATGTTTACACTTTCATCAAAAAGTTTAGAACAGATTTCACAGGAGAAAATTGATGTTTCCACCGACTTTGCCAGAGTTTTATAAGAACGTCGTTACTTCAACATTTCGGTGAAGCCTTAAAAAAGACAAATGGGTATCTCATTACCATCGCCACTCCTTCCTCCTTACTTATATGAAATTCTTGGCAGTGTTGCTAGGTTGAGAAATTTCCCCTTTATGGGAAAATTACTGTTTTAGTTTTTTTTTTTGTTTAATTGGAGAAATGAAGGCCTTGGAGGCATTTTCATCTGGTTTCCACGGATACCTAGATCAGAACCTAAAAATAAAAAGTAAAATTTTGGGAATCAAAACATGTTAAAAGGAAATTCATTCATTTAACAAGTACCTTACGTTAACTGCGATGAATGTAGCGTGGAGTGCACAAAAGGGAACGGAAAATACAATATACGATACGGACTTAAAATCGATACTTACGATCTCTTCGTTTGTGGCTTTCCCAGTTTGATAGTAAAAAAACGATCAAAATAAAAAACGGAAGAAAAAATACAAAGTGCGGTAATTCAGAAACATGATCTAGCAACCCTTATCGTGACGCCTTAAGATACCATATTAGTGTTTTCAATCTACTAGGATTATGGTTTCGATGCAACGTTGTGGTCGGGGGGAAATTAATACGAGAGTCTTAGCACAATCTTGCAGACCTTGTTGTAAGGTAATACTGTGGTCGAAGATTACCCCAGACGTTTGAACATTATATGAAGTTTTGTTTAGATATTTCAATGAAGACTGTTATTAACATAACAGAGCAATTTGTATCAAAATTAACACTCCAAGTTGTTGTATGTAATTAAAATGATACCACAAAACGTTAAACTCACGAAGGTTTTAGTGAAATGAGGGGTATAAAACAAAAAAGGCTGGGCTTTGAATATTTTTTTCTTTTATAAACAAGGACCCTTGAAACAAGAGGCGGTTTGGCCAGCAAAAATATTCATACAGGGATATTTTTCTGTCTACGATACCGCCACAAAAGTGTGTTCTTGCAAACCGGACAGCCTACATTTATGTATAGTTATACAATCTATTCATTTATATAAAAGCGAAAGGTTGAGTGACCTTTCGCTGTTATCTAATTAGATATCTAAATCTCAGACAAGTGCTAGGAGTTTACAATTTTGCCTAAGGGTTCTTTTTAGGACGTAGGTGCTACCACAGACGGGATTTTGCGAAATTCGACCCCTGAGGGTTGTTTTTGGGGTTTCTAGAATTATTGTTGAATATTGATTTAGATTTCCAAAATGAATTCTATAAATAGTATTAGCGGGAGTAGAAATTCACAAAGGCAAAATTTGAAATTCGCGCGGACGAAGTCGCGGGTAGAGTGCTAGTATAAATATGTATAGGCCCGTTCCGTTAAATAAATATTTTTATTCAGCTGCCTTTAAAATTTGATATGTATCATTGTTCTTTTAAATAAGTCATAAAATTCTGGATATGAATATTTAGACTCTAAACAAAACGTTGTGACATTTCCATTTGAATTTTTTATCTTTATTCAAACCAGGCTTTAATGGCAGTATAAAAACTTAGGTCCAACATTTTCATTTAAAACAACGTGCCAGTCTTTTTAAAACTGACCCACTTTGCTATTGTGCGGAACATTTTATTATGCGTGCTTGATTAAATAAGATTTTTTACTATAATAAACTTGCAGTGTTATTAAAATTATTGTTTTGTTTACCCTGAAAGTATCATGTTTAGGAAAACTGGACTATTATAATTAGGTAAGCACCTAAGAAATAAAACCTCTGGTTATTTAGAAGTGACTGCACATGACAGAAAAGAAAGACATTATAAACAAACATTTCAATTAGAATGAAAGAAAAAACTCAAAAATAGGCATGATTAAATATGTAATTGTCGTAATTTATTATCTAAAACGTCTCTAAAAATGCACACACACAACACATAAACGAATAAAACTCAAAGTATGACAACAATACATGTGGTTTCGCTAACTTTTTTACTCTCAACTAGCGTAACATCTTAGTAGCAGAACATGAAACAGAATTTTCAAAAGTAAGTGACAATGCGGAAAACACCTCTATCTCACTTCCTCGTTGAATTGCATTGACAGTTAAAGCCCCTCAACGTTATTTTATTGAAGTTAAAAATTTTGTTCCTCCAGTTTTGGCCAGCTTCCTTTCATCCAAAAATAAGTGTGTACCAAATGGAGCATTTGTCAAAAATTACGTTCATTTTTGACAAATGGCATCAGAGTTGGTCACGTTTGACATTATCAATAGCTTTTTATGAGTTTTTATACGGGAAATGCTTTGTTTAGAAAGTATAATGTTACCCTTTTTTTTTGCGTGGTAAAATCTTCAAATGTCCCCGGCACCCCGGGCAGGGCGGGAGGGACTATCAGACTTGTACTGACTAAATTCCACGGTGTCCTTCAATAGCCCTTTATGTTCCGGGGTCTTTGGCCCTCTGTGAGGGGGGCCCGTCATTTTGCTGACAGCTCTTTGAGGCGCGCGTTGAACACGACGCGCCGTCGACCCGGGCATGGTCCATGGTCGGACAGCGAGATAATGTTACCCTTGATCAAAACTGAAAACGACGACATATTTGGCGCAGTGGCTGAGTGATCGACTGCCGTGCAACGTGTCGCGGGTTCGATCCCCGCACGGAACAAATATTTGTATGATCTGCAAGTATTTATTTTAGGTCTGGGTGTTTGTGTATGTGAGTTTCTATGTTTGTATACGCACCCACGATACAGGAGAAATTCCTAGTGTGGGAAAAAGTTGCTTTTAAAAAAACCATTTTCTAAAATTGTTTAAGTTTGGTCTTCAATCGTTGTTATTTTAGTTTTAGGTGGTGACGTTTGACACAACAGTCTAGCCTAATAGCAAAGATTGGGCCAAAGATAAAGCGAGTTCACTGGAACAAGCATTATTATCGGTGATGCTCCTAAAGATCCCTGTACCAAGTGACTTTTTTTGCACACGATATTAAGAAAGACGTATCTCTAACAAAAGTTAAAAACATAGAATAAATATTTCATGAAAATTCTGTTAATATGTATTGCTAACATTTTTTTAAATATATTTTTCGGCCTCTATCACCTCTTATTTAAGTATTAAAACATTCCACATTGTACTTAAAAAATATTTATTAATATTCCACGTGAGTACCCAGAAATCATTTTTAAATATTTTAATCAAAATCACCACGTTGTCCCGCGTCAAAGAGATTTATTTTATTTTCATTGTGAGTAGCATAATAATTTATTTGTGTTTATTATTGTTCTCGTTATCACTCGTCATATTCAGAGCACGATTTTAATATAGAGCAAGTGATGACGTCACATTTTCGTGTTGATTCTAGAAATGTGGGTTTTATTTAGTTTTATTTTACTCACTGTTGGTTTGTCCCTTAAACAGTGTTATAAACCAAAATATTATCATCATCAAAGGCTTATCTCTTCTTTATTCAAAGCAGTCGCAGAATCAGTCGGGCGTAAGACTCCTCTTTGAGGAGCTGTGGAGGTGTTAAAGCGTCCTAACCTTACGCTTGACGCATGTCCTCACCGCACACGAAAGTTTCGGAAGGCTCCAGTGTCTGATTAGGAAGAATGACACGCCTGGGTGTCATCACTGCGAGGAAAGCCCGGAGGACACAGTGGAGCATTCGGCGCAGGACTGCCCCGTTTGGGCAGAGCACCGTGTCCTCACGAAGGCGATAGCCGGCGACTTCACTCACCCGGCATCTGTCGAGGCCATGCTGTGGAGCGAGACGGAATGGGAAGCGACCGCCTCCTTCTGCGTAGCAGTCACGCTAGCGAAGGAGGAGGCGGGACACGTGAGGAAAGGACAGCGTCCACCTCACGACCCTGCCGCCGCAGGAGGCGCCCACGGCATCAGAATGCACGAGGCGATTTGCGTGACTAGCCATCCGATCATGAACCTTGCCCGGGTCGACGGCGAGTCGTGTTCACGTACACGTGCTTTAAAGAGCTTTCAGCAATCTAACGGGGCTCCCTTAGAGGGCCAAAGCCTACCGGGGTCAGGTATCGTGGTAATCGGATCAGATCAGGTAACTGTGACCCTGGAACGTAAAGGGCTATTGAAGGATCACCGTGGATTTTAGTCAGTACAAGTGTGATAGTTAGGAGGACTCATTTTGAGGAATTAACCAGGATAAAAAAAAACTCGCTTTTTAGGTAATATACGCACACACATGATATATATGGACGAAATTTTCATTTTTATTTCTCTCTGGGCATTAAAGTTTTTTCAACATATTCCAGACTTGTGTGCTATCTGTGTAGAAGAAACTTTCAGAACTTCGAAAAGGTCAGGTTTGTTTTGTTTTTTTTTTTGTGCGAAAATGTGGAAAGTATTCTCTACTTTCCAGACTGTTAAATAAAGGATAATTTAGAACACGAGAAGTCTGTATCCAAATAAAACCTCGTATTATACCGCACGACCACGATCTACACGCTTAAGCGATAGACCAGCGACTGTGGAGAAAATGAATAAAATGCCGCCTATTCACGAACTGCGAGCAAATCAATCAAGGCCAAAGAAATGATTAACGGCATGCCACGACTTACTACGTCACAAATCGTTCAACGATTAAAACTAGAAAAACAAACGTGTCTCGTTAAACGCAAATCGCATCGCCTGAAGTATGGATCGGCTGTTGGAATTTTTATAACTCAAACATATTTACTTTTATATCAAATCAGCTTGGAACACACTATTTTTATTACGAACATGGCGGAACTCCCTCACCGAATATTCAAGACGCGGTTTTAATAAAACCGAGTATTCCCACTATTTGTACTGTGTGGACTTATTGAGATATTCTATGCTCACTTCCCGCTCAAGTTGCTATTGCGAAGTTTTGCTTCTTACAAAGGAAAGTATGGAATATAGAAATCTGGGCAGACGTGCGCATTCACTATGTTCTCCTGGTACTATTTTGTTGAAGTAATGTAGTGTTTTTATCGAGCATTATAGAGTAAACTACTTAGTTTTTACTCTAATATAATATTTTTGGCATTATTTGAGGAAAATATACTGGTTTGTGTAACATTAGCATAATAAATAAACAATAAAAGAAAAGTATGTTAATTGCATTATAAGTACATTAAAAATAAATGCCAGAAACGCCTCAGATCATTATAATGTCAGAAAAGTATGTTCATAAGCCTTTAGTGTTGCCAAAGCTGGGATGGCTCCACTAGTTTAAATATAATGGGATTTACTCGCTAACATTCAAATAAATGTCAAATATCTTCCAATTGTCGGACCCACAATAATCTCCAATTTCTTTGTCGAAACTTGTTGTTATGCATTTTATTTGCATAATCATTAAGGAATTCATTTTGTGTTTTTATTCATTTAAAAATATTCCCTTGTTTTTATCTTTTAATTTTTTCTAATTATAAAGTTACCAAAACTTTTTAAGTAAGTAAGTAATACAATACAACGATCCTCGTCCTCTGTTCGTCCAGAAATGAAATACTTTTGACAATAAATAAATAAACAACGTTCTCAAGTGATGAAAAATGGTGCCTTCTTGGCTGTTGACGTTAACGTTTAGAAACGGAAATAGGACCGGGTGTTCCATTTCCGCGATGCCTAAAAGTTTGATCTCACAGATATTTTTTTACGACGTACTTTTCTTTTAGCATGGCTTCAGTTACTAGAGATAAGGATAAGGCCCTATTTGTAGATTGTACTTATATACTTTCAGTAAAATGTAGCGTCCAGGAGGCATCATTAGTAGTCCGGGTTTAAAAGTGTAGTCTTGGGCCGCCCACACGCACACTTCACGGTCCGCCACCCCTCTTGCCGCAATTGCCATGGTGCACACTTCAGCTCATATCCAAGCTCTGGTCTCTAAAATAAGGGTTTTCACGGATCTTGTCTTGGTTTCCAAATTTTTGAATTTTACATATGCATAAGTCCCTAAGAATGGACTAAAGAGTATGTTTACTATAAAAGTGCTTTTGTTTACCGTCTAAACACTGTGGGTTCTTGGCTTAACGTTTTCTATAAATTCAATAGTTGCATGACTGTAGACTAGACCTTGAAATAAAACCGTTAAATTAAACTTTCGTTTTAAAACTCCTGTGTTTTTTATGAGCTGAACATCAATCTGCCATTGAACTTTAACACTTTGTTAAACAATAAATAAGTACTTACATCTATGAGATATGAGACTAGGACTATTCTCTAAAATTTGGAAACCAGGATAAGATGGCTGAAAAACCCGGATTTAAGAATCCACAACCGGACATGCCAACTGGTTTTTTAAACATAGTCAGTATTACGATAAACAGTTGAAAATGTCAGAAATCTCATTTTTTTAAATAATTTTTTAAACGCGGATTACAAACGAAACCCCCCCGGACGCTCCCCGGACAGCCTCTAAACTAGGACAAATCTGGGGAAACCGGGACGGATTGCAACCCTATATGAGACCAACATTTTCTGGCAAAAAATCAGCGAATTTGCTTGATGTTTACGCCACTCACACGTGTTAGCACACATTGACATTTTTATTTCGAACCTCATCACTCACATTCATGACACTTTTATCACAATAATAGCCCTTTAAAATCCTTTTATTCGCGAGCCATGAATGAAATCGTCCAAAATGTATGATTTTCCGAGTCAACAATGTACACAATCTGAATGATAATTTATTTATGTATTCTGACCAAACGATTGCATACTGAGCTGCTTGTTAGCGTTGAGGCGAGTTTACCATATTGATTTCTCGTAAGGATATCGAGAATTGAAGTTGGTTTTGGGATTAAGAATCGGGTTAACTTGTCTATAAATTAATTTGGTAGATAAGATAAGAGATAAGACGACATCTTGCCACACTATACTTATAATAATACTATCTTTCATAGTAAATGTTATGAAAAAAATCTAATTTTTATTCAGAGTGCATAATGCATTACTGCATCCTGCTTCCAAGCCTCCGGCGTGTTCCTCGCGCGCCTCACATAGCATCAGCATAATAACGGGGCCCCCTACCAGAGGGCCAAAGACTGCCGGGGTCGCGGGACTTATTCCATCACTGTGACCCCGGAACATAAAGGGCTATTGAAGGACACCGTGGATTTTAGTCAGTACAAGCCTGCCAGTATCTCCCGCCCTGCCCATTGGGGGAGGACTCATTTAATAACTTTACCAAGTAAAAAAAAAGTAAAATTAGAAATTTTTCTCAACATTTTAATGTCATTGATTTCCACAAAGTAACGCCTGATTCTGTAATTTACTATTATTGTTAAACTATCTTTTGGTCGCAGTTTCGCTCCCTTTAATTAACAATTTAGTAATCAATTCGGATAGTACATTTGCCGAGTGAGTTCTTGAACCTTACAGAATACCAGACAATCTTGAAATAGAACTGAAGATTACACATTTCTCGGAAACATTACCTAGAAATATAATTTCTAAGGATTTATTTAAGGAGATATTTCAATGATCATAATGTATATATAATATTTTAACCTAATATAATTGAAATATTTTCTATTCGAGTACTTGTAATATTGGATGTATTTTCTCTTTTTATTACTTTGCCATTTTATTTTTATAAAATAAATATTTATTATGATTCTGATGTTTTCATCATGCCATCGGTTTGTTTTATCTGCGGTTATACATAAAAACATTGCTTTTTACTTTTCTGGGTAACTCAATATAATACGGGGTACAAAGGTTGAAAATGTTTTGCAGAAAAATTATTTTGAAAAACAAGGCTATCAGCATTTATTTAAAAGCATATGTAATGTAAAATTGCCTATGCCGTGCGGTTTTACGCAATGTTTGTTGATGCCTGGAGGTTCCAAACATAAGCGCGTTCAAACAAAAATATACTATCAGCACCTCGTTTAAATTATAAAATATAATAAGTGTTCTAACGATGAATAAGATGCATAGAAAATCAAGAAATCTGAGGAAGCTCTATAAATTAAGATCACGTAAAGTAAAACGACGTATAGAATGACCCTGACCCTAGTCAAGAGGAATGACAATCTAAAGATACCCTTCGATGGATAATGTGAAAGGCGGAGAAGTATTATTTTAGAAATACATACCACGTAGGTAGGTATTAATCTTTTTTCTTTATCAGCTAAATGCCTATTTGGTTCTTCACGTAACAAATACTTGAATCACCTGGTATTTTGATATTTAATAGTAAATTAAATTATCCAGCAAATAGTCGGCACAATGATATTAAAAAAGAATAGAAGCTAGTCTAAAAAAAGTGTTATTGCAAAACGACTCAAGTATCAACGTGAAATGCCGTTTTGAAGTTGACAGATTTTTAGATGATGACAATGTAAACATTTTTGTTGTATGACGAACAGTATCTAAGTTCTGCCTGAATACTTATCCAAATGTGATCTTGTCTTGACTTACCTTGTGACGTAATCATCATCATCATCATCATCATCAGCCTATAATGTTCCCACTGCTGGGACACAGGCCTCCTCTCTGAGAGAGGGAGTGGGCCAAAATCCACCACGCGGGCCCAGTGCGGATTGGTAGATGTCACATATCTTCGAATTTTTGGTTCTAGGACATGCCGGTTTCCTCACGATGTTTTCCTTCACCGTTTTGAGAGCAGTAGTGATGAAATAAATTACACAAAGTAATACGCCTGGCGGGGTTCGAACCCACGACCTACAACTCGTAAGTCGGGACCGATACCACTGGGCCACCACTGCTCATACCACTGGGCCGCCTGTGACGTAATAAAGAATCAAAAAGATCTAAACAGAACAGAAAAATAACCATTCTTTTTCACGTCAGAAAAACGTAAAAAATAATGATTTTCATAACACACCGCCACTTGTTTTTAACTTACCGACATCTTAAATTGCTAGGCAACAAGTAATTTAGGCGAATTTAAATATTACGAAGAAAACGTTTACCTTGAGGAAATATAATTTTCTTAGATACATTTATGGGATATTTTGTTACTTTGAATTTTGTCCGCGAAAGAGTAAAAATACTCTTAAGGTGGTTGGAAATTATAAAACGAAATACAAGGTTAAAAAACTGTATTTTTATTGATCTTAATCTAGCTAGACCAGAAGCAAAAATAGGGCCTAAGATTGAGTGAAGTTACCCAGAATAAACTGGAACACACAGCACAGCGATGGTAACACTATTGGGACTAACTGGGATCATTTTACCGTCTCCGCAGGTTACAAGTAGAGAAATCCAACCCAAGTTATTAGTAGAAATAAATAACTTATATTTTGATTTTAGTCTGCCCGGATAATTAAATTAGTTTTAGTTCTGAGAAAGTTGTATTATAAATTGCTTGTAATAAGACGACGTCTACGTCTATTTGATAAATAAATATATGGCCAGAAAACTTAATATTAAAATCAACTTCAATAATTAAACATCTCTAACCTTCACAACTTCTACCCCAAATAGACTACAAATGACAGGCGTTGGCGAGGTTGTCATTTGTAGACCTTTGACAGTCGTTACTGTTAGTCAGAAGCTGTAAATTCTGACAACCAGTCTTACCATGGGGTATGATATTACCACCCAGTTAAATCTGACAGGCAGTCACTCCATGTAATATACTGATATTCAGCTGCATCTGGTTTGACTAGAAGCCGACCCCAATTTTTTTCATTTAATTGAGAAAAGGCTAGGCAGATCATGAACTTCTACGACGAACAAAATTAAAGTTAACTAAATGTTAACTCCACTAGTTACTACAGAATGCGATGATAAATCGTTTCACACTTCATTTATCAAGACTTTATTAAAAGTATAGGAAACAACTAAAACAAACGAGGGATGACTCGAAAGTTCGGAAACACTTTAGCTGTAGTCAAATAAGAAATATTGTCTAACGAGAAATTAATCTTTTCTACTATACTCAGTGAAGTGAAAGAAAGGGCAATGGCCAATTTATACTGTTGTTGCAAGAGGTTGATAACCTTCTTTGTTTATATAAATAAACTGTTTTATAAAATCAGGTGTTTCTAACCTAACATTCATATGTAAATATTGCTGGGTAGTTTTTTTCGCCACTTCTTTCTACTAATACATTTGTAAGAAGTTCAGGGCTGGCTCTTTAGGATATTCTTGTGAAGGTCGTTAAAATTTTTCATTCAAATAAATGACGTTTCATGTTCTGTAATTTCATTTTAATTTTTTATTGTTTTTGAAGGTTATGGTTGCGTGTGTTAACCGCAATATTTTTATATTAAAAGCTATTAGCGTTAAGACCGCCTTTGTAACCATGGAATTAGAAATATTGTGTAGCAAATTTGCTATAACTATTGACACCAATCGCTTGTGATTTATAGGTTTATTTTCGGTATCATCAGATAGCCTCCGCAACCTACAAAAGAAAACCCAAGATATAATTGGACGATACAGTTTAAGTACTTAATAATAGACGATTGCCATTGTCCGCTTTACTCGTCGACATCGGTAATTGATGGATCATTCCATAACTCTCAATTCCGCTAACAATGATGAATGCCTGAATCATTTTGAAAAGCATAAAAAAGAATACGGACTTCATTGTTGACAATATCGCTTTTCGTAAAAATCCAAATTGTTTGTCATTCTCCTTTGTGACGAAACGTCCAATTTATCCTTCTTTCTTTAACAAAATAAAGGAGATGGCTTATTTCTTTCGCTTTTAATATTAAACGGCGGATCGCGAATCATGAATCATCTTTAATCCAATTTTTGATAGTATCCGTTTTTCCTACGCTTTTATTTTGACCTTGATATCTATTCTGCATTGTTTATTTATAGTTTGCTGTTCGAAGAATAAATGTCATAATTTATTGATGGAATTTATGAGTAGCACAGTGGGTACTGATCTATAGTATATTCCATACATAAATAATGTTGATCAAATGTCTAGAATATTTAGTTTCCCATATTATATCGACTCCCACGACTGCTTTTTTGCCAAGTCTTTTTTTTTCTTGTATATTTTATTCTTTATTAGCAGCTATTTTCAGAGCTACGTGGGTGAAAACTAAATTAAATTCCGTACTTTGAGAAAAGGAAATATTGAATTTGCACCATATTTTCTGCAGGAATGCTTGTGCAACATTTCTTTTAAGCATTTTTCCATAAAATCCTGCTTGCTTCACATGACAGTGACATAATCTCTTCGTTTCGCCTTCACGTTTCGGTTTAGATATGACATCGTAGCGGGAAACGGTAAAAATTCGGTAAAACCGACGGTTAGTTCGCTGTGCTTCACAATATCAGTTAAGAGATTGGACCCTTTTTTGACGAACGCTCGTTGGTTTTACTTTGTATTGTGTTCTGTTTTCTACGTATTGGAAACACCACAAACTATAGCTAGGTTTTGGAGAAGATAACAGAATTTTAAGTAAAAAAAAAACATTTAGAATGATTCACAATATTGTGTCTTAATTTTATTGTTCCCATTTGTTTCTCAGTGTCAGTTTTTGTGTCATAAGATTCATAATAATTATGCTTTTTAAATTATTGAGTTTTGTAACGATAGGTATAGCCACGCTATTTTCTACGAACATCATCGAAACTACATCCAGAACAAACAAAATACAGAAAAGAACATAGGGAATTAGATATAACGACAAAACTTAGATCAAAAATTCACGAGGTCACCGAACCCTCCCGGAAAAAATAACCTTTCATCCGAAAGGCAGAATACGAAAGAGCATACAATGTACATACAATCGGAAAAATAAAAAGAGGAATCAGACAAAAATGCGAACCGTTAATCCGATATATTCACAAGTTTTTTTGTCGGCTATGCCATTGACCCAATTGGCAAGTGTTCAAAACACTAAAATGTTACGCGTGTTCTAGTTAGACAAAATATAGAAAAAAAAAATGTTTGCGTCGAACCGCGTCGTTGTCAATTAAACACCGTTTCGGTTCCGTTCCGTTACACGAACATTTGTTTTTTTTTTAGAATTTTGAATTTTCCGTGTTTTTGGTTTTGGTTTTAAGATCAAAGGTTTAATCACAAGATTTCATTTATTACAGTGTACTTGAAATATTTACCGACTTTATTGTATGGGAAATGAAAAAGTTACCAGTGTACTAATGAGGAACTATATTTTTGCCATCAAAATAAAAAGGGAAGGTAAATAACAAACTGTCAATAATAACAATACTGGTCATGTCGAGTCACTCCGGGTCACGTCGAGCTTCATTGTTTCGGCGCTTTTCTGGTTGTTGCTGCATTCAGGTGTTGCAGTGGTTTGGGAAATAGTTTGATGGGTTTTCTCAATAAAAAAATGGTGTATCATCTTGTACAGCACTATACCTGTTGGTTATTATTAAAAAAAAACTAGCTGTGCCCGCGACTTCGTTCATAGAAAGTTTCATAGAAACTTTCATCCCCTATTTTAACCACTTGGGGTTAGAGTTGATCAAAATCCTCCTCCGTCATAACATCTATCGGCATACCTTTCAGCCCGATCCGTCCAGTGATTTGGGCTGTGCGTTGATAGATCACTATGTCAGTCAGTCACTTTTGAGTTTAATATATTTAGATAATTTTTTTTTTCCTTGTGTTACTAAGAACAGACTTTTTAATAAAATTAATTACGATCTAGCCTAAAAGACTAATTAGTAATTTAACTCTAACTTAATATGCTACGTTATACATTATTTTAAAACTAAGAATAGTGTCCATTAGCACTTTTACACAAGTCCATAGCACTTTCTTAGAGTCTCTATCACTTTATAAAAACACTTTGTTCGTGTGTTATATGTATAGCACAACATTGTTACTATTATTCACTCACTTTACTCACTACACTAATTCAAAAGGTTTAGTTCTGTTTAGCCTATGCACTAAGTCTGTGTTATCTAGGAGCGGAATAGCCTCAACGTTCAAGTGTCGGTGTAATCTGTGTTCGTGGGCTTCAGCAAATTTTTGGATAATGGTGGTGACGAATTCCATTTTAAGGTCACGATGAAGGTCGTCATTTCTTATGTACCAGGGTGAATTCACAGCATCCCTGAGTACTTTGTTTTGGAATTGTTGAATAAATAAATAATACTAATTTTTTCTGTTTTGTGCAACACTGAGTTACGCACGGAGTATGCACTACTACAATTTTACATTGAACAAATCTTTGAAAGCATCATCAAATGTCCATTTTTTTCTTGATTGACTATCACCTTCTTGAAGAGATGATTTATCAAATACAATTTTGCTTTTTATCTCCCCTGCTTCCTTAAATCCAGCTGTTAACATATTCAAAGAAATAAGCTGCAGCTTTTTACGTATAGTATTTAGTTTAAACGGGCATTAGTGTGTGCATAGTCTAAGAGACTGGCAACTTAGAATACTCGAGAGATGGCAGTGCTCGCAGCGTATCGCCCGATAGAACAATCTCTAAGTAAATAGGAGGGCGAGTGCAACTCGCCTGACCTTAATTTACCTAAGTGACGGGTCTTTTGTTAAGGTCCACTGAGAATCTGAGATATACTTTATTTTGCAGTGCAGGGTTTTGGTTGAGTATAAGTTGCTTGAAAGTTTAATATTAGTATTTTTTGTACCAACATTATACATATATACTTACACTTATTACAGCTTTCAGTTTACAAGTCTAGACTTCATATACAGGGTGAGTTTTTCAACTGGGCGTGGATGGCTACTTTCGAAGCTATGAGGAATATCGAAAAACGTTAAACGTATAATTTCGAATAGATTATGGCTCAGTAGATGTAAAGTAACATGGAAAAATAACAATTTCATAAAAATCAGCCATTTCCTTAAGTTTGCCGTATATGATTACTTCCCAGAATTTGATCCTTATTAGTAACACTATCGAACGGTGTAATAATACAGGGTGTGATTTTTTTTCCAAAATCAGCGGGTTCGATTCCTGGCCAGGATTTTTGATTTTTCTAAAATCCGATGATGCAGTTTTAGTTTTCGTCAAAATCGGCCTCGAGACTCCTTTTAAAGTTTTGCGATATTCCTCATAGTTTCGAAAGTAGCCATCCACGCCCAGTTGAAAAATTCACCCTGTATACCCGCTAGCCCCCACGCTCTTATATGAATAAATATAAAAAATAAAAAAGGTTTTAAAATATTAATGAAAAATTATTTTAACTAAAACTGAATTCAGTCGTCCAGGTCATAAGAACAATAAGGCCGATCACGAGATTTCTGTATTTGATTTACAGTGTTCTTGAAGTAACATTTTTTCATCTAGGACTTAACGTTTCTGACAATCCCTTTCACCCCAGGGCGGGAGGACTCAATGGAAAATAAACACGTAAAAAAAAGTCGGAGTTTCAGTTTACGTTACAAAAAGAGAAAAGTCATGCTAGGGCTTCGCTTCTTAGTTGAAACACATGTAACCAAAATAGAAGTAGGTAGCTATAAAACGGGTGGAACACCCGCTTAATAATGAGTGGACTTCGACCATACAGTGTATACTTTCAAAGTGTACGAGTTCAAAGTGTACCTACGATCAACTAAACTCAACCGGCGGACACGCCACCGTGTTTTAGTCATGTTGTTTCCAAATTATCCGTTCATTGGTCTTTTTGCAAGAGGCATAAGATCCTGGGGTAAATAATTCCTGGATAATGTGTTATTAAAGTTTTTCCAACAAGATTTTTTTAGCATCAACTCGATTTTACCGCCAGACTACCTACCCAGGGCAGAAAAGGAGAGACTGTTAGACTTGTACAGACTAAAATCCAAGGTGTCCTTCAAAAGGTCAAGACGGTCGAGGGTCACGGTTTCCCGATAAGACAGTCCCACGACCCCAGAATAAGATTCTGATGTCGATTTCTTTGAGTTGAGCAAATATTATTGGAATTTCAACCCATATTCTGGGTTTGTAATCGTTGACGGTAATAGAATTTGTCGGTCACTATGACTAAGTGTTACATAAGACTAAATACAATTTGAAGCAACTTGACCAAGTAGCCAGCTTGCAATCAGCATGCAGTCTTTGGAACTGCACGCTAAGCCCCTTCATACACTAGGCGACGCAAGTCTCCGATATCTTACGACTTTGGTATCCAGGTGACTATCGCAATATAAAATCATAGAGGATAATAGAAAGGCTCGCGTCAATGGATAGCAAAGTCAGTATCGGACACTTGCGTCGCCTTGGGATCAATGGATAGCAAAGTGGTAAGGTATAGGTAGTGCGTCACTTAATGTACGAAGGGGCTAACTACACAGGCCCACCGACTGAATTCAGACTGCACGGTTGATTTGGAATTGAAATACAGTCTGTCTATCTATAGCTTAATGTAACTGGCAAAATGTAAAAGCTGTCAGATGCACCTCTATCTCAAATTTAAGAGATTACTTACAGTTGTGAAATTATGTTCATGAATGGTGTTGGTCCTTTGCGACGATACATTAAATATATCAGTGTATATTCCGCTTGCAATTGCGTTAATATGAGTGAATTCTCCAGAGTTGAATAGCGGAAGCCTGGAGTAAGACCACTTATGTAATCAGGGAACAGGAAGGCTTATGTTCAGTAGTCGGCTTATACAATTATACATATTGTAATGTACGTAATAGATCATAATTAAGCTTATAACCAACTGAGTTTTCCAATGTATTATTTATGAACATCAGTCTCAATTTTTGGGTGTGAGTGGAATCCTTGATTCACGGGCTATGTGTAACCTGATAGGATACAGTTGCAAGAGTTCATACGGGCTTACTGGCCGCTTTCCATTTTGGCCGTATGCTTGTTTCTCATAAAAAAAAACACTTGTGGCACTCGGGGACTGCCGCGGTAAAGCTATTGCATAGGATTTTTTATCCAATTCTGCAGTTTTTTTTTCATAGTCACCCACGTTAATCAAGTGAAACGTCAAGAAAAACAAACACCTTGCTGAAGTCTGCCGAACTGAAACGACTTTAGACGATACTGGGTGTTAGGTTTATTTTCGTTACGGAATTTCTTGATTCGGTCACCGCGCTCAGAGACCTCGATAAAAGCTATACAATAGCTTAATATTTATAAAAAATCACTTTAACTCGCTTCGCTTTTCACAAGATGACGGTGTTAGAAAATAAGCCTATTGACAAGTAAATCCTGCTTCTCACAATAGTCTCACATTCTCAACTTGATACATAATCAAATCTGTTTCATTCGGAATTATTATGTTCCCGAATCGACAGTAAAAATACCAAGACAAATCATAATTTAACTCACAAGCGTCCGCGTTTGATATTTCGGCGGCCAGATTGTAATCTAAGCAAAATGTTTGCACTCATAGAAACGTGTAATATCTTGTAATCTTCCCCGCAACGCTTCCGTATAAGTATTTTGAGAAAAACGTATTTTTTCACACAAAATTATAATTTATTTCATCATACTATATAATGTTTGGTGCGATTGTTTATTACTCAATCATACAAAAATGGATTGAAATGTTTGTCTACACTTGGTACATAAATAGGTAGTTTCTAACTAAGGATACTTTTGAATCCAGTAGTACATGTCTCTATCAAAGGGGATTAGTTTTCTATAAAGCTTACCGTAAAATTCCGTAAGAGAATTACCGAAAACCATTCGTGGGAAGTCGCAGGGTAAATAAAGACAATGCTTAACAAAGTGTCTGAAATCCAGTAATTTTAGTATGTACAGTCACGGAATGAAAAGGTTCGTCACCTTAAAGTCGGTTTTCGCTTGCACTAAGTACTGCAAGAATTATGCCAACATACCAGTGCAAGAAACAGTGCTGCTAACATTTGAATAAAAATGACGTTTCCTATCGAATAAGGTTTAACTTGTTTTTCCATCCCGTCAATATTACAAAATGTAATAAAACAACAGTAAAATGACAACTATAAAATAACTAGCGGCCCGTCCCGGCTTCGCACGGGTGGAGGACCCGGTCTAAAACCCGGTCCCGATGGTTACAAAAACAAAAAAAAAAAAAAAAACCGAATCGGTCAAGCCGTTTTCATGTTATGTCGTGACAACGGAAAACGGGTTTCATTTTTATATATATAGACAAGTAAAAATTAATTAAAACTACGATTAAGTAAGTTTAATAGCATTTATTTTTAATAACGGGTAAAACCACCATTAGCTTCGATCACACATTGTAACCTATTTCTCATGGAACCGACAAGACAAAAGCATAGATCCGTGCCTCTAGTATCTTCTCAAATAATTCGGCAGTAGTTTTCTAATAGCCTCTTTGGTCCTTTCATTTCTATTTTCCCATCGCTGTACCATTAAACCCCATAAGTTTTCTATCGGATTTAAATCTGCAGATCTTGCTGGCCAGGGTATCACCACTATATGGCTATGCCGGTTGAACCATTCATTCACAATACCAGAAGTGTGCGTGCGAGCATTGTCCTGGACATAGCTGACCTCAAGTAGCTCATCAGCTGGATACACAGTACGGACACTTAGTAGCTTATTGTCTTCTAAAACAGACAGATAGTGTGTTGCGTTTGCTCTTGAAGGAAGAAGAACGAGCTCGCCTACTCCATCCGCTAACATCCACCCCCATATATTGGGTGAGATTCGTCCAGAACTGAAATTGGGCACTACATGGTCTTCTGTATATCTCGTACTATTATATCTCCACAAATTAAGCCTCCCATGTTGGCTTCACTTAAAACATTTTTCGTCGGTAAATATAGTGGCACTCCAATCGAAGTTCAAATAAGTCTGTGCAAATCTTAAGCGTGCTTCTTTATTACGTGTCGTCTATAATGTAATCCCATTGAATGTAATGCATTTCTTATCACTCTTGATCAATTACACAGCAATTATTATATTATATGATAGTTATTTAGAAGAGAAAATAAGAAATTTTACAATGATGGCTTTGACACATTGACAATAGTTTTATCTGAATTAATAATAATGGCAGGTTGAACCAACAAGAAGGAATATTATACATCATTTTTCTGTAACTCGAGTCTATTCTGTAACAAATATTCAAAAGGTAATATGTGCTCGCAATACGTTAAACGAATCAATTTGAAAATCGACGAACCTTTTCATTCCGCGACTGTACTTAGGATGTAAGCACACCTACTGACTTACTTATACGTTCTTTTGCCGCCAACAATTAAATTATCAGTTAGCAGGTGTTAAATTATTTCGTCAATTTTTTTTTTCTTTTGAGTCGAGTTATATAGAAGTGTTCGTCAGAATATTGTTAGGAAATAATAATGAACACAGCATGACAGCCTTCGGCGGTTATTTCTCCCAGGTCCATTAAATATCGCAAAAAATGGCATGATATTATTACTTTCACGCTGACACTTATTTCTTTCTGTAAATACGTAGCTTGATTTACGCACCTTACTTCATTTCTTTGAACCTAATCACTGTCGAAGGCGAAGAGATATGGTTTATTCCCTTTACGTCGAGTCCCGTTATGTATGTATTTTAGAGGTACAGTCACGTCCAATGAAATGTATATGTTACGGTTAAAGCCCGAAGTGAGGTTACCTAGGTTTAACTGGCTAAACCTAGTTGTAACCTCGGGACTTGCTGGCACCCTGACTCGGACAATTTAGGTTAAAAGAGGATGGCGGGGTCTGAAAGTCCCCGCCATCCTCTTCGTGGTTATTTTTTTTAAACACGCAGAAGTAGGAGCCCCGCGGAGCGGGGCTCCGTCGACTTACTCCTGTGAAGGAAGGATGCACCTAGGTGTATCCTGTTTTTATGCCATTGGCTTTCAAATTTACATCCCTGACTGTACTTCTTCACAAAACTCAACATAAAGGTAAATCAACTTCAGACTCGACGTAACGGGACTCGACGTAACGGGAATAAATCTGTCAGACTTGTACTGACTAAAATCTACGGTGTTCTTCAATAGCCCTTTATGTTCCGGGGTCACGGTGATGAGATAAGTCCCGCGACCCCGCAGGCTTTGGCCCTCTAGAGGGGGGTCCCGTCATCTTGCTGACGCCCTTTAAGGCGCTTTTTTATGTGAGCCCTGGAGTAGGAATGCCATGAAGTCTCAAAAAGACGAGACTTCCGATTTGATAACTCCGATTCCGATACTATTAAATCGGGGATTGATTGAAATACAGCAAAATTAGATACTCATAGATTTTTGACCTTTATACTTGGTTTCGAAACTTTCAGATGGTCTAAAACGGCCATCTTAAGCAAAATTACTAATGATTCGCTATGCTTTTTTTTTTTTTTTTTTTTTTTTTTAACGTGGTAAAATCATCAAATGAGACCTCCAACCCCGGGCAGGGCGGGAGGTACTGTCAGACTTCTACTGACTAAAATCCACGGTGTTCTTCAATAGCCCTTTATGTTCCAGGGTCACGGTAAGGAAATTAATCCCGCGACCCCGGCAGGCTTTGGCCCTCTGTGAGGGGGCCCCGTCATTTGCTGACGCTCCTTGAGGCGCGCGTGGAACACAACGCGCCGTCGACCCGGGCATGGTCCATGGTCGGGCAGCGAGTTGCCCTTTACTCACTGCCCGCATGCCCGCGCCTACGGTGGCCGGAGATCGCCTCGCGACGTCCGACGCCGTGGGCGTTCACCACTGCGGCTGGGATGGAGGGAGGACGCTATCCTCTCCCTCTCGCGGCCCGCCTCCTCCTTTACGAGCATGACTGCTTCGCAGAAGGAGGCGACCGCTTCCCACTCCGTCTCGCTCCGCAGCATGGCCGCAACCAATGCCGGGCGCGAGAGGTCCCTGCCTATCGTCGCTGTGAGGACACGGCGGGGCCCCGCCCAAGCGGGGCAATCCTGCACCGTGTGCTCCACCGTGTCCTCAGGGCGATCCGCGCAGTGGTGACACCCGGGCGTCTCTTCCTGATTAAATCAAAGGATACTCTAAAAGTAGCAGACTGTATTTAAAAACAGCTTAACTAAAACTACTACTTAGCAATATTTTTAAGATCCACTTCTTGAATGAATAATAGGAGAATAGAAAATGTCGTAGCATAGCGAATCATGGGGTACTAAGGACGGGAGGGGTACTAAGGACGGGAAACCTCCCCGAGTGCCCGAGGACTGGAAGTTCCTTACTGGATACGTCCGGGGGGAAGCCCAGTTTCTCGGGACGGTGTGCCCCGGGGTACGGGCAAGAACTCTCCGTAAGGGGTCTCCTTGCCCGTATGCCAATGTCCCGTCACGCGCTCCACCACGTGTCCCTCTGTTTAACAGAGGGCTCAGTGGTTTTGGAGCAAGAGCGGGCCCGGCGTGCACTTACCCTGCCGTCGGGCCGGCAGGAGGGGGCATTGCACTCCCGCCCCCCCCTGCCACCGCTATTCTCGTAGCCCCGAAGATTGTCATGATCACGTCTATGACTTTCGACGGGGGTCGAGGGCCTTGGCTTAACCGCCCGGGCCGCGAGGAAGACAACCTCTATAAAAAAATTACCCCAAACCTCCAAGCGGCGGCGCACCGCGAGGGAGGTTGTATGCTTGGCTAATGGGTAGCATAATTAGTCACGAGTGCGAACCGCACTTATTGGATGGATGGTTGGATATTTATATTACTCGTGGGAACAAAAATGCAGAATTTTTCAAAAAAACCCCCCCAACAACCGGCAGTCGCCGCAGCGAGCCAAGGTGGCTCACGTGCCCGTGAGGTGGAGTCGCTGGACTTGTCCAGCACGTCCGCCTCACCGACACCGACAAGAGAGCGGGCACAGCGTGCCGCTCGTAAAAATAGGATGGTGCTGTCGCCGACATCGAAGTCGGATTACGACTCAGCGTCACTACTTTTAGAGTATCCTTTGATTTAATCAAAAATATCATAACAGACTATAATTATTATACCCTTAACAATCTTAAAGGCGCGCCCTCACCGGGAGCAACGTAATATCAAAGTGCGCATTGTTATGCCTGATTGTCTTCTGTCACTGATGAAATATTCGAATCTGTAACGTTACACTACAGGTGAATACTCGCGGTGATCCCGAGCGCCTTCCGTTTGCAACCGACGATTCCAACTTCGGTTCCGAAAATACCATCTAGATAACATCACTACTCTGGTCTGGAGTACTATGTTTTGTTGTTTTATGCTTTGCAAAACAATCATCATCTGTTTTGGCAGTATGTCATTTTCCGAGAAGGGCAAAATATGGCTGTCGAACACAGTCCAATTTTTTGCTTTCTCTTTGTAAAAATCGCGCCAGCGGTCATACACCTTCGGTAACTGTTACTAAGAAACCCGTATTAGAAAAACCAATAAACACTTTCTAACAACCTGTAACTCGAATTCAGGACCTAATCTAAAATAAAAATCTTTTTAAAGAATGTTTGCCTGCCTTAATATTTTTTTGTTGACTATACATAAACAAAGGAGAAGATGGATCCTTATAACTAGGAAACGTTTTAATTACGTAGCGTTAGGACGTGCCTATCTTAATAATGATAAATGGAGGAAGATTGTATGGGTACGGACAAGAAACAGAGGATTTCGCTTTCCCATATCGTACATTTCCGCTTACTAAAGAAACTGAAATCAGCTAGAAAAAGAAAGAAAAGAAACGGAACTTTTTTTTTCAGAATTTCAGTCGAGTGATAAAATCTATTTCCCTCTGTATTTAAGTAATAAACATGTTAAATTCAATGCCTGAACTGCGATAAAGTTGTAACAAAAAGCAAAGTGTAAATGTGTTAGAACTTTGGCACAGAAAAGTTTTTCATTAAAGCTTGTCAATGTAACGGCAATCGACACCAGTCGCCGGCAAACACCTGATTCGATCAAGATTCTATAAATTAAAATCATTTGCTTATTTTAAAATTATTCAATTAATAATTTTCTACGTAAAATGTTGCCAAATGCTAAAATCATGCAAAATGCAGGCTTTAACTTGGCGGATCCAATATTTATTTTGCTTTGCTCAAATATTATTTCAGTAAAATGTATTTAAAATCCGGAACAAACCGTGTGGTAATCAATTATTATTCTGCGAATACTGAAACAAAGGAGGGATTTGATTTTGTGGTATGAAAATATGATAAATTATAAAATCAATTCCACACACATTGTGTATTTTAATTACTTTCTACATACCAATTTGCTACTCACGTATTTGCATGTAAGTACCTAATCGCTTAAATAAACCGGCAAACAATACAAAATCAAACAAAAGGCCTCGCCGTCTGATCAAGGACTGCAGGCCTGAGTCGACGGCGTGTCAGATTCTACAATGGCTTCAATGAGCCGTCGGCAAACTGACGGGTTCCTATGCCTGCCGGATTCACCGAACTGTCTGAATAGCGTGGGCCGCTGATCTGAGGGAGCAGGGTGGTCTTTAGTCAATACAAGTCTGACTTTCCGGTCCCCTCTTTCCAGGATGAAAGCTCACATAAAGAATTTTCCCCCCACAAATAAATCCTTACGTGTTTTACATGTTAAGGGTGAGGCCAAACGAGCGATATTTTTGAGTCGTGAGTCGCAGAATTTCGGTCATTTTCATAGAAAATTTTGCGTCGCGTGTTTTGTTTTGTATGAAAGCGACCGAAATTCTGCGACTCACGACTTTAAAATGACGCTCGATTGGCCTCACCCTAAAACTCGCCTAAATGAACTCCAAAAATCCATACTACATTCGAAATATTGGTCCACCGAATACCAAAGCAGTAACTTACCTATACAAATAAATTTATAGCGTCTATATTGGTTACTTAATCACCGCGTACGCAACCATAAATGGGAGTTATGAACGTTTTTATTAACCCTAAGAATAAACTCTATTTGAATTGGAACGGGCAAGGAACTCCAGTACGTAATGAACCGTTTAAATCGAACCCATAGCTTTTTATTGGAATAATATAGAGTGGAGAAGTCGAAGTATTTAAAGATAGAACGATAACTGTAGTAAAAACTTTCGCTGCGACAAAAACATTTAATTAAAAATGGAACATTAAAATAACTGTCTTCTATCTTTAGAAAGAAGTTCCAAGATTTCAGAATAAAGTGATAAATTATTTAATTTTATAGCTTTGGCAACAAAGGGAACAGTTTTCAGGTGCCGTTGATAACGGTCAAATGTTTATAAGTACCTCGTTATTCATCATTATCATCCAGTTTAATATTAAATAGGTACACATTAAAATTATTCGAATAATTTAACTAATAAAATAAGCTTTGTAGATAATTTCTTGAGATTCTAAATCACTGGGCCATTGTGCCTGAAGCGTCACAAATTTTACTATTGTTTTGGTGAATTCATTTATAGGTATGCATCAAGAACAGTTTTTAATAGAATTATATTTTATGTTATGAAATGAGTATAATTTTACACCCATTTCGTACATCAAAATGCTTTTAAGGTGAATCAATGATGCAATAAGAAATGTATTGACGATAATCTCAATTTTTCAAAATGTTTGAATAATAAATGAAGTTGCGGAAGCAAATGCTAATGGAAACAGAAATTAAAATGAAAAATGATTTCTTTATTTATTGTAAAATAATTATTTTTTACCAGACAGGGTAGCCGGGTAGAAAGGTAGACTGACTATAGCGCTGCAGGCCTCATCTCACTTGTTTTCATATGTAACATAATTATGATTTGTGTGACCTACGGGTATTTTTTGCCGATTTTCTATACGACTTCAAATGTGTGAAAACAATACAGGAGAAAATCCTGAAGTCATCATCTCTATCTTCCTCTGCCTAGCCGTTTTCCTCATTATATTGGGGTCGGCTTCTTCAATAACCAGATCAGCTGGATATCAGTATTTTACATGGATCGCTAGCCTGATCTGGACCTCCCCAACCATAACTTGGTACTAATTCCAACCCTATGGTAAGAGTGGTTGTCAGCTTCTGACTAACAGTAACGACTGTCAAAGATCTACAAATGACAGCCAGGACCAACGGCTTTTTTTTTCGTGCTTTCCGAGACACGGAGGAACCTCGCTATGACAAATGGTCACCCATCCACAGACCAAACTCGGCAAGCGCGGCTTAACCCGGAAGATCGGCCTGTGCGGCTGTTATTATTTAGCCATGAGCTCCTCAGGAGAAATTCCTGAAGTATCGACCTTAATTAAACAAAAAAATAATGATATTTTTGCGGATTCTCTAAAGGTTTAACTTTTAAGTCACATTTATTATCTGAATAAAAGTAGTAACATTACAACGATAATAAACTTGCACTTAAATGGTGACTAAGAGAACATAATTATCTTACACTAAGTAAACTGCAAAGGCTAATGTTCAAGATGCATCCACTTGATGTGTTGGTAATTAACAATCTTCTCTTAAGCTGCACTCACACGCATAGTCATAAGACACTTTCAGCAATTGTTGCCAGTGTCTTGGAATGTTGGAACAATTGAAATTAGCAGCGTCTTTTTGATTGCTAAGAAATGTTCGTAGCCAAAATACCTCTTATTGCTCGCTACAAAAAATGTATACTTCATTTCAAAAAATTAAATATTTTTAGCAAAAAAATTACAGCAGTCTCAGATACAAGCCATATATTACTTCTAATAGAAAATAATGCGGCTTTTTACGCAAAAACTATTAAACAAATTGGAATATGGATTAACCCTATGCAACTACGAGTACCACTACCATCCGGCATGACGGTTCGGTCGAATTTTTTTTTTTTATAAATTAAGAAACGTCGCCCCATACTAGAAATTTCTCCTGTGTCGTGGGCGCGTTTACAAACATAGCAACTCACATACAAAAACAACCAGACCCGAAACAACTAATTGTATATCGTACAAATATTTGTTCCGTGCAGGAATCGAACCCGCGACATGCAGCGCAGCAATCCAGTCTCTCAGCCACTGCGCTAACCCTAATTTTTGTGCTACATTCAGGTAAAATATCGGCAACAGCTAATCAAACTATAAATTGTCGATGCTTTTGGTATTTCAGTTGTTCGTATAAGCGCACCTTTATTTTTAAGTTAAATGAAAGTTTGGTGTGCATTAATTACAACTTTCGTGAATGCAGTAGAAACTGGAAAATAAATGGATCTATTTAATTTTGTTGAGTCAAAGAAAAGTTATGCTTCACAAAAGTTTTGATAATATTTTCATAGCAGTTTTATGTGGGTGGCT
The DNA here is from genome assembly GCA_028554685.1 of Agrotis ipsilon. Taxonomy (NCBI): domain Eukaryota; kingdom Metazoa; phylum Arthropoda; class Insecta; order Lepidoptera; family Noctuidae; genus Agrotis; species Agrotis ipsilon. The sequence goes on along the minus strand of CM052961.1, from coordinate 2,108,728 downwards.
ATTAAATCACGTTTTGCAAGTGAATCATTTAACAATAATGCTGAGTTTATGATACTGTTTGTTTCTTTACCATCATGATCAGAGTTATAGGGGCTTTATACGCCCACTAACATGTGTCGACGACTTTTACCAGGCTTTAAGCCCCTGTACGACAAGAAAAAATGGCGGCAACACGTGTACATATTGTGCAACCTTTATTATTTACATCACAGCTCGAACGTCTACATGCCGCCGACATGACAGTGGCTTTTGTATAACATAGAGCCCATAAATCACACACAGGTGTGTTCCTGATTTAATTTCGCATACTTATTATTTTTCCTTCTCCAAGGAAAGGGAAAATTAGACACAGTGTTTACAAAATAAATACTGAATATAGTAGTTTTAGCTGTTAGCGGTACGCGAACGAAAAAAACGTCGCGGTTAAAAAAGTCTCGAGCACGCGTTCATTAATGCTCATTTTATATCAGCCTTTGATCAACATAACACCTGAAGAGAGTAGAGTAAAACCAAGAAATACAAAGTAAATTATACCCTATCCTAATAATAGAATTTACTTAGCGAAACTATCGGAGCAAAGCCCTTAAAATCACAAAGCCAATTTGTATAACCTTATCCACTACTCAAACTTTTGACGGTTATCACAATACACCTCAGTGTGACATACACTGTTGGATTTCCAACACTCGGTATATCTCTGAAAGTTGAAAGTTCAATAGCAGGTGTTACAGAATTTAAGAGCATTCACCTCGTATTGACAGGGTGTTTAATTTGACAATGTTTGGAGTAATTTATGTAAGTAACTTAGTTAGGAATATAATACGTTTGAATTACGAAGCGATGACACAAGTTACCTGTGTGGGAATTGGGATTACTTGATTTGTGTGGTTTAATTGATATGATATTCGAAACCTATTAGAGTATTATAATGGGAGGATAAGCATATTGTATGATCTTGGCACGTGTTGAAGATACTACTGATTTTGGGCAAGTCGTCATTCTATCGCAGGTGACTTCCAAAACGATAGCTAGATTTCCAGGGGCCTTAGTCAGGGGCGAGACCCCGCTGCCTCGAGAAGTCGAGGCGTGGCGGGAAGAGCTCCGGCGCGAGCTCAGGGTGGTATGGATTGGACGACTGTCGCAACCGACGGCCGGGCACGCCGCAATCGCGGCGGTAAGACCCCTCTTTGAGGAGTGGCTGGAGAGACGTCACGGCGTCCTGACCTATCGCATGACGCAGGTCCTCACCGGACACGGAAGTTTCGGGAGGTACCTGTGGCTGATGGGAAAGGAGGAAACGCCGGGGTGTCACCACTGCGAAGATCGCCCGGAGGACACAGTAGAGCATACGGTGCAAGACTGCCCAGCTTGGGCAGAGCACCGACGTGTCCTCACGCGGCGATAGGCGGGGACCTCTCGCGCCCGGCATTGGTTTCGGCCATGCTGCGGAGCGAGACGGAGTGGGAAGCGGTCGCCGCCTTCTGCGAGGCAGTAATGCTCGTGAAGGAGGCGGCGGGCCGCGAGAGAGAGAGGACAGCGTCCTCCCTCCGCCCCAACCGCAGTGGTGTACGCCCACGGCGCCGTACGTCGCAAGACGATCTCCGGCCACCGTAGGCGCGGGCATGCGGACAGCGAGTAAAGGGCAACTCGCTGTCCGACCATGGACCATGCCCGGGTCGACGGCGCGTCGTGTTCCACGCGCGCCTCAAAGAGCTGTCAGCAAAAATGACGGGGCCCCCTCTCAGAGGGCCAAAGCCTGCCGGGCTGCTATTTTATTCCTTTTGTAAATGTGAAATTTTGGGGAGTTGTTTCCGATGTTTAGTATATTTTCGGGCAAAAATGCATTATGCACATCGATCATGGTATAAAACTGGTTTAAAATAAAGGATCTATGTTGATATTATGTTCCTGTGGGATAATTTAAGATAAAAATGCGGGCGAAGTCGCAGACAGAAGTAAGTTTTCAATAATTTAAACAAACTCCCCGTTAACTATTATTTTTCATATTTTGAACCAGCTCCATTTTAACTAAATTTATTGTAAACTACATGCATTAATCTCAATCACAACAAAACAGTACGCGATCCGTCACAATTCCATATGTCGGCCAGAAATCATTCTGTCGCGAATGTCCACTGCGACGAGGACGACGTCAGTCCTATATTGACGTTACACCGAACTGTAAACGTCACAGCTGGATGATACTGACGTGACGTCGTGTTATACGTGATGGAAATCCGTAGCTTTTACTGGAATTACCTTGGATTTGTGTGGAAATCCTGAACGGTGCAGTGGATATCGTTTGCCTGATAGTCATCAATCGACAAGTTAGCTCCTATTTTGTAGAAGTCTTGATTTACCTGATTTCCGATGGCGATTTTCGTTGTGACAGCAGCATATAATTATATTATTATAAAAATCAGCTTAAATTATCAGCACTTGATCACATAGGTATTTATTTTCTCTGAGAGCTCAATCCTGTCCGAGTTCTTTAGTAGAAACTAATAACGATTTGATTTTAAACAATACTTGCAGTGTTTTCGATAAAATAAAGCCCGCTCATTCACCATCTGTCCTCGCAATAAATGATGTATTATTTATTTGATACTCCTGCATCTTTTGCCCTTTCAGCGATTCAGATTGATCAAAGCGCTCAATTCCACAAATATTGTATGTTTTTTATATTTACGCAGGGACAACCATTTCATACGTGTTACGACTTTGTGGATTTAGCTGTTAAAACGAAGTGTAAATGTTCTAAAAACTCTTTTAGTATTAAAAACATGATACTTGAGGAAAGAGTATGAAAAGAAAAAGAACAAACGCTTTCATAATGTTGCATTTGATTGGAAATTGAGCAACGAGATATGTATGACAAGTCAGACGTCTATCTTCATAATAATTATTATGCTCCTTGGTATATCTTGGGTTTTTCTAATACCAGATCAACTGATTCTAGGTTCAATTATAAGTTCGGGAAAATTGTGAGAAAGGCAAGAAAAGCGTACATTGTCCACTCATTTTACGTCGCGAATGACTTTTCTATGAAACCGACTAGAATTACATTGTACAATTCCAAAAATTGCCACAAACCTATAAATATTTGTTTTAACATCGACTGTATAATATGTATCAACTGTGATTCATCCATAAATCGGTTTGATAAGTTGCCACTAAAGGCTACAATAACAACTCCCCTGGCAGTGTAAATCTAGGGAACTAGTGAAGCGATTTTAATGTTCCACGTTTATCGCTGAAGTTCGTTTTTTACGAGGGGCTCAACATCGACAAAATAACCTTGCGATAACTTAACTAACAAGCAAGAGCTGTGTCCACAAAAATCTTTCGAAGTTTTTACTTCAGAAAATCTGATACGAACACCTTACAAAGTAGTGGGTCTTAACCTCTATGCATTCAGAAATAAGGTTGAAAAAACATCAGCCGAAAACTTTGTCGACTAATCGATGTGATCCTATGTCCTATGTAAACAATCGTAGATTTGTAAGCATAGACGTTGATAAAATTTTAGTACATTTTCAACGATACAAAAGTTTCCAAAATAATTTCGCGGTGATTGAAACTTGGCATTTTTAACCGACTTCAAAAAAAGGAGGAGGTTCTCAATTCGGTCGGTATGTTTTTTTTTTTTTTATTTTTTTTTTTTATGTATGTACATCGATTACTCCGAGGTTTCTAGTCCGATTAGTGTGATTCTTTTTTTGTTCGATGCAGGATACTTGCAGTGTGGTCCCATAAAAATTTCATCAAATTTGGTTCAGTACTTTTTATTTTGTGAGCATTTTTATTACTTTCGCCTACTTGGATGACATGATGATCTGCGTGTTTGTTACGCGATTACTTCGCCAATTGTGGACCGATTTTGAAAATTGATTTTTTGTTGTATTAAGGATCGTTCACCTTAGGGAATACTGTAAGTTTCATCGAACTATGTTCAGCATTTTTTGAGATAGGGAATTTTATTGGAACTTTCTTATATGTAGGTACACAACATGGGCGATGTTAATACCGGTGCTACGGATTACATAATTCTAGTGCACATGTAAGAAAATGATGTATTTGCCAAAAATTTGGGTTGAATATTAAAACTAAAAAGAGTAAAATAAAAAACTTTTTTCAAAAAAAATTTAACCGCCTTCAAAAACAACCACAAAAAAGGGTAAAATAACCTACAAAATAACTTTTCTTTCGGAAGTCGGTGGCAAAAAGACATCGAAATAATAAAACAAAGCCACCGACTTCCGAAAGAAAAGTTATTTTGTAGGTTATTTTACCCTTTTTTGTGGTTGTTTTTGAAGGCGGTTAAATTTTTTTTTTCACTCACAGAAACCGCAGAGGGATGACATGTTTACAAACTTCTACGGTATTAGTTATGACTTTCAACAAAAAGTAATCCAACAAATATGTTGGTACCATAATTCATGACGACTAACTAGACCACACAATTTTATTGGAAGCAATAAATTAGGAGATCACATCTGCACAGACTATGGAAATGAGCGCAAGAAACAGAATTCATTTGCTTATTTTTACATACAAAACGAAAGTTTTACTAAAACAGACACTAACGATTAAATTGAGATGGATGTGCTACATGATACGTATTCGCTCGACTTCATTGTGGAAATAAATGTCTTTGCTAACGTGGTCTGAAAACCATTGGAGTTTATCAACCCTGAAATATGGAACAAAGACTGGTGAGGTTTTGGAAAACATCACTCGTTCGGAGGATTAGAGGGATAACAATAACTGATAGTGAAATACAGAAGAAAAATCACTTAAATTGGAATAGTCTTGCAAAATTTAAAAGGGTGAAGAATAAATCAATACTTAAACAAAATTCCCTACTTGTTATCATATTTCAGTTTTCCAATAAAATACTTGTGTTTTTAAGCTTTGCAAACATAGAATGGCTCGAAAATACGCCACACATACAAACTGATAAGTAACATCATGTCAATCATTCCAGTAATATTCTTAATCGACTAATGCACTATGAAATAAAAGTAATTTAGATCCTGTAAACAAAATTGAATTCTAAGAAACTGTTTCAAAGTCTATTTACGCTGCCAATCTAGATGAAAAAGTTTTTACATTTCTAGAATAAAAGTAAAGATACAGTTTATAAACTGTTGGGCTATTTTTGTACCTTTTAATGTAATCGAATGTGTCGCTACACAACACTTATAGCACGATAAAGGCAGATTTTTTTTAAAACAAGAGTCTTTTAAATCAAAAGTGACAAAGAAGCATACGGTACGGTCTGCTTGATAATTTCCTAATCTGCAAAAGCTTAACGACTTTTTTTGCGGACTTTTTGAGGGTGTGGTAAAAGTACGACGGACTGATATGTTGATTCGTGATATGTAAAGGATGCTTTTCTGTCGAAAGAAAAAATATTTTGGGCAGGATAAAACCTGCGGCCTCTGGTACATCCAAAGTTCTTACCAACAGAGCCATCGAGGTCCTGGATGCAAGTCTCGAATGTTTCAATCCATTCTTAACGTCTTACAGTGATGTTGAAAAAGTGAAACTTTAAAGGCTTGTTCATTAAAGAAAGTTAAAGTTAAACAATTACAAGCAGATTTCAGTACAACTACTTAAAGCGCTGAATATTACACAATGTTAGAACACCATTTTAATTTAACAGAAAGCGATACTGAAACAAATAGAACAAATCCTTTTAGAGAATGCACTTCGGAAGAATCGGCAGTGATGTGAAACAATTCCATTGAAGGAACGTCGAAACTGGTACATAATAGTGCACTTTAGTACCAGATATGAGGGTGTATATTCAATTGGATAACGTAACTGCGAATCTACTGTGAACATTTGGCAATAGTATTTTTATTGAGATTTTTACAAAAGAAGATCGTTTCGAGTATCGAAGAATAAATATAGTTTACAATAGTGATGTAGTTGACAGCAATGTTTTTGATGGCAACTTACCTAATGTAGTTGATATAGTAGATCACGTGGTTGTTTCGTATAAAGAACAAAAAGATTATGATCTAAAAGCTATTAATGGAGAAGATGGCGATACGATACGGGCAAAACTAATGACCAGTGGTCAAAGAGACACTTTTGCCGCGCATTGGGATATCAGTCTAGCAGTATCAAATTCAGTATCAGTTGATAGTGGTGTTATAGGAACCAAAGTTACTGTTGATGCAAAGACTGAAGATGTACTAAAAGAAAGTATTAAAGAAAACAATATTGTTAATGTCAAACTGCCAGCTCGTTTCTTATCTAATGGTTGCAAGAACAACAAAGATGTAAAACTCAAATGGGGATCTCGTTCAAGTTTATGACTTGAAGAGTGATAAACAGTTGTCTGACTGTTAATTCTAAATCAGCGCAAAATTTTACAGTGCAGTATGTATTTTATGTACGAAAATAAATTATCCTTTAGGAAGAAATAACCGGAGGATGGTAATAAAAGTGTGTCATATAACTATTAAAGAATAAGATGACAAAAACACACTTGTAGTTTATTTATAGATAATTTAAGCACTAAAGAACTGCTCGCTGTTGTTTTATGTAACACTAAAGAACACTTTATTAATCGTGAAACCCACCTTTATATTGACAATTATTTGTAAAATCATTACGTCACTTTTTTAATGTTTTCACTTTTTGTTTGACGTAAATTTTTATGTGTATGCATACACATATAAAATCGAATTGACACAGAGATAGATACTTGTAGGAACATGCGAGTAGAAAAATAGATATTTCTAGTCCGACCTTCATCACAAAAAAAGATCTCTTTGTAAAGAGGTCAAAACTGAAGATCAGATCGAACGATTTAGGCTTTCAAACCTTATAGACATCAAATAATGGAAGTATAGAAGCATTTTCGTTACCCATTTTGATCCACACATAGACACTTATTTACTAAAAGCTTTTGTGCCCGCCAAATTCACCGACCCGATACATAAAATGTATTTGACATCCGAAGATGGGATCAATTGACTCAAATATTCCTTGTTCTTTCCTAAAAGAACCGTTTTGAATATATTTAAAGCTGTATAAAATAAAAGACATAAACCGAGAGTAACGTTTTGTAATGCAAAACTCTACTTGAAATGAAAATTTTCTGTAAGGACATGTTAACTTTGCATTTTTGCTGGAGTATGATTTTCACAAAATTTTGCTTGTAACTGATATTGGTATACATAAATATCTACATAAGTTACGAGCTAATTTTGGCAATATATCATCATCTGCTTAGACTTTTTCCAACTATATTGCGGTCTGCTTCCAGTCAAACCAGATTCAGCTGGATATCAGTATTTTACATGGAGCGACTGCCTATCGGTCCTCCACAACCCAGTAACTGGGTAATACCATGGTAATACTATCAGGCTTTAGAGCTTCTGACTTGCAGTAACGAATGTCAAAGATCTACAAATGACGGCCGAGACCAACGGCTTTACATGCTTTACGAGGCACGGAAGAAACTCGCTATGACAGATCACCCAACAACAGACCAACCTCGGCAAGCGCGGCTTAACCCGGAAGCTCGGCTTATGCGGCTGTAATTATTTAGCCATGAGCTCCTCATTTTGGCAATATATTCGGTAGGAAATTGACTTAAACCAATATGTAACCATAATATTATGTATCTAAAACCGTTCGTTAACTAATACTGGTAACTGAATATTCATAAGCCTTAGTATGATCAGCAACAAAATTGCAAACATTAAAGTTTTATTGCAGTTTACGAACTACCGAAGCTAGTTAATTTATTAGATAAAGTGATAAATTATTCTACATACAACAATACACCCTATTTCCATGTGATTAGTCAGGAATTAAAGAAGGCCTCAGACTACGACCCTTTTTTTTTTTTTTTTTTTTTATGAATGGCATCTCGCAGGTCAACCTAGAGGAGGTTGTGTGCTGCTTAACCGGACTTTTCTGTGGATGCCATAGATTTTACTCTAAGGCCTCCAGCCAGAGCTTACAAGCTAGGCAAAAAACTAAAAACTAAGTGACCGTTCGCTAAGGGCACCCCCTGTGGGGTACGGACCTCGGCTTAGGACGTCACTGACAGAGGACAGCAAGGGACAGGCTGGATCACAATAATATCTTATTTAGGGGCTAATTTAAAACTACTGGCTCAGCATCGCGGGCTGGCTCTTGCAAGGGTCGGGGGGGGCATTGACTTGGGCGTCGCGACGGGCGGCCTCGGCGGCGAGGGCGGAATGACGGAGTCGGTCTGTGTCTGTGTTTCCTAAGAGTACTGGTTTCCCTACTGCTCTCCTGGAGGAGAGTGATGGGGTCGTCGGGCTCTACGAGGGTGTGCTTAGGGCGTCGGGTGGTACTGATACGCGATGGTTCGTATCGGGCGGCCGATGCGATCAAGGGATTGGGGTGCCTAATAGCGGAATCGAAGAAGCGCTTGGAAAGGCGCTTCATGAACTGAGCTACGGTGGGAATTCTAAGGTCGAGGTGGAGGGCGTCGTTACGGACATAGTACGGGGCTCCCGTGACTTTCCTGAGAAACCGGTTTTGGAGGACCTGCATTTTATAGAGGACGCGAGGGTTCGAATGAGCGAAAATGACACACGCGTATGTCATGATGGGACGGATAACCGCGGTATATAGGCGCATTTTGCACTTAAGTGACAGTGAGCTTCTCGCAGTGAGCAAGAAGTGAAGCCTACCCATAACAAAGGACGCGCGGTCGCGGGCCTTTTTGATATGTTCGCGGAAGGAAAGGTGACTATCGAGCGTCACACCTAAGTACTTGGCTTGCTTCGCCCAGGGGATCGGCTTGCCGTACATAGAGATCGGAGGGAGGGAGGGGAGATCACGTTTACGCGGTTTGGTGAAAAGAGCCGCCTGACTCTTATCGGGATTAACCTCAATTCTCCATTTCCTAAACCAAGCGCCTAGGACGTTGGCAGAGGTCTGGAGGGTTTGGGCTATAGCGGTTGAACTGCGGCCTGTGTAATACAGGGCCGTGTCGTCCGCGAAGAGAGCTAACCGAGCCTTATTGCTCTTGGGAATGTCGCTAGTAAACAGCGTGAACAAGAGGGGAGAGAGGACGGCGCCTTGCGGGACGCCAGCACGTATCGGGTGCGGGGAGGAGAGGGCGTCCCCTATGCGATAGCGGAAAGTGCGGTTCGACAAGAAGTCTCGTATGATGAGCACGAGACGGTCTGGCACACCCATGTGGTAGAGCTTATATAATAAGCCGTTGTGCCAGACTTTGTCAAAGGCCTTCGCGATGTCGAAAAAGAGAGCACCAGTCATCGCACCGCGCTGAAAGCCCGCGCTAATGTGTTCGACTATACGGTGGACTTGTTGGACGCACGAGTGTCCGGACCTGAAGCCGTACTGCTCGTCAGGAATGAGGCGCTTTGATTCGGCGTAATCATAGAGTCGCTTATAAATAAGTCTCTCATAGATCTTGCCGAGAACGTTCAGGAGACTGATAGGTCGGTAACTCGTGGGCTCAGACTTGGGCTTGCCTGGCTTGGGGAAACCGATAACAGTGGCCTCTTTCCATGCCTCGGGAAAGATATTATTGCTCAGAGCGCCATTGAAGATGGCGGTCAACAACATAATGAGCTGGGCGGGGAGGAGTTTAAATACCCTATTATTGATACCGTCTGTCCCGGGGGCTTTCCGGGGGCGGAGCCCTTTTATGATGTCGTGCACTTCTTCCGGCGTGGCCGGTGGCAGAGGATCATCAGGGTCTTCTACAGGTGGGAGAGAGGACCTACGTTCGACTTCCGAGTCTACCTTGAGGAGGTGACTGCTATCTACCGGTTGAGAGCTAGGAGTGCACTGAGATTCCAGGCTGTCGGCCAGGCACTCGGCCTTCTCAGAGTCGTCAAAGGCGACGCTCTTGTCGGGACGGGTGAGGGGAGGGACGGTAGCCTCCTCGGTAGCGCGCAACTTTCGTTGCAGCTGCCAGTAGGCTAGGTGGGTGGGCTCGAGTTCGCTCAGCATGTCGTTCCAGCGATTCGAACGAAACTCAGCGATGCGTTTCTTTGCAGCACGCTGTAAATTGCGCATGTGGGCTTTGTTCGAATCGCATGGAAAGTTGCTGTAGGCACGGATGGCCGCGTTCTTCTCGGTTATCAGTTCACGTACGTCAGCGGGGAGATTCCATTTACGATCGCTCGTATCTGGGACTTCCCGTGAGCAATCCGTCAATACGGATTGCACGTGTTCTGTAAACGAGTTGATGGCGGCCGTCGTGTCAGCGACGGAGACAATGTGGTCGGGGATGGAGTCCAAGTGAGGTGACGAGGTCGATTTCAGCAATTCGCTTACTTTCTTCCAGTCAGTCTGCACTTTGGTAGGAGGAGGCTGGCTTGGGTCAGAAGGACCCGTGCGCGGAGTCAGGTGCAAGAGCACAGGACGGTGGTCGGAATTAAGCTCGTGTAGCGTCTCAATGGCGTTCAACTTAAGGTTGACATTTTTGAGCAGCGCTATATCGAGGACATCGGAACGACAGTTGGGATCGTGGGGATAGTGCGTATGCTCATAAGGAGCAACGGGGTCAAAATTGAGGGTGGAGCTAAGGTTGAACACTACTCTTCCCCTAGGGGTCGTAATAGTGCTATTCCAAGCTGGATGTTTGGCGTTGAGGTCTCCCGCTAAGATAACGGAATCACTCATGCCGAAGATAGAGGTGAGATCTCTAACGAGAAGGGACTGATCCTCTGCACCGGTAGCAGGAGGAAAATAGGCGGAGACTATGGTGATGGGCTGATGACCGGTCATGCCTAGCCGACAGACTGAAACCTCGAGGAGCGACTCGAGGGGAGGAGAGACTAGCGGGATACAATGCAGGGACTTTTTATAATAAATGAGAGTACCACCCTTGTGGCAACGCGACCTATCATTACGAACTAACTGAAAGTTGGCAATTTTGGGATCGCGATGGTGTGGCTTTAGGAACGTCTCCTGGAGAAGGAGAATATCTAATTGGTTATCGCGCAAGAAGGTAGCGAGTTCGTCCCGCTGACCTTGCATGCCGTTAACGTTAAAGAAACCTAACCTGAGGGACCGCGGTTTGAGAACGTTCCTATTCCTAGTAGCCATTGGAGATTAAACTAGGTGGAGGGCTTTAAGAGCTTCCCCTACATGGGGGTGAGAGGCGAAAATAGCCTTATAAGCGTCGGGACTACCGTTGGACGCCCTGAGTTGGGCGGCCAATTGTCGTGCCGACGCCTTAAGGATATTTTCGTAGTTCTCTACGGACTTATACGCGGAGATGATGACCCGCATGTCTTCATCGTCTACAAGGGCCACGGGGCCGGAGCCTAACGGGGGGGACACCAAAACCGGGGCTGCAAGAGCGGTCTTGCGAGCGGCTGCGGGAGCAGTCACGGGAGCCACGGGCTGGGGAGTGGGGACGTCTGGGAGAGGAGGAGCGGGATTGGAGGGCGCTGGGCCAAGGGCTGGGAAAGCCCTTTGGTGGTTCAGCGCGTTCCAGGGAGATGGGCGTTGGGGACCTAACCTATTGGGTATCTGTGAAGAGGGAATCTTCACAGATGGGGATTCCCTCTGCTGGCGGGCGGCAGCGCGCTTCGCCAGTTTGGGAGAAGTGGATTTAGGGGCTTTAGGGCAGCCGCGGTAGTTGGCCGGGTGGCCAACTTGGCCGCAAAGGACGCAACTAGGAGGATCTTGGCAGAGGGCCTTGTCCTTAGGACGGGGGCAGTTGACCGTGCTATGGTCACCTAAGCACTTAACGCACCTGGGAGGTGCGAAGCAGTGAGACTGGCTATGGCCATACTGTTGGCAGTTGTGACACTGGCCAACAGTATGTGCTTTGTAGGGCTTCTCAATTGAGATGCCCGACAGGGAGCACACGGATCTGACTTTAAAAATGGGATGGGGGCCTGATTCGACTGGGTCGCATATTACCAAGACCATGTCGTACAGGTCTCCGCCCCTTGCCTTGTGAAGGCGGTGGACGGCGGAGACGGGGATTCCTTGGGCTTTTAAGTCCTCTAAGACGTCTTGGGTGGGAATCTCCTTGGGGATCCGCCTGATCACCACACGGGTGGGCTTCTCCTCAGGGAGAGAAAAAGAGTGGTGGGGGATGTTCCTCGAGCGAAGAACACGGGAGAGCTCCCTATAGTCCGAAGACGTAGGGGTCGACACCTTGATACCGGTGTTGGTACTGGTGGCCTTTATGAAATTGATTTTTAGGTCCACGCAGACCCTTGAAACATCAGTCCATTTGGACTTTTCGTGAATGAAGATCGGAGGGGGAAGTTTGGGCTTCTTAGAGGGAGCCGCGGTGGGGGTAGCCCTAGGGCTGGAGGGGCGGCTGGCGGGGGCCGGCGGAGGGGTGGGGGTGTTGACCCGAGTGGTCGGAGGAGAGGGGGTAGGCAAAGCCGCGAGGGACTTTTTGGCCTTTGAGGACAAGGAATGTTTTCCCTTGCGCTTACCTAGGACCACGGTAAAGTCCTCATCAGAGGAACCGGCTGAGTCACTGATCTCACAATCAGACTCGACTGGGCCGGACGTGTCCATACGTTCGGGCAAGGAAGGTTGAGGGACTGAAGGTCCGGGGGTGGCATCGGGTTGGGTCGGGACGCGGATCGCGGGTTCACGAGTCTTAATAGACTTTGGGGCCTGAGGGGGAATGCCTTGATCGGCTAACGGGGGAGATAGCGGGGATTCGCGCCTATCTTGAATGAGTTGCTCAATAGCGTTGAGCCTAGTAACATACACATCGCCGAGATTGTTGTTCTCGACGATGTCTCTGAGTAACCCCACAAGGAGGTCCTCAGTAGAAGGAGGAGCCATCCTAAGTGGATGGCATGGGAGTGAAGCTCCCTTAAAAATTGGGGAAAAGCCTATCAGACTAACTCCCCGGGTGGGTGCGCCCGGGGATGAGTAGCCTCCCCTGCCTAGGGATTGTGTGCGGCAGTGAGGTGAGTACCTAAGGTGTGCCCTAAGCTTGTAAACCTGTTGCCAATCTTAATGTGCAACAGGGCCCTATTTGGGTCTGGTGCGAAGGGGTAGACACACCCAACCGACACCAGGTGTGTTGCTGTGAACGAAACCAGAGACTGGGTTTGACTAGGAGATCCCCCAAGGCCAAGGTCCCAGCTCCCGACTCCAATAAATTAACCTCGCCCTGAAGGGGTTTGGCGGGATGGATTGGGGCACCACCCTCTTGGTTTCGTTGACACCGTGAGGTTTCCACCAAGAACCACGAAACTGTGGATTTTCCCTGAAGGGGCAAAAACACGTTTTGACGATTGTCCTGAAAAGGACAGTTTTGTTTGGTAGTCGAAAGACTACCGAGACGTTGTGCGAGCACAACGAGACGCAGCGGCGAACACAGCACAGGCACGGAGCACACACGGGGAGACGTCCGTACGCGGCGGCGGTCAGGCGGCGAGTGCAGACTACGACCCTTGCATACTCCCGTTTTTATATCGTCCACTTTCATATACCACTCACGCGGTTGCGATTCCTTGGCATTAAACTTTTCTGAAGAACATCACCAATAAGGTCTGTGTTATTACTGGTCTGTTAAACCATTACTGGTTTCCCCTTCCGAAGGTCCGAGATTATTTTATGTTTACCTTTTCTTGGTAATAGTACTGCACTAAGCTGCTACTAAGCGCAAAAGCGGTATGTAAGAATCGGATAGCTTTAAAACATACACATAGCATGAATTAGGCCTTTTAGCGCTATCTTCATATAAAAAATATACATAACAAAAATTTCTTTACCTTAAATGATTCATTCATTCCTTCATTCATTCCTTCATTCATTCATTCATTCATTTTTAATTCATTCAAACAATGATTTTTTCGAGATACCGCTACTGCGCTTATTAGGGTAGTAAGCTACTTTACGTTGCCGATTGTATCTCTAGTATGGTTTACAATTTCTCTTACGTGTCTATTAAATCCCATGTTTCACTACAAATAATTAAAATTTAATTACCCTTACTACCTAGAAATTATAGTTAGGTAACAAAACGTTACATTTATTAATACAAAATTAGGCTTGCTTATGTAACCATCTCGCTAATTAAGTATTCTATCAAAGTCTTAACCAAAGTCATTAGCTTTCATTGTAGTAGGTTTTGTATCGAAATTAACGATTACGAGGAAGAATATTTTAAATCTATCAAATTTGGAAGCGTTTTTGCAAATGAACGATTACAACTGAGACGTAAAAAATCGTGACTGAGCATCAGAAAATATATCAGTCAATACCGCCTACGTCTATTTACTTGTATTTCCCAAAACCCGAAGCAATCAATCATGTTTAATTTAGTTGGAGAACCTCATCAAGCATTCCAGTCGACGCGACCAAAAACCGGGAATCACGAGTTGCAAACAACCGACCCTCTATGTACCTATTTGTGTACCTGTGTTGTATTGTGTACGTTTTAAGTGTGTGTATATATACTTACGCGTACAATCAGCTCGATGCCACTCCCAGTCCTGCGAACAAAACAGAGTTCGAATTAGTTATGTCAGAAACGTGAACGATTTTCCAGTCAAGTCAGTCGTGTATGCGTTCTTGTGGGGCTCTTACGATTCTTTTATCGACGCTTAAACGTTTGATGTTTGGAAGAAGATGGGGGAGGCTGATGTTATTTGACGGCAAAGGATTTGCTTTTGTAAGTGGATTTATATTGACAGTTAACTTTTCAAAGATGATATCAAAATGCTATAGAAAACCGTTCACTTGAGAACAAAATGTAGCGTCGTTTTGTTTCATGTTCAGCCATCTGCTACCTCCATCAGATTTTTATGTCTATCATACGGTAGGACAGTGTTAAACAATGAATTTTGAATAATAAAATTCCTCTTCATTTAGGCCGGCCTTACTCGTACTGCTTGAAGCTTTCAGTATCAACTGCTTCAAGCTGCGAAAACAATGCAAACTACAGTTTTCTACGTACAAGTAGACAAGAACCCCTCGAGCAGTCGATCTGCTTCCGGAGGTTGGGCAGCATGACGCAGTCACCAGAAATACATTACTTCTCGAGCAATCCGTGAATGGTATTCTTTAACTTCACTCATAGTGCAGAATGCTGAATGAGATACAAAAATAAACAAGTAATAAAATTTCTTCAATCAGTTAATGCAGAAATTATAAGTGAAAATGTTAATGCAGAAATTATAAGTGAAAATGTTAATGCAGAAATTATAAATGATCTCGAAAGAAATCATCATATCAAATCTAAAAGTTTCGTTAACGACAATTTTTACTGCAGTTTGTAACTATCAGCATCCGAATGGAATTCACGACGGATTCAAACCAGTGAAACGGAACTAGGAGTAAGCTTTGGATTGGAAAGTCAGAGTTTTCAAGCGTGAAGTTGACAACAGTAACGCTATTTCAATATGTAAATAGCCACGCGTTTCGCAATACACATTTTCACCGCTGTTACTGACGGTATTCTTACTAAGGACTGCAACAAGGGTTGCTAAAACCCTGTTTATCGAACGTATGCTAAGACTTTATGTTTAATGTACACTGATGAAAAAAGTAAGGTAAGTGATAGCAATAGTAGTATTATATAGAGCACGTGTTTTTGGGTTCGATGTATCCTGGCAGGGCTTTTACATTGGGCATTTCTCAGTAGCAGCAAGGAGACTGCTGGTGATAAGGTCACCTTCTAATGAATGGGCCATGTCAAATATAACATAAACAATACTGTTGAGATATAAAAGTTATGGACTAATTTGACTACCATAGTGACTTGAAAGCAGTGGAAAAATATTCAGAACATCATTGTAACAAAAACAAAAATATTATTAGGTTTCATAATTTTCACTACACAAACAAAATCATAGTTGAAAGACATTACAACCACATCAAAATTGAAAGAAGCCATAAACTTATTTCAGCTTGTAGACTCCGGCCGCTTGTTTGCGTAAATCTTCCGAGCATCTTGGATCCCGCAACGAATTAACGTAATCACGAACAAAAATACGAGCAACAATAAAAATGCGTCATTCATATGTCTTGGGTTGCGTTAGTGTTTTGTTTTTATCTTGATACGTCGAGTTGAATTGCTTTATTCTATTTCGGAGGCTCTGGAACGAATGTTAACGAATGGCTTCGTTTAGATACTAACGCTGACTCAATGTACTGGCGCTGGGGATAAATAATGCACATCAAAATTTAGAAAGAGATAATCGACTAATATCGGCTTTTTAGAGAATTATGACTGTCGCACAAAGCACAAACAAACGACAAAAGTGCCTTAATATGTACTGCGGTAAGATATTTATTCCAGTACATTAACATCGAAATAAGTATAAGAATTCAATACAATGAAATTCGTGCTAGGACCTCCGGGCTTACGATAGAGCATTATCGTTCGTCAGTTTCCAGAAAATTTTACGAACAAGACTGCTCCCAATAAACCGATACTTACTCAAGTCTACGGACCGTTCAAACTTTCTGATTCCCGGTACTAAATTTTAAACAGGTGCCAACTTATGAAGCTGTCAAAGTATTTTGTTCCAAATTTTCGCAACAGGTACTTTGAAAGACGGAAAACATTAATTAGAGCATTTGCTACGTGTAATTAACAGTGCCCAATTATTACCGTATATGCAAACAAGACTAAATGCATTTCAAGGTACGCTCGTGGATTCATCATTTACTAATTAGATGGCGTGAGCAGAAACTGGGAAACCTTGGAATATTATCGATTATGTACTTAATGAATTATTAAGACTGGCTCCGGAGACTAAGCGCTAGTTATTAAGATTAATTTATGGAGGGACTGAATAGTACTATTATCATCTGGCCAGCCTTTTCCCAAATTTATGTTGGGGTCGGCTTTTAGTCTAAACGGGTGGAGTAATTATGATTCCTATCTATCATCCATAACTGAGTTACTGCGTAATACAATCATCATATTAAAAGAAGTTAACGTTAGCCTCTCCGAAGTGCGCTAACCAGCCCCATCTGAGGCAATCGTCATCCATCCGATGCCAGCTCACGTCAAATTTTCTATCCATCGTGCTGCATGGCATCCCACACTAGATAGACTAGAGAGAGAAGGTTGTCCATACGCGAATTCTATCCACCAGAGATACCCCGAGCATTGCTTACTCCATTGTACGGTGAGCAACTTTTGTAGAGTGTCTACGTTTCCGCTCGATTGTATTGCAGGATCGATTAATTTTAAGATATTTTGAAATACAACGGTACTTCTTGGTAAAACTGGTTGTCAGGTTTTCCGACCAGTTGGGACTGTTGACCAGATCGGTAGCTACTCTATTAATGACGCTAGAAGGGCCGGGCTACAGGCGAAGTTTTCCACAGCATAGATGTACAACAAGCATTGACTTGGGAAGCGCTTTTATTAATAAGCTATGAGCTGCTGAAGAAACTGATCTCTACATTATAGATGTAAACTTCTACGAAGTTCTGGGCTTTGATATCAACAAATTTTGAAGTTTGGAAGACCAATTTCGACATTAAACTCAGTAACACTAAGAGGTTTCTGGATTCTGAACTATTTAAACTAGCTTCAAAGTGTGAATCGTAGTTACAAACTTTATCATCAAACGCAGGCTACCTAAGAGTACCGGCAAAGCCAACAAAGGCATCAGACGGCAAATTGGAAAGGGCCCCTTAAATATAACAAGTCGTAATCGTAAAAAGTTCTTAGGTATTAATGGTTATGGCTCATTATTTTAGGGCCTTTTTATGAGGCTTTGCTACCGTTGATATTATTTTTGTTGAAATTGCCAAAACTAAACAAGGACATCAAAATCGCGAGTTCTGAAATTAAAGTTTTTATCTGTCTTCTTACTAAGTTCGTCCATTCTTAATCCATGTTTTTTTTTTGGTAATTTTTCAGTAATGGATAAAACTGTAATAAATAAATTGTACCCATATTCATACATACAATACATTTACAAAATATTTTTTCATTCAAATACTTAAGCTGAAAAAAGAAAACATTTTTATTAAAAAGAATTTTATTTTAAAACGTTCTGCTATCAGCTTTGCAAAGCAGTTTCAGCTTGCTTAAAATATGAAATACAAGACATAGAAACGCAAGATTAAAGAGAAAATAATCTTCAATATTTAAGAGCACAGAAACACCGATAACTTCAGCTAAGGTCAACTTTAATCAAGTAATGGTGTCCTGGGGAAATTTATTAAAACCCCTGATTGGATTCTTGATACAGATGTCTGTCTTAACACAGGGTTGTTCACGGGTTGGGTTAAATGAATTAGTAGTAGAGGTCATTTGAAATTTTGTGACAGTAGTTCGGATTTTGTTTTTATTTACAATAGATATTTTTGGTCGTTAAGGAAATTGTGCTTTACAGAAAAATGTTAAACCATAATTAATATAATCAGTTCAGTAGCAACTTTATATTATAGGCTACTTTCTTACTACTTTTTTTTTTAATTAAACTTTAAAGTACCTTTCCCACTAAATACTATGATTGTTAAAAGTATCAGGCACCGCAAGCGATAGGGTATTTTGAACCACCAATAAATTGACGTACTTCTTTTCAGCTACGCTAAGCTCCCATAGATTTTGATATGATTTTCGTATGACAAATCGTGTTTTGGAATTCATAGTTAATATTGCCGAATACCCAACTGTCTTCTTCCTCCTTCTATCCATGTTTAAGGTTGTTTTCCCTGTTTTTGGCGCCAATACAAACAACGAGTGGTTGTTACCAATATCTGAGCTTGCAAAAGCTTTATATTTGACTACCAAATTGAAAGCCTCTAACTTCTCTTTTCTGGAAGATTCAAGAGCATATGCCTCGTTTGTCATATCCATTACATTCAAGCAAGCTAAGGAACTTCTTAAACACTATGAATTAATCATTTATCTCCAAACTTACAGTATGTACCTCAATGGCCTTAGTTTAAATCTCTTCTGTCCAAGTTACCCGTCAGTCCATGAAACTATCAGACCAAAGTTCCGATAGATGGCTCCTATGTTTCACACCTATCCGTGTAATCGATTTGCCGACTAGCTGAACGGTAAACTTATTAGGAAGTTAGATACCCATCGCAGTTTGTTGCATCCCTGGTATAAGCCGTTATCTATATGTAGGTCTAACGGTTTATCTAGCTAAGCTAAGCTTTGTTTAAATGTTAAGCTGTTTTAATATCTGTTGGAATGAATAAATGCGACTTGGGTGGAAAAAGTCGTATATCGATTGGAAGAAGTTGTAAGTGTCTATGTATTTTATCTCTGTATTCCTAAACAGGGATAGTCTACCATGAAATTACTACAGCGACATTTAAACCAGAAAATGGGTGTGGGTCGATCGGATTTGCTTCTGCCAAGCTTTTAACTATTTAATCGAAGCCATTTGTACCTCGTATATGTAGAAGTTATCATCCACGTCCTAACCTGCCTCCTATGCCCAAAAACTGCCACCGACGTCGTCTTGAAGTAGGATATGTTTCGTACTAACGAAATATAAATACCATCATACAAGCAAAATAAAGCCGAACACCAGTCTCTAAAAAATAGTGAAAGCGAAAACTTATGAGATTCCTAGAATTTCTATCTATGATTTTCTAAGTACTCACAGGAGTCACTTAATAAAGCCTTTGAATGCAAAAGCGCATACTCTTCCTGGAATATCTGTTTGTATTAGAACTGTTCGGGATTCGGGGTTTTATTAATTGGTATTCCATTTAGTAAACGTTTAAGTGGTTTTGAGAACAGGTAGCAAATATTACTCACAGCTTCAAGCTTTGGTAAGCGATTTTGATCGTTCACGATGTAGACTTATTACAACTAACAATATTTTGCAGAACTGATTATTCCGATCTTCTCGAATTTAAAAATACTTTATATTATGCTGATTTTATTGATACTTTTAATGTGAATGATAATGCTCGAAGCGAAAAACGACTATTTAAGGCTGTTAAACACTCCAAACCACAAAATACCAGTCTATCAGGTTCTCGGCTTTCGCTTGTAGATTCACCACTATCTTCAAGGTTCATAGTATGCCTTTAGTTATTACAAATTGGATGAAAACTGTTGAATCCGTAATCATCATTATCTAGCTAGCTTTACCCACGACTTTCAGTTAGAGCAGCTGAATGATGAATACCATGCAGTAGTTTACAAGGATCAGGCGTCAACATCCTAATTGTACTGAGTAATAAAAGACCCTTTGGTAAGTCGGGTTAGCAGACTTTCCTGTCTTTCTATGCCGCGAAAGTCCATCATCACAGGTATTTCACAATTCCGTAATTAATTTCATACATACTCACGTATGAAGTTATAAAATATATACATGAAAATCAAAGCGTTCACGTCTTATAATCATTAACATTCTATACCTCTCAACTTTCAAATGTTCTTACCGACTTAAAACTCGAAAGGCAATTTAATACCTCGCCATAAACCCTTACGTGTAACGCCAAACTTTTCAGAACAACTTTCCCGTATAAATCTTTAAAGGATTTGCACAATTAACAGTTTAAGTAATCGCACATTTTGCATCGATTATTGCTTGAACACGATTTATCCTGGCTAAGCTTCGGAAAATTATTGTTGAACAAGTTTCTTGACATGAATCCTACTTTAGGAGACATTTACATAGTTATTAAAGTCTATTTTCCGTTAAATTCGGAATGATGATATTAACATTGTTAAATGTGGAGTTTATACATAAATTGAAGAATGAAGAAGAAGTTTTTTATAATGAGTTTGCTCTTGGCCTTAATCTAGTCCAGAAGCGAAGCTGAGACCTGAGTTGTAGCCTGCTCATCGATGGAACACAGTAAAACCTGTTAGACACGTTGGTGTTTGCGAGTCAGGTGGCTCTGGTGAGGCCTACCACCGGCCAATCGGATCGCTCAGCGGTCACCGCTGGTTATAGGTAACCTGTGACGTCATTTTTCAAGGTCGGTCACTAGGAAGTGGATCCCATGCTCCCAAAAAAAATCTTTAAAATGTGGTTTTTAGTTTCAAACCTTATCACGTAGTCTTGCAAAATTTTATTATTATTAGAGATCGGTGTAAGTTTCTAGGGATTGTCTGGCACATAACAATGTTAGCTCGTCAGGTTTTACGTCATAAGTCACTTTTATCTCCGGCAACTTATTTCGAAGAATGATACGTTTACTTTTCATAAGTTTTGTTAATCCTTCATAGTTTCAGCTGTGTAGGCTTATATCAGTGAATATGTAGATAGATAGTTCACAGTTATCCCAAGTTTTTTTTCTCTTCCAGTGCTGGACAAGGTCTCCTCATTCCTTTCCTCTAACTCTAGCTATTTTTTGGGTTCTGTACATCCGAATGAAAAAACGTGATCCTTATAAGATCAGTCATATATGTCCGACTGTTAATCTGTCCGCCCTTTACAGTCAATTCTTCCATTTTCAGATCAATCAGTTTGGAACGAGTGCAAATCATCACTCCATGACGACCACCAATGCATTCTCTGCCCTATACGTTCCAAGACCGCGGCATCATTTTAGATCCTTAACGTAGTCCAGTAAAATGACCTCTTTATAGATTTCTGGTAAAAAAAATCTACCTACAAAACCATAGATTACCAAAACAATAGCCGAAACTTAAATTAATGACAACCAAAAGTAAAAACAACAACTCTAGGCATATTCCCACCAGTTCTATTAACCATCTCAAAAACAAGAAGAAAAGTTTCCCAAGGCGTATGGGAGCCAAGCCTTCCTCAACATATATCATTGTCCTAGCGATAAAATATTTGCGGAGCACAGTAACCTCTGCTCGGCAGGCTGCCAACATACTAGTAAATATCGTGGTTTTTCCTGCTTTTTCCATCTATTTGGCAGGTGTTTAATCCGCTTAGTACTGCGAATGAAACAGAAGCGTTGGTTACCGATGTGATTTAATTTAAAAAGCTGTAATGGAATGAAAAGGAAATTACGGGTTTAAGTGGTTTTGGTGAATAGAGCGGAATTTTACGACTATTGTGAACGATGTAATTGCTGCGTGGTTGGCGGTTCTTTTCGCCACAATACGATTTGCTGGTCTAAGGTTAATTGTTTTTCATTCTTTCTATTTTTATGCTATAAGTTAAATTGTCAGAATCTAGTAGTTCTAAAAACGTTAAGTTTAGACCAGGCAATCCGTGTCTGCTCGATGCCGGCCGTCATAACTGTGGATCTGGTTATCGCGAGAATGGAGCCTTGAGTTCGGAGTAGGCTGAAGAAAAGATGACGGGGCAGCTTGGATGGCTTGCTTTCTCTTAAATTGGCAAGGAGAACACCATCGAGAGAAATGAAAAGAATGGGGGATGGGGGAGAGGCTCTTTTCCAGTGGTAAAACACAATAATATGAGTTAAATAAAAACCTGTTTAAAGAAAAAATATTACGCGGGCAAAGTCGCTGGTAGAAGCTATTTAAGTTTGAACAAATCGAGACCTAAGGAATACCGTTATTTATTTGGTGGTAAAACATTGTTTCCTATTGAAGCGTAGAAGACTAATGACCATGTCATCCTATCCTTTTGTGACCCAGTATTTATTCCTTACTTTAACAGCAAAGTCTGGACAATACAAATAATATGTACAGTCATGAGCAGTTAAACTTATACGTTTATCAAAATTACAAAGCCATTTGATTTTCTCCAAGTGTATTTACTAACGTTTTTAGGAACGTAGTTTTTGAAGCCATAGTCTTATTATACGAAATTAATTAATCTTATTTCAAAGTAAAAAATAGACGATTCTCGAGAATTTTTTGATTGCTTAGAACTTTCACAACATTAAATTTTTGAGATTTACATCTTCTTGACTGATTTTAATCACGGCTGGCTACCAATTTAAAACGAGATTATCGGCGTGGGACATACTGCAAAAGTATGTGCGCAGACGCAAGTGTACTCTCTGTTCCTTTGCTCACCTTTTAATAGGACGGCCAACCAACACGACTGGAGAAACTCAGGCACCGGATCAAAGGCTTAATATTCGTGGACAAGAAGTATCATGATGGCAACTTCCAAACGCCAGCCTGATAGAAAAGCCGAAATTGCGCTTGCGACTACGACACCAACGAGGCAGTCAGTGAACAATTATACATTAGTGAACCAAATCAAATCATACGCGTAAGTTCAACACACCCCAATAAACCAAGGCCAACCAAGGTAATGAAATGAAACATCACCCCATAACGACCCATACACGGCTGAACAATACGCCTGAATAACAAGCAGTTACCCACTGACAAACATTCGGCTTTATTACGTTAATTCGCTAATAAATAACATTCGTGTCGACGTTACGGTTTTATGAGCATGAGCCAAAAATCGAGTAGGACCTACGAGGTCTTTAAGGTTGTAAATTGTGATACTGTACGTCATTTTGGTATTACTTGAGCGTCAATTTAAAGGCTCTAGATCCTTGTAAACCGATGTTATAGCAAGGTACAATCAGCTTTAGAGAAAAGTCGCCCCCTTTGATAGTGATGTCACTTGCAAAAGGGGTGATTTTTCTCTGAAGCTTAGGTACCATACTTGTTCCTAATTTGGTACTTCTTTTTATAGAATATTGAAGCCTATCTAGGTTGAGTCGTCCATAAAGCTTTACGCTTATGATATACCAATATCTTGTAGTTAGCAAGACGTTGTAAGTGTAATAGTACCATACATTTTGATTTGGAATAATTTCAAGATGGCGTTACGGGAACCTAAATATGAGGACTAGTGCAAAATGGATAGGCTTCAATGTGGCCCAGAAGTGGGTAATTTAGAATTGCGGGATGTGTCGAAGCTATCACATCGCGTCTCTTGCCTGAAGTTGTGAGTACCAATGCGTCTATTTCAATACAACGTACATTTTAAGTTTATCTTGGACACTGATACTGGTTTAGATATAATTATGTTCGTATAGTTTATGACAAAAACTAGTACAAACCTAATTAAAACGATGTCGTTTTAATCTTCGTCATTGTATAACCATAACTTTTATTATGGGAAGAATCCTGAAGTCACTTTTGCCTTCGTTGAATCGGTTGAATCTAACCGTGTATGTCTGAAGCTATGTGGTTCTCAGAGGCGGCATTTTCACAAATTCTAAACGAAAAAGAAAAGCTTCTTTTATTATTCTATCACCATCTGGTATCCAAAAAGTTTTATTGTCCTCAGCTCAGACACATCACTCAATAGGCCTTAAGCAAAGCTTCTGGCAGAAAATTTTCACGATCGCTCTAAAGTCCTTAAGTGCCACGTTTATAAACAGCTGCTACCTACGCTCGACGTTCTTGATAATCCCTGGGGCGTATCGACGTATACGTGATTATAATAGGGGTTTAGCTTAAACGGGAATTAAGGCTAGATCGACTTATTGATTTTAATCTACTGCTAAAGTTAGCTTAGACTCGTTTAAGAACTGGTGATTAGTTGATTCAACAAGAACTGGGTTGCCTTTGAATTCTGATTTCTCATCCTTAATCCTACATTAGTAATGCTTTCTTTGCCAGATTATGGGTCAAGTTCTACGTTTTTTTCAAACATTGCCCCACACGTTAGGAATTTCTGCTGTATCATGAGCACGTTTACAATTCCTATATACCCAAACAGCTAGGTATTTCGAATTTGCATCTTTTTTTAATTGAACCCGCAACGTGCACATCAGCCGTCTATGGCTCAGCCACTGCGCTAACCGTTCTATCGTAACACCCAGTTCGATAAGTCAAACATATAACTCCGTTCATAGCCGTCAAATTGAAAACTAGTTCAAACTCGGACACTTGTTTACTGCCGGAAGGAAACATACCTAATTAAATTTGACATAGGTCACCCGACTATCAACTAACCCGAAATAGAGAACCCGAGTTCTAGGAACACAAATTCAAATTTCGAAATTGCCAACTACCCTCACTAATTTGCAAAAGTTTCAAGACTGTTTGGAAGTGAGAGTTGGCCTAAATTAATAGTCTAGACCAAGATTTAGGTTTCTGGAGTAATATTGGCCACTTGATTACTAATACTTGTCTGGTAGATCAAGGCTGGAGATTATTATGATGTATGTGATCTTTTCACATACATCATTTTAGTTTATTTGGTTAGGCCAGTGCAGGGCCGGAGTTGGGGAAGGGCATAGTGGGGCAATGTCATTAAAATAATAATGCTCTACTTTAAAACGACAAATATTATGATAAGTAAAGTGTCGGAACTGTAGTATGACAAGGAAAATACAATTAGGGTATAGACATCAAAGCAGTTATCAATCAATCTAGTGCGACAACATTCAGTCTTGGTCTCACACATTACTTTAAATATAACATTTTAACTTTCCTATACCTTACATATAACCTTCGCTGCCCCACCTTACATTCAACCTGGAAGTCTTGGTTGACACAGTGGGTAAGAATTAACTACTGTGCTGTGTGTCGCAAATCGAATCCAGTTAGTAATTTCTACAGTGCGACAAATATTCACAAACCAACAAGTAGTTGTTCTGGATAAAGTGATATCCAGCTGCATCCGGTTTGACTGGAAGCCGACAACAATATAGTTGGGAAAAGGCAGGCAGATGAAGTAGTTGTTCTGGAAGCCTGTTTGTTTGTTTGGAAACTCATTTACGATATGGGACAAATTCCTAGTTTGCAACAGTTTTATATTTAAAATAAAAATAAATTAAACCCTGGCTACGGCCCTGTGTCCAGTGAAAAGTAAAATATGTTTCTCTAGAGTATTTAGGCCGAAGTAAATAGGAATTTGGGTTACGAATCTGCGTCTTAGCCTGATACCTAGATAGAAAAAAAAATACGATAGCGTTGCCTAATTTAGTTGTTCCAGTTTCGTCAGAAAATAAAGGGGAAAAATCCAGTCGTATTTCTATCGTTTAATTACTTTCTTGGCTATTGTAACCGTAATGATGGTATCAATATTGAAGAGACTCCAAGGGATTCCGAGCCTATGAAAAATTTGCTTAAAATAATTCCCAATAATTCATTGCTCAGAGTTGCCTGAATGTTTTGAAGGTAATTCATAAACATGTTTTGTTTCCAATCTTCACAATAAGCACGGGTGAAAACGCTTAAAAATACGCTTGAGAGTTCAATATTTTTCGTGTTCGCTAACACAAACAATAATTGTTCAAATTATAAAATATTGAAGTTTTCCTATCAATAGACTTTTTATTCTAGCCTTCTTAGTTCCATAAACATTAGTCGAAAAAATGGGTAGAGTGGATATTACGATTAAAACACACTGTTCTTTTAGGCAGCTACGTACTTTTAATATGTGGTGCAGAAACGCCCCAAAAGTGTGGCAGGAAACCATAGTAATGGCGTTGGATAAAGTTAGTAAGTTATTGTAATAATGTTAACAACTCCCTAAATGATGCCCCAGAGAAGGCAAAACATAAGAAATACAGAAAACTAGAGTAACGCAAACGGTAAACGTAAAGTTTATTAGCATCGGTCGCGGGACTTATGAATTACCGTGACCCCGGAACGTAAAGAGCTAATGAAGGACATCGTGGAATTTAGTCAGTACGAGTCTGACAGTCCCTCCCCGCCCTGCCCTGCCCTGGACTCATTTAATGGTTTTACCATGATAAAGAAAAAGGGTTTCTTGACATTATTTTGTACAGAAAGAAAAGAATTAATCGCAGAAAGAAAGTCTCAACCAAGTTCCAAAATCACTAACAAATTAACAAGAAAACCCTGCTGACCGCGAAATTACAAATCACATGGTCTGTTTCGATGCTATCGTCTATATTGAATGAACGCTATCTCGTTGGAACCGTCTCCTATCCTCCATGTGGGTTCGACAATGGTCCTCAATTAATTGCTAACGATCGACCAAACTCATTACTTGGACACTATGTTCGTTTTCTTATCTAAATAGGATGAATGTTTTTGATATTAGTTGGGAGTTCGTTGTGATTTGTGTGGGCTTTTTTTGGGTGAGTAAATACTGTTAGACTTTTACCTACGTGTTAGTTAATCGGTTAAGAAAATCTTTTCCTGCTTGTGCATTTATTTTTTAAGATTTTGCTTACATTCTAAACATTGTAAAAGAAATTATTATTTTAAAAGAGTAACCATAGAGTTTCTTGCCGGTTTTTCTCCATTGAAACGACCAACCCGAACCGTGCCAATTTTTTTTTTCTTCTCGACGTTTTATAAGTGCCCATTGAGGCCCATGTAAAATAAAATATTTTGATTTTGATTAAGATCGGTCAAGGGAAACATCATGAGGAAACCTGAATTTGCCAACTCAGAGGCCTGTGTGATTCCAAAAGGCAGCTCAAATTAACTCTGATATCAGAGGATGGTCAAATCCATGACAATACAATAGAACCTATTACTTCATCATCTGCCTAGCCTTTCCTCAACTATGTTAGGGTCAACTCTCAGTGAAATCATCTGTACAATATTTTACATGAAGCGAGTGCCCATCTGACCTATGAACCCAAATATACCTAGCTACGAATAGTTTAGCTGCCACGGTTTTTATTTTAAATATTGATTCATTTATTTCTAAATTGTCTTTTTGCTTTTGTAATTCTTACTGTGGACACTTTTAACTTGCTACATCGTTCTCACATAATGTATGTACCACCACAAAATGAATGATGTAACAAAGGACTTGTAATAATTTTTGGCAATCTAAAAAGAGTGTCCATGGAGTTTCTTGCCCGTTCTTCTCCATAGAGATCTACTTCTTGGAATGGGCATCTACGGTACTTTCACAGTTTTTATGTCTGTGACTGGGACTGTGGCACCATAACTTTGTAGTATTTAATTATATTTTTTATGTCTTTGACATTTCAAAAGTGCCCTTTTGGTCTATTTGAAATAAATGCTTTTGATTTGATTTGATTTACGTGCTTTCTGAGACACGGAAAACAAGTAAAGCCCACTAAAAGAACTCACCCACCAAATAATCTACCCAAAAAAATTAAAATAAATGATAACACATTATACTTTCACTGAAAGTCATTTGTTAACTTTGGACTGGGATAAAACTTTCCGAAAGGATTGATTCTTTGTTCGTTACGAACTGCTAACCTAAACGAATGAAAATCAATAATTGTGTTACAAGTGTTCATTGTCCCAAACATTTTGTTTCATTCCCTTCCTTGATCCACGAGCAGGAGCCGTCTGAATTCTACCATCATCCGGACGCCTCGTAAAACCCGAAAATACTCCAATAAAGTCTAGCTTTTACGATCAGCTAAACCCAAAACAAGAATACTACACATCCTCAACGTTCCCGGAATATCAAATACCAACGAATTAAGAAAAGCATTTGGCACATTACACTATGATTACAAATACGTAACCGTAGGATTTCTGGCGCCCTAAGAACTGAGGCATAGATTAAGATATAACAAGAGTGTAAAGAACCGACACTCGTTTTGAATACATGCCAAAGCTTGCATTGTCGTTCGATAAATGTATTCAACAATGAACAATCTCCAAACAGCATTTTGTGTCATTTTTTAACGGGAGACAGAAACAGAATGATGTTATACATTTCGCGCTATAATGTAGTGCAGTATAGGTATATTTGATGAAGTATATTTTATTTGATGCAATTGTGTCTAAATACCAGCAGGATTACCTCGTAAACACGTTCAATCATTAATAAATTCTATCTTTGGACCGCGATTTGTTCACAAAAAAAACTAGGTTAGACAGTAGGAATATTAAAAGTTAGAAGTCTTACAGCGACTTCAACCGATACCTTAAGTTACACCAACTTCGCTTCTATATGGTTTTCTTTAATCTATGCCAGAGGTCTGATATATGCCAGACGCTAGACCAATCAACTTTATCAAACAATTTCTTTGAAGTGGAGACTGCGTTTGTCGATAATTGCGAATGCGGTACACCTAACAACGTTCCTCGATCACCTCTACGCCTTTAGCAATAAGGTTAAAAATGCCGCTTGTACATGTTGGTACACATCTGGTGTGCGTTAGTTGACCTTTGGACCTAAGTCTTCGATAAATGCAAGATAAATGCTCTGAGGCCTGATTGTGTGTTCAACAGAAGTAGGTTATAGTGTTGTTTGTAACAGAAGCACTTGGGTTTGATTTGTGTAGTGATTAAATTTTGGTTTATTTTTATGGCAAAAAAGTCAAGCAATTTTTTTCGCTCTCACTCCTACAAAATTTAGCCACCACATTTTAGTAGATAACTTACTGTGACGTTTTCACTTTTAGACGACATTGTTGGTCATCTGTTGGCTAAATGCTGTAGGAGAGAATTTGATGATCTTAATCTCACCACTTTATGCAATTTTGTGTCTTAACTATCCCAGTTATTTTCGGTTAGTGTAAACTTTTTCATGTTTTTTAACCCTCTGAGTATTTTTTGTCGTTACCTACCAATAATCAGTTTTAATCTACAGTAAATATTATGGTGACGCTTAATACGTCGACATCCTCTTTTTTGACCTAGTAATATCATCAAATGAGTCCTCCCGCCCTAGGGACGAGCTTTACATTTCAGGGTCACAGTTACATCTTTAGATAGTCCTCCGAGCTAATAATTATGTACATTTTATATCCTCTCCGCACAGCGATTACAAAAGTTAAGTTTTTGACAAATTCGAGTCAATTTATTAAAGAGGACACAGTCACTCAAGAAAGTTCTGCAATAAAAACTTAACCTACACACATAAGCCATCAATGAACAATAACATCATAATGATAACATTACATAAAAGACACAGGAATAGAGGAAAAACACAAAGGAACCGGACCAAAGATTGAGTGAGTCGATTTGTGCAATAAATTGAGAAGAATATAAGCCGAGGAGGAAGAGAAACGAAATATAAATTATTCCTCAAGAAATATGTTCGGTATCAAATATATAACATATTCTATTAAGACTTAAGACTGTCACTTTTTATTGTGCCTCGGTAGATTTTACTTTTTTTTTTCCGTGGTAAAATCATCAAATGAGACCTCCCACCCCGGGCAGAGCGAGAGGTACTGTCAGACTTGTACTGACTAAAATCCACGGTGTTCTTCATTAGCCCTTTATGTTCCGGGGTCACGGTGAGGAAATAAATCCCCCGACCCCGGCAGGCTTTGGCCCTCTGTGAGGGGGCCCCGTCATTTGCTGACAGCTCTTTGAGGCGCGCGTGGAACACGACGCGCCATCGACCCGGGCATGGTCCACGGTCGGACAGCGAGTTGCCCTTTACTCGCTGTCCGCATGCCCGCGCCTACGGTGGCCGGAGATCGTCTCGATCTTGCGACGTCCGACGCCGTGGGCGTACACCACTGCGGTTGGGGCGGAGGGAGGACGCTGCCCTCTCTCTCTCGCGGCCCGCCATCTCCTTCGCGAGCATTACTGCCTCGCAGAAGGTGGCGACCGCTTCCCACTCCGTCTCGCCCCGCAGCATGGCCGATACCAATGCCGGGCGCGAGAGTTCTCCGCCTATCGCCGCTGTGAGGACACGTCGGTGCCCTGCCCAAGCTGGGCAGTCTTGCACCGTATGCTCTACTGTGTCCTCCGGGCGATCTTCGCAGTGGCAACACCCAGGCGTTTCCTCTTTTCGCATCAGACACAGGTACCTCCCGAAACTTCCGTGTCCGGTGAGGACCTGCGCCATGCGGTAGGTAAGGACGCCGTGACGTCTCTCCACCCACTCCTCAAAGAGGGGTCTTACCGCCGCTATTGCGGCGTGCCCGCGGTAGATTTTACTTGGCTATAATCTTAAGGTTAATCCTAATTCATCATCAGCCCGTTCCCACTGCTGGGACACAAGCCTCCTCTTTGTGAGAGGGACCATAATCCACCACGCGGGCCCAGTGCGGGTTGGTGAATGTCCTAATTATTGTTTAATAAGTGACAACTTTTGTTTGTAATCTTGTCCTTTATGCGTTCCTAAACTATTGAGCTGGTTGTGGTGAAACTTTAGTGGGTTTTTTATTGTAAGTCTAGAGAAGAAACTTCTTAGTTTCCAATAAAACTAAAGTATAAAAATTGATAATGTTTGTTTGTTAGTCACGTCTTCAAAAAATGGCTAAACAGATTTTTTATCAAAAGGACATCGGTTTTCATTCCTGTCGTATAATTTCCCCGAAAACTTCTAAACTCTTCGCAAGAAAAGCCGTAGACAAAAACATGCTTAAGTTTTAAATATATTTCGTGGGTACTGCTTTCTTTAACACGATGAAAGAAAAACACCGAGCGTTGAAGATTATGAAAATCTATTACGACCAATATGCAAAAACCGATTTTCCTATATTATATCACAACATCAGGCGTATGCAGACTCGGGTTTGGGTGAACCTAATCATATTTACTATTATATTATACTACTCGCCCCAGCTTCGCTCGGTTGAATACATTTGTTACAAAAAAAATTATAAAAGAAAAACCGCTCGATAAATTTTGTGCAAACTTCACATAAACCATCTTCTAAATAGTCCGAACAAATCCTAAACATTTGGTTTGGATAGGTGAGCATTTTTTACGTACATAAATGTATATACATAGATTAGATAATCAGTCAAGCATTTACAACCAGGACATGAACATGATTTTCTGTAATTATTTCGTGACTATTTCTCTCAAAACGGTGAAGAAAAACATTGAAGACAATGATTCTGCAACAATTCACCGACGACAGTTTCATCATTGGACGTTTCGCAGACAGGACGATTCACTTATGGCCTTTTCACCGATAGACTCTTTCATCTACGGACTTTTCGCCGACAGGACGATTCGTTTATATCCGTTTCATCATCTAACAGCTAACATCCTAAACTTCTGTTCTAGACATCTATTTTGGTTAATTTAGTTAGTTTCAAATCAGCTTAAAGTGTCTTCTTTTCTGTTTACTTATTTTCCCATATTGTCAATTTATTTTTACGTGTAAGTATTCTTGAAACAGGCGCTTCTTAACTCAAAAATCAACAGAAATAACATCTCACGAAACTTTCGATTAATGGAGTTCCAAAAAGGGCCAGTCATTAAACTCTATTCAAAGAGAAGTCAAAACAAAAGAAGTACTAGCAAGCCCTTTGTACCAAAAGCTTACTCCATCTTGTTGTGTAATAAATAAGTCTATACATCTGCAAATCATTCTGTAATAACAGTGTCCAGCAATAGAATGCCGGAGTTAGGAAGCAATTGGATGCTATAAGCGACGCGGGAGCGGAAACTCCCGCTAAGCGATTTTGAACACCTCAGTTTCATTCTGCCTGCGCATTCTCTTTGCGCCTACACCACCTTTAATCTTTAAACAATTAAAAATAATATGATCTTTTCAAGAATTCTGTGAATAAAAAATGAAGTCAATCTAAACGTGATACGTCCATCTGTAATGTTGTTATGAAGAGAAAATATTTGGTTTCAATATGTTTCATCATCAACAACAGCCGTAAGACGACCACTTCTGGGCATTGTTTGTTTGCGATAGATAAACTCAAAAATAACTTGACTGATTTTTGAAATTCGTTTACCTATAGAAAACTACCAAATACATGAGCCACTTTTTTTTCAACTGCTACACGTGCCGGCTGCCCGCT
Organism: Agrotis ipsilon; assembly: GCA_028554685.1. Classification (NCBI taxonomy): domain Eukaryota; kingdom Metazoa; phylum Arthropoda; class Insecta; order Lepidoptera; family Noctuidae; genus Agrotis; species Agrotis ipsilon. The sequence goes on along the minus strand of CM052961.1, from coordinate 2,076,250 downwards.
AGTGTTTGTATAAACTAAACAGACGTGACGCGGCTCTCAGACTTCCAACTTACAAGAAAATAATATGGGATCTTCATACATTATTTACATAGTAAAATATTTGCACTGAGTAAATACCCAATTCAGCTTTGGTATAACAGTAAATGAAAATGAAGGTTTAATTAAAATAATTTCAATTTCATAGAGTAGTGCTTAGAGTTGTACTATATTTTGCTCCGGGGTTGCATGCTAGGCTAAGTGGCATTAATAAAGCGGGGAAAATTTAATGTAATTTAATTAAGGAGCTCTAGGCATTAAGCAGGTGTTGCTTTTGTGTTCATTTGCGAGGCAATTTCAATTATGTACGAATTAACTGGTTATAATCAGATTTATTTTAACGTACGCATTCGAGTTAGTATTTTATATTTATCATTAAATGAAATTATATCTTAATATTATAGATTTTGGACGAGCACCTACGGTACTTTCACAGTTTTTATGTCTGTGTCTGGGACTGTAGCACCATAACTATTTTTAGAACTAGTTTTATTTTTTGTCTTGACATTTCAAAAGTGCCTATATTTGGCTTAGTTGAAATAAACGATTTGATTTGATTTGAGTAAGCTATAATGATCATGTGACAAAATAATGGTCATGTTTCAAACAATGTGTCCGAAAACATTGTTATAAAAAAAAAAGAAATGAAAAAATAAAGCTTGACTTAAAAGAACAGCAAACGCTTAAAGTTAGGATTTGTGTTTGTTTGATGTTAATTATGCTCGCCTTTTATTTATTGGATTTAAACATGTCTTGCAGAGAGTAGGTGATTTTCTCTACGAGTATCTGACCCACGAGAGAAACAAGCATGATGTAATAATTATCATAATATTTTTGTAGTGCCGCCCGCACTGTAATAACTTGAAAATGCTGGTTCCTATATCAAAATTACAACCGCTTTACTCGTCACTGTATCTATATCCTTATACCATGGGCCAGATGCCTCGCAACTCACAATACCGGTACGGTACGTGATATGATCTCACCCACTATCATTTTACTACAGGCATGTTAGTAAACAATTCCTTCTGTAGCGTACCTTTGTTCCCTTAGCTTACGTCGTAAAGTGACCCTTAATGTCATCATAATATATGGATCGCTAGGAAAAATCCTCTGATGATGCTTTATTGCGGCACTTTCAAGGGGCAAAGAGTCAGACTTATTTGAATGCTTATCTTACACAAATTTTAGCTCAGGAACTACGAAGTAGCTAATCTTTTTCGGTAAACATTAGCTGTTCAAAATCAATTAAAATCAAAATTATTATTTATATACAAAAGTAACAACAATCGCTTGCCAATTTGTAAAATAGTTATTAATCAACATCTACATTTAATTTCAATCAAGGAGCTTATCTCTTTGCCAAATATCTCGAAGGATCAATATCAACCTAGCTTTAAGCCCTAAGTTCAAGATTCAAGGGCTTAAGCATCGTTAGAGATAGATCATAAATTAATAGTCCAATCTAAATTCTAGGATCTTCATCAGATCTTTGAACTTTTTGTTCAAACAATTCATCAGAAATATTTCGTATTTTATGTGTTACACAAAATAACTATGCAAAACGCTAGCTTTGACTTTTTTTAGTTATTTCAGACGCCAATTCTTTAGAGTATCGACGTCGTTTATTTCACGAAGTGAGAACTACACTGTATTTTATTATATTCTGAAATGGGTAGCACTAAAAAATATTTTATGGCCCTGTGTTTCAGTTTTTGGCATTAATAAAAAAAGAAACGCAACATCAACAAGCTTGACATAAAAAGAACGGCCAGATAGTTAAAAAAGAAAAACAAGAAAAAAAAAACATCGAAAAAAGCAAAAATAAATCCGTAGCAAGTCATGTTTATTTCACTTCGAAGCCAAATCCCATACCTACATTTTTTTTCTGCTCATAGAATTGGCCATTTGCTAGACAGTGATATATTGACCCACTAATACATCCAGTTAAGTCCCTCACGCCCAAACATTACTACCCCGAAACTTTTATTTGCATTGACTTGTATTTGAATTATTTCCCATTCACGAAGGTGTTCCTAAGTCAACAGAGTTTCTTTACTATGTTTTTGAACTACGCTTCACCTATTCCATTCTATTTCAAACAAGAAAGAACTCTATTTTGCGAACAATAGAAGCTGGTTTGGATTGTTTGTAAATGTCCCATTAGGGTTTATTCGATGGGAGCTTTTGAAGTGAGCAAATAGACATTTTGTCAAAGATTTTAAGCTAGTTTCCTATTGTTCCTGAAAACCCAGATTTTCCCAGAAACTTTTAAGGTTTATTAGTCCGTGGCTATAATTTTCTGGCTTATTCCTAGATTAGTTTTAGTCTTCATAGTGGACAAGTAGCAAAAGGATTCCGTTAACTTCTATTATATTTGCCAGTTTTTGTAGATATATTTGTGTAATTTAGTTTAGTAATTTTGACTTTCACATAATAAATTGTCCATTTTATTAAGATAAAAGCAAAAAGCGTGAAAAGATTTTCATGCATCAGCAGCTGCACAGATTTCTATAAAATTTGACTATTATAAAGTTGGATTATGATGAAATCAGTCTTCCATTACTTGTTAGAGTCGAAGAATCTTTCAGTTGTCCTTTGCATAGCAGAGCCGCGGTAACTCACGAACTCCACTGGACCGGGTTCCATCAGTTAGATAAAATCTCCCACTCAGGTTAGAACACGACGCGCTGTCGACTTTTGCTGTCGTCAGTACATATACCTTTTTATCCAAATAGTGTAGGGGCAAAGTGGAAAGTTCCTTCCGACCAGACGGTCGTTGTGTCTGATGATATATATTGTCTGAATCTTCTATGTCTTCTAAAATCGGAGATAGCACCGATTGCGCGGTATAGAACACTAAGTTCTTCCGTTGCTGCATTACGCTAATGTACTTTTTGCTGAAGATTATGTCCAATAGTATTTCCCTTTGGGACAATTCTAATCCCAGTGTAGGCGAAACCGCAGGTAAAAGCTCTTATTATATCAGATTTCCATTTTTACAATATGAATGAAACATCACCCACTAAACACCTACCTACCCTTTACCACGCACTTAATAAAGCAGTTTCAAGAACTTACTTCTACACAAATTATATAGCCCACGTATGATACCCACGCCTACAATTATCAAGGCTTAGGTTCTAATATTTCATAGTCTCACGTAGAGTCTTTTCGGTATTTTTATAGATACGTTTTCATAAAAACACTATAGCTTAGATATGTATCTATTATACTATAAGGTGCAAAAATGAACCAAATAAGAGCGGCGGAAGTTCATTCGGTAGAGTGAAAGATACTGTCAGACTCTGTCTACAAACCAAAATATTCCCTTTAAGTTTCAGGACCGCGATACCCTTTTAAGGCAGTTACGATCTCTGCGTGACAACTGTATCGATACTCATGATTCTTTTCGTTGAGTTTCATGCATTTTGTTCTCTTTATTATCTTTTTGACTATATTGATGATGTGATGATCTCGTAAAATGTTTTTACATCTTGTTATGCGTTTCAAAAATACTTTAGTAGAGGTAAAATATCTTGGTTGGCTCTGACACGCTCCCATGTGTCTAGATCAGGTATGTTTTTGTGTTATTATCACTAATAAGTCTATTAAAACTATACTGATCTTTACTATTTTTAAAACAAGGACGCTGTTCGATTGCTCCTGCAGTTGAGAACTAAACGTAATAATGGTCCTTTGCACCGTTCTATAAAATGCGGGAATAGTCCACTAGAATAGAAGCGGTTTTAACGCGCTTGGAAAGGTCAAATAATTGTTGCTGTAATTTAAAAAAGCTGATTTACTGAGGCTGAATTGTACAACCATTTGTTGGAAGCAGATTTAAGTTAGCTTTTTAGCTTAGTTCTGTTTTATAACTTTGAGAGAGGGAAAATTATTTAGTAAACTAACAGCTCCCAGTGGTTGCAACCTCACTGCTAGGTTCCTGTTAGTCATAGCGAAGTAGCCTTTTTTTTACGTGGTTAAATCATCAAATGAGTTCACGAACTCAGGGCAGGCCGGGAGCGACTGTCAGACTTATTCTGACTAGAATTCACGGTGTCCTTCAATAGCCCTTTACGTCACAGGGTCACGGTAATTTGGTAAGTCCCGCGCTGACACTCTTTAAGGCGCCCGTGGAACGCGTCGACTCGATCATGGTCCGTGGTCGGACAGTGAGTCACCCATCACTCGCCGCTCGCATGCTGGCCGGAGATCGTCTGCCGACAGGGGCGTCTACCATTGCGGAGCGTAGTAGCCTTGGCATAGTCTGATCTTTCTTGATAAGTGGACTTTCCATCGCAATTTTTTTTCAATTCGAACCAGGACTTTTTATAACAGAAGTTCATGAAATTAACGCGTTCAACCTAACAAACAAACTCTTCAGCTTTATAATATTAAAGTTTAGATATCACGAGTAAACGCCTACGGCTTGCCAAGAACCTTCGTTAAGACTCCTAGAAAACTGCCTACAGCAAACCATCAAAGAGAGAAATAAGTATCTGACTGTTGACTTTGATTCCCAAACATTCGCGAATAAGCCTAATTTATCCGACCACAAAGACCAAGCTCATTCAATATTTATATTAAAACCTTCCCTATACTTTGTAGCCGAATGAAGGAAAACATTACAGACTTATTTATCTCTAACTACTAGCATTTGCCAGCGGTTTCGCTCCTGCAGTAATCGAATATTATTTCATAGGATTAAAGACGTTATCTTCGTATAAATTCTTCGCTATAATGTAAATATTAGGATACATTTCATTCCAGACTATAGCAAATCTTTATGTCAAAATTCATCCGGATCTGTTCAGCTGTTCTGGCGTAATCAAGCCACGGTACCTTTATGCTGAGAGGAAGCCTTTATCTCTGAGGTAAAACTGCCGACTATTTCTATTATTTAATCGTGATTGCTCTAAATTTGTTCTATGCACGTTTTACCAATCCATCCTCACAGTCTTTCTCAATTGTAATACTCGAAGAATAGTCAGATGTTTTCATGTAGCCCTGGTACTTGCGAATCCTAAAAGGCATATAGATAAATCAAAGCTCGTCGTTCCTCCTCATCAATTTGATTCTTCCTCCGGTCGAATACTAGCCCAATAAACTGGCATTGTTTACTGTACCTATAAAGTGTTTTATAGCCACTATTTATTTGGACGGTACAAATTTATTGTCTGTAATATCATGCCCACTTATCAAAGGAGAGTAATCGTTGAGTGTCGTCATCTGACACATTATTAGAAAATACCGAGTTTGTAAACCGATATTTTAATGACGAACTTGATAGCGATGGTGAGAAGAAATTGCTTTGTATACGAATTGCAGATTGAGATTGACATATTACTTGATATTTCAGTAAAGTGGATATCTTATTTGTAGTTCTAAGAATTCACGGTACATAGGTGCTTCAACTCACAAAATATACTTGTATTCTGCATTAAGGTACAAAAAATCCAACATTATTATTCTCGTAGTTTACAATGCGTAGAATCCCGACCTTTTTCGGAGATGTGGGCGTAATAATCATATATCAAGAGCTCTTTGAAAACGGCAGGTGTTTCAATTTTTGGCTTAACAAAAGGAGTCAAATCTATTGACTTCTGTAGGACACACTTCAATTACATTTATTCAAATTGAAATAAGTAAGTATCTACCTTTTATTTACAAATCTCTTTTGTTACAATTTAGGGATTGTCTATCCAATAATTGATTACCGATAAAGGTCAATGCACGTCAATATTACTTGTAGTTAATGTAATGGGTAGATAAACGGTATAAACCTCCTTTGTTAATTTCCAATGTAATGAAAATTTTTGTTAATTAAATCCATAGATATTTCCATTTTTTCTTTGCTATACCTAGTTAGGTAAAAATACTGAAAATCAACTGGGTTATGGTAGACGGCAGATAGGCAGTGGCTCTATGTAAAATAATTGTATTCAGCTGCATCTGTTAAACTGGAAGCATACCCCAATAATAGTTGGGAGAAGGTTCACTAAGATTATGATGATAAAAAAAACAACTTTTATCACTACATATAGTATAAAACAAAGTCGCTTCCCGCTTCCTATCCCTATGTATGCTTATACCTTTAAAACTACGCAACGGATTTTGATATGGTTTTTTTTAATAGATACAGTAATTCAAGAGGAAGGTTCTTATGTATATAACATGCATAACATAGTGGACATTGCACCCGTGCAAAACCGGGGCGGGTCGCTAGTCAATGATAAGAAGAAACATTTATTTTTAAATGAATTTATAAAACGCCAGGAGATTCTCCGCATACTTCAGTCGCGTTGAGTTGATTAACCGATATAATCGAGTTCACGATTCTATTACTCGGTATCGAAATTGCCGCCGGCAGAGGTCAGACAACCTACCGAAATCCGATAGGATCTAAATTCATACCACTTATCGAGAATTTCTAAAAGCGTCTTTTTTATCCTGTACATTGAATATAATCTGGGTACTGTAGTAGGCAATTTATTTTTTCCATTGTGTACGAGACAAGACTAGATTTTTTCCATTGCTAGATTTAAATTAAGGCGTTGAACTTGACGAGCTGTAATTGGAAATTGTAACTGGCTGGAAAAAAAAGATCGGGGTTACAAACCTGCGTTAAAAGAACGTTGATAAAAAACTGGTTTGATTTTTCATCGAAGTGTCTCTTTTCACTTCTTTCGATGCTGTGTTTCTATTTGCCAATTAAGGAGGAAGCCTTCTAATTGGCCTTTTATTTACTACTAATTAATTAGTCTCTTACCTTAAAATGGCGAACAAAGTTTTGATTACCATACGGACCAAAGAAAAAATACTTTGGACCGTACAGTAAACTTTGTGTTTTAAAATGATCAAATAAGTCCTTTCAACCTGGGTAGAGCAAAAGGGACTGATGTTAGACTCTAAATGACTGAAAATCCACCATGTTCCTTCGGTTTTCTTGTGCGTTATGGCCACGTTAACTGCTTAGACAGTCCTTCGATCCAAAAAAATACCTATAGAACAATGATCAAAGACATACAGTGCAAATTCTTCTAGTACAAAGTTTCAATAACTTTTTTTTTTATAGGCTGAGCTGCAAAACAAAACAAAAGACGCTCATACTTCGACACAAGCTTAAAGTCATATCCCCTTAACATCTAAACTTCAATGCTATTTCCTTAGCAGAGAGAAGTCTAAAGATTGTTCTCGCATACACGTTGGCATGTCTCCACAATCCATAAAGTGAGTGTTGTAAGTTACTGTTACTCTTTGTCTGATTCAACTATCTTTGAGAGAACGTAGGGGCGTGTAGAAAAGAACTTTATATTCGGAGGGTTCTGCATTATTTTTTAGTGGATTTACACCAATTTTTTCACTGAAGAGAGACACAAATGAGATACGACTTGCTTACTTTAGCTGCTAGCATTTAATGAAATTTCAACATAATTTTCTCAGTCATAAGCTCGCATTTGACCAGTCGACTGATGGTAAACGATGACGTAGTTAGTGGTAAGGCACGCTAGCCTAGAAGTAACCTATTCACTCTTGACTTAAACGAGGATGCACTCGTAGCTATCAGGAAACAAATATTCTGGCAGAGAATTTTAGTCCTTAGATACACGCAATACGTTAAGTGTTCGCGAAACGCTCAATGAGTTCCTGAAGATGGACGTTGCAGTCGAAGCCATTACAGAAAGGGGTGACGATATAACCTGGATATACGCAGTGCAATGCCCAGCAGTGCAAAGTCGTACGAAAGTACAAAATAGCTATCTCGCCATCCGTAGAGTCGCGAGCTACGGTTTAATGAACTATCAGTGTGGTGGTCTGCCAAGATTTTCATTTTTAAATGACTGGCCTGTTGGTCTAGTGGTTAGTGACCCTGACTGCTGGGCCGGGGGTTGTGGGTTCGATTCCCACACAGGACAAAATGTTAGTGTGATGAACATGATCATTTGTTTTGTGTCTGGGTGTAATTTATCTATAATATGTACCTATGTATTTATAAATATATAAGTACGTTTATCAGTTGTCTAGTACCCATAACACAAGCTCTGCTTAGCTTGGGACTAGATGGCGTTGTGTGATAGTTGTGGAATATTATTATTATTAAATAATAATGAGATTTGCTTTTCTATAATGAGACGCAGAAGTCAATACTTCCAGAAATAAATGATTATTGGGAAATGCCAATGTTATTATCAATAACCTACTTACCTATTGGCGATCTCCTAAATTCCAATATCGTTTCGAGGGCATTCGTAAAATAACTGATGAGATCTACACAGGATCTCGATTTCTATTTACTCAATAATATTGGTTTCTTGCGGCTTCACTGGTAAACGAAATTTTCTTAAGAATAGTTGGGGGTTATTAAACGAGACTAATGTTTTATTATATCTTGTTTTTTCTCGTGTTTCGGTAAAGCATTTGTACATTATAGAGCAGTGTTGTTATAGTTCTAACGACCGACTTACGAGTTGTAGGCCGTGGGTAAGAACAAACACAGGCTCATTGAAAACGATAAAGGAAAACATATACAAAGCATATATCCTAGAACAGAAAATTCGAGGAAGCGCGCGTTGTGGATACATCCCACTCCTTCTTACAGAAAAAAAGAGTCCAAGCAATAGGAACATTATCGACCGATCATTAGGATATATTTGACAACCGTTACGGAAAATCAGTTACCTAAAAATCTCACAATTTGTCCTACAACAGGGTAACGTATTACCCAGTACCTGGTTTGTGCGAATCTGAGCCTCTACCATGAGTTGTCATTACGATACTCGATCATACGCATCGACCGCGTTTGGCGCTCTCATTGGTTGAGAGTTCATACAACCCTCGAGCATAGCGGGTCAATGAGAGCGCTAAACGCGGTCGATACCGATGATCGAGTATCGTAATAACAACTCATGGTATGGGTACTGATTAGCAGTTACTCCACGTAATACAATGCTATTCAGCTGCATTTGGTTAGACTTAAACCTGATCCTAATACACTTGGGTAAAAAATGCGGTAGATGATGATTACTTGAAGAGGCAAGAATACGAAATTCCTAAAATCTTTCTTGTTTTGTAGGATTATATTCAAACTTAATCTATCTAGAAGGAATTCTCATTATAACGTCAAAGTCAAACCTGCCGGTGGAAAGGACAGAACCTTTTCCAAATGCCAAAGGTTTAAATACAAGTGCACGGAACCTTGAAATATCCGGATCATTAAAATAGGATAAGGATGTCGACACGCGATGTTTCCGTACAAATGGTAGGTCAGCGATTCTGAAAATGTAGGAAATAAAATTCTGTAGAGCAGTCAACTGGGATCTTAGCACGATTTATTTGTTGATTCAGCGTTACAAATCTTTTTGAACGATTCGATTGAAATGCTCGTTTTTATTCTTATAATCGTTTCATTGAAACAATTGAATTTGGATTTTATAATGATGATACGGATTTATGAAATTGTGAAGTCTTTTCATGAAGATTTTTTTTTTGGACAAACTGATAGAAAGATCGAAAATTCTTAGCGATGTTGGGCTCTATGGTAATCGTTGTTTAGTTCGACAAAATTAAAAACGACGAATGCTCAATGTTCTATTACAGGTGAATGCTCAAGTCTATTAGCACCTTAAATAGCACATTTTAATTTAAAATAATGTGGCTTGCTGTTAGTAAAAGAATTTTTGAAATCAGATGGTGAAATTCAAAGATTATCATCAGTGTTTTTAGTAATAATATGCAGTTAATTTTATATAAGAACAAAATAACAAAAACTAGGATCCCTCTAACTAGTACTTGTTTCTAGAATATCTAGTTTTAGTATATAGCCGAATGTTTACAGCAATACTTAGAGGACCAGTGTATTTTAATTAAATTTTGTAATAAACATGAATATTCAGACAACGTAAGCACACGGATACTAAGCAGAGTTCTTGCACACAAGTTCCTCCACCGTTGGGACACATTACTTTTTACTGCGAACATTTAGAATTTTAGAGGTCTTTTGAGGGTAATCATTAATTTTAGAAGCCACGTAAGACCAGAGAGCAGTATTTTTATGAATAAGTTAAACCTCAATATTGGTAAGATCGAAAGTCACTCAGTATATCTGTTCGTATATTCCCTTTTAGAACCGTAACGACTGAACTTGATCCGGATACAATTTGCATTCATTTCATCATCATCTGCCTAGCCTTTTCCCAACTATATTGGGGTCGGCTTCCAGTCAAACCAGATTCAGCTGGATATCAGTATTTTTACATGGAGCGATTGCCTGTCGGACCTCCACAACCCAGTAACTGGGCAATACCATACCCCATGGTAAGACTGGTTGCAATTACAATTTGCATTCACTTGGACTATAAAAATATTTAACATTAATACGTAGGCTAAACGTTAGATATTCCTGGAGCAGGATAATTTCGCCTTCGAACCATCAAGGTAAAGCAACGGGTAAAAGAATATAATTTATATTTTAGATGATTTTTAATATTTTGCGGTATACGCTTCCTGTAAATATATACGATTATTCCGGTGAAGCTCGTATAAAGCGGATTATTTTCAGCGATTTACATAATTGTGTCAATTAATTATTTCAAACGGTACCTACCTATAGCAGAATGGCCGTATAATGTGTGAGGACGGGAAACATTTCAAAGGTCATAATTTTATTGCGACCCATTTCAAATGTAGGATCGTAATAATATCGTTGAAAGAAAAACCAGTCAAAATGAAATATCATTAGGTATATTGTATTTGGTTTCTTTTTTTCCTGTTTTTGCTCGATCCCACTCTAACACGTGTAGCTTATGGCGGATTCTATCTCTATTCTTATTTACTATCCAAGTATATAGAACTTTATTTTTCTAGAATTCGAAATGAGTATCAAATAGTTTTTCACACATAACAAACATCGTCCCACCTACTTAAGACGATAAAATCTTTCTACATTTTGTCAATTATTCCATCGACAAAACGCATTTTTACAGTATCATGCTACGCGAGCAAGTTGAAGGCAAAATATCACAAAACGGATGCCCTAAAATAGTGAGATACAGTAGGTTGACCACAAAAGAGATGGCGAGGCGAACTGGATCGATTCCGTGGGAACTTGAAGGAGGACGCTTCGGTCGTCAAGAAAAGGAGAAAGGCATTATGTTTCTTACTTGTAAACTTAACTTTATGTCATCTATGGAACAAAGGTCATAGTTTTGAAAACGGTATAGTACTAATATAATTAAACTAAATACTAAAACTACTACTATAAACTACTAAAATAATAAAAAAGCATTGAGCAAACATAAAATGCATAATTAAAACAGGTACACCTACAGCTAAATTAAAGCACGTATGTACGTTCAAATTCATACAAGCAACAGGACTTAACACCTTGCAGTACAAAATCTAAGCAAGCATCCACATCTCACAACACAACCTGTACGAACATTTTATCAGTGAACGCAACAGTTTGCAAGTTCCAAGTAATCTTGAGTAAAGTTTCAAACAAGAATAGCTGATGAAGGTACAATCCAAAACAAACAACTTGTAAGGAAAATAGGATAGATAGCATGTACTGTAGGGTATACCCTAACACTTGTGCCGTATATAAATTACGGTCAGTAAACATGAAACTACGTACAACGTAAGCTTTTGAATAATTTTCCTGGCAAGGACCAAGTGAAGTTTGGTCTGCGCCTTTTTGGTCAAAGGACCCGGACCGCAAACGTTATAACTAACGTGACCATTCTTATTTGTGTCAAAGTGGGACGCTTACGGAATTTTGTTTTTCGGTTTTATTTTTGGGACAAATGTAGTCTTTTTAAGGAAAATAAGATTCAACAGCTTAGGTGTGTATACGTAACTGAGAGTTTCAATTGTTTTCGTATTCTCAAATCTACGAGTTATTTGGGATAAGGAGTAGGTTATTTAAGTTAAGCTCCTTAGGATTACTAGGGTAGGTATAATTATATTTGTAAATAAGCACACAATTTAATATATACTATTAACTATGATATGAGATTAGATATGAGAGCAGTGGTGGCCCAGTGGTATCTATCCCGACTTACGAGTTCTATGTCCTGGGTTCAAATTCGAACCACGCCATGCGCATTACTTTGTGTAATTTACTTCATTACCACTGCTCTCAAAACAGTGAAGGAAACCATCAGGAAACCGGCATGTCCTAGAACCAAAAATTCGAAGGTATGTGACATCTACCAATCCGCACTGGGCTCGCGTGGTGGTTTATGGCCCACTTCTTCTCTCAGAGAGGAGGCTTGTGTCCCAGCAGTGGGAACATTATAGGCTGATGATGATGATGATTAACTATGATCAATCATTAAAATTATATTTTGGATTGTTTGCAAAATCGAGACATTTTTGCTGCCATTCACTACAAAGAGGAAGACAATCCGGAAGCGGGACTGTCCCGCTCAAAGCAGGACGTATGGTCGCATCAGTTTTAACCCTTCCTTGATAATTTTAAAAGACAACATTGTTACGCCCTTCAACTTTAGTTGGGTATTTTAGGTGTCGACATAAAGTGAGGAGGATTTATCATACGCTGTGTGTGAATGATGTAGGTATGGTTGTATTTTATTACTTAACTAGGGACAGTTTGTGACTGAATATATATATAATATAGTGAACGTATTCTTTGACGCCCTTTGAATGTTTTTATTTTTTATTTTTGTATATAAGATTACTACTAATTTTCTATTTATAGTTTGTATTTAATTTTAGTATAGTAACACGGGACTTAATTTCAATTTAAAGTTTCTAAACTACGTAGTGCTTTTCGTCTACTTCTGTCATATTTGTTTTAACATAGTTTTAATTGCAGTATTGCTTTAACAAACTTATGCGAATAATGATAAATAATGCAGATGAAGTTGCTACTGGAAAACATCTTTGCATTTTTCTAAATAGACAGCTGACTTCTGTGAATCGTTTCCAAAAATCCATAGAAAAATCTCAATAATACCATTATTTTTAAATTTTTCAACTGCACAAGGTAAAAATTTAGTTAGAACTCTCCTGTCACAGTTGGATAAAAATAATTGTTTAATTATAGACTAAAATGATAATAGGATGTACATATGGCTACACATCAAACTATACGAAACCAGTTTGTCTTGGTCTCGCTTTGTACGATTTTTACACACAATGAACGGTCAGCTAAAACTAGTTTTGTATAACTTGATGGGTAGCTGTGAGTACTACAAGTAAAGATACATAATTCAATTAAAATTTGTTGCTAACACAACACAATATTTCTTAATCCAACCTAGTTTACTTTCAATTGCATTATAGACGTTGCAACACAAATAATAACAACTGCAATAAACCCATCATCAACCAATTAATATTCTAACCAATAGAACGCAATAAAATTTTAAAAACGGAACTGGATAATAACTTCATACGTGATAATTTCCATTCGTTCTCGTTCAATTATAATAAATCATTCAACTCAACAGCACTGGTTATGTTATGTTTAACTTGCACCCACTCGCGAGAGTGAATCATTCATTCATTTGAGTAAATATAGGATTTGTTAATTGCTTGGTTTTAATTGGCTTGGATTAGATGTTTGTTTTTGTCTTATGTCATATTTTATCTCTTTATTTCGGAAAATCTTGCTTCATCATCTGCATAGTCAAATTAGCTATTATTATTATTTAGCCATGAATCTTGGAGGACGGGCCCTTTAGTCCAGCCAGTATTATTTGTTGTTAATTTATAGTCGATTATTTTAAGGCACATATTGATCTATCAGTATTACGAAAACAAACAATAAAGGCATCATCAGAATTCCAATTAATTTGGGGTCACAGCATTTGTTTTTCTGCCTACACACTGGCTCTTATATTACTCTTCAAATAATTCACCAAGCACGCACGCAAAAAAGATAGAATATACCTACAGAACTGGTTTATAGTTTTAGTTTTATTTTAGTACCTACATACCTTTACTCTTTTTTGTAAATATTTAGTTTGCATTTGCATATGCAGTTTGCGGTCTTATCGCTAAAAGCGATACCTTCCATACAAGTACACCTTACCCATATAATCCTTCACAGTCGCAGTCCATCCATCGTTTCTTTGACAAAATCACATTGAATTACACTATCTATAAAATAAACATTTCATTCCCAACATACAATCATTTACAACTCAGTTCATTCATCTCTATCACATAAATAGAAGCGATAGTGACCGGCACGAGTACGTGCGTGGGTTTCATTCAAGAAAATTAATTATAGTACAGCACTGCTAGATGTAAGGCAGGGCACAGACTGAGCCAAGATCGAGTTGAAATAGACGGTCTTGGGAAACGATGATTATTGAGGTATTGGCTAATGTGCAGTTGGTAAATCTTTGACAGTCGTTACTATTAGTCAGAAGCTCTTAAGTCTGGCAACCAGTCTTACCATGGGGTATGGTATTACCCAGTTACTGGGTTGTGGAGGTCCGACAGGCAGTTGCTCCTGTAATGTAAAATACTAATATCCAGCTGAATCTGGTTTGACTGGAAGCCGACCCCAATATAGTTGGGAAAAGGCTAGGCAGATGATGGGCTGTTGTACTGTCGGTAGCGATATAAGTCGCTTTTACTATTAAATGTGTTTAATTCTCAACTTTATTAAGTGACTTCAAGGTCGGAAATTATGGCTTTGTTTTTTTTTTAATTTAATTCTGCCATAGATTTCCGATAGATTAGTTTATTTTACACTGTTTGTAGTGGTTATTGAAGGTGGTTAGTTTTTTTTTGTCATTTTAAGGTATTTTTTTCAGATAGTACACATATGCGAAAGATTTATTTTTGAGATACAAAAATAATAATATGCTCTACTACCCGTGGGAAAGCAGCGTGGGTTTGCTGGTTTCATTCAATTAGTAAAAGCGAAACCGAGCATTCAAATAAACAGCACTCAAAGTACCGAGTTCAAATCTAAATGAACGCTCATTACAAGAGCGCTTTAGCAGTTTCAGGAAAATTGTTTAATATTTCACAACAGAAGTAACGTTTAAACTGTAATCATTTCATTCTCTCAAAAAATAATTAAAACTCGTTTCTGCCTCTTGGGTTTTTTATTGTTCGGAGACCTTTTTTTAGCGTGGTAATATCATCAAAATATGAGTCCTGCAACCCAGGGCAGAGCGGGAGGGACTGCCAGACTCGTACTGACTAAAATCCACGGTGTCCTCCAGTATTTTTCCCCTTTTATGTAAGTACCGGAGTCGCGGTATACGACTGTCCCGCGACCCCGGCAGACTTTGGCCCTCTGTAGAGAGGCCCCGTCATTATGCTGACACTCTTTGAGGCGCGCGTGGGACACAACGCACCGTCGACCCGGGCATGGTCTACAGTCGGACAGCGAGTCGCCCATTACTCGCCGCCCGCATGCCCATTGTTCGGAGACCTAGCAATCTTTTATTGTGAGACTTCCTATTAAGAACAAAATAATAGATAGTCTCCACAAAAACTCGTGGTTGAAAAGATGTAAGATCAACAAAATAAATTGCTACGTATCCGAGTTGTAGTAATTTATTTTTTATGTCTTAGCTCATTATCTTGATACCAGTCTAGATAAAGTAGACGTTGAAGAAACGAATGTTCTATTGTGGCTCGTTACAATAAACCAATTTGTTTCACTTAAATATTGGGGTTTGATCTAACAGATGTGGAGCTTGTGCGGTATGGCAGCAGTTAGTCGAGCCGTTTATGTCAATTAGGTAGCTGGTTAGATTTGAACTGGTGCTAATTGCAATCCGATTATTAAAATAATCGAAGCTCGCTATCTCGTATCTGCGTCCGCCGTAGTGTGGCCATAGCTTAATAAAAACTGAGATATCTAATGTTTTAGGACAATATATTGATACCAGCGGCCCGCCCCGTGCTTCGCTACGTGTTACAAAAAATGTGATAAATGAAGATCTGCTCGACCGATTTTGTGCAAATTCACATAAATAATCTACTAATAAATAGTCGGAACGAAGCCTTTAACATTTGGTTTAGAGTGAGCCCGATTGAGTTATAAAGTTACAACAAAAAGGGACATTGATTTTTATTTATAATATTTACTTGAAATAGAATTCCAAGTTAAAAAAAAACCTTTTCAATACATTTTAAATATAGAGTATACCACACGTCACTAGTAGGTACACTTAAAACATTTTAAAACTAAGTGCAACAACTTTTGGCCACTCGATCAGTCAAAGTCTTGGGAAGAAGTAGTGCCGACCTATTTACCGACTTAGAAAAATACGTGATATTCAGACTTATACCGGAATTGGTATGGACATTTTGACGGATAACTTGTACGTGGAAATTTTACGACGAATTGAAGTAGGATATTAATTATTTTCACGATTCCTTAGCTTTGCTTTAACTGTTTTAGTTTTTCAAATCAAATCAAATCATTTTATTTGTGTAACATAGGTGGTAAATACAGTTCTTAAGGTTCATAGGACTCTATGTTATGCCAAGAGGCGTACAAATATTTTCTGCATGCAAATTGTGACAAGAGAACAAAAAGGATATAATATATTTATCATTCAAAAACTAAATTGGAATGTCAAAAATTAAAATGTCACTAAATGTTTATTGTACATTAACATTGATTGTTATTACTAATTATGACTACTAATTATAGATATTATTACTACTAATTATATTATTACTATTAATTACTATAAAATGTACTACTACACTAGGAATCTCTCCTGTATCGTGGGCGCGTTTACAAACATCATACAACTACTTGGAGGTCATACAAACATGTTTTCCATGCCGGAGTCAAACCAGGGACACGCTGCGTAGCCGTTGATCTTTAGCCACTACACCAAAATTGCTTTTTTTACGTGGTAAAATCATCAAATGAGTCCTCCCACCCCGGGCAGGGCGGGAGGGACTGTCAGACTTGTACTGACTAAAATCCACGGTGTCCTTCAATAGCCCTTTATGTTCCAGGGTCACGGTGATGGAATAAGTCCCGCGACCGCACCAAAATTGCTGTAAATTTTCATAAAGGTGAAGTTTGTTTAAAACGAGATAGGGTGAGTGAAACAGCAGAGCACAGCTAGTATAATGTAAAGCCGGTATGATAGACGATTAATGTAATAACTTTTTTAATAACGTCCACGTTTCTATAATATTCTGGAATCTTTCCATAATAAGAACGTGTCTCGTTGATATTAATTATTATTACAAAGACACATTTATTTCATTTGTTAATAAGAGTGACTTCAGTGTGGTAGCTTAGAAAGGGATGGGATCAAATCTATTCTTAGATTAAAGTCCTTATTAGTCTGTGGCTCTATTAATACGGATCAGGCACATATAATAACATAGTATAATCTTGTCTCCTACATATTTATCACGACTTAGAACAAACGGTAAACCTGTTGATGATGTTATTCTGAAAGGTAAAATGCGTACTTTCTATAATAACAATCGACACACGTGTATGACCAAGACATAATGAAGGTGTAACAGGTGAAGTAGCTGGTTTTCTGTGTGTCTTCCTATCCCCAAGAAAATATATGAGGCCATGTAAATAGATAAAATACTTGCTGTATATCTATACGACTATGTCCGATGGTTATAGCAGTCCCCCTGATCGATTTTGGCCATGGAGGCCAATCTCATGGAGATTATCCATCTACGTGGAATATTCAAACGAAAAAGTGTTTCCGCAGCACAGGTGCATTTTTTTCCTTTACTCAAATAATTCACTGGGTACAACAATCCTCACTACCCGAGACAGACCAAGGCCGCAGAATCACGGTTCTTCTTAACGTGGCTTTTACGAAGCCAACGGGCGGCGAAAATTTTATAACACCAACTTCCAAACACTCCGGACTACTACTGAGAAGTTCTAAGGGAAACCAATAGTACTTTTGGCCAACCCCAGAATCGAACCTATGCAGTCGCGCTGGTGTGTTGAATTTAGAAACTTTAGTACATTCGACCTCGACCGGATGCTGGACAACCCCCTTGCTAAGATGAAAATTACCCTTAATTCAAACCATTGCTCCGATTTTTAAAGTCAGCTTGTTGGCGCAAGTGACCGAGCGGATTGGACTACTTCATCACCACGTGTGTGTGGAGCAGACTTAGGTAATTAAAAAAAACTTTATTTTGTTTCGTGAATATCTTTATCGCTCAAAATCTTTCTTTTTCTCGTAGTCATGGTATAAAGTATCGTTTTTGCCCAACTCTTGAATAAAACGGATTTTAAATCGAGGGCCTGAAATCACTTCGCGGCGCTTCCAGGATTTAAATACTTGAATCACTCGCTTCGCTCGTGATTCAATCAGCATGAATCACTCCCTACGGTCGTGAGTCAGTCATTAAATCCTTCGCTTGCTCTTGATTCATATAATGGCCCTCGCTTAAATCCGCGCTTTATTCAATCGTTGCAAAATATACATTTCTTATCGTGTCGATGACAATCTGTATTGAGTTCGGCCCATAATGGGCCACGACTAAGCGCTCTCCGATAGTCCATCAGCTCCGTAACGAACGTTCGGCAGAACCGCAGAGCACGATAAATTCTAAGGGATACAAAGAATACGTTTGCCCGACCCCAGAAATAGAACCCATGCAGTGGAGCCTTGTGACATCGAGGCCCAACGAGACGTCCGGTGATAGAAGGGGTTTCTAATTTTTAGTGGTGGAGACAATGAAACTATATTTTTTAGAAATTTTGACGGAATTTGACGGTGTTCATACTAACCAAGATTTTGTATATCATAGTCATTGAAAAAATCGTCATAATGAACGTATCAAGTCTTCCAAATGATGACAGAACCGTATACATACGTAAGTACATCATGTAACATCGATTAACAAAGATAGATAGCCAATGAATGATCATTTAGTTAATTGGCTAAACACAATGGAGGCTCTCAGCCATTCAACAGGTGTAATTAGGTAATTACGGATGAAATACGTTTTGGAGATGTGTCACTAAATAAGTAAGTGACAGAAGACTAATGCATCGTGAGGGTCGCGGGCAACCGATGGATGCAAGTGGCAAATTGTTGTTCAAGTCGTGGCGGTCTAAGGGGGAAGACTATGTTTAGCAGTGGACGTCTTCCGGCTGATGATGATGATGATGCATGCATAGTAATCTACATTTTGTCGATCGTACCAAACTATTCCTAAACCACGACGTCTCTTGAAAGCTAGAATCAACTCAAGAGTGAAAGTCGCCGAAAAAAAAAAGAAGCTCGGCTAAATCCTCTAGAATGAATTTAACTGTCTTCGAACCCACAAAGATATTAATGATAAATATAGAATAGCGGAGGCGTAGGAAAATGTCTAGTTTCCACCCACATTTCGCTAATTCTTCAGTCCTGTATTTGAGAGCCACTCGTAGCCAGTTTAATCAAGCTCCGTTACTATTAAGGAGTAACCTATGAGAGAGCGTATGGCACACGTGGGCTACAACTGAAAATCAGCGTCAAGGGGTAGACTTTGTGCTGAAACTTGTCATTATGCTGAGCTGAGGCCCTTTGGCATTCAATGATTAGTTTTAGTTTTTATTTAATTTTAAGTTTTGATGCTAATAAACTCAATTTTCTTTCTTTCTAACCCAATAAAATTTTGCCCGAATAAGGAATCGAACCCCGGACCACATAAAGATCACGTGTCGGACTAAATCCCCGACAAAGTTTTCTAAATTTCATTATCACTCTGAATATAAAACAATAAGCATATTAGTCAGTCTGTTTGCCGTGGTTTCGGTCAAGTACAGTTTCTGCCTTGTCTTTGCATTTTTCTCGAGTGTTAAAGTGCGTGTTGATAAGTATTACAAACTTTTTTCAGGCTTCTCTTTTTTACCTTCTGTATTTTCATCTTTTGTATGCTTATTTCATTAGTAGTGAAACTTGTTTTTACTCAGTAGTAGACAGTTGGTAAAGAAATGTGAATATAGGTAACCTATTTTTATTCATGTAGGTATTACTTACTAGATTTGTTCCATAAAGAAGAATGGCAGATAGAACTAATATACTTTATTGTACACGAAAATAGACAACGAAAAATTGTAATTTTACTCGTCATCGTCGAGCTTTTTTCCACTATGGTGAGGTCAGCTTTCAGTCTAACCGAATGCTTTTGAATACCAGTATTTTACACGAAATGACTACATATCGAACGAGGTTTACACTGCAGTGAATAAAAGTTGAGTAGTTTTATTTATGGACATTTTGAATGATAAATAAACTCAGCTAATCCCTGATCCATCAAATCGATAGGAATGTATGACGCCAGCTACCCCTTTACGATAAATTCGCTGCAAGAATTCAAATTAAATCTATCACGTTTCGCCCAAAATTCTAAACTATAAACATTGAACAAACAAAATTCTAAGTTAGTTATTTGTTAGGAAACGGATATATTACGATACTCCGTGAATTGAAAGGACGTGAAAATTCCGAGCATTCTTGTTTTAATAGAATACATATCGGATACGAACATGAAAGGTGTTTTACCGGGCTGAATTTCGTGACGTAACTTAGGCCATTGATACACGGACTGCTGGGGCAGTCAAATTCAATTGCTTTTTTATCCCTACTTCGCTACTCATATTATAAATGTGAAAGTAACTCAGTCTGTCTGTCTCTTTTTCACGCTTAAACCATTGAACCGATTTGGATAAAAAGTACGAAAATAGTTTGAAAGCCGAGAATGGACAATGGATATCATAGTTTTTATCCCGAAATTCACACAGGAACGATAAAAAACGTTATGCGCGAACGAAGTTGCGGGCAAAAGCTAGTATAATATAAGTTTTCTCTTGACTAAATCAGAGTTGACACAGACCAAGGTCGACGATAGGAGCGAGCTTACCCAGAAGAAGCCTCATCATTCTAACTTTAAATAGGTTACGGTTGTATGCGTTCGGAAATACAGACGCAGGCCACTCCTTAGATGGTCGCATTATAATAACGCTGCAGTCTGTATCAACTGCTTATTAGGTAGTTCTTCTGCTCGAGGAGTTCGTCTATGTTCGTAGATTACTGTAGTACTAAGTCGCGCCTCAAAGCAGTATTTTGACGACTTCAAGTAGTCCGTGTATGGTCGGCCTTAGTTCAGTGAGCGTTAACAAGTGACTATCGATGTTGAAGCGGTTTGTATTTCTACAAAGACTTTTAGCAGGATTGACATGAACTTTTTAGATGCATAAGAACCTATTAATTTAAACTTTGATATGTTTAATTGATACACCAGTTTTTTTTTCTTTCAATTTTTTTTAAAGTATTTTTCTGTAAGTGACTTACAATATCGTGTTACATTTATGATTGATCCTTTGAATGTATTTTAGTTAGGTAATTTTTAAGTGTATTTTCTGCTAATCAATTCAATGCTTTATTTTTTTTATGCCATTTGGGCTTTTTTCTGTTCTGGACAAATATTTAGCTAAGTAAAACATTGTGATCGGAAAATATATGCCAGTTTGTATGAAGCACCACATTTTTTTCTAACTATCAGAGTTGGTTTCACAGTAAAATTTATTTATAACCATAAGCACTTTCAGCCCATGAATGGATGAATGGTGTAATAATATACAACAAGCACTAAAACAACAAAACTCACAGAATATAACAAAACATAAACAGCACGGCTGAATGGAAAATGTTTTGCATACTGAACAACAATAGATAAAATACACATCGATATTTCCGCGGTAACCAGTAATTGGGAACCACTCATTGTACCTACAACAAGAGCATCCAGGCAGTATACCTTTGTCAGTACTTTCATTGTACCCTCCCCTATTATCGGAAAGTTATGAAAGGAAATACAGTTCGTGAAAGAAGAGATAATTATCAATCATGATGATTGGGAGGCTAAAGCTACTAATCTGGAAGCGCCTACTTCTGGTCGAGGGGAGAGGCTTATGATTAGAACGATTGTGTTCGATGAAGGTAAAATAAAAAGCGCTTTTTTTAATTTACAGTAATTAGACCCTCTAGGAATTGCTGATTGATTCGAAATTCCCATACAGTAATTTAGTTTCAAATAAATGTGGGAATTATGCTTTTGGGGTGGATTTGGTGTTCCACCGAGTAGCTATATCAATGAAATCAAATTCTAATACGGGCTTACGGCTACTTACGTTTGGGTTTCAGTGTATAAGTATAAATAGTTTCAGCCGTTAGCCTCCTACTTTTGGACAAACACCTTGATTCTATCAGCAATACTGAGTTATTTTTATTTAAAATAAAGCTTTGCGTCATACTAGATTTTTTATCCGTGGGCTTTTTTCGGTGTTAAAATGATAAATCATCCGTATTCCGCTCCACCCAGCGTGGAATATCGTGAAGCGGAAGGGAATATTGGACTCTTACTCACTAAAATCCACTGAGTGCTTTCAATTGTTCTTTACGTTCCAGGGTCATGTACTGCTTAGACAGTCCCGCAATTTATCTGTTCTAGGGCCACGGTAACCTGCTTAGACAGTCCCGGAATTTATCTGAGTGTTATTGCAAGATCAAAATGTCAATCGAAAATTCTGCTCGAAAAAACACTTCCGTTTATAAAAGAACAATAATGTTTTACATTCATAGGTAACCCTTCCCGGTTTAAAGAAAACAAGGACGAGGGGCAAGTAAGCGAAACTCAAAAGGTTCCCGAAAAGGGTTATCCTAACAAAACAATACATCCTCACGGACAATGCATATGTGATTTTCATGGGTAAGCAGAATCTAATTTGGGAAAAACTTTCTTTAGTGTAAACACGGCCGAAACAACAGGTAGCCTTTTTTAACCCCAGAATGTTACGAAAGTTTGTATAATATTTGTTGTAGATGTGGTTTTTCCTACTCCTCCACTATTCTTTTCTGATTAATTTCGTCGCAGGATCCAAGCCAGGTAAATTCATTATCCGGGACACGTAGAGCTTCATTGTCTCGGCGCTTTTCTGGTGGTTGCCACTATTGATTCTGGCTCTCAGGAGTTGCAGTGGTTTGGGAATAGTGTGGTGGGTTTGTCCCAATAAAAAAAGATGTGGTAAAGTTCTTGTTAAAGGTAATTTGGTTAAAATATTAATGGGAATCATCGACGGTAAGTTATTTAATATTGTATCTTTATCATCATAAGCTGGAAGATGTCCACTGCTGAATGACGACCTTTCCCGTGGACCACAACGTCGTACGACAATCTGCCGGTATGTGTGCATTTTGATCCATCGGTAGCCCGTGACTCTCACGATGTTCGGTTCTTCTAGTAAGAGGCTTGCTTAAACTGCCTCGAACGATGTGGCCTGCTCTCTGTTGTTTCAACTTGCTAATAATATATATTATTTTCCTATAATAATTTATCATTTCTTACTTCTGCAATACTTCGGCTGTACCATCAGTTCCATATATATATTTGTTTAGTTTTTGATTGATTTTAATAGCACATTTTCAGTATGTACGACATCATTAACCACTAAACGAATTCAATCACAATATCATTTATTTTGACAACAACACATCTACTCTTACTGAAATAAAATTTACTGTACATTACCAATGTTCTTTGCATCAACAATATTAATTAACATTTCGGAAATAAAACAGGATTTGTACTCAATTAAATATTATGATCTCATTTCATATCGGCTGAACGAACAAATAAGGCCTTTATTGCATCGTCAATCAATTAATTTATATTTGAATCATTACATTCGTTATCTCGAGCATGGTCATTAATCAGAAATAATGGTTTTACTTTATGTCTGTAACTTTGAGAGATATAAACGATCTGACGGGAAATTGGATTGACAAGGTAAAGGTATGATTTACTAAGAACGAACAAATTGAGCTGTCTGTTCCACGAGGATACTTGATTTGTTCTTGTTTGGTCCTTAAGGGCGTATGCACAGCACGTTTTTTTAACGCGCCGTTGTCGACGCGCGTTTTGGAAACGCGCGTCGACGGCGTCTTATATCAAACAGAGCAGTTTGTTGTCGCGATACAAAAGTGTCAAACGCGCTTTTGCATCCCGTGTGTATCTCTACAATCGCGATAGATATTAAGTAAATTGTGTCCGTGGGCACTCACCCACTCGGAGATCGGTAATTATCTCATGAGATTTAAATACCAGGATAAAAAAATATAAACTTTGTGTTAATCCGGGTTAAAACGTATCCACGTCCGTTTCATCAAAACTCGTTTGGTACAATTTGCGTGAAAAAGCTACAAACATCCATCCATCCATATTTATAAAGATAAAATAGCACTTGTTGAATCTAAACAAGTAAGCAAACGATAAAGAACAGTGAGGAATCGACAATATTCATCATACAAAAGTAAGTAACGCTATAATAGCGAAGTCCAAGCACGTAATGAAATAAGTCACACCAATTAGTTTATAGCCAGTGATAATCCAGTGTGACGACAGGACACACTAAGACAACGTGAGAATTAACTAAGTACAATTAGTCATACTAATCTTAAATCAGGCTTGAGCGATGCCAGGACTTCGCAGTAATTGAACGAATACAAGGCGGAATAAAATACTTCCAACACAACACGACATTGAGAAATGAGCTAAAGTTACGGGAAAGACTTCTGTAAATCATTTTTTGATAAATTTCAAACAAGCCTCCGCCTCAAATGAATATGAATAAGTAGAACAATCAATAATGATGAGCAACTTAGTCAGAGAAAAGTTTAAAGTTGAAATATTTTTAGAGAAACAATTTTATTGTCCCTTGCTTATAGATACTATAAATGCGAAAGTTTAGATGGACGGGTTTTTGTGGCACTCAATTACCTACCCCAGAATTACTAAACGGGTTTTGCTGATGGCATAAATAATAATTTACATTAACAAATGGTATTTTATTTCGGTATTACTTCCCATGGGTAAATTATACAGTTAAATTCGGGCAAAACTGCTGGCTGTGGATTTGTAATAAATTAAATTTTGGATTACAATGAAAAGTTCCAAGTAACTTCGGATTTGTGAGAAATGTAACCGTGCATTTTAAAGTAAAGTAAAAGGAACTGATTGAAAATATGATAATACTTTGTTTGAGTTGGGTTTCGAATATGAAATAGACGATTGTAGGAATTTGTTTCCAGAACGTTGGTGAAATCTTTAAGATGAGATTCCACTGTGCAGCAAAAATGTTAGCTCTGGTCGACAAACTTAAACAAATACGAGTGAACAATCGCACATTTTTAGAACACCTGGATACTTTCATGCACGCACACGTTATTTGTACGCGCACATTTCTGAACTCAGTTCAAAAATAATCGTACGCACTAAGTTACACACAGCCTTGCCGACATAGAGGCTAAATGCAATACCAGCTTAGTAAACGTACTACTGAATGTCCTTCACAGAATGTTTGTATACAAATTAATTAGTAGTAGCACACTATTTTAGTAGAATCGTACCGTATTCATCTGTAGCTAGAGTGTACGTTCAGCGTACACCCAAATGTCTACTTAAATATGTATAAGGTAACTTAGTCTGACTAGACTTAATTGAATGTATGATTCTAAGAATGAATACCCACGTGTAAAACGAGGGCTTTTAACATGTGGAACAGATTTTCATGAAATTACATAGGTCATTAAAATATTAGGATTAGGAGTAGTGTAGTCCCAGTGGTATCGGCCCCTAACTGAATATCTACGTTTTATTGCACACAAGTTGGTACTGCACCGTACATACCTCTTGTTAAGACTGGTTGTCAGATTTTCAAACCAAATACTACTTATACCTGACGACTGTTAAAAATCTATAAATGACAACCTGAATCTAACAGCTAAGTTTATTTTTCAAGACAACATATTATTAAGACGATATAATTATCATGAATAACCTCCCATCCACAGACAGTCCTAGGCAAGCGTTGCTTAACCTTGATCATCTATCTGTACGGATATTCATATTCAAAGCTAAGCAGTGTTTTCACAGCAACACGAAGGAAAATAAGGAAATATATTCAGAAGGATCCTGACCAGATACAACATTATGTAACGGTGGATAATTCATCATTCACGAGCGGACGACCGCAGGAAATCTCATAAATATGAACCTAACCGCAAAAGCATCTGTCTAATGGCATACCATGCTTAACACTGAGTGCGAGCCGGGTTGAACACAACATGAACACGAGGTTGAGAAATCGTGAACTTAAGGTGCTCCCTCACCCAGGAGCGTTCGTTTGTAATGTAACATTACACACACATCTTTGACCATTACTTTACAATGCCACCTTCCTGACTAATGAGCATTTGCGTGTAGTGTAACATTAAGGCGTTCCCTCACCGGGAGCTTTCACGTGTAATGTAAAAAGTGCGTATTGTAATGCTCGAATGTCTTCCGTCACTGATGAAATGTTTGAATCTGTAACGTTACATTATAGGTGAATGCTCGCGGTGAGGGAGCGTCTTTACAGATTCGACTTTGAGCGTTACATTACAATACTACCTTGCTGTCTGATGAGCATTTGAGCTTCTTAATACGAACTAAAAATCTTTTGAATTTATTCTAAATTTTTTATAAGACCAATAAAAACATTCTACCAATATGATTCAGTGCGAAAACGTACGTGGAAGAATCCGATTGGAAAAAACCTAAAATAAAGTGTGAGATTAAAAAAAGCGGACTTCGGAATCGACAGCGATGACTTTTACACGAGAATTTAAAACATTCAGCACGAAACCGTTTAAAAAAAAATGTTCAACACCGTGTTCCGTGTTTAAAAAATAGTGTTTTTCCGAGATGAACGCAGTGTGAAATTGCTGCGAGGAATAGTAGTAATTTAACTGACTGTATGAGTTGATAGTTCCATCCTGTGAAGAGTGGCTTTGAGGACCACTTTAGGTGTTATGAAGCTGGTGCAATTCAGTGTAACAATCAACGAGTTATCAGTTTGACACGTTCGAGCAGAGCAAAATAATACAGGTTCAATTTAAAATTATTGATGAACGAAACTTCATAGACATGACAATCTTATAAAACAAAAAGGTTTTTGAACGAAGTGTTAAAATTAAATGTAAAGTTTGATACAAATTGAATGACATTTTTTTTAATCACCACCCCTTTTCGTCTATTAAGATTCCAGGGTTCGACTATTTATGTACCAAAACGATAAAAACTGTTCTGCAATTTAGGCGTAAAAATCTACCTGATAGATACGTAAAATTATAATTTTCCTTAAATATCGATACAGTCACGTTCATAAATCCTTTTCCAATTAACCGTCTACATATATCTAGAACCGTACACATACAAATTATATTAAACAAGACTATTAAACATGTACAATTACTACACTATTCATGAAACTCAGCACAGCAATACCGAAGGAATCATTTATTGGAAACCAGGAACGCTTAATGAGAATAGCATAGGGGTATTAGAAATACAACCCAACTACCCGACCCGAGTACCGATAAATTCCTGAACGAAGGACCTAATGACAAGGGACTTTAAAAGGGACGCTCGTGGTATTTTAAAGATATTGCAAAACCTTTACCCCGAAGGTCCCAGGTTTATAATTTGTTGGTAATTTTCTGATAATGTTTGCGTGATATTTATTTTGTCAACGATTATAAATTACGTGCAGGGTAAATAGAATGGCGCATAATAATATGTCGACCTGCTTTTTAATTTTTGTTGAAACTTTTTTTGCAAGACATAATTATTTTCCACGCGTTGAAAACCATCATTACTGATGTAAATACAACGAATGATATTTTAAAAATTATCTGACATATTTCAAAAGGTTAAAAGCAGCGTAGGTTTAGATCGCTTTCATTCATTATTTTATTGAATTAGATTAGATCATTCTTGTGTAAATTGAAGGCTGGGAATTAACTCACGGAAAATGATACTGAGATAAAAACTATTCTAGTGATAAATCTAGGTTATAACTATGCGTGTACTAAATTTCATCCAAATTCGTTCAGTAGCTTTTGTGACACAGAGTAACAAACATCCATCCTTTCAATGTTTCGCATTTTTAATTTAAAAAGATTTTTAATGTTTTTTTCTAGATGATTTATTTCTAGAAAATCGTTTTCAAATCCTTTAATAGCCGAAAGCCTAGATTTTTTTTGCAGGATCGTTGACATAATTTAAATGTTTGTTGATGAAAATACAAATATTTTCCTTGTACGATTTTCATTTAAGGCTCGAGGCTTCGACGAGACGGCGCGACTATCAGTCTCCAGTACAAATAGAAATTGCTTTGTTATTGGAATTGCAATTGCTGTGGTCATGGGAATTGAGATATTTGAATATTATGTTAATTTTTTTTCTAGGCTTAAGTTTCTCATACAAGTTACTTAGAACATTTAATCCATTTGGGCGTATTTTAAGAAAAAGGCTGATGGTCGTGTTTGTGGGGGAAAGCAAGGACAAAAATTAAATAGAATATAGAGGTTAAAAGGAACACTGCTGGGCAAAGGCCTCCCGCCTTTGCCCAGCAGTGGGACAGTATACATTGAAATAAAAATATAATATAAACAGTTTTTTTTTGTGAATACTATATTCGTATTTTTTTTTTCTTCTTCTGTGTCAACACATAAATATTGAAATGAAATATCATTAAATTAACATAAAAAAATACATACTTTCTATTTTCCAACGGACTTGGCAATTAACATCGTATTAACAAAAGATCACAAACAGTTATTGAAACTTAAAATGAAATCTCTTGAAACAATTTTCAGTTCTAAGAAACATTTCTAATTGAGTCCTTATTTACTCAACAAAACCGTATAATCTTGAGACGAACAATACGACATTTAATTAATTTGTGAATTAGCAAAATCTATACATATAATAAAACTGTAGAAAAGTTATTTTTGTACATTAAAAAAAAACTCAAAAAATTTAGCCAGGGTATTAAAGGACAACCAATAGAACCCATTTCTAGCATTTTTAGAATTTTTGTCTGTTTGTCTGTTTGTCTGTTTGTCTGTTTGTCTGTTTGTATGTTTATTTGTCCAGGTATCACGTAAAATGTACGAAATTTATGTAGATAACTTTTATACACAACGATTAAGCGTAACTTGGAGAGGAATTTAGTTTTTGTTTCATTGGAATCGGTTCAGTCTATCAAAAGTTATTCGAATATAAAGTGTTTCAGAAGTAAAATTACGGTCAGTTCACACCAAGACGCGTAGTTCATAGCGCGATCTAGCTTCGATTCTGCTACATATTCAAATAAAAATTCATCTAATGATTATGATAGGATGGGATAGGATAGGATAGGATGGGATAGAATAGGATAGGATGGGATAGGATGGGATAGGATGGGATAGAATGGGATAGGATGGGATAGGACGCGACAGGACGGGACAGGACGGACAGGACGGGATAGGACGGGATAGGATGGGACAGGACGGGACAGGACGGGACAGAACGGGACAGGACAGGATAGGACGGGACAGGACGGGACAGAATGGGAGAGGACGGGACAGGGCGGGACAGGACGGGACAGGACGGACAGGACGGGACAGCTCGGGACAGGACGGGACTGGACGGGACAGGACGGGACAGTACGGGACAGGACGAGACAGGACGGAACAGGACGGGATAAGATGGGATAAGATGGGATAAGATGGGATAAGATGGGATAAGATGGGATAAGATGGGATAAGATGGGATAAGATGGGATAAGATGGGATAAGATGGGATAAGATGGGATAAGATGGGATAAGATGGGATAAGATGGGATAAGATGGGATAAGATGGGATAAGATGGGATAAGATGGGATAAGATGGGATAAGATGGGATAAGATGGGATAAGATGGGATACGATGGGATACGGTGGGATTTTGGAGGGAGACCTTTTTACCCGACGCTTCGCACAAAAAAATACATTGGTAATTTCCGACATCCACGCGAACGAAGTCGCGGGCACAGCTAGTGTTAGAATAAAATTTTAAACTATAAATAAAATTCGAATCTATTTTGTACTAAACTTAGTCCCCACTGAAGTGTGTAGATAACTACAGCTGCTTACCTAAAATATTTTACAAAATCAAAGGTCATTGGGCATCTTGTTTGGACATTTGACCCATGGCGTATACAAACGAAATAGGGCATGGTATTTAGATAAATGTATCTGCACCCCAGTGGTACGGATCGCATTCTTAGCTAGCAAAACTCTGCATGCGTGTTAGGACGTCGACATTTCATTTCGTCGCAATGCCGAAGTTTGTCTAGATTTTTGATGTTTAGACACGTCAGAACAGATCATCAGATTTGGATGAAATGTAGCACAGAGATAGATAAAAGACTGGAATCTTTTATCTCGGTATAACGTAACCATGGGATTATTTTGGCTACAATGCGATCAAAACAACAAAACTAAGCTTTAATATTAAGTAAAACAATTTTTTCATTATCAAATGACTGCGGAATCAACAGTCTTAGTTTCACTAACTAATTTAATTTGACCTTTTTGATCTGCGTCTATTAATTAAATCACTCAAATAAAATTTCGCAGGTAGTTTTACTCTGATGAAAACGAAGTCAAGATACACGAGTTAAAACAATGCTCAATTAACTGTAAGCACAATTAAAACAATAATTACGACAAATTGAAACTTGGGCAATCAATTATTTCACTTAAACGATGATAAATACTGGAAGCGTTCTTCCGAATTCAGGCGAAGTAAGCTGTTAATTTGAAACCAGATTAATTGAAGAAATCTGGTCGCAACCCCTCCTTTTTCCAATTAAAGATTATCTTACTTCAACACCCTTTGGCCTTGAAAGGCTGGGAGGCGACGTTTTGGCACAAAGTTAATTTTTCCCTTTAGTTATCCTCGACATAATTACAGACAGAAAAAAGACATTGGATTCGATATTATCAGAGGACCAATAAAAAAGGAGACAGGAGCAAATGAATAAAATTTTATGTTTCAATTCTTAAAGCGAAATAAAATAAGCATCAAGAATAATTTGGTTATGAGTAGTATTAGCCTAAAAGAAATAGTAATACTCAAGCTATAAAAATGCCCAAATAATTGGTAGTGACAGTATTGCCATGAATGGCAATGGCCAAAAAGTTGGCCTACTCTCAGGCCAAACTAAGAATAGGCCAGCCTTTTGGTTCCTAGACAATTCGATCGGTGATGTTGGAAGTTAATACCAACAGCTATCAGCTTCTTTTACGACACAACATAACAAAAGCCAACAATTTGTGAGAAAATATTACCACAAATCATGTCGGATTATTTTACCATGTCCGCATTATATAAGATATGGACCATTGCCTTTCGAACTCGGCTTCATAACGGAGTTAATTAGGTTTGCCCTAAGCTTAATGAGGAGACGTCCAATTACAACCAGAAATCTACTACCTATCTCACCTTTATAAATTAAAAAGGTTCCAATTCGTAAGGGATCCATGGAACGGGTAAACAACAAGGCTTATTTAAATCGAGAAAATCGTCCAAAAGAAAATAAGGTCCTTCGTATTTGCATAATCCCATATTATGATGCTCTTGTTTAAAAAACAGCATGAAGTGGCCGTTCTCTTTTTTTACCTTTTACCGTGACCCGTAGTCAGAGGAGTAACGTTCCGTTTCACACAAAGTGCTTTAATTTAAACTTGGTCGACGTTTTTAAACAGATGACAGGAAAGTTTACGGCCCATCTAATGGAAAATGGTTTAGGAAACTTTTCGTTCACGTTTCGTCATAGTTCGTTTTTTTCTTTATTCTCCGTAATGGTTTTTTGGGCCTATGTGTTGTTAATAATGTAATGTAGTTATGTTGTTTACGATTAGTAATAATTTTGAATGCTTAAATGTAAAGAGGAGGCCTATGTTCAGCAGTGGACGTCTTACAGCTGATATGATGATGATAATGAAAAGTAAAGGTGTTTTGCAAATGAACTTTCATAAGTACTTATATTGAAGGAAACAAAACAGTTTGGATACGATATTCCATTATGTTTCCGGTGAAAAGCTGGTAGATGCTGCAAATAGACTCACCACGCTCGCGCTGGTAGTTTAGATCCAGTTCTACAAAGTAACATCATCTGGCTTTCGTTATTACCGTTAGGTGATTCTCCTGTATCGTGGGTGCACTAACAAACATTTAATCTCAGATACCCAAAGCCGAACAATTCTTTGTTCGGCTTTGGGCCATACCTGTAAAAACTACTCGTAGCTTACAAACATTTGTTCGGTGTGGAAACCGATCCCGCGATATTCAGCGTAGCAATCAAACCCATAGGCTGCTTTCACAATAAGGCGTTAGCAGCGCGTCAGTAGCTCGGCAGAAGCACATTCCTTCACATTTTATATGAATAGCCGCGCATAAGCAGCGTCAGTAACGCGACTGTCACCCAAATGTGAAAGCAGCATTTATTTATTATTAAAAAGGTACACCAACTGCAAAACATACAATGCAGTAATTGAAAACAAAAATATAGACATGTGATGGTATGTAAGCCTATTACAGGTACACGCAACATTTACCATGAAAGTGCAACATTTTGGTGGGTTGGATAATAATTTTATTTTTTCTTTAACTAAATAAAAACTGAGAAAAAAAATAAAGAAAGAAAGTAGAGGTTTCTTTACCAGCGTTCACCACTACGGCAATCCTACTGTCAAAATATTTGTAAATACCAATTAATAATTAATCTATTTAACCAGTACCTTCCGAGAGTAACTGACAATCTTTAACTACGAATTTCTGATTGATTTTCATCAAGTTCAAACGACTGATAACTTAAGTTAATATTTGATTTTAATAAGGCGTTGCAAACGTTGGAGATTGAAGTATTAAAATATTATTATTAGATTAGATTATAATTAGTTTCTTTTACAAGATAAGACAGAGTTCATTAAAGTTCTTTATAAAGAAAATGTTGTGGCTAGCAAATTGAGTTAATATTACATTAAGATTTTGGTAATTAAGTTCAAAAGAAATTATCAA
Organism: Agrotis ipsilon; assembly: GCA_028554685.1. Classification (NCBI taxonomy): domain Eukaryota; kingdom Metazoa; phylum Arthropoda; class Insecta; order Lepidoptera; family Noctuidae; genus Agrotis; species Agrotis ipsilon. The sequence continues at coordinate 2,043,289 of CM052961.1, read as the reverse complement.
AATCGAGATTAAAATATGCAGTAACTGTTATGAAAGTACTGAGTTCGTAGAAAATTCTGATTGCTTGTCTAATTAGCAACAAAATCGTAACGGTTTTTCTTTTAATCTAATATAATAAATATTTCTAAATCGTCTAAATGTACTTATTAATCATTGACCATATTTGAACGAGCATAAAATTCGAATTACAACTCGGGATTAATGCTCGTTTATTTAGTGGTGAAAATCGATCATCACATGCAACACCCTTTCCCCAAATTTTTAGGGTCGGCTTCCTGCCTTACCAGATACACCTGAATATCAGCATTTTACGTGGAGCGACTGCCTATCTGGCCTCCACAACCCAGTTACCGGTAACTAAGTAGCATGCCCTGCATGCCCACTATTGACAGGTTGCCAGACTTTGAAATTTGGACTAACGACTGTCAGCAATGCCATATAGCTAGCATTTTATACGCCCAATAAGAGCTTCTTGAACTGCCAGTGATGATGCCAGGACACCGTTACCACATCCCTATTTGGCAGTGACTGTCAGAGATCTACAAATGACGGCTAGAACCACCCGTTATTTTGAGATGCTGATAATCGTACGTCTGGTGCCATTAGCTGTCGGAGGACTATCTCGTCAGGTTACCGTGAACTTGGAAAATTAGGGTCTATTGAAGAAACAAATGGATTTTAGACAGTATGATTCTGGCAGTCCGCTCCACCCAGGGATGGAGGTCTCAATGAATGATTTTACGACGATAAAAAGGTGCCGTGGGCTCAGGTACCATTTCAGCGGTTGCCTAATGTGGAACACCTCGATAATGTCGTGTATTTGTATTGACATAAAACAGAATAGACATTTCGTAAGCTCGACCCATCGATAACTAGCCCTACTGCCCTACAATGTAGCTATAACCCATTTACCTACCACCCATCTCATTTTATAGAACACACACGTTGCTACATTAACCTAAATAAATAATGGTTTATTATGTATTCTAACGCAGATTGCTAAAGGTATGTCTGTGTTATGTACTCCGGATAATATGTGTTCTGGTCGGATTTTAAGTACTTTTTTATGGGCCATAATGGGTCGAAACCATCTAAAAAATTGTGAAGAGATTAAATAAATGGGTAAAAATAATATTAATAAAGTCTAAATACTATATTTTACATAATAAAGCGTCAAAGTACACTTCCACATTGCTGTCATCTGTGACTTGTGGCCAAAAGCCTGGCAGCATTGCCACATTAAATGGCAGTACCTTAATTTATTTTTCAACACATTTGCTCGTAAAATGCATTTACAAAGCCTGTATACAGTGTTCGAAAGTTAAAAATTACGGACCATACAACGCAGCGTGCGGTAAAATAGGTACTCTCACCTAAGTACCTATTTTACCGCACGCCCCCTTGTAGAGCAGCGTGCGTTTTCTTTACGGTTTTTTTTTAATTTCCAAAAAAAAAAAAAAGAATTCCACCAAAGAGTTTCACATTATGAAAATAAACAACCCGACTGATCGAACCTCCTTGGAAGAGCTTTTGCTCAATACGTTGTCTCACTTTAATACTAAAGAGTAAATGAGATGAAAGATGTAGTTCTAATTTTCACCACGTGCATGTGGCGCCATTTTCAAAGTCGCGCCATTTTCATATTAGGAACTTCAAAAATTGTTGCGACTAATCTGAGTTCAAGGGAGGAATCTGATATTAATATGGATAAATGTGTTGAAAAACATTGTATGACACACGTGCAGAAATTGGTATTTACAAACTCGTGACTACAGTACGCCCTCGGGCGCCTTCGGCGCCTCGGGCGTACGTTGTCTACTCGTTTGTAAAAACCAACTTTCCGCACTAGTATCATAAATAACTATTATTTTGGCCATTTAGTCAGAACTACTGTAAATACCTATTGGAAAAGTTCCGTACTTTAAGAAAGGTCTTGTGATACAAAATATTTTTCAACACATTTGCTCGTAAAATGCATTTACAAAGCCTGTATACAGTGTTCGAAAGTTAAAAATTACGGACCATACAACGCAGCGTGCGGTAAAATAGGTACTCTCACCTAAGTACCTATTTTACCGCACGCCCCCTTGTAGAGCAGCGTGCGTTTTCTTTACGGTTTTTTTTTAATTTCCAAAAAAAAAAAAAAGAATTCCACCAAAGAATTTCACATTATGAAAATAAACAACCTGACTGATCGAACCTCCTTGAAAGAGCTTTTGCTCAATTCGTTGTCTCACTTTAATACTAAAGAGTAAATGAGATGAAAGATGTAGTTCTAATTTTCACCACGTGCATGTGGCGCCATTTTCAAAGTCGCGCCATTTTCATATTAGGAACTTCAAAAATTGTTGCGACTAATCTGAGTTTAAGGGAGCAATCTGATATTAATAAGGATAAATGTGTTGAAAAACATTGTATGACACACGTGCAGAAATTGGTATTTACAAACTCGTGACTACGGTACGCCCTCGGGCGCCTTCGGCGCCTCGGGCGTACGTTGTCCACTCGTTTGTAAAAACCAACTTTCCGCACTAGTATCATAAATAACTATTTCAACTTGCCTTTTCGTCAGTTTTTTTTTTGGTTTTCAGCTATTTAATTTAATTTACATCAATTTAAGTAAGTAGTTGTAAGTTGTAACAAAACGTTTCGTTGATATTACTATTTTTATTTTCTTTAACACGCTTCGTTGCTTTATGAGAGAAAACAATTTGATACTCATTCGGTCACTGAACTAATTAACTATTGATCTGTCTTTCGAAAGAACATCTGCACACTGACTCAGTGTTTAAAAATTAGGACTTGTTGAGTTTAGTGCTATTAGATTGCTCGTAAATGCTCTTATTGAGGACCTCCACAGAATAGTCGAGAAACGATAGCCAATAAAAAACCGTTTTTACTATTTTAATTTAATGTGCTGTGGTTAAAAGCCATGAAATAAAATCAAGAGGTAGGTCATAAACAATTGAAAATGAGAAATTTTCTAAGAACTAGGTTTATTGCTAAAAGCTTCTCTAAAATCAATCGACCATCGCAGTGCAATTAAATTTGGTCAGTTGCCCGCATTCGGGTGGTATATGATTATCGAAATTCAGACATCCAACGCATTTATTTAATACGCCACAAGATGTTTTAGTGTGAAATCTAACCACGAAATGTAATAAGATAGCCCAAAGAGGAACAAAGAAGAATTCGATCACTAACGTTTGCCCGAATTCCATAAATAGACTTCGGACTAAACGTACAATCACCTCATGCAGTCAATTTTCTCTTTATAACAGATAGACTAACTTTAATTATAATTCAATTAAAGTTATTTGAGCCCAACAAAGATAAATTGTAATTGCTCTATCAACTCAAGTTGAGGAAAAGTTTGTTTAACGTTGAATCTGTTCATTAATGTTAGAACTTTTATAGTAAGAAACTGACCGTAGCTACTCGAAATGACAAGTGATGATCAAAAATGCATTTTATGTTTACGTAGATAGGATTAAAGTTCGTAAACAAGTCGAATAATCTTCAGTCAGGCCGCTTCTATCACACGACAGAAAAAGGAAAAAGTGAGCAAGCAAAACTAGACCCTAACTACATCATCCAAGACAAAAGTTGCCGACCGATCTGAATCAAATAATACTATTAAATTGTATCGCCAAGTCGCCTTTGTCCATTCACTGGATATCGCATTATTGGCAAAAGTCACGTACAATGCTCACGTTTGCTTAGATCGTTATTGTATGGCTGGGTCAGGGAATACGAGCGCTTGAAGACTTTATAGTTCAACTAAAAGTAAACGTTTCTCTTTGATTTATACAGCGGGGATTTAGTTAGCATATGCGTTCGATAAGGGATAAGTTTTTGCTTACCATACAAAATCTATGGTAATTTTAGAACTAGCTGAAAAGTTTGTTTGTTTTGAGCATGCTTCTCTCTGAAATTATCAGTCTTTTTTTTGCACCTACATAGCAGCCACATGTATGGGTAACGTTATGAGATATTCGACCTTATGCTTCGTTCCTTAAGGGCTGAGCAGCATATGACATCCCGGTAAACTTCTATTGCTTACTTCATTTAGGTAGGTAGAATAGATTTTTGAATGAAAAATCAGCAACTCTTAGAAACTTGACTTTTAAAATGTTAAAGTTCTATTAATCTAACAGTTTATGTAGGTTCGTGTAAAAAAATGTTGTTATATCGATGCCTTAGTTCACAATTGCACTAACTACGATATTTACATTTTTGAGGAGAGAGCTTTAAAGTTTTTTAAAGTTTAGACGAGAACAGTAGAATATCCAAGTAAAATAACAAAAAAATATGCATCAGACTCATAAGACTAGTCCTTTTACTCCATCATATATCAATATTGTAATATTAGTTTAAACGAAACCTTTTCAAAACGGCCAAATAAAAAGAAAAGCTCCCCTTTAATACATTTGTGCACTAAGATTAATTATGCTGACCGGCATTAAGTGAAAAACTCAAAAATATTTAACAGTTTTACCAGGCCGGTTCAAGGTCCAAGAAGAGGGATAATAATAGTTATGGATATTGCATTAAATAGACAAAATAATAAACCAGTGATCCATATTCATAATGTTCATTTTTATTATAAAACTAAACTAAAAAAATAATTAAAAGAACTGAAGCCCAATTATAGGCCAATCTTTAGCTATTTCACAAAACAATTAATTTCTGAATCATTAAAATAAGATTTTTATAAGAAAATTAATAAAGTCAGTCTTCAGTTTCAGGTAATTCAATTATAATTCAGTTCAAAATTTGTCAAACCCCTTCAATTAATACACTTGTACAATTCGGACTATATCTCAAAACGGTTTAATGTATTTATGCATTTAAAGAATTGCCAAGTAAAAGTACTTAGCACACTTGTGCATTAAACTTTCTTGATCCTTTTGTACTACCAACACATAATTCACTCTTGTAGCACTGCTAAAAAGTATGAGCAGATATTGCAAATGTATATAATACGTTTGTGTTTTGAAATTTCCTGCAGTTGAGAAACTTAAAATCAGTTAAAGTATATCTTGATTGGTTTTACAAAAATAAAGATCATTAGTATAATACCACATTCATGGAACATTAAACGAACTCATTTAATACAACTGTGACCCACGTTTTTGAGAGAAAGAGACGGAATAACGGTATTTCGATGCGCGGAAACGAAAGAGCATGAAATTTAGTGTATATGGCATTAAAAAAGTAAAAATTGAAAATTTTGTAGTTAGTGCAATTGTGAACTAAGGCATCGATATTTACTTCAAAATTTAACCTATGTTTTCTAATCAGTTTATTAGCAAACATGAAGAGAGCTATTTCGGGTGAATAAATTGACACTTTCAATCTGCTGAACAAAGTAACAAATAAATCAAAAAAATAATAATAATAATAGCTTCCGCAAACAAAATTATAATTAAATTATATGGTTTTTTTTTATTTTGCTGTTGGAAGGTTCTTTTTTTAAAATATGTTTGCTTGTACGTAATTCAATTCTTAGTCGTTCGGTTCAGATGAAAATGTTATGTTTTCTTTTCGTTGAATTTCTGCAACCGGTATATTTTAAATTTCACATTGTTTACTATTTATATTTTTTATTTTTATTATAATTTATATTATTTATTACAATAGGTAACACTGAAATGAAATGAAATTATGTAATAACAACAAACAATTTGTGACAAAACTTATCTAATTAATTTGAGGTGAATAACCATTTCATTGAAAAGAAAAAAGAAAACTCACCGATCAAGAACGTTATTAATATTAAATTAATCGTAAAAGTTTCTTCTGAAAGTCTGGAACTTACCTGAAAAGAAAACAAAAAGAAAAACTATGAATACAAATAATTGAGTTTGAGTACCTCAATGTTTCTAATTGAATAAACAAAGCTATTTATTCCATAAAACAATTTAATTTTATATTTAGAAGAACAATTATTAATATTCAAAACATCAGTTTCAGATCTTTGTATAAATTTTCTTTACATAATTATTCGACCAGGTGGAGTGACGACCTACGAAAGGCGACCGGCAGAGAATGGATGAGGAAAGCTCAAGACAGGGCTCAGTGGCGCTCATTGGGAGAGGCCTATATCCAACAGTGGACGAATACAGGTTCATGATGATGGCATAATTATTAATATTATAAACAACACAACAGTTACAGTCAAAATCAATCTATGAAGCGTTTTTTTTTATCGTGGTAGAACCATCAAACGAGTCCTCCTACACAGTGCGGGAGGGACTGGCAGACTTGTACTGACAACAATCCAAGGTGATCCTTCAATAGCCCTTTTAATTCCAGCGTCACTGTTAATGGATAAGATAGCCCCGCGACCCAATCCTCGAGGCTTTAAACAGAGTTCTAGCAAATATTACACCCAAATTTCGCGGTTTCGAAACGCCATTTAACAGGGGGTGAGAACACTTTTGCCATAAACCAGACTTCGTGTCTGGTCCCGATCGAAAAACCCCCGAACACTTTCCGCACAAGGGAATCACACTTTCGACTACTAGACCAACCAAGCAGTACCAAATAGTCTCAAGTCACTGACTACACACTGCTATATACTTGCCTGTACACAGAAGCGAAGCGAGGTTGCAGAGCGGAGAAACGGAGTAATATTAACCAATAGGACTGGACTACCTAATTGGTGTCTAGATGGCATATCCCTAATCACCAGTCTAAAATTCCCATCTTACAACTTCTATCTCCCTCTCACACACTCTCTCACTCAGACTCACTCAATACTGTCATCCGCAACAGTATTTACAATAATACCTACATAAAAAGGCAAGAATGAAACCTTATCAATAAAAATATCACGTATCAATTCAGATCCGTATACCAACATAATTTCATCAATAAACCTGGCTGATTTTCAGTCCTAACAGGTATTTTAACAAGAAAATTCAATTAGGACGAAACGTGATCCACTGTTCATTTATTAATAACTGAAATTGATTTGATATTTATCTCGAACATTCGTTGAGAGGGAATGAAAAGGAAATTCGGATATGAGAAAAGATTTTTATCATAATTTGTCAAGATGATGTATGATGCTCATGGCGATGAATTGAATCTCTGTTGACGGTGATTTTGAATTCATAAGGGATTTGAAGCTGAATTGAATCGTCGTTGAAGGTGACGTGACGACTTGTGATTGTTGATATTATGACGGTTTTTTTTTTCTTTACTAGCCAAACTAAACTATCAAAGTTAAATCTACCATGATCTAGGGGTAGTACTAATATAGGACTTATAATTAACAAGATATAAGAAAAAAAAACTTTTTCACACGCTACCGCTAGCCCTCTTGGATTGCACGACGAATTGCTTGTATTGCCGAATCCTTTATTCTCCAACACAGAGCTAGACCGCACACTAAAGTAATGAGCACCACCTCCTAAATCTTGTTTGGCGCCCAAATTATACTATCTATTTTATAGTTTGAACATTGATTACTATTATAAATAATATTTTTGCTGTATTTTATTTTGTTGTTTTATGGGGTGTACGTAACTGTTTAGGCATCAACAATCAATGCAGAGGTATTCCACGAAGGGCACCTGGCACCTGCGAAATTTTTTATCAGAATTGAGCCTTATGTGGAATAGATAAAGTGCAAGTAGTTCAGGTGCCATTGACAACGGGTGCCCTTCGTGGAATACCTCTCATTGCAACGTGAGATTCCTCTCGGTCATCTCATATGACATTCTCACAAATTCAGAATCGGGTCCCTGAACAGGGCGTCAATTCTGCTAATTTTATTTAACTCACATGCTATTGATATTCAATTGAGACTCAATCACAATTCCATTACAATTAGAACAAATTTGGTATTCTGCAAAAACTTCTATGTAAACTCAATAGAGTCGTAATGGAATCGTAGTGTAAGTGTAATTGACTCTCAGTTGAACAGTAAGTGTTGCCAAACAAGCGTTAAATAAGAGTAGAATACCGATAAAGGCCACAATCGATTTACGATTGGAACACGATTGAAGAGCAGACTAGCAAATATTCTGATAGCAGTTCAATTGAATGTCACTGGAAAACCATTGATCTTAAATTAGTAGCAGAATACCAAATGTAGTTAAAACTGCTACTGAGATCCAATTGATATTCAATTGAGCCATTTGTAATTTAGCAGACTTGGGGCCCAGGTATAGATAATGACTCGACAAAGAAACAAACTTAGTTTGGAAATTGACTTCTTGACGCAGTTATTCTTTCTTTCACATAAAGAATTTTGATGTAGTTTTGATTTCTGATTTACAATCCTATAAGAAATCGTCTTGAACAACGAATAGGTAAAATCAGGAATATCCAGACTATTGAGCTAGAAACCAATAAATATTAAGGCCTAATATTTTCTAAGGACTATATAGCCCCGTTACCCTTCAAACTATGAATTGTATCCGCAATAACTTATTTACCGAAGTATCAATAAAAGTGATATACTGTGGGCCAAAAATCTCGCAAAATATGAATTAGGAATCCTTTTATATATTGGCTGAGGTAATCGTAGTTTCAGCTTACATATAAATATGAATTTGGAAGACGTGTTCTGAAATATTACTATAGTTTACGTAATATATGATCGGTACATTTTTTCAAATCCTTATCATATTATTTTTTGTCAGTTTTACTTTGAGACGTATAAATCTAAGATCTAATAAATACGATAGGGCGGCCAGGATATTGCTTAAGGCACTGCGCAAGTAGAATAAAACCTAGGAATACCAGAGATATAAGTTTTAATCTATACTATCATTAGCTACCGATAAATTGATCACGTGATTTTCACTTGCATCAGAGTCGCTATCACCTGACAGTCGTTGATCTGACGACTCACTCTACAACTGCGCGTGGGCATTCTTCAAATTGAATCGCGCGCACTTATGAGTAATCCTGTTCCACTTCAGTCAAACATTTTATTAAATCACTCGCATTGAAGTAATAGTTAAGATGTTACACGTTAAAAACGTTGTAAATATCTTGCCTATTGCTTAAGGCAACGAAATAGTTCTAAAAACAACCATTACAAGATAAAATCCATACAAAAGCTAAGTAAATTCCTGTGATTCAAACAAAATTCAATTTCAGTAACATGTAAATGAAAACGGTACCATTTCACAGTACACAAAACGAAATATAAAAGTCTCGCCCACTCGATTCAAAAGTAATCAATCAGCTTTAAAAAATATTTGCCAATCAACAGCTAAGCTTTTCGATCGAGACTAAAATATTTAACTAATGCCTTGATTGATTCGCTTGATTTATTTTCCAGATTCACATTTTTATCTTTTTATATCAGGTAGGCTCGCCTTTGACTTTGACCACATGTCGCCTCATGAAAAACAATTATGTGTTCGGCGATGAGGCAAGATTCTCTAGAAGTCTCTATCAGAAAACACAGGCAGGGGAATTCCACTCCCTAGAGCGTATGCACACCACGTTTATTAAACGCGCCGTTGACGCGCGCTTGTAGCGACACAGACCTGATGCAAACGCGTTTCACACTTTGTATCGCGACAACAAACTGCTCCATTTGACAAAAACGCGTTGCGCGCTTAAAAAACGTGATGTGACGCTTAATGAAACATTTTTTTTTCTCTTGGTGAAGCTTCAACCCTGTCCTGCTCATTCCATCGGGATAGCTATGTCCTTATTTATATATTTTTTATTTCTCTGTTATCTGCTCTAATAGTTATCGAACCTAGAATATTCTTAAATTCTTAAATTTTGACGTACGCACTTTTTTAAATGATAAAATTATATTTTTGTAACGTGTTTGGATTTTTTTTTTTTTTTTTGTTAATTTAGATCGACAGAACTCTTTCGAAAAAGTATGAGGAACTGTAGATATAATCGTTAGGAATCTAAATCAGTTTTTAAATTTCGATTTTGGAAAAAATTATCTGCCGACGGAAGTTAGCAGAGCATATTTTGTGCATGTCTGTCTCAAAAGTATGGGGAACTCTAGAACTCAGCCGCATGCCAATAGAACACACATTGTGCATAGGCCCTTAGCTGTCGTATGGGTGCGTATGTTTCATCAATGTACCCATGGTGCCTTGCAGTGTGTCCTGTACCAATGATGAAAAGGGCTTGGCTGAATCAAAATACTTAGCTAATGTCCTCTGAAAAGGACTGGCATGCCCGAAATCAGTCGAGCCGACTATAATTTTGTTATGAAGTAAATATACCTATGTATTTTGAAAGTTGTTCAGGGGTCATCTTTTGTAATAATTAAGATAGAAAATTGGAGTAGTTGTCTTGACCAATTTTAATTACGTACAATGAATGCTCTTTTTGATGGGTAAAAATCCCCTACTCTCTGAACTGTCACCGACAAAAAGATAGAAGTAAAGATGTAATAAATAAAACGATGCCTACTCTAATATGAATCGGTCTGATACTAGATTTGAGTCAACACCTACGTAGACGATTCCTATTAATTTTGTGGTCGTTGAACAGACCATCTGTTTCCGGAAGCTATAGACTTTTTTATATTTATAACCTGATCTACCCATATTTTAAATCTTACCTTTTCCGGCCAGTTTCTCATATACCTCGGTTGCGACATCCGTCTACACGCATACACTTAGTGACCACTCTAGCCCAGGTACAATTATAGGGTGGACCGGATCAAAGAACTTTAAGAAAAAAAATCGAGGAAAAAAAAAATCTTATTTAAAAGAATAAGTTTTAAAAAAATCAGGATGGTAGTATCAATATATCTCAAATCAAATTAATCCATCAATAAGAAAAATATCGAAAATTCATTTTTTGTTTGTTTTTTAAAGCAACAAATATTACAAAAGATAATTATTACTGACGCATCAACACTTGGAAGTGGGGGCTTGTAACGTCAGAACTAAGTATGAAAAATTATATCCAGACGTATTGTGAACTGTAAAAGAGTCTATATTGGTTTACGTAACAAAAGAAAGAATATCTTTTTGATCATTTCATTGAGAAAAAATATCTTTTCGATCATTTCATTGACGGACAAAATATCTTTTTGGTAATTTCATTGACGGACAAAATAGATTTTTTCAGTTATCTCGATTATTCATTATCCCAAGTTAAACTTTTTAAGAAAATAAGTCTCGTAATGTAAGTAACTAAAACTCAACTTCAACTGAACATTGTTCAAGTAATACCGCGATCGATTCAGCACTATACTTGACGCACTTCAGCTAACAGGAGAGGTTGTATGTTTCAGGCACCTCATTAACGTTTCAGGCATTTTGTGATAAGCAGCTTGTGAACACAAGGATTATAGTTTCAACATGAAAACTACGTCGTTTATGTATTCCTGTTATTATGTAGAAAACTTTGCTGAGCAGGCTTATTTATTTATTTAGGAAAAACAAACATTATAGGGTTTTAACAACGCTCATTTACAAATTATGATAAAAATGCTTCCCACTACGTTTTCCACAGATCAGTTTAACAACAACAAACAAGAGAGACATACTTTAATCACTGTATTTTAGTTTACATAATTTGGTTTAAAAAAAAGTTAATAGCACCACGCGGAAACAGAAGCCCTGCTGCGGGGCTCTGCCTACCTGTGCACGTTTTCATAAATTTCATAAATTATTTCGGATATATACAATTCCTAGATATCAAAAATGTCCGGTAACGTTTTCATAAACTAGTAGTACTCTTAAACTGCAGTTTTCCAGCATTACTTGGGATCTGATCATCGGATGCCTAAAAGTCTACCAAGAACAGAAGACAACTAATCAATGAGTGGTTCCGTTCAGGGAACAAGATGGTGCTAGCCGACTTGTAGAGCTCTATCTCTTTCCCACAATCTGTTCTTCTAGTATAAAGTTCTGAGATAAATCTAAATGTTTGTGAACATACCATTGTAGGTATGTCCACAAACAGATTTATCTCTGTTATTTTCTCTCTCTATGTTTGTACTTTTATATTTTACGAAATTAGAAGCAACAGTTTATTTATCGATATTACAGTGCTTGTCAAAAAAATGAGTTCAGGTTGATGAATAAAAATGACTCCTTTTTAGGCTTCATTTATTTCAATTACACCTTGTTGGTAACCTAAACTAACTTTGAAGGTTTTGTATACAAAAAGGAGATACCTCATCGTTTGGACGGAAATAACTTGGCATTTACCCACCAAAGTGAAATAAGACACCTATTCCACGTTTCAATTTTATTAATGAAAACTGAGGATCTCTAAACAACATCTCTAATTAACACCGACTCAAAGTAACCAGATTATTATTAATAATAATAATTAGCTAAATGAAATTCACGCTCAGCTTGTAGAAAATAATGTTTATCTCGTTCCAACCGCAAAGTAATTAATAATAAATTAATGAGTTTAAAATTACTTTAATTAATAAATTATGAACGAGTATTGAAGGGGAAATAGGAAGTATATAATATATTTATTAACACATTAAATCACTTCTTTTCGCGAACTTTAATCGCACCTATATCGACACCGGAAGTATCAATTAACGTTATTGACAAAATACGACTTTTCAGGAGAGCCAAAAAACGATTATTTTTTTATTATTTTGTCTATAACTTTTTACTGTCTGGTCCAATTTTTGTGGTGTTCAGGGCAAAGTTTCTTAGAATTTCCCCTTCTTTCTTGTTTTACGAAAGATTTAGGAATTCCCAGTACTTTCAAAAATAGCATGTTCTTTACATTTAAAAAAATGTTTACATGACCCCTCACGTTACTGAAATTTTGTAAATAATCGGAAAATTATACGAAATTTTACTGTAAAGGACTTTATCAGTGTTGCAATTTAATGTAACAATAGATTATCTATTAAAATTTTGACTATTTAACACTATAGAAATGAGATAAAAGAGAAAATGAGTTTACTTTCAGGTTTTACTGCTAGCTATCGCAGATTCAAGTCCGTTCCGAGTCGGACCGCGTCCTACTGTACCGGAGTAGCTCGGATACGACTAGGCTTAGAGTAGTTCTACATAGTTTTAGATGTTCATGAAGCAGGATTTACCTATTCACTTTTTCAAAAAACATTGCTAGATGTGGGATGTTTCTTCGTTATCGCCGAATCAAAGGACTGGTCCAAATTCTTCTCCTTTTGCTATAAAAGACTTATATTTTTCCCGTCTTAACTCTTCCATTTACCACGTTTCTGACAATTCAGATACAATTTCAAACAAAATCGCTTTTTTTTTCTTTGTTGACTATTAAATATTTGACAGTATTAACCACTATCCGAGTACACTTTGTATGAAACTTACTCGTTTGAGCCTACTCGGTCCAAGCACACTTTGACCGTGTCAACGCGGCTTTAATTGTCTTTATAATTTAATCAATTTAATAAAATACTTAAGTTTTCTTGGAATTTATTGCTAACAATTTTGCTCCACTTGACTTGATGAAGTGTAGGCTCTGAAGAGGATGCCTATCCTCTTCAGAGCTGATATTGAATGAATGTATTGGAAACGAAAGACCGAAGAAAAACTGGAACATGATTTGTGCGAAAGATGGTATTAGTGTGATTAAGTTGAAAGTTGAAATGATGAATAGAGAGGATGGAAAAGATAGAATAAAAGGTGCATGGGTTATGTGAAAGGTGAACGAATAAATATCTGTTTGACGTATTTCATCTGCAGTAATTTCAGCTCATTTTGAGTTCGAATGGAGACCGCTGCGCTGTGGCGCTTCTTGGGTGAAGCCTATGTCCAGAAGTGGACTTTAATATGAATTTCAGCTGCAGATTGATTTCTGTTGTCTATATTTTACGTATCTTTATGTCTGACAGTTGTTCTTTTCCAAATCTCTTTACCCATTTCTTATATTTATTATTTTATTTGGTGGTAATTCTTCGGAAAGTTTTATGTCGTAAGTGTCACCGATCCCTAACATTCTATACAAACTTCAGATTTCGTCAAAGAATTTCGTAAAGTAAGGGACATAATGTTTTAGGTGAGAGACATTTTATTTAAAGTAAGGGACAATGTCATATAAATCGACTTATTTGAAGCTTAATGTAAGGGTGTCAATTATTCAATACGGTGACTTATTTCAATTTTTTGAGAAGAAAAAATATTAATGACTGTTACATCACATTTTTTTGCAGAAAACGTTTTTCGCAGTCAACATTTTTGTATTGTAAGGGACATTTTTTTGAAGATAGATTTTTTTTAATACTACCATTCGATAGAGCGCGAAATTCTGAATCCAATTATATATATAACTCATTTTCGCCAAAATGTCCCTTACGTTATTGATACTTCCGGTGTCGATATATTGAGCCTAAGTTTATGGTAGAAACTTTAAATATTAACAATGTAAACAATATTTGGTTAGCTAATAAACTTCGTAATTACCACTTTTTACGAAAACTTCTTAAGCGTATGAATGTTTATCTAGAGACGGAATGCAGCCACATATTAGTGCAGCTAACTATTAATGAAATACATTACATAAAAAAGAAACAACGATCACTACCATGATTTGTTTGACACACTGAATGTGTAATGTCGAAGTTACTGAACTTAAAATACAATTAAAGACGTTAGACAATAGAACCTTATTAATTACTAAATAGTCCAAACAAAGCCTAAATATTAATTGGTTTGGATAGGTGAGCTCGTTCTTTGAGTTATAAGGTTACAACGAAAAGTGGCATTGATTTTTATATAGATATTATGGTCTGATTGCAGCGAATGTGCGACTTCTTGTTATCATGAATACCCATGCCATTTTAATTTTTACTTTCGTAAACAAGGAACACTTTTGATAAACATCCATCAAGACCCATCGCATACTAATGAAATTATTAAATCAAGAGGAGAAAAATATCAGCATTTATTTTTTTAACTCGAATAATGGAAAATTCTGATAAAAGTAAACAAAAATAAAGGCGAACCACGAGGATTATATTATTATAATCAAAACACAGAAACAGGAAATTCCAGAAAAAAATAATTCAATTACAAAACAAGTATAAATGTAAAAATCAAGGAATAATAAATTCCATAACACCATTGTACCCGATTATTATGAGTTCACCTCCAATATCCCAATATTATTATTATTAGCCTGAACTGTCCCACTGCTGGGCGAAGACCTTCCTCCATTCCTACCAATGTTCACGACTGCGCCACGAATATACGCTTAAAAGTTTTTGCTTTGCATTTTTTTTTTAAAACGTTGCACTAGATTTTTTTCCTGTTTCGTGGGTGCGTTAACAAGCATAAATAAAGTCACATACACAAACGCCCAGACCCGAAACAACTACTTGTAGATCATACAAATATTTGCTCCATGCGGTAATCGAACCCGCTACGCAGCACAGCAGTCCAATCGCTCAGCCACCGCGCTAATCGTGCCGTCAAATTTTATTAATTTTTTTTTGTACCAATGAACTTTAGAACCTTAACCCCTCGTTTACACCAAGAAACAAGTTAAATACTAGTTTCATACAAAACTTGTAGAATACTTGTCAAAACATAATTTGTTTGTTTTATACATGTATTGAGAGTGTCTCAAACCATTATCTCAAACATTCTTTCGTTCACACTGTGTAGCTAAAAGTATTTATACAAGTTTAGAACACATTTGCGTTTACACTGAAGTCTGTAACATGTCAAAACTTGTCAAATACATGTATTATACCTTGGTGTAAACGAGGGGTAACAATGAGTGGCCACACTTTTGTTATTCTAACTAAGAGAGATCGCGAGCAAATAAAATAGAAAACTGTAAACCGTTTTCAATTCTAAGCAATATCTTCTGAACAACCTGCAGGCTATGTCAGTGGATTCTCAGAAGTGAAATATTAAATTATCGCAGTCACAACGAATGAAATATAGCTGGCTTTGGGGAAGACATCCTCTTAAATAAGAGGACATTCCGGTAACCCTTTGATACTTTGTCAAACCAAGAATTTTCAGATGTCTAAAGAACTTTTCTTGGGAAGAGTACCTATCGGATTTCATAAGACTTTTTAATCCACGTATAATAAATTCAGAAGATATAATGTAGTCGTCAGCACATCGACCTCAATCTGTCAAATTTATTTAAACCTTATCAAAATAATGTTCGATTAAACCTTCCATCGTAAAATTTAACAGGTTCGGTCAGGTTGAGCTGCTAGAGACTGTACTTTTCTGTCAGTATATTGCATTTATATATTAACGATACACGAGATATTCCTAATGCGATTTATTTTTAAGAACAAAAACAAACCATATAATCTATTATTCATTGCAATTTTCAGGGCCTCTCACAATCCTTAGAATCTCAACAAGGTGACATTTTTAACATGATAGGAAAGCTGAATGCTGACATGAAACGAGTTCACGAAAAGAATAGCGTTCTAACAATTCGTGTGAGTTTCCTTATTATTATACACTATACAAGCGACTGTCACTTGTGTAGAAAATCTTCTGACATAATATTTTCTTAGAGAAATTTTCTTCTTCAGGCACTCGTGTAAAATAAACTATGAATGATACAGGATACATTTTTAAATGGGAGGAAAAAGAACATGCTTGGTATTTAATACACTAATGAAAATTATTAAACACGTATTATTTATTAAAATACTGCAGTTATAATTTTATCTAAACGTTTATTTTGAATCAACTTTTTCTTTTTTTTTTAATTTGTTATCCAATACTAGTTTTACATTGTTCTACAATCTATCCCGCCTTCTAAAATCCCATTCATTGGGATACGTACTGGTGACTCAGAAAATCTTGGCCTCAGAATTACGGAATAATATGAAGTCAAAGTTCGCTTGACGTCAACGAAATTAACCTGTAGATGAAACCTGACAATTTATCCGTATCTAATAATCTCTGCTTAATATTGCCGGTGACATTTGAGTGTTGATGCAATCGAACATGGCTGATTGCAAATCCGATTACCTACATATCTATTCTATAATAAGTATGCAAATATCGACTGTGAACTGGCAACCGGTCCTATCTCAATTTTTTGATGATTTTACTTTTTAATGCCATTTTATACTATTTAATACTCCGCATCGTTGCAAGAACTATACCTATTGTTTTATTTTGATTTTGAAGATAGCCCATATTGTTCCAAGTAAAAAGTCCTATGTTTGTTCTTGTGTTGTTTTATATTGTCTTATCTCGATTTTATATTGGAAGGAAGCATAATTATAATGTTACTGATGTTTATAATAACATGTGCAATACAAATAATAAAAACCAACGTATTTTTATTTAACAAACGAGGTGCTGTTTATTATTATTTATTTATTACATTAAATAGAACGGCCGAAGCCAATTATACTATTTAATCACATTACAATAAACACATTTTAACAATATTTTACCACACTTTCATGCATTTTTCTCACAAAAAATCAAACATTCCAACAATAACAACTTCCATTCATCCGCAAATAAATCAAAATCTGGGTTTGAGTCCAGGAGAGCATTGAGATCACTTAGTGATCTTGGTACAGGGGAGTTTGACCGTGCAACGGTATGGCACGATGGAATCGCCAGCAATCTGTGCCGTCTACCACGACAATAATAGTAGATTACGCACCAAGGGAGTAAAGCATTGCCTTACGTCACGGGCGTATTGAATCCCGAAGCGACACTAAGGATTCTGGGGGTGAACCTCCGTAGCGCAGCGAGGAGGTTCAAGTTTTAATTCCCGAGTGAAACGAGGGAATTAACATAAGAATCCTTAGTGTAGCGAGGGATTCAAGTTAGCCCAAGACAAGGCAGCTTTACTCTCGAGGAGCGTACTCTGCTTTTCACACCTACTGCGAGGAAATAAATTCGATTTTTGAAATTTGATGTTGTACGACAACCTTCGGACGTGAAGTTGGCACCACTGCAAGCGATCAGCTGTTGCACCCAGCGGCCGCCATTACTGATACGACTCCTTGGTGAAAGTTTTCATACGTTTTTCTTTGAGGTTCCAATTTCAAATCACATTATTCCCACGGGAATAATGAAATTCAGTACATATATTATTGCCCGGCTTGAGCGAGAGGGAACAATGTCATGCTTTACAGTAGGTTTGCCTCACATATAATATGACATTTACGAGCAAGTAGTGTGAAAAAATATTTTTTATATGATGCTAACATGTTTTTTCTTTATCCTGTAAAGTTGTCAAAATTGAGATAGTACCGGTTGCCAGTTTACAGTCGAATATGCATATCTAGTGTTACGATAATAAAGTTGGATTTTGCATAGCCTGATTGTGAGTTTGAAGTAATCTTACTAGGAAGAACAACATTGAAACGTGTTGATAAAATTGAATGAGGATTCTGAAAGTTTTTTTTTTTAATAATTTACAAAGGTGATTTTAGTGAGGACAGCGTCCACCTCACAACAGCGAGCTGTTAAAAGTTGGGTCTTTTGAATTGCTATTGCGTCACAGTAAGATAAATAAAAACCTAGTTGTTATTTTCACCAGAATTTATTCTACAGAACGAAAACTTTTCATCATCAACGACCTTTCTAGATAATATTCTTAAAATAATATTTACTTTGATCTAAAATAATGAAGACACTTCGACTTTGAGTGTTCTTTAATTAAAGAGAGACGGTAGTTTTGACTCAAAGGCATTTTGGTCTTTCACCTAGGTGTTCCTGTATTTCAATAAAAATGTGAATCCGTGACAAAATAAATAAAAACTGAGACTGGAAGTAAATTAAACTTGGACAAAACATTTTTTCTCACAAAAGAAGAAATAATATTATTCTTTTGATGCCCGTAATTTCGTTATTTGAAAGTTTTTGTTATTTTATCTTTATTTTCCAATCCTTTTATGTATTTTTCTTCAGTTTGTATGATTTCCTTGACCAACAATAACATTGGCCGTATTGACTTTCGTTTAACTATTGTAAACGGAAAACTGTAATTGAAATGGAAACGTTCTGTAAACATTTGTCTTTTTTCTCAACTCTGGAGACTCTTTTTTCATAAAAAAAAAGTAAGAAAACAAATAATAATGCCTAGTCGCTTGTTCTTCTCTGATTACGTAACATTTTTTATAACCGAACGAATTTAATAACAAAGGTACTTTAAACTAAATTCTTATTCCATCTTCGGACTTCACAGTCATGAAGCCGAGATAGATGTTTAGCAAAGCCCTTAGGGTGCACCCACGTTTATCGACGCGGAATCCAAAGTTATTTTTAATTAATATGTAGGTACCATTGGCTATTACAGCTTTTTTTTTTTTTATATATAGCTTCCGTTTAGTGCTGAATTGTGAATGCGAGAACATTGTTGGTTGTGTAAATTCCTAAATGCCCATTACCGTCTAGTCTATTACGTATATACTATTATATACTCTTTATTTTATTTTTATATATATATATATTTTTTTTTTTTTTTTTTTGTTTAGTTTTGGTAAGAAGGTCCCTCTTCTTATCGTGCTTACGATGTTCTCTCATGTCTAAATACAACTGTAAGAAAAACATTGTAAAAGAAATTATTATTTTAAAAGAGTAACCATGGAGTTTCTTGCCGGTTCTTCTCCATGGAAACGACCAACCCGAACCGTGCCAATTTTTTTTTTTTCTTGACGTTTTATAAGTGCCCATTGAGGCCCATGTAAAATAAAATATTTTGATTTGAATCGGCCTAAGCCGAGTGCGTACCACCACACTACTGTACTTATCGCCGATAATCAGTTACCACCACACTACTGTGCTTGTCGCCGATTATATTATCTGTTGCAAACGATTTGTTTCACCGTCGGCCAGCGTGGCGACGCGTCGTCCGAGCCAAGTCGATGCGAATGGTATTAGCAAACACCCTTATTAATGCTACTGCTACTGCTAGCCTAACATCATCCCACTGCTGGGCAAAGGGCTTTCCCAATGACTTCTAGTTTTCTCGATCCATGGCCAAAGTGCACCACTGGTCATCGCGGTTTTGTCAAGCTCGTCCCGCCATCTCCTACGAGGTCTTCCGCGACGCCAACTTACGTAGACATAAAGGATCTTTTGACCACTGTTAGCCGATTCCGTGTCGGTAAATGTGGGTGAACCCTTAGTCTTCAACAGAATCGACATAACCCCATCGATTTCGGCGCCTTATACAATTCGGTGGCTTGTGGTAACAATTATCTTAAAGCCTTCTATTTATAACCAGTACGATCAAAAGTTAAATGAGCAACAGAGGCATTTGTTCCTTAACTTTCCCTCTAAAATCCTTGAACTTGAGCAATAAAATGAACTAATCGATTACGCTCGAAAAGTCCCTCTTCCAAAATTCTTCTACAAACCGGGGCTTAAAGCGAGGACTAATAAATACGTAATAAGTGAACGCCCCAATAGGAACAAAGGAATAAATATAGCAGTCAAGTGCTTACGGAATTCATTCATAATTTTCAATATCCTAAAAACGGGAGCGTAGGAAGCGGACTCAAGTTTTTACGAGCCTTGGTACTGGGCCAAAATTGCCTGGTTTTAAATCTCACTACCTACGGAACCTCCCACGGTTTAGTACTTTACGATACCCTGTGACGTCAGACTAGTAATATCATGACCTCGACATAAACAGACTTGCGGATTCGTGTCGTGAGTCACTGTGAGTAAAGATTTCTTATTTACCACTTGATATGCTCTGACTAAAAATGGAGACAGACCAACTGATTGTGTTGGCACGACTCAATGCCATTTTTAGCTGTAAATGTCACCGGAATAAAGAACTTTTATTTATGCAAACTGCATTGGGGACTTGGAAATATCCTTAGTATGACTTAGACTTTAGATCGAGGCTACACTGACTGGTAAGACGATTGTGATGCGACGATAAATAAAAATGAATGCGGAGACGCTGGCACGGATGGCGTTTTAACTCTGCGTTATGTTCATTCTCTTTCTTTTGCCTAATCCGACCCTACATTCATACCAATGTGTCTATTTTCGATCTCTGTTTTTCTATAGCGCGGCATCGCATACCTAACTTCAGGATGGTGTCGGTACGAAAAAACCTAGCACATAGCCCGCATTCGATATTCTATTCCAATGCGTGTCGTATACGAAAAGAAAGGATAAAATAAGTACTTAAAACTCTAAAATTATCACACATTGTCATTGTGAGATATATACAACAGCGTATTTTGTTAAAAATGATTGCTCTCTTTACAATTTTTATATGAAGACATCGTCAAAGAATAATGCTCTTATTTACCAGAACCTTATACATATGAACCCCTACAACTCCTAACTTCACACATTCAACATCTTCATATAAAAACTTCCCCTCTTGTTTTTAGCCATATAACCTTGAACACAGTTTTATTACCTTCCTACACCTTTATGGCCAAACTATTTTATGGTTTGTCTCCTTGATAGAAGGCTGTTAGGACCAGGCGTTCCTGAACGTAACATTTTGCGGAAATGGATAGATCATTTCAGCTATTGGACATCAATAACACGGAAGGAGCTAATATTATATCGAGAAAGTCTGATGGAATAGGTGTCAAAGTTAGACATCTTGTTTTTTTGGTGCAAAAATTTTGTCTGGTCAGAAATTTTCGTACCATAGGAAATATAGTTATGGAAAAAAGCTGTTAACATGAACCCAGTTTATTGAACTACCTATGTATGTAAACAAAATAACAATAAATCTATGTTCTGGGATAATCGAAGCATTTGTCCCTTTTTGTATGTAAAAACAGTATTTTCGTGCTAACGAAAAACAAAATGGTCAAATGAAGGTTAATGGTTCATTAAAATTAAAGATTCAAAAATCAGATTAAAATTTTTCTTTTAGGTTATTTTGAACTGAAACGATCACATCACCGCTTACCATCAAGCGAAATAGTGGTCAAGCGCGAAACTATTGCCAAATAAAATAAAAAAATATCAAACTGCTTGTTTACACGCCAAACTCACTATCACCTAAATAAAAGTAAACATTACCTATAATTAAGAATTTCAACAAGTCCTTATCAATCAACGAACCAAACAATCTTATCTGCCCCATTTCAGGCATGAAGCAATAATGTTCCGGTATTTTTTTACAACGTTATCAAACATTGTACGTAACTCGCGAGTGTGTAACTGCCCTACTGTAGGGCTATGTTGTAAAATTACCCAATCTCGCGCTTGTAAACATTGCTTTATGGGGTAAACAAAAGAATGAAGTAACTGGAGTACGTGAAATTATTTGGGACTTTTTACGTTAAGATGTTTGTTATTCGTTTTTTTATGCTCTACGCTCTACTCTTGTTACGTATTTTTTAAGCATGATTAGATTGTGATGAGCACTTAGAGTAATACGATTTCTTGTCTTTTATATCTTACTCATTATCCAAGGACACAGCTTTACAGGTCTACATAAAGAGGTTTTATAAAAACTTCATAACAAACAAATTAAATCAGATTTATATATTCAATTGATTATGAAATCAATATATTCCACTAATTTGAAGAAACACTGAAACTGGAACACTTCGTGCTCTAGAATAACTTTTTTTTTTGCTTCTCGAATTTATAGGGTAGGAAACGGCACAGCTGACTACAAGTACAAGATTTATTTTCACTACCTTCTTTCACTTCATAAGAGAGAAAATTCACACATGCAGGGGCCAAACTAACGTGAAATACAGTTAATTATCGCTATGATGGATTTAACACGAACACTTAAAGTTCAAAGTCTATTTTCGCGAAATTTAACGGTACCTATTTTCTGTTAATGTGGTTCCCACAAAAACAAACAAAACCAACGTTTCCCATTCACCCTAAACACTAAGTTCTCCAAGCTATTGTCGAGCTATATGCAGAACACTCAGCTGTTAGAGGCAGAGAGTCCTACAGTTCCAACACATTCCGCTCGACACTACAGGCTTTTCAGTTGAGCGCGCCCGTTTTGTAGGCTCTTGTCTATTATATTGTTAGAAATATTAGTGCTTTAAGAAATTTAAAAGTCAAAGTATCGTGGAGTAAAGTTCAAAGATCGTTCGATCGATACGACGTCTGCAATTTTCTGGGATTAGGCAAAAAAAAACTACAAAAATAAAAATAATACAGTCTGCGTTTTTGATATCTACAACATTTTAAGTCAATAGCGATCAGGTTACTTCTTGGGAGACATGTTTCACAGTCGTATCAGTTTGGATCAAGCGAGATATTGGCGGCAGGCGAGCCTATAACAGATATTTTCTTTTATTTTCTAGCAACATTTTAGCAAGCATAACTCCTTACAAAGCTCAGCAAGCTGAAGTGGCAATGGGCAGACCATATTGCTCGCAGAGCAGATGGCCGATAGGGTCGATAACTGCTAGAGTGGAGGCCACGGACTAGCAAGCGCATCGTAGGACGTCCACCAACAAGGTGGACAGACGACCTAAAGGTCGCCGAAAGACGCTGCATGCAGATCGCTTCCAACCGGTATATGTGGAGATCTAAAGGGGAGGCCTATGTTCAGCAGTGGACGTCCTATGGCTGAGATGATGATTATGAACTCTTTACAAATATAAACCAAATAACATGCCCATATTAATATGAGAACCCCTCAACAGTTATTAATATCCAGCTATATACTTATCACATTCAAAACTTAAAGGCTTTAAGCGCCCGCCAAAACTTAGTCTTGTACTCCTAAGTTGTTTGCAGAGGTCCAAGCAAGCATCTTGGAGCTTACTCTGTGTGTCTGTAAGTCTGTATGTTTACGGTACGGGTTTTCGGGAGTAAATAGAGTTAAGTAGCTTCTTAGTACCGTATGAACTTAATTATTTGATGTTACTTTCTAGGCATGGGTTGGTGAAACTTGTGCACGTGTAAGCTTTGTGATTTTCAGTGGAATTTTGATGCCAGAGTAAAGATAGGTGTAAAGAAAAGCTATTGATGAATCTCTTTTTATACTTGAAACACAATAAACCCCTTGTCAAACAGACAGGTGAAGCGAAGGCGATCCGTTTGTAATGTATGGAATTGTTTGAAGCCAGTTACATACCTAGACTATCGGATCGCTTTTGTTTTTCAATGTGACGGTTCTAAAAATTTCATAAATTACAAATAAAAACGCTTTGGATCGCATTCGCCTCGCCTGTCTGTTTGACAAAAGCGTATATTCTAGTCATTGAAAACTTTCAAAGTTCAGTCACCAATACTGTCAAAGACTGCATATATGAATCCGTAATTTTTCTTGCATTACATTTTGAGGTCGTATGTATTTTAATATAAAAAGGTAATTTATGTACTTCGATTACTTGAAGAATAATATTATCAGCCATGGTTAACAAAAACATACTGATAATTATGAAATAAATAAAGTGTCCGATGACAACATAAATAATGTTGTTTTGTCCATAAATTGAATATACCTTCTTTATACGAAAAAAACAAAAACATTCTTAGCAAAGCAACGGCGTACATAGATCGTATATCTTGTTTTGTTACCTAAATACCTTGGTTTATGTTAAGGTCATGTCACATTGTCTACTAAAGTATTATCACAATAAGCCTACGGCTAATATGTGGCGTGCTTAGACAGAGTAGAAATTGTAAAGCTCTGAGATAAATACTACAAAGACAGACTTAGTATTTCACTGTTTTCATATACTTAAGACTTAACTAGAATAGTACCATATTAAAATCGCTGTCAGCGTTTGCTTGAAATATTTAAAAGAGTTACCACAGCCTTGAAAAAGGTTTTTTAGTCGCGTAATTCCAGTCGGTTTCATAGAAAAGTCTTTAGCGACGCAAGATGATAAGTAGTCTGCATTTTGCCAGAACACGTGCATTTAGCGTTTCACAACTCAAAAAATTACGCTCCTCTGGCCTCAGCCTTTGAAACAGAGGCTCTAGAACGACTTTTTTACATTTTTGTGACGTAAAGTAAACGAGGACTTTGACTTAGTTCCTCAATTGTACAATTTGTACATTGGAGGCGCTTTCTCTATTTCTTTACAATAAACGCCGTAACTACTCCAAACACGTTGTCAGCATGTAAGTATAAAAAATAAATTAAAATTTTAAAAAACCCCCGACGCAAAAACCAAGTTCCCCTTAAAAAGTAAAAAATAATAAAAATACGTGGCGTTGGGGGACTGCTCCAAATTATTTATCATCTCCTGTTTTTTTGCAGTCCCCGCGACGCGACGTATTTTTATTTTATACTTTTTATGGGTACTTACATACTTTTATCATTTTATGTTGCTAAGAGTACTCCCGATTAAGTCATCAATATTCCCTTTCAGTACGCTTTCATTTGATACCCAACTCGAGTATATTTGCAGACCCCTCGGTTACCTTTCCCCACTTTCACCCCCACAACTTCTAAACGGCTTAACCGATTTTCATCAAACATGTCTAAGAACACTCGTAGGTAAGTCACCTTTCATACAAAAAAAACGTTCATCCGTTCAGGCTCTATGATGCCACAGACCGACAGACAGACACGTCAAACTTATAACACCCCTCTTTTTCCGTCGGGGGTTAAAAATACGGATGTTGCACTAAGCCCTCAGGTTTGGTATAAGTCTATCAGTACCAGTATATCTCTTCCTATTGCACATAGAACGGGAGGAATAAAAAAGCATCGCTGCCAGCGTTCTGGGTACTTTTCCCGTTGACAGCGACGTGGACGAATTTTTCTATGCCGCATGGTGGTCTATATTTTTTTTCCCTCTTTGGTATTTCTACTAAAATACTTTTTTTATTAAGATTTCATAAAGTTTTGAAATATGTTAGTAATATAACATACGACAAACAAAAACACCTACGGATTTCTAATAGTTGTTTCATTTTAATTATTTTCTTAGGCTGAATTTTCATACACCTTATAATATTTTGTTTCTTCCCAATCTATATATAAAAATGAAACCCGTTTTCCGTTGTCACGACATAACATGGAAACGGCTTGACCGATTTGGCAGATTTTTTTTGTTGTGTTTGTAACCATCTGGACCGGGTTTTAGACCGGGTCTTAAACCCGTGCGAAGCCGGGACGGGCCGCTAGTACTGTATAAATTGGTAGAATAAATGTTGTTTGATACAGGCCCTAAAATTTAGTAAAACCATCCGTTATCTACGAGACAAGTTCCAAATCTCCAAACAAAATACACGTACCTACAAAGTCAACGTAACATTTCACAAATCCTTACCCGTCGCACCAAAGTCACAGCGAGCTATTCCACTAAATCCCCACAATTTGTCATAACGAGCCAAGCTATTTGACTTCGTATAACCGTCGACCACTCACTACGTAAACGTTTCCTGTTAACCGACAATTGTTTCGCACCACGGTACAAGTTTCAGAATTTATTGAAGACTTCTTGTTCCTTGTTTCTGAATTTCTTGAATGGGTTGTTCGGCGATGTTCTTTTTGGATTTAGGGGTACTTAGCTTGCAGGTTTCTATATTTGAGACTAGCAGTTGCCAGTGGCTTCTCTCGCGTGTAACTTTGAAATTATCTAACGGAGACGCAATACCGGGATAATCGGTATCATAGACATTCCAGAACCTATTAATAACTACCTATCTCTGATCCGTCCCTTTGACGCATCCATCTAATCATCGAAACTTTCTTTTTTTCTTTTTTACGGCAACAAACTACATAAATGTAACATTTCTTAGGTTGAAACCCAGTTATTTTTTACTAGTTCCTTTAGCTGATAATATAAATTATGAATTACTTTCTTTAAGAATGTTATTTGCAGGGTTCATTGTTCGATTTATTCGATGTATTTATCGATCAGCATCGATTCATATTGAACTAACTCGTTTGCTTTGTCGAAAGCATTAAAGAAGAAACTATGAGTGTGTTAAAATGAATACAAGTATACCGTTATCATTTAAATTCTATCAAAACGTTGACTCCCGCTGTGTTTTCTGAATACCTACTCAAATCGTCACAACAACTACTAACATTTGATTTGTAATTCACAGAATCTCATTTAAAAACATTCGATCACGTCCAAACAATTGATGAATAATAGGCTTCTAGGAAAAAACCACATAATCATCATCATCATCTGCCTAGCTTTTTCACAACTATATTAGGGTCGACTTCTAGTCAAACTACACACAGCTGGATATCAGTATTTTACATGGGGTGCCTGTCGGACCTCCACAACCCAGTAACTGGGTGATACAAATACCCCATGGTAAGACTGGTTGTCAGAATTTAGAGCTTCTGTACCCTTAGCACGAGTTTTCAGTATTTGAAACGTGAAGTAAACTGGAACTTTGACAATTTCAAATTGACAATTTTTAAGGAAAAAATTAGTTCCTTCTTCACACACCAGAGGCGCTGTTCCATTTTTTCATACGAGAAACGCTGTAAATACTGGAAAGACTCTGTAAAGTAAAATAGTGAAAGTCGTACTAGGGGTACTGACTAACAGCAACGACTGTCAAAGTTCTACAAATGACAACCGGGACCAACCGGCTTTACATGCTAAATAGAAATAAACCTCAATACTTTTTAGTAAACTGAGAACTGTAGGTTTCTTTGAAGAGTCTACACTCTCACAAGTCAAGTCTGACAAGTCTGACAATCTCACTCGTCCTGCCCTGGGTGGCAAAAAACAGCTTTTTTTTTTTATACAGTGTGGAAACGCCGTTAGCCACTTGGGCACATTATCAGCAGAATGCGTTGAGGAGGACTTTTTTGATCTAACTAGTCTTGATGACTTTACTTTAAAATAAAACACTTGCTGTACCATTAAAAGGTTCAATGGATCCGTTGAACACTTGTTAAAAATAAGTGTAAATGCAAAACGACCATTGTATGGCTTAGAGTGGTTAAGTTGTAGAGTTGGTGAGTTGACGAAAACCACAGACTTCACGATCCCAAGTAGTTTAATGTAAAGTAACAAAGTTATGTTGGATGCTAATCCGTGGTCGTATCGCTAAGACAGCTAATGGTCAACAAACGTTTAGTATAATAAAAGTACATAAAATGAATCAACGAAAGTATGTCGCGGCGTCAGCAACTTACTAGCCTGTTCGTAAACTGTACAACCATTTCAACGTCAAATGCCGATTATGCACATGTCAGTTTTTTAGACAAGCGTTCAACAGATGTTTAGCTTTTTTGTAGTAAGACGTAATGTATTTATGGTGACCACGAAGGAAATGGCGGGATGAACTGCTAAACAGATATCTTCCTTGAGAAATTAAAAGAAGAATGGACACAATTGTAACAATTTGAAAGGAATAAAGAAAGGCCTTCGCCCAGCAGTAAAACAAAGCCTGTATTCTCTAGAAATAAGTAAAATAACGTATGTAAATGAATTCTAGTCATCTAGTAGACAGATGGCTGCTTGCTCCAGATCAATTTTATTACTAGTTATGCAAATCAACATCTGTCTCAGAGAAAAATAAAGACATAGAATTTATTAGCTCCTACGCGACGCAAGGACATCGTAAAACGTAAAATAAAGGATTACTTTGTTCTGGCTGATGAGCTGGCAATCAGATAGAATATTAGTCAGAAACATAGAGCTGATTAGATTTGCATAAAAATGTTGAAACTTTCTCCAAAAATCTTTGATATTTTCAGTTCATGTTGCTCATACGTCTTAAGACAAAACTGCCAAAAGTGGTCAGCATTTGTGTATTGAACTTTTAGCTAATAAAAAAAAACCGTTAAGGCGTAGTTACACGTGACAACACAACGAATTTACATATTGGGATACTCTCCGCAAACGTCTCAACATTCTTGTTAAAACGCTTGCGCAAACGCTTAATTCTAATTGTGTAAGAGTTGCCATCGCTTTAAAGAAAGTACCTAGTAGCTCAGAGAAGGAAACTACTCTTAAAAAGACTACTCTTAGAAAAAGTATACAAACTATTAGTTTTGTTTTAATTTTTAATCTAGAAGCAATACTAGTAACATCTGAGAGAGCCACTCCAGAAGCCTTCATGCGTGTTGTTAGGTCTAATTCGAAGCAGTTGGGAATCACTGGGCTATTTGAGCAACGCAGATGTTTAGAGTTAAACTTTAGGAATATCTACGCAAGCGTTACTAAAGATTAAACGAATTTAAGAAACTTTTCGAAAGTTATTCGAATTAAAATCGAAATAGACCCCTTAAAATCTTCCTTATAGCTTTTTGTGAAGCTGTTTTCTTCTGTGTGTCAACGAGGAAAGTTCACAATGTATCACATTTAAATTAATTCTTGAAAAAATTAAAAGACGCCTACTATTTGAGCTCCAATAATTTTCGTCATTTAAGTCACCGGAACAAATGCAAAACGAGGTATGCCACAAAGAGCACCTGCTGACAATGACACCTGAGCTACATATTTGCACATTATCTATTCGACATAAGGGTCCTATCAAAATTTTTCGCAAGTGCCAGGTGCCCTTTGTGGGATACAACGTCAGAACAAAACAAAAATCCCTCTCTTCAAAAAGTATCTCAAAAATAGACAAGACCCGAACCAATCTCGGCAATATGAATGAATAATCTCCGCAGAGCATCACTATCAATAATTCATTGAACAAAATTGTCACCACAGATGCAGAGGATATAAATAATGTCGCGTGACATGCATGCGTAGATAGGGGGCTGGTCCAATGTATGAGAAAAAGAGGCAAATTAATTGAGTCGGCTCGTGGCATCAGCGGAGGCGGCGTACCTTAAGAGCCATTACGCACTGTCAGCTGGTCGCCAGCAACTCAGTTCCTCGGCGACCGAAACATAGGCGAGCGACTGGCGACCAAGTGCGTGAACACCTATTTGAACTAATGAAAGTTACAGTCGCTGTCGACTAAGACCCCGGTGATTAGTAGACAGTACGTAATGAGCCTTAGGTCTCTGTGCTTCCATCAATGACGATGTAGAAATAAACTAACCAATAAAATTGTAAGTATGCCAGCGATTCCAAGAAGATGAAAAATAGGCGTCGATAGATACTTATTTATATTGATGACTAGATAAAACTATAATCAGCACAATATTTCACGGCAAAAAGTAGGAATAACGCGTCAAAATACAATTTTCTGATGGTTTAAAAATAAATACCTACAGTATGATATTATGACGTATAATGCCAAAATCTTAAATTCTCCCAGTAAATTAACATATCTATCAACTAGGTGCACAAACGATCAGAGGCCCTAACACAAGACTGCGTAAGATTTTTGAAGTATGTAAGCCGGTTTATTGTATCGAAAATGTAAAAACGCCTGTGTGTACGACTGAGATCAAAATTTTCTATCGAATTAACGTCAATCATCTTACTTACTTTACGTCACAAAAACATGAAAAGTCATGCTAGGACCTCTTTTTATAGTGGCTGGGAGAAATTGAACATTCGTAACCAGTCAAAGTGAAAAGATTTAGGTTTGAAGAATAAGTCAAAACAACGAGTATCATAATTATCATCAAATTTAAAAACTGAACTAATAAGTAATTTTCTTTCAATACTTAATCGAACCAGTGGCAAAATAAAATATCAGAAATCAAAGACATTCAAAACTCAAACCTCTTATAACTTGAACCAGTGTAACGCTCGAGTGGTAAGTGATAGACACTTGAGAGCGGCAATTGAGATCGCTGACGCAGATTCTGGGCGAGAATAAAGTATGTAACGTAGAATTATCTCCTAACTTATGTTATCTTTTCTGAAGCAATTGTCTATAAACAACGTACGTTATTTACAAAATATGAAAAGACTTGTAGTAATAAAAACCGTATACAAAGGAAAAATAATTATACGGCGATGCATTACACTAGAGTTAGTCCCGCAACCCCGGGCTACAGATGACCATGCCATAAATATTATGACAAAAATCATGCTTTTAAAAATATGTATATTAACTAATATCTTAGTTTCTTTATACAACTTCGCGTCGCTGCAACGGAAGAACTTCCTAGAAAGTTGTCTGAATTGCCACAGCTGGAATTTTATCATTTTCGTTGCTAAATTTTTGGCCAAAAAAGCTCTACGCCAATTTAAAGAATTTATTTAGTTGTACCGCTTATCTATGCTTAATATTATCAAGCAGAAGAGTTTGCATGAACGCGCTTGCTTGATCTCTAGAACTGATTTGAAATGAAAAAATTACTTACTAAAAAGGATAATTAATTTATCGAGGAAGGCTATATAACATCACGCTATGACCAATAGGTAGGAGCCGAGCAGCGGGAGTGATACCATGCGCAAAGGCTAGTCTTGTAATATTGCTTCACCGCAATTTAAATTGGCAAAGATCTTCGATACTTAGATTCGGCGTACTTTTTGCAAAAATCAACAGCAATTCTGCAGTACTCGACAAAATACGAAAAAAAACGAGAATCTATCTTATTTATCTCACTATAAAACCTGACAGTGATTGATAACTTGCGTAAAAAAAAATTACCAAGTTAACCAGAGAAGAGCAACACATTTTCGACGACCTACCGTTTCGGTAGAGTCAACTTCGATCAATCTCAATTTCGGCACGTAAATGTCCGGCTTCAACATGGAGAAGATAACCAATGGAGAGATAAATGGAAACTAAACGGCTTGATAGATCTACTCAAATGGGTTCACGGGTATTAAATT
Source organism: Agrotis ipsilon (assembly GCA_028554685.1). Taxonomy (NCBI): domain Eukaryota; kingdom Metazoa; phylum Arthropoda; class Insecta; order Lepidoptera; family Noctuidae; genus Agrotis; species Agrotis ipsilon. The sequence goes on along the minus strand of CM052961.1, from coordinate 2,011,782 downwards.
GGCAAAATATTTCGACATCAGCAAAACTCAGAGCAAGCAAGACTACTCGTTCACGAAAATTGTCTGACTACAGATTCACCCAAACGCATTTTTATTCACTTTTGAATTTCAACACTATTTTTTTTAATGAGAGGACACATGACACGTGACATACTTCTATACCCCTGGGTGTAAAAGAAGGAGAACCTAGTGGTAAAATCGTCCAATGTATCCTCCCACAGAGCAATGTAGAGCGAAGTGATTGTTAGACTTGTACTGACTTAACGGTATATCTTCAATAGCCCTTTACGTTCCAGGGTCATGGTTACCTGTTAACTCTCCCGCGAACCTATAAGGTCCCGCGATCACACCGTAAACCACCGAACCGAAGGATCACTTCGGCTACCCTCTGCATTGCCAGACCGCGGAGTTCTGCGAAACTGCCCTTACCCTTCAGGTTGTGATGCCACCAACAGCATTGATAAATATTTGTTCATTCCTTTCTCGTATAATCAGTTATTCCACGAGCGAGTGATTCACCTAAATATCGATGCCTCATTAGAGCTCAAATTGCTTACTGCTCAATAAACTTCAATCCATCACTATCTTGTAAGTCTTACTCGTCTCGACTTATTGATCGCAAGAATTATTAAGCCCCTTCGTACACAACGCGACGCAAGTCTCCGATACCTTACGACTTTGGTAACTATTGCCGAGTGCTTGTGTACGAACCTCTTTGGATTCGTATTGCGATAGTCGCCTGGATACCAAAGTAGGAATGTTTCGGAGACTTGTATCGCTTTGTGTAAAAGGGGCTTACTATTTCCGAAAAGCGTTCCGATATTAAGCAGAAGCTAAGTTCAGAGTTAAATATCACTCAAGTTTAGGTAAATAAATGGATCTGTGAAGATTTTGGTGGGATTTTTGTAAATTAAAAGACGAAAGAAATTGATTGGATTAATGAAGTGTTTATTTGTTCTCAGGAAGAGCCTGCAGAAAGTTCAATTAACTGGACTAAAAGAGGAAATGGCCAATACTTTTTTATAAAACCCTAGGAATTACTCCTGTGTCGCGGGTGCGTTTACAAACATATAAACTCACATACATAAACGCCCAGACCCGTAACATCTAATTTTAAATCATTCAAATATTTGCGTCGTGCGGTAATCAAACCCCGACACGCAACACATCAGTCCAATTGCTCAGCCATTGCGCGAAACGTGCAGTCGTTTACATTGGTCGAGTGTTTACCCAAGTACAGTACAGACGGTATAAGCAAAGTTATATATACTATTCGGAGAACGAGTATACAGACAGTGCCTAGGGCTTTCCACTAACCACTAACCTTGTACAATGTAAATCGGGCAGCAGACAGCCAGTCGCTGCATGTAACGTAACAGTTATAAGTCCCGTATAATATTTATCATCATCATCATCATCGGCCTATAATGTTCCCACTGCTGGGACACAGGCCTCCTCTCTGAGAGTGAGTGTGGGCTATAATCCACCACGCGAGTCCAGTGGGGATTGGTAGATGTCACATATCTTCGAATTTTTAGTACTAGGACATGCCGGTTTCCTCCCGATGTTTTCCTTTACCGTTTAGTGAGCAGCAGTGATGAAATAAATTACACAAAGTACTGCGCCTGGCGGGGTTCGAACCCACGACCTACAACTCGTAAGTCGGGACCGATACCATTGGGCCACCACTACTCTCTAATAATATTTGTGTCACATACGCATTATGTCTAAGGAAAATATTTTTTTGAATCACTGAGAATATTCAGAAGATGTGAGTTCGTGTGTACATTCCTCTTTGGATCTCTTGGTCTTGAAAGGATATTAAAACGTATGTCAATCAAACTGATGTATGTCTGATGTTCAAAGTATTTAGGGTACAATTTCAGATTTATTTTTGCTTTACGATGTCTAGGACTAGCTTTAACAATATTGTCATTCCCCTTTATATTATTCGGATAGTTGACATGACCCGGATTTTTCGACACAATCATAAGTGTTTTTCAGATGACCACTGAAAACAAGCGCTATACTGTGGGTTCTCTAGCTCAGCTAACGAGTGGTCGCCTTTCTTTTCAAAGTCAAGGCGTGCAGCTGTCGGTATTTAATAAGTTTAGATTTGTTTAATTATTATTTTTCTTTACTTATTAAATTATCTGTTTTCAGTTGTTAATTTGTCTGTTGCTTGTTTTGCATCCATCGTCTGTGGAAAAATAATAAAATTGTTCTTTCTTTTTTTTTAAAGCTCTTAATTCAACTCAAAAATTGGGCAAAGGCAGGTGTTGATGATGATTCTCCTCCATATTATTTAGTATTGTATTTATTTCAATCCTCATTCTCACTGCGTTTGCTTGCAACGCTGAATACTCTACTGACATCGACATCCGAGTGTGATTTATTTGCCTCGCCCTGAATACATGACATGGATTTTTGATTTACTGAGACAGCATGGTAGTCAGGCGACTATTGCTATTTTATTTATTTTGTATCATTACTGTTTTACTTCTTTTATTTTAAACTCTTAGCCTGCTTTGCCAGTTTTATGACAAGAGAGGACCAAAGTCTGCCGGGGTCAAGGGTCTAGTGAATTACCGTGACCCCGGAACGGAAAGGGCTTTTGAAGGACACCGTGGAATTTTGTCAGTACAAGTCCTGACAGTGCAGGTGGCACTGGCCTGGGTGGGGGTCAAAATCGATGGGGTTGTTGTAAGTTCCTGCACAAAATAATTTCCCCACAAAAAAAGTATGTATAACATACGACGCTAAAAAAGCCTTCTTTGTTGAGCACAATTTTTTCCAAATAAATAAATATTTCTGCTTTTATTCATAAATTCATAACTTTCATTATTCTCATTTTCATAGACCAAAAATGAATATTTTTGTGCCATATTTTTGTATTCAAACTAAAAAAAAAACTTTTCTATCCATCTAGCAGTTGTGGAAAATATCCTATCGGCCAATGCTCAACTCTTAACTATCCCCCCCAAGCGGATACCCCGGTATACGCTTTTGTAAACAGTCGTACAAACAAGCCAGATTTTTCGTCTGAATACTTTTGGTTCAGTCGCATTGTTAGCGATCCGTGAATTCCTTTACAAGTATTTAGCTGCAAAGGGTTGAATAATTACCGGCGATTTCGTTTTTATTTTTACGTGTTCCGGGTACAATATTTTTCAATTATCAAACGGGCAGGTGTGGCCCAAACACCTGTCAAAGAGAATAAGGCCGTATCCCGTATGCAGTAGGCATATAACAGGCAGATTATGCTTATGCTGCAATGCAAATATCTAACAATGCAAATAAATAACTTAAAAGAGAGTTACATCTGAGGATCTAAAACGGCCACTTTTAACAATATTCCTAATGATTCACTTCGCACGTCATTGGTCATTGTTCTATTTATCATTCACAAAGGGAGTTATTTTATAAATTGCTACGTTGCTGTATGAGGGTCTACCTCAGAGCTTATTTCGGGTCTTACTTCTTAGAGTGCGCAGGTATGAAACACCGACTCCATCTTATTAAAAAAAAAGTGTAAAAGTTTTAACAACCTGCTTGTATAAATTATACACCACAACAATACAACCATTAACCTACTTGCATATAATTTCATTGCTACAGCGCTGAGTCTCTTTTATAAGTCACAAGAAATCTAGATATTCTGACCTTTACACAACAAACATATTTGATTGCTTCGTTTATTCTTATACAAACCGGATGGACGGATGTAAAAAGGTTCAAATTCGATTGCATCTGATCTTGAAACTGCCTGAAGGTGTACTCACCCTGAAAAGAAAGAAAAGTAAAATTAGTTTATGTCAAAATTGCAAAAGGATTCAATCAGGGTTCGAAAAAAATGCGGGCTTTAAAATCGTAATACGTATTTTTACGAATTAAGCAAAATACCCAATTTTTTATATAATATCAAAAATTGGGTATCATTGAAGTAATATCGCTGGGTTTTCTAAGCAGAGTACCGCGACCCTAAAACACAACGGGTATATTTTATTGAGTAAGAGTTTGACAGTTCCCTCCGCTCCATCAAGATTGGGAGGACTCATGACTTCAACTCACCAAAAATAATGTATCGGAAGAATATAACTAACTTTATCAACCGTCAAGGGATTTAATGGATGATACATACATAATGTATTACTTAGTACATAGTAACAACACTGCTTATACCAGGAGTTCAGAACCATAAAATAGTTCAACAACTCGTGGTGAGACCAAAGTTTGCCCATAAAATATTGAACGGATATGAATAGAAACTCGAAATATGTTAGGGTCTGAACTAATAAAGCATAGATTACCAGAGCTTCAGAATTATAAAGGAGTTTCACTACACATTCTGTAACAAATTATGAAAATGGTGAAAGTTTACATTCACAGGGTTTATTTTTTATATTGTTTTAAGATTTTGTGTTGCATAAATCAAAAGAGTCTGCCTTAGGTGAAACGGAGGGACTGTCAGACTCCTGATTTAAAAAAATACCATATTCCTTCACATACCCTTTGTGTTTCAGGGTCGACACTCTTAGCGACCTCTTCATCAGGCCTGCGCTTTTCTTAACACTAACAGTAAAAACGTTTCTAAAATAATCTAACCACGTAGTTTCCTGTGCTTGTATGTATTTTCGAAAAAACACAGTTTTTTATAAAAAATAAATTATAAAGTTTCCGAAAATATCTGTTAAAATTATAAGGTACCAGGCTGTCAGAATCCCGAAGGAATTTAACCAAACGGCGCGTGACCACACTACGTCTCCCACGTCACGGGCTCCTGATTGAGATTGATTCAATCCAGTTCATGGTTATATTATAAGTCACATGACTCTTGTTCATTGTCATTTATTTATGTTTATTATCACTTCGCGTCCTTTTAAGGTTGTTGTCAAGATCGATTTTATTGAATTGTAGGTTATTGACATCGAACATATCAAGGCCTAAATTAAAAGAATAATACAGTAAGCAACACAGAAAAAATTGACATTTTACCACGGAGTAATCCGACCAAATTGAGAAACTCCTCCTTATTGAAGATGGTAAAAACTTTAGAGCAAAGAAAGAGGCAGCATATTTAATTAATTCCTTGAGTTACTCTCACCCATATTACATTTGTGTCATATCACATTAAGCGATTTTCAAATTTATTGTCAATTTTATTTAATAAGATTTTCATTTGCCTAACTGAGAAGGCATAATTACCAGGACTGAGTAACCTTCAGTAACACAAACAAAATCTCCTAATTAACAGCCATGCGTAATTGTTTGGAAGTTGCTAAACTGATAACGATAACTAACTACATTTTGCTATCAATTAGTCGGATGCAATGGCCAAGGCTTTCAATTCTCATTACTGAAACTAATGAAGCGATAAATTCATTCCGAATAGTGAACTTACTATGCGATTACGATAACAATGAAAGTGTATTAGCGCCACTTTGTAACGTCATGCGCATTTTCTCATCGCTTAAGCTTTTGTCAAACAGACAGGGCGAAGCGAATGCGATCCGAATCCTGCCATATAAAAAAGCGACGGTCCGATAGTCTATGTGACAGGCTTCAAACAATTCCATACATTACAAACAAAAACGGTTCGGCACGCTTTTCAGTTTGACAAAGGCATTACTGCTTTCTCCTAATTAATCAATGAATAATTATATGAAAACAACATTAACAAAATAATAAAAATTATAAATATTGTTGAAAATTAACTTATGCTAAACGTAATTTTCATCATTCGCATAGGTACTACCACAGTTAGTATGATGATACTAACTTTAACATAGTCATAATACTAAAACCTTGAACTTAGAACCTTGTCATATTACACGATGCAAAAGGTGATATCAAAAATGACTCATATTACCATGTGGTAGAGACAGCTGCAACAATCGACCAGTCACGTGTTTAATGTGACAAAGTCCGAAAAGGAAAATGTTTTCTGAAGTACGTAAGAAACATTGCTTAATCCCTAACCATTAGTACTGTGTCGAAAACGATTAAAATTAAAAGACGCCGCGCTGGCAAGGTTAATAAATAATTCTTTAGTGTGGCGAAGTAGAGATTAAATACCAACAAGCGTAGCTGAATCAATTTGTTTTCAAGGACTTTGTAATTTTGTAGGTGAATCGACACTTCCTGATTCATCGTTTTGTTGACGGTACTCGTTAATTCATTATTGTTTGTTTTAATCTTGCAATCTTTGTATATAATTTGTTTTATTGTTTGAGGGGATAAGATTTTTTTTTAATTTTAGAAGAAGTTTGAACAGTGTTGACAGAGAAAAAGTCGACAACGGAGCTTGCTTGCATACAGGAAACATGTTCACTCTAACTTTGATGAGGTTACGGTTGTATGTATTCCAAAACACAGTAAACGGGACCTTTGAACACGTTAGTTTTATGGAAAAAACAATACTAAGCGCTTCTATACATTAAACGACGTACATAATTATACTTACTACGCTGTACGGTAAAATACGAAAGACTTGTGTTAACGCCTCTGATCGGAATTCGGATTAAAATAAAATATCTCTGATGTAAAACGAGCGTTCTGTGTCACAGGTCATTGTCAAGACTTGCCTCATTATTATACAAAGACAATAATCTAGTTAATTAAACCTACAATCAACAAATAAACTTCCAAAAAACTTCTCTATTATAAAGTAAATCTGGATCAGTTAGGGTTAAAACAAGATCGAGATAGGATTTCAATTAGGTCATCGGCGGAATAACGAAAAGGCCTCAATCCTGGCGCCTACATTTCTCACTCCCCTCAAGAATTAAGTTTTACTTGGCAACCTGCCAATCACAACTGTGAATACTGCCGACTTTATTTCTTCGGAGGATCGTTTACACGTCTTACGACTGTGGGTCTAAAACGGCCGCTTAGCAATATTCCTAACGATTCACCTTGTAAATTTTCAGTAAAGTCATTAAGAATTCTTGGAATAATTATAAAATAGCACATGCATACATGACATATAGTCTAGGCATAGGCATACCCAAATGTCAAATGAAATTATTTAAATTACCAAGGAGATTATCTATGTCGTACAAGAAAGAGACAATTATTTTATTAATTGTAGAGAGTATCCTGGTAATTTTAACTAGTTTATCTAAGTCTATGCTATAAGTCTATGTTCAGGCAATAATATGACCATTTACAAAAGCGTGAACCCATTTTACAAAATTTAGTTAGTAATATAATGAAGTTGGGAATTTCCGAAGTGAATCACGTTTAGTAATATTGCTTAAAGTGGCAGTTTAAGACCCACTGCTCAAGCAAGTTCAAGGTGAAACTGATTACTGGCGAGAGTTAACTGGAATGCAGGTCTCACTTAGACGCATACCAGCGTGTGGAGCAATTTTTATTGAGATTCCAGTGACGCCACGCCATCTTCGTGATGGAATATAAAGTTATGACAGTGCTCGTTGGAAATCGTTAAGTTCAAACTAACTTGCCCAGTTTTGTGGGATAAATACGAGAAATTGAGACGTGAGGAAAATTTTTGTGTAAGAAATATTGCAGAAATGGTATGAGAAAGACTTTTCTAGTATATTCCTGTTTATCTTGTCGTGTTTTTGTTGCTGAAAGTTACTATATCAGAAATATTTATAATTAGTTATTATATTATAAAAAGGAGGTACTTTCAGTCTGTCTTTTTCAGTATAAGCCAAGAATATGTATGTATAAAAAATTTGAAAAAAAAAAAATCAAATGAAATCCATATCACGACTCCATAGCACAAAATCAAAGGAATTTAATTTAACGAATACCCTCGTTCGCTATTCCTGTCATATTTTTGCGTCGAATTCACCAGAAATGGCCACGTACGATTTTTTGTAAGCTTCTCTACAGACACATTTTTCTGCAAATATCTCGTATCTTGGAATCCCGAGGCTATTCGAACTTCTCACAAAAATAAAATCGTGAATCGAATACTTAGGTCTGATTGTGACGTAATCTAGATTCTGTCAAAGAGAAATATGAAGGAGCAGGTCGTGAGGAGGACGATGTTGATTTTGATTAATGATAATGTTCGATTTAATCAATTATTTATCGATGGAAATAAAGACTAATATTGGTTGTGCCATCCAACAGTTCGAATTGGTTACGCTTGATGAATTAAGATCTACTCTCTCATAGACGAGGCTCGTGTTGTGTCCCAAGAATGGAAAAAAATAAAATTTTTGCTTGGTTAATGGATTAAATACATTGGTGTAGTCAAAATGTTTCTGCAGCAGAGCCCTAAATTAATCTCCTCAAAAGTTGTGAAGTAATTATACATTTCCTAGATGCAACGAAACACTATTAATTGTTTTAATCTAGGTACCAAACTGTAATTGACAGTTTACTTATTTTCTTGAAACTTACTGAAATGGTTTTGATAATATAAAGTCCGCTAAATAATTTAATTTAAACCCAAGAAGTAATCTTAATATATATAAATCTCGTGTCACAATGTTTGTCCTCAATGGACTCCTAAACCACTTAACCGATTATAATAAAATTCGCACACCATGTGCAGTTCAATCCAACTTGAGAGATAGGATACTTTAAATCTCAAATTTTAGACCGGGTCCTCCACCCGTGCGAAGCCGGGACGGGCCGCTAGTTAGTTTATAAAATTAAAATAGGTAATTATTGAAGAAAACTTTTGTAAAGACATGTATAGACTAGTCATCAATAAATTAATGAAAATAAGTTTTACTTAGATGCAAAAACTGATTCGTTATGTATCTTTCTTTTGCCACTAATTAGCGTCATTCTCTGTTCAATTTCAAATACTCGTATAAAGACCAAGTTACACTCAAAGTTCAACAATACTACAAAAGTCATTATGAGTCACAATTCCACAAATGGAATAAAGATGACATGCCATCACAAGTTTTGCAACAAAGTCGTCATCTAAACAGTTCAAAGACTTAGCTCTTTTATTATTCTGCAGCACAGTGAGTGACCTTTATTCTCTTCGTCATAAGGTTTATGTTTGAGGTTGATATAAGTGCGTGATTGCAAGTTATTTTTGGTGACAAATCAGCTGTCTAGACTGTTTTATATTTGGCGTTGTTATTATAAGTTACACTTTAACAGCATGTGTTAAGTAGGCTTCTTATAAAAGCTGATGCACACTTGGTCGAGTCGGTAACCAGTTATCATTCGGCCCATTATCACAGGCGGCAAAATCTAACAGCACGAAATGTATTGAAGAAAATGGTCTGTCGATGGTTTTTTTTGCGTGGTAAATTCATCAAATAAGTCCTCCCACCCTGGGCAAAGCGGGAAGGACTGTCAGACTTGTGCTGACTAAAATGCGCGGTGTCCTTCAATAGCCCTTTACGTTCCGGGGTCTCAGGACCCCGGCAAGCTTTGGCCCTCTGATCAGGAGCCCCGTCATTTTGCTGACGCTCTTTGAGGCGCGCATGGTACACGACGCGCCGTCGACCCGGGATCTGAGGATGGCAGACTGCAAACGAAAGTAGATATTTTTTTTTTCAGTTTTGCCACATTCTTGGAATTACTCATGTCGTGTGTGGGTTTACAAACATCCAACGCACAAAAACAAACAGCTAGATCCGGAATAAGTACCTGTAAATCGTACAAATATTTGTTCCGTACCGGAATCCGACCCGCGACTCGTTTTAGTCACTCAGCTACTGCGCCAACCGTGTCTTCAAAATGCAAAGTATATGTGTTATAATCATATTAATGAGTCGTCTACTCGACGAATGTGCCGCATGCCGTCCCGAACAAGTGTGTAATGCGCCTTACTGTTTACGAGGCGATATTTTTGACACTTGACGCCACCGTTAATTTATGGGCAAGGATAAAATTGCTAGCAGGTTATATTTGATCTTTAGAATACTAAGTAATGTAGATATGTAATCAGAATCGGTGCGGTTTCTTTTTTGTTTATGTTGTGTACTTATGGCATGTGTGAATAAATGTTTTACTATCTTTATTTCTTTCTAATACATTTCCCTGCTGATATAAAGCTACTACGAGGCCTAAGTTTTGATATCTGCTGTATTTAAAGTAAAAATTGCATTGGTATTATTAGCAGATGCTAAAGCCAGTCTCAATTAACTACAAAAATACAAACTTTCTCCATGACCCAATAAACTCGATTGGAATAAGGCACACTTAAAATGACTAGGTAACTGCAATATGCACCTCATGTATCTGAATAGACGCACAAAGAATTATAATATCTAAGGTTCGAAAATATCACTACAAATTCTACGAATCTCATTGCGACTTGAAGTATACATATTTTATTTAACTCCTACAGCAGCAACAACGCCTTTTCTCTGTTCCTAAATTATATGCATGCTTGCAAACTGCACTATTCACTACCACAGTATAATTACATTAAAACCTACTAAAATTCTGATATAGAATAATTGAATAATGTTTTCAAAAGGAGTATAAACATTAACAATCACACACGTGGTCCAATTAAATTGTTGAGCATTAAATTAATTGACCACAAAATATTAATGCAGGTGAATTCTGACCAAAGTTGCCATACAATTGGTTGATCCCCATTGTAAAGCATAATCAGCATATAATGACTGTAAACAATCACGCGGATTGGTTGATATGACTTTGTTTTTTTTTTGTTCTAGGACAGTGTTATTCCATACTCAGAATATCTTCTTACGGTTACGTTGAAGAAATAATCAGGTACACAAACAGCGAGATCTGGAACAATTACTTGTAGATCTTACAAATATAAAATATTTGTCCCGTACGGGAATCTAATCCATGAGACGAGCACGGCAGTCGATCGCCAACCTTATCGCCGAGCAGTGGTCATGAAATAAATTACACAAATACAAGATAAAGAGCATTCTGTGTTGAAAATCAGGAACGTTATCTCTAAGTTAAAATCAAACCAAAATCACCATACAATTGCAAGAACCCCGTTGTATGCTGGCCACCAATTAAAACAAGCCAGCAAAATGTGTGTTAGGAACTCTTTGCGATTCGACGTGATCCGAACACTAAAGAAAGAAGCTTGGGAGCTCGTTACGAAAACTAGGCAAATGTTTGACTTGAAATTCAAAAATTTTCTATTCCAATTGACCCTGACTGTACAATTTCTTAGTAAAATTGTATGCTTGTACGAGCACTCCGCCCGCGACTTTGTCCGCATGATTTTCGAACTTTGCTTTTGTGAATTTTTACTCCCAGCCACCCTCTATAAGGGATACTTTTCGAAAATCTAAATCAATATTCAACAAAATTTCTATCTACTCGCAGTATCCCGTCTTGGGTGGTACCTACGTTCTTAAAATAACCCCAATGAATATATTGGGATTCCTTGCTAACAACCCCAAAACTACTCTTAAGGGGTTGAATTTCGCAAGATCCTCACTTAGTGAGAACCTATGTCCAAAGTAGAACCTTCTGTAAAATTTGAGACCTCTAACTATCAATACATCAATCCCGTTTTAACTATAACTGACGTCTTGAGACTCCTAGCACTTGTAGTAACAAAGTTTCATACAAACTATCAACCCCAAAAACAACTCCTTGGGGGTCGAATTTCACAAAATCCCGTCTTTAGTATCACTTACATCCAACAAAGAATCCATATTTTATGTAAAAAATTAAATCTCAAATCTATCAACCCCAAAAACAACCCCTTAGGGGTCGAGTTTCACAAATTTTTTACCTTGTTGAGCTTTTACATCTTAAAAAGAACCCCGGTGCAAAATTTAAAGCTTCTAGCACTTGTAGTTACAAAGTTTCATACAAACTATCGACCCCAAAAACAAACCCCTTAGGGGGTCGGATTTCGCACGATCCCGTCATAGTGAGCATCTACGTTCTAAAAAGACACCTCATGCAAAATTTGGAATTCCTAGCGCCTGTAGTAGCGAAGTTTCATACAAACTATCAACCCCAAAAACAACCCCTTCGGGGCCGAATTTCGCAAAATCCGTTCTTAGTGCTCACCTACGTGGTATAAGGAGGGCTTATGCCAAATTTTAAGTTTCTAGGCCCAGCGGTTTGGGCTGTGCGTTGTCAGATCAGTCAGTCAGTTTTGAATTTTATATATATGTTGCAGTCAATACTCTTAACCAGTCAAAAGTACTATTGACTAGCAAAATCAGTCAAAAGTACTTTTGACCGTATGCTTTCGACAATAGTACTTATGACTAAAATAACAGTTAAAACTACTTTTGCCCAACGCAGCTGGTTAAAAGTACTTTTGACTAAGTGATTCCGTCAAAAGTGGTTTTAACTGGTTGTATCAGTCAAAACTACTTTTGATGGATTGCTTTTGCTATCTGATTCAAAGTGCCTTAATAGTTTGAGTTGCATGAATAAATAATTCTTCATTGTAGAGTGTTTTTTTTTTTTCTAAAGCGGAGCGCTCGTTTTATTTCTAAAGCGGAGGAAGAGGGCTTTCGAAGAAAGGTCGACGGAGCCCCGCTTCGCGGGGCTCCTTTTTCTGTCTACAAGGTTTAAAGGAACCTAACCAAACCGAACCTCGAGGTGCCTTCTTCTCGTTCAAAAGCATAAAGTTGTTCAGCTGGTATTTAGATAGGAGTGTATGTAATGGGGCACTGAGAAAAACAATATTGGTAAAAACGACTTGGGTCACCCCGACACAGAGAGGTTAGGTTAGAATTGTTTTAAATCACCCAAAAGTAGGAGCAGTGGAGTGGAGTGGTTTTGACTGATGCTTTATTGCAGTTAAAACTACTTTTGACGAAGAGCGTCAGTCAATAGTACTTTTAACCGCAAATTTGCAGTCAAAAGTACTAATAACCAATAATTTTCAGTCAAAACCACTTTTGACCAACCTGTTCAGTCAAAAGTGCTTTTGACTGATTTTGCTAGTCAATAGTACTTTTGACTAGTTAAGAGTTTTGACTGTGACATATATATATAGATAGATAGATTTGCGACAGCACATTTGGGGTAGTTTGATATTTTTGTATTATTTAGGTGTTAAATTCTATGCACACTATGTTTTTCACTCGATGTAATTAAAAAGCCTTTATTAATTAGCTCTACAGTATTTTTATGTTGTTGGCCCAAAAATTTGCTTCTTCTATGTCGTCGTTGGTCAGGTCACATAGACTGCAACTGGAGTATAAGAATAAGGGGAGGGAAATATTTTGGAAAAAATAGCTCTAGATCCACACATGCAACCAATTGAATAACAGTTTGTATATGGGTACAGAATCAACAAATCAATATCTAATCAATGCATTTACACAAAAAACTCATTCACAATTCGATCAAAAACCAAACGTGAATATCCAATCCTTTTAAGCGAAATCAAACTGAGTTCGTTCCGTTCAATGCCCATTTAATTTTCTGCATTGCTCCCGGCCTGGCATACTGAACGTGAGCAAAACCAAAATGGCCAAAGCACGTCATTTCCTTAATTGAGATAGAAACCAAGGCCAGATGTGCAATATCGACGGGTTTTTTTCATAATTGCAGGGACCCGACGAATTAACCCGAATCTCCCGCCCTCACCATTTACGCACCCTCATATATTACACCTTATGAACTATTTCCTTCGTTAATTGTAGATACCCCATTTTATCTTATGACTTGTAATGTAACGTATATTGGAGCGAGAATTGGTTGCACAGAACTGACATCCATACTGTATCTGTCTATACCATGTGCAGTTTTATGGTACGGAAAATTGAACTTTGCTCCTTTGTTCTTGACGTTTTAGTATCGACCAACTCATCAAGGTTAACAGTTTATGTCTGTCAATTTCAAGCCTTGAAGCCCTAAAATAAAACTCATACGCAATAAAAAAATAAAGAAACGTTCATGATACTTTATGGTCATAAAGTCCCGATGTTATGTTAAAAGCTGACGTCAGACAATTCGTTCTTTTATCATACTCGGTTCTATCCGACATAACACAAGGGTAATCCACTGCAGTGGCGATTTATTTAACCGCTATTGATAAACCTAAATCATATTTATTGTCCAGCTATACATACTGTATCTCAGCTAATGTTCTTGGCACAGAACCAGAAATAGCTAAATTACAACTTAGTGGTATAATTTGTAAGACCGAAAAGTAACGCGGCACCATTTGACGCATAGTCATATTTTTTTTCTTTGGTAGCAGTTCGGTAACTGGGTTATTTAATTCGGATGTAAAAGGCTGTCGGTAATTTTATTTTGATCACATTTTTGAATATTCGTCGTCGGTTTTTGAGACCTCATTTAGTTATTTGGAGGCGAAGTGAAAATGGATATTGGAGGAAAGTGTTGAAAAAATACTGAACGAGCTTCGATAAAAATTTATCAATTATTTGGAAAATATAATAGTAAAGTGAATTTGAACAATTTGTTGATAGTAAATTACTCCAAACAACACAACTAGCACAAAACAGAAAACATTACCAAGATAAAGTTGAGCGTGTTCAATACTTCTTACGTTCGTTAATCGATTTTCAATTACAACTTGATACCTATACTTACTAGCAAAAAGGTGTTAAACAGGAATATTCCAAGATACCGTTGCCTGTCTGAGACTATAAAATGCGAAGCAGTGATGTTCATAAAGACGACACTCAGGTGATTGATCGATGCCGATTGATATATTGCCTGACTCGCTGCGTAGTTATCGGAAAAGTACTGAATAATGTTAAGAATTTAAAGGTAAATGTGATACAAAATACATTATTTTAAGTAGTTCATTAAATACTTAGTTGCTGTTTACCAGAAATTAAGGGGTCATTGTACGAGATCGCGAGGCAATTTTCGGACACGGTAGGCACGAGCTTGCGGACATCCACTAATGTTCCACTGTCCCCTCAAGAAGTTGTTGCCAAACTGACATGGCCAAATTGTCAAAACTCCCTCAGTGAGGCATTGCAACTCTGGAACGTAAAGGACAACTAAAGAATAATGGTTACATTCAGTGAAGTCTAACAGTGTCTTCCAACTCGGAGCTGAAGAACTTATTTCATGATTTTCCATCCCACAGAATGCTTGAACTACACTGGAATAAATCAACGCTTCAAATTAATAACGCTGCAAAATGTAAATAGGCAGAAAACAACTTAACTGTTATACTCCCAAAGTCTTAAATCAAATAAAAGTCAAGATCATATCCTTTAGACCCGAGAGCGATATCAAATTGAATAAGCATACATTACTCTGAGAAGGGGCCATCATCGTTCCAAGAATTCTATTGTCAATGAGGTAGAATAAAAATTTGAATACCAGATGTCGGGATGCATATAACTTTATTGCTTTTAAATTATTCTTCGCTTGATATTTGTTCTTGATATGAACAGAATAATGTAAATTTAAATGGCCAGTGTTCTATTAGTAGCAGATAAATCTAAAGTCGGGTACAAACTGAATAATGTTAAAAGCCACGGAAATAGTAGTATCAAATACGCTGAAAGCATGTCTAAGTTCCGTGGAGTATAAATAAGTTTTACAGAGGTCACCTCACCCTTTGGTGTCAAAGTCACTTCAGCTCTTTTGGTCGATTGTTCCAACTGAGCACGATCAAGAGACCAATGGGCCGACCGCCGTGGATTAAGAGTAAATAAAGTGATCGGCCTATATCAGTACAACGGGGTACCATTGGACCAATGCACAGGTTTCTCTTTACGAGAGGAAATGGCAGTAATCTACCACGCAGTGACAGTGCGGTTTGGGATATCACATGTCACAGAGGTGTTGAAATAAATTACACAGGAAAATGTCTGTCTGGGTTTCAAACGCATGAATTACCCACAAATCAACACCAAGTTTTTGTTTTGGTTTTAAAAATCATCAAGTGGGTCTTCCTGGTTGGCCAGAATGGAAGAGCAAATGTCAGACTTGTACGTGACTAAAAACCACCGTGCTCTTTCAGCTGTCGTTCGCGCTTCGGGGTCACAGAATCTTGTTATGGCAGTCCCGCGACCCACAATTTGATAATAGCAAGTTTTTTGGGCCCCGCAATTGGACATCATTAGTTTGTTTTTTCAATTATTTCACTCAAATGTTTCATCTTTTCAAAATATTTCTTCCTACTTAGTAACATCAGTTTGACCTTAATAAACTAATGTTTTTTTCGGTGCCTTGCTATCTGTTCCTTCATACTGATTGCCATCATTACAAGGTCCCTCTTCAATGAGATATTTATCTAAAAATGTAATATAATGTTCCTATACATTTTTCTTTCGTATACACAAGTTTGTTTTTTTGCTGTTGATATTCTAAAATCATTATGTAAATTATTGATCTCAAACTCGTTTGGAGATTAATGTCAAGTAGTAAATTAATTAATCTGAGAATTTGTGATATTGATTACCAGCTAAGATTTGATATTTGAATCGTAATCTATCATTAGAACTTGAGTAGTTTGATCACCTCATAACCTACTTAATTGATCGCCTTTGATATTAAGCGACGTTAATACTGTTACACTATGAGACTTACTTCCTAAATACCTTTACGTCATTAGTATGTCAATTATCAGAATATCTTCAAATCAAGCACGACGCCTCTAAGGTCTTAACTATTAATCCTTTTGCTTTATCAACGTTCAAATTCATCAATTTCTCATTACAATAAAGGTCATTAATGTTATTGTCATCTTCCTTTTCTATGAAGGCATCACTTATTTTTTCATCCCATCCTCGTCGTCAATGTTGTATTCACAGTTATATTTAAATAAAATGCCGAATTAAATTAATCAGACAGAATTTATTACTTTATAAACCACAGATTAAAAAACACCTTAGCTAGCACTCGTTACCATAGACTATACATATATAGATACTACAACATTCTACCCTCTATCAATTTCCTCTTCCTCATTCACTCTTTTTCTTTTATAACATTCTTCATTCACATCAACATTTATATTCATATCGTGTACGTCTGCATCATTCTAAACATGCTGCTTTACATCTAACTCTAACGCTATAAATCAAAATATCCATAACAATCCTTTGACTTAGGACCTTGATATCATAGTGACGTCATTTGTTTGCCAAACATTAGCTAATCCATCATGGCTTCCAAAACATCCAGTCACTTTACACAAGACAGTTTCGTCATCGCATTCTTTGTTAGCAATAAATGTCAAAATTCTTAATACCGCATTACCATTTTAGCCCTTATCTGCATTGGGGATTAAATATTTATGTTATGGATTAAATACGTGCGTTTTGCTAATTTTATCACGTGTAACACCAGCGTGATCCCTCTGTCCTTGGATGACCTGGATAAGTACTAAATTATCTTCTCCATCAACATCAAGATCCGGTTCCGTATTGAGATAAGACATTCTGTATTACGCAATAGTTGGAACTACGGATTCTATAAATAGACACAGTAACAGCTGATAGTTAGAATTATCACAAATTTCTTGACAGCTGTTGTCGTATCGGCACTAAACTTTGATTCCATGTTATAAATTATACAAATTGTACAAACATCTGTGTATTCATCTGAATGTATTCAGAGATTCAGCAAAAATAAATTCGAAGCATTACATTCATCTCACTGGATGTGCGAGAGTTGGTGAAGATGATTACAGAGATATGTTAAACAGGTAGCCTGCAGAAGCTAAGTCAATTAGATTTAAATTATCTTAAGGTACAAGTTGGTAGCCGACTGCACGCAGCAGCAGTAGAAGACATGTCGCTAACTACGGAGGGAATTTCATAGAAATAGGTACGTAAGAACCATCGGTAGTGTCACTGCGACACGTCTTTTGCTGCAGCTTTATGTCGTCAGCTACCAACCTTTATTGATCTTTAAAACGAATTACTGTATTCTTAGAGACCTTCTTCTTTTCATTTTGTACACTCGTAGTAAAATCTTGGCGCGTAATCTCCGTAGCTGGTCCGCCAAATATTTTCATACTACAATTTTTATATCAACGGGGAATCCAGCAAATGATTCAGAATCTGAATTATATCAGATAATGTGTAGTTTTGGACTCCGGACATTAGCTAGTGTTATCCTTATCTAAATGTCTTATTCATATCTAAGAGATAGTTGCTGTGAAATTTTTGCGCTATACCTAGTAGTAGGTATGACTGAGTCACGATATTTGTCAGCGTCCTTCATTAAATTTTAAATTATGTGGTTCACTGTAATTATGTTTGTAAAATAATACCTATTCTAGAATGAGGAAAAACTTTCTATATTCCACCATCAAAAACCACAGGCAAAGAATTACCATAATTATATTCTAAACCACCGAAAACTTCACATAACATAACAAAAAAGAGCGCAACAAACATAAATCCTTTGTTACCGTCCCGTACTCAAAAAGTTCCGCGTAATAACTCCAAAAATACCTGCACGAAAAATATCCACACATCTTATCTACAGGAGAGTAGTATGGAAACCATTAATAATGATAGCACATCCGTTTTACCTATTTCAGCACTCCGGATGGGCTTGCCCGAAGTTGGGGATCCGATTACGAAATGAATGTATCACCCCATATCACCTGCAAGGCTTACACACTCCATCTAACTTCCCATGATTATGCAAGATAAAATCAGTTGAGTTGCAAATTCGCAACGTGATGCGAATTTTTTGGGCTAAATTAGAGTGTCGGAATTATCTAAAGTTGCTTGTGTATGGTTGTTGTTTTGGAATTTCGAGTGGTGTTTGTCATGAATGAAAATTTTGTTTCGTTTATGATTAGGTTTTGAAGTACACACGGCTACACATCAAGCCTGTCTCGCCAACCTTGTCTTGGCCTCGCTTCGTACTATTTTTACACACACTGAACTGTCAGCTAATACTGGTTTTGCATAGCTTGTGCGTAGCCATGAGTACCGTGGTTGAATTTACAGCCAGTGAGTTTGTTGGTCGTCAGTCGATCATTTTGTCAATTTATACATTGTTTGCGGTCTGTAGATTTTATTATTGAAAACCGCTAAGCGTAGTGGTGATTTCCAATTTTCCATATAGCAAAGTGAATTTTAATTAGTTTACGTGTATGCACTATTTCAATATACATAGGTACATAATTATATTTATGTTTTTTGTAGTAATTAATGTTGTGCCGTTTGACATGGAAGAATAGACGGGACAAGTTGCCCCTTACCCAGAAGAAAATGCTGTTATTCCGACCCCGAAGAGAGTCGGATAGGAATCGCAAACGTATCGACTAGTGAATATTAATAAACCTCCGGTGATATCAAAACTATTATTATTATAGACGAAACGATCATTGACAGATTTTAAACGCTAACATTATCATATATTCTCATCTGTATTTGTCTTCTTGCATTCTTCTCTAAGTCATTCATAACCGAGCATCTATTTAGCCAGACACTCATCCGCCCACATAGCATACAAAACACACCCGTATTTCATAGAAAACCGTTTGTTTATGCAACTGCGCCAACAGACTGCGCCGATAAGATCAAATATTTGAACTAAGATTATTCGTGCAATCATATCAGCACTTCGCCTTTGTGGGAAGTAAAAATGCCATGTCTCATTGTGAACTAAAAAGAAGAAAAATGTAACACGGTAATAAGGCGAATGACTGCGCTTCTTTGCATTTACTCGGTAGACAGAATTTCAAGTAGGATCATCATTTATGCGGCAGCACTTCGATTGCAATGTTTGTGCATACTAGATTCGTGTTTGTGAACGCACCTACGATGGAGTTGAATTTCCTAGTATGATGTTTGAAATTCGTGACTTCTCACAAGTTTGTCTGTACCTAATTTGGGCAGACAAAGTTTCTCGCTGATTGGATTAGCCTTTTTTGTGTTAAGCCTGCTCAAATAGACGATGCTCATTTTGCGGGTGACGTAAATGTGTAATGCGATGACGAATTAAAATTTCTTGTAGTAAGCTAGTTCCTCTTGCATCAGGGGGTAAAATTACATTTAGCCCTATCTGGTATTCAATAATCATTGCATGTGGGTCAATACTTTAAAGATTACACTCAGAGTGATGATTCAAATATAGCTTCGCTTGTGAAACTGATACAAACGTTCGTCAGTACATCTGAATCTGTTAAATACATAGTTGCCCCACCTGAGGATGTATCCCTGTTTATTGGTGAGTTAACAGATACAAACCTCACAATAACAAACACTTCAGTATTGGAACAGCTATATGTAGGCTGAACTAATATTGGCAATTGAGGAGTCGATAAACCTACCGCTGTGTTAATCGAACTGTCTTATTTTAGGATTGATACAGCATTAGAAACATAATGATAGACGGGCAGATTCGGCGGTTTGTGTGAAGAATGAGGCGAAAGAAGAAGAAATCAATCTAGACACGGAAGCTAAAAGCACTTAAGTCGTACGCAAAAATATTTGACTTAAGTACTTACGGCTTCCGAGTCTAGAAATATTACTGTTAATGTTACTGTTGGACAGGGGAGAGACGAAGAAGAAAACGTATAACGCTCACCTCAAGTAGAATGTGATAAGGGAAGGAAGACGATGAGTGATTGGTCAGTGGAGAAGATTTTGACTTACGTGTTATTTCGGATTCAGGAAGTAAGATAGAATTGACTATGTATGTGTATTACAGTATTTGATCACAAATGCTCTTAAAATAATAATAAAGAAGAATAGCGTGGAGAAACTAACTTTTATGTTTTAATAAAAAATTGTGTCTGCAGTTTTGGATCAGACTTCTTGGTGTCTCTTTCTCTCTGTACACATAGTGGAGGTTACACAACAGTTGAATCATAAAAATAATTGTGAACTCAAAATAAAATGACTTTAGTATATTAATTGACTTTTTTAACAATTTTGCCTTTGCGCATTATTTAGAAATAACATTTAATTTACATGATCCAAACATTCCCACAACTTTCCAATCCATGAAACAGGATCTCTAAATAAACTAATCGAACCACGTAATTAGCTGCTGTTTGGTAAAATGTGTAATAACAAAGTATTGTATTTACGAGTATTATGGTTAGAAATGAGAGCTAATTAGTTTTTCACACTAACACAATGTGTGGTTTGTTTATATCGATTTACACTTGATTGTGGGGGAAAGTAAACAGAGGCTTTAGCACGAATTTTAAAATTTTGTGACGTGTACGTTTTCAACACGAATTGTGACATTTTAAATCTAAAATAAAAATTAATTAATGATTAATAACTTATAGGAGTTTTTTCATTTTTTTGTACATGATTGAAGAACACTATTGGAAAAATACGAAATCTTGCTAAGGCTTCACCCATACATGGTTTTATCATTTTTTCTATTTGTTAAAAAATGAATAGGATTTTAACTAAAAGTTAACTTAACTACTGATTAAACAACCCTTAACATAGTCAAATTCAGTGGAATCTGAAACGGTATGCTCTTCGGAAGTCTTCGTATTTCAGTTGAACAAACAGAATAATCCTACACAGTGGCAGAGTTTTGTTGAGTCGTGGTTTGTAGTTGAAACACTGTTTATCGTGTTCGTGGAACTTACTAAAGAGTTCTATGATCAAATGTTCTATGTTTTACAATTGTTTTCTTTTTTTGGAATAACGTACACACAGTTTTTACTCTAACGTAGGGTTTTTATTTTGATATACATATAAAAAAGAGTAAATGATACTGTGACGTCTGATACGGGAGAATGGAAGAAAAAAACGTGTTGCTCTGACCTCAAGTAAAATGGGATATAGGTAAAACATATTTAGTTTTTGGATAAAAAACAAACAGTTTTAACCCTAACGTAGGGTTATTATTTTATTATCTTAATATATATCTTAATATATATAAATCTCGTGTCACAATGTTTGTCCTCAATGGACTCCTAAACCACTTAACCGATTATAATAAAATTCGCACACCATGTGCAGTTCGATCCAACTTGAGAGATAGGATAGTTTAAATCTCAAATTTTAGACCGGGTCCTCCACCCGTGCGAAGCCGGGACGGGACGCTAGTTTTGATATAAAAAAAGGAGTAAATGATACTGTGACGTCTGATACGGGAGAATGGAAGAAAAAAACGTGTTGCTCTGACCTCAAGTAAAATGGGATAAGGACAGGAAGATGATGAGGATTATTATTTTGACCATAACTTCTGAACTATTAATCATTATTTTTTTAGAGGTCTTTAGTAGGCACCAACGAAACTGACACGTATCTCCATGTCAATCAGAGTAATTTTATATATGGATGCTTCCTGCCTTTTTCCCCATAGATTTTACTGAACCGTGTTACCATCATGTTTGTGAGTTATTTTTCGAAATGAATTAATGATTTATTTTCATGAAACTTCATGCCCATGAGCAAAATGTGTGAACCTGGAAAACAAAGTCGGATTTTAAAGTCATACTAGCGGCCCGTCCCGGCTTCGCACGGGTTGAGGACCCGGTCTAAATTTTGAGATTTAAACTATCCTATCTCTCAAGTTGGAACTGAACATGGTGTGCGAATTTTATTATAATCGGTTAAGTGGTTTAGGAGTCCATTGAGGACAAACATTGTGACACGAGATTTATATATATTAAGATTTTACTTTTATTCGTTCGTGTAGGGAGTTCTGGTGAACGCTATATGCCCAATCTAGTGGGCAAGTAAGATTTTATATCATTAAAGGCCCGGGTGATTCTGTAATATCTTTATTGTAATTTATTGTCATAATCCAATTTATATTACTCTCTGTCCAGACATGTATAAAGATTAAACCACTAACCCAAGAAAGTGTACCAAACAAATTAATCTGCAAACACGATTAACTCAAACTTGCTAATAGCTAATTTCAACACATAAATAACACCAACATGTGCAACGTTCATCCAAAACTTGAGACTTTTACTTGATTAATTAACCCTGTAAACGCGTACGAAGGATGAATTTAGTGGGTCGTGTCACTGCATACATATTAAAGGAGTTTACAGAGGTTACCCGGTTGCTGCGGAAGTGTTACAGACTGAGTTACGACGTCTTTTTAGGGTTGAATATGAAGTACCCGGGATGACGGCCGGGTTTATCATTTTGTAAATTTTTTGGGACTGTTGGAAATGTAGATTTCATTCTGTTGTGTGAGTGAATTTTTGTGGAATGAAATGTTAGTTTTCCGTATTGTGTTGTGGTTTGTTAAAAGTACAACGGTTTTGAATTTTAATGAAGCATTCACAGGGATTTATAAAAAAGAATTAAATTGAAATCGAATTATATGTATAACGAGCACTCCGCCCGCGACTTCGTCCGCGTGATTTTCGAACTTTGCTTTTGTGAATTTTTACTCACAGCCACCCTCTATAAGGGATACTTTTTGAAAATCTCACTTAACAATGCAAAATTTGACGCTCCTTGCGCTTGTAGTAAAAAAGTTTCATAGAAAATATCAACCCCAAAAACAACCCCTTTGGGTTCGAATTTCGCAAAATCCCGTCTTTAGTATCACTTGCGTCCAAAAAAGAACCCATATGAAAAAAATGAAGTCTCAAAACTATCAACCCCAAAAACAACCCCTTAGGGGTCGAATTTCACAAAAAAATTACCTTGTTGAGCATTTACGTCTTAAAATGAACCGGCATGCAAGATTTGAGACGCCTAGCACTTGCAGTAACAAAGTTTCATACAAACTATCGACCCCAAAAACAAACCCCTTAGGGGTCGAATTTCGCAAAATCCCGTCATAGTTAGCATCTACGTTCTAAAAAGACACCCTATGCAAAATTTGGAATTCTTAGCACCTGTAGTAGCGAAGTTTCATACAAACTATCAACCCTAAAAACAACCCCTTAGGGGCCGAATTTCGCAAAATCCGTTCTTAGTGCTCACCTACGCGGTATAAGGAAGGTTTATGCCAAATTTCAAGTCTCTAGGCCCAGCGGTTTGGGCTGTGCGTTGTCAGATCAGTCAGTCAGTTTTGAATTTTATATATATAGATGTACTAGTTATTATCTGCCAGCTTCGCTAGGCATATAATAACGTATACAAATATTTGACAAATACCTTCCTAGAGGACCACTGTACCTATTGGTGAAACCAGTATTAAAATCGGAGCAGTAGATTTTAAGTTTACCGCGAACAGACAAACATACATTTGTAATAAGTGATTATAGTGATAAGGTCTTTGGGAAAGACTTACGTTCAGCAGTAATTCGCTGACATGATGATGATGACTCTTACGCTTTTGTTAATGTGGGATAATCAAATAAAATAGGCTAACATCACTTAACATCGACCGCATATTCATTTGTTATTCATCAACGATCATCAAATTATAAGCTCGATTTAACAGTACAACATTCCAGCAATTTTATATAGCCAATTAAGTATCTACCAAGGTATAATAAACCGACAGAAAATCGACAAAACGCCAGAATTATTATACGAATTACGAAGTTATTCGCCGGTATAAATATGCGCATACATTTAACTTACAATAGAATGAATGAGCACTGTTCTAGTGGGAAACGTTTAAATTATGCTTTAATTTTAGTAGGTACATGGCACAGTTGACTCTCCGTTAAATATTGTTTAAAGTTAGAAAGATATTTAATTAAGAAGAACTAATAAGACGGTACAAGCGACTACACATAAAGCTGTGCAAAACCAGTATTAGCTGGCCTTTCAATGTGTTTAAAAATCGTATGAATTGAGACCAAGACAAACTGGTTTTGTATAGCTTGATGTGTAGCCGTGTGTACGGTTAGCGCAGTGGCTGAGCGATTGGGCTTTAAGTTTGCCGTGTAATTATCACTTCACGAAATTTGATTTGGCAAACCAGCTGGTTCGATTCCTGGCCAGGATTATTTATTTTTCTAAAATCCAATAATGCAGTTTTAGTTTTCGTTGAAATCAGCCTCGAGACTCCTTTCAATGTTTTATCCTCAAAGTTTGTAAATTGAATATAGCCATCCCCGCCCACTTGATTCCAGATAAATAAATTCCAGATGTGTCCTAAATAATTCAAATCAACGAATCCTCCCACAAAAAGATAGAAGGACTATCACTTGGAATCACAACATAAATATTTATGTAACATTATACCTTTTCTAAAACACAAATCCAATACACGTGGATCAGGTCATTGCCATTCAGATACTTCACAATTATTATTATCTTTATTATTCTATCTACTTCCGAAAAAACGTGAGGCCACAAACAAAAAAAAAAAACAAAAAAAAATCTCAATGTCAGATCCGACACTTGCGTTGAATACCGAGATATTAAAATTGTCTCCAGGGATTGGTTACGTCTTTCGTGGCTTATCACACGTGTTCTCAGTGCGATAGGGGTGAAATTCGAGGGGAATTTTTTCTGGAAATTTAGTTTAGAAATGGAACGACGCGTCGTCATAAAGATGGTGCGTGGTATCACAAGGTTGCTTATAAACTTAACGGTGTCTATCAGTCAAGATGACTTGAGATTTTTTTTTTGCCTAGCAAAACCTGCTTTGAAATCTAAGGTAGAATGAGTTTTTTTTTCGTGATAAAATCAATAAAGGTGTCCTCGGAAACCAGGGCAGGGCGGGATACTGTGACACTCGTATTGTCTAAAATCCACTGTGTCCTTCAATAGCCTTTTACGTTCCAGGGTACCGGTAATTCAATAGTCCCGCAACCCCGGCAGGCTCTGGCCCTCTAAAGACCCCGTCATTATACTGACACTCTTTGAGGCGCTCGTGGAACACAACGCGCCGTCGACTCGGGCATGGCCCATCGTCGGACAGCGAGTTGCTTACTCGCCACCCGCATGCCCGCGCCTACGGTGGCCGGAGATCGTCTTGCGACGTCTGTCGCCGTGGGCGTCCACCACCGCCTGTGGGGCGTAGGGAGGACATTGTCTTTTCTCTCATGCTCGCGAAGGAGGAGGCTCCTTCGCGAGCATGACTGCTTCGCAGAAGCAGGCGACCGCTTCCCACTCCGTCTCACGCCGCTCGCATGCCTACAGTTAGAATGAGCTAGCGTAGATGCTTCAGTTCGCTGTTGGTTTGTGATGCAACTAAAGTCAAAGCTATATTTGCTGTTTTTTTGTTTCTTACCTGTATATTCCCTTGCCTGATTGAATACATTATTTCAAAAGATTTTGTAGTGTTTATTTAACCCTTCCAATACATGATTACGATACATATAAGGGGTCAAGAGTATATAACCCCAAAGGGACCAAAACATAATTTAAAATTAAATCCGAAGTAAGTTCTTGATAAAGGAAAACATCGAAAGGGTAGTCGAATGTTAATAAATTAGAAACTGTGTTAAATCAAGGTCCGTTTTAGAAAATTAAAATGGAACTTTGTTCAACGAGTAAGTAATATTCAATAGTTAAGTTTTGCCCGTCCATTTAAATATTAACATTTTGTTTTTGTTAAAATATGAAATGTTTTAGTGAGTAAAAGCTTTAGAAATTATTATATTTTATAAATTAAAAAATAAATTAAGTATAACAATATTATTTTGGAATTCAGATTTTTTTTTATTTTGACGAGTAGTTTGTGCCTTTATTTACATTAAATATCTATTAGGTAAAACAAAACCTAGCATTCGATGACTAAAAACAAGCTCTCAAAAAAAAAACAATACCACCATTCCAACTGCAATATAAAAAAAAACAATCAACACTCGATATGTCAACTCGTTTCACCATCAATACAATGCCTTCTATATTTAAATACCCATTGACATCGGACAGTCGGACACACATGAGCTCAAAAGAAATACGATATCTTCGCATCTCACGATTCCATTGAGAAAATTGATGGCAGTTAACACGACCGGAACCGGCTTGCCGGCACAGACCCGGCATTGTATGCTAATGCGTCCATTGAGAACGGATCAATCAAGCGAAATGAATATTATATCGGGTTCAGACCAGTCGGTTTCGGTTGGACCGTTTTTTGGGGATTATATTTCATTTCCGTATGCTAAATGGGGTTGTTCATTTCGAGTTTTCCGCTTTTAATTGAGAAATAAAGTGTTCAATTTAATGTGTGTGTTCAAAAGCATTCGAGCAAAAGAGAATATTTAGTAGTGGATTCAGCAGGTTTTTATCGCTCGATGTTTGTGAATAAAATTAGGTCACTTAATAATGCATTTTTAGTGTCAAACATATAGTTATTTTTACCTAGTGGCCTAGTTTATGTAGGTGAAATAATTTACTTCTTCTTTAAATTACTCATTTTTTTATTAAAGTTATATTAAATGAAACTAGATATGGGCGCCGCGCCGGCGCGGCGCCGCCGTGTGCCGGCCGCACGCCGCCGCCGCCGCCGACATTCACCGCGCGGCGTGAGTGGCGTAAAGACGTGTATTTGTTTTCGTGATTGACTCATCCAAAATGACTGAATTAATATCCCAATAATCATTAGTAAACAGTTTCGAGGATATAACATCTCCCTGTGTCACCCCCTGCGCAGCAGGTTATGTTTAGACTGTTGGTTCTGTCTCATAGTCGTGGCGTCATACAGACATTTCAGCAGTCGATGTACCGCCAGTCTACTTGACAGCGCTGCAGTGATTGTAGAACAGCCCAAGTTTCAACGGAGTCAAAGGTCTTTTCTTAATCAACAAATGCTAAGCACAGGGTCTCAGTGAGGATGCCCACGGCATCGAACTTCGGCAGACGACCTCCGGCCACCGTAGGGGCGGGCATGCGGATAGCGAGTAAAGGGCAACTCGCTGTCCGACCATGGACCATGCCCGGTCGACGGCGCGTCGTGTTCCACGCGCGCCTCAAAAAGTGTCAGCATAATGACGGGGCCTCCCTCTCAGAGGGCCTACCGGGGTTGCGGTAATTATTTCATTACCGTGACCCCGGAACATAAAGGACTATTGAAGTACACCGTGTATTTTAGTCAGTACAAGTCTGACAGTAGGGGGTGGGAGGACTCATTTGATGATTTTACGACGATAAAAAAAGTACAGGGCCTGGTTATGCTCTTCGGACTTCTGTGTATGGACTAGTTATACAGAAGTCCGAAGGGCAAAGAGGCAAGTTTGCCTCACTGTGTGGATGTGGACTACAGTGCTAAATCCTCGGCGAAAACCAGACCGCTCCGGAGGCTGAAACTCGTTATGTCTTCTTGCGAGACGGTTTGTGATGACCCTCGAAAATAGTTTATACACGTGGCTCAGGAGAAGTGATATGAGACGATAGTTTTTCAATAGGGTTTTGTCGCCCTTCTTGAAAAAGAGGATCACTATTCTCCTGTTCCACGCATTCGGAGTTCTCCCAGTGTCTCCCGAAGTACGGGCTTACCACCTGCTTTTGGAACTCCTGAAGTACGGGCTTTCCACCTGCTTTCAGAAGCTCCGAAGTGATTCCATCTTCACCTCATCTTCGCTGATTTCCGGCAGTTCATCGGTGTACTGGCGTGTCAGAGTGTCTCGGTTATCCTTTGAAGAAGGGGCTTGTGGACCACGACTGTCGTACAACCGACCATAATGGTCTTATTTCAGCTAGAATCTCCGGCTTTGAGGTTATGTTTTGGCCATTAGGTGATCTAAGCTTCGTCAGATGCGAGCGTTTCAGCTGTTGGGTGAACTGAACACTTTAACAACCCGATTTTCTTTATTGCCTTTTCAATTCCGCGTTAATTGGTGGACTGGACTTAAGCTTTTTTTTTGTACCTGATGACCTGATCTGGACAAGGTATTTACTGTACTGTATAAGGACTGACATTTTCCCCCACCCCAGCGACGCCCTAAACTGAGGTCCGTACTCCAAAGGAGGTGCCCTTATCGTGTGGTCGCTTAGCTTATTTTTAACTAAGTTTTATGCCCTGGCTGGAGGCCTTAAATTTTAAGGCATCCACAGAAAAGGTTGCGCAGTACACGACCTACTAGAGGTTGACCTGCAAGATGCCAAACAAACAAAAAAAAAACATTTTCCTGTCTTCCGCCCGAAACGACATTACGGAGCCAGCCGGTATAAAGAAGATAGGAGTATGTAGATTTCGAGTTTTAGTTGAAGGTAATAGAAAACCACGCCGCCGGCGCCACGCCGCCGCCGATTGAAATTGGTCAGCGCGCCGCCGCCGAGAATTTTTAAGGCGGCGCCCACGTCTAAATGAAACACACATGTTACCTTCTGCTTAACTGGCCCATCAGTGTACTGTATAAGAAACATTTTTTAACTGGATATGTTTGTTTTTGTAAATAGAACTTAAAATGCACTTTATTTAATTAAATAGGAAATTATGTCACTCATGTCATGGACACACATTTTTTGCACATATCTATACGAATTATTATTAATATTCAAAAGTTGTAACAAAGTAAACAATGCGCGCACGCCTAAAGTAATCGTCCACCGGAGTACATGCGTAAGGTCTCATCGCATACGCACACAGACGCGTCCCGCGCGGGTATAAAAGACGTGCCCGGCTCGCCTAGCGGCAGTTCGACTCTGCGAGGGCTTTGTATCCGACGACACGGAACGACTCTCTAGCAAGTTGAGCGCTCTGCTTATAATACGTCACGCTGGTGGTACTTTCGTAACACGGAATATTACCGGTGTTTCATATTATTCGTGGAGTTATTTAGCTTTTAGCGCTTCCCGCTTTGTTCAATTCTTCATTATTTTATTAGTTTGCTTTCTTTTGCTCAAAATTGTTTTGTTTTAAAGTCCCTGCTTATCATTCTATTTCATTCGCTTCATACCTGCTTTGTATAATAAAAATAGCATTGTATAGCTTTTATATATTTTCTATATCGCCTAGCTTGTACTGGTTGTTTAGCTTCATTGTTGTTTTTATGTATTACCTACATGTTGTAATATTGGCTTAGCAACTTATCTCGTGTACCCTCGTGTTATATTTGTATAGCATTCCTGTGTTTCGTATGTTATTTTGAATATAGGTCTTAAGTATTTCTTCCTGGAGTATCATTTACTAAGAACCCCACTACAAATTGGCGCCCAACGTGGGGCCTTCAAAGAAAAACCTTAGACCTAGACCAACAGTACGGACGCAGAGGTTTACAATACAAGACTACCCGCAGAAAGGAAAAATAAAAGATACGATGGATAGTAAGAGTGGTTCTGATTCAACTTCGTCATCAGTAATTATGTCGACTGATCAGTTTCAACAACTACTCTCAGCAGTTGCTTCAGGGTCAAAGCATAGAAGTTCCATGGTAAGGTGTCCGGTGAAATTTAAGGGCAATAAGAGCGCTTCTGAGGTCGAGTCTTTTCTAGCAGCGGTGCGTGTGTTCAAGAAGGTTGAATGTATAGAAGACGAAGACGTATTAACAGGGTTGCCATTAATTTTAACAGATGATGCTGCTACTTGGTGGCAAGGCATTCAAAACCAAGTAAAGACTTGGAGCCAGTTTGAAGAACGCTTGCGGCACGCATTTGCGCCCAAGAAGTTGGCATTCAAAATTTATCAGGAGATAGTGGAAAGAAAGCAAAAGAAAGATACATTAACGGAAATATTTATAGCAGAAAAACGTGCCCTCATATCCGAATTACCTGCACCAGGTCATACTGAACAGCAAGAGATTGATTTAGTATTCGGCCAAATTCGTTTTGAGATCAGAGAAAGGATATCTAGAGAAGCTATAGAAAATTTCGATGATTTATTAGAGAAGGCTAGAGAGATTGAGCGAAACTTAGGGGAAAGAGCTGAAGTAAAACAGGTCACTAAAGAAACAGAAAGTATTCCTAAAGGTAAAACCAGATGCAATTACTGCAGACTTCCAGGACACACTGCGGATGTCTGTAGAAAACGTCTGAAAGTTGAGCAGCAAAAACCTGCAGAGAAGCCAGAGGAAACTAAGTCTGAAGATAAAGTGAAGCCAAAATTTTCATGCTACGGATGCGGCGAACCAGGTGTCGTTCGAAGTCGTTGTCCGAAGTGCAATGTTCAGCGCATAGGAAAGGAAGACATCAATTTCTGTTCCATAAATACTGCGAGCACTAGATACCTTAGACCGATAGTGCCAATTAGTATTGGAGGTATAAAAGGTACTGGGTTCGTAGACACATGTGCTAGATCGAGTGTAGCCTCGTATCAACTTTTCATGTGTTTGAAGAAAGAAGGATATGACTTCAAACAGGAGACTATGACCATAACGTTAGCCGATGGTATACCCAAAATGCAGATTGTCTTGACTGTTACAGCGCCTGTTACAATATATGGAAAGGTGATTAAAACTTCTTTCATTGTTATGCCTCATGCGAAGAGTAACAAGACATTACTTGGAGTTGGTTTCATCGAAGATGCTATGATGGTTCTAAACTTACCTCAGCTAACATGTCGATTCCTTGATGATCCTGTGAAAGTTTATGACTTGAAACAAGAAGACATTTGTGAGACAATGATTGCCGATCTGATTTGCATTGGTAATTTACCAGAGATGATTTCTCCAATGGGCAGTACACCAGAAAATGCTGTGACTCCGATATCGAAACCATCGAGTCACGTCGAACATAATTTGATTCGACCTTATGGTCCCGTGATGAGACTACCTTTGGTTGTACCAGAAGATGTACCTGTACAATCGCGAAGAGAGCCGTTAGTTGCTAATGACGCACCCACTAATATGGACATTTGTCAAGCAAGTGCAGCGCGTCCACAGACACCTACGTATGGACCACTAGTGCCAATTGTGTTTTCTACTCCGCCGAATAAGCGCCAACGACTGTTTGATGGCTATTCTCCAGTGGTAGATGCATTATATCGAGATGCTAGAAGATCGATAGATGAAAGTGCCATAGAATTGTCACCCGATTCCAGAGCGTTATTTAATTCACCTGGAACGGATATCTCAGCGATAGATGCAGAAAATCTAACTGAGATTTAAGTAACGAGGTTCTCGTGTAGGGGGAGGGAGGAAAAGAACACCCTGTAGAATACGACAGCTGATTTGATAAGCTCAGAAGACATTTATAAAATGGACACTTATTACAATCCTGACGGATCACCAGGTTCTTGTTGATACACACCCTCAGTAAGACCGTCCAAGGATGCGGCTCAAAACTTGCCCCACGTCGAGATATTATAGAAGAGAAACCTCTGTAAAAGTCACATTGACACAACTTCCGAAACCCACTCGAGGACGATCACGAAAGGAAACTTAGAGTCTGTCTTCCTCGTCGAGACGTCTTCGGAGCCAGAGGGGGAGACTGTAACAAAGTAAACAATGCGCGCACGCCTAAAGTAATCGTCCACCGGAGTACATGCGTAAGGTCTCATCGCATACGCACACAGACGCGTCCCGCGCGGGTATAAAAGACGTGCCCGGCTCGCCTAGCGGCAGTTCGACTCTGCGAGGGCTTTGTATCCGACGACACGGAACGACTCTCTAGCAAGTTGAGCGCTCTGCTTATAATACGTCACGCTGGTGGTACTTTCGTAACACGGAATATTACCGGTGTTTCATATTATTCGTGGAGTTATTTAGCTTTTAGCGCTTCCCGCTTTGTTCAATTCTTCATTATTTTATTAGTTTGCTTTCTTTTGCTCAAAATTGTTTTGTTTTAAAGTCCCTGCTTATCATTCTATTTCATTCGCTTCATACCTGCTTTGTATAATAAAAATAGCATTGTATAGCTTTTATATATTTTCTATATCGCCTAGCTTGTACTGGTTGTTTAGCTTCATTGTTGTTTTTATGTATTACCTACATGTTGTAATATTGGCTTAGCAACTTATCTCGTGTACCCTCGTGTTATATTTGTATAGCATTCCTGTGTTTCGTATGTTATTTTGAATATAGGTCTTAAGTATTTCTTCCTGGAGTATCATTTACTAAGAACCCCACTACAAAGTACTTTTTCGAAAATTGGGTACCTATCAGTAATTTAAGGCTGTCATAAAAATAAGGAGCAAAACAATTATTTATAAACATCATTTGATGATAAATATGTTTAAATTTAGATATACACGATAACCGGTAAATACCTACCGATTATCATGTTGTTATTTTATGTTACCCAAAGAGAGACGTTTTTTAAGTCACCCATCTATGTACGACCTTAGATATGAAGTGGCGCTAAAACTTTGAAGACACATAGTAAACTTGACACAATTGCCAATTTACATATTCGTGTATAGAATAAATATTTAGAAAATAATTTTATTACTTACGGAAACGGAAATCCGCCATTTAAAGTAGTATAGCGTTAAGCTTGTACCAAAATCGCGTGTGAAATCACCGCCTTTATTGTCTTGCATTATTAAAATGGAGCTGTGTTTGTGAGTTTATTGACCTGTGAAGCCAGGTATAAAAAAAACTAACGTTATTTAAATTCAATGCATTAACTTGTTAACTATGTACGTGTGGTGTATATACGTTCTATGTTGATCGATAAATAGTTTAAATTATGTTGAAGATTTTATACATCAGGTGACTTATATTAAGGGCAACGCAAAGGGCAACTTAAAGAATAGCGTAGTCTGCATGCGTCTAACGTCTGACAGTACCTTCCATTCCACAAAGAGCGGAACCAAAAATAGTTGCTTTATCGATATGGTACAAATGCTTATTTAAAATTGTTTCATTGATGTTATAGATACATTAGGAGAAATATTGTAAGGAACCAAAGTTATAAAGATAACTTTAGTCTTTCACAGACATCAAAGATTTTACAACCAATCCCGAATCCAGTCCAAAACTAAATTGAAAACAAAACAACAAAATTAGCAGAAACAGCAGCATATCATATAACAAAACCGGTACAAAATAAGTCAAAATAATGTAAAAATAAGTTGAAACAAACAACCAGTCAGACCGGTTTTCAAGGAAACCGTATACTGAGTACAGATATTAGTTTCAAAGGCTTTGCCACAAGACCTAGCTGCGGTGTAACGATAACCGGGAATGTTGTAGCGAGGTACCGAGTTACGGATGTATGGCCATTCCCCTTTTCACTGGGACAAAGCTGGCATAAGATATGTTTGCATTCGGTGTTAAGACTACTATGTAAATACCTGCACGATTTAGATGTTCTGCGGTCGTAAGATTTGTAGGATTTTGGATGTAAAATGGTTATTATTTTACGGTTACCATTACTGTCTTAAGCTATTTTGCTGTCATCAAAGAGGAAGGTCATATTTTCTTCCAAGACTTGGAAGATGAAGAGTTAGTAGAGAATTTGTAGTTTGAAAATACACTTTAAACAGAGTTGGTTCCAGCTCAATCTAGACACTATCAAACCCTGAGCCTTAACACATTTCAACCCCATTACTAAAATATTTAAATCTAAAATAAGCTTATTCATTTAACATAAAAGAGTATGAATTTTTGGGAGAAATTCTCTCAAAAAAATATTTTCTATCAAAGATCGTATCAAAAACCAATCCAAACAGCGATAACAACGTGTTTCCAATACAATTTAATCAGAGGACCCATCAAATTAATACCAACAAATATTTATGTATCGCATACGATAACCAATTTGCAGTTACCACAGTAATGAACGAGCGAAATGAACAGAGTGAAGAACACATTCAGCTTACGTTACGAGAAAATAATGCCCATGTATTTGCCCAAGGCTGCATCCGAGAAATTCCTAGCAGAAATTTCTGGAATCACGTTTGGTTAACGCTTCCGACCCGATCGATGAGGTATTTTAGTATTTCCACAAAATCGAGCTTCTATTCATTGATGCTGAGTAATGACCTACGTGACTGATAAATCTTTGGCTTGGGAAGCTTAGTGCGTTATTAAATGTTCCTAGAATAATCACTCTATAAATAACAGTCCTATTACAGATTAACAGGCTTCGATTCTTTGAGAAGGAATACACCATAATCGACCCTAGCAGCATACACAGAAAACACAAATTAACACAGAGGAAAATGTACGCAGCAACATCACTAATTACCGAGTATCAAGTTGAACGGATAAGAACAACGGAAACAAGTGTAAAGAACAATGACCGATTAAGTAACACCCCAAGGCGATTAACCGAGAACTTCTTCAAGATTACGCATATTACATACACACTGAGAAATTACGCGAAACACATTGACCTGAATACTAATTTTGTTGGCACGTCAAACACACCGCGTAACGTTAATGTGTTTGGAGATGAAACTCGGGTCCCGTACTTTGGAGGTCGGCAAGTTTCAATGCATGTATAAGTACAAGATGTGGGTAAACGGACCCTTCAAGAAGCCGTCAAACGAGCATACTATACATCAAAGTAACACTGCGCAAATAGTATCGCTGGGAAACATTTTTTCTTGTGTTTGTAAAACAAGCGACGTTTTACAGTGGGTTCATTTTAAGGAACTAGAAATTTTGTGCTGTTGCCGTAAAGAGTGAAGGGGTTATGAAATGTCGACGGGGCTGTTTAAGCAAGTTACCTAGAACCTGAAACGTAAAGGATAGTTGAATGAAACGGATGGAATTTTAGTTAGTAAGAGTATGACGGTCCCTTCTGCTCCACCCAAATGATTTTACCATCCCAAAGAAGTGGGCGTCATGAAAGTATTAAAAGTAATGTAATAAAATTTGGCAGAAAAAGTTAAAAAATTGAACTTTGTGCTTCAACATCTACATAAGCAGAAAATTACTGTAAGGTCATCATTTTGCCTTTCGGCTTTTGTTAACGGTCTTATTACACCCTTTATATAACTTCGACAATGACCCAGTTCCAAGGAAATCAAGTTTATTCTCTTTAATGAATCCCAATTACGACGAAAATACAACCAATATTAACCGAATAATTCTTAAACCATTTTTCGTAAAACCGGTATCATTGAATTGGTAAGATTGTGAAAGAACACCTACATAAATAAAAGTTCTTTGAAGGAATGATAAATAAATTATTCGATATTTAATAAAGGTTGGAATCTGAGACATTGCTGGGAAAAAATATATAAATATCACAGGGCCCAATATTTTGGGAGCTCTCTCCATGAAATATTTATCAGAGACTGAAATGACAATATTTTATTTTTAGAGGCACGTGATGAATTATGTAAGTACCTAACAAAAACTTTTACAGTCATTACTGGTAGAACAGAAATCTGAAATTCTCCTACCTCCTCAGTAGTAGATGATGATGCAGTAGATCTTTTCTTGGTAGCACTATTATGATTCCCCTTTTTTTCAATATTTTTTTAACTTGCCCCATCTATGAATTTTACTTATGTTATGGGTGCATTTACAAACATTAGATCTCGCATACAAAAACAACCAGACCCGGAACAAGTACTGGTAGGTTACTCAAATATTTCTTCCGTCCAGAGCCTCTACCATGAGTTGTCATTACGATACTCGATCATACGCTTCGCATTGACCGCGTTTGGCGCTCTCATTGGTTGAGAGTTCATACAACTTTGGAGCGGGCCAATGACAGCACAAAACGCGGTCGATATCGATGATCGAGTATCGTAATGGCAACTCATGGTATGGGTACTGGAAACTAACTTGCGACACGCGGCGCAGTACTCGATCGCTCAACTTTTGCTGGCAAATAACTTAGAACTTGTGCAAGTCCTTGGAAAAGGCCTGTCGGTATTAAGATTTGACTAGATTATGCAATGATGATGATATCAGCCAGATTAGGCTTTTATCCCAAATAATCCAGGTTCAACAATCCAAGCACGACTCAAAGCTAGCGCAATAAATTTTATCACAGAGAACATGGAGGAATGCCACATAAGTACGATAATGTAATTAATTCCACACGCGTGTGGGGATTACCTTTAACGGTAAAAAGTTAAGTTAATTGTCAAGTATTTAGAGTAACGTAATACCTGAAGCGGTAAGCATTTACTATACGGTGTCGAATTAAAATAAGCTTTGTTATATGGACGATAGCCCTTAAATTGGATCAGTACTTGGGTTGATAGCTACTTGACCACTTTTATTGAAAAGGCAATTAAGGGATTAAAAGTTTAGGGAGAAAGAGTACACGCGGCTACACATCAAGCTATACAAAACCTGTATTAGCTAATCGTTTATTCTGTGTTAAAATCGTACAAAGCGAGATCAAGACAAACTGGTTTTGTACAGCTTGATGTGTAGCCGTTTGTACTTATGTAAGGATTGCAGCATGTATTATTTGCCTAGATAATGAGACAAAACGCATCTCAATAAAATTATGATGTGACACTGCGGTACAAGAATTGAATCGTAAAATTAGAGGCAGACGGTTCATAATGCCATTATTTCCGCACGACCCACTGCCCGTAGTAATTAATCACGACTGTTCGTTAATTATCGGAAGTTTTACGAGCTCGAAGAAAGACAAAGAGAGAGAATATAAAATTGTGTAAGTAACGTAGCGGTCACCCATTCAAGACTAAAATTGAACTTTAAACTTACAATAATAGATGCGTCTGTTCTGCATGAGAACCACGATCTTTCTCTAAACAGTCCATCTTTAATAATCTAAACAGAAACTGACCTATTATATCAATAAAGCGATATATTATTATATACTTTATGTGGATAATGATAACGTACAGATTAGCATTTAATTCTCACCGATATCGAAGCGATATTGAGGTCATTCTTGCGAGCTAATTCGCAGCAGGATGTTTTGATAAAATCGAAACATTTTCTGGAATAATTACTTACCTGCCTGTTGCATGGTTTCAACTTAATTAGATTCGAACATAGATCGAACTCTTTTATGGGGCTTTTAAATCTTCTGTAGTTAATCAGATAGTACTAAAGTTACAAAGTATAAGTTTTATTGCTGCAACAACACTGTAGTCAACACCTTAAATTCCTAAATAAAAGCTGCATTTTGGATTTTGAACGCTCGGCGCAACACCGATAGTTAAAATTACAATGCACTTATACGCAGGCATTGCTTTAGTTGTGGCTTAGTATGTAAAGGGAATTAATAAGTGCAAGTTCTTTTAGTCATGACCTAACTGTTGAGCGAATAACAAAATTCACAGAACAATTTCCATGCAGAATAGTAGACAACATCGTGAGCAATTTGCACTAGTGTTGTCACTAAGTTTCGACTTTCCAAAAGTCGGATTCGAACTTTCTGTTCAATTGGATGTAACTACGAACGAACAATTTACAATGTACGAACATGCGTGAACTCACGCATATTTATTTGGAATTTGATTCGATATTTCTGTTCTTCGAAACTCAGGTAGCTGTAATATTTTAACTGCCAGTAAAAATTCTAGTATAGTTGTATTTTTTTACCCGACAGCGTAACGCAAAGGAGGGTAATGTGTTTATTAAATATTATAAGGACCTACGTTAAC
Organism: Agrotis ipsilon; assembly: GCA_028554685.1. Classification (NCBI taxonomy): domain Eukaryota; kingdom Metazoa; phylum Arthropoda; class Insecta; order Lepidoptera; family Noctuidae; genus Agrotis; species Agrotis ipsilon. Next base: position 1,973,679 of record CM052961.1, on the reverse strand, counting down.
AACCTTGACACAGTCATGTCTCAACGCCTCCGACTCCGCATCTGGTTCCGGTTTCAACTGCATTCGCGAATCCTTGTCTATCATGTCGATAAACTCCTAGGTTCAAATTGAACACCTAGAAAATTTCGGACTATAACCTAATAGTTTCACATTCCTATCGAATTATCCTCTTCAATCGATTCCGACTCCGAAAAACCTAACTGACTTCGGTTCCGATAAAACCGCCTCCGTAACATCACTAATTGACATCGTACAGTTAGCAGACGACTTTAATCATTATCCCACGATGACGTCACCAGTTCGCCGTCGCGTCTCGTACGGTTGTGCGTATCGATATTTATACAACACGACTGGCAGTTGTGCAATACTGACGTTTGTTGGAGAAATTCCAGCCTTAATAGTGATGTTGTGGAAAAATTGGTATTGGTATTCGACTGTCCTTGTTTCGTTTTTGTTCATTATAGGGCAATTGTTTTCTCCTAGAGATGGGAAAATGGGGACTTGTTTATTAGGTAAGTGTTATTTTAGGACACAACAGGATTGTAGCCGTTTTTTTTAAGCAGATTGTTTTATTTAGTTATCCAAAAAAATAAAATACTTACTGTAAGGTAACCAATAGGTTGGCACCCTGGCCAAAGCCTGTCGGGGTCGCTGGACTAACGGGCTACCGTGACTCCAGAACGTAAAGGCTATTGAAGGACACCGTGGATTTAAGTCAATACAAGTCTGACAGTCCCTCCCGTCCTTCGCTGGACGGAAGGATTCATTTGATGATTTTCAAATTCATCTATCAGTAAACTTACCATAAATGTTACTGATAACATTTTCTTGCATCATATAAATGAGGCTTTAATGTTATTGAAAAATAATTTCCACAAGACAAGGTTATTCTTTTCTAAGTTAAAGCTAGTACTAATTGCAAAACAAAATCTTCATCTAATTATCATTATTTTTCCTACAAAACTCATTAATTATTCCTTGTACAACAATTTATCAACACACAACAAAATCTTCATTTGACAAATTTCAAAGTAAACAGATTAGTGCCTATCTTACAAAACATGTCAGAACATTATCTGACAGTGTTACTACATAAGTTCAGTAAATATGTGAAATCTCAGTAAATATACTTTGTGAAGCCCAGTTTTCTTATCACTAAATGGAACATGGAAGTGTTAGAGGTGATAAGAGTTATTTATTTAGTGTGTAATGATTTTAAAGTAAAAGGAGTAGTCCGAACTAGTGGTAGTATTGATAAGAGAACAATAAGATAAATGATAGCAAACTTCGTAATGGATTGGAAAGTAAGAAACAATTGAAAGCTATGGAACTGGTCGTAGAACTATAAATTGAATTTTAGGGAAAATTAAAAAAGAAAGATTTACTATTTTATTATGTGCCATTACTGGGCAAAGACCTGACTCTATATAACATCTTTCTCAAGCCCTTTCTTTACAAGCCCATCTTCTTAATTTTAGTGGCATAGCTCCTTCGTGATCGTTAATGATTTCGTAATTTAAAACAAACATTTTTATGGTCGCGGCAGGCCGCGAAGGAGTTGGCGGGACGAACTGGACAGGTTCTGTCCAAGTGAAGGAAGGCCTTTGCCCAGGAGTGGGACAGAGCAGGCTAATAAAAAAAAAATGTTGCAACTTACAAAGTGGCTCAGAAGATTTTCTTTATCAGAAAAAATAATGAAATTACCCACAATATTTCATCCTCTTCTAAATACTGCCCTAATTGATAGGCTCTGAGATTCCTCATAAGGAGAAGAAAAAATACAAAAAAAGTCCTAAGAGTTTTCATACCTCTCTACCAATTAACCAAAACATAAGTGTTGCTTCTACAACATGCAACAGCAACGCGACAGCAACACTAACTTTCCTTAATCATAGTGAGTCTCTAGTGAATCCAGCGATAGTAAAGTTAACACTAAAATTTCCCTCTAAAACTTCAAATTAAGCCATGAATCCATTTTAATTGCGGTTGCGAGACCGCGGCTTTTCGAAATTCAAATTACTTTGAACTTTACTATAAAAGGTTTTAGCGACGACACGAAACTATAGTCAATGGAAGAACGGGAAACTTTTCGATATTGTAATTAAGTATTAATATTGTTAATCAGCTTATGTTTGCGAATATTAAAGGCGACAGAAGAGGTAAGTTTTGAATGCGATTACACAGAAGATGCGTTAAATATATACACGTTAAGAAAATAATGGAGGTAATCTTAAAGTTTAAAGTAACACCTTTAACAAGTTGTTGCAGTGTATACAGAATCAAATAATGAATTTAGCAATCGATGACCACTTTTCCAACCACAAACATACTGTGTAGGCGTCACAATTTCAATCAACACGTCTTTTTTCAAAAACTTATAGAATCTGGATACTACCTTTTTTCACGTGGTTAAAACTTCAAATGGTTCCTTCCACCCAGTACAGGGTGGGAGGGGCTGTCAGACTCGTACTGACTAAAATCCACAGTGTCCTTCAATAGCCCTTTACGCTCCGGGGTCACGGTAATTCGATAAGTACCTTAACATTAATTTCTTATTCCAGTACCTTCCAGACAATAAGACTCCTCAACAATTTGTAAAAATAAAACAGTACACCATTGTATTATGAAAGAAGATTCAGAAACATTGAATTCAAAGTAAATATCTACTATGTACTTGGCAACATACTTAGTCAAGCAAGGAGAATACGAAATAAGCCTTGTTTCATATTCGTCTAGAAACTTTTCAAACATTCTTATCTTCTTAGAAACAAAACCTTGTACGTTATAGTAAGTGAAATAATTTTGTGTAACAGTTCTGAAACTTTAGTGACATACAGGAATATATTTTTGGTCATACCTACGCACAATCAGCCTATTATATTCCCAGCGCTGGGACACAGGCTTCCTCCCTGTACGAAGGCGTGGGCTGTAATCCATCACACACGCCAAAAGCGGATGGTAGATGTCACATGTCTTGAATCTCATTTTTGTCACAGTTGACAGAAATGGGAATTTCCGTACCTACTTTTAGTTCATAAAATAGTCCTAAAATAGATAATAAAGTCACTAACTTATATTGGTTCAGTTTACTTAAACTTAGCTATAGCGCAGCGTAGGACGTCCACTAACAAGGTGGACAGACGACCTTATGAAGGTCGCCGGAAAACGCTAGATGCAGGTCGCTTCCAACAAGGACATGTGGAGATCAAAAGGGGAGGCCTAAGTTCAGCAGTGGACGTCCTATGGCTGATATGATGATGATGATGGAACTTAGCTATAGGGAAAATGAGCCAATTTAAGTTGGCCCCTTATACCATTGAGATTGAAAGTAAGCTAGGCCAAGTCAAGGCAAAGCACAAAAGGTTTAGGTTTAGGCCGTCCGCATGACCGCGCTTACCTGCATGAGGTCAGATGGGCCAAAATTCCTGACACGTGGTCTCTTGGTATGGAGGAAATGCAGTAGGCTACACAACAAACATAGAGGAGATATACTACACTATATAGGGAGAAACATAGAGATTACAGTAGATTACAATAAATTCCATGTATTTCATAAATATACATAAATATATACATATCTTACAAATAGACTCACAGGAAAAGGCAGCAAAGACATCCAACATTCGTCAGAGAGATATTAAAAATGTACCTTTTCGTACCACTTGCTCAAAAAAGTGACATTCTATGCCACAAAAAGCGAACATAACAATAGTCATTTTTAATCTGTGAAAAACAGGGAAAGAATGTTGTACTGAATTTCATTCTCTCTCTAGGGAGAGAATGTGATTTAAATTTGGAATACTTAGATTACGGTAGACTCGATCGAAAGCTAACCAGAATAATAAAACATTAAAAAATAAAGATTTCGAGTCGACAACATATATCCGCAAAATTCGGATTGTCGAGTATTTTGTAAATTTTTAATGATTTTCTGACCAGACAGATCGCAGCCGCCATCATTGACATCGGTTATCATGTTAAGTTTTTTTTTTTCTTTCTTTATTTTCGGCCTATGACTTACCGTGACACCTACATTTAGTACCTTGATGTGTAGTATTTGGGACACACGAAACACCCGAGCGAAGCCGGATTTTCATCTAGTTAAATAAAATTACGAAAACCGACGAGGCCGTATGAGCTTGATGCCTTTGCTTTTTTAATTTGCCGCGTTTTTGTATTCTTCAAATACATAAACGTTGAGTTTATTTTTACTTATTTTTATAAATAAGTTAATGTTAAATATTAATGTTTAAAATGCGTATCTCATATTATTACTGTTTTATTTTTTTCGCAAATGGTACGAAAAGTAGAGTATTTTCCTCGGTGATAAAGCTGTCTTAGTCTTGGGTGAACTTAAATCCCTCGCTACACTCAGGACTCGTCTTAAATCCCTCGCTTCGCTCGTGATTTAAGTTTTTAACGCCCTCGCTACGCTCGGGAGTAAACCTCGAGTCCCTCGTTACGCTCGCGATTTAATTCGCCACCCGCGACAGAAGACCCTGCTTTATCCCCTTGGTTAATAATCTACTATTTATGTATTTGTATTTTCGTAAAAAAAATCATATTTCTAATTTCAGCCAAACCTAATATCAGTGTCATTTAAATATTCCCTCAGTAAAATTAGCTTCTTTCTATTTTAATACAACTTTTTATTATAAATACATTTATTTTTTGGGAACCTTATTCAGATTCATTTCTTTTTTTTTATTCAATTTGTTAGACACTATTACCTAAGAGATATCTTTATAAACTTTTAGCTAACATTTGATTAACCTTCAGATAAATAAATCCATACTAATATTATAACGCTGAAGAGTTTGTTTGGTTGAACGCGCTTATCTCAATAACTACAGGTTGCAATTGAAAAATCTTTTTGTGTTGGATAGGCAATTATGGAGGAAGGCTATAGGCTATAATAAAAAAGTTTTGAAAAGAGCAAAAACTTGTCACATTGCAAACTAAGCGTTTCCTGCTATATGATTAAATCAAATCGTGTATTTTGTGAACACAAATAAAAGGCGATAATTAATGAAAAGTTCCTCTATTAGGTATGTATACAAAATTTGTATACATACATCCACTTGTTAAACAAATTACAAAAATGTAAATTACATTAAAATCATCAAATATTTATTATCGATTTAAGAATAAATTATACAAAAAAACACGTAATAAAGCCAACACAAACAAATAATCCATTCAAAAGACTTCAAACTTCGGAAAGACCATTATCCTTTAACAATTGCTAATATTAAATGCAACCAACTTAGTTATGCAGTCTACCGCATCCCGGTACACCAAATCCCTTTAAACTGTCGTTGAATGCCTCACCAAAGTGGGTCATTCAAAGACTGGAGAGAATTCCCCGAGATAACTTCCTTAGACAATTTTCTTCGGTAAAACAAAAGTTTTTATGACGACACTAATGTTTTTAAAGTTAAGTTTCACTCTATTAAGTGGCTGGCTTCAGCATTTTCTGGGTATAACGTTTGAGAACTTTTCTTGCGGGAATGAGTTTTCGGGAATCATTTCATAATTACCTTTTCGAAAGGTAATTATAAAGAGATTCATTTATAGCATAAGCTATTAAAACTTTGAAGAACACAGATGCTTATAATAAGGTTGCAAAGCAAAGTTCTAAAGCAGATGCAGTGTAAGTTTCTGAACATAATGACATTATAGATAAAATAATATATACTAGTTCTACAATATCACGACTAAATTAAGCAATAATTCTCGAATTGGTTCACGATATGCAAATAAATTGCGAAGCGACGAAAGAGTTAAATCAAAAGGCAAAATGCGGAAAGCAATAACCATCATTAAACAAGACGAGGCAAATTCAAATAAGATTAGTACCATAGATTGGAGCCGTTGGAAATTTTCATTGTTGATTAATGAAGTAAGTCAAATATGTACAGAAACAAAGTAGGTAGCTAACGAAGTCTTCAGTCACCTACAGGCACCAAACAAATATAATTACTGTCAACTGACAAGAGACGTCACACGTAATTGGGAATGTGGCAGTGAGAAAATTAGGTTCAATTTTCGAGAAAAGGATTTTTTTTATTTGAAAGGAAGATTTGCGAGAAGGATCTTTGGTGGAAACATGATAAATTGTTACCACTTAATAATTCTACGAGATTATTATACCAAGGCCTAAAATCTAGGCGAAGGGAATAGGCGAAGTCTGAAAAAGTGACGGATGATGTGAAGAAAGATAAAAAATATGGTCATAAAGAGAATGAATGTGTTTCGGACCTATTTGGGGAATCCGATGATGATGATGATAATGATGAAACAACTGATGGAAATGAATGCAGGGTGTAGACATGCTGCGAAGAGTCCAAACAAAGCAAAAGTTAAGAAGAAGTATAATGACTCCCAGCGGGATATCTTGAAGACTAATAGCCTCAGATAGCTAACAAATTAACATTGCAAACAATACTAATGATAACTCTATTCTTCTGACAGAGAATCTGTTTTACAATGCAGTATTCGTTTATTTTCATTCCCACATCACAATGTCAGAAACAAACGAGCATAAATTTTACTCTGTTCTACTGACGAATGTCGTCACCAGCAATTATAAACGGAAACTGGGACAGAAATACTTTGACAAAATGTGGGAAACCAGATGAATTCTTAACTAGAGAGATATTTAAGACTCAAATTTAATGGGATTGATGACATATTTGTTAACTTTATTAATGAGAATTTCGTCACAAAGACGACTTAATAGAAATCTTGTTGATTTTGGGGATCTCGAATAATTTGAGTATTGTAAAATAGTGTAATCTACTTGCCTTACGGCGCTCCCTCACCGGGAGCATTCGCGTATAATTCTACTTTGAGCATTACATCACAATACTATATACTAGTTCAGATTTGATACAAGGTGCGCATTATGCTACTCTATTGTCTTCCGTCAGTGATGAAATGTTCGAATCTCTAACGTTACATTATATATAGGTGAATGCTCGCGGCGAGGGAGTGCCTTTACGAATGCAAAACTGAAAGATAGATGAATGGATGTTTGTAACTCTTTCATTCAAAAACTATAGAAAGGATTTGGGTAAAAATCATAAATGTAGATTGTAACCGAAATTTTCACATAGGGTATGTTATATTTCCCGGTATGGCATTCCCTTGGTATTATTATCGAAATTCACTCAGTCTACCCGCGTATAGTATGAAAACTAGTATTTTAATATAATTCGTACTCTTTTCATTAGGTATATTTTTATTAAATATTCAGAATTATGTAGCAAAAGTAAGTCACGAGTATGTGGGTGACTTTATTAATCCACACTACTGAAAATTCGCAGAAAAGTAATTCCATGTGTATTCTTATTCGTAATAATATGTTTGTCGAGACGTTGGAGAGATGACTTAACTAAATAGGTATACTAGGTCCAACGTCAGACCTAAAATTAGACGACACCTTATGAAACCACAAAATTCTCAGAAAATTAAACTGATTCATTCAAGAAACAGCTACTTACAAGTGGTATTTTTTTTCTAAGTGGTAATATCATCAAATGAGTCCTCCTATCGAGGGTGGGACGGGAGGGACTACCGGCCTGTCAAACTGGTACTGAGTAAAGTCTCCGGTGTCTTTCTACAGCCCTTTAAGTTCCGAGGTTACGTTTACCTTATAAGACAGTATCCCGACCGTAAGACAGTCCCGCATTAGCGCCTGCGTCAGATATCGTAAACATTTTGGAAGGAAAAGTTTGGCTACGAGCAGGACTACTACAGAAAACCTTATGAATTTGGCCACCGCATCTCTACGATTGTTCGGTAAAACAAGGGAATGAAAAATTCGGTCTTGGTCTAGCTAGCGCCACTGAGGCTCTAACAAGAGTTTTTGTAACGTAAATAAAATTAGTTCTCATTTGTACACTACGGGCGCTTTATAATTTTCCAGATTAACGTCGTACACATTTCTTGTCAAATTGGTAGAATTCGTGCTAGAACCTCTGATCTAATTTTTCCACAACACGTTGTCTTAAAAAACTTTGTGTAATCAGCTGTTTAAAGTAAAGAAAGAATGAGTAACAATGGACCTTACTTAACGGTACTTAAACGAAATAGGTGTGTTTTGACGTTGTTCGAGATTTTGTAACTTTGTAAGTAGAGTGTTTGTAAAACAAAGTCGATGTTTGACATGAGAAAATTATTTAAATCTTCTTGTTTACATACTTTTAGGGTGTTCTTGAAAAGTTTACCTACTGTATGGAAATTTTGTAACAGTTTTGTTCCGTACTGTTGGAATAAATTTTCTTAAGTTTAAAGAAATCTGGTAAATTATTTTTAGACACAAACTTCCTTAACCAATAAACTAGGTACTTGTACTTACACACATAATTAAGCAATTCAACACGTGTCCTTAATATGTGAGTACAAAATCAAATTAAATAAAAAATGTATTGGGAATCTTTCAGAGGAAATGATTATGATTTTTAATTATTTTTTAATCATGAAATGGTTTTATAGTTAAGTCGGTTCAAAATAGAAAAATCGTTACTGAAAAATATGAGTAAGAAAAGTTTGAATTAAAAATAAAAGATTTTTTATGGTTAGTATTAGGCTCGCGTTTGTCCACTTTTTCTCTTAACATGACCAATTTTCCCTAAAAATTGATTTATAAAGTTACCTCCCTTTTTGGTTGACGCGGGCAGAATAATTGCACTGAAGTTGGTACGAGGCGCCTGCTAGCAATACGCACTGGCAGTCGCATTGCGCTCAGCTAACCAATTACCCGCATGATATTAGGACGCACTGTTACTGCATACAATAGTCGACGATATGTCGAATTATTGTCGCTAATTTTGACGTTTATTTAGCCATTTGTCTGAGTAATAATGGACTAGGACTGGGACAACGTGTTTTCATTGTCTATAAAGTCATGAAACGTAGGTACACACGGCTACACATCAAGCTATGCATAACCAGTATCCAACCGTTCATTGTGTGTAAAAATCGTACAAAGCGAGACCAAGACAAACTGGTTTTGTATAGCTTGATGTGTAGCCGTGTGTATATTGAGTAAGTAAGTTAATGGAATGAAACAAAAAAAAGTCTGTCGGTGTTTTTTTTTTTCACTTTTTTTATAAGCTAACCTTTGCCTAACAACCACGATTTAGCAAAACCCTTTGAGGATTTCTTATGTAGCGCCACCTCATACGTAGTCTTTTCCCGACTATTTGTTCTTTTACTAAATAAATGACCATACTTATTTAAAAAGTCAAACTTCATCTATTAGGAATTTCACCTATATTGTAGGTGTTTACATTAAAACACATACTAGCACTCAGGTAGCGACCAACTAAAAGTATAATCCTTCTAAAGTATAAAGTACAAATTCCACAAACATTTCAACAAATCCTCAACCTAGAAATCTAATAACACGAGAGCAGAAATTGGGGCAACTTTAACATAAAACAAAAGACGACCAACGTAGATATTAAAAGTAATAGATGTATTTGAATTGATGGCACTTTTAAGAAGACCTTCGCTCCCAGACAAATGACAGTATTGACAATAATAAGTGTAATAAAGAGAATGCTTAAATGAATCTGGCACAAGGTTTGCACTTTGAGCGCTTGTTTCGTTTCGCGATGTAATACTGCACACCGGAATATTAGTGGCGAGAATTTCTTTGTCAGTTTTGTACGACATTATTTAACAAATTATGGATCAAATATTTGCTAGGTCTACAAGAAGTTGTTCCGGATCTGGGTGTTCGTGTATGTTAGTGCACCTAAATGTTTGTAAGGGCACCCACAATACAAAAGAAAGTCCGACGGTGCGACAACCTTATTTATACTTAAATAAAATATAAAATCGTGAACCATAATAATTTGAAGAAAGGAACACCTCTTCCTTGCCACAGATACTGTTTTGCAGTAGACCTTCGCGTCCTTCGACTTTTTACGCAAAACAAACTAATCTCTGGTTATCAAAATGAAACTCTGACATGATCAACTACACATCACTTGTGATACGAAAATCGTCCGTACTGCCATAACTTTAACGCAGTCAATGTCAAATAATTACCTTTAATCTGCAGTAGAAGGTATGAAAGCACGATTTTGCTTTCACAAGCTACAAATAAAAAAACTGCGACATCAAGGAGCTTACAAAAAATCAAAACAGCTTAAAAAATATCAACTTTCAAGGAGGACATCCGTTTTAATGAAAGATTTTTTGTAAATGCCGTTTATTCAATATATTCCAAAGATATAAAAGAGGTTTATCAAAAGATCGTCATTGAATGAAAAGGCTACCAGGTGTTACAAAAATATTCGATGAAACATACTAAATTATGACTTAGGGTGCGGACTGCGGACACTCATTAGTTTCAACTACTGATTATACAACTGTCCTAAGCACAGATTTATGGCAACGTTGTCAAAATAAATTAGTTAATAAACTATTTGTTAAATCATACACATTTTTTTAAGTGATGGGATTTTTAATAAAAATCAGTTATACCACTGAAATAACTGCTCGCCTTAAACTGTGTCAAACTTTGGTATTAATTTCGATGGCTTAAAATTTTACGACACTTACAAAGTCGCACACGACACAAAGCCATTGTCAAAAGAACTACACACTCACAGTTTTCAAATGTGTTAGCGTTAAACACATTTCGAATAATGCGAGTTGAAAGCAGACCATACCATTCTCGTCTTTATTGAGTAATCATAGATTCACAATACAGTTTCCAATTGAAATCTAACACATATGCAACTTCTGTATTCAAGTGCCCCCAACTATCCTAACTTGAGGACATGCTGGGGGCAGAACTAACTAAGACAATTATGTCCCAGTATTCTAGATTCTACGTGCCTTTAGATAGAATACCCAGGTTAATATTGTCTTTGTCTTAACAAAGCTCTGGTCGACAGAGAATATAATCGCATATCTGCATTTGAAATGCCAAATTGAATTGAAAATTATTCTGCTGCTCATTGGCGAAATAGATTGTAGGAAAATTATCTTGGTTTATAGATAATATAATCATCAGCTGGGAGACGTATACTGCTGAATATAGGTCTCCCTCTTAGATCGCCACGCCCGCGCCGAACGGCAATTCACCACTTGCAATCATCGGCTGGTTTATACATTTTGAACAAAGATAAACAAAGATAATTTGGTTAGACTTAACCCACGGGCCACGATGACTGAAAATATTTTGTTTTTTTTTTACTAAAGTTTCTTGGCAAAGAGTCAACGGCATAACTTCTTTAACAAAAAAATTGGTCTTTTTATACAAAATGCTGCCCCAGATTAAGCTAGCTTTATTACACTTAACACTGTGTAGTGTTAGTGTAATACACCGACTAATGATCGTATTAGCTTGCATAGTACATCGTTACAAGCTTTTTAAACAAAGCACGATGCAATCAGCAATTTATGTTCTATCGACCGCTTCCATTACTTCTAAATTATGCAGTAGCTGCTATCCATTTCTTTTTTTATTAATCACTTAGTTAAATGTGAACGTGCCTTTATGCTTGGTCTTAAAAGGATATGGCCGGCTATTCGAGCGTAACGTAAGCACGTTGAAACGATAGCGAAGCGAAAAGGCGAGAGGCGAACGGGTTTCCATACAAAAACCAGACGTTTTGTGTGGACAAAATGCGGGTTAATACAGATAAGTGTAGTCTATTGAAAGGGTTTTTTTATAGAGAAATCAGGGCGCATAAATAATTATGGTAAGGGGTTGCCTCGTTGCTTCTTACACGTGGTTTACCTATCTATCTAAGGTTATTAATAATTTTATGTTGATGACATGCATTGAGGTCGGATTTATTACCCTTGTGTCATCTCACTGCTTGAAGCATTGTCATTTTGACTAATTAATAATAGCGAATCTTAGGGCCATGTAGTTTTTTAATCAGATCAATTCATTAGTTAAGCTATTTGTTAAAATCCTATATTATTAAAAAAGGATAGTTAGCTTTACTTCTGATCCAACATCTGACTAATTTTTTAGGGTGGTAATATCATCAAATGAGAACTACCGCCCAGGGCGGGATGGGGTGGACAGACTCGTACTGACTAAAATGAATGATGTTTCTTCAATAACCCTATAAGTTCCGCTACGGTTACCCAATAAGACAGTCCCGCGCGACCAAATTTTCCTTAACCTTTTGTATACGCAAATAATGATAGTAATTTGATAATAATGACAGCCATCAATATAAACAAAATGAGTGTTAATTACATACAACTTGAATTTCAATAACGTGAACGCTTTGTCCAAAGGCGAATGTGTAAAGAATGGCTTAGCTAAGTGGAATCTGATGCGATGTATCATTAGCGAATTCTTGCTTCCTAAATCTATGTGTTAGTTACTGGGATTTAGTTTGCTGGATATATTACATAAGTTTAGTATCTAGAATCTTAGGTGTCTTAGTTATGTAGATGACTCATTTTCTTGCTAGATGCTATATTTGTGTTCCACGCGCGTTACGCGCGTATCAAAGAGCGTCAGCATGATGAAGGGGCCCCCCTCTAAAGGGCCAAAGCCTGCCGGGGTCGCGGGACTTATCTCATTACCGTGACCACGGAACATAACGGGCTATTGAAGAACACCGTGGGAGTGGGAGGACTCATTTGATGATTTTACCACGCTAAAAAAAAGTATGTATTTGTTAGAATGTCAGCAGTACCTAGGTACGAAATGAATACAAAAGTTATCTCGGTTGAATATACCAAAAGATTGCTTATAAAAAGGGTTAGCCAGTAATTTTGATCACGAAGGAGCGATTTACTGCAACCTTGAATAAAATGATAGCGTAAATGTGGTTCTTATGCTATGCAGAACAAAACGTCAAATAAATATTTCTAGAAGAGGAGAGGAATTGCCGAGATTCAGAGACACAGTATTTGGTCTTTGATCCCGTTAGCTAAACTTATTAATTCATGAGTGATTATAGAAAGCTTTCAACAAACTGACGGATGGGACCAGGGACGGATGGGACTGATAGGGCCCAGGTCGCGCTAAGAACAACTGAAGGAAAACTTCAATCTTCAAACAAGAAAGTACTGTCTTGATATCTAGAATTCAATTATCCATACCAAAAACTATTGGGTTATCCCAATAGTTTTTGGGATAGAAGACAGATATCAACATGACTAAACCCACATCCGAGACGGGTCTCTTCTCGGTGCGTTTACAAACATATAAACTCACATAAACAAACGCCCAGACCCGAAGCAACTACTTGTGGATCACACAAACATTTTCTCCGTGCGAGAATCGAACCCGCGACATACAGCGCAGCAGTCCAATCGCTTAGCCACTGCGCTAACCGTGCTGTAATCCACTAATGTCACAATTCATTTGAAATTTTGGTTCTAGGAATTGGATATGAAGATTTCCTTCATCTTGTTGAGAGCAGTGGTGATGGAAATGAAAACAAAGCAATGTTCCTGACTCCAAACTCACGACCTGCAACTCTCAAGTCGGGGTTATTACAACTTCTCAACAACTGCTCTCTTTCTGAGTGGAGTGAAGACCCCATGAGATAACGCCGGACACTAAAATACCGTATCGCAGAAAGAAAATTAAATTAGAGACCCTTAGCACTCATTCCAGATCTTATCTTTATGACTAACTAGGCTTATTCCAGTCTGGCCCTATGAATATAACCCCTATCCCTCTTATCTAATGAAATTATCTCGGTTTTACCTGAATCTTCATTACCGCTATACAAAGTTCGTTACGTGTAGAAGATTAAAATTATGGTTGTATTCTAAGCATGCTAATAGGTACAAACCTCGTAACGTTTATGTGTGTTTAACTTATATTGAGATGTTTTCCGTAATAACTTATGATGTTATTATCTACATAATGACATGTTGTTATGACGAGTATATAATACGTAACATGTATAAGCAACAAAGAAGAAAAGAGATTGAAGATATATTTGTCAAAGTAAATGATATACAGTGACGTCTGACAGGGAGATACGAGTGGAGAAAGTTTCTTATTGCATTTCGACGGAATTCACACCCGAGCCGAGGCGAGGGTGTTACGGAGACGAAAACTCCAAAAAGTAGGTACTTCATAGTAAAAGGATTTTATAAGATCACTAACGCGGTTCAATCTCTACTATAATATGCATGTTATATACATAAAAACCTTCCTCTTAAATCACTCTATCTATTAAAAATAACCGCATCAAAATCCGTGGCGTGGTTTTAAAGACCTAAGCATACTTAAGGTGGATGCTCAGTAGTAGCCCGCGAAATTTAAATTTTCATGTATTTTTTGCAATTTGCTTATCAGTGTCAAGTTATAACTTGATCAAAATATGATTCGCGACAATAACAAGTTTAGTTTTATATACAAGAATAATCAAAACAGTCGCTCCATTCACTCTCACAAATATTTGATCAAAATTAGTTAGATTTCGGTTTTTTTACCAAATTTGAGCTAATCTTTGTGAGCGGGACTGGAGCGAATGTTTTGATCATTCTGATATGTAAAGTTATGCTTTTTATTGTCGCGAATCATATTTTGATCAAGTTATAACTTGACACTGATAAGCAAATTGCAAAAAATACATGAAAATTTAAATTTCACGGGCTACTACTGAGCATCCACCTTAAGGACAGGAAGCGGGAAGCAACTTTGTTTTATACTATGTAGTGATTTCAATAATTTTATCCGAAAGGTTTCATTATTAAAACAAAAGTTTCAAATCTCAAAAGAAGAGTCAGTTTAATATTTAAAGGAAAAATCTTAAACTTCGATTAACAATTAAGCAAGTCCTTTTCGCACGGAATAAAATTTTGTCATCATCATTTCAAGAGCCCACACCCTTCACATACATATCCTCATCACATCAAACATCACATACGATCCAACCCTCACTTCGCTGCCCCATGTTCACATTCAACCATTAACAGAATTTATTCATCAAAAGACGTTCGCAGTACAATTGCACATTTGAAACTCTCTCATGGTGCCGCGTTTATTATTTAATCCTGACGAGAATTTACGATTTACATTTAGTAAAATGACGTGAACAATTTCCGAGTGGATTTTAGCGGTGTTAAGTGACACTTTTGAACTCCAGTTTCGGTTTGAATGTGCAATGTGCTAAAATTAATGACACGGAACGACAAACATTTTAGGGTTGATTCAAATAAATTCATTTATGCGAACTAAGTTTGGGACAGTTCCGAGAGAATGCAACGTATAATATCGAGAACAAAGATCACTGTGTAATCATAATATGTATCTCGATTTAGAAATTTTTAGGGTTTGGGTATAAAGTGTTTTCGATTTTAAGACTGTTGGCAGTATACGCAACACCAGTAGATGCGACATTAAAAAAAAATGTTAAACGAATATTTTCTACATATTTTTGAATAAGGTTTTTTTGCAGTACATAAATGCCTCTGAACTCTGGATTTACTGCGGTACTTTCAAAGGTATTTGACCTAATATTTCGCGGTCAAATCAATAACACAATGACATTAATTCTCGAAAATCTAAATAGTACATTTAGATTTTCGAGAATTAATGTTATTGTGTTAGTTTAAATTAATAATAGGTAGGTTACTGCAATCATAAGTTTAATGCTTGAAAATGTTTTGTTACATTTTTTGTTGATCCCCTCAGATTACTAGTCTGGCATAATTTTCAAGTACGGTAAGGTACTCCTAACCACTCTTTATGCTAAAAGGCTATAAAGATCAAAAGGTGTTCAACCCAATCAAAATCCTCGCAACTTGATATTAAGTGTTGTTTACCACAGGTCATGCAGGTTAATACTGCCTGGAAACTGGATACAAAATAAAGCTATAAAGGATCGCTTGTAGCCTGATTCTAGTCAAAATGAAAGTCTTAATTATGTAAATCCTAGCAAAAGCTTAGACCGCCGCGGGAGACGCCCGCGGCATCGAAGGACGCGAGGCAATGACTCGCAGTCCAATCATGGACTATGAATAGGTCGACGGTGTGTTGAGTTTCACGCGTGCCTTAGAGAGATTTCAGCAATCTGATGGAGCGTCCATTGAGTATCAATC
This sequence comes from Agrotis ipsilon, assembly GCA_028554685.1. Classification (NCBI taxonomy): domain Eukaryota; kingdom Metazoa; phylum Arthropoda; class Insecta; order Lepidoptera; family Noctuidae; genus Agrotis; species Agrotis ipsilon. The sequence continues at coordinate 1,957,623 of CM052961.1, read as the reverse complement.
ATAATCAATCAATCCAACTACTGAGACTACAAAGTTGGCCACTGCAAGCTACCTTCTCAGCGCGGTCTACATTCGAGAACCTTCCTACTCAACCTTTTGTCGGGTCTACTACAGACATCACTAGCCCACAGCCCAAGAAAGGAAGTTAAAAGCAGACTGCGGCCTTGCGGAGGTCAAACGCATGATCTAAATAAAACTCGTAAATTCAGTTAAGAAATACAGATCGAACCACAAAACAGTTGTTAAGCATATTCCTGAGCTATTCTTCTCCGTCAATTCTCACACACAACTTGCAAGAATTATTTATGAGTTTCTCGCCCGTTTCCCGACCTTAATGATACATTGGCAGCGTCTGCCTCCCTGAATTCAGGGCTGTAGAAACTGGTATTCCTTTGACCCGAAACAATTGTTCCTTTGTTCATAATTCAGAACGGGTAACACTTGGATTCTGGTATTGTATCAAAATGGTATAAAGGTTGACGACCTGTTACTTAATATTCCAAGGACGTCCACTTCTTATCAATAATTTCAAAAGAAATAATAATTATCATCGGAACTTATTTACGCCGTGGTTGGCGCTATCGTGTTCCGTGTCGCGAGTGCAATTCTGGTACGGAACAAATATGGGTTCGATTCGATCTGGCTTATTGTCATGTGGTTTAAATGTTTGTAAACGCAACCACGACACAGTAGACATTCCTAGTTTGGGGAAAAAGGAAAAACCGAAATCCCCCGAAATGATAGGGAAAGTTGTATCATATTATATTATGACCAGTTATTAGTGGCTTAGCCTATTGCTGTCATTTGAGTGCAAATTCGGATCGGAGGCAGCTCATCATCATCTGCCTAGCCTTTTCCCAACTATATTGGGGTCGGCTTCCAGTCAAACCAGGTACTGTGCCTAAACACCCAAAATGTTGTCCGACTCGGGAACCAATAGGATCTCTTGTTTAACAACCATTTCACCAATGAGATAGTACAGCATTCTTCTAACTAACCAATAATTTAAATATGCTACATTATTTGCAAAGTATTTTACAGGACCTCAAACAATTATGATCCAATAAGGCCTTTACAGAAGGCCTTAGCGTAAACGCGGCGATTCGCCACTGATAATGAAACACGCACGAAGAGCTAATAAAGACCATCGAAACTGCAGTAAACGTTCCAGAATATTGTGCCAACACTTGTCTACATTCGCCCTTGACTCACTGAGAAGTCTGGAGTTAATAGTGCGAAACATTTAGGTTACCTACTTCGTAACCAGTACAAATATACGTTTGTTTAGAATATTTAAGTCAAAAATCTGACTATGACGACTGCGCCAGACGATATGCCTCGCTGAAGATTTTACGTAGGAGTCCTTTTTTGCGCGTTTCAAACTACTGAAGGTACCAACCACAATCTTTATTTTCGTTGCCGTTCAGTTTCAGCATCGAGTGCTATCTGACTCCATCAACCCAGTAATTGGGTTAAAATGCTTGTTACCTCTATCTCACAGCATTTAAGGTAGTACTTACACAAGGTAGAATTGGTTGTTAGACTGCAAATGACAGTTGAGAGCAATATCGAATTGTGCTTTCTGTGAGAGAACTGCCTGGGCTACGTAATGCCTCAATGAAGAATCAGGTTTTTGGTTCAGACAGATCGGTATATGCGCTCGCAAATAATAGACACAAGGTGAATTTGCGTGGACGGCGCATCGTGGTTCCATGCGCGCTACAAAGTGCTGTCAACAATCATAGAGGGTTATCCTGCTGAAGTCGCGGGACTGACTACGAAAGTAACCCGCGTGACCCCGGAACGTTAAAAAAGGGCTATTGAGGTAACACCCTGGATTTTAGTAACTAAGAGTCTGGCAGTCTCTTCCGGGGGGAGGAGGACTCATTTGATGTTGTTTATTACCACGCTGAAAAAACGAGTGAGATTTGGTAATATTTTTTTATTTCCAAGGTTTACCTGTACCGATCAGTTCCGCTGCCAGCCTGTCTGTACCGAAAACCTGTTTTTTTTTATGAAGGCACCCTATGTGTAGTTGCGTAAAAAGTTACAAGCCTGTCCCCTACAATGATCGTAACATATTTCCCGCCGCTGAAACTTAACAGCCCGTTCGCATGAAAACAGTTCGTTATTTTTACGGTACGTTAATTTCACGATAGGTTTTTTCTGCGGTGATGGTTGATGGCATATGTACATACGAGAATTTGTAGGGGTGCTCTCACACGAGTTGGCGTCGGATCCCGTAAAACAATGTTACCCAAATTGCCCGAATTTTACGGTTCAGAAAATGTGTTATGGCTGTGTGAATGGGCTTTAATAACTTTTTAATGGGAAGTGCAAACAAGTTCATTTAAGTTTGGGTGACGTTCAATCTGCTGTGCCAATCACTATCACACTGTTATGGACACACTTCTTGACATATCGATGCGTCTGACAGCTCATCTGGAAAACGTAATAGGGATTTTCTGAAAAAGCTCTGGGTTGTCGAATCCATCTCCTGTGTCGTGGGTGCGTTTTACAAACATAGAAACCAGACCTGGAACAACTATTATAAGGTCATACAAATATTAGTTCAAAGCGGGAATTGAACCGGCGATACGTTGCACAGCAGTCGATCGCTCAGCCACTGCGGTAACCGTGGCGTCAAAATACTCTGTTATATTATCTACTGCTTAAAAACATAACCGCATTATCCTTGTTTCAATAATCAATTCTTGGTATTCTCAAAAATATCCTCATGACTAAAGCCTTTCTTGTGTGTAATTCTTACGAAACGTCAGTAAGAACGTTAAATCCATATTCATATGAATGACATTGACCTTTTAAAACTACAACTACATAAACCTAAAAGGAAAAAAACAATGGCGTATAATGTTATCACTAAAGTAGCTATATTGTAATGAATGAAATGACGTCATATGCATCCATAAATAAATCGGTGACATTTATTGTTCAACGAATTCCCGTTAGACCTTGAAAGTAAGTCATCTTTTCGAACTACCCACAAATAAACATGTTTTTATTTGCATGGACCGCTATCTGGATTGCGTCAATTTCTGCTTACATGAATGAATAGTAAGGTAGGTATAAATGTATTTATTTTTTTATTTCAATACCTAATTCAGAATAAGCAAAAAGAAGGTGAAATATTTTTCCTCTTAAGGCATAGAATAACTAATAGTACTACGCATGTATGCTTAAGGGTCAATACATACAGAGAAGCGGGCGCAATGTGAACGCAGCGTCTGCGCTCTCATTTAAATATAGCGACTCGAAATATAACTTTGTTTACTACACGAAAAGATACAGATTTCCAGTATCGTCACGTCTCGATGTGAACTGACCATAAGGGCTTACACAGACCACGTTTTTTAAACGCGCGTTTGAAGCGATACAGACGTGCTGGCGCCGCGTGTTTGACAAGATAGGCACAAAACGGTAACAAATTGCTCTGTTTGATAAAAACGCGCAACGCCCTTTTCTAAAACACGCGTCGACGGCGCGTTTAAAAAACGTGGTGTGCAATGGTCCGTATTAAACACGTAAACACAGATCGTTTCTATAGCAAGTTTTCGAGATTTTTTCATAATTATCTTATTATCTTTTTCATATCGTCCTACTGTTCAACAAAGACATCCCCTTTTCCTTCATCCGACTGTTTTTTTCCAGTCAATAACTAAGGAATAAGTCTAATTTGCTTCTTGTTTGGTAAGTTTCTTTTGTACCAACCATCTTATTTACACCAAAATAGAGTGCCGCAGTAGGAACTTTGATTTGTTAGCAGAAATTGTTATCTTAGAAAGAAAATCTAGGAAGTAATCTCCGGATCTACTCAACTGATTTGTAAAATTCAGTCCCCAAAACAAAACTACGAGTATATAATTCCTTAGCGGCTTTTTTCTATTTTCAATTTGCACATAAGCGAAACTATGTAGTTTAAAACAATGTGAAACGTTTATCAGGCTAATTAGAGTTCTAACTCATAAAAAACTCAAACAGCAATGCCATCTGTATTATCATTAAGTCACGATTCCTCTCAAAACAAATAAACACGTTGATAAACAAAACTAACGAAACAGTACTAACTTGGTCACATAATAGACTTAGTCTTTTGGGGTTGACATCTAAACAAACTCAGTCAGTAACCAACACTTGTGACGCCTGTCCAAAACTAGGGACACTAATGTCCAAAAAACCACAAATTTTTGGTCAGTTTGGCACACAGCCAGACTTCAAATGGGACATTTAAAAATAGTGGTATTACACAATCGACGTACTACACAAATATTTTAAAGAAAGTACCTACACGTACGATTAAAAAAAAAAAAAAACGTGTCGCTCGCGGTAACCGGTGGATCCGTTTAACCGACTGCGAGAATCCAGCCGTAACATAAAACGTTAGAGGATTTTCGGAATTCTAAACTAAAAGTAAAAACCAGCCAGCTATTGACGAAACGAAACTACGTTCCGAACATACAAGTTTCAGAATTAAAGTTCCAATTTAACTTCGATGCGACAAACTAAGGATTGGGACGAGACTGACCCTCTAGCTAAAAAGAGGTCAAGAGATCAAATACTTCCATCAAGTTGACATATAGAGGAGAATTTACTACCCTACTTCTAACAAAATTACCTAATTTAGACGAGTTACAAGGATTGTTCAACATTTCTGTGTTACGTAATATTTTCTTCGAAATATAAAAAAGGTAATTCCAATTTACCTGAACAATCGTGGCTGAATTAAATCTATATTTTTTTCGCTTTCCGTCAACGTTTTATCTGACGAGGAATTCGCCTCAATCGTTTTATTTATCATTGCGAATCACAAAAATCTGAAAAGGGAAGTTAGATTTTATGAATACAAAAAAAAAGTATTCAATTGTTCCTTACAGCTGTTCTTCCGCTTAGATATTGTTTTATTCATCGAATCAAACGTTATTGGGAGAGAAATCTGCAAATCTCCATTTGTGAGAGTTTGACCTGATACAGTAAACTTTAATATTTTATCTCACCCGCTCGATTTTCATGAATCAGTATCAACATCCTAAATATTATAAAACGTCTCACCGCCGAGTTCAGCATAAAATATTTTCAACGTGAAAAAAATTCGTTGTGTAGGTCCGCAGCAAGTCGATTTGTACAGGTTTGGAATTAAAGTAAATAAAAACGATATGAAACCAACAAAACATTATTTAATTAATGTACAAAATGTTCCAAATTAGATCTTTTAATTTAGTGCACATAGATAACTAAACTAAACATTAATGAACTTACCTACTTCACGATCTTGGTTACGCATTTATCTACTGCGCTTTAAAACAATAAAAATCGACCTTTCAAACTTATTACAAGTTAACAAATTGAAGAAAAATCTAAAATAGTAATAAAACAATATTAGAAGTCGACTTTTTGTCGATAGACTTTGTCAGACCTCCACGAGCACAACACTAACTCGTGCTCAAATAAGGCGGACCGGAGCAGCGGACGCACCATGCGACATTACGGCTCGATGAGGTATCGTTATGTCAGTTTTACATTGCTTGTTCAGTTCACTCGGTGATAGACTGAGGTGGTTGTAAAAGAGCAATGTATTTAATACAAAAATAATGCAGTCGAAGAGATATCGGAAAACAAAAGTATTATAGTAGTACCAAGTAAGGGATATTTTACGGCTTGCAGTTTTTCGTGATTTGATTTTAAGACAAAATTGTAAAATACTTTTAACTTACCTGTGGTAAATGATGCATGGGTTCTAAGTTTTTGTTTTTGGCTACTATTTCTGCCACAAACCTATTGAAAAGACGGTATTAATCGTTTTTTTTTCACGATCGCGGTGACAAACAGACTAAACTCGCTGGGGTGACGGCCATTTTTCAATATCTGAGCGTTAACGCTCAGCACCGCTTGGTCTGCCGCCACGCCCCAGTGCCACTTCTCCTGTTTTTAATATTTCTGTGATCTCGATGTAGGTGTTTTGAAATACTTTTTTGTAAGGTTTCGCTCTGTTGTTTCGGTTGTTGAATATTTTAAACTAAAACAGCGGTCCGAAAACGACTTCATAAAAAGCGCCAGAGTTCATACGCATAAAATATACGAATTCAGTGTGCCAGAACGTTCAAAGGAGGCCATGGAATAAAACTTCGTTTCGAAACCAACTCGTTCCAATTGTTTCTGTCCAGCCAGTCATTTTATGAAAAGAATAAATTACGTAATCTTGATAGAGTTGTCGTCTATGCTTCGAATAATGCCGCCATTTTAAATTATCTATTAATGTCATAGTGTAATCAGAACTTTATGTCAAGACCTCATTAATTTGGAGTCAAACTTCATCTTAATTGTTTGTGGTGCACGGTTTTAATTGTTTTGTTCTAATTTCAAACACGTGATACTATTAACCTCTGATTCTATTGACCCAGAAGAGTTATTAGAGATGCAGTTAATTAATCAGAATACGACCTCACTTTGCTGATTGATTAATTTGCATAAGAACGCAGAAGACGTTTGACAGCGGAAAATCTGAATGAATAACTGTGGATTTTACGAGATTCATGGATTTAAACTGTACTAACAACTGCGATTATTTTATTTTGATGGTAGTAGTTGTATGTATAGGTTACCTACCATAAACATACGCTAGCACATTAATATTCCTAATCGAAAGTGAACCTTCTTGTTTTGTTACAAAGTTGAAAATATTTTTTCAGAATGGAGTAGATTGTGTTCATGCTGTGCATTGATCTTCTTATCTGTGATCTGACAGCGAGGGTGGACATGATTGGGTAGAAAACGTAGTAAGACATTATTTTGTCTCTGTCATTTTCGAATGATGAAAATAAATAGGAAATATTTTTACTCATTATAAAGAAAAAAATCGCTAAACGCATTTCTAGTGCAAGCGGATCTTATACTACCTAATGCAACAGAAAATATCAAACCAGATAAACTGCTGGTTTTTGGCGATATATTTTCATTTCGTTAAGGGACCATAAAAGAGCAAAAATACTAAACGCCTCGAGAATATTAAACCTGGTATGTACAACTTTCATCAGAACTAAACACGAGATCGGGTAAGTACATAGCTTTTTCATTTTTATGACCTTATATACAGTTACGCCCATAAACCTGAAAAAGCAAGGCTGCTATATAGTCTCGAAGAAACAGAACATGGCAAAACAAGATTAGGTTTTAGTACATATTTTGATGTTCAGCAAAAACACTAACACTTGACTAGACACGCCTAAATCAAGTTTGCATAAAGAATACGGTATAAGAATATGGTTGGCAATCCCTCAAGGATTGCCTACCATGAAACATCTACAAAAAGTTATAGTATTTTTTGCCCGCGACTTTGCTCGTGAGAATGTTAAAGGTAACAGAAATTAAATGGAGTACAGCTGGGACAGAGTGGCGTCCAAGGAATGAAGTGTTGGTCGTCCGGCGGCGAGATGGGCAGACGACATTGTTGCCATTGGGGGAGTGTCCTGGATGAGGCTAGCGCAAGACCGTGGAGTTTAGCACAAACTAGGAGAGGCCTATACCCAGCAGTGGGTGAAGACGGGCTGTGGATGATGATCATGAACAGAAATTACAAACAGACAGAATTTCCTGAGCATTTTGTAAAATTCTTCCGGCAAAATTCTGCCTCGTTGGTTAGAAGAGCGACTGCTGAGTTTAAGGTCTCGAGTTAGATTCCCGGGTTGAGTACCTATAGTGTTATTGAGGTTTTCTATCAGAAATTACTCAGTAGCAACCACAGAGCCTACATTCAGATCCCAAACTCAAACATACTTGGCGAAATCAAGGTGTGCTTATTTGGTAAACCTCTGCGTAGCCTTTCGGGGATGTGTGGTATGATATTGTCCACATAGACATTTAAGAAAAATATCAGCTATTCAAGTTCAGGACTTAGAGAAAAGCGAAAGCTTCCATAAGTTGATAATTCAGAAGAGGGAAGATAAATCGCGATAAAAGCAAGAATATGAATTTTACTAATTATTTAAGTTTTATCTTTTTTCAACGATCTCAGTAACTTCACAATGAATACTGCTGGATCACTTATGAAAATTAGTTCTTAACTTATGTGGTGAATGAATTATATCTAAATATAGTGTAAATATTATCTATTGTTCTACGTAACGTTAATTTTAACAACCGCATACAAGTCTGGATCTAATTGCAAGTTTTATCGTTTTATGTCACGGATGTGTGTAAAACAAAGCGATTAGAAAAATGAAAGATTCAAGGTGTTCTAAAAAGGTAACTTTAGCAGAATCATAGTATGAAATGCGATGTGCTTTGTAACATGCAATTTCTATTCTAATTTTTAAGCAATAACATAGAATCCGTAAAAAAACAGTTTTAACAAAGATAATTTTATGATTAATTGTCATATTTAATTCTCCTTTTTTAAACCTCCTGAAATCATCAACAGCCTATAACGTTCCCACTGTTGGGACACAGGCCTCCTCTCAGAGAGAGGGAGTGGGCCATAATCCACCACGCGGGCCCATTGCGGATTGGTAGATGTCACATATCTTCGAATGTTTGGTTCTAGGACATGCCGGTTTCCTCACGATGTTTTCCTTCACCGTTTTGAGAGCAGTGATGACGAAATAAATTACACAAAGTAATGCGCCTGACGGGGTTCGAACCTACGACCTACAACTCGTAAGTCGCGACCGATACCACTGGGCCACCACTGTTCGCACAACCAACCTCCTGAAAGAGACTTATGTATTTGACGACACATTTAACTCTCTCTCTGTTGTTAAATCTCTAGTTACATAAATATAGATCAACAGAGATTTCAACTTTCTTAATTTTGTAGATGTGCCCCATCTCGCAATAACTTTATCTCCTAAAAGCGTTTTGAATGTAGGACAAACGTTTCTCGAGATCAAAGCGCCTATAATTTCTTCTTTAGATACGGTTATTTTTTCTGTTTAGATTTTATACTATCCTTATTTTTAATAAATGACGGTTAAAATAAAGTCTGTTATACTTTTTATATTTTGAGTGACAGGTTTCTTGCTTTTTTCTTCGTAAAAAGATTTTGGGCGGGTACCAACGACGATATATTACTAGACCCCTAATAACAGGCGACCGATGTCTGTCAACACATTAGGCTAAAAAGTTTTATATCCGTCTTATTTCGACCACTCCTGTGAGCCGTAAACATACTTTGAGACAGAACAGACCTTGAGTCCAATCACAACGCAGTACCCCGTCCCCCTCGCTTAAGTACCTCAGCGTGTTGACAGAATTTTTTGTTCCTTAGATCGTGCATGCGGAGTCTAGTAATATATCGTTGTTGGCAGGTACCGACTTCCCTACGGCTTATGTATTGTCCTTCTCCTCGGATCGGTTTCCTCAATGAGGAGGGTCGTGACCACCTCCTTGTTGCAGCAGTTTGTTGCGCACCCCTCGTTGCCATCTGTGCCGATCTGCGGCCGAGTGCAGAGCTCCGTGGACCGTTGTGTCGAGAGCGGTGCGGATCTGATCAGTCCAACGTGTCGGGCTTGTACCACGTGGCCTTTTGCATCCACCTTGCCAGTGTCTAATTTTCTAGGTTATCGTCATTCTTCCTTCTTTATGTATTGTAGTTTGTATCAACCTTATTATTCTTTACTGTTATCACAGCTGTTACTCATTATTCGTTATACAAGGTCCTAACAAAGTTATTTAATATTAACTCTTAAGAAACAAGTCATGATTACAAAAAAAAGTTGGGTTATGAAGTAAGTTGTTACGATCGTTTTTACTAACGAAGACGAATAACTGAGTCAAAATCACACACTTGGAATGTCAAGGTTAAGCCGACATTGAAAAATAATTAAAAAAATGTTTAGTATGTTAAAATGAATAGTTACCAAGAAAAAGTCTTGGCAGACCTACGGCCCAGGTGGTGGACAGTATTCAGAAGATCACAGGTGAAATGAATAAAAAAAAGCAGGTGAATTCGGATAAAACATGAAAGGATTGGACAGGAACAGTACTGCTGCTGATGGTGGTGATGCCATCAGTCTAAGGTTTAACAAGGTCACATCATTGTCGCCATTTTTTTGTGAAAACGGGTGTAATGCAACATGATTGTTGTTTTTTATTGTTTAATTTTTAAATTGGTCGGGGAGTATGGGACTTCTAGCTCACTAAAACAACCCTTGTGGTCACCATAAGCACTTGGAGAGGACCTCTTAAGAGACCAGCTCCAGAGAACCTCTGCAATAGCCTCATAGGGCACGTATCTGGGATATAGTCAAATGTTAATGTTCTTATGAAACTCTTCCGACTCATAAATCATATCTTTAATTATCATTTATCAACGATTGATGTCATTTAAAACCATCAAAACCTGTTCACACACACGTGATTCTATAACTCAAGAAGAAACGTTGCGTGATTGGTTGACAACGACATTGACCTTGTTTGTTACCTCACGATTTACACCTCGGAAATGCCAGTCATTATAATGGTTACGTAAATGAATTATTTTAATAATCTTAAACTTTATTATGATATTAAACCGAGCATGATCATCGTCTCCCTAGGCTTAGCCTTCATCTACGTTGGGATTCATTTCCAGTCTACCTGGATGAATAGCTAGTTTTTTGTGTGGAACGACTGCTTATCTGACTCTTTTTTTAGGTGGTAAAATCATCAAATAATTTCAAATTTTGGTGCAGTGAAGCAGACTATCAGACTCGTACTGACTAAAATCCACCGTTTTCCTTCCATTGTCCTTTACGTTCCAGCTATACGGCAGCCTGTTTAGACTGGACCGCGCAGGCTCCCGCGACCAGGACAAACTTATCTGACTCCCTAAAAAGATTGGTCACCAATCTGACCCCTTCAAAAAGGGTGGTTGTTTTCCGGGCCGATGAGTCCCCACTACGATATCATAATCCGCCTATAATTTTCCCACTGCTGAGATACAGTCTACATCTCTGGTATTCAGCCCAGTGCAGGATGGTAAATATCATGTCTTCTGAATTTTTGATTCTAGGACTTGCCGACTTCCTCATGACGTTTTCCTTCACCGATTTTATTTGATTCGAGGACTTGCCGGTTTCTTCGCGACGTTTTCCTTCACCGACTTTAAAAGCAGTGGCATACCATCATAACAGTAGATTTAGCAAAATAATAGAAAAATAAAACAATAGAAGTAATGCCATTATTGCAATGATAGTCATTCAACCATCGATTTGTTTCTAGCATGAAGATAAGAAATTGTACCTAAAATGGTTTCGTTTTAATAAAACAACTGTATTTAATAAATCATATCTTAATAATATTACCCATGATTGCTAAAATTTAAATAGGAAGATGGATAGATATTTGTTACTCAATTACGTCAGTTCGGCTGCATGGTTCTTTATGTTATCTGGCTCAGAGACAAGTTATAGTCTGGAATAACACATAGGACACTATTCATACCAATATTACGTTAGCATGGAATGAATTTCGACCTACACGCAACGACTAGTGGATCCTAAAAATATGCCAATGAAATCTATCATGTACACGAAGCGTTGACGTCTGTACTTATAATTTACTTTATTTTGCTAAACAACACCTAATCTCCCATGTTTTAAGTTCTTTTTTGCCAACAACGAGGTGGTTTTAAAAATGTCTACTAATCCTAAATAAACTCATTCCCCCATCTTTTTCCTCAATTTATCTTCTACGAAATTACTCTTTTAAGTAACGTTATTAAAAGACGTTGTCTTTTCCTGCAGAGAATTTAAGTTCAACGTCTTCAAAATTGCCATTGCTATTTAAATTAAACGGAATTTTTTACAAATATTTTGTGAGGAATTCAAAACTGGAAGGAATATTCTAGACTTAATTTTGCTCGACACAATCGTTCTTTTTTTGTTGGAGCAAAAGATGTCAGTAATTATTTTTTTGTGGACCTTCTTGCTTTATCGCTTTGGAACGAAGGCTTTTGCCATGGTGGTGTGACTGACAAATTAATGGGTATCATTAATTTCCTCTATGTATCCGCCCGTATAATTAGTGCCTTACTAGATATTGCTATTTTCCTCTTGTATCATACATACTTCACAATATTTTATTGTCAAGCTTAAAGGAACAATTGTCGATCTAAATGTAGTCTAAAATTAAATATTTGGTAGGTTTTTAACTGAAGCGGAAAATTAAGTTAAGTATGTGTTACAGCTATGTTGTACCTTATACTACTTTTTTTAAATATAATATCTAATTCTATTACTCAAGCGTAATTCTAAAGCGTGATCAGATCATGTTGTGCTTCTGATAAATTCGCCTTTTTAGATCTCCTGATGATACCGACCTTAACATCGTACCTTCTACAAAAACCTAGCGGTAATTTTGATAATTTCAGTTCAGAAACGAAATGAACGAACTTTCAAACGTACATGTCCCATTCGAAGACACCAATTTTTTTTTTAAATTTCGAAAGTGTAGAGTTGGCCAATTCGGCTGGTTCACTCATCCCTTTTTTTTTACTCGAACAATTGAAGTGCCCAGTTATAGAGGAAGTATGACAAAATCCCGGGTTTCGGGTCAGCCTCCACAATCTCGGCTTACAATCAACGATAACAGCTTCCATGGTGTATTTTTCCACCACAGGTTTTTATTTTACTACGTCGTAAAACCTTCCAAGAGTGAAATGTTTCTTTAGGATCTGATTGAAGATTGTTGATCTAATGTTTTAGTGTGTATTGGGTTTTAGAAAAAAAAATGGAATTACTATACGAAACGATAAAATTGAATTACCTAAATAGTAATAAAATAATTGTCTATGGAACTACTATTTAATAGTTACTACTAATAGTTACTTTTGTAATCGCGGGGTACCATTAATACGATCATTTTGTAGATGTTAGTGAAAATAAAATGTTAGATAAAGAATTGTTCCCATTAACCCCGCGAAAAGTTTTGTTAGGTACAATTTCATATACTTATTTATAGAGAATGTTTAGTTTTCCTTATGGATTAAAAAATTTTATAGGTACAATTTCATATACTTATTTATAGAGAATTTTTAGTTTTCCTTACGGATAAAAAAAATATAGATAGGTGCCATTTCATAAAGTGCCTAATGTGGAATGTGGAATACATCATTACAGAGGATTTGTGGTTTTCCTTATGAAATATTAATTAGACTCGTTTAAATAATACCTACATACTACAAATTGGATAGACGAACTGATAAAGACCACAGAATCGAGTTGAATGTAAGTCGTTTCCTACCGATCCTATTGGACATAAAGGTGAGGCTTATTTTCAGCAGTGGCCGTTCTACGGGCGATATGGTGATGATGATAAATTATAGGTACATTATGTAGTAACACTAAGCCAATAGCTGTATTTAGTTTTGATTTTCCACAATTTTTTTGATTTTTGATTTGCCTTGGAATGAGCACCTACGGTACTTTCACAGTTTTTATGTCTTGTCACTGGGACTGTAGCACCATAACTATTTTGTACTAGTTTTATTTTGTCTTTTGACAGTTCAAAAGTGCCGGTTATGGCCTAGTTGAAATAAACGTTTTGATTTTGATTTTTGATTGACAGCCCTCCTCACTCCTCCAAGAGACGGTTACAGACTATATGGGATGTAGAATTTATCAAAATCAGTTCAGCCGTTTTGACGTCAAAATGTAACATACACACAAATATTCATACTTTCGCATTAAATTTTATTGAATAGTAGGATAGAATCACCTACCTACTAAATAAATATTTTAAAACATGATTCATTGAACGGTATATTTTATATCCACTTTGGTATTTCCGATTCAGAGATAGGAACGTAAAATAACATAAAATACGAGTCCCGAAATAACTCGAAGCGTTGCTAATTTATTTCTTAAAGCCTCCTGCAGACACAGGCGACAAAGCACGCGCGCGCGGCATCACTTATACGCGCGCGTTTCCTTGCCGCATTGCTGTTCACATAAGAGCGTGCTACGCGACGACACGACGGGCCACGATTGACAACATGACGCGGCGCGGCACCGCGGAGTCAAGCCCTGCGAAGGGAAGTGAACCCAATCGTAGCATATTTAGAGTGGAAATTACATTGGCAACTAGAGCCAGCGCGCGCGGCACGCGCGGCACGCGGCGTTTCCCGCCGCGACAAAATGCCACAGAAATATAAACTCTAAATGTACTATGGTAAGGACACGACGCGAAACGACGCCGCACGGCAAGACGCGCGCGCCGCGCGGCACCGCAGCCTATGAGGGTTCCGTAGCCAAATAGTAAGAAAAGGAAACCTTATAGATTCGTCATGTCTGTCTGTCCGTCCGTATGTCACAGCCACTGTCGGCGACGAGACCCACTCCAGGAAAGAGGGTGCAAGTAGTTGGACTTTGTACAAAATAGTTTGTAAAGATTTTTTTAAGTTTTCTAATTAGAATTTTACTCTGATATGTTGATTGTTAGTTTCTTATTAGATTTCTATTAGATTATCTTGATTTTTATTAGATTATCTTTGTTAATCATATTGAATTTCAATTAGAAAGGTTTTTCATTCGAAAATTGTAAAAAGTTTGAAAAATTACGTAACTTGAAAATCCACTTTTTTGTTTGTGCATTTTGTTGAAATAAAACAATAAAAACGGTTGTGTCTTGTTGTAAAAACAATAATAAAAGTTGTTCGAAGTAAATCAGTTCAGTGGATCCTAAGTTATTACGATTTTTGTATAATCAAAGTTTTGTTCCAAGGTAATTTTTAAACATTTTGTTCTAGGAAAATTTTTGTTAACTAATATATGTACAAACTAATTTACCTTTCAAAGTTACAACCAACTACAAGAACTTTTATATTTAAAACTTGCTGCTACGGAACCCTTCACTTGGTCGGTTTTTTAATTAATTCCATCCAATAATGCTTCAAAAGAAAACGCCCGCCGCATTCCGAGAAACTTGTCGCCGCGCGGCACGCGGCGCGGCAACGCGGAGCCACGCCCTGCGAAGAGAAGTGAACCCAATCGTAGCACATTTAGAGTGGAAATTACATTGGCAACTAGCGCCAGCGCGCGCGGCACGCGCGGCACGCGGCGTTTCCCGCCGCGACAAAATGCCACAGAAATATAAACTCTAAATGTACTATGGTAAGGACACGACGCGAAACGACGCCGCACGGCAAGACGCGCGCGCCGCGCGGCACCGCAGCCTATGAGGGTTCCGTAGTCAAATAATAAAAAGAGGAAACCTTATAGATTCGTCATGTCTGTCTGTCCGTCCGTAAGTCACAGCCACTTTTCTTCGAAGGTATAAGAGCTATCCAGGTGAAACTTGGTAAGTAGATGTGTCATGTGAACCGCATTAGGATTTTCAATACTTTTTTCAAAAAACTAATTTCGGGTTTTCCCCATACTAGATATATTATCCCCATATTAATTAAAATTAAAACTCTATTATTTTTTTCACCAAACGCATACATGTCGGGGTATATACAACGTGTAACGCCAAAAGCGCAAAACCTCTCGTGGGGTAACTCAGCTCATGTTACTGAACAATTTTTATTCTAAGACTAAAAAAAATATATATGATAAATATTATTATGCAAACTACCACTCAAAATTGGTTTGAACGAAATCAAGTAATTACTAGTTCTTTTTAATACGTCATAAATCGTAAACCGCAATTTACCTTTCAAAGTTACAACCAAATTATAAATTATGAAACTTGCTGCTACGGAACCCTTCACTTGGTCGGTTTTTTAATTAATTCCATGCAATAATTCTTCAAAAGAAATCGCCCGCCTTAGCCCAGCGGCATTCTGAGAAACTTGTCGTCTCGATTCACAACTGAATTACAACGTTATTGTTATAATATAAGGTCTAAATTCCATCCAACAATTCTTCAAAGGAAATCGCCCGGCGGGTTTGTTTTTCTTTGAACTCGCCGCCGTCGCCGTCCATGCTATATAAATCGACAATGAGATTTGAACTTTAATTCCTTCCACGTAAGCGGTATAATCGTTTGATATTTTTGCAAAGCGGCGGCGGCGGCGCGGCTACCGCGGCAAACCAACTAGAGTCGGCTACATCAAAGAGCGCGGTGCTGCTGCCCTACAAATAGGGTTGCCAACATTTTTTTGTCAGAATATAGTATTTTTTTTAAAAGTCATAAAAAATATAGTACGCTTCAAAAAAATAAAGCACTTTAGTAGGGAAGAATAAATAAATAATTTTTTTTTCTTAATTATTTTTATTTATATTTTAAACTTTCTATTTTATTTATGACATCTGATGATGATTCGTTTCACTCTGCAAATAATTCATTTAATTCCACCGCTAATGCTAGCTTCAGTTCCTTGACTGACACTCCTCGTGACATTTTGCGTCGGAACTTCAGTCCAGGAAGACGTAACTTGTTTAATGTTTGCCACATTAATGCTCAGAGTGTGCCAAGTCACTACAGTGATTTGTATGACACGTTTTCCGACGCCGATGTCCACGCCGTCCTGGTTTCTGAGAGTTGGCTCAAACCTCATCTTCTCTCTACCACCTACCCTCTTCCCGGTTTCATTCTTATCCGCAACGATAGAATTGGAAAGGGAGGGGGTGGTGTTGCTATCTATCTTCGCAGTGATTTCCCTTACAAAGTCCTTACTTCATCTCCTTCAAATTTTAACGCTTCCGCTGAGTTTCTGTTTTTGGAGATTTACGTCAAAGGGGTCAAGACCTTACTTGGTGTTGTTTACTGTCCACCTGCCGTTGACTACTTCTCCAGGTTGGAATTGGCACTAGAATCTATATGAGTATGCACACACTATTATCATGGGAGATTTTAACACCGACCTGTCTCATCCTTCCTCTCGTTCCCGTAAACTCCTTCATATTATCCCTAAGGCGTACGACATCTCTCAGATAAGTTATTTCAATATTCGAGTAATACCTAACAAGAACCAAGCATTTTAAGGTTATTTCATTAATTATCTTTAAAACACGCTTAATTCAAATATAATTTTTCAATTGCAACGCGTCACCGCGGCGGCGGCTATGTTTACGTGAATGTCAAAGATTAAAACATTTGTATGGCGCAGACATTGCACTATCGACGTATAAGTTCACATAATTAAGGACAGTAAAATATTAATTTTAATTCACGATAATAATGCTAATGCAATTATGTTAATATTTTTTTATTATTATTTGGATTTAAAGGTTTCCTCGACCGTGTCATGAAAAAAGAGAATCATGGATCAAAGTTGTTCAGAAGAATCGCAGCGAATAAACGTGGTTACCTTCAGATTATTCACGCATATGTTCCGTGCATTTCCAAGAAAACGACAAAGACAGGAAGAGTGTTGGTACTTAAACAAATTTGATTACATCACGAAGCAAAAACTGATCAAACTGCGAATTACTATATCAAACGGCAGAAACTTACTTAACTTAAATTACTTAAAGGAAATTAAAATATTGTTAAAGCATAAATACTTTTTTATTTATTCTTTCTTGTACAGACATACACCTGTCCTGCCAGGGTCGCGGGACTTATTCCATCACCGTGACCCCGGAACGTAAAGGGCTATTAAAGGACACCGTGGATTTTAGTCAGTACAAGTCTGACAGTCCCTCCCGCCCTGCCCGGGGCGGGAGGACTCATTTGATGATATTACCACGATAAAAAAAAAAAAAGTACAGACATGCAATAACAAGTTGGCAGAATAATAACATTAAGTCGTATCTGCACGCATTGATTGTTATCTATGAGGATCTATCATTGGAACTCGAACTAGGAAATGGAATCTCTTTTAATGTTCCGCCGACATCATCGACTGTATCACATAATACAGTAATATTTTACTAGTGTTTGCCCGCGGCTTCGTTTGCGTTAATTTCGAATTTGAGAAACAATAGGTACGGATCTTGTATGTGGCGCCATCTGCACCAATTCAAAACATTAATAAACACAAAATAACAGAAAGATTTTATTGTTTTTGAACCACTAACATTCCTACACTTCAAACAATAAATTACAGTTTAAAAAATATCCAATTTACTAACCTACAATTTAAATCAGCGTACATTTTATCCTAGAGAACTATTGAAAAATAATAGATTATAATAAAATTGCAAATAATACTGAAATAAAAGCATTCATAAATTTATTTTAATTATTCGAATCTCTCAGAATAAATAAAATCAAAAAAGAAAGAAACGCAAAAAGTGAAAAAGAAAAATGCAAAATTTGATCGCGAGACTCATTGAACGAAAGTCGTACAGGTTCCTAACCGGACTGGCTGGCCTTTTCACAATTAATTACAAATAGCGGTTCTTAGACAAATGTCAACAATGACTGAAAATCAACATACATAATTATTATTATTATAACATTGCTAATCCCCAAGGGGAATAGCGTAATTATACATTTTCCTTTTAATTGAAAATCAGTTTAAGGAATATTTGAGGAAAAATTGAATAAATATGTATATCCAGTCCGCCAACTCAAAACTTACTTTTAAAAACAGCATGATTCAAAATTGCTTATCTCCCAGATACAACAGCGTAATAATACATAGCCTATTGACAGAAGCATATTATTAGGAATATTTGAGGAAAATTTTATAGGAAAGTTTTCAGTAGTTTAGGAATTAACACAAAAGAAAAAACCGTAAAAAAATTCGGAAAAAAAGATGATTTGTCATCCCTGATCTCGAAAAAAATACAAAAAGAAAAAAATATTCAATGTACAGCTCTGCGATTTTATTATTATGTATAGATATAGATTTGCATTTCATTAATTTCATTCTATTAAAATAGGTAAAATAGTAAATGGTAATGTGAGAAATATAGATATTGAGGTGTGTAGTAAAACTCAGATTTTTTTTTAATTTTCTGAGTTTTACTACACACCATCAACGCCATCTATATAAACATTAAATGAGTGAGCAAACGACAACGTAGTACAAATTGTATTCACCAGAGGCAGCACGGTAATATTATTTAATAAAATCATGTAATTTGGAACTAGGAGCCCATTATTCCTTTTTATTGTGCTAAGGGGATTTTTAAAAACAAGGACATACTTTTTTCAATGTCAAATTAAAACAGTTATACTCACTTCAAAAACAAATCGATACATATAACGCCATCTATTGAAGCTTTTCTTGAACTATTTTTTCTCTCTGAGCAATGAGAGCACAATTTTGTTCGTGATGTCTATTGCTGGTATTATATTGGGCCAGACAATGATATTTTTTTTTACTTATAATATCATAGGGGCCAGACGCCTAAAATAACGCGGGTAAAACCCCGGGCAGAAGCTAGTCTTTTATAATAATGATATGACTGTCGCCGTGTCGTCGCGGTTATCGCGGCGGAATCGCGGCGATAAAATAGGTTCTATACAAAATGTTCTACACTTAGAGTGGAAATTACATTGGCAACTAGAGCCAGCGCGCGCGGCACGCGCGGCACGCGGCGTTTCCCGCCGCGACAAAATGCCACAGAAATATAAACTCTAAATGTACTAAGGTAAGGACACGACGCGAAACGACGCCGCACGGCAAGACGCGCGCGCCGCGCGGCACCGCAGCCTATGAGGGTTCCGTAGCCAAATAGTAAGAAAAGGAAACCTTATAGATTCGTCATGTCTGTCTGTCCGTCCGTATGTCACAGCCACTGTCGGCGACGAGACCCACTCCAGGAAAGAGGGTGCAAGTAGTTGGACTTTGTACAAAATAGTTTGTAAAGATTTGTAATTAGAATTTTACTCTGATATGTTGATTGTTAGTTTCTTATTAGATTTCTATTAGATTATCTTGATTTTTATTAGATTATCTTTGTTAATCATATTGAATTTCAATTAGAAAGGTTTTTCATTCGAAAATTGTAAAAAGTTTGAAAAATTACGTAACTTGAAAATCCACTTTTTTGTTTGTGCATTTTGTTGAAATCTATATATATAAAAATGAAACCCGTTTTCCGTTGTCACGACATAACATGAAAACGGCTTGACCGATTCGGATAATTATTTTTTTGTTGTGTTTGTAACCATCGGGACTGGGTTTTAGACCGGGTCCTCCACCCGTGCGAAGCCGGGACGGGCCGCTAGTAAAACAATAAAAACGGTTGTGTCTTGTTGTAAAAACAATTATAAAAGTTGTTCGAAGTAAATCAGTTCAGTGGATCCTAATTCCTAAGTTATTACGATTTTTGTATAATCTAAGTTTTGTTCCAAGGTAATTTTTAAACATTTTGTTCTAGGAAAATTTTTGTTTACTAATATATGTACAAACTAATTTACCTTTCAAAGTTACAACCAACTACAAGAACTTTTATATTTAAAACTTGCTGCTACGGAACCCTTCACTTGGTCGGTTTTTTAATTAATTCCATCCAATAATGCTTCAAAAGAAAACGCCCGCCGCATTCCGAGAAACTTGTCGCCGCGCGGCACGCGGCGCGGCAACGCGGAGCCACGCCCTGTGAAGAGAAGTGAACCCAATCGTAGCACATTTAGAGTGGAAATTACATTGGCAACTAGCGCCAGCGCGCGCGGCACGCGCGGCACGCGGCGTTTCCCGCCGCGACAAAATGCCACAGAAATATAAACTCTAAATGTACTATGGTAAGGACACGACGCGAAACGACGCCGCACGGCAAGACGCGCGCGCCGCGCGGCACCGCAGCCTATGAGGGTTCCGTAGTCAAATAATAAAAAGAGGAAACCTTATAGATTCGTCATGTCTGTCTGTCCGTCCGTAAGTCACAGCCACTTTTCTTCGAAGGTATAAGAGCTATCCAGGTGAAACTTGGTAAGTAGATGTGTCATGTGAACCGCATTAGGATTTTCAATACTTTTTTCAAAAAACTAATTTCGGGTTTTCCCCATACTAGATATATTATCCCCATATTAGAATTAAAACTCTATTTTTTTTTTCACCAAACGCTTACATTTCGGGGTATATACAACGTGTAACGCCAAAAGCGCAAAACCTCTCGTGGGGTAACTCAGCTCATGTTACTGATTTTTTTTATACTAAGACTAAAAAAAATATATGATAAACATTATTATGCAAACTACCACTCAAAATTGGTTTGAACGAAATCAAGTAATTACTAGTTCTTTTTAATACGTCATAAATCGTAAACCGCAATTTACCTTTCAAAGTTACAACCAACTACAAGAACTTTTATATTTAAAACATTTGGAAATTCGCAAAAAAAAATAAGATTTTTCATACTAATGGGCTCGATCAATTTCTCATTTTGTATGAAAAACCAATTTTTTTTTGTTTTTAATTTCCAAAAGTTTTAGAACAAACATTGTTCAGTAACATGTGCTGAGTTACTCCACGAGAGGTTTTGCGCTTTTAACATTACACGTTGTATACGTACAAACTAATTTACCTTTCAAAGTTACAACCAACTACAAGAACTTTTATATTTAAAACTTGCTGCTACGGAACCCTTCACTTGGTCGGTTTTTTAATTAATTCCATCCAATAATGCTTCAAAAGAAAACGCCCGCCGCATTCCGAGAAACTTGTCGCCGCGCGGCACGCGGCGCGGCAACGCGGAGCCACGCCCTGCGAAGAGAAGTGAACCCAATCGTAGCACATTTAGAGTGGAATTTACATTGGCAAGTAGGGCTGATTTGTGTCGCCTGGCGTGACGCACTTGTCGCGCGTCAATCCTGCCGCAAGCCATCGCAATAATAATATCAGAAACGCGATACGCCGCGCCGCTTCAGTGTGAACAGATATGGGTGTTTTCATAGAAAATGAACTAAGTAGGTTTTTCCAACAATCGCCACGCGCGGATAATCGCATGTGTCTGCAGGAGGCTTAACTCGCTTGCTGAAACTGTCTGACTAACTGAAAGACTGGACAGTTGAGCTTGTATATTAAATGTCCAATTTTTGAGTTTCAGTTGCGAAAACTTTATTTGAATTTTGAATTGAAATTAGGATATAGAAGTAACTAAGTTTTGTCTGCGACTTGCCTCACGTTAAAGAAACGTGTCTATTATTTTAGAAATTTCTTAATAATGGAATAGTAAAATTTGCAATTATTTTCTTTATTCATTTTTTTCCTTATCATGTACATTTTTAAATATTTTTACAAAAACAAAAAATAATAATAAAAACATTTAAAAATATAAATAATAGTGGCCCGCCGGTATCGGGAACAGGGTCCAAGCTACCGGCAGTCAGGGCTCGAGAGTAAGGAACCTCCGAACAATGCGCGCCGTGTCCAGAAGAACTGCTCTCTGAATCTGGCCCTTTGATCCAGCTGCCTTACGAGAGCCTCCTGAGATGTTGGTCGAGGCTCTTGCCGATTAAGACATGGACCGACACGACTATCGGCACAATGACTGCTGAATCCACATCCCACATATCGACAACCTCGCGAGCCAAATCAATATACTTGATTTTAAATTTGCAATTTATTATTATTATTTATTGTACAAATATTATTAAATTACAAATTTTTCATTGATTGATTGATTGCTGTAAATAGTCAAATATTATTTGCAAAATATTATTTGGCCATTTTTTTTTAATTTCATTTATTATAAATGCAAAAGTTTGGATGGTTATTTAATGCTTATGTAGTTGGTTGGTAGTGGTACTCAATCTTGACAAAATGGCTGAACGAATCTGGAATTTTTTTTTATAGTGATAAAATCATGAAATCAGTCCTTCCCGCCCAGGGTGGGACGCGAGAGACTGACAGACTAAAATGCTACAGTGATCCTTCAATAGCTCTTTACGTTCCGGGTCACGGTTACCTGAAGAAACAGTCCCTACATTACACTCTGGCATACCGTTTATCTCGGTTTTTCTTTTCCATGGAATAATGTTCAACTAATATGCAGGCAAAGTCGCTGGTAAACGCTAGTCGCTAAATAAATAATTCACCCGCCTCATTAGTGCACAATGTACTGTTGCTAATGAGATATACTAATCAAGCTGGCGATGCTGTTTAAGACACCTACTTAGATCGTCAATTGCAGGTGTGATTGTCAAGATAATGCACATTGATATTTGATCTGTGCGATTGAATTGAAGAATTTCAACAAATTCAATTTGTCATAAATTGTAGGCTGTTTTGGTTTTACCTTTGCGTAGTAGTGGGGCAACAGACGTTAAAAAAAATCACATTTCACATTTTTTTTTTTGCTTTTTGTAAACGAAAAAATCATTTGTACAAAGCTAGATACGCCTGTAACTTCGTAAAACAAAGGACCTCCTGCATTTTTTTTTTTGTAAGTTGGTTAGAAATTGAAGTATGATACACCTGCCTGTTAATGAAAAATACTGCTTTTATTCGAGGTAATTTGCATGATTGCTTGCCTAAGGATAAGGACCCCGTAAACGATAAAAGCAAATAGCTTGTCAAATCATTTGACTGACTGCAGTTTTATCTGACGTCGCGTTTGACAAGCAAGATCCATTGTGTACGGCTACGTTTGTCAAAATTTGTTTTAGAAATTCTACGCCAAAAATGCGTTTTTCTCTTTTTTGCGATTCTTGGTTTAATCGTTTAAGCCTTTCTTTGAAAAACGTAAAGTTTGATCAATGTGTTTCTCAAACGTCATTGATCTACAACTGCTTACCGTGATTATGTAAATAATTGACGTGCCTCATTAGAGCAGAATGTACTGTTGCTAATGAGAAATACATACAGCTTGAAATGCAATTTATGATAACTACTTAGCCTTCAATCACAGGTGTCTGATTTGCAAGATGGTGCATTGATTGGTGACACAATTCGAAATTAGATTTGAAATATTTAATTAGTGTGATAAGCGTCGAAGGATGCTTTCTAAAATTACTACATTATCGTTTTTATATCGATGTTCTTTTAGAAAATAATTATTTATATACAATGACATTCAAAAGTGTTCACAGCAATATGAATTTTAACATTACAATCCACTTTGGATCCACACTGTAGGTACCTAGATTCCTAATTAGGTATAAGTTTAGGCTAGGTACTAACTTGATTATACAATTAGTACCTTAAAGGCTATGGAGGAGACCTTTATTTGCCCTGCGCTAAGCATTGAAACAACACAACAGTAGGTACTTAGATGAGAAAAGAAAACTGAATACCAGTGTTTTTTTTATTTTATATCACGAAGAAAATTCTTGTTGGTTGAATATTCACTCGTGCTTAGATATCCAGTGAATAAAGAAAATACGAACGAATAATTATAGTAAAGAGACGACTAGGAGACTACTGTTTTTTTTCTTTTACCGCGAATGCTGGCAGGTAGAATGTCCATTAGCCACACACACGTAGCGATACAGTAATAAAATGAAAAAGTAGGTAAGAATAAAAAAATACATTCACGTACCACGTAGGAATACTAGACAAGTAAAAGATTATACCTACAAAAATGAGCATGCAATTTTTCATCCTTCCATATTCGAATAGGTATTGTAAATTATTCCGTGAATGTTTAATCATTATAATTAGCACTTGGACTGTTTGCATATAATATCCGAGGTCAATGATTGACATTGTTTAAAATATTGTATTGTTCATTTCGGTTACAAGTAAATTCCACACGAATAATTTTGCCTAACATCAGCTAATAATTCCGATTACGTCACGTAGTGAATAACTAATAAGACGATTAAGTAGGTAATGTCAAAGTACGATGATAACCTTTTACCTTCGTTCATAAACATTTACGAGTATTCAATCCTAAGAAACTACATGATTGACCTATAATCTATGTTACCAGCACGCAATCTTATCGTGAAATGATAACACATGTGATTCCTTATAATAGCATATCGTGTGAGCACTAAAATGCACGATTGTGTACTTTAGTCTTCAAGATGTCCGGTTAGTCTAGAATACACGATAAAACGTGGCGTTAGTCAACCGAAAAGACAGCGATAACTTTATACACACAATATTTAGATAACAGCAATAAACAAAGAATTCTAACAGACACGATAAAACGTTCTTAGTTCTAAATAAAATATCGAAAACTTAAGTTAAAATGCGAAAAAGTAGGTACTCACCGAAAATACCGGTCAACTTAGCAAATCCGTGACGACAAAATAACTTTTCACAACTTCCCAAACACTTTATTGACACTGCAGTCACGAATATCACAAAAAGTTGACACTGAACGACGTCATTGTTGCACAAAACATCACTTGTTTCCAAGTTTTTTTTTCTTAACACTACGAAAACGGAATGGCGGTAAAGTCGCGGGAAAGTGACGCACACAACACGTCCACACCACGCGGCGAACGCACGCAAACTGAATGAATGAATCGAATACCTATTCGAATGTCGAGATCGAGACGAGACCAACTCGCGTGTGAACTCGATACAAAAGCGCGTAAATGCGTGACGAACCGGATCAAAGTATCGGACCACCTCAGAAGGTCGTAGTTCGCACTTTTTCCTTGGATTATGAGCAAATTCGATTTTATTATTATCTTCTGTAATTTTGTATTGAGTTAAACCGGTCACGTAGTCTGTTTATGAACTGGTTCTAATACAGTTTTACTTGCCTTTTTGGACGATAAATAGTTAGTTACGCTAATTTTTCACACTACAGATAATTAATTTTTTCATGCGAATATTGCAAACATTTCGATTTTTTAACCATTTGTGTTCCTAGAACTTCATACAAAAAATATGCGCGAATAGCTATGAGTGTGCAAATAGCTTTCAACGAATAACCATTTTCATTAAAAAAAAATGCGATGAGTTTATTTTTTATAGGTTTTAAAAGCCCAATAATGAAAAAAAGACAAATAAAATAAAAAACCACCGACTTGCGATAGAAAAGTTATTTTGTAGGTTATTTTACCCTTTTCTAGTGTTTGTTTTTGAAGGCGGTTACATTTTTTTTGAAAAAGCTGTTATTGACAGCAGTGGTGATTAGATAAATTACATAAAATAGTACGCACGACTAGGTTCAAACTCATGACTCCACAACTCGTAAGTCGGAGTCTTTACCGGTAGACTAACACTGCTCTAGTCAACCCAGATGCAGCTGTATACTTACAAAGCGATCTACATAACAGTATTATGTATAGGTATTATGTACACACAATAAATAATGTGTTAGACGTTCTAAAATTCTAGCTTTCACCGACAACCTAGTTTAATATCAGTGCATTGCACCGACACAAGCTTCCGTTCAGTGATGTTTACTTATTATATGACTAGCTCAAACCATCGGCATTGCTCGCTTATAGTTCGGCAGATATTATACGTGTGTATATACGTGGTGATACACACGGCTGCACATCTAGCTACATTAGCCGTGTGCACATACATATCGCACAACAACCCAAAGGTTGACCCAAATCTCTCTTTCCAAAGAAAGAGATTATCCGTTAGTTTCGGCTTCGTATAAGCGTTATCTCTCTCACACACTATCTATGTGACGGTTGTCAAAGGATTGACATTTGTTGTTGTTGTTGGTGGCTTTGCCGTTTCGTTGCATGGCTGTGCAGTCAGTGTAGTGTGTCTTATCTAACCTTATATTTCGGTAGAATTGAAATTGTCTGATAAAAAATACGCAATACGACTGACCTGTACGACCTCCTTATCATGTATGTTCGTATAGACCTTGACTTGAAAGGTCACAGGGCAAAGCATAAATATAGTAAAAATATTATTATAATTTTTCACAAGCTAAACCCGTTAACAGACTCGTACTGACTAAAAACCACGGTGTTCCTTTAATAGCCCTTTACGTTCCAGTGACATAGTTACTTGTTTAGACAGTCCCGCGATCCCGACAGGCTTTGGCCTCTCTGGAAGCCCCGTAAGATTGCTGACAGGTCTTTGAAACGCGCCTGGAACGGGACTCGCCGTGCTTAATACCTCATTTAGACGGAGCAAGAATTGGCATGCGAGTTTTCACTACATTGCGGTATTTGTTTGATCAACTGGAATTCGTTGTACCTATAAAGTCCGCAATGTAACGCAAATCGTTCGTGCGAGTTCTTGCATCGTCTAAATGAGGCTTTAGGCAGTCTAAAGATGCCGTTCAAAAATGTACAACACTACTAATATATGGAATAAATTATCTATTCTATTCCGTACAACCTTCATTTATTTTCCTTTTCTTTATTTCTATCTACGAGACTGAATGTCCAAGACCTTGCGACCCAGTGTAAGGCCTCATATGTTATGCAAAAAGCATAAAATTACTGTTGAATAAATAATATCGGGCCAGCTCGCTCATATGAGCAAATATGACCCATTTTCTTGAAGTGAAGGTTTCGGCTTCGTTTAGTTTTGTTGAATTTCTTCTTCTTAGCTTAAAAGGTTTCTTTTTGTATGTCATAAGTCGATAAATAATCAAACATACATATAGATAGGTATTATAAATTCGAAACATCTTTGACGTGAAGCGCTGTCGTGGGTAAGAATATATGCTCGCCTTAAACAAACCATTTCACTCAGACCTTGATAAAATCTAGATAATAGAAATCTGGGAACAAAGAAACTTGCAGGTAAATTCCACGAGTTGGGGATTCACACAATTAATCCGAGAATTTGTATGTTATTGAAATGGGAAGCAAAGAGAAGACCTAACATAAAGTGAGCTTGCCCAGAAGAAACTGGATCTCCTATGTACCGACTGACGGAACAGAGTAAAACTGTTTGGCACAGGATTCCGACAGGATGGTGGTCGCGAGTCAGGCGGCCTTGGTGGCGTACCATGATATCTTAAACCGTGAGTATTTAGGCTGTAAGAAAGAGACAAAGCTATATAAGTCGTTTAGTGCCATCTCGTTCTCTGAACATAACTAGTCACGCTTTAAGACGTCATGGTACTCGTAGGTCACCTGGTAAGACCTACTACCGTCAGTGGGATCGCTTAGCCATCACCGCAGGTTACAGGTAGACTGTATTGATGGCTGGGTAAGTCGTTGGTCGAGGTGAACCGCTAGAAGGTGGATCCTAAACACCATAAGACCTGTCGGTCTTATCTATGCCTATTATCATTGAACTGATTTTTGACGGCACGAGTGGCGCAGTGGCTGAGCAATTGGACTGCTGCGCTGTGTGTCGCGGGTTCGATCCCCGCACAGAAAAAATATTTGTATGATCTGCAAGTAATTGTTCCGGGTCTGGGTGTTCGAGTATGTTTCTATGTTTGTAAACGCACCCAGGTTACAGGAGAAATTACTTTCAAAAAACAATCGACGCACAAATAGAGAGGTTAGAACGTAAGATAATTTCTGCCTCAGTAGCAAGTAGCCGCAGGATAACTAAATTCGGGGAAATAAGCAGGTGAATCCATGGTTGTAAGCTAGTTACTTGTAATTGTTTTTATGATCCAATAAAAAGTTTTAATATCTTTCAGGCGTGTCTAGATTATAGCTGTTATTGGAAAGGCAGAAATAAAAAAAATAACTTCACGAATCAAATTTTTCAGTAACGATCACTAGTTCAGAGTTTCGGCTCACATTGTCAGCATAAATGTCAAAGTTTTAGGCTTATGTTAAAGGTCAGGTTATCTATTTTTTCTCAGCCTTTTGGGTCGTTAAAAGTATGATTACGTCAGTCAGGGTATGATGGAGGTCGGCTAGGTCGCTTCTGAACAAACTATTATCACTGTGTCTGTATCTTTGTTTATGATGGAATGAAAGTATATTAACATTCTATACTCCGAAACGGTCGCCATTTTAATATGTGAATCAATATAGGCTAGTAGGCAGGGTGTATGGTAGGGTACTAGGTTTAATCCCAAATTATTTCTTTACCAGCTTTAGCCCGCGTCTTTTCCCACCTCCCGCTTTAAAATCCTATAACGTCTCTGATTCCACCTTTGTAACAAATATCAAAACCAGTCCAGCGGTTTAGACTAGAGAAACCTAACTAACAAACAAAAAAAACATAAATACACGTTTGCATCTAGAATTAGCTGCGATTGAGAGGGTGGTAATAATTTCGAGCTTACTTTGCTCGCTCTTTTAATAAGAGAGCGAGCGAAAAGTTTATTGTTAAAGAATATGTGTTACACATTAACTCCTCCAACTTCCAACATCAGAATCAGTGGTTTCATGAGACAGATCATCAAAATCTTCACTTCGTTAAGAAAAATGAAATGCCGACCTTAATTACTCGCGATTTACAAGGATGATTAATATTCCGACAACTTTTTAAATTAGTTCTCTTAACTTTTCTAACATTGATTAGTTCATGTTTTCCTGCTGATAATAATATTTTCCTACCTTCTTCCGTCTGTTTTTGAGAAGTTTATTCTGAGTTTTGGAACTTTATATTATGTTATTTGATGAAGTCGTTGGCGCTTTTTGTATTTATTTTATACTTATGTCCTTTTATATAGATTTTCTTTCTATATTTGCTGCTGAAGAAAAAGACATATTTCGCTTATCCCAAAGGGATTTGCAAGGAGGACACATATGATAATGATACTGATGATGAACTTAATCAAATGGGAATGGACAGGATATGTGTTTGACAAAGTCTGGGCCAAAATAATAATAATAAAATAATAATATTCCACAACCATCACA
The DNA here is from genome assembly GCA_028554685.1 of Agrotis ipsilon. Taxonomy (NCBI): domain Eukaryota; kingdom Metazoa; phylum Arthropoda; class Insecta; order Lepidoptera; family Noctuidae; genus Agrotis; species Agrotis ipsilon. Next base: position 1,928,136 of record CM052961.1, on the reverse strand, counting down.
CAACGCCATCTAGTCCCAAGCTAAGCAGAGCTTGTGTTATGGGTAACTGATAAAGCAACTGCAACTGATTAACATACTTATATATTTCTAAATACATACATGAATATATATTATAGATTCTGCTCATCACACAAACACTTGTCTTGGGTGGGAATCGAACCCACGACCCCTGGCATAGCAGTCAAGTTCAGTAACCACTAGACCAACAGGCCAGTCAAATAGCACATAGTCCCTTCAAATAGTGACACGGAATTGCTTCGGAATAGGATTGGGAGTATAAAAAACGTTTTTTTTCTTTTATTCCTAGTATATATTTTGGGAAAAAGAGCCACAAAATCCTGTACTAAAACACCGCACTACAACAAAGCCCTTTGTAGCCGCGGCGACTCGGCAACCGGCAAAAGCTCGGCTTACCAACTTAAACTCTGCTTATTAATTGCTTCCACTAATTCCAGTTATGAAGCCGTAGATGTGGACACTTAAACTATACCTATATACATAGTTTCTAACGTAATACAAAATTCCGAGTACTAAGTTGAGTTCATTACCTATCTAGTAGTAATAAATTTACTAAATTACAAAATAAAAATTGATAGGTGCTATGGAAACAGTTACTATAATAAAAATAATAGAAACTCAAACGAGAATACTTTAATTTTAGTACTAGCAGTTATGTTCTGCGTTGCACCCTTTTCGTTACATGGTAAAATCATTGAGTCCCCATCCCAGGGCAAGGTGGGAATGTCACTTGTACTGACTAAAATCCACGGTGTCCTTCAATAGTCCCTTACGTTCCGGGATCACGGTAATTTATTAGTAAACAACTGCTCTTTTTAAATTAAATCAGTGAATATTTCTTTCATTTATTTTTACTGTTGGATAATTTCTTAGCCCAATTCCTTTCATTGTTCACACTTATTTAATTTTGTGAAACCAATCTTCGACGATGTAGGTGCGGGGCGAAGGCACACCACTGTCTTCGTCTGATTGCTCATAATTTTGTGAACAAAACCATCATTTAAAAAAACACTGCCGTAAAAAAACTAATCGTAAAACGTGAGAAAAATGTTTTAGAAACATTCTCGTCTAAATAAATCGAAGCTTTATCAATCAGTTAAATCATTAACATAGACCAAATATTGACACTGTTTAAACTATTAGTGATTCCAGTAAACGATCACCTCAATTTATTAATACCTACCCGCGTTTATTAAGGAAAGCAGGAGCTTACACTAAGTCCAATTAATCCTGTGAAATCAAAGTGAATTAGAGTTCATAATAGTTTGAACTTTAATTTCATCCGGGATCTTAGTTACACCTTATTTAATAACTTAAAATATCTTAGTAGTCAAAGTCTCGAAAATAAATAAGTCGCTGACAGCGGTGAAGAAAACATCGTGAGGAAACCTGGATTTGTTTAATGATTTTTTTTATTTTACTTTTGGATATATGCGTTTTAAGCCATGTCAGAGGCTAGTGATGTTTTCCAAGGAGAGGCACTAGAAGGCGGCCATTGCCATATCCTTTTACGAAAAAGAAAGCCCTTGTAAGCGTAGCTGTAACACTTTTTTTTTTGTCTTAGTAAAATCATCCGAGGAGTCCTCCCAGGATTTGAGAGACTATCAGACTAGTACTGTCTAAAATACACGGTGTACCTTTAATAGCCCTTTACGTTGAAGGGTAACGGCAACATGATAAGTTCTGCGACCCCGGCAGCGGTAACACTTTGACGTTCGAGCTGGGGGCCGATTCTACTAACTAATTTCTGTCACCATTGCAGCGTAACCGCGACTGAATCGCGGCTTTTTAGCGTTTTCTCATTCTGCTAATGAATAACGACCCAGAATAAGTTACGTTTCAGTCGAACGCAACGATCGATCGAGAGAACTGCTAGATCGTATTCTGCTAGCACAGTCGTTGCACAGTCGAAGACAAACGTCACATGTTCTCTATTCTATTCTATTCTTGGTTTATGGCACCAAAGTCGATGTCGACAATTCTGCCAATATCAGGAGTGGACTGGAAAAACAAGTGTGTATTTTATTTAAAATAAAAAAAGAAAAAAAAGGTGAAAGAGAGGGAGAGAAAAAAGAAAAAGAAAAGTTTGGTTGATACAGTTGAACACAATGTGGATCTTGTTGTGTTAGTACCGGACTGAAACAAACAAACAAATAAATAAATAAATATATATATTAATTGTTAAAAAATAAAATAAACGTATACCACGCCCATAACATACATCATAATTTTATATTGTTGTGACGGATGAATATGATCATCGCCACAAGCAATTCGGAGGAGGGATATGTTAAAAGTGACGGAAAATTAATGGGAAGAGGGATTTTAAATTCAGGGAGACGGCTATATAAATCTAAGCTTGGGATGTTGTTTGTACACTCAAAGAAAATGTGATCCAGTGTACCTTCCTCCAAGCCGCACTCACAAAGAGAGGAATCACGTACATGGATTTTGTGCAAAAATACGGGTGTACAGCAAAAACCTAATCTCATTCGGCAGATGGTGGAAATAATTGGTTTAGAAATTTTTTTAAAATCATAGAACCACGGTTTTGTTTTGATGTGTGGTTGCACAGCGTGGTAAAATTTGCCCTTTTTCCTCCCAGTGATGTTCCACTGGTCCTGCCAAGCAGCTTGGAGCCAAACTCTCGGCAGGCCCAGCAGGTCATACCTCTGATGGACATTATGGCTAAGGTCTGCTGTTATTGATGTGCATGCCTCTTTGGCCAAAGCATCAGCGCACTCATTGCCTTTAATGCCACAATGGCTAGGTATCCAAACTAACTGAACTTCTTTTTGACAACTAGCGGAAGTGAATAAGGATTTTTTAATTTTGAGAATAAGGGAACTATGTAATTTGCTTTTGAAGGGGTTTTGTGCCAAAGCTTGCAGACAGCTAAGGGAGTCTGTGAAAATTACGGCTTTGTCGATATTATGGTGTGACTCTATAAAGAAGCAAGCCTCTAATAAAGCCACACATTCGCCCGTGAACACAGAAGACTCTTGAGGACATTTGAATTGTAAAATTATTTTTGAATTTTGAAAATATACCGCGGCACCGGTGTTACTGAGGTCATTAAATTTTGAGGCATCCGTAAAAAACCTCTGGAACCCAGTCCAGCGCTCCCCCACCACCGCATTGAAAGCCGAATCCGCCGCAGGAGAGTTTTTAGAGATGCCAATATCATAGACGATTTTTGGGATAAAATGTAGGACATCATAAGGAAAGTTGAAAATGGGCAATCTGGAACTTTGTTCTATAGGGTTTTCTAAATTGTTGAGTTGACGCAGAGCTTTAATTATGAGAGGGATTTCTTTATTTCTCCAGTAGTTGGAGCTAGTGCATAAGGCATCTAATTCATTTAATTTTGATAAAAGGGGGTGAGAGGATCTAGGAATAACTCTGGTCAAGAAGCGGGAGGCCAGATACTGCCGTCTCAGGGCCAGAGGAGGTTCAGCACACTCGACCTGCAATGCGTTAACGGGAGAACACTTCATGCAACCAGAGATAATTCGAAGGCACTTGGACTGTACCCTATCCAGCCCAGCCAAAGCACCCTTGTTACAAGGAACTAAGTGGAACACCCCATAGTCTAAAACACTACGAATTAGGGCGTTATACACCAATTTCATAGTGTAGGGGTGGGCACCCCCACCACACACCCGAAAGAACTTTTAAAATAGAGACAACTCTTTCACATTTTTTAATTAATAAATTCATATGACAATTTCCGTTTAATTTCGAGTCTAATGAAACACCTAAAAATTTTGCGTTACTTTTTATTGGAATATTGTGTCCTGAAATGTCCACTGTTATATGCGGGATTACTCTTTTGCGAGAGAAAATTACTGCCGAACTTTTTGGAGCCGACAACGACAAACCGTGGCTTAAGAGCCATTGGTTCAAAGAGTCCAGGGAGAGACAGAGAGATGATGCCGCGTCCACAATGGAGGAATCTGCCACATACAGCGCAATGTCGTCCGCGTATTGAAGTATGTGACAGTTACTGTTAAGGCAGGAGCCGACATCCACTGTGTACAAATTGTAGAGAAGGGGACTAAGGACGGAACCTTGCGGGAGACCTTTCCAAGTTAATCTTTCATCGAAGCGTTCACCCTGGACTCTCAGAACCAAAGAGCGAGACATAAGGAGTCCGCATATGCAATCAATCATCTTAACCGGGATCCTCAGCTGCTGCAGTTTCTGCCTGAGTACGGGAAGAAGGACGTTGTCATATGCGGAGGAAATGTCGAGGAAGGCGGCAACAACGGATTCGTTCTTTGAGAAGGCTAAGCGGATGTCCGTAACCAAGGCGCCGACACTGTCCATTGTTCCGAGACCTTTCCTGAAGCCAAATTGGTAGTTCGGCAGTAACTCTCTCGATTCGACTAGCCATTCCAGACGATTTTTTATGAGGTGTTCCAATAGTTTCGCCAAGACAGAGGACAGAGCGATTGGTCTAAGGCCATTCGGATCATCTGCATGTTTACCAGGTTTCAGAAGGGGGATGATGATTTGGGACTTCCACTGATCCGGAACCCAACCATGGCTATAACAAAAATTAATGACCTCGAGAAAGTACAGTTTGGCCTTGTCACCAGAATTAGCCATAAAGGAATATGGCACTCCGTCAGCTCCAGGAGCTGAATCCCGGACATGCCTGAGCACCACATTCAACTCCTTCAAGTCAAAAGGCATATCTAAAGGGTCCTCCGAGGAGCTTTGCATAGACAGAATGGAGAGTTCAGAGAAGAGAGGAACATATGGTGGAGCAATCTTGTCAAAAAAAAGTTCAGCCGTTTCCCTAGTTAATGGTGAAGAGACCGAGGGAGAACACCCGCGTCTGTACCTGTTAATGCTTTTCCAGACTGCTGAGGGTGGTGTAGCGGGGGACAGGGATGTGCAAAACTTAACCCAACCTGTGCGCTTCTTCTTACGAAGAAGGCGTCTGGTTCTGGCGGCTATCTGCATATATGAGAGTAGGTTTTCGGTGGACATATCCGCATTGTAGCGCCGTTCTGCCTCCTTCCTATCCCTGACCGCAGAAGTGCACTCTGAATCCCACCATGGTGGTGAAGGAATTTTATTGCGGGCACTGTTCTTCAGAGGGAAGCAGGCATCTGCACTGGTGGTAATAGCTGTGACGAGTCCCTCGTAACAGATCTTGGCATGGGAGTGACCAGATGGATCTAATAAACTTGAATTTAAATTTGGAAGGGTATCAATCTTATCCTCCAATAATGAAACAAATTTTGTCCAATCTGGTTTGGACAGGTTATATTTCAAAAGTGGAGGGGAAGTTTTCTCTAAATATGTTTTATTTAATAAAGAAATGACAATGGGATAATGGTCACTACCATGCGACAGGGACGTACATTCCCAAATGGTTGAGGCTGCTAACTCAACGGAACAAAATGTTAAGTCTACACAACTTTTTTGTTGCCCCGGAGAAGATCTGCGTGTAGAACAACCATTATTGAGAATGCATAGGTCCAGATCATCCAAGATCTCAACCAAAGCTAGACCGAAGGCATCACAGCGCTCTGAACCCCATCTGTAATGGTGGCAGTTGAAATCGCCCATGACCAATATTGGCCCGGTAATATTTGCAAACAAGTTGCGCAGTGTAGCCAGAAACTCATGCCGGGGGTGTGCAATATATACTGAGAACACTGTAATGCCTTCCACCTTTCCTGCCACTACACTCATGTCACCTGTGAGAGAAGGGAAGGGTAGGGGTAAAAGGGGGACCCGATTATTGACTAGGAGAGCCGATCCTCCATAGCCATCAGATCTGTCACATCTGAGAATGTTGAAACGTGGCATACGAAAGCTGAGACTTGGGGTCAGCCAGGTCTCAGCTATGGAACAAGCCAGTGGCTTGTATTTATTTAAAAGGAATATGAGGTCGTGCTTCTTATGCCACACGCTCCTCACATTCCATTGTAGGAATACTTGGCGGGACGCCATTTTTAATGTTAAGAAGTAGGGAAATAAGTTGGTCTGCAACGTTGGACGGTGTTTGATTATTAGAAGTTGAAGGGGAAATAATTATGGGAATAAGTTTAATAAGGAGTTCAATAATAGAAGTAGAAGTATTACTAGAAGATCCATTACTGTGGTTGAGAGAACAGCCATTAGGCTGGGTACTTTGAGGAGAACTAACAATCTGCTGGTGAGCAGTTCTATCATAGGATGGGGAGAGTGGAGCATGGGTTTTCGGTTTAAGTGTAACAGTTTTGCGGTATGACTGAGTTACTGGGTTTTTAGTGGCATTCGCATAATTGCGGGAAACACTAGGGATAGATTTGTTAGCCTCAGCATATGGGATGTTTCTCTCTGCCATGACGGTCTTAATAGCCCTCTGCCTACCATACTCAGGGCATGACCTGCTATTAGCGAAGTGATTTCCCGAACATGATATACAGAAAGCCTCGCCCTCAGAAATGCTGCAACCATCACCTGGGTGATCGTGGCCACACTTACTGCAGCGAGGTTTAGACCGGCATACATTAGCAACATGACCAAACCTGCAACACTTACGGCATTGAATAGTCGGGTATATATACTGCTCAACAGGGAGTGATGTGTAGCAGCAGAAAATCCTTTTTGGTAAGACCTGACCGTCGAAAGTCAGAACACAAGTCTCAGTGGGCTTCCACTCATTTATGCCATCTCTTTGAGTCTTCCTGTTGATACGGCGGACTTTCAAAATTTGCCCACAGCCTGAGGGCACAGCTAATAGGGTCATGGCTTCTTCCTCGGTCAAATCTGTAGGAACACCTGTAACTACGCCCATCCTTGTGATGTTAAAAGTGGGAATTGATGCTGTGTAACCGTGTTTAGTCAACAAACTATTTGACAAGAAAGAGTTAGCATCCTGAGGGGAAGCAAACTCCACTGACACTCGGTTCCTACCGACTTTATTTACGCCACCACGGACAACGTTGGCAATGTTGTTGGTCAAAAGGAACTTACCAAAACTGACTGGGTGAAGAATAGTGCTAACATTTGGCTGGGTCTCTATACGAGAAACATGGACAACAAACGGAGCCTTATCCAGTACCGAGTATTTGGTACGTCCGATTTGGGTTCTAGGTTGCTTGCTTGGAGGATTGGGAATGGTATCGTCAACAGGGCGCTTACGTACGTTCTGTTGAGATTGAGTAACATCCATCTCTGTGATGCTGCAAACAACATCCGCGAATTGGGAAAGTGGGTTCGAGGATTCAGGAGTTAACGAGGCTGGGATGTCAGGGGGATCAGGATCGGGTGGTTTGTTTCGCTCCATTTTGGATGAAACGGAACTTATATAAAGATAAACACAATACAAACCTGATTACGAACACAAGGACAACACAAATACACTATAACAAGTCACGAAAGTATCAACAATCACTCAAAACGGGATAATTAATGCTAAACACACGTGTTAGCCAATAACCCCGTGGCGAGAATCCTTTTAACATGTAAATTAAAACACAATTTGTTATATTTTCGACGATGAATAATATTTTTCGTCACATGTTCTCGCATTCTACTAATATTTTGACACTTGTTACGATCGCACCGGAACTGCAGTACGATGGTTCATCTGTCAAAATTAGCGGTTGATAATAAGTTGATACAGTGGAACTTTTGCAGGACCGATCTAGAACTTTTTTAATTTTTTTACCTAATAATAATGATGTTTTACATGGATTTCGTTGTACAGACACCGGAATCATTTTTTATTTACAGATTCTCAATTTTGTCACAAGTGGAAGGTTTATATTCGATACAAAAAAAAAATACTTATCTGTACATTGTACATCTCATAATTATATTATAGTTTTTAGTTTTGATAAGTTGGAGGATATAAAAAAGGGATAATAAAAAACACAAAGAAAGTATTTGGAAAGGAATTAAAAATTAAACAATTGTTGACCTTGGTTATGAATATTGTAAAATAAAACTTTATTAATCTTATAATATTTTTTTAAAGTCAATCAAGTTCATCAAGTAAATCAAGTTTCATATTTTTTTAATGTCTCATTAAACCTATTAGTGAACATAGTAAGTTTTATCACACTACTACAAATATACTTTATTAAATCTAAATATTTACAAAACAAAGAAATACACTCGAACAATAAGTAAACTAAATCACTAAACATAACAGAATGAAATAGGTCACAATAATTCTTAAAATGGATATGAAACAAACAATATTTTCGTTCAGTTAATATCTTTGAAGCACAGAGTGTCGTGAAAGCCATTTACAGGGGCACCAGTATTCTCTTGAGTTAAATGAAGATCTCTGAAAGAATTCATAAATAATGATTAGAAAATTAATGGCTACCTATCAATAAGTAGATATGCCTGCACATCAACTTACCTCAATCTGTCAAATTTCTGTATTCATATAGATTTTCAGCATTATTACAATACTAGAAATTTTACCAATTAAACATTAACATTGAATTTGCAAAATTTGACAGATTGGGGTAGGTTGACCTGCTGACCTACAATTTTTCATGGCACATCACTTTTTCTAATGATAACAGTTTAATATTTACTTGAAAACATACCTTAGGCCAATCTTTAGGTGTTCTTGTAACACCTTTAGCATTTACTCCAACACACTGTTCCCATAAGCGTGTTGTGGTGGCTCGTCCTTCTCTGGACCGCACTTGTCATACGGTATTATTTTTATGCCCTTCCATGAAGGACAGCAAAAGTTCAAGTTGTCGAAATGAGGTTGCCTTTGCGCCCTTCCATTATGCCTGAAAAATTCACGTATTTGTACACGAACGGTTGCACTGAAACTAAATCTTTTCCAGAAACTATAACGCACCAATCTGCAAATTGTCACATATTTAATTTTTTTTGTTCTTAGCCAATTCAAGTGTAAGTGGGATCGTGTGACTGTAACCCTCAAGTGGGTTGTAAATATTAACTTATAATGGACGTCTCGCGCAACATTTCCTATGATAAAAACAATATGGTGCGACTTTTGACTTTACAAATAATTATGTAATAATATAATGAAACAAATACTCACAGTAAATCAGTAATTTTGATGAACTTGCAACAAAAGTTTATGCTTCCCGCTGTTTGTTTATATTTGGATCACTTTTGACATGATATGATTGACATCACCAAGACGTTTCGTTTCACATCTTCGGCTTGCAAGAGAATTAAAATGGAACGTTTTCCTAATATTTTATTATTTAACCATTGATATTTTCCATTATTGTATCAGTCAAATGTTTTGTCATAAAATTTTAATAATTTGTTATATTTTAAAACACTTTGGTGGCACCTATTTCTATTTAGTAACATTCATATTTCATACTGTGGTATCAATAAAACATACTATTCGTCATCCTGGTAACACACGATAACGTTCCTAGCACCGTCGTAATTCCCGCTACGATTACGCATCGATTACGATCCCGGTGTAATGTAACAAATAGTAGAATAACTTTTTAGGTTGTCATTGTTTGGCGATAGGAATTGTACCGCTGCGTAATAGCGATAGGCTGTGTAATTTTGCAAATTAGTAGAATCGCCCGCCTGGTCTTGTGAAGTACGTACGTTGACGCACGACGGGCGCAGAGACTGAGTGATTGACTGCAACGTTGTCTGCTGTGGGTTTGATCCTCCCACAGGACAAATATTTTTATGGCCTACAGGTAGTTGTTCAGGGTCTGGCTGTTTGTTTATGTGAGTTTAATTGTTTTAAATATCATTCGCGGCATAGGAATAATTCCTTTTAAGTGGTAAAGCTTTCAAAAAACATTTCTTTGACTTTTCCTTTCAGATTTATGCTTCCACAAACATGACAACATAAAAGACTGGATTTTCCTTGAATTTAACATGAAAATATGATTCATTCTTATGTAAAATTTTCATTACGCATACCTTTATGGTTGCAAGCGACCACTAAAAGTAGAATAATGGAACTTTAGTTCAAAAGAAGTTGGTGACTCGGCTCAATTTATTGTGGAAAGGTAAAAGTGGGATATGAAAAACCAGCATAGTAAGAGCTGTGTGATATGGTGCATTATTCATTTTGGTAAATATACAAAATGTAGATTTTTTTACCGCCATGCTTAAAAGCATGGCAATGTTTAAAATATAGAAAAGAAATGTTTTTCAAATTTTTTTGAATATAGAATTGATATTCTTCAATGGTATACGAATCGTGTCATGTTTGTCTAAAGAAACTATCGATAACGATGAAAGGAGAAAGAGCACTTTTAATATCGCTTTTTGAAGCGTATGGACACTTAAGCAAATCCATAAATAATGTTATTATTTTAAATTTGTTTTGGCATAAATTCACTTAAATCATTTGTGGGGTTTTTATTTTCAATATTATTAGTAATTACTATTATACATTTGTTCCGGTATAATGAAGGGCTACGTTACCAGAATCGATCGATTAAAGAAAGAAGAGAATCGTAAAACAATTGAAAAACTACTAGTGTCCCTAAAGTCTATCTTAAAAGCTGTTATTATTGTTTTTCTAAAAACTCTAATATGATTTATTTTATGACAACATATATTGAGGTCTTATAATAAAAGTAAAAAAATAATCGATTATGATTATGATATCGTAATTGACTGATGTGTCCAACACTATTCCATGAAGTGTCAGTTGTCAAAGTCAAACTCATTATTTTCGTGTTTGTTTGGTTTTGATTTCGTTATTACCGGCGAACTACTATTTCTTGCTTTTCTCTGATATAATCTGAACCAATATTCGTGTCGAGTATCTCCACGTCTTTATACATCGAGCAATTGGACCCTGTAGTGCGCTGTTATAGTGAATCTGTAGTATACGTCTACGTTTATTTCTTCGGGACAGTAAACAATATGTCGCGCTGTGTAAATTGTTCTTTGTTATTATCGCATCCACTGCCTAATCGTCAAATGAGAGAGGCAACGGATGCCATGGTTAATCTTTTAAATATATGGATTTCTACTACGGCAAGTATATTCCTTCATGATACCTAGTATAATGGGCGTTTTTCCATTAGCCGTCCCGCCACCGGCACTACTAAATTTTTGTACCTATTATAATATAATAAGTGCAAAAGCGAGTCATTCATTTTTGTACATTTTTGCTTCGCAGGCGTCGGGACTGTGCCGGTAGCTAATGAAAAACGCCCAATAATAACCTACATATCAAAATCTTATTTTTTTACATTAAGTAATATTGCAGTATCAATGTGTACCAATTTAAATAGGTACGGTTTCAAAACGATATTGTTTTGACGTCTAACATAACCTCAAATAATATCCTGAGTAAATTATGTTTTTTTGGAAAAACCCCACAAAATATCAACCTGTATTTAACGTTGCTTTGAAGTATGTCAATAAGCCTAACTTGTGTCCAATTTTCACTACCATACTGTGTCAAAGGGAGCGCAACCAAGTGCCCTAGTAGTTTGCTCAATCTCCTTTGTCTATTCTTGGTAGAATAGATATAGGATTGGTTATGATACGCGTGCAGGACGGAGTTGCATATGAGGTCCAATCTGAACACGACCAAAGAATGCATAAGGATAACTTGTGTAAAACAAATCATTTTAATTATAAATAACATCATAATGATTAAAAGCACACTTAAATCACTATGTCTACAACATTACATTCTTTGAAACCAGTCACGTTGTTGATTTTGCATTGCTGTCCTGTTTATTTATTTTTATTGTTTATTTATTAAGATATTCTACGTTTAATTAATTATATTATTTATGTTTATTGCAACGTTAGTTGCTACGTGTGTACCAATAAGGTTTTTATTCAATTAAGCATTTTTATGGAGGACACTTCAGTATAGTGCAAATATGTACATAGTGAGGTACATCCTCAAGCAAAAGTATTGGTATTTTTACCATCCCTTTTTTAAGTGGTTACATTATCAAATGAGTCCGCGCCCTGGGTGGATTGACTGCAAAGGACTTCCGCCTTATTGACTAAAATTTCCGTGTTCCTTACATTGCTGTCTACATTTCAGGATTACGGTAAGGTGTATTATTGTGGACTGTTTTGCAAATAATATTTAGGTACGCTGATCACGACGTTAATTTGCCAACAAATTAATAGATGTCAATAGAATCAGTAGAAGGCGACCTAAACTGTCCACATCGACGTCAACTATTCATTAAATTACAACTAAGTTCAAAATTCATGAACTATCACCAGTTTCATAAACCTTCGCAACTCAGGACTTTGAAATTGGTTGTGCTCAACTTCGGCATTATGCATTCCTAGTAACCGTATTCAATGGATAGATCCAACGTGGGAGGAATAATATTACTAGATTAAAGGCCCAGTACTATTTAATTAAACGTCTTTATGATGAAATGGAATAATAATTAGTGTTATTAAGTTTCTACGCGATCTGTTTCTGTTTTGCGGACCTTACGAGGATAAACCTACCTATTCCTTAACAAACTATTTACATGGGACGAACTGCGAATGGGGTGAACGGCGAATGTGACCAAAAGCCAATAAGATGAGCTGTGAATGGTACCAACTGTCAATGAAAAGATCAGTGATTGGGATGAACCGCAAATGGGGCCAAGTGCGAAGACGAATCAAAGTGCAAATAGGACGAAGTCCGCATAACCCCTTCTTTAGTTGGAGTACTGAGTGTTTTATTGTATTTTATGTACTTTTAAAGTTTTTTTGAACATCTCTAACCAACATTAACTACAGAGAAATCATGTTGAGGAAACATGGACTTGAATACTTAAAAAGCCATGTCAGAAGCCTGTAGCGTTACCAGAGACGGCTTATTTTACACTTATACCACCAAAGGATCGTCACATCCTCACACGATAAGTAAAGAATACAAAGAAATTCTAACATGATCTCGCTCGTCCGCGCGGTCAAGCGGACGCGGATGCGGAGCGAATGATACCAGAGTATCGTTCGCTCCGCATCCGCGTAACAAGACGGGGTTCAGGGTGGATAGTACCAAGTCTTTTATTCTGTTTCATCTACTTTGATTTTGGCGGGGTCAATGAAACTTATTTTTCCATCTACCCTGTTGAAAGGGCAGGGGTAGAACAAACCAACCCTGAAAACCGTATTAAAATCCGTTGTGAAGTTTTGAAGAACGAGACAGTCGCACCGTTAGACACAAATAAGCACTTCAATTTATAATTATGTGTACTTAAGATCAGACTTCTAAACGTTTTGTGAATTTAACCAAGCGAAACGACTTGATGGAAACTTGAACCTTTGCTTAGAGGTTTTCAGTAATTATATTAGTCCAATAACTTAGTAATATAATATCCGTCGTAAAATGCTTTCATGTCGTTACTACACAGTATATTCAATTTTAAAAATACCAATACTTCTTTACGTTTATCGTTCTAATTTACAGGACTACTCGTACGATTTACCGTATGTTATGTAAAACTAAGAAGCTACGAAACTACCATTTACATTATGCCAGTAATACTCAAGAATTAGGTAGAAATATCTGCATACACCATGAAAGATTGCATGTGGGCTGCTGACTTGTGGCAGTCAGGTGTCAGTCCAGTTCTAGGCCCGAAACAGCACTGCAATGTGTCCTGCGTCCACCACTCGAATAGGTGCGCCTGTCTGTCGGTCAAAACGACTGCATCGGGCAGAGGCTCATGGATATAGCCAGGTCAAGGTAGGTTCAGGTGCCGCCACTACGCAAGCTAGCCAGCACCCCTGACTTAAGACAGTAGGAGATACCATGGGTTAATAAACCGAGTCTTTATTAGGACATTTAAAAAAAAGAAATAAGTTTGCTTATAGTGACTCAAATTGCAGTAAAAACCGTAATCAAAAATAGTTATTTGTTATACAAGAGTGCAAAGTTGCTTTTGAACCATATGCTCAATTTTTATGACCGAGCGAGCAAAGTATTCTAATATTGAATCACGAGAGCAACGAGTGATTCAAAAATTAGAATCCTGAGTGGTTGCAAGGGAATCAAAAGATGACGAGGTGAAAAATATTATCACTCGAGTACAACACGTAACTTTTCACCCCACCTCAGCGAGGAAATGACTAAATGCAAAAAAATAGCACATAAGCTTTACACCCGAGGAGCGTAATCTGCTTTTCACACCTACTGCGAGGAAATAAATTCTATTTTTGAAATTTGATGTGGTACGACAACCTTCGAACGTCGAATGGGCAATCGATCTGCTGTTGCGGTCACCGGCCGCTACCGCATTACTGCTACAACTCTTTAGTTCATACAATGTTCTAAATTCAATTTACTTTATCCTCTAGAGGATAAAAACGACTTTTGCAATCAGATATCGAAGAGCAAAAATTCCCTTCCCGAGATGAGGGGATAAAAAACATTTTTCGTTTAGACTCTCACCACATTTATTTTATCTTTGCCACCCCTGATATCCAATCAAATTACCACTAAGTGATTATGAAATCCCATTACCACTGATATCAATAAGGTCTTGATCCTGATATCACATCGCCCACACGATATATAAATCAAGTTGCCACAAATAGCTATCTATTACTATATTTAATCACTATCAGGGCTTAATTTATGCTTGTTTGCTTAATGAAGCTAACACTGGAATATTGGTTCTGAAGTTATGTTTAAAATTATTACTTGTATCGATATGCAAGCTCGTAAATTCTGAAAAAGCAAAACTGAATGTTTTTATAAGATTCTGTTGTTTGTTTTACTAAAGTACGAGTATAATTTATCATCATTATAGTTGATATGGAAAAAAAAAACGTGTGGCACTCGAGAACTGTTATGCATTTTTTAAGCTATGTCAGCCACGTCAATAAAGTGAACGTCGAGAAAAGCAAACACCGTGCCGAAGTCTACTGAACTGAATCGACGTGACAATGTGGGGTGTTAGGTTTATTTTCGTTACGGAATTTCTTGATTCGGTCGCCAAGCAAAAAACTTTGTCCAACTTTGGGAATTTCCCAGTGCCGGGTAAGTAAAGTAACGTAACCACGATTGATTGCGTTGATTTGCCTCACAGACACATACAACCAGCTCCGAAACATCTGTTCTGTGCAAGAATCAAACTCGAGACTCGCAGCGCAAAAGACAGCTAGCTTTATACACAACACTATGTAAGTAATTAGACTATGAAAGAAAGAAAGAAAGAAAATTATTGACATATACAGGACATAACAATAGAAGACATCGGTTTATAATCCCTTCTAGCATTATAAAAAGCAAAATGCTTTCTGACCTAAAATAAAAAGTTGGAAATCTCTGTACTAGAGGGATGTTATGCTGTAGTTGAAGTATCGCGGAGGTAATTCAACAGGTAAAGTTCGTTAACCCCTAACAGTAACGACCTATGTGGTTACGCCTTTAGGGCCTAGGATGGCTCGGAGATAATTTGAGCTAAACGAAGTGAGGCTTGACTTTTCTTGTGAATATTTTCAGTTGTTTCTGTCATATTTGTTTTCTAGTACTAAAGCGAGTTGAACCCTAACGACAGCTACGTCGCTACTTGATCGTGGATTACTTACATAGAGCCTCAGTTATGATGATGAGAATTTCTTGAACATGCCAGTTTCCACACGGAATTATAACTTCACATTTTTTTTTGGGTTGAATGTGTACTAACGTGTAGACAGAGAAAGGCCAAAGAAACGGTGAATTGAATCCGTGAAGGATGATATCTTTCGAAAGGAGATGGCTGCCGAAATGAGGAGTAGGGAAGAAAAAATACATGCTGGATTAAAGGCAGTGGAACGAATATGATAATATCAAACACTAAACCATTTCACACTATTGCACTCCCATGCTAAAACCACAAAATATCCCGACCTATGTTTATAGCACCAGTATTATCTGTCTGGAACAGTCCGTTCACAACTTTGGTCTTAGAGATGAGTGGAGCGAGACGGGCGGCGAATAAGACCGCTCCTTGTCGTCCACAGCGGTAAGGTCGTGAACGGTCCGGAAGGCATCCCGTACTATGATTGATTGATATGACGCGATCCATCGATCCATTTCACGTTTGCTCAAATGCAGGTAGTCCATTACCATTTGAACTTGGTTATGCAATGGTGGCTACGTGGTCTGGGGTACAATTTCCGAATAAATATTTGTAAACCTAGATGTTCCTGCATATAGTCATGTTATATTTCGCTATACCCACGTAGCCTGAAGCAGTTAATAATATTGAAGAATAGCTCTCATTGCTGGAACACAACACAAGCCACCTCTCTGTGAGAGGGAGTGGGCCATAATCCACCATCACGTGTCTTAAAATTTTTGTTCATACCGATTTCATCACGATGTTTTCCTACGCCGCTGTTTAGAGAGCAGTGGTGATGAAATAAATTATACAAAGTAATACACCAGGCTGGACAAGAAAACCTGTCGTTTCCGAACATCCTACTATCCTACTAATATACTACTCAAAAGAAAATAAGGGCCAACTGATATTTGTCGATTTATTAATGAATATTTAAATATTAGTAGTTATAATGACTGAATCTGATTAATATTAACGATTTTACTTGGAAATACACAAAAATTAAGTTTGTATTCCAATAAATCGTTAAATTAAACGAAATTGAATGAAAGTGGGGAATTGCAAGAATGTTACAACTTACACAAAACATCAAAAAACTCGAAAAAATAACGTCTTTAATGTTCCAAATTGTTCTTTAAATCTTCTCTTTTAACTCTGTTCTCTCTGTGCTACTCATTTTAATGGATGTGGAATGTTCAGGATTAATTACCATACATTTTCTTTGGGATTCTCTACCAGCAGGTTTTCAGACAATTAATGAGATCCAGCTGGGTGTTGATGGGAATTTTACTTTCTTTGGCACTCATCTTTTAACTGCTGAATAAAAATTAGGTAAAAATCCTGAGTAGCCACTGTAACATCGTAATTAGAACGTCAGCGAATGTGTGCACTGTTAGTCGCGTCGTGTTCGCTCGACCATTATCCTGCTTGAAGATGAACTCAGGTACTCGTTGCTGTGCGAATGGGATAATGTGGAGTTGCACCACATTCGCTACGCAATTTTGAGCAGTTACAGCAACGTTATTACGAAGTGCAAGCTCAGTTTTGCGTGATAGAGACAACCGCCCCAGAGCATAATTCAGATCTCATCGGAAAAGTCTGTTTCAAGAGTGCAAAGATCTGAAACCATTTGTTTAGATCTTCTCTACACTCTAATGAATCAGTCTTTATTAAAAAAAAATAAGCCTGCAGTCATAAATAAGAAGCAATGAAGCCCATTCAAAACACTTAAATCATTTTTCTCTTTGCAAATGTTTCACGATTTGCACCATACGCTCCAGTTAACTGGAGGAGAACCAAGCATCTTCTTGAGTATTGTTAGTCTTCATGGAGTCGATTCGGAATAGTCTAGTCAATTATAGGGGTACCTGTAGCTCAACGCAATGGAGTTTGTACGGTCCGCGCGGTAGATTTTCGCTCCATTTGCGCGGTTAATCAAACTTAATGGTCTTCTTAGGCTTTACTTACTTACTTTCTTCCTGGATCACGGCGTCTGGTGATATTACCCGTCTTTTGAGACCACTTTCAAACTTTTTGAACCACTGGTTGCGAATATTCCACCATAAGACCTACCTGTTCTGGCTATGTCCCCCCTGGATTAGGGTAACACCCCAAGTGGCTGTTTTTGCATCCATATGTCTCCGAATAAATGGCATTATGAGATTAAATAATCGTTATAGTCTACTTGCTGTATAAGTCGAAGAAAACTCCGTTAGAAGTTTGAAAAATAAAAAACACCAAACCGTAAATTCTAAGAAATCTCAAATATCTAATTAAAAAAAGTTATGAATTTCCAATTCTGCAATAGAAACAATATTAATACTTGAAAGAAACCATAACAAGGTATTTACCATCTATTATGTACACAGAATAAGAGTGATACTTGATTAAAGTGCAATTTAATAAGTGGCCCCTATTTTCTTTTGACGAGTATATTATAAACGTGAAAGTTTGTATGTGCGGATGGATGTTTGCTACTCTTTCACCTAAAAACTACTGAACGGATTTGGCTGAAATTTGGTACACAGATAGTTTATGACCTGGATTAACGCATAGGATAGCTTTTATCCTGATTTTATGTTCCCGTGGGATAATTTTGGATAGTTGTAGCGGGTGAAGCCGCTGGCAACAGCTAGTTACGAAATATTTACATGATTATAGCTGAACCCAACTTTAAAAGGTAGTAATCACTCGACTGTGGACACTCAGCCGTACTATACGCGCCAGTCAATTAAATAGATCGTCAACCTTTTTTTACATTTCGATAAGTTTTTGTCATTGAGTTAGTTTAGAGTTCTTAAAAAAAAAAAAAAAATGAATTGTGTAACGTGCAGTTCAACGATGGTGTCCAGTGTGGAAGCTGTAAAAAGTATTTAGATTTTGGATGTGCCAACATATCTGAAGCTGGATGGAGAAAGCTGGGTGCTACTAGAATGGCACAATGGAAGTGCTCGGCCTGCAGAATCTCATCTCCAGCTGTACCCACTTCGGACCAAGCGTCTCTCGAAACCATCCTAAGTGAAATTCGGGACATGAAGCGTCAATTACTTAATCTTCCAACACTTAGTGATGACATCAAGGTGATAAAGGATGAGCTATCTGAATTGAAGTCGACATGTCAAGGTACTAGTGGCAAACTCGACGAATTTGAAGTGTGGATTTCCGAAGTTGAAAATAAAGTAGCTGAACTTGAAAAGATGCAGCTGGCTGTGAATGACTTACAGACAGACTTATCTAAAGTGAAATTCGAACTGTCATCAAGTGATCAGCGGTCCCGACTTAACAATATTGAAATCAAAGGAGTTCCAGTACGAAAAGATGAGAATTTATTCACAATTATTGAAGCCATTGGTCGCAAAGTTAATTACAGCTGCCCCAAAACACTAATCAATTACGTTTCGAGGGTGCCGATCTTCAACTCTAATGATAAACTTATTATAGTAAGTTTTTTAAACAGATATGTCAAAGAAGATTTCATAGCGGCAGCGCGAGCAGTTAAGAACTTATCCACATCTGATATCGGGTTCCAAGGCACTTCGCAGCGTGTATTCGTTAATGACCACCTTAGTGTGGCATATAAGAAGCTGTTAAGTAAAGTTAAAGCCATCGCCAGTGAGAAAAATTATGAGTTCGTTTGGGTGAAGCATGGAAAAATTCACGTTCTAAAAAACACTAACTGTAAAGTTATCATAGTGAGAAAAGAATCGGATTTAAACAAACTCGCTTAATATGCAATTTATACTGTAAACGATCCTTTCTGTTTTATACCTTTATTGTTTTACCTATATGTTACAAAATGTTTAGCACCTCTGCCGCACTAATGAGCCCAACACCTCTCTTTTGTCCTGTTAAAAAAATCCTTTATGTTTCTTATCGCGCTGTTTACTTTAAAGTGTTAAAGCTAGATCATATGTCTTGCTCGCTCACGCTTGCACGCACTACGCATTACTGCTTGCCTTCTCACACAGCTGTTTACCGCTCAGTGTCGAATAATTGCTGCCTACCAATAATAATAGTATCCATTTGCCTACTTCACGTATATTTATTTTGCAATAACCCTGATTTGGTAAATATTTTTAAGTGATGGCTACCAACGTTAATGTTAATCTACCTGGTTTAAAGATATTTTATCAGAATGTTCGCGGTTTACGAACCAAAACCGATACTTTCTATCGTCAAATGTTAGGTAGCTCTTTTGATGTTATTGTTCTCACTGAGACTTGGTTATTGGATGGTATTATGAGCTCGGAGTTTTTTGATGAAAGGTATATTGTGTGGCGTCGCGACCGAGACTACGTACTGACGGGGCAGTCACGCGGTGGAGGAGTTCTCATAGCTGGGCGTCGAGAATTATCAGTGACATGTCAACAAAATTTTCATTCTACAGCCGAAGACCTCTGGATAAGCATACACTTGAAAAATTCGATTACACGCAACCATTTTAATTTACATCTCTGTGGGATTTATTTATGTAAACAAAATCGGGGTCTTTCCTTTTCGTCTCAGTTGTCAAATTTTCTTTCGACATTAAATCGGTCTGTGATTGGTAATGGTTTCGACAAATTTCTTATCATCGGTGATTTCAATATGAGCGGAATAAGCTGGGTCCCATCGGACAGCATATCGTTCGTCCCTACGAACCTTAGGAGTAGTGATGAGGTATTACTTGGAGATGAGTTATGTACTCTTGATCTTGCTCAGTATAATGGCGTGACTAACAAATACGGTAAAATACTCGATTTAGTGCTCTCGAATCAGGCAGCCAACGTGACTGAAAGTTTCAACCCACTGGTACCAATTGATGATTATCACCCAGCATTGTTAATTACAATGGATCTTGTTGAGTCGCCTCCCCTGCAGTGTGCGTCCCGTATACAATTTTTGTATGATAAAGGTGACTATGAATCCATTAATCGTGACATTTGTATGACTGACTGGGCAAGTGAATTCGCAATAAGATCACCTGATGAGTCTGTAAGTTTTTTCAATGACGTTATCCATAAACTTCAAGTCAAATATATACCTCAGAAACTTTTTCGCAATAAATCATATCCGACCTGGTACAGTTCCTCATTAATAAATACAATAAAAGAAAAATACAAATACTTCAAAAAATTTAAAAACTATGGCAATAAGTCCGACGAACAAACATTTAAACTTCTTCGTGATAGGGTAAAAATATTAGAAAGTCAATGTTACACTAACTATTTGAAACTTACTGAAATGTCTATAAAAAATAATCCGAAAACATTCTGGACCTTTGTTAAAAAACGCCATAATATAAATACAATCCCCAGCAGCACGTTCAACTTTAATAATCAAACACTGCGTACTGGTGAGTCCATATGTGAGGCATTCTCAACGTATTTTCACTCCACTTTCTTAGATTCTAGCCTCAATCATGGTGGTAGCTCTAATTCCAATTCTTCTTCTGTCATTGAATCGTCTAACTTATCGTCCGATATTAATCGTATCACAGTAAACATTGAGGACGTAGCCAGCTTACTTAAAAAATTAGATACGTCAAAAGCGCCGGGCCCAGATAATATCTCATCCAAGCTTCTCGTACGCTGTGCTGCATCCATTGCACTTCCTATTTCAATTCTATTTAAAAAATCTTTGGATGCTTGTGTTGTCCCCAAACTTTGGAAATCGGCATTCATAACTCCCGTACATAAGAAAGGAGTAAAGACAGACATCACTAATTACAGACCGATATCCAAATTGTGTATCATCGCCAAGGTTTTTGAAAGGATTATCTATAACCAGGTCTATTCTGCTCTAGAACAATCCTTTAGTCCCTTCCAACACGGCTTTCTCAAGGGTAGATCGACTGTCACCAATCTAATCTTGCTTAATGACTACATCACTAAGGCAATGGACCACGGTAAACAAGTCGATGTTGTCTACACAGACTATAGCAAGTGTTTTGACCGAATTGACCACCTCATCTTGTTACAGAAGTTAGAAAGCATCGGCATACGCGGAGACTTGCTTCGCTGGTTTTCCTCTTATATTGAAAACAGGTCTCAGGCTGTGGTGTTGAATAATTATGTATCTAGCTGGGTTTTGGTCCCCAGCGGAGTCCCGCAAGGTTCATTGCTAGGTCCCCTATTATTTATTATCTATGTGAACGACATCGACTCCTGTATGACCTTTTGTAAATTACTGTGCTTCGCTGACGACATGAAAATTTTTGCTACCATATCAACGACTTCGGACATGTTCGCCTTTCAAACTGATTTACAGAATCTCGAAGCATACTGTCGAAAAAACAAACTTGATCTGAATCCAATAAAATGCTCAGTTGTAACGTATTCCCGTGGACGTTCAAGCCTAGCCACAACATATACTCTTGGTGGTCATATATTAGTTAGATGTAGTACTATTCGTGACCTGGGGGTCCATCACGATTCCAAACTTATTTTTGATAAGCATGTTGATACCATAGTCGCTAAAGCCTCGAAATCCCTTGGTTTCATAATGCGAATATCCAAGTGCTTTACTCAAGCCAAGACTTTAAAAATTCTATACTGCACTTTTGTTAGAAGCCACTTGGAATATGCATCTGAAATATGGAGTCCATGTTATCACAAATATATTGACCGTATTGAGCGCATACAAAAAAGATTTATAAAATTTTTGTGCTTTCATCAAAAGATTCCGTACCATTCCAGTAACTATCTCAGTCTTTGTAAAAAATTTCATCTCTTACCTTTGATTAATCGTCGTGAGATCTCCGATTGTATATTTCTGTTAAAAACGGTTCGAGGTGACATAAACTGTTCTGATATTTTGTCTTCTTTCCATTTCAATATTCCAAGCAAATCCAAAAGGTTTAATCCACCACTGCGAGTGCCGTTTACAAACACTAATTACAGACAAAATTCGTACTTTGTGCGTGTGAGTGGGTATTTTAATAAGGTGTGCAAACAGCTTGACTTTGATATTTTTGAAACGAGTGTGATCGCGGCAAAAATGCGTTTAGCTGAGAACTTCTTTGATGCTCAATATCCTTAGACTTTGTTATTCTTTAATTTTGACGTAAACTAGGTGGTGGTCTAAACCTGTATATATTTAATTTTTAGTTTTATGGTATTATCTCGCGGTATTTACATTTTGCTCCACAGTTCTTTTAAAACAGTCAAGTTCTAAACGCGAAGACTTGTAATTGGCTGTCAGATTATCGTACTGTCATTTATATCTATTGTATTTAGCTGTAAGTCTTCCAAAGTCTTTAAATAAATAAATAAATAAATAAACATCACAACCAGTACATTGAGACTATTAATTACATTCTCTGGTCACCCGGCACGTTCCAGTAGGCATCCATTTAATCATTTACCGATGCCTGACCGCGTTAATGTGTGATGGCCGACATAAAGACGCATTAAGTCCATATGTCCTTCGTCACAACTCATTACACTTATCGGATTCCGATGCATTTCGATTTTCGAGGCATTTTGGCGCAGTTGGTTGGAAGTTTGAAAGTGTTTTGAATCTGTTGGTTAGTAGGGATTTAATGATTATTATCTGTACCAAGTTTAAGTGCATTGGAATATTTTTCATCGTCCTTGTATCAGCAGTAGTCTCAACGGACAGTTAGAGAGCCTAGACAAGTGGCTCTTTTAAAAGTGTTTCGTATTTTGTCTATTACTTTAAATATAGCTAACTAGCGGCCCGTCCCGGCTTCGCACGGGTGGAGGACCCGGTCTAAAACCCGGTCTCGATGGTTACAAAAACAACAAAAAAATAATTATCCGAATCGGTCAAGCCGTTTTCATGTTATGTCGTGACAACGGAAAACGGGTTTCATTTTTATATATTTAAATATATAGATTAATGCTTTTCGGTACCTAGTTGATATTTTTTTTGACTTATCCCATCATCTTCATCGCAAAATGTTGTTTGTTTCAAAGTTTTGTTGTTTAACTGTCTGGGTATTTTCAACAATTTGGTAGTGTAGGTCCTACCTACATTTACCTCAAAATTTATAAAACTGGTCCAGCTAGTTGGGAATTCAATTTAACAAACTCACTAAAGTCAGATAGTTCTCTCTCACTGAAGTTATTAAGTAGGTACCTAAAAAAATACCAATTCAGCCAGTGGCAGCGTTAACATCATCTTTTCAGCCATAGAACGTCCACTGCTGAACATACACGCCCTGTAGATTCCAATAGAACCGGTTACAAGCGGCTTGCATCCAGCGCGAACCTGTGGTCGTAATCAGATCGTCTACCATAGCCACAGACTGCATTACCAAATTAAATTGTACCATTATTAAATTATGATCAGTATTGTAATCGTATCAAGTAGGAAGTATGCTGTTACTGTGCTTGAATAAACAGAGTGTACCACACTAAACCGTTTAATAGCCATTAGTGCTACCGCGGCTGGCAAATAGAATTGTTCACTTTGTAGCTACTGGTGGCTATACTGAATATGCTGTTAATTAAGGGTGATGTTGTTTATGAACTAGTAAAATATGAGGGGTATGTTTATCAAGCATTATGATTCTAAAAATAAAAAAACTAGTTAAAGATAAACAGGCCTGTTGGTCTAGTGTTAGTGACCCTGACTGCTAAGCCAGAGGTCGTGGCTTCGATTCCCACCCAGGACAAATGTTTGTGTGATGAGCACGATCATTTGTTCTGTGTCTGGGTGTAATTTATCTTTAATAAATATTTATGTATTTAGAAATATATAAGTATGTTTATCAGTTGTCCAGTACCCATAACACAAGGTCTGCGTAGCTTGGGATTAGATGACTTAGTGTGATAGTTGTGGAATATTATAAAAACTATTATTACAAAGTTCTCATCCAGACGACTAAAACGTCGCATTACAGAGTTCCTATGACCAACTTCTAATTCCATCATCAAATTAGTTCCATGTCATCGTAATATTGGTCGCGGGACTCATACCATCACCGTGACCCCGGAACATAAAGGGCTACTGAAGAACACCGTGGATTTTAGTCAGTACAAGTCTGACAGTACCTCTCGCCCTGCCCGGGGTGGGAGGTCTCATTTGATGATTTTACCACGTAAAAAAAAAAAAAAAAAAAAAAAAAAGTCATCGTAATATTAAATTGTACACTTTTTTAAACTATTACGGTTTGCTTCATAACTTAAAATGTCACTTACGGGATATCTTCCGTGATTATATATTTGTTTGAGTTTGTAGTCAACCCGCGATCATGACGCTTGCAACAGCGTCGAAATATCGGGAACTCAAACAAATAAATAATCACGGAAGATATCCCGTAAGTGACATTTTAAGTTATATTAAATGGTCATGCGATATACAATACATAATTATTATTCTGTGCAAAATTTCAGCTCAATCGAAAACCGGGAAGTGCATCAAATTAAACTCGCATGATTTGATTGAACAACCGTTTGAAAAAAAAAGCAAAGAAATTTTAGTAAAGGAAGCTAAAATACATACCTAGTGCCGTGCTGAATGCCTCACGGCTGTGCCAAAAAAGTTTCAGCATTCATTTCGAACAGGTGAAGCTGTCTAATACGCCAGTAACTAGAGGGCCCACCAAAACTTTACACAAAACATTACTTAATCCATGAGAATCTGAATGAGAGTGAGAGCTGTAACGGCATAATAAATCCTCTTTCAAAACACACATGATTCCGCTCAGTACCAACATTACAGGAAAAATCGGAAGGTCAAATAAAATAAAGAACCACAGTCAGAAGGCATTCGATCAGCAGTTAATGTTTACCAGACATCGGGAATTTCAAAGACTCGCATTGTATCGAACACAATGCGACCTTGCCTGCCAATCATTACCCGAACACTCAAATGAATCAACACGCAATGACCAACGTATCATGATCTCCGGCAAAATAGTGAACTATTGTATGATTTGTATTGAAATTGGCATTTGTTTTTGCAAGTAGCGTTGCTGATGGGTGTCAAGATATAGTGGGTGGTTCTGCAGGTAGTGGATCATTAAAGTTTTGTAGGGCTATCAAGTGGTTCCGATTAGTTCCCATTTGTCTATTGATAGCTGGTTGTTTTGTAACAATATGAATTTTATAGTTGATCTGTTACCTATGTTCAACTAATGCTGTTGATATAAGTTTTGGGTGGCAAATCATTCATTGAGTTCTCCTTTCCTTGATGGAGACTGATCTCTATTAGCTCAGATGCGACTAAAAAATCCACCCTGTACCTTTATTCGCCCCTTGCAGTCGGACTGTCCTATGATTTCCTATAAAGCCTTTGGTGACAAAAGTGAAAATGAGATCGATGCTCAACCAGTTAATAATAGTGAATATTTTTATATTTCGGCATTAAAAGCCAAAATCAGTCATTTCAGACAAAAGTGCGTAACTTATATCGTCAAGATGTCTAAAACAGTTTTTTTTAATCAGCGTCCATGATGAGGAAGAGGAACCCTTACACTCTACAAATTTGTTTTTAAATAATTCGCTTGTGAGTAATAGTTATTTGTGCAACAAGAGAGCAAAGTCGTTTTTTGCTGCGAGTGCTGATTTTGAATCCTGAGCAAGCGAAGGATTCAACGATTGAATCACGAGCGTAGCGAGTGATTCTAAATTTGAATCCTGAGTGTGGCGAGGGATTCAAAGGCACGAGATGCAAAAAACTTTGCTCTCGTGTAACACACATAACTTTTCACTTCAGCAGCGAGAACACTTTAGGAGATAAAATATTAAACACTCTTTACGCCAGCCACGATATTTTATTCCCGCTCTTTTATTTAAATTAAGGCGTATTCGGAAATAGCACCCATGGTATTTTATTATTCAAAATATTTACATAACATTATTGAAACTAGAAATTAATATTTACTTTTTAAATATCAGTTTTATTTACAGTAAGTAAATACTAATTTTAACAATAAGTTAAAAATTCAATAAATTGCATTAAAAGACATAATTATCTTTTTGCGAAATTTCTTTAGTTAGTACATATTTCCGAACGTGTTTTTCTTTGTTGAGGTCGAATTCAAAATTAGAACTTCGAAAGGGCTGGTCTTTGTGGCTGTATGGGCTTGACTCTTTGCCTGTCCTAAGTCTTTGTCTCTCTCTCTTTCTAATGGCGGGAAAGAGATGGAGTGTAAATGTTTCGAATTGTATGATCAACCCAAGGCAGAATAAGATATTTGCCGTGGCTTGCTGAACACAAAAATTAAAAAGTTACTTTGTCTCACTCAGTGAGCAAAATCGCATTTTGCTCACTGATTTTAGGCAGCAAAACCTACATTTTCGAGCTACTGAAGTGAAAACAAGTTTTTCAAGCCAGAGAATTAAAAGAAGACTGGCAACACTGTCATCAAAATTAGTGTTCTGACCATTTATGATGGGTAACAGTTTTTCCCCTTTTCGTACTTGATTATATTTCTAATAGTGTTTTACTCTTTATAGTTTGTAAATAATGTACAAACGCAAAGTATAATCAAATTGTTGACAAAGAATGAATATTCATTGCTTTTGGCCTTTGATCTTCTGATGCGTAGCACGTTTTGTTAAATAAAACGGTAGAAGTATTGACGCTTCAAATATTATCTTATCAATGAAAACAAGTCTGACTGGTTTCGGAAATGAATTGTTATGACCTTGAAGACGTTTATTTAAAATGTCAATAATTGTAGTATTTATATAAATTCAGGTATTCACGAAGAAAATTATGTAACAGAACTCAATAGCAATGTTCTCCTATCATAATTAATTATGCGCATCTGACATGGAACGATAGATCCTATTATTTTATTAATGAGAGTGAGTAAAAAATAATTATTCAAATGTCATTAATACATTCTTCTTCCTTGCGTGTCGATGTCAGAGTTATTATTATTTTATAGTTTTTTTTTTGTTCTTTATTGTCGTAGTAAAATCATCAAATGAAGCCTTTTTTTTTTTTTTTTTTTTTTTTTTTTTTTTTTTTTACGTGGTAAAATCATCCAATGAGCGATCCGGCAAGGAGGTTGGCCGATTCGCCGGCGATCGTGCGGTATCCTCGGATCATCCGGATAGCCATGGCCCTCTGGCATGCGACCAGCTTCTGTGGTCGCGTCCGGATGCTCAGGGCCCACACCGGGGCCCCGTAGAGGGCCATGGACCGCACGACACCGGCGTGCAACCTCCGGCAGGGGGCGTTTGGCCCGCCGATATTGGGCAGGAGCCGCCCGAAGGCGGCGTATAATATAATAATATAATATATATAATATTATATATAATATAATCTTCATCGTACCTCCGACGCCGACGTGAACCCCCCCCACCGTAATGTGGGACTCGGTAAGTGGCGCATTCAGATGGCCATGAAAGCACATGGCCTCTGTCTTGTGCAGCGCCACTTCGAGTCCCAACTGCCGGATCCTTCCAACGACTATCAAATGAAGCCTCCGTCTCATTACTGTCACACTTTTACTGACTAAAATCCACGGTATCCTTCATTAGACCTTTACGTTCCAGGGTCACGATAATGAGATCAGTCCCGCGACCATTTTTTTATCGTTTAGCCCAAAATTCAGCTACGCGACTTCCACTGCCTGATGAAGCTATAAGAAACCGGGCATAAAGGTTAGGGATAGAAGGTGGGACATTGTCTATGAGGACACACCTCATATTAATCTTAAGATCTCAGCCATCTATGAATATCCATCTGTGAAAATTTATAATGCATTCACCACACATTTTTTACCGAAACCTACGAGTAAATAAATATTATAAATGTGAGTACAATTGGGTTTGCAGTCATGGCAATGGTTATGGTTCTACTTTATGTCTATTTACACCATTAAATTCTGTTTGTAAAACTAATTGAGTTATTAAAGTTGGTTTGAAGGATAACTGGCTTTATTTTAGGGTTCACAAGTCACGTATGTCATCTATAATTATCTCTACCCATGTCTTCTTGGGTACCAACCAGCACTGGGCCCGCGTGGTGGATTATGGCCCACTCCCTCTCACAGAGAGGAGGCCTGTGTCCCAGAAGTGGGAACATTATAGGCTGATGATGATGATGATGTCTTCTTGGTAAATTCCTCCTGGTCTGGATGGAGTGGAAAGAACTGTCAGATTCTGGCTGACTAACTGACGCCCTCTGCCCCAACTAGGAGACATAGGACTTTAAATCAAGTAAGTCAGTCATCGGAGGATGCGTATAGTTTTAATTTATTACCCTCTTTTCTGTATCTGGCTTTTCAAACCGTTTTGTAGTAATGATGCTTACGTACTCTACTCGTGTTTGGAGTTGTACGGTTCAAATGACCCGAAGCACTTATCACAGATACTCGTTACATTAAGGGGGCAAGAAAGGTTATCAATGCTTTTTCTTTATTTTATTTATGAGGGCCATTTACCCTGCTTTATGACCATAATTAAAATCAATAGTGATTGATTGATTTAATCTATTTTTGGTCGTTCACTGTGACGTCATCACTTTTTTGTTCTAGAACACTACAACTAAATGAACAGGTGACCAACCATGACATCTTAGAGCGTGAGTCTTTAGACTGTGGGAAAGAGACAGGGCTATACAAGGCGTCTAGCGTCATCTCGTTCCCTGAGCGGAACCACTCACGCTAAGACGTTATGGTGGCTACAAGGGTGGAAATTTTTATCAGTAGAATCTGACAGGTAATTTCGTTTCGCTCAGTAGGACTCATTTTTAAGGATTTAAGCAGGTTTAAAAAAGCATGTGACTTAAGTCATTATGACCCAATAAACAGTAGTGAGAGCAGTGGTGGCCCAGTGGTATGGTATCGGCCCCGACTTACGAGTTGTAGGTCATGGGTTCGAATCCAGGCGCATTACTTTGTGTAATTTATTTCATCACCACTACTCTCAAAGCGGTGAAGGAAAACATCTTGAGGAAAACCGGCATGTCCTAGAACCTAAAATTCGAAGACATGATGTGACATCCACCAATACGCATTGCACTGGGCCCGCGAGGTGGATTACAGCCCACTCCCTCTCACAGAGAGGAGGCCTGTATTCCAGCACTGGAGACATTATAGGCTGACGTTGATGAAAAAGCAGGTCAGCATCCCAGTAGAGTGAACATTATTGCCTAATTTTAAGTTCATATTATTAAAGTTTCATAACACCTAAACAAGTTGCTAATAACAGAAACAGTTATTAAAGCACAGTTGTTTATTACCGGACAGTTTCCCCGTATAATTCTGTATTCATTTCAATTGTGCCCATGGGACGGAACTAGCAACTAATTGTGAACCGCACTGTAAACTAGCTTTGTAATTAAAACTTTTGTATTTAATACATTTTTAAAGATAGCTCCTTAAAGATCTTTAACTGACTAAAATCCACGGTGTTCATACAATAAGCCCTGAATCGTCCAGGGACCTTAGTCAAACAGTAGACGACAGCAGACGAAAATCGTTATCGTTCATCAGTCACTAATACATTTTCAACTTTATACCTCAGCTCGTAAAGTTGAAAATTTATTGAAGTTCACAGATCGTTTTCGTTTGTTTCGTTCGTTATCGATCAGCAGTTTTTAATAGATTTTCAACTTTACGCGCTTGGGTATAAAGTTGAAAATGTATTGGTGACTGATGAACGATATCGATTGTCGTCTGCTGTTTGACTAAGGCCCCAGGTGTCGCGGGTTCGATTCCCGCACGGAACAGGCATTTGTATTATCTGCAAGAAGTTGTTCTGGGTCTGAGTGTTTGTGCCTTCAAAGAAATTAACATACCTAGAGTTTCTATCTTTGTAAACGCACCCACGATACAGGAAGAAAATCCTAGTGAGTGGCAAAGTTAGAAAAAAAAACTAAAGACAGCGATCCGAAGGTTATGTACATTATGTTGTTCCTTCTCACATTACGCAGGCTTTATTTAGAGTGGCGCAACTCGTCTTCGAATTTTTAGTTTTGGTACATTTCGGTTTCTTCACGATAGTGATCTTATGAGTGCAGTTAAGATCATTTACACCAAGCAACGACGATATATTACTAGACTCCTAATAACAGGCGACAGATGTCTGTCAACATATTAGGCAAAAAAGTCTTATATACGTCTTATTTCGACCACTCCTGTGAGCCGTAAACATACCTTGAGACAGAACAGACCTTGAGTTAGCAAATCACAACGCAGTACCCCCTCCCCCTCGCTTACGTAGTACCTCAGCGAGTTGACAGAATAGTTTTTGTTCCTTAGATCGTGCATGCGGAGTCTAGTAATATATCGTCGTTGACACCAAGTTAAACCATGTAATCCAGCTTCAACACGTTTGAAGATGCGATTTTTGGTTGACACGATTTACGAAATTACTCGTAATCCTAAAATTTAAATACACTACCTACAGGTTTAGTTTTCAAAGTAAATAGAAATCCAATACGTTTTTCCAAACATGTCACAAACACAATTTATTTTTCTATTTCATTTTAAATATTCCACGCTTTGACCGATGGCGTTGTTTTGAGCTCTAACATTGATTGAAAGCTAAACAATGCTTTGGTGAAATTCGTTGATTTTTTATTGAGTTATGAAACCATTGATCACGTTTGTTTACCGTGTGGTTTTTACCCAGATACAGGTAGATGAAACAGTAGATTATTAGAAGAAAAAGAAGCAACTATCCCGGAATATCTTAGAATGTCATCCATAAACATACAAGCTTATTACCTTAAACCTGTAGAAGTACAATGCAGTCGACAATGCAAGTGGTCAGCTTGCAAGTATACGGACTATCTGTAACCTGTGGTGTGGAATGAATGAGTGATTACACTGGCGGTGATTAGCCTCGAGACTGTCTCATCAGGTAAACGTAACGTCAGTGGATTTTAGTCTCACAGTCTTTCCCGTGCCACCCTGGGGTGGACTCATTTGATGACTTTAACATTTTTTTTTCAATAAATGCCTCACCAGGGCAGCCTGGCTTGCAACTACCATGCTGTCGCTCCTGTTGTGTTCCTTCGGAGCCGAGGAGATCCAATTCCTTCTGGGTGAACTCGCTCCATCTTAGGTCTGAACCTTGCTTCACAACTAGTAGAAAGCAAAGACCAATACCTCTGAAAATAAAAAATAAGGTGGTTGTTCTTACAAGGCTGGACTTGCAACTGAAGACTACTCCCCATATTATATTCAATGTCGTCTGTGTCATCCCTATCTGTTCAGTGACACGTTCTATCCTCAAAAACTCTCTCATTTATTTAGTAGTAACATTGTGTACCTACTGCAATCTAGAGGCAGGTGTGTAGTAAATATGTGGGATATTGATTTAGCGCCATATTGCTTTAGTTGCTACGTCAGCCGGGACTTAGGTAGTTCAGTTCCTAATTGAGTAAGTTATTACAGGGTAGCATGGGGTAACATTGATAAGGTGCTCTCAATAGATGGATTAATCGTAATAAACGAATATTGCACGCTGCAGAAACATTAGAGCAGGCAGATTATTCCTGCCTATTCAGGCTTTTTGCCTTGTCTATTTATTCGCCATTCCTCTCAATACGGTAAATGCAAACATTTTGAAGAAACCAGCGTACAGAGCGGATTACAAACTGTTTGTAAAGGCCTTTAGTGAGTAAAACATCACCTCACGCCCCAGTCGATGCGGGAGACGTCCAGGTGACCTACCATGACGTCTTAAGCCAGATTAGTTCCAGTGCGGGAAAGAGACAGAGCTATATGAGTCGTGTAGTCCTACCTCGTCGTGTCCCTCACTAAAATTACCCTGGCTAGTGGACGGAGATCGTCGCGGAGCAACTTGCGGCCACCGTATATAGGCGTGAGTTTGCGGCCAGCGAGTTATGGGTATTTTACCATTAAATCCACCTACGTTTGTCAGACTTTTGAGCTGGTAAGGACTATTCATCCTGTATTATTACACCATTCGATAGTCTCGTCAATAAGGCTCAAATTCTGGGATATAATGACATAAAATGGGATACAATGACAAACTTAAGAAACAGGAATAAAAAAAAAATCAGGTTGTGATTGTCTTTCCAAAATCAGCGCGTTCGATTCCTGGCCAGGATTATCGAATTTTCTAAAATAATAATAATAATATGCCACAACTATCACACACACGCCATTAGTCCCCGCTAAGACCAGAGCTTGTGTATGGGTACTAGACAACTGATAAACATATAAACATACCTTAGATATTTCTAAATACATACATATTAAGAATAAATTACAGACCCGACACAGAACAAATGATCACAGCCATCACAACACACAAACATTTGTCCTGGGTGGGAAGGCGAACCACACAACCGCGGCATAGCGAGTCAGGGTCACAACACTAGACAAAACAGGCAGTCCAAAATCCGATTATTCAGTTTTGGTGTCGTCAAAATCGGGCCTCGAGACTCCTATCAATGGTTTTGATATTCGCTCATAGTTTCGGGTAATAACTACCCACGACCCAGGCCCATTGAAAATGTCACCCTGTAATTACTGTTGGACCGTCTTATTGACCTGAAACTCCGCTGTTTCTACACTAATATAAAAGAATGTACTCTCATAAGAAACTTTGAGGGTAACTTATGGCCCTCTCCATTTAATGGGCGTCAATCAAAAAGTACTTACACAAGTTTTAGCATTAGGTAAATAAGATTTATGTATCTTTTCGTAGCTACTTGTAAACAGTACTAAGAAATATATATGACCTTAATGGCAATAACACCTATTTCTACTAACTAACATCATCTAAATAAATACGTAAGTTTTAATTCACATAGATAATATAAAGTAGTTCATACACATTATAAACTTCGTGCAGAATATCACGACACGCACCACCACTATCGATCGCTGAACCACTGCGCCAACATTGCTGACAAATTGCGAACTCAACGACTGCGTGAGTGATGCTGACCCCATCGCAACCAGGACGCAACTACCCGAGAAACCAGGAGATAGCAACTGGACACATCGCAAGATAAACAATAATGCAACGGCTTTCTCTGGAGCCCTGACTGCCGGTAGCTTGGACCCTGTTCCCGATACCGGTGTGCCTCTATTATTTCGTGGGCTTATTGCAAATACCGAATTTGGCGATTGAAAAAGAGTGTCCATGGAATTTCTTGCTCATTCTTCTCCATAGAGATCTACGCCTACGGTACTTTCACAGTTTTTATGTCTTGTGACTGGGACTGTAGCACCATAACTATTTATGTACTAGTTTTATTTTGTCTTTTGACAGTTCAGAAGTGCCGGTTATGGCCTAGTTTAAATAAACGTTTTGATTTGATTTGGATTAACTCGAAATTTTGGCAAATTAAAGTTTAAGTTAAATATACAAGTCGATGCCAAATTGTATCCTCTTCCTAGTTGTAAAACCGACTAATCCGTGGCATGCTTAGTTTAGGAGATACTGAGTCTTAAAACCAACAGAATTAAGCTGCTAGTTGCATGAAAACCTAATATTCCTTGTTAATCAATGAAAATTTATCTCATGTTTAAATGTTCTTTTTTTCATGTGTTTGAAAATTATTTAAAAATTTATTTACCTAATAAGTAAAAAATAAAATAAAGGATGCAACTGCAAGGAGCTGCAGTTTCACTGTTTACCTTTTGCCGCTCCTATGTGGTATGGTTTATAACCATGTAAAACAAGCCTATACTGCCGCTGAAGCGGGAATCTAAAACAGCCAGCTTCATTTAGACATTTATTTGGGCTTCGCTTCGTGTTTACACATTTATTTTTATTCAGAAAATCTCTCCTATTTATAGTGAAAAACTTTGTAAATTCACTTACGAAGAAACGAGACTAAACAACTTGTAGTAAAATTGCTTAAAAAATCCAGTACGTCGTTCATCAAGACGCTCATATCTTATTCACAATTTGTATTAAAAAAGTTTTGTATGAAGATACGTAAACGAAGAACTTCCTGACTTGATGAATGGTTTTTAGGGCTAGACTTACACGAAACTTGCTAAAAACTCAGAAGCTTAGGCCGTGGAACTAAAAAGTAGAGATTGGGCAATTGTAACTTTGTTGGACAACATAGGCTTTTTTTTTTTGCGTGGTAAATTCATCAAATGAGTCCTCCCACCCCGGGCAGGGCGGGAGGGACTGTCAGACTTGTTCTGACTAAAATCCACGGTGTCCTTCAATAGCCCTTTATGTTCCGGGGTCACGGTGATGGTTTAAGACCCGCGACCCCGGCAGGCTTTAGCCCTCTGAGAGGGGGCCTCGTCATTATGCTGACGCTCTTTGAGGCGCGCGTGGAACACGACGCGCCGTCGACCCGGGCATGGTCCATGGTCGGGCGGCGAGTTGCCCTTTACTCGCCGCCCGCATGCCCGCGCCTACGGTGGCCGGAGATCGTCTTGCGACGTCCGACGCCGTGGGCGTCCACCACCGCGGGTGGGGCGGAGGGAGGACCTTGTCCTCTCTCTCACGCGGCCCGCCTCCTCAGAAGCTTAGCCTTAGAACTAAAAAAAAAAAAAGTAGAGATTGGGCAATTGTAACTTTGTTGAACAACATAGGCTGTTGGATATTTTTCTAAAAGGACTCTTCATTGGGGAGATAGATAATTTCCATATTGACAGGAAAAAAACTTGCAAAAATAAAGTTGAACATGTTTTTTAACCTAATTCGTCAAAAGGTGGCGGGGCAAAGGTGTCCCCAAAGCCTTCCACTCTATCCTCTGAAAATAAAGCCTTTTATGCGAACTATTTAGTTGTACTAAAACAATAATAGTACATTTTATGCAGGGGTTGTACAGATGAATGTTATTAAGTACCTAGGAACCTTTTTTTTTGTTACTTCGTAAAATCGTCAAATGCTTCCCACCGCAGGGCGGGAGGACTGTCAGACTTGTACAGAGTAAAAGCCACGGTAAATTTATAAGCCCCGCGACCCCGGCAGGCTTTGACCCTCCAGAGAGGGGCCCCGTCATCATGCTGACACTCTTCGAGGCGCGCGTGGTTCACAACGCGCCGTCGACCCGGGCATGGACCATGGTAGGTAGGTACTTACTAATATAAAAAAAAACAATTAATAACGCAAACAAAAAAAGAGACGTTACGAAATGAAAATGTTATAAAATAATTTTATATAATAAACTAAAAATATTTGAATCGTGCACAAAAACTATTTTGTTTTAGTACAACTGAATGTTTGAATAAAAGCATGTTTTAAAAATAGATTTTTAAACGTTTCATATTTTATTTATCGTTACAATCTGTAAAATTATTTACATTTTTTTTATGCAACGACCATGTTTTATGCAGGACTACTAACCTATTTAAATAAAAAGTCAATTCAAACACTACTCATCAACATCAATTCAGCATTTTTTTAAAAGCAATGTGTTTTGAACCGAAACAAAAGATTTTACTTTTACGAGTAATGAAGCGTTAAAGTAAGTGGATAATTTGTTGAGTTAAAACTTAATATCTTGAACGAATAATTGGAAAAACTAATTTCAAAGGAAACTTTTTGTTTTAAAAGTCTTCAGTAGTTTACTTATTATTCGTTTTAAAACAAACGAAAGCCTTATGTTCATGTTATAAAAAGATTTATTTCATTTACACCACGGACGGACTGCTATTTCGCCTCCTATTTCAAAGTATGAAGCTCTTTTGGACGACTTTCGCTACGTCCATAATACTGACTTAATGAGTATACGGGTCGGTTCATATCTGAGCAGAACATCCGTCGAGCGTATTATCGAATGTTCTTTGACGCCACTAACGTATCATCGGTTGAGTGTGACCGGTCAATTGTTTTTCTAGACATTTGTTCGCTCTGGCGTTCCGTGACCGCTAATACGCGACGGATGTTTCGTCAGATATGAACCGACCCTAGATGTAATGCGCATACCTTTTGCGTACTACCTTACATACCCAACAAGCTGTATGACGTATGATGATCTTTTTTTTTACGTGGTAATTCACAAATGAGGCCTCCCACCCCGGGCAGGGCGGGAGGGACTGTCAGACTTGTACTAACTAAAATCCACGGTGTCCTTCAATAGCCCTTTATGTTCCGGGGTCACGGTGATGGTATGAGTCCCGCGACCCCTTCAGGCTTTAGCCCTCTGAGAGGGGGCCTCGTCATTATGCTGACGCTCTTTGAGGCGCGCGTGGAACACGACGCGCCGTCGACCCGGGCATGGTCCACCCGGGCATGGTCCTTGATGATTCTACGGCACGACGGCAAAAAGTCAAAAACTATGATTTTATAATTATTTGATTGGGTTAATAACTAGAACTATTGATGGTAGATCTTTACGGCTGCTTTAAGTTTTAATTTTCCCAACCCATAAGGCTCGCTTCCACCACTAATGACCAAACACGTTTAACGCTAGTCGTGCTCAAAACATTATTCCGTAGCCTTAATCTGCAAACTATAAACAGAAATGGAACGATATTTGAATTATTACGCTTAGCACTAAATGCATTAATTCTTGATTTGTGGTGCAAGCGGGCTTAAGCTTAATTCCCTACTCCATTTAATTTCAGTACTAAACTAAATACAAATTGAACATAAATCTGGAAATCTCCAATTTCGAGCGCAAAGCCGTCATATTGTAGCAACACTAATAAATACGTATTAATACGAGCTGCCGGAGTTCTTTACGAGTTGGAATACGTACGCTAATTGCTGATTAGTTGTGGGAATTGGGGAAAAGTTGCCAGTTTGAAGTATGTAAAATCTGGCACGTGCCGCTTAAGCACGAATGCTCTGGCGGGCGATTGCATGCAAACTGAGACATTGTTAAATTGCTTTTTGTGTATGGCAACAACTAAGTCAGTGGGGTGTAGGACATCTGCGTGTTTTTATTTTCATTTTTTACGGTATCCTATTTACGATGTGTTTTTACTTTGATACTTATTCCTTTATATGTTTTCAATTTGTGTTTTTTTTTTTGACATAGAAAATGGAAACAGCAAATGCGATTGCCATTCTCTAACTGACACAGGACAAAAGGTAAGAAGATAGTGATGTTTCATGTTATTTATTATGGGCTTCAAAAACAATTAACATAAAAAGTCATCATCTGGTAGCCTCAGTGTAGTCCAGAAGTAGAGATTACCATTACACTAAACCGCGTAGAACCAATTGGCACCCACCATCATTTGTCATTTGTCTCCGCATTTTTGGTTCTAGTCTAGAACATGGTGGTTTCCTCACGACATTTCCTTCAGCGTATTGAAAGCAGTGTTATCCCAATGCTCCCACACTAAGTCTATACAAAATCTTTTCGCAAAGACATAAAATTTTCGAGTCTTGGATTTCCTCACGAGATCTACGTTATACTTTTAAAGCTCGTGATAAATGGTCCCTTGTCCGAAAAATTGCATCGGTATATCTTACTCACATTTTGGTCCCTAGGTTAAAATAACCCAACTTATTGCTTCCTGTGGGTATCGTTAGGAATATTTCTCAGGCCACTACGAGTATTAAGGTATTTTTAGCTATTCTTTATTTAGATATCGTACTGAAAACTTCAGCTTATAAATCACCAGCTGAAAATAGAAATAGGCGAAAGGAACCCAGTATGGACATGGTCGGTCCTTTTGGGGATCCCTCTTGAAGCTTTGTGCTCTAACTTCAGATAATAATTTCAAGATTTTTTCCCTATTGGCATACACAATTTAAGATCTAAGTGTAATAAAATTATAACCTTAACTGAATATTCAAATAAAAAAGAACCGCATGTCGTAATAAGGGGTTGTGGTAACGCAGACAGGACCCACATCGCTGTCAAAGGAAAAAGTGTCACTAAGTTGTTTATCAAGTTCTTTAGGTAAATGAAGCAGAAGTTTCGAAAAATGAGCATATGACTACATTTTGAGACAATAATTTCAGGCCCACATCATCAGTAAAAAAATATAGTCACATAATTTAATTACGTTACATTTATTAACTGTAGAACCTTTCACACGAGCTAAAAACGAAAGAGGAACAAAAGCGAAACACATCCGCGAAACACAACAGTAGTATGCACCCCTCGTACTAATTTATTCGAGCAATTAGCAGTAGAATGTATTTTTCTCCCTAGAGTGCGACGGAACCTACAAAATATACATAGTGGAAGATTTTACGTTATGCTTCTACATTATAAATTGGATCTCCCGCTCCGTCCTTTGGGGGCGAGAGCTGCGAAAGCTATGTTCCGACCATTATTCTAAAGATATGCGAATCTTGGTAACAGAAACGTTTTGATAAGGATGTGAGTTATGTGTTGTGCGTAGGTTTTGGAGACAAAGAAGGAAATTATGGAATTATGTGTGTCTGTGTTACATGTGTTTTAATTTATGGACCTGCATTGCGTCTGGGTATTGGGAATTGAGGAGTGATTTGTATTGTTACAAATTCATTGTTGTTTTATCATGATCCTTTTATCTTTAATAACTGGCTCTTGCCCGCGGTTACGCCCGATACAACTAGAAACTTACAATACATCGGGATTAAAATATCCTATGTTAATCCAGATTATAAACAATCTATAAATATACCAAACAACTAAATCAGTTCAGGGGTTTTTGCGTGAAACAGCAACAAAAATCCATCCATGCATCCTCACAAACTGTAATCGGAAAAGAATAGGGTAAAAAGAGATTTTTATTTCATTTGAGACGTCTTTGTTTTTGAATCTACTCTGGAGTCAGGAGGTATTCCACGAAGGGGACCCGCTGACACTGGCACCTTAGCTACTGTTACCTTATCTATTCCACATAAGGCTCAGGTGCCAGGTGCCCTATGTGAAATACCTCAAGTCAGAGGAGACAGAGACAAATCATACGATGGAGTGAGCTTACCCCTGAGAAACCTGTTCATGTCTACTCTAACTTCCAAGAACTTTGGAGCTTCTCAAATCATATAGCAAGACAATACACGTTTGAAGTTTCTGTAACGATTTCGACGAAGTCATCAAATTAGTCCTCCCACCCAGGGAAGGGCGGGAGGGACTTTACTGACTAAAATCCACGGGGTCCTTCGATAGCCCTTTACGTTTCAGAGTCACGGTAATGAGATAAGTGCCGGGACCCTGGCAGGCTTTGGCCTCCTAGAGGGGC
Organism: Agrotis ipsilon; assembly: GCA_028554685.1. Classification (NCBI taxonomy): domain Eukaryota; kingdom Metazoa; phylum Arthropoda; class Insecta; order Lepidoptera; family Noctuidae; genus Agrotis; species Agrotis ipsilon. Next base: position 1,888,599 of record CM052961.1, on the reverse strand, counting down.
GCCCCGTAACGATTTCGATTGGAGTAATAAATGTATTTTTCGTACAGGGAACACTAAGAAATGTTCGTTTGAATAAGTATGCCATGAACGCTTACTGCCAGCCAAATGTTCTACATACAAAAAAGTTACGTTTTTAACAGTTTCACGACGCTACCGCTGCACCGCCGCATTCAAGCTACATGATAAGCATCGAAGTAAATTACAAATGATATTAATTTTGCTAATAGGTTTTGAAGAACTCTTTTACACGTCAAAAAACACATTAATTTTTTGTACGAATATGTAACCTTATGTACCTACAATCAATTCCTAACACGTTCTAGTACCCATTAAAAAAATACGGTCGCATTCATTATAATGTTATCAAAAAGTTATGCCGAGCCCCCTCTCTCCAATAATAAGTAAATGAACGATTATCTTCGGTATTGTCAATTATGACCAAGATGCAAAACCATGCGGAGGACTCCCGATAAAACTTCACTGTCAAATTTATTATAATTTCTCATTCATTATGAAAATCTGTTCTGCGTTCTGTGAATTCAAATCATAACTATATTTAGGCTCCTGTTGTGCTAAAATTATCCCACGTTATATACAATTTACATCTCTTTCAACAAACCACAATCTTGGATGTTAGCATTACTCTAACATTGCCACTGTTTGCCTCAAATGATATTTGTTAATGATGTATATCATTCTCTTTACCTTGCCAACTTCGGGCTGGTGGTGATGTATGGCTTATTCGTCATTCAGACTCGTAATATAGATTTTTGAGCCTCAAAATTGTGTTTCCGAAATCGGCAACGATCCAAAAACACTCACACTCATTCATTAGAGAGCAGGATAGGATATAATTGTTTTTTCCATCAATCTATTGATGGGATATGTTGATATGCCACTTGTGTAACCAGTACAGGACTTATTGGTAGGACTACGGCAGATTTACAGCCGTTATGTTTCAAAACGTTTTAACTGAAGGTCACTTGGATGGAACATCGCAAGTATCTGAGGTTGCAAATATTGCAAAAAAGGCCAACAAGTAGTACTTGTTGTACCAGTACGGGGTTAAAAGGAAGTGTTTTCTAGGTATCGTAAACATTGATTCTCATTATTTTATTATAATTAGTTGTAAATTTTTTATATTATTTTGATCAACCTATGTCAAAAGTGTATTTTGGATAATAATACTAATACGCTCCTTACGGTTGAAATTACTTTAAGTCCGTGGCAATGTATAGTATAATATACACTAAATATATCTCAGATTACCAGCTAATTAGATTTTTTCACGATTTTTCCTCTCCTTATTATAGGCCAAATAACCATAAACAAGAATAATTTTGATGTTTTATTACCTCGATAAAACTTCTTGCGACTTTAAGGGTTGGTATCGTCTTTCCGAATCAAAACAACAAACAGCGCGCAATTCATATTTAATGCTCCTGCCTTCCCGAGAATGTCATGCCCGAGCAGTTAAGCCGTGTCGTGTACTGATTTCCTGGTACAGACGGATCAAGCTGCCCTTCTGTCTTGCGGCCAAGAAGGCGTTTTTGTGAGACAACTGTGTTCTGATTCTTGTGGAAATAGGCTGCATACGAATTTTGTTGTTGTTTATGTTCGAAATTGGGTTGTTTTTCAGAGGCCTTATCATGAATATACATACAGGTTCTGCGATGCATCGCTTAAAATATTCCACTTCACATTAAGTTCATGGAAAAATAATATTTTCCTTCTTCGCACACTAAAGGCCGCGATGTTCCATTTTCATACAAAAACACAATCAAGATACGCTGTAAATAAAATACTGAAAATCTTGCAATAAGGCCTAAGATCTGACTTGGGAAAAGAAGGCAAACCACAAATTGGGTGGGTAGGGCTGGATAACAGAAGCTATTTGAATAGATTGGATCGGACGGTTACTCACATTTGATTATGCTATAACCAGGAACGCATTTTTACTCACTAACCTACCACGGCTATTAATTTTTGATTAAATTTGTAAAATGTGCTTTTCTGGTTTCATAACATTGCTGTCATGTTTTTCCAATCCACATAAACCTTCTATCTTGTTGTGTAAAGTTCAAATACTCGGAGTGGAAAAAGCCGATAGATAGGTATATAAACTCATTTGGTGATTCAGAAAAACGTGCATTCAAATATCTACAGCATAATACAAATGCGCGCAGAATATGAGAGCAAGCCGCCATCGTTTGTGCCAGACACATTAGTAGGCAGGACCCTTTTTTTCGCAGGTATTGTCCATCAATTCGAATGTCTACGCAAGTCCATTTTCCTTAGTCTATCTAAGCAAAAATACTTGAAAACTCGTGCTGACGGTACTGATTGTGTTTGTGGGGAAAAAACAAATTAACGGTAATTTATGCTTATTACAAGATACTTGAATAAAACTGCATCATGTGTGTGCTTACCGAGCTTCTATCTAATCCATCTTTATTTTAAGCATCATATTATATTCTTTCTGAAAAATGCTGACAGAAGGTATTCAATAAAGTTTTTTAATCAGTTGTAAATAAGGGTTCTTTTTCTTTTCTTATTTAAACTCTGACCCTCACTTGTCCTCTACGTTTTAAATTAGAAAATGCCCTCTGTCAGCGTATTGTTTATGAAGCGATCAATCATATTCAAAAGTTTTAGCATTTTCAACAAAATTCACCTTTTCGAAACTAAATCAATCATCTTTTCACTAATAATGAAAGTAAATCTTTATGACCTAATCATTCAAGCGTATATTATGCCGCAGAGTACCAATATTCATCTAGAAATATTTCTGCCATTTCAATTTAAACCTTATATCGATGGCCTAAAAGTCAAATAACCCTATGTTACTACTAATAACTCAAGTTAGTCGAACTATGTTCTAGCGGCCATTGCCATTGCGCAGATATAAGCTAACTTTACTCATCTACGTTCGCTAATTACTGCACTGTCAATCTAGATCGTTATCTATGCTTCTATACTAATCTGTTCGATGTTATCTGTGTTGTGATCAAATCCATTAATGTGTTGATTAATTTTGTGATTGGCTGTTTGAAAGGAGGTTGACGACTTTCCAGAAAGTGATACCGAAACGAATATATTCATTTTGAAAATTAAAGAAATTCCGCATTTAAATTTGAATAAAGAAAGAACTCCTTTTTTTTTTAATTTAAGGATTTCCTTTTATTGTTGAGGGTATTGAAGGAATTACTTTAATTGTTAAATATCTTCTTATTTTATTTTACTCTTTCTGCAATGTAAATCTTTTTTAAACATTTTTTTTTGGTAACAATATTTTTTATAGATTTTTGCCATGAACCTAACCAAGACTTCGAGTGTTGCATTACATGACCTAAGTTTCTCAAAAAGACGATATACGATGCATCTTATAGGATTTCTCCCTGTTTTTTTTTTTTTAACGTGGTAAAATCATCATCATCCGGGCAGGGCGGGAGGAACTGTCAGACTTGTACTGACTAAAATCCACGGTGTCCTTCAACAGCCCTTTATGCACCAGGGTCACGGTGATGGTATAAGTCCCGCGACCCCGGCAGGCTTTGGCCCTCTGAGAGGGGATTTCACCCTGTTTACCAACTTAAAAGAACCACTCTATATTTCAAAACCCTGAAAAAATGCCTTACTACCTCTATACCCATGACGGGGCCCCCTCTCAGAGGGCCAAAGCCTGCCGGGGTCGCGGGACTTATTTCTATTACCGTGACCCCGGAACATAAAGGGCTACTGAAGGACACCGTGGATTTTAGTCAGTACAAGTCTGACAGTACCTCCCGCCCTGCCCGGGGTTGGAGGTCTCATTTGATGATTTTACCACGATAAAAAAACTACCTCTATACCTTTCAAAAACCTTGTAAAAATGTTCACTTGCATATTTTATACCATAATCCTTGACAGCTTTCAAAGAAACTGCACTTAACTTGCCTTTACCTTCCCTTATAAGGGGAAAGTAAGTGGGTACATCTAATTTATCTACAAGGTACACTTTATCCAAGATAAAGCGAACCATGATGAAAGTCTCGAATGTGATTAAATATTCAGTTGCACCAGGACGGTTATAATGCTTATAATACAAAGTACTATGCTTTAATTAAGTCACCGGAGAGTTGAGGGTTATAAAATTATCAGCCCTTTTTCCGAAGGCTTAATCCAAATTGACTGATCATTATTTTCAGTTTTAAGAGAGATTAAAACATTACCTAGTTTATAAAATTCCATTTTTTTATCTCATGTCATGTACGTGTAGGTTCATGTAAGCTCTAAAGTCTGACAACCAGTCTTACCATGGGGTATGGTATTGCCCAGTTACTGGGTTGTGGAGGTCGACAGGCAGTCGCTCCATGTAAAATACTGATATCCAGCTGAATCTGGTTTGACTGGAAGCCGACCCCAATATAGTTGGGAAAAGGCTAGGCAGATGATGATGTCATGTACGTGTTTTTTGTTTGAATAATTATTTACTATTTATTTATTTTACAGAAACCTAACAGACTAAGAATAAAGTTGAATCATTTTTTATGGTTGTATTAAATTTTGTTGTAAAGAAAAAATATATAATTGTGAAAATAAAGTATAAATTCTAACTTTAGAATCAAAAAAAGAACTTATATACTCAATAGGAATATGAACAAGAAAGAAAACATTCTAAGCGTGTCATATTCATATTATAACCATCGCTTCCAGATAATTTAATTTGACTCTTCGATTCTCCTTAGTTTTGTAAGATTTGTTACAAAAACAGTATTGATATTTATGAGAGTAATAACGCAAATACCACTCAAATCCGTTGACGCTAACACTAGAAAGTAGTATGAAAATAATATTACGTCTGTTTCAGTACTTAAACAATATCATATTCAATGCCTGAACCACTGAACCGAATCAAAATATTATATCATCTAGAAAATATTATATCCGAAAGGATATTTACCTAAAAATATTTCATCTTGAGCTAAGAAAAATAAAATAAGAAAAATGATTTGTCGAATCAAGAAGATTTTATGTTTTTTTATTTTTTTATACGGTAATAGAGGCTGTATCACAAGATTCCTGAATTTTACTTTACAGCGTTTATTGTATGGAAAAATGACAAAGCGCCTAGTGTACAAACGAGGAACATTTTTTTTTCTTTCAAATTAAGGTTCAAGTTCCGATGTCACAGTAACTGGGAAGTCATGATAGGACTTTTGGGGGCCTATCATGACGTCTTAAAGCGAGTAGCGAATTTTTTCACTGTGGTAAAGAGACAGAGATATACAAGACGTGTAGCGCCATCTCGTTCCCACAGTGGAACTACTGGTAGGCCGCCTGGTCACTTTCCATTACGTTTTACGTCAAACTATCAATCATGTCCAATTTTCATTAGTTCAGGACAGTGGCGAGTATGTCTTGCATCATATTGTGCTTAATATTTTTTTCATCCCCCCATCTCGGAAAGGGTACTTTTGCTCTTCGATATCTGACCGTAAAAGCCGTTTTTATCCTCAAGTGAGTAAAAGCCGTTTTTATCCTCTAGTGAATAAAGTAAATTTGAATTTAGAACATCGTGTGCACTTTAAAGAGTTGCAGCAGTAATGGCGGCCGGTGACTGCAACAGCTGATCGCTTGCTGTGGTGCCCACTTGACGTTCGAAGGTTGTCGTACCACATCAATTTTCAAAAATAGAATTTGTTTCCTCGCCACAGTTGTGAAAAGCAGAGTACGCTCCTCGGGTGTAAGGCTGCGTTGCCTTGGGCTAACTTGAATCCCTCGCTACACTAAGGATTTTTAACTTTATTCCCTCGTTTCTTTCGGGAATTAACACTTGAACCTCCTCGCTGCGCTACGGACGGAGGTTCAACCCCAGAATCCTTAGTATCGTGAGCGTGAGAGTAGCTTAGAAAAGTGAGTGTATAAAAACGTGGGAAAAAGTAACTTTGAAAACTACTACCTAAGTATTATTTGTTTTAATTTAAAAATAATTCTGTTCTATAATAATGTATTAGTTAATACTTAAACTGAAATAAAAGCCTATCTTGTGTTTGTACAACATCTTTTTTTTGTTTGTTTTTGCATTAAGTCATTTCCTCGCTGAGGTGGGATGAAAAGTTACGTGTTGCACTCGAGTGCAAAGATTTTTCACCTTGTGCTCTTTTGATTCCCTCGCTATCGCTCATGATTCTAATTTTTGAATCACTCGTTGCACTCGTGATTCAATTTTAGAATCATTCGCTTGCTCGGTCATCAAAATTGAGCACGCGGTTAAAAATCAACTTTGCACTCTTGTATAACAAATAACTATTGTGCAAGCTTATATCCCTAACATAGTATACAAGATAAAGGTCCCTTCCCCATAAAGCCATTACCGTATTATTAGTACAAGTTCCCTTAACTTATTTGATAAGATAACACATAAAAACGGCTTACTGGTGATAAGAAAGCTACAATGTCGAGCCATTGTGTGTTATGGGGATAGCCCTCTAATTTGTTCATAGTTTTATTAGTTTTGGCAGCAAACTGGCTTGTTGGTGGTAATGTAGAATAGAGAATATTTACAGAATTCATTGTCAAGGTTCATTGTCTCTGGTGGTCACCACTTCTAATTCTGGCTTACCTACAGGAGTTCGGCACAGTGCGGTGGAGATGTCTTGGAATATAAAATTGAATTTTCAATAAGCTTGGAAGATAATAATAATATCAAACCAACTGTTTTTAATCTCAAAGAAAGCCTAGCCAGGAACAAAGAAGAAGAATAGGCCACAAGCGTGTGCACAAGCACATGTGCGTCTCCTATTCATAGTCTACCGGTATAACGGATATATAATAGAGTAAAAAGAAAGAAAAAAAGATTTATTGGGACACACAGGACAGAATAAACAAAATTACATTAATAAAAACAACAGAAAAAAAAAACAACAAAAATTAATAAGAGAAAAACAAAGGTAAAACAAAACAAAAAACAATTATTAGTCCTGTGCGAGGCCAAAAGGCTCCTACCTCAGCATGTGCTGTGACATTTAACTGTCACAGCGCTGGTTTTCTGGTAGGGCCCAACTTACCATCACCACAGATAATATTATAATAGCGTACCATTATCAAGGTATAAGGGTGTCACATACCCACTCTTCCTAAATTAGGACCGGGACTCAAAAATTTCAAACGGAAAAGTTTAATAGCACTTTACCGAACTTGACATTCAACCCAGGTTTCGAAATTCGCCAGTATTGCTTGCGATCACGTAACAACGAGGCTTTTTTTATCGTGGTAAAATCATCAAATTAGTCCTCCCACCCAGGGCAGGGCGGGAGGGACTGTCAGACTCGTACTGACTGAAATCCACGTATCATTCAATATCCCTTTACGTTCCAGAGTCACGATAATGAGATAAGTCCCGCGACCCCGGCAGGCTTTGGCCCTCTAGAGAGAAGCATCTTCACTAAGCTGACACTCTTTGAGGCGCGCGTAGAAGAAAACGCGCCGTCGACCTGGGCATGGTTCATGGTCGGACAGCGAGTCGAGCGAGACGCCCGCATGCCCGCGCCTACGGGTGGCCGGAGATCGTCTTCCGACGTCCGTCGCCGTGGGCGTCTACGCTCCTTCGTACACAAGGCGACACAAGTCTCCGATACCTTACGACTTTGGTATCCATTGATGCGTCTCTTTGTACGAACCTCTAGGATTAGTATTGCAATAGTCGCCTGGATACGAAAATAGTAAGGTATCGGAGACTTGCGTCGCCTAGTGTATGTACGAAGGGGCTACCACTGCGGATAGGGCGGAAGGAGGAGTAACAATGAGGCTTAGAAAATATATCAGAACTAGCGGCCCGTCCCGGCTTCGCACGGGTGGAGGACCTGGTGTAAAACCCGGTCCGGATGGTTTGGCTGGCCTGTTGGTCTAGTGGTTAGTGACCCTGACTGCTATGCCGGGGGTCGTGGGTTCGATTCCCACCCAGGACAAATGTTTGTGTGATGAGCATGATCATTTGTTCTGTGTCTGGGTGTAATTTATCTATAATATGTATGTATTTAGAAATATATAAGTAAGTTTATCAGTTGTCTAGTACCCATAACACAAGCTCTGCTTAGCTTGGGACTAGATGGCGTTGTGTGATAGTTGTGGAATATTATATTATATTATATTATATTATACAAACACAACAAAAAAAATAATTATCCGAATCGGTCAAGCCGTTTTCATGTTATGTCGTGACAACGGAAAACGGATTTCATTTTTATATACATAGATAGATTGTAAGAAGAACTACATCGAGAGTCTCTAGAAGATGATATACTAAATGATTTTATTAGGCCTTAAAACAACGATCAGGTACTTGTCTTTCCAAGAAGGTAATAAAGGTATGTCGTAAAATCAAAGGAATAAAATAATAAACCACAAATTTACTAACTTCGACTCGAAGTTGTGCGCAAAATCATTCAAGGTAGTCCCTGAAACCCCTCTTGAACCAATGAGTCAGCTTAAAAACGAAACACGTGCCTGGAATCTAGTATAGATTTTACAACAGGCCCATTCCTTAAGGGAAATTAAGCTCTCTTTAACTTGAACATAAAATATCATCGAAATAATATTGTGTTACGTCAGAGCACCAAAAGTAAATGAGATTCCTCAATTTATCATTTCAACTGTAATATAAATAAAGATTTGATTTTGCAAAACGAGGGATACATATTTATTTGCTGTCTTCAAAATTACACAAGCTTTTAGTTTTAATGCAGTAAGTAATGTTTTTTAGCCGATCCTACAATAATTTTAGAGACTTGAGAAAGGAAGCAATTTTCAACCGTTTAATTGATTCAGTGCCAAAAACTTTCGAAGCCTTTTATTAATGCCTAATATTGAAATCATTATCATTCCCAAATCTTTATTATTATGGGTCGGCGCAATATAGACCCTTCTTTTTCCATAATAATCTAGTATTCATCATTAGCTGTTACCCCTTTGTTGGAGACAAAAGTTCAAATAAATTAGACGCTGTGTTTTTTTTAATTAGTCCTTTATTTCCCACTGCTGGGCAAAGCCCCATTTCCTTCCAAGTGCTCTTTTCTAGTACGCCTTTTACAGTAGAATAATTCAAATTAACATCCTCTTCCATCAATTTGTCGGTTCAATTCTCCTCGTTCATATGTGTCCTCGCTTAGTGCTTTCCGTCTATAAACGTGGGTTTACACGGGTCTTTATAGTCGTGCGTCAACTTGCCAGTCACTCAGTCACCAAAATCACTCTGGTTGCCCAAAGAGGACGAAGAGAAACAAAAAAAAAAATCACTCTGGTTGCCAAAAATCGCATTCTCGTCATACGTCAAAAGTCGGATGGCATCTAACATTGGGCTTTGTGATTTTAGCGAGTCGCGGGCTAGTCGAACAAGGTATTTTATACATAAATAAATTGAAAATCTGTTTGGTCCGTCAGATACAGTATTGAATAAATATAGAACACGTATTTTTTGATTTTTTAAATTAACGAATATTGACAATGATCGATAAATCGCGAAGGTGTCGTTTGACGTCATGACGCCTTTAAAATTATATCGACCGAGTGACGTTTTGAGATTTTTAGAAGCGTTGTATCTTCGTCAATTTTGGTTTACGTAACAAAGAAAACAAAATTAATCAACTGGTTTTTGACGGTCTATCTTTCAGCCAATTTGTTTTTTTTTAATAGCCTAAAATTGTCATTTAGACGGTCAATTTCTGCCATACGGCTATACTCAAAAATCAACCCGTGTAAATCCCCTGTGTCTTAAATTGTGACTCCCCAAGGAATAAGACGATGTTCCGCTTGCTCTTTGTAAAACAATTGAATGACTGAACGCAATTAATAAGTAAAGCGAAGTACTTGAAAACGGAGTACGAAAGGATTGCGAGCTTTTCGATCAGGAACGGGAAGGATCCTCTTTACGCTAACTTGAATTTAATGCTTGAAATGGGATGGGGAACGTACTCGTATATACGAGTATTAGACAAAATAGACAATCAATTTATTTTTCATGGTTTAATTTTTTTGTTGTTTTAGGTACTACCAGTGAAAGGTAACAGCCACACAGTCTCTCAACCATATTTCAGAGGGATTAACGAATACCGTGACCACGGAACGTACAGGGCTATTGAAGGATACCGTGGATTTTAGTCAGGACAAGTCTGACAGTCCCTCCTGCCCTGCCCTGAGTGCCGGATTTATTTGATAATACTACAACGTAAAAAAAACCTCAGGCAAAGGCCATCAATTCAATCCTAGAACTCATTTCCTGAACCACCTTAAACCTGAACTAACTTTTTGTTTTATAAATTATCAAAAAAGTATAAAATAAACTCAGTCCCTTTCTATACCTTTTCTAATTTAGATATTTGTTTTTCTAGAGCTAACAGAATCTAAAACTGTTCACTTTAGTATGCATGAAACGTCCTAACATAAATTGAATATAAAACTCACAGTATATAAAATGCCAAAAACAATTTATCTTAAAATATTATCTTGAGATTTATATACAATCTCTATGATTGCCATATAATTTAAATATAATTCGTCAAAATATAAAATTCTGCGATCTTTAAGGCTAAAGCATACATAAAATGACACGACAAGAGATTTTACCACCACACATTGACGATGTCTGTAGTTTATTTATTGGATACCGTGGCATTCCGAACGCCAGCGCAAACCACAGATTAGATTTTGCATAGATCTGCCATGACATACCCCCGGCGACTTTGTTAAAGTCCGGTCGCATTGCAGGAGGAGTTTCGTACATTGACCTTAATACCTACTGACAGTGATCACAAACATTTTTCTATTATGTAAAAGGTAACCGGTTTGGCAGTATGTACTTATGTATACTATCGGTAAAAGGTTTACAATCCCTCAGGACGGCGGCCATTGCATTTGTGCAAGCGAGACTCATTATATCTACGCGGGAATGTCAAATATAGGTACCTACTAATAGGTCAATGTACGAAATTCCTCCTGCTCTGCGACCGGACTTTAGCACGCTCCAACACATATCGTTGCATGCCCTGACGTTTATCAGCATAAAATAGCATGCATTTACGTTCCTGAGTATGCCATTGCTACATGCCAATACCTCCTTGCGATTTTGACGATATCGTAAACTCAATACATAATATCATTATTTTTACTGAACTTACTTTAATTTTAAGAACTTTTACATACACATGGCCCTTTGGCATTAAACTTTTATGTTATCATTTTCTTAATTCTTACTGAATCACTTTCTTTATAACTTTTTTTTATATTGTTTAGTTTTAAGTTTTTAGTGCCAATAAACGCAATTTTCATTATTTCTTTCTTCTTTAATGTGAATGCGATAAAAAAATAATTTAAATATGGTTACTAAAGGGAGAACAGTGTTTTATTGTGTTACTGTTTTTGTCTCTTAAAACTAGTACATATATAGCTTACCCACATCAGTTAATTACTTTGCCAACTCCATCCTGGGTTACTAACTAGATCCCAAAGTACTAACTACTAAGTCCCCGTTACCTTAAAGGACAAAGTGAATAAAAACAGGTAAGTAAAGGGTTAGGATTTGGAGGATAAACGTAAATCTTATCAGTATCGATTAGTATTTAGCTCATGTAAGATGGATTTATCTTGAATAGACCGGCTTTGTAATATTTAAGTAGATCTTTTAAAACCAGCAATTTGTCTAGAGTTTGCGCGACGAAAGAAGGCCTTTTTTTACGTGGTAAAATCATCAGATGAGTCCTCCCACCCCGGGCAGGGCGAGAGGAACTGTCAGACTTGGACTGACTAAAATCCACGGTGTCCTTCAATAGCCCTTTATGTTCTGGAGTCACGGTGATGGTATAAGTCCCGCGACCGTGAATGAAGGCCTGCGGAAAATTCGTGGTACTAGATATTTTAATGTAATTTGATGTAATTACATAGACACTAGCGCCGTATATAGTCGTGGCGCGGACTCTGTAAAAAAATTCAGATTTTTCGTTCAGAAAATTCTTTGGTAACCACAGAATCTAGATTCGTACCTGGTTGGTGGCAATAGGCAATCCCATAGAACCTACAACAATCCTTTATCGGTTATGGAATTTTCCAATAACAATTCCAGCTAATGATTTTCAAGGAAATGAATACGGTATAAAAAAACAGGAAACTAAATTATATTTGCAACAGAATTAGACAGCTTTCAATATACCTTTTTTAATATAAATGTATCCAATGTTTATTTTGAACTCTCGATTACATTGAAACCACAAACATTACAAGATGTACGAACATTAAAAGGAAATAGAAAAGAAAAAAAAAACATTCGCATTCCAAATACAAAATGAAAGTCGTTGGGTGTAATAATGAAATGCCATTTTCGCTAGATGTTTATTCTTCTTTGAACAGAAATGAAAGGTGAAATAGAAGCATATGATAAAACTTTATGTATGTAGACTTTTGTATTCAAATGTAGATATCGAATATTGATTTTATGATAATGCCTTTGCTACGATCTTTACTGCAGCGAGAAGTTTAAAGTTTCAGTTGAAATACTTGAATGTACGGCTGGTTATTTTACGAGAGATATGAATATGTCAAAGTTATAAACGGAAAGAAGGTCATAAAGTTTTAGTGTACTGGCAATTTCGATGAATCTCTTCTACACCTCACCTTACATTTACTAGCTGATCCCGATAAAAGAAAAGAACTTATCATTGTTAAGATAGTAACTGCATCAAGTTTTTTTGCAATATTTAGTTTCGTTGACGAAATCATGGAGTCTTCGCTTAAGACGATGTTGATCCCATATTTGTTGTTTGAACTTGACTATTAACGGAATTGACAATTAAGGAAACCAACAAATACAAAAAAAAAATCATGGAAAATAGGAGAACATGCAAAGAAACGGACTGTGTGGAACGGACGCCATAGACATCTTTTTTATTTTGCTTGGTCGCACTGATACACAAACCCAAAATACAAAATTATAACGATCCTTATATAACAACTGTCTTCACGCCACAAAGTACCTACCATAGTACCATAGCTGTACCTTGAATATTTTAACGGGCTTTCAATTTGAACTAGCCGACAGTTTCGTAGCGAACTAGCCTAAGTTATGCTTCCCATCCATGCCCTTAATAAGGGACCCTTTGCTTTCAAACAGTTCAGCTCGACGTGTTAAGAATTTCAAACGACGGGGACAACGGGAACTGTCATGATTTTGGTACAAGCTGTCACCACAACTGAACAAATCTAATTTACCTTTGAAACAGCCTTTTGTGATGTTTTTGGAATGTGTTAACTTTTAAAACACACCTTTGATATTGTAATAATGTTTGTTGTTAAGAGAATGTTTTTGGATTATAAAATTATACGTAGATTCTATCGTTTTGGAGAGGGTTTACAGAATCTACTCTTTTTTTTAATGATTATGCCCACAATCATTTAAAAGAAGGTGGAATGAAGGAAGGAAAGAGGATGGAAGGAAGAATGCTCGTACACAAACTCACATACATAGACGGTTCTAGAAGGTGGTCGTCTTAACCCTCTGTTAAACAGTTGTAATAGGTATGGTGACGGTGACGTCATTAATATATTTAAAAACTAGCTGTGCCCGCGACTTCGTTCGCGTGAATGTCGGAATTGAATAATGTATTTATTAGTTAGCGCTTAATTCAGGCCACGTTTTGCATACATACGTTTTGTATAAACCCTGTATTTAGAATTTTCTTTGATCAAGAGTATTTGACACTTCTATTCCAGGTTTATGTAGGACTATTTTTCATAATGCCCACTCTATGCACTCCACTCCACTCCACTCCCCTCCGCCCCACCCCCCTCCGCTCCCCTCCGCTCCGCTCCACTCCACTCCGCTCCAGTCCATTCCAGTCCATTCCTGTCCATTCCAGTCCAGTTATTTGAATAATGTAATTTTTAGAGTTAGATCGCGCGACTGACGTACGAAATCAATGTGTGAGACTGAGACCAAAGTGCACCCGTAATTTTACTTCTGAAACACTTTAAATTCAAATATCTTTTGATAGACTGAACTGATTCCAATGAAACAAAAACTAAATTCCTCTCCAAGTTACGCTTAATCGTTGTATATAAACATTGTCTGCATTGAACTCATAGATTTTACGTGATGTGCGCACAAACAAACATATAAACAGACAAACAGACAAAAATTTCAAAAATGATGGAGATGGGTTCTGTTAGCTATCTTTTAACACGCTGGCTATTTTTTTTTTCAATGTCTTCTATGTACAAAAATGACTTTTCTACAGATTTATTATATGTATAGATAGATATAGATTCCACCCCCTGTTATAGGCCTGTAGCTGTGGCTACCTAAAGACTGGTTAATTAAGTCTGACACAAAAGCACTCCAAAGAAGCACGTAAGTATATGCCAGCTTTTTTTTTGTAATTTATATAATAGATACTCCTCTGGAAGCCCTAGCCCTTTGAAGTATACAACGTCTTATTATTTAGTTAGTTACGAAAGAAAGTACGAAAGTTCAAGCCCACTGTGTCAAAGACCAACGAACAATAAAGTAATTTGTCCCTTAATCAAAACTTTAGCCCCACAGACACTTAAAACAAATAGACTAAAGGCAAAAGCCACAAAAGGCAATGCAGCCCGAAACAAAGCCCAAGGCCCGATCAATATTAATAGTTAAGCTTCGTCTACATGTAATATAACTGTTGGCATGGTGCCAAAACGCGTCAGCGAGGAGCTGGAGAGGAAATTTATAGTTACGCACGATGCCGAAGGCGTTTCAGCTATGAGTGGCCGGCCGCAAAGTTTCCTCAAAGGGGAAAGTCGGGTTGGTGTGGGAGTATGAATGTTACGACGTTTTCAGGTAATGTAGACACAGTAGCCAATTGCTTAACGATGATTTTATTAGAAGACGCCTTAAGACTCCTGTCAAGATTAAACTGAACAGAACTATAACTGTTTTGCTTGACTAAGTTGCAGACGTAATTGAGTAACAAAATAATAGTAGCGACATCTATGATGTAAATGAAGAACTAAAATCAAAACCCTACATTGCCATGGAAGGATTATAAATGGTTTTTTGTGTGTTAGGAACAGCAACTTCCAGGCATTATACAAGAATCGTCTAGTCAGAGAATCATCCCATTTCAACCTAAATTAGGTATTTAAAAAATGTCTATGATTAAAAAGCTACGCAGCACGTAAGATTCTTTGTGATCACCACTCTTAAATAAAATACTCCCACTAATTTAATTTTATATCCTCACGCTCTTTTGTAAGATATCTTATTTTTGTTTCTATTACTTCTTCTTTTTTGTGGAACAGTTTACCGCCACTAGTAATTATTGTGTAATAACTGTTGGCGGTCTGTCAGATCTTGTTGATGTTTACAAAATGTAATTACAATGGAAAAAAACAACTTCCAATACATAGTGTTGCTAGAGTCTTTAACAATTTGTCTCGTCCTTCCACTTTCATGATGTGACAAGTAGGTACAAAAATATTTACTTTACAAAATTGCTATTAGAACTTCTCCGGGTTATATCAAGCGCTCTGTAGCTATTTATACCCCAAAGCGGGATAGCACTTGAGTCCGAATCGCCTGTAAACATGGTTAACTGTTACTAGCGTCCGAACTATTGCAGAGACTTTATCTTTGTTTTTGTAGATAAGAAGTGAAGTTAACATGAATGCAGTCTATGTTACAGTTTGTTTTTCAGATAAATTAGTAAGTTTCAGCGTTTGTTTGGTTTCAACAGTGATTGTTGTTGTGGATAACAGTGATTTGTTATGTCTGTGTTTTTACCCGACTGCGCCAGATGAAGGGATATATATTTTGTGTTTGTTTTTAAGAAAAAGGAAATCGGTATAAATGCGTTAAAGCCAAAGTCAAAGTCAAATGTTTTTATTTCACATAGGGCATGAGGACACTTATAAAACGTCGACAAAAACGTGCTCGGTTCGGGTTGGTCGATTCCATGGAGAAGAATCGGAAAGAAACTCCATGGTTACTCTTTTAAAAATATGGTATGTTTACAAGCTGATTGTTAAAATTTTTGTATTACTTAGATATGTGAGAAAAACGTAGGCCTGGTAACAATAATTGATAAACACACGACCTACAGTTGTTCTCACACTCACAAACAAGGACTATGACAGAATCTATATAAAATGAAAGCTATTTAAGCTGGTATTTAATGACAAACAGAAAAAGCGGTATTTTATGTTGATATTTTGCGATAATGACGTTCTGCGTTAAGGTCTAATTAGTTTTCGTTTTTTTTGCAGGAAAAATACCATTTAAACAAAGAGTTATTATATATTTTATATTTGATAGTGCCGAAACAGAGATAAGCTACTTAGTATTTACCTGAAATTTCAAAGAAAACTTAAGTAGTCTTCAATATGAAAATTTTCCCAAAATAACTTTGTTCAAAAACGCCTAAACGAAAATTGCTTCTCTCAGAAACAGGCGTTACTTTCAGTTCAAAAATATTTTCTAAGACAATCCACCTTGATTAGCAGCGACCCGAATTTTCATCTATATCATATTAAAAAGTTAGTATACAAGGTCCATTTTTTGCAAACCAATTTCCAGTCCCCTCTTAAGGCTTCATTGCAAAAGTTCCAAAGCAGCCATTGATTAACTTGGAACGTGCAAATAGCAGTTTCAAATCGGTTTTGTTGAACCCCGATTGGTCACTTTGTTACTCAAATGAGTTTTCATTGGTTCGATACAATTACTTATAATTAAAATGGATTATTTTAGAAGTTCATTATACCCCTTTCTCTCAAATTATTGGTTATATTCCTTTAGAGGTTGTGTATTGTTTGTATAGGCATCTTAATTAGTAATTTTATACCTTTGACATCTAATTGAATTTAGGTATATTATTTAAAGAGGTTATTTATAGGCCAGTATAATTATTATCAAAAACCTCAATCCTAAATAAACATGTTTATTTTTTATTTACTGTTATAAAATTTTTAAACCTCTGAAACCTTTTAAAATATTTAAATATTTGTTTGAAAAATTATACCGGTATGTTGTCTAAAGGGGACTTCAAAATTTTTGAGGAAAAAAGCGGAGCGAAGATCTGATTGCAAATTAAACAATTTTATTTGTTTCGTTGCAAAACCTTTTTGGAATACCGTGAAACTTTGTTTTTCTTTTGTTTTATTTGATAACTTCTTTATGTTTTGTATAACGACCTTACAATCAATTTTGTTGGGTTTAAAATGTTCAGTGCCAAATAATTGTAGGATTTTATTCGTATTTTTTTTTTTTTTTGTTTATCCATTTGATAAGTCCATTACTTTCAGAAATTACTCTCACAGTATTTTAGTCACATACACTCACGCCTTTTTACAAAAAAAAAAAAAAAATTAACAACTAAACAATCAACGAAATTTTTCTAAAGCATGGCCTACAGCTTATAGCTTAGGGGTCATGGTGATGGAATAAGTCCCGCGACCCTGTAGGCCATGCTTTAGAAAAATTTCGTTGATTGTTTAGTTGTAAATATTATATACATATATATATATTTTTTTTTAATTGTTCACCCAACTTTAATTTGATTTTTTTACTGCAAAGGGGTTCATTATAACCGTAAACCAGTATTTACCGTACACATACAATGATACAGTTGAGACTTTTAGGGTGGCAACTTATTATTAAATGAATTGGACCACGGGCCTTCACTAGGGGCAGTGGTCCAACTATTTTTAAAGTTGGACAACTGCCCCTAGTGAAGTCCCGTGGTCCAACTAGTTGGACGGAGCAGTTGGACCACTGCCCCGCACTCCTTTTTTCCATAGACGTTCCAGAAACCACAGAGTGCCACCTGATGCTACTATCTTTACATACTCCTTTCACTCATCCACATTCATATATCTGGTCATAAAAGCAGGCTCATTGAATGAACTATGCTCGACCTTTGAGACACAACTCCTCAATGTAAGTGTGGATGTCTTCTTAGGGCGTCCCCTCCCAGCGTTGGCACTCATATTTGTCAGTCGCCTTTCACTCATCCTCTCAACATGACCCAACCATCTAAGGATACTCTGCTCAACTCTTTTTCTTCTAGTAAACTCATTCCTAAATCTATCGTTACTGTTTCAGTGTTTATATTTTGTACATATACAGGATTACTTGTAAAACATTAACAACCTTTCATGGGCTCAAATTATTATAGTTATAAGCAATTTTTACTATAAACCTAACCCTGAAAGATCAAAAAACCGGTGTCTCATACAAAATGGTATATTTTATCGTTGTCAATGTGTCCAACAACAGATTTTCTTTTAATTTTTGGGTTGAGCTACGTAGGTTCTTTCAGCCTATGCAAGGTTGTTTTACAAATAACCCTGTATATAATAATTATAATTCTCGTGGTTTCTGTACCTGATCGTTTTAAATTCTTGACACGTCCTACTCAACTGTTCGAATTCAAAGGGTCTCTCTTTAATGGCACGGCTGTAAGGCATAATTTAAACTGATTTGCCTGAAACTATCGTATCGGTTAGATGAATAATTGAAAGTTAATGGTTACTGCAACGAACGGCAGAGCACCGTGTGGCGTAAGAAGACTATAATCTGATGTAAAATGATTTTGGCTCGTTGTTCTAGTGTTCGTAAGCTCTGTTGCGAAGCTTAAAATACAATGTTCAATTCCCAGGTTGTGAGTGGTGTGTCTGCTATAAAATGGAACTTAATAATAACCAGCGACACGTGGATTTTCTTAGGTACACTTCTGCGCAATAACATTTGTAATATTCTGATTATTGAGGTAACAGTATGCATATTTTCAATGAAAAATAAATGAAAACAATGATAGCAAAGGGAAACATAGAATAACAAACATCAATAGTGGTACCTATTTTGTCAGTCAAGTCCTTCCTTTTCCACCGAAATCGGAGCCCTCATTTGAAGTTACGCAAAAATCATTTTTAGAGTATCCCAGCATAAGTCTGAAGTTCATAACATAACACGGGCTGCCTTAATAAAGTCTTACTTGATAATAGGTGGGTGTGAAAAGTAGACAAGCTAGGTGTGAAGCCTTCAGCGTTGTACGAGAACTTTACAAGGAGTCTTGTTTCATGAGTATAAATTTTCAAAGTTAAAATATTAATAAATCTGTTAAGAACGGCGAGATGGAAGCAGTACGAGGGAGAGAATGTACCAGATGCCAGCACATCAACCTGCCTCAATCCGACAATCGAATATTAAAAATCAATGCCACTTTTCGTTGTAATTTTATAACTCAAGAACGGGCTCACCTATTCAAACCATATGTTTAGGTTTTTTTCGGACTATTTTAGTAAATGGTTTATGACGAGAGAGAGGAGCTCGTGGCTAAATAATTACAGCCGCACAGATCGATCTTCCGGGTTGAGCCGCGTTTGCCGAGGTTGGTCTGTGGATGGGTGACCATCTGTTATAGCGAGTTTCTTCCGTGCCTCGGAAAGCACGTAAAGCCGTTGGTACCGTCATTTCTAGATCTTTGACAGTCGTAACTGTTAGTCAGAAGTTCTAAAGTCTGACAACCAATCTTACCATGGGGTATGGTATTGCCCAGTTACTGGGTTGTGGAGGTCCGACAGGCAGTCGCTCCATGTAAAATACTGATATCCAGCTGAATCAGGTTTGACTGGAAGCCGACCCCAATATAGTTGGGACAAGGCTAGGTAGATGATGATTTAGTAAATGGTTTATGTGTGAAGTTTGCACAAAATCGGTCCAGCGTTCTTCATTTATCACATTTTTTATAATTCACTTTATACGTAGAGAAGCACCGTGTATTGAGCCGCTAGTTTTTTTATAGATTTCCAACCTTAATATAATAGTGGAAGGTTAATGTTTCGTTGGTAAAATTAGACAGATCTGTGCAGGTTGACCTGCTGGCGTTTGTACGTTGCAATGCATTTGAATTTAATTTTCCGTTACTTTTGTTTCAACCGGATACTACGTTAGCTTAAAGTTTAGGCCTCCGATTCACGATCTTGAGGCCGCATCTGCCCCAGGAGTAGGAACATTAACAGCACACTTATACATGAAATTTTTTTGCTCGAAGAGAATTGATGACGTAACACTATTTATTAAATTAACACAGTAATGAAACACCAACATAAACTTAACATAAATTAATAATATTCTGGAATCAGTTCAACAACAAACTAGAACAAAGATAAAATTATCCGCTAGAACAAATATCATGTTTCTAACCGCCTCTTAATTAACTAAAGTCATACAGAAAGTAGATTCAGAGCATTATTAATCAAATAGGACGTGATCTCTCTCTATATTGTGGGTAGTAGTTAGAACAAACAGAAGCGACGCACTGGGTCGTGAAACTGCTTAGAAACAAACGTTAGAAACGTTACAGACCACAATTGAATTGCTTAGGGTCGGATTGGGCTGGGAGAGTTCGGGTGGCACCGCATAATCGCAGGTGGTCGCTGGCAAAAATTTTGAAAACTATACACAGGGATTGCCTGTTCATTTAGAGGCTTAGGAATAGTTATTAGTTCGTTTAGTTTTATTATTGAGTTTAAGTAAGTTTATACTTAGCTGTTTTAAATTTTGATTTTAGAAAATAATATAGGTAAGTACTTTTAAGAAATTTTATTTCTCTCTAATTGAATGAAGTATATTTTCAGTTAAGAGCTGGGTTCAGCTAGAATTCTGAAACCATACTGCTCGTCGTGTGTGGCCCGCGGCAGCAGAGACCAGGCTGGCACTATTTAGACAGTTCACTACAAAATACGGCACTAACAATCTTTAAAATAATAAGAAACTAAACCTTTATAGAAAAAGAAAAACCCACTGATCAACAAAAACAGGAATACGTTAATTACGCGCAACTCTATATATTTACAGTAAGTATTCTAACAATCATATCCAAAACAAAAGAACCGAAACGGTCTAAGTACCCCAAGCACGAATATTGATAGGTTTCGTCTCGCCGCCGTATCGTGCCGTCGATACAATAACGGAATACAACGAAAGTCGGAAGCACGAAGCACTTCCAAATTAATATCGAGGGTGCGATACGAAAACGTTGGTGACGTCATACGATGTAAATAAGGATGGGAAAAATAGAACGAATGATCGTACACTTGAATGAATGTTTCGTTCAGAAACTGGATTTTTGTTAGTAAATTAGTGACATTAGGGCATTTAAAATTTTAATATTGTTAAAGGACCACGGGCAGAAATATATGGAGACTGGCCCATCGTTCAACAGTGATGGAACCTATGCGAAATGAAAGCTTTGAGGATGTGATGCATTTCTTATTATGGCAGCTAAGTCCAATTCGAGCGCCAACAAGGTGATTTCGAACATTGAAAACATATGCCCTTACCTAACCTAACATTCTCCTACTGATTTGAAACAGGTGTCATTCGAAGCGTGTAGTGGATACGATATACTTTTAGTATGGCGACATTCTTCAAATGTGTAAGGTTCACCTGGAATATCTGAAAATGTCAACCTAACCTAACTGTGGCAACATTCTCCTACTGATTTGAAACAGATGTCATTCGATGCGTGTGGTAGATACGATATACTTTTACTATGGCGACATTCTTCAAATGTGTAAGGTTCACCTGTAATATCTGAAAATGTCAACCTAACCTAACTGTGGCAACATTCTCCTACTGATTTGAAACAGATGTCATTCGATGCGTGTGGTAGATACGATATACTTTTAGTATGGCGACTTTCTTCAAATGTGTAAGGTACACCTGGAATATCTGAAAATCTAACCTAACCTAACCTAACCTGTGGAAACATTCTCCTACTGATTTGCAGTATGGAACACCGAGTGGTTTTAGTCAGTCGAGTCTGACATGCCTCTTCCGTGTTCTCCACGCTGACAACACAACAAGCCCATGAGGGTTTCCACACTTAAAAATAGGTGGGTTAGTTAGGTTCGTTTAAGAAAAGCCTAGGAATCCCAGGTAAAACCCACACGTCTGAAGATGTAACGATCATAAAAATATGTCTTATCCACTACACGCTTCGAATAACACGTCTTTCAAATCAGTTTTTTTTTATCGTGGTAAAATCATCAAATGAGGCCTCCCACCCCGGGCAGGGCAGAAGGGTCTGTCAAACTTGTACTGACTAAAATCCACGGTGTCCTTCAATAGTCCTTTATGTTCCGGGGTCACGGTGATTAAAATAAGTCCCTGGCAGGCTTCGGCCCTCCGTGAGGGGGGGCCTCGTCATTGTGCTGACTATCTTTGAGTCGTCGACCCGGGCATGGTCCACGGTCGGACAGCGAGTTGCCCTTTACTCGCTGTCCGCATGCCCACGCCTACTGTGTCCTCCGGGCGATCTTCACAGGTGGCACCCAGGCGTATCTTTCTTCCCTATCCGACACAGGTACCTCCTGAACGAAGCCACGTCTTTCCAGCCACTCCTCAAAGAGGGGTCTTACCGTCGCGATTGCGGTGTGCCCGAACCTCGGTTGTTTCAAATCAGTTGGAGAATATTGCTACAGCCTTCTTAGGTTAGGTTGACATTTTTAGATATTCCAGGTGAACCTTACACATTTGAAGAATGTCGCCATACTAAAAGTATATCGTATCTACCACACGCTTCGAATGACACCTGTTTCAAATCAGTAGGAGAATGTTGCCACAGTTGGTTAGGTTGACATTTTCAGATATTCCAGATGAACCTTACACATTTGAAGAATGTCGCCATACTAAAAGTATATCGTATCTACCACACGCTTCGAATGACACCTGTTTCAAATCAGTAGGAGAATGTTGCCACAGTTAGGTTAGGTTGACATTTTCAGATATTCCAGATGAACCTTACACATTTGAAGAATGTCGCCATACTAAAAGTATATCGTATCTACCTCACGCTTCGAATGACACCTGTTTCAAATCAGTAGGAGAATGTTGCCACAGGTTAGGTTAGGTGGACATTTTCAGATATTCCAGGTGAACCTCACACATTTGAAGAATGTCGCCATAGTCATAGTATATCGTATCTACCACACGCTTCGAATGACACCTGTTTCAAATCAGTAGGAGAATGTTGCCACAGTTAGGTTAGGTTGACATTTTCAGATATTCGAGATGAACCTTACACATTTGAAGAATGTCGCCATACTAAAAGTATATCGTATCTACCACACGCTTCGAATGACACCTGTTTCAAATCAGTAGGAGATTGTTGCCACAGGTTAGGTTAGGTTGACATTTTCAGATATTCCAGGTGAACCTTACACATTTGAAAAATGTTGCCATAGTATAAGTATATCGTATCTACCACACGCTTCGAATGACACCTGTTTCAAATCAGTAGGAGAATGTTGTCACAGTTAGGTTAGGTTGACATTTTCAGATATTCCAGGTGAACCTTACACATTTGAAGAATGT
This sequence comes from Agrotis ipsilon, assembly GCA_028554685.1. NCBI lineage: Eukaryota > Metazoa > Arthropoda > Insecta > Lepidoptera > Noctuidae > Agrotis > Agrotis ipsilon. Next base: position 1,865,225 of record CM052961.1, on the reverse strand, counting down.
CGCCATACTAAAAGTATATCGTATCCACTACACGCTTCGAATGACACCTGTTTCAAATCAGTAGGAGAATGTTGCCACATGTTAGGTTAGGTAAGTGCATATGTTTTCAATTCTCGAAATCACCTTGTTGGCGCTCGAATTCGACTTAGCTGCCATAATAAGAAATGCATAACATGCTCAAAGCTTTCATTTGGCATAGTTTTCATCGCTGTTGAGCGATGGGCCAAAATGCGCATGGTCCTTTATGACGCAATACAAAGGAACTGCTGAAATTGTTAATATTTAGTTAGATAAATGCCATAATAATTAAACGAATTACTAAAAAGTTGTGTTTGATTTGACTGCGTTCCTAAACGAACGTCAGTCATATATTGTCAAATCTTTCCGCCGTCATGACGTTTCAAATCAATATTCAATGATTTTGTTGTTATAGTTCGTTATTTTTCTGTACGCTATTTCAGTAAACTGAGATAACTAAACGGAAGTATTCTTAATGGAGTAAATAAGTAATTGACACACTGATCAAGAAGGTTTGTTAACTGGTTGAAGAGAAGGATGCCCCACGATCTTCAATGATGAGACGAGCCCCTCGTTTGGAGATTCGGTGAAGAGCTTGAATAAAAGACAGTGCTTCTCAATGAGGCTTACATTATGAAGAAATTCCTATCTTTGAGGTTCTAACTAGCAATACATTGAACTGTGTTTCATAACAATATGTTTATTTTGTTTTTTTAAATGTAAATGTTTTAAATCTTTATGAGTAAACGCGCATGTGACTTTCTTTTTCTGCTTTTACGTTTTATTGCTGGACCGCTATTGAATAGCACAGAGTAAGTGGAGCCTGGAGACGATCGTAGGTTAAGGAGCATATTTTGTCATGACATTTTGTCATTCCTTAGATTTAAATGAGCTTCGACCAATACTTTGCCACAATTACGGCGTCGGTGGTGGCTTCCGACAGGTCCCTTATAGTGCAGATGGAATTAATCAGAGCACAAGTGAGGAGTTGGGCCAACTGTTCCCTGCTTATCGATGATTTAAATGAACGCAAATGTTTAGACCGCTGCCGTCACACCCCGGCAGGCTTTCTACCCAGTGCGTAGTAAACCTCACATCTCAGTATAAATTAATTAAACAAACGATGAACAAACTGAATTGACACACATAACTGAATAACGGGTTCATAAGTCTTGCTTATAAACATATTGAAATGAGTTATTTAAACGTGTAGGTATTGTACAGCTTTGCTCTTCTCTAAAGAACATTCTAAACTATTCCACGACATGATCGTCGCGACACGACTGGTATTCTACGGAAACTTAGTGGTAGTACATTTTTAATGCAATTTGATGTAATTACATAGACGTTAGCACTGCGTCAAAAAGATTACAGTCTTGACAGCGGACACTATCTGAAGGGGTGGACGAGGCTTTTATACGCGGTAAAATCAAATGAGTCCTCTCCCCAGAGCAGAACGGGATGGACTGTCAGACTTGTACTGATTAAAATTCATGGTGTCCTTCAATAGCCCTTTGTGCTCCGGGGCCACGGTTACTGGATAGTCCCGCGACCCTGTCATATTCGTAGCGTAAGTGAAGACATTGTCTTATAGAGAATAGCATAGTGTCGCCAATGATATCACGTTGTGGAAGAAAGATCCGGCTGATGATAACAAGTCTTACCGAGGGTTGTCTATGGAAAAGTCAAAATAATGTAAAAATCGGAATGTAATTTTGCATAAGCTAGCATCAAAGTGAGGTCAGACGTTACACATTGTACTGTGTTACAAAATCTTGTCAGCACTAAAAGAAAAATGGTGATTGCTGAGTAGCATAGGCTGAGACGGCTGTCTAAATGCTTCACGCTTTTTCGATTTCTGTTCAGATTTTTTATCGGCTAAACACACCCATTATGTGCGAGTCTAAGTCACGACTGAAGTCCTGCAGAAAGTTCGTGGTAGACGCCGCGCCACCCCTCCGTGGCCTTTACTAATTTAAATGCGATTTGATAAAATTTCATAGACACTAGCGCTGCGTAGGACTTCAGTCGTGACGCGGACTCTATGGCTCGCTCGGATATTTTTTTATTCAGAAACCCTTATACTTTTTCTTTCAAGTTTAGTTCACAAGTCTGTAACATAAGTAATCAGTATTACGTATTGTATTCTTTTTTTCACCCTTTCTCTCTCAAACAAGTTCTTTGTAGGGCTCTTAAAGGATTTTCATTGGGCATTAGGCCTCTGAATGGGATTCGGGTTGTTCCAAATTGTTATTACTAAACAGTTTACCTTTGAAATTACAATGTTGTTAACTCGATAATGTGATTGCGTTGTCTGCATGTGTTGCTTTGCCAAGGGATCTGTGGCTTTTAGTATAATTGTTTGTTGAGAAAATCTGTTGGGGTTATTTGAGGTATCTTGCGGAGTTGCACTTAGCAATAATTACGTACTGAGATGGGCAATGACTTTTTTTTTGCGTGGTGAAATCATCAAATGAGTCCTCCCACACCGGGCAGGGCGATAGGGACTGTCAGACTTGTACCGACTAAAATCCACGGTGTCCTTCAATAGCCCTTTATGTTCCGGGGTCACGGTGATGGAATAAGTCCCGCGACCCCAACAGGCTTTGGCCCTCTGAGTGGGGGCCCCGTCATTGTGCTGACGCTCTTTGAGGCACGCGTGGAACACGACGCGCCGTCGGCTCGGATGGACGATGACTTATGTCTATAAACCTGTAGGTAATATTAGTAGTAATAATTTACCCGTTGTGCTAGGCAACTGCGCTTCTTCCAGTTGTAATGTCCCTTTGTGCCTATTGCCCTTGCTTTTTTCTGTCTCCTGATTGTCCATGTCAATTAGAAGAATCAGAGGAGTGAAGAGTTAGGGAAGTGGAAACATTTTTTTCCTGCTCCTTCATTATTCTTTTCTGCTTAATTTCGTTGCAGGATCCAAGGCCGGTAAATGAATTCTCCGGAACACGTCAAGCTTCATTGTCTCCGCGCTTTTCTGGTGGTTGCAACTGTTGATTCTCGCTTTTAAGAGTTGCAGTGGTTTGCTGTTTTGAAGCCGAGAGACGAGCAGGCATCATCGTCTTCTACGCAGACTTCTTCACTTGCTCTTTGCCATCCTGGACACTGGTGTCCATTAAAAGCAGGCCCGCGACTCCGGCAGGCGTTCGCTGACAGCTCTTTGAGTCACCTCTGGAATCAACGTACTGCCGACTCTGGCCTGGACCTTGATCAGACAGCAAGCTACCTTTACTTGCTGTCAACAAGCCCGAACCTTCGATAGCCGCAAATCGTCTGGCAGTCCCTTAATAAAATTATTAGTAATACTTAGGGCAACTTTGAATTGGGAAACATGTTATATTTATTGTATTTTACAACAACAAAACTAATACATAAAAACTAAAAATGAATGCTACTCGTACAAAATAGTCTATAAAAAATTACAAATACATTTAATTTTACGATACAAACCTATATTATTTGAAATAGGATTCATATTTTGTTTCGACCTATTTTAATTGCTGTTACAAACACTGGCCTACAACAATAAAAAACAAATAATTTTAAAATTCGAACACTGCATTCGATTCTCTATGACCACATTTTGACATGCGACATTAGCTAAGCACTGATGCTTCTTTACAAATTTTACAAATTATTTTTAAACTATTTGCAACTGAATGATATAAATAGATAAATAACAATGCAGTCTGTAGTTACTTTTGAGAAACCATTGCCGCATCTTAGTTTGGCCGATTGGGATGCGAGACTTTACGGCTTACAGGTATGGACTTTACATTTATTTTATTCTGTTCTCTTTTCTTGCGTATTTTGTGATTTCAAGATTCGTTACATAGTAAAAGATGTTTATATTGAAGAGTAGATACAATCACTTCTTAATGTAGCCTACAAACTCGCTGAGAGAAGTCTCCTTTAGACTTCTAATAAAGTAAATGAGACTTATAGAAATAAACGTGTTATTTACATTGAGCTATTATTACTATGTGTAGAGACGACACCACGTATCACAACTATGTCCCATCCAGGATGAGTGCGCGCGACTAGAGCACGCTACAGAGCTGTCAAACAACTGAATGAACATAGGCGCGTGATGCGTGGTGTAGTCTAGTAGTAATAATAATAATAGCTCAATGGTTATTTAGTATTTTTTTTTTACTATTTTACGCGAAAGTTATTGAGGACGGATGGAATGGATGTCTTCACGCAAATACTTTAAAATATATGCTGAACGGTTTTGTTCTTATGGAAATTAAATAATGTTTAACAACTTGGAACGAATTTCCTTCAGGCAACGCGCCGTAGTTTTGCGCTAGTAATTATTACAAATGCAAAAGTCGGGATCTTTGGATGGATGGACTTATATTGATATCATTTGGCTCAGAGATAGATAAGTAACGTTATCCTATTCGTTTATGACAGACTCTACTCTGTTATAAAACAATATTCCTGTTTGTCATTCCGATTTTACATAATCGGGCTGCGAAGCCGTTGCAACACCCTATAGTTATTTAATATTGAGTTGGTATAACCAGTATAACCGCGGCAGTTATACTCAACTGATTCCTGGAACCAAAATGAACAGTCGGGTATAACACCAAATAAACAGAAATAATTTGATTCGTAGAATCCCAGAACATGAAACACTCCTAAATCAAATCAGAAGTTCCCATTGGCGTATATCACGGACATTTTATAAACACAATCTCATCGATTCTGTCATATTTCATGACAGTTTTTAACCTAAATTAGAAAAGTTTTATGTCCCTGCGGTACTGGTAATGTCTGGGAAAGCCTATCGCTATTCATGAACAATCAAATACCCATAGACATTGTATGAGTAGGTATTTTACTGTTTTATTTGGGTTTTATGGGACTCTAGTTCCCATAATTCCATGAATCTGTATGCAAAACTATCGTTGTCTTATAAACAAGTCCGATTTGATACTGTTACCATGTTCTGTACCTTTTGATTAGGCGGGTTTTGCGGGCGGCGACTAGTTGCTAGCTCGCCGTCCGCGATCATGGATCAGAAGGTCAGAAACGACCACTCTTTACACACAGGCGTCAAGGACCTGTCAGAAAACTGACAAGGCCCGTTAGTTCCAATGCCTGCCGGGGTTGCGACACTGTCTCAAACAAAAGGCTACCGCGGCGTTGGTGCGCAAAGAGCAACTGAAGGAACAGGTTGGTTTTGAGTTGACCGTATACCTTTAATTCATTATCAGAGCCTGTGCTAATTTTGAGTTTCTCAAAACAAATAATAAACATGGTAAATATCCCGTTTTAAAACTAAATAATAGTTATAGTGACCATGTCAGTCTAAAAACTTAACTAGCCTTTTATGCATCCAGTGCGGGTTTCATTAACTGCGTCCTTTCTCTGGGTACCGTTGACACACGACTATTTTCGGCACTGTTCATCATCAGCTTATAATAAATCTGTGCTGATTGAAGGTCTGATATCTTCTCTATCTCTTTCTTATTATAAAAACTTCATTACCTCTTCATTTTAGTATTCAGTAGCATTTCTTATAAAATAACAAAACCTTATTGGTGCAAGTCGTTATTCAAAATGTAGAATGTAAACATGAACTGAATTGCAGCAATAAAATTGTTGTATCGGTTTCATAGTTTGCAATCCAGTCAATAGTTTACGAGATGAACGTGTTTTCCATGTACCACTTCAATCAAACACATAAAATCGAGGGTTCTGTTAGTTGTTTAAAGTAAGAGGGATGAGGCGAAATAAAACAAGTAAACAATCAACCTATAAAACATTTCCTTTGGGACCAGCTAATGAGAGGAGTTTGGCTCACCCACAATTAACTTCTGTTCATTAGGTATGGTAATAGGAAGGTACGGTTTGATAGAACCAAATAGTTTCTATAATATCTACATAGATACGACTAAGGAGGTAAGACTACCTATAAATATGTACCAAAGTTGTTTAGGTAAAGTTATCAGCCTTTTTTTTTTGGTGTTCATATTGTGCTATTTAATTAAATCATATAATATGTCCTCCAACTGGGGTAGCGGAAGGAAACCCTTCGCACACTTCTACTACCCGACAATCGTCAACCCGTTCCGTATCCGATTGCAAGCCTTTGATGTACAATTGAATGATTATATTGATTCTGTCCCAAACTTAATGTCTTTTTTAAAATGTCAATATTACACACCTATTCCTTCACAGTCACACACAATCCTACACACACATTTTCTCTTATTAAAAACAAAAAACAACAAAATGCACTGCCAAAACACATTACTATGAAAATTTCCGCAGGCGTTACAACTTTGTCTCACTTTATGTAGCTCCATGCTTTTTATCAGGAAATGAGGGTCAGAGAGTACCCGGATGACCGATCACTTTTCCATGTCATCCTTAGTTCCACAATTTCCCTGTGTCAAAGTTTTGGGTGAAGGAACAAACGCTAGGATGTGACGGCTTTACATGATGAGGCATGGAAGCTATTACTGGTCATAACTTCACGCTTTCAATCTCGTAAAGGTCACGCCATTAGAAAACTTATGCGTCTACAAAGAAGGAATGTTTTAGTTTGAAAAGTCTATTCGCTATGAATTTGATAATTTATTATTCTTTGGATAGATGGAATCAGTTCGCAAACTATTTAGTTTTCGATAAGGCAATAGTCTTTAAGATTTCGCTAAATATAATAATTAGAACGCTTCGAGAGCAAACTATTAACGCCCTGCCCAAGTTTAGAGACTCAAACGACATACCTAAGTTGTTTAATAAATTAACATTTTCTATAACCAACTGAGAAGCTGTTATTATATTTGTGTTTATAATTGAAATTAAATTTCATTTATGTAATTCAAGATCACGTTTTGAATTTTTGGGATTGAAAAAGATTTTTATTGTCTACTAGAACGTTTATCTAAAAATCTTGAATTTATAGAACTATGAATAATAATCCAATTATCTATATCTATACATATATTAAAACTGTAGAAAAGTTATTTTTGTACATTAAAAAAAAATTCAAAAAATATAGCCAGGGTATTAAAGGACAACCAATAGAACCCATTTCTAGCATTTTTAGAATTTTTGTCTGTTTGTCTGTTTATCTGTTTGTATGTTTATTTGTCCAGGTATCACGTAAAATGTACGAAATAAATGTAGATAACTTTTATACACAACGATTAAGCGTAACTTGGAGAGGAATTTAGTTTTTGTTTCATTGGAATCGGTTCAGTCTATCAAAAGATATTTGAATTTAAAGTGTTTTAGAAGTAAAATTACGGGTGCACTTTGGTCTCACAATTTGATTTCGTACGCCAGTCGCGCGATCTAACTTCGAATTCGAATAGCAAAACTACAACGCACGGCATGGCATTAAAAGAAAACCTGGAATAGACGTGTTTAAATTGAATTTATTTTGTTTCATCGTAATCGGTTCACATAATAAAAAAAATCTAAATTAATTAAAGCAATATTTAAAGGAATCATAGAGTAGAACAGAATGGATTAGAATGGAATGGAATGGAATGGAATGGTGTGGTGTGGTGTGGTGTGGTGTGGTGTGGTGGTAAATACACGGTTTATATGAAAACCGTGGCCTGAATTAAGCGCAATTAAAAAATACATTGTTACATTTCGACATCCACGCGAACGAAGTTGCGGGCACAGCTAGTTTATATTAAAATTTCACTTCGTCTAGAATTTCATTTTTGGAAACAAACATTTTGAATTGATTTTCATTGGAATTATATTGTAGAAACTTTAGTTATTTGTGAAAGATTTCATTATTTATTTTTTATTTGTTATGGGTTTTCTTTTCACCTAAGAGGAGCGAGCTCACCCAGAAGGAATTAAAAGTCGTGAGAGACGTCGTCATCATCTCATCTGCCTAGCCTTTTCCCAACTATATTGGGGTCGGCTTCCAGTCAAACCAGATTCAGCTGGATTTCAGTATTTTACATGGAGCGACTGCCTGTCGGACCTCCACAACCCAGTAACTGGGCAATACCATACCCCATGGTAAGATTGGTTGTCAGACTTTAGAGCTTCTGACTAACAGTAACGACTGTCAAAGATCTAGAAATGACAGCCGGGACCAACGGCTTTACGTGCTTTCCGAAGCACGGAGGACACTCGCTATAACAGATGGCGCGGCTTAACCCGGAAGATCGACCTGTGCGGCTGTAATTATTTAGCCACGAGCTCCTCATAACATAGTAAAAACTGTTTGACTTTGACTATGAAACTAAGAACAGTTTATAAAATGAGCTTGATAAAATATGGTACAGTAAGTAATAAGTAGGTTGAAATGTCTTCTTCCATAAAACACGTCTGATATGTAAATTTAATTTGATTAAATTGTAACTCAGCCCTCTTCCTCTCTCCTAATTCTTGCGTGCCCGACAGGGTCCATGTTTCATCTTGTACCATTTTAATTTTTTACCATCTAAGTATGTAACATAATATGGAATGCAATAAAAAATTGAGTATTGATGCGAGATAGTTAGCATTCACTCTCATCGCTTTATCATTATGGGTGTCTGCTCAAACCTTACATCCATAAATAGGATACTAGCTCAGCCAAGATGAGACACACTGAACTAAACGGGTTTGAAAGCTTCGGCACTAACGGTCGCCTGCCAATTTAACTTTTTTTCAATTAGCAGTATACAACTAATTTATATAGAGAATTAAACAAAAAATTTAAAGGTCTTAGCGTCCTAATTCGTCAGGTCTTAGAGTTATTCGCCGTAATATACAAAGTAAACCTTAAAGAAACAACTTTTTTTGTTCTCTATCTCATCGTAATGAAATGTCCAACTACAGGTTTCGGCGGATACCCGAAGAGCAGATGCGTTTGATCTACGCCACGGAGCCCACCAGCTCCGCAATGAGACCAAGATCAAGACTGACTGGGACAGTTATCATAACAACAACCGTCTTAGTGCCAGGTGAGGGTTTTTGAATGTCAGATGACTTTTAAGTACTTTTAACGATAATGTGGATAAAGATAAGGTATGCAGTAGCAGTAGTAGTACTTTTAGTCAAAGGGTGGCGGTGCTTTCCGCGCCACCCAATGTGATAGACAAGGGGTCTTGCTTAAAAAATAAACATATAATTAGTGAAAGTAATTTAGGATAATTTATGTTGTTGTAGTCGCCAGCACGTCTTTTAAGCGTGGGTGGGTTTGTTTTCTAAAAGCTCAAAAGTAGCCGAGAACAGACGCAGAGTATTAGGTACATGATTTCTGTTGTTTTGTTCCTTGTTTCAGAGAGTTGATATTGATATGTTTTATAGAATGTTGTGATATTTGACGATCGCACTTTTAATGTTCAAATATGAATTTTTAATGATCATTACAATCACATAGTGTCGACGCCCCAATATTGTAAGAACTTTAGCAAAATAAGGCTTACCTACCTATATGCTTTTAACATTCCAGAGTATACGAGATCGAACAATGGAAGTCTACACTCCAAGAACTCCTTGATCTCATAGACCGAGAGATGAACAGCCTCAAAGAAGAGAAGGCATCTACGGAAAGAGAGTTGGAACAGCTGAATCTCCCTCTACTTGTCTGTTCAGAATGTCTGTCGAACAGAGACGGAAGGAGAAGCTCGGAGTTGACTTATGACCTGGCTGATACTGAGCTGAAAAAGGTAAAAAGAAACCTTTATTAAAAAAAAGTGCAGATAATGATAATTATCTACTTAGCCTTTGACTTATTTCTACATGGAGTGGATGCCTCTCTGATCTCCAAATCCAAGTGGGTCTCTAAAAGGGCTCCGTCATTGTACTGACAGCTTTCATCAAACACGACGGGCTAAGACCCGAGCATAGTCCATGACCGGACAGCAAGTCGCCCATTACTCGCCGTCCGCATGCCCGTGTAATAGTTACCTAAAGGATCAATGGCAGGAAATTTGGTAACTTAGTTTGTTTTTTTAATTTAACATTGGATTACAGGAACTCTGCGTAACAGAGAGCAACAAGAAGATGTTGATAGACAGATGCCAGTCCGCTTGGGAGAAAATCAACAAGTTGGAAGTTGTCAAGTTCAAACTCCAATTGGACTTGAACGATAAGAATGAAGCACTTCAGATTGATAAGGACATGTTGAACTTGGATAAAGACTGCGCCAATATCACTTATAAGACCGACTCTTTGAAAACTCCCAAGAGGTAAGAATTTTCTTCTATCTATCTTCTATAATAGGTACACACGGCTACACATCATGCTCAGCTATTTAAAACCAGAATAAGCTGATCGTTGAACATGTGACTAGATAATAGGAAGCGAGACCACGTTAATGTGGTTTTGTATAGCTTGATGTGTAGCCGTGTGTACCTATAATGTTTTGCTAAGCGGAAATCTCGAGAGCAGGTGAACCGATTTTGCTAATTCTTCTTTTATAGTATTCCTTAAAGTACGAGGATGGTTCTTATGGAGAAAAATAATTAAATAATTGCCTGGAAAAGTCCAAAAACCACACTTTTTAATATTCTCATATTATCATGTCTGTTGTATGGAAGCTCCCTTTTTGTTTGTTTTTTTAGTATTTGTTGCTATAGCGGCAAGAGAAATACATCATCTGTGAACATTTTCATTGTCTGCCTGGTGACAAACGGACAGACAGACAGGGGAATCTTAGTAACAGGGTCCCGTTTTACGCTTCGGGTACGAAACACTAAAAAGTAATAAGTGTGGATGATGGATGAGCTTAAATAACTTGACCTGTTTGAAGATTGAAATGGACTTAAAGTTAAACTAAAAGAATATGAAACAAAGATCTGATATGAGATATAGAGCAGTTTTGAGTATTCTTGCCTTGTAGATATTTGGTTCTAAGTTATAAAGTTCATATTTACTTTAATTTGAAGTTAATACTTAAATATGGAATACGAGTTTACATAAAGCTTGATTTTGTAATTTTACTATCAATTCTGACCGTACATGTGACGCTATCTATTATCAAATTTACGAATTTTTTTTCGGTATGAAAAAAAATATCCCCTATTTATTACCCTACCCTATACCCTATTTATTATAGTTTCTGTTCACCTGACAACATAATTATAAGCAAAAGTTCGTGAAAGGGAAACAAACTTAATTTCACATTTTTGAAATTAGAATATTATAAACCCTTTCGCGCATTGAATTAGAACAAAGACCTAACAAAATATGTATCCAGACTACTACATGTTCATCGTCTTAAAATTTTCTAATACGCTCTAATTAATGCGTGTGTTCGCACGAAAGCAAAACAGACTCCCGTGATATAATTACCCAAGTTACTACACAATAACTTAACACATTAACCAAGTCTAAACCTAAACAGAACCGAGATAACTTACAAGACACGGCAGTCTCCTTGAAAACAACCTGAGAGGTAGGAACTTTAAACTTGGTACTTCTAAACAATTAAATTTGTTAGAAGTTATGATACTCCCTCGCTTCTTGTTGCACCTGGGCCTGAGTTAAAAGGTTCCCACAAGGTTCTAGTCTCATTAATAACGCAAGATATGAGCAGTCTCAAGACGTTGCCTTCTTTGCCTGTCATTAGGGTTTTTTTTTAGTAGGCCGTTAGGTATCTAAACAACGAGTAATTTATTTAAAAAATCTATATTCGTTTTTTATTTGGGTGGTTAATCATCAAATGAGTCCTTCCGCTTTTACTGCCACATCTTACCTTTATGGTTAAAATGTTTCGAGCAAGTGCCTTTTTTATTTTAGGATGTCTATCTGAAAATGTAAAGACTATTACAGGGAACTAACAGATGCCCACGGCTTCGTGTACCCCCTTGCCCCTCCATAATAATGGCTCACAAACGTCTCTAGAGTCCCATCTATGTTTAACAACGTGTGAATTTAACATAGTACAAAAACATGAAACATTTGCATTTAGATATTATTTTATGGGACGTAATAATGTCAAAAAGCCGAAGAAAAATGAACACGACAAATATATTCCTTTAATGTTCATATAATAGAATAAAATACTCGTTTGTTAAAGTCCAGTGATACAGCTTTGTGATCAAAACGTTTTTGAAGTTTCAACAAACACAATTTTAGAAGCAAAACATCAAGATACAAATTACAATAATTTACTCAACATCAATAGAAACATTTTAATACTGCTAAAAGGGTTGATAATTGAAATAAACCATCAAATTATTTTAATAAATGGATTGCTCTCAATACGTTTTACCATAATTGTTTTTCTTCTAGAATGATCACCAATCAACAATGGCAAGAGAAATGCGAAGCAACGAAACAAATGGCAATAAACGAGCTTCAAGACACGTTGCGTCTTCGTGAGTCACTCTTTGTTGCTCGAGGTCGAGCTCGAAATGCCTTAAGGGCTCAAACTGACGTCACCAACTACATGCTGCGTAGACGCATCTATGATACGCAGAGGGCTAGAAATGAACTGGATTGGCAGAAGATGAAGGTAAATGCAGCTGGGGCCAGTATGCGTAGCATGGCATCGTATATTAAGAACAGACGGAATGATAGAAACTATAGAGATTTCTTTCTATAACGATAGAAATCTTCTACTGCAATGCTATGTTTAAAATGTAGAAAAGACATGTTGAAATTCTAAAGTTATCTACAAATCGTGACTTATAATGCAAAAAAAAAACCGAATTGTCTAGTAACTCTGTTTTCTTGGAAAATACAAGTACATACTTTTTTTTAAGCTTTAAAATAAGATCCTTTTAAAGGTTTTCATCAAAACTAAACGACTCAAAACGACCGTCAATTTAAAAAGTGAATGCGTTTTGGGAACTACATAATTCTTTGCAATAAATACTGCTAATGTAGGAACATAATTTGGAACAAAATACATACCTACTACTGGTTTTGATTGACAAGGCCGCTTACCTGTAAACCTCGTCAGTGCAATTTCAACGAAATTAGACCACGTGGAAATTATAACAGCGAAACACTAACAGTTGAATCTATTTTCAATTTGGGATATTGGACTGCGAATTACATCTTGTAATATGGAAACTATTGTTCATAGTACCTATAGAAGTGAAATAGTATGAGCTTTACAGTGTCCATTATTCAGTGCGAAGAAATCTGTTCCAATTAACTTTTCTAAATTTAAAAAAAAATTACCGAGTTATAAGTCGTGGATTCGAATTCAAACCCAGTTTAGAATGTCCCACTTCTTGGCCCCTCATTTTTCCTTCCAAACCTCTCCTTTTTCGAATTTCCGGCAATAGAGTATTTGATACAAAAATAGTACATTGTTTACCGAGAGGAGAAAGTGACCGATTACCGTCGAGGGTGTCGTGTGTGGGTGTCGGGTGTGTTAAAATACCCGAGATCGGGAATCGCACTTTCTCTCGAGTGTGAATACATAGTGCTTTATACTACACCTACTAGGAAAATAAATTATTTTCTACGAAAACTGAATCCTCAAACAACTCACAAATTGAAAATGGCGCCAATGGCGTCTGCAACTTTCACATGTTCTTTTTTCAAATTGTTTATCCTGCCGCTTCAGGGTCGCACTGCCAGCCGGACACCATCCAACACACAGCTAGTGGCCAGTGTCATTTTGCGAACTTGGAGATAAAAACTCACTGTAAAAACTTTTTGGCTTTTGATATTTAGGTTACCGGCGCATAGTCTTACCCAAAATTAAAAAAGAAAAAATGGATTTTCATACACTTTTCTCTCCCGCTCAGATGCGTTTTCCCCCCGCATATTTGGTCGATATGCAATGACGCGCTTTCTACCGTATATTTGATAAAGTATCAAGGTACTTTCCAAGCAGGTGTAGTATAAATCTAATTAGACCGTCAGCTGCATTATCAAAAAATATTTAAGACGTTTTTTTTTCTTTTGTAACGTAAACCAAAATTGTCGATGATACGACAATTGAGTACAGTTTTTAAGTTTTTTCTGACGTCACTAGCTCCAATCCCGAATTTAATTGCGTTAATCTTTTTATTTTAAATGCATTGATTTAACAAAGGAAAAAAATCGCGTCCATTATTTATCGCAATTCTAGCTGACGGATTATATAAAATTTGCAATTTATGGCTGGCACTGTTAACATGCCTATTAAAGGAATGCAGTTGAAGGTTTTATAGTCCTACAGTCCTACTCCTGAAAAGTACCCTTTTCAACCTTCGACCTACTTTGCGGCGAACAATTGGGTAACTCAGGAACCTGATATTGCCGTCCGAACATATTAGCTCGAAAAAACTTTATTCATATACCTACATAGTTAGGTCCAGAATAAGAGAAATAAAAGTTGGAACATTCTCGATTCTAGGTTCAGTCTACAAATAGAAACGGACTCAGATTTCTTTAAGATTTTGTTGCTGTTTATATACGTAGAAGGTTTCATGTTTGACTATTTTTTTGCTTTGGTCAATGAAAATAAACTTAAAATCAATGTTTTTTAATGTCCTAATTCTAAATTACACGGCGGTTATTTGAATTAAAGTCTGTTTTATAATCTCGTAGACTAAATTGACACATGCAAATGTCAAATTTACAAATAATGTTGCCAGCTCTTTTGGGCAGTGTTGTACCTACGATACCAGTTTGTTGAATCGTAACTTTTTATCTATAATAGACGAATTTCATTTTCATTCAAAGTTTATATTTACAATTCATGTACGTACACAGGGCTGCACGACGTGCTACAAACTGCCAGGGAAATCTGACCACGCAACGCCATGCGTAATCCGACCATGTTTCGATGCCTTTAGATTAAATTTTAAAAAATAGAACGTAAAATAGACGCCATCAGTGTTGTTCCCATACGCGTTAAAACGGCTAAAAATAATAAAACATTCAAAATGAATGAAGTACGAAGCCTTTTTGAAGAAGGTCTCCGTCAAGTGACAACGCAGCGGTGGAAAGACTGTGTAGTCCATGAAATTAAAATTGAAGATGAAATGTGTCATCTGGGCCATATAATCGACGACATTACTGATATGTTTATCATAGTAGTGGCGATTCTGATGATTCAGAATATTCCTCAGACATGGAGTTATCATCTGAATCAGATTAACGAGAATACCTGTAATTAAGTTATGTAATTAAAAATATAAATGTTTTACATTATTAATTTTGTATTACTACGTTTTAAATAAGTACCTACACATTGTTTCAGGATAACTTATTGTAAAAAAACGATACTTGATTTTATTAACGCTAAGTTTCGGTTGTGCCACATCACTATTTAAGAATTGCAATAAACTGACAATACTCTTATTGTCAGTTTAGTCTACGAGATTAAAAAACACACTTTAGGACATTCAAAACATTAATTTATATTGTATTTCAATCCAAATCTTGATCTATATTGTTTTACGGCTGCTCCCGATTGGACATCTTTCAATACTCGGATTGGTAAATTAAACAAAGAATTGATAAAAGTTGCGACCGAGATACATTACCAACTTCCAGCGATGAGATTTATGATAAGACGTTGAAGTCATATTTTTCTATGCAATTAACAACTTTCTAACGAAAAAGAAAAATCATTTTTTCTCAGATGGAAGAAAACATGGATAAACTGGCAACTGAACTAAAAACTATGGGCGAACAGTTTGCCGATAAAGTGAACGCGTTGAAAGTAGCTGAAACCCGGTTGGAAACGCGTGGGTACCGTCCAGGTTACGAATTAGCTGCTGATGAGGCCGACGTGGGTCTGAAGGATGAGGTCCGATGCTTGAGGGAGACTATACGGCAGCTACAGGAGAAATTGGACTGTGCCAAGTAAGTATAGTGTGAATGCAAGTGGCGAATTGTGGTTCGGCGAGGCGGTCTAAGGGAGGAGGACTATGTTCAGAAGTGGACGTCTTCCGGCTGATTATGAAGTAAGTACGACTCTCGATTGCACCTCTACGGGACATCCTCAGGAGATGTTGACTCGACAACCGCTCGGGCTCGAAAACGTGCTGTCGAGCATAAGTTTGGTTGCAAGGCATGTTTATTTTTTCCTCAAATATCCTGCATGTTTGCATTGGCGTGGATAATAGAACGGGACGATGGAGCTGTATCCTGCAACCTGGTTTTTTTGTCTCGCGAAATAAATACTAGATATTTCTTCACAACAATAACAATTTTTGATGTCTTGTATTTCCACAAAGTTAAAGCCTGATTCGATAACTTATCTTAAAATGCGGACCAGTAGTTCCTTGGATTAGCGCGAACAATGAAACTCAGTTTTATAGCAGAAGTACAGAAGATACAAAATCTTCAGAAGCGTCATGTTTCCTAGCCATTCGGCTGAGCGGCCATCTTTACTAAGCATAATTTCAAGTGACTTCTGAATCCTCAAGAGGCCAAAAATAGAACTTAGTATTTAGAAACTATTTAGAAGATCCATTAGTCATCGAGATAGATGTCTGGAACTTGACGTATTTAAATGGAATAAGTATTTAGTCGTGACAGTGCTCCAAGCAATGTCTAGTTCAATTTGATAGGTACATTTATTCACAAATACAACATTAATTTATTAGATTCTTATTTTTCTGAAGTCTTGATATTCTCACCCGGCTTCTGAAACTCGTTTATTCGTTCTGGTTCCGTTGAATAAAGGATAACCTACATGACATGTCACAGCTGAAGAAAGCCTTGTTTGATGACTTAAATTTTTAGGGCAATAATGGCCCGAATGTTGTTGGTTTTGTCCAACTTGTGAAAGGTACCGCTAAGAAGGGACTGTCAGGCTCGCACTTACTAAAATCCACCGTGTTCCTTCAATAGCCCTTTACGTGTCAGAGTCACAGTTACCTGTTTGGACAGTTCTACAACTCCGGCAGGCTTTGGCTCTCTGTTGTGTCCCCGTGCGATTCCTGGCAGGTCTTAGAGACGTGCGTGGAACACGACGCGCTGTCGACTCGGGCAAGGTTCATGATCAGATGGCAAATCAATCGCCTTGGAACGTCTGACGCCCCGGGCGTCGCTCGCGACGGCAGGGTCTTGAGGTAAAGGCTGTTCTCTACCTCACGCATTCCGACTCCCTCTACCTCACGCATTCCGACTCCTTCTTCGTTATGTAGCGTTGTAGTCGATTTACTAAAAATCAACTAAACGCACCTCACTAGTTACGTGTCACATCCCTAAAATCTTCATAAACGAACACGTCATTCAGTCATTGCTCTGTCCGGTTCGTACGTGGCTATAAAAACCCTCGCAAGTAATTGTGCGGCCTCTTTCTCTTCTACAAGCCTGCTACTACTATTTTAACCCTTAAACAAACGCGAGCCGGTATGCATTTTGTTTTAAAGGTTGCATTGTATTTTAGGTAATTGAGGGCCACTGATTTCATATTTTGAATCAAAATTTAAAAAAGAATAGGGGATGGGGTAGTTTTTCTGGTGGTAAATAATTTACCATTATCCGTTCATTACTACAAAATTTTTGATGTTGGTGGTAAAATTGTAACCATTGTCCATTACGGTTTAATTTTCGATTCTTGACTAGTGACTTCCTCTTGGTTCTACTCATAATATTTATTTTAACCCTTAAAGTCACTTTGCATAGTATACTATACACTCAAAAATAAAAAAATATTTTCGGAAAATAAATACTTTGAAATGAAATATTTTTACAAAAAAGGTATGTCAGAGCGCCGTTCTCTCCGATAGTAAGTAAATGAACGTATTATTTTCGGTATATTTGACAATTATGACAAAAATGCAAAACCGTGCGGAGGAATCCTGATAAACGCCACTGTAAAATGTATTATAATTTCTTATTCATTATGAAAATCTGGTCTGCATTGTGTGAATTCAAATCATAAACATATTGAGCTCCTGTTAGTGCCAAATTATCTACGTTATATACAATTTTACATAGCTTTTCACAACCACAATCTTGGATGTATAGCATACTATACATTGCCACTGTTTGCTAAAATGATATTTTGTTAATGATGTATATCATTCTATACACTGCCAACTTATGGGTGGTGGTAATGTTATGGATGATTCTTCATTTAGACAGAATCTAGATTTTTGAAGCCCCAAAATTGTGTCCGAAATAGGCAAAGATCCAACACCACTCACACTTATTCATTTGAGAGCATTTCCTTGTGATAAGTAATACAATTTCAATTATATACCATGTTTCGCATGACTACCCTCCTTGCAGTTAAATCGTCGCTGTTTACGCTGCAAACTACGTCAAAAAGGGACCAAAGAACATACAGAGGTCTGCTAACTGGATAAAAAGACAAAACATAAAAATACAAACAGAAATTTTAACTTTGTTTGCAATGGATTAAGAGAAAATTTCAATATGCAGCTGAATTGTCTTATCGAGGCTTTAACGAACCTGTTTCATGCAATTGATTGACGGTGAGCTACTGCTATGGATTTTTCCTGAAGACATTACACCTAATATAGCAAATAACACTAACATATATAGCATTCTAAACGAGATAGTCAACATAAGCGCTTAGAGAGGATACAGTTGATTTTTTTCCATCAATATATTGATGGGAGATATTGATATCCCACTTGTGTAACACCACTAGAATTATTGGTAGACTACGGCAAGATTGCAGACGTTATGTATTTCAAAAGTTTTCAACTGAAAGGTCACTGGATGGAACATAGCAAGTACCTGAGGAGCAAATATTGCAAAAAAAGGCCAAAGTATTACTCGTTTGACCTAGTGCAATGTCCACCTTTGTTACGGGGTTAAAAGGAATTGTTTTGTAGGTTATCATAAGCACTGATTGTCATTATTTTATTCTAATTAGAAGCAGTTTTGTTGTTATCTTATTTTGATCAACCTATGTCAAAAGTGTATTTTGTATATTATACTATACGCTCCTTACGGTTGAGAATTACTTAAGTCGGTGGCAATGTGTAGTATAATATACACTAATTATCTCAGATTACCAGCTAATTAGATTTTTTTCACTATTTTTCCTACCCTTATTATAGGCCAAACAAACATAAGCAAAAATAATTTTGATGTTTTACCTCGATGAAACGTCTTGCGACTTTAAGGGTTAAATTTGGAAATGAAACATTTTATATTTTAAATATTTTTTATTAGTATTGCATATTACCTATCTTATAGTATTGCTTATATTAAATTTATTTTCTTTGATATATTGAAATTCTGAAATAAACAAAGTATTTATTGACACGTTACGTAAGAACTTTATATGAACTTCTCAAAATATTTATTTAGCTTTTTGCAGTCCAAACAAAATATACAAAAAGACAACCGATTTTTATATAGATAATCTAATAAGATATTTACCACATATTTGAGACATCTAAATTATATGAATAAGTCAATTGCAAATGCTGCTAACGCGTGACATTATTCAAAATATGTTATAGTTTTGGAATTTGCGTCGGAAAAGTACTTATCAGATTTTTTCTTGAACAAACTTTTAAAATTTCTGAAAACACCCGCCAAAAACTCGACTTTTTTCACAACAAAACCGTTGAGTCAACTTTGACATTACCTTACAGTGACAAATCACGTTGACAGGTTGTCAAATGAAATAAAATAGATAAGCAAATTATTATAGATTATAAATATGTGATATTTATACCTTTAGTGACACTATATTAAAAGTTGGAGTGCATTATTTAAAAAAACACGATGTGGTAATATATATACCTTTCTTTGAATAAGGGTTAATCAACCCCGAGATAAACGGGTAAGTGCTCATGTGATTGTAATTATTCACTATTCTGCCAGATCGCATTCTTTTGTATTTCTTTGTCTGCGCGGTCTGGCAGCCATTTTATCCATTGTCACAGCGTTCTAATAATTTCTGTGAAAAAGCTATTCGTGTAAATCATCACCTTTCTTCTTCATTGCACCTCACTGAATGCACCCGCATGCTTTTCGCACCCTACGCTACGCTTGACCCGCCGTGCTGCGCCTAGCTGCTCGCTTAAATCGCCTGGCCACGCGGCGGGGAACCTTCCGGGATGCCTGGAGCATGTGCGTGCATATACCTATAATTGTAAGCCACCGCGATGAGTGAGTCTTCCACCATTCCCCTTGCTTTGGGCTTACGGCTGTGAGACGCACGCATCGACGGAGGCTTGCAGAAAAAACTGCACGTCGCTTACGCACGCACCCGCCTTGCGCTGTCACCAGGGTTCCAGTTCCGGCTTCCAGTTCCACCGTCCGGCTTTTGTGATCAGGCGTCCTGCTGTCTCCCAGCCTACCGCGGGAGAGAGACGTCTGGCCAACCACGCGGCCGCTACCGCCGTCTACCTACTTACAGGGTTGGGCAGTATTTGAAATACTTGTATTTAAAATACGTATTTGAAATACAAATACGTATTTTGTATTTGTATTTTAATTACTTCCTTAAAATGTAATTTGTAATTCGTATTTCAAATACCTGACGACGAAGTATTTTGTAATTAGTATTTCAAATACATGAGGCTCCAAAATACATTTTAACAAAATACATTTAAACTTAATTTACTGTCATTGCTCTATCTGTAGTCGGTAAAGCAGTTAATTAGAGTTGGCAATACTGCACCTGTTATGTACCGACGTCAGCACGTCAAGCTACCTACCACAATCTGCCAAATTTCATTAATAGATTTTGAACCTTATTACAATAACGGAAGGTTATTTTTTTATTGGTAAAAATTTACAGATTCGGGCAGGTGGACCTGCTGGCGTCTTTACACTGTACGCTATGACTGTACGTAGAACATGGCTAAAACAACGCAAAAATGAGGGATTATCTTTTGATTGTTTCCCTAGTCGATGGATAGATGGCGCTGAACTTGGTATGTTACTGCAATGAACGGAACGTTGTCATTTTTTGATGTTTTCACTTGATTGTAATTTTGAGATCTTAAAACGTAACGTACATGTCATGTCATTGTCAGTCACATCACATCACACCATTGTCATTTGGAAATAAATAACAACAAGGAAAAAGAAAAAATATTCATTGACCAGTCTTTTTAATTTATGAGTTTTCCACGCCATAGAGAAGAAGAGCCAATAGAAAAACAAGTGAAGTCTGTGCCTCGTGGATTTGTACAAAAATGAAGGCATAAATCTAGTAACGTAGTCAGTTCAACGCCATCTACAGAGTTCTTGGAAACTACTTTTTTTTTAATACTCGAAAAAGAAAACTTCTCAATGAGAAGTTTCATTCCAGGCCATTCAGCTCATGCTGGTCTAGATTAAATATTTTGTGAAATGTAATTTGTAATTAGTATTTTGTATTTCAATTAAAAAAGCTAAAATACTGTATTTTGTATTTTATATTTCAAATACTTTACTTAAAAGTATTTTGTATTTTATATTTTAATTACTTGCGATACTGTATTTTGTCTGAGATTCCTATGAAACTATGTATGTCGTTTTCCAGGTGTTTTTTGATGATGAATCCTACTCCGTATTGGCCTGGGATTTTGCCTATATGGTAAAATATGTAGTCCGGGTGGACCACTATGCTCTCTCCCATTCTTCTAACTTCACTTAGTCCGACAATGTCCCATTTGAGTTGTTCTAGAGCATATGTGAGTTCTGTAAGGTTTTCTTCTGCTTTTAGTGAAAGGACATTCAGGGCGGCAATGAATATCTTTGAGTTGTGGTTTTCTTTAACTGGTTTCATTGTTGATTGGTTTTTTGGGTTGAGTTCTTTTTTGTGGCATACGCTAATCTTAGATTTGTTTTTTGTTGGAGGGTGGTGGTCTATTTCCCCACGCTGACCAGACGTGTTGGGGAAAGCTTTTTTAAGTAGTTTGTTTGTAATTTTGTATAGTTCTGATAGTTCTTTTTTTTCTTCTTTTGATTTGGAGGATTTATATTGGAGATCGGTGCGTTTTTTAATTAGGTTTTTAGTTTCTTCTGATATTATTTCTTTCTTTGTTTTGATAGTAGTAGTATTCTTTAAACTTTCTTGTATGGATGACTCTATCTTGAAATAATATGACTCTATGTCATCATTGTCTTCCCATCTCAATTGTTCAATTTTTTTGTAAAGGTCTTGTTGTTGGCATGCTGGAGGGTTGTAGTCTAGAGCTCCCGCGGTGACAAGCCGTGTTGGGAGTTCGAGAGGAGGCGGTGTTGGTTGCTATTTTGGATTTTGATTAGGGAGACTTGTTTGTGAATTATCTGGTAATGTGAGCGTAGGTTTTCTTATAATATAATTGCTTATGTCATTAGTCTTGTTTATCTTGGCAGGTTGTTTTTGGTTCTGTTTTTCTATGTTCATAAGGTTTGTTGTGTTTGGTGCCGTCTCTGGAGATTCTGATAGGTTCCTTTTTTTTTTTTTTTTTTTTTTTAGTGCTTAGAGACCCTAGAACCACAGTGGCATACTGATAGGTTAGTTAGCTGTGGCAAGTGGGTTTCGCGGTAGATTAAGAATGAAACTATTTAGTCACTTTACACATTTATTAAGAGTTGAGCACGAGCACACAGATTCAGGGAGTAGGTTCTAGGGTCTCTAAGCACTTGCACTGGTCACCAGAATAGAAAAGTACTGCCCTGGGCTTAGGGCACGCCGAAGTACGACGCAGGGCAGCGGGCGAGCGCGTGGCAGATGCGTCCACCGGTAGACAGTCGGGCAGACAGGCAGGCAGGCAGGCAGCGAGCGCCCTCTGCTAGGCACGTGGCCCGCTCAGGCAGGGGCCTCGACACGCGGCAGGCGTGAGGTCTCGGCACTCACGCGCCGCGTGGGTGGCCGCGTCAGGCGGCGGGCTCACGGGCAGGTAGTGCCCTGTGGTTGGCACCGTGCCAGCAGAGGCAAGCAGCTGCACGTGGTGGCGTGGGCCTTAGTACCACGCCCACGGTAAGTAGGTAGACGGCGGTAGCGGCCGCGTGGTTGGCCAGACGTCTCTCTCCCGCGGTAGGCTGGGAGACAGCAGGACGCCTGATCACAAAAGCCGGACGGTGGAACTGGAAGCCGGAACTGGAACCCTGGTGACAGCGCAAGGCGGGTGCGTGCGTAAGCGACGTGCAGTTTTTTCTGCAAGCCTCCGTCGATGCGTGCGTCTCACAGCCGTAAGCCCAAAGCAAGGGGAATGGTGGAAGACTCACTCATCGCGGTGGCTTACAATTATAGGTATATGCACGCACATGCTCCAGGCATCCCGGAAGGTTCCCCGCCGCGTGGCCAGGCGATTTAAGCGAGCAGCTAGGCGCAGCACGGCGGGTCAAGCGTAGCGTAGGGTGCGAAAAGCATGCGGGTGCATTCAGTGAGGTGCAATGAAGAAGAAAGGTGATGATTTACACGAATAGCTTTTTCACAGAAATTATTAGAACGCTGTGACAATGGATAAAATGGCTGCCAGACCGCGCAGACAAAGAAATACAAAAGAATGCGATCTGGCAGAATAGTGAATAATTACAATCACATGAGCACTTACCCGTTTATCTCGGGGTTGATTAAAATAGTAGTAGCAGGCTTGTAGAAGAGAAAGAGGCCGCACAATTACTTGCGAGGGTTTTTATAGCCACGTACGAACCGGACAGAGCAATGACTGAATGACGTGTTCGTTTATGAAGATTTTAGGGATGTGACACGTAACTAGTGAGGTGCGTTTAGTTGATTTTTAGTAAATCGACTACAACGCTACAGTTAGCATTACTGCTTCGCAGAAGGAAGTGCCTGCTTCCCATTCCGTCTCACCCCGCAGCATGGCCGCAACTAAAACTGGGCATGAGAGGTCGCCACCTATAGCCTCCGTGAGGAGTCAAATTGTATCTCAGTTCTTTTAATGACCTTTTCATACTACCTATTTTCAGAGCAACATACAACGCCCTAGAAGCGACTTCCATTAAAATAGCTATTGATTTAGCCGATAAGAACCAATCTTTGGAGACAGACACACGAGCCTTGGAGATGAGAAATGCTTTAGAACCAAAGAAGGCGTGTGGCACTGACAAGAACTTGATTCTTGCTAGCATGGCTGATGAAGTACCAAAAGTTGTGTGTTAACAAAAAAAATTCAAAAATTTCTATGATTGAATATTAAATTCATTGAGTGAAACTGACAGGTTTAAGCTGTCATACTGTAAATTAATAAGGTTAATATGTTTTTTTTTTAGATTTTGTAACTTTATGTAGTTTAGGGGTTTGAAAATCTGTGAACTTTTTATTTATTTAGCTAGAAGCTCGCGTTAGACCACTATTTTACCTGATGGTAAGCGATGATGTGGTCAACGATGAACCACCCTGGCCTAGGAGTAACTTGTTCACTCTTAAAGCACCCCAAGGCTTAAAAAATATTTGATTAATGGTTTGACTTGCTTTATATATTTTTCTATTTTTATTATATGTTTAAAAACCTATAAGTTACAGTAGGGAAGTATAAAAATCCAAAAATATTCGATATCAGGGCCACTCCAAATTAACTTTTTAAATACCGCGCTCTAACTTATACCTAGTGAAAATATTGCTTTGCCGATTTTAATTTTTGTAGGTGATTTCTTATCCTTAAATACATAGGTTTGTTACGTAATCCAAAACTTTTTATTTTCTAAACATTGAACAAAGGAGCATAATTATTTTATCTCACAAAACTGTAACAGAGTGGGTACACTAAGCGGCTAAGCGCGCGAGTTGAATGCAGAGCTTAGGAATGCGGTAGTGTTGTTGACAAGGATGGCACAGTACTACACTGCAGGCGTGCGGGTAGCGGGGGGCTCTTCTCCTCAGACCCCAACTGCATTCAACTCGCGCGCTATCTGTAGGTATTCCAACTCATCTGTTGCCTCAACCTCTTTCCTTTTAGATCTATATTGATTTAATATTTTTTTTAACTTCACTTTTTATTTCTTCTGTCATTGAGTCACTTTCAACTCTTTTTTATTCAGCACAATTTTAGCAAGCCTTGCAGCTGCATCTCTTCTTCAATATTATGTTATTTTAATTTCATTTTATTAAAGTAAATAATTATAAACTCAGATATGCTTTAAAAGTTCTACACAACAAGTATAACAGCTCCAAGTCGAGCACATATCGCGCAAACGGTGCCGACTTCGCCATCGACTACGGCTCTGGCAGCCTGTCCGGCTTTCCTCTCGGAGGACGACATCACCGAGGCCGGCATCACGGTGCGCGACGACAAGACGTTCGTGAAATTGCCTTCGTGGCCGCCAAGTTCGACAGCATCCTCAACAAAGCGGCGATCTATAGTTGCGGCGCATTGCCTCAAACTTTTGTATTCACATAAAAAATAAAAATCGGGAGAGCAATTTTTCATTTGAAGTTAGAGCGCGGTATGTAAAAAGTTAATTTGGAGTGATACTGAAATCGAAAAGTTAGATTTTTATACTTACCTATTCTAATACATTCATACATAATTATACAGATAGTATTTGAGGCTGGGGATTTTTCAGATAGAGTTATAAGCAATTTTCATATTTTGATCATCTCAAAAAAAAATGGATTTTGGTGCAGCTGTATCACCTTCTTTCATCATAATGCCAAATTTCAGTGCCGGAGGAATTTTTCGAAACACATATACAACATGTGCCAAAATTCAACGATAAGCCGGCACCAGAGGATGGACCTACTAATGACTACTCGAGAAAAAAAAAATAAAAAAAAATACCTACTTTTTAAAAAAAAAAATTTTTGATAGTTTGGGCACATAGTAGAAGTGATTACTATTAACAACAACTTATGAAATTTGGTTCTTGATTAGAAAAAGTGTCATTATTTTTTTTTTGTGGCTAGTTTTCCTAAAGAATTATACCATTTTAAAATCTAGGTTAGTTGCGCCAATTTTTTAAAAAACTTGCCATAGTAGTGTCCATATTTTTTTTTTACACTACGATGAGTTAAAGTGTACTGAACGTTAAAATCTTTCAAAAGGACATTGGGAAATCGATGTATGGGACTTGGGCCCACCCTTCAATAGTAACATGTTATATACCGTTGGATAGGGCTTTTTAAGGGGAACATTATTTGCTAATAAACATTTATGGTCTAACGTTAGTACTTTCGGAGATATGAGGTCTTAAAGTTGTCTCGTCATACATTTTATTTGTATCACATTTAATTAAAAAGGGCTATATTCTTCATGAAAATCCTTGTTTAGAGTGAAAGTGATTTGAATTTAAACTGTTGATATTGTTAGTGTACGAGCTGAATGACTAAGGCTGCGGTTCCACTGGAGCGGAACGGAGACAAGCTGTGCCGTGCCGGTATTAATACGAAATTATAAAAAGTACATATGTATGATGGCCCACCCTTCAATAGTAACATGTTAGATACCGTTGGATAGGGGTCTTTATGGGGAACATTATTTGCTAATAAACATATGGTCTAACGTTAGTACTTTCGGAGATATGAGGTCTTAAAGTTGTCTCGTCTAACATTTTATTTGTTTCACATTAAATTAAAAAGGGCTATATTCTTCGTGAGCATCCTTGTTTAGAGTGAAAGTGATTTGAATGTAGAATGTTGATATTGTTATTGTACGAGCTGAATGACTAAGGCTGCGGTTCCACTGAAGCGGAACGGAGACAAGCTGTGCCGTGTCGGGATTAATACGAAATTATGAAAAGTACAGATGTGGCGCCTAGTCGGTAAAGACGTTTGAGTCTCTGAGTCACTCATACTTGCAGTGTCCTGGCTGCATATATTATTTTTAGAAGAAAACTCGTTCGGCATGATAACTACATTAAACGAGTCCTCCCGCCCTGTGTGGAGCAGAAGGGACTGTACGACTTCTACTTACTAATAATCCACCCCATGTTATTCATTATAAGCGGCTGCTGGCTCTAGGGTAAGCTCGTTTTTTTTCGCAAATCGCTATGCAGTGTACTTTGTTTTAGTTTTTTTTTAATACAAGTTAATTGTTACACTATTTAATTTCATTGTCAACATTCAAAGTTAAGACAGTTGGAATAACTTAGGTGTTGTGTAACGAATACATTTCCGGTTTTAAGTTCTCTTAAATTCTCAGATAGGAGGATAATTTATGGTACCTAGTACACACGGCTACACATCAAGCTATACAAAACCAGTTTGTCTTGGTCTCGCTTCTTGCGAATTTCACATACAATGAACGGTCAGCTAATACAGGTTTTGTATAGCTTGATGTGTAGTAGTGTGTACTAGCACTCCGCCCGCAACTTGATCCGTGCGTATTTTGAACTTCACATTCGTGAATTTTAACTTCCGGCAACCCTCTTTATGGGATACTTTTGGAAATTCTAAAGACGTACCGTGTCACTTCATTTGAATTAGGGTTTAAAAAGATTAAGTTCGTTAACCCACCCACAACCCTTCAACTAAAATTAAATAAAATAACCTTATCTAATCAATTACTAAAAGAAAAAGAGTTTTGCGATTTTCACACTAATAGTGGTTGGTTTTTTAAAAATAGATAAATACGCATCGTTTAATTGATCAAGAGATAATGTATGCCAAGTTTTGAGCTCATCGAAGCAAGCAGTAAAATCCTTCCGTTAAAACCTTATTACTCCTTTTCACCAACTTAGGGGACGATTTTCGGAAAATCCTAAAATACGATTTAATTATTTTTTATCGTCTTTCTATATACTGAGTTTCAAATTCATGGGCTCACGCATTATCAATGTCCCATACAAACTTTAACACCATCTTAATCACCAATGGAGGGTAGTTTTAAAAAACTAATGACGCCAATCATTTTCATTTACTTATCTTCGTATTCATGCTAAGTTTCATGTTTATAAACCCAAGGAATAAGATTTTGCATACAAAGGTTTTCACCCGCTTTCAACCCTTAATAGGAAGATTTTCGAAAAAACCCCTTCTTAGTGGCCACTTACATAATAAACTGTAATTATTGTAAAAAAAACATGTTGTTACGTTTAGCGATTTAGGCTGTAGGAGAGTCTTACGACCATACCCTGATCTTTAATTTTCATAGATAACTCCGAAAGTACAGACTTTTGATCTTAGTCGTAATACTAACTTTTATTCAGTATAAAAATACCTATTCATTCATATGTATCTTATTCCTATTGAGAGGTGGGCCCACTTTTTCTCAATATCCTTTAGGAAAATAATTTTTTTTGGTTGTTTTTTTGTATAAAACTACGAAAATTCTGTAATTTTCAAAGATCATGGTGAATAGTAGTACTACTTAGGTTGCCGATACAAACAAAAAAACTGAAATATTTGAAAAATTATGGTCATGGTAGTTAAAAACGTCATAAGGGGTATACATTTTCGAAGAATTTCTATTTTTTTAAGTAATTAAAAAAAAAAGAGAGATTTTTTTATTTTATTTTTTTCTCGAGTGGTCATTAGTAGGTCCATCCTCTGGTGCCGGCTTATCGTTGAATTTTGGGACACGTTGTATATGCCTCGTTGACTGTACTATTACTCCAGTATTTAATAAATTGTTCACATAAAATTGTAAAATTACAAGTTTTTTCTCTCTGTACAAATAGGGATGTTGATTTTATTGTTGTTATTTGATTTGATAAATACACCCACGTTTGATAATGCCCAATGTTTAATGTTCAGAATAACGAAATTAAACTTTTTGCTTGAATTATTTTCCAAATTAATTATTTGTGTACCTAAATTTTCCTACCGGAAATGGTTATAGGTGTAATTGAAATTAATGAGTTTTAAATTAATTTGCTAACAGTTAATTATGTAATTTACCTTCTTAATAATCAATTCGTTTTAATCATAGTCTATTAACGAGTTTATAGGAAAATTTAATACACGATAATAATTGTATTTGTTAGTATTTAACTTTAGATAACTTTTCTGAGATAAATTCAAATAAAGATTTAAAACTGATTCCGTCTTTTAATTGTATTTTTTTAACATAATTATTACCTACTACGACCAAATCACTACAAAACTTACGACACATAAGCATAATTTGACACCTGGAATCTCCGAAAAGTTATAATCAGATCAGAGATTATAGGACACCAACACTTTACCGTTTGTTCAAGTCTTCTGAGATAAGGGGTGAGCCTAATACCCTAGACAGTACATCTGACCGTCTATTATAGTGTCAAAATAGTGGCGTGCCTAAATGCTGTGCTGCTGAAAAAAAACGCAATAACGGTTTGTTAAACTTCTCCTACAATCCACACAAAATGGAAGTTTAAAACTGCATTTTCGTCGAAAAGAAACGGACCGGTGCGCAACGGTGAAATAAGTCTTGTTTGTTAATGACAAAACCTACTTTATTTGATAGATTGAAAATGGTCAATCGTCATAAAGTGAATAAAGTTCTGCTCATCGAGACTGAAAAAGCTAAGACAGTCAAGTTTAAGTTCTTTAAAACTTGATTCACAAAGCATCGGAGCGGGAAATAATTCAACAAGCAACAAACTCAAATTAGCTTCTCCCAAAGTTATTCGAAGTCGACAGCTTTAAGTTATCCATCAGTTAATTACCGGATACCCTCTGTCAACAGCGTGCCCTTATTCTTTACTGAAAAAAACTTACTTTCTGTTTTCTTGTTGTATTTTTAGACTCGACATTAACTTCCGATGGTTCTTCCGAGGTTCATGATAGGACATTGTTCTTCGGAAGTGACTGGCCTCAAAATTGTAGGTAAACGATGATCGATTGTCAGTCTGTCTAGAGAATACGATCGAGTATATTTGGCTGATTGCCAAAATGTTCAAATTTGATGTTAGTTAGGGTTAGAATTTGTAGGAGTTTTAGAGACAATGGGTATAACATGTTCCACAAATTATTATTTTAAATGAACCAAACAGTAGCGGCCATCTTCTCCATATAAGGCACAAATTCTGAAATCATTTATCCTGTCATCTGAAATAAGCCCTGATACCTGTTGACCCCTTATTATAATACAGCACCAAAGTAGTGGATCACAAAAATCTGATCTTTACGGAAGTCTAAAAATGGCGAGCAAAATGATAACAGTCATCACGCCTCTATAGCTATTGTACTCAAATAAATACAAAAGAACGGTCCTATGCTCCACACGCAAATAGGTATACGGACGAGCGGCGGAGCGGTTGGCGCAGTGAGTGAGCGATCGACTACTATAGATTGTCGCGGATTCGATCCCCGCACGGAGCAAATATTTTATGGCCTATAAGTAGTTTTTCCGGGTCTGGGTTTTTGTGTTTGGGAGTTTATATGTTTCTAAAAGGACACACGAGAACTTCCCAGTGCGTTACAACGTTTTCAATCAAAATAGGGGACAAAAAATGGAAAGAAATGAATAATATTTCCATAGATAAGCCCTACCTGCTGGCTACTTCATAGTAAAAGCGTCCTTAAAAAACATACAATCCAAGAAGAATAGACCACTCAGTGTAATTACACAAGAAAACGCCAACCATTTCTAGTATAAAATGTAGAACAAAAACATTGTAACAACCAAACGTTAGCAGCTCTACTAAAATATTCTCTACAGTTGAAATTCACTGTTTTTGCTACTACATTCGTGGAATGCGCTGAAAAATACTTCATTAGGGGTTTTCGTGTATTTTCAGGACTAGTTTGGAAATAATGCTTAGAGAATAACAATGAATTAGGTGTTACAGTTTTCATAAAGTTAATTAGAAATGTTAATTGCACTGCTAACGCTTAATTTGCAGTCGTCGTCGCGGTCGTCCAATGCTGTAATCTGCTTAACATTTGGTATATCTATATAAATCTACGTAAACCAATATTTATATGAGCCTAGCTCGCCGTTTCTGTGAAACCAATAGCATCTACCCACCATTCTTGCCCATCGATGGCCAACACTCTTCTAGTTCTTGGATCCAACTAGCTCATAGCTTTATTCCACCTGCTTTCACAAATTGTACTAATGACCAATGTCAAAGTAATTCAGTCAGTTTGTTACCCTATCACGTGAAACGGATCTCTGAAAAACTTTGGGGTACAGGAAGTTCAGGAAGTCCATGGTTAACGATGACTTATTCTCATAGGTTGGTTTTTTCTTGGCCTCAATGTAGCCCAGAACCAAAGATGACAATAAGATAGACCAAGTTTGCCGGGAAGGTCTCGCGCACGACGCACGTGTTCCGACACAGTAAAAACTGCTTGGCTCCACCAGGATAAGGATCGTGATCCAGGCACTGGTGAGGTCTACCACCAACAGTAGAATCGCTCAGCCATCACCGAAGCGGTGTATCCTGTGTTGTCGTTGCACGGTGTGGACTCAGAAGATGGATTCCACCTTCCCCAAAAATGTGGGATGTGTGGCCAAGCGAAGCCGCGCGTTAAACCTAATGTTGATATATCACTCAAGCCGGCAAAAACACCTATAACCAAAAAAAAATACGCCAGCATTCCCACAATCTACAGACCACTGACCAAACTTTTTCCTAACACATTAGTAAAATCTAATTATCAGATCCATATAGATAATGGAAGTGTCCCGTTGTCTCCCGCCTCGGTTGGTTAGGCTGGATACTTTGGTTTTAGTATAAAAGCTCGGGGAATTGGTTCTATCTTCACATTCAACTAACCAGTTCTTCTTCTGCATCATCTGCACTTCCAGAAAATCTACCCAAGTAAGTATTTCTACCATTATTTTTTATTTTTTTTTCATTATTGCTCTTCAGTGTGAGCTCGGGTAGTAGATTTAGAAGGACATGGTTATTGTGGCCTTCTCAGGCATGGCAAAGTATAAGAAAGCCGAAGGGTAAGGCAGAGGTGTATCTACCTAATAATGCAGCTGCTGCTGCCGTACACCCACATTTCGATAATAATAATTGAGTCAATCATATGACTAGGCTAAATAACAGATTACATTCATTCAGGGTGTGGCAACACCGGGAAGCGACATCCTTATTTTTTTAGCTTGGTAAAGTCATAAAATGAGTCTTGGTTCAATAGCCCTTTACGTTCCAGTGTCACGGTAGCTTAGCTTTAGTGCCGCGACACTGGAGGGTTTTAGAAGGGACACCCTAAGAAAACTTTCACTTACACTGACCCTATTGGTTAGGTTCCTCAGTAAGGTCAGGTGCTCAGTACTAGTAATCGGCCTGTATGATGTGGATGAGGCGAAAGGAGTATATGGAGATCGTGGCACTCTGTACTTTCTCCCAAAAAAAAAGACGCGAGTTTATCTATGTTTATTCATTCGGTAGGTATATAAGTAGGTGATATTCTTTCATCATAAACACGGAAAATGAATCTCAAAAATTGTCTCTGGGGCCTTTCCTACAACACCTCTGTTTGGTTCCTACTTGAATAGACTGACTCATACCCAAAAAGTTTTCCATCTCCAAATAAATTATAAGTTTCGGTGATATAACATCATCGACAAATCTAAATTACGGATATTTTCGTATATTATGTTAAACACCATAAAGCAAGAGGTGTGTTGTAGAAGAAACCGCAAAATAGACTAAAAATTATCATACCCTAATCCCGTTTTAGACGTCATCCATTTTACATACAGAACTTGTTGTCAGTATGATTTCATATGCGGAAACATATTTTTTAGAAACTTCGAACATTAGAGCATCAATCACGACATCTAGTATCCGGCAGGATCGAGAATTCATAATTTTTAGTTTAGGAAGTTGTATTAACAATAATTGAGATTTAAACCGATCGTGTGATAACGAGATCCGCTTCCTAAAAGGTACCGCGATAATTTTCATCTAGACAATGTCCATTGCTCCATAATTGAGCACGTATTTAATTCTCGCCACATTTAAGGAGCTATGTAAATCTGTTAACGATATAATCGGTGCCTATCAACTACTTAGCACACGAGCCGTGTCTAGAGGTTATTTACATTTGACTTTTGTTCGTCGGCGCGGAAGTAAAATGCTTTTGTCCTAAATGTTGGTTCATTCTGCAACGCATCAACACGTGCCGAAAAAAGTCGACACGTTTGTATCAGACACGTTGTTAATCACGTGAGATGGACATGTATTTCAAGTCCTTTACAGATCACATGTATTTTTAGACAAATATCATTATTTTACTCATACAAATTCCCTCTATCATATCTCCGTCTACATAACATCATATATCAAACATACATTTCCCAGCAAGCCTAACCAGAACTTTCCCACACATAACCGCAAATAAACCATCTTTTAACCGCAAATAATTTCCCAACCCGAATAATTCATTCTACGAATATGTCAGTGTACAATAGTAAGTCAAAGTACGATTATTGAATGGCCCCAAAAGTATCATCCACGTACAAACATTCTGGCGCCCCGGGCTACCGCTGAAGGCAAGCCGCTTTGTTCAGACGCAACAGATTAACGTGGACATGCTCCGACAATGTATTCCATAGTTTTGTACCGGCATTCATGACGCCTGATAAAAACGTGGCTATCGAAGTTGTTTTGATTATATAGTGTTTGTAATTATTTATTTATTTAAATTAAAACGTTGCCGAACTAATAAGAAAAATACTACGCTTTTTTACAAAAAAATTAAAACGTCGAAAAACTTTCTATATTTCTTCATCTGTACGGAAAGAAACGTGTCTAGACAAACGTACAAATAGAAAAAAACCATATCCATAATTTGCGCAACAATGATTCACACTTTTCTTGAAAGAAATCTAGCAATAGTTTCGCTATCAATCGAACATCGCACCTTGGGCCACTTAAGTGTTACATAAAGCCCATGTGCGGATTTCCAATGACCTTGGCCGTTTCTTCTAATAGAATTTCAATTATATTATAGTCAGTATTTATGCGGAAGAAATTCTTATATACAATTTATTATGCAACCAGTTTGGATTTTAATAAATATTTATGAAAATAGGTGAGATAATACCTAATAATGTATTTTTGCTCTTTGTTTTAAATGCAATGAACCGGTTTTGGAATACCTGAGTTAGCGTCACGGATCTTACATAAATCTATCATTAGTCATTAATCATTAACGACATTATATTATTTGCGAACAAAACTTGTTTAGTGAATTATCTTCTAGAAGTTTAGTTTCTTATTTTGTAAAATAATATTAGTATAATTAAAATAGCTCAAGAAACTATAAAGCCGTCAGGAATGGTGGAGTTGCAGGGAGTAAGATATCTAAATGGCAATAATTTCCCTTACGACACATAAAAAAATATTAAAGGTGTTACACTTATCAGATCGGGCTTTATATACCCAGACTGACAGATTTAGTTTTTATACAAATAAATACATAAAAACAGGTAGTAAAAGCGGTTAGTAAGAATTCAAGAGTAACGAAACCGTTTTTCAACTTGCTGACTTTCCTGCCAAATTTAAGGTGAAAAAAAAAACCCAATATCCCCAATCCACGTTAACATCATCGTGTAGTCATCGACTTCCTACTTAGAACTTTCGTCTTTCGTTACGGTACCTACAGCACAGATCCGTTTCCTGGGATATCCCTTAAGCACACGCGGCTTCGCCCCACCCCACTGCAGCCGTAGTTAAGAGGTTACATATTTAAACAAGTTTCATTTACGTGCGGTCGTTGGCCAGAATTTTCCGTCAATATAGTACATTACCTGTGATCTTTCCAAGTTTGTTTACTCATAGTGATACTGTTTTTGAGACGAAATGAGCTTTGTTTGTGTTGTGCCCTGCATGTGTACCCCAAATGTTGAACTTTTTCCGTGATTTGTAGTAATGAGGTGAGTTCGTGATGTGCAGTTGTTTATTTACGTGAAAGCACAAAAGTGAGTGTACTGTAGAATTTGTTATTGTAAGTAAACTATCTCGTATTCTCATCGAGACACCGCGTTTGGTTCTTTCTTAATATTTCGAACAATAGTTCAGAATCACTAAGTATTTCAGATTTACTTACTTTAAAAATTAGGTCGGTTTTGAGTGAAGAGAACTCTTGAACGTTACTATAGCACTTCTACTCGTATAGGGTTGCAATTTTCAAGTATGTGCGTGCATGGGCAGTGCATACATTGGTTCTTAAAACGGGGTATTTGCCATGTTTATTATTTGTGTTAAAGTTCTACCATTTAGTCACTACTGTAAAAGTGCCGAAATATCTTTATTGAAGTCCATAAGAAAGTGGTAGATAGTTACAATTAAGTGAAATTGGAAAAACAAAGTGGAGAAAACTTGACGGTGCAAGTTTCTGCTGAAAATGTTATGAAATAAATATAATAACCTACAGCTTTAAAAAATCTTACTTGACCACTTTAATTAACTTTTATAAGTCAAATTCAGGTAACATCACGTAACGTTAATTAGCTTTCGTAAAACATATGTAATTATTTTTTTTAATAATCATGCTAGCGTTAACAATTACAATTATGCTAATAAAAGTTTGTTAGAGATATATGACGTTATGAGTTATCTAAAGTACGATTTTTAATTGTAGTCAGTAAAATGACAAGTCCAACTGTCACTGATACAAAAAAGGGTGACCCGCTACAATAGTGATGTTCGGCAATCAATAGACTTAGACATTTTTAGTCATGCTTTTTTATTGTCAAAAAGTTTTTATTGTAAATATTTAATACATAACGTATTAAATAATACGATTTTAGAAATATGGACCTTATATACCAGTATATTACAATTTCTCACTACAAAATTATTACAAAAGCTGGGGAAAAAATGTATAGAGATTCAGAGGAATTAACACTAGAAAGTCGGGAATATACAAGTAACTTTATACGTTTTTATTCGTTACGGACGTTACGGTTGTCATTGATTCCGAGTTCCAACTCCGATTCTGAATCGGTATATTCAGAATCTGAATCGGAATCAGTTACATTTATAATGAATGAATCCACATATTAATTTTGTCACACACATTCATTTTGACACATTTTGTCTTCGACTTTTATGGCGTCGTTGATGCACTTTCTCCAATTTTCAGGCGTCACTTCTTTCAGGCCTTCTTCAAATAATTGCTTTACGTCTTTTATTTTAAAAGTTTTATTGTTCCTGGCGACGTACCCCTTTGCTTGAGCCAAAACTAACTCTATCGGGTTGAGCTCACAGTGATAAGGACGCAGACGCAGGATTGTGACACCGTATTCAGCAGCCAACTCTTCCACAGCATAGCGTTCGTATTTAGATTTTTGTAATTTTACTATTTCTATTAATTCAACCTTTATCATTGTAGGTTCATATTAAATTTGTTTTTCATCCGACCACTGAATAATATCAGCCTTCCGCCAGTTTGAAGTAGGGATACGTTCGAATTTTCTTGAATGGTACGGTGCGTTATCTAAAACCAGCACCGCATTTGGCTTTAAATTTGTCAAAATGCTTTTAAGCCATTCCTCAAAACACTCCGAGTTCATTTCTTCGTGATAATCCATATTATTTTTCTTCGATTCAAACATAAGCAAACCGGCTTCTACAAAACCTTCATCACAGCCTATATGTGAAATTATTAGGCGATAAATGGACATTATGTCTTCTTCGATAAATGGCCTATCCAACACAAAAATATTTTTTCATTTCTAAACATTAGTTCCTGAGATTAGCGCGTTCAAACAAACAAAGAATCAAACTCTTCAGCTTTATAATATTAGTATAGATTTGATTACCTACCGATACACGGTTTCTTCTGTTTAATTAGCGTAAATTACTTTTTTTATTATTTAAAGGCAATTTGATATTGAATTGAAAACAATGTAATCTCGATTAACTTTTAATTGTTAAATCTCGATTAACCACATCACTATTTATTTGGGACGAAAAACCTGCAACACTGGAAATGTCATTTTACTGACTACAATTAATAATCGTACTTTAGTCCAAATGTTGTTTCAGCCTGAAATTCATAATATGACTGAAAACAAACAAAATAATAGACTTCAGTTAAAACAAAATATGTTTTAAGTACATTTATATATAATTAAATATAATAAAATGAAATCATAATAAAAATAACAGCTGTCTCTTGAAAGAGGTAAAAACCTTTGGCAAAAAAACCAGAGGCTTTTACTTTGATCGGAGACTAAGCGTTGCTTTGCAACGAGGCATCGCTACCAGCCTCTTGGGCACCACATTACCAGCAGAAAACGTTGAGGAGGAGCTTTCAATGCTTTATCGATACATGCAAACTGCTGTTATTTAAAATCTTAACTATCACTGAAAATCGGAGACGGAAAACCATCATGCAGGATGTCTTTTTTTTGCATGGTAAAATCATCAAGTGAATACTCCCGCCTTGTGTGGGGTGGAAGAGGCTGTCAGAATTATACTGACTAGAAATCAAACGTTACTTAAACTGTTCCCTTTACAGACGGTCCCACAGTCAATATGCAGGAAACCTGAACTTATAAATTTAATCAATGGAAGTCCGAAGCTATTTCAGAGACCGTTTACTACGGGATAACAAAAGCCGGCTTTGTTAACTTTTACATCAAAGGCCACATCCTAATACGAAAAGGAGAGGAAGATGTGGAAAGCTACTTAGCAGCGATCTATTTCTTCTCCATCCTTCCTGTCATCTACGACCGACTCAGTCTTTACCCTCTTCATTTCTGTCATTACCGGCCTATTGTATCTGACGGAGCCACCTTAGGTAGCCAAATCCTGGTTCGCGGCACTGTCTAAATCTGCTAACCGTGCGTGACTCTGTAGCGTAATGGCCTATTAATGGGCGGATCACCATGTATTTAAGTCTATTTTAGAGGGCAACAGCCTGCCTTTAGAGGGCCAAACCCTCCCGACTAATGGATTTCCGTGACCCCGAAACCTAAAGGGCTATTGAAGTCCACCGTGGATTTCAGTCCGTACAAGTCTGTCCCTCCTGCCCTGCCCTGGGTGGGAGGCCTCATGATTGATTGGGATGATTTTACCACGATAAAATTGGTCCTATTGTAATTTCTAATGATGTTATACTTCCAGAACACAAAATGGCCGGCAAGATCACCGCTGCTTTCGTCATCTTTATCACCGTTGCCTTTCTCGCCAACCTTGGACATGTTGCCTGCAATCCTGCTATTGGTAAGTTATCGTTTTTATTATTTGGAATCCTACTAAAATAGTTTCTACATACGATATAGGTCGTTTATTTCGCGTGGCACCCATGGTTCACCCGCCTGGTTTACCTAGGTGTACCATGTTTTGATCTTGATGATTGTGGATTCATCCCGATATTACGTTCCTGAGGGTTAATTTTCGAACGAGCGAAACCGATGGTATCAGCTAGTCTTACGGAAGGTAACTGGGAGAACGTCCTAAAAGTCTGTTTAATACATCAACGTCTCCGTACAACATTTTTTTATATTCGCAAAGAAATGTAATGTCAAAATATCCCACTTTGTCCCGTTTGGTTTATTACCTATACATTTTTCATCATATTTGCGGAAGAGTATGATCACTATTCTAAATATGACTACTCGTAGGATTTCGCAGTATTCCCATTTTTAAACTCCGCAAAAACCTTTGCACGATTCGGGTTTGTGCTTAAAAGAGAAAAGAGATTTGGTATTTTCACAGTTACTTAATCTATTTCATGAGCATAGGTACATGTGTATGTACAGAAAACCGTTTTTTTTTCTCAGTAGCCCGGTACACATAACTTTTTAAAACGGCCAATTAGCAATATTTCTAGTAATTTACTTCGTGAATCAATAGTAGAAGAATAGCCAATGGCGTTGCAATGTGATTCATTAGGAATATTGCCCAAAGTGGCCGCTGGCCGTGACCCTCTGATATAGTTCGCAATTCAGAATTTCAAGGAATTACTGGACAATCATTTATATCGGTTTCAAATCGCCCGCAAGCTTCGCATTATTTATAACCTATCACATACACAGAATAGCACATATCTAAATGTAACTCAACTGAATAAGCGTAGAATTTAATTTGATAAACACTGACAATCACTCCACAATTACTTAGATCAATGAACATCGAACACGTCAAGCTGTTAGCAGTCAAAATAAAGACTGACACAACCAGGCCAATCAGCTCCAACTTTCTCCCTACTACGAGTATATGCTTAATACCTTATGCCTCATTTACATTCAGCCCCTATCGCTGCTCCTCGCGCTGCCGGCAATAATTCCCTAAATACTGCTGTGGCAGGATCGAAGAAAATGTGTGTTTACATACTGCCCTGCCTCTCACTTCGCTTTCAAGTTCCGGCAATGGCAGACGTTGAAAATTTTGCAGTGTCCGCGCTGTGTTCTTTTAGCGATTACATAATTATGTGCGTCAGTTAAAAATAAATCTAATGACAAAAAAATACAAAGACGTTGTAGAAGATGGTGGATGATATCTATTCATCGTAATTGAACTTTGTAAGTACCTACCAACCTGCTTAAGATAATATTTTATAATGCAGAAGAATCAACTGAGCGCTTGAGCAGAATGTAAACACGCTCTACCGCTCGCGCTGCCGGTCCTTTGAAGTCCGCATAAAAACCGCTCTTTTGGGGAGCGCTGGGCAGCACGAGTGGCAATAAGCAGTGGCATGAGAAGTATACGTTTACATACTCGTCCTGCCCACTTCCCTGCTCACTACAGCTGAATGTAAATGAGGCATTAGAATTTAGATTAAAGATTGTCCAGATTCCGTGTTGATCAAAACAAAACGTAACGATTTTCGTGAAGCCAGTTTTTCATAAATGGAGTGTGAGCCAGGCTCACATTTAACTGTATGACGTTAGGGATCGAACGAAGAGGATTATTTTCTTTCTTTCTTTGGTTTAAATGGACATTATACAATCTAAGCTTAATACAAAAAGTATCGAGATCTTACCTTATTTTATTGACTCTTTCTAATTGATCGGCATCACCAATTTTATCGATGAACCGTTATGCGAGTTTATAATTATGGCACACAAAAAATGTCCAGAGCACACACTGTTCTAAGCTTTCAGTGTTTAATACTAAATTTATACTGTCACTAATGGGATATCTTCCGTAATTGTAAATTTTTTTGAGCTGCCGGTGTTTTGACGCTGTTGTAAGCGCCATGATCGCGGGTTGACTGGAGAATGAGGGTGGATGAAAATGAAGTGTTAGGAGCAAAAAAATCTGTCTACCCTCTTTCTTTGTCTATTGCTACGTGTACTACTGGAACTCGACAATATAAATAAAGCAAAACATACTCATATTCTTACCAAACTTTGGTGATACGTCCACAGTATCCTACTTGAGCAGTGAGCAGTGGTGGCCCAGTGGTATCGGTCCCGACTTACGAGTTGTAGGTCGTGGGTTCGAACCCAGCTTGGCACATTACTTTGTGTAATTTATTTCATCATCACTGCTCTCAAAACGGTGAAGGAAAACATCGTGAGGAAACCGGCATGTCCTAGAACCATCAAATTCGAAGACATGTGACATCTGCCAATCCGCACTGGGCCCGCGTGGTGGGTTATGGCCCACTCCCTCTCACAAAGAGAGGAGGCCTGTGTTCCAGCAGTGAGAACGTTATAGGCTGATGATGATGATGATCCTACTTAGTTAGATAGTCTAGCGACCCCTATAGGCGTTTGTCCTTCAGTTTCCTGACAGCTTCATGAGAAGTGGGTGGAACACATCTCGCCGTCGGCTCGGGCTTACTATGCTCTATAAGAAATCGCGTCGCTAGACTCTGCGATGTGCTCTTCGACGCGACGGCTTTGACATCGTCCAATTAGCAAAGCACGAGCGCTCAACGTTCGCACCACACGATTGGATAGTGGCGCTGTGTAGCTTACAGCATAGCAAACTTTAATCCCAGCGCTGCGGCAGCGTAGTCACAAGGCTGCTTTTATAGAGAATAGCACTGCTGTTCCTTTACGGCAAGTTACCCATTACTGGCCACCTGCAAGCCTGCGCCTTTGGGCGCCAAAAATCGCTTCGTGATGTCCGAAACCCTTTGGCGCCACCATTTAACATGACCCTGAGTCAGAAAGAACCTTCTCAACAGCAAATTAATCCAAAACTTAATTTCGACGAGATCTTTCGAAATGGACCATTTAAATTATCTCAACACACACGTGCTAACTTTATATTCAAAAGGCCGACTTCGACAGTAAAAACAAAACGTGACCGTCGAAGAACATGTTTTAATCATTGTCTTTGTGTTTGAATAATCTTAATTGAATCTGATATTATCTTATCGTTCTAGAAACTAAACGTTAGGCAACTGAACTTTAATTGTGACGGAAACAAAAGGAGGTGTGTCTGTTAATTGGCAGTTAGGCCATTGCTCATTTGAGAAAGTTTGTAGTGTTGAAAAACGGTCATTTTTATAATATAGTTAGGATTTGATTTGGCCAAGCAAACAGTAGAGTTAAACGATGGGCATAGAAAGAGTGTCTTTTATTTTCTTTCTAAAGAAAGTAGACAATACAAGGTCAAGCAGTTTTTGTCAAAAAAAGAAGTGGTCCTGACCACAGGCACTACTTGGAAAGACACTATGGAAAATCTAGAATAAGATTATCCATTGTTGTTAAATAACCCTAGAGGTATCTTATTAGTTACCCCGTTAGGCTTGCAGCTATCAGATAGGAAGTCACACCATGTAAATTCTGGCATTCAGGTTCATTCGCTAAGACTGAAAGGGCCAACAAAGTTGGGAAAAGCCTAAGCATAAGGAACTAGAGTATCAACACAAAAGTCAATGCCTTATATTTTTTTTCTTTTACTGATTACGAACGTAACTGGCTACTCAATCATCATAAACTGTATTAATTACATCATTTTATTTCTCCTAAGTTTACGTCCAACAACCGTTTATTTGACAAAAACTCGGCAGTTAATTAATTGTAAAACCTTCGATACAGAAAATGATTCAATTAGTAACGAAAAACTTAGGGACTTGAATATTTTGCTTTGTAATAAAATCTTCCATCCCTTATTTTCGTAAAAGCTTGTTACAAAGTTATTTTGTAAAAGTTTAGTACCTATCAATTAATTGGAAAAAATAATAATTTGTTCATAGTTTGCGAATAATAATTATTTAGAAACAAGCCCATTTTGCTGAGACTTATAGAACGAAAAAAAACAGGCCAAAAATTAAAAGTTGTCTCTACTTTACTAGACATAGATAAAGCGACCGTACCCTCCAAGTAACACCATTTTTTTCAGCAATTAGTTACCACTCTTCAACAGAATTTCTAAGATAGTTTTCAAAAGTTATATCAAGTTTGCGACGCGAAAAACTTAGCTATTTATTAAACAAGGTCTGCGGGTTCTTTTTTAAACATCTAGTTTATATCCTCATCTCATAAGCTAAAATATGTATTCTGATGTATTCAGCGTCCGATCGCACTGAGACAATGACCTCAATCCACAATTTGGACACCTCACTTTCGCCGAAAGTTACGCAATTTCACCTTA
Organism: Agrotis ipsilon; assembly: GCA_028554685.1. Lineage (NCBI taxonomy): Eukaryota > Metazoa > Arthropoda > Insecta > Lepidoptera > Noctuidae > Agrotis > Agrotis ipsilon. Next base: position 1,823,051 of record CM052961.1, on the reverse strand, counting down.
GCCGCTTACACTTGACCCCGTAACAAACAATCGTGCATTTAGACCGTGTTATATGGATGTTGTTTTGTTAGAGCCAAAATAAAAAGGTGAGAAAATTGCGAAAGAAAACCCACGTTAATATTGTAGGCGAAATGTTTGTCTGTTTGGGACATCTTCATGGCTAAACTGCTAAATCGATCTTGGTGGTATTTTACAGTGAAGAAGCCTTAAATATCTTCCGACACGTACTTAGTTTTTTCATAAGGCTAGGCGTATGCTGAGACGCAGGTTACGCAGGTGCACACAGCGCAGAGCAGAGTAGATTTTGTAAAGCATGGAACGTCATTGAACTACGTACGCTGCGGCGCAGGCACATGCCACGCAGACATGGGTCTGTCCTGCTCTGCGTCTCGTTGCAGTGCCGGCACAGAATCCTGCGCGACGCGTGTGTTGTGTATGCTGGATACATTCGTTGCTAGGTAACTTTGTTTATAAAACATGTACGTCAATTCCTTGTACTAGATAAGATGCGAATGTCAGTTGCGTCTCAGCATGCGGAGGGGGCACATGTCTGCCTCAACTGCCCTGCCCTGCACTGTGCTGTACTGTGCTGTGCTGCATTGCCTGCGTCTCAGCATACGCTTAGCCTTAATGTTTCTACGGCGTGGCGCGCAATATCAAATTCTCGGTCGATTGTCAGACCCAAGATCAAAAAAGAAATGATCGTTCAAGTTCCAAACAGGTTTTAAACACAATCCGGATGTACCTAACTACCTACCTACAATTCAAACAAAATTTCAAATTCAAACACCCATCTTAAAAGTTCCCATAGTGCCTCAGGGACATTTCAGCGTTTCATTTCCTCACATCTGCAGTCAACTACTAAGTTTAAAATGCGTTAACGAGTCTCAAGTGCCAAGTTTGGATTAATATAAAATGCTTAAGAACTTGAGTTCTTTATTCTTTTGTGAATTAAGCTGCATTTTACACTTCCGAATGGATTTTCCGCTGCTTTGTCGTTGGTTGTACCTACGTAGGTAAAGTGCGTCACTGGTAGGTAGTTTTTTTAGCCAATTTGCATATATTTTACCTACTTGAATTAAATTTAATCGACGTCCACAAATGACGTTGTTATAGCAGGAAATTCAGGCTATTTTGAATTGGTAAAGTCCCGCAGTTCAAATTCTCTCGACTACTCACATTTGTATGGTTTGTCCGTCACTAATCTGATACGTCCAATACCTAAGCTTGCAAGTAAGATAGTTTTTGATCGTCATGACAAGGTAAGGTTGAACTAATAATTAATTTAATTACCATTATTTATGCTAACCCCTTTATAATTCTATATCGTACAGTCCTATACAATAATAATAATATACAAATCATCTAACCTTCTACTATGTTATTTCAAACGCCCCTAATTAGACAGACCAAACAATAGCCTTTGTAGCAAAGTAATTAAGTAGAATCCATAAATCCAAAGGGTGTTATTAGCCTACACAAACATTAATAGACAAGATACATCATACTCATTCATCCACTTGATATCACATAGTTAATTAGTTTGCTAGAATCACTTTATAACTGCCATGCAGCCAACTGCGAAAAGCATAGGTAGTGAAAATGGGTGGAGTGGAGAATTTTCGCAGAACGCTTTTGCTAAGCCACGTGCACATTGTAGGTGTGCTTTTTCGGGTTCACTAAGTACATGACGCTAGTATATCAACCTACCCCAATCTGACTTCTCAATCAAGCAAATAATTGTCTTTGGCTATGAACGTTTTAGTTCCAAAATTAGAAACATCCAAACCACCCCAAATACGGTTTCCAGCTGAAACTGAAAATTATCTCACAAATAAAGTCGTCAAGAAAAATCATAAATGGATAATTAAGTCTTATTTTATTAAAGAGACTTTAAAAGCAAAATTTGCTTATTCAATCGTTCAAGAACGCTAGTCTAGCAGAATATTTGGATAGTTTTTGGACGAAACCAAGCAGTAAGTTGTGTTTAAAAGTTTGTTTTTTGTCACAACCGTTACTAAAACCGAAACTTCAGTCTGTCACAGCAAACATGAGTAAACTTAACCCTTCGTGGAACTAACTGCCTTTGATTATCAATACCTGTAGCGAATACTTGCAGATTATTGCAAAAAAAAAAAATGTTTTCAGCCTGCCATTGAATACTACTCTCCAAAAGTACTAACAAAAAACTTTTTGTCTATTTTCCCTTTAGCAACTATCTACGATCCTATGCAGGTTTGCATCGAGAACTGCGCACAATGCAAGAAGATGCTCGGGGCCTGGTTTGAGGGTCCTCTCTGCGCAGAATCCTGCATCACTTTCAAGGGAAAGCTGATCCCAGACTGCGAGAATATTGCGTCAATCTCGCCTTTCCTCAACAAGCTTTAAGATTCCTTTTTCGACAAACGCATGGATTATGGGCCAAGTTTCGTTCTGAAATTATGTTTAGAATGTGTTGATTTATTTTACTCATGTACCGCCTCAGATTCTGATTTTTGCCTTAGAAAAACAATATTTTAGAAAGAATTTCAAAAAGGTTTCAAAAGTAAAACGTCCAGAGCCATTATATGTGAAACTGTTAAAGAAAGAAAAACCCCTTAAAGATAACAGCTTTGTTGTCAATTCACACAAATCAAACTGCAATCGACTTGCTTCTGAAGAGCCAAAGTATTGCCAGCCCACAAATTCATGACAACTACGTGCCAAGCCATGGTACTGTTTTTGCTATCTCGAGGCCCAGACTATCCATATATTTGAACTGCATTCCAACAGATGTCATGCCAAAGTATCTGATACTCTAAAATTAGCTTTAATTCAATTTTTGTTAGTTAGTTTTATATAAATGTTTATGTTACAGGGATTAATTATAAGATTGTATTGAAAAATAAATGAATGATATTTAAAAACAATTTTCTGTTTTATTCTTGGACTTCCCAAATAAAAATATGCGGCTATCCTAGCCTTTGAAGAAATATTAATAAATTATCTGCGATGTGCATAGGTACTCTCTATAGTTATAATCTGCAAAATTACTACAGCTGGTACACTCTACCAGAAGGGGGGCGGAATGCAACATGCCTAGTGCTCATTGTCAGATGTCATAAGTTTTTTTTTACTATCTCAATGTAATTTACAACAAAAAATCCAACAGAATACCTGATAAGCTGCGAATCTAGTAGAGACGTGCAAGTGAGATTGATGTGCTTAAAATTAACCAATAATACCACTTCTCTCTCATAGCTTAAACTAAACTATGTAATTGATCTGTTTTACGCGTATCCCTCAGTGCAAGACTCTGTTTAAAACGCAGCCTTAATAGTCCCCAAAATACTAACAGAAGTCTTTTATCATTTTCTCCTAGCGACTATCAACGACCCCATGCAAGTTTGTATCGAGAACTGCGCACAATGTAAGGAAATGCTCGGAGATTGGTTCAACGGCCCTTTCTGCGCTGACGCCTGTATCAAGCTCAGGGGCAAATTGATTCCTGATTGTGAAAACATTGCGTCTATCAAGCCTTTCCTTAATATTAACCAACTTTAAGTTGTTTTTTTCGACAATGGTATGGATTGATTGTGGGCCAAGTTTCGTTCGGAAACGTGGTTGGTATTTTGTTGCCAGATAAAAAATTATACCCACATTATTAATTGTTGATTTACCTGTAATGTTCCAGTCTTTATAGCTTGAGTTCAAGTTTTTTTTTTTAACTTCTTGTTTTAATTGCTAATTAGATAAAAAAATCGGTCTGCAAACAATTTGAGCTAAAGTATTGCCAGCGCATATGTACTATGTATAAACTTACTCTATTAGCATTATTTACACAAACACTTTATCTATTTCGTTCCGATTTGTGTCTTACAATATTAAATCCATACAATTGAAATGTTTAACATTCCAAACGACGACATGCCAAAGTATTTGATACTCTATGTTAATTAGATTTAAGTCGATATTTGTTTTTAAGTTTTGTACTCGTTTTGTATTACAGGGATTAATATAAGATCATATTGAAAAATAAATCAATACTTTTGAAAATTATTTTCTGTTTTATTTCATGACTTAACCTATGTATAGTTTCTATCGGAAAATTTGAATACAGCGTGATAACACACATTTTTGTTATCAAATGAAAATATTTAAAGGACCTGTTAAAAAAAAAATGATTAGAAATATTTTGATTTGATAACAAAAAATGTGTTAACCTAACCGAAAGCGACATCGTTTGTCTACATTATCACATAAAATGAGGTATTCCATATGACCCGTATATGGAATACTTATGGTGCTATTAGCTCTGGTGCCATTACAGCGGGAGCCCAAAGTAGAATACCTCCGCACCACGACTAAAGTCCTTTTCACTTGGCGCTAGTGTCTATGTCACAACATCAAATTTTATTTAGAAATGTAGCACCACAAATTTTCTACATGACTTCAGTCGTGGCGTGGACTCTATACAGCTGATAATTTCCATTAGAACACTGGATATAACTTTGAAATTAACCATACAATGAATATGATTGAACAGGTGTCCTACAATGTCTTAAAGCAAGAATTCCAGTGCGCGAATGAGGTGGCGCTAGACGACTGGTCAACGACGATATATTACTAGACTCCGCATGCACGATCTAAGGAACAAAAACTATTCTGTCAACTCGCTGAGGTACTACGTAAGCGAGGGGGACGGGGTACTGCGTTGTGATTGGCTAACTAAAGGTCTGTTCTGTCTCAAGGTATGTTTACGGCTCACAGGAGTGGTCGAAATAAGACGGATATAAGACTTTTTGCCTTATGTATTGACAGACATCGGTCGCCTGTTATTAGGAGTGTAGTAATATATCGTCGTTGCGACTGGTATAGCTCTGTGTATTTGCCTTACTGGAATTACTGTCGCTTAAGACGCCATGGTAGGGCCACCTGAACTAGTACAAAAACATTTGCAATGCAACTTATAAATCATATAGAATTCTATACATAAAAATAAAATACATTATCTGTATCACAAATAATATTACATTATTCTCTTATTCAATAACAATTTATTGCTAAACCATTCCCATTGTTACTTATTTTATGAATGTCGCTGTTTTTATACAATACAGACATATTTAATTAGTTTAGTTAAAAAATCACTACTTTTTAATATAAAAAATGAATTAATAAATGCGATGCACAGATTCAAGCAAAAACAGTCACTAATTACATTTAGTTACAGCTCTATGTATAGGCATTTCAAAAATTAGGATTAATAGAACAGATAGGTTGAGGTACAGGAAGCCTATTCTCAATATGGCAATCAAGTCGCAAAAGGACCAATTTTCTAAAAGCCTAACTCTTGAAAATGCCAATTCTCTGAATAACTGAGTATCAAAATGGTTACGTCAACCGGTTTACTTAGAAAGCTTACCCATGACGCGTGCGATTTGCAATTTCTACTAACTTGAATTACTATTTTAAGAGAAATACCATAACTACTAAAATGAAAATCATCCTTGCTACTACGAACAAATGATACAATTCGATTCACTTCACGTCGTCGTGGCGAGCGTGTTTTGTTTTTCACTTACCCGTAGATAACTGAACGTTTTATGTCATAATTATGTCGTAGTGGTAAGGATGATTTTCACTTGTAGTGGGAATCGGTCGCATCGCGTCATTGGGAAGCTCCCTAAGTTGTTTGATGACAAGCGAAGTTAATTTAACCTGTATATTATAGTAGAGGTAGGGCGAAGCTGATTCAGTGTAATACTTACAACTGTGTTGATCTTTATATGACTCAAAATATAAAAAAAAAACTCTATTTCACTCAATAGTCTCTTCATCATCATCATCATCATCATCACCACGATTAGCAACTAGTATTGTACATGATTTTGCTAGGTGGCATTTTTAGGCCGCTAAGTCCTATCTATTACACTCTCAAGCAATAGTATGGAATTACTTACTCCTATTCCGCCCGATATTGAGTCCTTTATAACTAGATAAGAGTAATAAAAATGGTACTATTTAAAGGTTTAACTGTTAACTTTAAATTGAAACCAAATTCATTCTAATCACGCCATTATTTAAGCAGCTATCCCAGATCAATACCAAATAAGTGATTCCATACTTCTGCTAGCGATTGTAGCAGTTTTGCCAGCACATCATCCTACATCAATTTGTCATTTTTTTTAAATAGATTCTCAACCTTATCAAAATAGCGGAAGGTTAATATTCGATTGGTAAAATTAGACAAATTTAGGCTGCTGCTTGTCTGGCCTGTTGGTCTAGTGGTTAGTCTAGTGACTCTGACTGCTATGTCGGAAGTCTTGGGTTCGATTCCCACCCAGGACAAATGATTGTGCTCTGCTCATCACATTATCATTTGTTCTGAGTCTGGGTGTAACTTATCTATAATATTTATGTATTTAGAAACGTATCTAAGTATGTTTATCAGTTGTCTAGCATCCATAACACAAGCTATGCTTAGCTTGGGACTAGATGGCGTTGTCAGATAGTTCTGGAATTTTATTCATATTATATGTAATTCTCTTTGATAGTCTCTCACTTAATACTCACTACTGATGATGGTGATGATACCGTCTAGTTTTCACCACTTGATGGCTTATAGTCACTATTTCTAGCATTATAAAACGATGGTCAGTTGACTGCCACTTCCACTGGCTGCGACTCAGCGTCTGTCGGTACTTGTAGCTGTTCTTCTGCAGCTGATAGAGAGGGAAAAACATGATAATATAGACTGTGGAACTGGTTAAACAGTGTTTTTAATAATTATCTGAAGTTTCCCGTTAGATTTATAAATTACATCTATACTTTAATGTAAAGCTGAAGAGGTTATTGGGGTAGACGCTAATCTCAGAAAATACTGGTACAAATTGAAAAAAAAATTGTCTTGGATAGCCTATTTATCGAGGAAGACTTTAGTTTAAAAAAAAAAAAATATCGTGGTAAAATGATCAAATGTGTAGGTAGGTAAGATAAAGCTAATATGATCTCTACATTTAATTAAATTCATTCACATTATTTTCAATTTTCCAAATATTCTTACTGAATTTACTTATTTAATTGAATTTCTTTTTTTTCTAATATGTACTTACAATCTGCTTGGATAGCTGGTAAGTCTGTCGACTCATCCATAGGTTCAGCTGCCGGTGCTGGCGCTGCTGGTAGCTACAAAAAAAAAGAGAATTATAACTTGTAATTTTAAATTGAAAATTCCATTAATTTCAATAAAAGGATAAGACTTTTTTTATCGTGGTTAAATCATCAAATGAGTCCTCCCACTCAGGGCAGAGCAGGAGAGACTGTCAAACTCGTACTGATCCACGGTGTCCTTCAATAGCCCTTTATGTTCCGGGGTCACAGTGATGGTATAAGTCCCGCGATCAAACTGGCTTTGGACCTCTGGAGGAGCCCTGGCAATGGTCGGACAGCGAGTCGTTCATTACTCGCATTCCGCACGCCCGCGCCTACGGTGGCCGGATATTGTCTACCGACGTCAATCGACCGGAAATTGTGTACCACTGGGCCTAGGGTGGAGACGCTGTCCTCTCACGCGGCCCGACTCCTCCTTCGCAATCATGACTGCTTCGCAGAAGGAGGCGACCGCTTCCCATTCAGTCTCGCCAGTTGCTATGGCCTCGACACGGTAACACAAAAAAGTGCTTGTAAATAACTGTGGTTTACATTTGAACTTACCTCTGGAGCAATCCTCATGATCTTTCCAATCTTGTGTCTGACACTGAAAGGAGCACAGGACTCATAGTAGTTGATCACAAAGTCGGGGAAGGCTTCACCTAAGTCATGACCAGGTACCACATCAAAGTCTGTACAACCATGCCTGTAAGAAATTGGGAAATTATAAGCATTTTCGAAAAGAGATGGAAAGATTGTGAAGTCCTTGCTTAATAGTGGGATACAAACACGTAGCACAAAAAGGAAAATATTTACACATCTATGCTTTATAATCTCTGTCATAAGTAACACTGATGGAAGAATATGGTAAGCTGTCTTAGACTCAATGATCAATTTTGTCTATTTGCAAAATATGACCTTTTTCTTACGTTTCTCAACACTAGCGACCTCTTCTGCGTCGTGGGTGCGTTTACAAACATAGAAACTCACATACGACCCAGACCCAGAACAACTACTTGCAGATTATACACATTTTTTCTAAGCAGGGATCGAACTCGCGACAGTTCTAGTGATCGCTCAGCCATTGGGCCTTTTGCTATATCTAAAGTATTTATCTAAAATGCTGGACGATACAGTTTAAGTTATCCAACCACTAATCTATTCCAACCATTTGTCTATAAAATTCATTCAAACACACAATGACAATTAAAATTCTTACCATTTGACCAAGAAGTACAATGTTCCATGGAACAGTTGACCTGCAAGAATCTTCTCTGGTGTTAAGCCTCGAGCTACACCACGTGGCTTTTCAATCTCTTGTATGACCTGTGGTGAAAAGGACACAAGTTATGATAATCCACAACCAAATTAAATACATTGTCTTCTCAAAAAATCAACTTAAATAGAAAAAAACTTAAACAAAATAAAACCTTATCCCCCTTATTAATAAATGTGGACTAAATAACTTTGGGGTAACTTTAGTCCATGTTTATTATTAAGGAGGTTTAAGAACAAAACACCTAAACCTTAAACAAATACTTGTATGATCTACAAGTGCATAGTAATTGCTCTGGGTCTGGGTGTTTGGGTATGTGAGTTTACATGTTTGTAAACATCCCCACAATACAGGAAAAAATCATAGAATAAGTTGCCCTGCTCTATAAATTTTTGTTTCACTGAAAACAAGAGAACATTTTTATTGCATTCAATGGAGAGACCTGTAGATCATTGTTTGTTTTTAGTGTTTCAGGGTAAACTTATGGTACCCGGAAAACTTTTATTGTGATACATAATGATTTTAAAAGTTATGGTTAAATAAATAAACATATTATAATATTTATGAACACTAGAAATGTAACTTGACTCAGGATAACAAAGTTTTCAACTAATAACCTCATTCTTTTTCTTTTTTTCTGCTCTCCTGCTCCTTTTACGGCTAGCCAGAGTCTCTTCTATAGGATCAGGAGCTGCTGCAGCAGCAGTTGCAGCAGCAGCGGCGGCAGCGGCAGCGGCGGCTGCCACGGCAGCCTCCTTCTCTCTCTTCATCCGAGCTTCCTCATATGCAGATATAAGTTCTGGGCAATCAAGGTTATCTTCCGGTTCCCATGTATTGTCATCACTGAAATTAATGAAGGTAAATATGTAGTAAGACCGCAACATACAGTTTCATTGTGAAAACCTGCTTTTGGAACCTGAATGTTCAAAGTTCAATGAGTATGAAAAGGTAAATACCTAATTTGTAGGGCGAAAAGGAAAACATTCAACAAAACAAAACAACTTACTCAGAATAGCCTTTCCACTTCAACAAGAATTCAACCTTCCCGTTCTTAATTCTTCGATCCAGAACTTTCTCCACAGAGAACTCTTCATGTCTTCCACTTTGAGGACCTGATGATGGCGCCATGGTGGTCATCGCTGGTGCAGTATCCATGGGCTGGCTTGGTGGCACGTAGCTGAGGTCAGATTGACCCAACGACTCCATGGATTCATCCATAGTTTACTCTGTAATCACAATTTTTTGTTTCACAACAAAAAGATCTCAACACAGCATATTTTTCAATTACATGTCAAAAATTTTGTCATGAAATAAAGATATAAGTGTTACATAAACGGATACATGCATATCATATAGTAAAATGTAATGTTTTTGTTAATTTTTTGCACAGCATCTAATGTTTGTTGTGATTGCGACACCGGCTTGTTGTGTTTGGTTTGGTGGGAAACTGTATTATAGTAACCTTTTTCTATACTCACTGTACGATACACAGGTCTATTATTTTGCTAGACCAAAATTCGCTAGTGATTGTGGAAAAAACACGGAAAATTAATAGCTTATTTCTTTTTCTTTCGAAATGAATCGAAACTTCGAACGAAAGGAATAATATTAGTGAACAACTTTGACGTTTGCGTTGTGCAGTGTTACCAACTCTCAGAATTTTTTATCTCTAAAGCCTTGGAAACCCCCTAAAAAAACAACAAAAAAGAAACGTAAAAATGCAATTTATAATTACGTTATATTTTTTTCATTACTTTAATCTTAGTCTGAAAGTAGTTCATTACATGCCTGATGAGCTGTTTGAAAGTTATGCATTGCAGGAGAATCCCTTTCAAGTGACAGCTCCGAAAAAAAACATGTTCTTATTTTTATTTTCTTCGTATTCGTGAATGAAATAAAAGCACAGTGTTTACCTCGTGTAAATTACTTCTTTAGTCCCTCGAAATATTAGCGCCCTCACTACGTTACGGACGCCCCGTCTAGGGGCTTAAATAAGTAACTTTCACCCCATGGAGAACAATATACCATTATTAATATTGTATATCTGTGGTCAACTTTATACTGTCTAGTTTATATTGTACCAGAGATCATGCTTTGACAACTTTATTGCTTTAATTGAACAAAACAAATAACAATAAACAGAAAATCCGCAACCCACTTTTTTATACCTAAATCTGGGGGAATACCCCTACGTTGGTAACACTTGTGGTACTTGTCACATTTTTTTTTAAATGTTTATAGCATGGCTTCAAGGCCTTTTTGCCAAATTAATGTGTCACAGAGCATATCATTGTGCAGTGTCCTCACTATAATGGTTACGTTAACAGCTCGTCTCATTAGCTGTTTCGTCTCTTTCTCTATTACGTCTCATTCCCTAATTCGTCACCTTGTGCATCTGGTCATTTTTATTAACTCGTCTCATGCTCTATTTCGTCTCTTTCCCAACTCGTCCGACGCAAATGTACAGACGCCAGCACATCAATCTACTCCAAGCTGTCAAACTTTCAGGCACGCCGCAACTGCGGCGGTAAGACCCCGCTTTAAGGAATGGCTGGAGAGACGTCACGGGGTCCTGACCTACCGCATGACGCAGGTCCTCACCGGACACGGAAGTTTCGGGAGGTACCTGTCTCATGAGCAAGGAGGAAACGCCTGGGTGTCACCACTGCGAAGATAGCCCGGAGGACACAGTAGAGCATACGTGACTGTCCCGCTTGGGCAGAAAACCGACGTGTCCTCACGGCGGCGATACGCGGAGACCTCTCGCGCCCGGCATTGGTTGCGGCCATGCTGCGGGGCGAGACGGAGTGGGAAGCGGTTGCCTCCTTCTGCGAAACAGTCATGCTCGCGAAGGAGGAGGCGGGCCACGAGAGAGAGAGGACAATGTGGTGGACGCCCACGGCGACGGACGTCGCAAGACGATCTCCGGCCACCGTAGGCGCGGTCATGCGGGCGGCGAGTAAAGGGCAACTCGCTGTCCGACCTTGGACAGTGCCCGGCTCGAAAGCGCGTCGTGTTCCACGCGTGCCTCAAAGAGCGTCAGCATAATGACGGGGCCCCCTCTCAGAGGGCCAAAGCCTGTCGGGGTCGCGGAACGTATTCCATCACCGTGACCCCGGAACATAAAGGGCTATTGAAGCACCCGTGGATTTTAGTCAGTACAAGTCTGACGCCTTGACCGGGGTGGGAGGACTCATGTGATGATTTTACGACGCAAAAAAAATAGGTGTCAAACTTTAGGTAATAGATTTTATATTTTACACAAACAAGTTTCTGTCTGTGACTTAACCGTTGTGTGGTGGACATATAGTATCCCATTGACCAGATAAAGTTATTCTATGACCTAGTCCTGTTCGGCCATGATCTACTGATGTGCTCATTCAAATCGGGTAGAGTCGTGTTAACCTGAGAACGCAAGAATAATAAAATATTAGGAAGGATAGTTTTTGCCCCGACTTCGTCCGCATGTTTCTTATTCTCAAATCCACCGCAACGCATCGCAAGGGGATATCGGTATTTTAAAGTCTGACCATCGACATTTTTGATGTTGACTGTACGATGTCGTATGCGTCGGACGAGTTGGGAAAGAGACGAAATAGAGCATGAGACGAGTTAGTAAAAATGACCAGATGCACAAGGTGACGAATTAGGGAATGAGACGTAATAGAGAAAGAGACGAAATAGCTAATGAGACGAGTTGTCAACGTAACCACTATAATACCTACCTTATTCGATTTATAAAACCTGTATTTATTTTTATATGTAGTTTTGAAGTGATCCAGTGTGGGATCGCTAAAGCGCCTTATTCACGTTCCATCTTGCTGTACGTCCCGCCAAGGTCATACACGATGCACGAAGCAAAAACACCGTGATTTAGACGTACGTCAAGCCTATTCACGTTGTTTTTGCGTCGTGCATCGTGCATGACGTACAGCCGTGACAGATGGTGAATACGGCGCCTTACCCTTAAAAATGTATATGGTTTGACTAAAGGTGGTGGTTCGCACGCGAGACCGCGACCGAAGATTGCTACCATCGTTGTTCGCTCGCGAATTGCCGCTCATACATTACCTAAAGGTGCTTGTACACGATGCATGTAACCCGCGCAAGTGCCTCAACATGCTCAAGCTACATGTACCGTGTACATGCACCTATTAAAAAACGTGCGGGTCCAGCGACTTGAGCATGTACCAAAGCGAACCACCCGCGCAACTAACCTGCGTGTTCTGTGGCGCGCGCGGGTCACTCGCGCTTGTACAGACGTACCACGAACAAATAACTTGTACAGCTTGTGTAAGTAGCCCGCGTCTTTGCTGGCTCCAGTAATTTGAGACATGTAGGTACAAGTACAAAGGACTAAAGCGCCGTATTCACGTTCCATCTGCTGTACGTCCCGCCAAGGTCATACACGATGTACGATGCAAAAATACCGTGAATAGGCTTGACGTACGTCATAATAATAATAATAATTGACGTACGTCAAGCCTATTCGCGGTGTTTTTGCGTCGTGCATCGTGTATGACCTTGGCGGGACGTACAGCAAGATGGAACGTGAATACGGCGCTTAACTTGATAAATTAGCTTGCGCATGTTACTCGCGCGGGTAACCCACATCTTTACTTGCTCCAGTTACACGCACCGTGTAAGCATGTCTGTCGGTCGCTGTCTCCTGTTGCGGTCTCCGGCGCGAACCTTACTGCCTCAAATAATATTTTTTAATGTTTCTATAATCTTGTCTAACTTACTAGTTTTATTGGCTATTCCAGTGCTATTGGAATGCGCTTAATGTATTTTACTCAAAAATAATAATAATCCGAAATATAGATTTTAAAAAATATTAGACCCGTATTTTTAAAGAGAAAAAGAAGTGATGAGTATGAATATTGATGGATGGAGAGGAAGAGGAAGGCCAAAGAAAAGATGGATGGATTGTATAAGTAAGGATATGAAAGAAAAAGGAGTAAATGATACTATGACTTGTGATAGGGGAGAATGGAAGAAAGAAACGTGTTGCGCCGACCCCAAGTAAAATGGGATAAGGGCAGGAAGAAGAAGAGACCTGTATTTTTTCTAATTGTCACGTAAACGAAAATTAATGAAGATACAACGCTTCTAAATTTCACAAAATTTCACTGGTTACTTACAATTTTACAAGCGAATTAAATAGATTTTTAATTTATTTATGCAGTAAAATACCATATCACCACCTTAAACTAGCACTTTGTTGTTGTTCCTTTCCTGTGCGTGTGCTGTTGGACTGTTGAACTGTCGGATCACTGCGTGAAATGGGACAAAAGCCGAGGAGCCATGACAAAAATATTGTGCGAAAAATCAAAACATAACCCCAAAAATCCTATGAATTGAAAACTTTAATAATTTTATTTTACAAAACAATATAATATTTCGTTAGATCTTTATCACAGGTGTGTTTGAAAAATTTGTAAGTAAATCCCTTAATCTGTATTCTCATAGTTACCTAATAATAGTTATAATAAATGTAAATGATAAGAAAAAAAAAATGAATAAAGGTTATAATAATCATTATTTTGTCGTTGAAATTTTATTTATCTTCGCACGATCCATGTGAATCGAAAGTTTTTGGTTTTTGTGTATACCTACTGGGTTTGGGTTACTAGCTTAGTATATCGAATCTTGGGATATACCACATAATAGAAAATACAGGTATTAGTTTCTAATCACCATGATAAAATTGAGTCTACTCTTACTCAAACTCCTATTGCGGTAATTTTTCAGACGATGGCAGACACAGGTCCATTTTCAAGTAGTACAGCGTTTTGCGCGCGGTGTGGATCCATTCTTCCTCTGCTACAAGAGTTTGGTTCAGTCCGGTGTTATGCTTGCAAAGCCTCCTTTGATGCTGAAAGTAAGTTTTTAATAAATGGACATTTATTTACACATTCACGGTCCCTACATACAAACAGACATGTCGAAAACCGAAGTTTACAGGAAAGCATTTTCAGTGTTCAAATTGCTCTAGAAATAGTTCTGTGTACATAGATCAGTTTTTGACATCCATTTGTACATAGGGACCATTGACATGTACCAAGTAGAGATATTAGTATAGACTTGTTATTACTTGACTTATTATTATTATAGACTTGACTGGCCTGTTGGTCTAGTGGTTAGTGACCCTAACTGCTATGCCGGAGGTCGTGGGTTCGATTCCCACCCAGGACAAATGATTGTGTGATGAGCACGATCATTTGTTCTGTGTCTGGGTGTAATTTATCTATAATATTTAGAGATATATAAGTATGTTTATCAGCTGTCTAGTACCCATAACACAAGCTCTGCTTAGCTTGGGACTAGATGGCGTTGTGTAATAGTTGTAGAATATTATTATTATATGTTTTCTTAGCTGGGTAAGTGAAGTAATAGTGTCCAGGGGATTTTTGGGCTGAATAAATAAAAAAGAAATAGCATGGGTGGCTAAGCCGTTGGCTGTTGTGTTGCGGTTTCAATTATTAAACAGAATGTTCTGAGTCTAGGTGTTTCTTAGATAAAAAAAAAACAGCCACAATAAAGTAGAATTATTTAATGTGCAGAAAAGCTCAAAAAGTTTTTACCACACAAACTTACAAACATGTATTAAATTATGTCCAATGTTTAAATATCTATATTTTTGTCTTAACTTTTTGCTAAGTTAATGAAAACGTAATTTAATTTAAATCATTTGTTTGATTTTTTTTTCAGATTTCAGTGACTTAAAATTCAACTACACAATCCACTTCAACACAGTTTCCGTGGTGACGCATGAAAATATGCTTAATACTGATGGTCCGGAGGGTCCAGTAGTTGAAAGAAGATGTCCGAAGTGCGGCAATGATAGAATGTCTTATGCTACACTACAGCTTAGGTCTGCTGATGAAGGACAGACAGTTTTCTATACTTGTATAGCTTGCAAGTAAGTACCTATAACGTAAAATAGTGCTGCTTTTGTTTTGCTCATGACGCCTGCCTGCTTTATTGAGGGAGGCGACCACTTCCCATTCCGTCTCACCCCACAGAATAGCCTCGAGCAATACTGAGCCCGAGAGTTCGGAAGTGCAACTGCTGAGACTGAGGTTGGGGAAATGTTACTGGGTTTTTCCATTAAGGATGTCCCAGTAACAGCCATGGGGATTGGATTTGTGCCCAGTTGATGGCAATAGATTTTTCCAGTCATAATGCCCTTATTACATGGGGCTTAAACATAACTGGCAAAATGTGGGTGTAGTACTGGGTACTCCTCTGGCTAACTTTAAGAATTTCAAACATGTTGTTTATTTTTAACTGCCAAATTATTTATATAAAAGCAATTAGTGAGACTGAGTGGTGGCCCAGTGGTATTGGTGTGGTGGCCCAGTGGTATCGGTGTGGTGGCCCAGTGGTATTGGTGTGGTGGCCCAGTGGTATCGGTGTGGTGGCCCAGTGGTATTGGTGTGGTGGCCCAGTGGTATCGGTGTGGTGGCCCAGTGGTATTGGTGTGGTGGCCCAGTGGTATCGGTGTGGTGGCCCAGTGGTATCGGTCCCGACTTACGAGTTGTCGAGTGGTCGTTGGTTCGAACCCCGCCAGGCGAATCACTTTGTGTAATTTATTTCATCACCACTGCTGTCAAAGCGGTGAAGGAAAACATCGTGAGGAAACCGACATGTCCTAGAACCAAAAATTCGAAGACATGTGACATTACTAATCCGCACTGGGCCCGCGTGGTGGATTATGGCCCACTCCCTCTCTCAGAGAAGAGGCCTGTGTCCCAGCAGTGGGAACATTACAGGCTGATGATGATGAATTAGTGAGACTGACCCTTGACAGTTCTAAATTAAGCAACCTTTATTAAATATGGCTGCAATATTTGATGAATAGATTTATAGAAAAATTGCTTTTACCCAACTTTATATGCCAGTTTTCACTAACACAAAAATTAATACATAAATTCCCCTTAACCAACAACACACTCTTTAGATTTTTAAATTTTAAAAATCTTGAAACTTAACAGAGGTTTCTTATTTAGGAGCCGCCATGGTGCAATATTTGTTATTTAAATTGATTTGTGAAAAAAGAGTTTTCTGATGATTTTCTTTAATTTTTGTTTACAGATACAAGGAGACAGAAAATTCTTGAAGAATGTTTATTTTGTTATATTACATGTAAGGACCCTAATCCATAAGTAAAGTAAATTTTATTTTATACAGATTTCTATCTTCTTATTTTAAATCATCTCCCTGTTATTTCTTTAGTTCTATAGTAGTGTAGTTCCTTTTTGTTATTTTTCATGTCATTTAGTTGAATAGTTTCAGTATGTAGACTATATTTTAGTGAATAATTTTTAGTTTCTTTTATCATTATCATCATTCTGTTCCACGAATTGTTCAGGATAGGCCTTGTCTTGTCCTTTTTCAGGAATTTTAAGACGTTACAGCGACTCTAAAACGCGTAAGTCAGTTGAAGGTTTGTTTTATAAGTACTGGTCTGACCATCCCTTTCGCTCCACTCAGGGTGGGAGGAGGCATTTGATAGTCCCGCCCAAAAAATGCTTCCCTATTGTGCCTCTTTGGTATGAGAGCCTCTCAATTAGGCTTTCTCTGCGATCTTCTCTATTTCACCCAGCCTTCTAGCTTTTGGGCTACCAGCCTTCCTCCTTCCATTTTTGGTGACGACCGGTAAGACTCTACACCTCCTTTTTAATCCCTCAAAGATACTCTGGGAACACTTGAGTGTTATATCTGACTCTTACAAAATTAAAGCTCCCTGTTCCTACTACTACTATGGGTGGGATCCGGAATTAAGAAGTACACCGTTGTCTTGTAGGAGCCCACCCCTATCACCAAGTAGTTCTACACCACGTCGCGTAGCCACCAAATGCCTGTCATAATGTCCCACCTCCATTTCAGAGCCGCTTGTCTCTCGGTCTCGGATATAGCCAGCTAATCCCACCACTTAGCAAGTCGACCTACATATTTTCTTAAACACTAGTCATTACCCACATCGCCCGATTCATTCAAGCCACAGGTGAAACTTACAGTTTCACATTCAGCACGCGCTGCCGCCGAAGAATCTAAGCATTTTTTTTATAAAGAAAGAGACGGTTATATGGTGAGGAGTGAGTGTAAAAGAGAAAGGTGATAGTTTTTGATCGAGAGCGTTGCGGAGTCGAGATGAGACGGTAATTAATTTGATCAGTACGTTGCTTACGTATGGGTAGTGATGGGCGTAGTCGATGTTTTGTTTCGATATTTGAGGTTGATGGCCTATCGACAGGTGTCTTGATATATCGATATTTTATTATCCGTCTACTTTTCATCTAATTCCTTATTCCATATTTTCCTTACCCCATTTCGTTGTATCCAAGCATAAGATATAGCATAGAAGACTACAAAATTGATATATTGTACACCTACACTTACAATAACGGTGCTATGAATCTGTCCGCTCGTTGTGACCCTTGCTGAACTGACAGGTATCTCGACGCCCACGATATTATTTATTGCTGTTGTCTTTCCCGTATAGTCAGTAAAAGAGGTTCCGGCGATGAATATTGTATGTCGATTTTTGGAAAGAGATAATTGGTTAGTTTAGTCTTCGTAGAGCGTTGTCACTGTCACACATCTTTGTGTATTATTGAGCGAATTGGTATCCTATGCTAATTTATGTCTCATACACTTGAACGGAAATGAGATGAAGGCAGCTATAGATATGTTATTCCAATGGGACTGGATCATAAGGACTAGGTTTTGTCGGCAGTTTCGCTTGCGTTGATGATGCCAGATATCATCTCACGAGAATGTATTACTGAGGCAAACAGTTTACTAGGTCCTAAACAGTAGCCGTAGCAACCTCTGCGCTGCCAGCGAAAGTGTGATAGAAGTTGGGCATATGAAATGTAAATGCGGTCGTGTCATGGAGAAGTTCCGAAGATAGAGATGTCCGTGAGCTTTTCATTGAAATTTATAATGATAAAGGTACCAGATTTGGTCTTTGGGTCAAAAATGTCATACAGCAAACAGGCATTTGTGGTTAGATTGTGTTTGAGATTGTGACAGTTAGTTGATCAATTATTAAGGTAACAAACAAGTTCTCAATAGTTTTCTTACCAAACAAACAGTTCAAACAGTAGCACAAAAAAGCTCCTCATGTGCGGTAGCTTCACCTCATTTGACCTGTAACTCTCCTACTGAACCACGATCCTCTTCACGGTACCGTCGTATCGATATCGATGTGCCGTTCCACCTGTCACTAGTGCGGGGGCCGGGCGGCAGGTGCGCGCAGACGCGGCGGCGCGCCAGTCTCCCGCGGCCCTCGCTCCGACCACACGTCGCGATCACACCGCATACTATCGACATCCCATAGACACGTGCGTGGCGCAACCCTAATTTGTTGTTCTATATAAAAAACTGTGTTGTGTTAACCCCTTACCGACCGGAATAAATTGAACTTTCATATAGGTAAGTTTTTAATACAACTTTTTTACAGTTGCGAGTTTTGGGGATCAGTATTTGGGTTATGTTTTGGTTTCAGTGTGATAATTCAGTAATGCGTTACCAATTGGGACACTAACGTGTTTTGAACGTTCGCAACGGTGAAAATCCGCTTTTCGCTTTGCTTTTAAGTGTGTCAGTGTGTTAGCATTTTCTTCGGTGCAGAAAAAAAATCAGAATGTTTCACTAATTCGGCTAAACTTTCATCCAATCCGAATAGTGGCTAAAATCAGCGATGCATTTGTTATTACAATCAATTAAGCTGTTCTACATTCTCTTCTCGGTCTTAAAACACGCGAAGCGATTTTAAAATTTATGTGCCGACGGACGAAGAATACTAGTTTGCTAAGTCGTTTGTATTTCGCGGCGGAAAGCTACATTTTGTAAATGATAAAAGATAAGGCCGGTTTGGAAAACAGTTGTTCAAAAGCCGCATACAAAAGACATCAACGCGCCACGCACGCGCGGCTGCTCCGTGTCAGCGATAGCTGTAGTTTTGTATACAACTTTAGAACATGGGAAATACAATGCTGACTAGTTGTTATGTACGAGCTACTGATCGTAATTATGATCATGTTAATCGCGATAATTTGTTGATCTGGGAATGGGAGAAAATGGTTTGATTGTTTCACTGTCTTCGAAGCCGTAAACGCGAGAATTTCCATTTTTTCATCTTGTAGACATTATTCTTAGATAAGATTCGCTCGTGTAAAAGCTCTATTAATTAAGTTTTTTTATCCTTGGGAACTAAAAACTGCTTAGCCTATTTGCACCAATGGTTCTAACGGCATCCATAAATCTTTTATTAATAAAAGCTAATTATAGCTTTCCTTGTTACTCTCTACTCTGTAACTGAGAAAAGGAACTCTACAAAAAGCTCTGCTAAAATTAGACTTCAATTTTGCCGTATACTTGATTTATTGTCTAATTATTATAGCCATCTCAGTCAATCTCTCACTCTAACACCATCAACATCCAATAATTGGTACAGTTCTAGTCATTTTATTAGCCATTTTTACCAACAATCTATCAACAACTGTAAAACAAGAGCCTCTTTCATGGAGAATTACTCCTCTGGACGTAATTTCAGTATCTCAGCGGAGACTAGTTGAAGACTGACGGAAGAGCTATAGAGCACAAAGAGGATGTCTAGAATAGACAGATGAACCCTCCCGTGTATGAGTAAGGGTAGTCAACTGAGATGGCAATCTGACACGACCAGAAACAGATAAGACCGACGGGAACTTCAGATAAATATGTCGAGCCTTTCGGAACGTGACGATTCAGCGGTAGTCTATGCTGCTCCAGAATTCTCGATGAATTCATAGTGACATGATAGTCTGTTTCCATTACTTATCGGCAAGAATAAGAACTTCGATAAAGCTCAAGCTGTTGTAAGAAAAGTGGAAGTAGCTGAACTTTTTGAACCCTTAATAGTTACAAAATGCATTAATTTTCAAGTCAGTTAACAAATGCTTGTCGAAGTTCCAAAACGCGCAACGAAAGGCGGAAAACGACTCAATTGATTCACTTAATCGATGGAACTGTTCATTGAATTAATCAACCGATTGAAAAGCGAAGATTGTGGTATTAGATATCTGTTTAACTTGTTCAGCCTAGACCGGTCAGGTATTATGTTTACTCTTCACTGGATCTAGTAAATAAGTCTCGCTTTTAATTACTTGTTGTTTTAAAGAGAGTTTTAATGCAGTTTGATCCAGCATTTGACGTAAATGCGTGGGTGACTGATTGCGAAACTAAGTTTTAATCAGGCCTATGGGCATTCGAATTTGAAATAATCCGGAGCTGGAAAAACATATCTTTGACGTCTGTTTTCAATCCAACGGGATGCAGCAAAATATCAATTTTAATACATATTTTATCATGAGCTGTGGAGGTTCATGTGAAATATTTTGAGACTCGGTTACTGCATAACACATTTCTGCTGTAAATTTCCGGGATTCTAACTGCCCTCATATACTTCCAAAGATAGAAAAATTACAGCTGGAACCTGGGCTTGCAAAGTTTAGACAAAGCATGAATAAACAGGCCCTTATCTGCAGGCTAACCTGTCTATCCTCAAGAACGAAAAGCCGAAAAGCACATTTGAACAGTGTTCAAGAGTATCATCATTGATGTGACTTTGCAGGCTGACCTGAAGTGAACTTGAATATTAAAACAGTGCAAGTTGGCTGTGGATCCTATCAGTATGGACATCGTGCACCTAACTTGAACATACCGGTATTGCAGTTTTGGAAGGTTTCTTGGGAACTTGTCGCTTATGGCCTCTCAAAAAGGAATGGTGTTGAATGTTATGAAAGTCAACTAACTTGCTATGAAGGATGACAATGTGCTGAAATCCAGTATCTGTTATTGCTAGAATACCTATTCTTATGTGATTATGCTGGTGACTGCACTGGTCCTGCCAAAATGGTCAAGGAAAACCTAGGAATTAAATTTCAAACTGCGGATATCTCCCGACCCATACTATACTTACATTGTGGATATGTAAGTCAATTCTTCTGTGTTCCAGAAGTAGAATTATTATATGAGGTTGATTATGCAGTAATACTAACTTGGATTTAAATCGTAGATACATTTATCTAGCGTTAAGTTTAGCATAATATGAATGCCGTGCTAAAAGTTAAACTTAAGTTATTCTCAAAAAGCAAATGCCCCAAATAACGGCTCCAAAATTAGATTAGATATGAATCTAATGAGTGAACCTGTAATTATTCAGTCATAATTATTTAATTAGATTTCTGCTACTTAAATGCCGCTATTTCAACGGAGCGTAAGTATCTTCTGTGTAAAAAGTGAAGTGCGTGAAATGGGCTTGTTTTTATGCTTCACGTAGATAAACTTAATTATATTTGGATACAGTTATTGTAGTTAATATTATAGGCCTCATATAAAGAACAGCCTTGTTTGTTAGGCGCCTATATGGAGGCAGGGTCTTTGCATATGGTCACGAGACTGTCTTAACAGGGCACCGTCTTGAAACCAGATACCAGATGTTATGGAATTGGATCCTTAGTTTTACCTCTTACTTCCAATTTCACAAACTAATAATTATAATATCAGCTGTAGGAGGTCCACTGCTGGACATAGAACTCGCCAGTAGATTGCCATGAGGACCAGTTGGAAACAGCTTGTAAACAGCGATCCTATGGTCTTCATTAGATCCTCTATTCCCCATTTCAGTACCTACCTACTTGTAGATTTTATTTTTGTGTTTGCCTCTCAATAACATTAAAAACAAAATTCTCAATCAAATCTTTTCTCAAATTCCTCATACAGAAAACTATTATCACGGATGCACGTGTGTGAAAATGTATTTTATTACCGAATACTTATCTTTTCGGCTTTCTATCTAATGTTATTGATTTAAATTTTCACATCGAGGAATGTTGGGATTATTCAAATGCTTTTCTGTTAATGTAGGCAGTTGTAAGATTAACTATCGGTAACAGGCCCTTCTTTTACTAATTAATTTATGACGGATATTGGCCGCCTCAAAGTCAGCAAAGCTTATTTAAATACATTATGTCTATACATGAAACTTGAAGCTTTTTATTTTTTTATTTCACTCGCGCCGTCAGCAATATGGTGGGTCTATAGGGCTAAATGCCTGCCGTGGACGTGAAAGACTGTCTAAACAGTGTAGGTACTAGGTACAAGATAGGCTCTGATAGACAATTGAAGTAACAGGGTGGTCTTTACGCGGTACGAGTTCTAGGGTGTTGCGGGGGCACATTTGAAGACTTTTCATTCAAAAGAAAAGTTTGGTTAATATCTTTACTATTAAGTTTTAAGTTTAAATTATAAGTTGAGTCATTGAAAATCCAAACATATCAATTGTAACAGATTAAATTTGAAAAAGTTATGGTGTTTAAAAAATAATTCAAAAAAAAATCTCGTCTAGACTATGTGCCAAAACTTAACATTCGATTGTGTGTGATACGAACTGCCAAAATTCCGGTCATTATAAATTCAGCGTAGGTATTTAGCTCAATAAAGCGGTTTGATACCATTTTTAGAAAATCCTGTATTTTCTTATGAAAACGGTAAATTAATAAACCGTGACAATATCCTTAAAATTAGCATAAGTGTCCAACTTACTATGAGAAATAGATGCAAAATAAATTAATTCATATGTGCCCTAATGTTACTACCAACCAAAGAAAATAAATATATAGAGAGATATGTAAAGCATAAATTAATTATATTAACAAGTTAAAGGTTCATCATTTCAATGCCTATAGAAATAATTGCCTTCATTCATAATTTATGGAAAACTTGCTTTTGCTCTCATCGTGTCGGTACATCTTCTTAGATATTTATCTTGGTGTTATGTTTAATCACTTCTATACATCCTAGAATCGTAACCTGTCTCTGATAGCTACCCGTAAGTTCCCACTATATGGGTTGATAAAATGATGATGAATTTTGACTGAAAAATATCTAATTAGTTTATCAGATGACAAGTATTTTTTCTTTTGTTACACAAACCAAGATTGCGAAGAAACGCTTCATATAAAATTGGCAATACGTCACTTGCAAGTACAGTTTATTTGCTTCTGACGTCACGAGCTCTCTATCTCAAATTTTGATGCTTTAAATACAGACAAGACATACTAATTAATTTCAGTAAAAAAAAGTTGTTAATGTACCATTTTCACACATAATGAAGGTTATTCTATTTTAATCAAGAGATCAAAATACAACAAGTTTGATTGCACCAATCCAACGACATCATGATTTGGTCTCTGGACATAATGTTCAAGATTTCTTGATAAGACAGTTCCCCGACCCCGGCAGGCGGTAGGCCTTCTATGGAGGTACGCGTGGACCCGACGCGCCTTCTACCTAGGTATGGTCCAAGATCGGACGGCGAGTCACCTATTGCTCGTTTTTACTGGTTTTATGACGTATATTAAGTACCTCATAAAAACTTTTTATAGGGACCTAATAAAAAGCTTTTGACACTTTCTCACAATAATGAAATAACATAATATCTGTTAAATCTTTATTGCGATAATATCTCGGGAACCACTTAACCGATCTATGTGATTTTCTTAACTTTATTGATACTTTTATACTCTTGATAGAACTTGAGGACTCGGATACCGGGAAGAGCTGAAAAACAAAACCAGAGGTTTTATCACGAGACGCTTTTGTGCCGTAAAATGAACAGGAACTGACGTTAATTTAATGGAAGACATTAGTTCCTCGTTCGTATACGAGCTTTAAAATTATCCATGTTTACGTCATAACACCTACTTATAGTAAAGTAATTTAACTTAGTAATGCGATTCGCTAGTTAAAATTACACTACCGCCCCTTCAAGAATAACATTATACGTGTGATGTTATGTTAAATTCGGAACCCCGCGGAGTCCCGCTGTTGTTGCACTCAATAAAGAATTCATGGTAGTTCCTCCGAGACTAGACTGCCCCAATGAATTGTAGGCTAACAGTAACAGTAGCATAGTTATTTTGGTGCCTTATAGTATTTAGCTAAATAATAATCTTACTTTTTACGATCCCTTCCTGCTTCGAGAAGCACGGTAGGCCTTTGGTATATATATACCAAGGATCGTTTTATGCAGTAATTGAATTGAGCATGTCTGATCAGTGGTCATAATTCATACTTGTATTCGTCAGTTACGTCCAGATAAACTGTGAGTATAGTATAAATGAGTGAATGCCAAGCAGATGACGATCATATTCAACCACTCCACGTGACCATCGAAAATACTGAAAACTCACACTAAAAAGCGAAGTGGAAACATATTTTTCCTACTCCTCCACTATTATTTTCTGATTAATTTCGTTGCAGGATCCAAGACAGGTAAATTCATTCTCCGAGACACGTCTGGCTTCATTGTCTCGGCGCTTTTCTGGTGGTTGCAACTGTTGATTCTGTTTTCCAGGAGTTGCAGTGGTTTGGGAATAGTGTGGTGGGTTTGTCTCACTAAAAAGACTAAAGATTTTGTCTGTGGCATAAAAATTCAAGTTTTAAACAAAAACCTTCTATGTTTGCGACTCAAAAAATATACTAATTTGATGTTCCACAAATATAATGTTTACAATAAAAAGGAGGCAATCTACAGACTATCGTCTGTTAACACGTATGTATATCTAGACTTCGAACTCTCACTCGCTTGCGAAGTCAGTCAAACGGGAATAATCGATGGGTTCCGTTTGTCATTAATAGTGTTTGGTTGCAACTTGATTTAGCGGCTATTATGTGTTGCTAAGGCACATTTATTAGCATTAATACATGTATATCAGATTGCGAATGATTACATAATCTGAATTTAATAGAGAATCATTAATACCAGTTTTACGATTTATAATTGTCTAGATTTGTTCAAAAGCTGTTTCATGGCTATATATCAGCGCGCTATCGTATTGATAGAATTGGATTTGCCTTCCAAAATGTAATGAAATTTACATTCCATTCTTTTGCTATTTCTTATACGCAGTTGTATAGAATATAATAAAAAAGAATATTCTTTGATTGCGGAAAATATGGTAAATTAAGAAAGAAAGGTACTAATAAATCTACAAAGTTCATCATATTGTATAAATCACCAAAATAGACTTTGACCAGAAACCTTAACATTAATTAAACATTGACAAATTTAATGTCCATTCCTTCATAAATATTCACTTTCTAAAGAAAACATGTCACATGAGAACATGAAAAAACATTAAAAACTTAAATAACAACCGTCCGCGGGCCCCTAAATATTGCGGTGCCGCTCCAAGCTAGCGGAATTCCATAAAATCATGATTAATTTATTAATGTTATACTGCTCATCGCCGCGCTCTCTCCTCTAAATGGGGCTTACGCTTCGGTGGCCCGGACGTATCCTCGTATGAAACAGTTACTGTGTCTTATAATTCTTTGATTATGTTAGCTTGACACCTCATATTCGGGTGGTTATTTCCAATTATTTTGTATAAGCTTGTGATTTGTCTTCTGGATGGGGCTTACGCTTCGGTGGCCCGGCCGTATCCTCGTATGAAACAGTTACTGTGTCGTATAATTCGTTGATTATGTTAGCTTGACACCTCATTTTCGGGTGGTTATTCCCTATTATTTTGTTTAGGCTTGTGTTTTGTCTTCTAAATGGGGCTTACGCTTCGGTGGCCCAGTCGTATCCTCGTATGAATCAGTTACTATGTCTTATAATTCTTTATGTTAGCTTGACATCTCATTTTCGGATGGTTATTCCCTATTATTTTGTATAAGCTTGTGTTCTGTCTTCTGAATTGGGCTTACGCTTCGGTGGCCCTGCTGTATACGTTAATGAAACACTAGTTGGGATCTGGATATTAAAAAAAATAGGTCTCGTTCTTATTATATTTGACCCAGTCATTGTGGACCGTACTCAGTACTCCAAGTACGGTGTACAATTTGAAAGACCATTAGGATTTCATTGATAGATATTTACAAGAGCTGTTCAGTCAGTAGCTCGGGCGTATTCTCGTACGAAATAGTTATCGTATCTTGAATTTTTTGGCACGTCAGATTTGGGCTAGGTATGTTGCTTAGGTTTTTGATAACATCTGTAAAATGGGCTTACGTTTCGGTAGCCCGACCGTAACTTAGTATAAAACAGTTGCACTGAGTCTTAAAAGTTTTAGGATTGCCAGAAAAACTTTTTAAATTAAAGAACAGTCTAATCACACCCTCACCCTTTGACGCGGCGCTATCTATCTCATTACATAAAATTGCATTTAAACAATGCAGTACCCCGAATTTTTCGCAGACCATGAGTTGTGGCGCGGACTCTACCTCAAAATATTTGTTGAAACGAGGTATAACCATTTCACTGACACATTAGCCACGTTCACGCAGTCACATATCATTACTAAGACTTGCTCCAAATACAACAGCTAAAAAGCTATTCAAAACACCGCCAGACAAGCGACACAGTCGAGTAAAGCACGTTCAAGCGAGCAAACATTTCACAACATGATTTCTCGTACAGTAACCGCTACCGTTCGGAGTGAGACGTGCGACTCGGTCCGAAACTAGCGGTACCCGGGAATAATTAGTAGGCATTATACTTTAACATGGCACGTGGGGTATGTGTGGCTAGGAGTGTTTATTTGATTAATAGGTGACTGGGAAATACCTATCTTTAATTAAGTTTGAAAATTATTTGTTAGAATGTCCCATTTGTCTGCAATGTGGAAATGCGTTCTTTGCACAGCATGTGTGGCTTTGGATGATAGATTAAGGAATGGCGTTGCGGATTAAAAAAGGATGTAGTGACAAACATTTGACACGGGTATGCTTAATTATTCGATCATGTTGAAAGATTGAGTGAAAGACGACTGAGTAAAGGAATTCATAGAGCATATATGAGTGGCCGCGAGGAGAAGCCCTAGGAAAACCTATACTTGTTAATGACGTTCTTCAGAAAGGTCCATGTGCATAGTACTTACTTCCATGCTTTTAAGAACAGATGTATGACGACGCGGCGAAAGGTGTATGTAAGGACTGTAGCATGTGGTATTATATCTCTTCTGTCTTTTCATGTCTCATGCGGGTCTAAATGAAAAATGCGTAAGTTTATGTTTGTATGTAATGTATAGTTCTACATAAACAAAATGTTCTCAAAGGTCTAGGCTTTCTGAAATAAGTTACTCATGGATTCTCTCTCATGATTCCAGAAAAAAAATGCTCCTATCTTCCGATAATTTGAAATCATCGATCCTCAATAAATTGGTTCAACTTTAGTCTCCCTATGTTCTCCAATTTCCTTTGTGTGTAACTAATTCATGGGCGATTTGCACCCCAATTTCTCAAAAGTTTTCTAGTTTTTTTAGTAGAACATTACTAAGTTGGTAAGTGGTTAAGTTCGTGTTCAGTATTAGCCTCTTCATCATCATGAAATCTGATAATGAATCTCTATCATCATTTTATGCGTTTTCACTAAGTATTTAATGTAATCTTAGGTGATTGTAATTTGCGTAGTTTCACCCGTTTGGGTGCCAAGTCATGCATGATCATATCGTGTAAATCTTTCATTGAAGTTTCACACTGCCTTTGCTAATGTTTTTCTAATTACTTGTTTTGTGAACTAAATCTTTACTCAGTATGTAGTGCTATCATGTGTTATTTCAAAAGCTTTTCCTGTCCTAGATACGGGTCCAATTTAGGCAAACTAATTCAAGTCTGGAAATAGAAAAATCTAATTAAGCAGACCTCACGTCGTTCTAGGTTTCAAGATGGTATACACTAATAAATATTCACTAACATCATCAACAAAAAACTTCATTGAATGAATAGAATTTCAATCAACAGCCTCATTCAAAATTTACTTACAGTCAAATATAACAATAGACAAAAAAAAACAATTCATACGACATAACGACCAGCACTAATAAGAGAAGTTGTACCAAAATGTCTCGAAACAAATCGTCAAATCCGGTGAATTTGTCGCGTAAAACGCGTCTTACGTACGACTAATCGGAGTACGATACACGCAAGTCGCAAGGTGTCCCATCACAAATGTACCGTAAGATTCCGTAACTAGAGAACGCGTAGAAGCGGCACGGGTCAAATATGTCACATGCTTTATTGCGTCAAAATCATCTGATAAGGGAATTAACAACAAATCTACGCATTACGATATCTGTTATATCTTTCTGGATATAATTGCATACAACCTTCTGGTTTTGTTTATCTGTGGTGCAAGCATTCCGGTCAAGTACAGAAGCATATGTATGGAAATCCTACCATCCAGGAAGCATTGATGGTAATTTATTAAGAAAATATTGTAATACAGACACCAGTAATGTTGCCAGCATTTTAAATTTATGTTCGGAGTCAGATTTCATAACGATTATTTCACAAAAACATTCCCATTTACAGCATTTTATGTTTGAAGAGAAAATCGAATGGCCTATAACAATCATAGTGTAAGTAATTTATACACGTCTCGTCTTAATACAATGGTAATGAATTGAACGCGTAAACACGAAATCCAGAAAAAGTTGCCGACGATTTCAAAGGTTTTTCTGTGTGAACGTGTTAATAAAGCTACCTTTATTGCTAATGACGATAAATTACGTTTCTTGGTCTAGATGAAGAAGAATTGCCTTTTTGTGGAAGTTTTTTGCGTCTGGTGATGTCATTATAGGATTCTGTCACGCGATTTTCAAAATGAAAAAGGGTAAACTGCTTTAAAATTAATGTTTGTTATTAAGTTTGAAAGTAACAAATTATCTACTTAAAGGTTTAATTACTAATAACTGTTCTTTACCATACTTGAAGATTATTATTACCTTATTTTTCTCTCGTTTGTCTTAATAATTGGAAGACTACTTCCTTTATTTTCATGGGAAAAACATATTTATACATATAAACTAAAATTTAAGGCCGCACTTGAAGCTTTCGAACGAGTTTGATAGGCTTCTTAGAATAAGTTTCGACTGGAAGGTTACCAAAAAAAATCTTTCACTTGCCGGCTCTATTCCATACATAGGCATCGGCTCACCGGACCAAGACAGTTGAAATTAAAAATATAACGGCAGTGTGATCTTGTAAACAATTGTTCTGATTTTCTTCGGACATTAATGCAACATTGCTCTCATTATCCAATGGAGTTTTTGTGATTGCTATACAATTATTATGCGGTCTGGCATTATGTTTTGAAACGTTTTTCTGTACAACAGTTTTGTTGTATTGTAAGAAAAGTAGTGTTGAGATGAAAGAGATCTTTTATCTTTTGTGTGAACACTTTGTAAATGAATGTTGTGACTAATTTGTTTTAAAAGTCATTTTAGTGAATAGAACATACTGTTTTAAATGTCTACATGATCTGAAACAATAGTATTCATGTAGGTACACATGTTTCTCACTTGCGTGTTGTAAAACAGAAGCAAATATGACGATTTCAGAGTCAAAATACCGAAAGTTCGATTTTTTTTTCTGAAAGAGCAAACCGCTCTTGGCATCATCTTCATTCCAACAGTTTTGACTTTAATCTAGGCCAGAAGCAAAGATAAGGTAAGATGGAGCCAACTCACCATGAACTGGAACTCCTCCTGATATTACGGAAAATATTCGAGCATACGTAATGTACTTATAGCTAACCCGCGAGGTCACCTCGCATAAGAAAATCAAAACTGGTGGAGCCGTTTTGGAGGAGTAGAATTACAAACCGACGAATACTGATAAACACCGGTACTATTTTTTTTAATTACTTATTTAATTTTATTAATGCAATCTTAAAAATGTCCTTGTTAAAAAACCAACCAATCACAAATGGAGCCCAATATAAAATAGGAATTGTCATGTCAAACCATCAGAACTCAGAATTCACAAGAAATGCCGCCCATATTTTTGGGCACACATGCATTATGTATTCGTCTTATAACTGTAAAACAATGCTTTGACTTCGAATGTTCCCGCATGATCGATTGGGACATGTTGTGAAATAAATACGACTTTATGTTGCTACTAGTTCAGCCTCGCTGTTTCACCCGCCGCCGCCGTCTTTTGTTATTTGGTTTTGTGAAATCAACAAAAGAGTTCTGACGCCCTGACATCAGACTCTAAAGGAAGGTTCATATATGTTGGAACATGTGTCGCGTATTATCAGTCGCCAGAGCAGACAAATGTATAGAAAAACAATTGACCATTCACAATCAACTCAACCGATGATACGTTAGTGCGTCAAAGAAGATTCGATGATACGCTCGACGTATTTTCCGTCAGATCTTCCTTTACTGACCATTTGCAGTCCAGGGACTTGGCAACTTCTTATGACATTGCTGCGATGTGTTTTATCAGGCCAGGTGCCTTACCACAAGCTCTTAACGCGATCCTGTTTTAGTTGTGGGAAAGAGATGGCGCTAGATGACTTGTATAGCTCTGTCGCTTTCCCACAGCCAAAACAGGATCACGTTCAGAGCTCGTAGTAAGGCCTCAGGTGTCAGGTCTCCCCACTGCATCTAAAAAAAGACACTGGATCTAGAAAATATTATTGTCTCATCGCAGTTTCAAATAATCTTTATGGACATCAAATGACTTCACCTGGCTTAAACTGTAGATAATCCGATATAACCATGAATATGCATGTAAGCTTAGTGATGACACACTAGGTTAGTTCTAGAATGTTCAAAAATTTAGGCTCAAAACTGATTGGTTGTTTAAAAATAACCGGTTTCAAACAAATAAACTAACAAACTCTTCAACATATTATATTAGTACAGACGTATAGATGTCGCGCACTTTCAATGCTACTGTCTTTTGTCGACTGTCGTGACTTCATTTGTATGGCTTCGGTAGAATCTTGTGTTGTGATCTATAAGTGACATGCAAGGGAAGCAAATGACCTTTTAAAGTGTGAGAATGTTAACTATGTAACTGTTCTGATTTAATTAGGAGGCTCATACTGTCGTATAGAGTAACTAGTTTTTTTATATTCAAATTAATGTCCGTACAGTTGGTGAAGTTTCTGAGCGATTGACTGCTGCGCGGCGACTCTCGCGAGTTGAATTCCTGAACGAGTATAGCCTACAAGTAGTCATTTCGGATCTGGCTGTTTATGTATGTGAATTGAAATGTTTGTAACACCTAGGATCCAGTAAGAATTCCTAAAACAAATAATTAGTCCGTCAATAGGATTATCAGAATAATTTGACGCGTATATTTTCTTTTTTTACTCAGGCCAAAATTGAGGAAGATACGCTGCTTTTAAAAAACAATCGTTACATCACTCTTCTAGGTGTATTTTCCCATTTCTATTACATTGTAATTTTGATAAGGGCTGGTGATGATGATGTAGTGATGATAACGATGAAAACGTCTGTCAGAGTCCCGTGTCGAAAACCACGTCCGTATTTTGTCCGGACCCAACTTGAAAACAGAAATCTGGAGAAGACTTGAAATAGTATAGTCACACACAAAGTTCCCAATTCACCTTCCAACTTCAAATACAGATGTTTCTTTTAAACTCTTGTCGGATAATTTATTATTGTAATGTCTTCATCGTCGTGGTGGCCTATTCGCTTTGTTATCCGTCCTATAGTTGACTAGTGCTGCCATTATTCTTACTAGGTGCTTTGTTGTGATGGGTAAGGGTGATGCTATAAGGATAGCTGAAGAGACAGCGGATACTTAATTCTAGATGACGTGTCGGTGAAAAAGAGAGTAACAAAAAGATTCCTAAACTAATCCAATGTAATAAATATTAAATAATTAGAGCAAAGCTGTCACTGTTGCTCTATTGATTACGCAGACTCTCAATACTCACATATTTCAATGTTTTCACGATAAATGTTTGTTTTGGGAGAAATTCTGGCTTTATAAAGGGTTTCGACTCTTCGATAGGCTCTACTTCTTCTTTTTCGTAGGGCTGGCACGACATTATTCTTTTATTGCCCAAAAGCTTCGTCACTTACTTCATAATTACAGAAATGTTGTTGATAGATGACCGTAAATAATTTATTATTCTCAAAACTGGTTTATAATTGTTTAATACACACCTTAGTACACATTTTTGAATATTAAATAAGTACTTAAATGATGAATGTAACAAGTGAAAAACGTTTCCGCCTCCTCTATTTATGGGACCTAATCCTCATTGCCATTTGCCTGCAGCGCATCTAAATTAAGTAATGAATCAAAATTAACAAAGCTAGGAATAATAAATTGAAAATCATTAATATTATAAATGAAACTTTGTCTTCTTAATGATGTGGATATCAATCATTGAAGCACAGTGTGGTAAAAAATAATCTTTGGTGTTAATTAAAAATAAGTCAAACTCATATATTTCTTTGGAATGCATGATGACAGTATGTTGGTGTGTGAATGCATATTTGAATACCAACAAAATGATTATTTGTTTCAAGTAGAATATACATGAAGGGCTGAATTTTTAATAGTCCTATAAGTTTTATCTGAGGAATAAAAATGGCGGTTTGACAGTTTATCTATAGAAAATATGTCAAACCGCTATATTAATTCCTCAGATAAAAGTTATCTCAGTGTTGAAAAATCAGCCCTAAGAAGATATAAAATAAAATAAAAACAGTCTAATAAGTTATTGCCGTAGGTCTACTTGTTGTCCTAGTTTTGATTTCTAAAATATTGATAGAATATCCGATAATACATTACACAACTCAACACACACAACCCAAAAACTCACGTTTAGCAATTACCTAATTTATTTATTTGGTTTACACTTAATTACATCGTAAATAATTCGTCATTTAACAGCGGTGACACTTTTAATAGTCAACAATTATTATGTCGCGTTCATTATAATAACTGCGACGAATTCTGTTGTTTGACTGCGCTCTATGTTTTATCGGTTTTACTACGAGTAGTACAGTAAGTAGCTAGTTAGATTCCAATCGCAATGTAAATTATTACTGAAAATAGATTGAATTATTTAAAGTCCAATTGAAAAATTATATTGTCATCAATCAAAAACAATATTGATAGAGTATTGCATTCCACATGTACATATTTTTAGGTGGTAACAAAAATATTGCTTTTCAAACTAGTATTTAGTATACTATACAATGGTCAAATAATATATTTATTTGCTATGTACATAATTACATCGTAAATAACAGTCATTTAACAGCGATGACACTTTTAATAGTCAACAATTATTATGTCGCTTTCATTATAATAACTGCGACGAATTCGATCTGTCGTTACACTATGCTTCACGGTCGATCGGTTTGCGATGCCGTTTTGCGAAACGAGAGTACTTCTACTGTGGGAAAGAGACAGAGCTATACAAGTCGTCTAGCGCTATCTCTTTTCCACACTCTACTCTCGTTTTGAGACGTCTTCGTAGGCAACGTGGCTTTCCAAACTAGGAACTCATATTCAGCAGTTACTGAGTGTATTTACTCAATACTCAATCTGGGGACACGGCAGTGCCCCCGCCAAGACGAGCCAAGCGAAGCGCAAGGGCTACTTTTATTGCATTCCCCATGTAAGTACGTATTCTTAGGTGGTAAAACTTATAATGACATCATAACATGGACCCCGTCGGGCACAGCAAATAAGTACGTTTAGGAGAGAGGAAGGTTATCATTGATCGTAGTTTCATAATTATTATCTTTATTACAAAAATATTGCTTTTCAAACTAGTATTTTGTATACAATTATTGTGGTCAGATAATATATTTATTTGCTTTGTAAATAATAGTCCTTTAACAGCGGTGACACTTTTAATAGTCAACAATTATTATGTTACGTTCATTATAATAACTGCGACGAATTCGATCTGTCGTTAGACTATGCTTCACGGTCGATCGGTTTGCGATGCCTTGTTATAACATTATTCATTTCAGAGATTATTTATAGTTTGATGTTGGTGACAGATTTAATCTAAGGGATTTATTGTGGTTAATAATGAACACTGTGATTTGTGTTTTAGCTAAGGATATTCAATCTATGTTTATCTATCCTTATTTTAAGTCTTCGTAAAACTCATAAATCAAATATTCTTTTTTCGTGATTTTTGTGGTGAAATTAAATGGCGCCTGAAATCTCTTTATTATTTATATATTTTGATAATAATCCCGTTCGGTGCAACATATTTTCCAAAGTAATTGATTATTATTTTATTGTTTATTATGTAGAGGAACACGTTGCTGAATAATATTATTATTATGTAATTAATAACTGGGCTTTGGAAATTATGTAAATGTCGAAAACAGCACCTGGCTCTAGCATGATTTTTCACGTTTTTGCGAAGTAAAGTCAACGGGACCTCAGTAAACGTTTCATGGATAAAATTAGTTCCTTCTTCAAAAACAAAGGCGCTTTTTAACTTTCCGTGCAATAAACGACGTAACTTCAAGTACTCTGCAAGTAAAATACAGAAATATTATGATGAGTGTTAAGCTCGCTGTACACATTGGGCCAACGCATTGGGCCAGCATGAAAGACCTACTTGGTTGTATGTGGGTAGTTGTCAGCAGTATTGACCGGCCAACCGAATGTTGTCGGTTTTTCGTGCACCAATCAAAGGATCTTGATCTTTGTTCACACTTGGCCCAATGTGTAAACAGCGACATTTAGAATTCATTATTTTGGCGCAACATGCTGGCCCACTGCCTTGGCCCAATGTGTACAGCGGGCATGAGATTGGAAGACTCGCCGTAGAGGCAAGAGCCATGATGAATGTTTATAACACAGGTAAATTACTAGTGAAAATATTGTATTGTCACTTTGTAACGATTAACCTGTCAAACTAACTTTTACTATATCGTTCAGTGAATGTGCTGACTTGCACATTGTTACTGCATTAGAACGGTCTTGGTCAAGGTAAGTTTCACTCTCATTTAGATCTCAAATTAATCTCATTTTGACTTTCAAAACCACAGCTTTTACACATAATGCAACATCAGCATTGACAGAGTTGTACCGCAACGCCAGCAAAGAACAAACGGCTATCTACAAAATAACTTGTATTGAGGAGCGACTACATAAAAATGGGTTTAGTTGTCTTTATATACGCCTAAAAATTAGATATCTTCTATAAGAAAAATATCACTAAGTAAAACAAAGAATTCTGTGTTAAACTGCCAATGTAATTAAGTAGGTATTTGTCTCACAAATGAATACCTATGTCTTCTTATTCTTTGTTGCCTAATAGTCTACCCGCATTTCATTGGTAATGTTTTAGTCTCATGTAAATAGGAGTGATCGACAATCCACCCCACATTATTGGTACAAGTATTTAACACAATGTAAAAAGCACAACCAACCTATTACAAATCATTACGTCCTAAATAGACAGGTTCAATGTCATACAGGTTACTACCATTAATACCCCGAGGTGTTCAACACGACCAGTTTAAGAAGAGCTTTAGATCTCTTTAACGAAAATTACAAGAACTTTAATTCGGAGGTCATTAAAACCGGTTACAGCTGATGATTGTACCTCGAAGCTCTAGTAACGAAACTTTACATTTGCTCTTGCTTTTCCAAACTGATCTCTATGTTTACAAAGTTAAGGTTTAACAGTGATAGGCAACACCTACGCACAGGTGTTTGATGAGAAAAAATAAATAAAACACAATGAGATATGATGATTAAATATTTTTTTCTAAGGTTTTATGAACGAAATTTCACTATAATGTGTAAGTTAATTACGTTTTAGAACGTACATGTGGGTTGTGGGAATCCAAGTTATTCGTTTGAAATACTTTTTACGAGTAGTTCAATAAGTCCAGTAGTATTTATTTCATCACTACTGCTTGCAAAACGGTGAAGAAAAACATCGTAAGGAAACCGCCATGTTCTATAACCAAAAAATTCGAAGACTTGTGACATGCATGTGTTACGGCTAATACCCGAAGTGCGGTTACACCTAGGTTTAACCGGCTAAACCTAGGTGTAACCGACCACAAACGGGTAAACCTAGGTGTATCCTACTTAACTTCGGTTAGAACTAGGTTTAGCCGGCTAGAACTAGGTCTAACCTCGGGACTAGCTGGCACCCCGACTGGGACAATTTAGGCTAGAAGAGGAGGGAGGACTTTCAGACCCCGCCATCCTCTTCGTGGTTATTTTTCTTTAACCACGCAGAAGTAGGAGCCCCGCGGAGTGGGGCTCCGTTGTCTTGCCCCTGTGAAGGAAGGATACACCTAGGTTTAACCGTATGTGATTGGTTACACTTAGGTTTAGCCGGTTAAACCTACGCACTTCGGGTATTAGCCGTAACATATGCACCAACCCGCATGGTGTCCGCGTGGTGAATTGATGGCCCTCTCCCTCTCACAGATAGGAGGCTTGTGTCTTATGAGTGGGAAGACTATAGGCTGTTGATGATGATGATGATAATTAGTAGTCCAATATTGATAAGATAGGAAGCAATTAATAGGAATAAAAGTAATTAGGTTTTTTTCAATGTTCTCCTACTACTTTTTTGTTAGTGATGTCATAACTATTTTGGGGACTTTAAAATTGGAACCGGAATATTGATTACCGCATTTAAAATATAGAAAAACTAGTCTTAA
This sequence comes from Agrotis ipsilon, assembly GCA_028554685.1. NCBI lineage: Eukaryota > Metazoa > Arthropoda > Insecta > Lepidoptera > Noctuidae > Agrotis > Agrotis ipsilon. The sequence goes on along the minus strand of CM052961.1, from coordinate 1,786,142 downwards.
AATATTCGTTTAGAAGTGTAGCCTGTGCTTGATAGATAGCATAGGGTACAATACAATTTTGATACCCGTTTTTTACGCCCAAAATTAATATTCTATCTAAATCCAAATCCCGTTTCAATGTTGTTGACTGCTGTTGCTGATTGGACATTTAACTTTAAAGCTATATAGGATAGACAAATTCTCTTCACAAGGAGACAGTGTCTAGTTTTGAAGACGCTCAGGTTTACGGTAGAAGAATAAGATGTCTTTGTACTCAGAAAAATACTCCCAAATGCAAAACATTCCAGGGAGATTTCAAAATTGAACCATCTTGGCCAAGATACTGCCAGTGTGGTCTCCCAAACACACATAAAAGTAGATTAACATACAGATTCGAATCTGTTTACAGAGTTCATAAGCCATAACAGTCGTAATTATTGGATCATCCATTATCTTCTGAATGATAAATAGCCGAACTTCCGTTCCCTCAGGGTACTTCTTTACTTCATCAGCATCACAATCAAAGTTCAATCTATCTTCGAACCCTAAGGCGTGCTTTAAACTATTGTTCTAAAGTCTACACATCAAGCTATAAAAAACCAGTATAAGCTGATCGATCATTGTGTGGAAAGATGATACAAACCTAGGCCCCAATAAACTGGTTATTTAATAAGCTTGGCCCCGATTGATTCGTAAATATCAGCACTCCATAATTATCGTGTGGAGTAATTGTAATCAATGAGCGGTTTTGTACTTCAAAGATTAAGTGTATAGACTTTGCAGATGGCAAAAAAACTGGCTAAGTGTTAGTTGTACTCGCATACGAAGGGGTCCGTATTATTACCCCAGGTGATATAAAATACATATAAATAAAATAAAATATCTATTTGTGTGCCAGATTTCATAAAAAACCGTTTAGTCGTTTTTGAGTGTAAGCGAAACAAACATCCTAAGAAGCTTTTTGTTACGCTTAAAAATATGCTGCTCTGTGACAGACATACTTACAGTGCAAGAAATCCCAAGTGTATAAAATCGCTGACATCCCCTGAGGCCCCTGCGCGAAAAGTGCCTCTAGTGTTCGAACGAGGAACTAATTTTTTCCAGGGACATATCGTCAAAGTTAGTGTTTAAGTTCAATACGTCACAAAAACGTGGAAACTTTTGGTAGAGCTTTTAGTTCAGTTGAGGCTTTGGTTACGGAACCCTAAAAATAAGTAGGCTAGGTGTTATTTTTTGCACCTTTATGGTCGTTTTCGGTTTCGGGGTGAATAGAACCTAAAGTATGCGGCATTGACACTTGAAACGGATTTTAGATATTCGGTTACCGAAGTTTTTCTTTGGTTACTATGTTGCGAAAGAAGCGGCTGTTTTGGGCTATGATATCATTCATTTAAAGTACTCGTTATGAATTAGAAGCTAGACACCTTTTTTGTTTACGAGACTTTAAGGCCAGTCTGTGTGACTCCTGAGTAAAGACTGCCCCGAATCCTTCTACCTCTCTCGATGTACGATGTGTATTCAACCGCCAATCTACGAGGAAATCATCATTACTTGCATCTTTTATTTTTCCATAAACGATTTATAAGTTCCATCAGTCACTAAGTCTTCTATATAACCACCTGAAAATGGTGTTCCTAAGACCACACAAATTATATAAACTAATTTCCTTATGAACATATTATAGTAATTAACTCAGCACTAATATACTATCCTTTCGTCGACTGTTACTATTGGCGCCACGCTGCAGGCCTAAACTAATTAATTCTAAGGCCAATACTTACTTTATCGTTACCATAAATATCAGTTGTCTTCGGTACGGTAGTCTACATTTAAGGCGTGGCCACAATATTCACATTCAAGCGACATCACTCTATACTCTATTGCAACTGCTGAGAAGGCGAGTGAATGAAATTACTAAGCGCTTGTCGTGAGTTGCGAATTATCGTGCGGAGGATACAAAAGAGGAATCATGAGTCTATCAATGAATTGGAAGAAGAATATATTACATATTACACAAAAAATCGAAAGGAGTCGTATGTTTTGGTAGGACATGACAGTGATAATTAAAACGCGCTGTGAGACTAAAATAGTGATAAATTATGAATTTTGAAAGAAATGAGGCAGAGGCAGATATCACAAGAATGAGTATGTTCCGACGCGATGGTATTTACGAGAAGAAGCAAATGACAATCCTGCATATTCCTGACGCTAGTCGCAATGCCTGAGGTTGTGAGCGAAGCGTTGCAATTCTAGCTCACAAGTCACACGCCTGCAGAAACGATCGCAATCAAATGAAATGGAACAAGAATATAACGAACAGACCGCTCCAAATCCAACACAATACTGTTTGTTTAACAAATAACTTGTACCTTACTGTTTTAGTTAATACAATAGAGAATGTAATCGTGTAAAACGGGTAATGGATATCTAACAAAGATTTTGATACGAAGATCGTGATATAAAATGATTATTGATACAGTTGGTAATAGAATTTCATCATTATAATTTATATCTTTGAAAGCGATTCGTGATTTACGAATTAGGTATAATTGTATAGATGATCGGTTTTTTAGATTGATCTTTGTGGTTTTAGCAATTTAGAAGGTTTGAGAAAGTGATTATTAGAATAATGGTGCAGAACCTCAGGTTATGAAGAACTTGCTTAAATAACAGGCAGATTCTCAAGGAGCAATTTTAGGTGGTACAATATAAGTTTTAACTAAAACTTTACGGTACTTTGGTGCATGAGAGTTAATCGCTGTTTCATAAGAAGTTAAAGTTTCAGAAGACAGTTTAAAGAATTATTTTACTGAAAGTAAATCAAATATTAAAACATTAATTTTGGCTAATAAGCGTTGGTCCAATTATTTCTCATATTTATAGTAGGTACACTTTTTGAAAAGAATGAAAATAGGTACCATTGTTTTCCAGAACTCTTTGGTTCGTTTTGGTAGCGCGTCAAAGAAAGAAAAACGCCACGCGGGCCGGCTACGCTATTTTTTTCGCTAATTTGGCCGGCAAAATGAAATCAACGTATGGAATGATCGATTGGACCTCGCGTACAGGGTTCGCGGCGGTCGTACACGGAGCTGTTACGGTATCAATGTACTCGGGGATCATGTGTTCATAATACGCGTAAACAGGAACGCGTATACGTCAGGCACCTTTATAATATGGCGCAAGCGAAAGTTTTTCTCAAAGGCTTTTATTTTTTACTTATTTATAGCTCTTTCCTGCCATTTTGAATTTCGAAGCCCATGTTCATTCCTATTTTGAACATGGAAGCCGTTAAGTTTAGCGTGTGAAATGCATACGTTCCAATGGCTAATGTTTGCTCACTGGAAGTTTCTATGTTTTGTCCGAAGTGATATATCGTTTCCGATCGTCATTTACTTTATGTGCTCGTGGTATGTTCGCTTGTCGTTCTCATACTTGCGGCTCGTGCTGGGAAATTGATGTAAAAGTTTGTTAATTACTGAGATATCGTCAGTTTTCTAGGCTTTTCCCTAATTATGTTGGGTTAGTTCAGGGTGATTCATAAAAACTGGTACTGGGTCAATGATATTTTATTTTTTATGTTGGTGAAGGCCGTTTAGGCTACAAAAGTGGTGACTGCTAGTAATGATGTTAATGATTTAAGAGTTATAGAGAATAGAAGATAACTCGTGCTCTTAGACCAAATGAATAAATTGGCCGATCTGAGAAGAAACAAGAAACAAGGAGGCAGGTAGTCTTTTTTAAGTATCCTCCATACAAATACATTGTTATGTATCATAATGACCATGCACGTTTATGTCTCAAGTGGTCTCAAAAAGGTGAATTCAACGTTTGGTTAGAGTTAAGCTACACAAAACATGTATAAGATACATGATGGACATTTTAGAAATCTAAAATCGGAACTCGTTTTTATTTATTTGAAATGTGTAATTTTTGAGTTTAGCTAACTTTCTGTGGAAAATGCTTACACAATATTATAACAATCCTGAAAAAATATTACCATTTCATGTATATGTAGGCAATGTTTAAAATATAGAAAATAAATGTTACTATTTTTCAATCGTGTACTAACAACGGTGTTTTAATTTGCAAAAAGCATTCGATTTGTGCACAAATTACGATAACAAGACTGTCTATTTTTCGTAGAATAGAGATAGAATTGGTTACGCTACGCGTGCAGGTTATCAAAATTGCAGAAGTTGCTGAAATGTGTCGCATATGACGCGTCAGGCGCGTACGATACTGATTTAAATGTGCGACCATCTTTATTTACTGTTCTTCAAAAAATGTCCAGCTTTCAACACTAGTTTTCCTCCATACTGTCTAAGCATATTTATCAAGTTTATTTTCCTATAACCACAGCTTTCTTTATCCTTGGTGCAACCACATCATTTCAAACAATGACTAGCTTCCATCTAATGGTCTACAGGTGAAAGTAGACTGTATGATGTGGAATTTAAGAGCTGTTGTGGTGTGGTTTATTTATTTATGTACAATATAGAAATTCTTGATGTTCAACATGTTGAATTGAATGGCTGTTTGGTGGTTGCAACTCTCTGTAAAACAATCGTTTATGGTCGAGACCGCTTAGATTAGGATTCGGGAATTTTATGTCTATCTTTTTTGGCACAACGAAAGTAAGCGAAGGATAGAGATACGATCATCCTAATCTTGAATATGAGGTAAGAAATACATTTATGCATCATCAAACAATGGGAGGACCATTGTATCTCAAGAGGTGGAATGCTGTTTGCAATCAATATAAAGTTAAGACTGTATAATATATTCAGTGCTTTAAAGCTCACTTGTACCGCGTGTTTCCGCTGTATAAAGTATTTTATCTGTCAAAATATTATATTTACTACCGTATACGTTTGCTACTAAGGTATATTTTAAGGAAATTTGATACGACACGAATATACTGTAATCGGAGCCTAAGCTCATGAGTTCTTTATTACGACAGTCAGGAAATTGTCGTGTTACATAGTAAGTTTATTAAAATTTGTTTAGTGGATAATAAATTTTTAGGATTAAGAAATAATTTAATACGGGAAATCAAGCGCAGATCTTTTCATAAATTAACTCCTCACTACATCTGGTAACCGTAGTTGTTCAGAGAATCTCTAGTAGCACAGTAAAAATTAAAAACGAACATAGGATTGTGGCTTCTACGACGATTAAGATAGAGTGTAGAATGCTGTGTTAATTTTATTGACCGATTGGAGGAATCTGTGTGGAACGTATGAATATATTTCACGCTCCTATATTGGGGACTGGGGCAATGTATACCGTTTATTACTGTATGCTCAGTAACCATTATTCCTCTTAAAATAATATGCTGCGTCTTGCTGTTGATGTTTCTAACTATAATTAGGCTTATTAAATATAAAATAGTGGTACCTTATTATGTCATTGTATTTTACTACAATTTGGAATATAGTCCAGAAATAACAATCATCAGTTTTGACAGTTGAAATTATTTTCCCTTTACCGACATAAAACTGCCTGAAATAAGGAAGAAATTATATTGACTGAAAAAAGTTTATGAAAAACTTTCAGTCTTAGATTAGGCATTTTTCATCGATTAAAAAGGTTTCTAATCTTCCTGTCTCCCCAGACGGGAGGTGTCCACAATTTTCCTATACCGTCTTAATTATCTAGGTGTGGATCGCGGGACTAACGAATTACCGTGGCCCTGGAAAGTAAAGGCCTATTGAAGGACACCAAGGATTTTAGTCAGTACGAGCCTGACAGTCCCTCCCACTCTGCCCTGGGGTGGGAAGAATCATTTGATGACCACGATAAAAAAAAAATACTAGGTGTGAATTTACTGAAATAATATCTTGGCAGGGGTTCAAAGTGACCAAAAACACATCTTAACCCTAAACTTCGATGTCCTATCACTACCTCATCTTCTATCGATACTTTATATCGATAAACCTCGCATCGAACATTCAAAAAATGCTGTTGTCATCTCACACCCGTCTCGTGCAGTGCGAAAGAACGCGACTGTGCCATGTGGACGATAACGGGACATGTATGACGACAACACTACGGTACGCTGTGACTTACATACGGGATAACACGACTTTTGTAGTGTCAGTAGAGATGAGAAACCTGTGTAGACTGTGGCATTGGAGGGTTGAGTTTTTTGTAATGAGAAATTGGTCTATCAATACTAATATTTAAAACAAACGGAAGAGTTTGTTTTGTCTAACCCGCTAACCACTGCCAGCTGCATCGAATTGAAAAATTATTTTTGTATTGGTAATGCCGTTTATCGAGGAAGGCTATAAAAAATCACGCCACAATCGACAGGAGCCGAGCAGCGGGTGATATCGAGAGGAACAGCTAGTTTAAAAACTTTATGCAAAAAATCCGTACTTCTTTCATGCAAACCATGTCCTGATAATTATTACAAACACAACAGCGAAATCGGTTGAACCGCTCTCAAGGGATACTTCAACAGCGCTGGTCTGTAAGTAAACATAATTATTTACAGCGCTGGTACAACGAAAAACTATCCCTAGTAGTTTTGACTTAATCAACTATGGAGTATAGCGCTGCGGAAATTATACTACTATAGAGATTTGTAACTCGTTGCAGAATTGTCAGAAATCTAAAGCTCTTCTGCCTGGTTTGTACCTAAAAAGGTTTTCAAATCTAAGGCTCCATTTGTATTCTCCAGAGAATCTAAATTGTGAGTATCTGTAAAGTCATATCAATATTTAACAAGTTATTGAGCTCATTTCCTCCAAATAAGCGACATATCTCATTATCAGATGTTATCTTAATATCTTGAGCTAGGTTAAAAGGAAATAGAAACTCGAGTAATGTGCAACTCATATTGCAATTTAATATTGATAAACCAATCAGCAATATTGGCATTACGACTGGCTGACTTTGATGTGTGAGAGAAACTTTATTAATATAGCAACACAGCTTTGGGAATTTCGAGTAGTCTTCATTCATAATTAGTACAGTTTTAAATATTTGAATTAAAAAAAATACTAATAGCCAACTAGCATAGGGAACAGGGTCCAAGCTGCCGGAGGTTAAGGTTCTGGATCGAGAAACCTTATCTCACATGAGCGCCGCCGTGTCCAAGAGTATTTTCATCAAACCCTTGTGTCAGTTGATCATCATCATAATGATCATCTTCCTGCCCTTATCCCAGTTTACTTGGGGTCGGCGCAACACTTCTTTTTATTCTCCCCTATCAGATGTCACAGTATAATTTACTTACTCCTTTTTCATTCATATCATTCCTTGGACAATCGGCTGATCTTTATATTTACTTAATCACTAGCTGTGCCCGCGACTTCGTTCGCGTGGATGTCGGAAATTACCAATGTATTTTTTTGTGCGAAGCGTCGGGTAAAAAGGTCTCCCTCCAAAATCCCACCGTATCCCATCGTATCCCATCTTATCCCATCTTATCCCATCTTATCCCATCTTATCCCATCTTATCCCATCTTATCCCATCTTATCCCATCTTATCCCATCTTATCCCATCTTATCCCATCTTATCCCATCTTATCCCATCTTATCCCATCTTATCCCATCTTATCCCATCTTATCCCATCTCATCCCATCTTATCCCATCTTATCCCATCTTATCCCATCTTATCCCATCTTATCCCATCTTATCCCATCTTATCCCATCTTATCCCATCTTATCCCGTCCTGTTCCGTCCTGTCTCGTCCTGTCCCGTACTGTCCCGTCCTGTCCCGTCCAGTCCCGTCCTGTCCCGAGCTGTCCCGTCCTGTCCGTCCTGTCCCGTCCTGTCCCGCCCTGTCCCGTCCTCTCCCATTCTGTCCCGTCCTGTCCCGTCCTATCCTGTCCTGTCCCGTTCTGTCCCGTCCTGTCCCGTCCTGTCCCATCCTATCCCGTCCTATCCCGTCCTGTCCGTCCTGTCCCGTCCTGTCGCGTCCTATCCCATCCTATCCCATTCTATCCCATCCTATCCCATCCTATCCTATTCTATCCCATCCTATCCTATCCTATCCCATCCTATCATAATCATTAGATGAATTTTTATTTGAATATGTAGCAGAATCGAAGCTAGATCGCGCTATGAACTACGCGTCTTGGTGTGAACTGACCGTAATTTTACTTCTGAAACACTTTATACCTATTCGAATAACTTTTGATAGACTGAACCGATTCCAATGAAACAAAAACTAAATTCCTCTCCAAGTTACGCTTAATCGTTGTGTATAAAAGTTATCTACATAAATTTCGTACATTTTACGTGATACCTGGACAAATAAACATACAAACAGACAAACAGACAAACAGACAAACAGACAAAAATTCTAAAAATGCTAGAAATGGGTTCTATTGGTTGTCCTTTAATACCCTGGCTAAATTTTTTGAGTTTTTTTTTAATGTACAAAAATAACTTTTCTACAGTTTTATTATATGTATAGATTATTATCATTATCAATAACAGTGCAACTTTTCACAAAGCTGTGTGGGACGCCTCTTACTTTCTTTCAACCTTCACGTTTTTTTATTTTGTTCAATAATTTGTCATGTCCAGGTTTTATCTAAAAAGCAACAATGCCATCTGCCCATCTTAGTTTTCCTTAATCTTGGGATGTTTTTTCCTGTACTGGGGGTGTATTTGCACATACAAACACAACAGCCCGGTGCAACTGCCTGTAGGTCTCGGTGCACATTTTTGTTCCGCTCATGAATCATAACCCGCAATTTCGGCACAATAGTCATTGCGCCTACTGTGTTCTAATGTTGCATTCTGTTGTGTACTGCTGTTTTCCTTCGTCACAAAGCCGGAGTTCAGCTATGCTAGTCTCTCAGAACTTACGATTTGTCTAAAAGAGATTTTGAACTTTATCTTGTAAAGTATTAAGTTGGAAACTCATTAAAGACAAACCGTTGCTTCAGCAATGAATCTTATAGAAGCTGTACTCATGCAGTTTTTCACACTATTCCTCCAGGCTTGTTACTACCCGTTACCTCCTACCATTGTACAAAAATGTCTGAATGGTCCATTGTTGGCTACTTACAACATATTAACGTGTTTGGCGCTAATGTTCGTACATTCTTTGGTAATGAGTACGTCACCCTTACAGCATTCCTTTTGTTGCTGTTGAGTGGGAATGTTCTGGAAGCTTTCTTTAGTACGAGCTGTAGTATCTTTTTGCCGAAAGAAAAATTGGACTGCGAGTAGTTCCATAGATTGACCAGTTGATAAGTCGTCTGGAGTATTTATCCAGAAGGACGTAGGTTCAAGTCTTGCTCGTGGTCGTTTTTTCATTCCGCAAACCATTTACGATTCGCGAAATATTTTATGAAGATTTCTGAAAATGCTTACCTACTAGGTACCTCTTTTCTGTTCTTTATGTTTATCACCCTTCTTGATCTAATTTATAGAAAACTTTATTTTTTGTATGAAACAATAATTTAAAGCTTCCAACTAAATAACTGACCACGTGCATAAATACAAATTAATCATCTCACCAATAAGTCAGTGCGCCCAACAAACAAATCAATATTTTAATCGCGATTTCCATAATCGAAAATCTTTCAACAAAATCGAGATTCTCTCACGAATTCGGTCAATCGATAAATCGGTATCAATATACCTTTGTTTACCTTATATCGATTTCCTGAGAATTAGAAAGTTGTATCGATAACTATTGTATTACACTTAGTTGTAGATGGTACCGCTATTAAAAGTTGATGATTCTCATCTCAGTATTTATTTTGGCATTGTAGGATGAATTGCCGATTTTTGAGGTAATAATCGATTTTTCTGTCATTCAGTCATGTTGTAGGTACAGTATCGCGTAAGTGTGGTAAGCGGTGATTCACTAAATACCTATCAGTATAATTAATGATTTTATGACCCCAAAAAAAGCAAATAATTGTACTTATATAAGTATCTCATAATTATTTTCAGCATAGGCCTTAGTCCGCCAAATATTGATATTCGCTCAGTCGTTCAAAGACTTATTAAATTGCCGCGGAATGGAAGCCAATTTTGGTAAATATTTTACAAAGCATAATGAACTTTATGACAATTAGTGTAATGTATAAACTAGAATAAGAGATCCTAACTGCGACAATTTCTGAAATCTTCTGGAATACTCTTGACATGTCTTTTCGGCTCGTTTCTAGTCCGTAACAAAATTCATTCTATCTAAATAAGCATAAAGTTCATTTCAAGTTTTGTAAGTCTTACATATAATAATTCGCTTTCATTCCATTCCACGGCATTGTAAATTGAAAGTCAAAATTATAAGCCAGCAAAGCTTTTGTGATTATGAACATACACATAACATAACATAAAATTTTAATACAAATGCAAGTTAATCTTCAGTCCGCCATAAAAAATTACATTATTGTTTTACGTAGCCATCATCTTCGGTATTGGTTTTTCACATAAACCTGAATTTCATTGTACATAGCTATTCAGCTCTGAAAACTGAACTCAAACAATAGATCATGCATCTTTGGAAATGACAAAGTTACCTACATTTCATTTGTACCAAAGCTATTCATTTGAAGGTGCCAAGGAAGTTATCGCCAATATTTTAGCGTGGGACTATCGCTATGTTTGACAAGGAATCTTCAAGGAATTCCGATATCTTTGATGTGTTAGTTTGTTGTTTTCCGTTGCTTCTTGGCAACGACGATATATTACTAGACTCCGCATGCACGATCTAAGGAACAAAAACTATTCTGTCAACTCGCTGAGGTACTACGTAAGCGAGGGGGACGGGGTACTGCGCTGTGATTGGCTAACTCAAGGTCTGTTCTGTCTCAAGGTATGTTTACGGCTCACAGGAGTGGTCGAAATAAGACGGATATAAGACTTTTTTGCCTAATGTGTTGACAGACATCGGTCGCCTGTTATTAGGAGTCTAGTAATATATCGTCGTTGCTTCTTGGTCATTTTGTTGTATGTACAGTCAGCATCAAAAGTTGTTGACCATATTCAGATTTTCAAAATCGCTATACACTGTAATAATTCGTAATATTAAGGTGTACAGCAACTTTAAAAAACTGAATGTTGTCAGCAACTTTTGATTCTGACTGTTTATGTGTACAATTAAGCATATTCTTTCTACTTTTGGTTGGTAGATAGATAAGAAGCGATATTATTTGCCAGACTTTTCTTATACCTACCTAGTTAATTGTTCTATGGAACCATTTCGTTTAAAAGCTAAGCTAAGACAGGTCTGTTGGTCTAGTGGTTAGTGACCCTAACCTATGCCAGAGGTCGTGGGTTCCATTGCCACCCAGGAAAATGTTTGTGTGATGAGCACAATGATTTGTTCTGTGTCTGGGTTTAATTTATCTATAATATGTATGGATTTAGAAATATATAATTATGTTTATCAGATGTCTAGTACCCATAACACAAGCTCTGCTTAGCTTGGGACTAGATGGCGTTGTGTGATAATTGTGGAATATTATTATTTTTTAAATTAGATAATTTACTCATATCTAATGAAATATAACTTTTTGTTACAGGTAACACTCCATTTGGACCGTGTGCAGTGAATACATAGATATTATGTGCAGTGACGCTATATACTTCGACTCGAGGGACAGACGGTGACAAGTGTGCAGTGAATGACAGTGAGTTGTGGACGATGATCGTTTGGCGCACGAAGAATACTAGTCGTCGGAAATACGGGGGCTGGTGAGTGTAGCATTTTTTGTTTATTTTTTTAGCTTTTGCCCCACACTAGAAATTTCTCCTGTATTGTCTTTAAACCATTTAAATTCGAATTCAAAAACACATAATATACCGGGAATCACTGCTTGTAGTTCATACAAATATATGTTCCGTGCGGTAATCGAACTCACGAGTCGCGGTGCAGCAGCCAATTGCTCAACCTCGGCGCCAATTATACCTTTCATAGTAGTGTTCGATTTTAGTCACAACAGGAAAGTTGTAATATTTTTCTCTCTCTTTGGTGTACTATAAGATAATACTTCTCATTTGCCTTAGATAAATGAAAAAGTGATTACGATGACTGTTACAATAGGCTTAATCACTTATATGTCACCGTGTCGTCGTGCATTTTACTATAACTCGACAGAGTTGACGTCGAAAAAGACGTGAAAAGGCATTTGTTTTCTATCAATAAGGCATAGAACTAATTCATCTATTTACCGAAAACTTAAGATAGTTTTCTTATTACAAAAAACAAATCTAATCAAAGTACCTACTTAAGGTTTCCTCGGTTCAATTCTGAAGGGATGTCTTTACACAACCTCCAGTAAAATGCTATCAAACTAAGATAAAATTGTAGCCATCCTCAAAACTACCTCAGAATTCTCTCATTCAATGTCCCCAAGAAATCACGTACTGACCGTAGACCACTTCAAGTCAAGAACACGACGGATACAGTCTACCCGTAATTACAACAATAATTACCACTGTTGAAGTATGCCGTCGAGTTCCCAGTACCACCAGTAGAATAGGCACTCTCCATCCTTTCCCACGAACGTCTTGCCAAAGGGATATTGCTAGTAGGATGGGTGAAAGCATACACCTGTACTGTAGAAACACCTGTGGAGACAGCTGCTAAGTGGGCCGAGAATAATGACTAAACTCGAGAAATAATTATTCCAGTATGAACTGTGAGAATTGTACTGACTATAATCCATGGTGTCCTTCAATATTGCAGGGGGTTACCTGATGAAAAAGTCTCGCGACCACTCAAAAGAAGCTTGCGGGCTAAAACGGCCAACTTATGCAACATTCCAAATAATTGATTTCGTGCATTTCCAGGATCGTCGATAGATATTATTTTATTATTCATTGATGAACTGAATCATTAGGAATATTGCTCTGTGTAAGTGTAGGTGTAGGAGTAGGAATATTGCTGAGTGTAAGTGGCTGTTTTAGACCCGCTGTTCACTCATAACTTTGACGAGATTCGGGTTGTACGCATTTGTAATAAATATAATGAATCTCGTCAGCAGCAGCGTCAGTCGTCAGCGTCTCGTCAGCGTCAGTCTTCGCAGCATGTCTTCTCCCCTTCCGTATTAATATATTAGTTATCTATTTTCCCATAATCCATATAATCCGCTAAATAATTTTCTTCATTAAACAGCCTTTACGATACTAAATACTATTTTATCCAACAAGTAAACTAAATGCTATGATAAACTAACCGCAGGAAGTTGTAATTGACTGTAGGATATAATCCGACATGGTTCGAAGTATAAACATTAATGTTATTAGCCAATAGAAAATAATTATATAATCTCTCAATGTTAATCAATTAGATTAATTGTAAGTTGTCTGTATCTTTATTGGAGTATCTTGTTAGTGGAAAAAGCGTTTTGAAAGTGGGTACTAAGTAGAGCTAGATTAGCTGTAATTGTAATTGATACATTTGTATAATTTTCTTGGGGATTACTTCTCTTACGTTTTTGCCGTTTGGTTTTCATTATTGGTTGGGGTTGTCGCGGGATTTATCGCATTACCGTGACCCTGGAACGTAAAAGGCTATTTAAGGATACCGTGGATTTTAGTCAGTCACGAGTCTGACAGTCTCTCTCCGCCCTACCCTGGGTGGGAGGACTCATTTGATGATTTTATAATGATAAAAAAAATTGCCGTTGGGTAAACGATATTGATTATGTCTCCTGGATATAATAGTTTTAGAGATCACTAGGTTTTTGGTGGTGGACGAATCGAAAGGTGTACGAGTATGTTATGATTGTAGCATTGTGGACCTTTGTGGTTTCTACGCACTCACAAGGGATAAAGACTTCATGAGTTATTTTCTAAACCTTCGCTATCTGTCTGTCTGTTAATTGTTGGAATAAAATGCTATACCCCTATAAATCAATTTTGCTAATTATCAGTTGGCATGTTCTCATTTATTTTGTGACATCTTGTTAGTTGCGCTCAGAATCCTACAACCCATTTGATATCAAACGTTTTGATTAATATATATGACGTATAAATGTAGTTTTCAATTGCAAAATGATTGGTAATAATATAACTCAATTAATGTTAGAGCCCTTGGCTAGTGCAGATCGGTTTATCAACTTAGTGATAATAAAGCCTGGTACATACAGCAGGTCTCACTGATCTGGTATTTGCAACTGCATCGTGTATTTTAGATGTTATGCCATTTGTACTAATACGAGTGCTAAGTAAGGAATGTTGTAACAAGACTTTATTGCGCTTAGATTACGGCATAGATTACGAGTATTATGTTTCATTTCATCAGTTAAAGAAATGCTATTACCGATTTCTTATTAAGTTTTAATTAGTCATAAACTTTTGTTTAAATGGAGTTGCAGATAGTATACAAACATCAATATTGATAATTTTAATAAATTACTATAGCTCCAGTTCGTAATTTCAGTCGCCCCATTGATCGCTAGCCCTATTTATCCTTTCTGAGTTTTCTGCAAAAAGAAGTAACCATTTCTATGGTGTCTTCTGTACCTGTAGGTACGAAAATTCAACACAATCAGTTCAAGAGCTTAGGCGTGATATCGTAACAAACTCATTTTCGCATTTATAATTTAGGATTATTGTCAGATCACGTCACTCCACGTTTCTTCACCTATAAAACCTTTATAACTGTTCCTATTTAGTCACAGTAGCACATACTTCTATTATAGAACCAGCCTTACAACACCGCCACGGGGCGTCCTAAGTTAGCAATCTCGTATGATACGACATCACGAGCCGTTTCCGACGGCGGGAGGCCCATCGGCACGATCCCGTGCGTACCACAACAGTTCCTAATTTCCTGCGTTTTGCGCTTAATGTCTCAAATGCTTTTACGATGTCATGTTCCTAGCTTTACAATTGCGCTGTGGGTGTTTCTCGACTTGATATCTCTGATTTTCTGTAACAAAATGGTTCATGCTGAGAGTATGAGTCTTGTTTAACTGTTTAATGTTGAATAGAAGTTATATATTATACAGCAGGCAGCATTATTAGTTATTATATTTATTATACAAATTAACACTAGATGAAGATTTTGCACTGCAAAGTACTTGATAACTTACTTGACACGCACGTTATAAATAGTTTTTTTAACGTCACACAAAAATATTTAGGTATTTATTTTTGAACATTACCTAAATGCCATTACACATTATGTTCTCCTGAAAGCCTAAAAGCCCACTTTAACATAATCATAATAATTGCAATGAAATTCGTAAAATGATATGGTTCTATGTCTTTCTATTGCTAGCTACATAGTATGATGAATACGATAATTTACGCATTTGCTCTTATTACAGATTTTCTCTTAAGTCCACGTCATGTCCATTACATGGCATGGCAAAATTATGAAACACAGCATGATTCTATTTATCTACTTGCAGGCGCACACCAATGCCCTTTATCAAACACATTCGACTAACAATGTGACATCTTATTAATCTGTTCTTCGTTTTATTAAGTCTTTCCAGCTACCTGTCAAATTGTTCAATACGCTTGTCTGCCTCCATAGACAAACGCTCAGTAGTGTCTAGTAGATATTTAACTTTATGCTCTAGAGTGTTAAGTCTAAAATGTGTTAAAGACTACTGAGCGTTTATGTTTATCGTTTGACTTTTGTCAAAGGAGGCTGGTAGCTTTAAAGACGTTTGTTTAACAAAGTAAAATTGTTGAATTTATGTTTCACGGCAGCAGTTGTCAATGTCTTTAGAAATAAAGCCAGCACGTTATGGCAATGTTCAAAGGGTGTTAAATGCAGTTTGTGTACTGTATGCTAGACTCGGTTACCATAGAATTAAATGTCTATTTTGTACTGAGACTTAAGTAGCAGTTTGATTTCGATGTTTTACGAATGCTGATATTCTTTTGATGCGTTCTCTTATTTTTGTTTCTTGTTTGTGGAACTACTTAGCAGACAATAGGCAGCAACAGCCGTGTAGAACTAACCCGTAAAATAAACTAAGCGATCTAGTTGTATTACGGGAAGTTTTTTTTTTACCCATATTAAGTAAGTCTTAAAACTTAGAGATCTACGAATTTTACGAATAAAGTTTATCCTTGTTTTTTTTACCCATTTTACACTCATAATCGAAATGTCATAGTTCACCTACATGTCACAAAAACGTGAAAAGTCGTGCTAAGACCTCTGTATTGTGTAAACTTTATTTATTAACATAGTCTTGTGCATCCCATGCATAAATGTATCCACACCTTTTCCATATGTACTTTGTGTGTATTTTTCAGACAGATGCCAGTTCATCAATATATCCCAATCTTTTATTAATTATAAGTATATTTAATTTTATCATTTGCAAATTTAGGTAGGTTTTATGTATCAGCACATCAAACCTACCTGAATCTGTTAAATCTGTCTGTACCTGTGCCAGTTGGCGAATGAATGAATTTTTCACACGTATCGTTTCCACATGATAGGTTTATATGGCAGTTATAAATCGAAGCGTCAGTTACAATCTTTATTTGCCTAGTACATGCCCTTAATTAGATTTATATATTTTATTTTATTATTTTATTGCCGCTGTAAAATTTCTAGGCAGCTATATACCACAATTAGATACCATAATATAGGGTATATAAGGCTTTTAGTAGATGTTCTAAAATCAGCGCGGGTCAGAAAGCAATGAAGAGGTTGACATTTTAACTGTACCACATTTTAAATGCCAATTGTGCAGACTGCCGCATCTAAAATAAGTACAGACAATTCCGAAACTGACTAATAATGCTTTGCTCTAATTCTATTAATATTAAATTATACCAAATAATACCACTGATGACACACCCGCCATCATTACCTTAAAAGTTCATTTCTTTCCATGCCTTCATGTGCATCGGGCACGCCGCAATCGCGGCGGTAAGACTCCTCTTTGTGGAGTGGCTGGATAGGCGCGTTACGTGTGCTCAAATGAGAAGAATTCTACCGCAAATAAGCCATGAAAGAAAGTTCACTGAATTTAATATATTGCCCGACAAATAACTAAGGTTGTAACTTCGAAAACCACCTCATATCGTTTCGGCGTTCACGTAAATTTGATTGATGAAAACGTCCCACATTCCACTGACCGGACTTAATAATTCAAGGAAGAGGTCGAAAAAACGGGCGAGACTGTATTCATGCAATTTAGTTGGGTTCCGTACGTAATTGATAAAAATGTATGATGGCATGTAGTTTTTGGTCCTGATGATAATGTTTTTTTGGGAAACACGTAATTGAAATTATAGCAAGTATCAGTTATAGAGGAGAGCGGTGGTGGCCCAGTGGTATCGGTCTCGACTTACGAGTTGTAGGTCGTAGGTTCGAACCCTGTCAGGCGCATTACTTTGTAAATTATTTCGTCATCACTGCTCTCAAAACGGTGAAGGAAAACATCGTGAGGAAACCCGCCAGTCCTAGAACCAAAATTCGAAGAATATGTGACTCTACCCAATCGCGCATGGGCCCGCGTGGTGGATTATGGCCCACTCCCTCTCTCAGAGAGGAGGCCTGTGTCCCAGCAGTGGGAAAGTTATAGGCTGTTGATGATGATCAGTTATTACTTTTATACGGACTTTTTATTGTTTGACCAAAAATTTTTGAACTGGTTTTCTTTTAACGGCTTGTATTTTTTTTTAATGATAAATGATGTTTATTTAAGTAGCAAATTGGTTTTGGCGAACTCTTTTACACGTCAAAAAGACACTATTTTAAAAACAAGATTCAAGAAACAGTGTTTCGTACCTGACTACTCTGAGAAGAAACATCGGAAACAAACTCAGAGGTCACAGTCTCTTTTAAAGTCCAGACAATTTTGTATTAGTAAAGTTATATGAGAACCATGCAGATGTGTTTTAATCTCCTCTGCCTGTCTTCTTATTGCAAGTTTAGTGTTTAATTTATAAATAATTTTACTGTTATTACTTAGAATTAGAAAAAACCATTAGTTAGACTTGCCCCAGGAAAAAAATGTACGTAATGAAATCAATATGCTTAACATTTCAATACAAACTTCACGTAGTCACCTAAAGGGCTTAGCGAGAAAACTTTCCCCTTTAAAAACGCCAATTGCCGATATATTTTACCTTGATACAGCTATTGATGTTATCTCGATGTTTACCACGGGAATTGCATACAAGGTACAAGGTCTAAGGTCTTATGGCACTGGTTGTCGGTTAGTAGGTCTGTTATGTTCGTTGGGTCAACCTTCGTCCTGTGATGTTTATTTTTAGTAGTTTTAATTTAGAAACCTCAAAAAAAAAAAACTAGGTAAATGTTATAGGTTGTTTTCAAATAACAGCTTATATAACGTTTAACGTTAATAGCGCAAAACCTCTCGTGGGATAACTCGGCCCATGTTACTGAACAATGTTTGTTCCAAGACTTTAGGAATTTCGCAAAAAAAAATTGCCTTTTTTCATACAAAATGAGAAATTAATCGGGCTCATCAGTATGTTTTTTTTTTTGCTAACTCCAAAATTTTTATGACAAACATTGTTCACATGGGCTTAGTTTACCCTACGAGAGGTTTTGCGCTATTAACGTTACATGTTGTATATGAATGTAATATTGAAATATTTATTAAGATAAATCAAAACAAAACTAAAATGAGGCGGTTCTGTCTTATTTATCATAATTTATCCTTTCTTTTTTAGTCGGTGAAAAAACAATGCTTAAAATGTAGTTTGAACAAAAAAGTTTGAATTAATTGCAGTCTGGAAACGAATGCTCATCTACAGACAATCTTATTCATTTTTAATTTGGCTGTTCTACACCCTCGCAATTAGTTACGTTTAAAGCGCTCAATGAACCCTAAATCACGGCGGCTCTCAAAAGCGCCACTACCGCGATAAGGTTGGCTCTCTGCCCCCAAAACTGTATAAATAATAATTTATACAAAAACCCGGTACGGTCTTTATTCTTATACATGGTGGAACAACCCAGTTATTAAGGTGCTGGGTATTACATATTACCAGAGAATAAATTATCGCTGTATATTAAAAAGTATTTTGGGGTGTGCATGACCAGTATTGTTTAAATTTTAAGTTCTTTGAAAACGTTTTCGGTCTCTTTTGGTCAATAAATTGGGGTGTTTGTTCGGTGTCAATATTAAACTTGTTAAGTGAATGTGGGACATTCTTTTAGTAGAAATAACCTTTTGAAATATTCTTATGAAGCCTATTGAGTGTACATTTTAAGTTTTACAGCTCTGTTTTTTCAATTGTTTTATGAAACGTGATAGCCGGCTGGCTGATTATTTTACTTTTTTTTTGTTAATTCTCCGAGAGTGTTGCAAAAAAAATGTTGTGTTTCTTTTCTCAATTCTAGTCCATAAACATCATCAACCTTACTAACACTGAATATTTAGTACACACGTTGCAAAGACAAAAACAACACAATTTATGTGCCACGATTTATGTAAAGCGCCATTTTAAATTCCACGATTTTGAAATCGATGTCACGCGCAATCACATTTCAGTGCTCGTATTATTATTAGGGGAAATCGGATCGATGTATTCGATATTGAGATCTAATCGAGTCGGCGCGTGCGACTCGGTCTCGATCACGGCACGCATGCGTACGGTGGCATGATGACGCACTTTCGTATCGAGAAAAAACGTATTGGATGTGCTTTTTGAAAATTGGATGGCTAGGAAATTGTCTGTATCTCTCAGCTATGTATCATTATAGGCTGTTACTGTTATTTTGAGATAGCTATACCAATCTAGACTTAAGAAACCTCTGGTCACACACTTAAGTATATATTACTTGAGACATTCCAATGCATTCCAAAAGGTTGACAGAGCCGTTTGTCCACTTTCCTTCAGTTTAAGAATAAAAATCTCATAATCTCCTCATTAATTCATTAAAAAAGCGAACAGGATAAACCCAATACGCAGAGAAGCCTACTCAACAAATATTTGAACATCTCATAGATGAAACGCACTCTAACCGTTAGCCTCAAATGTTGGCCAAACCTATTTGCCATGTACACCAACTATTTGCTAACCAAACCATGTATTTGCTGAAGAACACTGATATTTGATATAACCATCACTTACAGTAACGGGCTTTACTTATTATAATGTCGCGGAAACGACTGGGCCTCTGGGACACACATAGTCTTGAATGGCCGCCTATTACACCGAGTTGTAATTACTTGTCATGAATTTTCTGTGTGTCAGTCTTGTTATGTGTAGAGTATAGTTATTATCGTTGACATATTATGCATAGTTTGTATAATTTTAGTATCCGCATCGCAGTAACTAGGACTGAAGGTAGGACGATGAGATTTTCTATGGTCGTGTAGTTGGAAATATGTCTGATTCTATCCGTCTTTCCATGCTATGCAGTTGTTCAAATTAAAATCTTCTTTTATGTTGTACTTGGTAAGTTTCATGTCCTTTGTGTTGTTACTAACAGTTTCTTCTTCTTTTTGTTCTGAATGAATAACCACTTAAAATATATTATATTCTAAGTCCGGTCTCAAAAGTGTAGGCCTTTTATCTGTTGCTCTATTCTTCTGAATGTCTAACTTACCTTAACCAGTTCTGGGTTCCACCTGTTCCATTAAGTTCTAAGCCAACGAGCTCATTACATATATCTTTCAATTGTCCATGTTCCAAGTGCCCGTTACGTTACATTGTGACAGGTGGAAATTCGTACTGCAGCGAACTTCGCGGTCGACTGCGGAAATTCTGCTATAACGAGTACCAATGAAGACATTATTCTATGGACACCCGTTTATTATGCTAACTCCTACTTTGTGCTGTCAGTCTTAAAGTTTAGTTTCAGTTTGTTTAGCCATAAATAGGGTAACTATGATTTGCTTTTGGTTGATTGGAGATTATTTGTGTGTATTGAAGTCGATCTGTTTACCTTAAATGGGATCTTGTTCAATTCGTAGTCCGAAGTCTTCTTCAAGTTTGTTTGAAGCTTTTGGTTCATCCTCCATAGTTTTGCCAATGTGACTTTAACTTAGGTATAGCTGTGCAGAGGTCTTTTGGAAAGTGGATAATAATTTAAAACCAATTCCATTGTTGTCAAATGTTTATCAAGAGCGCTCGCTTGCTATTCATTAGATCTTTATTGGGATGTACAAACTCTCTTGTTGTTTTCTTAATTAATATCCTTAATTTAACTTGTGTCTTCTGTGTCACTCGAGTTGACATTTCGTGCCACGCTATGAACTTTCACGAAAAGTTGTTGGTTGTTGGCAGTCAGTATCGACTGCTTCAAGATGCGACAGCATAGCTCACTTCAGACTCACAGGGAATCGCTCGAGCAATTGAACTGTTTTGGGCGGTTCGGTGCAGTCAAGCATTCACCAGGTAACAACACTCACTGCTGGAGCAATGCGTGTATGTTGATCACTAGCTAACTGTTCGAGCAGTCCTACTATGGGCGGCCGTTAGTTGACAAATAAAACAATATATTATTGTTGCCCATTAATTATGAGGATATCTTGTAATAAATCCTCATAATTGACAGCCATGGTTCCGCAGGGCGAGAAATAATAAACAGTTTTAATTTCAAAATGTATCTTGATGTAAATTTACGATGAATAGCGACAGATGTGTTTCTAATTGATTGTAAAGTGTGTGCTTTATCTTACGATGAAAAACAGTTTTTTAATTGCCGTTTCGAAGTGTTGTTGTTGATTTATCGTAGGCAGGTCCCACACTTCCTACACGTCGAGGTGTTAATCGATAGGCCTAGCAAGAATTCGTGGAGTAAATATAACGTGAAACCGAATGTTTTTGAACTTGTTTCTCAGGTCTGTTCGAAGAGATTTTGTTAATGAAATAAGCTGTAGGTATCTTTGTGTGGTGCTGTTGTACTTTTATTATTATTCCGTCATGTTTTATGATATTATAGACAACTCGTATGTACATGTACATAATTTCACCGTAACCCTTTAATTATGGGCATGCGGACAGCGAGTAAAGGGCAACTCGCTGTCCGACCATGGACCATGCCCGGGTCGACCATACACGCGCACCTCAAAGTGCTGTCAGCAAATGACGGGGCCCCCTCACAGAGGGCCAAAGCCTGCCGGGGTCGCGGGATTTATTTCCTTACCGTGACCCCGGAACATAAAGGGCTAATGAAGAACACCGTAGATTTTAGTCAGTAGAAGTCTGACAGTACCTCTCGCCCTGCCCGGGGTTCCCGTCTCATTTGATGATTTTACCACGTAAAAAAAAACCCTTTAATTATATATTCTCAAAGAAAAAATCTCCCGCGATCGATATTGAAAATCTTCCAGAGATAAAAGTCAAAGTCAAATCATTTATTCCAATTAGGCCATCAAAGAGGCACTTTTAAACGTCGATTATTAAAATTAAAGGAAAAAGGAAGGGATAGGATAGATTCTACAAAAAAAAATCATCGACAACTGACACTTGAGCTGTAATACCGCATCCGTATATTTTGTATAATGACCTCAGATATTATACAACACTGACATTGGCCGTGAATGAAGAAAAGAAAGTTAGTACGAGTTAAGTTAATTTATAATGTGGTTATTAAAGTTCGCTTGTCAAGCCTGGGTTTTAATTTTAAATACAAATGTTTGAATAATGTCAAAAGAGATTTTTTAAAACTTGATTTTATGTGTTTGATTATTTTAAGTTCATGATTTATCGTATTGGCTAGTTTGTATGACTTATATTTATTTTTAATCATTTAAATTCGAAATATAATTTTTAACATAAAAGACACAAATAGTGACTAAGAAGCCGTCTTCAATTCTTCATTACCAGAAAAAGATTACAAAATTCTAGATCACGTGTAAGAAAATTAAGTATTTGACAAGAATTTGGGTTGAATATTTGAACTACAAAGGGAGCAATAAAAAAAAAACTCCATGTTTTCAAAAATGTTCACAAAAATTGTAAAATAACTTTCCTTCGGAAGTCGAAAATGAATTAGAAATCAAAGCCACCGACTATTTCTTTATTGACAAAGTTTTTTGAGTTTTAAAGAGAACATTAATCCAAAGTAAAACTTTCGAGTTAAAATAAACCAAAAAACTCATATAACAGTGATTAAATAAAAGTAATGAGACATATCAAGATTTTGATCTTTCTCTTCCATTTGCCGAACTCGATTCTTAACATAAAAAGAAAGCTTTTAATCTTAAATTTTATGTTATTACAACAGATCCGCTTCCAGCATTTCGACATTTATCTGTAGGCAGACAAACTAATTAATTACATTCGTCTGTTTGAACTACCAGAAAAGTTCTAATAAATCTCTAAATGCCATTATCTTTTATCTTGTTGATTGATTCCAACAATATTATATCTTAAAGTAAACTGAAATTTAAATGCAACAGTACTGCATTTCATTTTGAAAGATAGACAATAATCTTATCATCCTTTGCTTTAAACACTGACATAGCGTTAGGTTTAAACCTGTCACTACCAGGTCTAATAACAATATTCCTTTGAGATCTAAAACGACAAATGCTTCAGATTATCCATCGCTAGCACTGACCGCGATCGTTTTCTTCGAGAAAGCAAATTGTGCCGACGTCAATACTAAGCTTCGTCTTCGTCTTAGGCTTCGTCTAAAAACTAGTTTAAGAAACTTAGCTTATTCATAATATTTCCATTTAGGAATGTAAATTATATAAAATCTTTTGCCTATTCCTGTGAACTATTCGTCCGGTTGGAAGACACATTAGCACTCAAATGTTTATGATTTTGTTTCTTTGAAGGTCAATGAAAAATAACGGTTTCGTTGTTTTAATTTTTAGGCCTATATCTCACGCATCTTAATTTAACCTGGCTTTCTTTTAATGGCTTTATTATGCTTCTGAAACGACCAAACTGTAGAGGTGACTTGGTCAAAAATAGAAATATGGTAATACAAAATATTTCTTTATGAGGTCGTACTATAATATAATCTAGTTCTCTTAGAGATACAAATATAAAAATATCTTTAGTCATGGCAATGAAAATGCTAGTTTCTTGCTTAGACAAACTAAAAACTAACAATTTGTAGCGTCATCTTCGCTGATCAGTTGTGAACTTTTTTCGACATCCCTAAAACACTACAGCAACAAATGATGCGATTATAAATCCTCCTCATTAAGCCATATGCAAACAGTAAAGATAATCTTTGAACCTGTCTCAGTAAAGTTGTAACTACCCAAATGACAAGGAAAGTAATGGCAAAGACCAAAAGTTCAGAGAAAGGATTCCCAGTCCAAGATCGTGAGTTCTACTCGCGATTGCTGGTACAATTATTGATGCAATGTTAGTGAGATTAAATGGTGATATAAATTCGATTTAAATACGACCACTGTGTGCTTTCTGCGACTGGTTTAGTTGATCGTTTATACCATGATTATGTTTGCCATTTCTTTCATTTCACCGTTACATTTGTAACTTATGGTCCTCGTCTCATCGTTATTTACTTAAAGTGCCAGATTAAGCTTTTCTGCTAAATCTTGTTTTGATGTTAGCATTTACCGTTTTGCTTATCTTTGTCATTGGTGGCAGTTATTTGATCTTTATTGTTGGAGTCAGGCTCTATTCCATTTTGGTCTCCAATGTCTATTTTTATATTGTTTATGCTTTTTGTTGAATTCAAGTTCTCCTCTATTTTTAGAGTCAGTATCCATGTCTAGACTTTTATGTTTAGTAACAATTCTATTTTTCTTTTGCAGGTCTAAAATGGCATCAGATGTTGCGTCACATATAAGGAAATCAACAGTTTTATGGCTAATTTTAGCCTTAACGAACGTGAGTACTTTTTTCCTATACTTAATGAAAGCGAACATTGGATAAATTAAAAAAAATATCTACTACAAAAAACTTGAATATTTAAATGAAGACAGGTGAAATTAATATTGACCTTTCCACTTGACTCCAAAAGTGACCGACCACCAAAGCTTTAAAAAAACACATAACAAAGTGTATTCCACAAAAAAAATAGGGCTTTAAGCATTTTTCGGACTCCGTTTGACCCCAGGAACTAGTGTGAGAGCAGATCTTTATATCTCTCTCACACGATGTGACCTAAACAGCTTCTGATATACCAAAGTCACATGCAATTGTATTTTACGACATGTGTCAAGGGCTAGTCTTTGGAGTCTCGTCAAACTGCAACAACACGTTGTTGCAGTTTACGCAGAATTTTGAAAACAAATTGAATATTGCAATGTTACATTTGTCTCTAATTTAACAGATAGACAGAGTAGTCCTAAGGGGTGGTCTAATATCCTAAAAGTATTAACTTAAATATGTTTTCGCTAATAGGAGGTTCTATTCATGTCGATTTTCAAATTTCGGATAACAAAGTAAATTTAAATTAAGATAAAGCTTCGAATAATCGACATGATAAAACACATGATGTACATTTCAGTACAGCACTGCCTGTAATAGACTTCAATAAAATTAACAATGTAGAGAGATTAGTTTCTTGATTTCACAATTACTTGTTATTGATGATTCCTAAATACATGATACTAGAGTCTCGACTATCATTAGAAATCTTTGTCGAGTATCATAGGAATCAGCTAAAGTATCGAAATGACTTGTATGATTCGATTGTAAAATATCGATAAGAAATAGTGCTTACATTGTTGATATCACGCTTTCATTTTCTTTCTGAAGCGTGAGAAAGAATTATTGAATTTAAAATGGCGTCATAAAAAGTAAGATTGGAACAAATTGTAGTCGATATTAAAACTAAATAATTTATACTTTTTTAAGTGTTTGATTCTGATTGGAGATCGGTATTGATTGATATTCAATTGAATGCAACACTCGTTACTGTATCTAAATTGGTTTACGACTGTTTAATTGACGCATTAAGTATTTGTATATGTACAAAGTATGATGTATTGAGAACAGTTAATCTTACGAAATACTAGTCAATTTTTCTCGGTACCAATTTGAGCTACGTATTTGCCGTTTAGAACCTCAAAATTGTTTGTGTAAATGTATTATTCTTGCCCTAGTTTGTCTTTTTTGTAACGTTTCTGAAATTGGTTTTATGTTGATTGTATCATCAGTCACAATTGCGCTGCATGATACTGTTTTTATGATATTGAAATATATTTGATAGTTCACTGTATTTCAATGAAAAAGTTAATCCAAAATCGTAACCGTCCGTCAAAGCTCCGTCTACAACAAAAAGCCGACCTAGTAGAGCATTGAGTAAGCAGAATCGAAACTCCGTCCTTGGCGAGGTCGACAATGTTACCCGGCTAAATACTGTAGTCTCAACTGTGTGTAGAATAGAACGTGTGGTGATGACTTTCTCATTTAGTCGGGTAGTATGTTCAGTGTCCGCTCCATTTGACGCGGTGTCGTCGCATGCGCGTCCGGCGACACACATAGCGGACATATCGCACGCCAACTGGACCAAGTTTGTAAAAACATACGGATAGAGTTAGTACTGTTCGCAGAAGCAGAAGCGCGGTTCTCAATTAATTTTCGATTGGTATGTTTATATCTTCTGGTAGTTTGTGATATTATGATTTGGGGGTTATTCAACCGAATAAGTTTTTCTATCTCTTCGTTAAGTTAGAGGAAATTATAATTGAGCCTGTTTATTGATTAGTTATATTACCAACGAAATTAAAATTTGAAAAGTAGCAAAAATTGGTATTTGAAACTGTCTAGATTGCTAGTGAAATTAATTCTCTATAATAATAAGGTCAAGGCACAATATAAAGGTACCAACCACACAGAGTGGATTACTTAAAACCTGTTTAATTTCAGTAATTTGCAGATTTATTTGCAAATTAAAATTCAATTTGTTTTTCAATCAGTACAAGACGTTCCACATACTGAGCAATAACGTTAAATGGATAATTGCTACTTATTTCAGGCCAAAGAATTCCAACCATTCATAGATCTTACTGTTTTTACATAAACTTAAAGTATTTTAATGATATAATAATTTTTATTACTCTAGTAATTATCAATTTAGTGATGAAAATCTTGAAATGAGTTAAATTATATATAAAAGTAATGTTACACCTCATAATAGCCAGCTCTCGACCTGCTATTAGGTCCCACTTTCAAGCTTTACAGGATAAGTTAATTAACGTTTAAATAAACAACTGGTTTTTCAATTAATTTACTATCATTTTATATGAGCCCAGTTTTAAGTAAAAGCTTTCATTATTTATTTCTTCAACATTAAATAGCATCCCGTTGAATTAAAATTCAATAAGTCCCAAGATAACATCATCTTGCACTGGAATTAATATAGATATAGCTGACAGACGGATATTCTCATCACTTCAAATTCTTAGTTAAAAACCTTTTTAAAATATATTTTCCCATAATTTTTTTCAAAACTTATTTCCTAAAACCTGTTTCTATTATAAATGTTGTTATTTAGGGTAGAATAATCGTTTTTTCCGTCGTCTACGGGACCGCTACGCTAAAAGAAAAAAAAATTAAATAACTTTGTCTATTCTTGGTAAAAATAGATATAGAATCGGTCATGCTGGAATATTACAAGATTCTGTTAGTAGAAAGAGAGAGAGCTTCCGACTTATCATAAAAATATCCCTGACTTAAAGCGAGTTGCTTGATCCAGTAGGTACATAAACAAACTATTAGTTAACATCCCATCCATTTTTTTAACAAAGGGTTAAATTGGAAGAAGTTATTTCTTGGTATTTCATTAATTGTTACTTTCTTTAAAAGATGAAGTTCTCTTTTGTACTAATTACGTAGCTTTTACTTGAAACACCAACTGTAGCCTGCAGATACCTTATCACCAACAAGACACGCCACCTTTCAGCTGTCTTTCATTTTCAGCCGTCACTGTTCTAAAATTAAGCCAAACAATAGAATTTGAGCCCCGGAGCCCCGGAGCCCCGAATAGCCGTCAACGATAAGGCATAATGGTGTATAATGAGGTCGTATCAGCAACCACAGAATTGCAACCATAACACGGAAGGTACTTAACTCAATATTGCGTGGTTGGTAGGGTTTCTTCTTCTAAGTACAGTTGGTAAATAATACTGGCTCGAAAAACCTTAACAAATTTTGTCTTAAAGCTTTTCTAGAATGCAAATATAAAATACCCTTTCCAACAAAAAAGATTTTTTTCTAATCGGTTGGCAAGCGACAGAGTAAGGCGCTAACAAACATAAAAAAAATTAAACATCCGAATTGAGAACCTCCTCCTTGTTTTAGAAGTTGGCTAAATACTTACCAATTTGTGTATTTGGGCTGATGCCACTTAAGCATATGTTTTCTTCTACTATTCTATTGCAATTTTTTGAATAAAGCTCTTGACCTAACTCTAGTGCTAAATCAAAGCTCAGACCGAAGATTTACCATAAAATCATAAGAACATTTTAAGATAGAGCGAGTTCACACAGAAGCTAGTTAAAATTCTCACAACACAAATTTAATTAATCATACTATGCAGACACTACATATTTTGTCATTATTATAGCCGATACTCGCATTACTTAGCCTGTAATTCAATTATATTCTTGCAAGTGTTGTAAGGCTTTATGATGCTAATGTAATTTATGTTACAGTTCAAATAATTTATAGTTTACACTAGACCTCATACTAGGAATCACAAATTAAATATGTCGGTTTTATTAGAGCCTAGAAATAACCAGATGTCAGTGTTGCCATAACTAGAGTTATAATTATAAATAATGATGTGGCATGCACCGCTAATGCAATTTGGTCACCTTTAAACCCAGGTTATTTATGGTAAACGTTTTCCCTATCAATTAGTGGTTTCATACTAATTATAAATACATTTCCGTCTTGTTAGCCGCTAGGGATGACAGCCGAGAAATAATGTTGCCAGAACAAAATATATGACATTCTACAAAATAGTTTTTAACACCTGCTTGTAAAATATATAACGTATTTTAAATAAGGCTGCGTGAGTTATTGCAGCTATTTAAATGACTGAATGACTTACAAACGTTATTGATCTTTTTTGGGCTGTTTTATATTTTTGACACTTTTTCGTGAGACAGAGTGTGACACGTTTTGTTGACAGGGAAATTGAAGGGTTTTATTTAGTTTATACTGAAAATTTGGTGTCCATCGATGTTCATCAACGGCATCATTATTTAAATTGAACCAATATATTAAAGGTAATAAAATTGTCAGACTATATCGATTTCCATGTTCGATTTCTAAATTCTATTTATCAATGCCAAATGTTTAAATAAAGACATGTTTTTGTAGGTTGCCAGTACTAAAGTCTTGAAAAGTATCCAGATGAATATTCTAAATTGCCGAACACGAAAAAGGTTGAACAAACAAAAAGTTCAATATCGGAATCGTAAAATTTCATCCAGCGGCTAAAATGTAAAGTAATTAATAACTAAATTCGTTGATTGATCAGATAAGATGTTGAATTAATATCAAAGCACAGTTGAAGTGACTTAGGTCAAGATCGGTCGAATCTCGAGATCGAAGGCCTGATAGAAAGAAACGTGGACACATTGACTGATGATGAAAATTATAACTAAAGACTTACTTGAAATAAGCTGTTGATGGTTGATTTAGAAATTATGATAATTGATAAGTGAATGTGTGGTAAAAGTTATCATCATCAATATAAGAATTGTTTGATGGAGAATGATTGAAACAAATTGTCGGTAGTTAAAACCCAAACTTCTACGTTTATTAATTTTGTTTCTCATTTTAAGCTACAAAACACAGACTAGGTGTAAATCAATAAATAGCAAAAAAACCTTGGTCAGTACAAAAATAGAATCCTAATATTCTTTATAACTTTTTCATTGTTTGCTCAACTTTCATCGCTTACAGGAGTGCTAAACACCCAACACTTTGGTGACTTTATTTTGAAAGACTGTTTTTTCCCTTTTTTTTTTTTTTTTTTTTTTTTTTTTATCGTGGTAAAATCATCAAATGAGACCTCCAACCCCGGGCAGGGCGGGAGGTACTGTCAGACTTGTACTGACTAAAATCCACGGTGTCCTTCAGTAGCCCTTTATGTTCCGGGGTCACGGTAATAGAAATAAATCCCGCGACCCCGGCAGGCTTTGGCCCTCTGAGAGGGGGCCCCGTCATTTTTGCTGACAGCTCTTTGAGGCGCGCGTGGAACACGACGCGCCGTCGACCCGGGCATGGTCCATGGTCGGACAGCGAGTTGCCCTTTACTCGCTGTCCGCATGCCCGCGCCTACGGTGGCCGGAGATCGTCTTGCGACGTACGGCGCCGTGGGCGTACACCACTGCGGTTGGGGCGGAGGGAGGACGCTGTCCTCTCTCTCTCGCGGCCCGCCGCCTCCTTAACGAGCATTACTGCCTCGCAGAAGGCGGCGACCGCTTCCCACTCCGTCTCGCTCCGCAGCATGGCCGAAACCAATGCCGGGCGCGGGAGGTCTCCGACTGTTTTTTCCCTAACAGCACTAACAAGCTACTGAATTCCCAAAAATAAGGAAACAATTTCGCATTGTGAATTTTACTATCTGTAATCTACCTGCAGTTTGGCAGTAACGGGCTCTTATTACAACGTTATCTAGAATCTTGTTTCGCATGATATTCCCATCAAACTGCATCCTTAGCCAGCCCTGCGCCCACGCCACGTCGACGTCAGACGTCCGTTACTACACGTCCTGTCTAACGCTATGTAATGGTTTGTGAAAGCCGTGTGAACCCCATATGTGACTCATTGTACCACACGTATGATCACCTCAATTATATACAAGTCTAGCACTAATTACTCGATGACATAGGAGAAATTATACCGTCTGCATGTGTTCTTTTGGTCTGGAGAAAATTCGGTGTGTGATTTTATAAAGCTTAATAATAATAACTTATGTAAAGAGCTATGACTTAATGATAACAGTTCTATGGATGACCTTTAAGCTTAAATAGCATTTGTATAGCTCGATCTATGATATGATAGATCATCGATAATTTCATTCCGAGTTTTCTGTATGCCATATAAGTGAGTTAAGGCGTTAGTCCTGTTTGTAGGTCTTGGATAGCTGTTATTATTTTTCTCTATTATACTTCGTACATCCATTCGACTATGAGCAGTTATGGTGAGTGGGGTACCTGGCCAGAAAATCTGGCAACCAGTCTTACTGAGGAGTACTTAGTCAGTATCTACCGACTGGTTTGTGGAGGTAAGATAGGCAGTTGTAGCATGTATTCAGCTGTTTGCGATTAAACTTGAAGTGTAGTCTAAAATACTTAGTTGGGTAAAACATATGATGAAACATATAGATAGTTAAACTCAAAGCAAATAATGATAGATATCCACAATTAAATACCAGTAGTTTCCTTCATACAAATTGACGCCGGTTCTTGGTAATCGATTAATTTCTTCTGGATCAAATGAGGTAATTACAGTACGATTTCCATCGGATGTCGTAGGCAATTTAATAGCAGATTTTTATTGAGAAATTAATTAACTTCTTTTAAATGAGTTAATTATACCGGTTCCTTAAAGTTTTTGCGAACTTATGTTCATTACATGAATGGGCGAACTTTGAATTTAGGTGTGGCAGTTAAATCAGTAGCTATCATCGACAAGTACAGTAATTTTAACTCGCCTTCGATGATCAAAAAATCATGTTTAGGAAAGGAGGAGGTTTTATTAGATGTGGTCATTAAATAAAGGAGAACTTTTTATTAATTATTCCGTTGCCGAGGCTTCTTCTAAACTTAACGCAACACAGATGTGTATCTCTATCTAATAGTACTCTCACACATTTCGCCAGTTCTGTTTCAAGTTTCATGTAGTGGTGAGGGGAAGATCCTGTCCATAAATTGGGCACAAATCCAGACTGCTACTGTGAAACACTTTCGTTTAAACTGTATTGGAAATTAACTTGGCACAGTGCCTTCAACTTTCTTCAAATGCATCCTAGAACTGATTTCTCCATAAGGTTACTAGTTTACAAGCTTCTAATGAACAGGACATGCAATTGCACGCACTGCATTTCCTATGAATAAAAGATCTAGCGAACAAAGAGTAAGACACGTGATCAGACTGACAGAATCGTAACGGACACGAAATTTGCCTATCCGTGGATTCTGTTGAATATGCAGATCTTACGGGGCATATGACGCCTCGTCTTGGAATGCTAACGGTTGGTATACTTCGACAATGAATCTTGTCACATAGGTTTTACTATCGAAAGTAATATGGAGCCGGTTTTTGAAGATGTGCGCACGCGTCGGTTGAGGCGAGTACATTAGTACGGGCACGTGAGGTAGCATTGATGTGACGTTATATTCTTGATCCGTTGTTAGGGGTTTTGTTAGGCTTTGAAAGTTAGGTGTGTGTTCACTTCATCGTAGCATAGTATCTGACAGCTTTGTGGACGTGAGTCGAGAAAAACACATTCTTAATAAAAAAGGTGTGTAAATGCAAAACGACCCATATATCAAGGTGAAATGCCATTTTGACGTTGACAGTTTTTTTAGGCAAGTGTTCAACAGAACGGTTTATGTGGCAAGACGGTTAAGGTTTACGTCACCAGTTTGTTTTTTTTTTTCGCAAGTGCTCAATATAAGTTCCACAATATGTCCTAAAGAGTCAGGTTCGGAGTAATTTGTCGAAATAAAAGTCAAAAACTGAATGATCCTTCCGGTATGCATGACAGCATAATTACATCATGTGTGTAAAAACAAAATGACGGGAGACCGTTTGGGCTATCCTCCATACAAAAATCTTCGAACCCTTTTAAATCCTACTTAACTTAATCTTACCTAACAGAAAGGATTCTTTTCACATGCAAAAGCTTGACAGTTTAATACCCCTTCAGTAACCTGCATACTTTATTATTTACTATGAGTGGGGTCCCCATCATTCAAGGGATATTACTTGAACTCCCGACCTTCCCATCGACAGTAAACTCCGCCGCCTCAGGGCCTATTGTCTGCATATCTCAGTAATATTACGACTCATAAACACGTCAGTACACGTCTCCTTTAATGTTATTAATAAGTTTTAATTTATCGTCTTTTGTAACACTATCTGAGAATAGAAAAGGTCTTGGGAAATACAAAGTTTTATGTTATTTTTATAGCTGTATGTATGTTACTTTTCATGTCTGGATAATTTATGATGATTTGTGTGAAAGACACATTGGTACAATGATAACATATATAGGGAAGGGCTTAAAACAGGCATCCCCGATTCCTAAACGCAAAGAGCAATTGCAGGAACACGATAGATTTTAGTCGGTACAAATCTGACAGTCCCTACCACTCCACATTAGGGTCAGGATAAATCCTGCTGGGGTAGCGGGACTGTCTCATCAAGTGACCCTGGAACGTAAAGGGCTATTAAAGAAACATCGAGGATTTTAGTTATGTATAAGTCTGACAGTCCTTTTCGTCCAGCCCTGGGTGGGAGGACTTATTGTATGATTTTATCACGGGTCCATAAAATGGGCAGGATTAATTTCAAATAACCTAGTTTACAAAAAGTACAATAGAAAATCGATTACTTACCCATAATAAATTATGTCATTTTTCCGGCGGCGTGTAATAAAATTGTTATGACCCTGGTAGACGGGCTAGTAAATTTAATTTAGTGTATGTATGATATTTGCAGTAATACTAACAACTATCATAATTTTAGGGGCTGTAAACCTATCAGTAGGTACTAAACTAAGGCTTTGCAAATAACTATATTATATACACATATACAAAATATTTAATAAGATTGTTACGAGCGCTACGTTCGTGCCGGTTTAAGTATTTCAAATTATTTGAAAAGGATTACAACTGCTCATATTGTTCTGCATTTTATTTGACACATATAATTGACGTATTAAATTCTCAAGACAGATGACAGACTATTTATTTACAGCTAAAAACTATAAACATTGAAAGATTTACCTACATAAATCCATTCCCATAATAGTTTCATTATTTTTAACGTTTTGGATAAACATAAATAAATAAATGAACCGGATTTAATTAAAATGAAAATATTTTCATATTAAAAATCTGCCAACGTTTTATGAACAGCTTCATAAACATTATAAAATATTGATTGATATGTTTGTTTAACTAAGTAGGTGCAGCCCGATAAAAAATTACAATGTGTGGTGCTTTACACTTAAGTAATGACTAAGCATTTGATAGGCATCTAGTAGCTTAAGCTCTTCTTTTCACATAAGGCTTACTGCACACTGCCGTGTGATAAAAAAAAAACATTGTGGTAGGAAAATAATTCTGTAAAACTGCTTTATAAATTTGGTCCTTCGACCCGGATTCAATTGCCAATAATAGTCAAGGAAATAATTTTAATGTAAATTAGGGCTAGAAGACGGTGAACAGATTTGGATTGCGGCCTATATGATAAAAAATGGTTTTGGGTTTTTTGGAAACCGCAAAAAAAAACACAAACAAAAATTAAATCAGTAGCCACCGCATAAACATCAAAACATTTCAAATTGAGTTCTAAAAAACCATCGACAACGCACCGAGAGTGGTACCGTCAAGTGTGAATTGACACTAATTGTTCGTGAGTCTAAGCTTTCCTTTCTGTCACGATGTTATCTCCGTTCTCGCACTAGCCGTACATGCGGCTTCACTCGCTCTTTATAGCTATCCGTTTTGTTATCTCTACGGCTAATGGCGTAGGCTTAATTACAATGATAGACCGGATTTCTATTATAATTTCTATCATGTTTAAATGTTTCGCTGTAATCTGTCAGTTTTAATTTATAGATTTAGTTATGGACCTCTATTAATAAAAAAACATGCATTTCATTGCTTTCATTTATTTATAAATTGTCATACCTGTCATATTTTTATAATGACGAAATCTTGTTCATGTTTTATAATAATAATATAACACAACTTCACACAACGCCATCTAGTCCATGTTTGAAAAACAGTTTAACTATCAGAAAAGTATAATTAATAACATAAATAAATTAAATAAAAATATTTAACAGTTCACAATCAGTAACAGCCTAAACTAAACTGCTACTACATATATCATAATACTGCTATTATAAGAGCCCCGGTAGACCATCAAACAGGTATGCATAATGGGTGAAAAATGTACAAGCTACCATTCAATATCTATTCAACTATCACATGACAGTTACGCCATTGATACTTCATACGAGCGGTTTGATGGATCGTCGGCATGGGTCTTAATTATTTTATTCATTTAGTACCTTACCTTCCTTCCTATTTATGATGTATGTGTAAATATTTCATATTTACCACCTGCAGGGTATGTAATTTGTAATTATGACTTTTAACATGGAACGTTTAACAAATTTATTTTACTGTTGTGTGGGAAAAGACGGGAAGTTTGTTATTTATAATTTTAATTTTATATCTGATTGTATTTTAAAAATGGTTGCTTATAGCATGGGGAAAAGTAGACGGTAAAATCTATCACTAATGAGTTCTCATAATTGAAACTCAAACTTAATTCATACGCAATGCTTATAATTAATTAAGTACTGAGACCCTAGTTAGCAAAAACTATTAAACTGTTTGACGTTCAAAACTATGTCTAGTTAGTTTTAACCAGCGTCAACGAAGAAAACTCACAACATTGCAACACTACAATACATCTTAATAACTTCAAATACCAGCACAACACCTTTAGAATCCCTTATTAATAAATGAAAATCAAAATGAACTTTATGGGTCAACCTCTACAGTCCAATACAAGTTTTTAATTACGTTTCAACAGCGATTTATTTCCCATTCAAATACTCTATTAACATTAATATCCCTTATCTATACAAGATCTCAATTAGTATATTTGTAGTAAAGTACACAAGTTGTAGATTTATTGAAAGTATTGATGTTCTTCTGAATTTCCCATCATCTTACAAAGTAAGCCTGATAGTAAATTATGATCAATTCGAACATATTTATCGATTCATTGAACTAGAATCTAGATAGTTGTTCTTTATGTGAATAGAAACAAAATGGCGACTTCCCCACTTAAACACTTATATTTAGATCTCGTAATTTCAAGTTGACTTATAGGTAATAGATTTCTGTGGCATCGTAAAATCTGACGCAAATTGTTATATATGGAATACACTATCATTGATAGTAGTAATCTTCTTCCATTGGGAATTTCTCTAAATAAGACTTGGCGATCCTTGAGATTTGAACAAAGATGGCGAATTGTAACCTGTGATCACATACAGGCGAGGCCTGTCATTGAAGATTCGTTAAAAAAACAATACGTCTTCATAGCGGATGGAACGTTTGCACTTTTTTTTTAATATGGCCCTACACTAGGAATTTTGAAACAGCGACACGCAGCGCAGCGATCCAATCGTTCAGCCACTGCACCAACTGTGTCGACAAACATTGCATTAGGAATCGTGCATTTAAGGGATTAGTTACAAATATTCAACTACACGATTAGTGTAGCTATTTGGAGAACGTATTTTACAAGACGGTAGGTAAACAGAATGTCCATTGTCAAAAAAAACCAACCGGCGTTTCGTCAATACTTGTGAATGATCTCTTACATTTCTGCCCAACTGCCAATTGTCCAGGGCAATACTGCATACTGCCGCATAGGCAATCTCCATAAAATAAAGAAACATCTTGTAATTATACTCTTGCAAACCGAGGTTTATTAGCTATTTCAGGCTTATTGAATTCAATTATCCTTAAAATGAAAGTTCTTGATGTTGATATTAACTTAAAATAGCTTTAATTGTATGGGAGAAACGGTGACTGTAAACTTCACTTGGGACTTCATTAAAAAAGGAGGATGCTCCGGCCAGACGGGTTTCGTGTCTTGTCTCAATCAACCATTTGATTGTTCTATAATAATATTCATAACTCGTGAAGAACTCTTATCGCCATCCAGGTTTTTATTTATTCCATAGCTTCGCTGGGACCTAATGGTGTCGACTGAATTCTGTCCGTTACAATACTTTCAAACGTCAAATCGAGAAAACCATATTGATACTTTACCTATGTTCCTTATTATGCTTGTCTGACTCTCCGGAACTCTATCCTGGTTGTTCAGTCATTTATGATATTCAATCTGACGGGTACAGACCACGTTAGCTGATACTAAGTGCTTACGGTGACTTCAACTCATTGGCTTTATAATTATGGTCTTAAGAGGCTCTAGGACTTTATCTGCTAAATAGTCTAGTAGCCTAAACAGTTGTAAGAATATTTTTATTTGTTGCATCTCAGTATCTAGTTACAGAAGAAAACATCATATGTAGCCGCAAGCATAAACTATTGAAGACTAAAATAATGAGCAGTAGGCAGACATGTACTTTTTTTTTTTTTTTTTTTTTTAGGTGGTAAAATCATCAAATGAGTCCTCCCGCCCTGGGTGGGGCGGAAGGGACTGTCAGACTCTTACTGACTAAAATCCACCCGTGTTCCTTCGGATGCCCTGTACATTCCGGGGCCGCGGTAACCTGGGTTAAGAAAAAACCCGCGACCCCAGCAGGCATTTGGCGCGAAACACGACGCGCCACCAACCCGGGCTTGGTCCTCGGTCGGACGGCGAGCCACCCATTACTCACCGTCCGCAAGCCCGCTCCGCCGCTGTGCCCTCTGCTGATCAGAGGGACACGCGTTGGAGCGTCCACACGACAGGCTATTCGCATACGGGCAAAGAGACTCCTTAAAGAAGAGTTTTTGCCCGCATCCCAGGGTGCACCGGCCCGAAAAACTGGTCTTCCCCCCGGACGTATCCGAGAGGGAACTCCAGTCCACGGGCGCACGTGGAGGTTTCCTGCCTTAGCACCCCAGGCAGACATGTACTTAGGGGCACTTACAGCATCTCCTTTTTATTTTTACAAATGAAGTACCAACCTCTGTACTTAAAATACTTGAAGGCACTTGACCGAATAGATACCTCCCACATCCTCACTAGCACCTACACTTGAACTACGATTAAATTTGTTTGCAGTGCAATCAAAACTGGCTCTTTGTTAATTTGTTCTGATTCCTTAGGCTCGGTACGTGGGCGGCATTTACAGTAGCGAAATTAAAAGTAATAATCTCTCAATAGTGTGGCTGGCTTCGCTTTTAAATCTACAGTGTCATTGTGCTTTGCGTCAATGGCTCGGTGTTATTATTTTTTAATTTAGTTAAAAATATTTAGAAACAAATACATTAAAAAAAAAGCAAGTACGTCATGAATCTCTAAATTCTACAGCAGACCCATGCTCCATACCATTTTATTCATTTAAAATGTCATGCAACAAAACAAGCGGCTTGATGTATTCACTACCTTTCAAACAAGGGTGGTGGAAAGATAATGTGAGGTGCATCTTTCGTATCATCTACTGGGATGTTGTCTGCAATTCCAAAGCGCCTATTTTTCGTATAAATCCTCAGGTTCTCATCTACTGTGATTTGAACAACAAAATCAATTTGAATGAAACCCAACCATTTGTTCCCTACAATTTACCACAACACTTTATTGATGTCGCAATGTAGGCCAAAGAGAACAAAGCCAATTCAACCAATGCCGCTTATAATAGTATCAGAGAAGACAATAACAACTTACTTCTCATCACGTTGTTAGCGGCAAATCACAACCAAAGTAACCATCAATAAACCGATAAACCCCGTAATAAACAAAAATTCCAATGAAGAGACATTCTTTAGATCACAATTAGTACGTGATTACAAGCCAATAGATAGATAAGACAGATGTTCGGACACGGACATGTAATTTATAACTCATAACAGGCCAGAATATGGCGGCGAGGTATGAATAGAAGAAATAGAATGGTAATCATCAAATTATATGTTTGGAACGTGCGCTTAACTTGTGATATTGGATGGAGTTGGTCCAGTGTATGGTGTTGTTCAAAATATTCGGAGGTTCTTCAAGAGAGACTACTTAGTATGTGTTTTCTCCGAAGGATTAGGCAAAACCCAATAGCTCAACCATGTTTTGCAAGTTTATTAATGCTATGTAGGTAATTGATTATTGCCAGCTCCGACACCTTACACCTTGACTTAATAATCAGTTTCGGAACTGTTTCTATGAAATTAATAATGGAAAATCCTAAAACACTTCTCCTAATTCTGACGTTGAACACAAAACACCAAAATCATAATAGTCGATATGGAACAACTAAATCAAAAACACACCATTTAAGTAAAATAAAAACGAAATTGAAGTAGTTAAATAACGTTTCATAAACAAGCGTTGATTGCACTAGCGAAGTTCTTAACCGCAGAAATAGGTGTACCAATCGATTACGATTTTATTGAATTGAATTTGATTGAATTGCCAGTAGACTTTTCAGAAGTATTGCAGTAAATTAATTTCTACACTTCAACACAAGAAAAAGTGTTAACATAACTTTTTTTGCATGTCGCAGCTGAATTTAGTACTTATTTGAATAACTAGTATAAATACAGAATTCACTTTAAACAAATAAGGCTCGTTATGACCGTCCAAATATCTTAAACAAACAGTATATTCGGTAAATTCCGGGCCATCTTGAAATTTTTTTACGTCGTTAAGGCCGTTAATTGATTGTGGTGCTTTCTGATGAATGCAAAGTACTTTATCTTTATGCTCTCCTGGTATCTCAGACCTGATGTTAAAATGTTATGGTCCCTAGAAATATTTTACACAAAATGTATGTTCGTCGAATTCTGGAGCATCGTGAAATGTTTTCACGTCTTTAGCGCATTTAATTGATTGTGACTCCTTCTGATGAATGTGAAACGCTTTATCTTTATGCTACCTTGGTATCATGGACCCGATTACATCAGTTTTTGGATTTTGCGTCTCCATACTTATTCTTCATACACTTTTGATAATATATCATCGAGCTTTAACGTTTCTTTGACGGGAAGATCTGAACCGTTACCGGTCAATCTAAGGACTTTGTCATGTACAGATGTCATGTGCTTTCGAGGTATTGGTTTTGTTAAGTCTATGCTAGATCTAGGGTAGGCCTTGGCTTACTTCCTTGACTTAATAAAATGACAGGGAAGGAAAAAGCCATTTAGATATTATGTTATCATTTTCCCACA
The DNA here is from genome assembly GCA_028554685.1 of Agrotis ipsilon. Classification (NCBI taxonomy): domain Eukaryota; kingdom Metazoa; phylum Arthropoda; class Insecta; order Lepidoptera; family Noctuidae; genus Agrotis; species Agrotis ipsilon. Next base: position 1,746,241 of record CM052961.1, on the reverse strand, counting down.
GTATGACACTGGATAACAAAATTCTAGGTATTTATAACCAGTTAATTTATGGCCAAAGAGGTCTATAGTTGAAAAGTAAATCTCTTTTGTATAAAAAATCCATATTGTTTTCTTCTTAGAAAGACTTTCACTGCATTAAAAATTCTTCACAATTGCTGTTTCATCGCTGCATTTGGGCTAAGTGGCAGTTTCTCAAAGCATTTGCTGAAATCATGATTGTGTCTAATTAAAATATTGCTTAGATTAGAGTTGTTTCTCACTTTATTGTTTCTTTTGGATTTTATGTTAACACCGTTCTTGCCTGCAGCATCGCTCTTGTTCCACTGTAAGCTGACTTTACATAGTAAGGAAACGATAATTAGGCGGATGTCATCTTAAGAGATTTTTGTTTCTTTTTTCGTAAAATTTTTAGCTTCTTATGTTCCTCTCACTTATGTTTTTATTTCAAATGATAACACGAACAAAATTCAAATGAAAAAGTGCAAAGTAGGTAGGCCTAGTATAAGAAAAACTTTCATTCTCCGTTATCGTAACGCCGCATCTTTAAAATATCATTAAAATTAACACAATTATCCTTTTTGCCTAAAAAAAACAGAAAATGTCGGTTTGAAATGGTCTTCAAAATGTTCTGCTTAAGATAACTAGTATCATTATTGAGTCATCAATACTAATAAATACTATTTAAACGTACAAGCGTCGTTGCTCCGGAAGTTTCTGATCAAGAATTTTATCAGAGTTCCGCTGTGTAAGATAGGTATCGATCCGGGTATCACGAATGAGTCTTTCACCGTCAGTGAAGTATATCTGGTTCCTCTGCTGATCTCAAGCACTACTGCTTAAAACTTATGCTACCCTGGTATTGTGAACTGGATTATATGAGTACCATTCATTTTAACATATCTTTTCTTTATGCATCTTTTGTCTTTGAGCTTTTCTAGGTCTATGTTAATTATAATAATTGTGGTATGGTTGTAGTCGATTTTGGCAATATATTTTATTGTAGTGTGATTTTCATATCGCTTAAATAAGCTACGGAATCACGCCTGTTAATTTTCCCTTAGTTGAATAGTCTCCACTGTACTGAAAGTCAAAAGGTATTTTTATGAAAGCGGATATACAGCCTTTAATTCTGTATGTTCACTTTCGTACTTCGATTGATAACTGCCGTCAATTAATCAGTTTATTAATTAACAAATGTCAAACAATAAGCAAACCCATTCGCACATAAAATCAAAACATTTCGGACACGCGATTTTTTTAACGTTTAACAGTAAAATAATTATCTCTTGTATTCAATTAGTGCGGTGAGAAAATGACATGTCTATCGGTAGATGGACCAACCTATCATTACCATTATGATACGGCGACGGATCTAGAGTGTGACTAGATGTGGCATGGCGATGAAGTGAGTGAATGTTCACGAGTGAAGAAAATGTGAGGTTTATTGTAATTGAATGTGAGTGGGCGTTTGTTTATTAAGTATTAAAATCTTTTATGAATGTTGTTCTAAACTAAACGCTGGAGTAATGACTATGCTTTGTCTTCAAAAAAGACTGATGACCTCTGAGTTTGTGTCGATTCTCCCCATAGTAACAAAGAGGTTAGGCAAGATGATGATGACGAAATTTCCTCTTTGTGTTTAAGATGAGAAATTTTTACATAGAAATTAAAGTTTTAATCGTCTTCCTTCCAAAAATAAATAAACATTTCATTACATCATTGTTTTAAAAAAAAGCGGATTGACAAAGGCTCAACATTTTCTTAAAGAAATTGTCTCAAAAATCTAGCACAAATTTTCTATCTCAAACGATGACAATGCTATTTCCAAGACTTATTTAAATTCTACACGTAGCATCTTCAGATGTTAACTGGTGACCTACTAGTGTCAATAGTGCTTTAGGCATATAGACTGGCTTATTAGCCAGTTTAATAGCCGTTGTCTGCCTGTCAAACGGTATTTCACGCTGCTTTAAAATTGATTGTATGCCAAAGGCGCCATCTCCTTAGAATTTACAGCTACAGCTCTAGGATTCTAATCATACGGTATTGTTTTCTATTTGGTACATTGCATGCCAAATGACAGTTGAATTTGAAGATGAATGATTTAAATGAGCAAGTTGAAATTCGGACAATTGTCTAATTAAAAAAAAACCAGCCATTGATGTTTGCAAATGTAGCGTGTTGTCGTTTTAAGGAATCGATTCATCTCTTTAAATCATTCTGTAATAGTTTCACCATTGTGTAAAAATCATCAAATGGGTTCTCCCACTGCCTGGCTGTAGAGGAAGGGACTCTAACTGACTAAATACCATCCGATTCTTTCACATGTTATATGCGCAGGATCGTGGTGCCATTTTAAGGTCCCACGACCCGACTAACTTTACCCATGGGGCTAAAAGAGAAACACCTTTGCTACAAGCTGTATGATAAAATTATAGTATTTGAATTTAGTAGGCTCTATCTATAGGTAGTTACTTTCCTATTTACATCACTTGAAGATCAACATTTTAAAAACACAAAATTCACGTTCAACAACGCTTCAACAATTTCCGCAGCTGCACCTTCCACAAACTCTATATCCTCGTGAATACCCACCTGGTGTGATGCCATTGAACCTGCTCGCCGTAGTACCGACGACACCCGTGCCAAAAAACTTGATATACACGCGAGTACAAGCCGGTATTCATTGTGGATACATTCTTTGATTAGAGTATTTTGCTTAAAGAATTTGGCGATTGTGATGAGAAAATTTGGTAGAAGTAGGTTATGTTCTATGTAGGGCTACTACGTTTATTAGACTTTTTAGGTTAAATTCTTCTTCTTTACTGTGATGGTATTTGAGGCGACGAATAGTAGTAGTATTGGTAGATTTTATACTTTGAAGTACCTATTAACTTTATTCGACTTCTTAAAAGGTATCTTCATTTACAATAGATATTGTTCTTGAATTAATACAGAATGTGGTGATTGTGGCGAGAAATACAATTACTTAGCAGTACTAGGTTGTCTTCTGAATTGCTATATTTTATTTTTGTAGTGACTAGATTAGACTGGATGCGGATGGCGACGCATGGGGTGATGTGAGTTAGCTAGGTAGGTAGGACATATGTCCAGCACTGGACTGTGACATGCAGAGTTTATTTTCGATTGGGAAAAAGTTACGTTAAGTTGTTTTTAGTCGTAGATTTAGGGATTTCAATCCAGGGGGTCATAAAAAAAGATCATTAATATATTTTTATGTACGAGTCTTTAAATGAACTGAGTTTTAAATAGATTATAAGTGTAGTTAATTAAAAGTTACTAGATTTTACTTTTTAGAATTGTGTTTTTGAATAGCTTAAAATAAAAAAGTCGACTAAAAAATGTCTATTAAAAGTAAAGATTAATAATTTAGCTCCTTATGTGGATCCACAACGGCTGTCCCATAATTGGTAATCAATTAACAACCTGAATGTTTAATTGATAAAGTAGATAACAATACTTCATTGTCTAGGTATACAAATTCGCACAAATTATCAAGGTGTGTCAAAATGTATAAAAAAATGGATGACGTCAGCATACACCTAGAATTAACAGCTGCTCGCAGGTGGCCGAGGTGATAACTTGATTTTGTGCGACTTGCGTATACACAGTGTAAACCTATAGTTTACAGAGTAGAAGTTCCAGTACGCACGATATAATGCAAGAGCATTTAGGCTTTCAAAGGTTAGGTAGATGATGAGAAACAAACTTTGATGATTAACATTGTTTTACTATTTAAGCTATTATAGCATTGCAAGATGGAAAGTTCATGCGAAATGCCCTAATATTTTTGTGACCAAGTTATAGAATATGAAATCATTGTTTAGTAATTATAACTAAGTATTTTATTTTAATCAATGTCAGAAAATAAGATGAATTAAAAGTAACTGACGAGCACTACTTGATTATCGACTAATTAGTAAATTGAGCTGATTCTTTACTTTGTCTGCAAAAAAATCAATTAGATCTTCTTGTTGTATGTCCTTATTAGCTAGCTCTTTCCCATGTTATCAGTTTCCCCATCAATTTCCTCCAACTGTTAAAGTAATTTTCTCTGTTCGCCATTATTTAGCTAATCGCCATTGCACGCTACGTTTGCCAACTGCGATTTCCACTTATACTGAGGGTGTCCTTAAGTGAAGAACGTGGTTGGCAAATGTCCATGTTCAATAGACTTATCTAGCCACACATAATGTCACACCTATATTTAAAGACAAGACAGAGGTGTTCAGTACTCCTAGCACGAGTTTACACTATTTTACTTTACAGGTCTTTCCAGTATATACAGTGGAACAGTGCATCTGGTGTGCGAAGAAGGAACTAATTTTTTCCTTGAAATTTGACAATTTGTAATTTTCAAAGTTCCAGTTTACTTTACGCTTCAAATACTGAAAACTCTATGAAAACGTGCTAAGCTACAGTACTCTCACAGTCCGTCAGTTATTTTAAAGTTCAATGTTGCTGCCCATAGCAACTAGGACCAAACTTAAACCAGGCCTATTTCAAGTATCGTAAGTTTAGCTTCCAATTTGATCAGATCCTGAACACCATTTTCATGGAAAGACTGTCTATTTGAATTCCAACCAAGTGACTAAGTAACACGATATTCCTTGGTAAGTAACTCTAGTAGACTTTGGTGGGTAATTGTCAGAATTTTGAACTCTAATGGTTTTTTGTGTTTTCTGAGGATGTAGAAAAATGGCTATGATAAATGGTCACACATTCACAGATCATTCAGCAAGACTTAATAATGAAGATCATCCTGTGGCGATCTCTACGATACGTGGAAATTGCTTATCGAAAATAATATAATTATCTGACCTTGGGATGGAACTCTAAACCAAATAGATGTATTTGGTTCATGCAAATGAAAAATAATGGACCTTCTGAACTTGTCTTTCTGTGTCCAAAATCTCCTCTCCGTTGTTGCTATGCCGAATGGGCGTTTATTTCCGTTTATTATAAATCATTAGATGTTAGAACTGCCGCATTAGAGGCTCAGATACTCAAAACTGGTTTTAATTTATAATATTACCATAAAAAGTAGGTAAGCACTATGACCTGTTCAGTTTGGTTGAGGAGAAAAAGAATTCGATGTGACTGAAACTAGAACAGCTATACTATTCTCTTAGATGTCGACAACTCGTCGACAGAAGACGGTAAACGATTTTCGACTTTATGATCAAGAGAGTTAAGTTGAAAACCTGTTAAATACAAAGTATAGCTTCGACGCTTTGACTGCGCTGACATAAGTCTTTCATATCCTTAAGGACTTTTCCTTAAGGATATACAGACTTATGTCAGCGCAAGGGCACTTTACCTCTGATCTCTCAGGGCTGCGTGACTGTCCGGGGCCGGAGCACTGTTTTATCAGGTAACCGTGACCCCGGAACGTAAAGAGCTATTGAACGGCTTTTTTCAAAGGTGAAAACAATCTATCATAACAGCAAGAATTTGATGTTTTCTTAACAATCTCTTAATCTCTTGTTCCGGAAGAAATTCGCTTGCCTCCGCATTCCGAAGTCCAGTCAGTAGGCAGGTCGTATTTAAAACCTTATTTAATTGTGACTCATGCGCATAAATCGCTTTCTTTTCACATCTGCCGGCTTCTTAACGTGCTTTTCGCAGCTTCATTTTGTTTTTGGAATTTGATTTGTCGTTAATTTTAAGGCTTGTTACATTTAGGGCCAATTGTTTGGTTAATAGCTAAGTAAACAATTAGATCAATACTCCATTTTAGTAAGAGTCTGACAGTCACTTCTAATTTACTCAGGCCGGAAGGACTCATTTAAAACGGCGTGATATTATGTGTTGGTTGACTATATCACATAGTAACTCATGTACATGCATAAATGTTACTCTAATAGTAATGACTCATGTAATTTAAACTGTATAATAATGTGGGCGTACCTAATTGCGAATTTTTTCGGCATGTAGTTCACGCACTACTATTGGTCAATGTTCTCGTCTAATTTGCACGGTGACCAATACCCCATTCACACACTATACGAGTACCATGTAGGTACTCGTAAACTACCAATGACTTTCATTTGTTATTTCTTTTGCAATAGAACCTTATTCTTTGTCAATGAACTTGACAAATGCTAAGTTGTTGACCTGTCTTGCAGGGCTTATAATCCTGCGACATGATGAAAAACATGTTTTTTATACATATAACACGGACAGGTGTTCTTATTATAAAAATTATACCGTTGCCCTATACAGAGAATCACACGTGTATCATAGGTGCATACGAATATTTGTTCCGTGTGGAAAACGAGCATGTATAACACAAATCAGCTGTCAACCGCGTAGCCATTGCAGCTTCTATGCCGTCAACAACCTCTAATTAAGACGGCTCGCCGACAGCATTCAAAATTGACATGCGAGACGCCATACAAACATAATTATGAAAGAATCATGACAGCCAGCCCATAACTACATACTTAAAACCACTTAATTTCATTTAAACCGCCCAAAATAAACTCTCAAACATTATATGACACCGCAAAGAATGCGTAGACGACCAAATACTTGGAATACTCAACCCAACCCGAGTCAATGTGAATGACACAAGTCTCTCTCAAATGCTAATAGACATGAGTAACGTTGACGGTGAAAGTGGCCGCGCTGTTGATTAGGAACATTTTTTAGAAATGTTTTTAAGGTTCCGTACTCAAAGGGTCAAATGCGACCCAATTACTAAGACTCCGCTGTCCGTTGTTCTGTCTGTCTGCCCGTTTGTCATTAGGCGTGTTCATCTGTTTCATGATAGATAGACAGTTGAATTTTTTACAGTTGATGTAATTCGGTTGCCGCTTTAACGACAAAATATAAAAAAGGGCTCCCATGCAACCTTTTTTTGATTATTTTCCCGTTTTCATAGATACACATCAAAACAGTTTGCGAACACAATCACAAACTTCTTGATGTGTGTAGAAAATGATGTGGATCCCTTCGTGCCCGAGTCCGACTCGGACTTCGCTGGTTTTTTTTATGGAGAGGACAATTATCGCTTGTGTGTACCGGGAGTGGATAGTCAGACCTTTGGTTAGTGAAGTTACCTGCTTGATTGAGTTTTGATGTGTTGTATTGAACCGCGTTGAACGGTGGAGCCGTATTAAGCATTCAAAGTTTTTTGAAGCACAATGAAGGCCGCTTATATCATACAATTAACTGAATGCGTTTGAATTTTTTTTTTTTTTAAATCATTGTGTTAGAAGCTGTGGCCTCTCTTCACACGATTGATAGAAACACAATTGTATAGCTTTATCTTATTTAACGTAAGAACTTCGTTTGACCTATATCTCAATCAATCAATCAAAATCTTTATTCTGGATCATGGGTATAGTTTGAGCCAGATAAGTGTGGAATAAAATTCGTTGACCCCCGTGTACAATGTATTCCAATATTTCAAAACCATTCGAAAAAATGTAAAGAAAGTGTCGTAACACGATCAAAATAATGGAATTATTTTGAAATTCGAACGATGGTATAATGGAATTCTAACGATGCGTTATTAGGATCAATGACCTTTATTCCAGACTTAAATGGCGAGGACTATAGGTATGGTAAGCTTCAGAAGAAAAGTAAGCCCTTTTGGTAGTGATTTCACTAACAAACGGGGGTTCTGAAGTACATAAATACAGATGTTACAAATAATTAAAACATGTCATATAATCTCGTCTGATGGTAAGCAATGACGTGGTGGGCGTTGAGGCAGGTTTGTCTAAAAGTAACTTATATACCCCATGGTTGAAGACCCCATGGTTGTTTGTAGCTATCAGGAAACAAAGACTGGCAGGTATGCAAGAGAAGTTGGGGCATCGTCATGCTATTGTTGACTGCATTAGGTAATTATGGAGAGACTTTTATTTGTCAAGATTTGTACATTTAGCCTGACTTAACATTATTTTCTGTGCAAAAAAATTTTGTTCGCGAGCAGGATTTGAAACTGAAACCGACGGATTCATCAGATGCTCTACCAACCGAGCCACAGGTCTACCAGCTCGCGGTTGATTTTTCTGTCCACAGTAATGCGTATTATATTTTAAAAAAGCCTGACCTTCATTCTCGAGATAGTTGAGCTTACTATAGTATTTCTAGCTATTATAAATTACTCCATAGCACCAGAATCCTAATATAGTTCTAAGCAAAAGTCAACCAGGAGGTTGAACTCCCGACCTTTCTCAACCAGTTAACGATACCCGTTAAGCCATGCCCTGTCACGAATAAGGCTTAATATAAAGGCATTAATTTAAATAGAAGGGTCTTTCAAATGCTCTGTCAAGAATACTTAACGTTTTCCATTTAGTTTGAGTGATCTTCTTCACCGATATAACGTGAGATCTTCCGTTTATCTAAACCACGTTCAAGAGCTGTCACTGTCGTCGTTATTGTGAGATCTTCACTCAAATCAATTCTAAAGGTGATCAAAGAGTCTAAAATCACCACTTTATGAAAGTTATTAATATCAATGTTGTTGAAATAGTTTTTAATAAATTATATACTCGATCATAGCCATAGAATTGAATATTCTATGGCTTGAATTGTATCGCAATCAAACTCCCTGCATCTTTATCAGCATCATTCAGGACATGTCAATGTTTATCGTAACTTCCTAATTCTTCAGGCCTAAACCACTGAACCGATCATACTGAAATTTGGAATAGGTAATTATGTTTTCAGAAACAGGGGATCTAATCTCTAAGCACAAAACCCGTAGTAACGGGTTAGAAAGCTCCGTAGAGTCCGCGCCACCACGTGCGACCCGCGAAAAATACGTAGTACTAAATTTTTAAAATGCAATTTGTCGTAATGATATAGACACTAGCGCCGTGTCAAAAGGACATCAGTCGTGTCTCGTGGCTGTATTATCCACCCGCAAAATTGATTTTAACGTTAGTTACGTTCATTCATCCGTGGCTATCACATGTGAGGTTGCGGTAAAAGCTAGTATTCCACACCAATAATTACAACCGCCTTTAAAAGGTTTCATACTCAAAGCATGTTATCCGTAAAACTCTTCTCTGAGTAAAGCAAAACGATCAAAATGAAAAATCAACTAAGTAATCATTACTTGTCTACACATAACCTTTTGAACTTACTGTTAGTGCCTATTTTTACTAGCACTAAGCTGCCTTTAAACTAATATCTTAGTAATATAATTGCACTGTTCGAAATTCATCTTTTGTCACTGAACCGAGGGTTGAAAATCCAATAGCGAGCGTTCATTTAGGAGTCGGTTAGTGTTCGTGAAAACAGGTATTAGTGAACCAAGTAAGGTACTGCGCGACCATGATAAGTGTGAACTTGTCAACTATTACTGTCTTGAAAATTACAAACTATGAAATACTTTGCGCAAATTAATTTCGTTCTTAATCTAATTTTCAGATGATTATTATTTATTTAAGAGCGTGCATGACATCACTATATTGTGGCCACCCTTGTTATGTTGTGCAGCATACTCATCACAACTCTTCGGTCTGTTCGTTGGAGACTGAGAAGAGTTTTGATCAGTCGCGGTGTTAATACAGATTTCGCTTCTATAAATTGCCTGCAGTTGATTGCAGTTGCTCATCGGGCATTGTATTTTGGACATATCCATTTCCTGATTTGACCGAATAGGATTGGATAATGTGTGTGGGCCGGTTACATCCACGAACCTGGGCCTATACCACGAACTCTTAAAGCGTGAGACTTTAAGCTGTGAGAAAGACATAGCACTAGACGGGTTGTATAGCTCTGTCTCTTTCTCACAGCCTAAACTGCATTGCGTTAAGACTTTGTGGTAAGGCCCCTGACCTTGCAAGTTATTTTGCCGCATCATTATCCAATGATCCACTATATCCACTGCAAAATGACCTTATTGTGGTTCTGGAAATAATTTGTAATGCTAGATGTCACTCATAGATTATAGGTTGGACGACATACCCGTAGAAATAACATTTAAGAAATTAAATACAGGTTCACACTTATCGTAGTCTCGTAGTACACCGGTACATTGCTAAGCTGTCAACTGCTATCTAGCAAACTTACAATTTGCGTTGGAATTGCAGTAAAATAAAGGGAATTAAATGGTAAAATTGTTTTTGTAATAACTTTGATGATGGGACAGGAAATCGTTATAAGGATGAGAGATTTGTTTAGCGGTACTTCAGTGCGTATAAATTGCGTTGAGATTAATATCCCTAATAATGTTTTCGTTCAAAAATATGTTTGAAGCTTTGCGTAGGTAGACATAATTATATTTATATACATATATATTTGCCAGAGACTTCGCCCGCGTGAAGGGCGGAAATTATCTAATAGGAACGTAATAGTGGGATGAAAAGAATTTCCATGTCTCTATGTGTAACAAACTTCTAGATCTGGTTAGCCGTTCTGACGTGAGCCGTTGAGTAAAAAATTACATGGTTCATGTAGGTATGGATTCTATATCCATTTCGGGCTCTACGACGTTCGGTGTTCAGCTATGCTATTTTCTAAGTCGGCATCGACGAGCTCGCCGACGAAACTACAGCATGTCTTTAATAGATTTCAACTTTATACTCTAGAGCAGAACTTTATTTTCATACTAGGGCTGTGCTAACGCATTACTGTATACTTAGAGAATTGCAACTAATCATTTGTTAACATATGTCGGAAAATCGAACATAACCAAGATAATCGCCAATCAGCCAGTGAAACTAAAAGAAACCCGTACCTAATGCTATACTAGTGCCGTAATGACAGTCGATACAAACAGCTGTGCACTGATTGCTGTATATTTTCTATACGTTACGATGCATCATTATTGTAATAGTGAGCACGCGTCCGTTTGTGGCTAGTGATGGGGCGTGACAATACAAAATACATAATTATATCGATAGTTTTGTAATGCTGTGTTTTTTCTTGTTTTGTTTTTTACATACAAAAAAAAACTTAGATTCCAAAATTACAGAAAGAGAGCGAAGCGAGCTTAATTTATATGCTGGTTAATAGGTTGAAACATTACTGATAACCAGTGATGGTTGTGGTGTATGTAGGAAACCTTAAAATTGTAAATCAAAGCAGCCCTAATATACCTCATTTTAAAGACCATCATCTAATTTAAAAGACTTTATTCGGTGATTAGTTTCGAGTCTAGCAGTTGCACTTCTTCCTTGTATTAGGTAAAAATACCGTTTGTTGCTGTTTGTAGTATGTACATTAAAAAAATACATGAAAAAGTAAAATATATGGAAACGCATGCAGGTGAAATTCGTAGTGAAATGGTAAAAAAAAAACAGTTTGTAGCTGTTTGTAGTAATTACATTAAAAAGGAAAAAATATGGAAACGCATGCAGGTAAAATTCGTAGTGAAATGTGTAGAGCAATGCTTCAATAAAAAATAAATAAGCCATGCAAGAATAATTCGACGTAATTATAAGAGGTTTATAATATTTAGGCTTTTAATACATAAAAATATTTATTAAAGCCCTAGGTTAGGTCGTAATCGTTCCGGAAAAGAATCATAAGTATTAAATCACTACAACACAAAACAATGTCAGCTACATATTCTACCGCAAGCAACTGAGTGAAACAATCAGGTTACTCAAACAGGTATCTTCTGTACAAGCACGTCATTACTGTAATGGCGCACGCGACTATGCAGCGTCTAATCAGGCTTTAGCATTAATAGTGACAATTTAATTTGTCAATAACGAATAGTTCCTTATAGATTAGTTTGTAAAATTAATGATTTGTATTTTCAAAAAAGGTTTGGCTTGGACTTCGTGTCTATCGCTAATAACTGACCAAGTTGTTTTTAGTTTTTTGACGAAGTTTTGAAAGATATCAACAAACATTAAGTCCTGAGGAAACTTTGTGGAAGGTACTAAATAATTAATGCAACTTGATGTTATGCCATAGACGCTAGCGGTGCTTCAAAAAGGCTGTAGTTGTGGCATGGACTTTAAATCAAACCGCATCATCAAAGTGCTACGCAATGAATACCATCTCATTTTAGTCATATAATGTTTAAAATCCTACACTGCTCTGATATCGATCTAATTAACGTCACGATTATTACATCGTTAACAAAGATCGATAACTATAGTAACAAAAACTTTTTTTTCTGATTGTCACCGTGCCCAACACTAGTGACTCATGCGTGCCACCGCCACCGTCGCGTGCGCACCAACTACCAACTGCTGAACATTAGAGAATAATAGAAAAACAAATTGAATTAACGAGATTTTCTCGTACCACATAGAAATTATGTCGACCACAACGCTTATTGTTATTATGGTAATGTTATACGTCACGTCACGTCAGGGTGTTCGTTAGTTGTTGATAAAGGTGACTATTTCACTTTTCTGCTCGTTTGACTGCTGTGACAATTTGTAGATCTGTTGACGGTCTTAAGTCAGAATCATAAAAGTCTGACAACTAGTCTTTCTGTCGAAATACCGACTGCGGTTTCCGAAAAAAAAAATTGCAGGAAAATGATTCATAGCTTGACTATAATAATGATTGTTCTGCTTTCATACAATATCTGCGTTTGACACCTGAAATAAAAAGGTTGTGCGTTTCCCGCAACGCCATTGGCTATTCATTCACAAAGGTGAATCATTTGGAATATTGCTAAGTGGCCGGTTTAAACCTGCTGGGTTAAAGAACAACATTCGAAACAATCTTTACAGGCTGGGAAACGTGGTGAAAGAATAGCCTGCACCTTCCAGGAATTGAAAGAGGCGAGACGACAGAGCTTTGCAGGTGGCTACGTATTGGCTGAATACAATCAACGCAATATTTTATAGCTATTATCTTCTGTATTTCTTGACCACTCTTTGTTAACTACTGTTATGGAGGATTCCTATTATAAAAATTACCCGGTTCGTTTGGTTAATTGTGGATACAAATCGAAGGGGAACTTAGTAACTCAAAAATATATTCGGAACAATCGGAACATGTTTGAAAATTAAAAAAAAAACTAAAGCATTCAAAGGCGCAGGCGCAACTATGGTTGTCAGTTTATAATTACGGTATCAATCTCCAAATAAATTCCTGCATCGGAAAAAAATCATTTAATCTCAGCAACATTAAAACCGACCCTTTTAGAAACCTCATAATAACTTATCCTTTCTAAAAATAATAGGGATTCCTCTATGATATCTTATCCCATTATCCTTAAGCTGTGTGCACATTATATTTTTATTGTTCATGGTGAATCAAGACGTAACTATTCGATTAAAAAATAATTGCATCGTAACAATAAAAGGGCATTAGTTACTTATTGATTTTTAACCAACTTCAAAAAAAGGTGGTTATTTTATGCGACATCTGAATTTCACATTAGAGCTAGACTGAAATAATTATGACAGAAACCCGAAAACTCGTGTGGTTGAAGAATCTTTAATTTTCGAATCTTTAACATGCTTTTTCAAAATAAGTCGATGCAAATCTTAGGTTGAGATATTCTGAAAAAACGTGATTATCATTTATGTTGAGTTTGATTATTGATATGCTCACATACTATGTGAGCACGATCGATGTAGAAACTCGAAAAATACCTACCTATGCAAGCAAAGGTAAGCTTCATCTCTAAAACACTAAAAAAATAATGAATATTAGAGAATTTAGGACAAAGTAGACATATTCCAAATGAATTAGGTTAAGCAGGAGACTACTAATACCCAAAAGCAAGTCTGCAACTACCTTTACAACTCACGCATTAGTACGCATCTCAAAGGATGTAGTGATTATAACACCAAGGTATTATTACCGGTGCGTATCGAGCCAGATCATATTATTTTCTCTAACGCGCTTAATGTGTTCCAACGATGGCCGATTTCGACTAACGACTTAGTCGGTTATTAGAATGAATTGGAACTTATTATTTAGACCTTGTTATGTGTGATGCGGTTTATGTTTTGCTGTTTCATAATGGTGAGGTTGGAATAGTACCTTCTTATGCTTAATGGACCTGGCTTTTAATGATCAATTAAGGGTTAAATTTTATCACTCTCAGACTTTAAGTATTCGATCTTGTTGAGCATGACTGTGATAGCTTGGTTGATAAAAGCTTCTAGTGTACTGAATCAGGAGATTCATATAAGAAAGCTGCGCACAATAAAAAAAGAATTGCAAAAGAGTTCTTCAGCTCTTGTTCTTAAATTAAAACTTTTGCTCCACACCAATAATTCCTCCTGAACCGTGGCATGCGTGGGTTTACAAATACCTTATACTATTATGATTTGTAGATTTCTTATAATTCTTGTTAAGCATTTATCATTTTCCACATTCGAAAATTTTACATGACAAATACTTCGCCATGTTTGGAACCAGTAATCCGACAGGCTAATCCCATAAAGTTATTCATATATTCTTTGACAGGAACAACGATAGACAATGCCTGTTTTGTGATTAAGACATGTGCCAACATTCAAATAACTATGAATTAATCGATTCCATGTTATTTCGATACCTAGCTAACGTTTATGACATCGCGGCAGACGTCTAAACATCAGGTCATTTTATTTGAACGATTTGGACTACAGGCAGATTCTAAGTGGGCACTGGAAATTAAATTTAAGAATCAGAAGACTATTACGTACTAAGTCTTGCCATAAACTAGTAGTACCTGCTATTAATTTGGCAATTGAACAGAGAATTAGTAGTTAATGGTACATTTAAGGATAAGAGTGATAGTAAAATTTTCTAGATTATTCCATATTGTAACGAGAGTAACAAAGAGGAGACTATAGATGAAGTATGACAACATTCGAAGGAATTTCATAACGTTGATTGTACAGTCAAAACTACTAAATGTATTCAAATTGCTAAAATCATCATAGATACAGAAATACAAAAGAAAATACCTTACTTTAATGCAGAGCAATCTATAAAAGTAACAACCCTTGTGATTACCGTAACAAATGCACCTAATGACAGTAAAATTAAATCCGTACTCAAGATTAACGATATTGCCATAGAATCATGATACGCAGACTCAATGTTCCACTTTCTTACAAGCAGCTTGCATTAACGCAATTAAAGAGTAGCTAGTAATTTCATACCAGCTACTAGCATTTTTTTTACTAGGAGCATTATAGGCTGATTGTGTTATGTTAGTAATTTCATTATTATCTTGTTACTGGCTATTTGGTAGTTAGTTATCGAGTGTGCGTGCAATTATTGGGGTGTTAAGCCCTGATTTGAAGTGCGACTGTTCAATTTGAATCGGACGTGACTGAATTTGAATGGTTGGCATTCCGAAATTGTTTTCGTGTGTGAATTGGCTATTGGAATAATTTAAGCGATAGAATTTTGTGCTTTGGATCGTGTGGGAATTTTTGGGCTATGAAATGTTTTTCATAGGTTTAGATTATGCTAGACCTTGCTAACAGATCATTAAAGGCGTTGCAAGCTAATGAATTTTGTGATTTTCTATAAATTCGGTATTCTAATTAGGCACCTTTTTGTAGGTCATTAGAAAATTACGCAATCAATGGAAATCACGGTCGATTTCTAAGGTTTGTGAATTCCAAGAAAATAGAAAATAAAGAAAAATATTTCAAGAGCTTTATCATTCTTCACTTTCACTAATATGGAAATGTTGAGTTTATCCGCAAAAGCATAAATTATGAATCATCGAGACAGCGCTCAATTAATAATATCATTGACGTTTACTGCTGGAGAAATTCATAGAAATATAAATCAGAGACTGATTTAAATGATGCGAGCCTATTTGACGTTTGGCTTGAAACATCTTAGGAAAGGTAATTTAATATCTCTATCATTTCTATGTTCATATAAGTAAGTTTTGATGTCTCGTTCGTTACAAGTGCTACTGGTAGTCATAAAGTCTGGAATGGTCAAAGTACTTTTAGGGACTTTTCATTACTGGAACAGACTCTGGACTTGTACCCAGTTGATGACATTACGATCGACTATGAGTATTGTCGAAATGTGGATGTACTACACATGCATACCTCTGCCAGACGGTTGAAGATGGTGATGTGATATTATAATATTATTTTGTAAATAAGCTTTTAAATACATAATTTACCTATAAGTTTCTATCAAAACTTTTTACATCTGCCGTAATAAAATAAAACCATCGCTACCAAAAATCAAATTAAATATCTGATCCTACGTTCGAATTTCAAAAAAGGCTTTAGTACGCAAAAATGTAAATTACAGCGTACTCCAAAATACGAATAGAGTCATCCCACTCACTCTTATACAGTTTTGTGTCTGCCTGTCTCGTTTCGCGATTTTCTTGTTGACGCGTGGGAACGTAATGCGCCTGCGCCGTTCCAGGAACGTGCGCTCGCGATTCATCAAATCGTTTTTGTACACAGATTAGTCAATGAAAGCGTATAGACGTGATTTATTTTTTTCTCCAGGACTCAGCAGTACGAATGAAATGAGAATAAACACTTTTCAATTAAAATTAAAATAATAGCGATACTAATTATGTTCGTAAGTAAAAAAAGAAATGCTTGGTTTACTACAGGTGCAACAAAAATGTTTACTCAATAATGACTTCTTTTAATATTTTATTTACTTGCTTCTCTATTTCAACAACAGTAACTAGCTACAGCCTATTCCGAAAAGTGTGAGATTCAAGATTTGAATCATACCGCTTTACCAGTTTACCACTTATATTTTAGCCGTCATTTCCACTTTGTCCTATCTAGCACCAACTCTTTGGCACTCGTCATCGTGCGCCAAGTCGCCAATCATCCAATTTTGGCGTAAACTCGCCGCACAAAAATTATTCCTTGCCCATTTATTATGTTTACACTGCTCTCTTTCGCAGAAACCTCTCGTTACATGTCCGCGGCTCGTTGGGAACTGTATAGGAAATACAAACTTATTTGCACTTCTCAAAAAATATTTGTTAAAGAAAAATCACTCTTGGTTCAACGTTTTAAAGTTGATGAGGAATGTGAGGGATTGTTACGTCAGTTGGTATCTTTAAAAGGAATAATTATTCTCGTTTTGCATAAGGCTTTTAATTGATGTTGACGGAAAACTCAATGTTATTGTTTTGGTTTTGTCTTAAGATGATTGTTGATAGCGTTACCGTTATTGTCTTACTAAGAAATACAATCTCCTTAGGAAGTGCTGATTGATTTCAATTGATAAAGTAATTATTATTACAATTGTGCAGTACTTACAGTTAATTTGCTACGTGTCTTGTTTTTGCAACGTGTCATTAGCTCTTAACTACTCCTTCAATTACAAAACACACGTACTCAATTCATTCACAAGAAATTCATTGATAAGTTTGCCTTTAATGCTTTTATGATTTATCTTCTTTCATTCATAAAATTTCATGAGGCATTTTACACACCGGTACTTGGCTTTTATCATTCGTTGCCAATTATGATTTGCGTTTTACAATTTTCTTCTCAATTACCTTTAGGGTTTCATTTCCGTTATGTCAACGTCCCACATTGTACTCAGTAATGTCATTCGTTTGCAGACTCGGGCGCGAGCGGGCGAGCTATGGCCGATGGAGCGGCCCGATGGCATGCCAGTCATCCAGTCACTGGAAGTCATGTGCGGGAAAGATCACATGGACGTCCACCTCACATTCTCTCACCCCTTCGAAGGCATTGTCTCGTCAAAAGGTATGTATTGTCCGTCGGCTTTGGTCACGAAGACAATATTTCTTCCATATAAGTACCCAATAAAGTTTTAATATTATTGTTGTTAATTCTTCACTTTGAACGTTCATTTCTATATGCTCGTTAACATGTTGTATACATTTTGTTTCATGTAAGTGAATTGTTGTCCATTTTTGATATGGGATAAAAAAGGTCTTAAAACATAAAATATTTATTTTTTGATGAATTTAAATATTTAAAGAAATAAAATAAACTAAAATAAAAATATTGTCAGGAAAGACCCAAATAATTTTATATCAACCGTAGTTTAAGTGAACGAAACTAAAGAAAATTCAAACACTGCAAGGTCACTAAAAGAAAATAAGGTTATCCAAAGATTATATCGTATCATCACATCAAAGAACATTAAAATAATAAAGACATAGACGGAATACAAGCCACCAATACTATCATTCACCACAAGATAACCACAGACATACACAAGGAAAATGTTAGAAACCGGTGTATTCAGACCGCCACTAATTGTTGCGGTAATTGCCAAGGTTTCACTCACAATTATGACGGATACATACTTAGTCCATTATTAATAACACACGCTCCAGTTGCTAAGCTTTTAGTACGTTATACTGTTACATACTGTACTTGGATTTTGTTTAATTCAATTATTTGTAACGTAGTAATTTGTGATGATATGAGTAGCTTTGGTCTAATTTGTACGATTTACGTGATAGTCAGGTACGGTAAATTAATGTAGACACTGTTAATGTAGGTAATGAAAAAGTTTTAATAGTGTTCAAAAAGTAAAAGACTATTTGGAAAGTGAAAAGAAAGAAATAGTAGGTGATAATATTAAAGAAACTAAACCAATGATAAAAACAAGCAAGAAAGCTGTGAAACACCTCAAAGATAGGTAAAGCTTCCGTTACGTAAAGTACGTCTTACTCTAGTGAAATTACAACTGACGATATGACTGATCCCCACAAAGATGTCTGCACACATACTTTGCTCTATTTATTTGTTTTTGATCTAGCTATTGTACGCAAATTCTTTCTACAATTCTTACTTTTGTTTTTCTTATATATTATACAGTCTTCATTTGGAGCTTCATCGTCTACCAACTATTCTCTATGTTCCATAACGGTCACATTTTACGACTCATAAAGATAATTAATATCCACTGCCTTCCAACCCTGAATATTTGCATGAATAAATAGTAGAGTAGCAGTCATGTTCATGAATAACATATAACCCACAGCACGGTACCTTCCATAAAGATGAAAGGTAGTAACAATAGGAACAAACGACCACATTTCGCACTTTCATCACGAATTTTAACAACAACAGCATTAGTATTCCTCAGCAATGGTGTCAAAACGTGGGCGATTACTACATACTTGTACTAGTTGAAAATTTGAATATTTTTTCCTATAATACCGAAACCTCTATTTCTAATTCGGTTTGTGAAATTATTAACTTCATCATTATTACCATCTACATCTGCTGCGTTACATTTATCATTCTTAGTCACATTATTTAATTATTGCTCAACGATGTTGTCGATGGTTGTACACGCAGATTCATCATTCAGTTTTATATCATTATCAATAGATTCAATTGAGTTAACCCACGCCTGTTTGCGATTAAATTCTTGGATGGCTTGTCTGAGTGTTAAATCTAGTACAATGCAGACGACTATAAAGAGTATCACAGCACTTTATTCCAAGCCCATTAGTACTTTTTATCTTGCTAACGATATTGCAATTAATGTAGCTGAGGTGTGCGCAACCACATAATTAGCAATTTACATAAACCGAGCCTTAAATTACAGTACTTCGCTTTCTATTTGTTTGTGAAAATAGACGTAAAAGTAGTACACATTGAATTCACTTTTGAAGGAATGACCTTACTGTTGTGGGTTTCATGGTGGATTCTTCAGTAGTTTACACAAACGTAACTGTTATTGGAATTGAGAAATTATAATCTAGAAAATTGGCAGCTATATTTGTAAACCAATTGGTTTCGGATATTTATGTCTGGTCATAATTGATCGTTACTATTTCTAGTTTCAGCAATGCTATAATGGTAATAGTCATCTGGTTAAACTGCGGACTAAATTAAGCTATTATTTAGAGTAATATTGGTTTCATTACAACGATTTTCAGCAGGCACTCTAAATTAATTACCGCCTTAAATACTTCCATTTTTTAGGTATTTCATCTTGTATTTTGGTTAGCTGGTAAATCTCTTAGTCTTCCCTCATTTTCTTGCAAATTATTGTCTTTTTCCCTGCAAATATTTTATCCAATTTTCTAAAAATCTCTTCTTCTTTTTTATCACTTCTAACATGAATTCTGACATGTTCGCAGGTCAGCACGGTGACCCAAGATGTGTCTACGTGCCGCCGTCAACGGGACAGACGTACTTCTCGTTTCGGATCGCATATGCCAAGTGTGGCACTAAACCAGGTAATTATACAATTGGTTATTCATTATAAGAGTGTAATTATATGTCGTGGTGATTTCTTCTATTGAATAAGCTTAACAAGTGACAGCGATCATCTCTCGCAGGTGTATCTTGCAGTCCATCTTTTGACCAGCTATGTCAAGGTCCTTTGATAGAGCTGAGTCTTTTACCATCATCCGGGCATAAATCCACATTTCGTATATTTAATTTACAGCTTTACAGAATTTCTTCAAATAGTTTAGCGTGGGAATTTTGGACAATGGCAATAATTACTTCTTAATTTTCTATTTCTATGTTTTTTTTTCACGAAAGACTATGCCAAAGTTCCGAAAAATAACAAGTTCACGCAAAATCTATACTGTAAACGTAATTAAACCTCGTCTCGGTTGGTTCACTATAAATGGACCGTGAGTAGTGGCGTGAAATCAATAAATATATATCCGATGCCTAATGATGCGAACTCGAACAATTAGTCGATATAATAAATCGTTTAGAGTAATCGATTGATCGTACATCGTTCTGGGATTCTTCATGGTCGTCCTTTACGTTTTGTTGTGTACGTATTTAAGTAGCGCAGTTATTTTACCCTTGCAATTTTGCCATAGTGAACTTTGTGATTGTTACACTAAGGTTGATATTATTTTACTATCACTAGTCTGCTAGAATAATAGTTATCGTAATATTCTTTGTTAAGTAAAGTTGCTATTAGACAGCTTTCGGAAGACAAATTATTGTGAAGGCACTGCTTATTTTTGTTTGCAATCCCAAAGATTTGACCAATCTTACCTACAAGTACTTAATATACCACGATTTTAAAAAACTACATTGCTACATTCTACATTGCTAATAAAGTAAAGCCCGTACTAGTAAAGTAGTAAATGAAAATAGGTATTTCCAAGTTCAATGAACAAGTTCATAAAATAGAAAAGGAAATAAATAAGGACGACGTACCAGCAAAAGAATTTCACAATATAATAAAAATTCTTTCTGCGTATAACGTTAGACTAAAAATAGATTCTAGTCATAGCAAGGCGAAAGTGAAGAATATTTTGAAGCTGGCAATGACTTGTTAGGTTTCGCACTGGTTAAATATGGTATGTAAATATTGAAACATAATGTGTAGTCAGTTCCTTCACTTCAAGCAAATATTTTAAGTCTTATTAACAGTCTAGCAACATTAAAAGCATTCAAAGCTCAATCAATTAGTAGTTTTACGATCTTAATTAAAATTCTACTTTTTCATGTATAATTTATTTGCATTTTAGATTTATGATCTAAATTATGTAGGTTACAAAAATGTTTGTTTTAATGCAGTAATTTTTTCATGGAGCAATGATTTTTAGCTTTCAATGCTTAAATAGGACTGTCTTACTTTCTTTTTCTATTAAGCTCATGAGTGTTGAAAACTTGATTTCTGTAGCTGTTTTGATAACTTTTGAATTTTTATTTTAGTTGAGTGGTATTTTGGAATCGGTTACTAAACCACGTTCAATAATAGCATTTTTGACACAAAAATCTAACAGTGACTTAAAAATTATAATACGAGTACGTAGTTTCATCGGCTTTCTTTATAATTTACAGACAGAAACGGGATTTTAATTTTATTATTAGGTTAGATATACATATTAAAGGTGGTGATCAAACAAAAGGGGGTCATTTTTATTCATAGTTTTGCTAAAAATCGAATACGAACTAATTTCTTTCGAATACAAATTAATGCCAAGAATCTTGTTTATTTTGCCAAAGATTATACGTTTGGGTAATAAAATAGGCTCAGACTTGTATTTAAATCAGGTAATAAAAATCATAAAGTCAAAAGATTTTTAGATAAAGATGGCTCTCATTTCCTCAATTTTCTAAAGATACGATAACTTTTAATGATGGTGAAGTGATTAAGACCAGAGATGATAAAGAGGAAGAAGATGGGTAAAATACAAATAATACAGCCAACATAAATCCCACTACATTAATAAGTAATTGCTTGTTTACACTTGACTGCAAAATCGGAATCCGTCACGCCAATGAAGAGAAACGACTAGCAACTCATTCCTTTAGTAAATCATCTAAAATTGTGATGCGTAGACATTTATGAGCACAAACAACCGTTGTTTATAATTATTGTTCATTCATTTGTGAGACTTTGCAGAATTTCTGTTATGGGCTTTTTAGGAATAATTGATTTCTTTAATGGTGTAGATGTGGAGATAGTTTTCGCTCGAATCAATGATTTTGTGGAGACAAAAACCTCTTTAGACGAACGGTACCTTTCATTTGAAAGCTGATCGAACGTTCGTTAAAGACTTTGCTAAAATGGAATTAAAGATCCTTTCCAAACCGGGGTCGCGAGACTGTCTCATCAGGTAACAAAGACCTTGGAACATAAAGGGCTTTGAGAGGACCACTGTGGATTTCAGTCAGTACAACTTCTGACAAGCCCTGCCCTGGGTTGACTTACTCGTATTTGATGATTATATCACGCGATAAAAAAAGATCCTCCCCAATCGAGCTAAAAGAAAAGGGTCTTAAAATATTTGCGTCATTTGTCGTCCTTCTTGATGTTAGTACTACGGACAAACTTTTAAGTGCAAAAAGTGCAGGGTAAGGTTAACTTAGAATTGCCGTAATTCCATTAGCGTAAATCCTGAATTTTTATGGCACGGTTTAGTTGCCTATTAAAGCTTCGTTGTCGTATGTACTCGCTTTAAATGGCAAACGACACGTCCAATGTCTTCGTAAGACATCGTTGTTTAAAACAAGGTTTGAAAGATCCCTTTAAAATTTCCTAGTCTTTATATTACGATTTAGTCTGCTGTTGTCTTCGTTTTCAAATATTACTACGTTATTACTGACCACAACTCAATTTCAATCACAATACAAAACATTTTGAAAGAAATTCCAATTCTATTGATTTATAATTCCTCCGATTATGTCTACATATTTTATATATATGTATGTTATGTTTGATTACCATCGTAAATATAGTGCCCCTTGCCTTGCTGTACAATTCTTAAAAAATCCTAATCACATATTTTTGACCCAGTATTTTTTTTATACTGATTCTTCGTTGGATTGCAACACCTCACTACTCTTTCCAGTTTCTTTGATCCAGGGCCAAAGTGGAGCATTGGTTATTTTGTATCGCCAACTTCTACCTTGATGACGTCTCCCGCGTTGCCTTCTACCTGAATTATAATTTAATCAGAATCATCTTACTAAGTTCAAACCTCGTAGAAGATGGAATTAACAACATAGACCAGTTCTATATCAATCCCCATTGCATTGAATACGAAGTCTATTGGATAACAGTGACATTATCGGATCAAAGGGCCATAACAGAGACAGGCAACTATTCAAACTGTCAAACGATAATGTCTTGGAAAGGACGAAGTTATCACCGGAAAGCGTAAGGTTTACACCCACTTGTGAACGTGGGCATTTAATAGATCGCAATATGTTTATATAGACATGTTAACCTGTGGGTCATATAAAGGGACTTTAACTTGATGTGTGGGGGGCACGGAAATGGAATTGTTTGAGGTTATATTTAATACTGTGGGATGAAATGTTTATTTGACATTTTTGGGCATAGAACATCATGGGCATCGAATAAATTAATGATTTTCTGGTCCAGTCTAAGGCTGTTTCTGGTAGGGAATTGTTCCAATGAGCCAGCCTTGTAAAAGGGCAATTGAAAAAAGGGTATTAGTAAGGATTTGACACTTCCTTCCACACCACACAGAGTCGGAGACGTCATTTTATGGTGATCCAGATTTAAAAAAAATGCTGTTTCATGACGAAATTAAAATCACTATCGGTTATTTCATATTTAAAAAAATCTTTCATGATAGTTACAAAAGCCTTTTAATTTTCATTTTACGTACTCCAGAGGTAGCTCTATACCATAATTATTTACTGCAAAGCTTTAAGCCTATTAAAATTTTCACGGTTGTACTCGCACATTGTTTCTTTGTAAGAGACCGCAGCAATTTAATTAATCAGGCGATCTTAAGATGTATGTAATTTGAAATTAACCAGTCATCGAACTTTCTATAATTCTTATTTAACGGTACTTAAATGGTATATTTCTCATAATGATTTTACGATTTCGAATGATTATGAAATATTCAGTGCTTTGCGTTTTACGACCACCTACATGTTCCAATCATATTCTGTTGTTGATGAGAAATTCTTTGCTTTGTGACGGTTCCTATTGATTTGAAATCGAAATCAACTAAAAGGGATTGGGCCATAAAGTATTGAACGTAGCGTACTATTGTTTAAGTCTTCTTTAACTTTATTTTCGTTACAGGATTTTATGGGGCAGTAAAACCTTATAAAGTCTTGCCTGTTCTTTGTCATTCTGTTAATTGAACACGACGAAAGTACATTGTACGGAAGGTCCTCGGTAATGGATCACCATATATCGTCAAACCCAATCTCATGTATCGCATTTAGATTCTCAGTAACTATCGGTAATTCGTAACAATTTCGCAATAAATCGCCAGCATTCAAGTTTTACGGCACATCGGTCCCATTTCAACAAAGTCAGTGAGTTTTTCTCATGCCGATTCCTAGTCGCGTCCACTATGGCTAGTGTGGAGTAACGGACGACGCATGCGTCCCGCTCCTTCTGCGAACATTGCGCGCGCATTGTTTCTCGGAATCGCCACCCGCCGGACCACATAACACCGCACATAAGGTTCAATTTCCAGGGTTCCTCTCATAAACCCGACTCAAAGACGCCATCCCTCAATCCACTACTTTCAAGTGTATTTCCTTCCAGCGATGACGTAGTAATATCGACTTTAAGTGCGGCTAGCGAAAAGTATTGCGGGTGACAATGTGAAAACGATTTTAAACCGTATGACATAGAGTCTGAATATGTCAGATGCGTGTAAACTTGGAAGATTAATGTCCTAATGGATCGCTGTTCTGAAAGGGAGTTAGCTAGAAGTCTTTAGGGGTCAGTTTTGCTTGTGTGGTGTCGACCCGAGACCACTTGCACGATCCGCGTTCTTCGGGCGACTTCCACTTTTTGCGTGAGTACATCCGCGTAGGTATGGCCCTAGCAATAATAAGGATTTAAAATTAAATGTATTTTGTGTAGATTTACAGACTTTAAAGAATAGGAAAAACACCACTTAATTATATTTATATTGACGCATCGAATTCTGTTAACCACAGAATAATATTAAAACAAAGACCCAGAAAACTTACCGTTAGTTTTGAAGTGTATTTTCCAAAAAGTCTCCCCATGTATCAATTCTCAGGAACATAATGAGGACTTAAAGTCCCACGTCAGGAATCTATGCTTAAAGCCCAAAACCTCCTTTTCCAGACCTCCACGGCCAGTTCTACGAGAACACAGTGGTGGTGCAATACGACAAAGACCTGCTTGAAGTGTGGGACGAAGCGAAGAGACTGCGCTGCGAGTGGTTCAACGATTACGAGAAGACCGCTTCCAAGCCGCCAATGGTCATAGCTGATTTGGATGTGGTGCAGTTGGATTTCAGAGGTGAGAAACTATATTTTTTTAAATTTAAATCGATTTTTTCTTGACCTCAATCTAGCGCAGATTAAACTTAGCCATATGGAAATTACCCAGATACGGACCTTTGTTTTAATCTTTTCATTAGCGCCATCATCAGCCGGAAGGCGTCCATTGCTTGTCATAGGCCTCCCTCTTAGACCGCCATCGCCATGCATAACGTCATTTTGCCACTTGCATCCATGGGTTGCATTTTTAGTTTTAGCAGCTCCAATTTCTTAGCTCATAGTTTCAGTTAATTGATAACTTCTTAAGTAACAATATGGATGATAACTCCATTAAATACCTATTTGCTTTGATTTTTGATGCGGCGAAGTAAAATGTATTTAAGAAGAACTTTCCTTGAAAGAGCTTTTGCATTTTGCGAATTCATTTTTGTATTTTTAACCGTCTTACCACCAGAAAGTTTAATAACTGTTAAACACTTATCTAAGAAAACTACTAAGTAAATCAACGTCAAGACGACATTGCACGTTGATATAAGGGTCGTTTTTCAGTAACACTTATTTTAGACAAGCGTTTAACACATGTTTATCTTTTTGTGGTCAGGTGGTAAATGTTTGCGGAGCTTAGTTAAACAGATATGTCATTAAATGCATTGCCAATTCTGTCTTTATCGAAGCTGTACCTTTCCTCATGTACTGTTTCTACAACAAACAATGCGTTATGTATACTCATACATGTCATTTTTCTTATAGGAGACAACGTGGACTGTTGGATGGAGATCCAAGCGGGGAAGGGTCCATGGGCAGCGCCTGTGTCCGGCATCGTCCCTTTAGGATCCACCCTAACTCTAGTCGTTGCCATCAACGACTATCGAGGTAAGTTCTATCATTATTGACCGTTTTCTGGGTAAAATTACCATACTTACACACAAACATTGCTGTTTGCCATATATGGTTTTACGCTTAGCTCATTTCATGTCGTTTACTTTTAAGCATCCTTTATTCTTTGAGGGAATATTTTAATTAATCGCCTTCTACACTTTTATTATCACCATTCAATAATGAATCGATTACCCTTCATATAAGTATGTCCGTTTTATCCACAGATTATTCAACAACTCATTACATTTTTCTTGAATCTTTGTATTGCCAGTTTTCGAAAAAAGAACTAGCTCAACAATGCGTGTAGGCACGCCAACCTTGCAAAACCGTGTCAAAACTACATAACAATCAAAATATTTACTGTTACCTGTTAATAACCACACATCTTTATAATTACTCCAAGTTTATAAAGGAACCGTGCTTAAAATTACCTATTGTTTCTTTCAAAACGCTAAAATTGTTTTCTCTAATAGTGTTATTCGTCAATTTTTTATTATACTGTCATTTCCACGGTGCGTGTAACCTTACCTCGTTAGTTTTTGTGGTGCGTGGGAGTGTAAAACTAATAGACATATATGGCATATTAAGTATTTGACCAAATATGGTTTTAAGGCACCAAATCAAGATGTTTAGCGCAATTTACAACTGTGTTTAAGTACTTATGTGTCAACATTATTGCCGGATGTGTGTTTAACATGATTTGTAATCCAGTTTCACGACTGATTGGCTGTAAATGTGATAACTACGTATAAAATTTAATAAAGTTTGCCCGAAACTGTGATAGATGTAGTCGTAAAAAAAAGAGGTATTATGATGTCCAGATAAGACATATTTATGAAACTATAACAAGGGCTATAAAATGTACAAAGTTCTCACAAGTTGAAATTGGTGTCACTTTCAGAGCCATAAAGTTTTTTGGAAATGTTTGATGTTTATTTAAGTAAACTATACCATAAAAAATTAAGATAAAATGGAGAACCAAATAGTTCTTCTATTTGTTATTTCCGGAATATCAAAATAACCGTTGGTTAAAATTGCAGTGTTTTCTGTTGAAATATAAATCAACGGAATTGTGTTCTACCAAAAATTCTAACTTGCAATTTTAAAACCCGGTAAATGCTACTGTTGGCCTAAATCAGAAAATACACCACAACTTTGTCCTTACTGTACCCAAACTGGCATATATTTAACGAGCACTCCGCCCGCGACTTCGTCCGCGTGATTTTAAACTTTGCTTTTGTGAATTTTTACTCCCAGCCACCCTCTATAAGGGATACTTTTCGAAAATCTAAATCAATATTCAACAAAATTTCTATATACTCGCAGTATCCCGTCTTGGGGGGTACCTACGTTCTTAAAATAACCCCAATGAATATATTGGGATTCCTTGCTAACAACCCCAAAACTACTCTTAAGGGGTTGAATTTCGCAAGATCCTCTCTTAGTGAGAACCTATGTCTAAAGTAGAACCTCCTGTAAAATTTGAGACCTCTAACTATCAATACATCAATCCCGTTTGATGAGGTTCGACTGGGCTTTTATAAAGAGACTAGTGGACTGTATTTACAAAGGGTTTATTGCTACAATTGGTAGAAGAATATTTAAGTACAAAGAAGTGACCCGAGCGGTCTGCGCGTGGTAGCCGAGTGTGCGGGCCGCCAGCGGCGACCGGGCAGGCGCGGGTTTGGTTCCCCGAGCCCCTTGGTCACCCCGCGGTCACCCGCGCATATGTGAGGCGCCGACACCGTTTTAACTATCACTTACGTCTTGAGACTCCTAGCACTTGTAGTTACAAAGTTTCATTCAAACAATCAACCCCAAAAACAACCCCTTGGGTTCGAATTTCACAAAATCCCGTCTTTAGTATCACTTACGTCCAAAAAAGAATCCATATGTAAAAAATTCAGTCTCAAAACTATTAACCCCAAAAACAACCCCTTAGGGGTCGAGTTTCACAAAATGTGTAACTTGTTGAGTATTTAAGTCTTAAAAAGAACCGGCACGCAAGATTTGAGACGCCTAGCACTTTTAGTAACAAAGTTTCATACAAACTATCGACCCCAAAAACAAACCCCTCAGGGGTCGGATTTCGCAAAATCCCGTCATAGTGAGCATCTACGTTCTAAAAAGACACCCTATGCAACATTTGGAATTCCTAGCACCTGTAGTAGCGAAGTTTCATACAAACTATCAACCCCAAAAACAAGTTCTTAGTGCTCACCTACGTGGTATAAGGAAAGTTTATGCCAAATTTCAAGTTTCTAGGCCCAGCGGTTTGGGCTGTGCGTTGTCAGATCAGTCAATCAGTTTTGAATTTTATATATCTATATATATAAAATTCAAAACTGACTGACTGATCTGACAACGCACAGCCCAAACCGCTAGGTCTAGAAACTTGAAATTCGGCATAAGCCCTCCTTATACCACGTAGGTGAGCACTAAGAACGGATTTTGCGAAATTCGGCCCCTAAGGGGTTGTTTTTGGGTTTGATAGTTTGTATGAAACTTTGTTACTACAGGTGCTAGGAATTCCAAATTTTGTATGGGGTGTTTTTATAGAACGTAGATGCTCACTGTGACGGGATTTTGCGAAATCCGACCCCTGAGGGGTTCGTTTTTGGGGTCGATAGTTTGTATGAAACTTTGTTACTACAAGTGCTAGGCGTCTCAAATCTGGCATGCCGGTTCTTTTTAAGACGTAAATGCTCAACAACGTAGAAATTTTGTGACACTCGACCCCTAAGAGGTTGTTTTTGGGGTTGATAGTTTTGAGACTTAATTTTTTACATGCGGTTTCGGTTTTGGACGTAAGTGATACTAAAGACGGAATTTTGCGAAATTTGACACCAAGGGGTATTTTTGGGGTTGATAGTTTGTATGAAACTTTGTTACTACAAGTGCTAGAAGTCTCAAGACGTAAGTGATAGTTAAAACGGGATTGATATTTTGATAGTTAGAGGTCACAAATTTTACAGGGGTTTCTACTTATAACATGGGTTCTCACTAAGAAAGGATGTTGCGAAATTCAACCCCTTAGGAGTAGTTTTGGGGTTGTTAGCAAGGAATCCCAATATATGCATTGGGGTTATTTTTAGAACGTAGGTACCACCCAAGACGGGATACTGCGGGTAGATATATTTTTTTTAGAATATTGATTTAGATTTTAACTGATACCAGTTATAGAGGGTGGCTGGGAGTAGAAATTCACAAAAGTAAAGTTCGAAAATCACGCAGACGAAGTCGCGGGCGAAGTGCTAGTATAGATATATACAGAGTGTTTCTTTTAAATGGGCCAAAAGGGAGAAGTCCTTATCCATAAGAGATACGGGAAAACTTTCTTAGGAACCTTTAGCTCTTTTTTGATGTTGACAAATTTGTCATTTTTACTTTTTTGGTCTAGTGTGAGTTGTCCCCAAAAATGAGTAAAATTGACCAAATTTTTTTTTAAAGCCTATCGACTCTGTTTCGTGTAAAGATCATTTCATTGTATCGGAAGAAAAAAATCGGGACGGCGGAAGTTGGTCAAATTTAGCAAAATATTTTTTCATACAAATTGTATGAAGGAAAAAATTACCTATTTTTTTTAAGATGTTTTATGATTGAGTGTCATGTAAGGATCATTTCATTGTATGGGAAGGAAAATGTATGGGCAACAGAAGTGGGTCAAATCTGAGTACTAAATAATACGTGTTCATGCTGTAAGAAGGAACATTACTGTATTTTTGACTAACTTCCATTGTCCAGACATTTTTCTTCCCATGCAATGAAATGATCCTTACATGACACTAAATCAAAAAACATATTAAAAAAAATTGGATTTTTTTTCGTTCAAACAATTTGTATGAAAAAATATTTTGCTAAATTTGAGCAACTTCCGCCGTCCCGATTTTTTTCTTCCGATACAATGAAATGATCCTTACATGAAACAGAGTCGAAAGCCATTAAAAAAAAAATTGTTCAATTTTACTCATTTTTGGGGACAACTCACACTTGACCAAAAAAGTAAAAACGCCAAAATTGTCAACATCAAAAAAGAGCTAAAGGTTCCTAAGCAATTTTTCCGGTATCTCTTATGGATAAGGATTTCTCCCTTTTGGCCCATTTAAAAGAAACACCCTGTATATATACATATAGAAGATAGACAAACTAAATAGTATATTAATAGACAACATAGATTTAAGGTTTATTTTTCTATACCGCCACAATGGAAATTAGGAATGATTCAAATAATAAACTACCGACAAGTTGGTTGCAATTCTTTCGAAACTTGTAAAAAAAAAATACTTACACGAAAAACTTTGAAAACGAGTGTCACTTTTCTAATCCATCTGTTTCTAGCTTTTCTTTCTTCTTCAATCTTTAGCCACTCAATGCTAAGTTTAGGTCTTTTCAACCCATTTCTAACGGTTTAGCTTTCAACAATATTTGACAATATTCACCCCTAAACATAATTTATATCGAAATGGATAATTAGACTCGAAATCAGTATTTATTTGTTTAAAAAACGATTAAATTAGATAAGTAGCTTTGAAATCAATAAATAGTAAGATAATTGACTTAACAGTTTGCTATTGCCATTGGAAATCTAGTAAGAGAATTTGCTTGTGGTGGTGCTAAATAAGTAACCTATTAAATATTATGTTTCTACAATGCAAGTAAAGCACGCACAAAGTAAATAACTACTCTAGTAATAGTAGCAGACTGAACGGTCCACAAGCCAGTTAGTAGCGTTTTTAATTACCAATATACAGCTTGAAATATTGTACGAAGTAATTACTGTTAGACTTTACAGCTGCATAGCGCACGGGGGAAATAGTTGCGCGTTAAGACCGGGTTTCATTTACGCCATTACTGGCCATTTTATTTAGCTGGCTCAAGTTTATTTAGCATTTGTTTGAATTAAGTATTGAGCCAGTTTTTCTTTACATGCTCTGAATGTTAACTTGTATTTTTCTTTCTGTGCAAAAAATACGATTTTATACGATACGACGTGTATGAAATATTTTATCTGTGGTAAGAAGTCAACGCACCGCCACACCTTAGTACCCCATGAGCCCCGCACTATTTTTGAAACAGTAGGTCTATATCTCTTCTATTTCGTTTTATTGTTTGATAATTACGAAAGAATTAATTTTAATGGCCTAATTGAGGTGATTGCTTTGTGACCATTACTTTTGGGGGACACCCAATATTCAAAAAATAATTTAAAAAAAAATGGTGTAGGGTTATGCTAAGATCATTTCATGTGGTGCCATGACACAAAGTAACTAGATTCGCAGTTCGCACATTGAAACTTTGTAAACCATAGTCGTACTCTTGCGCAGAATGCGTCAAACCTTAAACCAACCGTAATACTCGTAGGCATAGTAGTACGAAAAGTTAATGAGAAAATGTTTAACAGCTTCTTAGTGGTGGAACTAAATGAATACTATATTTAGAAAATATTTACAAAGTGTAAGTGTGCAACATTGTATTTACAAATAATAAGAAAGGAAAACTGATGTTTTTATATGTATTTAGTGGAACATGGCAACATTTTACATGAACAATTTATGTAAAATTTTGGTGGGATTTCAGTCATTTTCGTAAGTTGCCAGGTTATTAAGGAGCTCCCTCACCATGAGATCGAATATCTTTTCACAGAGCAAACCTTATGTGGTCGCCATGTCAACATTTTACATGAAATGTTTTTCGTGGGATTGTATTTACAAATAATAAGAAAGGAAAACTGGTATATTTACATGTATTTGAAATAACTTTGACAATAAACAAATAAATAGGTAGTGAATGAGTGAAACTTGCTACATCCTCTCACGTTCAAAAAATATTCAAACAAGGAAATGACATAGAGGTGTTATAAAACTATTTGAAGTGTTAAAAAGCTAAGTGTTGAACTCTTAATCTAAATCTTG
Organism: Agrotis ipsilon; assembly: GCA_028554685.1. Classification (NCBI taxonomy): domain Eukaryota; kingdom Metazoa; phylum Arthropoda; class Insecta; order Lepidoptera; family Noctuidae; genus Agrotis; species Agrotis ipsilon. The sequence continues at coordinate 1,713,867 of CM052961.1, read as the reverse complement.
AACTCTCTGATTCTGTTTCTTCTGAATAGTCAGGTTCGGAACACCGAACTCATCTAGTTTGCCTAAAAAGACGTGTAAATATCATTTCATTTAATTCAACTCTTGTTTTTTTTCGACAAGTGCTCTGTGTGCTCTATCTTAGCACTTTTCTTCGTCATGCTCATCTTACTAACTTAAGTATTGTGAATTCCTTTGCGGATATTAGAAACGGAATATTGTGGACCTATACGTAGTTTTTCTTTGCTCGTTTACCCCATTATCTGCCCACCATGATGTCCGAAGAAGAAGAGTACAAAATTCCTAACGCCAACAAGAATCCTTTTATCATTTATGTTGGATTTCAGTAGTACTCTGTCACATCTGCATTGTCTTGACTATTTAAAATGTGCTTGTGTTCACAGCATGAGGCCTAGTTTCCCTTGTTCGACTTCACCAAGGTTTGACCAAATTATTTATCCATAGACGAGATTCGCGATTTGGATCCTTGGGTCCTTAACTTGTACTTGATTCTTGTATCTCTACTTCACTTTTCTCCATTTTCATAGAATCCGTATTTAAAGCATCTTGATAAAAAATAAAAAAATCTTTAAAAAGTTTTTGTTGTAAAGTAACACTATTCCTTCGCCCACACTCTTATTAACTTATTTAATATTGTGTGAGTTCATCAAATAATACATTATGATAACGGTATCACAAAAGAAGCTAATTTTATTCGCATTATTAATTTGCAATGACGTCAATGCGTGTCAACAATATCTGTCGATGTCTACGAGAATAGGATAGTGATGACTTGCAAAAGGAAGTAATTTCAGTTTTCTGAATTTTGTTATGAGTAAAAATGCTTCACATTTTGTTCTGTTTTGAAAAGTCTAGTTAAAACATCAATCGAAGTGAACGTGGATTGAAACAGGACACAACGAATCTGTAAGGATCTCGCCGATTGGCTGGGTTACGAAGTTCTAAAATAGAACGCTCTTAAATTTTCGTTTGATCGAGTGAAGCATCTGATTACGGCTTTAAAGAGAATTGTGATTTTAGAAAAGAATTGGTAATCACAACAAAAGAAAAACCATTTTCCGGCCCAAATATTTCCCAAACTTCCTTAAAACATAACTAAACAGCTAACGCAAACTTCCGCCAACACACAAACATACATAACCCGAGATAAGACGAAAACTCGTAAAATCGCTAGCAGGGTAATGCTAGTGTTTACACGACTTAACGGTACCCGGTAATTGTAAAAAGTGAACTGGACAAATATGTACGACTGAGTTTGCTTAACGGGCCTGCAACTATGGGAGTCGCGACTGGATCCACCTCATGGATCACTTTTAAACGACGTGCGAGTGTATTTTATTTATATATAGATTCCTATAGAACTTGTAGGTGGCGGGTCAGCTGGCATTATAGTTAACTTTGAAGGAAATTTTGATATTGAAAAGTAAAGAGATAATGTGGAAAAGGTTAGACTTCCGAAAATTGAAATGACTTCCGAAAAACACACCATTTGGTGGTGATAGTGATTTTTTTTAAGTGAATGTTGATTATGATCAACATTTATTGATTAAGATTTATCTTTACGATTAGTCATAAGTCCAAAAATTTATTAACCAGGTGTTGGTCAGAAAAGTAGATCCTTAAATTGATAATTGACGGCACGTTTGGCGAAGTGATTGAGCAATTGAACTGCTATGTTGTGGTTTCGATCCCCGTACAGAAATATATATATATATGATCTGCAAGTTGTTCTATGTTTGTAAACCCACACACGATACAGGAGAAATTCCTAGTGTGGGGCAACGTTTTTTAAAAAAAGAAAAAATACTGGAAAGCTACTCGGCTAGATCCGGTTAGTCGACCCCAACATAATTTGGTTAGGCAGACGTTAATCTAGTTTTTGAAATATTCGTACCTGTGCCGTCTTCGTATTCATGCGATTTCCATATTTTTATACGCATGCTGGCATTTTTAGGCAGTGTTGTCACATGCCAACATAAAATCATTCTAAATAAATAAAAGTAATGCGGTAGGTATCTCTTCTTAGATTACCAGAAAGCGATTAAACAGTTTATTGCTACTGAATTCCATGTTCTTCCGCCGATAGACATTAATCCACTGTACGAAACGCATAAAGTTTAATGATTCGTATCCCTTTCCACCTATTTCAATGTTAATTTTAAAATTTTATGTAGGTATTTGTATTTTATCTCGTATCTCTTTGCGAGATGGCTTGCAGGGTCATGGGTTAACTGGACAGACACCACTTGGCATATGTAAGTGCCCACCTACGTAAGCTTTGGTGACTTAGGCACGGCTGTGGATGTTTTATAGCCGTTATAATAGCTTTCGTCTCGTCTCGTACTCGGTACACTTGTGCATTGTTTTATGTATGCTGACATTTGCAGAGCAGAGTATTCAAACTTAATGTATTTTTGTTTTTTTCACTGGCTTAACTTAACTCAATTCTGTTCACTTTGATTTTCTTGTTAATTGTAACATCGTGAATTTTAACCACTTCACGCTCATTAAAAACTTCTTCGCTATTAATAACTTTGCTATTTTTATTACTGACGTTTACTGTTGTACCAACCTCGGTTTCATCAATTTTCCCGCGAACCACCTAATGAACAATGGTCATTTCACAACGGAACTCCATTAATTTCTTCTCAATTGAATCAATAGCAGTTCTCATTCGTGCGTTATGAGTTCTTTTATCTAATTGACAATGATTAATGGTCTTAATGTGAGCGATCTTTTAATTTATAAGTAGTTGAATCTGCGTCCGCCTTTCATCTTCTTTAAGAGGTAATTGATTTTGCAATGCTAATTCAATTACCATCTTCATCGCTCATATACATTTCTTAGATCCTTACTCTATTCATCCATTCTTTTCAATGTTATGAAATTAAATGACTGAAATGAATGAAACCCTTACAACGGCTTATATTACTTATCATGGTTAACTTTTAGTACGGGCCAATATAAATATCTTAGGTTATGCCATATCTTTTCGCAATTTCTGGGATATTCACGTAGTAAATACTAAAGAGATTATCAATTACTTCAATTGAATATAGATGTCGTATAAACTCATCTTTCAAAATTTACTGACGTCTCGTTAATAACCAATTTTAGCTTACTTGATTGTTTATAGTTATTTTGATGAATTACTTTACCTACCATATTACTTTCCGACTACATACATGGTCAATTTCTTGATTGACATATAAGGATACCTAAAACTAAATTGCTTTCAGTGTAATTCTTTCTCGAAGATAAGCTTCCAGTAAAATGACACTAAACTTCACACAAGTCCCAGAAAGTGTATGTGAAATTGCACCTTATAATTATTACTTATTTTGCTTTTTTCATTAACGACTTGTCGTCACCCGGATGTACTCCTCTTTCTTCATTACACTTCGTTTACTTAGTTACTAGAATGTCAATACTTTCTTAAAAGCCAAAATTAGTCATTGGTATGCCAAAATGAATATACTCTTTTGTCACGTTTTCCATGATTAAACACCGTGGTTAAAAATAGAATTATGAATAATTACCTATAATGAACATGCCATAAATATACTAGTCTCCAAACCATACAAACATTGCAAGGTGTGGTTTAAGCACGTGTAAAGCTTTCTTCGTTTAATGGAATATCTGTTTGCTCACAAAAGTGTTTGTCCATCCTTTAAGCTAAACGATATTTGTTTACGTTAGTCCCCACTTAAGTGTAATAATATTGGGGACTTGTCTGTTTGTCGTCAGCTACAAGTGTTGGGTTATACTATTGTTAGGTGCCCTAAGTACGAGACGAGTGGTAAAGAACCTTCTTGTCTGCAAAAGTACTCCGACCGTGCTTCATTGGTACTTCACTTTGTATTATGTACTACTTGATCCTTTAGGTCTTGAAATACATTACCAACACCTTAATAAGGACGTTGACTCTTAAAGCTTGGTTATTTGAAGTAGTCCTTCTCGTCATATCGTTACTACTCTAAGGTTGAATGTCACTTGTATGTCGTCAACTGCAGGGTCTTCTTAACTTTTATTATAATTTCAACTTTGTGTTGCTTAATATTAATACGATTTTTGACAAAAATGTCGTAGCGGTTGCAAGACTGAACTCGACACTTTTACTTTATGTTTTAATTTTTGATAAGGTTTTAATTATTAAAAACCAATACTGGCACGATAATTATAGCGTTTGGGGTTCATTATTTTCCACAGAGAATAATATCGTAAACCTCCGTTGGTCAGTGGCGTGAGGTCAAATCTATTGCCCCGTGCAGTATTAATAGTCTTATGCCGTGATAGTTAGTACTGAGTTTCTAAACTGTCCACTTACATTATGGTTATTTCAGTGGCAGTTTAAATTACTCATGTAGTATATTGCAATTCATCTAGTATATTATGTTTTCTTACTGAAATTACAATGTCAGGTATCTACTCGTCGTCTTTATTCATATACGTTGATATTTTCATTCGCTCATTTCGATTGCCTACCAGTCCATTGAAACTCTAACGTGCAGTACTTAACCCGTCACATTTATCACACTAAAAGTCTGGAAGGTGTACTGTTGCATCGCATCTTAAAGCCTATACGACAATATAACGCCATAAATTTCAAAGCGACAATTCTCACCGCAGAAAGTCCATTAATCTTTTAAGCAATATCATCAATAACCACCCAATAAGTAACTAAACAGTTTCTAAAGACACATCTTCTTATCTTCCAGGTGAATTCGACATGCGAGTAAAGTCATGTGCCGCGTCAGATGGGTCCGGCCATGTGATTCAACTGTCAGATGAATATGGATGCGTGCTGCGACCTAAGATGATATCAAGGTACGACGCTAATGTATGATAGTCTTATCTAGCTTTGAACATCTGTGGAAAGTTGTGGATTGGGTTAGGAAAGGTGTCACGTAAGGTCAGCATACGGAAGTTGATTCTAACAACGACGATATTGGAGTTACCAGAAAATATGTATTAATAGACTTACACCTTGCTTAGGAACTGGGTTAATGAGATTTTGAAACCAAAATGAAATTTATTTAGAATTTTGCAAATATGGAATTTTAAAACCGAGCTATGTTCTGCTCTTTTAATGAGTCACTAAAATATTATCAAATCTAAAAAAAAAAAACACTGCAACTCATAATCTCAGGAACACAAAATATATTTTATGATTGTATATATCTTACAAAGAATTATTACGAGTCTCTTGCGAAACCCACATTCATTATTGTTACAATATACACAGTGATTTTATTGATTCACCAACTGCCACTAAGCTGAACCTTGAATATACTTTCTTTCCAGATTCCTCAAAGCCAAAGCAGTAGACGAGAGAGCGACAGTCATAACCTACGCTTTCTTCCACGCCTTCAAGTTCCCTGATGCTCTCAGCGTCCACATCAGGTGTAAGGTCGAGATTTGCAGACACGGCTGTCTGGATCACTGTCAACTAGCTGGAGTTACTCCTCAAAGACATGGAGCTTTGGACAGGAAAGATGACAGGACTCATCAAGACCACAATGAGATCAAGTAAGTTTGAAATTGAACTTTAGAATGGAAGACTGAAGGTTGAAGTTAACTTGTGACAAATTTAGTTGTGTGTGTGTGAGATTAAAATTATTGTTGTGCCCAAAAATAATTGAAAGGGATGATCCTTTCAATAATTTTTGGCATTCTTTCATTTGATGAATGCCTTTAAGTTGACTATTGACTGCATGTAAGTTATTTTTGCTCTAAAATACTATTAAAGACGCAAGTCAGTCAAGTCCTTTAATTAAATCATTTCCGTTGATAACATCTGCTTGTCAAATGGAAAGCGATATCCGTTTACGTATAATTTATGGTCAAAACATTTAAATCACTGGGAAGGTAGTAATTAAGGATATTGAGAACATCACTATTAATTTTGCTGACATTCGTCTTGTACATCCATCTCTATTAATCCAAATATCATTTACTAGCTGTTCTCCATAATATAGCCTCTGCTGCTCGGCTCTTATTGGTCGTAACGTGATGTTATGCCTGTAGCCTTCCTCAATAAATAAACTATCCAACACAGAACTTTTCAATTCACACCAGTAGTTCCTAAAATTAACGCGTTCAACCGCATCAACATACTCTTTAGTTTTATAACATTAGCTAAAATTTCAAGCTTTCGTCATAAATCGTTGTATGTGTTTTTATGCCATTTCTTTAGAGAGTCACTATAATCATCAATGCAGGAGGGACTCAAGCTGTTCTGTCAGTATGAACTTTATATCTTGGTAACAATTTTATAATGCCACGATTCCATGAGACAACGCATCGGATTGTGGCTTTATAAATGTGGCGCTCCCTCCCTTCCAGTCTTAGCATTTCTGTTCAAACAGAAATTTTAAAACATCCTGACCATTTTTACAGCGACTCATCAGCTGAAGACGGAGGCTTGGACATATCAGAGGAAGCCCGTCTACCTCTCGAAGAAGCCTTCGGTGATGAAGTATCAGGAGACGTAGTTCTCGCACCTGCTCCACTGCCGCAAAGAGCTCCAGCACCTGTTATTGAACCTGATAGTGATCACATGTCTGCTGTCGAAGAGCTGGTTGAAGCACTTGCTAGGCCTTTCACTGTAAGTAATCTGTTTGTAAAATAAAAAGGATAAACTAACATAGGGCCTCATTAAAAAGAGACGGTCGGTAAAATTTTCATACAACCAGCAGGCGAAAGATATCAAATTTAAACTCTATTGAATACACTCTAATGTACTCAAATTGACCCGATCATTATTTTGTGTAGAACCAGCATGCGTAGCATAATACGGTAGATTTGGGGTTTGCCGACGAAAAAGTAGCCAAAATCACAGAATGTAGAATGATTTCTGCTGGACTTAAGCATGGCGATTTTTTAATTGTTAGAGATGGTATTGGTCATGCTACACATGCAGGTAACGCACGAGCCGAATCATTCAATAAATTTTTAATATCGATTTATCATTTAAGTTGAACACCAAGTTCAGATTATAATACCCTTTTTCATTTACTTTCAGGACCGTCCCACAAATATTGATCGCGATCGCTTCCCTCACGGACCTCGTAACCTTGGCACCAACATTAGCCCAGAGCCATCCGGTGATGGAGTAGTCCCAGCTAAGGCTCCAGGTCCCGCCGTAGCAGGTCCCAGGTCTTTACGAAAACGACGAACAGTTAGAGAGGGAAGATCTGCTGATGTTGGAGTTTCGGGAATTTATGAGGTGGTGTCTGAAGCTGATTTGGCGTTTGGACCTTCGAGGACGGAACCTGTCACTGTGTTTAGTGGAAGGATTCGTGAAGAGGTAATGTTTCTTAACGCTATTTCAAAATTTCTTCTTCATTTATAATCTGAAGTAGCAGTAGTATTTTTTAAACCATTGGTACTGTTTATAAAGATGTTATCTTGTAAAATTGTTCTACTTTGTGTCATTTCGTTATGATTTAACTGGAATTAAATTTTTCATTTCATTTTTAATTGTAATCTTAAATTGTATCTTTTTTTTCTGATGTATATCTAGCTACTGATGGTTCACCATCAACTTTGATTATTTTCTTTTTGCCTGAATACTAGATGAAAGACGTAAGCAGCACTGTGACTATGAGTTTATTACGGTTAACTAATGTTTTATATTTCATCAGGTCGTCTACGGAATCTGCATGGGCGCAGTAAGCTTCGGAGCTCTATTCGCTTCAGCAGCCGGAGCTGCAGCAGGCGCGGCCCTGGCTGCAGCAGTCATGCTCCAGAAGCTTCGTTCCCGGATGTCAGTCCAGCCTGCCATCCCGGTGTCTCCAGCTCCTGCGTCTCACTCGCTGGCCGCGTGGATGGCTCTGAGGCTCCTCGGCTCACAACCTCACCCACATCATTCCCGTGACGGTTGACCAACATCCCAATCACAATCCTACCGAAGACTGTTCTTAGATGCTAAATATTCAATTATATTTCATAGCTCCTCATCTTATAGTTTCTTATAACCTCTTGTGTATAATATCGAAGAATTATTCTTCCAGTTAGAGTTAGCTACCTGATAAAATTTAGAATGTTTACCCTTAATTGGAATTGAAAGGTCAGTTGCATCCATGTATTTATAGATTTTTAGACTCGCAGAAAATTATTTAAAAATATATGCTTATAATTTATGTTTTAGTTGTTAAGTAATGTTTCTAGATCGCCTTAAATGATGGTGCTAGGTCGTGCTACGGACGAAGTCCTGAGAAACCTGATATATTGAATTTTTCACTTTTGTGAATATTATACATTTTAATACCGTTAAGTGTTGTACAGAATTTTTCTACGTTTTTATTGACTAACTTATTATCATTGTCGTGTTCTTTAATGTTTAGAGGATAAGAATAAACGTCGAGTCATGCCATTAGGATAAGGTTTAGTTAATTTCTATGATTAGGAGTTTCATCCACTTTAGCAGAATTAAATATCGTGTATTCTGAAGCTCCTTCATTCGAAATAACATTGATTTTGATAATTTCGGAATCAGTGTTATTTGTGTTATTATCTTTAGGTACTGAAACCTCTGAGGCTTTAGGCATACTACATCAGTAGGTACCTGCTCAATATTTATTTTATTATTTATTTATTGGTAAATCATCACAATTTTCAGAAAAGTCATTTTATATTTATTCATCTTTAGTCTCTTTTGCAAATGCATTTTTTTTTACAAAAATAAATAAATTTTAGTATAAGTTTCTTTTAGTAGTTTTGCAATTATAATAAGGTCGATAAATTCCGTTGGAATTCCATTTCAAGTTAAACTTGTATCGTTTAATCAAGTAATAGTTATGCCGACTACTGTGCTTTACTGTTATATGTAGCTAGTTGTAAAACAACAGTTATATCAACTTTATTATGCAGAATTTTAAATAGAACGTTTTTATTGGGCTGCTATCTAAAGTTGGTAAAATTGTTAAGAAAAATATTTAAATCGTTTGATTTGCTTAACCGTGTTAGTTAGTTGGGGTATGATGAAATTTGTTGTGCCAGCGAAAAAAGAAAAAGACTGCGTCAACATTTATTGACAGCTCTATTTTTTTTTTTGACGTTTGGATCATATGGTCTCAGGCAGGCAACACTGAAAATGCGAGCACGCTCTTCTGTAAGTTCAATGTAGACAATTTTATGCGACTCAAGAGGCATATCTACCGATTTAAATATTTGATTTAATGTTAAGTTTATTTTATATAATTGTAAATTACATTATTTCAGATTTAGGTTAATGACAGTATACTGTATCATACGATTGTCCAGACACCAATGAGTTCTAAGTAATACCTACATTCTTCGTTTCAAATGGAATTATGTTTGCATTTATTTAAGCATTTATTTTTATATTGCTCAATATTAATTGTATCCATCTTTTAATTGCTATGACTAGGTAGGTTTAATTAAGATTTTTAGCTAGATTGAAAAACGGTTTAAGAGATCGACAAGATATTTTATTTTTGGGTAAAAATTTGTGTTTTGAGTCAAATTGTTGACACCGTCACAAATCACGAATATATAACTTTGAAAAAAAAAAACATAAAATGTTTCTTAGGACAAAAGTATCATCTCAAACGATATTTCAGGAGGTGCATTGCACAATAATTAATAGTTGGTCAGTTTAACAGGTGTCCAATGGCACCTTTCGTAGAGAAAGTGAGTAATCCACCATGCAAGCACAGTGCGAAAAAGGAAATAATAATGTAGATTGTCATTATTTGCATTTCTAATAACGAAAAACTAGAAAGTAATTTGTGAACGTACTGTCGATCTCGCAACCATAATAAAATATGACATGCCACCCAAAAATCTTGCATTTATTTTAGAAAAACTATTATTATATAAGTTGAATAGAGTTTTCATTTGAAAACTGTCTCCCTAAGTGCAATTTTACTGTTTATTATTAATTAAAATGTATTTTATTTTTATTCTATTAATAAAATATTTTCTGCGGTTATGGTACTTTTGGTGTAAAGTCTCTTGTGGCGCTATTTCTTTTATAAATAATATTCAGGGGTATATTTATGACTTATGAACAAAATGTTTTAAGTTTTCACTGTATGGATGCGGTGACGAAATGTGTTTTACGCGTAAGCACCTGTTAATTTGTTTAATGGAATAAAAATTATGTTGAAACATATTATTTTGATCGTTTTTTTATCTTTAACTAGTAGACCCGGCAAACTTTGTACCACCGACTGACTGCCATGAATTATTCAAAACAGAAATTAGCCAAATTGGTCCAGCCGTTCTCAAGTTTCAGCGAGACTAACGAATAGCAATTGATTTTTATATACAGGGTGTTTCTTTTAAATTGGCCAAAAGGGAGATATCTGCATCCAAAAAGATACGGGAAAACTTACTTAGGAACCTTTGGCTCTTTTTTGATACTGATAATTTTGGCGTTTTTATTTTTTTGGACAAGTGTGAGCTGTCCACAGAAATGAGTGAAATTGACCAAATTTTTTTTTAATGCCGTTCGACTCTGTTTCTTGTAAGGATCATTTCATTGTATGGAAGAAAAAAATCGGGACGGCGGAAGTTGGTCTAATTTAGCAAAACTTTTTCATACAAATTGTATTAACGAAAAAAATACCAATTTAGACTTTAAACACAAATATTTGTTCCGTTTTTTTGTTATATGTTCCGATTGCTCAGCTATAGCGTAAACTATGCCGATAAATTAATTCGTGGTTATTTCTTATACTCGTAGATCGGAATCAGCTTAAGGCTGCCGCACTCACAAGCTTCACCAGTTTTGCCTGCGCAAGCCAGTTTGTACACGGAACATCGTGCGTGTTGTTGGTAAAACTGTATCTCGTGCCAACCCCACAGCGCGACCTGCATGATTGCCTGCGCAGTTAGAACTGTGGCGAAGTTTGCGCGTGTTATAATGCCGTCCGTGTACAGTTTTTTCAAACGAGAAGCTTGCGCAGTTGTACTTTGGTATAGCTTGCGCGTGTGGTAGGGACGCATTAGTTGCTAGTACAAGTACTTATTAAATCTATATCATAGATTTACATTTTCAGCTGACTTGAGTCTCTGCTGTATGATGAACAGTCTCTAATTGTCACTATGATACACTGCATGCATCAAAAAATTAATAGTGCCATATAAAATTGAAAAGCAATGGCTAACGATTGAAGTTTTACTGCTCGCAGAAATAATATGTCTGGTGCAGAGGGCGTCCACAGATGTCTTCCATCGCGATCTGTCTTGAGCTTCACGCTTCACCTCACCCACCACATCTATATACCTACTTTAAAGGGTAGTATTTGATAGTTCTCCACAAACTTTAACCATGGATCAGACCATCGACCATAAAGAAAGTAGCAGAAAATGAAAAAAATCTTTCTTTACAAAATTGGCTACTGGTTCGATATTTGTATGGAACGTCAAATTATTTTTGCAAAAATTTCGCGAATGCTATACAGTGTGATTTCTGAAACCGTGATTAAAGTTAAATCGAATCATTAAATTTATTTTGGAATAATCGATAATTTACATAGGTGTTTTTTCTTCTTTATAAAAGTTCTCAAAATATTGTCACTTTTTTACATTACAATACAATGTAACGTACCAAATCAATTAATTTCGTCTACACCCAGCAATTAAAGTTAGGTAATTAATTGAAGTAAAAAGTTTACGGAGGACTATCGAATACACACTGTAGAGGCAAGATATTTTTTGTCAGCTTAGATATTCGTGGAGATTTTTACAGAAACAGTGTCATACATTTGGCTTTCCCTTATTCAAATGGTTCTACTCTCGTCATAGAGCTATTATTACTACGTATAGAGACGACACCACGTATCACCACTGTGTCCCATCCAGGATGAGTGCACGCGCACAAGTTTATTCAATTGTTTGACAGCTCTGTGGCGTGCTCTAGGCGCGCGCACGTCTCTCGTTTGTCTATATTCATACCTAATATGCATACTTACTATCGAGTCCACTTAATATCGAGTCTGGAAGTTCCTTCCGCTACATCCAGATCGTGTGGATTGAAGAAACTCCCGTAGATAAAGTGTTCTTTTTTGTGAAATAGCTTATTATTTATCATAACCACAGTCACAAACAGGAGTGTCCCGGTAGGACTCTCCCCCTCTCTCCTCTGACCTCTGATTTTTTTTCAAGTTAGAACATTTTACATATTACACTTTATTTTATATCCTCATTTTTGTTTAAATTTATAATGTGTACTAAAATAATATCAGCAGTATTGGTCGATGATTGTGTCCTAATTTTTAGCTACCTAAGAATCAATATTTTTATTTCAAATTCATAAACCAGTCAATAGGGCAGTACATCTTTTGCTGAGTAGAAACTCACGGTGATCCAAAAATCAATATAAGCGATCAAAGATTATGCTTATTTCACAGTTCGTGTATTAAACACGCTCTGTGAATTTAGCAATTTTCTTTACTTATTGGGAACTGAAAGTAGTAGGCTCGCTAAACTTAGGTCATTTGATGAGACGTCGCCACTGATCGTTGAAAGAATAAAGCTAGTACGAAATAAAACCAGTCTCTATACCCAATTCATTTTATTGTTAAAATTAAACTTTATTTCAGTTACAAAATAAAACTACAACATTTCTTGATAAGAATTTAATTTTTCAACTGTTACAAATTTTATAAAATTCATCAAATATTTGATAATATGGTACAACATCGATTTAAATAATTCAACTCGTTTATAAAATAAATTAATATGAAACATTTAACTTCCATTGTAACAATTAATAAACCTTTAATTATAATGCGAAGAAAAACAATAAAATAAGAAGAAGAGGTACTCAGGTGGTATAAAAATAAATAAATCGCTATACGTACACGTAATAATGACTAAAACTTAATTAAAAATAAATATATTAATACTAATGACAAGTTATTTTAAATTACAATCTAGCGGTTCACCTAAGTTGATATTCCGTATGATATATTTTCCGTTGCCCCTATTTCAAATGAACATTCGAAAAGAGGGTAACAGAAGATTGTACTTAATATATTTTAATACTACAATTTGTGTTTATAATTTGTTCTAACATCGTGAAAACAACTAAAGAAACATCAAACAACAATTCAACTCTCTTCAGTTGAAGTTAACAACAAAGTTGAAACAAACGTGGTTGAATTAAATGTCAACTCAACTGTTTCAAGATAGGAATCAATACGATTTAACTGAAGTTCAACGGTTTGTTAAGCTACACATAAACTGAATTAATACTAAATAAGGGTTCCCAGATTAACTACATTCATTTGAGCACACATATAACACGCAAATAAATAATTGGCATGGTCTATATACTTCAGTCTCATCACACTAATATGTACAAATTAGGTTAAACACGCTCTGTTACGAGTAGAAGCGACTCTTTGAGATTACATGCGCGGTCGGTGGGTGCGGCCGGGCTATCGTCGTCACCGCAGCCGTCTTCTTCTTCAGAGTCGTGATCGGTCGTAACTTTAAGAACAACACTGCTGACACAGCACATGAACATAATAAAGTAGCGAGAAGAGCTCCTAATGTTGCAGCAAATCCTGGAGTAGTCATACAAACGAGACCTGGCGTGGGGATCACTTTAGGAGCAGTGTTCTCTTCTGCAGTATCCATATTTAAATCGCCAGCAGACACCACACGGATCACCCTGTTTACGCCAACCTCCTTCTCAGGGGAAGTTGCTCGTCGTTGCCTCCTTACTCTCCTTTCGTCACGTCTGGCTTCAATACCAACTTGTTGGTAGGCGTCAATCTGTGGAGGTCCGTATTCGGCGTGAGGTGCGATCACATTAGGGTTTCCATCTGAACACTGTTCTGGGCATCTGTATCTGCAAATCTGGATCGTACATTGGAAGTGTACCTCCATTGAGTCTGGGAACTTGAATGCTTGGAAGTGAGCATATGACAGTACACTAGCGCTGGCTCCGAAGTTCTTGATCTTTGTGAATCTAGACATTAGCTTTGGTCGGGTTACACAGCCTCGCCTATCGACTAATTGTATAGGAGCGCGTTGACCGTCGTGAGCAACACAATCTCGGACTAACATATCGAATTTCGCGTCGTCATCCTTGATTGCAAGCACCATTGTCATGGTCTGTCCAATCTTCACAAGACCAGATACTTCGGAAGCCCAAGGTCCTTTGCCGACTTGGATTTGCATCCAGCAACCAACATTGTCTCCAGCGAAGTCAGCTCGTACAACATCTAGCATATCAACAGGGAATGGTCGGAAAGTGACTGCCTTTTCGTACTGATCGTGCCAAGTACACCTCAACTTTCTTGCTTGATCCCATACTTCTTGCACTTGTGGGTCGTATTGTATGACGATAACGTTTTCAAAGTAAGTTCCGGCTGCGGCTACGTCTCCTCTATACCTTGGGTCTCCGCTGCCAGCGGTTCCACAAGCATGAGCACCAATTTCAAAAGAAGCGGAGGTTCTTCCTAGGTTCGGCGGAAGATGGACGCACTGGTGGTTGGAGTAGTGTCCCTTAGAGAACACGATACCGAAGAATGGTTTATCGAAACTGAGGAAAACTCTCATCGCGTTCTTCTCACATTTGACGTCTAGGGACACAATTTTGGGCATATCTGGGGCAGGTGCTGGCCATACATCTCCAGCCCCACTGAAGACCTTGTCGCTAGCTGAAGTCTGAGCATCAGCGGGAGGTGCAGGAGGTGGTGGAGGTCCTCGGAATCCAGGACCGACATCGTTCTTGTGGTGGTTAACTGGAGGTCCCATAGCGAACGGCTTCGAATGGATCTGATGGTGATTCGGGATTCTCGGCATGCCTGGAAAGTGACAATATTGTTTGGGTTATTTATCTTGTTTGGATAACTGTACTCACGTGAGAAGCTCAATTTAACACCTATTAATCCTTTAAACATTTGTAGCAACGTCGATTAATAACATAATCGCGATAATTAACATTATTGCCAGTTAGTGTGACTTTAGTATTAGAAGTAGTCTGGCAATGCCAAAAGCTTGCATGGAAGTTCAGAAAGAATTTGATAAATTACCTAAGGGGTGATGTGCCTGATGATGCGGTGGGTTCTGCCTTCGGTTGTGAGGCGGGGGCGCAGGAGGAGGAGGTCCGTTGTACGCATGACTCGGAGTATCTCGTTCTGAAGATTCCATTGCTAGCTGATCGCCTGAAGGTTCAGCCGCATTGCTTGTGTCAGAGCCAGCGCCGCCGCCGCCGCCGCCGCTTTCATTCGATGATTGGTCACTGAGAGTGCCGCTCTGAAAATTATTAACAAACCATTAATTATCTTGAATGAAGATTTATATCTCTGTGTATCCGGGCTTTTATCTTGATTGCTCGTTATTTTATCAAGCAAGGTTCTTTGTTAGTAAGTATCATTTTTGGCAATTTTTATTTCACCTTTATTACACTTTCTTCGCGTTATCTACTACACCATTACAATCATGAGATGTGTGAAATCTCAGGTGATAACTTTTTCGAGTATCATTTTTCATTTCGACCCAAAAAAAGAAAACCGTAACAAACTAGTAGACATGTTAAACGCAAGTAAATGTGCTTCTTAAATCTTATAACTTATACGACACGGAAAATTTCTTGTTTTATTTTTGTCGTCCACACCCAGCTTTCACTATACAAAGTAGGCATGATTTTAAAATGTTATTTAATACGACACAGTGACCGTTGTGACCGTTTTACGACACATCAAAGGTTATGCGACAGGTTAAACAGTTGTTCGAGGTCAAGAACAAAGAAATGCAGATGATTGTGCGTTTTACGGACAGAATGGACCTTTCAAGTCGTAAAGAATTCCTGACAAATTACTGAATGGATTCTTGTCATCTCTGCGTCTCTCCATAAATATGTTAAACGGAATTTATTAAATCTCATCACAGAGGGTAATTTATTCGAAACGGACAAGGATTAAAGGGAGAGATTAGGCTATCGGAATCCCTTTCATTACTTTCGCTTACATTAATAAATCTGCCGCTTTGTCTAGTAATAACCAACTTCCTTAATTACATGTTCGAACACCAATTACTCATAAACTTGTATCAGCTTATAGTATCACAACTTTAGTGATACAACTTCCTGGGTCCATTATACAGGTGAAAGTTTAATTTGGTTCCCGTTCTTAAATCATCAGGTCGCTCCGGTTTTCAAATATTTTACATACCAACTGGTTTCAGAAATTAGACGAACCGGCTTGTCGGAATTTTAATTTTTTATATTGCTATTTTGTTTAGGTGAGTTTCTTAATTTTTTAGGTCTCTAGGTTGTATATTTTAGCTACTTTTAATGCAAAAATCATGTTCGCGGTGAAAGACTGGACGGCGCGCGACGGCAAATTTTTGTAAAAACAAGTAAGTACTTTTAATTAAATCTGCTACTAAACTTAATGCTTAGGTATTTGAAAATGATTATGAAGACAGCTTTCCATATTGGTTTTGTCTATTTCGATAAGTTTTAAACACTGTAATTTCTGTGTAAGTATCATTTACGTTCTCGTGTACACTTGTGACAAATATCTTAATTATAAAATTACCTTTCTCATCACAGCTGTTCGCATTATCGATAGCTAAGTTATTAATATCTTCAATAGTGGGTGTCGCATTTACAACCATTTCATTCTTCGGATCGTCAACAGTTTACAACTCTCATTTGTTTTGCCTGTGGCTACAAAATTAGAAAGTATTGGTCTCAGCAAGATACGTTTTTCGATAAATTTATTGGAGGGTTTATGCCTTCAAGTGATTCCAGCAATTATCTCTCAATGGGATAACACGGATACTACTACTAAAGATTGATACGCATTACGTAATATGAAGAGAAAGTTGTCGGAAGATTTTTTTATTGGGTTATGGAATACTAACGTGTGTGGTAATCTTGTTATTGTGTAGTAAATGTTTGGGAATTTAATTTTATTGGTTTATCGCTCTCGTGTTATTACTTGTGGGAGAAAAGCTATTATTCATCTTTGAGATCTTCCTACGTACAATGATTGGTGTAGAGGCAATTTTGTTTTTTGATCGCAGCCATTTTCTGCTTAGAAGTTGGTAAATCAGTGAAGGAACAAGGTAGTAAACATCGACAAAAGTCTTTATGTTTACGCTAGTAAAATTGCAAAAGTATGTCAAAGACCTCATTATAATGTATATCATTTTTTAAGCTCAATAATTTCATTAATGAAATCTTTAGACGAAAGCATGTTATGCTCTGTTTCGAATCCGAACAAGTCTTTAAACCTGTAATATTTTATGCTCAAAACAAAGATAAATCGTAAACACATCAAAAACGTCCCATTCAGACTCAAACAACATCAAACATACAAACAAAAAACAGAACAAGAAATCCATAGAGCTTCCAAGAGCGTAGATCCCGCTTCATATAAGGCATTGTGATTCAGGTCCGACTTAGGTGCGGCAAGTCAGTGTGTCAGTCCGGTCATTGATCTCGACGGACTAATTTTACTTTCATTAAATTGCTGAAGACCGTCTCCGGTGGCTAAGTCACGGTGCTCTTGATCTGATTTGCTGGAGCGTTGGGTAACTTAGTTTTGTAGTAAAGTTTAGTGGAATCTATTTTGTTTATGTTCTTTGGCTGTGAAGAATTGGAATGGAGTTTAGGATGGATATCTGCGTATGTATTTAAAATGTCATTGTCATCATCATTATTATCCTGCTCTTACTCCATTTCATGTGTAGTTGGCGCAGCATGTCTTCTTTTTCCATATTGATCCATTTCTTCTTTTGGTTGTACCCATACCATCTTTTATATTTCAGATGTGAAATGATTTCTAAAGGACCTTTCGCATTTTTTACCTGAATACTATATTAAATTCTGTATGATACTTCAATTGCAATCACCTACTTAATAATTCTTGGCCACTTTCATTATCATCAGTATTAAATCCTTATCCCAATTTATTTTGGGATCTTCGTAGTATAATCTTCTTTCATTCTAGGACTCATAATATCCTCCGCTATTTCCTGATTTTTTTAGATTTTTTTTCCAATCTTTAGTTCTAATTTCAACGTTATTCGAAAACCGCAACCTCGAACTCTTAACAAAAATGTCACCAACAGGGTAAAACCACCAATAGAGTGGTCAGCAACAAATATTCGAAACATTATCTATTAGCTTTCGAAACGCTACTTTATTTTCAACATTTTTCTAAAATAATTTCCAACTCATAATAAACAGAGTGATACAACCAGTCTTTAGAAACAAAAACTCCAAAAATCATAATTTTATCGCAATACTTTCAACAAATTTTACGAAAATCATTTCCAACTCATTACAAACAGGGTGAAACAACAAATTGTCATCAGCAACAAAAACTCAAAGACACATTACTTTTAACAATTTTCGAAAATCATTTCCGTCTTGCGAAAACTCGCAATAAACAGGGTGAAACAACCAATTGTCGTCTGCGACAAAACTGAGCAGGATTTCAAGTCCGATGTGTGTCGACGCTGCTAGGTCGCACAACGACCGACTGGGAAAGCTGGCTTTTACTCTTTCTACGACACCTGTCTATTGTCATAAACCGTCGTGACGAGTGTGCATTTCATTAAGGTGGTGTATCTTTAAAATCACGACCAGAACTTCTTGTTTTCAAGGGCCGGTTCATAATTTTCTGTTATTATTTGTTGCTGATTCTAATTTAGTCACTGGTTCTTGTTTAGGCGAGTTTTTCCAGATTCTTAACCTTCTTGTTATTATTTTAAAGTTCAGTTACAATTAAGTAAGTAGATACAACCATCTGGATTTGCGCTCAGTTACCTAATGACAGTAAGTTCGCACTTTATTTCATATAACATAAACATAATTGGCGAAATATGAATGTAACAGTGTGAATTCTTTCAAACTTTCAAATGAATCTTAATTTTTTTTTAATAATGAATCGATTTTTATGAAACTTCATACGTATACTTAATGCAAGATACCTACTTAAGTCTTACTTTTAAGGTAGACGTTACCTTGCTACGCTAATAGGGTTGCAGGCGTGGTATCAAAAGTATGTAGCTTTAACTGATCTCTAACTGTGATATACAGGGTGAATTTTTCAACTGGGCGTGGATGGCTACTTTCGAAACTATGAGGAATATCGAAAAACGTTGAAAGGAGTCTCGAGGCCGATTTTGACGAAAACTAAAACTGCATCATTGGATTTTAGAAAAATCAAAAATCCTGGTCAGGAATCGAACCCGCTGATTTTGAAAAAAAAATCACACCCTGTATTATTATATCATTCGATAGTGTTGCTAATAAGGATCAAATTCTGGGAAGTAATCATATACGGCAAACTTAAGGAAAACGTATAATTACAAAAAAAACTGATTAATCTTCAAGGCAAAGACTGTAATTGAAACATAAGTTAACGTTTCTTCTTTAAAATAATGCTATGTGTAGTTCAACTCAATAATGTCGTATTGCTAAGTAAAGTGGGATTGTTGGAACGTCAAACCCAGTCAGACATTGAAAACAATGAAATTTTATAATTTCGAATAAATTATGGCTCAGTAGATGAAAAGTAACATGGAAAAATAGCAATTTCATAAAAATCAGCCATTTCCTTAACTTTGACGTATATGATTACTTCCCAGATTTTGATCCTTATTAGTAACACTATCGAACGGTATAATAATACAGGGTGTGATTTTTTTTTCAAATTCAGCGGGTTCGATTCCTGACCAGGACTTTAGATTTTTCTAAAATCCAATGATGCAGTTTTAGTTTTCGTCAAAATCGGCCTCGAGACTCCTTTCAACGTTTTTCGATATTCCTCATAGTTTCGAAAGTAGCCATCCACGCCCAGTTGAAAAATTCACCCTGTATACTACAAAAGCTAGATACGGCAATACATACCAGAAAAGCCAGATATGGCATTTTGAACCCAATTAAAAGTTACTACAACCATTTAACTTCCATTCAATAAACATCCCTCACTCAATGGTAGCATTACTTACAATGTACGTTTTGTGATCGGGTTCAGTAGCCTTTCCCTTCTTAGGGTAAACAGGTAAATAGTGGACATAAACGGAACTAGCAACGTCCGTCAGCGCAGTGGGTCGGTGTGCCCATATTTGGGGGTTCTACCTCATGACCGTATTAGATTCTATCTCGTACTGTTTTCCGATATGATACTTGTGTGTGCTGTACCGATTTTAATATTGTGTTAAAAGATCATTTTTGTTTGAAAATAGTCAGAAAGTAGACATCATTTTGAGAGATGTGAACAGTAGACAAATATAATATAATTTGGCATAATGGATACATAATTATTACATTTAAATTAAAATCAACAAACATAAAATCCAATTAATTAAAGACACACACATTAAAATACAAAATAAAATCATTAAAACAGAAAATTATAAAATGGATTATTAAAACATAAAATTTATTGAACCAACCATGAAAAAACTAAAATCAAATCATTAAAACAATAAGTCATGGTTGGTCTAAAAATAAACTAAAATAAAATAAAAACCCGTCCTAGTCAAATAAACCATCCCGTGACGTTCCCGGTACAAAAGACCCCAGGATACTCGCAGCGTTACCACGCTGAATGGCAATAGCCAGTCTTTGCACCAGGAACGAACCAGAGCGATGGTCCAAACCACTGGTTCTAAGTCGCTGCCCAATTTCCTTAATAAAAGCTCTGGCCTCTCTTCCCCAAGCACCACACGTCTCAAACGCCACGGGAACAAACAAGTACCGTGACTGAAGAACAGCATACTTGATATGTTTTGACGCCGCGGCGGTCTCAGCCGCAGCAGAAGCTGCTATCGACGTTCGCGCCAAATGGCATCGAGCGAAGGTATTGACGCAAGTGGCGTCCCAAATCAAGCATCTGCCCCTCTGCCACGGAACCAAAGTTAAACCGTCAGGCCTCTTACCGTCAGACCGAGAAAGACCAGGGGGTTCCAGCAA
The DNA here is from genome assembly GCA_028554685.1 of Agrotis ipsilon. Classification (NCBI taxonomy): domain Eukaryota; kingdom Metazoa; phylum Arthropoda; class Insecta; order Lepidoptera; family Noctuidae; genus Agrotis; species Agrotis ipsilon. Next base: position 1,692,926 of record CM052961.1, on the reverse strand, counting down.
ACAAGGGACACCAGCCGAAATCAAGGCCCTACGGATGATGTCATTCAGAGAGTGATGGCGTGGATAACGACCCAGACAACGACCGCAACTGAGCGCATGGTAACCACACGCGTCGACCATGGATCCACAAATGCAAACGTGAGGCTCGACCACTTCACAGCCCACGCGAAGACCCACGGCCACACGCAAGGATTCGTTATCCAGAAGGGTACCTAAGTTCGGAGAAGGCAAAGCATGAAGCCAAGCACCTGCCTCCAAACCAGACACACCCTTGAGCCTAGCCAGATCAAACCCTGAAGCATGTCTTAAAAGGCGGTCCCAAACCCCTCTGGAGCCAATCTCGTCCCAGCACCGCTGAGAAGCAGGAGTACAAGGCGAATCCATGCCCGGATTCCGGTCACTCCAAGCTTCACAAGCCTCAGAAGCATAAGGGATGATTACTTGGCTACCGTTAGGAGAGAGAATTTTAGTAACCATAGCCACCACCCCATGCACCGAGCCAAGGAAAGCCGGCAGACCTACATCAGCAATCCGCCTCACACCCAAACCCCCAAAACGGACCGGCAATGAAACCTGATCCCACTGTGAGTCAGTCAAGTTAATGTTGAGAATTTCGACGACTGACTCTCTAAGCGCTGCGTCGAAAGCAAAAACCTCATTTGAATGCAACCACGTGGGCGCCGTACGCAATAAAAACATAACTTTCGGAGCCGCAAAACACATCCTAAGCAAAAGCAAAGCGACGTGACTGGAGAGCTGCCTCAAACGTGCTACCGCAGCCAAAAGAAGGTGTCTGCGCTGCTCCAAGGCCATTGGAACAGCATCGATGAAGACGGGAGAACCCAAAAGAAAAAAGGACGAAGAAGTCAGAATCTTGCACCCTGGCAAAAGGGCATCGAACAAGGGACGAGATGAAAGAGCCTCAGAGCCACAAGGAAAGACTTCACACTTTGACCCATTTACCTCCAGCCCAAGTTCAGCAAGACGAGGAATTAACTGCCGTAAATCATCAGAAACCTGATCCGGAGCCCCGCCTATAGTACCATCATCCAAATACCAAACATTCAGCGGAGACTTCAGATCCATGATGACCTTGTGTAAACAAAGGCTGAAGACAAGTGGGCCCAAGGGATCCCCCTGCTGTGCTCCCACCTGGGACAAAATTAAATTATTATTATAAAACAAACTCGAGGGGGACCTGTACACCTGATAAAGAAATGGATAAAGAGAAGGCGTGTGCTCCAAAACCTCTTTAAGCAAAATATCCCTTTCAACGGTATTAAATGCATTACGAATATCTAGTTTAATGACTACACTACCGGTATTTACCTCATCGGCCACGAATGCCCGAGTAGCATGAATAGCAGCCTCGCAGCCCAAATGGGTACCAAAGCCAAGCTGACGAGGCTGCAGATAATCAGCCATCGCCTCTTTCACAGCTCCACACGCCAATTTGGCTGCGAGGCGCCTGAGGGTACTACCCACTGCAATGGGTCGAAGCCCGCCGTCCCTTTTGCGGAGAGCACACAGAGAAGCACCGTAGAGGTATGGTAATACCTCCAGGTTTACTTGACCACTCAGCATAAAGTTCATGAAGGTTGTAAGGCTCTTCAGCAGTCGAGGACCACTATCACCAGCCGAGCTTGACACCAACTCCTTTAGATGGGCCGGCCTTAACCCATCCAAACCAGCCGAAGAACCTGGCCGGAAGGAGCTCAGCGCCAGGGCAACCTGCTCACAACTGACCACTAATGGTGCCAATGAAATGCCTGGGGCATCTGGAAAAGACAGGGACTTAGAAGGCGACGGATGCTTTGACTGGAGCGAAGCGAGAGTCTCGGGGCCTGCCTTGGCGAAAGAATCGTCAGAAATGAGTACCCGAACCGCACCGGACAAGTCACCCTCAAAAACCTTTGACTCGACAATCTTGGTAAGAGTGGCTGGGGAATAAACCCTTTCAAAATCCACACCTGAGGGAAGAGATGTATCCATGGACAGAATATTATTCTTCACCTTCTGAGTAAGACTCCCACCACCAGAACGAGAAGGCACCTTTAGGGCCCGGAAAGAAAACGTGAGCAAGGCACACCAGTCCTCTGAACTGTTGGATTCTACACACTTATCCAGCAAAACACTGAGCCGACTAGCAGCAGAGTTACGCGCCGCCTTGGGTATATGCCTCAGAACTGCCGTAGACCTCTTAAGGAAAACTAGATCCTCCAGACAGCAGTCTTGCACATCAAGACGAGGCTGAGTATGAGAGGCGACGACGTCCAAAGCGATAGCCTGAGATGCGGCCGAAGCAACATCCTTATGCTTGTGTCCGATATGCACCCTGAGACCGTGCTGCGAAAAAAGACGTGTTGAGCCCGGGCAATGAGGACACGCAGCTCTAATGGGAGAACTCATCGTAAAAATTAAACAGAGGCCATACTTTCAAAATAAAATTCAAAAATACATTTCATATTAATAAATAACAATTTGTAAACATAAAACAAACGTAAGAAACAAGTTACAACGTAAAAGTATGAACCTCTTTTTGAAGTAGTCAGGTAATTAAAAGAAATAGAAAAATAACATAAATACAATAAAAAAAAATTAAAAAATGTCCAACCACAATAAATCGATGTCAAATCAGAAAATAAAAGTCAAATAAATAATTGACGGAGATTAAAACCAACGCTACTAAGCGTGGCAAATATATAAATCAAAGCAAACATGTATCTTAGTAGACAATCATGTCGATTGTCCTAAAAACAATGGTCAATGAATAAAAATAAATAAAAGATTTGGGTATAGCAAATTAAAAAAAAACCCAAACAATAATCACACTTCACAAATTTTACAAACATTACAATAACATTAAACAAAGAGACAAAAAAGGACATTATTTAAAATTACCAACAATAAAAAGTAACTTAAACAAATACATAAGCTCCTTTTATAAGAAGTAACAAGAAGCGAAGGATCTGTAACACAAAAAGTGTCGAACGTGTGGATGCGGATCGAACTCGGGACATCGAGCTTATATTAACTGTTGCTAATGAGACCGCTGCCACAGCCGCTGCGCCAACTCGTTTCTAAGTTACGTTGTTGAAATAGTGGTGTGTACTTTGGTCGTTTTTAATAAACTAAATGATCGATAAGATCATTAGTAATGTATGTGTTTTACTGCAACCGCCACTTTTAATAATTATCGCACAAGTACACACCTTCTTTATGTGATTATATTTCATTGATTTATTTCTTATTTTTTAATTATTTTATTTTCACTGCACTTGTATAGTTTTAAAGCCAGTTTATTCATCGAAGGTTTAGGAGATATTGTACACTAGACATTTTTATAGCTATGATACACTTGTGGTCATAGATTTCTGTTGTTGTATCTAATAGTTGTTTTTTACTCACTATATGTTCACTTATCACTTAGATAACAATAGAACTTGTTACTTGCACTATTATATTTACGAATCTGAGAATACTTCTTGTCTAAGTACGATTTAACTATTTTTTACAATATAAAAACTCAGAGGTGATGTTGAGCGTGCCACTAGCGTGTGACGTTTTTTTTTTAACGATGTGAACTGAAAATATCTTTAGATTTTGACCCTTATCTGTGATAAGAAGGAACTACTGCTGAAACGGATACTTTAAGTAATATTCGTAATGATTCACTTCACTTATTTCCAGGAACGTCATAATCTATTAATTCACGAAGTTTATGACTTGGGATACTGCTAAGTGGCCTTCTTAGACCCGCTGCTCTTATTTTCAATTTAAGTATTTGGGAAATGGATATTAATTTCATAAAATCTTTGAACAATTTAGACATTAATTTTATTCTTAAAGCAGTTTAAACTGTTCTTACTTATCTAAGTCACAAAAAGAGTAAGTTCGCTACAGTATAATTTAGCATAAACAGTAAATTGCTTTTAAATGTAGAGGTACATAACCAATTCAAAATTGCATTACCATACATAAACATCAGTCGAGCGGCCGCCTGACTAGAAAATCGTTTCGTGTTTAACTATACGACGTAGATAGTTAAATGATTAAATCATAGCAATTTTTGTGAAAATACGCAATGCATACAGTCGATACGCTGATTTCTTGGCGGTTACTAGTGATGTGCCATAAACGGTATCGATTATATTAATTAACTTTCCACTGATCTGGGAATTAAATTAAGTAAAAAAGTGAGTTTTATAGACGTAAATAGTTGTTATTGCTCGTTTACTAGTTTCAGATAACAGTACAGTACATTATTATGGTCATCAATTTATTTTACGATTTTTGAATTGAATTTATGAGTTTTCATATTTTTCTATTGATTGTTCGTCTATCCCCGGTACTAATCTTCCTTATAATTATTTTTTTGTTTCAAAATCAATATTCCCCTATAAGTACATCAGCTAGTTCACTTTTCTTATACATTATCTTCCAAAATGTTATACGTAGATGTATACAGACTCAAGTTTTAAAGATCAGACAGTCAATACAGGTACTAATGTGCAAATTGAAATGTTCTTTCTAACTCATTTTTGAACCTCTTGAGTTATGAGACAACGAGATTATTTTTTGGGACTCTTGAAGTAATTTGAGCTTAAAATAAGTACCTACATTGTTTTTCACAGTATTAGATTATACCATTTCTATGGCTATTGTACAGCTCACCACAAACTCACAAAAGCGTGATGCATACTTTCTTATGAGCGCTCCAGTTCCACTCTACGGTTTACTATTTGAATTAATATATTTGTGGTAATTAGCTGTTTTGTTGAGCGCACCGGGATTAATAGAGAATAGAAAGAAAATAAACTGTTGGTCAGTAAAAGTCTTTCAATTTCTCTAGTCTGTGGTTTTGATAAATTGCGAGCCTGTATTATGGTTATGTGGGATATTAGATGCCATTTTGTTTATGTTGCTAAAGACTAAAGATTAAAGTTGCTCTCTACTATTTATTCTTTTGACGGTATGATGTGATTGACTGCTACGCTGCGTGTTGTGGGTCCGATTCCCACACGCTACAAATATTTTCTATGAACCCTCATGTAGTTCCTGATCTGGGTGCTCGTATAAGTGAGTTTAGATGTTTGTAAACGCACGATACAGAAGAAAATCTAAGTGTGAGCCATAGATTAAAAGAATCTTTATGTTTTTTAGCTGACAGTTGATACGTACTTATTCTTTATTTACGTGTTTTATTCAGTTCACAGAGTAATTATTACCCACACATAGATGTCAGTTACGTAATAAATGTGATATTATTTATGTGATTTTTTGAAAATAGGTATACAAGTCAAATATTTTTAACATAACTTACGGACTAATACGATTTGCCTGTTTAACCAATATAAATTAAAGCCATTTCACGGTTCAAAATTTTATAAAGAAAAGAAAAACAGCCATATTTCTTTCTACGATCAACAATAAAATATAATCTATCATGTAACGGATACATACAATATTCCTCTTTTTCAAAAGCGTACTGATCCGTTGGTACGGTCCGATGAAATCTTAATCACACCAATCTTGCATGGTCTGTTAATTTACGTTTAATCATCTATTATATGAACTTGTGTACGATTTGAAGTCGACCATAGAGAATGAACAGCGGTTACAATAGAAAATATTTTTGTTGGAAAGCTGGACAGTAATATTTATCTGGGATTAGGGTTACCAAGCTTCGAAAAGTTCTGGAAAAGATGGACATTTGAATTTTTTTTTCTGTAACTATGTAAGTAAATAAAGGAACAAGCGAGTGTGACATTAGTCGCATAAAACATTTGACCTAACCAGCAAACTCTGCAACCACGCGCGCTTATTTGTTCAAAAGCTCGCGTTTCCCGTTACCTGTTACACACTTACGACCCATTTCAGAAAATAAGACACACTCATAGATTACAGGAAAGCGATAGAACATAATATTTTACAAATTAATACATAATTTCAAATTGTCAAGTTGTAGAAATAAACAAAGGAATTTAATGTAAGGATCGTAGCGAGTGGCTTTCTGCTCATATACTTATATGAATTAATATATTGTTCATATGTATAGTTAATTAAGCATTAATAGGTACCTAAGTAACAAATCCTTTATCTATTTGTACTAAGTGCGCAAAATGTCCGGAGACAGAGACAGAAAGATGGTGACTACCCGGGACAGTATTGTGAAAGATTACAAGGGATCGCATTATACCTCTATAAATCGTAACTTATATTCTTCTTTATTATGTTAGACATTATATACTGAACTCACAAAAGCGGAGATTTACATAATCTTGTGACTACCACATGTTTTTTGTCATCGTTTTTCTCACAAACGTAAAGTAAAAGACATATTTGACAAATATGATTGATTTTGAAGAAAGAGGAAATTTATATTTTAGAGATACTGGTGATTTATAGCTAGTGACAGATGTGCAACAAAACATGAAATTGGCTATATTCAGCAATTAAAAAAAATATTATATCTAAGCGGTAGTGCGGGATGTGTTAGTTATATGAAGAATGAAAAGTGAAATATAGGTACATTAAGGTTGAGCATGAATGGTTAGTTTTTAATCAGACTAGACTAACAGTCCGTTTTGCTCCAAATAGGGCTGAATATATTCGACTTATATTTAAATTAGGTCCTCTATAGTTATTTTAAGCCCCGCCTAAAACAGGAGTAAAAATAATGAAAAAAAAAATCAAGTGGTCCGTTGTTTTTAATAGAGCCTACAAAAAATGAATAATCCACATTAAAAAAAATGAAAGCATAAACAGGTAGCTACCAGATTTTGGGGAATTGTTCCAAAGTTCACCAATATTCAGTACTATATAGATTTTAGCTCGATCCATCATGAGTTAGTACTGCGTTGTTCAAGCGAATTGGGTCAACGTAAACAACAGATTTGATTTAAACTGAATTCTAGCACTATGATACATACACACGGATAACTACGATTCACAAAACCGCTATGCTCCAGATATATTCAATTTGTGCTACGGTCTACCGAGGATTGGAGTTTGCACAATCCGATAACGTTTACATTTTTATCGATATATCGAGTCTTGGTATCGACATCCCTATTCAAACTTGAAGAAAGGAAAATACGCGTCTCAAATGTAAAGTTGTGGATCCAGCTTAATGTACAATACAATAAAGTAGAAGAAAACTTTCTTTATAGAATAATAATAAGATTCAGAAAGTTTTTCGATACGATTCGAGAGAAAATAACACAGAAATAAATTAAACAGTTATTCACGGTTGCTTTAGAAATAACAAAATATTAAGAAGCATGAAGTTTAATTAATTACTGGAATTACATTTATGATGATTTGCTGTTTTTAAACTGTAATTGCAAACGATCGCACAACCCTTATCCCATCAAAGTTAGACTTTACAGGCTTCTTCTGGGTAAACTCGCTCCATCGTCGACCTTGTCTATGTCACCCCTGACCACAGCCCTGACCTAGACTAAGGTCAAGAGCAAATTCATCGTACATAAAAAAACGGCTCCAATGCCGAAAGACCAGAAACTGAGAATACAAATTAAATATGATAGATACATAACACGAAGGAAGATTATTTTGATGATTACGTTTTAACCCTGATCATCATCATCATCTTCCTGTTCTTATTAGTCCTACTTCGGTGTCGCCGTCACATGTAGGTATTCTTCGTCCATTCAATTCTGCCAGATGACACAGCATCATTTGCTCGTATTAAGTCTACTAACCGCGAGCATTCACCTGTGATGTAACGTTACAGATTCGAACATTTCATCAGTGACGGAAGAAAATCGAGCATCACAATGCGCACTTTGATGTTACAGTACACGCGAATGCTCTCGGTGAGGGAGCGCCTTAATTATACTTAAAATCCTTTCAATTAAAACATTTGCATTTCATTGGAATTGGTTTAATTCAACCACTTAGTGAGGGCGCTAGGCTATATTAAATACATACATGTAATAGTAGTGGAATGGAATAAATATAGCTTATAAGTCTACTATATTTTTAGTGGGAGGTATCGTTCCGCCCAAACAATAAGAATTAGCATGAACAAATAGACAGTCCCATGTTATTCATAACTATGTATTAAACAATGAACCTTTCTCCATTTCTATTGGCTGATTTAATTTGGTAAGGTCTACGTGCTTGGATTATTTTATATTTAGGTTCAGTTTTATTGGTGCATCATATGTATGTATTGTTTTTAATTTGTGGCCAATAGCTTCTGTTTATTTCAGTCCTTAAATGTTCGTCTGAGGACCGCCATTTTGAAATAATCGTTCAGAATAATTTATGTTAGTTTTGGCACCTTTTGAATAAAGACTTAATATAACGAGGTTGAAGATTGAAGATTTTACTTTTTGGAACTTAATTAAGTTATTAAATCTCTTTTTTTCATCGTGGTAAAATCATCAAATTAGTCGTCCCACCCAGGAACTTTCAGACTCGTATTGACTAAAATCCACGTTGTCCTTCAATAGCCTTTTACGTTCCAGGGTCATGGTAATTCGGTAAGTCCCTTGACTCCGGCAGGTTTTGGCCTTCTAGAGCCCGTCCCGTCAAACACCTCTGACTTAAGAATATTTTCTCTAGATTTCAAATACGTCCTAGAAATAAAACTCAGAAGATATGACTGTGTCCTCAAATCCGCATTAAGCCTGAGTGGTGTATTAATAATTTACGACCTCTCGTATCGAAGAGGTTTAAGACACTGCTGTGGGAAAGAGTACCCACCTAACTTATTTTTATGCTCGTAATCAATATTGTATCTCAATACAAATCTTGATCTGTGCTCTTTTCGTGCTTTTTGATTGACTTAAACTGGCTAATTCGGCCGTTGAATAGACAGACAAAGATCAGGATCAAGTTTGATATACCTACATTATGAATTTCTAGCATTAATAGGTATACCTAAGAAGAACAATGGAATCTTACCATATGTAATATGAGGAGGACGCCTATAGCCAAGCCCCTTCGTAGTCGCATCTGTAAACAAATACATTGGGAACATTAATGGATAGTTTCACTTCAAGTAAGCGTGGGAATTGAAGAAATTGATGGTAAAACTTAGTTAAACTATTTTGTTGTAAAATCAATCCTAACGTGTTACTAAAATGGCTGAAATTCACAATTATTTATTTATTAACATAGGTACACCAACACCTTCTGTGTGTCAACAGCAAAACGGCCCAAATGAGGTTGTTATAAATAGTGATTAAAATTTATCGTGTCATAATATTTGCCCTATAGGTTTCCCGAACATGGTTACCTGTAGGTATAGACACTTAGACAGCCCTGCGTCCTCGATATTCTAATATTTAGACTGAAAAATATTTTGAAAAAGTAGCCACAAAGACAGACTGCATACATTGAATAAACGTAAAACAATCAACTTATTATTTCGAGGTATTCCACTTAGGTCACCTGCTGACAATGGCACCTGAGCTACTTGTACCTTATTTATTCGACATAAGGCTCCTGTCAAAATTTTTCGCAGGTGCCAGGTGCCCTAAGTGGAATACCTCATTATTTCTTAATAAAAAGTCGTCATTAATTCATGTGCCTAGTCTTTTTCCAATTGTGGTGATAGACGTCCTTATGTATATCAACAGATCTAAGTAGGTCTAAACAAGATTTCCGTATTTTTTTACAGAGTACTTTAAGTTTATGATGTTAATAACTGTGATGTGAATAAAGCCAAAATGTAAAAGAAAACTTAAATTTTCTTGAAATATTCCTTCATTTCATAGTCAAATAAACAAAAAGGAAGACGCTGAATATTTTTCACATAGCGACAGCGAGCGTACCTATGCTAATATAACGTAAAATATGTACGTGAGACACTGAAAGCTATTTCATATTCTCGAACAATGTGGTGAAACGAAGCCCACACACGAAACCTCCTTTGTTTATATCAAAAGATTGAGAATAATTAAGCATTAAAGTGACTTATAACTCCTCATTACTTGACACAATATATCTAAAGAATATTAAGGCAAAATGCACACCGTGAACAATCGTATCATAATTTCTTACGATGTTCATTAGTAGTATACACTAAACTATACAATTTAAGATGACCTGTCACGACACTGAAATGCCACACAATGCCGGCTCAGCTTATACTTGGACTCTATGAGATCTGACCAATATATGTCGACCTTTTATTGTATCAAAATACTAAGCAAGGACAGATCAGCTTATACTGGGCAATTGCAGGTTGATGTATAAAGGTATGCGTGTTCCTAATTTTAGTTAATCTCTCATTGTATGAAAAGTATAAGCAATGGAAGGTCAAGTTGAACTGGTTAAGTGCTTGATGAGCAGTACTGTCTACATAGTAGTCATTATCAGTACTCTGGTATACCCGTCATCACTTGGTTCTCATAATGGACCCACTTTGTCAGCAGCTCGGTACAGTTTCCAACGATGTGGGACGGAATCTGGTGCCGTATTGTGATTTTGTTTCCACGACAGTATTTCTTTTGTGAACGGTACTTACGTTGTAGCATTTTGATTAGTTACGTTTTATTTTTGCATTGTTTTCATATGCTTGAATGTGGAACTCACATTTTACGAATTGTTGGAAATATCACTTCATGTTTATATGAATTTTATTTGAGTTTCTGCTCATAGAAATATCATCGTCAAAATACTTGTCCACAATGCCCCGGAACAAAGGGTAGGTATGTGAAGGAATAGAGTGGTATTTTCAGGAACAATCTGACTATCCCTCCCGCGTAATACACAGCCCGGGAGGACTCATTATATATGATGATTAATACACGCTAAAATACAAAAGAGTAGAGTAGTATATACTCATGGAAAAGCTAGCAATTCCCCTATCATGTCCTAATTTTCTTATCCTTTATCCAACAATATTGCGGCCCGCTTCCAATTTAACCAGATGCAACCGACTACACAAAAAAACTCCTAAACAATCGTTAAAAAATTACACGCAAAAAAGCTTTTTCATATCCCGGGTGAAGCAAATGAATTTTAAGGAAAATCGAAAAAGTTTCAAGAGTAATTTGAAAAATTCCGGAAAACATGTTAGAGGCTTTATAAAAGGCACTTTATAAGTAACAGGAAAAACCATTAAGGTTCAAAAGACCGAAATAAGTGAATTACTTTCCAATAATGAACTTGCAACAAAAGTAATTTGGGCTTTATGGAATGGGTAATTTTGGTTACTTACTTTAATTAATTGGACCAAACCATGGTTAATAAGAAGACTATGAAACTTAATGAGCCTTGAGCCATAACTGAAGAAATGTGGGTCTAATTTTACCCGTTTAGGGTATGGTAAAAGGCCTAGACGAAGATTAAGTGATACGCTATGAAGTGCACGCATTTTGAGACTTTATTACACTAATATTTGACAAAGTTATTTATATTTCGTTTCGGTTTTTTTTGGCCTGGTTAAATGGCATGACCGGTAGATAGAATAATTAAAATATTTATTTATTCTACATTTTAATCATCGTCATGCTAAGGATGATAGTAATCTTTCTTTCGTCGACAAAACGTATGAAAAAAAAAATGATCGGACATAAACAATGTACCGAATACCAATGTATGTGTATTCGGTATACCAATGTATTATGTTTCCTTTGTATGTGTTGGTCAGACTTAGTTTGTGTTTGTCCGTATTATTACAAAAAGATTTGAAATCTACTGCCAATTGTTTAAGGCACGATGTTTAAAGTAGGTTATAGAAATGTTAATGTAAAATGTTTATTCATTTGATGGTTTTTCTTCCATCTTTTATAAAATAGTATCTTGAAACTATCATAAAATCAATATTCTCAATACTTCAACAGTGTTATCGTACTTACATTTAGTTTTGTTGGCTAAATAAACATCAATTTTATACACAATACATTACTTTCATCATAAAATAATCGTGAGTCTTCTTCTATTTCTGATATGTTACCAAGTTTTCTCTCTAGCGACTGAACATATATAACTTTCATTATTATAATAATAGAAGTTTCATTCTTAACATACGTAGGTATATACTTAAAAGTGTTAGAATAAGAAAGTGATACATGCTGCGTCATGGTAATTATAATTGTTGTAAACTTCGAAATATTAGTTAAAATCCTGTACTTATATTTTTAACAGATGGTATAACAATGTATAGGATATATTTAACTTATAGCTTAAGCTATATAGTTATTATATATTAAATAATAATCAAACATGGGGCCCTTAATTGCACCTCATTTGTCGTTGGTCACCGCTGCTATTGGTAAATCTTTGTCAGTCGTTACTGTCAATCGGAAGCTCGAAACACCAATAACCAGCCTTACTAAGGGTTACCCATTTACTGGGCTGTGGGGCTGTATAGGTCAGAATAGGCTTTCGCTATACTTATGTAAAATAATGATATTCAGCTGCATCCTAAAAAGGCGACGGGCTAAAGCTCAGTGAACATGGTTGCTGCCTGATGTTGATTTGATAGCCTCGACTCAAGTTTTTTTTAAGCGGTGAAAAATGTATCTAAATATTTTATTTACTTTCTTTTGCTAACAAAAGTTCTAATACGGAATATTTGTCGTCTTAAACAAAGTGAGAGCTTCGAAAAAAAAATACTGACTGTTGCCAACTTTTAAAATTATTATCCAATTGCACATACATTTAGCCGTTCTGAAATGATTGAGTATTTAACGTCCATCCACCCAACTTTCGCATTCATAATACGAGTATTAAGTTAGACAACCTTAGTTAAAACAAAATATAAATCAAAAACAAAAGCTAAGCTAAGCATAAAAAATTACGATCACGCACATTACATCAAAACGCCATCATCAATTTCTAAATTCAAACATAGCATTTGAATTTGTACTGATGTTTATTTCACTTCGTTCATAAATCAAAATAAAGTGGATCCTTATCTCTGGTTAGATCTGCCCACTTTCGATTGCCGACGTTCGAAGCTTGAACACATTTTAAATAATGAACCGAGCATCTCCTTCCATTAGAAATTGTAGTTCAAGGGTGAATGGGTCACGATGCAAAGTCTCCGATAGTATGAACCTTCTTGCTAAAGGAATTCTTACCTACTTATTTCCCTTTTGCTTTACTAAAAAGGGAAAGTTTGTCTTTCCTTACGATAGGGAATGCCATTTTGTTTGGTTTTCCTCCAAATATCTCTGGCATGTTATTACGGAAGCGTGGTATGTTTAATTAAGGTCCTGGAGGGTTATTGTTTTCCGTGTGTGACATTGTTTGTACTTCCGAAATCCGACTTGCGTTAAGTGAATATGTAAGTTTCCTCTATGTGTTGGACAGATATCGTTTTTATATCTCTGTTACGTATTTATTTATTTAAAAACTGAAAGTTATTAAGAGTTCATGGACACTATTTATTTCTTAAACAGATTTCCTCGAACAGTACTTTCAATAATTTGCAGTTTACTTAGTATTTAACGAATAAAAGATTTATTAATTGATGCACAATAAATAACCCCTGATAAATGTTCCAAATAACAACCTAGGCAGTTCAGTCTCAAACATCTCATTTATAGCACTTTAATAAAAACAAAAACAGAGCCGACCGCGGACGCTTAATTGGCTCCCGCGAAAGTAAAGACGTGGACACACCGCACCACTTTAATCACCGAATTTTGGGCGTTCCCGCTGAACAAGTTGCTTTTCGGGCAAGTGGGCCGTGGGAGCACCGGGAGAAAGTACTAAGGCACACTACCGGAACTCTTTATACCACTTTAGAGTTTTTGCGGTGCATTTTCGCTTGTAAAATATGCGGTCGCAGGTCCATTGTATAATTACAGGGTGCGGTAGACCCACGGCTGTGCTTTATTGCACCTTCGCTGATGACTGCGAAACGTTTTTCATTGCGGCCCCGGCCTCCGTTTATTTGCAGATTAACAATTAATAAAACGATCCATTATTTTTATGGCTACACGGTTGTTACGAGTTATTCTCGCGAGTTTATAAGGTAAAGGTAAGGTAATTTTAATGTTCCTTTATGAAACTGTGTTATGTTTTTGGAGAAAATAATGTGTGCAGTTTTACTTTTATTAGGTCGGTACGTATGAGTAAGTGAAAATGTTTCCGTAAATTGGAAAGTTGTTTAGACTACCTCCTTTTACAAAAGTACCCAAATTTTTGGTTGTGTATCTCGTCTTGTCATTTAATGTTACGTAATATTTTACAAAATCAAATAACATAAATGTAACGGAAATGTCGACTTTCATTAGGTAGTATATTATATAAAGTAGGTTCGTTATTACCTCTACAAATCCGATCGAATCAATTACAAAACCAGTTAATTTCACTGATCTAATTTAATTACCTATCAATTAAGAACACTGCGTGAACATAAAAAATCTTATGAAAGAAAACCCATTAAAATCGATCATCATTATAGGCGTGGTCATGACTTGAACTATCATCGGACTAAGATTAGGATCTATTACCAGATGTTACTCTTTAGTGACGCAACAAACTTTCTCGAGACTCGAAATTGACTTCACCTCAATGTGTCACCTGCTTAAAATTGCAAGACAAAATCTTAAGAATGACGGCATGTTCTAAGCTCTAATCCTATTTATCTATCCTTAGACTGAAATCATAATCCTTTTATGTCAGCTAAAAAAGAAGCCGATCTTCTTGTATAATAAAATGGTATCGTAAATAGATATCCAATAACTCAAGTAAGCGTCTCAGATTAGGTACAGACGCTGGCAAAGCAATCTACCTTATTCCCAATCAAACATGAACCTTGTATTTTAGTGATAAAGTAAAAAATCGACAAAACTGACAGTTAGATTGATGTGCTAGAACCTGTACATTAGACCGTCCTTTTTAAGCTGTGGCTAAAGTTGAAATTTCGCTTGTCATGACCGCTAATCTAAATTGTTTGAAAGGGTTACATTTTCTACAGGACATGATTAATGAAAAGAGGCTTTAGTTTTAAAGAAAAACAGATTATACTTTGACCTGCGATGGATCTTTAGATTAGGACCTGAGTTTTCGCCAGATCTTACAGTAATTAATTCGGTTTTCAATGAATGTTGAATTGATAATCTTAAACCAGATTGATCAGTCGTCAAAAAAACATTATTTTGGTTATTCACTACTGCTGTAGCCCTAAGTACTTCGCCAGTATCATTGCCTAATTGCACAAGCTTTTTAACCAGCCCATTCTTTACTAAAAAACAGGTCTTTCTTCATCCGGAATGTGTTCAAATTTATCTGCTGTTAATGTTATATCTATTCATTTTTCCTTTAGTAGTCCAGTACTTTAAAATATTATCTTTCTTCTTTTTAAGTCTTCACAACAACACCACAAAGTCATGACCACAGAACCACGTGGCCATCATTACTCGCAGCCGGCATCATTGGCTTCGTGCGCACACGCAGCCGCCGACGCGAGGCTGTGAATCTCTCGCGCCCACCTCTTACTTTCACTGCGGACTTGACACGATTAGCTCGAGCCCTTCGGTGAATTTATTATGTGAAAGAATTTTGTGTATCTTTGTGTTGTTAGTATCGGTTACTATGGAATCGGGTTGTGTTGCTGTGGGAATGAGTTGAATGGGATCTTGTGTTCTGTGATTAGTATCTGTGTCATTTGTGTTGAATAGATTATTGCTTCTTTTACATTATTTTTTAAATTCTTAACTATATTCGTCAAGTGATCTTTTAAATTTAATATCATTATTGATGTCCGTCTTTATCACTCTATTCGAGCATCTGTCACATTAAGGAGTTCGGTAACCTCTGCCATAATAATTTTATGATAATGTTGAAATAACTTATTCATCATTCATATGCATGGAAAACCAGCATAAAAACCAAACAAACCAATGAAAGTAAATTAACCGTACCTACAAACTTTTACCCATTTCTCTATACCAAATATTTGCATAAAAATTCATAAAAGATTCGAAAGCGACTATCTCCCATACAAACAAACGACACACATGCATGATCAACCTTGTCAAAAGCCTTAGACGAATCTAAACAAGCTGTCGTGTCTAGTCTAAAAGTAAACAATATCATTGAGTAAGGAAGCTATCGCGCACTAGATCTTACCGAGCATTGACCTGCGCAGGGGCACATAACGAAACTGAAAGTAATTCGCGACAATGTAAACTGTACCTACCTACAGACCGCGGTACGAACATTGTTCAAGTGATTTATTATTCGAGATTAATCAAGAGATTAAGAGGTCGTGTTCAGAGAAAATTAATAAAGGTTTCGTTCGGATTAAAAGGTTTTATGTTTAAGTATGTAATGATACTGAAAGGTTTTTAAACAAAATGGGAATATGATAAGGATAATGAGGTTTTACAGGTGGGTAACATTAACATAATACATGAAAGATTATTCAATAACATGTACGTTATATTGAATAAGGTTGGGATATATGCCAGCATAATATCAACCTCTCCCAATCCAAATTTTTCTTAATAAAATGAACCTTCTTTTGTGATGAAGTTGATTTGAATAGGTTCATTTTCAAAACAAGATAAGTTATTTCTAGGTACAGAAAATAAAGCTCGAGAGAATCGCTACTTCGCTACTGCTAATTAAGAAAGCATTTATGAATATGAAAAGCTTTAATATATTGAAGTATTCTGGCGCGTTAATATCTACTACTGATTACGGCCTAGCAGGTATGTGGGTTGTTAAAATGTGAGTCTTTAGCCTGCCAGGTTATATGATGCAAACACACAACACAAGTCACAGAATGTTCTTGGTTTGAATTGACTAGCTTAGGGTTCGTGATTTTATTTGCAACAAATGATGTTGTATCATCATCATTATCTTCCTGCCCTCGTCTCATTTTACTTTGGGTCGGAGTAATACATTGTTTCATCCATTCTCCTTTGTCAGACGTCACGGTAACGCTTAAATCCTTTTCCTTTCTTAATATTACTTCCACGATACTTCCATCTTTTCTATTGTCTTCCTTTTTTTTCGAATACTAGGAAGTTATTGATTTGTTTGAATACATCACTAATAGTATTTTTTGCTTCTTTAAAGTCCCATTTATACTACAACGGGTGTAAGGTCTATAAACTTTAGGATTCTAAAACTAATAAACGTCACTTCTGTAAGATTCAGCGCCGCAGCAGCGCTGAAACTACGATACGTTTTTAGTGGATTTTCAAATTTATATTCTGGAACATAAAGTTGAAAATCTATTACAAGCTCGTCAATGAGCTCGTCGTAAATCTTATAGAGAACAGCATGGCTGCTAAAGTTAGGGTTGTTACCGTAATGTTCCCGTCCCGACACTATCTCATAAAACTTAGTCCATGTTCAAGTTACAGTTGAAGTTAAGATGACATGGCGATATTATAGACTAGACTTATTGTTACGGAAGTTTGAAAACTTGGGATGACTGAAGAGATGAATGATATTTTTAGAATACCACTGGTAAAGTTAACAAGAATTATGATTTGATGAAGACGGAAGACGTAAAGAAAGCAGCAGAATCTAATAAGGATGTATGACAAAAGGAAGCTACATATAGCACGAACATGAAATCAATTCTAAAATAGTATGTCAATAAACAGACCAAACCCAATAAAGAACCTTTTAACGTACAACCCAAACAATTATCCGGAAATGTAGCACTTCCCTACAAATTAGGAAAATAAATTGAAATGCTTTTTAACACACAAAATGCTCTCGACCGAAACTCTTTATTTACACTTTCACCGGCGCTGACACTTCTAGGATTTCGAGGATCTCATGTCAACCTGTCAAGACGTGTCACGATTTAAAAAGAGACAGACTTACACGTCAATCATGCGTGCGACGAAGATAGTTATACGTTACGTTTTCAGTTACAATTTCGTCAGTCAAATCTCTGCGGTCATTGACATGCGATCTCGTACTTTTGCTTTCGCTAAAACCAGAATTTACTATGGAGTGTTTTAATTGGCATATTAGCTTGGAGATGTTATATTGAGTAAGTGTGCTACGGCAAACTAAATATTTGCTTGGAAAGTTATCAATATTTACCTACGTGACTAAGAATCCAGTACTATTGGGCACACAAGTTTCTCAACGGATTTTACTTTTGTAAAAGTCTATTCTTGTTTTCCTTTGTATTATTTTTGAGATTTGCTATGCTGAGGTTTTGTCGTGGATAGAACGAATTAGCATTGCGATTCATTATGTTTTTGAAAGAAAACTGGAAAAACAGTATTTTCTCTTTTACTTAATCTTTTTATTTTACTACCCGTATTGCTTAACTTTCTTGTAAAAGCTTGAGTGCTTTCAAGAAAAGTTAGGTGTTATTTGATTAACACGAAGTTTGATCCGAAGCGGCCGTTCGTAATTTAATGAAAACAATTTGTGCATCTTTGCTAATTTCATTACTTATATCTTTCAGATAAAACTCCTTTGTATGAGAGGGAGACTAATGCTCTAAATAGTATGTCCAGCAATGGAACTGGAATTCATGCTTAGGCAGGGCTTAGGTAGGTAGATATTACACAATAAATGATAAATTAGGTATAACTGAAGTAGCAGACAAACCAGATACAGTTCTTATCACAACAACAAAACAAACAAACAAACAAGCACAATAATTATAATAATTAGACAAATCCAACAATCCCTATTGACGGAAAGTTCACATGGAATCCTAGGAAACGTTGACAGTTAGAGTTAATTGCCCCACACAATGAAGCACCCACAGCGGCTGAGAACCTGTGGGGCTGCATCATAAACCCACATCGTAGACCCGCTGGCACACATCCGAGGTCGAGACGAGACTGTTAGGCCTCAGAATAAGCGAGCGACAAAAACAAATCTAGCTTTGGTTTTATAGAAGTGTGAACAGCGTTTGAGTTGGATTTTAACGGTTTCATGTGAGGGTTCAGTTGTGTTTATTTGTTACTTTACATGATAATGATTGTGTTAGATTATTTAATTTATTTAAAAATATGTGTTTGTACGGCAGCATACGGAAAATACGGAATTAAATTATTTGTAACATTGTTTAGTTATTAGAACAGAAACATTTTCTTTCTTTGTTTCTGTTGCGGGATTTCACATGGTTTGGTGGCGATGGCAGTGGTTTGGCTTTGCTTTTAATTACATTTTCTGTCTAATTAAATACTGTCAAACTTTACTTTATCGAATTGGGCATCATTTGTCTGTGACAACCATTTCGAAGAGAGTCTTCCAAAGACCAATAAAAACTAAGTAAGAGGAGTATCAGAAAATGGTTAGCTCCCTTTGAAGATCTCAGGATGATGTTTAACTAGAATCTGTGGTTATCACAAAGATAAAACATACGGTGTTCCGTAAATAGCTCTCACTGAGATTAACCATGACATCAAAGCAATCAAGGAACATATTTAAAATTTTACAGGCTGTCTTATTCGCCGCTTTTAAAGCCTAACCACAACCAACTGCTTCTCACCAAACTAATCACGACGACAGGCGTTTTGGTTATTCTCGTCGACTCTTTAATTGACTGTTATTCATATCCGATAAACTACATCTTTTTTCATATTTATATTACAGTTATATGATCAATCATGTCCATAAAAGCTGTTATTTGCATTGAGTTGTGGCATATTCAAATATTTGGTATCAAAATATTTGAAGTTTTAAGTGGTGATGAAGTGTCGTTAATTGCTCGATTGTGTTCGAACAAATATATCGATGGTCCCATACCTTTCAATTTTATCGATAAGGAAAATGAAAGATCTCCAATAACGCACCTTTGCACTCGCAGTTAATTACAACGCCCAGCAAAGATAGTTATTAATGAATATCAGTAGAAAATAATTAAACTAAAACCCGACTCCCCGAGTGACTGACCGCAACGAATCCGAAGCCAAACGTATAATTACATCTATGTAACGTAAGTACGAAATAAATCATACAATCGACTCGAGGTGAGTGGTAAGTAAGAGTAGTCAAAAACGAAAGTAGAATCGATCTAGAATCGACACAGCCGAAACATCGGACTTGGATTGTGGTCAGTCGGTCGGTAACTTTCACCGGGTACTAATTAGTGATACCGAGTATCGATGTTTACAAGACCACCGCTGTGAATATCGATATCAATGTTACGCACCTTATCTATCAGCGGATGACATTCCATCTAATGTGACGTGGGAAATGAATTGAAGGTACAGAGATAAGACGAGAATATCTGGCTGTTGGATTGATGAGTTTGAGTAACTTTGAAGACATTAATTACTTCATTCATGATAAAAATATTTTTAATCAAACCACAATAAAATTAAATCTTCTTAATTTTTTTTTACTGATTTATTATGAAAAAGTCATAAACGTAATAATATCAGTATGCCATTTATGACTATAATCAAACAGAGAGTCCATTCCAAAATCTTAAACGACCGTCAATTCAATCCAGTGGACTGCTAACAAACCAAACATAATTAATTACTAACTATCAATCAAATTCTTTAAATCAATTAGTGAATCTTAAAAACAAACTTTCAAGTTTTGTTTTTGGAATAAAAAAAATCGTTTTTGAAACATCGATGTTTTATAGCGAGTAAAAGGCACATCACTATCAAAAGCTCGCCGCTGACCGGCGCGTACGCATGCCCGCCTTTAATCGATTGGGCGGGCAGACAAGATACATGACATTACAACATACATACTTTTAATGAAGCAGTCACTCACTACTTAAAGGAATTTCTTTTTGGAATGGAAACAAATAGACTACTTTATTTTAATGGGTATCTTAAATGCTGGTGATAATTCAAATAATACGAAAACATTTTTTACATTTAAACGCCTCGAAATAGTAATCTGTGTTATTACATAATTAAATATTCAGTTCTTTATTTAATTGTTCCTTGATCCTTCTTACTACTTTTACTTAACAATGTAACTACAAGTTCAAACTGCTTCTTTTCCATTCACCGAAACTTGTTGGTCGTAAAAATTAAGTGTCGTTAAAAAAAACGTCAATATTTTTTATTTGATCGGGTCATCAATTACAACCATAGTAATAACATAAATAGTCATGAAAAAATCTTGAAGTGAGGTTAAAAATTAGATTTATACTACTTATACTCGTCAACTGTGTATGAATAATACACAGTTGACGAGTGCCACAAGATTATCGAGCAATTTATATTAAGTTTAATTTTTATCACATATAATTTACAACTGATAGGTACATATTGACTCAATCAGACAGTGGATCTGTCTGATTGAGTAAATATCATTAACCATTGATAATAACCGAAGACGAATGACAGTAGAAAAGCTTCAAACACGCAAAGTTTACTTATCAGCCTTATTGCAACTAATTAACAACTAATCCATCTTCCGTGCGAAAACGAGTGCGAAACGATAAAATAATTAAGAGATAGTAAAGTAATAATAAACAATGCATAATGATGTGCTCACATTGTTCGAAATATCGATAGTAGTGAGGCGAACAAAAGATCGTTTGTAAATGTCAATTAGAGGCTCGCTTCGATCATGCTTTCGCTATAGATATGTTCCCAGGCACCTTTAGTAAAAAAGTGTTCGCCTTTTTTGAAGTTTCGTGTATCGAGAAACTCGGTTTAAGTTGAAGGCTTGTCGTGCCGCCTTTTTTGTGTTTACACTTTTTTGTCGGAATTGATTTATAGCTTTTATGGCCGTATCAAGTAAAAATATTTTGCTACAAAATATTGTTTATTAAGTGAACTTATTTGCACAATTTATTGTAGTTATGTTCAGACGCTAGCACGTCAAAGTAACCCAATATGACAAATCTCTTTAATGGATTGTATCACACAAGCGGAAGGTTCGCCTTGGATTGGGAAAATTTTACTAGAAAATCTGACTGTTTATTATTATAGTATGTGCCAATAACTAATAAATGATTCACTATTTTCACTATCACTCTTACTTAATTACATGACCTTACCTACCCAAGTAGCAAAAGCTTCTCTAACCAAGGCGTTTAATCACCAACAGTGATATAATAACCCTATAATGGGTACATTGACATCGTCAAAGGCTGCCGAAATGCCAGTGTTCAAATTATAACACTTTCGCTGTCATTTGGCCGTCTGAGCTCGCTGCCATTGACTCGTTTCGTCACTATAGCGGCAGGCGATTGTCCTTCCAATCACTTACGTAACAAAGCTTATATTTGGTTAACATTAACATTGAACTTTCATTGGGTCGATAATCAATGCGTGAGGTAAGAGCTGCAGTTTACAGAAAGGGTTTTCACTGAGCTGTTTGCTTATGGAAGTAAACAATAGAACTTAGAAAGGATGGCTTTATTATCTTCTTTCACGATCAGGTTTTAATTTGTGGAGACGACTTAAACTATCGAAAAGGAATTGGCGAAGAAACATAATTGTTCTTTTTTACTTTGAAATAAATCTATGAAATAATTCTAATTTATACATTTAAAGTAGATAAGTAATAAACAAAAATCACCTAACACCTTCTTAAACAGTCTCAGAATTTGTAGTTTATTATACATGCAAAATTAGAGTAGCCCCAAACTAAATATCGACCTGTCAAAATGTCAACTGACTCATGAACGCACAATCACTTCAACAATCTACACATTTTTTGTTCCACACATCATTGATCGAGTTTATCTATCGACATAAATATGATGATGTCTATACATCACTATTCCGCTCCAATTAACGTGAATGACGTTTAAGTCGAAACGTATTCACTTTGGCAATGTAAAAATGTAACACAACATCAAAAATATAATCTTGGAGATGTTTAGGCAAACGAGAACCTGATAGTACCTACCTACGTTGTGCAATTTTTATTCAACAGCCTTTAGTAGTAAGTGTATAAAAATCCAGACTTCGCAGCTGTTACTGAAGAATTTCTGGTGAAAAATAAAAATACACAAAATGTTGTCCTACCTCTTCATCCATCCTTGGACCTATTACCGATAGTTAGAGAGAAGATAGCGTTCATCTCACGACCCAGCTGCCGCGAGAGACGCCCACGGCAACGGACACCGTAGGCGCGGGCATAAGGACGGCCAGTAATGGGCGACAAGCTGACCGAACATGGACTATACCCGGATAGTGTTCCACGCAAGAGTCTAAGAACTGTCAGCAACATGAAGGGCGCCTCCCTTAGAGAGCTTTAGCCTGCCGGATTCGCGGGACTAACTCACTCATTTGATGATTTAAACACGTAAAAAAAGGCCCTCGTTGTGATTGCTAATACCTACGTTCAGTATCACAAAACAACAACAAACAAAACAGCTGATGAACACTATCCCGTTTCAATCAGCACGACTGACGTTGACATCGCAACAAATTGACTTTGACATTGCGAAAAGAGTTTTTTTCGGCTGTCACTGTTTCGCTTTTAAAAGCCTTTCTAGTGTGGACATTGATAGCATTGGACATCTCAATTCGATTTTCATTGTATTTTTTATGTTGATGTGTGTACTTTTTTATGTGAATGCGATACAAGTAATGTAACGGAGTTTTTTTTGCGAATTGGTCATAGTTTTTTTTTGTGTAAAGAGCGGGCGTGGTTTGGCTGTAGGCTTACTTCTTAATTTTTTTTTTAATCGTGACTAGGAGTAGTGTAGAACACCACACGAAACATGCCATTGTTCTTTCAGTTTTAGGCTTAATCAGTAATTCAGCTGTTGTTTTATTTAAACAACTACGAATCTTTATCATTCGAAATATCAACAAAATAAAACTATTTTGTTGAAAATTCCGGTATTTCGACACTATTGTCAGTACCGTGATCAAGGATCATCCGTGTTGCTTAAATATCCTGTTTTATATATATAATTCTAATGATAGTAATAGTGATCTTGTTAGCTTAAAAACAAAAATTACCTACTTGAATTTTGACCTCATATATATCTTTCAGAATGTGTTGTGTCTTTTAGGACCTTCAGTGCAATAAAAGCTTTATAAAGTTATCAATAAGAGCCATTTCGCACATTCCCATGAAGTGAGAATCATTATTGGGTGCAATTTACATAAAGCTTGAGACGCGTCTGCCACTAATAGCTCTTGCACGAGCCGATAACGACATGAATCGACCTTATTTTATGTGTTTATATAGCTCATAATATAAACAGATAGTTTAATCCTTATCTATCTGTTCATATTGTAAGCTATACTAGCTAAATGACGGTAACGCACAAACGGATACCATGGGTCCAGTTGGTGGCAATGGTCCATCATTCTGGACCTCGAAATGTCCGAAAATTTGGCCGGTTTTTCTGGATTTTCAATTTTTTCTTGAATAATCATAATCGTTATTCTTCCCTAACCTAAGAGATTAACAACTGACTGGATGCTTGTATTTTCAATGTAATATGTTGCCGTGCCCTAACCGGGCTTCATATTGAAACTTATTTACTTCTGTACCACTTATGTACACATGAATGCAATAATGAATTTGAGTTTGATTAAAACTACTTTCAGTGTTTAGCTTTTTCATAATATATAGGTATGAATGTAGTCTTTATTTGTATTGGAATCAAAAATAAGTCATTTATTTTGGAATCAAGCGCTTGGTTCCGATTGCATTTTATCTCCATAATATAAAAATCAATTGCTGTTCGTTAGTCTCGCTAAAACTCGAGAATGGCTGGACCGATTTGGCTAATTTTGGTTTTGAGTTATTTCTCGAAGTTCGGGGAAGGTTTAAAAGGTTATTCTGAGGCGGTACAAAGTTTTCAGGGTCAGCTGGCACGCACTAAAAACAGAAATAGTTAAACCGATAATATAATATAATAATACCAAAAAGTCATAGTACCAACCCACAGCCGCCTCCATATTATCTTGACATCTATCAACAAATTTAACACCTACCCTCAAATTACAGCCAAAACATAGTCCAAAAAAATTATCGTTATTTTTACATAAATGATAGCGATAAATCGTTGGTCACCTATAAACACAATCTATTAACACCGATGCTATGCGAGACTGTGGAGGTTGACCCTCGACAACATGAACTTTCTCTATACTGGTTCCATTCTAGACGTCTTCATTTTATTATACATCATGTTGTTTTTTTTGTTTTTGTTATTAATTTTTAAGTATCTTTGCCGGGTAAATTGGGAGACTCGAGAGGTCATTTATCTACATTAAATTGCTATAAAATTTGTCGTCGCGCGGACACAGTTAATATTTATTAATTGTCAATGTATGACAATTTTACGATACATATCGCAATTCCTGAAAGTACCCTTTTTAAGTCCCTGGATAAAACAAACAATCAAGGTCCTTTTGGCTCTGAATCGATGGCAGTCTTAATGAAAATGTAAAATTAATTGGGAAAGGCCTTTCTGCCCTGCTCTTTTAGGCCCAGCAGTGGGATGATACCCAGTTATTGGTAGCAGTAAACATTGAAATAAGCTCATGATTAGCGCTGATTAATTGGGTGCTTTTTTTATTATTATGGACTGATTACTATGAGGGAGAGTATACATTATATAAGTTTCCTAGGCTCTAGTTTCTGCCTAATTGTATTTTATACAGATGTGAGTTAATATCAATTATCTAATAACGCTTGGAGAAATGAAAATTAAGATGCTATTAGCTTTAAAGATAAGCTTAATTCTTAATTCTCATTTCTCCAATAGCATAATATCAACTTTTCATTTTTCTTATAAAGAGTGACCGAAATCTTTTCGTAACCTTTACAGCAAATTTATTAGATATCGCCATCTTTATTCTACTGAATAATTCATTTATTTTAATATCTCACAGGTATTGGCAGGCGTTGTCCTCTTTCTACACAATATTCTGTGATAACGACCTGAGGGAAACGAGGTGTGCTTTTGGCTGTATTTCAGCTAAGAATAATAAGTTACCAGGGGTAAAGGGGACCGTCTCAAAAGGCAACTGAAGAATAAAAATCCCTTTCGCTCCATACAGGACAGGAGGAATCATTTGATCACTTTACAATCCAAAATAAAAGAATAATTAAGGTTAACGAACGATTAACAAATAAGAATACCGATCGGGAACGCTACATGGCCCTGTATTGTTGTTTTATAATATGCAACAATTGAGGACTAGTTTTGAAAATAATATTTTGCATTTGTATGGTTAAATTATAAAGAGTAAATGACTCGGTGACGTTTGATAGGGGAGAGTGGAAAAAAAAAAACGTGTTGCACCGAACCCAAGTAAAATGAGATAAGGGCAAGAAGATGATGATGATGATGGTTAGATTATTATAAAGGCAAAAAATATTTGATGTAAGTTTTTTTTTCTACTTCTGGGCAATTATACTCTCAATTTACCAATAATTTTCAAAATACCTGGCAAAGTCAGTGATTTGTAGATACAATAAACTTTCAACACCTCATAGATTGTTTTAGTCACCCAAAAATAATTATTAGTCGGAACGTTGGATGATAATGAATAGATTTTAAATGCGGTTACTTATTGATCGCCTGGGGCGTTCGGAATTACTTAGTCATGTTACGTTGTGTACTTGAAATTAGTTTGAGTTCGAAGTTAGGAACAATGTTGTAAATATGCAAAGAGTTATTCTAAATTAATTAGGTATTCTTTTTTTATTCAAGAGTAAGATCTTGGCTCTAGTCCAGGTCAGAGGTGACAGACAAAGTCGACGATGCAATGAAAAAATAAATAGATATATTTGATTAATAAATTAAAAAAATATAGAAAATTGACAAAACACAAATAAGCAAAAAGATATAGCACAAAAAAACTGAGACTAATTTTATTGGATACCCAACTAGCCTTTTCAGTGAGATTTACAACAAAAAAAAAATGCACTAACAACTAGGCATAACTAAAAAAAAACTGCCACTTATCACAAGGAAATCGAGCGTGAAGCAATAAAAAAATAACTTAATTGCTTAGTAGATCAATAACTTAAATAGTTGCTACACTACTTTCCATTTTACAACCAACAAAATATAATACTTGTTGGCTCCCAACATTAAGTAGAAATTAATTTAAAACGGTCTTCTCACGGTAGCAAAAAGTTTGTATGAGCGTTCTCATTATTTGTTGAGACGAAACTTTTACTAGTTTCTCTATTAGTCGGATTTGTGCGGGATTTGTGGAATGATATAACAGGTGTAATGAGGAGGTTTTTGTTCGCTTTTTAGTGGCAGTGACAGATAAGGTGTGTGTTGAGAGCTGGCAACGTCTGAAATTCTTGTCAAACATTTAGCTGTACACACTATGAGTTTGATTAATATACTAACATGACTTAACAAACAATTATTATATCGGTCTGTAGTTATCATGCGATTATATTGAAATATAACAGTTATTTGATCGTAGTACCTTTACCTATTTTTAAAAGCATTATTCTATATCTTCCCATTGTAATTTTGAGAAAATTAAAAAGGGGGCGAAGACTGAAATGTTTCAAAATATGTAGTCTTTTCACAGATAAACTGTTCTTATACTTTTAATTATAAAAAATGACTGTTATAATATTGTTCCATCAGATTATAGAAATCAATAAAAACCATTCGATTAAGAAACTACACAACAAACCACCCACAATTTCTAATCGATAAAAATATCGTTTCACGGATAATAAACGATACAATCATTCGATTCTCGTCATAACACAAACCAGGAAACCCTAGCCCTTATGATAACGACGAAATAAAATTCAAATAAATTGAATTCAATTAATCAGTCCCTAAATAGAGAAAGTTCAGTTAAATTGAATTTAAAGATGGAGGTCGATTAAAAAGTCGTCGGAGCCCTGTGATTTAGGGATCAGTTAAGTGAATTAATGTAAGTAACTAGCTTTTGCCCTCGTCTTCGCTCACCCCGTTTCTTTAACCCTCTTCGAGGTTTCACCTACCTTCATGCTAAAATTATTTAAGCCATTAACCATCTTTAAGGTGTTTAGAGATACAAACAAGAGCATTTTCGCGAGAGTTTTAGCACTCCAGCTTTCTGGCGGGCTTCTTGCCAAGCCATTTGTCAAGTTTGAAACCTTTAAGAAGAAAATTTTGATGACCATCGATTAGAGCGGTCGCTAGAAAGATCGTGAAAATGTTTGAAGCGATGTTTGGCTCTATGCTTGACTGTGTTCGTTATTCAGTTTGCTCTTTGTTCTGTTACAAGTGAATGCTTAAGTCTGACAGCACCTTTTTCGCAAACGCTAGTTAAATATAAACAAATTATTCTATCAAATATCATCATTATCTGCACTGGACCGTTTATTATGACGATAATAAAGAAAGCCAAAATCCGGCAGTAGACGTCTTTGGGCATTTAAATGTATTAGACGATTCATTTAATCCAGTAGAAGTCTTTCGGCTCTCAAATGTATTCTAAAGTACCTAATAAACTTTGCCTGAAAAAAGTAAAATTAAATTCTTATAGCCTCTTTGCACGACCTACGCCAAACGTAAATGGCTTAATTTATATGCAAGAGTTTCGTCAAAAAACGTTGGATACCAGAGTTAATAACGTCAGAAAATGTTGAGTTCATAGTTGTTACGTTGGATAGTTGATGTTTTTATGGGTTCCGTAGTAACCTAAAAGAATAAAAAAATAAATATTAGGGTCAGGAGAACTTGCAAGAAGTATTTACGACAAAAAAAGAGATACAGGTAATTACCTGACAAGCTAAAATGTAGTGAAATCAAAATCGTGCGACTGTACTTACTTTTAAGGATCACGACTCGATCGATATGTTTATAACCAACTTAAATCTCAATCTAAATGGGAAAGTGCTTGCAAAGATGGGTATAACATTAGTCGGTCGGGACTGTCGTTGACTGTTTTAAAAGGACTTTGTGCCCCTTGGTCGCGGGACTCATTCCATCATCGTGACCCCGGAACATAAAGGGCTATTGAAGGACACTGTGGATTTTAGTCAGTGTAAGTCTGACAGTCCCTCCGGCCTGCCCGGGGTGGGAGGATTCGTTTGATGATCTTACAAAAAAAAAGCCCCTTGAAGGCAAAGGACAATCCAAGCAACATGATGGATTTTTTAGTTAGGAAGATTCTGATAGTCGAACAAAACAAATTGTCGTTGAACAGGTACCGACTTCTAGTTCACAATTTACTACAAAACATATCCAATCCGACACGCGTACATCAAAAATATCCAAATGAAATCGTATCCTATTAATCTGTATCTAAACGGGGAAAGTGCGGACGCAGTAAGTCCAAACAAAAACAGATGGGTCGGTCATTGCGGAGATGAGTTTCACCCATTAACGTACTGTTAAACTGTGATTAAACGAATACCGACGCACGAGACGTTTCCTGTTTACTTAATTAAGAACCTGTGCCTTATTGTAATTATGCTGGTTAAGGGCCAGTTGTCTGATCAGTATAAACGAATGGTTCAAAAAAGTATTGAATTATAACAAATATGTAGTTTACTTAACTACTGATTAAATAAGTAGCCCTGAGTAGTGTTAAGCTTCGTTTATGTTTATATTATGTTTATGTTTTTATATATATTTATGTTTATTTATCTGATAAAATGTTTGATATAAAATTGTTGCACAAGGAATTTCATGAATGCTTGAAATTGTAATTCCGGTAGATACCAATTAATTTTCGAATTAGGATGGTGATACGTACTTCATAAGATTACTTTACTAAGCCCTGACGACTTTGGTATCCATCGACGCGTACCTGTGTACAAACCTCTATGGATTTGTATTGCGATAGACGCCTGGATGCCAAAGTTGTAAGATATCGAAGACTTGCGTTGCGTTGTCTACAAAGGGAATTAGGTAACCTTCCACCTGATAATCCGAAGTCCCAAAGCTCGTTAAACTGATCTCTCGTTACTATAACCGCTATATATCGAATGAGAAGATTGCCTTTGCCAAAGTTTACCAATTATATCATAATCCTCTTTGATAACCTCTACCTTTGTTTTTTCGTTTCGTCCATTCTAGAAAATAGGTATTGTCAATCTCATTATGGCTTAATCACTCGTTAAGTTGAATGGCATAAAACGAAACGCTTAATTGGCTTTAAAAGCGTGTGTGACGAATGCTGTTTCATTTAAAATTTGAAGTCTTCAGTTTTCGAAATAACTTAAAAGATTTTCATAAAACTTTATAAGCATAACCAGGATAATATTTGTAGGTCTAAAATTGTTTTACCTTTTTAATAAATGTCACATTAATTTTTATGTACAGTAACAGAGATTTCCAATTTATTTTTTTAACAAGGCATTTCGATGTTGAAGAATGTGATCTGAGAACTTCTATCAGGATAAATGATGCGATCAAGTTGGTTCCTAGGTATGGTTTATTAAGATCCGTTGAAGTGCTTAATGATCATCAGTTTAATCATCATAATGTAAAGGGACCTATCTATTGAAAGTTCGAGAATTATTATCAAAATTGGTAAAGCTACTACGACAAAACCTATCAAGTATTCGAAAACGTCATTTCAAAGTTCAACACAATTTCAGAAAAGTAATACAACTTAAGTTCAAGTTCGTTATTACTTAAATCAGATTAATGGGTGATGGACGTAACCCTTCCCTTCACTTCGCGACTTGTTTTAATACATTTTTCACGAACACTTTCAGGGCGACATTTTGAAAACAACTTTCACTGAATATTTATTTTATATCCCATTGTTTAAGTTAGTTGCCGATT
Organism: Agrotis ipsilon; assembly: GCA_028554685.1. Lineage (NCBI taxonomy): Eukaryota > Metazoa > Arthropoda > Insecta > Lepidoptera > Noctuidae > Agrotis > Agrotis ipsilon. The sequence goes on along the minus strand of CM052961.1, from coordinate 1,662,340 downwards.
GTATGTGAATGAAGTATGAAGCTGTGAGCGTCTTAAAGTGATTAAGAACGCAATAAGACTTGCGTAGTAACTTTGGGTAAGTAGTTTACTTTCCTTTGTAAGTTAGTTAAATATAAATTAAGTACGTGGGTACTAAGTAACTTCAAAACTACATTTACTGACTTTTAGAAGCTGTAAGCTATATTATTCTAGACGAGTGACTTTGTATCACAAGTATTTCAGAAACTAAATTAGGTGTTGTTAGCTGCTGTTCACCGTGGTTTTAGCCCTGCTGATCGGCTACTATTTGTCAAAATGTTTTATAGGCATAGCGTTCTTCAATAAATAGACTACCCAACAGAAAATGATTCTTTCCAAAAATAATTGAAAGAAAGAAATAACATTTATTGCTAGAACCTATCCATTTCTATCACATAATGTAGTGTAGTGTCTTTAAGCATTGAACCAATAGCTAACCAATAGGATAACTTTTTTGTCGGACACCAAGTTCCTACAATTCAATTGAACCACTATACAAATTCACTAACACGCAGAACTGGAGTAAAAAGATTCGTCACAATCACTTTGCGTAATCGATTGAATGAACGCCGTAGTAAAACGTTGAATGAATGAATGAACTAAATTGAACCGATTGAACTTGTGAAATTGACCGTGGCATTCGCGGTGAAATTGTGAGTTCGCTTATTTGATTATGATGTTAAGTGAGGTATTTTTTTTTCTATAAAGGTAGATTATGTTATTATTGCTTTACTATGGTAAAAGATAGAAGTCATGAGAAACAGACGGTATTTAAACAGCATCTATTTTTTCTTTTATTGAGAAAATTTTGTATTTAGAAGTAAAAATTTTCTTGAAAAAACAAAAGTCGATTTTCTAGATAAAATTGACAGTTGTATTGTTCTCAACTTTTCTGTTAACTTACCGGTATTTTGAAAGAGAAAACTCTGTAGGAAAAATTGATATGGTATTTTATGATTATTGGAACCAAAATTGTCAAAAAGTCACATTAGTTCACAACGGAATAAATGATAATCTTCCTGAAAATGTATTTAAGGACAAAATTGAGTTTTGTAATGGAATAATAAATGCAACTTAAAAAGTAAATCATATTAAATAACCAAGTAAAAGACCAAAAAACCAAAGTTCGCAATTAAGTAACACCATACCTAAATTGCGAGCATAATTTCGAAAAGCACCTCATTATTTTTGTCGGCGACTGAAAGAGGAAAAATATGAAAGGCCAAGCACTTTTAAGGTTGGATAAAAATGATAGAGGATCTCTCTTATATTTTAATAAAGTTTACATTAAATTAAAATTTTATTTAAAATTTGATAAAAGTACATTTTGATATTTTGAACGGTAAATATTTCGTCTCTCTTTGGTTCTAGAGAAGTTTTCTTAAAAGATATTAGTGAAATAATGAAAAACATTGGCATTAAAATTTCAATGCAAAATATTCTGTGATTGATTGACTGGCGAATAATGTACGGATTCTGAGGATCAGAAATTTTTTAATTGGCTAATAACTGAATTTCTTCATAATCATAATAAAAAGAGTGGTTACATAACTCTCCACATGACAAATAACAACGCCTCTTCAGTTACAAAATCATCCAAAATTGGCGAACTATAGAATTCAAAACAAAAGACGACCTAATGACTCAAGACTTTTTGGAGTACCTAAACGCTTTAGTGGTCAATGTCTGGGTCGCGTATCAACAGAATCAGAATGCACAAAGATCGTAAACTAGTCACTGATATAGCTGTAATACAGCTAAATATGTGTTCAGAGTGTGGTCCTCGTCTAGTTGTCTATTACGCTGTACTATTAGTACGTTCTGAAGTTTTGTACTAATAGAACAGCTGATGTTTTTTTTTCTCACGAATACTATGGTCTTATTGAGAAAGTTGTCCAGCTTGCTGGTCTGGTACCGTGGTCTTGAAATTTCGTGATTTAATATGTCCTATGACCACAATTTTCTCGTACTAAATAGCCAGTCCGATTACGAAACAACGCCTCTTCATTTACAAAATCTTCCAAAATTGGCGAACCATAGAAATCAAAACAAAAGACGACCTAATGACTCAAGACATTTTGGAGTAAACGCTTTAGTGGTCAATGCCAAGGTCGCGTGTTCAACAGACAGCGGTGTTTACGCGACGCGTAAGCCCGGAACGAAACGATCGTGCTATACCGTTGGCGGGTGCATCAATAAATAATGCGATCTATGTCTATTAATACGGTTTTTGAATAAATTGTGTCTCTGTTTTTGATATTTTTTTAAACTGTTTTCTTTTTTTTTGACCTACATTTAAAAAGCCAGCTTTTGACCAACATTCTTAAATAGTGTGTGTATATTTTTGTCACAGTATCACCGTGTCTCTCTAAAATTTTACTTTCCCAGTATCGTGAAAGCTATAACAACATTTCTTCTCTAAAATCCTCTGCACATCCGGAGTTAATGGCCTGAAATTGATATAAAGCAGGCACTTGGACATTGTAGATTTTCCACGTAAAGAAAATTCATTTTTCCTTACCTAGAAAATCTATAAAATGTGTCACATTTTGCAGATTCATTTCTCTACCTCAATTTGCTGTATTGGAAACAAACAGCTATAAATTAAAGTCAATTGTGGTTTGAATATTTCTACGAATCAATACATACTTAAAAGCTGCATCTGGTGAGAGTCAAATACCTCTCTAACGTAGTTGGGAAAAGGCTGAGCAGATGATGAGTTGCTTAAAAGTCGACTCCCCCTTTTTTGTAGAAAATCAATAAACGAATCTTAATCATCGCCCAGGATGAAACATGAGTGATCATCAGATTCGTACACACTAAAACCCATAATCTTCCTTTAATTGTCTCTTTGCGTTTCACGTCCGGATAAAGATCGAACCTACATACAAACCGTGGGTGGTTATCAAGATAGTTGACCTAGCTAGACTAACGCGATAAAGATATTCTCGTACCCTTTAAAATAATTCTGTTCCCTGGTACAGAAGCCTATGACTTTTCCCATTTTTGTGACGTAAACTGTAACTAATATTATGTTTATTTGAAGGGAAAGATTATTCCTCGTTCGAACACCAGAGGTTCTTTTTAAATTGTCCATACAATAAACACAGTAAATACTTCAAGTAAGCTGCAAAATATAGAAATCTTGTATACTTAAAAACGAATGAGTACATTAAACTTTTCTTTCTCCGTAACACACATATGAATGTTCGTCAGAGGGCGGGCAGCTGACCGGCCCACATTGGCGATCCGCTCTGAATACTCCAGTTCCGCACCAGTCTAGCACTAGTTTGTCTTTACGATTATCGTAACACTGTGTTTTATATACGGCTTTGTTTCTAGTTGTTTTGTCTGCTTTTCTTTAGGAAAAGTTAAGGAAAACTAGGTCAAGGTTTGTTTTTGCCGTCAAAATATTCTTTTGAATCTGGAAGTGGCTTTGGGTAGAACTGTACGACATGACTGACTTAAAACTAATTTTCTGTTGCCCTTTGCATTTTAGGGCCCCGGTAAATAGTCCCGCAACCCGTTTACAGTACACTGTGTTTGATTATTGTGACAATCTGTTTTATTTCTACTGACTTTGGTTTAGTATCTACTAATGTCTGATTTTCGTTTGGAAAAATACTTCAAGATAGGGATATGTGTTCGTTAAACTAGAGTTACAAAAATGTGTTTGTGTATGTTGTATTACTTGTAACACTATGAGTTAATTTCTACTTTTCCTTTGGAAATCTGCAACTAGTCAAACGAAATAAAAAAAAAACTAGATAGTCATGATATAAAACTACCAAAAACCAAAAGATTTGGAAGAGTATACTCATAATTGGATTGAAGTAAAAGAAGGTTCAACAAAGTCTCCAACATCGATGTTAATATGTGAAGTTGTATCGATAGTACATACAAGTAAGTCCACGAACATCATGTTGAATATTACTGTTGTCTATGTTTTGTTTACTAACATCTGCTTTTCTCTTCAACAACAATAGTTGAGGGAAGTTTTCATTGTCTAGTTTCCACTTTATTACTATAGGACAAGTTTGACTATCGTAATACTTATTGTTGTTGTTTCTGTATAAAATCTATACCTACTCAAGCTAGATAATAATCAACTTAAGGTTTAAGACAAAGACATGTTTTGTATGTCTTTGATCGTTTTGAATGGCATTATTGCTTTCCTATGGTACTGTTACTGTGTCCCTATTATTGGAAAACTTAAGGACTCTCTTTAGAAGGTGCTAGAGTATGTGTAGGTATATCATTAACATTGATAGAGCTAGATACTCAAATATAATATCTAAGTCTTTGTCGTCAATGTCAGTTTTATCATTATTTGATAGCTGTTTTTTGTAAAATCTTCAAATGTGAGCTCTGTATCAAGTAGAAAGGGCTGTCCCACTGTTACTGACAAAAAAAACCTGTCCAAAAGTAGCCCTGTGCGTTCCAGGATCAAGGTTACGTTCAAAGTCTGCCTTCCGACCCTTTTATTGGCTTCGAGCAACTAATTGAATGCTAAGACAAGAACTGCTATGCTAAAAAATACCGACCCAATTGAGAACCTCCTCCTTTTTTGAAGTCGGTTAAATATGATTAAACACTCTGCTTTAAGTTCAATTTCTTGATGTGACGAAATATTTAGCCATAGTAAAAAGTAGGTCAGCGACGAAAGAAACCTCTATAGAGGATGTCATCTTCTGTAAACGGACGAACGAATTTCCTTTTCAAGATGAGTGCAATTTACGAGTCACATATGAGAAAATTCTAAGAAGAGTCCTGATTGTTTTCAGTTTTGTTAGATGTTGCCATTTGTTTTATTTAATGATTAATTAGTCAAGTAATTTACTACGAAATGAGAAATATTAAAGTAGTAGATGTTTCAGTGAAAGCCTGTAAATTGGATAATTTTTCATGACCTAATTATTAATTTTCTTTCAGTGTTAGTCATTTCATCTCTTACATTGTCAAAACGATAAGCTGACATAATTTACATTAAAGACTTAAAAAAAGCGGAAATAGGGCCCTATTCATGCTTTCAAAATCACACAGTAAAATTCGGCATAGGTGTGTCCATCCTGTCGCATAAGTAAAATAACATATGAATGCTATACAAAACGCAATAATGTTGGCTATAAAATTGAAATATTACATCATTTTACAGGTCATTAAACAGAAAATTCCTATATTTATAGTAGTGACAGAATTATCTAAGATTCTCAACGGCAATGGTGTTGATGGCTCAAAGTTTTAGTGCGATATCACCGGTATCCATACGTCGAAGTTTAATGAATCATAACTCATAAATATTTTGACTTGCGTTGCGTGTCTAAGAAATAAGTCATTTGCATTGTATACGAATATGTCTGACAATACGAGGGTGCTGATCTTTGGAATAATTGCAATCATTCCGAATCATAGATCCACTGATCACAAAATTATAACACTTTTAGCCAAGGGTTGAAAGGAGCAGCTGTCGAGGATGCTCCCAGGATCACTTCCAAGGCAATGTAGGTTGAATTTCTGGTTAAGGAAATCACTGACATTCCGGAAACTGATATGCAGACACACCTCAGAACAGATGAGATGAATACCGTTATAGATAACTTGGAAGACGAGATCACTGCTTATCCAATTAAATCATGATCGCAACTATGAAATAATTAATAATATCATCAACAAACATACCGTAGTCTTCGAAAAACAAAACCGGCAAACAGCAAAACGAAAAGTCAAGCAATGTTCCAATCACTACACAGTTCGCACACAATAACGTTCCACAGATTTTTTTTTTCCAAAAAAAAAGTTGTAAAAGTAAAGCGCACGTGCGCGGGAGTCGCGTGGTTGTTCGGACGCGGCGGTGCGCACGCGGCGGTGGGAGAGTGACAAGTGGATACTGCGCAGGTGCCAAGCCAACCTCCCTCTAACAAGGTCGTGTCCCCCTCTCTTCACACCCATTTCACCGGGAGAAAGTCTGCCTACATACATACCAAATTTTCGAACCGATTGAGCTGACTGAATTAACTTGGTACGGAGATGATGAATGAAATGTGTGTAAGGTCATCGTGTGGGATCGCTTTATCTCGGGATGTTTCGGCTCTAATCGGTATGCGTCAATGCGTATTACAACATTCATCTTGTCTGGTAAAGAGTCAAAGATGATATCTTCACGAACAATACATAATATTTCAATTTGCTTTTAAATTTCCGCTTGACGACTACCAAAGTTCACATATCGCAAAGAGAAATTGTACTTTGATGCGGAATTATTTTGTAGTTATTTTAATAGTGTGTGTAGCTTTACAAACTTTGATTACAGACATAGCAGCTTATAGTTTAATGAAAGTATCAAAAGCATCTAAGATTCCAAGTGAATCATTGATACAATCAGGAACATCTTAGGTTCTGTATTCACTTACAACTTGTTGTATTATAATTGTAGATTCATTTTCATTATCATAAATTATCAACTTATGCTGTCAACACTACGGAGCATGGCCTATTTGAATCTAAATATATTCATCATCTAATTAGAAGGTGACAGGTTTGTAGGTGCTGTAGGTTGAAGGCCCATTTCCTATTTGTTATCAGTATAATCATCCCTTTCTTTAAACCTGTCGTTTCAACTGATCATTTAAGCTTAGCCTGTGGACATCTGCACTGCAACACCATACAGGTACCGCTTGCGCGTTGCCAACCTTGCAAAATGTTCACGATTGAAACCATTTTCTTCTAATTCAAGGTCGGTGAAAAATATCTTCGTGAAACGTCTTTTGGCCTTAATTTCATAATTAATCCAGTATCGGACTGGACCGAAAGGGTCGGGATGGCTGCCCACATACCCGAATTAATGATTCAAAACAAGTTTCAAGGATAGCCTGATCGCGTTTAGCAATTTTTCGAAATGATCTTTTTCATGATTTAGGTACTCAGTAACTGTAGGAACAAACTATCTAGTTTTCATTTCGGTCATAAGAGGTAGGACGTGCGGGTCCTTGATCTTACCTACCGATTATGGAAATGCCCGAAAGCAGAGCCTATGGCGTACCCTTGCAGGTTGAGGCCCGGCTGGCAAAACACCTCGACTACATGGCCAATCCGATGCTGTTTCTCTTTCTCGCCAATTTCAATACCAGTTGCTTTTTAATTGAAAGAAACTCCACTCACCCACTAAACACTTAGCTACTTACCTCTTGAAGTATTATCCTCATATCTCTGGATTTATAAACACGTGTGAAATATCTTCCGCCATCCATTTTCCTGGCGCGAGTCTGAGATAAATTCTGCCTCGTTAATAATTTAAACCGTGGCTAATATTTTGTTTGATATACGCTTTACACGTTCCTTCGTACGCTATAGTGTAGTGTCTTGTATTAAAGGGTAAGAACATGTGTGTCTATTTTATATCAAAGTGGTTTTGAAAAGAAAGGCTAGAAGAATTAGTTTTTTTACACGACTGAGAAAATTTTACGGTCGTATAAAAAAGTTTGCGATCACTTTGAATATTCGAAATCTTTTTTTTACAGTAGTAAATAAATAGGGTATTTCTGTATCTAAAGAAAATACAAGATTTTTTTCTTATTAAATGTGTTTTTTTTTTTAATAATGTTCACAAACATTTTATTGATGTTGTATGTATGAAATTCAATTCACTTTTCTATCATGGTTATCGATATTATAAGTCTATTGCTTGGTCCAGACCTATCCCAAGAACTTGTTATATTAATTTTTCTCTGATTTCATTAGCAACAAAACCTTGCCTACGTCTCTTTTTTACTCTGTAGGTAAAGTTCGTCGATAATTGTGGGATGTAATTTAACCCTCACCTCGACAGAAAAAATATGACGTTCTAGCATGTCGAACATTTTTTGCATACTTTATAACATACTAAAATATCTATTTATGATTCATCATGTACCCATATTGTTCTGGGTAAAGGCGAAAATTTAATCAACTATTTGGTATTTATTGCCTGCTTAAAAGATTGTCTCGTTAAAAACTCAGATGTATCGACAAGATTGTATGTATTGAATGGTAAAAATGTCTACACTTTTATCTTGAATCTTTGCTTCTTACAGTAATAGATACTGACATTTGAAGAATTTCACGTACCAGGTGTCTCCTTTGAAAGTTTTAACATACCTTTTGTTTGTGGGAATTCTTTCTTTCTTTTTCGTTTGAACTTGCAACGACCCTGGGGCCTTAGCCAAACAGCAGACGATAGCAGACGACAATCGTTATCGTTCATCAGTCACCAAAACATTTTCAACTTTATACCCCAGCACGAAAAGTTGAAAATCTATTGAAGTTCACAGATCGTTTTCGTTTGTTTCGTTCGTTATCGATCAGCAGTTTTCAACTGCGATTTTCAACTTTACGCGCTGGGGGCGTAAAGTTGAAAATCTATTAAAAGATTTTCAACTTTGAAAATCTATTGAAGTTCACAGATCGTTTTCGTTTGTTTCGTTCGTTATCGATCAGCAGTTTTCAACTGCGATTTTCAACTTTACGCGCTGGGGGCGTAAAGTTGAAAATCTATTAAAAGATTTTCAACTTTTCGTGCTGGGGTATAAAGTTGAAAATATATTGGCGACTGATGAACGATAACGATTGTCGTCTACTGTCGTCTGCTGTTTGACTAAGGCCCCTGTTGTCAGAGTTTACTTAGCCGCCTATGGCATCCGGGGTCGCGGGGCCGTCTTATCAGATATCCGCGACCTTGAAACGTAAAGGACTATTGAAGAATAACCGTGGATTTTAGTCAGTACTTACGAGTCTGGTAGTCCCTCCAGTCCTGTCCTGGGTGGACTCATTCGACGATTTTACCATGAAAAAAGGCCTCTGGTATAGCTTTAGCCCTTGTATCTTATTGTAAATGTGTTTGTTGTAAATGTAAAAGTTTGTGACGATGGATGGATGAATGTCACTCTTTCACACAGAAAATACTGAACGGATTTGGATGAAGTACACAGATTGTTTGTAACTTACGAATAAATGAACACATAGGAAGTTCTTAAACATCTAAGGGACTTAGCGAGGCGCTTCAAGGGATTAATGGAGAAGCCCTCCTAGAAAGAGTGGGGTAAGGCCTTTGTCCAAAAGATGAACAGTATAAACTAATTTTTTAAAAAGAGAAATTCCCGAAAACAGAAAATATCGCCAGTTTATCCTCATATAAGATAATAAGACAGTTTTATCGACACTAATCTCCAATACAAATCGGTAAACGATGGCAAATAAATATTTCCCGCGAAGTCTACTCCAATCTACACAATGACATAAGTCTTGCTTCAACAAAAGACGATCGATCACCGTGACAAGATACATTTGTATGATACAGTAATCGTCATTCAATCTTCTATTCATAGCAACTTCGATGTAGATACTGTAGCAATATTGTGAGGTCTTGAAATGTCTCAATCGGTATTGTATTGAATTAGACAGTAGTTGAAACGATATTTATCTCAATGCATCAATATTATTGGAGGACGAGCTCCTCCAATAATATTGACGTTATCATCATCACCCGAAAGACGTCCACTGCTGAACATAGGCCTCCCCCTTGCATCCATCGGTTGCCCGCGACTCTCACGATGTCGACGGTCCACCTGTGGGAGGTCTATCTACGCTGCGTCTTCCGGTCCGTGGTCCTTCCGGTCCACTCGAGAACTTTTCTTCACCGTCGTGTAATATTGATGTATTACTAAATTTATAATTACAGCCGCACAATCCGTCGATGTTCCGGGCTAAGCCGCACAGGATGTCCATCTGTCATAGCGAGTTTAGGTACTCCGTGCCTTGGAAAGCACGTAAAGGTTTTGGTCCCGGCTTTCATTTGTAGACCTTTGACAGTCAATACTTTTAGTTAGAAGCTCTAAAGTCTGACAACCAGTCGTCCATTAGGTATCATATTACTCAGTTACTGGGTTGTGGAAGTCCAATAGGCAGTCACTCCATGTAAATACTGATTACCAGATTCATCTAGTTCGACTGGAAGTCGACCCCAATAAATTGGGAAAAGGCTAGGCAGGTGATGACATCAAAAGGAAAAGCGTCTAAAAAGACTACCTTAGCTGAATCATAAAATGATTTACGTTAAAATTTATAAAATGGCATATTATATTCCAAAAATTAAGAATAATTTAAACTATTTAGCTCATGAACAAGGGAACCGGCCATAAATTTCTAAAACAGAAGTAAGGAATTCTTAAGAATTTATTTCTTATTTTTGTACACACTATTACAATAATCCCAATCAGACAATATAAATTATATTTAGAAAATTATGTAAATTCTTATTAAGATTGACGGATAAATAATGGTTTTCTTTTGTCCACTGTCAAGTTTCTTAGCTATACTTGGTTGACATTATGCAGGAATTTGACACGAATATGAACAATGCTTTTTATATTGATTTATAAGAAGATTATTTTGATTGTAATCTCAAAGTGAGTGCTGTTTTCACTTTTCGCATACTCTATTCTTATATTATAAAGGCTTTTTAAACAGATATACTCTAGGCACGCACGGTTATCGTACCGGGACCGTCGTAAAAGAACACTATGGCTCTGGAATGAAAAGGGCAACTGAAGGAACACGGTGGGCCTTGCTTTATCCAGAGGCTCAGGTTTCATTTCATGATGTTTTTATCAAAAAATGTCTAGCGTGGTTGTAGAGGTTAGTGTAACTATAATCCGGAATCATTATTGCTTACGATAAAAATCGTGAAATGGCTCTGATACAAACAATAAGTATTGTAAAAGACCATCTTAGACACCTGCATGGTTCTTCTAAGATTTTACCAATAAAACTTGGTAAGGTAAGCATCATCATGTTTTAAAAAGCACTCTCATTGACGTGTTAGAGTTTGGCAAAACCAATTTGCAAAATAAATATCATTTATACTTAAATTATTAATCTAGGAGAATTTTATCGCATTTCATTTTATCATACAGTCCTTTCTAGGCCCCCAGATCAGCAGTCGCTCCATGTAAAATAGAAAATATCAGTTTTGGAAGACTTGAAGCCGACCTTAATATGAATACGAGTAGTTCAGAAAAATCTACTCAGATGGTGGCAAGGCTTTGCTTATTTGTTTAATAGACTTAATAAACTTTTACTATTAGACGTCCCTAATAAGGGAGAGTGTTTAATTGCTTTGAAACTGGAAACGCTTCGGAACTTAATAAAAAAGCTTTTAAATGAGTCACCCTTTTTCCAGATGCTGTCGTAAAAAGGGTTTGTTAATTAAGCCAAAGGAAAGGGTGGAAAGAATTCTTGATTATAAACAACAACTTAGTGAAGCTAGGTTGCTTGGCATTTAAAAGACTGTCTAAGCAGGTTACCATGGTCCTAGAATGCTGAGGACATTTGATGGATCAGGCGTCTTCAACTCCAACCAGGAACTCATTTGATGAATTTATTGAATTGACACTCATGAGAGTAATCAATGTGGGTTAAGTTAAGCTTCTGACTAACAGTCCTTACTGTTAGTCCGAAGCTCTAAAGTCTGACAACCAGACTTGTCATGTCAAGTCAAGGGGTATTGTATTACCCAGCTACTGAGTTATGGGGTCCGACAGGTAGACTGGGAGCCGACCCTAATATAGTTGGGAAAAGGCTAAGCAGATGATGATGATGAGAGTGATAAATATGAATGTTGATGGATAGAGAGGAGGAAAATCCATGGGGTAGATTGAGAACCGCAAGGAGCCGGGGCGAGCTAGTTAAGTCGACTGCTAAAAAAAGGGCAAGAACAGGTTTAAGGTCCTTTTAATGCCTATCATATTACTTTTTAACAGTGAGGCTTTTTGAAAGTGACGCCTATTACAGAAAATGAAGGGGAATCGTCTGTATTGGAATGGACATGTGATGATGAGGGATGAGACTCATGTGACTAAAAGAGTGATGAGTATGAATGTTGATGGATGGAGAGGAAGAGGAAGGCGAATGAAAAGATGGATGGATTGTCAAAGGAATGATATGAAAGAAAAAGGAGTAAATGACACTGACGTCTGATGGGGGAGAATGGAAGAAAAAAACGTGTTGCACCGACCACAAGTAAAATGGGATAAGGGCAGGAAGATGATGATTACTTTTTAACAGTATAATGTACTGACATGATAAAAACATAGACCGGTTCCACATTTATTAGAGGCCAAAGGATCGTGTCTCGTAACCTCATAGACTTCAACTTTCTCTATATCCCGGGGCACATAAAACATATTCGCCTCAGTATGTACTTACGTACCAGAGATTTATCTTTTTATAGCCTTTATAATAGACTACAGCATTAAAATCGAAGTTTTCATTGATGTCATAAATCTTTATAGAATTGATGCGTGATGCATGTGTGTCGTATGTTGGGCCAGGTCTAATAAAATTCCCAATTATCCTTCAAAGGTTGTTGGAAATCAGAAGCCGAGTCTGATCACGAGTTTTCACGTTATTTTGACTTGTAACCGGTTTTGACGCTGTACAGCTAAATATGTAGAATGTATGCTAGGGCTTCCGGACAGCCTGCCAGGGTCGCGGCACTTATTTCATTACCGTGACCCCGGAACATAAAGGGCTATTGAAGGACACCGTGGATCAGTTTAAGTCTGACAGTCGCTCCCGCCCTGCCCGGGGTGGGAGGACTCATTTGATGATTATTTTATCACGTAAAAAAGGGCATCCTGCTGTAACCGTCAAAGATATTTTTTCCAATTTCATCATATTGATCTGCCAGTCAGTTAAAACTCGATAACTTTTTGGTGTTTAAAAGTATTCAAGAATATTTAGAGCGATTAGAACTTCAAAATTTAAAATCATAATAATACGCACATAATATATGATGTGGAGTTGCGGATACCAGCCCGTTATAAAACACAACAACTAAGTCGGGACTTATCCACGTACTTTGGGAAGAACTTGCTACTGTCTGACAGCTCACTCTACCTGTTCCAATTCTGTTGCAATTCACGAAACTAACGAATTTACTGCCACACTTATTTTTGACGTTTCACATTTGATATCTCTGTTGTGCGAGGAAAACATGAGCATTAAAAATGAGCATTATTCAAACGTTAGTTGTACTAAAGCAAAGTTATTCATCAAACTGTAACACAACGCGTAACAATCTCCTTCATGCGCATGCGCACATTGATCCATGACGGGTGAGACGTTGCATTCACAGTCTCAAATTGAATAACGTACAATCGTACATAACGCCACTACTGTGCTACTGTGTTGCGCCTGCGCACTTGCGTGTCATCGTAGTATCCGTGTAATAGTTATTGTGTTTTTGTGCATGTCTTGCGTTTACCGCATTTATGGTTAACTTGAAATGTTCAGTTGATACGTAAGCCGTCATTCAATGGAAAATTGAATGACCTAAACTGTGTTTGAACTTGTATATTTTAATAATTGATGCTTCTAAATTAAAAAAAAAAGGTTTTATTATTGTAGTTGTATGTGAAATCTGTTTATCGAAGATTTAGGGAAGACCACATATCAATCGAAACCAAACCGAAACATTATACATAATCAAATCATAGTTGAAATTTATACTACAGTCCTGTCAACCAGCTGCATATATTTAAAAAAATATATAATAGGCAGAAAGGCTGAAAAAATGATAAATGCCTATTTACATGATTTATAACCGATTTTCAATTTGTTATTGAACAAATGAAAACCATAGAAAGTACACAGAGTGATTCCTAATGCTAGTGATGGGCCGATGTAGACATCTAGGCCGGGGCGGACCACCCGTCGTATAAAATATGCGTTATAACTGAACTGAGACATACCGTCTAGTACTGCACTAGTCTGTTATGTGTCACTTGTTTATCTCTAGAACTCTCTTTATTGATTTTAAAACACTTGTGGTTACGTTGGGCATTAAAGTCACATAGGTAAGTACTATTTTATTTTGCCAACCAACTACGTATTTTGACGACACAAGGTTTTCGTATTTTACCGGAGGTACCGTTTTATGTATTTGTTTTTAAGTATACAAGACTTATATATTTGTAACAACGTACTTGAAGTATTTACGGCTTCCACTGTAAGCAAAAGGAAAATTAAGCGCTTCTAGTCACAAGGATCTGGAGGAGTCAGCGTCGTTGCGGAATATACAGGCGAACAAGGATCTTAAAGTTTCCGTCAAATTAACGTCGCTGCAGAAAATGCCAGATTTCTCGTAGAAAACAGATTCACAATAGTTTTTCAGGATAAAACTCAATTACTTACATAACATTAAAATTGTTTGTTAGTATCAAATTACCAATTAAACTTTTCTTATTCACCAAAACTAACGTTATTTCATCTCATTACAATCAAAGTTCAAAAGTTAATTTTGATCTTGATTTAATTAATGCCGAGGCAAGTGCTAAAATTTCATAACTTTCTGAAATAGGATATTTAAGCCGAATTCATTATTAATAATCAAACTTGTACCTAGACCTACAGATAGCGCGCGAGTTGAATGCAGTCGGGGTCTGAGGTGAAGAGCCCCCCGCTACCCGCACGCCCCACCTCACGCGCCTGCAGTGTAGTACTTTGCCATCCTTGTCAACAGAACTACCGCATTCCTAAGCTCTGCATTCAACTCGCGCGCTTAGTGTACCAGTTAGATTAATTTTACGAATTACAGTAAGGAGAAATTACCAAAAGGGAAATAAATTAATTACTAAAACTTAATTTTTAACCGACTTCAAAAAGAAGGAGGTTATCAATTCGACTGTATGTTTTTTTTTTTTTTTTTTGTGTTTGTTACGCGATTGCTCCGGCGATTGAGGACCGATTTTCAAAATTCTTTTTTTGTTCGAAAGGAGATGCTTCCGGAGTGGTCCCATATTCACCAAGTCAAGATCTGATGATTGGATCCTGGAGAAATCGAGGGCAACCCTCAAATTTTATAGGCCCACATATAGTTTTTCGTAAATATTATGAAGTAATTTAAGTATTTGCGTATGGTAATCATAATTTCATGTAGCTGAGCTGATGATGGAAGGTACAACTCCTCAACAGTAAGGAGTAGGCATCAACTGATTTAGTTTGTGTTCGCTTATCTCTGGAACTACAAATCCGATTTAAGTCATTCTTTTTTTGTTATACTAGGTATTGTTCAACTGAGGGAACACTGCAAGTTTCATCAAAATCGGTTCAGTAGTTTTTGAGATAGGGAATTTTATTAGCTAATTTTGTACATGAGCGATGTTATTACCGGTGCTACGGATTACAAAATTCTAGTGCACATGTAAGAAAATGATGTACCTATTTGACAAGAATTTGGGTTGATTATTTAAACTAAAAAGAGTAAAATAAAAGCTTTTTCAAAAAAAAATGTAACCGCCTTCAAAACCAACCACTAAAAACGGGTAAAATAACCTACAAAATAATTTTTCTTTCGGAAGTCGGTGGTTTTATTTTTCATTGTCTTTTTTGCCACCGACTTCCGAAAGAAAAGTTATTTTGTAGGTTATTTTACCCGTTTTTAGTGGTTGGTTTTGAAGGCGGTTACATTTTTTTTTGAAAAAGCTTTTCTACGCTTATGTAACACACGATGGTACTGAGGCCATATAATGAATTTTCAGTTATTGTGACGTAAAGTAAACTGGAACTTTGTCATTGATTTCAAGAAAAAAATTAGTTCCTCCTTCGGCGCTGTTCCATTTTTCCATAAAAGAAACGCTGTAAATACTGGAAACTATTGGAAAGATGCTGTAAAGTAAAATAATAATCGTGATAAGGGCTCCGAAATGGCAAATTTTTAGACTGGGTGCTTACATTACAACTGGGTTTCTCCCATTCTACCAAAGACAAAAAAAATAAACATGGAATATGCACGCATAGAACTGTTATCATAAATTAATAATTGAATAATTTCAACTCTAACTGAAATTTAAATTGACAACAAGAAGCTCTTCACTTTCACTGATTTTAGAAGTGACCTCAGGCTCTATGACACTTAATTTTCATTAAAAAGTTAGTGTCAATAAAGGTGGTATTAATATGAGTCTGCGTGGGCGCAAACATGTAAGCTGTCATCTCTTCATTACTACAAGTACCTAGGTAAGTACTGTCATCAAAATAGTAAGGTGTGCAGACAGCAAGTATTTTATAGTTTTCGAAGGGTGTGTGCTCGATGACGGCACCTTCTAGTCACCATATTATTCCGGTGTTATAAGATGTGCCAATTCTCGGAAACTAGATATTTTGGTAATCATTTCAGCTTTTTTTAACAAAAATATAATTCTGAAACCTAAAAATTACTTAAAACGTTTGTGGTGCATATAAAACTCGATACATGTCGTTCTGTTTTCCCGGGTTATTTTACCTACATCTCTGCTACGATGAGACGGGAACTCTTTTGTTGATTGTACATATTTTAGTTTTCAAACGATATAAGAAGATATTCCTCGATTATTTATGAGTTTTATGACACGAACATAATTTTCCCACGTCTACGTGTCTGGAGGATATGTTTTCACCGGATATGGTGTGTTTGTCAAAAATTTCTTTTCCTTCGCTTGTCTAGCAAACGAAGATGGGATGGATTATGGGCTTAGGTTACCGTGAGACGTGTAGAAAGCTAACATTTTTGAAATCTTCTTGAATAGGTATGAAATAAAATTACGTTCGAGTTGAAAAACGGTCCAAATGTTTTGAATAAATAATATACCACCAAAAACATTTCATGTAAACTGTTGCCAAAACGAGCACATGAGGTTTGTCCTACGAAAAAGATATCAGATCTCATGTAGAACCAAGCTTCTGAATCTACACAGCCTAACTCTAGCAACCCTAACTTCACAAATTCTACAAATCAGTAAAATGTAGGGCTTCACCGTTTCGCTACCGTTGTGGAGGTGATGCTAATATTTAGTTTCTGAAGAACCTAAGTAACGAAACAGCGAGTTGTGTCAGTGTGTCAATATATCAGTGACGAAATCCGTGTATTTTAGATCTCAATAAAATCCATCTATCTAAACTATTAGAGCTATTCCATTGAGATTTTGTATGCTTAATAAGTCTATTATTGGCATCATATCCTGCGAATATGAACTATCTGGTACATCGGAAACCAACTCTATGAGGGTTCAAAAAAACGGAGCACTTCGAGAAAAGGTAGGTTCGGTCGGGGGGCACCGCCGCGCCGCGCCGTGCCCCCAGATATGTTCCGGTGTTCGTAATTGCCCGATTAAGCTTGATTTGGCTCTGATTCCATAGCATACACCGAAGGTCCAACAATGTATATAACATACATAATTTACGTCTTGTATAGAAAACAAAGTTTATCTACTTACATCTCGAGGGACAAACAAAAATAATTTGGTAAAATCAAACTGATGCCAGTAGCGGTTTTATTATCTTCAATTGATATGTTTATAACCCCATTTTATAGACTGTGAAAAGACAAAATCACTCAATTTAAAATTAGGAGAATAAACGGGTCCAAGCACGAGTGGGTCGAATTGACAACATGTCAAGACTACAAGCTCGTAAGACTAACAAGACTTTGTTAGTCTTCCGAGCTTTAGAAATACAGTGATTGTAATCTACGACTCAGAAAACTCATTTTTGCCTAAAAAAATATTTATATCACTACTCACAAACAACCCACATACACATTATATCGAATCAAAAATTCAAATAGGAATTCAAAAATTTCTCCCGTAACATTCCTAATATCCTACTAATCTCACAAATTTCCTCTACAAAGATCAAAGCGCGTTTGATAAAATTTCGCGACTTTTTTTTGAAGCGTCTTAGTGAAGAGGAAGTGAAATCTCCGCGCATGTCGCATGTCGGTCGGCAAGGTCGCTAGTAGGATGCTCGCAAGTGGGCTGTTGTCACTGCCTGATACATGTGTGTATGTGTGGTGGAGTGCGCTAGATAACGGTGCGAGCTTTGGACCTAACAGGTGTGGTCTAAGATTGCTGTATTTATTTATTTATTTGCTTGACGATAGGTTTGCGTTTCATCACTATCTAGCCTGATGGAAAGGGATAATGTCGCTTTTAAATAAATAAAAAATGTTTAGCATTAACAAGGACTATCTTAAAAGGCCACCAAAGGGTAACCGAAGAACCAGGGTAGATTTTTGGTTAATAAAAGTTCTGACATTCCATCCAGGGCACGACTCATTTTCATCATCATCATCGAGGGAGGACTCATTTAATGATATCATCAATCCAAAAATTCTAGGATTGAATTCAACTAAACCTAACACAGTCATAGAATCTGCATTCATTTAGCTTCAGTGTACGTGATTTTCTCGTATATGTGCCGCTCGTGGTTAATTTCATTGTTGAAATCCAAAAGATATTCGGTTTTTCTTAGTTTCGTAAAGGTTTTCGGATTTTCTTCGCATTTGCATTATTTTTCTTTGCCAAATGAATACCTATAATTGTTTATGAGTATACTAGATAGCAATAATCCCTCATTAACACCTGTCGAATACTTGAACAGATAAAACCTGCACAGATAAATCTTTCACTGATATTTTTAAAACATATAATTGATTTTGTTCTAGACATGACTTAGTTCATAATAGGTCAATTGAAAAAAAATATTGTTCGAACGACGTATAATAACCTAAGCATAACCTGATAGTCGTAAAAAAATATTATGTTTAAAGAGCGCACTCTCTTCCACCGCACGTGTCTTGTCTCAATGTGCGCGTGCGTTCGTCGCGTGCCCGCCGCCCCGGATGCGACACATGCTTTTCTAGGAGACCACGCTATTTATCCTGCTACTACCTATCAAGTGCTATTACACTTATTTCTTTATGTTCATCGTTATTTACAAATCA
Organism: Agrotis ipsilon; assembly: GCA_028554685.1. Classification (NCBI taxonomy): domain Eukaryota; kingdom Metazoa; phylum Arthropoda; class Insecta; order Lepidoptera; family Noctuidae; genus Agrotis; species Agrotis ipsilon. Next base: position 1,643,529 of record CM052961.1, on the reverse strand, counting down.
CCGCCACTTTATTGCTCGAGTTTCGAGCTCAATCAGTCTTCAGCGCCAACTTGTGAAAAGATAATCTTTGTTGGCACGGATGGCGTAGTGGCTGAGCGATCAATTGCTGCGTTGCGTGTTGCGGGTTCGATTCCTACACGGAATAATTATTGGTATGATTTATAAGTAGTAATGTCGAGTTTGTGTATGTGAATTTGAATGGTTGTAAATGCAAACACGAAACAGGGGAAAATCTAAGTATGTGGTAATGTTTAAAAAAAGAAGTGGACGGATTTGTTTACTTCTGAAGATATTGTCATCGGTCAGATAGGCAGCTAGTTGTTTTAAATACTGGAAATAAGCTGCATAAGGTGAAATTTATTGTAAGCCGACACAAACAACCGGAGGACACAGTCGAGCATACGGTGCAGGCTTGCCCCGCTTGGGCGGAGCACCGACGTGTCCTCACGGCGGCGATAGGCGGAGACCTCTCGCGCCCAGCACTGGTCGCGGCCATGCTGCGGGGCGAGACGGAGTGGGAAGCGGTCGCCTCCTTCTGCGAAGCAGTCAAGCTCGCGAAGGAGGAGGCGGGCCGCGTGAGAGAGAGGACAAGGTCCTCCCTCCGCCCCACCCGCGGTGGTGGACGCCCACGGCGTCGGACGTCGCAAGACGATCTCCGGCCACCGTAGGCGCGGGCATGCGGGCGGCGAGTAAAGGGCAACTCGCCGCCCGACCATGGACCATGCCCGGGTCGACGGCGCGTCGTGTTCCACGCGCGCCTCAAAGAGCGTCAGCATAATGACGAAGCCCCCTCTCAGAGGGCTAAAGCCTGCCGGGGTCGCGGGTCTTATACCATCACCGTGACCCCGGAACATAAAGGGCTATTGAAGGACACCGTGGATTTTAGTCAGTACAAGTCTGACAGTACCTCTCGCCCTGCCCGGGGTGGGAGGTCACATTTGATGATTTTAACAGGTAAAAAAAAAAAAAAAAAAAGCCGACACAAACATAGTTGGGAAAGGCTAGGCAGTTAATGATTCAGCTAGCTTGTAAATTCCTTACATGGAATTTGATTACTCTATTACGAAAAGCTCTGTAAGCTAGTCAATAAAAATAGTTAAAAAAAACTCACTAAAAGCAAAGGAAATGATAGGTTTTATGCAGCTAATAAGTCACATGGTCAAAACCTCAGATCAAAATTTCTTTAATCTGAGGTCAAACCTAGTTGTATTTCAGAAAGAAGTTTTCTTGCTACTGAAAATCAACTCTAATTGGGTCTAAAAAAAAAACCCAGTTACTTTCGATTCCCTTCCTTCCCTAGTAAACACAAAGTCCATTTTAGTTTAAAAAACTTTCTCACGATTGTCACCTGTGGCTTAACTGTCAGCCCAGTTTGTTCATTGGCCAATAAAAAAACATACATAGTCCTAAAAAATATTGGTCGCGACATCGATACAACATAATCGATCAAATCGCGACCAGATCTAGCCCGATGAACATGTTTGATTTGAGCATAATTGTATACAAAGTAGGTTTACTGGTTCGAATTAAATGTTCTAACAGATTGAGTAGTGCAAAATAAAATTGAAACATGTCTAGTCAACGACGATATATTACTAGACTCCGCATGCACGATCTAAGGAACAAAAAGTATTCTGTCAATTCGCTGAGGTACTACGTAAGCGAGGGGGACGGGGTACTGCGTTGTAATTGGCTAACTCAAGGTCTGTTCTGTCTCGAGGTATGTTTACGGCTCACAGGAGTGGTCGAAATAAGACGGATATAAGACTTTTCTGCCTAATGTGTTGACAGATATTGGTCGCCTGTTATTAGGAGTCTAGTAATAATATATCGTCGTTTTGTCAAGTTTATGTAACTAACATTAATTACTTAAACACCGTCATTAACTTAGAATAGGGGTGCTACCTACAGTCTGAACCCATCATTGTATACGATCCATCTTATAATAATGTAAAAAATTATGCTAAAAACACAACTGGGTGTTCCAGTTGTGTTTTTAGCATAATTTGTACATAAACGTTAATTTTGTTGGAAGAAGTAAGACCCACTACGCAGTTTGGCAAAGTCAGTGCTTTCAGAGACAATTTCTTAGACTCAACGAAGTAAAAGTAAAAAAGTCTGTTGCAATTTATTAGGCAGATTTTTTTTTCATACCTTCTTATTTAAATAAAAAAAAAACAGCCAGTAACGTTTCCATTGCGGGGATTGTCCTCCCTGACGTTAGTGGATGGCGGTTTGATGAGTACCAATGTTTTCCACATTTTCATTCTAGGTCATTCCAGTGTCCTTATTATGTTATTCTTCATCAATTTCGTTTTCGGGATTCACTTATGTTTATATCATTTGCCTAGCCTTTTCTGAACTTGGTGGGGTCAGCTTCCAGTCTGACGAGATCCAGTACATATGCCTAAATATTTGAAAAAATAATTAATTTTTTATCATTCAACTGAGCGACTGCCTGACGGACTTCCACACAACGCCTAAAATACTCACTTTTGGCTCACATAAACGACTACAATATACGTAAATTTATAACCGTCGAAACCGGCCATACAAAGCTGTTATACCGAAATATAAGTTTACAAACTGATACGGTTATTTTAAATGTTACGCCGTATTGCCAATTCATTCGTGAACATTGAGTATGTGAGCGTTGCACGTTGTGATGAAAGTATCAAAAATTGATCGCTCTCGCTTCACTACACATGATTGAATTCTTGCTATATTTTATTCGACAGACGTGAATAAACAGTGAATAATCGCTTGTAGACTCATGTTTAATATTTACTTGAAGTATACAGTTTATATTTCAAAATTTAATATAGGTACTCGATATCTATCTATCTATACATATAATAAAACTGTAGAAAAGTTATTTTTGTACATTAAAAAAAAACTCAAAAAATTTAGCCAGGGTATTAAAGGACAACCAATAGAACCCATTTCTAGCATTTTTAGAATTTTTGTCTGTTTGTCTGTTTGTCTGTTTGTCTGTTTGTCTGTTTGTATGTTTATTTGTCCAGGTATCACGTAAAATGTACGAAATTTATGTAGATAACTTTTATACACAACGATTAAGCGTAACTTGGAGAGGAATTTAGTTTTTGTTTCATTGGAATCGGTTCAGTCTATCAAAAGTTATTCGAATATAAAGTGTTTCAGAAGTAAAATTACGGTCAGTTCACACCAAGACGCGTAGTTCATAGCGCGATCTAGCTTCGATTCTGCTACATATTCAAATAAAAATTCATCTAATGATTATGATAGGATGGGATAGGATAGGATAGGATGGGATAGAATAGGATAGGATGGGATAGGATGGGATAGGATGGGATAGAATGGGATAGGATGGGATAGGACGCGACAGGACGGGACAGGACGGACAGGACGGGATAGGACGGGATAGGATGGGACAGGACGGGACAGGACGGGACAGAACGGGACAGGACAGGATAGGACGGGACAGGACGGGACAGAATGGGAGAGGACGGGACAGGGGCGGGACAGGACGGGACAGGACGGACAGGACGGGACAGCTCGGGACAGGACGGGACTGGACGGGACAGGACGGGACAGTACGGGACAGGACGAGACAGGACGGAACAGGACGGGATAAGATGGGATAAGATGGGATAAGATGGGATAAGATGGGATAAGATGGGATAAGATGGGATAAGATGGGATACGATGGGATAAGATGGGATAAGATGGGATAAGATGGGATAAGATGGGATAAGATGGGATAAGATGGGATAAGATGGGATAAGATGGGATAAGATGGGATAAGATGGGATAAGATGGGATAAGATGGGATAAGATGGGATAAGATGGGATAAGATGGGATAAGATGGGATAAGATGGGATAAGATGGGATAAGATGGGATAAGATGGGATAAGATGGGATAAGATGGGATACGATGGGATACGGTGGGATTTTGGAGGGAGACCTTTTTACCCGACGCTTCGCACAAAAAAATACATTGGTAATTTCCGACATCCACGCGAACGAAGTCGCGGGCACAGCTAGTAAAGGAATACATCAGGGAGCAGTTTCTGCGTAGCTGAATTTGGACCAATTATGTTTGAGTTGTTTGCCATCGATTAGTTGCAAAAATCCTTTACAGGTTCTCCCTAGACCGAATAAGGGTCATGGGCAAGGTCATTTCTAACCTTTTTACTGCTGAGCACGTAGATAACTTTTTTACGGCAACCAATGGCTTCAAACGATCAAATTTTGATCGCGTAGGTTTTCCTCATTGAAATCGCTCGAATATATTTTTATTTTTTCATTGAACACGTGTTTTCTAGCTGCGATAATACGACAGAAAATAAAGCCCAGTTTCCACCGGACTTATCCTACCACGCCAGAGAAAATTGCATATGTTTTCCGCGAAAGGGTAATGAGCGGGAAATGCGATCCACCCTTCCGAGGTAGAAACTGCGCTTTTTGGGTCCGCTCCGGTTGTTCTAGAAACCGGGCTTTAAGACATAAAAGACTAACCCTTGCCTAATGTCCTGATAAACGCTTCACAAGTCCGTGCAAAATGTTATTGGTGATTTCAATTAGTTTTCTCAGTAGCAATCATAGTTTTTAAATACTGTAGGAATGCTTCCCCCCAGATTGGTAAAGCACGTTAAGCCTTTTTTCCTGCGCCTAAACTCGGTCGTGTCGATCTGCAGCCTCATAGGATTATGAGAGTAAAGGAATGGAAACTGTATGTATGCTTAGTCTCAAACTTGTGTACCTAACTACTTTAATAAATCTCCTGGCTAATCTCCATTTAGATTAGTTGCCGGTATCGATATTTCGGTCGGATGGATTTATTGTCTGTGTGTATTAATCTTTTCCTCCGATAGTGTCTCACAGATAGGTATAGTCTAGCTTACGTGATGATCGAGAAAAATACTACAAATGAGGATCGCTTGAAGACCAAAGGAAGATGGTATGACATGTTACTATGTGACATTTTATGTGGCAAAAATGGATTTGACCACTCAGATAGCGACTAAAATTGTATAGAAATATCCTCAAAAATGTAACACACAAGAGTACTACAAAGTAGACCAAAAGGCGAATGATTTCACTTAACCCTGAAGTTGCGTTTCAAGATTACGGCAGAGTTAGCATAAACCCGTAACACACTCATCATAAGTGAATAAAGTCAAGCGTGTAGTGTAACCACACAATAGATAAACTAAGTAGTAAAGTTCAAAAGGATTACTTTTCACAAAGACCTTTTGGAGAAGGACTTTTGGTCGGGGTACTTATTTCCTATCAAAATGAACCCTTACTTACTACTCTTATTATTATGACAAGTATCACTTACAAAAAGTTCTCCGGATAGCTCCTAGATTATCCCTAGGTGGTCTTTTGATATCTCAATATCAAAAAATCGAACCACATAAACGTGGGAAATCCACCGAAATACATAATCTATATTATTGTATTTTGGGTAAGAGATATTATAACATTGACGTGTCAAGATGTATCTTCGCACTTAGTGGATTAGGGTAACAATTGCCTGCTGTCGCAGGTTCTATTCCAAATATCTTAGAAATATTTTATTAATATCTATTGAAAAAGTAAAAATAAAACTCTTGTAACTCTAAAATACTTGATAAACTACATTGGTAGTACTCTCGGAGAGATATCTAAAACATAAGACACCTAAATTTGATAACGTGGCCATGAAACTAAACGATTAACCTTCTACATCCATCTATATCTTGGCAATCTTCATAAGTATCATCGACTGTATAGCTGAATATAAAGATGGCTCGTCTGAACCACCTATACCATTTGAATACGTAATATTTGGAAAGTTTGCGGATCTTACTATAATTCCCACGTCTAAGAACGAAAGAATTTCGAGTGCCGATACACTGAGACATTGAATTACGCAAGGCATAAGTTATGACTTGGGCGAAGTCAGACAAGGATCTGTAATTGATGACGTCATTATTTCTGATACATCTAAATAACGATAGTCACCACAGGCTAAACCGCGGTTTAGCCTGTGGTGACTCACAGGCTAAACCGCGCTTGCCACGGTTCGGACCATCTACCACAGCGAGTTTCATCCGTACCTCGGAAAGCACGTAAAGCCCTTGGTCGCAACTGTCATTTCTAGATCATTGACAGTCGTTTTTGTTAGTCAGAAGCTCTAAAGTATGACAACGAGTATTACCATGGGTCTTATCCAGTTAATGAGCTGTGGAGGTCACACTGGCTCCATGTAGAAGATTGATATTCAGCTGCATCGGTTTGACTGGAAGGAAGCCAACCCAAAAACTAAGCAAATTATGACAATTTCTATATTTTTATCGCAGTGAAATATTATTCGAGAACAAAGATAATATGCGTAGAAGTAGCATCTGCTTCTCAACTTTGAAAAAACAAGATAAGAATAAAACTGAATTGTGAATAACATTTTAGAAAGAAATTTTTATGAATAATCATAAGACTTTTCGTTTGATGTAGACATACTAGGCATATGTTTTATGTCATCTATTTCCCAACCTACTAAATATTTTTGCCGTATTTAAAGACGGAACGAACAATCAGGGTAAAATATCCTATCGATACTTTACTTATATTATAAAGTTGAAGGAAGGAACATTTTTTTGGTTGACAGCGGGGAAAAGTTAGTGTCCTAAAACAGGTGTTAAAATATCTGTAGAACAAATCCAGTCCCGTTAAGTAGTTTTTTTGTGAAAGAGTAGCAAACATTCATCCACAAAAACTATCGCATTTATAATGTTACTTAGTTAGATATATAAAAGAAATATTTCCCTGAGTTTCTACATAAGCAAAAAATAACGTCTCGTCGTCGTCGTGGTCTTTGACTGCTGGCCTTTTAGAGAAACTAAGAGTCACTCAACAGGCAATGGAAAGAGCTATGCTCCGAGTTTCTTTGCGGGATAAAATCCGGAACACGGATATTCAGCGAAGAACCAGAGTCACCGACATAGCTCGTAAAATTTGCAAGTTGAAGTGGCAATGGGCAGGCCACATCGCTCGTAGAATTGACAACCGATGGGGAAGAATGGCTCTCGAGTGGCGACCACGGACCGGAAGACGTAGCGTAGGTAGGCCTCCCACTAGGTGGACCGACGACATCGTGGACGTCTTCCGGCTGATGATGATGATGATGATGATGAAAAAATAACGTCACCTATCTTAGGCCAGGAAGGTAGCTCAACAATGCAACATAATATTCCATGCGCAACAAATTACTTCACGTTAAAACTGCCTGAAAAACTCATGAAAAACGACTACAGGTATCCAGCAAATCGATGCAATTAATTGTGAATGAGTGAAACCATTAATTCCGCTCAAAAATTACAGTCCTAGGTACAGTTTTTCAACAAGACAAATTATGTTAAATAAATTTATGATTACAGACAGACATTACAAAGTTGCCAGTAATCCGTCGGCATTTCGTTGGTTGTAAGGAAAGGCACACCTAGCTTGCGTATACGCATGAGTAAGTACAAATTATTGCTAAACTCAGGAGTTTTTCACTTTTACATAAAATTATTAATTTCCCTTTATGGTTCACACAATTTCTCAATGACTGCAATGCCTTGACTAATCGGAAAATAGTCTGTTTTACATTGATCTATTATTATTTCTGTGTAGCATTTTTGCATAGAAGTTACGTGTGGTTTGGCAATTGATTCACTATCAGTTTCATTTCAATTGACTGAATACGATAAACTGAATTAAAAAGTCTTTTTTTTTAAGTTTGCTCCACACTAAGAATAAATCCTGAATAGTGGTGCATTTACAAACATTTTAGAGTCACGTAGTCAAAAAGCCAGACCTGGAACAACCATTTGTAGTTATTACAAATATTGTTTCTGTGCTAGAAAATTAACCGCGCCAAGCAACCAAGCAGTCAATCACTCAACCAATGCACTAACCGTGGTGCCATGTCGTCGAAAACCCTTCCTACTGAATTAAAAAAAATGTAGACCAGATAATATAACCAGCTTTAATTTATTGTGCTTTACAGTCCTGCTGGTGGAGAGGAAGGAAGGAACTGTCAGACTTGTATTGACTGAAATCCACCGTGTTCCGTTAATTGCCCTTTACTGTACCGGTTTCTTTTTATTTTTAAAGTGGTAAAATTATTATAATAAGTCCTCCCATCCAGGGCACGGCAGAAGGGACTGTCAGACTTGTATATAATGACTAAAATCTTTGGTAACCTTCAGTAGCCCTATAAGTTCCGGTTAAACGTTCTGGTTCAGGGTTACGGTTACCTTTTTAAACAGTCTCACGACCCCTTCAGATTGCTGACAGGTGGCCTACCATGAACTCTAAAAGCGTGAAGCTTTAGGATGTGGGAAAACGACTTGTATAGCACTGACTCTTTCCTACAGCCTAAACTGGATCTCGTTAAGAGTTCGTGGTAAGGCTCCACGTATTTGAGACGCGCGTGGAACATGACGTGCCGGTGACCCTGTATTCAGACAGTCTGAGATCCTTAAGGATCCTCTTTTCATAAAGGCACATCTGTTCTTGACAGTCAAGTATTGGTAAACTTTTGGCCGGATACAGAAAGTTTCTTAATCAATAGGTGAGTACTTTGGAAATTGGCTGAAAACTTGTTAATTGGTGAAGTTGCTAAACTTAAATGAATTCTGGGAACTTGGTTGTATCTGTATGGATGCTACATGCATAAACATTGTTAACTTGATTCTATCTGCAGCAGATATACTTCAAATGAAAATATCCATGAATATTCTTAGCAGACAGTTAGGTGACCGCCTTATTAAAACTACCTAAAAAGCGTTTTAATAAGAATATAAAGTAAGAAGAAGAAAGAATAATTTTTAACCGTATGACATTAATTTTAAAATAAATTAGTCAACTTTTGTTGCCAAATACGAGTAGTAACATCACTCATATAATCGGACATTTTAAAATAAGCGGTATTTTTTTATTAATTATGTAATTGGTATAATACCTGATGATTACGCTTCTCAAAAATCTCAGGTAATTAAAAACAATAACCAGAAAAAAAATAGATCAATTGACCAAACATTAATTAACATAAAACTTTCTACTATTAATTCTTGATTTCATTTTCCAATACCAATTCATTAAATGTCATGTTAAATCAGCTATAAAACGAACAGATCTGATGTGATCCGTCAGTGAATCTCCACCTAGGATCCGGTTTATTAACGACGTTGATGCGACCAACTTTTGTTTTAGTACAAGCCTCGTGGCCGATATAAACTGTTAGATGGATATCAGACGTCTTAACTGATAGAAAAACTAGCAAAGAACTTTGAACTTAAAAAGGGATAACTTAAGATTCAAATTACAATGAGCAGCTTGTAGCTTCAAGTGACGATTCTAAAGCACAACCAGTCGAAAGCCTCAAACAAGAATAAGTCGTAAGAAATAGGAAGAAAGGAGATTTTTCTCTACACTAAACTATTACAACAGATGCTACAATGTTACTATGACTAAATGGAAGACTTATTGTACTTGCGAGTGAGCAAACAGAGGTTAATGTACGCATAGACTTTGCATGAAAATGTCGCTCTGACAAATAGAAATTGACAGAATAGAATATGGAAATAGAAAATTATGCCGCTGTATCGGAAAGCGCATAAATGACAACAAAGATTAGAAACTTACGAAGAATTTATTGAAATAATGTGTCAGTCACGAAGTAAACCAATCGAATTAAATAACGAAGACAGTTTCAAGATTTGCATCGATAAAAATTCATCAGACGGCTATAAGGAGTAAGATAAAAGTCGGAACTTAAATGATATACAAAAAGATTGATGCACCTGAAGAAGTACGTGGAATTTCATTGACGAGCACTCAACCTAAATGTCCAATAGGCGATAAGCTACAGCCCGATGCTGTTCAACAATTTGATCATCAACATTACCAAAGACTTTATCTCTAAAAGAATAAGGGAGAGAGTTGATTGTCGGAACAACTTTAAAAAATGTAAGGTCTCCCAAGTGCGGCTACTTTCCAACGTGTCAATAAGAGCTTTCGCTATCTGTGACCGAAACGCTTGTTTTGTTTGTTTTGCTTATTTGAACATTCTTTTTTCTGAGCTCCTTTTGATATAACTTGTGACGCAGTACTTTCGATAAAAGTGTTAATTTGTTTGTACCTACGCGCAAGGGCATGTCTTACCACACCCAAGTTTGTTCCAAAGAAAATTATGATGAGCATATTTCAAAAACGCAAAAGAAATAGAAATTATGTTGAGGCAGTTCCTTATTATTAATCTAGTTTTAGAGTTAAGAACCAGTTTCTTAAACCAAGCAGACATGAAGATGTTCAAGATTACAAACTAGAGCTTTGAGACATTGAATGAATGAGTACAAACAGGTAACGTCCCCGTCGTTCTTTTTCTCACGCAATACGAAGAGCTGACAACGGTTCCTTACATATTTATTGTGACACAGTTATTGCATTGTCAAGTTTGCAAAAAGTGCTACCATTCATTAGTACGATCAACTGAGATATCACCTTTGTAAAGTTTTTAAATAATTATGAATTAAAGTAATATTCCCAGCTTCAAAATGAAATTATACATTTACCAAATGAATTTAATGGACGTCAATAATGTCAATCAGAAGCAAATTACAGATGAAATTATTGCAAAGGGCAACCTTAATAAGACTACCAACATTGACCACCCAATGACAAACGTTGCGAAAACACAAAAATGATTTACAATTAGTACATAAAGTCAATAGCAATCATTAAAAACAATTTTCTCATTCACCAAGCGTCAATATACAAATTAAAAGAATATAAAAATGTATGGCTATCTGAAATTGAATCAGCATCCAAAGAGCGAAAGATAAAAATTTACGACGTTAATTGACATTTTAAAATTGAGAGCCGACCATGATATTGGAGATGTATGCGTTCGGGGAACCAAGCCGAAGGGAAAACTTATGTTGTGCCAACTAATAATGACGGTTGCCACATAACTCATGAAGGGGAAGTGCTCTCCGAATATTCTGATGAACGAAGATCATGATACAACGTTGATGAATTTTATCTGACAGTCTAAGAAGGTGCAGGGGCATTATTTTCTCATATGAAGAAATGTTAAGAAATATATAAATAAACATCTAGAAGATTTATTACTGGATAGTAAGTCCTAGATGAACGTTGCAACACTAGAGTGGGCTGCAATTAAGTTTTGTATCTATAGCAAAAATCCAGATTATACCATAATTTTTGCATCATTCTATTGTATTCTGATAAATAAATAATTGGGTTAACCATTCCATCAATAATTTTAAAATAATTGTAATGTTAAAATAAATAACACAGGAGTTACAGGACACACATTTTAAGCCAATTCATTTCAACGAAGGCAACTCGTTATCCTAATCCCAACTCCCACATTAACACAATGCGGGACGCACTGCATTAGCAGTACATTTTTCGATAATATAAAATGACAGTACGGGCATCACCGTAAAAGTTTAAATTTTTTTGGATTCACGTACGGTCAGTGCAGTGAACTTTTGTATAGAGGAACAAAGAAAACCGTTTTTACTGTCGTATCACATCAGTTTCTCTTATATTTAGAAGCATTCGATCGTATAGAATCAAATATTGAAAATATAGGTGTGTGTGTGTTTTCTAGGGTACCCACGCACGCACACTACGGTTATGCCCGTAGTTGGGTCTATGAAGATTCTATGCGATGTATGAGTAGTGTCGCGCCACGTGCCATTTGAGCAGGTTGTGTTCGTCTATTTTCGCGCCACTTTTTTGTGCCTAATGTTATGAACAAACGTGAGTATTTTGATTGTTATTTGTACTAAAAACGGTTTTTTAGACCATAGAGACTAGCAAACAAGAATTTGTGGACTGATAAATCCATTTCAAAAGTGCCTATACGTATGTGTAACATGAATGATCTTATTTTGTTTTAGATGGATTCAGATCGCATCAGTCGTCTTTTGGAAGATGTTTCAACACCGGAAACCAGCGATATCGAAGACCCGTACCATGATGACGAGGGAGAGTATGGTTCTGACGAAGATTATCGTGTTTTGTTTCTGAATTACTGTACTTTTGTGTTTATCCTAAAGTTTTATAATAAACTAGCTTCTGCCCGCGACTTCGTACGCGGATCTTGTTGCTTATGCCAGCGACAATGGGGTCGGCAAAATCGAAGATCTGTAAAGTCTGATACCCAACTCCAAGAGCCCGGGTAAAAAATTCATGGGAGTTTGGCCAGTAGAATAAAAATTGTATTAATATATTAATCGTCATCGAAAATCAGTCCGTGAAATTAGTGATAGTTTTGATTTCCACATCAGGTGGTCCAAATCTTATATTTTAATACATCAATAGATAATGCTCATTAGGCTGAACAGCACTTTCTAAGACGTCATTCATAAACAGGTTGAATTTTTCAACTGGGCGTTGAGTTACACAAATATAAGCATGATTTCAAAGAAGAAAAGGTTAACTTAAGTTTCGAATACAGTCATCGCCTTGAAGATTGATCAGTTTTTTTTTCAATTATACGTTTTTCTTAAGTTTGCCGTATATGATTACTTCACAGAATTGTTGAAAGGAGTCTTCAACATTTTTCGATATTCCTCATAGTTCCGGTCCATAGGCATCCACGCCCAGTTGAAAAAAATCATGTTATAGTGTAGCTGGGCTCTTTTTTTTCGTGGTAAATCATCAAATGAGTTCTCCCACCCCTTACTATCAGATTTGTACTGACTAAAATCCACGGTGTCCTTCAATAGCCCTTTATGTTCCGGGGTAACGGTGATGGTATAAGTCCCGCGACCCCGGCAGGCTTTAGCCCTCTGAGAGGGGGCCCCGTCATTATGCTGACGCTCTTTAAGGCGCGCGTGAAACACGACGCGCCGTCCATGGTCGGACGGCGAGTTGCCCTTTACTCGCCCGCATGCTCGCACCTACGGTGGCCGGAGATCGTCTTGTGACGTCCGACGCCGTGGGCGTCCACCACCGCGGGGTAGCTGGGCTCTTGGAGTTCCACATCAGGTGTTCCAGATCTTCAATTTTTATACGTCAACAGAGAGTGCACATCAGGCCGAACAACTTTGCCGAGACGTTATTCCTGTATATGTTATAGTGTAGCTGGGCCCTTGGAGTTCCGCATCAGGTGTTCCAGATCTTCAAACTAATTCTCTCAGCAGAAAATGCTCATCACGTGGAACAATTTTTGCTATCGCACCATTTTTGTATCTCTTATAGTTTAGCTGGTCTGTTGCGGTTCTGCGCCAGTTCTTCAAGTTTTCAAAATAAATTATAGCCTATGTTTTGACCAGACTTAAAACCTATACAACAAAAAAAAAATCATTAAAATCCGTCCAGAACTTTTTGAGTTTATCCCGGACATACATACAGACAAACAGACAAAAATTCTAAAAACTATATTTTTGGCTTCGGTATCGATTGTAGATCACACCCCAAGTATTCTTTAAAAAATATATTCAATGTACAGTTTTGACTTTCCTACTATTTTATTATATGTATAGATAATAAACTCCCCTCCCGCACGCGCACCCCCGCCTTGGTGACGCTCACTTCGCAACGGGCCGTGCAGCAGAAATCGTGATATTTTAATTTCGCCACAACTTCGAAACTAAACATCCAATTTTAATCATTCAAAGACCAAATATCATCTACATTAACTGTACTTAATGATGAAATAAATTATTTTGATAAGGATTAATAGAATGAGTAAAATAAATGCGTTTAGAAGTAGTCCCAAAAAATTCAAGATTTTTGATTTAAAAAATGGTTGTTGTGCCTCACTCGACATAGATAGGTATAGTGTGTCGCGGAGTTTTTTGTAGATATTTATAGGATCTACAACTTATTAGAACATTTCATAGTTCTATCTTTTATAGTTTAGGCAGCGTACGCAAAATAAGTAACTTTTCTGGTTGATTTTTTACACCTTGTGTCCGAAAAACCCAAATATATTACGGAACCCTATTTATTTCCAAAATAAAATTAAGTCTATGTTACTCGTGGATAATGTAGCTTTCGAATAGTGAAAGAATTTTTGAAATCGGTCCAGTAGTTTTTGAGCCTATTCATTACAACCAAACAAACAAACAAACAAAGTTTTCCTCTTTATAATATTAGTATAGATATCAATGCCACAATGAAAAATGGCTGTTTCCGAGTATTACATTATGTGATTCAATAAATGATATTTTTTCTTGTATATTTTGGTTTTATTTTGAAATTACATTTATATACAGCAATATATTTGAATACGGTAATAGGTATACGGTTACGGCTATGAAAGTACTGTCTTCATTTATTATTCTTTAGTATTGCTTTAGAGCGGTACTGATATAGCAGTGGTGGTAACTTGTATGGGCAATTTTACTGTCGTTGCGCATAATATGAAAAAGTCACTACCGTCCCGCATCGTGTTAAAATGTCATAATTGTTTAATATAAATGACAGAAACGTGCGAACAAAACCGGCACGGATTAACGCCATTACAATTTTAATCCTTCACAGCATAAAGAGTACCTTTTACTTGTAAAAGAGCGTCAGATTTCATACGCTCGTTTCGTACCGGTTGTAATGTTTACGGATAATTTTGTAAAAGTTCAAATAACACGACAGGTGAGAATCAAAAGACTCCTAAACATGTGTTCTTTGAGTAGGGCTGGTACTAGGGCTACCACAGAATGTGAATCGAAGAACAAATCGCGTGCAACTTCAGCTGATAACTGATCAGTCATCGCATTATCTGCTTCAATGATCTGCAATAAATCAGTAATCAATTTGTTATTTCCTTTGCTAACTTGTTACGCTTCAATATTTCCCCTCAGCAGTCTTACAACTGTTAATTGACCGTAGCACGCGACATGACAATTAATTTTTGTAGCATCTCAGTCTACCGGAACCAGTCATTATATTCTTTAAATTTTCAAGAACTCTTGAGAATTGAAAGAGTAAAATGATAAATAATCTTCCGGAGTAAAATAGTTGCGTTCAAAATTCGTTTCAATTAATTCGTGACTAACAATAAAATGATGGACAGGAGTAATATTGCTAGAAAAATAAATGACAAGCATCACAAACTAGTCAACCAATGCCACAGGAAAGAATCCGACTTTGGTAAAAAACATGGCGTCCAAGCAACCCTAGTACCTTCGAAGCCGGACGACGCTTGCACTCAACACACTGACATACATTTTTGTGGCCGCGCGCAATTTTATTTATTTACACGTATTTAAGCATTCGACGCTCGTCTCCGTGGATTAGCCTTATGTGATGAATTAGGAATCACTATGCCGTGTAGGAAACGGTTTTGTCACCGACATGAGTAAGTTCAAGATAGTTTATTTCCTTGGCATTGAGTACTAAAGCATCAATGGTTTGATCTCTAATTTCTATCACCTTTGAATACAGTGTGAATTTAAGTGTCATTTTTCATTACATATATTGATTGATATAATTATATCCTTATTAATCTCTTTCATTTCCTGTTCTCCTGGCATTCAGGTTGTAGTATCTACCACCCATTAAGTTGTTTATATCAAAATCTTCTTGAGTGTTAAATATTACTTTACATCAAAAACCTGCCTACTCACTAAATCATTAAGCTTATTAATTTAGATTTACAGTAAGGTAGTTAACGTTTAGAATTATTAACATTCCATATTATTCAGGTTCCTATGTATTTCGGATTATTAATATCCTTTGTTTCCTGAGCTCATTATTTCCCTGCTTCGTTTATCATGTGATCCACCCGAGTGGAATGATAAAGCATTAACGTGTGAAATACAGCGATGACATCACAAAACCACTAGCCAAATGTGCCTCCGTAATATCATCCCGTACATGATCACGATCAGTTTACGAGGGGGTCTCGTGTTCGGAGCGTAGTTTATTGGATATTTGGGCGATATTTTGGGCATGGAATATTCGAGGCTTAGGATCTATCACGTTCAACGGTCCCCGATATATTAGATATCTATCAAGTTTTTTTTTTTACATCAATATTGTGTATGTTTTTCTATAGATTAATTGGTATCAATATTGGTTCTGGTTTTAAAACTGTGTGGTCTTCGTATAGGTAGTATTTTAAGCTGTTCAGTGCCCTCTGGGCGTGGTTTGGCTCACCTCGTTTGGCTGCTTTCAGTAAGAAGTTATGGAATAACAGTATTTTGCTTTTGCTAAAATGTGTTTATAAAGATTCTGTTATTTTTTGTCACATAAATTTTCCACCTAATTAATTGATTTAAACTCGTTCTAACCAACATTTAGGTACTTTTCTAAAAGTTGTATTTATTACCTTAATTACTTTCTCTTTTAAGCGGATATAAACGATCCTCGAAATCAAAATCTTAATTTTGAAAATCTTATATAATAATTGAGATCACATGATGTATTTCCAATTATACGACTTAATCGATATGAAATTGGCTTAGTTGGATTTTAAAATACAAAAATCATAATTTTTTAAGAAACATTTTGATCAATTAAATTTCTGATTTGCATATCTTAGTCCGCAATAATTCTGCACTGCAGGTTTACGCAATCTCTTCATAACTTACCAATAAAGAAAATTTTGGAACATAATGAACGAAAATTAGCACCAATTGAACCATAACATTACGTGAATTAAAATTTTGATTATTTCGACTCTTTATGATCTATAAACATCCATACCTACTAATCATGATAAACGTGCCACACCGTAATCAATAGTTCGATTAAACGTATCCGCCAGTAAAAATTGCGATCCCATTACACATAACCAGTTTGAAGGTATTTACAACAAAATCATTCACTTTCTCTTAGAAAACCTCTGTATAGTTGTACCTATCGTATCTTTAAATTAGGTGGTAATCATTATTTTGATTTATCGATAGCGTAACGTTTTGGACGACGACCATTTTTGGAGCAGTCAAGCTAATTTCGTTTTTTGAATTATGATAAGACAAAGTGAAACAGTTTTGTGGGAACTAGTTATCGATACCAGAGTCGTTTGCATCACTATCTGTGTTAGAATCAACAGAAGAAAGTAAACTTGTTACTTCATTAGATACGTCTTGAAATCTTACACATCTGTGTTGATTTATTTCAACAGCAGCTGTGGCTTCTAGATGTGTCTTTCTTTATTATTTACGTTTATTTGGCTTATAAACAATTTTATGTATGACTACATCTGTTGCCAGCGGTTTCGCCTGAGTATAACTCAAAATTATCCCACGGGAACGTAAAGCTTCCATCATCGGCATCCATATTTTTTGGTATAAAATAGTAGGTATGGTGGGTTATTCCAAAAAAGATGAATAGATTGTTACTCCAAACTTTTTACTTTCCGGTAGTAAAATCAGATCCTGAGTGGACTGTCAGACTTACTGACTAAAAACCTCCATGTTTATTCAATTGCCCATTTCAACGTTTCAATGTCATAGTTACCTGTATTGACAGTTCCGCAACCATCATCCTGCGTCGAAACTAATATTATGACTCTGCTAAAGTAGCCTTTTTAGACCCTGTTCTATTCTCTGTTCAGTATTACCTACCTCGTAAACACTTCTAAATCTTTGGCCTTTATTCACGTGATCCATTAACCCTTTTTTTTTTAAGCTGGTAAAATCATCAAATGAGTCCTCCCGTCCTGGGTGGGACAGAAGGGACTGTCAGACTCTTACTGACTAAAATCCACCCGTATTCCTTCGGATACCCTTTACATTCTGGGGCCGCGGTATCCTGGGTTAAGAAAAAACCCGCGACCCCAGCAGGCATTTGGCGCGAAACACGACGCGCCACCGACCCAGGCACACAGTGCCTAAGAAAGAGTTTTTGCCCGCATCCCAGGGTGCACCGGCCCGAAAAACTGGTCTTTCCCCCGCACTTATCCAAGAGGGAACTCCAGTCCACGGACGCACGTGGAGGATTCCTGTCTTAGCACCCCATCCATTAACCCTAGTAAACAAGTGTGGAGAAAAACAAGATGAGAGAGAGACGAATTAATGATTTAAGATAAGTAACACTTTTTTTGTTGTTTACTAGTTTTCAGCTGTAATCCATGTTTATTATTAAACTGCTAAAGCTAATTACAAAAATAATTTAGCCAGAACTGTTGTAGAATGCAAATGAACTTGTTTACCCTATACAAGGGCCTTACGTAATTGTAACTCTTTTAGAACAACCCAATTTATTTCCAAGACTTTTTAGAAATTTCTTAATACCTTCACTGTTGTGAAGTGTGTGTTACTTGGTTAGGCTAGGTTAATAATCTGAAATGTTATTAAATATAGATATTTACTTGACACCGTTTTAATTTTTGGGGGTTTCATTATCATTAAATGTCCAACCAATGGAGAGGAAGGGACTGTCAGACTCTTATTGACTAAAAACCACCCTGTTCCTCTGTGGATGAACAGGGTGGTTTGAGGAACGTGCCTTTGACGTTCCAATGCCGCAAAAGGTATTAAATAGGAAAGCAAAAAGAACAACCACAGTAGGATTACTTTGACAGTTCCGCTAACCAAGCTTCGGAAGTAAAACTATATCGAAGAAAATTTTGTTACTTTCGTATTGATTGGCAATACTTATTATTTAAAATTGAGACCCTAGGAAGCTTACACGTCTTTGTGACGTATACTAAAAGAGACGTTTTACGTTAATTTTTTAGGTATAACGAGTTTCTTGTTCTTACACCAACGTCGTACATACTTCAGGTACGAAGTACGGTCAATCGATCGTAAGTTTTTCACAGTAAAAGACGAATCTATACTAATATTATAAAGCTGAAGAGTTTGTTTGTTTGTTTGTTTGTTTGTTTGTTTGTTTGAACGCGCTAATCTCAGGATCTACTGGTTGGAATTGAAAAATTCTTTTTGTGTTGGATAGTCCATTTATCGAGGAAGGCTATAGGCTATATAACATCACGCTATCACCTATAGGAGCGGAGCAGTAATGAGAAATGTTTCAAAATCGGGAAAATGTATTCCTTTTTTAGAGCTTCCGTTGCGTGCGCTGCGTAAACGGTTAGAGTTTCGCAAAAATTATGTACTACGGAATTATTCCTCATAAAATTTACTAAAATAAAGTCCGCGAGGGCATATATCTATCTTTAAAGGTTAAGTCACTTTAACCTTTTTTATGGAACACAAATTTGTTTTTAAGTAATGCATTATTTGCGAAGGTGTTTTCATTAACATGATATTAATCCTTATCCGTATAAATACGTTAATCATCACAAGCATTTCATTTTGAACGAAATTGCCCTTTACATCATTTGATTTCAATGAATATCTTAGGAGATATCACAGTTTCAAAATAAAACCGCGACAAAATAATGACTGGCTGGGTAATATGTCACAATTGCGTCTATAAAATCCCTGTTTAGGCCGGTCAATATCGACATCCAACATTGCAAACGCGCAATGTAACTACCATTTTGTTATAATTTGCAACCCTGAAAACCCTGTGCTGTCAATTCAGTAGTTTTTCCGTGCGTATCTCATGAACCGTGATAGCTATAGATTTGAAATTTTCACAGGTGATGTACTTCTGTTGCTGCTATAACAAAACATACTAAAAGCCAGAATACAATAAATATTACGGGGGGCTCTCATTGGTCGCGGGACTTATTTCATTACCGTGACCCCGGAACATAAACGGCTATTGAAGGACACCATGGACTTTAGTCAGTACAAGTCTGACAGTCCCTCCCAGCCCGGGGTGGGAGGACTCATGTCATGATTTTACCACGTAAAAAAGGGGCCCCCCTTTTTTTTACGTCCCTTACAAAAAACGTGATTTTGTTGCTGGTTTTTGTAGATGTTATGAAGTAATGTAATGTTTCGGAGGCTGTTTCTCACGAAACGTGATAGTTAGATAGTTCAAATTGTCACAGATGATGTGTGTCTATTGCCGCTATAACAACAACCTATAAAAGAATCGTAGTAACATGCGCGTTTGCAATGTTTGGTTTTTTATGTCGATATTGACCGGCCTACTTTGAGGATCGTTTGGAAAGGCTACGGGCTGCGTCCTCACCTTCAGTCTGACGCAGTCCTACCGGTTTTCGTTTCGGGAGGTACCTCAAGATTCAGTGGCATGTAAGGGGAATGAATGAAGACATCGTCTACCTCTCGCCCCAGCCACAACTGACGGCATGCCCACGACGTCGGAAATCGCGCTCTTCAAGGGAACTGATGGAGACGGGACCATAAGACCAAACGCCTAACATGACGCGGGTGAAACCGCGGGCAGAAGCTAGTACATTGATATGCGAAGTAAGTTCAGAGTAAAATGAGGGAAACCAACTACTGTCATACTTAATGAGTGCTATACTCGCTCAGAAAATTAAGTTCATGTTAATGAAGTAAGTTCTAAGTCCAAACCAAAAGCTGCCGCACATACCAATCAAAGTTATTCCTCATACTTTCTACTGGTCGTATGTTTAAGCACTTTTCTAGTTTGTTTTAATTTCTAACTACAAATAAATGGCTATCAAGTAGGTCAGAAGAACTCTCCAGAAACAATATTGACGCTCATCACAGATGCGGGGGAACTTGCTAGAGAATTTATGTTTGCTAATTAACGCAGTTTTGATGGTAGAGTTTTCTATATTATTTGAAGGTTTGTTGGTTATTTTAAGTGTAGTTTTACGTAACGTTTAATTTGAATTTCTCTATTATAACAGGCAATTCACACGTGTAATCTTTTTTTTAAAATGTTGCCCCACCCTATTGTGGAATCTTATTATATACACAAACGCCCAGACCAGAAAAAAAAACTACTTGAAGATCATACAAATATTTGCTTGATGCAGGAATCGAGCCCGCGACACGCAGTGCATCAGTCCAATCGCTCAGCCACTGCGCTAACCATCAACGCGTTTAAGAGCTGTCAGCGTAGATTTAATTATACCTTTGATGAGTTCCTGAACGCAGTTTAGTTGGAGCGTGATTGGGATTCGTTTCATTAGTGGAATTCGTTCTTGATTAAAATTTTATTGATTTCACTTATAAATGAATTGAAAACCACTCAATTACGAGATGGAATTTCGATATCAATTTATCTAAGAGGGTACTTGCAAATGATAAGTTGGGTACACACTTAGCAGTGTTGCAGGTAACGTATCAGATACAGCATCAAGTGAGTGCGTAGGCAAGAACCCGCTACGAACTACGCTGTAAGTTCGCAGTGATACCGCCATTCGGCGGGTCAAAAACACAAAGGCGGCTCGTAATGTGCTCGTACTAGCCGTACCCACTTGCAGATGATACAGTATCTGATACGTTACATGCAACACTGTTAAGTGAGTACCCAGCTATAGATTTTGCACGTATCCCTGATCCACTTAATTATCATCCGTGAACAAAAACAATACAGAAACACCTCAACTCCGAATATCTCTGGCAGTAAAAATGGGGACAAATTCTTACCGTCAACCAAGATTTTGGTTAAAACTTGAGATAGCAAAGCCAAAAGAAGCCGTAGGGCCCGCCTACGCTTGTCCAAAATAATTACTTACTAACCGGCTGGAGAAAATGCTAATTTATACCTCTTGCATGCATGCCAACAGTGCCCTAGTGTCAATCGTGTTTTTTTCATGTATATTGTGAGTACAGTGGCGGCCGAATTAATAGACCCACTCGAAAAAAAAAATACTTAATGGTCGCGTTAAGAAGAATTATTTGAATAGTCCTATTGCATCCATATCGCACAATTATGTATGTTTTAACGATAAATTAATTCGTTTAGTGCATGATGTGTTTAGTGACTTATGAATTATATTGCTAGTGGAACAAAGTTTTCTTTTTTTATTTGAGTAATGAGATCTCTTTAATTATTTTATTATTCTAGGAGGAAAATAGCAAACGTGTCAGATTATCACCTTTCTCGGGCCATTAACCACAGTAAATGATTAAGGAACCTTCCTTGGAAGCCAAGTGATAAATGAAGTTCATTATATTTTGGGTGATAGTTACTTGTTACTTACATAATATTCCGTATTAAATTAGTTTATTTGCTCTAAAGTATGAGGAATAATATGAAATAAAAATAACAAAATGATAACTTGACTTCTACCAAAGTAGAATTAAAAAAATATATGTAACTTGCTTTTCCATAAAATCACCAATCAGAAGTTGTCGTTTGCATGCAAGAATTGCGTAAGTTACTAGCATACATATTCCTGAATTTGTGAAAATAATAATTCGAAAGCAAATCACGATTATAAATAGCGTAATTATCCAATGTTTTGGTAAAAATCTTCGATCAAAGCTTCTTATTGTACCGCCTTCTTTGTTCTGTCAATTTTGACGTTATCATCAATCATAGATAACCACAATAAGATCGTTTGCACAGTTTGACACGAAAACGGTCAATAATTTTTGAGTCTTTTGTGTGATACAATTATGTAATTATCTTGTTACGATTATTATTGTGATGATTCATACAATTGGCATTTGGTTGATAGGCCGTTGTATGGCACGTTGTGTATGATGAAGATGATGACGACGATAAGTAAAGTTGTTTGGTGATTCCGAAGATTTGTTGCATTGACCCAAAATTAATTGCGATAAAGTTCTGCTTGTCGTTTTATTGGCAAGTAAATAAATGTCTACATAGTTTCACACTGTTTGAAGAGAGAAAATGAAGAGAGCAGAGTATTTATACGTACTTAAATAATGAAAGAGATATATTGAATATATTATCTTTTGAGAAGTAAGTATACATATAAAACATATCGCGAAAGTATTGTGCTTAATTTCAAAAAGACGTCCATAGCGTTTTTTCATAGCAAACAAAATAATGCTTTAGCCATTCAACTCACAAATATGCATAAAAATGTTTAACTGGTCCGTTATTCTGGCCAGATGTGTACAAAAATACTTTATGTGGGCAGTCGGTCAAGTTCGTTCGCGGCGTCCCAATGACATGCTTAATTAAATTAAAAGAAAAAATCACTCGTCACACTACTTCATAAAACTATTAATTGTAGAAAGGTGTTATTGTATTTTACGCTATTCATTCATAGTTTTTGTTAGTAAAGTTTTTAATTGGCTCATAAAAGTCGAATACTGAATGGACATCTCATCCTTAGTGAAGAAACACCTATGAAGTTAATTGGAAATCGTAGGAAATTAATAATAAGCATATGTATCTGCAATGTCTAAAAAATCTATATTTTCCGACAAGTGGCACAATAAACGAAACTTCATCACAATTTTTCAAGTTTTTATGACATAAAGTAAACATGGTTTGACGTTAATTTGATGTATAAATTTAGTTCTTCGCTCGTATACTAGTGGCGCTTTTTCATTTTCCATACAATTTACGTCGTAATACTTCGAGTACGCTGTGCGGTAAAATACGTAGAATTCAAGTAAAGGTAAGTAAAAAATTAGGTCCCTATCTAAATAATTGTACTATTCATTATATTTTATTATTATTATCTTTATATTCATTATATACACCATAACATTCCTACTACATACATTATTTTTTGAAAAATAGATATTTACACTGTATTACTAAGTCAATAAAGTTTGCCTGCACCCATACCATTTGCGAACGAATCGACTGTACTTAATTGGATTATTCTTTTTTGGTTGTGTTCGTTATTATTAGGACAAGGTTTGTATGTAAGAAAATTTTCTGAAAAACCACCTGGTAATAGATTGAAGCCCGTGCAAAGCCGGGCACCCCGCTAGTCGTAGTAAAATCGATTACTCAGGTAATATTAATAGAACAACAAAATCGATCAGCCGTTGTAATCGCCCTACTAATGCTGTCTGGTCGAAAGGATCGATATCTGTTATTAGCATTTTAGGCACGCCTGCAAAATAACTTATTAGGTGAAATAAGCTCCCTTTGCAAGTGCTGTTGTCGGCGAAGGAAATTAATATTCGCTGGTTCGTTGTTGGGTTTGGCTTAGAAAGGAATGCTTCATATATTTTCTGAAGGTTTTACAAGTTTTCTGACATAGAATACAAGAAATGTTATGATTTTCCTGTTATCATTGGCGAAGTAGTATAAAATTGAAAAATGGTTAATATCTAGGGATCTTATTCTTAAACTAGCTGTGCCCGCAACTTCGTTCGCGTGGATGTCGGAATTTAACAATGAATTTTTTAGTTGCAAGCGCTTAATTCAGGCCACGTTTTTCATATAAACCGTGTATATAGAATCATCTTAGATTAATCAAAAATATTTGACACTTGTATTCCAGGTTTATGCAGGACTATTTTCCTAATGCCCGCTATCACCACACCACACCACACCACACCATTCCATTCCATTCCATTCTGTTCTACTCTATGATCCCTTTAAATATTGCTTTAATTAATTTATATTTTTTATATTATATGAACCGATTATGATGACTATTATACATAATGTTACTTCAATTCAAACACGTCTATTCCAGGTTTTCTTTTAACGCCATCTGCCGTGCGTTGTAGTGAATTCGAAGTTAGATCGCGCGACTGACGTACGAAATCAAATTGTGAGACCAAAGTGCACCCGTAATTTTACTTCTAAAACACTTTAAATTCAAATATCTTTTGATAGACTGAACCGATTCCAATGAAACAAAAACTAAATTCCTCTCCAAGTTACGCTTAATCGTTGTGTATAAAAGTTACCTACATTGATTTCGTACATTTTACGTGATGCTCGGACAAATAAACATACAAACAGATAAACAGACAAACAGACAAAAATTCTAAAAATGCTAGAAATGGGTTCTATTGGTTGTCCTTTAATACCCTGGCTATATTTTTTGAGTTTTTTTTTAATGTACAAAAATAACTTTTCTACAGTTTTATTATATGTATAGAAGATATAGATAGATAGATAGATATAGAAGATATTGATTTATTTTGTCAGCAAGACAAATCGTTACAAAGTTTTATTTTTTTTCTGAAGCGGACTTTACTTCATTACTCTGAGTTTTTTTTTCCGGAAAAACTTTACTTAATAATCAACCTATGTGAAAATTATACAAGATAATAGAAAATACTTTTGAAGGAAGATACGGGCATAGTATTTTTCTAACAAACAGTGTAAATTATAGGTAATGTTCCTGTCCCCTTTTTGTTTTTAGTCAAAATTTCATCAAACCGAAGAGACCGTTAATGGTTCTAAAACATGATTGAGACCTCAGAAATCGCTTTTATGTTGCGAGGAGACATGCTCACAACGGAAGATCAGTTTCTGAGGTCTAAAGTCAATGGATTCTTAATAAACTCTTTACGAACACAAGTGAAAAGGAAAATCATTGTATGACGGACTCTAAACTCCTATAATTACACTAATGTGATGACAATTATTTGTTCACAGAATAACGAGTTCTAAAATCTAACCGATAAGGTTGGTATTACCGTTGAACCGAAGATAATTAACCATTAAATATAGATGCCTATTCAAAACAAATCCTATGCATATTCATTGGTAAATTATTAGATGTTTAAGTAGATAATAACGACGCAATAACGAAGAACTTTCCATCAGTTGTTATTGCTATCATTAACAGAGTCTATTAAACTGTATTGCCATTTAATGAAGTGCGTTGCTCGCTAGAATTTCGGAACGTCAAAATGGTATAAAAACCTTTGTGCTAGTCCAGGTAATAAATTATCTGTGTACACAATTTTATCCAAATCTGTTCAATAGTAGGTACTTACTCCTTTTCTTTCATATAATTCCTTTTTTTTAAATATCGATCGTGGTAAAATCATCAAATGAGTCCTCCCACACAGGGCAGAGCGGGAAAGACTGTCAGACTCGTACTGACTAAAATCCTCGGTGTCTTTAGCCCTTTACGTTTTAGGTAATTCGGTAAGTTTTGCGACCCCGGCAGGCTTTGGCCCTCTAAAGGCCCCGTCATTATGCTGGCTCCCTTTGAGGCGCGCATGGAACACAACGCGCCGTCGACCCGGGCATGGTAGGACAGCGAGTCGCCCATTACTCGCCACCCGCATGATATTCATATCATTCCTTAGACAATACATCCATCTTTTCTTTGGCCTTCCTCTAAAAGCTTCAAAAGCAACCGTTTTCTCTTGGCAGATAAAATAAGTCATTATTAGGTCCGCTCCGTACGCGGTGTGAACCGAGCTTAGGCCAAAGGTAATGAATACAATTATTATCATAGAATATCAATTCAGACACATTAAGCGGGTTCAGCAAGCCTAGCACCAACTAATTCAAAACGATTAAAAAGCAAGACATTTCAGTTTGAGTTCATAAACTGCAACGCTAAAAGTCGTACCCTGACGTCCAATACGCTCGGCGATATTTGGATTGTTATAAGTGAATGAAAGATCGCAATTTGCAGCTGAAACGTTTTTAGTAAGAAAGAGACAACGCTAATATTAACCCTTAATTTGGCACCGTAAAGTATACTTAACATAACTTTTGAAAAAATCTAGGTGTCAAATTTTCTTCCGTGATTTCAAATTTTATGGGCTAGGAATAATTCAATGATAGTTAATTTTAGTAGGAAAAAGTTTCTACCGGCCTGTCAATATTTTCCTTGACAGTAGCGAACCAGAAATGACAATGAGACAATGCCATCTGTAACCCATAAATGTAAATATTTATTTTTGTTGGGTTTTGGTCTAGTTTTGATACATGTTTTGCTTATTTCTATTTATTTATTGTGTAATCAATAGGTTAAAAATATAAGAAATACATTCTTCACCTGGATATGAACACGAGGAGTCAGTGAATTTGATTGTTAAGTATACTCAACAAAATTCGATGGTGAGTAATCTTGTTCTGTAAAGTATACTCAACAAATCTGCATGGTGAGACTTATTGAAATAGCAGTTTTAGCACTTTTTCCAATGAAATGATGCATTCTCAGTCAGGTAATTGATTCCCCTCTACAATTTACACAAATTTTGGCTTTTGCGCCACTAATGCCACTACCAACATGTACTACAGCTACTAGCAAATCGTCGGAGACAGAAAGGCTGTGTTCTGTCTCCACTTCCCTTCACTTAACTTGATCCAGATAACCCCTGTACCCAAAACGACAATGTAATCAAGTTTAAATGGTCTCATAGAAGTTTCCTTCATTGTGCGGAAGTAGATCCAGGAAAGTGCGAAAGCTCTAGGGTCCCGATAGAAAGAAAGAATTCAATTATTTTATCGATTTCAGTTCTGACAATCTGTTTTATGACATTTGTGCCAAAACTAATGGTTACTTATGGTGTTAACTAAGTGAAAATTGTTTACTACATAGAAATACTGCATGTAAACATTATTTTATATACATATTATATAATATTACATACATTTTAATTCTTTAGCCATAGGATTTTGTTAAGTATACTTTACGTTCTGTTTTCAGGAAACCCTTCATGAAATATTTTTTTTATTATTTTTCCTGTAAAGTTTGAATGCATATTAACGCAATATATTAACGCCAACTTTCTACTTCAACTTTTTTGGTCTTGCCAAATTAAGGGTTAAATAGCGTTGTCTCTTTTTCACCAAAAACGTTTCAAATTACTTTGACAGACTTGGTTTCTTTGGATAGACTGGTAACGTCTCATGAATTCGGCATCATCGTTATTGAAGGGGTACAACTGACCGCGAAGCTGGAGCCTCTTACGTTCAGATACTCAATAAACATAAATCATTAGACTATTAGAAAAACCAAATGCGGTTGAAAAAATGTATGTAGGATAGGTATTATAACTATGTAAGAAAGATTAAAGTAAAATTACGTTGGTTTTTGTAAAACATCCTCTAAAAAACTTGATATTCATCAATAATTCATCAAACGTTTCAGTTTATGCTAAAGAAATAGTAACTTTTATTGGATTACTTATTTTGACAGTTTGAGCGTTTCAGTTGAGCTGATAGAAGACGTCATGGTACCAAACCAGTACAAAATTGAATGAATGAAACCAAAACTTGCAACTCAGTTTGGCATACTCGCTGTCAGATGGCATGGCCTACTAGATTGAACGTTAAGCTGTTGTTATGGTAAGAATTAGAAGAAAAGTTCAATTTAGGTCATAAAATAGATCGCGTTAAGAGCTTGTGGTAAGGCCCCAGTAGCATTTTATATCTACTAAGCTCACTACAACATCGTTAACATATAAAATCAATCAGATTACCAGATTATGCTGATCCCTACTTACTAACAAGTTGTTTCTAAGGAAGGGTTAAGTAAGTCTGGTTGTTTTCTTAACCTGAATTAAGTTGGTAACTTGGCTGCCCGGATGCTTCTACTTATGTAGACGATGGTCATCTATAGCTGTAGGCAGCGATTGTTTTTTTTATTATTATTTACATACTAGCTCCTGCCCTCGGCATTGTTCGCTTACCAAACTTAAAGTTTAGGTCACTTATTTGTGGTTGTCTCATCCATCTGTCCGTTTTCGCTATCACTCTGTTTTCTCTTAGTGATCTTTTTGATTTTACTTTTCTCAGATCTCATCTCAAGAAAGGTGGTCATACATTATTTTCTAATAGGATAACTGCGCTCCAAAGCAAATAGCTGACGTGGCTCAGAAGGCTGCCCAACTCAAAAATGGGACTGGAGGATATGTCTGCTGAATGTTTCACAAACGGTTGTACGCAAAGGAGATGGGCAGGCTGAACTGGATAGGTATCTACTGGTGGGATGGACGTCTTTGCTCAGAAGTGGGACAGAGCAGGATATGAAAGTAAAAGGGTTAATAAATCAGTTCACAGCGTATGCAAAGAGGTACTACTGGTATATTTAATTTATAGCATACAGCACTCAGGAATATTGTAGCTTCTCAGCAGCTTTTTTAATTCATTAATTCGTTCCGGAGATTAACCGATACAAGAAACATAGAAACCCTAAGACGAACAAACCAACTTTTCCTCTGTATAATATTAGTTAATTAAGACTTAGTCCATCTTTTAATATTAAGATTAGTAGTGATTAAGAGTAGCGTGTGAAAATAATTAAAAAATGCTTCGTCATGTTTAAGGATAAAAAGAAATGATAAACAATGAACTCAAATATTACACAGTCATTATTTTTAATATATGTACTGTGTTTTTTCTAAGAAAGTGTTAATTTTTCTTTTTTCAGAGTGACGTGAAAGTATGAAGTTCCTTTAATTTCATATGATATAATATAATAGAGTTATGATAGTTTCAAACTTGAAATATAAAACTTATATTGTGGGCAAATAGAGAAAAAAAAAAGTCAAAACTATCAATCCGCCCCAGAGCCTTTCCCAAAGGAGAAAGAGCACTTTTAATATCGCTTTTTGAAGCGTATGGACACTTAAGCAAATCCATAAATAATGTTATTATTTTAAATTTGTTTTGGCATAAATTCACTTAAATCATTTGTGGGGTTTTTATTTTCAATGTTATTAGTAATTACTATTATACATTTGTTCCGGTATAGTGAAGGGCTACGTTACCAGAATCGATCGATTAAACATAGAATAGAATCGTAAAACAATTGAAAAATCTACTAGTGTCCCTAAAGTCTACCTTAAAAGCTGTTATTATTGTTTTTCTAAAAACTCTAACATGATTTATTTTATGATAACATATATTGAGGTCTTATAATAAAAGTAAAAAAATAATCGATTATGATTATGATATCGTAATTGACTGATGTGTCCAACACTATTCCATGAAGTGTCAGTTGTCAAAGTCAAACTCATGATTTTCGTGTTTGTTTGGTTTTGATTTCGTTATTACCGGCGAACTACTATTTCTTGCTTTTCTCTGATATAATCTGAACTAATATTCGTGTCGAGTACCTCCACGTCTTTATACATCGAGCAATTGGACTCTGTAGTGCGCTGTTATAGTGAATCTGTAGTATACGTCTATGTTGATTTCTTCGGGACAGTGAACAATATGTCGCGCTGTGTAAATTGTTCTTTGTTATTATCGCATCAACTGCCTAATCGTCAAATGAGAGAGGCAACGGATGCCATAGTTAATCTTTTAAATACATGGATTTCTACTACGGCAAGTATATTCCTTCATGATACCTAGTATAATGGGCGTTTTTCCATTAGCCGGCCCGCCACCGGCACTACTAAATGTTTGTACCTATTATAATATAATAAGTGCAAAAGCGAGTCATTAATTTTCGTACATTTTTGCTTCGCAGGCATCGGCATGGCGTCGGCGACTGTGCCGGTGCCGGGCAGCTAATGGAAAAACGCCCAATAATAACCTACATATCAAAATCTTATTTTTTTACATTAAGTAATATTGCAGTATCAATGTGTACCAATTTAAATAGGTACGGTTTCAAAACGATATTGTTTTGACGTCTAACATAACCTCAAATAATATCCTGAGTAAATTATGTTTTTTTGGAAAAACCCCACAAAATATCAACCTGTATTTAACGTTGCTTTGAAGTATGTCAATAAGCCTAACTTGTGTCCAATTTTCACTACCATACTGTGTCAAAGTGAGCGCAACCAAGTGCCCTAGTAGTTTGCTCAATCTCCTTTGTTATTTACTTCCCTTTACCTATTTATTTATTTACACACACAAAGAGGTAAGTTAGAAAAAGATATAACATAAGAGAGAATAGTACACAGGCATTGCTTACTTCTTAGAGTACCATCTTCCAGGATACTTAGTGGATTTTCCATTTTATTTTTTCCTTGGATGAAAATTAACAAACAGGATTAAAACAATTAGTTTAGACAAATTAGACATGTAAAAAGAACAATAATAAAATTTTATAGACCTTAGGTACACCTGAACGCGTAGCATGGCGATTCTATGTCTATTCTACCAAGAAAAGACAAAGTTATTTCATCGTTATTTCTACACAAGTCGACTGTTTTTTTGCGCAAATATATATGACACCATTCGTACACTATTGAAGAAAAGAACGTTTATTTTGCATATTTTTTACATTACCATGCTTAAATCAATAAAAATATTTCTAAGTTCTGTCATTTTGTCTATTCTTCCGTCGATAAAACCCCTTTCTACGGCGCCATGCTACGCCTGCAGTAGAAATGACGTGTCAAAAGTACCCGTCGATTTCATAAATGCTAAAAAGATATTCACGTACAAATGTCAAGATTTTCGTGTATTTGGATTTTGATTTATCTCAAAAACGGTTCTCAAAAATTGTACCTACATCATAAAATTATCTACGAATGGATGCCATACTTTTTACCTTTCGAATGACCATTCTTGAAAAATCACTATAATTAATATTAAGT
The DNA here is from genome assembly GCA_028554685.1 of Agrotis ipsilon. NCBI lineage: Eukaryota > Metazoa > Arthropoda > Insecta > Lepidoptera > Noctuidae > Agrotis > Agrotis ipsilon. The sequence continues at coordinate 1,612,311 of CM052961.1, read as the reverse complement.
AGTTATATATTCTACAGGGAACGCATCTACATCACACGCACATAATTATTTCAAACTCCTTTCGAGGTCACAGCACCTTCTTAGAAGGACATCGTGGCCCTGGAACGTAAAGGCAACAGGTTGGTTATACACTTAGCAGTTGTTTGTTGTAGTATAAAAGTATCCAATACATAGATAAATACCTCGTTAGCTCGATAGATAGATAGTTTATTTATTGATCAATCCTTTAGTTCTATTAGTTAACGTTTTAGTTGTGTTTGTTACACTTATGTTCATGCCCCCTTGTTTGTATTTTTTTATTGTTATGGTATTATCAAAAGTTGTTAACTGTAAATAAATAAATAAATCCTTAAAACTTTCCGGAAATATTCGAAAGAAATGATCCAAAAGTGTCATTCGGCCTTGCACCACTAATTCTTAATTCACTCTCGTATACTCGACCCACTAGTTTATACATTTAAATGTATATGAGATCATTTATATTCTTAGAGTCTACTTTTTATACAGAGGAAGAAATTAAATCTTTGGACTGGTTAATGTGGCTTTAAAAGCTTTCGCTTATGACTAACATTATTTTAGGCTTAGTTTATTATCGGTAATTCATTTATCGTGTTCATTGGCAATCATTTCCTGTATACAAATTGCAGTATAATTTCTTAATTTTTTTTTTCAATCTATTTTATCATATATCTTGAAAAAAACTTTGCCCCGCACCACAGCCCGTATTAGGATTTCGTGGGGGTATTTACAAACATAGTTACTCAGTTACATGACACATAATACGAACAACACGACAATACGAGTCTGACCGTCCCTTCTGCTGCATCCAAGGCGAGAGGACTCATTTGAAGATTTTACCACGATAAAAAAAAATACTTTGTGAGATGGCTTGTACACTTTTGGTCGCCACTGTACATGACATATCAAGGGCACTGGTGTCTTAAAAGATAAATAGGTCAACAGATATTTTGTTAGCTAGAATTTCGATACGAATACCTCTGTTAAAATTCCCAATGGCAATACTTTATGTTCCCGACCTTTACCTTAAAGCCGACGACGACCCGATTTTCCAATCGAATCTCTACCAAATGGAGTGTGAAATTAGGATGCCGACAATTTTCCTAACACCGATATGCAATTAGACCCAAAACCTGTCTATATTTACCTTCATACTAAATAATAATACAAGCCCCTTGTCAAATTGGTAGCTATTTAGACGAGCATAACTTTTCAATACTGTGACGATAAATTCTCAAATAAATCGGGCTGCAACATGTATACTTACAACTAATTTCACTGTTAATAGACTTTATTTTCTGTTCCCTTCACATAAATCAAAACAGTTTAAAATACTTCACCTGTAAGACTTCTGTTGGACAAACTCCCTTAGCTTTACTAATCGATCACTCCTATTTTTTCACACACATCGGAGCCGCGACCTACAAATAGGTCAGGATTTGCCAAAAGAAAAGATAAAAGTAAAAATAAAAATAAAACTACACGTGTTTTACTAGACTACACCCAGAGAATCGTCAAGATAAAAAAATACTCTTCAACTTACCTTATTGGCATTACCAATCTTCAAACAAAAATCGAACGCACTCCACCAAAGCCTCGAGATATCTTCGTCTGCGTCTTCCCCAATAAATAACTCAAAAGGCAATCTCAATAACTATTGGAAACAGCTAAAGAGGTAAGTCACACGTAGTGTAGGAATGCTAGGAAAGTGTGCAAGTAACCCCGGAACGTGATCTGGTTACGATGGGAAGGTACAAAAAGTTTGCGATTGTGATTCCTCGCGCGCAAACTAATTTAGATTCGTTGGAGATTCTGCGGCTCGGCGTTGATTTTGTGGCTTTGTTCGTATAGAACTGGCAGGTGGACGGAATTAGTTAATTCGAGTAATTGTTTAGACAAATTGTGATGAACTATCTGATAATGGCTTTTTTTTAATCGTGGTAAAATCATCAAATGAGTCCTCCCACCCCGGGCAGGGCGGGAGGGACTGTCAGACTTGTACTGACTAAAATCCACGGTGTCCTTCAATAGCCCTTTATGTTCCGGTGATGAAATAATTCCCGCGACCATCTGATAATGGCTACAAAAGTTTTGTGAAAAGTTCGGTTTTACAGGACATAAACGGTGGCTACCGATCTTCTAGGTTGACCCGGCTTACAGGTTGGTCTGTGGATGGGTGATCATCTATCATAACCAGTTTACTCCCTATATCGAAAAGCACATAAAACCGTTGGTCCCAGTTGTCGATTTTAGATCTCTGGCTGTCGTGACTGTTAGTCATTAGGGTATCCAGTAACTGGGTTGTGGAGGTCAGATAGGCAGTCGCTACATGTAAAATTCTGAATATAACGTATAACTGCATTTGGTTCTACTGGAAGCCGATACTGAAATAGTTGGGAAAAGACTACGCAAATGAATGAATAAAGTAATTTCAACACGCAAGCATAAAAATCGACAAATCTTGCCGAATTTGGTTGAATTCATTTTGTATTCGTTATAAAATATCACAGAAATGTGACATAGAAATGTGTTCTTGATCAACTACATAAAACAATCAATGAACTGTTAGTCGTAACTGTTAATTCATCGTTCACGCGTGAACTTTGCCGCATAGAATCACATTTCTAACCTAAAAACTTAATAATTTCCAAGATTTCCAGTTCCAAATGAATTGTAATATATTGGAAGACATGGCATAGAAAGAATGTTGTATCATATTTAAGTAATGTTTTGGAGCAGAATGTTTTTATTTTCAAGCGATTTCGTATCTTTTAGCTTTTGCCTGCACTTCGGTCGGGTTATTTTCTACTTCTTCAACTTTTAAGCAAACCGCCAAAAGTTGAGAGACTTGGAAATCACCCATACCAGGCACCCAATGCTGATGATTTTAACACTGTACTGTACATTTAACAATGTATTTGTGAACTAATTTTTCGTTGCTTCTGGGCTAGATGAAAACCAAGAGTAACCACATTTCAAATTAAAATAAAATTCCAGAAACTTATTTAGAAAATTACCTGATACATTCACAATTGTAAAATAACAATCTATACCTCTTATTGATAATAGAATTTGATACGTTACACTAGAACTAAAAGATGGGAGCTAAGCAAGAGACAACGCGTAGTATCGTCTAGAAAATTTTAATTCTAATGCTTCTACAAACTTTGGATCCAACCGCACGAAATAATAAGATAAGTTTCAAACAAAATTTTGGAGTCCCACCAGGACCATTTCAATCGATCGATACTGAGTACCAAAATTCATCAAGGTCGACTCCGCGATTTGGGCGTGAAAGCATAACAAATCAATTCATTTTCGCATTTGTAATTTTAAATTAAGGATATCTCTTGCCAGTTCTATTCCTTACTAAAGAAACACAAGCAGAAGCAACAAAATGTGCATATTGAAGTAGCATCATGAATAACAAAATCAACGTTCCCCTGACCGCCTTTGTGATAAGGAGACAAATCGGTGAAAACTTGTTCAATGACCGAGAAAAGTAAAAACACTTTCTGTATATATGCCTACACGTACTTATATTGTTAGTAGGCCGTTTCTTTCCGGATTCTGACGGAACTTGAAACATGTTTGGAGTCATGTTATGCCATTGAGAAAGATAAACGGGTATGAAGTTGGTAGTTAACACAAAAATCTGGAGATATGTTTCGTTTTGTTTACTCTCCTCGTAAAGCTGTGAAGAGTTATTGTTTCCAGGGAGTCTAAAAAGGCCACTTCAATAGTTTCGTGGTTTCCTATGAATTGATTTATAGGTTCGTAAAATGGAACATATTATTATGTTCAAATTTACCGCTCATTCAATGAAGATAGAATAATCGCATTTCTTCTAAAGTGGCCAAAAGCCATTTTGTATTGAAACGCGCTTCATATAAAATTTAAAACAGCAATGTAAGATTATAAAGGCCTCAGTTTCCGTTCAAAAGTCGGAAGTCCGGAACCTTTAAAATTGAGAAATGTGAGATAATTTATAAATATTGCTAGAACCTTCAATGTTGCTGATATTGATGCCAAAGATTCTAAATTTTTATCGCTAATTAATAGCATCGACTCATTGTTTCGGTTCACATCAGGAATAATCGTATTTTGCGTTTCAAAAATATAATTGATTGAAGTCGAAATGTATGTTTTCCTACTAGCCCACATTCGTTTCAGGATTCAAGACAGGTAATTTCATTCTCCGGGACACATCGAGCTTCATTGTCTCGGCGCTTTTCTGGTGGTTAACACTGTTGATTCTGGCCTTCAGGAGTTGCAGTCGTTTGGGAAAACTGTAGATTTGTCCGATTAAAAAAAAAATAAAGTAACACTCATAATTTTAATTTCTTCTGAAACTAAATAAATGTCAATTTCATTTATGTGTATACAAATGTTGGTTTATGACGATTTTATTTCACATCCCAATCTAAGTAACCTGAGACAGTAGAAAGACAAAATAAGTTGAATAAGACAACTAAAAGTATAAAATAACTAATACTCAATGAATCTTGCAACAAAGGTACGGTATGCGTGGTATGCAAAGATAAGAAAGGGTAGGTCCGGTCGAGGTAGACATGACTCACAGTTCCGCCTAACATCTCTCATTGGAAAAGGTCTGTGACAGTAAGCCGTTAACGTGACACATCTTCTTACAGTTTCTAATTTAACATGACAAAACAGCATGTCCTTCAAAAGGATACGAAGTCATGATATTGTGGAATCCACATTTCAGTAGTTCGACTTGCAGACCTTCGTTGCTCGTGGCTTTTTAATTCTACCATCACAAATTATTCAGTTATTGTATTACCACCGCTGGGACGCAAGCCTCTCTCCATAGGGGTTGGTATGCGTCACATGTCTTCGAATTTTTGGTTCTAAGATTTCTAGGGTATGCCCATATTTATAGCGGTTTCCTCACTATATTTACCTTTACCTATTTTGAGAACTGTGGTGATGAACAAATTACACAAAGCAATGCTACTGGAATGAATGCTGTTGAATCCATGACCTACAACTCATAAAACTTGGCCACCACAAAGAGTCCCATGACCGGGGGAGTCTAGACTGACCAAAACTACAGATGCAGTGCTGTTAAGTAATTTTGAACCTTAGGATGTAACCGTAAATAAGAATTTAGCCCAACAGAACACCGACGAAGGAGTAAGTAAGATACTTAAGTTACTTATGCCCATTAAAATTCCGAGTCGTGTCATACATAAAATTAGATCCTGTGCTTTTAAGACGTGCCAAGCCAGCTTCAGGTGCGAAGTCTATCTAGGTAAGGAGGCAGACAGGCCAATGATGGAACTTGTGCCTAATTTAAATGCGTATCGTGTTGAGCCAGGGCTCGTAGGTCATGTTTAATAAGGATCTGCCCTACTACCTTTATGCCAAACCGACTGATAGAGCCCTTTTAAGCATTTAGAAACATGGACTTTTTCTTTCGTGGGAAAATCATCAAATGAGTCCTCCCGCCCGGGCAGGACGGAAGGGACTGTCAGACTTGTCGTCGTTCAATAGCACTTTATGTTCTGGGGACACGGTAATGAGATAAATCCCGTGAGCCAGGCAGGCTTTGGCTCTATAGAGGGGCCCCGTCATCTTGCTGACTGTTTGAGGCGCACGTGGAACACAACGCGCTGTCGACCCGGGCATGGTTCATGGTCGGACAGCGAGTTGCCCTTTACTCGCTGCCCGCATGCCTGAGCCTACGGTGGCCGGAGATCGTCTGCCAAGAAACATGAACTACCAAAATTCTCACAGATAAATAGTGTGGACTCGGGCTTCTCGTAATTTCTTCACCTGAGGGAAGATCGGGGTCTAAATAAACCTTATTTCCTAACCAGTGCTAATGAGACGAAGTGCTAATGTGATCTGCTGCGATTGCAGGACGAAATTGGGAATGGCGCGAAGTGCGCATAACCCTTTTATTCATGTGTATCAAAAGTCTAGTCACAAGCTCGAGTATCTTCTTCTTAGAAGTATAACATTGCGTTCAGACTATTAAGTGAACAAAATAATGAATTGTTTATTCACTTTTGTTTCCCGAAATATTTGTAAATTAATTTCTCCAGTGAATTCTAAACAGATTTAGCAGTGTGTCTACCGATAGCACCACTGCTATACACAGAATATTAAATTATGGCATTAAGCTTTTAAGAATGAGGATTTTTTCTTCTTTCTGGCTCACACCGACTCCCTCTTAGTCTTACCAAGAGTTCTTCTTTTTTTTCTGTTTTGCGCCACCTCCATCAATCATCATCATGTTTACACTGAAATTTAATCTGATAAGTTCGCTCTTTTATCGATACCTAGACATAATCTTAATAGAATATATGATATAGAATATAAGATCGTGTTTTGACTTCAACAAAACTCATCATAAAACTCTTACCTTTCCACAAAAAAACATATACAGGCGAATCATTTTAATTATACACATATATACTAAAATTATTGACTTACTGACACACTTGTTGGCATGATTAGCATACAACCTACATACAGACGGTCATTAACATTATAAAAATACATAAATCACTACTCAATGTCACATCACGATAAAATGTATTTTTTTTAATAGGAGGAAGATATGTTAAGCTATGTATAGACGTGACGAAGTTGTGAAGTCCAAGTTAAGCATTTCTTAGCTTAAGTTTTGGCTTAGACATGGCGTTCGTCATCTCTGTTTTGCTTAAAGTTGGACACTTGTGCGACAGTGACTTAAATAATGCTTAAACAAAGTTTGTGGTTAGCTACGTAGCTAAGTGTTTGGAAGTGTCTTTAGGGAAACTATTATCTATGATCATAAGGCTTGCAAAGTACCTTTTAGCGGAAACTCAAAGCAAGTAATAAAAATGATGAATATCCCGTTTGACTACTACACTCAACAAAAATCTTCTCATAGTCAAAATTAACAACAATACAACTACAACAATAGCAATTACAACGTATCACGCGTATGTTGAATCGGTACTACGCTATGGTTTAATTATGTGGGGTAATAGCACCGATCAAAATAGAGCATTTGTTGCACAAAAAAAATGCATTAGAGCAATATATGGGCTTCAACCCGACGAATCTTGCAGGCCGGTGTTTAAAAAAACTTGATTTGTTACCCTTGCCGTCCCTTTATATATTAGAAATTTGTATGTTTGTGAGGAGGCACATGGAGTTATTTACTAAAGCAAGCGATTTAAATTTTCGAAGCTGTGGCGAACCCCACAGGCTTGCGTTAGATGTTTTACCAAGGCTTGCAAAATATAATAAAAGCTGCATGTTTATGTGTGTCCGGGGATACAATAAGATACCAGATGAATTGAAAGCGCTAAATATTAGATTGTTTAAAATTAGATTACACAAATGGCTGTCTACTAAAGGTTTTTATAGTGTCAAAGGAGTTCCTAGAGCATAAAATCGAATGATGAAAATTGTGTAGGTGTACCTATATTACTGTATTTGCGTGATTTTTACCTAAAAGCAAAACATGCATGATCTAAAATTGTTTTTTTTCCATCTTGTATACCATGTTTTTTGCAAATAAATGGATTTTGATTTTGATTTGATTTGATTTAACTCTACTAAGAAACTGTAATGGATGAAGACAAAAAAAAAACTATGTGCAACAGACCAAATTGCTTAGACTCTAGTGTGCACACTACCTTAGAATCAGATAAACTTGTCTTAGAATGTGATCCTAATTTGACACGTATTCCATGCATATTCATAATTGTTTATCGAACAAAATTGAATATGTTATTAAAAATGAATGATGACAAAAAACCCGGTGCGATGTCTCCTAAAGCGGTTCGATCAAAAGTTAGAGAAAGCAGAAATCCTTGAGATGACATCAATGTCATTAGTTGTGAAGAATGACTTCGACCTGGAAAAACTCATCATCATCATCTGCCTAGCCTTTTCCAGTCAAGCCGCCCTGGTGAAACTAGATGTAAAGAATATATAGCCCAAGAGCTACTGAACCATCGACTAACGGTCGTCCTGTAAGGTTAAAAATTTGTATACTTATAGTTTATAGCATGCTAAGGGCAATTAGCGACGACCTGGCAGGCGTTAGCCGTGCACGTCATCAGACCTTTTATTTTTGAAAGTGTAATAATAATAAGTGCAATAAAGTGTAATAATATGTATATGCAGCTCGAACCGTTTGGCTCTTTGGGTAGATATTGCGTATTTTAAAATTTGGTAAGCGTAAATATAATAAGCATTATAAACCAGTCAATTTCCCACTGCTGGGATACAGGCGTTTCAAGAGAGTGAGGTCTCGCAAAATGATAGCGAACATTCGATTGGAATCGCATTCCACGGAAACATTTTGAAAGGTATGTAGTCTATTTCAGTCGAACATAATGCATCAGATACATTCCACATTTTTTTCCGGAAAAACCTATAGTTACCTAACCTTAACCTTAACCTATAGTTAGTATACCCACGCCCAGCAAACGCGCTTGCGAACGCGAGACTAACGGGGCAGTTTGAGTTAAATAAATATTAAGTTCCGATTCCACAACAAATACAATACAAAACACAATTTGTATGTTATTTATGTATTCAAATTCGGAATATTTATTATACGGTTCATACAAAGTTTTCCGTTGTTGTTGCGGAAACCCAACCCCGACTGCGGAAGCGGTCGGTCAACCGGTGTTGTCGAATATTAACTTATTATGTACTTAGAATTTCATGCAGTATTTATTAAATGTTTTATTATGGTTGGTGGCCCTAAAAGTTAACTAAGATTCGTAGAAGGAGGTTAGGTAGGTAACCAAAAATTAGAAAAAAGGCGGAAACACAACATTAAATCGCGACGCGACCCGATGAAACGTGATGCGTGTTGACTTGAATCAAATGTGCAGGCATGGAGTCGCGTCGGATGATGATAGTGTGATTCTGGTTTATAGAAAACATTCGACCCAACACGCATCGCGTTTCATCGGGTCGTGTCGCGTTTTAATAATGTGTTTCAGACTTGGGTATGTAGGTATTAAATAGTTGCAATCATTTTTTCCCTTGAACTGCGTAGTTACCTGCTTCTTTTGGTACCTTCAGGCATCATGGTGTCTGTCACCACTGCACTGTAACTTATGTAAGTAAGTGTCAGCAGTTAGGGTCGGTCAGTAGAGTCTGACAGTCCCTCTCATCCCGCCCTGTGTGGGAGGACTAATTTGTTAATTTTACCACGACTATCTGTATCTATACTATCTCCATTCTTTGCATTTATGGGTCGGAGTGTCTATAACACTTATTCGATTTAAATTATCCTTATTATTTAAAAAAATCGAAGTTAGAAGTTTAAGCATAGCGACATCGATTTTATTGACGGGTATGCGAACGATGCATCTTAGAAACTAGGTCGTGTCGACGATAGACAGATATTTTAAGGTTACTAATATTCAACATAAAAATTAAATAAGATCTCTTTTTTAGATAAAAACCCACTGGCAAGCATAAAATGTGCTATATTATAGACCACCTCAGTGGAACGCATACACTATGCATTGTATCTCCATATTTCATGATTTCCTGGTGCCGCAAAAGCCGATCGAAGCACGTAGGTATCGCAAAATTGCATCTCCTGTTTCCCCAGAAAATAGCTTTTTCCAGCAACGTAACATTTTAACACTGCAAACTGTATAGCGATGAATCAAATCTCGGTTACAGAAACAAGTTGTATGTTGTTATAACGGTCCGAATTTCGCTAATACCTATAAATAACCAGTCTTAAGTCACACCTGTAGTATGTGGCTCAAATATATGTATAATTAAAACATGTTTTTTGGGGTCCATATATCATTATGGAAACGATACAAAATGATTTCAATCATGGCGGATGGCATGTTGGCCTGGTATCGTTTAAAAATGGAACACTTTTCTTATTGGCTGTTAATTTTGTACATGAATCATTATGATGGAAAATACTGCTTAGCTGCTTCGTAAGTAATTTCCATGTCGTTGGAGGAACGCCTCTTGGTGGTCTAGCTATCTACTATTCTGTAGATTGTTCCAAATATTATGGTCTTGAAAGTGCGGATCATATCTTACTTTAAAAATATGTTATTGTAGACATCTTTCACATATTTTCTCAGTTCACTGCATTTTTTATGGACCTGACACCAAAAACACGTTAGTTTGGGAAAGATTGCATTAATATACGACCTAATGTCACAAAATCATTTCACGGTGCTGCGGATTCCAATTCCATTGTTGTGTAGAATAAAGTTTGCAGTTTCGAAATAAAAGAGCTGAGTTCAACCATTTTGATGGGACTTTATATAGGTTTTTAGCTTGTAACTTCATAAAGCTAGCCAGTTGGCCAATGGGTTTGTTTTCATTTCGTGTTGTCTATTTTATCGAGGTGCTTAGTGCCGTCTACGAAAGACCTCATTTGCTTAACAGACCTGAAATTGATATTACGCACATTTGACCTAAATTCGATATTAGCCGTGGACAATAATAGTACAGCTCTACTTTGAAAGGTCAAAGGTGAGCCATTTTATCGAGCGATACTTTGTGTGTATTAAATGTATTGGCACCACACCTGATTTAAGAAAATTTGTCACAGCATTAGAATACTATTTTAGAGATTTAGATCGAGTAAACAACTTGACCTAAATCTCTAAATCAGTTGTTTACTATGATCTTACAAATAAATATAATTCATTTCCAATATATTAGTAATCTAGCTGTGCCGCAATTCGTCGCGTGGTTGTCGGAAGGATAACAATTGTAGGTTTAGTTGTAAGCTTAATTCAGGGCCACGCGTTTTTATATTAAACACCACCACCACCCACACCGACACACCAACACCACTCCACTCCACTCCACTCCAACTCCACAACCACTCCACTCCACACCACACCACACCACACCACACCAGACAGCACCATTCCATTGCATTCCATTCCAATCCGGTTCTTACCTATGATCTTTAAATATGCCTTTTATTAATTTTAAGTTTTTATATTTACGGGAACGACTACGATGAAACAAAAAAAATACTAATGTTACTTCAATTAAACACTCTATCCAGGTTTTCTTTTAAACCGCATGTGCGTGATTCCGAAGTAGATCGCGCGGGACTGGAGTACGAAAATCAAATTGTGAGACCAAAGTGCAACGTAATTACTTCTAAAAACACTTAAATTCAATACTGTGATTAGACTGAACGTTCCAATGAAAACAAAAAAAAAAAACTAAATTCATCGCAAAAGTGACAGCTTAAATCGTGTGTATAAAGTTTATATGACATTAATTTCGTCATTTGACGTGATAAATGGACAAATTAAACATACAAAACAGATAAACAACAAAAAACAGACAAATTCCTAAAAATGCTACAAATGGGTCATGGTGGTCCTCTAAATAACCCGGCTATATTTTTTGAGTTTTTTTTAAGTACAAAAATAACTTTTTTACAGGTTTGCTTAATGTAATAGAAGAGATGTATGTAAATATTATTTTTATTATTATATATATTATTTTGTTATTAATTATAATTTATTGTTTTAACCCATTTATTAAAAAGGTGTACGGGACTTCAACTATTGTTAGTTTAATTATGTACCTTATCAAACAACTGGGCCTTAACATATTAAAAATATTGCAGTCGATACCTAATATAGATTGCATTGTCTACATAATATTATAATGTTACTTTCCTAACATTTGGCGACTCCTTGAAATGTAGGTACCTACTGTCAGATTACCCTGTATGACGGATTAAAAAAAATAAAGAGAGCGCTTTGGAATTAAATGTAGGTGACGAGTGATGACAAAATATGTCAGTAAAAAAAAAAACAATAATTTGTATTTTTTATGGTAAACAAAACTAAAAAGTGGAGAGGTTTCTTCAAACAAAAAGAAAAACTTTGCCAAAACTATAGTTCGAAACTCTGAAAAGCATTTCAATGAATACAGTAGTGGTTTTTTTCTGCTTCAAGCTTCTAATGTATTTATATAAATCTTTCACTGAAAATAAAAATAGTGCAGTCAGTAACTAGAAATTTCAAAACCTTTTCACTTCCTTTACGAGGTCGCATTGACAGAAAGTCTGAAAGCAGAAAATATTAAAGTTAAGTTTATTGAATTCTGTGGACGTACTTTACTAGGATTATTTCAAAAGTAACTGTGTGTTGATAAAATCTTTTTTATTATTAAACATTCTGTCACCAGAAGCAGGTCCCGTCTTAACATAAAAATAAAAGGTTAATAAACAATAATTACGCATATATTCCGTTTCAATGAGGAAAAAACCTGTTTATAATATTGATAATAGGTGAGTCCAACTGTTTTAGTAAACCTTTAATGAGACAATTAAGACTAATGAGACCAAAGATCACGAATAACAAAGAGTTGTTTGATCAGTAGTTAAGCAAACTATTTATTGAAAACATTTTTTTTTTGTGAAAAAATTAAAACGAATTTAACTAATTGTTAGTTTTACCGCTGATGAAACAAATCGCCCTAAGTTTCAGCATGATATGCATATTTATTTAAAACGTAACTTTATAGATGTAGTAATTCGCTGAGCTTGATTCAAATCATCGTGATCTGTGATTCAATAAAATCTTAAGAAATTAACTAATTAAATAAGGCTGAGAAAATCAAAAATTCTGCTATGCAGAATCTTTTAGCCTTATTTTAAAAACTAGATAGAAACTACTAATCATTGGAATCTTTTCGAACTAAACTAGAAACTTTCTTCTCATTAGTCCAATCTGGAGTCATTTTAAACTCAGTTTAAGTGGTTAACAGTTAGGCTTTTTGGTGAATTATAGTTAAAAAACAAGAGCAGAGTAAAATTTAAATTCTAGGCTCTCTTTCTAGTTCATAATTTCCATTCAAATCCAGTTCAGATTATTTTTCGACGTGTTTTGAATCAACGCTTTCTTGTGACCTATCGGTATCCTGGATTGATGACAGCTATTATTCTTTTTAATCATCCGTTAAGTTCATCCGTGATCATGGCGCTGCAGAAATATCGGTAGTCCTAACAAATAACTTAAATTTCGTCTTTTATAATGCGGACAGTGAAAGAGTGGGACTCTCTGCCTGCGTGTTTCCGAACGCATACAACCCTATTCTCTTCAAAGTTAGAGTGAACAGGCTTCCATTTCAAGTTCAAATGATTTTTTTTTTTCTTTTGTTCTTTGGCAATTGAGCCCTTCGACTACTCTGCCAGTGTCAACGAGTGAAGTACAAATGATTATCCATCTAGTAAACAGTTGACATCTATTTCGTATTTTTCGATAGATTTTAGATCTAATTTTAACTTGTTATTCTATTTTAGTTGTATTTTTTTGCCCAGTTGAATAAATAAATAAAAAACATTCGAGAAGAAGAAATATAGAGAATTTCCGATTTGAATTGTTTGTTGGTGTGAAGTTGGTTAAAAATACACACACATATTATCAAAGCCTAAAACCTCCTACATTAACATGTTTAGTTTGAGCTCACAAACGCGTCGTGAAACCTCTACCACGTAAACTATTTTAGGTAAGGATTCTCTTGAAATATCACTGAAATCACTCAACAGGAGGATTTTGCCTTTATCCTTTAAGCTTCTCATTTATTTTATAAGCTCGTAGGTAGTCATTTATGTTTCTAATCATCTTACAATGAATGAATCTTACGATATTTATAATGGGCCAAAAACAAACAAAAATACGACTCATAAAATCATCGATACCGATATCCATTTAACTATCGAAATTCCTATCACTCCATTAACAAATCTACTTTAGAAGTTAAAAAAAAACAAGATGGCCGTCATAAAATATTTCTAACAAAAACAAAAGTGAGTCATAGCGATAATGGTATGCTGCCAGCATTCCCATTTACTTGTGTCCCATACAAAATGATAACAATTCCCTTTTGTTAGTGCGATACCAACAGTCGCTGCACTAATACGTTATTATAAACGAATTATCCGTGATTTTTAAACTGTTACTAATAGTTTGAAGTTCTTTTTTCAAAACCTAATAAAAAAAACATAAATAATTTTGACAAAAACATGGCGAAAGTGTTCTTTTTAGTGATGTGCGTAGTGTTGTTGCATGTGATATCGGCAAAGTATGTCGATAAAAGGAAGTGTCCTGAAGTGAGAGCAGTGCCGCATTTTGATTTGCCACGGGTTTGTAATACCGATTTAAATACTACACAGACTTTTAGGTTCTCAATTTAGGTTCATTTCGGTCGCAAAGGCCCTTACTTTATTGCACTATTCATAGATGACATCATTTTGAAACCATAAAAACCTGTCAAGCATAGTAATTTGATATAAGTGGTAATTCCCTAGGATTCACTCTGCTTTGACATCTGTTAACTTAAAGAAATTATCACTTCACATAATTCTTCTACTTTCTCTAATAAATACAAGAAAAAGAACAGTTAAATAGTTTGAAAGTTCAACACAGACAGGAAAAAAATAAACATAGGCTTTTTACTAGCAAGTCTTCTATGATAAGAAGGATAAAAAGCTGGTTTTTAATTATACTAACATAAATATTCATCATGATTTTATTATCGACATTTTTATCGATATTGATTTTAATTTATGTTGTGCCGAAACTAGTAATAGAAAAGTAGGATATTCTACTGGTTATAATAAGTAGTTCAAGGTAGTTTAAAATAACTTACGGTATGTAATCCCCTAGTCACCCTAGATTACCCCTTGTAAAGGGGCGTTTACCGTGAGAACATAATTGATATTGCCACGTAAGGGTGCACAATTAAAACAAAGTGGCCGTAGCGTATAGGTTCGTAACAAGGTTTCGAACTAGGTTATGGTCGATATAGGTGCTAATTTTGCAAAACTTCAACAACAAATACTTAAGTATAGTAAGTTGATAGTTACCTAAGCAAAGGATATAATATGTTTTATTGCAAACCAAAAGAACGGTCCGACAAATCATAATATTACAATACCTAATTGTGAAGGAAAAAGGTTAATTTTACTGTCGAATACCTCAGTTACAATGAGCATAGTACTACTCTTCAAAACTTAAGGATTGGAGTTTATAACACTCTACACAATTTTGTCTCATTACTAGTGTCATTTTTTATGGTATTACCTCAACCAATTAGCTTTGTCTCAGTCTATTTATCTGTTAGGTCAAAGCACACAGAGCATCGCACGCGTACCATGCGGAAATCGTCCCAAGGAAGCTACTAATGCGATAAAAAGTAAGCGGTAATCCCTTAACCGCCTAGGGCATGTTCCCTCATTGGTAAAAAAACATCTATTCAAATTTCAAATAAGAGTGAATGGATGTTTTCTACATTATTAAATATATTGATTATAATCTTATAATAACAATATATTTTTCCTGCCCGTCCCGGGTCTACGCGCACCGTGTTCACGCGAGCCTCACACAGGGCCAAAACCTGCCGGGGCGCAGAACTTATTTCGCAATCACCGTTGACCCCGTACATAAAGGGTTATTGAAGCCATCAACCGTGACCCCCGTCTTTAACATAAAGGGTATTGACGGACATTCGTGATTTTCGTTAAGTACGAGTGTGTCAGTCCCTCCCGTCCTGCCCTAGGAGGACTCATTTGATGATTTTACCACAGTAAAGAAAAATCCAAAATACTTGAAATGATGACTAGATGAATTTGTAAATTGATGTAGTAATCAAAGCCAGTTTTAATTACATAATTATTTCTCAGTAATAAAAGCACTGTATAAACTTAACGTTGCCGAATTGACTGAATGTCACCATTTACTGTAATTTCCTCTTGTGAATACGAGAGTGATAATTTATCTGGTCTTACCGTGTAAATGAAAGTGAAAACCGGATCAAATAGAACATTTTCGTGTTTGTATTTGCGTAGAGAGAGTAAATGTGTTTCCTTATTGGGTAAAATAAATAAAATGACGTAATATCCTCTTAAAGAGTAGTTAAACATGGTAAAGAAGTAAGTATGTTGCAGATTTTGGACAATGTTTGAACAAGGTCTTATCAATTTGAAATCTAGATATCAAGAACACCGGTACCGTATGATTCAAAATAATTTATTAAAATTAGGTGGAAGGTCCATACTTTTTTCAAATATCAATTTCAAATACAGTCACCAAAAACGCTCGACTTTCGCCATTCCGTAATGTTTTAAATATTTTTAATACATGGTTGTTGCTACATACACTATTTTCGATGTATGAATATCAACAAAGCATCTTTATTTAGTGTCGAATAATAATTTTACATTTTTGCTGTTCTGTTTCTATTTTCAAGTTTATTAGAAATTCCCATAAAGAGCCAAACTCGTGGTTAACATAGGTGTCTGACAGTCTTGTCGCTTCACCCAAGGCGGAGGACTGGTCTAACGATTTACCCACATTGAAAATTGGTCATAGTATGCATCCCTGTAGCACACCCATTCACATGTATTTTTGTCATTTTGGTATTTCTGCCACGAGTATAACAAAATTACGAACTATTAGGCACGGACTATATGAACAAGCATGCCACGGTAAAAACACGAATATTTACTAGAAACCGGGATAATCACTAAGCTTTTGTGCACAACGAGATCAAACGCTTTTTTGCAATCAACTGTGTTAAGAACTCTGTTTACAAGCCCCTACATTTAAGAACAAGTACGTTAATCCGGGATAAAGCGTAATGGGTGCCGACACAAGGGTTTGCGATATAAATGCGGAACTGAGTTCTACTTTTATGAGAAAATACCCTGTTTTTGTTAAGCCTTTGTATTAAATATTTTATTCGAAAAAATGCTTGCCAACTTTGTGTCGTTTTTGCTGACCAGTGTTGAAATTTTTCTTGTGGACAGCTCCAGTCGCTGGAGCTTAAGTCTCAAAACAAAAGTCTTCATATGTGTTATGGATTTGGGTTCCCTTTCTTGCTTGTCAACTTAAAAGCATGACTCTGTTTAGGTAGTTTTGTAACCAGCAATGAGCATACCTGGCATCAACATTTCAACAGTATTTATTTTAATAACTGCTTGTACCTCATAAATAAATAAGTGAACTTTCACCATCAGTAACTACATAAGTAATAACAAATAATTTGTTGTAGGCTTACAATGTGAACATTTTGTATATGAATAAAATAACAATAGTTTCGTACACATACAGCGATATGAATGGTCAGGTCCATATGCCGCAAATGCGTAGGTGGCGGAAACTGGTAGATAAACAAACGCCATTAATTTACTCAACGAGCAACGAACTTGAATCACAAATTATTATTTAATAAATCATGACATTATGCCTGGAATCCCCGAACGGTATTTGGTACACTAGCACTCTGCTAGCAATCTCGAAAATTTTGTATTTTACCCATATGAATTCTAATTACCCCTTCTGATCATATATTTTGTCAATTTGGTTGATAATTCTACAATCATTCAAAGTTTCAAGTAAGTCGGTTCAATATTTAGCTCGTTTAAGTCCTATGAATGAAATAGGGAGCGAACCGATTAATTCAATCAAAATTTAGACTCAATTCCAAATTTTGTTATTGAGACTTCCTGATAGTAAAACTCAAAAATCCTGTGAATTCTAAAACTTTATGTTAAGCAGTTTGGGTTGCAACCAGAACACTGAGGAATCATTATTAACTATTACTAGACGCACCTTCAAATTCAGTAACTGCCAAAAGGGATCGATACTGAGAAAAGTGTTATCCAAGTCAGTCTAACCCGGGCACGCCGCAGTAGCGGCGGTAAGACCCCTCTTTGAGGAGTGGCTGGATAGGAGTCACGGTGTCCTAACCTTCCGCGTGACGCAGGTCCTCACCGGACACGGATGTTTCGGGAGGTACCTGTGTCTAATGAGGAAGGAGGAAACGCCTGGGTGTCACCACTGCGTAGATCGCCCGGAGGACACAGTCGAGCATACGGTGCTCTCGGCGGCGATAGGCGGAGACCTCTCGCGCCCCGCACTAGTCGCGGCCATGCTGCGGGGCGAGACGGAGTGGGAAGCGGTCGCCTCCTTCTGCGAAGCAGTCATGCTCGCGAAGGAGGAGGCGCGCAGTGCGAGAGAGAGGACAATGTCCCCACTCCGCCCCACCCGCGGTGGTGGACGCCCACGGCGTCGGACGTCGCATGACGATCTCCGGCCACCGTAGGCGCGGACATGCGGGCGGCGAGTAAAGGGCAACTCGCCGTCCGACCATGGACCATGCCCGGGTCGACGGTGCGTCGTGTTACACGCGCGCCTCAAAGAGCTGTCAGCAAAATGACGGGGCCCCCTCTCAGAGGGCTAAAGCCTGCCGGGGTCGCAGGACTTACACCATCACCGTGACCCCGGAACATAAAGGGCTATTGAAGGACACCATGGATTTTAGTCAGTACAAGTCTGACAGTCCCTTCCGCCCTGCCCGGGGTGGGAGGACTCATTTGATGATTTTACCACGATAAAAAAAAAGTCAGTCTAACCGTTTCCGCCTTCAAAAAAGAATATCAAACGAACATCCATCCTCACAATTGATTGCATTTGTCAGCAAGATATCAATGTGCATTATCCACTTACACAAGTAACTATTCAATTAAAAATCGGAATTATTAAAATGAACCTGAATTCATTCAATAATAACTACTCCTATTTGAAATTATTAAAATTAGGCTAAATTCATATTTGAAATTATTGAAATGAGCTGACAATATGTAGCTCCCAAAATAATCATTATCCTGCAATGTATGCGTTCAATACAATTAAGGTTTGTTTGGCGTCCATTCATCCGCGATTTATGCGTCAGTAAATTTTCAAATCGTATACGCATAAAGTAATTGAAATATGAATAATTGATATTTGTGAATTGTGTGTTTTACGTTTATTGTTCGAATTTCTAAATGGACGGTTTTATTTACACAGTTTCGATACTGTACGGGAAACAAATAAATGTTTTAGGATCGGATTAAACCTTTTTGCCTAGTAAATTTTAATTAGATACTACGGTATATCTATCCAATCGGTTTTAAGGGATCCGGTATTTTGTATTTATATATTTGGACCTATACTGTATTAGGTACCACCCAGTACTTGGGTTGTGGAGGTTAGAGAGGCAGAGTAGCTCCAAATTAAATATGGTGTAAGCGATGTGCGAAGCTGGAAGTAGACCCCATTTTTTTCTGGACTAGATTCACCTATAGGTACATAATAATATATAAAAAGGACAAGAAAAACATTTCGTGAAAACGTAAAATCAGGTACGATTCAATAACGAAGGACTTGTTAGGAATGAAGTTGACTAGAAAAAGGTTCCGTTGATTCGCGGAGGGCTATTCATCAAAGTTGACAAAGTTTTCGGGCTTAATTTGATTATTCTACCTTTTTCGTCGCCCTCATTCGTTCCAAGATTAGTAGAAAGGGACTCAAGGTTAACTCGGCCCAGGGAATTTTGACGCAATCAAAATTCTACAGCTAGGTATTGTTATCTTGATTATATTGAGGCTCGTATTTTCAAAAGTGGATTAAAATCAACTGCCTAATACCCAAATCTTGATTCGCGTTCTTTGATGGCTGCCTGTGATTGGATCTTAAAACTTTGATTGTTAAATTCAATCGTTGATTGGTTACATACTCAGATCAATATTGAGATAGAGATACATCATTTATTTCCCGGAACGTTTGCCTCGACATCTTTCTAGCTTTATTCTGACTAAATTGCGTAAATCGTGGTTTAGAATCTACAACCCCCTGCAGCGGCTGCAGAAAATAATCATATCAGTATTTTATATGGAATGCCTACTAATCTAATCTCCTCAACCGGTAATTGGACAAAACAATTTGTACCCCTGTGTAAGAAGCACTATTAGTGTCATGATCGTTTTTCTGAAATATCGTAAAAGATCTTAGATGTGACAGCCAGAATCACAGTGCTTTCCAAGGCATGATACGAGGTTGGGTTGTGAATTCACGATACACCCATGCAAGTTCTGTTGTCGACTAGCGTCTTTCTAACCGTCAATTACCGATCGGACAATCGTTATTCACCGTTAAATCATCCATCCAAGTCAGTTTGGTTACCACCATTGGACCCACATAAAATAAACGGTAGGTTATAACTAGATTCAGTACCGATCAATATTTCAATGGTGTACAATAAAATAATGTTCTTCTATCTATCAATCTGCTGACATTTCCTCTCCACCATAAGAGGATTACCTCCATTACATCTTCCGATAACAAGCCGTATTGTTACTGAATAAGATCAACTGTCGAATCAGCAAGTGTAACAAACCTGACATCTCAATAGGCATTAGCATATCTATGAATACAATGTTACTCTTTGAAAGTCAATATTTGATAACTCAATGATGCTACTTATACAATTTCACTTTCTATTTGTTAAGGATAATATTTTCTAATGAATTCATAACGTCTTTTATATAATAGGATTGTTTGGACTTTGAGGTGTTGGGTTCAGATGCGAACTTTCTCGTTAGTTAAACAGAAATGGAGTTTTGATGGTCAGTCACTGTTATGGGCTATGGTAATTCGTATTTACATGATCTTAAGATTTTTTTCTTTAATAGGTTCAATCATTAATTATTTGGTTTCTATGGAGAGTTTGACAATGATGTTCCGAAAACGTAAGGTCTTCAGATCAATATCAGTCTGCGGACAGTATACAGTATTTTATACGGATCATAACAGTCTACTTACCTTATTAAGGGCTGATTTTTCAATAGTCAGATAACTTTTATCTTGGGAATAAAAATGGCGGTTTGACAGCTTATCTATAGAAATTATGTCAAATCGCTATTTTTATTTCTAATTTCTCAGTTAAAATCTGGCTATTGAAAAATCAGCCCTAAATAAAATTAGCACCGTTCGAACTAAATGTATTTTCCTATGCAGTTACAACTAAAAGTACCACAGAGCAATATTTTAATGGCCTCTTTTAATTGCTTAGGACAAATATCATAAAACTTTCGACATCAACACACTTAATCCCTATCTCAATATCATAGCAAAATCCTAATGAAGCAACTTTTCTTTCTCCTAACTTTATACGCCTAACTTCAAACTAATAGCAAAATCACGCAACACCAATGTAGTAATAATTTACAGCTAGGCGCAAAATTACTCGGCTACCTCTCAGAGGTAATTGAAGCATAGCACCTTAAGAATAAAGTTTATTTTTGTTTGCAGATGCTGGGAGACTGGTTTGTAGTGGAATATTATGCGAGTGCTGAAGAGGCTCTTTCGTACAGCTGTATGAAAGCAGTTTTTACTGAAGACGACCACGTTCCTACCGCAGGTCTATATAAAATACTATTTTTTTTCTTTGAAATATGTACGATGGTGAGACAAATTAACTTAGTTCGTTATGGACGTTGGCTGCTTGTTAAAACTGAGTCACACATTCATTAATATTTACATTTATTTACTTCAATGTCGACATGAATACATGAGTCCTTACATGCTTTGTTCTAACAGTTTCATTTCAGTTAAACAGTTTTCAGAAACTCTTAAAAGTTGACGACTTGTCATTGTTTATACAAACATTTCACGGTTTTTACTTGCTTGTATTCTATTTCTGTCTGTATTGTTGTCTATTTAAAGAAGTTAAATTGACTTCAAAGTTTTTGTTTCTGGCTTGTTTATACGCTAAAGTGGAAATACCCAAAAATAATATCAACACATCGTATCACTACTTATTTAGGGTATCGTATACCTACATACTACAATTATGTTGCATAGGCTGACTACATTCCAGTAACTGAATTTCCAAATTCCAATTGAAATTCTTGAAACGGAAACACAATCCGACCAGTTTACACAGTTAAATTGCTTCCCCGTCCGTAGCTTCATAACCATACGCGCATGAAGTTTTTATTCATGGACTGCGTCCATTCCATACATTTCCACCGGTAGCATCTATCTTTAGGGCATGTTAGCCTCGAAAATCCTGGCTATCTGGTGACCGTCCTCTTCCTTTTCAATGGATTTGGTTAGACTGGAAAATGGTTATTAGAGTAAAACGATATTTCCCCCTAGTTAACAAAACGCCCCGTCATTCTAGCTTTCAAGGGCGTATTACTTAATTTTCCGATACTTAAAGTAGACTGACTGATGGATAATAATATAAAATCCAGTCATACAGTCCACAACTATCACACAACGCCATCTAGTCCTAAGCTAAGCAGAGCTTGTGTTATGGGTACTAGACAACTGATACACATACTTATATATTTCTAAATACATAATATTATAGATAAATTACACCCAGACACAGAACTAATGATCATGCTCATCACACAAACAATTGTCCTGGGTGGGAATCGAACCCACGAGCCCCGGCATAGCAGTCAGGGTCACTAACCAGTAGACCACTTCTTCTTCATACTTTATTCAATTTTCCAGATGGCTCAATAGAATTCGCTCCGGGAGTAACGATGAACTTCACCTATCGTTTTGCTGATGACCCTCTTGGAGAGAACCTGCTTGGAAACATCACCTGGAGAGTGGACTTAAATGAACCGGCTCATTGGACACATGCTGAAAAGACATGTAAGATTGTTTAGTGCATACATTTAAAATTATGACAGCCGTAAGTGGTCTCTAGTAAAGTGGAGGAAAAAGGACAACGGTCATAGGGAGACAGAAAAAAAATAAGTTAAAGTTTTTGGCTCATTGTATGCCGTTTAGTTTATTCATCTAGAACTAAAGTTGTTATTAAAAGTATGACATTTTACATCTCTATTGGTTACTAAAAAGCAATAAATTGGCCTTACACAAACGTCGTCGTAACGAGCCCAAAAACATCTAAGAAAAAATAATAAAACAAAACTAAACTTTTTAGATGAAACTAGTGAAGCTGACAAGAACGAATTTTAAGATAACCTAAACCTAAGTATTACGTGAGAAATTATTCAAGTACAAACTTCAGATGCTGACAATAAACTCGAAAATTCAAATAATTTCGATAAATAAAGAACAAAATCTCGGCATAACGACAGGACTACGACCCACATAAATCATACTATCTATATAAAATTATTATCTCTTAAAGTTAATACAGAACGCAAGCAACCTTGTAGGAGCAGTTTTCCTGTTCATACTCTTAATATAATCCCTTGGTTGCCTCGTAAGACACGACGCTCATTATTCTCAGACGGGACCACGTGACAATTAATTAAGAAACGACCCTCTGTGGTTATGTCCTTTCTGGAAGACATACTTCTGTATTTTGTGGTGACATCATGTTGGGCGTTATCCTTTGTTTGAAGTTACTGGCGTGAATGTGGTACTTTATGGGTTGTACTAAAGGTATTTAGAATTATAAGGGTTCTATAGCTATTTTAAGGACATTATACCTTTGATCATGTAAAGTTCCTTAACGAAGTTTAAACGTAGTGAAAGTATTCCTCTCTAATTGCGTTTTTTTTTTGTTCTGGATTCCCTACATGATGAAGACGTTTTAGTTAACAAAATATTGAGAGTCAAATTTAAGAATCTCCTACAAGTTTCAAAATGCCAACGCTAAGATTTAAAATACCACTATGATCCCATTGAATGTATTCATCATAAAAACAAAATGATTGTAGTCAATGCATCATATTGAACAAAATACAGTAATTAAATAACATAATTACCTATATCTAATTTTCATACCAAAAAAAGGCATTCGAAGTATCTACGCATTTATTTGTTTCAAATGGCACAGAATAATGTTCTAGACAATTATATTTTGCGTTTTCTATCTTTTTTCCATAACAAACAACGAACTTGTTCCTAATTAAATTCCTCAGCGCCTAGTAACAGCGAAAGACGTAACGTAGCAACCTAAAGCTCAACATCAAAACATGTCCCAATTCATTTAGACCCTATTACACGTAAGTACATAAACTTATTTTCCTCTTTCAGACGACGGCATATACAACACGTACGTGCTAGACACAGAGTATAAAACCTGGGCGCTCCTCCTTCACTGTGCTGAGCAGACTGAAGGAGCTAGGTACTTAAGCGCCTTCGTCCTCTCACGGACCACTACGCTACCGAAGAATGTGATGGCTTATTTACGGGATAAGCTACCGAGGTAAGGGTTGAGGGTATCTTGTTGCTTATGTATGTAAATGGGAGGTTGATATATGTGTGGCACGTGGGGTGAAACATGATTAGGCAAACGAGTCTAGTTGATGGTCAACGCAACATCATGTTGTGCCAAATGGTTGGGTTGTGCTCAAATGTTTGTAGGGTTATGGCTTTTAAATTACAGCAGACTGTATCAAATATTTAGTAACTTATTGATATAAAAATAAAATCCGTGGGTTTCAGTTGGTCGCCTGAATATGGTCTAAAGAAAATTCTAAATATATTATTTCTTATATTGCGATATCAAATTAAAACCAAACCCTTACATCTGGTAGCGGGACTTATTCAATTACCGTTACCCTGGAACATAAAGGGCTATTGAAGGACACCGTGGATTTTAGCCAGGACCACTCTAACAGTCTCTCCCGCTCTGCCCTGGGTTTGAGGACTCGTTTGATGATTTCATCACGTAAAAAAAACCCATACATCTACATTTTTTCCAAGTTATGTTAATAACGATCAGCTAATACACACAATGAGGAAAAATATGAAACAGCTCTTGTTCTTTCAATGATAATATAATATCATAATTATGTAATTCAATAACGATACTATTCGTTTTCACAGAAAGTAAATAAACGTCGATAAAATTCAAGGCCCGTTTTCAGGGATTTGCACAGCTGTCTACCGAATGAGAAGTGCTTTTAAATAGAAAATGTAGATACTCAATCCCCGATTGGTACCGGCTGTAGCAAATGGCCGATATATATCCCGTTTATTTGGAAAACTTTTTAACCTTTATTTATTAGCAATCACGTCCTAGTTTCCAAAGAGCTCTCTCTTCAAATTAAATGTATTGGGCCCTTATGTTGTTCCGAACCCGGGTAATAACTTAGACAAAGGTTCCCAACCGTGGCGATATTGGCCCCTAATGGGAGCTGGAGGTTTTTGTGGGGATGGCAGCAGGTCTAAAGTCAAATGGGGGTTATGAAATAAGTCTTTTTTCATGAAAACACATTGGAATTTTGTTTTGGTATCAAAATGCTTAGGTATCTAAATCTAAATGCCAATGTGGCGCTGGACAAGAACACATGTAAAATCTTAGGGAAGGCCTTTGCCCAGCAGTGGGACAGTGAAGGCTGAATAAAAAAAAAATTTAAAAAAATCTAAAATGTTTATCTAATTATTATGGCGAGAGAGCACTATTAAAAAGAAAATTAATTTTCAATTTGTGAATGTAGGTACATCTATCTAATAAACAGACATATCAAATTGGTTTATCTACTATTATAGGGTGGTGTGTTACTTTATTTTTATTGGAGTGCAACCCATACAAGGTTGGGATTCTATGACTTAGACCTTACGCCTGAAGTTTCAGAACTTAAGATTTTGTAAAGTAAACTTGAGGCGAGGCCTTCTCTCGTAAGGCTAGATAAGTGAAAGCGTTGGCAAACATTTATTTTACTTGAAACGTTTTTTCTCGTTTTATGTTTTCTTCTGTAAAAAAGGTTTAGTTTTTTTGCATTAGAGTAGAATAATCGTCAATTGGGTCTAAACCTAAAATGTCCAACTAGTACACGTATAAATAAGTATCTTCATAACTTTGACAAAACGTACGAAATATCATTAACCGGCGGGCCATGGGGGGCCTGCTAGTGTTATAATAAGTTAAGTAAGGTTTTCAAGAATTTCTCATCTTTATAAAAAATGTATTTTTCTATGGTTATGTTATGCTGACTTTGTAAAAAAAATATCAGTTACTTTTTATAAATCTGTCGACGACGACGATTGATCGTTTTAGGGTGAAAAGAAAAAGATGGTAACAAAAAAACTGCAAGCTTGAATTTCACAAATTGTATAACCAACTCAGCGGGTTCCAATCTTCAACTATACCAATGTTCTCATAAGGAAAAGTGCTCGAGATAAGGCGAGGGACTTATGAAACCACAAAGCGTTTTAAGAGGAAAAAGATTCCTAAAGAATTGCGAAGCGAACGCACAAAAAGGGTTTATCATACATCATAAAAAACCTTTCGGGATTTTGCCAGCAGTGAGTTAGGATAAAATGCTGCAAATGGCTAAAGAATGAATTTGTTATTTTTTTGTGAAGAATGAATGAAACAGTCTGTACCAACAATGTGCGAAAGACTTTTTAAGCTGAATTTTGTTTTTTCGTGAGTATCATCTCGCAAGTCAGCTTAGTATGTTGCTTATAACCGGGGTCGCTGGACTAACGAGCTACCGTGACTCCGGTACGTAAAGGGCTACTTAAGGAGACCGTTTATTAAAATCAAGTTCAAGTCTGACAGTCCCTTCTGCCCTGCCTTGGGTGGGAGGACTCATTTGATGATAACAACATCCAAAAGAAAGTGTGCTGCTTATGCGGACAATGGTGACTTTAACGCGCTTTTAGCCAGAGGCTTTTTTATTTTTTTTTTATTTGGTAAAATAACAGCTATGTGGCGTGCTCTAGGCGCGCGCACTCATCCTGGATTGACACAGTGGTAATGCGTGGTGTCGTCTCTATACGTAGTAGTAATAGCTCAATGGCTGAATCTAAATACATCTACCTACGTAATAATAATATTAGGTACTATTTTAAAACTACAGGCTCAGCATAGCGGGCTGAATCTATCAATTCTTTCATACTTCATTACCTACTCAACCCAAACATATGGGATAGGTGTGCGAAAAATGATGATTGCTCATGTCACTAGGGCTATGAGCAATCAGCAATTCTAATTATAAATGTAAATGTGTTTCCTCGACCAAGCGGTGCAATATGTTAATCAATACCAGTAACAGTTACTATGTTTTACGTAGTGTTCAGGGAATCCGGAATAGAAATGCTTGATTGCTTTTATTGACAGTGAAAATGTGAGTTTACTATGAGGTTTTGTCAATCCCATGATGGCGTGATGTAATGTGTAACTTTTTTTTTTACATGGTAAAATCATCAGATGAGTCCTCCCACACCGAGCAGGGCGGGAGGGACTGTCAGACTTGTACTGACTAAAATCCACGGTGTCCTTCAATAGCCCTTTATGTTCCGGGGTCATGGTGATGATATAAGTCCCGCGACCCCGGCAGGCTTTAGCCCTCTGAGAGGGGGTGTAATATGTAACTGCCCACATAATAGGTATCGCGTTTACGCGCTGTGTGTCGCGGTTTCAATTCCCGCACGGTTCAAAATGAATTACCTAGAATTTACAGGTCTGGCTGTTTGTGTATTTATGAGTTTAAATGTTTGTAAACACTTCCATGATACAACAACATTACCTAGTTACATATTACAGAACATCACCGTCGCTTGATATACAAGCAATACTTGAAAATAGATTCAAGCCTGAAACTAATTTTAAGTAATGCTTGAGTGCGACGGGGCCCTCTCTAGATGGCTAAAGCCTGCCGGGGTCGCGGGACTTTTCTCTTTACCGTGACCCCGGAACATACAGGGCTACTGAAGGGCACCGTGGATTTTAGTCAGTACGAGTCTGACAGTCCCTCCCGCCCTGCTCTGGGTGGGAAGACGCATTTGATGATTTTACCACGCTAAAAAAAGTAATGCTTGAGTCTTGAACGATATTCTGTTATGCGAACCCTACTGTGCGAAAAGAATTAAATATTATACAATCTTTGAATTTCGATGCAATCCCAGCGTTGTTTTTGAATTTGTGAGTCTGATCGCTGTCAAATATAGCGATAGCAATTTTAAATGAAATTCCTAGCAACAACAATCAATCAATCTGATGTTTCTCGAAGCTTCAAAAGTTCTTTTTCTTTACAGATACGATGTTGATGTGAACTACGTCTTCCCTATCCCACACAAGGACTGTTCCACCAAGCCTGCCAGATTTGACTATACGCCGATCCTGGTAGAAGTCGACAGCAAAATCCCGAAGAGGCCTGGAGTCAGCTACAAAGTTGCTTTTGGACATTAAGCTTTATGTACTAAAGAATAAAAGTTAACATCGGTTAAGTTACCGTACCACCCGTAAAAAAAAACTGTTAACACATAGATCAATTTGTAGTACATAATTTTGAAACGTAACCACCACTTTAAGAAAAACTGCTGCTAGTGTAAATGAGCACTTATTGAACCTACTAAATTCGCGGTAACTTAGTTGTACACATTTCAATTCCATGTATAAAAGTAATGTCTTTCTCGTTTAAACGAACCGAACCAATAAAATTAGCCAAGCACTGTTTAGACGTACTTTTAAATATACCTTGTTACTCAAATACTTGACAGTAGTACATGAAAAAAAACATTGTAGTACATATCTATCACAACGCGTGCCATGAAAGACTTTTTACTGATGAATGAATTTATACCTATGGTGTATTATATTACACGATATATTATGTAAAATAAGGTGTCTAGGTGATGAAACAATAAAATATCTTTTTGAACATCGTTTTTTTTATTTACTTTAAACAATTACCGGCAACAATTATGTAACAGCCTCATTGGTTAAACAATCGCAAGTAGTGCTGCAAAACGAAAAGTCTAGAACTCGATCCCCAATTGAGAAAAACTGACAATTTGTTTTTATAATAGGAACTCTATAATAACAGCTCGGATACAATAGTTTCTCTACCCTTGTTATTTCGGAGTAAAACCCAGACTGCCTTATTAATAAAACAATAAGTAAAGTTACGCCAAACATATTCCTTCAAAATGTATGATTCGTCTGAAGATTATCCCGGTTGTAACTTTAGTTCATGTTTATTAGTAAGGGTGAGAGAGTTTTAGTGTGTGTGACAACAAAATGAAACCCAAAGAGACATAGGACTACAAACATAACGAAGTATACATTACAAAACTGACCACGAAACGTGCAATTAACGCTAAGTAGAGCACATAAGCCAATAATTTATAACTTTTAATATGCCAGTAACAAAAAGGTCCAACATTTTATAGTTCCACAGTTCAATGGTTATTGCAAATTCAATGTTAAGAATGTCTTCAGAGAACTGATAGGGCATGCACATTGTTCCACAACGCAATTAGTATTCAGCGGAGGAGACGTCTATTCACAGGCCTATAGAGTACGGAATCAACGAAGGCGAAATTAACTTGGCAACACTTTTGATTTTGTTTCAGGGCCATACTTTTTCACTTTATACCATTATTATCTTACGAATATTACAAATGTCATAGTTTATGAGTATGGATAAATATGTTTGTGACTCTTTCACGCCTAAATGACAGAACGAATTTGAATAAAATTTGATGCGGAAATAGTTCATAACCTGAATTAATTAAATTTTGTGATCCAATGGGGTAATTTTCGAGTTGTAGCGGGCGATGCCTCTGACAACAGCAAATAACGGATGAAATAAACAAAAACATAAGCAAAGTTAAACTGACGATAACAGTTAGACCCACCATAGATAACTTGTGATATCACTCATGGATATCATCCCTCTTCGATGAAGGATGACAAAGTTTCGTTGTACCGACACATCACAAGACTTTAATGTAATCTATTGCTTGCTCCAATTCCGACCGTTCGTTTTATGGAAAGCTACATTATGTAGATGAAATGTGTTTAAAATAATATTGGCAATATTTCCGTAGAACAATTACCAACAGTAAAACCAAAGAGGAGTCGAACAAAAGCAAAACCTAAACAGGTAAACGGTGACAAACTTGACATGTTTGTGACAGTGCCGCCTCTAACAGCGACCACCGCGGGCCTCTCCAAACTCTATGGGCACAGGACAATAAGCAGGCACACTCATGTTATGACATTCAAACTTGACCGTGTCTAATACAGCTGTTAATGGCCAAGCAAAATTAGACGCATATGTACGAGTAAAGCGTCATTGAAGTTGTAAAATTAGAATTTCCATAAATGAAGGTTGGATTTGAGCATTGAGAATTTGTGAATGCTGATTTTTTTTTGTAATATTACGTAATGGGAGCAGTGGTGGCCCAGTGTTATCGATCCCTAGGCACAATTTGTGTAATTTATTTCATCACCACTGCTCTCAAAACGGTGAAGGAAAACATCGTGAGGAAACCGGCATGTCCTAGAACCACAAAGAGGAGGCCTGTGTCCCAGCAATGGGAACATTATAGGCTGATTATGATGATTACGTAAATGACAGGGTTGTCAATGACAATCCTGTCAGTTGACAAGTTGTAAGTATGAAATGTAAAAAAGTATGAAAGTATGGGAGCAGTGGTGGCACAGAGGGTATCGGTCACGACTTAAGAGTTGTAGGTCGTGGGTTCGAACCCCGCCAGGCGTATTACTTTGTGTAATTTATTTCATCACCATTGCTCTCAAAACGGTGAAGGAAAACATCGTGAGGAAACCGGTACGTCCTAGGACCAAAAATTCGAAGACATGTGACATCTACCAACCCGCACTGGGCCCGCGTGGTGGATTATGGCCCACTCCCTCTCACAGAGAGGAGGCCTGTGTCCCAGCAGTGGGAACGTTATAAGCTGATGATGATGATGAAGTATGAAACAACAAATGTGTATTAATGCACATGACAATACGCCACTAGTAACACGAAAGGAGAGGAACCTGTCCTTCAAATAAATGATGATGAAACATATGCAAACGATGATAACGGTCATGAAAAGGGTAATGGATTTCAAAACCAAGTAAATTTCAAGCATGATTACGTAACGTTCAGTGTAAATCAATACAATCTTTGAACCATTGTTGTGTTTAAATTGGAAACCCAACATAAATTCTGTAAAACTTAAGACAACAACGATGAGAATTAGTTTTGTCAGCTCCTACATCGATGTGCAAATAATTAGGATATGCAGAACATACAGCATTTTGTTAAAATCACTGTAGTATTTCTTAATAAGATTAAAACAAGATCAAATTGCGAAATCTTATTTTTGCTTCATGAGCCTTTAAAGCATCAGAATTATACAGTTCGCTTTTTAAGCAGCTCTACCCTTGCAAAAACGACACTCGCGGTTTCACCATCTACAGTGAGCTCAATCTTGTACATCTTGATTCCTAAAGGATCAGATTAAAAGAAATTTGGGATAAAATAGCTGATGGGGGAACTGTTTATCGATCATCTTATAATCTAGTTAAGGCCGCTTGAATCGATTGATGCAAAAGACAAAGAACCACTACTTATACCTGTAGCGAGATCAGGGGATGTGTATGACCAGTACCTACTGCCCGTGCTGTTTGTCGATTCGTATTGAGTCGACTAAGGACTTCTCACCTTATGACTACGAGTTTAGTACCTTCATTAGTATCCATCAGTTCATATAGCAAACAAACAACAGGATTTGTAGGTATTAAATAATCCATCGTACAGGGATAGCAAGTTTAAAGTTCAGTATTATTATCTACCCATATCATAATTTATTTTCTAAAGATCTTTCGATTGATGATAAGAAAAATACAGAAATTGCTCTTCAAAGGACCGAAGTCTTCAAAAAAAAAAAAGTCGTTTATTTTCGGAAAGAAAACTTAAAACTTAAGAGGTAGTAAGTAAGGAGGTACATAAACAGTGACACAAACATCCTCGGCCCTGAATAAAAGTATCCTCGTTAACGCATATCCACTGAAAACAATGCATATATTCTGTGGCAACGTATTAGTAATTCAGGCAACTTGCGCAAAGTCTTCGTTATAAGTATGAAAGGAACTGACCGCCATTTTTTTCATGATAACATCACAAACATGGGTGAGGTGCGAGCGTGTGTCTATTTTTCTGTGATTTTCTTGTGCCTCCAAATTTCTGCTGCTAAGGTCAGTATTTATCAGTGATCTGTTTTTTTTTTGTTGTTTAGATGGCACCTAATTTATTTTCAGAAAAGTTACAGATATCGTCTTTGAGATTTTTTTTATTTGAAACTTTTAAAACTTATTGCAACATTTTTTTTTTTCTATTTCTGAGGATGAGATTTTTCTTAGGGTTAATAGAATTTCCAAATATCTATATGGCTAACGTTACATATTTTCTCCAGCCTTTCTTCGGGGAATGGTTTATGTGTGACTTGTTCTGCGAAGACGATGATGGTTTAACAACCACTGCCAGCTCCACTGAAGACTACCTTGATGCCTTCTGTGGTGAATGTCCTACTCGTCGACCCAGGCCTCTTACCACTCCAATGCCTCCAGTATTTCCTAACCCTGGAACACCTATGCCACCTGGAATGCTTCCACCACCAGGTATGCCTGGTGCGCCGGGTATGCCGGGACCACCGGGTGCACCAGGAATGGGACCAGGACCAGTCAACTATTTTATGATGAACCGTAAGTGTAACTTATACCATTTTATGTTTTTACGTCTTTACTTTTCTCGTCTCGAGTTCCAATACAGTACCAGTCTTTTCTTTTGGAGGTCAGTACCGTCAGCACGAGTTTTCAGTATTTGAGACGTAAAGTAAACTGGAACTTTGACGACTTCAAATTGACAATTTTCAAGGGAAAAATTGGTTCCTTCTTCGCACACCAGAGGCGCTGTACCATATTTTCATACAATAAACGCTGTAAATACTGGAAAAGCTCTGTAAAGTAAAATAGAGAAAACTCGTGCTAGGGGTACTGTTAGGACTCTATGAGTAAAATACTGTTAAACAACTGCGTACCATTTAATCTGCCTCAACAAATCTTTAATACCTAGTTTCAAAGTATTAACCGATCACCTTCTTCTTTTCTATCTTGTCTGGTCTTGTATTCATTTGTATCACTTCGATATCATTCACTGCTATGTTATTAATTTTTTAACACGATTAATTAACATTATATTTTCATGAAGAAGTAACATCGCCTGCGAAGTCGTTTAAAAATGATTCTGAACATTTCAACACTCTCAATTTCATGACAACTCGTTTACAGTAAAAGGCAAAAAATCATCAAGCTTGAATGATTGATGGATTGCTAGTAGCAAATATTACACATGCTTGTCGGCAATTAATCGTAGTTAGCACGCTCGAACTATACATGGAATACATGGTTACCTAGGTACTTCCTTTTCTTTATTTTACTATAGCTGCGTATTTAAAATACGATGAAAATGCCTACCGGATGTTAATAAATTACTTATTATAATAATGGTAGCAATACTTGTAGTTATATTAACTTTGCAATCTACGCTACGATGCAATGCGGCATTTTCGAAAAGGGCAATCAATTGGTTGACAATCGATGTCTCACTGTATCAATTCACTTCTATTGTATAATTATAGACCTGTCATCATCATCATTGATCAACGTCAATCTTTCATAATTATACGTATATCTAAGACAGGTGGGATATCACATAGTCGACTGATCGTTCTAACTTCGATCAATCGGTCGATTGGTAAATGAAATGTTACCACCATTTGGTTAAGCATATAACTTATTGAATATTGTCATGTTTTATTTTTAACACAAAAAGCAGTCGTTTTCAAAGCGATGGTCTCATCGCTCAGCGCGTATGTCCTTGTGTCTTTGTATTTCTCTAGACTATTCAATCGAGATTTTCTCATAATATTTTCCTTAACCATCTAGACTTTCAAACTAAGTAAGAATAATTTTCCCAACATTACTTTTGTTATTACAAAAGCCGAATACTTACAAGAATTTAAAACAGTTTTACGGGCTAAGTTTTCAAGTTATGTTTCCCAAGTAAAATTATATTTAGCTTTCGTTCCGGTTTCATTTCATTTTTATTTATTATCAGGTCAAGTTTTATTATTGAGAAGCACTAAATCTCCATCTTGAGTACATTCATAATTTATGTGATTAGAGTCAGACGATATTCGTAGTCAGTGACCATCTCAATTACTGTAATAAAATGTCACTAAATATGACTGTTTGATTTCATAACTAACTTTATTGTGATTCTCACATGACACCGCTCGTCGGTGCACGACATTACTCGTGATAGCGGTCTACGGTATGACCACCTCATTTTAACGACAAACCTTCTATAAAGTTTCAAGGAGCAATATGAGAATTCTCATTAAAATGTTTAGCAGTAGTTATGCACATGACTTGACAATCTCTGGCTCTTCTAGTGATTCTAGAAATTGAGAGAAGACTAAATTAACTCAACCTATCGCTGTCCACAGACAGCCAGCCTTACCCAAGCTGCATCACAACATCCTATTCTACGCCTTCCACATCCAGTCCTCTAGCTAATCAATGAGATTATATGATGAAACTGTTTTGTGCCCTATGTCTATAACCATATAACTCAAATTTTCAATTACAGCTCCCCAAAACGGAGGTCCACAGAGCTTCAACATGATTCCCGACCCGAACCGGAACGGTTGGTGGTCCTTTGTCTGGAACCCATCCGGTGGTCCTGGTAGTGCTAGTCCTCAACCACCAAATGCCACGCCGGCTCCTGTCGCACCACCAACTACTGCTGCGGCTCCAGCTGCTGCAGGCCCTGCCGCTGCTGCGACGACTGCAGCACCAGTAGTAACTACAGTTGCCCCTGCTGCTTAATTTTCTCTCTTTGTATGTAGTCTATCCGCTTAAATAGTGACGACCTCAAACAGATTTTAATCATATATTTTATATTAATACCAGCTTTCATTGTCTTCGACGTCGTTCTCGTGAAGTTCAGTGTCATTAATCGTTCTTTGTCCGTTGTATTAAATTTTAAGTTATTGTCATAACCGTCATTTACCATAGTGTCTGCAGCTATGTCATTTTATCAAATTGCATTAAAAAAATGGAGCACTATGAATTTTCTGGATTCTATGTTGATTGTTAAGCTATGCACCTTATTTCTTCTTCTGATTAAGTGATTTTTGTTTCATGATCTGCCTGCCCGCCAGCTTGTCTAACCACCTATCTACCTTATATTTAGAAGTTAGGTAGGTCTATCTACCTTTAAAATTAACGACTTTCATACAATCTTTCATTCCCTATTTTTAGGGTCCAGCGCTTTGGGGCGTTCGTTTTTCTTCGCAATTGTGTCTGATCTCTGATTTATTCAGTTGCGTTAGATACAACCATAAATATTAAATAATTAAATTTGTTTCTTTGAAAATTAATGAATTTCCATACATAGACAACTTATCTCTCTTTTCACCTCTTGGGGTTGGATGAAACGCTTCAAACATATAAATTAGTTTTCCTAACCTTGAAACTTTCAAAGTTTCACGCAAAGTGGAATTTCAAATATCCTTCTTTAGCCTGCTTCATTTTCTGTATTCCAAACAGTGAAATCCTTTCAGTGGTTGATAGATGATTCAGTCAAGTTTTATATATACAGGTTATTGATGACCAATCGCAGCAAGGACATCGACACAGGAGATAATACTGCACAGTCAAGTGTGCAGACACAAATGCTGCCTGTCTCAGTCTCATAATTCGGTGGGACAGCAAACCATCGCAGCAGCAGAGAGAGATCTTGCACAGTATCAACAGGGTCTCGTGGTAGAGTTAGGTAGTTGGCGGCATGATGCCCCATGGGTACTTCTGAAAATATTTAAAGTCACTCCTGAGCAGGATCAGTGGTGCTAGCTTGAGTTCGTTATATGACATAAACGGGAAGAAGTAAATACGCGGATTTTTTAATTGTGAATATTTTTTTTACATTTCTGTAGAATTTTTGCGTAAAAAGCAGTATTCCTCAAAAAAATAGGCAAATTCATCATTGAGTAATTATTATTATAGAAAATGAATGTTTTCAATTTCTTGTATCAATGTATGTATGAATTTAATTTACTTTTAATCACTCACTCGTGCTAGCGCTTTTGCATGTCTTGATGTAGGTACATCAGTGGCAGAAAGAGTTTTAAGAGCGCCACTTTTAAGCGGATACCTATACTAAAATTTTCAGTATTGTGCGTTTTAATAGTTCGTAAGATTTCCTTTAGTAGATAATTCATTAGTTTTCACGAAATTCATTTAGAATTTTTCTGTTTTTGGGGACATGTGAAATCATTGAGATAAGTTTATTAAAAAATCTAAAGGTTTTTGTTCAAAAAAGAAGAGAATTAATTTTATAAAAAAAAAAATTTTGGTTGAAAAGATATTGTAATGTGCATTTTACTTACAAGTTCAAATGATTCATTGCAATTGTAAAAATTTGTTACGATGAAAAATACTTTCTCAAAGATTTCACAGGATTTTTTAAAAGTCTCTAAATGATTGCAGTGAAGTGATGTTACCATAATAATAGTTATTTATATTTGTTTTACGTTTTGTCTACGACAGTAATTTTAAAATAGCCTCTAAGATATTTCAAATATAAGATTCAAATACAGTTGATTGAAAATATGCATTAAACAAAAATTAAATTGTTTCTGAAATTTAAAAAATACAAACAATTACAGAACTTAGTAGAGTGTACGAGTAGGTAAGATCAATTTTGGTTGTCGTATAATGAAAGCATTCCCAAGAAAACTGTTTTACCAGTGATAAGTTGATGTTCATAATAGATAATAAAATATTCTACAAATAATGGTGTTTCATTGAGAGGAGCCCACCTACCGAGCAAACTTAGATAAAACTTAACTAGGTATTGTCCGCGGCCTCGCTTACTGTTACCGTGCTTAACAGCGGGGTTTATGGTTTGTCCCAGAAATGCTCCCTGAAAAATAACCACCTGGGGATGGTCCTTATTTTTCCAAAAAAATCACAATAGATTAAGTTTATTTTCAAATTATAGTTTTCTGAAATGTGGTATTCAATCATATCGAACCCCTAAGTTTTAATGGTTGATCTCGCTCCATATTCTGATCTTTGCATTTAGGCTAGATTGCGGCCTGCCCAAACATATTATAATTTTTTATTTTATTTTTATTTATTAGAAAAGTACAGCCACATCACATACATTTAACATTAAAATTTACAGTTTATAATAAGAGCGGTCTGATGCGTGACAATAATGGCGTACATAACATTCACAATTCGTAGAAATAAAAACCTTGCCATAATTTTAACCATAATTTTCTGGTAACCATAACTCGGAAAATGCTAATCAAAGAAGCATAAAATAAAAATAAACGACCTAGATGTAATAAATAAGTAGATTATAGAAAGATATATTTTTTTGTAGGATGCACGATGCATATAAAACCCAGAACACAATAACTATACATAAAAGAAACAATAGAAAAAAATAACGTGTCATAAAAACATTGAATAGTCTTTGTAAATCGGCAAAGGAAACGATGTATCATAAATTCATAACATAACGCAACAACAAACAAAACTGTCGATAATATTGCTTTGGTATTTGTAGTTTTTTTCTGTCTAATTGGAAATATTTCTTCATCTATTTTGCCACTCTGTTGGGGTTAGATTCCAGTCATACCGGATTCAAATGACGAC
Organism: Agrotis ipsilon; assembly: GCA_028554685.1. Classification (NCBI taxonomy): domain Eukaryota; kingdom Metazoa; phylum Arthropoda; class Insecta; order Lepidoptera; family Noctuidae; genus Agrotis; species Agrotis ipsilon. The sequence goes on along the minus strand of CM052961.1, from coordinate 1,574,988 downwards.
CAGATTTTGAAAAACCCCACATAATAACTGACCTCTGCTCAAGTACTGCATTAAGATGAAGGTGGCATTAGAAAGGGTAAAATTGTCGTGATAAATTAATCATTAAATGAGTCCTCCCACCCACGGCGGGACGAGAGTGACTGTCAGATTTGTACTTGACTTTACATTCCAGGGTCACGGTTACCTGAAGAGACAGTCATGCGACCTTGGTAGCCACATACTAAGTGACTGACGTACTTTTTTGTAAGGCTATCCAGGAGCTCCAAAAACACGAATTTACCTTGAAGATCAATCCATGCGAATGTTACAAAACATTTTGTACAGTCTTTATTCATTGCGAACTTAAAGATAATGCCGCATGCAAATGCATGCAATGTCTGCATGCAACAATAGATTCACAGGTAGATTAGCCATTTCCTCTGTCGCTTTTGTAATTAATTCTACTGCATACGGTGCGTCTAATGATTGTATTGATAGTGAAGAGTGAAGTATGTTCCCACGTTCGGACTTCAAATATTTTATTGGTACTTGATTATGTTATTAATTTTGAGATTCTGAGATCGATTATGTCTTCAATAGTTTGAGTTATGAATAGCATCTCCTGTGATCTTGGATGAATGGAATCTCACGGGTGTGCAACAAAGTTTCAAAAACATTATCTCAATTGAAACGTTACAACTAAATAGTTTTGTTTTTGGCTTCTGTTGGTATCACTTTGCAGAATTACAATGCATGGTTCTCAAAAACGGCAAAAATAGTAATCATATTAAACAGTTTTATTAAAAAAAAACGTCTAAAAATTGTGTTTTAAAGAACAATAGCATTGATATAGATCTATTATGCTAACTTTAATGCTATCTAGGCAAATTATGGCCGTAGACCACAACTTGATAAACAATGTAGAGGCAAGTGCTGTACCTATGGACGCATTTACCTGTGGACACCATTCATTTATGGGAAAACGTGCAACCCTAACATTCTACTTTCAACGTAGCCGTAAGCAATTTATGTCTATGGTTGACAGATTTGATGTATCGCCATCTTTTTTATGTGTTGTTTTCCCCAGAATTAACGGTGTCCACAGGTAAAAGCGTCCATAGGTATACAGCACTTGCCATATAATGTACGGGTTATTCAATAACGATTTAAATGACCAAACATTGTTTGAAAATTAAAAACAAACGCAGGCATTTATGTCATGGGCCAATCAAAGTAAAAAAAAATTGTCTGTGTAAATCTGGAATGCTGATCACGTAAGGCAAGCGCCATATCTGGGCTTCTGCCCAGATGGCATGGCGAATTGCTGTATTGATTGTTTCTTGAATAAGTACACAATACTAAATATTTTACGCTGGTTATCATTTAAGGTTGGTAATGTCATTTGTTTTTTTTTTCGTATTTGCCTTCTTTTGTTTTGTATTTGCGTTTTGTTTTGTTGCATGTTTGTTTTTATATGAATGCATGCATGATTTGTGGAGCTTGTAATGTAATTTATGTTTATATCTTGCATTTTTGTAATGCCATTAGTGGTTGAAATGCGTCGCGTTTTGTGAAGCAAAAAATAGTCGCCAGTCTGATTACGTTTCATTGGTATTATGAAGGATAAATAAATATTTTTTAATTAATTATTTCAATAGAAAAAAACATTTTCCTGTACAGTTTCATTTACAAATAGTTAAACTATTGACTCAAAATAACTGTGTGAATCAAATCCGCGACTCGCAACGCAGCAATTAATCTCGGCCACTGTGCCAAGCGAAAAATGCACCTCACATTTACCCGTTTGAAGGGAAGATGAATCCTTTTTTATCGTGTTTTAATAATCAAAATAGGTTCTTAGTCGGGAAAAGTTCAGACTCAGTAAGACTTATAAGTTCTCTGAAGATTTGTACGATTCTTTGACTCCAGATTTATCTACAGTCAGTATCCAACCAACAATACTCTCTAAATGGATAGTTTTAAAACACCAACTACAAGATCAACTAAATCGTATAATTTTCGTATTAAGGGCAAGGAATAATAGATGCATATGCATATAATACCTGTTGCGTGCAGTGCACAGTGTTACAAGTAACACCGGTGTCAAAACTAGTTTGCCTTCCAAGAGACCATGACGCAACTCTCGGGTTACCACTCTAGTGCTCTGATTGTTGCGTCTTGTTGTACAGGAATAATACTTAAATGATACATAATATACAATTGCATACACACTATGGTGTTCAAAATTAGTTAGTAATAATTATAATTTATCTCTTCAATTTTTTTACGCACCAAGGCATTTGTATTTCTGCGGGATTGGCTGAGAAGCCATCAGGTAAGCGCGGGCATGCGGACAGCGAGTAAAGGGCAACTCGCTGTCCGACCATGGCCGGGTCGACGGCGCGTCGTGTTCCACGCGCGCCTCAAAGAACTGTCAGCAAAATGACGGGGTCGTGGGACTTCTTTCCATCACCGTGACCCCGGAACATAAAGGGCTATTGAAGGACACCGTGGATTTTAGTCAGTAAAAGTCTGACAGTCCCTCCCGCCCTGCCCTGGGTCCCATTTGATGATTTTACCACGACATAAAAAAACTTGCACTCATCCTGAGTGGTGATCAAGGGCTAAAACTGAACTAGATTTTTTTTGACATATTTAAAAAGAAATTACAGTGTTTTGGGTAAAAGTTCGCTTTGCCCAAAACACTGTAATTTTGCTCAAGGATGAGTTGTCTGATGAATAAGACAACTCATCCTTGAGCCTGCTACGTTAACTTTTACTAATTATGCTTACATATACACTACAATAGCAACTGTCTGTTTTTTTCTGAATTTGCGATACTGATTGTCGTTCTGGCCTTACTTTGATAAAATTCGAATGTACCAAATTAATTCGCGAAAATGTTGGCGATGAAAAACAAAATAAAAATTAAGGTTAGTTGACAAGATTCGATATTTCCCGTTAGATTTATATTCATATAAGAAAATTAAGAAGAAATTGCTATACAAAGCTCCAAAACGCGGATACGGTTCTAATGAAGAACAACTTGTTAGTGTTTATGTAGGGTATCAATTGTCTTACTAATTAAGTAACGGTTCTTAGTCGTGGTAATTAGCATTCGTTCATGATATTTAGGTAAAGGCTAGTGTAGCACTACTAACCTTTTAGAACAATGAACTTCGTCTCAATGGTACTCGTTCGATCGCGGGACTTATTCCATCACCGGGACCCCGGAACATAAAGGGCTATTGAAGGACACCGTGGATTTTAGTCAGTACAAGTCTGACAGTCTCTCCCTCCCTGCCCGGGGTGGGACGACTCATTTGATGATATTACCACGTAAAAAAAAATGGTACTTGTTCATTTCAAATGCAAATGTAATGCACACATTAATGATCAAATTATATAAACCCATCTACAGTTTTATAGTAATATATAAAGAGTAAAGATTTATATTTTTATGATTTTAATGTGTAGTTTTAATGAATAAACTTAAAAAACTACTGGACTGATTTCAAAAAATCTTTCCGAAGCTGCTGGCAAAAGCTTTAAGTAGTTTATAAACACACACGTCTATAAAATTTAAAGAAGTAGTCACAACTCTATTATCTACAGTTTTAACATTTTTTCACGTTACCATAATAATATTTTGTACATACAAGCTGTTGCTAGTGGCTTCGCCCGCATTCGACCCGTAAGTTTTACGAATTGAATACCAGAACAAACGATATTCTATGTGTTATTTCAGACTAAGGCAGCTTTCACATTTGGGCGACCTTCGCGCGACAGACGCTGCTGAAGAAATGTGCTTCTGCCGCGCTTCTGCCGCGCTACTGTCGCGCTGCGTTTCACATTTTATCCTAATGTGAAAGCGGCTTTAGACCATCAGGCAAGCAACAAAAATCCATTTATCCATCCAGACCCCTTATATTTTTCATTATTAGTTAGATGAGAGGAAACCGTAGTCCTAACATCAGTTGGTTAAATATTCACAAAATTTTAACCGCCTTTATCCAAAAATTTTAAATGTGTAATCGGCCATTGCCGATGACATGATATTAATTTAAAAATTCCAATATTCCGTGTTCCGGATTTTGTCGTTTTAATTTCCGATTTAAGCACTGATTTATCTTAACAGAATACAACCTAATTTATCGCAAAAATCGAAATACTTTTTGAATTCGGAAACTATGGATGGTTCTCGTAACAGGCGTGAATCGATCTTCAAATGCAAGCGAACCTGGCTCATTTGAAACTGTCGCATTTTGAATAAGTACTCCATGCAGACACTTCTATCAAAGCAAGCTTCTACCAAACTATCGCAGACGTTAATGTGTATTAAACAATTATACTATTATATAGCTTTTTTTTATATTATAAATATGAAAATGTTACAATGTGTTTTCTTTTTCATTGAAAAGAAAAATCACGATACAGACTGCGTAACCATTTACTGTCATGCCTCTAAAACCGTTTATGTAATCTACATAACGTTTTACTTTGTAATTACAGAGTTTCCCAGATCTACGTGTTCCTGCTTTTAAACACAGAATGTACATAAAAACGACCATAGGGATTAACATAAACAAAGTTTAATTACTTCGCGTTTATCCAGACCTCGTAATTACAAAGAAAGTGTTTGAAATAAACACCTACTTGCGTGATTTAATGAACATTTTATTGAATAACGTATCATTCGCGAGTAAGGGTAAAGAATATCGTGAGACTGTCATACAGGGGGACTGTCATACGGTATCGTTCATCAGTCACCAATATATTTTCAACTTTATACCCCAGCGCGTAAAGTTGAAAATCTATTAAAAACTGCTAATCGATAATGAACGAAACAAACGAAAACGATCTGTGAACTTCAATAGATTTTCAACTTTACGCGCTGGGGTATAAAGTCGAAAATGTATTGGTGACTGATGAATGATAACGATTGTCGTCTGATATCGTCTGCTGTTTGACTAAGGCCCCAGGGCATCGCAGCTTTGGAACACAAAAGACATGTAAAGAAGGTGGTTTTTGTCAATAATAGTCTGACAGTGCCTTATCTAAGACTAAACTAATTTTACACCCCAAAAATGGTGTAATGGACTATTATTCTAAACAAATAAGAGTAGTCTACTCGGGCTGCACCTGAAAAGTGTATTTTTCAGGATTTTCAAACGGCGACTTTCCGTGCAGTAAACCGGGCTTTCGCGTCGAATTAGATTCACACGTACACGCCGTGAAAGAGCACAGCGAAATATATAAAAGCAAAAAAATAAAAGGTTTGTAAGAAAACAAAAATGGAAAATGAAAAAAGAATGAAATAAAATGAAGAATAATTTTCAACGTATGTTCTTGAAGGAATTTGAAGGCACCTCGATAACAAAATAGCACAACAAAGCTGTCCTTAATTTTACATAATATGTTTATCTTTGTTACGTAAGTAATACAGCATAACAATAGACAATTCTAAATGTTCTTCCTATTTTTTTGATGTTAGGTACAAGCAACACTAATAAAAGCTCCATAACGCTTCATAAAATGTTACTTATCTAAAATGTAAAGAGGTTTAGTGTGTTTCCACTCCATGATTTATTTGAGAGTAAGGAGATAAAGAACCTGTTGTCTGAACAAGAAGTCTTTATTTTTATTTCACTATCTCAACATATTTCATATTATCTTTGTTACTCCTGCAACATTTTACAAGGTACCATTAAATTGCGGGGTTATTGCACATCTTATCTTTTTTATTCAGAAGTCTTTTTTGTATCTACAGTAATACATTTTATGATACATCTAAGATTTAATTTAATATTTGATTTGCAAATCATTTTAATTCAATCGATAAGTCCTTGAACTGTCTGAAGCTTTTATCAATTGAATGAATCGGACCTCTGATTGTGTACATTTGGTACAAGCTCTATTGTATGAAAGATACGAGATATGTCTGTTTATACTAATGGACAAAAAATCATTTGTTGATTAATTAAATACAATGTTTGTGACCATTTTTTTTAATCGTAAGTAAATTTTTAAATGCTTTGTTACACACATGTGAAGTTTTGATTATTGTTTTCGATTTTCTTTGATATCAGGATAATTAACACTTCGAATCCTGATCCAAAATTAAACATTTAATCCAAAATAGCGCATCCCATTTTCTTTTTCATAATATTACACTTTAAATATCTTGAAAACCTTTCATTTCCAAAGAAACTGTTCAAACAGATTAAGAAAAGTAGATTTACAGCCAACAAAAGCTTGAAAATTTCAGGAAAAAGTTAAGACCGTAGCCAAACTGCATATTAGACCAATGTACACCGTTATTGCTTTGCGCGTGGTTTTGGAAGCGCTACGGATTTTGTCCTAAGCCTTAGTTATGAGTGCTAGCGTTGCTAAAGCTTCGAAAAGCTCCAAATGGAACACAAACTTTACTGATGTCTCGTTTGATTTTAATTCGTTAACTATATTATGACAGGTTGAACTTGGCTCTGGCATGAAACTTGTCGGGTAATTGTGTCTATAGTTGATTGATGTAAATGAATTATTGCACATGTTTTTTAATAAATATTGGTAAACAAGTACCCATTTTCAAAGCAGGAACTGTCTAAATCCCTGCCGTCACTAGTTCCTGGTAAATTCAGCCTAGGTACTTTTATAAACTTTTTTCAAATAGCACAAGATCTTAAAAATAAAAACATTTCATTCTGCATATTACATAAAAAGATAAATTTTCAAACAAGCCCTTAACAAATTGCGGTGTCACGGTAAGAAAACATCTTAAATTAAAGAACAAAGGCTTTCAAAGTAAGCATAGCTACTCAGAAGAGCTTAAATGCTTTAATTAGGATCATAAATTAATGAGTGCTCTCCTGGTACCTAATAACTATATACTCACTGGAATTTTATCTTAGATAAGGTGAATTGTTTAACTTAAAGTACACTTTTACTGAATCATATTAAATTCATAAAATGGAATGAAATAAGAATTGAATACTGTTACATTGCTAAAGCAAACTAACAGATTTAAAAAAAGCCTCCCATTCCGAAGTGTTTTTATTTATTTATGGATGGTAAGCCATGAAGGTTGCCAGGGTCGCGGGACTTATTCCATCACCACAGTCACTCCCGCCCTGCCCGGGGTGGGAGGACTCATTTGATGATTTTACCACGAAAAAACTAAAGCGAAAAATATGAAGGTTGAAATTAAAGACCGAACCCAGACCCGAAGCAACTACTTGTAGATCATTAAGATTTGCTCCGTACGGGAAACGAACCCGCGACATGCAGCGCAGCAGTCGAATCACGTAGCCACTGCGCTAACCGTGCCGTAACTGAGACGATTAGTGACATTCTGTGCGTTCTTTGTATTACATCGATTGAATGAAATGTAGAAAATGTGCTATTGTCTTATTATTGTTTAAACAATAGGCACTAGATAATCGCACTAGTGTGTTACAAGAAAAGATTGTTACGTTATGTGGAACTATTGAAATTAATCCATGATTATAAATAGTTTTATTGAAGAAGACTGACCAAGTGCGTATCGGACCACTAACAATTATTAAGGGTTCTGTGGTTATTTTAAGATCATACTCCTCTTATTTTCTTGTAATCTTGCAAAGGACTATTTTTTATATTTTTTCCAGAATTGTTGACTACTAGTTTCGGAGAACAACTCTTTCTCAACAACGATTATTTTGCGACATAGGAGTTTAGGTCACGTAGGTTCAGAGATTTACTACGAAGGGCGGACAGACGGACACACGCGTGTATTTTGGCAACTTTTATTTACCTAAATATCGGGAAACTTTAAATAAAATCCAACGAAATTATATTTTAATACAGAAAAAATACATATATTCGTGAAACAATTTTGTACAAATTCACAAAGCATAACTGATACAAATTAAAGCAGTTATTCCAATTTTCGATGTTATGTAACAATTCACGCAACAACGGTTCGTGCATAACAGTCGTAACAGTAACAGCCGAATCTTATGCACTAGTAGATTAACAATCAGGTTTTGTAGTTACACAAGAATTACAGTGTTTTTCTACCTGGTTCAAAATGTTTATTTGGGTTCCATAATCAAAAAAGTGTCAACGGGATCCTGGCATTTGGGATCTGGTTTTCTACCCGGTTGAAAATAGTTTTAAGGTTTCCATTACCAAAAATTGCAAAACTGAATACAGTCATTAAGGGTCTGATGTCTGTATTTCTCTGTGTTTTAGGGCCGTTTAGTTATTACTAAACACTCGAATTTAATGCCTACCTTTCTTCCCAAGTATATCTAAGCCGGTCGCAGGGCTTATGTAATTACAGTGACCCCGGAACGTAAAGGGCTATTGAAGGACACTGTGGATTTTAGTCAGTACGAGTCTGACAGTCCCGCTCTGCCCTGGGTTAGGACTCATTTGATGATTTAACCACGATAAAAAAAGTTTATCTAAGCTGCTTTCAACCGGTCCTCATATGTTTAGTAGTGATTGTGTGGTGGCTGATATAATGATGATAATGATCTAATCAGACCGAATTTTAATTTCTGATTCAGTTGCAAGAAAACGAGAAAAAAATAGTTTATTTTTAGAGGTAACGGAATAACGGTGAACCTTCTATGAGCTGATGGTGACCACCAAAGTACTTCAAGTAGGATTAAGAATACCACAATCCCCATGAGTCACAAAAACCTGTTAACAATTACTGTATTGAAGTATTGTTTAGGCTGTATTTAAGTGAAGTATTTTTATGTAGAAAAAAAATATTGTAGGTATCTGAGCACCTGGTCGAGGGACTTATTCCATTACCGTGACCCCGGAACATAAAGGGCTATTAAAGGACACCACTTATTTTAGTCAGTACAAGACTTACAGACCCTCGCGCCCTGTCCGGGGTGGAAAGACTCATTTGATGATTTTACCACGCAAAAAAAAGGTGGATTTTGCATGAGCATTGTTCATTTTGGAATTAAAATTATGAAACGATCAAGTTTTTTAATTTTATTTCTAAAATGAACAACCAATATGAATAATTAAGCACCCCGTACCGTAAAACACATTAACCATCGAGACACTAATAAAGTCTCACATTTCACAGTTTTTATCGCCAGCTATTTAAGTGAAACATTTTAAAAATTGATTTTAAAGACTTTCAAATTATCTGCTAAGCAAGTTTATGGCGGCCATAACATTATCTTTACTACGTAAATGGCGAAGCACCGTTTTTGATAAATAAATATCAGAATTTTATTACTTTTTTACGTTTAAATTGAGTCAGTGAGCGTTTTGCACATTAAGCTATAAAATGAGTTTTATGTACTTACGAGCACTTCGCCCGCGACTTCGTCCGCGTGATTTTCGAACTTTGCTTTTGTGAATTTTTACTCCCAGCCACCCTTTCTATAAGGGATACTTTTCAAAAATCTAAATCAATATTCAACAAAATTTCTATCTACTCGCAGTATCCCGTCTAGGGTGGTACCTACGTTCTTAAATAACCCCAATTAATATATTGGGATTCCTTGCTAACAACCCCAAAATTACACAACCTAAAAACTACTCTTAAGGGGTTGAATTTAGCAAGATCACTTAGTGGGAACCTATGTCTAAAGTAGAACCTCCTGTAAAATTTGATACCTCTAACTGTCAATACATCAATCCCGTTTTAACTATCACTTAGGGGAGAAGGAGGTAAGACGGGGTAGCGGGTAAGACGGGGTACCCAGCGAAATTCACAGTTCAAATTGACCAATCACGCTCGTTCATTCATCGTTCGACGCGCCGCCATGTTGCTTGTCAGTAGCCCGGTGACTCGCAGTTCACAAGTGCGCAGTGTCGAAAAAAAATCAAAAAAAGTGTTTTACTGCAAACTGTTTATCATATTTTCTTCTGGTTTGACACGTGACTGTGGTTTGTTAAATAACGTTAGCTGGTGAGGTGTTGCTGTGATTGACGCTTAAACTAACCTATAATAAGGTGTGCATTGTGTTTGCTTAAGATTGTTGGCGGTTTTTTTTTTTTACTTTTTCTTTTCTTTTTATTGGCTCTGCAGGTAAGATGGGGTAACGGGTGGGGTACCCGTTGATGAATTAAAAAAACAGAAGAAAACTACTTACTACAAAAGCTCAAAATAAAAAATCTAAGAAGAATAGCCGATCAGCGAAAACAGCAAAACGACGAAGAGTCTCATCATCTGAAGGTGAAATTGAAGAAGAGGAGGACCCACCATGTATGTATTGTGAGGAAGTGTATTCCGTTTCCATTGAAGGGTGGATATCATGCTCACTATGTGGAAAATGGGCTCATAATAGCTGCGCAGGAATAGATGACGATGATGAAGAAGCCACCCATATCTGAGAGTACTGCCAGCGCAAATCAATAATCATCTTTCTGTTTTATTATTCTCATTACCCCATCTTACCTCAGGGGGGTACCCCATCTTACCAGCACCACGGGGCAAGACGGGGCAAAACACCTTTTTTTTATTTTATTTTTTTTCTCTTAAATTTGCTAACAATATTTCCTAATGACACCAAATATTAGAATAATAATAATTAGTTGTTAATCTATATATAAAAATGAAACCCGTTTTCCGTTGTCACGACATAACATGAAAACGGCTTGACCGATTCAGATAATTATTTTTTTGTTGTGTTTGTATCCATTGGGACCGGGTTTTAGACCGGGTCCTCCACCCGTGCGAAGCCGGGACGGGCCGCTAGTTGAGAAATAAATATGATTGGTACACTGTGTATTTTTTATATAATTGACCTTTAAAGCTTAAGTACCCCATCTTGCCACCATATCCCCTACGTCTTGAGACTCCTAGCACTTGTAGGAACAAAGTTTAATATTTACTATTAACCCAAAAACAACCCCTTGGGGGTCGAATTTCGCAAAATTCATTATCACTTACGTCCAAAAAATTAAGTCTCACAACTATCAACCCTAAAAGCAACCCCTTAGGGGTGGAGTTTCACATTTTTTTTACCTTGGTAAGCTTGTACGTCTTAAAAAGAACCGGCATGCAAGATTTGAGACGCCTAGCACTTGCAGTAACAAAGTTTCATACAAACTATCGACCCCAAAAACAAACCCCTTAGGGGTCGAATTTCGCAAAATCCCGTCATATTTAGCATCTACGTTCTAAAAAGACACCTTATGCAAAATTTGGAATTCCTAGCACTTGTAGTAGCGAAGTTTCATACAAACTATCAACCCCAAAAACAACCCCTTAGGGGCCGAATTTCGCAAAATCCGTTCTTAGTGCTCACCTACGTGGTATAAGGAAGTTTTATGCCAAATTTCAAGTTTCTAAGCCCAGCGGTTTGGGCTGTGCGTTGTCAGATCAGTCAGTCAGTTTTGAATTTTATATATATAGATTGTAGGTACTCTTAATGTCAGTTAATTTTACAACCGAGCCGTTTCAGTAATTATTTTAATTACTATGAGCTTGTCTTGAATGAAATATGAGTACAATACTCCATCCAATCATATCTCTTAGTTTTTATATGCAAGTACTCTTAGTATATATAACCTCATAAATAATATAGATTGGTATACCGTAATACAGGTTGGGATAGGAAGTTCAACTTGTTGGAAAAGCAAGTTAACAAAATCTAATTGTAGGATTCATCACGCGTTCATTTTTGTCTTGGCAAGACACTCTCAAAAATGAATGCCTGTAAAGACACAAAAGTCGCCAATTGTTTATGACAAACGCACGAGTCCCTTTCTTTCTACATTCTGCAGTTTGATTTAATCCACCTAACGTTCTCTTGATGAATTATTCCCAATAGTCCCCTCTAGACCAGCTGTCCCCCGGGGTGATAGTTGGGAATTGTTTTCCCAGTTGTCACCTGGGTGACATCATCATCACCTTCGACGACCTTGTTTCACCTACAGCTGTGACTTCTGTTCCTCAGTTTGATGTAAACCCTGAGTCACAGTTACCGACAGGCACGTAAACATCATTGTATTTCCATATTCTTCCTACAATGAAAGTAATCCGCCATCATTACTCATGCTGGTCAAGTATCAATTCACCTTTGATCAACATTATTCATGTTGATAGTTTACATAGCATGCATTGTTTCATCATTCACGGTTCCTTTAAGGACAAAGATCGAATTTTGATAACAAAAAATAGATGTACCCCGTGGTTTTAACCCTGCTCTATACTTCTATTGGTCGTAGCGTGTTGTTATAAGGCCTTCCCCGAAAAATTGACTGTACAACAAAAAATATATTTTAAGTTGTACCAGTAGTACCTACCTGAAATTTAATAAAGGATTTAATATACGTTTGGATTGATAAATGAATGATAAATGATATTTATTCAGCAAATTGGTTTGTACAAACTCTTTTACGAGTCAAAAAGACACTATTTTTAGACTAGATGGGGCCGGTGTTTCGTACCTGACTACTCTGAGAAGAAAAATCCCAAACAAACTCAGAGGTCACAGTCTCTTTTAAAGTCCAGACAATTTTGTATTGGTAAAGTACTATGAGAACCATGCAGGTGTCTGAGGTGGTCTTTTGAAGAAAGTCCAGTCAGTGCAAGCATGTATCAGTTACCGTGTAGCTCAACTTATTACACAAGGAGCTCACGAGGATTAGAATAAATGCAAACGTTTGGATAGATGGATGTTTATTTGTAACTGAGAGCAGTTATGGCCATGAAGCCATGGTATATCTACCAACCCGCATTGGGCAGTATTTAATGGAGGCGATGAAACAGTTCATAAACAAAAGGATAGATAGATACGTACTGAATAATGCAGCATATATATTTTACAACAGACTTTAACCAACCATAAAATTTTACTACGTTTTCTCCTCTCCCTTTCCTATCCTGAAATAGAAATCTTCACTTGATTTACGGCCTATGAACTATTTTTGTATTCTCGTTATCCTACTTAATTACTGAGCATCTATCAAAGATAGGGTTACCTCTCAGCTGCACAACATTCAGGTTGTGGGACTTAGATGGCCATGCAGAACCTGCCGGAGTCGCGGGACTAACTTATGAGTGTAACAGCCTCCTCCGTTGCACCCTGGGGGGAGGACTCATTTTGGTGATTGGATGACGCAGAAGTAACTGTCTAATTTCTATTATTGGTAGAATTGATCACGTAACGCCTGCCTAGACATTTCCCGCTTACCCTACGCTGTCTGGACGTAACGACTTAAGAGATATTTAGAAAATAAAAGAGGCGTCAATAATAAGTGTCGAGAAAAAAAGGTCTACACTTGTTTGGAAAGTTCGTTTTTAACATAACCCTACTCAAGTATATTTTCTTGATTTTCTTTAATCATCGTAGTTACCTACCTTCTTATAGATTTTACAATACAACAAAATTTGTTTGGGAAAAGAAGGCAAAGATTTTTTTCAAACAATGGATTTTTGCCAGAATTGGCTAAAATTTGAGATGGTAACCCTAATATTAGAGAAGATTTTTATCTCAATAGGTATCTTTAAGTACTGTATACCTACTTATAGATATACTGCAGCTCTAATTAAGCTCTTGAAGGGCATCCGGCGCAAGCGCACCGAGCAATCAACCGGTCGTTGATTCCTCAGCTTCTTTGTGAACGATTTATCTTCGCCATTTTGTTTTATTAGCTTTTTAAAGACGAACGCCTAATTAAATCGATTGTTTTGGTTCGATTCGGTGAAGTCGCGTGAACCGGGTTCTTGGAAGCCCGAGATTATACGATGTAAGGTTGCCTCAGGAGAAATTCAACTTCGAATTTTATTTACCCGAGTGTTTCTTACTAAATTGTTATTTCGCGTAATTAATTCATTAATCACTTAGATTTAGATCTAAACATAAGTTAGAGTGTTAACATCGTGTTTTATTGCTGCTAGAAAATTATGAGCCGTTAATTCTCATTCTAAATTAAAACGGCTATAAAGATCATTGAATGAAAGCATCGCCTCACATTTTCATGTATGCCTCTAATTTATCCAAGTATAGTCGCTATACCGAATCGTTTTAAAGGCGAAGGTGGCGTGCAATTTTTTTCCCAACTTAACATTCAATTAGATGCACTTGCAATTAAAGCACCAACTGTTTACAATTCACGAAACAGACGCAGACTTAATGACGACGATCGAATAGCAAACCGCGTACTCCAGGAAGACGCCGTACATTTTTTTAATTAGGAAACCGGCTCGGTAAAAGCAGCCTTCCGTCATCGGCGTACAGACACAGGAAAGCATCATCGATGTGTATTAATGAAGCCGAGGCACGGATCGACCGGGTACGCGCGCGCGCACCGCCAGTGTTACCGCGCATTTCAAACGATACACTCGCGAACTGCAAATGTTTTTTCCAAAAACCCCCGAGGTCGATGACACAAGTTTTCCGAAGGACTCGAAATGTTACTGTTCTAATCGATTCTCGGATTATTAATCGATTCGTTGAGGAGGATATCGATATTGTAGTGATTAGTTTGTTTTAGCGAAGGTATGGGAATAGCTCGATTGTTTAATTAATTTACTTACAGTTGTTTGTCAAACAGTTGGTACTTAGTTGAACAGCCATGGGAATAGATGTTGGTATATAAACCCGGCTAGTTGAAAAGAAAGCGATTACATAGCTCGAGTTAATTGTGGCTGGCAGTTAGTCTGCATGTTATTATAATAATGCTAAAACGGTTATAACTACGGTTAACAATTACATACCACTTTAATTTATACCTGTAACAGTTAGAAATCATTTACAGCACTTTATAATTGCGTATTATAACCTAAAGAAGTTTTTATTATTTTTTATGAAAAGTTCGCGAAATGTGATAAGTCGCGATAAAGCGTTTCATGACGGACGAAGAACTAGAAACAATACGTCATTTACGCAAAGTTTGAACAATTTCAGAAGGAATATCAAAACAAAGTATGTTTGGATGGAGCAAAAGTCATTCATTGTTTCTAATAAACAAAAACCAAAAAGAATATAATATTTGGTAAATATAATCATAACTGTAGATACAAACAACGTGCCAGAAGTTTGATGTAATATCAAAGCATGATCTAAATGTTTACAAAATAAAATTAAAGAAAAGTACAACAATCGTATAGTAGTCTTTCAACAGTAGTAAATGAAAGGCTGAATGTAATAAACCTTACAAACACATTAACGTTATTTGCAGATGTTAAACGTATAAAGAAGACTTATGATCAAAAGTGATAAAAACAAGACAGTAAAAATGTATACAAAAGTGTTAGTGATGTTGATGGCAGTGTCCCTGATGCCCATGGTCCTATCAAGGACCCGGAGGTACTCCAAAATG
This sequence comes from Agrotis ipsilon, assembly GCA_028554685.1. NCBI lineage: Eukaryota > Metazoa > Arthropoda > Insecta > Lepidoptera > Noctuidae > Agrotis > Agrotis ipsilon. The sequence goes on along the minus strand of CM052961.1, from coordinate 1,559,721 downwards.
CAATCCAACACTTTGTACAAGATCAGATGTGATTTAAAGTGCATTGATGTCAGTAAGGAGACCAAATCTATGGTAAGTGAGAGCGTTGTTCTTTATGTATTTATTTATTTCATAGAGGACTTACAGCTAACAAAATCATATAAAAAAAGGGGTAATAGGCATCAGACAGCCAATTTCCAGTTTTATAACAAACTTTGATAATCATGGTGAAAGTAATAATATTTATAACGATTCGTACATGTTGCATGGTACACCTTTAAATAGAGAAACAACTTTGTCCAAAATCAAAGAAAGCTTAACACCACTGTCAGTTCTTTTTTTTATCATAATTCCAATTAAATCAAAGCAGTAAGTGACTTTATGGTCTCTTAACAAACTTCCGTCATTTCTTAATTTTACAAAGACCTTTATTACTCAACTGGAATTCAGTTAGCACATATCTAGATCAATAAATAAACACCACAAAAAGCAAATCAGTAAAACACAATCAAACAATAATTAACGACGCAGGGAAAACCCAGTTTGCTTCGAAAACACTGAGTAAGCACTTCAAAATGTCATAGGTACACTAGAGTCTAGAGCCAAGTTCAATGTGCTCAATTGATGTAAGAAATCCGGACACCCCCGATTGTTGCAAGTTAAGTCACAAAAAATACGCTACACGTAGAACGCACAATAGTTTACGTAACAATCGAACAAACAAATAAAAAATATTTGCCAAGATAGCTGTCACAACAATCACGATTTAACAAGTTCTCAGAACAGATATATAAACATGACACAAAAAAAGTAAACGAACGTAAATCTAAATACAATCAAGATTGCAACAAGTGTAGTTAGCAGGAATAATTCTGCGGCTCCGCAGTTAGTTACATAACCAGAGCACATCAGGCTTTAACCTAAAAAGGGCACAATGTGCTGATTTGTGAAAAGCAAAAAGGAATTATACGGACTTGTGTCAAGGCAAAAAAGTGAATGCGATTGATGTAGCGACAGAAGACAATCGCATTTTGATCGCGTTGTATATCGAGATTTTTATGGAGCTTGAAGACTAGATTTTTTGTAAGCCGACAGTATTTGAACCCGACATAATTTAATTTTACTTGAATGTTTACGACTGCCTATAAAACTAAATACAAAAGCAACCAGGAATTTAACAGCTTCATCAAAAATTAATACAATCTTGAGAAAACAACTGAAATGAGCTTCCAAGGTAACATTGAAGCGATAAAATGAAAGCTGAACTCATTACTCAGGCATGGGCTTTGTTGATGACTTCCTATTTCTGACTTAAGATAGTAATTTGTTCTATTTTAGAAAGCACTTCAGACAGCTTTCTCAAGTAGCCTTCAGAGCGTTTCGTATTTCTATATTTAAGGACTTACGGCAAGATTGACGTAAACTATGCAGTAGCTTAGTATTATCAATAGAAGATGACATCGTATCGAGGGAATCACGACCCTTTTTACTAAGAACACCTTGTATGGAGGCGGATGGTTTACGTATTTCCTCATATCTTTTTCTTTTCCATGACCATTATTTGCTAACAGAGTGTCAATTCGGCCAGGTCTTCAGAGGATGATGAATCCGCATACTATGCATAAATTAGAAATTAACTTCCAAGCAATGAATCACTGCACTTCAAAGGAATTGCTATTTTGTAACTATTGTATGCACGCTAATTACCTGAAGCTACTAATGAGTCTTAAGTAACAGAACTTTACTAAATGCTCCCATTCATAATACGGCATGACCTGTTTGCACTACAAGCGATTTATTAGTTAGACAAGGCAGAAAAAACTGAACAAATGTTCTTCCTTCTTGTCAAACAATACTGTCTGGTCTCAAAATAGTTTGAGAAATACACTGTTAGTGTTATATGAAACTCATTTTGTTTTTAAAAGACTTCGTGTACATTATCTATGTGTAGCTTCTGAGTCTCTCTGTGATTCATCTTTCTTTTTACTTGGGATTGACGCAGCATTTCTAGTTCTTCCATCTAATTATCTCAGTGTTCATCATTATCGTTTTACTTGATCTTTCCTATGTTATTGTCTATTCGTACAACCCTCTTCTCTAGGTCACTCTTTTACCACATCTCGTACCTTTCCCACGATAACGCGTACTTTAATTCCAATGATATCAATTTTTTTGTTCGATAGCAGATTAAAATAGGACTAAATTAGAATGAAACTGCTCTATACATATATTCATAGGGTATCAACAGCCACGTTTTATGTATCGATCCAAAACTTCCTAAAGTTCGAAGAATTCAAATCACTAGCAACATTCAATTACTTTATCCTCAAAATTAAAATCTTTTTCCGCAGTGCAAATCACAATGCCGTACAAACGAGAAGAAGCCAGGGACGTGTCCTATATCGGACACGCCGAAGTGGGAAGCTGCGTGTGTGGAGGCATGCAATTCCGACTCACAATGTGATGGCACGCAACGATGCTGCCGCCATGGTTGCGGGGCTACTTGCAGCGATCCTATAGATTTATTGACTGTACCAGGTAAAACTTGTTGAAATGAAAGTACTATCTATTCTCGATGTAAAGTTCAATGCAGAAGGTGAATTCTGAAACTGCTTTTTCGATCACATTATTACCAAGACCTTCAAAGCGTACGACGACGACGTCGCGAGTAAAAGTAAATGTTCTTATAAAAGGTAATTTTGGATATTAGGTATGCAAAAACCACAATACGCGTGCAACAAGCGTCTTAGCTAATCAGAGTCGAAAAGATTCGAATCAGAACAACACAGAACAGTAAAAAGTAAAAAATAATAATATTAAATGGGACGTGAAAATGGACCGGATGGATGGATGGAGTGATCAAGTTGTTATCTATTGAAAATAATAATTAACCAAGGCTAAGAGTCGAGATAAAACAATGCAAAATAATAGCAGCAAGTGAACTAATTAATTAACTGAACGATCTAAGTAAATGTAACAAAGTCAAGGTCTGAAGTACTAAGTGCTTCTATAAGTTAAGTGCTATTCACAATCTTTGACAACTGAATGATGATAAGTGGGGTTTTAAAAGCATTGAAACAATAGGTTGGAAACATTAATCATTCTAACTGTAGAACGACGCAAAATATTGTAACCCAACTTTGTTGTGTTATTGCCCTAATTTATTAGCATTTGATATTAGTTCATGTTAAACACTGTTTAAGGCTATCACGGTTTATTTCACAATTTAAAATGTCACTTACGGGATAATCTTCCGTGACTCAGAGACATCCCGCGAATCCCGCGATCATGGCGCTTGCAACAATGTCGAAATATCGGGAACTCAAAACAATTATTAATCACGGAAGATATCCCGTAAGTGACATTTTAAATTAGTTCATGTTGTTGGCTTTTGATATGTTTGCGCAAGAATATTCTTTCAAGGATAGTGTTCGATTCAAGATCGATTATGGCTTACACAGTCAATTGATTATTATTTTCCATTTAACTTATCTTCTGCATCTCTCAATCAGTCTCTGCAAAAGAAACGATGAGCCCGATGATCCAAACCACATGTTTAACATCATGATTTTAACTAATAGGTCTCCCAGCCTTGCCAATTATTGAAGAGCCAAAAGAGAGAAAACGATCAGTGATGATCAGATGGTCTGATGGAGTGGGTGACGCAGCCAGAGCGGTCCCTGGCCCAGTCTTCTACCTAGTAGAGGAGCAGCATCATTTGGGACCCAAGTATGAGGAGATGAGACTAGGAGACTGGAATTTACTCGTGAGAACGAACAAGTAAGTTTATTCATTATTTTTAAGTATTCTAAACATAATTATTAGAAGAACATTTAGCCAGAACTCACCTAAGATGAGGTATACTGGTCGTGGACTCTTTGGACTGTTTCATATAGTAACCGTGACCCCAGAACGTATCGAAAACCTCCATTCAATTAATAGAGGTCACAATAATAGGTGTTGGTTCTCTGGCATTCTTCTGCGTTTTCTCGGTAGGTACTCTCAATAGAAGCCACAGTAGCTGTTGGTTGTTCTGGCTTACTTTAGTTTTCCTGGTAGATACAGCATGCAAAGATTGTACTTGTAATCAATTATTATGTAATGCATTGCAGTTTATAAAGTTCTTAGGTCATAACCAATTGACCCTATTGCTGCACAATGAGGTTTTCAATACAGTTCCTGCAAAATTACATAACACATAATCACGAAGTAGAAAGTAATTGAGCGCTCTGTTATGCATGTTAAAAATTTATCGCATCAAGTCACAATTTAAATCAGTGTACGTAAATTTTACAGTCACGTTACAATTATTATTAAAGTGTTACACTTCAGTGAATATACAAATATCACACGTTTTTTTGCAATAAAATATCACGCACAGTTTTTTTTTTTTCTAACGACCCAATTACTACTTTCATTGAACCGTGACTCGGTGTAAATTAGTACACACAAATCATTACGACACTGGATTGCCATTTCCGTTTTTATCGCAAACCGTGACAAAAAATACAAGTACTACTTACCCATTATATTCTTAAATTAAGGAAGAGAAAAAAACAACATAAACCTTACGCACTAGAGTTTCTCGAAAATTAGAAGGAAGAAATAGGATACCTACCTATTTTAAGTTAATTTACATAAAGTTAAATTTTTCTTAGTTACCATAAGGAGTAGACCTTTGTCCGGCAGTGGGTGACAAAAAAGGTAGGCAGGTATATAAAAAAAACTTAACATCGCATGTACGGCTGTACGCAAGTAATTTATTTGTAAAATTACTAGAGTCGTCAGCTGAAAAGTACCCATTTTAGGGTTATTTTCTCCAAAACAAAAATGTAAAATTCAAATATCTTTACGCCCACAAACCATTAGTCATTACCAATTAAAAAAAAATACGTACCTAGTAATTTCTTAGTAGAAGAGAACGTAATTTGCATAAGTATTTAATACTGTGTCATTTGCTAGAAGATACCTTTCATTATCACCCAAGTGCGTTTTTAACCAGAACAATTTCCTATCGTTAATCATACCTTGATGGCAAAATTATAGCCATTGATGAACAGTGAAGTGAAAACTACTATAATTTTACAACGACTTAAGATCATTTACTCAGTTCTTACGAGAAGATCGTATTAAATGTTCTGTCTCTTTGTGAACAGTTTTAGTACCAATAACTCAATAAGACAAAAACTATAGAAATCGAATTGGAGATGTACTTATTTTAATAGTTATTTCTTGAATATTAAATTACGGAAGTTGAAATTATATTTTTTATTTAGAATTTATAAAAAATGATTGAGAAATAAATATTATTGGAGCTTTAATTATTATAGCTGCAATAACAAAAAGTGCTCAAATTCCATTTAGTTCCTGAATATTGTTAATTGTTCAATGAGGAACCATTTCAAACAATAGGTACGCTAAGATAGTAAAATAATGGAAAGCGTTTTCCACGGCTTTCTCTTTAGTAAAGAAGTCTTTGAAATGTTACGATTGAAATAATTGCTTTTAATCTAACTAAGAATCTAGATTTTCTTTACAATAAATCATTGCAAATGTCTATGTATTCAGAAATCTAAGCATTTCTACGGATAGATAGGTGATGTCTAAAACGTAAATCCACACTAGGAACTAGAAGCAAAATAAGTTAGATTTCCGAAATTTTACCAACATTGACGACATCTTTGTGAGAGCAAATGGAGCGAAATTTTATTTTGTTGCGAATCATATTTTGATCAAGTTACGACTTGTCACTGATATGCAAATTGCAATAAATAACTACATGTAAAAAATTTCGTTGGCTACTACGAGGAATCACCTTAAAGCTCAGTACTAAAAATAAATTATAACTGATACTAACCAACTTAATAATACATAATTACAGAACCAAGGTATCGCTACGCAACGCTCTGAAACCGGGTCGCTGGTACCGGTTCCGGGTGGCCGCCATCAGTTCTTCCGGCACTCGAGGGTTCTCAAACCCCAGTCCTCCGTTCACCCCCCGACGTGGCCCACGCCCCCCACCTGCGCCGAAGAAACTAAAAGTTCGTCCTGTTAGAGAGCATAATGGTAAGTGAAACTTTAGCCATTAAAAAATCTTACGAAGATAAACACAAGCGCGGCGAGATCGTCGGAAAACGTAACCGTGACCCTGAATAGAAAAGGGCATCTGAAGAAACAGGGTGAATTTTAGTTAGTTAGTTTCTGAAAGTCCCTTCCACCTCACTCAGAACGAAATGAAAGGTCTGATGTTATGACTTGACCACTCTAAAAATAAATGGAAATTCAATAATTAAAAAACCAGGTTCTCAAAATTCTAAATATCTCAACAGGTAAAGTTGTAGTGAAAAATTAACTCATACCTTCGCAAAGAGTAGTGAGGTCGAGTCCAGCATGCCACTTTGCCATCCACGGACGGAGGAAGACCATGAAGATTTTCACTCGAAAAAGGTGCACTCAAAATGTTCCAAAAAATAAAAGATGCAATAGTATATGCCTTGTATGCCCCACATTGTTGACGTTTTAAATTAGATAGCTACGATACTCCACTCGCAAGAATGAATGTTTAATAGACTGGAACAGTGCACACGACGATGTCCCTAAATATGGATAAGATTTGACGTAAGCACCGAGCGAGAGAGAAAAATTGGTTTTTCATTATTTTTCACAAGGCTTAAGGCTTTCATTTAGGGCTCTAGGCGTATGCCGTATGTTTTGGGTCCACAACATTCATCATTGTTTTTTTCTTATTCCTATGATTCAGTTGATTGTTGACCTTGATTTGTTTCAGGAACCGTCACTGTGAGACTGGAATGGAAAGAGCCTCATTCAGACTTGCCAGTAATGCGATACAAAGTCTTTTGGAGCAGACGTGTCAAAGGCTTAGGAGGAGAACTGGATTCAGTGCTGGTCAACCATCAAACAGTACCCAATGTAAGAAACTGGCACAATTTTATACCTAATTTATTTGAAATTGTTGAATTTACTATTCTACCCTTGGTACTAAAGTAATTCTGATTGTCTTTACAGGATCAAAACTTTATTGAAATAAAGGACTTGCAACCAAACTCCATGTATTTCCTTCAAGTGCAAACGATCAGTCAATTCGGACTGGGCAAGCTTCGCAGTGATAAGGCTTCCATTTTCTATAACACCACGAGTACGGCAAGAACTGGTAACTGAAAAATTATCTTATCATTTTTGTAACTTAGACCTTTTTCCACGGGGTGAGCATAAAATTCAGAACATCCGATGAATACTATCCCCTTTTCTCTTCCCTTTTTTGCTCCGTCAACATTCACACCAGCTCGCCGATTGCGTAAATTAGCTAGTGATCAATAAACACGGACTGCTCGAACAGTTAATTTTTGCCTAGCGACTTCTTGACTGCAACAACCGCTCTGTGTGTACGTGGAAATTTATTTTGCAGTCGCAGCTTGAAGCAGACGATTCTGTCTGCTTCAAGCAGATCTTGTATGGTTGATCTAAGGTCTGTGTCTCCTTGTAAGGCATCGTTATTCATTTGAACCTTCTACATATCTAACTTCTTTTGTCTGTCCATTTTCATTCTCTTACTTCAATCATTCCCAAAGTACTTGATAACTTCTCGAACAACTTGATGAGTAAAACTCGGCATAGTTTGACAAAACACTCAAGGGTAAAACAATCTGGAATATTACAAAGTTTTGCTCTGAATAGGAAAACTTATCAAAACGAGGAAAAATCAACAGAAATTGTATAGAAACTTTGATCCTTATTAAGGTCATTCATCTGTAATTTCAATTTACTTTTTTTTATTTTTTCTGTCCTATTAATCGGCAAGCAGTATATTTCCCATCTTATATCCATTTTCAGGCTAATTTCTCAGGAAAGTGTTACCTAAATTCCACATGACAGCGATTTTCTTTAAAATCTGCCTCGGTTCGGTTGCTAAATTTTGGTTTTACCTGAATGCAACAGAAGAAGGGCTATGTTTTGTAGTATCTTTTATATCTCAGTATCTTTTTTATACTAGGTACGATGGCACTGAAATAATAGACACTAAAGTTGTACTTTGTAGGGTTGTAGTCACACAATACGGTAAATGAAAAGAAAGTGGCGCCAGCTTTATTGATTCTGTTACCACTTGTACATCAGACCTACCTATAAAGTTCCTACTCTAAATTAATAAATTCCCAGGAAGCCCATTTCCAATGTCCTGGAAAATTGGCTAGAGTTAGAAATACAACCTAATTCGTGGAACGTGACAGTAGCGACCCAGTTCTATGCTCCAATGGATGTAGAAGTAACGAAGTGCTGTTCGGCTCGCTATCTAAATAATTTAGGCAGTCATTCCGCCGCCGAATTACAAATTGAAGAGGTTACGGCGGGAATGTAGGTAGTCGTGTAAGAGTGTAAACGTACAACGATATAACGTTGACTAAAATCTTGCCGAATTAATTCTGGGCAGAGTCGGCAACTGTCTTTTAAATACTTAGTAAAAATCCTTCTTACCTTTTCATCTATAATGGCAGAATGAATTTATGAATTATGGAGTACCACCTCGAAGGAACTTAAAAAATAAGATACCTACTATGTGTACCGGTACCGGGCAGTGTTTTCCCGTAGAATTTATTCATTACTTCCATAATAGTGACGCTTATAGGTACAAATTTTACAAAAAAAAAAAACTATCACAGAGTCAAGCTATGAAAGGTCTACCAGTGATCAGGGTGCGTGCCGGTTTCAAATATTGGGTACTATTTTGATTTAAATCAATTTATTATCTATCTTTCAGAGCCTGCTCCAGCGTCACTTCAAAAGCGTGAAAGTTACAAAAAGATCCGGGGTCTCAGTCTACAGAAGATTGTGTGGTACAACCATAACTTAAAGGCTAGAATCACATGGCAGCCTCTTCCTAGCGTTTATGAACAACCCGGAAGGTAATTCTTTTTTGAGAGCCTATTTAATATAAGTAAAGTACCTAACCATTATATATAATGCTAGCGGCCTGTCCCGGCTTCGCTCGGGAAAAATGTTAGGAGTGGATAACACTTATCACGTTATCACGTAAGGGTATAAAAAATAGACAGTAGCCGATTCTCAGACCACTGTTTATGCATATAAAATTTCATAAAAATCGGTCAAGCCGTTTCAGAAGATTAAGGTAACTTACAAACTGACACGAGAATTTTACACCTATATTAGATTAGGTATATTTGTAGCCCGGGAGCTTTAGCTGTGAGGTGCTTAATCATAGTGGTAAAATACAATAGGTATCTACTACATATCTAAAATTGAAATAATTACCAAATTATCCGAAGACATGGACACAATACCTACATTACTTATTTCAAATTGGAATATACAGGGTGAATTTTTCAACTGGGCGTGGATGGCTACTTTCGAAACTATGAGGAATATCGAAAAACGTTGAAAGGAGTCTCGAGGCCGATTTTGACGAAAACTAAAACTGCATCATTGGATTTTAGAAAAATCAAATATCCTGGCCAGGAATCGAACCCGCTGATTTTGAAAAAAAAATCACAGCCTGTATTATTACACCGTTCGATAGTGTTGCTAATAAGGATCAAATTCTGGGAAGTAATCATATACGGCAAACTTAAGGAAATGGCTGATATTTATGAAATTGCTATTTTTCCATGTTACTTTACATCTACTGACCCATAATTTATTCGAAATATAAAATTTCATGGTTTTCAATGTCTCACTGTATTTGACGTTTCAACAATCCCACTGTACTTAGCAATACGACATTATTAAGTTTAACTAAAAATAGCATTATTTTAAAAAAGAAACGGTAACTTATGTTTCAATTACAGTCTTTGCCTTGAAGATTAATCAGTTTTTTTGTCATTATACGTTTTCCTTAAGTTTGCCGTATATGATTACTTCCCAGAATTTGATCCTTATTAGCAACACTATCGAACGGTATAATAATACAGGGTGTGATTTTTTTTCCAAAATCAGCGGGTTCGATTCCTGACCAGGATTTTTGATTTTTCTAAAATCCAATGATGCAGTTTTAGTTTTCGTCAAAATCGGCCTCGAGACTCCTTTCAACGTTTTTCGATATTTCTCATAGTTTCGAAAGTAGCCATCCACGCCCAGTTGAAAAATTCACCCTGTATACCTACCGCATTACTTGTATTCTTATCTCATCATAATAGTTATTCTTATTGGTAGGTAATAATAACTCTGGACCAATAGTTTTGTATGAGAAAATATTTCTTTTCATCTGCTGTATTATTTATGTTTCTTTTACAGATACTACGTCTATTGGAGAACAACTAAATGTGCAGACCCGAAAAAAATACGCAAAGAAGGCCTGAGTGCCACTACTGAGGTAAAATACAACCTTAATCGTAATTATCTGAAAAATTCCTAGTATTTTTAAATAGGTACGAGTTTACGCGCAATTTTCACATCATCGTAAAATCAAGAACAGTATGAAGTTAGTAGCAAATAAAAAGTGCGGTAAAATTTTGTGTTGCCACAAAAAACGGCTGTAACGGTTTTAGTAATTTTATTTTATATGTCTATTTTGTTTCAGAAAACTACGTTTGATCTTTACGAATTGGATTACAAATGCAGTTATAAGGTGAACGTCAATTCACTGCCACGACTGAAAATCCCCGATTCAGAACTTATATTAAATGTTCCTAGCTGTCAATATTTCAAACGAAAAGTGAATACTACTACGGTTAACTGTGACGCTTTAAAATAAGTACCTATTAATAAAGATAATACAAATATAAGTACGGATTGAAAGCATCTATTCAAGAATGAAAAAAACATTACTTAAACTAAGGAATGTCATGGAGTTTTTGCCCAAAGATGTCTGAATTTGCGTGTTTTTTTTTTGCAATAAAAGTCAAAATATTAGTAAGTACCTAGTAAGGTACGGTAACATCCACGCAGATTTGCTCTTCGAAAGAAAATTAAATTATGTTAGTGAGTGTAGAATTGTCAAAGATGACTAAGAAATACACACTTATAGTTCTAGACAATACCTATATTTTATTTATTATATACAATAATACATAAGTAATAAAATTAATACCTCTGAATGTTTTCTTTCATTTTTACTTAAATTGTGTTAATTCGTTAAATTTCAAATTATTACCAATAATAATTGGTGTTATTTTGATTTAGCTGAAAAAAATATTTATTGTTTATTAGGCGACCATTAGTAAGTATTCTTTACATTTCAAAAAAACAATTACCGAGCAAAATATTTGAACGACGATCAGTACAAAATATGTAGGTACACACGGCTACACATCAAGCTATGCAAAACCAATAATAGCTGACCGTTCACTGTGTGAAAATACGTACGAAGCGAGACCAAGACAAACTGGTCTAGCTTGATGTGTAGCCGTGTGTACCTACTATGACATCAGAAACCATGGAAAGTAGAGTGATTAAATTCTAGCCTTAATCAATTAATTTGCAATATTTATTTTGTTTAACACTAAATTCATCAGCCCTGTCCTATTTTTTTTACTTTCAAGTAGGTATTAAGCAAACAGTGGACTTCTTCCTAGCTTCCAAATTAACTCTATTTAGGTGGTAAATCAATTCTTAAATTATTAAAATTCATTAAATCAGTTCAGCGATAGCATTACATTATAACAATTTCGCTTTTGAATTTAAGATTTTTATTACCTATACTAAGTTAAAATTAGACAACTCATAACATGGAATAGTCTGAATTCATCATTCGGCAGACCCAATACAACGAAACAGTGACTTTGACGGACGTACAATGTCAAAGCTTCTCATAATCTTGGGAATCTTTTTGCCTCATCTACTTTATTAAAAATGATTCACAAGCTATTCCGCACAGATCGACTGTAATGGACAAAAAGTTGATTTTTATTTATTAAGGCTGGCAATAATTTTTTTCTACCTCAATTCGCAGCTAACTTCATTCAGGACTTTTGCAACCCTCAGAATGTCAAAAGTAAATAAAAAGAATATTTTGTGAAATAAATTAAATTTAATACAATAATTACACTTTTTGCTAATATTTACTGACTTGCACCTATTGTGTTTTATTTACTATCTTTCACAACGTTAGTGTTTATCAAAAGTGTCGTTTACAAGTCTTATTGGAAAATTTCGCGAATGAGATCATTTTACTGTGTAAAATGAACATTTTACATCTGGGCTCAGATATTAATATCTTGCTCCAGTGTCATGTACAAGAATTTCTGCTGAAATATCATTGGGTGTTCATTTAATATTTAGTGTTTTCATAAAACGTGCGAATAGTCTCAGGGCGTAACCACTGCTCAGGCGGGTTGAAGGCTGTGTTTAAAATGATATTTTTTAATATTTTCTGAAACGTAGCGAACTGTGTTTTTGTGAAAAATGGCAGAGGACGAAGTGCTTTTTGACGATGTGTACGAGTTGTGCGAGATTATTGGCAAGTAAGTAAATATCGCATATTAATTCGCGTGCAAGGGAACTATCGTGCGATGTGCTTTCGCGCTCGCACCTGTAATCGTCTATTTTCCGCCTCAGGTGTACTTGACCTGGGATTCCTGGAAAACTGTTAATTTTTCTGATTATTACAAACCTTTTAAGATTCAATGAAACTAAAGTTATAATTTTTTCTGGTCTATCAGTCTGCTTATTATCAGAAGCAGACACTTTTCAAATATTCTAATTAGACTCATGAATCTAGGTAGCTATTTATGGTATTTCTATTTAAAATCAAATTAGAGTCACAGGTTAAATTTTGTTTACTTTTGTAATAACATGTGGTTTTTTAAAAAATTGAATAGGTACTATTCAATTTTTTAACTAAGATATTAATTTAACCACAAACACTCAGATCAAAAAACCATTCTAAAAAAACTTTGTTTGAATTGTAGCCTAAAAACTGAATATCTTTCATCTGATAAATATTCAGCATTTTTAGAGTATGTGTATTGGTGTCTATATGATGTCATAAAATATCTACAGTCATGTATTCACCACAATAAAATAAGTCTCATGTCGGGTTCAAATTTTCAATTTTACGGATTGAATATTGATTTGTGCTTAAAATTAAGGACACATCAAGAGCTGTCTAAAATTATAGGTACCACATACATGATCAATAAGTAATTCATAATTGTTTTAAAAAATAAAACCATTATACCAGCACAATAAATGAAACCATACAATTAAAATTTACAATAACTCTTCATATTAAGCCCTTAATAAAGTTGTTATTGAGATTGTCTTAAGATTACTATTTATGTTTTTTTTTTAATATCCACTACTGTTACTATGTCATAAAACTCACAAGAAGTTTATAACTAGCATTCAATGACCTTGAATCACTAGTTTTATCAAAAAGGCATTGTTTACACTATGATAAACAATTTTAAGTGATTTGTGAATGGTAGGAATGGACTATGTTGCTCCTTGTGGTATCACAATATTGATCTTCACAATCAAATCAAATTATTTATTTCAAGTAGGTAGTTACAGGCATTTTTGAATTTAGAAAAGGCAAAAATCTAGTTTAAAATAGTTGCAGTGCTACAGTCCCAGTCACAAGACATAAAAACTGTGAAAGTATTGTAGATGCCCATTCGAAAGCGCAGATCTCTATGGAGAAGAAAGAGCTAGAAACTCCATGAACACTAAGTACGATAATAAGTATTCCACCCTATTTTCTGAATATATTTGTTCCTGAACCCTGATCCTGCAAAGTTTATAATGTGCAAGAGCATGAGAGAGAGAGTTTCAAGGCTCATGATTTACTATTAAATGTTGATTCATTGTATTAGCAATATACACTTTTACTGAGTAATAATCAGTTGTCATAATTAACTTGTAAATTGGCCTAAATTCATACTTCATTCATGACAAAACTTCATGCATATTCATTTTGGTAAATACTTGAAAGTGATACCGAACTAGTTTCTTTATTGAATTCTTTGGCAATTATAGAGTATGAGTTAACAGCACAGATTTAGTAGAGAGTATAGTCAACAGTAAACACAACACAATTTTTTAATACATTTTAGTTAGAACCCTTTTTTTCTAAATCTTGTGTATAATAATTGTGGTAGAATCCTTGCTGGGATTGGGACAGTCTGTATGGATACAGTCTATGATATCTGGCAGGCAATTTAGTGTGTCTCTAGTAAACACTATACAATTATCTTGAATTTGAAAAAAAATGCATTGCAATGTTGGTGGATAAATAGGACACATCTGACAATTATGTTCTATCAGTTGTGTTGTGAAAAACAAGCCTGGATAGTTGACCGAGCTAGAAAAATATAGAGAGACTTTAGCTTACAATGCTCATAAGGAAAAACATTCATTTTCTTGTTGACATGATGATCAATTATTTGCATTACTTTAAATGTTTGCAATATAATGTAAAGTTTATGCATTAATGAGAAATGTAGCAGTGTAGATGGTACAATAATTTTAAAAATTCTGATGCTATGAAATGAATTGTTAAACATTTTCAACAGTTAAAATATTCCACTGTATACCCATCATGTGTCATCATCCTATAATTTTCCTATTGAGACACAGGCCTCCTCTCTGCGAAAGGGAGTGAGCCATGAACTAATATGCAGGTCCAGTGCTTGTGGTATCATCATTGTGTACTAGATTCTAATGTGTCCCTGAAGACCAGAAAAAAAAATTGAAATTCCTCTGTGGTCTCTGCCCTGTCTAATATACAATATTAGAACTCTTTCTTTATATTGCTGGCGTAACATGATATTTTTTTAGTCCAAAACCTTTAGATGTCATAGTGTAACTGAAAATGGGACTAAACATATCAATGCACTGTTTCTAGGGGGCCATTCAGCCTGGTCCGCCGCTGTGTACACCGGCAAACTGGACAGCAGTTTGCTGTGAAGATTGTTGATGTGGCTCGCTTCACTGCTAGCCCTGGACTTAGTACTGCGGGTAAGATGTCATTTAAATGTTATTTTTAATGATTAAGAGTATTTAATTGTAGTTTGAGTCCATAGTTCACTGAATGAATTCCTGCATAGTAAATACATTTTCAGTTCAGTTGAAGAGTTGCCGGATGCATGAGGAATATTATAAATAGAGTTTTATGTCCTTAAAAATCACATGGTGAACTTAAATACTGTTCACCTGTACCTAATTTTCTTTCAAAATAGAATTGATTGTATTTCATTAAATATAATTGCCTGCTTGAGAAACTAGTCAAAACCCTTCCTGTCTGTGAGATTAGTAGGTACAGTTAGAGATAGGTCTTCAAGATAGAGTTGTCAAGTTGGGTAAGGTAGATTGTCAATTCTAGCCTCTTTTTACCTTTTTAGAAGTAGATCTCAGATATGATAAAACTATCACGTCATGTTTCCAGATCTGAAACGTGAAGCTACAATATGTCATATGCTGAAACATCCTCATATTGTAGAGCTGCTGGAGACATACAGCTCTGAAGGGATGCTGTACATGGTGTTTGAATAGTAAGTTCATGGTCCTATGATTTTATTGATATTATTAACATTTTTTTAACAGCAATTTGAAAACTTAAGAAATGGCCCTTTTTCATAAGAAAAACTATTTTCTATGCCCTGTAATAAAGTAAAAGTTTTAAGCTCAGGCTTAAGGACTTGTTGCATGGCAAAAAAACATTTGATGAGAGAATTCATCAAGATATTATCTTGTTGAAGTCTCTTGCGATAAGCAACCATTGTTCTTTTTTTTTCTATTCTTGTGTTTTTGTCAAATATTGTTTTTCTTAAAATAAAGAAGACTAATAGTTTATTATTTTTTATTTCAGTATGGATGGCTCTGATCTCTGCTTTGAAGTAGTACGCAGGGCCACTGCTGGATTTGTCTACAGCGAAGCTGTCGCATGGTGAGTAGAGTTTTTAGTTATTTATTTAGTGTCTGGAACCTGTCTTCTTCGGACATAGATAGCTTACAGATTTAAAAAAAAATCTTGGATGAGTAGTTTGTAGCCCAGTTTGAGGCTCAATTCTACCTTAAGTAAACGTGTTTCTGATCACTGCCGCACATCAGTTAAATGAAACTACTAGATAGAGACAGAAAGATATCCAACTAATAGCACATGGGATCTTTAGATACCATCCTGACAGTCTCAGACCCCATGTGCACAATATAAGAAATCGCTATGTAGTCTTCAATAGATTAACAGCTTTATCCTTTTAAAGATAGAGTTGAAAATCTATTAACTTGTCTAGGGCGGTAGAGAATTTATGGTCACGAAATTCTTCTTCATCTTTCCAGCCACTACATGCGCCAGATTCTTGAAGCCCTTCGCTACTGCCACGAGAATGACATCGTCCACCGTGATGTGAGACCCCACTGTGTGTTGTTGGCTGGTCGTGACAACTGCGCGCCTGTCAAATTGGGAGGATTCGGCGTGGCTGCCCAGTTGCCGACACCGACTGCCCATCGTGCTCCACCCGGTAAGATATATTATGATTCTTTTTTTATTATTTCTTTAAAAGAGACTGCCTGGAAAATACAAGAGATTAAAAAGGTTGACCAGATATAGCGGGTGAGGTTGATTTAAAAAAAAGGGTCGGTGTTTTGATCTGAATGCGCCTATAATGTTTTATATCTAAGAGTGGTAATATCTTAGTATAGAAGCTGTTATCAAAAGACAATATAAAGGGTAGGTATAGCAACACTCATAATGACTATGTCAAGTACGGCTTTGGCTACAGCGATGTAATTGTCAATTCTTGGTAATACCACAAAATTGGGCTTGACGTAATATGGCTTGGTAACATATCAAAGAGCTATTATTTATTGTAATTTCGTTTCATAATACATATAATATGTGCAGCCCAGTAGCAACACTCTGATGCGCATTAATGTACTCATTGCATGATCCTAAATTGTTAAGGTATAAGGTTGAAATTAGCAGTATTACTCGAACCTAAATCACACTTACTAAATTCTAAGTCTTTTCTATTCATAATTTATACCTTTTATCTACCAAGTTGATGACAGTAGGTTGTATTACACAGAACTGGTGATGGACACTCGCCCGCTAATGGGTCCCATGGGCCAAGCGTATCTCAAATCCGATGAGTATGGTAAGATGAGGAGACTGTGTCCCTTGCATGGACGATGTGCATATACCATCAGCACTATGTCTTTGTACTATCACGGATTAAAGGGATATTGAGTCTAACTATGCACGATAATAAATTAAGGCAGGGGTTCCCAAATTTTTCAGCTAGCGGCGCACATAAAGGTTTAGAGTTCTCGGCGCCGTAGCTAGTTGATACCAGGTGAATAATAAAACAAAAAATATCTGGTTCCGAACTCCACGAAATCAGAGACTCGTGAATCTGGGTTTGTTTCTGCAAAAGACATCAATTTTTTTTCTTTCTGTTGGATATTTTATACAAATAGAATCTTGGTTCCACGCAATATCAACCCGGAAAATGGTCGACACTCACGTCTCACGGTGCAATTCTGTACTCTTTACGACGCACCAGGGCTCCGCGTCGCACAGTTTGGGAACCCCTGAACTAAGGCATACATTCTTCTAGTTCATGATTTTAAACAATAACTGTTTCAAGGTTAACATTTAGGCATACTTAGGGCCCTTCATTTTACGTCAAGTGTTAGTTGCCTGTTAAAATCACTCAAATAGACCGAATTCTTTTTTAATGCCTTTCGACTCAGTAGCGTGACATTGAGCGCAATTAATTAACGTCAATTATAAAATATAAGATAGCAATTAGCACGCGACAGCCCATTTAGAAAAGCGTGCAGTGTCAATTACATGCTACACTACACTATACTTTAAACAAAAAAAAATGTCTTTTAATCTCTAAAAACTATATTGCATATAAATTTTGACAATAGTTTTTCTAACTACGTTTAGAGATGATCGTGTTCGGTTTCACCGGCGAAATTCACTAATATCGTGCATAGTTACAAATGACCTTAAATCCCTTAATTCAGTGATATCACCAAGTGTCTCATACGACAGACATGTCGCTTCCAATCACTGTATATAACAGATCTCACGTATTGGCACTTTATGTTCATAACACTTTTGTATTTGATCATCGTTCCCTGTTCTAGTGTTGTCTACTTGTAAATTCAGATTAATTCTACAGTGTGTATAGCATTTATTTCGGTAGGTATATTTGCCTAAATATAATCCACAATTGCGCATTGAAGAAGTTGTTTCTTCCCCGCGCAACCTCTGCAACAGCGTTAAACCATCTGTGAGGCGTACTGAGGAAAACCCCCACTGAATAATCCCAACAGTGGGCATTATAACTTTTAGCAGTTGTCAAATAGGACCCAAACCTAGCTGCTACAACTTTCACGTAGTTTATGGTAGCGCCATAAAGTGACAAATGACGTCACTAACACGTACCCCTAATGCTTAACACAAGCTTATAGGTAGTATTAAATAATAATTGTTAATTCAATATTCAGTAAATTAATTGTAAATAAACTATTTCTGTGATATAATAAACACACAGTAAAACACACTGTCAGATAAGTTTTTGTGCACATACCCTGTATTCGTTAATTGATGCACTGTCACATTTGAAAATAATGTACAATTATTGTCTATTTCTCGTATCTTGTACTTATTGTTGGTGGTGGTTATATGTGGTGGAAAACTTGCTACTGCGATGACTTTCATCTTCATTATATTCATTTGATATTTAGTTATATACAGGCTGATTCTTTCAAATTGGCTAACAGGTGGAAATCCGAATCCATAAGAAATATTTACAGGAAAACTTTTTTTTTAAAACAAGAGTAATTTGTACCATCAAACTTTTTTTTTTAATTTAAGAAAATAAAAGCTACTTACAGAAAACATATTTAATACATCGATAACAACCAGGGCCGGGTTATGTCTGTCGGGGCCCCTAGGCAATGCTCATCCAGGGGCCCCCTACCCTCTTCTAATTTTTTCGATAACACAACAAAATTCAAAACTGTTTTTTACTAACCTGGGTATGTCATCATATTATTGGAATGCGTTCCGAAATGTACTAAAATAGCGTCGATGTAATGTACAGAGCAAATTTTTAAATTAATTTTTTACTGTATAAGAAACATTGCCCATTCTTTTCCCAGTAGCACTGGGGCCCCTGAAAGTGGCGGGGCCCCTAGGCAGTTGCCTATAGTGCCTAATGGATAAAACGGCCCTGATAACAACTAAAATTTACGGTATGTCTTATGGATTCGGTGTTCACCTAGTGAGCCAACTTAAAAGAATAACTCTGTATATTGAAAAATTTTAACTTAACACCGTAAAATTAACTTCTATACTAAAATACAGATGAAATCACAGTAGACTGCAATCGTAAATACACTTTTAATTATAAATACTCTAATTCTAAAACCCAATCAGTCCACTTATTCATCCTACTGTCATCAATTTTCGCAGTCGCAAGTTATTGACATAAAATAAAAAATATAAATCAAACATTCACAAAATCTGTTGGTGCCTGTTTAAGGGCTGATTTTTCAAAAGTCAGATAACTTTTATGTGAGGAATAATAAAAATGGCGGTTTGACAGCTTATCTATAGAAAATATGTCAATGCGTTATTTTTATTCCAAAGATAAAAGTTATCTGACTATTGAAAAATCAGCCCTTAGTAAAATAATTTTTAATATATTTTTCCTCCATTTTTCAAGCAATTATGCTGCTATAAAGTTGCAATTGGTTTGTAACCATAGTTCAGGAGAAAATAGCCCCTCAACAGAAAACAACTCTGCCATAAAAAATAAAATAAAAATACCTTAAAATATCTATCTAACTAAAATAGGTACCACCAGAATTTTTCTCCCCCCATATTTGTTATGACTAACATACCTATAACTCCACACTTGAACTTGAAGATTTTCCAGGTCGCATCGGAACTCCTCACTACATGGCTCCGGAGGTGGTCTCCAGCCAGCTGTACGGCAAGCCGGTGGACGTGTGGGCGGCCGGGATACTGCTGCATGTGTTGCTGGTCGGGTACCTGCCCTTCACTGGGACTAAAGAGCGGCTGTTTGAAGCTATATGCCGTGGACGTTTGAGGGTGAGTTTTTAAACCCCATTTTGCTCAAAAAATGTCATGTAAAGAAAGGACGGAAGCCGCTATTATCGTGAGCACTACTGGGCCGACAAGAAGAGAGAATGGCAGACTCTTATTGTAGACCTTCTATGGCCAGCGGATTTTGCCCAAGTGTAGCTCGTGAAGGGCGGGCGCTTTGATACATCAGTCTCTTTTCAATAAATAACTTATCCCACAGGTACGTAATCCCGGTATAAACAGTGCCCTATGTGTTATTCCAAACCGAAACCTTTCTGTGACTCAAACATCAAGAATCGTTAGGCCTTTGTGATATGAGTTACAGACATAGATATAATAAAGAAGGAGATATGGCGTGAAGTTCAAAATGTATAGAAAACCGGTGAAGCCACGATTGCCCCTCCATAACGCTAATATTGCACACACAGTTCGGTCAAAACAATACTACGAACAAGTGCACACACGCGCCGACGATAACTCAGTCATTTAAATATAAACCTTATTCTTTAAACTGCAGCGTGCTTTTTCCGTATCATTTGCTCACACTCAAAAAAATATCATTGTGTGTTGTAGGGACACGGGGGCGGAACGGCATAGTGCTTGACTAAATCGAAGAATTTTGATAAATATATCGATGAAATTGTACAGGTTTGCAATTAAAGTAAATAAAAACAATATGAAACCAACAAAACATTATTTAATTAATGTATAAAATCAATATAAAATGTTCCAAATTAGATCTTTTAATTTAGTGCACATAGATTACTAAACTAAACATTAATGAACTTGCCTACTTCACGATCTTGGTTACGCATTTATCTACTACGCTTTAAAACAATAAAAATCGACCTTTCAAACTTATTACAAGTTAACAAATTGAAGAAAAATCTAAAATTGTAATAAAACAATATTAGAAGTCGACTTTGTGTAGATAGACTTTGTCAGACCTCCACGAGCACAACACTAAGGCTAGGCGTATGCTGAGACGCAGGTTACGCAGGTCCACACAGCGCAGAGCAGAGTAGATTTTGTAAAGCATGGAACGTCATTGAACTACGTACGCTGCGGCGCAGGACATGTCACGCAAACATGTGTCTGTCCTGCTCTGCGTCTCGTTGCAGTGCCGGCACAGAATCCTGCGCGACGCGTGTATTGTGTATGCTGGATACATTCGTTGCTAGGTAACTTTGTTTATGATGCGAATGTCAGTTGCGTCGCAGCATGCGGAGGGGCATATGTCTGCCTCAACTGCCCTACCCTGCACTGTGCTGTACTGCGTTGTGCTGCATTGCCTGCGTCTCAGCATACGCTTAGCCTTACTCGTGCTCAAATACGGCGGACCGGAGCAGCGGACGCACCATGCGACATTACGGCTCGATGAGGTATCGTTATGTCAGTTTTACATTGCTTGTTCAGTTCACTCGGTGATAGACTGAGGTGGTTGTAAAAGAGCAATGTATTTAATACAAAAATAATGCAGTCGAAGAGATATGAAAACCAAAGTATAGTAGTACAAGTCAGGTATATTTAACGGCTTGCAGTTTTTCGTGATTTTTAAGATAAATATTGTAAAATACTTTTACTTATCTGTGGTAACTGATGCCATGGGTTCTAAAGTTTTTGTTTTGGCTACTATTTCTGCACAAAACCTCTGAACAAGACGGCATAATCGTTTTTTTTCACGATCGCGGTTGACAACAGACTAACTCGCGGTGACGGCCATTTTTTCAATATCTGAGCGTAACGCTCAGCACCGCTTGGTTGCCGCCACGCCCCCTTGCCACTTCTCCTGTTTTTAATATTTCTGTGGTTACAGACATCTATCCATTCAAACTGTCGTATTGAAATATTAGTTAGATCTAACATAAATGTTTGTAATTCTTTTCACAGTTTGACGCACCTCTCTGGGACGAAATCAGCGACGCTGCTAAGGATTTGGTCCAGAGAATGTTGACCGTGGATCATACTCAGAGAATCAACATACAAGAGGTCATGAATCATCGCTGGATAAGGGTACGTATTACAGGCCCAGAGTGAAAGATTTTAGAATAATGAACCTTGAGAAATATGGTTTAAAGTACAAATTACATTGCATTGGCATGTTTAGGGTAACTTTTGTTTAACATTGTTTTACACTAGAGTACGGCAGAGATAGTTGTTGAGGGATAGACAACTAGAAGCTGAATTCTGAACACAACTTTGTTGGATTCAGTATCCAGCTTCTAGTCCAAATAAAAATCTAGTTGAATACTAGTATTTGAGATGGAACAGACTTAGAACATTTAATTTTGAAAGCCATTGATGACCACAGAAGCCATCACAGTGCGCGTCCACGTCGTCTCGCCTCCTCACTTTTGGGCCGAAACATTTAAATGAATTAAACATTTTACTGTCACTCAAATTAAAACTTCCAAAGTGTCAAGTTCCAGTAAAAAAAAAAAAAAAAAATCGTGGAAGATACTTTCGGCCAAAAATCATTCAAATTACTAACAAAATACAAGATTCGATTGCCCAACTGATTTCCCCAACCCAGATACTGATTAACTGTCTGATATTCCACAGGACCGCGAGAAGCAGCTCCGCAATCACTTAGCGGGAACTGTAGAGGAACTAAAGAAGTTCAATAGTCGACGTCGTCTCCGAGCGGCCACCCTGGCTGCGGCGGCCGCTGATGATGAGGAGGATGAAGAACAGCAGCCTAGGAAAGCTGTCATGTTGGAAGAGGCTTGTTCGGCAGGTACGTCAAAAAAGTATAGCCGTCTTACCACAAAAAAAGATCATTTTATTTTACGTATTTAATAAATTACAACGGCTTTGTGAACAACCAATTACAGCAAGGGATAAATATTTGTTGAACACTTATCTATAGGAACTGTCAACGTCAAAACAACATTTCACGGTGATATAAGGGTCATTTTGCAGTTACACTTTTCTTAGACAAGCATTCAACAGATGTTTATCATATTGTGGTTTTTGTGACGTTCAACGCTTACTTTCTATAAATAACCATCTGTATCACACATGTAGTAATGGAATGCTGCTTTTTATGTACGCAAAAGGCGCTTCTCTATCATGTCCCTGTAACTCTAGTTTGCCATGCAGTCGCAGCTTGAAGCAGTCGATACAGACTTTTACCAAGTCAGTCAGTACATGTATGGCCGCATAGGTTGTTACAGGTAGAAAATAGAGAAGCGCTTCTTGCTTACAAAAAAAGTAGTATTGAACTCGTTTTCATTGATCAGTGACTTTTTTCCTGCCAACATTACAATAGTTTAATGACATGCAACACCATCTGTTGCTAGAATGTTGTAGAAGTGCCTCGTGGGCACATTTTGTAGGAAGAAATTACCTTGATTAATTTAACAAAGTTGGTGTCAGATGGCGGTAGTATTAAATTGTCAATATCTGTAGTAAGCGCCATCTTGCAACGATTTGGTACCATTTGATCTTTTGGTAGATGGCGTTAGTGTCAATACAAAAGTGGAGGACCTATGTACAGATAGCGCGCGAGTTGAATGCAGTCGGGGTCTGAGGTGAAGAGCCCCCCGCTACCCGCACGCCCCACCTCACGCGCCTGCAGTGTAGTACTTTGCCATACATGTCAACAGCACTACCGCATTCCTAAGCTCTGCATTCAACTCGCGCGCTTAGTGTATAAAGTTCCTTCTCGTACATCTTAACTGACTATAATTGCAAAAGTAAGTTTGTTACCTTTTCACGCTAAAACCACTAACCTCCTGAAATTTCACAAAAACGCACAGTGGGTAGCACAATTAACGCTCTCCTGATAATAGATGTCGCCCCGTGCCGCTGAATTGATTGCCAAATTCTAGTCTTATCTTGTTTGTTCAACTCATAGTCCAAAAATTCTTGTATCGTCTAAATTAGTCATAAAGCAAGCGAAGCATTGAGCAACAGCTAGTATTTTATATGCAAATGTTTGTTGCAGCTGTGAGTCTGATCGTTGAGTCACTGGATGATGTATCAGTGCTACAAGACGGACCTACCGTCATGGATCCTGATCTATTTCACAGCGTTCTTGATGATCTGCAGCTTAGAGCTTTCTTGGAGGTAAGTTACATACTATATCTATAGCTGGGTACTCACTTAGCAGTGTTGCATGTAACGTATCAGGTACTGTATCAACCTGCAAGTGGGTACGGCTCGTCTGAGCACACCGCAAGCCGCCTTTGTGTTTGTATGACCCGCCGAGTGGCGGTAACACTGCGAACTTACAGCGAGCGGTTCGCAGCGGGCTCGTGCCTACGTACAGTACTCCCAAATTAATAATGCGCATAGAAATCTTCGTCACTGTTCGGCAACGGTCGCATTCCCCGAGCGTCGGAAGACGATATGTATATAGAGTAGTTTAGTGCATTTTCTTCATGCATAATTTAGTAGAATTATGCGTTTTGTGCTAAAAGAGATAAATATTGATTTATCAGTAATGAAATTGATTCGATAATTCGATGTAAGTAAGCGAGGAAAACAACACGATTGCGAATATGCTACAATCTAACAAAACCAAGAAGGGTTTGTAATAGCAGCTCTACAGGGTGTTTCTTTTTACTTGGCCAAAAGGGAGAAATCTGCACCCATAAGAGATACGGGAAAACTTTCTTAGGAACCTTTAGCTCTTTTTTGATACTGATAATTTTGGCGTTTTTATTTTTTTGGTCAAGTGTGAGCTGTCCACAGAAATGAGTGAAATTGACCAAAATATTTTTTAATGCCTTTCGACTCTGTTTCATGTAAGGATCATTTCATTGTATCGGAAGAAAAAAATCGGGACGGCGGAAGTTGGTCAAATTTAGCAAAATGTTTTTACATACAAATTGTATGAACGAAAAAATTATCATTTTTTTTTATGATGTCATCTGATTTAGTGTCATGTAAGGATCATTTCATCGCATGGGAAGGAAAATGTGTGGGCAACAGAAGTGGGTCAAATGTAAAGAAATACTTGACTACCTAACACGACTTTATGCTGTTAGATGAAACATTACTCTAATTTTAATCAACTTCTATCGTCCAGATATTTTTGTGCCCATACAATTATCTCATCCTTACATGAAAATAAGTCAAACTGCATCATAAAAAAAATTGGTATTTTTTTCGTTCATAGAAATTGTATGAAAACATATTTTGCTGAATTTGACCAACTTCCGCCGTCCCGATTTTTTTCTTCCGATACAATGAAATGATCCTTACATGAAACAGAGTCGAACGGCATTCAAAAAAATTTTGGTCAATTTCACTAATTTTTATGGACAACTCGCACTTGACCAAAAAAATAAAAACGCCAAAATTGTCAACATTAAAAAAGAGCTAAAGTTTCCTAAGAAAGTTTTCCCATACCTCTTATGGATAAGGATTTCTCCCTTTTGGCCCATTTAAAAGAAACACTCTGTATATAATTCCACACCGAGAGAACACGTGCAGTCACCACCAATTTATAAAGACAACCACAGAGTACAGTAATAATACTAGAGATAGAGAGCTATCTCGTAAGCTTGATGTGTCTCCCCGTTCTGTGGCGCCATCTATTGGTTTTGATCCCTAAACTACCCTATATGTTTACACACACATACGTAACTTACATTTCCTTTGTGTGCAGTCAATCAGTGGAATAAAAATTTTACAATAGGTATTTAGATCTACACTTTTCTTAAAAATCTGCTTTTGTTTTAAAAACTTGAGATTTTTCGAACACTCAGTTAAATCACTACAACAACAAAAGCTGTGTTTTAAGAAAAGTGTAGATCTAAATAATACCTATTTTAAAGTGTATTACATATTTAAAAATAACTGTGGTAGGTAACATTACTTTACATATACTCAGTAGGCTTATAATAGTAAATAAAACGCATTATTTTATTGTGTTTATGTTTATTATAATATAATTGAGCAGCGCTTTTCACATTACTTTACATATACTCAGTAGGCTTATAATAGTAAATAAAACGCATTATTTTATTGTGTTTATGTTTATTATAATATAATTGAGCAGCGCTTTTCACTTCATCATCCCCATCATAAACTATTTTGCCGGACAAAATTCTGTTGATTGAACGGCACCAACTGTAAATCAAAATGTTTATGACAATGTCTTCAAAATATTTTTTAAACGTGGTATTGTGTTTCTTGCATTTTAAATTAAAATTTTCTATAAGATATAATTGCTAAGCAGTTTGCATCTATTGAAATTGAAATAAAAAGAAATAAATATATCACAGCAAGAAATCCTGTTTGTTATCCATTTAGGTTAATATGTTACCAATCAAGTAGTTGCTTGTTAGAGCCTACGTGAAAATCCCCACACACTTTGGTTGTACTTTCGACAATGGCCCAACGTCAATAGGCAGTAGGCATTTCGGTAGGGCTTTCGTGGGGGAATACATTGTTGGCCTAACATGATGACCCTATGTTATTTCCACCGTTAGCACATACGTTTAAAAAGGGGACATGCATGACCATTGGCTAACAAATCGTGATTGTTGGCCGAACAAATCGCCAACTCAAAATGCTACTAGGGGTAGAGGAAGGCGGTTTGCCATATAGGAATCTCCAACAAAAATATAATGGTTCAATGCCGTTTGAGTTTAATGCGTTTAGACAAACAGACGGACAGACACACGTGGCGGGGTGACTTTGTTTTATAGTAATGATAATAAATACATAACGGTAGATTTGCAGCCTTACCTGTTGTTTTACATCCAAATACGCATCTTGTAGTTGGCATTGTCAGTTTTTAACTGGGTGAGTCCGCAAGATAAAAGAACAACTTAAAAACTAAAGTCACAATAACACAAGGACAGAAACATAGAACACTAGAAACAAACATAGAAAACTATCGCATGAAAAGAAAATTAAAAACACTACAGCATCCACAATATCACAAAAAGACTTTTATAAATAAAGCGTCCACAATCGCATTTATCTGATGAACTAAGACGAGGTCCTAGCTCAACTCGAATGTAGCTGCGGAGAAAGAACACCCAACGCACAGAAATACACCATTAGAATTTAAAAAATAATGAAAATTTGCAGTTTACGGTCATTTGAAAATGTCACGGACTGACGGTTGAACTTTGAAAATTTTCATCTTAGTGCTGCCAGGGCAAATTGATTAAAATCTTCTAACACCTTCCAAATTAATATAATAATTGAAAAAAAACCTGAATTGACATAGAAAAAATAAATAATTTGAACAAATTTCATTTATATAAAGTTTTCTCTTTTTTAACGGACATTTTATTTTGATAAGAAGTTACTGAATTATAGTAACCATTAAAAAATGGCAGCTCTAAGAAAAAAAAAACAGTTAGGGTACAAGACCAATAGATGGCAGCATTATAGTCATTAAAAGTGCCTTGTAGGCGACTGTCACCCCCCTGAAGACGACTGACGGACCTTTGACTGACCGGCGACAGCCGAATTGTTTTCAATTGTTTCACATGATTTGACTCCATGATTTGAAATCCATAGAATAATCCGAACCTTATTCCCCACCAGATCTACGACCGTATAGCCAGCACAGTGGTCGTAACAAGTGGTCGTGCGCCGGCTGCGGAAGGTCGCCAGCGATGCCGGCAGGCGCTGGAGGCGGCCGGCCGGCTGCGGCACGCGGGCCCGGGCCCGGCCGCCGCCACGCCCGCCACTGCCTCCGCCATACACGAGATCCGGAGACTGCTAGCTCTGCCACATATTAAGGTAAGTGACGAGTGGCCGCGGAGGTCGATGTCGGCAGGCGCTGGAGGCGGCCGGCCGGCTGCGGCACGCGGGCCCGGGCCCGGCCGCCGCCACGCCCGCCACTGCCTCCGCCATACACGAGATCCGGAGACTGCTAGCTCTGCCACATATTAAGGTAAGTGACGAGTGGCCGCGGAGGTCGATGTCGGCAGGCGCTGGAGGCGGCTGGCCGGCTGCGGCACGCGGGCCCGGGCCCGGCCGCCGCCACGCCCGCCACTGCCTCCGCCATACACGAGATCCGGAGACTGCTAGCTCTGCCACATATTAAGGTAAGTGACGAGTGGCCGCGGAGGTCGATGTCGGCAGGCGCTGGAGGCGGCCGGCCGGCTGCGGCACGCGGGCCCGGGCCCGGCCGCCGCCACGCCCGCCACTGCCTCCGCCATACACGAGATCCGGAGACTGCTAGCTCTGCCACATATTAAGGTAAGTGACGAGTGGCCGCGGAGGTCGATGTCGGCAGGCGCTGGAGGCGGCCGGCCGGCTGCGGCACGCGGGCCCGGGCCCGGCCGCCGCCACGCCCGCCACTGCCTCCGCCATACACGAGATCCGGAGACTGCTAGCTCTGCCACATATTAAGGTAAGTGACGAGTGGCCGCGGAGGTCGATGTCGGCAGGCGCTGGAGGCGGCCGGCCGGCTGCGGCACGCGGGCCCGGGCCCGGCCGCCGCCACGCCCGCCACTGCCTCCGCCATACACGAGATCCGGAGACTGCTAGCTCTGCCACATATTAAGGTAAGTGACGAGTGGCCGCGGAGGTCGATGTCGGCAGGCGCTGGAGGCGGCCGGCCGGCTGCGGCACGCGGGCCCGGGCCCGGCCGCCGCCACGCCCGCCACTGCCTCCGCCATACACGAGATCCGGAGACTGCTAGCTCTGCCACATATTAAGGTAAGTGACGAGTGGCCGCGGAGGTCGATGTCGGCAGGCGCTGGAGGCGGCCGGCCGGCTGCGGCACGCGGGCCCGGGCCCGGCCGCCGCCACGCCCGCCACTGCCTCCGCCATACACGAGATCCGGAGACTGCTAGCTCTGCCACATATTAAGGTAAGTGACGAGTGGCCGCGGAGGTCGATGTCGGCAGGCGCTGGAGGCGGCCGGCCGGCTGCGGCACGCGGGCCCGGGCCCGGCCGCCGCCACGCCCGCCACTGCCTCCGCCATACACGAGATCCGGAGACTGCTAGCTCTGCCACATATTAAGGTAAGTGACGAGTGGCCGCGGAGGTCGATGTCGGCAGGCGCTGGAGGCGGCCGGCCGGCTGCGGCACGCGGGCCCGGGCCCGGCCGCCGCCACGCCCGCCACTGCCTCCGCCATACACGAGATCCGGAGACTGCTAGCTCTGCCACATATTAAGGTAAGTGACGAGTGGCCGCGGAGGTCGATGTCGGCAGGCGCTGGAGGCGGCCGGCCGGCTGCGGCACGCGGGCCCGGGCCCGGCCGCCGCCACGCCCGCCACTGCCTCCGCCATACACGAGATCCGGAGACTGCTAGCTCTGCCACATATTAAGGTAAGTGACGAGTGGCCGCGGAGGTCGATGTCGGCAGGCGCTGGAGGCGGCCGGCCGGCTGCGGCACGCGGGCCCGGGCCCGGCCGCCGCCACGCCCGCCACTGCCTCCGCCATACACGAGATCCGGAGACTGCTAGCTCTGCCACATATTAAGGTAAGTGACGAGTGGCCGCGGAGGTCGATGTCGGCAGGCGCTGGAGGCGGCCGGCCGGCTGCGGCACGCGGGCCCGGGCCCGGCCGCCGCCACGCCCGCCACTGCCTCCGCCATACACGAGATCCGGAGACTGCTAGCTCTGCCACATATTAAGGTAAGTGACGAGTGGCCGCGGAGGTCGATGTCGGCAGGCGCTGGAGGCGGCCGGCCGGCTGCGGCACGCGGGCCCGGGCCCGGCCGCCGCCACGCCCGCCACTGCCTCCGCCATACACGAGATCCGGAGACTGCTAGCTCTGCCACATATTAAGGTAAGTGACGAGTGGCCGCGGAGGTCGATGTCGGCAGGCGCTGGAGGCGGCCGGCCGGCTGCGGCACGCGGGCCCGGGCCCGGCCGCCGCCACGCCCGCCACTGCCTCCGCCATACACGAGATCCGGAGACTGCTAGCTCTGCCACATATTAAGGTAAGTGACGAGTGGCCGCGGAGGTCGATGTCGGCAGGCGCTGGAGGCGGCCGGCCGGCTGCGGCACGCGGGCCCGGGCCCGGCCGCCGCCACGCCCGCCACTGCCTCCGCCATACACGAGATCCGGAGACTGCTAGCTCTGCCACATATTAAGGTAAGTGACGAGTGGCCGCGGAGGTCGATGTCGGCAGGCGCTGGAGGCGGCCGGCCGGCTGCGGCACGCGGGCCCGGGCCCGGCCGCCGCCACGCCCGCCACTGCCTCCGCCATACACGAGATCCGGAGACTGCTAGCTCTGCCACATATTAAGGTAAGTGACGAGTGGCCGCGGAGGTCGATGTCGGCAGGCGCTGGAGGCGGCCGGCCGGCTGCGGCACGCGGGCCCGGGCCCGGCCGCCGCCACGCCCGCCACTGCCTCCGCCATACACGAGATCCGGAGACTGCTAGCTCTGCCACATATTAAGGTAAGTGACGAGTGGCCGCGGAGGTCGATGTCGGCAGGCGCTGGAGGCGGCCGGCCGGCTGCGGCACGCGGGCCCGGGCCCGGCCGCCGCCACGCCCGCCACTGCCTCCGCCATACACGAGATCCGGAGACTGCTAGCTCTGCCACATATTAAGGTAAGTGACGAGTGGCCGCGGAGGTCGATGTCGGCAGGCGCTGGAGGCGGCCGGCCGGCTGCGGCACGCGGGCCCGGGCCCGGCCGCCGCCACGCCCGCCACTGCCTCCGCCATACACGAGATCCGGAGACTGCTAGCTCTGCCACATATTAAGGTAAGTGACGAGTGGCCGCGGAGGTCGATGTCGGCAGGCGCTGGAGGCGGCCGGCCGGCTGCGGCACGCGGGCCCGGGCCCGGCCGCCGCCACGCCCGCCACTGCCTCCGCCATACACGAGATCCGGAGACTGCTAGCTCTGCCACATATTAAGGTAAGTGACGAGTGGCCGCGGAGGTCGATGTCGGCAGGCGCTGGAGGCGGCCGGCCGGCTGCGGCACGCGGGCCCGGGCCCGGCCGCCGCCACGCCCGCCACTGCCTCCGCCATACACGAGATCCGGAGACTGCTAGCTCTGCCACATATTAAGGTAAGTGACGAGTGGCCGCGGAGGTCGATGTCGGCAGGCGCTGGAGGCGGCCGGCCGGCTGCGGCACGCGGGCCCGGGCCCGGCCGCCGCCACGCCCGCCACTGCCTCCGCCATACACGAGATCCGGAGACTGCTAGCTCTGCCACATATTAAGGTAAGTGACGAGTGGCCGCGGAGGTCGATGTCGGCAGGCGCTGGAGGCGGCCGGCCGGCTGCGGCACGCGGGCCCGGGCCCGGCCGCCGCCACGCCCGCCACTGCCTCCGCCATACACGAGATCCGGAGACTGCTAGCTCTGCCACATATTAAGGTAAGTGACGAGTGGCCGCGGAGGTCGATGTCGGCAGGCGCTGGAGGCGGCCGGCCGGCTGCGGCACGCGGGCCCGGGCCCGGCCGCCGCCACGCCCGCCACTGCCTCCGCCATACACGAGATCCGGAGACTGCTAGCTCTGCCACATATTAAGGTAAGTGACGAGTGGCCGCGGAGGTCGATGTCGGCAGGCGCTGGAGGCGGCCGGCCGGCTGCGGCACGCGGGCCCGGGCCCGGCCGCCGCCACGCCCGCCACTGCCTCCGCCATACACGAGATCCGGAGACTGCTAGCTCTGCCACATATTAAGGTAAGTGACGAGTGGCCGCGGAGGTCGATGTCGGCAGGCGCTGGAGGCGGCCGGCCGGCTGCGGCACGCGGGCCCGGGCCCGGCCGCCGCCACGCCCGCCACTGCCTCCGCCATACACGAGATCCGGAGACTGCTAGCTCTGCCACATATTAAGGTAAGTGACGAGTGGCCGCGGAGGTCGATGTCGGCAGGCGCTGGAGGCGGCCGGCCGGCTGCGGCACGCGGGCCCGGGCCCGGCCGCCGCCACGCCCGCCACTGCCTCCGCCATACACGAGATCCGGAGACTGCTAGCTCTGCCACATATTAAGGTAAGTGACGAGTGGCCGCGGAGGTCGATGTCGGCAGGCGCTGGAGGCGGCCGGCCGGCTGCGGCACGCGGGCCCGGGCCCGGCCGCCGCCACGCCCGCCACTGCCTCCGCCATACACGAGATCCGGAGACTGCTAGCTCTGCCACATATTAAGGTAAGTGACGAGTGGCCGCGGAGGTCGATGTCGGCAGGCGCTGGAGGCGGCCGGCCGGCTGCGGCACGCGGGCCCGGGCCCGGCCGCCGCCACGCCCGCCACTGCCTCCGCCATACACGAGATCCGGAGACTGCTAGCTCTGCCACATATTAAGGTAAGTGACGAGTGGCCGCGGAGGTCGATGTCGGCAGGCGCTGGAGGCGGCCGGCCGGCTGCGGCACGCGGGCCCGGGCCCGGCCGCCGCCACGCCCGCCACTGCCTCCGCCATACACGAGATCCGGAGACTGCTAGCTCTGCCACATATTAAGGTAAGTGACGAGTGGCCGCGGAGGTCGATGTCGGCAGGCGCTGGAGGCGGCCGGCCGGCTGCGGCACGCGGGCCCGGGCCCGGCCGCCGCCACGCCCGCCACTGCCTCCGCCATACACGAGATCCGGAGACTGCTAGCTCTGCCACATATTAAGGTAAGTGACGAGTGGCCGCGGAGGTCGATGTCGGCAGGCGCTGGAGGCTGGGCCGGCCGGCTGAGGCATGGCGCGGTGCCCAGGCCTCGGCCCGCCTCACGCCCGCCACTGCATCCGCCATACACGAGATACGGAGACTGCTAGCTCTGGCCACATATTAAGGTAATGAAACGGTGGGAGAGGTCGGGCATAGCTTGAGCATAGCGAAGGCTTGCCTAACTGTTGACGAAAGCTCAACCACTCCCCCGATGCCACATATAAGGTAAGTGAGAGTGGCGCGGAGGTCGATGTCGGGCAGGCGCTGGAGGCGGCCGGAGCGGCTGCGCACGCGGGCCCCGGCCAGGCCGCCGCCACGCCCGCCACTGCCTCCGCCATACACGAGATCGGAGACTGCTAGCACTGCCACATATTAAGGTAAGTGACGGTGGTGAGAGGTCGCATAGCTTGAGCATAGCGCAGGCTTTACCTAATTTGACGAAAGGCTCAACCACTCCCACACTGAAATATTACAATATAATTTTCTTCACAACTCAGCAAGTGGCGCCATCTAGCTTTATTACGATGTAACTGGAAACCACCAAAGAGGTCGGATGTGTTTAGTGGAACATTGCATGAACGGTTGTTTGGCCGCTATTTTATGGTGACGAATGATAGTAGAGGGAGCCACCGCCATAAGTGCCAAGTTCACGATGAAGTACTATACTCGGGCTCAATATTGTAGCTTTGGATCAGTAATAATTATATTCATGACTTCTAGTAAAAGCAGTTTTGCGCCATAACGACATTGCAACTACACGACGAGAAAGCCTTATATCTTTTTAAAGAAAAAATAGAATTCACATGATTAAAATTTTGAGGTGATTATCGAAGTCGCGTTGGTGTTACTCACCACAACCATAATAACACCGGTGATATCGCGAAATAGCGGCCGGCCACATTACAAGAACACTGTCCACACATAACCACTGCTTGACGACCTTTAGTCGGTGCGATGAGGTGTGGTTGTGTACGTATCGTAAAATGCTAACATTACAATAAGCCTTAAAATCACAACAGACAAAAAAAGGGCTACCCGATGGTTGTCAAACGCAACAAATCATAAAACGGCAAGACAAGGCACCCTCATAAGGATATCCAATACAAAGAATGTTCCTCCACAAAAATATACCCAATAACCTCACAAAGGCAAGTCCTCCAACATGCTACCTTCAAATAAACGATAAATACCTTCACACAACTCGCGATTTTACCTTCACGTCACGTTTGCCACAAAATCGCTGTGCGAAGGAACCAATTTTATCGACCTTACGTGTATTTACAAAATATTTTCATTGCGTTACAAAAGTTTTATTAGGGCGCTTGCAGATGTACTGCTTTTAGCTATGGCGATCTGCGATTTTGCAACATCGTAAAATACTCACGCTGAGAATAGCGGGCGCGTCCGTAATATTTTAGGCAGTCGTCTCAAAAACATTCGCAATAGTTTATTTTTTTGAAGTCGGTAAAAATGGAATGCATAAATTCCAAATTTTCAATTTAACTTTGCTTCTGTATGTAGTCTTTTCCTCCCTTTCTTAGTGAACACTAAGAAAGGTTTCATACTGTGCGTTGCATTTAAACAGTTTATGACTGTGTTCTGCGTAAGTTCGAATTTGTGTAAATAACAGGAGTTTTTGGTTCATTCCATCGACGACACTTCTTGATGTGAAATTTGAAAGTATTTGGGTATCTAGGATTTTAATGCAGTCAATACATTTCGTTCCATTAATGCTGCATTACGTTTAGGCTAACTGCGTTCGGTCACAGTCGCGAAAGCAACATTACGCATTACAGCAATTACTTCGCTATCTCGATTTGACAGCGCAGGGTTTGAGTTCTGTACAAAATGGAGTATTCTCTACCTGTTTCTGGTGGGCGCTATATCTATGGGCAACACAAAAGCTACTTAGGGCGAATTTTTGATTACGTTATTTCATTAGTTAATTCCAATCGAATCAGTTATATGAATAAAACTATACGTGGTTGTAAGTTCAATGGTTTTGCCAACCTTCCGAAAAAATTCGCTGAAGAGATACTCCAGTATATCTACTACGGCCCTTACAAAAGTTTTATTAGAACACACGTGTTGCGAATACGCAACGAGGTTTTATTCAAACAAAATTCAATATCCATATTCTTCGTTGTTTATAACTTGAAGGCATAAACAACGGGTCCCGGAGGTAACTATCCATAGACTAGATGATAGAGTTTTGTCTATTTTGTAGATAAACTTGATACACCGTGCACAGGTTTTGTTGTAAAACTTTTATTTGTTTTGTTGAGGTTTTGAAATTGAAATTCTTGGTTTCGAGAAGTTGATTTGTTTGTTGTTATGTAAGGGTAGTAAATCATATTTTGTTGCTCATATCTTTCATATATCTACTTAGGACAAGTAGTCCAATTAGGTAGGTCCAACTTCGAGAAAGAGGTCAGCCGCCGAATCCAACTCGGTTGGGCAGAGTTCGGGAAACTACGCAGTGTCTTTTCGTCCGATATACCTCAGTGCCTCAAGACGAGAGTCTTCAACCAATGTGTGTTACCAGTGATGAGTTACGGCACCGAAACGTGGTCTTTCACTGTCGGCCTCATCTCAAAGCTCAAAGTCGCTCAGCGAGCTATGGAGAGGGCTATGCTCGGTGTTTCTCTGCGTGATCGAAT
This sequence comes from Agrotis ipsilon, assembly GCA_028554685.1. Classification (NCBI taxonomy): domain Eukaryota; kingdom Metazoa; phylum Arthropoda; class Insecta; order Lepidoptera; family Noctuidae; genus Agrotis; species Agrotis ipsilon. The sequence goes on along the minus strand of CM052961.1, from coordinate 1,524,520 downwards.
CCGAAATGAGGAGATCCGTAGACGAACTAAAGTCACCGATATAGCCCACCGGATTAGCAAGCTGAAGTGGCAGTGGGCAGGCCATATTGCTCGCAGAGTGGATGGCAGATGGGGTCGAAAAGTGCTAGAGTGGAGACCACGGACTAGCAAGCGCAGCGTAGGACGTCCACCAACAAGGTGGACAGACGACCTTATGAAGGTCGCCGGAAGACGCTGGATGCAGGTCGCTTCCAACCGGTACTTGTGGCGATCAAAAGGGGAGGCCTATGTTCAGCAGTCGACGTCCTATGGCTGAGATGATGATGATGATCTTTCAATGGAACATTTTTTTACGTCAATGGATTTGGAGCGCACTTCAAATTGAATATTTTCTTTTGCATAGGTATTTGAAGAGGTATGAAGTCACTACTGTTGTACAGTTTAGTATTTAGTACCATTCATATTTTCATATTATAATGAAAATTATAGGGATTTCTCCAGGCATGGGTGTGTACATATAGAAACATACGTACGTAATCACACACACAAACAACTAGACCCGAAACTACAACCTGTAGGCAATGCAAATATTATTTTCCTTCCAGGAATCGAAACTGCGATATTCAGCGCAGCAGACCATTGCACAACCATTGGACAGTTCATTTCATTGGTGTAGGTAAAAAACTCGAACTGCATCACGAGTTCACATAAGATTTTTTATATCTGTAAAAAAAGAAAACGTTCTAAAGACACAAAAAATATCCAAAGCACAGCACGTGCAAAACAAATACACAGACGCAATATTATCAAATCATACCATTAAAGTACAACATATTATTATACACGAGTCCTTGCAAAAGTTCACCGTACCTCGTCATCTGCATGTTTTAGTGGGGTCACCACAATATCTCACAATGACGGACAAGTTTCATGGGTGTCTAGTGTTACTTATTCACGATCAGACGAATAGGAGATGCATTGTACAAGATTGGAGGGTAGACTTTACGTTTATGTCGGGTTCTCGTATTTATAGTTTAACCTTTTAGGTGTGCCTGGTCGTATTTTCGATAATCTTATGGAAAGGTCGGGAAACGAGACAGTAAACAGTTCTGGTATTTTCGCTTTTAAAGTGTAATTCCTTTGTAGACCTTTTATTTTGAAAGCTATTTTGAAAATATTCGGAAACAAACAAAAACTGAAAAACATAATGTAAAGTATTATGACAATAAAAGCTTTTTAAAAAAAAATGTAACCGCCTTCAAAACCAACCACTAAAATAGGGTAAAATAACCTACAAAATAACTTTTCTTTCGGAAGTCGGTGGTTTTATTTTTCATTGTCTTTTTTGCCACCGACTTCCGAAAGAAAAGTTATTTTGTAGGTTATTTTACCCTATTTTAGTGGTTGGTTTTGAAGGCGGTTACATTTTTTTTTAAAAAGCTTTTATTTTACTCTTTTTAGTTTAAATATTCAACCCAAATTCTTGTCAAATAGGTACATCATTTTCTTACATGTGCACTAGAATTTTGTAATCCGTAGCACTGGTAATAACATCGCTCATGTACAAAATTAGCTAATAAAATTCCCTATCTCAAAAATTACTGAACCGATTTTGATGAAACTTGCAGTGTTCCCTCAGTTGAACAATACCTAGTATAACAAAAAAAGAATGACTTAAATCGGATTTTTAGTTCCAGAGATAAGCGAAAACAAACTAAATCAGTTGATGCCTACTCCTTACTGTTGAGGAGTTGTACCTTCCATCATCAGCTCAGCTACATGAAATTATGATTACCATACGCAAATACTTAAGTTACTTCATAATATTTACGAAAAACTATATGTGGGCCTATAAAATTTGAGGGTTGCCCACAATTTCTCCAGGATCCAATCATCAGATCTTGACTTGGTGAATATGGGACCACTCCGGAAGCATCTCCTTTCGAACAAAAAAAGAATTTTGAAAATCGGTCCACAATCGCCGGAGCAATCGCGTAACAAACACACAAAAAAAAAAAAAAAAAAAAAAAACATACAGTCGAATTGATAACCTCCTTCTTTTTGAAGTCGGTTAAAAATTGAATTTATTTCATCTTGCTGAAAGTGACAACAGAAAATTGACATGAAACATCGCTTATTACATTTAAAATGGCCGCATAATGGCCTGTGATAAGCCATGAGATCAACATACTCGTAGTTGAACGAGTGGCCGATTAATTTATTTTCTCATCGTTGCGTCGTCCTTTATCCCACTGCATAAGTACAGAACGACTCGTGCTTCTAACGGTATTACATGAAAATGCAACATTTAGATGGCTTACGGTTAAATCCTAAGTCCTACTAGGTAATAAATCCTATTTAATGGATCTGGCTTTCTAGCATTTCCAAATAAACCAGCATTTGTAAACCTGCCCTCGTACAAAATAGAACAAAAGAGAACTGGGTCCGAGTTCTTCAAAATTCATGGTGGCACGACTGACTGCCACTGAAATGTAGATAAAAGTCTAGCTTGTGGCTCTGAATCTAAATATTGGTTCCTTTTTCTTTGTTGTGATAAAAGAACATCATAAAAATTTACACCAGCATCTGACTATACTCGGTACGGTACCTGCAAGATATTGTACAATTTACGTAAAATCTATTCAGTACTTTAAAAGTATGGAAACGTGTTTCGTGTTTTTGCTTCATTAAAAGAAGTCTGTTTGTTTTTATGAAAATTGTACACGTTTCTGGAATGGTCTTTATAAGGAGACAATTTAGTTCCTAAGTTGTTTCTATTTACATATTCGCCTTTGTTTGTAACAAGCAGATGCTACGCAATTTTTCCCATAAGCAACAAAAATGATGGCGATAAATTAATTTCCTTGAACGAGACAAGCAGATAACAAACTATTGTTTTTCTGCATCAGGAAATTGGCTTGGAACTTAACTCTCAATTTCCGAGTCGTAGGATTTTAATAAAGAGAGTACGCAGCTGGAGCTTGTCCGGGGCACTCTCGATCATGTTCCACTTTTATTTTCTTTAGCTGCCCCATTCCATTGACACCCCTATGCACTTAGGGTCCCTTTGATTCGTCTGTATGCCTGTTTCGACTCAGTAAATTCGTATCAGTCTGGAATTTTATTGTGTAAAAGAGTATGTATCCCCCGTGGCCAGTCTGTAACACGAAAAGCGAGAAGTATTTGGATAGATTTGGATTTATAGTCGTAAAAAGCAGAGGATTTTGCAGCACAGCAATGCTACGACCGTTGAATATCTTCATGAACCTCGTTTCAGCTTTGTTCAGATCTATAGCCAGACTCCTTTAAAATCTAGTTGCGACTTCAGAATATTCTGAAGTAAGAAAACTTTAAAATATATTTTATGCTTTTATTTATTACTGTATAATAAAAATCGCTCATAAGCTGGGGACTGAGCGCGCTGGCCATCTCGTAAACTGAAGCTAGTAAAAGTGCTTAGTTTTTAGATTAGAATAACGACCATTGTTTTTCTGAACGAAAACCGTGCTATGGAGACAAACACAGATCAGCACATGCACTAGAAGCAGGCTTTACTTTGCGGAAATCCATAATAACTATACCTTAAGTTTTTTCTCCTTCAGTACCATGACATTCGAATATGCGTCAACAAGGCACTCGGCCATTTTTTAACTCTTCTAATGCGGGTTCACTTATTGGCAATAAGGAAAAGTGGTGACCTACATCTGACCCAAAACCTTTAATCCAATTCATTTGATAATTGTGACTTTTTTATTCTGGCAAGTAACTAATTTAGCAAGTCAGTACTTTTTTTTGTAAATAGATGTCAACAAGGAAAAACAAAAATACCTATCTATTTTTACCAGTAGTAACACAGAATTGACGTCATTCGTCCAAATATTGTCTTGTTTCCAATCGTCCCTTTGTTCTTTGTGGTGGACGCAGAAAATACAGGGATACATTCAATGGTATCTATTCTGTGTTCAGGTAAGCCCCCTCAATCCTCCTATGATGAAGCACCCAAATATATTACCATGATATAATGTAATGTTAGTACATTATCTGCGGTGTTGTAAAGCAGATGTTCGCGCGAAATGGCTCATTCAATTGAATTACAATACGCGAACGAAATAATATTATTCAAGATTGTGATTTATATGGGTGCTCTTGATTCGTTTTGCGTTTATACTAGGTTAGGTACTCAATTAAGGATTACTATTTGGGGAGCATTAAGGGCGCGAATCACCAATAAATTTGAACGCGATCAGCATATTGTGTGAATCGTTTTCAAAAGTAGGTAACGTTACATCGCTGTATGCTTCTTAAGCTTTATGCGAGGCGATGTGTGAATCTTTTTTTAACACATATAAACTACTCGATCGATTAAATAAAATGAGTTTTTTTTTACATGAAAATATATTTCCAATACAGACACGCTGTATTCACAATTGTTTCCCGGAACGTATATTATACAATTCTACATCTTATTATTAATATTTTTCAAAAATCATTTTAGCGGCCTGATCAGCCAGTGCTTACTAAAAGTATTTGAGGTTAGCTCTTTCAGGAAAACCTCAACAGTACACAGATATGGGACCGGAGACCGGAGAATAATTTTTATCCCCGTATTGATGTTCCCGTGGAATAAAGCCCAAGTACAAGTTAGTGTGATTGTGTTCGAAAATTGCATTGCAAAAATGTAGCTGTCGCATTGATTCCGAGTTTGAAAACACAGCAAACATATAGCAGTCTACAAAGATGACAGTGGCAGTTCTTAATCAGGCTATATACCTACACAATGTATACTCATTGCGTTAATTTCAACGGTGGAATCCGCTCTTAATGAGCTAGACATAAAGTTAGGAGACGTCATGTGTGTCATTATCTGGAGCATAAAGTGTACAGTTTATGCCAGCTTTATGTTACTGTGCTCCTTTAGACAAAATCGTTATCGTCTGATAGAGATTTTATCACAGCATAAACCTACAAATATCAGCACATCAAGCTACTAAAATCTTCCCAACTTTAATAGATTTCCGACTTTATCACAAAAGAAAACGATTCTTGTTCGTTTGAGATTATTTGGCCGGGGTGGATTGATTTGCACCTAGCGTCTGTACAAAGTAGGTATTAAAGAGAATTAGGTGTTTTTAAAAACAACTTGCAGCTTGATAAGAATTCTCGCAAAAACAGTAGTGGGATTTTCTTGTAATTTTCTATAATTAAACAATGCATCTGCTTTGAAGAGAAAAGAAAAAGTAGGGATATATTTATCAAATCATTTTAGAGTAGTTTCAAGATTTACGGAAAGTAAAGTAAAGGATGATTGCAGACGAGGAGGGCTTTTAGGAGTCTGCGACAATTGCATATTCTCCAGTAATAATTCTTTTAAAGAAAGTATTTTTTAAAGAAGGAGTTTTCTATTATTGTTATAATTAATCCGTGGAATTGCTAGAGGCTTTGTGTTGGTTGCCAGTCTCGTTGGGATGATAGCAGCTTGGAACGGCTTTTACTCTGTGACAATTGCATATTTTATTATGTTTTTTTTTTTTATTTGGGATATATGTTAGCTCTTTGACTCTAGTAAGGTCAGGTGACAATCTATGCAGTGAGTTTAGATAGAAGGATATTTGTCACTGTGAAGAGATTCACGACGTTTTATATCAGTTTTTGTTGTCTTACTGTTGCTGATCTATGGCTTCCCACCATTCTATCCAAAAAGTCATGATTATGCGCCCTTTTTTTTCCAATTCTCAAAGAAGAAATCCAGTCCGTCTTGCTTCGTAGTCTGCTGCGACCACTTGTCGATCTGTTTCTTCAAGAAATGGCCAAAACCTTTGTGTTGGTTCCATTTTATGCTATCAGTTTTTCTCTTTCCTTTTTATAGCTTCTGATTCGTAAAAGAATACCTATATTAACACACATATACAAACCGCAACTGTTTGTCCCTTTCAACAAAAGATTGGCGGTTCACAACTATCAAACACAACCCTTCCTGTCCACATACCCGCGAAACTTAACACATTATTAATGAATACTGCACTCGTCGCCCGCAAATATAATTTATCTCGACGAAACTTTCCAAAGTGTCAACCCTATTTCATTTAATGAATGGGATCAAGTTTGGGGGCCTTATCATTTTGATGTTATTAAATGGGTACCTCCCTAGTGTTCTGAAGGTATAATATTGTGTTATGTAATAGCAGTATTTGGACGAGCGAATTTAAGAGCTATTAGCATTAATTTATTATAAACCATATATGGGAATAGGTATGAGCGATTTTTCTATAACAGCAACAATATGCTGTTATAGAAAAATCGCTCGGCTTACGGGGTGAATTTGATAGCTAATCTAAGAATTGATATTATAAATGCAAAAGAAATTGTTGTCTGTTACCTTTCAACGCCTCAGTGCCTTGCTTGTTAACCGTGAACTTATAAGTAGATGAATCCGTGCACATCTGTTATTTAGCCCATATTTTGATTATGTTTTCTCATCTAAATGGTGTAAATACCTTCCCATTTTTGCTGGTTTCTAAACATACGATCAGTTAACAACGAACACAAAATGGTGCAGTCCCGTACTCTTGTACGAACAGCAGTTCTAGTTTTCCTTAACCTAGTTCTTTCCGCAAAATTAATGGGGCGTGTTTGTAGGTTTTTCTGGGAATTGAAAGGCGGCCAATAAGCTTTCGGAACGGTGGTTTTGAATAAGGTAATCATCCAATTTTCAAACGAAAGTAATCATGTTATTCGCGAAAATGAAAGGATAGCACAATTTTCCTTAGAACTCTGTTCAATATTTGATTTATATTTCTAGAATTTCAAATACATTTTCATCTCTTGAGCGCTTCTATTACGTGATGGAACATGAAAGCATAGAGCCCTACTTTGCATTCTCACGAACTGTTTAAACTTTGTCATATCGGGCTCGCGTTGAAAGAATAGGAGATAGGGATAATGTTAAAAAATTCCAAGTAGCATCTGGTTGTAACACGTTCGCGAGAAATATGTCTTGAAGTGTGTCATATGCTGGATTCTCGTGTCTCCGTTGCATTATAAGAACGAGTTGAAAAATGTGCAGAGTACGTCCCGGTACTAAACTACTTTTTTATTGCTTAAATTTTCAGTTTTGCGAGGACGTGTGGTCGCTTGCTCTGTTATATTTGGGGTAATATTCCTTTTGGTTGTATTATTTCGCACGGTCTTATACATAGAGATTAAGACCATATAATTTTGAGGAAATAAGGAAGTGTCAATAATTTACTGTTCTTAGTTACCAGTGGCATAAAATTAAAATGTTTTAGGTCTTTTTAGACTGACGTCATAGTTACTGCGGTTTCCCCATTGACGTCAGTTCATTCAGGTCCAGACAAGTCTCGACTAATTGTATCAATTAATAATAGAGCTTCTATAATAATTCTATTTAATCCTTTTGCATGTTGGTCGTTTGTTCTGAACACAAACTGCACTAATTATTCAAACGTGTGCCCATTTTGCAGGCTACGTTGTCTATCAATCAATTATTTTGAGCCTGTTCCCCTGTTGTCGCTAAAAATATAATAAATATTGCGAAATTCTAGTATCCGGATAGCAGTTTCGAATATATTTTTGGGCCAAAAAGTGTCGCTTTTATAACAACGGCACTCGACATAAAAAGTCCAAAATGAACTCTAATAACTCTTCGAAAAAATTAAAAAGTACATCCACGTAAGTTTTATTACTGACGTAAAACAAACGTAATTCATCCTCGAAAGTTAATTTCGGCTGTTTAATATTCAACAAACAACTCTACCATCCCTTAAATTAAGCATAGTACAACTTTCCCGGGTATGAAATTCTAAAGTTTGAAAAAAAAAACGCCTTGGACAAAACGGCGCTTATTTTCATTGGAGATAGGATGTTTTTTTGCGGAATTAGCGCATAATCCCCACTCGTCGACTCATTAATCAACCGCTAACGACTTTAGATTGTGCGCCACAAACGGCTGAATGCTGACCTAAGCTCAGATACTGCGTCTGCCTCCGCCTCAAATGCACTTCGAGATTAGTTTGCCAGTTTGAATCGTGGAACTTGAATTGAAAGAGTTTCTTTGTGGTGTCGGAAATCGTCACTGTTCTTTAGATCTTCACAAAAGACGCTGAACTTATAAAACATAAGTCAAGCTTTTTGTAGCAAGAATTCAATCAAAATGAACAATTTGAATATAATATAACTAACATCGTAAAAGAAACTAACCAACAACAGGCGATTTTGGACTGTATTGGAGAAGCAATTGACAGTCGGCAAGAGTCCCCTACATGCATAAACTAATCAGCCATGTCTTCAGTTGTTGTCTAACTAACCCAACTGCATAGTAATTCGAATCCGACTTGAACTGACATCTCCACAATGGACTCCTTTGCTTAAGTTGTGACCATAAACTAGGACCTTTTCAATAAATCGATTTTACTTATGTAACAGAAGCAATAGGGAACTCCCATCTCTCATTTAATTGTTTCCTAGGAAACTAAAATCTAATTTTAATTGGATCACAGCCAGGTCATTGTTCCGAAGTAGATGAATTGAAACGCGATGGAATTTATATTCGATCCTACAGTTAAGCATTGTCTTTGTTAGGTATCCGTTACTGATTTGAAGGTTCAAGATTCGCAAGGTCTTATTGGATTTTTCGGGGGTATCATTGGATTTCATTGATTGGAACATAAGATGATTGCTCTCCTCAAATTCTTATCAGAGCTTCGATACTTTGTATTGGAAATGTTATCTCTTGATGAGTTGGCTTTCAACGTCAGTTTGAAACACTAGTTCTATTTTCGTAGTTGCGCTGTTTACCGGGAAACAGGTTAATGTGGTGCTTCCTAGGCGATAGCCAAGTATCCTCTTATGAAGGCTTCCAGGCTTTTAGTCTGTAAATGTATAGTTCTGAAACATCGACCCACCCCTAAAATTTAAGAAAAGTGAACCCAAGCCTCTGTTCAACGAAACGAAAGAGTATCTAGCAAAGATATTTACGTCATCTCTGTGACTACTTACGTAATAATTATCTTAGGCTTCCAGTCTTTAGTGCAATTAGAACTTTTAAAAAATAGAGAAACTGCCTGTTTTGCCCCGTGTCTGGGGTAAAATGGGCATATGCGGGGCATAACAGGCATGTACATCTAAAACCGAGCACAAAAAGTACAAATGCGATGGGATTCGTCATCATTGTCCCCGCTGTTCTTGCGCCAGTGTTGTCACCGGCGCATGAACACTGGACCATTCTCTGGCATGCACGGTAAGTGACCCAATCTTCAGTAGATTTTGACACATCAAACATCTTCCTCCGATTCGTTTTCCCTATATTATTCATTTTTCTTCGTCTTTTTCTTCATTCCGTTTTTCTCACAACCACTAGTTTTCTTGTGCCATCTTCTTCTTTATCCTTCTTAGTCGGATAAAAATTATGGGGGATGTTATTTTTTGTTGCCAATTGATAGGCCCGTTTATAGCTTAATCTGCCACTAGCCACATCCTTTACGGTTGCTTCCATATCCTCCAAGCTCCATTTGGCACCTTCTGTCTTCGTTTGGTGTGGCGTAACCATAATATATCTGCAGAAAGAAGATAACTCAATGACAATTACCCGGGCAAAACGGCGCCCCGCTCATTTTGCCCCGCCCATAATGCACCCAAAGGTCAAACCAAAACAAATTCTATCGCAATCAAAACGAATATGTGTGGTTCGTTCACAAACTCCCTTTACCCTTCTAGTTATTTAGACACCTTAATGCAACCTAACAATTTACTTTAATAACTGGGCATTTAACACAAAATGAATTAGCTATAACCTAGACTAAACCGAAAATTATATCAATGCATCAACTTACGGAATTTTCGGCTGTCGTCGTACTGATGGCATCTCCACGCACAAAAATCACTTGTCTCGCTACGCTAGTTCGACTGGGAACGCGACCCGACTAGTTCGAGCGTCTCGTTATTATCCTTCGGGGAAGAGAGGGTGCCCATCTTACCCCGGGTGCCCGTAATGCCCCGGCTTCCCCTACGTTGCCATAAGTCCTACTAACAGCTTTAACAAGTCGACTGGTTTTAGTGTAATAAAAAGAACATAGCACGAAGTAGCTCGGGCTATAGCAGTCTTCAATAATACAGTGTCGTTAAATAAGGAGCTTTGTTCGCGGGACATGTCGGCACTGGGACTGGGGCGCTAGATTCGACATGATAAATGTTGAGTACGAGACGCTATACAAAGGCAATTTCAATGGTCATACATCAGAATTTAAGAGTTTTAGCGGCAGTCACACCACGGTCTCCAAGCTTAAGTTGTGAATGGTGATAGGAACTACGTTTTAATTGCAAAGGAAATTCGTCCTGAAAACAACAACTTGCATGAGATCCTCGTTAAACGCAGACTTGCGGTAATGAAGTGACTAACACAGACTTGCGCTGTTCATACTATCGTAAATAGTAAATCAAAACAGATGGTGGGAGCCAACACAACTTCAGCACCATTATTTAAGGCAATAATCATAGTTCTAATATACTTTTATTCTTTCTTACGTAAGGAGATAGATTTTGGGAAAGAAGTACGTAAAACTGTCAGAAACTTTTATAACAAAGCTAATTTATATGAAGATAGCATCAGGTATACGACTAGCCAAATAAACGTTGAAATTGGTTGAATAGATAAAACTTGTGATATTATGACTGTTGTTTTAGTTTAAGTGCTTCATTCCTTTACTATCGGTGTTCTAGGTGGCCTTTTGTATTCAGGTTATCGGTCGTTTCTGGGAATTGAATGAAGAAGTATTTACAAAAGTACAGGTCGACATCGTGTTTGTCTATTAGACTCGTGTCTCTTTAAGTAATACTTTCAGAAATATAGGTCGACTATCAACGACGAGTACGACCGTATTAGCTGTTCTGTCACATTTCTTTTTTCATTTACCACTCGAGAAATATACTGTAATATCATCTCGGTTCCGCATACCGAAACTAATCTGCATGTTTCTCGAAATTCCTTTTGACAATTCTCTGCGCTTGGATGATTGTGATATCTCACATCCCTCTTGCCGAATTCATAATTTTACGGAAGAAGATTTTTTCCAATCGGGAACGTCGCATTTAACATGCAAATTCGATGGGAATTCTTTCCAAAGAAATGTAATAAAGGATACAGATGAGATGAAGCATTCTAAAAGTGGTTTTCTTCAAGGGTATTTTCATCAATTTGACAGTTTATCGGTAAAATCTCCGCAAAACAGCTACAAAAAGGACCTGAAATCCATGAGGATGCATACAAGCAGCATAATTACAAGCAAGAAAATCTGGAAGAAGACGCGTTGCTATTAATATGTGGGAACATTGTTCCTCCACGAGACACTAACTAGATTCGCCATGATAAATGTACTGCACGAGATACGCGCCGACCGCTAACAAGATTAACGTTGATTAACCGAACAATATGAACTGGGTCGGGGGAAAATTCAATTTTTAAAGTTGCCACCTATCCTGCATGGTTGGAACTAATGTAGGGAGAGCTGAATTAGATGACGTGACGTAGAAGTTCTGGACTAGTTTTGCTGGTTGTAGATAATGCAGTTGATACTAAGTGGGGAGTTTAGTTAGTTAAATATCGTCTTACTTTACATAAAATTTCATTAAAATTCGGATTTAAATGAAACTTGGGACATAGTTCAAACCCTGAAACTGGACTTATCTTCGAAACTTGAAACATAGGGAACTTTTTATTACGAAATGACATTCCTGTGGGATGGTTGCTGAACATGGTCAATGCTGCGGTCATCAGCTACTTAGGTACTCATTGGAATGGCAGCTAATGTAAGAAGAGCTGAATAAATGATAGCAGTGTTGGCCAATGTGGGTAAAACTAAGATGATCTGATTACCGAACTGTGCTAGTTTTGCAAAGAGTCTGTCCGGTTATTGCTTTTGCTCGATCTTTAAAAAGATGAATTGGAGCAATTTTTCCAGTGCTTCAATAACTGCAAACTTGCTATCTCAGTAAATATGAAAACAAATAAATCATCTAGCATTATAAAACTTTTGCTCTCAAACACTTTCTCTAAACCCTCTAAAATAATATTTTATCGAAACAAATCTTAGAAAAGTGCATTGCCGCTGGCACACAAACAATCTCAGACCCGCCATCTTGAAAAATCCAATCTCCAAAACAAAACTTTGTTCATGAACTAAAAATACATGTTTATTTCCAACTAGGAACTATCCATTTGAACGAACTCCTATAAATTTTAAAGTTCTTTTGTCGATACAGTCACGTGTCGCAAACAGGAAAGCTTGTATAATCCCGAATGCAAAAGTTTCGCTAGTTAATCGGATTCACTTGTTACGTACAGATTTTTGTTGATTATTACTCTGCGATGGATTTTAACTCTTGTTTATAAGTTGTTAGGTTTGTATTCGATTGTTGCTGGCCGGTTTTGAGATTTCTTTAAATAAATAGTTTTTACATAGAATGATTGAATTTGATTTTGACTTTACTATTAGTTTATCAGCAAAAAGATGCACCTGGTGCTTTGCATAGAGCGACTGCTAGGTTAGGTTTTCAATATATTTTAGGCTCTAGTTAGATAGAGGTTATTCTTAACTTTTTATTATTTAAATCTTTTACATTTTCTATATATGTCTGTTAACAAATTCTCTTTTTTATAATTTTATTCTGCTGTCAACACACCTCATACATAACGAGTTATTAAAAATTTCCTAAAGTTTTAAAATGCTGAAGAAATTTTTACATATTCCATAGTTTGAAAGGGAACCAGCTTAACATTACCTTGATTGGTAATGCAAAACCCCGCTTTTTCAATTCCTTTGTTCATATGCCTTTGAAAGCTGAGCTTTCATACGTAAAATTTTAATTACTAAGACCTGGAAAGATCTCAAAGAGAATAATCTCGTAATTGAACCGTGAAAATAATTTCTCACACAACGGGTTTGGTGCTTGTAGGCCTTCAAAGAAATATTTTATAGTATAAGCTTGGGTTCAAAGTGCGTGAATGATTTGATGGATACGATGAAAATATTTTTGACTACGGATAAAGCTGCGAATGTGTGAGTGCTGCGTATATAAGGAATAAAATTTTTATGTTTCTATCGTTCGTTGACAATGTAAGTCATTCGTTTCATCATCATCATCATCAGCCGGAAGATGTCCACTGCTGAAAATAGGCCTCACCCTTAGACCGCCACGCCGAACGACAATTCGCCACTTGCATCCATCGATTGCCCGCGACTCTCACGATGTCCTCGGTCCACCTAGTTATTCCATTCGTTTACTTATTACTAAAACTAGCTTTTACCAGCGGCATCACCCACGTCGAGTTCTTTAATAAGTGCCACAGGAGCAATACGGTATCTCATGCGTTATTCTGGAGCCAGATAAGTGAGTGTATAAAAACGAGGGAAAATCTACCTCTATGCCAAATATCAATTCCTGTTTCTGACTTGATTAAGTATTAAACATCCATTCTGAGGTACCTAACATCCTAGCTTTCGCATTATTTATAATATTCTTAAGAAATAAGGATTTATGGTAATGTAGATATACTCAGAAAAAAAATTTACGTCAGGTTAAACCGCACACATCTTCCTCTAAAAAAAAACATTCTTCCGACCATTTTGGCTAAAATCTGTAAAATCCAGCGGATGAAGCTTAACACACGGGGAACTAAATCGATTGGAAAGCATTACGAGTCTTACCCTTTTCACAAGTTTCTCCCACCTCCTTATGTTTTAAACCTTCAAGAAAAATAGACATACTTTGTCTCGGTTTCGGTTCTTGTTTTAAGACCGCCGTAAAACTTACCTAGTTAAGCATTTTAGGCCATACATTTTGAGGTTCCTTGAGATAGTAGTTTGGAAACTGGAATTTTCAATTTATTTATTAATATTATAAATGTGAAAGTTTGTTACTTTTTCATGTATAAGACTACTGAATAGTACCCTTAGCACGAGTTTTCAGTAAATGACACGTAAAGTAAACTGGAACTTTGACACGTTCAAATTGACAATTTTCAAGGATAAAATTAGTTCCTGCTTCGCACACAGCGCCTCTGGTGTCCATTTTTTCCTTAAAAATTGTCAATTTGAAAGTGTCAAAGTTCCAGTTTACTTTACGTCTCATTTACTGAAAACTCGTGCTAAGGGTACAGATCATTCTAAAATGCATATACATTGTCAAGTGTTCAGAAAAAAGCAGTCAATTGGTAACTTTCAATCCAAAAAAAGTTTTTCTTCCTAATAGCCGATCCACACTAAAGGCATTTCCCGTTGTTTTTTCCGATAATAGTCTTTAAATGTTGCTATGAACGTTCATTAACCCGACAATTAAAGTTAGTGTGTAACAATAGATGGCGCCACTTATCTTAGATTCATGATTGAATTATATTGTCTTAAAGAGAATCGATTGTCAAAATCTAAATTAACGCGACAGAAACAGCTAACAAAAGGTCAGGGAAAAAGGAAAGGGAAAATTCACAACAAATCCTGGAGACTCCATTAAAATATCCACTGAATTGGGAAACTGTACTAATCTCAATTTCTATCAAACCTTCTGAGACAAAAGATTTGTTAATACAAAGGATCCTATTATAGTTACCTCAATCATCTGTCAGAGGCGATTGACGAACGTTACAATCTGATTGGAATCTCGTGTTCCATTTACCACTATTGCATTATTAACCACACCTGATTTGGGAACAAAACCTGTCTTCAAAGGCCTTGGTGGACAATTGCTGGTAGCATTGAGCTATTAGCTTAATTATATTAACGATCAAGCTTAACAAGCTATAAGGCCATTAGATGGAACAATAACCTATAACAATGGCGTGAAAGTCTAAGCTGTTTACCGTATAAAATTTCAAAGCTATGAAAAAGGTAAGAACTTGATCACTAACGTAATGAATACATCATTCAGTATAATTAGCGCAAAAATCTATTTGAATAGTAATGTGTATTTGATATGAGGTATTTAGATTAACAACAGTATAATTTCAATCTCAATTTCCATAGCGTATTAAATTAACCTCGATACTCGCGCCGCTCCATACTGTTTTGACCAATATTCTATCAGCGGATGCCGATATTAATATAAGGGGGTTTTCTACAACATGCTCGCCCGGGTTACTTACAAAATATTAGGTATTACCATAAAACAGGCTCGGAGTTGCCAATATAACGTTATTAGCTTTATATCAGGGATCGCCGACTCTTCCTTTGACACGGGATTATAGGCGTGTGAAGAGCAAATATAAGCCATCTTTATTGATTCTCTAATACTGCCTCGTGTTTACATCGAAAGTATGTGTTCCGTAGTTTGTGTAAATGAAAGCAATTCTGTAAGTAATTATCATTCTATATCTCTTCGTTAACTGCGAGTCTACTCATCTTTCGTGATATAAATTGCTGATTTTGGGAGTGCTGTTACTCGGGCAAACTTAATCTTTTTAATATTTCGGAATGAGGTTAATTAGAATTTGAATGTTATCATAATACCCCTCAATGTTCTTTTATATTTAAACAAAACCGAGACCTTCCCGTAATGCTTCAGATAAAAATATCAGATCGAATTTGCCGTTTGACGCTGTATTTTTTCAAGTCTTATTATGTGTGTTTAATTTTTAATCCATTCTGGGGTAAATTATAAATTCTTAACAAATTAAAATCATTTAGGTACTATTAAATACAGGGTTACTGTTTAAGTCGACCTAGTCCCTTTAAGGGGTTAAAGTAGACCTCATTCTTGACTGATTTTACTATGGGAACCCCTATCCTAATCCTTACTGTTTTTTGAGTTATTAGACTTTTGATTATTTTCAAAAATATTCCGCCTGTGCGTCATAAACTGGTTAAAGTAAGCATTTTACGACGTTTAGGACGCTAAAGTAATACTTTTTCGATAGCTTACGGACGACGCATTCTATTGAAACAACAGTTTGTTTCATAAATTACTCAAACCTTGGGAAATAAATAGCTGTAAAGTTCAAATATTGATTTTTTTTTGGAGCTTCCCTTGTCTTTCAGGCCAAATTTCTCAAAATAAGTGTACGGTACTAGATGTGCAGATTGCAGCAAAAACACTGCTGTCTCATTAGCTTTTTAAAATAGTACCACAACATCCACTTTTAGTAAGAATATGGCCAAAAAATAAGGGTTGATGCTGACAAGGTGGTAGTTATTTTAACAAAATTTGTTCTGTACGAACAAGTTTTCGTTTCATCAGTTATCGACGAATTTTAAAAAAAAGTAGCATATTCTAAAGAAGAATGGGCAGAAATGTATGGACCCCGTCCCTTTCCTTGTAACACTCCCATCCATAGATCAAATGAAAGTACGTGAAAAGTGTATCATTTCATTGTATGACAGCAAACCTGTAAGCTATGGGAAAAAAAAGTTATTGAGACTTTTATGTCAAAAGATGAATTTCGATTTTCAGAAGAAAACATTGCTCTTAGCTTTTTCTCATGATAATATGTATACAGATCATGAAAAAGAGTAACATTGTTGACATAGCGGCACCCACTTCTGACTTTTTAAAAGAAAATCATAGTACTTAGTAGTGATAATTGTATGAAAATAATGAATTTAAACTAGTTTGGGGCTTTAAAGGCTCAATCCCCTACCACAGCCCCTACTTAGAAGAACATGGCTATAATACCGTCACATGCCGCCACAACCAAAACGTTAGGTACTCAACTAACTAACGAGGTAGCAAAGGAGTCAAAAAAAATCACCAGTGTACTATAGATGGTCGTTGAAGTCATTTGTTGGTTTCCTTCATTAGTGTCCGAAGTGCTAACAGTGTCTGAATAGCTTTTTGTCAAGGTAATGATGCGTACCAGCGCCAATGCTTGTACCCACTCACTATTACCATGTGAACATCTGTGAAAATCGCCGTGTGGAGACACGTTCATATAGAGTATGTGGCACGACTACAATATCGCCGCGATTCACTCGATTGTGCAGATAGCGCCTTATTCTTTTTCAAAAACGCTATTATTAAATATTACAACTGACATTTTCGAAATCAATGTGTTCCATTATAAACTCTGTGAATCCCGGCCGAGCTTCCATATACATATTCTCGTAATAAACACTATGACGAATTCTCGAAGACTCGAAGTGAAGATCGCGAACACGTAACACATAGTTGACGCCTGTCTTCTACTTTCGTAGTCGACAAACCCAATCGTTAAGGCACAGAATCGCGGACGAGCTGAAGGTAGTCCGATAAATTGGTTAAAGAAAGTTTTTTTTTTGCATATCATGTGACATTTATCATGCTGACATCATCATGATTTGTTATCATGTTCCTTTTTTTGTGTGTACCGGCTCTCAATAAACACTTTTCTTTATTTGACGGCAAACTCTACCATTGGGCTCATTGGTTAAATGAAGAAGCGTCCCCCTACTGGCATTTTTTTTTTAATACAGTAACGTCATCGATGCATTAGCACACTGTATTGAGTATGGATTAATATAATTTAAGACCTACATGACTTCTGCCTAACATTATGTCTCGTTGGTATTTTGACATAATATGTAGTTTCAATAACTTTTTTCTCCCATGGTTTACAGGTTTGCTGTCATACAATGAAATGATACACTTTTCAAGTGCTTTCATTTGATATATGGATGGAAGTGTTACAAGGGGTGGGACGTTTTGTCCATCCTTCTTTGACTGTTATATTTTAATGTTAATGATCTTTTCCACTGATTGTAGTTTTTTTAATTGTGTTTTTTTTTATTTGCTGTATCTTCTTTGTTACGATTTTGTCTTGATATCATTATTTGGTCTTAGCTTTTTACTCAATAGCTCGCATGGTCAATGGGATCAGGCCAATTCGTTGTATTTTGTCACAACCATGGGTCGGAATTAGGTAGAGTCATGTACCTACTTATACAGCGAAAGAAGAAACAAGAATAAAAAAACTACAGGTAACAAAAAAATCCACAACACAGTTAGTTAGAAAAATGGAACTGCGAGCGGAGGAAGTCGATTGACAAATAGAAATGTAAATACGGATTAGAACCTCCTTCTTATAAAATCGGTTAAAAGTGTATTGATGAGTTTGCTTAAAAAACCACCTTGTCAATCAATCCTTATTTTTTGGCCATATTCTTACTAAAAGTGGATATTGTGGTACCATTTTAAAAAGCCAATGAGACAGCAGTGTTTTTACTGCAATCTGCATATCTAGTACCGTACATTTAATTTGAGAAATTTGGGCTGAAAGACAAGGGTAGCTCCAAAAAAATGCAATATTTAACCTTTACAGCCATTTATTTCCCAATGTTTGAGTAATCTATATATATAAAAATGAAACCCGTTTTCCGTTGTCACGACATAACATGAAAACGGCTTGACTGATTCGGATAATTATTTTTTTGTTGTGTTTGTAACCATCGGGACCGGGTTTTAGACCGAGTCCTCCACCCGTGCGAAGCCGGGACGGGCCGCTAGTTTATCAAATAAACTGGTTTCAATAGAATGTGTCGTTCGTAAGCTATCGAAAAAGTATCACTTGAGCGTCCTAAACGTCGTAAAATTCTTTCTTAAACCAATTTATGGCGCAGAGGTGGAATATTTTTGAAAAAAATCAAAAGTCTCAATAACTCAAAAACGGTAAGAATTAGGTTAGGGGTTCCCATAGTAAAATCAGTCAAGAATGAGGTCTACTTTAACCCCTTAAATGGACTAGGTCGACTTAACCAGTAACCCTGTATATTATTAAACGAAATCTATAAAATAGTTATCCCTGTTTAATTTGACTACTTCTGCTTTTTAGTGACAAAAGAACATCAATTGACGAATTCATAGAAACAAAAAATACGGCGCAGAACACCAACTAAATCTCTTTCGTTTTATACAAAAATCTTTAGACATTCTCTAAACGGACCCAATAGAGCACGTGAACAGAAAATGGAACCTAACCTAACTCTTTGTAGAAACTGTAATTTTCCAACTCACTCTCAGCTCAACTGTTTGCAAGGTGACAAAGCGAATCTTTTTGATTTTAAAACGACTCCTATATAAAAGTTTATTCATAAGACTGTTATTTTAAATTGTATTGTGGTCTGCAATCTTAACTTTCTTCGCGTTTCCTCTTCCTACTTTATTATCTCCAAGTTTAACATAATTTGAATGTAATTATACTCGTGAAAAGGTCTCTAAGTAGATTGTGATGTTTAATTATTTTGGGTAAATTAATGTTGCCTTTCACTTGTTACTTTGTTTAGTTCTCAGAATTCATTGGTGATTTTAATACGAATTGACATTATTTATTTACGAGGAGCTTGTGGCTCGATTGCCCAGGGTTTATCCTTGGATCGGTGACCAATAAATCATAGCGAGTTTCTTTCCATATCTCGGAGAGTTCGTCAAACCGTTTGTCCAGGTTGCTATTTAATATCTTAGACAGTCGTCACTGTTAGTCTCAAGCTAGAAAGTTTGAGTCTTACCAAGGGATATGATTTTATCAAGTTACTTGGTTGTGAAAAGTCAGATAGACAGCCGCTCCTTGTAAATACTGATGTACAGTTGAATACGGTTCGACCCTAACATAGTTGATTATGATGATGTTACTTTAAATATCGAATTAAAGCTGGTCAATTACTCTTTTACGTTTCATAAACATTCTCTTAAACATCTCTCATCCTTTGTTTCCTGCCTTTTTGTCAATGTTCCACATCTGACTGTGAATATGAACAATCAGCACATCATATTCTATGGGAGTACATTCTTTGGCAGAACGAACGAAATATTATGTTGGATAGTGTACAGAATACATCTGGAGTCATTTACTATACGGACCTTGTGGGAACTCGTACAAGTATTCGTTGCAGTGGTTTGGGAATAGTGTGGTGGGTTATTCCCAAGTAAAAAAAAATGCCTTGCATTAAACATTACTTAAACAAATCTTCGTTCACGATTGCTCATTACATAGTAGCCACTTTTACGTTACTGGCTCTTTGAAAATATCTGCAATATTCATTACGATCGCAGCCTGCAGGCCTTTCTTTACCGCATGAAAAGCAGCTTTTGCCTCCAAAGCGCTATGAAGTATCCAGAATGTGTTCAGTCCCGACTAAAAAATATTGCGCCACGAAGTAAAAAAGGCGTAGAAAAATAGCGCAATGAAACATGCTTAGAGGATTTCTCTTCGCAGTAATGCCGGGTCCATTCAAAAGTTCTGCTCTCTTTTGGAAAGTGTTATGTACGGTCTAGTGGACAGTTTTAGAGGTTTCATTTGATTGGCCGGCTTTTTAATAGTGGGAGAGATTGGCCTAGAATCCGCCCAGACTTACCTTTGGAATAGTTTTTGAATTCTGGCATGTGTGTTCTTTTGTGATTATGTGTGGGAGTTCTATTGAAAATATTAAATATTGAACTTCTACAACGTGGTTACCCCTAAGTAAATTATTCCGCCTTTGATTCTAAAGGTTTCTGTATATTTAACCTTAAAACGAAAGATGTTAAAAGTGTGTGGGCATTAAAATTAATGTTGTGACCTTTACTTCAACATGGTTTCTGTAAACGAATGGAACTCTTTGAATTTTAAATAAATTTCGTTTTGAGTACCGCTTTATTTTTAGTATTTTCCTGTCTTATTATATCACCTTTTTATTCATTCCAGGTAAGTTTTCCATCAGTCGCCGTTCGGTGAGTACGACAATTTTATATTCATTATACAGCCGATCCATAGTGAAGCGTTAAAAGCGGACCATTACAGGAGTCTATTACTTTAAATCACTCCCGTTATCAAAATCGATTTCGTGTATTTTGTTATATTTTAACGACACGATCGTTAATATAAAGTTCGTCTGATTCGATTATTGACGTTAACTTGGTAGTATTTTTACTACAA
This sequence comes from Agrotis ipsilon, assembly GCA_028554685.1. Taxonomy (NCBI): domain Eukaryota; kingdom Metazoa; phylum Arthropoda; class Insecta; order Lepidoptera; family Noctuidae; genus Agrotis; species Agrotis ipsilon. The sequence goes on along the minus strand of CM052961.1, from coordinate 1,503,657 downwards.
CGAATTGAATCCTTGAATTAATATAATTATCTAATTCCAACCCGAGTCATCCGACATTGTCGGCGCTGTATAATTAAGGAACCTACTCCTCACCGGTTGTATTTTCTAAGCTAGGTGAGTGTGGGTGTTCGTCACAAAGCACTTTATCCTTGTCTTCATTAAATGCATACTTCATTTGCCATTTCAGGCCCTATTTATACAACAAAATCAACTTAATCATACAAAATTATCCTGCCTTCGCTTCTGATGATTATGAATTAATATTTATGACGTCATAACGAAAACGGATTAGCCCGTCTCAGGTACGGTGACATTAATTCTTCCTTTTAGTTACGTGTTTAGACTGAATAGATTGAAAATTAAATACCGTAATAGATTTTAGCTATGGATACGTTGACAGGGGTTCGTACTCACTAAAACTGGGAACTCGTTGCTGTGACGTAGATTGTGTAATCCTAATTGCTTGTTAGTAGAGATTGTAAATTGTGCCCCTGGAGCGGGATCAAGGAAGCAAGTACCTTAATCACCGTACCAAAAAATTTTGTTAACAATAACTAGATCATCACTACCAAGAAGGGTTACTGTACCTACAACTACACAAAGTAATTTCTATTGACATTCAAATCGAAACAACAATAAAACATATTGTTTGTAGAAATAAATTATTTATTGTTTCCCTTCCCGTTCCGTTCCAATTTGTCAGCTAGAAGAAAAAAAAATCATCGTCTACAAACACATAAAGACTTCGCCTTCGCGGTTAACATAGAAGACGAGGCCTCGAGCGCTCGCAATTCTGTCTCGACAAACATACGGCCTCTATTCAGGCCTCTGAACTCAACGGCTAGAGAAATATATCGATATTGCATGTTCTTCGGCGTCCTGGCGAAATGAGTCTTTTGTTTTACGATCTATTGTTCCTGTGGTCCTCTGCATGCTTTATTGTACCCCAAGACGGTCGGTGCCTTGTGTATTTTAATTTATTATGTTGAAGTCGCTTGTAATTTACGTGGAAGTGTATTTTAGTTTGTTAATGATTTTTATATGAAGGTCACTATTGTTTTATACTTCAATAAAATCTTTTGTCTAGCCAGCTGCAAATCGTTTAGTGCAAACTGAAATAAAAGAGAATGCTTGGGAATTCACGGGAAGAAAATCTTTTGTTCGTTATCTCTCGATTTTCACGCATAACACGTGCAATATTATGTTCCATTTTACGCCGAAGGGTTTCAGCGTTGGCGTTTTCTGCTAATGACTACCAGCTTATACCCAGCTTCGAACTAAACTTAATAACTACGTTAATTGCAGATTCAAGGAAAATCTTTTTTTTTTTTTATTTAAAAGGAAAATGTCGATACCTGATATAATCCCGGCCAGAGATCCCCCATCCACCTCTATGGGGTTGGCTGTAACACTCCGCTGCCCCCGTTTCTGCCGTGTGCACAGGAAAGTGAAAGTCACTGTTAGTAAACGGTGTGATTGTGTTCCTGTCAGAGAAGTTATTGCTCCGCCATAGTGCATCAGATTGGCTTTTATGTTGATTGCAATATGGCTCATTATGATTGTAGTGTTTTCTTCTTTGTTGCAAATGAACTATTTTTTTTTTTTTATTTCAAATAGGTTTGCTCCCTTGGCCTCAATATAGTGGCAATGATGAGGCCTAAAATGGAACCACCGTAAAAGCGGTTTGGTTCTTCTCCGACAGTATAGTTGCTTCGCGTCAGGCGTCTCTTGTGCCGTGCCAAAAGGATCGTTCAGCCCTCAACATAGGCTATGAGTACAAGGTACCTGTTTCGTTGGCCGAGGTGAATCGCTAGCAAGTGATTCCCACCCACGCCAGAAGAACTTCATAGAAGCTAGTAGAAATTAAAATAGAATAGAAAATGGTATATCTGTTTGTTTGAGACTCGAGACAGCCGAACTGGTTTTGTCGGGACTTTCACTGGCAGAATCTGATGTTATAAAGGTGTGTCCAAACACAGCGTGCAAGGTGCGCGGCAGCTACGCGCGGCATTCGCGGGATACAAATTTGCCGCGCGGCTAGTTTAGACCTTTTGCGCGGCAGTGCTGAGCGGCATGTCCGAGACACGCGTGCGGTGCGACAACCACTGTTGTCGCAGAGCTTGCGCGTGTTATCTATTATATTTCGTGTTGTTCGCAAATAAAATTTGATTCCTTGTTGATTGAATTAGACCCAGTTTAAAATAATTTAATGATTGATAAGATAGTTTTTAAAATAATTGAATTACGCGTTTCATACATGTTGGATAATTACGAGAGCAACTTGAAATTTGTTTTTTTTTTTGTTCAGATATCTTAACGATTATGGTGTCAAATGAAAGGTCTAGGTCTAAAACCACTTTATCAGTTTAGAATCATGTAAATCGGTTCACGCCTTTAAGAGATAATTAAGAATTAGTATAGTGGAAATATAATGAGGCAGAAAATTAATAATAAGTACCTACTGTTATAAAATGTAATAAGATTAATTTTACCACAACCAGTGACATTACTTGTTTTTTCTCTGTTTCTCTCCCTTCTATAAGAACTCAAAAGACTTTATTTTCAATTGAAAGCTGCTTTAGGTTGTCCGTTTTTTTTTGCTATTTCATCCCATATATCTTCTCTCACGTAATTATTGTGATATTCTTTACGTCTAGTATCCCATAATGAACCATGGGAACCATATATTTTACTTGATAAAATACGTCCGTCCACCACAACCATTGGCGAACCAACACTAACACCGTTCGCGGCAAGGTGCTCGCGCGGCAGGTAGCTCGTGGCCGCCGCGCGCGACTGTCGTCCAATAACAGCGCGGCGGGCCGCGCGCGGCTGCCGCGCTCGATTGCCGCTCGATATTTGGACACACCTTAAGGAGTAACTAAGACTTTTTTACGATATTTTTTTAGCCGTCTGTGAAGTCTCGGTCCTAAGCTAATTTAGAATTTTAATGAACGGATTTGTATTAATCGTTAGTCCATTTCTTCTAAAATGTTATTCAACATCGGAAAGGCTTAAATATTCTTCATTATGTTATGGCTTCCATTTTGGTATTTAACGAAGTTGGTCTCATTTGCATCATTGTTCTGTTCCAGTAACCCCAGGTTTTGCGAGCTTAGCTTAAATGTAACTTAATTTTTGCCCTCGCAAATGTAGAACAAAAGATTTTGTACGTGAAATTATTCTTGCGCGACATGCGACATTTTGAGATGTGCACATTTATGACTATGCGTCATAAGTATCTCCTTAGTTATTACTATCTTAGGGCCTTATCACACTAGCGGTTTGGAAGCGGTTGCGGGGCGGAGCGGCCGCACAGCGAATGCGTTGCGAACACGCCGCGGTTGCGCAGCGAATTCGTTGCGGACGCGCAACGGGATCGCCGCGAACAGCAAAGCGGACGCCATTTTGTACTGCCTCGAACAAACGCCAAAACGTCCGCCCCACCTCAGATCAACGAGGAATTTTTTGTATGAAGATTTTCGAAAAATTCCTCCAGCGCTGAAATTTGGCATAATATGATAAGAGTAGGTGATACAGATTATAGATGCATAATCATCCAAATTTTTTTTTAGCCGAGACGTTTTTTTTTTACCAAAACATGAATATTGCTTATAACTCTCTGCGAAAAATTCCTCAGCCTAATCTAATAATGGATCTTCCCAAATTCGTCGATGCTTTCGTTTTCGTTTTCGGCGTTTTCGAAGTAATAACGTCAACAGCAATGTTTCTTCGTCAGAACCCATTTTGTTACTGAGTGTACAAACACGCGACGAAAACGTAACGCATTTGCCACGCGTCCGCGACGTGTTCGCGACGGATGCGCGGCGTGTTCGCGACGGATGCGCTGCGCGTCCGCTCCGCCCCACAGCCGCTTCCAAACCGCTAGTATGATAACGGCCTTACTAAGTTTATAAACTTGAAAGTTTGGGACGATGTATGGCATACATGTATCGATGATTGTTATTCTTTCTCGCCAAAACTACCGAACAGATTTGGATGAAATTAACTCATTTTATAAATCTGGATTAACACAAAGGATAGTTTTTATCCCGCCGGATAATTTTAGTGATGGTATAAATGGAAAAATTAAGAAGTCTGGATCATAAGATGTTTATATCTTAGTCACGTCAAAACGGCTAAACCGATTTGGATAACATTTGGTATAGAGGTTAGTTATAGTCTGAATCAAACACATACGATTTCTTTTATCCCGATATTATGGTTTCTATGGATAATATTCGACATACAAGCGGGCAAAGCCGCTAACAACTGCCAGTACATAAATATTCGTATGTATAAGCCGTAAGCCATAAGTGCGTTGCTGCGGCATTCAAAGTAGTAATAAACGACATGCCTATGATTTGTACCAGAATCCTTTTCAGTATAACAACTTTACATACCCATATTTGTACCCTTTGAATTATGACCACTATACAGAGTCCGAAACGGTTGAATTAATTGGTTGCATATTTGCCTAACGGCGTTTAATACGCGTGGTCGTTTTCGGTATTTGTCATAAACCGCAATTTTGCAACTGAAATATGATTCAAACTTATCAAGTTACTAGTTTTCGCCCGCGACTTCGCTCGCGTTAACTTAGAAGTTGACTATATTAGCGACTGAACACGTAGCGTCATTCTCATCAATATTGTTGTGTCCTCGGGAAAGTTACTTCATTTTTCAGGATAAAAAAATCCCATATCCATTTCTGTACACCAAAACTTTATTATTATGAATTTCAGGTTGATCGGTTTAGTGTAGGCGTAAAACTTTAACAAACAATCTTTATTTTGCATTTAAAATATTTTGTTAGGATAAAACTGTCGAATTATTTATAAATGTCGGTCCTTTAAAGCTTAACATTTAGTATAAAAATCATAAATTTTAGAAAGAAAAGTTCACAAAAATGTCACAACTGCCAGAAAAGCAAGACCAGCCTGGAGCTATATTTCATCCTACACTTTAAAACGTCTCTCTAGATTGCTTTGCCTTTTTTTGTATTTATTTCACTACCTACATATAATTTTTCATATTAAAATACAATTTCATTGAAAACTGTGAACTATTACTGCATAAACTGTAACTGATTCAGTTTTACACGGATTAAATTGTTTTTCCAGAAAACCGATCCTCCATATAGCCCATCATTGTGTGAATGTTAAATGATTGACGTAACCTGTTCTAAAAGCCAGTCTCTCCAACGATCCCATGGTGATTAGACCATTTGATCCTTAGAGGTATTAACAGTATCGCAAAGGTTCCCTACGTGATTAAAGGGGGTGTTAACATCGTAATTCGATCAACAGATTGATGGAACCGATTTGTTGGGACACCCTTACTTATTTGTCTCTTTCGCGTGTTGGTCAATCTTAATACCTTGGTTTTACAAAATAATTTGCCATAACAACAAAATCGACTGTGTTTCTTTAATTAATTCCCATGTAGATCTACTTCAACATTAAAATATCGTTTGGTATTCATGAGTGAATACTAGAGTTTTTTATTAAAACTTTTCAGGAAAAACATGAGCAACAGAAAAAAAAACACCAATAAGTTTTCTACCGAGTTCTAATGGATACACGAAAGCACTGCTCTTCTTTTTTTGCATCCTCTTCGCTCTTGCATTAAATGAAAAAATACTTGTAATACTTTCAGAATATACTGCTCCTAATGCATTCCTGTGCTCTGTCCTTTTCGCTCTAGAGTAATGAGAGAAGCACTCGTATCGCAATGTTCGCGTTTTGAACACTTGTGGTCCTTATACCCTTTTAAAATATGGCTCAGAATTGCGGTTAGTTGGTTTCTTAAAAACTGAATTCTGGGTCTTACAAGTTCTTAGTCCTTTGAGGTTTCGATTTACATTTATAATTCTTGAAAAACTTGGAGTGGCTTTAAAGGGTAAATCGTTCTGAATAAATCTATTGAGATACCTACTCCATTTTCACCAGATTTCCTGGAAGTTTGTAAACTGATGTTTTGAAACTGGTTTCGAGAAAAACTAATTGGTATCTTATCTGATTTTAGTGATTTAGAAGACGGGATATATTTCTGGAAGGAATCAAGCTTTTTTCCGACTTATAAAAGAATCCAATATTCTCAAAATGATACGTTTCTATACTAACATGTCTCTAACTTACGACTAGAACATAAAACAGAATCATGGCACTTGCAACAGTGCCGAAATATTGAAAACTCAAAACAATAAACAAAAAACGTATCCCGTTTTAAGTTCTAATGATAGTTAAATAAGATCCACTTTCAATGGCTGTTTGAAACAGAAACGATAAAAGAATACACCTAGATCGAATATCGGGTTGCATTAACCACCAGCTGTCGCTTGACCCTCTTTTCAATTCGCGATTTTATTTTACGAAGGTGCCTTAATTTGCGACGGATTAAATATTGTCAATGCCATGATTTATGGCTGCCTTGTGGTACAGTGACCGTAAGCTTACTGCTAAGCTTGAAATATTAGCTTCGTTTCGCGGTTAGACAAGTGTTATTTGGTTTTTTAACCAAAAAATTCTGCAGTTGCGACCCCAGAGTCTGGGATGTGTGCTCGGTTGCTTGTAACAGGTTCGGCTTTTAATTACACAGGACTTCTATATTACTGGCGAAATGTGTTCATATCTTTTTGTATGATAAAGGTGACAAGCCAGCATAATGGAATGATGGAAACCGGTCACCGTAGCCTATGGGCACCTGCAACACCAGAGGCATCGCTTGCGCATTAGGCCTAACTTTTTCACGCTCTTCTAGGGAGTATTATCTTAAACATCATCAGACTATAATGTTTTCACTACTGGGACGCAAGCTTCCTCTTCCTCTCTATAATCAGTGTGGATTGGTAGATGACACATGTCTTCGAATTATTGATTCAAGCTCATATCCCCGTTGCGTCACGATGTTTTACTTCACCGTGACAGCAGTGGTAATGAAATAAATTACTCATAGAAATTGTCTGTGTTCGAACCCACGAGCCACAAATCGTAAGTCGCGGCCGATACCACTGGGCCACCACTGCTCCACTGTGTTGTCTTAGTAAAGAATATCCTATATCCTACGGGTATAACAGGCGTGTTTTTATTTACCTATTTCATTAATGAGGCAGAATATCCTTTTTTAGTTAGCAAGGGTATCTTAATGATTTACTCGAACAGATTTATCCCCAGGTGTAGTAAAGTACCGAGACGGCCAGGTTATCCCTGGGTATTTTCGTTGAGTTACTACCGCTAGCTCTGACCAGGATTAGATTAATACAAACGGGAAACGGAGACACTATTTCATTTTAAACCACCTGGCAGAAATGAACTTCGCGTGATTATTTCATTTTGTTCATTCTGCGTTTTGAAATTAAGACAAAGACAAGCGAACCTTATCATAATATTGTTATGGGTCCTTTGTCTTTGTCTCACTTTCAAGTTTTTGATTAAAGTTACGCTTACATAAGTTATACAACAAAGAAGTAATTTAAATAATCAATACGTACTTTTTGGAAAATTCTTCAAACAAATATGTAGATTATTGAAAATATAAATACATAGACGAAATTATTCAGAATACAAAGCAGTATGAGAATAAATAATCGTGTCCTTATTCTGGCGCTTATCATTGTTTTTGAAACATCTAATTTTAGGCGTCTGTCAGCCCTCATTTTCATGCATCATCCTTGTGACACAGAGACGCAGCTTTGCATAATTAATCACCCAATTTCCCCCTCTTTTTCGACGTATTTTTTTTTCTTTTCAATCAGAGTATCTCTTGGATAAACGCACCTGCGAAAGTCTCGAATCTTCACGAATGTTATTAATGAAGAATTATTGAGTTTTGGTGGTATAAGGATGTGGAGAGAAACGAATGCTATTTAGGAGAATAAGAATCTAAATATATAAAATTCAAAACTGACTGACTGATCTGACAACGCACAGCCCAAACCGCTGGGCCCAGAAACTTGAAATTTGACATAAAGCGTCCTTATACCACGTAGGTGAGCACTAAGAACGGATTTTGCGAAATTCGGCCCCTAAGGGGTTGGGTTGTATGAAACTTCGCTACTACAGGTGCTAGGAATTCCAAATTTTGCATGGGGTGTCTTCTTAGAACGTAGATGCTCACTATGACGGTATTTTGCGAAATTTGACCCCTAAGGGGTTTGTTTTTGGGGTCGATAGTTTGTATGAAACTTGGTTACTGCAAGTGCTAGGCGTCTCAAATCTTGCATGCCGGTTCATTTTAAGATGTAAATGCTCAACAAGGTAAAAAAATTGTGAAATTCGACCCCAGGGGTTGTTTTTGAGGTTGATAGTTTGTATGAAACTTTGTTACTACAAGTGCTAGAAGCCTCAAATTTTGCATCGGGTTCGTTTTTAGGACGTAGATGCTCACCATGGTGGGATTTTGCGGAATTCAAGGGTTGTTTTTGGGATTTACAGTTTGTATGAAACTTCTGTATGAAAGTCTCAAGACGTAAGTGATAGTTAAGACGGGATTGATGAATTGATAGTAAGAGGTTTAAAATTTTACTTAGAACATAGGTTCTCACTAAGAGAGGATGTTGCGAAAGTCGACCCCTAAGGAGTAGTTGTTAGCAAGGAATCCCAATATATGTATTGGAGTTATTTTTAGGACGTAGGTACCAGCCAAGACAGGATACTGCGGGTAAATACAATTTTGTTAAATATTGATTTAAATTTTCGAAAAGTATCCCCTATAGAGGGTGGCTGGGAGTAGAAACGCACAAAAGCAAAGTTCGAAAATCACGCGGACGAAGTCGCGGGCGGAGTGCTCGTATAAGATAAGAATAATTTAAAATATAGGTACTACCAGTTGTTACAATTGGTGGTTTAGACACAAACCATATTTTGCCTGTTTAGGGCATGCAAATGTTTTAATATTTAGAGTTTGGGATACAACAAGGTGTTCTTAAGCTAATGTTGAGTTTCTTAAGTAAGTACAATACAATGTCATTAAATTCTGCGTTGTAAAAATTCCTGTAAACTGTAGAAACAATTTTCAATTAACCAGCGTATCTGGTTAATTGAAAATTGTTTCTACAGTTTACGTTTTCTAAGTTTATTTCTAAAGTATTTAAAAGGTAGTTCTCTGATGTTTCTGGGTAACTTATTAGAAATAGTGATGCACATATGAAATACATTTTTTTACTTAACGTAGTATTTACAAAATGATACTAGAATCTTGGTAGGATCTCTCGGTCTTTGCTTAGTATAATTGTCACCTTTGAATCTAAAAAAATCACTATGTTTCCTTACAAATACCGATACCTCAAACAAATACATACCAGTTAGTGTTAACAATTCAAGCTTTTTGAATAAAAGCCCGGAAGATTCAAGTGGAGACGATCCAATACGATCCAATAGCACTGAATTTTCATCGTGCCTTGGAAAGCACGTTGAGTCGTTGGTCCCGTTTTTCGTTTGTATATCTGTACAGAAAGTCAGAGGTATCGTATTACCCAGTACTAATTGGATTGTGGTGGTCAGAAAGGTAGTTTCTCCGTAAAATACGAGAAGCCGACCCCAACAGTTGGGAAAAAGAAATGGCAGTGCAGTGAGATCAGGTTTTTTTGTAATGAGATCGATGGTTCCGGAAATCAGATCCAATATCAAGAATGAGGTTCGATTACTGAAAGTGACCATTAAATATACAGCAAAAACTGTTGAAGCCTTCCGCTTGGGTTTTATGGTCATCACTTTTTCCTTTCATACGGAAGTGCACTTTCAAATAAAAGAAGGCACATTCTCTTAAATGCTTGTAATAAGATTAACAAAGAAATAAGTAATAGAACGCCTGTTCGGTAAGTTTCGGGGTGTTTCGGGATTTTACGATACTTTTTAAAGTTTTTATGGCAGTTTTGCATCGTTTTAGTAATGTCTTACACTTTAATCATGAGGAATAAAACATTTTATATTGATTTATTCATTTTGTAGGATATTTTTTTGTAGTTTTCAAGTTACAGCTTTTCAACATACCTACGCTTTTTTCATCAGTCTGCTGACTTATTCTCATTATTTTAAAATTATTTTTATTTCATCGTAAATTATTTTTTTAAAATAAATGAGTAACTAATAGTTACTTAGTTAGGTTTCGGTAAAATGACGTGGCACTGTGTTCATACACGCGAATCTCCGAAACCATCTAACAGATGTTTTATGTGGTCGCTGTCAGCTTGAACTATGGGTTACGACACGCGGACGCAGTGCCAGTATTTTACATACATTCTAACACTTTAACTCATTCAACATTAACTTGCTGAGTACTAAAACAGACATTAAAGTTAAAGTTATCAAACGCTCTCTGAATCGCACAACGCATTAAGCTAATTGTTTTCTTACTGCCTTTATTTATCTTACTTCTTACCTCCTCATTATTCAAATGAACTGCAAATGGAACAGAGATAAAGCTGGCAACAGCGTTGTTTAGTTTTAGTGAACATTCAATTTTGCCCCTCAAAGTTTCTGCAGCGCCGGGAATAATTGATTAATGAATGACGTTATGTATGCAACACCGGTGCCACCTATTAGTTTAGGGTCAGATTATCTAAAGGCGAAGTTGAGGCTTGAATAAATTAGATGGTAGTTTGTTGTTCACGGTCAAAATCGAATTAACGACAGCAGGTTTCGTGGTTGTGTTGTGAACAGCTGCTCGTTTGAACGTCAACGTGATGTATTGTGGAAGTGTGTTGCATCTGTTGTCTGCGTCATATGCCGCAAGAACATTGAGGGATCAATACGTCTTTTTTCCGACGGACTTCAGCAGAACTTAGAAACCGTCACATGTCACGATCCTTAAAAGGAGTATGTCCTATTCCTTTTGCTGCATTTGTTTTGCATAGTCCTTCTTCGAATTCGTCCTTGGTCCTTTAAAATATTCTCCTAGATTACATCTAGCGAAAACGTATCATGATAATGATGGAACCGGACGTCTGAGCAATAAGGAGCATTAATTAGATTCGAATAGAATAACTAGTGACTTGAATGACAAAACTTGGTTTGATATTCGTGTGGTTTATTTCTGTATCACTACATTTTAACTTGCCCTTGGACATTTGTGACAAAACAATATTCTGAAAACAAAGCCGCTCTCTGCCAAGAATACGCGCTGAGACGACAAAAAACAAATTAAATCATACCATAACGATCTTGGCGAAGAACGTTATTTCTGTAACTAAACGTTACGTTTTTATACGTCCGACTCTGAAAATAAAAACCGTTGTCGTGATTAATAAAAGTGCATTTAGATAAAATTTTATTAAAGCTGTCTATAACGATGCCTTTGTTTTTATAGTGTCGTTCTCTTCGTTTTAAAACGTTTTTTTTTTCTTTTTAAGTGCTTGTTAAAGACTGGATTATTGTGAGTAAATTGTCGATTGCTGGCAGAATGAAACTGAGATGTTCTTGATGTAATTTTGTTCTTTAGTTTAATTGTCTTTTACATTTTTTCGAATAGTATAATAATATAAAGAGACGAGAATAGAGTTGTCATAGAATTTATACCATTCCCCCTCGAAAAAGCTACTTTTACTCACGGAAAACTGTGCGTAAAAGTAGTCTTTTACGCACTGTTTTGGTGTTTGAATTTAGAACACTTTAGTACATTCGACATCGACCGCGATGCTGGACAACCCCCTTGCTAATATGAAAATTACTCTTAATTCAAATCATTGCTCCGATTTTAATGTCAGCTTGTTGGCGCAGTGACCGAGCGATTGGATTACTTCGCACCCACGTGTGTGTGGAGCAGACTTATTAAAAAAAAACTTTACTTTGTTTCGTTGAATATCTTTTATCGCTCAAATCTTTCTTTTTCTCGTAGTCATGGTATAAAGTATCGTTTGCAACTCTTGAATAAAACGGATTTAAATCGAGGGCCTGAATCACTCGCGTCGCTCAGGATTTAAATATTTGAATCACTCGCTTCGCTCGTGATTCAATCATCATGAATCACTCCCTGCGGTCGTGATTCAGTAATTAAAATCCTTCGCTTGCTCTTGATTCATATAATGGCCCTCGCTTTAAATCCGCTCTTTATTCACTCGTTACAAAATATACTATTATTGCCAAAACACTAATAAACTGAAATCAATAATGTCATGTCGTTTAGTCACCCTATTTACCTACCCTATGTTGTACCGTACATAATAAACATGGTCCGAGGTGGTAATCGATAAGGGAACTTACTTGAAAGAACATGGGAGTGACCTTTGCCCACTAGTTCATCAATATAAAAATAGGAAAATTAGAGGCCGTCGTCTTTCTCAAAGTGGTTCTCTGTATACCTATCCATACTTATCTTCAACTATTGATAAGTCTATATTCACTTCTCATCATCATTTCTAACAAACTTACACCTGTCTCATTTCCTCATAACATTCTCCAACAAAAACGCCAACCATACTTACGCGTAGGAACTTTTTCTTATTACATTACCGCGTATCGCGTTAGCTATCTCTCTCGTTTCATTCGTCGAGCCCTCTGACAGCCAAGAGAAACTGATGAGGGTCACGAGTGTCGGAGACATGCCGCGAGCCCACAAAAGCACGGTGGTGTGAAATGTATACCGGCTATACGACCGTCTGACTTCTTAGACGAGGCTGTATCATGTTGTTTTAATGTTTGAGACATTCTTTTTTTGAAAAACAAAGGAGGTTTTTTGACATTGTGGTGTTGCTACTATAAGGTATCTCAGAAATGATGCAACAATGTCTTCAAACAATATTTATTTTCTTATCAACTATAACTTATGCTTAATTTCTCAGAATTCCACGGCTTAAACAACGATAACTTTGCTAGAAAATAAAAACCCCAAAGCCTCTCCGATCACAATGACCATCCGACCTTTTTTTTCTTTTTTTTCTCTTCCCGCCAAAATCCAACACCTCCCCCCGCGAGTGCCCGCTTCACCGAGTTGCCACCCTTTTCTTCTTTTTTTTTTTTTTTTAAACTTTCTGTTCGTATGACCAGTGTATTCAATCATAATAAAATTTGCTAATGTTTATTTCAATAAGAGCAGTGTTATTAATCCAAAACGTCCATAATTTAGTAAATTTATTAAAACCTTACACTCGACCATCCTGAAGACGTGTATGTCCCCATACACGCCTCTGGTGAAACCTTACACTCGGCAAATCGGACACTCTTTAATGAAATTACAATAAGTTCATGAAGAACTAAGAAATAAATTACTATATAATATTATTATAATGACACTGGAAGAATAAGTAGATTTTATACAATGCAATTTCACTATAATGAGTATACATTATAATCAAATCTTCACAAACAAAATATTATTATATAAAGCTCGTATTATTATAAACGTAAATTGAGCACTACAATTGCACAACCAAATATCCTTAAACTAATTTACCTCTTAAAATAATAAAATATTTTCGACTATAGTTAGACTTGTATCCAAATATTCTACCAACCAATATTATCCTTGTAACCAATTATTTTTGTAACCAAGTAACCAATTTTATCCGTTTAACCAATTAACCATTTATCCTTATAACCAAATAATCAATTTATCCTTGTAACCAAGAAACCATATATCCTTGTAACCAAGTAACCAATTCTCTTTGTAACCGATCACTATATCTGCCTCAGGTCAAGACGTACAACCTTTTCATGTTTTCTTGTACTTGACCTGAAACAAGAACACAACAACATGTACCATTTTATAACCAATATCAGTTCATGCTATAAGGTGACAAGTGAGACAACCAAATTATTATTCTGACAAACAATCGTCTTCATCGTTCGCGTCATTGCCAACATCATTGTCGGTATCGTTATCAATTTCGAGAGAGTCAACATGAATCCACGGTCTCATGCGGTCTGCAGCTATGGTAGTCTTTCGCTTATTTTTCATACCCTCAAACCCTGCGATTGGAGCCACTTTATACCTATCATTACCTAGTACCCGTATGACTCTAAAAGGCCCCTCATAAGACGGCATCAATTTCGTACTTTTGCCATTGTTCTGAAAAGCAACTTTCGTTATTTTAACTAAGTCACCATTTTTGTAAATAAGGGCAGGTCGTCTTCCCTGGTCGTAATATCGTTTTTGTGCATCCTGTGCTACCTCGATTCGGTTTTTAACTTCATCGCGAATAGATTCTAAGGGAAGGGCTTCACGAGTCTCTTCAGCGATTTCATTTAATGCTGGGTTAAACTCACTATTCATTTCTTTGCCAAACATAACTTCAGCGGGTGATGTACCTATCGTTTTCTGCACAGTATTATTTAATCCCCATTGGATTCTCCCAAGTTGACTATCCCAGTCCTTTTCATCTGCGTTAAGGTTTTGTGCTGTCAAAGAGTCAAGAACGGTCCTGTTATAACGTTCAGCTTGACCGTTTGACCTTGGACATGCCACAGCATTTAGAACATGCTTAACTCCCCGGTCAAGGCAAAATCTCTTAAGCGAATGGGACGTAAAGCATGAACCTCGGTCACTTACAATTCGATCAGGGGTTCTAAATGTATCAAAAATGTCTTGCAATACTTTTATCACATTTTGCGCATTTGTATTCCTTACCGGTTTGATAAATAAGAACTTGGTAAATGAATCTACAATAGTTAGGATGTGGGTATGGCCTTTTTTGGACTTAACAAAGGGTCCGAGGTGGTCGATATGTAATGTGTGAAATGGTCTTTTAACCTTTTCAATGGGATGTAAAAACCCTTCGCGCGAATTCGAAGTCTTTTTTGCGTATGCGCACTCAATGCAAGATCCTACGTACTTTTTCACGAACCGCTTCATTTTTGTGAACCAATAATTACGTTTTATTCGTTCTAGGGTTTTTTCGAAACCGACATGTCCAATATCATCGTGGTTTCTCTTACATAACTGCCACCTTGCACCCTTAGGAACCACCCATCTCAAGCATTCCTTGTCCCCTCCAATGCATCTAAAGAGCTTATTATCTTTCAAGACGTAGTTATCTTTGATATATTCTACCCCTTTAGGGTCTAGATTACTAGCTACAATGTCGCGAATCCTAATTAATTCCGCATCACCTAATTGCAGCGTCAATAACCAATCCTCGTCGCTTACGATCATTACAGTGGAGAATTGCGCAGAACTTTGAGAATCGGTTGTCAACAACTGGATTTCTAGACAACGCGTCAACATGACCCATCTTTGTCCCAGCCCTATATTCCACAGAACAATCGAACTCTTGCAAAGCTAGCCACCATCTGGCAATCCTGGGAATAAGATCGCGCTTTGCAAAAGTTGATCGCAAAGCGCTACAGTCGGTGACAATTTTAAATGACTTACCTAAAAGATATACCCTAAGCTTTTTTAATGCACAGACAACGGCGAGTGTTTCTAGCTCATAGGAGTGAAAGTTCCTCTCCTCCGGCGTAGTCTGACGACTATAGTACGCTACAGGGTGGAAGGAACCCCCACATCCCTGAGTGCGCTGCAAAAGGATAGCACCAATACCAAGTTTGCTAGCGTCTGTGTGGAGCTCCGTTTCTGCTAAAGGATCATAAATGGCGAGTACCGGTCTATCAACGAGCTTTTTCTTTAGAGCTTCAAACGCTTTTTGTTGATCGTCTGTCCATTCCCAAACCACATTCTTTTTTAACAATTTGGTGATGGGGTAAGCGAGCTGTGCAAATCCCTGTATAAATTTTCTAAAATAGCTAACGAGTCCAAGAAATTGGCGGACACTATGAACGTTCTCCGGACGAGGAAAATCCACTACACTCTGGATTTTTCGATTACCCGGTCGCATACCTACTGAACTTATTTCAAAACCCAAGTATTCTATTGTATTTTGGAGAAAACTACACTTAGCTAAATTCAATTTAAGGTTTGCTTTGCGTAACAGGATAAGTATTTCTTCTAACCTATCTAAGCATTGAGCTGGGTCTCTGCCATATATTAAAATATCATCTATGTATATGGTGGCCTTGTCAAACCGAGCAGGGCCAAGAACATGGTTCATCATTCGTTGGAATACAGCAGGTGCGTTTGCCAGGCCAAACGGCATACGATTATATTCGTACTGGCCGTCCGGCGTGACAAAAGCTGTTAGATGCTTGCTGTCCTCGGAAATAGGTACCTGGTAATAACCAGACATAAGATCAAGCGTGACGAACCATGCCTGCCCGGATAGCCTTGCTATTTCATCCTCAATAATAGGAATGGGGTATCTTTCTTTTACGGTGATTGAGTTTAGCAACCTGTAATCTACGCATAAACGGATACCACCTTCCTTTTTACGTACGAGAATGATTGGACTAGCATAGTTAGATACAGATTCTCGCACAATTCCTGCACGTAACATTTCATCTATCATTTCGCGAACCTTTGCACGTTCATAGTGAGATAGACGGTAAGGCCTATAAACTACTGGACGTTGGTTGTTTAACTCTATTTTCATTTCCGTAGCGTTTGTGCAGCCTAAATCCGCTAAACTTTCTGCAAAACATTCCTTGTGACGATGTAGAAGTTCTATGAGTTTGGCCCTATCACTATCTGATACTGCATCGCCTATACGTAACTGACTCTCATCAAACCGTTTAGCTGAAATTAATTCAGTTACTTGATTTACTACCAGCAAAGGTTCAGTGTCTACGACACTGTAGACCGCTTGAACCCTTTCGCCTCGGGAGAATATAGATTTTTCCAAAATTCTACACGGAATCAAACAAGGCATTACTGTGACGAAGAGTAGACCCTGCCTCACTTCATAAACTCCGCCGCAAACCAAGAACTGTTTGTTCGGTTTTCCTACTATCCTAGTATCCAATATTAGGCTACCGGTAAACAGAGTTTCTACTCTAGCTCTAATACTAGCAATTCCGTACAGCTGAAAATGACCTACTGCGCTCACCCTTTCCAAGCGTTGTTCATGCTCCGACAAAATAGGTAATTCTACTCCAATGTGGAGAAACTGTAATTTATTGGCATCTTTGTAAACGACAATGTGTGGCTGTTCTGAATAGCTCTGTCCAATCAGAACTGGCTTTTCCAATAAGTTATCATTTACAACCCTACACGGTACTTCGGCTGCTACGCCGTCAATCTCTATTTCTAACTTAACCGTGCCTAGTGATTGCACAAGTTTATTGCCGAAACCCTTCATCGTAGACGGCGTATGGTCATGACTACATTCAAGTCTCGAGAAATCTGAGTGTCTTATTAGCGTGACCTCACTGCCCAGATCAACGAACGCTTCCAGAGGCAGACCATTAACATGAATTACTTTAATAAATTTTCCACTTGGACAAGAGCTCGAAATACGCATGGTTTTTGCCAATGAATCAGTTTTCGTTGACTCTGTAACCGGTTTGTTTCTGCAGTTTTCTAATTTATGTCCGACCTTATTGCAGTGGCTACATTTAATCAGAGGTTTGGGGCATCTAGAATATGGGTGCCCTTTCTCCTTGCAATTATAACAAAACAAGTTCGGATTAGTCTTCGAACCTGTCCTATTGCTTAATTTATCATCTGCAGTACTAGCATTCCTATTCCTAAACGGTGTCAATTGTGTGAATAACTCCTTGTTAATGCTAAGCAAGAATTTCAGCAGCTGGTCCGGTTGCTCACAACGTAAAGCTAGAGCACTAGACTGAATGGTCCTATCTGTAATGCCATGTATGATACAGTCAACAGCCCGCCTGTCCATTATCTCACATTGATTAAGTAGTGCCAGCTTTTCATAATAATATACTTCAATTGACTCGTTAGGCCTACTTCTTCGTTTCAACATATCCTCTAATAGTTGACCGTAATTTTGTTCCGTGGGAAAAGCATCTATTAATTTTGTTTGCCACTCTGCCCAAGTATATAATATCGTATTAAGACTCTCATACCAGGTTTTAGCAAATCCAGATAATTTCTGCATTGCAAAATGAATTACAGTCTTCTCGTCCCAGCCATAAACCTTTGCACATTCATTGACCTTTTTAATCCAGATATCTATTCGTTGGTTCTTTTCCGAAGGATTGAATTCGGGTAAAATATTTTTATGGTCCTTGTTTGTTACAGTGCTTTGGTTTTGGGGCTGTGACGGCAAGATACTTTTAATAGATTTCATTATTTGGATTAAATCTTTAGATGAAAAGGTAGGACTACGTGACCTATTTTGTAGACGATCCAAGCTCGTAGTGTCCCGTTGCCTCCTTTCTTGATCACCCGGCAGCCTGCTGCTGCGACTTTGCCGCTCCCGGCTCGTGGTTTCCCGGTACGTCCTGTTGTGACCACCCGATAGCCTGCTCCGACGGTGTCGCTCCTGGCTCGTCTCAGCCTCCGGTGAGTCTCGACGATCGTCCCGGCGCTGCTGCATGAGGTCGCGTTCTTTTTTTAGATCCTCTTCCATCCGACGCATTCGCTCCTGCTCTCGCTTCAACGCCATCTCACGTTCTCTCAAACCTCGACTTTGGCTGCGGCGGATGCGGCTGCGGCTGCGGCTACGGCTGCGGCTGTCGCTTCTTTGAGACACCTTGGATCTAGCACGGCTGAGCCTCGAGCGCGATCCCTCGTGCCTAGGAGTATCCAGGCTCCGATGGGTGCCACTTCCTTCCTTCATTTCGGATCTTATCCCACTTCTGAGATATAAGGTATCTCAGAAATGATGCAACAATGTCTTCAAACAATATTTATTTTCTTATCAACTATAACTTATGCTTAATTTCTCAGAATTCCACGGCTTAAACAACGATAACTTTGCTAGAAAATAAAAACCCCAAAGCCTCTCCGATCACAATGACCATCCGACCTTTTTTTTCTTTTTTTTCTCTTCCCGCCAAAATCCAACACCTCCCCCCGCGAGTGCCCGCTTCACCGAGTTGCCACCCTTTTCTTCTTTTTTTTTTTTTTTTAAACTTTCTGTTCGTATGACCAGTGTATTCAATCATAATAAAATTTGCTAATGTTTATTTCAATAAGAGCAGTGTTATTAATCCAAAACGTCCATAATTTAGTAAATTTATTAAAACCTTACACTACGTTAAAAAAATCGTCATAGATTTTGATGGTTAGGCATTTTCTATGGCTCTATAAATATTTGTTTTTTTTTTTTGTACATATGAAGGTTTTTTGTTTACTATGATAAAATGTTATGTTCTACTAGCTTATGCCAGCGATTTCGTCCACGTGGATTCGTTAATTGTCACAGAGGATTATACTTTGGGTTTGAAATTCCCTAATGTTAATCCTTTCAGCCGTTCTGAAGCGATTGAATAACAAACACCCATCCAAACTTTAGCATTTGTAATGTAATGTTAAACATGTAGCTGTACTTATTACAAAATTAACATTTTGCTTAAGTGTTATGGCCATGAATGACCTAAAACTATTCACGTTTAACTGAAAACAAAGTAGAGCAATCTCATAACCTGCTTTTAAAGTTAAATTTTTATAGCATCGCTAAAGTTTAGAAAACTATTTCAACTAGTTTTTGATGTAGTTTTACATCAAAAACTAGTTGAAATAGTTTTCTATATAATATAGCGCACATTCCATTCTCATTAACAAAGTTTAGCGTGTCGGGAACAGTACCTAAACTATCTATGACATTTCGTAATTGTTAAGCGTTGGAGAGAATGGCTATGCTGGAAAATGTAGCTTTTATATTTTTTCAATATTATTACAAACTATCTTCTGCCTGTGACTTTGCTCGTCTGGAGTTTTGGGCCCCGAACCCCGCGTCGCATCCCGTCGCTCGCCCGTTGTTATTTTTATCGACTTGCTAGAAAAAAATGTTTAGGTATAGCTCTGCTAAAATGCACGATGTAAATATAGTTCATAGCCAATAAATAGCACTCAGGAATAGTGTAGATAGAAATTTAATTGAATATTTTAAAATCAGTTCCGCAGATTTACCTTCTATATTAAAAACATACCATTTCATACGTCAATGAATGATATACTAGCATATTTCTACTTACAAAAAGAACTGAAATCCCACCAAAAACATTTCATGTGAAATGTTGCCAAAACGAGCACTTAAGGTTTGTCCTACGAAAAAGATATTAGATCTCATGTAGAACCAAGCTTCTGAATCTACACGGCCTAACTCTAAGCAACCCTAACTTCACAAATTCTTCAAATCAGTAAAATGGCTTCACCGTTTCGCTACCGTTGTGGAGGTGATGCTAATATTTCGTTTCTAAAGTACCTAAGTGACAAAACAGCAGCAGATATAGAATAAAATAATTTTATTCTAAAAACTTAATTACACCAACGAAAGTATTTGCGCCTATTTAAACCCAAATTGTTTTAATTAAAGGTCGTTTCAGTACCTATCGGGCCATTATCTACAGTTTAAATTAAATCTAGTTTGATCTCGTAGGTTATTTGGAGAAGAAATACTTGTAGTACACTGACCCTATTCGTTATGTTATTCGGTAAGGTCAAGGGGTCTATGAAATCTGATAAAAGTCGTATAATGGAATATTCTCTTATATGCGAAGCAATAGAGTTTAAAATAGATATGCAATAATTTTATCGCAATTAATTATTATTATTGCTTAAGTGGATGTTCGACATTTGCAATCACATCTTCATCTTCTGGCAGCATATACTTAACCCAAGAAATAAGTCATGTGTTTATAGATATAAACAGGCAGGTACTGTACTTTTGCCTACAGCTGTAGGTAAAGCCGTGAGCTTATGCATGTAAATAACTGTAGTAGATACTTCTAGTATAAGCTCATATATTTTGTATTTGAAGGTCTAGTGGTGCCCAAAGTCAAGAAATAATGTATGGATTTACGACCTACAATAAATATGATAATTCACCTGTTCGCACCGCGCCGCCGTCGAGTGAGTTTCCACGTGAAAAAACATCGTGAATATGAATTTCCCTTATGGGGATTTTATTTTAGGTAAATGTATTATTTTGATATATTTTTTCTGGGAGCGTGCACTGAAAAAAATATTTGTTTGCTTCAAACAACATCTTGTTTAATGTGATCACGCATCATGACTCCATACGAGCCTACCAAGATCTTGCCTTCTCCAACTATGAGAACTTTGTTAAATTATCATAGTTCCTTCAACTAAGTAACGAATTCCTATAATTATGGATAGTTATTTAATTTAGCTCTAACGTTGGCCAGTTTAAGGATGAGACATTGTCACATCAATATACTTAACTTGTAGATTCAACTAAGATCTTGCACGATACGTCTGTGCAACATTATAAAATCAATGAAGTTCATAAGTTGTTTCAACTAAGTTCTTGAATGAAGTAACCGTGATGAACTAATTAATTCAACTAACTTCATATTCGTCATAGATATGCCTTGTCATATGAACTACCTGTATTCGTCAATGCAAGTCACAGTATGTTGCACATCCACAAAGTAACTTAGAGTAGTTAACAAAAATTACAATAAGTTAGTTAGGTACTCTGTGGATGTGAAAAGACACCGACTTGGATTCACAAATACAGGTAGTTCATAATGACAACGGCTTAGACTTAGCAAATAGGTGCAAATAGTAAGTATAGAAATCAAACAACCATATTTTATTAAGTATAACTTTATTAATCACTTACATAACACAAAACCCTTATTAGAAGGCGCATCTAAGAGTTACATATTTTTTTGTATTGCTTAGAATATTTAATTTGACAACTTTTTGTTTAGCTTCGGGTTCTTGAACGACATAAAGGAAAAAATGTTTATCAAATTCTAATGTTTGCAATAATTGTCCTATTAGAATCAAACTATTAGAATAATAATAAAATAACATTTTACACTTTGAAAAAAACAGGCAGTAAATCATCAGGGTAGGTGGTATAAAGTAAAATAGTACCTTTGGCATAGCGTAAAGTAGATACGGTGGCTTATGTAACTTGTACAAGTGACTTCCTTTGACATATTACTTACTAAACTTTTTTTTTTCCTTGCGTTATTAAGAACAGACTTCTTAATAAAATTAATTACGATCCTTAAAGACTTATAAGTATTTTAATTCTTATTTGCTACGTTATATATTATTTTAAAACTAAGAATAGTATCCATTAGCACTTTAACACAAGTCCATAGCACTTTCTTAAGAGTCTTTATCATTTCATAAAAACACTATGTTCTTGTGTTATACGTATAGCACAACACTGTTACTATTATTCACTCACTTTACACACTACACTTATTCAAAAGGTTTATTTCTTTTTAGCCTACTATTAAACTAGATCGTATGAATTGTTCATAAGAAGATTCACCAAGAGTTACACGAAAATTATCACACAACAGCATGCAGCTCACGGTTGTTACTTGTTACTCGTTTACGATAACAATGACAATATTCACAATTTCGGCGGAGGCCAGCCGCCGCGTTTTGTTGACTTAGCAAAGCGTTATTAGAAGCGAACACTTCTCTTGTTTGATTTAACTAAGCAGGTTATCTAGTCAACCAAGTTTGTTGTTAAAAACTATCAAGTTGCTTGTTACCATGAACTCAAATTATTATTTGATATAATAAAGTGGAGAAGTAAAATCTAACAAAGCATGTATGTTTTAACAAAGCCAGTTGAATATACTGTTCATGTGCAAAATTGTCGAATTAAATAAAATGAATTTGTTCTGGCAACTAAGCTATATTGTATAAAGTAACAAAATTAATAATTATTCTAAACATTTTGATGCCAACTAAGAGAAAATGTATCTTAGTTAGCTCGCATTTTTTTCAGTGTGGGCTGTGAGTTCACTAGCCTTTTTGACTTTAATACCCATTTCTATGAAGTATTTTTTGCTCATAGATTTTGATGAAATATAGATTTTGCAGTAAAAAGTATGTATTGAGTTTTATATACTTCTTGCTAGTAGTTTATGACAGTATAATTTTAATTGACTACTCGTAACATAAACTCAAGCCATTGTGGAAGAAATGAACCACAGATCGCCATATCTACAGAGAAATCCAAACTAAGCGCAAATAAATAAGAAATTCAGTATTGAAACGGGTCGCAGGACTGTCTTAAATGGCCACAGCGGCCCTGGAACGTAGAGGGGATGTGATGAAATAGGGTCGTTTAGTCACTAAGAGTGTTCTCCCTTCTAGCGTTATAATAATAAGCGTAAATAAAATAAACGCTTATTATTATAAACGCTTATTATTTCTCTACCCAAGGCGTTAAGGGGAGACTAACTCATTTATTTAAATAATACAAGGATCATTTTGTATTGAAATGCAGTATTGTGGTTTCTATAAATTACCATCCAATGCTACAAATTGAAACGAACAACAATAACCTAATCTGCCTTGCATCAAAACTGTCTAAATTCGAACATCTAATTGGCGTAATCAGCCTCATTCATCATATTGCGCTTAACGCTTTGTGAATGTTGATTAATGACCACTTTCATACGCTCGCCTCCAAAATTCAAATATACTAACTTTGTTCTAGACAGACTTTCAGTTAAGTTCGTCTCTAAATTATTTATGTTGCTCAAAATTCGATTCAGAACAAAATACGGTTCAATCCCACGTGAATTCAACACTATTTTAGTTATTCAGGGAATGTTTTAATACATTTTGTGTAGATACGACCTTTTTGCTGTGAGATACGACCTTTCTGCTCTAAGATACGACTTTTCTGCTGTAAGAATGTGTCTGAACACAAAGTCGTAGGTAATGGACAGTTTCACAGACGCTACCACCATGTCTCTCTCACATTTATTAATCCCGCTACTAAGTAGTTTTTACTTCTTTCTGCGTTATTAATTCCGTTCTCATAACGCTGCTGTGGGAAGCGACATTAGTTAGAAGTTTTTATAGCTGTCGTACAAAAAAGTAATGAACTTAGGTATCTGGCCATCATGATACCTACTGGTTATCAAAACAAAAAAAAAGTGTCGGGAACTGCAGCCGTAGTCGGGGTTGACCGCAGTAAACCGAGCAAGCGGAAAGAAATTTTCATTTGATATTCCGTTTTTATGTGCCAACTTGGTTGCTGGACCGCCAACATCGTTAGAAGTCGTGGTTTGTATGTAAGCGGACGCTGAATTGACTTGTAGGCTCAATAATTAATTGTGATTGGGTAATTCAGTGTATTGGAACCAATTCCTATTATTATTGACTAGCGATTAGAATGCCTTTGTCTCCGTATCGATTTTGGAGGAGGCCTTGTAATTAAGCTTTATCGTTCATTATTGACCACTTGGTTTACTATTAATAGAGATCTGAATAGAGGGTTTATTTCACGGTTTTAAGCAAATTTTGGAAAACATCTCGCTCTAATTAAAGTTTTATTTCTGGTCTTTAAAATCCTTCCTTAATTTCTTAACGGCGATACATCAACTACATCATCAACATAGAGAGCAGTGGTGGCCCAGTGGTATCGGTCCCGACTTACGAGTTGTAGGTCGTGGGTTCGAACCCCGCCAGGCGCATTACTTTGTGTAATTTATTTCATCACCACTGCTCTCAAAACGGTGAAGGAAAACATCGTGAGGAAACCGGCATGTCCTGGAACCAAAAATTCGAACATATGTGACATCTACCAATCCGCACTAGGCCCGCGTGGTGGATTATGGCCCACTCCCTCTCTCAGAGAGGCGGCCTGTGTCCCAGCAGTGGGAACATTATAGGCTGATGATGATGATGATACATCAACATGTCAGTCTTCCTTGGGAAATGAACTCTACCGAGATATCAGGATCTCTGATTTAAACTAATTACAACTGGTGTCCTTTACCCTTTCTTTCATTCAAATAACATTTCTTGTTATACATTTTCATACGCCATCAGTGAAGCCTCTGCTTTACGGTATCCAAGCCCTGTAGTAATGTTAAAAGATTCTGCTAATGTGCTGTATTTTGAACATAACATATGTTACGTTACGCAATACCATAGTCGCAGGCACGTGACGTATAATCTACCTACGTCAAAACAGGGAGGAAACAATTTTGTAAGCTACTGACTGTGTCAATGTCTTCTCTTAAACATGATGTTCTTTCTTCCTGCATTAGGTGGGTAGGTATATTTTCGGGCCTGTTATTTTTGTTTTAAAGATATGCTCTTGACTGATGTTTCTAGAAAGCTTCGCATTATAATATGGCACTTACGCACATACGCCTTTTCATTTGGCTTTCAGTGGCTTTGCCGCAGCATTACTTGCGTTTATATTTCATTTCACTAAAAATTCATCCAAAAATGAAATTGAAAATTGCCTTAGTTAGCCTTCTTCTTCTGAGTGTGTTGATGGCAATCTAAATTAATTCGGCCTAAAATATTGGAACCTGAGTTTCTTACATTCAGCGAACTGTCCATCAGTTTCCGTAAATAACAATGGCAAGGGCATGTAGGTCGCGAATTTAAGCACCCCAACGTTTGTCGACCGGCACCGCATTTACACTCCAGGGCAGTGTCATCAATAAATCTCCGGTTGAACAGGTTTTCTTTGCTTCGCACCCTGGATCCGGAGTTAATTTAAAGTCGACCGTAATAATATGTAAGGTTGAGGCCTAGAACTAAATCTTATGAAGCGAGACTCCTGAAAAATAGGGTCGCAGAACTATCCAAACGGGAAACCGTGAGCGTAAAGGGCTATTAAATGAACTTGGTGGATTTTTAGTACGAGTCGTACACCCAATTCCTATCCACCCAGGGCGGGAAGACTTCTGAAAAAATCTGGTAAAAAAGCAAACTTATTATCCATTCATACGACTTTTATACTCACATGATGAGTATAGCATTCTCCTGTTCATTGACAATACGTTGTCTACATGTTATTTGGTATCTATATATATAAAATTCAAAACTGACTGACTGATCTGACAACGCACAGCCCAAACCGCTGGGCCTAGAAACTTGAAATTTGGCACAAGCCTTCCTTATACCACGTAGGTGAGCACTAAGAACGGATTTTGCGAAATTCGGCCCCTAAAGGATTGTTTTTGGGGTTGATAGTTTGTATGAAACTTCGCTACTACAGGTGCTAGGAATTCCAAATTTTGCATGGGGTGTCTTTTAAGAACGTAGATGCTCACAATGACGGGATTTTGCGAAATCCAATCCCTGAGGGGTTTGTTTTTGGGGTCGATAGTTTGTATGAAACTTTTTTACTACAAGTGCTAGGGGGCTCAAATCTTGCTTAAGACCTCTACCTCTTTATTAATTCCTCCTCTCTCTCCTCTCTTCATTAAACCTCTTTATTAAGACGAAAATGCTCAACAAGGCAAACATTTTGTGAAACTCGACCCATAAGGGGTTGTTTTTGGGGTTCATCGTTTTGAGACTTAATTTTTTACATATGGATTCGGTTCTGGACGGAAGTGATACCAAAGACGGGATTTTGCGAAAATTGACCCCCAAAGGGTTGTTTTTGGGGTTGATAGTTTGTATGAAACTTTGTTACTACAAGTGCTAGAAGTCTCAAGACGTAAGTGATAGTTAAAACGGGATTGATATATTGATAGTTAGAGGTCTCAAATTTAACAGGGGGTTCTACTTAAGGCATAGGTTCTCTCTAAGAGAGGATGTTGCGTAATTCATCACCTTATGAGTAGTTTTGGGGTTGTTAGCAAGGAATTCCAATATATGCATTGGGGTTATTTTTAGAACGTAGGTACCACCCAAGACGGGATACTGCGGGTAAATAGAAATTTTGTTAAATATTGATTTAGATTTTCGAAAAGTATCCCTTATAGAGGATGGCTAGGAGTAGAAATTCACAAAAGCAAAGTTCGAAAATAACGCGGACGAAGTCGCGGGCGCAGTGCTAGTACATGTATAAAACAAACAAATTATTTTTTGACAAGTATTATACAAGTTTTGTATGAAACTAGAGGGGTCTGACTAACAGTAACGACTGTCAAAGATTTACAAATGACAACCGGGACCAACGGCTTTACGTGCTTTCCTAGGCACGGAGGAAACTCGCTATATCGCTATACATAAAATAAAGGATTATTATTTTATGTATATCACAAATGGTCACAAAAAATGCTACACATTTGTCAGTTTTGTCAGTTTTTCTCAAACACTGAAGGGAGAGGGTGCCATTTTCAAGTTTTTGCCCGGGTTCGAAAAAATCGTAGATCCAGGGCTGTTCCATGGCTGGCAAAATATCGATGTATGTTTTAAGTAGACCCCTACCAAACTCTTCGGGCATCACAGGCGTGATGTTATCTTTCACTCCCAAATCATTTAGCGATATCAGAGTGTATTACAAAAATATTTTGCCTACCACAATATCATTATTCCATCACACCGCTGATAAAAATCTTACACGCGGTCTTACACGCACACATCTTTGTTAAACATGTTTTTATATTATGTAAACAATATGACATAGTAAGATCAGGTTTTGAGTGTGTGTAAACACAATGGGTACAGAGGTTAACATGTCGTCTCTTAAGTATACGGTTGTGAGTTTAAACCTGGGCAAGTTTTAGGAAGCTACATATATTAATCCTTAGTGCTATCAGTGTGCAAAAATGGATCCAAGAGGACAACGTCACGGGATATCCACTATTGTCATATACTTAAACCTTCTACATAATGTAATAAACAGTTTTCTTGAAACCGCATAAAAAATGGTTCAGCCAAACGCGAGATAATCGTGGACAAACTTACATACTAACATAAAAACATGCAGGTCAAACTGAGAACCCACTTTTTTTGAAGTCGGTCAAAAGTAATGCGCATGGCTGGGTTTGACTTCGAAACTACGACTTACTACCGGGGGCGAAGGCGATACCACTGGACCGCCATTGTTCATTTCAAAACGGCTGAACTAATCTTATTATCTTTATCTGCTGACAACGTTTTAAAATCTTTGATATTTGATGTAAACAAAGAACGCAGGTTTGTTACATTTATTATCCTTCCTACTAATATTATAAACGTGAAAGTTTGTATGTATGGATGTATGGATGTTTGTTACTCTTTCACGCAAAAACTACTGAACGGATTTGGCTGAAATTTGGTACACAGATAGTTTATAACCTGGTTTAACACATAGGATAGTTTTTATCCCGATTTTATGTTCCCGTCGGATAATTTTGGAGTTGTAGCGGGTGAAGCCGCTGGCAACAGCTAGTCTTGTAATAAAAACAATTTGCAAAAACAATAAGAGTATTGTGAATAAATTCTAGGTTCTATTACCCTTAGATACACAACCAACGTTCTTGCATGTTGACTTAATTTGTTTGTTTGGTCATTCAGCCCCAGTTTATTCAGACAAAATGGCTGCCTTTTAATAACTAAAAGTATTTTAATACAGCAAGCTTTAATGAAGATTCCTTTCGCAGAATGTTTTCTCAAAAATACCCGTCCAGAGGTTTTAAATAGCTGCTCTTACTTTTTTTTTCATTTCATAAAGTGGACTGTATTTACAGAAACTTGCAGCCTGAGAATTGTTGTCATAATATTTTACACCTTTCCACTTTACTTAATCTATTGCATTTTTACGTTTATTTCAACATGAGAACAAGTTATCTTAAACAAAGAACGGGCTAATAAAACCTTTTTTTAGCGTTGTAAAATCTTCTTAGGAGTCCTTCCACCCTGCGCAGAGTGGAAGGGACTGTCAGACTCTTACTAAAATCCACCGTGTCCGTCAATAGCCCTTGACGTTTTGGAGTCACGGTAATTCGTGAGTAGCGCGACTACGGCCAATTAAACCTAAATTATCTTTTAGCTAAAATAGCGCAATGTACTTGCGATGCGATGACATTGCCTAGACGGGACCGCACCTTCGTTGCCACAAAAGTTACCCACGGCCGCAATAGTGAAGTGGAGTCATTTTTACGATGTAAGTTCGTACGTAGCCTCCACAACCCTCCGAGTTCCCTCTAATTCATACACCTATCGTTATTTTATGGCTGTCACTTTTAATAGTTTACACACCCGATCTTTTTTATTGCTTTTATTACCTAGAGACTTGAGATAGTTTAATACTGCAACGTTTTCCTTTTACCTTGACGATATAATTGTTTCCCTAAAATATTCTTGTAACTAAAGACGCATCTGTTAACATACGTCTTGCGGTTACGTTTGGAAATGTGAAACTGCAACTCCTATGATAACCCAAAACTTCTACTTGGGAACAATAATTTTCGTAAAGTTTTCT
This sequence comes from Agrotis ipsilon, assembly GCA_028554685.1. Classification (NCBI taxonomy): domain Eukaryota; kingdom Metazoa; phylum Arthropoda; class Insecta; order Lepidoptera; family Noctuidae; genus Agrotis; species Agrotis ipsilon. The sequence continues at coordinate 1,474,589 of CM052961.1, read as the reverse complement.
CTACTACTAAGTTGCGCATTGTTGAATTTGCTTCAGCAGTCAAAATGACGAATGCCAGTTCTAATTGAAAATCTCAGCTGTCGTCTTTTGTCACTGGATTTTGCTGACCGCAATATTTCACCACATCTGTGACATCATAAAATGTCTCCTATGACATTTGTTGTTACGCAAAGGCCAGTTTTAGTGTTTTTGGGGTTCAGTGCACATCTTGCTACCGTCATTCTTTTTCTTGTTAGATGTGACCATCTCCGGTGACATAGTTAATTAAACCGCTTCTAACTCCACAAACCCACAACATTATTTTTAGTATATGCGAAGCCTGAATATACTCGTAGTTTGTTCATAACTACTGCTAAAATAATGTTGTAAAGGCTGCATAATGGTAGTGAAAAGCTGTAAGAGCTTCAAAGCAACAAAGAGAGCTTTTAAAAACTTAAAAAAAAGTTTAATATAAGTGTCTGATAAATGTGAACACTGCACTAGTTCTTAACAATAGTATGCTCGTGTACTCATATCTGCAAATGAAAGTTGGGTGTGGCAGAAGAGGCATGAACGTTGAATTAATGCTATGGAAATTTCTCTGTGCGGGATTTTCTGTGTTGGATAACAAGGATTGCGCATGAGTTTATGGAGGCTGTATATTATGCGAGAAGCATCCATTGCATTGCATGGTAACACCTCTTAAAGTTGGATAGAAATTAACAAAAAATCTGGTCTATGAGGAGACTGGTAGCTATTGGATGAGGATTTTCATACGTATTTAATACTAAATGTGCGATACCGCAATATAATACTAAAGGCTCATAAAAATATACTAAAAAAAGAAAAATATTCTACTCAGAACCAGTTGTTTAATCAGTACCTAACTGCCATTGTAGTTTACCTACTTAACTAGTGATCAAACACCAGGGGCCTTAGTCAAACAGCATTCGACAGTAGACGACAATCGTTATCGTTCATCAGTCATCAATACATTTTCAACTTTATATCCCAGACCGTTAAGTTGAAAATCTATTGAAGTTCACAGATCGTTTTCGTTTGTTTCGTTCGTTATCGATTAGCAGTTTTTAATAGATTTTCAACTTTACGCGCTTAGATATAAAGTTGAAAATGTATTGGTGAATGATGAACGATAAAGATTGTCGTTTAATGTCGTATGCTGTTTGACTAAGGCCCCTGAGTTGTTTGATCACTAGTTAAGTTAGATAATAATAAAACATCAACTTAATTTAACAGTAACATTGAATTTACTGATGATTCGCCTACTAAATTCGCAACGAAAATATAATGAACAACAATGACAAAACAAGATATAAATCAAAACTTCCTCATTTATGATAAACTGCGTTAATATACTCGTCAAAAGAAAATAGGGGCCACTTATTAAATTGCACTTTAATCAAGTATCACTCTTATTCTGTGTACATAATAGATGGTAAATACCTTTTTATAGTTTCTTTCAAGTATTAATATTGTTTCTATTGCAGAATTGGAAATTCATAACCTTTTTTTAATTAGATATTTGAGATTTCTTAGAATTTACGGTTTGGTACATTTTATTTTTCAAACTTCTAACGGAGTTTTCTTCGACTTATACAGCAAGTAGGCTATAACGATTGTTTAATCTCATAATGCCATTTATTCGGAGACATATGGATGCAAAAACAGCTACTTGGGGTGTTACCCTAATCCAGGGGGGATATAGCCAGAACAGGTAGGTCTTATGGTGGAATATTCGCAACCAGTGGTTCAAAAAGTTTGAAAGTGGTCTCAAAAGACGGTTAATATCACCAGACGCCGTGATCCAGGAAGAAAGTAAGTAAGTAAAGCCTAAGAAGACCATTAAGTTTAATTAACCGCGCAAATAGAGCGAAAATCTACCGCGTGAACCGTACAAACTCCATTGCATTGAGCTACAGGCACCCCTATAATTGACTAGACTATTCCGAATCGACTCCATGAAGACTAACAATACTCAAGAACATGCTTGGTTCTCCTACAGTTAACTGGAGCGTATGGTGCAAATCGTGAAACCTTTGCAAAGAGAAAAATTATTTAAGTGTTTTGAATGGGCTTCATTGCTTTTTATTTATGACTGCAGGCTTATTTTTTTTTAATAAAGACTGATTCATTAGAGTGTAGAGAAGATCTAAACAACAGGTTTCAGATCTTTGCACTCTTGAAACAGACTGTTCCGATGAGATCTGAATTATGCTCTGGGGCGGTTGTCTCTAACTCGCAAAACTGACCTCGCACTTCGTAATAACGTTGCTGTAACTGCTCAAAATTGCGTAGCGAATGTGCTGCAACTCCACATTATCCCATTCGCACAGCAACGAGTACCTGAGTTCATCTTCAAGCAGGATAGTGGTCGAGCGAACACGACAAGACTAACAGTGCACACATTCGCTGACGTTCGAATTACGATGTTACAGTGGCTACTCAGGATTTTTACCTAAGTTTTATTCAGCAGTTAAAAGATGAGTTAAAGAGGAGTGCAAAAGAAAGTAAAATTCCCATCAACACCCAGCTGGATCTCATAAATTGTCTGAAAACTTGCTGGTAGAGAATCCCAAAGAAAATGTATGGTAATTAATCCTGAACATTCCACATCCATTAAAATGAGTAGCACAGAGAGAACAGAGTTAAAAGAGAAGCTTTAAAGAACACTTTGGAACATTAAAGACGTTATTTTTTCGAGTCTTTTGATGTTTTGTGTAAGTTGATACATTCCTGCAATTCCCCACTTTTCATTCAATTTCGTTTAATTTAACGATTTATTGGAAAACAAACTTAATTTTTGTGTATTTCCAAGTATAATCGTTAATATTAATCAGATTCAGTCATTATAACTACTAATATTTAAATATTAATTAATAAATCGACAATATCAGTTGGCCCTTATTTTCTTTTGAGTAGTATATAATCGGCTTAGCAGTCAGTAAAACACTTACTTTAGGGTGGTTTGAATAAAGATTATAACGCCACACAGGAAGGTCCCAAGGTCATCATGAATATTAATGCGACTGTTTCCACCTCAAAGAATATTCTACATTAAAATATATTTCCTTTCAGCTTTCTTCGCTTATTTTTTTCCCTCGGCTATTACTTTCACGTCATCTACTCATACGTTTGTGCCCAAATGGGACTCGATATTATAAAAGTTTTTCGTTTAATACGTACTTGAAAATGTCGCAGTAGTGCGCACTCGTAACATCTCATTTAAGTTCCCGATGTAGAAACGAGCTTAGTTGCTAATTCCTTGAAAATTATCTAACGAATTTATCCATACCGGGGGTATTCGCGTGCCAACTTTAGAAATTAAATTAAGCATTTATCCAAATTTTTAAAAAGTACTACTCGATAGGTACGGTCCTATCAAAAACAACTTAAATGTAGATAAATAAAATAAATAAAATAAAATAAAATAGCCTTTATTTCTTACTACAGTTCTAACGTTACACATTACATAAGGTTAATCTAATCTAAAATAGTACACGTATAAGTTTATGATTCTGTATTGTAATGTTTTATAACTTAACTAATTTTCATGAGTAGTAGTCGCCTCTGCGGCGTAGGCCTCTCCTAAACCTTTCCATACATTTCTCTCGCGCGCTTCTCGCATCCATAGGGGTCCACATCGCAGGTTGAAGACGTCTCTCCATCTTTTACTTGGTCTCCCCTTTTGTCTTTTCCTGTCCCTTGGTATCCACTCTGTTAAACGTTTTGTCCATCTATTGTTCTCCATTCTACAAATGTGTCCTGCCCAATGCCACTTGAGTAATCTTGTTCTTTTCTTTACATCTATCATGTTTGTTTTCTTTCTGATGTTAATGTTTTTGATCTTATCTGATAGTCTCAAACCCAGCATGCTTCTCTCCATTTTACGTTGACAGATAGCTATTCTTTCTTCATCCTCTTTTCTCAGTGACCATGTCTGACAACCATATGTAAGGCATGGTAATATTACTACTTCGTAGAGTTTTTTCATTATTTTAGTATTGATGTCCTTGTTTTTCATTATTTCTCTTAATCCCCAATACTTCCTCCAGGCCAGAGTTATTCTCCTTTCTGTCTCTTTTCCTGTATTATTTTTGAATGATACTAACTGTCCTAGGTATATGTATTCTTGGACATATTCGATATTTTCGTTGTCTATTGTGATATCCTCATGTACTCCATTCGTTAAGATCTTGGTTTTCGACTTGTTCATAGATAGTCCCACTCTTTGACTTTCTTTGGCTAGTTCAATCATCATACTCTCCAGTTCAATAGCGCTTTCTGCGAAGACGACGATGTCATCAGCGAAACGTAAATGGTTCAATCGTTCTCCATCTATCAGTATACCCTTTGTTTCCCAGTTTAGACGTCTGAAAATGGACTCAAGCACCGCTGAAAACAATTTTGGAGAGAGAGGATCTCCCTGCCTTACTCCTTTTTGAATGGGGAACTCTGTACCTTCTCGTTCGAGGCGTACTTTTGCGTTACATTTTGTATAAATACTCTTGATTACGTTGATATATTTCACGTTTACACCTTGTTGCGCTAGTGATGCCCATATAGCTTCGAAATGCAGAGAGTCGAACGCTTTGGTATAGTCAATAAAACACATGTATAACGTCTTTCCATATTCTTTTGTTTTTTCAATTAGTTGCGTTATGACTTGTATGTGATCTGTAGTCGAATAACCTTTGCGGAAACCTGCTTGTTCACGAGGCTGGTTTTCATCGAGGTTTCTCGTTATCCTGTTAAGTATGATTTTTGAAAATATCTTGTATAAATTTGCCATGAGACTAATTGGCCTATAGTTTCCTAAATCACTTCTATCCCCTTTTTTGAACAATAGTATAATTGTAGATTTTGACCACTGATTTGGTGTGGTTTCTGTCCTAAGTATGTTATTGAATAATGTTTGAAGGGGTTTCATAAGTGTAGTGGAGAGCGCTTTGAGAACTTCGTTGGTAATATTGTCGTTTCCTGGGGTTTTATCATTTTTCTGGGTTTTTATTGCGTACTCTATTTCTGATCTGAGAATGGTTGGTGTCTCTGTATTTGTGTTGAATTTGTTCAAGTTCATACCTGTACAGGAGCAAGGGCTATCTGTGGCAGAGTAGAGGTTTTTATAGAACTGCGTGGCTTCGTTTATGATGTCAGGGCGTCTCGATTGTATAATTCCCTGTTTATTTTTCAGTCCTCCTGTCCATTCTGACTTATCGTTCAACTCTTTATAAGCTTTACGTAGAGCCCCCGCTTTACCTATAAATTTTTCGAATGTACTTAGCCTCATTGTCTTTTTTTGTCGCGTTATATTCCTGTTGATTTTTTTGCTTATTTTTGTTATTTCGGTTTTTATTTCTTTTGTTCTCTTCTTTGTGTAGAGTTCTTTTCTCTGTTTCAAGAGATCATTTGTTTCCTCGTTGATGTATGTGTGTTTATTTTTATTTTTCCTCGGTAGCTGTTTCAGAAACTCTTGTAAGTCTGTTTCTAACTCATCGTATTGGTTCTGTACCCCTGCATGTTTACTAGTAGCATCGGTAAATTTAATTTCCCAGTATCTAGCGTCATCTTCTGAAATACTTAGTGGTTCTCTGTATTGAAAGGGTTTTATTTTTCTTCTTCGGGGTTTTGTATATATGAGGAGTTCACATCTAATCATCCTGTGGTCGGAACTAAAGTTCAGGTTTCTTATAATATCGAATTTTTTTATATTAGTTGGTTGATTTGTTAGTATGTAGTCAATTTCGTTAAAATGTTGACTATTTGGGGATTGCCATGTCCATTTCTTGTGAGGTTTGCACGGGAACATGCTGTTCACGAAATGGTAATCATTTTCGACTGCAAATTCTACTAATTTCTGACCATGAGGGCTTCTTTTCCCATATGCGTATTGTCCTATATTCTTTTCTTCATTTTTCTTAGCTTTCCCTATTTTTGCGTTGAAATCCCCAAGTAAGATTTTATTTTTTGTATGAATAAAATCCAAAGCGGACTGAACTGTCGTATAGAAATGATCTAACTCTTCTTTAGTGCATTTCTCTGTGGGAGCGTATGATTGTACAAGTGACCAAGTAGAATTGTCAGATGTTTGTATTTCTAGTAAAGCTACTCGGTCTGAAAAACTTTTAATATTCACTATTTGGTCCTTTAGATGTTTTTTAATTAGGAACCCAACTCCATTTCTTCCGTTCGTTCCGGGTGTATGAAATAAAATAAAATCTTTGTATTCTTCTATTGTTTCTTTTTCCCTTCTTGTTTCGCATAAACCTATAATGTCCCATTTTAACGAGGTAATAGCATATCTCAGTTCTTCTATTTTGCTGTCCGATAGTAAGGTTCTTACATTTAGTGTTGCTATGAAAAGGATTTGTGCTTTTTGATTTTTGTTTTTGTTGCTAATCTTGTTTGATCGGTTTTTGTTGTGGTTTAAGAGGTGGTGGTCGTTCTCCTCCACGGTGACCGGCCGGCTTGGAGAAGGTAGAGAGGTTAAAGTTGAAGAGGCGCCTGTTAGTTTTTTGGAGTATCATTTATATTTGTATTATTTGTATTAGGTATAGTTTGACTGTGAATATTCAGCTGTGATGGGCGTAGAAAGCTAGTTATGGTTTGTGACTTATTTTTTTTGGAAATTTGTTTTATTTTTTCGCTATCGGGTTCTTTCGCGGTATCTTCCTCTGCATCCTCAGGTGATGTAGACATGAATCGTTTGTTTACGTTTCTTTTCGTTGGTGTATGGTCTTCTGAATTCCGTGATTTAAGTGTCACAATCTTATCGTAGCGTAAAGCCACTCTTTTCCCTGACTCTCGCTCACGCTTAAGGTCTTCTTGTAATTCTTTCCTTTTTTGCAGTACGCTAGGAGGAAAATCCTCTTTCAGGTATATATTGGTATCCTCAAGCGACTTTTTATTCTTTAGAATCTCTATTTTCTTGCTTGTAGTTGTGATTGTGACAATTACTGGTCTGACTTTTCCTGAGTATTTTCCTATTCTATTGGCGTGTTCTATTTCCCATTTCTGACAGGATATATTCATATCGTTGTTAATAGTGTTTAATATTATGGAAAGTAAGCTTTCATATCCCTTTTCTTTTTCTTCAATTCCAAAGAATATAATATTTTTCCTTCTCAGTTGTTTGTCCAGGTTTTCTATGGTTTTTTGTTGTTGTTCAATTTTGGCTTCCATCTCTTTAGTTTTGGTTTCAAAGAATAGGAATTTTTCATCTATGTTGTTATTTGTAGACTCTTTGATATTTGACTCCATCTCTTTCATTTCTTGCTTACTTTTAGATAAATCAGCTTGTATATTTTGTAGAATTTTTAAGACTTCTTCCATCTTGATCGTATCACTTACGCCCTCTCTTTGGATTTCAACAAACTAGCGTGACGTTAATAAATGCGCTTGCGCAGACCTTGGCTTGTAGCTTGTAGATGGTTTTGCTTCTATACCCCAGCAGATGGCGTTACTTTGGTATTAATCGGTTGTGCTGCCCAGGTTTTGATTCGTGACTTGTAGATAGTTTTGCTACTCGCCCATAGATGGCTTTATTGTAAGTGTAAAGAAGAATGGGCAGAAATGTATGGACCCCGTCCCTTTCCTTGTAACACTCCCATCCATAGATCAAATGAAAGTACGTGAAAAGTGTATCATTTTATTGTATGACAGCAAACCTGTAAGCTATGGGAGAAAAAAGTTATTGAGACTTTTATGTCAAAAGATGAATTTCAATTTTCAGAAGAAAACATTTCTCTTAGCTTTTTCTCATGATAAGATGTATACAGATCATGAAAAAGAGTAACATAGTTGACATAGCGGCACCCACTTCTGACTTTTTAAAAGAAAATCATAGTACTTAGTATTGATAATTGTATGAAAATAATGAATTTATACTAGTTTAAATGCTAGCTACTAGCTTTAAAGGCTCAATCCCCTACCACAGCCCCTACTTAGAAGAACATGGCTTTAATACCGTCACATGCCGCCACAACCAAAACGTTAGGTACTCAACTAACTAACGAGATAGCAATGGAGTCAAAAAAATCACCAGTGTACTATACATGGTCGTTGAAGTCATTTGTTGCTTTCCTTCATTAGTGTCCGAAGTGCTAACAGTGTCTGAATAGCTTTTTGTCAAAGTAATGATGCGTACCAGCACCAACGCTTGTACCCACTCATCATTACCATGTGTAAATCTGTGAACATCGCCGTGTGGAGACACGTTCATATAGAGTATGTAATGGAAATATGTGGCACGACTACAATATCGCCGCGATTCACTCGATTGTGCAGATAGCGCCTTATTCTTTTTCAAAAACCCTATTATTCAATATTACAACTGACATTTTCGAAATCAATGTGTTCCATTATAAACTCTGTGAATCCCGGCCGAGCTTCCATATACAAATTCTCGTAATAAACACTATGACGAATTCTCGAAGACTCGAAGTAAAGATCGCGAACACGTAACACATAGTTAACGCCTGTCTTCTACTTTCATAGTCGACAAACCCAATCGTTAAGGCACAGAATCGCGGATGAGCTGAAGGTAGTCCGATAAATTGGTTAAAGAAAGTTTTTGTTTTGCATATCATGTGACATTTGTCAAGCTGACATCATCATGATTTGTTATCATGTTCCTTTTTTTTTGTGTGTACCGGTTCTCAAATAAACACTTTTCTTTATTTAACGGCAAACTCTACCATTGGGCTCATTGGTGAAATCAAGAAGCGCCCCCCCTACTGGCATTTTTTTTTAATACAGTAACGTCAACGATGCATTAGCACACTGTATTGAGTATGGATTAATATAATTTAAGGCCTACATGACTTCTGCCTAACATTATGTATCGTTGGTATTTTGACTTTCAAGTCTCAATAACTTTTTTCTCCCATGGTTTACAGGTTTGCTGTCATACAATGAAATGATACACTTTTCAAGTGCTTTCATTTGATATATGGGTGGAAGTGTTACAAGGGGTGGGACGTTTTGTCCATCCTTCTTTACTTCAAATTCTTATCTTGAGTTCAATTTGGGAAAACTGTTTCAACAAGATTTTCCATATAGCTTTTCATTCCTATTTTTCTTCTTTGTTTTACTTCTTAATTATCGGTTGTCCGTTTCCAGGTGCCAGTTTGTTACTCGAAGGTAATTTTGCTATTCACCCACAGATGGCGTTGTTATAAGTTTTGGTGAGGATGACTGTTATATTTTAATCTTGAGTGTGATTTTAGGTTATAATATCAGTTAAATTTTTCCAAACAGCTTTTCACATTTACCTCTTTCTTGCCTTTCAATTATCTGGTCTTGATATACTCTTTGTGGGTTGCTTCCTTCAATATTTCTCGGGTAAAACAGTCACAACACTCACTTTAGTTGGCGACGAATTTTTGTTTATTTCTCCGCGAACATCAAATTTGTGAAGCATATAACATTTGTCCGGCTAATTCACAGATTGTTCCACGTATTTATCGTTTTTTCACTTCGATTTACACTATTATTCACATAGAAAACATTATTTTATAACAGAGCCGATGTAAATATGAGCACAGGGGCGCCCTCTCTCCCCTAAATGTAGATACGACATTTTTAATCGATAGGTAGGTATGCATCGAATCCCTTCCTGCAGGTGTCCAACGTTCAAATTCCGACCCCGTCTTGGAAACGTTTCCCTTCAATTGAAACAAGCGCATCACGGGTCAACCGCTAGTCTCCGGGCTATATAGGTCAAGGTAACTGTGCCCCTTATAATCCTATTCAGCGTTCGAGCTACGGTTGGTCTCGAACCAAACAAAAACGGTACCACGGTTTCAAATGCAATTGTGACGACGAAATTCGAATGCATAATATCTAATTTGTACAAGTATATTTTTGATGAATGTGTTCCTGGAAAGTTTTGCAGTTTTGTTTCTTGCACTAACGATTCAAAGAATTGTCATTGAATAAGACAGAAAAAAAGTATAGGTTTGTTGAAGCCTTGCTAGCAATAATATTCTAACACCAAATTATAATTAAGAAATCTTGTGCTAAAATGATAAATAGCATTACATTAGCAACCGCAACAAGGAACGATATGACGGCTGGAAATGCCAGTAGAAATGTTAATGAAAGGCAGGTGGAGGGTGCCAAGAAAAGCCTCTCCTTGGTTTGTTGTCTCAATATTTCTCTAATTAATTCTGTAGGCGTAAGTAAACCTCCTTTGTAAGTGATTTTAAGCACCTCGTTCTGAACACGCACCTTAAAGCCTGATTCAGAGAAATATCTCTTGGATTGAAACAATATTCTTAAAGAATTATGCAGTGATGTGAATATATGTTTTCAATTCTTGTCATGTGAAGGCATTTGAAAGCATCTCCAAATGTTTACTTCACGTGTAATTTCTATTGCGTATAAGCGTTTTTCTGATGTTGTTAAGCATGTATCTTGGAAAATATTTTTTTGGATGTAACTACCTCAAGTTCATCCAAATAACGCACAACTTTTGAAGAAAGTGGACTCACAGACCTGCATAATTCACTCTATCTGTCTTATAATATTCAGATCTTGCAAAAACAACGGAAACTCAACTACATTTGTGGGCGTCAGAATAAATTATAGGTTATTCCTGTTGAAAAAGAATTCCTGATCGGTAGGATTGAGTATCAGAACCGGTTCTTGATCGAATCACACTCAAACGTCTATTTCAGATGTATCGCGTGTAGTGGCATGCTCTGTATCGTTGTTTTATTTATGAATAAAATCGAGGGTTGGTTAGAGAGTGCCCGCTCGTATGATCGGTCCTAAAATTGAATTATTTCCGGCTCGACTACCCTTTAGGGTGATCCTGGAACGTAGAACATAGTATAGCCAATTTGCATAGTTACGCTGTTACGATGCAACAACGGAAATTTGATTTATTTAGAAGCGAAGCGCATCCTTGTGCAACCTTTTTTTGTTTTTCCGCTACAGTTTCTGCTACCGTCAGGTCAGTTGTCTGTTTTGTTTTCTTCAAGTGAACAACCAGATGTTGCCTTGTCATGTTCTTATTCAGGTTCCTTTTCTACATCTAGCATCTTTCTCGATAAATGTTTTAGTTCCATATTAAATTCAATATGGCGGATTGAAGCCTTAATTTAGTTTTGCTAATAGGTCGATTGATTACTTGGTCTGGTAAACAGACCTTATTGAATAAACTATGAACGTTTCAGCGAGATCAATTTTGTTATTCAACAGTAGGCTTTGTTTCAAACGAGATTGTCTTCTGAGATTATGGTTTGTTGTTATAGACATTATAAATAATTATGTATGAGCTAGTATGAACAATAATTGGACTATGAAACTCTGTGAAATTTTATTACAAACCAATAAAATTTAACACAATTTAACCACTATGAGAATCTAGTCAATGGCCTCCCAATCACTATTTGCCATAACGAAATTGCAAAAAAGCTACGTAAATGTACATAGGTCTCCCCAACTTTTGAAATTGGGTTAAGGAGAAGATGAAGGTAATTTACATGGCACATAAACACGTTAATCTACTTGTGGAATTAGATTCCGTCGCTACGTGATGTTTTCTTTGTCTTTAGGTTGATTTGTGGTTAGTTTGGAACTATTACGAGAAAAGATAATCGTCTGACTTTTGACCAGATTTACTACTTAAATTCAAACAAATCGCTTGTACGCAGCGACCGTTAAGACCTTCGATATCATAAATCCTTTTTCAGCTGATCTTGAATCTCTAATGCTGACACGAGTTGGACCTCTGTTTTGTGTGAAAAGAGCACATGCCGCATTAAAAGTCCGGCTGTTTTGAGCTGGGCCTCGACAGTGGAGTGAATGAAGGCGGGGGAGGCAGGACCGCGCAGCCTCCGAAGCGCCCGGCCGACTGCCAGTCGACGTCGCGCCAAGCGGGAACCACCACGCGCTACCCGCTCATATTACGCTCAACAACTAACCAAATAGTGGCATTTTTATGTGCTAAACCACAATATTGTAAGTAACGTACCACATCAACACACGTAAACAATCGGATACAACCAGTGCCTCAATCATCAAATCGACCTTTCCAAAAACATCATCAATTCAAACGTTGACGCTGCCGGCGATAGCTTCTTGTAGCTTTTTTGTTTGTTAAATGGCAATTAGATTCGTTGCCGTAGCGAAATGTGATGTATTTTCTAAGAACGATTCGTCCGTAGTCACCTGAGATGTCTAGAGGTCGCCGCGTAGACGATGTCAGTGAGCTACATTAGTGTGCGCGCCAATCACGTGTATTGTTCGGACTGCCTTGATTTTTTTCTCATTTGAAACATTCAACACCCTCTTACTATGTTCCGACGACTGTACAAAAGAAATACTTCTCTAGTTCTAAAAAAGCTAAGATAGACCTAGTGATAAATGTACCGTGAGAATTGGTATTCAAAATACGTTCATTTTGTCATGCTTATCTCGCAAAGGGGTGGCTTTATCAATTGTTACAAGCTGTTGCTGGCCAGGTTTTTCTAATATAAAGAAATGGGCTTTTATTAAGTCCCTACCTAGACTGTTATTTATGTCTTTGATCAGAACATTTTCTGTATTCAATGTTTCTCAGTCGTAAAAGAAAACTAAGTGAAAAAAAAAAACTGCATAGCAGCCAAAATGTTACGATAATTCTAACAGTTGGCAAGCTTCTGACATTTGGTACTCTCTTTGTAGATCGCCTACATATCGAGTGGGATCGCCTGTAAGTCCTTGTTAACTGCCGTAATCCCGTCGTGTAAGCTCACTCCTAGTTTATATTATGCCTTTTGGGTATTCCCAAAACTTTCTTTTCTGAAATGAGTTATTGATTTAAATAAGCAAAGGCATTAGACGAGATTGGTTATTGTTTTTTAAAATATTGCGGCGGTCACGCCTATTCCAATTATTTTTATTGTTCTTTTGAGGTTTATTCCCACATTAATTATTGGATTTCAGCATAGGAGCATTGGAAAAGCTATTTAACTACTAAGACTTGAGCGATTTTCAGTCTTTGCATTGTAAAGCATGTAAGAATGAATGAATGTAGATGCAAGACATCGTACCATCAAGTATGACTCCATGTAGACACTAGGCTTCCACTCACCGCTCACCGACTCTCGGTTTAAAACCAGTCACACAAAGGTTTGACCTTGGTTTATCATTAACCAAAGAAGGTACTCCACCTGAAATGGATTCAACGTCCTTATATTATAGTAGTACATCACCAAAATCAGTAATTACAGCCTCTAAATTAATTTGATTAAAATGAGCACTTAAAATGTTCAAATTAAAATTCCTCACCGAACTTAATTCAACTCGCAAATGTATAACCTCATTTCGTTACCCTCTTCATGGGAGCTTTCGTTGATACGTTTCCGAGGTATAATCTAATGCTGACCCGTCTCACTCCTCTCATTTTCTAAATTTCGGTGTTAAGTGTGCCTGTGGTTCACGTCAAGGTTTTGCTTAAATCCTTTTTTGCTAGGATTACAACTCGTCCAGGTTAAGACGGGTCTTTGGGTCAATAAGATTTGAAGAGACACGTGTGACTCAATAACATTCTTAGCGTATTCTATTCATCGTTTTATCTCTTATAAGAAGTATTTCACGAAGGAACGGAAACCTTTTGTTTGTGTAAGGATTTTGGATGATAAAAGACTATTCTCATTTTACCTAGTTACAAGGAATGAGTGCTGTTATTGTAAAACTTTTAGGAATTTCCCTAAATTGTAATACCTTTTGACAGTTTGTAGAGGATCGTGTTCGCTCGGGTCACTTGCCACAACCAAGTGCTATGGTGGAGCGATAAGCGTTCGAGAATTGAAAAGGATTTAGTTAGCGCAAGTGAGCCGCTTGTAGGATTAAATTGGCTTAGTTTGCGAACCAACGATTGCCCGATAGGTAAAACCAGAGAAAATAATTCATTATACGCTTCAGTTCTATCTCTCAAAAAACTCCTTAAATCCATCTAATTAAATTATAATCTTGAACAGCGATCTGTTTTCTCGATTATTACTTTTGTAAGAATTGATCAGCTTTGTCGAATTGAATTTAACTAAATAACCAGTAGATTCATAAAATAAGCTTTAAAACTTCTTGTTTATTGTTCCTTGATTAGTTTATAGTTTGGCCCGTCGATTCTATAAAACGATTAATTCTACAACTGTTCGCTCTTCATCATCCTTAGTGTATTGCATTTCGTTTTCTGGCATACGCCTTATCTACATTGTTTAATTGCGGGCATACTAGCAGCCACCTTGTTTTAGGGCTTCGTTTACCTATTCATTTTAAACTCTTTGGTCTTTCGAATAGCTCTTTGGCAACTCAGCTTGACCATCTAAAAACCAGTCTGGTTCTCCGTCTCTTCACATGTCTTCAACCTAACTTCGCTTGTTCCTCGTTAATGCCATAGCTTCATTGTAAAACTTCTTCAGTTTCTTCTACTTCGGTATTTTAACCATCATGCAATTATTCGTTGTAGATAATCGCTGATCTATCTCTACTTTGTCACTAATGCTTTTGGTGTAACATGTTTTTTGACCGTTTTTCATGAAAACATCATTGGGAATGCCACGGACGTTACCCCTGAATATTTTTGGTGTTTGATAGGATTATATGAGTAGGCACTGTTAAAGAAAGATTTCATAAAAGCAAAGTTATTTTAGTTTATGGCTTCTCATATCACAAGATAATAAAGGCATCATATTGAGAAGAATTGTGTGATAAAAAACAAAACTATAATATAACTCGAGAGACGAACCTTCGTCGTTAAACCTTTGAGAGGTCACTGAAAACTTTAGGATCGCGGTCCCCTAGGTAATTCAATTGTCATTTTTACAGTTGGTGTTACATTTACCTAACCGTACCATGGACCATGACCCATTTCCCCTACCGCCTGAGGTGACACCCCGTTTCAATACGCGCCCGACATAAACTGACTTTTATGCATTGCTGTAAAAATAAAAGTTCCACCGTACCTGCGTACCTGTAGGAGCTTTATTATTTTTTATGTGTCACAAGTGGGAATGGCCGTTTTAATTCCTACTGTGATATGTACCGTTATTGCTTTTATGGAACATCATGCCCATTGCCAAAATTCATTTAATTTTCAGATTTTTGTTATTTTCCTTAATTGTTTCATGTTATTCATGGTAACATTTCATTGCTAAATGTCCCACTTGGGTACTTTTAATTAATATTTAAGATGTGTACCTTTACAGCCCAAAGTACTACAACGAAACCCACATTTCAAGGGTAAAACAAATAAATAATAAACAAAAGCCCTCCCGCATCATTTTCTGTTTCGCGACCCAGAAATAAAGGTACCTCATACTTATAGCTGTATTATGTTTCCATTAGAGCTTGTTGACTTAACCCTCGAAAAACGAACAGTGACTGCGGTTTTCCCGCGTCTCACCGAAGTGGTCCAGGCACGTATTGAGGTTTTACGATGCAAAGGCACGCGGCGTTTCACTGATTTATTTTCATTATCTTGTTCAGCTGTGCCGGTGGTGATATCTTTCACCGCCCCAGATTGGGAAGTGCTTAAAATCAACAATATGGTGTCGTCACCGACAGTTGGAACATTTTGGAAAATTTCACATTCATCGTTATCGGATCCAGATGTAGAAATGTTGATTTTCTCCTAATCCTCGTGGCAAGGGAATTCGGCAACGACAGCTGATGCAAACCCGGTCGGCTCTGCAGAGATATCTCATTGTATGACAGCAACTGCGAACTGATGACCCACTGACCTAATTCTGGACTGCAGCAGTCAGCGATCTGTATACCTTACTATTTGTTTCGAGTTCTGGCAGTGATTCCCACCCAACTTATACATATTCATGCTGCTCTCTCTTGAGGGAATTTTCCGGAGTTTTAGTAGGAAGCCTATTTTAATTGGGGATATCAAATATTCATCGTTTGTTTACTTGTCTTTTGTGAAAGTTGCGTAACGTTTACTTTCTATACCATTTTGAGTGGCGTGTTTTATTGGAAAAGCCTACAGGGAAATCAATAATAACTCGTAGACCTTCTGAATT
Source organism: Agrotis ipsilon (assembly GCA_028554685.1). Taxonomy (NCBI): domain Eukaryota; kingdom Metazoa; phylum Arthropoda; class Insecta; order Lepidoptera; family Noctuidae; genus Agrotis; species Agrotis ipsilon. Next base: position 1,458,573 of record CM052961.1, on the reverse strand, counting down.
TCATTTTACCTAAAGCTTATGTCTTTTGCAATATATTGCTGAAGTCGTGTAAACATGTTTGTTTCCACAGATATAACACGTTCATTATTGTAATGTGAATACTTACTTCCAGGAACAGCAAAACAATTTCTCATTTCTGCCTTGTAATGGCTGTCAATATTTTTCCCCTACCTTTTACCAAGTTTCAGTGGATTCAAGACTTTCGTTTAGGCGGGTGACTTGGCTTACCAGTAATTAAGGTTCTTCTCACCTGTGTATCGATTCTGTAATATTATTAAGTTTGATTCCTAAAAATCCTGAATTCCTTCTTTTATCTTTACAATTAACGCCATATTGTATACAGGTGTAGCCCAAATAAATATCTTTACATACATAGCTCTCATTCACATTTATATCAATGTATCTCGGTTAGTTGATTAGGATCTATGAATATTGAATAGCAATCACTGTGCACAACTTATTTATACAATTACCGCAATGGATCGTATTCATGGAATAATTAATGTCGAATTGAATCAAACTTTGGACTTAGTCCGTGTACTCCAATTAGAAATTCAGAAGACGCAATAATAAGAATATTCGATGTAACCGTTTGTCTCCTAACTTCACCGAAATTGTTGTTTGAAGACCTAATAAAATGAATATAAGGATACTAAAAAAATAATGTTTCCATTCTGCCGTTACTGCCAAGGTTCTCTTTAATTGTCATTCAGCAATTGGCATAAGCGAGGCAGTGAAATTTAATGAACCACATTCAGGTCAAGGCTGTCTGTAACAGAAACACAGGCGACACTTCAGTTTGAATTTTGCATCAAGAATTTTGGAATATGGATAATTGCTTTAATTGGACCAGTACAATAGACTATTGTTTTAAACATTCACGAGCTCCTTAGCAAACGTACTACAGAATACAATTAAATTCAACAACTGGGGTCAACTAGACGTTTCGTATTAGATTGGTCAGAGCAGTACAAGTATTGTCTCCCAAAACTCCGTCGTTGCTTTTACCCGGTTCCAATTTCCTCATGTGTTCGCACTTCACTGGGATTTCCTAACTTGACTAATTTATAGCTGGGCTCATACTCGGGTAGGCTCGTGTTTTAATTTTTTCCTTTTTCCAATTAAAAACGTGCACCGCCAGCGAATTCTTTCGCCTGTGCACGACTTGAATATTTTATGGCTGCAGTCTCGCGGGAAATTAATGCTGGGTGCACTAAACCATTGTGCTTAAGATTTTTCTTTGGTGCGGTTCGTTAGAATTTTAAAGATGGGATTTTGAGGTTCGTGTCTAGATAAATTGACCTATATTTTATGCTCATTGTAAATGTAGAGAACTCTACTGACAGCATTCAGTCTTCATTATCAGCTTTGACTTAATTAATATTTGTGTTTAATTGGGGCTTTCCACTTGGTATTTTCAATATCGGGAGAGCCGAATCTCTAATATACCTATAACAATCCATAGGTACATAGGGAAATAAACGAATTCAATAATTCACAGTACAAACAAGATTCCAATCTATTTGTAAAGGTTACATGCCCTCGGGAGTGATATCAAATAGGGAATTGGTTTCGTCAGGTACGCCCAACCGTTAAGACCTAAACTGCGGCTTACCGCGCGCAAGTCGGCCGCCTGAGGGATTCTCGTAACTCCGTACCCTATTATTCCACTATCTCACTTTCAGCGTACGTGAGACCCTTATTTATTGACCGAACCTGATGTAACAACGATTTGTTGCGTAAACTACGTGCTGCGCCATCTACGACTTGCTTCGATACATATTTAAAGCTGACACGACCTTGCTTTTTTAAACTTGTTTGGGTGCGTGCCTGAGATTTCATTCAACCTACGTAGCTAATAATACTAGAAGTAATTTACTAGAGTTCATTTCAACATGAACCCTGAATAAGATTAGCACTTCGTTAAGGTTAATCAATGATTACCACCGGGTATTTCATTACCTCACTGGTTGCCTAGATCCGTTGAACATATCAAATTAACTTGTAGGTAATTTATTTGATTACATTCAAGGTTTTTGTTTGTGATCACTCGTAACTGATATTCGTCTTTTCGACCTTATGATTTTATAACCTTGATTTATTTCATGATCAATAAAATCTGTCAGCTGTAAGATAAATCGTCAACTTTTATTGTCTTTATTGCTTGGTTATTCAAGTGAAGGCGCCTTTGCAAAGAGGAACTGAAATCTGTAACTATTAAGCTCGGGGACTTTGCGACAGGCCTGAGCCAAGTCTCAGCCTAAATTCTCATTTGTTCAGCTCTAGCTGCGGAATAAATGCTTTATATTCCGCACACCTGTATGCTCCACATAAATAATTGCGAATTGCCACAACGCCCACTACTTGTGGAATTGTTTCTTCTTTATTTAACTTGGTTTCCAGTCTTGGGATTTATTTCTTTTTTATTGCCAAGTTTATATAAATTTTTATTACCAATTGCTTCCAGTATTCTGAAAATAGTTTTTGGATTTATTTCTTCAAGAGCTTGAAAGCTCCGATCTTTAACTATTGAGTATAGCAATGGCACCGCTTATAACTTTCTTGTTGAACTAGCTGAATCTAGACGTTTTGATATCGAACCTGAATGCGGTCGTGCATTCTCTTGAAGAGAAACTTAGGGAGCGTTCTGGCGAATATTGTTTGCCCTCGAACTGGAACAGGTCTCCGCAGTTACTTCCTCTAGTAGAAAGACAAACTTAAGCCATTGTGAACATTACATGGAATGCAGTTATTACGTTCTCTATGCAATTTGCAACTACCACCAACTCGGTCTTTGTTTGCATCGCTTAAGAAATTTGTTAAACTTCCCCTAGTTCCCTCCTTGCTTCAACTTAAAATAATGTAAACACAACAATTCCAAAAGTTGTTTTTGAAAAGGTCGAGGGAATCCGTATTAAGATTAAGTGATGGAGTCTTGTGAATATTGTTGCGAGAATCGTGCTACATTAGAATGCAGAGCTGGTGAAAGGACTACTCGCAACTGAATTTCTAAGTGAAGTGATTTAAACAAAGAGTGGTAACTATAAACGTATACGTGTGAAAAACCTGGAAAAGTGTTCTGGCTTCTTTGTGCGAATGAGAGGATGCGCGGCTGGCGGTTGTCCGCTCAGCGGAGACGCTAGCGGAGGAGGTACCGGCGATCGGAAAGGGTGTCGGGCCGCGAGCGCGACGACTGGTGCCCGCACGAGGCGCGCAGGCATGCGCTGACGTGTGCGCGGCGCTGCGCGTGCTGCGGCGCGGCGCGATGCCCCCCTGGGCCTGACATGGAGGAGGGTGGCTACTGGCGGCCATCTTGCTCGACGCTGTCGCTCGCGGAGCACCATGGCAGCGCAACGCACCTGTGCGCGCGCCACGCGCCCCAACCGCGGCTCGCGCACCGCCATCCCCCCCATGCGCATCACTCGCACGCGCATCAGCACGCGCACGCCCACCATCTGCAGCATGCGCAGCACTCCTCGTGCCCTGTGCACAGCCCGTTTAGACAACCGACGCCGGAGTACTGTGCCGCACATTCACAGGTACTTTCCACTTTTTCAGTAAAATTAATGCTTTCAGTTATATATCTAAATCAACGAACATAGTACGTGTAGTAACTTTAAATGCTTAAGTTATAAAAAAGAAACCTAAAATTGAAGGATTTGTACTTACCTACGATTGCCACGTGTGACGGAGTGATTGATGTGTAAGAACTCATCAAAAGAAAGAATTGCTGACGAAGTAATCGATGGTATCAGACGTGCTAGCTCTTACGCGAGAACGATTTGTGAAACTGAGTCACGAGGTGACGGAACTTGCACCTAATTTATTACAAGAGGATGTCGTCGCTGGCGGGGAGCATATTTTCAATGACACAGATTTGTATCTTGCGATTGCTCGACGCTAGACGTGAACTAAATATGAAAAGCCCTAGGTATAACAAACTGAACGATACATGCGAAGGCAAAATCCTCCCCTGTTTGTGACGTTAAACCTAATGATTTATGAAACGCCTGCTAATGGCGATTAGATACTTTTTCACAACAAATACGTGTTTTATAAGTACAAGCCACGTCCGTCCTTGAAAGGGTATTTATTATTGGTGGCCGTACGGAAACGTGAGGAGAATGTAACACTAGGTAACAGAAATAGGTAGAGCACGAAAAATAGCGAAATAAAGGAAATCGACCGACTGTGTCTACGACGACTGATGTAGTAATTACGTTTGAACACAAAAGTAAATCAGAGCTTATTAGTGTGTAGGTAATTGTATATTTATTTTGGAAAAAATTACGTGAGATAATAAATTGCTACAACTTCTGGAAACAGGACAGCTGAAATATGTTTAGGTGTCTTTTTTACTCTGGTTTTACGTGGGTTTTCAGTGCCCTTTTTTACTGTACAGTAAAAATCAACAAATTAGGCCTCCCGCCCTGTAGGGAGCGGATGGAACTGTCAGACTTGTACTGGCTAAAATCCACGAAGGCTTGACTTTAGGCCCTGTCTTTGGATGAGTATTAAAATAAGTTTCCGATTGAAACTGCATTTTAAACCGGAACCTAAATATATCGGTTCGACGGAAACTTAAACTTTTTAATCGAGAATATGTGTTATTTTTTTTAACTAAATGATGATGATGGTAAGTATATCTCTCGAATTTAGAGACTCGTCGTTAAAGTTAACGGTATTATATCATTCTAATATGATAGCAGTTCTGTATAGCAGCTGGTCTTGATTGATGGGGACTTAGTACATATTATAGCGTAATGTGAGGAGATTGATGTATTTAGGTAGCCAGGCTGACCGTATGAGGATGGATGACGTTAAGATAGACTCTCGAAGTATAGCGAGTAAAGTTTTATCCTTAAATATGAAAATATTACCAAAGTATTTTCATCGTCTTCTTGAGAGCGTATACCTACGTCCTTCGGCATTTCATAAAATTGAATTCCTTTTTTCTGAAATGATAAGACAGATTTTAATGAAACTCCACATACATTACAAGCAGGACACGTAAGTCTTAAAAGTTGCTAGATTTTTCGAAATGCTAAAAAAGTTTTTTGTCTTTTGAGATACTTTTATTATGTACTCTGATTATTATGGGTAAGTATGTAGTCATTGCCGGGTTTGCGGCACAAACGTATACCGCGACTCCGGTATACAAAGGGCTACCGAAGGACACCGTGGATTTTAGTCAGTCAAGTCTGACAGTCCCGCCGCCCTGCCCGTGGCGGGAGGCCTCATTTGATGATTTTACCACGTAAAAAAAAAGTATGTAGTCATTAATATAGGTTCAGCCATTTAGAAGCAAAATGACATGAAAGTTTGTTAAAAAAGTCGTTCGACTGACATGCTCTGATGCTCTTAAGTATGCGCCATTTGGAAATTGGAAATCGAATTTTTCTTCAGGGCCTTCAAATACTTATTATCCTCAATTACATGTTTCTGTATTTAACTCAGCAAGTCAAGTAAAAAAGTCCTTTAACGATGAACTTTAAACGAAATTGAGACGCTTTCATTGAAATCAAACGCGTGTAAAAAGGGCGTCGAGCTAAAACAATCCTTTTTTAACGTTTTCATGAATACAGAAGGGCGTGTGACAGTGGCAACTGTGACATCTAAATTGGTTTTTGAAGAGTACGAATCTCAGTAGCGCGCAAGAATGTGACGAGGTGACGAGACTTCTCATATTTAATTCGATCGATGAAGGAGAACAGGAATATAAGTCTGTGAGATGAAGAGTCCAATTTATCGATACCAAGACCCCGAACAGAGGGCTAAAGCCTGCCGGGGTCGCGGGACTTATACCATCACCGTGACCCCGGAACATAAAGGGCTATTGAAGGACACCGTGGATTTTAGTACAAGTCTGACAGTCCCTACCGCCCTGCCCGGGGTGGGAAGACTCATTTGATGAAAAAAAGACCCCGAACAGAAACCTCCCGCAAAAGATAAAGTATAGCAAACGTTGTTAATCAACTTATACAGGGTGAATTTTTCAACTGGGCGTGGATGGCTACTTTCGAAACTATGAGGAATATCGAAAAACATTGAAAGGAGTCTCGAGACCGATTTTGAGGAAAACTAAAACTGCATCATTGGATTTTAGAAAAATCAAAAATCCTGGCCAGGAATCGAACCCGCTTATTTTTGAAAAAAAATCACACCCTGTATTATTATACTGTTCGATAGTGTTGCTAATAAGGATCAAATTCTAGGAAGTAATCATATACGGCAAACTTAAGGAAATGGCTGATTTTTATGAAATTGCTATTTTTCCATGTTACTTTACATCTACTGAGCCATAATTTATTCGAAATTATAAAATATCATTGTTTTCAATGTCTCACTGGATTTGACGTTTCAACAATCCCACTGTACTTAGCAATACGACATTATTGAGTTGAACTAAAAATAGCATTATTTTAAAGAAGAAACGGTAACTTATGTTTCAAATACACTCTTTGCCTTGAAGATTAATCAGTTTTTTTGTAATTATACGTTTTCCTTAAGTTTGCCGTATACAGGGTGAATTTTTCAACTGGGCGTGGATGGCTACTTTCGAAACTATGAGGAATATCGAAAAACGTTGAAAGGAGTCTCGAGGCCGATTTTAACGAAAACTAAAACTGCATCATTGGATTTTAGAAAAATCTAAAATCCTGGTCAGGAATCGAACCCGCTGATTTTGGAAAAAAAATCACACCCTGTATTATTATACCATTCGATAGTGTTGCTAATAAGGATCAAATTCTGGGAAGTAATCATATACGGCAAACTTAAGGAAAACGTATAATTACAAAAAAACTGATTAATCTTCAAGGCAAAGACTGTATTTGTAACATAAGTTACCGTTTCTTCTTTAAAATAATGCTATTTCTAGTTCCACTCAATAATGTCGTATTGCTAAGTACAGTGGAATTGTTGAAACGACAAATCCAGTGAGACATTGAAAACGATGAAATTTTATAATTTCGAATAAATTATGGCTCAGTAGATGTAAAGTAACATGGAAAAATAGCAATTTCATAAAAATCAGCCATTTCCTTATGTTTGCCGTATATGATTACTTCCCAAAATTTGATCCTTATTAGTAACACTATCGAACGGTGTAATAATACAGGGTGTGATTTTTTTTCCAAAATCAGCGGGTTCGATTCCTGGCCAGGATTTTTGATTTTTCTAAAATCTGATGATGCAGTTTTAGTTTTCGTCAAAATCGGCCTCGAGACTCCTTTCAACGTTTTTTGATATTCCTCATAGTTTCGAAAGTAGCCATCCACGCCCAGTTGAAAAATTCACCCTGTATATGAAATTCCATTCAGTAAGACTCGCCACTTGGATTCTGTTTCATTAATAATTCTATAGCTTGTTCGAGAAAGTTCCTGGCTAATTTAATGAGTGGCCTTCTTCATGATGAATAATGGATTAAATGTATGGTTCATATTTTCCTTGTAGGGGATGATATTTTGGGGATTTGTTAGAAAATTGGTTCCGTGTTATTAAATATCCTTCTTGGAAAGGACCGTTCATAAATATCAGATTCTAAATCAATATACTTACGTCCTTTTTTTTCTATTAGGTACCTATGCTTCTACTCGTATTTAGACAGATGTGCAAGATGTTGATTATACGAGTAGATTCCTAATAGGCAGACCCACTGTGCAAGTATCTATCATTAAATACTATTTTAAATCTATACGACACTCTCAAATCCTATTACCTAAAATTGTTATTTATGGATCAAGGTAAATTGACTAATCTTGAACACCTAAATAATAATAAATGTAATAACAAATACTCCTCTTGTACTATGATATTATTAGAAACGAAATTATTCTGAAAACAAATGTTCTTGACAACATAATGATATTTCAAGACTCCGAATCTTTCGGCAAAATATTTCCTTTGCTACCGCTACCAAATTCAATTTTGGGTTGTAAGAAAGCCCCTTAATTTAAATGTAATCACCATAAGCTTTCTGTTCTAAAACGGGGTAGTATTACCATAAAGTACAACTTAAAATACATGCTCACGGCAGACTGATGAAAACTGCTAAGGAAATAGTGACATAATTCTCCTACGAATACAGTATATTATCGTCATGACGTGAATATAAATGCATGTGTTCTTTCTTAATAATCTTGGATATTACTGACAACTGAAGGAAAAATGTCACCTGGACCTATACAATCATAAGTCATAGTCCAAGGCCATGTTATTACTCCGTGGGGTTAATAAAGGCGGCTTACTTATCTCTGGCATAACTGCTTAGTGTTTTCTTGTTTAGTTTGTTGCCTTTGCTTCCGAAATAGAATCTTGATCCTAATCCGATTGACAAGAACCTCTTAACTTCTATCTTGTGAAAAATTTACGTGCCCAACACAAAAACTCAATTATATAGGTCACCAAGAAAATCAGCCGTGAATTCGTGACGAGCCCGACCTTGTAGATTATTCTTATTACGCGAATTTGTGTCGTTTTAATACCTTTATTAAATTCATTTTGACCAATTGAATATTTTTTCGTCGTTTCCAAATTTTAATCTTCGGGAAACAAATTAGACGGTGGAATGGGTGTCAGAACCTGACATTTTTTAATAATTCTCCTCTAGGCAATTTTTGTATTTCGTTAATGAATTTTTAATAATCGAGAGTATTAACTTCTATGAAATAGAATTTAAGGAGCGTATTTTATTACTAAGATTTCAGGTCTGATTTTCAGGTTACTGGTAGGTACCTAAATATCTTTCAGACTTTGTAAGGCTTTAAATCACGCTTAACATAATTTCATACTGAAATTTCGTATCATGTAATAAAATGGCGACAGCCAAAATATATCTAAAGTTAGTCAGTTTTCACATAATTTACAGAATTACAATTTAGTGGAGTACCCTTCGTTATTAAATGTCAACACTCCGTATTCATGAGTAATATAGAGAAGAAGTTTTATACGTGTTTGGCTGAAAAGGCTTTACTGAAATATGGAGGGTAGGCGTGAATAGGGGAAATACTTGATCGTATCTAACGTTAAGTTTTCTTGAAAATAATAGTTATAAACTGCCAGTCGATGTCAAATGACAGCAATATATTCGTTCAAAAATTGTATCAATTTCCGCGTCTGTTTCATTGCGTAATTCTCCAATACAAAGGTATATTTAACAATACAGCCACGACTAACTGAAGTCACTAACCATATAATAAACTCACTTACTCCTAAAACTTTAGTCCTTCAAGCGAAACGAGGGTATGTCCTCGACAAAGCAGAAACCCTTCCTTGAATCACGTAATCTGACAATATGGAGTACAATAGCCGCAAAGAGGCAGATGAAGGAAGCCCGTAAACGGAATCTGTCTACGTCGACTGAATTGACAAAGCAGGTTTTACCATGCATAAGGTCGTATCTTTTGTTAAGATATAACTGCCTAAATAATATGTTGCCTTGGTCAGACTAAAAAGGATTTTTCGTGCAATTGAAGGCATATTTTTTCATTGTTCTAACAGATTAAGCTTCTGCTGCTTCATTGTTGAAATTGTACCTTTGGGAGCTGTAAGCTGTGTTAGTTTTAAGCTTAGGTCTCGTTCTGAAACGAGGTCCAGATTTATTTTGTTTTAAATGGTTGTTAATTTTGTAATGGTCCTCAACACAGCGTGATTTGACTTTAGTGGCAAAGAATGTTCTAAAGCAGGACGATTTTTTTGTAGACGAACTTTTTGATTTCAGAGAAAGTTAAAACGATTTCAAATTACGGTCAAGAAATACACGTGTGATTCATATTCTATTCGAAAATTTTATGTAGCTGCTTGTCTCGTCTCGTGGGAAATTAAAATCCACCCACAGTCGTCACTCAGACGAAAAATTCGTTTATTTTAATGCCCGTTAATCGAATTGTCATAACCAGGCTCCCGAGTTAACTGTACATAAATTCTAAACGAATTTTCCTAGAATTTCAGTTGGAATTGCTGAAACTCTCTTTGCGCAATTATAACGAATTAAGTAGGTTTTTCGCTTATTTCCGCATTAGATATTTTATTATAGTGTACTAGCTATCCGCCCGGCTTCACACGGGAATTTTACTAATGACGAAACTCAAAAAGAAATTTTGAATAGTTTGTAATATTTCATACAACTCATGAACATAGCAAAAAAAAGCACAGCCAAGTCTATACGTCCTCAAGTAATTCATCACCATAGTCTTACTTGTGAGAATTTTGACTAGATTTTTGACGGCATGGTTGGTGTAGTGCTTATTAAGCGATCGACTTCTGTGGGCTCGATCGTACCCAACAAATATTCTCACGACCCACAAGTAATTGTTTGGAGTCTGGGTGTTTATGTATGTGAGTTTATAAGTTTGTAAATGTGGCACCTACTACACAGGAGATATTCTCTGTGTAGTACAGGAGATATTCCTAGTGAAGGGAGAACCCAACTAGCAAAGAGATCCTATAAGCAACTACTCTCACGACTATAGATCGGGAAAACAGTCGTATGTAAGATCCTATAATTAAAAAAGCACGTTATCTCGATATTTTAGCCTTCAACGCTTTTTAGATCTATTAAGTTAAAGTATAGTATTTTTTCGGTCTTTTCTTTAGATCTGCAGTTGTTCTCTTAACTTTATATTGAAATAGTTGGAAAGAACAGAAAAGGTTGTTCTCCGCCAGATGTTCTATCTACAATTCGTATTGTATGCACATTGAAAAGAGAAACTGAAATAGAAATACCTGACATCTTGAAGTCACCGGTACCAATACTCCTATTGATTGCAAAACGATTGTGTAGGAGATAGTAGTGCATAGCGAATGCAATTGTATACTTTCCCTGTAGACTACAATTGTATTGTGTTTACCCTTGGAATGAAAGTTTTCTGATAGTGATTCACTATTAACTTTGCTTCTGTAAAGGTCTTGTCTGGGTGACTTGGCCATTCCACCTTAACGAATAAAGTTTTTATTTTTACTTATTTACACTACGTTACAGATTTAGAGGTGTACCTAGTATGTTATTACATAGACTTTAGGGTATTGGGGCTTCCTCCCTATATTTTTTTCTTATGACTTTTGACCAGTTTAGGATATGAAGATAATTATTTGAGCTCAAAACTAAAAGATCACAAGATAAGATAAAATTCAAATATGTAATTAAATTGAACATATAATTCTATCGACTCGTATCCTAAATAATAAAAATACGAACTGAGAATCTCCTTCCTTATTTCATCGGTAAAAAAAACTAATTGCTAACTGTATATAAGTACTACAGTTTTATTCCACTAGGCGAATTAAAGCACGACGATTTGGGATAGTCCTCAGGTCGCCTTTATCACTTTAGGGTTAAATTAAATTCAACAAGCATTATGGTCACATAAATTTGAAATTTCGCTGAACCAGCCACAATACTTAATCCTTAAAATAAATTCAAGGATTACTTAAGTCGCAATCCTGAGTTGGTTAATGAAAATCAGATGTCTTATAATACTTTGATCCTTTTAATCCTTTTCAGTTTTAATACAAATTCGTATTTTAAATACTGATCTGAGTTTTTAACCTTATAAAGTTCACGATCTCAGTAAATGTAATAATGAAACTTTTTTCAAACGAATTGAACTGTTGACATTTGAAAAAATCTTAACAGAATAAATTCTATTGAAGTGTTCCACATTTTTTGTGTAACTCACTATTTCTTCCCAGAGACAAATTATAAATTATGTAAAAATACCACACTGAAAGCTTCTGTCCAGCAACAAAACCGTAGAACTAAACAAAACAATTTCTAAGAAACCTCTCCAAATAATTTCGGTTAATTAAAATGACAACGTAAACGTATTACAGTGTAAGGTTACAATTTATTAGTCTGATTTCAGTCTAATAATTTACCCAAACATTTATGAAACATTAATGTTGCAAGCTTCGTGTCAAAAGGGTAAATTTCTATCGTAGAACATTTTCCTGTAAGGGTTAAGATAATTATTTGGCTAAGTCGTTTCGCTATCTTAGGCTTTAAAATGTCAAAAGAACATAGGAAACGGCCACATACAATAAAAACTTTTAGCAAATGTGAGCCAAAACTTCTCTTAGGGTGATAAATGACGTCATTATACTGCCAAATGGCCTAAGATGTAAAGGAATTTGACTTTTCAGTGAACAGCTTTTCCAGAACAGTCTAGAAAGTAATCATGAAATTCTGGACGGTTTCTGACCCAGTTTTAAATTGTTCAAATACAGTATTTGTAATTTAATTTTAACGTGAAATTCAGAACCGAAACTGAGTTCAATTACGAGAACATATTTTATACAAATAACGACGTCATAGCACCTATATATGTTTTTTTTTGTTATAATGTTACCAAGTTTTCCTGTGATGAAATAATCGGATTTGAAAATTGTGGCCGACAGTACATACATTTAAAACAATCTGCATATCTAAAAATGATGTGAATACCTCATCATTGTTTCATCATGTTGTAAAAAGTTTACATTAAAATTTTTCCCACATTAAACAGAAATCAATGCAATAACTTAGTCACTTACTAACAAAGTGTTACCAACTAGTGCTCATTTCATATAAACTAAGTACTCGCCATTCATACAACACCATTAGCTTCCACAAAATATATTACCAGAGAGCAAATGCTTTAATTCTAACGCGTTGACACATATTAGTCTTAATTAAATGTTTGCAGTTCCAATAAGCTAAATACTTAGTGTATCTGAATTTTCAACTTAATGTTTAATTTGTCCCCGGACTTCTCCGTTTTTGTAATTGCGTTTACTGTTTCATGCACAATCATTAGATTTATCAACTCTGTTGCAATTTATTCTTTGGTCACTAAAAAAGGGAAAAACGGGATACACTTTTTTTAGATAAAAAATTTCAAATATTGAAGTTGCTCCAAAAATTTTAATCCCGAGTTAAAGATGAAAAAATCGGTTTATATTATTATTAGTCCCTATAAAACCTTTTTATTTTCTTCCCCTTCTATTTGAGTTAAAACCGAGAAGACCCTCTTTGAATGCTGAAGGGGCAGAATAGAAACAAATAGAGTAGATATTGAAGCTTTAATAAATGATAGAGTCCTGCCTACTTGTAAAGCAGAATTCTCTAGAATTCTAGATGTAGTACGGTTGACATAACAAACACCCAGATTAGGCAGAACTCAGTACCATTAAATGGAATTATATTATTATTTGTATCCTCAATTCGTATTCTAGATTTTGGTCACGATTCTGTCCTATTATGTAAGATATTTACTACGACCTCATCAAGATGTATATATTTAGTAATTTGTATCTACAATATTGTAAATACTTACTGTTTCCCTAGCGTTAGACAGATAGCAAGATTCTCGCAGCAGTAATTAGTGTCGTGTTTGCCTAGACTCAGTCATTTTTCTTCCTTATTTCAATTTTCTTTTCTCGTCGAATGCTTAATTTGTTTCTTGAACAATCTTAATGAATCATAGTATGGATTTCGTGCCTACGAACTCGTTATTAATGACGATTTTGTTATTACTTTGTGTTCTTCTTTTCTATAACGATTTTAACTTTTGTCTTTCTTTGTGCCTAGCGTAATCGCACTTGAGTTGGGTCTTAGTTATTTGTGTATTCAAAGTAAAAACATGATTCAAAGAGAAACTCAAAAGATGTATAAGTATGAAGAGCTTTTTATTTATAAATCCGACTTCATCACTTTCATGTAAATCTCAAGGGACCTTATGAATACACATGTAGGAGAATAAAAATATTAGCGTTTATTCACACGTACGGTACGACTACCACGTCACCTAACAGCGACATAAGTTGGTCGAGCTGCGGTCACGTGTTGATAGTATCGCTGCAGCCTTTTGAAGTTGCGTTGAGGTACCAAAATGTGGATGTGGTTTTGGTTTTTCTTGCGATGTGATCGGCGGCGGTTGCGTTGTGGTTGTGACGTAGCTGCGATTGGTTCAGTATCACACTCGCGGTCGGCTAAATGTACTTGGTGTGATTCCTAAAATTTATTTTCAATACGAAATATGCAACTGTCCATTCCAAGTGGTTATGTTGTGTGTAGAGCAATCCTTAAACAGAAGATGGATCGATACCACAACAACAAAAAATATAAGACTAGAAAAAGCGAGATATGAGGACAATTTTATCGTATTATTTATAATCAGACAGACAGACGTGTATTCGTAGCTACGTCTGGAAACTTGGGACAATAAATCAATGACCAAGTTGTTGCCAAATCTTCCTCAGTTTTTTCTAAATGTTATTTAGGATGTTTCAAAACGAATTAAGAAGTTATTAGAATAAAAAATATATTAATTAAGTCAGCTCCAACCTCATAAGTGCATTAACGTGAAACTAAAACAGAAAAGAACTTTGCCTTTAAGTTTAGTACAAATATTTCACCACTGTGCTCATATTATTTGATCAAAGAACGGTACCTAAAGTTGTGCCACTCATTTTTCTACAGCTGCAGCTCATGAAAAAGTGCCCATTGAATGCAGACACGCTTAGCGGGGTCTCATATTTTCTTTCTCTTGAAATATCTAGATTTCTAAAGAAACCACGTTTAGCTTTTCTTACTATGTAGGAATACGAAAGGAAATGAGAAAAAATGAAATATTGATGGACTATTTTGGTGAGAGAGAAGCGAAACAAAATAATAATTAGTAATTATTTTATTTTTTCTTATTAAGCAATGGGCTCGCATTTGACTATTATCTCGCCTGCTGGTAAGTGATGATGTAGTCGAAGATGAAGCACGCTTGCCTATTTTATTATTGACTTGAAGAGTTTAAGGTTGTACCAAATCAGAAAACAGACTGGCAGGGTATTTATTGCATTGCGTATCCTAGCGCATAATGAAAGCGTTCGCAAACGGTTTTTATGGCTGGAATATATGTCCAACATGTAAGCACATTATAAATTAAGGTAGCACGTCAAAAAACGTGATATCACAACTCAATTGTTAGTAATAGTTTCATACCTTGTTGCTTTTATGAGCATCGCCTCTGGCCGCTCGTTATTAAATTATCTGACAACTTGCCAGGTTTATGTACGTTGTCGTAACATTAAACAGCAGCTTTGTGGTCTCAAAAATTTCGTTGCCAATTTACATATTGTGTGCTGTGTGCTTCCCTCAAATATGCTGTAGACCTCTTTGATCCAGTCAGTCAAATTGTACTCGTACTTTGATTTTGGCAGACTATCCATTTTATGCTTTGCTTGTGAATACCTGCCATCATCCTTTTTTGAGCTACATACATAATCTAGTTTTATGTGTCTTTTCTCTGGCTGTGCTTCTCAATTTGTTCACTTATGTTGTCTGTTTTACCTTTACGGTTCTTATTCTTATTTATCTTGCCATACCACTTTCTTCAGTTCCGTCATCTGCCATTTTCCGAATTTTGGGTGCGACATTGTATTCACAAGTTTTAATTGAGGCATCGATCTTTCACCGAAGTTATTTAAGAATCCATCGTTTGCAAATCGTTTCATCTGTGACCCTTCCCAGTTGACATCCAATGTTCCCTGGAGTGTGTTTCGTTATCTTCCCGTCAAAATGCGTATCCTCAATGATTTGTACAATGTAAGGCCTATCAGTTTTCCGTTCGGTTGCCTTTAAACAGATACATATTGTCTGTCCGTTGATTCAACCGTCTCATTTATACCTACTCAAAGGCCCTTGGGCTTTCGAATCTAATGTCAATAGCGGCTGAAACTTTGGATCTAGATATGTGGGAGTAACTAACACTAATATCCTGAGTTTCAAGGGACGGTACTGAAACTTGATAGGGGAAGATATTGGACTAATAACTTTAAACTCCCCACTCACAACAGTTGTACATTAGTGCATCGTTAAGATATTAGATCTTGAAGTATTCTAGTTAACTCCGGATCTTCTTAAACTGGAATAGAAGTAAAGAGTGCCGTATTTTTTTGCAGGATACCATGACGGGTCGCGGGACTTATCGAATTACCGTGACCCTGGAACGTAAAGAGCTATTGAAGGACACCGTGGATGTTATTCCGTACGAGTCTGTCAGTCCCTCACGCCCTGCCCTGGGTGGGAGGATTCATTTCATGATTTCCCACCTAAAAAAAAGGATACCATGGCAGATGATTTTGTTGGAACAAAAAAAAAACGAACCCGGGTACAATTTTTAACCAATGATCTTGATTGGTTATAAATGTAATTATTTTTAAAGTGTTGATGGAACCGATGGAAATTTTAATGTCGATTACAACAAAGTCGGACCCTTCTAACGATATGAATGAAAATTAATGATCCTTGAACTGCCGGGTGGCAACGGACATCTACTACTACTGCGATAAGAGCTATATTACAGAAGCCTTTAACTTTGTAAATTATTGCTTGTTTAAGTAATACTAAATTATCGATTAGTTGCGCGGCTACTAAACATTAAAATTTCATTACAAATCTGCGATATCGCAAAAGTTTCTAACATTGAAATAAAATAAAAAATGTTGTTGGATATACCTAATACTACTTAGGCGAAACTAATCCATTTCAGTATTAGGAAAGTTATTAGTTAAGTAGGTAACATCAAGTACGTGCTACGAAATAACTAGAGTGGAATTTAACTTATTGCGAACAAACTTGCCTTACGTCAAACAAATAAGTGGTATCCTCAAGAGGAGCTTCGTAGATTCTGGGAACAGCCTCCGTCTCAGGTACAGGGAACAAGTTCCGTATAAATGTCTTACCTCGAACGGATGTGGATGGTAGAAACTAAGGAGAACAACTTCGATACTAATATTATTAAGAGATTTTTTGTGTGTTGTCCTGAAAAGATTCGATAAAAATTTGGAATTACTCAATACCATTTTTTTTTTTCGATTCTAATAAGCTAAGCTCTCTTACGGTACATTCACAGGTCACACACATCATGCAGTCACGTCGTTTGTCAGTCGCGTCGCCCGCCACAATAACATCAGTCAAGTCATGTCTAGGAGTATAGATTTTTTTTAAACCGGGCCGGTGCCGTGACGTGACGGTGACTGATATGTGTGAATGTACCTTTATTCCTTAGTGCACTATACATTTTATAGGTTTATATCGTTCATACTAGCCGAGGTATCACATTTTTTGTCTATAGTAACTCGAAAGAAGCAAAAGCACGGTCGGGGTATGGGATGCAACGAGGTGTCCCAGAGGCCAAAAACTTCACGCGATGTCGCTGGCATAAGCTAGTTTATTCATAAACTGCGAAAATATTCTGCCTCCAACTTCAGGTAACTGAACTGGAGGGGAATCAAGCTTGGATCGTTCGAGAATAAAACTTTTAATCACTACATTCGTTCGGATCAAAATCAGTGCTTGTACAATTTAATTTGTACGATTTATTTTTAGATGGCGGTTGTCATGACAACCGGAGGGCCCAGATCCCTGTCTTATTGATTAATTGCTGAACATGTTGCCCTTGATAAACGGTTCGTGGATTTCTTGTCTTGTTCGATGTTGGTTTTTGCTGTCTGCTATATGTTGTAGATGTGCGTTGCGGAAGTATTCAAGTCAGCCATAAATCTATTGTGGAGTTTACCTCTAGATATGGCGTTATCCGTCTCCAAATTGAACGGGGAAGGTATCAAAATAACATAGGCCTTCTTTTGATGCTTATTTTAATTGGATGTTTTTAATTTCAGACTTTCTCAGTTTTGTTTCGAATAGTGGTATCATATTTATATCGATTCCAGTTATTTGAGTTGTATCGGCGTTGATCGGATTTTTGTAATTTATCGGCAGCCCTTTGTTTTTACGTTCGAATTGGGAAATAACGCCTTTATTTCACATCCACATATTGTTCCGTTACACTCTCACGGGCTAATTTTAAACTGTAATGTTTGAATTCTGTTTAATCAACGCTATCCGTGTATCCGTCCTCATTTATTTGACATTTCATCTGATATTCTGTTGGAAAATTTACATTTTCAAACTTTCCTCTGAATGCGCGGATTTTGGTTACCGAATAATGAGTTTTGGTTTAATTTTGTATTTGGTCGGAAATTGCTATTTGATGAATACATTGATGTGTAAAAGACAGGTGCGTGTCTATTTAATGGAATTTATTCGGTACAGAATCCTTTTTATATTGTATGTTACTGACGAATAATTGTTCGTTATTTCTGTCATAACGTCTCACGTCCAATCAAATCCTCATGTATGTTGCAACTTGGCGCCGTTTAGTTTCATAATCGCTGGGAACGTGATCAACCAACAAACAAAACAGATTCAGTTGGATTAAGATACGAGAATTTAAATTGTAAGTGCAAACCAAGGCTTTATTCCTTTACGAAGCGTGATAAAGCATACAACTGCTTTCTTAAACTAGAATACCAACAAATTTTCAAGAGCTTAGCAAAGAAACACTGGCGTAAAAAGTTGCATACAAACATTGAGCTATTACTACTACGTATAGAGACGACACCACGCATAACCACTGTGCCCCATACAGGATGAGTGCGCGCGCCTAGAGCACGCCACAGAGCTGTCAAACAACAGATGAACTTGTGCGCGCGCACTCATCCTGGATGGGGCATAGTGGTGATACATGGTGTCGTCTCTATACGTAGTAATAATAGCTCAATGCATATAAATGGAAAAAAAAAGTTTTCAAATCCTACCAAAGGTTGGAAACGAAAAAGATTGATCGCTTTTTGAATTGAAAACTAAACGTTATTTTTTTATACTAGTTGTGTAAATACAAACGATACGCAATAAAAGAACAATCTTCCCTTTATCTGAAATTCATACAGATTGCGGTAATAAAACTGGCAACATCAATATAACGGTTGATTGTTTCTGATTGTGGACAGGGTTGGCGACCTCTGATATTATAAAAAAAATATCAAAACACGAACATAATTCATAGATATTATTTCGTAAGTATTATCAAAAGACGTTGTAGTTCAATTATAAAAGTAATAATAATTTAAATTTTTAAATATTGTTTTACACTTTTATTTACTTAAATATTTAATAATGTAAATAGTATCTATAAAGCAAAAGAAAAGGAGTATAATAAGAATCTTTGAAAGTAGATAGTGGCTGCAGCCATGAGAAAAAAACACATGAGTTTATGTACAGGTGGCCATGTTAAACTAAAGAAAACAGTCAAGGGGGTTTTCAGTTAAAAATGTTAATTTTCATGAAATCGGAGTTTTTTAAAGTTAAGTAAAGCACGAAATGATTAAAAAGGAATTTTAGTACCGCATTAGGCATGTTTTTATATTGTATTTGTATAGAACTGGCCGACACAGCTCGGCGCCTCGTAATTTAGTAGTAACTTTGAAATGTTATATTGTCGATAAAATAACTTTTTTTTTTTTTTTTTTTTTTTACGTGGTAAAATCATCAAATGAGACCTCTCACCCCGGGCAGGGCGAGAGGTACTGTCAGACTTGTACTGACTAAAATCCACGGTGTTCTTCAGTAGCCCTTTATGTTCCGGGGTCACGGTGATGGTATGAGTCCCGCAACCCCGGCAGGCTTTGGCCCTCTGAGAGGGGGCCCCGTCATTTGCTGACAGCTCTTTGAGGCGCGCGTGGAACACGACGCGCCGTCGACCCGGGCATGGTCCATGGTCGGGCGGCGAGTTGCCCTTTACTCGCCGCCCGCATGCCCGCGCCTACGGTGGCCGGAGATCGTCTTGCGACGTCCGACGCCGTGGGCGTCCACCACCGCGGGTGGGGCGGAGGGAGGACCTTGTCCTCTCTCTCACGCGGCCCGCCTCCTCCTTTGCGAGCATGACTGCTTCGCAGAAGGAGGCGACCGCTTCCCACTCCGTCTCGCCCCGCAGCATGGCCGCGACCAGTGCTGGGCGCGAGAGGTCTCCGCCTATCGCCGCCGTGAGGACACGTCGGTGCTCCGCCCAAGCGGGGCAATCCTGCACCGTATGCTCGACTGTGTCCTCCGGGCGATCTACGCAGTGGTGACACCCAGGCGTTTCTTCCTTTCTCATAAGACACAGGTACCTCCCGAAACATCCGTGTCCGGTGAGGACCTGCGTCAAGCGGAAGCTTAGGACGCCGTGACGTCTCTCCAGCCACTCCTCAAAGAGGGGCCTTATCGCCGCTATTGCGGCGTGCCCGGCCGTCGGTCGCGACAGTCGTGCCCTCCATACTGCCCTGAGATCGCGCCGGAGCTCTTCCCGCCGCGCCTCGACTTCTCGAGGCAGCGGGGTCCCGCCCCGGCGCTGCGCCTCCACGCGCCATTCATAGACGCGCTGGAGGGCAGTCGCCTCCAGATCCCAGGGCAGCAATCCGGCGAGCAGGTTGGCCGATTCGCCGGCAATCGTGCGGTATCCCCGGATCATCCGGATAGCCATGACCCTCTGGCATGCGACCAATTTGATTGGTCGCGTCCGGATGCTTAGGGCCCACACTGGGGCCCCGTAGAGGGCCATGGACCGCACGACACCGGCGTACAGCCTACGGCAGGAGGCGTTTGGCCCACTGAGGTTGGGCAGGAGTCGCCTGAGGGCGCCCGCTGCCCGATTCAGCTTCGGGGCCAAACTCAGGAAGTGCTCCCTGAAGTTCCACCGGCTGTCGAGGACGAGTCCCAGGTACTTCATCGTCCTCAAGACGCCGATGCGAACCCCTCCCACCGTGATGTTGTAACCCGACTGTGGCGCGTTGACGCGGCCATGAAAACACATGGCCTCCGTCTTGTGCAGCGCGTCGATAAAATAACATAATGTAAGTTTTTTTTTACTGTTTTCTGTTAACCTGAACTCCACTCACTAAATTTTTTTTTTTTTTAATAATTATTTCCACCTTAATATCAAATAAAATTATGTTTTATTTTGTCAATTTAAGGTAGAGAAAAAATTTTTTTAGGTACTTAATGAATTAAAATTACTTTTTTATATACAAAGTCAAAAACGATATATTTCCTATTGCCACGTATTTTTTCCAGGCTTCTCCTCATTGTTGATTCATAATTTCATCCCAAAATTCAGTTATCCCATCTATTTTCAAAAATCGAGTTCAAAATTAGCCTTCATTTTGATATTTAATTATGTTTTTCGATTTTAATTCTATACAAATACCTACTAGATAAAGATATGCTCAATGCGGGTACTCAAATTAGTTTTTAATAACTTCGTGCTAATTTTGTAGTAATTTAACTTTAAAAAACCCCGATTTTATGTAAATTGTAATTTTTTACCGAAAACCTCCCTTAAATAAAACCATAATGCCGATTTAGATTATTTCTTAAAAGTCCTGCTGTCTTTTTTACAAGTAGGTTGGGACTACAAACTGTTTTGTTGAAAGCACTCCCTGGATGCCTTTCGGACGTGAAACACGAATAAAATGTACGCTACACTAAAGTCTTTTGTATTACTTTAAAATGTCCTCTCGTAGCCTAAAGAACATCTCGTCAAAATTCAATTCAGTACTTTATTTTGAACTAGACCTAGACGTAATAAGAAACTAAATACTGGTGAAGATCAAAGAAAGTATTGCTGGTTTGATAGAAAAAAGATACATAGGTACGAGTATGTGTGTAATATATACTGCACATCATGATACACGTGCTTTGGCATGGACGAAACGACAAAATGACAGTGCATAGAAAGATTTAGGCCCGTAATACACCAAAACGGTGAGGAGAAGAGATGTGTTTGAATAACCTATCAGATGTCCACATCTCCTCTCTGCTTAGCTTCAGTTGAATTGAGATGACATCTGATTGGTTATTTAAACACATCTCCTCTCCTCTCCGCTTTGGTGGATACCGGGCCTTATACTGTTTAAAACATGATAGCTTTTAAAATTTAGGATTGAAATGTTTCTGTTCTTCAATAGTAGGTATACGAATTGTGCCAAAAACAGTCGACGAGACAGAGAATATTCTTGTTAAAATAGAGATAGAATTTCTCATACTACGCGTGCTGGAGTCATAGTTGATAAATATAAAATTGTATTTAAAGAAGATAAATAATTGCGTTGATAACAAATTACTAGGCATAAGGGCAGTAAATCATACGTTATAAAGTTGAAACTCAAGTGAGGTAACCCTAATCATCGCTGAGTTTGATTGCAATGCCGAGTCACCAACATGTTTGCACCACGTGACCGCCTTAGATGAAATTGGATTAGACAATGCGGACGTTACATCCAATACTGTGTTTATTAATGATCAATGTCGTTCAAATAACCCGCGCCAACTATTTACATGACTATGTGAAGGATGGACGTAAGTATAATTTCAAATTTCAAAAAATAACATTCATTTGGTAAAATAAATAAATAAATAAAAGTGACCAACTTTAAATTGAACTGGTAAATCAATGTTGCATTACATAAAAATACTATTCCACGTATTGATTTAGAATCCGTTGTGGAGCTTTTTATGTTTATGTATTATCCAAACTAATATTGCTTACCGTGACCGCACGTAAAGGGCTATTGAAGGACACCTTGGATTTCAGTCAGTACAAGTCTAACAGTCCCTCTTGTCCTGCCCTGGTGGGAATAATTATTTTATGATTTTACTACGATAAAAAAACCAACTTTAAAAATGCGAGAGTTAGGATACCTATTAAATTGAATGTTTGTTACTTCAATCACTTCAGATATTTTGCACCTTGTTGGTCTCACATAAAGTTTATGATTTGGATTAACATATAGGATGTCCTTTATCCCGATATTAAATTCCAGTAGGATAAGTAATTTTTTTTGAGTAGTAAACGAGGGCGACGCCGCTGGCGATGCTTACTTGAATGTCAAAAAGAACTATCTAGAATACATACTTACTCTTCTTTTTCATTTCGTTTAGAAACTTACATTCTTTTACAAAAGTCATTACTTACTCATGATAATATTTCACCGACGAAGAACAGTAAAGTAGAACAAATTTTACATTGAAAATTGTTTTACAATAGCCTGTATGCAATTTGCATTCCGCATAATATGCAACAGAAGATGAAAATTCAAATGCATACGGGAAAATGTAGAACAAGAATGTGAGATTGCATTAAAACTACTATTCGAATCTATTGTATTATGGAGTATATTTATGTTACAAATAGTTTTTTATCACGTCTTTAGTTTATATATCGCGTTCATGTTTGAGACTAATAATGCGTACTTAATAGAGTTTAAACTAAAGAAGACATAAAAAGTTAGACAAGAACTGTCGGGAAGTAGCCACCAGACGCAACAGCCGATTCAAGGGTCTATCCTTCGTGTTTAACGGTGAAACGAGGCAATTTACACTCAGCTCCTCATATTCTTAAAGTTGAATTTCGGCTTTCGTAAATTCTTGATCACACAAAAAACTTTTGTTACTTAGGCGTAATACTTCAATTTTATTTTAATTTTCAGGCCCCGTCGATGGACCATTCCCGTCAAGTCTAAAGAATGCGCCATACATGTGCTATCAAGTTCCCGTCAAAGGTCCTTGCAATCATAATTATGTGGTCTGGTTCTACGATATTGTGCGAAGAAAATGTCTGAGGATGTTTTATTCAGGTTGTGGAGGCAATGAGAACAGATTTTCTTCTGAACGCTCTTGCGAGTTGACTTGTGAAAAAATGAGACGGATTTAGAAGAAACTTGCTTATTGCAAATATAAATCAATTGAGATCATTTCACTTTTATTGCATTTTTTAAAATACTTTAAGGATACGTTCACAGCGAGACGCGACGCGATTATAATAAAAAAGTGTATCGCTTCGTGTAAAAAATAAAGTTAGATTTTGAGTCGTTCTATTGAAATGTGCGTATAGCGTCGCGTCTGTAGATATAGGGCGCGGGCCACATAGACAAGACGTAAGACGCAGACGGGGCGGAGACATTTATGTCTCTTCGGCTTCTGTTTCATATAAAATGTATAGAAGCGTCTTGAAAACACGCGCTACTCTCATACATTTTCGCACGTCCGCGACGCGTCCTCGTCTTACGTATTTTCTATGTGGTCCGCGCCTGTGTGTTTTGCCCCCCATTCTACACAAGCAATTTCAGCTCTTTTACGGATCTCGAACTTGAAACAACTCATGATCATCATAAGTCTGTCAGCTGCCGAAGCCTCCACTATAGACTTCTGGCTTCTTGAGCGGCATGTATCCACCTCTTATTTCCATTAAATTTACAATACGCGCCAAAATATTTTGCTTGTATAAAAAGCGCGCCCTGCCACTAATGTGATAAGTATTTAAAATTCAAACCGTCCTAAAATATTCCACGGGAAAAAACGGGATACTTTACGCTGTACCATTTGATATTGTGATACGGAAGGCATTAACTCTCAAAAAATATATTTTATGACCAAATATTTATGGTAATGTAAGCATACTTTATGATTTTCCGACTCTGTTGGGTTTTATCGACGTCGTAATAAATATGTGCCTATTAGATAACACGCCTTTCTTTTATTTACGCCTGAGGAAAGTTAACATACTAACTCTAACCAATATTAGACGCTTCTTTTTTTGATTTATAGTATAATTTTTGCTTTTCACTCGAAATCAACAAAAGAACAATAATAGGTTGTTGAGTATGGTTCCTCGGCATCTTTCGCTCACCTACCCAATGAGCAATAGCGAATCGAGACAAGCAGATAAAAGTTCATTCCTAAGTAATATACTTAGTCCGTGTCTTGTAAACTGGTATTCAAACATGTCTAAAAATTAACACACATGTTGAACACGTGCATTTACAGGCACATCAACCTACCTCAATCCGTCATTTTTTTTAAATAGATGTGCAACCTTATCACAATAGTGCGAGGTTAATGTTCGAATGATAAAATTTGACATACCTATTGGGCTATAAATGAACAGTGCTCCAAATTAACCCTTGTCAGTCCCTGATGTCGCCTTGACAACAGATTAACATAATACATCAATACAAGTTTGAAATACAAATTATAATTACCAAGAAGACACCCCAGTACCAGTCCACACCGTTTTACAAAACCAGTTTACGTTGATCTCGCTCCATAAGGTCCTCCCGCACAACGAACGGCCATCTTATACTGGTTGTTTATAGCTTGATGTGTAGTCGTGTGTACCAATCAATTAAATTTATTTCCCATATAATTCACCAGCTGTTACTAGCCAACCTGTTCCCAGTAATAGGGCTCATGTACAAGACGTGGGACGCCGCTGCCGCTACCGCGCCGCAGCATATGGCAGCGGCGCGGCGGCGGCGTCGTGTACATGAGCGTATATATATTTCCTTGCCAAATCATTCCAATTAATTTCCATAGAAGTGAACCTATCTATTCTAGAAGTTTCCATTAGGCCGCAAATATTGAAGCAAATATTAATTAATGGAAGCAAACAGTGTGTCACATAACACACGGCGTGTATTTACTTATTGGTAACTGATTCATAACATTTTGGGGTTCGAAGGACTTTGTAATGTTGGGAATTAGTTACAGGGTTACGGAATATAGAGGGATCAGTAAGTGAAGCTAATTTGGTTGTCTCTAAACCCATAGAAAACAAAACGGTATGGTAATAACTGCCAGTTGAAGAACAATACAATCGACCCAAAAGCTATTAGATATTGGCTACAGTAGCCTTTTGAGAACCCCATTATTGTTATACTAAGTACTGTCACAGTGTAACCTTTCATAAGTATTGTGCTGATTACCTAAATAATGCGGAATAACTTAATAACTAGAAGTCCTAAAAAGCTTCGAAAGTTTACGTTTAACAAAGGTAAGTAAGTCTGCTTTATTCAGGCTCCTACCTAAATAGGAATGCTTACTGAATAGAATTATTAATTTAATAATACTTTGCCACCTACATTGGTAGAACAAATTCAAAACGTGCTGATAATTTTGAGTATTAACTTGTAATGAGCATTCTTACCAATTTTACATTGCAGAAAAACAAATGTGAGCATCATAGCGAGCATTCTAGCAAGCTTTTTGCCGAACCGATTGCAGAGTCTGACCTCTTAGAGTTTTTTTTTTACGGCTATCAAGAGCAAACGATGTATCATGATTTTTTTTTAAATTTAAACGTTGTCCCACACTAGGAATTTCTTCCTGTTTCGTGTCATTTTATAGTGAGCTTTGTGGTATGCTTGGGTCTGTTCGTTGTTCACCTGGACAAAAGTAAAAACTGTGAATGCTCGATTATTGTTATAAGTGAATTTTCAAGTCTATCAGCATCAGGATTAAAATAATTTCAATATTTTACTTGATTTTCATAAAGCAACAAATTAATGCTACGACCATCGTCGTTGGGGATAAAAATACTGAGTCATTAGCTAACAATATTGGAAGCTGTGCCTACAAAACAATGACTTGACGAAAATCTATTATTTCCTGTTAACAAATGGGAATACAAGGGAAAATTTGTACCTGAACAGATTGGGGTGCCTCACGAGCGGGGTTCGTTAATGAACTACGACTTGGTATTAATAATGGATACCTAAACTATAGGTTTACTTTGACTCATGTTTATGCTCATTAGTGTTACAAATAAGCTTGAAGACTATTAATCAAGTCAACGTATAGCTCTTGTTTCGAATTGTGCCTTAAAAGCCAATGTTAAGTAGCGGAAGTTAATTTTAAATGGGATTGTAAAAAATGTGGGGACACGGGAAGATTCTCGTGAACCGTGGGTGCCTTTACAAATGTAGAAACTCACTTACATAAACACCCAAACCCGGAACGATTGTTTGCAGGTCATACAAATAGGTATTTGTTCCGACCGGGGATCTAACCCGCGACACGCAGCGCAGCAGTCGATCGCTCAGCTCTGCCACTTATTGACTGACTGAAAATGGTTGAAAACCAAGAAGATGATGTATGATACAGTGGAAAAAAATATTCAAATATAAATCTCTATTATATAAAAATCAATTACTGTTCGTTAGTCTCGCTAAAACTCGAGGACGGCTGGACCAATTTGGCTAATTTTGGTTTTGAATCATTTTCGGAAGTCCAGGGAAGGTTTAAAGGTTTTTTTAAATTGTTTCTTAGGCGGTATGAAGTTTGCCGGGTCAGCTATTAATTCATAAATGTTTAAGTCAGTTATTTCTCTTCATTCTTCCTTATCAAACTCTTGTTACATCGTCATCTTCTTAAACCCAAAAAATAAGTTAATATGCTGGCATTGTATCCTATTAGTTCTAGTTCCGTGCGTTTACTGTGCCTTTAGGACTGCATCAGGAGGAATTGTACTGACTACTAGATTCGCTCTATTGCCATTGGGCCATCTCTTGGATTAGTTTCAGCGATCGTACCCTGACCATTTGCTAAGTGCATTGTCAACCTAAAAGAAATGTTTTCCTGTTGCCTATGCCCGTTCTTAGTGATGCTCAGTTTGGTGTCAAGTTTATTAAATGTTTTGGTAAATTTGATAGTAAACTGCGGGCCTAAAATGGGCACTTAGCAATATTCTAATGATTCACTTCTTGTATGAATAATAGAAGAATAGCCTTGACGTTGCTAGAAATTCACGAATGAATAAAAAAGAACATAGCTTGAAGTCGCCGTTTTAGACCTGCTGGTCCTAAACTAAACTTATCTTCGTTAGTCCCCAAAATTGCCATAATGTTGATGGTGTACTCTAACTACTCACTTGGATTGCTCAGTCACATGTAGAGAGAATACGAAATGTTTCAGATTTAATGAATTAAGTACGTTTTGGAGTAATGTCTATTTCAAACAATTAGAAGCATTAGTGTTGTCTAAATGGCGAAATTCAAGATGGCTCATGGCTCATTAATAGTGAAGTAACCCAAAGGAAAACGATTGGAAAGGTTCTGCATACATTTTGAGGTAATTGGATTGATTTATTCAGGGTCCTATTTACTGAAAGTGTTGTATTATGGGTTTCCCTTGCTGACGTTTCAGTTCTATCAATCAACTGATTGACTGAAGATTTCTTACTTGTCATAGGCGAATTCTAAAGGCGTAAACATCATGAAACCAAATAAATCCTTTGAAATATAAATTAAACTTCAGACATCCTTTTCATCAAGTTTCTCCTAAGAACACGCTGAGTATTCAACACCAACTCAATATTTAAGTAAACGTATGAACTGAATCGTACACCGTTCTCGATCTTATCGACTTTACAACTTTCCACTCAAGATTATCCCTGTTGCCATCAGTCGGTAAAGTCGAAAGTTACACGCAGTAAGTACATATGACAAACTTCGTAATGTTCCGTTGTTAATACAGGTATGTTCTGACTTCAAAAAACATAATCTGGTGTCGTCTTGTTGATATTCAAATATGGACCTTATTGAAGAGAATCTTAACATTATTACATAATATCCTTGGAGATAACGTACAGAAAGTCCTTGAAGCCAAAGCGCTATTTAGAACTAGTTTCAACCAATCAAATAGCTAGAATATAGTTTTAAGTAATGCTTGAATGTAGACTGATGTTCTGTGATACGGAACATAGTCAGTTACCAACTGCTCTCGGTACTGCATTGTCTGCAATTTCGAATGATTTGTCAGCATATGAATTTTACCTTTCTCTCGTTTCCTATCCACGGTCGTGAAGCTACGGTGAAGTTGGACGGCCTCAAAAACTAGCTCAACTACGGACGCCAGGTCTCATATGGATGTAACGCGTGCCGAGGCACAGGGGAAGCTAAAATTACTAACGCCTATGAGGATAAAATTACTACCTGACGCCTATGAAGATATAAAGTTTCAAAAGTGACAAAGGATAAACCTAATAACAGTAGTGTTAGGGAGCTGTTTTTTGTTCTGGCAGTGGAAACTCCAGGAAGTATCTCGTTACATGAGAGTATTATATGAGATTTGAGGTACAGTCAGCACATATGTTTTTCACTGGGATGTTACCATAGTTGGGAAAGAGGTTCGACGAACACATCATCATTAAATAATGTAGGTACAGCCAAATCATCATTTAATGCTTTTTCGCTAATCGACCGAAAAAATAATAATTTAGTACGTGACCAGATCGCAATAAGTGCTCCATCGCTCGTTAAAAAAACAGTCGTAAAATTCATCTATCATTTAACATCTCAACCAGCAAGATACAGTAGATACGAGTGATATGCTCGTCGCTAAACTAGACAATTCAATCCCCCGAACAAAACACGTCGCAGAAAAGCACTCTAATTATCTCATCTCATGTATTCTATAAAGTAAATAAACCTCTTTAACAGAACCAAGCGAGTTGCGAGCAGTGTCAACACGAACATAATTTGATTCAGTTCCGACTAGAGCATGGGACATGCAACATCGTAAACAGTGTCTCAGAGGCGTTCATAACGAATTTTCAGAAAATGATGGTAGTTTGTGTTTTGTTACAACTATGACAGAGAATTTGTAACATTGTTAGCATTTAAGTATGTTACAAAAACACTAAATTATGCAGGACGAACTTCATGCCTAAATTATATGACTTGAAACAATAACTAAGTTATGTTATGCTAACTCGCTCCTCTCAACAGCGATGAGTATTACTGTCAGCTTCAATTTTACTTTAGGTCCTATGTCAAAATAGGGTATAAAGTTACTAAGTTTTCCCCTCCTCGACGATGACCTGCTTACATAAAATATCTTTAGAGCCAGACGGTCAATAGTTCTAGTGTCTACTTAGTACCTACTTCAATGTTTTACAAAAGAGACACGTTTCGCTTGAAGGCTCGAGTATTTTCGGGTCTTAAATTTACGTAATTGGGTACGATTTAAACGTAAAAACCCAAGTAAAAATACATTAGAGTCACGTCCAAAAATTTCGTGCTCACAGGATAAGGTAATTAAGGAATATGTTGTACCCTACGAATTAACATTCCTTACGAGGTTTTCCTAATGAACTACAACACGAGATTCTTCAAAAAAGGCATGAAGAAGTTTCTACAAAGGCAACACGCGGGTCTCTGGTGTTCCATGTTGTCTATAGGTTACGGTGACCGCTTTCCATCAGGTGCCGTCAGGTTGTTTATGGCTATAATGGTTTTAAAAACCTTACGAATTCATGCAAAAGTTCTGTAATTTAACGTTCATATCGTCAAAGTAACCGATACATTACACATGTTTATGCGCCGCTTGCGATGCATAAATTCGTATGTAACGTGAAATTCTGTGTGTATTCCAATTTCCCATTTCGAACAATTCATGTCCAACTGTGAGAAAAATTACCGAATGTGTAAAAAAGAAATCATATTGAAGCCTACGATACATTTGTTATTACAAAAAGTACAGTGTAATCTGTTTCGACGGCACGAAACAAATATTTGTATGATCTACAACTAGCTGATCGGCTGATTGTGTACTGAGTTTAAATATTTGTAAAGCTCACCTACGTTACATGAGCAATTTTTAGTGTGAAGCAATATTTTTTTCATTAATGAACACAGGATAAAAAGCAATACCGATATTTATAGTGCAGTTCGATTTCGCTACCTGTTTGTATGGAATTATTCCCAATAGTCCCCTCTAGCCTAGTGTTAAACTGAGAGGTTGGTGCGACTTCAAAATAGGTCGGTCATACTCGTAATACTTACTGCTAGATGATTTTAATCTTAAACACTAAGACTTTAGATTTAACTAAATGTGTCGTATGAAACGTGCACACAAAAACTTCGTCCAAATAGAGCCTGCGCTCAAGGGAACTAACTGTATGTAGTTATACAAAACTTAAATACGGGACCATTGTCGTCGGAAGTGTTTAAAATTAATATTTAAGAACTAATGAACATGTCTCCGTAATGCTTCTTTGTATTAAATAAGCTTTCTTTTTTGGAGGAAAGGCAAATTCAGCTGCAAGTGGGCCTCGAATCCACGTCTTCTGGATATGTTCTCCAGACGCTTTACCAAGTAGGCTGTCGTAACTCCGCTCGTCGAGGCCAAGTCTCTGATTTCCTTGTTTGAATGTTTCTTGATAACGTTCCGCTATCTATCGGAATAGTATCAAACTACTTCCAAACCAACACGTTGGACACTACATCCATATCAATGTATTTGTTGTTGACTTTACATCCATATAAAAATTTAGACGCTGTCTAACACATTGTTTCCAGTGTCTGCAAATAAATTCTACTTGCATCCATGTTCCTTGTAGCTCAGAGTGCAAGCAAACAGATCTCTAAGTAACATGGATTGGATGTGATTACACTACCAACGTTTGCCTTGTGGTCACCCTTTGTGGTTCCCATCTAGTTGAAAGTTCGTTACCCCTTGACTCCATTTAGGTATTGAAGAATCAACTCAAGACGTAGTGGTTATATAAAAATGGATGGGACAGTAACAGGAATATGTTACTTCTTATTTTGATTCGGGTTGGTCCTGCTTTTGATGTTGATGGTGAATGATAGAATTTTATGGTGCTATGTTGAAGGCTTTAAATACACTTTTTAATCGATTAACACTACAAAATTGTAGCATTGTCTGACAGGTGTAAGTACTCAGCAATGTGTATTTTTTTTTTACGGTAAAATCATCAAATGAGGCCTCCCACCCCGGGCAGGGCGGGAGGGACTGTCAGACTAGTACTGACTAAAATCCACGGTGTCCTTCAATAGCCCTTATGTTCCGGGGTCACGGTGATGGTATAAGACCCGCGACCCCGGCAGGCTTTAGCCCTCTGAGAGGGGGCCTCGTCATTATGCTGACGCTCTTTAAGGCGCGCGTGGAACACGACGCGCCGTCGACCCGGGCATGGTCCATGGTCGGGCGGCGAGTTGCCCTTTACTCGCCGCCCGCATGCCCGCGCCTACGGTGGCCGGAGATCGTCTTGCGAGCAATGTGTACTTGTAATGAATGTGGATAAATAGCACTGAGTTCGAGTAATCGGGATATCAACCAAGTAATAGGATCAGATCAGCCCTTGGTAGGTAGTCTGGTCTTGAAAGATGGCAATGGGTTGCTTACGAATTCTTTCTAGGTCAAGTACTCCACATTCCCAATGTACTCTGCGTAGATAGCAAACCAGCTTCTTTACAGTCAACCTAAAACAGCCATATCATTCATGTCAACAAACTTGAGACTTGTAAATAAAACATTAATTAATTTCTTGCGTTTAATAAAGGCCAGGTAATAAGGTGAGTCGCTGGCGCAGTTAAAATTTAATAAACCATGTCCTGCGTACTCGTATCGTTGACGTTGTTTCCTGTGACAGAAACGACGCGTGTGTAGTGTGCTTCTAGGGTTATTAATTTATTTTCATCCGTTTTCCAGTTCGAGTATGTTAGTAATTGAAAGATAGGGTTTCAGATAAAAACTTGTATGTATTGGGGACTAAAGGGATCAAGCACTATCTTATTGGCTAGGTTCTTCAGAATGGATGGATCCGCTATACTTTTTAGCGTCTTCGTACTTGTATGATCAGATAAGAAAACTTGGATGAGACGGAAAAGTTTTTCGTATCATGTGGAGTTCTGTGGTTTCTGCCTATTGCCAAGGACGAAATGCATGTGTTTTTGTATCAATGAATGCATTAAATTAAATTGCATATTGTATTATAAAATATATCCCAATTGAAACCACCTGTCACGACTGTGGCAACAGAACCTCCTAAACCGTTCAAATGCCAACAAATCAATACATCATGTTTACCTTTCTATCAATCCCACAAACTCCGCAAAACGAATGCTAACCCGAAAATATCAGGGCAATAAATAAAGTGTAATCGTTTGTTAAGCCATCCTACAAATACAGAGGATTCACTTCCGTACCACTCGATTATATCCGAGGCAAATTCCCTAAAATCACTGCTTCCGCACTACCGTTTAGTAGACACCTTCATACAGAATGTCACACGTTCCCGCTCAAAGATTTATTACTATACAATTTCCTCCTCACTCTTCGGAAGTGCAAGAGGATGTTCAAATATTGGAATCTAATGGAATCGGATCTATCACCACCATACAACGACGGATTCCTTCTATTGTTGAGATAAATTTCACTTTATCGTAACCAGAGGTGGATTTATTGTAGGATCCTATTTTGAAGTCGGTCCCCAGAGATTTTTGTCTTCCAAGTATTTGTTAGAATTGACGACATTAATTCGTTGTTGAAGGACGATACGTTGCTATGCGTATTTGTTGCCATCGGGACACATCCAAACTTATCGATTGTCTCAAGATTCCTAGTTCGGGTTCGTTGGATGTAAATCTTAGAAGCAATTTTCTTTATTTTTCCTAGTAAGAGTAGGTAGTCTGGTCGGTTTACCCGAACTTATATCAGCAAGATATTTGTGTTTGTATTCTTGGGGTATAAGCAAAGAGCACTGAGCCAAGAACCATCTTTATCTTTTATACAAATCTTTGGCATGTTTGCCAGTAACGACTAGTATTTTATATGTAGGATCGGGGGATGTAATCCTAGGTAATCCCTAGTTTTTATTTAGAAATAAAACAGAGTGGAACAATTAGGGATCTTGTATTTTATAGAAATTGCTTGGTCCTTACTTAATTGTGCTGCGTCGTGCAATCAGCTTTATTGATACTTCAACCTTCAAAGCCTTCAAATCTGTCGAGGTAAATCGTAGAAAGTATTGCATAAATACTAAACATAACACGAAATCAAACTCAGCTAACAAAAATTTTATTTCCAGTTATACTCAGCGTCACTTTTCATTTAATACTTTCATTGTTGGACCGCGCCATCCCGGGCCGCATTAAAATTTATCACGCGGAACTTTATAAATTAATCCATACACGTCTAAAATATAAGCGTTCCCGTGCAGCGATTTAGCTGGTACATTAATGAATCCGCGTGAGGGCGCTGACTCCGCCGTGACTCTGTGACCCAATTCTGTGCTCATTAACGTGTGGCCACGTTGCACCGGACACCACAATGCAATGGTTTACTTATTCAGCGCACGGAGGGTTTTTTCGATGCACAGCGCAACATTCCACGGAAGTGACTGCAGTCAGACACGAATGTTTCATATTCGAATCGGATACGACGGACAGGTTTTCGGAAGCTGAAAGTGTTTTGGGAATAAGTTTTACATAACGTCACAACTTTAATCATGGAAGGGTTAGGCAACTAATGGTAGATATACCAGCATATCAATCTATCCTAATCTGTGAAATCCTAATCGAACATGAAACTTCTTTTTCGGTAAAGCTGAAAATTTATCAAAGAAATTTGACAGACTGGTTCGCCTGATGTCTGTAGGTACATCTACATTTCACCAGTTATCTTTCAGTCCGATGTAATAATATCAATCCGGCACCAACTCTGACTCCATAGCTGGTACTGTTGCCCAGTCTATAAACCTTGGTAAAGTCTTGCTCTGAAGTCAAGCTTGAGACCGCAATACAACGAAGCAGTCGAATTCTTAATTACTTTTCGTAAAGAAGTAGCCTTTTCTGGAACATTTGCCATTTACCAGCTCAGTCGATGTAATACAAAATTCTCTTCAGAGAACTTCGCAGTGAACAAATAGGAAATAAAAACAACTCTGCGCTAAGACTAGGATTACTTAAAGTGATTTCGTAGTCTAGAGACAAACATCAAAGCTACCGTGTCTTTAACCGGCTTCTAGACCACTTTAGTGCTTTATGAACTCGACTCTTATTGCCAAAGTTTTTTTTTTGTTTAAATAAGTACCTATCGTCTTCTATGCAAATAGTCTCGTATTTTAGGTATTTTTTCAGTCGGCTGGATTCCCACCTTGCGTGATATTATGGACGGACGCGTTCCAGCCCTCACCAATGAATCCTGGGGAAAATTACGTCCTCTGGTAGCGCAGACATGTCGTAGAAAAACAGCCTTGTGTGCTTTGCGTGGCTGTCCGTTGTCGTCTGTCAGCCGTGCGCCGTGCGTCCGTTTGAAAAATCACGCACCGTGGAAATCCAGCTTTGGAGCTCGCTTTTGACGTAATCATCGTTATTTTAACCTAGTAACCTGTTTATTTCAAACCCACTGAAGACCTCTGCGATCTCATATTGATGTATATTGGCATCGTAGCCAAGTAATCGCAATATTTACCTACCCATATAATAAATATTGGTACACACATAACCAACTCTTCACATTTCGCAATTTACGATACCGCTGGGACAAAAGATGGGGTCGGTAAAAGTTTTACAGAGAACCGTACGGCCGAGAGTTTATCAGGGGTTGAAAATCAATAATGATTCTGCAAATATATGCGCTGCCAGATTGCTTCGCCAAGTTTTTTTTGCAAAAACAAAAGCATCTTTTCCCCTTTTTCTTACGGACTTTTTTTCGTTCGCAAAACAACTGATGAGTATCTTTGTTTTTTTTTTCTCACTGTGGAAAATAGGCTTGTGTACAAAAAATCTAATTAATCCGTCATACAATGTGTGACCCGTACGTTTTGTTATGTAAACCAAAATTGACGGCGATGGGATACTTTTAAAATTCGCAATACTGCATGCCGTGGTTTCATTTTTAGTGCGTCTTAACGACATAAGCCCACTCTCGAATTTTGATTGCGTTTTATCGTATTGTTCAGCGGTGCCCTTCGTGCGATCCCTCTAAATATTTACTGAGCAAAAGAAAAATAAAGTGTCCATTATTTTTCAAAATGCTAACTAACGGACTAATTAGATTTGCAATTTATTGATGGTGGAAACTAGCCTCAGGCTTAATTTTAATAAAATTAATAATGTAGGAATTTTTGTGGAAACTTTCGTGCGTAGGTGTTATATTGTAATTGATAGCGTGGGCAGGAATAGATGAGACCGGCTCAAGTCCGGAAAATTAGACGTCTATTCTCAGCTGTGGCGTAAATTCTTTGATAGCTGTCTACTATAATCCCTACACATGACCTGTTTCACAAATATCCGTTTTTTGTAAATATGTAGGCAGAGGACGTTTGCCATCTGTCGACAGGGACTATTCCTGTATATCTAGGACCTAAAAATACACTCTTAGTTTATTTTTATCACTTAGCTGGCTGTTACTCTGGCAAAATACTTGTTTGCTACATCGTAGTACTTTATGCGAGGTACATTCGGAGTATTCTTTTTTAGGTTGTAAATTGTCCCCTATGGAGCGGAAGGGAACTGTTTGCTCTGTGCTTTCTTTCCTTTGTGTTCCAGGGTCCTGGCTACGTTGACAGGCGGTGTCGTGACCATTAATTTTCAGAATACTTAGGTATTCAGACTCCAATTCTGTCATTGATTGTGAAATACTTTGACATTGTAATTTATACCTTTTGTAGAAACGAATGCTCTACACGTAAATTACAACACGTTTATCACGTACTTAATGGAAAAACAAAGCAAAAATCGACTACACACAACAACTTCGGTTGTGTTCTCCACTTAAATCTCTTCAAGGAACTTGGTTCACCACTAATCTTGAAATAAATTACATCGCCGTTGTACCGAACATTTAGTACTCTATTTGCGGACGTACACTCGATGAAGACATCTGATATATGAGACAGAAAAGCTTCCAAGCCAATAAGGTATTGTGTAATTCTGATACACCATTTTGTTTCTATGTAGGTATATGGTTTTTGGTCCGTCTTGTGTGCCAAGAACTAGAGCCTTAGGTCAAGATGTATCTGTTTGTTATTTTGCTGTATAAAGGTTACGATATGATTTCAAGGTTTACAAATAATTATAGTGTTAGTTCTGGGTCTAGTATACCCTGCCTTACACTTAGTTATGTGAGCCTTTCCACAGGAGTCAAGCCTATCACATATACAAATTTTATTCGCTCATTAATCTACTAAAACAACACATTGTTTCAACACATTTCATAAAGAGAGAAAAATGTAACATAATATTTTATTGTTTGTTTCAGGTAATGGCGCGTGTAGTCGCACTTGCTGTTATTTATGTACGTATTGGTTGCTTAATTTCCTGCTAGGAAACCGATTCTATGAGTAATATCTTTGTTTGTATCTGTACAATGTGTTTTTTTGTTAGGTAATAAAAAAATAACATGGGTTAAAATACGTGGCACGTTTCTGGTAGTAGGGTAGGCATTGACGATGACTGTACCTATTCATTCACATAGTAAAAGGTGTTCGTCCGGCGACCTTCATAAGGTCGTCTGTCCACCTTGTTGGTGTACGTCCTACGCTGCGCTTGCTAGTCCGTGGTCTCCACTCTAGTACTTTTCTTTGTGTGTTATTTCAGAAATAAAGAATTAGGCTCACTTATAATCGTTAACTTCTCATACCATTATCGATAGTACTATTAACAATAACCTTTTATCTATCCCGCATGTCAAAAACAATCTGTTTAAATGTCGGTACAGTAAAACAACAAATATCTTATTCATGACGACGTCATAACACGTTACAAACTTGGCTTTTATGTGTTACACAGGCTTTTCGTGACTTTGCAACCCACACATTTACTTTTCAGGAAGGTACTTAATGTATTTGTTTAATGACATGCTAAATAGAAGGAAAGGTACAGCCGCTGTAATAATATGTACTTTATAACTGAAGAGCGCGGACGTTGTGGCCTTTTTTTCAACATTTTGTTTCAAAAGTGCCTAATAAAAAGAGCCTAAGAAAAAATATTGAGAAATGTATGCAATGAAACAAACACGCTGTGAAACGAGTGTCTGTTTCTAACCGCGTCAGTTATAGATTTGTCGGCGCAACCTCATTGCTATAACCTTTTTGACGGTAAAGTAAGATGAACAGCGCATACTACCACGTACTCGGAGGACGTTAATTCCAAGTGCATATGAAGTTCTATTACAATACCTATATGACTGTAATGACCACGCCTCCAATATCCATCACCCACGTCCCACGCCTATCACTCGCACGAAGAATCCCAACTGAAGTAGCTGTCGAAAGTTTTTAGATTTCTTAAAATTTTTCAACAAAAATATTTATGTCATTTGACAGCTTCATAATTGTGGGTTTGTCTTTAGTCATTACTGCGGGTGGGATACTCAACTTCAAAACCTAAAACATCAACCGTCGTCAGTTTGTCTTGGTCCTTCATTTTACACACAATGAACGGTCAGCCTATACTGGTTTTTTATAGCTTAATGTGTCGCCATGTGTACCACAAAAAGATAAACATCTGTTGAACACTGGTCTAAAAAAATATAACTGCAAAACCGACCCTTATATCAAGTGAAATGTCGTTTTAACGTTGACAGTTCTTTTAGACGAGTGTTCAACACACGTTTATCATTTTTTGTGGTAAGACGGCAACATTGAAAATATCCATACCACTATAATCAACAGTTTAATTTTTCAATTAATCAGAATAACATTAGCTTATAACCGAAACGGTTCCAAATGTCAACACGTTAGTTGAGCAACGAATGTGAATTTTGATTCATAATATCCATTAGTTCAAAATTATCAGACTGCTTGTGAGTTTTGAGACACGTGGCTCCCCTCAAAGTTTTGTTTGTGTTTGTCTAAGTCCTATTATGTGAAAGTTATTAGTAAAATTCACTTTCTAAGATAGTTGTAGAAACCCAAGTTTAGTAATTGTGTGAATGTTAGCCAAGACTAATGCAATGAATTTGACGGCACGGTTCACGTAGTGGCCATTTTGATAAACTGCTGTAGGTACTCTGTGTTCTGGGTTTTTATTCCTACTCGGATCAAACATTCCTGATGTGGAACAACATTTTCATTTTTGAAAGAAAATGTAGAACATGGTTCACTAAATACTTAGTGGTTTAATTATACGGAATTCGACCATAATTAATTCAAATATTTAGTTTGAACAAATTAACTTGCTTTTTGCATGCCTATACTATGTAAACTTTAACGTCCGTAATTTTCCTTAAATACGTCCACGTAAAGCAAGAACTTTGTATCCCTTTTACGAAAATTAGTTACGCCTACAGTTCTGTAATCGCTGAAAATCTCCTTGTTAAAAAGTCAATAGGTATTGAACATCGACTCGTCTAATTAAAAACATTGCTACAGGAAAATGGGAAACCATTAAAGAGGAAAAAAATGAAAAGCCTTTTCACTTTTTCAGTAGGTATATTTTAGGAAATCCTTTGAAATGTAAATGGTTGGGGTTTAATAACACTCGACCCAGAATTGAAGTAGAATAAAATTCCAAGAAATAAGTAGGTAGGTAAATAGAATCTATATATATATAAATGAAACCCGTTTTCCGTTGTCACGACATAACATGAAAACGGCTTGACCGATTCAGATAATTATTTTTTTGTTGTGTTTGTAACCATCGGGACCGGGTTTTAGACCGGGTCCTCCACCCGTGCGAAGCCGGGACGGGCCGCTAGTTAGAAATAAAACTCTCAATTAATTTAATCGACTATATATTTTATTACCGTAATTATTACCCACTAGGTTTTTGTCCGCGGCTTTGCTCGCTTTAATTTAGAATTTAACCATCAATTCGGTTTCCACCGCTGCTGTGTGTTGTTTCCCTCAGTAGTACAATACAGTACCTTTTTCGGGATCGACTTAAATGCCTATTCTTCTCCATACTAATTTACCTTTGCCAATGTGTGTAGAAACAATCCCATGCCTTTCTATTAAATTTTAATATTCCACGGTCGAAAGTATCTCTTTGATGACATGACTTATAAAAAAAATGTATCCTGTACACGTTTTCTGCCATGTCTGACAGCGAATATGAAAAATTGCAGGATGACGGCTTAAGCTTGAAATGGTAATAAACAAACTTACTTTCCGATTTATGATATGAGTTAGAATGTTAGCATTAAGATAATTATAAATATTCGAAAATAAAAAATAAATAATCTATTGAATCCCATCACTGATACTGTAAATCAAATCCACAGCACTCAGAGAGTTTAGTTTGTTCGACCCCATCTCTCGGTACACAAATTTTCAATTCAGTTTCAATTCATTTTAACCTTTGGTTAGAGCTAATAGTCCGGGCTTTTATTAGTTGATCTGATTGACAGTTTTCAATGGATAAATTGGACTGATTTGCAACCGACCGATTTTGTGGGAATGCATGTTTACGTTGTTTGAATTATCTTTCATTTGGTAATTGAAATTAATAATAACTTTCATAGTATTGTTGTTAAAGCATTTATATCATCGCTTTGTTTTGGGTGGGTATTGAAATGCCAAAAAAAGTAGCAAACTGCTAAATACAGTTTTATCTACATTTTGCACCGTTACATCTGTTAACACATCTGAACTTACCTTTTTATCGGTAATCATAAAATCATAATAACGATGTCAATTAAAATTAGTTCCAACCAATCAAATATCTTAAAGTTGGCTTCTGGTTTTTAGTTAAGCTTGAGTATTAAACGATATTCTGTCATATGGGACTTAGGCCCGTATTACAGAACTAACATCAAAACTCAAGTCTTACTTTAAAACTAGTTTCAACCAATCAAATTCTAGTTTCAAGTAATGCTTGAGTATTGAGTGACGTTCTGTAATACGGACCTTTCACTGACAATCAAATGACAAAATCAGAACCATCAATGTAAAAAAAGAATTCAGGTAAACTTCAGCTCATTGATTGGGTACCTAATGCTCTTTGTTAAACTTGTCGTACTTAATCAGGCTTCCGAGAAACTTCCAACAAAGTTGTAAAAGTGGGAAAAACAAATTAAGGTAGAAAAGTTTTTGGGACTCACGCGTACAATAACTGTATTTCAAAGTGAATGGTTATGCTAAGTAAGGTCTGCGTTCGACGTATCGATTTGCAAAGTTACGAAGTCTGGATCTTCAGAAATATGCTTTTAACAAATTTTGGGGGAGAAGAACTTTCGGGAAGCGGAAAATTTTAATATGCTCAAATTAAAACATCGTCAAAATTAAACTGTGGTTCAACGTAAACTTACCCGTTTTACCAAATAATCCAGTCTAATTTGAATCGGATGCAATGAAAATTGCCAAGTTTATACCCAAGTTTAAACTATAAAATGCAAAGCACATTCGGAATTGAATTTCCGTTCACACGCTCCCTTAACAAACTATTGTTTCTTGCTGCAGTGTTTAATAAGCAACTCTCATTAATAATTCGGGACCAGCGCTCACGCTTCTGGTACGTTCCAATTTTCAGCTAAAGTAAACGTCAAATTTCCTTTTAAACAGTCGGAAAATTAAATACGTAAATTGGAACGTAGGACAAAAACAACATTCGTTGGCTGAAGTCGCTTTGTAGATAGGACTTTGTCAAACAGCTCAATTTACTAACGGTTTTTATTTGGTAATTTTAGAAATAACAAAAAACAGAATATCCTTTTGGGAATATGTTGCCTGTTATATTCTGACCATTAAGTCTACAATTTAAACTAAGCCTGGCCTTTTCTGTATTTCAAACTTTATTTGACATTCAGATACAGCTAGGTATATCTGGACGCAAAACAAACCTCAACGGAGCTAAAATTTTGGCTGGTCCTTATCACGGCGTTTAAAATTAAAATTTATGAA
Organism: Agrotis ipsilon; assembly: GCA_028554685.1. Taxonomy (NCBI): domain Eukaryota; kingdom Metazoa; phylum Arthropoda; class Insecta; order Lepidoptera; family Noctuidae; genus Agrotis; species Agrotis ipsilon. The sequence goes on along the minus strand of CM052961.1, from coordinate 1,417,294 downwards.
GTAACCCAAAACATTGTAGGCGTCTTTGCTCTTTAAAATGTAATTTGTTTGAGACAATTCAGATTGTCACTTGAAAGGAAAACTCAAGCGCAGCGTTGTTTGCCTCTTTTCATTGTGTACGAGTAATTTAACCCTTTGTGAAGTTAACTACACTTTGCCCACTCAAAACGAGACGTTTTTAATTTCTACTTTAAACATTTATTGAAATATTAGATGAAAACAAAATTAATTGTCTCTTTTAATTTCTGTCGAAAGAAATATTTAGACGATAAAAAATCGACTACGATGGATCCCAGACTTATAAATGATCGTGGCTGATAAGGCCATAAAGGCAATGAGAAATAATCCGTACCATTTTAATCAATAACAAAAATGCGTAGGTTGGTAACAATTATTCGTGAGGCAAAATTCCGAACCCGAATTCAATTTACGTAAAGGCAAAGCGTTAAACATCGAATAAATTATGTTTAAAGCCAACCCAAGGAGAGAGAATTGTTGCGGCTTCCATTGTTTACGCGACCTGATTTTTCTCCTCACAAAATAAAACTGTTGCGTCCAGGCCTCACAAGTATTTTCTTCGTGAACACTACTGAATTTTATTGTCCTTAGTATCTCGTTTGCAATGTTTATGATATCGTGAGCCGGGATTGCAATCGCTTTGAATTCGTTTTGCACTTAGATCCTGCAGGGCTTTTCATTAAATATATTGCGCTTTGGATTGGAGTAATCTTGCGGATTAGTGTTGTTCTTTCTCAGTGACCGTGGTTTGAGTTGTTATTTGTTACCTGGTTACAATTATGCTGCTCCTTTAATATTTCTTCAGAGGGTACAGAAAATAGGATTATGATTATGTTTAAAACCAATTCTTTATTTTAAATTTAATTAACTGATCTTTCTCCGCAGCATCGTTCGAGTTCATTAAGAATTTGACAGGACAATCTATCTATTATTATATTTTTCTCGAGAACAGGTTATTTTGGCATGAGGGTATCCTATGTCCGACTGTCCGTGTTGTCCGTCTCACACAACGTATGTGCAAAATTTCAGAGTGATCAATTTAGTGTTTTGGGCCTGAAAAGGTAACAAACTTAACTTTCGCATTTGTAAAGTTACTAAAGATTAAAATTTTAATCAAATCGCGTCATGATGTTCCTTCTAAAACTAAAGCGCTTTCTACGGCTCGAAATTATGAACCGATAAACATTATACGTGTTTCTTTTACTACCACAGTGGCGCGGTGGAATGGTCACTAGGGGAAAGTCCACTCTCGCGGGTAACAAATAAACTAGTTCTCGAGGATGCAGTGGTATAACACTAAAAGTGGCCGTTCCAAGCAATTTATTTTGAAAACTGTAGTAAACACTCGTGTCTTAAATGTGAACTACTCACAAGATATGTTCTCCTGGTACAAAGTCTGTCAGTAAGTGCTGGTTTTATTGTTCTTTAAAACAATTAGCAGTTGCCTACAATATTTACGGATCGTTTTATTTCCTTGATATGAAGCATCAATAGGCATGTTGACGGTACCTATAAATCGCAAATATAATAACTTTTTTTTAATAATTATTACTTTTTATTTAATAATATCAATAAATATTAACAAAGATAAAACGCATCAAAATTCGAGAGTGGATGCTTTTGACGACGGGAGCAAGTCAAAATTGTACTTGCTTGTAACGTATTGTCAATTTCAAAAGTGTCGTCTTTGTCAATTTTGGTTTACGTAAGAAAATAAAAAATACAGGACTAATATTTCTTAATAATGTAACTGACAGACTAATTATTTTTTTTTAGTCCATCTTAATAACTATTCTATATAAATAGACAGTAGTTCTGCACTTGAAATACTGAGTACTCTATGCAATCGATTGTTCCGAGACGCTTACTTCCAAATAATTTATTATTACCATGGGGTACTCATAGAATAAAACGAATTACTTTTCCCCCAATAAACGTTATTAGCCCCTTAATTTCCGAACATACAAACACCATTATGGCCGAATGGGCTCTCATTAGTCGTAAAACAGTATTGTGTTCTGAATTACTTACAGCTTCAGAGCGGTTGATGCCTGAAATGTAGCTGGTCTATTGATTTGTAATTTTTATAAGCTTAGTCTGAATCTGTCAGAATTTTACTTTTAAATGTAGCCCCTTATAGTAGTTCTAACCCCACATTGTTGGACTTAAGCTTTAACTTTGCACTGACCCCTGTAAAGTTAAATCCAAGTTTGTGGGGTCGTAACCCTTGTCTCGCGGCCGCCATCATGGAAAAAGGTCCGCAGCTGGTATTGCGAAATAAATACCATTGGTCACACAGAAAAATTTGGGGTAATTTATTGCAAATTAAATTCTCTATTTTGCTATTTTTACTTCCAGTTCTTGAAATAAAAGTAATAAATTAGTTACTTATAACCCGAATAAAAAAAAATTGAAAGGCCACATTCCGCATTTCATATTCTGAAATCCAATTCCAATTTACAAAATATCTCATCTCATCAATCAGGTAGGTTAGGTAAATCTGCCTTTAGGCTAGCCTTGAGCCTTTTTTTTTTTTTTTATCGTGGTAAAATCATCAAATGAGACCTCCAACCCCGGGCAGGGCGAGAGGTACTGTCAGACTTGTACTGACTAAAATCCACGGTGTCCTTCAGTAGCCCTTTATGTTCCGGGGTCACGGTAATAGAAATTAGTCCCGCGACCCCGGCAGGCTTTGGCCCTCTGAGAGGGGGCCCCGTCATTTTGCTGACAGCTCTTTGAGGCGCGCGTGGAACACGACGTCGACCCGGGCATGGTCCATGGTCGGACAGCGAGTTGCCCTTTACTCGCTGTCCGCATGCCCGCGCCTACGGTGGCCGGAGATCGTCTTGCGACGTACGGCGCCGTGGGCGTACACTACTGCGGTTGGGGCGGAGGGAGGACGCTGTCCTTTCTCTCTCGCGGCCCGCCGCCTCCTTCACGAGCATTACTGCCTCGCAGAAGGCGGCGACCGCTTCCCACTCCGTCTCGCTCCGCAGCATGGCCGAAACCAATGCCGGGCGCGAGAGGTCTCCGCCTTTCGCCGCCGTGAGGACACGTCGGTGCTCTGCCCAAGCTGGGCAGTCTTGCACCGTATGCTCTACTGTGTCCTCCGGGCGATCTTCGCAGTGGTGACACCCCGGCGTTTCCTCCTTTCCCATCAGCCACAGGTACCTCCCGAAACTTCCGTGTCCGGTGAGGACCTGCGTCATGCGATAGGTCAGGACGCCGTGACGTCTCTCCAGCCTCCAGTCTTACCGCCGCGATTGCGGCGTGCCCGGCCGTCGGTTGCGACAGTCGTCCACTCCATACTACCCTGAGCTCGCGCCGGAGCTCTTCCCGCCACGCCTCGACTTCTCGAGGCGGCGGGGTCTCGCCCCGGCGCTGCGCCTCCACACGCCACTCATAGACGTGCTGGAGGGCAGTCGCCTCCAGATCCCAGGGTAGTAATCCGGCAAGCAGGTTGGCCGCTTCGCCGGCGATCGTGCGGTATCCCTGTGAGCCTAAGGACAGATTTGCCTGACCAATTTCCTCACAAGTGATAAATAGTAGAATATAGGCTAAAATATTGTTTCGTGTCGCAGGGCCAGATGGCATTTTACAATGCGGTCAAGAACACTGAAATATATCAACAGTAATTACAGTTCATATTTGCATGCAACTTACGCATAGTTACCTCCGTCGGCATCCCGCGACGCGTCACTACGTATTTCTACAATACGTCTATGTGACGAATCGAAATTGTTTCATCATATTATAACATCAAACTTGCAACGACCCAATTCCTCTAACAATTCACAAGTACAACCTGACAACTATTAACAATAATCCGGTTTCTAAACGGTTACGGCTTCGAAGGTAACAACCGTACTACAGTTAGCCGTCTGCCGGAATTGTATCTACCTGGTTTACGATCCTGGTTTATGGTCACGACGATGAATTTATATTGGAAAATGTAACAGTCTGGTGGAGGCGATCGAGATAGATACTTGTGAAAATATCGATTGGATATATTTTTTGTCCTTGAACTTGATGAGTTGAATCAGAGCTTAACCTTGTCTTTTATTTTTAGCTCATAAAAACATCAAATGAGTCCTCCCGGGCGGAGCGGTAGTGTAAGACTCGTTTTGACTAAAATCCACGGTATTTCGACAATAGTCTTTTATGTTATAGGGTGACCCTGTACAGACAGAGACGCGACCCCGACAGGCGTTTGGCGCTCTACAAGTGCCGGTTAGATTGGTGACAGCACTTTGAGGCAGGCGTGGAACACGCCTTTGAAACAGAAAAAAAAAGATTAACTGTTAATTCGGTCTAGTATAATAATAAGACACTTGAAACTAATCCTACCAAAGAAAAATTTTAAAAAAAATTGAAAATTGTTTGTTTGTTACCGTTCAGCGTTTAAATTACTGAACTGATCATCCTGCATTGCGTTGCCAGGTGTACCTACAGAAACAGATTATACCTTTCATCCTGAAACAAAGTACTCGATGAAAAAATCAATAAAATTGTTTTCATATAACACTGGCGAATCTGCAGTTAAAATAAAGTTATCAAAAACATTAAAATAAAAGCTAAAAGGCCTCGTACAATGTGAATTGAAGAACTCTGTGGATCGACTGTTTCGGCTCAGCTTAAGTGAGGCTTATATCCAGCAATGGACCACGATAGCTTAGTGGATTGATGGACAGGCCATTAGCAAAAAGACCACAGCAGTATTAATTAAGATCGTTACTTGAAACTCGCTTTTTGAAAAAAAAAAATGCCTTTTTTCGGTCCATCTGCTGCTCTGCGCCAAACGTCATTAATCCCGAGCAATTGCTCATATTTTACCACGGTATATCTCCCGAAATATTAAACGAGATATCTGAAACAGATGGCCGGCAGCATCGTCCACAAACGACATCCCTCGTTTAACATAGACAAACTGAATTATAACAAGTGAAACTGTTAACTTGCTTTGTAAACGAACGTTAATTAATAAGTTTGTCAGTCCTTTCCCGGTTTGTGGGATGACTGTTTTTCTTTGTTTTATAGTTCTTAGCTGTTCATTTTGTGTTTATTTTAATTGTGTCGCACGTTAATTTTAGAAGTACTTGTGATGTTTTGTTGTTACATTAACATGATGGTTCTTTATAATGAGTAGTAACTCCTACATCATTGTCACAGCCTCTGTCAGAAATTTTACAAAACTCGGGGCCCGAATTTTCAATCGATGTAATGTTAATTTAGTACAAACATACCATTTTTATTAACTAAGTTTAAACAATGGAGTTGTACACAATAAATCATTCCGAAATGTTGAACATAATTCCCAAACATTTCGCCATAAAAACCAACAAACATCAAATAAAATACTTTAATAACACCGTGTGCAACACGACGGTCGAATCCGAAATGACGGTAACCGTACACCCAACGCGTGGTATTGGAAGGAAACTAATAAAAATAAAACGCCATGTGGACGGGAACAACAGCCAACATTTCCGTGCCCTGTGTGACTCTTTTAACAATAATATTTTGGAATATACGAGAATGACACAAAACCACAAGCCGTTCCCTCTAGAGAGCACAACAAAAGTGTGATAAAACCACCTCTAATCGAAAATACGGCAGTGCAATGTAAACCTTACGTAATAAAACATTAAGTTCGGAAATAGAAAGCTTTCGCATAAGTAGCAGGCACTTTGTACTTGTAAGTCTATCGAAGAACGGAGTGACCTGTTTGCAAAATACTCAGGGACCCAAGCGTTCCACACAATACATTCTCTCCTTCATTCCTTTAGGTAGGTATATCTTTACGGAATTGGAACGTTGTCAAGTACCTACATAGGTTATAGGTACAATTGTTGTATTTACAGTTCTGTTGAGTATTACCTTTACAAGTAAAATGCACCTTTTTGTGGTTAAAGGTCGCTTTGTTTCTTGCTTACCTCGAAGTTTTCAAAAATCTTAGAAATTTTGACATCCCACCATCGTTTTATTTTATTTATTTATTTATTTATTAAAACTTCATGCACAGAGTACATAGGCGGACTTAATGCCTTAGGCATTTTCTACCAGTCTACCTTAAGGTGATGCAGAGAAATAAACACAGTAGGTGCAGCAAGAAAACTATTATGAAAATATATAAATATTAAAATAAATACATAAATACATACATACAACAAAATATATAGAATCAAATAGAGATAAAAATACATAGATGGGAAAATTCCAACACCAAAGTAATTCAAGTCGAATCTGCCAGCTCCTTGAGTAGATGTTCACGCACTTTAACCTTAAAAGTGAACCTGTTAGTAACCGTCCTGATGTTCTGAGGGAGCGCATTCCAAAGGAAGACCGCCTGGACCGAGAATGAAGATTTAAGAAAGCCAGAGCGGTGGGAGGGACATCGTAGAAGACGATTATGGGAGGAACGAAGATTTTTACTATGCGCAGAGCATAAGTACTGGCAATGACGAGTCAAGTAAGTAGGAGAGGTAGGTTTCTCCAAAAGAGAATGCAGAGTCGTCAAAGCCCTCAATGCTCTACGCTGTCTGATAGGCAGCCATTTTAAAAGTGAACGATGTGCAGAGACATGGTCATACTTACGAAGATTGAAAACGAATCGAATACAGTTATTTAGAAGTCGGTCAAGTTTATTGAGGAGATCTGCATTCAGGTCATAGTAACACACATCGCCATAGTCAAATATGGGAAAAATAAGGGATTGAACAAGCATTGCCTTTATGTGAGATGGAAGAATATTTTTCATACGATATAGCGACCGCAACGTTCCGGTGACCCGCTGACTAACAGCAGCAACCTGCTTTTGCCAGTCAAGGCAGGTGTCAACGTGCAAACCCAGATCCATAACTTCAGACCCAAACGGAATGATTTTCCCGTCGAAGGTAACAGGCGGAACCGCTAAAGTAGCCAGCCTTCGCAAGCTATAAGGGCTTCCTATAATGATAGCCTGGCATTTACTTGGGTTAACCGCCAACCCAAAACGATGTGACCAATCGTTGATTATACCTAGATTCCGGTTTAGGTCCTCGATAGCATCAGATATGCTATCAACACCTGCCTGACAGTAGAGCTGAAGGTCATCAGCATAAAGATGATACGCACACTGAAGTTCGGTAGTAACGAGATCTATAAAAGTAGAGAACAGAAGAGGAGATAAAATACCGCCTTGAGGGACGCCCGCTTCAAGATCAAGCCAGCTCGATGAAGAATCACCAGCAAGAACTGACTGCCGACGCCCCTGAAGATAGGATGAGAACCATTCCAGAACCTCGTGAGAGATCATGCGATAGGACAGGATGGATAGAAGGACATCATGACTGACGGTATTAAAAGCATTGGTAAAATCAACCAATACTAAAACCGTAACTTTAGTATCTTCCATACCGCGCCTTATATCGTCAGTCACTTTGAGGAGGGCAGTTACAGTACTATGCCCAGGCCTGAACCCAGATTGGAGTGGACTAATAAGGGAGTTTTGATAGATGAAATGGGAGAATTGTCTGTGAACACAAGCTTCAAGTACTTTGGATAAAAAGGGAAGAATGGAAATTGGGCGAAAGTGGCTAGGAAGAGTGGGATTAGGAATTTTAGGCAATGGACGGACAAGGGCTTTCCTCCAAATGGAAGGAAAAACTCCGGAGTAAAGAGAGAAGTTAATGATGTGGGAAATAGCAGGAAGGAGCTGGTCGAGAACCGTCACAATCATGTGTCGACTGACATTATCACAACCAACAGCTTTGGACTTAATGGATAGGATAATCTTCTTGATCTCTCCCGGGTCAACTGGGGTGAAGACGAAGGGAGTAATATTAGGTCGCGTCAGACCAGCAAGGTAGCCGAGGGTTTGACATTTGGTTAGACTATCCAAGGTGGGAACAGTGGAGAAATGACGATTCAGATCGTCTAAACCAAATGTATTGGGAAGATCTGAATGTCGCGGTCTGCCGATACCTAGAGTTCCAAGGAACTTCCAAATATCGGCAGGAGAAGAAGAAATGATGTTTTCAAGAATATGGCGGCGTTTAGCATTGCGTATCATCTGGTTGCAACGATTTCTAGCAGTTTTAAATAGGGTCCAAAGATCGTCTGTCCGATCCTTTTTGAACCTCCGAAACGCGCGGTCCCTACGTCGCATCGCCAATCGGACACCATCATTCATCCAAGGCGCCGGTGAGCGCTTCAGTTTCACTCTCTTGAAAGGTGCATGGGTATCGTACAACTTAATTACGACTTCATTAAAAAAAGTTACTTTTTCGTCAACTGTAATGGCTTCCTCAAGAGGAGCCCAGTCAATATCACCAGCATCTGACGTCAGCTTCTCAACATCCATCCGAGCAAAGGCACGCCTGTTCTGGAACAAAGGTTTGGGTTTAGGAGGTTTAAGGATGTAGGACAAAAAGACAAGATCATGATGGGAAAAACCAGGAGCGTCAAGTTGACCATGAGAGGATACTAAGGAAGGATTTGAGGTAAGGATTAGGTCGAGCCAAGTATCATCACCAGCAGTGTTATGATGAGTTGGTTGTAGAGGCAGAACATGCAGACTAGCTGACTCAACCAGATTAAGGAGTTTACGGGTACGAAGGGAATTGTGGGCAAGGACATTTGTGTTGAAATCTCCCATGACGATGTAATGCGCATACTCTGAACCTAATGATTCTAGGACCGATTCGAATTCGGTGAAGTAATCAAGAGAAGGGGGACAGTACACAACACCTAGAACGGTCTTAGCTCCCTTGACACAAACCTCGAGAAAGAGAAATTCAGCCGAAATATTGGAAGAAGAAGAAAGGATTTTGAAAGGAAAATCGGCACGGAGATAAATCGCCACACCACCCCCTCTTCTCCCAATACGATCATTCCTTACAAGGATGAATCCAGGAAGAGAGTAGGTGGTGGATAGCAGTTCGGGTTTGAGCCAAGTTTCAGAAATCAGAACGGCATGGACGTTGTTGTCAATAAAAGTATCATATAGCTCATTGTAGTGACTAGGAATGCTTTGAGCATTTATATGACAAACGTTAAAGAGTCTGTTACAATTAAGATCGAGTTTTTGACGTAAAAGGTCACCAAGGGTGTCAGTGACAGAACAGAAACTCTCATCTCTGGAAGAGACAGGAGATTCGTTGGCAGAGAAATAAGATTCATTGTCAGAAAATGTTCCCATAAATTATGAATATGAAATGAAAGAATAAATACAAGAATATATAAAATATAAATACTATAAATATAGGACAGAGAACTACACAACAAATGCAGATACGACGTTTGCATCTCTGCACCACCCGCCAGCTAACATCATCATAATAAAAATCTATGGGTAACACACAAAACTACAAAAATAATGAGGACACAATTTAAGAACAAACACTTATTTTTCAACGTATCCGAACCAAATAAAAGTAAAAAAATGACAACAGCGCAATAGCCCAGAGGCTATACCAGAAAAATAAAATAAAACTATGTTTGACATTGTGGTGACAAGAACTATGCAATCTGTGGAACATAGCGTCTGTGGTCCTCATGTCTACTTAGTCTGTGGTGGTCCTGAACAATCTTGGCAAACAGCAAAAACAATAATAATTGGCTCAAAAATCATGGAAAACTGTATACAATGAAAACAAAACAAAAATCTATATGATTACCATAACTAAACAATGAAGGATGACAAAATAGTAGGTAAGAGGATCAATATTATAGTCTGGAATGCAATAACTATGCAAACTAACCTTAGTCACTGAATACCTACTTAACGCGTCACACTTTTCAGGTTATCTCCAGGTAATGGATCCTTGGGGTACTTCACCAACAAAGGACTCAACTCTTCAAGCGAAGTGACTTTATGCTTGCTTCCATCTGGGGCCTTGATAACTACAACACCGTCCTGAGTCCAACACGATCGCATGCTGAAGTGTAGCCGCGCCTTGGTGAAAACAGACTGTCGTGACTTCGTGAGGAACTCTTTGACGGAGATTGACGTACCTTTTAACCTAGTCTTCGCTCTCCAGACTGCAGACCTATCATCATAGCTAGAGAATTTAACTAGCAAGGGCCTGTGATGGTCTTTATTAGCGACGCCAAGTCTATGGCAGACTTTAATAGAGGAAGCAGTGACAGTACTAAGGGCCAACTTCTTATTGATCACCTCCAGGGAAACTGCGCGGCTGTCTTCTCCCTCTGCCTCTGCTATGCCCTGGAAGATCAGTGCTTTCCGTCGATGCCTGGTCTCCAACCCGTCGACCTGCCGAGCACACTCGCTGATCTGTCTCCTGAGAAGACTCAGCATACTGAAGATCAGCTCCCTGAAGCTACGGAACTCCTCAGCTACCCTCGCCACAGTGTCCTTGGCTGGTCCGGCACACTGAATCTGTGCTTCAAGTTCGCCCATCTTCCGTAAGAAGCTATCTTCTAAGCTCTTCTGTGCCGATAAAATGTCATCCAGTTGAGACATAGTGTTGCAACTTTGTTCAGTGATGGCCAGTGAAATTGAAAAGTGATGTCAAAATGATAAGCTGGCAGGTGGTGTAAAACTATGGTCCAATTCACATAAATGTGCAGCAAACGTTAGTGCTTGATATTTAAAACTTTTATTACAAAAATATAGAAAAATAAAATAAAAATACTTGGTATTTCTATTTTAAATAAAAATAAAAAAAAGAGCGACGTCTAACTTTTTTGTACACCTACCCGCGTTTTAGGTTAAAATTGCTATACCGAGTAGTAATAGGGTGACGACTATACGCAGCGGTGAGTGATTCCGGGCTGAAATGATGATGATGAGTAACATTAGACGTCTTCCCTGATTTGGAGGTTATATCCTCAAATAAGTACGAGTAAAACTATATGTACCATTTTGATCTGAGATTGGCTGTACAAGACGTAATACGACGTTCTCATAACGTGGAATGCCACGAAGATTGCAAGCACGCAGCAATAGATTGCTTTCCGTTGCCGTATAAGATTGTGATTGAAAATCAATCTTAGTTACATGTGTAGGCATGGCATTGCAGTTTAGATTGGAATGCGCGTCGTAATCTTTAGAATCTACGTGACATACCTAGATGCGGTTTTTCTTTGGATGTCTTGAATTTGATTGACTTATTGTGTACTACCAAGAATAGACAAAGTTGTTTATATCCGTACGACGATATTGTTTGCTCGGGTACCTATTTCACTTAATACAAAAATAGAAAAAAAATTAGTACATGTTAAACATCGCGATGACGAAGACGTCATTTTGTCTATTTTACCGTAACAAAACCCGTTTCTACGGTGTTATGCTACCCGTGCAGTGGTCTACTTTGGCCCTGGATTAAAGAAACTGGTAACCTTTGAGTCATAGCAGTGAGATGATGCAAACAAGCAGTATTAATAATGGGTCTTTGACAGTCATTACCATGTATTCCCTAAAATTGAATCAACGATATGTAGTAAGTGGTTGCACCTAAGAAGCACCTGATGTAAATGGGATTTGTTCACTGATTCCATTAAAATTCTAGCAATACCGTAAATAATGAAGACTTTAAAAGTATAAAATTTCCATATTATTATCATTTTGCCTTCTGAAATTCGAAATCGTCTTAAGACTTGATTCCAAAATGAGGCTACTACTTTTTATCTTGCCCATTTGAATTTCGAATCACCTTATTTAGGGATCTTAGATGGTATCAAGTTTGTTGGTATATGGTAGCATTTAGCGGCTGAAATTAATATTGTATGTTAATCTAGATCCTTATCCGTATTCTTAGACGGATCTTAATGATTGGACACCTCTATTTCTTCGTAAATTCATCAAATGAGTCTACCCATCCTGGGAGGGACGGGGTTACTGTCAGACTCGTACTTACTAATATCCACGGTGATCTTCAATAGCCCTTTGAGAGCAGTGGTGGCCCAGTGGTATCGGTCCCGACTTACGAGTTGTAGGTCGTGGGTTCGAACCCCGCCAGGCGCATTACTTTGTGTAATTTATTTCATCACCACTGCTCTCAAAACGGTGAAGGAAAACATCGTGAGGAAACCGGCATGTCCTAGAACCAAAAATTCGAAGACATGTGACATCTACCGGCCCGCGTGGTGGATTATGGCCCACTCCCTCTTACAGAGAGGAGGCCTGTGTCCCAGCAGTGGGAACGTTATAGGCTGATGATGATGAATAGCCCTTTACGTTCCAGAGTTCCCGCGACCCCGCATTGGACACTTCTAAGACTCAGATTGACAAATTCGGTCGTTAATTGGTACCAGAACTAAGATCGAGATCAAGATTATGACCGAGATACATTATAAATATCTGGCGAAAATCTCCATTCGTCGCAAAGCTGCGTAACTAAGTAGCAATTAAACAAATTATGTTGCCGGTCGAGGTTGCGTCTGTACAAAAGACATTACCAGTCGCCTTGATACCGCTAATTAGACAAACGAAGTCGCAAGCAAAGCCTCCCTGGCTTCAGGCCGTAATGGAATCTGTGAAATGGCACGTTCCCGACGTCATTTAAACAAATATAATAATGGGCAGGTGCCAGATAAATTTGTGTATCTGCGGTATTATCAAATATGAAATGTACTGTTAATATGACTCCTTTTGTAAGAAAGGATTTGGTTTATGATTTGGAAAAATTATACAGAAGTAAAAGGAAAGTGATATAATAAGACCAGCAATCTGTCCCGGCTTCGCACGGATCTAGTAAATATCCTTTGGTATAAGTGACGTTGAAGTAAAACACCTTACTACTAAAATGTCTGTTAAAAATCGTCATACTAGTAGACACAATACCATACCTGATAAATCAAATAGAGTTTTTTTTTTCCATCCGAATAAATTATTTGTGAAAGATAAGTAAATTCCCCAAACGTACCTAATTTTTATTTCCCTTCCATATTGTTCTTCCTCAAAGTTTAATATCATTAAAAGTTTACCAAAGTTTCGATTACAGCTGTACTGTCTCGGTTTTTTTTTCGGTTCAACAAAAAGGGAATTTGGATGGAATGAATTATATTCTTTATTTATGTTCTTAAATCTTGGCAATATTTCTTCTGTAAATAAAACCGCCATAACTTTTCCGTGATAATAAAAAATCCAGTTGAATTAATTATTTCGATATTCCGTCGCTGCAATGCATTCGTTTGCTTTATTACATTCGTGACAGCCTCTTAAACCTTTCGAGGATGCTTTACGAGCTTTGCTCTTGCAATAGTTTTAATTGTATGTTGCTATTCTGTATTCTAACGACTTGTACCTTCATTACATACAGTCATTCGAATCTGGGCATTTCTCTCGCAAAGCGTTAAATCAAGTAAAAGGGTTTCGCTAATCGCAGCATTTACTTGCTTCGTGTTCGTAAAAACACGAGAATGCGTCTACTGGCCAAGCTTTTATTTATTCTTCGTTGAAAGGGGTCCAAATCTCCAGGGATTGCTCGATAATACTGGAAAGTTAATTGCTAATTCGCTGGGTATTAAGACTAAGGAAAGAGAATTAAAAGATATTTGAATATGCCTTCGTAATTTTACGGACAATTTTTAGGTTAGGAACTGTGATAATTTAGTGACCTACTTTTACTTCGTCCGGGAGCAGTTTGTACCAAGAGAAAAATGCCTGTAGTATCGTCACCGAATTGTTTCGTCACGCGTGAGACTTGATGACAAACGTGGAATTTTCTCTATTGTACGACAATTTAAACCTTCCGAAAAAAAAATCTAATTAATGATAATCGTTTATTCATTTGTTAATATGGGTACAGAAGGTCTTAAAAGTACAAAACAGGGGCACGTACGAGTTATGTTGAAAATCGAATATCGATTTAAAGGAACAGACAGACAATATACGTAATGTACTCGTCATGTAAATATCCTTGATCCAGCTAGGCAACAACGAAGAAGCGGAAGTAATTAAGAGACAGAGAAACTATCGCTGTAGGCACGATTTAGGCGACCGCAAACATCTCACTAATTAGTCTTTCAAACTCTCGTATCACCAATCAGTGTCTTAGTAGTCCGGTTATCGTTGCTTATTATTAGATCGGCCTTGAGTAACAGTATACCAGCCTTGTGCCAAATGACATCATTGTATATACAATTTATTGGCCCATTTAGACCCTTGCCAACCCCTTAGCAATACCTTGGAATTAATAAATTCCGATGTATTGTTCATAACATGTTTATGCCTCATGATGTAAAAAGCATGTCTTCGTTTTATTAATATAAGGTTTTCACAAAAGAACATTCTGAGAACTCTGCACGCGTTTGAATTCTTTATTGAAAAGCAAAATCGTGTTAACCCTACAATTTCAGACGACATTATTGAGTCTGAAATTTAAATCTTTGAAACAAAACGAAAACTCTACCTGGTCTACCTTAACCGTATAGTTCGGTACCGGCCCCTTTAGGGGCGCGACAAGCTTACCTACGCTGGCTCATTAAGTGCCCCTAAAGGGGCAGACGTTGTAGTCATACGACATCCTCATTATAAATTTAAAAAATATAATATTCTCTGCGTTAAATCCTATGAGTGCGCATTAATTAAGAATGTTTAATAAAAAAATGTTTTGTTCACGTCATTAAAACTTCTACATTTAGCGCGCATTTTCTTAATTTACCATAACAAAATTAAAAAGTGTAAATACGACTGTCGCCATTTTAATGGCAATGCTGGGTTGGGATAAAAATCAAAAAAAAATGTGGTTTTCGGACATCCAATGAATCATTATACGAGGGATGAATAACTCGTCATTTAGTATTGTTACGAATGCATACATTATTCAACGTAAATTAGCAGTGGTAATGAAGAATATGCTATCTGAACTCGAAGTTTCGCGCCACTTTTGTTTGTTTACATTTTTATTTTTCACTTATAACACACACACGCGCTTATACTCAATAAAAATTAAGATAAATATCATGACAAATGTTATAAGTAACGTAAAAAAGTCCAGATCTTGGCGTAATTCTCTAATACAGAGCCAATAACACGTATTTTTCATTACCACTACCCAATTTCTGTTCGTAATCGACAACCATGTTTATTTTTTTTAATCGTAATGATGTGTGAAATAATAATAATAAAGCCTTTATTAACGATCTAATATGTTACATTTCATCTTAACACTACTTAGTACTCTATGACAATATTTTTGACTATGAAAGTAATTAATAGCTATAATTGTTCTTGTTAGACACCGGTTTCTGGATCGTCTTGCTTTCCAGCATAGGCCTCCCCAAGTGTTCTCCACAGCGATCTATCCCTTGCTTGTCTAGTCCAACATGCTCCTGCTACCTCCTTGATATCATCTTCCCATCGTCTGTATTGCCTTCCTTTACCTCTTTTATTGTATCTAGGACACCATTCTGTTACCTCTCTCGCCCACTTGTCAGTCTTGCTCCTTATTAAATGCCCTGACCATTTCCATTTTAATTGTTTAATTTGGTATTTTATATCGGTAATCTTTGTCTGTTTTCTTATTGTTTTTAACTGAATTTTATCTTTTAATTTAATTGTGAGTATGCTTCTTTCCATTCTGTGTTGACAAGTTTCTAAGGATTTAATATTTTTCTTTGTACAGCTCCATGTCTGACATCCGTAAGTCATGCTTGGTGTAAGTCATGATGTGTGAAAGCGAGTATTCTAATCGATTCCATAATTGAATTTTTTGTCAACTCGAGTGAGAAAATAGGAAATCGATAAATAGAAATTAAAATAAATCAGTTTTAAGCTTAGAATACAATTATTATTTATTATAATATTTTTAAAGCTTTTATAATAATTTTATCTACATTTTAATTTCTAAAAAACTATAGACAAAGCAACAATGTCAGTAAAAAAATATGTTTGAATGCGCGCCAATTTTATTAATTTTCAAAATTTGAATTAGGAATGCGCTCGCTGTTCAAAATTTAATTTATTAGCAATTTTTGAATGTGCATTTATTTTGTACAATAATAGAATTTAGGTTGAATGAATATAGAATGCCTTGGATCTTGATATAAAGGCTTAAATCAAATGATTTTGTTTCTCACTAAATATAAAGAAGTAAATTATTTTATTCTACAAAAATGTTTTGCAAGGTTGGTTTGGTCGCGGGCATGCGACAGCGAGAAAAGGGCAACTCGCTGTCCGACTATGAACCATGCCCGTGTCGACGGCGCGTCGTCCACACGCGCCTCAAAGAGCGTCATCAAAATGACGGGGCCCTCTCACAGAGGGCCAAAGCCTGCCGGGGTCGCGGGACTTATTTTCTTCACCGTGACCCCGGAACATAAAGGGCTATTGAAGGACACCGCGGTAAAATCTGCGGTGTCCAGTACAAGTCAGTCCCTCCCGCCCTGCCCGGGGCGGGAGGACTCATTTGATGATTTTACCACGATAAAAAAAAGGTTGGTTCGTCATGTTAAGTACAAACACCGGCACTTAAACCTACCTCAATCTGTCAATTTCCTTCAATAGATTTCCAACATTAACACAATAGTGGAAGGTTAATGATCGATTAGTAAAATTTGACAGATTTGGGTAGGTTGACCTGCTGACATGCATACGTTATTGAATGCGTACAGATATTATTAAAGCCCGCTTAGGACACGGACACACATTCGTCTCGGACCCTAGTCCTTGAGCGGACGGTGAGTTACACAATACTCGTCGTTCGCAAGCCCGCTACTACAATCATTTTGCAAAAATTAAGTAGGTGTGCGTCTTTACATTTTTGTTATCTACTTGCTTGTAAGAAATCGAGCTTGTAAAAAAAAAAAAAAACACGGTATATTTGTACACTATTTGATAGGGTCGTTGTGAAGGATTAAATTCGGTTAAGTAATCTATAATTTAGTCATCGTACGCAGGTCATATTCAAAATTCGCGCCAATTCACTAAAAGTTCGAATTTCAAAAAATTCGGTATGTACTCGTATTTGTATCGCGAGGTGATTATAAAAATTTGAAATGAGAACACGATGTTGTGAACATATTGTAGTGAGCTACGGCCATTAACTAAAGCTTGAATCGATTTATTATAAAAAATCTTTTACCAATACGTTTCTAGAAAACATTGATTTCTGTAAATTGATATGCCAAAAAAATAATTTTAATGCTGTAACTATATTTTTTATCAAAATTGGCCACCAGACTTGTTTCAGAATTTTTCGCTATTCCTCATAGATTCAAATTTAGCCATTCACTCCCAGCAGGAAATTCAAATTATTTATTACTGCAAGGAATCATTTGATCCGAATTAACGAAGACACAGTATGGATAAACTTTAGGATTTATTTTAAATTTAGAAGACACACACGTTTGACCTCCATTGAAACACAGATATTTATTCCTATTCAAATCATGAAAAAAAAAAGAGTCTTCAGATTCAGTTTCATAGATTTATTGCAGGGGACTAAACTAACTACATATAGTCAAATAAGCAGATAAATCAGTCCATGCTCTATGTCTTGTTTTACTTTTTTTCCATATTCGATTATATTGCGATTATCGATTAGGCTGAAAGAACCTTTTTAATCGTTATGTGAACATTGGGATTGCGGTCAGCACTAAGAAGTGTCATGTTGCAACATAGTTTTTGCTAATTTTTATGAAGACTTTGATCGTTATTATTTATGAAATAATGTATGAACACTGGCAAATCTAATAATGTATATAGTAAGTTACTTTATTTATTTCACTGTTTAACACGTTTTTTTCATGTGAAAAGCTTGTTTATGTACATATTTTCACCACATCTAAATTATCTAGTTTTTGGAACGATGTAGCATTTTGTATGTTACACAAATTTTACAGTAGAATGAGGCAGTTATAGTGACCTCAACATGTTCTCAGAGATATTGCTCACAAACTTATCGCATGAAATAGCTGTAGTAACATATTTTTGATTAAAAATTGGATGCTGAAAGTTGACAAAAAATCTTGAGTATTATCTCAAATTTCGAATCACCCGGTCGACTCAGCTGATGTGTCATGTGTCAAAGTTTTGTCGTGCAGAGTGGTTAATAATGAAGAAATATTTCATATTCTGATATTGAAATTTCGTGTTCAAACCGGAGAGAAATCAGCGAAGTATTTGAAGAATCCCCCAGTGAGTAATAACTGAGTGAGGGTTGATTAATGACCGTCGCTCCGGGGGCGTCAAAATGTTCCCCTGTCCCTTCAATGTTCCGACACTCATTCCTTTGTGTTATGACTTTTGATGGTCACTAAGCTCCATTGTTGGACATTTTTAACATTCTAAAAAGGAGACATTTCATCTCACCTTAGAGGAAACAACAAACATTAATGCTCTTCATCAACGAAGTTTCGCGCGACGAACTCATTATAACATCTTTACAGAGGATTTTCACCTCGTCAATCTAATTTTATAGGCCCGTAAAACGAGTAGTTTAATAATTGCGCGCCCGTGATTTTACGAAGTTCATAATTACAGAGCGGATGAACTACTTTCATGAAAGGTCCTCGTAAAATTAATAAGGCTAATGAAGGTTTTCACTCATAAATTTTTAGGCCAACATGTGCGGAGCCAAAAAATAGGATACGTGGGTGAATTTACACCAGAATTTGTTACGTTTTAGCCGATTTGGACTTAATCCAAATTCTACCAGAAAACCTTGTTACTAACCTGCAATGCCGAGTAATATATTGCAGACATCGGACCCGGGGATCCTTGAAGGCATTTCTAGTTCAACCGCTACATCTCAAAGGCAACAGCCGTGCACCGCTGAGTGCTACCGCAGCTTCGATAAATATTTACGCTTTCATCGTGATGTCTTTATTTTTCTCGAAGTATATGTTTATTCATTTTTAGGATGGCATAAAGAAACACTTTATATTTCAGTAAGTATTTGCTCATCTAGATGATGGCCCAAAACACTAGATTCTCTAAATATGTTTTTCTGTATGATGGGTAACATTTTAGCGTCATTTATTTATTTATTTATTAAAACTTCATGCACAGAGTACATAGGCGGACTTAATGCCTTAGGAATTTATCATTTATCATCAGTTGAACATTTCTCGAAGGTATAAATTTGGCGTTCCATAATTTCCAAACAGTTTATTCAATAACAAGGGCCAATATCCAAACTGCAGTAAACCGCATTAGTCTGAGTCTAATCGGTTAATCTCAGTTCGCTCCTAGTGCACATGGTGCATGATCCACAACTTCCAACTACTAAGTAATGCAGGTCTTTAAATTGAAATCTATCCTGAGCTAGCGCCAACTTAAACTGCTTGAACTGATTCGAAAAGTTTTACGCTAGTCGACGTCCGAAGTCTTCGCTTATTCTGTTAAACATTGTAAAGTACGGACTCTGAATGAGGTTTTGGCAAACGAAAAGACGGACGACCTAGACTTATTCCGGCGACAACAACTTTTGCATTTTCCGAAAACTTCCGTAAGGTATTGTGGATATTGACAGCCGATTTCCATTGAAAATGTTTGCAGGAATTAAGCGGATAACAAAACGGAGTAGTAAAGACTACTGAAGCAATACGAATAGTAAATACACTGAACCAACAAATAGAAAAATACCAGCGTACAAATTCAAGGAACTAAAGTTTTTCGGTTTTTTGTTTAGTACTGTCCTCGTAACCCAATTCTAGTCCCACTGCATCCGTTATTTTGTAACAAAAAACATACAAATCTCTACTCACACTCGCCACAAAGATAAATACCACGGACATCGAACAGTCAACACGTTTTTAATGGAAACCTGTTGGTTTATTCAGAGCGATGTAATATTCAGCTTTGGTAAATGGGTTTGCTATGTAAATGAAGAACGAAACAAATTGAAAACAAATTTCATCTTTGATCATAAATTATTCTATTAGTCATTATTTGGGAGCGGAAAAAACTCTTTTAAATCGGAAAATTGGTTCGGATTTGGATCTGAATAATGCTTTCTATGCATGATTCAGATATTCCGACGCTGAAATAAACGATGCCAAGATTCTTAAAAGATTTAAAAGCTAAGTCCGAATTGAACAATATGGCTTAGTTTGTTTTCGTCTGAAACAAAAAGAACAGCATTTTACAAAACAACAAACGTTTTAAAATGTCCGTATATTGCACATTCACCCACAAGTACTCGACGTTCCACGCTGCTGGGTTCTTACGCCGCAACTGATTTTTGTACTTACAATTTTAAAGAAAATTCTTAATTGTTTTCCCCTTCAAAAAAGTGTGAAGACTTGTGTTTTTTGAACACAAGTATCTTTTTGTCATACTTGGCAGATACTTTGAATATCCTTCAGGTTACAGAAAACATGTATCTTTAGATATATTAACATCTACGACACATTCAAAGCGAAAAGAGCACGAAGTTGCAATTGTACATAATTTATGCAATTAATTTTGTATTTGGAAACTAGAACATGCACATAAGCACGAGTTAGGCACTGTTTCAACTATTTGAGCATAATGCTCTCCGATCAACTAAATTGGTATAAATGCTGTGCCGCTTGTGTTCTGCGCTATTATTAGTCGTATTCAAATTAGAGGGTCTATCGTATAACACTGTTTAGATATCGTCGTATTGGCTATATTAATTTAGGTATTACTTAGACTCACTGCGACTTGACCGATCTAAGGGCGTTATCACACTAGCGGTTTGGAAGCGGTTGCGGAGCGGAGCGGCCGCACAGCGAATGCGCTGCGAACACGCCGCGGTTGCACAGCGAATTCGTTGCGGACGCGCAACGGGATCGCCGCGAACAGCAAAGTGGACGCCATTTTGTACTGCCTCGAACAAACGCCCAAACGTCCGCCCCACCTCAGATCAACGAGGAATTTTATGTATGAAGACTTTCGAAAAATTCCTCGAGCGCTGAAATTTGGCATATGATAAGAGTAGGTGATACAGATTATAGATGCATAATAATCCAATTCTTTTTTAGCCGAGATGTTTTTTTTTTACCGAAACATGAAAATTGCTTATAACTCTCTGCCAAAAATTCCTCAGCCTAATCTAATAATGGATCTTCTCAAATTCGTCGATGCTTTCGTTTTTGTTTCCGGCGTTTTCGAAATAATAACGTCAACAGCAATGTTTCCTCGTCGGAATCCATTTTGTTACTGAGTGTACAAACACGTGACGAAAACGTAACGCATTTGCCACGCGTCCGCGGCGTCGTCGCTGCGCAGCCGCGGCGTGTTCGCGACGGATGCGCTGCGCGTCCGCTCCGCGTCCGCTCCGCCCCGCAGCCGCTTCCAAACCGCTAGTATGATAACGACCTAATGGATTCTGCACGAAATTGATTCTTGATTAACGCTGCCACTTTCCTCTCGTAGTAGTACTCCCATACTTTAGACACTCAACCATTACGCTTCAAATCAACCCTAACAAAACCATCGCATCGGGTCGCATCCTTATCAGTTTCATTATAAAACCCATCCTCACGAACTAATATTGATGAAATCACTTCAAGAATGATGATTTTATTCGGCAATGCGCTCATAACGCAGTGATCTTTCCCAGAAATGAACGTATTACGACACGATTCACAATCTACCCTTCAATTCAATTCGCCTAATTCTTAAATCTCAACGCAAACAGGTGAAGGGGGATTCAATGAATTATTCCCTCCTTTTTATTCTCCGGGCGAAGGAAACTGGGTCAAGGTGCATGGCAAATTATATCACGGCACAGAGCTCCAGGGTTGTGCAAATAAGTAAAGCTTCTTTCCAAATGTTACACTTTTTTGCTGATGTACAAGGATTGTATGTTTCACTGATGCTTTTGCTGACTAAGGTAGATGAAAATGAATATGACTCTTCTAGATTTTTGTCTTTGTTTGTATTATATTTTACTGTGTTTTTTTTTTATGGAGACCATTTTCTTGGTCTCGTCGTTATGGGGTCGCTGGAGTTAATACTGGGAAAGCTTCTGGTTTCAATGCTCACTTTTGGCAGTGTTATTGGATTTGCACTCATTTGATAGCTAAACCTCGCCCACTATTTCATGGGATTCAAACATTACCGTTGAAATCTGAGTGTACGGTTAGTTACCTCTGCCTAATACATCAGTTTATTTGCTTAGATATCTAGTCAGCATATAGACAACATGTTTAGTCAGTAGTGCATTAGCATCTCAGCCTTTGTCAATACGCACATCTAACTACGTGCTCCTTACGACTTCATTACCCCAATACAACGTGAACACCAGGCCTTGTCGATACGAACAGAATTACCAGCCCACTCCAAATAGCATCCACAAGGCAATAACTGACAGTCGGGAATCGAACCGCTCAATCTGAAGTGTCCGTTGCTGTACAACGAAATTGTACCGCAAATTGGGAGTCACGAGTCGTAGTGAGAACATCAAATTAGAAGGAATAGCTGAATGCAACAGTTTATAGTGGACTGGTCAAAGTTTGTTATATTCTGAGGTTAGTTAGTGACATTGTTATTTTAATGAAGCTTGATTTACCCAGAAATGAAATGAAAATATAAATTTTGTGCTAGAATTTGTATATTATAACATTATAACGCTATGAATTTTAAAGGGGAATTATTAGCACAAATAATTTTAAATTCGCGAACGGTTGTATTAGTCTATCTATTGTTTACAAAGTAGCCATCATATCCGTTAAATAACCCATTGCCTGCTACATACACAAACAACTTGCCTACGTGACCTTTCATAAAATTAATTTTGCAAATCCGTCCCACCTAAATTAGGGTATAAAAATTTGAATCGAAGTTCTTCCTTCCACGTTAATCTGTCTATCTCTTCCTAGGTATGATTTATGGGCACATTATAACCCTCACACGTATGTGGGTCCCTAACAATTACCCCTCG
Organism: Agrotis ipsilon; assembly: GCA_028554685.1. Classification (NCBI taxonomy): domain Eukaryota; kingdom Metazoa; phylum Arthropoda; class Insecta; order Lepidoptera; family Noctuidae; genus Agrotis; species Agrotis ipsilon. The sequence goes on along the minus strand of CM052961.1, from coordinate 1,394,477 downwards.
CGGTAGACTAACGATAATTGTGGGTGATACGTAATGCATGCTATCATTATCTTTGAGACTTAACTGTTCAGGGATCGTGATCATATTGATAATGTTGAATTTTGATATTTTGTGCTACCAAGCAAGTATGCTGTTTTTAGTGATTTAGTTTTGCCTTCTATTACATGAAATCTTACTGGAGACTTTTTCTTTAAATTTGTTATTGGATTGCTCTTGACTGTAGTATAGATAGATATATTAGTTCTGACTTGGTTCTTGTAATGAATTGTGTGTGTTTGGTATATAATATAATACAAATCAGATACAGAGTATCACTTCTTTGTTGTGTAGAAAGACGTTTAGTAACTTGGTAGAATAGCATCTACGTAGTTATGGTAACTTGCAGTGCGTTTAGATATTCGATCGTACAACGGGGAAAGGACCGGGAATTCTGAGGTTCTACTTACACTTATCGAAATTCAATCAGTAGAAGACCAACAACCCGGCAACCTTGCTGAACCAATAGCATCCACCATTACGTTGCCAATGAGCCTCGTGTCTCTGTGTTCCTCATGTCTACCTATAAGAACAGTCGTTACGCTAAACCTTGTCTTCAAGACACCTTTGCAAAATTTGAGCCAAATGCTTGTTATCCCCAAATTCGTAATGACGTGTCAGTTGTCAAAAGAAACGAGATAACGGCTTGGAATTATACAATACGATATTTTTTGCCAATCAGGTAACATCGAAAAATTATAATGACACCCTTTATCAGAAAAAAGAAAAGAAATCTACGTCAATATCGACTTCTAAGTCACTGGACTTAGAATTAGGTCATGTGTCCTGTATTTGGAACTCGAAACATCAAGTCTTCAATATTTTTGACGAAAAATGTGCCATTGACGAACGGACGTGTTTATTTCCCTTGTTTCTTATGATGAAAGGACCGCATTGTTAGTCCGCTGAAAGGAATTTTTGCAGAAATAAACATTTCCCTTCCTTTCTTTTTTATTTTTAGTGAGGTCTAAAAATAAAATAGAAGTAAAAAACGTAGTAATAAGAGTACATAAAAGGTGTACACAGACAGTGATGTTATGTATTTTGAACTATAAAGTATGATCCATATCTGACAGTGACAACACCTACCTCTTGGAATCAATTGCCTTATCCTCTACTACACTTCTGGACACATCTATTGGCCCACCTTGTATTTTCAGTTTCGTTTGGTCCTAGCTAAAATTTTATATTAGGTCGAGCAAAAAGTTTTTATACAGTTTTGAACCTGGCACATTCACAATTTAATTCAATAGTCTTTTTTTGAATTTCGAACACAGAATTTAAAGAAACAAAAGACAATTTGGAACCTGTTTGTTGATATCAAACAATCGAATACTAAGAAAACTTGGTTTTATTGGTTTACTTGGATTTAATTCTTGTAAAAGTGATTGATATCTTTGGTTTTGCAACAAACATTACTTATTCTTAACATTAAGGTGAGGTTCTATCAATAATCTATGGATACTTCACCTGAAGTCGCCGCCCAAGCTGTGGCACTTATTCAGACCGGACACAGCCAAAGAAACATGAGTGCTCAACTTAATTTAAGTCGATCTGCGGTCCGAAATGTTTATCGGAGGTACCTAGAGACTGGCGGCTTTGTTTGTCGCCAAGAAAGGCCACAATCTCGGGTCACAACTGAAAGGCAGCATCGATTCATCGTGACGACCAGCTTGAGAAATCGTCACCTTACCTCCATTGAGATACAAAACCAACTTCGCGACTTCCACGGAGTATCCGTGAGCGCTCGAACTGTTCGGAGAAGGTTAAAAGAACGCGATATGGTACCACACAAGCCAGCCAATGGGCCCAAACTAACGCGAGCCCACCGAACAGCGCGCCTTCATTTCGCACGCAGTCATTTAAATTGGACACGGCAAGATTGGAGCCGTGTACTCTTTTCTGATGAGTCTAAAATTGTGTTACATGGCAATGATGGAAGGCAGAAGGTCTACCGACGTAAGGGAGAGCGTTTCGCACAATGCTGCTTTGAAGAGAGGACTGCTTATGGCGGTGGCTCATGGACTGTCTGGGGCGGTATATCTGCGAGCGGCAAAAATCAACTTGAGGTTGTTACAGGACCACGGCTGCCAACATTAAATGCTGAAAGGTACATTCGTAAGTGCTTAGAACCTCACGTGATACCATACGCGGACTATGTGGGCCCAAATTTCCTTTTTATGCATGATAATGCAAGAGCCCATGCGGCCGGCATCGTCAGGGAATATCTTCGGGATGTGAACATCACAGTTATGGACTGGCCAGCCAGAAGCCCAGACATGAACCCCATTGAGCACATGTGGGACGAGCTAAAAATACGTGTTAGGGCTCGTCAGCCAGTTGCCCAGACGATGCAGGAGTTGAAAACTACCATAGAAGAGGAATGGGAGATGATCCCTCAAAATTTATAGAGCGGTTGATAAACTCTGTGCCTAATCGTTTGAGAGCTGTGGTAGATGCCCATGGAGGTAACACGCGTTATTAAATTAAACCTTTATTTGATAAAACATGTTTTTTATTCAAAAATCAATTGTCTTTAACAAGGCGCATATCCGACTTGTTACGCGTAGCTCCATGTCGTATGGTATTCTGAATTCAAATTTAAAACAATACGATCGAAAAAGATGGTAAAATGTATCAGGTTTAAAACTGCATCAACAGTTTTTGCTCAATCTAGCAATTATATTTCGGTAGGGGCCATCGAAACCTAAACTCTAAGGTGGGCCAATAGATGTGTCCAGAAGTGTATAACAAATCTAAACTTGAAAATGACAAGTTTATCCTCAAATTCCAATACACTTCAAAGTAATATTATTATAAATAGTTGCACGTATGTAAGAAAATGAGCAGTGGTGGCCCAGTGGTATCGGTCCCGACTTACGAGTTGTTGGTCGTGGGTTCGAACCCCGTCAGGCGTATTACTTTGTGTAATTTATTTCATCACCACTGCTCTCAAAACGGTGAAGGAAAACATCGTGAGAAAACCGGCATGTCCTAGAACCTAAAATTCGAAGACATGTGACATTTACCAATCCGCACTGGGCCTGTGTCCCAGCAGTGGGAACATTATAGGCTGATGATGATGTAAGAAAATATCGATATCCATCACCAAACCTATAGAATTACATACACATACCTACAACCTATTTATCATTTCGTAATAGGCGTAGAAAAATCCTGACATTTTGGTCAGTGTCCCAACATTAATAAAAAGTGATCGAAGGCCGATAGCGGTGACACCTGTCAAGGCGACCTTCATATTTGACAATGGACGGCTTTTTGTACGTTTTTGCGGGAATAGAAACGAGGACGTTGATAGGTTTTTTTTTTTTTCTATGAAAAAATTGGACACCCTACCTTTAATATAGTATACCCTACTTAATAGTAGGGTGTACCGTCTTTTAGTTTAAGCTGTTCTAAGAAATAGACTGAAAGCGGATATTTTGATAAACGCATTAAGAAGGCATTTAGTTAAGCCATTTAGTAAACGATCCTTGATGGGTATTTTCTGCTGATGAGTCTTTCCATAGAGGGGTCTGTCACTTTCCTACCTTCTAAAACCACGTGGTCTTTCTTCTCTTCACTACAGTATAATAAGTAGTACAAAAGACTTGCCTTTCTTTCCACTCAATTCCATTGCCGGCTACTGTGTGCAGTTACCGAAGCTAGTCGAGGGAAATGCGAAATAAAAAACATTAAAAAAGAAGTGAATTTAAAAAAAGGTGAATCATTATTTTTCACTGAAGGTAGCTGAAAAAGGATGTTCCCGGTTAATACTATGAATAATGTATTTTATTTATTAACTCTTTATATTTTTAATCGCAACTTTCGTCTTTATTTGCTTGCAACGCACAGAGGATATTAAAATCTCGGTTTATTGGGGTTATTTAATGGACAACATGGTGTCCTCAATTCACCTCGGAAAAATATCACCTGGGTGAACAAAGGCGACTTTTCTTCCGCGATTTAGTGGACTTTTATCCGAGGTGAACAAAGTTGACAACTTTGGTGTGGTGGAAGAAAGTGGAATAAACCAAAATATCCCTTGGAGTAAAATAACTAGTACTAATACGATTTAAAAAAATAGTTACAAAGCTACTTACACCAAGAAACATCGTAAAATCTTCTGATATGCTGCCAATCTTCTAGTAGTTCAAATATTGGTCAAGCGCTTTAAATCACCAGCAATTCTGAAATACGGTTGTAGGTGGGGAAATCGAATAAGGGTAGCTGTAAGGTCTATGTTTTTTTTAAATCGATTTTTTTAAATAGGCCATATTTAAATTATTTTTTATTATTAACGATACCTTTTGCGCCCTCAGGTGAATGGTAAAACAAACATTGCAATCTTGTACTACAACTTACGTATATAAATAATACGTATTGTAGTTGTATTAACTAGTTGCCTACAACATATCCCCAACAACATCAACATGTCCCAAGACAAAATATGTCTGTTTGACGTGATATATTTGATAATATCGACATTCCTGACACGAGGAGAGGTTCTAAACGATACCAAAATCCGCACGAGACCGTTAACAGTAAATATAAAGTTGAAAGAAGATGTAAGCAAGATCACGGGATGCAATAATGGGGGACCCTTCTCAAACAGCTTGGGTCTCCTTTGGGATTAGTGTTTCTCCTTTTGCATCAGCACTATAATGTGCTTCCGGGGCTTTCAAACCATGTTTATTTTTTTGCTCTGTTTTGTTTGAAGTTTCTAAAGAGTTTTTAGGCTCTTTTCACACCTATAACAACGACTCGGCAACCGCAACGATACCTCAACCGCGTCTACGTTCCACGTGCTAAAGAAATAGTTTATTTATTTATTTATACTTCAAGTACATGTCAGTGGTACATAGGCGGACTTAATGCCACAGGGCATTCTCTACAAGTCAACCTGTTAAATATGGACACAACAAGTTTCATATGGATTGCATATTGCCTTCATTTATTGACGGTACCGCGTCCTTGCGGTTAGTCATATCGCAAAAACAACGTTGCATCGACGCAACGACTAATGGAAGCGTAACGGCAAAATAATTTGTGCAACTTTATTCAAATGGCTCGACCGCATTTGATCGCATCGATGTCGTTACGTTGTTTTTCATGTGAATGTGCACCTAATCCTTAAGAGTTTTGTTGTGTTGAGGATTAATGCTAGGTCTTATGTTTGGCGAAAACACGATTCCATAAAATTTTCTAGATAGAAAAAAAACCCAAAGTTACCTCTAAATTGAACAATAAACCGCTGGCAATCATAAAATACTTAAAATTAGATTATGAAACTTTTTATACTAACTGAACCAACTATTTATAGTTGGTTCAGGGGCAGGGCTTATGTTATTTAGTTTTTCGAATTTCCTTTTTTTTCACCTTAAAATAAATAGATTTTCGCGTAGACAACTAAAAGAAAGAGCAAGCAATAGTGCGTTGTACGTGCAAGTGCGAGCGAGTAAGATTATACTGAAGTAGTATGCCGCCTTAATAGATTTTTTTGTCAAATATCTAGATTTCAAAAGAAAATAGTCTTTACTCCATCTCTCCATATGTATCGAGTATACGGTTTGTTTTTCTTGTGTGTTTTAAATTCTGAACCTTGCAAAATATGGATTCGTGGCTAAATCGAAAAACAATCTTGTTGCATCAGATATCGATTTAGCAAAGACTCTTTGCATAATACCTACATCTTAAAGCAGTTGTGTGTCCTTGCACCCTTTTGGTGAGATAGAATTTCTGTTTTGTTGTAAAATGTTGATTATTTTATTTATAGTAGTGATATTATAAAGAGACAAAATAATGTTTCTGTGTATGTTGAGAGAGAGAAAAACCGCAATGTCCTGAACCAATTCTAACCACACATATTAATTTATTTCTGAGTGCCGACTCATTACAGTGTATGTCTAGTAAGTCGGAAATAGAAAAAGCGACGATGAAGTCGGGATGCGAGGTAATGGATCGGTCACTAAAACTTAAAGGCGCTATCACGTCGAGCATTCACCTGTAATGTAACATAAAAGTGCGCAAGTGGATGCTTTATTGTCTTCGAATGTTCGAATCTGTAACGTTACATTACAGGAATCATCGACACTACGAAGAAGACAGGTGAATGCTCGCAGTGAGGGAGCGCCCTTACGCGTTGGAATAGCACGCAGAAGCTAGTGTGTTTATCTGTATCAAATTCCAACAACGAAACATACAAAAACTCTGCATTTCAACACTTAGTTTTTTTCCTTTTGGTCCTCTTTATGTATGTTTTAACAAACCTGTACTTCCTAACACAAAACTCTAATTACACTCTTCCTATTTAGCTCCAAGTTTTCTAAATTAACAAACTTTTGTCAAGTCACTTGGGAAACAACTTTTGAACACATGTATGTTCCTTGTGAAAAGACTGCTTTCAGTATTAGCGACTTCGCCAGGGTATAACTAAAATTAACCCACGGAAACGCCAACCTATTTAATGATCTAGGTTACAAACTATCTCCTGCCGGGGTCGCGGGTCTAACAAGCTACTGAGATCCCGGAACTTAAACGACTATTGAAGGGAACCGTAGATTTTACTCAGAACAGTACCCTTTAGCACAAGTTTTTAGTACCTACTTGAGACGTAAAGTAAACCGGAACTTTGACAATTTCAAATTGTCAATTTTCAAGGAAAAAAATAGTTGCTTCTTCGGACACCAGAGGCACTTCCATTTTTTCATACAAGAAACGCTGTAAATACTGGAAAGACGCTGTAAAGTAAAAGAGCGAAAAGTCTTGCTAAGGGTACAGGCCTGAGAGTGCAGATGGGAGGACTCATTTGATGATTTAACCTCGATAGGAAAAATGGAAAACGATAACAAAGTTTATATGGTAATAGAAGACACTACGTGTACAGGTCGAAATGATTGTTGAATTCGTGCAAAAGCTAGTTTACAATTAAATATTTTTAAATGCAGTAACGCATGCGATGCGCATCGTAAAGATGATTTTTGAAGAAAGAAAAATTTCAGAGAAACGATAAATAGAGAATTTCGGCTTGCAAGTGTGGATTGCAATGTCCTAGTTGGTTAAGGCGTCTCGAGTACCTATCCAGAAGACGCGCGTTCGAATCCCACTTGCAATCTGAAATTTTTCTTTCCTCAAAAATCATCTAGTTTACAATGTTAGTTATATGTTGAAACTCCAATCACCGTAAATCCCGTGCCTTTGTTTGGCATAAAGTTTGTATAGTGTCATCCTCAGCGAAGGTTATCGCTTATTAAAATGCAGCACCCAGTACGTGTCGCATTTTATACGCTTTTTACGTGATCCACGTTTCAATTCAAGTTCGTGTTTTACAATGTTGGAAAATCTGAATGTAACTTTCAATCAGACCACATTGTTTGTTGTTTTAGACTTTTATGGCCTCCGCATTTACGATTTTGCACTCGATTTATGTTTTTCTTTTTCAATGTTTTACTGTTGTATTATTTTCTGCGATCGTCATAATAAGCATGAGTACAATCAGCCTGTAATATTACCAATGCTGGGACATAAACTTTCTCTCTGAGACAGGGAGTTGGTTTTTGGAGTAAATCACGCGGGCTCAGTGCAAGTTGGTCTTATAACTTCGATCTAGGGTCTCTTCAGTCTTTATCATCATCTCTGGGTCTAGGGCATGCCGGTTTCCTCTCATGCGATCGTCAATTCGACCTAATTTTTCACTGAGACATTGAACGTGAGATCTTGCGTTTATTATTGAAATTAATTCTATCCAGTTAAATTTTGTACATTTTATTCTGATTTATCACATTGTGGTAATTATATTACATCATTATAAAATTTATAGATACGTACTCACATAATTAAGTTCGTTGGTAGACTTTAAATCTTATGATCTTGTTACGCCTCACTGTATTCACCACGTAGCACCGCGCCTACGACGCGCTACGCCGTGGCTACGACACGCTATGCCGTAGCTACTACACGCTACGCAGTAGAATCGACAATAATGAGAACGTAGAACATGATTGAACGGCTACGCAGCATCGTTGAATTTAGAAACACGTAATAGATACTAAACGGCGCGTATGGATCAACATAAAATGAGAAACACTCTCTTAATTTGTTTCGTAGAAGAACTTAATATTCCGACATTGAATTAGATTTTGTGTTCAACAGTACGTTATGTGATAGTCACCGCAATACTTACGAGTTGCTGCTTTAGTTCGGTACTAATGAGATTTTCGTTTAAATCCCTTGAAGCGTACATCAGCAAACCAAATTTTGTACCGTCTTATATCTGTAAATATGCTGACCTTAGTAGTTTTGTAAATAAATAGCTGAGTTCGTAATATAAATGAGAAGCTGAGTTTACCTGACCATTTTGTATAAATAATCCTTTTAAAAGACGAAATACAGGTTTTGATTTTGTAACATGATTAAAACTTCGGTGTAGTTTTAACACGGAAAGTTGTTTTCAGATATTTCTGATTTAAAACTATACTCTAGTACAGCTTGAAATTAAATCAGCTAGGTAAACTGTAAACCAAATTGATCTAAAAATATTATAAGATTTTTAAAACATTATTCCATGTTCCATTTTCCAGTACTGCGTTCTAGGAGTCTAAACGGGTAGTCGCTCCATTTTAAATACTGCACCCAGTCAAACTAGGAGCCGACACCAAAGAAGTTGAAAAAACGGTAGATAGATTATGAAATAGCAATTCCCATCACGTGTACTGAGTTTTGCTACCTAATTTTATTTGTTCTTGTATTTTTTTTTATTTGGTGCAGGATCCTATCACATTATTCCCAAACCAGTGTAACTCCTGCGAGCACCACAAAAAACTATGTATCTACGAAGTCCCGTAAAATAAATACTCTGTGACCTTGTGTATATCATACATTCGAAAAGTAAATTCATCTTATCAGTATCGCTAAGGAGCTGAGCACGAGCTGAGAACAAGCTGAGCGTGTTAAATGTGGATGTACAACGAACCTACAACAATCACTCTACTCGAATTTCTTTGTAATTGTCAAGAAACCGACAATACGCGGAGCAAAACCAAGCACGAACCGTACGGTCGAAGCGCGCTCGTTGAAGGTTCTTAAGTCAGTTCACATCGCATGAATTTGTGCTCGGCCCGTGCCAATGTCAAATCGTTTATTTCAATTAAACCATCAAAGAGGCATTTTTTAACATCGAATATAAAAATTGAAAAAAGGGATTGGTTGGGATTGATTCTACACCCAATCGCAAGTAGGTTCGAGTTGAAAACAAAGGGCAAAAAAAGTCATATCGGGTTCCGCTCCTAAGGGTAGACTCACCCTTAGCTACTGCCACGACCACATATTGTATTTTATAACGGGCTGGTATCCGCAACTCCACATCACATGCGCGTATTTTGCGTGCAAAATCAAAATCCACGACCATGTATCTAATCCCCGAAAGCGCGCTTACTCCAAACCCGAAATATTAAGAAACTTCCGTAGAATATTTACTTAAGAAGAAAATGTTTAACATAAAAAATAGAGTATTGTATTTAGTTATATGTTGCTAACTTCTCGCTGACTAATTTAAATATCCGTCGGTATGTCTCAGAGGAAATAACGAACGCTTTCACACTATTCTCTTGCAAATGAAAATGTACAATTTTCTGAGAGTATTGATAATTCTGCTTGTTTTTCTTTTTCTATTGTTTGCGCCATTATGGGCGTATAAATTTTGATTAAAATTCTAATACTGATCCTGACTCGTTCATTGCTTTTTTTTAATTGTTTAGTTACGATTGTTCCATGTATAATTCTGTAACTGTATTGTCTACAGCTTGTTTTTCTGAGTTTGCCTGTTTGCATGTATGAGGTTAAATGTTTTTATTGCACCCTGATGCTTTACAGATTTTTTAGTGCCTCTTCTCCTCTCTCTAAAATATCTTGTTCCTGTTTATTGTGAGTTGCTCGTATTAAAGATTTTTATTAAAACCTAAATGAGAGCCTCAGTCAAAGACCTCTTTTGTTTTCTGTTGGAAAGTTCAAATTCCATCAACGCAATCATATTTAGTCATTGATTTAAGCGTCGCGTAGTGTAAGAGGAAACGAGGATAAGGCGTCCTTCTAACAACAGACCCACTAACTAGCCATAATGCCCCAACAGTAACAATAGTTGAACCAATTGTCTCCTCCACACTTTTGTACCCTCTGGTGCGCGCCAACGTCGAATGTCTATTTCCTGCAGCCGATTGCCACTCAGTAGTCAACAATCACATTAAATGGGGCACTTTTATGGCAGACTTGTGTTCAGATTATCATTCAATGCACTTAATGTTGCCTCCGGCGTCGTTAATGGCGACCACAATATTTATTTTTATGCTGATTACTATTGGGAAACAGTTTGGTGTTTGAAATCTGTATTGATTGATGTCGTTTTGTGGTTAGTCTTCTAATCAATGATAATTAAGAGGAGCGTTTCTTCTAGCAACGAAATATTCGATGGAACTCTCCATGTGACTTATAATCTAGGTGTACTTCTATCGGGCACGCCGTAATTGCGACGGTAAGACCTCTCTTTGAGGAGTAGCTGAATAGGCGCCACGGCGTTCTTATCTTCCACTTGACTCAGGTCCTCACTGAATACGGAAGTTTCGGGAGGTCCCTGTGTCGGATAGGGAAGGATGAAACGCCTGGGTGTTACCACTGCGAGGATCTCCCGCCGAAACTGAACTGAAACTGAACACCATGTACCTTTTTGCTATTTTCTTTATTCCCTATTATTTTATTTTTTTAATCATGTTTTGTTTAGATTTTCAAGGTACATTGCTTTTACATTATTTATTTCAATGATGTAAAAAAACATTGTAAAACATTTTTAAAAAGAGTAAGTATGGAGTTTCTTGCCCATTCTTCTTCATACAACCTACCTTTGCGAATGGGTGTAGAATCAATCCCATCCCATCCCATTTCCTTAATTTTAATTCGACGTTTAAAAGTGCCTCTTTGATGGCCTAATTGAAATAAATGATTTGACTTTGACTGGGTGGGAGAACTCATTCGATGACTCTAACACGTAAATAATAAAGCTTCTGTTAAGATACAAGTTTCATGTACGAAAAAATCCGTATCTAATCCGACTGTATGTGATGGCACATAAATAGTACACAGTATTAGTACAGTAAACAGTATATTTATCATTTTTCTGGTACCGACCGATAGAGAACTTGCATTTTGCATAAGACAAGTACTAAAATAGACATAAGTATTGACTGGAGAATTTGTTTCGCCACTTTACTTCCCCTAAGGACCTAAGCAAGCGGCAAATGTTAAATGAAAACGCTTTGTATTCTTAAACAGATTTTTTAACGTGATGCTGCAGAGAGTTGAAAAAGTATTCTTTTGCGGCCGCCTTATGCTTTTTTTGATGTGGTCTGTACGTGTCGTACTTATTCATTGTCTAATTAAAATAAATGACTCGATTTTGGTGGTAGAATAATATGCGAGTTAAAATGCAACGAGAATTTTGTAACGGCTTTATTACATTATTATTGAACATTGACAACATGTTAATTAACTTTATTATGATTTATTTACTGTGTTAATTCAAAGCTTCATAATATGTAATCCCTAGTTTAGTATTCATGTTGAAATATTTTGATATCGAGGCTTAATGTTCACCCGTAAAATTGAACGCCATCGTAACTAGTAAACAGCGTTCAATAGATCTCAGTGTCATCACAGCTCTGGGCCTGTAAAATGGGATGCGATAAAATATACTCTAGCATAACCATAAGGTCGCGGGTCTTATACCATCACCGTGACCCCGGAACATAAAGGGCTATTGAAGGACACCGTGGATTTTAGTCAGTACAAGTCTGACAGTACCTCTCGCCCTGCCCGGGGTGGGAGGTCTCATTTGATGATTTTACCACGTAAAAAAAAAAAAAAAAAGCATAACCATAAAGTTGAAAATCGTTTAACCTATGCCACTAGTCTAGTAGTTCTGGAAATAGGTAGCAACAGCTCTTAAACCTGATTAAGATGTGTTGAACACGTTCAGATTAATTGGTGAATTTCATTCTAAGTGACATCATCATCATCAGCCAATAATGTTCCCACTGCTGGGACACAGGCCTCCTCTCTGAGAGAGGGAGTGGGCCATAATCCACCACGCGGGCCCAGTGCGGATTGGTAGATGTCACATATCTCGAATTATAATATCAAATTTTATATCAATATCGAATTTTTGGTTCTAGGACATGCCGGTTTCCTCAAGATGTTTTCCTTGACCGTTTTGAGAGCAGTGGTGATGAAATAAATTACACAAAGTAATGAGCCTGGCGGGGTTCGAACCCACGACCTACAACTCGTAAGTCAGGACCGATACCACTGGGCCACCACTGCTCAAAGTGACATATGCAGGCAATATTGTCTAATATTTAAAGTAACTTTAAACTTTATACAGCTGTTACAAGCTTTATGATAATAAAATAAATCTCAGACAACAAGTAAAGTTACCACATTTCCTTTAGTTCACTTTTACAACTTTACTAAGAAAAGCAATCCTCGTTTTAGATTTATTCTTGAACTTCCGCTTAGAACAAAATGTCTCTTTGTGGTTCAGGGATATTTTGTATTGTTTAAGCAAAATAAATTCTACGAACAATAAAATACGTCTGACTTTTAACTGTGAAAGTACCAATATAACGCATTTACACAGTAACAGACTCTTTTGTATTGTATTTGACAGTTACCACAGTATCTCAAATGACTGACCATTATGTTAAAAATAACAGTAACCAGTCATCACGAACGGTATCGTTTTAGCTACTGCTATTTCAGCGCTATAGGTCTGATAGAAAGTCGCTTTTTGTTAAATATTCGTATCCGGTTAAACTGGAGCCGAGCCCAACATAGTTGGAAAAAGGCGAAGCAGATGATGAGATAATGACATTCTTGGTGTAAGCACTCATACGTATGTAAGCCACTCACCTTTGCCGTACAGCGTACTCGAAGTATTACGTCGTAAATTGTATGGACAATGAAGTAGCGCCTCTGGTGTGCGAAATATGTAGTAACTAATTGTATCCATTACTGCTGAAAAGGCAGCTTGAAAGGAATAGAGCTTTTAATTAATTTATGGTAACAAAAGTATATTTTGCTATTTGGTTTTGGAAAAGATAGTTGCTAAAACATTTAAACTAATTCCTCTGATTTTTTTTTTAAAACTTTAGTTAATATACGAGTACGCAAACGATACATGTTTTTTTCTGTTAAACTGTTTGAGTAACTAATCTAGGTATTCAATTCTGTGTGCGCAAGTTACTCAACGTCTAACATGCCTAAACCAATAAGAACTAACAAATTATGTTGTCTAACTAGGCTATTAGGCAGCTTTATTTATCTTCGTAAGAGGGACGTCTGTGAAACTAGGTTAAACTTCAATAATATACTGTTTAGTGGAAAATTTTAACAGTCGAAGCCGAGTGATGATGGGCCCAATTTAGGTCATAGATTTGAGCTTACCTTGTGTTTATTTAAGGCTTGAATTGGAGTGCATACGCGGACAAGTTTCGTCTATGACGCGAAGACTGGATTATTTTCTTAACGCAATGTTGCTAGTTCAATTAATTGCCAGACAGTACTGAACAATAGACGCGATAGACACTCGCGCGGTCGTCCGCTTAACGCTGTTTCATGCTTTATTAAGTGTTTAGTAAATGTATGGCCGTCGAAATCAACCGCGGCGGGGATTTCGTGATAACCTGATCATGTTCGCGAGATAAACATGGCGAGAAGATGCCCAAATCATTTTTCAACCTCTCAGTTTGGAAGGAGAAAGAGAAGGCCTTTGCCCAACAGTGGGACATAGAACAAACTAGAAAAAAACTACGTATAGGTACCACAGAGACCCTGTAGGTATCCTAAATACGAAGACATAACAGCCACCTTGCTACCTTACACCCACGTGGATAATGGCCGCTATTTTGCACAGAGAAGTCTTGTGTGCACGCAATGCGATTCATTATAGGCTGATATATGGTCTAATATTCAGTGGAATTGGTCAAAATCTAGACAGATGAAGGTCATCTGTCTAGATTTTGACCAATTATGCTGATATCGGTTTTCAATCTAATCGGATGCAGCTATATTTTTCTTAGAGCGTCTGAGGATTATTTGACGTCTAAACTATTATTTGTTAAACGGTTTTTATATTTAAACCTTGCCCCAGTTCAGGAATTTCTGTATGGTGGGTACGTTAACAAACAAAACACACACACACACACACACAGTTCATACAGAAAGTTCCGTACGGGATTTAAAACAGCGACACGCAGCGCAGCAACTAATCTCTACACTGCGTCAATCCAATCCAATGCAATTATCAAATTTCTACCTATTATTGCTGCAGCTTAAATCATTAATTCAATTATGGAATATCGCATGACATTGAATGTAGACCGCAGCGCGCATCGATGTTTCCATCGCGCTAATCCGTCTGCCATGCATCAGAATGGCATAGAAATCCGATTATCCCGTAGTCATTCGTACCGATTGTTAGAAATGTATGGATAATCTAGTACAGCTGTACGATTTTATTGTGCAAGGATTTATATAGTAGTGGGAAAATGTTTTTCAATTGATTCCCAGTATTGACGACTGTTCTTTGAATTCGTTGTTTTTGTAAAATTCCAAAGTTTATTCCGTACAAATGCTGAATAGTTCCAATGTTGCAAGGATTAAAATAGTATCGGAATATGTTTTTCAGAGTATGATATGTTTTTCAGTGTATGATATGTTTTTCAGTGTACGCTGTTTTTCAGTGTATTCATCGTGTTAACGCAATATGACTCTATTCTAAAATTGCTGGATTTTCGATGAATTTTTGCAATTTTTGCTCCTCGGTATAAATGGATTACAAAGTATTAAAATGATTTTTGTTTTATGTTATTATTTTTTGTGTTTTGGCTTATTCTATGTTCGTGCTTTATATTTATCTGTGTCATTTTATTGTTACAGGTAATATATGCTGATTCCATCCCCAGAAAAGCTTCTTTGATCAGGTATGATACTACAGGGTTAAAATACAAAATGGTGTTATTACAAATCTATTTCTTACTTAACCATTTAACCACTAATTTGGCAACTACAGAATATCTAGGTCTTATTAATCTGCAGGATCCAGTTAGTGTATTTTTTTCTTTACTTCTAGGTCTCTTCCTCGCCAAGTTCAAACTACTTTATTTTTTGTTCAGGGTAAAGAAAAATGAACTGTTTGCAAGACTACTTGTTAGCTTGAAGTCTGGTATTGACAGCAAACAAACCTATTAGAGACCTTCTCGCCGCGACTTCATATTCCCCGAGAAGAATAATGTGTATTGCGTTTATGTACTAGTATGAGTATTTTTTTTTTTTGTAAATAAAACTCTTTAAACATATTACCACAGGATTTCAAACTTTTCTAAGATTTTCTTTTCAAATTACATAAATTATCTTTTTTTTTTTCAAAGTGTGCAAACAAGTCAAATATTTGTAAGCAGCTACAATGTACCTTTCAATTCTTTATAAATCATAAGTACAAAACAAAAACGTACATATTCAACATACCCTGCGACATTTCAAAAGTTCTTTTAAAATTCTACTGTGTGTAAACATTGAAGTGGAACAATAAACCGAGCCAAAAAGGAAGTACACTTGTTTTTCGTAGCATTGTTATAAACTACGGCGTAGCACTATTATAGACTACGGCGTAGCACTATTATAGACTACGGCGTAGCACTTTCATACATCTAATGGCCTTTTACATACTGGTTCGCTCACGGGGGCTAATATCAACTATTTCGATGCTAACGTTAACTTTACGGTATTTTTTAGCGAGTTTATTGTCTGTCTGAAGCTAGATAATTTGCCTAAGCAATCCCTAGAAAGCATAGAGATCCCATGAGCGTAGATAAGAGGTATCACCATTGACTTAGTAACAGTTAGTCGCGATGTTGACTTTATTAAATAAGGTAGGCCTGTATCCCTGTCTGATAAGTGATGGTCATGTAGTGCCCACTATTGTGCAGATAACTTTGTTTTGTCTTGTGTCATAACTAATAGGTACTCGAGATACTAAATAAAGTGTCAAATGACAAGTAAAATGGCTCGAGTAGCCGCGCCGCCGGCAACAGTCGCGGTTCCGGCCGGCCGGCGACGTGTTCAGTGTGTACACCCCATTATTAAGGGTTAATTTTTACGGTAAAGGTCACAATACACGGGATCAACATCGCCTCAACGCGGGAATTTAATGGGATTCTTTCTATTAAACTACTTTGTCTTACGCACTTTAAAGCATCGTAACGCCGCCACTTCGGTTCGGGATCAGTACCGTCAGCACGAGTTTTCAGTATTTGAGACGTAAAGTAAACTGTAACTTTGACTACTTCAAATTGTCAATTTTCAACGAAAAAATTGGTTCCTTCTTCGCACACCAGAGGCGCTGTTCCATATTTTCATACAAGAAATGCTGTAAATACTGGAAAGTTGCTGTAAAGTAAAAGATTGAAAACTCGTGCTAAGGGTACAGCTATTAAATAACAGCGTCTGATTTTGCCTGCCGGGGCCGCAAGCCTGTCTAATCAGGTTACCGTGACACTGAAACGTAAAGGACTATTGGAGGATCACTGCGGATTTTAGCGTGTAAGTGAGGTACGAGTCTGACAGTCCTTCTCATGCCGCCTTGGGCCCCACCCAACGTGTGACTCGGGGAGTAATTCTCAAAAAAAAAACCAAATATATCCTTATAAATAAGCATCCATCAGCATCAGGAAGGGGTTCCAAGCTATTGGTGGTCAAGACTCTTGAGAGAAGAACCTCAAGAAAATACTGAATCAAGCGGTACATCCAGCTACCCAGCGAGAGCCTTTTCAGATGTTCAAGACACAATGGCCCATAAGACATCTGCAATTATTCACGTTCCACATATATAAAATCACTTCAAGTCGATAAAGTATCATAGTTAATTATTAAGTTAATATATTCATGTAAGCTGTACCTACATAATACAGTGTTAATTCCACATTCCGTTTAGTTAATTAATTATTATCACACGTATCTCGATGAAATGTTTGCGTAAAGTTATTATGTGAGAAATAATATTATCCCCTTTACATGGGCGAGAACAATGCTTGTCTACACGTTTTAGGATCAGGTCATTGACTGTTGTCTGAGCTTCTAACATTCACCAATGACGTCTGAGGCAATTGACCCATTGACAAACGGTAGGTAAGTAATGTAATAGAAAGTGAGAAATGGGAAATTAGGTTTCTGGAAACCTTTAAGGTCAATTCATGCTTTTTTTCATCTTGGTAAAATCATCAAACGAGTCTTCCAACCCAGGGCGGGACGGCAGGGTCTGTCAGTTTCGTACTGACTAAAATCCACGGTGATCCTTCAATAGCCCTTTATCCAAGTCGCAGTTATCTGATAAGACAGTCCAGCGAGCACAGGAGACTCGTATATTTTAATAGGGACTCAAAGTTTAACTTTATTTGATACATGAAAAGATACACATTTCCAATATCGTCATATCACATCACATCACATCGCATCGCGTATCGGTATGTACTAGCCCTAAACCATTACAAACTTTTGGTTTTTATTAGTTGCTAAACTAGTTAATTATAAAAAAGAAACATCGTTTTCGTTGCTGTGAAAGTGCAAGAACTACTTCAAGAAATAGTTGTAAACTCAATTAAACCGCCAGCCTCAAAATGCCTGTACATAGTACGGATCGACCTAAACGGGTAAAAAGATAAAAGAGTGCTAGACGTTCAATTAAATCGCTGTAAGGTTTCTGTTACTTTTTTTTACTTCTAAGCTCCTTACCGCTCTTAAGTGTCTTTCAGTTTCCCGTGAGTGGATTTTTACAATTCGAAGTCGGTAGATTTGTTCGAAATACAACCTTGTCATATACTACACATTCGGCTTTCATTCTTCTTAGTCGTAACACTCTTGTCAGAGTGGTCGTGGTTGCGCAGATGAGGTACACGGAGGGATGTTCTTGGCTTTCATTCAGCTTATTTTATTTACGATAGCCCATAGACCTTTCAGAACAACAGATACAACTGCTTGTTCTATTAAATAAGAACCTGTGTTAGTATAAACTTCACTTAGCACTATTCATCGAATATTACCGCCATGATATAATGTCCAGGTTAACTCAGCATAAGACGGCTTTTCCACCGTTCCACCCTGCGTTTAATATCCACCAATCATATTCATTCAACTAACATGTGTTTTTATATGGAAAGATGCGTACTATGACTTCGTGCTATGGCTGCGTGCTATGGGTCGTCTTCCCTACTATCAAAACATCGCATAGCTCGAGCTGCGCATCTTCGTAGCGCAGCAACTTTGTGGTGGCGCACTTCATAGCGCATCTTACTCGCACAGCTACATAGTGTAGCATCAGTGGAAACGGTCACACAGTTTCGTTCAGCTTTTCCATCCTTGCAGCACAGCTACATAGCACATCTCTGGTGGAAAGGCACCCTTATTCAAGCTCAGCCACCGGCTTTTCCCCAGAAAAGGCATAATGGAATATTTAAATATCTACATTCATATTCGATTTTGCCGCTCACTTATGCCAAATAATGCCGATTTGAACATGTTGTCCAGAGGATATTTGTGTATGTGAGCATCTATGTTTGTAAACCACCCACGATACAGGAAGAAATTTCGATTCTGGGGCGGAGTTTTTCTTTTGACATAAAAAAGAATAAAAATATTACACCTTTAGTCAATAAAACAAACACAATTTCATTACAAATGTATGTGCGTATAATTTATATAATCGAAGCAAGAATTTAGAAGAAAGAAAATTACACTTCATTAAAAGTTTATGCTGTCGTTAAAATATGTAATAGAAACTGATTAAAAAGTGTCCCACGGCTCTTCTCAAAAGTTTGGTAATGTTCTGACAATCCGCCATTTCTTTTACCACAGAAAGTTTTGCCAAGTGTTTTATCATATTTTACACGTGGAATTCTTTTCAGGTACAGTGAAACTGAATTTATACTATTACTATAAAGAGGTAAAATTGGTCTGTGAGTTTGTAAGTAGGGGGTAATCTACGGAAGTACGTACCTAATGAATTTTAAAAATTGGTCTCGATCCCTCATAAATGAGCCTCCCAGCTTCCTCCGTCTCCTTCTGGGCTATCTATTATAATTAAGAAATTTTGTGAGGATGGTTAGAGGTTACTTTTTCACAAAAAAACACTACTGAAGAGATTTGAATGTTTCGTAGACAGATAGTTTTTTTCCTTAACCTTAGCTTCCACGGTGTTCTTCAATAGCCCTTTATGTTCCGGGGTCACGGTGATGGTATAAGACCCGCGACCCCGGCAGGCTTTAGCCCTCTGAGAGGGGGCCTCGTCATTATGCTGACGCTCTTTGAGGCGCGCGTGGAACACGACGCGCCGTCGACCCGGGCATGGTCCATGGTCGGGCGGCGAGTTGCCCTTTACTCGCAGCCCGCATGCCCGCGCCTACGGTGGCCGGAGATCGTCTTGCGACGTCCGACGCCGTGGGCGTCCACCACCGCGGGTCGGGCGGAGGGAGGACCTTGTCCTCTCTCTCACGCGGCCCGCCTCCTCCTTCGCGAGCATGACTGCTTCGCAGAAGGAGGCGACCGCATCCCACTCCGTCTCGCCCCGCAGCATGGCCGCGACCAGTGCTGGGCGCGAGAGGTCTCCGCCTATCGCCGCCGTGAGGACACGTCGGTGCTCCGCCCAAGCGGGGCAATCCTGCACCGTATGCTCGAAATGGAAGAAGCTTCAAATATGACAGCTAAAGTAAATATTCGTTTACTCTTGAATATATTTATCCCGCTGAGTTATTAAGCGTGCTATTTCCCCAGTACATAAACAGCATCCAGTTTACATACCGCGCGTAACTACACAATAGTTGAGGTTACGAATGAATTTACATATTGCATTCTAAACACGGCGCGACCGCAAATATTACGTATATCAGAGCAAATATTTCCACTAGTGATGCCCCACGAGTTTTCCCGCTCGACTCATATTTGCTCTCTGCAGTCGAGTCGCTAAAAATGTAGAAATTGAGATATGAATATGTTGTGGGTGAAGTGTTTCAGTTTCAGAGAACCAATATTAACTCGTGTGTGAGGCATCTTTCTAAACCGAGCGTACCTCGTAAAATATTCGAGACGAAAATCTTGAGGCAAAATCAAATGAAACATTTTTGAACTATACTTTCGTTATCATTGTAGACTCAAATAAATCTTCAAAACCACGAATACATTTTATTATAATCGAGACATTTCTATTCAGTATTGTAATGATGTCGGCTTCGTGAATGTATAATTAAATATCTCAATTTTTCTTGAGTACCATCAATTAATAATGGAGGTCACTCGAGTCGAATGTCAAACCCCAATTTGCACAATGCAAGCATTAGCCCCTTCGTACACTAGGCGATGCAAGTCTCCGATACTCTACGATATTGGTATACATTGACGAATGCCTGTGTCCGAACCTCCATGGATTTGTATTCCGATAGTCGCTTGGATACCGAAGTCGCAAGGTATCGGATACTGGAGTCGCCTTGTGTACGAAGGGCCTTATTAAAATATTAACAGGTTTATAAAACGAGTGTTATGTCCCAACTGGGATACAAAAGGTTAAGCGGTTGGAATATAAAGATGGTTTAGAAGGGTTCAACTTGGCTAATAGTTTAGGGGAAGTGTGAAACATGCTTTGAAGGGGACATTTGAGGGCATGGTGGTCAGTAAGTACTTTCCGAATTGAGTACTTCATTTTTATTCGTAGGTTTAGATGAAAAGTTTTCTCGTTGTCATAAAATGGAATGGTTTGTCTTTAAATGCTTCTGGAATGGTTATTTTCCCATAATACGTAACAATGAATACGTTTGTAGAAATTAAATTATAATCACTTCTGCAACTATTCGAAAGATTTCATGATAATATTTTCAAGACGACATGACATACCATAAAGCATTCAGCAAAAACACAGAAATAATTAAATTAATCGTTACCTCATCTAAGCTTATACTTATTTCGGGTTTCAGCAAGCTATCAGATAACTATTCCAGACACCAAATTCTATTTACTTTCATAATAATTTCTAGGAAAATATCTTAACTTCTAAGCGTACTCCACTCTCTATATTACCTAGAAACCGTGCTTCGTCGAACACTGAAAACGTAGAAACAGTTTCAAACATTTCCTCTCAACTAAAGTGGAATAGCTAACTTTCAACTTAGTAATAGTTAGATAGTCAAATACGAAAGTGAAATTACAATACTTACGAAACGAAACCGTTCAAACAGTAACTATGAAATTTAATTCGGACCAATTAAGCGTTTTAGACAAACGTAGCTATGGTAGTGCAACCACGTTGAGCGAGCACGAATTGGGACATTTACTCTAGTTGAATTTTAGTAGGGGGCTTATGCAGATGCGGTAGTTTGACGGGGCAAATCTTCGTATATGCCACCTAATGATATTATTTAATCTTGAGTATTAAATGCACTGCGCTCGAACTTAGAAAATGTTATCTCTAGCTGCCTTAGAGTTTGAAATAATTAAAATCTTGCGCAATATATACCTGAAGCGAAACCTTCGTACGCATTTTTATGAAAATTGAAAGAACGGAGAAGTACGAAAGTTTATGTGGAGAAGGGGAGCAGCTAGTTAATCTTTTTTTAAATTATAAGCATTAGAAATACAGGTTAAAAAATACAAACATTCACGTGTTTGATCATTAACACACTGAATGTCAATAAAATTGATATCTGAGATCAAACATCGATTAAAGATAGTCTTTTACAGTTGACCCATAGAAATGGTAAAACATTGAATTATTCTAGATTTTCGGCCATATACGATCATTAGTTTATTTTGATGTTAATACCTACAACATGTCCCAAAATTCAACGATAAGCCGGCACCAGAGGATGGACCTACTAATGACTACTCGAGAAAAAAAAAAAATAGGGTAAAACACCCAATTATTGACCCTTTAAGCGGTTTTTCTTGCTTCTTTCGCAATATAAACTAATACACGAGTTGCAAGTAAAAATAAATGTTTTTGGAAGATAAAAAAAACATTGGAGAATGTAACTAAAACATTATAAACAGTCATACAAAGGTAAAAAGTGTTTTTTTTCTCGAGTTTAGCAAAAACAGGCCATTTGACCAGTTACCAACATGCCTGTACCAAAGAAGATCGGCAATGTCAGTGTCGCCTATTTGAGAAGCGAGTGTAAACTAAAGTATATGCATTTTATAGATCAAGTAGAGTAGTTTATTTTCCTGCTTAAAGTTTTTTTTTACTTTGTGGGAAAAGAGAAAAAAGTTATAAATAAATATTTTGTAAATGACAGAACTAAAAGTAGCAATAACTAAACGCATAAAAACGGTATTGAATAATCATTGCCATTTTTGGTAGAATAATACTAGGTATTATTAGAATATGAATGTTGGTGAGTGGTTAAAACTATCCATTGTCACATTTTTTTCATTTTAGGCATTAATTTCATTTAAATATTCCATCTTAACCATAAACTGTATTCATAATAGTAATTAGAAAACAACATAATAGTTCGTTTTACAGTTCTTAACTGGTAACATTAAACAGTTGGCATTTCTAAATGAACTGTCTGTCATCCTGTGATCTGTCAGTCACAGTCGTACGATCGCGGCGTCTGTTACTTTCTTTTACTTTTCAACTCATTAGTGTTTACTTGCATTGTTTATTCCGCGTTCAGTTGAGCTTTCTAGTTCCTGCGTGTCGAATCCTTGTGATAGTGAACGCTTTTTTTGAGACAGGACTCTATTTGTTATAATAAATATGTCTCGTTCTAACGTTCGGTGTGTTAACTGCGAACTTCGGTTGACGAGACCTCGTCATCGTCTTTCAAACGAAAACGAAGACCTCCTTAACATTATAAGGTTATGGACTTATCCAAGGCAGGTGAGTAAAAACATACAGCTCATTTTTAAAATAATGTCTACAGTTACTAAAGCTTTGTAATAGTTGACAAAGCAGTATTGGTTTTGCACCACTTTCAACTTCTTCTAAGTTAATAAGTAAAAGCAAGTGGAAAAAATGATACACAAGTCATACTACTTTGTAAGAGTGTGATTAAATCTTTGTCACCCATGGGGGTCCCAAGATTTCCTCAATATGTTTTCCAACCCCATTAGCAAATATTAATATAATAGTTAAATATTTTATAAATATGCTTATATTGACCGGTCATGTATTATGATCATAGATCGGAATAGGTAGAGCTGTTTTATGTACTTACTTTTAGAATATGTATATGGATATTCCCCCAGTCCAGGGATTTGAAGCGAAACAACAAGGTGTTTGGTAAAGAATTAAACTCTAGTGGTGTAGAAAGAGACAAATACAGATGCGTCCCTCTAGCGACAGAAACATCCCACTATTGTTTCTTTTGTTAGCATTTCGAATTCTCGATCCCGAATATCCATATTAACATCAATGTTTGCGGTCAATGAACCTAAATAGCTCTACCTATTCCGATCTATAATTATGATCTATTTTCATAAGACTAGATTTATTCTTCTTTACTTACCTTACATACTTAAATGTTTATTTTTTATTTTGTAAGATGCTTTGTATAGCTTCCAATTTGTATGTCACATATGTTTTCTTTTTGATGTTTCATTGTCATTGTAACTGGACACTACTGATATTAAAAATACCTCATTCAGACAGACAGAGGCTAACAGTTTTTTTATTATTATGTTACAGATAACTGATGCTGACTTTGTATGCCAGGCTTGTTGGGATTTAGCAAGTCATGCAACTAACCAAGTTGCACCCGAAAGACAAGTTGGACATCAAAATGTTTGTGTTGGATGTGGCCGTTCCATTCTAAGAAGCAGAAGTCGTTTAGTACTCAGAGAAAACAGTAGTGATGAAGAACAACAACTTGCTGCAATCATTTCACAGTGGATACAGCACCGTCAAGTAAATATATTTTTGTATTTGATAAAAATATTTTTTATAATTCTGTTGTAATAAATATTGATTGTATTAATTATTATTGTTTTAGCTCACTCCTACTGATGAAGCATGTGGGCCATGTTGGCTACGAGCACAAAGAATATTGCGTCGCAGCATTAACACCCAATCAAACAGTGATGCTTCTGAGGATTTGGCTATACCCCCGCACCAAAGCCGTCAACATGAGGAAATTGAAGATTGCTGTGTGAATTGTAACCAACAGCTGCTGTCTGCAGAAAATAGGCATTGTCTGTCTTCAGAAAGTGAACAATTTATAACAGTTATAAAGCTGTGGACATATCCTAGAAATGTAAGTTATGAGCGCAATTTTTGACTGTTTCAGTAAGTTAAAGGCGAAAATTCATTGAGAAATAAATTGTTAATTCATACTTTATTTTTTTTTTTTAGATTGTGGACACTGATTATGTGTGCCACACCTGTTGGGAGCTTGCAAACCACCAGGTCTTATCTGAAATTCCAGAAGAGAATCCAGTACAACAATCTGGAAATCAGGAAATACCACAGCAGCGATACATTACACTACCAAACATAAGACGAGCTGCTGACACTAGAAGGCATTGCATATTTGCTGACTGCAGGAATCCAGAGCGATACCATATTCCGGACACAATACGCAGACGGGTACTGAGTGACTGCAACTTTTATATACCGAGAGGTGCAAGGATATGCAGTTACCACATGGGTAGAAACATATTTGGTGAACTATACACATCCGAAAACACATTAGACAATTTTAATTGTCTCCAAATTGAAGATATGGTTTTCATATTACAAGAACCTGTAAGTGATTTTAATTTCGAAGAAATCCAGAGTCTGCCAGAATATTTGGCACATTATTTTCTGGGAATTTCCTTATCCCAACATCAACAAATAATGAACGAAACAAGTGGACTTCGCGAAATGCATAGAGGAAGTTTTGCATTAACTGCATTATTATGCAAGTTAAGGACGGGAGACTCGGGAGATAGGTTATCGAGTCTATTTCAAACGCCAAGGCGCACCGTGGAAACCTTGATGAACAAGGCTAGGGACATATTAGCTCAAGAGTATGTGCCTCAACATTTGGGTTTGCATCATATAAGCCGGAGTAATGTCATTACCAAAAACTCCTATATAGCAAATCATTTATTTGGCAGACCTGATCTCCCTCTGGAGAGACAAAATGCAATTGTTATCTGTGATGGCACCTATGTTTATGCCCAAAAAAGCACAAATTATTTATTTCAAAAAGAGACTTATTCCCTCCATAAATATCGAAATCTTATAAAGCCATTCATGATTGTATGCTGCAATGGATACATCCTGGATGTTACAGGGCCATATCCTGCCACTACTAATGACGCGTCGATAATGATGGATTTATTAAATAAAGACAGTTTTTTGGAGTTTTTTAGAGAAGATGATGTTTTTATTCTCGATAGAGGCTTTAGGGATAGTGTAGATGCTATACATGAGCGTGGCTTCCTCGCCCATCTACCAGAAACCCTGTCACCAGGACAATTCCAGTTGTCTACTTTGGAAGGCAACAGGTCTCGCTGTGTGACAATAAATAGATGGGTTGTGGAAGCCGTTAATGGCAGGATCAAAAGAGACTTTAAAATATTCAGACAAGAATATTTTAATCGTGCATGCCCCCACATGATGAAGGATTTTTCCATTGCAGCAGCTCTGCATAATGCATTTGCCACAATGTTTGTGGATTCAAGTAATGCGGAACAAATTGTCAGTATTATAAATGAAAGGCTTTTTGCAGACAATATCCTTGCAGATATAGTACAAGAAGAGAATCTTCATAGAAGAAACTCTATGTTTACAACTATAACAAGTTCTAATATTGTGTTCCCTAACCTGTCTATGGAAGACTTGGTCCTCTTTGCTTGTGGCACGTATCAAATTCGACAAGCTAGGTCATACATAGGTGAACAATTACGTTTCCATGGCCTTTATACAATAGAAGTTTGCAGAGAGGACCATGTCAATTTAAGCAGGTTAGGGGGAATAAGTTCCTTATTGATTCGAGCTAAAGTCAAGTCCCGGCATGTGTCAAGAAAAACATATTATGTTTTCATAGCAATTGATCGTGAGCAAGTGGGTAGGAATGCCATCACTGGATATTGCTGCAATTGCATTGTTGGTTTGCGCACTGTGGGATGTTGCTCTCACGTAATGAGCATTATATGGTACCTGGGCTATGCACGTAACCAGGATAATATAACTCCACCTGCACAATTCCTCGACCAAGTTTTACTTAGGATAGATAATTAACTGATAAATAATAAATATGTGCCTACCTATTAAATGTTTGTGAAAAAGTATTTGTTTCATTTTATAAAATCACATATTACCTTGCCTGCCTACCTTATTGCTGGATCTAGCTTATATTGCCTGGGATACATTTTATGTACAACCTATGAGTGCCTTGCTTTAGAAAACTCGTATATTATGTAATCTAAATATATTGGCAAACAAGTACCTTTATGTACAGTTCGCCTGATGATCCTACAATATTCAAAGGCTAACTTAACCTTTAGGTGTAGCCGTGTAGGTAAAAACCTAACACTTACATCCTTTACGTTTCGCCTCTAAGGTAAGTAAAGCGTTATTATAAACACAAATACTTAAAACATGTATACGTATAAACAGATATGTGCATTGAATTCTAAAATGAATTAATCTGCTCAATAATCAATCGTATCAATACCTAGGTACACATTCCACAACACACATAACCTAACCTAAATGGTAAATCTTTAAATCGATTTTCTATCAAAATCCCATTACAAAAAAAAATGCTATGATTACACTTTATGTTATTAGGCCTTAGATCCATCTCTTTCAGGTGTTTTCACTAATGCTCGCGAAGTATAAAGGCGACACTCAAAGTACATGGGGTTTTGCCAATCTTCTTTTCAACATGCAAATGACCAATTTTTGACCTCTTGTAGTATAAGAATAAACTCAAATATTATTTATTAGGACTGTGATACGAGGTTTTATTTGATAAAAAACAAACAAAGACAGTCTTATTGCCCTTCTTATTTTCTTTTTTCACACAATTTTGGTCTACAGTCTTCAAACGCGGCCTACAATATTCTTGCATTTGTTTTTGAAGTTTTGTTGTAGTTTTATCACTTTTGTCAAATTTTTCCTCTTTATTAGTAGTTATTTCATTTTTCTGTATTATGCAGCAGATTAAAAATGCTCGCTGGCAAAACAAATTGAAAGAATACGGCTTTAGTTCTTCAAAGGGAGTTTAAAAAAGTTTGAATTAATATTTTCCCAATTACATAAGACTATTTAACTTTTTCAGCTTATGTAGAAGATCCTCACAAATGAAGAGAACATAGACACAAATCAAAAAATACCTAACACTTTGCCTCGGATATGATTTAAGTCAGTTTGTTCAAACATGCAGGTTAGAGTAACTTTTGTCATAATTGTATGCACTAAACCAACTTATGACTGAGGTATTGCCCGTGTTATGTTCGGCAATTGTCCCACGGGATCATATACCGACATAAAAAGTATCCTGCGTCCAGGTACACCCACCTAACCAGGTTTTTATATTATCCGCTTGCCAAATTGTTTCAAAATCCATTCAGCCGTTCACTTTTCCTATAATTGTAGTAAGTTTAAAATATTCAGGTGGATCCAGAATGTGACAGTAGACCGAAAATTTAAGTACCTTGCTCAAATTAAGCTAGGTTCTTAGGTTACTACGTAAGGTATTTTTTATGTTTGTGATTATGCAGATACACACCTTTAGGTTAGGGGTGCCAACACCCATGGGCATAATACAGATGCATTAAACTTAAGCTACCTCACCATTAAAATGAATTATACGTATAAACCGTGGTGTCAGTAACTGGTATATTCGTACATATGGTTCATTACCAGCTATTGACATGTCATGTCAAAAGAATGGTTATTCATACATTTTGAGTTTACCAGATATTGACCCCATCATTTTAACAAGTTAAGGCTCATTAAAACTTGTAAATCATGTGGGAAAGCATTATGTCTGTCTTAAATAACGAAAAAATACCAAACTCTAAGGAATCTATCGTGTAAAACTGAAATAAAATGACATTGAAAACAACCTTCAGCTTAGCAAATTGTTAAATTTCTTGATGATTTCAGCAGGGTATTTAATTATCATAGGTTTACGGACGCAATATCGCTTTATTAAAATTTCTGTGACGGCGATATATTACAAGATAAATTATTTTTCATTTTCTGTATTCTTTATGCAGCACTGCAAGAAGATTTATTATTATTTTTGATAAAAACTGTTAAGCGGTCAATAGTTGGTGGGAGGTCAGCAGTTGGGTACTTTACCCTACGTACCTACTTTTAAAAAAAAAAATTTTTGATACTTTGGGCACATAGTAGAAGTGATTACTATTAACAACAACTTATGAAATTTGGTTCTTGATTAGAAAAAATTTCATTATTTTTTTTTGTGGCTAGTTTTCCTTAAGTATTATACCATTTTAAAATCTTGGTTAGTTGCGCTAATTTTTTAAAAAACTTGCCATAGTAGTGTCCATATTTTTTTTTACACTACCATGAGTTAAAGTATACTGAACGTTAAAATCTTTCAAAATTTTAGGGAAATAATTTTTTTTGGTTGTTTTTTTGTATAAAACTACGAAAATTCTGTAATTTTCAAAGATCATGGTGAAAAGTAGTACTACTTAGGTTGCCGATACAAACAAAATAACTGAAATATTTGAAAAATTATGGTCATGGTAGTTAAAAGTGTCATAAGGGGTATACATTTTCGAAGAATTTCCATTGTTTTAAGTAATTTAAAAAAAAAGTAGAGGTATTTTTTTTTCTTTTTTTTTTTCTCGAGTGGTCATTAGTAGGTCCATCCTCTGGTGCCGGCTTATCGTTGAATTTTGGGACATGTTGTATATTTTCACACCTTCAACCTACAGAAACGAGTACACAAACCATTTAATTCAAAGCTAATATTTCAACACTGTTCTTTGTGTTTTTTTTTTCGCATATTGTAATAAATTGTAATACCTACGCAAACCGGAATACAGCTGCTGTTAGCATACATACAAAGCTTCGTTTGTTACACATTGCCTACGGTCTCCCGGTCTCTCGTTTTGGGATAAGTAAACAAAGTTATGTTTACATATAAAGAGTACAAGCAAATAAAGATTGCAATAGACCGATAAGTAGCTGTCAAACGTCGTGTATTGCTTTTGAGTAGGGTCAATAAAAGAATTCGATGCTTACTTCGTGTGAAAAAAATAGTCTACTTATTTTATGGCGTTATTTTTTTTTTACTTAAAATCGGAATACGATTCCGAATATGAAATGTTTCTTGGCACAAAACCATTAGAAAGATTTTTTGCTGGAGGCTCGCAGGCAATACATCGTCAGCGTCAGACTTTGGAATAAGATGATAAATAGCTCTAGGTTTGAAGTATAAGCTGAACAAAGATTGATCAGATTGTAAATAAGAAAAGAAGTATAAAATACATACAACATGATGTTTGACGTTTCAAATTATAGAAAATATAGGTTTCTATTACACATATACGTAAACTCACGCCTTTAAGGTTGGTAGAAACCACAGACCACCTGCTACGATTTTTACATTCGCTTATCACCCCGTCCACATTCATATATCTGGTCATATAAGCACATTGTGATTACTGCATACCCGACCCTTCTGAAGCCCCACCACACAAATAAGGTAAGTGTAGAAGTTTTTTTACGGTATTTTAATTATCTAAGATTGTCCTGATACTTAATTAGTTCGCCTTCAGTGCCGTTACAATGTGTAATTAAATTCTTTCACATTTTAAACTTCTCGCTACTTTGAACTTACACTCGAAAGCACCAACTTTAGAGTTGAATCAAATATTTTCATCGAGATCTGACTTCGCAAAAGAATATATCAAACCTTTCTTACATTCTCATTGACTTTTGCAAGTAAGTTCAATTCTAAGTTACATTTCAAAAACATTTCAACGGACCTCATATCTCACGGTAAACCGACACGTTCACCTTGAGTTCAAGTTAACGAGTTTTCCTGTCCTCATCTTTAATATTCATGGAAGACATCCTAGGTGGCTGGTAGAGGAAACTCCGCGTCTTAATTTTTCCATGAATTCTTGATACGCGAGTTAGGTACCCCAGAATTTCTTCCAAAAGTTGTTAAATGTGTTTGTGAGAGTATATAAATTTAGTTAGTACTAAAACTTCCTCTGTGGTTTATCTTCAAACTAAAATGCAGTAAATCCATGTGCTCATAAATTCGTTCGTTCATAAATTGTCTCCATACGAATCTGAGCTCTCTATAAAATTGTACTTAAAAGCTAAGCTTCGGTGGTGTTCGCATTAAAATCGAATGCTTTTCGAATTTACTCCGAAGAGATGAACGTCGCGTGGGATTTTTATAGATTTACTGGCAACATCGTAAATGCTCATTTGTAAGGATAAGCGGATAACTGACAGTCTGGCTTTGTTCCTTCAGTCATATATTGCAAGAAATATATACCTAAAGGTATGTAAGTCTACATTTTATAGTGTTCGCCGTAAAGCATCGTATTGTGTATTGTGCCCTCTTTTTATTTAAGTTTGAGAAAACAAAACAAAGTATTTTATCCTAACTAAATGCCCAACTAAACTACTGTTTCCAGAATCAGTCTTATTTTGTTTCATTTGTCAATAGGTCAACGCAGAGTTCTTATTTGAGATACATTCTTGCGTCTTTCCGACCTCACTGAGGTGAAAATTGAACCAGAAACATACAAAAAGGAATAATTCTTATCTTCCGACGTAGGAAGATATATCAGTAAACACGCCAGTACCATATATCTATGTAATATGTCGAAAGTATCTGATATTAAATCTACCAATGACGTGACTCGATGTTAGGATAGCGGCTTTACCTGACTATGCCTCAAGATAACATGTTATTTGTTCGTCTTATAAAATATCAGTGTATTTTCCTTGTGAAACACGAGGAATATGAGTGACAGTATCTTCAAAGTAGATTATAGTAACAACATCAGCCTATTTTTCCCACTGCTGGGACACAGGCCTCCTCTCTGTGAGAAGGAATGGGAGATAATCGGTGCGGGTTGGTAAATGACCCATGTCATAGAAGTAAGAAACCGGTATGTCCTAGAGCTGTGGTGGCTAAGTGGTATCGGCCGACGCTGTTGTAGGTCGAGATGAAGGTCGTGGGTACGATTCCAGCCAGGCGCATTACCTTATGTAATTTATTTCATCACCACTGCTCTCAAAACGGTGAAGGAAAACACCGTGAGGAAATGTTCTAGAATCAAAAATTCCTGTGTCCCAACAGTGGGAACATTTATAAGCTGATGATGATGTTCCCAGAAACATATTTTGTTTCGGACATACTGGTTTCCGCACGATATTTTCCTTCGCCACGTTGAAATTATAGTAACGATGTTTCCCAATTACCAAGTCTCCGCAATGAAATAATGCCGTGTTTAAAATTATGCGCATTATTAACCACTTCAATTTAATTGGGTTCACCGCAGTTGTTCGTCGGGACGAATTTCGGGCTGCAAAATGTCTGTGACTTACCTGCGGTATTTTATAATAAAGTTAAATTCCGAGAGTAACTGAGCTGCCTCTGAATGTATTGAACTGAATAATTGTTTTATTCTCTCTTTGATCTTTATTTTAAGTAATTCTTTTTCAATGAAAACTCATTCTATCTGCAGTCATAGATTCTCTATTAACTTCACTCAGCCTTTAATCCAGTCAATACCTTGCATGATAATTTTGCTGTACTTCAGATAGTTCCTTACAAAGAACTTTCAACCTACGCATCTTACCCACAGTATTTAAATTCGTTCCACATAACTTACCTGAACTTATCGATTGCGGCGTATGATACTATACAGCGCTCTCTCTTTTCCAATTAATTTAGAAGCAAGCGTACTCAAGCTTCATTATAACCGAACACACAGAATACGAGTACATCGATCGTGAACCGCCGCAAGAACCTCTAAGAGCTTTACCTGTCTTAGAAGATACGTACGTGGATAAGTACCAACGTAACGTGTTATTATGTTCGTCTTGCTATCATCTTTTCTCTCCTTCCGCTTCAAGAATATTGGATTGATGGATGATCCCGACGTATTAGATTATGTATTACGTACTGATTCCCTTTCTATTTGACTTGTATTTGAACAAAGGTCTTATTACTTTCCTTTGTTTCGATGGGATTTTCTTGTAATCTGTCAGACGTAGTAGGACAGATCTATCTAAGCCTTACACGTGAGGTATAGGACTGGCATTGAAGGACCTTTTTTATCTCATTAATTTTAAAACCTTTTTTTGGATGTTATTAACATCAAATGAGGCCTACTGCCTTGGGTGGAACGGGCACGAAAGTCAGAATTATCTTGAGTAAGAAATACGTAGTTCCTTCACTTGCTCTTTGCGTTCCAGGGCCTGCTATCTAAAATAATGAATAGATTAGGAGATATAGAGCAGAATCTGAAATAAGGTCCAAACATGTACGTCAGAGAGTCGTTTTTGACAGGCCTAATGCCAGTATTACTGGTTGAAGTTCTTTAACTGTAGGGTTTGATATTTACCGAGTCAGCCACTAAAGTTTCCGTCTCTCTCAAAGGTAAGCGCACCACAAAGTGCCACTTAATGCCGCAAGGCAAGCTCAAGTCACGTTTAAAATATTTCCGATATGGTTAGTGGGGGCTGACGATGTCTGAGCGTGCCGCTGACGACAACTATTACCATGCAGTTTTGAAAACTTGACATTTTTCCATTTTTACGAAAATGGAAAAATGTCAAGTTTTCGAAACTGCATGCAGCTTAAAAAGCCAATTTCCATACGTGGAAATTGGCTTTTTAAGCTGATGATGTGGTCGGAAGCGTGCTTTTGTGGTAACTTCATTGTGTCTGAATGAGCAGTAAGAATTTTTTATTTTATTCTACTAATTCTACCAAAAATATAAACGTGAAAGCTCGTGAAGATGGATTTATTTATGTTTGTCACGCCAAAACTACTGAACAGATTTGGATGTTTGGTACTCAGATGTTTATAACCTGGATTTACACATAGGATAGCTTTATTCGAATTTTATGTTCCCTTGGGATAATTTGCTTGTAAATAAATAATTCATTCAAAAGCTGAATGAGTTCTAATTTAAACCAATACATTATTCTCAGACCTATTTTACAATCGGATGTTTTTGTTAATTTTGCTTTTTATTACATTCAGGTCAGCCATACAAAGACTATAAATCAGTCAGTATCGTCTGCCTCACGCTGCAACTGCATGCCAAACTACAGTCTTCTAAATACACATATACACAAAGCTCAACTTTGTACGGTCGGCACGGTCTAGCAGTCGCCACACTGACTGCTCAAGCAGTCCGAAAATGAACGGCCTTTTTCATAGAACATCTGCACAATTTATATACTTTCATTGGTTCTGCTCTCGACTACAAAACCTTTTTTCCTTTTGAGAAGACGCGACGCAGGCGTTATTGCGTATAAAATTATAACATTACAATAGTTATTTGTTATACAAGAGTGCAAAGTTGATTTTTAACCGCGTGCTCAATTTTGATGACCGAGCAAGCGAATAATTCTAAAATTGAATCACGAGTGCAACGAGTGATTCAAAATTAGAATCATGAGCGATAGCGAGGGAATCAAAAGAGCACAAGGTGAAAAATCTTTGCACTCGAGTGCAACACGTAACTTTTCATCCCACCTCAGCGAGGAAATGACTAAATGCAAAAACAAATAAAAACAGATGTACATTGAACAAACACAAGATAGGCTTTTATTTCAGTTTAGGTATTAACTAAGACATTATTATAGAACAGAATAATTTTAAATAGTAAATTTTAAACAGAGTAATTTTTAGGTAGTAGTTGAAAACTACTACCTAAAAATATATTGAATTCCGAAGCGATACTAAAGATTCTGGGGGTGAACCTCCATCCGTAGCGCAGCGAGAAGGTTCAAGTGTTAACACCCGAAAGAAACGAGGGAATAAAGTTAAATTTTAAAAATAGAATTTGTTTCCTCGACAACCTTCGAACGTCAAGTGGGCACCACAGCAAGCGATCAGCTGTTGCGGTCACCGGCCGCCATTACTGCTGCTACTCTTTTGTTCGTACGATAATTCTAAATTCAAATTTACTTTATTCACTAGAGAATAAAAACGGCTTTTACTCACTTGAGGATAAAAACGGCTTTTACGGTCAGATATCGAAGAGCAAAAGTACCCTTTCCGAGATGGTGGGATGAAAAACCTTTTTTCTTTCTGTTTTTGGAAAAAAATCGAAAACGATCGAAGCCTTAGGTTGGTAGAGCTTCTTACTACTAATAGGTACTCATCTGATATGATCTTGAACTAGTCTCTAGAGCTTCTAGCATTTGCATTTCCAATACATAGTTGCTATCCCCAAGGGTGTGATCATAGCCGATAAGGTCATGAGTATAACGAGACATCTTGCAACTCCGTTATCGATCATGGAAGTTCAGCTTCCACGAATATTGGAGTTGAGAACGTTGGGGGATGTTTAGGTAATGGAGTATTAGTTTATAACATAATGGCATTAGTGTTTCTTGAAGAGGGAAATGTTGATGCTTGTCTATTAATCGCCATTTATCGTGAAGTCTTACTTATTATGGGGCAGGACTGTTTATTCTTTTCCAACTATTTTTTTAGCGATAGGCTCGCATTTAACCATTATCTTGCCTGATGTTAAGTGAAGATGTGGTCGACGGTGAAAACACGTTCGTCTAGAAGTAACCTATTCAGTATCCATTCTTCTGTAGCTATAAAATTCATTAAGGCGAGAGATCTCGGTTAATGTAGCGGAAAAATAGAATGTAGGCATTAATTGAAAAGAGATTAGAAACCTGGACTCGAGGTTTAATATCAAGACTTTTTTCATACAAAACCAGGTAAAATACCCGTCCTTTGGGTTGAACTTTACAACATTCGCCCAGAACGGGCACGTGTGACCAAACAACAAATAGGTTCACCCTTTATAATTTAACCCATTTGTTATTCCTTATTGCCCCTGTTATTAAATTAGTTCTCGTTTCAGAATATTCTCAATCCCCTCAGGTGTATTTAGGAAGAAAATTTTGAGTTTTAAAGAGGGTTCAAAATGGACGCAACGTTTGTAATTTCAATTAGCTACAAACTCAATATTGCTAAAATTGTAGCAAGTAATTGATAAAAAACAATTCACACAATTTTGTTATTAGCTAAAATGAACAGCAACGCTGCTAAAGTGGCCATTCTATATCCCCTGTATCAAGTTTCGAGACTTTAACATTCAGCTCTGCATTGATAACATCATTTTGCGATCACCGACCCTTCTGACTAGACTCGTGGCTCAAACAATAGATAACAGACATTCATCGCTGATCCTGTGGAATGCTCATTCTGTAAAGTAGTTGAAAGTGGACTCATAAAGCTAAGGAATGTATGATTGATCTAAAATGAAATAATTAGACATAACTTTTTAACTCTTGTTCAGTCTCAATGCAGACCAAGGAAGAATGGCAAAAAAAGTAGTAGGCCTGATTCTGACAAGGCATAATTATGATAATGTAGGTATAACTTGTTAGACAGAAGTTTACCTTATAGTACGAGTAGATTCACCCACATTTCACCAGTTATCTTTACAAATCTCATGTAATGAAGGGCGAGGCAATTGACATCAACCGGTCACAAATCCAGATTCCGTTAGTGCTAATGAGAAATTCCTAATGAAAAAACCCAAAAATACGTCCGAGACCGAGCAAATCACGGTGTTTACCTTACCTTTAACATATTAAAATCAAAATCCATTTTCGGTATATAAAACAGCTAGACATGTTTGTGTTACTTTAAAACTTTCACCCATTAAAGTTGTTTGAACTCTGGCACATAATCCCGGTTAAGTATGTAACTTACGGATTCATCAAACTAGTTCAGTACACATCATACTACGATTAACTGAAGCCACGAGCAGCTTTATTACTGAATTATTAAGCGTTAATCTCCGAAACTGTTGAACCGATTTTAATTAAACGCACAGTAAACATAGACCTCTGATAACACTGCGGATTCGCCCAGCATGTATGTCGAAAAGTATCCCACAGGATTTTTAAAACGGGATAAAATGTATCCTTTGAGTAATACCTGACTACTCGTATAATCTACCTCTCTGCTAAATTTCACCAAGATTTGTTCGACTGTTCTGACATGATTGAGAGTAACAAACATCCACCCACATTCGCATTTAGAAGGTTTCCCATTTTGAGCCACACATCTAATATCAACAAGAAAAAATTCAAGTATCATTAAAAATTTAATCTGGTAGGGTATTTTTGGGTCATTCATTCTTTAGCCCTATTGAACCCGGGAGTTAAAAGCGTCTTTAGAAGTTATGTGGATCCTTTTATGAAGGTCAGGTGCTCAATTTATTTTTACGCTTAATAACGCGAATGGTAATTTTCGAAATGGAAGATTTGAGATATCTTAGCTTGTTTATTTTTTACAAACTAAGGTGAATAATGGCAGCCATAGATGATTCAGTTTACCATCAAGGCAGTAGGTATGGCTATCAGTGTTTATGACGTCTCCTTTTCATAGCAATACGCCGTTGACTTTATTGGAAGCCAACCATTCCAGTATGGGAAAGAGATAGGTATACAAGTTGACTAACGCCACCTCGTTTCCACATTGGCATTACTGTCTCTATAAGTCGTAATGGTAAGGGCACCTGAACGCCGTTTCCAGCTGACTGCTAAGTTGACGGTAAACTGAGTCGTGTATGGCTGGCATAAAGTAGTCAATTTCACAGTTCCTCGGTTTGGGTCTTGACAGTGTACCCTGAAATTTACTAATAATACTAAGACAACAACAAGACCCCATTCACACAATATCATTTTACTCTTGTGTCACTAACTTACTCTACTTGACAATTAACGTCACGCATTCACATACATCTACAAATAGCTACCTAGATACGTGTGTATCTTTGGCGTGTGCCAAGCCAAGTACAATGCCCTTAGAAAGACGGTAGTCGTGAACTAAGACACCTATTAGAATACTCAACACTTCGCACTCGTATGAACGGTACGTTAGGTTGAGGGGCGAGCCTCGCGTACCGTGGGACGTACATTCGCATATCAAGAATTATGTGCGGTCGCTGTGCGTATTATTCATGCGTAGAGATGTGGACGTGTCGACGGTAATGTAACGGTGTTTTCTTTTAAGAAATAAGAAACATCGCAGGAAAATGTATCATATTTTGGGGTTGTTGAATTAAACTTTGTAGTTATTGAAACAACATTCTAAAACTTGCTGTATTGGTTAGGCCAATTGATGGCTCTAAGCATTCTTGGTACTTCGTGTAGGAATAGATGCTCTTTCTTTTAAGACGTATCCGAGATATTTTTGGTGATGTTTTTTGCTTTTAACGCCAATCTAACCCAAATATTAAACGAGGCCTCAAATGGAGCTAGGTCTTCCAGAAGAATCTAGTACTGCAACTCACAGATGGAATGAAATATATGTAAAAACTGTTCGGTGCCGGTCTCGGACAGGATGGTGGTCGCAAGCCAGGCTGGGCTACCACCGCCAGACCAGATCTCTCAGTCTGTAACGCTGTTGCCCATGGTAGACCGCTTGTAGGTAAATACCACGGACTCCAAAAATGGACTTGTTCTCACAGGACAACAAAAACAAATCTTTTGTTTAATACTACCTAGTATATAATGTTACAAAACGTCAAAAACCTACCTTTTTACTCCAGACGCTAATTACAAAATTCTTAAACAAAAGACACAGAGCTTCTACAACGATTCTCTCTCCGGAAATGCCAATTATTCTGTCTTCAGATGTACTAATAACAAAGTAACTGACGAGCAAGTTCATTTAACTTAAATTAACCTTAATTACACTGCTATTGGCAAGATGCTTGCCAAATTTTCAAGTTAATGTTTCGCAAAAATATGCAGTCTGGAGATGGCAACAAAAGTTTCTCTTTTTGTAACTTGGACTTTACATTGATGATGCCAACGAACTCTTAATTAAACATGAAAAACAGAATGCTTAAAATAAACACTGGTAAGTTATTATGTTCTGCGAATATTTCGTACATATTCCAAACTTAATTTTACCGTTAATTAAACAATTCCACATTACACACAACAACGCCAAATATGTGCTTTTCGGTATAAAAATATCATGTTTCGACATCGGTGAACATAACAAAATTAATCATCCTTTTTATGTTTTACTGTAAAATATCATTGATTCCACATAAAGAGCAACCTTTTCACAGAAATCATACATGAACACGATATTGAAACCAAAGCGTAAAAAGGGAAATGATTAATCATTTTATTTTGTGAAGCGAATGGGTGAGTAAATGATATTGTTCATAAATTAACCTATCATATTGTACAGCCTACCTTCTAGATTGTACCATTATTTTTTTCGTAAACTCACCCTACGAATCCAACCAAACGTACGAAAGCTCTTTCTGTTTTCCGATTCTATAGACAAGACATCAAATTAATTAATCTTTCATATTTATTGCTTCATCAATCAAGCTTGAAATACGTATGTAGGCTAAAGAACGTAGTCAAACTAACGTTGTCATTAGAAATGAACAGGAATATTTCAGTTTCAGTTAATTTGTGATCCTGCTATCACGGTCCCAGTAGGTATATCATCATCATAAAGAACAAGGTGTACCGGAGTGATCGTCAAGCCATTATTTATGATTTATCGATATCCATAACTGAACATCGTTACTGCTCTAGGTATCCCATCAATTTCAGAGTTACTATCATACCCAGTATTCAAATCCAATGGTATCAGTAGGATTGAATAAATCAAAACAGAGCGAGAAAACGGTAATAAAATAAACTGAGTTTATACCTACGTTACCTGAGAAGCAAATAATTCAAGTATTCTTTGTCAGAATAAAGTTGTTTGAGAACTTAATTCCCAAAAAGCCCTAAAACAATGAACAATAGACACTAAAGACATCCAAACTTACTCCCTCCAAATAAATTAGAAGACCTTCATTATCAACTCTTTAACTAAACGTTAAAAGTAATCTCCACCACACAAAGGGTATTAAAACTAAAATTTAATACTGTTTAGCATAACTTTATTTTGGGGCATTAGAGATAAACTTTGGCCATAGGCAGACAATTGTAGTAAACGTGCTCCCATAATTAGAGGGCCCTGGGAAACGTCCCGGGAATCAAAATTACAAAGGCGTTTGGTGCGAACCTCGCATCCGAGATAAGACCGCAAGGGTTGGTACATATGGTGATTACGAATGAGTCTGGTACACGAATAAAGTCGCATTAAGCTGGGAAGCAGACGCGGAAATTGTTCCTGTGTTCGATGCAATACAAATAAAGGCAAGTGTGATGGAAAACTCGGAAAATAATAAGATTCCCTGAATAACTAACCATTTAAACGTGTTAAAAATACTGCTCCTAAACATTAATCATGTTTAGTTCGACACTCAAGATCGAAATTTTCTGCTGACTTATGATTTGAAACTGAATTTACCAGATTGATCGAACATTTATATTGAAAAGATTACTAGTATTGTAACGTAATTTTCTTCATAGAAATTATCCGTCTTCTTTAACTTTTATCTTTCTATAAAAGTTAAATTCATCTGACATTTAATCCCACGCACCAACTATAAGACATTATACGGGCCAACTCCTCAGTCCTACATTACCTCGTCTCGTTGAATCTCTCACACGCCACAAGGGAAAGAAACGAGTTCTAGTGTCCTAGAGAGGACATCTTTCTGCAAGGTGAGGTAATGTTCTGGCGCAACTTGTGTCCGACTATTACTCAAGGTGTCAGAAACTTTTATATGCTGTGACTTGAACTTACCGTTTTCGCAATTTGGAGTAAGTTTATGACAATGTGTGGTTAGATTTTAAGACTTGTTTGAGTACCAATTTTTTGTTGAACTATTTAGCCGCGTAGTGAAAAATAATGATGGATTTTGTGTAAAAGGGTATAGCTAGAAAGGACTGAACTGCTAATACAGAAACTAATAGAAGAATAGGAAAAGATGCAGAAGACGAAATTCGTATTGTTATGAAAGAAGTAAGTAATGCAGATAATATTCTCTATAAGATTGCAAAGAAAGAGGAATGTAAAGAAAAATAGAATGAAGTACCATAACAGCTGTCCAAGCTACCAGCCAAGTAACCGATCATTGCACAGTATGAGTCTGTGTGTAAAAATAAATAAATAATAAATTCTCACCGTACACAGTTTGCTGAACTGCGAGCCACGATTTCACTTTTAATATCAAAAGCACACGCTGAGTAAATTATACCAGACGTATCTGCACTAGCACTCAGTATAACTCCGATTGACTTAAATTATTCCATTGTTTTACTTGTATTTACAGTAAATTGCTAAGCATTCTCACGCTTCTGAAAATACGATAGTTTATCTCGGGTGAACGTTTGTTTTGGCATACTAATTGGACGGAAATTGGGCCCTAGTTACGTGTGCCATCATCGTTTCGCACTCTGTAGGAAATAGTTTGTTAGCTCAGGTAACTATATTTTCGGAACTGAAGCGGTTTGGTACTGAATTGCTTTCATCATCATTATTTAAATGTGCCTTGGATATAATTTAGATACCGCAGTAATTTTAACCTCTGAGTATTCGGTATTTGTTTTGAAGAACCTTTCTATAAGTCAAAATATACAAGCAACAATCATTGAAGATCCATTTAATACATGTTCTGTGAAGTTGCTTTAGGATTCCCAAAGTGCAACTGAATATTTCCATTTTCTACTTAAATAAGGTATAATACCGTCGTCACCGTTAAGTACGTCTATCTGCATACATATTGAAGAGGAACCAACATTTCGGCAAAAGTATTCCAAGAATCGTATCGTCGCTTTAATGAAATGGGCCACAGAGGATGAATGTAAGCATTTTGTCGAATTCTAAAGAGAAACCTAACACAAAACGTCACTTGATTATCCACGTTTGCAAACCCGTTCAGAATCTACCATTTTTCAATAGAACTAATTTCATTCACTCTCTACTCTCTAGTGATACTACTGTCGGTTCCAACTTTTAGTTACAACCGATCGCCTACTCCGCCTGGGACCTGACTGGGTCGAACGGAATTCAAAGTATGCAAATTTTCCGATTGTCAATTCCGCTCGCGTGTTTTTCATTCCCCAATATTCGTCAGCATTTCAATCGTATTCACAAATTTTTCTTCGCCTTGCGTCAACAAATTGTAATTTCAGTTGTAATGTTCAAATGTAGGTTCTTTAGGTTTCAAGGTAGAGGGCGCGTTCAATCGTTCATTGCATAAAAGATGAATTCAAGGGTACTGCCACATTCTTCATGGCTTGTCTCTTTTTCATTATTTTGTTTTTTTTAGCCTGAATTCTCATACGCCTTACATTTCTTTAGCTTTTTCTTTTAACATACAGGAAAAATGCTGTTGAGAAGGTATTACTGAGCGGTCAGGTTTTCTCACTTGTTAATATTTACACACCTTTTCGTTTAACGATTCGTTTGAAGTGTCAGAATAAATAATATGAGCTGGTTTGGAATCAGTCTTATCAATGTTGACGGTAAGATGGTTGGAGTGAAGTGTGTGTTTTTAATGGTGAATAAGATATTTTATTTTCCCATGCTATTTAATTTCAAATTTCTTTTAGTCATCTTACAATAAAATTGTTTTCAAAATTCTCATTGTTCCTACCTGCAGTCAATATTTAAAACCCAGTTTTTAAAAATGGGCTTTTTTTCTATACACAGTTTTGACACTATCAAAACTTAAGCCAAAATATGTATTCTCCCAAAGTTACCAAGGTCCATCCGCGCTTGTTTTGCATTTAAATCGAGTTGAGTGATAAATTTGGCGTATAGTTCGACGGGCGGACCGTTAGGGACTTTCCAACTTGCCCATGTGACAGACTAATCGATTAGGAAACTTGCTGCATTTTTCTATCAGCACGAGAACGATTTTTATTCACTTCACTTTTGAAATTGATTTAAAGAACTTCACGGGTTGGGAGGTCTTGAGAAATAGCACTCTGGTTTATTCCTATAATATATTCTAGCTGGTCTTTATGTAGATTGTACTTAGTTACTAAGTAAAGCAATCATTTTCGTCTAGACGTCTAGAAGCTAAGGATCGTTAAAGATGTTCGCTCAGCACAATATTATCACCCTAATTAAATAATTCCGACAACAAAGCAACGTCTTCTTTTTATAAGCCCGCATCTACATTGTATATTATTTTGATAATAACTACTAGTGACCTTTTTCCACTAGCTGATTTTATTAATTAAATCTACCCTGCTACTCCACCGTCATATCTCTGCCCCTACAAAGGACAGACTACTATTATTATGTAAATTTTTACTACATATTTGCGCGAAGCTTTAATTTATCTTTTTAACGTTTTTTAATTCTAATTCTATCCGTCTGGTATATTAACTGAAAATCACAAATAACACATAATAAATATCAACTCAGACATAATACACATCGAGGGTTGCTAAAGGATTGTTTGTATACGATTATATTATATTAACGACGGCTAATAAATTAACAAAATATTTGGGATCTGCTTCATTCCCTGACACATGGTGTAACCAAATTAAATGGAACTTCAAAATTTTGTAGCGCGTGTTTGGAACAGAATCATTTTATTTTGGTCGCAAAAAATATTTTGTACACGTACGCATACGGGGGCTGTCTGTTGTTTATTAGAAAGTAGTCGTGTTCCATAGATATAGATTTTTATTTCTACTTTCAAACTGTTACCTTTTACCCCTGTAATTCAAAGAAGAGTACCCTTATCAAAGAATTGAATGAGAACACATTTTGTCGTAGTAAAAATTGTTTAATCATTATTTATACTCTTTATAAAGTTTTTATTTTGTGAAGCTAAGCTTTTACCTCGTTGTACTTTCATTAACTTTGTTTCTTATTGCTGGTTGATTTTGAATCAATGCAGAAATCTTTGAATTTTGTTCATACTATTTTCTATGAAGCACTTTTTTTCCTTTCGAGAGCTCATTTCAATTAAGTTTTTTTTTCTTTACGTAGTAAAATCATCAAATGACCCCGCACCGAGGGCAGTCCACGGTGTCCTTCAATAGCCCTTGACGCTGCATGGTCACGGTAATTCGATAAATCCCGTGACCTTTCTATTAAGTCTTAGTAGGATTTTATTAATTTCCACTCCTGTAGCTCTCTGACACATAACTTTCGATGTTTGTGTATTTTTTGACTGCTTTCTTACCACTGACCCAAATGTCGTAAACTTTTATTTGTATTGTATTATAAAAAGTATTTCAAATAGAACCATTCGTTCGGCTGTATTAATTCGGCGTTCTCGACCATTCGTTCTCCTTTATATGATAAAGATTTGTAACACCTTTTCAAATAATAAATTCTGCAAATATAGTTCGTATATTTAAATAAAATAAATGTCGTTCAGTCTATTCCATTCGGGTACCAGACTCATAAATTCTAGTTAGAATTGATAAACTATTTCGTGGAGACGGCGATTTATTTTCCATTTTATGTACCTTTGAGTTGGTTAAATAAAACTATGTTATTATTTATATTGTCTGTATAAATAATAAATTATAATCTAATTATTTAATTAAGATAAAAATACTTCAGAATTTCAATTTATATTCTAAAAAAATATGCTGCAATATGACTTAATTATAAATAACTAGCGGCCCGCCCCGTACTTCGCTACGTGTTACAAAAAAATGTGATAAATGAAGAACTGCTCTACCGATTTTGTGCAAAGTTCACATAAATAATCTACTAAATAGTCCTAACAAAGCATAAACAGTTGGTTTAGATAGGTGAGCCCGTTCTTGAGTTATAAAGTTGCAATGAAAAGTGGTATTGATTTATATATGTATACTGAGACATTCAGTACTTTCGCGGATTACAAAAAAAGCTAAATGAAGTTAAAACGTGCACTAACGTCGTCCATATTCTCAACAAACTTATATTTTTCTCAATAACATACAATCGATTGCTTCTGCGTGCCAGTTTTTGCACGTACATAGACACTCACATCTGTAAATTATTTCAGAGTCGAATGTCGGGCCTAGCGCCAACAATTGACTTTCCGTCGGTGAGGCTTTTAAGGAACAATCGCATGTATTAGCCCGTGCTCCATCCGCACTAAGAAT
This sequence comes from Agrotis ipsilon, assembly GCA_028554685.1. Lineage (NCBI taxonomy): Eukaryota > Metazoa > Arthropoda > Insecta > Lepidoptera > Noctuidae > Agrotis > Agrotis ipsilon. The sequence goes on along the minus strand of CM052961.1, from coordinate 1,350,148 downwards.
GTTAATGGCTTGCTATACGCCTGTATATACGTCGTTTCTTGGCGTGCCTACATGGATTACCAACTTGTGTGGTGCGATTTTATCTTCGCTCCCTAATTGCGAGTAAATCCGACGTCTATTTTGTGTTGTCAAAGGTTTCTTTTTGTTTGTAGAACGGTTTCCGTCAGATTACCGGGAATAGCCGTCGGGTCGTACCTGTTTTGGACGTACTTCTTTCTTTGATCAGTAATCTTCTTGAGGTTTTTCAGCACTAAATGAAATAAAAGTAATATTATCAGCAGTTTGCAAGCACTTTCCTGATTAACCTTAAAGTTTTAATACGTTTTCTCAATTTAAGGTTGGACCTTAATAAGTTCTCACCTTGAATAATTCTGTCAGACCTTAGGTAACCCCTATAATTTTCTGTAAAAGATTTGTAGGGACACCCAAGCCCCTTGTCAGTAGTATAGCTTTGACCTTAAGATGGTCCAACGTTAATTAGAACTTTCAATAGACCAAAATGAAACTTATTAACACTAGTAGTTACAGGGCGTCAGACATCGTGGGGCTATTTCCGGCTAAAATAGGCGCGGGCTTGCTGACGGCGAGTAATGAGTATCTCAATGTGCGATCAAGGACCAGCCCTGAGTCGATGGTACACCGTGTTCCACACGCACCTCAAGGAGCTGTCGGGGACCAACGCCTGCGAAGACGCGAGACTGTCTTAATAGGGGCTGAAAAAACAGGGTGGATATTTAGTCAGTAAGGGTCTGTCAGTCCCTTCTCTTATATTACCCCGAAAAAAGTATACGAGTATTTTTCCACCGTCGTGTTACGTACCTTCAGTCAACGTGTAGGACAAATAATGTCCCACGTCGGCTAATTTAAAACATGGTTGCAGGTGTCTTTGTTTAGGATTACGTTTAATAAACGACCGAATCGAAATAAGCAAACATATTTGTCTGCTCCCCCGGTGACACAATCCAAGCGAGTTTATAATAGCTTACCTACAATTTTTCATGAAACAAACATAAAATGTGGTGGTCGGGAAAAATAAATTAGTGTTTATTTTCTGACGTAGAATTAGAACATGATTACGAACGAGTTTTCTTTTTTTGAATAATTGTTGTTTGTTTTTGAGAAAACGTTTGTTTTGCTTGCGTATCATTGTGAGATATACCTAGTGAAAAGCAAAGCGAACCTTCCAACCTGAAATAAGTACGAAAATTAATCAATAAGTTTGACTAAACATTCAAGAACGTTTTTAATTAAAGAATACAGTATGAATTTCAAAGTTTCTAATTAAATCATCATCTGAAAATTATTTATTCGTGGAACTCTGAGTGACTTATTGAATTTATCTATATTTAAGTTACATTTTTACCTAGGTACCGTTACCATTTATAAAGATTTCTAAACTAGGGATTAACAAATCAGGAATTCAGGATACCTTGACCTGTAAAGGTACAGGGAAACTGAAGGAAACATGGTAAACTTTTAATCAGTACCTAAGAGTCTAACAGTCCCAGCCGCTCCACAGATGGCAAGGGAGGACTTATTTGATGATGTCACTACCCAAAAAAGCTGCTTTCTTAGCTTTCTAGCTAGAATCAATACCAAATAATATTTATTGAATCTTTGGCAGAAGACCTTTTTCAGTGCCAAAGATTTAGGGTCCATATACAAGGTCGGTATAATTGCGGAATGCTCAGCCCTTTTCAATTCCACAAAAAATAGGCCAAAATAAATCTGGAACTAAGAATTTATTTCGTAGTCGATGCAGAGAAAGTCTGAATTTATGAAAGTTCATTCGAAAGTTGTTGCTATTTGTATAATAAAATATGGTTCAAAATTGTTTGGTGTATTTAAAGTGGGTGTCAACCCAGACATATTGAGGAGTGCGTTACAACCACAGCCTTTAGGAAAAATGGTTCGTTTATGAATTATTCATTATATTGCTTCCGGCTTGACTAGGGTCCACAGTAAATGGAAATTAATATCCCTTTTTATGTACCGAATAGGTAAAATGGTACCCTATTACTAAGAATTTGCTATCCGTGTGTCTTGTCTTGCTATCGTTGTCTTGTCTTGCTATCGTGTGTCTTTCTGTCACCAGAGTACCTATATCTCATGAACCACGGAAGTGAGACAGTTGAAATTTTCACAGGCACTTAGCCGGTTTTTTATCGAGTTTCTTTACGACAAGGCGGCCAATACGAACTCGATCGATATAATTGATAATTTATTTGCAATAAGTATTTTTACAGTGAAGGTCTTCACATAAGTTAAAAATAGTGTAAGCCCCTTCGTACACAAGGCGTCGCAAGTCTCCGATACCTTACGACTTCGGTATCCAAGCGACTATCGCAATACAATTCCATAGAGATTCGTTCACAGGCACGCGTCAATGGATGCTTTTTTTTTTTTTATCGTGGTAATTTTTTTTTTATCATCAAATGAGACCTCCAACCCCGGGCAGGGCGGGAGGTACTGTCAGACTTGTACTGACTAAAATCCACGGTGTCCTTCAGTGGCCCTTTATGTTCCGGGGTCGCGGTAATAGAAATAAGTCCCGCGACCCCGGCAGGCTTTGGCCCTCTGAGAGGGGGCCCCGTCATTTTGCTGACAGCTCTTTGAGGCGCGCGTGGAACACGACGCGCCGTCGACCCGGGCATGTTCCATGGTCGAACAGCGAGTTGCCCTTTACTCGCTGTCCGCATGCCCGCGCCTACGGTGGCCGGAGATCGTCTTGCGACGTACGGCGCCGTGGGCGTACACCACTGCGGTTGGGGCGGAGGGAGGACGCTGTCCTCTCTCTCTCGCGGCCCGCCGCCTCCTTCACGAGCATTACTGCCTCGCAGAAGGCGGCGACCGCTTCCCACTCCGTCTCGCTCCGCAGCATGGCCGAAACCAATGCCGGGCGCGAGAGGTCTCCGCCTATCGCCGCCGTGAGGACACGTCGGTGCTCTGCCCAAGCTGGGCAGTCTTGCACCGTATGCTCTACTGTGTCCTCCGGGCGATCTTCGCAGTGGTGACACCCCGGCGTTTCCTCCTTTCCCATCAGCCACAGGTACCTCCCGAAACTTCCGTGTCCGGTGAGGACCTGCGTCATGCGATAGGTCAGGACGCCGTGACGTCTCTCCAGCCACTCCTCAAAGAGGGGTCTTACCGCCGCGATTGCGGCGTGCCCGGTCAATGGATGCTAAAGTCGTAAGGTATCGGAAACTTGAGTCGCCTTGTGTACGAAGGGCCTTAGTGTTCTAATTTAAAGCAAGCTGATATCCTTCTAACAATTCTAATTGTGTGCATGAAAAACGTTACTTTTAGTAGCCAGGACAATGTTCTAAGGCCGATACGACTGTTCTAAAGACAGTAGTTTAACAAAAATAAACCTCACAAAAAATGCGCTATTTAAAAAGAAAAGCAACGAAGAACTCATTATAGCATTAATTCGAAAAAATCTGCGTTTGTAAAAGCCTCTTGACTCAGCCACAAATAAAAGGGAAACTAATTAGCATAATTACCGCAGCTCTGTTATAACACATGCTGATTACAATTCGCGTATCCAAAGGAATGTTAACAAACAAGAGATATGATTATTTCATTTGCCAGGAACTTATTCTGGTAATTTATGAGGCAGATGTTGCATTGTCTGCTTTGTAGAATAAGCATGTTTTGTTCTATTTTTCAGCTGAAACGTTGTACCTTTACAACATCGTAATGTATACTCGGTTTGTGTTTCATAAATTAACAAGACGGTTTTAGTATTTCGCCTATTGTTTTTGAGTGTCTTTTGTGTTGTATGTAAGACGTAATTCCTTTCTATGTTCTCATATTGAGCGTTTAGTTGGAACTTTGTCTATTCAGATCTCATCTTTCACTAGGGAGTGAGGAGTTATCCAATAGTTCGTGTTTTTGGGATAAACTGAGTTTTTTTACAATACTTCACCATTGTGAGAGCAGTCATGATGAAAAAAGCAGTCGATGCTGTATTAAAAAAAAAACATTCTTAACAGTTCAACCAAATTCGTAATGTGTATTAATCGTGACTTCCTCTATTTTCCACTGAGCTGCATAAAATACCTAGTACAGATCGAAAAATCACTGAAGCGGATGACTTCGCCCATCAGGAGCCCATCAAAGCGAATATTTAATTCTTCGCTTGCGTTACGTTTCCTTTTTGCGATCAAGTTTTCTTTTTTCCCTTCGATTTGAATTTATTGCTAGAAGATTATCGTGCAAAAAATAGTTTTAACTCCAGTTCAATTCCCATTTTATCACGATCCTGCTAAAGCTATCTGCAAAAGAAAATTAACTGCAGTTCAATATCGAATACATCCCATTTTCTCAAAGGCTTATCATTTATTATCTGTGGAAGTACTCGTATTGAATGAAAAATTTAACGAATCAACCGATTCTCAAGAGAGAACTATCGTTTTCCAATACTATAAAATTTGAACAAACTTTGGTTCGCCACGCCTCGCTCATTGAGCTCAATCTTTTGTTCCTTTGTTGGTCGATAGCACATTTCGCTAACTTAATTTCTTAAGTACACCCTCTATATGGTTTCTCATTTCTTTTCCGATCTTTATTATGATAAAGCTTCCACAGCTATTACTTATTTCTCGCTTGTTTCGTTTTCTTTGTTTTGTTTTGCAGTATTTTCTTTTTGTTATTCCAATCTTTAATTAAATGCATTCCTTGGCCATTGGCAACTGTTGAAAGGGCTTGCCTTTTACCATTTTATTCTAATTAAAAAATAACAGAACTCTTTAAACCTGTAAGAAACTTGGTTTTCAATACTACTTATAGACACTTCTACCTTATCGTAAATAATTATATCATTTCCAATATTCTCAATAAAATTCAAGAAAACTCGAACACGTTTTAATTGAACTGAATTAAGCCTTGAGTAATTTTGATGTATCATTAATTAAGAGTACTATCTCTGTCATGTCATTTGCCATAACAAGGATTTATTATATCTCATACGCCAATCATTTCTGGATCATCCTTGCAATGTTCTTTTTTCTGACATCTTAATAAGTAGATATGTATAGTTTTTATGCTATAATGAGATGTATAGCTAGTAAAATATTGCAACCTAGACGTCTATCCTTGAGGTTTCCAGGCTGCACGATGAATGCTTGATATCCGAAGTATGCATATTTTACATAACTCGATCGTCTTCGGTGAAGACTATTCTGGACAGAATGAGGATAGATATGTATGTATATAATCTCCTATCGAAGTTATAGGTTGTAAATAGGTACTTATTTAGATGCCTTTGATAGTCATGTAAGTTGAATGCATTACAGCCGAAAGATCGATCGAAAGAATAGGTATTGAAAAAAAGTGTTGGTCCACACTAGGACATTTTCTTGTATTAACGCACTCATGTGTTTACAAACATTTTTACTCACACATACCAAATACTTTTTTTTTTTAGGTGGTAAAATCATCAAATGAGTCCTCCCGCCCTAGGCGGGGCGGAAGGGACTGTCAGACTCTTACTGACTAAAATCCACCCGTGTTCCTTCGGATGCCCTTTACGTTCCAGGGCCGCGGTATCCTGGGTTAAGAAAAAACCCGCGACCCCAGCAGGCACTTGGCGCGAAACACGACGCGCCACCGACCCGGGCTTGGTCTTCGGTTGGACGGCGAGCTACCCATTACTCACCGTCCGCAAGCCCGCTCCGCCGCTGTGCCCTCTGCTGATCAGAGGGACACGCGTTGGAGCGTCCACACGACAGGCTATTCGCATACGGGCAAAGAGACCCCTTAGGCACACCTAGAAGTGCCTAAGAAGAGTTTTTGCCCGCATCCCAGGGTGCACCGGCCCGAAACACTGGTCTTCCCCCCGGACGTATCCGAGAGGGAACTCCAGTCCACGGGCGCACGTGGAGGTTTCCTGTCTTAGCACCCCACACAAACCAAATACTTGGACTCGGATAACTGCTTGTACAATTACAACTTGCAAATATTTGTTCCGCGAGATTCGAACTCGCTCAGCCATCGCGACAGCCATACCGCGAAAGCCTCGGAAAATAAGTAAACTTCGTGTAGTAAAAAATAGTGGGTGTTTATGAAACTTTATCTCGTAGTAACCGCATCGTTAGATAAAGTCTTGCATTTTTATGAAAATCTTAAAATGCTTCAAGCTTTACATAAATACATTTTATTACATATTTCACGATACTGCATCGTATATACAGGGTGACTTTGAATAAATGCGACAAAATGAAATGTGAGCTTTCGTTACCGTAACCTGTTTAATTATTTAAACTGTTTTTTCAACAATCTAAATCGATAAAAACATATGCGATTATCGTTTTCAAACGGTGTACATTGCTGATATTAGCTTTTCTTTAAGTACGAACTATCGTTCTTCCAGCATTTAATTGCAAAATAAAAGTAAGTCCAAATTTTTATTATCAAAGATCGTTAAAAGATGCAGTGCTCAAAACCATCCACTAAAAAAGAGTAAAACAACCAAAAATAATTTTTTTCGGAAGTCGGTACACACTTCGAAAGAAAGTTATGTAGTTATTTATCTTTTTAGTGGTTGTTTGAAGGCGTTACATAAGCTTTTATAAGGACGCTTGCTTTTAATAGTTTACTACAGCATCAAATAACCCAGGTACTGATCTCTTTGATGCCGCCAGCTGATTTTACTAGCTGGCAAATCATACAGCTCCCTGAATGAAATACTTTCAATAATGAAATTCCTCTAGGCGCCCCATTTTGTTAGGCAGCTTGGCGTCGTGCCATTACGTCAGTTTTGGCCCAGTCTCCCTAGGAAATTAAACTGCAAAAACTAACTTGTCAGGAATATATTGCGTCTGCTACATAGTATCAAGTGCTGAGGCGTCGACGGCGTGGCCAAGTGGTTTCTCTAAAAATAAAAGATGGACTAGATCCAAGTTACAAGATGTGTTCGCGTTTTCACTGATATTTGGCGACACGGAAATTAATGCCGTAATAAAGGCTCACTGTTGTGTGTTATACAGGGTTGTAACTGAGACTGCCCGCGTTTGGGTACTGTCCCACAAGGACAAGGAATATATTGTTTTGCAGGTTTTAAATTCACTTTTAGCCGAGTTTCTTTGAAATCTAGTTAGTGTTTTAATCGTGAAATAAATACAAACAAACATTACATTTATCCTCAAAAATTTTCTGATCTACAATAATCTTTCCTACAGTTCAATATTAGAACTCACTTTGTATTAAAGAAAACGTTCTTATTATTTATTTTATTTTTGTTTATTTTTATTTTATTCGGAAGGCTTACAGACAAATAACTAATATAATGACAAGATTAAAAACTAAATTGCTCATTACAAGCCCTCACATTTAAATAACTATACTGCGATTACCTCTTTTTTAACTTACAATATGATATTAATATTTATATAACCTTATCAGCTATAGTTTATTAGTATAGTTATACAAATAACAAAAACTAGATCTAAAGATCTTAGATCTGAAGATTTTGCTAAGGACTTGTTTTCATTTCAAGAAAACACACACAGAACTTTAAATTGGGTTATTTACATAGACAGACCCCAACATAAGGTGTTAACTCATTTCAATTTGAATTGTTAAACATTATTTGAGTGTCAATTCAGTGAATCCATCTCCTTTCCCTTGTAACATTGTTACCTGTAGCAGTTTAGTTTTCCACAAAATGTTGTTATACAAATAAGTACACGTACTTTGGTAAATTACTCTGAATAATGTAATTCGGTTGTACGAAATTGGAAGTGTTGAGGTGTATACTGAACCAATAAGAGCGCAGGTGTGCTCAACCGATAGGCTTCCGCTGTAATTATTTTCAGATGTATTTATTGCCCGTTACTTCTGCCCACGGTTTCACTTATATGTTGGAGATTATACCACAGGAAAATTCTTGCTAGGATAAAAATGTGACGGGGTCGTGGGACGAACGAACTACAGTAACCCCGATACATAAAATCTGACAGTCTGAAAGGGTGGGAGGACTAATTTGATTTAAAAAAATAATTAATTTAATTTGATTTGAAAAAAAGTGTCCTTTGTCCAAAACTATATCCTAATTCATAATCATCATCCTGTTTTTGTCCACTGCTGGATTTAGACCTGTCCCAATGTGCACCTTTGAACCCGGTTGTGAGTTTTCCAGTCTCTGCCAACTGCCTTTTGCGGGTCGTCGCTTCGCCTTATCCTAATTTATAGCCTACCTGAATACCAATGAAATCTGTTCAACGGTTAAAATGGGAAAAGTATTAGACATTTCTAACATGAATATTTATGTCCGAACACTACAAAACCAAAACCAAATATTGGTCATCATCTCAGCCACAGGACGTCCACTGCTGAACATAGGCCTCCCCTTTAGATTTCCACATAAACCGGTTGGAAGCGACCTGCATCCAGCGTCTCCGGGCGACCTTTAGGGTACGTTCATATCTGACGGAACATCCGTCGAACGTATCATCGAATGTTCTTCGACGCACTAACGGATCATCGGTTGAGTGTGAGCGGTCAATTGTTTTTCTATACATTTGTCTGTTCTGGCGTTCCGCGACCGATGATCCGCGACGGATTTTCCATCAGATATGAACCCGCCCTTATAGTGTCGTCTGTCCATCTTGTTGCAACAAGAATATTGGTCACTACCATTATTATTCAGAAAAAGATATTGCATTTAGTACTGTTAAATAATAATACAGAATCCAATTCCGATAGCGTTATTTCAGTTAAAGTTAGTATTAAAAATTATGTTAGACCTTGTACAACATTTTTATTTGGAAGAAATTTTTGGTTTACAACCGGTAGGTCTGTTCTTAGAAGAACAAAGAATAAGAAACTAAGATTATAATTAAACTAATTGTAATTATCATGTCGCCTTAGGACAAAGTCGTCAAATTAAGGATTATCTAAGTTGTTAAGTTCCAGAATTTTTATACAAAAACATCAGAGTTGTTTTTTTTTACAGTATTGTTGCGGACCACCCGCTTCTCGGTTTCTTTTGGTCGTAGCATGATGTTTTGTAGCCTCCCTCGATAAATGGGTTTGAGTCAAATTTATTTCTTATTGGGAATATCCAACTCCAAAAAGGTTTTTTCAATTCGAACTAGAATTTCCTGAGATTAGCGCTTTCAACCAAACACATTCTTCAGCTTTATAATCCCTACTATTATTATAAATGCAAAAGTAACTCATCTGTCTCTTTTTCACGCTTAAACCACTGAACCGATTTGGATGAACCGAAATATAAAGGAAATAAATCTTAATATATATAAATCTCGTGTCACAATGTTTGTCCTCAATGGACTCCTAAACCACTTAACCGATTATAATAAAATTCGCACACCATGTGCAGTTCGATCCAACTTGAGAGATAGGATAGTTTAAATCTAAAATTTTAGACCGGGTCCTCCACCCGTGCGAAGCCGGGACGGGCCGCTAGTATACCTATAAGTCTTATGTTAACACAATATTTCGGTTTTCCGTAAGAACAGCTTCGAGTGTTAAAACTGACATTGACTGATGTCTTACGATAGATCTACGGTAAATAAGAAAATGTCTCGTACCAAACTCATTTGTCTTATTTTCAAGAATGTTTTCAGCACTTTAATTAATGTTAACGTATTGAACGCTAAACAATTTTGTTCAGTGAAACCGCGTGAAATAGCTAGAATAATTAGTATTATGCGTTGTTTTGCCGCTGTAATTAGCTCTTTTATCTTGATTTCATTTATTTTGTACAATCTTAATTTTGTTCAGGAAGAATATCGCATAATTTTTTACTTTATCGCATAATATCACGTCTAGTTACCGAATGGTTAGGTAATGATAAGCAGTTATAGTTTAGTCCCAAGTTATGGGAATATGGAGTAGGATAATTCTCGAAGTAAACGTAATAAAGGCGTCACCTCGTCAAGAATGGCGGTACACGACGAAAGTTGTAGAAAAAAATTTGGAGAACGTGCCCTGTGACGCTGTTTGGGACCTCTCCCAAGCAGCGTCACAGCGCATTATCTCCTAATTTCCTATGCCCAGCACTGGACTGCAATATGCCAAAATGAAATGATTATAAGGAAGCAAGCCTATTGCCATTAGCTGAACTCGAATTAAAACTTAGGCTGATACACTGTTAGAGAAACCTAATTACACTTTTCTGTCATCAGTAAGTACATCTTACAATCACCAGACAAAAATTATTTCAAATAAAAAATCTGCTAAAAAATAAATAAACAAGAATCTTCAAGAGTCTTAAAAACAAACACTCATTAATGTCAATAAAATATTCGTAATCAAGTTGAGTTGTTTAATTTTCTTCCTTTGATTCTCAAACTCAAATCCAATTTGTTTAATTTGGTTCGCTAAACAGAGTAACGGACCTACCGAAATGAAATTGCTCTGGTTTGGCAAAAAAAAAAAACTGGAACAAAGCTACCTACCGTAGCAATGCTTCCTGTTGACGATTAGAATTTGTATGAGCATTTTGTTTTAGTATTCGTGTTGCATGTCCAACAGAAAATAAAACCTGTGAGTTTTATGTGAAAACGTTTTGTTTTTCAACTAAAAAAAAATACAATGTCTTTTCAATGAAAAATTTACGTACCGGTGGATTATCAAGACCCATTTGGCATGGCATATAATGGAATACACCGATACGTGTTCTTTCATAAAACATAAATCATTCAGTTTGAAGTCAGCTGTTAAAATCGCCTCAATATTTTGCGGTTGCCTCTGTACATCTGACGTATTTCAAATCGCCGCGTCTGTGGGCCAAGTTAAACACGCACCGCTTCACATTTTGGCGCGAAGCGATAAAGTCGATAGTTTTGGGTGCAATGCGGCTGCCAGATTGGGAGTGTTCTTTTTTTCAATTCACTGCATTCTTTCAGCGTAGTGTAAAAATAAAAGGAAAATCGGCTTACTTCCATCGTGGATATTGTTTATTTGTTTTAAAGTTTTTTTTGCATACCTATAACGTAATATGACATCATAGGTTTTTACCCTATCATGCTACGCCTGCGGAAAACTATCTTCTTGTATTTTGGTTTATCCAAAAATATAGTTGCTTCTATCAATTTCGACATGTTTTGCCCGAGTATGGCAGAACTCGTAGACGAATAAAGAATTTAAGCCTTTTTAAGAAATAATAGCAAGTAAGTCGATTTTAATTCTGAAACAAGACCTACTTACTGAACTCAACGAAACAGTAGAAAAACAATGCCGCAGAGACAAGAAGCAAATAAGTAAAATAATCTCTTTCACTTTTTATTATCCGTAGCAGAATGAAGGTTTATCTTACCTCACAGATTTACTACAGTCATATGAGAAACTCTCAAGTACCCAGAAAATCTTTCCATGCATAAAATATGCATAAAAGACTAAATGTCGCAATCTTATCTAAACAGAAACTGCTTTTGGCTACAGTCGCTTCTATTCATCATACAAAAGTTGCAAAATTCATGAAACGTAAAACACTTATCATTTTTTGGACAAGGTAATATTTTATCTTTGTGGGACACAGCTACATTTGAGCTGGCATCATTCTTGCTCAGAGGTCTTACGGCGTTGGTTCTTTATTTTTGCAGTTTCTTGGATTTACAAAGTTTTGTGAGGTCAGTTAAAAACTTGAGCTGGAGCTTCAGAGTAATACACAAAACATTTTGCTGTCACTCAAAAAAGTGTAACAGCAAAGTGGTTTTGACTCTCAACTTTTGTTTTAACTTCTCCTCTTTCAATTATTTCAATATCGCATAATGTTGCAGTATCCCAACTTCGTATTTCATTATCACAAGCCACTAGTATTATGAAATTGTTTGTGCAAAACTACCGCCGTCTGACCTTACATTATATTATAGTTTCTATGTGAAATAGTGCAAGCTGCACTGGGTACCTACAACGTATTCAGTTTGAAACTAGTAACAAGTTTATTATACTTTGTACATTCTCTTTTTCTAATGTCTGTTTTGTATTCCGTTCACGTTCTCGAGGTACGCCAATACTTACCGTTGAAAGTCGATGTCGATTCGATTACTCGCTTCTCGAATACACGAAAAAGCTTGACATGTTATATTCACGACAGCTCTAAGTTTTTCTGAGGTGTTCGTGCGACAAATAGAAATGTGAGGACTCCTTTCATCCGCGGCGTGACACCCCAGTCTCAAAGCGGCTTTGACTATAAAATATTTCTTATTGTGCTTACTTTTTACTTTAGTTCAAATCTTACGATGTCAGCCTTTGTGATTTACTCAGTCACGCGAAAAAGGCAAGTGTTGTGATGACTGAGAAAAAAATAGGAAGCTTCGTTTATGATGCTACAATTTGCAAAAAGAAAAAACATGTTTGATCGGCGATTCCTCGCTCGCCAAACCCTATTTCTATTGCGGTGGGCGTTAAAAGAAGACGTCGTATTTTAATGACAAAGAAACAATTTTACACAAAGTTTTTTTGTGTGCACATCTCAACACGCTTTACAATGCTTTTGTTATGTTCAAATATTTTTCGGGAGAGAGACGAATGCTTTCAACTTAGGTCTGCATTTACCTTTCAGCAGCCAAATGGGCCGCTTTTATTTTAAACAAATCATTCTTCCGAAGTTTTGCTTCAAATTCGTGCGCAGTTCGAAAATTGGCTTCCAACTACGTTTCGGGCTTTAATGAAAATAAATGAAGGCATTTTCCGAACAAATCGATGGTCGCAAAGCACCCACAAACGTTTTGCTCTGTATACGTGCAACGCAAATAAATTTTGCGGAAGCTCTCTTTCTGTTTGTTGAAAGCTCTCTTTCTTCTTCCTTTATTGCTTTCGATGGTACAAATTGTCTCTGGTTTTTCTACAATTGAACATCATTACATACAAGGACTTTCAGCCTATCATTCATTACTTTCATACGTGATTGCATATATTCTTAAAGACCTTAAAGTATCTACGGCAAACTTAAGGAAAACGTACAATTACAAAAAAACTGATTTATCTTCAAGGCAAAGACTGAATTTGAAACATAAGTTACCTTTTCTTCTTTAAAATAATGGTTTTTTTGGTTAACTCAATAATGTCGTATTGCTAAGTACAGTGGGATTGTTGAAACGTCAAATCCAGTGAGGCATTGAAAACAATGAAATTTTATAATTTCGAATAAATTATGGCTCAGTAGATGTAAGTAACATGGAAAAATAGCAATTTCATAAAAATCAGCCATTTCCTTAAGTTTGCCGTATATGATTACTTCCCAGAATTTGATCCTTATTAGCAACACTATCGAACGGTGTAATAATACAGGGTGTGATTTTTTTTCCAAAATCAGCGGGTTCGATTCCTGGCCAGGATTTTAGATTTTTCTAAAATACAATGATGCAGTTTTAGTTTTCGTCAAGGCTTTATATTCTTAAAGACCTTAACATTATCTACGTCAACATAGGATCCAATTAAGAATAATTAGCACACAACCACAACAAAGATCCTTGCTTCGTTCTAAAGACCGCTGCAATTAATCGATTATGCAAATCGCGTACACCACTTGATTGTATTGTTGGCAAATCCTGGTTGGAGAAATAATTAGTTGTGTTTATATGGAAATTACTGGTAGACAAAGCTCTTTGCACAAGATCAACAAATAAATGTTTACATTTCGAAATGAAGATATTTACGTTCCATTAACAAACATTGAATTCTAACTAAAATTGTGAATGCGAAGGTAAGTTTGTTTGTTACGAAGGCTAACTATTTGTTAACAACTTTATAGGATTTTAACTATTATGTTAGTTTACCTAATGATCAAAGAACTGGTCCTCAAACGCTTATCTGATTTGGATGAATTGAATGATTAATAAAATGAGAGATGGGGTGATCGTGATGGTCTATGGTTTATATTTATGCGATGGACTATTTCTTTTTGCATAAATCTTGAAGGGGACAACTGGGGAGGCTTAACAAGCTGCAGGCAAAGGCTAGCTACAAAACAAAAAGGAAACATGGAAATAAAGAGCTGTTTTCTATTTCCGATTTCTAACTTCACCGACTTTTGGTTCGAGACTGGAATAGTAGATGCATTGGTTTATTTTAATTTCACGGTCGGAATACAAAAAGCTACGGGCAGCATCGAATAGCGATACAACACAAGCACTCGACGTCAATGCCACAAGTTTTATGCGCGCCTCGAATATTGTATGAGAATCGAAAACATGTTACATCTTTTTACCATTTCAGAACAATCTGACTTGTTTGTAATATTTTAGAACATGGAGCTTTTAACATGAGCAAGAGGGACTTGTTCAGAAATATGTTGAATGACATCAGGCAATTTGGCGTTGTCGAGTCGCTCATGTTATGTGAGATCGATTTGTATTTGAGTTGTGAACTGTTTTACTCTTTACTTGAGTTAGCGTTTATATGAGTTCTTAACAGACTGATTTTAGTCCCAGCTAAAGCTATATTATAAGCCTCCAGTAAAGTGGTTGAAATTCGACCATCCTATAAACTGTAAACTTAAAAAAAAATACTTGCTTTCTATACCCTGTAATCACCTTTTACAGTAAAAGGGACACAATGTTCTTTGCTTCAAGTACATACATATAAATAACTTGGTACATTTCCATTAACATTATACTAAAAGTCTTCGGTAACTCACTATAACAAAAGAAAGGAAAACGGTCCACAATCAAACACGCCAAAACGTGTATAAATATAGAATAAGAACCACTCTCAAGACCTTCATATTCGAAGAGCCTCTCAAACAACCTTGTCCTTTATTCGTCTTAAAAATACCAAGTCTCTAAACGTTACATCCATAAAATGAAGAGGCTCATGACGCGAATAAAGGTTTTCATAAAGAAAAAGTCCCGATTCCCGGTTACGGTAACTTTTGACAGCTCGTGACGTGGGATTGGGTGGTACTGGCCACGACATGCACGGAAATTGGACGATCATAAATATTCAACCCTTCATTTACTTGTAGATAATAGGCCGACATGTGGATGACATAGGACATCATGAGCTTCAATATTTAAGTGAAATCGGGGAAAGAATACCGAATTTTGGACCCTTCGCTTACATTGGGGTGATTGGTGCCACTTGTCGCGAAAAAGGGTTGTATTGTGCTTATTTACTCTGCTGCAAATTGTTTAACATAGCTTATTTTTGTCTATGAGCAGTGGTGGCCCAGTGGTATCGGCCCCGACTTACGAGTTGTAGGTCGTAGGTTCGAACCCAGCCTGGCGCATTACTTTGTGTAATTTCTTTCATCACCACTGCTCTCAAAACGGTGAAGGAAAACATCGTGAGGAAACCGGCATGTCCTAGAACCATCAAATTCGAAGACATGTGACATCTGCCAACCCGCACCGGGCCGGCGTGGTGGATTATGGCCCACTCCCTCTCCCAAGAGAGGAGGCCTGTGTCCCAGCAGTGGGAACGTTATAGGCTGATGATGATGATGATGATTTTTGTCTATTAACCAACGACTTTGATCCTAGATACTAATTTGTTAAAAATAGGTACAACACATGGGACGCTGAAATGTATGCATGTTATTCATCATTTTAATTAGATTATTCTTATTTTTGTTTAAAAAACACGCCTGTCGGGGCGCGGGACTTATTCCATCACCGTGACCCCGGAACATAAAGGGCTATTGAAGGAAACCGTGGATTTTAGTCAGTACAGTTCCTCCTGACCTGCCCGGGGTGGGCTCATTAATTTGGTGATTTTACCAAGTAAAAAAACGGTGTTTTTTAAACTTTTTTCGCTTATATCGCTAGTTAAAAATTAGATCCTTAAAAATATGTAACACTTCACTTAACTTTCTGTATTGAATATCAAAGAATAAGTTATTCACAACCGACTCAACTAAAAATGTTGTCGCTTCTGAAAAGTTTTCTCTGCACAACAAATATACCCATACCTAAGTGCTCGGAACAAAATTAATCATTCAAAAGACTCTTTAGCTTCTCATTAGGCTTAAAACTTTCGTCATAAATTATTATTTCAATTAATTACAGTTATATAACGATACACCTGCATTTGACAGGTGCCTATTAAAACCGGTTTAGAGTTTGATATTATAAAACCTTTAAGGATACTAAATATAAGATAAAAGTAAACTAAACTGTATTATGAATTTAATGCACCAGCATTTTTCGTAGAATTATGGATTAGTTATTAAAATGTTAATTTTATTTCTGTTGCTTTAACAGTGGTGGTCTATCGATACAGGCCCGGACTTATAACTTCTAACCTTTGCATGTGCTTATTTTTTTCATATATAATTCAACAAATTGAAGCAATTCATTCTTAAGGAAACCGAATGACCCAGATCAGCATTCTGGGACCACAAAGGATATTCTGAAACATAAAAAAATTCGGACTGGGCCTGCGTAGTAGAATGTAGCTGATGCTTTTTAACCGACTTCAAAAAAAAAAGTAGGTTCTCAGTTCGACCTGTATGTATGTAAGTATGTATGTATGTATGTTTGTCCGCGATTATCTCGCGTTTGGCTGGACGGATTTGGATGCGGTTTTCAGGAAAGTGTTCATTATATTCCGGAGAAGGTTTGAGTATATAACAATAATAGATACCTCGTGAAGTTGCCCACATAGATTCGTTTTTGTTGCTTACTAGGATTGTAGATTTTCAAAGGCGCCGATTATATTATGAAGATTTTTGTTGAATATTTAAACTAAAAAGGGAAAAATAAAAAACTTTTTTAAAAAAAGAGAACCGACTTCAAAACCAAACACAAAAAAACTGTAAAATAACTTTTCTTTCGGAAGTCGGTGGCCATAGTCAATGAAATAAAAAACAAAGCCACCGACTTCCGAAAGAAAAGTTATTTTACAGTTTTTTTGTGTTTGGTTTTGAAGTCGGTTCTCTTTTTTTAAAAAAGTTTTTTTCTAATTAGGATTGCCTGTCTCACCTATTTATATAAAATGCTTTACCTTATTGTTCCGCTCATTCAATTTTACACATTCATTAGTTCCACCCGTAGCTTCACTTATCTTCATTACACAAAATCTTGAAAACTGTACACTCTTCCTCTGGTGTACGTTACAATTGATTGTCTAGCGTTAATCTTAGTCTTCCCCAACACTTCTCTCTATTATTTGCAATAATAAATTATTTTTATTTAAGCGCTCGTAAACCTCCTTCTACGATATATTACCGACATTAAACCAGACTTCCGAGTTATTTATTGATCTCGTTCGGCATCGTTTGGCTTAATTAATATTTGTACTAATTTATTATGTTGTTGTTGTTTCAGGTAATTCAGATAATCATCTTGTAAAGTTGCAAGTTTTTTATGTAAGTATCTAGATATTAACTACTTAATTTGCTATCGCCTAGTAACAATTTAATTTCATTTTTTTAAATTGGCTCATGTTTTCCATCGACGAAACTTGTTCCTTTTCATACAGGCCAGACCTAGTTTAAGGGATAAGAGTCTATATAATTGTGCTAATAGTATGACAAATGAAAATATTAAAAACAACTATGTTTGCAGTGCAATGTGTCATCTTTCATGAAATAAATATTTTTATAATTATTCTTTTTTTACATCTCAAAATGTGAAATTTTATGGAAAATCTTTATCACATAACGGTTTAAAAAGCCTTATTCGCAAAATAGCAACCTAGTGGCAAACGAAAAATTCCTCAAAAAAATACATCTTCATCATTTGCCATTTTGAGAATTAGGCTTTTAGAGAATTTGCCATTTTCCTGATTACCATTTTGCGAATTGGGCTTTTTGCGCCTATACGAACATTATAACCCTCCGAACTGTCCGTCGAAAATAAAGTAAAAGATAAAAATAGTCTCCATACAAAAAAGATAAATGCCCAAAATACAAAACCACACATAAGTTGGCAGATATTGCGTAAGTAGGTATACTAAACCAATTGTTTCGGCCTTTAAGATAAGGAATCACTGGTGATTTATTTGTTTCTTTATTGTATATCGCCAATCGATCGTTCTTTCGTACACTCCCTTCATTATCTCAGCTTGTGTGAGACTTTGAAGGTCTTTCAAGTTAGTCTATAAATCTAGTTTAGCAATTTCCTTAAGAATTATTATTCATTGCGGCTTAGCCTCATGTATATGAATCAAGGTCAAAACTTTTGGATTCAGGTCTCGTTTAGGTCCAAGTTCGGACATAATAGCTTTATCCCTAGCCCTGGTATAATTAACAGGTTGGTGAAATTATTTGATTTGTAGGTACGTGTAGGTAATGCAAAATTCATCACAGTCAAAGTTGATAATGGTCACTCAGAAGATAATTCATTTGTATTTAAAGCTTTATCCACATATTCTCCATAACAACTTTGTCAACAACTCTTCTTCTCCGCAACATCGTGTTCTAACATACAGTTAAACAATGATATACATATTTCAGTACAGAGATTCACTAGATATAAGAAACTTAACAAGATTGGGAATATACAGAAACTATAGCCGTCCCAACTATCATTTATAAATAGAATAGTATCATTTACATTCAATAGTTATACCTACTGTTGTTTAGTCAATTAAAATTTTGGTATATTTTAAAACTTTGTTCCTTTATGAGAGTTTTTCAATGAAAATCCGTCCAATAAAGACCGACACTTATTTGTGTATCATAGGAACGACTGAATTAATGAACCTACAGCAAAGCTTCATGCCAACGGCTATGAAAGGACTGCAACAATAAAATAAAATCTCCGTCGTTTTTATATTTTTTTTCACAATCAACTCTTTGTGAACAAGAGCATAAATGAATTTCGTTTACCGTATTTAATCTATATCGTTTAAAATTAAAATTGTAGTTTCATTGCGGTTACCGTTTTCGGATTTGTGAAAAAGAAAATACAGCGGTGAAAGTGATAAAGCGCTTTCAATATTAACCGTTTTGCAGCACCCGCATCTGCGCAGTTCGTTTTGTCTGAGAGATTTCTCAATTTGAATTGTTGATTCTTTTCTCTTTGCTGCAATTTGCTATGATATTTTATGACTATTTGAATACTTTGATTCTGTCTAGTGTGCTTCCACACTTACCTAAGTCCTCAAAGATGTTTTTTTTTTCACGGAACTAAAACAACCTATCAAATAAATTTTGACTGGCCTGTTGGTCTAGTGGTTAGTGACCCTGACTGCTATGCCAGAGGTCGTGGGTTCGATTCCCACCAAGGACAAATGTTTGTGTGATGAGCATGATCATTTGTTCTGTGTCTGGGTGTAATGTGTCTATAATATGTATGTATTTAAAGATATATAAGTATGTTTATCAGTTGTCTAGTACCCATAACATAAGATCTGCTTAGCTAGGGACTAGATGGCGTTGTGTGATAGTTGTGGAATATTATTATTATTATAAATCCTCATTTAGACGATGCAAGAAATTGCATGCCAGATGCAAAACGTCATTTGTTTGATCAACTGAATTTATTGTCCATTAATAGTCCGCAATGCAGTCAAACTTGGATGCAACTCGCAAGCAATCTCTTGCAGCGTGTGAATGGGACTGTCAACTGTTTGACACTCTCTTCCACTCTCAACCGGGTGAAATGAATCACTCATTTCACCCGGTTGATGATTTTACCACCCAAAAAATGTGCTTATCGATCGCAATATTTTTTATCTGAAAAGTACCTAACTTTGTTAACATGTTTAAAAACGTATAAGTGAAAGTTGGGCTGAAACGTGGTATCATGAAGGCGGAATGCCGAAGCACCCTCGAGGTACCGTCGAACACTCAAATTACATTGTTGCCAACATGACTTTTTAAGACCTCGTTATATTAGCAAATTTTTTCCATGCCTGTGGCCTAAAGAAAGGTTTTGATACGACGCTGTTAAGTAATTTTATTATGATTTTGTTTGGTATTTGGAAAAAAATCTTATATTCGATATGTCACCTACACACTTAAAAACTTTGCCTCTTACCAAAAAAAGTTAAACACTGTTGACACGTTAAATAATCTGTAGGCAAACGTATTACTTTTATAAAGGTTTGCAGTGACTATTTACAATTGTTTAACAGAAGTTTAACGGTAGTTTTTAAAAGAGTAAATTATGGGCTTATCATTTCAGCTTTTTGAGTGCTATGAATTGTAAAGAAGTGTAACGTGGCCATTGTCAAAAGGGAGAACGCGTGGCGCTAAGTCTGAATAACATGGTACAAAGGTAGAGGATGATGATTGTGGCCTGTATTGCTTCGGCTTGAATTTCTTGCAACGGTACTGACCTTTTAAAAAAAACTGCAGTGGAGTCTGAAATCAATCTACTAAATAATGCTGAAAACTCAATAATCTATCTCAGTCGTAATATTGATCCCGATCTTTGCGTCTTACCAATCAACTACTGAATTTGTCTATCCAAGTCTTAAGATGTTCTGTTAGAAGCAGCTGTCAAAGAAATTGGATCAAGATTTGGATCGATACAATATTAATTTTGGGGGCCCCTTGCCCCTTCAACTTGCAAAACTTTTTTACGCAGCTATGTCGGTGACCTCTGGTTCTTCGCCGACTATCCGTGTTCCGGATTTTATTCCGCAAAGAGGAACGAAACTCCGAGTATAGCTCTTTCTTGCCCTCGTGAGTGGACTCTTAGGTTTCTCTAAAAGGCCAGCCGTCAAAGGACCACGTTTCAGAGCCATATGTAATCACTGGTAACACACATGGGTTAAACACACTTGTTGCAGACAACTGCGGGTATTCTCGATGAGAAGATATCACGTAGCTTCCCAAACGCTGCCCATCCTCGTTGGATTCTTCGGGCGACCTCTTTCTCGAAGTTGGGCGGTAATCGTTCAAAAGCTTTCAATAACGGTCGTCATTTTTGTCTTGATAATCCTAAGCTATTCTGTAATTATCAAGTTGATAAAAGAGTTAATTTTATCACAATCCCTTTCCGTTTCCTTAACTTAAAATTCTT
The DNA here is from genome assembly GCA_028554685.1 of Agrotis ipsilon. NCBI lineage: Eukaryota > Metazoa > Arthropoda > Insecta > Lepidoptera > Noctuidae > Agrotis > Agrotis ipsilon. Next base: position 1,329,263 of record CM052961.1, on the reverse strand, counting down.
TTAATTTATACAGTAAACTAAGTTAGTCGTGTCTTTGGTCTTATCATTTCTTTCAAAGTGTTTCGAGAAAGTAAAATTGTGCCACATTGTTGAAATTAATTTTCTCAAAGTAAGAGACGGATGCGAAAGAAACTGTGTCCAAGATTAAGTGGCTACAGACTAAATTTTTTTCATGAAATGACTTTTGACTTTTACCTTGACCTCGAAGTAGCAGATTAAATACCCGTTCCACTTTTTTCATTTGAAATCTTTTCCATCTTACTATAAAACATCTGATGAACACTTGGCTAACACAGTGTAACTGCAAAAGAACCTTACCTATATTGTAGTTGACAGTTTTTTTAGACGAATGTATACGGCAGATGTTTAACTTTATGTTTCTTTGTAGTTGACAGTTTACGTTTAAAGTCTATTTCATTCAGTAATGTAATCTGGCTTCTATGTGTACCTTCTGAATTGTTTTAGGAATAATAAAGAGCAAAAGCATATATATAGCTACAATTCTGCCAAACCTTCTGCCAAGTAATATTATCCATAGACTTACTTATTGAATTACAAACGAAATTTTGGATGGGTTCATTTTAGTTTGTTGCTCAATCTCGTCAAAAATGCTGAACAGATCTAGATATGTACACAATGTACATGGAAAGGTTTAAGGTCTGAAAAAATCTCGAAATTTCGATCTCGAGAGGTAATTTCTGACAATAACTGCAGGCGAAGTCGCTGGAAACAGCTAGTAACCAATGCATACCTGGGTAAAGAAACACCCAAACCCCAACACCCATGAAACCTTACGACTCTAAAAGTAAATTCCTCTTAATACTTATTATTATAACCATCTAAGAACACTGTCATACCCGTCTACATAATATTACACAGGATTACAAGCTCTGCGGGATTACCGTGGAAGTAATTACTTGGACAGTTCGCCCGCTTGGCGCGGACACGGCAGGCGTTTGCAGCTGAAATTAGTTAAAATTAAGGACAGTAGGGCAGCGAAATTTTTCCACCGGGGTTACACGCGCCACGGCGTTGGATGTGACGCTTCTGTTCCGTTTAGTTTAGTTTTGTGCTCGTTCACGCTTTGTTTACGTTTTCGAATGTTTTTGTTTAGTCAATTTTAGCCTGTTGGTTTCACTGGGGGCTTTCTACTTTTTTCTACTGTTACCGTTTTTTTTTTAGACAGATCTTCAAAATGTCACAACTCTGCGTTTAACAAGCAAGCAGACTGAGGTTTGATAACGTGATTGTTAAATCCGTTCTTAAGAAAACAACACTTTTTCATTATCATGTTCAATGCCTCTCTGATTAATAGAATCTCCTTGCTACTCGACCACGTCGATATTAGTAATTAACTTAAAGTGACGCGTAACGCTTCCAACAGTCCTAACACGTCTAAAGTTCGTCACGAGCTAGAAGAGATTTGATTAGCCGGACGAAAGCCCCGGCAGAATTCGATTAAGTCAGACACTGTCGCCCAAAGTTTGGACCTTCATAAATCGGTTACCCACTGTAACAGTTGGTCGCCGAATTCTAAGGAATTCATAAAAACTTGTTCGTAACAATAGGCGCGAAATAAAACATTATTCTATCTAGGACCAACTGTTTCAATGTTAATTTCGACCTTTATAATAATAGCTTCTGGCTGTACAATTGCACATGGAAACTTTGTAGACATTTAGCTTCCAAACTCGGTTTGTACAGCATCGTCAAAAACTTTATGAAAAGGTATTAATGGTTGGGCCTTCACAGTACAACGGATGTTCCCGTATTAAAAGTTTTGATGAAATTACGGAAGTGCTCCGTGCAGTGTGGCCTGTACCTCTTTCTGCCTCCCTGTGTTTAAATGAACTTTAAGGCCATAAATCACTAAATGCATTTCGCATTTAAAGTATTTGAAACATTCTGTTTTTGTAATCTGTTTAAATATGATACGGGCAGAATGATATTCTAAGTTACCGTTTGTTTAGCCTAAGACGCGTGTAGTGAGTTGGATCAAGGAAGATTAAGATCTCCATAATAAGTAGTACATTAGTCATACATGATGAGCATTGCTTCTCTTCATTCTTTAACTGCTACAATTTTACTAGCACCTCATCTTCCACTCTTCTTTTTTAAGTACTTTAGAAAATCATCGTAGATTTCAGTCTTTTACAGCTACACTTTTACTATCACCTTATCTTTCAGTCTTCTCTTTTGAGGAATTTAGAAAATCATCAAATATTTCTTCAAAATCGAATAAGTTGTTATAAAATTAATTTAGTCCTGATATTAACGAACCTCCCACGTCGACCTCAAACAAAATTCGATATCAGTTTTCTGGAAACCATTTCTTTTCATTGTAATGTTAATACCTACCTACTAAAATGTATTATTACTTGAAAAACTGAAGTTTAAAGCTGTAATTTTCGTAAATAATGGTCTTGAAAATGTTACTACAACGATAAAAAATGTTTATACAGATTCTTTCTTAAGTAGAATAACATGTAAATGTAGTTAATTTTTAGGATCTGAAGCACCGATTCAGATTTATACATTGGAGCTACAGTATAAGAATTCTTACTACATTTTGTCGTTTATCCAAAATATTTGAAACCTCCACACGTAGAAATACTTCTTCTCCAGTGAGCCCATAAATCGATTAAGTAGAGGTGTATTCGAAGGCTTTATCCCCATAAAAACTTTCATCTTTCGATTTTGTGGCTTAACCTTCATTCTTTTTATTTATTGGTGGAAAATATAGCTTCTGTATACGTTTTTATGTGGAATCTTTATTGTGGGGCCTTTGTTTTTCTTATAGCTACAATCTTGGGGACTTTACGTCAAGAGTGAATAGGTTAATTCTCGGCAAGCGTGCTTCGCTTTTGACCAAATCAATGCTCATCAGGCGAAATAGAGCGTTCCTTGGTTGTGTTCCTTTTGTTTGTATTATTGCATCTTTCGTACATCATCTTAATCCTGTTGCGGCTCATGTCATACCATGTCTTCTTCCTATACTATGAGTATTTTAGTAAGAATTCTTACAGTGTATTATCTCTACCATATATTCATTTTTTTGTACTTCTACCCCTATCTTCTATCTTAATGCCATTCTTATAATAATCATCTTTTTCTCAACCAACCTCTTTTCTTTCAACGGTATTTTCTTATCCCACTTGCACGCACGAGTCCTCCTAGTATTTTATTTAACACTATTAATATCTATTCAACCTTCGACCTGCTATTCAAATGCCACTGTTAAGGTCGATCAATATCTCCTGCACCACAATATAAATAGACATCAGTCTTAAAGTCAAGAATCAATATAACGTTACTTATATCTTTCCTTTCATCTTTTAAATCGTCTATTTTATGACCCTCCTTTACATAAACACCTCATAACATTATGCCATCCAAAATTTTATAACGAACTAGCACTCTGCCTGCGATTTTATCCGCGCGAATTTCAAACTTTTCTTCTGTGAATTTAATTAATTTAAGTTAGCTTTCCTAATGCGCAAATATAAAATTTGCTTTCCTAATGCGCAAGGCAGCATCCCCAAACTGCGAAGCTTGCAACAAAATAGAAGACGTGCAACATTTGCTGATGGAGTGCGTTAAGAATAAAAATGAAAGAGATTCATTGATTAGGGAGTTTGCTTTGAATACTTTGGATCTTGGGCTTATTTTCACTATTTTAGCGAATCCTAAATCAAACGTTGCAAAAAAATTGTGTGGACTAGTACAACAGCTTAATCAATGAACAGCTAAATATTTATTAAGGGTTATTGGAATATTGTTATTAAATTTTAATTTTAGTGGTGTAATAGTAGTGATAAATATGTGATACAATGGGGTTGACGTATCCATGTGGATAAAAACCCCTATTCATACTAAAGAATTAAAAAAAAAAAACAAAGTTAGCTACCCTACCTCGTTATGGAATAATGTTGGAAAATCAAAAATTTGAGATTTCTAGCACTTGTCTTAGCAAATGTAAAACCCCAAAAACAACACCTTAACGGTCGAATTTTTGTTTTTTTTTTTCTTAGTGAGCACCAACACGGCCTAAATTTGAGCACCAACACCCCTATGCAAAATTTGAAACTCCTGCATTTATAGTACGTATCTGAGATTTCGTGATTTTATGAACTCTTAACAATAAAATATTGTTCGGAGACTGTTGATAGGCTACCATTTTCCTGGGATGATATTAAATCCTCTCAACTTCTCATAGTTAGCGTGACGAAGACTTTTCCGAAGGACTGCTATTATACGCCAATTTGTGGAAGACAGATAATGATGAATGATTACACATTTATGTCACTACCCCCATTGCTAACATACCTACATATATCGACGTTCAGCTCAGTGCGGAAAGTTGAAAATTCAATAGCACGCTCAATTTCCTTATGGCTTTTCGAATTTCCACCGTCGATGTTAGTACAAAAGATGTACTTGTGAAGCTTTTACTCATATTACTAATACAAGTCAGGCCCAGCTATGCTCAATACGTTTCTCAAATTCAGATTCCTAAAATTGAACAGGCCAAAAAGCCCCGTTCAGTACTCATACAATGTCTGCAGGAGAAATAGCTTTACGTCAAAAGTTCAGCACGCATAACTAGCACATCAGAAATGGAATTTGTTGACGGAAGAATTGACAGTATGATGGAATGCAAATAGATTTCTATCGCCCGGCCCTAAACATGGTTATGTTTTAAATATAGAAACAAATGTTTCTACACTTAACTCGACTGCGGGCGTGCTATACAGGCAAAAAGATGTTGATCTGTAGATATAGAAATAACTTAATCTATTCTTGGTAGAATAGAGATAATATTGATCATGCCATGTGTGCAGCTTGACTATAACTTCCTTATACGGTATGCCAAAGGTCGCACGTGTCTGAAATAGCTTCGGATATGCTTATCTTCAATGTCGAGCAGCCCACACTAGTTTGAGATTGATCAGTCGACTCAAAGTCAGAAACAAGAAAGAAGAGCAATGGCTCTAATGATATCTCAAAAGAAAATAAAATGACCTTCTAACCTATATTGATATCATATTACGAACCATATTTCTAAACACATTTATCTTGAAAAGATAGTCCATATTTCACAACGAAATCGTTTTAACACTCGATAACAGTTTCATACTCAGAATCTATCATCTTCCAATACAGGAACGGCGGCGTTAAGATGTTCTAAACCTTTCTATTTTTCAACGACGCCCGTTTCAAATGGTTTATATTTCACGTAGAAAATTCAATTATTCTTTTGTAAACCGTGTGGGGAATATAAAAATGACACCTCCTGTTTGCGTTATAGAATAAATCCCCAGAGTACGAATCCTAGCAATGGTTTATAAACTCGAAATAATGTAAAACATACATTAGTTATAAGCACGCGTTGTAACTGACGTGTCTAGAGGGTACAAAGTTAATTTAGGAACTTGTAAAATGAAGAAAAATGGCAGTCCTCCACATTGTAGAACATATTATTCAGTGTTATAAATTGTATTCTTAAAAACCTTCTTTACAAGTAAAAATAAGTATAAAAAAGCAAGTAAAGCCGCGTACAGACATCGCGAGGCGTGCGACACGAATGGTTCGTTTCGCATGCCTCAACCTGAGGCATACGATGGTACATTTATACGTGCGTCCCGAACGAAACATGCTCAAGCTGAGCAAGCAAACCACCACGCACGGTGTTCGTCAGTCGTCGTTGACTTGCTGTGATATTTGACGCCACGCGTCTTCCCTTTTACATTTATTGTAATAATCAGAATGTTGAGAGTCCCACAACACTCTATTAATTTCATAAAGTTGAACCAGCTCAAGTAGTGACTCGGTATTGGCCTCCATGATGCATGCGCGCAACGCAAACAACACCTGTCCGTCCACACGGAGCGCACGGCTCGTACTGAGGCGGCGTTCGCAACAATCGTATGGCGCGAATGCTCACTGTGAGCACACACGTCCACACAGCCCGAGGCATGCGAGACGAACTATTCGTGTCGCACGCCTCGCGATGTCTGTACGCGGCTTTAGATACATCATATTTAATAAACTGAATAAAATAAATCTCGTTTCGTAGTTGAAATATTGAACATAATATTTGCTACTGAAATTACAGATGATTCAATATATTTGAAATACTCTCAATATTTTCACCTCGCGTGCCAATGGGCTATAAACGCGTCGACCGCAACATAACTGGCACTTAGATAAGAGCAAACGACTCTTGCGCTGCATTTCAACGCTAAATACATTCCACATCAATTGTTATTGAAAATATTCTCCATTCAATATAGATTTGGAATGCTCAACATATTTGACGGTGCCTATAAATATTATTTCATTGAGCCTTTGTTTTTTTTTTTTTTGTACAAAAGATTATTGTGTCGATTGTTTAGCAAATGTGATTTTCAGTTCTGAGAAATAAAAACTGAAGTTAGTACAAAGTAGTACCATTGATACTTTCAGCACGTCTTCGGCCTCTTCCCATGACTTCAATTTTTCCATCCAGGGTCACACTTATTTTACAAGGTCCGACGCAACGCCTTTTGGCTATGTCGGGACTCTAAAAATGGTTATGTTGGCCCACAGCTCATAGAATATTTCAATAAGCTGTGGTCCACTTCAGCTTTATACATTGTCAAGAGGAGAAGGTACCTACTGAATCTATAGTAACGGAAACATCCTTCGAATATAGTCATAAAATAATTCATGACAAAATAACACTTTCTAAAAGACATCAAACTGCCACCATTCGCCTTACAAAAAGGCTTTCGACAAGTTCGATAACGATTTTATATTGCTCATATTACGGATATTTTATTGCAGTGAAAGGGATCTATTCGACCTTCCGATTTACAAATTCACCTAGGCAAACGGTTTCCCGGTCCGGTCCCGTTTTCTATTGTACCGTGAACATTTTATCTTAGTCGCTTTCGTTCTAACAAGTTCCCTTGTAATTTTAAGCATAGTTGGTTTCTATCAGAGGCGTTCTAGAAAATCGCTACGTGAAATAAATTGTTCCACTAACTGCTGTCTGTGTGAGGGTAGTTTATAAAAAAGAAATAAATTTGGAAGGTACAAGTTTGAATATAGAAATTATTGTCTATGAAAAACGGAATAGTTTTGAATAAATTCGCATGGAATATTTACGTACCTCATAAATCTTTATTTTTTTTGCTTCAATTTTAGATTTTTTGTTCAGGTGTTGTGTTTAGTGGTACACGATGTTTTTTTGCGAAAAGAATGATTGATGTTAGTTAGTTCAGCTCTATAGATGTAAACTTTTGGTTGAAAACTAATATTTATTTAGGGATTGGACAGTCATTTGTATTTATTAACAGAGACCGAGTACCTGTAGGTTTTAGTAGAGCTGTGTCTGAACTAAAACTTTTAGACCTTTTCAGGATTTTCACCCGAAGTAAAAATCAATATAGCCCAGACCTTGTTAGTACTTACTAAAGTAAAATGATATTTTAAATGAAAGTAATACAGATGACCTATTTCTGTCAGTTTACTCCTATATTTACAGGAAAATAGGGACAATATTTCATTTCAAATCTGGGTCAGCGTAAACCTTAAGTTTTTCTAGAATACTCCTGTTAAAAAATATTGCTGTGCACTATAATTAAGTTGAAATCAAATTGTTAGTTCAAATGTGAGTAATAGTAGATTGTTATACAAGGGTGGAAAGAAATCAATTCCCATACGAGGTATTTAGACACACGAGCGAAGCGAGGGCGGCTATAGTCCGAGTGGGAATTGATGACTTTCACCCGTGTTAAACACTCTACTTTTCATTTCAAATATATGGAAAGTAAAAAATAGTCTTTTTTAATTTAAATTTCAAATATGGAACACACCGTCCGCGTCACCGCCGCGGGACATCCCACTTAAATAGGTATCTATTTTTTAAAATTCACATTGGCCGTATACACTCACAAGACCTCAGCATTTTTTTTTAATCGATATTTTTCTTAATTATGTAAAAACGATATGAAAACCCGGCTTCGCTTGGGTGAAACGTGTGTCATACATAATACACATCTTTTCTAAGGAGGTTTAGTAACTACATAATACACACACACATGACACTGGCCGAAAATAAAGAAAAAAAAAAATTCTCAACATGATAACCGGTGTCAAAAATGGCGGCTGCGATCTGTCTGGTCAGAAAATCATTAGAAATTTACAAAATACTCGACTTCCGAATTTGCGTATATGTTGTTCGAACTCGAAATCTTTTTTTTTTAATGTTTTACTTATTCTGGTTAGCTTTTCGTCGAGTCTACCGTAGCCTGCACGAATTTTATTATATAGAAAAATTATGGCCGACTCAATAACCAATTTTAGTTCTAATTTTTAAAATTCAGTCCGCCCCTAGGGAGGGAGGCAATTACTATGAGTCGTTCCCGCCCAAGGGAGGGAAGCATCGTTTTCGACCCGCTGCTCTGATCAAACAAACACTACTTTCCGAGTATGAGAAATGAAAAAGAAATACCGTTCCAGCAGTCCGTGATTTGTATCTATGTTCATAAGTTATTAATGTCATTAATGGTGTTTTTACATATCCGCTTTGTGTTGGGATATGCGAGTCACTGGCGAGCACATGAAAAGCCAGCGATTGCAATCACTGTGGCCGAAATCGGCTAGACAACATCATCCTCATCTGCATATTTTTTAGACCCGCTTATCCTAATACATTTATGATTGATTAGCATGTTAGCTTCTTTCATACTTCTCCAGCATCATCTCAGCAGTGATGTTCTTTCCAGCCATATCATCCATCACACAATCCATCCAATTTATAGCCAATATAATTCGACGGCACGGTTAGCGCAGTGGCTGAGCGATTGGACTGCTGCGCTTTGTTTCGCGGGTTCGATTCCTGCACGGAGCAAATATTTGTATAATCTACAAGTAGTTGTTTCGGGTCTGAGCGTCGAGCCTGAGGTCTGAGCGACCAAAGAGCCCCCTATAGCATCGCATCACGTGCTCATACAACTGAATTATAGTGCAGAATTCATATTAAAGTAATGAAATTGCCATTTGACTGCTATTGACTGACCCAGAATATCACACATGACTATTATTTTTAACCAATAACCCATCCCATCCCACACATAGCAACACGTTATTCTTACCACGTAAATCATTGCGTCTATTGAATATCTCGATCTACCCTCCGAACCCCCGATAACTGACGTCATTCACGTATTGTGCCGTCTGTCAAAGGAGTCCCTCGTACGTACGGACAATAATTTAAGAGCGTCCCATTCAATTTCTCCTGCCATTGTCTGTATGTAGGTCAGTTTAGCTAGTTTGATGTGTATTCAGTAAGTGTATTTTGTGGCACTTCTCGCGCTATCTACTCTATGTTTGAATTTCGTTTTGATGGCCCTTTGTGTTTTGATGCGGGAATTTGAAGTACCTTCTTGTGGCTATTGGGACTGATATTTTGTTTATTTATTGTGCAGTAAATTGGACTAAAACCTATACAATAATATCTTTAAATAATAATTTACGAGGGCCCAGCATTCAGAGCACACTGCGCTATCATGCTAAAGGTTGTGAATGGAATCCCGGGCAAGTATTAATGTATATTATTCTTGTACAATGTACTTCCCAAGATTGTCTTGGGAAGTCTTCACATCGGTGAAGGAAAACATCGTGAGTCAACCTGGATTTATTACTAAGTCTTAATCCGCTGACACCGCTGAAACCTCTAACTCCAGACAGTGGCCATAATCTTACACGAAAAAGAAAAATAACCTTACTTCAGTATAATCATAGATATGTATCTCCATCTTTCACCCCTCTTTCCACAAATTGAATAAAAAAGGTCTTGATATCATTGCCAAGGAAAACACCTGTTTATTTTTTGGGTTACAGGAAAATAAGAATTCCCATTTCAATAAATGTCCGGTGTATTTTGCTCAGACTTTCCCAGACGGACAAAACGCCCACCACCACTTGCGTGTCAATTATGTTGATCCGTTTCCTGCAGAGATAAACCGAGATATCTAATCGAATGTCCATCACAATGGCACTGGATTAACACTCAATATACTCGGCTTGTGCACTACAAGCCTGTATTTCATCCTTGTTGACAGCTACGTGGTAACTATAGACGTTTCCAGAACATTACACACGTTAAAATTTACTACGAGCGTGACAGCTCTTCCTCCTAATGGACCCCTGGTACTTCCTTGTGATAAAGTGAATACATTTGTTTAAGAAACTCGTGAGGAACTAGGAAATAAACCACAAACACTTTTACGTTTTTGTTTGACACCTAAAACCGGTAGCGTTAGCACTGGTTCCGGCCGTCCTTTTCTTTCCTGTTTATTTATGAAGTTACGGTGCTTTATTTATTGAGTGTTAGAACGGGGTAAAAGCTATTTCGACGACACAACTCTGTGATAAGAGATTTGTATCTTTTGAGAAGACAGTGGAAACTTCATCTGTTATTGTAAAATCAATCCTCACCTGTCAGTTTTGATCGAAAACGCACTAGGAGTTGACAAACGCGCTTTGCTAACGTTTAGACTCTGAACTGCACGTTTAGAGAATCAGGGGAAAGTGTGTGTTCACAAGCAAAGCACGCTTTCGGATGCTCCCAATATGTATCTGCTTGCACTTAAATAAAGTACAATACGTATACCATAGCGTGTCTTTCTTCCGTTAATTATATGCCTGCCCATATAAGCCCTTCTCACAACTTGGAAGTAAGAACCCATAGAACCACCGCCGCAGTAAAAGTTTCGCTTTGCAGACCGTCTCTTAACTTTTTAACCAACTAAATAACACCGCTCTTCTGTGTACATAACCTAATTAAAGTTTCCTTGAGACTAATTTTCTGCCGAATTATTAAAACTGAACAAAACTTCATAATTAAAATTCCGGGGCTTCTTAAGAATAAAATCTTTTTAGCGATCTTTCAGAGGCCTTCTTTCCTAAGAAAACTTGTAAACAGACCTAATTATTTTCGGCTTTTTAAAGGTGCTGAGATAAGGGACACGAAATAATATTCTGCTTCGGAGAGGTTCGTGATTAAATTGCGGATCATTATTCAGCTAAGGATAAAATTTTAGAACCCGTGTCGGATTTATCAAAGGCTGTGCTAGATAGTGGACGGAATAAGTGTGGATGATACTCAAAAGTTAACGACTGATCCTCTCAGCCTAGCTTACGTAGTAACTGCGTAGATAATGCGTATATACTACAACAAGATTAAGAATATAAAACAAAACTTCTAAAAGTTATGTAAATCAGACTTTTCCAATGTAAAAGTCTGATTTACATAACTTTTAGAAGTTTCTTATTTACTTCCATCACTTTCGTGAATCATCAGTCTTCATAAATAATATCTAGTAATCCATCTTATTATTATTCTTGAACGTTTTGACCTCATATAAATCTGAATCTTTTGTGTTTCATGGAGTCAAGTTTACGATCTACTAAATCACTCCATTCAATAACATGAATTTTTGGTTTGAAAGAATAAAATGGCCGAGGCGATATAATTTCCGTAGCACCTACGTAATCGCGAGATTCGGTCACGTAGGCCCGGGCATGCGGACAGCGAGTAAGGGCACTCGTTCCGCCATGACCAGCGGGTGACGGCGCGTCTTGTTAGCGCGGAGCTGTCAGCAATTGACGGGGCCCCTACAAGGGCCAAACTGCCGCTGGTCGCGGACTTTTTCACCACCGTTGCCCGGACATAAGGGCTATTGAGAACACGTGGATTTTAGTCGTACGCCGACAGTCCCTCCAAAAAAAAGCACATACGTTGTTAAACAATATTTTAGCATAACAACTGCGTCAAAACGTCGTTTTTTGTTCTTATTGTAAAGATTACGCTGGACAGCAAGTATTTTTGTGCTTAATTGGTCAATGCCAGTTTGGTGTACTTAGTTAGCTAACGCAGGTTTTTGTGCTTAGTTGGTTAAAGCAGATTACTTGTGCTTATTTTGAAAAACGTGTGGTGTACTGAATCAGAAGTTCCAAGATTTTTTTCCACAAAAAAAGTTTTTATAAAACACTTGCTCCAGTTTTCTTATAAACTTCATTCGCTCCTCATTGCAATGTTCCAACCTATAAATCTCTGACAAAGCGCTATTAGTCACGTCATATTCTGGTGTTACTGAAAGCCCCTCCCTTCAGCAAACAAATGAGGCGTTTAGGAAGATAGAATATCTAGAAGTGATAGGTCTAAGCAAGCGTGAAACGAAGGCTCCTAAAAATCTGGGTTACCTACCTGATTTTGTTATGTAACCTGTCTTTGAATATTTAAGCAGATAGATATAGGAGTTTATGAGACGAACGGACAACGATAGTAATTTTGTTCTTCGATTATTATTCTTAGAACACTTAAGCCTAAAGAATTTGTCAAACTGACAGGCGAAACGAATGCGTGCCGAAGCGTTTTTGTTTGTAATGTATGGAATTGTTTGAAGTCAGTCACATAGACTATCGGACCGCTTTTGTTTTTCAATGTGACTGGAATTCAAACAATACCATGCATTACAAATAAAAATCGCTTCGGATCGCATTCGCATCGCCTGTCTGTTTGACAAATTCTTTAGTGCTGCTACTAGACGAATTTACATTAGTTTTTATTCACCCCATAAACTGTAAAAAGTACTTTAGATAGAAAAAAGTTGGTTTTCGAGACACTAAATCTCTCGAGTTTCTACAAACTATTTGCAATTGGTACTTTACTCCACTGGCCATCGAAAAAAGTAAATTGTTATTATTCTGAATCGTGTTTTTAAACTGCTCAAATTCAATAAAACTTTTTAAATTTTATTACACACATAAATGTTAAGCTTTACGACATCCATTTTGTCTACATAGTTTCAAACTAAAAAGACTTAGACGAATCTAGTTTGAATGATAAAAACAACTGTTTTCTCTCTAGGGAAAGATTCGTTCATTTACATTTTACAAAGAACGGGAGGGCTTGTAATTGATAGCCCTGAAAATCAACGATTAAGGCCTCGGTTTAAATTCATTTGCAGTGGAAAGCGAGGAGGATTTCCACGGAATCACCCGATTTCCCTGCGGGGAGCCTTTTTTGAACGCGACTTTTAAGCGGGGAGAAGTAACATTTCAACACGGAAGTGTCCCCATTGGGTGGCAATATTATTTAATGTTGCAGACTTCATCACTTAATATTTGAGGCATCAAATCATTGAATTGATCAAATTGACAATAAGCATGTTTTCAGATCAATAAATTGTAAATCTAAGTAATTCGTCAGTTAAGAGTTTTGAAAGTTAACAACCACTTTTTTTCTTATTCTTTGTTAAATCAATGAATATTAACAAATATACAATGAGAGTGGAGGCTCGTGACGTTACTAACAAGTCAAAATTGTACTAGTTTGTGACGTATTACCAATTTTAAAAGAGTCGTATTTTCTCTATATTTGGTTCACTTAAAAAAGGAAAAAATATACGATCTTATATTATTTTTATAAACTAACTGACGGACGAATTAGTTTGTTTCATTAAATTTTATGAAAAATATCTAGCCTTTCCTGCATGTGCATATGTATGAGGACGGGAGGGTGAGACTGCATCCAGCATCCGAGCCTGGATTTTATTCTCAAATGAAAACTAGATATTTTTCGTAACATTTGATATCATGGATTTCTGCAAAGTAACGCTTGATTCGAAATAAATAAATGATTCTATAATTTATCTAGTTAGTTTCAGTCAAATATATGCAGTACGTACTGCGAAAAATTGTGGGTTTTGAGGCATTGTAAAAGTTTTCCCGATTCTAAACAACCTTCGCAAGTCGACTGGGTCTCGGCCTCGCGTAACACGAGTAAAACGACCTTGTCCTATATGCAAGCGGTAACGTTACAACAAGCAAGTTCCTCCTCTAAACTAAGATTAGTCTAAACGATGTTCAAAGATAATTTTGATTGAATGTTATTTGTAAACTTGAAATCTGTGGAACTGATTTTTAAAATTATTTTTCCAATTAAAACTATGGATGTATTTTATTTGTGATCCGCAAAATCGGCGTCATGGTATTTGTTGCTGCATCCGTAACAGCTTTTTTGTTTTTAACATTATTTCATAGTTAGAAGAAAATAATCACCTCATAAAACAGGGGTTTGGGTAAACCCCAATTTTTTTAAGAAATAACGTTAGACGCCTATCGAAGTGGACACGGCTCAACGAGTGTTCTCTTTTAAAAAAAAAAGTAAAGCAGACAATTATAATTGAGTTCTACTGAGTCGACTGTCCACTCCTCTTCAACAATTCTTACTCAATAAGCCAATTTCCCTCAAACGATGACTACAAAATTGCTCCCTAACTACAAAAATTTATACGATTACGTTACTTTATCCTTTGTGGTCAAACTATACATCTGTTTCATCCCCTATTCCATCTCAAACACAGACAATTATGTACCGCAATTGGAACAAACAACTAAGTTACAATCGAACTTAAACAGCTCACTCAGAAACTCCTAACGCGAAAACTTTTATCGTGTAGATAGTATCTTTGTTTGTAGTGCCAATAAATTAATGCTGGTGGGATGTGTGTTGTGGATTGACCACAGACCGTTTTATGCAGTTGTTTTGGCATGCCGAAATTTATTTGAAATCTGATTGCTATTTTTTTCTTCATAGTTTATTTCAACTAATACCTAGTGTTCTGATGAGTCGTGGTTGCGTTTAAAAGCATTTAAACTTACTAAAATAGTCCAGTATAGGATCAATCCCATCCCATTTCCTCTAATTTGTTTTTATGTGTGTAAACTTACCCACGACACAAGTCTGGTGTGGGGCAAAGTTCTATATAAAAAAAATTGACATACTAAAGTGCCTCTTTGAAGACAGACCTCGGCAAACATTGCTACTATTTGACAGCCAACTCAACAACCGCGCGCGCTCATTGTTGACATGAAATTGCGGTTCCCCGGCTTCCTGTTGCATAGGTACTTCTGTCTTATTTCACGTCGCTTCCGATTTCAGCAAAGTAAGAGGCAAGATGTAAACTCTCCTCAAAGCACGTATGCAATAAACACATTCCACTCGCTACTGACTTCGCCGTACTTAAACCCGAAAAAAGCAAGCAAAACATTCTTTTGAATTCACGAAAAGGTTTTCGCATAAAAGTTTGCTGTCAAAAATTGCGTTCCATAAAGGAATATGAGTGGTACTCTGCTTTCGTCACTAATTACCTACTCGACAGTTGTTTTAAAAACCTTTCCTTGAGCTTTAACTTCTGCTAATTAACCGGCATCTCGTTCTTAAAGGTTAACTTTTCAACTTTTTTATTTTCGTCACCCTTACTAGGAGCAGCCATCTTGAACACCGTGTTCTGGCCGGTTCTGGAACTTTTAAGATCTTTCTCGAATATTTTGTGTTATCATCAGGCTTGTACCTACTCCACAAAGGCTGACGCTGAGTTAAGACCAATAGAACATTCCCATTTCGTCTGTGATGTCCTGTGCTATAGACAACGAGCCTCTTTCCATCGACCAGGCCAAATCCAAACCCCGAGAAATTAATATTGATGAAGAAACCCAATAACATTAATAATGGAAACTGAACCCAGAGTCTAGGCTTGTCAGGGTTGTGGGACTGTGTAAACAGGTAATGAGGAACGTAAAGAGCTTTTAAGTCAGTACGAGTCCAACAGTCTTTTCCGCTCCTCCCAGCCCAGGAGCGCTCATTTGATGATTTTACCACGAAAAAATAAACCCAGGACTTCCAAGTTCAACGTTCACTTGCAAACAATTGTCTAACGAGGCAGTCTCAAATATCTACGTTGTCAAAATCGAGAGACAACGCCTGAAGCAAATAGCACTATTGGTTTACGATTGTAATGGAATATCTTGACCTTTGTATTTAGTGTCGTTTGGTCCTAAGAGCCCTTAACTATATTTGAACAACGGGATAAAGGTCGCCCCTAGACGTAGCCGTTCGGATACTCAAAATGTATTCATTTTCCGAACCCTTTGTATTATCAGATATAATATGACCTACATCTTAGACTGAATGGACGGTAATGTCTGTTGGTGAGTCTACCCTATTAAGTGGTACAATGACTGATCTGGAGACGACTTTGGGGTAATCACTGCCATTTATAGGCTGATTTAATACCGAAAGAACTTTTTTTTAACTTTAACTTTTGAGTTAGGAGAGAACATCTTACAAATTTGAATTCCAGAACAGCAAAAAAAGTTGGTACGCGTTTTTAAAATTCCATATCGATTTTCTTAGTATTTAATTATGATGATACAATTTCTGAATTTTTGTATACATGTTTTAGCATGTGAAGGTAACTTTGCAGAATATTTACTCGTTTTCATTGAAGTATGGTTTCCTTATCATTTAAGTGTCTAATTTGGATATTAAACATAGCATACATCTTAATCGATGGGCCAAAGTTGTCACGCAATGGGCGCTAGAACGTGGTCGCCATTACTGATGGAAGGCCTAGAAAACGCTTGCATGACGACTTGGACGCTCATCCGAGATTGGCCGGAAAACTACACGGAGATAAAGTGGGAGGTGGCTCTTTGGTCCTTTGCTCAGCAGTGGGACAAAGATTAAAAAGGTTTTGGTTCTTAGAAAATCAATACTATTACCATACAAAAAGAATCTCACGTACATTACAAATATTTGGCCCAGTTCTTTTCTACAATTCATGACGACCTTGCTGGATTAAATTCGATATGTTGAGCTTATTTGGCAAGGGTGCCAAATTTCGGTATCCCACAACTTGATAATAAATATTATCGGACGTCGCGCCGCGTGTACTCAAGTGTAGCTGTTGTATTTCCGTCACAGTTCTGAACAAAAAACAAACAATAAATGGCCTTCTCATTGCCTTTATTGCCAACATAATTTTCCTCTAACTCACCCCATCTGTAAGCCACTGAATTGAGACCAAGTCAAAGCCAAACGCCAAGCTAGCAATGCAAGTACCTTTCATTTTTTGGATAAAGCGGAAAATTGGTTTTTGACTGCCGTGATTTGTTATTTTAAAAGTTGGTCATCACCAGTTTCCTTGTACCGAGACCACCAAATACATAACTGATCACGTAGTCTGAAAAAAAACTGAAAAAAAAAACAAAGTTCTGCCATGGAGCGGTCACACAAAAAAATGTCTCACGTAACGTCAACGGCTCATCGCAGTTTTGTATTCTAAACATGTCATAGACCTTTTCCCGACCCGCGGTGGTGGACGCCCACGGCGCCGGACGTCGCAAGACGATCTCCGGCCACCGTAGGCGCGGGCATGCGGGCGGCGAGTAAAGGGCAACTCGCCGCCCGACCATGGACCATGCCCGGGTCGACGGCGCGTCGTGTTCCACGCGCGCCTCAAAGAGCGTCAGCATAATGACGAGGCCCCCTCTCAGAGGGCTAAAGCCTGCCGGGGTCGCGGGTCTTATACCATCACCGTGACCCCGGAACATACGGGGCTATTGAAGGACACCGTGGATTTTAATCAGTACATGTCTGACAGTCCCTCCTGCCCTGCCCGGGGTGGGAGGCCTCATTTGATGATTTTACCACGTAAAAAAAAAAGACCTTTTCCCGAAATAATGACTGGAAGAACTTCACACTGACTTACGACTTGATACGCCCAGGTCACTACAGCGAGATTTGTAAAACTCAATGAATGGTCAGGTTGGTCAATCTCCATTATTTCCACACCTTTTAGAATATTTAAGCGTGTTACAAAATCTGTTTTACGGTCAGTTAAAACCAGAAGGCCTGAAGGTCCCGAGGTCACTTTAAATAATTAATAAGATGACGGTTTTGGTACTGGACCAACCTCTATCTTCTGAATTCTTATTTTCCATCCCAATGCCCATACTGGCACATGCCCAACAAAGATCTTGAAAAATTCAATCTCAGGGTGATAGGAAACGATGAGGCGTTAAATTCATTTAAACCTTTCAATGAAATTAAAGTGTACGTTCATATCATTTATCACTGGTTTAATGCGTTATAAATTGCCACACTAAATGGCATGCCTTTCAGAACAAAGTTTCTGTGTAAAAGCACTCATCTATTATGCAAGTAGTTAGGTTTTACAATCTACAAAATTAGCATAGTTTCAGAACATCCGAAACTCCCTCACTTGGCCCATCAATTACATGGCTCGGACAGAAGCAGTTTGTGGGCTGCCAGTTTCTTTGTTTCTGTCAACTATTAGCCCGTGTTATTTCACCGCCCGTTTTATCCTATTTATGGGCAATTTGTCAGGGGACGTTTACCGCAGTGGATTAGGTACCCACATTGAAGTGGACCATTTGGTTAATGCCCAAGTCTTTACCTTTTCAACGCTAAAGTCATATCAATTTCAACAAATCCGTGTTGTTTTACTACCATGATCATAAAAAGACATTACTTTGCTCCGTTTTCATAAGCTCCATAACGCTTATCGCATGCTATATGTTTAGGATTTGAGAGTCCGCAATGTTCTATTTTCATTTTAATATGGTCGTTTATTTTTTACTGCTTCTGTTTTTTAGTTACCAAAGTTCTAGGTCTATTAAAAGGGATGATATAACAAAGAATTCAGGGTCCAATCCCCTTGCAATATTTACTGGGTTTATTTTTGCAACACTCTCAACCCTTGTAAAGTTAGACCATAAAAAGCACCTTTTGCAGAAAAACGTGGAACGATTAAAACATTAATTGCTTTTTCCTCAAACTTCGTTATTTTACAAGCGTTATCCAAATTACAAGTCCAAAGTTTGAGAAGCTGTAGGTAATAAGCTTTAAATTAGGTCTCGATAGGAACATGTGTGAACGTGTTCTCTTGATTGAATCCAAGATCGACGCGAGAATGGAGCAAGTCTCAACAACTCGTCGATGGGTAGAAATTGCGGGTACGTGATCGAGAGCCTGTTCCGATACTAGAAGACTCGATGGTGCAATTTGGAACGAATCGAGAGCGATTTTGCCGCGCTTTACCCTAGTCATCTTTACATTTTTATTTACCTTCGGGAAATATCCGTGTACTTGAATGTTGCTCCCGACCCTTTATGTAGTGACCCAATTTAGATTTGGATCTGTAGTTCAAGTTAATGTGTGGTCATTGCTTCATAGTTGTGGTTTTGTAAGATGCTCTTAAAGCTCTTCGTAAAATTTTATGACCCAACTTCCCCAAACTTGAGAAATGTGCTCGATACTAAAAACATTCATAAAACCCTGCGAGAAATTGTTTCATACATTTTGAACAATGTCGGTTTTTAATGTGTCACTTCCAAGTTATATTCTGAAACCAGGCGTTCTTTGCCTTTAATGTTTTCAGTAACCCTAGAAAAAGCTTTAAAATTTTCTCTTCCAGCGCTTCGCTTCGCAATTCTTGTAGGTGACCTGTTACTGGACACTGGCCTTAAGATCTCTAATAAATGGCCAAAAC
Source organism: Agrotis ipsilon (assembly GCA_028554685.1). Lineage (NCBI taxonomy): Eukaryota > Metazoa > Arthropoda > Insecta > Lepidoptera > Noctuidae > Agrotis > Agrotis ipsilon. The sequence continues at coordinate 1,309,854 of CM052961.1, read as the reverse complement.
CTTTTTCAAATCGGTTTTCAAATTAACCCCACAAAGTACTGTAGGTCCTCTTGACACAAGGTCGTTACACCCTTTCAAGGATATGCATTAGAACTTCCCTGTAATCTAGGATAAGATGAAATTATTTATGAATATTATTACTTTTAGGGCACAGACAAAAGAAAGTTCAAGATACTTAGTTGAAATTAATCAGAATTGTTGGTTTGAACTTAATTGAAGTATATTAATTTTGGTACCTGGCCTTGACGTCTTATTTACTTCGGCAGTTTAAAGGAGATTATATACTAGACGAGCACTTCGCCCGCGACTTCGTCCGCGTGATTTTAGAACTTTGCTTTTGTGAATTTTTACTCCCAGCCACCCTCTATAACGGATACTTTTCGAAAATCTAAATCAATATTCAACAAAATTTCTATCTACTCGCAGTGAATATATTGGGATTCCTTGCTAACAACCCCAAAACTACTCTTAAGGGGTTGAATTTCGCAAGATCCTCTCTTAGTGAGAACCTATGTCTAAAGTAGAATCTCCTGTAAAATTTGGGACCTCTAACTATCAAGACATAAATCCCGTTTTAACTATCACTTACGTCTTGAGACTCCTAGCACTTGTAGTAACAAAGTTTCACACAAACTATCAACCCTAAAAACAACCCCTTGGGGGTCGAATTTCACAAAATCCTGTCTTTAGTATCACTTACGTCCAAAAAAGAATCCATATGTAAAAAATTCAGTCTCAAAACTATTAACCCCAAAAACAACCCCTTAGGGGTCGAGTTTCACAAAATTTCGAACTTGTTGAGTATTTAAGTCTTAAAAAAAACCGGCATGCAAGATTTGAGACGCCTAGCACTTGTAGTAACAAAGTTTCATACAAACTATCGACCCCAAAAACAAACCCCTCAGGGGTCGGATTTCGCAAAATCCCGTCATAGTAAGCATCTACGTTCTAAAAAGACACCCCATGCAAAATTTGGAATTCCTAGCACCTGTAGTAGCGAAGTTTCATACAAACTATCAACCCCAAAAACAACCCCTTAGGGGCCGAATTTCGCAAAATCCGTTCTTAGTGCTCACCTACGTGGTATAAGGAAGTTTTATGCCAAATTTCAAGTTTCTAGGCCCAGCGGTTTGGGCTGTGCGTTGTCAGATCAGTCAGTCAGTTTTGAATTTTATATATGTCGCAGTCAAAACTCTTAACTAGTCAAAAGTACTATTGACTAGCAAAATCAGTCAAAAGCACTTTTGACTGAGCAGGTTGGTCAAAAGTGGTTTTGACTGAAAATTATTGGTTATTAGTACTTTTGACTGCAAATTTGCGGTTAAAAGTACTATTGACTGACGCTCTTCGTCAAAAGTAGTTTTAACTGCAATAAAGCATCAGTCAAAACCACTCCACTCTACTGCTCCTACTTTTGGGTGATTTAAAACAATTCTAACCTAACCTGTCCGTGTCAGGGTGACCCAAGTCGTTTTTACCAATATTTTTTTTCTCAGTGCCCCATTACATACACTCCTATCTAAATACCAGCTGAACAACTTTATACTTTTGAACGAAAAGAAGACAGTCGACTTCAGGGGCAACTCGAGGTTCGGTTTGGTTAGGTTCCTTTAAACCTTGTAGGCAGAAAAAGGAGCCCCGCGTAGCGGGGCTCCGTCGACCTTTCTTCGAAAGCCCTCTTCCTCCGCTTTAGAAATAAAACGAGCGCTCCGCTTTAGAAAAAAAAACACTCTACAATGAAGAATAATTTAATCATGCAACTCATACTATTATGGCACTTTGAATCACACAGCAAAAGCAATCCATCAAAAGTGGTTTTGACTGATACAACCAGTCAAAACCACTTTTGACGGAATCACTTAGTCAAAAGTACTTTTAACCAGCTCCATTGGGCAAAAGTAGTTTTAACTGTTATTTTAGTCATAAGTACTATTGACTAAAGCATACGGTCAAAAGTACTTTTGACTGATTTTGCTAGTCAATAGTACTTTTGACTGGTTAAGAGTATTGACTGCAACATATATATAGATAGAGTCTATGATGTACCCACGGATGATAAACAGGCACATTTTCTATGTGACAGGTAATCTACCACGCCACGACATGAAATATCTACCAATCTCATGTCGTCGATTTTTCGGTTCTAGGACATTCCGGCTTACGAAAACCATAGGTATTATACACTACAAAAATGCATTGGGTATTTATTATTTTAATTTACTTGCTACGTTAGCTAGCACACTCCTTTATTATAATTCTTAGCCTGTCCACTGCCGAGCAAAGACCTCTCTCCATGCCCTTCAACGATCGTAATTCTGCGCTATTTCCTTCCAATAAACTCAACTTTAAAGCTACTAAAAATATACATACTCAAACCGCAGACATCTTACGTCCATAATGTTAAGCCTGTCTGGGGGTTGAAACCCATGATGATCTACAGTGCATTAAGACTGGTTTACATTGATCTAGTAACTGCAACCAGAATCAATCGTCACTAGATTGGCACTGGAATAATTTATGAACATGTTTCAATGCAGTTTGTTATCAAGAACTGGATTGGAATAGAACACGTTCTTATTTTTGAACCCATAGATGATATATCCAGCTACTGGATTAATGTTAACCAGGTTTATTGGAAGCTGTTGACAGCAAGTTTACTTAGTTAAAGATACACATAGAATTCTATATTATGAAAGGATCTTCCAAATCCTCCTAAACCTAAGAACAACAGCCACAATTTGTGTCGATACATATTTCCAAAAGCTGACTGATAACACTTGATCCATTACAATAGCGAAGTGGCTCCATCCATCATCCCGAAGAAAATGCCTTTTGTTTAGCATATAATGTCCACGGAAAATACGAGAGTCCTTCTTTTTTCTTTGTAGGATAAGGATTAAGAATCCTTAAGATAAAATACTCATTTATCTTTTTCTTTTTTTTTAAATGGTAATTGCTTCTCAGTGTTGACGAATACAAACAAATCCCTTTGTTTTTCTCCCTGGCAACTCGAATTAATCAACATTGCTTTTACCCAATTTTAACATCGACAGATTAATGTGTTCGTTGTCGTACGCGTCGTTGGGGAAAAATGAATAACTGCAAATTACGCGATGCAGTCATAAGTTAATTGGACCAAATATTTTGTAATTATACTTGTCGTTTACCCTGTCGTTATTGCCTTCTGATTTCACTTTGCTTAAAAGGACAGAGATATATGACGTGTAGTGTTTTTAAAAATGTTGACATTCCTTTTACACGGGTAAATTGAACGAAAAAAACCAAACCTAAAAATTAGCTTGTTGTAAATGGTGTAAATTCGCCCTTATTTATTATTATTAATAATTCGCCTTTATTTATTGTTCAAGTGAAAACAAATATTCTGTGAATATTTCTAGCAATCAATATTGAGCAAAAAAAATCACGTTTGATGTAAAGGAGGCTTATATAAATGTTATTTTTTTGTTGTTAAGTATTTTGTTGTAATAGCGGACACAGAAATACATCATTTGAGAATATATCAACTTTAGAAAGTTGAAATTGCAAAGACGGTTCATGAAATACAGCCTGGTGACTGACAGATAGACAAACAGACAGCAACGTCCTAATAATAGTACCCCGATTTACCTTTTTGGTACACAGAACCCGAAAAAATAGACGAACGGAATGTACAGTTACATATATCAACACCTAATCGCATAACCTAGGTAGGTACTTTTATGGCATTACTTATCTCATTTTCGAGAAACTTGGTGCTAAATCGACTCGAAAATTGCACTCTTCAAAGCTATAAACCTTTAAAGTTATCTTTAAAGCTCAAAGACATATCCAGATTATGAAAATCCAAAATCCGTTTTCAATAACGTTACGGCGTTGATACAAAAGCGTGCACTTCACGTATTACAGGCAGCCATTGTGTGCGTTGTGTTTTCAGCTTGTATTTGTTGTGGCATCGTGCACAGAGGAACAAATGATGAAGCCTGCATTGTGCTCCTTGTATGAGAGGCAATCTGCACTAAACATTACCCAGAGCATAGATGCGAGAGTGATCAGAGGAGCAGTGATAGCGTTTCAATGAACTTAAGAGCGGGATTAAAAATTGTATAAAATATTCTTGTTGTTTTCTATTGTGTGTTAGATAATGGCTTTTTCCCGCGACTCTTATTGTTTGCTGGTATTATAGTTTCGCCGTACTGGATTTATCGTGACTTTCTACGAGCGAGTCCTTATGTAGCATGTGCACATTTTATTAATACTGCATACAATTTCCATACTCTAACTAGATATTTTTGATGTTTTCACGAAGTGTTGATTTTATACAAAAAGAGAACTGTAACTGTGTGAATCAAAGAGTTCTTCTGCCCTGAAATTGAAGAGACTGTCAGTTTCGTACTGACTAAAACCACCATTTTTAAATTATTTTAATTTGTTAAAATCTATCACATGAGTCCTCCCATCCAGGGCGGTACCGGAATTAGAGAGACTGTCAGACTTATACTGACTAAAACCCACGGTGATCCTTCAATAGACCTTCACGTTCCAGTGGTGCGGTTACCTGATCAGACAGTCCCGCGACCCCGGCAGGCTACCCTGCAGGCTACCCTGCTTATATAGTCTGGTGACCGTCCAAAATACCTTAGAGACGCTCTAATTACGGTCGATGTTCGTGTTCACATATTTGTTAACATCCCATAATAATAGCTCAAAGCTGAAGTACAATTACGAGTTAACAGAGAATGTTAAAGCTGAATATGTAAATCATTTTGATACGTGACATAATGTATCTCTGACAGCATATGTATATTCATGCTCACTGTCGCAAATTCAAAGTTACTCACACAAATTGTGTCGTCCACTTGAAATTATATGCTTGGAGGTGCAAGCGTACTGTTATGGTACGATTACACTGTGTGATGCACATATATTTGCGCACATATTTTGTTCACGCACATTTATTCGTGCACTTCAACGGTGCGCGTACTACGCTGGTATCACGTTTTGCCTCTGTATCTATCGGCAACGCTGTGCGTATTATAACTTTTGTTCGCCAACAGTGTAACACTCTTCGGCGCGAACATTTTCACTGAACTGAGGTCAGCAATCAATGAGCGCGCACAAATCACGAGTACACTCCTCATGTGTTCGTGCACAAACGTTTCCAAATATGCGCGATCATTTAAACAACTTGTTCGTGTTTGCTTGAATGAGTCCACCAGAGCGAACATTAGTTCCGTACAGTTCGCACACCGGTGGAACTGAAATCCCATCTTTAGAACAACCATACTTTAATGAGGACCTGCAAACGAGTTCAAATGTCTGGAATATGTCAACACAGAGATACAATATTTGGAGAAAGTCGAGCGTTAAATAATTGGCGCTATTATGGATATACTTGTACAACGTCATAAGCGTGTGACGTGTTGATATCGGGGCTTTTATTCTTTGGAATCTGCTTTATTAATATTTTTAACTAGCTGGCCAGCCAGTGTTCAGTACAGGTCTCCCATTAAGACCATAAATTTGCCTGATATCCGCCAAGTCAAAAGGAAAGAAAAAAAATTAAGTAACTTTCCATGTCCATGAATTATTCGTTAGAGGTTTGCGTTGATAAAATGCGTTAAATTATGTTGCGTGATATATGCTAAAAGTTTAAATAAATTAATGGCATGGGATGCTTAACGAGTAACCTACGCCATTAATACTTTTTAATTTCCCATGAAACTGCATTGCGGTTCAATTGGGATTTATGTTCAATTGTAAAATTCTGTTGGACAAAAAAAACTATCTCACATTAAACAGTTTACTTAGTCTTTATTATGTACCTTTCTAACACATGAACATAGTTGAGGTCTTTTTTTTATCTAGCCTGCTCTATCCCACTCTTGGGCGAAGACCTCCGTTTACATCTTTCACTTTTCGCGTCACTGCACCCTCCATACAGTTCACATCAATTAAAAAAGAATATTTCGCCTGCCTCTGCAATTATCATAACGCTATGTCTAACGCTCGAGCGGAGACTAAGCACCGGCAAGCACAGCGTAGGACGTCCACCCACAAGGTGGGCAGACGATCTTATGAAGGCTACAGGATCACGCTGGATGCAAGCCGCTTCCAAGCGGTCCTATTGGAGGTCTAAAAGGGAGGCCTATGTTCAGCAGTAGACTTCTTACGACTGATATTATGATATCTAACGCTAATCGCTGTTCTATCTCTCTCTTTGTTTCACTGTAAGAATGTGAAAAGGCAACACTCTCTCATTCCATAATACTAACATATAAAAGAAATCCTTAATACAGATTTATGAAGCAACCTTAATCTCCCAGACATCAAAAGCCATTTTGAAAAATTTCTTCATTTCAGTCACTATTGGTGCGATCCCTCATTTTTCAAAAAGCTATTTTATCGTCCAATCGTCTTTACTTACGGGGATCAGTGGGGTTCCTGAATCAATAGATAAGTATGTAAGTAATAAAGGAAGGAAATACGGAAGGCGTGGTCGTCTAAAGGTCGTGATAGGCTTGAAGCATTCACTTGTAACAGAATATCGAGCATTCGTCACTTTTAAATTTGTCGAACTGAGCAACGAACAAAACCAAGCATAGAGCCCAAAACTTTGATTCGATCATCATCATGATCTTCTAGCAAATGCTCTAACCGAAGCTCTTCAAAAATATTCTTCATGCAAATCTCACACTTGACGGTTGTCTCAGCAAAAATCTTGAAGCAAAATTTACTATCATGTCGCTGTAATACTCGCCAAAACGAACGGTCGCTGGAATGCTTGGCGAGCATTCGTTCTCTTAATTATTTTTGTATTATGTAACATTCGCAAGAATGTTCATTACAAATGAATGTTCAACTTTATCAACACCTCTATCTATACCTATCGGATATACATTTCTTACAAAAACGCCAGTTTCCCTTAAAGACCCTCTTGTTTGAGAACAAAGTGCGGAGTTTCTCTTGGTGTTCGTGTTTTATCGGTTTTTGATTTGTTTCCTTTGCTCCTTGGTTATTAATGGAATTCCGTTTGAATGAGCTGCGATTTTGAATAACACCTCAAGTTAGCCGATAAAAACTGCTTCTTCAATTATAGGTGCCGAATGTGGAATAGCTCAAGTGCCTTTAACTCAGGTGTCATTTCAGTGGGTACCAAAATAATGTGGAATAGGTATCCCTCTTTGATGCAGTACATAAGCTTTTTCCACAAAACAAAATCACGATTTCTTCAAAGAAACATAAAGCGTAACTTCTCACGTTTGTCTGATTGCATCATCTACTTTGTAACATGTTTTTCTCTCTAACGATGCTTATTCAACATAGTTATTCTTTTAGATAAGTTACTTTAAGATTCTTGTTAAAATATTGTTGAGAAAACACGTTATGCAGTTTATTTATTTTAAAGGCAGGATATTTTTAAACTTCCTTTTACATTTCTTTACGTAAAAAATATATATCGTAGATGTTATGTGCTGATCAATAAAGATTTTATATATTATACATCTAAATGAGAAAAAAAGAAGTCTAGACGAATTACTAAGAAATATATGAAATGAGTACGAAATCTTTGATCCGCTAAGATATTCCTTTTTACTCCAGAAATAATACGGACGGATTATTTTCATGGAACTTTCCAATATAGCTGCGGAAACTGCCAATCAGCGTCAAGTTATGTTCGGTTACTAGCTTAAGCTTACAGCTTTGCCCTCGATATAGTCGAAAATCAAGCCACGGGAACATATAATCAGGATAAATGTCTTAAGCACTTAAAACCTTTATACTAATTATATTAGTAAGATAAAATAGTTACTAGAGACCTTCCTCTGCTTCTCATTACGCCATCCATCCTATACTGTATTTCAAGTTGGAACCAAACATAAAATTTCATTTGCATCGGTTGCTAAAAAAGTTGACTAGAAAACGGGCACAAATGCTGACTGAATAGCATTACGCCTATAAACACGAAAACAACCCAATACTACCATCTAATTTACATTCCACGATAATAGCCAACAGCCACCCCATATTTTTCTCCCATTCACGGAAGCCATTTAAAACAATACCGCCCATTACCGCCCAAACACAATCAATATACCCCCAATAACCTAGTAAATGACGTCAATTAAAGGCGTGTTAGAATTTATTGGAGTTACTCTGGCTGCTATTAATAACCATCTTGCCGAGAAAAGCCTTTCCGAAGTCGGGGAACCCAGCGTGGTCCGGTCTTTGTGTTGCAAACTTAGAATTTATTAATTTAGATTGCTGATACGAAGCAGCAGTTATCTGATTGAGAGCTAATTTGGGTTTTGTTCTAGTTTGGTACTCAGTTGTAGATGATGTGGAGGAAATTCTTGAGAGAGAGTAAAGGAAGGTCAACGGATACTTATAAAGCAATATCGTCGATCTTTCGAAGCGAGGTGTCTATGAGTTAGCCCCTTCGTACACAAGAACGCAAGTCTCCAATACTTTACGACTTTGGTATCCAGGTGACTATCGCAATATAAATTCATTGAGGTTCCTACACAAGCACGTGTCAGGGAATACCAAAGTCGTAAGGTATCGGTGATTTGCGTCACCTTGTGTATGAAGGGGCTTATAGTTGGGTAGAACTTTAGAGTAGAATCTCAAATAGCTAGAATCTATACAGCGAGACGATAGGACAATATCCCGTGTAGTGCTTAGTAGGTGTAATCAGTTAAACAAAAAAGATAAAAAAATATTAGCATGTCATGTGTTAATCATCTTGCCATTTTGTCGTGAAAGTTGGCTAGAATTTTTCAGAAGTTAAAGTTGCTAGAATTTTAGAATTTAACTTTTTCCTTATTGGAAACGTTCTTTCAGCTTGAGATCTCTGTTAGCTCTGTACTTTACAATAGTATTCATGCCACCATCCACCCTGCCAACTTAACCCAAAAACATGCAACCAAAGTGAAGAATAGTACTCTAAACCATACGAAAAAAATAAACACATCATATTCGAAACATTTCTCTTTACTACAAAGATCTCACCATCAGGCACTCCAAAATAAACAGTAATAGACTCGCGTCCTCTCGAGTCTCGAGAGGCTTAGCAACAGTACTCGTACAGCGAGGCTATACAATTTAAGTGGTGCCCGCCTAACTGGTCGCGCTCGGGTTAACAATAATGCTTACGATTCTGATATTTAATATCGATAAATATAATTCTTGGAGTTAGTTTCGTGTTTGGGGTTGAGTTACATGGCAATTAAGGACGTAGAATTCTGTTAGCGGCTGTTGTGTGCTTATTCGGACAGAAATTGGTCATTATCGTTGTACCTTTATCACTGAAAAACGTACTTTATCTTGTTACGATGAGTGTTTTTTTTACAAATATATATATGGCTACACGCCTATAATGTTCCCACAGTAGGGACACAGGTTTCAGAGGCTTGGCAATCGGATGCAACGTTACGTAGCGTGGGCTCGATTATCACACGATACAAATACTTGTATAGCCCATAGATAGTTACGGCCTGGCTGTTTTTGCAAATGAAAGTATGTTACATGAGTGAAGCCCGAATTAGACGATGCAAGAAATTGCATGTAATTTTGACTATTTCTGGACTATTAGACACTAGCTGTTGCCAACGGCTTCACCCGCTACAACTCCAAAATGATCCCACGGGAACATAAAATCGGGATAAAAACTGTTCTATGTGTTAATCCAGGTTATAAACTATCTGTGTACCAAATTTCAGCCAAATCCGTTCAGTAGTTTTTGCGTGAAAGAGTAACAAACATCCATCCACACATACATATAATATTAGTAGGATTAGTAGGATTGAATTCAGTTGATCAAACAAATACGGCACTTGTAGTCTTTGCATGCAAATCCTTGCATTGTTTGAAGAGGGCTAATTCCAAAGGAAAACATAATATGTACCTACATTTAATTAAAATAGAATATAAAAAAATATTTCCTACTTGCTAACAACACATTAAACTTAGATACTAACACAACTATTTCCCATAGTCTATAATACAGAAAACTTACAACCACAGATTCTATCATCATAGTCTGTTTTCTGGACAGAAAACAGACTATGATGATAGAATCACAAACAGGCTCCATGCTTTGAACTCACGCTCCAATCAACCATTCGATATCAGCCACGCTTTGGGCAATGCGAACATGTCCGGTGGATATTGCCTCATCTTGCGTTTACATATTTATTGAGAATATGGTAATGTACTTGCTCTAGATACCTATTTATATTCGTGTACTAGTCGTTGAATAAGTATCACGTGTATCATGTCTTGGACTATTCCCAAAGAGACTTTTTTTTTACGTGATAAAATCATCAGATGAGTCCTCCTACCCCGGGCAGGGCGGGAAGGACTGTCAGACTTGTACTAACTAAAATCCACGGTGTCCTTCAATAGCCCTTTATGTTCCGGGGTCACGGTGATGGTATAAGTCCCGCGACCCCGGCAGGGTTTAGCCCTCTGAGAGGAGGCCTCGTCATTATGCTGACGCTCTTTGAGGCGCGCGTGGAACACGACGCGCCGATTCCCAAAGAGATGCGGTACAAGTGAAGTAACGGTTTTTCCTACATAGACGTTGTGTTTGTGTAGGTATTTTTCACATTCCTACACAATTGGTCGGATAGGGGTAGTACTTTGATTGGTTCTTCTGTATGCCTTTTGTTTTGCCTGGTAATATCATCAAATGGGTCGTCCTCTCTTCTGTGTGCCTGAGACGATTCGGGCCCCTAAACAATATGGCATTCTAGGTTTGAAACTTTAAAAATAAAATCTATCACTACCTAAATATAAATAACAATCACTATCTTTACGACAAGCAAATTATGTACTATTAAGTACAACTCTAACTGATTTGAGCACCCATTTTTCGAAAAAGTCTGCGACCATATAAAAAACATGCTAGCATAAAAATTTTTTATACCTAAAAACTACAAAAGTCCTTAACCCAGGTTGCTGTCACCAAACCAATGAGCTGAGAGAACTTAAAATATGTTTGAAGAGTCATTGCGCTGTAACTAAACAGATTTAGTTAAGCAATGCCTGGAAACAGTGCCTACCTTAGTGTTAACACGAAAATCGCTTTTATTACAAACAACATAAAACACTATTTACCAATTTCTCTGTATTGTGGACTTATACCTTAAGGATCGGACGCGAGACTGTCTTTAAATGCCACCGCGGCCCTCAAACGCAAAGGGCATGTGGAGGAACAACGGTTTTATTCAGTAAGAGTCAGACAGTCCCTTCTGCTCCACCTAGGATTGGATGACTCAATTGATGATTTTTACTCTTCCCAAAAAAATCTAAATGATAAGTCGATGGAACTGAAAAAAATAATATACTTAGCAACCTTTTATGCTTTAGTCTCGCTGAAGTCGTAAAAAAAACCGGTACAACCCCTTTTCATAAAGGAATTCATTAGTAAATTCCTCAGTATTGTAAAGCTCACCTATCGGCGTATTTCAACTTTAATGATACAGCAAAATGCTACAAAGAAAAGAGACCCATTAAAAGAGAGATTTATTTCCGTTCAAATCTTCGAGAAAATTCCTCTGTGTTCCTGTAATGAGTAGCAGGAAAGACTTCGTATCGTCGTGAATCGAAAAGCGAAGGAAATGGTCTTGAGACTGCCAATAGTGTTCTTAAGGCAGTATTCAGTGCTCTCCTGACTGTCGGGACTGACGGTCAGTCCCAACGACGAATTTACTAGACTCCTAATAACAGGCGACCGATGTCTGTCAACACATTACGCAAAAAAGTCTTATATCCCTCTTTTTAGACCACTCCTGTGAGCCGTAAACAAACCTTGAGACAGATCAGACATTGAGTTAGCCAATCACAACACAATACCCCGTCCCCCTCTTTTACGCAGTACCTCAGCGAGTTGACAGAATGTTTGTTGTTCCTTAGATCGTGGTGCGGAGTCTAGTAATATATCGTCGTTGGTCAGTCCGTACGCACGCAGTATGCGGACGCGGTCAGTGCTGCTCTCAATGCACGCATGGTTTCTATGGCGATAGCTAGGGCGGACTGACGTCAGTCCTGACCGTCAGTAGGGCACAGAATATAGCCTAAATTGTTATCTGTAAAGTGTACGAAAATTTAATTAGTGAGGAAAACTTTCGGTTTACTTTTGAAATCAGATATTTATCGAAAATCTTGTCCAATTATCCTTGATGTTGAAACGTAGACTGCTTTTTGAATGTCGAATGCCTTGAGAATAAAATGGATCTAAAAATTAAAGAAATGATTATTATTTACTAACTGACCGAGGATAAATTTACCTTTTAAACGTTCCCAATTGATTTTTATAAAAAAGAGAAGATTAGAAATAAGAATATAATTTCAAACCAAAAGCTTTTCCCGTAGCGTGGTAGCCATGCTTGCAAATAAATTGTTTCAAGATGAATGCAAATTAGTTTTGATAGATTCCTTAAATCCGTATTTTCGAAATAGCTCGTTGGTAAAAGATTTTGCCCAAATCTCCTAAAACCTACAGACATTATTAACCGTCCTTGCCTGCAGTCTCGTGCAGGTAATTTATTGTCCCCACATTATTAATTTCCGTTCATTCGCTTTGTACTACCAACCCCTTTATGTGTAACCCTTACCTACTTTAAATTGTCAAAAGTAGTATTATAATAATATTCACCAGTAAACCCAGTTTGAAGCGATCCTTTTCGGAAAGTCGTAAAAATGCTAAATTGAAAATAAGGGGGAAAAATTGCTTTATAAAATTATGTAAATCCATTGACATGAGGATGACGTGTTTGGGATGTGGCTTTTAAATTTAATCTAATGTATAGGGGTCTACATTTTAGATTTAATTCGGTTCTATTAAGTATTTTATATTCGAATTTCTGTATGAATCCTACTGGTTTTAACTTACTAATAAAAGTTCGCCTATTGCGGTGAATATTTCTTTCCTTGTAACCATTTCAGTTTTGATATGTAATGTTAATACTAGTATCATATAGTTTTTTTTAAGTTATTGTTAGTGCTAACAAAATCATTTTTTTTTGTTTCAGGTAATGTCCCAAAAACTGCTGTCCATAAACACAGTACCTAGTAAGTAAAAACTTATTAAAACACGTAGAAACTTCTAGAAAAAGGTTCCAACATTGTGTTCTTTTGTGCAAAAAAATAAACGCACTTTTGCATACAATCACTTGATTCGAACAGATATAAAAATCAAACTCAGTACAACGCCATCTATGTCATTCGCGTTACATTTTTACCTCCCCTAACAGCGCCACCTAGAGAGTTTTCTCGTAAACAGCGGCTATGAAACAACAGCGACATCTAGTGGGTTTATTCAAACTGTTTTGAAAGGGCTGTTTGCTGCTACCCTATTCAGTAGGGTGGCTGAGTGAGTGTTATTTAAAATAGTCGGTAGATGGAGCCTCAATGCACTCAAGTAAATAGCACTGCTTGTACTGATGCCTCTATAAATTGTAGTCCTGTAAATATTATGAAATACTCAGCTAAAATACTGAGAAATAAAGCCAAAATAAAAGAGAAAAAAAAACCCTTTGCTTAAAACCTTGCTAAACCTGAGTAGATTACCTCTTTGTCAAATACTGTACCTACTATGCAAAACTAAAGTTCGGCCGTTCAGAGAATGCGTTCCTGACACATCGCGATTGAACTGACGACGTAACTTTGTAATGGCGTCGCAGTTACGATAAAAATATTTTTGCTGGTTGTTAACCGTTTTAACAATTGATGAGCATTAAAACAACATTATTATATCAATAATCAATAGATGTTATAATTTTGTGCCAAACTGAGGGTCAAATAACTTGGTAAACAATATTTTTCTAAATTTGAACTGCGCTATTACAAGGTTATGTCAGCGCTTTATATTTGTAGTGCTGTGCTAAAAATAACAGGCAAGTATCTGTTCTTAAATATACAGTTTTACTTATAATATAAAATAAAACGCTTTGTTTTTCTTTTTAAGAATTTGAAAATAATGGACTATAAGATTTAGATTTAGAGAACTTTATGAAATATAAAAATAAAACTATGACCAAATCGAACGCGCGAAAGAAAGTAGCATTTTTATATTTAGGTTGAAAATGGTAACCCCAAATGGCGTTACTAGCATTTTTATACTTAGATTAAAAATGGTAACCCCATTGATTGTGATTGTGACGCTAAAACAGTCGTCTGTTGTCGTTTCGTTACCGAACGCGAATCATTACCAATATAACGCGATCGAGCTAATCTGGGCTCAAATAAAAGGTTACGCCGCCCGCCACAATACTTCCCCGCCATTCAGCACGAAAAAGATGATGATCCTATTAAAAGAAGCCTGCGGGGAAGTCACAAGAGATGACTGGGCAAAGGTTGTTGAGAAGACTAAAAACCTCATTTTGGAACATTTTGACCGAGATATGAAGATTGATTCTGTTATTGATAATAATATGATTATACATGTAGGCGAAGATGATGAAGACACCACCTCCTCAAGCGAATCGGAGTCTGATTAATATTCTGTACGCACATTCAATTCAATGTACTTACTTTATTGCAGAGAAATACAGATTGTAACTTTGTAACAAAGAATAAATAAAACAATTTTATTATATGAATATTACCTTTTTTTGGTTTCCACTTAAATGACTAAAATATAAATTTTAAATGGTTCCGCCAATTTAAAACGAATATAATCTTAAAATAATGCGGCGGTTCATTTTGGAGGAACGGTAACGAACTCAGTGTTATGTTGTTCCCATCACTAGTCGTGTCTAACTGATAGGTGTCAGGAACGCATTCTCTGAACGGCCGAACTTTAGTGAATTCTACGTAACAACCTCCATCAACTTGTATCTTGGAATTTCGCGTCACCAAAATTGATTCACCAGGTTTTGCTTTAAATTCGTTGTATAAATCCCTAACATACACACAGTTACTTACAATCCCAACGGGAGTTATCGAGTGTTGCGACGCAAAAGCAATAGAAGGTTTATGTACCAGTAAGTAACAAAACCGCTGACCTGCCGTTTGCAAATGACAACGCATTTCCACGTCGATGCCAGATACTTTATCCTTACCGCGTTTTATAGGTTTGTTTCTACCCTTGCTTTTATTTCTTGTCAATGTGGCTCATATATCATTCGTTGAAAAGAAAGGATACTGGATTTTACTTGTTAAATAAAATATACATAAGACTGTGAAGGACTTCTTTCCTTTCATTGTTTAGTTTTTGGTTCTAAGGCATGCCTGTTTTCATTTAAAATTGGTATGGTCTTGACGAAAAATTTGTAATTCAACATATTGATTGATATGAGTACCCATGGAGTTAGTTTCTTACTCGTTCTTCTCCAAAGAGATCCTCGCTTTGGAATGTACAACTACAGTACTATGACAAGTTTGTCTTGTGTCTGGGACTGTCGCACTTCTTGTAATAATTTTTGACAATTCAAAATAAACTTTGGTATTGATTTAATTAAAATGAATCTTAAACAAAAATGTACTATAAATGTTGGTGTTTTCCTAATACAACTTTTGATCTCTCATCCGTGGTTCCATTCCGCGAGATTATAATAAATAGACAAAACAAAACCTTCACCTACTACGTGGCAAGAATAATAAAAGTAGTGGAGTAACACCCACAGACCCCGTCGTAAATAACTTTGCTTATTTATACAGTCTCTCTTTTCTACATTTTAGCTAAAAAGAGGTGGTATTCTTGGAACCTCGATTAGTATATGCCATCACCATAAAACATTTTATACCTTGTCATATCGACACTTAAGAATATAAGTATTTCTGCATTTTATGATCCAACATGCGTATCAAGATAATGATCTCAAACTGTGTACTGTCGAAGTTTATATGAAATCAATAAGAACATGTCAATGAAAAAGAAACATAAGAAATTTCGGAATGGTACTCCATTTACTGTCAGCATCCACGTTCCCATTTGACTTCTCATCGATCCTCAAACATGTCACAAAGTTTCCTAAATACATTAACTTGCAGACAGTTCCTTGAACGAAGCAGAAAACATTAAACTGCCGTATTTTCTACATATTATGACGAAGCTAACGAAAGGTAGGTTGATGGTGGCGCGAGAAACAAAGTTTTATCAAGTGTAGAGACACTCTGTAATAAGATACGATTTTATGGCAAATTTATATCTTTGTTATGCAGAAAAAAATACTTTATCATGGGAGATTTACGCCTGTATGCCTGTTTTATGTCAACGTTTATTAGAACATATTCAGAGAATGACATGTTTGAAGATCTCGACGTGTACTTTGCAGACAATCTCGTCAAGGCAAATATATTCACCAGTAAGTTATCCTATCTAACTTTGGTAGTAGGTCGTAATAAATGTTGATGAAATACGTATGTCAGGTATAATAAAGACGGATTAGAACTCTCTATAAACATATTGAACCTTAGAGAGTAACTGATGCGATGAAACTGCAAAGATAATTAAAGTAAGAATCATTAAAAGAGTACCATGCACGAAATCCAATCTAGATAATAACTGAGATCCTAGAATCATTAGCAAAGACAGCGACTCAAATAAAATTGCGATAGACTCATCGCTATTTCACTGAATGAACAAAAGTAATTTACAAAGGCAGCAAATTCGTTGATTAACAACTCTTCTGTTATGAAAGTAATTTGAATGCAACAGGCGTTGGAATAAGAATTCATCAGTAATTCTCACTAAATTAACTGTAAAGTTCAAACCTATTTGAGAGTTCAGATTTAAATTTACTGTTTTTCTTCTTATCTTTGCTGAATCTATTTGCTCTATAAAACTATTAAAATGGTACAGTAAATTGCTTTTAATTCGTATTTTTTAATCCAGCATACCAATCCTATTACCTAAGTACAAAATGAAAACGGAAGAGTAAAAGCATTCCTCGTAAAAGCAACGAAGCAGAATTTGTCAGGTCTGAAGTACTGTAAATTCTTCAGTTTATTACTGGACTCGGCATTACTCTGCTCAAGTATCACAAGATATATTAAATCTTCAAGACAAAGAGTTTTACAAGCACTTTTAAAGATTCTTTGAGACAAACTACCGTGGCCTTAAGCTGTTAGCATCAACAACACATACTTCATCTATGAATCTCGACACTGGCTTAACTCGTTCTGACGTAGTCTGTCCCAGGTTCTTAAGCACGTTCCTAGCTACAACGATCACTTAAAGAATCGATATCAGTCTCTTGGCCCCCACTCTCTTGAATATTCTCAATGTGTCGAAAAGTCTGCGTCAGGAGATAAACTTTCTTAATTAGTTAGGCGGATTTTAATAAGGTCAACCGTTATTGTTGATTTGTTCACAATAGAAAATTGTTCTTCAACAATGCCGCCGATTTATAAACTAAGCCCAGGCTTCCGTAATGGACTAGATAGATTAGTTAACAAAGTTTTGCTCATCTTAAGAATTTCTTAAGTTTGACGGGTAAACAAAAATTACTCTAGAAAGTTATGATACGTAACCTAAATTTTGCCATGTAAAGTTTTCCTTTCGGTTTCCTTTGAAAAACACGACTTCTAGGCGGCTGAGAAAACAAGGACAAAAAAAAATCCAATCAACTTTGTTAAAATTCAAAATAAACCACTTCAATCTTAGTTTAGAAGTTCTTCAGTGGCTTTCGTAATGAGTTCTATAATAAAGTTCTAGTGTCAAAACAAAGTCTATGTGAATCATAACATTTCAGGCTTCATTGAAAGGTTATGATCATCTTGTATAATTAAAATTGGGCTGGGAAGTCCTTATAACATAAGATTCATTAAGATGATACTTGACAATATTGTTGAAGTGATCAAGTAGAATTTCAGAACCCAAAACAACCTTTGATTTTAGAAAATGTTGATTTCACAGAAACATGATGTCAACCATAATTTTTGCTCTTAAATTAATAACATCACGTCCTGTCTCAAACTTTCTGTCATGTTTATTCGAGCGCTCGCTTGAAGATTTTGATTCATGTATTATTCTTGTGAAGGTCATATTTCCATGGTTGTTAATAGCTTACTCGCCTACATGATGTAAGTAGCTAGATGTTCCATGAAATATTTAAGGCACGTGCCAACGAACTCGCGTTACGTGACAATAAGTTTGTATCGCACATGTTTTATTTAACGTGTACTACTCGGATTGTTGAGTTCTCGCTTCCCAGAATTATTAATTACCGAACTTTGTCTTTAGTGCAGGCAGAGATGTTATTAAGTCCTGTAGTATTGTCCAACTTGTGGTTACTACTAGAACTAACGGTTGGAACTTTAGAAATGGTTGTAAAATTATAGACACTACTAAAGTTTCAATGTATTAAATCAAAACTATAGTGAGTACCATTGTGTTCCACCTTTTGTCTGACGTTCAGCATTTTTAAACGATCCTCTTCTGTCTTTTTATATTAGTTTTCTGAGTTGACACAATGAGTTATTACGGTCACTAAATTAATCATTACCTTCGGGACTCTTCCCTTTTTTACCGTAATTTGCTGGATTATTTATTTCTCGACATTAAAGGTAGGATTAATGGGTCGGAAAAATCTATGTTTGTTCTGTATTCTGGCTTTGTCTGATGCTATACGAACACGTAGTTCACGATTACACCAATATACAAGTGACAAGTGTAGCCCGTGCATCGTATGACAAATGATATTGCTTTGTGGGCACGGCTACAGTTGGAATGCAATATTGTTCTGTCTCTCGTTAAGAGTTCCTGACATTTCTGTTGTGTTGTTGGTGTTACGTATAAAAATAAACGTCGCATCTAAGCTTTAACTTTTATCTTACTGTTACTATTAAAAATACACGGAATTGCTACTTCTAAGTTATCTCAAATTGAATCAGAATTGTGGCGCTTCTGTAATTTTTTCACAAATATTTTCTGCCATCGTTACATAACTCACAGAAGTTAAATTCTTACCCTGCATAACGAAAGCTTAGCAAACATAAATTCTTCTTCCATTTTCTTACTTTTCTCAAGATGACTTTACGACCCATCTTATTATCCTTCATAATAACTAGAAAAGTTTTACAACCACAAATGAAACTGTCTTGTTATATCTTAATTATTATATTTGAATTATATTCAGGACCTTTAGAATATGAAGTATAAAGTTTAAGTCGACTCCCATTAAAGTAACGTTAGCAGTTAATTGAAGTGTGTCTCAGGGGAGTACACTAGGTCTCAAAGTCCTTCGCAGTAGTACCTATATATTTCTTAAAGAATTTTGTACACACTTAAAATGTCAAGTGAAAGAAGATAGTAGTGACTATTGAAGTTTTCGATTAAAGTTTCGACAGAACTCGTTATTGCACGGATGTGAAAAATTGTGGGAAGTATTCCTGTTTCGGGCACGCCGCAATTGCGGCGATAAGGCCTCTGTTTGAGGAGTGGCTGGATAGGCGGTACGGCGTCCTGACCTACCGCCTGACGCAGGTCCTCACCGAACACGGAAGTTTCGGGAGGTGCCTGTGTCGGATAAAGGAAGAAATGCCTGGGTGTTATCACTGCGAGGATCGTCCAGACGACATGGCATACAGTGCATGACGGCCCCGCTTGTGTAGAGCACCGCCGTGTCCTCACGACGGCGATAGGCGGAGACCTCTCGCGCCCTTCATTATTCGAGGTCATGCTGCGGGGCGAGACGGAATGGGAAGCGGTCGCCACGTTGTGTTCCACGCGCGCCTCAAGGAGTGTCAGCATTATGAGGGGACCCTCTTTAAAGGGCCATAGCCTGCCGGTATCGCGGGACTTACGAATTACCGCGAAGTATTCCCGTTTATTTATTCTTCTTGAAACTTGATTCTTAAATCTAAAACTTCATTTTTAGAACTAACCATTTGTTCCAGGAAAAAAAAAGATGTGTGAAACTAAACTTAAACATAATCAGTCACCCGTTTTCTTCTAACGAATGCACGACAGTACTGTATCCTAGTAACAGATGCAAGACATGTTTCCTAGAAAAGCATTCCCGTTGAACCAATTGCAGGTTCGTTCCCGTCGTGCTTGTTTGACGTTAACAGACTGCGAAGATTAAACGTGTCCCGTTTTTTCGATGCAAAGAAAACTGTGCACTGTTTCTGTATGGGTGGGGAATATTACATGAGGTGGTGGAGGATGATTTTAGAACTTGTGGCTTTGATGTTAAGATCTCTTTATCGACGAATTAATTGGACCTTCTTTTTGTTATCAATCTATTGTTTGTATCCGAGTTTTATTCTCATTAACGCTGATTTCAGAGAATTTCATTACTTTGGGATTTAAATCAGAATTATGATAGCCATATTATATATTTATATTGATGATAGATGCCGATGGGGTCGAAAAGTGCTAGAGTGGAGACCACGGACTAGCAAGCGCAGCGTAGGTCGTCCACCAACAAGGTGGACAGACGACCTTATGAAGGTCGCCAGAAGACGCTGGATGCAGGTCGCTTACAACCGGTATATTATGTAGAGATCAAAAGGGGAGGCCTATGTTCAGCAGTGGACGTCCTATGGCTGAGATGATGATGATGATGATGATAGCCATTATGCCTCTTTAGTTCCTTATCCCTTTGCGTCAATTTGATCAAACATTCTCTTATTCTGAGTAAAATTTCCTCCAGTTAGACAAAATTGTTTCTGAAAAGGCGACTAGGTAAATGATAAAACTAGGCTTTCAGCATTATTAACTAGTTACCTAACTTGTATATTCTCGTTTCCTTTTTGTTTGCCTTTGGTGTGGTTATGTATTTATTTAATTCATACTACATATAAGGTAAAGTGAGGCTGTGTTAGCTAAAAGGGACCTGTACTTAGCAGATTAGATGTCAGAGGCTCGAAATGTCGATTTTGAACAAACAAACTGACCGAGCACTTAGTAATGATTGTCATCAAAGAAATTCTGGGTTCACTCTTTAGGGGCCTTACAGAACTTTTAGTTTTTTTATAGTCATTGGTTCTTTCATTTATAAAATCTTCAAACTAATTTATTTCTGTTTTCTAACTCCATTATAAGTTCAATTCTGAATTCTGAATAATGATAGCTACAATTTCTATTAATTAATTTCCATAAAAACTATCTATTTTCTGTGACTGGTTGAAGACGTCTTTCACTATTCTACTTGTCGATTCTGTGCGACATACATAAAGTTTTAACCGTTTCAGTAAAATTTTAGTATGTTCTCCTTCACTAGTTCATTTTTATGATTTTATTTAATATTTGGTGTCACCCATAACGAGTTCAGAAGTTACTTCATGTTCAAGTTTGTAAGTTTACTCCAAGTTAAACCAAGTTCACATTGCACTTTACTAAGTAATTTCACTATCTCCTCACACTACTGAAGTCGTATACTGGGAAATTTTACTGTAGCCATTCTCATGTCTTTACTGCATTGTTTTACTGCAATGCCTTTATCGTTGATATTATTCACAGAAAGTTTATTATCTGTTTTTATGAAGCAGGTTATATAAAAACTATTATTTTTAAATTTTATGACGTCTAATAAAATATTGGGCAACAAAAGTTTGTGACTATAAAACAATAACGTGTCGCATTTTTATTCGAGTAAAATTATTTTATTGTTGTTCTCTAGTAGTTGTTTTTTTTATGAGTTTGCTCCTGACTCTAGGTCAGCGACCCAGAAGAGGCTCGTTCAGTCTAACTGTGAAAAAATTCGTGTATGGGTATGCTTGACTGCATAGTATATTGATGTATGCGTACGAAAACAGTCGCAGGTAGTGAAGTTCCACTTTTTTGGTGTACGCGTTACGAAAAGATGTTGTGTAGCATATAGTGCGAATTGTTAGAATAGTAACTATGTAAAGATGGTAAATTTCCCAGTTGTATAGCTCCAAAGACCGTCTTAGCTCTGCGTTCCTACGACTCAAGCCTGAAAATCTGATATTTAGCTAAGCCATCACAAAGGTGGCAGGTTACATGAAATATTTCTAAAACCATTAGCACGATATAACCCGTGTAGATAGATACTAAGCGTATTCGAACGGCTACAAGCTATGACTGCCAAATAGCCTTAAAGGTAATATGTGTGCAGTACGAGGTAGTAAGCCCATAGCGTATAAACAATGCAATATCCCATTCCTCCGGCTTAGTGAGCACGACATAGTTGGAAAGAAGAATATATCACGTGTGTGTTTATTTTGTAACTATGTAGCATTAGAAGGACTGTTTTAAAAGCTAATATTTTAGACTACTAGACTGAGTTCATGGATTATACATATTACGCCTTACCTTAGAAATAATATGTTTCAACAACAAAACACTTGAATTTAAGTTTTCGTTTACACAGTCACATTTATAATATATAATAAAATTATATATAGTATTCCACAACTATCACACAACGCTATCTAGTCCCCAGCTAAGCAGAGCTTGTGTTATGGGTACTAGACAACTGATAAACATACTTATATATTTCTAAATAAATGCATACCTATTATAGATAAATTACACGCAGACACAGAACAAATGATCGTGCTCATCACACAAACATTTGTCCTGGATGGGAATTTAACCCTAGACCAATAGGCCAGTTTGTTGTCATGTCTAACCATAGCATTCAATTCGTTTCTTGCCAACTAACATCCAAATGCAACTACTCTGAGAAGATAGTCGATCTACATAATCTGAGGCTGTCATACTTTGCTCTTGCGGCTTATATTATGACTGGCCAGTTCGTCAAAATGTGGTAAAGAAAACAACAGCACATTTTTTCTTATCATTTTACTTCAAAGATTAAATTGTGTCGTACAAATTTTTCTCTAGATAAGTAGGTACTGTAAGAGCTATTTAGGGAGTGATTGATAGAGTACGTAGCCAAAAAACAACGAGTAATTCTCTCATGTATGAAATCTTTACAAATTGTTCGATCACTTTTGATAGATAGTTGCGGGAAACTGGGAATATTTCAGTATGTAACGCGATTACGCGTGTGTTACTTGTGTTGGCACAAAAGTAATGTTTAGGGACGTACTACAATTGATCTATCACCTGCCAAGCTTCTTTGACGCGTTCCTAATTTGTTTTTTTTTCTACAGAGGGAGTATTTAGCGCTTTTTGTGATCTTTCTTTGTCTTCTTTTCCTCATAGCTTTCGTTCTCAGTATCGTGTTTATAAGGTGACAAATTTTCTTAATGTTGAAAAGCATACTGGTTTTACAGTACAACCGTACTTTAAATATTTTTTTGTTATCTTTTTGTTTATTTTTACCAATGGTGCACATCATCCCACTACTAAAGGCATCTCTCCAGGTCCAGATACGTGACAGTATTCGGATTATTTCGGATACAAACAACTTTCTCGTGATATTGCGTTTTGGCAGTTATAAACAACAAAAAAACAAAATTCTGCAATATGGGTCACTCCAACCTGTCACTGGTATTGCAATATTGCAACTTTTAAACGAAAATTCCTGTTATTGAAGTTCGTAGCTTTATCAGTTCCACCTTTTTGTAAAGGTATACCTACCTACTAGAAAAGTGAAAAATAGTAAACAAAGAACCCATATTGCCATCAAAGAGTAGATTTTTTTTTTGTTTTCTAGAAAAATAAATAAATCATTGTTATTCCAAATAAAACGAAAAATTAAAAGAAAAATGACGTAATTTAATCAAGAAACTCGAAACTTTTCTATATGACTTCTAGATTTACGGTTTCTTTTATAAATCAAAGTTGCAAACCACTGATAAAGTTTGAAGACAAAGCAATGTGGAAGTAACCCAGCGTACGCTGTTCTGCAACTAAACAACAAAACCAATGAAACTGGAACAAGTTTAATCACTCCCTTATTGGTACAGTTCGCAACACAAGCAGCTAAACACAATTTAATTAACATAATAATCTGACCTCAGATCAGTAACTTTGATAATAACTGATCTGGCACGATAGGAAACTTAGACTGCCTTTCAGATGTCCAATTACCACGTTTAGTTGTGTACTGAAGACAAAGACAAAATCCTCCAATCGTAAGAGTCCTATGAAACTTGTGAATAGTTAATAGTTCGTCAAACGAACTATCGTTCGTGGCCAAGCAATAGCTGCTTCACCAGGTATCCAAGCACCATTCATTATTTTATCATGTCTTCCGTGCTTCGAAAGGTACGTTGGACAGTTGGTCTCGGCAATTATTTTTAGATTTTTGAAAGTAAGTAACAAGTAACAGGCTGATAACCATTCTTAAGGCGACATACTACTTCAGTATAATCTTACTCGCTCGCACTTACACGTACCACACACTATTGCTTGCTCCTTCTTTTAGTTGTCTACGCGAAAATCTATTTATTTTAAGGCGAAACAAAAGGAAATTCGAAAAACTAAATAACATAAGCCCTGCCTTATAGTTGGTTCAGTTAGTATAAAAAGTTTCATAATCTAATTTTAAGTATTTTATGATTGCCAGCGGTTTATTGGCTTATTCGTCAACTCGCCTGCAATTAACTCGCTCGCTCGGGCGAGTTGGCACCTTCCGATTTTACCTATTTTTGTTGTCGTCAACTCGCAACTGACCGAAAAATGGTACAGTCATCTATAAAAGTGTTATAATAAATTAATATAGAAACCTACTTTATAGTATGAGGCGCTGTAAGATTTGAGTTTGAATATATGAAAACGTACCCACGATATAGGAGAAATCCCAAGCGTGGGGCAAAGACACATTGTCAACTATCTGGTATTTTTTATTAATTGTATTTTTGTAAAAACAGTGTTAAATACCTGTATACTATGAAGTACCTTTATTTAATGATTTAAATACCATCTTTTCATGCAAGCCTAGTACTTTTGTGATAAATAGATTTTGCCCAAAACTTGTTGAGACAGAACTGTTAAAATGAAAAATACCACCTTGATTTTATGCAGTCCGAGTACATTTTTGGGTATTGAGTATTCGCCAAAAGAAATTTTTAGTTTTGCAGACCGTTCGTTGTGTGGCATGAAAACCTTCAGCATGATTCTGTACTCCTAGTACTTTTTGTTCTAATTCCTCATTTAATTTCGGCACCAAAACCTTCTTCATGATCCTGTTCTCCTGGTACTTTCTGATTAGATTTCACATTGAATTCTAACTTATGAGAAAAATCATTATTACATAAGTCTTTGTGCTTATATTTTATTAATGATCTCAAAACAACTCCGCCCCTAAGACGACCCACTGGCCCTCAATAAACCTACTTTACACGTTTAGTGTCATAAAAGTGTGAAGGTTTAATTAAATTAAATGTTAAATTTATAGAAACACTTTTGTAGACGACTGTAAATACGTCAGATTTTCAGCTTAGTTGCGAGTTTGACGACAACAACATAGTAAAAAGGAAGTGCCAACTCGCCCCGAGCAGCGGAGAAAGTGCGGCGAGTTGACGAAATAGTCGGGTTTAATTGTGCAATTTAGAGGTAACTTTGGGTTTTTTTATCTAACGAGAAAATGTTATGAAATCGTGGTTTTCGCCAACATTAAGACCTAACATTAATCCCCTCAACTTACCATATATTTATTTCAAAATTAATGCTGCAGCATTTTCGGCGTATCAGAGGATTCTGCTAAGCTATTTGAGGTAGTATGGCCTCTAAACAAAAGGTAAAATGTAAAGAAGCTTGGTAATAAGTGTGTTGTGGAAGTCAGGTAAACAGTTCAGTTGCATCCAGTGATATTGGAAGCCAAACCAAAATTTCGGCAAAGGCTAGACAGATGACGTCGCCGTGGTCATGTGTGTCGTAACCATTAAGTGGATTTTCGGCTCAGTGTTATATAATGTTACCTTTGGAATTGCACCTTCATTATTCTGATGTTGTTGACTGTACCAAAAACGTTCTTTGTATAATAAAAGCCTTGTAGCAAGCATTTCTGTGGTCTTCTGCAAACTTTCTTTGCCTTACCGCTTGTCCTTCGAGGTTCGAACCACGTAGGATTAATTAAATCAAGCTGAATTAATTGTAATTAACATGGTATCTTAATTTGTAGACGCTTGAGCTTCTGGAATTAAGAAACTGATTATCTTGGAATAAAAATGAACATGTTCAAATATTACTAATTAAAATTAAGCAATAAAATAAAAACGCATTGTTTTTTTTAACACCATGACCATGTAAACCCGTTTAAAATTTATACAAAGCAGAAAATCGGGTAAAGAATCAGTTCGTAAACACAGTTTTAAATTTAAATATTTTTCAGCAAAAAAGTAAGCTTACCAACGCAATATATCGGGCTTCATTTACATCTTTCGATAACATTAGCTGGCATCCATTAATTTATTAACAAATAAACCCGCCAATGAGTTATATGGGTATTAAGTGGAGAGGTTTGCCAACATCGACACGGTTCAGTAGCTCAGTGGTTGAACTTAATTCTGAACCAACATGACGTGAATTATTAACCTGTATTTATTTTATTACCGTCCGTTTTACCAAAAACAACATTGTGTGTACCGAAAAACTTCGATCATTCAGCGAAAATTGCTCCAAAGAAAATAAAACCGCAATTAAAGGAATGACTCGGCACTCCAGTCATGCAACAAAGCCCAGATTCAATTTTATCTTTACTGCGTTAGACTTTTTCTAAGACCTCAAACTACCTCTTATCCCTCATAAAGGAAAATATTTCATATCCTGCTGAGAAAATACATTTCAGCTCAGACATTACTTTGTTCCTTTAATACAAGAAACATTGTAACATTTTCACATCCATCTAGTGTCGCTCAAAGAAAAATGAGTTAAAACTAACATCCAATAAACGTCCGCATTCTATTTTCGAATCACTTTGTTTCTATCAAAAAACTCATTTGACGACACACTCTTCTAGCTGCCAGTTACATCGAGAGGCAATTTTCCGATAGCAATTAGCTCTAAAACGGTTCTATACACGGTTGAAATACGCTGAATTGCTGCAACAATGTGTCATGAATAGCTTGTCTTGTTAGCGCTGGCCATAGCCTTGTCAGAAGACGTATTCATGTTGTCCCCATTAGACTAGGTGCAGACTTAAGGCGGCCTGTTTCAAAGCATCGCATCGGTTATATCGCACGTTCGTTAAAATTTTACAGTTGAAATCAGTCATACAATTGTCACTGCAATGCCTTTTTGTGTATCGCTCGTTAGTGATGCCGTTTATCTGAAGCAAGGTGACGCAAATTCAATCAATTTCCATTTTCCCTGATGATGTGTTTTTGATTTGCAATGTGACAGAAGAAGCCGTATGTTGACGTATCGTGCGTACGTTTAGAATTTATTTCTTCCTTTTCCGTGTCATTTTCGTAGCACTGTTACATTTATTGGGTTATCTACCACGAAACATGCTCGTCAAAAATGTCTGGTGCAAAATGATTGATGTTTTTTATGTAGATACGATCTGCAAACTCACTCATAATGCCACCTTCATAGATACTATACTCGTAGCTAAAGGGCTTTTAAGACCAAAAAAAATCTAGGTCTTAAAAAATACCATTTTCACTACACCTGATTTTCTTTTCTTTTAAAACACTCAACCAGCTTAAACGCTACTTTAAAAATCTATTCGGAAGTTTTAAGCTTTAGTATAAAAGTCTTTAGTAGTTTCCTTCTAATATAGGGCAGCGGTGTTCCCGAGGGATAGATGTTGATGCCGCATTCAGTCTGTGTTTGGAGACGTGCCGAGAGGCCGCGTCGCGCGTTGCGCGGTTTAGCTTACGACGAACGCGTAACTTGCTTGAATAAGTTATCGTGAAACATGATTATATATTTTGCTTATATTTTTATGTATTAAGAAATGCAGCGTTTAACTAATTCATTTTAATTAAGTTTATTTGAATAAAATAATTTTAAATGAAAATATTTACACGCATTTCAAATAATTTTGTTTGGAAGTTTTGTTTAGTTACGAAATTGAATTAATTGAGATGATTGACTCTTGGAAATTAAAATTGAACTTTAAATAAAGTGAAACAAATGGATTCTGACGGAATGAAATAAATGATTTCGAAATGCTTTGCTATGTAAGTGTATTTTTTAACATTTGTTTTTTATTTTTAGTACTAAAAGATTGAATTTTATAATTGATTATTTATTTACTAAATTTTTTTCTACATACCTACTACAAAGTAAACATAGTATGTATTACGTCTCACAGTCACAAAAGCTTAAAATAAAGTTTTATATCATCATATAAACAACAATTTGTGTAATCTGTCACATAAAAGCGCAATTAACACAACTTTTAACACGCCATATATGCCAAACGTGGCTTGAAGTGGTACTTTGGCACTAATTTTATCCATTTAAGAATTTTATTATTTTGTTTACGTTTTAGTACTTTTTACACTCGAAAGTGTTAATTGTATGTTTATGTTGATTTTAATTTATTAGTCATTCTAGAATCCAACTTAAAGTCTTCATACGCTTGACGGTAACGTAAGGATTTTTGCACAATTTTGGCGCCAATTTTATACTTACTTTTTATGAAATAGGTAACGTTGTTTAAATGCGTAAAAATAATAATTATTTTACTACTTTATTTGATTACTTTATAACTTCATAATCAATTTGGTGACACGTGGCGCTATGCATTAAATTAATGATAATAATAATAATAATATAGCCGGTAGCCCGGACCCTGTTCCCGGTACTGGTGGATTACTATTTTTTATATTTTTAAATGTTTTTTATTTCTTTTTTTTAAAAGTATTTAAAAATGTAATTTATAGGGTATTAAGATGAATAAAATAATAATATAATATTCCACAACTATCACACAACGCCATCTAGTCCCAAGCTAAGCAGAGCTTGTGTTATGGGTACTAGACAACTGATAAACATACTTATATATTTCTAATTAGATACATATTATAGATAAATTACACCCAGACACAGAACAAATGATCATGCTCATCACACAAACATTTGTCCTGGGTGGGAATCGAACCCACGACCCCCGGCATAGCAGTCAGGGTCACTAACCACTAGACTAACAGGCCAGTCAAAATGATGACTGAAATGATGTTCTTTTTAGGAAGAGTATATTTTTCGGGATCGGAGATACGAGTACTCTCTGTCCGTTTCTGTTTACCTGACAACGAATATGCAAATTTTTATGATTGATTTCGTGTTTTAAGTAACAAACAAACTTACTTATGCATTAATAATATTAATTAAGGTAAAGGAAAGTTAGTATAACAGTTGACACTCTGTTTAATCTTCACTATCAATTTATCTTTGTCATAATTATTTAATAGTTTGCAGAATTCATAGTCCTAATTAGTTTGAGAAGTTGATCACCGTGCCGCTCTTGAGACCAGACGAGATTAGTCCAACGTCTAATTCCTTCGAATGCTGAGGTATTTTATGTAGGTATAAAAGATTTAAAGTTTGTTGGTTAGTTACTAAGACCACAGATTATACGAAAAATTATTCCCGGCTGCAACAAATTATAGGGGAAAAGTTATGTTAGCAACTAGTGTAAGTTTATATTTAAGAGTGAAATTCAAATCTTAGAGATTATGTAGTTTTGTTGCAATGTGAACTTTGTTTTGAAAGGTTACTGAAATTAAACCTTAATTCAAGGTGGAAAAGTTCTATTTCCTAACCATTGTCAAAGATACAAACACGACATTTGATATTTCATAACGACGACATGAATTGACATTCAGCGTGTCTCAAACGATCAAACGCATGTTGGTGTTTTTTTATTAATTTATTTTATATTTATTATTAATAATTATTTTTAATTTAATGTGCAGGATGTTATACCTGTAAAAATATTCGCATACCCAACTTTTTAGCGTAGACATAGAGCGGTAACAGACTTACAACACCCCAGGACACGAGACATCAATGAAGCGTGTGTGCTTGAACCACGTTTCATCTCTTGAATGCCAGTTTATCATTAGCCAGTGAACACTTACCATTTGTGTCGTCTGCTGTTACAAGTGTGACGACGCCTTTACCGTAATTACTTGTATGAATAAGTTTTATCATTTTGTCTCACACCTTTATTCTGCCTTTGAAGAATTTAATGAATAATAATAATAAATATTGGTATATATTTGATATTATACTGAAACTAAAACTGCTAATCTACTTTATCCCACTGCTGAGCCACATGATTTCTTGATATTATCAGTTTATTAGTATATTTTTATTCACCCTATTTCATAAATCAAGAAGTCGTTCAAGGCACGCGGGCTATCTATACAGGTAACCCTGGCACGCAAACGGCAGTTGAAGGAACATAGGGTGGAATTTTAACCAGTAAGAGTGACTGCTCCAACCATGGCAGTAGGACTCATTTAATTTACCACATGAACAAAAGTGTCGTTGCTTGCCGGCCTGCTCAATTCAAGGTCTTGTTTTTAGTAGTTATGTATTTAGGTTTATGGATATTAAAAATAATATAGAAAGGAGTCCTAAGCGAAAAATTAAGCTATGTAAATTGATGTTCTCGCCATCGCAGAATATATCTAATCTCAAGGAAAAAAAATGTATGATATATTTTACGCTTATCTTTCCTTTGGGACCAATCCAATCAGAACTACATGTTAGCCAGTTAGAGGTTTGTCTAGACAGTTTACTGACTAGTTTAGTTGAATGTATCTTAAACTAAGTTGTGTATCCTGCCCAAACGATTGCCTCATTTTGAAACCTCTGAGTCTCTTAAGTCTCTAGAATTCCCCCCCTTATCTGTAGCCCTTAGATAAAGAAAATGTATGAACACTTGCAAGTAGGCCAATGAAAGGAGCCCTTTCAAGTAGAACATTTATTACTGTAATGGATTATCCTAAATTAGGTATGTGTCCGTTTAGTAAGACTCGCCTAAAGATAGGTAGTTAATCATAGGCAGGGAGTGGGTGGTACGAAAATATCTTGACCTTTTCTTTCAATATGAAGCTGAAGATTCATTGATCCGATATGTCAATCTAGTAACCTTTTTTGGAGGTGCAAAACAGCACGTAGGTATTGTGTCCTCCTAGAACTAACGCTAACCTTCTAAATTTAATAGAATATTAAAAAAAAAACAAGCTTATCATTTTTTTTTCTTAGTGGTTAAATCTTTAAATGCCTGCACTTCATGAAAACCACCCTACTACTTCACATCTTCTACTTACATCATCCGGACACAGGTACGCTTTTAAGACTGTATCGTGATCCCAGCAGACTTTTGGCCCTATAAAGATTCCCCCCATCAGTTTGCTGACCGCTCCTTCAGACGGAGTGGAACACGATGCGTTGTCAACTCGGCTCTGGTTCTTGATCGGTCGGCGAGCTTATCATTACTAGTCGTCTGCAAACCCAATCCAATAAAACTGTTTCTAAAATTGATCAATTAGGGGCTGCTGTTCAAATCCAGCACTGGCCAAAATGCTAAGTGGCCCAATATCGATGAGATGAATTCAGTGCTCGATTGGAACATTGGATCAAGATAAATAAGCCTTAAAAGTATCCCTGCGCCAATATAACGTAATCAACCCTGTAATGGATTTAGAGTGAGTTTCACTAATGAAACTGATCCGCCTTCTAAATTTATCAAAGATAGAAATAAAAATGCGTTTATTAGGTTTAAAACATTTTCGGCCTTACCACAAAAAGATACACATAAAATTATGTCGAACGCTTGTCTTAAAAAAGAGTAACTGCAAAACGACCTGTATATAATAATAATAATAATAATATAATAATAATAATAGGAATGTCTTTTTGACATTGACATTTTTTTAGGCAAGTGTTTCACAGATATTCAACTTTTTGTGGTAAGGGTGCTCCCACATATATCGCGGAATCGGGTAACGCCGGTCAAAAAAGCCTTTATGTATACGTAATAAGGGTGTTATTAATAGCGTTTGCATCGGCTCGTCGTGATGATCGGCGATAAGTACAGTAATGTTTCGGCTCAAATTTCGTAATACGCGATAAATGTGGGAGCTCCCTAAGACGGATTAAAACTAGAAATCAAACCACAAAATGAAATAAATAAAAAGGC
Source organism: Agrotis ipsilon (assembly GCA_028554685.1). Classification (NCBI taxonomy): domain Eukaryota; kingdom Metazoa; phylum Arthropoda; class Insecta; order Lepidoptera; family Noctuidae; genus Agrotis; species Agrotis ipsilon. The sequence goes on along the minus strand of CM052961.1, from coordinate 1,277,920 downwards.
TTTAACGTCAGAGCTAAAACCAAATCTGAACAATTACCGATTCCGGTCACCGGATCCGGTAAGTGTATATAGATGTTAGATCCGCCGGATTACCGGATCTGGTTTTACGAATTTCAACACCTAGCTCCCGGACAATACGTCGACTAAACTGAGTCGACGTATTGCTCACGTTCAGTTTCAAATGTAAATATGTAAAATACTAGCTTAATGTAATATCGGAACAGTTACTCGTCACTCCCAATTGATTCCAATATCCAATACTTCGTTACGCTGAAACAGTCGTTGAAATCCATTAATCTATAATTGATGGCAATTTGATTATAAAATATGATAGACCCGGCAAATTTCAGATGGAAATTAATTAGTTGACAGCGGAAGTAGGTAATTGATAAGTAATAATTTAATGGTCGCGGTGTAATTAGAGAAGTGTGAAGTTTGTGATTGATAGAGTAATTAGTTGGTATTAACAAGCTTTGGGTAAATTGCTACAAGGATCTTGGATCTTTAAACGTTTGAAAAAAAAGCGGCAAGTTGTTGTTAAGCGTCCTGAGTAGGGTTCCAATTACAAAAATTTGGAAACCAGGACAAGACGCTCTAAAACCCCAGATTTTAGAGTCCAGAACCCGGATATGAGTCGAAGTGCGCACCATGGCAACTGCTTCGGGTCGGGTGGGGGAACCGGTGAAATTGTGCGTGTGTCGCGGGCGGCCCAATACTGTAAGTTTTTAACCCGGACTACAAATGAACCCGGATACCCTCTAAACTAGGGCAAATCCGGAGAAACCCGGACGGATGGCAACCCTAGTCCTGAGACTTTCGAAGCATGATAACGTTGCTCTAAAACACAATGGATAAGTGATGGAAAATGATTGACTTTTAGTCAATAACTCTCTCACTACAAAAAAAATAAATATCTGTGTAACACTTGTCTAAAACAAGTGCCAACTACAAAACGGCATTTTTCATCGACTGTTGGTTTATTTTGCAGTTACACTTTTTTTAGACAAGTGTTCATCAGATGTTTTGGTTCTTCTAACCGTACAGACAGATGTGTTGCTGGGGAGTTTCTTCCGCCACTTCTTCTTCCCAGCCAAAACACTAGGAAGTGTCGAAGGAGGGGCGCTTTGGGGGACTGTCTTATGTAAAAATTGACCTTCAAAAAGTGCTGATAAATCAGCCTAATTTGAATAAATGACTTTTGATTTTGATTTTGTTTAACTTTTTGCCGTAAGACTTGACTTTGACTGCCTTATCGTCCACCCAGACGGGAGAACTCATTTGATGTTTAATAAAAGGTTGTTGAAAATCTTGGCTGTTGTATTGATGACTTAATTAATATGTCAGGTCAGGCGTTACTTCTTATTATGACTACGCCTCAAAGGACCTTAGTAACTTCGATTTGTATGATCTCGTACAATTGACGTTTATTTGAAAATATCCCAAAACTAATTAAAATTTAAGTTTGCTAATTAGAAGACTCTTTAAAGGTACTTCATTTATTTAAACCTCTAAATATGTTAAACGTTTGAACTTTAGTACAGTAATTAATTTATTTTAAGATTATGTTTTAATAATTTTTATCTACATAAATAGGTACAGCCAGTATCCAATAACTAATAAGACTTAATTTTTGAAGTTATACATTTTTCAGTTGCTATGCATAAACACGAAGAATTAAAAAAATGGTGATCCGCTGCATGGGTGTGAGGGTCAAAGCTACCAGAGGTAGGAACTCCAAAGACAAGGAACTTCCTCATAATGCTAACCAAACCGAGGAGTGTCTTCTGAATCAGGTCCTTTCTTTTTTTTTACGTGGTAAAATCATCAGATGAGGCCCGGGAATGACTGTCAGACTTGTACTGACTAAAATCCACGGTGTCCTTCAATAGCCCTTTATGTTCCGGGGTCACGGTGATAGTATAAGACCCGCGACCCCGGCACGCTTTAGCCCTCTGAGAGGAGACCTCGTCACTTAGCTGCCGCTCTTTGAGGCGCGCGTGGAACACGACGCGCCGTAGACCCGGGCATGGTCCATGAATCAGGTCCTTGAGTGGTTCCTAAAGATGCGCTCGAAAGATGTTTTACGTAAATTGTTATTAATAAAATTTTATTTTATCCATATGGCTATAAAATGGTTATTTTTTTAAGAGCGCATGAAAGAGCGAAGCATGAAGTCATAATACGAGGCCAAGGTATCCTAATACAAAAGACGAAAAACAAAAAGAAAACTATTTATCGAACCTATTCCAGATATTGGGGAGTTTGTCTACTCCTTCAATAAACAATTCAAAAGTTCAGTATCTAGTACTTTAATCATATGTGATTCTGCCCATAAATCAACTACTCCTAATCTAAACTTATACGAAAATCCCATCAATTTATAAACTGGCAACCGTTCAAATTCTAACTAATGATTTTAATATTTTTCTCTCTCGGATAGCCAAACCACTTAGATAACTCATCTTCTTAAATAAATTAGAACTTCATAGCTACCCGTAATTCAAGTGGAGCCATATATTGAGTATAATAAATCATGTTAAATTAAGTTTGTTCCTTCTAGTTATTAAGAAACCACTTCACGTTAAAATTGCCGTGTGCCACGATGCTTGAACGAAAATTCAGGTTCAAGCTTCTTAGTTTTATGAAGCACTTACGTTTACCCTCGGCTAAACTCAAATCTAAGGAAAATTTCTGCAGGAACGTGTATAAAATGTCTTCTATTATGTTAGTGCAGGATATTCTTACTAATATTATAAATGCGAAATTCTTTGAGGATGGATGACTATTTGTTATTTCTGTCACACAAAACCACTGAACGAATTTGGATGTATGAAAATCGGTACATAGATTATTTATATAACCTGGATACTTTTAATCCTGGAATGGACTTTAATGTGCTTAATAATTTTCTAGTTCTTGGGTGGATCTGAAAGTACTGTCAGACAAGTACTTCTTCAATTGCCCTTAGTGTACCAGAGACGCGGAACACTTTCACAATCCTGGAGTAAGATACCCCTGGTCATTCCAAATCCAAGTCAGATTTATTTAGATTTTCTCAATCTAACATAAACCTTCTCTTCTTTTCTAGTTAAACTTGGTCAAAGGCTATCAACATTTCTATAATTTTATGAGCAAAACTAATAAAATCTGGTGAGCCGTTTGTTCGTAATAGAATGACAAATGAACGTGATTTACGTTGAAAAGCTAAATTAGATTTGGTATTAAGACTTCTTCTCTTGAGTATCACAACTTAAGAGAAATATCGACGGCCATCGATCGACCTAATAGAGTCTTAAGATAGCTAACGACCTTAAAGATTGTAAGAGAAGAAATGACAGAGCTCACTGATAGCTGAATTTAGTCCAATCCCTTCATAATGAGTTCAGAGAATTTCTCTAATACAGTTTCAGCTTCAATAGAAAAGTTGTAAAAGGCTTTAATGCGTAGGTTAGATAAACTAAGTGCTTCGCTTTTATTTAGTAAAGCGAAGTCATGTTTCAAAATACTGAAATGAAAATAAAAAGCAATTATTTCTAGTTTTCATCAGTGACGAACAAAATTGGGTTGAGTATTAAGGTCAAATTATTAAAATAAAAATCACGTTTCTTTTTTAAGAACAGGAAAATGTTTCTTTATATTTTGTATTATCTTATTTTCATAATTTGATTCTACTTTTCCTTGTTTTCTTTGATGGATACTGATGGAACTGGTATCATAAAGTTAGGGCCGCTTAAGACAGAGCCTGTATCTATATCTGGGACGCTAAGCCATTGTAATACCCCGAGTCTCTTCAAAGCCCGTCTTTAAAGATAATTAATTTACTTATCCAATATTAATTTATCTAAGTCATTAATCTTATGATATTAGACGCGATTTTGTTGTTTTAAATGTTTTTCTTGAATTTCTTTATTGGCTGAAGTCATTATTAGTTTTTTTTATTTCAGAATTTAACAGACGTAGACATAATTAATATTTGATTATTAAGTCGTATATTGTTACTACTGAAAAACTGTTAACACAGAGGCGGAGTTAATGCCCTAGGCCCTAGATAATTTCTACCAGTCAACACTTCTGCCATAAAGTGCCGCGCGAGGGCAATGTCACTGTAGCTGAGAACCGCTGCGTCTGCGCAGCAGCTATCCACACTAATACTAGAAAGAGAAAAGATATGTATTTTTGTGTTTGTGTATGTTTGTTTTGAATTAACTCAAAAGTACTGAACTAATTTAAAAAAAAAACACACAAATTGAAAGCTGCTTTGGTCCTGTGTGAAATAGTCAAAAAGGAGGGGGAGGGGGCGGGTGACGTGCCGCTGACAAAAGCTAGTCTCAAATAAAAAGAAAATTAGCAATGCAAACTTTTTCTACTAGAATGACTTAATTAATAAACGGTCGTCAACTCATCGTATAGTAACAATGTTTGTAATTAGTTAACAGGGTGTTAGTTTAGTGAATAATGGTAACACGATATGTGTCCATCCAGCCGGTAAATGCACGTCCAATTTGATGGCTTCCTAATGCCTTTAGGCTGTATGGTTATTTGACATATAAGACCAAGCAGGTTTAATACGTCACGTTAAGTCATATCGAGGATCAAGAACGTCAGAGCATGGTCTTATAGGATTGTTGTTTTATATCCTAAGATAACCTGCTTTAAAGCAACTTACTCAAAAGATTTACACTGTTAATACTGATTGCAGGAACCAATGGATCAAATTCAGTCTACAATGTTCCCACTATTGGGCCATTGACCGCTTTTTTTCGTAGTACAATCACCAAATGAGTCCTCCCACTCTGTGTGGAGCGTAAGGGACTGACAGATTCATACTGGCTAAAATCCACGGTGGTGTGGTGTTCCCTCCAATAGTCCATTTCGTTTCCTCGTCTTAGACACGTTCTTGGGTTACGGCGCAAGACTGTCTAAACACGTACCTAAATATTTAGAAAGTCTTGCGGCCTCTGGGAGGCTCCGTAGAATGCGATGTTCCGTCGAACCAGGCATAGTCCACCGAACGGCGAGTCACTAATTACTCGCTGTTCGCAAGCCCGCAGCCACCTCTTGGCCACCAGACCTCTTCGATGCGAGGGACTGAGTGGTCAGTACAGGTTTTCGCCTGCTGGCTTTTGACCATGAGAACGATATTATCGTCGCACATAGTTCCTTTTAATCTCTAATGATTTCCTTGCCTTTTTTATGAAACTAGCGGCCCGTCCCGGCTTCGCACGGATGGAGGACCCGGTCTAAAACCCGGACCCGATGGTTACAAACACAACAAAAAAATAATTATCCGAATCGGTCAAGCCGTTTTCATGTTATGTCGTGACAACGGAAAACGGGTTTCATTTTTATCTATATAGATGATGTGTTATATCATCTTCCATACTTTTCTTTCGACGCATTCTATTGAAAGTATTCATTACATTCCTCCAACTTCGCATCGCGCATTGTTAAACTTTTATTAAATATTCATAGTTTTACTAAAAACACGCCTGTTATGTAGCATGCAGGAATCGAGAACAAAATGTGTTATTTCCAGGTCGTAAACGGCGCGGTCAAAATAGTTGATGTGCGAAACTTGATAAATATTTTAACTCGTAGAGATAACTATTGCGGAGTTTGTTCATACTTTTCGACTATAGTTGTTGATTCATTTGTTTTGTTCATAGTGACAGGATATTTTTTTGAGAGCAAACATAAACGGTCTGTTTTATTTAGTGGAATAGTAAACGATTTTCAGAGTATTTTTTTGACCCCAGTAGTCCTAGTCATTCAATAATAACCTCAATGTACCTCATAGTGACAAAGGTCTTTGTGATTTTTAATAGTGATGCTAAAATGAAAATTATTTTAGTCCTCCTCAAAGTTATTTTACCTTATACAAGAAGGTAAAATAACTTTCAGAACCTATTGATTACCTTCGAGTAATTTGATAATTGTTGTTGGTCCAAACAAAACTATGAATCGTCACGACGAAAATTGGCGACGCAGAAAAGTTACAGATTTTTTTTACCGTGATAATTTGATCCAATGAGTCCTGACTGTCAGACTTGTACTCCCCCGCTGATCCTGCAATGGCTTTACGTACCAGGGCCACAGTTACCAGGTGGGACAGTACCCGCGACCCCGGCAGGCTTTGGCCCTCTTAGGCCCCGTCAGTTTGCTGACAGCTCAAAGAGGCGCGGGTGGAACACAACGCGCAGTCGACCCGGGCATGGTCCATTTTTAACCCCTGTGCGACCATCGTTGGCTTTGTTAATTCAATTAAGCACCTATTTCGTTTGTGTCAAAGAGCTTTTGAAACTGGCACGTTTTTTGTTTTTCGAATTGTTCTGTATCACTTAGGTATAAAGGTAGTGGTCAATACATCGGTGAATCGATTCAGTCCAGCGCAGTCCGACGTTTTAGACAATGGCCTTTTATGAATCATTCTTTGTACATATCCGACCCGCATTCATACCCTATCCATCCTCGCTCTATCATGATAACTCACAAAAGAAAAAAAGATGGACAATTTCCTTTTCAAATGAACTGTTACATAAAGTAAAGAAAGGTACATTGATGTTTTTTTCTTCTTAAATTGAATAGTACTCGTATATATAAATTTTTGTTTAAGAAAATAATAATACTAGCATTGGTCCGGAAACGTGGAGATGAAAATGTATAAAAAATATTTTGTAAAAATCTCTTGAAGGTGTCGAAAAACACATGATATAAAGCCTTTCTACCTCATCAATTGTGGCAAAAAAAAAATTGTATCGTTGTATAATAAGCAAAACCCGTGGCTACCTAACTATTATACATTCTCGAAATCAAATAGGTATATTTGATTTCGCAAGTAGATGATTCAATTTTTATTATATCGATCACGGTAACTATGTCAATAATTCAGTTGTACTATAACTATACAACTAAACGACCTTTGTAGTTCATCTTTGGAAATCGAATAGGGAACCCATTATACAAGTGTTACCACTACTTTTATATTACTTGATATTTATTGTTTAAGCTAACAGTCTCATCATCCTTTTAAGATGTTCTTCTCCCTCGTACAGACGTCTCATATTTTACAAGCGCTTACCTCTTTGTTTGGGTACTCATCGCCACTTCACTGCCTCGCTCCCTCACAATAATGCCTTCATAATCCTTAAAACCACAAAGTACAAACGTTTTGTTTATCTGTGTTTGTAAACCTATTGCTTTTGTTTATAAACACATATTAAACGTGGCTAAGACATTTCTCGGATTAGTTCAACGGATAATACAGGGCCGGATTTGGATTGATGAATTAATGTCGAGAAAATAAAAAAGAAACATATTAATAGTCGTAGTTTTTTTTTTCTTTTAGCAAGCACATGTCACATTTTCAAGCCTTAAATTACATTAATAATGTTGACAAAAAACGTCATATGTTCAATGCGAAGTACAAGTTAAAATGGACCTGAAAGCACAAAAACTTTTCATTTAACGACTACACGCTTGCCATGTCACCTGAACCCGATATCCTAATTTTTCGTAATGTTTACGCTGACTAATTTGGCTTATCTCTCACAAAACACCGCTATTCGTCATATCACATTGGTGTAATCCGTAAATGAAATCCGATGATACCAAAACCCGGGCGATCGAGCGGCGTTTACATTTGCTTTGCAAGCTTTTTTTATGTGAGATGGGTTTGCTCTTGTCCTTAGTCTAGGTCAGGAATGACTAAGGAAAGGTCGCCGATGAAGCGAGCTTACCCAGAAGAAGGCTGTTCACTCTAACTTTGAAGAGATTTGATTGATTGTATGCGTTCGGAAACACAGACGCAGGCAGTTCCACTCCTTCGCTGTGCGCATTATAAAAGACGTTTGGAAACGCTTTGTGCGATTGGTTGTATAGCAATAAGGTGAGGATGGTAGTTTGCTTCGGCAGACGTCCGGTATCTTTTCTAATTCGCCTTTGATATCAATAAATAATTTTGACAGGCCTGTTGGTCTAGTGGTTAGTGACCCTGACTGCTATGCCGGAGGTCGCGGGTTCGATTCCCACCCAGGACAAATGTTTGTGTGATGAGCATGATCATTTGTTCTGTGTCTGGGTGTAATTTATCTATAATATGTATGTATTTAAAAATATATAAGTATGTTTATCAGTTGTCTAGTACCTACCCATAATACAAGCTCTGCTTAGCTTGGGACTAGATAGCGTTGTGTGATAGTTGTGGAATATTATTATTATTATTATTATACATAGTTGTAAACGGTGGTATGGAAGAGACTGTCTCACGTAGGTACTGGCCAAAACCTATTCTGAAGTAAACGGCCAAATGTTGCAAAAGAACTATCAGTTTTTAATACCTACCAATTCCTATATTCTATGACGTCAAATGATAGCGAGCTAATATTACTATTACCTTTAGTTTTGTTCCGCTGAAACAATAAATAACTCAACATTTATTTCATCGGCAGTCAATTGTGAAATATCAAAATGATACATCACATTCACCTCAAAAGCGATTTAAACAGCACCTCATTATAACACCAAAACTCCACTTCTCGTTGTAATAATGAGGTAGTGTTGTGTAAATAATGTGCGTAAATAAATACAACATTTGGTCGAATTTCATTAATGGGTGGTTATGTTACGACATTTGAGGTTTAGTGTTTGTTGATCCATTACTGAAAATATAATTATCATTATTATAACCAATAATAATAACAGCGTTTCACAATAATATAATAATGATATGCAAAACTAACTTTTAATCACAACTTCAAATGATACTAAACAAACCACAAACTCGATTCGCTCTTAGCACTAAATTGATGGCAATTTATGGACGGTTATTATGATGATGTCAGTTCCTGGGTACCGTCGATTAGTGGCAAAATTCGATTTATGGCAACCACTAATTCATTACTGCAGCCAATTTACCGAATAGATGATCGAACTAGCCAGTCTATTTCAGGTCACATTGTTCCCGAATATTACCATACTTATAGTAAAATTAATGAATTCACTTTTTGATGCCACGGAATTAATGAAAATTCAATAATGCAGTTCCATTGTCGTTTTATTATCTTTTGACAGCATTAAAGTGTACATAATTATACGTTTGTAGTTGATTTTAACATTATGAGCTCGCTTTTTGGCATTTTTAAGTCTAGAATGTCACGTAATAATTAATGAATCGGTACAAGTACCTCATGAAGAATAATTGGTGGTAAAACAAAAATGTGTACTTAACACATTTTAAATAGTTGGCTCGCTCTCTTATTTGTAAGATGTGAAGCAGTCTTAACAGAATTTGGTAAGACGTACTCGTATTTCAAAATTTAGAAGTTTTACACCAAAATTCATGTTCAACAATGTAGCACTGTGTAGTATCAAAGTCGGCCAGTAGCATAAAAATGTTCTAAAGAAATATTTTAGTCTGTCAAAAGATCATCCATAAATCTTTAAGTAATGTTTTATCACAGCTTTTTGAGGACCAGTAAAGATTCCGTTAGAGCGTAAGGATATCCTGTCTTTTCATAAAAGATGACGTATTCCATGTTATTTATGTTGACGACCCGGATTTTTGTCGATAAAGCCCTAGATCCTTCGGATAGAGAGGTACCCTGTTATTCTGAATATGTAGTAGCATAAGTAAGTGCTCAGTGAAAAGAAAATATGGACATTCGTATGTACCCAAATATATTTTGACTAAACTGAACAAGCCAGACTTTAGTATCATTTTACTTACGGTTGATTGACTCAGCTCAGTTCAACAGACACTGAAGATTTTTGTGTCGAAATTCCCGTTTAATATTCAAGGAATATATTAGCAAGTTCATTGTAATATCTGAACTAAGTTCATTTCTAATTGTTTATTCGTTACTCTCTTTGTAAATTCGATATTAGGTACAGAAACTACGTAGTATGCATAATTCATAAATTACTTTCTGAATCAAAATATATATTAGTCGTAACAAGTATTTATACCCACAAAGTTTTGTTGCACAAATAAATAACCCCAGTATTTCCATGGTAAAATACAGCTATCGTAAACTTTAATACTCCAAACTTTAAATGAGTAGCGAAAATCCCATCAAAGCGAGCTTAACAAACTTGAAATTAGCGCAAACACAAACTTACATTAGCAGTTCCCTAAACACGATGCATTTAGATTTTAAGCACTAATGTTGTATGCTAGTCACTTTCTAAGCTACATAAATCATATAATTCTTGTCGCCTCGCATTTAGGAAGTTGGAGCGCAGAAGTTAGTGCTTCTCCCGAATTAATTTACAGTACAAATCCGGCCCTGGTTTTAGATTTATTGTTGTCGCTATTTCGGAAGCCGAGCACTCACTAGGTAACGATCGAGTGGTCTGTAAATAGGGGCTGTGGATTTTGCTTTCGCCTCCACTGACAAATGGCTATAGCAATCCGAACCGATTCGCATTCCACCAAGTTTACTAAGGCTTAATCCCATTGATTAAAAGCTCAGAGTTTCAGATGTTGGTGAGCTTGAACTTCGTATTGGAGTTTATTGGTGTTCGCTGAGTGACCTTTGAATGTAGGATCTACGGTTTGGAGACTCGTTTTGTCGGCTGTAAGTTCACGATTAAGTATACAGTCTACCTTTCTGGAAGGGATAACCAAATACAAATATTTATTTCGTATTGAGACCTACTTGCTACGCAGCAGTAACTCGTACGTGCTACGAATTATACTACGCATTTGCTACACGCGCTACGTGGAGTGCTACGCCGTTGCTACGGTGATATTCAAATGGAAACAGAATTAGCTGCGATCGTGATCAATTTATATCTATAACTACCTTATTATGTCTTTTTTAATTTTCTTTACGTAAAACTGGTCTATCCTTTCGTATTGGAAGTAGATAGGAACTCAACTGTTTTTTTATTGAATTTAGTTTAGCCACAGGCTTGAATATCTTATTTCCAATATCATGCATTTCTGTAGCAAAAATATCAAAGCGAAACTAGTAATTGCATATCGTTAGTACTTCACTACGACCACACTGTCAAAGCAAACGCGACGCTAAAAAGACAAACTTTTGTAAACTTCAAACAGTTTCAACTAACAGTGTCTCAGTGCCCAGTGAACCAACGGATTCGAAACTAGTACGTTGAAGAGGTGATGATACCTTCCAGGAAGTATAAAGTTGGTACTTCACTATCCAGATCATCTTTGTTAAGACTATCGCGACAAACTGAAAACAAGTACCGTTGAGACAATGGAAGTTTTCTTCAACGAAACTTTCACACAAATAAGTTCCATTTTCTAAGAAAATATTAACTATTTCGGGCCAGAATCTGAGGTTCATAAATATTCATAACGTATTTACTAAGCCAACCAATTTATCTTTAAATCTTAGTAAGAGTCGTCAAAATGCCTTAAAATAGGCTTTCTACGAATAATCCTCGCAAGTTTACAAGAAAACAGTCAAATACCGCCGTTACTCTTTAATGTTAAGGGTTACTGCTTCATTGTTAACTAAATCTCAGTTCTTTAAGGAAAGATATATTCAAAAGTTTGAACTTCGGAGAATCTAGTCCTTATTTTATACAATTTTCGCTCCACAAGGAGACTTCTACGTAGCTTGAAATGTTTAAATACTTTAGTAATGCCTCCATATGTCGTGTCTTCAGAATTTTAATTGTAGTCTTCCCTTTGAAATGGAGGATGCTCTTACTATACGGGCATGTGTTTCTTTAATGTATGACAGTTGCTGTCAGCCTGATATATTCGTACGAGTATATTGGCATCCTAATTTCGCGTATAACTCTGCTTACTCGAAGTAGGCTTTTTCGCTCGGCGGATATATACAAATTGTTTTAAACACCATGGCCCTGTAATTCAAAGGGTAAGTAAAGGAACGGGGAGGATTTAGGTCAGTCATAGTCTGACTATCTATTTTGCTCCATTCAAGGCGGATTCATTTGATGATTTTGCCACCCAGAAAAGACTTTTTCTTGACATCACACAATGGTGGGAAGTTTATAATAATCCCACTAAGGGCTGATTTTTCAATAGTCAGATAACTTTAATCCGCCAAATAAAAATAGCGATTTGACATATTTTCTATTAGATAAGCTGTCAAACTGCCATCACAGATAACTTATCTGAGGACTTAATCCTCGGATAAAAGTTATCTGAAGATTGAATAATCAGCCCTTATTTTACTATTTACTAATATTATAAACGTGAAAGGATGGATATTTGTTCCTCTTTCACGCAAAAACCACTGAATCTGGATTAACATATAGGATAGTATTTATCCCGATTTTATGGCCGATGGGATAATTTTCGATTTGTAGCGGATGAAATATAATAAATATAAATATATAGTTGCAGCTAGAAGTTATATAATATTATTTCATCAAAAACTTTTCCGTACTTGCACACATACACACACACACACATGCCAAAACTAAATTCACAGAAATACACCTGGCAGGGCCGCGCTTTTGTGCTAAGGGACACAACGTAACTCAATTATATCTCAACGTTGTTCCCAATGAACACAAGACTTAATACTCCATAAATTCCCTTGTGGTGCCTTCGAGAAAAAAACCTTGATCTTTCTTTAATTAAGTTTTTTTTTGTGTAGTAAATTACTCTTCAGTTGTCTCACAGTTTTATCGGATAGAATTAATGATTAAAGTTCTTACAAAGTAATTTTAAATCCTTTGCGAGAATTTAACTTGAATACTTGTGGGGTTTCCCGTACTAATGAACATTTGCATAATAAATCATTTCATCTTAATATATATAAATCTCGTGTCACAATGTTTGTCCTCAATGGACTCCTAAACCACTTAACCGATTATAATAAAATTCGCACACCATGTGCAGTTCGATCCAACTTGAGAGATAGGATAGTTTAAATCTCAAATTTTAGACCGGGTCCTCCGCCCGCGCGAAGCCGGGACGGGCCGCTAGTATATTATGTGTTACATATATTATGTATTACAGTGATATCTCAGCTTAAATTTGCTTTAAGCATGGAAGAAAACAATGACGGCCAAATCCTTTCAGAGGGCCAAATTCTGCAGGGGTCGCGGGACTTATTCCATCACCTTGACCCCGGAACATAAAGGGCTATTGAAGGACATCGTGGATTTTAGTCAGTACAAGTCTGACAGTCCCTCCCGCCCTGCCCGGGGTGGGAGGACTCATTTGATGAATTTACCAGGTAAAAAAAAGCATGGAAGTAAATTAAAAGTCTAATTTTGTTTTCAGTTGTAAAAGGTTGCAGAATTGCGATCTTGATACAATTTTCGATCTCTATTTATAGTTTCGATTTGTGCCAACATTTCTTAATGACCCGCTCGGAAATGTAATGTTCGGGTGAAATGAACAACATCCTTTTATTATCTTTGAAATAGTTATTATTTTTTCATAAACTTAACTAGTAAACCACATAGAAAATAAATTGATGAAGTGTTCAAGTCTTGATTACAATAAAAGATTATGCTGGCACTAACATAAGCAGTCTTACTACAATAACACCTTTAAAAGCCCTTTAGAGGACCGAAGCCTGCCGGGGTTGCGGGACTTATTTCATTACCGTGACCCTGGAACGTAAAGGGGTTACGGAAGGACAACGTGTATTTTATTCAGTACAACAGTCTGACAGTCCCTCCCATCCTACCCTGGGTAAGAGGACTTATTTGATAATATTACCGCGTAAAGAAGGCGGTTTTTTAGCATAATTGCTTTATTTAATAAACTATTTTAAGGCGCCTACCGCAAAGTGTTTCAAAGAGAGGAATAGAGAATTTCGGCTTGCAAGTGTGTATTGCAATGGCCTAGTTGGTTAAGGCGTCTGGAGTACCGTAGTAGAGGATTCGTATCCCACTTGCAATCGGAAATTTTTCGTTCCTGAATTATCATATTAACTATTTTTAAGGCTCATTAAATTAATACTTTCGTACAAAGAAATAAGAGCTAATGTCCAAAACTTTTATTGTACCTTATTTGTACAATTTCTCAAAGTTTTTCTATTTATTGGAACGGCTAATACAAACGGGAAGTTTCTATGTTACACTATTAGTTCTCCACGAAAGTTTGTAAAACCCACTATAACTTGTACAGAAAATGTTAAATGACGGGGAAAATGAAGCAGCGTTTCAGAGAAACTGCACTCTGCCATTTTAGTTTATTTTGCTGAACAATCAATCATTTTATGAAAGCAAATAATATTTTTGAAACGCAACGGAAATTGCTGAACGTTTAAAGTTTAGTTCGGAAACTAGATTGTTGAAACAAAACGTAAAGTTTTCTCGGTAAGAAACTTCTGGAAGTGCACAATCACCTAAACATCGTTTAAGATCTTAAAAAAATTAAGACTCTTCTCATTAAGATGAAAAAGGGGTTCAAGATAAAACAGTTACAAAGAAAGGGCTAAAGTTAATGTGATCTAATAATCCTCATTAAAAATTAGAAGTGAAAATTCGTTTTTCTTTCGCTAAAAGTTGCTAAACGGCCTTTATTCCCGGTACCGGAACTAAGATATCTTAAAGCAGTTTAAAAAGAAGCAATCTAAAAAGAAAAGGTTCAGAGATAAAACGAATAAACGCTATCTGAAAACAAAAATGTAAGAGAGAAAAATACTCTATTTTCCGGCCCTCAAACAAAATTGATCTAGTTACAGTTATCTTATTTAATAACACGTACTGAAAATATAGATACAAAAATATGAGGTGGCCCAAGTCAACAACATCAGACCAAGGTCTTACTACTCAGATAATTAACTTGCAACCTTTTCCTCATCAAGATGAGGGTGTCGTTTGTGTACAGGCACTGGGCTTGTTTTGCCCATACTCCTTTATGACAACCTTGTCATAAAGGAGAATGGACAGAGCTAGATCATATGTGTTAAAATTTGAAACTAGAGTTATAACGGGGCGTGCTTAAGTGGTGCGGACAGGACGCGGTAACTTTTAACGATGTGATGTAAAGTATGCTACGTTGGCCCCGACGGATTCATTTCAATGATTTGCCCTTTGAAACTCGAACTTTATCTCGTGTTGCAATCTGTGGAGAAGTTGGAACTATTTTGTTTGGGAGTTTTAAACATAATTTTCACTGTCATATCTATTCGTATACAAGTTTTGTTTTGAAAGTAATTAAATAGTGAATTTTATGTTACTTTTTATGTCCAGTTTTTCATATAATTAGCTATTCAAATTCAACTTTTGTTTCAAAGTTATTAAATAGTCAATTTTATGTTCCTTTTTAAACCTGACAGATGTAGTTTTTGCATTATGTTCAAGTGTGCAGTGTGAATAAGAAAACGATTTTCAACATTTAACGAAAATGAGTAAAAGCTAAAGTGGACACTTAGGGCGGCCGTACACGGACTGCTCGAGCAGTTAGCGGCTGAGCGAAATACACGGACCGCTCGAGCAGTCGGCGTCAACTGCTTGAGCTGTCGGTTGTTGACTGCTCGAGCAGTTGGGTAGCGTACTACCCAACTGCTCGAGCAGTTGATTGTCTACGCGAGGCCGCAAAGGGCGGGGGGAGGGAAGTCGGAGAGCTGTCGACTGCTCTAGCGCAGTCAACGGCTCGAGCAGTCGGTGTATGCCTCGCAACCGCTCGCGAGCGGTCGACGGCACGATGGAATTTCATCATGCAGTTGACGGCTTGAAGCGGTTGCGACTGCTCGAGCAGTCGTGTGTACGGCAGCGAATGAATGACTATAGTTCACCGCGCGGTCGCGGCTTTAAGCAGTTGGTCTCAACTGCTTGAAGCAGTCCGTGTACGGCCGCCCTTAAACAGGCTTCTTCTGGGTAAGTTCGCTTCATCGTAAGCTTTGTCTCAGTCACTTTGACCTAGACTGGAGTAAAGAGCAAACACATACCAAATTAAAAAAAAAACATCGACCCATTTTCATCCGTCCTAACAGAGCACTAGCAATTACAAACTGAAATACCAATTAGGAACACAACGAAATAATAAAACAAACAAACAAAACACGAAATTAATCAAATTATAATCATACAAACTCTGAAAAACAAATAAAACGGAATATATTCGATTATACAAATTATTTCATCAGGTAAAGAGCGTTCTCGTGTCGAGTACAATGCCAGATGACCTTGTTACGTGGGAGCCAATTTAGCTGAATATTTACTTGTACCAGAAGTATTACTCAGTGCTCATAAAAGGGTAGATTACTGGGATTACCACTCTGGTTATTAACCACAATAATAAATGGTATGAAGATAAAAAAGGAAAATTACGGCGCTGGTAACTAAAAAAGTGGATTGGTTGAAAACTTGTTTTAAAAAAGTGTAACTTCAAAGGCTACTCTTATATCAATTTCAAATGCCGTTTACAGTTGACAAGGCAGATGTTTAATTTTTTTGTAGTAAGATGGTACCTA
Source organism: Agrotis ipsilon (assembly GCA_028554685.1). Taxonomy (NCBI): domain Eukaryota; kingdom Metazoa; phylum Arthropoda; class Insecta; order Lepidoptera; family Noctuidae; genus Agrotis; species Agrotis ipsilon. Next base: position 1,261,541 of record CM052961.1, on the reverse strand, counting down.
AATGTTCATAAAGGAAGTTACCCATAAGTTGACGACTAAAAGAGAGATATTGAAGAAGAAAACGTGATAAATTATGACTAGGAAAGAAATGATAATCACTATTTTTATTAGACAGCTTGTTACAGAAATCTAGTAAATCAGCCGGATATAACTCAATTACATGTCTTGTGGTAATGTCAAGACAAACCAACACTTCGTATTACTCCCATCAAAGTGTCTAACAGCCTTTATAGCAAGGGTTGAGGGCACTTAATTCTCTGCTCGTTAATCGTAGCGATTATGACGATAACCCTTCGTCATTAAAACAATTGGTGACTAATCTTTACGGCTTTTCTTACATAAAATGTAGGCAAACTTTCCGTATTTATTGCTTCCCTACATTGCGAGGATTAAGATAAACTTTCTTCGGTGCGTCTTTCGATTGAATTACGGAACAACGCACGAATTCTCCCACTCATCCCTTGTGGTACAAGATTAGACAAACTGGTTAATCCCGTGATAGCCGGGCCACACTCACGGCATTTCCCGTTGAGTTTCGCTACAAATTAAATTTTTGTATAAAGGTCCTTAAACGCGATAATTAAAGGCATTAGTGTAAGAGGTGGATATAATATTGATTGTAGGTAGGCCGTACCCACTAATTAGTGCAAAGTCGAGTCTTTATATAAGAAGATATAAATAAGACTTACAGAAATCGTGGGACTATTTACGGCCTTGGAACGCAAGGGGTTGTGAAAGAACAGGGTGGTTGTAGTCAATAAAAGAATGACAGTCTCTTCCGCCCTATTCAGGGTGAAAGGACCCATTTAATGATTATGAAACCCAAAAAGAAACGTTTAAAGTAAATATTTCGTTTGGAATAAACATCTTAGATGCAATATTTCCTTTTCCTACATTCTTCCTTGAAAAACCCTTTTGCAACGACGAAATTGTATTTACTCAGTGGTCCTCCTTTCCCGGAAAAGACAAATAAAATTTAATTCCCGCTTTCGAAACAAAATAGGGTCTCATAAAAATGCTTTTGAAGTAGCCTCGAAAATATGCTGGAACAAAAGGACTGTGTCAAAAATGTGAATGAAGGAAAACTGTTATAATAACATTAGGGGTGATGTCACTTGCGCAGTTTTAAAAGCTGTGAAGCGGGCTGTCCCTCTTTTTTGTTATATAGCCAGTTTGTAGAGGACACTGGACACCCATGTCAGGAATCCTTCTTCAACAATGTGTCACATTAAAGGGCTATGGCAGATTTCGAGTTAAATGTGAATCTACATTTCCCTATAACGTTGACATTACATAGCATTCTATTACGGGTGATTTCTCACATTGCAGTACAATTTTAATGGCCTAGATAAGCTGCAGAAAATACACAAAAATTGCTCTGTATTCTTTACTAAAGATGAACTATGTTCTGATCGCTTGTTTCGCTAGAAGTCAGGAATAAAAAAAAACAATGTGATTTGTGTTGTTGCATTCGTAATTGTTTGGGCAAGATCCTTTTTACTATAGAAAATATTTAAAATAATAATTACTTTTCACTAGTTTTAAATTAATGCATCATTTTAACAAGAATTCACATAAATTGAGCGAAACCGAGGCAAAATTCGTGTCCATTTCAATAGTTGAAATTTTCTGGTGTTGGAAATGCATAGTTCAGATATTTCCATCTGGATTTTATCGTATTTGTATGAAAACCGTTGAATAAAAGATTGAGTGACGTAGTGACACGGTTGAATCGTATCTGAGAGTAACTGTGAAACAAGACATAATCGAAGCCTGAATGTTGGATGGCTTGCGATATTCAGAATATCACTTACTGGTATTGGCGCCTTTTTGACTGCAGTTCAATGTTTGCTATTTGGCATGGCGTTCTATGAATCATGAATTGTAAATTTATATATTCTTGTCTGAATTTGAATTGTTTTGCTATAAATATCGATGTTTTTCTATTCATACGACAAAGGAGTTGGCTTCGATTGGGAGTGTAAAATGAGTGAATCAATTGTAGTAATTAAATAAAATGACAGATTCACTGAAAAGTTAAAGAATGCTGGCAAAACCTCTGTTGTGACAAAAAATATTATATAAAAAAAACCAGAAAACCTAAATAAAACTAAATGAGAAAAGAGGTAACGCGCAAATATAATTAGTAGTCATAGTCTTGTTTATTTTTCTATCTAAAGTCTGTTATTTATTGTTTTTATGGTAAAAGAAAAACCGAAATCGCTTTCATTTCTACACTTTTATTCAACGTGCCAACGTACATGAATTTATACTAAGATTTACGACGCTGTCATCTGTGGTCACCATTAAGTAAAGTAGTAATGACACAAACATGGATGACTCACGTCTGTTTTTTTACTTGTGATCGCCGCTCTTTAGTATCTGCACTAACGCTATCCATTAAAAGTGCTCATCCATCAATGTAATGTGATACCGCTTATAAATAAGCCACAAAAGCTTGGGGACAAAATAAATCCGACCTTATACCGTTGGGATCCAAAATCTTCCAATATATCAAACGAAGGTTTTTTCGCCGACCATTTTCGTGGTCCATTGGCCAGTTCGTATGATTCGGTAGTCTTCACACGAAAGAAAGTCGTTATAGGAACCTGAACTGTTTGTTGAGTGGTCCTTCGATATTTGTCTTTACTTTCCTTTCGTGTATCATGTCGAAGTTATCGAAAAACGTTGTACACTGAAAAAAATGCGAGCTAACTAAGATACATTTTCTCTTAGTTGGCATCAAAATGTTTAGAATAATTATTAATTTTGTTACTTTGTACAATATAGCTTAGTTGCCAGAACAAATACATTTTATTTAATTCGACAATTTTGCACATGAACAGTATATTCAACTGGCTTTGTTAAAACATACATGCTTTGTTAGATTTTACTTCTCCACTTTATTATATCAAATAATAATTTGAGTTCATGGTAACAAGCAACTTGGTAGTTTTTAACAACAAACTTGGTTGACTAGATAACCTGCTTAGTAAAATCAAACAAGAGAAGTGGTCGCATCTAATAACGCTTTGCTAAGTCAACAAAACGCGGCGGCCGGCCTCCGCTGAAATTGTGAATATTGTCATTGTTATCGTAAACGAGTACAAGTAACAACCGTGAGCTGCATGCTGTTGTGTGATAATTTTCGTGTAACTCTTGGTGAATCTTCTTATGAACAATTCATACGATCTAGTTTAGTAGTAGGCTAAAAAGAAATAAACCTTTTGAATCAGTGTAGTGTGTAAAGTGAGTGAATAATAGTAACAGTGTTGTGCTATACGTATAACACACGAACATAGTGTTTTTATGAAATGATAGAGACTCTTAAGAAAGTGCTATGGACTTGTGTTAAAGTGCTAATGGATACTATTCTTAGTTTTAAAATAATATATAACGTAGCATAATAAATAAGAATTAAAATACTTATTAGTCTTTAAGGCTAGATCGTAATTAATTTTATTAAGAAATGTGTTCTTAATAACGCAAGGAAAAAAAATAGTTTAGTAAGAAATATGTCAAAGGAAGTCACTTGTAAGTACAAGTTACATAAGCCACCGTATCTACTTTACGCTATGCCAAAGGTACTATTTTACTTTATACCACCTGCCCTGAAGATTTACTGCCTGTTTTTTTCAAAGTGTAAAATGTTATTTTTTTTATTATTCTAATAGTTTGATTCTAATAGGACAATTATTGCAAACATTAGAATTTGATAAAAAAAATTTCGCTTATGTCGTTCAAGAACCCGAAGCTAAACAAAAAGTTGTCAAATTAAATATTCTAAGCAATACAAAAAAATATGTAACTCTTAGATGCACCTTCTAATAAGTGTTTTGTGTTATGTAAGTGATTAATAAAGTTATACTTAATAAAATATGGTTGTTTGATTTCTATACTTACTATTTGTACCTATTTGCTAATTTGCTACAACGGCTTAGCCGTTGTACTCAGCCATTGTCATATGAACTACCTGTATTTGACAATCCAAGTCGGTGTCTTTTCACATCCACAGAGTACATAACTAACTTATTGTAATTTTTGTTAACTACTCTAAGTTACTTTGTGGATGTGCAACATACTGTGACTTGCATTGACGAATACAGGTAGTTCATATGACAAGGGCTCATATCTATGACGAATATGAAGTTAGTTGAATTAATTAGTTTATCACGGTTACTTCATGCAAGAACTTAGTTGAAACAACTTATGAACTTCATTGATTTTATAATGTTACACAGACGTATCGTGCAAGATCTTAGTTGAATCTACAAGTTAAGTGTATTGATGTGACAATGTCTCATCCTTAAACTGGCCAACATTAGAGCTAAATTAAATAACTATCCATAATTATAGCAATTCGTTACTTAGTTGACGGTGCTATGATAATTTAACAAAGTTCTCATAGTTGGAGAAGACAAGATCTTGTTAGGCTCGTATGGAGTCATGATGCGTGATCACATTAAACAAGATGTTGTTTGAAGCAAACAAATATTTTTTTCAGTGTATCCTTTTGAAGCGCCGTCTCAACCTTTTATTTCGCAAAGTGACCTCAGTTATCGTCTTAAACGATATATGTATTTGCCTTACTTACAATACTTCGCACTGGCCGAGCTTTTGGGATAAGCCGCGCTTGCCGTGGTTGGTCTGTGGGACCATCTCTCATAGTAAGTTTTCTCCGTGCCTCGGATAGCACGTAAAGCCGTTGGTGCCGGCTGTCACGTGTAGATCTTTGACAGTCGTTATTATTAGTCAGAAGCTCTAAAAGTCATACAACCAGTCGTATCATGGGGTATCGTATTACCCAGTTACTGGGCTATGTAGGTCCGATATACAGTTTTTCCAATGAAAAATATTGATATTCAGCTGCATCTTGTTCGACTGGAATCCGATCCCAATATAGTTGGGAAAAGGCTAGGCAGATGATAATGATGACTTACAATGCTAAGGTATTATTTTCTGTCAAATCTCTAGTATTAGAAATGATTGATAGATTATAACAATCAGCAGTTTCTGTTAGTGACAACAAATGAGGAGAGGTATTTGTCTCTGTCGTTTTGTCAATATCACTCTCTCACGCTCATCCATCAATCTATCTTAGGCTTACTAAGCAGCCGAATATTTATTAGTGTCGCCACACGTAAGTACGAATAATTCATTATAGCTGATATTCTAAAAGGAATAATTCATTATAATAAGAGCCCTCGTAACCCTACATAATCCCATTTTATGAGACTAGTCCTGTCGCATAGTTCAAGTATTAAAATAGGATAATAATAATTTACTCTGGCGAACAAAATAGATTTATAAAAGGAAACTCCTTTAAAAGTGTCCATACCTATTTTAACAGTCGCACATCCGGCCAGAAACTGAATTTTATTACTCGGTACGTTAAACATTTTTACGTTCTTATATTTTTCGGCCGATAAAAGCGAAGTAAGTTCAGTGTAAATAGTCGGAGCGTTCTGTTAAACAATCTACCGTAACAACTCTGTGTACACTGTTAATTGGGAAGAAGTGCCGCAATTTATTCAATGTTAATTAATTAATTTTGATTGTTTGCTATCTGAATTCCTTGTAAGCGTGTTTCGAAATTGAATTAAAGTTGAAACACTAAGTTAATTGTAACCGTCCGTTTGTCGAAACAAACAATTCTATCGGATTTACTATTGTGGGGTTTCAACAAATACTGTAGGAATCGACAACAAAAATCCAAATCCGCTTACAAATCCTGCAAGACTGTGAATCGTACCGTGTTATTAAATGCCACGAATTCCCTTTTGCACAAACCCTTAGCCTTAACGACACCTGTTGGGGGATGCCAGGCCCCATTCATAGTCAGGAAGCACAATAAGACAATAATTAATTACTAGCTTTATGCAGCTGAGGTCATCTGTCACTTGGATGATAGTGGACCCGTCTCTTTCGCGACAACGTCCCGTCCTCGCTGCTGCAGCTACTAAATCAGTCCCAGATGTTAGCCATTACTATGTCTGCGCTTCAAGTTTATACGCTTTTAGTTGCGTTGCAGTACTGTTTTAAAAATGTTGCTGCTGTAAATCTGAAGTATGTTCTGTTCTTAAGTATCTAATAAGGAAGACATGTTACGCAATGGAACTAACTGAATGACATATTTATAAATATCCATTTTTTTTACGTGGTAGTCATCAAATGAGTCTTCCCGCCCCTTACTGTCAGACTTGACAGACTAAAATCCACGGTGTCCTTCAATAGCCCTTTATGTTCCGGGATTACGGTAATGAATTAAGTCCCGCGAACCGACTAGGCTTTGGCCCTCTAGATGGGGGGCCCTGTCAACATGCTAAGGGTTCATAAATAACCTAGTTGTCATTTGCAAAAAGTGGTTATCAGTGTGTGTGTGTGTGTGTATATCTGGTGAAACATGTATCTATTTAAAATAGAACAAAATAATGTTTGGGATCGATTCTATGTCAAATCAAATGTTATGATTGGCTGTTGTTTGTGCCCAAAACATCGGTGTCCGAAACTAACAAACATTTGTTTTTTATTGGCATTCATACTATTTCGCTGGAAGCTGGATCATGAATCATGACGTAACTCCGTAGGCTGTGAATATTTTTAACCCAGTACCTCTATATTCAATACGATAAATTGATTTCACTATTTTCACACGAATTTGATAGACGACTCTGTATCAAACCTTTTAAAGTTCAAATTGATACATAGATTTTAAAACCAGAGAAGTAATCAATAAGTTTTTTACTAGAATTTATGGTTTCAAATATACCAGTGCCCTACAGAGAGCGACAAATGACTTCGCTTTATTGCTTCCTAAATGGATTGAAAAGTAAAGTACATCTATATTTCTTTTTTTATTACTACTCAAAATTAATCAGCTTCTCAACGAGATCACATTTAAAAGTATAGATGAAAACTTTTTAACCGACGAAAAAAAAAGGAGGAGGTTCTCAATTCGACATGTATATTTTTTTTTTATGTTTTTTTTTTATGTATGACCACGCATAACTTTTCCAAACGTGGTCCGATTTCAAAAATTCTTTTTTAGTTGGAAAGAGTATATCTCAAAGTTGGTCCCATTTCAATTTCAAAACTGAAATCGGCCTCTAAGAGTAGAAAAAAAAAATTAATTGTCAATCTTTCTACAGAATTTTCAATTATGAACCGATTCTGTCGACATAAAGTTAACAATTGTAGTTCTGAGGACATTATTATATAGCAGAGATGTGGAGAACATAACATGGTGGCGTCACCATCATCAGATAAACTCCAAATCCCTGTTATTTTGTGAAGTCAGTCCCAAGAGTTCCTTAACAGTTAACAACAGCTATATCGTGTTTGGGCTCATTTCACTCAGCTTTATGAGAACTTTGCAGCTGAGGTATCATTGCCATCGAGGGTCTGAGGATGGTGACGGATAACAGGGGCAAGAGGTCCTCAACAGTTAAAAGCGCCGTTATCGTGTTTTGGCTCATTTCACTACTCTTGATGAAAACTTTATACCTAGCTGGGTTATAATTGTCATCGAGGGTCTGAGGATGGTGACAGAGGGCAGTAGCTAGAGATCCTTAACAGCTGCAGTTGATCTGATGATGGTGACGCCATCATGTTATGTTCTCCACATCTCTGCTATATAATATGACACGAGATAGGAAACTCAAAAGTAAAAAATAAGTTCTTTTTAAAAAAAAATCAAACCGACGAAACATCGAACTGAAAAGAAAAAAATAAATTTTGAGGCGGCGCCAAAGAAACAATCAACGAATAGATACGACGAGCTATTCAACCACGACAAGCTATACAACGAGCTATTCTGCTCTTCACATTGTTAATTTATATGTTTGTTTGTTTGGCGCCGCCTCAAAATTTATTTTTTTCTTTTCAGTTCGATGTTTCGTCGGTTTGATTTTTTTTTTAAAAGAACTTATTACTGAGCGGAAGTCATTTTTCCTCTCTATTTGACTAGAGTTTTCTTTGAAAACGGTCGACTGTGAATGGAATCGCAAGTCAAAGAGCTTATTACTATAAAAAGATGACCGCCTCTGCGTTCTGAGCGTTTTATCTATCGTTTGAAGTTTTTCCGTGTGGTAATTTGTCCGGTTTGTATTACGAGAGTTCTTCAAAACTTCCCTGTTCTGAATCCCCTTGGATTATAATCGCTCGGAAATTTTGACAGGAAAAATCCGTTTAAAAACCCTTAGAGGATCGTTTTCTTAGAAAAATGACAATGTTTTTTAATGATTTATTGTTCGAGCTGTCCTAAATAAAAAACTCAATTTTCGTCAGAGAAATAATTTCGGCCAATTCAGCTGTGAGTTAGCCGGTTTTATTCGATTTCTTCGCAAAATCAAATAGTTTGGCTTAGTAGCTATTCGGTAATAACAAGGCTATGAAATAACTAGGGTACCCTAAAGATCTTTGGCGAAACATCTATCACTGAGCAGAGTGAGCGTGATTGGATTCTCACAAAAGGATATCTAATCAGGCGTAGGTAATGAAAAGCTTCGGCTGGCTTTCACGAGAAAAGCATAACACGGCTTGAAGTACGTATTAAAGCAATGGAACGGGAATGAAAATGCAGAATAAACAAAACATCTTTGTTCTTTTAATTTAAATAAAGAGGAATAACTATCCGCTTCGCGTCTAAAAGAATTCTTTTTCGGATTCAAAAAAGACCGTTGGCGAAGCAATATATTCGTGTTCATGATATTATACTGACCAGTCAGCTTAATTGCTTCATAAAGTAAACTTTTGTTCTTGATTTTGTAAATAAATGTTAAAATTTTCCTTTTACTGCTACAGTATTTTAACAAAGTTGTTTTCGTGTAATGAAACGTTACTGAGAATCGTTAATGAAGCTTGTAGTAACTACATCGATAAACGGTTGTTAATAAATGTGTATTTTCAAAATCTAATCTCATTCTACATTATTTTGTTTTCATAAAATCATGTCGAATGGATGTAATTCAAAAAAGTAACATAAATGTAGAAGATCACCACTAAAAATACCTAAAAGGAGTTTAATCTATATTTGTGCCAATTATCAGTTGTTCTGGCGTGATAGAGTGACAAAAATCCATCCATCCATACTCTTACATTAATAATATTTAAGGAAGTACGAATTTTTAATAACTGGCAGCAATATCCACCTTATTCGCAAGAATTAAGGTTCTTGATGTATGAAAAGTTTATACAATTTGACGCGTGTGGTGCGGAAAGAGTATGAATTTTTACTGTCATCTATCAAAAAGGTTATCTGTACCTGCCACCTAGGTTCATTACTTACCTATTCATCTAATTTCTACTCTCGTATCGTCGCTGAGAGATTCCGCATTAAACAACAATTACACATTGTCAAGCCTGAGAATCGAACCTCTTGCTAAGAAGTTTTACTTGGGACTACTGGAGCAACGATACCATATGGTATAGTCAGAGATGAATCATTTGATGTTCCATAGATATTGAAAACCACAACCTGTAACTCATTTCCACTTCTTTTTCTTTAATGAATTTGAGAAAAGCGTTGCATGTTATTTATATAGCCATACCTTCAGTTTACATTCTTTTTAAGTCTCTTTCATACTTTCAAGAGCATTTCAAGTTACTTTCAAAGTCGACATTGAAAAACTCAAGTACTCTTTAGCGGCGTCGGTTTTGTGTACCAAGAGCCTTCATAAAATGATTTTTATAATCTCTTAGGAAGATAAAATTGTTGTTGGAAGAAACGTTGCACATTATAGCGGTCTTAAAGATAGGCCTGTTGGAGTATAAGCGATCGATACTCATAAAATCGTTTGTCACGACTGAGTAAACGTACAGCGTAAACCACTGGACCATTAATTTTTGCTACAGATAGGTTTTGTGATCTAGGCATCCGCTTGTTTTTTTTTTTTTTTGGAGGTGGTTGAAAAATGAGACCGAGCTCTTGGTGTAGCGGATTGGTATGCTAGACTCGTCCTGACTAACAGTTACACCCTGTAACTTTGGGATGGCCCTTCTTACGTTCCACGGCAGCGGAACCCTGTTTAGACGGTTCCGTGAACACTTAGGTATACGCTAGAAAGGAATTTGGAAGAATAACCTGCTTGCTCAGCGGCTAAACTAGGGAAAGCTTGTATTAAAGCTGCCTAATAGCTGGTATATTTTATTTATCTGTGGAAGTAATAACTGAGTATAAAAAATAAAAACGAATAAACGGTTTCATCAGAATCACCACACGCAAAACGAAAAGCAAAATCAAAAGCAGTTACAATCGTACACAGGAACCGACTTGCACGGTCGATCCAAAAAAGAAATGTCTTTCTATTGGCACGCGACCCGGTCACAATCGCTTATTCTTCTTTTTTTCTACCTCCATGTTTTCAGTTAAGTTTTATAGTCCCGTTGGCCACACGCGGCCAACCCGGTCGATCATTATGGGCTTACCACTCAGCTACATTTAATTTTTATACTCCACCAACCGTCTATTTGAGCGTCAAATTGTTACGAAAAAATGATAAACCCTTCCCGAAATTCGGACGTCTATTCGTTCAGTAATTTGGCTTTGAGTTGGAGCAATAACTGGGATGTTACACCCTTGAAATAGCAATTCATTTGGTAGAGCAAGGTTCAGGAATAAATAGACATCTGTTTTTATAAGGTAAAATCTTTATAAAGGTGTCTGTCAATAGGTAAGTAAGTGCACGGGTTGTGCACCCACGCGGGCTTACTGACAATTTTTGCACACTGTACAAATTACAGACATATCTTATTCACAATATTTTTTGAATAGGGTGACATATGAGCGGTCTTATCGCTAAAAGCGATCTTTTCAAGACGATCTTTGGGTGGATTTGAAAAAGAAGGAGAAACAGTACCAGTACACACACCTCTCAGCGCTGTCAAACACCTTAAGAACCACAATTTTCACGTCTTACTAAATGCTGTTATAAATAAAACCCAGTTTACGTGCCACTAAAAACACGCCATATACTCATTAACAAACTCGCCAAGAAAATAAAGCACATAAATAACCAGGTGGAGGCAACAAGTCTATTAAATATTCACCACAATAACTGACACATGACATACAACTCACTTACCCGTGATGGCGGTTCACGGGCACTTTTTGCTAACTTATTAAATATTTACTGTGAAGATAGACTTTAAGCTCATATTTTACATTATTTTAACTTGTAGATGGACGTTAGTAGATTGCAATGTAAAGGCTAGGTGACTGAAAAAAAAAAATCTTATTAGTTACCGCCACACAGTCGGTGATTGGGGATGGACGGCGCCGCCGAGGCCGACCCAGAAAGAGGTGGCGAGACGAGCTGGACTCATACCGTGTGGGCTGGGTCGAAGTGGCGCTGGGCAAGGACACTTGGAAAGACCTGGTGGAGGCCTTTGCACAGCAGTGGGACAGTGTAGACTGAACAAAAAAAAATTGCTCAACGAGATTATCAAAAATATTTGACCAACGGAGTAAAAAATATTTGATAACCTATTTTGTTTTGTTATGTTAACCAATATTTACAAATTTAAAAAAATATTTACAAAGATACGACGCTTTTAAAATTACGCCGTGGTATACTTTCACTCGGCTCTGACGTCACGAACCCCCACTCCCGAGCTTTTCAATCTATGAGAATTCTCATTTTTAAAATCGTATCGCTGTCTACTAGTGGTGTTCAGTTCAACGGTAATATTAAAAAAAAAATCGTATCACTGTCCACCAGTGGTGGCCCGGGGATATTTTCTAAAAAAAAAAAATCCTTTGCCCACCCCGGGATAGACAAAATGTTTTTTTTTTTTTAGAAAAAGTTTAGCTGCCTGTCAGCGGGGGCAAACTGGGGGTGGACATGGAGAATCATTGTTTTTTCCCTCACCCTTATCGAAATACAAAGTTAATTGGATTTGTTTCCGAGATAATTATGCGAAATATGCACCCAAGATAATGGTTCAAATACTAGAGACCAAAGTAATTAAATGAGATGGCACAATAGTATGCAAGATACTAGAATACTTTTGTTGAAGTTAAAAGTGTATTTACAGTTTCCATCCGCGTGAAAAATGCATTTTGCCTAGCATCATTTAATTCAAGTAATATCTGAGTCGGAGAAACAATGCTTTGAGATGTTAAATTATGAGCGTAGCAAGGTTGAAATATATTTGCAGTGTTCATTATTCTTTGATATCAAGTTTTCTGTTGAAAAAAAAATCTACATTTTTATAATGATTTTAAATAAGGAATGAACGTTGTAAGGCCCGGTGTCTACCAAAGCGGAGAGGAGAGGAGATGTGTTTGAATAACCAATCAGATGTCCACATCTCCTCTCCGCTTAGCTTCAGTTGACATCTGATTGCTTATTCAAACACATCTCTCCTCTCCGCTTTGGTGGATACCGGGCCTAAAAAATTACGGTCACAACTAACAAACTCTTTTATCAAACGGAGTCACTTTGCTCTTTATTCTTTAAATCTCTATTATTTTATCACTAACATATAAAAGGTATTCCACATAGGGCACCCGCTGACAAGAGGTATTCCAGTTAGGGCACCCGCTGTTAATGGCACCTGAGCTACTTGTACCTTATCTATTCGACATAAGGCTTCTGTCAAAATTTTTCGCAGGTGCCAGGTGCCCTAAGTGGAATACCTCACATAAAAACCTATTCACGGCCATTATTTTATCTTAGTAATGCTTAAAGTTTTATGATTTTTCAAGACCCACTTTTTTATAGCTATTGAAGATAATCGTGTAGGGCCCATTATACACAGATGGTTCACATTAAGGTTCTATTCAACCAACAGATCTTTATCGCTTTTGGCAAAAGTACTATTGAGCCAATGGGTTAAAGGCTCTCTCTCACTGCGAGCATTCGCCTTTAGTGTAACCTTACAGATTCGAACATTTCATCAGTGACGGCAAACAATCAAGCATCACAATGCGCACCTTGTATCAAATCTATACTAAGTGTACGCGAATGCTCTTGAGTCAGGGAGGTAGTTTGTAATGTAATGCTCAAAGTCGAATCTATAATGAAACATTACACGCGAATGCTCCCGGTGAGGGAGCGCCTTAAGATTTTATCAGGCGCAGTTGTGTTTTAGAGGTTAAGATAATATTATTACAAGTTGTAACATCGGCTTCATAGAATATAACGATAATAAATAACTTTTTTTTCAGATTTTTAGGTCACAGACAGGCCCAAAACAAGGTTTATGTATATTAAATAATTTTAAATTTAAAAAACTAAATTAATTATTAGATAAGGCCGTAATAATTTGAAAGTTAATGAAGTTCAACTTTGACCTATAATTTTAAGTAATAACTAGACGAAGTGTCCACTGTCTGTGGTTTCAAAGATTATTATTTTTAAATTTAAAAAAAAAACTTATAAAGAGTACAGTGTTGCTTATTAACGTGCTAGCTGTTGGCGACTATCGTTGTTGCAATCCAAATCAGATCTGTAGTTTTGCGTGAAAGAGTAACAAGCATATAGATGACATACATTGACATATTTTTTCCCGTTTGTATTATTAGTAGGAGTACTAAAATTTCCAATATTTCAATATATGGAATTATTTATTAAATCAGCCCATCGTCCCACTGCTGGGCAAAGGGGCCCTCTTTCCACTTCTCATGGCTTTCCTTAACGATGGTCCAATCTTCATGAAGCGATCCGAGTCATCTCGCCAACTAAGCTTAGGCCTGCCACGACACAACAAGTCGAGTTCTACTTTATGGCACCCAATCTGACGTTTGTTTAGCCCAGCGATTATATGGCATTCGACATATGTGGTCTATCCAGTTCTATTTCAACTTGGCAACTATTTCTCCCACATCGGCAATTTTGAGTCAAGAAATGCAGTACTGTGTTTCTTATGCGGCCTGAAAGTATAAAGCAAAAACACATTATTAAAACAGGAATCGATGATACGCGATGCGTGTTGAGTCAAATTAAATGTATTGTTTTCTATAGACCAGAATCACACTATGAACATCCGACGCGATGCCATGCACGCACACGCCACCCGATCCAGACGTGCCGGGTCGGTATTACCGATGATGGAGGTAAACACGTCATCCGACGCATCACATGTAATGTGTTCCTAATCCAGACCCGACGCCACCCATCACTTGTAGAGAAGCTTAGTAGTTGCATAGCACAGAACCATACACGGTCACTGCTGTAAAGAGCCTGTGCTCAGAAATTGCGATCGCATCGTGGCATCGCGCGTTGGTAATGTGCACGATACACATGGAATGTTGACACATTGCGTCACATCAAGTTTCAATAGTGTGTTTCGACCTTTACTTCCAATATACTGCTAAAAAAACCTGGTAAATGCTTAACCCGTTTCTAAGTTCTAATGGAAGAACATAAAACACTTCAAATGAACCATGAATGAGTTATTAAAACGCGACTTGGAGGGAACTCACGTAAAATTCCCATCAAACAGAATTTGTCAAAAACCATTCATTAGTGCGTACGCGTTCCGGTGTTTCGTGTCGTTTGCAAAACTTGATACAACGGCAGGAATTGCCGGGTGTGTTACTTATAAACTAATTAGTTGAGTATATAAGGTACCAAGTTACGTGTAGAAGTAAAGATTTCTTAATTACCTAATGTAATATTCAGTTCATTAAAACATTAACATTAGAACTTGAAATGGGGTATTTACTAAGTTAATCCACTCGTATTTATTGCGCATGCGACAGTGCCGAAATATCGGAAAGTTCTAAAAATGTTTCTTTTTATCCTGTAACGAAATGAATTCAATTAAAAAAACACCGACACAAAAACCAGCTCCCCACATTTCATATCCTCCATGTTTTTTTTGCTTTGTCCCAAACGCGACGTATTTTTATTATTTTTCTTTTTTAAAGGGAGCTTGGTTTGTGTCGGGGGTTTTTTTTAAATTTTTAATTTATTTTTCATTTATAATTCTATCGCGTACCTACATACTACTTTTACGTCATTCAATATTCCCTTCCAGTTTCACGCTTTCATTTGATACCAACTCGAGTCTATTGCAGACCCTCGGTTACCTTTCCCCATTCACCCCCAACTTCTTAAACGGCTCACCGATTTTCATCAACATGTCAAAACACTCGCAGATTAAGTCAACTTTTCATACAAAAAAAAAAACTAACATTTGTAAAATGCGACTTAACCGTGTCGGCTCTATGATGCCACCGAAGACAGGGACAGACAGGACCGACAGACAGACACGACAGACAGACAGACCGACAGACAGACAGACACGTCAAACTTATAACACCCCTCTTTTTCCGTCGGGGGTTAAAAATTTAAAACAAAATTCAACGGTAGTGTATGTTACCAGCCAGTGTCATTTTTTTTTAAATTAACCTAGTTCGGTCATATCTGTCTTAAACCTAATCCAGTTTGACAGATGCTATTACCAACCTACAACCACTCTCACTCTCATCAACTTACCTCAATCTCTCAAATTACTTTGACAGTTTTTCAACGCTATCCAACAAGAATAAGGTTTATGTTCGATTGGGATAGGTTGGTATTCTAGCATCTGTTAGTATTTGTCGAAGTCCGTTAGTTTTCCGCAGCCAATCTGCAAACCGAACTCGACCCTGCACTATTTTTTCAACTAATAAAAGTTTAATACGATACCATACAGTTTATTGTTTGCCTGTCTTAACATTTTAACCACTCTGGTTAAAGCAATTTCATTCTATGTTCATTCAAAGGTACAAAACTTTTCAGTTCTTAAGTACTTTCTGTTTTCGTTCGACTTCAAATTAGTTCGTTCGTTCATTTTATTTCTTAACTCATTCATTCGACAGCGGGTGAGCGAGAAGCGAAGAATTATTTACGTCCCCGCGTATGTTTTTGGCATCTTGGATATTTCTTTTTAACTTAAGCGTTTACCATATACTGATTTATTGCGGCTTTGCGACATCCCTAACAACAACTGACAAATTCAGCGAACGAAACGACTTTATTTATTTTTAACAAATACGTTGCCGGCGAAATAACATAAAACAGTGTTACGTATTTTAGTCGAGCAGTGTGCTGACAATTTGTTTCGCACTGTCATTGAAAAGCGAATATTGAAAGGCAATAAACCAAATGTTGTTCGGTCATGTTTGCACAATTCTCCATGTTTCATATCCGGGATGGTAGTTTTGTGAATTAAAATGCGTATTAGGATGCTGCGGCTCGATTTACTCTGTATGGAAATATTCCCAAAACAGACTATAGCAACATTTTAGGGCGTGGTTTCATTAGCGGTTATTCAGTGTTCGAATTTGTCGCTCACTGACGTTCTACCCTTTTGCTGTACCAAATATACGTTGACAAGGTGGATAGTTAAAGCAATGACACACATATTCTGTTAGTTTAGATGTAAACTTTAACTAAAAACGTTAACCCTTAGTACTGTGGCTTTTCATCATTAGTTAGGGATTAGGAAAAGTTTTCTTTCCACTTACTGGTTTCCCGACCGACTGTCAGAGTCGCGGGTACATGTAGTTAATCATAATTGGATTTGATTCTCGCATTCACTCAAAGCGTTGAAAAAACAAATCGTGTGGAAACCGGATGTCCTATTTTTTACTTGGTAAAATCATCAAATGAGTCCAGTCGGACTTGACTGACTAAAATCCACGGTGTCCTTCGGTAGCCTTTTGTGTAACGAAGTCGCGGTATACGTATGTCCCGGAACCCAAACCGGAATGTCCTAGAACCAAAAATTCGAAGACTTGGGACATCTAGCAACCCGTACTGGGCATAGTGTAGTGCCCAGTCCTTCTCACATAGAGCAAGCCTGTGTCCCAGCAGCGGAAACATTATAGGCTGATATGCTTCCGTATATTTTCCAAAGCCAGGTGTAGTAGGAACAGCCATTAAAATACTACAGCGTCCATTACACAGTGACTTACAATCGCCATTTCTACGAGGAATTGTTAAAAATGCAATAATTCGCTGAAACAGTTACAGCCCACTGGCATATCGCCAAAACATTTGCCTCCAAATGAGCGTATAAGTAGCCTCCACATTATATAGGTCTTCCTTTCATGACCAGATCAGTTAAACATAATATGTATTTTGTAGTTCGCGCTTCTGTGGCGTATATCAAGTCTAGAGTTGTTGATGGTTGCTGCTGGCTACGTTTTCAGTGCACTTGGGACTGCAAACCATCTGTTTTGGCACTTGCCTTTTGTGTACTAAGGTTCAATATTGCAGAATAAATAATTTTGGGTCCCAACATTTTTCGTGAAAGTTTAAATGTGTCAGTTACAATCGCAATGCAATATTGAAGAGATAACAAAAGTTCAGGTAATGAAGTCATAAGCGACGAAAATCAAACTGTTCAGGAGAGCAGATTAAATAAAGTTAGTAATTATAGAACATTGATTAAAAGTCCGTATTTTTTCTTGCATAAGTGACGAAATTCATTGTAAAGCCATGGGAGTAAGCCCATTCGATAAAGCAGAGACGTATTCAATGAAGAAAATGGCGTCCATAACTCATTCACCCAAATGTCGCTTATTAAAAACAAAATTGATATTATTATTTATTTATTTATTTTTTCATAATAATACAAACTTATAAATAGACGTACTTAACTTATTACTAGTTGCTAGAGGTTGGGTTTCGACTCCACATGTTGAATAATTTTAGTGACAGAAATCAGCTATCTACCTCCCATTTAAGTTTGTATAGACTGGACCGCTTTTGAAACTATAATCGTTAATAGATAGGTACGAAAACGTTATCGCAAATAAACCGTCTTAATTGTGCGATTTCATAGGCAATTGCCACCAATTTAGATAGGTGTACATACCCATGAGAATGTACTTGACAGCAATATAATTACCAATATGAGCAATTTACGATTTAGTTATTGCCTAACCATTAAGATACGGTCCATTAAGGGTAATAAAACTCCATAACCTACAGTTATTAAACACATAAATAAAAGTACAAAGCCAAGTTCAAATAAACAGCTATATTTTACATTATAATATTAGCTATTCCATTAAAATTATTACAAAACCACATAACTCATGTTCATGAACTAATATTTACATCCACATGCTTTTACATTATTGGAAATCTGTTGCAAGTATACAGGGTGAATTTTTCAACTGGGCGTGGATGATTACTTGTGCCGTATATGATTACTTCCCAGAATTTGATCCTTTTTAGCAACACTATCGAACGGTATAATAATACAGGGTGTGATTTTTTTTCCAAAATCAGGGTTCAATTCCTGACCAGAATTTTTGATTTTTCTAAAATCCAATGATGCAGTTTTAGTTTTCGTCAAAATCGGCCTCGAGACTCCTTTCAACGTTTTTCGATATTCCTCATAGTTTCGAAAGTAGCCATCCACGCCCAGTTGAAAAATTCACCCTGTATATGTGGGAAATTTGAATATTGTATTAATATTGTTTATTTATTCCATTTAGTAATTCTGTTTGCATGCTTTTAAACGAGCGGGCGGCGAGTAAAGGGCAACTCGCTGTCCGACCATGGGCTATGCCTGGATCGACGGCGCGTCGTGTTCCACGCGCGCCTCAAAGAGCGTCAGCATAATGACGGGGCCCCCTCTCAGAGGGCCAAAGCCTGCCGGGGTCGCGGGACTTATTCCATCACCGTGACCCCGGAACATAAAGGGTTATTGAAGGACACCGTGGATTTTAGTCAGTAGAAGTCTGACAGTCCCTGCCGCCCTGCCCGGGGTGAGAGGACTCATTAAATTGATGATTTTACCACGTAAACAAAAAAAAAAATGCTTTTAAACGAATCAGTAGTCATTCATTCGTGGATCTGGATAGTATGCAATCAGTTAAGTTCAGCCATCATGATAAGCAAGGTAATCTACTGAATTGTTTGTGTTGGATACGGGTAATATGTTAGTGTTGGTAAGCCACGTTGTTACTAATAAAATTTGCATAAGTCGGCCTCCGCAAACGACGCCAATGTCTACACCTGGAGTGGCGAGCCAGTCTCAGTGCTGCATCTTTTATCAGCCTTAACCTCAAGAGGCAACGTTTTTTGGCAACCTCACTTTGGTACGAGCTCTAAAGTTTTAAATGGAGTTTTTGCGTCATGCTAGAGAAAAGCTATGATATTTTCATGCTCCATAAAACTATATGCAAGCTTATCATTTGTGTCGTTTCAGGAGTTTCAGGTAGTTAAACTAATACGTGAATACGTGTTATCATTAATGGTCGTACCCTAAACGTGGTTGTCTCACCAATATGCTTACGATTCTAATCTAAACTAATTTTATAAATGTAAATGTAATTTTATAAATGTAAAAATTAAATTAAATTAAATTTTATAAATAAAACACCTTTTCACGCCTAAACCACTAAACATGTTATGAGGTCTAGGTACAAAAATGGGCATATGGGTATCTTCATCCCAAAAGCTACGATTTCCGAGGAAATCAACAATATACATGGTCCCATGTGTCGCTGAATCGACTGTCAAATTGTAAAATAGCGCGAGCTAACGCTACCAAAAGCTGTTTATTCTAAACTTTCTTCCCTCATACATACGCTTTGCACCCTTTGTATGTGAGTGTTTTAATAAAACCTCTCCTTATTCTTTTCGTTCACGTACTCGTCTATAACTCATTCACTGGCTGAAACTTTGACAACACTTTAAAAGTTACCACCTCCATCTATTCATTTAAAATTCTAAGTTGTTGAATGGCACTAAATTTTCTCTGCAGTCCCTCTGCGCAGTAAGACTCCTAACCGAATTTACTCAAGTTGGGCTAAACAAGAAAAAACACAAACCTGAATATTTTAATACCTACAAACCCTTGCCTCTGACCTCTTTGAAATTGAATTATGTCTCCTTCTAAATTGCAAATAGTCTTCTTTGTTGAAATGTCGTTTTTACTTTTGTTCGGTTCTTATTCAAGATTATTGTTACTTTGGTCCTTGATCTTTCTGTTGCGAAACTTTTGGTATCTCCCCATCGTATTTCAATTTGATTTTCTGTGAGATATTACTCCATATCTATCATGATCTTGCAAATCTGTTGGGACTAAGTTTATGGACTCTTATCAATAGATCTGTTATCGCAGTAGTATGAGGCCTAAAGTCCGCGAATACTGTATTCAGTATTGGCTTGAATCCAACCGAAACGCTGCCGGTTCAGTAGTCAACTTCCGTGTATTTTATGTCCATAACGCGTGTGGGAATGGCATTCCTTACAAATATTTTTATTTTGCCGATATTTACAGCGCTTTGAGCCGGTTTGAAGCCATCTTCGCAGAACATTTTGACATAATGCCTCGTTTGAATGTAGGTCATCGCTTAGGACTTATTATTCGTGTCTTGTCTGGCTACGCGTAGGTGTTATTCTTATTTATTCGTTTAGTTCAATATCATTTATCTTGGATGTAACATAAATTATTTAACTGAAGAATAACGTGCGTCAATGCAACTCAAAAAGCAATTTGGTACATATTCCCTCAGACAGCCACAGGAGGCAATTTCAAAAGATTAATGACAATAGAATGGCTTGTGACATCAAAACCACTGTTTCAGTTCAACACTAGGATAATTAATTCTCCTCTCATTTCCCTACTTGTTCCCATGACTTCAGAAGGAATTTGGTTAAATAGCAATCGCTTATCTAGTTAAATTACTGTTGTAACTTCTGTGAAAAATGTTGAGCTCAGCAGTTGTTTACGGCTTGGCCTATTTTTGCTGTCGACTGGGCAGAGTAAGCTTTGGTTATCATCGTAGACACACAAGCTTGGCAATTAAAACTGACTCCACGTTTGTTTGGCTCTACTCTGATGAAAATATTGTGGAAAACACATTTATTTTTTCTAGGAGTATCAAGATCACGACCACTTGAGTCATATTTTCTTTTATCTTTTTATGTAACAGTTACTGCTAATGTACTTCGTTCATGTTCTATTGTATTTAAGGTAACAAATCGTCTAGCAACAATGGTCGTATTGTGTGTTTTAATAAAGCTCTGTTTCTCTTTGAAACTCTATTTTCAAACGAAAGCATTCCTGTTTTAATCCTTAGGAACCTTAATTTACTTTATGTTTATTTACTTTCGTTTTAATTTGACTTCCTGCTATTTATGCTTCGTATTTTATTCGATTATTTTGTTAAATGAACCCCGTATCCCTTCTAACTAGTTCAGTTCAAATGTTTGTACGAATTTCACTCAGGAAGCGAAGTTTGTCCGCACACTATTCTCTGTTCTTCAACAGTTTCACATTTTAAGTGCCCCACATACGGGCCACGAGCAAACTCACTAGGCTAAGCTTTCGGAATAGTGCTGCTAAGTGTCCCGATATACGCGAGACATACGGGCTTTAAAAAAGATATGTGCTGTTGTGGAGTTCTACTAGTTAGGAGTCACATTTAGCTGTGAATCAACAAAATTACTTTAACTATTTTCTACTAATAATATCAATTGCAGCAGTGCAGCTTTTAATAGTACCTACAATTATGTGTTATTGCAAAGTCTTAGATTTGATGACTCCATGCTAAGTTTAATATTTTATGAAATGTCTGGAATTCCGTGGTATAAGCCAGGTAACACTGCCATATCGGTTAAACATCAACGTCTGGAATATGCCAATCATATATCATAGTGAATTAAATATGGATCTAACAAGGGTAATTTCAATTTAAGCAATAATTTACGCAAAACTGAACCAAGCAAGGATATAATGAGGAAATCAGAAATATTAAGATTTGAAACTATACAATTATCTCCTCCGTCTAACGTAGTAACAATTTCTTGGAAACTGTAACAATCATTAACCATTTCTGCTTCCAAGCCTCATTTAACCTAATCTTAAGCTTCCTCAGTTTCTGCTAAGAGTTCTGCAACGAGTAAAGTTATGGCGCTTACTGTGTGTAAGAGCCAACTATTATCTCTTTGTTTTCACAAGTTCTTTTCATTGTCAAGTTATTTTATCGCCACACTACCCTTGAGAAATGTTTGCCATTGCCAACACTATTTCTTATGCGGGCGCACTAAGCGTGGAAGTGTTCCCATTGTGCTGAAACCTTTGCATAGTCAAGGGAAGTGGAAAAAACAAATGCATTCAAATCTGAGACACTATAAGTTAGACACATTTCAATGGTTTAGAATAGAAAGATAACTACGGGTACTGTATCTATATATGTATATAGATACAGTACCCTGTATATATCTATCTTCTATCTATATATATAAAATTCAAAACTGACTGACTGATCTGACAACGCACAGCCCAAACCGCTAGGCCTAGAAACTTGAAATTTGGCATAAACCTTCCTTATACCACGTAGGTGAGCACTAAGAACGGATTTTGCGAAATTCGGCCCCTAAGGGGTTGTTTTTGGGGTTGATAGTTTGTATGAAACTTCGCTACTAGAGGTGCTAGGAATTCCAAATTTTGCATGGGGTGTCTTTTTAGAACGTAGATGCTCACTATGACGGGATTTTGCGAAATTCAACCCCTAAGGGGTTTGTTTTTGGGGTCGATAGTTTGTATGAAACTTCGTTACTGCAAGTGCTAGGCGTCTCAAATCTTGCATGCCGGTTCATTTTAAGACGTAAATGCTCAACAAGGTATAAATTTTGTGAAATTCGACCCCTAAGGGGTTGTTTTTGGGGTTGATAGTTTTGAGACTCAAATTTTGCATATGGATTATTTTTTGGACGTAAGTGATCCTTAAGACAGGATTTTGCGAAATTCGACCCCTAAGGGATTGTTTTTGGGGTTGATAATTTGTATGAAACTTTGTTACTACAAGTGCTAGGAGCTTTAAATTTTACACCGGGTTCCTTTTTAAGACGTAGACGTAGTTGTAGTATGTAGTGGACGTAGTTTGCTCATCATGATGGGATTTTGCGAAATTTGACCCCCATGGGGATTGATTGGTCTCTTTTTTTTTAAGAAAATAAATATTTTTGTATTTTTGTAGGTGCTACCCAAGACGGGATATTGCGGTTTGATAGATTTTTTGTTGAATTTTGATTTTCCAAAAGTAGCTAGGAGTAGAAATTCACAACAGCAAAGTTCGAAAATCACGCGGACGAAGTCGCGGGCGGAGTGCTCGTATATATATAAAATTCAAAACTGACTGACTGATCTGACAACGCACAGCCCAAACCGCTGGGCCTAGAAACTTGAAATTTGGCATAAACCTTCCTTATACCACGTAGGTGAGCACTAAGAACGGATTTTGCGAAATTCGACCCCTAAGGGGTTTATTTTTGGGGTCGATAGTTTGTATGAAACGTTGTTTCTGCAAATGCTAGGCGTCTCAAATCTTGCATGGCGGTTCATTTTAAGACGTAAATGCTCAACAAGGTAAAAATTTTGTGAAATTCGACCCCTAAGGGGTTGTTTTTGGGGTTGATAGTTCTGAGACTTAATTTTTTACATATGGATTCTTTTTTGGACGTAAGTGATACAAAAGATGGGATTTTGCAAAATTCGACCCCCAAGGGGTTGTTTTGGGGTTGATAGAGATCTCAAATTTTGCTGGGGGTCCTATTTAGAACATAGGTTCTCACTAAGAGAGGATGAGTTGCGAATTCTTCACTTCAAGAAGTAGTTTAGTAAGGAATCCCAAACTATGCATTGGGGTTATTTTTAGGATGTGGGTGTAAGTGCTACCCAAGACGGGATATTGCGGTTTGATAGAATTTTTGTTGAATTTTGATTTAGATTTTCCAAAAGTATCCCTTAAAGGATGGCTAGGAGTAGAAATTCACAAAAGCAAAGTTCGAAAATCACGCGGACGAAGTCGCGGGCGGAGTGCTCGTGTTTTAATAAAAGGATTGAAAAGAATATAGCATTAAAAGAAATCTGTAAAAATTACCTAAACATAACTAGTGAAATGTGGGTGTACTATTAGGGACACCGCTAGGTCCGATGTTATGTTAAAAAAGAAGTATTTTGTTACTATCAGAATTGAGTTGACCAAAGAGTTTCATCCTTTTTACTAGTGTTATCGCTCTTCTTGAATCTAGATATCTTTGTGACCCTAATATTTTGTCTTCGTTTTTATCTCACACAGCTTTGGCTTTGACCAGTAGTGTTGTTGGTTTATTCATAGTGAAGACGGCAAAATGGGAATTCCTCGGTTATTTACGTACACACGGCTATACGTCAAGCTATACAAAACCAGTATTAGCTGACTGTTTATTGTGTGTAAAAATCGTACAAAGCGAGAACAAGCCAAACTGGTTTTGTATAGCTTGATGTGTAGCCGTGTGTACATGCGTAATATGTCTTTTACTTTTTGGGAGAGTGGAATCATAAATTTATTTCTTCTGTTCTGGGTGTACCGAAAAGAATCGTTAGACTCATACTTACTAAATCCTTCATTGTTTCTCCAATAGCCCTTTGTGTTCCAAGACCACGGAATATTTTCACTACATTACGCAGTCCTTTATACTCTCCTCTAAAGTTAAATCTACGATCAGGTGCAACTTAAAATGTTTGCATGAAAACATGTTTTGGTTACTTTAGGTACTTAGGTTATTTACTTAGTCAATGCGGATATTTTACTACCCTCGCTTTAAGACCCTGTTTTCTTTGTACCTTGCGTTTGTTCGTTGAGGCCCTGTTTTCTTGAATATGATAAATGAGCGCCATTTTCTTTTCTTTACTCGTAGAAGGGTTGTCAATAGATATGTTGAGACTGTTTACTTTTGAGCTTACTTTTATTTATGATACGTTTACCTACGCCTTACTCATAAAATCTCTCGAGGGCTTAATGTGTTTTAGAACCTATTAAGATAAACTGTTTTTTTTTTTACTGAATCTCAAGTCTCTCTGACATAAATGGGTAGTGACATAACAACATATTGTATTTTCTGTCACTTACTTTTTGTTTAATGTAATGCTATATTTGCTTTTCTTTTATTCTTTCTTAGAATTCATTCACACGAGGATGTTTGACGAGACGTTTTTATTCACGACTTGTTTTTAGACGGTCGCCATGCTCTTGAAATGCCCTTGTTCACTCGCATCACAAATCTTGAACAAAGAAATCATGTCTTAAAAAAATACGTTCCACAAAAACACGAATTGTGTCGTATAATTTTTGTGATGGATCTGTGATTATTCACGATTCCTTATGCTATGTGTTATCCATCATAACGTATCGTGTTTTTTTATGGATTTTCTGTGGATGAGCTCATACTGAAAAATGATTAAACAATGTTTGTATCTTTAGGTACAACACCACACCGAAAAGTTCCGTACCGAACTTCTCTTCGATAGTTCACTTTTAAAATAGGTTCTAGGTATTCTTACGAAACTTTAATTGAAAGCTTGATTATTATTTTACTCCATGCGGTTGTATTTCTTTTCACTATTTAATAAACAAAGAATGCTTAAGCAGGGAGGGATGTAGTCGGACGTTGATGTTTCTGAGGATGATTAATATGTATAGTTTGGTGTAGTTTAGCGTTTGATTGTGTCCCTATTTGTTCGAGCAATATGTATTGTTTCCTAATGTATCTATGTAGGTAAAATAATGTTAATTGTGGTCACTAATGACCTGTGATGTTAAAAAGTGACCTTAAATAAATGATTAAAAAATAAAAAGGAAAACAATATGAAAAAATAGATTTAAAATTGTCAGAAGTTTCTACACCACAACTGACCACGGGTTCAGAGAAAAAACTGCTTTTAAATTTAATAAATTTGTAATTTGCTACTTACTCGAGTTGAAGCTGAACTAATACTCATTTTACACAGCCTTGTCTAATCCTCATATCTAAAACTCTGAATGTCTATCTTTCTTAACACCATTCATATCTATCCTCTTTTCTCAAGCAATCCCCAAAAAAAAAAAGAAAGAAATCGAGTGTCTGGAAACTAATGAAACTATCTCGAAAGTTCTGACGGCGTCGTTTATATAAACTTCTGAATTTGCATGAGTTATATTCTCAGTTTTGATCTTACTCATATCGAAACTTTTGCGTGGTTATAATTTATTTACTTGTGAAATCGACTTTGGGATCGACATCTTATGTATTTTTATTATAATACATAAACACGCCGAAACTTTCCTCATTCTCGTTGACGTACGGTAAGGAATGTTCGTGTTTGTCAATCTAACCTCTACCCTCTTTCTGTCTGTTATTATTTCCTATTTCCTTTTCGTATTATCTAGTTTATTCTGTTGTATTATTTTATACTAGCGCTTTGCCCTCGGTTTTGCTTGCATTGTGAATGGAAATGATCGAATTCGGACTATGATACACGGGGATAATAAATGCACAATAATTTCAAAGACTACCAACCATACAAACTTCTTCTTTACTAAAGTGCTACATACTTCTACTACTACTTCCTCTTCTAGGTATAGCATATGAATAACCGTCTCCTATGTATCAAAATTCATTCATTCATCGGTTTTTTAACACGTGAAAGCAATAACAATCAAACTCACGTTTGCAAATTATTTTAAAGTTAGGCTAATAAAGGCTAGTATCTATAACAGGACATTAACTTTCCTTATAAAGTTGATACTAAACTAGACACCTTACCTAACGAACTATAAAATCACTAGCCAGGTCACTCAAACGTAACTGCTCACGACCACCGTTCCCCCGGTACTTAATGAACGTCGAAAATCCTTAGAGAGGAAACTCTACTATAACTTTAGTGCACTTAAAAACTTGAGGACTTTTCAGCCGCGCCATTGGCTCAGCTAAGACGAAGACGGAGAAACCTCTGCCAATGTTTTGACAAGAAAAATACATTAGGTGTGTGGAATGTTTGCATTTGTTCTAGAAGCACCTACCGTGATATTTGTTTGTCATTTTGTAAGAAGCCATACAAGGGAGTGTTACTTTTGACGCCATTTCTTGGCTCATGTATTGCATGGCCTCATTAAGCTTTATGAGAGCAATTCAAACATGAAGCTGTACGTAAGCTCTAGATTTTGTTATCATAAAGAAACTAGATAATTCGAAAAAAAAACTGTTGCTGGATCAGCATTAAGTTGAGTTGCCGGCCATTTCTGTTTGGTGTTTGTATTTGGTCATGTAGATTTATTTTGCTTATTACTGTTATTCTCTTGTATAGGGCGAATTTCTATGACGAATGAATCTAGTTTTCTTTCTTGCTTGTGTTCTATTGTAGGTAATATCAGCGTTGATTAAGTTTTATTTAAACGTATTCGTTAAATGTAAGACCATTCATCCAAATACCTATATATTTGGATTCGATATACATTCCATTCCGAAGCCCATTATCCTACTGTCTGAATTCGAAGCCATCGATCGGCTTCTCCACATATAAATGTAATTTATGCAGTCCTAACCACCATCATTTCATTCCGCAATAAGAGTTTTTCTCCAAAGTATTTGCCTTATCCACCTTATCTCATCAGACTTTCATCGTTAGGTAAGAAGACCGATAACGCGAGACTATCCCCAAATGAAATCTCTCTCTCATTCCTTTCTTATTACATTCGGGGGCCTCAAGTACCAAAAGTTGGAATTTCCAAATAAGCAACAACTATTCATAACCCGTTTTATTGTCACGCTAGTACTTCTGTAAATACTCCCAAGGGTTATATTACAATGGCACTACGTACGAAATTATCTTTCTCTGTTAATCACCTCACCGTGACAGTGGTTATTACACAAATTAGCTAGATAATGTCAAGGAATGTAGAAATAAACAATGGAGAAACTCGGAAGACTAAGGTATATGAATGCAGATATTTGTAGCTCCAGCTTTGATTAGAGGCACGAGTGTCAAGGTAGGAACTTTAGAAAATATAAAAGGTAGAAAAGTAGAAAATGCTGGAAAGTACGAAGGCAATGTATGGAGGTAGATATCACATGGCATAAATCTTAAGAATATTTGCAGAGGAGTTTAAATCTTTATGATTCAAGGATGTGCTCTCATATGTTCTTTGACTATGTAAAATATTACTTTAAAGTGTTCACTTGTTCATTTATTATTTTGAGAACAGCTTTTATAATGCTTTACAGTCTCATAAATAATAACAAATCTGTGTCTGCCTTATTAATAAATCAAGAAATAAACGCCAAAGTTATTCTTTAAAAATTTATGGTTAGTCTTAAGATTATCCTGATTACTTATTTCACGTTTATGAATAAGGGTGTGTACGTTTTACCAGTGTATTCGTGAATTTTTAATACTGAGAACTTTGCTTAACAATTCGAAATGGAAATGGTAATAAAATTAACCTTTTAACTTTGAACATTTCACTCAAAACATTCCCTTATCAGAATTTATTTTGATGAGCATAAAATTATATTTAATAAGGAATGAACATAACTTGTTAACGAGCTTAAAAACTTTGTACGGTGTTATTGTCAAATTAACTAGCTACATCTGTTGTAACGACCAAAGAGGGAATTTGAACTTTGAATCCATTGAATTGCTGTACGATTTGCGTTGTCCCTTCAAAAGAGTTATCTTGACGCAAATGTAAATCTTATTAATTTTAGGCTCCTTGTCTTATATTTTGACGCGTAATTTTTAATAAAAATTCACCAGCTATCTACATCAAATCAATATTCTAGTCTTCTGATCTCATCAAGAATTCTAATCAGAGTTTCCAATCTATTATTGGACTTCGTAAAAAAGCTCGTAGGCTTTAAAAATCCGAGTGAATTTTAAGTTTAAAAACGCTACATCAGGAGATGAATTAAATGGTAATGGTATGTATGGTGGTACGTTTACGTTGTGTAATTGTTCCAAAACTTCCATTGCAAACAAAGGTTTGTAACCACTTACCTTCGTACTGCGATCGCCGAAATAAATACGACTTACCCTTGTTAGGTGAAGCTTTTGTCCAAATATGTCCCTTGGTTAGTTTAGGACGATGTTCGTTTACATATCTTGCCTATTTGTTTTTTTACTTGTCCCTAAAGTCTTGTGTTTCGAGTAATTAAGGGCGCAATTTAGCAAACTTTGTGGTTCAGGGCAGGTTATTTGAAACCTTTATCCACGATCCATTTTATGTTTCAATTTACCGAAATTTATTTGGTCCGGACTCGACTCGTCGTCTACTGTTTTGCATTACCCATTCGTGGCTTGTCATATGTAACTTTTCATTCCGTATCCAGTTTTACAAAAAAAGAGCCCTAGTCACACGACTGTTCAGCAAACGGATTACCATACGGGCTACAGTTTTTAGCCATGCTGGTTCAACTAACGGCGAAAAAGATACGAATTTCTGTGTACTACGACAATTGCCTTCACATCGTTCTAGGTTTCGAAATACTTTTTTATTGTTCCACTTCCGAACCTTTTTGTGGAGTTCAAAGGATCCACACATCTGTGCTCTATATCAAACTCTCAGGAACAATGTTTTTGACTGTTATTTATGTTTTTTTGTATCAAACAACGTGAAAGCATCATCCGCCCTTTGTCGCAGCTCGCAAACACATTAATAAATCTCCTGAATTGGTTCGGCGGCTCCGTCTACTGTCCTCTGAAGGCTAATAATGTTGGATAGCTTGTTTTTTTCGAGCGTCATGAACAAAGTCTGAATAGAATGAACATAATAGAACCGATAAGATCTACAGATAACAAGGTAATTTTCTTGAAACGTGATGGATGTGATAAAAATTTCCGATCGTAATTCTCATAAAATCCTAATAAATTTTAACACCCTCTTGAGAAATATTAGAAGGGTCATCTTTTTGGATCCACACCCTTATGATGATTTATCGACCATATAAAGGTAATGAGCTCATTCTCCGTTTATTTTTACACCCTAGAATTATGTTTATAATCTGGGCGTTTATGTCTGTCGTGGGTCATCAATTTTGGCATTGTTTTAAACGTTTCATTCCCTGTTGAAACAATGGTAAGTTTTCTTTTTATTTATGACAAAAAAAGTATTACAAATGTAGCTTTTTCACGCTTCTTGAGCGGAATATTGCGGTCTTATGTCTGTTAGATTTATGGCAACACTTTTACTGTGCTTACGCATAATGCCAAAGCGGTGTAGTTGAGCCCTTTCGTGCTCTGTTGCGGAAGTGCCGTTATACGTAATATTTGTGTTATATACCGTTACTATTTCGTCGGCTTGGAATGAAATGACATTTTTGCTGTACGCTATTTCATTTGTCTAGTGCGGTTGCGAAATTTCGCAATCTCATGGCCATGACAAAGTGGTTACTAGCTTTTATGTCACGTTTCACCTGGACGGTTATTATTTTTAGAATTCATTTGGGAAACATTTGACTCAAATATTCATTTGAACAACCCTTTTTAGAAGCACGCAATGGACCGTCATTAAGACATAAAAAATGAATCGAGTCCTTATACAGCGAGAATTTCGTGTGCCTCTGTCGCAACCTAAATGGTACTTTGCATTGAATTACGACGAAATAATATTTTTTATTGCCAAATTTTGTGACTGCTGCTGTTTATTGTGCACCTTTTGCTAACAATAAATTGAGTGGAAACCTATTAGAACGTTTATCGAATAGCGTATACTGTTTTGAATGTGTTTAGATTCTGTGAAAAACAAGTCAGTAGTTTTAAATTTTAAAAAGGTGAACCCATTTCCTGCTTTGTAAAAATATTTGGGGTGTTAAAATCATGCAATACGTCACCGTTATCCGGATCATCTTTTGGATATTTATTTCTGCACAGCTACAGCTGAACTAGTTTACCAAAAAAGTTAGGTTGTTCGCCACCATTTTCAATTCCCGGTGGTCCAGTTTCAGCATATTGAATAGGCTGATGACACAAAATTGCTTTTGTAACATCATTACCGTAAATTTCCAGTGTTTCAGCCGATACATCGGCAGAATTGACCAACTAAGCTGTCTAACGGATATTTATCGCCACATTGTTTTCATGGCGAATGAACCTGGCTTAGCAATGTTTATAGATATGTCCCCTTATCCCTTTGTTTTTATTCCAATGCTCAAAACAACTTCATTTGTTATTCGTGCGTGATCAAAGGATCTTACTGGAATGAAAACATATTGCATGCTCTTATGAACTTACTTTCTAACAAGTCAAGTTGAATACTTGTGTTTTTCTAACAGTTTCCAACTTTCTCATTTTTCTACATCAACATGGAATTTACTCGTTTCCAGATTTATGCATTAAAATTTCTAGCAATTCTGCGGTCGCCAAAACACAAACTTTTCACGAAAAAAGTTTGTCAAGCTTCTGATAAACGACAAAATTATACATGCTCTGAGGTTATATTTCATTCTTTTCGTCCTACATCTATAAATTAAATGCACGTGTACTGGAAAATGCTTCAGTAACCACACGACGCAATTTTTCATCCGCAACGTCCAAACATTTACATTGCTTTTTTGGTCCTAGTCTTTGCGGAAGTTTATTAACATCTGACTTGTTAGCAGTTCGCTTTATAGCGGTGCAGCGCTGCCGAGGCGGTATTACGCTGTCACCGACTGTCATACCAGCTGACTGCATCGGGCTCGACTCAACTGTAATATCAAAAGGATTTATTGTTTAACGTAACACAACGCCAGCTTTATTTATTGTTTTATCTGTCGAAAGTTTGTTTGCTGCAACATTTTTTGTTCAGCAGCTTAAATCTGCTTCTGAATGAACTAGTATTTTCTCCTCTTGCTTCATTATTTGTTGTTGTGATCGATACACATACAAGCCTCATAGATATAGGCCAACCTAAATTGGACTATTCGTCTTGTTAGTCGATAACATTGTAATAATTAATAGCTATCCCTAACACCGAAGGTCCATTGTTTTTGCGCGATCCCTCTATAGGTGTAATAACCTTCAGGTACCTAATATGAGTAGATATTAATTACATTATTTAACAAAACAAAAGTGTTTCAGGGATCCTAATCACATTACTGATAAACAAAGCAGAAATAATAACAGTAACATCATTACTTATTTCTTTTACATCGAAATATTGTATGATATTAATGAATACTTCTTTCAGAAATATCAGACTTCGTTATAAAGGAGGCTCTCGATAACGCCATCTTGGCAATTGAATTCCTCTTCAGTACCTTAAGATGAACATCTTTCACCAGCTACTTCAGAAATTACGACATTCTACAATTGATTTCGTGAAGGAAACCCGCCCGTAAATCTAAGTGGGCGTATAAAACAATAAAGTGCGTATCCACAAGAGGATAAGGTACCCTAAAGCCGCAGGGTTTGCCGTTTTCAAGTTATTTATCGCTAATGTTTTAGCGGGAAACGTCCAGATCTAGTTCGCGTAGTGACAGGTAAAGGTTTTAGTGGGGATAACATTCTATTCCGTAATCTCTCGGTAGAAACATAGGATACAGTTTGTCAACCAAGGATTGGAAACGCCCAAAATGCGGCTTACTGTCATCGGCTAAAATTGTCGTGCTAGTAAAATTCAATGTAGATTTTCATGAGCTTATAATGTCAAAGAGAAATTCATGGCCTTTGACAAGTCTGAATACTAAAGCTTTGCATAAGCTGAAGGATTAAAATACTTTATTATATTTTAACTGTGTCGTCGCAATGAGGAACGCGTCGAATGTTTCAAGTTTGACCGCTATATGTGTATTTGTGGCATCATAACTCATAAACGGGGGAATCGAGTATAATTCCGTTTTTTATTGGAAACAAGGTTATTTAATATGTTTTTTCAAAATCGTTTCAGGTGTTTCAAAGTCATCATCAGCTCCTTTGTTAGTCGTCGGTAGGTTTTAATTAAAAATGATCACGTTGTAACTGATACTTTGTTGAATTTATTTCTTATTATTATTGCTGAGTAAAATAAAGAATGACATAAAAGCGCGGAACCATTTTAGAATTGATTTCCTTTGCTACTTGATCTTTATTTAGAAGAAATTTAATATCCGTAGCTACATCCTGAGTCCCTTCTCTTAGATCATTACAGTGTACACTTTATTTTTCCTACGTCTTGTAAAATTTTTGCTGCGATTTATAATACGGTTGTTTTTGTCATTCGATCTGTTCGAATTTAGGGCCTATGTACACAACGTTTTTTAAACGCGCCGTTGATACGCGTTTGTAGCGATACAGACGTGATACGCACGCAACTCAGACGCAGTTTTTGCAATCCTCTATGAATTAAAATACGCGTTTTAAATCGATACAGACGCGCGTGTGTAGCGATACAGAAACGAAGAAAACGCGCGTTTGACACGATACTAACGACGAAAAAAGCGCGCCGTCGACGTGCGTTTAAAAAACGTGGTGTGCATAGGCCCTTAGGCAGAGAGGATTTCCGTTCGTGATATTATTTTGTTTCGTCTTCATGTTTTTCAAATTCTTTCGTCTGTATTGTCTCTTCCTGATTTAGCGCGACGGAAGTTTATGAAAAGTATGACAGCTGTTCGTAAAATTACGTTTTTGGAATATTCAATGAGTAGAATGAGTGATTGTCGAATACATTCCTGTTTTATAAATATCCAAACCATGTCTACGACGTTTGAATCCTGTGAGATAATAAGCAAAAAACTTTTTTTTGTTTTTCTTGTGTTTATTGTTATTTGTTTTATTAAATATATTATATAATTTATATTATTAATGTTTATATTCAACTGGGCAATTTCTCGTTCACTATCTGTGGCGTGCTTGTTTACTCAAATAAACATTAGTCCAATGTCTACCTAAATACAAGTAAACATGTGATTTTTTTATGGGGATGGATGGATAATTTGTTACTCATTCACACAAAAAAACTTCTGAACGGGTTATCAGACTTCAAGTAAAATAATAAATTGATCAGAATCAAAACAGACGAGAAAACTTGATTTACCTCAACTGAAAATCAAGTTAATTCCACAAACATTCCATCAACTACATCAACATTGCACACTGGATCCTCGTTACTCATTTTTAAGTTAAATACTCAATTTATCAATTAATTGAATTTTCTACTGCAATCACGGAACAACACTGCTTTCCGCGTTAATGAATAATGAGTAATTCATCAATTTGTAAATAAATTGTGGGAATTTGAACTGCTATTTTATTCTTGATAATGGCATTTCATACTTTCACAATTTTACTTACTGTTTTTGATTTACAGAATTTTAAGTATTTGCGTCGGTTGTAACTTACAGAATAATTTACATAAAATAATTTTTGACTGGCCCGTTGGTCTAGTGGGTAGTGACCCTGACTGCTATGCCGGAGATCGTGGGTTCGATTACCACCCTGGACAAATGTTTGTGTGATGAGCACGATCATTTGTTCTGGGTCTGTGTGTAATTTATCTATAATATGTATGTATTTAGAAATATATATATATATATATACATATACAACCTGTTTTTTTTGATATCCCATAACTCTAGGGTTATATTCTGTAGGTAAAAATGATACTAAAACTCCTAGAATAGGTGGTCCAAAAATGCATCGTTTCGGAGATATCATCAATCATAGTTAAATTAGGTCAAAAAATGTCACCAGTATGACGAATCTTTACTTTTGCGAGGTTGCCAAACTTCGCAGTAGAATAGACCCTCGATGTGTCTAGGTACCTAAGTTTCATTGATAAATACAAGTAATTCATTTTTATTCAAACCAATCATTCATATTTAAAGCTAAGAAAATGCGACATTGTCATATTTCACGTAAGGGTGTTTTACATTAATAATCGTGACTTTACCGAATTATTTTGTATGAAAAATGAAAAAAAAAAATAACGAAGGTTTGGAACATAACTCATATGCCAATTGATTCTTTGATATGGCCTCAATCATCCCCTAGAGTTATGGGATATCAAAAAAAACACGTTGTATATATGTTTATCAGTTGTGTAGTACCCACAACACTAGCTCTGCTTAGCTTGGGACTAGATGGCGTTGTGTGATAGTTGTGGAATATTATTAATATACATACTTGTTGTAGGTTGTGGGTTCGAACCCCGCCAGGCATATTACTTTGTGTAATCTATTTCATCACCACTGCTCTCAAAACGGTGAAGGAAAACATCGTGAGGAAACCGGCATGTCCTAGAACCAAAAATTCGAAGATATGTGACATCTACCAATCCGCACTGGGCTCGTGTGGTGGATTATGGCCCACTCCCTCTCTCAGAGAGGAGGCCTGTGTCCCAGTAGTGGGAACATTATAGGATGATGATGATGACATACTTATTATAAAAATTGAAAAACATTATGTATGTCTAAATAGGTCGTGAAAGCCCCGATCCAAAATAACTTCTGTTTAAGTAAATATTCCTAGTGTCTACTTAAACAAAAGTTGACCATCTGAAAATAAGTTAGGCAATTGTAATAAAATTTATATTCTATTTCTCATAACAAGTTGAGAGGGCTTGAAAATAATCTTAATCAAGCTACTTTACTCCACATTCCCTGCGACGCAAGTTCTCGTGTTCCAACAAACCTTTTAAGAATCAAGTCACTCGAAGAGATGGAATTACGTAGAAATCTCAAGCTTCAAGCGTACTGAAAGCTATTAGATTATCTAAAGAAATTGATTTTCAATTCTGAAAACGTTTCAGAGACCGTATAAAAATGTTCTTATTATTTCAAAAGATTAATTAAACAAGAGCTAATTAAATAAGGTGGCGAATCCACAGAGACGTGACTCGAAACGATAAAACAATAAGAAACTTTTCTTAATTGTTTCGGTTGTTAACCCTGAAAGATCATCACCTTATATATCCTTTGTCTTTACTTAAATATTGCGCCCAGTGCGTATCTTTAGCATATTATATTATGGTGAAAGCTTTGTTACATCATCATCTTCCTGCCCTCATCCCATTTTACTTTTGGGGTCGGCGCAACACGTTTTTTTCTTCCATTCTCGGGGTATCAGACGTCACAGTATCATTTACTCCTTTTTCATTAATATCATTCCTTAGACAATCCATGTATATTTTCTTAGGCCCTCCTCTTCCTCCCCATTCATTAACTTTCATAGTGTATACTTTGTTTGAAGTCTTTAAATAAATAAAGACGTTTAAATTTTTAAATTAAAATTTTTGTTCGCGGGTTTGTTTTACCAAATACGATAGTGAACACAATCAAATTAATGAATGTGTGTGAATCAGATTAAAATCGTGAATTACTAAGCTTACACTACATGCTACTCCAATCTGCAATCCGCAATTCTGATCATTGAACCACAGCAGACAAGGTTACTATTACTCAAACAATCAAATTATCACCCTAACTCCGTACAATATGGTTGAATATCTAATAACATGGTGAGACGTGCTTGCAATATCAGTTAGCTCTTTGACTTTGGTAACAATCTGGTCTGCGGGTAGCATTATATTGCGCTTTGACAAATAGATACTGTTGACTTCGTCTGCATACGTGGAGAAATGCTGCTGTCAAGTTCGAATTAACGGAACACGTCGAGTGCTGTCAAACGCGTGCCACAGGACCAAGAGTGGATTGAATTAAATCCTGATTGTCGAATAATTGATGCGGATATCCGGTAGCAATTGATGTGGATACCTGTAACAATTGATGTGGAAACCGGTAACAATTTTAGAGAATGAAGCTTTATTGGGGCTTGGCTTGATTAATGCTATTTGAAAATAGACACTTATCCTGCATGCTAAAACGGGTACATTGCGGTTCATTTAATTTGTCCTATAATCGGGTGTTTTCCGACAGGTCAATCCAAAAAAAGGTTTATCTATTTTTAGATGATCCATGTTGCCACAAAAATAGAAGCTGACTGTTATTTGTAGTATATTTAAACCTGTCTAAAAATGTTGTCATGTAAGAGAAGCTGCTATATTAAGAGTTTATTCATACCCTATTTATTTCTTTACCCCGATCAGGAGAAGTATGTTTTAAGTGGCCATCATATCGTCATTTGTATTGGAAACTCGATATTGGCTCCGGCTGGGCTCAGTGAAGCGTGACATTAATCTCAAGTTTCGAATAAAAATATTGGGTCACCGCATCGTGAAATAGGAATAGTATACACTCATCGCGGTTCCAGTCATGCAAGTCAATATACAATACCAAACCCACTTAACTATCTGATTTTTATGGTTTTTATATGTTATATTTTAGATTTTCTATATTCTCTAATGGTTTTTACTTTCAGGTTTGAGGGACTCTTCATTTAGTCCTAGTTGTTCAGAGTCAGTGTTTTTGTGTTTGCGAGTTTCTATGTTTCTAAACGTTCCCATGGTACCTACGGGAGAAATCCTAGTGTGGAGCAACTTTCAACAAAATGTTCCGAGAGATGAACTCAGAACTTACGTTGTATAACTAACTAGCTGTCGCCTGCGACTTTTCATTGTCCTATGAGAACGTGTTTTTAGTCAGTAAGACTCGTACACAATTTATTTTCCATTATTGAACAGATTTTTGGAATCGAATCTTTAAGAAGATGAAAATTACCACTAAAGACCAAAATATTAGCACAATGTTTTGGATGGAGTACCTACTGCAAACATAAACCGATATACGTTCCAAAATACATTGCCTTATTCCATGTGGTAGCCAAATCCCCATATGCTGCTGTTGTCGGCAAATTGGAAATGCTTGAAGCGCACATCCGCAACACACTGGGCTTGTGAATGGTAATATCGCATAATATAGCACTGCAGATTAATCATATTGTGTGCTAAAGCCAGTGAAAGACACTACCTTGACTGTATTTGAGTGAATAGTTGAATAATACTCATAGCATTATGTTGAGGCATCTATCTCTAAGCCATCTATTCCTATGTTCAGCAATGGACGTCTTCCGGCTGATGATGATCTATCTCTAAAAGATTGTTATTACCAAACCCTAACCCATAATATAATCATTATTAAAAAGTGAGTTTGTGGCTATTGGCTAACTTTGGTACAGATTTAGACTGGAAGCTGCTATAGGCTGCAGAAATTGGGAGACGTGAAGCCACGAACTAAATCTAGTTGATCATATATTGCCTTTCAAAAGTTATAACAATACCTACAGGATTATACCATAGAATTAATATGATTATAGCCAGATATAATTTCATCTACAATACCTTTGTTGTCACAGCAATCTAGGTCCGATACAACTTTGTTCGGATCCTCGTTATTACAGAGTATTGTTCGATTTAATCGCATTATTTGTTGGCTCTCTATTATGCGTTACTAGTAAATTAACGTGACTATACTTATTTACCCTCTGCCCTATAAATTGCAGTTTCTTGGTTAGTTACTTAATTAATGAGACCTTTATAAGATATTATTGTGTTTCCTCCAGAGACTCTTAAGTGGGTATGAAATTGCAGCGCATAATTTTATTTCTTTATCCATTTCCTTCATTTTTTTATTATATTTGATTCGATTACAATAGACTACTCCGTAACATTTTCCTCGTTATCTCAATATTTATTTTGTTAAATCTTTTCTGTTGCGTCGATTTTGTCTTCAATAGTTGGTGCGTTTAATTCATGATTTTTATGGCTAGCTGTTATTTTAAGTGCTCAGTAATCTATTAATTCTCAATTCGCACCAGTTCGTGCTGAAAAATATCTTTATGTATGTTAATTTTCTTATCATCTTCGCACGTATTCATCACTTTTACATAGACTAGTAAATCTGAAAATTAAGTGGCAGGATTCATAAGAGATATTCATATAAGCCTCGCTTAGGCAGACTTGCGGTGGAGCATTAGCACGTAGCGGGGGATTATCTATGTTTTATCCAAATAAACAGAATTCACGGAACAGCTCGGCTACAACAATAGTGGCACTGCACAGTTCCTGCATTACCATACGAATGGGCTGCTGTTTTTGTGATAGGAATTAGTGTAGCAGTGAATAAAGGGACTTGCTTAACTGTTTCAGTTGCATTTACAGTTTTGTTTTAATTATTCAGACATTTACTCAAGAGAAGTTTGTTTTCAAGTAAATCTGCTGAGATGAAAAGATTTTAGGAAGCTTCTTTCATACCTTAACCTAGATGGAAGTTCTTGAAATAAAAAGTCTTAACCTCGCTTTTAATTAGTTAAAGTACTTCAAGATTAAAGCCGTGACTCCCACCTTCTTAATTTATTGTTGGCAGAATTTGTGGTAAAATTACGTATCCAACTTTTGATCATAAAGGCATATTATTAATTTGAGCGAAAACTAATTAAGGTTCGTTCAAATGCGACGCATAAGTTAAGGAAGCTCCTCGTACATTACCAGATTATACAAACACATGGCTGTTCACTCTGATATTAACATGATAATGTGGTCTGCAGTCAAAGGCAAGTGCGCTCCATATATTGCTTCTTGAAATTCAAAGGATAATTCACGATTAAACTAAAATTAGTTCTAGAATACCTGATTGCTTTTGAGCTGAAAGCATCTCAAGCGTTCAAATGCCTTTACGTCATAACGTTCAACGTATTTGTCTCTATCCACATATTTTGAAAATTCTGAACACAAAATAGATTACCGTTAAAATCACAAAGCTGTTGTAACTTTGTCTGAATTGAATGCCTTACATTTTGCTGTGTGCTTTTGAAAACCTAGATACATTGCTGTGCTAGAATATCGAAATCACACATTAATTCAAGACTTAGTCGGCCATGCGTTACTTTTTTCCAAAATTCG
This sequence comes from Agrotis ipsilon, assembly GCA_028554685.1. Classification (NCBI taxonomy): domain Eukaryota; kingdom Metazoa; phylum Arthropoda; class Insecta; order Lepidoptera; family Noctuidae; genus Agrotis; species Agrotis ipsilon. The sequence continues at coordinate 1,222,036 of CM052961.1, read as the reverse complement.
GGGGTTGTTGAGCAATTACTGCGGATTCAGAGCTTTTCTCCTTTCCCGATTCAAAATCTGAGGCAAATTTGTTGGGGTCACCAGTACTACATTTGGCGGATTATGGGTCTGGCGCAATATCGGCATCGGTTGTTGGGGATAAACCAGCAGCCGTCCGCGGACGCATGCCAAGAGCGCTCGGACGTAAAATTAAAGAGGCTTGCAGTGAAGCCGTGTATAAAAGCAGAAAACATTTTAAATTCACTGATCAATATGCAGCACGTGTCTCCTGATTTTAATTTGGATATTGAAATGTTGAAAGTCGAACATGATTCTGAAAATATTATTGAGAGGTATTACGACATTTCAATTATTGGTACATATCCAAGGCAAAGCAATGAAGTGTTGAATGTTGTTATTTATTATGTATATCTTATAGCAACGTGTCAGAAATATCGACTTTAAATATATGTCGTCGGAATCGAAGGTTACATCAAGGATTATTATAAACGACTAGCGGCCTGGTACGTGCTTCGCTACGTATAAAATGATTGATTTGTTACAAAAAATGTGATAAATGAAGAACCGCGCGACAGATTTTGTGCAAACTTCACATAAACTATCTACTAAATAGTGCGAACAAAGCCTCAATATTTGATTAAGATAGGTGAGCCATTTGGATGTTGAGATTGATTGATTTTTATGTGATTAATTATACAAAATAAGTAAAATGGCCTACTCAATAAGTTGTCGATGATAAGATTTGAATAAGACGAATCAATATTTTCTTCTCGAAATATACTGACCTATGCCTAACACTTCTGCGCGTATTTTTTTTTTCTAAAACTAAATTCATCTTTACAGGCCCTACTCCAGGCGCACGATGTGGTCGCCCGTGAAGTCTATGGCGAGGAATCTCTACGAGCGTCCCCGCCACCAGTCAACGGCCGTACTACCGCACCACCACCTGAAGATGAGGACGATACCGAACCTGAATTCGAAAACGTGACCAGGGTGCGCCTCGTGCAGTTTCAAAAGAATACCGACGAACCGATGGTAAGGGTCCAAAGTGTTGTGGGAAGGATATTTTTTTTTGGTTACGTCAAAATTGTGGCAGGCCGAAAAATGTGAGTAGAAGCAAAAGAGGCCTCGTGCTCTTGGCAAAGGGACTAGCTGAATAATACAGTATAGAAAGTATGCGAATTCGTACAATGCTGCTATGTAGGGGTTCATCAAACCTTTAGACACAAAGTAGGTATTTGTTTGTCAAGGTTAGTTACCAAGCGTTAAAGTTCTTAGAAAGCTAAGCCTAAAAAGGATCATCCCACCCTTTTATTTACTTTGGCAAAATCCGGCTTAGCTTAATGCTTTAAAAATATTTATAAAACCGTAGTCTGTAAAGGTTCGATGAATGGGCTAGATAATTTAAATTGCCTTTTTAAACCAGAACTGACGCAAGAAGAGGCGAGATAAAACAGAAATGAAACATTTAAACTCTCAAGGGTAGATCCTAAAATCTAAAACAAAAACACGAACAGGAAACCAAAAGGTTTCGTAAAAATAAATATTGACTCTTTTCTCAAAGCGTTTCGTCCTGTTACCCTGGTTGCCCAGGTTAGCAAACACGGAACTGTCAACTGAGGGTCGTGTAGGAACAGGTGCTGCGAGTATTTAAACGTTACAGATCAATGATCATATCAGCGTCCTTTGAACTATTTACACGTGTTGCTGTATCTATACAAATAATATAGTATATATTTGTATAGATACGTATTATTATTACTTGTATTACTATATGATACGTTATTTTGTATCGTATCTTTTTATACCGACACGTGGTGAAGAATTTCGTGTAGTAAGATAGAAGCGGCTGAGTGATGGACTGCGTAATTTTAGGATAAATTGGAGGCTCTATTAATATATCTAAGGACACAAAAGGTGTAACTCAATGGAACTATTTTTATACTTTCTATTTTAATGATTAAGTGATTCTTTCATTTCTGAGATAGGAACTAGTTTATCAGTTTCCTTTGTAAAGAAAATACCTACGCCTCCGCTTTAGATATCGCCCACGCTATTATTTTAAGGTTTTATAAAGTTTTTATAGTTTCCGTAACACTGAGGTATTCAATGTAGATATATATCTGCCGTCGTAATATAATTGTATTTTTTATAAGTAGAGCAACAAATTATAATCATATGCATACAAACCCGCAACTACAAAACATATTATTTAATAATAGATCGTTTTTGTTTTAGCTAGATTAAACATGTTGCAAGAGTAAATTGATAACATTTTTTAAATGTTCTAACTTTATACCAACTGTGTTTTACAGGGCATAACACTGAAATTAGCAGACGACGGACGATGCATTGTAGCCCGCATCATGCACGGGGGTATGATACATAGACAGGCGACCCTACATGTTGGGGACGAGATTAAAGAGATAAACGGTACGCCGGTCGCCAACCAGTCGGTGGCACAACTACAGAGAATGCTGGTACGTATTGCGAAAACGACGAAACAAAGGCTATTTGATTAGCAGATGGAAATTCCCCTTTTGAAGCTCTTCAAATTGTTAGAATCACATCAAGATTAGACATTCTTGTAAAATGTGTCGATGACAATTAACTATACAAAATGTTAGGTCTTTATGAACAATAGAGACTCAGAATATTCCAAATTGTAATTTTTTCAGTGATACAGTTATGTGACTACTATGTTTTATTCTATATCAGTACAGTTCTCTTCCAAATAAAATAGTAATGTTCGTGTGTAAAATAGAGTACACATACTTTGACTGAACTATCATGTCATCAATGTAAACAATGTATGGTTTATTGTCAATTTATTGAAAATATATAAAATTTGCAGCGCGAAGCTCGTGGATCGGTGACATTTAAGATCGTGCCCTCATACCGTTCAGCGCCGCCACCCTGCGAGGTAATACCAACTTTATGTCTCACTTACTCAATGGTCACAAGGATCTGATGGAATCCTTTAGTACATCCCAAGTTTTTGCTAGTGTGGTTTTAAAACAGTAGATGTAGCTAAGTTTGTATTAATACTAGTTTGAATTAATATTCAATAAAAGATATACATAAATATTGTTTTTGCAATTAACACAATAGATAGTAGTGTGACTCTAACGCTTGTTTTTTACACTAAAAAGAAGATAGCAAAAAGTCGACAAGCGCACACAAATCTTCACAACAATGCTTGTCTTGAAGCATAAAACAATTGGTATTAAAATAGAAGACATTAAAATTTTGTGTTTTTGTTCTAACTAGCTTTTCCGGATAAAGCCTTCGCCCGTGCTAGTAAGTAGCGAGACCAGACCAGTTGCTACTTTGTGATATGTTTATGTTGTTCGTCCTATGTTGTGTTATGTTATGTTGTATCGTCACCTGGGCATGGCTGCGCTCCCCGGATCTCCTCCGTTTCTGTGCGCTTGTTGTTCTTTTACCATCGCTCCACTCACACCTCATCTCACGTCACTCTTTCTCCTTTCATTTGTTTCATTATGTTAATTTTGGTTGCTGTTTATTTCTAAACTAACTAAATTGACTGCTACTAACTTCGCATTCATACAATCATCGCATTTATTTTCATCCACATTTTGCATTCGACTCATCATTTACCATTATCATTACTCTCCATTTTGGCTGGCATTTAACCCCATTTATCAAAACCTTCATTAATCATTATTTTTGCCATTTTGTTTTTGCGAACAAATATAAAACTTTGTGATTTGTTTTACTTCTTCCAGATTTTCGTGAGAGCGCAATTTGATTATGATCCATTAGAAGATGAATTGATTCCCTGTGCTCAGGCCGGTATCGCTTTCAACACTGGAGACATTCTGCAGGTACCAAAATATAATAATTTACTCATATATTACATGCTTGCGTTGATTTTTAAAAAATCTATAATTTTAGTCTAAAATTAGATCTGATATCGAATTGTGACGATCTTTCAGATCATCAGCAAAGATGACTCTCACTGGTGGCAAGCACGTAAGGACGCTTCTGGTGGTTCAGCTGGTCTTATACCAAGCCCTGAGCTCCAGGAATGGAGAGCAGCGTGTGCTGCTGCGGAAAGGTCCAACACCGATCAAGGTAATGCAGTTACTGGTACCGTAGATAGAAAAATATACTTACATCTTTCTTTTTTCGAAGGTATATGGAACTCCAAGGTCTGAAAAAGCTTTAAATGTTAGAAGTATTTTTTCGTTTGTTTTGTTATTTTCATTTGGATGGTCATCGTTTAAAAGTATTTCATGATCCATGAAAATTGATGTTTCATTGTGTTTAGTTTATGCAACTTTCTGTATAGCAATTTTATTTTTATCGTCAATAGTCAGTTATTGGGAATCGTCATGCAGGTCATCTGTTGCTATGTTTGTCTTAGATGCATTTGTGTCGCATCTTTTTGAATGTCGTATTCATGTGATTCTCCAATAGATCTTTGATATAAAATGGTTACTGGTATGAGAATCAAAATTATAGCTATTGGAAAAATTACGAAATCAACCGAATTGGCAGTCGTATTGAAGACACAAAAGTTCAGTAACCGTTAAAATACCTTACAATTTATCATCTAACACCTGTTTCTATCCTCTATTTTGTTTTAATTCTAATAACAGCCTTTAATTTATACCCAAAATGACAAGTAGCTTTATATAAATATCATTATCTACCTAACTTACATTAATTTCGTGTTATGCTTTCAATTTCATCATTGGACGAAGCAGTCGGTATGTAAAATTGCTTTTTCTTCCTGTTTTTGTTTATGAGTGATACAAGCTCCCATATATTATGCCAGAATATGCTAATGAAAGTGTACACTGTACCTATTCTAACTCTGCATGGTACAAAACCGGGCTAAGATTTCCCAAAGAAGTAGAGAAATGATTTATTTGAGCTCCTTAATATGTAACCGCCCATGTAATCTGACGATACGCCCACTCCAACCTTTTGTAGCAATCGTCTTTGTAGAACAACGAAAAATGATTTATAATATCTTCTTGTACAACAAAGGGAGTTTGTGTAACCCTAATACATATTACTGTATTGTCATTATTAGGAAATGATTTGTCAAGGGTTTTCCCAGTCATATATTCTTCAAGAGCCAAGTATATTTATAACTCTCCTATGTTCGCTTTAGTCTTTGAAACTATCTTGAATAGCGCTAGTGGATGATATCAAATGGCCTCTCCACTACTAGAACAATTAAGTTTCGCAACTAAAAGCCCTACTTTACAGCCAGTTACGATGTAGCAATTAACAGTTACGACCAAACTTAAGTATAACTCGAAGATATAGTCAGGAACTTTAATAAAGATAAGACTGTCCGTTAACAACACAAAGACAACACTTTTAATGAAAAAATGGTTGTGATTCCTGTTACTCTTTTACCTTGACCGAATTCTTCAAAATGATCACGGAGAAGAAGATATCGGCATATGGTTTAATAGACCTCAAAACACAAGAATAAAATACAGAACACTTCAAAACTTTTAGGAGCGTCACTCAATATTCAAGCATTACTTAAAACTGGATTCAATTCAGTTGATTGGTTGAAACTAGTTTCAAGTAATATGTACTTGAGGTCTGAGTTGCGTTCTGTGATATGGGACTGAGTCTCCTTGCCTCCTTATTTCGTTCTTCCATACATTAACACATGCCCATATACTATGATGGTATGTGTTTCTTAAAATTGCACTCATCACTTATACCTAGCATGGTCAGCCTGCATTTTTACACAGTAAAAACTCAGTTTTCTTTTATGAAAAATAAATTTCCCTTTAACTTTAAACTGGTACTCGCGACAAATTTTCATTCTCTCATGGCCGAAACGAGGCATCCATAAACATTTTCCCGTCTCAAGAGATGCGATGAGAAGATTTTGTCGCGCTGCACTCTTGGTCCACTCTATTTTCCAACAAACTTTTGACAAATCATTCCCAATGCGTGTGACCCAAATCGTGTAGATCCGTTACTACCATCCGTTCCGTTTGCATGAACCGTGTTGTAATGTTGTGCGGCTAGGAGCCGAGGGCTGCGTGTCCCATACCGACGGTTGTGAGAATACAGGTATTAATTGTATTTTTAGTTTCTATTAGAGCTGCCATTTTATTTTAAGTGAAACTGGTTTTATGGAACTTCTGGTTTTGTGATAGTTTTGCTTTTTGAAGATACGGTCAAACCAAACAGACTGGAGATCGACGCGGACTGGACAGAGCGCATTTTGACAGATAATTTACTGAAATATCTGCCAAAATCCGTTACTGACTAACTACGACTTAACTTACAACAATACTGGAAGAGCTGAAGTGAATAAAAGTTATTTAGAAAAGATTCTGAGTCTGTTCTCGATAACAAGACCTCTAACATTTTGGCTTTGCCATCTTGCAGTGCTCACACTCTGGCTTTTCCAAATCACGGAAAGTTTATTCGTAAAACTGGTTTCATTTTAATTGTTGCTTCAAGCTTTTATTTTAGCAATGTTTGTGTACGCTGTAGGTTTGATGTGTAATATTGAACATTTGAAATGTTTTTGTATCGTTCTATAGATTATGTGCTGTTTTTGGAAGGTGATGTCAGACCGAACTTCGACATCGTCGTCACTGGTTATCAACTAGTTCTGAATAAAGACTTTTTGAAATTAAGACTTATTGAAGTTGCATAGAAATGCGGAAAGAAATGGCGCTAGTGTAGCTAGTTCCAAGTTTCATCTTATATAAGCCGAAGATCGCTTACCGACAGGCGAGATAGTGGCCAAAAGCGAGCTTACCGCGAAAAAATGATTAAAACTGGCAATGTCATTTTATACATATTTGGAAATAGCTCAACCTCATTGGTCACATAGGGTCTTACTTAAGCGCCGTATTCACGTTCCATCTTGCTTTACGTCCCGCCAAGGTCATACACGATACACGAAGCAAAAACACCGTGATTATGACGTACTGGACGTACGTCAAGCCTATTCACGTTGTTTTTGCGTCGTGCATCGTGCATGACGTACAGCCGTGACAGATGGTGAATACGGCGCTTTAGTTTAAAAATAGATAAATAAACTTTTTCATTAATTTGAAAATGACAGCACTTCAAAAGTCTCGATTTGAAAAAGTCCGTGGTTTTATTTCAGCTGTTTTACACATAATGTTATAATTTAAATTACTCGCTTCGAAACATCTTTGATGACGATAAGTGCTTATAGGTGACGCACAAAAATGCTGTTTTATCTTTTAAGAAATTATGCATGTATACAAAATTTTGTTTATTTAAAAAAAAAGTTAATATTATGTTCTGTTAAAAGGCACCCAATAAAAATAATACTCAGAAAGCATGTTTTAACACACCAAAAAAGTAATCACAAAAAAATAATAGAAAAAAATTGGCTTTTAATATTTTTTTAGTTGCAACACCAAAATAAAGCCGTTGTTACATGAATTAATTTTTTGTTTCTTTTTAACTTTGTTTCAGTGAACTGTTCCATATTTGGTCGCAAGAAAAAACAATCGAAAGACAAATATTTAGCGAAACACAACGCTGTTTTCGACCAACTAGACGTTGTTACTTATGAGGAGGTCGTCAAATTACCTTGTAAGTATCAATTTTCTTTGATTGCATTTTAAGCGATATAAGTATGCGACACGAGTCTTAAAACGAGAGTAGTTTCACTTCGGGAAAGAGACAAAGCTATAAAAAATATCTAGCGCCATCTCGTTCCCACAGTGAAACTATTCTTTCTCAAGTCGTCATAGGCCAACTCGTCGTCACAATCCTTAAACAGCAGTGGACAGACTTTGTCTGGAAATCAATGATAATAATCTTGGTTGTTCTTAAATCCCGATCTTCGTCGGTAACCAATCCACGACTAAGGGGAGACCTATGTTCTGCAGTGGATGTTACTGTTGATATGACGTTGTTACGGCTGCTATGATGATGTTGAATAAACAACTGACTTTGCCTATCCGAGTATTGGAGGTGTCCAATCAAAAGCAGCCAACCAGGAACGGGTTTTGGAATGAGATAGAATATTACTTTTGGGCGTCAGTACACGGGTTACCGGTGATCAGGGCTCTTTAGAGAGGAACCTCTCGCCGTGTTAAGAGGTACTGTACTCTGACTCAAGCGCTTCATCTAGCTGCTACGGAAAGCTTACTCAGATGTTGTTCGAGGCTCTTGGCAATTAAGCCATTGGCCGACACGACTATCGGCACTATGAATAGGTCCTGTATTTACATCCCACAACCTTCTGAGCCAGATACTTGTACTGTATATCCATTTCTGCTTTCACGAGATCTCTTTATGATGATCCCATTATACGAACAATAATATAGAATTATATTTTTACTTTTACAGCGTTCCAAAGAAAAACCATCGTGCTTCTGGGCGCTCACGGCGTCGGTCGTCGTCATATAAAGAACACGCTCATCGCGCGTCATCCTGATCAGTATGCTTATCCTATACCACGTAAGTAACATGTTTATTAGTTTAAACTTTATGCACTTGACATAGGACTCTAAATATCACTAGACTACTAACCGTAATTTGTAAGAATCGTAGTAATTAGAAGTAAAAACATTGTGATAGTAGAAAAAGCTTTCAAGAACAGACTTCAAAACTATCTACACACATCCTTTTGAATGCAGTGCTTGCTAGAGTCTTGTATAATGCACATCCACATTCTATATAACTGAAATTCTGATCGCAAATAAAAAGCGAGCATGCACTACGTACAATTTTACCGATTGCCAAATTTTGAAGTTCCTGAACTGTTTTAGTTTGTGAAATTTCACCAACAAATTAAATGTAATCCTGAATTGAAAGCCAGTGGCCAATAACAAACTTTCTTATTTTTCTCAGATACCACAAGACCATCGAGACCTGATGAAGAGAACGGCAGAAACTACTACTTCGTGACCCACGAAGAAATGATGGCAGACATAGCAGCTAACGAATATTTGGAATATGGTAAATAATTTAATTCGACATTAAATCATCAATGTCGAACCTAACTTTACTAGGAAAAACTGGAACACTACCACTTTTTGTAAAGGAGTTCCTCCATCTATAAAGTTCCTATACTTATTCGTCTGACATAATTCACGGCATACATATTTTAATTTTTTAATCTTGATTAATACTCAAGAGGAGCGTGTAGGTCGTGGGTCTGAACCCAGGCTGGCGCATTACTTTGTGTAATTTATTCCATCACCACTGTCCTACAACCGGTGAGGAAACCGGCACGTACTAGAATCAAAAATTCGAAGACATGTGATATCCATCATCATCCGCACTGGGCGTTCCTGGTGGATTATGGTCCACTCCCTCTGGAGCAAGCCTGTGTTCCGTCAGTGTGAACATTTAAAGGAATATGATGATGAATACTCAAGAGTTCAATTCAGTTTAATAAAACTCGGAGATCTAAACATCAACAAGACCTTGTTCGAAAAAAAATTGAAGCAGTTTCCATAACGGTTCTGAGAGGATATAGTAAACCCCATTTTTCCCACAATACTAGATTAAACCAGTCAATACACCTAAATATATTTTTTTAAATGTTTTCAGGTACCCACGAAGACGCAATGTACGGCACAAAACTAGAAACAATCCGTCGCATCCACTCTGACCGTAGCATCGCCATCTTGGACGTGGAGCCTCAAGCTCTGAAGATCCTGCGCACGGCGGAGTTCGCGCCCTACGTCGTGTTCATAGCCGCGCCGCCGCTCAATAATGTTGCTGATGTGAGTATACATTGGCAGATTACATGCATGAACTTAGCATTAGACTGTGGAAATTTTGCAGGACATGTCTTGGAATGTTTTTACGGACTAATAAGTCCGTGCAAAAATTCTAAGTATCCGCGATATCTCGCGGGTTTGCCGTAGAGATTTTGCACGGCATGCAGTGGAGATTTTTGACACCATGCTATGGGATTTTTTGCCGCCACACAGAACGCGGTGGGAACAACATACCGTGGAGATTTTACACGGCATGCCGTCGTGATTTTGCAAAGCATGCCAAGGTGATTTTCCATATCATGCCGTTGTGGTTTTGTACAGCATGCCGGGGAAATTTTGCACGGAATACATTTTTTTCAAAGTGATGAAATCATGAAAGTCTTGTACTTGTACTGACTAAAATCCTTCAATAGCCCTTTACGTTCCGGGGCCACGGTTATTTGTTCCTACTACGTACTAGTCCCACAGCCTGACAGAGGCTTTGGCCCTCTTACGGCGGCCCCGTCATTGCACAGTATACCATGGATATTTTTTCATAGCCTAGACATTGCACAATAAATTATGTGGACAGTCCGGCCAAATTCAGTCTCTTAGGCAGACCGAGTAGTATATACGATTGTATAGATTCTTAAACTGCACGATAGATTACTAATTACGGCTCATTTCCTTTTTTTCAGTACGACGGCTCCCTAGAAGTCTTGGTCCGCGAATCGGAGCAACTCCGTCGCACTTACGGGCCACTACTTCGACTTAACGATCGTGAACAACGACATCGACGACACCCTCAACCAGCTGGAGTCAGCCCTGGTTCGTCTCCGTTCAACTCCTCAATGGGTACCCGTCTCCTGGGTCTACTGACAATCTGACGACGAATCTCTGTAAGATACACTAAGGAATACTGGACTATTAATCAGCTTCAGGTTATTTTTCTTACTCATTTGCTTCTATTACGGCCTTACCATCGGACTTCCCAAAGGATTTTTTAACTAAATCAATTAAAATTTTTGAGAAGACACTTCTATAGCGTTAGTTATTAAGTCGACTTTTGAGTGCACTTTGCTGGACTTTACAGTCCATATTCCTATATCTTACACCGATTAGAATGAATTATAATATTGAAACCAAAGACCAAAGTTTTACAATATTAACACCAAAACATCACACGAGGTCTATACGATACCTTTTAAGAAGATTTAAGATACTTTAGAGACTTACAAACTCTATGGCGTACAATAGCATTATAAGAATTTTAATTTCATGTTCTTCTTTCACACAGTTATTAATACTTTGCTATCCTATTTTGATTAACCAATATTTAATATTAAATACTTTACTAGCCCGTTCACGACCTTGGTCTAAGCGATGCAACGAGCGGCGCGAATAAGTCATTACTAACTTTGTAAGAACGCGAACTCGTCACAGGCGGTGCATCGTGGCGTGTTTCAAATATTTCTATACATTTGATCTTACCCCGTTCACAGCGAAAACGTCATGAACGGAACTTAATTGATTTTTTTCTTTGGAACGAAAGATCGAAATTACTCTAAATTACACAGCAACAATTTGGAATGGAAACAAGAACGTCAGTAATGATATCAAACCAATTGTTTAAATTTTTAGATTCGCCTTCCTGCTTCAGAATATGGTTTTGTCTTGCTCACTCATACTGAAATTCTATCATTTTATGAGTGACATGTGACCTTTTATCAGTATGTTATTTGCGATCTTATTACAGTTAAGGCACATCGAAAGATTTAAATCTTTGTAGGTTATCCTTTTCAAAAAAAGAACATACAGACATGTTGCTAGTTCTAAATGGAGTAATTATTACAAGGTCAATACAATTTTGACTAAGAATTTTAAGTATTTGTCACAAAATATTTTATTATTTTGTGCTTATTATTTTAGTGACCTAATAATTTTTCAACAGTTTATAATAGAAGACCTCAATTAATTATTATTTACTTAAGCGAAGTATTAATTTTGATCATTATTGTGATAAATATAATTGTTTAATTAATATTACTCTAAATATTCTAAACAGTACTTTATTACGAGTAACACAAAGTCTAAAATTGCGCTTGCATTGTTAATTTGGGTGCATCTTAGCTCAACTTCACGATTACGTGCCAAATGTACTAGAAGCGAAAATTAGAGGAGAGAAAAAAAAACAATTTTCGAATACACCTGCACTTGACACTACACGATTTTTGGAACAATGTACATAAATATACATTAGTACATAATTTATACTTAACAAAAAAAAACTAATTCTCTAGAAATGTACCGTAGCTCAAAATGTTTACTTCAACATTTAAACTTAAGATCTATTCTACTTTTAGTAAACTATTGTAAAATCTTGTCGTTTTCCAACTAAAGAAATCCATTTTATTGCACTGTGTGATAGTTTTTATAAACAATCTAAAAATATCGCAACTCATTTAGTAAGTTTCTAAAAAATCGACTAAACTCATCAACAACTCTAAAACCGACGCCTTTAATACAAATCTGGAATTGTAAATATTATACAATTCAAATAAAGCTTTTGCCACATGAAGTACAAAATAGACCCTGTATTGCTCCTGTTGTTGCTATATTTTAACATTTTAGGGTGACCAGTTATTGCCACCTAGTGCTGCTGAGAAAGTGACAGAGCTATACAAGTTGTGTAGCGCCATCTCATTCCTACAGCTAAACTACACACGTTTTAGGACATCATGGTAGGCAACCTGAAATGTTACTGTTGATTTGTAAAGTGGTAGAAATGTAGTCAAAATCTTTGCCTTTGTTTATTAGTTGTAGGAACTATTTGACACAGTGCGTATATTCCTTAGTTGGAAACCGGTCTATTGACTATATCACAGGATTAGAATTCACAGGGTTGCAAGAATCATGATTAATTTTTTTTTCGCTAAAATTATTTTTACAACTTTATGTATCCGTACTTATTAATTTTTATATAAGCGTTCTTTGCAATTGTTATTATTATAAGTGTTTCATTTGATATGGTGCCATGGAATACTGATGTAGTATGAAAATTGGGGATGGATTGAAGAGTTATATACTCATTTTTATTACTCATTGTTATTGTTTATGAATTTGCATCGTTTTAGGGAGAAGATAAAGTTACCATTTGGCTCAATTTGAGGTGTGGTTTGAAAAATGTGTTTGAAAGATAAAACGGTTCCATAAGCAACCATTAGGGCTCAGGTTGACGTATGGAACCGTTCGCCCAAGTCGTCCGTGGCGCCATCTATGAGTAATTTTCATTAAGCTTGTCATCACTACTTTTCTCGATTCTTCACACATGGTAGGCGTTTTCAAAACGAGAAATAAGTTTAAAATTTTGAATATCTTCTAAAAAGTCGTTTTTTAAACGACTGGCAACACACAAGAACCTACCGTAACAAAATACTTCGTTTTAGTTTTCTCACGCCTGCACTAATACATTCCTGTATATAAATATAATAAACGAGTAGTCGAATTTTACTATATAACTCTCACTGTTTCACTATTTTTACTTTTAAATATAATTAGGCTAAGTAGGGTTTGTTGTAAGGGTTGATTATTATTATTGACAGATTTTCGTGTTACATATTTTTTGTTAATTTATGGAATCACAAGTATAATGTGCATGATTGCTCAATAAATGCTCAGAATAATGAAATGTAGCATCAAATAAATAAAGAGAAATTAATAACAAATGAGTGAATGAATGAAAGTGAATAAAAATAACGACTAAACAAAAGTCGAATTAATAATAATTATTATGGAAGTGGAACAAATAAATAATACTAAATGGTACTCTAAATTCAGTACTTTTATACTTGATATTCCATAAATAATATTGCAATGGATTTGTTGTTTGCGTTTTTCATAAGTTTGCAACCACTTATAGCAAACAATTAAATTATAAGAATATAGGAAATTAAGTAACAAGTTTGGTTTTATAAATATTTTGTTATTAATATTATTTTAACTTATAAGTTCGTCTTCATTTTGTTGCTATTGATTTGTGTTTTTTTTTTAATTTCTTCTATATTGTAAGATAATCAATCAATAGTAAAATGAATGTAGTTAAATTAATCATAAAATATTGAATTTAAATAGTTATTTATCGTAAAGACGAGACGATGCGAAGCGAAAACGCAAATGGCGAGTAGCACTATTGTCTATGTTCTGTTTAAATGTTTAATGTTGCCAGTTGAAATATTACAATTATTTACAGAAAATACATTTTATAGATCAAATTACGTTGCTATTTAAAAAAAATATTATCGGTACGCGACGCGAAGAAATTGTTAAGAATTTTCATCTTAATTTAATATGCATGGTACAGAAAGTACATTATGTATTATATTGATGAATATTGCGTGCAAACATATAGAGATTTGTTAGTTAAAGTCATATTTAAATAAATATAAGACGTGTTTCTTTTAAAATATTTATTGTAATAGGATTAGATTTCAAGTTACACGAATTTCTTCGAAAGAAACGTGTATTGATTATGTGAAAGATAAAGTTTAGACTCTGATAATAATAATAATTAATTGGGACATTATTATATATTAATTAAATTGCTGGCATGTAACAAAACTTTTATTAAAAAGTTATGTCCCATTTCAATTTACACTGTTTACGCAAATATAAAACCGAGTTTTATTTATTAGAACAAGTTATTGTTTCAAAAATATATTGTTGATTTTCTATGATAATAAAATGCTTTAGGGTTATTAATAAAATTAAATAGCGAAATTATTTAATTTTCTCTATTATTAGTGGCTAGTGCTGCTCTTGATTGAATGAGTGTTCGAGATTATATCTCACAGTATATTATAATATTATATTATATGTAATTAATAATATATTTATCAAAGATCAATTTTAACGTTAACGGCATCACAATAAGCAACACCTGAACTTTAAACATTCCATTTATTTTTTGTTCATGTTTTATAATATTGTCATAAATTATTTTGTAATTGTCACTAAAATGTTATAATTAATTTATATGTGATTTTTAGTTTAGAATGTGTTAATTTTGTTGAATAAGTCATCTTTTTGTGTACTTACTCAGTTATAGCACTAGGTATCCAAAGGGTTAATTTTCTTGTGGTTTTATGTTCAAACTCATGTTTTTTGTGTCACATCAATAGGAATGTTATTCCAAATACAGTAGGTAATATTAAGTGTAATTGAAGTTTAAATGTAAAATCACATGAAATGAACGAAACTTAAACTATAGTTAAATGTAATATCTACCTACTAATTTAATTCTTAAATTGTAATGTCTGATTTCAGTCGATTCGTACTTTCAAGTTCATCAAGAAGGTCCTAATCGACATATTTCAGACATACCCATAAACTACAATGAATGAATTTGATGTACCGGTATGAATTCAAAAACTAGGAAAAAAACTGACGAAATGTGGTTTTTATCTGAATCAAATAAAGATGACTGACGTAAAATCTTATTATAATAACTGTTAACAATTGAATAAACGGCACAAAATATTCACTTCTTTTATTTAAGTACCTCTCTAATATTTCTTCGTTACTTTTCCCCTTACGCTCGAAATTAATTATCTTATTGGCCTACCACACGCAAAAGCTGTCGTAGGCTGGGTCATACTACCGTCCACTAACCAAAAGGCTACTGAGTACAAAAAATAGTTTTCAAGAAAACGCCATTTTATGTGGTTTAAATGCTCAGCAATCTTCACGTATCTCTAAAACTATTAATCGTAGAAAAATTACTCTTACACCAAAGCTTACAACAAAAACTTACGAAAGTTGTATAAGACTATAATAAAAAGTGAAAATTGAACAACTGTGGTTTAACGGCCTTTTAGTTAGTGGATGGACAGCAGCATAGACTCGGAAGTGCATTTAGTATCTTTCTTGTCGTATGCCAGTGGGTATACTTTCCCTCTTCAACGTTCCGTTTTAAAAAAACACAACCCAGACCTCACCGTCAGCGGGCTGCCAAGCTAGCAGGGCGGGCGAACATCGTTTCATCTCTTTTACATACCTCGGTTTTTACACACCGCGAGCTACCGACTAACCTACGTCAGGGAGGCGAGCGAAGCCAACGTTTAATGACATATATCCAACGTTCCAGCGAAGCTATTCGTATCCCTGATCGGCGCGCATGTTTCGGTCGCCTGCCTGTTTTGTTAGATTAGCTCGCCCGCAATCAGTGGTGTAATCGGCGACTCGCGGTCCGACTATGGACCATGCCCGGATCGTCGGCGCATTGTGTTCCACGCACGTCATACAGAGCGTTATCACAATGACGCCCCCCCCCCTTTAGAGGGCCAAAGCCTACCGGGGTCGCGGGACTCACGAATTACCCGTTGGCCATTGAAGGACACCGTGGATTTTAGTCAGTACAGAGTCTGACAATATCTCCCCTACCTTGGGTGGGAGGACTCATTTGATGATTTCACCACGATAAAAAAAAAGCATAACTCGTCCGCCAACCCATTCGCCTGGTTCATTCGTCCGACTCTTATTTCGAATAGCAGTGCATTTTACATTATCTGAAGGAAGAAATTGTCAATGATTGACAAACACAACAAGCAGTAGGTGAAACCACGAGAACAACGAGTAACTTTAATATTTTCCCTCTGAGTATTACCTACAGCAATTTTATTTAATTAAGCTACCAATCCTCTTTGAATCCAAACGTTCAATTTTATTGAAAATTCATTTATTTACAAACCATTCAAAACCATTGGAACTTGAGTGATTTGCCTTCTATGCGAATTTTAACACAATTTTAAACTCGTCTAATTCTGATTTTTATTGTATCAAAAGTCGCTTGACAGGCAGTAATTTATTTGCTTAAAGTCCTTGAAGCCATACCAGAAAAATTACAGTTTTTTTTTCCGAGAAAGTGACACTGACACTGTGACAGTGACAGATATATTTTGAATCTGTGAACAGTGGCTTGGTTTGTGTTTCTGAGCGAAATTATTTATTTTTCTTCATAAAATCCATAAAATTGTTTAATTTCTTTAGACAAATCTCTAAATGTTGAACTAACAAAATGGATAAAAGAGAACGTCGTTCTAACGCGGGCAACCTTCTTGCAAAAGTGCTTGATGAAGAGGAAGAGGATGAATTTTATACAACAACTTACGGAGGCTTCCAAGAAACTGAGGAGGACGTCGATTATTTGTAAGTTATTTAATTACCTTTCTTAGCCCTAAACATGCAATAATTTTATTTAATCACTTGACGCTTGTAAAGAAACGGTGCAATAGCAACCTCAGCACAGCCTCAACAGTAATATCCCAATACAAAACATTAAAAATCAAAATAGTTCATGGGACACTCCATTAGAATGCCAATAGGCATCGCTTAATTTCGGGGTGGGATGGGGGGACTCATTTGATGATTCTACCATGTTAAAAAAAGTCTATTAAGAACTAAATTAAATGTTGTGTTATTTAATTGAAAATGATAGCCATTATTATCAAGCAGTGAAATATAATATAATTTGTGGTTAGTGTTCCATTTGCTTATAATAGTGTAGACATTAAAATAAACAGACAAAAATTTTGTGTTAGTTTGTTTGCAAACAACATTTATAGCATTCTTTGTATGGGAGTCATTTACTAATGATTTTCGTAATTTAACTAATTAGTAAGTGGCATTAACAGAGTGTAGTTTTTGCCCTAGTTCTAAAGTAAGATATCTTCCCCGTAACAATAGATTCAGACATCTTTCATAGTTATTTAATGAATAGGGGGCGCCCAATTTAGTACAGAGTTCTGCCCAGTATTTTATTTATCTATTATTTTCAACAGGTTTTATTTTACTGTCTCTCGCCTGATGATAAGTAAAGATGTGGTTGACAGTGAACCACCCTTGCCTAGAAGTAACCTATTATTAAATGAGGCAATCTGTACCTACAATTTAGGCCATTTTATGTTCTAAGTAACTAATGTTTTCAATTATGTTTATAGACAAGAAAAGGAAATAGATGATGAAGTGGACTCAGATTTTAGTATTGATGAGAATGATGAGCCAAAGTCTGATGATGATGCTGAGGAGACACGAAAAAGGGCTACCGGTACTAAAGTTTACAAGGTGGGTTTTGAGTATGACGGCACGGTTAGCACAGTGGCTGAGCAATTGGATTGCGCTGCATGACATCGATTGTATGATCTACAAGTAGTTGTTCCCTTACTGGGTGTTTGTGGAATGGGAATTTTTATGTGTGTAAACGATGACACAGGAGAATTTCCTCGTGTGGGCCTACTTTAAAAGTAGAAAGAAAGAAAAGTATCCATTTTGAAACTTTTGAATGAAACAGTTTATTTGGGCCAAGTCTAATCCTGATGCTCGTAATATGAATAAATGAACATTCACGACGACACAAGTCAGTATTGAAGCAATTACTGTGGCTAATGGCTTAGTTTCCACATATGTTATATGAACATACAGCACAGGCGGTCCCGCCAATATTATCTATTTATTTAGTTTTGATATCATGGAATGTTGATAGATGGAGAGGAAGGGGAAGGCCAAAGAAAAGATGGATGGATAGTGTAAGGGATGTTAAGAATGAAAAAGGAGTAAATGATATGGTGACGTCTGATAGGGGAGAATGGAAGAAAAAAACGTGTTGCGCCGACCCCAAGTAAAATGGGATAAGGGCAGGAAGATGATGATTTAGTTTTTATATCAGATATGCTATATTTACCTCCTTTACTAGACAAAAACGAAACGGCGGGTCTTGTATATTAATACACAACCATATTAGATATACAGAGATAGATTTCGTGAAAGACGCAAGTATATGCAATGTTTTTGAATGCTGTGCGGTTGAGCTGACGGATCATAAAATTATAATATTATGTATATATAGAGTGCCAGGACTACACAAAATGGACATATTCTTTGACAATTTAACGCATATGTTAGGACAAATCTGCTATAGAAATAAACATAAAATTATAATGTGTGGTGACTTTAACATAGATATGCTACAAAAAACGAAGTATTCATCTGCATTTAAACATCTCCTAAAAGAGTTTAATCTTAAAATCGAAATACAGCAACCCACGCGGCCCAGTAGTGGCACCTGCCTAGATAATATTTTCCACAATATACGGGGCTGTAACAGTGCGATACTAGAATTAGGGGTATCTGATCATTTAGCGCAATTGATGCAGTTTCCGGTACAACAAAC
The DNA here is from genome assembly GCA_028554685.1 of Agrotis ipsilon. Lineage (NCBI taxonomy): Eukaryota > Metazoa > Arthropoda > Insecta > Lepidoptera > Noctuidae > Agrotis > Agrotis ipsilon. The sequence goes on along the minus strand of CM052961.1, from coordinate 1,203,103 downwards.
GTGTGCATTGAAATATTATTATGTTCAAAAACGCGATTACAGCAAGGAAAACATGCATCGGTTTAGGCAATGCATGGGCAGCCTGAGTTTTTCAGATATCTTTGAAGAGAATGACTCTAATGAAAAGTTTAATGCATTTTTTGACTTATTCAAGCTTTTCTACGACTTATGTTTCCCAATAGTAAGATGCAAAATATCTACAACTTATAGGCCAAAGTGGATTACACCGGGTATTAAAGTCTGCAGCAAAAGGAGACGGTCTTTGCTCTGGCAATATAGGTTAAACCCAAACAAAGACACAAAAACTGCTTTATCGACATTTAGCGCCAGGTACCGCCGCGTTATCAAGCAGACACAAAAAGCACAAAATAGCTGCTACATAGAAAACAGTTACAATAAGTCTAAAGCTACCTGGAAAGTAATAAATAATTTGAAAAGCAATGTACCAAAAACCCATATCAATGCTATTGAGGTAAATAACAAATGTATCACAGACCCTCAAAGTATTGCACAACATTTTAATGATTATTTCATAGACCTAGTGCAATCCAATGTAGATTGTCAAACTTATAATAAGACAAATGTTTTAAAATCCCACAAATCTATGTTTATGGAACCAATAGTCCCAAAAGAAATGGTAACTATAATAAATAACCTCAAAAATACAGATAGTACCGGGTATGATGACATCAAAACTAGCGTGATCAAATCAGTAGGACCCATTGTAGCACCAGTGTTATGCGATGTAGTAAATGCTTGTATACACAATGGAGTTTTTCCAGAAGCTCTAAAAATCTCGATTATCAAGCCACTACACAAAAAGGATGAAAAAACAAAAATGTACAATTATAGACCGGTAGCCTTGATTCCAATATTTTCAAAAATTTTTGAGAAAGTAATTTATAATAGACTCAATAATTATTTTGAAAAAAACAACATTTTTTGTAAGGAACAAATGGGATTTAGACAGAACAAAACTATTAATATGGCAGTGTACAATTTCCTTAAAAAGATACATCACAACATGGACAACAGAAAACCGGTTGCAGCAATGTATATGGACATGACGCGCGCTTTTGACTACGTTGACCATAAAATACTTCTGAAAAAGCTCTATAGCTACGGTATTAGAGGCAATGTACTTAAGCTCATACAATCGTATTTAGAAAGTAGAAAACAGTTTACTCAGATCAGCCAAGTCAACATAAAGACAAAAACTGAAACAATATACTCCTCAAGTACTAGAAACATTTTGTATGGTCTTCCACAGGGGTCTGTGTTGGGTCCGTTACTTTTCATCTGCTATATAAACGATTTCCCCAATGTAACAAGTTATCAGATGTGCTTATTTGCAGATGATAGCAGTATTGTATTTGACAAGGGTAATTTTAAAGAAATGGAATTAGATATAAATACAAACCTGGGGTCAATCATAGAATGGCTTAATGCCAACAACCTAAAAAATAATTTGACAAAAACTAAAATAATGGACTTCAAACTTCGACAAAAAACCCCGACACAATACCAAATCAGGTACAAAGGAGACGCAGTACTAGAATCCAAAACCATAAAGTTTTTAGGATTGCACATTGACAATGACATGTCATGGAAATCTCAAATTGATAGTGTTTGTTTAAGACTTTACCGATTCTCTTATGCCCTTTACATGTTAGGTAAAATTGCAAACAAAACTGCCCTACTAACGGCATATCACGGGTATGTAGCCTCCACACTAAGGTATGGACTTATATTTTGGGGTAATGCTGCAAATATATCGTCCGTACTTTTGGCACAAAAAAGATGCATCCGAGCCATCTGTAAATTAAAAACAACAGATACATGTAAGCCGCATTTTAGGGATTTAAATATTCTGACAGTACCATCGCTGTATATCTATGAGGTTCTGATATTTGTAAAAAACAATATGCACTTGTTTAGTCACGTAGAAAGTCAACGTCGCTCAGATAAGTTAAACTTAATAGCTACTAAGACTGCTTTTGCTTATAAAAGTGTCTATGCAATGGCACCAAAATTGTACAACAAATTGCCTTGTGATATTAGAAATAGTAAGAATAAGAATGAATTCAAAAATAAGCTCTTTAAGCTACTAAATAACAAGGTATACTATTCAGTGAAAGAGTATTTGAATGACAAACTCTGATGATTATTTAATTATTTTTTTTTATACTTTCATGACATTTTCAGTACTTTATTGACACAATTTTGATAACTTGACATGCATATACTCGTACTGTTGACATTACTATTAACATTTTATATATGTATTTTTTTTTGACATGCATATAGTCGTTGACTCGTACATTTTATATTAATAACATTTGTAAATTGATTTTGTATGCCTATCGGCGGGACATGGTCTGTACATTAATCTATTAAAAAACACCTGTAATCACCTATGCTCACAAAAATGAATAAATAAAAATAAAAAATAAATAAAAAATATTAAATGTTCAACTCACACCTTTCTCAGATTTTCTGTACAACTCAGAACCTTAAAATTTTCAGGATCCCAACAGAAAAAAGAAATCTGGAGCAGCAGCACCGGGTCCCTCTTTGGGAGAGAGAGTAAAAAAAGTAAATGAGAGAAAAATAAAGGAACCAAAACCTAAACTGGAAAAAGTTGAAAAGGCTGAAAGAATACCTCTTGACTCCTCCATAGGTAGGTTATATTTGTTTGAAACTAGTGATTTGCCATTATATTTTGACCTGTTTCTTCTATGACTTTGTGTTGCTGGTAAATCCGTATCTATGTTTTGGCACCCAAGACTAAGACTCCATGATGTTTTGGTAACAGTGCAAACCAAAGGATCCTGATTGATTTGGAGATCAGTGCTCAGGATAACGGTGGACCAATGTTTGACACTGTTTCTTCTTTATCTGCTAATATAATTGGTCCTAGGGCCTAGGTCTCGTAAATCTCCATTTTTTTTGTCTATGCCTTCTATAATTTCTCATTTGGCCACTATCTCCCCTGATAGTGAGCTAAGATGTGGTCGACGTTGAAACACGCTTGTCTTCCCTAATTTCATATATTTGTTCAGAATGTTTTATTTACATTTGCAATGAATATATTAATCGAACATTGAAATCAGTCATTATCATCTTTTTCCAGAGCGTAAATCAATTAGGCAGAGTACAGCAGTGAAATCAGCAGAAACACAACAAAGAATTAAGATCAGGTCCGCATTGAAAAAGAAGAAGCCGAAGAAAGTTGAGGATAGGATGCCGACACAGGAGGAATTGTTAGAGGAGGCACTTATTACTGAGAAAGAGAATCTTGAAAGCTTAAGTATGTGCTTTTTTACTGCGGTAAAATCATCAAATGAGTATTCCCATCCCGGGCAGGGCGAGGCAGGGCTGTCAGACTTGTACTGACTAAAATCCACGGTGTCCTTCAATAGCCCTTTATGTTCCGGGGTCACGGTAGTAAAATAATTCCCGCGACCCCGGCAGGCTTTGGCCCTCTAGACGCGGGCCCGTCATCATGCTGACGCTCTTTGAGGCGCGCGTGGAACACAACGCGCCGTCGACTCGGGCATGGTCCATCGTCGGACAGCGAGTTGCCCTTTACTCGCCGCCCGCATGCACGCGCCTACGGTGTTTACGAAAAAAAAAAACAACTTCCCTGGACCAAAAATAAATTCAAAACAAAAATTAGCCAAATCAGTCCAGCCGTCTACAAGTTTTAGCTAGACTAACGAACAGCAATTGATTTTTATATAATAGATTTGTTATTTCTTGATTTTCAAAGAGTAGATTCGTTTCTTGACTAAAACGGTGGGGTTTAGTTGATAATACGAGTCTGTGATAGTCCCTTCGTCTGTACTCAGGGCGGGAGGGATATATTAGATGAATTCACAAGCAATTTGTATAAAAATGGTTGAATCAATATTTACATTTTTCTTTGCTTTCAAAAGCTTGAATTCTATTTTTAACCCCCGACGGAAAAAGAGGGGTGTTATAAGTTTGACGTGTCTGTCTGTCTGTCTGTCTGTCTGTCTGTCTGTCTGTGGCATCATAGAGCCCGAACGGATGAAGCGATTTCAATTTAGTTTTTTTTGGATGAAAGGTGACTTATCTGCGAGTGTTCTTAGACATGTTTGATGAAAATCGGTTGAGCCGTTTAAAAGTTATGGGGGTGAAAGTGGGGAAAGGTAACCGAGGGTCTGCAAAATATACTCGAGTTGGGTATCAAATGAAAGCGTACTGAAAGGGAATATTGACGACTTAATCGGGAGTACTCTTAGCAACATAAAATGACAAAAGTAAGTAACCTATAAAAAGTATAAAATAAAAATTAAATTTAAAATTTAAAAAACCCCCGACACAAAAACCAAGTTCCCTTTAAAAAGTAAAAAATAATAAAAATACGTCGCGTTGGGGGACTGCAAAAAAAACAGGAGATGATAAATAATTTGGAGCAGTCCCCCAACGCGACGTATTTTTATTATTTTTTACTTTTTAAAGGGAACTTGGTTTTTGTGTCGGGGGTTTTTTAAATTTTAAATTTAATTTTTATTGTACCTACTTGTTTACAGTCAGTTCTCTTTCTTATATAGGATACTTAAATACGTTATTTGCTTTTTTGCCAAATATTAATAAATAGGTTGGAAGTAATACATAAAGGTTTTGTTTTCAGAGAGATTTGAGCAAATTGAATTGGAAAGGAAAAAGATAAGGCCTACAAAGAAGACCATCACTGGTCCTGTGATCCGGTACCATTCCTTTGCTGTCCCCATTATAGAAGAAATACCACCTGCAGAGGAAAAGAATAACTTGTTAGAAGACCTCAACTTGAGCGATTTGATCAAAAATGAGGAAGGTAAGACTGAACAATCTTTTTGAATATACTAGCTGTTTCCCGCGTTTTTGCTTGCATTACTTTAGCGGCTTGCATCCAGCATGATCCTGTGGTCTTCATAAAATCGTCAGCCCAGTGGCTGGACGTCCTACGCTGCGCTTGCCGGTGCGTGGTCTCCATTCGAGAACTTTACGGCCCCATCGGCCATCAGTTCTGCGTGCTATAATTATGGCCTGCCCATTGCCATACTAACTTGATAATACGTTGTTAATTTGTACTTGGCTTCTAATAATATAATTCGAATCTGTTTAGAACGACACGTGGCGTCATCTATTGTTGTAAGAACGTTATTGATCTGATACGTTACTGATAGAACGTTTGACTGGCCTGTTGGTCTAGTGGTTAGTGACCCTGACTGCTATGCCGGGGGTCTTGGGTTCGATTCCCACCCAGGACAAATGTTTGTGTGATGAGCATGATCATTTGTTCTGTGTCTGGGTGTAATTTATCTATAATATGTATGTATTTAGAAATATATAAGTATGTTTATCAGTTGTCTAGTACCCATAACACAAGCTCTGCTTAGCTTGGGACTAGATGGCGTTGTGTGATAGTTGTGGAATATTATTATTATTATATTATTGATGTTTTCTTCGTGAATAGTAAATTATTTCGGGATGGAAGGTACCGCAATTCCATTTCTGTACATCTCAAAATTACCTATGTAATGTACCTAAAAATTCAGGATGACCGGTTCAGTAGTTTAGGCGTGACTTTCGCGATTATGAAATTTGTTAGAATTATGATTAAAGTGAGATATATCTTACTTTCTACAAACATTAGTTAACATCACTATGATAGAAAGAGAAAAAAAACCTATATTTCCTTTAAGAGGCAAAACAAAGATCTGCAAACTAGTTGGACAAACATCTAAATATTCAGTCTGTGTGATATGTTTTTGCTATATCATTATCAACCGTACGCGTATTAAATTAAAGTTTAGTTTCCTTTGATGCAAATAACTTACGTCCCTCTATTATGTTTTAGCGTTACTAACTCCAGGAGACATAGAAATGACAGAAGTGAAGACAGAGTCTCCTGAGCAACCTGCTGAGAAGGTGGAACCTGAAACTAAGATGAATGTGGACTTCATAGGACCTGATGAGGAAGTCAATATTGAGAGTGTCGCGTGAGTCTCCCTTCATATATTTTTGTTTATAGTGGTAAAATCATCAAATGAGTCCTGCTACCCAGAGCAGGGCAGGAGGGACTGTCAAACTTGAACTGACTAAAATCCACGGTGTCCTTCAATAGCCCTTTACGTTCCGGGGTCACGGTACTCGTTAGTTCCGCGGCCCAGGGAGGCTTCCTTTATATTTAACGTTTATTTTGAGAACATCGTGGCTAAATAATAGCAGCTGGTAGAGGTAGGAAGTGTATCTTCAAGGTTAAGACACGCTTGCTGAGGGTGGTCTGTTGATGGAAGCTATGGAAAAAAACAAAAATAATATCTATACTGTTATCTGGCTGGTCTCAGATGTACCACATCTAAAGCACAGACTTTTACAGGGTTATTTGTAAAATATCAACAAACATCGGCTGGACGTTGAATACTTTATAAATTAACAGACGAATATTCCATTTTGTATGAAAGACTTTATTTTTTTGATCTTTCAGGGTTAGTTTAATAGTAAAAGTTGTTTATAACCATAAATATTTTTAGCTCATGAAAGATTGTTAGCATTTTACCCTATAATTTTGACCTTACTACATATTTTTTCCAATGTACTTTTTCTATAAACATATTTGGTCCACACAACTTATTTTTTCCACTATTTTTCAGTAAAGAAGAGAAACCTGCCAAGAAAAAAGAGAACATAAAATACCATGAGCGGACTCTGCTGACATTTGAAAATGACATCAAAGACAAAGCATTTAGGGCTTGTTTCCCAAAACCGAAAGTCAAGAAACGAAGACAAATGCTGTGTGCTGTTACTAAGTATGTGGATTTATATTTATTAGTTTTTAATTACCTCCCACCCTGAGTGGGAGTTGACAGTCCAACTAAGCGATATTCGCTACCGTCACCGGTAGACAAAACCGAATGGGTATGCAGTAATACTACTGTTCACAACAAAGCGGATTTCGCGATCTTTGTGGGTGGAATACCAAGTTCGAGTTTCATATTTTCGCTTCTACCCAAAGCGAAAGCCCTTAGAGAAACCTTCGCTGTATGTACTATCACTGGCATTGTGCCTGATTACCACTTAGTTCAGTTTTGCTTGCATTCATAAAAATTGAGGCGTTCTCTTGCCCCGCCATTGACCTTGAATAGACGAATTAAAGACAAGAAAAGCTGCTTCATCACCATCATCATCAGCCTATAACGTTCCCACTGCTGGGACACAGGCCTCATCTCTTGTGAGAGGGAGTGGGCCATAATCCACCACGCGGGCCCAGTGCGGATTGGTAGATGTCACATGTCTTCGAATTTGATGGTTCTAGGACATGCCGGTTTCCTCATGATGTTTTCCTTCACCGTTTTGAGAGCAGTGGTGATGAAATAAATTACACAAAGTAATGCGCCAAGCGGGGTTCGAACCCACGACCTACAACTCGTAAGTCGGGACCGATACCACTGGGCCACCACTGCTCTTAGTCTTAGTCTTTCTTGTCTTTAATTCGATTCGACACGCGTCGCAACCAAACAAATCGTGTTGTTATTTTAAGTTTGCTGTCAGTTAGGGTCAGCGCACAAAGACGAGACGAGACGCGGCGCGATAACGCAATGATACTGTATTTCTTTTCGTGTAAATGTGCGCGCAGCTTCGCTTCTTGGTATAACTTGACCCATAATTGGCGAAAACTATAAAAGTTGCCGACGAAAAAAAAAATTTAATAGTCAGGCGCAACTGGCCGTCTTAGGATCCTCTACCCACAATGGCATTGAAAAGCGCTTAGATTTATACAGGACTTTTACAATCACATTTTATTTTCAGGAGACCAGCTCGCTACATAGACCCAATAACCAAGCTTCCATATAGAAGCGTAGACGCATTCCGGATCATACGCGAGGCGTACTACCAACAGCTGGAGGCGCGAGGTGACAGGAACGACCCGCAGTTGGCTGCCTGGCTACAATGGAGACGCGCCGACCATGCTTCCACTTACGTACAGATTCATATTAAGTAGTTTTTTGATTGGAATTAAGAAATTGTCGGTTAAGTTCTAAAACCCGCTGTACACATTTGGTTCGCATGTTGGGCCAAAATAATGAATTCCAAATGTCGCTGTTTTCACATTGTGCCAACGTCATGCCAATGTTTGCGAAGCCCGCAAAGATCGACACGAAAAACCGATAGCTTTGGGCTGGCCGGCCAGTATTCTCGCCAACTACCAACATACCGCTAAGTAGGTCTGTACACGCTGGCCCAATACGCTGGCCCAATCCTTTGTCCCAATGTGTACAGCGGGCTTAACATATAAATGGTGAACATCCCATCTTTATGTAAAAAGCGTTTTAAATACTTTCATAGTGCGTACATCTAAGGAGTGGAACGCAAACTTACTGTAAAAAAACCGCTAAAACTTATGCGATGTTAGAACTTAATCGACCTTATTATCCAACTGAATAATTCACGAACAAGTGGCTTACCATGACGTCTTAAAGCGTGAATAGTTCCGCTCAGGGAACCAGATGGCGCTAGACGACTTGTATGGCTCTGTTTCATTCCTACAGCCTAAACTGGATCGCGTTAAGAGCTCGTGGTAAGGCTCCTGTTATTAGAACCTTTTTTGTGTCACCATTTATAAAAGCTTGTATCTTGTTCGGCTTGGTAAGAAAATACCTAAACGTAAAAAAAACTAAATACTATATTTCAATAAATTCGAATTATATTTCTGTGCTAGTGTGTTTATAAAAATTGTATCCTTTTTTTTGAAATCAGGATCAAGAAAACATACGACTCATAATAGTGGATGATGTATTCATACCTATGTAAAATCTTATGCAGTAAAATTATATTGAACTTTGATGAACACCTACTTTTTGTGATGATTTCTGTTCATAATAATAGCTCAATTCATAATGTAAATATTGCTTGTAAGATTGTTTAATAAATAGATTTTAGAAGGTATTTTGTATGTTCTTTTATGAAGTAAGGAATAAAGTCACAAATGAGAAGGCGAAAGTAGACGAATTTTTAATTTAATGTAGAATAAATAAATAGTTACAGTAAAATCTTAAAACTTAATAATTAGATTCAATAACTGTACAAAATTGTACAACACTAACAAAATACAATACAATAGAAGAGTTCTCGCAATTCAACAAATTCTTATTTATAAATTTAAAATTCTTTCAATATAATTATTGTCTTTATCCGTCCAATCATAATATTCTATGTCTTAGAGACACTAGTCTAATGCATAAATGTAAAAAAAGAAAAAAAAACTGGAACAAAGCAATGTAAAAAAACTCAAAGAACACAATCTAGCCCATTCTTGATACACTATGACTTAAAATACTTTATTCTTACAACAAAACTGAGTATTAACTACGTTTTAGGTACTAGTAAATACTGTAATTGCTAAAATTATGACTATTTCCTTAGCCAAAAAATTAGAAGACTAAAATTCGATTAATTTCAAAGCAACAGAATTTTTCGATAACATCATTAAAACTTGGACAGTGGAAAATCAACTTAAAAAGCATAACCTAAAGGTCTTCTGTGAATTTAGGATTCAATCTTAAGTCAGGCACACTGTTTCCTTCGTGGTCTCCTCTTCAATTCTTTCAATGAGATTAGACCTGACGCTTTTATGTCCAACCTTGAATGATATTTCGATGGATCGGTTGTTGGCAAATAAGGATATTCGCTTAGATAAGTCTGTGCGTTCTTCACCGTATGCTCTTTAGCGAAATCTGTCAACTGTGACTCGGCAAATTCGTATGAATTTAATGCTGGTAGGAGCAATGTTTTCCATAGATCTAAACGCTTCTAGAACTGCTTTTTTATGCGGTATTCCTCTTAAGCTTCCTTGCCGACTCAGTTTTCCTTCTGTCACATCAGTAAATAGATCTTCAACGTTAAACTTCTCTGATATTTTCACTAGTTTCGTTGTTGAACCGGTTCCCTGACTTTCTTGTAATTGGTTCCATATCTTTGATATTTCTGATGACGGCAATGAATGAGACTTTATATTTTTCTTCACCCTCTTCTGTGGCCGTTCGTTTTCAAGAGATTCATTGGACTGCTTTTGCAAGAGTTGTTCACATTCATTCAGTTTTCGTGGCTTCTTCACTTCTCTCACGTCTTCAATAGATTGGAAAAACTCTTTTGCTAACTTAAACCTGTTCTTATACTGTATATGGGCTGGTTCGATTTCTCTTTCAGGAGACGACTCGCTCGACTTGTCTGGACTACATTCTATGATTTCAAGTTCAATATCAGAGAGACTAAGATAAGTTGATTCCTTGTTTTCATGTGGAACTATTTCAATGTCAAAAGAGCCGGATGTTCTTGTGTCTATACTAAGATTGCTGACTGATTCTGTATCTTTGCTTGTCCATAGATTGGTAGGGGTTACTCCTGGCGTAGTTCTTATTGATTCACAGTTCGAAACATTTTCTTGTTTGGCACCACGTCTTTGGACAGCATCTGTGAACATAATAATTTTGTTAGTAATTTATTTTCCCCATTCTCTACATACTAAAAGAAATATTTTATTCACTTTACCCACCTGAAGTTATGCTGTAAGATGGTGACATTTTCTGTGAATCACCGGAACTGGTCCTAAACACCCGTTTGGCAGGTTTTGGCGCTGCAGCAGTCTTTGTCACGCTTTCGTAGAGTGATATAAAGCTCTTTACATTAATCTTGGGCAATTCGTCACATGACTTGTATTTGTCTAAACCGTCATCAATTGTATCGTTTGGAATTTTATTGAAAATATCCATCTCTGACTTGCTGAACGATTTCTTTCGAAGAATCTCGCCCTTATGTCCACTGGCTTGTATTTCTTTGCTTAAATCTTTTACTGCCATCTTGACATGTTCTTTCGGCTTTGTTGTTATAATTTGCTCTTGTACAGGTTGTACATAGATGGTCTCATCGAATGTTTTATTAGCCGTACTATTTCGACTCGTAACCATTCTGGCTCTTTTATTTTTCAAATTAACAGCGTCTGTAATATTTACATTAGTGGCTTCGTTGATTCTATTATCTAAAGTTTCAGTCCCTCTTATTACTTCTTTATTTATAGGTTCTTCGAAAGATACTATGATTTTCTCAGTTTCTCTTTTTTGACTAACATTTTGTAACGATTGACTTTTCCTTCTGGCCCAGGGTAACTCCTCCGTGTTAGACATATTATGGAACAGAGATATTCGACTAGATACTAGACCACTCTCATGACATTCACCAGCAATGTCCGCTGTAGGAATATCTACAGTTGCTGGTCTCCCCAAGAATGTGTCAATTTTGTTTAATATTTGCTGCCTTGATGTTCCGAAGAACCTTTTAGGACTCGTTTCGAAAGCTTTGAAGACTTCCTCTGGCAATTCTTGTTTGACTGGCGGTTGATCTTTGTTTGGTGATTCCACTGTACTGTAATGCGTTTCTATTTTTATTTCGACCGGGCTCTCAAATTTAGCGGAATGTGAAGATGGGCTCAGTGTACTTAATTTATTTTTAGGAGATTTCATTCTTAACGCTACAGCTTCAGCTTTTATCTGATCTATTTCTAATTTCTCATCCCAATATTTCTTCCATCTTCCAACTAATTTTTCATCTGAATTTACATCTGTAGTACTATCTGGGATTTGGTCGTTGGTAGAATGAACAGGTTCTTGTGCTTTAATTTCTATTTCTTTGTCTTCAACTTGATTAACAGTTTTAACTTGACTGTAATCTCCTGCACTAAGGAAGTTCTTAACTATCTGTTTACCTTTACGCTTGGTTAATGAATCATGTTTTAATTGTTTTGAAGAAATTCGCTTTTTCTTTGGAAGTATTGGGGTCTCTGCTGATTTAGCCTCTATTTGTCGAATTCTCTCATCCCAGTACTTCTTCTTTTCAAGTACTATATTACTACGGCTTGCTTCACCGAATTGCGTTTCATCTTTATTTTCATTACTGTACTTTGCAAAAGGTTGGTCAGTTTCAATGCGAAGGGGTTGACTTACTGAAACAGATTCAGTGACATTTGTCTGAACCTCAGAAATCGTTCCTTCTAATTCCTCAACGTGTCTTTTCACATCTGTTATTTCAGATGCAGAATCGACACTGCCGTCCTTGGTTTGTTTAACGTATTCTTCTTCCATGCTATGGAGTCTGTTTAACTCCTCTACAATGGAAATAGAATTTCTAGTTTCTGAATTAGGAAAGTATTCTTTGTACATGTCGTTTAGTTCAGCAAATGCCACTGACACACTGTCAGTTTCGCTCTGTTTCGCAGATATTTCCGTTCGGGATATATCTTTTGTTCCTGATGATATGCTTCTGTCACTTTCTTCAATGATAGGTGTAAACATTGGTCGTTTGATTTCCCATTTATAAGGTTTCGGTTCTTCTTGAGATTTAGTTGGTTCGATTTTTAATTCGTTGCACGTTTGCCATATTTCTCTTTCAGCTGGTCCCATGTTTGTTATTTCTTCTTGTTTTAACCCGAAAGTGTCATCACTAGGAGAAAACTTCTGTTTACTAAGTGTCTCGGACAGTATTGTACTTTCGTTATTATTGCTATCTGGAGAACTGTTATTATCATCGATACTTACGTATGCAGAATCCCAAATATCTTTCCTAGGTGTAAGATTTCTGTCCGAGTCAATCTGATAAGGTTCGAACTGATTGTCACTTGAAGTTGACGCATTAGAAGTGTCTATAGTAGTTTCTGTTAAGTTGGATTCCAAACTATGGAAAGTTGATGATATAGCAGACACATTTTCCTTCTTACTATCTTTTGATAGATTCGAAGTAGTTTGTAAAGGCGGTATGTCTGATTTTGGAGTTTGTTCGGCTTGCTTCTTGCTAGTTTGTATCTTTTTCTTGCATTTTTCTTTACCTGGTATAATTAAGGCTTTTATTTCTGGTTCAGGTGAACGCGCTCGTAAAATAGGTGGCAAAGAAACGGGAGCTCCTATGATAAAATCGGTCATAGGTTGCGGCTGTTCAAAATGACCAGATTGGTGGTGATGCATAAAGAACGGATTTTCAAATTCATTCCCGAGTTCTTCACTCAACTGTTCAGATTTCGGGTCTAAGAACACGGATTCATCTCGATTAACTTTCTCGCCAGAAATTATTTTGAAAACAGGTGTCTTTGGCCTTTCAAACGCAATAGGGTCTGGCTTTTCCAAACATGTTTCTTCTGTCTCCACAAACGGGTTCATATTGATAGGGGAGGGTGTCAGATTAGGATCGATGACGATAGTTATTGAACTGTTCCTTGTTTCCTCATTTTGCGAGTTATTTGTTTCATATTCTGAAGTCACAAATGGTCCCAAATTCTTAGAAGCGACGTAGTTTTCTTCGAACATTTCGTTCAGGAAAGGATTATTTGTACTTGATGGCGTCATCCTGCCAACAGAAATGTTATCTTCTTGATCTTCGTATGACACATTAACTCCATCCAAGCTATCTGGAGAATCATTTCTAGTAGATTCCATCATAGGTATATTTATCGTCACATCGTCAATCTCGATCCTAGAGTTATTTGGTTCGCTATCGTAATAAGTTTTAGATTTTTCTGCCCTTAATGACACTGAAATATTTTCTGGAACAATGAACTTTTCTCTCAGTTCTGATATTATGTACGGCTTTATGTTTGTTTCTGAGAGAGTTGAATTAACAATATCGGGAATATCTTGTTGGCTTCTCGATCGGATATAATTTTCTTTCTTGGCAAAAAGTAATTGTTTTTCAGCAACGAGATCATTGAATATTTTACAAATGCGACTCATGGCCAAGACTTTATAGGCTGCTTTATTGAATCTTTTGCTTTTGATCACTGTTTGTTGTTCACTATTCTCAACTTCAGAATATATGTCACTATCAAAATTGGGGGATATCATTTTCGGTATCAGTTGTCATTAAAATTTTGGCCTCGTCATCACTTATTTTCTCCAAAGTTCCGTTTTCTTTAAGCAACATTTTTTCAGTAACAAAATCAACTATACGTAGGACAACTTTTCGGTCAGTTTTGACGTCAACTATATCTATTTCTTCACCATCTTCTAAACAGAAACTGTCTTTTTCTAGGATACTGACTATGTTGTCGGAAGCTGTAACCGTGAATGGTGAGCCGACAATGTTTTGTCCTCTGCTAGTTATCGAAACCAGGTATTTCCCTTCAATGTTCAAGACGTAACCTATTTTAGCGTGATCTGTTCTGTCTTCAACTTCAATTTCAATATCGTATTTCGTTTTAGGTATGTAATAGGTTTTATTCATATCGTTTTTGCCGTAAGATCTCAAGTATGTTGCTCCTTGCGTTATTGGCAAAACATTTTCAGTGAAAGTCTGTTTCGATTGTAAGCCTAGAAGTTTTTGGCGGATCATCTGTGCCTTTCCCAGAATTGGTGGTAGGACTGTCATGCCATACGTATCACGGGGTCCTCTGATTAGGATGGTGATTTCTCCAGGGTCTAAAGCTTGTTGTGCTGTGGGGTATATCTTGAAGAAAGCTTTACGGTGCAATTGGGCTGCTGAGAGTCCAGAACCCTTTGCAACGTAGTCGAGTGTAAATTGCGTGGTTTCAGGAGAAGTTCTTTGAGAAACAGGTTTTGACACAGGTGGCGTTAGCTTAGAGAGTGCTTGGCGTATGCGGTCTAAGTAGGTAGCGAGTTTCCATTCTTGGTGTCTGCTTAACGAGTCATTTGACTCCAGCTCTTGGCGGGAGAAGACCTGGAAATGAGAAGTATTAAAATTAGTGTGCTGTTCTAGTTCTTAATTGGGCTGCAAACAATGTGATAATAACTTAAAGTACGTGGATTGGTATTGGGCGTTTGCGTCAACGTTGACGTTTCCCAGAGAGAGACATACTTTTGGCATTTATAAACAGTGAAATATAACCGGTTCAAAAGCTAATGTAATTTTTGAAACTGATATAAAATTGGGTTGCGTGGCTTTGACACGTGCTGAACCTAACATATTACGCTTTATATAGTGTAACAACGAATACATTACATAGGATTGTACCACGACAGAACTTTCCATGGACGAAACCTGGGAAGTGGTTCTGAAGAGCTCTGATGAACAAGCAAGACTATCAAACAAATTAATTGAAGATAACAAACTACACATAAATAAACACAGCACAACAGACTCACAGGTTCAACACCAAGATAATGATCGGCGATCGTTTGCGCGTGCTTCAACGATAGCCTCGTAGGCGGGTGACCTGCGCAGGCGCCGGGTAATGCCGCGTCCAGCACGCCGCATAACACCCAGCCGTGCCGCCACACTGTGTCCAAGTGCTCCACTCTCACGGGACCAGCTTCGGCCAGCCATTGTAGCACAGACTGCTTTTGTTCCTCGCTTGAGAAAACTACTGTGAAGAAGAGGGGATGTGTTAAATACTTTTGGAGATACAATAGCTTTACGATCTGCGGGGGAAGTTGAAACATAATGGACTGGACGATTATGAAGAGAATAAGCCACAAAAATATAACCACACGCCTTTTTCAAAATTCCGCATGGGAAAAAGGCGTGCTATGATCCTTACTTATTTCGCCGCATCTACATTCATACATCTGGTCAATTTTTTATTATTTCATTTCAAGGAAATTAAGAATACCTACAGAAATAAAATAAGGGCTATAGAAAAAGAAGGATCTTTCGAATTTATGTCAATTTTTAAGCGTGTGACATCTTAGTTGCCTCAGTATCGTATGATTCTATAATTTCAATAGGTTAGAAGATCGACTATAACAAAATAATTCAGAGGCTTAGGAAATACTGAACTAATTAGTACATCAGTAAAAGAAAATAATTACTTAAGATGACTCGGATGTCGGAAGATTACCAGTTTACTTCATTAACACAAGGTGAGTATTGCAAGTCATCAATGACTTAATTATAGCAAGTGAAGGAAACTTAGATGATCGTAATCACAAATAAATCAAGAAAATTGTATTGTAAGTAATGCTGTCTGTCCAATAAATGAACACTATCAATGAAATGAGAGAACAATACAATTGATTTCAATTTCATTACGACATCATTTTGTAAGACTTGAATGAATTATGGGGAGTAGTTAACCGACCTTATAATAAAATAGATAATCAATATTGTGAAGTACAATACATAGGCTATTTAACTCATTTTTTTTTATTGATTATTAAAAAATATTAGACACGTATTTCTTTTGTCACGTAAACCAAAATTGATGAAGATACCAACACTTCTAAAAATCACAAAACGTCACTCTATCGTTACAACCTTACAAGCGTAATGACGTCACGAGCCCCCACTCCCGAATTTGGAAGCTTTTTATTTTTGTCAATATTTATTGAATAAAAAAAAATACGTATCCATTATTTTTCAATATGATTACTGACGGACTAAATAGTTTTTCAATTTATTTATGCAGTAAAATACCCTATTGTTCTTTGCACCTACCTACCTACCTCAATCTGACTTTCTTTAATTTCAACTAAGTGGAAGGTACTTATATGTTCGATTGTTAAAATTTTACAGTTTCGGGTAGGTGACCTGGTGGCGTACCTACGTTCAGTTGCACTGTGCACTCGTAACTGTCGAATGATAACGATAAAAATATTGTACTACTAGATAGCTTCCCGCGATTAATTCCGCAGTCCGCATGACCTTGCAAAAATCCGTTTGTAGGCTAAAAATGCATTTATAGAAGAATATTAAAAGTGTGTGACCTACCAATCGGACGACAAAAACAACCTCCCAATTCTTTCATCTAGAAACAAACTTCAAAATCCACTTTACACTGAAGTTAAATTAAAAGATACACCAGTTTATAACCACTAAAGTTTACAATAAAGTCCGTTATCTTCAAAAATTACTACAATTTGAGCCGTGCTCAGACGAAAGTCTTTATTTAACTGACACTACGAAGAGATTAGACAAGAAATGGTAATAAAGTGAGTGAAATTGTGATATAAAAATTATTTTATGCACATGAGATAATGTTTAGTGCAAAGGTTAACTGCTGTGCTTGTGAATTTGTGGGGAAAAGTGTGCATAAAGCTGTGCACACACGGACGGTGATCGATGACGGAGAAACTGACCGCTAAAGATGTTATGGTGAAGATTAGCGGATTAGAGAGCTTATGAGGTAAGTGAGGATTAATTTGTTAAGTTGGTTGTAAACATTACCTTGTAATTAAGTAATTAATTTGTTGAGATATACTTGTAGATACATAGGGACTGCCTTTGTGCATAGATGCTGCTGCGGTATTAGAAATTCGACCACAATTTTATCATACCAGTTACGAGTTTTGGAAAGTCGTACCAATGTTATTTTGTAATTTTTATGTGTATTTTGTAATGAACGTTAAACGACACAGGCGTCCGCACCTTTATCGTCAGAAATATCAAATCCATTGCTTCGTACGTTAGAAAAATGTAGCTACTTAAAAACGCAAATATTGCAATGGACGGAATAACGCAATCATGATGAGCTGTCACAATGAAAAACTTTGTGTGTGCCTTACTAGGATTACACCGCTTATTTACCTTATTTCTTAGTACTTTACCAAGCAAGGCTAAGTAGTTTGATACGGTAGTAACTGAAGTTGAAAAAAGACCTAAGAAGAAGGTTTTAGCCAGTACATGTCTGACAGTCCCTCCAGTTCTGCTAAAAATCAAGTCAAAAGTAATTGCACGCACGTCTTTGTACTCTCTGCCTTAATTTCACTTTCAAAAGATTTGAGGTCGCGATAATGTAATGTACTAAATTCTTTGAACAATAAATAAATACCTTGCAACTATGTACTTTTTTTTAATGGTAAAGTGTGGTATCTGAGATCTCTGGGAAATATTCACACGATTTTTTTCGAATAATAAAACAATAGGTGATAAAGCGATAACTGTCGGAAACGAGATATGCTTGAAATTTTTATTGGGAAAACATTGTTTTTTATTTTTTTATATTTATATGAAAGGTTTAAAAATAATATTTTGTTAAAAAGCTTACTTGCGGCCTGTCCCGGTTTCGTATGGGTACAATGATAATTTATATAGGCTTTGTCACTTTCAAGTGGTGATTTTTGTTTTAAATCGGCAATAGTTATTGAGTTTATTCATTACAAACATACACACACACAATAAACACAAATTATTCCTCTTTATGATAGATTTTAGTTCGGAAAAAAATCTGTATAATTTAAATCTTTTTTGTTTAACTGTCATACTCCTGAGCAAAGACCTGTCCCATAATCTTTCAACTGCTCATTTTGAGGGCCACTGTCACACTCAAAATATTTTGTATAGTTATTATTTTCGAGGCCTAAAATACCTAGAAGTTTTAGCAAAGAGACATTCAAGACAAACATAAACCTTATCTTCTACACTCAAACCATAGAGCTACATAAATCTGGACTTTAATCCGTCGTGTTCTAGGACGAGCGATCTTTATCGTGTCTGCGTAGACGTGGTTTACTGCTCTAACAGGACTGTTTTGCGGATCTTAGTCAACTGAATGATAAACTCTTCGCCTGGTTGTATCACTAACCTGGTTCACATCAGAGGAGAAATGATGCTCTAGAGGCCTATGCTCTAGAGTCTAGAGCATTTAGATGACAAGACAAGACAAAATTTTATTTCTCATCACAATACATAGTACTTAACAATAACAGTTTTAACAATTTTATTTTATACATATTTCAATGACATTATAAGACAAATTGTAGTTTCAATGACAAGGACCACGACTTTTATCGCGAACAGCGCCTCTGGTGTGCGAAGAAGGAACCAATTTTTTCTTTGAAATTGTCAATTTGAAGTAGTCAAAGTTGCAGTTTACTTTACAGTTTACATTACTGCGTAAAATTGCTATCCTATGTTTCCTGGCTCGGAATAAAATCTTTAGGGAATTTAGTATGTACATTTTAGTAGTAATACAACAATTTTTACTGGTACTTTCGCCTTTGGACTATAAATGTATGGATTGTGGATATCCTTTCCTTTGACAGATTGGCTAGACTAACTTTACTAACCTAGACTAAATGTTATGAAAAATATTTATTGTAAATTCTACGAGACAACAATCCAGCCTTGGATGCAAGGTCCTACCCTCCCGCCCTCATTCATGGGTGTCATTTGCACAAAATAACGCCT
This sequence comes from Agrotis ipsilon, assembly GCA_028554685.1. NCBI lineage: Eukaryota > Metazoa > Arthropoda > Insecta > Lepidoptera > Noctuidae > Agrotis > Agrotis ipsilon. The sequence goes on along the minus strand of CM052961.1, from coordinate 1,183,969 downwards.
GATTCCCTAACCTATGAGGAGCTCGTTAAGCACGAGCTCCTCATAGTTACAGCCACACAGGCCGATCTGGGTTAAGCTTGCCGATGTTGATCTGTGACCATCTGTCATATCGGGTTTCCTCCGTCCTTCGGAAAGCACGTTAAATAGTTTGTCCCGGCTGTCATTATTTTTTAGATCTTTGACAGTCGTTACTAGTCAAAAGCTCACGAGTCTTAACCAGTCTTACCATGTGGTATCGTATTACCCAGTTACTGGGTCGTGGAGTACCGATACGCAGTCGCTCCACGTAAAATACTGATATTCTGCTGGGTCGACTGGAAGCCGACCCCAATATAGTTTGGAAAATGCTAGGCATATGATGATGGATGCCTGATTTCCGTAATTTTTCTTATCTTACACTATTTGAATAAGTAAGTTCTACTCACTAGCTCTAAAAGCGGAGTCAATATGCTTCAGTATCTTGAAGAGGAAACTCTGCTGGCCCCAGAAGAGCGTTAGAAGTGTTGCCGGCGCGAGGTACCTCAGCGTGGTCAGTATGGCGTCCAGGGCGACAGACCACATGCCTCGGTTGGCTTCGAATTCTGGATACTCCGGTATCGTGAACAACCCTGAAATAGACAAAGGGTTTGTTGAATTTTTTTTGTTGAAGAAACTTTAGAGGCAAAGATGGTTTGTGCCTTAAGGAGGATGGATATGGTTAGTTTAGGTACAGAGGCCAGCACATCAACCTACCACAATCTGTCAAATTTATTTAATAGATTTTGAACCTTATCACAATAGAGGAAGATTTGAGGTTTGATTTGTAAATACAGATTCTGGTAAGTTGACCTGCTAGCGTTTGTACCTACATTGAATTATTTATTTCTAATCAAAGTAAAAAAATGAATTTATTATAGAAAAGACATGTTTAAAGGGTTTAGTATCTTAAGTCTATAAACGAAGGTATATATGGGCCCGCAATAAAGAAACTCAAAACGTTTTAGTGAATCCCATTCCTTTTAAATTTTCAGAATTCGTGAGTTATGACATTACATCGAGTGTAGAGACAACTGACCAATCGTGTTGTCATAACTTTTAAGTTTGTATCCCTACAAGTCTGTCGTGTAAAACATTCGAAACCACAAAATCTTAGTTCTTTAGTCTCCATAGCGGAAAAGTAAGTTTTTTTTTTATGCGTTGCCCCACACTAGGAATTTCTCCTATGTCGTGGGTGCGTTTAAAACATAGAAACTCACATACACAAACACCCAGACCCGGAACAACTACGTGTAGGTCAAATAAATATTGTTCCGCGCGGGAATCGAACCCACGACTCGCTGCGCAGCCGTCCATTCGCTCAGCCACTGCTCTAACCGTGATGATAAAATGACAAATAGTCAATCTGTACCTACTATAAAAATAATTTTCTGCACATTTTCAAAGGAATCTGAAATTGAGAGTAAAACTGGTTGGTTTTATTTTCCCTGCATTTTATTAAGTCTTCAAGTTCAAAACATGGTTTTTCTGATCTCTGCAAAACAGAAAATAAAAAAGGAATCATGAAGGAAAATGCTACTCAAAGATTCTAAGGAATCTTTCTTTGACAGAAAAATACTTGAAAAAAAAAAAAGTTCTTACTAACCAATGCTTCGCGGGTGCTCCTCTTTATGAACATTTTCTTTGTATCGTCTTACTAAGTCCTCGACGCTGTCTGACATCTTCTTTCTATTACTTAGACTCCATTATTTTTACTATTTAAATGCTAAGAAGAAATATTTGTTATTGAAACAGTTTTTCTTCACTTTGTGATTTGATCACTATGTTGATTTTTGGTCGAATTCGGGTTATTATGATTATGTATATTTGGGATTGCGTTAACTCCGACTATATTTCGGATTGCGTTAATTACGACCGTTTATTGAGTTGTTGAAGGGATAAATTATTTCAATTATTTGATTACAGCCGCACAGGCTGATCTTCCCGGTTAAGCCACGCTTACCGAGGTTGGTCTGTGGATGGGTGACCATCTTACCGAGGTTGGTCTGTGGATGGGTGACCATCTGTCAGAGATCCATCCGTGCCTCGGAAAGTACGTAAAGCCGTTGGTCCCGGCTGTAATTTGTAGATCTTTTACAGTCGTTTCTTTTAGTCAGAAGCTCTAAAATCTGACAACCAGTCTTAACATATTACCCAGTTACTGGGTTGTGGAGGTCCGATAGGCAGTCGCTCCATGTAAAATACTGATATTTAGCTTTTTGACTGGTAGCCGACCCTAATATAGTTGGGAAAAGGCTAGGCAAATGATGATTATAAGTGTATGTACCTATAAGATTTATTTAAGTACCCGGCTAATTTTTAACACCTACAAAACAACTTAAATTTTGTATATAGCTGTAAAACAAAATCAATTCAATACTGTATTTATTTTCGAAATACAATTTTGTTCGTTTCGTCACAGATAATATAGGTTTCGTTAACAAATAAACAAGAATTCGCCTAGTTTACCCGAAGAGTTTAGTTATCAGGATGAGGCGTCCACGTAGGTGTGTTAAAAGTGAAATCATAATGATAACGTGCTCTTAGATATTGCTGTAACTTAGATAGTAGATGAGTCATGAAAGGTACGTGTTACATCATTGGTAAAAAATCAAGTTTTCCGCAAAGTATTAGATGAATTTTAACCCGGTAAAAGCCTCACTTAAAGGTTGTTGAATTTGGCTACATGAGCTCCTGAATTTGAACCTCAATAGATGCACTAATAATTAAAAAAAAAATAACTGGGTTAAGTTTGTAACAACAATCTCAATTTAAATATATTAATGGGAAAGTGACTTTGTTTGTATGATCATTACGTCTAAACCACTGCACCGATTTTGATGAATTTCGGTAAGTATAAAGAGAGCTGTGCTGACTTTTTTGAGGTGCAAAAATCATCAAATTAATAAGTCTTCCATGGATGGAGCAAAAGGGATTTTACGGCTCTTTCTGACTAAAACCACATGCTCTTTTATGACTGTCTTTCGATCCATAGACGAGACCCTGTGACCATCCATAGAGGGAATTTATTTGGGAGAAATGTAAGCAGACATTGGTAGTCAAAAAAAGCTATGGATGCCCCATAATTGTGTGCAATCCCCTGCTAAAAAAGAACTTCAATCTCGATCTTAATAAGGAAAGAGAAAATAGGTGGTCTATTCTCTATAGTATATAGAGAATAGACCGAACAGAGAGAGACTGAACAGTAAAGTCTATATTGTATAGAGTATAGAGTCTATACTGTTCAGCAATTTATTAAGTAGGTATAAATAATAACTTACAATTTAAATATTGTATGTAGATCGTAATTGTGAAAGACCTTGATGATCATTGATGTAGATACTAATAAATATTTCCAATTGAAATGGAAAAACAAAGTGGGCAATTTGTTAGTAGTTACGTGTTGCAATCGTATAAAAAGTAATAATTTCTAGAACATTCATAATGGATTATAAACGCGTTGCGCTGAAGTGCGAAGGTCATGGTTAGGTACGGCTGAAATACATCATTATGTACTTACCTATGTAAGAAAATTCAGTTCTAATCGCGTTGTTTAAAGTAAATACAGTATTAATGAACAACCGTCATTTCTTTTCCTAGAATCCCTACGTTATAAACCTTTACTCCATACATACCTATTTGTCTAAATGGCTGAACCGATTGTGACAAATTTTGAAACAAAGATAGATAGCACCCTAGTGACGGTTTAAGGCATATAATTTTTAAAAGAAACTAAGCTCCTGAAGAATTATGGTGGGTGCTTGGAAATTTGGAATAGTTTAGGACCATATTTAAAAAAAAAAATGTCCGTCAGGAAAAAGTTGCAAAGAGATATTTGTAACTATTTCCTACGTTTTACGATTTTTCCGGAAACGCTATTAAATATCCGAAAGTAAGATACATTTCAGAAACTGATACCTTTAACACATATCTATAACATGCTTTAAGTAATTTGCAATAAGGTAGACAACCATACAAAATCTCCCGGGTCGACGGCGCGTCGTGTTCCACGCGCGCCTCAAAGAGCTGTCAGCAAAAAATGACGGGGCCCCCTCTCAGAGGGCCAAAGCCTGCCGGGGTCGCGGGATTTATTTCTATTACCGTGACCCCGGAACATAAAGGGCTACTGAAGGACACCGTGGATTTTAGTCAGTACAAGTCTGACAGTACCTCCCGCCCTGCCCGGGGTTGGAGGTCTCATTTGATGATTTTACCACGATAAAAAAAAAAAAAAACAATACAAAATCTACATTAGATTTCACACAAAACATAAAAATATTGTCACTTCTTCAACAAAACACATGCCCCACTAAAACCACGTGTTTCGATAAAAATATAATAAATTAATAAACAAAATACTGTTATCTATTTCTACTTACTAATAATCTGTTTTATCACTATTTGCATTTTTATCACTCACAATAATAACACAGACTAAATAACGATGCGTATCAAACGTGAAGTGACCATTTGGGTACTATCAAGTATACGTTTTTTATTAGCCATCTCTGTAAATATTACTTTATCTTATCTTGGCTATGAGTGTATGTTTGTCTAGCACTTATTCATCTAAGCCGGTGAAGAAAATTCGAGTAAGTCGGTTTGTTAGTGGTCATCTCTGAAGATTTGAAAAATGGATGAATGCTTAGATTTTTGCTAGTTTCAGCGGGGCATTCTCGGTTTTAGAGATGATGTCTAACTCGATAAAAATATCTAATGACGTTATTTTTTCGACTTTATTTATTTATTTATTTAATACTTTATGCAACACTATAAAGGTACAAAGGCGGACTTAATGCCTGAGGCATTCTCTACCAGTCAACCAAGGGAGGTAGAGAGATAACATGGCAGGTGCACAAAAATAAATAACAGAAATTAAAAAAAAAAAAACAAAAATGCAAAATTTAAACAAACATAGAAATCTAAGTAAGTAATAAAATAAATACACAAATAAATAAATATATTAATATATGTATATACATGTATATGTATGAATATATATACAACGTGAGATGATTGAGATAACTCCTCTAATGGTTCAGATAATAACGCCGCAACTTCCACTTGAATGCAAATAGACTGGTAGCCGTCCTGATCTCAAGAGGTAGCGCATTCCACAGAAGAATGGACTGAATATGAAAGGAAGAATGAGTGAAATCAGAAGAGTGAGAAGGACATAGCAAGAGAAGATTATTAGAGGATCGCAGATTCTTAGCATGAGAAGAACAAAGGAATTGAAAATGAGGGATGAGATAAGAAGGGGGAGTGGGAGAGTTGAGAAGAGTGTAAAGCGTGGTCAAAGCGCGCATATTCCGGCTCTGCCGAATGGGTAACCACTTAAGCTCAGATCTGAAACTAGACACATGATCATATTTCTTGAGGTTAAATATGAACCGGATGCAGCTGTTAAGTAGCCTATCAAGTTTGTCCAAGAATACAGCGTTCAGGTCAAAATAGCACACGTCACCATAGTCGATAACGGGAAAGACGGGACTTTTACTGAACTCTAACGTTAGCCTTCGACAAATGGCGAATTTGACACAGCAACTTTTAAAATTAGTCGAAAAAATGACGTCATTAGAATTTTTTGTCGAGTTCGACACCATCTCTAAAACCGAGAATTGGCCCCCAGGTTAGATTAGATGTATTAAGTTGCGAAATTAGTCTTGTAAGTATAGGTTATCATAAATAACTCATAACATTATTGATCCCGTTTTATTTGATTTCTATTATGTATTTTAATAAAATCGGAACCCATCGGTAAAAAGCTGATTTAAGTTTTTCTTTTTCTGGTATATTTTAACCAACTTTTGAGCGAATGTAAAAATCTCTCGGTTTTTTAAAGAAATCGTAAAAGCAACACCGTGGCGATCAATTAGTATTTACCGATAAAACAATGCATATAAATGAATCAGAGATAAAGACATTCTTTTTAATCAGTAAATAAACACAGTACATATACACCTACCCATGATATATGCGATCATAAGATAATGTAAAGAATTTATCGCTTTATGAGGTAATACTTTAAATTAGTATTAATAGAGTTGATTTAGGATTTTATTTTTCCTATGATGTCCCCCACTAGGTGGGCAGAGGATCTTATGAAGGCCACAGGATCAAGCTGGATGCAGGCCACTTACAACCGGTCCTACTGGAAGTCTAAAGGGGAGGCCTATGTTCAGCAGTGGACGTCTTACCGTTGATATGATGATGATGATGAGAGTTGATTTTTTATAGATATTATTTGTAATGTAGATAAAGCAATATTTTGAACCAACTCTAGTTTATAGTGTTACGAGTAGTTACCGTTTATTATAATAGTCAGTGAAAATCATAAGTAGTCAAATTAATAGTTTTTTTTATTTGTATTTTTTTTTTTAAATTGAGAATTTATTATTGTAAATAGTTATTATTATTGTTATTATATTGTATATTGACACAAATATTTAATTTTAATAGTAATGCATAGAGATTGGAATCGTTAGATTTAGCCTGACACCTCATAGGTCTAATAGTTAAGGCGCTCCCTCACCGCAAGCAACCTGCAATGTAACATAAAAATGCGCAGTATGATGCGTCTTCGAATGTTCGAATCTGTAATGTTTACAGGTGAATTCTCGCGATGAGGGAGCGCTCTTACGTTCACGTTGAGGGTAAATCTATTGAGGAGAGGTTTTCTAACTTTCTCAATGCAGAATTATGTACTATTTTATAAAAATGCCCACAGTAATATATGATCATACGGAAATCGGTATTTTATCTTAAAATGTCTTTTCTGTTTTAGTTTACTTTCATTTGCATAAACTTCGTATACGTAGTAATTAAAGTAACGACCCGTGACGGTAAGCACAGTTTTTATTGTTGTACAGGACTAAACACTATAATTATTACATTCTATTGTGAGAGTGAAAAATGTATGTTGAAAATAAGATCATACGCCTTTTTCCTTTAGTCCAGTACCACGAACTCGCTGCGCTTTTTATTTCTATAGGACAAGCATACATTTTTTACCTATCTATGCTCGTCTTATCACATTTCGATGATGTCAGACTTGATAAAAAATAACACCCTAAGACAAAAAGATCAGGGTCATAAAACATGTACACCATGCAATTTATGTTATCTAAATCTATCTCATTTACGTATACGCTTGCATTCACAAAACTAATTTCGACACCCTAGTCTAGATACTGCAAAAAAGGTTTTAAAAGAAAAAGGCACTTACGCCCTTTTGTTTAAAAATGCAAACAAAAAGTACTTCGCCTCTAATCAAGAGGACGTAACTGTCAATTTTCGTTAAATATATTTTTCCCTGCAATTTACAAGTTCCGATGTAGTATGATGATAGTGATATGCTGATAACGTGATATCTCGCCGACAAAACCTAGTCAGGTACCTGTCAGATATGATAGGAGATAAGTTTATTCATTAACATTGTGTTTACTCTTATGATTGCATTCGTTTGGGATTATAAATATCCTGCAACTTGATTGCGTAACTTCAACGCAGTTTAAGTGGCTTATGGCGACGTATAGATAGGATGTTCGCTTATATGTGACTTTTACTTTTATTTATTACTGATTTGATTAATGATTACATTAATTTTATTTTTATTTTATTATGCCATAAAAAATCTTGTTGTTTTTATGTTATTTTAGAATTTTGACTGAATTAAGATTTAAATGTAATCTATTATATTATAGAAAAGAAACCAAAATTTATATATTATTTGTTACAAAATTAACTGCGAATAATAAAAATTGTGTATGAAAGGAAAACTCATTAACTATATTTTTTTGTAATCTCATAATTAGATAGCAGTATTTCTGTACTCCTTTGATATAATTATATAAACAATGAAAAATGTCTTTGGCAGAGTAGTAATTTTCTTTTATAATCAATTATTTTATTCGGTACGTTATTAAGTTCTGGGAAAGCCCAAGCAAAACTATCATTATTTTCTACTTAACAACGAAAAACAAAAGCTTCTTCAAAATGAAGTTCACAAACGAATCTTCGAATCAAATCGCACATAACTACCAAAGATTTAAACTAGTGGATTCACTCTTCTAGGTACTTCGTGGCTTCATTATCTTTTTTTTTTGCGTGGTAAAATCATCAAATGAGTCCTCTCAGCTCGGGCAGGGCGGGATTGACTGTCAGACTTGTACTGACTAAAATCCGCGGTGTCCTTCAATAGCCCTTTATGTTCCGGGGCCACGGTGATGGAAATAAATCCCGCGACCCCGGCATGCTTTGGCCCTCTGTGAGGGGGCTCCTTCATTTTGCTGACGCTCTTTGAGGCGAGCGTGAAACACAACGCGCCGTCGACCCGGGCATGGTCCATGGTCGGACAGCGAGTTGCCCTTTACTCGCTGTCATGGCTTCATTATCCCAAGATAATGACCAAACAATACTGTTCAAACATCCAAATGTTTGAACAGTACTGTCTCGCTTATTCATAGTGAAAATATCGTATCGATCGTTTCAAGATATGCAAGTTCTTATTTCTTAGTGTGAATGCTTTAAAAATCTAGTGACCTAAGAATAGACCTTTACTTATCTGGCGAAAAGTAAGTATTAACTTATTATTATTAACTTCTGCCTGAAGCTTCGGAGACAACATAATTTATTTTATACTAGCTGTGCCCGCGACTTCATTTGCGTGGATGTCGGAACTTAACAGTGTATTTTTTTATCAAATTGACAAAGTTTCATACAAAATTTCATCCCCTACTTTATCCCCTTGGGGGTAGAATCAAAACCCTTTCTTAGCGGATGACTACGTCATAACATCTACCTGCATGCCAAATTTCAGCCCGATCCGTCCAGTGGTTTGGGCTGTGCGTTGATAGATCACTATGTCAGTCAGTCACCTTTGAGTTATATATATTTTGATTGGGGGTAGAATTGATCAAAATCCTTTTTTAGCGGATGCCTACGTCATAACATCTACCTGCATGCCAAATTTCAGCCCGATCCGTCCAGTGGCTTGGGCTGTGCGTTGATAGATCACTATGTCAGTCAGTCACCTATGAGTCATATATATTTTGATTTGGAACATACAGACAGCCCATCTAAGGTTTTAAATGTTAGCACAAATATCCGAATATGACACCGCCCTTGATCTGGAATTCTACTTCACAGGGTATTATTGTCAGACAGAATACTGAGAAACTCTCAAACATTGTGGATTGTGGGTGAAACACAATATTATCTACCCATTCTTATCTTTATATCTATTGTTTTAACGGATAGTAACGGTAAAATAATTATAATTTACACCTATTGTTTTGTTTTTAAAATTGAAGACCATAGCACACATGTTAGTAGTACTGCACCTGATCGGCATTGTTGCAGTACCTCGTTATACGGTGCTTCGAAGGTACACCTTTGAAGCACCAGTAAGGTACGGTGCTAGACGGTGTAGCTAAACGCTACAGCGTTTAGCAACGCTAGTCTCATAGAAAAAAAAATGCAATGGTGATCCTTGCAATGCTTGAATCTTTATTGTTCGTCAATTTGATTTATGCATACATTTTTTAAAGAAAGAAAATTATTTATTAAACTCAGACACGATAACACAAATAACATAGCCCATTTTCAGGTGCATCTATGAGACACCTTCGTACAGCCGTTTCAGAGGAAAACCGTTACAGATAGAGTCACTATGTTTTTGAAGTAAGAATAATAAATAAAGTAGAAAGAACCAATAATAAAACAAATATGTTCTAATTTACGAGGACTTAACAAAATATTCCAGCATCTGTTACCTTGTACAGTTAGCTAGAAGGCCGTATGGCAAACAGTAATGAGATAAATGTTTTACAGGTTCGATTTTGAACCTTAAAATGTTTGTATTAAAGAGCATGGTGTTTTTGTTGATTTAGAACCGATAAAAAAGATGAGATAATGTCGAAAGATGAATGATTGGATTTTTATGTAATATGTAGGTAGGTACTTATTGGAAATCTCAAATCAGAATCACATGCTTTTTCAGAGTTTCAGTCTCATGCAATTGTTTTCACATGACATTCTTAAACAATTTTCCAGATTTTTAGAAAATTTGAGAATTCAAAACACTAATTGACATCATCAACGAATTGCAAATCTAATTAGTCCTTCAAAGAGTTTTGAAAATAATGGATCAATATTTATGAATAAAGGGACGTGACGTCAGAACCCAATCAGAATTTTACTAGGTTGTGACGTATTACCCCAATCAGGGTTTTATCTACACCAGTGGCTCCTGCCTCATCATCGTAGTAGATGGAAAAAATTGTATCATCGACCCGCGTAGTGTCGGCATCTGCATGTAACGGGTCACAACTTTAGCCCTTCCGTATACTAGGCGACACAAGTCTAAAATACCTTACACTATATCCAGGTGTCTATCGCAATACAAATCCATAGAGGTAAATAGATACCGCATGGATAATGCACGCGTCAATGGATACCAAAGTCGTCAGGTATCGGAGATTTTCGTCGCGTTGTGTACGAAGAGGGTTACATGGTATATGAGTTGGATATTCCACAAAAAAAAAAATGCGATAGAGTATCGTACAGTCGACATGACTTTGGAGGAAAAATGTTATTTATATACTTTTATCAAAGTTTTATTTATAACAAAATCAAAGTCTAATCAAAGGCACTTTATCAATTTAGCTATAATTTATTTTTATTGTTATTTTAACCTTGATACTAATTTAATTAAGTAGTGCATTTTTTATCAGAAAAATGTATATCATTAGCGTTTGTTTGATAATAGTTATTATTTGTTTTGTATTTATTTTGAAAAGGTTCAGTCAATGTTATGATATGAGTAAATTGCAGACTGGTCGCGGGTTTTTCACTCATGTAATTGAATACAATTCAGTACCGTCAGCACGAGTTTTCAGTATTTGAGACGTAAGTAACTGGAACTTTGACGTCTTCAAATTGACAATTTTCAATGAAAAAATTGGTTCCTTCTTCGCACACCAGAGGCGCTGTTCCATATTTTCATACAATAAGCGCTGTAAATACTGGAAAAACTCTGTATAGTAAAATAGAGAAAACTCGTGCTAGGGGTACTGAACTTCATCTGTCCAAGTTTGTCATCATCTTTCTGTCTGTATAGTTTTGGACGAACTTGTATACCATGTACTTTTTTGAAGCCCATATATCGAGGATGGCTATTGGCTAAATCCCACGCTACGGCCAATAGGAGCCGAGCAGCGGAGGTATAACCGCGATGTATAGCTAGTCTTTGTTAAATTGGAATTAGGGCGAAGCGAAAGCCCTTTATCTTAACTTATCTGTTTCAAGTTAGAAACTAATCCACCGACCTATTTGTACCGATAAATATTCCAAACTCTATTCCTCTCTCTCTGTTTCATTTTTACGGCTAAACAACAAGATTCCAAAGTTCAAAGTTCAAAATTTGAACATGACTATGGGATATCTTTTGTCCCCATAGGATATCTCCATCAAATAGGACATATCTTGGCCCCGAAGATGATATCTGAAATTCGCGCTTTGGAATCCACGTTTAATACGGAATAATCCATTGTTTATTTATTATTCTTCAATAGAAATCGTGGTACTAAAAGAAAAAGTGAGCTAAAGAAATTTTTCTATTAAGATATAAAAATAAGTAGTTAATTGCAATTGCCTACTGAAGTCAGTTTGCGTAAAATCAGATATTCTCCATTATTATGGGCGAGGGAACGAGCCGTGAGCCTGTTAATGAGTGCATGACTTGTTTAAGTAAGCCGGGCAAGGTTGGAGAAGATTGGAGAAAATAGAGATATTGGATCTGTATGCTACTGATGTGGTGCTAGATCACATAGGGCATGTGAAATGTGTTTTTAGTCAGCTGTCTTTTCCGCTACATTCAGGGCAGGAGGACTCATTTGGTGATATTTACTCCCCAAAGAATTTTCTGTGATTTATGTGTGCACCCTTTAATAAGTTTCTGTTGTATTAACGTTTTCAAAACATATTAAAATTACGCTTCCATTAATTATACAGCCCAAAAATCTATTTCATAGTAAACAGAAGCCTTCAAAAACGTAAATTCTTGAAATGTTTCTCAGGAAAACAGTATTTGTTTACTTATGTGCAGTATATGCCTATTATTTATCTAACACCCATAATCATCAACCAAATAAATATATGGTTTATAAACACTAATGTGCCGTTATATCGCTTACTATGATCATAAAACACATTTGAGTGAGCCGTTTCGGTTCAAAAACATTTTATAATACCGATTTACATAATTATGTGGCATTATGCACTGATACATAGAGAAAATAAAACTTTAAATTTACGCTCTTTTACGTAACACACACTGTTTATTTTACACACTTAACCACGTTTAATATGGTAATACTTTCACTGGTATTTTATGTTAAAATTTTGTCCTAAAAACGGTTGGAGAATAATGGAGAATTCGACCAAAAATCAACACACACAAGAACAAGTATCAAAACTGTTTGGTCAGTTTTTTTTTTGTAATAATATTGTACTACACCGAACACCGTTTCGCGGTAGTAGAAAGAACACTGAGTGAGGTGTTCTAAAATAATCACTATCATTTGTTTTATATCAGTAGGCTGAGTACAGACGGGGCGACACTTCAACACAAAGATAACGCGACTTTGTGTACTTTTCAATAAATACTTCCTCAAGAATGTGTTACGAGATTAGTTTATGGGGTAAAAGAGCCTTCAAGTGTTGATAAGTGAAGTACGTCTGGCGCACCCCGACTGACTAATATTTTCTTAAGCTGTTTTTATTATGACACGTGCCAAACGTCTATTTATTTATTTGATAAAAATATTATATCTGCTGTCTCCGATACACAGTACAAAAAGCTATGGTTCTCTATCTAAAAAGGGATCGTAATTACAATATTTATTTTAGTATTTGGGAATACTAGGAATAAAATTAAATACGTGATAATATTATTCAAGAAATGGAAAAATCATCGTATTTGTGAAATAGTGAATTCTGTTTCCTTCAATTTGTATTGTTTGTACTTTATGTATGCATAATAATTCTCCTGTTTTCAGTTTTAAGGAATATCTAATAATATTTCTTAAACATGAAACTCCACTCAAGTCAAGTGCCAAGAAAGTAGAGTCGCAGTATAAACAAATGAAAATAGTTATTATATAAGAGGATAATATACTTATTGTAATCCTCTTAGCTGAGGTAAGCTGTAACAAAATATATAAAAAAACATAACCTGCACATGTTTTACTACACGGTAAAATTAACTACTGTTACAAATACATAGATAAATTAAATATTAAAGCGATGGTTACCTCAGCAGTTACTAAAGCTTGTTTTTTAACCAATTTGAGATTTTAATTCACGATATTGAAAAATCGTGAGATTATTTTGCGTATTTGTAATAACTGTGTATATGCTTGATGGAACTATGAAAAAATAAGAAAAAACTGAAACTATTGTAATGCATTTTTGAATTTAATTATATCTATCCGAGACACAATACATTTTTGGGTACCAAATAGGTACCTATAATGTTTTTAAAACCTGTGTGAATATTATTTTTGTATATATACATATAATATTTGTTGTGTATGTTTGTTTTTATACCTCAAACTAGAAGGAAGGAAAAATATTTATTTTACCTCACTCAGGGTAAACAAGTAATATGAATTATAAAAAAATAAGTTATTAAAGATTTTTGACTAATTAATAAACAGGTATAATGACAACTAAAATTCACTTCAGTTGAATTATTAATTACTCTTAAAATTATATGTTTATTTTCATTTCAGTATCTAGCCAAATTCACATATTTTAACTCTAATATCCATCCATATGAGACGAAAGCTAACTGAAATAATAACCTAGAGACGCGTAATCAACATTTCATGTAGCTATTTAATAGTGTATTAGCAAATAGTTCAGAATCCCGAACAAAATAAACGTTGGATATTATTAAAGCCATTCGAAATACTTATTCCACGAAATTAACAGTTGAGAAAACGATAATGTAGGCAAAGTAATATAACATACATGATAGAATGCTGTGTTTTTGGTAAACATTCAATTTTGAAGCAGATATTAACTCATTCTATGTCTGCAGCCAATTTGCGAATTATTTTGCCTTGAAGGAATGTTTTCTTCTCAGCCTTGCTGATTTAAACTAGCTCGTAGAAAACCTACACAGGTATTAACGAGACACTCGATTGTAAAGCACATTTTCCACCATAATCAGAAGGATTTTTAAGAAACATAATAATTAGGTAGGGCCAGTGGCGTAGCGTGCCATATCGGCGCCTGGAGCGGGAGACCCATTTTGCCGCCCCCATTCTATAGGTGCATAATCAAAATTAAATTTCACAGGCAATGAGGTATCTTTTATTAAAGGTAAAATAGGATGAGCGGTTTTACAAGCGGATTCTACGGGACTTATGAGCAGCGAATTCCGAAAAACTCTGTCAAAATCAATATTTGCAGGCAATTATTCTTTTTTCTAACCTAACCTATAACTAAGTACCATAATTTATTTAGACTGCACATTGAAATACAGTAGTGTTACTACAGCTGTCTAATAACTAATTACGGTTAGCATTTTTATCACTGTTATCACTATCAAATCCACTGCCAAAACACACATCCAAGATAACAAAAAAATGACGACAAAAAGTCTACACATGTGAACACAACCTTAGCCACTGCAATGAGACAAAGATCAATCGCTATGCAAGACTCGACACGGTTCTTGAACATTACAAAAAGATTACTTAATTAAATTGAAAATATGTAAGCGTGTTTATTAAGTTCTTACAAGTTTATGTAACCGGGAAGTTGGTACAACATACCGATGCTATAGAAATGTGCATGTCTATGATGCGAAAGGTCTTGCAATTTTATAGGCATTTTTTTTGAGAAAATGATTAATACAGCATCATTGTTATCATCAGCCTTAAATATATCATCGTCAGCATCAGTCAGCATCATTGTCGTCATCAGCCTTAAATGTATCATCGGGTCGGCTTCCAGTCGAAACAGATGCAGATCAATATCAGTTTTTTTGTATGGAGCGACTGCCTGTCGGACCTCCACACCGTATCGTACCTAGTTATTTGGGTAATACGATACCCCATGGTAAGACCGGTTATCAGACTTTAGAGCTTCTGACTAACAGTAACGACTGTCATAGATCTATAAATGACAGCTGGGTCCAACGGCTTTACGTGCTTTCCGAGGCACGGAGGAAACTCGCTATGACAGATGGTCACCCATCCACTTACCAACCTCGGCAAGCGTAGCTTAACCCAGATGATCGGCCTGTGCGGCTATAATTATTTAGCCACGAGCTACTTCCAGCATCATCGTCATCAGCCTTAAATGTGTCTGCTGGACACAAGCGTCTTCCAAAAAAATACTGTTCTACACATTTTTTATTAACAGGTTACACATAAAGTAGAATGTTTGAATGGTTTGTTTTATTTTTCAACAAAAAAGGCAGATACAGTAACGGTGAACTATCAGGAAAAACATTGAAGCAGAAAATTCTGAATCAACGTCAAAACGACATTAATTTGATGTTGATACTCGTATAAGGGTCGTTTTGCAGTAACACTTGCTTTTAGACAGCCTTCAAAAGATGTGGTAAGCAAGGCAATATGTGTCTGACAGTCCTTTCCTCTCCACTCAGTGCGAGAGGACTTATTTTATGAGTACCACGTCAAAAAAAAACTAATAAGTATTCCAAAATAAATTCAGTGGTCCAGAATAGGCCTAAAATCATCTAGATCTAGATTGTAACAATCTACCAACTGTCAGACAAATTAACTGCGGCGGTTGTGTTTTGAGTGACTAATGGGGGTAGTTCCAACATAAGCACTTAATCTTGACTGATATAAGCCCTGAACACACGTGGCTACACTGAACTAGTAGCTCGTAGAATATTTGTCTGCCTATGATGCTCGAGGCTTAAAACTTTAAGGATATTATATGAACCACACATTACTATTAGATTTAGTGCTTAATGGATAAAGTATCGTTCTATTTACAAATAGTTCTGTTTGTATAATCATGTAAATTATCATCATCATCAGCCTATAATGTTCCCACTACTGGGACAAACGCCTAATCACAGTTGGTACATGTGACATGCTTCCGAATTTTGCTTCAGGACATGCCAGTTTCCTAGTGATGATTCGTCAGCGTTTTGAGAGCAATGTTATAAAATAAATTACACTCAAATTAATGCGCCTGATTTTTTTCTGTTCCTGGAAGTTCGGTAGCGCTATTGGCTGCTGTACTGCGTGTTACAGGTTCAATTCCAAACTAACATGGCCTTGGAACGTAAACGCCAAGTAAAGGAACAGGGTGGAATTTTAAGTAGTAAAAGTCTGACAGTTTCTTCCGCTCCATCTAAGACGGTAGGATTCGTTTGATGAGTTTTATTTGATTATTTTTTTTGCGTGGCATACTTGCAAAAATAGGCTCGATTCGCACATGGAACAAAATATTACGGGTTTGCAAAGATAATCGCTCGAACGAGGTATCCAAAGAAGCGCGAATGGTCGCGTGACTTCCTTATAATTAAAAGTATGACTTGATGACACCATAGCCATCACGCTAATCAGAGCAGGTGCAATGATTGGACAATTGCAGTTTGCAGTAATGTAATTTGTCACAGACAGGGAGGTCAATCACCTATTAACAGTAAGAAACCAGTAACGATTTATTGATTTAGAACAAGAACGAAATAAAACGTTGACGAATCAAGACGTCGGCGTCGTACTCGCGATTCGATTTAAGTAAGACATGCGGAAATTTTCGTCGTAACATAAAATAATTTTATAATCGCGTAATTCGAATAAAAGAAATGAATATTCGAAACAACATCGATATTTGAAAACCTCCGTTCCACTTTCACTGAAATACTTATTTTATTTTTATGCATGACTGCAACGCAATGCTGGCTTGTAAAAATACTGGCTAATTGCTTGAAAAAAAAAGAAACAAGCAAATATCGAAGTTCCTTCTCAGTACAAATTGGGATTTTTGAATTTCGATTCTTTACACCTAGGTACTCTTAGAATGGCCAAAAAATTTTTTTGCAGAGCCATACTGTGTAAAAATAGATTTTTACAAAGTATGGCAAATGGTAATTCACATTATTATTATTACACTTGTCTATTTCATAGACATAATTATGCAATTTCATTATGGAATAATTGAAAATTTATTATACAAAAGAACAACAGGTTTTATATATTTCGGTCACGTAATTAATCTTGAAAGGAAATGAAAACACTTGAATGGCTGCACAATTCGACTTTGTAGTTAAAATTAAAGGCGATTAACTAGTCTTAAAGTTACTAAGTCGTGCTTAAATAAGTAGCATAGAAAATAACGCTCAAGTTGTGCCACTTCATCGTTTCTTAATAAAACTTGAGTTGACTTGAGCAATGATTAGGTGGAAAATCGAGTCCATTTACGGTCTTTGGAAACATCCTAATTCATCCTAAAATAATTTGGCAGTACTGGCTAGTTTTAGCATCCGAAAGAACCCGGCTGGTTAATAATTAACTGTGGAAATTGCACTGAAAAAACATAATGATGTTAGTTCCAGATTACTTTAGTCGCCAATAAGATTTCGATGCACCAAAATAACCATGAAGAAATTATATTCGAACTGCTTTATGAAAATCCTTATTCTTTTATGAGAAAAACAATTGCACACATTTCTCTTTATCGAAACTTAATTACCAAATAAAAACCGATCAACGACATTCACACAGAAAATGTCGTCTCATCTTCATTACACATCGGGTGCAAATTACAGACGTATTGCGGTTATATAAATACAATGGAAGCAAACCGAAATGTGCGCAGATAATTGATGTGTCAGGAGCAGTAGGAATGCATCGTATTCACCGCGGACTGTGCCTTTACAATGGCCGACAGTGTACGAGTAATATGCGAGTTACACACCGGGACAAATTAATTGCTTGTTTGTATTTCTCGGATCGGTTTACCGGTATTCTTTTGTTTTTTTTTTTAAGTATTGTCTAAGAAAAATGAGTTATTTTACTGGAGATACATGCAGCGTATTCACCGTGTACTTTGTTTTTACAAGGGCATACAGTGTACGAGTTATATGGGAGTTACACACCGGGACAAATTAATTGCTTGTACTTTTTGCGAATCGTCAAGCGAGTACTTTGAGATTTTTCTTACAATTTTTTAAATGTTGCCCACACTAGCAATTTCTTCCTGTATCTTGGTTGTGTTTACAAACATATAAACTCACATACACAAACGCCCAGACCCGGAACAACTTCTTGAAGATCATACAAATATTTAATCCGTGCGGGAATCAGCAGTCCGCTCAGCTTTTTTTTACCATAGTTACTCGAAGCAACAGGCTTCGAGTAACTATGGTAAAAAAAAACCTACTTACTCTCTTTTCCAAGTACCTAAATCTTTATCTTTAACAAAATTAACTATGCCATAAAGATGAAACAATAAAAATATGACGGCTACATATCAAGGCTATGACACGGCTATGACATTATCCGCTTTTTTAGAAATAAAACTCTTACGAATATACAGTATGTAAAGATAAATAAACGTTTTAATTATTTTTGCATTTTAATTTCCAATAAAATTGCATTCAATTGGACTTTGGTGGTTTCTTTGGAAATGCCGCTGCCGCGTATTGCCCCGTTACCCGCTGGTTTCATGACCCAGGCCTCACATTTTCTTTGTACACACGGCTACACATCAAGCTATACAAAACCACTTTAGCGTGGCCTTGCTTCTTATTAACTAGTTACACGTTAAACCATAGAATAGAATAGAAAATCATTTATTCGATATAGGACACACACACAGAAATAATAAAAAAATAAAATTAATTATACAATAACAATTTTGCTGAGCATGTCCACACCAAAAGGGTTACCAACTCAGCATATTCTGGGTTTATTATCTTGATGTATAGCTGTGTGTACTTTTTCTTTATGAATCACCGTGTCAATTAAAGTTCTTAACACGTAAGAGTGTAAGCACCGGACTTTATACATATTCCAATACCACGAATAAATGATAGCTAATTAGCGTTGTATAAATTACGATTAATGAAATAGTGAGTTAATAGCATCATTAAAGTGGTTTTAATTCAGTTAGTTTAAGAGATGTGATTGTCAGTTTGTGGTTTCGGATCGATTAAGTAAATGTGTTTGTTTTTATTTTTGTGATTTATTGGGATACGGCTGAAAAGTACTGTGAGTTCATGAATAAATAATTAGGCTACTTTATCAATTGCCCAACACATGTAAGTGCATCACGGTTCTAATTAGTATGAACTTGAATATTTTTTCATTTGTTTGTTTTTTGAGCAATTATAAGCAATTTTAATACTGCCTACATGATTAATCGGATGATCATTTGTGGCGACAGGGTAAGTCATATAAAATTGCTTATATCAGGGTTCCCAAACTTTTACAGCTCGCGGCGCACATAGAGGTTTAGATTTAATTTGCGACGCCCTAGCTAGTTGATACCAGTTTAATAATAAAACAATAATACCTGGTTCTGAACTCTACGAAATCAGAACACATGAATGTGGGTTGGTTGCTGCAAAAGAGATCAATGAGACTATCCTCTTTTTTCTGGTAGACACTTTATACATAAAGAATCTTGTTTTCACGCAATAGCAATTCGGAGAATGGTCGACCCTCGCGTCTTATGACGCCCATGTGTAGGTACTTATATAGTTTGGGAACCCCTGGGTTATATGATTATCACCGTGCCAAAAAATTTTTACAAATTAATTTCCCTACCTACCTTATGCAAGAAGCTTCATGATTTCAACATAGCAACAGAATCTTTCATGTCCAATGCAAACATTTTATTTAACAAAGCAATTGTACAGTTTGCACAACTGTAGGTGATAACCAACGTGCGAAGGAATACGGTATTTATACTTATTCAACATAGAAGTGCTAATTGAATATTATAAGAAGTCGATACATATCTGATTTATATTATTTCCAAGCAAAATACACTGACCTCCCTTTACAGGATTATTTGTAAAACACTAACAACCCTTCATGAGCTGAAAGGAATAATAGTTACAACTCTTCAACCAACAAAGAAAAATAAATTTCGATTGAAACACCTGAATGAAGTTGTTTTCGACTATAAGTGCTTTTAGCCCATACAAGTTTGTTAATGTTTCACAAATAACCCTGTACATTGTAAAAATATATTTCACAATTTAAAAACGATGACAGATTCGATAAATTCCAAGTATACTTATGTAGTACATTGGGTATCGAATACAAAACCTTACTCTTACCTCGTGTTTTAAATCAGTAAAAAATTTTTTTTTCTATGAATGGATTTTCAAACAAAGATGAAACACACCAAAATTTGGAAATGGGGCTCGTGATTTCAGAACTATGTAGAAAGATAATTTCTCCTAGAAATAACGTATCTATTGTGAATTATAAAAATATCGTTTTCTTTGTCAATTTGGTTTACCTACGTTATAAAAATTTCCTCTCGTATAAATATAGACAAAACCGGAACCCAAGTTATCTCCTTAAATTAATTACAAACTCCACTTACCCAATCTATAGACTAAGTATGCCTACCACCTACGAAGCTATGCTTACACGACTACACCCGCAGTCAATTAACCGAACTTAATTAACTTAATCGATAATCGTTAATGTACTCTCTGATGCATGCTGGGCACATTACACTAATGTAAGTTACTTAGGTTGATGTAGGCTGTGCTGTACAAGAGCTAAGTGTATGTCACGTCAATCAAAACGGAGCATAGCTTTAGCTCAAAGCATGTATTGCTATTGTTTGCTAGTCATACTCAAATGTGAACTTCGGAATAAGGGGTTGAGTCGATACACTTCGGTAATCAGTAGTTCGGCAGTATCAGTAGCCCAGTCAAAGTTTTGCTCTGCAAAAGGTGGTGTAGATTTTGTATTGCTTAAGTATATGCTCCTTATGAAAATTGAGAATTTTCGACCTCGAGGAGTGTCTGCGTTACCCGCCATCTTGTTTTGAAGGGGCCCAAATGTGTTGACTAGTGCGTCATCTTCGGTGATACTACCTTATTTTTATCTTATTTTAATCCTCACAGACGATTTTAGTTTGTGTGATTGAGTAACAAATATTGAAACTTCATTTACCTAATAACATTAAGACCAAGTTCTGGATCGGGAGTTAAACAATTTTTTTGAATCTCACAGTTTTTTGTTAAAAATGTATTGAATTTTAACAGATATTTTATTATCCAGTGATCAAACAACAAAAATGTGAAGATACCACCTAGCTACCAGTAACGTGAAATGCTAAAGGCCTAAAATTATTTTATGGATTTCTATGCAGAAAAATAACACGCCACTAATGATCGAAGGGAAAATGTTATGTTTTAGTACCAAGTAATAAAGAGCAAACCTATAGCAAAGTCAATCAGTTTAAAAATTTCACACACTAATTTGATCGGTGACTTCGTTATCGTGGCCAAAAGTGTAACCAATATAACAAAATCACACGTACCAATTTCATCACTGGCTATATTTTTGTGGCCAAACTTGTAACAATCAAATTTTTGCTTAACGTAACGATAAAGAAAGTTACAAAACTTTAATCGTTAGGTTATTGTTACCGCAATTTGCACAACATTAATATCTGTCTTGTAACCGTTTTTATGTTAAAGATTGGTAATCACAACAACGGGTGACCTGATGAAAGTCTGAATACTTTCTGCAACCATATAAACGAAATTTCACAGTGTTAAACACTAAACAGATTTTATAATAAGCTGGACAGGCGATAGACAATTTTGTCTGCGGACAAATTTGCAATAACCAATGGATAGAATACAATAGGTCGGCTAAATGTCTGAGACAGACAGACGGCAGATGGAGCAGACATGTGCTAGAGTGGAGACCGCGAATGGGCAAACGTAGTGTAGGACATCCTGCGGCAAGATGGGTCGATGATTTAAGGAAGGTGGCTGACAGTGGATGGATGCGGACTGCCCAGACCGGGAGGGTTGGCGCTCTTTGACTGAATGAACAGGTTTGTTTTTCGTCAGTCGTAAGGAATTGTTAGACTTCTAACAATTCCATGCTCCGACCAGCAGGGCAATTGGCCAAATTGATCGTCACTGACCAGCAGTTGTCAACCTGAACTTGGATGGCTTGATACCTGTTATGAGGCTACGTTGAGAAGTGGCACTCCACTTCTCAACGTAGCCTTGAGGCACTCCTCAAGAGCGTTAGAATAGTTGATTTTAGAGAACATTTACATTTATCAGATTCATTACAAATTCAAAAGCCAATACGAAATTTACCTTTTGATAGCTATTTGATGGTCGCCACACACATACCGAGATACGCAGGGGACTGGGAGTTTTAGAATTCTGATGATTTTCCGAACAAAACAAAAAAAAAGTTGTTTTCTTTTACCCCACTGCGTATACGTTACGTATACGTACTATTCCACTGCCAAAACAAACATTCTCACCAAAATAACCCTAAAAAAACATCTCAGAACACTTCATTACACAATCTCAAACAAAATAATGTTTAATCGCGAAACTGTGTACTTTTACCCAGCCGCCACATCACGTTCATAACCCAAATACGTGAGGGTTTAAACATTGGATGTCCAGAGTAGTTTGTGAGCAAGTAAAACGTGTTTAGGCGTTCTAGTAATTTACTGGAACTGGACTGGAATAGGGCTACCTGTTGTATGAACGGGATTTTGAGAATTTTGGAGGATTTTAAGTGGAGATTACAGTCTATAAACCTTGGCCAAATAGCTGAATAGTTGAAATTACTGTTTTTTATGGAGTTAATTCTATTAAGTAACTCCATGAATCATGCCAGACTTGCTCGCCAGACTGCGGTATTCAGGACCCTCACAAAACCAGATAAAATAACTGACTAACTGGAGAACAGTAGACAATTGCACTTCTTGTATACAGGGTGTAAGAGACATCGACGCACAAACGAATACCTACCATGGGACCAAGCTATGATTCTGGTTTTTTTTCCTAATTTTTAATATCAAGTATTAAAAAATTAGAAAATTATCCCTTACACCCTATATACGATAAAATAAAGTATATTATGTGTATTAGATAGCTACATCAGACTTGAAGCGGAGTTTGATAGAGTTGAGAAAAGCTAGAAAGATTTGATATAGGTAGGTACTTTAACTGATGATGTTAAAACGGGTATAAATAATCACCTGGTATGGCTGGCGACGGAAATGGTGTCTATAATATTGCATATACTTAGATTTAAAAATATATCAGTTTAGTGTTAACCAACTCTATAGCGGTGACTTGAAAGACTTGACTAAGATCTCTTGGACCCCATAGTCCAAGAAACGGACAGCTTATAAAAGGTAAGAGGTATCAACCCTATGCAGGTAAGTTTATTTAGTGCAACACAAAGCCCACAAATTAAATGGACCCGACGTAAAGGTGTTATTGGTCTATTATGTTCGTTTCTCCACGACTATTAGTGCTCAATGTATTGCTATGTTTTAGTTACAGTTACAAAATACAGCCTCGTGAAGTGAACCTCAATTAAGGTAGTAAAGATCCAGTCTAATTTGTTTTTCGAAGGTAAATTCAAGTTATGACCTAAGCAAGCAGTGTACTTGTTACTCTGTAAGATAGGGAAAAGAAAATAGTATGAAAGACATTTGTATAGTGTGTACACTAGCTACACAACCAAACCTTTTTAACCGAATTAAAAAAAAATGTAGGTTCTCAGTTCGACCTGTATGTATGTATGTATGTTTATCCGCGATTATCTCGCGTTGGGCTGGAGGGATTTTGATGCAGTTTTCAGGAAAGTGTTCATTATTTTTATCTGGGTAAAATCATCAAATGAGTCTACTCACTCTGGATGAAGAGGAATAGATTGTCTCATAGATACTAACTAAAATCCAAGGGGTTCCTTCAATAGCCCTTTAATCCAGGGTAATCCAGTTTATTTTGTGTTTTTACCAGGAGTATTTTGTTAAAAAACATTGACACACATAGGACCTGCATTCACAGAGGTACCTAAAGTATATTTGTTAAAATAGTTGTTATGTACAACCGTCAAACACACAAAATTAAACACGAAGTAAAACTATGTATAGATAGTTTAACATTTTTTTAAGCGATCTTTTTTTCTCTTACTAGGTAATACAACAAAGGTATTAGATAATCTCAATTATTCGCTTTACCTCCCTCACGAATTCATTCATCAAGCTCAAAGCATCAATATGAACAGTCCATCACAAATTCATGACTTTTCACCTTCCACGTCCCGCCGTACGTACGTGCCTCAAGATTTGTCTCTGGTACAAATCTCCGACAATTATATAAGACATCAGAGCACGATCTACAAGCCACATAATTACGCCCATTTATAAATAAATAATAGCTACCAGGAAAGAATTAAATACAGAGAAAACCTCATTTGCAGCATCCAAAGATAATTACGACAAAATTAAAGTCACATTAATCTACTGATCCAATCAGGGATTAGTGATCAACAATTAATCCGTTCTCTATACAATTACTTAATGTTATATCATATTCTTGGAAGCTAGCTCTATTTACAAGTCAATAAGGTTGATAATTCATTAGCAATTACTTTCGGTTTCAGAACGTTGCGTGTACTGTCAAAGTTGTTTGATAAAAACTTTGACGTTGCTTACAATTGTTTTTTTGTGATTGTTTTGTTTACATAATTGTGTTTAATGTTGTTTGTTGTAACACGCTACAGTCATTTATCAATGTGTTAGATTTTTTATTGTTTCAATCGTCGTTTCCTTTGAAAAGATTAGATTTAAAATTTAATTTGCTTTTATTAAGTGATACGGTTAGTTGATGTAGAGAAAATTCATGAAGATAATGTAATGCTTAATTGTTTTAATAAAAGTTATTGTTAATGCTGTTTTTATGACATCTAATAATAGTCATACTGCGTCATACATACTTGTGATTTCATTTATCATTTTCTCATTAATGAGTTGTGTACTGAAAACTGCCAGTCTTATCTTCATATCTTACAATTTTAAACCATTAATTATTGTATTTATAACTAGCGGGCAGCGGCCCTCTTGGATTCGCACGAGTAAAAGTCCTCTAAAACCCGGTTCCGATGATTAAAAACACAACAAAAAAAGAATTATCCGAATAGGTCCAGCCTTTTTCGAGTTATGAGCTTAGCAACACATTTTGCGATACATTTTTATATTATAGACAGATATAGATAGAAGATAGATGGAACATTTTTTATTACAAACTCCAATCCTAGAAGGTATTTTCATCACCGCGTTCTACATTTACAACACGGTTGGTCAACAGTCAACACTATGCGTACCAAAATGGCTGACATTTACTTTATCATTATTGTTGCCATTCAGTGTTGAAATGCTGCCATTATTATGGCACGCATTAACTATCAAATCTCGGAAGTATGTTTAGATAGAGCCTGGAGCATTTAATTTTTAGTCTTGAATATTTTTACGAACAGTTTTGAAGAACAGAAACATACACAGGACTGGCCTGTTGGTCTAGTGGTTAGTGACCCTGACTGCTATGCCGGAGGCTGTGGGTTTCTAAGTTTTCTAGTACCCATAACATAACCTCTTTTGCGGGTTCCTCACTACTGGGTGACAAGGAAGGTATCTTCCGACCAGACGGGTGTTATGTCTGGTGGGCTTTCTGCCCAACATTAATTGTCGGAATATTCTCTGTGTCCTAAAGTCGCTGTTAACTTTGATTGCGCAATGTAGACATTTTTGCATCTTAGTTTCTCCGTCACTTCATAGATGGCGCGAGTGTACTTTTTGTAGATGTTAAGTACGCTACACTCTGCTTACCTTGGGACTAGATGGCGTTGTGTGATAGTTGTAGAATATTATTATTATCTATCTATATATATAAAAATGAAACCCGTTTTCCGTTGTCACGACATAACATGAAAACGGCTTGACCGATTCGGATAATTATTTTTTTGTTGTGTTTGTAACCATCGGGACCGGGTTTTAGACCGGGTCCTCCACCCGTGCGAAGCCGGGACGGGCCGCTAGTATATTATATTATAATGATTTACTAGATAAGTTAATACATACACGGAACAGGTAAACTATTGGACTTGGATCGCAGTCATAGTTGTCGTAATCAGCATGATCATTAATCATAATAATCAGCCTATTAATTCTCTCACTGTTGATTAACAGCCTCCTCCCTATGAGAGAAATCTTATCTGGAGCACGATCATACCTGAAACAAATAAGCAAACAGTTAATAGTGTTAAATAATAAAGAAGGTACCCACGGAAGAAATAAATTAGGTAAATCAATCAAACTTCACTCATGTTTATGAAAATAACTTTTTTCACATTATTTTAAGGAGAATTACGATTTTCATGGTCTCTGAGCATGGCACGATTATTATCTTTATATGTATGAGGAATATGGTCCAATCTTCCTCAGACTCAAACTAAAGATATGTTGTATCTAGTGGGATACTACCCACAATAACACTCAGGCTGTTCTATCTATTTCTTTAATATATTTACTAGATTGTAAAAATACATACACAGTTCGAGTCTTCCCACCCAGGGTAGGGCAGGAGGGACTGTCAGACTTGAACAGACTAAAATTC
This sequence comes from Agrotis ipsilon, assembly GCA_028554685.1. Taxonomy (NCBI): domain Eukaryota; kingdom Metazoa; phylum Arthropoda; class Insecta; order Lepidoptera; family Noctuidae; genus Agrotis; species Agrotis ipsilon. The sequence continues at coordinate 1,157,256 of CM052961.1, read as the reverse complement.
ATGGCGTCCTTCAATAGCCTTTTACGTTCCGGGGTCAAGGTGGCTCGTTAGTTCCGCTACCCTGTCAGGCGCCAAAGATGTCGCTAGCAAACCTTTGTATATTCAGCTGTAGCAAAATTATCTATGGATATATTTGTGCATTCGTTTCGTTATTCATCTATCAAAATACTCTAATTAGACTACACTAATGCGGGCAACGACGATACATAACTAGACTCCGCATGCACGATCTAAAGAACAAAAACTATTCTGTCAACTCGCTGAGGTACTACGTAAGCGAGGGGTACGGGGTACTGCGTTGTGATTGGCTAACTGAAGGTCTGTTCTGTCTCAAGTTATGTTTACGGCTCACAGGAGTGGTCGAAATAAGACGGATATAAGACTTTTTTGCCTAATGTGTTGACAGACATCGGTCGCCTGTTATTATCGGAGACTAGTTATATCGTCGTTGAATGCGGGCAATGAACCCTCCAGATAAAAAAAGGGGAAAATTTAAAACAAAAAAAACACTGAAAATGCGAAATAACGATAATATAATCGATGAACAGTCCAATTGAACCGTAGTTATTTATTTACAGATAGATTGTCAAGCTTCATTGACTACCTACCTCGAGGTCGTTGCCCTCACTGACATTACACGATGAAGTAAAGAGTTGAAGGAAATTTTCTCTCATTTACTTCGACGGACGACTAGTGTATGACAAGATTGCTAATGGTTCAGTTTTATAGATTTCTTTCGCTTTTCCTCAGAATCATTCGTTCTCTAATGGCATTATAAAAAAATATGCTTATGTGCAAAGGTACAAAATATACGCAAACAAATCTATACATATAATAAAACTGAAAAGTTATTTTTGTACATTAAAAAAAAACTCAAAAAATATAGCCAGGGTATTAAAGGACAACCAATAGAACCCATTTCTAGCATTTTTAGAATTTTTGTCTGTTTATCTGTTTGTATGTTTATTTGTCCAGGTATCACGTAAAATGTACGAAATTAATGTAGAAAACTTTTACACACAACGATTAAGCGTAACTTGGAATCGGTTCAGTCTATCAAAAGATATTTGAATTTAAAGTGTTTCAGAAGTAAAATTACGGGTGCACTTTGGTCTCACAATTTGATTTCGTACGTCAGTCGCACGATCTAACTTCTAATTCGAATTGCAAAACTACAACGCACGGTAGATGGCGATAAAAGAGTGGTGTGGTGTGGTGTGGTGTGGTGTGGTGTGGTGTGGTGTGGTGGACATAAACCTGGAATACAAGTGTCAAATATTTTTGATTAATCTAAGAAAATTCTAAATACACGGTTTATATGAAAAACGTGGCCTGAATTAAGCGCTTGCAACTAAAAAATACATTGTTAAATTCCGACATCCACGCGAACGAAGTTGCGGGCACAGCTAGTCGAGAAATAAAAATAAAATAATATTTTTACAAAAAAAGGTGAACGTTAAATGTAATGGTTGGCGCAGTGGCTGAGTGCTGCTAGGCTCCTTGTCTTAGGTTCAATACTCGCGCGGAACAAATGTTACACAAGTAGTTGTTTCAGGTCTAGCTTTTAGTTTTTGTAACACAAAGATAATACAGAAAAAAAAATCAATGGTAGCTAAATTTTTACACATATTCACACTAATTTCTTATCATCTTTTAGTATTTTTAAGTTCTTTGCCAATAATTATTTTAAAAATAAGTTACTATCTCAAGAACCGTCAAACCTGGTTTACCTACTCGAATCGAAGTGATTAGCACCAAATTGACGAAAATAAGAATAATATACGGTCATTGAACTAGAAGTTGTTCGCCATTATCAAAGAAACTACAAAATTAGAACAACAAACCACTCATCAATAGAATTCCCGCTCGAAATATTCTTTTCAGATGATTTGTTGTTTCCTAATCTTCTAATTCCAATTAATCTGACCAATCCACAATACCTTTGTTCTCCAGTTTATATTTCAACAACCTATTTCCACCTTTATCATCTTGAACTTAAAGTTGGTTTCACTTGTACGTATTTTTCAGGAAATGGCTTTTGCAAAGGTATTGGTCGCTAATCGCCTCTTGACGTTAGGAAAACACTTGAGTACTAGGTACAGTCAACAAAAGAGGTAAATATCTAGACAGCAAAGAGACGAATTTCCTGTATAACTACAAATAAATGCTGTGTGGTTTATGTATGTACTTTTTGGCTGTGTTATATATGCAGTCAAAGAGTTTGGTACGCAGACACGTTATAGTTGCGCAACATTGGAAAACCGAGGCCTTATCACAAGAATTCTGTACCCTTTTATGCTGTTTATTGTAAAAGAACGAGATTAGGGTAGTTTCCAGGGTCAAAATAATTACATTCTATTTAGTCCGTATTTTAGATTATTAAAAAATATTGGACAGGAGCGAAAAATGCCACGCGGCGCATCTTTGTCATTTTTGGTCTAATCCTACTAATATTATAAACGTGAAAGTTTGTATGTATGGATGTATGGATGTTTGTTACTCTTTCACGCAAAAACTACTGAACGGATTTGGCTGAAATTTGGTACACAGATAGTTTATAATCTGGATTAACACAGGATAGTTTTTATCCCGATTTTATGTTCCTGGGGATAATTTTGGAGTTGTAGCGGGTGAAGCCGCTGGCAATAGCTAGTTTACAAATAAAAAAATACGTGTTTCTTTTTTTTGAATAATCTAAAAGACGGGCTTATTTTTTTTAGGGCAACTGGCCTATTAAAGTTAGAGATCAAATTTATTTTTCGTCACAAAAACTGGAAAAGTCATGCCTTCAGTTGAAAATTGCTGCCTGCATACCTATTTAGCTGACTGTACCGACATAGATAGATGCAGGAGTTGGTCTGTGATTGTGTAACCCCTGTACACATTGGTCGGCCAATATGGTCCAGTGTTCCGGGCGTTACGTGTTATTTACCTAATACTACCAACTATTAGCAAGTGTCTGCTAGGTAATAAGGTACATATCGAGGTATGAACCTCGTGTTTTATGCAATGGGTCCTTTAGCTAGTTTGTTGTGGTTACAGTTCCTTAGTCTAAGCAGTAAAGTAGGCTTTTTATGTTGTCGTAGTAAAATCAAATGAGTCCTGCCACACAGGGCTACGAGAGGGACTGTCAGACTGGTACTAACTAAAATCCTGGGTGATCCTTCAATAGCTGTTGTCGTTCCGGGGTCACAATGACCTGGTAATACAGTCAACAACCCTGTTTTTTTTTCCGCCAGCGGTAATCGTTTAAGACACATTAAACAACGTATTGCGAGTTTCGTCTCAAAATTTTCAAGTCAACATTATTATATCACATACAACTTTAGATATATTATTATAGGTAGACTAAGATATTATATTCCTCGCTTCGCTTATTTTGTGTGCCAACAGTCAACGGAGTAACATAACAAGAGAACAGAGTAAACAAACACTTGATCTTTTTGTAATGAGATATTTAATTTAAAATACGTTTAGAATGTCTTAGCTCCTTCGTTCACTAGGCGACGCAAAATTCCCATTCTTTACGACTTTCATATCTAGGCGACTCAATATGACCCAAAAGAAAAGATGAGGTCTAAGATGAAGCGAGCTCAACCAGAAGAAACTCCTGCGCACCAACGGAACCCTGGTGGCCCTGGTGAGGCCTGTTTTATCGTTGTAAAATCATCAAATGAGTCTTCCTCCTACACAATTTTTCTGATTAATTTCGTTGCAGGATCCAAGAGAGATACCTTAATTTATTCTCCGGGATACGTCGATGTTCGTTGGTGGTTGCCTCTGTTGCTTCTGGCTTTCAGGAGTAGCGAGAGAGTTTGTCCCAAAAAAAAGAGTCCGAGATGGGAGGGACCCCTGGTGAGGCCTACTAGTGCCAATGGGATCTCTCAGCAGGTAGCCAAACCGTGGTGCAGATGCCTGATGTAGACCGCTAGGAGTTATTGAGTTATGGCTATGACCGTGTAAACCGACACTTCCGCTTCCCAAGAAAATTGGTGGAAAATATCTCAATAATGTAGTTTAATTTTTTAAATTCCGTTTCGCATCTCACCTACTCAAATAGCGTAAAGTCTGAATTATTCAACTTATAAAATCCGTGTTGGTATTACCAAGAAATGTAAGTATTAGCTTACAGTTACATAATTTCATGCATTTCTTAGTTTGTTGGTAGTAAGTATGTAGAATTTTTGATAAGTAATTTTATTACGCGGTATTTTCAATTAACCACGCCTGCCATGTTTTTTAGTTGAATTATTATACTGTACTTTTGATGTTTTTTGTTTTGTATAGGTACAAGAGAGTAATATTAAAAAAAAAACGCGATTTTTTTGTTCCATTGCGAACAAGTACCTATGTGTCTCTATCCACAGCGGTAGCAAATATCGCTAAGATTTGAATCGGCCTTTACATCGCGTGACGAATGTAAAGTCATTATTTATTTGTTGGCAATGTTCTACGCAATATATTAGTTATATGCTATGATGGAGATTATATTGTTGCTTACAAAACAATAATGTTACATTCGTTGCGATCAACTGTTGTAATAGGCGATCAATCATGTTATGGAATAAAGAGAATAACAAAGATTGCTTTGTTTTCTGATTGCTTCGGGGCTAAGTACCTAAATGACGTATACAAGGTGTAACGTTAATAGCGCAAAACCTCTCGTGGGGTAACTCGGCCCATGTTACTGAACAATGTTTGTGCTAAGAATTTTGGAAATTCGCAAAAAATAAAATGGTTTTTCATACAAAATGAAAAATTGATCGGGCCCATCAGTATGAAAAATCTTTGTCACGTTGTATACCTACATGACGCCAGTAAAAGCCGGGGTTTCGAGAATTAGGTGGAAACAACGCGGCGGCCCTGCAACGCAAAGGGCCATTAGAAGTTTATTAAGCTTCATTAAGATAGGAAACTAGTTAAGGAAAGTTGCAATGTCCAAATCTATTTCTATGTATGCAAAGGTTCCCGGGTCGACGGCGCGTCGTGTTCCACGCGCGCCTCAAAGAGCGTCAGCATAATGACGAGGCCCCCTCTCAGAGGGCTAAAGCCTGCCGGGGTTGCGGGACCTATACTATCACCGTGACCCCGGAACATAAAGGGCTATTGGAGGACACCGTGGATTTAAGTCAGTACAAGTCTGACAGTCCCTCCCGCCCTGCCCGGGGTGGGAGGACTCATTTGATGATTTACCACGATAAAAAAAAAGTATGCAAAGGTTGTTTTTATTCAATCAGACATTGCCCATGCGCAGTAAGGCAAAATATATCTGATAGGGCAAAACGACACCCACAATTGGAGACTCTATAGAGGGGTTGCGGAACTGTCCAAACGTGTACGTAACCGTGACTTTGGAAAGTAAAGAGCTATTGTATTCACACCGAGGATTTTAGTCGGTACGAGTCTGACAGTCCCTTCCGCTTTACCCCCCGTGGGAGGACTCATTTGATGTTTGTACCACGCTAAAAAAATACTCCATAGAAACCGTGACTAGCCTGTTGGTCTAGTGGTTAGTGACCCTGACTGCTATGCCGGTCGTGGGTTCGATTCCCACCCAGGACAAATGTTTGTGTGATGAGCATGATCATTTGTTTTGTGTCTGGGTGTAATTTATTTATAATATGTGTGTATTTAGAAATATATAAGTATGTTTATCAGTTGTCTAGTACCCATAACACAAGCTCTGCTTAAAATCCATTAAATAAAATACCTTCATAAAAGAATTTCATTCATAAAAGATTGAATCTTTTAAGGTGTCAGCTCTATCGCTTTTGGCTTTTATTAAGTTTTTGTCATCTTCATTTCATTTCGCTCGGTGACCTTAAAAACCACTGGCTTAATTATTTGCTAACGAACTTCTTTTAGAGGTGGGCGAATGTCGATTTTGACGATATCGATAGACTAAATTATCGATTTTTGTCTATATAAAAATTAAATTTGTATTATTGCGATCCATAATACTTTAAGTAAAAATTTGTTGTAAAATTATTGATTCTAATCTTTCGTAAGATACAAATAAATATTGGTCCCTTGTAAGCACAATTTAAAAGGACACTGGCTTAAAAATGGTTTTAAAAATTTCGTCAACATGTTTTTGAGGTTAACGTAAACTGACGGGCCATTTTATTTTATAGTTGAGCCATTAATAACTCCCACTAACGATTAAAACAACATGCAGGTAGAAATCAATGAAATAGCGGAACGTTGCCGTACAAAGTAAATTGCTTTTTTAATTAATAGTTATCGTCAAACAATCATGCCGACACAAAATAAACGACCTATGTACCTGATAAATAGTTACTTACAATATTCACGAACACAAATATTATAAAGAATCAAATATATTATGTAAGTTTGGATGTACCGATTAATATTAGGAACTACTGATTCGATTCCGAAAATTGTTTCACTAAATACAAGCTTTTTTATCCTCAAGTATCGGAGGCTATATTTTAATGTGCTAAAAGTGCACAAAGGATAATTACTGTAACACGAGCGAATCCGCAAGGCAAAACTGGATGTCTAATATGTATAGCTACGTAACTCGATTCGATTTTCAAAGTAATCGAGTCAGATTTATTCGATTTGCATCTGCGTTAATCGACCTCTAATTTATATTTTTATTTTTTAATCGACGTTCTCTATTCGAATTCGGATTGATTGTCAATCGATTCTACGAGTGTTATCGATTCGATTGCGAATTAGAGCGAATCGAATGAGACAAATAATAAGTAAGTTGTGAATAAAGATATGATTAGAAAGTATTTTTTTATTGTTATTTGTAGTGGAACGATTCGAACGATTAGTTTAGCCTTAAGTATACTGTTCTCTAATAGAGCCGTATTAGATCGATATTATTTTAGCAGTTTTTCCTTATTGGCAGTTTTTTCGGAATATATTTGTTGGAATATATCGTTAGGCTAGTCGTCTCAATCTCGATGCTGAGCTTAAGATTCTGGGGACGAATCTCAGGTCGAACAAAGGGTTTTTAGGTTTTTATCAGGAATTTCTGTTGTAATCACAGAATTTGGTTAGCATCTTGTTGATGGCCACAGGCTCGCTCTCTTTTACATGGGACATAAAATGACTGTGAAAATGAGGGTATACTAAACACAATCCTCTGCTTAGAGTTCTATGTACACAACGCGTCGCAAGTCCCCAATACCTTTCGACTTTGTATCCATTGACGCGAGCGTGTGTACGGAAATTGCGATAGTCGCCTGGATACTAAAGTCGTAAGGTATCGGATACTTGTGTGCGAAATGGCTTCGTTTTCAGGCGTGAATTATGACGTTTTTTTTCTGTGTTATAGCAGATGGATGGGTCATTAAACCTCATCCAACCATTTCTCTGAAAGACAGCCTTCTTTCTGAACAATAACGGATAAATTATAATTAATTACAATTTTAAACTCCAACAGTAATGCGAGGTGCCGTGCGTGAGATATTACGATGAATAATTCAATTAACTAATTAGTATTGTTAATTAATCCCATGCATTATACGGCAATCTGTATTGTTGATCGATTTAAGCAAAGCGGACCGATGGATTTAAGCAAATCGTGACTATGGGCAGTATGAATTATAATTAGTTTACAACATCACGAATAATTACGAGAGAAATGTAAACAAGACAATCTTGCTCTAGAAATCATGATTATGAAAGAAATTTATAATCTAACACCCAAAACCCAGGGAAGAAGTAACCCATTACTCGCCGTCCGTATTCCCGTGCATCTGGTACCCGTAAATCGATTCGCGACATCCTTTACCGTGGGCGTCTCCTGCGTCAGCTGGGTCGTGAGACTGTCCTCTCACTCACGCGTCACGACTCCTCCTTCGCTAGCATGACTGCTTCAGAAGGAGGTAACTGCTTTCCATTCCGTTTTGCCCCACAGCACCTATCAATGTGGAGCATACAGTGCAGGTCTGCCCCACTTGGGCAGAGCACCGCCGCGTCCTCTGGGTGATCTGCACAGTGGTGACACCCAGGCGGTTTTCGCTTCCAGTCAGACACAGGAACCTCCCGAAACATCCGTGTCTGGTGAGACCCTGCGACAGGCGGAAGGTGAGGACTCCTTGGCACTTCTCCAGCCACTCCTCAAAGAGGGGGGATAGGAGGGTCTTACCGCCGCGATTAAGAGAAAGGTGTAACAACTGTCATAGTACAACGAGGTAGGTGTGGTCATATTAGTAGTTGTTATTTTATCCAAAAAGTTTCTACTTAACGGCTATGTGGATCAATTTGACTACCAAGCTACCTGAAAAGTCTTAGGGCGCTCCCTCACCGCGAGCATTACCTGTAATGTAACATTACAGATTCGAACATTGGAAGACAATAGAACATCAAATTGCTCACTTTTATGTTACATCACAGGGGAATGCTCGCGGTGAAGGAGCGCCTTAAGGAGCATTACTCTATAATAAAACCCTTTGGTCTTTGACCTTCTATTTACACGTTGATAACCAGTCAAATTCAAGTCACAAACGCCTCTTACGGTCAATGTGCCTTATTTATACAAAGTACGTAGATTGGGCTTATTTATTTCTTTTCAATGGCTATAAAAATAGGCTGAAATGGGCCAACCGTCTGTCGACAGGTTAACAACCTGTCAATGTCTGGACGTGTTCTTATTTTGAAAGGCACGTGTAGGTAGTATCCTGTTTTTCTTCCTTCCATTTTATTCGTATTTTTCTATTATTGCTGTGTTTGTTCCGTTGGCAAGAAGGAATAAAAACAATAAAAGCAAATTCGAAATAAAATATTACTTATTGGGTTTATTGTTAACGTTTGTGTGTAAACGGCGAGGTTAGCGCAATGGCTGGTAGGTGCGAGTCGTGAGTTCGATTCTTGCACGAAATAATAATTGCATTCCCGAAGCCTCTGTTTCTATTATCTGTTGTATAATCTGACTAAAAAATTAAAACGTTGAACAATTAATATTCAAGTAGGCGGGATGTTCAACAATACAGATTTGCTAAAGATGTTAAGAGGTTACTCACTCCTTACTCCCGTTAGGATTCGCACTCCGGTACAATATGGACGTTCCGTTCGTTGTACTGTCAACGAAACAGATATGTATCCACACAGTAAGTTTTGAGCGGTTTTCCTGCATGCAGCGCCATCTAGTAACTACGTTATAGCGACACGCGATAAAAACTGTAATGCCTATGAACTAGATATTTTGAGAAACAGTTTCGGCTTGTTCTTCATCAAAAATTAAATAAAACCTAAAAAGTTCTGCTATACTATTCTCTATGACTTTATGATCGTCCAATCACGAAGCGCGAATGCTCGTCATTATTGTTGTTGTGAGTAGCTTAAAGCATAGCAAACTTTAGTCCCCCGTGATGATATTACCACGCAAAAAAAAACGTGTGGCGATAGTGCTGCAGCCGCGCGGTCACGAGGCTGTGTTAATAGCGAATACCATTGCTGTAGAACTTCATTTGCAGGTGCGCAAAACTCTATGGACTGTGGACTATCAAATGACGGTCCACAGTCTCCATCACCAATTTTCTATTCGTACAGCCAAAGAAGTATCAAATAACACAACCTTAAACTTGCTGGATACCGTAGATCAAGATTTCTCTTTTGTTGACTGTACATAAAGTACTATTTACTTTTAAATTTATTTGCATATTGTGGTACTGTTATCATTAGTGATAATGATTTTCTAATGTCTAGCGGACTTAGCCTAATTACGTTTCTTTCTGGAAGAAAAAGTTAGATAAGGCGCCCGTAACTGTTGGAATAGTGAAGCATTTTTTATAGTTTTCTATTAAAATATAGAGCTTTCTATACTGTATAATTCACTTTAGATTTAGCTTTTAATCATCAAACCCATAGTGCGCATCACATAATTCCCATAGGTCGGAATTAGGCAGAGTAAAAATTCATGTACTTACACTAATTTCATAAAGCGAAAGAATAAAGTGAATTCCTATGGCCCAACTCCCGGAATTAAATAAAAAAGTTATTTACTTTTACATTTATTTGTCTAATGTATCTTTGATGTTTTTGTTACTACTATATTTTGTAATATTGTTTTCCACACGAGATTGTCTATTAGGAATCCCGGGAAGATCCATAATAATATCCACACTTCGATTCAAGTACTAAAATCACTATACCTAATTCCAACCTCTTATAATTAACCCGTTTATAACTAACAGCCAAATCAAGTTTATCTGTCAATTTCACTTAGCTAAACAAAATGCGTTGTGGCATCAAGCCATTAGTCACCTCAGTACTGTCGCATCCAATTTGCAGGCAGTGTGCGGTCTGTATTGGCTCCATCAATAGGAGTCACGGAAAATAGTGCTGTTCCGATGTTCTGGATTGCACTAATACAGATTTTTTTTAAAAAAAATCTAGTCTATTAGAAAATCATGATAGTCCTTCCCGTCTTGGGTGGAGCGGAAGGAACTGTCAGATAATAAGATTGACTTATTAGATTGACTGAATTGATTGTTTTGATTTCAAACTTGAAAAATCACGTTTCCGAATGTTCATACACAGTAGTAATCTTTGGAATCACCCAACCGAAACCTGTCAATCACGCTCCTGCGTCGCATGGTGCAACCTAATTTATGGGACGTTAGTTCTTAGAATTTTATGAGGTTTAAATTATTTGGTTTTCTGACATTTTGACTCTAATATTTTGTAGTTATGGTTTAAAGCAGCTTTGTTTAACATAAACAATGGTTTAAATAAACATCTAAAATAAGCTGGTTTGGCACTTGCAGTGTATGTATGTAAAGATAGGCGAAAGCACAAAATTCCTTTAGCTGCGTTTTCCAAAAACCATAAAAGCTTACGGCCCTCTTTTTGTACCAAAAAATGAAACTGTACCATCTGACCCCACATACCTTTGACACAAAAGGGTAATGCGGAATGTGTCCTACTCGATACTATAGGATGTTGTGGAAAATTTGTGCGATATGGAAAGCGTGGTATCGCCTTTAGTGGGTACCGAAAAAGGTGAAGTCTCCTTGTTGAGGGAGGCGCGGTGTGAAGGACCGCTTTGACCCCTTTGACAAAGAGGAAGTTGGGAATAGTGTGGAATGTTGTTCTAGGCACTTGATAAGGTGACAGTTTGTGGAAAATTAGTGTGGAAACTTCCATGAGTTGTATCTTTGTATGTTAAAAAGGTTAAAAGGTCATTGCTGAATGAGTTGGTGGTGTTTTTTGAAGGACTTAGGTACTCAGTCAAAATCGAAGCTGTCCCGGGAGTAATAAATTAAAACCAGCTCATTATGCTTTTTCGATCAACTTTCTATTATATCGAATAGTATGCTAATTTTCAGATTGGTAGCGTTACGGAAAAACGTCAAACGTTTTAATCGACGATATTCTTTTTTTCCGGATTGAAAGCATTTTACTTGTTTGCTGCATTTTTTTTTAAACTTAAATCCGTGTATTTGAACGTTGGAAATGAATAATCTACCTCGGTTCCTATCTATTTTTGTCTGTTACCAGCGATCGAATTTGCCTATTCGAGTCTTCAAGATGACCAATAAAAAACAACCGTCAAAAACAAAAGATCGGGATTTGTATCGAGATCGAATATTAATTTCGGTCGATAAAGAACTAAATCACACTTCGGTTTACAGTTCAACAACAAATCAACTGTCTTCTTAAAACAATGAAATGTAGAACATCGTTAACAGCAATATTTCAATCAATTGTTCTTTCATCAAGATTTCAATGAGCAGATCATCATTTATTTTTCTTTTGATGTCACACAAAGTCACAATATAATTGAATTAGATGATGAAAGTGATGTGTCGATCATTGTTTTTGCTGAACTAGTGAGCTGGTGACCTAAAAACAATGAAACTTATTTAGTTTTCAATTGAAATGAATAATGACTGTAGCAGAAATAAAGGTAAGTGTACATTACTGCTGCGTTGGGTTGCAGCGAAAGTTATTTGGGTTAGGAGCTTATGCAATTTATTTTAACCTTTATTTTCGGCAACTTAGGCCCATAAATGAGCACCATGTAATTTAATAAAGCAAGTTTCATTACATTGCTGTATTTTTTTGATCTACTGAATTTGTTGTCCCTCAATAGTCCACAATGTAATGTAAAATGTAAAGCTCCATTTAGACGATGCAAGAACTTGCATGCTAGTTTGTTCCTTCGTACACGACGCGACGCAAGTCTCCGATACCTTACGACTTTGATGTCCACTGACGCGCGCCTGTGTAGGAACGTCCTTTATTGATTTGTATTGCGATACTTAGTCGCCTGGATACCCAAGTCGTAAGGTATCAGAGACTTACGTCGTGTTGTGTACGAAGGAGTAACTCGCATGTAAGTTCTTGCAACGTCTAAATAAAGCATTTTAAAGTAAAGTGAGAGTTTAACACAGTCTGCCTTGAAATTAGATTCTTACTTTCGTTTCTACGATTCTAAATAAGGTTGTCACTTGATACGGATCAGCTTAACGACTGAAGCGAAACGAACTGTTAGATTGTTTGTTTTTAAATTAACTGGCGAAGAAATCGGAGACGGAGCTTTAGGGATAAGATAAATAAAGTTTCTTTTAAGTTGTTTTTTAATACCTTTCTCCACTCTAGATATTTCTCTTGTGCTTGTCGGGGTCGCGGGACTGTCTAAACAGGCCATTGTGACCTTGGAACATAAAGGAAATTTGAAGGAACGTTATTGATTTTAGTCAGTACAACTGACAGTCCCTTCTGCTCCACACATAGCGGAAGGACACATTTAAAGATATTACCACCTAAAAATTTGGTGTTTCTCCTGTGTCACGGGTGTGTCTACCAAAATTAAAACTCACACACACAAACAACTAGAACAGTAACAACTGCTTGTAGATCATAACATTATTTGTTCCATTTCAATCGATTTTTAGACCACAGCGCCAACCGTGGAGAAAATTCGTTGTAAACATATAAAAATATATTTTTACTTACGTCACACTCTCTCTAATATTTAATTCGTGGCCAATCGAATTAGCGACACACAACGTGCCCTTTCTTAAGCCAATAAAAAAAAAACTGTAAAAGCTTTTTAGCTCATTCCATCCTGAATAAAGTCTTGTTCTAAACTACTTTACAGTATCCTTAATCTAATTTGTCGTCTACTCTTTTTTAAATTAAGAAGACTGGAAAAACGGTATAAGCCAACCTGTGCTTGGTCCAGTGACCCTAATGACTAAAGCCTGCAAACTTTTAAACATCAATTAGGTTTTCTTGTATAAGTACGCTCATTAAAAAGCATTCAGAATTATCTAAAAAGGATATTCTTTAAAAGATTTTTAATTAATTCTGTAAACGCTAAAATAATCTAGCCCACTGAAAGAAAAATCCAATTAGGCAGTCACATAGGTAATCAAAAACTATTTAGTTTGTATTTTTGTTAAAATAAGTAAACCAAAATTGAAGAAAAATACGACGGTCTTAAAATAGACAATAAATGTCAACGCTATGATTTATTTTTTAGTACTGTCTGACATAAGTACATACTTACCAGCCGTATCGGGTTTGGGCTTTGTGAATATTCACAGAATAAAAAAAGCTTTTTCAAAAAAAATGTAACCGCCTTCAAAACCAACCACTAAAAAAGGGTAAAATAACCTACAAAATAACTTTTCTTTCGGAAGTCGGTGGTTTTTTTTTCATTGTCTTTTTTGCCACCGACTTCCGAAAGAAAAGTTATTTTGTAGGTTATTTTACCCTTTTTTAGTGGTTGGTTTTGAAGGCGGTTACATTTTTTTTGAAAAAGCTTTTATTTTACTCTTTTTAGTTTAAATATTCAACCAAAATTCTTGTCTATAATAGCAGTCTAGTATGTATAGGTACATCATTTTCTTACATGTGCACTAGAATTTTGTAATCCGTAGCACCAGTAATAACATCGCTCATGTACAAAATTAGCTAATAAAATTCCCTATCTCAAAAACTACTGAACCGATTTTGATAAAACTTGCAGTGTTCCCTCAGTTGAACAATACCTAGTATAACAAAAAAAGAATGACTTAAATCGGACTTGTAGTTCCAGAGATAAGCGAACACAAACTAAATCAGTCGATGCCTACTCCTTACTGTTAAGGAGTTGTACCTTCCATCATCAGCTCAGCTTCATAAGATTATGATTACCATACGCAAATACTTAAATTACTTCATAATATTTGCGAAAAACTACATGTGGGCCTATAAAATTTGAAGGTTGCCCTCGATTTCTCCAGGATCCAATCATCAGATCTTGACTTGGTGAATATGGGACCACTCCGAAAGCATCTCCTTTCGAACAAAACAAGAATTTTGAAAATAGGTTTACAATCGCCGGAGAAATCGCGTAACAAACACACAAAAAAAAAAAAAAAAAACAAAAAAAAAAAAAACATACCGTCGAATTGATAACCTCCTTCTTTTTGAAGTCGGTTAAAAAATATACTTTTCCATTTTTATTGTACGCTCTAAGTAACGGATTAAAAACATTTTCAATTCATTGATGTTGGAAACCAGTTTATTATGGAATAACATCTTTTACTAATTTGTTTTTCACTCAAAAGATTATTCAATTACTTCAAATAGTCGAAACACGTAACAAACAAATCCATAAAGGAATCGTTCAAAGATTTCGTCAACATAATAAACGTAATTGCACCTTCATTCATTTCCATTCATTCCATTCACTCTGACAGCTGTCATTATTGAATTGAATGTAAGAACGGATTGGTTTTGTGAAATCCATAAAATTGGTTTTGTGCTATGTGAAATTATTTAAAGTAAAAAATCCAGATTAAAATTATTGCAGATTTATTCGTGACAAGTTCGATTTTATATTTAAATAGCGGTACAGTTTTGTAGTCTTTTGTACTATATAAGTATTTGTGTTATTAAGGTCTGGTTTTCATAATAATAAGTCGTTCACGCAATATGATCATATCTATAGGTTTTTCACATGTTCCCATTGAGCTATTACTACTAAGTATAGAGACGAAAACACGCATCACCACAGTGTCCCATCCAGGATGAGTGCGCGCGCCTAGAGCACGCCACAGAGTTGTCAAACAATTGAATGAACTTGTGCGCACGCACTCATCCTGGATGGGACATAGTGGTGATACGTGGTGTCGTCTCTATACGTAGCAGTAATAGCTCAATGGGTTTTCATAATAATAAGTCGATCACGCAATAAGATTATTCCTACAGGTTTTCCACATGTTTCTAAATATTTTTTGTTGAATTCTTTCCACGTTTTGGCAATAAACTTCGTTATTTTTGATGAAAAACGGTTTTATCGTTTTCATTTTATTTGTCTGTAAACCTTTTAATCGTAAAGTTGTGTACAAAGGAGATAGAAATAAAAAAAAAAATACCGACTTTTGTTTGAGCATTGTTTAGTAAACTTCAAAGAAATTATAGATATATTTGAAGATTATGATTAGATGACAGCAATTTAAATAGAAATTGAAAAAATATGACGATAAAACAATAGTTGTTTTCTTTCACAATAATTGTGTTTTCTTAATAGTGATGTTTGCTTCAAGCTGCGACAACAAAGATTTGTTTTGATTATTTTAAGTAGATAGTTCAAATATAACACCTGGGATTGCGATTAAACTATGTTAATTATACTTGTCGGATAAATAATACATTATTTAATACAAAAATATGGATCTGCCTACCTCTATATGGAAAAGGCGTGAGTTTGTTTAAAAAATGGTGTATAATTATTACTTGACTTGTTAAACAGCATTTTATTATCTTTCTCGTTATGTTTTCACATTCAACCCACTTTCGCGAAACATTTTCATGGATACTGTTTTTTTTAGTATGAATTTTTTTAGACCTTTTATCTTTTTAGACCATATTTGCGTGTCAAAGGCACATAAACAGATTATCGTTACAAAATGCGAGTTCCAATTCCAATTTAATTAAATCGAATTTCGAGTTATCAAATTGTAGTAATCACTTTTAGAAATAGTTTTAACAATATAGCGAATGGATGATTCCATTTCATTTTCTTCCTTGATCACTATTGCTACCCAGGTGTTTTCCTATAGTAAATAAGCTAAAAATAATAAGTATGAAGTTCTGGGTGCAATCCCCATGTTGGAGAAATTGTAATATTTGTGTTTCTCAGAACTTTTAAATTATTTCGATAGTGCTTGCTACATTTACATTTAAATGAAAATTTAATAGAAAAAAAATAAAAGCTTACTTCACCAGTACCTGTACCATACAATTTTTTTTTAACGTTGCGACACTAGGAATTTCTCCTGTGTCTCCGGACCCGGAACAACTACTTTTAGATCATACAATATTTGTTTCGTGCGGGAATTGAACCCGCGACACGCAGCGAAGCAATCCGATTGCTCATTCTCAGCCATTGCGCTAACCGTGTCGTCAAAACAATACAGAAGTAATATTATGCAATGCATCCATCCATCATTCGCATTTTTTTCCTTTCAACAAATGAATGCCATAAATCATTGCACTCGCATAATGCGTCCTGTACAAATCTCTATATTCACATTATAGTGTAGGTGCAAATGCGCTTGCCTTAACGTACTTAACGGTAAAAATATTTTATCGGTAAGTAACCCCAAGCGGTACCAAGTAAGTATGTTAATGCAGCCAACAGTAAATTGTTATGACGTTTCGAAATCCAAATGTGCACGGACGATGTTCATTATTGATTTTATGACAGGGTTTGTTAATTTTTATTGTCGTATTGGTATTTTTGTTCATTTTGTCATGTTGGTATGGTGTAAGTTACTGACAATGTTTTGTTTTCTTCACTAGAAGTAGTAATGTGATGTACACACGGCTACACATCAAGTACAAAACCAGTATTAGCTGATCGTTTATTGTGTGTAAAAATCGTACAAAGCGAGACCAAGACAAACTGGTTTTGTATAGCTTGATGTGTCTGCCCGGGGTGGGAGGTCTCATTTGATGATTTTACCACGTAAAAAAAAACCGTGTGTACTAAAATAACAATTATCGTAATATTTTGTTCTGTTCTGACGAAAGTATGATGCTGCTACTCGAAAATGCAATTGTTTTAAACTGATTATTTTTTTTTGGGTTTTATGACCGAACTTTACGAGTACAAACAATTTTTTTTCTGAGAAAATGGGCAACACTTTAAAATGGGTGAAAGTTTTTTTGATGTTGGGATATTTTTTTCTATTTTTTTTTCATCTATGTGGAATATGAGAAAATAGTACGCATACATAAATATTCAGAAGATTGTGTTTACAAGATAAACTTGTAAGTTAATAGCGTGTGAAAAAAGAAAACAACATAGTACCATATACCAGAAATAGCCGAAAGTAAAACTTAATTATCATTCATTTATTCAACGTGCCTAAGTAGGTAAATACGAAACGATTAGAAAATTATGAAATCTTAACTTTTACTACAAGTACATACTTCTGTGGGCAAAGTTTGGTAGTGCGGTTATCGCAGTGGCTGGGCGACTGGACTGCTGCGCAGCGTGTCGTGAGTTCAATTCCCATCCCATACAAGTAGTTGTTCCGGGTCTGGGTGTTTTTATATGTGGGTTTCTATATTTGTAAACTCACCCATGATACAGGAGTAATTCCTAGTACGATTACTAGCAACTAGCACGACTTAAAATTACAGTTCAGGATAATCAAATTGAATATAATCTTTGTGCTTTATAAACTCTTTCTAAAGATATTACAGTGTATTTCATAAAGTTATTATTGATATGAATAAAGACGGAAATAGAACTTATTAAACTTATTCTTCGATTACCAGTAATAGTTACGTTACAGATCTTATTTAAAGATTACAATATTTATCTTTTATCATTTCAGTTACAAAACTTTCAGGCAATCTAGGGGTGAATGACACTGTTATACTAGCCAATTGATCTATGCAGAATTAGAAATAATTGTTAAATTGATACGACATTGATGTAACACCCTAAATAATGCAAGAATTTTAAGCTAGATTTTGTCTTGAGCAATTTCTATTGTGTATTGAATTTTAAGATCAGTTTTGTAAACTGTGACTACTTTCAAAGTTAGTGATTTGTTTTTTTTTTATCGTTGTAAAATCATCAAATGAGGCCTCCTACCCCGGGCAGGGCGGGAGGGACTGTCAGACTTTTACTGACTAAAATCCACGGTGTTCTTCAATGGCCCTTTATGTTCCGGGGTCACGGTGATTGAAATAAGTCCCGCGACCCCGGCAGGCTTTGGCCCTCTGTGAGGGGGCCCCGTCTTTTGCGGACAGCTCTTTGAGGCGCGCGTGGAACACGACGCGCCGTCGACCCGGGCTCAAAGTTAGTGTTACAGGTCATTTTAAAATTGGCTATATAGCAAAATTGGTGTAACGAGTTCATAAGTTACCTATAGCACAAGTAATGTTACAAGTTCAAAAATATATTTTTGGAATACATGAAAGTCCGCAGCAAGAAAATATCTAAATCTATTCTGCATAATATGTTTTAAGGTCATTTGAAAGTGAAAACTTATGTTTTACCTTTTTTGAATACATGAATTTATTAATTAGTTGTAACTTTTTGAAATTTAATGAAATACAATCCGTTTTATAAGTAGGTACTTTTGTTCGTTTAGGAACCTCTGTTCGTTACTGTTGAGATTTAAAGATCTCATATTTTCTAATAAAAGAAAAGGCAGTATACTTGTATATTTCTGCGGGTCAAAAAAATTTTCTCTTTTATTTGTTTATTATTATTTTTCCTGTACATATTATTAGTAGGTTTTAATTTAAAGTTAGTATAACGTTAACATAAAGTGAATAATTAATGTTTAAGTCAAAAAATAAAATAACATGGCTGTCCTAAACAACATGGTACGTTAAAGAATGTTGCACTACAAGACATCCATTGTAGCTGGCACGCACAAAAAACAGTTGCTGCATCAGTTTTTTTTTTAAGAACGTAATCAGTTAGGCACTGGTATCAAGTTAGGCGATCTAGTAATGCCTCTAATAATAGTTTAGTGTTACAATAGCGTTTCTAAACGACAGGACTGGCCTTGACCAATCGTGTTATTAAGAATGAACGGTCTGATATTGTGATTATGGTGTCCAATGATGAAATGAGTGCCAGAATAATAAAGCTGTATTAACTTTATAGAAAAAAGAAAAAAAAAGACAAGCCACGAGGAGTTCCGTACCATTATATATTAAAAACGACAAAAAATCTTGTTTATTGTATTAATGGTAGCCCACAGGGGGTGCCCTTGGCGTGTAGTCACTTAGCTTGTAGATTTTTAGTTGTAACTGTTGTAAGCCTGGAGGCCTTAGATTTGGGCATCCACAGATTAAGTCCGACTAAGCAGCTCACAACCTGCTTTAGGTTGACCTGCGAGATGCCACTCAAAAATAAAAGTCTATGGTATGGTAGCCCTCATTAATATTTTATTTATTCTATGTTTTTGTAATAATAGCAGAAATACATCTTTTATGAAAATTTCAACGGTCGAACTATCACGGTTCATGAGATACAGCCTGGTGATAGACAGACAGACTGACAGCATAGTCTTCCAGGGTCCCTTTTCACCCTTAGGGTACAGGAATCTGATAAAAAAAATGTGTAAATGAGTGAATGTTATGAAAATTATGTATGTTTGTTTATTACGTCAACATAATTTTCATATAGGTCGTGGTTACCTAATTTGATTATCTGAGGATTATGATTATCGATTTGTCACAGTTGATTATTAGGAACAGACTAAGTCTATTGATTTCGTTTTGTTTTGTATGACCAATTCAAATAGATAAAGTTTATGTTGATTATGAATATATTATAGGTAAGGATAAATCTTCTGAACATTAAAATACAAAATTGTAAAATATACATATACATATATAAGTGTCTTAAAAATAAACAAAAAAGCGACAACAACCAGTTCCACTACTTCAATAAATAAAGCTGTTTCAACATTAAATTCTATATTCTCGTTACGTGCAACTAGTCGACTTGTACAAATACGAGTATTTGCCACAAAAATATCTTAAACAGTCAATACTTACTTTGCTTGGTAACCCAAAAGAATATATGGTAAATAATCACAGACATTTGGCAATATTTATAGATTGTAATATAAAAAAGC
The DNA here is from genome assembly GCA_028554685.1 of Agrotis ipsilon. Classification (NCBI taxonomy): domain Eukaryota; kingdom Metazoa; phylum Arthropoda; class Insecta; order Lepidoptera; family Noctuidae; genus Agrotis; species Agrotis ipsilon. Next base: position 1,137,163 of record CM052961.1, on the reverse strand, counting down.
TGAAGAGTTTGTTTGTTTCGCGATAATCTCAAGAACTGCTGGTCCGAATTGCAATCTTCTTGTGTTGCATAGTCCACTTATCGAGGAACGCTATAGACTATAAAACATCACGCTATGACAAATAGGAAACGAGCAGCGATGATAAAACCACAGCGAGGGAGCTGCTAGTCATTTTTTTTTTACTTGATAAAATCATCAAATGAGTCCAGCCCCACTTTACTGTTCTGACAGTACTGACTAAAATTCACGGTGTCCTTCAATAGCCCTTTATGTTCCGGTGATGGAATAAGTCCCGCGACCCCGGCAGGCTTTGGCCCTCTGAGAGAGCCCCCGGAGCTGCTAGCCATAGATAATTTTCTATGATCAATATTTACCAACGACATTGCTAGTTCAATGACATCTTGATTCTCAAATATAACTTGGCCAAAAAAAAAACTAAGTACTTCGAAAATCGTGACTTAACCTGCGATGGTATCTCTATTGTAATGACAGTTTATTTGTTATGTAATCTGTGGTTATGTCTTGTGTCTAAAGATTGAAAAGATTCGGGAAGTATGAAGACCTTGGTGGACTCAATATTATGTTGTTGAGCAACATAGTAGACATATTGTTTGATATTCCCGATAGATTGTTTTTTATACCATGGGTTATCGTACCTATTACCCAGTGACTGGATTTTGGAGGTCTGATAGGCAGTCACTACATGTAAAATACTGATATTCAGCTGCATCTGGTTCGACTGGAAGCCGACCCCAATATAGTTGGGAAAAGACTAGGCAGATTATGAATGACATTTTACGCGGTAAAATCATCAAATGTGTCCTCCCACTCCGGGCAGGGCGGGAGGGACTGACAAACTTGTACTGACTAAAATCCACGGTGTCCTTCAATAGCCATTTATGTTCCGGATCCTGATGGATTTTTCGAAAATCTTTTTGACGTTTAAAAGGATACAATTCATCACTTTCCCAAAGGAAATCTCCACTGTCACCAACACTAGCTAATTCCTAAGTGGTACGATAAATCAAACCAGTTGCATTTTCAACTTACGGCACTTAACCCAGAGATGATAATCCAAAAGCAGGTTATAAGGTCATATCTATCTTGGGGTTCCCCATAACTGTCATTTACAACGATTTTCATAACCACCACGCTTGTTAGACAACGTGACTGTAGTAAGTTATCATTTTCAGACCATTATATTACATTATATAGCAACATTACCTGATATTACTATTGCCTGCAAACATTCTTCACGCTCGGAGTTTCAGCATAAACAACATAAACGAGACGAATTGTTGAAAATTACTGTATCACGTTGTTTTTTCATGTTGACTGTACCTGCGTATGAGCAGGTAAAAGAGATTCAATATATCCGTGGTTTACTCAGGCAGAGTAAACTTCGAGTCTATTATTTCAAATAAAGGATATTGGGAAACAGTGGGCCCACCTCTCAATAGGAATAAGATACATATGAATAAATAGGTATTTTTATGCTGAATAAAACTTAGTATTACGACTAAGATCAAAAGTCTGTACTTTCGGAGTTATCTATAAAAAATAAATATCAGGTTACGGTCGTAAGACTCTCCTACAACCTAAATCGCTAAACGTAGAAACTTGTTTTTTTTACAATAGTTACAGTTTATTATGTAAGTCGGTATTAAGACGGGGTTTTGCGAAAATCTTCCTATAAAGGGGTGAAAGGGGGTGAAAACCTTTGTATGTAAAATCTTATTCCTTGGGTTTATAAACTTGAAACTTGGCATGAATACGAAGATAAGTAAATGAAAATGATTGGCGTCATTAGTTTTTTAAAGCTACCCTCCATTGGTGATTAAAATGGCGTTAAAGTTTGTATGGGTCAATGATAATGCGTGAGCCCATGAATTTGAAACTCAGTATATAGAAATACGATCAAAAATAATTAAATACGTATTTTAGGATTTTCCAAAAATCACCCCTCAAGTTGGTGAAAAGGAGTAATCAGGTTTCAACGGAAGGATTTTACTGTTTGCTTCGATAGGCTCAAAACATGGCATACATTATCTATTAATCAATTAAAGGATGCATATTAATCTATTTTTAAAAAGCCAGCCCTTAGTAGTGTGAAAATCGGAAAAAATCTTTCTCTTTTAGTAATTGATTAAGGTTATTTTAATTAATTTTTCCTTGAAGGGTTCTGGGTGGGTTAAAAAACTTAAGCTTTTTAAACCAACATTCAAATGAAGTGACACGGTACGTATTAAGATTTTCCAAAAGTATCCCATAAAGAGGGTTGCCGGAAGCTAAAATTCATGAAAGTGAAGTTCAAAATACGCACGGACGAAGTTTCGGGCGGATTGCTAGTACTAGGTACCATAAATTATCCCGATCTAAGCAATTAATGATCGTAGTTTAATTCATTATGAGATAAACATTACCTGGACGTATGATCCCGCTCTACCCAAGTTGGGTGGGAGGACACATTTGATGAATTTACCAATTAGATACACAAATTAGAAAACAAAATAAGTCAAGTTTGGCACAGTAAGTAGTTTAGTGGCTGCGTTATTGCGCTTAATGCGGATTCGGTCCTCGCATGCATAAATTAATTTTATTGTATTTCATTATTTTTATTATGACATGGTCTGGCTTTAAAAAGTAGTTTATGCGTGGTTTATAAAAAAAATAATGGCAATTAGTGATGGGAAATTCCCGAGAACATTCCCTAATTGCTAGAACTTTGTGGATACTTATTATGTTCTCTGGAATTTTCTCCTACCTGAGAATTTAAGCGAACTTAAAATCGGAAATGTGTTCTTTATACAACACCTAAGTTATTCCAACTGTCTTTACTTTTAATGTTGACTATGAAAATAAATTGTATTAAAAAAAAAACTAAAACAAACTACAAAAAAAACGAGGTTACCCTACAGCAGCCGCTTATTATGAATAACATGGGTTGGTGTGATTTGGTACCTAGGAGTTGGGCGATATCAACCACTAGTGGCCCCGCGGGTTTTTTAAATGATGTGATTGTGATTGATGACCAGGACGAATAAACATTTTTGTGTTAAAAATGTAAAAATAATATATGCAGCCAGAACACTGCAAAATAAGACTGACTCAGAGACTCAAAGGTCTTTACCGACTAGGCGCTACATCTATAGTTTTTATATTTCGTATTAATCCCGGCACGGAACAGCTTATCTCCGTTCCGATCCAGTGGAACCGAAGCCTTAGTCATTCACCTCGTACACTTACAATATCAAGATTCTAAATTCAAATCACTTTCACTCTAAACAAGGATATTCACGAAGAATGCAGCCCTTTTTAATTAAATGTGATTCAAAAAAAGTGTTAGACGAGACAACTTTAAGACCTCATATCTCCGAAAGTACTAACGTTAGACCATATGTTTATTAGCAACTAATGTTCCCCTTAAACAGCCCTATCCAACGGTATATCACATGATACTATTGAAGGGTGGGCCCAAATCCCATACATCGGTTTCCCAATATCCTTTCCTCTGTATACCGCATCTATGCACACTTAGTCTGCGCCACGATTCAAGTCTTTTTGAAGCGGTGCTGGTGTCTATGGTATTAGAGACATCAAATTAAATTTAAATAATGTAGTCATCATCATCACCATCAGCCGGAAGACGTCCACTGCTGAAAATAGGCTTCCCCCTTAGAACGCCACGCTGAACGACAATTTTCCACTTGCATCCATCATTTGCCCGCGAATAATGTAGCAAGTACCTACCTCGAATTTTCCGCAAGTAACCACCTTATCACGTCATCATCTCTATTTCACAATTTCATCACAATTTATCTGAACTGAACTGACAGCATTTTTATTTTGAAATTATGTTTTCTTATTTGAAATTCTGGCAAGATTGGTCAGCTTAATAAAATCCTAATTTTCGCCATAAGGCCGATTCCCTACAACTATTTTTAAAAATCTCCTGTTAGATAATCGATAAACGTTGCATTAAATATGTCATCATCATCATCTCAGCCATAGGACGTCCTCTGCTGAACATAGGCCTCCCATTTTGATCTCCACATATAACTTAATTAACTTTTTTTAAATACAGGTTAAAAAAAATACAAAATTACTTCATTGAATAAATTAAAATGTAGCATAGTTATTTTTTGTAGCAAACTGGCAACCCGTTCAGTAAGAAAAGGTTTCAATGAAGTATTGCTACCACTAGCTAGTGATATTTGGTTCATCATTAAATGAACACACTATAGTATTATTCACGCTCGAACTTCCAGCACAAAAACATGACGTTTAAAATGAGTAGAACATTTGAAAATCATTGGATCACGTTGCTTTCCATGCGTATCGCTCGTAATTCGTTCAGTACAACGCGAGCGCTGTGTATTTATTTCTGTTTACTTTACGCCGCCATGATTTAGCACGATTATCTCACTAATCGCTTTTTATTGCGAATGAATGTATTATTATCATTGTATTTTTAAATAATTTGAAAGGTATCTTTTGAATTTTAACTGTCTCATAATCTCACACTGAGATTTGATATGACTTTTTGGCTTCGTCTAGGAAGTATCGCATTCTTTTTTACTGCTTCTTTTTTTTCTCTTTTTTATATTTTCTCATTTTTAAAACAAAAACTCGTTATGTGTTTTATCCTATGCCAGTAATAAATTCTTTATTTTCTTTATTTCTAAATACCAGTGCACCCCTTAGATAGACCGGTCGTCAAATTTCGAGCCACTATCTGTGCTATCTGTAACGATTGTCGAAGATCTACAACAGACAACTGGAACCAACGGACTAACTAAGCAAAGGATGTCTAGTGGTTGCAAGTACGTCTACTTAGCATTAGATCCCGGGTCGGATTCCCAGGTCGGGCGACACAAACACATTTGTGGGTATACTGCACTGTTCCGCCTAGCCCTTTAGGGATAACAGGCATGATGTTATGTTATGTGTATGTAACTCTACCTAATTCCCTTAAATCGGAATATAGTATAATGTATGTATGTATTTTATGTGTAAATAGTACATCACAGACTACCTACAGTAGATATTGTTTCTCCTTTCTCTTCAAATCCATCCAAAGGTTGTCTTGAAAAAATCGCTTTTAGCGATAAGACCGCCCATTGTGTCACCCTATGTATAAGATATACTCTGTACCAGTAATTTGTATGGTGTGCATAATAAAGTGTATTCTATTCTATTCTATTAGGTAGAGTTATTCATGTCCTTACGCTGCGAAAGAATAAAGCGGATATGCCCGAAATCCCGGAATTGCTTTTAAAGATCAGAAAAATCCTGTGATTTATTATTTAAAAAGTTATTTACTTTTAAACAATTGTTATTATTTATTTGTAAAACTGTTTTCCATAAATGATGAGTATGAATGTTGGTGGATGGAGAGGAAGAGGAAGGCCAAAGAAAAAATGGATGGTCTATCTAAGGCAATGATATGAATGAAAAAGGAGGAAAGGGTACTGTAAAGTCTGGTAGGGGCAAATGGAAGAAAAAACGTGTTGCGCCGACCCCCACCAAAATGGGATAAAGGCAGGAAGATGATGACTGTTTTCCACACAAGATTGTCTGTTAGAAATCCCGGGAAGATCCATATTAATACCAACATTTTGATGCAAGTACTAAAATATTCCACCTAATTCCGACCTATGGTTATGTGTTATGAAAAACATAAACGGTAGGATTTGTTTCCACACTCGTACGTGATATTACGTGCAACTAGCAATATTTTAGCCAAAATGCCCGGAAAATATCAAAATAATGCTAGTGTTACTGTTCAAAATGGCCGCCGCGTGTTCGCGCGAAAATTTTGTTATTATTTTAAAACAAAATCTCACGCGTGTTACAGTAAAATTAAATTAAAGTGTCCGTTTTCAAACAATTGTGGGTTTTGTCTTATTTTTATTTATGATTTAAAAAGTTTTGAAATAAAAATCGTATCTGTGAAAATTCTTAAGAAATAAAATTTGTTAAGGGTCTGCATCAAATTACCCGAATACTGGGTTTTGATATGATGATTCTATTTGCTTTAATTGTTTATCAAACGTTTAACCAATTTGAGACGCAGTTTTAGGAAAATATTTAGGTAAATATTGTTTCCTAAAAAAGAAAAAAATCATAAACCGTCTAGGTATTTATTTTAAGCAATATTTTGCCTTATTTTAAAATACTAGTCTATTGAGTGTCCACTTTGCTGATAGGTAAATTGCTAAAACATGTTTAAACCATATGGATTAGCCGCTATGTAATCAAAAGATTATAATTATCAGACTGTTATCCAGTGGAATAGTAACAGATTTGCTATTTGCTTGTCTTTAACTGAAGTTAAAGCAAGAAATTCGCAAAATTTTTCTTCATTGCTTCTTTAAAATTTATCCTTGAATGCTTGGTGAAAACAAAATCGGTTTAAAAATATTCCCACTGCTGGGACAACATAGACTTACTATTCTGTGAGAAATAATTTCGGTAGGTTGGTTGGTACAGTGTCTGAGCTGAGGGCAGCGGGTTCGATTTCCGCACGGAAAAATAATTGTATGAATTGGATATTTGTGTACGTGAGTTTAAAAGGTTGTTTAGGAACGATACAAGAATCATTAATAGTGTGGTAAAAAAAACATGGAAAATAATATTAAGGAAAACAGTAGATAAAATTCTATACATATGCCTGTTTTCTCAACAATGGTTTTTTTTTGCATTTAGAGTAGTAGATGTGATGGTCGTTTCCACTAAAGCTCAACTATATTTTACAATGATTTTTTTTTGTTTTTTAAATGCACATTATAAACGCAACATAAAATTGAAACAATAACTTGCTATACTTCATTAATTTGGACCTCTAATCGTCTCATAATATACACTGCCGTTCAAAAATTCCTTAGCAATACTTTTTTGAATGCTCCTTATAAACGCGATATAAAATTGAAACAATAACTTGCTACTTCATTAATTTGAACCTCTAATCATCTCATAATATACACTGCCGTTCAAAGATTCCTTAGCACTACTTTTTTGAATACTCCTTATAAACGCGATATAAAAATGAAACAATACCTTGCTATACTTCATTAATTTGAACCTCTAATCGTCTCATAATATACACTGCCGTTCAAAAATTCCTTAGCAATACTCCTTTACGTAATGATGTCGGTTAAAATCCTTAGATAGGGAGGTACTGACAAGAAAGGAATGTGGTACCTACCTACTGACCCTTGTAGTGGACCCTTTGGTAGAAAAGGGCTTAGAAAGGACTCGATACGGGTTATTTTTAGATGGAGAAATGATCTTATCGCTTACTAGGTTTAATGGATAGATTTTTAATTAAGAATTAATTAGTAGTACATTAGAATTCGTCCACCTATGAATGATAGGTACTTAGGTGTAGGTAGTTGACATGTTTATATAATTACAATAAAAAAAAAACAAATAAACACGTGAAGTACCTACGTGAAGTAGGTACTCATGCATTTTTTTTCTTTAGATAATAACATGAATTTTATTTATAAAAAAGTCATTTGAAGTTAAAGTCAGATTAATATCCATTGTCAGAAATATTTATAAAGAGACTAAACGATATAAATATTTTTAAAAAGAACTTCATACAATAATTCTAAAAACTTTTCTTCAAGAGAAACAATTCGCACTTTAATAAGTCGAACTGTAAAAGTTTTATTTATAGTTTATGTTACTCAATAACTAACAACAATTGTTATTCAACACGCGAAGAGAAGTTTTAAAACAAAATACATTTTAGAACTGAAGTAGGTGTTGGAAACTTCGATACCACAAAGCATCTAGTCTCAAAGGTCTATTAGAAACAAAACAAAAACAAACATTAATAAGAAACAAAAAGCGCCTGAACTAACCTTTTACGCTAATGACACTCCATTTTCTCCAAACGCCACAAATTCCTCTCACAATTCTCCATCAGTCACAACAGAAAAACGTTAAAACAAACCCCTTATCAACCACACCGGCCGAAACGATAACAAAACTGCAAACGCGCGCGTTAACGTATCAACATAAACGTGAATACCGTTGAATTTTTCGCGTAACGCAGTGAACGCGCACTTGTAAGTTAACTCGTGGACGGTGAATGCGGCCGCGTTGGTCTCATGTTAGAACGCAAATGACTGCCAGCAGCGAAGCAGTACAATCGCCGTGACGTCACTTCAAATGAAATTAAAAATGGAAGAAAAAAAATCAGAAGAAGCTCCGTTGGAATGAATCTATAGAGCGTTATTGGTAACATGTCCAAGTCAAAGAGAAAGTTTTACAGACTTACTTAGTCATTCGAGTCGATTCGAAAGTGTAAGTACCATTCGGTTTGTCGGAATGAGCATAATGAACGCTTGTAAACAAGCAAAGAAAACGTAGTGATCTTCATGAAATGATGAAAGTAAAACTAGTTCAAACAATTTTTAGTATGAGACTTCCGAATTTTTGCGTAACCGTTTCCCACATTTCTTTTGTTCCGTTCCGTAATACATTCTTGCATAATTAATGTTTAGTATAAACGGTATAGTTATACGTTTGCTCCCATTTTGACAATGTTTACGTGATTTAGATTACGTAACGTAAGTATTAAAGACAGAAGCCTACTTACTACCGTACTGTATGTAATTAGTATGTTGGCTATAATTTAGCCAATTATTATGGCTATTCTGATATGCTAAAAATGGCACCTTTATGTCGATTGTGTTGTTTTTACCTGTTATTATTATATCTGAAATGTTTCAATAATATTTATTATCTGTTGTTATTTGTTTTATATTTGCATGATTTCATCGTCTTACCAGATTTGTTTGTCTACCATCATCATTCTTTTTATTCTGTTCAGAAACAATAGTACCGGTTTAAGTTATAGTTCCGAAATATTATTTTCCCTATTGCCAATTTAAAACGGAAATAAGCAAAGTGTTGAAAACTTAAAGACAAACATCGGTTAAACCGTCAAATGAGTCCTCCCACTCAGGGCAGAACGGGAGGGGCTGTCAGATGCGTACTGTCTAAAATCCACGGCGATTCTTCAATAGCCTTTTACGTTACAGGGTTACGGTTACCTGATGAGACAGTCCCGCGACCCCAAGGATTGCTACCTAGCTAGGACTAGGTGATAAATTTTTCGGGACATGGAACAACGAACACTTATGAATGAATTAGCACGTTTTTATTGCTTACTAGCGGCCCGTCCCGGCTTCGCACGGGTAGAGAACCCGGTCTAAAACCCGGTCCCGATGGTTACAAACACAACAAAAAAATAATTATCCGAATCGGTCAAGCCGTTTTCATGTTATGTCGTGACAACGGAAAACGGGTTTCATTTTTATATATATAGATGCATGCCCGATATTTTTTCTTAAAAACTTTAAATATTGCTGACGACCTCAAGACAAGTTCTCGGGAAACTCAGGGAAATATAGTTGTAGTAAAATCATCAATTTGGCTTAATTGTGCTGAATTAAGGCATAAGGATATGCTCAGTGTCGCTCTGCCCAGTTTGGCCTTTTTGTATTATTGACGTTGCTCAAAAAGCTGCCAGACCTATATGGGACTGGGAAAGACATGTCTGTTGCATGCCTAACGAGCTGTGGGCACGCAAAGCTCATGATTGGGGTCCAGAAATAGAGACACGAGGCCTCGGTAGACCTCGAAGAAGATGGTGGGTTGAACTGAATGTCTTCCTTGAGAATTGGAAGGAGTTGGCGACAGCCAAAGCAAATGGAGGGAAGCCTTAGCCCAGCAGTGGGACAGTACAGGCTAATTAATATTTAAAAAAAATATTCCTGATTTATGCTGAGTTTAGAATTTCACATCACGTGCTGCAGACTTGCAGAGTTCATTAACACGTGGCACCACAAATCAAAACAAGTCGTATTATTAACTTGTAAAAGGTTGGCATTAATCAAGCCATGTTTCCACCGACCTTCGTCCAGATAATTTAATAGATAAGACTTCATTATTAAACCTCAGTGTGTTGTGCCCGATAACGGCATCCATGTTGCTAAGATGAAATTCCAATATTCATATGAAATTGCTTTCAAAATTACTATGGACATAACAACACGTAATTCCTGAAGGGTTATGCCGAGGCCTGTATCTAATACACCCGCATATTGGCAGATTGGTATGTTTAAGGCCCAAGATTGGGCGAGCGAGTCAATCGGACACAGAGAATCCATAGCTGCTGACTAAGGAATATTGATGGAAAAACCCAATAACACCATCTAGCTCTTTCTGTCATCGGAAAACAAGACGGTTCAGAAATGCACCATAGGAACGTACTGGGCATTCCACCCAAACGTATAAAGCGATTTAAAAATACACTCATTGTACAGGTAAGGATTGGTATTTCTAGCAGGAGTCTGTGGTTCCTGCAGTGTTGTAACTAGCCTTTTACGCTTCCAGTGCGAGATCATTTAGCTGCGTCCTGGTCTAGCCAATTTTATTGTGGTCCTTATCTGGCCAATTCTAAGCCCCTGCAATGTCTGCGTCTTGCACCTGTGGGTACCGTTTGCACACCTCTATTTCGGGCACTGCATTCCTGATAACTAACAACGTTGGGGTCTTTAAATTAAGAGTGAATATTATACTTCTAGGCCAGCGTGTGCTTCTCCATCAATCACATCATTGCTTACCATTAGGCGATGTAGTTAAACGCGAGACTATCGCAAAAAACGATGATGATAGCCAATAGATATCTGCAATATCATAACAAACAAAAGAACTAACACCAACGAGGTTGTGAAGAAATTATGAAGGAGCGTTGTTCCCCTTACAAGAAACACTTTACCTGACCAAGGAATGAAACCTTTTGTGCAGCAGTCGCACTTGCAACCAACGAGACCGTCCATGTTGCCAAGAAAAAATTCCAATGACCATATAAGATTTCTTCTTTCACAATTACGATGGAGTAAAAACATAATGTTGGAACATTATTTAATGAGTAAAAGAAAACACTTTCAATTCACAAGAACTTTATATCTTGTAATAAATGTATGTGTAAGTTTATGCGAGTGATATTAAAGAAAGTAGGTGCACAATATGGTTAATATCTGTGATTTCACGCCATTAAAACTGGGTTTGCGAAAGTCCCAATAATGATAATCAGGTATTGTTTAGTTGCCTTTTTTATTTATGTTTTGTGCACTCACGGCGTGTGCTAAATACATTTTTTTGTCTTTTTCATTCTTATGCATTTAAAAACAAGTTTAATTTCATTCCGTATAGCTGACAAAACAAACCCGTGGATAAAAATATGGCCCGCCTGATGGAAACCGTATCTACCCTACCGCAACCTTAGGTACAAAGATTACTGCACGCATAAGTATGGAATGGATGTCCAGTGGCTGGATAGGTTACTTTTGGGCAAGCGTGCTTCACCGTCGACCATCAGGCCAGATAGTGGTCAAACAAGGCTAAATATGCAACACCCGAACAACATACGAAACAACAGCAACATCAGCGCGTTGCCCAACCCTACATTTTTTACACCCTTATTGAGGATGTGAAGAAAGTATGAAGAAGTATAGTTCTGTTAGACCAGGTGAACTGTTATTTCAAAACATTGCTGGGGAATAGTGTAAAAGATGTTGACGCTGAGTTTATGATTTCCCATTATACCCCATGATGGGAAATCATAAACTTAACACAACACTGTGTATGTCCCCATTATACCTCGCGTCGTCTTAACATTGTTTCCTTATGAACACAGCATTACCATAGACGCAGGACGTCCACTGCTGAAATTAAGCCTCCCCCATAGTTTTAAAATAGGAGCGGTAGGAAGCGGCTTGCGTCCAGCTCGATCCTGTGATCTTCATCAATTTTTTGTGTTCTAGATGCTCAAATAACCTTTTATCTATAATCATAGACCTTTGACTAATAGTGACGAATTTATTCTGACTCATATTCGATCTTGATTAGTTTGATTCGTGATATCTGATATCTTCACGTTACTATGTTCTTATTAAGATAAGCAGGTATAATTGTAATCAATATCTACATGTCGATATTACTCATTATTGCGATATCATTAATGTGGAAGGAATGAGATGCGTTGCGAATTTGGAAATTGCTCGTTCAGGAAATCCTCGTTGGCATAGATAATTTGGACACGCTTACCTTATTATTTGTTAAGAGATAGTGCGAAACAACGACGTTATATTACTAGACTCCTAATAACAGGCGACCGATGTCTGTCAACACATTAGGCAAAAAAGTTTTTTAACCGTCTCATTTCGACCAATCCTGTAAGCCGTAAACATACCTTGAGATAGAACAGACCTTGAGTTAGCCAATCACAACGCAGTACCCCGTCCCCCTCACTTACGTAGTACCTCAGTGAGTTGACTGAATAGTTTTTGTTCCTTAGGTCGTGCATGCGGAGTCTAGTAATATATCGTCGTTGGTGCGAAAGGGTTGTGTTGGACTTATGATTCGACTGATTCGATGACTGAGGTTAATTAATCTACTAGAGACATATGCGGAGGATTACACACCTCTCGCTGAGGAAGACCTTTTTTTTTTTTTTTTTTATCGTGGTAAAATCATCAAATGAGACCTCCAACCCCGGGCAGGGCGGGAGGTACTGTCAGACTTGTACTGACTAAAATCCACGGTGTCCTTCAATAGCCTTTTGGCCTTCCAAGGTGACCCCGTATTTGCGCTGACACTTCTTTGAGGAACGGGTAGAACACGACGCGCCTTGGATGCATGGTCTGTGATCGGACAGCGAGTTGCTCATTATTCGCCGTCTGTCTGCATGCCCCAAGGGCATAAGCTTGACCTTCTTTAGGAGAGAACTGTCATGCACTACGTTGTATGGGTTGGTCAATGTCACATGTCTTACTACTTTACTCTTACTTAGCCCTTTATGTTCCGGGGTCGCGGTAATATAAATAAGTCCCGCGACCCCGGCAGGCTTTGGCCCTCTGAGAGGGGGGCGTCATTTTGCTGACAGCTCTTTGAGGCGCGCGTGGAACACGACGCGCCGTCGACCCGGGCATGGTCCATGGTCGGTCAGCGAGTTGCCCTTTACTCGCTGTCCGCATGCCCGCGCCTACGGCGGCCGGAGATCATCTTGCGACGTACGGCGCCGTGGGCGTACACCACTGCGGTTGGGGCGGAGGGAGGACGCTGTCCTCTCTCTCTCGCGGCCCGCCGCCTCCTTCACGAGCATTACTGCCTCGCAGAAGGCGGCGACCGCTTCCCACTCCGTCTCGCTCCGCAGCATGGCCGAAACCAATGCCGGGCGCGAGAGGTCTCCGTGAGGAAGACCTATATTCCATTAGCTAGAATATAAAAATCATGGGGTCGAATGTCGAACTACTGAGAGGAAGTTCTCAGTAAAATACACCTTTTCCTAACCTTCAAATACAGCCCCGGCCTACGGGAATAAGACCGGGGAGTGTTTGACTTTTACGTCACTTAAGCCACCGCGATGATCACCATCAGTAAAATATGCAAACATAACGATAGGTTACTCACTGTCTGACCATGGACCATGCGCGGGTCGACGGCGCGTCGTGTTCTACGCGCGCCTCAAAGAGCGTCAGCAAAATGAGAGGGGTCTCAGAGGGCCAAAGCCTGCCGGGGTCGTGGGACTTGTTTCCGTCACCGTGACCGGAACATAAAGGGCGTGGGAGGACTCACTTGATGATTTTACCAAGCAAAAAAAAATCCTATAGGTTTCAATAGAACAGGTATCCTTCCGTTACTCATTTTGTTTTTCACCTGAATTTTCTTAACTTTCAAGGCGGAAATCGTTACACCTATGAGTCATGGCCTGTCCTGACGTGTTAAAAGCATATCAGTTTTATACATTTTGTGTTCATTTAAATTTCCTGCCTTTTCGTGATAGTTTTTCGTCCGTCGTGGCGTGTGTGTAATAGCCACACACGCCACGACAAATGTAAGTATGTTTCCGTTTAAAGATCTAAAATTAATTTTAGGGCAATCGTATCAATCGACCTCGACTGTATGCACTCCCCTAGCACAAGACACAGGGGCCTAAGTCTACTAATTTATAAACGTTACAATGGTCTCTCAATGGTGTGTTTTTGACAGTTTTTGATGGCAAATCTGTCAAAAACTTACCATTGAGAGACCATTGTGACGTATATAAATTAGTAGACTTAGGCCCCAGTTCTCAGTCTTGACACTGATTGGTCACTGTATTTGGTACGTGTAATCTAGGGAAATATAAGACATTTTAACATACTTGTCGCCTTAAACAATGTTACTTTGTCTAGGCTCTACAATAGTGGAACTTTTCCCGTCGTTGATTCTCGTGAATTATTAAAATACATATGCCATAAATATTCTATGTAATTCTCGTCTTCAAGATTTATAATTAGGCCTTAGAAAACCTGCCTGGAATTTCGAAAATACTAAATCTCTCTCGTTTCTTAGTCTTAGCAGTAATCATGCTGGTTAATAATTCCAGTGCTTAGTAACTGGTCCTATAAGTAGCAAAAGACTAGTTATATGGCTTTAAAGATAAAATTGACGCTATGATTTTAAAAGATATGGAAATTGTACATGGAAATGCTTTTAAAACTGGTTGACTGGTGTGCACTATCATGTCCTATAATTTCATACTTTGGTAATGGGGAAGGCCAGTCAAACCTAATTGTAGATGGCGCCACCATAGCTTAGTCCTAATCTGACCAATGACGTAGTACTATTTTAAACTAACTTTAAGATTTGAACTCATTTGAACCAATGACGATGCTTGGAACAAGCTATACTAGCGCCATTTGTTCCCCAGTTGCCATCCCCATTGCCGTTTACTGCTGAAGGTAAGCCTCCGTCAAGGGAGAGCCAATTAACCCGGTTTTGAGCAGTCCGCATTCATTCGCCACCAGCCACCTTCTCAAAACAGTTTCTTATTTTGTTTGCTGAAGCCATTTTAACATTTTCACTTTTTTGGTTTTTGTTGAAACTAGCTAAATCTGGCCACGCATAACTCAATTTCCGAGGGACGAGATCAACAGATTCACAAATTCTGGCCCCTTTTATAGGTCATCAGTTCGACCAATTGGGGACAGCAGAATTCGCATTAAATCTCGCTGCCCCGCTGACTGATATGTAAGAAAACGAGTAAGAGTTTATGAGACTCCTTTTTTGCTGACTGTCTCCGTTGTAGAGGAAATACGTTGGTTACAAACTCGTCATAAAATGGTGATTGAATCAACAAAATCTAAAATATTGTCGTACCAAACACAAAGAAGAAGATTATTAAAGAATACCAGTTTTAACCTTTGTCTTTACATAGTTTACCGACTATTAAAATGAAATACGTCTTAATAGCGCCATTTTATTCATTATACCCGAAGACAGTTAATAGGTAGTAACAAGACTATCATTCTCAGAGCTATAAAAAACTAGCATTGTTTTATTCTCGACTTTTCCCGTCAGTTTGCAATTAGACTCGATAATTGTAACTAATCGTTCGTAACGGAACAACTGTCCACAGATAGATAAAACAGAAGGTTTATTTGGTACAATAAAAAGGTGACACGATCTGCACGCGTAGCATGGCGCTGTAGAAACGGGTTTTGTCGACGGGAGAATAGACAAAACGACAGAACGTAAAAGATTTTTATCGGTTTAAGCATAACAATGTTAAAAATATAGATTAAATGTGTTTCTATTCTTTAATGGTGTAGAAATAGTGTCGTATGTGTTGCAAAAAAACAGTCGATTTGTATAGAAATAACGAGAAACAACTTTGTCTTTTCTTGGTAGAATAGAGATAGAATCGTATTGCTACGCGTGCAGCATTGAACTGAGGCTTGAATTCATCGACCACAACTTAGGTTACTGCGGAAAAATCATTTAATATGTGAAATACGTTGCCAACATTGCGGTACTAATGCGAAGGAAACAAGTAGGTAATGCCAGTAGGTAATGCCATGCCATGTTTAAAGTAAGATGACATGGTGAAGAGGCAATTAGGCATAGCTAGTAGCGCGACCCATTTATAAAATTAACCCATAGGAACAAATTCCGGGGTTAAAGTTATCCTATGTGTTATTCCAGACACGAAGATACTTCAGAAAATTGAGTACCAAACATACATAAAAAAATTGCATTGATTACATTATTAAAAAGTAAGAGTAGTATGTTGTGTGACATCACCAACCACCAACTAGTGCCTGCGTAGGGCGTGATAGTCCTCTCCTAAAGAAATCTCAGCGTATGTAGACGGACGGCGAATAATGGGCGACTACCATTATTCTGCAATACGGAATATGCCCGGTCAACGGCGTGTCATGTTCTATGGGTGCCTCATAGCGCTCTCAGCGTAAAAACGACTAGAGGGCAAAAGGGCTATTGAAGGACACTGTGGATTTTAGTCAGTACAAGTCTGACAGTCCCTTCTGCCCTGCCCTGGGTGGACATTAGATGATTTTACAACACAAAAATCCCTATGTCCCCTTAACAACCCGAACTGGATCTTCTGAACCTTTCCACATCACGTCACAAGCCCGGACACGCAAAGATTGTATGTAAAACGCGATTCACAATCGAGATAAAATCGACACAAATCATAGAAGGAGAGCAATAATTGATGTTACATAGTAATTAATTTCGCTGTTCCGCTCGTGTTGAGAAGATGTTCGGAGCACTGTTGTGAATTATTGTTCGTGACGTAATGGCCGACACAGATTCAGTCGCTTGTGTTGAAAATGAAAATGAAAGATAGAAAAAAAAGCTTTTCATAATACGTGTGGAAGAAGCCTATCAAAATATTACCAGATACACACAAGCTTCTTTGTGAGTAATTAATATATATTCCCATCGTTCGATTTTCATGGATAAACCGCGCTTGCCAAGGTCGGTTTGAGGATGGGTGACCAAAACAATCCTATGACGATCTGCGGCCACCGTAGGCGCGGGTATGCGGGGGCGAGTAACGGGCGACTCGCTGTCGGACCAAGCCCGGGTCGTCAGTGTCACCATGATTACGGCGGGGCCTCGTCATCATGCTGATACTGTCGACCCGGGACCCGGGGGGCCCTTTAGAGGGCCAAGGCTTGCAGCTGGGGTCTTGGGACATACGTATACAGCGAGTCCGGTACATAAAGGGCTATTGAAGGACACAGTGGATTTTAGTCAGAACGAGTCTGCCAGTGGGACGATTCATTTGATGATTGAGTACATAAAAATAGAGGATATAATATAATTTTATGCCTTTTATTTGTAAACAACCCAATAGTGCCTACTTTATTACAAAATTCATCGATTCATGTACATATTGCATAGTAGGTAAACTCTAAAAGTACCACTTACGGGTATGTGGTTACCATGTGGTCACGCTATGGTTTCACCAGTGCGTATGACGTTACACAAACCAATCTATATTCCAACAGTCATATGTACAGTCAATGTATAGTACAGATGTATAGGTACTCAGGTAATTTCAGATAATGTTATCAAGTTTTTTTATGTAATAATAAAGTAAGATTGAGACTAAGAGCAATCTCTCTTAGTCTCAATTATCATAATAATAAATCATAATCTAACTTTAAAGCAATAATTAAACTTAAGATAGACTCGATGGAGAGAGCTCAAAAGGAACTTTATTCCTACTCAACGAGACGGTACACGTGTGTTTGTGCCTGAATACCAAACTGATTTGCCGATTTAGTCTGGTAAATGAGTGCTCAAAACGGGTGTGTGGTTGGAAAAGTTGAAAGCAGAAAATCTGACTTATGAACTTTGTTTGGACTAGTTAGAAGATAAACATATTAAAAGTCCTGACCCCTCCGAGGTGAGCCCGAGGGAGGGGGGGGTAAAGAAGGTCCCGTTTTTTGGTTTTTTGCTTATATCTCGAAAACAATGCATCGTATCAAATTTTCTTGTACTACATAATAAAACCGCATAAAATTTTCTACAACTTTGTTGTTCACACTTTTTATCTATCTCCAATATTTGCATAGCTGTGAGCTCCGAAAAATGACCAATCTTCAAAAATGTGTTAAATTATCTGTCTCGTACTTTGTTTTCTTGTTTATATCTTGAAAACGGTGCGTCGCATGATATTTAGTTGTACTAGAGAATGAAACCTGATAAAATTCTCTACAATATGTCTTTCACATTTTTTATCTATCTTCAATTGCCTAGCTATGAGACTCGAAAAAAGCGTTAATCGATTTATTAAAAACTTCGGATTAAAAAATGTCAAGGTTCAATATTTTCAAAAAAAGTGGTCGCAATTAAAACAAAAAAGACAATTAACAATGGGTATTGACGCCTCAGGCTTTAGTGACTTCTTGAAGCTGGTTTGGCAATCCATCCGTGATGTCTTGGATATCTGACTGAGGGATATTGTACCACTCCTCCACCGCAGCCTTCTTGTGCTCTTCCAGGGTCGTAGGGGCTGCTACTCTTGGTCAGAGACGTCTTTTTAGGTTGTCCCTAATGTGCTCAATCGGTTTATGATCGGAACTGCCTGCTAGCAATGGTAAAACTTGAATTCCGACTTCATTAAAGTACTGAGAGACTGATCTAGCGCTATGACAACGTACATTGTCATGCATTAATCTGAAGGTGAAACCAACGAATGGTGCAAAAGGCATGGCATGGTCTTGAAGAACTTCCTACACGTATCTTTAGGCATTCACACTGCCTCTATCGAACACAACAAGATCGGTAAGAGCCTCGTAAGAGATGCCTCCTCAAACCATTATGGACCCTTCCTGTTAACCCACTGTTTCGGTTATAACGCATGGAGCAAACCTTTCGTTTAGGCATCTGTAGACATACTGTTGACCTCCTGAGGCTATTCTGCTCTCATCTGAGACCATTATGTCCTTCCATTCATCCATTGTCCAGTCAGCATATTCTCACGCAAAAGTAAGTCTAGCTCTACCGTGTTGTGGGAGCAGTTGTGGATCATGAGCTGGACGAAAAGCCTTCATACTCTTTTCTGACAGTCTTCTTCTAACCGTACTTTTACTCACACTGACATTTCTCACCTTAAAAAGACGGGTACGAGCTTCGATAGCAACCTAAATGCGATTTTTCAGCACGTTGCTGACAACGAAACGGTCATCTCGAATAGATCTTATCGGGTTGAATTGCATCGATGTTGGCCTTAACCAGGCTTCCAGGTGTAGGAGCCAGTCTCCCGAAATCGTCTGATGGCATCCCGTACCGTGGTTCGAGGTACACCGAGCGTATCGGCGATGCGACGTTGGCTGTACCCGGCATCAGCTAAAACCACTGCCCTAGCTGCACCAGTTGCATCGAATGGCATTTTTTTAAGTCAAAAACAGGAAATGAACTCTACAAACTGAATTAAACAATAACACACTATGACAGAAAAAAACAGCAAATGTTAACACGTTAACGCAACGGCAACAATGTCAAAAAACTACTAAATTCCAAAAACCCTTCGGTGACACACATTAAGCTAACGAATAATGGGTATTAGTGTTTAATTTATTGCCAAAGTATCCAATTGACATAAAATAAAACAGTAATTAAGCAATAGTTAACAAAAACAAACAGGGTGATGAAAGATACAGATGGCGGTTAAATATGTCTGTGAGTGTATTTTCAAAAATCCATCCTTTTTTCGACTCTCATAGCTAGGCGATTGAAGATAGATAAAAAATGTGAAAAACATATTGTAGAGAATTTTATCAGGTTTCATTCTCTAGTACAACTAAATTTCATGCGACGCACCGTTTTCAAGATATAAACAAGAAAACAAAGAACGAGACAGATAAATTAACACATTTTTGAAGATTGATCATTTTTCGGAGCTCACAGCTATGCAAATATTGGAGATAGATAAAAAGTGTGAACAACAAAGTTATAGAAAATTTAATGAGGTTTTATTGTGTAGTACAACAAAATTTGATCCGACGCATCGTTTTCGAGATATAAGCAAAAAACCAAAAAACGGGATCTTCTTTGCCCCCCCCCCCCTCCCTCGGGCTCACCTCGGAGGGGTCAGGACTTTTAACATGTTTATCTTCTAACTAGTCCAAACAAAGTTCAAAAGTCAGATTTTCTGCTTTCAACTTTTCCAACCAGAATCATTCATTGCCCAGGCTAATTGTCCACACACGTATGTGTTTCGTCAAATCATTCGCTCCGTGA
Organism: Agrotis ipsilon; assembly: GCA_028554685.1. Lineage (NCBI taxonomy): Eukaryota > Metazoa > Arthropoda > Insecta > Lepidoptera > Noctuidae > Agrotis > Agrotis ipsilon. Next base: position 1,117,039 of record CM052961.1, on the reverse strand, counting down.
TGATTTGAGCTTTATACCTTCAAAATGTCGTTTTGTAACGTTTGTTGATTATGACGAACTTTCATATTTTCTCCTGAATGATGTGTGAATAAAAAGTATTACCTTATGCATGTGTTAGCTTTTGATTTCATGGATGTTATTGTAGATATTCAATAGTAATCTCTAATATTACGTAAAGCACATACAACATAAAGATTATACAATGCAGTTCATTAATGAATCATATTTTTTTCATAAATCTGACATGAAACATAATCTTTCCGTTATTTTATTTTTCTAGAAGATAGAATAATTAAGTTCCGTGACTGTCTGATAGACAATGTTAAAATATAATAGAGGATTAACTTTAAGGCTTCCTATTGTGGAACGTTTCATTTTTTCTTAAAAATTATGAGTTAACATTATGAAATACAATTTTAACCATACGGCATTCGTTTCAAAATGATTTTTAGTTTAGATTTATAACAAATCTTCGGCGTCTTTGAAAATCTACAATACTAGTAAGCAACAAAAACGGATCTATGCGGTCAACTTCACGAGATACACTAAAACCTTCTCCAGAATATAATGAACACTTTCTTGAAAACTGGATCATAATCCGTCCAGCCAAACGCGATATAATCGTGGACAAACATACATACAAACATCATACAGGTCGAACTGAGAACCTGCTTTTTATTTAATTCGGTTATAAAGAGCACTTTTTGCTTCACTCGAGTATCTAACCTAGGACCCACACTTAGGAGTTGCGTTTATAATAACCACGCTACAAACGGGGAAGTTAAATAGTTCTAAATAATAGTGACTAGTTACAGGTAATGCTCTAAGTGAATATACATATCCATAATTATACAGTCGGTCTCATCAAACAATAAAATTCCTGCATAATCTTCTACTCGTAACAACTGACATGACATTCAATTAACGTAAATCCGTAATTTTATTAAAGGTTTCTCTAATGAAATTACGGATTTATGTTAATCATTTTTCTGTCTAACAAAAGTGAAAGAAGAAGTGAAGATTATAGTCGTAATGATATTAATCGACTTCTTTCTATAGCAATTACGTACATGATTGGATTATTAGATGTCATTTAGTATGGTTTTTCTTCATACAGTAATTATTGTTCTAATTAACTACTTATGTTTGGAGATCGCACTTTCAATGTCTCTGATGGAGTTTTTTTGATTAACTTGTCTATCTGTCTATTCTTTGTGGGTACGGTTGGTGCAGTGGCTGAAAGATTGACGGCTACCTTGCGTGGCGTCCGATTTCCGCACCGAACAAATGTTTTTACGAGTAGAAGTAGTTGTTCTGGATGTGATATGATATGATATAGATTCACGTTACTTGATGAATTCTTAGGTTCAAAACAAAAATAAAGGATGACATAATTTTTTGTTACTACATTACACCTAGTTGAGTAACTCTTGGTAATTGCTCAGTAGCAAAATCGGAGCCCGGAGTAGTGTCCGATTAATGTTAATAGATGTCAAAATAGCATAACGGATCTTGATGTAAGCTTAGTGATAGGTCTAGAAAAGGCTTATAAGGAAACTCGCCTCTGGTCCGCGTCCCAGTTTACACGGAGTAGGGACAGTAGTGGTAGACTCGGCCAAATGTGTGGGTGAGAATACCATGGGAAAAAGGCTTAGGGGGAAACTGGCCTCTGGTCACATTTGTCACCACTGGCTTAATTGTTTTCCCTAGATTCCCCAGAATAACACAAAAGAGACCGATTATTCCGGTGTTGCTTTCCATAGGCTAATTTACGAATTACGCACGAATGAAGCTACTGGCAACATAAACTAAATAATAATAGTATCTTTCCCTAATAAATAATAATATACTAGTTAGTTGTTGATACATATCATTAACGTGCATTAATTACACTTTGCGCCACATTAATTAAGCAATTTGTTAGCGCTTGATATATGGACAGTAGATCGCGATTTAATATAGATAATACTCATTTTAACACGAGCGTAAAATCATAAAATGTAAACCTATTTTATCACAAGCCAGTTATTTAGGCCAAACATGATTAATCTGCTACAAAATAACTAGGTACTCATATCCACAGCTAAACCCGTAGTTCAAATACAGAAATTAAAATTATTCATCCCTCCAGACCCGATGATAGATGCAACGCACATCTAGACGCACGGCAAATTATTGCTATTCCACCAATTCGGACTAAGCGTTTCCAAACGACTTTTATAATGGAACAGCGAAGGAGTGGAAGGAACTCTCTGCCTGCGTCTTTGTTTCCGAACGCATACAACCCTAATCTCTTCAAAGTTAGAGTGAACAGGCTTCTTCTGGGTAAGCTCGCTCCATCGTCTACCTTGTATTTGTCACCCCTGACCTACACTAATTTCAAGAGCAAACCCATCGTACATTAAAAAATAACTAAGCAAAGGAAGATCGTAGCAATCTAATCCTTCACGGAGATAGGAGTATAAAGTCCAGTTTCCATAAAAGCAGAGAGAAACGGTGACAAGAGAAAATGTGTTTTGAATAACCAATCAGATTTCAATAAAGCTAAGCGGAGAGGAGATGTAGAATCGGGGGAAAGTCGCCACATCATTAGCTTCTATGCACATCGAACCACAGTTACTGTTGTTCAGATTGGTACCCATTCCGTTGATACTTTCGTCATGCTTTCGTCAAATTTTGATGCAACCTGTGGCAAATTATAACCATCCATTTTCGAGAATTTCTGCACCTATATGCAACTAGGCGTGGATGGCTATATCTGAAACTAAGAGAAATATCGAGACCGATTCGTTCGATTTTGTCAAAATCAGCCTAGAGACTCCTTTTAATGTTTTCTGATATAGCCATAAACGACGAGTTTAAAAAGACCAAAATATACAAACACTTAGATCAAGAACAGCTAATTTATGCGTAAATTGAACCCCCGACAATCGTTTCTATCTATCACTTCGATTCTAAAAGATTTTGTTCTACTTTCGTTTGAAATATATTGTCTTTGTTATTTTCCACATTTGGGCTCCATGGGACCTGAAACCTAAAAGATAAAAAAATATAAAAGAACTGATCATCAAGAAATGAAAATTCTGCATCAAAGACAGAAACATTCATAATATAATAACAGAAGTAAGTAACAAATACTTCTAAGGCTTGCATACAATGCACAATGGTACCACGTGAACAATAATGCAATTACGGGGGAATCTCTTCAGCTGCATGCACTTAGAATCCATAGGAAGGTACGTGTTCTGTATTTTGTACGTCTTCGTTTTGTTTTAAATATAAATTATAGGATATTAGTGTTATTACATCATCAAATGAGTTCTCCCGCTCTGGATAGAGCAGAAGAGGCTGTCAGGCTCGTATTGCCTAAAATCCACCATGTTTCTTCAATGGTTCTTTACGTTTTAGGGTCACGGTTACTTGTGTAGACAGTTCTGTGACCCTGACCTTCTATGGGGACCCCTTAGCATGTTAAATGATAAAGTGATAAAGAAAAAAAAGGATTATGCATGCACACCCAATGCCGGTGGAATTGGGTATTTAGGTAAAGCTCCCGAAAAGGGAAAACAATATTGTTCAAATGACCGACCGCAAGATATCTAAAAGGGAAAGAAAGGAGTAAGAAAGAAAATCAGCATGGAGTTTCGTTGAAGACCAGATTTGCGGTGCGTCACGTCACGCCACGACACATCATCGAACTTTTTCTAGTCAATTTTACCTATAGAAGGTTTATCCGTTATGTAACTGAATCTTTCTGGCATTCCATGTTGTAATAAGATTGTAGTAAAATATTCCAAGAATTCATTAACAATATAATTATCTATGATACGAAAAGTTGGTAATAAACACTACGTAGTACTTTCCCGGATCTTAAGAAAGCATTATCGAACGTTCTGTTTCCTTTTCCACGAATTGTCTTGAAAATCTTGACTCATTTACAACAAAACAGTCTTAAGTCTTTGTTTTGGCGCCCATTCAAGTACACCCAATACTCAAGAAGTACTCTTCACAACTTTCTTAGAAACTTAAAACCATTGACATTGCCAAATAAACCGAGCCGTGATGATGTTTGCCTTTAAAAATACAACAGATAAAATTTTACAGTGGGAAGACGCTGTAATTGCAATGCAAATTATACTTTAAATTATCAAGTTAAGGTTCAAAGTAAAGGAGAGTAAAGGACTGGGAAAAAGGAGAATAAGCAAAATAACTTTCCTAATTAAAATTTCACTGCCCACTGGCAACCGTACTGAAAGAATAAAAACAAAAAAGTGTTCTTTTTTTGAACTGGCAGAATAGAGTTAATTCCCTTTGCATGATAAAGTCGGTCTGTAATTTTAAATACTTGCATAAAATTGCGTTTTTACTGGCAGCTAGGATTACGGTTCGACGCCGCGGGCATGTTATTTTAAAAAAGGAAACCATGGATTTTCAATACAATTTTTGCTTACTGTAATGTTCTCATTTTTTAATTGTTTTTGTTTCGAAACATAAAGTTAGATTTTTTCTTTTTTTTGCATAATTTTAAACCATGTTTGTAGATAATATAAAATTTTCAAAGGTTCCTAACTAGTTTTCGCCCGAAGCTTTGCCCGCTTTCCATTTGTTCCCAGTCATATACAGGGTGAATTTTTCAACTGGGCGTGGATGGCTACTTTCGAAACTATGAGGAATATCGAAAAACGCTGAAAGGAGTCTCGAGGCCGATTTTGATGAAAACTAAAACTGCATCATTGGAATTTAGTAAAATCAAAAATCCTGGCCAGGAATCGAACCCGATGATTTCGGAAAAAAAATCACATCCTGTATTATTACGCCATTCGATAGTGTTGCTAATAAGGATCAAATTCTGGGAAGTAACCATATACGGCAAACTAAAAAAAAAACTACAAAGAAGACTGGGCATAACTGTCAAGTGCCGTAACTTCACACCATACATTCCATTTCTAGCATGTGTTACATTTTAACCTTTTTTTCTATCGTATACGCAACGTCCCCGATGCAACCGCTTCAAAAAGGCAGAAAATTAAAATACAAACCCGGGGGTATTTGCCGCAGAATGCTAGCCAAAATCCACCGTATACTTTATGCCTTGTGAGCAAATACCTAGAAAATTTTGCAACATATTTTGTTGTTTTAAGACTAAGAAATATTTTAGCTAAAGTTATTTTTAAAACTTTGTTAAGAATCCAAAATTATTTAGTATGTTAGAAAAGAATGTATAGATCGTATTTTTACATTTTTACACCTGCGGAAAAGTAAACAAAAATAGCTATGATATGGTTTGGTATTTTTTTTTGTTATTTGACCTTTATAAACATGGGTCTGAAAGTTCTTTCTTCTATTCCACCCAAAGCGGGAGGACTCATTTATGATTAAACCACCCAAAAGTAAAAGGTAAGTATTTTCTTTTAGGAAAGCAGTGGATGGCCAGTGGTAACAAACACACTGGGCCCGCGTGTTGGATTATAGCCACGTATTCACTGAGCAACAATTGTTTATAAACTCTGTTTCAGAAACAAATCATTTTGTTTCAGAAACATATAATATTGTTTCTGTAAACACAACGTGTATGAAAAAAAAAATTATATGTTTCTGAAACAAAATGATTTGTTTCAGAAACACGTAGATTTTGTTTCTGAAACAAAGTTTATAAACAATTGTTGCTCAGTGAATACGTGGCTTATAGCCGACTTCCTCTCTCTGAAAGAGGGTCTGTGTTCCAGCAGTGGCAATAATATAGGCTGGTTACTCTGCTAAAGCAAGAGCTAAGAGCAGTGGTGGCCCAGTGGTATCGGTCCCGACTTACGAGTTGTAGGTCGTGGGTTCGAACCCAGCTTGGCGCATTACTTTGTGTAATTTATTTCATCACCACTGCTCTCAAAACGGTGAAGGAAAACATCGTGAGGAAACCGGCATGTCCTAGAACCATCAAATTCGAAGACATGTGACATCTGCCAATCCGCACTGGGCCCGCGTGGTGGATTATGGCCCACTCCCTCTCACAAGAGAGGAGGCCTGTGTCCCAGCAGTGGGAACGTTATAGGTTGATGATGATGACTCTGCTAAAACATTGTGACGAATTCATTATTTCTTTCTATGAATGGCACGGTTAGCGCAGTGGTTGAGCGATCGGATTGCTGCGCTGCGTGACGCGTGTTCGATTCCCACACGGAACAATTATTTGTATGATCCACAAGCAGTTGTTCCGGGTCTGGGCATTTGTGTATGTGAGTTTATATGTTTTTAAACGCACCCACGACACAGGAGAAATTCCTAGGGCATCGTTTATGAAAAAAGTTTTTTGTTCATGCCGACAGCGAGTAAAGGGCAACTTGCTGTCCGACTTGGGTCGACGGCGCGTCGTGTTCCACGCGCGCCTCAAAGAGCGTCAGCAAAGAGGGCCAAAGCCTGCCGGGGTCGCGGGACTTATTTCCATCACCGTGACCCCGAAACATAAAGGGCTATTGAAGGACACCGTGGATTTTAGTCAGTACAAGTCTGACAGTCCCACCTTTTACCACGATGAAAAAAAGGGCGTCGTTTAAAAAAAAATTGTTTGAAGATTTTAGAAGCCTCTTCTTATGTAAATCTAACTTTTATTGCCTTGGGCTTTTCGAGTATAAGTCTGAGTACTCATAACTTTACGTTTATGAGTTTAATCTTGCCAACTACAGCCCCGGAGTAAATAAATTTACGTACGACCTCATTAAGTTAATTAGTATTTAGATTTTTAATTTAGATTTAAAATTGGAACACTGATAAACTGTTACCAAAATAAAGTTAAACCTAATTAAGTTTAGCCATAAATAACTTTTTCAATATAAAGATGATAATGAGTCAAAGTTTACATCAGTTTTTTTTTTTAAATTAATGTACGAATAAATTCTTTATTTTTTTTCTAAGAGCATCTACCTACATATACCATAGAAATATTGACTCCGTGAAGAAGCGCCGTCAAAAAAATTAAAAACAAAATTCAATATTCATATTTTACCAAGTGGTTAATTAAGCAATTACAGCGTTAATAATTTATTCCAGGCTTTGGCCTGTGGGAAATTCACGCCATCGAATTTCGTGAATTTATGGGAATTGACCCAAGAGAACGTACTACGAATATTAAGTGGGTATCCGATTCCAAGTTCATGGCTATAGAAACGATTAAGTCACGAATAGCATGAATATTGTATAAAGAATAGATGCAAGTATTTCTGTACCATTCGCCTTACCTTTTACCGGGACTTGTGGCTGAATAATCACAGCCGCATAGGCCGATTTTCCGGGTTAGTCTGCGCTTTCCGAGGTTGATCTGTGGTTGGGACGTATGTTATAGCGAGTTTCGTCCGTGCCTGGGAAAGCATGTACAGCCTTTGGTCTAGGCTGTCTTTTCTAGATCTTTGACAGCCGTTAATGTTAGCCAGAAGCTCTCAGGTCTGACAACCGGTTCTTCCACGGGCTATCGAATTACCCATTTACTGGGTTGTGGAGGTCTGATAGGCAGGCGCTCCATGTAAATTACTGATATTCAGCTGCATCTGGTTTAACAGGACGTCGACACTAACATAGTTGGGAAAAGGCTAGGTAAATTATCACGAACGGCTCTATTTCAAAGGCTGCCAACTATTTTTTTGATTTTGTATAAAATATCGAAAAAAAAATTGCAGCCTTTGTGAAATGTGTAATAAAATATTTTGACTTTGAAAGGACATCATGGCCGCGCAGCCATGTTGCCAAGTAAAAGAATACAACTCTTTAGACAAAAGACGTAAAGGCGCTACCATTATCTTAATATTTATAAATCTCGTGTCACAATGTTTGTCCTCAATGGACTCCTAAATCACTTAACCGATTATAATAAAATTCGCACGCCATGTGCAGTTCGATCCAACTTGAGAGATAGGATAGTTTAAATCTCAAGTTTTAGACCGGGTCCTCCACCCGTGCGAAGCCGGGACGGGCCGCTAATTATAATATAGGTATAAGTTATACTTGTATACAAGTTGCAAGATGTATGCAACTTGATCAAAACCTGCATACAAGCTACATCATCATCATCATCATCAACCGGAAGACGTCCATTGCAGAACATATGATAGGCCCCCCTTAGACCGCCACGCCGAACGACAATGCATCACTTGCATCCATCGGTTGCCCGCGACTCTCACGATGTCTTGATCTAGCGGCAGGCCTGCCGACGTTGCGTCTTTCGGTCCGTGGTCACCGAGAACTTACAAGCTAAAGGTTGCAAGACTTGACCCAGTACATTGTTTTTAAATAACTTTCAATCTACTCAATTGGAAACTATGCAAGTAGAACCTGCATGCAATTTTAACATTTTCGAAAACATGTTTCCCATTCAAGCTTTTGTATGCAAATGTGACGTGATAGCATGATTTGCTTAATGGAAACGCACCTTATTTCACCTGGAGTCCGCTTGGATAGGCAACCATTTTTTTTTTTTACGTGATAAAATCATCAGATGAGGCCTCCCGACCCCGGGACTGTAAGACTTGTACTGACTAAAATCCACGGTGGCCTTCAATAGCCCTTTATGTTCCGGGGTCACGCTGATGGTATAAGTCCCGTGATCCCACCAGGCTATAGCCCTCTGACAGGGGGCCTCGTCATTATGCTGACGGTCTTTGAGGCGCGCGTGGAACACGAGGCGCCGTCGACCCGGGCATGGTCCATGGTCGGCAACATACATGCATTTTGTTGGCAGCACGACCTGGTAGCCTACCATGACGTCTAGTCGGAGTAGTTCCAGTAAGGTAACGAAGTGACGCTCGACGACTTGTATAGCTGTGTTGTTTTCCCACACTGAATCTCATTGTGGCTTTAAGACGTTATGGTAGGCGCCCAGGTTGCTAAAAAGAGTGTCCATGGAGTTTCTTGCCCGTTCTTCTCCATAGAGATCTATGGACTTCTTGGAACGGGCATCTACGGTACTTTCACAGTTTTCATGTCGTGTGACTGGGACTGTAGCAACATAACTATTTTTGAACTGTTTTTATTTATTTAAAGTAACTATTTTTGAACTGTTTTTGTCTTTTGACATTTCAAAAGTGTTATAACTGGCCTACTTGAAATAAATGCTTTGATTTGATTTGATTTGCGTAACCATAGTGTCCCGGTGTAATAGATCCCTTTGACTGAAGAATAGGAACATTATTTTCTACATTTTTAACATCGCTATGGTGTTTACGATAGAAATCTTCCTAAATTCTGTCATTTTATCTATTTTTCCGTCGACAAAACAGTTTGTACATCTGTTAAGAAGTGAAAAGGCACGGACATACAAACGGATGGATAGAGTGACTTTCTTTTTATACAAAATCCTTTGTAGTAATCAATCATTTTATTACGAATTGAACACGTCATCATGTAGGTAGATAGTCGAATATTCAATTTTAATGCGTCTATCAAACATGAGACGGGTTTGTTGAAATTGTATAGAAAATGGATGCCCGGTGAAAACAACACTTATTGATTGTTACTTATTCAAAATACCTAAGTGTAATTCGTAATTATATGTAGTTAGTTGTATTCCATCTATTTATAGAAATACGTTCTTTCTCCGTTTCTAATAGGATTATTTTGTATGTAATAGACTCACTGTCCTATTGTTGTTCCTATCTAATCTTTATTGAGGGCCGTTATGACGGTCGGCTTTCAAGTATCTATGAGCTAATAGGATAAATGCACTTCATACTCTCCGCAACCTTCCGCAACCTTTTCTAGAGTATTTGTTTAAAAATCACCCATTATTTCAAATTATTATGTACTACATGAAACATTTTATAAAAAAAGAAGAAAACATATGTTTTTCTTATGCATAGTGAACAGAGTGGATATTATAGAGTTTGACAGTCCCTTCTGCTCCACCCAGGGTGACTCATTCGATATCTTTAACAACACAAAACAAAAAAAAACCTCAAGGCAAGCTATACAAAAGTCAGACACTGAACTATGTAAGGAATCTGATGGCTAGAAAGGAGGTGACTGCAAAGGTAAAGAGGAATAGAGAAAAATGGCAGAAGAGTAGCTGCACCGACCATAAATTAATTGAGTTAAGCATAAGAGAATGATGAATAGGTACCTAAATTAAAAGGAGGTGACTGCAAAGATAAAGAGGAATAGAAAAATATGACAAAAGAATAGCTGCGCCAGTCATGAATGAATTGGGACAAGCACAGAAGAATGATGAATAGGTGCATACTTTAAAAGGAGGTGTCTGCACAGATAAAGAGGAATAGAGAAGAAAAATAGAAGTGCGCCGGCTATGAATGAATTGGGTCAAGCACAAGAGAATGATGAATAGGTACTACTTAGAAAGAGGTGATTGCGGAGATAAAGAGGAATAGAGAAATATGGAAGAAGAATACAAGCTGCGCTGGCCATGAATGAATTGAGTCAAGCACAAGAGAATGGTGAATAGGTCCTACCCATAAAATGAGGTCACTGCACAGATAAAGAGGTATAGAGAAGAAAAATAGAAGCTGCGCCGGCCGCGTATTTCCAAAGCCTATACTAGTTCAGTCACGAGGCAGACTCTAATAGATGAGCTTTTGTTTATGCATATTATGCCATGAATGAATTGAGTCAAGCATAAGAGAATGATGAATGAAAACTACTTTCGCAATTTAAACCTCGTTGTTGCGGTCCAAAAATTCGTTCTCAAATCTTCGTGTACATTACACGGTATGTAACCACCGTTTAATTCTAACTAATATATTTCCCTAGACAGATTCACGTTGCAAGCTAGAGCGCGCTTAGTTTATTTCTATAATGTCCGCGTAAATTGTAAATGAGACAACCCTGTTTGTTATTTTTAAGGAACTCTATGCTAATATGAGAAACGGAGTATTTCATCGTATGAGCGACAAGCTGACTGATGACTTAGGATGGCTTTTTACGTTTTTGTGTCATAAATAAACGGGAACGTTGATGTTAATTCGATGGAAATAATTAGTAAGTTGTTCGTACCTAAACACTGAAGTGACTTATTGTAAAGGCGCTTTTTCATTTTCTACACAATAAACGCTGTAAGGACTCAGTAAATAAAATTCGGAAATCTTGTGCTAAGAGGCTCCTGTACCTCTGATTTGTCCACGTACTAAAGCTAGCTAAGCTTTAGTTTGTTACTGAAATAAAATTATCGAATAACTCGATATTACTATGTCTAGACTCGGGAATAGAACACAATATCATGTTAATAAATAGCTCTTAGTAAGTTAATTTTATTAACAACAACAGTGATGACGTGTTCCTAAATTAACTGGGTTTGCTCAACAAAACCTTAGACTATTATTTTTTTAACATGGTAAAATCATATACCTAATAAGTCCTATCATGTACCTAGGGCAGGGCAGGATGGACTGTCCGACTTGTACTCACTAAAATCCACGGTGTCCTTCAATAGCCCTTTATGTTCCGGGGTCACGGTGATGGTATAAGTCCCACTTCCCCGGCAGGCTTTGGCCGTCTAAGGCCCCGAACCTGAGACCATATCACGAGTTTTCATGTCTTTGTGACGTAAACGGGAAATTTGCATTAATTAGAATTCGCACTGGGGCCTCTGCATTTAAAACTCAAAACAACATCACAAGCTCCACATCAAAAGAAAACCTCGAAATTTTCCCAAAAAAAACTCCAGTGTTCCCCTTAATCACGGCCGCCAGTGTTTGCTATCACGCGTCGGGATTAACACTTGAAATGCAAATAAGGCCACGTTAAATACACACGCGATACGCTAGAATTAATTCTGTCTAATTTCGCATAATTGTCCGACCGTAGGATTTAACCCTGCTCTGCTCGAATAATACGAATAATTCCGCGGGGAATTGTTTTAGTCTTATCTTTAAATGGTCTAGTAGCAATGATTGGCGGGCTTGTGGGCATATAGATAGTCGGGTTTTCTTGGGAATTATGCTTAAATAGGGTTGTGTGTATGTGAATATTTAAGTTTAAACTAAAGGATTTTGTATGGCTTTTTGTGTAAAATAAACACGTTGCTGTTGTTGCAACGTCAAACGCTTTATTGTTCCATTGACGTAAAAGTTGAATATTTTGGCAAAGTTTTTATAGGAGTCTGTCTACCTTGTTCTGAGTGCTGCAAACAACGTTGAATCTCAAAAATATTGTAATCAAAATGGAGTAACTGTAAAAACTTGGAAGTTAAAAATGCTTCTTTTACATAGAAGAAAAATAAATAACAAACACATAATATTTTTTTTCAAAAGAACAAGATTGTGTACGTCGAATAGATCGTTTTTCCATGTAAAATGCGTGACGTGTACCCATCTTCTCTTTGTTCTCAATAGTCATAGGTCAGTAACAAATAAAGAAATAGTTGTTCACAGAAAACGATCATAGAACAGAAGAAACACAACCAATTATTACCAGATAATTATAACGTTAACGATCCATAGAAACAATCATCATGTTTTATCGCAGATTGTTCATCAATAGCACGCATTTACATTGTTCTTTAAACGGCAATTAATTTTATTGGCATGTTAGATATTTTAACTATTGTGTCCAATTGATACATCACTTGTTTGTGCTACTTTTGCGTGATGGAACTCCCACAATGACTGGAGATTTATTGCAGATAAACTGGTTTCTATGAAGCTGTTAACTAAGGAATAGTAGCCCAGTGTGTTGAATGATAGTTATTGAGTTACGGTGGGTCGTGGGATTGTCCTAAAAGGCGAACGGCAACGGAACGGTGTCTGCAGTATGTAAATACTTAGGGTTAGGGTATGGGTAGTTAATTCATAATTTCATCCAGTTACTGGGTTGCGGAGGTAAGATAGACAGTCCCCCCATGTAAAATAGGGACGCTTCGCTCTATCCGGTTAGTCTGGAGGCCAACTCCATCATAGTTGGTGAAAGTCCAGACAGATAAATATCATAATAGGAATGAATGAACCGTTTCGTTCGGGGTCGTGGGATTGGAGGACACCGCGGCATTTTAGTCAGTACAAGTCTGACAGTCCTTCCTGCCCTGCCTGGGGTGGGAGGACTCATTTTGATGGTATTATCACGCTAAAAAAAAATTGTGGAGGTTAGATAGACAGTAGCTCCATGTAAAATAGCGACGCTGCGCTCTATCCGGTTAGTCTGGAGGGCAACCCTATCGTAGTTGGGAAAAGTCCAGACAGAAAAAATATCATAGTAGGAAAGAATGGACCGTTTTGTTATCCATAACATTTTGAGATATTTATTTATTTATTTATACTTTCACGTATAATTGTGGTACATAAGGCGGACTTAATGCCTCAAGGCATTATCTACCAGTCAACCTTTGGATCAATTGGAGAAGAAGCTGGAATAGGTGCAACCGTATATACGAAACAATTAAAACTATTCACATGATCTTAACAAGCTCAAGGTGGGCGAAAACGCCATTTAACACCATATGCGTGATAACAACACCGTAGAATGACTAAACTAGCCTACAAATCAACTAATTGATCTTTCTTCTAAACGGTAAGGCACTGGCAAATTTTTGAAAGCGTGTCATGGCTATCAAGTTAGTTAGAAAGATATACCTAGCGTGTTGGAAACTTAGCTATAAAAATTAACAGATAGCGTTTATGAACCGTGGACGATATTGTAAAGTCACGTATGGTTATTGTTGGCAGTGATAACGATACGGCGAATAGTATTTATGAGCTAGTTAATTTTAACTATTGTACGTTAATTATGTTGCTGTAATATGGTGAAAGGGAAAATTCAGTATTTTTCTTCAGCCTGTCCCATCATCATCAGCCGGAAGACGTCCACTGCTGAACATAGGCCTCCCCCGTAGACCGCCACGCCGAACGACAATTATTCGCCACTTGCCATCGGTTTCCCGCGACCCTCACACAGCCTGTTTCACTATGTCCTTTTATTAGGTGTTTTTATCGTGACCCCACTCTAAGAATTTCTCCTGTATCTTGGCTGCGCTAAGAAATATTTCAAGTCACATACATCAAAATCCAGACCCGGAACAGCTTTGAGTTGGCCATTTAAATATTTATGCCGTGTGGGATCTGCACCAATCGTCTGTGAATAAATAACATCTTACAAGGCATTTAATAATAAATAGTAAAAAGTCCTACGTTTTTCTTTGTGGTTGGGCGATCGCAAAAGGGAGAGAACTTTACATGTGACTATTACGGATTATTTTTCTAATTCATTTTGGTGGATCCCAATCTAGTCTGCTAACAAATCACAACGGGTATTTAAATGCGCGAAACCTTAATACGGGCATGACCGATGTTGGTGAAGTCATGTTAACGAGGTTAACATTGGAGTGCGACCGGGCACTGGGCAGGTCACATTCAAAAAAAAAAAATGTTTATTGCATCAACATAAATAACTTATAGAATAAGTTACAATGGGGAGAATCCTTTTAAGCAAATAGTTTGCTTGTATTAGGATGCTCCGCCCGTCCCCACGTTATTTAACTGTTTAACATTTACACGATGGACCAAACACGTGGTTCAGAGTGACTGAAGACAGCAGTCGCAGACGAGGCAGGCCTAAAAAATATTGGCAGGGTTTGACTCCTTTTTGAGAGACTGTCCAGAAAAAGCAAAATTCAAAAACCAGCGGAAGGATATGGGGGAGGCGTTTGCCCAGCAGTGGAACAGAAAAGGTAAACAAAATGGTAGGTTGCTAAAAGGAAATAGTAGATAAAAGTTAAAAAAATAATCATATTGAAATCAGCAGAGGTGTAATAACGAATCTCCTTGCATATGGAATCGTTACAGCTGTCCAAAGTCGACAGATAAAAGTTGTAATAGTCATAATTTTGCAAAGCACTTATCCTGCATCCTGTACGAAATCCAACTTTATATAGATGGTAATAGCGAATGTGGAAATCGCAGAATTTCAATAGCAATTTCACAAAGTTTCTCTACGTTTCGGACAATCGATCGAAGATCTTATTGTGTAGGTGTTAAGGTGGATAGTGGTAGCAAATCTAGAACAATAAGTTTAGGAAATTCACGTCGGGCTTACCTCAAACCGCATACACCTGCTGGAGGGCTGACACCTTCACTTATATGAGATATTGTTGTTATAAAGGATTTCGAATACTTTTGTGAATGTATTTTGAACGATTTGCGTTATATTTTATTTGAACACCGTTTTAACACAGTTTTATCTGCATCGCCCAAAGCTTCGTCAAGCTATTAGGCAACCTAAGGCATTTTCTACCATCATAGGCCACTGCTGATCATAGGCCTCCCCCTAAGGCCCTTCGTTCACTAGGCGACTCCAGTTTCCGATACCTTACGACTTCAGTATCCAGGCGACTCTCGCAATAGAAATCCATATACGTTCGTACACATGCTCGCGACGCACGACGCCAATCGCGCGCTACCTATCTGTTGACATCGCCGCTACTTGAGTTTCTGCGACTTTCAAGATGGCGGAACAATTTATTTACCATTATTAATTATATTCACACAATAATGGGTTCCGTAGCATATTCTTGAATCACTTTTGGAAAGTAAGTATTTTAAAATGTTAAAAAAATATTCACTCAATATTCAATCCTCGTAATACATCTTAATTTGGTATGCAGTTTAATAAAAAAATTGGGAGAGAGAGGTTTTTTTTTCTATTTCATTGAATAAAATTGATTACGAATAAAGTATTATTTTTACAATCCTCAAAATAAGCATTTTCATTTGATGTCACATTCATGATGCTGTTTACAATTTTTTTTCATTGTTGTCCCTGCGATGTCTATGTTGTTTTAAGATCATAGGACTACTGTAAAATTTCTTGTAATCTATATACAAAGGACTTCTATTATTTGTATCTTTTTCATAATTACAAATATACTCAGTATTTTCGGAGATAATACAGAAAGACATTTGAGCAATAAGAACTGATATGTTTGGAAATGCCATACCTACCTACATAACTGTTCTAAATGTTGAGTATTTTTTATTTCTTGGTGTACTGTGTGCACTTGTGGCGTGTGCCAATAAACGTTTTTTCTTTCTTTCTATGTATTCAATAGATAAATATTTACAACTTAATCGGTCAAAAAAGTTCACAGAAAATTAACTGTGAAGGGCGGACGGTCACACGACTTAGGTATCTAATAAAGATTCCGTTTTTTCTTTCGAACCTACGGATCCCTAAAAATATATTTTGACGTCACAGTCATGTGTCAGACATTTTATAAATTCATAATCTTGACCACCCGTCATGACCCTTTGACGGGGCGCTAGTATCTATGTCGTTACATCAAATTGCATTATAAAAATTTAATACCTCGAATTTTCCGCAGGTCATGAGTAGTTACGAAACTATAGTATCGGCAACTTGCGTCGCGTCGTGTACGAAGGTTCGTACACAACGCTACGCAAGTTTCCGATGCCTTACGATTTGGTTTCCAGGAGACTATCGCAATACAAATCCTTAGAGGCTTATTTTGGTGATGCGTCGCCGACTCTAGCCACGCGCGACTCCATTTATCAAGATCGCGGATACCCAAGTCTGCGCGATTTATAACCGACGAAAAATATGTATCATTTCAATATAAGTTTTATTTCAAACTTTATTATTAAACATCTTTGTATCTGAAGTAGAAAAATATACTTGTTTGTATCATTACAATTAATAATAATAATATTCCACAACTATTACACAACGTCATCTAGACCCAAGCTAAGCAGAGCTTGTGTTATGGGTACTAGACAACTGAAAAACATACTTTATTTTCTAAATACATAAATATTATCGATAAATTACTCTCAGACACAGAACAAAAATGATCGTGCTCATCACACAAACATTAAATGTCCTGGGTGGGAATCGAACCCACGACCTCAGGCATAGCAGTCAGGGCCACTAACCACTAGACTAACAAGCTTGTCAAATTCAAAAGAATATTCTAAATATATTATGGAATACTTAAGCTTTTTTTTTACGGGAAAAATCATCAAATGAGTCCTCCCACCCCAGGCAGGGCGGGAGGGACTGTCAGACTTGTACTGACTAAAATCCACGGTGTCCTTCAATAGCCCTTTATGTTCCGGGGTCACGGTGATGGAAATAAGTCCCGAGACCCCGGCAGGCTTTGGCCCTCTGTGAGGGGGCCTTGTCATTTTGCTGACAGCTCTTTGAGGTGCGCGTGAAACACGGCGCGCCGTCGACCCGGGCATGGTCCATGGTCGGACAGCGAGTTGCCCTTTACTCGCTGTCCGCATGCCTGCGCCTACGGTGGCCGGAGGTCATCTGCCGACGTCCGACGCCGTGGGCGTGTACCACTGCGGTTGGGGCGGAGGGAGGACGCTGTCCTCTCTCTCGCGGCCCGCCACCTCCTTCACGAGCATTACTGCTTCGCAGAAGGTGGCAACCGCTTCCCACTCCGTCTCGCCACGCAGCATGGCCGAAACCAATGCCGGGCGCGAGAGGTCTCCGCCTATATCTTCCAGCCCTTATTACATTTTACTTGTGGTCGACGCAACACGTTTTTTTCTTCCATTCTCCCCTATTAAACGTCACCGAATAATTTACTCCTTTTTCATTTATATCATCACTTACACAATCCATCCATCTTTTCTTTGGCCTTCCCCTTCCTCTCTTCTTCCCCTTCCCTTTCTTATCAGTGAAGTTTACAGTCTCATTTATTTTTATCTAATACCTAATCACTTTTAATTTTCTATGTATTTTCCCGAGCTAAGCTCGATCGACCAGGTACCTACTATTATGTAAATCACTAGTTATATTAATCATTACAAAAAATAAATACCGGCCATTCCTATTACCGCCCAAGCTTAGGTACATATTCCATAGTAATGACGGGGCCCCCCGCTAGGGAGCCAAAGCCAGCCGGGGTCGCGGGACTTATCTCATTACCGTGACCCCGGAACATAAAGGGCTATTGAAGGATACCGTGGATTTTGGTCAGTACAAGTCTGACAGTCCCTCCCGCCCTGCCTGGGGTGGGAGGACTCATTTGATGAATTTACCACGTAAAAAAAAGGGGAGGAAGATGATGATGACACTTCACTGATAACAAATTAATAAATAATACCTAGTACCTACCTACTTACTTTAACAGATAATTCTTTTTTTTTGTACATTTTATACAAAACAAATAAAAAAAATGAAGGAATTAAAGAATTACATAGAAGTTAAAAACAAGTAACATGACTAAAAATAAATTACACTTAGTTCTACCGTGGTTCTATTCTTAAACTTGGGTTTTTTTAACCTCATGGTGAAACTGATATAAAGAAAGAAAAAACGTTTATTGGCACATAGCATGATTACCTATACAGAATTAATGAAATCAAAATACTTAACCTACAACTCTTATATTAGTTGTTTACTACCAAGCTCGAGAACTGGTAATGTTGGAATATTGAACTAATGTGAACACTGATGGGGTTCAAAATAAAACCACAGTTGCTTTTACTAAATCGATGTAACCAAACGATAGCGCGATCTAACTCGACGACAACGCCATCTATCGAGGATGGTGTCAATTTTTTTACTTTTATAAATTATTTTGGTTTTCTTACAAACATTACTACTTTAACCCAGCTTCATCGTGTACTTGCTCATACGGCAAAAATAAAGTAGTTAAGAAAACGAAAACATTAAAAAAAAATCCTATTCAAATCTGAAATTTTCCACGGTCATCAGCATAAGCGCGTCAGCGTTCCGGTGCAAATAAAAGATAAACTATAAAAAAAACCTAGAAAAAAAATGGAATAAAACTCTAAAAAACAAGTGAAACACGAAAACAGAAAAATTCTATGTTTACCTGGGGATTGAACCCATGGTCACCACCATGAAAGTCAAAGCATAAACAAATCGAGCTACCTTGTAGCAGAATCGCGCGGCGAAATTATGAACCATATTCTTTCTCGATATTTTTGCGTGAAAATACGTTTTTCTCCTGTAGGTACACTCGCCAATTTTGAATTACAAAAAGTTGAAATTGGAATGTGCCCGCCATTTTTAAAATTAACAGCATTTTAATTTATGCAATGAGATGTACATTTTGTGTTTTGTACAATGTATTATTAAGGTTGAATATAGAATGGTGGCCGAATAGACGATTTGAGTCTTACGACTCGAGTCGCCGCTGTGTACGGATCATGCGCTACTAGAGTCGCGCGACTTAGGTATTCGACTGGAGTATCGGATACCCGAGTCGCCTTGTGTACGAAGGGCCTTAGACCGCCACGCCGAACGACAATTCAACACTTGCATCCAACGGTTGTCCGCGACTCTCACGATGTCGTCGGTCCACCTAGTGGGAGGCCTACCTATGCTGCGTCTGCGACAAGAACCTTTCTTCCCCATTGAAAACCACCGCATTTTTTACCAGTCAGTAGTAAATGCGTATTAATTCCACCTCTGTGCAGTTTTTGTGGATACATTTTTGCATCATACGTCTCAAAATATGTATGTGAGTTTCTATGTTTGTAAACGCACCCACGATACAATTCCTAGTGTGAGGCAAAGTTTTTTTTTTAAAAAGTAGAAAAAAAAACATAGCCTATGCTTCTACCCATGTCGACTTATTTTAGCTCTAAAATATGGACGTCAAACAATAAATTCCCCAACTTTATAGTGGTGTAAAATTCCATAAAATCGACGAACAACATCAGGTGCCAAGCCTCGTTATATTACACTAACCCGCGGTCCCGAGCTAAAAGTTCACCCGCTAAAGTTATGCAAAATATGACCCATCCACCGAAATTAACTAGCAAAACTTTAAGCTTAGTTGATAATGTATTAATGCGACGGTTTCAATATGGAGTGCGCAGTTTGGGATTGTGCAAATGTGCATGTTTTATACATATTGCTATAGGATGGTGTGTAAGGCTATTTTTTCTTCTTCTTTCATCATCATTTGCCAAGCCTTTTCCGAACTATATTGGGGTCGGCTTCCAGTCGAACCAGATTCAGCTGAGTATCAGTATTTTACATGGAGCGACTGACTATCGGACCTCCACAACCTATTAAGTGGGTAATATCATACCTCATGGTAACACTGGTTGTAATATGAGACATTATTTTAATAAAAAAATAATGTCTCATACTAAGAATTTCTTCCGTATCGTGGGTGCGTTTATGAACACTGAAATACACACAAGCACTTAGACAAATCACTAATTGTAGTGATACAAATATTTGTTCCTTGGGTGGTCAAACCCACGACGCACAGCAGTCGATCGCTCAACCTAGTTTCTCACAACTCTACAGCTGATGACAGAATAATTAAAAAAAAAACAATGAGTAACGATTTTATGCGTCCTGGTTCCTATGAGCCTAAGGTATGGTAAGGTATTCCACGAAGGGCACCCGCAGACAATGGCACCTGAGCTACTTGCACCTTATCTATTCGACATAAGGATCATTTCTAAATTTTTCGCAGATGGAATACATCAAGCTGACGACAACTAGGTCAGAGTGACAGGATAAAGCTATGGTTGAATCCCAGGATTGTATAAAGTTTCGTGTATAGCATATGCGATGTAGCAAAATAGTGGATAAAATACTAATAAAAATTAGCAATATTAGCGCCACCCGTAAAGCAAGCGCTATTAAAACGATACTCGTACGTGCTGTTGACAGGTTAGAAGATTTACGGGCTAATTATGACTAGGAGGCGTCGCCGATACTTTGCATGCTTGTATATTATTACTCACAATACATGCGAGCTATATTATGTAAAGCGGCGATTAAATGGTCACGTCCCCGAATTATGATCTTTCTTCTTCTAGAAATTCCTAGTGTGGGAATTTCTCCTGTATCGTATAGTCCCCGCCAGATAAGTCTGGAATAAAGGTCATTGATCCTAATAACGCATTGTTAGAATTCCATTATACCATCGTTCGAATTTCAAAATAAAATGTAAGGTGACGGTCGCCTCTTACCACGATTCGTTTATTTTGATCGTGTTTCGACACTTTCTTTACATTTTTTCGAATGGTTTTGAAATATCGGAATACATTGGTACACGGGGGTCAACGAATTTTATTCCACACTTATCTGGCTCAAACTATAGTTTCGTTTACAATGATAGAAACTCACTTAAACAAATACCCAGATACACGAGACGTTCCATGTCTGGCTGTTGGTGTGTTTAAACGCATCGACAATACAGGACAGTAACGGTTTTTTTATAAATGTCTTCAACCGTAATTATGCGAAGGCATGTGGATGACCGCGAGTAATGAGTAACTTGCCGTCCGTCATGAACAACGCGGCCAACGGCGCGTCGTAGGTACTCAACGACGGTACTTAACGCGTGCCTCAAAGAGCTGTCAGCAGGCTGTCACGGCCCCCTCAGAGGGCCAAGGCCTGCCGCGGTCACGGGACTGTCTCATCAGGTATCAGTGACCCTGGAACGTAAAGAGCTATTGAACTATCACCATCGATTTGAGTCAGTACAAGTCTGACAGTTTCTTCCGTCCCGAACCCGGGTGTGAGGACTGATTAACCATGATTAAAATAACATATATATAAATTATTTAGGCTATTAAAGACAATAAGTACCTATATTTACGTGTATTTAACCAATTTTTCAAACTATTCATGTTGTCTTGATACTGCCTGTATGGATGATTTGCGTGTCCTATACAATATCGTGTACTTAATAGTACGAGTAACATTTACTCCAAAAGCGTGTACGCTTGTCGTGTATTATTGATACCACTTACATTTCCTGTCACACGAGCTAAAATGTTTCACGCTTCATGAAATTAACGTTTCTGACTTGGAAAGCGAAAACTAAGCAAAGTTAAACATATTTTTGATAGAGTTTTCACCGACTTTTATATTAATTTCTGTTCGAAGAATTACCTAAGTGGAGTCTCATCTTGATTCTTGAACGAAATATTAGCTTGAAATAAGATTTCATTTAATTCTTTGTCTAGACAATAATAATCTGTGTCTCATATCACTTGAAATTGCTGAAGGGTTAAGCTAAAGTACAGATGGCAGCAGGTTGAAGCTAACCGAATCTGTCAAGTACTAATGGATTAACCTTCCACGATTGTGATATGGTTTAAAATCTATTAAAGTTTGACAAATTGATACATATTTTATGCCAGTTATTTTGAAGATCAATGATGGGGGGCTAGCTTAATTGTCACCAACGCGCCAGGCTGCTCAAAACGCGCAATAACTTAGAATCACTGATCTCTTTAGATCCGTCTGTAGATGCGTATCGTAGTGTCCAAGCTAATACCTATAGTAATTAGAATTTAACAAATTACATCCATACATACAAACATACACACATAAATATACCGGTCAAAATCATAACCCTCATTTCGGCTTTGCCGTAGTCGAGTAAAAATGCCCACAAATCTAAGGGTGCAGTCAAACAAACCACTCCTCTGTCCACAAATATTTAGTTGAGGAAAAAGCTGATAAATCCTATGAAGTAATACCTGTCAGTAGTGGCAATACTTGGAAGGAGGAAGGCGTGTCGATGGCTCTCCATGGATTTATGTCAAATTACCTATCCCATAACACCGCCATAGCCCATTGACCTCGTTTGTATTGGGTGCGGCGTAAGTTATGGGCTTATGGGTTTTAGTTTCTTGGATTTTAATAGATACTGGCCTTAAAGAATGAATAACAACCTTTGCTTAGACAGAGCCAACTACGACCTTACAGTAGTACAGTTTTCAGGTCCACAATAGAGTATTTTACTGCATAAATAAATTGAAAAACTATTTAGTCCGTCAGTAATAATACTGAAAAATAATGGACACATTTTTTTTAAGTAAATGAATATTGACAAAGATAAAATGCTTCCAAATTCGAAGTGGGGCTTGTGAAGTCATTACGCTTGTAAAATAAACCGACCGAGTGACGTTTTGTGATTTTTTGAAGGGTTGTATCTTCTTCAATTGGGGTTTACTTGCGTGACAAAAGAAGAAAATACGGGTCTAATATTCTTTACTAATCTATATTTCGGACTGATATTTTTTTTTGATTATTATACCCTATTATGGCAAGTATCTGTATAAAATATCTGATAAATGAGGTCTGAATATTAATGACGTTTATTTACTACATGGTATAATTCTTTTGGACTTCTATAAAGTAAACGGGTTTAATAAGCCCGATAACATGCTCTACAAAACGCAGAAACGTAACTAGTTGCTTGCATATAATTGCTAAGCGCAGTAAGGGTTTTGAAACCGATTTTTGAGAGCACGCTAGTATACAGTAGTGCTTCTGCAACATTGCAGGTGCGACATTGCAGAACTCAGAATTTTATCAAAGAAAGCGACACAATATTGGTAGAAATTAATCGGATTCAATAACTTTACTTTCCAACAAAGCGCCTGATATTTAACAGATAGCAACAAGTTAGGTTTTGTACTGCCAAGATCTGTCATCAAGAACAGGGTGGTTGTATTCAGTACAGTAGACACATTTGACGACATTCGATCCAATGATAATAAATCATCATCATCAGCCTATAATATTCCCACTGCTGGGACACAGGCCTCCTCTCTGTCAGATGTCACATGCCTTCGAATTTTTGGTTCTAAGGACATGTCGGTTTCCTCACGATGTTTTCTTCCGTTTTAAGAGCAGTGGTGATGAAATAAATTACACAAAGTAATGCCAGACTGGGTTCGAACCCACGACCTACAACTTGTAAATCGGGGCGATACCACTGGGCCACCATTTCTCTTATAAAAATAAATACTATTTTCGTATTCATCCGTTGCCTTATGCAAAGTTCACTGCTACTAAAATTCCTTCCGCTGCCCTCTTTTGACATAAAAATGTTAAAACACACCAATTCCATTTTTTCATTTATTGTTACGAAGGACGATGATTTATTTAATACCTACAGTCCTACACCCTAGGTTTTATTGGCTAAAAAGGGAATTTTTCAAGTGGAGAATCTCATAAACTTTTTTTATTATAATCATTTCCACCGCGGGCGGTTTTCGTAATAAAACGAAGGAAATAGGTATTATTATTATGTGTCATTTTGTTTGTTATGTTTTTTGTATTGTACCTATTTGCAAGTATTTTTAAGGATACGTAAGATAGTTTTGAAGACAGGAGTAATCCACACGTACACACGGTTGCAAATCAAGCTATACAAAACCAGTATTAGCTGACCGTTTATTGTGTGTAAAAATCGTAAAAAGCGAGACCAAGACAAACTGGTTTTGTATAGCTTGATGTGTAGCCGTGCTTACATATTAAAACTTGAACCACGAAAGTCAAAGGATAAGCGTATATCAAGCGTTTGGCCCCGTCAATTTGCTGACAGTTCCAGCGCCTGCAAAAGCTTTTGTCCCTGGCCGGACCTGGTCCATAATTGGACTGTTAGCGACCTATCACTTGCTATCCGGGAAAAGGCCTTAGCTTGTATAAGTATAAAAAAATAACCCTGCAGTCAGAACAAATTCAACCATTTTTAACCGAAACGAAATACAAATCATAAACCCCATTATCTCAATAATATGAAAGCCACCGTAAAATAGTACCGAAACCAGGAATATGGCGTTCCTGATATTATCCGAAAAAAATCCCCTCCATTCGAAATAAAACAGCGCCTGGAGGCGGGATGAGAGCAATTTGCTATAAATCCACCGCGGATGGAAATCGTTTTAGGCGTTTCCAGGTCGCCTTTGTTTTCATCTTGAAAAGTGGTGCAGGGGACACCGAGTTAAATTCTTAAGTATTCAGGCAAATCTTTGGATAGCATCTGAGATAATCCTTCTTCTTTTATACCTATTTTAAAAGATTTTAGACGAAGAAAAATTTTGCTTTGTTACTCAGTGGTCAAGGTACTGGAGATTCGTGATAATATTATTATTTCCCAAGTTGGTACTTTATTTTGAGTGGGTTTTATTATAATAATTCCCCAAACAACTATTTGTAGATCAAACTCGATACTCAGCGCAGCATTGAATTGCTTAGCAACTGTGCCAACTTTGTTATCTGAATTCCAATCGATAAAACATCCTTCTTCAATCAAAATATATTTTGTTTAAGAGCCGTCAATGTCCCACAACTGGGCAAAGGCCTCCCCCATATCCTTTCAAGGAGTCTTTTCAAACATTACCTCAAACTAGCCCTAAGAATGCAAATCCTGGTCATAAAGCCGCCTCTTTTTGAAACCGGCCTCGGCAGTGCCTTGCGTGGATAATATATTTTTGCCTTGCGATTGTTATTCTCGCGACTTACATAATACGCCTAATCGTACTCAGTTATAATGCCTATTTTAGAGCGCAGCGAGTGTGGTGTTCGTATTCCACCCAGAACACTGCACTCCATTGCTTTTTGGCACAGTTCCTTACATACCATCATCATCAGCATGATGCCTAGACTTTTCCCAACTATATTTGGGTCGGCTCCCAACACAGTTGATTATAGTATTTTACTTGGAGAAACTGCCGATCTTACCTTCACAGCCCAGTAACTGGGCAATACGATACACCATGGTTAGGCTGGTTGCCAGACCATCAAGCTTATGGCTATAACGAATTTCACGATCTAAAAAATCTCTTAACATCAAAGCCAACGGTTTTATGTGCTTTCTGAGACACGGAGGAAACTCACTAAGATAGAGAGACTCAACACTCACACGCCATAAAGGTTTAATTATACAGTCCCACACAAAATAAACTAAAGCCTGTTTAACATTTTACATTAAAATAATTAACCTTACAATTTGGCGCGCGACAAGTTTACCCTAAAGAGAACATCTGCCGGGGTCAGAATAACCACGGACCGACCCAACCGTATATTTTGGGTACAATAACTCCCCATGTTTTAATGTTATAAATCTTGATTAAATATGAGTTAGGTAGCTTGTACGACCTCTGTTACGATAATTACTGTGCACGTATGTTGAACTAGTTGATGGTTGAGGGTTATAATCAGCCTGTAATGTTCCCACTGCTGGGGATAGTTACAGGAATCCTCTTCGTGAGAGCAAGCTGCGCACGGGCTAGTGCGGTTTGGTAGATGTCAATGTCTTCGAATTTTGTGGTAATTCAAATGCTCTCCAAAAGTCATTAAGGTAGTGGATTCGTGGCAACGACGATATATTACCTACCAGACTCCTAATAACAGGCGACCGATGACCGATGACCGACCGATACACTTTTGCGTAAATTACATCATTACGGAGTCCAAGACGAAGCTCTTAATGTTATAGAATCGTACTTACATAATAGACTAGCTTCTGCCCGCGGTTTCACCCGCGTCATGTTAGGAGTTTGGTCCTATAGTCCCGTCTCCATCAGTTCCCTTGAAGAGCGCTATTTCCGACGTCGTGGGTATCTTCAGTGGTGGCTGGGGCGAGAGGTAGAGGATGTCTTTTCCCTCACGCATTCCGACTGCTAACCATTCCCCTTAATTGCCACTGAATCTTGAGGTACCTCCCGAAACGAAAAAAACGAAAACCGGTAGGACTGCGTCAGACTGAAGGTGAGGACGCAGCCCGTAGCCTTTCCAAACGATCCTTAAAGTAGGCCAGCCAATATCGACATAAAAAAACCAAACATTGCACACGCGCATGTAACTACGATTCTTTTATATGTTGTTAGGTCCCTTTAGAGTTTAGAGTATTTAACACCCAAGTTTGCAACCCTGATAACCCTGTTCTGTCAATGTCAATGTCGAATCAAAATCGCACTTAACCAGTTTTTAGTATTTGTTGTTACAGCGGCAATAGACACACATCATCTGTGAAAATGTAACCTATCTAACTATCACGGTTCGTGAGAAACAGCCTCCGAAACATTACATTACTTTATAACATCTACAAAAACCAGCAACAAAACCACGTTTTTTTTATGGGAGCTATTCTTTTTTTACATGGTAAAATCATCAAATGAGCCCTCCCACCCCGGGCTGGGAGGGACTGTCAGACTTGTACTGACTAAAATCCATGGTGTGCTTCAATAGCTGGTCTGTGAGGCTTATGTAGAAAGGCACGGACTTGTGTATAATGTAAGCAAAAGCAAGTTATTAGTTTTTAAAGTTAGACACAAAAAACCAGTCTTTGTTCCGCCAGTTAAAATGAATGGTGTGGCACTTGAGAGGGTGTTAAATTTTAAGTACCTGGGGCACATAGTGACTGAGTCTTTGAAAGACGACGAGGACATGGAAAGAGAGCGGAGGGCGTTGGCTGTCCGATGCAATATGTTGGCCCGCTGGTTTGCACGTTGTACACCAAAAGTGAAAATAACGCTTTTTAAGGCTTTCTGCCAGTCTTTGTACACGTGCACCCTGTGGGTTCGGTATACGCAGCGGGCATACAACGCCCTCAAAGTTCAGTATAACAATGCCTTCAGGATGTTGTTGGGGCTCCCACGTTACTGCAGTGCATCAGGAATGTTTGCTGACCAACATATTGATGGTTTTAAAGCCATCATAAGAAAGAGGGTAGCGTCCATGATGCGCAGAGTGCGTGGGAGCGGCAACAGCATTCTGAGGGTCATTAGTGATAAGCCGTGTTGCGCCATTTTTGCGCACTGGGTGCATGTACATGTCCCTGACGTGCCAAGTACACGCAGGAGATATTTAAATTAAGATCTGTGCTGTATTTTACTAACATAGTTTTAAGGGTGTGTGACTACTAACATAATATGGACTACGGTCTGAATTAAAGTATTTTTTATTTTTTTTTTATTTTTTATAATAGCTCTTCATGTTCCGGGGTCACGGTAATGAAATAAGTCCCGCGACCAATGAGAGCCCCCCCTTAATATTTATTGTATTCTGGTTTTTAGTATGTTTTGTTATAGCAGCAACAGATGTACATCACCTGTGAAAATTTCAAATCTCTAGCTATCACGGTTCATGAGATACACACGCAAAAACTACTGAATTGACAGCACAGGGTATTCAAGGTTGCAAATTATAACAAAATGGTAGTTACATGCGCGTTTGCAATGTTTGATGTCGATATTGACCGGCCTAAAGAGGGATTTTATCGACGCAATTGTGCCAGCCCGTCATTATTTTGTCGCGGTATTATTTTGAAACTGTGATATCTCCTAAGATATTCATTGAAATCAAATGATGTAAAGGGCAATTTCGTTCAAAATGAAATGCTTGTGATGATTAACGTATTTATTTGGATAAGAATTAACATAATGTTAATGAAAACACCTTCGCAAATAACGCATAACTCTAAAACAAATTTGGTTCCCATAAAAAAGGTTATAGTGACTTAACCTTTAAAGATAGATATATGCTCTCGCGGACTTTATTTTAGAAAATTTTATGAGGAATAATTCCGTAGTACATATTTTTTGCGAAACTCTAACCGTTTACGCAGCGCACGCAACGGAAGCTCTAAAAAAGGAATACATTTTGCCGATTTTGAAACATTTCTCATTACTGCTCCGCTCCTATATGTGATAGCGTGATGTTATATAGCCTATAGCCTTCCTCGATAAATGGACTATCCAACACAAAAAGAATTTTTCAATTCCAACCAGTAGATCCTGAGATTAGCGCGTTCAAACAAACAAACAAACAAACAAACAAACAAACAAACTCTTCAGCTTTATAATATTAGTATAGATTTCAATGCGTAGATGTTAATGGCTCGAAATCTTCTGGTCAACCTGTCCAGCTAGGTGTGCCTCAAGGTTCAATTCTGGGTCCGTTTTTATTTTTGGTCTACATCAATGACTTGCCATATCTTTTAAAGGGCATTTGCGACATTGTACTGTTTGCCGATGATACCTCTCTTATATTTAAAGTTGATAGAAATAGACAAGATTTTGACGAAGTTAACACTGCATTATCATTGGTCACGGATTGGTTTACTGCTAACAACCTAGTCCTAAATGCCAAAAAAACGAAATGTATAAAATTCGCCTTGCCAAATGTTACAAATCTAGGTCCTAACATAGTTCTAAGTAATGAAGAAATTGAAACTGTTGACTCAGCTGTGTTTCTGGGTATTACAGTAGATTCTAGAATTCAATGGGGTCCGCATATAACATGTTTAGCGGGAAGACTAAGCTCGGCAGCCTACGCTGTCAGAAAAGTAAGACAGTACACGGACGTTGACACAGCTCGACTAGTTTATTTTAGTTATTTTCACAGCCTTATGTCCTACGGCATTTTATTGTGGGGCAAAGCGGCTGATATTCAAAATATATTTGTTTTACAAAAACGAGCTGTTCGAGCAATTTATCAGCTGGGTACTAGAGTTTCTCTGAGGGATTTATTCAAGGAGATTGGCATTCTGACGGTGGCATCTCAATTCATCTTTGCCAACATTATATATGTTAGGCAGAATTTACACCTATATACGAAAAACAGTGATTTTCACCCTATTAACACGAGAAATAAGCACCACCTGCGCGTTCCTTTTCATCGACTTCATAGGGTTCATAACTCATTTGTAGGCCTTGGTATAAAATTCTATAATAAATTGCCTCCGTCATTGCTAAACTTGCCGTTTAATGAGTTTAAATCTAAGATTAAATCCATCCTTTGTTCTAAGGCATATTATTCCGTAAACGATTATTTAGTGGATAATAACAGCTGGTCACTCTGTTGAAGTTAAGACGGCTTTCATGCTCTTTCCCAGTTTAGTTATTTTATTTACCTTTTTTTTTCTCTTCCGGACAAGTTATATGACTTCATATAATTGTTTATATTTTTTTCTTATGACTTAGTCAAGTCATCTTGTTTTATTTTATTTTATGTGTTTGTATTTGTTTTATTATTTTATTTTGATCAACGGGCATTGTTGTCCTACTTTACATTTTATTGTTGTCTTTTTATGTGTATTTTTGTTTTTAGTACGACAGTCGTAGGTTTCCTTCATTTTTAATAATATTGTCGGAGCGGATGAAGAATGTATAACTATCTCTTGCATTGTATAGAGTGTATTTATCTAGTATTATATAGAGTCATTACCAGCATTGTGTGAGTACCATGAGCTATCTCTGACTAAAATCCTACGTCTGTCATTGACTTGAATGACTCTGGCGGTTGAGAGTATGTCATGCTCACTCAAAAGTCTCGCTGATGGTGGCATGTGTGTTGGATCATTTAGTTCCCTTCAAAATGGTTGAGCTGAATGGTGCTGATATATGTGTCATGTTCGTGAACGGGCGCTGTCAGTTGGGACTGGTCATCTCTTAGCTGCCATGGTCTATTTTAATAATTAATAACTTTATTTTTGAATTGTCTTTTTTATATTTACTATGGACACTAATAACTTGCCACATCGTTCTCACATAATGTACCTACCATCTGATGATGAATTATGTAACCAAAGATCTGTAAAAATTTTGGCGATTGAAAAAGAGTGTCCATGGAGTTTCTTGCTCATTCTTCTCCATAGAGATCTACGCTTTGGAATGAGCACCTACGGTACTTTCACAGTTTTTATGTCTTGTGACTGGGACTGTAGCACCATAACTATTTTTGTACTAATTTTAATTTGTCTTTGACAGTTCAAAAGTGCCGGTTACGGCCTAGTTGAAATAAACGTTTTGATTTGATTTGATTTGATTTGATGTCTGTCAACAGATTAGGCAAAAAAGTCTTATATCCGTCTTATTTCGACCACTCCTGTGAGCCGTAAACATACCTTGAGACAGAACAGACCTTGAGTTAGCCAATCACAACGCAGTACCCCGTCCCCCTCGCTTACGTAGTACCTCAGTGAGTTGACAGAATAGTTTTTGTTCATTAGATCGTGTATGCGGAGTCTAGTAATATATCGTCGTTGACTCGTGGTAATGTAATTATAGTCACTAGGCTCGATCTCTAAGGTTGAGATCGTCGAGATCGAACCTTGGATAGGTGACAAAGTGAAATAACGATCCTATGGGGTTCTCGGAAAGTACTCAAAATTCTTCCTCCTGGTTGAAACCTTGTAGAAATTTGACAGATGAGATAGGTAGCTCAGCAACCTGCAAGTGTCATAAAGGTCTTACCGTGGGGTATCCAGTACCCGAGTTGCAAGTGTACTACAGACAGATAGTCCCACAATTGGTTGATTAGATTTTCATCTTAATCACTATTGTAGAAGGTTCATATTTGGTTGGGATGTTTGGGGTAGGATAATATACGTTTTTACTTAAAATATTGGTATTCAGCTAGAATTAGTTTTAATGAAAATAGATCCTTATATAGTTGGGAAAAGGTAAGTCAAATATTTTGAAGTAGGTTTTGTGTTTAAAGTCGATATTTAATTGTAGGGTACCTAAGTGGTGCAATTTACCCCATTACCCATTAATTTATAGATAGGCGAAGAACAGCTGTGGAGGTTGTGGTTAGGCTATAAATCTGTTGTAAGTAATAAATTGTCTGAGACTAGAGTCAGCGACAAATTACCTAAAATTATTCAACCTAGGCATACATAAATAGCCTTTTCTGATTAATGTCTATATAACTGTGATCTGCGGCTTTGATCGTCTATATTATTATAAGCTATTTAATAACCTCTTCAAGGGTCCCATCTATCTATGTTCTAAAAGTCATCAAAATCGCCTCGACTATTTTGTCTCGAAAGTGGAACATGCGTCATAGTTTCGTAATTATAAAATTATTCGGGTTAATTAATCTCACTCCTCAGCTTTACAAAAGTCCTGTATACTTAGGTGTTCCTGTATGTGTTCTGGAATCAATTCCCGGGGCGAGTAAAATTTTATAAGTTATTTCCACAAGCTCAAATAATATTTTAATAATTAGGCCATTAAAGAGCAGTTTTGTAAGTCGAATATTTGCATTAAAGGAAATGGGACGATACCTATTACAGAAAAGGTAACGACGATATACTACTAGACTCCGCATGCACGATCTAAGGAACAAAAACTATTCTGTCAACTCGCTGAGGTACTAAGCGAGGGGGATGGGGTACTGCGTTGTGATTGGCTAACTCAAGGTCTGATCTGTCTCAAGGTATGTTTACGGCTCACAAGATTGGTCGAAATAAGACGGATATAAGACTTTTTGGACTAATGTGTTGACATCGATCGCCTGTTATTAGGAGTCTAGTAATACATATATCGTCGTTGCAGAATAGGTAATCTTATATGACAGAATTTAAGTTAAATTATCCTCCATCGAATATGAAACTTCCACTTTTATGATAAAGTTTAAAATCTATTAAAGAGTCTGGTTGGGGATGAGCTCTATTATGCTGGCATCTGTACCTACATTAAGACTCCATGGAAAAAAACAAACATTCTCGTTTTAGACAGTCGTGTAAAAAGACTTTTATGCTGAAGATGCTGTTTATCTTAAACAGTCCTAGTTTTACAGTAAATACGTGATAGCATAGTAAATATTTTTTATCAGCCTTTATTGCTCCATAGCTGGTCAAAAATACTTTTTCATAAAATCTCTCCCTCAAGACATTCTTAGTACAATTTTTCCACTTCGAATAACCCATCCCGATAAAATATTAAAAATCATGGCAACAATCTGAATATTCATCTAGATCTAAAAATAAAACTACGTAGGTTTTTCTAAGCCTAACTTTGTATCCTACGCCGATTACGCCTACAGATATTTTCTATTACAATATAAGCCAAGATTTAAATCATAGATTCACTGCGCACCCGCCGCGCCAAAGAATAATCACGTTTCTATTTTAATGACTTTAGATTCGAAGAAGTAAGCCTGGGAAATGAATGGACAGGGTTTATTAAATACTGAATTTATTTCGTTTCCCTTAAAGCACGCGTTTACGTCATACCGTTGGCCCCAGCTTTTTGTAGATCTTTGACAGTCGTTACAAGTTGTCAGTGACCCAAAATTCAGGCAGTCTAGGTTAAGTTCAACAGTATCATTGAACGGACACTTCCACCGTTCTTGTGATTTTTCATAACACATTATTTTCCTGCTTGTCCAGTTCATCTTGGTCGTTGGCAAATGGCCGAACCAGCCTATGCTTGCCATAATAAAAAATAGAATAGAATATGAAATTCGGGCAAGAAGTTTTACGTTAAATTGTCTTAAACAATACTCTTTGGGTTGTGGAGGTATTGAAGTCAAAAAGGATGTAAAATACTGGTTTTTTGACTGGAAGTTAGTTCAAGTTGGGAAAAAGACAAAAAATGCGACGTCTTGCTTCCTCATAGTGCATTCAAATCATTTCGCGTGTGATGTGCTAGTTCGTTCTTCACAGCGTAAATCCTTTTTCGCTCAACCAAGTACGGCAAGGGCAAGTTCATCTATGATTTAAATCAATACAACTAGCCCGTATTTCTTTTTGCGAAAATATTCACATCTTTTGCTGTCATAAATATGGTGTGTACTGAAGTTTTTCATTTCACTGTTGTGTACCTCTTACATTCATGTATGTAGTAGTAATAGATGGTTCTTGTTCGTTGTCATGGGCGTGATTTTTTAGTGTCGAGTTACCCTTAACTGGCTTTTTAAAAGTGGTGGACAGTTCTTAAGGTTGTATCAGTTACGGGTGCAGTTCTAATGTACTTGCATAATTCGAGTTCCCGAGTCATGGTACATGACTTACAGTTGAGTTCATCATAACTCTTCGTTCTTACCAAACAGAAGATATACATGAGGGAATGAGAAGCGGTAGCCGCCTTCTGCGAAGCAGACATGCTAGCAAATGAGGAGGCGTTATGCGTGAGGGTAAGGACATCGTCCACCTCACGACCCAGCCGCCACGCAGGGCGTCGAGACGCCCACGGCAACAGACGTTGCGAGACGATCAAATCTGGCATTTAAAATTAATTCAAAACATAAAAACCAGTAACCTGCTAGCAGATAATAAGAACGATGCTGCCGATGGTCAAATCAGTGAGGAATGATGGGCTCATATACTTTTTGGTATCGTCTTTGGTACATCTCTCTACCTAAAAAGGTTGACGTAACAACTCGATGGTCCATGATAGAAAAAATCCCATTACTAGTAGTAATGGGATTTTTTCTATCATGGAGTAGTTGTGTATTAGCCAGGCCAAAGATGAAACTTGTTACTTTTACTTTTGTTTAGATTAGATTTTTCTTAAATAAATATCTCCTCATAGGAATGACTGCAGTAGTCGACAGCTCTCTGCGTCAACCAATAATTTCCTTTGATCACAAACGTTGACTCAGACATCCAGACAAATTGAATCTCACTTTGCAACCCATTCCTAAACGCATAAGCAAAATCCCACAAACACAAGGCTTAAAACGCAGCTAAACGTGTGACATAAAAGGGTTGGTCCAAATGTCCCCTAGCTCCCCCATATACCCCTTTAGTCCCCCGTATTCCCCCAGTAACTGTAGCAAGTTTTAAGCAGAGTTTACGGCTTAAATGCGACACCCGGAAAGCTGGGGTAATACCGCTATATGCGTATTTCTTGGACATTTTTTGGACGTAAAGTTTTATTTGTTTGTGTAGTTTTTTGTTACTAGTTTTTTTGAAGTAAATATGTAAAACTTTGGCGGGGTTTTTTGTGTGGTTCGGACTTTGATATTTTTAATGAGGTGTCATTAGTTTTTCCACTGTTGATTTTCTAAAATTCAGCTGCATCTAATTTAAGCGGAATCCAACCGTAACTTTTTAGATAAGGCTTGGGAAATGATGTTTTTATTTTATTTTTCCGTTGTTCATATTTAATGTATTTATTTTTATTTCACTTAAACATGGAAAAATACAGCGCTTTTTTTTAGACAACGTTTATAATGTGCAAAGATATAGACTTTGTGTACAAAATCCAGAGATCTACAATTATCACTTTTTTGCAGAGCAGTGTTGGCCCCGTGTGTAAAGAAAACAGTATAAGGAAACCGGCATTTAATAAGACCAAATTCAAAGACATACACAATCTATCAACCCACACTCATCAGAGGCTCGTGTGCTCAGGTAGTGGTTCACTCTCTCTCAAAGAGAGTAGTGGCCTCCTCTGCTTGAGAGAGAGTAAACATTTAGAGGAATTTCCACCGCTGCTGGCAACAAACTGGCGTTTCGTTCGTGGACGTTTTTAAGGCTACGAACCAAAAGATCTTTTTACAGCTATAGTATACTGTGATTCCAAAACAGTAGTCGCGTTATCAAAAGAAAAGCGATTTCAAAGCGAGCCAATCACAACACCCATCAAGTAACCCATTCATGGCGCGTCCAGACACTACAAACAATGATGTCTCCCACAATACATTGTCCTTGACGCTTTTCATTGAACGTTACTCTGTCACCCCGTTCCTTGGTTGAAAGCACATATTATCGATAACATCATGTCACGTCACTTTATTCACCGATATCCTGAAACAAACCCGACAAATTTGCATAGTTCTATATCCATTGCTACTTTTCAAAGATGCAATGGTCAAGTTTATCGTAGTGAGCCAGCAATGGTGAGATAAAGGCGTGTGAAGGGAAGATGTGGTAGGGTTTTGTAGTAAGGGGAGGAATAGATAGGGAAGCTTAGGGTGCATATTTGATCATTTTTGTTGTAGATATAAAGTCTGTATTGAGGTGTTAGTATGACGGGTTATGCCCGGTATTTCCGTGTAAGAGATACAGGTGTGTCGAAAGGTGATATTTTTTTGGATATGCTGATGTGATACTTATGTTAGTACGCATACGGTAGTGTTTTGAATAATTTGATTGTGTTTTCTTTACGAAGAAGAAATATACGAAGTTTATTTTGTCTCGATGTGTTGTCAGAACTCATGAATTAAAAAAAAATAGGGAGTAGAGATTAAAGTCGTACGGGAGATCCTTCGCTGATGGATTTAACAGTAGACCTCTGATTTTAGGTAGTAAAATTATCAAATTAGTCCTACTAGCCCTTGGTGGAGCGGAAGGGACTGTGAGACTGACAGACGACTTAATATCCACCATGTAACACCACCAGTACAGCATGGATGGGAAGCCGCTGCAGCGTGTCATGGAGGTTAAGGATTTGGGAATACATTTCACCAGTGATCTGCAGTTCCGCAAACACGTGGTTCACATTTGCAAAAAGACATACAGGAACCTGGGATTTATGCTGCGTCAGGCAAATTAATTCACTAACATCAGAGCATTGAAGGCTTTGTATGAGGCTCTTGTGAGGAGTCATCTCGAATACAATGGCGGCCGTCTGGAGTCCGAGTGAATTCAAATACAAAATCATGCTCGAACGGATACAAAATAAATTCATCAGATTTATTTATTTAAAGCTGTATGGAAGATACCCCGGATACCCGTTACTGTATCCTACCCTATTTTGTCTCGGTATGGTAGGCTACTACAAATTAGAAATTAGGCGCGAAGTGGCACTGGTAACATTAATTTCAAAGTTCTAAGAAGTCTTATACAAAACTCGGGAATACTATCCGAAATAAGCTTCAATCTACCGGATGGGTACGTGAACGCGGCGGCGCAGGCCGCAGCTGCTGGTGGTTCCTCTGGCGCGCACTAACCTGCTGGGGCGCGCACCGCTGACTCGTGCACTGCGCACTCTCAACACGGTGGCGGAGGTCATTGATATTTTCAACTGTACTCTGAGTGAGTTCACAAGGACCACATACTGTGTAGCATGTAAGGTTTAGTCATATATATTTTAAGTTACTTTGTCGCATTAGTTTTAATTAACTGTAATGGCAAACGTGACATGTGCGTGTGATAAATAAAAAAAAAAAAAAATGTTCCTTCAATTGTAAGTACTAGGATCACATACTAGGATCAGAGATTATCTCTGCTTGTTGGTCATGTTTAGCACTTACCACCAACTTCTACCTCATATTGAAAAGAATAATCTTCCTAAGAAAAGTAACAAAAATATCATAATTCAGTCCCAGTTTTCTTATCCAATTACTTACATTAATGGTCCTAATAAACAAGGATATTTGTTTTAAACGACCTTCCTATTATCGTCCATGTTAGTGATTGGTCTCTCCGAATATAGGACAGGCCACAAATTTATTGAACCCTATTGGATCGAACGCTATTTATCTATCTTTAATTGTATGAGCTTGAAGAATGATTTTGTTTTTGTGGACGATAGTATAGTCCTGAGTCGTAAGTGCTTTATCATGTTTGACGTAAACGATCATTGAAAATTTGTTAACACGAGAAATACTGTGTAACTGACAAATTCTGGTGCCCTTTTTTCGTAAATTCAAATGGACTTTCTGGATGAAATGGAAGTGACTGTTAGGCTTGACTTATTACAAAATCACCATTTTATTAAAATTTGATTGTCCTTTGCTTTGCAATATCGCCTAGTTACCCTCTCAAGATATTCATGCGACTGCCTTATCGGACCTTGTTCGTTTGCTGACAGCTCCTTAACACAACGTACAGTCATCCCTTAGTCCATGATCGTACGATGAGTTACTCATTACTCGCCGTCCGGATTCCCCGCGCCTACGGAATGGTTAGAAATCTTCCAGAGGAACTGGATTGATTTTCCCTCACTCGTTCCTACTCCTTCGCTCGCATTACTAAAGCTACTCGCAGAAAGAAGTATGTTTTTTTCTCATGCCGTCTTACTCCGTACCATGGCCTGCTCCATGGGGTCTAATCTCTTAGCTCGAAACTCATGGTTTCATCCTTAATTACGGGCGGTTTGACAAAGATATGAATGAATTATGTTACGATTTCACACAGCTCTTTAGAGTCTTTGCCACAACTCATAACCTGCGGGAAATTCGTGGTACCTGTACTACATTGTATTTAATGCAATCGATGTAATGACACTAGCGCCATGAAGGTATAATCCGTCCAAAATTTAATTTTGAGATTAGTTACGTTCGTAATCCGTTGTACCGTGATCGTGTTTTCGTTTTACAGCATTGTTAACGTTTATAGAAAGTCACTTCGTCCAGATGTCAATAATTATGGCATTTAACCTTAGGGTGATAACGTCGATTAAACATATATAACAGATAATAAGTTTAACGATGGCTTGTCGGTAAATGTTATGAAATTTTTTAGCATGACAATAACTTATTTGACTTAAAAATGTGCTTGATCACTTGTAAAACCATTTTATGATAATTTTGACATCGTTACGAAGATCATTAAGAAGTATTTCGTGATAAAGAATTGACATGCTATTGGCGCAATAGCCAAGCGATGGACTGCTACACTGTATGCTTCGGGTTCGCGACCCGCAAGTAGACAACAAATATTTTAATCAACAGGTAGTTGTTCCGGGTATGGTTAATTATGGTAATGTGGTACGTTCAATGAATAAGAAAAATCAATGATGTTATTGACCATATCAAGCGTTTGAATTTGATATCAACTGCTCTTTGACGCATTTTACAAACATGTTACTCACGAACAGCAGTGCAATAGCATTTCAATAAAAAACAGTTGGCTGCACATAAAACGTGTGATGGGAGAGATAGTCTGCCAGTCCTCACTCTCTGGGGTGATAATAAACCGCTTCCTTAGGGCGCTACCAAACTACTGCGTCGTAAATTACTAGGGTTTTCTGTGTTGTCGCCGCAACCCGTTGGGTGGGGTGTCTCTGACAGCGAATAAGCGCTTAATTATGGAAAACTCTACTGAGTCATAAATCACGGACATACTTTTTTTTTTGCGTGATAAAATCATCAAATGAGTCCTCCCACCCAGGGTAGGGCGGACTGTCAGACTCGTACTGATTAAATTCACGGTGTACTTCAATAGCCCTTTATGTTCCGCGGTCGCGGAATGAAAATAAGTAAACCAGCATGTTATGTTTCCACTGCTGGAACACAGGACTTCACATCTTCGTGGGAGAGATTGTCATACATAATGTAATCGAAATTTGGCTGAGGGTTTTTTGACCATGTCCTCCTTCACCGTTTGAGAGCAGTGGTTACTAAATAAGTATTTTTCACAAAATAGGACTGCTGAGTTGAGTTCCTTTTATGAAAATTTGTTTCAACTTAAAAAATCATTTTTAACCTCAAGCTAGATTGATACCTAGAGCAAACGTATTGTAAATATCCATAGAAAAAATATTTACCTACTGGTTCTAAAACCTTTGCTGTAAAGAGAATCTTGTGATGAACCATTGACTGCTAACAATGTCGATGTTTTACCTTTCGTCAGAGGATATTAGCAAAGTCGATAAACAACAGTTGACGTCCAGTGCAAGTCAAAATACAGAGAACAATAGACGGAAGAGTATCCATTGTTCTCATAAACATAGAAGTTTAAACTATAGCCTATATCTAGAGGTTAGTGACCCTGACTGCTATGCCGGAGGTCGTGGGTTCGATTCTCATCATCAGCCTATCTCTGTTCCCACTGCTGGGACACAGGCCTCCTCTCTGAGAGAGGGAGAGGGCCATAATCTACCACGCGGGCCCAGTGTTGAGTAGTAGATGTCCACATATCTTCGAATTTTTGGTTCTAGGACATGCCGGTTTCCTCACGATGTTTTTCCTTCACCGTTTTGAGAGCAGTGGTGGATGAAATAAATTACATAAAGTATACGCCTGGCGGGGGTTCGAACCCACGACCTACAACTCGTAAGTCGGGACCGATACCACTAGGCCACCACTGCTCCTCCTGGTTCGATTCAGCGATTCTCACCTAGAACAAATATTTGTGTGATGAAGCACGATCATTTGTTCTGTGCCTGGGTGTAATTTATGTATTTAGAAAAATATAATTATGTTTATCAGTTGGCTAGTACCCATAACACAAGCTCTGCTTAGCTTGGGACGGGATGGGCGTTGTGTGATAGTTGTGGAATAATAAAAAAAAATGGTCTAGATGTGTGTGCGCATTGTGCGAAAGGTATCTATTCAAACGTAACTGCAGTTAGATATGATTTAGACCAATCATTCAATCAACACAGAATTCATTGAATGATTGCGCTTTTGTACGATCTAGAACTATTTTAGCACAGTAGATTTGTCATGTCATTTCCTGGACTGTGTTGGCATTCTGCATTGTGTGGGCTTAGTCCAAGTTTTTGTTATTGGCAAAACGTACTTGATCGCTACAGTAAATTACAGTTTGTATGGACTTATTGTGTCCGATGTTTGTCATCAAATGGTGCCCGTTGATTTTCAGTTAAGGAGTTTATAATCTTCTTAATTGCAATACAAATTAAGGTTTATTTTTGACAATCAAATTGATACAGTAAGTCGAACATAGATCTCTGTTTAATAAGAAGAAATCAAATTGATATGAAAACTCACACATAGATCTCTGTTTAATAAGAAGAGGTCTTGAAATATTATTGTGGAAAAAGCTGGGGTTCCAACAGTTTTGAGACAAATTTCATCAAAACGATTGTCCTTTTAAGTGTCGAAACAAAGCTCCTTCCAACTCTCTTCAGACACCCAGAAAAGGCGTGAAAAAAACAATGCCTCTAGTGTTGCAGGCATCTATAGATTACTGGTTATAATGCTTTCCAACAGCCAGGCCATTTTGCTCGTTTGTCACCTTAAAGGTATAAATTGCCCTTTGAACTGTTGGATTAACGCTCTTTCGTCTATAGACGACGAAGACCGCTTCCCACAGGACGTTTGCTTGTTTGCCACCTTTAACACCTTATCGCAATAGCATACCATATTTGGCCACACCACGATTTTGGTTCTAAAATTCAAATTGTATTCAAGTTTGAATGCTGGCAACATTAAAAATCATAGATTAAATGTATACTTTGACGTTTAGTGAGTGAAAATGTTGGCAACTTTGAAAAAAAAAGATTAAGTCAGTTTGAACTAAAAACGTAATAATATCAAACAAGCGAGCAATTTTTTTTTATTTTTGTTTTGGTTCTTTAAACTAAAACATACAACATATATTTCCATGCAATAAGGGATTTATTTTTTTACGTGGTAAAATCATCAGATGAGGCCTCCCACCCCCGGGCAGGGCGGGAGGGACTGTCAGACTTGTACTGACTAAAATCCACGGTGTCCTTCAGTAGCCCTTTATGTTCCGGGGGTCACGGTGATGGTATAAGTCCCGACCATGCAGTAAGGGCTTAAGGTAGAAAAAAAGAAATGTTTTTTTTTTCACTACAAATCGCTAGTACTGAGACCCGACCACCATCCGTTTCCTTCACAACCCTTAAGTGGGGAGGCAGTAAAAGGATCCGTTTACGTGCCGGCTGTTTTCGTGTTGCTCCTAAGAACAGTTTCTTCCCTAAGTAAGGGTCGCCATATACGGACCCGTAACACCTGGACTTAGCGAATAAATGAATGAATTGTGTCACCATGTTTTGATGGGGAACGGTTTTGACCGTGTGTGAGACTTTATGACTGCGGTTTGGGCGGGTTGACAATTGTTGAGGTGGTGGTTGATTGTAAGGGAAAGAAAGGGTAAAAGGGAGAGAGATGGTTGTTTCTTGGAGGCCTAGTCCATTAAAGAAAATAGATAAATGGACAACTTTTTGTTGTCTACACATTTATCTATTCATAAGGTAGATCTTATTCTCCGGACCTACCTATTAGCAACCACACTTGTTACTTGGTAAAACACAAATGAGACCTCCCACCACCGGCAGGCGAGAGGGATCTGTCAGACATTGACTGACTAAAATCCACGGTGTCTTTCAGTAGCCCCTTTATGTTCCGGGGTCACGGTAATAGAAATAAGTCCCGACGACCAGCAGGATTTGGCCTCTCTAGAATCTTATAATCACCTACAGGAATTAACTATGCGGCGTAATACTAGTACATGAAAGTGCTAGCTACGCCTGGCATGTGCTCGTGGAATATACTGAGTGTATTCTTAAAGGCTACAACAAAATGAATGAGAACTCCTCAGTTTGAAGTTGGTTAAAAAGTATTTTAAAGGTTGACACTTTTTTGTTATCAAACTAATGAACGACGCCATTGTTCAACTCTGTAATAAAAACACTGATAAGGTAAAATTCAGGTCAAACATAAAAAAATAATGCTTCAGATATTTATTCAATGTTCATCAATATTTGTAGTTGGGTCGGTTGCTAACATAGGTGTCGATGGCGGGGATCTCATGCACGTGAGAGTAGATCCTCTGCAGCAAGGGGTACTGCTTCTCTAGGAGTTTGGAGCCCCACATGCCTTCAACCGACTCGATGATGCCCACGAAGTAGAGGTCGGCCAAGCTTATTTTCTGGAAGGAATACAAAGATTTGTTAGAGTAAGTATGTATTTGTCTCAGCCAGTTTCATTCTTCGAAGACACGTTTGCCTCGGTGGGTGAGCAAGGCGGTTTGGTCTGCAGGTAGCAGATTTTGTTTTTTTTATATTCTGCCCGACACAGGGTAATTCTTTCGCATCGTGGGAGCATTTACAAACATATAATATAATAATAATAATATAATATTCCACAACTATCACACAACGCCATCTAGTCCCAAGCTAAGCAGAGCTTGTGTACCCATAAGGGTACTAGACAACTGATAAACATACTTATACATTTCTAAATACATACATAATATAGATAAATTACACCCAGACACAGAACGAATGATCGTGCTCATCACACAAACATTTGTCCTGGGTGGAATTTACAAACATAAAATCACCGTCCCGGGTCTGGTTTTAATTTTTACTTTTTTTTTTAAACTTGCATCGAACCTACGATACCGGAGAAGTTCCTAGTGCGGGGACTTTTTTTTAAATCTATTTTTTTTGAAGATTTGAGCAATCGAATGTTTTTAGTGTTACTCAATTCGGGATAGGTAAGTTGAACCACAATTTACTACACTGACAAATAAGGGGAAAATGCTGTATCATTGCAAGGATTGCACCATATTAAGAAATCAAAGTAAGTTCAGTGCGACACGACATTTCTCAATTTGTAGCAATCTTGCAAAAACTTATCTGAAAATTTTCTACCGTAGAACGATAGGTTGCTATCACAAAGATAAAGGTTGTCGGTACAGCCTGGTAAGTACAACTACAGCTAAACCTAAAAGATAGAAGCCGTAAAATTTTGCTGAAAGTAACTATCATGATTTACAATTCGACGGACACCGGTATTTTACTTGTCTAGAAAAAGATATGCACGCAATGGGTGCCTGAGAATGGACGACGCCGCCGAGGCCGGCCCAAAAAGAGGTGACAAGACGATCTCGATGCGTACCTTGAAAGCACGGGAAAAGAGGACTTGGAAAGACATGGGGGAGGCCTTTGCCCAGCAGTGGGACATAAACGGCCAAAAAAAAGCCAATCAAACAGCCAAAACTACTAACCTGACCACCGAAGTAGCTTCCCTTCTTCTGGACGATCTCTTCGAAGTCACGGAGGTATCTCGGGAACCAAATGTCCTCTAACTCCTTCCATAAGTAAGCCTTCCTCTCCTTGTTTACCTCGTGGTACCACTCGTAGACCTCTGTTATAGATAATGCCATATAAGTTGGATTCAATACTGAATTCTACCATAGCCACTGATGTCTAAAGAACCTGGTGGTAGTATCCATTTTTGTGTTGAAGACAAGATACCTAAGTGTCATAGCATTATTTATCGGTACAATTTGCCTGTCTTTTTAGGAATAATTGAAGGTATTAGATCGATTTTGAATATCTGGAATCAATCAGACCTCATAATATTATGCTCTAGGAATACTTTAGAGAGTAGTATAAGTAGTACTCAAGGTTTTTTTAAATCTTCACCCACTAGGAATTTGTCCTGTATTGTGGGCGCATTTAATTTAA
This sequence comes from Agrotis ipsilon, assembly GCA_028554685.1. Taxonomy (NCBI): domain Eukaryota; kingdom Metazoa; phylum Arthropoda; class Insecta; order Lepidoptera; family Noctuidae; genus Agrotis; species Agrotis ipsilon. Next base: position 1,073,483 of record CM052961.1, on the reverse strand, counting down.
TAACTTTCATACAAAAACAGAACGACCCGATACAACTAGGAAGTTGATTCGGACAAGACGTGTAGAACACAATATTTGTTTCGCGCGGGAATCAAAGCCGCGATGCTCAACACAGCAGTCAATCGCTGCACCAACCGTGCATGTGTTTATTGATTACTAAGAGCAATTTTCTAGTAATAAATTGATGTATTTGTTTCCTTAATTTGTTTTTCTCATACTCACTTGATCCAAAATCGAAGACTGACAACGCAATGGCGTCAAGCTCGGCTGCTTCCAAGTCATCGGCGGGGAGCAAACCCACCAGCTTTCCGAGGTAGCGGCTGATGGCCACAGACTGGTACAGGACCTTCTTGTCTACCTCTAGGACGGGCAGCTTGCCGAATGGAACAGCTGTAAAGTAATGGAGATTAGAGTTTAGAATAACTTTTGGTTAACAAGTACAGTAATTATACAGTATAAATTTTGCCAAGTAAGATTAACTGGTCGCGGGACTTATCAAATTACCGGGACCCTATTTATTGTAATGTAAAGGGGTAGTGGAAGACACCGTGGATTTTAGTCAGTGCGAGTCTGACTGTCTCTCCCGCTCTAGCCTGGGTGGGGGAGTACTTATTTGACGTTTTACCACTATTTAAAAAAGTATCATTAACTAATGTTAACGAGTTTATTGCCATTAACCAGACTTACTTCAGCTGTCAAAATTAATTCTATTTAATTATCCTTACCTACGTGAAACTAAGAGAAATATTTTGGAGATCCAAGTTTCATTCTGCCAATATTTTTCTTCTCAGAGTTAAAGTATAGTAACAACCTTGTATCATATGTGAATGATTCTGAGAAATCATAATGGGAAAACCCAATTCTGTAATCTACGATGCCTATAGGAATCGAATCCGGGATATTATCATTCTCAGCAGAAACTTGTGACCACTAGGCCAATAATCCAGGTGCTGAGTTTAGTAAAACTGTGCCTCTAAAGTATCCTAGGTAATTAGTTTTGATAAGAATTAAACACAGTTTGACATGAATAGACACGGAGTTGCCTTTTAATCAAAGAATAGAAAAACTCAAGAAGCAAGACGTCATTTAAAAATGTAAGAGATTAATTTCTAGGTATCTACTTAGCGTGACTGTAATCCTTAAATTAACATTTCTTATCACGGATGCAAGAGCAATTCAGACAATCAACAAATTCGACCCACTTTATTTAATTAATATTCGTAATACAATGGAATTTATCCTTAAGACTAGATGGTTAAGTATGATTTTGTTATATGTATAAGTAAAAAAAAACACTTTCTGTTTTTGTTGAGATTTTATAAGCAGGGACTGTCTTGGAAACGTGCTACGGCCCTGGAACGCAAATGCCGACGAAACTTTGATTTTTAGACGTTAAAATGACCTACAAGAACCATTTTGAAATTCTTGGGCTTTTTATTTTCAAATTGCAACTATATGAAGACCCGCCCTGAAAGACACACTGCCATTTTTTTTATTAGTATACCATGAAAGTGTGGTTGCTTGCGGATTAAATAAATAACAAAACAAAGCATAAAACATTTAAAGGAAAAAAGATTTACATTTTCACAGACACGAGTAAATAAAAATAATTTAAAAAAAAAACTAAGAAATAACAAACAACGAAATCTAAACATATCTAATTAGAAATCAGCAGCTGCATGCCATGATTCTGAACAATGAGTGTGATCAACCGATAAAGATAAAGAAAAGGTAACTTACATTTCTGTACATCAGGCCAGTCTGCCTCCTTGTTGATCACCACATTCTTATAGCTGATACCACCATAGGCAAACAAGTACCTAATAGGCTCAGCAACACCCATAAAATCGAAGAACTTCAGCTGGTATACCGGCGCCATTTTGTTGCGAGTTTCGTTGGATCACAAACACTAATATTGCAAAAGAAAAATAACCGTTTATATACTTCGTTTTATCTATTTAACCTTTAAATAATTAAAAGTTGGATCAACCTTAGTAAATGTGAAATTGTATCGATAAATTACATAATTGTTTTTACTTTCTGGTCACCTTTTCGTGGATTAAAGGGTGATCTTTGCAGGTCATACACTGTCAGTACAATCAGCAAAAGAGTTAGGTGTACAACAATAATATCCCATTTAGGGCACCTGTGACAAAATACTACAAGTCCTAATGAGCTCAGGTGTCGTGACAGCGGGTGCCGACTACCTAATACTAACTAGATTTTGGCCGCGGTTTAGCTAGCTTCTCTCCCTTCTCTATAGCTTAAACCTCTATCCAGGGTATCATCTATCTGTCAATCTTTCAGCTGACTCTCTATCAAAATCGGTCAAGTGGATTAGGCCAGAAAGCTTTTACCAGGCCATTGCAGGCTATATTACGCTTGTAGTAGCCTAGTATACGTCTGCAAATTTGTATATGTCCCGTGACTTCTCAAAGACAAAATCTGATTTATAACAATATTCATATTTCATTTTGATTCATATCTAAGAAAGTTGTCTGAATATTAAATATCTAACTCTTTGTTCGACTGTACTCTGGAATTTTTATACAAAGTTAGTTGCTCTGATATCGCAATTGTTTTTTTTTGCATATCAATGTTTTGTTTAAAGCCATAAATCAATTAATTAAGAACGGTAATAGAAATAAATCCCGCGACTCCGGCAGGCTTTGGCCCTCTGAGAGGGGGCCCCGTCATTTTTTGCTGACAGCTCTTTGAGGCGCGCGTGGAACACGACGCGCCGTCGACCCGGGCATGGTCCATGGTCGGACAGCGAGTTGCCTTTTACTCGCTGTCCGCATGCCCGCGCCTACGGTGGCCGGAGATCGTCTTGCGACGTACGGCGCCGTGGGCGTACACCACTGCGGTTGGGGCGGAGGGAGGACGCTGTCCTCTCTCTCTCGCGGGCCGCCGCCTCCTTCACGAGCATTACTGCCTCGCAGAAGGCGGCGACCGCTTCCCACTCCGTCTCGCTCCGCAGCATGGCCGAAACCAATGCCGGGCGCGAGAGTACAGAATAAGCTGCGTAGATGTTCAACGTTTTGCTGATTCAAGTTTCCGTTTTTTTGAAATATTTCGTGTCCACTGAGTTTCTCCAACATATGTTTTCACTATTACCAAGATACGCCTAAAATTATTATTTCGATATTGATTTTATTTTTTTATTAAATTCGCCTCTCAGCCGAATTTTTATTATGTGAATAATTGGAGGATTACCGTGTGTGAACGTGACACATGACTTTTAAATATAATATTGTCTAAGAAGAATCTAAATATGTATAAGCTCGGAGACTTGCGTCGCCTAGTGTACCTTCGTACACTAGGCGACGCAAGTCTCCGATACCTTACGACTTTGTCATCCATTGACGCGTGCGTATTTACAAACCTCAATAGATTGTATTGCGATAGTCGCCTGGATACCGAAATCGTAAGGTATCGGATACTTGCGTCGCCTTGTGTACGAAGGGCCTTACTCAAAGGTGACTGACTGACTTAGTGATCTATCAACGCACAGGCGTATCAAACCACTGGACGGATCAGGCTGAAATTTGGCATGGAGGTAGATGTTATGACGTAGGCATCCGCTAAGAAAGGATTTTGATCAATTCTATTCCCAAGGGGATAAAATAGGGGATGAAAGTTTGTCAATTTGATAAAAAATACATTGTTTAGTTTCGACATCCACGCGAACGAAACGCGGGCACAGCTAGTTTATATATATATATGACTGCCTCTCCTCACGCCCCAGCTGCCATGGTCTTACGCGTTTCATGTTCCATCTCCATCCTCGCTCGCATCTTGCTTTGCAGAGCCTTACCACGCACAACCATTGGTAAGGACTTGTGTCAGGCAGAAGGTGAGCCGTAACCTAGAAACAACCCTTTTTTTTTTTTTTTTTAGTTGGTAAAATCATCAAATGAGTCCTCCCGCCCTGGGCGGGGCGGAAGGGACTGTCAGACTCTTACTGACTAAAATCCACCCGTGTTCCTTCGGATGCCCTTTACGTTCCAGGGCCGCGGTATCCTGGGTTAAGAAAAAACCCGCGACCCCAGCAGGCATTTGGCGCGAAACACGACGCGCCACCGACCCGGGCTTGGTCTTCGGTCGGACGGCGAGCTACCCATTACTCACCGTCCGCAAGCCCGCTCCGCCGCTGTGCCCTCTGCTGATCAGAGGGAAACGCGTTGGAGCGTCCACACGACAGGCTATTCGCATACGGGCAAAGAGACCCCTTAGGCACACAGTGCCTATTTTTTTTTTTACGTGGTAAAATCATCAAATGAGACCTCCCACCCCGGGCAGGGCGAGAGGTACTGTCAGACTTGTACTGACTAAAATCCACGGTGTCCTTCAATAGCCCTTTATGTTCCGGGGTCACGGTGATGGTATAAGACCCGCGACCCCGGCAGGCTTTAGCCCTCTGAGAGGGGGCCTCGTCATTATGCTGACGCTCTTTGAGGCGCGCGTGGAACACGACGCGCCGTCGACCCGGGCATGATCCATGGTCCATCCATGAGAGACAACCCTTGGAGCAAATCTTAGGCATTGTGTCTTAGTATTTTAAGGTACCTACTTAGGAAATCTTTTAGTTTCTTAATGAAAATGGATATAAAGTTTTCCTGAAACTTAAGTGAGTACCTACCTCAGTTTTCACACCCTCAAAAAGACTGAGATGTTGCAAGGTTAATAACTCGCAAGCGAGACCGATGCTGTTGCAGGCCTGCGTCGTCCATAGGCTACGTCAACCGCTTTCCATCAGGACGGGCCTTAATTATGCTTAACATCTCAATGGTATTAAAAAACTAGCAGTTAAAATATCAGCATTTTATTTGACCTGTAGCCAGCCATTATCGTACTCAGAAGGCGCAAACAATGATATTATCATTACACATGCAACCTGCATGTTTGTTGAGGACACGTATCAGGCTATGATTAACATTAAAATATACTACTAGGTACTTAAAATAATATGAGAAAAATACTAATGACAAAGATGCATGTTTCTACACAATATTTATATTGTGTAAAGGCAGGTCCACATCGACGTATGGTGTATGTACACGATTTGTGCACACTATTTGGCACGAATGGATACAGTCAAATCATTATCGCACTCACGAATTTTACGAACATGTGTACAATTGTGCAAAAATATCAATCGTGCACGCAAAGCGCCTTGTTGCTTGTTATCCGGGTCAAATTATGTGCAAAAGTATTCATGTTACATAATTAAAACTCAAAACAAATAATTAATGTACTGTGTTTTAAATTCTAATGGCAATGTTAGAGATCATGTAATTTTAAAAACGTACGTTTATATATTTTTCTCGCACGCACATACGCTGTTGTAAACGCGCCTTTAGGTATGTCTGGTTACCAAGGCCATTTCAATTGTCCACAAAAGCAAAAACAGATGTTGTGTGTTAACGTGATCTGTTTTCATTGGTTCAGACTAAAATACAAAATATTGTAACCTAGCAAAAATTAACGCCTGTGTTTCTCTAAAGAGTTAGATGATGCACACAGAAATAATGTTCCTCATCACAAGTCATCGTTCACAAGGCGACACAAGTCTTTTAGTTACTCTCTCGTTATGAACCTCTTTGGATTTGTATTGCGATAGTTTTTTTTTTGGGATAAACCCACCACACTATTCCCAAACCACTGCAACTCCTGAGAGCCAGAATTAACAGTGGCAAGCACCAGAAAAGCACCGAGACAATGAAGCTCGACGTGTCCCGGAGAATGAATTTACCTGTCTTGGATCCTGCAACGAAATTAATCAGAAAAGAATATTAGAGGAATAGGAAAAAATATGTTTCCACTTCCCTCCATGCAAGCAGGAGACAGAACAAAACAAGGCCAATAGGCACAAAGGGATATTACTAATATTAATGGGTCCTAAATTGTGAGCTGCTATATTTTATTCCAATAATAGGTATGGCAGAAGCGCTTGAACGCACGGTAGTTTGTTCGAGTTTCCACAAGGTCCGAATAATAAATGACTCCGGATGTAGTCTGAACAGTATCCAATACAATATTGCGTTCGTTCTGCCAAAGAATACACTCCCAAAGAATATGATGTGCTGATTGTTCATATTCACAGTCAGGTGTCGAACATTGACAAAAAGGCGAGGGAACAAGCTTAAATGAAAACAATTTACTTTTAAAGTTACCATGTAGTTGCCTGGATACCAAATAAGTCAGCTGGTGTCGGAGACTTGCGTTGCCTTGTGGTGATAGAGGTTGAGTTTATTGCTATGAACCAGACCGAGATCCCGACATCAGGTTGTTGAAAACATCCTGGTGGAAAATCCAAAAACACCCGATGCCGAAGTAACATCTCCAGACATTCTTGTGACCCTTTTTTTATCGTGGTAGAATCATGAATTGAGTCTTCACACCCATTACTGTCAGACTCGTACTGACTAAAATCCACGGTGTCCTTCAATAACCCTTTACGTTCCGGGATCACGGTAATTCGTGAGTCCCGCGACACCGGCAAGCTTTGCCTCTAGCTGGCGAATTCTGTTACCCAGTAGTAGCGCAGAAAACTGAATTCGCAAAATGGCAAGCAAGTCCCAAAAGGACGAGTTCTCAAAATAGCAAATTCTCTAAAAGCCTAATTCTCTAAAAGCATGATACATAAAATGGCAAAAAAAAAATACAATTGCGAGTATAATTCCTGTAAATATAAGATTTTTGCCGTTTGATTATTACATTTTTATTTCCTATCTTTTGCATTGTACGCTGCACTTACCAGTACCCGCGTAGTCTCCATTCGAGTACCTTACGTCCCCATCAGTCATCAGGTCTGCGTGCTATGCTACTTGACCAAGTGCCCACAGCCCCTTCAACTTGCTTATAATTTGCGCTGGATGTAAGCCGCCACCAACTGGTCCTATTAAAATTTTATGGGGAGGTCCTATGTTCAGCAGTGGACGTCCTAAAGCTGATAATTATGATGATGACTACAATGATGATGAAGGTTTTCATAATCGCATCATCAAAAGATAAAACCCAGAGTGGTAATTAAAACTGCATGTTGATTTTGATAAACTTCTTATCAACTGTTGTAACATATAGCTTCCAAATCTGACTCCAAAAAGCGCCATATCATTCCTTTATCGTTAGTATATAACGATAATTATGGGAAAAGAAAATCAGTGTTTAAGTTGTATCCGTAGTAGATAGGTGTCTTAAATCTTACTGTTAAAGTTCATAATGGCGAAAAAACTTCAGTACTTCGATTTCAATGGTTTAGCTGAACCGATCAGATATATTTTGCATTATACAAAACAGGAGTTTGAGGATTATAGACATGATGCAAATACTTGGCCTAACGAGAAAATCAAAGCAAGTGAGTTAGATTTTTTTCTTTATATGTATTGTGTTCATATACTTTGTGTATCCTTTATTAGAACGAACGCAATGTTAATATGTTGGGTACTATTCAAACTACATTTGTTTTATGCGTGGTGCTAGGCAACTGGCTTCTCCCAGTTGTAATATCCCTTTGTGCCTATTGGCCTTTGTTTTGTTCTGTCTCCTGCTTGCATGGAGGGAAGTGGAAACATATTTTTCCTCCTGCACTATAATTCTTTTCTCATTATCCGTTGCAGGATCCAAGACAGGTAAATTCACTCTCCGGGACACGTCGAGCTTCATTGTCTCGGTGCTTTTCTGGTGGTTGCCACTGTTGATTCTGGCTTTCAGGAGTTGCAGTGTTTTGGGAATAGTGTTGAGGTTTGCCCGAAAAAAAAAACTTTGTGTCTATATACTTTGTACTCAAATTGTTTTCAACTAGCGGGTCTGAAACGTTGACTTTAGTTACATCATAATATAAGGCATTGCGATAAAATCGTAAAGTGGAATATTGTATTCTGGGATTCAAGTAATAGAGTAGATAATTGATAACTATCAATGTTACTCTAGCAACATAATGGCGTTTTTAGATCCCTCATAGTGCTATTCAGTAATATTCACTAATTTACCAGAACCAGTTTCCTTATTTGAAAAACATATTTTGAACTATATCAACTGTGCCGTTAATTTCGTGGTATTTATGTTCATGATTGTGATTAATCATTTATTTAAAAGCTTTTTCGTTTTAAAAAAAAACCATATGAATACAATCTGAATATGGAGCGAAGGGGGTCTTATTGTTAGTAGATACAAACTTAGGTACAGTAACCGGAATCGTTTACTGTATATTCTTCTGTATAGCAACATGTTGAGACTATCAATCGGTATTTCGAGCTAACTGAATAAGACAGTAGTATACTCAAGATCATTATATCTTCGTGGGGGTATGATAAAAGAAGAAAGATAAATTGTTTACCTGATGATAATAGCATAATGTTAATACTAATAGATAGTATTATCATCTTATCTTGTTACTTAAAAACACAATGATTGTAACGTGCACGCTTATATCCCGAACCATACATTCGTTTCATCAGTGACTGCTGCCAGGGTTTGCCCGCTAAAAAAAAAAAATACGATTCATAATATCTTCTTTAATTCTTTTTTTATTTGAATTTTTTGTCTAATAATTGAAAATTCTATTTTATATTTGTTTAAATTAAAATATTATAAAGTATTTCTGGTCGTTTATGGTCGTCATTTTTAAGGCGATAAGTATTTCCTATTCTTAGTTAAAACGCATACTCGTACGTGTACTTACTTACGTGTCTTGCGTGACAAAAGTAAGTTTCCACCTTTAAAATAATACAAGTCCGTTTGTTATTAACGATGGACTAAGGTGACTCATTGGATTGCCAATTGAATAACATTATTTTTATTCTATAGCACTGTAATTTCAAGGTTATTGAGAAAATTATGTTTGGCCGTTGACGATAACTGACTGATGATTATTAATTGAAAAGACTTTGGTATTAAAAAGTCTTATTTAATAAAGTAAAAACAGCTGGCAAAAACTAGCAAGTCAATAAATTCATTTTCTATCAATAAAATTATTCCAGCATTATAATACCACTTTTCATTTCTATCACCGGACGAGATAAACAAATGAATGCGACATATTATTTTAAAATTGTTCCACAAAAGAACATCACTGTTCAGAAATAATGCCCGAAGAATTATGGAATGACAGAACGGAACACAAACCCGTTTAGAAACCGCTGTATCACGGTTGTTATGTAATTGTATATAATGATGATGTTAGGAGCAGGAACTCAGTACGCTAGTTGTGTCCGTGGTCGGTAGCCGTATCGCTTCTAACAGTTGACAATGCCGAAAAAACTTCAATATTTCAACATCGGAGGATTGGCTGAGCCGATCAGATACATTCTGCATTACACTAAGCAAGATTTTGAGGATTACAGACACGATATTGACACATGGCCAGACCTAAAAATAAAAGCAAGTGAGTAGTAGTGTTATTTTTAAACCGGTTTTACATTTTTAACTTTGGAATGTTGTGATAAGTTCGGTGTTACTGATCGAGATTTTACTTTTAATGCAAGTTTGGTTCCGGGGTCATTGTACTGGGTTACGAGACTCTCTCGAAAGGGCACTGTAGCTCTGGAACGCAAAGGGTGATTGAAAGAACCGCGTTGGTTTTAAATCAGTTAAGTCTGGCGGGCAGTTACACTCTACCCAGTGAGGATTATAATTGAGGATTTCCAAATCAAACAAAAGGTCTTTCAACTTTATTATAGTATAGAATCCTTTTTTAAAATGAAGTATATGCCCTTTTAACTGAATGGAACTAATTAAATGGCAGCATAAAACCAATGTTTCTATGTCAAATCTTCAGATAAGTACGGAGAGGTACAATTATAAATACGAGTAACGCTTACGTTAAGTATTTTTCCATTTCAACATTAACCAAAAAAATATTCACGTTTTAGAAAAAACTAACGTAACCAAGGCCCCGATATGAGTCCCGTATGACAATAGATAATTAATTGGCTACCTATCGAATTCTCGATAGTGATTGACGTATTCGGTATCGAATAAGCAGTGAAGTGTGTACTTGTGTGGTGTGAATTACAATGAAATCGGATCAAACTGTAGTTTGTAGAGCATTATTTATGATAGCTGTTCCCCCCTTGTTTTCAACACCGCTGCTCGGGTCTTATACGTCGTAGCGTGAAATGAACTATCCAACAAAAAAGATGTTTTCAATTTAAACCAGTAGTTCCTGAAATTAGCGCGATGAAACAAACAAACTCTTCAGCTTCATAATTATGCATAGATTTAGATGGGATCATTGACGGAATTAGTGTCTCTTGAATTTATTTTGGACAAGGGGTTAGTGATTTGCAAGTTTAACAATCAGTCGTATATACCAGTTTTGTAGTTTTCTTTTGCGCGTAAGACTCTCACACTGCGTCTTCTGGTTTGTGGTCGCTACTCGAGAACTTTTCTTTCCAATCGGGAACTTACATATAGAAAGGCTAGGTAAATTAGTAATGTGTAACAAAGGTCTTGTAATAACTTTTGGCGACCTAAAAAGAGTGTCCATGGGGTTTCTTGCCCGTTCTTCTCCATAGAGATCTACTTCTTGGAACGGGCATCTACGGTACTTTCACAGTTTTTATATCTGTGACTGGGACTGTTGCACCATAACTTTGTAGTATTTAATTGTATTTTTTATGTCTTTGACATTTCAAAAGTGCCCTATTGGTCTATTTGAAATAAATGCATTTGATTTGATTTGATTTGACAGCTGTCTTCTTCAACATTATCTTTTCCGTTCCTTTTTTTTTAGATTGGTTTGTTCTTGACCTTAGTCGTGGTAAAAGGTGACCGATAAAAAGTCGACGATGTAGCGGGCTTATCAAGGAGATGCCTGTTCACCTTTGAAGAAATTAGGGTTGTATGCATTCGTAGACACAGAGGCCATTCATTAAAAGACGTTTGGCAGTAGTCTTGCTTTCTTTATAAGGACGTTAATAATTAATCCGTCACTGTCAAAAAAACTTCCACGGGTTTCTGACATGTCTTTGGACTTAAGTATTAAATGTTAAACAAAGTAAAAGAAGTCCATACAATTACATGGATTGAAAAATACATAATATTGGTATTTTTTGCAGTTTGAACTCGTATCCTCTTGATGAGAGACAAGTGTTTCTATTTGAGCCATTTTAATTGCAATATTACTAATATTCTAGGACACATAATGTCAGTAACATGTAGTACTTAATGTGTGCATTTGTACGAGAACCTACTTACATTTTATGTACATAGTAACTGTTAAAACAAGCACTAACGCCTTATCGTTCATATCAAATATTAGCTCTCCATGCTAATCAAACATACTTACAACTGATAGGCATTGAAGCTAGGGTAAACAAAGATAGTTGCTGCACTTTTAGAAATTACTTTATAACTTTCAGTACAAAAAGTAAAATAATATCCACACCTTATTTAAAACGGATTGAGGTACTTAATTTTTTTATTTTCTTTTTTTAAGCGGAAAAAAACATCACCTTTCATATTTCCAGAGCATTGGCGATTTTCGGTGACCTTAAATTTTGGGAAATGTGTAGGATGGTTGTCTGTTCCATGTAGCTTTCGCAAAGGATAGATGCCTCGTCGAGAAGAAAGAGGACAGCAAAAAGGACTTTTTTTATCGTGGTAAAATCATCGAACACTCATTCGATGATTTTACCACGGTCAGCACACACGGGCGCAGTCCCTCCCACCCCGGGCAGGGCGGGAGGGACTGTCAGACTTGTACTGACTAAAATCCACGATGTCCTTCAATAGCCTTTTATGTTCCGAGGTCACGGTGATGGTAGCATAAAGGACTTAGTGGAAGTTTAAGAGACTCTCGATAAATACATAAAATAGCAAATGAATTATCCACGAAACTGAAAAAATTGAATCGAGGGAATTCTATACCGCTGTGGCATAAATCCCAGATCTACCCTATACCTACCTATTCAATTGCTGTCGCAATCATTGTATTAATACTGTCATAACTATTGCTACCATCATTTCATCCTGTGATCCCAGTGAGTCAGTACTAACGAAGATGTATGTGTCGTAAGGCTTGGGCTTCGAACCCAGTCAGGGCACTGTGCTCGCATCATTTCAGTACTTAAGGATCTAGAACCAGGATCTAGAAAGCAATTATTTCTGTGTCTTGGATACGTTTACAAACATTTAAAATTGTAATAATTGGAAGACAGGTGACGTATACCTGCGTTATCTTAGTTATAAGAAGAAGAATTTTAGGCTTATTATTAGTTCGAATGGTTTTACCTACACCGTAATTAACCGGAGTTTAAAAATCCTTGTGTAGGAAATACCTAAATCTGCTATGATTCCTGCCGCTATCAGTTGAGGTCGATGGACTCATTCTTTTCTTCCCTTAACAAGTATTATTTTATCTCTCTCTACTTTTATCTCTTCTTAAATAATTTATAGTAAAATTTTCAATTTTTTCATTCCGAAAAAGTGTAAAACATAAAGCTACTTGCGATAAGGGATCCAAAGCAGGAATCTTCTCAAATGAGAGCTTTGACCAAGTAACCTTTTTTGTTGGAGTAGTAAAATCATCAAACGAGTCCTCCCACCCAGGGCAGGGCAAGAGGGACTGTCAGTCTTGTACTGACGAAAATCAACGGTGTCCTTCCATAACTTTCCGGAGTCACGGAAGCTCGTTAATCCCGCGAGGAACCTCGACAAATTTGTCTTTTCAAACATCAATCAAATCTTTTGTCTCCAGGTCTTCCCTACGGCCAGTTCCCCATTTACGAAGAAGATGGTAAGGTGCTGACCCAAACCCTGGCTATTGCAAAGTACGTGTCAAGGGACACTGAACTAATACCTGATGATGCTTGGCAGCGCGCCGTTGTGGAGTCTGCGGTCTACACCGTCTTTGATTACTGGAAGAGTAAGTATTCAGACAACAGAAAAAAATCCCTAAGTAGTCCGTCAGATTAACAAGATACAGATAGCGCGCGAGTTGAATGCAGAGCTTAGGAATGCGGTAGTGCTGTTGACAAGGATGGCACAGTACTACACTGCAGGCGCGTGAGGTGGGGCGTGCGGGTAGCGGGGCGCTCTTTACCTCAGACCCCGACTGCATTGAACTCGCGTGCTGTCTGTACATGTAATCTAATTTTTTCCTTTTGCTATATAAACCAAAATTCAAGAAGAGATGAAATTTTTAAAATTGTCAATAGCAAGTACCTTCTAACAAAAGAAAAAAAACCTTTCTTTTAGAAACAGTTAAGTACTGACGAACTTATTCAATTTGTAATTAACTGGTGTCAACATGTTCATGTATGTTCCTCGATTACTCAAAGACGCCTGGACAGGATTCGAAACTTTTTCTTTTGTTTGTAGGGGTAGCTATACTTTTCAACTAATTTCATGATCATCAGGTTTGGATCTGATGATAGAAACTTCGTGAAATTGAAGGAACTGAGTAAAAAAAACCACATATTACCGCTGTCGCTGCTGTCGCATAGCTATGCACTGTTTAGTAATAATACAGGTTGATAATCAGTAAAAAATTTCGTGTCAAATATTATTAAACTAAACGTTTTGTTTTCAGATGTGACTCCATACTTCCTTGAAAAAGATCCAGTTAAGAAGGAAGAATTAAAAAAAGTGCTGTTCGACGAAACCATTGAGTACTACTTCTCAAGATTCAGCAAGCACTTGAGTGAAAACGGTGGATACTTTAGTGGAAAGGTAAGTCTTATATAAGAGAAATCTGTTAAACCAACGGTCGGTAACCCTTTGATATTCAAGGACAACGAAGTAGTAAAATCAAGTCACGGCGGGCATTTTTATTATTACAAAAGTAAAGTTATCTCCTCATAAAAGGAAAATCTACAGTTCACAAAACAATCACGGGAAGCAAGGAGGTAACTCGCGGTCCATGCGTTGTTAAGCGCTGGGTTATACGATGATCAGGGTTGAAAAGTCCAGTTATTCTGTTCAATGTTGCCGTAGACTGCCAAATGCACCAATATGTGATCTTAATTCAGCTTCAAATTAAAATCTAGTGTGCCGACCATGATAATGCAAACAATGCGATCTCTCCTATTTCGATAACCATATTACACAGAGGTAATGAAAGCTTGGAAAAACTGATAGAAGTTGGGAACAGCGAAGACAAACGATCTCGCAGTCGTTCACCAGCTTGATGAATCGATTAGGTAAAGAAATCATGGTCCTCTAATTTCTATATGGTGGTCTATGGTGGTATAGAAACCGGTGTACGTGGACACTTGGATAATAACGGTGGTAATAAGACACTGGAACATCGTTCTATCTCGCTCATTTTCCCTAGAAATGTAAAGAACTAGGAGTCCTACCGATATCGCTTCGATACAGTTATCGCATAATGCAGGTTTCCAAACATTGTTGTGTCATGGACCGTTCTTTTTCATACTGCCTCTTCGTGATCCACTTAATACTTCTAACTCCAAGCTGGGCTTTGTAAAATAATACACAATTATTAATAGTAAACAGACCTGCGACTCGGTATTTTATTTTGATGGCTCGGTAACGGATCAAATGAAAATCGCTGGCCTAAATTAATGTGTAGACGCAACATCCTCAGACGATGGATCGACTGCAGAGGAAGTGACAAGGCAATGTAATAGTTATAGCAACTAGGTTTTAAACATCGTCTTTCTTTGAAGATATTATGATGTGACGTTAACATTTCATCTTTTCTTTTCCCAGCTATCCTGGGGAGAATTCGTACTAACCGGTGTTGTTGAAGCCAGCAACTTGTTCCTGAAGATTGAACTGGAGAAAAAATACCCCGTAGTTGGAGCCACAGTAGAGAAGATCAGGAATCTGCCAGGAGTCAAGGAATATATTAAAGCTAGAGGAGTCTACAAACTGCCAGCCAAGTTTGATGATAAGAAATAAATAGTTATTCTGTTATAATTTTGAGTCTTATTTTCTTAGTACAATTTCCCTTTTTGTTTACGTGGTAAAAGCATCAAATGAGTCCGCTCACCCAGGGTGGCACGGGAGGGACTCTCAGACTTGTACTGACTAAAATCAGCGATGTCCTTCAATAGCCCTTTACGTTCCAAGCCCACGGTTACCTGATAAGACAGTACCGCGACCCTGGCAAGAGTAGCATTTCCAACCTACTAATTTCAAGACTTTTGTTTCTTCAATTTCGTCTTGGTATATTTTTCTTGATATACCATAACGTCTTCTGCCTATTTTAGTAAAATAGCGGTTATTTTAGCTCATACCTACCTCACTAAATTAGCTCAGTAGCACAATCTTCAGTTCAAAATAAATAACATTCAAACTAAGTGATTCTGCAAGTCATCCTCAGCTAAATGTGGGAGGATAAAACTATGTACAGTCAGACTCAAAAATAATTATGCCAGAACCGACGATGATTCATTCAATTCGGTTGTTTATGATTAGTTTCATAAATATTGTTACAAATTATAGGTTACAATTAGGTACCCAATAATTGCATGCATAATTGTGCTGTATTTATATCTACCGAATTATTACAACAGTAGAAATACGTGAAGAATACTCGTCAAAATAATGTTGGAGATGTGAATGATTCGACTTTTTGATGACTTCTTGCCTTCAGTACGTTCTTTAAGTAAACCGACTAAATTATATACAGGGTTATTGGTTAAGTCGACCTATTCCCTTTGAGGGGTTAAAGTAGACATCATTCTTGACTGATTTTACTATGAGAACCCCTATCCTAATCCTTACCGTTTTTGAGTTATTAGACTTTTAATATTTTTCAAAAATATTCCACCTCTGCGTCATAAACTGGTTATTGTAAGAATTTTACGACGTTTAGGACGCTAAAGTGATACTTTTTCGATAGCTTACGAACGACTCATTCTATTAAAGCCAGTACATTTCATAAATTACTCAAGCCTTGGAAAATAAATGGCTGTAAAGTTCAAATATTGAATTTTTTTGGGAGCTACCCTTGTCTTTCAGGTCAAATATCTCAAAATAAGTGTACGGTACTAGATGTGCAGATTGCAGCAAAAACACTGCTGTCTCATTAGCTTTCTAAAATGGTACCACAATATTCACTTTTATTAAGAATATGGTCGAAAAATAAGGGTTGATACTGACAAGGTGGTAGGTATTTTAACAAAACTTGTTCTGTACGAACAAATTTTTCGTTACATTAGTTTTCGACGAATTTCAAAAAAAAGAGCATATTCTAAATTCGACTGTGTTTTTTTTAATGTGGATGATCTTCTCCCACCGAAATGTCTTCTCCGCTAATTGTAAACTGTTTTTTTTTCATGTATCTTCTTTGTTACGATTTTTTCTTGATATCGTACGTGGCCTTAGCTTTTTGACTCAATACCTCTCGCATGGCCAATTCGTTGTGTTTTGTCACAACCATGGGTCGGAATTAGGTAGAGTCATGTACTTATACAGCGAAAGAATAAACAAGAATAACATAGCGATAAGTAACAAAAAAAAACCGCTACAGAGTAAGTAAGAAAAATAAAACTGCAAGTGGAGGAAATCGATTGACAAATAGAAATTTAAATTCAAATTTAGAACCTCCTTCTTCTAATGAAATCGGTAAAAAGTGTATTGACGAGTTTGGTTAAAAAACCACCTTGTCAGTATCAACCCTTATTTTTCGGCCATATTCTTAATAAAAGTGGATATTGTGGTATCATTTTAGAAAGCTAATGAGACAGCAGTGTTTTTGCTGCAATCTGCACATCTAGTACCGTACACTTATTTTGAGAAATTTGACCTGAAAGACAAGAGTAGCTCCCAAAAAAATTCAATATTTGAACTTTACAGCCATTTATTTCCCAAGTCTTGAGTAATTTATCAAATTTACTGGCTTTAATAGAATGAGTCGTTTGTAAGCTATCGAAAAAGTATCACTTTAGCGTCATAAACGTCGTAAAATTCTTACAATAACCAGTTTAAAACACAGAGGTGGAATATTTTTGAAAAAAATTAAAAGTCTAATAACTCAAAAACGGTAAGGATTAGGATAGGGGTTCTCATAGTAAAATCAGTCAAGAATGATGTCTACTTTAATCCCACAAAGGGAATAGGTCGACTTAACCAGTAACCCTGTATACAAAAGTTCACATAGATGGATGGATGTAATGTTATGTTTTTTGGCTACAAATTGATTCAGGGTGAACATAATAAGGTTTCGAATAACAATAAAATTCGAACATGAAACAAAACCACAGGGTTATGTATGGCACAAAGTTTCAATACATTGAAATTAATTCTGGTCGATGTTTACATCTTTTTGAGACTGACTGTACCATGACCTTGTTCGCTGTTTTTGCTTGACGATAATATTCGGTCGGTTCGGTCACTGTCGAGGTCACCAGTCGCCGGTTTGAGATAATCTATACCGTACACGTTCCATTCACTTATTACGGGAATTCTTTTAAAATTAAGCAATAGAAGAAGACTCTCATTCGTGTTTGTTTGTTTGTTCATGTGAGCACCAAAATCTTCTTAACTGTCAATCAATTTCGATTTTGTTCACACAATCGTCGTTTCAATTGTACATTCTAGAAGTTTCTCGTATAGGTATTTAATATGTTAATGATTTGAGTTGTTCCCATTGAATCTGTGTGAATGAGAGGCGGATCACAAGCGTCAATATAGGTATTAATTTAACAGTGATTATCTAAGTGCATTTCAGAACGCAGAAAGTAAAAGGTTTCATAGTTTGAGTTGAATTGTTACCACCTTACCACAAAAATATAAACATCTGTTAAACGCTTGTCGAACTCTCGTTTAACCAATGTTTGCGTAATCGGCCTATGAATTCTTAAACATCGTATCTTAAAAATCGTAAATTGTTGTATGACAACTCACATCAAATGTCAAATAGATGGTTAAACGTCGGTTAAAGTCCGTGAACACGGCCCTAAATAAAAGACGTGTAACTGCAAAACGACCCTAATTCTAACTACTACTAGTTTTATTGAGACAAAATGTTTAACAGATGTTTAACTTCTTTCGGTAAGACGGTTAGTTCGAAAATTAAACAGTTCGTATACAGAAGATAGCGTAGTAGATAATACGAGTGTGGGGCAAAGATAATAGAAACAAAACAGATAAAACATTAATGTTTTTATTTTGGTAACAGATTTTTACGCCCATAATAATTACTTGTTATCACCATGGCAGTGATAACACGGTACATTCAATGATATAAGGTTGAAGACCGACATACTGATAACAATACTCATTGCAAAAAAATAAAAAGTTTTGTCTGTATATTGAGTGCATAATTGAATAAGAATTTATTTCACTGATGGGCACGGTCATCGTGTCTAAACTGCGTTTAAGAGCTGTCAGTGTCATTTTTTTTTTTCTTTGGCAAGAGAATTGATGTCGACCATACTGCCAATGTCATTGTGGTGATTTTTAGTAGACGTACACATACGTTTTATTGTTTATATTTTCATGTGTCTGCACTTGTGGGGTGTTGTGTTTTCTTTTTCTTTAGGGATAACAGGAATGTAATAAAAAAACCTGTTGCGTCACACTAAGAGTTTTTCTTGCATCGTGGGTGTGTGTATATCCAAATTTTTAACGCACATAAACATCATTTATCTTGTTTCGGTGCCTTCCCTTATCTTGTCATAGTTTGTTTTCATCGATTTTAGTGCAAGCAAATCCAGAGAAAACCGCCTTGTTGACCTTGATTATATTTTTATCAATTACGTGAGCAATGCAGACAGATAAGTACCTACTGTCACTTATGTGAATTTAATAAAAACATTTACACAGTCGCTGGTAGTTATTCCTCGCATACCTACATACTGTCAACTCGTTAACAATGGCAAAGAAACTCCATTATTTTCATTTGAACGCTCTTGCTGAGCCTATAAGGTATATTCTTCATTACACTAAGCAAGAGTTTGAAGACATCAGACACGACCGCGAGAAGTGGCCTATACCTGAAATTAAAGAAAGTAAGTGTTTTATTTTTACTTTTTAAATTGGAACTTCAAATGGGATTATTTGTTTTGAAGTTTAATAACTTGGTGTTTTAACAGTGCTAATAAATATTGGAAACTTATATAAATAATTAACGTAGCCAATATTCCTTTTTTAGTTCTAATGTAATTTTTAGTTGACCTGCGTAGAATGACACCGTTAGATTTGGGCTTTTTCGACGAAAAAATATAGAATTTTAATATATTTTCGTAACATCTGAACGATAGAAAATAACTTTGTCGTTTTTTGGTAGAATAAAGCTAAAATTGGTCTTGCTATGCGTGCTGTTCAACAAAACCTCGAGAATTTGAAGCCATGCATGATCAACAAACCCTTCAAATCTAAATGTCATTAATCTGAAGAGTCCCGCCGATAACCCAGGATTGGCTTGCCAATCTTGGTATAAGTATCTGCAAAACATTTACATCGAATCCCTTAAAAAAATAAGTAGGTACCTTGTAAATTATTGCCGAAACAATAATGATTATCTGCAAATCAATTACATGTAATTTATTTAGAAATAAATGGGGTTACTAAGACGAAAAAAGAAAGAAAAAACATGTCTATTCCATTCAACATGCCTCTACAATCTACATCATTAGAATGAGCTGTGTGAAACTTATCAAAAATAAAACCGCAGAGAAATGTTTGAAACAACCCAAAACGTGCTCGCACTTCTAATGGCGGCAAATTTTACGAAAGTTCATTTTGGTTTGGTACGTTTTTGTGTTCGAGGCTGCCCCTGATTGTGTATTGCTTTTGTGTTTTGATCATGGTGTATAATAAAATCAGAAAGAAAGAAAATACAAGAAAAAAACTGTTATTTAAATTGTATAAATAAACATTATTTCATTTTGTGTAAAATATTCTTTTACCACCACACAGAATGGTCAGGTAGAGGGGTAAAAATAACTTGTTTTTAATTATCTTTTAATAAATTAGGCAATTCGAAAATATTGAGATATGTCTCTTTGCTTATGCGTGTGAAGTTTCATTGAAATCAGATCCGTCATTTTGGAAAAAAAAGGACGCGTATTGGCTCATTAAGTCCCATTTAAATAAATCATAAGACTTTGTAGCAAATCCGAGTTTTGCGGCCACAAAACCTGATTTTTGTGATCCAAAAAAAGTATACCTTTTTTTTTTTAATACTCTTTCTATTTCAGAGCTTCCATACGGCCAGTTACCATTGTACGAAGAAGGTGAGAAGGTCTTAAATCAGTCCCTGGCTATCATCAAGTATGTGGCGAGGGACACGGACCTGATACCCGTGGATCCATGGGTGCAAGCTGTTGTGGAGAGCGCTGTTTACACCTTGTACGATTTCTGGGGAAGTAAGTTACTTGGCAAAGGCATAACTGGAATCTTTTCTTTGGGCTGTTATTTTATTTAAATTGAGTGGCCTGTTGGTCTAGTGGTTAGTGGTACCCTGACTGCTACCCGAGGGTCGTGGGTTCGATTCCCACCCAGGACAAATGTTTGTGTGATGAGCATGATAATTTGTTCTGTGTCTGGGTGTAATTTATCATGTCTGTATTTAGAAATAAATGAGTATGTTTATCAGTTGTCTAGTACCTATACCACAAGCTCTGCTTAGCTTGGGACTAGATGAAGTTGTGTGATAGTTATGGAATATTATTATTATTAATTAAATTAGCCGACAGTGATCTACTGAGCGGCTATTAACTACGCCTGTCTTTTATAAAGAGGTCTAATACATCTCGCCTTCTTCACTGGGGCAGTTTGAATAACTTAAGCGGCCTACACAAGTGTCCTTTCTTTAGTATTGTTCGTCGTGTCGTTGAGCTCCTTCAGTTATGAGTTGAGCTACACGATAACTGACTGTTTGCTTGCACTGACTGGACAGATGCACTCGAAATTATGTAGTTCTTTCTTTAAAAGACCATTTCTGACATTAACCTACATGGTCCTGGTATAGCCTAATCTACATTATAATGTTTGGACTTTTAAATAAAACTAAAACCTCTAAGTTTGTTTCGGCTGTTTTCTTTCAGAGTAGTCAAGTACAAAACACCGGCCCCTCCTAGTTTTTAAAAAAACGTGTAAAAGTGTCGATATAATCCTCAAGACTTGCATAAATAAGCATCATTTCATTTCATTCATAAATAAATAAATATTCCACAACTATCACACAACGCCATCTAGTCCCAAGCTAAGCAGAGCTTGTGTTATGGGTACTAGACAACTGATAAACATACTTATATATTTCTAAATACATACATATTATAGATATCTTACACCCAGACACAGAACAAATGGTCATGCTCATCACACAAACATTTGTCCTGGGTGGGAATCGAACCCACGACCCCCGGCATAGCAGTCAGGGTCACTAACCACTAGACCAACAGGCCAGTCAAACTTAACTCCAAATTAACTTGACCACGAATGCGTATTGTTTTTTTAAATTTAAATCTTGGAAAGGCTTTTTCAACCATTTCTACTGTTCCATGACTTAAATATGACATAAATATAAATTAAGTTGCAGACCATGAAGTCCGTAGAATTAGTTACGTATTTAAACTTTTAGTAAAGATACTTAATTTCTTTTAAATAAAAGTATTCTTTTGTTTCCAGAGGTTTTGGTTCACAGAAGAGAACAAGATCCAGAAAAAAAGAAAAAGATAAGACAGGAATTACTTGAGGAAACTATTGACTATTTCTTTTCAAGATTGGAAAAACAGCTGGTTGAAAATGGCGGATATTTTGGCGAAAAGGTAAATGTTTGTTTTACTAGAAGCCCTCCTATGGGTACCAACTAGACAAATTCACTCTATGGCCATGTTAAGAGGAGTCTTGGAAGATGAAGTTCAAACGTTTGTCTTTGTCTCCCAATAAACTGACATGCTACGACTGTTCTGCATAAATACAACTTTGTGACAGCGCTTACGAAACGTTGAAACTAGAGTTTACGACCCTGTTACGGCCATGAATAAGAACTACACATTGGTCGACAAGTTGACAGCTCTTCACATATTGCATGTGTTATTCCCTAAAAGCAGCTTCAATTTTATTTATCAAATCGATCTAAAAGCTTTCTCATTGATGAGCTTATTTAAGAGTTCAGCTTTGCGATTGTCTTATATAGAATAGCATAGCTACACTAGGCTAGGCCTATGTGGTGGATTAACGTCCAGTTTCTCTCACAGCCGTTTCCCACCAATGGCAATGACATAGGTTGAATCTATTAATCTTTTCTCCAGGTCTTCGCAACTTTCTACCATCTAAAATTCTACAGTTAGAAAATTGTAAACGACAGTAAATCAGGAACTTCATGTCAAACTGTTTATTGTTTCGACAGCGCTGTAAACTGATAACTGTTTCGAAGCTCCCGGTTTTAATTAGGTTAAGAAAGTACGTCGGATGCTCCAACACGTGTAATTAATGCGATGTTTTGTTATAATATAAGTTTAAATTGATAGGACTGTGCTCGGCTTCTCTTAGTTTGCAATTTTCTGTTTTTTTTTTCTGGCAAAGGATAATATGGCGTATTATTTTTTCCGGTTCGTAATTTAACTTCAAGAGCCGACTGAACGATTGTTTAAATGGAATTTATTGAGAAAAATCTGATTTTAGCCAAACGCTACGAAGACTGAACTAATCATCGAATATTTATTAAGTAACTAGCTGATCCGACAAACTTCGTTCCGCCACTGTTAAACCTTCCCTGGACTTCCAGCAATAATTCAAAACAAAAATCAGCCATATCGGTCCAGCCGTTCTCGAGTTTTAGCGAGACTAACGAACAATTGATTTTTATATAATAAACTAGCGGCCCGTCCCGGCTTCGCACGGGTGGAGGACCCAGTCTAAAACCCGGCCCCGATGGTTACAAACACAACAAAAAAATAATTATCCGAATCGGTCAAGCCGTTTTCATGTTATCTCGTGACAACGGAAAACGGGTTTCATTTTTATATATATAGAAGAATGATGGATCGCACTTTGAAGAGACCATAGTATGTAGGTTACATACTTCATAGTCCGATCCATGGATTTATTCATTATTGTATTTCACTTAATTTTATGTAATGTTTATTTGTAAGATAAACAGACGAACGACTAGTCGAAGTAGCGTTTGACGATAAAAGGTCGTTTCGCAATAAATTCAGTCGACTTTCCATCAATCAAACATAATAGATATGAGTCTCGAAGTTAAGTCACGGACTCATTTTTTCTCTATGAAAAAAAAAACCGCCGTAGGTACTTCATAGTCCTATCCATGGATAGTATTTCACTTAATTTTACGTAATGTTTATTTGTAAGATAAACAGACCAGTATCTTTATTATGTTCAAATAGTGTTTTCTCTTAGTTATGCTTCTTGATTCCACAACAAAACATCTGTCTTCTTATGCACAATTATATATTTATTCGCTTGATGACTATAAAAGTAATCATGACAACAATAATCACTGTTCTATTAAAAAAGCTACAGTTATTAAAAGTACAAATATAATGATATGACCAATTGAACATTCGATTTCTTAATCATTAGGTCAGGAACTTGACCCGTTAAAAAATTTCATATCATGTTGTGATGAGTCAATACAGTCATTTTAAAAAATAAGTCATTATAAAGCTATTTTTTTCTTTTGTATGTGTGGTAGCAATAATAGCCGTGTGACTTGGACATTGCACTTATTGTGGTATTTTATTTTTGCACTCCTGTTTTACAAACCTTAACAATTCCCTATCTCAAAAACGGCTGAACCGATTTTTATGAAACATGTAATATTCCCTAATGTGAACAATCCTTAGTACAACAAAAAAAAATTTGAAAGTCGATCCACAATTGGCGGAGTAATCGCGTAAGAAACGGATCGAATCAGAGTAATCGGGGTACGTAGGTACATAAAAAAACCGACCGAATTGAGAACCTCCTCCTTTTTTTGAAGTCGGTTAAAAAGGCAGGAGGATAAAGCAGTCAATTAATATTTTGTTTCTCTTTTCAGCTTTCATGGGCCGAGTTCGTTCTCTGCGGTATTGTTGAGGCCAGCAATCTCTTCTTGGATACAGAGATAGAGAAGAAGTACCCAACAGTAAAAGAGGTTATTGAAAAGATTAGGAATCTGCCTGGTGTCAAGGAATACATAGCTGCCAGAGGAAATTATGTGTTGCCTAAGATATTGAGCTGATTTATTAGTCTTATTAAAAAGTTTGCTTATGTGGACTTTTATTTTTTTGTTTTATTTAAAACTAGCGGCCCGTCTCGGCTTCGCACGGGCGGAAGTCCTCTAAAACCCGATGGTTACAAACAAAACAAAAAAAGAATTATCCGAATCGGTCCAGCCGTTTTCGAGTTTTGAGCTTAGCAACACATTTTGGGATCCATTTTTATATTACAGAAGAAGAAGATGGGTTTGCTATGGCCAGGAAGCTAATGGAGCGAGTTCATCAAGAACTGGAACTTTTGTACATTGACAGAACATAGTAAAAACTGTGTGGTCCCGGACTCCGATAGGCGCGGGCCACATAGTAGACATATGTCTCTTCGGCGTCTTTTTCATACAAAATGTATATAGAAGCGTCGCGACATAAAACACACAGAAGAGACGGGGCGCGTGCGCGACTCTCATACATTTTCGCACATCCGCGAGGGCGTGACTACCATACATTTTCGCACATCCGCGACACGTCCTCGTCTTACATCTTTTCTATGTGGGTCGCGCCATAGGATAATGGCCCCGATAATCTCAGAGATATCACCCAGCCGTTGCTACAACACTAATTGAGAAAGAAAATTTTCAGCGTTACACGCTTAATCTGAGGTTACGAGTTTCAGTATTGTTTTCTGAACGTATCGTGTTAATTAAGAAAAATACTCTCCTGAAATCCTGATCGAATCCAGAAAAGTACTCTCCTCTCCTGATCGAATTCTGTAGGATTTTTAAACAGCATTTCTATTGACGCAAAAATTGATTTTGTGATGGGAACATTAGGAACAAATTAATTAATTTGATAGAGACCATTATTATCTATCAATTGAAGCTGTTTGAACGAAGATCAACAATAATAAAGAGGTAAGTATCAAAGATAGAGCGTTCTCAATTATTTCGAGATAAAGTTCGCCAAACAAACATTACAACTCTTTGTCAGCGACAACCGTTCGAGACTCCAAAATGAGTTTTGTTCTAATTACTTCTGAAAAGTTCCATTCCTTTGCTTTTCGATTCGTAAAGACTTTAGCAGTAATTGCTGGAAAAATAATGATGACATTTATACTGCTTTGTTTTCATCAAAATTTTAAAGTACTGCAAAGGATTACAAAGAAAGTAGAGGTAGCGGCCTCGAGATATGAATTGTGTATTATCAGCCTATTGCGTCCAAATTTATTTATTTTCCTAAATAAATAAAATGCTAAACTTATTCCTCCCCCAAAAACCGCCGACCATCCATAGTCTTGGGCAGTCTGTATCCATCCGTTACCGGCCACATTCTTCAAATCATCGACCCATCTTACCGCAGGGCGTCCTATACTACGTTTGCTCATTCGCGGTCTCCACTCTAGCACATGTCTGTTCCATCTACTGTCTGTCCGTCTACAGATATTGCCAGTCCACTGCCACTTCATGCATGCTGACTTAAAACCATGTTGGGAATTAATATAGAAATAAGAAACGCCTGCATTAAGTCGAATAGCAAAAAACATACTCCCACCTTCTTGCTCAAAAGTATCACAGTCAGTCTTTCCAGAATTATCATTTTATTCCCAGGGTCGCAGGATTGTCTGAAATAGTTACTGTTCCAGGGCGGAACTCAAAGGACAAACGAAGGAAATTGTGGTTTTTAGACAGTACGAGTTTGATGGGCGCTTGCGCTGCAATCAGAGTAGGAAGGAGGAGTCGTTTGATTTCCACCTCAAAATTAAAAATTACTACTCCGACAGAAATTCGGTGTAATAGAGGTCAGACAGGCAGTCGCTACATTCCGGCAGGTCTAAGTAGCAGGTTGGTACGGGTCTGTGGCACAAGAAAAACTTGTTTATAGAAATCGGAAAATCTACCAAGTCTCACCTTTTGTTTTCATTTATTGTTATGGATCCGATCACACAATCTGCTTATTTATAAATTCTGAAAGACGACCCTTACTAGTTTGGGAAAAGGCTAGACATTTATGACGTGAAATATCATGTAAGATTTTTGTTAGAAAAACGATACTCCGTATTGTAAAACTATGCCTACTTAAACATAAACGCTGATATGGTTTTATAATCCTACCACAGTAAAGTAAATATTTTACGTCAACTGGAATATTTCGCATTTTACAAGGTTTTTTTTTTCTTCAACTATAATAATGTACGCATGAGGAATTTTCAGACTCATACTAACCAAAAATCGCCCTGTTTCTTCTATTTTCTTTTGTATCCCAATGTCGCGGTCTGTAAAAATATCATCACTGAGATAAGTGTGTCTTAGTAGAATCTAGGGCGTCTTTTCACACATATTTTTGGGTGGCAAATCCAAGTGTCGAATCATCAAATGGGTACTTTCACCCGTAGTGGAGAGGAAGGGACTGTCAAAGTGTCAAACTCTTAACCAATCAAAATGTTGCACTTTCAATGTAGCGTATACCTGTCATAGGCTTACATACCAGCACATAAGTTTATATTTTTGTTTTCAATTACTGCATTTTTTGTTTTGCTGCTGGTGTACCTTTTAATAATTAAATAAATAAATTCTTGCTGACTAAAAACCACTCCGTTCTTTCAGTTACCCTTTTCGTTCCAGTGCCACGGTGTCCTTTACAGACGATCACGCGATCCTACACATACGTCTGCCTTGCAAATATTTTTCCCAATTTTCTTAAACAATTTTAAGAAAAAAAGCGTGCATAATAAACACGAACTATGTGGATTAAAATCCATATATTTTACTTTTAACGGAGCCCGAACTCAATTTAGTATCTCCCTCGGGCTTAAAAAAGCTTTCCACAGGTTTATGGAAACAATTTCTTGGTGAGATGACTGTTTTAATAAGCTACTTTTTGTTAAGGCGTAGCTATGCGGGATGCGGTTTTGTGGTCAACTTTCTTATTATTATATTTTATTATTTATTTTTGTATACATATGTATGTTTTAAATGACAATGGCTTATAATGGCAGATAGAATGTCAAATTAAATGAATGAATTTGAATTACGATTTAAAACGAAATTTAAAAAAAATAAGCCATCTTCTATCGAAGAGAGCCGGGTATGACCAGATGTGTAATTCAGATTGTGTGTATTATTATAAGTTCCCCCAGATTCGGATTTTTTTCTTTATTTATGAAAGAACGGTGTTACCATATTACAAAATAATTAATACTACTCTAAAATTCATTTTAAGTAAACCAACTTAAAATGAATTTTAGAGTGGTCTATTTTTTGTTTATGGTAACATTTATGTTAGATTTTATCGTTTGTTTTTGTAACCATAATTATTTTTAATAATTAATGGTTTATTTTAAAAGTGTTAAAACATTTTGGTTGAAACGATATCGATTCATAAGGATTAATTTGATCTTAATTGATTTATTTTACGTTACCCTCACTACATTTGATTATTGTCAAAGTTGAGGTAATTGTGAATTTTAGATCCGAAAGTCAGTCTAGTTTGTGCCTCGAACCGAGCAGGTCGAATTAATCCCTGATAGTCGCGAATAAAATTGTATTAGCCGTAGAAGTGTGAATTTATTGTTTAAAAAGTGGAATAAAATTGTAATAATAACGATTGTGGACTTTATCAAATGAGCTTACAAATCGGAAGCGCGATCGCGCTATTGTCGGTCACACACATTTAAAGATCCAGGTTTGGTGTTTACTTCTTTCGCCATTACTGGACTGGGGTAAGTGCTTGCATTTTAGTTACACAAAAAAAAACCATGGAATGTGACAGAAAAATACGATTACCTCAAGTGTAAATGGAATGTACTTCTACAAATTTTATGCCTGAATTTGACCCTATAAAACTAAAAATTAAATAATTACTCAGTTGAATAAAATCAAGGAACGTGCGAATAAATTAATGTTTATTACAATTATTTCATAATTTAGATAATTCTGTGTCCGTTTCTTAAACATACATTGTATTTATAATCAGTAGTCAGCTATTAAGAATGTTTTACTGAGGAACTTAGCAATATTGCTGACATAAAAATGTTTTAAGGAGATGATTTGAGAGGGCGGAGAAAACTACTCAGAAGAAACATTATGAGGAGACCTTTGACGAGCAGTACGAAAATGTACGAGTAACTATAATAAGATAATTATACCTAATTCTTAATTGATACGTAATATCCGTAATATATGTACAAAAAACGAGAGAATGACAACGCAAAATTAGAGTGAGTAAAAAGAAAAACATGATTGCCGACGTTATTAAAAACAAAAATTAAAAAAAGAACTGTTTTGTTTGCAGCTTTATCGCGGCCTTCATTACAAACTTTTTTTTCTTCGTCAAACAACAAAAAGTTTTCCCCAAACTCCTCCTTAAGTAAGTCCCTTATTAAAATAACAGCATTCTACATAAGGGATGTAATATTTCACCCCCTCAGCCCCCGCTGAGATTATCAACAGGTGTGTTAACCTCGGGGGTCGGTTGGTCATCAAGTCGGTAGTTATTTAGAAAAATGAATTTGGTTTATTAACTAGCATAATTTTGGTCTAAAGAAAATTGGAAACTTCAAGTATTAACATGGTAGTTATGTGTTCCAAGTAAATGGTATATCGCGGGATTGCCTATTGTGACCCTGTGACGTAGCCACATTTACCTTTTATAACTGTCCCGCGAACACGGGACAGATTGCATGAACTTGGAGTATAAGCCCCTTTGTATGCAAGGCGACGCAAGGCTCCGATACCTTACGACTTTGGTATCCAGGTGACTATCGCAATACAAAACAATGGAGGTCATACACAGGCACGCGTCAATGGATACCAAAGTCGTAAGGTATTGGAGACTTGCATCGCCTAATGTACGAAGGCGCTAAATGAGCGAGTGATACGTATTGCGCTCACTTCAAGTACAAAATCAAGCAAAGGCAGAACCGATGGAGACTTCAATTCGAGTCTATTGAAACAGGGTTCTACGGCTCTAGAACGCCAACAACAATATAATGAAACAGGTTTTTCTTTTAGTCAATACTAGTTTTTGCTGTTGACTTCCCATTTTGGGAAGTAAGAACTATCAAGGGATACGTCTATACGGTCTTACGTTCTCCGGTAAGAATCCATAATAATAAGAGTCTCGTGGGTGTCGGAAAGTTTTTTTCATTACAGGTATTCTTTGCTGTGGGCA
The DNA here is from genome assembly GCA_028554685.1 of Agrotis ipsilon. Classification (NCBI taxonomy): domain Eukaryota; kingdom Metazoa; phylum Arthropoda; class Insecta; order Lepidoptera; family Noctuidae; genus Agrotis; species Agrotis ipsilon. Next base: position 1,044,231 of record CM052961.1, on the reverse strand, counting down.
GCATATTACCCTTGAAGTATCCTTATACCTCTCTAAGAATAAAGTTCTAAATGTTTGAGTTTGAAGTGGGTACCTATCGACGATAAAGATTAATATGTAACGGGATATATTTCTGGCCCTGGTACTTGTCTGGCGGTCAAGGATCCACATAGCAGATATATTCTCTATGAAGAAATAGTTTTGTATGGATGATGTGTTAGAACATTTTTGTTATTGTTTCACTTCACAGATGTCACTAGTCGTCTTTTTCTGCGGCATCTTTTAATATCCGCTACACACTTAGTTCTCGTCCTGTCCTCACAGAAGTGCAATTTGTTGTAAAATATATCACTCAACAACAGTGTAGCTTTTCACTAGTGAAAGAATATTCTAAATTCATTCAGTATTTCCAGCGATTACTTCCTACAAACTCGAAATTCTTCTTCTTTACAATTTTAGTATATCTAGAAATGTTTGCTTTATTTTAATGACAATAAAGTTTGTTAGGTTATAAATAAAAGAAAATGCAGTAAATCCATACCGCAGTACTTAATCATATAAAAATATAGCTGGAATGTTAACGCTTGCCGCCAGTGGACTAGTTCCGAACTTCTGGAACAGTTTACAGGGAGAGTTCATTAAGAACGTCGTTACTTTGTCGTGTGGCGCGATTTGAAAACTGAAGCGGGTGAGACTAATTAATAAGATATTTCTTTCTGCTATGACAAAAGGGTGTGTCTTATTTAGTTTTGAAGTCGCCAGTGCCAACTTTAAGCGTCGTAATCAGGCCTTAGGAGTCAATCTTCACCGAAGTTCTTGTAAAGAAGTCTTAAACGAGGACAAACTTGATGCGGTTTCAACCTTTCATTAGAGTTCCCATACTTTCTGGCTTCATCATCAGACCTTTGATTAGCCATGTCATGGTGACAGTTCCAATTTTCGGTTATAAGTAAAAGGGTATACAAAAATTCGTTTATGTAATTGTTGCTTATTGAAAAGTTTCCCGCACAATACTGTAATGTAATAATTTTGGAACAATAAACAGTTTGTTTATTATTATCTAAAACCGTTGATGGATGGATGATGGAGACTTAGGTAATGCTTATCATGAAACTGTATTGTCATTGGAACAGAACCAACAAGAAAAAATAATAATTTCGTAGGATAGGATGACGTGGTTCTAATTCAGTTTATAAAATGTGATCTACATAATTCACAAACATTGCAAGTTGAATGCAAGCTTCTAATAAAACTCAACAATGTGTTATTTTGTTTTGCCTACAAGTCCATTAATTATATATATTTTTTGTCTAGTATAGTGAGTACGTTCAAACAGTAGCTAATTCAGTGTTTCTTTACTTTGATCTAGTGGCCTTCCACAAACTCTTAAAGCATGAGTCTTTAGGCTGTGGGAAAGAGATGGCGCTAGACGACTTGTCTAACTAAGTCTCTTTCCCACAGCCTAAAGAACTCGTGCTAAGGTCTTGAATAATCAAAAGTCGAGTTGGGTGTTTCTAGCAGTCATATCCGCTAATCGCTTCCATTAGTACCACCGATATCACAGAAGAAATACTTCACTTTCTATAAGTAAGGAAATGAAGTTTCACCCACTCGGGACTCATTTAGACTTCGCTGTAATTGGACTTAACTTGGCATTGTTTGACGCCAGTTTTGAAGAGCTCCTGTTTAGACTTTGGACATTTTGTCGCTGATTTATTAAGACTTCCTAATTGGTTTTGGACCGCGATTGATTCTTGCTGAAAACTTCCAGAAATATCTTCATGATTTTTGCTTTTTGCTTATTTCTATGTGCTGTACCTTTAAGTCTTTTTAGTACTATGTAGCTTATGTGCGGTCAGGTTTCCGAATATGGGAAACAAATTAGGAAATCGAATACGGAAAACGTATGCATGCGGCCAGCCAAATCTACACTGATTTCTCAGTTGTTATCCGTGTTTCTATTTTTGTAGTTCCTCATAAACTCTTAGTTGCACTGGGAGTACACGTTAAGATAAAAGGAATTCCCGGGGTCGCGGGATAAACGAATACCTTGACCCCAGAGTGTAAAGAGCTATTGAAGGACACCGTGGATTTTAGTCACTACAAGTCTGACAGTTCCTCCTGCCATGCCTTAAGTGGGAGGACTTATTTGATGATTTTACCAAGCTAAAAAAAGATAAGAGAAATACGAATCTTATCACTCTTTTGTAAATCTCCGTGAACTGTGAAATTAATTATTGTTCTAATTTCACGCGAACAATCTTTAGATTACAATGTTATTTTGTCTGCGATCGTGATGATGTCTCTTTACTATGTGAAAAATTACTTTATTGTTAACTTTTTGGTTTTATTTCTAGTAATCAGTACAGGCAAGTGATTTATTTATAATTGCAGCTAGTTGCCAATGATTTATCGTTTGAAATGTTGATGGAAGTAGTTTTATTGGCAATACTCAAATAAAGTCGTAATTTAGTTCGCCATTTAGTTGAAATGTAGTTCAGCATATTTTTGAAATACGAATGTTCAAATATTCATGGAATTTAATCAGTAAATTACAGCTTGGGCATCATAATTATTGATACGTAATGACTGGTACTGTTAGCTCAGCGGTTGATGAAGGGCTAGACCCGGTTCGAGTCAACGTTGAGTAAGCTGTGATGGCCTTTCATCATATGAGTCCTCCAACCCCGGGCAGGGCTGGAGGGACTGTCAGACTTGTACTGACTAAAATCCACGGTGTCCTTCAATAGCCCTTTATGTTCCGGGGTCACGGTAATAGAAATAAGTCCCGCGACCCCGGCAGGCTTTGGCCCTCTGAGAAGGGGCCCCGTCATTTTGCTGACAGCTCTTTGAGGCGCGCGTGGAACACGACGCGCCGTCGACCCGGGCATGGTCCATGGTCAGGCAGCGAGTTGCCCTTTACTCGCTGTCCGCATGCCCGTATAATTGCAGCTAGTTACCAATGATTTATTGTTCGAAATGTTTATTTAGTTGAAATGTATTCCAGCATATTTTTGAAACACGAATGTTCAAATATTCATGCAATTTAATCAATAAATTACAGCTTGGGTATCATATTAATACGTAATGATTGGGATTGTTAGCTTAGCGTTTGATGAAGGACTAGACCTGGCTTGAGTCAATGTTGAGTGAGCTTTGATGGCCCTGGGACCATCGATATTAAGGATATTTAGTCAATCAAAAGTTTTACAGTGTTTTTCGTTCCACCTAGAATCAGAGGTCACTATAGAGGAGGTCATTTGGCCCCAAAAACAGTACTACAACGGTGTAATTTTTTGTCAGGGTCAATTTCCACCAAGCAAGCTTTCTGAAGTGCTTTTTTGATGTCACTGAATATATAATTGTATCAGTACGACCTTTAAGTATAAAATTGGGTGCTTGCACATATCTAAGGAGAGACGCTTCGTGTCTGTGTCGTGGCTAAAGGATAAGCTAGTCAGTGTAGTAACTCGATGCTTGTTGTTGGTTGCCAAACTTATAGTGACTCCGTAAATGCGTCTTAAGGGAAAACTCCTATTATACACCCAAATACCGGGTAGCAACCATCTTGCGATCTTATTCAAAGTCAAATCACTTATTCCAATTAGGCCATCAAAGAGGGACTTGAGAACGTCGATTATTAAAATTAAAGGAAATAGGAAGGGATAAGATTGATTCTACACCCATTCGCAAAGGTAGGTTGTATGGAGAAGAATGGGCAAGAAACTCCATACTCTTCTTCAAAAATGTTTAACAGTGTTTTGAAATCACAAATTTAAAAAAAAAAAAAGTGTGAAAGCGATGTACTCAAGTTATGACCATTTAACCATTAAAATAATAAAACAGAAACAATAATTTAAAACAGCTAAAAGGTACACGTTGTTCACACTTTCACAAAATTATGAAATTATAACTTTTATACAAAATTAAATACAATATAGGCAATGTGTGAGCATTAAAATTTCAACCAAGTTTGATTCTGCTCAAGTCCAAGCATTTTTATCTTGAATATAATCTTCTTTTTTATAATATGCTTGTTTACTAAGAGTATTTTTGATATAAGTTTGAAATTTTCTTTCATTTATTTTGTTGTAACATTCACAAAACCCCATAAAAGATTTTTGTACTTTTGACAGTCTAAAATAAGGTTCAACTATTTTATCTTTATTACTTACTTCTTATTGTTTTTAGTTGCCGAGATTCCCCTAGCATATTACTTCGGCAACTATGAGCCTCTTAATTCAGCAGACAATATATTCGTAAATAATTGTGAAAACGAGGCAATGGAATATAATTGTTATCAAAAATGCGGTCCAAATCATGCCTGTTTAATGGGCACATGTATTTGTTTTGAAGCCCCGGCTTTCCCTGCAAAAGGTAAGGGTTTTTAAATATTTTGTTCGTAGGAGTCTTTATACGAACTGTTCAACATGTTGCCGCTGTGAGCGGTCACTCGCGCGGGGTGGCGAACTGTAAGGCGGGTTTTCCTGTAACGCTGACCGCAAGCGGATGGTCAGCGCTGATGGGTCAATATGCTATGTAGTAAACGGCCGTCAGCGCTACCCTACATCGACCATCCGCGTGCGGTCAGTGCGACAGGAAAACCTACCTTAGATCTAATGTATAGAAACGTTTCAAACATGCCACGAGATGTCGCCAGTAGCGAATCCGCGTAATACAAAGTAACAAATGTTTTATTCACGCCGCCCGTCACCCAGATTACTGACAGTCCCTTACGCCCCACCTAGAGCAGGACTTATCTGATTATTTAACGACCTCAAAAAAAGATATCAAGCATGATTTTTTGATAAAGCATTTGCAGGTGGTGATGACAAAGAAGAAAAACGTGAAGGAAACGTTTTAGAAGTAAACAAGGATACCGTTTCTGATTGAATCCCATAAAAAATGTGGGTGGTCATCTTTAGTGGTCCCATGCTTGGAACGGTAGCAAATGCAGCCTTTAACCTGACTGCCATAAAAATACTTTTTTTTTGTAGGGTTATAAATACAATTTGAGTTATTAATATGAAGAATTTATTATAGATGAATTCTAAAAAATAAACGTTGAAATTATTATTTTTCTTAAATCTTTCTACTAAAATAAGGTGCCTGAAAACCATCGAGTACATTACAGTAGTTTACTGAGTATATCTGAACCTTCTAATTTTTTTAGTTTTGGCAGGAGAAACACAACAAAAGGAATGCAGTGAAGAAAGCATTACAGTGGTAGAAAAATCGAGTGTGCAGGAATCTAGTAAGATTTGATATCATCAACTCTAAAGCCTTTGTCAAACCTTTGTTGCGATTGGAAGCGGTTTTATTTGTAACTAGCTGACCCGGCAAACTTCGTACCGCCTCAGAAACAAAAAAAAACCTTTTAAACCTTCCCTGGACTTCCAGAAGTCATTTAAAATTAGCCAAATCGGTCCAGCCGTTCTGGAGTTTTAGCGAGACTTACGAACAGTAAATTGATTTTTATATATAATATGAAGAAGATTTATGGAATTGTTTGACTCCAGTCACATTGAAAAACAAAAGCGGTCCCATCATAATCTATGTGACTTTCATACAAACAAACAATTTCATACAATACAAACAGAAACGCTTCGGATTGTCTTCGATTCGCCTTTCTGTTTGACAAGGGCTTAAAAGTTGCTGGTCACGTCACGTGTTTTGATCTGTGTGATTATCCATCGTCACCAGAGCCCTTATCACGAGTTTTCAGTATTTTACTTTACAGCGTTTTTCCAGTATTTACAGCGTTTCTTGTATGAAAAATGAAACAGCGCCTCTGGTGTGCGAAGAAGGAACGCATTTTTTCCTTGAAATTAATGTCAAAGTTCTTTTTTACTTGACGTCAAAATAATTGGAATTTCATGATAATGCCTCTGACGTCAGTTTTTACAGGAACGTTTTTAGGATTGCGTCCCAAAGTGTAAATCCTACCTAGCGGCCCCTTTTACGAAGACTTGGCTTTCTGTCTGTCTGTTTGTCTATTGTACAGTTAAAATTTTCGAAGATGTGTATCTGTTGCCGCTATAGCAACTAATACTAAAAAATAGAATATAACGAATATTCAAGGGGGTTCCCCATACAACACGTGATGTTTTTGCTCGATTTGAAAACGGGAGCAAGTAAACGCTTGAAATATTCAGTGTTTTGTATACATTCGCTTTAAAAATAAATATTGTATTAAAAACAAATATTTAAGGGGGCTCCGCGCTCCCAATGAAAGACATATTTTGCCGTTTATTGATCAAATAACGGTAAGGAAACTTTCATGCGCGAGTCCGCCTTGCATTTTTTTTATTCTCTTGATTAATTTCCCTAATCAATTGGTGGTGTTGTGCTTCACGAATGATAACTGTGCTGGGTGTGGGTTCGATGCACACCTAGAACAAATATTTCGATGGCAATTGAAACCTTATACAACAGAGGGGAAGACGAAAGTAAAAAAAATGTCTTTACACCTTTAATATCATATTTTTTCCACTTACAGCATCTGTCGAATCCACCAGTGTCATCGAAGAGTCAACAGAAAAACTAGCTTTGCGGCACCACATTGCCCATTTTTGCCCAAATCTGGACAAAGCAAGGCTCTGCATAAGACAATGTCTGAAGCGCCACTTACCAGCATTCTGCGGTAAAGACCACGTTTGTTATTGCGGTCATAAAGACGAATTTTCAATAGAAGCTGGTGAAAAGGACTCTTTACCTGACAAGTTGAAGAATCATCCTTATAGAGACATATACGAACGATATTTTGGGAAACTGAAATCTAAAAAAAAACATGAAAAACGTGAATAATAAATGTTTTTAGGAGGTATCATCCTGCTATAATAAAAATAGTGTGTCGTTTTTTCAAGTTGTTACCTACGTAAATCGCCTGTTTTTCCTTCTATTTTATCAGTTGACTTTATTTCCCTATCGGCAAGTTTTCATCATCAATCAATCGCCGAGCCTTTTCCCAACTATAGTGGGGGTCGGCTTCCAGTCGAACCAGAGTTAGCTGGAGATCAGTAGTGTTACATGAGCGATGCTGTCGGACCTCCACAACCCAGGTACTGCGTAATAACCGTACCCCATGGTAAGACGGTTGTACGACTTTAGAGCTTCTGACTAACATTAACGACTGTCATGATCTACAAATTGACAGCCGGGACCAACGGCTTTACGTGCTTTTCCCGAGACCACGGAGGAAACCCGCATGAAAGTTGGTCACACATCGACAGACCAACCTAGGCAAGCGCGGCCTAACCCGGAAGATCGGCCTGTACGGCTGTAATTATTTAGCTCATGGTTAATATCAACCTCTAACCTTTTTGTTAGTTAAATGTCACACTTACGTCTCAGTTCGGGTTACTGTTTTCCATGGAGCCGGCAAGACACTCCATGGGACAAAGGGAGAACAAAATCAAATTGATCTCAAAGTTCCCGTTTATTTACTTCACAAAACTCATGAAGGGGTTTCAAATCCTACTCTAACTATTGCTGAGTTCCTAAGTTCCCTTGTTGTTGCACTAACTGCTAAATGTTCCAGCCAAGTGCATCCAAGCTTTGGAAGATAAACATGGTCCACTAAACACGAGGACTACTGTCCTGTGTACGACATCAAGCGATACGATAGGCACAGCGTTTTGGGTCCACCCAGAAAACGCGTTTGTCACTTGTTTTCTTCTCGTGGAGCACAGTGATTAGATCGGATTTAAGCAAGCCAGAATACGAATTATTTTTAATGGTATCCTACAAATATGGTGTTTTAAATATAAAGAACTGTGAGTTATTGTATCGTTTCAGAAAAACTCAATGACTATATATTTTCCCTTTGTTTTTCTTCTGAATCGTCTTGCTACGACACAGGAGAAACTAGTGAGGGCAAAGTTGTTAAGTAAATTGAAAACTTTGCCATACAACAACTATAAATAATTTTGCTGCTAATACTTATTTTAGCAGCAAAACTGGCCAGAATTAGGTATAATGAATTTAATCACCCAGCACAAAGGATCGTCTTACAGTACCGTCACTGAGCAAGATAGTCGCGTCGCTCGTGGTAATTCGTGGCATACTCTAAGCAAGTTCTTTTCTACGTAGCCTACGTGCGTCTCTTAAACGTGTGAGTCATGGCCAAGCGGTAAATCTAAGACAGGTCGAATAAGGCTCGATTAAACTGACCTCAAGGTACTTCAAGGTCTGTAATGGTTATGGTGGTACTCAAAGCTTACGGGGTACGTCCAAAACAACCTCGTATTTGACTCAAGTCTTCATTTAGGTAGTATTACTACAGGTAGCCTGTGCAGTAATTACGTTACTAATGATGGCAATGCTCACAATTGTTCTTACCCTTAATGACTTAGTGCGGCGGCAGGCGGTACGATCAAATGTATAGAAATGTTTGATACACTCCACGAGGCGCTGCCAGTGGAGAATCCGCGCACTTACAAAGTAACTGATGAGTGATGGCACGGTTAGGGCAGTGGCTGAGGGATTAGACTGCTGCGCTGCGTGTCGTGGGTTCGATCCCCGCACGGTACAAATATTTGTATGATCTGCAAGTAGGTTGTTCCAGGGCTGGTTGTTTGTGTATGTGAGTTTCTATGTTTGAAAACGCACCCACAATACAAGAGAAATTCCTAGTGTGGGGCAACGTTTGTTTAAAGAAAAAGAAGAACTAGGTTTGTCTTATACACGCCGCCCGACTGTACACAATTAAACCAAAGTCATGAATGGGCCGACAAAGTTGCAAGAGTAGAATTTCCATGTGAAAAAAAATAGTATTTAGCCGAAACGTGAGTATGAGAAAGAAATACGTAAATGCAATGTCCTTGAAACTTTTCGTTTCCCCTTTCCCATTCAGAAATCGATCCTTGTTCATTAAAAGCAATCAAACTAGTAAATAAATCCTCTAAATGTACTAACAAACCCCACATCCTTCATATTAGCATTAACATTGTGTTCAAGCAACTGGAGTGGCCTATTGTTCCACGCTACAAACAAACCAGCTTACATTTACAGTTCACATCAACCTTATCGTGATAAGCTAAGGTTGGTTTTGCAATGAGGATCGTTGTTGGTAAGTTGGTAGTGAGAGACATGGTGCAAAAGCAAGTTGATTTGATTATACATTCGGATTCCACCCTGAAATCTATTGTTCTTTTACTTTGGCATTGTGAGCTGATGCTTATTAGTCCAAATCTTTGAGTGGCCACATAATCCTAGTTATATGAGTATTAGTGGATTTTGCGTCTAAAATAACGTCATTTTTTTCCGAGAAATGCTTTGAAAGTGAAATAAAAGGACAACTAATCAGACAATGTTTTATTTTTTGTGTGGTAAAACCGTTAAATGAATCTATGCCCGGGATGGAGCGAAATGGATTGTCAGACTTACTAAAAGACTGCCTTGTTTCTTCAGTTGCTTTTTTTTATCGTGATAAAATCATCAAATGAGTCCTCCCGCCCCGGGCAGGGCGGGAGGGACTGACAGACTTGTACTAACTAAAATCCACGGTGTCCTTCAATAGCCCTTTATGTTCCGGGGTCCCCGTGATGGAAATAAATCCCGCGACCCTGGCAGGCTTTGGCCCTCTGTGAAGGGGCCCCGTCATTTTGCTGACGCTCTTTGAGGCGCGCGTGGAACACGACGCGCCGTCGACCCGGGCATGGTCCATGGTCGGACAGCGAGTTGCCCTTATATATGGGTACTAGTGGATTTTGCCTATCAAAAAAAGTCGTTTTTTTTTTCGAGAAATGCTTTGACAATGAAAGACAGGACAAAGTTCCATTGACAATGTTTTATTTTTTGTGTGATAAAACCGTTAAATGAATCTATGCCCGGCATGGAGCGATTGTCAGACTTTTACTTACTAAGAGACTGCCTTGTTTCTTCAGTTGCTTAGCAAACCGCAGAAATGTTTTCATCATCATCTATCATAGCTTTTTGTTAAATATATAATGAGTCGGTTTTGTGTATGCTCTACGTTCCTGTCCCTACCTTATACTTGAGTAATATTATGGTCGTCTGTTCATTTTACTGCCAAACGAAAAACAACTTTCTTTCTAATCCTGTACGATTCAATTTTACCAATTGCATACATTTCCGACAGGAACTTTATGAAGAACGGCTCAATGGAAAAATACTCACTGATGATGATGGTAAATTTCATTATAACAGATGCCATTTATGTCTTGACGATTGCTATTTTTAAAAGAGACTACTTTTCAGTTTATGCTAGCAATTACCTAAATGCACCTACATACGTCAAACATAAGAAATATTTTAGGTCCCAGGTCTGTATCAAAATTGAGTCCGTATTTTCAACAACCACTTCTATTTTCCAACACCAAGTATCAAATACTGCAAAATTCTGGATGAAAATATGGTTCCACAGAAGATGTGTTTCAATACATGTTTTCCAATACTAGGAACACCCCGATTCTTGCAATGTACTGTGGACAAAATTCGCTCGAATCCGTCCAGTTATTGTTTTGGAATAAACAGTCATGTTTGTTGAATATACAGCAAGTTTCTAGGAATTTTCGTGCTAAAACCTATAGGATATTTCTATTCAAACCTCTGGTTTTAGGCATGTGAATAGTTATTAGTTAATCGAGAAATAATCTGTCTTTAGAGAGAAAGGCAGAATATCACGAATAGTTTACTCAATTTCAAAATTGCATTTTCGGGTAAAAACTCAAAAAAATATGTTGGTCTAGGTATTTATTTTATTTATTTTAAGTGACTGGTAAACTTCTTAGTTATGTTACTTTAAAAAGTTGAGACAAAATCTTCGTAACTTTAAAATTATTAACTTTAAATGACATCTATTTCAGGAAATTATAAATGAAAATACATAATTATAGTTTTAATTATTATTAAAATTTTGGAATGTATAAACGTATTTGTAAATAGATTTTTCTCACGTAAGAATGTTCATTAATCCCTGAAAGTTACAAGCAATGCTTTAATACGTTCTTCTATGATAAAGTATCCTAAACACGAGAATAGCTGAGGGCAAAGGCTAACATCATTCAAAACAATAACAACCTACTTGATTGCACAATCCCCATTTCTGAAGGTAATTCCGAATGCAATTTAATACCTGACAGTTCCATATATCTTGAAAGGAAGGTAAGAATTATGTCTGACATTGCTGACAGGCCCCACCTAATTCTATCCGAAGCTCCGGGGGTCCTTTTGGTCGAGTTGTCAGGTACATTAATAAGCTGATACAATTCAACTGGTATAAATTGACCCTTGATGAATTGGGGGAGTTTATTTTCCGTAATATTGATTACAAGATTAGGATAAAAATGTTTTTTAATCAAGAAAAAAAATGGTGCGTGAGTGTTTTTTTAACATAGCGCTACACTAGAATTTTTTCTTTTAACGTGTGTGCGTCTCTGATACAAAAACGCCCAGACCCATAAACACAACAACAAGACAATTACTCGTAGATCATTCTAATATTTTCTCCGTGCGGATATCAAACCGCGACACCCAGCACAGCAGTCTAATAGCTCAGCCACAGTGTCAATCGTGTCGTGAATACTGTTTTCGTATAATATTTAAAAAAACGGATTTTAGATACAATATTCAATGTTCTTGGGTATACTTTGTGACCACTTTAAAGTGTTATGTCTAACTTTGATGTTGTTTTTACTTAAAATTGAATTTTATCAATTATTTCCTTTATTGCTCAATAATTTAATTGGAATAAGGAACTTAACAACGAACTTTTCAGTTCACAAAGCTCTATTGCAAGCAGCTTATAGTCGATAACGACATAGTAAATATACATATTTGATCGAACAAAGAAAGAAATAAATACTGGATTTTAAACAATTATTTGTTGAACATGACCACATGGTAAAGCATTATTAAATTTCAGTCTTGGCACATTAAAATAAGCAATACTGTTCTAATTTCTTAACAAAACTAGATGACTCATAATTGGCATACCAGAAAGAAAGAAATAATGATAGTCAATGAAAATAATAAAATTAAAATTCAAACTGTCGTACAACAAATTTTTTTAAAGTCTGTTGAACACGTCTAAAAAAATTCAGATTATGACGTTGAGATAAGGTCCGTTTTGCAGTCAAACTTTATTTAGACAAGCGTTCAACAGATGTTTAAGTTTTTGTAGTAAGCCTGAATGTGTCTATGATTGTCTATAGAGCAAATCGTCGCGTTCAAAGTATCAAGATATACTGGTCACCGTCTGGTTATGAACGGAACTCTGTGTTAATATGTTGGTGTCTATGTTTCTATGTGTTTGTCTTCAAAGTGCTCTTTAGTTAGAGGGGACGTTTGATTAGTTTGTGCATTCAGACGTATAGTGTGGTTACTTTATGACACTATTTCTCGTGGCTACACCTCTGCTACTAGCTCCTTTTCGTCGTACCGTAATGTTTTATAGCCTAAAGGCTAAATAAATGGTCTATCCAACACAAAAGAATGATTCAATTCGAATCAGTATTGATGAGATTAACGTGTTTAATCAAACAAACAAACATACAAGCTTTATTTTTTTATGAATAAGTGACCATAACTGAATAAAACTATAGTAAAAACGCAATAGTTAGGTTGAGAAATAGTGCCAATATTTAGAACGTGCGTAGAAATGTATGGTGAGGTAATGAAAATATTATCAAAAATGTATGTTTGTCACTTAAATATGCAAAAACGTCTGAGCAGATTTGTGGTAAACAGACAGTTTATATTATAAAATAATTTATAGATGAAGTCACATACAAAAGTAGGTATAGAAATACAATTAAATCTTAAATTTATTATAAGTTAAATGTTCTAAACTGAGTGAAATCTGTGTAATTTCTTAATGAGAATTAAATATCTTAAATGTGGTCACTAATGACCTCTGATGTTAAAAAGTGACCTTAAATAAACAATAAAAAAAAAAAATCTTTAACCATAAATACTAAAATGCAAACCACAAAGAAATTGCTCTTGAGTTAACAATTTTGAGCTAAGACCTATTTTGCAATAATATGCCTTCCAAATCACATAATTATGTTCTTGAATACTTAAATCAATCAATACAGTAAAATAAAACCCTTTTTAAGAATTCTTATGAAAAATTTTACTGTTAACGACTGTACAAGTATCTAATAGCATTTTATCTCACACACATTGCGATATTCAAAATCAGTTTTGTTTCGAAGTATCGATTGAAATTGAGTACTTCTCGATACGAATACTTGTGAGTGTTATCGGATTGCTTAAAACTTTTTCTTCTTCAGAATTTGTTGAGGCGATGACTCGTGTATGTAACTGTACACAGTGAAAGAAGAAAGAAATAAAATAGATTTATTGAAAAACAGTAGAGTGCGTATATAATAAAATACTAAAGAAAAGGTTGTTCTAAAGTATCTGAATAGTTTTCCACAATTAAAGCATGCTATGAATCACCCTGACGCGTGACGCGACCGTCAAGAAGCATGCTACGAATCACCTTCACGTATGACGCGAACGTCAAGAAGCATGCTACGAATAACCCTGACGCGACCGTCAAGTCCATACGAGACGAAAACAAGTGACAAACGCACGTGTCGCTCAACAACTCAAAAACGAATGAAATAAAGCACAGGTAAAATAACCACCCCAAGTCGAGTCAATGAGCAAAATAAAACATAATTCATTTCAATAATTCACAGAATAAACTTTGCCCTTTTTAGATGTCTTTCTCCTTGATATATCTGTCCCTTACTTACGCATCCTGATGGGTAACAACTTTGTCTCGCTCTAATACGCGTGAAGTATTGCCAACTTCAATTTTATCTCCTTTCTATGCGTTTGTAAGGATAACGAATTGTGTTTTGCTCTAGTTAGTGAACATGTTATTTTTAAGTATTTATAATTAATACTATAATAGAGTTCGTTGGCACAGATTAATAATATTGACAAATGTGTGAATTGCCCTAGTGCTCCCAGTTATTAAGAAATCTAAATGTTAAAAAAATATTTTAAAGTTTTGAAATAATTTTAGCCCTTTGTAAAACATAAAAAAATGCCGTGTCTCTTTTTCTGTTCTATAAATTATTCAAAAGGCGGATTATATTTCGCGAGAACACTTCGTGTACCCGTTTCGTTTCGTGTTCGTGTATAAAATGCTAATAAAAATAAATAAAATAATAAGTCCTCCAAAACCCCCTAATCCTATGCATTGTAAAATAATCTCAAAAATCCAAGTCGAGCACACTCCCATTTCGCGCAGCTTCACTTCGATTGGCTACGAATCTCCCCTCGTAGCTCGTAGCAACGTGAGGCTGTCGTACGGGAGACCCGCTACGAAGCGGACGTCTACGCCGTAGCAACCAAAAGGGGACCTTGACACGATTGTCACACCCCGAATTTCGTTTATCTTCTCGAATAATTCGATTTGAATTATAAACTGTGTGTTATTTCTCGTGGAGTACAGTGTACAATGCATCGGTACACTTTCGGCCAAATTGATTGATACCTTTCACTTTCGCGTGTTTGTTTAGTGTGTGTGGACATTGACTATTTGGGGTGTTTGCACGTGGAGTTAGTCGTACGTAAGGTGAGTACTGGATTCCCATTCAACATTCCTTTGCTTTGTTTTATGTTTTGTTCTTTCCCACAGGACAAAATTTCTCTCATTGGAAAAAAAGGATCATAAAATATTTTGTGTACATCTTTTCTCGACGTGGTTAGAATTATTTAGCTGTGAATTATACAGAAAAAGAACATTTGCATGACTGAAACATGGCTTTGAATATCACTCAAAATGCGATCCCGTATTTTTTGTGCGTAAAGAATTAATAAATATTAAGTGCGGTCTTAAAAAGCTACGTGCTACTCAAAAAATTGAGTGTTGTTTTTTTATCAAATTAACGTTTTAGGTTCCAGAGGGAATATGCATTTTTACGTCAAGACAAATGTATTTTAGCTGGGAGTAAAAATAAAATACTTTTTTTTGTGTACCTAGCATATTATGCAACCATATTATTTAAAAGAAAAAGCCAAACACAACCGCATATTTTAAAGCTTTAAGCTCAGCATTCAGTGAAAAATCTAGATGTTTTGTGCTTAACGTATTTATCGTCAACGATCATCATATAACCTCATTGGAGTAATTGTCAAACGTAAGCTGCCTTGGGGTAGACAACATTATCTTACTTCAGAGGCTGTCGAATAAAAAGGATGTTGGTAACGGTTGTTATGTAAACTTTTAGACTAAGAAACCAAAATTATTTAAAAAAAAAATATGAGGAAGGATAAAATCAAACGAGTTCTTCTCAGGGACGTACTGACTAAAACCCACCCTGTTCCTTCCATTGCGTTTCCACCACTTGTGTGGATAAATTCTTGAATGAAAAATTGTATGATTTGGACCTACATTAATAATATAGTCATAACTTACACCCGTTTATTATTGAACACAATTACCTACACAGAATGTGACAGCTTTTCAATGTACCAGATGTATGGTGTTATTAAGAGCAAGTATTTTTGAATATTTATAACAACACCAATAGGTATACGTTTTAATCTACGCTGGTTTATCTGCTAGTGGACATCAACCTTGGATTGGAATTGTTTGCTGGTGAATCAAAGGATTTGTGATACGACATAAAGTTAATTTAATAAATAAAATCATTAAAGTAGTTCTTTTATGATTTGTGTTAGGGTATTACAGTTCATAAAGAAAAACACGCGTAAAATATTTTTCAGAATCGCAAGCGCAAAATTGAAACGTTTGCTGTCAGCTTATTTATTTTACGCATCTGAACGTTCTGAAAACCCATCAAACTAACAGCCCACGTTACTCCCATTTAAAGGATTACAGCGTAATTGAATTTATTTATGTTTGAAATAAGTTTCGTCAAAGACATATCGGGTTTTAGAGGTGACTTATACGTTACGTAAGTTTGAAGGATAGGCGTAGAAATTGAGCGGGAAAGAGATGTATCAATCTCCTTTTTACGCTAAAAGAGCTCTTAAAAATATAACAACAGGGCATGACCTGAATTCCTTTTCTGAGGATTTTTTAAAACTTCTTTCGATGATATCGGACGCGTATAACTAATACTCGTATATTTGAGTGAGAAATAGTAACGAATGACGTCAACATCATAATATAGTGTCAGCATAATAAGGCTGCCGGGGTTGCGGGACACACTTAATACCGCGACTCCGGTACACAAAGGGCTACCGAAGGACCCCGTGGATTTTAGTCAGTACAAGTATGACAGTCCCTCCCGCCCTGCCCTGGGAAGGAGGACTCATTTGATTATTCTACCACGATAAAAAATAAAAAAAAGGTTGTGTACAAACTAGCAACTTAAAAAAAAATGTGATAACTCTTGCCCTCAATTTTGCACAGAAGCAAATATAATAATAGGATCAGGATATCTAAACCGAAATTCGTCAAAATTATAAGGCTCCGACCTAAATAAGGCTGTAGTTAAAAGGGATAACCCATTTTCGTGTAGGCGGCATCTTAGCTTAAAGATGGTCTAGACTAGCTAATGGGGTCATTGGCTCGTTTGCGCCATTAATCCTAGCTTTTTAGATAATGACCTACGGAATAAATACCTTCACTATTTTGGATAATCACTTCAAGAGAAGAGTGCTTACCGTGCCTGTTAAAATAGCGTGGTAAAATCATCAGATGATTCCTCCTACCCAGGGCATAACGGGAGGGACTGTCAGACTTGTAGTGACTAAAATCCACGGTGTCCTTCAATGGTCTTTTCGTTCCCAGGCCACGGTTTCTCGATAGCGCCATAGGACCCCGACCCCTGCACGCTTTGGCCCCTCTAAGGGGGACCCCGTCATATTATAGACAGCTCTTGGAGGCGAGCGTGGAAAACGACGCGCCGTCGACCCAGGTCGGACAGCGAGTCGCCCATTATTCGCCGTTACCATGCTCGGTGCCTGCTATCTGAGGACGATCTGTGGACTGATGACCACGAAAAGTATGTCAAGTATTGGTCCCTTAAATAACGCGACGATACGAATTGTAGTTTTTTTAACGTTAATAGTGAAATGTTCGGGATTCAAACGCACGACCTGTACTACACCAATTTATAGCCCCAAACAATTTATAGCCACTTAAGCCCTTGGGAGTCCTAAGGACAAATAATTGTGCTTCTATCAAACTAACGAGTTGACAAATCTGTGGTCCCGTAGCTAAACAGTAACAACTGGATCTATGGAAGGTTGACAGCTTTAGCCGAAGTCAGTTTGCGGATAGGTGAACATCTATTGCATATTGAAACCCAACATAAACTTGAAAAGCATGATAAGCGGAGAGACACGTTTTTAGGGTTCCGTAGTCAAATGGCAAAAAACGGAACCCTTATAATATTATAAGTTGATTTTTGGCAGACTTTTGGGTTTCTTGGAAACGTATAAGCTGGATTCCGTAGGAATACCGTGGATTTTTATTCGGTAAAAGTCTTACAGTTTTTCGTTTCACATAGGCGTAGAGGGCTCATTTGATGAATTTACAACCTCCGATGAGAAACGAGGTTGTCGGAAGCATGAAAGACTTCAATAGTTCTAGATACAGGAGATGTTCCAAAAAAAGAACGGGTTTTCAATACGAATATCCCACCTACCCGTACGCCTATAAAGGTTAGGTAGATAGAATATCTTTAAAATAAAATAAAATGCTAGGTGACAGAAAAATTGATACAGCACATAGATTGTAAGTACCTACACAATGGGCGATTTTATGCGCGTATCGGTGTATACTGTCCCTTAGGCAGTCCAAGTAAAATGTTAGTATTTACAATGTCTCGTAACAACCACTTTCTACCAATTGTATCGTAGTTCGGAATAACTAATGACGAGGCCGGTCTCAGAGGGCTAAATCCTGCTGAGGTCGCGGGACTTACACCATCACCGTGACCCCGGAACATAAAGGGCTATGAAGGACACCGTGGATTTTAGTCAGTACCTACAAGTCTGACAGTCGCACTAGCCATACCCGGGGTGGGAGGACTTATTTCATGATTTTACTACGATAAAAAAAAAGTTCGGAATAACTTAGGTGTATTTTTGACTAATCTAAGTTCACATATTGTGTTGTTTTGAAGGTCAAACGACGAGGTAACTGGCTGGTCAAATGCTTAATTTATTAATGAGTTGGTTAACAAACATTGCTTGTTGGGGAGAATGGAATGTGGTTGTTTAGACTTAAAAATTTACAAGTAAAACAGGGTGGTCGTGTATGTATTGCTGTTGTGAGTACATCAGACAGTTCTTCATTTATTCATTTCATTAGAATGCGAGCTTTTTTAAAACAAAAACGTTGGAAAAGTATAATACAAGTTCATAAACGTAACTATATATATTATTACTAGCTGTTCACCGCAGTTTTTTATCCGCTGCTCGGATTCTATTCGTCTTAGCATGATGTTTTATGGTTTATAGACTTTCTCAATTAATAGGCTAATCTAAAACTTAAATAATTTTCCAATTTGATCAATGTCACTGTCTGTTTTTTTATCATCGTATAATTGACAAACGAGTCCTCACACCTATACTGTTAGACTGTCTGACTAAAATCCACGGTGATCCTTCAATAGCCCTTAATTTTCCAGGGTCACGGTTATTTAATGAGATAGTCTCGCTATCCCCGGCATGTCATTGCCTCTGGCTTCAAAGTTAGGAACATAATTAGGCTACTATTATTTAGGCATAGGCTTTTTACCATTTTTTTTGGCTTTCTTTTTGGTAACAGGACGTTATCTTGTATCGCCAATCACAAGTCTTGATCAAGTACAAATAAACATTTACTATTCCGATAAATATTTTGCCCTCATAAATAACTGGAAAAGAAACGGTACAACCAATATTTTTCCTTCTTCCTTCTCAAATGACCCTAAGAATATTATCACAGCTTCGCACAACCAGCCTAAGTAAATATCAAGGGTATATGACATTTATATACCCAAATATATACGTAGAAATCGAATATATGAGAAAAGAGGTCACGTAAGGTCGGTTAGAATTTGTTTTTCTGGCCAAAATGTTGCTGGCATAAAACTGTCGATGAATCTAGGAGACCAATAAATATATAATAATTCTTTGATTAATTTCCTGGGTGTAAGAGGTTTTCTTAATGGCTGGTAATGAAAGTTTTTCCTTGATTATTACTGCCAATCAGTAGGTGTTCGTAATGTCAATATGAATTAATTATTTAGTAAGAATTACGTTTTTTTACGTTGAAAATCATGAATGTACCCAGGAAGGTGGAGGGCCAGATCTACGCTGAATCACGGTGTCCTTCAATAGCATTTCGTTCCGGGGTCTGTAATTATAATCCGCGATCCGGCAGCTTAGCCTAAGCGCCCAACATCATTAAAGTTAAGATATGTTTCTGAAAATTTTGCGTATACTATGTTTGTTGTTGAAGTATACCGTTATGGATTATGATTATAATTTAGGCTATGTAATACGCCTTAGTTGATAACACGCCCCATCATTCTAGCTCTTAAACTTAAGTACTGTTTGGAACCTCCTGCGAGTGTGGCCATTGTTGGCGTATAATATGACCGTAGCTGGTGGTCAATTGGTCATGTCATCCGCCAACAGCGGTCATTCTTGCGTGTGGTTTTGTCGACTAGGGCGTATTTGACGGCACGGTTAGCGCAGTAGCTGAGCGATTGGACTGCTGCGCAGCGTGTCGCGGGTTCTATTCCCGCACGGAAACAAATATTTGTATCATCTACAAGTAGCTGTTTTGGGTCTGGGTATTCGTGTATGTGAGTTTCTATGTTTGTGAACGCACCAACGACATTGGAGAAATTTTTAATGTGGAGCAACGTTTGTATTTTAAAAAAAAACAGTTTACCTAGTTTTCCCCATATGATGCGTCTGCCTGAAATAGGAATCGAACCCGTTATCCCATGCCCAGTGTTACCTTTATCCCGTGGCACCTACAGCCACTAAGACCAAAGAGATCGTAAAGATAAATACACAGAATAGAGGGATAGTTAAATGTTAATTAGGTCAGTAGACACTCTCCGTTAAAAGCAATTTCTTGTAAATTACTACAACTAAACGCATACTTTGTAATTAGCAAGATAGTTAATTGAAAATAATGGCCGTAGTAGAGCTTTATGAACAAAAACTATAGTAATTTTTGTGTCTTAGCATCTTATATTTTTCTTACTTAATTTCAATGTTTAATTTTATTGTTTAAGCAAGTAATGGCGGGTAGCCAAAAGCCAGAACCAACGGTACCTTTTTTTACGTGTTAAATAATCATCAGATGAGTCCTCCCACCCCTACTGTCAGACTTGTACTGACTAAAACCCACGGTGTTCTTCAATAGCCCTTTGTGTTCCGGGGACCCCGGCAGGCTTTAGCCCTCTGACAGGGGGCCTCGTCATTATGCTGACGCTCTTTGAGGCGCGCGTGGAACACGACGCGCCGTCGACCCGGGAACCAACGGTACTAGGCTTCATGTTGGGTTTTCAAATCAATTTTCACTGATGTTGACCAAAAGCAAGCCTCTGTACTATTAAACAAAGATATGGCATTATTTTTAATAGCTTGATTAGATATTTGGCTGTATACTTATATCAAATCCTATTAAAAGCATCAAGTTAATCTCACCATCTCACCTCCAGGACAGAGCTGTCAGCAATCTGACGGGGCTTTCCATAAGAAGGCCAAAGCCTGCCGGGGTCGCGGGACTGTCTCATCAGGTTACCGTGACCTTGAAACGTAAAAGGCAATTGAAGGATCACCTTGGAGTTAGTCAGTACGAGTCTGACAGTCGCTCCCGTCCTGCTCAGGAACTCATTTTGATGATTTTACCACTATAAAAAACGGCTTTGTAATAAAATTGTACGTAGAGTTTCTTGCCTTGGTCGCGGGACTTATACCATCACCGTGTCCCTGGAACATAAAGGTCTATTGAAGGACACCGTGGATTTTAGTCAGTACAAGTCTGACAGTTCCTCTCGCCCTGCCCGGGGCGGTAGGACTCATTTGAGAGTTTCTTGCCTTTCTTCTTCGTAGATAGCGTAGATACGCTTTCCGTATGTGATAAATTTTACAAGCTAGTTAGCCTTTCGACTGGAGCTTTTTTGTCAGTCCAAATGTGCCTGTCCTTGTATAATTTGAAATATTTTGGGTTCAGTTTTAGTGCAAGCTCATAGGATAGTTGTGCATAACTACTGTGTTAATTAAATATAACACGGTCAATTTTGACATCCGAAAATAAGAAAAATTCGTACCCAGCTCAAAGTTGGTAGATTTGTTCAAATCACCATCATAAAATAATGAGATCTAAAAATCCTCATCAATACAAAATCAAAATCAAAGATTAGAAAATTTATTTCAATTAGGCTATTACAGGCACTTTTGAATTGTCAAAAAGACATAAAAATAAAACTAGTACAAAATAGTTATGGTGCTACAGTCCCAGTCACAAGACAGTCAATCCTTTAT
The DNA here is from genome assembly GCA_028554685.1 of Agrotis ipsilon. Classification (NCBI taxonomy): domain Eukaryota; kingdom Metazoa; phylum Arthropoda; class Insecta; order Lepidoptera; family Noctuidae; genus Agrotis; species Agrotis ipsilon. The sequence goes on along the minus strand of CM052961.1, from coordinate 1,022,799 downwards.
CTAGAAAAGAATACTCTGGGTTAAATGTCATAATAGAGATTTTTTTGCGCTTAATTATAGTGATTCAAGAATCTTACCAATTTTGAGCTGTAAACGAACTTTTTTATTTTCTACTATATTTGGTCTAATTTTACCAGACTAAAAGCCAGTATTGATATATTATTGAAAACAACGCTTTACTAAAATCCACCAAATTTTGGAATACTTAAGAAATAACTTTGCTTCTACTCCATATTTAATGGCAATATTCAAAACCATTTTTACCAGAATTCCATTCAGGTTCTCACTCTTATTGCATTACGCATTCATACGGGGATATTATTACACATGTATGTGTAATATGTAAAGGGGCTTGGCAAAGGCGGAAGAGGAAATGCGATCAATCAAATGTTTCTCCGCATTGAGTAAAGGCAAGTTTAAGACGAAGTGATTGCTAACAATCGGGGAATCAATTGATTGCTTCCATTTTGAGATACGTCATTTATTATGTCGTTATGATATAATTGATGATATTGCTTGTTCAAGTGTTTTTTGGAGAATGAAATTATTGACCTCATTTATTCAATCGTGACCCATTTTCTGGTCATTCGCGCTTATAAGAAGAAAATTGAAAAATAGAAGTTTGTTGAGTACTAATTGTTTTGTGGAAAGTAGAATGTGCTGGCACATCACAATGATTTCTTTTTCAATTAGGTACAAAAACAAACAAAATTATTTAAAAACTAAACCTTATTTTGTGTCTGCCATCTCGCAGTTCAACCTCAAAGAAGTTGATTTTTATACAAACGCCAGCACATCACCTGAATCTATCAAACTTCGTCAAAAGATTTTCAACCTTGTGACAATAGTGGGAGGTTAATGTTCGATTGGTAAAAGTTTGACTGATTCGGGTAAGTTAACCTTGTGGCGTTTGTACATTCGTTTCAATTTAAACCCATACATTGCAAGTTACATCGTCACATTGAAAAGATCTCTAAATACATCATAGGTAAGCTTTTTTAAAGTCACAAAATCCTCATTTTACATTATTTCTACTTAACATAGCGGCAACAAGCAAATTGTGTGCTGCTTAACTGGACAATCCTGTGAAGCAGTCAGTAACTGCTGTGATTGTATGATTTACTTCAAGCAGTCCGTGTATCATCATGTCAGCCTATTTTAAGTCCACTGCTGGACATAGGCATCTCCCAGGGAGCGCCACAGCGCACGATCTCCTGATTTTTCATCCAACCACTGCCAGCCACCTTCTTCATGTCTTCGGTCCATCTTGCCGGAGGCGTCCCACCAAATTCTTACCGACACGCGGTCTCCATTTGAGAAACTTCCTACTCCACCTACCGTTGGTTCTGCGGCAGACATGTCCAGCCCACTGCCACTTCTGCTTGCTACAGATAGGGACTGCAGCAGACCGTGTATGGTTTTACCTAAACTATTACTCAATTAACCAAAATAATAACTTCACATAACCACATTCCAATCGAAACACTTTGCCCCTTCGTACACAAGGCGACGTAAGTGTCCCATACCTTACGACTTTGGTATCTATTGATGCGTGCCTGTGTAGAAACCTCCATGGATTAGTATCACGATAGACGCTTACCGAAATTGTAAGGTATTGGAGACTTGCGTCGTCTTGTATACGAAGGGGCTTTCACGTTCAGTAGTCATCTACGGGCGACTACCTCGAGAATTCCAATCCAACCCTCCTTTGTTCAACAAAGAAACCATTTACTGGGTTAAAAGACACACGGTTTTCAAACAGCTTGAATTTTTAAACGACCACAGTTTGCTTTTAACCTTAAAGGGTGGAAAGCAAACATAAGATGCACATTTAATAACACTGATGATGTTTGTAAAGAAATACTTTTATTTGTGAAAGATTTTCTTTGAATCTTGGTCGGTAAGGGTGTTGAAATTGTGTACGAAGTGGTTTGAGTTTGTTGGTGTTTGGGTAAGTATTATAATAGTACTTTTCTTATTGCATTTGAGAAGGTTTTGTTTGACTGAATTAGAAGGTGGTAAAATCATTTGTTTTTTTGGCAGTATAGGCTACTGCCTAGAGTGTGCACTTAGCAAAAGAAAGAGAAATATTTCAAGCATTCGAGAGAGATCAACCAGTTTCACAATATGAAACATAATAGAAAGAAAGAAAGATAAAACATTTGTTTGGCGCAAGGGGACCACGATAGACACACACATTCAAAAAAATATTATATTCCTAGCATCATTCATTCGTAGCCATAACCTAAGAAAATAATACCATTTTAATAAACGCTGGCACCTACAACAAGAACTGGCGTTTAAAATTAAATCGTTAATTAAATAGTGGGTGTAATTTATCTATAATATGTATGTATTTACAATTAAGGCTGATTAAGTATGTTTATCAGTTGTCTAGTACCCATAACACAAGCTTTGCTTAGCTTGGGACTAGATGGCGTTGTGTGATAGTTGTGGAATATTATATTATTATATATTAAATCTTATTCCTATCAAATACAAAGTATAAAGTGCAACCAACTGCAATATCGTAATCCTGGAAGAACATAGCGCATAGTAGGTTACCTAACTGCCAGCTGAAGTTCAAAGCGGATGTATGCGGAATGCGGATATCGACTTCGTTACTTTGTCGTGGATACTGTAACAGATTCGAACAAGCAGTCCCTAAAGAGCATCTCGTCTCGTTCTATTTGTGTGGTCCCATGTCCTATTTATTGGGGTTCTGGTTATTGGTCCTTCGAACCGGATTATTTTATGCTTAAATTTTTTTAAGTGAAAATTGTTGAGACAAAGGTATCATTCCAAATAGTACCTAAATTGAATTAAGACATAGTCATATAAGACAAAGTTCTATGGCTGTCTTCCTGGACACGATAAATTCAAAAACTACGGATTCAATTTACCATAAGGTTTTCACCAATGAACGGATCGATTAGTAAATAAAGTTTAGGTGCATAAATACATAATAAGTTTTGTGTAAATTGGCTAATATACGGAGTCCATTGAGATGTGATAATTCAGGGGTAGGATTAAGTCCAATAATTAGACTACGAGTGACGAGGCCTAATTTAACACCAATAGCGATGATAAGCCTCATCTATTCCTGGCTCGTGCCACCGTACTTTCTTTCTTTATCTTCATCTGCCAGCCCTTTTCCCGCTATATTGGGGTCGCGTCCGTCAGACCGGATGCAGCTGGAACGTTATCTTACATGGAGCAACTGCCGATGTGATGACGCCACAACCTTAACTGAGTAATAACGATACCCCATGATAAGACATGTTGTCGGACTTTAGAGCTTCTGACTTACAGTAACGACTCTAAAAGATCAACAAATGATAACCACCATGCACAACCATTGAATTTAAAATCTTCAGAAAATCAAAGTCTATGAAATGCAGCTAAAGTTACTGTTCAGATCTATTTTCGAATGTTTCTCTGTTATTTCTACAATTATACTTTAATTAGTTTGTATTCAAAGCGTAGGCCAAAAATATCAGGTATCGCAGTTAAAAGTACCTGTTAATTTATAAGTCAAAATGTTTGTTTTCCAAGTTAGCGGCTTACAGTTTTATTTATAGCAAGAAAGATGGGTCGTACGCCCACGTACGAAATTTTGTAAAGGGTAGGTAAAACATCCATCATTCTACGAAAATAAATCTACCTTGTCGCTAAATTTACCAAAATTGGTTTGGTATTTAACCATGTTTAACATTTTTACATTTTAAACTTCATGCTTCAGTCTTATCGTCCTTAATAACCCTTAAGGGACAAGATAAACGCCGAAAATGATACATTTATGTGCTGAAGCCCGGACGAAGCATGTCACCCCTCGGTACCAACATAAATATTATGCCAAAGTATTATTTTTCGGCTTTCCAGCAAAAATCATACAGAAACGTTTGTTATTTTTGTAAACAAAGGCTAATTAAAATTTTCCTGAAAAGAAAAAGCTTGTTTATAGAACTCAAAGTAGCCTGTACCACTTTGGTTATCAAAACTAAGTTCTGTTACACAGTGTTACGGTTGATTTTCGGGTTGTAAGTAAACTTTTGTGGAGTGCTTTTACCTTGGCTGGGCTTATTGTGAATTTTTGGTAACAATTCTCTAGACTGCCCTCAATTTAAGTGCGCTTGAGGGTTATCAAACAAAAATGGTGGAAATCTATTACGAGATAGAATTATAATAAAAGTATTGACGTTTCGTCGGAACATCTTATTTGAGTGGTTTTCAATTTTTGCTTTACTTCATATCGCAGAAAGCTTTGAAAGATTGAGCTCGAAAGAGTATTAAAGGTTTTTTAGGTCTTCGACGTAGACATGCTATCAAAGATGTTTAGATGGGACAAAGTGTATTGGATAGTAATCTAGGTGATGATGAAGTGAGCCGACCGATTTCGGCAAAGGTGATTGTTTCAACTCTGCTATAGTTGTCGTTTGTGTGCTCGCATGTGGCTTACTTTATTTTATCGTGGTAAAATTATCAGATGACGCGACTATTGAGATTATTCTAGAACCGAAAATTGGTGAACATGTGACATCTACTAATCCGTACTGGTCTCGATTTTTTTTAATGTGTTATGGATTTGCACTTACACACCTTAGTCTAGGTCAGGAGTGACTAAGACAAGGTTGACGATGGAGCGAGCTTACCCAAAAGTAGCCTGATTACTCTAACTTTGATGAGATTATCGCATACAACCCTATGAGAGGCCTAGGCCTAGGGCTTCCACAGGAAGCCTAATATCCTAGCAGTACAAACATACTTAGGCTGATTATGCTAACAGAACTCACGGAGCTTACAATTTTAAAATTGCTTACAAAATATTTAAATAGTTCTACTTACAAAAAACACATAAGACTAAAAAAAGAAAAACAAACACTATAAAAAAGTAACAACTGTTTTAACCTTCAAATGCTCACGTCATCAGAACAACTGAACGTCCCTATGAAACTAGGGGTTTACTTAACCGACGCGTAAAAAATTCAAAACCCCACATGAATATAAACTTGTGGCTCAACTATAAAAGTAGTAGCGGTTCGACTGAAAGGCTTTTATTAATATGGCGGCCCTCGTCAAAGGCGACAGCGAATGACATGGGTACATTGATTCGTGAAACGTTTTTACTGTTTTGTTTTCGGTTTCGTATGGACAGAAGTAGTGTGTCAATTGATTTATTTATGTTTGTTTTTATATTTATGTAGCAATTTTTTTTAAGGTACGTTAATCAAAATATTTGGCATTTTTTTTACCTAAGCCTTATTAGTCCTCAGCAATTTCTCAATACCTCTCTTAAGATGAAGAGGGTACTCCTATTATTTTCACGAAAAAGAGGACACATACATTAGACAAATTGGCAGCCATTTTACCCGCGGCCCTTATTTTTCGTCTCCTTAAACAAAAATAAGTCAACGTTATTTACTGCTGACGATTGCAGCTCGCGGAGAAAAAGGGCTCGGGGGCCCAAAAGACTGGTATCGTAAGATTTTAGAAACCACTCGGGTACCCGAGGGTTAGTAAGCCGATGTCGTCACTAGATTGCGGATTTTATAAATAGAGGGCGCTGCGAATTTTCTGTTTTTCTTTTTTGGATCAGGGCTGTATAATTTTGTCTTTAAGTAGGTTTTAAAGCTACTGTGGGTTAGTTTTTGTTTTAGTTTTTTTTTGTTTTTGCGGCTGTCATGAGCAAGGCTTAGTTACTGAAAAGGTCGTACTTAACTGTTATATTGTACGGACATTCAATTAATTATCTCGTTACTAAAAATGAGTTAGCAGAAAAACGTATTACATCACCAAAAACTGTAACAATAAGAATCGCCAGCTGCCTACAAAACGGCACTCAAAGAGAACAATAGCACTTAATTAATTTTCTTTTAAGATAACATAAAGGAGGATGGAAAAGAATAGGATAGCGGTCTGAACACAGACATTTGGAGAAAAGCGGATTTAAAGCGTTGCAAAATTATCTTGGGCAGAGAAACACACAAAAACAACCCTTATTGCGGCAACCTTAAGGTGGTTGCTCAAGTATTAGGGAGGAGACCGCTATTACATCGAGAACGAATGTTAGGAATGCTTGCGGGATATGTTGGTCGTAATTATGGGTAGGCACGAAGTAGGTAGGGGCATATTTTCCTTGTTGATGCTCGGTAATAGCATAGTCTTTAAATAGTTTTAAGCAAACTGAGTTAGTTAAGTGACAATAATGTGGGATGTTTTGGAAGTTGATGGTGTTTGGGACTTTAGGCCATTCTTGAAGTAGTTATGGTGTTAAGCACTCTTTATAATGGGCAGGATTGACATGTGGCTTTTCTTGTTGTTTTCTAGAAAGCGATTGAAATTAAGCTGTATTACTGATGTTTGTAAGGTTCATTATTTAATTAGAAAGGAGTTTTGTTGCTCAATATAATAACTTTAAATTAAGAAAGTTGACAAGAAAATACTCTATGTTGGTTTGACAGTTGCTGTTGACAATATTAATGTGTATTATTTTGGACAGATAAATAAATAATAATCATTATAAAACAGTCTAAAAACTTTCTCAAGCTATAATAAAAGAAACTAAGAATATTTGTAAACAATTGAAAAACTTTACCTATATTGAAAACTTTGAAGCCGAGAACGTTATAAGCCCCGTTCTGATACAACTATGTTGTAACTCGATCGAGAAACTAAACGCAACTTGAACTTTCTCACACGTGTATTGTAATAGAAAAATAAGTTCTAAGTATTTATGCAGAGAAACTATAATAGAATGAAGTAAAGTCTTACGTTTAGATGGAATATTCAAATCGTTTCTTAATTTTAGTAAGAAATCCATGAATTCGAATCAACCAGCCTGCTCTTAAACTCAATCGTAGGCCAGTAACACATATGAGACCTATAATAGAGTGAGCTCATCCACAAGAAATGGGAACTTTTGAGAACGAATGGAACAACAATAACACAGTAAGAACTGATTGGTGACAGACTCTAACAGGATGGCATACGGCTCTGCTATGCTGCTACCCTCTTGTGCTATGCTCTTCGATTTTAGTATCGTCCAATCGCGAAGCGCGAGCGTTCACTGTTCGTGCTGCACGATTGGTTAGGTTACGTGGCGTGAGCGCTGCGGCCGCGCGGTCGCAAGGCTGTGTTAATTGCGAATAGTACTGCTGAGTGGGATCACTTAGCCGTCATTGCAGTTGCCAAAAGTCCAAGTCGATATAGACAAGAATAAATTCCCAAAGTTAGTTTGTTTGCCACCACGTAGCATTGAGAAATTGAATTTAATTAATCATTGCTCACTTGAAAACCGAGTTTCATTTTAAAAAGCAACATTTTGCACCACAGCTTTTGCTAACAAAACATTCCCACCTCGCTCTCGAGAAAACCCCAACAAATCTTCGTGTTTCCCTCTCATGTATAGAAAACAAATCAAAGTTTAAAATCTCGGCAGCTATTTTGAGGCAGGATGTAACAAACGTTAGAAGTTACCGGGAGACGGCGACACCGTTTCATTTCAAGTGTGAGTCTGTGCTGCGTTTGAACTTGTACCAGTAGTTTTGTGACCTACTTGCTTGTTTACTGTACTGAATCTTTTCGTCCTTCAAATGTCCTTTCAAACGTGTGAGTTGTTATTGTTCTATTGTTAATATGGTTTCCTTAGACGTCGTTCGTCCACTTTTTGAATGAAAGTCGACGATCTGTGCTATTTTCTAACAATTGTTTTTGTTGTTATGCAGCACTGTCTCAGCATCGAAACTACATCAACAAACAGTTGTTTAATATAAGAGTAGCTCTGTAAACAAGGCTGTGTCCTTGAATAATAGCACTGAATCTTGTTTTGATTAGGGACAACACTACAAATATTTCGTGAAGTGCTTTTGTACTTTCGAAAAAAACCTATAATCAGAGAGAGAGCAGAGAGTACAAGAAATAACCATCATTAAGTACTTCAAAGGAATCACGTTCATAGATCCGATCGAACAAGCGTTCGTGTTTATTTTTTTATTCTTAAGTCCAAATGTTTGGACCGCTTTACCAATCATAAAAAATATTTAAGGACCTTGACTTCTTTGAAAGGGCGAGTAATTCAAAGAAAGTAGGCAAGTAATCTAAACAAACCTCGAAATCAAGAATTTATGTTCAAAATGCTCAACTTTGGATTGCGAACTGCAATCCCGCAACATTTTTATGTGTTACTCCCAAAATACGGGTGCGACATAAATTTTACATTTTAATTCTACTGTAGGTGTGGACTAATAAACGTTAAATAAGTAACTAGGTACATAAACTTTTTGAAAATGTTTCTAGCACTGTGGAAAACTGTGTTTGTTCCAGTTTTTTTTTTCTACGGATCAGAACTTTGAGCGGAATTAACAGGAATAGTAATTTAAAGTCCGTACTAAGGACTGTCTTGTTGTTGCTTGTTGGAACTGTGTTTTTTCTGTCTAGATTATCTGGACAAGGCTTAGTGCTGAACGGCGTTCGAGAGAAACTATTTGCACCTTTCTTTCAAGCTTCTATCAGGTTTTTCTTTTTGAATTTCATCATTTTAAGAATTCACGGTTTTATCAGCTGGCTAGCTTTTCTCGACTATGTTAGGGTTGGCTTTAGTTATACTGGATGTCATGAAAACTAGTATTTTACATGGACTCGACTAGTATTTTACATTATCTGACCATCCACAACCCAGTTAGTTCTGACTTAATAAGATTACTTGGTAAGACTTATCAGACTCTCTGTCTACTGGGGAACAGTAGCGTCTATCAACCGTATCTGGAGGACACTCGTTTAGGATAGTCACCCAACCATAGACCAGCAAGTTTGGTGAGTTCAGACCTTGGCAAAGACTGCTTACCCTTAGAGGTTGATTACGTTGTCTATGTTCTGGGTAGATAACGACCCATTGATATCAGATAAGGTTTGTTTGGGCAAATGGTCGAAACAAAATCGCAGTTTGTATCTTCACATGGTATAAAACAAAGTCCCTTAAGTCTGTCTCTACACGTATAACTTCTGAACATTAAGTTGTGTTAGTTATTTTCAGGTACAAAGTATCAAAAAAAATATTAGAAAAATCCATTAGTTAGGTTGAAAATTTTAACCCGTTTGAAACCAGAGAGCGCCGCTAGTAATAATGTAAACCTCTCATACGGAGGTATAAATTTTCAGTATGATAATTTATAAATCCTACGTATAACATTGTAGTAACATGACATACGAGTATTACCATCTATTTCCATAACGTTTAACATTTAGGTTAGAAGCAAATTCATGTTTCTGAATCTAAATTCTCGCATAATCATTGATCTGGTAAAATGTTCTTAATAACCGTATCTTTAGAGCTTGTATTACCTTGTTTTCAATGTAAGAGGGAATGGTTCATCAATTTTCAACCTGTACAAAATATTATAATGAACTTCATCAGTTCAGTTGTATCTAAGCGGGATGATATATTTTACCAAGTTAGGTCTATCTTTAACATCTATTAGCGATGACCGTTATGAAATCTTTGACAAAGTAGAAGCTTCTGGTTATTTTATAGCTATCATTTCTGACACACCCTTTAGGCCGACCACAAACGGTCTGCTAAAAGCAGTCAGTATCAACTGCTACAACGACTGCCACTACATAGTAAACTACAGCTTGACTGGCCTGTTGTTCTAGTGGTTAGTGACCCTGACTGCTATGCCGGAGGTCGTGGGTTCGATTCCCACCCTGGACAAATGTTTGTGTGATGAGCACGATCATTTGTTCTGTGTCTGGGTGTAATTTATCTAAATATGTATGTATTTAGAAATATATAAGTATGTTTATCAGTTGTCTAGTACCCATAACACAAGATCTGCTTAGCTTGGGACTAAATGGCATTGTGTGTTAGTTGTAAAATATTATTATTATTATTATAGCTTTCTTCGACATAAACACGGGAATGTTCCGTGTACACGGACTGCTAAACAGTCAACTTCAAATGCTTGCAGCTGAAGCTGATGTTGATGACTGCCTAACTGCTCGAGCAGTGCGCGTATGTTAATGACTGTCTTACTGCTCGAGTAGTCCGTATATGTTGATGACTGGCTAACTCTCGGGCAGTCGGTGTATTGGCAGCATTAAGGTTTAATAGTACAGGAGACGAATTATACTGCTCGTTTTTTAACGTGTTGTTTACGTCTGTGAAAGAAACACTCAACATTCTCTTCTTTAGAACAAGACAAAACCTTCTCCTGAACTCCGCCACAATCTAGTTAAAAAAACTGAAGGATCTGCTCACCACTTTAAAGTTAAAACAGCTTGATAAATCACTGTTTCATAGTTGAACAAGCTACAATGTACTTTTATCTACTGAAGGCCTCGGAATAAAGAAGTTAGATGCTGTAAATTACTAAGTTACACTATAAACAACATTTTTGTGCAGATTTTAAAGCCGTTCCTTTGGAAAGTTCAGTGAAGTGTCACATTGTAGTGGGGATACGGACTTTTATCTCGCTTTAGAGCCGTAGAAGGATCTTTTGTCCGGAAACTTTATTTTTTTTATACATGGACGTGTTTAATCAGTTATATTGATAATGTTGATACTACTGATCAACATCTCCTAGGTAAGAGATAGTGGCTATATTAAAATAGTCGAAAATAACGCTTGTCTTGGTTGATCTGTGGATGGATGACCATCTATCCTAGTGAGTTTTCTCTGAGTTTCGGAAAACACTTAAAGCTCAGGTGGTCCTGGTTGTTTTTCATAGAGTTTTGACTGACATTTCTGTAAGTCAGAAACCCGAAAGTCTGACATCTAGTCTCACAAAGGAGTATCGTAAAAAGTTACTGGGTTGCGAAGTCAGATAGGCAGTAGCTCCAAAAGAAGTACTGTTATTCAATTGGATCTGTTTCTTCTTTAAACCGTCCCCAACATAGTTGATGATGGTGACTGATTGCTCTAGTGAATAAGGATCTCCTTCTTATGACCTTAGGAGCAAAGAAAATTAAATATCGTGACAGATCTCAGTACAGATGATCGATTAGTGCGAGTAAAAATATTTCAGAATGCACTCGCGTCTAAATAAATATAAATCAGGACCGGAACGCCTAACCTAGACATTATGCAAGCAGCTTCAATTAAGATTTCAAGATTTGTTGAAGTTTTCAAAGGTGTTCTTGTTTTACTTTGAGAAATCATTATAAGCGTTGTTCTGGGTGGTCCGGAAGCTACAGTCAAACTTTGCGTGCCAGGGCTGAACTAACTATGTAAGATATTTTGTTTTGAGTTCCGCAAGCGTGAGCATTTCGTTTAAAATATTTTAGAATCACTTTCACAAAACAATGTTTTCGATCAGGTTTTAGGCTTTGACCTTTATTATAATGTTGACCACGTGTATTAAATTGAAGCGTCTCATCCTGTGTTGTGTTGTTTTTCCAGTCTTTTATGATGTCAAAACGTAAAATGTGACATAACAAACATCAAAAAATCATCATCAAAGATATTCTTTATCTGTACATTCAAAAGGCTGCCTCAAGGTACATTTCCAAGCCCAGTTCTGTTTAAAATACAGATTCTATAAAAATGTACTGAATGGTCACAATATGTACAGACACGTTTTCTACAGTATAAAATCCGACCATTTGTATAGATAGCCTCGTTTAGCAAGAAACTTGACAAATTGGTTACTGTAGCTTCCTATAAATCGTTCAGACGTCAGCGATGGCGCGATGGCCACTTTGGCACAAAAACCGATTTTCCACGGACTTTGTGTAAGGAAAGCTATATCGAAGCGTATTACGTGTGGGTTAAGTGATGAGAGGCAATAAATTGAGGAAGGTTTTATTTAGAAGATGCAGAATAAAGTTGCAGTATTCAAATAATGTCTTTTCTTTACATAAAATATTTGAAATAACAACATCACGTCTTCTCTTAACATAAAATTAATGTGAAATAATGATACTTTGACGTTAATACAAATTAAATAATGTAATAATTTTAGCAGCATAGTTTACTGCCACTATTAGTACTAAATTTATCAACAACGAACAGTGACAACACTTCACACCTTATATTATGCCTCGAAAAAGTAGAAGTGTAAATAGAACAATACACGACACAGGGAAAAGTTTTATTCACAAGAAGAAAAAATACAAAGTAAACATTACCACATATGTAACACCAAACGTCTTTGAAACTCCTTATACTTACAAACTCGTAACAAATTCCAACACAACTCGGAACAAAAGCACTAGATAACAAACAATTAGAACGTTTTCGTGCTCACACCCCTAATCTGGGCGTTCGTTTGTACGGCATTATTCTACTCTGTAACATAACCCTCGAATTTGGGAGGATCAGAGGTTTCGCGAGCTTCCATTGTTTTTGGAGACTAAAGACCGACTAATTGTCTAGTACGTACATCTATTGAATGAGAGGCGGTAACAAAGCACATAAATGGTGAATTAGATTTAGATGTAGGTTTGAATAATAAGGTAGAATAATTTGTAGTCGGTTTGAATGCCAATATAAAAGGAAACTTGTTTAAAGAATTCAAAGAAGAAGTCAAGTTAAAGACAAAGGAAACAAAACTAGGTAAAGACTAAGAATTTCTGTCTTCAAAGTTAACTACTAAAGAAAAGAGAGAAAGACTTAATGTTAACGTTGACTTAATGTTAGTTACTGAGATTTAGAATTGTACTGATAACATTTAGAATTTATTTAGTCACCATTTTACTGTCCCACTTTTAAACATATTTTATAGTGGTATCACTAAAAAAGAAGGATTCTTAGTTATGATGGGTGCTGTCGTTGGATCTCTAATTATCTGAAATCTTTGTTTTTATGATCTAAGGTCAGATAGTCAAACTTTGGCGCTAAAGCAAAACAAACCAGAAAAGTACTCGTAAAACAAAACACTCGTAAATAAATCTCTAAGAACTGTAATCATTAGTGTTACTTCAAAAGTGAATCGAAGAAAATAAGTAAGATAATACGACAGGTCTAAGTGGCAAGCTTGCATTTTCTAAATACTATCACGTAACTCCGATTGCTCCCACTGCACCTAATGAAGATATTTTTCGAACTTTTGCTAGTTTTGTAAAAGCAGTCAATTTGAAGAAAAAATATCCAGAATTCCAAATCCGTAAGGGATGACAAACAGAATCAATTGACTGAACAGACAAATATTTAGTCACCCTCTACGGCTTTCACGACTGCGTTTTTTTGTAAGAAAAAGTCCAATAGCTCATTTAACGGCCAATTGGCATACTCCTGCTTATTGTTCCATTATTAATATTTTCTTTTCTCTCACTAAATTGCCTTGCCGCAGCGAAATGTTTTGGAAAAGGTTCTTGATTAGCCTCGTGATTTTCTTTGTACGTCCTTTGTGAGAAAGTTTTTTCTTCAGTTCATTTGGATTTAAAAATGGCGCAAGCTGTCGTCCTTTTTGTGTTGGGGAATTTTTGTGAGGCAGCCTTTGTCAAAGAGTCCTTGTAGCGTTTGACTTGAATGTTGTTTAAGATTTTCACGAAAGTAATTCTGGATTACAGTCTTACAACATATTCTGTATCTAAAATTCTCTTAGTAACTTTGTACAGAATGACACCCACGCAAAATTCCTTTACTATCAATCAGTGTAACTTAAAATCCCTCCAATTAAAAGAGGATTCTACCAAATCGTCGGCTCAACTCTAATCGGCCTGAAGACATTACCATTGTCCCTGGACTCAACAAAACGTGTGGTACCCCAACGATTATCGTTCTGTATAACATAAAAACTTTTTATTAACCACTCCACTGCACATGTTCTTATGTTGAACACAAATTATACGTCCACCTGTCGCTGGCTAATTGGAATCTTTATGCGAAAATATTTGTCCCTTCAGGCCCTATAATGCCCGACTAAGCTTGACCTCTCGAACGTCCTAAATTCAAGACACGTTAAACTGAATTTGTGGATGTTCAGGGATCTTGTTACGCTGGCCCCCTGACCCTTCCGCTTGCCTTGATTAACGTTTCCTTGCTTTTGTGTGTAACGTACCAGTTAATATGAATTAATAAGATTTTCTATTCGCTCCATGCAGAGAAGTGCAGTCAAACGAGAATATTATTTGAACTGTATAATTTATTTTTGCTTTTATTGGAATCAGAAATAAGGGTTTTTCACAAGGAGTTCTCTTTTGTCTGGCAATGTTTAGGATGGAATTATAAGATAATTTATATGGATGGTTGAGATGAAAGGCGTAGAATCTTCGGAAATTTATACAGAAACGTTAAGTGATTAATAAATGAGTGGTGTTTACAATTTTACATCGATTAAATAAAAAACAACAATTTCGGAGCTTACCACAATAATAGAGAAAAAAAAGTAATATCACAAAAGCAGGTCTCGTTTTATATTCCCCGAAAGACGTATTTCTTATTCAACCTATCCGAATTCCCTCCACGAATTTGCCAATGACGTTTCTTCAATACTTCGACCGAGTGTTTTCTTCGCCCATTTATTATTTCCCGTTTGTCTTTAGCCACCATTTCCTCGCAGGTTCGAAAAGTAATTTCCATTGGCCTCCAAAGCGATTTCGTTGTTTTTGGAAAACTCAGTGCCAACAATTCGCGGTGTTTTTTGTTTTTGCTTTCCGATATAAAATTCTGATCGATCCGTGTGTTTACTTAGAAAATGAGAGTGTTTTGGCGCGTTTTTATTTTGGCTTAGCGTCGTATTGAAAGGAAGTTTGTGTTCAATATCTGAATATTATAGTATGTTTCTGGTTTGAATTTGATCTTCAAAATCTTTTTTTGCTTGGTATATGTTTAAGTAATCAATGTTATCTTTTGCAATGTAAGAGACAACCCTCCACGTTTATCCTTACTTTACACAATGTACTATAACAGTTATTTACATTTGTTTCTTCATCTCTTATTGGTCTCTCGGTCGATATTCACGGTGCTAATACTTGTAGTTACAAAAATGATTATCATCTCCAATAGATATCTATAATTCCAGACGCATCGCAACTGCATTGCCATTACAGAAACTCGATATAAGTACACAGCTGCAGTTACTACATTTCTTTTGTAAGTTGACACCAAATTGACGCTTAAAACTGTTTTCCTATAAGGCGATTAGGATGGTGGGGAGGATCCTTTGTTTACCAGCGGATGTTGTAAGAATCGATTGAGACGGATGAGCAGATATGCGAGTCGTATTCGTTTGGTATTTTTGCTAAGTGATCCTTCTTCATAATGTTCCTTCCTACTTATGTCTCGTTTATCTTTTCATTTGGAAGATTTGTTTTGATTAATTTATCATTCTGTTCCATATTTGCCGTATTTGTGTTTTCATTTGTTCGTGGCAAGTTCCTTTTTTGTTCACCGTTGTAAAAAATGTCATTACCATTAGGCACCCAGGGTTCCATTATTTAAATTCTCTCTAATTCTTTTTCTATTTTGTTTTTTATGTGTGTTATGTTTAAATAATATACCTAACACGTCACAACCATAGCCGTACCTACGCAAATACATTTATACATATACATGTCCCCACGTGTATCCTAATGGACAGGGATCCCTGTGGCTTTATTTTTAATCAAATCCATTCCACGCTTGTCCATATTTATTATACGGTTACACTCTGCGATAGAATTAAAGTCTGAAAAATGACGGTATTTTTTTCATATTTGCAATTGAATCATTTAATGGAATCGTATTGTTATTTTTTGGATTATTGATAAATTGATTGTGGTTAAATCCTATCCGTAAAGTTTGCAATAACTGGCATTATTAATGGGTATGATTTCTTTGGTGTTTAAATTTGAGATACGTTCAAATATTCAACATCTGTTCTAAGTTAGACACAGATTTTTCATCCGTTAAATTATATATTTGGAAACCTTTTGTACATTTATAAGTTCGCAGTAAAGTACAATGTCTTACATCTGTGCAGGTATAGATTATATTATTTTCACTGCATAGTAGCGAAATAATGCATAATTAATCTAGCATCAAAATGACAACAAAGCATAACAAAAACTTTAGTTTAATTTATTATATCCAGAGTACGTTACTCCAACTATCCAACAGCTGTCTTAAAAAAGAACATGACAACGCGACGTGGTATCTTTTTCTCACTTCACGCGGCGTAAAACTGGCATAGAACAAAACCATTCGCATACTGGAATAATAAATAACATTTTGAATACTGTAATTTATGCGAAGCTCCGAAAGTAGTGGCGTCTACCACGACCTACTTTTGTTCAACAAATATTCTGAAACGATGTTTGTACTGGGATGAGAAAGATATATAGGTTTAGATATCTGCGTAGCTGGCAACTTAATCAAGTCGTTTGAGATATATTTTTTCTGTTATTATATAAAAAAGATCTGAGTTTTAATATTATATGTTTACTGTCTCACACATTTTTTAAAATAATTGTATCAACTTTTTGATGAGTACAGTAGCCACGAGTATACGTTCTAGCAAAAAATGTTTACCGAGAAAATTGTAAAAATGAGTCAATTATAAAAGTCTGTTACCCTTTATAATAACAAAAACTAACTATTCTCGCCTTTGCTAGCTATAAAAAAGCTAACAGTAATATTATAAAAACAGAAAACACAACAATAAGCCATAGTATAATTCTCGTACAACAGAAATTCAATTATATTCCAGACCGCAGAAAAAAAAGATACTTTCGGAATTTTAAACTAACATCACTAAACCGAGATGGGGGATAATCCTAATAGCGTCTGACATTTTCATATTTCCATTCCGTTTTTCCTCTGCGAGCTAATTTACGTACATCCTTTTGATGGCAACATCTACCGCTCACAGAGTTCTAAATGGGAAAGCAAATTTGTTTAGCCGAATGCATTACTGGAGCCATTTTGGTTTTCAACGATGACTGGTTTTTTTTTTATAAGCGCTGCCCGACCCTTTTTTTATCGTGGTAAAGTCATGAAATGAGTCCTCCCACCCAGGGCAGCACGGGAGTGACTGTCAGACTCGTACTGACTAAAATTCACGGTGTCCTTCATAGCCTTTTACGTTCCAGGGTCACGATAATTCGGTAAGTCCTGCGACCCCGGCAGGCTTTGGGCTGCTCAACACTACGAAAAATTTGTTTTTGTTTGATTGTGGGTGCGTTTACAAATATTTGAATTCGGATACACGAAACAGCTAGGCCAGGACCGAATTACGTGTAGGTCATAAAAATATTGGTGTTCCATGCCAGGAATTGAATTCGCGATATACATCACCACAGTCAACCGCGCCATTTTTCTTTTGCTTAATTTTTCTTGGAAGGCCCACCTTCCCAGATTTTTAAACTAATAGGATGAGCAGGGTTAAGTCGGAAAGGTCGACTATTGGTGGGCTGTGAATGATTAGTGAGCTTCATTTGTTTTTGGAATACTGGTTGAAGGTTTTTGGCAACTGCCGTAAGTCCACCAGTAATTGGAGACACAAAAAGAAGAATAAATCTACTAGTGAACCGAGACAAGGAGAATACGTTAAGAGGACTGTAGAAGTGTAGACTTAAGTAATTGGATAAAGAAAAGGAACGGCAAGAAGTTATAATAAACGGCTGGTTCATTCAAATTGAGACTTTAACAAGAATCTTTAAAGTCTAGTTTTAATTGCATTCGAATTAGTTGCAGTAGCGCCAATAGACTGCAGATGTTTCATTAGCACTGAATTCGTTTGTAGAGCAAGATCTGCGGCAAATCCAGTACAACAATAGATAACCGGATGACTTTTGAATATCAGCTACCTAGCCTATCCCAACTTTATTGAGACCATCTTCTAGTCTAACCGAATGCAGCTGAATGTCAGCTGCTTATCTGACCTTCTCAACGCATTTAGTCCTGGGGCATACGGTGCCTAGATGCATGGCAGTGCTGGTCAAGGTATAAAGGCTTCTAACTGCTGTGAGTCTGAAATAAGCCAGGCGCTTTATTTTCTATACCCTTTTGAAAACGGTGAAGGAAAATATCGTAAGGAAACTGGTTTATCCCATAACCAAAGATTCGAAGACATTGTGTTTAGTAATCCGCATTGGGCCTGGTGGTAGATTAGAGACCACTCCCTTTCATAGAGAGGTCGCCTGTGTCCAAGCAGTAGAAACATTACAGGCTGATTATGTTTACATAATAGGTTGATAATTAGAAAATGGTCGCGGTAAAGGGTTATTTTAGGAACACGGTGGAACAGTCTGTATGCGTCAGACAGTTCCTTCCACTCCACCTAGGGCAGGAGGACTTATTTGGCGATTTTATTGTGTTTGTGCTAATACGCTGCCGCTTGCTAACCAGATGTGGTTATTAAAAAAAATCATCCATCCGTCAAACGTATGTAATTTTAAAATGGCCGTTTTTTATCAAACGAAATTCAGTAAATAGATGCAGGTGGGCCATGAATAAATGATTTGTTTCTGTTATACCAAATAATCCGGGGAGTGTACAATTGAATTATAAATGGCCACCCGAGTACGTTCGCTTGTTCATCCTGTTTGCTAAATGTGTTTTGTTTATTGAGTCCACATTTTGTAAAAAAAAATGTGTGCTTCAATTTGGTAATAACGGTCGAAAATGTCGTAAATCATTTTTGGAATTGACGTACGGGCCATAGGTACTTTTTTTTGTCTGTTCTATAGCAATTATCCAATATTACCGTAGTTGATTAATTTTCAGTGTTATTTTCACCTTAGAAGAAAAATGACCTGATCCCAGTATTCTTAAAATTAGTACAACTGGACCTTCTAAAAGGCATGGTCATAAACTTCAGATACGCATAAACTTAAAATTCCGTTCAGACTACCGCAATCAACTAATGGTCATAGGCCTCTTCATTGATTCTTGGAAACATATTTTTCCTACTCCTCCACTATTCTGTTTTGATTAATTTCGTTGCAGGATCCAAGACAGGTAAATTTATTCTCCGGGATACGTCGAGCTTCATTGTCTCGGTGCTTTTCTGGTGGTTGTCACTGTTTATTCTGGCTTTCAGCAGTTACAGAAGTTTGAGAATAGTTAGGTGGGTTTGTCCCAAAAAAAAAATGCCTCCTGGAGACTGAATCTAAGCCCCGCATTCCACCTCAGGTTCTCCTAATGAGAACCCTTATACCTTCCTACTGATTTTGCAATTAACCGCAATGACTGACTTCGAAGTCTTTGTTGCGAAAAGATTAGTAAAATGACAAGTTTTGACGAAACGTTTGGTGCAAACACGGTGGCAAACCGATCGACTGCTGCGCGGCGTGTCGCGGGTTTGATCCCCACATGGAACAATTACCTACTTGTATGATCTACCAGTAGTTGTTCCGGGTCTTGTATGTGAGTTTCTATGTTTGTAAACGCACCCTAGGCATAAATTCCTAGTGGGGGGGCAATGCTTTTTTTTGTTTTTTTTAATTGATGATAGTTCGAAAATTTGCATAGACTTTTAGCCTGTTTGCTTCTCCCGATTTATAATACAAAAGGCCTTAAGATATCAGAGAAAAGCAATCAAGAATTCCAAAAGCGTTTATCCATATCCACAATCTCATTCTAATATGAAACAGATAAGACAATACGATATATTGGAGACAATCGGATATATACGCAAATGTCGTCTAAATATGCAAACGATCACCAGAGAAACGCGGAGTTGGGAGCCATTTTTCAATCGTACGCGAGTTGGCGTACTTAATCGTTTTGGCGTATGGATTAACTTTTTGCCAGTGTGCGTTGAATTTGGAGGTTTTGTGTTTCGAGATTTTTCGTATTTTATTTAGTCGTAGCATGTAGAAATTATTCTGTAGCGTGTAGTTTACAACTTATAAAGAATGAACATAATATTATATTGAACATTTGTAATCAAAAAATACGTGTATAATAAATTAACAAAAACATAATTATGAAAACAAATATACATAGGTGCATAGCTGGTCACAAGACTCTAGCTTACTCTTTCTTATATCAAAGATTACGATGGTGAAATTATCTGTGACGTCAATGTCTGACAAGTAATCTCTTGGTTGGATAAACGTAGGCACTTACATCTAAATAAAATCGATCTGGTCCAGACTCCAAAAAGGCTCCGTAAACAAAGAAAATTCGACGATCATAACCTAAAGAGGATTATACTCCTGATACTTAGGCATTACGAGGGTTAGGTATTATAGGTTTAGACCCGAACCTTTATAAACGTAGATAGGTCCTAAAATAATAAATTGGAATTAGGAAAAAAAAAAACAGATCAATAAAAATTTACAATCAACTCACACCGCGAATTGAATAAAGAAAAAGAAAATCTTAATTTGAATAAAGAACTTTCTCTTTGAATAATAAAATAAAAGAAAAACACCAAAAAATATCTCTTTGATATTTTTATTTTTTTATCGACAGTAGAGCAATCAATCGTGGGTGAGGCAGACGTCTGCACAACGCGAAAGAAATGTCAATAAACGACAAGAAAATTTATCTTTTCCGTTCGGAAATTGAAATTTCGACCTCCGGCCGTCAAGTGGGGACTGTCACCACAAATGTACTGGTTGAATGGGAAGATTAAGCCTTTTATATCCATTATTACTGGCAACTAAATAACATTTTGACGGGGAAGTTGTAAAGTGAGAAAATAAATCGAATGGACTACTAGTTTTACCGTCAGATTTTTCTAAAATATACATTGCCTTTATTGGTGATGTTCTTCAGAATGGTCAGGTAAGTATTCCACACTACAGTATGCTTCTGTAACAAGATTGAAGAAAAGTCGTGGACGAAGCATAAGGAGTGTTTATGTAAGTCATAGTGGAATTCTGCGCGAAGTCAGTTTATGTAAGTATGTATTAAGGAGTACACAATTTAGGTAATGTTGTTGATATCTTATCAATATAATTTTCTTTTTCTGATTTTCACTTGTTTTAAGTTTGGTCTCTTCTTCTTTACGAAGTGAAACAGCGTAAATAGTACATGAAACACTAAGCTAGAAACTTTTCTGAAAATTCAACAGTTGTCACAAGACTGTCCGTTAAAAGAAATAATCTTGTAAGATAAATATTAATTTATCGTGAATACTAATCATGTCCTTATAAGGTCAGTCCGTTACTTGACAACCTATCAATTAGTTTCGTAGAACCACGTCGCCCTTTTTACTGCCATGCCAACACTTAAATCCTACGAAAATTCTTTTCCATCCATTTCCAACGCCACAATATTCCTCCCAACTACTGCGATTTCATCGGAATCTATTGGACACAGTTCAATACATAGTCGACCTCGAACGAAGAAATATATTCATAGTTACAGTAACGCCACAATTTATTTGCTCATTCAACGGAATCCGACCGTGGCATTATCATAACTAAAGGGCAAGGCACAAAAATTTCCCATTTGATTTTGGGTCCTTTTTACTGAAGAAAGCGAGACCCCAGTCCCTTAAGATATAAAAGTTATTTTACATCTATCGTGACTTTCCACAAAATTGAATTTTGCACAGTTTTTTTTTTGCTATGCCTCAGTTTATTTTGAGGTTAAGAACGTGTGGAGATCCATTGAATTTGATGGCCCTAAGTTTATTCAAATTTTATACCCCTTTTCCGAATAATATGCTAGTATTTGGTATAATATTAGGCTAGACAGATGATGATTATGATGCTAGTATGTAGTGGTCTGTTCCAGTTATTTTTAGGGGTGAACTCATCAAATGAGTCCTTCCGGGTGGAGCGAAAGGGACTGTCAGACTCGTACTGACTTAAGTCCACGGTCATTTGTTCCAATATCGAGTGCATATTTGACTTTAGCATCAAAGTGCCTTTTTCAACAACAATAAACTACAGAAGGACTATGAAAGATAAAACAGCTAACTCACCAGCGACCATATAGATATGACGACTAATAGACACGTATAAACGGAAAATAATCTTCATCTTGAAATAAAGAATGTAAAAGCAGATATAGACAATGATCATAACGATCGTGTTTTGTGGTCTTGAATTATTGAAGTCTTCTTCAAATGAAAACATAATAAGATTAGGTATGTTTGATTATTTCGTTTATTCATCTAACTTACATGTAATTATATTATAATTAATACCTACTCTAAATAGAAAAACAAAACCATATAAAACTTTTAAAAATAATAGAATACTGTAGTCCGCCAGTGTGGGAGCAAGGCCCAAGTTACCGGTGGTTAGGGCTCCAGAGACAGGAACCTCCTCACAATGCGAGCCGTATAAAGGAAGATTGCCTTCTGAATAAGGCCCTTGATACAACCCTTTAAGGAGATTAATAGTAGATTACGCACCAAAGGAGTAAAGCATTGCCTTACGTCACAGGCGTATTGAATCCCGAAGCGAAACTAAGGATTCTGGGGGTGAACCTCCAGGAGTAAGTTTAGAATCTTTAGGGTAGCGAGGGATTCAAGCCAGCCCAAGACAAGGCAGCTTTACTCCCGAGGAGCGTACTCTGCTTTACACACCTAATGCGAGGAAATGAATTCAATTTTTGAAATTTGATGTGGTACTTACAACCTTCGAACGTGCAGTTGGCACCACTGCGAGCGATCAGTTGTTGCGGCCAGCAGCCGCCATTACTGATACACCTTCTTGGTGAAAGTTTTCATACGGTTTTATTTGAGGTTCCAAATTCAAATCACACTATTCCCACGGGAATGATGAAATTCAGTACAATATTATTGCCCGGCTCGAGCGAGAGGGAACAATGATTTGCTTCACAGTACGGTTTGCCTGACATATAATTTGACATTTATGAGCAAGTGGTGTGAAAAATTATTTATTTATTATTATGCAACTAATTTGTCATTGGTCTGTCTCCTTGTCTCTTCTTTTCACCAAGGTGGGCTGTATTGCCCACTCAAGCTGTAACGTCCAATGTTGTCCACTCCAGCCTGCTCTATTCTACTCCACAAAGACAAGAGGCCTATTTGGTAGTTAGTAATCTGTCCATTGCCATTCAAGTGTGAATATCAACCCTTGAGCAGTTTCAAGATCTTCGGACTATTGTCCTGAAATGTATGCAGAATGTAGAATTCATGTGAGCTACTCTATTCTGGATATTTCAATAAACTTGTAATAAGACCTGTGTATTGTATAAAAAGTAATGTTACTGGAGTTATTTAGTACATTGCATTAGTTTCGAAACTTTTTATGGGAGTTTTTTTTTTTATATTGGCTGAATCTTATATTTATGTTGTTTCTATTGTTGGAACATAGTATTACTTAATAAGGCGTTTTATTTTTTCAAGAAACGATACCCCACTCTGGGAATGTCTCCTGTGTCGTGGGTGCGTTTACAAACATAGAAACTCACAAACACCCAGATCCGAAACAACTACCAGCAGGCCATACAAATACTTGTTCCGTGCGGGATTCGAACCCGCAACACGCAGCGCAGCAGTCGATCACTCAACCGTTGCGCCAACCATGCCGTCAATAACAATGTGTAGGTTGCGCTGCTGTGCCAAGTGGGCCAAGTAGAGGCTCGCAAACATTCTCGTAATTTGCAAAACTTAAAAAATACTGATTACCCTGTTCAAGCTAGGAATTTTGCTGACTCGGTGTAAGGGATAAGTAGCTAGCTACCTACATACGCTTGTGCCTCTCTCTTATGCTAAGATTTGTGGCTTTACTGACCTCTTCTAGTATTGAAGGGAAGATTTATAGAGGTAGACAGGAACTCCATACACAAAGACCGGGTCACAAAGAAATAGACTAAACAGGAACACTTTATATTGATGGGAGTTTTAACTTCTGTTTTTGCGTAATATAGAACAAGTATACGACGCAGGCTGGCATAGGATATTTAGTTCGCGCTATGAGTTGACGAGTATCCGTAACGCTACCAGTCTGAACATAGGCATGCAGTGCTGTGATATAGAAACAGGCAGAAAATAGATCAATAATGCAAAATTGGCACATACGCGCATATTGGTAGATCTAATCTAAACGCCAAAGTCGAAGTCTTAGGGAAAAAATAAAAACATTTCATAGTTAAAACAAGCCCGTTTAGACCCCGTTGTCAGGATTACATTTTTGAAAATTACGTCTAGTGTCACTTATCTCAAATATCCAGCTGCATCTAGTTCGATTGGAAGCCGACCCCAATATAGCTGGGAAAAGGCAAGGCACATAATAATGATGATCACTGATCTCAAGGAATGCATCCAATTACAAATCACCTTGTTTATAGCTGTGTAACACATGTTACGTGCATTAACAGACATCCATAACATACCAGAGAGCAATGGTGGCCCAGTGGTATCGGTCGCGACTTACGAGTTGTAGGTCGTAGGTTCGAACCCCGTCAGGCGCATTACTTTGTGTAATTTATTTCGTCATCACTGCTCTCAAAAGGGTGAAGGAAAACATCGTGAGGAAACCGGCATGTCCTAGAACAAAAAATTCGAAGATATGTGACATCTACCAATCTGCAATGGGCCCGCGTGGTGGATTATGGCCCACTCCCTCTCTGAGAGAGGAGGCCTGTGTCTCAGCAGTGGGAACGTTATAGGCTGTTGATGATGATGACAACATACCGAGTTTCCACCATACTTCCGAAACCACGTAAAGCCGTTGCTTGTTGCCGGCTGCCAATTGTAAATATTTGATTAATCGTTACGGGTGTCTGTCCGGGTAACCACTACTGGGGTATTGATACCTCGGTACTAATTACGAGGTCAGATAGGTAGTTTCTCTTTGGAAAATACGGGTTTATTCCACTACAATTGTTTAGACTGGAAGCTGACCTCAGCATTGATCAGAAAAAGGCTGGGCAGATGATTTGTATGGATAAATCAGGCAAATACTATATTGGTTGCGAGACTGTCTAAATATGGTTCTACTGTCTTCAATAAGCAATCGAAGTTCGAGTCTCGAGTCCCGTATGGGAACGTCACTCAAGCATTACTTAAAAACAGATATAGAGAGAACAGAAATAGAGAAAAGAGAAGTCAGATATTTGATTGGTTGAAACTAGTTTTAAGTAACGCTTGAGTCTTGACAGAAATTCTGTAATACGGGCTTGATAGTCGCTTTCACTCCATCCAAAGCGTAATTTAATGTTTTTCTACCCCAAAAAAAAGGAATACGAAAACCTCATGAAATAATTTGAATTTAAACAATACAGGTGTTTTTAAACTTTAAGTACTTGTTTTCGAGATGACGCAAACAATTTTAATAACACTTCATAGTTCATACCGCAGGACATAGGCCCAAAAAATAAGCCAGTAGAAAACATTTTTTCTTTCCTCATTTTTCATGTCCATTTGTTCACTTGTTATTTCTTAGCTCTCATTAAGAAATTATTAGTGCTAATTTACTTTGTTCATTAGCTAATTAAATTGTAACCACGAAAATGAAATGAGATATTTTCTTATTATTGATATTTCAGTATCTAATAAGTTAACTTAGAAAACACGGTTCTGCGCAGGGTGTCACGTCCCCGGAATTAATATTTGTATGATCTGCAAGTAGTTGTTCCGGGGTTGTGTTCGGTTATATGAGTGTCTATGTTTGTAAACGCACCCACTATTCAGGAAGGAATACCTAATGTGCGGCAACGTTTTTAAAGAAAGAAAAAAAAACCTGTTTTCGCCAGTTGTGTTTAAGTCCACTGTAATAGGGGGCAGCCTATTGCCATCCACCGGGCACAATTCCAGACTGACTGGAATAGTCCCTCCCGTCTGACTGCAGCCTAGAATTGTCCCAACTTCACTTCCACAGCATTCACCACTACCACTATATCAATTGAGCAGTCCTTATGAGAGAAGAATTTCTACACAATTTCTTGATAAATATAAGTTCTTTTTGCTTAGACCTTGAAAAATATGCTGACATTGGCAACCGTTCATGCACCGAACGGCTTAATAGCCTCTTAACCTTGGTCATCTATATTGAGGAGTCTTTAGATAACTTAAGTGTCGATTAAGACTTTCTTTGAGACCAAGGTCAGTATGAAATCAAGAGTTTTTATAGTTGAAAATTAAATTATTGACGATTTTATTTTAAAGCAAAGCTATAAATTAAAGTTTGAGTTCAAAAGTGTGAAACCTGAAATCAATAAGAAAAACTTCATCATCTTCATCAGTATGTATTAGTCCACTGCTGGTTAAGATAGGTCCTATTTAAACATAAATGTAATAATCAATTCATGGGTAATGACCAACAGCAATTTGTTGCTGGACTAACATCGTGGGCCCGTTCCAGCACGGAACAGGTATTTGTGACACTTACAAGTAATTGTTTCGGTTATGGCTGATAGTTTAAAAAAAATTGACACTCATAAAATTTCTAGTGACGCTCATGAAAAGAAAAAAATTACACCAGTTATTTAACATTTCATCACTATCCTGCTTTTACTACTACAACGTAAAAACTTCTCTCAAATAAAACCCCAGTTTTATATAATTCTGTAGGTAACATCCCTCATTTCAAACAAGAGTGACACTGGCCCCAAGTGCCTGATATTTGTACAAAAGTTTCTAAAGCCCTCATCTAGACTCGGACTAGGTAATTCATCAGCTCCCTAATGGAAATATGAATTATTCTGACGTAAGTACCGGAGTAACTGTTGACTCTCGTAATGGAATAGTTGAAGGCTACGCGCCGTTCAAAGTTGTGGGCTGTCATTCAAATGTAAGGATTTGTCCCACCGCCAGCGATTAAGCGACTTAGTCTCGCTCAAGAAACTTCGGTACGATAAAATATTGAGGTGACAGGAGGAAGCTAAAGATTCGCCATGGCATCCTCACTTTCCGCCTGATGCAGGTCCTCATTGAACATGATTGATTTCATACGTGGTGCATTACAATTAAGCACTCTGGTGGAATAGCTTCTTAAAACCCTCCAATGATCTTGTCGAAGACTTACTGTCTTAAACAATGTAAACAAAATAGATACCTAAATAACATATTGAGAGTTGATCGCTGACTGATCACACTGCCGGCGAGAAGTCGCTTTATTAGTTTATCACTGAGTGATAAGAGGTGCAAAGATATACGCGCCTAAACTAAGCTTGAACTCAAGCCGAGAGTCTAACCATGGGCATGGGTAGTAGATCGAGTAATTGCCCACCGCACTGGGACACTGGCTGATAGCCCAGCGAAAAAGAAAAAGAAACTACACACTCGCTAATCTCTGCTCGCGAACTCGTTTCCATCTTATCGCTGGCGGTGGGACAGCTGCCTATAGTTGACAGTTGGGTATAAAAATGATTTTCGAAGACCTGTCTAGGCTGGGTATTTTGGAACGAATTTTATCGTGTTGAAGAGCTATCGGTGTCAGCTGACAGCTCTTAAACGCCTGTTTGGATTTGCTAATTGCGTTTAAGCTTAATCGTTGAAATCAGTTCATAATCTTTTTTGATACGACTTGATGTTTTGATGAATGTGAAGTGATTTAATTCGTTTTACAATGGCAAATTGTGCTACATGTAATATGTGCATGTTCAAATTAATGTACTTTAATTCATTTCTAGGCATAATAAATTCCTTTTATAAATTCTGCATAGTGTTCAGAAATAAGCCCTTTAGACTGATAATTATACCCATGTCTTAAGTGTGGTATAGTATTAGCATTCTGTTTTGAAATATTTACTCAGATAACTTATTTATGAACTGTGCGTGCAATTGCAAATTATTGTTCTTTAAAAGTAGTTTTCCCGAGAAATATGATTTTCTGCTTTTCTGTCGAATTCAATGTAACGTGATGAAGCTTCATACAAACATCTCATTAATTTCAAATTTACGACGAAGTGAATAATTCAATTTACAGACTTCATCAACGTAATTCAATTTAAAATTCCATCTGCTTTAAAATCGCTATCAAAATCTTACATTTTATTTTAATTGAGATTATATCTACGACTCTATGTACACTAACACCTAAAAGTAAATGAAAATTAATATTGTAACAGTGTTAATTTCAACACAAAGGTCTATTTAATAGGACCTCACCTCATTTAGGGTTAAATTCTAAATATTCATACTCATAACACTGCTGAATTCAGAAGTGTATTTAGTCCTCTTTACGTTGATTATGGGGGTGTTCAACTTAATTTGGGTGTGTATTCAATGTATAGATGTAGATTACGTGTTTCGTGGATGAATGGGGACTCTAACAAGAGTATATATGAATATTGCCAATGGAAGCTTAATATACAGTATACGAATTCGCGATAACGAAAACGATTTTTTTATTCTTACGAGGTAAAACCATCAAATGAGTCTTCCCACCCCAGGGACTGTCAGACTCGTACTGACTAAAATCCACCGTGTTCTTCAATAGCCCTTTATGTTCCGGGGTCACGGAAATGGGATAAGTCCCGTGACCCCGGCAAGCTTTGGCCCTATAGAGGGGGGCCCGTCATTATGCTGCCGCTCTTTGAGGCGCGGGTGGAACACAACGCGCCGTCGACCCGGGCATGGTTGTTGCCCTTACTCGCCGCCCGCATGCCCATCATATATTTGTGTTGGCCTAAAGGTTACCGTCTCGCCAGGCACGTTACAATGCGTCTTTATCAATTCAATATTATGTATTTTATATTGTACATCACTGACATCGGTGAAAGAAAATATCCTAAGGAAAACTGAACTCAGATAATCAATATATTATAATACGTCCAAAGCCATTGGACCACCAGGACCACATCCGACACAACACATAAGAGAAAAAAAAGATTGTATAATCGTACGAAATGTATCAAGTATCAAAAGAATCCATGACACCACGATCCGTCTAGCTTTTTCACACCTAAATCTAAAACCTATTGATCTTGAAAATCTACAAAGTGCTTCGTAATCACGACATTGTTGAGCAGTACCAAGAAATTTTTTAGACAATTTCCAATACCAAAGATTTAATCAGAAGTAATAAATTCGTTGCTGAAAAACGACCTTTAAAATCCATTTAAGTTAAAAGAATATCAAAACATTAACTCGAAAAAATATTTACGGAAATAAAATATCAAATCAAATGAAACCTTTCAAAAATAATTATTATACTCTGAACCTTTTATAGAGATATAATTTCTTTTTCCTGAAAACCGTAATCAAAACATTCAGTAGATAATTGCTGAACATTTCGATACTTATCAATATTATATTCAGAGTAATTATTGGTTTTGTAATTGGTAGGTATCTGTTCGCTTCTCGAGGGCTCTCTTGTATATACAAGGTATCTTGTAATAGCCTACCTATGAATTATTTACATTATGTTTAAGGGAGTGTCTATTAATAAATAATTTAATGATTAAAATTTGATTTGGTATGTCTATTTAATTATTTCGGTTTTATTTCACATGAATAAGCGATAAAATAAGTTTTACTATTATTATAGTAGTTGATACTTTTTATCTGGCTACGCAAATACTCAAAATAGATTATGGCCCACTACATTTCACTGAGAGTAGGCTTGTGTCGCAGCAGTACGAACATTTACCCATAGCACATAGGCTGTTGATTTATCACTTTTTTTCTTTACGTGGTAAAATCGTCAGATGAGTCCTTCCACCCCGGGTGGGGCGGGAGGGACTGTCAGACTTGTACTGACTAAAATCCACGGTGTCCTTCAATAGCCTTTTATGTTCCGGGGTCACGGTGATGGTATAAGTCCCGCGACCGCTGATTTATCACTTAGCTTCAATTATCAGTATTAATAAGCACCTAATTTTTAGAATAGAACTTTATCTCCTGGATATTTAATGTTGACTTCGTTTTATTTACGACCTACATAATCTTACTTTTAATCTGTGAATTGCGATTCTTTTCCTTTGGAAAACTCTCTGCTATTCCTTTTACGTTAACCCTCGCCATGTCAGTAAGCTGTAATATTTATCAACACTTTACTCCATCTCCTTATTTTCTCCATCTGCAAACACAAACTATTTGCTTACCGAAATCACTCGTGTACAAAACAGTATTTACATACACACTGCTTTTACATAAGTACGTTATTCACCCCTGGTACATGCGCACTCATCCGCGTATCTAAACATTAGGAAAACAAGACTAGATCTCCGTAAACATACGTCGCGTTTGATTGTGAAACTAAGTTAAATTAGAGTTTATTTAGATAAATGAGACTTGAGCGATATGTAAGCAGGTAACCGTGACCTGGGACGTAAAAGGTAGTTGAAGAAACAAAAGTGGATTTTAGTCCACTGACTAGACTGGGCACTCCCAGTGTGACAGTCTCTTTTGCTCTATCTAGGGCAGTAAGACTGAATGAATGAATTATATATTTTTTTTATCATTTATTATCTACATAATTTTAAATTTGAACCATTTCTTTATTCTAACAAATATTTATTGATTACTAATGTTATAAATCAGTAAGTTTAAGATTGTTTGGATGGATGAATGGGTGGAGGGATTTTTGTTAGGTACCTGCTCAATCACGCTAGAACAGCTTTTGATGAAATCTGACTCAGAGTTATGTTAGTTAGTTAGATAGTCTAACCAACCACCTGTAGTAAACCAGATAAGATACAATACCGTTTACCCCGGTATAACGTACTCGAAGACCAAAAGCTATTTATAAACAAAACAAGAATTATAAGGGCTATATTATGTTCCTGGACAGTAGACATGTTTCTCTTGTTAGAAGGTATTCCCAAGGGCCTAAACTACCGAGCAACTACTCGGACCTCAGGCCGCATGGTTGTGCCCTACATTTCTGTGTTGATGAATGAAGATGAATTATTATTTGTAGACGAGGAAGTTCACACACTAGTATTGTGAAAAATTATCTTTTTGGTAGACTTGGAATTTGTCAGCAGCATTGGCCGCGTTGTGATTTCATATCCACTAGATTATATTCACTAGATTGCTTTAAAATGCCATTGTAGTGCCACAGGATTTATTTATCCGGCAAAGTATACGAGTAGTAACATGGTACTACTATGACATTTTAAGTTTTGAAGTAAACCATGATAGTTTAAAAAAGTGTTATGCTACTACTCGTTTACTTTGCCGGGGATACGGTCTAAAAATCGGAACAGATAACCGTGACCCTGTAAAGAAATGGGCAATTGAAGGAACAATATAGATTACCTAGTTAAATAAAATTTTCCTGTGTTAATACTAAGCAACCTAGTGGTACGAGTACAAAGGCTTTTGTTTTTATCCGTGGCAAGTTATTCTATTGGTTACAGATTAAAACAAAATTGTCCATAGATTTGTTTCTAGTATGTGTTAAATTAGATCTGCTAAGCTTCTAATTCGTCAAACACTTTTCGAAAAGTATTAACAAATAGCCTTTCATCCAAAGTAAAAAACTTTATTTTATTAGCTTAAAATAAATGAATGTTTTCAAACATTGCTTCAAGCTCTGTGGACCCCACGACACAACACGTTATAACTCAAGTGGCCTCTCGAATCCAGTCCTTACCACTAAAGGAACAGGATTACCTGTCTTCCATTTTTGATCCTACGTCCTGACCAAAGCGAACATACCGCGAACATGTCACTTTTTTGATCGGAAAAGTAGAACTGTTAAATGCGAGATTCAGGTTTTCCCATGTTGCCTTAAAATGAATGCCATGATCACGTTATTTTTAAAAGCAGTATGAGGCAGCAGCCTTATTATTAGTACATCAGTCACGGACCATTTAAGTCGACACTGGCGCACACTCTTTTGCAGATAATTTTATTCTAATAACCAACTCTCCGTTGTAGAATGAAGCGAACTAGACTTGAACTGATTGAGTAATTTTAAATACCAAAAAAAATATCCACATTTATTATAAAGAAAGATTTGATTGTTTGTTTGTATTGAATAGGCTCCGAACATACTGGACCGATCAATACATAAAAAATTCTTTCATCATTTCAAAGCTGCTTTGGTCCACAGTAACATAGCAAAAGGGCGGAGGGTGAGCGGACGAAGCTTCAGGCGAACTAAAAAATATGAGAACTAGTAATATTATAAATAATCATACTAAGCCACACCGAGTCCACGAAGAGATTGCTTGGCCTTTTTCTTGACCAGTCACAACAGTGAGGCATTATAGGCAAAGTATTTTTTTTATCGGGACAAACCCTCCACACTATTCCCAAACCACTGGAACTCCTGAAAAACATAATCAACAGTGGCAACCCCCAGAAAAGCGCCGAGACAAAGCTCGACATGTCCCGGAGAATGTATTTCGCTGTCTTGGATCCTGCAACGAAATTAAACAGAAAAGAATAGTGGAGCAGTAGAAAAAATAATGTTTCCACTTTCCTCCATGCAAGCAGGAGACAGAACAAAACAAGGCCAATTGGCACAAAGGGACATTACAACTGGGAGAAGCCCAGTTGCCTAGCACCACGGGTAAAACTGACTACTACCATTAATGGGTCCTAAATTGTGAGCTTCCAGATTCCTGTAATAGGTATGGCAAAAATGCTTGAATGCACGAAAGTTTGTTCGAGTTTCACAAGGTTATACGCACCTTGTAAATGACTTCAGATATAGTCTGTACAGTATCCAAAGGCAAAGTATGTGTTCACAGTATGTTTGAACGGTGATCGCTTTGGTTAGGTCACAGTGCCATGTTTGTTTTATACTCAGCTGCCCGTTCGCAAGCCCGAGAGTCTCTTCAACAGTATTGTATGAAAACTTAAACTTCTTCTTTTACTACACTGCGATATTTTTAGATGTACGATTTTATGTTTCTCGTAGTGTTTGCGTAAGAGATGGGCTACACAGATTGACGTGTGAGATGTTAATTATGTGAAATATATAGAGGGTTTGTTTGTTCATTTCAAAACAGGTCTTATTTTAATTTTTTTTGTGCATTATTTTGATGAAAAAATTGTTCGATATTAAAGACAAGACGTAATTGTAACTTTTGCTGGTATGAACTACTTGAAGAATATAATTACTGCAACTGTTTTTTATTTATTGCGAAAACAAAAATTTGATTGTGAGCAGGACTTTAACCAGAAATATACTACATATACGAAATAATAAACCAGAACGATACAACCAACTAAACGAGCCCGCGTATAAAGTATTTAAATTCAACAATTATTACTTCTTACTGACATTAAGTTCATCAACAAATAGTCAACCACAGACCATCAAGAAGTAGAGTTTCTGAAACATGAAGACCATTCATATAAAGATAGACCTTGTCAAATTCTGAGGAAGAAGCAGCAGTTTTGAATTTATGATACCTCATGTTCTGTGCTACAAGACTCAAAATGGCGTGTACGAATATACAACACAAAGATTTTGTTTTATTCACAACCTGTCTTTATTTCAAGGTCTCAAGTCCTCCAAACGTTTTACACAAATATCTTCCATATTCCATGTTTGACGGATTATTAAGAAAAAACAACAGAGGAGACGGCTTTGAAAATAAAATATTCAAGCTTTGCGCACAGAAAAGGTTGTACAAGTAAAAATTCTGGTTCGTCTGCATGTGCAGTTGGCAGAAGTAGTGATGGTATCATCTGAGCTTAGGGAGACCGCTTTGCTGAAATACATTACGAGGGGAATGGTACATTAGGTGGAGCAGATGCTTAGATTGTAACAAGAATTAAGGCTTGAATGGCTAGGAAGAATTTTGTGATGATGGATGTTAGTTGCAACTGTTTTCATTTTAAACGTGACGTAATTATGAGCATTAGGTTCATTTACACCTGTCATTAGTATTTTATAGCAATTCAAATGTTGATCCGTTTACCATGACATATGCTTGTGATTGGACATTTTAAAATCTATATGGGTAGTTTCACCGACGGCGTTTTTAGAGGTTCTTCGCGTGAAATCACTGTTTAAAATGTATCTAAAAGAACATTTTTTTTTTCGTGTAATTAGAAAACAAGTTCATATGAAGACGCTAGTATAAATGAAAATCTATAAAATATAAATTAAAAAAAAATTAAAACCTTCCGTTTCCCAATAACGGTGGTATGTCCGTGATTAACTTGTAAGCGCAATTACCTCTTTATATACGTTGTGATGGAAATTTGGTACTTAAATTGAACATGATTATGTTGGTCTATGCATAAAGCAACCATATTGATTACTTCCTTTACTTCTGTTATCATACAGACATCAGGACCACTGTGATAAGGAATGTCCACGCCAAAAGTGCAATATCGGTGTGTTTTGTTGAAACCGATCTATAACATAAACAAGTATATTCTAACGAACTATCTCCTTACGTACACGGAGGCCAACTCGTGTTCTTGCCTTCTCGCAGTAGTGACCTGGCCGATCCTGTCGAGGTTTCGCGCCAATACGTAAATACTTTTTAAATCGAAGAGGGAATACGAAATTTTGCAATCTCGGTGGTTTACTGTACGAATGAATGTTATTTTTTTACGGTATGGTACGCGATTATGTTATGTGTTAATGGATACCCTTAGCGACCATACATTATAAATGACTGAAGCATAAATAGTTTTGATTTTATTTTATTTTTTCTTCATGTTTCTAATTTCGGTGGTGCAATATCGGTGGTTTCGGTGGTAAGTTTATTGCCACCGATATTCCATCAATACTTAAATGGCTGTGAGTTCATGTGACTTTGGTAAAATATTTATATTTGAGAGGCATCACAATTAATTGGACAAACTTTGGAGGGTAGCATTGTAAGTAGGTACATATTTTACCCAAACAATTTTAACTGGCTTTAAAAAAAGGAACTAATAAATGTAATATTGTTTAAATTTAGAAATTTTTATTTGGCCTGGCTTTGACCTGTACAATATATGGACAAGCTCTTTATACTATACCTACTCAATGTTGACTTGTTATAGGATGGGAAAGTGAAAGGAAAAACTTAAAAAAAAAACAGGCTGAAAGACTAAGAAAAGAAGAATAAAAGATGGTCCAGTACTTGGCGTTGATGGCACAAATTAAGACCTATGTTAAAAATGACTCTGTCAGTGATTTGAATATCTTATGTTTTTTGTTTTGTTCACTTCAGTTTTTTGAGATTTTATTATTTTATTTTTGTTTACGAATTGAAGATATTTTATTAAAAAAAAACCCTAATTATTTGCTCAAGTGTTAATTCAAAGATCTCATCATAATTTCGTTTTATTTAGTATTACCCTCAACATATCACATTTAGAAAAAAATAATTTTGTAAAAGTGCAAAATGTGGTCAATGATCCGTGTCAAAAGATGCAGTATCGAATACAGACAAATGAACGTATTTTAGACCTGCTATGGGGTCTGTGCAGTCGCTATATAATTTTGCTAACGACTAAGTTGTTTTTTGTTTAGTAACTGTCATGGTACAATACCTGGGTTGCCTCGGATACAACTCGCTAGAGGTAAGGCGAGCACGTGATCAGCTCACAATAGCCTGTAAGACGCTCCGTGGTACTATCGACGCTCCCGATCTGCTTGATGTGCTGGCGCGCTTTCATGTCCCAGATAATTACTGCCGGGCCAGAAAGCACAGGCTGTTTGCCGTTCCTGCATGTCGTACAGTTGCGCGTGCTAAGTCGCCAGTCCCTTGCACTCTGGCCGCGCTTAATGATCTCTTGGATTTAAATCCAACAGAAGATCTGTTTGAGGATGGATGGTCGAAGATTTTATTGGTATGTCAGAAGTACTGTGAGATGATTTTATGAAAGTGTTTTTCTTTTCTTTTTATGAGCCTTGTTTTATTTACGTTTTTATATTTTAATTCATTTTTTTGTTGTTGCATAATTGTATCTAAATTGCAGTAATTGGTTGTTCACACAACCGTTGTAAAATATTAAAATAAATAAATAAATAAATAAATACAAAAATTCCATTTTGGTGCGATGTTGCAATTTCGGTGCACAGTGTTCAATTTCGGTTAGTATATACTCAAAATATGTTAGCCTAAAGGCCATATAAGTGTTTAAGATAATAGTGAAAAATCTCTATGGTAAATGATGAACAATTGAATAAAGTTACTTCCGTAAAAGCTATATATCGAGCACGTCGTTTTATTGAAATCTCCTATATTTATAATAGGTTATGGGCCCAGGCAGGCAGTTTCTGGCCTAGAACTAGTTCTCGCAACAGTGTATTATAAGTAAACTGTATAATAGTTGCAGTAAGAGGACAGAGTTGGTGTTTTTTGTGCAGCCGATTTTTATGCGAGGTGAAGTCAGTAATGGCGTCGAGCTATATGGTAAACGTGCCTAAACTAAGAGGACGTGAAAATTATAGCGAGTGGTGTTTTGCGGCCGAGAACTTCTTAGTGCTAGAAGGGATGCTAGGATGCATTAAGCCAGAGAAAGGTCAAGCGGCAGTGGCGGCTGCAGATGACGCTAGAACCAGGGCAAAATTGATCCTAACAATAGATCCATCCATTTATGTTCATATCAAAGAAGTGAAATCTACGAAGGAACTATGGGATAAATTAAAGTCTCTTTATGATGATTCTGGATTTACGAGAAGAATAAGTCTCTTAAGAAATCTTATTTCGATACGACTTGAAGACTGTGATTCTATGAATTCATACGTGACTCAATTGGTGGAGACGGGTCAGAAATTGGTGGGAACTGGTTTTAATATTGATGATGAGTGGATCGGCTCATTGTTGCTGGCGGGATTGCCTGAGAAAGAAGGATGGACAAAACGTCCCATCCCTTGTA
The DNA here is from genome assembly GCA_028554685.1 of Agrotis ipsilon. NCBI lineage: Eukaryota > Metazoa > Arthropoda > Insecta > Lepidoptera > Noctuidae > Agrotis > Agrotis ipsilon. The sequence goes on along the minus strand of CM052961.1, from coordinate 986,275 downwards.
ACACTTCCATCTATATATCAAATGAAAGCACTTGAAAAGTTTTTAATTTCATTGTATGACAGCAAACCTGTAAACCATGGGAGAAAAAAGTTATTGAGACTTTTATGTCAAAATACCAACGATACATAATGTTAGGCAGAAGTCGTGTATGTCTTAAATTATATTAATCCATACTCAATACAGTGTGCTGATGCATCGTTGACGTTAATGTTTTTAAAAAAAATGCCTGAAGGGGGGGGGGCTTCTTGATTTAACCAATGAGCCCAATGGTAGAGTTTGCCGTCAAATAAAGAAGAAAAGAAAGAAAAACGTTTATTTGCGAGCACACGACACACAAAAAAAAGGAACATGATAACAAATCATGATGATGTCAGCATGACAAATGTCACATGATGTGCAAAAAAAAAACTTTCTTTAACTGATTCTCGGACTTCCTTCGGCTCATCCACGGTTCTGTGCCTTAACGATTGGGTTTGTCGACTATGACAGTAGAAGACAGGCGTCAACTATGTGTTACGTGTTCACGATCTTTACTTCGAGTCTTCGAGAATTCGTCATAGTGTGTTATTACGAGAATATGTATATGGAAAATCGGCCGGGATTCACAGAGTTTATAATGGAACACATTGATTTTGAAAATGTCAGTGGTAACATTTAATTAAAGCGTTTTGGAAAAAGAATAAGGCGCTATCTGCACAATCGAGAGAATCGCGGTGATATTATAGTCGTACCACATACTCTATATGAACGTGTATCCACACGGCGATGTTCATAGATTTTCACATGGTAATGATGAGTGGGTACAAGCGTTAGCGCTGGTACGCATCATTACCATGACAAAAAGCTATTCAGATACTGTTAGCACTTCGGACACTAATGAAGGAAACCAACAAATGACTTCAACGACCATCCATAGTACACTGGTGATTTTTTTGACTCCTTAGCTACCTCGTTAGTCAGTTGAGTACCTAACGTTTTGGTTGTGGCGGCATGTGACGGTCTTATAGCCATATTCTTCTAAGTAGGGGCTGTGGTAGGGGATTGAGCCTCTAAACCCCCAATCTAGTTTAAATTCATTATTTTCATACAATTATCACTACTAAGTTCTATGATTTTCTTTTAAAAAGTCAGAAGTGGGTGCCGCTATGTCAACAATGTTACTCTTTTTCATGATCTGTATACATATTATAATGAGAAAAAGCTAAGAGCAATGTTTTCTTCTGAAAATCGAAATTCATCTTTTGACATAAAAGACTCAATAATTTTTTTCTCCCATACTTTACAGGTTTGGTGTCATACAATAAAATGATACACTTTTCACGTATTTTCATTTGATATATGGATGGGAGTGTTACAAGGAAAGGGACGGGGTCCATACATTTCTGCCCATTCTTCTTTGCACCAATGATCATGGCAATTGAGCACTCAGGAATTAGTATCACAACGGATTCCATCAAATCGAAATTACTGGATATGGAAACGGAAGTTCGTGATAAAAGTGCTGCATTTGGTTCATTTTTCAGCAGGAATCAGCGTAGCCAACATAAAAATATGAACTCGGAGGACAGCAAAGACAAAAGTCGCAGCAAAGGTGACAGTCAGTTGTCATTGTTGTCAAAATCGAAAATAAAATGTTTTCGATGTAAACAAATGGGACATTATCGTAATCAATGTCCGGATCTGATTAATTCCAAAGAAGTGGATCGAAAGCAAACTAACGCATTCAGTGCAGTGTTTCTTAGCGGTTCCTATGGTGAATCAGATTGGTACGTGGACTCCGGCGCGAGCGTACATTTGACATCAAATGAACATTGGATTTTAAATCCGTCGTATGAACAATGCGTGAAGGAGATAGTTGTTGCCAATAAGAACAAAGTTCCAGTTAAATGTTCCGGTGATGTGCAAATAACTACTTGTACTGATAAATATAATTTTGATGTGACAGTGGAAGAGGTTATGTGTGTTCCGAGTCTGAGAACAAACCTTCTGTCAGTGAGCCAGCTTATAAAGAAGGGCAACAAAGTTAAGTTCAGAGCTAATGGTTGTGACATCTATAATAGAAAGAAATGTTTGGTTGCAACAGCTACTTTAGTAAATGGTGTGTACAAACTTAATATGCCTGTGCATATGTCAGCAGTGGTATCCAGTGATATGTGGCGTTGTAGACTGGGACGTGTTAAGAGTTCCTGTCTCAACATGGATCAGAAGGCATTGACAAGTTCTTTACAAGTTGAAGACAAAAGTCCAGATTCAGTGGGGGACAGTTATCGGTCAGATGATTCATTTGCATTACCACCGAGAGTAAGGAAGAAACCAGAAAGGTACGGATTCTCAAATATGTGTAACTGTGTACAGAGAGTTCCAGAATAGATAACAGCAAGTTGTTCTTGGAGAAAGCTCTAAATTCGGATGAGTTAGTGTTTCAGTGTTAATAGTGTGTGTAGGTCTGTATTTTGAGAGTGGGGGTGTTAGTATATACTCAAAATATGTTAGCCTAAAGGCCATATAAGTGTTTAAGATAATAGTGAAAAATCTCTATGGTAAATGATGAACAATTGAATAAAGTTACTTCCGTAAAAGCTATATATCGAGCACGTCGTTTTATTGAAATCTCCTATATTTATAATAGATGGCAATTTCGGTGGCCGTCTTATTTTAACCTATTAACCGCCGCAGTTGTATATAAGCAACTTATTATTTTTGAGCCCCTGACACCACAGTTGTAAATTCGCAACAAAAGTCTACGAAGTGATTTTCAAGCATATTTTTATTTACGTAGCAGCAATTTCATAATAATTATAAAGACCACCTTTGCCTTTCAAGGAATTTCTTTCATTTTCCCTAAAATCACTGATGCTGAGCGCCAAATTAACGGTGAAAAAAACGAATAAAACTCATCGCAAAATGCAAGTGTGACCTTAATCTGTACCGCCAGAGTTGTATAAATACAACAGTAGTGATGTAACACATAAGTTTATTTTTTGTTCATTAATGCCAACTTTAGTTTATTCAAATAACATATAAAGAAGTTAGCCATTCAGAATTAGAAAGTAATTCAATGCTTGTTGCTGTTTGATTCTATTTCTAACTATAACATCTAAAACCTCACATGATTTCTGGTAGATTCATATTACAATTGTAGCAACGGTTTTTACCAAATCGTATTTTAGTAACAACCCTAGCACTTTAATATTATCAAAAGAGTCCAGCGCCGGAGTTGTATATGTGCAACCGCTTGTGACGTCATAAGCGAACTCATAATGATAATAGTGAGGGTACATCTGTTTTATTTGTTAAAAAATTTAATGTATTAATGAGTACCTAATTTATTTCAATGGGTATTGTGGCTGTGTTTTGTAACAATATTCTTTATTAGAATAGTATAATTTTATTCTAGAATATAAAATACAAGTTTAATAATATAAAAACACAGTTCAGCACTTCACAGTTTACGGTAGTACACAGTTCAACGTTTGACATACACTGAAGGTTAGGCTTTAGAAGTATTAGCCTCAGCAGGTTAGGCCTCAGGAAGTAGGCATCAGTAGTGTCCTCAGCAGGATAGCAGTAGTGTCCTCAGTAGGAGAGGTCCCAGGAGTGACCTCAGAGGGTAAGAGGAGTTTCCACAGTTTAGTGACTCAGAGGGAAAGAGTTTCCTCAGGTAAGTAACTCAGAGGGTAATAGTCTCTTCACCAAAACACTGAGATAGTATGAGCTGTTGGTTGTTGTTGTCCAATACTGGATTTTGACAACCTTGAGGCTGATTCTGCCTGGACATGTTTTTCAAATAAATCCTGGGTATTTTCATCGTCATTCAGTTCCATTCTCGAACGCTTGCAAGCTGTAAAAATATTGCGAATTATTATTCTTTTTTTTTGTAGAAAGTAAAAATTTACTACACAATACAATATTTTAAGTATTTAGGTTTAGATGGCATAAAGTGAATATAATTGATATTTAATTAAAATTTAAATAAGAAAATTAACACATACCTGTATTTGCCATTTCAGAGACTCGCAAAACAATGTCCGTTAAAGCAGTGACAATTAAATGCCCTATTATTGACCATAAATTAAGATTTTTTTTTAAACAGGAAATCTCAAAACTTTCTACTAACATATTCAATTCATAGTTTGAGTAATAAAATCGATAACCGGAAATAATTTCACTTGTCCCCGCACTATCTACGCTCTTGTTTATCTCTAACGTTAGCGCCGGAGTTGTATAAATGCAACAATAGGGATTCCAAAAACCGAATTTTGTAGAATTATGAACTAAACTCTATCTTGGCTTTGTTAGTGTCTATGTACATGTTTATAGGTTTTTGATGTGGGTAATTTTAATCTTATTATTGTTATGAGGGTAATGAATTGAAAAAACATAAGATTTTCGTAAAAACGTGTAATTTTACCTTACAAATCTTGTTTGCTGTAGGGATTGGTCCACATCACTATAGTTGACCTTGAAAATATGTGATTGGCGCTAGGGGCACATTTCTTTTTAAGATTGTCTGGCGGTTAAAAGGTTAAAAATAATTACAGTTATTTATTTCCTACTAAAACATGTAGAATACTAATGTGTTCTAGAATAAAACAAGTTCATTTATTCATCCGAAAACCTACAAATAAAAAAATCCACCGAAATTAGTAAAAAAATGAGCCTGCGTGAAATGACCCATATGGGACCAACTGGCAGATTGTACATATCGAACAAGAAATTAATCACACAAATCGAACCGAATAGATAAAAATAACATACGAATTGCGAATCTTCTTCTTTTTGAAGTCGGTTAAAAACTGGATATTTAGTCAAATCACTTAGTGAGACATAGACCGCTAATATTTAGAATAGGGATTTTTAAAACGATGAACTTGTGAGTTGTGTGTATTACTCGTGGTTATATTTATGCACATAAAAAATTAGGGGAATACGCGGGTGTTTTCAAGGCCTGAAGCAAATGGGTTTCAGAACACATTAAAGGGTAGGAGGCACAGCATGAGTGAAAAAAATTGAATGCTATTAAATACAGTCAAACAGAGAACCTTCTCTTTTTTGAAATCGGTTAAAAAAACAGAGATATATCTCAAAAAGGTAGAACAGGGATCATAGATTTAATACTTGTAGATTATAATAATATAAGAAGTATTAAAACTAAAAAAAGTTATGTGAATTTATTATGATGATTGTAAGCCAAATCCAAACACACTTATAAGGAAAACCGGATTAAGGATGAAGTAAAGTTCACTCAGATCTTTCGCTTCAACTTGAAGCCATTTCTAGGACTAAATCTTTGATATCTATTCTTCTTCTTTCCTAGTTTTTAACATAGAATGATTTAAATCCTGGCACATATACAATATCTCATAGCATGCGAGACAGACACTATGAGCTCGTAAATTGTGTATAAGAAAATAAAACAGCATAAACCACAGATAGTTCTAAGTTTACCGCATGTTTTTTAAATCCCACCCACAAGCAAGTGCCATAATGTACAACTTTAGCAGAAACACATTAGGCGCGATACAACGGTACATTAGGCAAGGTGCAGATGCGCGGTAACTCGGCAGAAGAGCTATTTTCATGTGATAAGGGTACCTACATACGTTGTAGACCACCCCTTAAATTTATTACTACGGAAGGTAAAAAGAAATGCTTTAAAATGAATTATGTGCAGTGTTTTGTTTTCTTTGTTTGTGCATGCAGTGTGTAGAATGAGAGTAATGTAATGACTAATGTGTTTTGGGTTGTGTGGTGGACGTTATCATAATTTTATGTTGCGAATTAATAACAGTGTTGGCAACGTATTAATTGTTTTAGGAATAGCTTCTACATAACTGTCACATATTTTAGCAAGCGCTTATAAAACGTTTAGATTTTCAAAGGTATTGTCAAATTACATTAAGTTTTTAACCAAATCCTAAAACATGAGATTTTCTTAATTAGACTGCATGTTCTAAGTAAATTTTTACCTTTTTCATCACCAATAGGTGATAAAATTAAATAAAGAACAAGTTTTGAAAGAAAGCAAGAATGTTTTTTCCTTTTTTTTTTAATTTCTCCTATCCGAATTTTAGTTTGAGAATAAGCAAAGCAAAGGTCCATTAAATATTGGAATAATGGTGAAACGGCACTTTTGTTATGTTATGAAATTGGACACTGCAGACCCATCGTACCCCTAACCATACCCCCAGGTAGTAAGATGGATCTTTTGAAGATAAACGAAACCACTTTATCTCATAAGTCATGACGGGCCTGTTGGTCTAGTGGTAGCGACCCTGACTGCTATGCCGGAGGTCGTCGGTTCGATTCCCACCCATGACAAATGTTTGTGTGATGAGCACGATCATTTCTTCTGTATGTTGTGTACCCATATCACAAGCTCCGCTTAGCTTGGGGCTAGATGGCGCTGTGTGATAGTTGTGAAATATTATTATTATTATCTACTTGGAGATTAAAGTTAGGGCTCACGAAAATAAGCTTTGCAATCGATCCACGGATAAATCAAACGATGGAACGATATAAAATTGCCAGTAACCTTCAAAAACAAAAAAAAATAAAAACAAAAAAGACCTTCTTCCTCATATTTCCACACCCCAGAGGTATACCTTGTCACTTAAAACTGACATTATTCGAGAAAGGTCGACTAAAACGCAAAGCATTACCAAGAGATATGACAGACAGACATACAGACTTATAAATTGAGAATGACGCACAAAAATGAACGTTAAAGTAAAAGACATAAGATTTTCGGTTATGCTGGGACTGCGATGAAAGATTTCATACATATTTAAGGCGACCACAAGTTCAGACGTTGATTTTCGATCTAACAAAGGCCTTTGATCCGATAAGATATAGGATAGTTACATTAGTAATGAATATTATATTCGTTCTAGAAGTTTTGTCTCTATTTTCTGGGTGTTGATGTTTAATTTGAATGTTTTTTTTTCATGTAACTATTCCATTAATTTATTCAATGATAAAACTAAACACTAACTTTTGAAAGTTGGTTGTTAAAAACACTTTTACACGTCATATGATATTTTTAAAGCTAGATGAGGCCGGTGTTTCGTACCTGACCACTCGGAGAAGAAACACCCGAAGCAAACTCACTGTCTCTTTTAAAGTCCACACATTACGAGTAAACTGTTAAAGCCATACGAAGACCATGCAGGTGTCTGAAGAGGTATTTTAAAGAAAGAACCACACAGCTTTGAGTGGACATGTCCAGTCAGTGCAAGCATTTGTCAGTTATCGTGTAGCTCGACTCATAACTCAAAGAGCTCAACGAAGGAGCTCAACGTTGAAGTTAATGCTGATGTACTTTGATGATAAGTGATGACAAAATACCGACCGCAGGTCTTAATCAATAGTCAGGTAATAAACTGCCCATTGCTGGAATCCCTTTGTTGGAAGAAGGGCTTTCCCTCCATGAGAAACTTGAAACTCAAGACGATCAGTACAATCCGGATACAAAATCGGTTGTTGTGATCAAATAATTTACCTACTTAAAGTAAAGTGCTTATATAAGTTCGAACGTTACAACTTGTATAACGCGGCTGTTGCCAAGGAGTCAAGATATATTATATACCTTTAACTAAAGGTAATCGATACTCATAAGTGGACAAGTTGGTTATCGCAAGTTTGAAGATGGCCCTTCCCATTCTCCTGACATTGCGGTGCTCATTGGCTTACATATTTCCTTGTTAAACTATAACAAACATTGTAACATGTTTGTTATAATAACACTTTAAATATGGATAGCTCGATTGGTTATTGACTGCCAAGCTGCGTGCCTGCGCTTTTGATTCCCGCACTAAACAAATATTTGTATGACCTACTACCAACCTACAAATAGTTGTTCCGGGTCCTGCTGTGTATGTGAGTTTAAATGTTTCTGATCGAATCCGTAAGTGTCATTCGTAGTATGTGCCAACAGTCTTTTGTTTTTAAATTACAACCCTAAAATAAAAATTTGATTAATTAATAAGCGCGATTCACCATCAACCACATCTTCGCCTAGCATCAGGCGAGGTACTAGTCAAAAACAACGCTATCTCAAGGAAAGAGCTAAGTTTTAATTTCTAACTAAGTACCTACATGACCAAGCCAATCTAAAACTTCCTTACAATGACTTTCAAATATTAAGTTTTCTCAACACGTCGTTCTATCATAGAACCTTTTTATATCCTATCTTTTTTCTTTCTCTCCCCGTCTTTTTCTATTTATTCGAGGTAATAAAATACCTCTTACATCTTCTGACGTGCGCAGGAATTCAATATCTCAATCTTGATAAAATAGTACGATATTGGTTGTAGGTTCTGTGTTAGATTTGCGTGTTAGATATCCCAGGTTTTATTATTGGACATGTTCGGTTAGCCCGGGAATATTATGTAGGTAAGTAGAATATTTGAAAAGGGTGTCCAGTTTTCCGGTCGTTGTTCGATCGCAGAGATGTCAAAACTAGGTAAGAATTGGTCGCAAAGAGGTGTTACTTTTTTGTAGTTGATCGATTGTGAACTTAACAGAGAGTAGTAGTGGCCCAATCGTGACGGTTTCGACTTATGAGTTTGTAAGTCATGTGCTTATACTCAGCCACGCGCGTTACTTTGTGTGATAAATTTCATCACCACTGCTCTCAAAACGGTGAATCGTGAGAAGAGCAGCATGCCCTAGTGCGTTTTTCCGCGGATGCCAATGAGCCAGTTCTTTATGTAGATTCAAAGCGTAGCTGATGCCTCTAGTGTTGCAGGCGTCTATATTTATACGGTGCAGGGTTTTCTTTTTATCGTGGTAAAATCATCAAATGAGTCCTCCCACCCCGGGCAGGGCGGGTTTGATTTTCAGACTTGTACTGGCTAAAATCCACGGTGTTCTTCAATAGCCCTTTATGTTCCGGGGTCACGGTGATGGAAATAAGTCCCGCGACCCCGGCAGGCTTTGGCCCTCTGTGAGAAGGCCCCGTTATTTGCTGACAGCTCTTTGAGGCGCGCGTGGAACACGACGCGCCGTTGACCCGGACGGTGCAGGGTTAGATTATTCCGTCAGATTTGCCATAAATTTTTTGTCATCTAAAAATGTAGCACTTATTAAAAAAACATGAGATGGTTTCCATCTTGGTTTGCCAGTGAAGCATACAAAGCTGTAATTTCGGGATTCCACAGTAAAAAATAATAAAGAAACAAAAAATACCAAGTAGATACAAAATCTCCAACATTTGCACATAAAAGTACTCATGAAATTCTTAGCAGGACAAAATCTTACGGAAAGCAAGTAATATTACAAGCTGCTCTGAATAACTCATTATAATAACACAGAAAAACAAAGAGCCGACCATTCCCTCTAAAAATAGTCGTACAATATTTCAGAACGGGAAAATTCTGGAGCGATTCCATCTTTAGAATAACTTTATAGTCGACGCTTATATTTCTACAATTTTAGGGCGTTTAAATATTCCATATTCTTCACAGTCCCACGTAACTTTGCTTCGAAGACACGACGTATTCATAATTCCTTTATAGCTCCACCGCTGCCTATCAGTGTGACATTCACGAAGAACGCTCAATGATTGCAAATTAACGTCTTGTTGTCTTCCTCCCGCTTCAATTTTGGTAAGTGATTTTCGATTTCAAACGTAACAATATCACTAACATCTGTCGTTAGTGATATTGTTACGTTTGAAATCGATTCTGAATCTATGATATGAATTTTACTTCTTGTACAGTTTCCTAGCATTTTAGCCTCTCTATGTTTTTGATCGTAATATGATGTTCCTGTGGGAACTAAAAACAGTGTATGTTCGAATCATCTTATCTAATACACAAAAAGCTTGGTGTATAATAAAAATGTTGGCTGCTAGAGGCAACGATCAAGGTTTATAATAAATAACTAATGCATCTCCACGGGATCAAGTGTGAAAATCTATGAAAGATTCACCTCAGCCCCAGCCGATAAACACTTTATTAATACCTTCCTTTATTAATGAAGAAACTGTTTTATCTCGGGTAAACTACGCTGTTACACTGTTGAAGTGTGAAATCCAAAAATCTTTTACCTTGACTAAGGGTAATGAGTTTCACAGAGTCTCTCTGACACATTTTTTTAGAACACTGTAGAGATAGCAGAATCCAAGCTACCGGTATCGGGCTCTAGAGAGATTAACCTCTTTACAATACCAGCTGTATCGAGGAGTACTGCTTTCTGAATCAGGCTCTTGTTCCAACCGTCTATCAGGTGCTTTTTTATGTTATGGCATTTTAGACGATCATCCACTAGGTGACTAGGTAACCTTGACCTCAGAACGGAAAAGCCCATTGAAGTAACACTCTTTTTTTATCGTGGTAAAATCATCAAATGAGTCCTCCCACCCCGGCCAGGGCGGGAGGGACTGTCAGACCTGTACTGGCTAGAATCCACGGTGTCCTTCAATAGTCCTTTATGTTCCGGGGTCATGGTGATGGAATAAGTCCCGCAACCCCGGCAGGCTTCTATCAGGTGCGTGGAGAGTTATTCGTTGTCTTTCGAACATGGGACTTTATTCTTTAGAGAATAAAGTAGAAAATCTATGAAAGACAAACTGTTTTAGTTCCCTCTTGTAGTTGAAACAGTTTGCCTTGAAATTCGTTGAAATGGCCGTAGAGAATGGCATAATAAATTACCGGTTTATCTAGGCCAAGCCTTGCATTATCTTTAGGCATAATGATCGGTCAGCTTATATTAGTTTTGTATAGCTCGTAGAGTAGCCGTGTGTACAATGATAGCAGAAGTTACATTCCACATGTCGCAGTTAGATTGAAATAGCGTTCTAGAAAACTTTTCTAAGTAATTTTCATGGAGAAATTGTATGAATCTTACTATCGGTTGTTATGAATTCCAAAGTTGAAGCAAAGTTATTCCGATTCCAACCAAGAACTGTGAGCGTCTCACTAAAATACTTTTGAACACAGTAGGAGAAACTTTCCAAAATGCGTAGGATATGGTACAGCCACGGTCTACTATTTCATATGGTTTTAAATAAGAGCTATTTATATTCAGAGAGCGAGCGAAACCATACTTCAAAGCCCTGACGCTTCCACCACTTTTATTATTTATTTCAAGTGTTACATCTCCCGCAGAATTTCCGATGATACTCAAATAAGTTGTAAGAAGTGTACGCTCCTGATTGTACTAAATTAGTTTTTGCATATATAGTTTTTTAGCGTCGGTAAGGTGGGAAGTTGTCCCTCGAGAATGTTTGAAATATATCGCAAGGGAAGAAAGTTAAATTAGCATCTGTCGGGGCTAATGTAACTTCCCATTTCTGATCGAAGTGGCGGTAACCAGTGGCTATAGTTGTCAGCCCCTCTCATACAAATAACTATGCATTAATAATATTATTAAAATTAAGTGCTAAGTGATTTTTGGAATCCAATGAAACATACATACGAACTCTTCTTTAATTTTATTTCATACGGCTACTAGGTAACAGTACAATATTAAAAAGTCTACATCTAATATAATTATGTAACCTTCCTTGACAATCAGGCTATACAAAGCTTAAAGAAATTTTCAAATTCTTGTGGTATCTACCTAATTTCTGAGAAAAACACGTTCAAATAAAAAAGACAAACTCTTCAAGTTTATCAAATTAGTATAGATTTCGTCTGTAACATCACCCGCAGAATTTGCAATAATACTCAAAGGAGTTGTAAGAAGTCTACGCCTCTGATTGTACTAGAATATCGTTATTGAATTTCTTTAGGTGCGGGTACTGTTAGATTTACTTGGAATTTATTCTGGGCTGTCTCCAGTTTCTTTGTCAACATTTTCGTCTGGAACGTGGTATGTTTACTTAGTAGGTTGGTGGTCTGAAATTTTCGTAAGTTTCATCTTAAGCGTTACGAATTCTTAAAATAAAAGTTCATGAACCTTCTATAATGACTTTTGCAGAATCGTTAGTCTTAGCTCTAAAAGTTAAAGAAACCACTTTTTATGATTAAAGAAGAATAAGAAAGACTAAAGTGCTCTAAAACTTTTTTTATCAACCTGGGTATCGTATTGCCCAGTAACCGTTACTGGGTTGCGAAGGTCAGATAAGCAGTACTTCCAACTAAATCGAGGCTATTCCGTTCCATCGAGTTCAACTGGAAATCGACCCCAACCATTTTGAGGCAAGGCTTGATGATGATGAGTTTAAAATAATGCATTCTGCTAATTCACAACTAACAAACCGAAACCCTAATTACAAAACTTTCTACCACAATAACTCACGAACAAACTCAAGCTAAATTTAATACAACTAAATAATTTTAGTACTAAACAGTTTGTGCGCCTGAAGTTCTAGTTTGTCTAATTTAGGGTTGCAACTGAAAATTGGCTGAAACTACAAGCAGTCTGGCTGTCTTCCCGAATGCAAAGCCTACTAACTAGGGTGTGTTGTCGTGGTGTTTGCAATATATGAGCTTATGTACTTAGCTGCGCTTAGTATATTCGTCGGTAGTTTGTTTATGGAGACGAGATTCGTCTTAGAGGGTTTTAGTTGGTATTTATAGTGAGATGTGGCTGTTTTGTTACTCGTATTTGCTGGATGTGAATAAATTACAAAAAAATATCGATACGATTGGCTTGCGTTTGATTACTCTCTCGCTAAATGCGATAGTGATGATGTGATAGACGGAGCAGCGCACTTGCCAAGAAGTAATATATTCACTATTAAGACTAATCTGTTTCCTAAAACCTACAACCTTGGGGTGTAGGTTTAATAACCACGGAACGGTGGGCACTGCCTCTGTTTGCCTTTAAAAAGGGGCATACCGAGAGATAGTTTCAGATGGCGCGTGATAAAAAAATCCAAAATGGACTTAGGTGAAGTCTTCTCTCAGCAGTGGATAGGATAGATGGGATGGGTATCTATCTTTCCGACTGCTGGCGATGATAATCAATGTTGCAATTTTCGTGCATAAATGATTTTGTTGCTGGCGGGTGGCGGCGGTGTATCCGCAAACTCGTCATTTTGAAAAATACTTGCAAGTTTACTATATACCCTTAGACATTGGATCACAGTTAGTCGATGAAATTCCTTTTCATAGTCTTTGAATGTATCGCAAATCTCTTTGAAACATCAAAAATATTGATAGTCGAATACAGACACTCGCATATTTATAAAGATTTTATGCAAAAAGTTCGTACAGAAACTCTTACAACACATCGCTTAGAAGTTGTTATGCAAAAGTTCTGGATCAAAAACTCTTGAAACGAAAGGAAGCGCATCTTATATCAATATCGAGATTAGTCCTTATATTGAAGGTTAATCTTTCAAAGATCTTCCTTTTCCAATACCGGATAATAATTTTATTGGCAATTGAGGCGTAACAAGCAAATCTTTTGGAAGAAGCCCTCACATACACGGACTGACCCAAATTCTCCTTTTGCTAAGGCTTTTTCGGTGGTCTAAGTTGAAAGCTTGCTGCTGTTAAAATAAGTAAGTTGTATTAGAAGGAATCAATATTAGGGGAAAGGCAATTGTAATTGTTTTGCTCCAAAAACTATTTATAACAATTTACTTGACTACTTTATAGAATTTATTAAATTAAAAAAAAAGACGTACCCCACACTAGGCAATCGCTTGTGTCGTGGGTACAAACATTTAAACTCACTCGCTGCACCAACTTGTAGTCCACTTCCTCTGACCGAAATGTGTGCTAAAGTCATGAAATAAGTCCTCCCGTTCTTACTGTGTAAAAGTTCATCCTGGTTCTTCGGTTGTCCTTTTCGTTAATCCGCGGTCTCCACGCCCGGGACCTTTAGGTGTTAGTTACGAGCTCTCGTGTTTTGTAGCCAAGACACATAATACTTAACAGTGCTACGTAAAGTAGTGTCACTTCACTGTAAAACCCGTCGACGATGCGCCCGCGTGTGCTTGCAGTTTCATACCTACACCGCGGAATGCGCCAGGCTTGTAGTCAGCTGCCCCCCGCCGCCCGTTCACTCGCGCGCCGTACATATTTTTGGCAAAAATGTACTTTATTCTCTCGAGCTTAGATTTTACATTTGTTTATTTTTGGGAAGTGACACTTTTGTACGTAGTACTATTAAGTATTCTGTGGTCAAGATTGAACCACAACACTAATCGTTTTCAATCGTTTTTCTTTTGTATTTCGCTACTCCCTCACGCCTTGCAACAGGCTTAACGCTTGTATTGTTTGGTACGATACAAATCCCTATAGGGTCGAGTCTCACAGGCAGTGCATTGTGCACTATTCGAGATGTCTGACTGAGTGTGGGAGCAAATCTATCGGAACTGAATGAGAAGATCCATGGGTGGGGTGAATGTAATATTATGTAGGATTTGTTTGTTGGTTTTCAAAGGTAAAGGAAGGAAAGGTGTTGGGTTGTTGTTTGAATATTTGCCAATGGTAAAATTAAGTATTTTACCATTAAAACATAATGAAAATTATAACAGTTTGGAATTTTAAATAAATCTTTCTGAACTCTTTCTTCATATAAAGTTCTAGTTCTTTCTTCATATAATATTCTTTAACGGTTTTAAATTTCAAAACCCTCATACTTTTGTTTTTTGTTAAAAAAGTGTAAAGTTTATGCTTTAAGTCTATGAACTAGTTTGCTTTTCCCGTTGCTTAAATCTTAATATATATAAGTCTCGTGTCACAATGTTTGTCCTCAATGGACTCCTAAACCACTTAACCGATTATAATAAAATTCGCACACCATGTGCAGTTCGATCCAACTTGAGAGATAGGATAGTTTAAATCTCAAATTTTAGACCGGGTCCTCCACCCGTGCGAAGCCGGGACAGGCCGCTAGTTTAATATAAAATATCAAAAAAAATACTTACTACCAAGCACATCACTGTCCAATGGATCAGACTTAGTTCATTATAAGAACTCGTGATAACTATACAAGTTCGAAACATTCTCAATATAACTTTTTAGTGAATCTTTTTCTTCTAAAATGAATAAAATTACTCGAATAAAGTTTGGTCAAATACTTTTTCCAAGTGATATCTCTTTTTTTCTCCAAAAATGGTTCGTAATGAAACAATTTGTCTTTTGACAAATTCGTCTTCGTTTTTCTGAAGGTACATTTGATATTATTTATTTTAACTATCGTATTCTTCGTTTCATTTGTTATTATAGCTAAACATTCAGGACATTCAAAAATGTAATTTGCAAATAAAATATTGTTGAAATAAAAAATAACACTAGTAATCCCCGAAATATTAGGCTGAGGTGTAGTAAAACAGGGGGTGACCCCCTTTAACCAAACAGAAACTGGTGCGGGTTTCTAAGAAATTCCCAACCCGGGAATCCAACCCAGGACTTATCTGATCAAGCTGAAGTGCATACAACAACTGGATCGAAAAGGCAGAGTTTTAACATTAACAAAGCCCAAATCCTAATTAACCGCTAAATTTCACTCTTTAATGAGTGGAATTTAGCGGTTGTCAGCACTAAAAGAATAATGACGATTGCTGAATAGCATAGGCTAAGACGGCTGTCAATATGCTTCACGCATTTTCGATTTTTGTTCAGATTTTGTATCGGCTAAACGCGCCCGAAGTCAAATCGTTTATTTCAATTAGGCCATCAAAGAGGCACTTTTGAACGTCGAATACTACAATTAAAGAAAATTGGATACCAATTCGAGTGAGTAGGTTTGTATGGAGAAGAATAGGCAAGAAACTCCTTACATTAAGCACAAAGAAAACAAATTCAATGTAAAAACAGAAGCTAATACGGTTTAAAAGGACAACGATGCGTAAGGAAGGGCCCTTACTCATAATTTTATATTAGCTCTTGAATATTAAACGAAAAGAATTAGGGATAACTTGAACCTTTGTAAAGTGATGCATGATAAGAGCGTAGAAAATCTAATTGGAAATTGTACAATATCGGTTATGTTATAATTTGAGGCAGTTTAACAGTTAAGGAGTCATGTGTGATACATAATTTAACTAACTTAAAAAAAGACAGAGGAGAAATTAACCTAGGTAATAATAACGAGTTATTCCTTTTGAGCGAATATTTCCAGAACACCTAAATGTCAAAAGCAACTAAGTATGTATTCCCAATTGACCACTGACATAGTAAACATAAGAGGTCATCTATAATGTTTACTTAGGTGTTATTTAAATTATATTGTTATCGAAAAGATTATACTCGTATCTAAAAATAATATAGGTTTTCAAGCGATATCTAAACTTAAACTCTTAAGCTACCAAAATTGCCGTAGTGGTAACGAAGTATCGGGTCGACGGGTCGGTTTTTAAATAAAGAATTATCCAATTATATCAGTTCCTATTCCAATAGAAACCGAACCTTTTCGGAAGGTGGGTCAGTTAATTGCTATACGATAGTAAACACACGCCACATCTATAAAATCATAATTATTATTGTGTTAGTTTAGTTTCTGGTGCCGTATGTAATAATAAAAAAATAGTAATAACAATACCTTTGACCATAAATCTATTAACGCAATAACCCCCACATATTTTCATTTCCTTCCTCCACATCAGTTTTTATTACAATTACTGAAACAATAATTTCCCGACGCAATATTTTCATACCGTTTCCAAACAACTAATTTCTCATAATTTATTTCTCTTCTGATATCAAAGTTTATGCGAATATAGACCTTAACGTGTTACTATAAGGTGGAAATAACATATGAGGGGTAATAACGTTTGTTAACATAAGAACCGCCGATAGAGGAGATTTACTGGGGTCGAATGTGGACCCTTTAAACAAGGGGTTGTAAAAGAACAACCCGTACGGGGCGTTCGCAAGTGTTAGTCCGCATAAATCGCGACCATAAAACACTATGTGTAGTGTTGGGTTCAACTTAAATAAAAACATCGTACTGTAGATGTAGGTATACTTTTTATGGCTGAGAAAAGAAATTGTCGTGTTTTGCTCAAAGAGAAATTCTAGGAACTGTTGTTACTGATATTATAATTATGTGATTGTCTGAACATGTATTAAATGATGTACTATCATGCCAATGGACTATTATGTTTGGGTAGAATACGGACTCTAGATGGCCAAAACGCCGATAAATGCGAATTCGATGGCAGTGTTAATAAGCTTTCGCCATAACGTGCATCAGAGTAATGTAGCATTGCAATAGTAAGCTTTCGCGATAAAGTGCATCGCAATTTTGTTAAAAAATTGAACTTGTTCACGTTGTATAATTCGATATCAAAGCCACAAGTTTTTAAATAAAATTAAAAGCAAAGAATTTATTTCAAATAAAGCAATTGCAAGCCCTTACAGCAGCTGTGATCCTAGTTAAAAAGTAAAAAAACAGGTGAAGTTTCTACATTTCTTTGTGGAGATCGATACGATCTTTGGAACTACTGAATCTTTTTAGACTTTTTTCACCAATAGGAAGCTACTTAATTCTTGACATAAGCTACCTATATTTTATTTTCAAATTGTACCGAGTGATTGCAGTCTCTTAACCTACTAATTTTGTTTAAATTTACTACACAGATACTTTATAACCTGTATTAACACATAAGATAGTTTTTATACCGATTTAATGTTCCCACGGGTGTTATAGCGGGTGAAACCGCAGGCAACAGCTAGTCATTTAAATATTGTAATAAATATTATACTGGTAGATACTTTGCTATGGTTTTGTTCTTCTCAGAGTCTTCATTTCAATACAAGGTTTCCTTAAGCTTTCAGTAAAGATCTGTTAGCGTCTTAATTGCAAGCTCTTCAGCTTGATTGAGTTTCTCGTACAAAATGAAATGATTTATTTTATACGAGATGTTTTAGTAAAATAATGCATTTGAGATAAAACGCACAGATTTTTTTTACGTGGTAAAATCATCAAAAAAATCCTCTCAAGGCAGGGTGGGAGGTACTGTCAGACTTGTACTGACCACAATCCACGGTGTCCTTAAATAGCCCTTTATGTTCCAGGGTCACGGTAACTGATAAGTCCCGCGACCTCGGCAGGGTTTAGCCCTCTAAAGGGGCCCCTTGTCTCATTTATGAAGGTACTCTATAAGGTAAGGTTTTCTATACTTTACTAACGTGACCCCGGAACATAAGGGGATGTTCCGGGGTCGCTACACGCTAGTGTTGTGTTAAATTAGCCGTAAGTGTGTATGTCCCCATTTATATTTCGCGTCTCTATGTGCCTACTTAATTATGGAGCAGTGAGCAATGAAAAAAAAAAAAAAATTAAATAGGTATTAAATACGTAATAATTGATTATGGCGTCACAAAAAAAAGAATCTGGCCGAAAATTTTAAACTCGTAATGAAATCTGAATTCACAAGAACCCGTCGAATTCCAATCGAATTGTTCAACAAAAAGAAAATTGCCTTTGCCGAATCGGAAACGACTTTTTTTCTGATCATTAAACCTTAAGGCAGGCCTCCCAGTATTATATCTCATTGTCCCAATAACAATTTCAATTATAATGGTGTTTATTCTCAACGAGGAAAAGTAATAGGTTATTAGTTCAATAAGTATGGTGACTGAAAAAATAGGTTTATTCCACTTTGTTCACCTGGGTGTACAAGTGGACAACATTGGTGTCCTCAATTCACCTCGGAAAAATATCACCTGAGTGTTAACACCCAGGTGAATTGAAGACACCAAAGTTGTCCACTTTGTTCACCTCGGAAAAATATCACCTGGGTGAACAAAGGCGACTTTTCTTCCGCGATGTAGAGGACTTTTATCACCTATTTCAATTCACCTTCAATTCACCTGGGTGATATCACCGAATTGAATTGGTGAATTGAAGTGATATTTTTTCGAGGTGAATTCAGGACACCAATGTTGTCCACTTTGTTCACGCAAGTTATATCACCCAGGTGAACAAAGTGGAATAAACCAAAAAAAACTTAAAAATTAAATAATAGTCTGTCAGTATGATTATCACAAAATGCTTGACTTATATTTTTTTGTGACGTGAGTAAAATTGACGAAGAAACCACGCTATCAAAAATGTGTAATTCTCAATCCTCATGGTAAACTTTAAGCGCAATCTGACGTCACTGGCTGCGTTGTCAATATTCATTGATTTACTTTTCAATACTCATACTCACGAACTTTATCAGTCTTACCACAAAAAGATAAACAGCTGTTCAACGCTTGTCTAAAAAACTGTGACTACAAGACGAGGTTTTCCATGATGGGCACCTGGTATCTGCGAAATTTTTTATCAGGAGCTTTATGTCGAATTGATAAGGTGCAAGTAGCTCAGGTGCCATTGTCAGCGGGTGCCATTCGTGGAATACCTCGACTATTATGTTGTGAAATGTCGTTTTGACGTTGACAGTTTTTTTTAGGCAAGTGTTCAACATGTGTGTATTTTTTTCTGGTAAGACGGATTATATTAATATTTTTTTGTTGCTACCAACATGCCTCTTATTCTCTGGACAATAGTACAATGTTATCCCATTTTAATTATTTAGTAAATGGTAATATAAATTATCCATTCAATAAAAATGTTGCCAGAAAATACTTGTTTCTGTAATAGAATTAGGCTCCGCTCAAGTCAGCTTTAAGACAGAAATAAGACGTTCAACAAGAATTATGTCAGCTCGGTCGGTGGCCCAATTTAATAATATTTTTTATTTAATCCATTGCTGTTTCAACCGAGGAATTATAAATAAGGCTTATATAAATTATAAAAGCCGCACAGGTTGATCTTCAAATATTAGTTTGATTGATCTGTGGATTGGTTACCAAACCATGTATATTAGAGCTAAAGTACGGTCGGAAAGCAAAAGGAATATCGTACATTGACCTCCTGCTTTCGGATCAAACTTTAGTTCCCTCTATGTCTTGAAAAGCACCTGTTTGACAATGGACCATGCCCGGGTCGACGGCGCGTCGTGTTCCACGCGCGCCTCATAAAGCGTCAGCATAATGACGGGGCCCCCTCTTAGAGGGCTAAAGCCTGCCGGAGTCGCGGGACTTATTTCCATCACCGTGACCCCGGAACATTAAGGGCTATTGAAGGATACCGCGGATTTTAGTCAGTACAAGTCTGACAGTCCCTTCTGTAAGCCCAGGACTCATTTGATGATTTCACCTCGTCAAAAAAAAATTCTTGAAAGCACGTACCTAAAGCATAAAGTACGTAAAGTAATGTATTTTTAAATCCTTGACAGTCATTACTGTTAGTCAGAAGCTCGAAAGTCTGAAAACAAGCCTTCCTAAGTTTCGTTTTATCTAATTACTAAGTTGTGGAGGTCAGCTTGACAGCCGCTTCATGTAAAATACTGATATTCAGCTACATCTGGTGATGATTAGTCAATTCTGCAAACAGGATTTTGTTGTCTATCGTTTATATTATTGTAGAACTGTAACAACTTTAAAATGTTGGCGTGACGATTGGACTCATTTTTAAGAGACTGTCTTAAGAGAATTGTGAATAGTTTTATTATATTTAGTTCTATTATCCGATAATATTAGTAAAATTATACTCTGAAAATGTATTATAATAAATACAGTGACTACCTACACAGCTGAAGGAATACCTAAAACAATCAATACGTCTTCATGAATAATTCAAAATATTCTAAAAGGGATCAGTTGCGAAGTAACTCTCCGAAGAAAAACATAATTTATACTGAGAATATAAATGATACAAACGCACCTAAAGAGTACCTTCATAAGTGAGACAAGGGGCCTTTAGAGGCCCTTTAAGCCCTTTAGAGGGCTAAACCCTGCCGGGGTCGCGGGACTGGGGAAAGGGCTATTGAAAGACACCGTGGGTTTTAGTCAGTACAAGTCTGACAGTCCCTCCAGCTCTGCCCTGGGTGGGAGGACTCATTTAAAGATTTTACCGTGATAAAAAAGGTGCTCTGTGATGGGTCCACAATTCCGTCTATAAAGGACACCGTGAGCCTAGAACTCATCTCAATGTACTGGGTGGATCTTTAGTCAGTAATAGTCTGACGGAGAGAAGTCTACTCGAGACGTGTAGTAAAGTTAGAGATGCAGAGAAACATTCACATTCACGCCTCTCGGGGGTTCTTGGAATTTCTCGCCTTGAGTCTGTATGGGTTATGCCTTCCTGCTCTTCCCAAGTCCGGAGAACTCATAAAATTACCCGCGACTATTACCAAAGTACGTGTACCCTTCACCTAAGTCCGTCCAGTATTTTTTGTGTGAAAGACGAATAAAAATCCGTCCTTCCACATCTTTGTAAACTTAATTTATAATAGTAGTAAGAAGATAGAAGTAAGAGAAGATTACAACATTTAAAAAGATTATAAAGTACAAAAAAGTCTTACCATTAATTAATACTCCCCCTAATTAAGTTAACGTAAATAAATTAGCAGGTAGCCTTAATGAGATGAATATTTGATTACTTTTAATCTTCATTATGATATTGTTACAAAAGACTTGGTTTCGTAGAATTTTGTGGCAAATATTTTTTTTACTTTATCTATTTAATTTCAGCCACATTTATGTGTTAGTAACTCTTGTTTGGGTTCGATTCAAGAATGGAAAAATATAAGTAAGATCTATAGGTAGATGTTCCAGGTCCTGATGTATGTTTACGTTACGGGTATTTGAATTTCCTCCTGGACCAACGTTTTTTTTTTTAACTTTTGGAAATACAATACGAAATGGTTACCATTGATGACATGAATGTAGTTTTTAAAGCAAATCATTGCGTCCAAAATGTTTAGATATACATACAGTTGAAAGATTTCAAACTTCTGTGAACCTAAAAAGTGTAACTGCAAAACCACCCATAAATCAACGTAAAACGTTTTGACTTTGACAATTTTTTTGGACAAGCGTTCAACAGATATTTATATTTCTTATGGTAACACCGTTAGTGAATATGGCAAGACTTTCGTTTTTAAAATCCTTGTCCATTTGCGCCATAAATATCGTCAGCTAGTTATTATTTTTCTTTACAAGCCAACAGATAAAAATCTTCCATGAATTGGTTCTTCCCTTTGAGGTCGGTTTTAAAGCTCGCTTCGACTCCTTTGTTTTGCCCCGCAATCTATTGAGCTTGAACAGTTTCTCGATCTTTAAAGATTTTATTTTTCCACTTTCTTCATTTATTTTGCTATTTTGTGGTTTACAGAAAATCTCTGTAAATGAAATGTTAACTAGTGTAAACCTCTTTTCATTTCGATTCAAGACAATTGTTTCATTTAGTTTTTTTCTGCTGTCATTATCAGTATAATTATCAGTAATGTGACAATGATTCTTTCTCTATGTAAATGTACTTATATAATATATTTACTAGGTGCATTACGAACACAGTGGCAACGACAAGAGGGGTAACCTTGTAAGGCATACACTGACCCTATTGGTGTGATTCTTTAGAGTGAATTTCAACAGGTCCTATAAAATCTTCATTTCCGTGGTTTTTTTAATCTTAAGCTTTTTTTAAAAAAAGAAACGCTCTTATTAAAGTTTTTGATAATTTATATATTCTTGCTTAATGTCTAGCAGATAACTTAAAAAACTAACGAGATATAAGGATGAAACATGCGTGCACGGCAATGAAACAAGCGCCCACGGCAATGAAAGAACTGTGGCATGGCAATGAAAGAATCAATCAACGATGAGTACAATCTATGTTAAAATTAGAACTACAATTATATTCAAACTGATTTGACAAAATAATATTATGCATCATACCGACATTTGAAATTTAAAAAAAAAAAATCGTCTTGTACATGTTAATTTTCAAGCCCATAGCCCACCCATTGTGAAACTCAGTCGAGGCCATCAAGCATCATGCTGAGTTCCTCCATCGACTTGCCATGACTATGATGTCGTCGGCAAATCGAAGGTGAGTGATGTATTCGCCGTTGATGTTGATGCTAAGTCCTTGTCATTCCAGGAGCTTGAAGGCGTCTTCCATTGTGGCAGTAAACAGTTTCAGGGAGATAACATCCTTCTTACGCCTCTTGTCAATGGAATCGCCTTCGTGCTCTGCTCTTGTACTCGAACCGACATGGTGGCGTTATCATACAAACACTTCAACACTTTGATGTACCGATAGTCAATACGGCATCTCTGGAGTGACTCAAGTACCACCCATGTTTCCACCGATACGATGGCTTTCTCATAGTCCACAAACGCTAAGCATAATGGCAAGTTATACTCTTCGGTCTTCTGTATAACTTGCCGCAGCGTATGGATGTGGTGTATGGTACTATAGCCTCTTCGGGAGGCTAGAAGTCATCAAGTCTGACAGTCATGACTCAGAAGCATGATGGGTCTGTAGTTCTTCAATAGGCTGTTATCAACTTTTTTTAAGAAAAGCACCACTTCACCTTTGCTCCATGCTTCAGGCGTTTTGCCCTAGAACAGGACGGTATTAGTGAGCTTCTGGAGGACTTTAAGTACCGGTATTCCACCCGCTTTCAGAAGCTCTGAAGTGACTTAGATATACGTCTATTTAGCTGCTTATATAACTTCACGTCATTGGAAGACTGCAACTGTAGCAAACCTCGTTCAGACATGAGGTTTAAGGTTTGCTCGGTCAATAAGTTCTCAGGGAAAGCAAAGCGATTAGAAAGCTCGAGTTGATTTCGGGGTTCTGAATATGGGACCGAGTAGGTCCAGCCTGATAAAGTCTACGCTCCCAGCGTAGACTTCATCAGGCTGGACCTTTCAAATCAAATCTAAAGAGAGACCAGAGAGAAACAATCTAGAGTTAACTTGACGAGTTTTGTTCTGTCAGTAATCGGTATTACCTGAATCGCAGGTGACAAAAGATGTTTTCTTTGCCTAATCATACCATGGCGATGAAAACACAAGTCACGGAAATGAAATACCTGGCCACGGCAATGAAACTAAATTGTTTTACAAGGCATGGCAATGAAATTTTTTTAATTGCCATTTCTTTTTTTTCATTTCCATAGCAAATTTCGGCCACGGAAACCACGGCAATGAAAACACGTCGATGAAAATCAAGGCAAAAAATATAAATAACAAAAAATCTATTAATTATTCGAAGAAATAAGCACCTCACAAATGAACATATGAGGAATGGTGTTCTATCGAATGCTTACTTATGAAGACAAACTTATTCAAATATCAGTTATATCTATCCACGGCGATGAAAGAAAAATTTTCCAGTAACATAAAAATTGATTATTTAAATTTATGGTGCGAAAACGCAGGCACGTGTGTACTTCCTTCCACGTTGAGCACTTAGGCAGCACTAATATGCAACGTTTAGCATACCGGTAGGGGGGAAGAAAGTAGTAGGTAAAACAATATCCTTGAACATGATTAGGACACGGCGATGAAGGGTAGTTCTGGGACAAGTGATTTTTTATTAACCATTCGTTGTTTTGTTTAAATATTTGAATAAATGTATTCTGTAGCAATACTTTAACTATTAATGTATCAAATAAAACGAGGTTTTATTATAAATAACCAATAGATTTTTATCAATGTGGAATAATACACAACAAGGTGAAGTGTGGACAAACACGGCAATGAAAGATTTCGAGGTTTAATATTTTTTTTTGGAATATCCATTAATCCAATTAAATAAACATTTAGTGCTACACATAGATTACTATTTCACCTACCCGGAAAAAAATTTGAGAACGTTATAACTATGTTTTTTAGTACCGATTTCATTGATGCCACGCAATTTTCGGTCCCGGGAAATTCACTCTTTAGATACGTCGGGTGTGTAGTATTGACAAGCAGCGTTCTTATATGACCGGATGCCGTACCCAAAGATACTATAAAATTCGCAAGTCGCGTTCATTGGGCATGCGGGCGGCGAGTAAACGGCAAGTCGCCGTCCGAACATGGACCACGCCCGGGTCTACGGCGCGTCGTGTTCCACGCGCGCCTCAAAGAGCTGTCAGCAAAATGACGGGGGGCGGGGTGTCAGAGGGCTAAAGCCTGCCGGGGTCGCGAGACTCATACCATCGTGACCCCGGAACATAAAGGGCTATTGAAGGACACCGTGGATTTTAGTCAGTACAAGTCAGTCCCTCCCGCCCTGCCCGGTGTGGGAGGCCTCATTTGATGATTTTACAACGATAAAAAAAGTAGATTTTGCTTACCATACTGCACACACACTAACAGCTTTAAGCGCTTCATTTACAATAAATTCTGAAGCAAAACTCAGACGCCATGCAATCACAATTTTAAACCGTCCCAAGTTCCTTCAAGCGTTTGCTTACCATTTCGAGAATGCTGATAGAGAGAATCTTCGCACGCCATCAAGGCACTCGCAATCAAAACATTCCGGTCACGTGTACTACAAAGCGTCAACTTCAAGGCATGAGCGGTCCCCTCAATTCAAACTGCTTAATGAAGTTACCGGGATCGACGGAACGCTTTCGAAATATCTAACACAGAACTTGCATGGATTTGCTTCGTCAATTGTTTTGTTTAGAATATTCTGTGTGTTGCTTGATTTCATGTGTATGTTATTCCACATGCTAGACGTGGATTTACTCTCGGTTCGGACCGAAGTCTCGGCCCACATTCCTAATATTCTCGATTCGTTTCAAACAATATACTCGTACTTCTGTCCCAAAATTTTCCAATTTTTTATTCTTGTTTCATCTAATTTTATATTTAGAAGGCAAACTTTGTCACAGGTACCTAATTAGCCTAAGCCATGTTTTTATCTTTGAACATAAATAACAGCAAGATTCGTCGTTCGAAAAGTTTCCTTTTCCCAAAATGTTGTTCGTT
The DNA here is from genome assembly GCA_028554685.1 of Agrotis ipsilon. Classification (NCBI taxonomy): domain Eukaryota; kingdom Metazoa; phylum Arthropoda; class Insecta; order Lepidoptera; family Noctuidae; genus Agrotis; species Agrotis ipsilon. The sequence goes on along the minus strand of CM052961.1, from coordinate 960,599 downwards.
GTAAAAATTGCAGAACAAAGAGCAAGAAATATCTATTCCAAATAAACACTGGCTGTTAACAACCTACCAAAGCAGTAAAAACTCCTGAAACAGGACTACTAGTACAACTAATTGGTGGAGTCGATGCAAAAAGAATTGCTAGTCGGTCAATTCACGAGCACAAACTCACTGCCATTAAAGAAACAATCCAACAATACGTTATTATTTTTGTCACCGGGTTTTTTCAAGCTTACGTATGTAAATAATTTTAGAAGAAAATGTATTCCCTGCTGATCCAACGCCCATAATTTGAATGTTCGGCAAAAAAGTTGTAAGAATCGTTAAGGCTTATTCTGATTTCTTTGTAAGCATTAAGTCCGGAGTTTTGTGTAAATGTCAGGACAAAAAGTATTCATTGAATTCATTTTCATTAGATTTGTTTTTAGACAAAATATGAAGAAATATTTGTTAGATAAGAATAAGTACGTTGATGGTGATGATTATATTAGCAGATAAGATACAAGAAATCTTAAGATTTAAAGGCTATGATAGTAAAAAAATACTAAACGTTAATCCAATCTTGAAAGTAAAGAACAAAAAAATAACCAAACATATTTTTTATCACCCAAAATGTGTGAAGTTCTTTCTCGTAGTCACCATTTTTTCTACCGTTTTTATCGTTTTCCGCCTGTCGGACTAGAATCGTAAACTGCAAATGTTTTTCGTAGAACACCTTTCCCTAAATGTATTTTTTATATTTTGAAAACGCAAGAAGGAAATCTTCGCCTGCTACATAAACCTCAAGATCTTTTGTTGCCCCAGTTTCTTGTAACTCAAGTACAGCTAATTTAGAAACTGTTTCTCTTTTGTTTATTTGTTCTTGTATTCCTTCACCTAATTAAGCCTTTGTAGTAATAAAAACAATACTTGTAGTTTCAAGTTGTTCTAATTTTATTTGAGAATACAATGTAGGTTCTGCTGTGAATTTGTCCGAAACAATACGGTTTCTCGCTGATGTTTCATCTTGTGTCTGAGTACCTAAGTTATGTCCTTTACTGTGACTTTGTATTTCAAATGAACTACTAAGTAAGACGATTTTGCTTCCACGTGTAAGTCGTATAATTTGTTGTCTGAAATGTTGGCAGTGTTCGACATTACTTCTTTACACTGTAGTATAATTATTATTTTGTAGCACACAGAAGGCCCATAACACAAATAACATTAATCTATAATTTTGACACGCGGAAGAATTATTTGTATGACCTACATGTCAGGGTCTAGATGATTTTGAATGTCTGTCTCCGTGTTCACTTATTAACGCATCTACCCCAGGTATTTTTTCTAGTGTAGTGGTAATATTTTTTTTTTTATTATTGTCCCATTGCTGGGTCTTTGTTTTCTTTTTCCTTCCAAACCTCTCTATTTTGGGTTATTTCTGTCCATTTTTTTGATAATAAAAATAAATTTATCCGCTTCTTTTTTTTGTTTGTCTACCCAAGTTACTCTTTGGCAAAATGATTCTACTTGTTCAATATCACTAACACTACCTATATTTTTTCTCAAGTTACTTTCAAAACCTTCTATAGAGCAATCAGTACGATATGGAACTTCTTAATATAATAAAGTAAAAAAGTTTTCGTGGTAGCAAACTTAGATGAGGGACTGGTGGGAACAAAATGTAATCAGGATCGACTTACAGACCTTCAAGAGTTGATAAGGATTTTATGGATACCTATATCTACAGCTATAAAGATTTAAGCCTCAAATGTTGGTTGGGGAGTACGATCAGTTATTTTGACGACTGATTTTAAATTTTGATTAATCAAATAAAGTCTGGAGTATTTCATGAGTCAGGATTCAGAATTTTACCTTCTGGATGAAATTTTCGAACGTTTTTCTTTATTTTCTAAAACGTCCTTACCCGCAGTTTTGTTCTAAAAATTCTAGGATACGGTAATTTTGCTTACCATTTGGCTCAGTTTGAACAAACACGGCTATAAAAATAATTGCTTCGTATTATCTTTGCCAGCAAAAAAACCAAGGTGTTACTGAGATCCAAATCTTCCTAACAAGGTGAGCATAAAATTACTTTTTCACCAAAAGTAACTTCGGTATAATCCGCGTGAGAAATAACAAGTGCGTGATCTATGGGATAAGAACTATGAAATTGAAGTATCAAAAAAGAATTTTCTTATTCTTATCCTTTGGGAATGTCAAACCAATATTCCACGGTCCAGCAATCATGATATAAAAACCATCGTTTTCAATCCTGTTATGAATAAAGTATTCTTGCTTTACTTAGCTTAAACCTATGGTTTCGCTCACTTATGGTTCGATAATGCTTACAGGAAATATTCTACTAAAAGCTGCTAAAACTGGTATTTTTTTTCTATGATCCATGTTAAAAAATACCATTGCACCCAGTTCAATCAAAATCCGTTAATTACTTTTTGTGTAAAAGTGTGACAAACATACACCCATCATTTCATCACCAACTTTCGCATTCACAACGAGTAGTAAGATTCTGTTTAAATAGTCTTGCAGCTAATAAAATAACATCGCTTTTCCACTGTTTAGATCTGATGAGTGCTACATGTATTTTAGGCTCTGACTGATGGCAGTCAGAGCCTAAAATGTGGCAAACATTGCATCTTCGGCTTTATTTACACCATTGTAAATAAAGCCGAAGATGCAATGTTTGCCACCCGGCAGTGCTGGAATCAGATCCATCCGAACTAGTATGCAATTTGTCTCAAGAACGGTTTGGAGTCGCTTGAGTAAAACGGATACCAAAGCACAAACTATCCCACTTTCTCAAAATCACTAGACACTGTAACATAGTTTCGTAACGATTCCTATGTCTAAGAAATATCTTGTTGTATTCCAGCAACTTCCATCTCTACGAACTGTGCCAACATTATCACTTCAACGGTGAATTGCGATAATATATAGCACGTTGTATTATGAATTATGCATCCGCCCGAAGACGGCAAGCCTTATTAAACCGCCTGTAACCCCGGGCTTACAACCCTGCTGTAACCTCTAACGATGAAATTTATTGGCTAATTTCCCTAGCACCAAAAATCGTAATTACACGTCCATGAAACGTGATAAAAACTGACAGATTTATTAGTACATTAATTAGACTGTGAGGTATTAGAGAAAGCGGCACGGAGAGATGGCACTTACGACATTTTGATGGCGCTTGGATTAATGAGAAGTATTAATAGACTCCGCCTGTGAATATCCAGAATTTTGAACTTCTCCTACCCTTCAAGAATTCTTTTCTTTTTTTGGCGAGTGACGATCAGAGTTGCTACGAGTATTCTGCTAATAACTAGAATGAACTGGGAATACAAGATGTGCATGATTGAGAGGAAAATAAAACATTATATCATCAACATAAAAAGTATAAATGTTGAGAAACACGACGGAGCTTGAGTAGTTCTGAAATATACGGAGTACAAAATACTGAAAGATATTCAAGTATCTAATAACGACTCTAAACTGAAACCAATGTTATTTTTCAATCGATTTATTCAGCCACCTCCATTTGAAGAAAACCCGAATGCAAATCCAGAAAACATTACAATGCAGATTTATAAACTTACATTCGACGAAAACAACGTGTTTTGAATTTCTTCAACCTTATTACCAAAAGACAAAGCGTAATTTAGGTTAGCTCGACAAAGTTATGCTGCACTTTGAAATGGCAGAAAAGGCTTACAACTAGAGTGAAAATGGAACTTCAACAACCGCAAAACAGAAGTTTGCAAGCTTGCAATGAAATCCGGATATTCTTTTTTTTTTGTATTCTCTTCAAAGCTGGAGCAATATCGGGGGTTGAATTTAAATTTTTCACTCGATGAACAAATCTTTATTGACACGGCTAAGCTGATACCGCTGGAGGCGGTGTTCGGTGCAAAACTAGAACTTTACCCGCCGATTGTTGTTTGATTCCAATATTTTTAAGGAGAAATGCAACATTTATTTTTCTTGCTGAGTCAGGCTTTTCATTTTCGTACTTTAATTTAGTGCGGTGTCTGTGACTCTTTTCTTCTTCAGATCAAAGCTGTTGATAGTGGTTGCTTTTATTTAATCTTTACAATTTTGGGCCCAGTGCCTTATCTATTTACCAGCATTGTCAGTTAGCTATTAATATTTATCATCATCAGCCTTAAAGCCGTGATTATGCGAACTGTGGAGAGTAAGTAACCCCACACCTCCTCACTTCCTCAATACAGCAGAGTACCTTCATCCTGGTTCTGAAAGAAATCTCTCAATCGATTGCGAGCCCAGGTTGGCCGTTGCAAAAATAATCTGGTAAAATGGGGTATACTTGACCCATCCCAAACAATGCCGGTGTGGATCCTCTGTAAAGGATATGTCCCACCTCCTTTCATGCCCATCCTGCCCAACCACCTGCACATTCCAGGATATAAACGACGCAAATGACAGAACTGTGTGTGTAGCCACGTATTGGTCGGATATAATTTGAGTTCATCGACATGCAAAGAAGAAGAAGAAGCCTTAAAGCGGGGTAAAGTTGCATTTGTGTGTATTATTACCTGGATCGACTATCTATCTCACTTTCACAACCCATTTACATAGTAAAACGCCCCTTATTTTTCTTGGTAAAATCATTTAATTAATCCTTTCACACTGGGTGGAGCAGAAGTGACTGTCAGCCTTGGTCTAACTAAAATCCACGTTTTCCCTCAATAGTTCCATGGTATGGTTACCTGATTAGAAACTAGATAGTTCTCATGCGAGAATCCTTTGGTAAAAGACTGGTTCTCAGAATTTCAGGCCATTAAACACTTACTACAAATGAAATCAAAGTTAGCCTTTAAGAATACATGACTATAATTCGAAGCCTATTAATTTTCTAACGGACGTGTCGTTTAGAAGCAAAATGAACATTAATTAGACTAATTTAATTTTAATATCAATATCAAAGTTAGCACCAAAATTTTATGTTTGTTGAGCCAAAGGGTTTCGAGGGATTGTAATAAACCCATCATGATTTTGTGATATCTTCTTGTATAATATTGTACTTTAAGACTCTAGATTTTAAGTTCAATTCTCGTTGCAGATATCAATGTAAACAACGAATTAGGGTGCGTTTGCATTTAAATAAGTATCTACAAAACGTTTATTGATTGGAAAAGTTATGTTTTTGTATTGGAATAATCTGTAAAGGTACTTGAAAGAAAATATTTATAACTGTTATTTTAAAATCTTCAACATTTTAAGGTTAAGTTGTTTTTTTACAGTGTTTCCATTACATTAGAGTATTTTAATAAAATAAATCAACTTATGTTGAAATAAAGTAATAACTAATAGAGTATACCTGATATTGTTATGTATTTTTCTTCGCAGAATCTACAAACATCCATCTACAAACGAAATTACAACAAAATTTGATAAAACAAAGACGGTTTCACATTTATTAGGTACTTTTTATTTCGAATAATCTTTTAACACAATCTCTCAAAAGCAGAGGTATTACAAAACAATTTCTTAAGAAGCGCTTAATAAATATCTCTGTAAAGTTTTCAACTCGCTGTTCAGTATTTGATATCTATTAATTCATATTTCAGGTAAGAACCAGAGAGCTTCCAGAAACTTCCTTTGAAACTACTCCGAACTCCAGTGAGTCCGATTTTACTTTCATAACATTATTAAATTGCATGCATTCACAGTCATACACAGGCCAAAGTACTTACCAGTATTACTCTACTTAAGCATATTACTTTGCGTTATTTGAAAATACTGCGGGCCATTGAAAAGTGTACATCTGAATATTTCATTCCATTTTCAAATGTTTTCGCATGTCATGTCATCGGATGGAGGGTAGGTATTGCGGTTAGAGAAAACCGTTTTTATTTTAAAACAATCTCACTGAAACCGATGCGATCTTGTATTTGAAAGTTTTCGTTTTCAATATTCTATGAATTCTGGAATTTTCTTTGGACGTGTTTGACAGTTTTGAATAATATATATAACCTGTCCTCACTTTAAGGTCAGCACTGTCGTAGATACAAACTTTTTGAAACTGAAAAACCGAATGTATTTTCTTTATTATGTTTTACTGTGATGTGGCTTTCTTAGATTGTTTTTCTTTTAAATTATATTTCATGCTATGTACTTTTGTAAAAGGCAGTTAATATTTTACGTAAAAAAAATCAAAATTTACTTAAATTCTACCTCGTAGCTATCGCCGTAAAATAGCTATTCCATTGTCATAACCTAAATACCAAATCTAAACCATATTTTCCTCTATACAAAACACAATTAACCAACAAACTAATTCTGGCTAACTTTATTAGTCTATTCTCTCGCAAATATTAATGACTAAGTATAGAGTCAAAATGCATACATTTTCTTGGCCTCCACTGTACCATTACGTACGCAGTGGGCAGTTAGCCAAAATAGATATAAAGTTAGTAATTGCTTATGAAGCCGTATATGCGAAATTTGCTCATAGAAATTATGGATGAATATTATAATAAATATGTTGTTTGGTATATCGAATGATACATAGGGGAACCTGTTGTACCTTGGCACTATATGTACCTAGGCCATTAGGCTCGTTTTAAATGTTGCCGCAATGCTTAATTGTTATAGTTTTGGTATTCGGTACATCACTACCAACTATTCAATGTGCAGTTAGTCACTTACCGCCATTAAGCAGGTGTTTTTTGTTATCGACGTCAAAACTTTTTTCACGAATCAAGTAGGTTTTCCTAATTTACTTTGCAGTCTGATAGCTCTCAACGTTTTATAATTGTCACTTAAGTTGTATATGCTATTGGTTCTTTAGACTAGTAAGTATTAAAATAATCATAAACTTGCGGGATAAGTAACTTCAAAATATTTGAAATCCACCCATTTTGTTGAAGTTGGAGTGGTGTTGAACCTCGGTCACTGTCGATCAGTTGTACCTTGGCAGTGGCCAAGGTACAACTGATCAAATTATTTCATATTCCGGTAATACATTCCTATTCAAATACATTTATTATTTCAGGAATCATGCCTATAAGCAAACAGAAAAAGAAAAGAACGGCAGTTGAACTATTTAAATATTTTTAACTGACTTCAAAACAAAAAGTAGGTTCTCAGTTCGACCTGTATGTTTGTTTGTGTGTATGTCCGCGATTATTTCACGATTGGCTGAATCGATTTTGATGCGGTTTACAGATAAGTGTTCATTACCTTCTGGAGAAGGTTTTAGTATATAACACCAATGGATATTCCGTAACGTTGCCCTTAAGGCTCCATTTTTGTTCACTGAGATTGTAGATTTTCAAAGTCGATTGTATGTTTGTCCACTATTATCTCGCTTTTGGCTGAACTGAAAAATAATTTTGACAGATTGCGATAGCTTGATGTACTGGCGTATGTATGTAATAATTTTAAAATTTGTCATGTGATAAAACAGTGATTAAAAGTTTGTGATATTTTTGTTTAAAATTTTGTTTTTTAAGAAAATAAAAATACGATTATTGCTTTGATTTTGTTCAATATTTGCTAGTTGTTTTTTGTTAAATATTTCACTAGACCGAATAGGATGATTTTGGCTATGAAAAGTTAATAGTTTTCTTAAATTACCCCCCAATTCTCGTTGTGTCCTAGGTACACCGTAGTACTGGCCGAGGTACATAGGGTTTGTTGTACCTCGGCCTTAAATACCATTTCTTTTTAAGTATATAAAACACATGTTAGTATGGCATATACATTCTCGATATTTTTGTGGTGAATACTCAAATAATTGACCTTTCAAAATATGCGAATATGGTTTGTATACAACACGTCGAATCTCAGAAAAAAAATAATATCTGAAAAACTGTCCTAGGTACAACAGGTTCCCCTAATTATTACTATCATAGCTAAGCTTCTTGCGGCAAGAGCTTAGCTTAGCCATTTGAAAATTATGTATTTGGATGCATTTACGTATTTTTTATCAATAGCTGTAACCAAAAATAACAGCATCAAATCTTTTTACACTGTTAGCAACACTTTTTAGTAGAGTATCAGTAGTAGTTAGTAGAGCATCACTTTTTAGCACTGATCCTACAGATGAAAATTCAACAGTGCCTTTTTATTGAAACACTTGATTTCTCTTATGTACCTTGACGATCCTACAGATTGAGTTTATAAAATCGGATAAGTGGTTTCAAAGATCGTCAGCTCCTACATGCAAAGAGCAGTGGTGGCCCAGTGGTCCCGACTTACGAGTTGTAGGTCGCGGGTTCGAACCCCGCCAGGCGCATTACTTTGTGTAATTTATTTCATCACCACAGCTCTCAAAATGATAAAGGAAAACATCGTGAGAAAACCGGCATATCCTAGAACCAAAAAATTCGAAGACATGTGACATCTAGTAATCCGCACTGGGCCAGCGTGGTTGATTCTTCACACTTTCTCTCTCAGAGAGGAAGTCTGTGTCCCAGCAGTGGGAACATTATAGGCTGATGATGACATGCAAACATGCTACTAGTTTTTGATAACAAGCGTGAGTTTAGAAGTAATTAGGTTGTAGCACTTAAATTACAACATAATACAATACTGTTAGAAAATATTTCAGCAGCTATTTCTTCTAAAGAACCAATACTAAAAAAGCTTCATATTTTAGTACTTTGATGTCAAGAGTACTTAAATAGTGCCAAAACTTTGTTTGAAGCGCGGATAGTGAGCTTGATAGCGAGTTTCCTGGAAAATGGATCAGCGGATAGTGTTACAGTTAAAAGAGAAGTCTTTTATTTTAATTAAAACTAAAATAATTAGATAACTATATCCTCTATATTTTCTACGAAGCAGTTTTACTGCATATAAGTATGAAGGTTTGATTACTGTCAGTTTTAAGCCTCATTAGCATATGCGAAGTTGTCAAACTTGCATGCAAGTTCTTGCGACGTGTAAATTGCAAATGTCACGAACATACTAATAACATTGATTGCTTATGCTTGTAAAATTTTATTAATTAAAAAATAATAATTAGTACCTGTGTGTGAAGCTGATTATAATTGGATCTTCTAAAAACACATTAAAAAAATATAATATGAGTATGTTATTTTCAAGGCAAAATCTTTTATGCACCAGGATTTCGATTGAGATACAATTTTAAATTCGGGCTTAGTCATCTGCATCTGCTAAGAGGGTCATTCTTAGCATACTAAACAACTTTTGCTGTGAAATATTTATATGGACTGGATTTTTTTAAATAAAAAACAACCGATTTAATGATTTCCTGGAATAAAAAGTCCGTCATAAAATGTTTCATAACTCAATTCACTAAACAGAACTAGGGTAAAACACCCAATTATTGACCCTTTAAGCGGTTTTCCTTGCTTCTTTCGCAAAATAAACTAATGCATGAGTTGCAAGTGGAAATGAATGTTTTTGGAAGATAAAATAAACATTGGAGAATGTAACTAAAACATTATAAACAGTCATACAAAGGTAAAAAGTGTTTTTTTTCTCGAGTTTAGCTAAAACAGGCCATTTGACCAGTTATCAACATGCCTGTACCAAATTTTCATCATGCAAATGACCAATTTTTGACCTCCTGTAGTATAAGAATAAACTCAAATATTATTAATTAGGACTGTGATAGGAGGTTTTATTTGATAAAAAACAAACAAAAGTAGTCTTATTGCCCTTCTTATTTTCTTTTTTCACACAATTTTGGTCTACAGTCTTCAAACGCGGCCTATAATATTCTTGCACTTATTTTTGAAGTTATGTTGTAGTTTTATCACTTTTTGTCAAATTTTTCCTCTTTATTAGTAGTTATTTCATTTATCTGTATTATGCAACAGATTAAAAATGCTCGCCGGCAAAACAAATTGAAAGAATACGGCTTTAATTCTTCAAAGTGAGTTAAAAAAAGTTTGAATTAATATTTTCCCAATTACATAAGACTCTTTTAACTTTTTCAACTTATGTAGAAGATCCTCACAAATGAAGAGAACATAGACACAAATCAAAAACTACCTAACACTGCCTTTTTTTTTTTTTTTTTACGTGGTAAAATCATCAAATGAGACCTCCCACCCCGGGCAGGGCGAGAGGTACTGTCAGACTTGTACTGACTAAAATCCCACGGTGTCCTTAAATAGCCCTTTATGTTCCGGGGTCACGGTAATAGAAATAAGTCCCGCGACCCCGGCAGGCTTTAGCCCTCTGAGAGGGGGCCTCGTCATTATGCTGACGCTCTTTGAGGCGCGCGTGGAACACGACGCGCCGTCGACCCGGGCATGGTCCGTGGTCGGGCGGCGAGTTGCCCTTTACTCGCCGCCCGCATGCCCGCGCCTACGGTGGCCGGAGATCGTCTTGCGACGTCCGACGCCGTGGGCGTCCACCACCGCGGGTGGGGCGGAGGGAGGACCTTGTCCTCTCTCTCACGCGGCCCGCCTCCTCCTTCGCGAGCATGACTGCTTCGCAGAAGGAGGCGACCGCATCCCACTCCGTCTCGCCCCGCAGCATGGCCGCGACCAGTGCTGGGCGCGAGAGGTCTCCGCCTATCGCCGCCGTGAGGACACGTCGGTGCTCCGCCCAAGCGGGGCAATCCTGCACCGTATGCTCGACTGTGTCCTCCGGGCGATCTACGCAGTGGTGACACCCAGGCGTTTCTTCCTTTCTCATAAGACACAGGTACCTCCCGAAACATCCGTGTCCGGTGAGGACCTGCGTCAAGCGGAAGCTTAGGACGCCGTGACGTCTCTCCAGCCACTCCTCAAAGAGGGGTCTTATCACCGCTATTGCGGCGTGCCCGGCCGTCGGTCGCGACAGTCGTGCCCTCCATACTGCCCTGAGATCGCGCCGGAGCTCTTCCCGCCGCGCCTCGACTTCTCGAGGCAGCGGGGTCACGCCCCGGCGCTGCGCCTCCACGCGCCATTCATAGACGCGCTGGAGGGCAGTCGCCTCCAGAACACTTTGCCTTGGATATGATTTAAGTCAGTTTGTTCAAACATGCAGGTTAGAGTAACTTTTGTCATAATTTTATGCACTAAACCAACTTATGACTGAGGCATTGCCCGTGTTACGTACGGCAATTGTCCCACGGGATCATATACCGACATAAAAAGTATCCTGCGTCCAGGTACACCCACCTAACCAGGTTTTTATATTATCCGCATGCTAAATTGTATCAAAATCCATTCAGCCGTTCACTTTTCCTATAATTGTAGTAAGTTTAAAATAATCAGGAGGATCCAGAATGTGACAGTAGACCGAAAATTTAAGTACCTCGCTCAAATTAAGCTAGGTTCTTAGGTTACAACGTAAGGTATATTTTTATGTTTGTGAGTATGCAGATACACACCTTTACGGGTGCCAACACCCATGGGCATAATACAGATGCATTAAAGTTAAGCTACCTCACCATTAAAATGAACTATACGTATAAACCGTGGTGTTAGTAACTGGTATATTCATACATATGGTTCATAACCAGCTATTGACATGTCGTGTCAAATAAATGGTTATTCATACATTTGAGTGCACCACATATTGACCCCATCATTTTAACTAGTTAAGGCTCATTAAAACTTGAAAATCATGTGAAAAAGCATGTTATGTCTCTCTTAAATAACGAAAAAATACCAAACTCTAAGGAATCTATCGTGCAAAACTGAATTAAAATGACATTGAAAACAACTTAGCAAATTGTTAAATTTCTTGATGATTTTAGCAGGGTATTTTATTATCATGGGTTTACGGACGCAATATCGCTTTATTTAAATTTTCTGTGACGCCGATATATTACAAGATAAATTATTTATCATTTTCTGTATTCTATATGCAGCACTGCAAGAAGATTTATTATTATTTTTGATAAAAACTGTTAAGCGGTCAATAGTTGGTGGGAGGTCAGCAGTTGGGTACTTTACCCTATAATAAAATATTTCTATGCATAATGTTTCAGAATGGTATAGGTATAACTGGGATCCAACGGGACAAAATAATTTCATTGAGTACCAGTTACTAGATGGTTCTCCTGTTGTTTGCCAACCAATATCTGAAAAGAAACAATTGCCTCTAACAAACATAGTCCACAATATAAATTGACTTCAAGCCTAAATATATTTTTAACGTCTATAACAAAAGATCATATCTCATCGAATCGAGTTATTGTGTTTGTAGTTTGCTGACCTTAAAAATAATTGAGACAAAGGCAATTTTCAAGACAAATAATGATATTGGACTGGAATTGAGTTTCGTGAGATGTTGAACGTTACTGATAAAATACACGACGTATTTTTTTGAAATCTGTACTTATACGTTTTTTCGATGGAGATTGACGCAGTGGCTTAGCGGACCCCAATGCGTTTCAAGTTGCAGGTTTGATTCGGACTTGCCGGGATCGCGGGATTGTCTTAATAGGAAACCGCGGCCCTGGCCTTTTAGACCACGTTTTTTTAAACAAACATTGCTCCTCCAATAGCGATTTCCTGTACCTTAGATGCACCATACCACACATGCACAAACATTCCAACCCGGTACAAATGCTTGTAGGTCACACAAATATTTTTTCGTTGCGAGTATCGAACCCGCGACACGTAGATAAACCGCGCAACATTGTCAAATTGATTGAATAGAATTATTACAAGTAGAGTACGAACCAAGTTCCGAATTAAAAATTACAGAGCAAAGCCATGTGCAAAAAAGAGTATTTGAATAAATCTCTTCTTGCTAAAACTCTTTACACATGTCATTCTCAAATATTATGCAATATCGTCTACAAATATACAATTCTGATAATCTGTGAGAGGTATTTCAGAAGCAATATTGAATATGCAATTCTTGTATCATTCCACACCACTCGAAAAACCGATGCCGAGAAATCTACATTCTTTTAAAGATATCACAGACTTTATACGAAAGATACGAGGCTCTTTAAGCTTCGTATAGGGTGATAAACTTAAGCGGGTGGGTAGGCGGACGCGACTTTTCTAATTCTAGGTACTTGTTTGAAACTTCTAACCATACTGCACGTAGCTATTCAGAAGACGGTATATTCTAGTGCGTCATTTCGTATTTTATTTTTAAAAATTAGGAGCTCATACGTTTTGATGAGAATAATAGTTTATTGAATGCGATTATGATTGGAATTTTAATCGTGCTTGTCTTTTTATTTTGATCATTTTATAGTTATTTTTAACTGATTCAAATGTAAACATTGTTACAAAGATAGGAGGATAATATTAGGAACAGTAAAAAGGCAAATCAAACGATTACCCAAAATTTTATTATAAATACGACTACCTAGTATAATACAATTACCACCATAAGTTGCAAAATACTGTAGGCACTTAGAAACTCTTGCGATATAATGTGGGCTGCAAATCGCTCTTGCGATAATAGCGTGGGCAACTGAGCACTAAGTCATTCTTGCTATATATACAGCGGGCAGTAAATCACTCTTGCCCGCTGGGCACTAAATCGATTTTTCCGTGTACGTTGGGCACTACAGCGCCTTTAAAACACTACTCGGTTAATCGCTCCTGCCACCGCTCCCGCTATCGCTGTCACTCGTACACCATATACTAGGCCTTTAAAAGATTCCAGCGCGTGAAGAAGAATAAACTTTTCAGCGCTGTATAACCTTTGGAGCACTTAAGTATATTGCTCTTATTAAATATTGATACGAAAAACGTGAGAGCTTTTAGGCATGTTATGTGAATGATGTGTGTTTACATATTTTAAGGACATGCCTGTGATGTTCGAGAATTAATCTTGAATGAAAATGTGCTTAAAAAGATTAAAATCTTATTTTTGGAATTAAGTTTGATGTTTCTCCATTGTTGATGAAATATGAAAAGACGGATTGTTTGTCTACTATATGTCTAAATGTAATGCGAATCAACTTTAAATAAGTATGATTAAATCAAATAAATCAGTATCTTGATGGTAAAATTGTATAATACATTGTACTTTTTATTGGGTAGCTATAATATTGATCTCGAACTTTATTTTTATACGATGTACAAATAAAGTTTCCTAGCCTAGTCCTAAAGAACATGGATCAGGATTTCGATTGAGATAGACTTTTAAATTTGGGCGTTTAGTCACCTGCATCAAGGAGGGTTATTCTTACAGTCATACTAAACAACTTTTGCTATGAAATGTAATATTCGGATTCTTATGCCAAAACAAACAGATTGGATTTTTTATTGAAATCAACCGAGTAAATGATTTCCTGAAATAAAAACTTCGTCATAAAATGTTTCATAACTCAATTCACTAAACAGAACCGTATTCACTCAAATTTAAAAAAAGGATATAACACAAGAAAACTCCTAAATACGTAAACCTTTTTCAAAAGCGAATCCCAAACTTTCGTCTTTATTTAACTTTGTATTTCCTTCAAAATGTACGTGAGAATATTCCTTATTTCAAATTTATTCTTCTTCAATCTCACGGGTGCGATTCGAATTTTCTTTGTTCAAAATGTAGAAGCAAAGCAAATCGTTGGCATTTTAAATGTGTTATCAGTACGTGATTTAATGCTTTGTCTAAATTCCCGATAGGATGGTTTGAAGTTACAAAGTAACCCAGGAGGTTAGTACGACATTCGCTGCTGAGATGGCCTAAGTAGGCGATTCAACGCGAACGCGTAACGAAGCGACGCGATACAATGCGATGCTGTGCGACGTGCCGACTGTGTCCTGAAAAAAAAAAGAAGCCACTTCATCGCAAGAATACGCGAGAAAACATCAAGACTGATCGCGTTCGTTTCGCTTTGCCTGAGTTGCCGTACCGCACCCATGTAGGTGGTATCGCAGGCCACTGCAAAAGAGTTTCATTGTCTTGTTTAATTCGCATTGCTTCCCGGCGTAATCGCCTTCGCAGTGCATCGCCTATCTAAGACACCTCGTAAGCACACAGAAAGAACAAATGTTTGGCTGTATACAACAGTGAAATCAGACTGTGCGTAGTAACACATCTTAGTCACCAAGGAAAACTATGGTTTTATTCTGAAACGCGGCCTTGTGCTTTGGAAACACGTGGATTGTTGAAGCGTATACATTTTCCGAACTAAGTGTACTGGTCTCTAAGGAAAAGTACAGAATTGCTCCGAGGTGTGACTTTCTTATTTGGATGGATTACCGAAACGAATAAAATATACGATCGAATTAAACTGTCTTGTATCAGTTTTTGATAGTAGACGATTGCTTTGATAATTTGTATACAAACTTCCACTGAATTGGTTTCTTGGCCCTAATTGGCCGATCCAAATGTTTACAACCAACAATCTTTCGATAGATTGACAATAAATACATCTATAACAATGTTTAAAGCAATACTGTAACGTCTTTAGCATTAATTAAAAGAGAATATAGTTTTGAAAAGGAGGTTTTATGTAGAAGGCAACATTTACATCTATCAAGGAAAATTTTATTAGAAGATCCACTGATTGCAGCTCAGAATTAATTAACTTCCGTTCAAGTAATATGCATTTTTCCGATAACTACATCCCTATTCTGATTCCGATGCAAAACATATAATTAATTTGGATAAAATCCTAATTTCTTTGCATGCAAAATTAAAGAGAAACTAGTAACCAAAATGATATGTACATATTAAGATCCTCCACAAGAATCTGATGTTTAATTCCAACCACGGACCACATACATATGCCTATTATTCCTTTTAGCAACAGAATCAGACGGCCAGTCTATTCAGAAGCACTCGCCCCGAATATTCGATTTGATAGGCTTTATGTTAGGCCGCCCTCACCAATTATGCGTCCATATACCTTACCTTGAGGCTTATAGAATCGAACGTCTGGACGTTCTTACCCTTAATAGATGTGACTAAGCAGTATAGCCTCAAAGAGTTGCCTGATCTTTGTATTGTTAGAGAAAATTGTATAAATGAGTTGGCGGAAAGGGGACTTGATTAGGGTCTGTTTATCTACGTATATTCCGGTTCACGTGTCATGATTTTTACTAAAGAATTGTTCATAGAAAAGTTCCATATGCTTTTATATGAAATTGCATTTTTCTTGTGAGATAATTTACTTATTTCGACTTCCAAATTACAGTACCTTTTAGAAAATACACCAGAAGCAAATTTCTTTTGAGTATTGTTAAGTGCAGTGATTGTACATTTTTCGGAGTTGGTATAACAGGCATTTATATTTTGCTTTAGAATGTGCTGTCATCTAGACTCATCATTTATGTTAATTATATAATAGTGTCTGCTGAAAACTCAGCTTAGTAAAATTGTTCAGCTATGGAAATCTTTGGAATGTTTGATGGAAAAAAAAACGTAAAACACACAGCAGGTAAGTCTCAGTAAATCGCCATCTGTCCCAAAAATAATAAGATTGTTTATTTTCCATAACAAACTTTTAATGAGTTTGGAAGTAAACGAATTCAACAGTAAAATAAAATTCCCGAAAATGCAAGTTCGCAAAAAAACGGTTACGTTGATTTTTTTCAAAATCTCCAAGGCTACGCGTAGTCCCGGGTCGACGGCGCGTCGTGTTCCACGCGCGCCTCAAAGAGCGTCAGCATAATGACGAGGCCCCCTCTCAGAGGGCAAAATCCTGCCGGGGTCGCGGGACTTATACCATCACCGTGACCCCGGAACATAAAGGTCTATTGAAGGACACCGTGGATTTTAGACAGTACAAGTCAGACAGTCTCTCTCGCCCTGCCCGGGGTGTAAGCACTCATTTGATGATTTTACCAAGATAAAAAAGGCTACAACGCGTAGTAGCGCTAATTAATAAAAATATAAAATTATGTACAGGAAATCGTTTTGCTGTTTCCCGAGTTTTTTAACACACATAATAGAATTTATAATAGAAAGTAAGCAAAGGTTTTTGGAACATTTAATTGGTTACATTAAGAGGCATTTGCCTTGTACTCCGTACCGTTGAAAACTTCAAAGAATACAAATGGCGGTTCGTTAACTTCAGGATTTTATCCCGTTGAGAATGGAGGCAGAAATTGCGTTTCTTATAGCTTTGTTTAACTTAAAATTTGGAATAAAACGAATTGAAATTCAGTACCTTTTTTATTGTGGTGAAAGAACTTCCTTGAGCAAAGATTTGTTTAAAGCTAGAATTATTTAACAGCTATAATAAACTGAGAACTCATATCAGCCTCTCAATACATGGCTTCAAAAATCTAATAATTATAATAAAATATTTAACAGTAAACAAGGTTAGAATTTTTTTGGAAAAGGAAAACCGTCCAAAAACAATGAATTGAATAATAAAAGGGACCAAAAAATAGTAATATTCAGGGCGCGACCTCCCAAATTTAATTGAAATGCGTAAAGGCATGGGGTTGCTTTGGCAACCCTCCTTTACTTTTCATTAAAACCATTTGTCGTTCCCACAATCTCCCTTCTGGCTTCTGTGTTTTGATTTTGTTATGTGTCGGGTATATTTTCTTTATAGTACTGCCATCAAAGGTTTTTGCTTTCTTTTGGCATTATTAGATCTTAGAACCCACTTTGACAATCACTGGATCAGTTTTTATTTTACTTTTATAAATTGTTTCGGTTGTTGCACCTTCTTCTTTGTTGTTGTCATTCATTTTCACGGTTGGTTTTGATTCTATAGTTTCTTAATTTTATCTCTTTTTTAAAACCACATCTTATCTTTTTATTATTCAATTGAGAGAGGGCTTAACAATTGTGGGCAGCAATATGGATCAGTACCCATACCATGAGTTGTCATTACGATACTCGATCATCGATATTGACCGCGTTTGGAGCTCTCATTGGCCCGCTCCAAAGTTGTATGAACTCTCCACCAATGAGAGCGCCAAACGCGGTCGATGCGTAGAATCGAGTATCGTAATGACAACTCATGGTAGAGGGTCTGGCGCAGTGGTCTATCTTTAGAGTTCAGCGCTTACTGAGTTCGCTTCGTCTAGGATTGATAGTTCACTACTTCAGATGTTACGTTAAGTATAAGCTTTTTAGATCTTTTACAGCTGAATCGGGCAGTCTTACTAAAGGTGTAGTGGCTATGAAGATCCAATAGATAGTCGCCTTAATGTAACGATATTTAACTGTATCGTGTTACACAGAAGTCGACCCCAACATAGAAACAGCTTAACAGATTTGAATATTATTCACAATTCAAACCAACAAACAATACCAAGCTTACAAAACCAACATATTTACATACATACATGTTGTCCGAAATGATCATTCATCAACCCGCCATCCTGTTGCTATTGATTCATAGCCTCAACAAAAAACATGGCATTCCAAATTCCATAAAAAAAATTCTTCCTTTTTGAACCGCGTGTCAATATTCGGTTAGAGCAACCAAACGGCTTTGTTCACGAATTCACTGTGCGTATCGGTATGCGTATTATATAGCGCGTAGTGCGTAGCGCGTAGTGGCAAGAGTCCTGTGGGAGAGTTGATAAATATGTATGTATTGGGATAGACGGTCGCCACCTGGGGTTGCCATAATTGCATTTCTGTCCCAAATTATACATATTTATTTTTGATTGAATCCGTCTGGTTTGTTTCGACAGACATGACAAGTCAAATGTTAAGTCTGTTTTCGCGTGGGCGAAGCAAATATGGATTTGGACGGCAGTGATAGGAGTTTTGATGTCACAGGGGATTTATTTTAATATTAATACTTTGTAGCTTTATCTGACTTTTGTGTCATAAGTTATTTTGATCATAAAATTTGTTATTTACTACAGAAACAAAACCAGGCTCGCATGAAACATGTTATTTGCAAGTTATTTTTTTAACCGCCTTAGATTATGTTTCTCTCTTAAACGAATACATCAGAATTATGTTTAATTGTATCAACTGTTCGAGTCAATTTAAAGCATAATCAATACATTTCAATCCATTTTATTTATGACTGTAACTGAAACGGTTCATGGAGATTAAAAACAAATTGAATTTACGGAGGAAATAAATTTGCTGGCAATATCAGAAACGGAGACGATAAACCTCCTAAGTAATAATAAATTTTTAAAGTAACCTTTTTATGTCTAAACTTCTGAATGGGACATCTTTTTTAACATATACATTGACAGGTCTGGTGTAGAGATGGACATAGGGTACCTTTCATCCCAAAAAAATATTGTTCCCGTGAAAAACAAAAATAAGAAGAAAATAATAGTTCATTTGACAGTAGATGGCGCCACATTTACAATCCAACGTGATCAAAACCGCGGGAAAAGATAGTTAAAAATATTTCAAAAAAGTTAGATTTTCAGTCAGATCGGAGGAAAGGTATTTTTTTCCAGAAAAAGAAAATGTTAAAGCCTAGACAAGCAGTAATGAGATAAGAGATAAGTAAAAAAGAAAATGTCTGTCTCTTTGTGATCGAGGTATATTGATAAATTCGCGAGGGATAGCTGTCTACTGTCTGGGTACATATTTTAGTTCTAGTATTACTTTACTTACTTTTCTTTATTTAGACTAAAATCTTTTGGGACGACGTATTGGATAAGTTATCAAAATGTTTTCGTCTTTGATTCTTATTTCTTTTGGGTTTTTTGTATCTTTTTTGTTCTTTTCTTCTAATTAAATTACTTGATTGCTGACAGACGGACTTTTAAAAGACGCGAATGAGCTGCTTCTGGACCAATCCAAGCATGACACAGGACAGCGGTAACAAAATACGTTTTTTTTTTAAGATATTTTGCCCATCTCTTATAATATCTCACATATCGTGGGCGTGTTTACAGACAGTTAAAATAATATACACAAACAAGAACACCCAAAACCTTAACACAAATTTTTCGTATTTTACTTTAATGTGTACATGAATTTTTATGACGTCTTATGGAAAATGAAAAAGCTCTTCTATTGTACAAACGAGGAATCATTTTTTCATCAAATTAGCGTTAAAGTTGACGTTTACTTTACCTCGCGAAATTCACTAGCGTAATTTAGCCATATCACAAGATTTCAGTGTTTTATTTAAAGCGTACTTACTTGAAATATTTACTGCGTTTTTTGTATGGAAAAATGGAACAGCACCTCTAGTGTCAAATAACTGGAAATTCATGATAATTCTCTTAAATATAAATACTTCAAGTACGCTGTAAATAAAATATTGAAATCTTGTGATAAGGCCTCTGAAAAGTCGTGATAGGACTTCTGATATATTTTGAATTAGTCATCTCATTAACATAATTCAACAACGCAATTAGAAACTATCAGAACATTTCCTTTAACGACATCAACACACACAATCCGACATTTATCCATAAATTTATGACCCTCCTACAAAATTAATTTCCATCGTGAAATATAAATGTACGAGTATTGTAATCAGGCTTGTAAAGCCTGAGCTTACGCGAGCTTATTATTTTAATGTGACGTGTATGATATATAGGCCTTTATCTCTACTGATATAATTTGCTGGTGAATTGTTACTGTTCCCTGTTCCTGTTTTATGATACGGAATTATTGTCTCGCTATTAACTATAATTGGGCTAATGGGACTTGGTTTAGAAGAGAGTAATTTTGTAATTAGTAATATTACATAATTAAAGCTTCACAGGCCCGATTTTCAATGTTATGCCCCGCTTGCGGAAGTTTGTATTTAGACTATCAAGGAATTTTTTTTACACAGTGTCTCGGAAATCAGTCAATATTTTTGATCCTGTCTATCATTATAAAATCTTTGACAGTCGCAACTGCTAGTCAGAGGCTTGAAAGTCTGACAATCAGTCTTACTAAGGGGTATATTACCCAGTTATTCGGTTGTGGAGGTCAGTCTGGCAGTCGCACCATGTAAAATTATACTTTCACTTTCAGCGGCATTTGATTAGACTGGAAGCCGACTTTAACATAGTTTGGAAAAAAAGAAAAAAGATAGGCAGAAAATGAACTTAGAACTGAATTTCAATGATTTTATATGTCTTTTCATTTTAAATGTTCAGAAATTCTAGAAAGCTCTCTCGCTCAGAGATAAGATTCATATTTCAGCAATATGATTATTATAAAAGCCGATGATAAATACTGGTTTCTTTTAACAGACGTGGGTGCAAAATAAATAGTTTTACACCCACACTTACACTACTCGAATGTCTTCGTATCAATACACGTGCCCCGGTATAGATTTGAAGACTTACTCGAGGTATCTTGTAATATAATAACGTTGTAGAATATTGCTTGGTAATTTCATATGCCTAGACATTAACTAAACATTGGATGTTTGTTCACCGAATAAACAGAAAACATTTTATTCATGAAAACGAAACATAACAGTAGGTAATCTTTCATCGACAGAATCCACTCAAATCTCAATTTATTTTACTCTTACCGATATCGGAGACTAAAATTCGCAAGCACGAAACCTTCCATCATAACTAGTCCATCCAAGTAATAGGTACAGTCGCGCTCGCAATAACTACACTCTCGTTCTCCGAACGGATGCCGAATAAGCAGAAATTCTGTCCAATTTCCCGGTCTGTCATATTTATTGGCCCTACGATCCGTACGACGGAAACGCTGAGTGTATGTCCGATCGTAAACCAGTGCGGAATTAACGAACTCACTGTCCGCCGGATTACTGGACGTGAGTGTACTTTTGATGTGTGATTAAGGCTTGTCATTTATTGGATTAAGTTTTTGATTTTGATCGAGAAAAGTTAAGTGAAATTTATGTGTTATTCATTTTTCGTTTTTGCTTTTCAATTAGTTTCTTACCTTTATTTTACTTTAGACCTACCACCTCCGGCAGCACCGTGGAGGATCTTGATGGAACCACAGGGGTCTTAATAATTAATAAGAATGTCGCGTTTGGTTTTCAATCTGGAACATGCTATTGATTTACTGTCGTTAGTTTAAAAAAGAAACGAAATAAGTTCGATATTTTAAAGTTAAAGAAGAATGAATTCGAATCCCACTTGCAATCTAAAAATTTTTCTTTCCTCAAAAATCATCATTACGATGCGCATCGCATGCGTTAATGCGATAAAAATAATCATTAGTTTGGTAGACGCTATTTCATTATACAACATGATTTGGCTGTAATGTCAACGTGTTGTGATGAAGTAGTTAACATAAGATAGTATTTAGTACATTTAACAAAAGAAAAAAAACGTTTAAACTAAGATCAAAACATACACTTAAGAACTTAATACAACGTATACGAGAAAGCATGATATAAACGGTTTGATAGTTATATGAGAATACCTCCCCCCGTACCACTCTCATCTACAACACTCAGAATCACGAACCAGGTATTAATTATATGAAGCAACAGCTGTAAACACAGTTATTACGAACAATAACAGAAGTATTTCCTATAAACAAAACATCGCCATTGTTCTTCAAAACGAAACAAAGGACTCGATTAAAAGTCACCACACAACTAAACAGAGTTATTAAGATAAGAGGCTGTGCCGTTAAAAATAGCTCCCGTAAGATAGCAGCCGCATAAACTGGGCCTTTGTGGGTCGAGAAACTGTAACCGTGGTACAGTTGTAGAAATTTAAAGAGAAAAATTACCAAGTTAATAATCTAAACCTTCCCGACTCTCGAGCCGTTTAAGGTGGTTACACGTTGGAATATATTCATATTGTTGTTTGTTGTACATGTCTTTGGTTTTATTCAGGAGAGAATTCTGGATTTTTAAAGTGCTTTTGTACGCGTTCAAGCCATATTTATTTTTACCTTTCATAACATTACAGTTGTGTTTTTAATAAAAACTATTCAATTATTTAAACAGTAGTATGCGAAATCTTTTTCATTTCGATTTGTCTGTTCTGCGTCCACTAAACCATTTTGTCTACGTCACTTCTCGTTATCCGATTTGAATTGACTGCCAGTCTTGCTTTACTCTATTTGTGAAACCTACAGCCATCACACCGTGACGACCTGTCAGCGTCAATAAAGCAAACTACCCAAAAATACTCTTAACTTGAACTAAAAGTGAATTTTGTACGCTATAATTCAAAATTCTGAAATACAATCTTTATAGTCAACGGTGTAAAGTCTTTTATTACACGGCTTGCATCTTCCACCGTTAAAAGTGGTACTAAATTTGAATTTATAACCCCTCCTATAGAAACACGTTATCGCTTATACATTGCGTCATACTGTACTGAGGAGTTGCCTGCAGCTATTGGCAATTATAGCAGCCTATCGCACTTCAAAGAGATGAGAAGACGTTGAAACGTGAAGCTTTTCACACGTCGGAGGCATTAGGACGATAAACAGATGGTGATGATGGTCCTATCCGCGTAAAAGGAGCAGAGAGAGATAGCACAGATATTATAGACAATAGTAACAAAGTTGACAAAGATAATTCGTTTGAACTAGGTGATGCTGAAAGTCTTTTTAAAGTAGACTTTTTAGAGTAGAAAGAGAAGAGAAGTTGTTGATAATGATAATAAGATTTGCATTACTAAAAAATTGATAATTATTTGGTGACGAAAGGTGATTCGACGTAGGCTCAGAAGAAATTAATCGTAGAAATAATATAAATAATGAAGGCAGAACGGCAAATGAAGATGGTGTAAACGATATTATGGGCAATGATAATTTCGTTTACACCATCGAAAAGCTTGTCATATTTTTTTTTGTTTATGATTTTTTTTGACACAGATACTGATGATAGTCCTTTCGTGGGCTTAGATAAACTACTCTTTACATTTTGGATCGTGATGTACAATGGTTTCGAACAATATCTATGTGGGTATAGACATTTTGATGTTTTGTTTCTAGTAATGATTGGACAATTTATGATAAGAGATTATGTTGCTTAGTACTTTTTTCAAAACTGCTTTGTGCGTTTGTGAAAATAAATGAATTTATCAAACAAAAAATAACAAGCGAACAAAACAAAGTGGTTTATTGACTTGGAAAGATACGATGTTGTAAACTATTATCTCGAAATAGATATTGATAAATTAACTAATTCAATTGAAACGGTAATTGAATAACGTTAAATTTAATGGCAACTTGTCGACAATAGGATGGAAAATTTGAATTTTATAACGTAACACTGTTTCGTTGATTCATAAAACAATAATATAGTTTCATTCATACGATTAATATTGAGAATAACATTTAAAATACAAACATATAATGGCTAAGGTGGAAAGCCCTGTGGCATGGTAGATCGACAATTTGATGAACATATCTGGCAGTGGATGGATGCGAACTGCCCAGGACTGGGAGTGTTGGTGATTTTCAGGGAAGGCTTAAGTTCAGCAGTGGAGGGAAATTAGCTGAAGATAAACTAGACAAAAACGAAAATTCTCTGGCATTCTTTTGAAAATTGGTTAATACAAGATTTAAAAGTACAATAGCATCCACGCCTTTCCAAAAGAAAATTTGAGAAACTATTGGTAAAAATAAAGTCATACGAAGGTCGCAGACGGGCACCTCTAGTAATGTTCAATGCATACGTACTGGATTTGAAAAAGATTAAATTACAGAATTTCTAAGTTAATCTGAAGTTAGATTGTTGGAAATGTGATAGGTTTTGTTATCTGAACTGAAAATTATAATTAAGTTAAACAATTTTGTTTTCGTCTAACGTAATTATCCTAGTAGTATTATTAGATAAAATAGAAACTACAAATTATGTCGATGATTCAAGAAGAAATTTGAAAGATCACAAATTGCACAAATATACTGACCGACAGATAGAGGCAAAAAAGTGAAAAATCTATTCGTGGAAGAAGTGATCTATTAACTAGTAGGTATTAAGAAAATAATGAATAGCAGACTATGGTAACTTTGCAAAAAGGCAAGATCATGGACAATTATTATAAAAAGTAGCCATTTTTTTTGAAATCTTCATCTTCTAAGCGAAGCGTGAAAGTGACTCTTGAGCTTGAGGTTTAAAGTTCAATTCCCGGGAATCGGAATCAGTATTGTCAAGTTTTTTGATTGACAATTTCTTAGTAGCAGGCATGGAGCCTGAATGTGTATACGATGGATTCCAATATGCTTGCTTTCTATAGCATTCATTTAAAAGGTAACTGCCAAAGTGTAGGTGTACTATATGTGCATGCCTATAATCGGGGATTCCAAGCATCATTTTATGGTATGAAAGCAGTACCAATGTTATTTATTTCTACGTACAGATTGGGCCAGTACATCAACCTACCTCAATTCTTTCATAGATTTTCAATCTTATCACCATAGTACCTATAAAGTTATTGTTTGATTGGTAAAATTTGGCAGATTGGGGTGGGTTGACCTGCAGGCTTCTGTACCTAAATCGTTTAATAAAATCCTTCTTATTATAGTGAACTATTTCAAGGGATTATTGTAAGCTCAAACTAGGAGTGCACTTTTTTCTTCTGTTCAATAAGTAACCTTTTACTTTTTGTGATATTCTTCTTTTATCTTTGAACATTTTTGACCTAGTAGCATTATGGATTTATCTTTTTTCTGCCTTTATTTAGTTATATTTCTCTTCATATTTGATTTCATAGCATCATGTATTTATCTTTTTCTGCAGTTTGTTATATTTATTTACTGTGATGTAGCATCAGTCCTATACCAGTTTCTTTAGTATTGATATTTGATGTTCAGCCGTTTCTTTTTGATGGATGAAATGAAATCAATGTTTTGCCTTTGACTTTGTGTAAAACATTCCCAAATTCTGTTTTTAAAAGTTTTACTTACATCATATGAATTAAGTGGTTCAACCTGCAGAGTATATACCTCAACCTTTTATTGCCGTATTTCTCAGTTCCGCACCTGTCCCGCTTCAATTTGTTTTTCGCGAATTTGACGACATCGTCAACCCTTTTTTTTTACCCCGGACAGGGCGGGAGATCACACACGAAAATCCACGGTGTCCTTCAATAGCCCTTTATTTTCCGGGGTCACGGTGATGGAATGAGTCCCGCGACCATCCCTTGTGACTATTATGATTTATCAATATAATTATAATTTTATTAATAAGGATCTAGCAATATTCAATTCTACTCAATTATTGATAATTTTATGTTAGACTAACTTACCTAAACTACCTACAAGTACATATTGATTTTCTCTGGCGACGTTAACAAGTTTCTAATTTGTTACCCATGTGGCCGGGACGATATATAATGTAGGTGACATAGGTACTTAAGTTACTACAATATACGCATGACTTGCTCAACTTAGTTCAATGCCGTTAGGAGAAACAATCTGCTCAGGTTTTGAGGACCCATAAAATTGAAATACCTTATAGATAGGCATATTTATTATAATAGCATTCCCGTCACGATGGTTTTTAAGGAAGTTTTTCAACACGAAACTATTAAAGCAGGTTTGTTTTTTCTTAATAATTGTTGTCTTACTGACAATTTTTCGATTACCGTAAGTGCACTTACAAGAGTTCCAAGTAAGGATGGAACCCACGACACAAGACCGCAGCCAACCGCTAACCGTGTTTGTGTTAAAGTACCTTCTTCCAGATTTGACGTATGCTTGTTTTGAACTCTCCACACTATTAAAAACTTTCCTTCAAAACATAATTTCGGCACAAAACTACTCAAAAGTTCAAGCTTAAGTAATGTATTTATTCCCTAAGTAAACATCTTCAAAATACGCAGCTCCAGCTTCTAAACTGCATTAAGTTTTCACCATATTCCGGGCATAACCTAATTAATTACTCTGCCTAACAAGTCGGGCAACTAGTCTGAAGACTAATTCTGTAAGATTCTCCATTGAGACTAAAACGTCTGTGTCTCAAGGGGACCAATCAAATGCCGGAACGGAGTTTGTTAGACTGAACTCGTGCATCTCCTTGGATATTCTAACCGCCTAGTACCTGGTAGGTTAAATAGGCTGTGTCAATTTTTAAATAGATTTTAGTTATGTATTAATAGATTTGATAATTATGTAGTGTCATTAGATCTTTTTCCGGTAGAATAGTCACACATTATCCCCACAGCTGGGAAACAGGACATTTCTCTCGGGAGTGGGAATGGACTGACCAATCACCACAATATAATGGTCCCGTGTCGGTCGGTAGATTTCACATTTTATATTCGATTTTTAGGTTTCGGTTATGCCGTTTTCCTCATAATCTTTTCTTCCACCGTTTTTGTGCTATGTTAGTGATGTAATAACACAAGGTATCACTGAGCCACCACTACTACCTACTACCTCTAGAATAGTGACTTAATTTATTTGATTCTTGTAATTGAATCATAGTCTGTACAAATAACCTCGGTTGTATTTTAAACCTATAAGGTAATAGTTTCATCCGCTTATAACCCGCAAATAAAAACTAAAAATAAGAATCAAATCACCCAAAATAATGCCAAGTGATAAAACTAATTCATGCAGCATCTTTAAAAAGACTGTTAAAGTAAGTAGGTAGAAAAAAATGTTTATTTATCGTTCTTCCTCTCCATGTTAGTTTCGATCCTTACAAATGTCTTGGTACAGATACCTACAACTACATTTCTACCTGCTTCTATCTTCAGTAACAAGCAACGACGTCAATAAATAACGGTACCCTCCCAAGAAGCCTTCTAACATCAATTACCGTATAAATCTAGGCCTCATGTTTACATTCACGTATCTCCGATAGCACTAGTTTGTAGCCACAGATATATTACAGAAGGTTAAGTATACAACATGTCCCAAAATTCAACGATAAGCCACTAATGAACTAATGACCACTCGAGAAAAAAAAAGAAAAAAATACCTCTACTTTTTTTTAAATTACTTAAAAAATGGAAATTCTTCGAAAATGTATACCCCTTATGACACTTTTAACTACCATGACCATAATTTTTCAAATATTTCAGTTTTTTTGTTTGTATCGGCAACCTAAGTAGTACTACTATTCACCATGATCTTTGAAAATTACAGAATTTTCGTAGTTTTAGTACACTTTAACTCATCGTAGTGTAAAAAAAAATATGGACACTACTATGGCAAGTTTTTTAAAAAATTAGCGCAACTAACCTAGATTTTAAAATGGTATAATACTTTAGGAAAACTAGCCACAAAAAAAATAATGACACTTTTTCTAATCAAGAACCAAATTTCATAAGTTGTTGTTAAAAGTAATCACTTCTACTATGTGCCCAAAATATAAAAAAAAGTCTTTTAAAAAGTAGGTATTTTTTTTTATTTTTTTTTTTCTCAAGTAGTCATTAGTAGGTCCATCCTCTGGTGCCGGCTTATCGTTGAATTTTGGGACATGTTGTATACAGCAGCGTTCAAAAATGTATGCGCATAGGCTTGAAAGGTTTGCTGGTAGAGAATGAATTATGCATGCATAAAAAAATAAAAAACCGCCTTAATACAGTACATGCTAGGCTAGGTTATGCATGACAGTTTTAAATGTGCAAACAAAACCGAATTTCATTCCGATGGTAATTTATACAAATTTTTCCAATGCACTTCCTATGCATGCTTCTACGATTTGACCATATTGGCAACACTATACATGAATAAACTATAGTGTATCAAATAAGCGCGTTTACGTTTGGCACGCGTGTTTTATACAAATTTTACCGGTCGGTGTACCGACCTACCGGTCGACCGAACCGAACTGCTATATTCTGTCGGTACAAACAATATGCGTCTTTTAAACGACATTTAACCTGCATTTAAAAATAAAAGTTGCTTAACATGCTTTTTTATTTGTTTTGAAAGTGGACTTTTTAAAGTCTCTTTCGTTTCAAATATCTGCCTGTACAAAATTTTGCAAAGTAAGCAATTTAATTAGTGTATTTCAGTGTCTCACATACGAATGTGAAGTTTATTTAACCTAATTGAATGTTCATGTTTTAAGTAGAAACATTATTTGCTTAAGAATATAGGGGTGTCTGGGGAACAGGGTATAAAGTTCCTCATCCATCCCTACCAAGGGTTCGGGTTCCCCGAACAAGGTTTTATATTTTATGACTTTCTGTCCGTAGTTGGACGTCTGTAGTTGGTATCGAGGTTTTCTATATTGTCCCATCTCGTAAAGAACTCGAGTAGCACGGTATAGGATATTGATTTAAGTTCTTAATCCCATATGTAAATGTTTTTTTTTTAATATTAAATGGTTTACTGTTGACCCCAATCTACCTCAGAAGTGATGATGAGGTGGAATGAGGCCTAAGATGGACGTCACCCAGAAATAACTTGAACACCAGCGCACAGCTGAGGCCTAACACCACCAATGGGACCACTCATTCGTCACTGCAGGTTACCATGTAGCCTGTGGTGCCGTTGCTAGAGGTGGATCTCTGGGAGGTGGTAGGCCCACTCACCCCGAAATAAAACGCTTTATTTTACGTGTCCGTCACGTCAATTTCGCTCGTTGACCTTCTGCAACTCACCTACTCTATAACCGTAGGCAATAGAACAAACAAACAATCGGTGCCTAACGAACCCCAATTAGCCTTTGGACTATCCATGTATAGACGTGCGTATGAAGTTATAAACTCCTGTTTGTTTGGCTACAGTTTCTAAGGAGTGGTCAAAGTTTTCTACGCGTGTAGTAATAGCCTGGGAGCAGTAATAGAGTTATTTAGTTAACTGAGGTCAAAAGTGTTTTAGGTTTGTTGGTTTTGTGTGTTAGGTGTTTCTTGCTATACTTAGTAGGTATGAGCCAACAGTTAATAGGCTACTTCTAGGCAAGCGTGCTGAACCGTCGATCACATCTTTGCTTACATTCGAAACAAATAATACTAAGGCATTTCTGAATCGTTACCTAACACTAGGATAAATTCTCGTAGGTTGGATTTTTCGTATTATTTTTTCATATAACAATATTGTATACAAAAATCTGACTTACGCTGTTTAGGTACAATACTGATTGGAATCTTTGTCCATGATCGAGTCACCCATTATTCGCCGTCCACAGACGAGAACGAGGGATTTAGGCCAAAATTGCTACTAACTAATTTGATATATTTTTTCCTATTGTGATAATAGCAATAAAACAGAAAATAGTGTAAATAGGTTAATAACTTAATTGATTAATCTATTGTTAACAATGATGCATCGAGTTTACATTACCATAATGCACAAATTATTATGACGGATTGATAATTAATTAGTACACAATGTACAGTCATCAAAAGAGATAAGTATCCAGGCAGCGAGTTCTAAACTATTTTCCAGTATATTTTTCTTTTAGCAAACAGCAGCTATACGCTGTATACAACCTTTAACGTTAAAAGCGCAAAACATCTCGTGGGGTAACTCAGCCCATGTTACTGAACAATGTTTGTTCTAAGACTTTGGAAATTCGCACAAAAAAAAAATGTGTATTCATACTGATGGGCTCGATAAATTTCTAATTTTGTATGCAAACCATTTTTTTTTCGAATTTCCAAAAGTCTTAGAACAAACATTGTTCAGTAACATGTGCCGAGTTATCCCACGAGAGGTTTTGCGCTTTTAACGTTACACGTTGTATAAATAGGTACGCTTAAATTGTATGCTTCAATAGCCAAAGATACGCAGCAACATTGGAAAATAAAACGTCTTCATCTTAATCTCTTGTTTTGCTGTACATAGTTTTGCACCAGCGAGTAATGGGTGACTTACTGTCCGATCACGAACTATGCCCGTGTTGACGGCGCATCGTGTTCCACACACGCCTCAAAGAGCTGTCAGCTCACAATCTAACGGGGCCCTTTAGAAGGCCATAGCCTGCTGGGGTCGCGGGACTGTCAGAACAGACAAACGTAACCCGGGAACATAACGGCTATTAAAGAATAACCGTGGATTTTATTCTGATGGTTCCTCTCGTCTCATTTGATGATCTCAACAAGATGTACTTTTTTTTTTTTTTTTTTTTTACGTGGTAAAATCATCAAATGAGACCTCTCACCCCGGGCAGGGCGAGAGGTACTGTCAGACTTGTACTGACTAAAATCCACGGTGTTCTTCAGTAGCCCTTTATGTTCCGGGGTCACGGTGATGGTATGAGTCCCGCAACCCCGGCAGGCTTTGGCCCTCTGAGAGGGGGCCCCGTCATTTTGCTGACAGCTCTTTGAGGCGCGCGTGGAACACGACGCGCCGTCGACCCGGGCATGGTCCATGGTCGGGCGGCGAGTTGCCCTTTACTCGCCGCCCGCATGCCCGCGCCTACGGTGGCCGGAGATCGTCTTGCGACGTCCGACGCCGTGGGCGTCCACCACCGCGGGTGGGGCGGAGGGAGGACCTTGTCCTCTCTCTCACGCGGCCCGCCTCCTCCTTCGCGAGCATGACTGCTTCGCAGAAGGAGGCGACCGCTTCCCACTCCGTCTCGCCCCGCAGCATGGCCGCGACCAGTGCTGGGCGCGAGAGGTCTCCGCCTATCGCCGCCGTGAGGACACGTCGGTGCTCCGCCCAAGCGGGGCAATCCTGCACCGTATGCTCGACTGTGTCCTCCGGGCGATCTACGCAGTGGTGACACCCAGGCGTTTTCTTCCTTTCTCATAAGACACAGGTACCTCCCGAAACATCCGTGTCCGGTGAGGACCTGCGTCAAGCGGAAGCTTAGGACGCCGTGACGTCTCTCCAGCCACTCCTCAAAGAGGGGTCTTATCGCCGCTATTGCGGCGTGCCCGGCCGTCGGTCGCGACAGTCGTGCCCTCCATACTGCCCTGAGATCGCGCCGGAGCTCTTCCCGCCGCGCCTCGACTTCTCGAGGCAGCGGGGTCACGCCCCGGCGCTGCGCCTCCACGCGCCATTCATAGACGCGCTGGAGGGCAGTCACCTCCAGATCCCAGGGCAGCAATCCGGCGAGCAGGTTGGCCGATTCGCCGGCAATCGTGCGGTATCCCCGGATCATCCGGATAGCCAAGACCCTCTGGCATGCGACCAGTTTGATTGGTCGCGTCCGGATGCTTAGGGCCCACACTGGGGCCCCGTAGAGGGCCATGGACCGCACGACACCGGCGTACAGCCTACGGCAGGAGGCGTTTGGCCCACTGAGGTTGGGCAGGAGTCGCCTGAGAGCGCCCGCTGCCCGATTCAGTTTCGGGGCCAAACACAGGAAGTGCTCCCGGAAGTTCCACCGGAACAAGATGTACTTATGTTTTTTATATTTCTATCAATTCACAATCAAGTCAGTCAGATAAAAAATAACAGGCACGGGGATTGGTTGTTTAGATTTTAAGCATTATCCTCATACATACAAAAAGCAACCCTGAAATCGAGAACACAGAGTCGCAATATTGAGCTAATCAAACATCGTAAGGGTTTATAGAGCCATGTTAGTCACAGTTTCCATGGTTAGTTGGAGCACACTTTATTCTGAACTTTGTTTCTTTGGGAACAAAGTTGATTTTCACTTGTGCTGGTCTCACAGGGTAAAGTTCTCGGTCGGAAATAGTTATAACATTTATTTATTCAATATGCATGTATACTGAGCAGGTAGCTTCATGTAGTTTGCAGAGTTGATAATATGTAAACAATTTACCTTTCATACCATATTTGTTTAGTTATAGACTCACTTTTGAAACACAAGCATGCATATTGGAACTCGGTACCTAGTAATAAGCATAAACAGTCTATAATATTCCCACTGCTGGGAAAAAGGCATCCTGTCTGTGAGAGTAAGTCATATTCAAGAAAAATATCACTTTTATTTCAAATTGTCCTTCTCTAGGAATCTCTCCTATGCTGTGTCTTTTACAAACAGAAACTTAAATACACAAACACCCATACCCGGAACAACTACTTGTAGGCCATACAGTACGGGGCCCGAACCGATTGCGATAGTTACGCTGCGCAACAATCGATCGCTCAACCACTGCGCCAAAGATGCCGTCAAATTGGTAGTAATGATGTTTACTATAGGCAGATTTTCTGGTTTCTTTAGGCAGATTCTACGCGCATCACTCAGTATCGATCAGCACTTACTGGACAAATTGCTTATTTTTATAAGCTCCCTATTTCAAAGAATTATGATTTTGTTTTCTCTGTCAATATGCTTGTTTTCGTGGTAAAATCATCAAATGAGTCCTTCCATTCCGGGCAGGGACGGGAGGGACAATCCTAAGGTTCTACATAAATGTACCGAGCAAGTTTAGATAAATACCTAATTGTTTCACAAATACCGTTTGCCTAGAATTCCTGATTTATCTGCGATAATCAGCCTAATTCCTTCGACTTAAGGTTTAACTGGTCATCCAAGCAATTCTGTGATTATCTAAGATAAGCCTGTGTAAATACATAATCCTACTGTTATACATACAACCAATTTGCGGTTAAGCTAAATGTAAACGGCATGTCTCACTAATCTACGGACAACTGACCATTTAATTAGAGTAGAGTAATTAAGGATTAGATTTAATATAAACACTGTGTGGTTACAATAGTTAGAATTATAGAATATAGTTAATATGAATTTGGACTTCACTATAATATTAATTTCCAAACAAGCCAATTATAAGCTTAATTTCATTTGATTCTTTCAATAACACATAATGAAATTCGTCTTAATTTCTATCTTTTCTATAAATGGTGTTAGTATTTAGGAGAATTTGTGATTTCCACTCATGGAACGTCAATTCAAAGAAGCCGAATCAAAATGAACTAGAAGTCATATATGAGATACGGGATTCTATTGCATTCAATAAGACAGGAATATTATAATGGCTTGAAAAGATAAGTTTTTAATCAATAATGATCATAGATATTTCCAAATTCATCTTATAAATACTTTGATTCGCAAGTTCACCAATCGGTTCAGCTCTTTAACCAACTCCCAACTTTAAAATAACAATAACACTGCCAAATCTCTCCTCCCACAAAAAACCCCGATAAAATTAATCCAATAAATTCCTTCAAAATTCAATTTTCATATAACCCTTAAATTGTTCCCGGAAACCCGAAACCCAATAAACGAGAAAAGATACAACATAGCAATTCTTAATTACGTAACATGAAAATTAATAGAAACAGAGTTCCTAATAACAATATCGCGGAGGATTCGAGGAAGTTGGTAGGATATCCCGTATCCCATTGTGCTGGAAGCCGAAATGTTAATTAGTGAATTAATGTCAGGGGTCGTTTCCTTCATGAATACCACCAACATTTGCTTAAAGTTAACCGTCTGATCTGATGCAGGAGAATATTCCACGGGTACATCGGTTCTGTGGGTTGTTTTGTTATCCTTTCGAGTTGAAAACAAGAAGTTATTATACGTTGGTCGCTATTAGGATGAGTTGCTATTACCTAATTGATGTGAGAAATTCTATCAGCCAAAAGAATTAGATAATGTTAGTTTCGGAACAGAAAAGAGGTCAAATTTTAATCTTTACAATACCTACTACTTATTTCCTCTACACAGTTATAATAATAACAAGGTTGGATACATGCCCCACGGGATTGTATTACGAGGATATAAAAAAATATTCCCGTGTTAAACCAGGATAAAGTACATAGCACCAAGAAGTGTGGCTCAAAAACGGTGAAGCCTATACCCAAAAGTGGGTGTTCCCGAGCTGAAATGATGATGATGATAATGAATGCAGGTTATATAAACTATCCGGGTGATAAGTTCCATCCAGATAGGTATAAAGCTTTTTGTGTGAATGCGTAACACACAACCATCCGTCATCGCGTCATCAAAAGCTTTCGCATTTATAGACCTGTCTATAAATATTATGTGTATAGCTATCAAATACGAAATAGTCAACCAAAACAGAAACACGGATTATTCATTAAAATCACAAACAGTATTATTCCAATACCAATCCATTACTAATCCGATTCTAACACAACTAGTGTAAAATGTTTTCGCTTTATACCTACAAATTCACGTGTACCCAATAAATACATCAGTACTTGACGAATAAACTTGCAGTGTCCATTTTGCTTTGTAATTTATTATCATCCAAAATCCCGAATCTATGTCGATCGTATATTACTGGACTGACAACCAACAGTGATAGCTGAAGAAATTTATGGCTTGATAACGTGGTATCTAATGGATTGCTTGCACAAGCCCCTTTTGGGACAACGAGGGGAATTTTTCAAGAAAGAATATTTTCTTTAGAGTCTAATTTGGGGCATCGATTATGTTATGGGCTTGTTATAAATAATTATGATGGCTTGATGAACGGTAATTGTATTGAAATGGTCTGTTTGTGTAGGAGGGAAACAACAATGAGGTTCGTTTCCGTAATTTTTCTTGGAGATCTTTGAAAAGTTTGTTCAGTATTTTGTTAAAAATACTTTTATGTGAAATATAAAAATAAATGACTGTTTACAGGAAGACTTCAATTTATATTGAAGATCTGTTTTTATTGAAAACCAAAAATACCACAGGATATAATATTATGAACGATGAAAGCCTGATATTTCATTGAAGAAGCTAAAAGCAACACAAAAACGTTGATTTATATGCTATATTTAGATAAAATCAACATGTTTTCCTCATATTCTTCTTATTACATACCAAAAATTCTTTTGTAGGTTGACAAGATCAATAAAAAAAAAACGACAATAACATCATCCATGTAAACCAAACATTTCGACCTGATGAAACCCATTTGCTGTCTCCACTGTTGTAATTCTTAGAAAAACTTTAATCAACTCAAAGGTTCGATAAAGAAGTAATCAACAGTTACTAATACGTATAAAATCAACGATGTTCGCATCGGAGCGGGGGACGCAGTAACATAGGTACCTAATCATGTTAGGGAAGCATCCGCTTGGTCCAACCAAAGTGATGCACGGACATAATTATGTCGATGATTTTTTATACTAACATTGATAATATGTGCAAAAATGTTTTCGGTAAAATTCTTTTGTAACCTTTTGTGTAACGTATATTTTTCATGCTGTTCGTGGAAATTACGGTAACGAAGTAACATTGTCATGGATACATTGGATACCCCTCACCGGTCAGAAGAATTTTGGGAATTTTTGTGTTCTTTGATAAAAAAAAAGTGTATGTTTATAGTAAAAGCTTTGTTTACGTAATCATCAATGGATTGTCAAATATTTAAGTGTCTTGAATCATGCGAGTTTAGTCTGTTTAATATATAAGTTAAGTAAGTTCCATTACACTCTGCTAGTTATATTTATCAGATTCATGGTACATATTTACTTATTCAATAGTGAATAATGTTTTTTCATTATTTTAATTGGATTTCATATACTCGTACAGTCGTCACAGAAAGTAAACGAAATTACTTGCAACTTTTATTAAATTAAATGTATCAGTATATCCACCATTAATGAAATTTTACTGTACATTCATAATATTTTATTCCGAAATTCACATGCACGTTTCAGTTTGATTAAATGTTAAATGGAAAACTATTTTAATATTAAATAGTATTTTATTTTACACATTCAATATTTGAATTCCATACTGAGTTGGTGTCTGTTATACGTAATTTTTATTTCATAGCAGCTTTAGTAGCTTAAATGTTGTATGAAAATTGAAAATACATATTACGTTTGTATATTCAGACCATTCCTTATGCATCGTAGCTGTGACACTAACACATTTAGCAAACATATCGATGACAGTAACAGATTTAGTATCTGAACCGCATGCATACTGCCTGCGAGAGAAATTGAGCAGTTAGACAAGATATATAGAAACTATCGACAAACATTTCGAATCCGCACATCCTTACTTCACTACAGGTGACTGGTAGTAAACACGCCACGATAAGTAATATTGCCTTCCTGCCATCCGATTATATGGTACTCCATAAAATAGATGCGAGATTTTCGGGAACTCCACAGACGACTTTTTATCTTTATCATCGTCCATTAGAGTAGTTTTCCAGAGAAGAAGTTTAAGGTTTTCTGGATATCAAGTAATATATTTGAAAGAAGAAGTAGTTTTTAATATCATGTTGATGAATACTAAACAGCTTGTATTATAAAGGTATTTTCCTATAGTTTTGAAGACACCCAAAGGAACTCATTTGAAAATAACAAATACTTTTTGGGCCACAAAAATACAAAGAAATATTAAGCTTGGTTTGATATTGAAATAATCCTCTTTTAAAATTATTAATCTGAAACTAAGTTTGTGACGCTCTCACCTTGATCTAATAAACCGGTTATGATGAATTTAAAGCAAAGAATAATAATAAAAAGGCAGCGTATTATTTTTTTTAAAGGCAGTTACTCGCCTTGTGGCAAAACATAATTTGCCACAAAACAACTACATTAAGCAAGTAAGGAAAATGTTATAGTAGTTAGCCAGAAATTGGGTCATACCCTATAAACTCGTCGAGTTGGGAACCCAGGGAAGTTTTCAGAAACAAGACTATGACGTCAAAGTCGTTACCGCATGTGAATACCTTGGGAAACACTAAACGTGGTGTGCGGAAATTTAAATAGGTGATTTTGTATGAAAACTTGCTCTCCACCTAAATATGTTAACAGCATTGCACACGTTGGTTGTAAAATTGATTTTAAAGCCGAAACTAACGAAGCTAACAACTTTGTTGAACCTAAACTAACATGAACTTTATCTGACTGTACCGTAATAACACCTAAGTGATGGTGAATTAATTTCAACACAATTTGATTATACACACGTCAACACACATCGATCATAGTCATACCTACTCCGTTGAGGTCTTCTTAGTCATTATATCAATTATTGTCAAAGATGTAAATTACAGCCGGGACCAAACGCCTTATATCATACTTTCTAAAGAATGGACGATACTAGCCATACGTGGTGTTAACCTTTAAGATAGAACTGTGGTGGTTCGGTGGTTCTTAAGTTTCCACAATCTCCTCCATTTTTAATATCGACACCGGAAGTATCAATTAACGTAAGGGACATTTTGGCGAAAATGAGTTATATATATCATTGGATTCAGAATTTCGCGCTCTATCGATTGGTATTATTAAAAAAATTCTATCTTCAAAAAAATGTCCCTTACAGTACAAAAATTTTGACTGCGAAAAACGTTTTCTGAAAAAAAATGTGATGTAACAGTCATTAATATTTTTTCTTCTCAAAAAATTGAAGTAAGTCACCGTATTGAATAATTTACACCCTTACATTAAGCCTCAATTAAGTCGATTTATATGACATTGTCCC
The DNA here is from genome assembly GCA_028554685.1 of Agrotis ipsilon. NCBI lineage: Eukaryota > Metazoa > Arthropoda > Insecta > Lepidoptera > Noctuidae > Agrotis > Agrotis ipsilon. Next base: position 922,672 of record CM052961.1, on the reverse strand, counting down.
TTACTTTAAATAAAAAGCCCCTAACTTTAAAAACATGTCCCTTATTGTAAATAAAATGTCTGTCACCTAAAACATTATGTCCCTAACTTTACAAAATTCTTTGACGAAATCTGAAGTTTGAATAGAATATTAGGGATCGGTGACACTTACGACATAAAACGTTCCGAAGAATTACCACCAAATAAAATTATATATATAAGAAATGGGTAAAGGGATTTGGAAAAGAACAACTGTTAGACATAAAGATACATAAAATATAGATAACAGAAATCAATCTGCAGCTGAAATTCATATTATAGTCCACTTCTGGACATAGACTCCACCCAAGGAGCGCCAGAGCGCTGCGGTCTCCATTTGAACTCGAAATGAGCTGAAATTACTGCAGATGAAATACGTCAAACAGATATTTATTCGTTCACCTTTCAAATAACCCATGCACCTTTTATTCTATCTTTTCCATCCTCTCTATTCATCATTTCAACTTTCACTGCCATCACACTAATACCATGTTCGCACAAATCATGTTCCATTTTTTCTTCGGTCATTCGTTTCCAATACATTCATTCAATATCAGCTTTGAAGAGGATAGGCATCCTCTTCAGAGCCTACACGTCATCAAGTCAAGTGGAGCAAAATTTTTAGCAATAAATTCCAAGAAAACTTTAGTATTTTATTAAATTGATTAAATAATAAAATTATAAAGACAATTAAAGCCGCGTGGACACGGTCAGAGTGTGCTCGAACCGAGTAGGCTCAAACGAGTAAGTTTCATACAAAGTGTACTCGGATAGTGGTTAATACTGTCAAATATTTTAAGTCTACAAAGAAAAAAAAACCGATTTTGTTCGAAATTGTATCTGAATTGTCAGAAACGTGTTAACCGAAGAGTTAAGACGGGAAAAACGTAAGTCTTTTATAGCAAAAGGAGAAGAATTTGGACTAGTCCTTTGATTCGGAGATAACGAAGAACATCCCACATCTATCAATGTTCTTTGAGAAAGTGAATAGGTATTTCCTGCTTCATGAACATCTAAAACTATGTAGAACTACTCTAAGCCTAGTCGTATCCGAGCCGCCTAGGAACAGTAGGACGCGTTCCGACTCGGATCGGACTTGAATCTGCAATAGCTAGCAGTAAAACCTGAAAGTAAACTCATTTTCTCTTTTATCTCATTTCTATAGTGTTAAAATAGTCTAAATTTTAGTAAATAATCTATTGTTACATTAAATTGTAACACTGATCCTTTACAGTAAAATTTCGTATAATTTTCTATTTCTTTTGCTGCTTACACTAGGCTCGACGGATTAACTACAAAATTTCAGTAACGTAAGGGTCATGTAAACATTTTTTTTTAATGTAAAGGACATGCTATATTCGAAACTACAAGGATTTCCTAAATCTTTCGTATATAACAAGAAAGAAGAGGAAATTCTAAGAAACTTTGCCCTGAACACCATAAAAATTGGACCAGACAGTAAAAAGTTATAGACAAAATAAGAAAAATAAAATCGTTTTTTGGCTCTCCTGAAAAGTCGTATTTTGTCCCTTACGTTAATTGATACTTCCGGTGTCGATATGGTACACACTGTTTTAGCCTATTAGCAGACTTAGACAAAATGTTTCTCGAGCTTTCAATTTTATAAGCTGGAACAAATTATTCAGGTCTTTGGTCCAGATTTTTATGAATGTCTTTTGTCATCTACACCACTGAGTTTGCTAATGTGATTTATTCATGCAATAAATCTTTCCTGATAAAAAGAGTCTGGTCACAAGTCTCTGCAACTTGCAATTTTTCGGGACCCATCTTTCAACAAAGGATTCTGCCTTTTTCCAGAATTAATGTTACTAACAAAGCGGCCAATGCAGTCATCCGTATAAAACTTGGCCCAAAATTTCTACTTTTGTTAAATCATATTAAAATTACGTAGTCTACAGTCTCTTCATCTAATTTTATTCATTCAAATATATTCCGTTTAATCTTTGTCTACTTTAGCAAACACAAATTCAGCTGCTGTTAAATTCAAACCAGATTTTAACAAAGCTTTTAGTGGTAAACCAAATCCTGCAGACGAATGCAGCCAGACTATTGGCAAACATTTAGTTCAATCAGACCCAAATACATTTGGTAAATTAGAGAAGGCACTTTGAACCAATATGGGTATTGACTTTAAGACAAGCAGGTCTGGTTCCAGTGATAATAACACCTTTTCAATTTATAAATCTTTAGTTAACTCTGTAATTTCAGAGAAGATTATGTGAGAGTAAAACAAATTAAAAGATTACGTTTAAATTATTCAAGAAATTCCCGAACGTCCTACTCTTTTGAAGAACTTGCAAGCTCCTGTCTTTTCCATGTCAAAAACATTAACGTTGTACGAATTATGTTCATGTTTCATGTATTAAATTAAATCTTACGTGTACACTCATTTTACGTTGGAAATTATATTCTGCCTTTTTTATAAAGGGATGGTTTGTAAGTCATTACTCTGTCAACAGGAATTAAAAACCTCGTACTACCAGGATAAAAATCTAGGTGATTTTCATCCTTATTCATTATGTAGCAGATAGCACACACTTGCTATCTATAAAAATATAAATCTGTTTCAATTTTAATGTAGGTAATGTCAGTAAGAAAAAAATTAAACATGCAGAAAGTGGTTGGATATTCTGATTGTGACAAACATTTACTAAAAGCAAAAGCTTTCACATAATTATAAATGACGTCACCAACGAAATCTCTGCTCAAAAATAAATAAGTTGAAATCTAATTTCACAGAAGCACATAGACCGGACCGGCTCGCAGTCCGGTAACATTGCATTAGTACGGTACAGTTCGTAGAAGACAAATGGTGTTTGTTCAACAAATTGACTTAGAGTTTGATACTTTACCTAACTCTTATGTGGATTCACTTTAGCAACGAGTAATGTCCGCAGTTTGAGCTATGTTCTAAATTACATCGCAAATGTTGACTTTGCTCAGTATTTCTGTAGAAATGGATTTTTGGTTTGTTTTCTGTTAGACTGTAATAATGAATTTAAATAATTAAAATGTTCATTGAAAAACTTAGGTTTTTTTTTATCGTATCAGTTATCTCTGATGTATTTCTGTCACAGAAATCATCACCTATACCGTACGGAAGCGAAGATGCTAAATTTGGTCATGTACTCGCGCGCATGGAAACCTATGATTGAAAGATAATGTTCTAAAAGAAAAAAGTTTCTGACACGTTTTTTCTTTAGTGGTGGATAGAGGTGTAAACTTTTTTCCAAATGTAAAAAAAAAATAGTTGACAGATGTACTTTGAGCGCTCGCAGCCATTTACAGTGTAAACGCGCTTAATATTTCTGATAACCATTACATATTAATCTGTCGATTGACTCGATGGAGCTGTCCGAGCCACTCGAATTATTGTAGATTAAATTTAGGATATTATTAAAACGCCGCTTGATTCTCAGCAGCCGCAGAGGCAGCGATAGCACAGTACGATGACCTTAGAAGAGTCGTAGCGCAAGAGTTGCGTTCCACTTTAAAAGCCTACCTATCTTTTAAGAACATAAAAACATGCCAAATGTTTTTTCCCATCATTGCATGACTAGTCATTGGGCAGCTGGAATACCCGTCTCATACTAAAGTCCTCAAGGACACAAATCCATGCCGTCCGATCTTTCATCAAGTGCCAAATCATTGTGTTCTAAAGGAGCCGGAACGCCGACGGTAACAAGTGTTTTATTGAATTATTAATACTATAATAATGGTCTCCAACACTGCTGAAGCCATTATTATAGTTTCTGAAGCGTCAAGGGATTGACAAGGTAATTTTCCCGTCCCTTTGTTTCAGTTATGGTCTTGCGGTTACAGAGACTAAGCAAGTAATTTATTTGAAGAACCTTTATGAAGGGGCTATTAAAATCAATAAACATCACTAAATAAAGTCGACTTAACGTATTCATGTGGCCGTTTTGATCTTATGACATCTTTTAAAGAATGATATTGAAATCAAAGACCAGTTTGATTAGGTTTAGGTACATAACCTGCTCCATCCCAAAGCAAACACCGTCCTGGGAAAAGGACACAGATTATTTTAGTATAATATTGAATGTACGTTTCATACACGTTTCTAGTAGTACGTCGTTAGTTTGAGCGAACCCTGTTTTCTATCAACAGGGCTTACCACAAGTGGTCATCTGGATCATCTCATAAAATGACTTCTTTGAAGTATGCAATTGCTGCAACCGTCTTTTAGCTTTTTGGTAGCGTGCATGCAATAACTTTCCCATAATCGCTGTAATCGCTGTAAGTAAAATGGGTTTCGAGGTCCTTATTTTTATCATTGCCAATTTTATATGTCCCATCGCAGGGTTTGCCCTGAAGCAGAAATTCGCTTTGCCCCGAGGTCTAATAAAACCCCGAAAACCAAAGCAGCCATTCGAGCGATAAATAATTATCTCGTGGCATGTTTAAACTGCGAGCGTTTTCGGCTTAACAGCTCCCAAGTGACGTATGCAGACAAATTACGATTTAAAGGAAATGTTTGGTCCATGTGGATTCGGTTTGAGTCAACAAGCATCGTAGTGAGTTAAGCTCTGTAATAAATGTCAATCGCATTACCTGAAAACAAGATTCTAGAGTTTAAATAAGCAGTTGTTAATTAAAGATGATTTTTGAGGAAAGAAAATTTTCAGATTGCAAGTGGGATTCGAACCCGCGTCTTCTGGATAGGTACTCTAGACGCCTTAAACAACTAGGCCATTGCAATCCACACGACGCGGAATCCAGAAGACGCGGGTTCGAATCCCACTGCAATCTGAAATTTTTCTTTCCTCAAAAATCGTCTTTACGATGCGCATCGCATGCGTTTATGCGTTAAAAAAAAATAGTTGTTAAAATTGTTGGTAGTTTTTACTTATTACGGTGCTAAGCAACTGTGCGTACTTTTATTAACCTCCTTTTGTGCCTATTGGCCTTGTCTATTTCTTGGAAGTAGCAACTACGTATTTCTACTCCTCCTCTATTCATTTCTGATCATTTTGGGGTCGGACCCAAGACAGTTAAATTCATTTTCCGGGAATGCATCGGAACTTTATTATCTTGACACCTTGTGGTCGCCACTGCTGATTATGGATTTTAGAAATTCTAGCCGTTTGGGAAAAGTGCAAAAAGCAATTGCTCCCTGTAAATGATTGCTTCCAGCTAGAACCACAATACATTTAAGATAAATCCAGACAGATGAAATCTAGTCAAAACGAATGAGAGCGAATCGATTGAAGGGTAAAATTAGAAGCAAGAAATACAACTTAGAAAATTATATTTTTATTCAAATTTTGGATCAAAAAAGGTTGAAAGAAAGTAATTACTTTGTCTAAAAAGAAAACTATTAAATATTCTTTATGTAACATTTTATAGCCGAGGTGACTGCAATTAGATGCAGATGCGACCATAATTTAATTTCTAGCAGAGACGTTGTTCTTTGTGATAAAAAAGAAATATAAAATGCACCGTTTTTTTAATTAAAAATTGTATTATATACAATTTTGGATAGACTAAAGTAATAAATTCTTATGTAGGTAAAAAAGTAAAGAAATTATTCACGAGCCACAGTGAGTCTTATTCATGAATGATCCCACAATTTTTCTTAGATCAACTTAGCTTAAGAATAATCAACCTATAATAATCCCGACTTATTCGTCAACTCGCCTGCAATTATCTCGCCCGCTCGGGCGAGTTGGCACCTTCCGATTTTACCTATTTTTGTTGTCGTCAACTCGCAACAAAGCGAAAATCTGACGTATTTATAGTTGTCTACAAAAGTGTTTCTTTAGATTTAACATTTAAATTAATAAAACCTTCTTCACACTTTTATGACACTAAACGTATAAAGTAGGTTAATTGAGGGCCAGTGGATCGTCTTAGGGGCGGAGTTGTTTTGAGATCATTAATAAAATATAAGCACAAAGACTTATGTAATAATGATTTTTCTCATAAGTTAGAATTCAATGTGAAGTAATCAGAAAGTACCAGGAGAACAGGATCATGAAGAAGGTTTTGGTGCCGAAATTAAATGAGGAATTAGAACAAAAAGTACTAGGAGAAAAGAATCATGCTGAAGGTTTTCATGCCGCACAACGAACGGTCTCCAAAACTAAAAATTTCTTTTGGCGAATACTCAATACCCAAAAATGTTCTAGGACTGCATAAAATCAAGGTGGTATTTTTCATTTTAACAGTTCTGTCACAACATACAAGTTTTGGGCAAAATCTATTTATCACAAAAGTACTAGGCTTGCCAAAAGGTGGTATTTAAATAAATAAAGGTACTTCATAGTATACAGGTATCTTACACTGTTTTTACAAGAATACAATTAATATAAAATACCAGATAGTTGACAAGGTGTCTTTGCCCCACGCTTGGGATTTCTCCTATATCGTGGGTACGTTTTCAAATATTCAAACTCAAATCTTACAGCGCCTCATACTATAAAGTAGGTTTCTATATTAATTATTATAACACTTTTATAGATGACTGTACCATTTTTCGGTCAGTTGCGAGTTGACGACAACAAAAATAGGTAAAATCGGAAGGTGCCAACTCGCCCGAGCGAGCGAGTTAATTGCAGGCGAGTTGACGAATAAGTCATAATCCCACTGCTGTGACACAGGCCTCCCCACTGTAAGATGGTGAGGGTCAAAATCCAAAACAAAGCTTCATTGTGAATTGATAGATGTCATAACATGCTGGTTAACTCACGATGTTTTTATTCACTGTTTTGAGAGCAGTGGTGATGGAATAAATTACTCCAAGTAATGCCCCTGTTTTGGAATTGGAACTTTCGTTGGTAAATGCGGTGTATCAACAACATTGTGTCCCATTTTAATTCTGATGCATGAGATTGATCCCATGATCAAAGCCGAGCTACCTAAGTTTAGTTGCACCCTTCGGAAGCGCTCTCAAAATCGTTTAAAGATTGATTGCTCAATAACTGACAATGAAGGAAAGAGAAGAGGAGCTAGCTACTTAGTATGCTGCAGACGTTAGAGCAAAAAGCATTGTATCAACAGGAGGAAATGGATTTCTAAGGTCGGTTTTTGGTTGGCAATTTGGCAATGAGCTCACTTTTTCAATAATATCGTTAATTGATTGTCTGTTAGCGTTATGTTTCAATGTTTAGTCAGTTTTGTCAACAGTTAAATTAGCGTAAAGACGCCAGCATATCAAACTACTTCAATCTGTATTTTTTTAATCGATTTTCAATTTTATTACAATGGTGGAAGGCTAATGTTCGATTGGTAGAATTTTATTGATTCGGATAGGTTGAACTGCTGGCAGCCACGACACAGGAAAGAATTCTAGTGTTCAAAAATCTTTTGATTAAAAATCAGCCGTCTTCCTCAAGGAATTACTTGGTTCATTTGAACTACCCATTTAATTCTTCAGAAGTACGTCTAATTCGCATTGCACTTAAATCGTGACGTCGACAAAAGTAACTTAAAGCCATCTCCCATAGTAATAATATCGCTGGATATCATCTAAGCTCTTGTGTTTATGTGCGTATAACTCCGACCGCGCGACAGGGGTGCAAGTAGTGGGTACACGGCGGTGTAGTTTAGGTGTTTAGTTAATTTTGCGCTGTTTGATGAGTATGCGCCTTAATTTTCGGAGATGTCTCGCGCTGCAGTGTCTGTCGAAGTGCTGGCAAAGTTTCGCTTATTTGTTCCTCCTTAGAATTGGTAATATTGTACTATACTTCGTCACTGAGGAGGTCTTTGGGACTAGGTTGAAGCCAAAAGCAGACATATTTTTTGGTATCGTGGTAAAATTATCAAATGAGACCTCCCACCCAGGATGAGCGGAAGGGTTTGTCAGACTCGTACTGACTAAAATCCACGTGTTTTCCAATAGTCCTTTACATTCAGGGGTCACGGTAATTCGTTAGACCCGCGACAAAAAAGCAGACCCATAAAAAAACTTTGAAAAGATTTAAAAGAAAAAGTAATTCAAAACAAACATCAGAAGGTGACCTTGACATTCACAGTCCATTCGCTCGTAAAAGCTTTAAAGCTTGTAATCTCGCTCCGACTTTGCACCACCACCGCAACAAGCCCTTTCTGTAATTGGACACATTCAGATATGCAAAAAACGGTGCCTGCGCTCCAAATGGCCCCTTTTGAAAAAATTATGCCCTCTCGTTTGACGCGGCCCGTGCCTCCTGGCGGCCATTTTTTTATTTAACCCAAATTAATGGCTGCCTTCGCACATCGATATTTCTTTTGAAGTTTCTACTGTTGGATGAGGGAAACGTGTCGAACTCCCGTTTGAGGTTCTGCGCCATTTTTCTTCGCAGTTAGAATGTAAAGTTAAGGGGAAGGCTGGTTTGGGGAATCACTTTTCTTGTAAATGTTTTTTTTTTCCTGTTTTCGAGGTCGTTACGGTTTGCAGGGTACACAATTAATGAGTAATTCAGTTGGACGCCTTTTTTTTACCAGCAATCTAATTGCGTCGCTTTTTGGAGTCGTTATTTTTTTTGTTTCTGCAAAATCTTGGTTTATTGGTATTTCTTAATGCAGTTTTATTTTATTTTCTAATACAAAACGAATTAACACTTCTTGGTCAGCTTTCCAAATCAAAGTTATTGCAAAACAAGGGCGTAGAATAAATAGTGAGAAACATGGCTTAAAACGTGAATACCGTTGAACTGACACTAAAATACACTATCTGGATTTCAACGTGAGGATTTTCTAAGTAAAGCCTGAATGATCCGACAATCTCCATAGTTGCTGGAAGTTCTATCTACCAAAACAAGAACAGAACAAACACTTATATAAAAAGCAATGTCTTGTTTATATAAATCTACAAGACTCGTTGCAAAACAACCGATGCATGCAAAATATATGCACAAATAAAAGCTATGCACTAAACCCCTCAGCTTTGCCATAAAACTAAGGATTGAAGCTAATCATGCGTCCACCTATACGGGTCAGGGTTCGCTCATACTTAATCGGGGTAATCCATTTGGCAGACAAGTTTTACACAACGACCAGTTAAACCTGACCCTCCTAACATCGCTGTTATCAAACACTCTACCACCATACGGGCAAAGCGATTTGTTGTGAGAGCTCCACATATCCTGGCCATGTTTTATCAGGCCGTAAATTTCTACGGGTATCTAGTTAGACGTCAACCTTCCGAAGGCTTTTGCAAAATTTTAGTGGGAAAACGATTTCTTGTTGTATTTTCGGCGACGAAAAAAATATTCGGCTTTATTTTTTTCTTGTTGATAGGTAAGGTAGTTGTATGATTTTGGAATGGGTTGTATACCGAATATTTGGGTTTCGATAAAGGTTGATGTCGTTATGTTTTTGATCAAAAACCGAGGTTTTTGATCAAATTAAAACTTAAAACTTTCGGTATTTAAAGCATTTAAAACTTTCGGTATTTTGAATTTCGGTGTTTTGGACGTCGGTATTTCAACCATAGGTATTATGAACTTTCGGTATTTTGAATTTCGGTGTTTTGGACGTCGGTATTTCAAACATAGGTATTATGTACTTTCGGGATTTTGATACGTACCCTGTTGAAGTTATACTTTTATTTTTGCAGTTTGCCTAGTACAACTTAATAGAAGCCAAAAATAAGTAAAGGCGAAATAAATTCGGATTGACATCGAAACATTAATAAGACAAATTGTAAGAAACCTAACCAGGAATTTTCCACTATGAATATGTACCGATATCCTTCTTTCAGTCTCTGTAACTATTGAACCGATTTTAAATAGAAACCTACAAACGTAGTGCGGAACAAAGTCGCGGGTGGAGTCCTAGTCATTGATAAAGTGGGGATACCCTAATTGCTCCCGTATTCAAAACAACATAACAATACACGAAATCCCTGAAGGATAGATTTTGTCACATAAATTCAGTAACGATTACTTTACGAACACCCCCTGCTATATATCAACATTCAGAGTTATATATTCTGATTAAAGTCTCGTTTCTTGAGATTCTAACAGCTTAATTACTTTTTAATTATTTGATAAGATTAGAACTTTGTTCTAATACCTTCTTAACGTAATGTTATCACGCAAAAGACGTGGTAAATGTTGATTAAAATCAAAGTGGAGAAGAGTCTAAAGTTAAAGCTCATTTATAGCCACCCCACCTTACCCCATTTTTATCGTGGAAAAATCATCGAATCAGTCCTCCCGCCCAGTGTAGGACAAAAGGAACAGCTGTCAGACTCATACTGACTTAAATTCACGATGTTCCTTCAAAGGCCCTTTACAATCCAGGGTCCCGGTTCCCGTCGACCTGGAAATGGTCAATTATATAATCATACGGGGGAGTCATCCATTACTCGCCCTCAGTATCCGATCCTTTGCCCAACGACTGGCCTTAGCAGATTCACTGTTGTGGGATGCCCCCAAACTAGATCGACCGAACCGAACCTTAAGAAACTGGGTGGGTTACCCTGTCCTCTACGGTTCTCAGTCTGTACTGAGAACTGTAGAGGACAAGGTAATGTGGCGCAGCCTGGGAGAGACTTATCTCCAGCAATAGACTACGATAAACTGAGTAGACTTGTTGACTACTACTTCGGTGGTATTTTCTAATCTTGGAGCTTTTCAGTTGAGTTATTTCCACAGTAAACAGAGGTGAAGGTATGTGATAAAGTTTATACTTTAAAATTAACACAAAGAGTTTTTTTGAGTACCTAAACATGGTATGTATACTCAAAACATACCATGGTTCATGAGAAGTAATCCCGAACCAAAAAAAGATGTCATATTTTCAGCTTAACTACGTCCACCAAAAACACATAACGTTAAACCACTTACATTAGTTCACTCGCCAACAGAAAATAATGTCCCCCTAACATAGAAATTCCATTTTAGCCTACAGAGACCAACATAATCTCTCGCTAGTGGCGAAGTGTGCATCAAAAACCGCAAAAAGGGTGCTCGTAACACATTTTATACCTAGAAAGGGTGTGAAAATTAGTGTGTTTCACCGCACTAGACAAAGTCTAAAGTGGTGCTTATCTCTGAATGTACGACAGATGTACATAGAGATGTTAGTTGTATGGGGGAATGATGTGGACGTGACCGCTGCGGTTACTGGGTTTAGTTTTCGAGAGGTGGATTACATTAGGTGTTAATTTGGTTTGTTGTTTGTTTAATGGTGTTATAGTGTAAAGGTCCGCGTCACGATGTGGTCCCTTTGGAAGCACTTACGCTCGTTACTGTTAAGTTACAAAAGTACTAGTTGATGTATTTCTATAAAATACCTACCGCAGCTAGCAACGATACGTCGCTCGACTGCACGTCGTATGGTTACACACGACGTGTCGTCTGACCGCAAATCAGTAGTGCCATCGACACTGAAGCGATACGCGGCATGGTTAGCGCAGTCGCTGAGCGATTGGACTGCTGCGCAGCGTGTCGTGGGTTCGATGCCCGCATGGAACAAATATTTGTATGACCTATAAGTATTTGTTCCGTGTCTGGGTGCTTGAGTATGTGAGTTTCTATGTTTGTAAACGCACCCACGACACAGGAGAAATTCCTAGTGTGGGGCAAAGGTTTATTTAAAAATAATTATTATTCTGCTGTTGTCTGCTGTTATCGGCCAGCCAGTTTTTCAACGGTATTGAAGTTACTGTTTAGTTAAATATCCATTAAATTTGATAAAGGATTTTATTTTAGGATTCCTAAAACTTTTAAAATAAAAATTCTTATTAATCATCGCCTCACTATATGAATTACACCTATACGAGTACTTTAGTAAAAAAAAAAATGACATACACAAACAGTAAATGCAGTACAATTATCCGTAGGCTATGTATACATATTTGTGCATTTTATCTTTTATGGGCCTTCGTTGCCGGATAACAAATAAATAAATAAAATATTTATATAGTGTGAGGATCGCATCTTCGACGTGCAACCCAGAAGAGAAACACTCAGCTACTAAATAGCTTACCTAGTTGTTGTTTTAAAACACATAATGCTACATGTAATGCCCATCACCAACCGATCGAAGCAATACCATTAACAATAAAGCTTATATCACACACAGCTAGCTTAAAAGCTCAAAACTTTACTCACTACTAAATATCAGTGCTAACGAACGCACCTGCGAACCGCGGCCGCCATAAACGTGATAAAGGACCGTATGTTTACAAGCATAAGTGTTAAACTTTGAATATAGTACCACCGCGTTGGGCCGTATTACTGGCCCCAAGAGAATGTGGCCTAGTTTTTCGCCACGTTAACAGGGCCAGTGTAGTTTTTAATTTTATTTAAAATATTTAAGAACCAACATTCGCACGTTGTTGAAATTTTTAGTGTTGAAAAACTTTTTGGGGCAACACTACGCGTATTTGTTTTTTTTTTGTAAATAAGGGGTTGGTTTGGCTAGAGTTTTCTAGCTTTGGATAAATGTTTGGGTAATTGGGTCAACATGTACACTGCAGTGTTAGATATTTGCTACATTTTGGTGTACAATGCAGTATGTAAAAAGTATTCTGATGCAGATTTAGTTTGTTTTTGAAATCTGGCTTAATGAACTGACTAGAAGAATTTCATGATTATAAGAGATAAATGATCGTATTTGGAGACATCTTATGCTGTTATGAATGCTATTATATATTTTAGCATAAAACGTGAAAGGAGTGAAATGAGGATGGGGGGCAAGTCAAGTCACTGGAAAAAGCTTATACTTATTCAACATTTGCAGAAGTTATAATTAGTTCGTATTCATAACATAACACTTTTTAAGATTAACTTTCCAGTATTTAAATAAAATTAACTTTTAATTATAAAATGTATTTCCATCAAAATATGCGATTAAAAAGAATATTCAATTAATTCATGGAAACACCGTGAGTACATATACATGCATTAACAAGCGTTGCCAATCCAATTTGATTTATACTTTATTCATACGATTACAGCTGAAAAATTGTATTTCGTCGTATTTTAATCATAAAATTCCATTTAAATATTATATTTTATAACACGTCAATGAATAATCGGAATCTATACAAAAATAGGAGTAAGTAGAAACAATGGAGTGATAACACAAAGGAATAACAAGACAATTTGATTTCAATTATTACTGTCGATACAATGGCGAATTCAGTAAAATTTTATCATAATTATTACGTAAAAGAATTATTTTGTGATCCATGGTTCAAAATCAAAATATTTTATTTTACATGGGCCTCAATGGGCACTTATAAAATGTCGGGAAGAAAAAAAAATGGCACGGTTCGGGTTGGTCGTTTCCATGGAGAAGAACCGGCAAAAAACTCCATGGATACTCTTTTAAAATAATTGCTTTTACAATGTTATCGTTACAGTTTGGTATACATAGACATGAGAGAACATCGCGGGCATGATAAGAAGAGAGAACTTTTTTCCAAAAACTAATCACGAATCACGATCACAAAAGAATGGTATTTTATGTAAGTCCACTTACCCCGGAATCATTATTTACAAGTACATGTCGCAGTTAGTACACACTGCGCTGATGAAAATCCTATAGTATGACACTCGTATGTTTTGTTTTTTATTTGGAGTTTTTCAATCATCAATTACTCACCTGACTTAATATTCACCCTGTTCCTGTAACTCTATACAGTTCAGTGTCATGACGGTGATCTTTAAAGACGGCCCCGCAAACATTTGAAATACGTTAACCCACTGGCACCACTTCCTTCACTATGTTAACTTCTTAACACTCCACAATTATTACCTACTCCGTGGCATATCAATGCAATATATAAATGTGTGGAACAGAACCGGTTCAGTTTTCATTTGAAATATTTCGTTAACAAGTCTATTTTATATGGATTGATGAATTGCTGATAATATGATATTTAAAACATTGGGTACCTAGTTCGATGATAAATTCATTGCGAGGTATTGGTTTACTGTTTGTGCGTTTAAAAATCATAGTATTGCTTGGTTTCAGCTCTACTACTCAGCTCCTATTTGACGCAGCGTGATTCTTAGCTTGCTATCTTATAGCCTTCTTTGATAAGTAGACTATCAAATACAATAATTTTTTTATTCAAATCAGTTGTTCCTGAGATTAGAGCGTTCAACCAAACAAACGATCGAACTCTTAATCTTTACAGTTTTACTACAGATTACTAATATTTTTTTATATTATTGGTATCGTTCGTTGATAGAAACTCGTCACTTTTCCTTATGACATATTACTTTGGTTCGACACAACACGTTGTCTCCTTCCATTCTCCCTTGTCATTCTTTGTCACTCTATCATCCATTCACGTAAGTCAAACATCAAAAAAATATTCTACCCGACATCGTCCCTTAGAAAGGCTTTGAAATATAATTGCTATAAAAAATGTGCTACGTCGCTGCTACGGCGTAGCGCGTAGGTGTCCTCTACGCTACGCTTGCTACGAGGTCGTTTACTCAACCGCAACGACTACGCGTTGAGTCATTTATCTTGAACTTTGTTGTGGGTAAGACGAGTTTTATCGGTCTCTGTTTGTTTTGATAAAATGACGTGCGTGTAAAGAAACATTCAAAAAAAAGCAAGGGCGTGATTTTAGAACAATTTTATAAAAATAATAACCTTGTGACAAAATGAAAAAAAACAAAATAAACAAAAAGTTATTGTGTGGTTGACAAAAAAAAAAGATAAAATATTAAAAAAACAATAATCTAAGTTTAATAGTAACCCAATTTGAAAGCACCCGTAGGCTCCAAACTAGGAACAAACTGTATCTTTGTTGCCTTATAGGCTTTCACACAATATCATAAAACTAATTTCACCCAAAACACATCCGATCCCATCAATTATAAATAATTATTAAGTTACATCCCACCCCATCTTGAGACACCCCAAAAAAATACTAAAATTAAACATTATTCCCATCCCTAGCAAGAAAACATGATACTTTTAAACTAAACTAAAAACAATGAAATGATACCATCAGTCACCAAACTCTTTCCGTTTTTAGCCCCCGTTAGGGCACCATTAACTTCAGAGCTCCCAACCCTTAAAGCCTCGTTTACACTAAGCCAGTACCTACCGCGAGTAAAATTTTGGATGTATGTTTTTGGAGTACAATGAGATCGGTGAGTAATGGGTGACTTGCTGTCAGACCATGGACCATGCCCGAGTCGACGGCGCGTTATGTTTACGCGCCTAATAGAGTGTCAGCATAATGACGGGGGAACTTTAGAGGGCCAAAGCCTGCCGGGTTCGCGGGACTCACGAATTACCGTAACCCCTGAACGTAAAGGGCTATTGAAAGACACCGTGAATTTTAGTCAGTTTGTGCATCCATTTAAAAGCCATGCTGCATAAGCTTGCTAGAGACACTCATGTCAATTTTATGACTCGATAAGGTGAATTTATTTCTTGACAAATTATGATGTTTTAAGTAAATAAGCGTTTTGATCTTAAAAAAAAAACCTACCCTACTTTATAGAACAGTTAACTATTGTTTGCTCTAATATTTCACCACCCCATCTGGTGAGGTACATTTGAAGCAAGTTCAAGCCAGCTCGCACCGTGTAACCACACCCTTAGTATCTCTCGACTAATTAATAAAAGTGTCGTAGAAAGTTGTCACATAAATTGCAACACAGACGCCTGTGACGTAACAAAACGTTTTTATAACGTTTTAAACGACAAGCATAATTTTTTAAGCAAGCCAGCTTCATTAAATTTAACGGAAGGGTTCGAGCAATCTCGGGTAATGGTTGTTTGAACAAAGTTTAGAGTTTTGTGAATAATGCTCATGTAAATAATGTAAAGGTTACTTTAACATTCTTGATTAACAAAGTTGTAAAACATCAATTAAAACCCCTTTTCCCTCTTAATAAAAACTACGATGAACAATTTGGCTGTTCTAAACAAACTTTGGAACAAATTCTTAAAGGGTCTTCCAGTTTTTTTTTGTACTGTTAAACGTAAATCGGTAACTGGAATCCCAACCCTACGCATCGTGGTACATCCTTAGTGGAGTAAGCAGAGACGGGGGGACGTATGTCAGCGTGTGAGTGTGATTTGACATGACCGGCAAATTCAAGTTCCAAGATGATAATTATATTTTATTGAATAAATGGTGGATTCAGTAATGATGCAGTTTTCCCCTCTAACAGTACAAACGTAATTGAAACTAACGCTGCCATTTTGGTTTTTTAATACAGAACATGATCAAGATAATAAATTGGAAATTAAGCCAAAGAGAATTTTTTGCTAATCGTAATTTTCAAGTGACAATTTATTGATGAAGGTAATTGACGTAAATAAAATAATCACATCCTACTTACCTTTTTTTTTTGCGTAGTAAAATCATCAAATGTCCCTCAAAAAGTCCCTCCCGCCTTGCCCGGGGTGGGAAAACTCTCCCACCCTGGGCAGGGAGGGAGGGACTGTCAGACTTGTACTAACATAAAATCCACGGCGTCCTTCAATAGCCCTTTATTTACCCCGGAACGGGTCACGGTGATGGAAATAAGTCCCGCGACCCCAGCAGGCTTTGGCCCTCTGTGAGGGGGCCCCGTCATATCCTACTTACCTTACTAATAATATAAATGTGAAAGTTTGTTTGGATGGATGGATGTTTGTTCCTCTTTCACGCAAAAACCACCAAACGGATTTGATTGAAATTCGGTACACAGAAAGTTTATAACCTGGATTAACACATAAGATAGTTTTTATCCCGATTTTATGTATTCACGGGATGATTTTCGAGTTGTAGCGAGTGAAACCAATGGCATCAGTATGTATCCTATACATTTTAAAAAAATCTTGCAACTAAAAATATTGAACAAATTACGCCAAGGCCACGCCAGAAGAAAAACACAATAATGAATTATCTTTTCACTTCACCATTACCGCCTTATGCTGGTCAAACGGCACTTTTGTAATACATGCCCCAAAGGGTTCCTAAATTTATGTTCTAGGTACCTGTCTCTTGCAGCTGAGCATCAACCCTAATTTCAAATCATTATGTGAACCCCAACCCTAACTGTGTAACACCTTTGCGTACTAGGCCTAATATTAAACGCGAAAACTTTCTATACAGTGAGCTTCGATTTCTTTTATGTAGACCCGCCTTTAGAGCTTTTCTGTTTAGATGTTTCAAAAGCTTAGTATCTACGCATTTTAATAGTAGGATTATGTAAGGGTACTGAGTTTAAAGACCTTTAGTTTGCTGTAAACTGGATTTTTCGAACAGTAATCTTAAATACATTTTGAGTTAATGTATTACTTTTAGGTCAAAATAAATTCAGGCTTTCAATGAAAATTGCGGAGAGTAATTTTTTAATTAATTCATAACCTTTAGTTAAATTAGAAATACTAACAATACTTGTCTCCTCTTTCAAATTATTTTTGACCTTTTCAAACCTGTAGGCAGAACTTAAAATACGAATAATCATCATAAATTATTCATTACAACATCACAAAATTTACAGTAAACAGAATAATTCCTTTCAGTTCCATAAACCGTAAGCTCCCTCACAATTTTCCATGCTCATTCGCATGTATACCTCTTGATACACCATCAAGTCTTTGATCATTCTCAAAATAGAATTTCCCGGGACAGAGTCGCACCACTGAACTAGTTTCAGTCTATTGAACTGAACAATAGTTCACGTTTGTGATTGAATTGTGGCATTGTATCGACGTCTAATTGGAAATGCTTGTTGTTGTTCACTGTTTTGAGACTGTATTTTGTATGGATGGACACGCATCCGGCTTTTGAAGATTTTGTGAAGAGCGCTTGTTATGATTGCTTTGTATTAGTTGGTACGGTTTCTGGCTAAATAATAATAGCTATACGGGTTGATTTGTATCTTGCTTGTAGTCTTAAAGAAAGTTGAAAGTCTTGCTTTATTTTAAAAAGATTCTGTAATAATTTTAGCGATTGAAAAGAGTGTCCATGGAGTTTCTTGCTCATTCTTCTCCATAGAGATCTACGCTTAGGAATGAGCACCTACGGTACTTTCACAGTTTTTATGTCATGTGACTGGGAGTGTAGCATCAAAACTATTTTTATATTACCTATTTTTTTTTTGTCTTTTGACAATTCAAAAGTGCTTGTGACAAGCCTATTTGAAATAAATTATATGATTTTGATTTTTGGAGCCACAGAAGGGCCTCCGTATGGGGCCTCCTTCTGTGACTCCAAAAATCAAAACAAAGTAAGACGTATAAGGATGGGATAGGGTGGGATGGAGAACAAGAATGCAAGACGGACAAGAATGACACCGTAGAAACGGTTTTTGTAAAGGAATAAAAATAAAAACGCTAGAACGTGGAAAGGTTTTTACCATTTCGTGGCAAAGTTTGAAATATAGAAATATTTTTTCAATTCTTTAATGATGTAGGGATCGTGCAATACTCGTGCTAAAAACAGTCGGATTGTTTAAAAAAAAATACGATGAAATAACTTTATTACTGGTAGAATAGAGATATAATTAGACATGCTACTCGTACAGACTTTTTTACCTCAAAGCAAATCAGTTAGAATTAAAAAGACGTAAAAATAATCCTCGCAAAGTTTTGACATTTTTGTTTCAATATTTAATATTCTGTGGAGAGTTGGACCCAAAAAGACATGCTGACCTTAAAAGTTTTGCCAAGAAAACACGTCAAAGGTCAAATATTGTTCAACTTTTCTTTTGTTTTCTCTCATAATAATAAATCTTGACCTATACTTAGGTTGTTTTTGAAAGCTGAAAATGGGTTTGTTTATTTGTCAAATTGAAATAATTGTTAGTAAAATGAATAATGTTTTGTTCAGTCATCAATTTGAAGTTGTTGACCGTTTTTAAGACGCTTCTTCTAAAAGATGAATAATAATCCCTTTTAAACCATTTTTAGCTTTCTGGCCGCTTTCCGGCGTAGCCATAGCCATAATCATGCGAATGCGGTTCAACAGTATACTGCAATAAGTTGAGTTGATTGACTGATTTATTAAAAGGCGCTTTTACTCGTTAACGGTATCAAAACCACACTGGCATATCGTCCTTGCTCATTTTAACAGAAAATGTATGAAACCACCAATCCCACCAACATCGTGTCGTTACCGTCCTCGTCTTATCGAATCTTTACTTACTAACCTTTACACGAATAAGGGCCAGTAATTAACCGATAGAACTATTAATTTACTCAGATAAAAAGTATCTTATTTCCTAACCCAGATAATGTTTTACCTGAGCTTTTCAAATTAAATTTCGACGTCAAGACCAGATGAAACATCAAAACTTCAGAATATAATGGAAAACAGGTGCTTTTAAACTCATTACAATTAAGATAGTTTCTCAATCACATTAATGAGCACTGAACTAATCAAATTAAAATTAATGCCACGACATGAACATAAATTGAATTTGTTAATTAGTCCTAGGACTGCCTAATGGGAGCATGGCAGGGGAATCGCGTTAATTACAGTTGCCTGGTAATTGTTCATCGATCCCCATACCCCGTTCCATTGTAATCATCCCCCAGAACGGACCCCAACTTGTAGCAGTGGTAATAATTTACACCTTATTCAATTTTACCCTTTACCCTTTTTTACCCGGTTGTGCCAGAAGAGGGTGTGTTTTTGATGTCTTTTTTGACAAAGAGTTTTTCTAGACATTCTTTTGTGAAGTTAAGAATTTAATTCTTTTTATTTTTTGGTTTACAGCTGTGCAAGTTAAAACTTAGTGTGAAAACTTTTGAAGAATGATTTATTTTGTTCAATCTATTCGCTTTGTGGTGTGTTCACCACAGAGCAACGGCACACAGATTCCACAACACTCTTTCGCAGAAATCAAACAATAAAATCAAAATAAAATCATTTTATTTCCGGCCAGTTACAGGCACTTTTGAGGATAAAAAAAAGTTTTATAATTATGTCTAAGGTGCTACAGTCTAATTCATAAGTCAAAATAATTGGGAAAGCTTATTTGCCGATTCCAAAGCGAACATCTCAATGGGGATGAATCGGCAAGAAATTCCATGAACAATATGAACATTCTTCTCCAATCAACACAACAAAATTATTACACAACCTTTGGTTCATCATTCATCTTGAGATACATACTTTCTTGTTCTTAGTGTTGCTCTTTGCGTTCTAGGGCCTTCTAGTTTCCTTACAAAAGTAAACTTAATTTTGTCTAAAACAAAAAATCCTGTACATTTTTTTCCTCCAACCCAAAACATCTTTTGGCCTACATCATTAACTTTCCCCCACAATTAGTAGGCACCTACTCCATCTAATATTCAAGACATGATCCGTTCGACTATCATCATCATTAAGAACATTATATCAAATAGCTCTCGAACTATGTAATATATAATTATATAATATAGTATGACAGTACGTTAGTCCCCTTGTTTAGTACTCGTGTCACGTTTTGGCTCACGTCGCGAAATAATGTAAGGTCACTAAATTGTTAGGGGGTAGCTACACGAGTAGGGTGTAGTTGCGTTTCTGTTTTACAATGGTTTTAAAGGTCGAAGTAATTGAAGAAACGATATTCAGGATATGGAATTTAAAATTATGAAACTTGTAAATACATATTCTATTGTTGGGCAATTTTTAATTGAGTCATTGAGGTATTATTAACCACGAGTGCAAAAAAGTTGTAAGTAATTATTTTTCTATTTTCATCATTATGCTTACGTCACATTAGCAGTCATATCAGAAGGAAATTTTACCTGCCATATAGAAAAAGTAGGAAAAATATCCAAGTACCTACAGACAACTCCATATCATAATTTCTCCTACACGGCCTCATAACCATAACAACTCACGACTTAACCTACTCTAACTACAATCCACAGCGACCCTTTTAAGCGAAACTTTTTTAACAAACACATTATTCCCTGCACCTACCTACATCGTAAACATTTCAACCATTCCCAAGAGGTCAAACAATCAATATAAAACTGTCGCAGCGACAGACCGTAATCGTCTGTAGAGCCATAAAAGTCAATTCCGATCGTAATAGGTCAGCGGGTTTCGAGTAGTTGTAAAACGGTTTTATGTATCATAAATACGGTTTTAGTTAGTTCGAGTGTTCCCTGGACTATAGGGGTAATCGAAAACCGGGTTCTATATATAGAACCCGGTTCTATGGTGTTGGGGGCTCTTGTAACTTATAAACTTGTTACAAAGGCACTGTGGTGCGTATTGTTAAAGTTAGGTTTCAAGTTTTAGTTGTAGCCTAGTTTCAAATGACAGAACGGTAGATTATTTCCTAAGTGGTCACTAAACTCTTGGTACTGACCGAATGAATTGAACTATTCCGGATTATTTAATTTAACCCAGTTTTATTGTGTTACGTTGGTGCACAGGAGTAACACTTATTTTAGAACGATCTCGATCCTTCGCATCTCTACCTCTAGATTCGTTTTAGGCCAAGAACAAACCCATTTAAATTAAATTGTATTCTAACGTATTTCTAAAAAAAATATGTGTTGTCTAGTGTGGAATCGCAATATTTTTTGAAATAAAACAATAGGTACTCTGTTTTCACCGCAAGATCGGTCAATTACTACGACTCTCTAACACCATTTCCTTATAACCATACCAAATCAAAGTTTAAACAAATAACATTTACTTACAAGACGTAACTCGCCACTGAACTAGTTCCTAGAGTTTGACAACACTGTCCCAACATATTTATTTAAGAAGTCTGAACACTGTACGTTTTGTTACAGATCTGCCTAGCAGCGGGCAATATCCGGAGCTGAAGGAAATGCGCTGACTTGCCAGCATGGCGGGCTGTGTGGCGCTGTTGGCGCTGATCGCGCTGCAAGCAGCGGTCGCAAGCGCCGGGAAGTGTACCACGTAAGTTATCTATTTATCTTTAACTTTTTTTAGCATGTTAAAAAGAAAGAAAATAAGTTTATTTGGCAAGCCTTATGAACACAATTAAAAATTATTTGATTATTTATATTGCGTTCGATACATTCGACAATTACGAGAATACCGACAATTAGTTGAAAATCTATTGAAGTTCACAGATCGTTTTAGTTTGTTTCGTTCGTTATCGATTAGCAGTTTTTAATAGATTTTCAACTTTACGCGCTGGGGTATAAAGTTGAAAATGTATTGGTGACTGATGAACGATAACGATTGTCGTCTGCTGTCGAATGCTGTTTGACTAAGGCCCCAGGTACGTCCACCGTCCAGTAAGTAGGTAGCGGCAAAATGTACTTACTAAAAACTATTGGTTCACTGATTATATGTACATAGGTATTGGTGGTTCCTTGCAGATAGAATAATTTACCAGAATTGTTTGGTTCTTGCAAGATGCTCATTATTGACGGTCAAAATTGTAAATCTTAGCAATAACTTGAAATGCAGATCAAGTGAGAGTTGGTGGAGCATATAAATATGATGTATTAAACTGTTCTTGTTTTATGGGTAGGATAATTATCAATTTCACAAGTATAAGTTCATCATAAAGGAAAAAAAAATCTTCAAAGTTTATTATTTATATAAACAAATCCTCCACCAACACCAAACGAAAACAAAATTGTACAAAAAGTCTATTACAAAATCAAAACAAAAATAAAATCACGACACAAAGTTCCCTTTACACAGTAAATGCCGTAAAGAAAATTACTCCCCGTTGCTCGCTAAAAGGAAAAACGGGAAAACCGCACATTCGAAACTAAAATAACAACCTTTACAGGAACGTGGCTGAAAAGTCGCGCTAAACTACTTCTCACTTTCATTACGACATTCAAATTAAAAAATATAAAAGAATAACTTGACCTTATGTGAAAGGAGAACGTGTTTTTGAATGAAATACAACTGGAAAAGTGCGAGATTGACTCGTGTTAAAGAGTTCCGTACCACCAAGATAAATACGGTGTCATATAATTGCCTGCCCTTTGGCGTTTTGTCATTACTGATAGCATTGCTATCGTTATAAAAGTGTTACAACATGATTGCTGAACAGTAATTGCTAGCTGTGACAAATCTGTCAAATAAAAGTGTACCATACTTCGTTATGATAAAGTTGTTGTTTGTTTGCTACTGCATCCAAACATAAACGGACTGGTAAAAAACTTCAATCATAACAGGTTTTAAAACTAAGTGTTATCATTTTTTGACGCATACATTTTTATTTTGTGTGGCATGTTAATCATGTAGGTTGTGTATTGCTCAACTGGACTTATCTGTGGATGCCTTAAAAAAATAAAATCTCCAGGGGAGGAGCATTAATAACCGACCCTGCAAAGTTTAAATTCAGAGTTGTTATAGTTGTATATATAGTACAAATTTTCAAGACAAATACCAAAAGGATTATTAGAAAATAATATACGCTGCATGGTTTCTAAGTACAGTCGCCACGGAACCCCAAAAATAACCTCAACCCGCCTTGAAACTCGGGCACTAGGGAAGGGGAGAAAGGGGAGAAAGTGAAAACGTGTCAAGCGTCACATGAGTAGTAAATACTGCACCTGTTAACTCGAGTGTTTAGGCTGTGGGACACCGGCATAATGGGGAAAAGGTTTTGTGTTTTTTTAATGACTCTTTTGTAGGGTAGTTGTAGATTTTGTGTCAGTAGTTTTTTAGGGAACTGTTTGACATTGCTTGTTATCTAGTTTTAGAATAACATCTTTAGTTAAAGAAGTTCGGTAATTGTCTCATAGGATCGTACTTTGTTATACACATTAATAGGTTATGTATAATTTTAAATGTCAGTTACGGAATGTCAGAATTTCTACCGTGATTATATATTTTTGAGTTTCCTATATTTTGACGCTGTTGCAAGCGCTGTGATAGCGGGTTGACTCGTATAATCAAGGAAGATATCCCCTAAGTGACATTTTAAATTGAGAGACAAACCATGAAAGCTTAAAACGGTGTTTATAACGGTGTATGTGTAAGTTAAATAATACAAATCTGAATTGGTTCAGCTAATTATGTAAGACAAAAATCTCTACTTATCCTAAAAGACTTTCGATTGTTAAGAGTACATATCAAATAAAATAAGATAACGAGGTATAAAATAGACGGATTTTGATCGTTTCAGAGGAGTAAATTATACCGTGACAGTTAATACAGAAAGAGGAAGAGAACGTGTTTCACCTATGCATGTAACATGGCCCAGAAAAATGATATCGAGTTTTAGAAAACATTAATTCAACGTCTAAGTATGCTACCGAAACCAAACAGCAACTTCGTATAATGTCTTTCCAATAATACTTAACGAGAAGAAACTTTACAGATAACCATTTTTCAAAAGCCCACCGTTGTATAACGACTTGCAACAAAAGGTCCCTTCGGGGGCTAATTTTATTCTGTAAAGTCATCGAGTTAATGACTTTTTAACTTGGTCGGTTAGCGAGCAGGTACCTTAATGATCAGTAGAATTTGTGCTTCAGTGGTAGCGGAGACAACGTAAAGACATTGTGTCTTTTCATGGAATTTGTTGGAGATCATGAATATTTGACTGGCCTGTTGGTCTAGTGGTTAGTGACCCTGACTGCTATGCCGGGGGTCGTGGGTTCGATTCCCAACCAGGACAAATGTTTGTGTGATGAGCATGATCATTTGTTCTGTGTCTGAGTGTAATTTATCTATAATATGTATGTATTTAGAAATATATAAGTATGTTTATCAGTTGTCTAGTACCCATAACACAAGCTGCTTAACTTGGGACTAGATGGCGTTGTGTGATAGTTGTGGAATATTATTAATATTATTCTGGAGAATTTGGAGTCTTCCAGCTCTGTATTTTTATCAGAGGGATACCTTCAAAAGGCGCTCAGTCTATATAAGAATAGGGAATGTGTTTAGTAAATACATATGGTGGTCACAATCAGTAAACGGAGCTGGAGGGGGAACTGGGATCTCTTCAAAGACCATCTCCAGAAGCCCCCTTTGCTTTTACCCTCTGTTAAGGCATGCCTCTAGAAAGACTATAAAAAGGACTTATACCGAATTGCACTGTTCTAGGCACCACTGTGTTACCATCGTTCTCTTTTTAAAGGCATCTCGCCGGTCACTTTTCTGCCTCACATAGCTCTAAGGCCTCCATCCAAGGAACCATCGTTCTCATTTTGCCCAGTTTCCTCTATATTGCTCTATACAGTAATTGAGAATTTACATGACATACTTAAGAGGAAACGCCTGGGTCGGGTCCATAAAGGACCTTCTAAGTTAATTGGTGATATTCTTCAGAAAGGTCAAGTGCGTAGTATTTGTAATTTGTCATACGTGTGTAACCTTATAGGGGATTAAACCTATTAATGATCAAAAGTCTACTCTATTGCTAAAGAAGTAGAATAGAAAATTCCATTTTACGAATTTTATAATTCGACTGTCGTCTCTAAATTGGACTTTTTAGACCTTCAGAACCAAAAGCAAAAGGAGTATGATGTTCATGAAGAAATATGTGAGTTTTGTACACGATTACCTACCACACTACTGTTATAATAGGATCGATTTTTGTTACTCTTTCAGATAAAAACTACTGTACAGATTTGGATGAAATTAAGTTCACACATAGTTTACTTTAGTCTGTCCACCCACAAAATTGACTAACGATCTGATGATCACAGGATCGCGATGGATGCAAGCCTCTTACGACCGGTACTACTGGAAAATCTATGGGGGAGGTCTTTGTTCAGTAGTGGACGGACTGTTATGATGATGATAGATTGTAACCTGGATTAACATGAATAGTTTTAATACATCACCGTGAGATAAAATTACCAAATTACACCCGACCAAAACCACGAATTTAAGTTACTTTACAATAAATCATTGTTAATCTTTTTCGGGTAAACAATGCATTACCGCTCATTATCCTATTACACGTCAAAATGAACTTTTTGTTAATTACCAAAATGAAATGGACAGAAAACCAGTAAACTGACTATTCAATTAAAGCTTAACAAGAAATTTAATATTAAAACTATGCATTATCCTATCAAATTGCCAGTTTTTGTGCGAGATATACAAACAGTTGGTCAACGATGTAATGTTTTTAATTAATTTGACCAGCGTTAACTTGTAACTGTTTAATTAATCACGTGCTGTGGTTAATGAGTCAGGGTGTTTTGTGCTTGTTTAGACTAAATACTCGTACCTACTAACCGTTGGGAGCGGCTTCGTCAATGTGTATTTTGTTGGACAAACCCACCACACTATTTAATTCTTCAACCACTGCAATTCCTGAAAGCCAGAATGAACAGTGGCAACCACCAGAAAAACGCCGAGACCATGAAGCTCGACGTGTCCTGGAGAATGAATTTAACTGTCTTGGATCTTGCAACGAAATTAATCAGAAAATAATAGTGGAGGAGTAAGAAAAATCTTTCCACTTCCGTCTATGAGTTTGTCGAAAGTGATCCCTCGGAATCGTCATTTATTAACATCTAAATGACTATAACTTATCTCTTTGCATCCAGATACTCGTATGTCCAGCCATGTTGTAGGTAACAAACATAGAATAGTTCGGATGTTTGTAAGTATGGACGGGTTCCATCCCAATTTTCGCATTTCATTAAGTAAGGGTGAAAGTATTAGCTAGGTAAACAGCTATTCAATTAAATTAAAATTTTAATGAGTCTTCAAGGATTTCAGTCAGTGTAAAATAAATAAATACTGAGAAAAAACCATTTCCTCTCAACGCCTGATCCAACTCCCTTTGACTTTAATCAGGGTCGCGGGACTAACGAGGCATCGAGACCCCGGAACGTAATGGGCTACTGAAGGACACCATGGATTTTAGTCTGTACAAGTCTGAGAGTACCCCCTGCCCTGCCCTGGATGGGAGGACTAATTTGATGATTTTACCGCGCTAAAAGAAACATAATACTGCTTAGAAATACTCAATGTCAGGCTAAGCCCTATTAACAAATTAACATTAATTGTCTTCCGTGACGAACTGGAAATTAATGAAAAATCATGACGCTTGTGATTTGGTTTTCTCCCCTAAATCTTTAAATTGGCTTAGGGATGGATTACTCTGTTAGTGTTAATGACTTTTAATCTATTTTCGGTAATGATTCGCTTGAAGAACATATTTTATTTACCCTTACAAGCTCTGCTACACAATCTTGAACTGTAACTACTAACTACCAGCTCTGAAACCAGTAAACGTAGGGTAAGCTTCATATAAAACTCACCCCTTTTGGTTGTGACATCACTATTAAAGGGGGTGAGATTTCTCTGAAGCTGACTGTACAACGCTGAGGTCTTTAAATCAAGAGTGATTATGTTATTTCTATGCAAGCATGCTTCACTATCGACCACATTACATACCAGTAGGTAAAATAGTCTACATATTAATTACAAAAAAAAGTAATGAACACATTTTCAGCGGAAAATGCAACCCACAACTATTTAGTTCGATGAAGTTGCCGATCTTGAGTGGTAGTGGTTAGTTTCAGATTGCTTTAAGCGTGTTGACTACAACCAACATGTAGGGAGGCGTACTGGTTGGGTGAAAAGGTGACCAAATGACTTAGTGATGCCTACATAGCGCACTTTGTTCAGCCAGTGATGATAAAGAAAAAAATACTGTTTACATACTTTGCCCTACAATAAGATTTTTTTCCTGCAGTGGGTGCGTAATTACAAACATGGAAACTCACACACACAATCAGCCAGACCCATAACAATTACTTGTAGATCATGCAAAATTAAATATTTGTTCCCTGCGAGGATCGACCCCGCGACACATCAGTCCATCTCACAGCCACTGCGTCAACTAAGTAAACTATTAAAGTAATATCATATTTATTAATAACTAACTAAACCGACAAACTTCGTACCGCCTCAGAAACACTTAAAGAAACCTTTTAAACCTTCCCTGGACTTCCACAAATAGTTCAAAACCAAATTCAGCCAAATCGGTCCAGCCGTTCTCGAGTTTCAGCGAGACTAACGAACAGCAATTGATTTCTAAACATAAGATCCGTAATGAATATAGGTACATTACTATGATTACTTTTTTTTATCGTGGTAAAATCATCAAATGAGTCCTCCCACCCCGGGCAGGGCGGGAGGGACTGTCAGACTTGTAAGGACTAAAATCCACGGTGTCCTTCAATAGCCCTTTATGTTCCGGGGTCACGGTAAGGAAATAAATCCCGCGACCATTACTATGATTACTAAAGTATTTAATTAAAATTGTAACCATCTTAGAACAGTTAGCATTTATAATATTTAATTTCTGTAGACGTAACACAGTCAGCATTATTTGATTGATGGACGTTTTGCTAATGATTTAACAAAATATATTTTGAGGGTCTCCCCTGCTTTCTGATCATTATAAACTGAAATATCTGTCAGTTATCCGAGACTTAAGAATCAGCAAAATTGGGGCGGATGTTTAACAAATCTGCTTTCAATGTTGTAAAATTACACACTTAGTCACAGCTAACAATCAGAGTATAGTAAACGATAGAACAGATTAAATTGACTGGCCTGTTGGTCTAGTGGTTCGTGAATCTGACTGCTATGCCGGGGGTCGTGGGTTCGATTCCCACCTCATCCTGTGGGATGAGCATGATCCTTTGTTCTGTGTCTGGGTGTAATTTATCTATAGTATGTATGTATTTAGAAATAAGTATGTTTATCAGTTGTCTAGTAACAACACAAGCTCTGCTTAGCTTGGGACTAGATGGCGTTGTGTGATAGTAGTGGAATATTATTATTATTATAAATCCAACGATTCCCATTTCTAACACACGATAATTAGGTTTGACTAGCATGGAGGCTTCTTTGCCAGAAGGCGGTTGGCCCAGTGGCTGTGGCGCTGCGTAGAGTGTCGCGAGTTCGATCCCCGCACGGAACAAAATATTTGCATGACCTACACAGACATAGTTGTTTCGGCTCTCGGTGTTTGTGTATGTGTGTTTCTTTGTTTGAAAACGCACCAACAATACAGGAGAAATGCCTGGTGTGGGCCAAAAATTATTAAAAACGTGTTTTTTTTTGTAACGTAAACCAATATTGAAGAGATGACGCTTTAAAAACTTACGTTACATGAGTCTTTTATTTTTTTTCAATACTCTGACTGTCGAACTAAATACATAGATTTGCAATTTATTGTTGCTAGAAAGTAGTCTATTTATGTTTCTAGAATATACTGGTTTCCTCACAATGCTTTCCTTCAACATTTTAAAAACTATGGTAATGAAATCTTTTATGCAAAAATTTTCAGTCTGGCCTTCGAACTGCTCCTTATTCCGACAAAATAAAGTCGTTATTTCATAATTTTACCTAGTATAATATTGATTATGCAAAGTGTAACAACCTTACTTTGATTTGAATCTTCTCATTTAGAATATCTCAATACACTTCATTTACCTTTGAATACAGGCTGATCACTTTCAAAATATACAGCTTTTGATCTCGTTTACCAGACATTGTACTTTTCATTGTGAACAATAGTTTGTTTGATAAATATTTTTTCTACACGTTTAAGGGTTTTTATACGTGAATTGTTTAAGGTGATGAGTCACCAGTGAAATCGCCCCTTATATAATAAACTAGTTGACCCGGCAAACATTGTACCGCTTCAGAATCAATATTTACTGACCTTTTAAACCTTCTTTTTTAAGAATAATTTAAAACCAGCTTAATCGGTTCCAGTCATTCTCAAGTTTTAGCGAGACTAACGAACAGCAATTGATTTTTATAAATAGACATTAAATAAAAATGTTTCACATTGCTTCTGCTGAACATAAAGTTCAAGTAACAAATCGAGTTCAATGAATTTCAATTTTCTGAAACTTCTTTTCTGTATACATGAAATAATTTTTTTCTTACTTGAAAATGTACCCTTTGTTTAGATTGAAAGTTTTCTAATTATTTTCTTAATTAATCTACAAGGACCTACTCTTGTAGATTTATTAAAGATATTACAATAAGCTACTTTGCTCATTGTATTAAAGATTAAATTCCCTTAAATATTTCCTTTTAAAGATCTCACATTACACAGACAAAGTTTATTGTTTTCAACTAAAACATTAAATAATGTTACGTTCTACCTTATTCTTGGGCGTGTTTGAACACCATCTCCCCCGATGGTAAGCAAAGATGAGTGGTCGATGGTCTTCATCTACCGTCTCGATGTGTGTAATTTTAGTCATTCCTATTCCAACTTATAAGAGTCGACTACCAGTTTAACTGCATCCAACGTTTTACAGTCATCATCATAATCAGCCTATAATTTTCCCTCTGCTGGGACACAGGCCTCGTCTCTATGAGAGGTAATCCCCAACGCAGGCTCAGAGCAGTTGGTAGATGACTAAGCAATGACGTCTTTGAATTTTTGGTTCAAGGACATGTGTTTCATTCAACGCTTCGAGAGCAGTGTTGATGAAATAAATTGCATTATGTAATCGTTGTGGCTAGGTTCGAATCCACGACTTACATCTCAGAAGTCGGGGACGATACCACTGGGTCATCACTACGCTACTGCCAAAAGAGAATACCAAAATTGAAACTCACTATAAACACAAACTACTCTCGCATCACCCTGTATAAATTCTGTTTGTCACCCGCGACACGGTGCGCCTCGACACAGAAAATCAATTAATCATTTTCTCCCGCGCTAATAAAATTTACTACTCGACGTCACCGGGTAAGGGCTTAGAAAACTCGATTTATTTTCGAAAGTCATCTATTTAATTGAGGCAACTTTGTGAAAAGGGGGCGAAGTGAACGGGATATTCGAAAGTTACCCCTTAAACTTCCCTTATAAGTTTTTTTATTGTTAACGGCAATCCTTCTGGAAGTTTTTCGCAACGGTTGTGTTGGTTGAGCTTTTGATGTGCGGGACGCACCGGTTAAGCGATGCCATTTTATGGGATGTGTGGCCCTTTTCTTTGTTAAAGGTTTTCGGTGGCTGAGCTTTTTCCATATCAATTTTTTGCCGTTACGGAGTTTCTTTCGGTTATCGAAGACGCAGGTAGTGTTGGTAGTATGTTTTGGAATATTCAGTATTAATCGATCAAGGATTCTTGCAAAACACATCTCTAATTTGTAATACCTGTGCATCGGACCAGTTGTACATATTGACGAAACAGCGAATGCAATAGATCACATGTCATTCACTTATTTGTAAGGGATAAGGAGAAAATGGTTAATGTATATGTAGAATATTTATCAGATCCGATGAAATAGAAGAACCTTAATAACTTCAGAATTCGTGATCTCATCAATGGCATTGAGTTAATTGTAGAAAGCAGTCATGAAAGGATTTCATTAATGCTAATGACATTGATGCAGAGCCAACACAAATGTTATAGTACCGTAATTTACCATCTAAGACATGATTTCACATCCAATTAAATACATTTATTTCTACAAAATACTCAAAGAAAATTTACTCTTTCGCAAGAATAAATAAAACATTCCTTAAAAACGGAACAATCGTCAAACAATCACAACGTTATCCTGGCAATTTCTCTTTAATAATGAACGTTTCGTCTTCAGAAATAATTATCTTTACGGTTCGCCGAATGTCAATTTATTCGAATGAACACAATATGGGGAGAAAGGGGAGAATTGAACTATGTCTGCTAAGTTTTCGGAGTTTCCCGAAACAGGTCCACGTGTGTTTCTGGTAGTAGACTGTGTTTTTTTATATGAATGGTATAAAAAGTGGTTTTACATTAAATATAAATAATTATTTCATTTTCATATGAAACTTGCCTATCATACAAGTACCTATGTAGTTGGAATCCTTGAAAATACATAACAAAACGAGAGGCGCACTATGCTCCATTTTACATTTCTACGAATCTGTTTGTTTCTGAAACTGAAGTTGTAGTCTAGAGGTAAATTAATATTCCATAATACAGTGTTCCAGTATTCCATAAGTTTACAGTGAATTGAAATAGTTCGTGTACTTTTGTTTTGAGCTTCAAATATAAAAGTATGAGAAATTATGTCATCATCATCATCATCATCTCAGCCATAGAACGTCCACTACTGAACATAGGCCTCCCTTTTTGATCTCCACATATACCGGTTGGAAGCTGCAGGTCGCTTCCAGTGTCTTCCAGCGACCTTCATAAGGTCGTCTATCCACCTTGTTGGTGGACGTCCTACGCTGCGCTTGCTAGTCCGTGGTCTCCACTCTAGCACTTTTCGACCCCATCGGCTATCTGCTCTGATAAATTAAGTCCTACTTTGCAATTTCCTAATAAAACTAATAGTTTCTTTCGGAACTTTTTACGAACGACAACGAAGATACGGGTACGTACAAAAGTAACTCAAAACTTTTGAGTGAACCATTTTCGGATTTATGACTTGAAGACAAACCTCCAATCGTGTAATCACTAATTTATATTTCACGTCATTCATTAATCTCATGTCTGAATGTAATATGGATTAGAAAACATTCTAAATATATGTATTTTTGAAAACTCTGACGTTTCTTGATTTAAAAAACAGATCCTTGGTTGTTCACCAGAGGCGTTTTTTCGTTGTCCATTCCATAAACGCCGTACATACTTCAAGTACGCTGTCGGAAGAACACGGAAAACTTGTACCAAGGACTCAGGACACACCCATTACTAGATTAATTTTTCATCGATTTCAAAACATTCTAACAATGAATACCTACACAATCCTGACTCCTTTTTTTTTAGCTTGGTAAAATCATCAAATGAGTCCTCCCACACCTACTGTCAGACTCGTACTGACTAAAATCCACGGTGTCCTTCAATAGCCCTTTATTTGCCGGGGTCACGGTGATGGAATAAGTCCCGCGACCCCGACAGGCTTTGGCCCTCTGAGACCCCGGCCCCAACGTTATCCTGACTGGTTTCAATCAAAATATCCCGAACATTGATTCAAATAAGTTTCTAACAAAGTGCTCTGTTAACTATTTCACTGATCTTCCTTAGTGATTGTATTCGGCCATATCTGTTGCCATAGTGATTTGCGTAAAGCCTTGAATGTTATAGACGGGACAAATAACGTTCTCCTATCGATATAAATGTAGGCATAAGCTCCTTCCTGGAACTGTTGTAATGACAAAATATAGAGATATTGTTTTTAGAAATAACAAGTGAAGTTTAGTTTTGGGAAAATCAAGTTTTAGAAGAGACAGAGCATTTATTATTTTGACTTTGAAAATTATTTTTAACGTTAAAAGTTTCTTAGCACAACTTCGTTAAATTATTTAAAGCGAAATCAACTTTTAATCAGTATAGTAGGAAGACTAGTTTGTGCCCGTCGCGTCGCTATCGTGATACAAAATATATTATATAAAAACACGTTTAGAATTAAGTCCTCAAATAAATACAGGAGTCAGAGTTCCAAGAAAAGTCTTTAAAATTGTAGGACACACTGTCACCTTTTATATTCGATTGCCCCAGAAGGAGGGTTATGTTTTTTCAAGGTTGGCAAACCATTAAGTCTCCCCGCCCTGTGTAGAGCTGAAGTGTCCATCAGACTTCTTTGCGTTCTATGGCGACAGTGCTATTTCTAGACAGTTCCTAGGCTACCGTAGACTGTGTAAAAAGGCCCTTAACATAAGAGAACAAAGAAACAAGTAGTAATCCTACTAAGACATTGACTGACGATCTAGTAGCCTGATCTTAGAATAAGCCCTAATCTATCCATCAATCCACGAACAAAAGCTTAATACATACTACTCCTATAATATTATAGTTCGAATCCAATATGGCGGCATTCTTAGGTTATTCCAGTTTTTTTCCTATTACATTATGATGTGTTCATACAGCGCATATAAAAGCATTTTTCGAAGTTTCACTTGCTGACTCATTTGATTAGACGCGGAATTACGTTCATTAGGCCATATTGCTCGCAGAGCAGATGGAGCGAAAAGTGCTAGAGTGAAGACCACGGACTAGCAAGCGCAGCGTATGACGTCCACCAACAAGTTGGACAGACGACCTTATAAAGGTCGCCGGAAGACGCTGGATGCAGGTCGCTTCCAACCGGTATATGTGGAGATCTAAAAGGGAGGCCTATGTTCAGCTGCAGTGGACGTGCTATGGCTGAGATGATGAAATTACGTTCAAGAGTCCCAGTTGGCGTCAAATTACGCTTGCTATTACGCCAGCAACTGTCCAATTTTGGCTAAAAGTTCAAGCGGAACGTTACTGCTAATTTTCTGCAGAGCGTACTAACTATACATTTATAGAGGTTACGACCATCACTCAATCAATATAGAGCTTAAATAAATTAATCGCTCACTCGAAATTGATACGTAATATTCGGTGAGACAGTCAACGGACTGTTAGTCGCCTAATAAGAAACGGTCTTAAGTGCTATTAAGTATTATTGTCTTGTTACAAACAGAAGCCAATCGAAATACCTCAAGAGGCAACTAGATGCAAATCGTATGGAAATGTAGGGATTGACCAATGTTGATACTAGTTCTGCACCTAAATTGGTTAGCTATTTAGGTCATGAAGTCAGAGTTCTCAAGTAGCTTAAACGGTGAATATTATATCTTGAAATAAAAGTTAATGGTACAATTTAGAGCTGTATTTTACGCTGCTTGGGCAATACTTATGGGGAAGAAAGGTTCTCGAGTGGCGACCACGGACCGGAAGACGCAGCGTAGGTAGGCCTCCCACTAGGTGGACCGACGACATCGTGAGAGTCGCGGGCAACCGATGGATGCAAGTGGCGAATTGTCGTTCAGCGTGGCGGTTTAAATGGGAGGCCTATGTTCAGCAGTGGACGTCTTCCGGCTGATGACGATCCACAATTATCACACAACACCATCTAGTCCCACGCTAAGCAGAGCTTGTGTTATGGGTACTAGACAACTGATAAACATACTTATATATTTCTAAATACATACATATTATAGATAAATTTCACCCAGACACAGAACAAATGGTCGTGCTCATCACACAAACATTTGTCCTGGGTGGGAATTGAACCTACCACCTCCGGCATAGCAGTCAGGGTCTCTAATCACTGTCTAGTGATTAGAGACAACAGGCCAGTCAAATTTTAATTATCGCGATAGTAAGATTCCGTCTTACTACAAAGTCAGCAGCAGCAATTAACACTTATTTTAGACAAGTGTTCAACAGATGTTTAACTTTTTTTTAGTTAGACGTTTAAAGGCCATTTTCACGAAAATTTACGGCTGTTTCCATTAGTTCGGTCACAAAAATAATTAAATTACCGTTGCTTTGAAAGTAAATACAGGTAAACTCTCTGGTATTTTTCATTTATTCAGTATAGAGTTGATAATATAATTTATGAGGAAAAAAGGAATAAAAAACATTTAATTTGACTTCACAGATGAATTTAGAGAAACCAGTAGGTAAGTAATTTGATACATACCTACAATAATATTTACAAAGGCCAAAAAATAATCGGAGCTAAAACCACTTAAAAAATAATTGCTCCTTTCAAACCGGACCCAAAAATAGTTCCACAATAAAAATAAAAAAAACAAACGTGCGAGCAAATATTCGAACACTCAGCCTAACCTATATTTTTGACCTTTCCAAATCGTACGTTCGAAATTTAAAATTCCGAAGCAAATATTTTATTCAGATTGTATTTTTAGGAGTTCTGCCTTCTACGAAGTTTTATTTACTTTTAGAGGTCAAGATTAAGCCACGACCTTAGGTCAAGCTTGCTAAAGTTTCAGGTTGGTTGGTTTTAACCCTAGATTACTAA
Source organism: Agrotis ipsilon (assembly GCA_028554685.1). Taxonomy (NCBI): domain Eukaryota; kingdom Metazoa; phylum Arthropoda; class Insecta; order Lepidoptera; family Noctuidae; genus Agrotis; species Agrotis ipsilon. Next base: position 887,029 of record CM052961.1, on the reverse strand, counting down.
CCTTATTTTTCGACGCTTATTACGAACCTTCGTCGTTTCGACTACGGTATTTAATAAAGGGGATAATGGGTTTTATTTAAATCAAACTTGGTAATGTTTTATTTTTATGATTAATAAATTATGTTTTTCTTATAATTTACTATGTTTACATAAACTAAAACAGCATATTTATTAACCAATCAGCCTTATGAATGTGATCATACGTTTTACGCAAATTGAACATAGTGACATTTTCAAAGTTGGTTTGTTAGTATAACAAAAAGTAAATTGTTAAAATTATCTTTAAATATTAAAAATAAAGAATGAAATACTCCAATGAAATAAAAAAAATGCTAAAATTCCATCAACTAATGTATTTGTGACATACGTCAAGTTTGTGTTCCCCGGTCATAGATTTATTGCACTCGGTGCGACTATTTTTAGTCAGTCTTCGTTTGGTAAAGGTACGCAAGGCATATATTTTCCTATTTTTATTGAAGGTAGGTACATTAGTCGCATTACTTGACCTTGTTTTTTTACTAGGTAAAATAATCAAATGAGTCCTCCCACCCAGGGCAGAACAGAAGGGGCTGTCAGACTTGTACTGACTAAAATCCCAAGTATCCTTCAATAATAGCCTTTTACGTTCCGGGGCCACGGTTACTTGATAGTCCCGCGACCCTGGCATTCTTTGGTCGTCAAAAGGGGGCAGGGTGCCCCGTCATATTGCTGACAACTCTTTCAGACGCGCGTGGTACACGACGCGCCGTCGACTCAGGGAATCGTCCATGATCGGACAGCGAGTCGCCTGTTACTCACCGTCCGCTTGCCCACGCCTTAGGTGGCCGCAATACTTGGCCTGAAAAGTGCTGCCGGGTCAAACTGGACAAACGGGTAGAAACTTCATCTTCAACATCTGTTTCATAAGCATGATCAATCTCTAGGTGGTCTTCTTTTCGCTCTCAGATATCGCTGGCATCTTGTAATAATTACTGACGAACTATATCATAAATAACGAATAATAAATAACATTGAATATAAACAAAATAAACCAACTAACCAAAAAAAATAACGCGAAAGTACTCCACTAAGTAACACAAAAAGTTACGTTATTACTAACCTTCGTCGATGCGACGAGCCATGGTTGCTGGAACGGTGCTCACGGGCCTCTTGGACTCAAAGCAACACCGTCAGTCGCAAGGGCAATGAGCCCACAAAGATTACATAAAGTGTGGAAAAAGTTCGATCGCGCGCGCAAACGATATCGCGATTTAAACAAAACTGCGTCGTCTAAACGACGAAGGTTCGTAATCTAGGGTTAAATTGAAGATTTATTATTGGCGTTAGAAAATCTTCAAAATATGACTCTTCTCGCTTTGAGTCGAACAGTGACGGCCAGACTCGTTCTGATTAAAAAACGATCTTTTCTTTCAATTGCCCTGTACGTTCTAGAGCCGGAATAACTTCAAATAATATTATTAAATAAGGTATCATCACATGGATTATGATGATATCACTTTTGATAGACTCTGGCTACAATTGACCCATCTCATTATTATTTCGTAAATAAAAATAATATTTTTATATTCGACTCCTTGAAACTCTCCTGTAGATCATAATCATAATTATCAGACCACTGTTATACCTATCGTGTTTCAGTACAGATAACGAGCTTCCTGTTTTTATTGTATCATTATCTATGTCTCTCTATACTAGAAGAGTCCAAAATTAAATCATTCTAATTCCCATTCAATCTCCTACTTCTCAAAAATATTCCATTTATACGTAACCTAAACATTAATTCACCTACAAACAGTCTTTAGAGAACAAAATAATACAAGCTAAAGACATGTCAATGAGCTCTCGATGTATAGCCCTCACTCCAGGTCACCGGGCTTGTACCCGAAGATGCCCGAAGTCGTCCGAAGGCTCACGAAGGCGCTAGCGCATGAATAATTCAACAGAGCGTAATGAGCCTCAGGCAAGTATTCAGTCACACCGTATACCCAACAGAAAATCTATGGAAGGCGAAACTTAGCGCGACCTTAATGATTTTACAAAAAAGAAAGTTGCTTTTTCAAGATGGGGGGTAGGGTTGGAGATTTATAGGGGAGATTAGTATCTGGGATGATTATCTTTGGGGTTGTTAAGAAAGATTAAGATTTTTTTTCTGGGATTAAAAAGTCGAGTACCTAGAGTATGTAGGTCATTGTATTCTGTATGTAACCCTGTATTAATGTTGACTGACAGAAATTAAAAGGTCATGTGCTGACATGAATGTCAATTATGTTTATAAGAAGTCTACATTACATAATTTAACACATAATGTGCCCACTGCTGGAACAAAGGCCTCTTCTCTATGAGAGAGAGTGGGCTGCAATCATCTACGCGAGTCCAGTCCGAATTGGGAGAATCTAAGTCTTCGAATTTTTCGTTCTAGGACATGCCGGTTTCCACATGATATTTTTCTTTTACCGGTTTGAGAGCAGTGAAGAAATCGATCCGTGCGTGATAATTCATAATCATCTGCCTAGCCTTTTCCCAACTATATTGGGTCGGCTTCCAGTCAAACCAGATGCAGCGGGATATTAGTATTTAACATGGAGCGACTGCCTGTCGGACCTCCATAACCCAGTAACTGGGTGATACGATAGATACGCCATGGTATGACTGTTTGTCAGACTTTAGAGCTTCTGACTTACAGTCATTCACGACTGTCAAAGACCTACAAATGACAGCCGGGACCAACGGCTTAACGTGCTTTCCGAGGCACGGAGGAAACTCGCTATGACAGACTGATGATATGATAACTGGCCTACTAAATGCTTTGATTTGATTTGATGGTCACCCATCCACAGACCGACCTCGGCAACCGCGGCTTAACCCGGAAGATCGGCCTCCGCAGACTTCCTCGTGTACGTTTAGAGGAAACCTAATCTACCTAAATCCGCTATTTTAGTCTAACTTATCAGCCATTAGTTAAACCAAAAGTTAGTTTGTTGGTTTAGTTAGTTATTGGAAATGTGGGTGTACTGTAAGTACACTCCTACTCACTGACGTCAGAGTCTAAGTAAAGTGCCATTTAGAAAACAGTGTACATTCGTACGCGAAAAACACATCAGCTTTCTGGGAAATTCAGGTCTAAAGTACCGTAAAGAATACCAAAACGACATCAAATAAATATCCTAATACCCTCATTCTGTGTCAGATCGAATAATATTAATGTATTCGGCGCCAAATTGCTGTATATTGGAAAGACGAGTATCGTTCAATCAGTGAATACAGAGGGCACAACACCAGATGTTACCGCCACGTGCTTGTTTGTGTTCCCTTTCTACAAAGAATATTATATTTCTAATATTGCTACCAAATATTGTAAGGAAGGTTTGATAATTATCGGATGACAGCTGTTGTGTTTCTTATTAGGGCTAAGGGTCTTCAAGAAAGAAAGAAAAAGTAAAGAAAATAATTCATAATTTCCCTCTTTTGAATTGGTTCCGTTTTGACCATCTGGCTACTTACGGTAGTATGAAGACATGGTTGCTTATTAAAGAAGTAAATCACATAAGATTAGAGCAAGGCTAATGACGATGACGTTAAGAAACTTACAACACCGATTACTGTTTAATTAAAAACGAAATGGATTGTCGTTAATGCTTCTGATATAAAATTATTTTAAAACTGAAATAATTCGTCTGCGCTTATGGAAAACAAAAAAAAAACAGCTTAACTTGGCGTAATCCCAAACATGAGCTGACGCCAAAATGTTTTAAAAGATAAAAATAGGTGTGAAGACCTCTTTATAAATATCATAACTATTAATTGTGACATGAAAATATTAAACTGGCTTGAACAGTTAAGTAACAAAAAAAAGTTACAGACCAAATAAACGTCAAGACATCGATAAACCAATTAAAACAGGGACTGTATAATGAGACAAAAATGCACGTTGGATTAAAAAAAAAAAGATGTCGCTAAAACACAATTACAAATTAAAACTCCCCTTAACTTTATGACAAAGAAAAAAAAACTTTTTGACATCCAAATAAATTAATAATTCAGTGCCGACTTATTTCGGGGAAAATGTCACCCAAATTCAACCCTCCATTGCGAAGTCAAACAAAAACATTTTCGCTGTATCATTTGAAAGGTTCTTACCCCCAAAACTACTCACATACTCGTAGTACATTCTAGCAAACCGCAAATGGCGAAAAGCCAACCCTCTTCATAAACACCGAGGAGGCTTTAAATATCCTTGACAGAAGGATTTTTCTTTCGGTTCGGGTATCACGTATGAGCCATTACCATTCCTATTTATTTGTAGCGGACCGTTTCAACCCGCATCAAGTATCGGCTGCCAACAATGTAGTCACGAACGCACACCACTTTTCTGCCACCGGACTTAAAATATATCGAAGGGTTTGTTTTTGTTCCCAAATATGTAATGGAGGGTTGAGTTCTCTTGAAATAAGAATGCTACACACCCTTAAATCTGTATTATGCAGTGGGTTTAAGGTTTCTGACAAAAGAAGTTCAATCAGCTAGTAAAAAAAGAACAAAAAATTTGACGAAAAATATAGTGTTGAAAACAATTTGACCCCGTCTCAAGGGTAGACCTAAGCCAGCAAAAATGTTAATCTCAATTCTGTTTTACGTTCGACAGTTTACCAAAAACTGAATAATAAATAAATTGATATAGTGCTAAGTCCCTCTAATGTCTGATAAAGTCTGTTCGTCGATGATAAAACTATTTTCGCCGAAATCCTCCCACAGAATGTTTTTGAATAAAAATAAAAACTTTGTCGTCCTCTATAAAATCTTTGGAGGTCACTCGAGCTCAGAGAATGTTACCAAACAGAATTTATCACTTTGTTTTGCACGAAATACCTGTCAAAGAGATTTCACGGGTTTGTTGATACAGAATCTAACAAATCTTTGTACTGAAATGTGAGCCTTAAAAGTTCAACCAACTTTGAAAACAAAGTGGAATTTGAAAAGAATAAAATTCACAAGAAAAGTTAGGATTTTCGAATATAAAAATGGTCATTAAAAAGCTATCACTTTTGTTACGTCTAGCTTATACGGAGCTGAGAAACTGAGAGAAGCAATCTTTTGTGAAGCGATTCGTATCGATTGAGCAGTGCGGGCGTTGGCAAGTGTCCATTTGTGAGCCTTTTGTTATTCGAATTCGTTCCAAAAGTATGTACATGCCGCCACATACAGTGTTTTTGTGGGCGAAGCCAGACCGACGGGATCGAGTTTTTTTGTAAACAGATATAAAGATTTTGCTTCATTCGCAGTTCGTTTTAAAGACTTTCTGCCGGTATCACAATTTTCCTATCAACTTTTTTAACGGTTCTATTCTATGTGGCAATCAGCGATAGCATTTAGTTGCCACTATTGGTCCAGCTTTACGAGTTAGAGGACGTGGACGAACTTAGGTATGCACTTTGGGTAATTTATTTCATCATTACTCCCAAAATGGTAATGGAAAATATCGTAGTTTTCTCACATCAGAGTCGAGGACGTTCTAAGGAGTTTCATAGACATGCCACATCTACCATAGTGCATAGTGGATTATGACTCATCCAGAGGAGGCCTGCGTCCCAGTACTTGTTTCACTGTTGCACTGATAATTTTGGCTGACTGATGTTATAAAGGCTCTCCCTGACCGGGAGCATTCGCGTGTAATGTAACATCAAAGTGCGCATTGTGATGCTCGATTGTTTTCCGTGACTGATGGAATGTTCGAATCTATAACGTTACATTTCAGGTGAATGCTCGCGGTGAGGGAGCGTCTTAAAGATTCTACTCCATCCACAGTTCCTTAAAACGACTTTCTTTCTCTAATAGAATTTTCCTATAAACTTTTTTGATAATGACTCTATTCCAGTTACCCTCACTAATTACAACGTCGCCGGTCACCTTCCAGGAAGTAATTAATTTCGTTCGCACCAAAACGTGACCAGAATCCCAAAGAAGAATTTGTGGATATTGTTGACATTCTCGACGAGGTTTCGTTAATTACGACATTCTGCTAAGCTTCTGAATTGTGTCAGTTGATTAGTGAGATGACATCATTTGTGATCAAAGGGAATGTGAATTTTAAACTTGAACAGTGAAATTATTTTGTTGCTGTAGGTGTACTATTTCTGACATTTAGTTACACCCAATGTCAATGTAAAGGCTCACTACTTTATCAGCATTCGGTCTGCTCAAGGCTTAACATGTCTTATCAATACTTTTGGAAGAACAATTATGAAAATTTCAATTTATTGTTTTTTGAATAATGGGCTTGCTGATGGTCTCATTCTTACTCAGATCCGAAGAAGAGACCTAAGATGGATTGAGCTCTCCCAAGAGGAAGCTTCTCTGTGAGCTCGCACCGATGAAACCTAGTAAAAACGGTTTGGCACCAGACTCCCATAGGATGGTGATCGTAAATCCGGTGACCGTGGTAGGACTATCATCGTCAATATTACCGTAGGTTACAGAAGTGCGGCTGTCCGGTGTGGACCGCTAGGAGTTAGATCTCACCCGCCCCTAAACTAACTCGCTCGACTATTTCACATAATACCAACATGTAAAAAAAAAACACAACCAGAAAATCACATGAACACAACCAGGACCGGCAGAACACCAATTACAAGAAAAAGAAAGACAAGAATCGTTTATTTGAGGTAGTAAAACAGAGGCGGGCATCATAAAGCTTTGTTCAGAGCCACGTCACACGTCTGCAAAGCGAGTGCAGAAATAAACCAAGCAACTTGTCCCGGAAACCACAGTACACTAGTTTTGAAATAAGTTTCACCCGCACTGTAGTTTGTTCGTTCTAACTTAGTTTCCTTGGACTCGGGATGTCATTTGATGCGGTTGGCTTGACACAATACGTTTAAATTGGATGATGTTCAAGCATCTAACTAATATTATTATGAATGAGAAGGTTTGGATGGATGGATGTTTGTTGCTCAAACACGTTAGAACCGATCTGGAATAAAACAGGAAACAAATAATAATTAACTTAAAATATATTAACGTTAGAATTGCGCTCGGGCTAAGCCGCTAGCAACAGTTTTTCTGTATGTTTTGGGAGCTCTGGGTGTGGAAAAGGAAAATACAACTGCTGTTTTTAATAAAGTAACATTTTCCGTACAATAAATACTTTAATTAATCGGTCTGTTATGTTAATTGATCTTGAACTTTGTTTAAGAATTTAGGACTAGCAACTAGGAATAAACAAGCCTCAACATCTAAAGGACCAAAAATCATCTTCATATTTCAAAATATATTATTTATATCAGCCTGTCGTGACCCTTGTTTAAAGCGTCGACATTTCTTAATAACTGTTTCCATTTTCATGTCATCTAATACTTTGTAAACATCATTGAATGTCCTTCTAAGAAAAACACACGAAATCTTGTCTCCAACGGAAATATGGACCAATGTGCACGGCATATCGACAGTTACCCTTATCAAAAGTAGACATTATGGAGCCATTCGTCTAGCAAATAAAAAAATTACACAAGAGACAACACCATTTCTTTTTGTTGTCATATTTATTTGTGCTTCGTTTCCCTCTATTATGACGTAACATAATATTACATGGAGTGTATCAAATATGATGCGGCAAATAAAAACGCTATACACGCGATATTAAGGAAATGAGAACGTTATACACAGGAAAAGGAAAGAGATGAAGAAGATTAATAAAATAACTTGGCACAAAAATATATTCTGCAAAGCAAATAAAATTAAATGAAACTAGGAAGCTTAGAGCACTAAACACAACAAACAGACGCAGACAATACTACGCAAACAGTAATGAACGATGAACATCTCTCTGCATAGTTTAAAACTAACTAAACAGTATCAGGAAACTCAAACAGACGTAGGCGCGTTCTTGCGCTCAAACAGGATGTAGCACGAACGGTTTCGTCAAACAAAATTCAGTATTCTGTGCACACGTTAGAAAATACAATAATTCGAACGTGTCCAACCGATTTGTCGCATTGCAGACTTTGGTTTGGAGAGTTTTCAATATTTCCCTACGCTTAGAATTGAATTTTGTTGACCTATGTTGTGCCATGTTTGACTTTTACGCCGATAGCAACTTACTGTTCCGCTGTTCGTAGTTGGCCAACTACAGTTACGAGCGGGCTTTTATTTCGTTTTTGTTGATGAGAATTTGGCCAGTTGTCAAAATCAGGTTGTGGTCGATTCAGTTTAAAAGATTTATTTTGGGTAGTTGTGTAGATGTTTTCGTGTTAAAAACATGACTGACATAATCAAATTCGTGTTTTGTTATGGTTTACTTCAACAGTAATTCATTCATCATCATACCAGCCGTAAGACGTCGATTGCTGCCTCCCTTATAGACTCCAATAGGACCGGTTGGAAGCGGAAGATCACAGTGGTCTTCATAAGATCGTCTACCCACCTTATGGGTGCGCTTGTCGGTCCTACGCTGCGCTTGTCGGTGTGTGGTCTCCATTCGAGAACCTTACGGCCCCATCTGCCATCAGTTTTTCGCGGTATATGACCCACCTACAATTCATCAGGAAAAACAAATTCTTACGCCATTAAAGCTCTTGAGTGTGAGAAGTGTCATCCACATAAATAAAAACAAATCTATAAATCCATAGAAAAAAAAAACGGTTTGCGCTAAAACTGATAAGCAACACTATTCTTAAATTACTTTCCTTCTTTTCAGTGGCTTCTCAGTGGTGGCACCAGAGGTGGCAGTGCCAGGGAAGACAACTGCCATTCTGGTCACACTTCATGGAAGAGCTGGTGATGAGACCCTAGATCCTCTCAATGTCACTGTTAGACTTGAAACTCAAGATGCAAATAACGATGTGAAACTGCTGACAACTGCAAGTCAAATGATTTTGGGTAAGTCTTTTTAAAACGTTTTATTTGTAGTTTTATAAGGTGGTTTGATCGAAATCCGGAATTAAATTCAGCCGGGAGCGGGGTTTAAACCTACGTCTTCTGGATAAGTACCTACTGCAGCCGCCTTACCATATACATTTATAACTTAAATTCAAAATTAAGACAAATTGTGTTAAACGTTATAAATAGTAGTGCAAACTGTCGTTTTCTCTTGTTCATCTACTATGTATCCCTCAAATAAAGAAAAGACATAAACTTCTGTATATTGCTGATCATAATCCTTATAATTAACAGCATTAAAAGTAACGTCAAAAAATACAATTAGTCATTATTCATCGAGAAAACATTATTAACATTAAACTGAACATTATCATCATCATCATCATCATATCAGCCGTAAGACGTCCACTGCTGAACATAGGCCTCCCCTTTAGACTTCCAGTAGGACCGGTTGTAAGCGGCCTGCATCCAGCGTGATCCTGTGGCCTTCATAAGATCGTCTGCCCACCTAGCGGGTGGACGTCCTACGCTGCGCTTGCCGATGCGTGGTCTCCATTCGAGAACCTTACGACCCCATCGGCCATCAGTTCTGCGTGCTATATGGCCTGCCCACTGCCATTTCAACTTGCTCTTGCGCTCTCCCTTGCTCAACGTCTACGAATCTCCTCATTTCTGAGTCGATCACGCAGAGAGACTCCGAGCATAGCTCTCTCCATAGCTCGTTGGACTATACTGAGCTTACTAATGAGGCCCATAGTAAAGGACCACGTTTCGGCTCCATATGTCATCACTGGTACCACACATTGGTCGAAAACTTTCGACTTGAGGCACTGAGGTATTTTGGACGAGAAAACGTTACGCAATTTCCCGAACGTTGCCCAGCCGAGTTCGATTCGGCGGTTGACCTCTTTCTTGAAGGTGGACCTACCTAGCGCGAAGGTTTGTCCCAGGTAGACATACTAGTCAACAACTTCTAGAACCGAGTTCCCAACTGATAATGGGGTGGGCACAACATGGCCATTACACATTACTTTTGTCTTGTCCATATTAATTTTAAGACCAACCTGTTGGGAAACTCGATTGAGATCGCCAAGCATCGTGCTGAGATCTTCCATCGATTTTGCCATGACAACAATATCGTCGGCAAATCGAAGGTGGGTGATGTACTCGCCATTAATATTGATGTACTCGCCATTAATATTGTTGAAGAAGGACTCGTCCTTGCCATTCCAGGAGCTTGAAGGCGTTTTCCAAAGTGGTAGTAAACAGTTTCGGAGATATCACATCTCCCTGTCTTACGCCTCTTTTCAAAGGAATCGCCTTCGAACTCTGCTCCTGTACTCGGACCGACATAGTGGCATTATTGTACAAGCACCTAAGCACTTCGATGTACCGATTGTCAAGCACTGCCCATGTCTCCACCGAATCAAAGGCTTTCTCATAGTCCACAAACGCTAAACATAAGGGCAAGTTATACTCTTCGGTCTTCTGTACAACTTGACGCAGCGTACGTATGTGGTCTATGGTACTGTAGCCTTTTCGGAAACCGGCTTGTTCGGGAGGCTGGAAGTCATCAAACCTGCGGTCGAGAAGGTTCGTGATGACCCTCGAAAATAACTTATAAACATGGCTCAAGAGCGAGATGGGTCTGTAATTCTTCAATAAGGTGTTGTCACCCTTCTTGAAAAATAGAACCACGACGCTCTTGTTCCATGCTTCTGAAAATTATGAGTAGCCTAAATGATATCAAAAGAATCATGATACTTTCATTTTTCTCAACGATCAGTATAAAAACACTAAGCTCTTTCACGAAAGGTACCCTCAATGCAACAATAAAGATATTCTCAAAAGCTTTCAAAGTAAAAGGTGCAGTTTTCTATAAAAAGGTAAGATTTATTATCAACTTCGAGTCTCTGAGGTTTTTCTTATTCTACTGCTGTTTGAAAGATTGTTATAAATTGAAAAAAAACTCAAGTTGGATTCTTTTGTTGTTATCTTTGTAGCAGAATGATAAAATTCATGACAGAGGTTTGATCAAAGAAATTACTAAACCTCTAATTTTTCTAAATTCAAAATCGGCGATGAGTATGTCGTTTCATAATTTTAAACCACAGAAAGAAGAGGAAATGGAAACAATAAATAATAATCTGACGTAAGAATAACGCGTCTCATTAATAAAGGATTGAAATGACAGCAAAGATTAGAACTCTCAAAGATTACACGTGTACCTACTTACGCGCTTACGGCAAATGATAACAAAAATCGTTCTGTTGTTTTTGGTGTGAGTTGATGTTTTATTATTATTTTAGGGCAAAGTTAAACAAATACAATTTGAACGTAATACCGCCGTAAAACGGTGAAACACCCACGCTAAGCTTATATTCAATTCAATACACGGAATCCCGACAGCCAATGATTTCCAACGAACACTCGAAAATAGACATGTACACTCAGATATACTTATTACGAGACCTTTTTATTGTTAGAATCGAAACGAAAATTGTCGTAAAATGTAATAATAAAATTGAGGGAAACGCCTTCTAATATGATTTCGTTGCTTCGATCCTGAGAATCGTGTCCCAGATTCGATCAAGTTATTACTACCGTAGTAAAAATCTCATTTCGTCGACAGACGGTGCTATTGAAAACTCGACTTATTGCCAAATAGATATAAACTGTGCTCAAAATGCACGTACCCGGAAATATTTTCCTTACAAGTGCCCCGAGTTATTGATATTTCGCCAAATTGTAAGGTAGTTTGGGCCTCGAAAAATATTTGTCCGTGAACAGGTCTGTAATACATTTTATTTACTGACAGTTTTACCGTGAAAAGGTAGGATTTTGCTATTTTCAATACGAAGAGGAAAATGTCTTGTTCATTTCTGAAGTCTTTTTATCATACCGTTACGTGATATGTTCATTCGACCGTAGGAAATTAGAATTATCCAGAAATAAGAGAGTATTACTCTCATAACTATTTAGTCTATTAATTTTACAAGAGGCCATTAAATTGGTGGTAAGTATGGAGTTTCTTGCCCATTCTTCTCCATACAACCTACCTTTGCGAATGGGTGTAGAATCAATCCTATCCCTTCCTATTTCCTTTAATTTTAATAATCGACGTTCAAAAGTGCCTCTTTGATGGCCTAATTGGAATAAATGATTTGACTTTGACTTTGACTTTGTCAAAAAACTACTTTGGCAATATACGAATTACTATAAAATTCTTAAAGTGGAACATTCCATTTTTTTTGTTCTAGCGATGGATTAGAGAATACTTTTATTATGCAAATTATGTTTCTATAAAACGGACTTTTGATAACCCCTGATCGACCAGAAAAATATACAAAACTATACGAAGAGATTCAGTATTAACTGAGTTAATAAAACTGACAGACTGACTGAAAATCTTTTCAACGTAAAAGATCCTAATGAAATAATTCAAGAGTAAGCCCATAACAATTTGCTCGCGTTTCCGAACTCACTCATTTCAAGACCTCCATAAAATGTATCTTCCACACATTACCGTACCCACTGCACATCGTAAAACCCGTGTTATAATATCATCAAGTAAATTCAAATTTTAATACCTAAACTTTACAGACTATACTTGCTTGTATACCATGTATCTTTAAAGTATACACAAAAACACACTAGCTATTTTTCAAGACTATTTTTGCCGTAAGTGAAGTGCACAGTGGGTAAAGGATTCAGAATAAATATCAATTTACGACGTCTGTGGGAATCATAAAGACATTTGGAGTCCTCGGCAGAAACTTCAACCATTCCACTATCATGAAATGGTGGCTCTTACTAAAGTTTGGCTTTACTATCGCGTTCCCTATTCCTATTGTTGCCTTTTAAATACATTATGCTGTTACATAGCCTTTTATATTTTGACTGTTGTAGTAGCTAAGTGCTCTAAAGTTTTTGTTTTATTTATTGTCGTAATGATGTGGGAATAGCAGGAAAATTGACGATGTCAGCTGTTAGTTGTCTCACACGAGTTGATTTAGAAATAGTACCCCTCAACTCACCCTAACGATTAAGAATAAGGAAAAGTAATAGTGATTCTTAACGGAGTGCACGAGAAGGAGGGTTAACGTCAAAGGATCCGTCTAACATAATGTATCAACTTCTCAACAATTGAATAATTCAATGAAAATAAAACTGGCACAGAAAAATCAGACAAATATGAATGAACCCAAAGTAAACGATGACATTTCAAAGGCAAACGGCTTGATATTAAACTCCAAGTAGCACAATCCGATAAGTAATGCAAGTAATAGTACAGAAACAATCTCGAGCACATTCATTTACGTCTAGATAACGTCGGAGGACACATCAAACGTAAACCCATTCAACTGACCAATTTTTAATTGAAAATTAAACTGACACAGAAGAATCAGTCAAATATGAATGAATCTAGAGTAAAATGTGTAATAACAAATGATATTTAAAAGCAAACGGTTTGAAATTAAACTCCAAGTAGCACAACCCGATAAGTAATGCAAGTAATAGTACAGAAACAATCTCGAGCACATTCATCTACGTCTAGATAACGTCGGAGGACACATCAAACGTAAACCCATTCAACTGACCAATTTTTAATTGAAAATAAAACTGACACAGAAAAATCAGTCAAATATGAATGAATCTAGAGTAAAATGTGTAATAACAAATGATATTTAAAAGCAAACGGTTTGAAATTAAACTCCAAGTAGCACAACCCGATAAGTAATGCAAGTAATAGTACAGAAACAATCTCGAGCACATTCATCTACGTCTAGATAACGTCGGAGGACACATCAAACGTAAACCCATTCAACTGACCAATTTTTAATTGAAAATAAAACTGACACAGAAAAATCAGTCAAATATGAATGAATCTAGAGTAAAATGTGTAATAACAAATGATATTTAAAAGCGAACGGTTTGAAATTAAACTCCAAGTAGCACAACCCGATATGTAATGCAAGTAATAGTACAGAAACAATCTCGAGCACATTCATCTACGTCTAGATAACGTCGGAGGACACATCACACGTAATCGCTTTCAAATAACCAATTTTAAATTGACAATAAACTGACACAGAAAAATCAATCATATATGAATGAGCCTATAGTAAAATTTCTAATAAACGATGACATTTCAAAGGCAAACGGCCTGAAATTAAACTCCAAGTAGCACAACCCGATAAGTAATGCAAGTAGTACAGAAACAATCTCGAGCACATTCATCTACGTCTAGATAACGTCGGAAGTGACGTCAGGCGTGTCGCTGCAGTATGCCCGCTTTTATTGTCGTTCCTTCAACGTAGAATAAAGTTCTGTTCCCGCTCTACTAGCGGTTATATGAGCATAGTTTGTGTTGAAACTGATTTTACAACTTTTCTGTGCGAGAGTCGTTCCAATATTGTGGGGTAATTAATTAGTTTTTGGGAGTTCATTGGGTTTTAATGGAGTCTGTTTTTTGAACTTTTAATCGGTAAGTTTTTATATTTGAAAGATGCGCTGTAACTTTGTTGCTATCGGCGTGGCCCGTACTAAGTGGCAATCTATCTGACATCATGAGCCTATAGCAGTCTACATCTTGTTTTTTTTTTTTTTATCATTGTACAATCATCAAATGAGTCTTCCTACCCAGGGCAGGGTGGACGGTGTCCTTCAGTGCCCTTTGTGTTCTAGGTTAGGTAATTCTAGGTCCCTCTAATTTGATTATTTATTTTGCTACTCAGAATTTTAAGAAATGCATTTATAAAGTCTATTGTAAGGACCCGAGTTGAATACAGAGTTAAGGAGAGCTAAAATGACTGTTAAATGTTAGAAAAACGTAAGAGATGACAAACGCGGGAGGTGAGCAGAGACGAATCTAAATGAAATGACTGAAATCAACTGAGTAGTGTTTTGTTTTAAAGCAGATTAATAGCATTAACTTTTACGACCCGTAAAACGCACCTACATTTAGTTTCTCCAAGTTTATCTAAAACAGTATAAAGTTAGAGGTTATTTGTCTAATCTAGTTCAAACTTCAAACGAATTACATTCAAAACTTACTTTTACTGTCCTCTTGATAAAACATAAACTCGAATAAAAGTGAAGTGAGTTTTCTCGTCGAATAAAGTATCGTCTAAGTATCACACTTAAAAGACTATAAACTGGAACGAAAGTAGTCTACGAAATGAAACCTACTCAGAAGTAACCTTAGGACGACTACAGATTTGTTTAACCTTTGACAAGCTAGGTCAGTGGTACATTTTTTTTTTGTTGAAACAATAAGAGTAAATTGTAGAAGAACGTGAATAAGTCATCCATATCGGTTTTATTTTGAGTTCCTAAAAGACCTTAGCAGTAGCCAAAAATCGGTACTGGTAAAAAATATGACAGCTGATCACAGAAATCCCCAAAACACAAGGTAATGAACAACTGAAAAAATATGATATTCTGTGTTTATTATCTCTGCATCACCGAAAGATTGGAATTGCTTAAAATCAATGATTGTTAGTCCAAAACTATGTCAGGGGCCTGGGGTCACCATTAACTAACTCTAGGTGGTGACCAAATCCTGACACGAAAGAGAAAGACCCAAAGTGCCCAAAGGTTGACCGATAGATAATACGTACAGGGTTAGCCAAATAATACACAATAATACCATTTTTATTAACGATCCCCAATATTCGAGTCAATCTGCAACCACCTTAAGCAACATTAAATAATATCTTTGGATAAGGACGAAACTTTAGATTAGATAAATGAACAAGATTAGACACGTAACTAGCCATTAGTAAGTAATGGATTTTCACCCCTTTCTTTTAGTAAGATTGGGTTAATTTAATGAATAAAACAGCGAAAGGAGTCTTAGACAATAGCAAGTTTCTTGGACTTTTTTTAGACTTTGAAATTCGCAGAATTTTTGTTGAAAGTAATGCGAACTAGAACCTTCCATTAATTAGTTCTTAGTAGGAAACTGTATATTCTGTTGATTTAGACGTTTGAAAAGATTGATCAAAAGGTGGAACATTAAAGATTGCTTCGAAATACGAGTAGTATGCTGTAGGGTTTCTGTCTGTTGGGTTTTCAGAACCAATCAGTACATCAGTTTTCTAGAAACGTCAGCAGTCCGATCGCTCAGTCACCGTGCCGTCTAATACTTATACGCATTCATAAACACCCATACCCAGAAAAACCACTACAAAATATGCGCATTGTTCACAGTACAGTGTAGGAAGATTTTGTAAGGCTTGTGTACATCTAGCAAACGGAGTAGCCCAAAATATGAACAAATAACAAAACTGTCAAAAACAACGCCAATGAGGCATGATCATACTTTATGTTTCTGACATTCGTTTATCATATTTGTTCAAAACAAGTATCACAACTTGGATATTGGTGTAATCAGTTGGCAACACAAATATTTCAAATCGAACAATATTGGTAATATACTCACATTTCACCCCTAGTTTACTCCTTTTTTTTTAAATCACCACAAGACACAGGATTGAGCAGAATGGACTGTCAAACTCGTATTGACTAGAGACCATTGCGTTCCAGGATTGCGATAACGATAACCTGTAAACATTCCCCCAAAATCCGACGGACATTTTGTATGGCCCCGTCAGTTATGCTAACTGCTCCTTGAGGCGCTTCTGAACTCAAATGAATCGTTCCTGTCGATCGACTCAGGCCTATAATGCTATTATCGAGACCCTGTGCCGCGGCAGCAATGAAGATATTGTTTTAGTTAGTGTATTCTCAACTCTATGTTGATGACCATAAAGTAGAAAATCTATTTCATTTCTTATAGAGAATAGCATAGTCCTAATCGGACGGCAAGCTTCACTACGACACGAAAACATAGACAATTTCACCATTACTAAACAACTGTTAAACGAAACATTCACACAACTTTAAACTTTAATTGTACGAGAATAAAAAGGCTAATTATAACACCTTATTTATCGCTACGACTGTAATTAACAGAAAGCGTTGAATTGGCCATTGTGAGGGTGATTGCGAACCAACCGCTTATCGTATAAAATGGAGGATATTGTTGCAAAGTGTACCAGTTACGTCACGGCTTTACGAGTTACGTCTGGGACATATATGGACCTTGTTGCAATTGGGTCAGATGTGTCCTGTTCTGGCTATTTCACTGCACGTCTGGATATGTTGTAAATTGCTTTGTACAGCTGATCTATTTTATTTAAGTGTTGGCACACTTTCTTCGGTCATCGAGATTCTAAGTTGCTTTAAGCTCGGGGTTTCTAAAAATGTTATTGATCTAAATAATCTGCTATTTATTTTAACGCTGCTTTGGTTATTAGGTACGCAACAAAACATTTATCAAGGATCGAATAGAAGAAGAAGTGTGAAGACTGAATTAAGTGTTGAAATTAATGACGATTTCAATTTTGTGGCAATAGTTTCAATTATGCCCGTCAAGCTAGGTTTGGTAGCACTTTTTATGGATTCTTTGATAAAAGTGCCACTACGATCCTTTTTTTACGTATGTAGTAAAATCATCAAATAAGCGTTCCCAGGCCCGTTTGTCAGGCTTCTACTTATTAAAATCAGCTAACAGGTCTTTTAGAAGGCGCCGTCGAGCCGGGCATGGTCCATGATCGGACGGCGAGACCAGCCTGATACCTGTATTAAACCAAAACTAAAACCATAGAAATATTAGCTTTGCTTTGATAACGCTTTCATAACCAATGTTCTCTCTGTCATGAAGTCCTACAAAAGCTTTTAACATAAACAAGATGAATAAAAATTTCTAGTGCAATCTAGTTTGAGCTTGTTCGTCGTCTCTACGAGCCTGCTACTTTCTTCATTACGTTTGTCCTTTGCTGTAAAAAAATTTAGGTGCTGTCATTTTACGGTCGCCAACTTTATAGATTGAATTTTGTTTATTTTTTTATCAGCTCACACTATTAGTTCATTTGGCAGATAACTAAAATCATCATCATCTGCCTAGCCTTTTCCCAACTATATTGGGGTCGGCTTCCAGTCGAACCAGATTCAGCTGGATATCAGTATTTTACATGGAGCGACTGCCTGTCGGACCTCCACAACCCAGTAATTGGGTAATACCATACCCCATGGTAAGACTGGTTGTCAGACTTAAGATTTTCTGACTAACAGTAACGACTGTCAATGACAGCCGGGACCAACGGCTGATAACTAAAATATCCGACAGTATATTGTACTGGAAGTCGTTCTGCCATGTCTGTAGATGGACAGACGGCCGATGGAGAAGAGACAGTCATGTGCTAGAGCGGAGACCGGGCTGTGGCATTATGGATCGATGGGATCATGCCACAGCCCCATGGGGTTTGGCAGCGGACAGACTGCCCAAGATGCCCAAGACAATGGTTAGCACTTTTTGTGGGAGGCTTACTTTCAGTAGTGGACGAAGATTGGCTGACTCGATGACACCATTCCACTACTGGGCAAATGCCCCACCCCTTTCTCCACTTCTTATCCACGTCTGCATCCAATCTATCATGAAGCTATCCAACTCGTCCTACCGTCTTCGTTTCTTTCTGCTACGACATCAAATGCTATCTTTGGCACCCATTGTTAGTTTTGCCCAGCGATTGTCCGACATTTGACATTCATGGCCGACCGAGCCCCATTTTGTTTTGGCAGCTTTTTACCAAACTTCGGTAATATGGGTCAAGGAACGCAGTATGTATTCCTTATGCGATCTGATCAACGACGATATATTACTAGACCGCATGTACTATATATGGAACAAAAACTGTTCTGTCAACTCGCTGAGGTACTACGTAAGAGAGGGGACGGGGTACTGCGTTGTGATTGGCTAACTCAAGGACTGTTCTGTCTCAAGGTATGTTTACAGCTCACAGGAGTGGTCGAAATAAGACGGATATAAGCCTTTTTTGGCTAATGTGTTGACAGACATCGGTCGCCTGTTATTAGGAATCTAGTAATATATAGTCGTTGGATCTGATAGTTCACTGCATCGCTAGCAAATTGAGTGCGTAGACTGTTGACAATAAAATAATTAAAGACTTATGTTTTTGGGTTGGGTGTTTCAAATGTAGGGTTTTCAGTACAAGATGTGCCAAAAGCTTTTAATATTTAAGTTTAAGTTATTTATGAAAATTCTTTAACAATTTCTAAATTATTTCTTGAAAAATTTTAGATAAGTAGAAACATTGTCATTGATTGTCAATAAATCTCTGAAGTTTTAAAATATTTTTAAAACTTTCGACTTTTCTAAAGTATTTTGTGGGAAAAACTTGGGGTAGCATGTTTAGTAAAAGCTTTGTTTTACTGAATCAGAAGGACGCGAGATCAAATCTCAAATCCTGACCGCGGTCATCTTTTTTCTTTCGAAAAAAAAAACTCTGAATTTTTCTAATAGACACAACTTATTTTGGTTGCTTTCGAGACTATCTACCACGTGTAAACTATACCTTAGAGAAATATTTAAGTAGGCATGCCTTTATCGAGCTCACCTGCAAAGATAATAGAGTTTATCTAGTAAACCTAATTAAGTCTTTTCTTGGTTTTTTTATAGCATTACTAGGACATTATTTTCTACCTATAACATTGCGCCTGTAATCCCCAAGGAGGTAGATGTTTTTTTTTTGTAATGTGTTTGCTCTTGACCTTAGTCTAGGTCAGGAGTGACTAAGACAAGGGCGACGATGGAGCAAACTTACCCAGAAGAAGCCTGTTCACTCTAATTTTGAAGAGATTAGGGTTATATGAGTATTTTTTTTAACATATTATTCAGAAACTAAACAAAGGGACCGTACTTATATTATGTTTTTGTGTAGCACAGGGAAAAAACAAATAATATAGCTCTTATCGTGATGAAAATGTAAATGGATTCATTAGATCCAGTGATATGTCATAAAAAGGACTGTAGATTAAACCTTTGTGCCACACAGTCCATTTTTTTGTGAAATTACTTTTTGCAATGTATGTAATTTAGAAGATAGGCTAGCTAGAAATGTAATGTTACTTGTCTTTATTTTATGATATTATTTTTTGTCCCTTTGATATTTATTTGTTGAAAAAAGTATTTCTACGTCCTTTATGATCGTTTATGTACCTTACCTTCGGAACAGTAGCATAAGCGTGATCAGCTTCTAATATTTCATTTGCCTTGCTGCGAAACAGGCCTCCTGGAATATTTGGGAGCACTGAGCAGTAACCAACCGCGCAGGCCCAATGCGGGTTGATGGATGTCACAACGAATTTTTAGTTCTAGGACATACTAATTGTCGGTTTTCTCACGATGTCTTCCATTTTTGTGAGTAGTGGTGATTAAATTAGTTACAATAATTTATGTCGGACGGGTCGAGTCTACGAGGTATGACTCTTAAATTGGGGGAACTAGGACCACCACAGAATTTTTTACATTATTTTTCTTTACATTTCAATTATCCCTTCTTCTCAGCCTTTTTTACAGGCTGTCGTTCTATAGGTACTTAATATAGCATGTAAAACCAGACAAAAAAAAGCTTACATCCCACTTCAAAATCAAATTAAACTGACAAAAACGCGAACCTGTCTCTCATCAATCGACTCCCTTTCCAACTCAAAATCAAAACCCGACAAAATGAGGAAGGTCCTATCATTACATTAAACCTACCATTCGGGAGGGACTTCGTAAATCAGTGTGTTAATAGCTCAAAGCGATTGCCAATCCCTTTCCAAAGATATCGGATCGTAGCCTAATGAATCATGATTGCTATGCCGATAGTGTTGTGAAAGCATAGAAGCGATATCGATAAATACAGACATCGACAGGTGTTTGTTTGTGTGTTTTAGTTAATTAGATATCGATGTGTTTGGTATTGGAAATGTTTGTTATGATTTCGAAGTGGATGGGATTGTGAGAAGGGTGAGATATTTGATGTTAAAACTAAATTTAGACACAGATTAAGGAAAATGACACTGTAGATTTAAATTGTTAGTCATTATTCACAAAGTCACAGTTTTTTTTGATAATTTACAGCTTGCTAAGACAAAATTAACTCAGAATAGGAAAATTACTATAAGTAAACAAAGCCTAAGCCTGCCGGGGTCAAGGGACTATCGTGTAATCGTGGCCCCGGAAGTCGGAACGTAAAGGCCTTTGGTAGAACACTGTGGATTTTAGTCAGAACAAGTCTGAATGTCCCTCCCGTCCTATTTATATTATATTAGATTACTATTTGATTTTACAATGTAAAAAAAAGTAACACGCACTTACACATAGTTAGGGAGATGATATTATGATCAGCAGTGAACTGCGATAGACTCGGTTGATAAACACAAAAATGGATGTCCACTGACCAAAAATCTTGTCAGTTCTCTGATTTTTGAATTGAGAACCTGTTCTAAAATTTTCAAAACACCTAACTTAACCTTATCTTCAACCCAGACATCCTTTCAGACAGATTTGGAATCACATTCAACTTGAACATCAGGTGTTAATGCTTCAAAGCGATTGCTAATTTCATCTCAAAGAAATCCGATTTGCTCTGCAGCAACTAACGAAGCGAGCCGTCGGTGTCAGCTGTACCATCTCATCAGATCATACGGAAAAATTAGATTGCACGTACAGCAAAACGAAGATGTTCTTGTTAGGCTACTCGTTATACTCAGCCGTATTATATGTAAACGTTCAAGCAAATATGGAAGCGAGAGCGAGGGAATTTGTTTGTATAAGAGACGTATTTGCCTTGACGTACATATGCACAGTTTTATTAGAGGGGAAATCGGTTTTGCTTGGAGGTAGTTTGGCTGGTTTCGTGTGGAAGATCAGGAGTAATGTTTTAGAAATGTACTTGATGAGTAGGAGCTGTTGTTCCTTGTGCAACTATCTATTTGTAAAGGTAGACATTTTTTTTTTAAATTTTGTGGAATTTCCTATTAATAAAGATAGGTTTAGTTTTGAATGAATCGTTCCTCTCTCGTATTTGTGAATGGATTGACAAAAACTTAAACTCACATACGCAGAAAACCCAGACTCGGAACAAATACTTGTTGCTCATAAAAATACCCAAAAAAAAAATCATGAACGGTTGATTATTGGCCCTTTTTGTAGTTTCTTAAAATGTTCTTTTCACAAAGATGGGTTTAAATAGTCTTAAAAAATAACAAAATATCTTAATACCTATCCTTAATTATTAAAAAAAGCTAGTTAGGTTAATAAGAACTTTATCTTGGTTTGTAAACAGTTTCCCAGAAAATGTAAAGGAAAACCGTTTTGCTTCCAAATCATATAATCAACTGATTTCAAAAGAAATATACTTGTAATAACCTCAACAAAAACGCTTCAATTTGATTTTTAATAGTCCCTAATAAAAAACTGGTCAAAGAAGATACTCAACTCTACAAAAAATACAGACTATCTGTAATAAATCCATCAAATTTATTAACATTTCGATCGCAATCATAACACTAGGTCTGATTGACTACAAACGCCAGGGGAAAATGGCGGCTTACATTACCATATAGACTGGTCTCTCACAGGAAAAGCTTTTGATTTAAAAGCAACATTATTTTTTCATAAAAGTGTAGATTTTTTTTTAGCGTGGTAATGTCATCAATTGAGTCCTCCCACCCTGGGCAGGGTGAGAGGGACTGTCAGACTTATACTGACTAAAATCCACGGTGTCCTTCAATAGCCCTTTATGTTTCTGGGTCACGGTGATGGAAATAAGTCCAGCAACCCCGGCAAATGTGTAGATATGGAATTATTATTATTGAAATAACTATATCAATGACACGTTACTACTACGAGAAAAATACATTTTTCGTTGCCATGTTTATTTATTTTGCTTTAGACAAAAAAACATTCCAGCCAGCTTTAGAAAAGTAAACAACCGACCATTTGGAAAGCACTTCTTCAACAAACAAAAAGAAAACAGCAATAAAACAGAAAATATACAAGTTATTAATTCAGATTTTCACTTCACACACAAAAAGGAAGTTTTTTATTCGTCCAATCGAATCGTTTCCTGTGCTCAGACTTGAATGCCTTTGAGCACAAACCTTGCTTGTTTGCGCGGCGGACAAAGCCAATCTTTCAGATTTCTATGCAAAAGACTTCCTCTGAACAAAATATTACGTACTATATTGTTACTCTGTGTCATGGAAATTTTATATCGTTCGCTGCTGAATAAAGAGTAATGCGGAGTAGCCAGTTGAAAAAATCCAGTCCTTTTTAAAAAGTATTTCTATTCCGACACCCCTGTGATTCTTTTGAACTTGTTCTTTAAAATTTCGGACCTACATTTATTTTTAAGGAGCGAGTAGAAAGTTAAAACATGAATCTTTTTTTAATGTTTATTTCTTTTTGAGTTTCAATTGCTGTTTTTTTTTTTAAGTCGTCTTCAACCTTATGAAGTTAGAAATAAAGGTGAATACAAAGGGTCTGAACACAGGAGTGATTGAGTAAGCCATGTGCTCGTTCGTTTTGCCAAAAAAAAAACGATACAGGGAGACATTTTGGAAAATCCTTGTTCAATGCTCACCTCCGTTTCACAGCGTTTAGATAACACAAAAATTCTCCAGTTTCATCTTCTGCATCACATTTTTTTTTAATTACCCAAATGTTCCTACCCACTTGCATGATGAATACTTGCATAGGTCTAAAAAGTCAGTAAAACATTTTCAAAAAATAGTGTTACAGATAAATTAGACCGATTTTTAAATATTCCGTAGTAACAAAACTTGTTAGTTATCCTATTTTAAGAGGATAGTATACCGGCTGCCATTTAAAAAATAGGTATTTAGAAAAACTCGTGCTGTCGCACGCGCGTTGAATCCAGCCCCCGATTGTGCGATAAAGAGCGCGCGACTGACTGTAAGTATTTTTTCGGGAGAAAACGTTTTTCACATACTAAATCACGATCGATCGGTTTTGCGTCAATCGTTTCAGTATATTATATTCTAGGTTTGTAGGTTTTGCTTTTTTTATAAAACTTCTTTGTTTTTAAAATACAAAGGTTTTACTTCAATGAAGATTTTGTCATAAAAATAGTAACTCTTAGGCGCCTGTAATTTTCAAACTATTATAAATTTTGAAAAAAGAAAACCTATAAACCTGTTTTTTACTGTGTCAGAAGCATTCTAAAAAATCATTGAGATAGGATTACGTTTAGGGGCAGGAAAACGTTTTCTCTTTTAGTATGGACCAGCGCTTGGTAGACGATTGTCTTAAAACAAAATATTTCGAAAATGATTTATTTTCTACTATGTTATGTTGTATTTCTATGAAATACGGCGTGTATATTTTTAGAACGTAGAAAAACTACAATTAAACACAGTTTACGTTACACAATTTAACCAAATTGACTCAACAATTTAAGCAAAGCAACATTTTCTACTTCCAGAAGAAAAAATAAGACAAAATTGACTTCTGAACGGCACGTTGTAAATAAAATACGTTCGGAAAGGTTCCAATTTTCCGGCACACGGACAGATTTGCCTTGCAAGAGAAACTTGGCAGTCAATTCAGAGTGAACGGTATTTTTCACTTGGAGAAATGGCTTACCTCTAAAGTTAATATTAAAAGTACCCACTGATTATACAGTGCTTGGTTACTTAAGTTAATTAAAAAGGGTGTTTATTAAGCGACTTAAGTGTTTGAATCACTTGTAAAAAGTATTTTTAAATGTTAGAAAATGTAGTGGCTTTTGCCTAGTAGTAGGACAGAACAGTCCAATAAAATAAAAGTTAATTAGAATAAAATTTCCAATATTCTTTTTATACTGGAAATTTGAATACATTTTATATTTCAATTTCCTGAAAACTCGTTCAAATCAGAAAAAACACAACCTCTAAAATATTGAAACCGGACACGAAAATATTGTTTCACATAACATACACATTTTTTCAGTTATAATGAAGAGTGGAGAGTTCGAAACACATATTTTTATTTGAACTTTTTAGAGGTACCTCTCTCTATGTTCCGAGAGCTCGTTATCTCTTCGTATGCCGATATTTCTTTGTGAACCAGAAATATTTGAAACTGGCAGTTTTTACAGTTGAGGTTTCGATATTCGCTATTTTTTCTTTTTTTTGTATTGTGTTACCCAGCCATGGAATACTGCTTTTTTTTTGCGTGGTAAAGTCAACAAATGAGTCCTCCCACCCCGGGCAGGGCGGGAGGGACTGTCAGGCTTGTACTGACTAAAATCCACGATGTCTTTCAATAGCCCTTTATGTCCCAGGTCACAGTGATGGATATAAGTCCCGCGACCCCGGCAGGCTTTGGCCCTCTGTGAGGGGGCCCCGTCATTTTGCTGACGCGCTGTCCGACATTTTTTGGTTCTAATATAAATCTACATATAAGTAGAATGTTTTGTTTGCTGTGCCAACTATAGCTGTTAATCAACACTAATATTATCGAAGCAAAAGCTTTGTATTGTTGTTTGTAGTTAATCAACCCAAAAACTGGTAAATGATATAATGAAAAATATGATTCATCAACATAATAACACAACAACAAATAGCATACATTATTTATTTGAAAGTTTTGTTATCCGTCAAACTTCGGTCTCTTTGCAAAACTTTAATCTTTATAGTTAGACAATGTTAGCACGACTTCCAAGGAATTAACGCTTTTTTTTCAACACTTCGTAACACCACAGATAATAATAAATTTAAATGTCAAAGTGACAGGTATGGTTTCAAGTAAGTTCTGGCATGTATGGCGTAGACATAATTATACCAATATGTCACAATCAAAAAGCAATATACTCCAACAAAAATAAAGCTTCCGGACACTAAGTTCGTACCCACTGAATAACTAAACCTTCACTAACTACATAAAAAGCCTAGTTTTATCCCAAACACAATATTGTATTTTCGTACATGGCAACCCTACATGACAGCTACGCTAGTTTTACTGCGGTTAGTTTTCTTTTTTCATTGCCAGTTTCCAGTAAAAAGTGCGGCCTTCAAACGTAAACTTTTTTGTTTGAATTTTGTAAAAGTGTTCGACCGTCAGCTGTTTTAATAAAATGTTTTTTTTTTTTGTATTATTTCAAACTTCTTATTGTAGTTTCAATTACTTTTTAACCGACTTCAAAAGCTTATGTGTAACAAACATTTTTGTTACATGAAATATCTTTACTTTTTTGTAGTGTTAGTCAAAACAGTGATTGAATACAACATAGATGAATCAAGATATTAAGTTCAAACCATTTATTTTACCTAATTAAGACACTTACATTGGATCTTTTAAGAAATTAAATCTCTGATCTTAGTCGTCATGGCAAAGAAGCAAAATGCGTGCCTACTCAAATTATCACTGATCAGTAAATAATAAAATAACTAACTATTTATTAGAGCAGTAAAGACACCCAAAATTATTCGCGCCTATTAAAAATCTTTACATCATAAAACTACCAATAATAATTGCCATTGCTACGATCACATAATTTATATTCCTAACGCTGAATTCGTCGTTTATAGACCGCACGCACAGCACTGCGGATACAACACCACTCCCGCAGTTTTATCTGTTAAACAAACCAAGTTCCTGAATCAAGTCCCGTACATCAGGCACTGATAAATCGTACGATTAATCCGTACGAACTAGATTGAACGAAATTAAGTCCTATCTTTACTGAAATTACGTCGAGTTTAGATTGGGGGTGCATTTCGTGAATTTGAGAGGGATGAATGTGGTTTGGTTCGTCAGGTTATTTTTGTTTTAAATAGCTTCAGGGTGTTCGGGCATTATGGACTTTAATTGGCAGATGGAAATGACTACTGTTGACTGTAAGCTGCTTATCTGTAGAAATATAAATTAGTTACTGACGCTTGCGGTTTCTCTTAGGTGTATTTTAGTAATTGTTCCACAAGATTATAATGTATTAACCCAGGCTATATGAACTATTTGTGTGTCAAACATCATTATTAAAAAAGTCTTTCTGTTTTATGAATAAATTCCTAACAACAGTCGATTTCTTCTTCTCATCTAGCCCAGAAGCAAAGATGAGGCCCAAGATGGAACGAGCTCACAGACAGGTTGTTACTAGTAAGACTTAGGCAAGTCTTTAAAACGGCCTCTTGTCTTATTTAATACAGCCTTAAACCTTTACTATTTATATTAAGCAACCTAAGTATACTGTACCTAAAGTTAGTAACATAGTAAGAAAATCTAAATTTCCCAGGAAAATATCTTCCGTATTCCGTACATGTACTTTGAGAAGGTTTCCTCAAAAGTCTTTGCATTTTTTTTCCACTTAGTTCATTTTACTTCCCCTCCATCACCAAGTCCCCCAACGAGACGAATTGAAGATTCTTCAGTCACTTAATCCCAACTAAATTAGACGTAATGATGTCTCCTTCACTTCTCAAATCCCCAGAAATACTCTGAGTCACACTTGATCCCCGTATTGTACCTCTTACTTGTGCCACGAAAATTTAACTCTAGTGGGAAGTTTTAATTGAATTTAGTCAACCGATGGATACTTTTGTAATTACTTTGACGTTGTAGATTTGCTGTCCTGATGGAATCAATAGTTAAGAGTTAAAGCAAAAAAGTTTATATTGTAAGATTAGGTTTAAGGCCCTTCACCGAGAGCATTCGCGTGTAATGTAACATCAAAGTGCGCATTGTGATGCTCGATTGTCTTCTGTCACTGATAAAATTTTCGAATCTGTAACATTACATAAAGGCGTTACCTCACCACGAGCATTCACCTGTAATGTAACTTCGAAATTATTGTTGCTCAAAGCCGAATTTATAATGTTACATTACACTGCGCATATTCGTGTTCTAGAGAGTTGCCCGTAGAGGCGAACACATCTAAGAGCATTTTTTTCCTTTAAGCATTCTTTCACAAACTCTTGGGCCAAGGCATCCCTCAAAGTAATGCACACTGCTCTTAAAACGGGGAAGGAAAACATCGTGAGGAAACCGGTATGTCCTAGTACCAAAAATTCTAAAACTTGTGGCATTTTGAGTGATCTTGACATGACATCTATCAACCCGCAGTGCCTACGTGGTAAATTAACATAGCCCACTCCCTCTCACATACAGGAAACCTATGTCCCAGCATTGGGAACATTATAGGCTGACTATGATCAGGTTTTGAATGAAAAGTATAGTTGCAAAATTAGAAGAAATAAAGGGAAAAAAGGCTTGGAAGTTTTACACAGTACTAAGTAGGTAGTGGAGGTCAGATAGGCAGACTCTAGTTGTAAAATACTAGTATTCGGCTGTGTCCAAAAACCGTTACTAAAGGCTGGGCATAATTATGATGAAAGAAAGAAAAGAAAAGATCATCGGCATAAAAAATGATATTTCACCAAAAATATTTCTCAATTTTAATACTACAATCCTTATGTATGAGTTTTCACATAAAAGCCGAACGTCGTTAAATAATCAATTTAAAAGAAAAAACGATTCGATAGAGATTAAGTACCGATACGGTTTCCTTAAAGGTTTTCGTTTTTAACTTAACGTTCTCGATATCGAATACTCCGGCGTTTAATCTCCAAAAATAATATTAAATATTTTTAACAAGATAATACTGAAAGATTATTTCAAGTGATTTGAGAAATAGGGCTTTTATTAATAATCTAATTGAGTTGTCAATACAGAATTAATTACAGTAGTATTTAAGGGTATTTCTTCAACTTTTAAAACTGGTTCTTTTTTCCTTTGTTATTTTTTTACAATTTTAACGTTTCTATTTTATTTTTTAATCCGCTCTAGTTATTCACGACACTGAATATAGGTATAATTGTTGTATATTGACTTCTAACAACAAAAATGTTTGTTGTTTTTCATTCTAGTACAGGCATCTAACATTCTAAGATCTACATAGTTTATTCATTGCTATTTTTGTAATTTTATTTTTACCGATTTTCATTCTGAATAAAGATTTTATTTATTTATTATTATTGTATTATTCTACTTGTACTAGCCATAGCTGATGTTTAGTGATTTTTTTTACGGGGCGGGAGGGACTGTCAGACTCTTACTGACTAAAATCCACGATGTCCTTCAATAGCCCTTTACGTTCCGAGGTCACGGTAATTCGATAAGTCCCGCGACATCGTCAGGCTTTGGCCCTCTAGATGCGGTCTCGTCAAAATGCTGAGACTCTTTGAGGCGCGCATGGAACACAACGCGCCGTCGTTTCGGGCATAGTTCATGTCGGACAGCGAGTCGCCCATTACTCGCCGCCCGGTTGGTTAGTGAGTGAATCTTATTTTTATACTTTCTCAAATCTCTCTCTTTGTCGGTTTTGTATGTGTGCATATTTATATCAAAGTGTAAATATTATAAACTATCCATAATAATCATAACCTGATTTCAACTTTCAATCGTACTGCAATATAGGCGACAACGAGTAATGACTATTAGTCTTTCGCATCAGAGAAGCCCTCGAATCTTGTTGACTTTTACAAGTCGCGCGGAAGTATAATAAATCAGTAGAAGGCACGAGATAGAAGCTACATTTTCCAATATTTTGTCACTTGGAAGTTTAGGGCTGTGCTTATTCTATTGTGATTTTGTTTACTTATTTTTTTCTTAATGTTCGGAAATCAATCTTAATATTGTTAAGGGGTTTGTTGTTGTTTGTGTATTTGGTTGTAGGCTTATTATATTAATTCTTTATTCAATTAATACAGAAGATTTTTTTCCATAATATTCCATCTTCCTACGCTTAAGAGACTATCAAGTGACATTAGGTAGCGTAAAGAAAAAAAGTTTTTTTCTTCTTTATATTTTGTCATCTGTCATTGATGATTCATTCAAATGCAAATAGAAAGTTGTTCGGAAAGTTAAATGTAATTAATAAAAGTTGCTTTTTTTTTTTTTTATCGTGGTAAAATCATCAAATGAGACCTCCAGCCCCGGGCAGGGCGGGAGGTACTGTCAGACTTGTACTGACTAAAATCCACGGTGTCCTTCAGTAGCCCTTTATGTTCCGGGGTCACGGTAATAGAAATAAGTCCCGCGACCCCGGCAGGCTTTGGCCCTCTGAGAGGGGGCCCCGTCATTTTGCTGACAGCTCTTTGAGGCGCGCGTGGAACACGACGCGCCGTCGACCCGGGCATGGTCCATGGTCGGACAGCGAGTTGCCCTTTACTCGCTGTCCGCATGCCCGCGCCTACGGTGGCCGGAGATCGTCTTGCGACGTACGGCGCCGTGGGCGTACACCACTGCGGTTGGGGCGGAGGGAGGATGCTGTCCTCTCTCTCTCGCGGCCCGCCGCCTCCTTCACGAGCATTACTGCCTCGCAGAAGGCGGCGACCGCTTCCCACTCCGTCTCGCTCCGCAGCATGGCCGAAACCAATGCCGGGCGCGAGAGGTCTCCGCCTATCGCCGCCGTGAGGACACGTCGGTGCTCTGCCCAAGCTGGGCAGTCTTGCACCGTATGCTCTACTGTGTCCTCCGGACGATCTTCGCAATGGTGACACCCCGGCGTTTCCTCCTTTCCCATCAGCCACAGGTACCTCCCGAAACTTCCGTGTCCGGTGAGGACCTGCGTCATGCGATAGGTCTGGACGCCGTGACGTCTCTCCAGCCACTCCTCAAAGAGGGGTCTTACCGCCGCGATTGCGGCGTGCCCGAATAAAAGTTGCTAAAAAAAATATTTAAATTAATAATTT
Source organism: Agrotis ipsilon (assembly GCA_028554685.1). Lineage (NCBI taxonomy): Eukaryota > Metazoa > Arthropoda > Insecta > Lepidoptera > Noctuidae > Agrotis > Agrotis ipsilon. Next base: position 856,549 of record CM052961.1, on the reverse strand, counting down.
TTAGTTAACTTATTTTTAAGTTAGATTAAACAGGTTGTAGTATGTAAGCTTTAATCATACCTAAAATGAACTACTGATATCAGCGAACTAATTAAAAACAATACACCAACCTCTGCTGATCAGCTAATCAACCATGCTCTCTCAAACGATATGAATATCAGCCAAAACATTAATTGCGAATCGAATGACTACACGACTGTGCACAACATCAAATGAACCCATTCATCGGATCCTGATGAAGCTGTTAAGCCCCTAATTTGCTAAATTGTATGCAGCTTGAAAATTAAGCCCAAAGCGCGGCTTAAATTGGGACAGCAAACAGCTTAGAGCAAGCGCAACGAGGTTAGCTCGGCAGGAATGGGGTTATTCTGTGAAATGGTTTAACAAGCATATTTTGCTATTGGAATTTGTGTGTTTTGTATTTGTCGTTTTGTGAGTTTTAGGAAATTTAGTTCATTCGGTTTGTTTTATATTGAAGTTTATACACAGTGAAAGATTTTAAAGTTTCTTCTATGCGATAAGAACTGACTACGATAAGAAAGAAATAGTGGTCCGATATTGTGACGTCATGCACGATTATCTTTTAAAAAGACAATCATAAAAAATATAATAATAATGTAAGACAGTTCATTACGATTATAGCACGTAAATTACCTACTGAATTATAATTTTCAAGTGACAGTTGACACAATTTTAACTATTAACTAGATCATTGATGTTTTCGAAATTCGTCGCAAATATTATGGTACCTTATAACGTTGACAGGTAATTAAATAAGGAGGGAAAGATTCTGAAATCTAGTTTCCACATTTTACATATTATCTAATAGAAATTAAAAGTTTGTAATAAAAATCTTCACTGGAAAATTATTATAGGATCTTAACTTAAACGTATCTTTATAACTTTATACTTTATTTTTTACTGTTTCTAGTTGTTTAAGTAAGTTAATACATTGCTCAAAAATGAAAATGTTTTCGTTAAAAACCGATGGTTTAACAAATAAATATTGACTTTAAAAAAGCTTTTAGGCAATCATAAAATTGTATTATTTGTTTTCAAACGATTTCAATTTATTTGTTTTCGTTTTCAGAGTCATTATTTTACATTTTAATATTTACAAGCGCTTTACTAGAATAAAAAGGATTTTGGTACTCATAGCCGTGGGCATTACGAGTGGATCATGAAAACATGAAACGATTTATAATAGGTACCATATAAATCCTTTTATTTGAATAGATTATTATTGTATCGTTTTCGAATACCTTTTTGTTTTAAAATAAATATAAATGAACAATAAAGAGATTGCTTTAAAAAGGACACAAAAACCCAATAACATATCTATTTCATGTCAAGAGAAAAAACCTTTTTTATTGCTTTACATTTGTATTTGATCACTAATTCGCGCGAAGCTTAGCAATTATTTATATATTTATTTATACTTCATGTAAAAGTCAATGGTTCATCGCCGGACTTAATGACACAAGGCAGTCTCTACTAGTCCTACCTTTGGGTGTAAAACAACACTGTGGTAGAGTACAAAAAAAAAGTGTAGCGTGTAAAGCACGCTTACCTGTTGTGTGTGTGTCGCGGATGCGTTAACAATCATAGTAACTCACATACACAAGCACGCAGACCTTGAACAACTATTTGCAGACAAATAGGTATTTGTACCGTGCGGGGATCGAACCCACGACACGCTACGCAGCAGTTCAGTCTCTCAGCCACTGCGCTAACCGTGCCCTAAAATTATTTCATAATAGCATAAGCAAGAATTTATATAAAATCCAGACATGCCAACGGATATCTGGCACACAGAAGATTGAAAACTTCGACGATCCATCTAAAGAAAATTGCCAAATTGGTATTTCCTCAATAAAAGAGTTCTGGAAGGTTCAAATCGCTGTCTGATATTATTTTTTATTTATTTATTTATGCACACAGAACACATAGGTACAAGAAATAACATAGAGATACAAGAACACAAAGGTACTGCTTATTTCAATGAGAAATCTCTTCCAGCAGACCAGCGACAGAAGAATTATTTTAAGATGGTGATTATTGCACCTTGTATATTTCACTATTTTTCCTTGGACCTTGGTTTGATAATATATACATAATTATTTCCACAATAAATTGAAACTAATCCATGAAATATAATATACTAGCGGCCCGTCCCGGCTTCGCACGGGTGGAGGACCCGGTCTAAAACCCGGTCCCGATGGTTACAAACACAACAAAAAAATAATTATCCGAATCGGTCAAGCCGCTTTCATGTTATGTCGTGACAACGGAAAAAGGGTTTCATTTTTATATATATACCTGTAGACTAGTTCTTGCCAACGGCTTCACCCGTTACAACTCTAAAATTATACCAGGAGTACATAGGATAGAAACTACGCTATGTGATAACTGTCTGTGTACTAAATTACATCCAAATCCGTGCGGTAGTTTTAGCATAAAAGAGTAACAAACATCCATCCATCCATCCAAACTTTCAAGTTTATAATATTTGTAGGATATTCATAAAAAATACCGTGTTTCGTCGCTGCTGCAGATATTCCAGCTACATCTGGGCGAGCTGGCTTTATAGGCTAAGAAAAACACCAAAAATAAAAAGAAATGAAAAATAGTTGTTCATTATTAAAACCTGTTTTTAACACCCTCTATCGCCATTCAGAATATTTATTCAACGAACATGGAACAAATAAATACAATCGCAGTAGGGTTGTCAACACGAACGCCAGCTTCAAAAATGCATAACTCGATTGTTTGAAGTTAATTCTATTGTGTTTTTTGAATCAATGGATTGCCTGGTTTCCACTTTTTGTTCAACTAAATTGGAGATAGTAACATGATGTTTTTTTAACAATAAACAATATTGAAATCTAACCACGAATGTTTTACATGTTATACGAGTTTGTGGGTTTCTGTTGTATTGTATATTAATTGAATTGCATACTCCATTAAAATTGCTGTGTACGCCACAAAGAACGAATTAGGTTCAGCTAAATTGAAAAGTTCGGTTTTTATTTTGTTCGTTAGTGATTAACAATGCAGATCTTTTTTTTTTTATCTTGTTAAAATCATCAAATGACTCCTCCCACCCCGGGCAGGGCGGGAGGGACTCTCAGACTTGTACCTACTGACTAAAATCCACGGTTTCCTTCAATAGCCCTTTATGTTCCGGGGTCACGGTAAAGAAATAAGTCCCGCGACCAACAATGCAGATCTAGTAAAAATATGGAAAGTAAAACTCGTAGTATTTTTTTTTTGTTTGAAATAGGTTTACTCTTGTCCCAGCTCAGGCTCGGGTCTAGAGTAGAAATAAGATTAAACCTATCTCATTGTCACTTCTGGGCGACAGAGACAAAGTCAACGATGGAGTGAAATTACCCATAAGAAGCCTCGTAATCATATAAATATATAAAATATATAAAATCAATAAAAAGCTTTGGGATTTGCGATACAAGCTTTACTGAAAAAATGAAACATAATAAACTAGCTGTTTCCCGCAGTTACACTTCTCATTAGTCGTAGCGTGATGCCATATAGCCTACCTTGATAAATGAGCTATCCAACAGAAAAATATATTTTTTAACTTGAACCAAAAGTACCTAGAAGAAGCGCGTTCAACTAAACAGACTCTTTATAATGTTAGTATAGACTTGGTTAGAGGGCAAAAGCCTGCCGGGGTCTTGGAACTGTCTCATCAGTTAACTTTGACCCTGGAACGTGAAGGACTATTGAAGGATCACCGTGGATTTTAGTCAGTACAAGTCTGGCAGTCCCATTCTTCCCGCTTTGGATGAGAGTGGGTCTAGTAATTACAATGAATGAAAAAACCTGGACTGAAGTAATCAATATTTATAAGAAGTCCAAAGTCATGTCAGAGGCCTTGATTGCCTCGACGAGCCACCTCAAATGACAATTTATAAGAGGCGGCTTAATTAACTTTGACACCAAGGATCACATCTAAAAACGAATTTAATTTCAGCAAAAACTTTATCATGATTCAACACACGCACACATACGCACTCTATAAACATCCTCTCGTATAACAAAGGCAGCGAAAATTCCAGAAAAAAAAAATTGACTCAAATATTTTATTTCCCTCTCATTTTCCAAGGAGCTTTACATCATTCAAGCAGGTTTAAGGGCAAGGTGGCAGTAGCGAAGTGATTTAATTATCTCGGCACACCGGATTAGCCACGCTTCTTTTGTTCAGACACTTAAGGAGATGACGTGACAGCTCTGTATAATTTAATGGAGATTTCGAATTGACTTGATTTGTTTGAGGCTTGTTTTTGAGCTGTGAGGGTGTGTAGGTGTGACTTGTAGAGTGATAGATAGATTTGTGTTATACTTCATAAATTGTATTAATTTTTTTAATGTCAGCAAATTGGAATTAAATAATTACAACCGCACGGGCCGAGGGTTAAACCGCGCTTGTTAAGTTTGGTCTCTGGATATTTGACCATCTGTCAGAGCGAGATTACTCCGTGCCGAAAGCACGTAAAGCCTGTCCCAGCTGTCATTTGTAGATCTTTGACAGTCGTTACTATTACTCAGAAGCTCTAAAATCCCACCATGGCGTATCTATCGTAATACTCAGTTACTGGGTTGTGGAGGTCAAATAGGCAGTGCTCTATGTAAAATACTGATATTCAGCTGCATCCGGTTCGACTGGAAACCGACTCCAATATAGTTGGGAAAGGGTTAGACAGATGAGTGTTGACAAATTACACACCATTTAGCAAAGATACGAGTATTTTACCAACTTTTAGGTGGTAAAATCATCTTAAATCAATCATCAAATGAGTCCTCCCGCCCTTCGTGAAGCAGAAGAGACTGCCAGACTAACTAAAAACACACCCTGTTCCTTCAGTTAACCTTCGCGTTCCAGGATCACATAAGTATTTTGCACATACAAGGTGTTTCTCCCTGGTCTCATCATCATATATAATAAAATCTGCCGAAAATTTTCTAAGGTAACATTTAGACTCTAGCAGAGGATTACATATAAATTCTTCCAAATTCGTGATCTGCTATTCAGACGACTTCAAGACTTCTAAGTGCTCAGCAAATGAGTTCCGAAATTTTAGGGTTCCGCATTACTAAGTTGAAGGCAACACTTAGTGAATTGCGTTTGTCTGCAAGCAACGGTGACCACTTACTGTTAAGTGCTGACCTTTCTGTTAATTGTGAGTACTTATGTACGTATGTGTACATAATGTTTTGTATCTGTGGTCACGTGTTTTGTGTCCGTCCTGTGGTCCCCACTTTGGTTGAGTATTTTGTTGTATATATTTTGGTGCTTCTAACCTTATAGATGTGTTGTTTGGGAGTTTCGCCACTTCTTCTTACCAGCCAAAATATAGGAAGTATCGAAGTGTAGGCGCTTTGGAAGACTGTCTAATGTAAAATTGACAGTCAATGGGAGTGACTTATTTTTTTCTATTTCGCTGTTTCTTTGGAAATATGGTAACACATGTTATTTAAATGCGTAAAGAGTGAAGGTTTTTACATAAGATTATCCAGGTTTTTACAGAAAATCCGAAAAATATTCTAAGAAACGCCACCGCAACAGCTCGGCTTCCTTTAGATGTAACGTAATGTTATAAAGCTTATCAGCATCTTAGCACTCATCGATAAATGGACTATTCAACACAAAAGTATTTTTTAATTTGAACCAGCATTTCCTGACATACGTTCAACCAAACAAACTCTTTAGTTTTATAATATTAGTATAGACATCTATTTATTTGGAATTATGCTGAATCCGTGGTAAAATATTACTCCAATGATAAATGCACATAACATTCAAAATTTATTTGCGAAAGGTATTATTAACTGTCGTCAAGATAATTATGGCGTCAAACTCGTCCAATTCTTAGTTCAAACGCGTATTACAAATCCCTCGTAACAAACTTATATTTCCTTCCTATATCCGCACTAGTAGTGAATAGCCATAACACACCTATTCCGAAAACTTATTATTTTTTCGTCTCGGTAATATCCAGGCCTTTTTCGTGGAGATAAATTCCAGGAAACGTTTTTTTTTTCCTGTTTGTGTACGTGATCCGAATATTCATACCTACTGACGTACTTATTGGACATGAAAGATAATATTATGATAGTAAATATAGCCATGTTTCTAAAAGGAGAAATAAATGGTGTTTTGTTGTGATAAAAAAAAAAACTCATCCAGTGAAATAAGGAACTCATTGATATATAATAACAACCTCAAAAGTTGACCTGAAAGTTAAGCTGCACGTGCAGATATTGGTCTAAGCATGGGTGACCTAACATATCGAATTTCCTCCGTACCTTTTTCGGAAAACACGCAGTTCAGACTCCGTGACTTCAACTGAGAAATTCCTGGTGGAAAACCCAATAGCACTGTCAAACCTAGGAATTGAACCCATGGCTTCCAATTTTGTTATTTATAAAACGCTCCATGTTTGGGGCAATACTTGGTATTTCTTCTGTATTGTGGGTGAGTTTGCAAACATAGAAACTCACATAGAAAAGCACAGGCATAAATAATTATGGATCTAATGATTATTTCTTCCGTGCGATAACCGAACCTGAGACACACTGCGCTGCAGTCGATCGTTCAAACACTGCGTGCCGTTTAGAAATATTAGTGTTAATGTTTTAATTAGATATACGTATAAATAAAGCTAGTAGATATGAAATTTACGCTTCGATAAATTAGACCGTTCCTGCATGAAATATTATTAAATACAGACTGTATTAATTTGGAGTATCCCGTTTCTAAATTAATAGTTACCTAGAATTTGATTTACTATGAGTAAAATTAATTGGAATCGAGTCATTTTAGTTAAAATTTATACTCACTACATAAACCAAATTAAAAATGTTTAATTTGCGACAGACATTATTTCGTAACTTATAAACTTAGATACGATATTTGTTTGAGGTTTCTTCCGCGTGTAACTCTATTATTACCCCACAGAAAACTAGTACTGGAATGAAAAGGTTATAAATACTGACTCTATGATTAATACAGGCGAAATGTAACTATCTCTGCACCAAAGAGTTTTTGTGTAAAAAAAAATAAACATCTGTCCATACATCCCCCAAATCGCATTTCTAATATTAATAAGATTATAATTGCATGAAAAATACAGAAAATAACTTGTATCTGTCCTGTACAACACAGCACAACAGTTATTTTGTAAATCGAAAACCAATGTAACAAAGACACTTTATCCTAGCTTGCACAACATATAGACTTTCTACATACGATTCTAAGCGCGATAAGTTTATCATTGAAAGCATTCCTGTTACAATAATCAGTAGAACTATAAAACACAGTAATACGAACTTCACGTAAAAGGAAACACAGAAACAGCTCACAATAAATAGTTTAAATCCTTGTATAGAAGTCAGGAACATGGAATAGTTTTATACAGAAGGCTCATAATAATAGTGAAGACAAGCGCACGAATGGGTAGACACGTAGGCACGAGGAATTTAAACAAATAACAGACGCAACTGCATTTGTAATAGCGAAAAATCTTCTGTGATTGTTTCGTAATGGTTCACCAAACTGTATAGCAGTAATTGTTTATTAAGACATATTTTTAATTTGATAAGTTTTTCAAAGTCGCTGATTGAAAAAAAAAACCATCAACGTCGTCCAATAACCAATATTGGACGACGTTGATGGTACCAGTAACTGAATTTTTCATTTACATTCACGGACATTTAAAATTGGAAATAAACATGTACCGCCGTACCACAAAAAGTACTACTTGTCTTAAAAACTGTCAACATCAAACCGACATTTCATAGGGGTCGACCCCCCTTTGCAGTTACACTTTTTTTGGACAAGAGTTCCACAGATGTTTATCTTTGTCGTGGTAAGACTGATTATGTTTTTATCGAAGTCTAATTCCTTGTACTTTTATTTTCACTCACTATGTGAACCTAACCTTCTGTAAACTATTTACTCCATGTCCTTGTAGAGAACTCATGAATCTTCGTATCGTATCGCCCCAGTGATTTCATGTAAGACGGCTAAATACGGTTTACCTCCAGCGCCTTAGGGATGCTCCGGCTTTATACCTTTACAAATTGGTTGGTTAATACCGTTGTCAGTACGTGGTTTTAATTCGTAGGGGGATTTAATTTCTTAATTAGAACAGGTTGCTCTGAATACAGGTTTATGTGGAAATCTGTACGTGGAGTGATTAATTGCAGTTATTCAAGGAGTATTTTGGGTACTGGGGATGTGTGTCAAGCATTTGTAATTCGCTTTAATTACATACATCATACAACATGGTACATACATCTCGTCTACTATCATAGCGTCACATAACAATATATCATAGCGTATCATAGCGTAACATATAGCGTTCCGCGATATCACATTTTTTCCAAAACAATTTTTGTTTTTAATTTGGTCCAATCTCCCGTCAGCTCTAATCAGATTTAAGAAATTAGTAACGACAGTTAATCTTACATTATCCAGTTTCAATCACTTTTGAATGTCGAGATCAAAATCATTTACCGCGTTGCAAAAAGTGGTTATTGAATTGTTTGTACATTTAATAAAAAAAACAAAACGACGTATACTATTTTTGACTATAAATTATTAACGACATAATCATACCCCTTAAAACGTATTTACCAATTAAAAATGAATCTAAAACAAAACACATAAGGGATATAATACCTTTTCACTGATACATAAGTTTGTACTCTTTCGAAGGCTCAACTAAATATCTTCAAACAAGGGGACGGAGGTTCAAGGTTGAATAGAGGACGGTAATCATTAATCTTTCTTTTTCCGTCCCTTTACAAGGACTTTTGATATGGATATGTGACTTTTGGTAGTTGTTTTTTGATGCTATAAAAGTTTATTGGTTTTAGTTTTCTGTTAGTCAGTTTATTAGATCATTAAGTGATGAAGTGTAGGTAAGCAACGTCATCAACAAAACATTAAACTCCGGTTGCCTCCTGCTACTAAAATTATTCGTTGCATTAGTTGTTGACAACCTCTCGATAGTAACTCAAAATAACTATATAGAGCTGAATATTTCACAAACGCTAGTATCTTTTCTTATAAAACTGCTATTTCATAAGTTTATCGAACTGCAAACCAAGCAATGGGGTACGCGAGTAAAAAGAACTTCCCCAATTTAAGTGTAAAGGAGATAATCATATTTTTGAAATTTTATTCCACCTCTTTGTATATTCATGACAGGCATGACCAATTTGTATATTCATGACAAATTACATAATTATTTCTAGTACTAAAAGTCTCTGAGCTTACCTGCGAAGAGACGGTTACAGCGAAATACAAGGGTTCCTTAAAGACTACAGTACCCTCAGCACGAGTTTTCAGTATTTGAGACGTAAAGTAAACTGTAACTTTGACAATATCAAATTGTCAATTTTCCAGGAAAAAAATAGTTCCTTCTTTGCACACCAGAGGCGCTGTTCCATTTTTTTCATACAAGAAACGCTGTAAATACTGGAAAAATACTGTAAAGTAAAAGAGTGAAAACTCGTGCTAGGGGTACTGAACCTTAAAAAATACAAAACATTTATTTCAAGAAAGCATCTTTATGACTTTTAACGAGAACTCCTTTCCTTTATTTCATTTCTTTGTAAAATAAAGAAAACAATGTAGCGAGATCATTAAAGTATGTTTTAACAAAATAATAAAAGGGGAAAGTAGCTGAGAGAATGTTTTCCGCCATGTTTGGGCGTAATGAAGCCGTTTGTATTCCTAACGTGGAAAAGAATGGTATGGAATGAAATTAATGATGCTGGAATTAAACATAGCGTTTGTTTATGGGGGATAGATGTATCTTTAATTATAGATAGGATGTATTTCTAATAGGAGTAAGAGTAATTTATGGTACTAAGGCAACGTCACGCGCGCCTCAAAGAGCGTCAGCATAATGACGGGGCTATAGAGGGCTTATAGCCTTGCCGGGGTTGCGGGAAATACGTATACCGCGACTCCGGTACACAAAGGCCTACCTAAAGACACCGTGGATTTTAGTCAGTACAAGTCTGACAGTCCCAGCCCGGGGTGGGAGGACTCATTTGATGATTGTGGAATATTAATATTATTAAATACAGTACTGAGGCAACGTACGTAACATAAACAGGATACATAGTTCTAAAAGTAATTGGTTGTTTGATACAGTATGATTTCCAGGTGGTTCCATAATCTGGTTAGCTATTGCGTACTTCGGTATCTATGTGGTGACCATTAACTAGCTATAAGAAAGTAAACTTCGTCTTGGCTTTTGCATTTCCAATGAAACTGTTAAATGTGAATGTTCCCAATCAACTATTCTAACGCTCTTGAGGCACTCCACTCTTCAACTTAGCCTCGTTACAGGTATCAAGCCATCCAAGTTCAGGTTGACAACTGCTGGTCAGTGGCTATTAAGTTAGCTAATAGCCCGGCTGGTCATTGTGACACTGTCTAATAATGGGATCTGGGCGATTTTTTTTTTTGCGTGGTAAAATCATCAAATGAGTCCTTCCACCCCGGGCAGGGCGGGATTGACTGTCAGACTTGTACTGACTAAAATCCACGGTGTCCTTTCAATAAAATGTAATTTTGTCTTTGCCTATATTATTTTTATTATGTAAGTCGTGAAGTTCTATAACAATAAATTCATTAAACTTTTATAGTTTCAAAAGAAAAAAAAAATCTCTTCATATACTAATACTTACTGTATAAAAACTTTATAATCGCTTACCTTAGCTGTTATAAATAGTCAAAGCAATACAATAACAGCAGAAACTCAACGGCTATAAGCCAGTTACAAATAATTGGATATCTCGTTAAGAAGTTTGTGCTCAGTAACTTGAAGAATAGTTTAGTTTAAACTGATTATAGCAGCTTGTAACTGTGTTCAGTTAATATAGTTATTAACTAGTTCAGTGGGCTGGGTTCTTTTTAAACAAGTGATTTGTTGATAATATTTATTGAAGTTTTTCTTTGAAGTCTACCGGTCGGCAACAACAAAAAAAGGAGGTCGGCTTCTTTGGTTCTTAATAACATTTCAAATTAAATTAAAAATTCTAATGCTTATTTTTTTCATAGCCCGAATTAGGTTTTTTTTTTCCTACTCCTCCACTATTCTTTTCTGATTAATTTCGTGCAGGATCCAAGACAGGTAAATTCATTCTCCGGGACACGTCGAGCTTCATTGTCTCGGCGCTTTTCTGGTGGTTGCCACTGTTGATTCTGGCTCTCAGGAGTTGCAGTGGTTTGGGAATAGTGTGGTGTGTTTGTCCCAAAAAAAAAAGCCCGAATTAGGTAGACTGATTTTGTGTGCTTGTATCACGAAATGTCATAGAAATCATAACATGGATAAGCCTTTTTTTCCGCGATTTTATTTCAGTACTTACGGGATTTAATAAAAATAGACGTGGATAAAGCTGCAGGCAACAGTGAGTGCTTGTCTTCATCCTACATATTCCTAACAATTAAAAGTCCCGAAAAAATCTCTTTAAAATCCCGGAATCTCGGAAGCACGTCCATATTAATATACCTTGACCCCAAATCAATCTACCTACTCTGGGCTATGCTTATTATTCAGAAGCATTAACGGGACAAGGTTTTATGAAAAAAAAAAATGTCAAAAGTATAATATATACCTATTTACCCCTTTTCGTTATTTTACTTATCACAATAAAATGTAACAAAAGAGGATAAGTGCAGTGAGCCGGAACCGGAACTTTCCACCTTCGCGCCGTAGCACACGTACTCGTAGCAGCGTAGCACGCGCTACGGCGTAGCTCATGTAGACATCTACGACGTAGCACTGTGAAATACTATTCACTGAATAAGTTTATTTTGTAAAGTGGGTCAATATTTTCTGTTGTCTATTTTATTTTTATATTTCAATTTATTTTTAAAAAGTGATGAAGTGAATTGTTTTTTAAATCACGTTTTCCTACGACATATTTTAGTACTCTTAAATTTAAAAAAAAATGAGATGAGAGCAGTGGTGGCCCAGAGGTATAGTCACCGACTGTCGTGGACTGGTTGTGGGTTCGAACCCTGCCAGGCGCATTACTTTGTATAATTGATTTCATCATCACTGCTCTCAAAACAGCGATGGAAAACAAGGTGAGGCCAAAACTGGCATGTCCTAGAACAAAAAATTCGAAGACATGTATCATCCACCACCAATCCGCACTGGGCCTGTTTCGTGGACCACTCGCTCTCACAGAAAGGCGGCCTGTGTCCTAGCAGTGGGAACATGATAAATAATGATGATGATGAAATTAAAAAAAGAATTAAAATCCAACATAAAAAGAACTTAAAAACAAACAACAAACAATCTTGTCCATATAAATTAGTATACTCATTTCAAGCTCAACTGAAAAGCAATTACTGAAACAAAAAAAACAAAACCTAACAAAGCACTTCCCACATAATATTCCTCGCATTGTGCAGCTTGCGTTTCCAATCTAAATTTTAATAAAACCTTCATGTTTCTGAATAGCTTTAGAGTTCCCAGTAACAGCTTTCGAGTCGATGGTAGAAAAGTTCGAGCAATGACCAGGGCCGTTTTAGGCACTATAGGCAAGCCTAGGGGCCCCGCCACGTTCAGGGGCCCCTGTGCTACAGGGAAAAAAATGGGCAATGTTTCTTAAATAGTAAAAATTTAATTTGAAAATTTGCTCTGTACATTACATCGACGCTATTTTAGTACATTTCGGAACGCATTCCAATAATATGATGATATACCCAGGTTAGTAAAAAACAGCGTAATTTTTTAATTTTATTGTGTTAACGAAAAAATTAGAAGAGGGTAGGGGGCCCCTGGATAAGCATTGCCTAGGGGCCCCGACAGGCATAACCCGGCCCTGGCAATGACCACAATTTTCTTTGCGACACACGAACCAACTTGCACGCTCCCATTTTCTTTAAGTCCGCTTCAGAAAGCTATTATTGGCGACATCGTGCGTCCCAAATTGAATACTTTCTGTTGCTCTCTGTGAGGAGTTTTGTTAAAGGTTTTGTTGATTAGGTTGCGGTGTTAGACTGTTGGGAAGTCATTCTAATATTTTGTTAAATTCTCTTTGTCCTCTTTAACGGGGATATGGCCTACGGGGATAACGGGAATACAGGGTTCGATTTTGTAGATTGTTAAGATATACCCAAGGATAAAGGTGTTGATCATAATGAAGAGAGGATTATATCGACTGAAAAAGTTCGTACAATAGAGGTGCTTTTTCATTTTCCTACAATATACGCCGTAACTAAAAAATCTTATATACTTCAAGTACGTAATTAAGAAATCTTGTGCTATTGCGTCTGGTAAGAAACTTACTGCTTCACTGGCGTGATTTAGTATTCTGTTATAAATTAGGAAAATAACTTCCTCTGAAATATTTGCCGAATACATGAAAACACTCATAAAATATCATAATCAGCTTAAAATTAGAAGAACACATTAATAAGTAAATATTCCATGTATCTTTTACGAGCTCTGATGTTGTCTTGCATAAAATGAGGCAACCCTTAGTTTTCTAATTAATTCTCCGCACGTAACACCTGGAAGTACTCATCTTGTCACGTACGGCATATATTTGTATATTATCAGAACCTATTGCATATTTATGTATAATAATTAAATAATTATGTAGCATCGCACTTTATACAGACAAATAAAACAAAAAAAAAGTTTGTATACAACTTTGTTCACTAGCAGCTGATATTTTCACAACTATTTGTAAATCATAATAAAAATATTGGCTCCGTGCGGGAATCGAACCCGTGACACGCAGCACAGCAATCCAAGCAGTGGCTGAGGCCACTGCGCTAACCGTGCTATCAAATAAATATTTTCAAATTCAAATAATTTATTTCTTTCTCAACTTGGATGGATGACTGGATATTCGTAAACCAAATCAGAAAAACTGTACGAAGATAGTTTATAACCTAGATTAACATTAAGGATACCTTTTATCCCAAAATTATGATCATAAGGGATAATTTTCACTATACATGAGTATATTTATACATAGGTCTGAGTCCACCATCTGTATCAAACTCGTTAAGGTACTGTCACCGACACATATTTCCTGCCTCTAGTCTCGTGCACCACACGGTACACTCCGCCTATTCTCTCATAGTGATTTATAACAGTGTCAGTGTCCTAACGATGATTGGTGTACACGGTGGAAACTAGTCTGGGTTTACCTACCTTTGGAGATGCAACAGTAATTAAATATGAGAACAATAGCGCGAAGATTGTAGGAATTATGATGACGTATGATACGTTGATGGAATATCTAGTTTGTTTTAACTATAAAACAAATAATTTTTACCTTAATACATAAAAACTGCAAAAGATTTTCAATTTTTAAAAAAACTTCTTTTTTTAACTCTTCCAATGATTTGAAAAATAATAATTTAATAGCCCACATCTTGAGTGGTCGAGAGATATGAGTATAAAATAGTAGCAGGGACAGTACAGCAGCTATAATAATTTATTTATAAATATTTATTATAATACATCCTTAGTGTTAGTTGACAAATGGCAATTATAATTGTATTAATTTGAAGTATGAAGGATTGTGTTATTTCATTTTAATCACGTTTAAAATAATAAAGCGCAAATACAAAACATCAGTTACGTCACAATATACTAAATTATCTCATAATTTCCTCATACATATTCCTGAGTGTTTCATAGGTTCGTTAATAATAGCAGAAAAGTCAAAACTATCATCTATATCTATATCTATACATATAATAAAACTGTAGAAAAGTTATTTTTGTACATTAAAAAAAAAACTCAAAAAATATAGCCAGGGTATTAAAGGACAACCAATAGAACCCATTTCTAGCATTTTTAGAATTTTTGTCTGTTTGTCTGTTTATCTGTTTGTCTGCGTATTTGTCCAGGTATCACATAAAATGTACGAAATTAATGTAGATAACTTTTATACACAACGATTAAGCGTAACTTGGAGAGGAATTTAGTTTTTGTTTCATTGGAATCGGTTCAGTCTATCAAAAGATATTTGAATTTAAAGTGTTTCAGAAGTAAAATTACGGGTGCACTTTGGTCTCACACATTGATTTCGTACGTCAGTCGCGCGATCTAACTTCGAATAGAAAAACCACATCATTCAAATAAATACATATTTCAACGCACGGCAGATGGCGTTAAAAGAAAACCTGGAATAGACGTGTTTATGTTGAAATAACATTATGTATTTTGTTTCATCGTAATCGGTTCACATAATATGAATGGACTGGAATGGACTGGAATGGACTAGAAAATTCTAAATACAGGGTTTATATGAAAAACGTGGCCAGAATTAAGCGCTTCGAACTAAAAAAATACATTGTTCGATTCCGACATCCACGCGAACGAAGTCGCGGGCACAGCTAGTTATAAATATCAGCAAGAGATACTTACAAATAAATAAAAAAGGAACTTCTTCCAACGACCATAACCAGACAGAAAACAAAAAAACAAAATCATAACTAAAAACCAATTGAAAAGAGTGAAGAAAAATTCCTTTCAAAACGTTTCAAAGAGGACCGAGTATTTCTCCCTGAAGTACTTATTCGATATAATAACTCTTACCTCCTAATAGTTCTTCGTTCATTTAAGTGCTCGCTTTCCGGAAGAACTGGGAATTTCTTCGACATCCTTGCATTTGGAGATGTTCCAAAAGCTTTTTATAAATCGAACCTGGCCTTAAATGAAGTGCAAGTGCCATTTATTATTGTGTTTCGAGACTTATATTGCCTGGTTTCTGGGTTTTAGTATTGTAGGAAAACGTGTTTTATCGGTTGAAGTGTCTTTGCAGGAATCGAGGTTTTTTGATAAGTTAAATACTGTTTTGTCGTTATTAACTTTTTATCACGTACCAGTCTCTGTGGAAATGTTAGAATCTTTAGTTTTTGGAAGTAATACGTAATAATAAACATTGGAAAAGTAATTATTCTTATTTCTGTGTATCCATCGATATGAAAAAACTTTAGCTTAATAATATACATTTTATACTGCGCAGATTAGATCCATTTTGAAAAAGGATGAAATCTATTTTGGTTGTCATAAAATAATATCCAATAATACAAGGAAAAAATTGTTGCGACTTGTTATAACTCTGTCATTTCTTCTCAAAAACAATTCAAAAAAGAAAAGCCAACAGATTAGCCCTGTACAAGACTGTTACAAATGTCATTGCCAGAATTCAGCACAACAAAACAAAAAGTTGATCACTTCTGTCAAACACATTGTACAACGTCGCAAACTTTTATAAGCGTCGACAAACTTATCCGAACACATCATGGCGGCGCCACTTGCTACATAAACATGTCAAACAACTGTCAAAGTCAGTACATTTCATTTTAGTTCTGTTTTTCGCCGCTCGCATAAATAAATGTGTCAGTTTTATAAGTGTCGACGTCGTTTGCGAGTGTTGCGAACGGCCAGTGATTATCGTAAATGATGCCTTTTTGTTTCGAGTAATTTATGTTTTTATTTCGACGTTTTTAATGCATGCTTGTTTGTGGATGGGTCGTGTGTCTTCTGGATTGCGAAAATTGGACGCTGGAGTGTAATTTTCGCTTTGTTTTTTTTGTGTAGTTTGTTCGGATATGAAAAAGAAAAAGTAGAAAGTTTAATTTATTTTATTAGAGTCCCTAATCAAAAGGAAAGGGTAATAAATGTCACATGTTATTTGTTTATATGTATGTATGTCGTACATTCTAAACTACAAAACCAATTTTAATGTTGCTGCTTGCAATATAAAGTAACAAGAAATGCAAAATGGCGCACTGACGTTAAGTTGAAGTTAAGTTTTAATTTATTTCTCTTGTCTAAGGCTGTTGTTCTTATAAAATATCCTTCTTTTTAAAAATAGCTTTTATCCTGTGCTACTTCTAGAGGGAAGTCACATAAATACATGTAATATGTTCAAAATATATTAAATCTTAAGATTGATTTTATCAGTGAGACTGCCCATTTATTCATGCTATGTTGAATGATTTAATACGTTTGTACTTTATGAGGTGAACAAATAATGTTCTATTTGTCCATCTTATTAGAGGCTTCAAATGCTAATCTTTCCATTCAAATAAAAATCTTGTGTGCTAGAAATACGATTGACAAAATATCTAAAAATAATCGCTCTAAATCCGTGAAAGCAATTAATCTAAAATTTGACACATAGTTCCTTACTTATCCGAATATTTCCTTGTTCCAGGTTACGGCATCATACCCCTCAAGATACCGTCCTCGCCTGCCACTCACTGTACATTGCATACCACCGTTGGATGTGTTGGCAATGATGAGTGTACTGCCAAGAGTCATAGCGTCATACGTCTGCTTGGACCAGTGAGGGACGTGATTGTACGTCCCGCAAGACATCATTATCGGCCTGGGGAGACAAGTAAGTGTCGTTTTATTTCTTTAATTTATGGGCATAGACAATTGGCAAAGAATATATAATTTGTTTTCTAAGCATTAACAAAGATAAGAAAGATTTAAATCTTTAAATGAACTCTATACTTATATCTAAAAACTTAGAAACTCGGTACTCGAAGTTGTTGACTCATATATCTACTTAGGACAAGTAGTCCAATTAGGTAGATCCAACTTCCACCGAATCCAACTCAGTTGGGCAGCGTTCGGGAAACTACGCAGTGTCTTTTCGTCCGATATACCTCAGTGCCTCAAGACGAAAGTCTTCAACCAATGTGTGTTACCAGTGATGACTTACGGCACCGAAACGTGGTCTTTCACTATCGGCCTCATCTCAAAGCTCAAAGTCGCTCAGCGAGCTATGGAGAGGGCTATGCTCGGTGTTTCTCTGCGTGATCGAATCCGAAATGAGGAGATCCGTAGACGAACTAAAGTCACCGATATAGCCCACCGGATTAGCAAGCTGAAGTGGCAATGGGCAGGCCATATTGCTCGCAGAGCGGATGGCCGATGGGGTCAAAAAGTGCTAGAGTGGAGACCACGGACTAGCAAGCGCAGCTTAGGACGTCCACCAACAAGGTGGACAGACGACCTTATGAAGGTCGCCGGAAGACGCTGGATGCAGGTCGCTTCCAACCGGTACATGTGGAGATCAAAAGGGGAGGCCTATGTTCAGCAGTGGACGTCCTATGGCTGAGATGATGATGATGATGATGATGACTAATATCTATAAGTTTTGCTGAGAAGTGTGAACTCCCGAAAATGTCCAAAATGTCGAAAAAGGAGGCAATTAGCTATATTTTCAAAAGATATTCCCCGTGGTATCACCTCTATTCCTCGGCCCTATAATAGCCTTCTTCGATAAAAAGACTATCTGACACAGAAATGTTTTTTCTATTCGAATCAGGATTTCGCAAGATTAGTGCATTCAGCTCAACAAATCACCCAAAAAACTCCTGAGCTTTATAATATCCACAAAGATCTATCGTTTTTTTTATGACAAAGAATATCACGCTATGTCTTGTATGAGCCTGACATAGTTACAAATCTAAAACAACTACTAATAACTGAGAAAAAAAGTTTGTGACTCTGATTTTCAACATATTTCTTTGACTGTACACACCTCTACATATTTTGAAGCCGATGAGACATCTGAAGCAAATAATACAACAGTGTAAATATTAATATTAATCAACAGGCAGGTAAATACTTAGACACAAACACAGATATGAGTTGAGAGTTGACAGCAAGGCTTTACGACCCAACGACCACCGGTGACTAATTTTACCGTCCATGTATTGACAAGGGACACACTCGACTGTTTGCGTACCTAAAACATACATACATACGTTGAAAAAACACCGATTGGCATGCCTAAACATTCACCTATTTTCTCGTAGATCAAATTTGTATTTATTTGACTGGCCTGTTGGTCTAGTGGTCACTGACCCTGACTGCTATGCCGGGGGTCGTGGGTTCGATTCCCACCCAGGACAAATGTTTGTGTGATGAGCGTGATCATTTGTTCTGTGTCGGGGTGTAATTTATCTATAATATGTAAGTGTTTAGAAGTATATTAGTATGTTTATCAGTTGTCTAGTACCCATAACACAAGCTCACCTTAGCTTGGGACTAGATGGCGTTGTGTGATAGTTGTGGAACATTATTTATTTGGTGTGCTAAAATGAGTTTTCCCGACATGGATTTCCACGCCACTCCAGTGAAAGGAACTGTCAGTCGTACTAACTAAAAGTCCACTCTGTTGCCTTTTGCGTTCCAGAGTGATAATAATTTGCTTAGACAGTAAAGCTGTGAGGCGCACGTGGAACATGGCTCGTTGTCAACTCGCTGCAAATCAGACCTGGGGGGGTATTACAACATCTTGAAACCAGGCTTATTCCGGCAAGTGAAAGTGACAGAGCTATCCAAGTCGTCTAGCGCCATCTCTTTCACTCACTGGAATAAGCCAGGTTTTATGACGTTGTAATACCCCCCCTGTTTTTTTTATTTTCAACTGTCAGTGATTTTAGGGAGAACTGTTGGCCCAATAGTAACGGCTTCAAGATCTTGTACATCGTGGATTCAAACGTACACAGTCACAATCATATTAATGTAATGTTGTTTTCATACACTGCTCTCAAAACGATGAACGAAAATGTCGTGGGAACAGACAGGCACGTCTTTTTTTTTGCGTGATAAAATCATTATTATGAGTCCTCCTACCCCGGGCAGGGCGGGAGGGACTGTCAGACTTGTACTGACTAAAATCCATGGTGTCCTTTGTGTACCGGAGTCGTGGTATATGTATGCCCAGCAACCCTAGCAAGGGGACAGGCATGTCTTAAGACCAAAAATTCAAGAACTTGTGAATATTATCAATCTGCACATAGCAGCGTGGTAAATTACACATGCCTAGTTCAGGCTGGGTCCCAGCATTGAGAAGATTATAGGCTGGCAATACCAACTAATCCGAATATGAAAACCGATACTTACCCTATACTAGGCCAAAAAACAGGCGTAGTGTAGGGTAAGTATCGGTTTCTCACGAATTTTCCTTTTACCGTATTGTGAGAAATTGGTGAAATAAATTACACAAAGTAACGTACCCACCTGATGGCGGTACGCCTTTGAAGGTTTTCTCGATTCTCGTGTTTCGGAGAATATAGAGATAAATTGATAGAATGAAGGAGTTAGTCGTAGATAGTAATATCCAGGTCTTCATTTCAATCTTGGTGGCAGAATTGGAATGATTCTGGGTAATAAAAAATCTACGATGGTCCTCGCCTGTGCCTCGGATCCATAGCGGACTGGCCTATTGGTCTAGTGGTTAGTGACACTGACTGCTATGCCGAGTTCGTGGGTTCGATTCCCACCCAGGAAAAATGTATGTGTAATAAGCATGATCATTTTGTTCTGTTTCTAGGTGTAATTTATCTATAAAATGTATGTATTTAGAAATATGTATGTTTATCAGTTGTCTAGTACCCATAACACAAACTCTGCTTAGCTTGCGACTAGATGGCGTTGTGTGATAGTTTTGGAATATTATAATATTATTTCTGTTCTCCTACAATGAGCCGTTACAGTTTTGAGGAAAAAAAACTACCTAGGAACATAATTTACAGATAGCATTGACAAAGCCAAAAAGATTTAATGAACTTTCTTTACAGTCTGAAAGAAAATAATATCCTCATTAAGATTGCGACGACGGCGACAATCATTAAAATCCCTAATTTTCATCACGCCCAAAAATTACATTCAGCATAAATATAAATAAACTTTACTGCTACCTTTTATTATACGTTCATTTCGACACAAAGAAAAGAAAATATTTTCATTACATATTCATATTTACAGTCTTTCAACATTAAATTCGTTAAAACTCCCAAATTCCTTTCTCGATTCCCCCTAATCTGGTATTTTCTTTTCCGAAGTAATACTTCGGACATTTTTCCTCCATAAAACAGACAATACAAATGAGTTTTGTTTTATTTTAAAGTTTACAGCTCATAAAATTGTGGAACTCGGGCGGTCGTACGGAATTTTATGGAATTAACACTTAGCTGCTACCAATAAACGCTGAAAACTTGAAAATTTTACACAGGAAAGGAGGCCTTGTTTTAGGCAGACTAATTATATTAATTTAGCGTTAATTGTCCTAAAGTAGACTTTGTTTCCGTTTAAACAACATTTAGTAACCATTAAATAATATTATGAGAGCGTTTTACGCGTATCATAAAATAAAAGCTCGTGTCTTTCTTCGAAAATCGTGCTTTCTGTATTTGTTCAATCCATAAGTCTTAGTTAAAATAAATGTATTTTTTTACGTTTTCGAAATCTTTTTTTACAAGAGATTGATATACCTACATCTCAATCTATATTCTAATATTTTAATTAAATAAAAATAGCACATACTAATAATAGCAAATTTTACGTTTCGGTAAAAAAAAAATGTATTTAGAATGGATTTCAGGGGATCTAATTATGGCCACTTTAGCAGCGTTTTACTACTAATGTTTCTAAAATTGCTCTTCATAAATGATATCTGTTCGCAATAATTTTTATCACAATTCGTAACCTAGAATCTTCTATTCTATTACTCAATAGAGTAGATGATTAATAAAGAACAATTTTAGCAACATTGCTAAAGTGGCCTTTTTAGATCAGCTGTTCTTTTTTATGCTTTCTTAATTTTCAAAAAACTGCTTATAGCCAATCCATGCTAATTTGTCTTTGATGTTCCCAAAAATAGTTTAAATCGAGCCGAAAGCCTAGTTACCTACATATCAAACACCACACAAGTCCAACACCCACAATTTAGCAAACACAGCCACAAATATCGATTTGTTGTTGTTCTTGTGATAGTGCATCGGCACTATTTACACGCACTGAGAGCACCTGACGTTTACACGCGACTCGATACTCGCATTCAACTCGTTGAGTGTAAATCTGACTATCTGTGTGTGTGCATACAATTACTGGGATACAGATTATACTGACACTTTTAGGAATAATTATTATGGAATTAAGGCTCGTTTCTATGGGGACAGGAGGATAGTAAGTTACGGCGGCCCCGTTGATCTCTGTCATAAGCGCGATTTTTGAGCGTTGCACGTTTTGATAGATGCTGCTTGAAGACATGGCCGTAAAAGTAAAAAAATAATCTAACGTTGCATTGCATAAGATGAATCTGGAGTATTAGATTATGTTTTGAGATTGTTTTAAATTTTAAACTTAGTTAACAACTCAATGTTAAGCTTCTCTGAGACTTTTAGTTTTCTTTTTCATTTTTATATATTATAAATATTATAACAAAACCGAAAACAACTGTACGAAAATTATGACTATAATAAAAATCGTTATAAAAACGATTACCACACAAATATGAAATCGTCACATTTTGTTGAACGAACTTTCAAATATCGTCATGCTGTAAAATCATCAAATGAGTCCTCCCACCCCGGGCAGGGCGGGAGGTACTGTCAGACTTGTACCGACTAAAATCCACGGTCTCCTTCGCCCTTTATGTTCCGGGGTCACGGTGATGGAAAGAAGTCCCGCGACCCCGGCAGGCTTTGGCCCTCAGACTTTGTGAGGGGGCCCCGTCATTTTGCTGACTAAACTTAACGCGCTGACAGAGGCTTTCGAGTTTTCACGAACAAATAATCGCAAGGTTCGCTTAAATGACAACACGTCAACAATCCTTGTTTATTCAGAAAATTATTCTCTTTTTTGCTGACACAATAACATGTAACCGTTGACACAGATTATCTGGTATTTCCCTAATTAGTGGAAGCTCACTATATCGAAAATGCTTGTACATGACCATGCCATCTCATCAGCTGTGGAGGTTTTCGTGCTGATTATCCTTATTATCTTTTCATAATAACCACGAAGAAGGTAGGAAAATCTTGATTACTTATCAGAAGGTAGGTTGTGCGAAATATCTCATTATTAGAGCAGAGTGATGTATTTCAACAATACTAATTATTTCTAAGAATTTTCTCGTAAATTCCAAGATGATATAGTATTTTGTTAAGCAATACTCCGCTCTAGGATTTATACTGACTCGTTTGTGCGTTTTGAAATATTTAAACTCACATGCACAAACAGTTTCAGACCTGGGTACTGTTATATTTTTCTTTTTTTAAAGAAAATAGCAAATAAATATACCTATATCTATATTTTATGCTAACTTTAAGGCGATAAGTATTATTTTGCAGGTAGAACTCTGAGTGCCAATAAAGCTTATTTTATTCCCTCTCTTTAACTACAACTGTGCAGTGCGTGGTAATATCAAGGATTCCTGTCTTATAAACATTCAATGGCTAAAATTAATTTTATAGCAACCGTATGATAATGCGCAGTTCTTCTCCATATAATTTAGAACAGAATCAAACCTAACACATTATCAAAACAAAACGAATAAACTTCCTCACATCGATATGTAAAATCACGTTGAAGCAACATGCGCCCAACTATCGAACATTTTAGTCGATAGTTCATTCGTGCATGCAAAAACATCGATGTCGAATTTCGTGCCAAACTTAGTCGAACTGTGAACTTTCGCCTTATTGTACAACTTTGGCAACTTGCTGCTGTCTAAAATAACGTATGCAGGAATATGGATATTAGTTCTTACACCTGAGTTACTTTTGAAAGATTTAGAATAATACTAAAGCAATTATTATTCGATAAAAAGTATTATACCTACTTTAGTAATAGGTATTCTTTTTTATTTTTTTTAAATATAATTTTATCCTCTTCTATAAATGATAATAGGTATGTATCTTAGGAGAAGACAACTCGTGCCCGTCATTGATCGCGGTCATGCTGCGGGGCGAAACGGAGTGGGAATCGGCCGCCTCCTTCTTCGAAGCAGTCATGCTCGCAAAGGAGGAGGTGGGCCGCGTGAGAGAGAGGACAATGTAGGCAATCTCACAAAGCATTAGCTTGATGTTTATTTCGAATTAAGTATTTGCGTCATTATCGCCGTTAACACAATTATTTGGATCGTTATTCAAATTAAAACATAAAGTCGTATGATTACCGATACCATTGTAATAAGTGAGCTTCAACATAAATATTTGTGTGCATTCACCGACAACAAAGAGCTCGTCTGAAGATTTCGTTTAAGTTTTAATAACTTAAATCTAACTTGAAAAAATAAGTATTCATAATGTTATTCGCCGTCCAAACAAACCTGCATGCAGCTTAGGAGAAGAAAAAAAAAACAAGAGTAGAAAAAAAAGAACAAAATTATTTTATTTGTCACATACATTCGTACACGCACATACGAGATATTAAACAGAAAAATGACAAAACTAACAAGGTAAATCTGTTTAAAACATAAATCATAAATAAATAGGCCACTGTGTGTGTGGCAGTACATAATGACCATAATTTTATTTGTGGTAACTATAACCACACTTCGAATTTTCCCTACCAAAATACACAGAACACTTCACAACTTGTTTCCAAAACCACAATAACGTCAGCAGGTCCTGACACACTTGTTCCACTGTTTTCTAGTACACAAAACAGTTCATTCAGCCGTGCAAAACATTGATACCGAATTTCATGTGTCAACGTGGCCGAACTTGGCCCACCAACTTTGGCTCACATAAGTTCAAGTTGGCCGTGTTACTTGAAATAATTAATTGGAAAACTGTTACGTACGGAGCCAGTAAATTGTTAATTTAGATGTTTCGAAAATGCTTTGAGAAGATTTTTTAGATCATGTTTTTTTGTTGTTTTCTTGATTTCTCCAAGCCCAGGAGACTGGGCATGCGGGCGGCAAGTACTGGGCAACTCGCCGCCCGACCATGGACCATGCCTGGGCCGACGGCACGTCATGTTCCACGACGATGATGGGGCCCCCCTCTTAGAGGACCAAAGCCTGCCGGGGTCGCGGAACTTATCTCATCACCGTGACCCTGGAACGTAAAGGGCTAATGAAGAACACCGTAGATTTTAGTCAGTACAAGTCTGACAGTCCCTCCCGCCCTGAGTGGGTCAATCATCAATTAGGCCCATTTGATGATTGAAGCCCAAGAGACTATGGGGTACCACCGTCGTCTTAATACGAGTACTCATGTCACTGGTACCATATTATCTGTGGAACTTCTCTGGCTACCCAAACAAATAATTTTAATTCATTAATTAAATTTTTGAAGTCAAAAAATCATTTAAGCGGGATTTGAAGTTCTGAAGCCCTAGCATGACGTTGATGATGTTAATTAAAAGGAAACTTTGACGTTAATTTGATGAAACATATTTATATATTTTCCATACAATTAACGACGTAAATACTTCAAATACGATGTAGGTAAATTAAATGGATGATAAGGCTTCTGTAGGAAGCGCCTTCCCAGAAATTAAAGTGGCAATTCTGGTGATGTTGTAAAGTACGTTTATTAATTGTAGTCAGTAAAATGACAAGTGCAACTGTCACTGATTCTATGTTTAGTACATTTCTATAGTGAATAAATGTCATTTTACTGACTACAATAAATTAATAATCGTACTTTAGTTGAAAGTCATGTTGTGGATGTTAGTGGTGAGGTTGATGTAAGTTGGTATAAATCTAGACAGACGTGGCTTGTGATTGAGATTATCTACAGAAATAAACAAAGAAATAAGTAGGTACTAAAGCCAGGCTAACATTTTCTTTTCGCATTCATAATTGAAAATATTCAAGAAAATTTTCAATCTAACTTTTACTGCGAAAAAATACCTAGACGATTTAATAAAAGTACCTAAGTACCTAGTGAACAGACTTATTCAATTATTTCTTTGTAGGCTCATGGGTACATTATTATTATTTAACTAGTTGACTTAGCTCAAAAGTCTGTAACTCAATTTTGTCAAGATGTTGAAAAAATATCATTTGGTTGAAAGAAAGGGTAAATGTTTATTTTTTATTTAATTTTATGATAACAAAAGGCTATTTTTCTTGATATAAGGGAATTTAAGATTAAAAGAAGTGGCTCGTGTACTTAATATTATATTAAAAAATAAAAAACTAATGGGATTTTAATAAATAGTTTGTCTAGCTACTGATCAAGCAACTCTGCCAGGATTTGTCGGGGTCACAGAACTTTCTCATTAAAATCAAAATTAAATAATTTATTTCAAGTAGGCCTGTCACGAGCACTTTTGAATTGTCAAAAGACAAAAAAATAGCTAATATAAAAATAGTTATGGTGCTACAGTCCCAGTCACAAGACATAAAAACTTGTGAAAGTACCGTAGGTGCTCATTTCAGAGCGTAGATCTCTATGGAGAAGAATGAGCAAGAAACTCCATGGACATTCTTTTTCAATCGCCAAAAATTATAACAGAATCATTGTTACATCATTCATCTTGAGATGGTACATAATGTGAGAACGATGTAGCAAGTAAAAGGTGCCCATAGGAAAATATATAATAGATAATTCAAGAAAATTATAAATCATTGAAATAGACCGTGGCAGCTAAGAGATAACCAGTCACGACTGACGGCGCCCGTTCACGAACATGACACATGCATCAGCACCATTCAGCTCAACCGTTTTGAAGGGAACTAAATGATCCGACACACGCGCCACCGTCAGCGAGACATTTGAGTGAGCATGACATATTCTCAGCCACCAGGGTTATTCAGGTCACTAAAAGGCGTGGTGGGTATCTTAACATTGAAATCTCTTAAGTACAATAGTACTCACACAATGCTTGCTGTTAAACTATATAATACTAGAAAGATTGACTGATTAGGTAACCCTGACCCTGGAACGTAAAAGGCTATTGAAGAAGCACCGCGAATTTTAGTCAGTACAAATCTGACAGTCCCTACCGTCCCGCTCTAGGTGGAAGGAGTCATTTAATGATTATACCAAAATAATAACAACTCCTCTTTAGTAATAAGAAGTTCCTTGAGAACATCCTTGATATTTTAAACCATAGCTTTATTAAGCATTAGTTTTAAAAAATGGGATTTTAACAACTAGTTTTTAACTACTGAATATCTTGCCCTAAAAGCCCTCCCTATCAAATTAATCGCGTGACAGGCAACAGTGACCAGAATACTTATCTCCTCAATAAGGCGTTATCTCGGTCATTACTGGCTTAAATGCTTTGAATTAATGGCGTGAAGACTGATTGTGAACCAAGATATGCTGGGAGGAAACACCAAGGTCTGACAACGATAGTGCGAAAGGATTACCTACCTTGTGGTTGTAGCTACTTAAATAGTGCTTATTGAAGAAAATAAAACTATAATCAGATAATCGATAAAGAATACTTGAATAGTTCTAATTTTAACTCTCATTTGCTGATGATGCTCAATTAGAAATAATTTCAGAAAGAACATTTCAGAAACAACACACAAAATCAAGTACAACAAATAAAGCACCCTTTTTTTTTACATTGTAAAATCATCAAATGAGGCCTCCCACCCCGGGCAGGGCAGGAGGGACTGTCAGAATTGTACTGACTAAAATCCACGGTGTCCTTCAATAGCCCTTTATGTTCCGGGGTCACGGTGATGGTATAAGACCCGCGACCCCGGCAGGAAGTAAAGCACACTAGTATAAAACTGCAGCGTATCTAAAAGCACCCTTGCACATTGAAAGTACAGTTTCTATTTTAGCAATAATAATATTGGATTCAAAGTAAAACCTGCTAATGAGAAAGTAAAGTTACCATATTTTCACGCCTAAACCACTGGGATAGATGCTTACGTTTCTGTGTGATTATTATTTGTGTTAGTATTTGCTTTGGTGGACACACTCGCGTGTTATGAGCGTTTTATCTCCCTTTTTCTTTGATCTGACACCTAAGGTTATTTTTCGCATTACCTACTTATAATCTAAAGGTCCATAGAGATTAAAGAACCGTATTCAAATCCAGGTTCATACCAGATCATAACTATTGCTATCACTTCTAGCTTTGCCAGTAAATTAGTGAAAGCGAAAACGATCCATATTTATGAGTTCAAGATGTTAAAACTTCGAGAATACGATGAGACTTGATAATTTTCTGTCTTTTCAGAATTGACTTAGGTATATCAGAACATCGAGCATTTGCGTTTTTCTGTTTGTCGTACTTCAACAACGAACAGAGCCGAGCAAAGAGCCAAACATCCAACATCGCTACGAATATTTTTGCGTTTTTCATAGCGATTGTTCTAGTTGATGGTCATCAAAAAACTTTTCTTCCTGAAGATGCCAGACTAGACAGTTGGTTCTGCAAAATCCTTGCCAAAACGCTCGTTAGAATGCTCGCACGATAGAATGTAAAACGCCGTCGTTTTTTTTCTGTAATATAACATTGGCAAGAATGCTCATTACAAATGAATGCTCAAGATTATCAGCACCTTAATAGAGAAAATTATGCTGCATCACACCGTTGTTATCCAAAGGGTTTCGCGGAATGTCAGTATAAATTAATTTAAAATAGGGTACATAAAGGTCATATTTCCATACACTGTTCTGCTCAATTCCTTGCTGATAAATTCAATTAAAGTTTGCCTGTCTAGCAACTGAATCTCGTATTTCATGCTTGGTATTTAAGTTCCAATAAGTAAACGAAAAGGACATGATATTACCACAATTTTGTATATTTCTCGATAGCAACCCGTTTGTATTGTTTTCAACAAAAGCTTAAGCCTTCATTTATCAGCCCATAATGTACTCGATGTTGTGATACAAGCGTTCTCTCTGTGAAAGAGATCAAGTGGGCTGTATCCACCACAGAGACCGCGTGTCGTTAGATGACACATAAGTCATGTCTTCGGGTTGTTAGTTCTAGGACATATCACGTCGGTTTTGAGAACTGTAAGACCTAGCTTGGGTTAAAACCCGTAAGTTGGATCCAAGTTAGATCTAAGAAGTATCGATTAAAGCCAAGGTCATAAATGAGTTCATCATCATCATCTCGTCATCTTCATGCCCTTATCCCATTTTTACTTAAGATCGGCACA
The DNA here is from genome assembly GCA_028554685.1 of Agrotis ipsilon. NCBI lineage: Eukaryota > Metazoa > Arthropoda > Insecta > Lepidoptera > Noctuidae > Agrotis > Agrotis ipsilon. Next base: position 827,629 of record CM052961.1, on the reverse strand, counting down.
ACACATTTTTTTCTTCCATTTTCCCGTATCAAAAGTCTCAGTCCAAACGTTTTTCATAGCACAGTTCGTAATAATTATTTATTAATATAAATTAATTGTTTCGTCGCTTTTTTATTACACAGTTAACCTACCTACCTGAGCAGTCATCAAAATACCTTGCAAAGATAATGCCTTACAACACTCGTCATGCTCCCAGCTAACAAAAGGTACAATAAATTACATCATTCACAGCGAGACACAAATTATTATTGAATTTCTTTAGTATTGTATGGCATTGCACTATGGGAAAATGATGATGAACGGGAGAAAGTGAACCAGATATTGCTTCTCAACACTGGTACAATAAACCTGATCTATTCCTGTAATAATCACCAATATTATGGGAGAAAAGCACTCAACACCACTCCCGGTACTAAAGCAAACGTTTGACGCTTCATAACTTACACGAAATGTAACACAGAGCAATTTACTTTATTAATGACTTATCGTAAAAGTTTACGTGTATAAAAACAAAATGGCACCGACTGTGTCGAATATTTTGCTGGTTTTATTGCAGGGCTATTATTTTTTTCCCAAATGATAGGTCTATAGGCTTCTGTCGGGTAATGACAAAACGATCGTTACATTCCTCTATACCCATTGTTTAACTGTTTTATTCACTGTCTGATTTTTTTAATTCCACCATTTTTTATCACATCAAAACTCTTAATCTAGACGGTAATGTGTAAGTATTGGCAAGATAAATGACTCTGCATAACTACAAATCCCGATATTTTCTTCGATAAATACGAGTCGCAAATTGATATAAGTTTTTTTAAAATTAGATTGTAATTATGTATTTAAGAAATACTTAATAAACATTTTTCTATGATCGGGTTTAATCCCTCTCATAGAGAGAAGGTCTGTGTCCCAACAGTGGGAACAGTATAGGCTGATTATGCTTATGTGGACTAATTTATTATATCTGAGGCCTGAGGCCTCCACGGTTCAGCTCGAAATTTAGTTTTTTTGTGATATACGTTGCAGTATTACCTACGTGAATATTTGACGTTAATTTGGTAAATAAAATTAATTCCGTATACGAGCAGCACTTAATTTTCTGTACAAGTTACGGCGTAATACTTCAAATACTAAGCACGGGCGTACGGGCAAATACCTTCGTGGAATTCATACTAGGACCTCCGTAGTGTCTCTTTAAGCAGAATATCTGAAAATGATGTGGCTTATGTATAGATATTGAATATTGATGCTCACAAGACTTTGAAATTTGAGTTCAATTGAATATCAGAGTTTGTGGTAGCTCTCTCTTGATATACATAAGTATCCTTACTCAAAGGATTCATCTACCCTATCTATGGATGGAACAATAAATCCATGTTTGATATCTAATATCTGTGTATTATATATACATATATATTATATTGAAGCGCTATCTAGAGCTTCAATGTCTATGTTTAGGTATCCTTACCGCTTGAATTTAGTTAGCTATGTAAATACCTCTATGTAAATATTGCATATAAATGTTTGCAATATAAATGAATAGAGTCAAAGATAGGAGACATACATTATCTTTAACATAAATGGGGTTATTTGAGTTAGGGTTATGATGATACATTCGGAGTCGAATAATATTTAACAAGCTCCCGTTATTATTATTTTCCTGATTCATTTCATTGTTAGATATAAGACTTTAAAATCAGAGATTTCATAAACTAGATTCCTTTTACGCTTCTCTGCTGGTCGTCACTGTTGAGGCTTTCAAAATTCCTCGAATCTTCTTCAGCACGGTCGCGGGTCTTATCGAATTACCGTGACCCCGGTACGTAAAGGACACCGTGGATTTTAGTGAGTACGAGACTGACAGTCCTTCCCGCCCAGACCTGGGTGGAGAGTCATTTGATGATTTTAAAACTTATTCAGCACCTTTATCATTAATATTTTGTGTAATAAGTGTGAATATTTACATAACCAGAAATAAGACTAGCAAATAAACATTTCAGTTAAAAAGATTGCGTTTACATTGATTTTGCACAGTAATAACAATAATTATTTTTTATTAAACTTTCTGTTGTTTTTACGACCGTATTTTATGTTCCTGTGACCCTAAAACTGGCCTGAGACGTTTATGAAGCGAACCTCAAATTAATGTTAGAAGATATTGTTTCTGTAATTAACGGTTTTTTTGTTGCCACATTAATTACAAGATTTGCGGTGAGACACTTTATGAATTTTGTTTAGTATTGTATGGCATAACACTATGGGGAAACGCTGCTGAACGGGAGAAAAAACCCACAATTTCTATTTTAAAGTACACAAATCAAAATTGATTTGTGTTTAACTTTGGTAATAAAAACCTCTTGGTTTATCTACTAAAATTATGTAAAAGAAGTTATTATATTTTTAGTATTGTAGAATATAAGTTACAGATAATTTTATTGTTGTAATTAAATATTTAGAAGAAGAATAATACATCCAACGTTCAAAACAATGTTGACACTTTTTTAAAAGTCAGATCGATATTGGAAATAGATCGTTTAGTTCATTCCTCTTCTTTATCCCAATTGAATAGGATTCGTTGTGAAGGGTTGATTTGAAGGTGGTTTCTCATCATCTTCCAAACTATTTCTTTTATTACTTTTTTCTTTCAAAAAATCAGTTCTTTTTCTCTCTGCGGTGTCTTATTTTGTTAAGGTAAATCAAGTTCTATGTTTTTCATTTCCAAAAATGCTTTGTATTTCAATCTCGTACAAAACAGTAGCCAAAGGCGATCGACAAGTAACAGAATTTGCGCATCAGCACTTGTCAATGTCAGTTGCAGAAAATTCGGCATTGCGAATTTCTAGTCGGGCAGATAGATTTGAGGTGGGTGAGCCTTGATAGGAATTGACGCTGTTTGATTTACGTATCTCTGGCTGAAAATTGTTCTGTTACTTCCACTCGGTTGTTTCCGCCATATTCGAAAATGGTCGGAAAAAACGGTGGTAGTTTTTATATGGTAGTTTGATTAAGCTGCTACAATTTTTTTCGTATGTTTGGAAAGTATGACAGTAATTCAAAAAATAGACATAGCAGAACTAAAATAATTATACGACGCTAAGTCACCAATCGTTATCAAATATTATTACCGTAATTTTGCTCTAGCTTGTTACCAAAATTGAAAAACGGTTTTAATGTATAATGCCAAACGTCAGCATGTCAGTTTTTACGCTAGAACCTAGACTTCCATTTAAAATTCTGATGCGTTGTATCTTTGTAATAATGCCTGTGATTTATCAAAAAAAAAACAGTTTCATTATTTTTCAAACCGCTATCTGAGGACGAATTAGGTTTGGAACATTGATGCCGTCAACAAGCCGTTCACGGTGGTAGTTAAAACAGTCTTAATTCAAGTGTATTAAAGAACAATTTCTTTTGTTACAGTAACATTCTGGATCCTGGCTCTCGACCATGACTTGCGACTCGTTCGAGGGGAGCTGGCGTATGTAGCACTAAGTGACCCTGCTGGTACCAAGGTCGCTATTTGGGAACAGCTCTCTATGGATGAAGGTAACTTACTATAACAAAGTATAAGAAAAAAATAAAGTATAAGAATTAAAGGACTTATTTTAACAAAGTATAAGAACAGAGTTCATAAAAAGGTGTTGAAAGAACAGTTCATCATCATTAGCTAGATGGCGTCCTCTGCTAAACAAAAAAAAGTGTTGCTTTTAATTTTATTCGATCAATTTTTACGTACAATCAATTGTTACCATCGTAATTTTATTGAGATAGAAAATGAATCATTGACGCGCAAATGAAATAAATCGCAGCGCCTTTTATCACCAAAAGGTTAGGCATAGGTGTACCCATTATTATTATGCTAATTATTTGTTGTTTTAGTTCCATGTAATAATGGCTGAGCCTATCGCCATAAGCCGAGATTGAAAAACGTGCGCACAAGTTCTAATTTTTTTTTTTATACGAGGCACGTATTTGTCCACTCGAGGGACTGTCTTATAAAAGGCACATAAGGATCCTTAACATAATGGTTTTTAGTTACTCAAGCCTGAGTTTAAATGTGATAGGTCTCAAAAAGGGTATCTATTTATGAACCAACCACCAAAATCTTTCGACACTAACATTGCTGTGACAATAACAAAGTAAACGATGTAAGTAGCAACCTTTATTACAATCACAGAAAGACTAAAAACACACCAATATACCACAAACAAATAGATAAACTAATAAAACGGAGGCAAAACAAAGTTACACTATACACATAGTCTCCTTACAAATCTCTAAGGGAGTTACGTAAATAATACTAAGAGAGATGATCTGTTTCGTCCGCTAAAAGCGTTCTCTTGTAGTCACCTTAGGATTGAGAGCCCTGTCGTTTGACAGATTCAATTTCCTTGGACAAAATGCTTCAAAGTTTAGTGCTGGGTAAGAAATATGTTGGCTGTAGTTCGAATAGCTGTCGGGTCTCGTTATTTTTTTAAATTGAATTTTGCACGGCATAAAATCATCTGGCAATTTGACTATTGTTATTTATTTGATGAGTATTTTAGCAAATGTAGTACCTACAATAATTTGCAAAAACAAAAATAACGATAGCCTCATTGGTGTAATGATCTATTAAGACAACCGGTTAGCTTAGAATCCTGGGTTTGTTTCTTATTGGATTTTTTGCAATGGGAATTTCTCAGTAGCTTAGAAGTATGACTAGGCTGACCGCCCATTTTCCTTCTTCTTCTTCTTCGTGCCTGTTTTTTGTTTGGAGCCTTCCTCTTAATGAGGCGACCAAGACAGTCGATCTTGGGTTCTCCCCGCATCTTTGTATGCCCATGCAAAATCTTTTCGAAATTAAGTGGAAAAATGTTACTGTATTATTAGATACATCTCTGAATATCCCTTCGTATGCCATAAGTCTGAAGCTTTGCAACATTTTGGACATCACTCTTCCCTATCTAAATTTAAATGTTTCAACTTTATACACCACAAATAACCAGCTGAACTTATATTTTAACGAGAGATCAAACAAACTCCAAGAATTCTTATCAAATCTCAAACTTAATTAAAGTCAGTTCATTAACTTCGGTGGCCCGCAAATGAGCTAGCTAAGTTCGTGTAATTATTTCACGTAAAATAGTTTGAACGCTCCAGTAATGTAGTTAAAACTAGCGTATGAAGTTATGATCTGGTTGTGATTATTAAACGATCTTTATTATAGCTTCAAAGTTGAAATTACTTTTGTAATTTAATCATTAGTAGAAATTAATCTTTGTGTAAATTAAGAACTAACTTACTTTTCTCCTGTGAAATTATTAACTGTGTTCTTAATTTTATCAAAATCCGATCAAGAGTTTTGTGTGAAAGAATAACAAACCTCCATTACACCTTCCATTTATTGTAAGTTACATTAAATCCTGCAATTAAAACTCGCAATCTATAATCATGGAATGCTGTGCTAATTGATGTAAAATATAACTAAACGTGGAAACACTCTTCGATGAAAAAATAACAAAATACTAAAAAGGAACCCAAATGCATGAGTTTCATAGAAGCAAACAAGTTTAAAATATACAGAATTCTCTTTCACATTCCAATGCAGTAAAAACCACTAACTTTACAATTTAATCGCGAACATGAGAACTTCATAAAATAACAGAGCGTAACAAAAAATGAATATGTCGTCTAAATAAACAACGAGTCCGAGTTAAATGAAAAGGCAAAAATTAATTCCGCTTCAGTCATTTGCATCTCTATCAATAAAATTTTCACATGCACAGCAATACGAATTGCACGACAATCATATTTGTGTTCCAGTATAACTTGAACTTTACAATCTGTTTATTTTTCAGTTTCAACTTGAAACTGATGAAATCCCAGAGCGAACGCCAAAGACCAACTTCCGTTGGTGGTTCTCTAGAACAATCTCCCTCTAATTGTGAAGTAACTTTTGTTATTGTTTCTGCTTTTCGACTGGTTGGAAGTTATGAGAAACATTGCAAATGGCAACCAGTTCCCATTTTGTTTCTCGTGTCCGTACGAAAAGGAAAGTAAACTTTTTTGTTTTTAATGGTCCTAGGAAATACTTTCCATCACAAAATTGTGGTGACAAAATATAATTAATATAATAATTATTTTTATGATAAACGTATTGTGGACGTATTAATGAGTGTCCTATTATTATACAACTGTCTTTTCGTTATTGGGACGCTCTTATTGTTTCTAACAATGTAACTAGTCGTCTTGAATATGCTATAACTAAGGCCTGTGTAAAAAATATCTTTGAAAATCAAATTTTCTTTGTAAGTGATTCAAATAATGTTTCTAATAGTTTAGTTATAGTTAGTTAGAGAATAAGAGCTAGTTCCCAGAATTTAATTTTACTAGTTTTGGTCTAGCTTCATTTGCCTTCCCATTCATTTTTCTTCTTCAAGATTTGTGTCTATTGTATTTATAAACATGATAGGTAATTTGGAACTCATATTGTGTAGTACATGTATTAGCTGTGCAACCTTTAACTACCTTCTTTTTAGTTATAGTTGTTTTAGTCCATTCAAAGTTTGTTGGAAAATATCGCTAGCAGCCTTAGAATGTTACAATTTTGTAAAACGCTGTTTATCCTATTGCTGTACAATAAGGCATAAATTAGATTCTATTTTATAGTCGTGTCCAGGGACATATTTATCTCTTTGCCAAATATTGGCAAAATTTGTTCAGGGATTAAGGCATGAAACTGTGATAAACGCACAAACTTGCTTTTAATTAAAATGATAGTTAAGATAAGGATTTAATAGATTTCAAAATTTAAATTCATCTTATCCATTGGACTCAATAAGCGTGACTGTTCTCAGCGTCTCACAAGTAAAAGCCTTTCCATGTCATCTCCCATGCTAACCCCTGTCAAATTTTGATAGATTAGATTCCCTTATAAACATGATTGACTCATAACTGACAAATATTGTTGAGAGAAACATGGCTTGACGCCATTCTGGAGATGAACTTTGAACTTAAATTACTTAAAATCTGTAGGTATTTTGAAGAATTCGATCGCTAGCTACATAATTCGGATCTTTAGCACCAATTTTAATACTTATCGTCATCTTTAACAACATACTTACCAATGATAATAAAACCTACCAATGTAATAAACGAAAAACATTTTATTTTTTATTTGTTCAATATAAGAGGTTTGTAATTACTAGTAGTTAAGCTTGGAATCAGGGTACAACTATTTTAATTTTTATTAATTACAGAATATTATATCAAAAATAACTATCATTTTGTTTGGTAATTGGTCTCTTTAAAAATTAAAAGCAATAAGTGCCGCCACCCTTCATTTTTTTACAAAGATTTAAAACGTCGATGTTATCAAAGCAAACGATCCATCATATCCTTGGGATTCTTCAATGAGACATGGAAATTCTTTACCAAGAAAAGGGATCAAGTTTAGCTTTACCTGAATCGCATTCACTCCCCCATCCGTACCTTAATGCGATAACACAAAAGCTCCTGTAAGCGTAAGGGAGGTTTTTGGGAGTGACAAACCACTTTTAAAGGACGCGTCTCAAAATTGCATTAATAAATTATAAACCCTTAGAGGGGACAGCATTTTGATCCGTGTGGGCTTATATTATTGTAAATTCTACGGGTTGAATTAGTAATAAGCAGTTGTTTTATTTCCCAAACTGTCATCAAACAAAGACGTATTTGAGGAAAATTAACAGTTTTATTCTTTGTCTTCCCATTTTTTCTTCATTCCGACGACATTTATTTCGACTTCACTGCCTCTTTCTACGTGGATGATTCACAGAACATTTTTCCCTCTAGATTATCATAAAAACGTTACATAACTTTGAACCCAAAAACCTAATATACAGCAATGTCAAGAGAAGTTAAGGCATAACCTTGTCAGGGCGTGAGCCGGGTTCCACTCGAGATATAGTTTGATTAATTACATTCGGACCCTCTTAAAAGTCACATGTCATAACTGATGACAAAAAGTTTTTGGTAGTGGGCACACGTATAGTTTTAGAGGACGCTGCTGTTTTTGCTCACTGTCTGCAGCCTTCGTTCTATAAGAGACTATTTTCAAATTGTTTACGAGAGGCCTTTACCGCATGGATTATTTTTATCCTACAATGTGTTTGAGCTCATCGATGTTTTCACCAAGGCTGGTTTTTAGCTATCACATGACTAGAACGTTTGATTCTAGTCATGTGATAGCTTTTCTGTTTTTAAAGATATTGCACATAATCTCCACAAAACAGAAGTTCTCGCAAAACCCAAAAAATGTTAGTATTAGTTTTATTTTCTAAATCTTGATTATTGTCTATGTCTAATTTATTAACAGATGTTTTCATGTTTTTACTTATTGTTTTATATTTCACTTTTGTTTACTGCTCTGCTGCTTTGTAAACAAAATATACCAGAATAAGCCTATGTTTTAGTTTTATCTCAATGACTCGGTGATAGGATGTCACTCATGTTTGACTGATAGCCAATGTTAGCGCGTTCCGTCAATATTGTTGGGTTCACTATATAGGAAGTATGTTTTACGTGCTCTGAATATTTTGGAAGGGTACGATTCCCTATTTTAAAAGTCATGTTCATACACGCTCGAATGCTGCATACAAATACAAAAGTTCAGTTCGTTTTACGGGCTTTCTATATAGGCTTTTTATTAGTATTTACATTTAAGAATTCATGGATGATTGAATATGGGACGATTGAATGAGAAATGTCATCAAAGAATTTATGAACATGATGCAACAACCAAATGTGATATGAGACAAAGAATATGATAACACTTAATCATATTGTGCGGTAGCTTCTAATATTTTCTCTCTTTTGGATTTAAAGTCAAATGAATATCAGAAATTTCTCTGAAGTGTCTGCCTATCTGAGCATCACAACCAGTTTATATCTGAGCAACACCATACTCCTTGGTAAGGCTGAACATTGGTTTTTCAACCATCTTTAACTTAAAGTTTTATTGACGATAGAAAAATTCAGCTGAGAGCTGAATTTTTCTATCTATTCTATACATATTACATATAATAAAATAGTAGGAAAGTCAAAACTGTACATTGAATATTTTTTTTAAATAATACTTGGGATGTGATCTATAATCGATACCGAAGCCAAAAAATATAGTTTTTAGAATTTTTGTCTGTTTGTCTGTTTATCTGTTTGTCTGTATGTATGTCCGGGATAAACTCAAAAAGTACTGGACGGATTTGAATGATTCTTTTTTTGTTGTATAGGTATTAAATCTGGTCAAAACATAGGCTATAAATTATTCCGGAAATTTGAACACTTGGCGCAGAACCGCAACAGACCAGCTAAACTATAAGAGATACAAAAATGGTGCGATAGCAAAAAGTGTTCCACGTGATGAGCATTTTCTGTTGAGAGAATAAAATTGAAGATCTGGAACACCTGATGTGGAACTCCAAGAGCCCAGCTACACCATAACATGTACAGGTATGACGTCTAAGCAAAGTTGTTCAGCCTGATGAGCACTCTCTGTTGACGTATAAAAATTGAGGATCTGGAACACCGGGCTTTTGCCGGGCTCTTGGAGTTGGGTAATAGACTTTTCAGATCTCAGATTTTGACGATCCCGTTGTCGCTGGCATAAGCAACAGGATACGCGTACGAAGTCTTCGTACGCGTATCCTAATCTAAGATACACACATTAATTATTTACCCGGGCTCTTGGAGTTAGGTATCAGACTTTGCAGAACTTCGATTTTGACGACCCAGTTGTCGCTGACATAAGCAACAAGATCCGCGTACGAAGTCGCGGGCAGAAGCTAGTCGTCAATAAAACTGCGTCTTCTGGTACTACAGACGCCTTCCCAATAAGGCTCTCGCAACTCAACATTGAAACAGCAACTTCCCTTGTTTGAAAGTTTCTTAGTAACGTTGCGCCATCTATCAAAATAATGTCAAACTACTAATCTTCATCTTTAAATAATGTCCTCTAAATGGCAATTTTTGTTCACAGGAGTACGCAAACTCAGTGCAATCTTGGCAACTGGAGCACGATCAGGGACCTGGCGTATTGAAGCCCGTTGTGGTGGAGGTTCAGCTCGCGTGGACATCACTGTTGGGAATGGAGTGGGCAACACAGCTCCGGCCGCTCCAGCTGCTGAACAACATTATGTGGAGCTGAGGTTCGCTGACAGCATGAGAAGACGGTATAAGCCGGGATTGCCGTTTGTTGGACGGGTGAGTTCAAATAACTTTATGTAAGGTTTGTTTAATGTAAGGAAATAGACGATCATTTGGGTAAAACCTCAAATATTCATTCAAAATGGATAAAAAAGTATTAAAAGGATAATTTGGCGTTAACATTGGGGCTATGTAGTTAATTTTCTTGTAAAATTGAACTCGTTTTGAAACTTCAAACTGAGTTTTGACCGCACGTTAAACATTTTTAGGTGTAATTCAATTAATAATATTGTAAAAATGGCTTGTAATAATTATAAATCAGCATTTAACCCATTTAACTGCTAATCGTTTTGATAGTAAAACCAAGAATACTAAAAAAACAACGCAACCACTTATAGACGAACACTCTAGGACAGCAAAATATAGAGCTGTCTCCTCAAACATTATAGCTAGTACAACGTTTCCAACGTCCTGCACTAAAGATAATTCATATTATTTTTCATAGCGCCATTTCGTTCAAGTTGTATAGCCTGAAATGGCTGAATTGTAGCAAATAGCTGCTCGTTAGCTCATTCCGCTGGAACTTTGGATAGCTCCCTTTACCTAAGCTTTAGACAATATGTAGGTTGATCTTAGTATGGACATGTCGGATATTGTTTTTTCTTTATTTGTTTATAAGAGCATTTACGCATCATATCCTAACCATTTTACTTCACAACACGTTGTATCTGATCTTATGGCGAAGTTTACAAGGCAACATGATTTTTGTATTTCTTATTGGTATATATTTTTTTGTTACTTTTTAATGTTCTTCAAAACAGAATGAACTCAATATCACTCTTAATTTTTTGCAAATGATTTGTTTTTTTCTCGTTTTGATTAACTACTTTGGAATTTTTATCAGTTTGGTACAATTTCAGCCCTTCCAAATAAGTTTTGACGACTATTTTGCCACCTCAATAATCTTCGTCTGAACATGCGTGTAGGTCGCCTTTCCCAAAATCTATCTAATACTAATAATTATCACCGTTACATCAAAGTAATGAAACATAACCTATCTACATAAAACAGGTTCTCAACCATGAGTTTGTAATTTCCGAACGATATGCAGCAGAGGTATTTATTCTTTATAACTTCATCATTCACTCGCTTCCGGGTTTCAGCGAGAATGCTTCAGTACACATAAATCATACTGTTTTCTTTGACACAGTAAAGAGGTTTTATGTCTCATTTAAATTATTTTGAGAATATTTTGGTTTAAACTTTAAACGTGTATGTTTTTTTTATAAACCTAATGAAATTAAGACCACTTTTTGGCGAGAGAGAGAGAAAATGAAAGCAAATAAAAATATTTCTGAAATACCGAATATTTCCATGAAGGCAATAAATAAAATATCATTTATTTGATTTTCTTGTTCGTAATAGAAACACAAAGGTAGGTAAGTTTCGCCACGCAAAATACGCGAATACCTGTAATGCCAGCCCGTTTTACAATACAAGGCATAATTTGCTTAGAAATATGTGTCACAGTTTCACAAAAGAAACAATCCCTTACAATTTTATCTTTATTGAAGATACCTATACAAAATCGTAGTCCAACAGAATAAAAAAAAATCAAGTAAAAAGAGTAAAATCAAAGAAACATTTTATATAAAATAAAAAGATAATAACAATCACATCCATATTCATCTTTCGTTCGTTGTCGGCAGAGGAACAATATAATAAATTACAGAGGGCGCCTAACGAACAGCCTTTATATCGACGCTCGCTTTTCTTTTTTGTCCGTGTGATACGGCCTTTGCGGGAGTGGATTACGATAAATATTGAAATACCAATAGAATATGCAATATTCAAACTATTAGGGAGGGATGCGAGATGTAGCAAAATGCAGGCTATCATAACAATAATTTACTTTGTAGCCTCAACATTAACTTCCAGTTAAGTTTTCAACAGAAAAAAAACCAGTTTATTTATAGAGAAAATCAAGTTTTTTTCGCTCCACCCGGAAATATTGCACAACTTCCCAAAAAAAACTACGGCAATGATACGACGTTTTCTATTACTGAAATAGAACCACAGGAAAACATATCCACACTACATGATATGTAGTGTGTATATGTATAATAGCTATTATGTTAGAAGTCTGTGGGGTTCATAAAGACGGTATTAGTCAAACTGTCACAAAAAAAATCTCAATAGTCATTCACTTTCTAGTCATAAATGTTGCATAAAATGAATCCATCTTATAAATGGATATACCATAAATACGGCTAACAAGCATATGGACCGACTGATGAAACGATTTCACCGTAGCCAAATCTGTAACATTTATTCAATCCTATCTTACTTTATAATAAAGTTCATAATTGTATAAATTATCTTTATGTACCTACAAGTCCTAAAAAAAACTTTCTTTATTTTCGCGCCTGTAAAAATTAAACAAAACACCTTTACAGTCCCAAGCTTTTATACAATTTGCGTAACAAAATAATATTAATCACGTTTAATTATCTCTGTATTTCATAACCTGTACCCCTGTCGGCACAGGTTTTGGAGTAAAGCCAGGTTGGCTTGGTAAACTTAATGGTTTAATTAAGACTTAAGTTCACGTCACAATATTGTTCTCATTGCGTGGCGAGGTGTACGTTTGCATTCGTGTGGAGATAATGGTGTTAGTTGTGTTTGGTTATAAAGTTAGGATCGTTTAGATGGCAGTGTCTTCTTCAATGATTTAAAAATATGCAAGGATTAAGGAACATTCATAATCTAAACATTCAAAACGTAAATTAAGGGTGTTCCCGCTCTACCCTGGGTAAGAGGACTCATTTGATGATTTTAGCAAGAAAAAAAAATGATTTTATAGAACTTCAACGAGCCTAAGAAAATGTTTTATGAAAAATTATGAGATATTTTTAATGCCTCAGCTGTTTGATTTCGTATTTACTTATATTGGAAAAAACGCTCAAGTGGACCTTTAATAATAAAACGCATATTAACAGTTAGATTCTGCAACGATTCACCGACGACCTGTTCATCATTGGATGTTTCACTTATGGCTGTTTCACCGATAGACTCTTTCACCTTTGGACTTTTCGCCGATACAATGATTTTTATGCCCGGTTCATCGATAGAACCTTTCACCTAGGGACTTTTCGCCGACAGGACGATGTGATGTGATGTAATGGTGAGTGTTACAGAATCTAATAGTAATTCTGCAACAATCCACCGACCGGTTCACCAATTAGAGTAGATAATATACTCAGAACAACCTCGCTGCCGCCGAGGACAACTCAGAAAGAGATGAGTTGGACTCACAGAGTGAGAGCTAAAAAAATAAAACAAGTTAGAAAAACTTGAAGGAGACCTTTGCCCAGCAGTGGGAAAGTGTAGGCTGATCAAAACATAATGTTAACAGTTTGTCTATTTACCTACTATTTGCAAATTCTTGCTATTCTTTTAAATATTTTTTTTTCATTCCATCAGGTCGAAGCAATGAGCACAGAGAAGCGAGTTCGAGTTCGCGTCAAGCTTTACGACGACAAAACCGATATCTATAGTCAAGACATCGACATGTCGACCGGCGAAGGAGGATTCATAGTCCCAACTGTCATGGCCGATGCACCGTATGTCAATTTGCAGGTTAGTGCAAAGTAGTTTTACTTTATTACTACTGTTCTCCCAGTTTTATGGCCGAGCAAGTTTTATATGTGAAATTTATTTTATTTTATGTGGTCATAAAAGCAAGGCTTGGAACATGCTGTTTTGACTGCAATAGTACGTGAGATTTATGTCTGGTGTTAAGTATTCATAACTTATTTTCTAGATCTTATAAAAGTGTAAACTTGGTTGGGGTTATGTGCAGATTTAGGGTTGTTAGGCACGTACCGCAACCAAAATACGTGGATGGCCGCATAATTTGTATTGAATATAAGTATTTTATTTAGGAAAATAAACAGTTACACATTACAATAATATATAGATAATTCATACAAAGTGAGCAAATTGTACAACCCACGACATTTTCCACAGATTATTAAAATCTGCACTGATCAAGTTTTGTTGTCTTTCTCGACCCCGTGGTTGATACTGATCACATCTCAGCCACGCTGCAACCACCATCTATATCGCGAACAAGCGGCCGAATCGCAAGAATAACAGTCACCGTGTAGTTACTTTAGCCGTTTACTTTCAAGAATGAAACTATAAAATGCTGCAATGACACTATTCACACGAAATCAATAGTTTACCAGTTTTTGTCGCTGCGATGTTGTGTGGTTATAGAACGTGTGAAACAAGCCTTAAGATCTAAATAGATCTATTATCATTTTCTCGTTTTAATTGTAAATCGACTTGATACCATAAATCTACATCGAAGATTAATATTTCTTCACGCACGTTTTGAAAATTCAATAACATTAACTGCGTCTCAATTAAAAGGTTTTTTTTATTTATTTTGCGAAACTTCAAATTTTTACAGCTAAACAATTTTTCGCAATCATATAGACACTATAATCACAACTCATAACATTAAAAATTACGAACAGCAAAGAAATAATAATTATGTTCTTTTCTGGTAGATTTCGTGTGATCAGAAAACTCGGTAAAATTAAATATGTTTCAGTAAATAAATAGCAAGTACGCGATTACGACGTGGGAGTATTAATTGGCTTTTTTCCCATTTCCCGGTATTATATCAATATCTATTCAGATTATCTATTATAGAATTCCCCAGAATTTCTTTATCTGTAATTGTGACCTTTTCAAAAGGTCACAGACGTGATTTGCGTAATACGGCAATTAATGAATACAATGAGAAAAATTTAGTCATGTGTAAAAAGATCAAATAAATTAAATAAAATGATTTGTAGTGTAAATGTCAAAGCTTATTTTCGTGATCTTTCCATGTACTGATATAGGTTTTTCAATGTTACATATATACGTATTATGTGTTGTTTGAGTTTGGTGAAAGAAAAGGTCTTTGACAGACATCTGACTGTAACAGACCGAAAATAAATTAAATTTATGTAAGTTCACGATTTCTTCTTTATTTTGATTGACAAAATCAAGAATTAACTATGCTTCTACGCTATAATCAGGAACGTCAAAAACTACCACATCTGTTATCAGTCCCTCAAATTTTACGGTTGCCAAAAAATATACGCACAAATGAATATTATTTTATGATCATTTATATTTTTTTATATAATAATTGTTTCTGTAGGAGTGTGCAAATGATAGAAAAGCGTGCATGACGTCACAATATGGCATCAGTGCAGGTTTGTTCACAGTGTACTCGAATAATAACTGTAACAATAATAGCAACTTTTCACGCCTCGATCCAAGCTCAAAATACGAACCAAACAATTTCGTATTTACTATAATAAGCCATTTAAAATGTAAAAATATTCAAATGTAAACCTCCATCGATATTCACCATTACAATATTGGTCGAACTGTATAATTTCGACCGCCATTTTGAATCTAACCGTTGAGCAGCGCGTTCTAATTTTGAAATAATCATCTCATTAGTTTGAAACTAATTCTATTTATTAATGAACATTATCAACATAGATTGAAACTGAGTAATTAGAAACATTGCTGGATTCGAATTTGTTTCCAATTAATTGTAAAACCTGAGCGTTTAATTGTCACTAAACCGACAATTAGTGGTATCAAAGTTTACCTAATCACAAAGCAAACGTGATTAATTGATTAAATAAAAGCACTTTTGGGTTGTCAATAAATCTATTATTTAATTTAATACGTATTTACTACAGTTACAATCATCGGTTTCTAAGAATCCCAATACTAGTGGGAAATCTTACAAAAAACCTCATTTTCCACTTCAGAGGAGTAACAAAAGTCTTTGAATACTTGTCTTATTATATCTACTACTATAATAATAAGTTTCTTATCCTGAACTGTTTCTTTGACTTTGTGGTTGACTCTTAACTATAAAATTATAAAATATCTCTGAGTTCAGTATGCCTCATGGCAAAGGCCTCCTCTAACAATTTCCATTGTACTCTGTCTCTAGCAACCATTCTCCATTTTGAGCCTGCTGTTAACTTTAGTTCGTCTTCCTATCTCTTGCTTTGTCTTCCTCTGTTCCTTTTCCCGTCTCTAGGGTACCAATCACTTCAAACTATCAATTCTAGTGAGTATGTCTGTGACTTTTGTCTTACTTCGTATGACAGTGTTTCGTATCTTATCTTGTTTCTTAATACCTATCATACTTCGTTCCATAGCTCTTTGGCAGTGTTCCAGCATGAGAGAATGCAGGTATTAAAGAGCTACCTACTACTATTATATTTTAAATATACAGATATTTTCATTTCAAAATTATTGAGAAAAACAATAAATTAAGATATAATTCAAATCAAACAATGTCTAGAGCCAATTCTTTAACCCGTCGTTAAATTACTTACAATAAAAATTAACTTTAAAAAACATTTTAGCAAACAGTTTGTTTAACTCTATTTAGATCTAACAACTCGCCCTTAGAATGATAAAAAAAAATCTAGCTGTAATTTTCGGTGAATGGTTTTCAGTTGCCCTGGGTGAACTAGTATTAATTAAGGTCAAAGTCAAATTAAATCAATCCTTATAAAATAGCTAAGTAACCAACTAACATTACGAATTTAATCCTTATTAATCTAATAATTAGTCATAGATTCGTTCAAATCAATCTCGTAATTCAGTTCGAAACTTCATAATCCTTAAAATCATGGCAGGCCGAACCTCAGAACCGCATAGATCTGTCTACGTCTAAATTGGCCGTTCGCGCCTTAAACTCAAATTAAGTTTAATCGCCTAATTAATTGGGCCTAGAAACTTCGAACTTCGGTGCTCCCGGGAATAGTGTTACGAGGGATACAAATGGCGAGAATCTCCAACTGTTTTCGCGTTAATCCTTCCAATCGGCGCGAGTGATAGGTTGGTATTAGCAATGCAGATATTCTGGTACGAAAGTTTATGTGTCTATTGGCCTATACTGTTGTTGATGTTGATGAAGCTGGTATGTGCAACACACAAGGGAATGCAACATAGTGCCTATAAAGTTGCAACGAAAATACGGATTGAATATCGAACACGTTTCGGTACATGGTTTAAATTCGGAAACAAAGCCGCCATATTTTTATCAATTTGTTGTAAAATTTTTACAAGTAGTGCTTTTCGTCAGTCGAACGCTGTATTTTTTTGTATCACACATATACAACAACCATGGATTTAATGTATGTTAAGATAAACTGAGCCTGAACTTCAAATTATTCCTATTATTATGCTGTAAAACTGTTATGAGACGCCAACAGTATTTTATCGTTAAAAATCATAGCTAGAATTTTTCGAGTTTTTATACTTACTACAATCATTAGAAGCACCGCTTTCCTCTCTTAATTTATACGTAATTTTATCTCCCAAAATCTTATCTTTAATTACTTAGTTCTTTCAACTTACCTAATTCAAAAAATTCTCGGTTGTTGCCAAAAAATGCCCTGAAGCGATATAACCTAGACTAGACCAAACCTTTCTAGATAATAACCTTTCCGGTTAAGTGCTTGAAATAACGATATTACATGGTTTACGAGGCCGCTCGCAAGGTTAAATTCTACCGACCATGTAGAGCGTTTTAAATTTAGAAAACTGGATGCGAGCGTTTGCTGTGATTTGATGGATATGTGTAATGTGTTCCGTATGAAGATCTGGTCAAACTGGGTGATGATGTGAAATGAGAGACTATAGTTGGTGCCAGTTAAGATGTCAATAGCGGACGTTGACCCCTACCTAATAAGTCCTCGTATAATGACATAAGCTCAGAATTAGCATTTCACAGTTCATCATCTGCCTAGCCTTTTCCCAACTATATTGGGGTCGGCTTCCAGTCGAACCAGATTCAACTGGATATCAGTATTTTACATGGAGCGACTGCCTGTCGGACCTCCACAACCCAGTAACTGGGTTGTGGAGTCTTACCATACCCCATGGTAAGACTGGTTGTCAAACTTTAGAGCTTCTGACTAACAGTAACGACTGTCAATGATTTACAAATGACAGCCGTGACCAACAGCTTTACGTGCTTTCCGAGGCACGGATGAAACTCGCTATGAAAGATGGTCACCCATCCACAGACCATCCTAGGCAAGCGCGGCTTAACCCGGAAGATCGGCCTGTGCGGCTGTAATTATTTAGCCACGAGCTCCTCAAGGTTCCGTACAGTTACCCAATTTTAATTCCTCTGCGGATCTCCAAAAATCTATCTTGGTGACCGAGAAAAGCAATTACAACGGAGCTGGGAGTGGTTATGACGTTGTCATCATGCAAATATATCAGCCCGTATAGGATTGGCAATCCGGCTAAAGTGCTTTTAGGCCCCTTATATAACTATCTTATGAATTATTATGTGAGCAAACTTCATGCGATCGGTGGACATACTGCGGCTTAGTTTGAAGGATTTTGTAAAGACATAAAGGGACTGTAATAACCCTAAGTTATGCGTCTACGTTCTTGTAAATTGTTTCTGCTTAAGTAAATTAGAACAGAGACCAGATGGTCAGTCCGGAGTGGAATGGCCAAATATCATAAGAAAAAAATAAATCAAACCGTCCATTTTGATTAGGTAATAACGCGTAACGTTTACATAGCGTAAAAATGTAGTTTAACCGCAGCCTTCAAATTTGCTTATGCAGCTTGCCAGCTTTAGAGCTGACCATATTTATGCTTTTTTTTTACGTGGTAAAATCATCAAATCAGATCAGACTTGATTGACTAAAATCCACGGTGTCTCTCAGTAACCCTTTGTGTACGTCGCATGATATGCTAGATTGTTCATTATTTTTACGATTTTACTCATCAATATACGGGAAGTACGATTTTACAACTAGATTAAAGTCATGATCTCAAGAAAAGATATCATAAGTACAACCTTCATTTAAGTTCGCAACAAAACAATAATTTCCAACACAAGAAACAATTATTCTTTTCTTACTTCAATTAATTTTTCATCAGCCTAATGAAACAGATACCCTCAAAAAAATGGTCATTACTGAGACCTACTTTATTAAGAGTGACGTCATGAATATAAATAACATTCAATTAATCAAAAAACTTTCTGACTGTTTCGAATTCCACTCATTGAACATGAAGTCTAATTAACTTTTTATGCTCACTCCATTGTCAGAGAAATGATTTATGGCATTTACGAACTCAACACAATGAATGCACACTTATTCAGACTGCACTCGATCAGTATTACATCAGATCGTATTATCATATCAGCCGTACGACGTCCAATCTGAACATAGGCCTCCCAGTTCTTATTATATTATCGCCACCAATGATATTATAAGTAAAAAGGTTTAGATACGTTATACGCGCTCAGAAAGTGACGCGCTCAAATGTGGTCAATTGACTAAACCATACTATATTTGTCTCTTTTTCACTTGCGATGCCATCCTACTTTAGCGACTAATCGTGATGTAGTGTGCTATTGCAATATTTCGTTATTCATGTGTGCGTTAGTGAGCCGTTTTTGAAGATAGAATGTCGTGTAGGTAACGAATCTATTAATTTTTAATATCATTGATCGCCGCTATTACTTTTACAACTCTATAGATATTACAATGCATTTATTAGGAACCTTATAGCATCACCTCGAATAGGGATCAGCTTAAAAAGATAAATGCTGAATAGAAGTGAATCAGCATTTTCCTCCTCTTCATCTCATCCTTTTCCCCTTTCTAGCAACTCTCCCGTTAAGTATGCAAATACTTGTGACTAGATTTCTTGCTCTAGTAAATGACGGTTAGCCATGACAGTATGTCGCTTCCCTTCGATTACTTGTCTCCTCAGATAGCGTTGTTACCGCTACCAACTGCTTGCAGTATCCTATCCACATCATCATGGGATAATTTTTTTAGCTATTTTATCGTGGTGAAATCATCAAATGAGTCCTCCCACCCAGTGCAGAGCGGGAGGGACTGTCAGACTTGCGCTGACTAAAATCCACGGTGTCCTTCAATAGCCCTTTCCCTTTCGGAGTCACGGTAATGCGTGGAATAAAAAATCAGGAATCGTGACTCCACCATCGAACTGATGCTATTATTATTTACACGTATTGGAAATAAATATTCACCCTTTGTTTTTATGCGTAGCCATTGTTGTGACGACTGATACATGTTAATCGTATAGCCCTTGAATATTCATACAAAAGCGGGCACATTCATTTGAATTAATGAGTGTTTTTGATACTACGTTGTCTTGTGTCTACAACGCAGCCTATAGCGTTCATATTTTGCTTTATTCGACGCTTTTATGCGAGAGCCGATGAAACCGTTATGCGGTTATTCGGCAACTTTATAGACTTTAGCCGTGGTTCCGCGTATGTTATAAGATTTTATGTGTTCGTTGTTTTTTTTTATATCTGTAGTGGGTGAAATGAAGTGATACTTGTTGTGTGACTAGTTGAGCCTGCGGTTCTGCGTGCTTATTTATGTCTTTTTGTTTTTTTTTTGCGTGGTAAAATCATCCATTGAGTCCTCCCACCCCGGGCAGGGTGGGACTGTCAGACTTCTACTTACTAAAATCCACCGTGTCCTTCAATAGCCCCTTATGTTCCGGGGTCACGGTGATGGAAATAAGTCCCGCGACCGTCTTTTTCTAATAGCATTAATTACAATTCAACAGGAAAATTATTTAATTAGTCTTATGAATCTACTCATTCTGTAATGTACTTGAAATTATATTTTCCAGTGATTACTATATATACAGACAAACTACCGTAAGAATAAAAAGATAAGAATTTAATAGGTTGAAAATGAAGTAAATCGTGGTAAAAACTGAAAAGCACACAGTGCCTTACATATAGCCAGCACATGAAGCTACCTCAATCTGACTTTTGTTTTCAACTTTAACTCAAAACCAGAAGATTGATATTTTATTGAGATTTTGACAGACAGAGAACCTACCCTTTTGTTGATATATTCGTAGGTTTGCTCCTCATATCTTGATGGCCGTGTGTACTTAGCGGCTTAGCAATAGCTAATGGCGGTGCTCATCCCAAATTAGTTGGGTTATTGCTAGCCTAACATGTGGCAGGTTTTAGTTGAAATCCAATTATAACACCATTATGTTACCCGGTTCCTTTACTATGAAAATCTCTTTGTGATATTAAAAAAGTTTTGTTTAGAATTTCTGATTAAAACGAAAAGTTGATCAAGTCAATTTTAGACCTGAAATAGATTTTGAGAGTAGGAGGGTTAATAATAATGCCTTTCCAGGAAAATAAGTTTAGTATTTGATCAACAGTAATTTTAGCCTAGCTACTGACGAACTTTGGCTTACGGTTTCAGTAGAACCGAAGTTTTTTTTTTTCAATTGGTTTGGCTGCAATCCAGCCTTGAAACAAAGACGAGATCAAAAGTGGAGTCAGCTCACATAAACAGCTGAACAGGAAAGGGTGGTTTATAGGCAATATAGTCTGATAGCCCATTCTGCTCCATGCAAGATACATTAAAAAAAATGTTTATATGAGTCAGCCAGATAGCAATTCATCATCATCATCTCAGCCATAAGGACGTCCACTGCTAGACATAGGCCTCCCCTTTAGATCTCCACATATGCCGTTCGAAGCGACCTGCATCCAGCGTCTTCCGGCGACCTTTATAAGGTCGACTGTCCATCTTGTTGGTGGACGTCCTAAGCTGCGCTTGCTAGTCTGTGGTCTCCACTCTAGCTTTTTTCGATTCCATTGGCCATCTGCTCAATGAGCAATATGGCCTCCCCATTGCCACTTCAGATTACTAATCCGGTGGCAGATGGTGGAAATTACCTGTTTCTAAACAAGCCTTCAATTAGATTGACATATCTAAGGTTTTATGGTATCTTTTTCAGTCCTCTATATTTTTACATTTTTCTTCTAACTGTACCACAGGTATTTACATCAAGGATATTTACTGTGAATAAAGATGTAAAACCAAAAGTCGTATGTTTTCCTTCAGAAGAAAATTGAGTCTTTATTGCCAAATAGAACGAACACTGTCATAAATATTTACATAACGTAACTATAATAATACCGACACCACCTCGTGACGTCACCGAAAATTCAGGGCTTATTCGAATTCCACGGCGCGTTGAGAACAAAATTACTTATTCAACATCATTACCCCTATTTCGTGCCACTGCTTCTTTTATATTATCTTCACAATGATTCTCATTATTCATATCTCAATTCCTTTTTGTAGCTGTTTCTTTAGGACCCCCCCTTTGTTTCCTTTTATCGGCAGACATTTTTTCAGTGAGATTTTCCGGCCTAAGCTTAATTCGTCCAGATAAATTATGCTGGGATAGAGACAAATAATCCGGCACTCCATTAAATCTGGAAAAAGCGAACGCTTTCAAGAAATTAGCCAACTAATCTTGAGACTGACTTAAAAGGGGATTATATCTTGGAAAAGTGCGTGACCTTTTTTAATTTCGCTTTTGTAATGTACGTTCCGTGTAAGCTGACACTTACTGAGTGGGAGGCTTTTCTGGGCGAGGTATTCAAAAAATTGTTTTGAAATCTTGTCTGTAATAAATAAGCCAAGTGTATTGATATCTTTACGGCCTACTTGGGTGATTCTATTGAATTCAGATCATTTTAAGTAGTTCTAAGAGCTTAAATTTAATCCTGTTGATTAACATTAGTATCAAAGCTGTTTCTTCAATTTTGTAGACTAGTGAATTTCAAATATCTTTTGCCATCACTATCATTAGTTATTGCAGTAAAAATATCAGCAGAATTTGCTTCAATTGACCTTTCCTTCTCCAATTTTCTTTCATCTGTTCTTTGCTAAAATAATTCATCATCAGCGCAATGTGTCTCTTTACTTTATACTTTTGTGTATTCATCATCATCTTATGAATCACCTACTTTCAACCAAATTATACTGAACATTATATTATAGGTACTGTTGGATCCCTAACCTACATTATTGCATTAAAGGATTGTCAGTATACCATTAATTACCTTGCAGATGCTCCGTCAGCTTAAACGTAATAATCCTCAACAGATTCCATTACTTGACATAACCAATCAGCAAAGGTCAACTCCCGATATTCGGATTATTCAATCAAACATCGCCAATTAACATAAAACTAATAAGATTAACAGTTATGCAGGGAATAGATTAGTTAGCTTACCAACTAATCTAATTTATACACAACCTAACTAATACAATACCTACCTATTATGAATATATGGGTAGAAATTGTGCAGCGTTTGTATTTCAAATAAATTGGAATATTGAGTGGTGTTCTATTCTGATTACCAACGTGATTTTGTGGGAATTATTTTGATACCATGTTTGGTTTATCTATTATTTGTATCAATTCCTATCAAATACAGTGTTCAAAAAGAGAAAAAATTAACACGAACTTAAACCTTTGTGGTTGTTCTCGTAAGAAAGGTCAATTGTGATACTTGCTTGAAGTTGTATGGCCAAGAACAAAGAAGACAAGAAGTTGGCATTCTGTATTTTCTGCGAAACCCAAGAAAAAAAGACAAGCATTTGACGTCTGTATGCAAATTCTAACTAACTCCCAAAAAGCTTCCACGAAAACCAAGGTATCAAATTAGCAAAACGAACCCTGGAAGCACTTCCGATAATAAAGACCTTTTTCCGCAAATTACAATCTCCCAAACACGACCGCATAATCCCGAAGAATGTTCGGCGAAAACTGAGTTCGTAACCAATTCAATTCATTTGCCGGATTTGCAGTTTGTGGTCTAACCCGAAGATCATTAATTGAAGTTGAAGATCCAGTCTCTCGATGAACCTGTTTGCGGTTCCCAATCATGAGAATAGTTTGATTTGAAACTTCATTAGTTCAAGGCACTGATTGCAATTGCAGATTCGACGTAACTATGAACTGTCGCAGGTAATTAGACCAAATGAATTCTTGGCAAAGTGGGATTGCCTTTTGCTGTTACAAGTTTCGCAACGGCTTAATTTATAGTCTAGGGAAGATTCAAGATTGTGGAGTTATGTAGGTATTTTGAGGACTAGTTTTGTGTTCAAGATGAATATAATATCTTGTTGTATACCGATAATATTGTTAGTCGGAGAGTAAAGGAAACTAAGTTCAAACTCAGGTAACTAAATTCGTTTGAACAATTCAAATTCAGGTTTTTTTGTATATAAGTGGTTAATTGGCTATCCATCATTAACAAAAGCCAAAATCTCTGAACTAAACAAGCACAGTATAGTAGAAAAGTTGTTTTTCAAGTGAAGAACTTAATATTTTATTGGTAATTTAGTATTTACAGACTGCATACGAACGCGTGATACCTAAGTACTTTACCAAAGTTTTCTCATTTTCTTCTATGTAAATCAGTCCAACCTCTTTTCATTAACATTCGTACTATTCCATTCAAGCATGAACCAAAACTTTGAGTTGATTTTCATTCAAAGTCCATTAGAAAACTTTGGAATAAAGACTAAGAGACCAGATTAGTGGAAGGCTACATTAATATTCCGGGGCTAAGCCGAACCTAACTGACTAAATCGAGAGCTAGCGATGTAATCCTCTGTGGTTGGCAAACTCGGCGAAATCCACCTATCGCAAGATTAATTGAATTAACCCTAGTCTGAACTGATGCTGTGCAGATGGATTCAATTAAAAAGTTAATTTTGATTGAGAGTAAAAGTATGAACACTACGAATGTTCGGCGAAGGGAGGATCGAATATTGAAAATGGTTGAATTTTGATTTGCATGTATGTTTTTTGAAGTATAGATTTAGTAGCTCACTAGTTCCTTAGCTTAATTCAAAGGTTTTGCTAGCCATCAGCATAAAAAAATAACAAACATTACTTTGATCCTTACTAATGTAATCTTTGTGCAGAAATATGTTTGTATGTTACATTTACACGCCAAATGACTGAGCCGATCATATTGAATTTTGCAAATACTTTGTCCTATACATTGTTACATAAAATATTTTCTCCCTCCCCGGTTGGTGATGAGAATTGAAGAAAACAATAAATTCACTCAAACGGTTTATTAGCCAAAACACCCTGTATTGTTACCTTGATTAATTAAAATAATTATACAATATAATTTTCTCACAATGGTGAAATAACCAACATTTCTTGGTGTTAACTATTTTATACAGGTAACGCTAGCCAGTTTCAACCTTTTAAATTAAGAGCTAGTGTCATGGGGAATTGGAGATAACCGGGTACTGATTCGATGACCCTACAAAAATAAAATGTTATCAAATATCTGAACCTTCCAATTAAAGTTACCTAAATTAAATTAAATAATGGGCGCCAGGGACTGGAAGAGTCCCGGATCCTGGAGCTGCAGATGTCCACTATTCTTCGGGATGAGGGTAGACAATTCCAAGATCCTTAATTTAAATTCGGTGAAGTACCGACATCAAAACCGGGTTCACCTAACACCGGTCTTATAAGAGGCGGTTTGCACAGAAACCGTCTTAAGATAATCCGTAGAAATAATTGAAAGAAAAAGGAAGTAAAAATAAAAAAAAAACCGTCACGCCTGCGCTATCGCTAGGCGGGGTCTGCCAGCCGCACAGTCGTCTCTGCAGGAGGCTAACGGCGTGCTCGAGGACGGGTTCCGCGTCTGGGCTTCAGACAGCACTCTGAATCCCAGCGGCGGAGCGAATCACCCGATGGGCCTCCCTGCAATCGACAATACGGAGGGCTAGGAATATAAACAAAACTAATTTGCTTTCCTCTAGGTGACCGAGCAGGGAAATCTAGCTAGTCAAAACAACAACCAATCTTTGGGGAATAGCAGGGGTTAATACTCACAGTTACTGCAGGGGAATAGCCCTTGGACTGTGGCCTCGTGTTGCTCGACTGGCTGGGCCCGCACACGAAAAGACGCAGTTTGGAATCCTGGAATAAGCGTTCAATAGATCACCAACATATTCTCTCAACTACCAGGGGAGCGCTCACTGACTAACTCCAGACCCGGTTACAACAAGATTTCTTACCTTTTAAATTAGTCGCAAGATTTCAGGCGAGCGCTTCCCAGGCTGTCTCTGAGATAAATGGCTGACCTACTGTCGCTCCTGCCGGATCTGAGGTCAGGGTTCGGGTGCCAAGCCTCAGCCATTCTCCCAGACTTCCAGCAAAACACAATTAACCGGTCCCCGTGGGGAAACACTACAACAACACAAAAACTTCACAAAAACTGTCTAAGGTCACGACCAGAAGCCGAAGCCATATTAAGCTTTAAGATCCACCTCAATTCTTTGCTCCATGATCAATATCTCGCAATTTTCCATTAATCTATCTTCCTTTTCATGGGGAAAATAGTATATTTATAACTCGGCAAAATAACCACTTTGAGCTGTCAACACCAAGGACGCAAACAAAACCACAGATTAAATATGCATCGCCTTGACGAAGTTTCTAGAAGAAAGTTTATAATGAAAAAATAAACTCATTTCCGTTAATAAATTTATTTTAATTTATTATTAATTTCGTTTGTTTTCCTTTAACTGAAAATTATTAGGAAGGTGTTAGTTGATATTACTTAAAAGTTTTCGATCATTATGTTAAAATATCGATTAATCGATAGCTGCTAACAAACTTCGCCAGATGGCGCTTTCACTTGTCAAAACTGACGTCTGACGAAATGTCATGTGGATTGTAAACAACAAGCGGTGATTTTATCAAAATATTATTGCGAAACTGTTTTAAAAGGTTTTAGAAAAGTGATTTATTGTTGGGAAGTGAAACTAACGATACATAGGAATGGTAAACGGATGAATTCAGGTACTTGCTTCTTTGCCTATTAGAAACGCAGCCGTGAAATAATCACCTGAGCTAGGAACAAAAAAAACATTGTAACAACATACCCGAGAAAAACAACAATAATTTTCATATGATAATTTTAAATAAACGTAGCGATTCGCGGCTAGCAGTCTAATAATACACTTGCACGCTTATATTGGTTAAATTATTTTTACAACTTAAAAGTACACTTAACTACAGAGCAGGTAGCTACAGATTGAATTGTGGCGTTCTGTACTTTCAGCCTACTCCCATAGAATAAGCCGTGAGATTGTGTATGTGTAACAAACGTATATTAAAATTCGTCAAAATTATCAATAAATACCTACCTTAAAATGTTCAAGTCAAATTATTTGTATAATAAGGAAACATACAAAAATTGCTCTTCCCCTCTTATCTTTAAGAACTAAATTGGGAGTCAGTCAACAGGGAAAGCCCAGCGAATCCAATCAATGAAGAGATTAATGAAATTAGTCTGGCATCGAGGCTGAATTCGTTTAACTTAGCTGCGGTGATCAACGAAACTAACTAATGCTGGTCGCTAAAGGAAATAGCGGGTGTCTGTCTTTTAAAACATGGGAGAGTGTTTCTGTGCAATTCCTGTTTTAGTTAGTGATCTCTTCGTGAATTTTCTATCGTTTGATTTATTTATAATATAATATTAATATTCGATAACGCCATCTAGTCCCAAGCTAAGCAGAGCTTGTGTTATAGGTACTAGACAACTGATAAATATACTTATATATTTCTAAATAAATACATATTATAGATAAATTACACCCAGACACAGAACAAATGATCATGCTCATCACACAAACATTTGTCCTGGGTGGGAATCGAACCAACGACCGCCGGCATAGCAGTCAGGGTCACTAACCACTAGACCAACAGGCCAGTCAATTTATGAAACAATATTGTGATGTGTTAAACGTCAATAAGGTAACGACATCAGTGCCATTTTGATCCACCAGTAAGTGTAGAGGAGTACGCAAAATCTTTGAGATACGAGATACTTTTCTACATTATGACTCCCGATTATAAGCCGATGATGAATAACCTAAACGCTTATGAATAGAATTATAAATAAAAACTGCTAGCTTTCAAATAAGAATAACGGATCAAATTCGGTCCATTCAGTCAGTAGACCCGACAGAAATACCATATTTTTGCATCGGAGCTTAAAAAACTGATTTAAGTCACTCTTGTTAACAGCAACCCAAAAGTATTTTAACAAGTGCAAAATTTAAAAATATATGAAAATTTTTCAATGGTCATTTAGTACAACCACAATTTTCATCAGAAAATACCTGAAAAACGAATCTGTAAAGCTTATTATAGTAAATACGGTTAAAATATTTTCAGCATTCATTTCATTTTGCTTTTCAGCAACTTTTAAGTTATTAATCAATTTGAGTATTATTACGACGCCTTTAAATTATTTCCTTTGTCATTGAAATAAATGAAAATTCTTTTATAAAATAATTAAATTTAAAATTGGGAAGTTGTATTTAAAAATCATGTTTTAATAACATTTCGCCCTCATTTTTTAAATCTTGGTTAAAAATGTAATTGGTGAGTTAAAGCTTTTAGTGTTAAGTAGCTTTTTTAGTTAAAATAATATTTAAATTGTTATAGAGTTACTAAAGTTTTCATCAGATAGTCTTATGTAACTTAAATTTTCTAAGTATTTTTTTATAATCATATTCCTAACCTAATCTGCTGATAAACTCAAATGCCAAATGAATAAAATAATCAATTTGTTTTTACAATAGCCGTTGTTCCTCAGTATTACAAACTAAAGAATTAAAATTGTGTACTTAGATGACATAATCATTTGATAATAATATCACTATTATAAATTCGGATATTTAAAGTTTGTGTTTGTTTATTTAACATGCAAAAATACAGAACGGATAATGTATAAGCTGGATTTACTCATAGGATCCTTTTTATTCCGGGTATTGCAAATGCAAACCCATTGAATCCCATGGGATTGCATTTGCAATACCAAACTTCAGGCGGGCAAAACCACTGTAAAAAAGAAAGAAAGAAAATTGTGTTTATTGGCACTATAATTTAAAACTAAAACAATACAAATAAAGTAACAAAAATAGAGGATATAAAAACTTAACAATTTAATGCCAAATTGCCTCAACTTAGCATAATGCCAGATGCCAACACAAAGTTTGCCACCTGACGCTGATTTTCAGCTGCAGCCTAAGCTACTGATCAATTTAATAAAGGTATACAGCGTACAACAAACAACCACCGTACATATAAATTGCCTATTCGTATTCCACTTAAACACCTCAAGCGGAACTTCGGCAGTTTAAATTAGAAAACGAAGCCGTGACTACTGTTTAAAGTTGAAATGGGCTCCAAGATTGTTGAGCAACAATTTCCAAACACATTAGCGGCAATCGATGTTACCACTTAGTAAAACTACTGTGAAACTTATGTAACGTTTACATAAGTTTCCCTACCATCCCCCGAACTTGAGAGAGCTGTTTGTAATGACTTCTATCGCTGATGGCGCTTAAATTCGAGTTTCATTACATTTTTATCTACTTAGATCCTTTTGGATGAAATTCTACTTTGCTATAGGATATTTAATGTCTTTCGATATTGGTTTATGTAGTACAGTTACTGTATATAGTATCTTCAAAAGCCTCTCCTTGTACACTCAATTCAAAAGATGGCATACAAAAGAATTAGGTTGTTAATCAATCGGCTAGCCTGTATTAGATATAGATGATTAATTAGAGATTTAAACTAGTTCAGGAGGTACAATTATTCTCTATTTAAATGTTAAGATATTTCATCGTTTTGCATCTTTGTTTAAATAAACAATTTTTATTAATTGAGGTGCTCCCTCGTCGGTGAATGGGGATGGCAACTGGGGAACTAACTGCGCTAGTATAGCTTGTTCCAAGCATCGTCATTGGTTCAATAGAGTTCAAATCTTAAAGGTACCTACTTTAAAATAGTACTACGTCATTGGTCGGATTAGGACTAAACTATGATGGCGCCATCTACTAATTGCAGATGGCGCCATCTTAGCTTAGTAGCTTTGACTGGTCTTTCCCATTACAGGCAAATGCTTAGGTGAAGAAGACAAATAAAGAAAAATCTTGTAACATCTCTGTAACTGAAATCATATAAGAATTTCGATGCACAAGACCTGTCATAGTAAATATTTAGCCTTACGTCCTCAATCCTCATCCATTTGTCTATGACCAAAGGGAAAGATTGACATCTTTCCTTCCATCATTATTCTCAAGTCACTACACACGTTCGGAAATTATTATCAACGTATGATTTTCCTTATAGTTCTTTTTCTTTTAGTTTTGATGCAGAACGAAGTTGTCGGTATGAGGAAAATATGGTTTTATGATGTAAACTAGCTTTTATTTGCGAGTTGCGTTGCGTAGAGCTCGGTCTCATTCCTTTGGGAACATGCTACCAAGATAATAAGTATCCTATGTGTTGATGCAAGTTATAGATAGATAGATAGATAGATAAAAGATTTATTCAGTGCAAAAAAGAGACACAAAAAAAAAACATATAGTAACATAAAAGAAAACACAGTAACCAGAAAATTAAATAATTAAAACAGTGACAGACAACACAAATAAAAAGAAGGTACCTTACATCACAATAGAAAAAGTAAAAAAATAAAAAATGTGCGGTGTGTGTCTCAGGATTGCACTAAATGGGTATCCAGCTCAGCATGTGTCAGGTTGATACCTGACGCTGATATTCTGCTGAATCCCTGCAGTGACATACGGACGCAAAGCAGGCGCAACCACACAGTCATCTAAACTGTGCGGGTGGACAAGAAAAGAACATTAAAAGCGTGACAGTTCGTATTAAATTATAAAAGTAGTTACTGTCGTGTCCATGGACAGTGCGGATATGTGCTTGCTTATCATGACTATGGTGAAAAAATAACGTAATAATAAATAGTTTATCTATATACCTTTTCCAAATCCGATCAGTATTTTATTGCGTGGTATAGTACATAATCAAACATCTATCCGTCATAAACTTTCGCATTTATAGTTATAATTTTCTTACAATCGAGTTTTTCTAAGTTTTTCCAGAATCTATGATTATTTGAACAGTTTCCCAAACGATGTATTCGAAGAAATTGATACAGTGTATTTTTTCTTAGAAATATTTCTAACAACATCCGACCTTTTGACCTTTTCGAATAAAAGTTGGCCCTCACATTAAATATTAGTAAAGTTTTAGCAATAATATTGAAAGACGATATAGATGTCACGTTTATAGTGGAAAAGAAAACTGATAAAAGAAAGAATTATGATCTGGTTGAACAGGGTAAGGATGATGATGAATAATCCAGTTACAGAAAGCCCCGGATAGGGAAGAGAGCGCAACACAACGAAAAATTCACGTTACAAAGGAGAATGAATATTGAGTGAATATAAAAAAGAAACTTTGACAGGGCATCTCTATCAATCACTTGATACCGTAAAAGAAGGCACTTAGTACAGTACTTTTTTGTCTCTGGCTTATTCTCGTGATCAATCTTGAAATATAGATTGATCGTTTTTTGGGTTCTTTGAAAAAAAGCTGTGCTTTTTTCGTACTTTTGTATACTTTTATCGTAAGTTTTTTATGTATCTTTTCTGAGTTTCCTTTTAACTATCTTTTACATGTTTTTATTGTGCACGTAGTTGAATTGTTTGTGAGCTTATTACGAACCTACGCATCATCGAGTATACGTAACGTGGACCTAAAAATTTAATTTAATTGTTTTGACTGGGTTCGATTTTCAGTATCATTCGAACATTACTGTAATTTTCTATAAGGAATCTTACAGCAGTACAAATATAGATTTATGTTCGTTTAAAGGCAAAAGCCTCGAACCTTGTGACATGAGTCCCAAATATAAACTGAACTGTAGTCAACAAGTGAAGTCACAATGCTATAATTTGTAGCACGTCGCTCACTTCTCAATTTTGCGTTGCAGAAACTGGTATCGACGATATCGGCGTTTCGGTGCTCACTGTCATGTTTCGGCCTTTATGGTACCTTTGCGTTGCGCATTATGCTACCTCAATCTGTCTTTCTTTAACAGACTTTCTACGTTGTCGTAATAGAGGAAGGTCTTTTTTAGCGTGCAAAATTGTGACAGATTTTGGGTAGATTGATATACTGGTGTCTGTATATCCCACGTTTACGCTACAGCCTCTGTAGTATATGACTTCAGAGTCTTCATATCTAGGATGTAGAATTACAACTTTTGCGAAAAGTTAGATTGCTCGGTATAATTTTATTAGTGCATGCTCACGAGTGCTGAAGTAATCTCGCTTGCACAGAGTTTCTTAGGATATGGAGTTATGTTCTTGTAGATACAGCTATTTATTTTTATGGAGTCATATCATCATAGTTTAGGCGCCGTATCCGTGTTTCGAGATCTTTCCTTGGTTATAAAAGGAGAATATGTTTCGTAGCGAGATAAATGCTTGTGTAGATAAATATAAGCACAAGTGTAGATAAATATATACAAGCAGGCGTAGCATGGTGCATTAGAAAGGGGTTTTGTCGAAGGAAGAATAGACAAAATGACAGACAGTAAAAATATTTTTATTGTTTTTAGTTTGGTTATGTAAAAAATATGTATTTAATAAACATTCTTTTCTTCAACAGTGTACGAATGGTGTCATATTTGTGCACAAAAACAGTCGACTTGTGTAGAAATAACGATGAAATAACTTTGTCTTTTCTTGGTAGAATAGACATAGAATCGCCATGCTACGCGTGCAGGTGGTTAGTATTCCGGAAAGTTAGTAGGGAGAAACCTCAGAATACCAGTTACGCTGCTTTTTTAAAACAGTAGCCTACATTATCACACTACAAATATATTTGGGATCGCGGGTGTGTTTAAAAACTGTCTGTAGGCCTAATACAACGTGTAACACCAAATGCGCAAAACCTTTCGTGGGGTAACTCAGCCCATATTACTGAACAATTTTTGTTCTAAGACTTTTGAGCAAAAATAAAATTGGTTTCTCATGCAAAATGGGAAATTGATCGGGCTCATCTGTATGAAAAATCTTTTTCTTTTGCGAATTTCTAAAAGTCTTAGAACAAAAAAAAACAGTAACATGGGCTGAGTTACCCCACGAGAGGTTTTGCGCATTTGGTGTTACACGTTGTATATGTTTGGTTCAGAAATCGAATCCACTTAATACACACTGTCAATTTTGTTACCAACATTAGTTGCTTGTTGTAATTTAAAAATTCATATTTAAAAACCTTAAAACTAGAATGAAGCTTCTCTCTCCACCAGATCGAATTAAAATACGCTCCAACTACGTACAGCAACTTGAATTGATATCAACTTCTGTTTTTATACGGCTCAGTGGCTTGCCAACTACCAAACAGACTAGATTCCTACGTAAAGTTGAAAACTTTTGTACGACACTCTGCAATAAAACCCATTTATTGTTGTTTTATGAGTAGAATCTGCGTTTTATATCGTCGCGTCATCGTTTCTCCTTGTTATTGTTATTGAGATCATATTTTTTGAGGTTAAATATCATGCTTATGATGTCTTTGGGTAATAAATTGAAATGTTGGTACATAACATTGTGAATAATTATGATCCTAGTTTGTTGAAATAAATGAATAATAATAATAATGGTGGTTTATCATACTTTCTTCGATATTCCTCTTCCTCTCCATTCGTCCGCATTTATATGCATGTCTTCCGTCTATTCTACATGTTCAAAAATTATCCTAGGCTGATAAAATTTTAGTATTTCTTAAATTACATTATTATAGTGGTAAATATGAGAATGAAGAAACTGGATAGCCATAACACAAAATCGCCAGAAGTGGAAAGATTTGGAAGAGACCTACACCCAGCATTGCGTGACTAAAGGTTGAAGAAGAAGAAGATATATGAGAATGGTACGCGCCTTGTATATCACAATATGACTGTCCATACCAAGACGGAGTTTTTTTTTTCTGACGGCACTACTTTCTGTTTGCGTACTATTTCAATAAAAAGTTTTTTTTTTCATCCTATTTTGCATTATACCTACGTGGTTAGGTGTTGGTTAAGCTGCAGACAAACGGAACCCATTTTTGATAGCGATGCCACTAACAATGGTTCCTTTTTTCAGCGGCTTACAAAGTACTACTAATTTTCATAATTAAAATATGTAAAACTAAATGTACGATCGTTGATAGCAAAGCCGCGGGCAAAGTATACCCTTGAAATGAGATTCAAGTCTTAATTCATATAAAAACAAATATCTCGATCAATGTTGCTAGTTTCCAACAAAAACTGCTAAACTATAGACTTTAATGAATATTTCCTGCGATAATGAATTGCTTTCACATGTTATAAGCAGTCAGGTGGCGTCTAAAACCGCAACGCATAAGGAGGGAAAGTTGCGTTGCAGCTTAGTACGTAGTTTGCAGTTGCGGTTTTTAGTGCGGGGCTGCGGGGTTAAATTCAAGGATGTTTAAAGACAAATTCTTTGTTTTCCAAATAGTTTTTTAATGACATGAAAAGAATACTGGTCAAATTATGCGATTAACTTTTTCTTGATGATTACCTCGTTAGGTCTTCTTTTGCTTTTATTTTGTTGCTGTCTCAGCCCTTTATGATAATAAAGATTTACTGTACATATAGAATTATTAATCATCAGTATCTGCCTAATCATTACTCAACTAAATTGAGATTCAGGATAAAAAGACAACCTTTGTTAAGAATGGTCAGACTTTGTGTCTTATAAACACACGTTACTTAGGTATAAAAATCAAAGAATACTTATAACTAAAAAACAACATCCCTCCAAAATGAGGATCTCTAGGGTCCCCAAAGAAAACATATAATAAACTAGAAAAAACATTCAGTTTGAACAGAAAAAAATAAGAGCAAAACCTAGCCAAAGCCATCCTTTACAAGATTTACGTTATTCAATAGTGGGGACGCCAAATAAACATCATCAACTATCTATTTGCGACAGAGCCCAGTAAACAAATACATAAATACTGTAATAATAACGAAGGCTTGGAACACATAAACAAGTGTAATAAGAGGGAATAATGACATTTGGAGCACTCGAAAAAGTATTCATAAAACTTTTTTTTAACAAAAAGAAGAATAGGCAAAGAATGGACGGGAAGACATAAAGAGTCACGGTTTAAACATGACTGTGTTAAGAGTACTTTGACTTTTTCTTTTTAGTTTTGCTCTTTAATGTTTTCCGAGTTTGTAACATGACAGTTGCTTATTACTCGTAGATTAACTTTGTATTCCTGTATTTTTTAATGGCAAAAATGCTGAAATCTTTGTTGGTATTGGCTTAAGGTGCAATACTTTACGTCTTAGGTACAGACAGTTTGTATAGTATGATTTGGGCGATATACAATTTTATTACCGGATATAAACCTATGTTCATCTAACCTCTTAATAAATGATTAACCCATATCTATTCTTTCAGGATGATTAAGCAAGCTGAATCACTTAATTCTTCCTCCTCATTTACATAAAGCCCCATCATGACTATAAGCAACTAAACGATTTATACTTCGTAAACGATGAGCCAAAAGAATAATTTTGGGGGCCTAAATAACAAAAAAAGTCATGAAA
This sequence comes from Agrotis ipsilon, assembly GCA_028554685.1. NCBI lineage: Eukaryota > Metazoa > Arthropoda > Insecta > Lepidoptera > Noctuidae > Agrotis > Agrotis ipsilon. Next base: position 792,024 of record CM052961.1, on the reverse strand, counting down.
ACTTCCGCCCTATCTCGGAGGGATTGCGCGTAAATACTTTTAAGGGAATTTAAATTTGGATCAATCTCATTAAAGCTGACGACAGTTTACGAACTCTTATAAAACTTTGCCTGTGTACTTTATTTAAAGTTTGCCCTTTATACCTTTGAAAAAAGGATTGGTAGAAAACTCGACCTTATTACTTAGCTGATTAAATTCATTGTTTAATTAGGATTCGTGAGTAAGTGAGCTCTAATTACCACAAAATTAGTACCGAGTTTGTTGTGGGTGTAAAAAGGCTAACATTTTATGACACAAGAGTACATAAAGTTGGCTAATTGGCATAATTGTTATAATATGCCACTTATTTTTCATCAAAGAGTTCAGTGGAGCAAGTAAGGGCTAAAAATTTTCTCGACAGTGAACCAAATTAGCCTCAATTTATATCGTGTGGCTTGAAGGTCACTAAACAAGGTTTCACTAAGGGTCTTTACGCAGGACTGCTACCGTTTTTGGGCCGTTTGTAATTATAATTAGCTTTTTTGATGTCACATAATTATGTTTACATGCGAGTACGTAATTGGGCTTGAATTTGAGCGTAATTTCGTTTAAATACGTTCCAGAAGGGTAACTTTAGAAAGGTCTCTTAAATCAAATAAAGAAACTTGATTTACTTTATAAACATTCGGTATCAAAGTAAGCTATAGTTGAAAGCGTTTAAAACAGGGTAGTTACAAACAAATTCTTCATCCTTACTTCAAAGTTATCCGTTACTGTATGTCAATTGTGTCTTATTGACAGTAAACGGTGACAGGTGACAGACTTTACGAAAAATGATGTCAAGGTCTTCTCTAGCACGAGCCGCCGAGACGTCGCCTCAGGCAGTTGTTCGAACGGCGACGAGAAAACGAGTAACTATCGGCGGTTTTCTCTCTCAAGAAACGCACAATAAATATACATTCGACGAGCTTTCAAAAATAAGCTCGCTCAGCGATGCTCGGTCGGCTCGCTTGATCTTTTCTTTACAGAGGACTGAGCGACTGTGGGCGAGTGGTGCGAGTAATCGCTCGTCGTTTTTGCACACTTGCTTATAGCCCGGCGACAAAGCTACCGAAACTCCACTCGCTTCCCGCTGATCGCCAACTCTTTTATACTTTCTAGTTCTACTAGTTACTCGTTCATCGTCGGCGGTCGGACCAGTGCCTAAATCTATAGCAGTAACTCAAGTATAACCCAAATCCGATAATCCGATCCGCAAAAAGAACATGAAAATGCGTATAAGATACAATATACAAGATCTTTATAGATATTCTTAGGAATACCCGAATACGAAATTCATTGGAGCTGAACTAATCGCTGATCCACTGAATTGTGAATGTTATTATTTAAAAAAAAAAGTTCCCTTGGCTACGGAATATAAGCATGTTTCAAGGGACACGATAAAGGAACAATAGAAAACAAATGAGGTGTAAGTTATTCACTGCTCGCTACGTAATGGGCAGGGGTGGGTCCGATCAGCAGAATGGAAGAAGGGATATAGACGCCTTTTAATCTAAATTTATATTTTCTGAAGCAGAATGGGCAAATAAAATTATTAGAATTGTATTGGATGGAAGAAGAAAAGATATTGTAATCGAAAATAACTCCAATTTAAACTTTTATGGCTTGGAAAGTTAACCCAAAGTCTTCAACTACCCACACGGGAGAAGGGCATTTGTGATTTTGATAGCTCAGCTTGGGTTTTTTATAATCCAGTTAGCAATATTTTTTAGTTATAATATAAAACAAAATTACGTTTTAGCAGAAAAACACCTACAACAGTTGTTTTTTTTTTTTGCGTGGTAAAATCATCAAATGAGTCCTCCCACCCCGGGCAGGGCGGGAGGGACTGTCAGACTTGTACTGACTAAAATCCACGGTGTCCTTCAATAGCCCTTTATGTTCCGGGGTCACGGTGATGGAAATAAGTCCCGCGACCCCGGCAGGACCTACGAGAGCTATGCAACAGTTAGGGAGGCTTATAGAAGCTAGGTTAAAGGTCACTGTTTTAACTAACACAGGTTTTAAACCAAAAAAAAATAACAATCATGGATTGTCTGGTTTCCCAGTCAACCCGCGATCATGGTGCTAGCAACAGCGTCGAAATATCGGGAAATCTATAACCACGGAAGACGTCCCGTCAAAGACATTAAATTCAAAGAATAAGTCATTTCTGCTGACTGAGCCCCTATGATTACACAAGGTGCCATGAGCTGGACATGAGCTGGAGGAGCAGTGGCGGCCCAGTGGTATCGGTCCCGACTTACGAGTTGTAGGTCGTGGGTTCGAACCCAGCTTGGCGCATTACTTTGTGTAATTTATTTCATCACCACTGCTCTCAAAACGGTGAAGGAAACATCGTGAGGAAACCGGCATGTCCTAGAACCATCAAATTCGAAGACATGTCACATCTACCAATCCGCACAGGGTCCGCGTGGTGGATTATGGCTCACTCCCTCACAGTACGCTAATGAATGTAGCCGCTGAGATTCCAAAAAATGAAAACAATCTTCAGATTAACGAAATGTAAAGTTGGTACATACCTCATGAAATAAATTAAAACTCAACAAGAACTCCAACTACCTATTTCACTTAACAAAGACATGAAATAATTGAAAGAAGCATCTGAACTCAGCGAGATTTCATATCTCAGTTAAAACAGTCGTCTCCAAGTACTTGGTTTTGTCTCGCGCGATTATTTTGCAACTTAAATTGAAGTTTGAGTTACTTTAACTCAGACGGGAGATTACCCATGCGATGAGGCGAGGAAAGGTAAGTAGTAGTTGTAATGTAAATTAAGAAGAATTGAGTGAGATGTTTTACTTAATTCTGTTAGTTTTTTAATTGAGAAGAAACTTTACTTGTAAAATAGTTTATTAGAAAGTATAGACAACAAGAAGGTTTACGGCAAAGTATTTTTGCTTCTTAAAAAGATATCTTTAGTAACTATGTAGTTAAATGCGAAAAATTTGCAATGTGAGGAATGGATAGAGATATTTGTTAATCTTTCACGAAAAAAGTACTGAATGGATTTCAATACCATTTTTCGGTAGTACGATTCCGTAGGCTTCCGTTTCTCCTTGAGGAATTAGTCGCGGGGATAAGAGGGTCATATATGAACGACCAGTTATCTTTAGAATTGATATTACAGAAAAAAAATCAAACACAATTGTACACTAACAACTACACTTTCTTATTGTTTTGTCTTTTTCCAAAGCTTCTTAGTGTGACGTGAAGCGAATTGTCTAGAAAAGACTTTCCATTACTTACACTAAGCTTAATAGAAGTTCCATTTACTTATAAAATAATGTAATTGTTCTTCTCAATTTTCCATACTTTATTTGCTGTACTGTTGACCTTTACTCTTTTCACGAGTTGTAAAGTTACTGTTTTTGTCTTTTGACATTTCGAAAGTACTATAACTGGCCTACTTGATATACTTAAATGCTTTGATTTGATTTGAAAACGAATACTGTTTTAACTCTCTTCTTTATGCTCGTCTATAATTTGAACATACTTAAGATACATAAGTACCTAACGTACTAACCGAGCACGATAAGGGAGAAGCTGTGCCAGTGCCAAATTGTGACGTCATGCCAGCTTTTCTAACACTTACACCCTCTTAAGTAAATCTAGTTATTAAATAAAAGATCGATTAACTTTCACAACGTCTTTAGTAAGTCATTGACGTGTTTACCCTTATTGTAGGTAGTCACATACCAAACCCATCAATATAATTGCCACTGTCAAAGTCAGACCTATGTATTTGTTATCCAGATGTAAAAAATGCAAGAAGAAAATATGTATGTAATTTCTCAACGAGTGGTAAGCCCACCATAGGATTTTCATTTAGCCAGAACTTTTTCACCGCAGTATTCCCATGCCGAAAAACACACAAAATTCCCACTCCATTTTGTTTTCTTTCTTCGTAGAAAAAGCACATCGGTCCCCTACGCAACAATAAGTTTTATGTCCTAGTGCAGGGTTGCAGGGTATTTTTTCAATTAGTCCCGACTGACCATTGTGACTCAGACTTCCCCACGCCAAACAGATTTCTTTTGATGTTGGTTTCCAGTAAATTTGGCACGGACCCTTTCGACTTGTATGCTGGTGCAAGTTAGGAGATGCAGCTTTTCTATGTACTAACACTGACAATGATGATTTTGGCGCATGGCGTTGATGCGTATAAAAATGTTTAAAATATTGCCTATTAAGCATGGGCTATGACTTCCAAAAATACAAAATATTTATTTCCGTAAAACAATATTTCTTACTTTAGTTGATGATTGGAAACTCCTTTTTACGCAATTAATGCCTTTAGTAGGAGACTCCGCTCCTCCATAACTTAAGATAATTCTATTCTATAATACTATTTTATTTTCTTAACAATATAACTATATATTAAAATTCCTCTAATACATATTAAGTTATGAACATATGAATGTACCTGAAATTGTAGTTGACTTCCAAATTTTTCACTTCTTGAATAAATTACCTAAACGAGTATAAAACATTCACAGCCCCAATGCTATTCATTCCAACAACCAATTTATTACAAATTTCTTTCAAAATTCTATTTGACTATTCTTATAATGAAAAGAAAGTCGAAAAAACATCTCGAAACCATCAATGAAAGCCGCCTAATTTTCAAGAACTCTCATTGAATACAAATAAAAACTCTCATATTTTATTATATGTTGTATTAAATGAGACTTTTTCGTTAATAATATTTCCCACAAAAATTCAAACTACATAATTCAATTTGTATCAACAGTAACATCTATTCAATTCGACAAATAAAGTCAAGCATAAAAAAAATCAAAGCTTATTACCGCTCAGGAGTATTACTTGTGTCAAAGGAGACGTTAAGTCAGGAGACGTAAAAGCCTTTTTTCTATTCAGTAATAATTATGGTTAGTCTACTGGAAATTATTACAGAAAATATTCTAGAACGTTCTTCTAGACAGATTTGTATAAATTTCTTGGTGAGGATAAGAAATGGATCTTCATTTTGAGAGTCTGTTGTGGAGAGAAAAAAATACGCATTTCCAACAAACAGATACTATAAAGAGTCATGGGCAAATTTTAGCCAAAAGAATTGAAATGTTAAATCACAATAAGTTCTCCCTTTTAATAGGTGCGATTACATTAAAATAGATTTTGAGATCTGATAAAATCTACTATTTGACATTTTTTTTTCACTTTTTCGGAATAATTCAATTAAGTTCGAATAACCAGAATCCTTAAAGAAAAAACAACCTTGGTACTTTAAAAAAATCTTGTAATAGAAAGTAAAAACCATTTTTTCTAAGAAAATTTTTAATCCAATAACACTTTCTCAATTGTATATTTATTGGGATTTTCTATTAAGTTACATAACTACGTGAAATAAAATACATGTCAATTTCACACAGAATAACTGAAATTCAATATTACGAGTGTTATATAAAATAAAATAAATTGCAATAAAATTCTGTATCGGAGGCCACCACGCGACTCAAGGGGCTCAGTATTTTACGGCATTGCTTCTAAAAAGGGTCCTCAATACCAATAAAATGGACTATACCTATATTTTTATAGATTTTCGTATTAAACGTTTCTTATTTCACACGTACTTTAGTAAATTGTAATATTATTTTTATGTGAGGCTTATTCTGTGAGGACATTATCGTGAATTTTTATTTGAGCGTAATAAAATTATTTCCATTGGGCTCTTCCATGTTTAATATTACGCCATCTAGTATCGGTTAAGAGAACTAATAGTTTTATAACAAGGAGGTGAGAAACGTAGTGTGTATTTATGTAAACACTAGCTGACCTGGCAAGCGTTGTTTTGCTGTTTATAAATTATTGCTAGTGCCACATTATAAACAAATAAAAAAGTAAATGTTAGGGGTGGATAACCTTTATCACTTAGGGGTATGAAAAGTAGATAGTAACCTATTCTTAGGCTTAGAGAAATTTCATAAGAATTGGTCAAGCTGTTTCAGAGGAATATGGTAACTAACACTGTGACAAGAGAATTTTATATATTAGATATATTTTTATTTTACAATAACAGTATAAGTAAATCATAAATCATGAGGTTTAAACACCCGTTTTCACTAATAGCGTTTCCATTAGGCAAGTCTTTACACACAAGTATGACGTCACATTGGTATGCAAGTTGCTTGAATTGTAAAGAAACTTCAGCTCGAACTACCTACTTATAACTCGTAACTGGTATGCAGGTTTGTTCAAATGAAAACGCGGCCTAAATGAAAGAACATTGGTAGACTTATGTTTAACCTCGGATCAGTACCCTTAGTACGAGTTTTGATTATTTCAGACGTAAAGTAAATTGGAACTTCGACAATTTCAAAATGACAATTTTCAAGGAAATAATTAGTTCCTTCTTCGCACATCAGAGGCGCTATTCCATTTTTTCATACAAGAAACGCTGTAAATACTGTAAAGACTCTGTAAAGTAAAAAAGTGAAAACTCGTGGTAGGGGTACAGTATCAAGAACTGAAGTCGTAACAAAGAGATACCTATTCATTAATTCTTGTTACGTAACGTCAATAGTAATCGGACTATAAGTTACATGTTTTCCACATAAATACAAGAAAACTTAGAAAGAAAATCCCGAAATAATAAATTTTATTACTAAAACTGCTACCTACACAATAAACTAACACTAGACAGAATTTTGGCCTCCGTTCACAAAAATAAAAGCAGCAATCATTCCAAATAAGTACATTTGTATTCCGGTGTAAGAGAAACTACAAGATCTTGGCACAATTTTTGTATGAATCATATTTCGCAAAACAGGGCGGATACAGTGCATATGAACCCATATTTTAACATAACAGGAAAACTAGGTATTTGAACTTATATTATGTAAGATTGCACCATTTTGTGAAATTATTTGTAGGTACATACTAACATTTCACAATGTTGTGTCATATTACAAAATATTGTGCAATTGATGTTTCATACACTGTTCTTATTTCACTTGTCTCACCAATATTGTTGTTAAATTTTGCTTTATTGTGAAATATGATGTCATTTTACAAGGACCACAAGAATGAAATAAAAAATTAATGCCGGTCTAGATTCGTCCCTGTACAAAAACGAAGTTTATTGACCCCTTTTTTTCTATCTTTGCTCAGATACTTATCGGATATTAAAACGTCTAGGTATACTGGAGTGAACAAACTAAATTAACATCTCAGTCAAACACTTTTTTATTAACAACGAAGTATTACACATTGTTTACAGACGCTATCATTTGTGATATAGAGTTCAAATTCCTATAGCTGTTACGGCCGTAGTATTATCAATACGTATGGAAGTCGACACTTAACGATGACTCACGTCGAATAAAGGTATATAAAGCCTTTCAACGACTGTTACGTGCCATAAACTAGACGACGGCTTACGTTGATAGTCCTACAGTTTTTCCTCAAAATGCGAGTTAAGTGCAAACGTTTTGGCACAAAAAAGTGCGGGCTTCCCGATGTCAGTAACGATAATCAAGAGATGTTAGAGTTGCTAGTCGAATATTTGGAAATGAAGAAGCAACCGCGTCTCGATCATGAAAGCAATTTTGAAAAACGAACACGTCTTGCATACTGCCGTGGAATGCTTGGGCTCGGACGGCACGGTAAACACGGTCATCATGGTAAACACGGTCATCACGGAAAACTTGGCCATCATGGGCCACACGGTCACCATGGGCCACATGGCCACCATGGGCCACACGGGCATCATGGAAAACACGGCCATCATGGACCACACGGTCGCCATGGGCCATACGGGCATCATGGAAAACACGGGCATCATGGACCACACGGTCACCATGGGCCACACGGGCATCATGGACCCCACGGCCAACATGGACCTCACTGCCATCGTGGTCGCCACGGCATGCATGGTCCAAAAAGTGGAAAATTCTGGGCCCAATGGATTGTTGACCTAACCTGCGAAGATTCAAGCGACAGTTCTGACAATACTGTTGTCAATGAATCTGGTCGCAATCCATCTCCACCTCCAAATGAGACAGCACCTGAAAATCATGAACAAGAAGCTGAAACTAAGAAAAAGAAGTGCTGTGGTTGTAAGTGTTCGCGATTTGGTAAACATGGTGGACGTGCTTGCCGAAAGAAGGTTCAAAAGCCAAACGAAGTGGCCGAAAATTCGGGTCAAACTGATGAAAATATGGAAGAGCAACATGATAATTTGACGGACATGGTTGAAAATATTACCATTGACAATGCAAATGAAGAAGAACCTTCGGAACGCACCTGAGGAATCAGTGACGTCATGGTTTTACCTTAATTAAGATAATGGTATTGTGGTGAAGGTATTATTCTTTTTTTTTTATCGTAGATTTTGTATGATGAATGGGCCTTCGTGCGCCCATAAGATAATCCCTATATTTATCTTAATTTTCCTGATGGATGGTATTTTAATTTTTAATCTTTGTAATGCGTTTTTATTCATAATTTTTACTGTTTAGGCTTCATTTAATTTAACTTTGGGAATTGATTTAATCCACGACTAGTTATTTTTCTTGGTGAAGGTTTTTCAAACTGTTTTAGTGTATTTTTAATTTTGTTTAATCATTCGTTTATTTTTATTTTTAGCACAATAAGTACTCGTATATCAATTTACGATGACGCAGAGAGTAATTATGATACTGGTCGTAAAGAAAAATACTTTGTGAATGAAATGAAACAATGTCATGTAACAACAAAGGATGGTAATGAACTACCAAGTATTTAATCATGGTAATGAATAGTGCAACCAATATAAACATTCTTAGGTTTTATGTTATTGGAATAAGGTATATTATTGGTAAGGGATTTTTAAACTATTTCAGTGTATTTTTTATTTTATTTTATGTTTTTTTTAGCAATTTAAAAATAGCATTTAACAAGGGTGACGATAGCAAGAAAGAAAATGCATGAATGCATTATATAAAAAAATATTGATATCAGGTATTTTAGTGTAAGGGATCTTTAACCTAGTTACTGCATTTTTAATCATTGTGTTTATTTTTATTTTTAGCAATATAAAAACAGCATTTTATAATAATGACAATAGCAATAAAGTCTTGCTATATGAAATGCAAAAATACATACATAAAAGCAAGGAAATTAATATCGATGTGATTACGTAATAGCAAAGAAAAGTTACAGTAATGAGTGGTACATACAATAATATAAATAGATGATAAAATTGACATTACCACAGAGTAAAAATAGGACAAAACAGTGAGTACATTTTAATTATTTTATATTATGATTAAGGGATATTTATCTTAATAAACGTATTAAAAACAGATGATCATGAAGTTTTATTTCAAATGCTTGGATTTTCAGCTTTCAGGAGCCATTTACAAAAAATAAACCTTTTCAGAACAATATTTGTGTCGTCTTCCAGTCTAGATGGATGCTACATTAAATGTAAGAGACTGTTTACAATGACCTTTAGAACCTCGTTTTTGAGTAGTATGACCCTTTGACTGGTCGTAACACTGTAAAAGATATATAAATGACAGCCGGGCTAATGGTATAATGTTAATGACTTTTTTTTACTTGGTAAAATCATCAAATGAGTCCTCCCACCCCGGGCAGGGCGGGAGGGACTGTCAGACTTGTACAGACTAAAATCCACGGTGCCCTTCAATAGCCCTTTATGTTCCGGGGTCACGGTGATGAGATAATTTCCGCGACCCCGGCAGGATTTTAATGGCGTGATCAGAATACTCGGTAATGATAATGATAAATGATATTTATTCAGCAAAATTGGTTTTGGCAAGCTCTTTTACACGTCAATAGACACTATTTTTACACTAGATGAGGCCGGTGTTTCGTGCCTGACTACTCTGAAAAGAAACATTTGAAACAAACTCAGAGGTCCACAGTCTCTTTTAAAGTCCAGACAATTTTTTTATTGATTAATTTGTATCACAACCATGCAGGTGTCTGAGGTGGTCTTTTGTAGAAAGAACCACACAGATTTGAGTGGACCTGTCCTGTGTTTGTATGTATAGTACATAGGTATATATATAAAGATAGGGCAAAGCACTCAGCGCTTTGTTTATACATAACAAGTACATACTCGGCCGAGAGCAATGTCTCGCCAGTTTGCTCCGTACGTGTCATCAAGGCATTAGAACTTCAAATGGGCAACGGTTGGCTCAGTGGTTGAACAGTCAACTGTAAATCGCGGATTCGATTGCCACAATGAACAAAATATATTTGTATGATTTGTAAGTATTTGTTCCGGGTCTGGGTGTTTGTTTATGTGAGTTTAAATGTTTGTTAAATACCCATCACACAAGAGAAATTACTATTTCCTTCCTAGTTCCTATATGGGAAGTGACCATTTGTAAGCGACCCAGCAAGGTGATTCAAGTACCATAAAATGCTATTTTAGTCTCAATATCCACTAAGTAAGTCTCGTACGAGCAATAGAGCGTAAGTATACTAAACCGTTACTAGATCACCGTTATCAGTTAAAATGTTGGTTTAGAATTCTAGAGAAGATTCCGATCTTGAAAGTGTGTTCAGACTACTAATTATAAGCCAAAATGTCAGAACAGCCAGGAAAATATCTGGACAATAGAATATATAGTCAAAATTAGTAATCAAATAACTTGAACCAAAAATCATAAAAAACAGTTTTTTTTTTTCGTTCATAAATACTATCTGATTTTGAATGAAAAATATTTTGCTAAATATGATCATCATACAATGAAATGATCCTTACATGAAACAGAGTTGAATGATTCTGCAACCATTCACCGGTAACCGGTTCATCATTGCACGTTTCGCCTACAGGATGGTTTCATACGAACATGTAGGTGAAAGTGCCCGTCGATGAAACGGCCATAAATGAATCGTATTGTCGACGAAAAGTCCATACGTGATAGAGTCTATCAGGGCTTTAAATGAATTGAGTCGAATGGCGTTGGAATTTCTTTCATTTTTGTGATCAACTCAAACTTGACCAAAAAAAAAAAAATATACTGAAATTGTTAACATCAAAAAGAGCTAAACGTTCGTAAGAAAGTTTTTCGTATCTCTTATGGATGTGGATTTCTCCCTGTTGGCCAATTTAAAAGAAAGAACCTGTATAACTCGACATAATAGTCGTTAAATGAGATACTGCGTTTTTACTTCAGTCATTAATGTATAAATAAGAAAAGTACCTAATAGAATTTTACTGTTGTAGGAAAATACATTAAGTATAATATTATATTTAATCATCAACACACCTAACATAGCTTGATTCTTATCAAAATAATAGAGATATGAATAATCTATATTGTAGTGGAAATGTTGAACAAACAACCAATATGTTTTATCAGATTAGATAAAATATTATTATGAATAAGGAAATCAATCAGTATACCTACCTAAAAAAAACCCAATGAGTATACCTACTTATTGCGCATACTTAAGTAGATTTTTTGATAAAATTCTTACAAACACATTTCAGTGAGATCATTGAAAACCTTCCCTTCCCTCTATGATAAAATAAAGTTGACGAATAATTGGAATATAGTATAGTCTTCTCGGACTTGATTTTTTTACATTTACTAAAGATTTTAGTAAAAAATTGGCCAAAGAAAGCGCAGCCATGGCATTGTGAAACAAACCGTGATAGCCTAAAACAGTGATTAATATAACATTCACTCATTTACCTAAAAGCAATATAATCAGCATTTGTAGATAAAACGGTTTATACAGTCAAGGTTTCATCATTCGATCTATGATGCTTCCGTTCAATGTGACGTCAGAATAAAATGATCGCGTGCGACGATTTAATCTCGTTGTTATGATTATTGTGACGGTTTTAAATATTCTATATGAAGAGATAAGTTACAGCATAAGCAGACGCTAACTTAAAAATCTGTGTCAGTTTTAGAGATTCGTCTATTATTTTTCTTTGCTTTGCCCTTTAGGCTATTGAATGAAGAATTTGACTCGTGGTAATCTAGGTACAGTTGACAAATTCCAATTCACTTAAAGGAATGATGAAAAAAAGTTTGAAAGAAAGTCTAAGTTAAAGAATGAGCCAAAATGAATAATAAACATGATCTGTATCCCGTTCTTGTCTTCACACAAGTGGGTGTACGTAAAACGGTGAAGAATAACTTCGTAAGGTATGTTCTAGAACCAAAAATTCGTAGACATGAATCCGCACTGGGCCTTCGTGATGAATTATTGCCCTCTCAAAGTCATAGAGATAAGGCCCAGTTGTGGGACCATAATAGGCCGATGATGACCTGTAAGTCATAGAAACATTTGTGAACGTTACACGCAGCACCGCAGCAAATTGCCGTGCCAAATGACAATGTCCTTATCCTTTTCACATAAAGGCGCTCCCTCACTTCAAGCATTCACCTATAATGTAACGTTAGGGCGATCCCTCACAGCGAACATTCACCTGTAATGCAACGTTACAGATTCGAACCAATAGAATTTACAAAATATTACAGATTCGAGCATTTCATTGGTGAGCGAGAACAATCGAGCATTACAATGCGCACCTTGTATCAAATCTATACTAAATGTATGCGAATGCTCGTCAGTCAGGGAGGTAGTACTGTAATGTAATGTTCTAAGTCGAATCTATAACGTTACATTACTCGACAATGCTCCCGGTCAGGGAGCATCTTAAAGAAACTCTCTTATCACATAGAGAAAAACAATTTATTACTATCAACCTTAACATTGCTCTTTCAATTGTTTCAGGCGGAGTTAGTAGCAGTCGAAGGAAAGGAAATAGAAACCCACTACGTGTTGGCTCGCGAAAGAATCCGCCGATGGAACTCCACGTCGAAATGCTATCTCCTAGTGGAAAACTTGCCGACACCTCTTCAGGTAGTTATTAATAGTTGCACTAAACGTAACAAGTTTCGTTTAAAGTTAAATAGTTTATGCACAGGGCTTGTGGAGCAAGTTATGCAACTAGACTTGGTAGTTTACGTTTGCGTTTTGAAGCAAACAGAAGTTGATAACTGCATCGTTTTACAGGAAGTTAGTTTTGTCAGTAATGTCGGAACTCACAATAATTATCTTCATGTTTGTTTATTTGCAGCAAGACAACTCTACTGCATTTTAATTACTGTGCTAGATTTAAAAAAATATATAATTTGTAAAAATGTTAATTTAATTAGCAGCTTGTTTAAATGTAATTATTGTATGCGCTACGGGTGCGACAAAGCTGATCAAAATTTTCAAATACATATTCAAGTACTGTACTACAGATTTTTTAGATATTTAGTTTTTTTCTAGATAAATGAATTCTGATTTTTTTTAATTGTCCTATGAAGTAGACTGCATTGGAAAGTCTACTTCATTCTATTCTGACAATCAATCTTACCAAGAGGTATTGTATTACCCAGTAACTGTATTCTGGAGTTTAAAATAGTCAGTCTCTCTATGTAGAATACCGATATTCACACTGCATCTGGCTAGGCTACGTCATTCATCAGCTTTTCAATACCAAAATATGCCAAAAAAAAGTAGCGTCATTTCCCCATTTCAAATTGTCATACGTCACTAAACTGACCATTAATTCCATCAGGCGGGCGGTATAGCGAGTGCAAGCGTGTGGTCGTCCTGCGGTTGTCGGCAGCGGTTGCTTGCCGCAGTAACCAGCGGTGGTCGCGCGGTGCATTGGGCAGCCGTGCCCGCTCCGCCGGCGAACGACTCGGATCTCTGCCGGTTTAATTATACGTGAGTAATTTGTTTTTTTTTTAGTTTTAATGGTTATTGCAGTACTGGCTTTTTACCTGTGGTTTTTAAATGTGGAAGGATGCAACAGAAATTTGAGCTTTATAGGTTCTTTGTGTGATAAAATAAAACGAGCGAATGATCATGAATAATTGCAATTAAATTCTTCACGTAAATAAAGGAAACATTATTTCTTTACAATAACAGAACACATAAAGGTTGAATAAAATGGGGTATTCATTGAGGAAACTGCTACAACTATGCTAACAGTACTTAATTAAAGTTTAAGTGGAGAAGGACTGTAGAAAACGATGATATGATGATAATATGTTACACCATAGAAATTAATTAAAAATTACAAACACACTTTTTGCGTTCGAGACACACAAATGTATTACCTACAGGCAAACATCGATTTAAGAGACTGTCCTCGAAAAAAAGAACCTTAAAACATTTTAACTTTAAATTAAAATTAGTTATGATCGAATTTCAGCCAATAGCCGATCACTAGTAAAAATAAATGTTTCAATTGTCCTGTAAAACGCATTTCACACTGAAACAACAACAAAAAAAAAACCACAGATGTCCAGTCCCACATTTATTTCCTATAACAAAATTTAATTACGAATTATTTTCTGTTTAATTTTCAATTTAACTGCATTCGAAAGCCTTTACAACGTTGTCGTTAAAATGGAATAGTCCATAAACTCGCTTTTATTTCTACGATTCTCATTAACTGTACAATCCTATTCCAATCTGAGTTCCTAGTTGTTCTTCGGAAAACTCATTTGGCTGGTCTATCGAGGATCTTTTGAATATTGGTCCTGAAAGCCTTGAGTTAGACTTGGATCGAACTGATCTTGTCTCTTTTGGAATAGTCTAGATTTATCTTAAGACAGATATATATTTTTGTTAGGTAGTCATCTTGAATGAATGAGGGTTACGTAAAAGAAGGTTTAATGTAAAGGCGATCTTGTGATTGGTTGGTTTATACTTTGTTTTGTGCTTGATGGAAGATGTTTCTTTATTTGTGATTCAAGAATAAGAGAAATTAAAAGAAGGAACATATAATTATGTTCATGTCGGACACGTAAAATGTTATCAACATTTCACTTAGTTCTTTCCTTAAAAAATGTATTCGATTAATCTATTAAATCTATCACTTTTGCATAAATACTTGCTCAATTTTATTATAAAGTTTCCAATGTAAATCTATTGTATCATTATGCAATACCCAAACAGTGGTAATACATACATGGACCAGTAATTGACTTTTGTTCATATTTTAACACTAGCTGTGCCCGCAACTTCGTTCGCGTGGATGTCGGAATTGAACAATGTATTTTTTAGTTCTAAGCGCTTAATTCAGGCCAGTCCATTCCAGTCCATTCCAGTCCATTCCAGTTATTTGAATAATCTAGTTTTTCTATTCGAAGTTAGATCGCGCGACTGACGTACGAAATCAATGTGTGAGACCAAAGAAACTTCTGAAACACTTTAAATTCAAATATCTTTTGATAGACTGAACCGATTCCAATGAAACAAAAACTAAGTTCCTCTCCAAGTTCTAAATCGTTGTGTATAAAGGTTATCTACATTAATTTCGTATATTTTACGTGATACCTGGACAAATACACAGACAAACAGATAAACAGACAAAAATTCTAAAAATGCTAGAAATGGGTTCTATTGGTTGTCCTTTAATACCCTGGCTATATTTTTTGAGTTTTTATTTAATGTCAAGTCAAAAAAAGGATGTAACGGTGTGAAAAAAAAAGAAAAAAAAAGAGAATTTATATTGGATTGTAAAAGTTACCGTTATGTTACAAGTTGAAAAGTAGTACAGTAGGCCTTCAAACTCTCGGCTTTCAGCATTGGGCTATTGTTTCAAGGACCTCTTGTCTAAAGGGAACCTATGGGTGATTCATTTGGAATAAAACGAATAAATTAACATTGTAAACGATAACTGTATATTACAACATTTAACACTTATACAGCTATAAACAGATTATGGAAATTGACGTAGCAAAATCCTGAGACCAGAAAGTTCTAGAAAGAGGACGGGCATCGGTGCCTGTGATACGCAAAACGCGCACTGACTCTAGTTTGGCCAAAAGAATACAAGAGACTTACGTGGTACCACGATCACGCACTCACACGTTCACGATGTGGCCCCGGAAGCCGTGGATTTTCGAGTAGAACGCCGGCGATGAAGTTGGTCTGGCATCACGACGGGATGGCGACCACTAAGGCCGTCAATCGTCCAGGATCTTCGACGAACGCCATCTGCCGGCGCACCACGTCGTGGGCGCAGGGCACCTCCCGCGAAGTCGACCAGGAGCACACGGAGAATCTCCCGGCTGGCAACGGCTTTGATGATCCTTGGGTTCGTCCACTGGGAGAGCTTCCCCAGCGGACAAGGCCCGCCGCGTAGGCCTCCCTTCGGAAGTTTTAGGACTGCCGCACGGAGCACGCGGTACGGAAAATTGTCATCGAGCAAATTAGGGCTGATGACGCACTTTGACGCTGGCTAATCATCCATCGGGATATAAGGACTAGCCATATTTTGTAGTTTTTGAAGTTAGAAACCCAAGGAGAAATGAGAAGCGAACATGGCGCTATATTCAGTTCAGCTCCGCCATCTTCTCGGCGTCGTGTAGATGAGTCCGACGGCACGCAACTTGCTCAAGCCATCATCTTTTCCAGACTGTTCGATCCTATCCGGAAATCGACGACCACGAACCGATGACGGTCCGTTCCACACGAAATGTTGACATTGAAAATGCTTAAACTATTTTTCTAATTCTAGTTTTAAAACAGCATAAACTAATTGACACTCTACCACATCCGCGACAGGAAAAATAACTCCCCTGTCGAGTCCATGCAGTTCACACAAAAACAACAAATATTTAAACGCTGGTGACTGCAATGGTCATAGACAGCCACAACGAGATGGAACGGAACGCAATTCTGATGGTGCGTTTACGCATCCGTATGAATAGCGAGGCGCGTGTGTAAAGGGAGTCTATGACATTTATTACATGATTAAGAATAAAACTAAAAGTGTAATAAATCCGAGAACCATTATTATATTTGGAAAGATCTTCCAACGAGGATCCCGAAAAGCATATATATGTCATAGTTCTGATCAACAGTTATTGCGAAATTCGACCGTCAAAATATCACATACCAGGCTGTATGGTCTAAGACCTTTGCCTATCCTCAACGGAATGAATGAAAAAATCATCATCATAGACTGTCAAAATGCTGATTATTGTCGAATTTTTCGTACATAATTATGAGACATGAATAGCGTTCTATCTCAAAGTGATTAGTGTTTCAGATTACCTGAAGCGTAAATAACCTATATACAATGAAGGTTATTTATTTCGAAGTGTAATTTATGTTCCAGGCTTTCATTGTAAAACTAACCCCAAAAAACGTTACTGTTCTACATCAATTGTGCTGTTATCAAGAAAGTAGCAGGATATGTTATCTAGCTGCTACAATACCCCTCTTCTCGGAAAAAACAGCCGTTCCACCCAGAGGAAAAAAATTATTCTTACAGCTATTGAAACGACTAACTAGATATGAAGTTATAATTTTATGTAAATATAAGGTATAAGCTTATTATAATTTTTATTTCTTAACCCTAAGCATTTTTAAACCTAACCTTTTTCAAATCTAAGCATTTTTTAAATCTAAGCATTTTTAATCCTATGCATATGTTAACTAAACTATTGGCTAATTGTGTATTAACTTATGAACTATTGATATTTATTAGGTAAAGTTATCAAATAATCCTAGTCTATTAACGGTTATAGTTATAACATATCTTAATATTAGATTTTTAAAATATAATAACCACAGTGCTGGTCGCGAAACAGTACTGGGAACTATATTTAGTACGTCACTGGAGTGACAGGCAATGCTGCAAATGAATATGAGTCGTCACCCAATTCAAAGCGAGCAATGTGCGAATATGTTTGTGAGTTAACGTCCTAACTCAATACCACAAAAAAAACTTTTTTTCGATTGTGTTGAAAAAAGTGTTGAACCGTTTTTGAAAAAAATAAACGGGATCAGGGCTATCAAAAGCCGCTGATACAGAAATAATCCAGGTAATTAAAGAAAAATAGTTTTTATTTTTTATAATAAAAAACTTTGTTTCAATTGTTCTGAAAAAAGTACTGAACCGATTTTGAACAAATGAGGGTTATCAGAGCCATCTAGAGCCGCTGATACAAAAACAATTCTGTTCAGTAAAGAAAATAGTTTTTTTTTTTTTGTGTTAAAAAAACTTATTTTTAATTGTTTTGGGAAAAGTACTGAACGGAATTTGAAAAAATTAACTGAATCAGAGCTGTCAAGAGCTACTGATACAAAAAGTATTCAGTTTAGTAAAGCATATAGTTTTTTTCTGAAGGGGAAAAAAACTTATTTTTAATTATTTTGAAGAAAGTACTGAACTGAATTCAAAAAAATAAAAGGAATCAAGGGTAGTGAGAGCCACTGATATAAAAAATAAGTCAGTTAAGTAAATAGTTTTTCCTTTTTATTAAGAAAAAAATTTTTTTTTTTTTTTTTTTTTTTTTTTTAACTGTTTTGAAAAAAATTCTGAACTGACTTTTAAAAAATAAATGGGACCAGGGCTGCTAAGAGCCACTGATACAAAAGCAATTCAGTTTAGTAAAGAAAAAAAAATTTTTTCTTCCAAAAAAATTTGTCCAATAATGTGCAAGTGTAACACTGTGCAATTAATTGAACTTTAAGCATAAATAACACCATTTACTCATATTGGCACTTTTATTATGTCCTTGACATGATACTTTCCTATATTTCCTGTGTCTGTTTCCTCTAATTGGTAAACAACATCAGATAGTTTATCAACTACTTTACATTTGATAAATCTTGGTGCTAATTTAGCTGAGAAAAACTTTGCTGCGTTTGACTGTACAAAGTTACGCCTCCACACGATATCACCCACACGTAGCCTGAGCTCACGGCGACGCAGGTTATATCTGTTTGCATTCTGTTTGTACGCTTTGGTCAATGCGCTGCTTACACGTTGGAAAATATCTGCGAGTTCATTTAAGGAATTAGCTTTTTCGTTCCTATTTGCGAGCTGAATATCATCAATCGATTGTGGTGCGTTGCCCCTTAAGGTGTGCAATGAACCATCAGAGATGATTTCACGGCCTCTGGCGAGAAAATATGGTGTGTATCCAGTTGCTAAATTTATAGTAGTGTTCATAAATAGTTGTATTTGAGGAAGGAACCTAGACCAATTTCGCTGGTCCTCCTCTACTAACATTGCTAAGCAAGTTTGAATGGTTTGATTGTAACGTTCAACGGTGTTTGACTGTGGTGAATAATATGCGTTATAAAATATTTTTGGAATTGAATATTTTGTACAGAAATTCTTGAAATCTTTACTTTGAAAAATAGTGGCATTGTCACAGATGATGACACATGGTGTGCCCTCTTTTAGTATAATTTCTGATTCTATAAATGAAGTTACTGTCTTTGTGGTTGCAGTTCTAAGTGGATGAAGCCAACAATACTTGGTAAAAATGTCTACAATTGAAAGTATATAAATGTGTCCGGAATATGATTTAGGTAAAGGACCAATTGTATCGATGGAAAGTGTATGCATGGAACGCTCCACTTGTTTCTGGTGTGTCATGTGTCCGTGTGGTACATCGTTTGAGTGTTTGTAAGCCTTACACTTTTCACAGTTAGACACATACGACTTAACGTCTGCATTCATACCCTTCCAAAAATAGTTTTCTTTTATTTTAGCTAAAGTTTTAAATGTACCAGGATGTATTGCGGTGAGTTCATGATTTTCCTTTATACATTCCTGTACTATGTCTTGAGGTAAGACAATTTTCCAAGAATTTGCCTCATGTAACTTTGAAGAAGGTTTACTGAATCTATACAATGTATTATCTTTTATTTGATAATTTTTGTGAAATATTGGATTTGATTGTACATTTTTAAATAATTTATTGTACCAATCATCACCTGAATTACTACCTCCTGTAAATGTAACTGCATTGAGTTCTGCCCTTGATAACACGTCAGGAACTACGTGCAGAGCACCTTTCCTATGACGTATTTCAAAGTCGAAACAAGCTAATTGCATAGCCCAACGCGCTAAACGACCTGATGGGTTGTTTAGTGTTTTTAACCACTTAAGACACATATGATCTGTTACTAAAATAAAGTGGCTGCAATCAATATAAGGTCTAAAATGTATGACTGAATCAACTACTGCTAACAGCTCACGCTCAGTTGTGCTATAATTTCGTTCTGTTTTTGAAAGTAAACGGGAGTGAAACGCTACAGGATGCTCTATACCGTCAATTTCTTGAACGAGAACGCTACCAATGCCAACCGATGAAGCATCTGTATGAATCTGAAATGGTATTTTAAAATCAGGACATGCTAGTACTGGTGCTTGAGTGAGAGCTTCTTTAAGTGATATGAAAGATGTTTCTGCTTCACTACACCAAGCTATTGCCTCTTTACCTTTTCTTTTACCGATTAATGCTGTCATTGGTGCTATAATTGTTGAAAAGTTATTTACAAATCTCCTGTAATATGAGCATAAACCTATAAAAGCACGTAATTGTCTAGCTGTAGTTGGTCTAGGGAAATTTCTAATACAGTCTAATTTTTTTGGATCTGTTTGCAGACCTTTTGAACTTACAACATAACCTAAGTAATGTAATTCATCTTTGCAAAATTCACACTTATTAAAGTTTATTGTCAAACCTGCTTGCTTTAATGTTTCCAAAACATCGTTTAATATATTAATATGCTCTTTAAATGAAGAGGTGGCTATAAGGAGATCATCACAGTACCCAAAAATTTTTTCACCATATTTATGTTGAAAAAGTGAGTCAATCAAACGTTGCATATCACAACCGGCGTTACATAAACCGAAAGGCATTCTTTTAAATTCGAAAAGTCCCCTGTTAGGTACTACGAATGCGGTTTTTTGACATGAAGTGCCATTACCGTCTAAATTATCTGAATCGCAGAGTGGTAGTTGCCAGTAAGCTGCTGATAAATCTATTGAAGATAGATAACGAGCGCCTTTAAGGTTGTCTAATATTGAAGATATATAAGGCAATGGATAGGAGTCTTTAATAGTGACGTCATTTAGTTTTCTAGCATCTAAACAGAATCTAAGTGAACCATCTTTTTTTGGTGTCATAACAACTGGATTTGACCAAGGTGATTTTGATGGTGCAATCACGCCTAGTTCTAACATTCTGTCCACTTCATCATTCAGTGCTTGTAATTTCACTGGTGATAAAGGGTAGTATTTTTGTTTTATTGGCGAACCAGTTGTTACTATCCTATGTTCAATTATATTAGTTTTTCCTAATCCTTTTTCTTCAGTACTAATGGTTTTAAATTTATCAATTATTTTTCCTAATTCAATATTTTCTAATGGTGATAATTCACTTTTTGATGTTATACCGCACAGCTTATTTGAAGTTTGTGGGTGTGTATCTTCAGTTTTTCCCACAAGTTCTATGCTATGGAAATTAAAATAATTTAAAATGCCGAATTGATGTACAAAGTCCATACCTAATATGAAGTTATCTGTTATTTCTGGAATGACCATAAATGCTATTTCCCAATTTTTATTTCTAAATGTTACTGGTATTGTCATTACTCCTATTGTTTGTACTTGTGACCCATTGGCACACTTTGCGCTCCAGTTTGTTGGTGTTATTTGAAATCCAAAATCTAAAAGTTGTTTATGATATCCGTTACCAATGACGGAGAGGTTTGCACCTGTATCTAAAAGTCCTATGTAAGGTATGTTTTTAATTAAAAATTCTACAAAAATCCTGTTATCTAATTTTTCACTTGATGAACCAGGAGTCACCGTACCCAGATGTTGTTTATTCGAGCAAGAAGCAGTCACTCCTGGACGTTCTAGTTTTTTGAATTTTTAGTTTGAACAGGGTGGGTATCTGTGGGTGGGTTACATTTTGAACAACGCGATGTGATTACTCCCTTTGTCCCACATTTAAAACATACAATGCCTGGAATTGATCTGCATTGTTTGTATGAATGACCGGATTTCTTACATTTCTGACAAGTAATTACTAAAGTTTCCTTTTTCTTGTACTGAGTGTTGACCACAGTAACTTGTTTTTGACCCTTGATAGGCTTCGAGGAAGAGTTACCTGATGTGGTAACTGCATATGCTTCATAACGCTTGCCTAATGTTATTAATCTGTCAATGGTCTGAATGTCATTGACTGCTAGCAGTTGTGCATATGTTGGTAATAAATTATGTTTTATAATCTCTATTAAAGTAGCCTCAGATAAGGGCAATGTTAGTCTTGAATTTAAAGTTTGCATATCTAATACATAAATATGCAATGGTTGTCCTAAGTTTTGTTTGTGATCCCTAATCTGTTTTTCCGAAATAAAATCACTGTCGAAGGATGAGAAAAATGTTCTGAATTTATTTTGCAAATCTTCCAAGGTGACTACTGAGTCTCTAATTTGCCTATAATAATCGAGTGCTTTGCCGCTCAAGAAATCTGAAAAACATTTCACTATTTTCTGCTCAGGTACGTCTCTAGTGCGCATGCAGTCATCTATTCGCAAGAAAAAATCTACAATGCTTGAGTCACCGGTAAACTTTAAATTCCACGACTTGAAATTGTCGTCACGTACTACATAAGTTACGACAGTCGAGTGTTCTGCTGGAGCCGATTGACTCTGTGGTGGGTTATGTTTCGTGTCACGGGATGTGGTTGACATTGCAGACTGTAAAGCCTCCTTACGTCTATAAGTTACATTTTGCGACTCATCCTCATTATCAGAAGTATTATTACCTTCTGTATCTTGGAATTTTTCAAGTGGTTCTGCCATTGTGACGGACACAAATACAAAAGTTTCAAAATTTTAAATCAAAATAATAGTTTGTAACTAAACAGTGCTTACATAAGGTGTAGCAAGTGACTATTGTGTTTATTAATTGAAATTATTATTGCAAGTACACAAATATTCTTTGAATTTTATGTTTGCAACTGCTATCAACTTGACATTAGCATGGAATGTTGCTTTGTTGATGATTACACTGATAAGAATGTAAACATGCACTCACTGTTTAGATACGGCACATAATGTTATTGCAATTCCAAATAACCTGTAAGACTTGACATGACATGTGAAAACAATGTACTAGACATGCAAAATGTGTTGAAAAATGTTAATCCATTAATACTAAACTGAAATTATTGACAAGAAATATTCCAAATAAATCCCATAGATTATAAATATAATAGATGTTCGGGCGCCATTGTAACGGTGTGAAAAAAAAAGAAAAAAAAAGAGAATTTATATTGGATTGTAAAAGTTACCGTTATGTTACAAGTTGAAAAGTAGTACAGTAGGCCTTCAAACTCTCGGCTTTCAGCATTGGGCTATTGTTTCAAGGACCTCTTGTCTAAAGGGAACCTATGGGTGATTCATTTGGAATAAAACGAATAAATTAACATTGTAAACGATAACTGTATATTACAACATTTAACACTTATACAGCTATAAACAGATTATGGAAATTGACGTAGCAAAATCCTGAGACCAGAAAGTTCTAGAAAGAGGACGGGCATCGGTGCCTGTGATACGCAAAACGCGCACTGACTCTAGTTTGGCCAAAAGAATACAAGAGACTTACGTGGTACCACGATCACGCACTCACACGTTCACGATGTGGCCCCGGAAGCCGTGGATTTTCGAGTAGAACGCCGGCGATGAAGTTGGTCTGGCATCACGACGGGATGGCGACCACTAAGGCCGTCAATCGTCCAGGATCTTCGACGAACGCCATCTGCCGGCGCACCACGTCGTGGGCGCAGGGCACCTCCCGCGAAGTCGACCAGGAGCACACGGAGAATCTCCCGGCTGGCAACGGCTTTGATGATCCTTGGGTTCGTCCACTGGGAGAGCTTCCCCAGCGGACAAGGCCCGCCGCGTAGGCCTCCCTTCGGAAGTTTTAGGACTGCCGCACGGAGCACGCGGTACGGAAAATTGTCATCGAGCAAATTAGGGCTGATGACGCACTTTGACGCTGGCTAATCATCCATCGGGATATAAGGACTAGCCATATTTTGTAGTTTTTGAAGTTAGAAACCCAAGGAGAAATGAGAAGCGAACATGGCGCTATATTCAGTTCAGCTCCGCCATCTTCTCGGCGTCGTGTAGATGAGTCCGACGGCACGCAACTTGCTCAAGCCATCATCTTTTCCAGACTGTTCGATCCTATCCGGAAATCGACGACCACGAACCGATGACGGTCCGTTCCACACGAAATGTTGACATTGAAAATGCTTAAACTATTTTTCTAATTCTAGTTTTAAAACAGCATAAACTAATTGACACTCTACCACATCCGCGACAGGAAAAATAACTCCCCTGTCGAGTCCATGCAGTTCACACAAAAACAACAAATATTTAAACGCTGGTGACTGCAATGGTCATAGACAGCCACAACGAGATGGAACGGAACGCAATTCTGATGGTGCGTTTACGCATCCGTATGAATAGCGAGGCGCGTGTGTAAAGGGAGTCTATGACATTTATTACATGATTAAGAATAAAACTAAAAGTGTAATAAATCCGAGAACCATTATTATATTTGGAAAGATCTTCCAACGAGGATCCCGAAAAGCATATATATGTCATAGTTCTGATCAACAGTTATTGCGAAATTCGACCGTCAAAATATCACGTACCAGGCTGTATGGTCTAAGACCTTTGCCTATCCTCAACGGAATGAATGAAAAAATCATCATCATAGACTGTCAAAATGCTGATTATTGTCGAATTTTTCGTACATAATTATGAGACATGAATAGCGTTCTATCTCAAAGTGATTAGTGTTTCAGATTACCTGAAGCGTAAATAACCTATATACAATGAAGGTTATTTATTTCGAAGTGTAATTTATGTTCCAGGCTTTCATTGTAAAACTAACCCCAAAAAACGTTACTGTTCTACATCAATTGTGCTGTTATCAAGAAAGTAGCAGGATATGTTATCTAGCTGCTACAAGGACTCATCGATTTACAGAAATAGTTTGTCTTTCTATACAAAAAAATACTGGCAAATGACCCTAGTGCCTAGTCCTCCTACCTACTCCTAGACCTAAAAGTGTCAACTGAAAAACGGCATTTGACGTTTCAAATGCCGTTTTTCAGTTGACACTTTTTATGCAAAGTATTCAAATGATGTTTATTTTATTTTTTTGTAATAAGACGATTTAAATGTTTTGACCAACCCAAAGCATTTATTTTAAAAATACCAGACTATCAAAGTGATAAATAAAGGCAAAATATCTGTAAAAGCTGCACAAATAACTATTTCCAGAATAATCTATTTCATTCTCCGAAAATTCCAATCTAGTAGCCATAATTTAAAGAGCGTAGCCATAAGTTATCCATAAACAATTCTTTCGCGTGGCTTTCGATAATTAGCCACAGAAAAATCCATTAAAAACATTATGGCCGGATCGTTAAAAAGGACTGATAAAGTTCTGGCAATTAAAGAGATGAAGTGTTTTCTCAATGAGCTTAATTATGCAATGAAAATAGGTTAAGTATTTACTGAGGTCAGTTCGTATACGAATTTAGATGGCTAAGTTTGAGTGCTTTTTTTTTAGCGTGGTAGCTGAATATCAGTATTTTACATGGAGCGACTGCCTCTCGGACCCCCACAAACCAGTAACTGGGTAATACCATACCCCATCGTAAGAATGGTTGTTTGACTTTAGAGTTTCTGACTATCAGTAACAACGTTATCCTGCTTTAGATAATGATAAATAAACTAGCTACACGTGGCATCATCAATTTTATGTCATTTCCAACAAAAATAGACCAAATTTATCTTTCAACAAAATATTAATGGCTCGCTTTTCTTTTAAAGCACTTTCAACGTCTTCAAGAAATAAAGCCCCGTTTTCCATCTATCACACTGTGCAGACACCGTGTCCAATTGATTTAAACATTTTAAAACAAACCGTCTCGAGAATTAAACACAGTGTTTTCCGTGTAATGGAATTAGAAATACAATAAAAACAACGTCCGAGAGAGGAGACGGTTATTCTTCGTGATTTATATGCATTTTGGGAATCGCCCGGGCAGGATATTTAAATGTTGACCTCATTTTTTAAGTAGCTAAAAGAGAAATAAGGTTTTATTTGAATACGGGTCTTTTGTGCCAGCTCGTGCATTTCTTTTTAAAACTGTGTTCTTTTTAAATTATAAAATAAACACTTCAAAGGAAAAATATGGCAAGCAAAAAAAGTGTCGTTTTGGTTCGTGACTTAGGTTTGTGACTTAGGGCTGATTTTTCAATAGTCAGATAACTTTTATCCGAGGAATAAAAATAGCGATTTGACATATTTTCTAAAGATAAGTTGTCAAACGTCCATTTTAATTCCTCAGATATAAGTTATCATGACTATTGAAATATCAGCCCTGTAACATGTTTCTGAAAGGAACTAAAAATCTTTAGAAAGAAACAGTTATCAGGTCTGGGGTCTTAGTCAAACAGCATACGACAATCGTTATCGTTCATCAGTCACTAATACATTTTCAACTTTATACCCGTATAGTAAAGTTGAAAATCTATTGAAGTTCACAGATCGTTTTCGTTTGTTTCGTTCGTTATCGATTAGCAGTTTTCAATAGATTTTCAACATTACGCGCTGGGGTATAAAGTTGAAAATGTATTGGTGACTGATAAACGATAACGATTGTAGTTTACTGTCGTATGCTGTTTGACTAAGGCCCCAGGACAGAAAGCCAAACTTAGAACGTAGCCAACTTAGTTACATAACGCACAAAAAATAAATAAACAATAATGTTTTAGGTGTTATAAATTCCGACCTCTGCACAAACCGGAATGAATATAAAACCTGTCAATTCGAAAACATACTTTAGCTGTCAACTCATACAATTAAATGACAAAGGGTCATTCATTCTCATTTATATTGTTCTACTATCATAAAATTTTCATGTACACAAATCACACCAAGCTATGAAAAACCAATATAACCTGACCAGCCATTGTGCGAAAAGAACTTAGAAACTGAAGCCAAGATAAACTGGTTTTTATAGCTTGATTTGTAGCCGTGTGTATTTTATTTTTTATGTTATAAACCATTTTTCGATAACAATACCTGCTTATATTTATATCAATAAATACACTGGCAAAGCTTTTCGAACAATTCTCTCAAAGCGCGCGGAAATAAATGAATGTTTTGGCGATCTACGAAATAAAAGGGAACGAATGAACGGAATGAATGAATAAAAAAATATCGTTCAATGTGTCCGTGTTGGGATGAAAACAAGATTATGCCTGTTTTGATGAATGAGCCCCTAGGGTCACCCCGACATTGTACCAATTTTCCTCCGTAGGTACCAACGCTTTTAGGCTGTATTAAAATTTACATAAAAATTTGGGCTGATTGCCGCGAACTGAAATATGAGTACGTATTCAAATTAGTCTGGTTCAGCTTAGATTTTATCATCGCTTTTAAAATAAATGAAGATACGAATTAAAATATATCTTGATTTTTTGCATAAAAATAAAATATAAATATAAAAATGCGGTTATCTTGTGTTAGATATTTGTATTAAAATAATAATATTTTGTGTCTGGTAGCGACATCTAGTATGATGTAGGTATGTAAAACTAGGGTTTATGGTTTGATCTAAAATGTGTTCTACAAAAGAAAAATATATATTTAGTCTGTGGCAAGCTCTTGTAGTTTCATTATTTTGTAAATCAAAAAAATGTTATAAGCTTTTACTAAATCTCTTGTTTGAATTTAACTCTGGGTCTGTCAGAAAATGTGTTATTACGTTTTATTGTCAGGGTTTTCTCAGAAACAGCCCTGAATTTAATGTGTCCGGCTTATGGCAAAATAATCCCCTGCGCCCTACTATACAGGGTGGTGATCTGCGAAGTGCTTTTGATTTCATGTCAATGCTGGAATAATTACTTTCCTTCAAAGCGACACGTTTTTTTTTTCCTGTCAGGTACAAATAGGTCCCCTAGCCGACTACCTAAAAATGTATATCCATCTAGCCTAGACCACCCTGTATATTGGAAGTATTCCACGAAGTGCATCTCGAACAAAACGAATAACGTTCATACAAACGTACTCTTTAAAAAATAAAGAGGTGTAGAATAATAAATAGAATAGAAGAGAATTAAAATAGAGTGTTTAACTTTACGTAGGTCAAAGTCAAGGTAGCTTCTTCTGAATTTGTTAATTCTAAAATGAAAATTCAGCAGTGTTAATACAAGGTCACACAAAGTTGAAAGCCATTATTTAAGTCTTATAAAAACACTGAATTGATTACGCCTGAATTATTTATTTTTATTCAGCAGTTATTATGCCCAGGGGCACAATCCCAGATTCGGGCCTGCTTTTGATATATTTTTTTATCTTATTATCCTGTA
The DNA here is from genome assembly GCA_028554685.1 of Agrotis ipsilon. NCBI lineage: Eukaryota > Metazoa > Arthropoda > Insecta > Lepidoptera > Noctuidae > Agrotis > Agrotis ipsilon. The sequence goes on along the minus strand of CM052961.1, from coordinate 763,761 downwards.
TGTGTATTTTTATTATGAAACGTATGGAAAAAAACTACATGTTTTATGTATGTAACGTAGTAGGTTTGGCCTACACTTATCTCGACTCGGGAATCAAACCCAGGAATTGTTAAACTGAACAATCACGCTTGACTACCACTTTTTTTAGCTTTTTAAAATCATCAAATGAGTCGTCCCACCTAGGCTAGAGCGGGTGGCAGACTCTAACTGACTAAAATCCACGGTGTCCTTCAATAGCCCTTCACGTTCCGGGGCCACGGATATTCGTAAGCCCCCGACCCCGGCAGACTTTGGCTCTCTACGCTTATTACCACTAGTCATGTTTTTTTTATTATCAAATGTGTCTGGGATACGGGGAGACTGTCAAACTTGCACTGACTCTAAAATCCGGTGTCCTTCTAATAGCCCTTTGTGTTTCAGGGTCTCAGTAATTCATTAGTCCCGCGACCACCACAAGTCATAATGTACAACAACTATTAAATCACAGCTGTTTCAAGTCGCATACCAAACAAAACTAATTTCAACGAACACAACATCAACGCATCATTTGTCGACAACACAGCAAATTGTAACGGAACTCTAGCGACATGTTGCGGAACATGACATTGATTGTTGCGTTGTCGCGCCGCAACACTGAGCTTTATTAATTGAAAACCTATACCGTGTGCACGATGGGTGATGTATTGGGTTAGTTGAGCATTTTGGCGTGTAATAGGATATGGGACTGTTTTGGGATGGCAGAATCATGTATGTAGATACTATATGTAAACATATTAATATATTCTACGATCCTAAAGATACTGATTGACTTGAGCCTTCCCTTTTCTTTGGTTTACGTAATATTGTCAAATGAGTCCGGCACCCAGGGCAGGGTGGAAGGGACTGTCACACTCGTACTGACTAAAATTCACGGTGTCCTTCAATAGCCCTTTACGTTCCAGGGTCACGGTAATTTGATCAGTCAGCAGAAAATAGACAGTTGAATCGGCAGAAAGCTCGCCAGAAAGTTTGCTAGACTGCTCACCCAAAAGCTCGCGTTTGTATTTCTGTAATGCAACACTTGCAAGAATGTTCACAGTACAAGTCTGACAGCGCCTCCTGGGGTGACCCTAATCTGGGTGAAAAACACATTTGATGATTATACCACGTAAAAAAAAAAGTGACAACTTTGAAAAAATTATTTGTTAAACAACCAGTGGTTGTTAGTTTTCCAAAATATTCTTACCACAAACTGGAGAATGTAGGATGAAGTCATATTATTGGTTCACAAAGAAAAAGATAGTTAACACCCGACCTGGGAATCGAAACTAAGGCCTCAAGCTCAGTTATCAAGCTTGCGATCATTTAGACCAACTACACACACACACACAGCTATAAAATCACACGTGTAGAAAAGTAAATATTACCTCTACGAAGCCTTTAGGAACTACCAATCAGTTTAAAAGCCTGGGAGGGGTTTAGAAATTGTGATGTTCAGATTGAAGGCTAAATTATTACGTAGACTAGCTGCTGCCAGCGGTTTCACCCGCTACAACTCGAAAATTATCCCACGGGAACATAAAATCGGGATAAAAACTATCCTATGTGTTAATCCAGGTTATAAACTATCTGTGTACCAAATTTCATCCAAATCCGTTCAGTAGTTTTTGCGTGAAAGAGTAACAAACATCCATACATCCATACATACAAACTTTCACGTTTATAATATTAGTAGGATATGAGGAATTCTTTACTGCGACCTACTTTTATGTTTTGCCATTAGAAATTCATACACAGTGCTGAAATGTTGGCCTCTTTCTCTGTTTCATAGTTACACGTGTAATTTCAGAAAAATATGTGTGTAACTGAAAAATGATCCATTCTGAAACACACTACCGATGCTGTTTTGTAAACTTCCTGTTCCTTCCTGTAAGGAAACCGAAGTGCAAAAAAATGTTTATCACAATTTCAGTGAATCAGTTCGGGGAATTTTGCGGAGATATGGGCGGTGGCGTGGCATTGGTAGAAGCCTAAGCCCCTTAGTACACAAGGTGATGGAAGTCTCCGATTCCCTACAATTTCGGTATCTAGGCGACTATCAAATCAAAATCAAATCAAAACGATTATTTGAACTAGGCCATAACCGGCACTTTTGAACTGTCAAAAGACAAAATAAAACTAGTACAAAAATAGTTATGGTGCTACAGTCCCAGTCACAAAAACTGTGAAAGTACCGTAGGTGCTCATATCGTAATACAAATCCATAGAGGTACCTACCTCTATGGATACCAAAGTCGTAAGTCGTGTGCGAAAGTGCCTACACATATTTACGGGAAAAACCCAAAGCTTTCTTTCGACTTCAGGAAAATCAGAGATATTTTGTTTTTCATAATTTTTGGTTGTAATTAAAAGCGTTATTAAATTGTGGTAGCTGATATAAAACGTGTAACGTTAATAGCGCAAAACCTCTCGTGGGTACAACTCAGCCCATGTTACTGAACACAATGTTTGTTCCAAGACTTTAGGAAATTCGCAAAAAAAAATTGCTTTTGCATACAAAATGAGAAATTGATCGGGCTCATCAGTGAAAATCTTTCTTTTTTTTGCGAATTTCCAAAATTTCTGGAACAAACATTGTTCAGTAACATAGGCTTAGTTACCCCACGAGAGGTTTTGCGCTATTAGCGTTACACGTTGTATAACTTCATATTAATGGTTTTCTCGAAAATAATGTAAAAATGTGAAAATATGGTGACGATGGATGCTTGTTGCTTTCACTTAAAAGTTCTGTTTCATGTAGACTTAAAGAGTACTTTGTCTATTATAAATATTTTTTTACCAAAAAGAGCTTTACGAATTTACACGCGGGTAAAGTCATTGCTAACAGCTAGTATAATTATAATTACATTCTGTAACACCTACACATTTTACCCACGATACAATAAAGATCACCCAGACCTTAATTATACATCACACTCATAAAAACTTCAGGTCCCAACTCCATTACACCAAAACATTATTTGTTTGACCAAAAAACTCTCATCCCGCGGAATAATCTGATAAAATGCAGTAATAATCCAGCCCGCTGACATTTTAGATGATTTGTAGCTCACCGTAGCACACATATCTTGAATTATGGTTTATTTAAAAAAACTTACGCGTGTGTGACTGGTTATTTGTGAATAACAGAATTTTGCAATGAATACTTTAAAAAACAACTAGGTTTTTAAAAAAAATATTTGCTGTTTGCTAGTCTCGCTAAAATTCGAGAAGGGCCATTTGGCTAATTTTGGTTTTGAAATATTTTTGGTGAGTAAATTAGATAAAAATAAAATTTTATAACTGAGGCGGTACCTACGAAGTTCGTCGTCGGACAGAATTCAATAAAAAATAGCAAGTGATTATTAAGCATAGAGCTTAAGAAGTTACCTATTCTAGAATTCGCAAATAAGTTTGGCTTTAGACACTAAGCAAGCTTCTATCAGCGAAACCGAAAATTTGTATACATTAACAATAACCGACCCACTCCGTCTCACATAGAGGAGGCGTGTGTCCCAGCAGCTGGAACATTATAGGCTTACGGAGAATAAATGAATGATTAATATAGTCTATTTTCAAAGCAAACCTCATGAGTCTTTTTTAATTTGACAAAGAATAAATAAATACACCATTAAACCAGAATAAACACAACATCGATACTCGTTAACGACCAGATAAAGGGTTAGAAGTTTAAAATTAATTTAAGTTAAACGGACGCGATGGCCCGTGATCGTTCGGTAATGGCATAAGTTCCGATGGGCTCTGAACATCGAATAATGTCACCTTGCTGTGACAAACTTGATTGTTTAAGTTTTCTACATAAGTGGGTTCAAATTGATATTGTTAAAGTCACATACACCAACAACCAGACCCGAAACAACTACTTGTAGATCACAAAAATATTTGCTCCGTGCGGGAATCGAACACGCGACACGCAGTGCAGCAGTCCAGTCGCCGTCTTGAAAGATGATCGCGTTCAGTTTCGTTGATGAAAATTATTAATAATAGGAATGGGCACTAATTGTACTATAAACATTCTTCTGTTCCTGTCAATCGTTTAAAGATGATAAAGACAGATGTTTTATAAATATCTTGTACCAAACACCAGGTGATTAATGCGCTGGTAGTTTTTATTGGTACAAACATTACATAGAAGAAAAATAAGATGACTCGTAAGAAACATTATTACCAAAATCATCAAATACACAATGTTCGAAAAATCACCTCCACGAAAACACAAATACTGATATATTTTTGTGCTCCGGAAGAAATTTTCACTACGAGAAAATAATGTAAACACGTAAGTACCTTCCATTATCCAAAACACATTAAAGAACATAGCATTAAATGAATAAACATGTATGGAACATTAAGAAGGAAATGCGATAAAGGGTAAAAAAGGAATGGCGTTCCTAATCTACTATCATTAAATGTACCTAATGGAAACATTAGAATACTAAACTATGATATAAAAACATTAGGCTTTATCCTTGCTTAAGCAGATAATACTAAGATAGGATTCGAAGAATAAAGAAACACTCAGAAAGTATTAATAAAACTTTCAATGGCGAAAATCAATCACTGGTTTTCTACAGGGCTCGATTTTTGGACCAGGTTTATTTCCTTTCATCCAGGTTACTTTCGCCAAGAAATATTTTTTCTATGTTTAACACCATCGTATTATGCAGCGAACTCAAAAGTGTGTTCTTAAATTAAAGAAATAGAGTGTATTTTGGATCTCACAATTCAGAATTGTCTTTCAGACCTATACCAAAATGATATCCAGTTAATGGAAAGCTCCATAAACAATAGTAGTTATTTTTAAATTGGTACTGTTTTTTTTTACCTTTATGATGTATGCATTTTCCATAGAATATTTTTATCTTATAAGTGGAAAAGAATCGAAAAAAAAATATGTTCGTGTGTATTTCCTTTCTCTTCTTTTATGCCTCCAAAAAAAGAAATTGCCTTCTTATCCAAGAGCATGAATTCCCGAAAGATTTATTACATGATTTATATCACCCAGTAGAATTAATAGGGTCACTTTGTCCTGACATTATCTGTCTTTATAATTCAGATATGATGGAGTTACGACATTTATAGGGAGGTACAGGCTATAAACGGGTTCTCTACGTCGTAACAGTGTTAGACATTGCCAAAGGTTTTACTATAGTCTGGAATATTGCGTAACTAAAGTCAGTGTGTCCCTTTATGGGTAGAACTTTGACGTTGGTTATACTATATTGACATGTTCTAAGCTAGACTGAGATATGATGTGAATTTGCTCTGAAGGACATTGTACGAAGAGGCAACGTAAATTCGAATGTTATTCTATTTTGAAAACTACTAATTATTAATACTAATATCGCATTGAATATTGTTCAAACTTTTTTGAGAAATAATAAGTGTTGTCCGTAGATGCGGATATTTTTAAAACTAAGTCTTATACGTCTGATATAAATGTTTACAAATTTTCAAAGTTCTTATTTATAGAAATGCCTGAGCTGATTTTAAAGAAACTTCATACTATTATGAAATCAGAAAACATTTACAAAATATATTGTTACATTTAAATCAGACCGACTTTAATTTCCATAAAAAACCAGGATTTCCAACTATCTAGTTGATAAAATAAAGTTATAGATTTTTTTAAAACAAAAATTCAATCATTTAAAAAAAAAATCTTGACAGCCATAATTGTAATAAATGACTCAATGTACACACGATTCAATAAATCAATCTGCAGATAAATAATGTTCACACGTCAAGTCTAGAATTGATTCACTCAATTTACTGCCAATTTAAAATTTAATAAACAGACGAGACTGAATCGAGTTTTCCAAATAAATTGAAAGAAAATGTTCGGATCAGAGGGTATCAAAAGCAATTTGTAGCAGCAAATTGTTCGATTGTTCACTTATTGAAAAAACAACCGTTCGAAAATGTCCATTTGGCATGTTCGCGTATGTATATCGATAAAATTCCTGCTGTTATGCATTCTGGGTTTTCGACAAAAAAAATGAGTAAAACATTCATTTGAAGGAGAGGACAAACGAAACGGCTTTTCCGTATTTTAATAAAATCATCATCGGTATAGATTTTTTTCTATTTTATGTTGTTGTATTTATGTCTTCCAATATAATTAAATGCGGTAGAATGCCAGTATTTTACATAGAGTGACTGCCTACTTTGATGTATGACGGATAACGATTTAATATCTTGTTGATGACTTTGCCTAGTACATGAGCATGAGACCCTGCATTCGATTCCCGAGTCATCAGCAATTTCTCAGTAGCTGCAACGTCGTCTGTCTTCGTGCGTGGTTCATGGCAAGTTGGCTCTCCCCATTTATATTTGTTACTTAATCATACCAGGTAGTGTGCATAATATTAGGTACAGCTTTACCTAACACTTCGGGTACCATTTTAATTCTGTCAAGATCCGTTAAAGATCTGAAGAATTTTATAGCATTAATAGACTGCACGGGTTTAAAAACGATGAAAAAAACATGTGATAGCACGACATCCAATCCATATTGGGCCAGCGTGGCAATATGGCCCACTCCTTCTCATAGACAGGTCTCAGCAATTGGATCATTATAGACTGACTATGTCAAATCGAATATGATGTCTGTCAAAGAATGAATACAATTAATTTCACAAAATTTTACTCATCACAATAACAATAAATTTTTATGAGAAAGGCAATATTTTGTCTGTGTATTAATGTAATAAAGCTCCATCCCTCAGTGAATATCATTCGTATGGGAAAACTATTTTGTAACCTGCATGTTCCAAAATTATTATCAATAAAGTCTGATATCGGATATTTCAGAAAAGTTGCAAAAAGGTGAAAAAAAATGTTTTTTCTTGGAGTCTTTGAAAAAAAAGAAGGATTTGAATTAAACCAGCCATTTCAGGCAATATCATACCTATGAGTTTGTGTTTCATATTTTTATGATAAAAAATGGATTAGTATATTTTTATCCATTACACATAAAACGCGAAAGGTTTCCTTGAATTTTTAATCTAACTGCGTCAAAACGATCGTAGAAGAGAAATTAAATTAAATTCTTGTAATCTAGTATAGATTTTATATTTCGACGCAAAATTTTGAAAGCTCTACTTGCATAGTAGTTTATTGAATACCACAAATTGGTTCGCTTTTTTTATTTTGATAAAGAAGCAGGTCCTTTGATAAAGAAATGTCATCTTTATCCGAAGCTAAGAATCTTGTCCGGACAAAGGGTAATAAACGTAACCCACAACGGGACTAGCCACCACGACATCAACCCATAAATTCGTTAGTCTTAGCACTAAATGCTTTTAGGTCAACTACCAATGTTATAAATGGACATCGCATAAAACCAATCGACCAATAAACATTCCATGGACCAAACAACTCGAATAGGTACTGGAACATTCCAGAAAAACAGTGGAAGATTTATCGCGACAAATATTGGTATTGTCGGCACAAATTTTTGATTTGTGTGTGTTGGGTCTGAAAAGTAAGATCGGAAAAACAAAGGCCCTTGTTTGTTGGAAGGTCAGAGTACACGTAACCGGCATTTTGTTTCGTTTACATAACCGCTCCAGAGTCGATAAAAACGTCAGGGGAATTTTTAGTTCTCGTTTTTGCTCGGGGCCTTTATTTGATCGTGTGTTTTGATCAAGTTCATATTTCAAAAGTATCGTGTTTGTTTTTTTCATAAAGAAAGAAAAATCATGTTTGTGTATGGTTACTCTATTGTTTTATACAGAAGAACATCATAAAATAGGAAAGATATAAGTAGTAGAACTAAAGTAGAACTCTGCCAACATGAAAATGTATGTCGTAGGCACCTAACGCCCGTTATTCTGGCTGCATTTTAAAACTGGACGGCAAAAGCTCTTTCAAAATATTGCATTTTTAACACATATTTATGTTCCCGCTATATTTTCAACCCCATCTGCGCTGATATTTCTTTCCACTATATTTTATTAATCGTCAAACCACAATTTATGCAACATCCTTTTAAAATGGTTTACCAAAATGATTGCATCATGAATAAATCTACCTATTAGTATGATGTATGTAAGTATGACGTTCCTCTTTTACTGAAAGAAAAAGAACAGCTGAAACTATTGCGTCCAAAATCATAAGGGTTTCTTTAAGTAAAATAAAAGAATTAAACCCTTGTTATGAGTTCGTTTATAAACATTTAAAATCATATACACAAAAAGCAAGACCCAGATACTCGTAGCTCTTAAAAATATTTTTTCCGTGATTAAAACTAACCCAGAACATGCAGTGCAGAATCCATCGCTCGGCCACTACTCCAACCGTTATTTTTCAATACTTACGTTTGTTTGTTTTGTAAAAAAGCTCCCTAAGAACTTGAAAATCTTATAAAGACTGAAATCTGTCATATTTTATATATTTTCAGCTTTGTGTGCGAGGTTATACAATTGAAAATGTATAAGCGACTACTGAGCGTTAACGATTATCGCTTGCCATATTTTGGCTATAGGCCCAGGACGAAATTCGTCGCTGAGTTAAGTTAAAGTCTTGAATAACTACTTGGGATAACTTTCATCTCGATATTACGCTAACTTGAGATCATTTTCGCCAGAAATACGTAGTAATTGCTAGCAACATTTCCACGGAAATCGTCCGTGCAAAAACAATCATAAGATTTTTCTCCAAATTCATATAACTGTAGGAGCAATGATATATTGCACGCAGGTGTACTTTATTGACCCAGAAACTGCTATAATGTTGAATTTTGAATGTTTTTTACTTCAACACATTGTGGCAAGTGTGATTTAGTGTCTACTTTGGTACTAACTTGAGAAGTTGCTTCACTAGCTTTTAGTTTGTGGTAATAACTTTTATTACTTATATGAATTTGAATTTTCTCAGCGAAAGTTGCAATGTGCTTAATTGCTCTTTAATTTTTTGTTGTTTTTCTGGTTTGATTCACTTTTTCAAAAGTAATTATACTTACAGATAAAAGAAACTGAATCTATATATATGTCACAGTCAAAACTCTTAACTAGTCAAAAGTACTATTGACTAGCAAAATCAGTCAAAAGCACTTTTGACTGAACAGGTTGGTCAAAAGTGGTTTTGACTGAAAATTATTGGTTATTAGTACTTTTGACTGCAAATTTGCGGTTAAAAGTACTATTGACTGACGCTCTTCGTCAAAAGTAGTTTTAACTGCAATAAAGCATCAGTCAAAACGACTCCACTCCACTTCTCCTACTTTTGGGTGATTTAAAACAATTCTAACCTAACCTGTCCGTGTCGGGGTGACCCAAGTCGTTTTTACCAATATTTTTTTTCTCAGTGCCCCATTACATACACTCCTATCTAAATACCAGCTGAAAAACTTTATGCTTTTGAACGAGAAGAAGACGGTCGACTTCAGGGGCACCTCGAGGTTCGGTTTGGTTAGGTTCCTTTAAACCTTGTAGACAGAAAAAGGAGCCCCGCGTAGCGGGGCTCCGTCGACCTTTCTTCGAAAGCCCTCTTCCTCCGCTTTAGAAATAAAACGAGCGCTCCGCTTTAGAAAAAAAAAAAACTCTACAATGAAGAATTATTTATTCATGCAACTCAACCTATTATGGCACTTTGAATCACACAGCAAAAGCAATCGATCAAAAGTGGTTTTGACTGATACAACCAGTCAAAACCACTTTTGACGGAATCACTTAGTCAAAAGTACTTTTAACCAGCTCCATTGGGCAAAAGTAGTTTTAACTGTTATTTTAGTCAAAAGTACTATTGACTAAAGCATACGGTCAAAAGTACTTTTGACTGATTTTGCTAGTCAATAGTACTTTTGACTGGTTAAGAGTATTGACTGCAACATATATAAAAATCATTGCCACTTTTCGTTATAACTTTATAACTCAAGATTGGGCTCACCTATCCAAACCAAATGTTTAGGCTTTGTTCAGACTATTAAGTAGTTTATTTACGTGAAGTTTTGACTACACCTGTTTCTTTTGACTACAATCGTCTCAGAGTAATGAGAAACTTCAAAATACTGCGGACTCGGAATGCAAAGGGCAATGAAAGGAACATGGCTTAAAGTCTGACACTCTTTCTCTCAATCTAGACGGAGAGAAACTGTTTGAAGATAGCCCCCAAACAAAAAGAGTTAGTGCAGTCAGTGGCTGAGCAATTGGACTAATGCACTGTGTGTCGCGAGTTGGATGGCCCGCACGGAGCAAATATTTGTATGATCTACAAGTACTTGTTCCGAGTCTGGGCGTTTGTACATGTGTGTTTATATGTATGTTTGTAAACACATCCACGACACAGGAGGAATTCCTTGTGTGGGGCAACATTAAAAAAAATTCAATCACCTTGTTCTATAATACGGTTATTTTTCCCAGGTTCCCAGTGACAGCAGACATGGCGCCAGTCAGTTCTCTGCTCGTCTATTACGTCACGGAAGCCGGCGAGCCTGTTAGTGACGTCGCCAGTTTCCACGTACGACTGCTGCATAAAGAGGTAAAAGCTACTTTTTTTTGCAGATTTTATGATAGATTTTGTTACCTATACTATGGCTGGAAATTAAAGGGTTTCTAAAACTGATAATATTTCTGGTATGTCGATATTGTTTTTATCTGTGTGTTGCCGACCTCGCATTTTATTTTGTGGTTTGAAGAAAGTAAGTTGAGCTGACGGTTTCAAGAACAGAGCACTGGGTCTTAAAATACGTTTTAGCGACATCCTAATATTTATTATTAAGTAGTTAAAATGGTAATATGGAATGTTACATTCTATTTTATTGTTCAAGCAATAGAATATCATTGATAGAGAACAATTTTATCCCAATTATTTTGGCAAAATTGCTAATGTGGCGTTTTCGGATGGACAGAGTAGTAGATGTACAATCGACCATTATTATTTCTCCATTAGGGCTAATGACCGATTTTCATAAAAATTATATAGAACTTTTGGAACTCTACTGTGAGTGACTCAAATAAATCACAAAAGTATGCAAAACCACGACAAAAATAAAGAAGAGGAAGTAAAATGTTTTGTCCATAGATCAAAATTTTCCAATTCCGATTTCGTGAACAAATAAACTTGGTCCTAGTTAATAAATTCAGATACACGTCGTGTTAAGCCGAATTAACATACTTTGTTTGTGGTACTTTAAGCTTTATTTAGTTAAGCATACGTACATACGACAAAGGGGATAAAAAAACTTTGTTTTTCATGTGTTTACTCTCGAATTGGACTATGCCATGTTTATCTTTTGCAACTAAAAATCTTTTTAGTTGCTTTTCATGGATTGCAACACTTATTCAAAGATATTGTTTTAGTAGTAGATTTTTGCTGAATTAAACTTAATGCTGTGCTTACTGTAATGCTAATGCAAAACACGCCGTGTCCTGGTAGCTTTAAAAGAAACATAGAACATCTGTCCTTTGCACGTTCTAGGACGTCTCTTCTACAGTTGGTAGTTTGCGATTGCAGTTAATAATTACTATACCTATAGTCGTTTTTTTTTTAAACTAGGCGTCTTATTAGGTGAAGACTATTGGTAGGTAAAATGCTTTTGATGGAGACTTAATTTCTTTTTAACCGACTTCAAAAATAAGGAGGTTATTCATAACCATATCACTGGAGTTCATGGGGAGAGGCCTTTGCCCAGCAGTGGGATGTTATAGGCTAACAGTATCAGTAACCATATCACTTCTTTCCCGGGTACAGACTAGGATTTCCTCTTGTAATATGGGTGAATTCATAAAAAAATATACGCATGTGCCCCGGAAAAACTAGCAATAGGCCATACAAAAAGTTTCGTGTAGGGATTAACTCCAGGACATCCAGTACAGCAGCAAATGGCTTAGCCACTATTCTGTGACGTTTCTCAATATATGTATAGTTTACGATAAGTGCAAACTGTACCCTTAGCACGAGTTTTCAGTATTTGAGATGTAAAGTAAACTGGAACTTTGACAATTTCAAATTGACAATTTTCAAGGAAAAAATTAGTTCCTTCTTCGCACACCAGAGGCGCTGTTCCATTTTTTCATACAAGAAACGCTGTAAATACTGGAAAGACTCTGTAAAGTAAAAGAGTGATAACTCGTACTAGGGGTACTGATCCGCAACTTTAATGAGTTGACAGAAATGAATCCTAATGTTACAACAATTATGAATGAAAATTCCTTTTCCGAACTGAAACACTCGATTCACACTCATTCAGTAACAATTAAAATCAGTCAAACATACAATTCTATTAATCGTTCACATTCAGACCACAGTCGCTCAATTATTACTGTCCAATAAACCTACATGGTTCATAATAATGATTAATCAGGGTGTATGAACCTTTGATCAGGCAATTGGCGTGAAATTGAAATACCGTTTGCCAAGCTTAATTAGTAAATTGTTGATTTTGTATGCCTACCCGAGGGTAGTCCTCCAGTCGAGGGAAATTTTTCAACATACTTTTAAAAATTCTTTTGTAATTATCATTATGCCAAGTATACTCAGCTTTTGAATTTAATATGGTTTAAACCTTATATCCAATTTTCAAATGAAACACTTCAAGTTCTTTAATATTTCAACACTTGATTAAGTTTCTGATGGCACTTAAATTAAATTAAAAGTTGAGCTTGAATTATTTCGTGATAAAATATTATAGCCAATTTATGTTAAAAGTAGTTTGAAGAAATTAATTAATGTTTTCCACGAAATTCTCACAATAAATGAAACCTTAAATAATTAAATTAGTTACTTAAAGTTAACGCAAGTCTTAAATAAAATATATTTTTGAGCTCTTTTGAAATTTTCTCATATATTCAAGATGTGAAATTTAACTTATAATATTTTCACTTAATTTACTATATTCTCATCCAAGACAACGTCAAAACTTAATTAAACTTTACCAAAATTTGATAAAGTTTTTTGATTTTAAAAATATGTATGCTTGACTTGACATGCTCTCGCGTGTCTAGATAATTTTGTTTAAATGTGCTTTATTCATCGTAATTTCACATGTCGGCTCTTCAGTATTTTTTTTTTATATAATGGCGTGGATTCAGTACAATAAAGAATTAACACGATCAACACAGAACTTTAAAATGTTTTAATTCGTACAAGCGTAGACTTGTCCTTTGCAGCGTACGTCACATCCTGCTGTGCGTGTGACAGCCCTTTTTGTGCTCAACACCCTTTGTTTGGTGGCAAATTTAATTAAATTGAACTTTTCGTACAAAACGATACAAAGAATTAACGGATGTACGCTATTATGTTTGGGAAATGGGAGTTATTGGACTTTAATTACTTTGTGTGGCTGTTCCTATTTACATTTTATTTTACTGGTAACAATGTTTACTATTTTCCGGGTGTTAGCATGGAAACAAAAAATATACAACAAAAACGAACTTAGAAACCATGAAAATATAACTAACTATAATAACTTTTTTTTCAAACAAAATAAAGACGTTAAATGTCTTCCACTATGCAGACTTTATTAAAAGTCTTCAAGGAAGAAGCCATCAGAACTTTAATTAACGTAAATAGTCCCCTCGGCCGCAGTCGTGGCACGCCGGGGTTTCCTCCCTCCCGATCCGGTGGAGGTGCGATCCGAAACAGCCATGTCCGGATAACACCTGCACCAGGCGGAAAGAGAGGAAACCGTGGGACCGCTCGAGCCAGCTCTGCAAAACTGGCCCGAGCGCGTCCAACGTCCGGCGGCCAAAGGCGGCGGCGGCGAGGTCCTCCGTCCAATGGAGGACGATGGCGTCCTTCGCCTCCCGCCGCACGGCCTCCCGCTCCTCGGTGACGAGGCGCTCCCCAAGCGCCTTTCGGCGCGCCGTCCACTCATAGACTCTGGCCAGCACCCAAGCCTCCAACTCCCAAGGAGGGGTGCCGGCCAGAGCGCACGCCGCCGAGAAGCCGACTGAGCGGTAGGCCCTCGCCACCCGCTGTGCAATGGCCCTTTGGGGTCTGCGGATGTCGGTCGCGTTCTCCCTCCTATTGAGGGAGTCCGCCCAGATTGGGGCCCCGTAAAGGGCCAAACCTTGCCTATCCTGACCTAACCTAACCTAACTTTTTTTGTTCAGCTGTAAATGATGCCCGACGCATTTTGAACCTTCTGGGAAGGCGGTTAGCTTATGTGTGACCTACACCCACTAAAAACACCAACGAAACCTTAAATAGCTAACCTAACATAACTTTTTTGTTCAGCTGTAAATGATGCCCGACGCATTCTGAACCATCTGGAAAGGCGGTTGACTTATGTGTGACCTACACTCACTAAAAATACCAACGAAACCTTAAATAGCTAACCTAACATAACTTTTTTGTTCAGCTGTAAATGATGCCCGACGCATACTGAACCGTCTGGAAAGGCGGTTGGCTTATGTGTGACCTACACCCACTATAGCTGAACAAAAAAAGTTAGGTTAGGTTAGGTATTCACTTAAACGCCAATAAAAAAAGAACCCCAGGACAGATTTTGATAATCTTTTGCCAGAATGATGTTACAACTATGTTCTATCATTTCCCATAAGTGACATCAGTGGAGGATCTTGGACCACTTTCGCCCATTGTCATTTGCTCTGAATTATTAAATGTGATATAACTTTGCTTCTATTGAATTTAGAACTATTTACAGAGAAAAAACTAAAAGATAAACTTAAAAAACTTTTGTTAACAGTATAACTCCATTATTGGATCTTCTTTCCGGTGTACGCATACGTAGATGATATCATACCTAGTTCAAGCTTTAAAGTTTTATATTAAAATCAACTAATTCTTACTTAAAATCAATAAATTCATCTTGTTTCCATATTACCCGTGTCTCCTTAATCACAGTTATAACGTCCAGTAATAACAGAACCGTTTAATCAACGGCCCCTAATGAAAGGCAATTCGTTGTCTGTTAAAGGACGCAATCAAGAACGCCTGTAATTTTCAGTGTACCCCGATATCGCTCGAATGCGTATATACGTGTATATTGGGTAGTGTTAACTGGGTCTTGGACATTAAATTTATTGCTACAGTAAGTTTCGGCGATAGGTTTGTGCGTAGGTCTTACGCCCGAAATACGTTTTAAGCTCTGTCTGTTCTGTGTTAGGGGTTGAGTGGTTTAGAGTTCTGCTTATGTAGGTTGTTTTTTTACCATTTATGTTGTTTTATTGTGGTAAATAATAATAAGGATCTTAACAATCTGTATTCTCATTAGATACTCCGTCTCGTTTAAACTAAATGCCCATGTTATTAATTGTGAATGTTATGTACGCCATTATTGTCACGTGCATCAGACCGCTCTTATTATAAGTTGTAAATTTTAATGGTTAATGTATGTGATGTGGCTGTACTTTTCTAATAAATAAATTAAGATTATACGCCAACACATTTAACTTCTTTTTTTTTGTTTTATTCTTCGCGGTCATCATCAATATCATTAATTTTGATTATTGTTTGGAACACAATTCATCTATCTTCTTTATTCTCTCTTCTCTCCCTTTCCTCTACACGATGAATTTCATTGCCTTTATTCTGCATCAATTATTTGTCTAAAATGTTTAATTAATTGTCATCAGGTGGCTGTCGCAATAGAAGAACGACGATGGTGGTACCCCAGAGCTGCACTACAGCTGCGAGTCCTCGCACCACCAGACTCCACCATGTGTTTGATTGGAGCTCGAGCACCACCTGATGCGAGATTTGATCCTCACCAAACGTAAGTAGAATTTATCTTATTGTGATTATTACTACGAGTATTACCCTTCATCATCTTTACACATTCAGTTTCTTCGATGTAAAGCCAACGTCTCCTAATACGTTCTTCCACGAAGGTTGCTGGTTGTGGCAGAGCTCTATATTAGTGGTTTTATTGGTTTACTTACAGCTCATCTGGCACGAAGTAAATGTTGCATAACTCTTATAATATTAATGAAGCCGTATGGCTCTTCAGTACAATTAAGAAAATAAAACATTAAAACAATTTACTTCAATGAAATTAACAGCCGTTAGTGAATTGAACCAGATTTTATACAAACTATACCGTTACTATAATTATTATTTTCGTATGCATCTGATATTTCTGCAAAATAATTTACATTTTCATGGATGCTAATTTCTTTTAATTTACTAATTACAAAGTAATATTCGTGAGTCAGACAAACGTTCTGAATTTCATTATTCCTCTTGTAATTGCTGGAATTACTAATTATGTTTACTTTTTTAATCGAATCAAAAGTAGGCACTGACACTACCTATTTGTTTTTGGGACTCCAATTTGACTATGAGCCTTTTTAAGAATTACACTTTCTCGTATACGTTTTATTCCAATAATTAAGACTACCTACCTTTTTTCTACTGAATAGTAAAATAATGGCATTATGCTTTCCCAAAGATTTGAAGAGATTTGTACTTTACAGCATACCTATTTACATTTTTCCCAATTGATAGTTCATGGGGTTGAACAGACAAGCCTTTGGGCAAAAATCTATTTTTTAAGAAAATGTCATTTAGGCTTTTTGTCTCTGCGCATTGCGTGTGCAACCGAAGCTCCGAAGCTTATTAATTTTTCATAAGCAATGTTATTATTATTAATTTATAATCTCTCACGGTAAAAGGAAAGAAAACCTCAAAACTATCGTTAATAAAACTTTCCCTTACTGTCAACAACATCATTAACTGTTAACTGGGAAGAAAATATTAATTTCCGCAATCCCTTCATAGTCTTATAAACGCTATGCGGAAGAACGGAAAAACTTATAATTTGCCAGTCCATGCTACCGACAGCTGTAGTGATGCGAATGAGAACTCGTTATTGGTCGAGATATCGAATAACACTACCACAGTGGATATAATAACTGCGTTCAGGGAAAAGCGAGTTAAGCGATGCAGCGGATTGTGGGTTGAGCCAAGGGAGTGACGTCATAGCGAGCGGACGGTGAAGCATTTGAAATTGGATTTCTACAGCAAATAGTTACTGTATTTTCTACTGTCAAGTTATTTCTCAGACTGTTGGTAGGCGAGGCTTTTTGTGAACGAATTTAATTCAAAGTTTCACAATAAAACGTGGTGCATTGTAAAAATATAATGAAGCTATCGATTGAAGCAATATTCACAAGAATTATATGAATTTGAAAAGATGCATCGATATCTTAATTCCTCGTGAATTGGCAAGAAAGGACAAAAAAATGAGAGAAGTGAATGGCATTAGGGACTGGCCTTTGCCCAGAAGTGAAATTATGTGGACTAAATTAAGAAAGAAAGATGCACTATCTGAGACAGTTAACTCGCTACAATTCTCGGTTCAGACGAAAAAGCTATAAGCCAAGCGTAATTGAATTTCATCTGCATCTAACTCGATTTTCATACGTCAAGTCAGTCTCGCCGAAGACGCTGCCCCGTCAGTCGAATCTTCTAAAATGAAATAATCCGACAATTTAATTTTATGAAATTGAATGGGAGTAAATTGTCTGGCAATTTAATTTGCTAGAATCTCTAGGGTTTAGTGGATGAAATATTAACAGTTATCTTTATCATAATTAGCTTTAGAAAATCTCTGCGGTGCTTTCAATCTTCCTGAATTATTAGGAGATGGTTTCTTGACTTTCCTGACAAATTGTACTATTTTGGCCTAATTAACTCCGTTTGATTCTTTTTATGTTCTTCATTCATGCTAATCTGTGTCGCATTATTTTATTTACTTATCGACAAATTCTTCAAATTTTTTTATTTTACTTTTTCATACATCCACCTAATGAGTCAGCAGTCTACAATCATCTGCTTTTTTTTGCGTGGTAAAATCATCAAATGAGTCCTCCCACCCCGGGCAGGGCGGGAGGGACTGTCAGACTTGTACTGGCTAAAATCCACGATGTTCTTCAATAGCCCTTTATGTTCCGGGTAGCGGTGATGCAAATAAGTCCCGCGATCACAATCATCTGCTAAAGATCTTTTTTGCTTTCTATTCTTTTTTTTCTTTTTCCATTTCATTACTTCTTTTTCTATCTACTACTACTCGTCTTTAACAGAATTTTTCAACAAATTCATAGGTTTTTTTTTTCATTTTCAACCTAAATGTTTATAGTTCTAATCCCGTAACTTACACCACGCCCTACAACGAACAAAGAAGGTAGCCCCGGACTTTGATAGCCAGGAACTCATTTTCCACGAGCTTATTGTTTAGCAATTAAGCAACATCGCTATACAAACTTCTGTCTTGAATTCAAAACAAAGTTTTAGCACAATGTTGTTATTAAACAAGGTGCCGATTATTATTTGTTTCAGCAACAAGTATTGTAGGTAGTTCATTAGAGATTAGTTTGTGGTAAGTGTTTTGTGGTGTTAGTTTTATACGATGTTCAGAACAAACACATTACATGTTTTGTTAGAGTGAACTTTGACTGACGGGAATCACATGTTCAGAAACTGACGTTTTTGTCCAAAACATTTTTGACTCCATCACCTTAATTATGGTGTCAAAATGTATTATTTTTTCAAGTCTTCTGTTTTCGACGTTTACTCAAATGTTTGGGCTAATAGGGACAATAGTGCTGATGCACTGCTAATAAGTATACCCCCAGCACATGGTAACTTAGATATTTTGGGATTTATTCATTACAAGATTAATCGTTTTAAACATTTTTCTAAATTATGATCTTCTTTCTGGGTAGGTATTTTAAAATAATACCAGCGTTATAAAAGGAAGGAACGTCGTCTACACAATAATTTTCTATTCCACCACATTCATTGTCAGTCGTTCCATTCTGGCAGACATCACCACAAATTGCACACAGCGGAATTCTAAACCAAATACGAATGCATACATCATGGAAATAAATTACCCTTGTCATTGCCTTACACGGCCGTATGAGGCAGAATTTCGCCCAAAATATGCTGCTAACGTTCAAACAATTCGCGTACTTGTTCAGAAACGTCAATCAAACATCGTGACAATACCAAAAGCGCTCAAAGCGAAATACATCATTTATCGTCACACGATTCATCTTCCTGTTTGGAAACATACCGAGCGATATCCTTTGCTTGGTCCTGATAGTGTATAGTACTACCATAAAGTTATATTTTTCTGATACATTGAACAGTATTCTTATTAGGGTTTGAATTACTGAGTTATTCTAAAAATCTTTTGAGGTCTCAGAAAGGCATCATCATGTTTTGTGTTAACTTCAGCTATAGCTATGCAGCTCAACCAATTCACTAGCTTTGATCCTCAAAATCTGTAGATCAACGGTGTTAAATTGCGGTATTCTGTTTTCTTCAGAATTTCATTCCCCAGCGAGTGCGTCTAAAAGTTTCTACCGTATTTCCAACTTCCCGCTCTCACAACTGAGCCAAGGATTATGTCACACGATTCATCTTTCGACCGGTTTGTCGAAGGAAATATCTGCTGCCTTTTCATCTGGCTAAATGTACGCGTATGAACTGTTTCCGTTGTTATTGAGACTTTGAGATAGATATCTGCTTTCTCTTCAAAATGTAACGTGTGTTTATTTTTGCTTCGTAATATTTCTTTTTGTTTTGTTCCGTATCTTTAGGATAATCTTATTTTAAAAATTTTGGTGATTCTTAATCAATGTTTATCAGTTATTTAGCGTTTCGAAACGTCAAACTATTTTTTTAAACTCAGCAGTAGAAGTTGGATTTAACAAGAAATTAACGTTATATTTAAACGCAATAACGCCTGAGTCGTGTCTTCACAAAGATATATGGAATACCTATCCAGAAGACGCAGGTTCGATCCCTGCTCGCAGCTGAATTTTTTGTTCCTCAAAAATATCTTAACAAGAGTAATGCCATATTTTATTAGCTTTTAGTGACCCGCAAATTGCACGGGTCACTAAAAAATAATATGGCTTTACTCTTTAAATAAATTTATTTTAATTCAAAAGCTTAACCAAATTATTCCATCTACCAGGACACCAGAACACGAAGAAGCACCAGGCCCCGAGTTTGTCTCTGCAGGCGTCTCGCTATTCGTCGGGGGCGGTGCATGTGGTGGTGGAGTGCTGTACCGGCAGAGAACCGCGCCAGCTCCTCACGCTCCTGCTCACCTAGTACCTCCAGCGACGCATGATCGCCTGTGGATGTGGAAATGTTTCAATTATACGTAAGTAAATATTTAATTTGTGTTGGTTCTTATTTCAGAATGAGTCGTTATTCAAAATTCTGTCAATGTATTATTAACTGTCTAAATTTTTTCTTAACCTGGCTCACGGGATCGACTTAAAAGACCGTGGCATAAGAACGCAAACCGTAATCAAAGAAACAGGGTGCTCCACCGAAGGTAACAGGATTCAATAGATGTTGTTTGGAAAGATGTAACGCGCTGACGCAGGATCAGCGTCGAATACGACGCGGTTCAAACTATTTCAACTTCAATTAAAGTATTTTTATATTTAATTCGTGTTGCGTCGCATCGGGTCGTATTTGTCGCTCACGTAGGACACCGCCTTAGTGTGTCCCTCGAAGTAATTTTCCTGGGGTGAATTACGCACACAAATTATCTGAAATGACACGGAACCACTACCTACTACTACTAGCAGGCCATTCAAATATTTGTTTCATATGAGATTAAAATCTAAGACACACAGCACATCTGCAAATCGCTTAGCTACTACGCAAACAGTGTTTTTTTATTTTTATTAGTTCTTCGAGCGTAAAATGCGAAGTAGGTACCCCAGTTATCCCTGGTAGCTAAAATTTAATTCATGATACAATTTACCTCAGTTTAAAACCATTTGAATGCTTACTTTGAAAGAACTTTTAACATAAATACCTCCAGTTCGATTAACTTCTAAATTATTTGATTGAAATTAGTAACTTTAACAACTAATTAAGACTTCAATAGAATTCCATTTCAAAACAACTTTTGGCGAATCTTTTGAGAAATTTCCTGAAATTCATTTTGTTCTGCTACTGAAATATTAGGCACTTTTATAATAATAAGCTTGTTACATAATCCTTAAATCTCTTGAATAGATAATTCTTCTAAGAAAATACTAAAAGGTTTGAACTTTTATGAAATATTAGATTAGACGGGGCAAGAATGTTTTAGTAATTTTGGTTTACTTAAAATGGTGTTGTTTTTCTTTTTACTTTGCTACCTTCGCGCGTGTAAAAGGGATTTAAAGGGTAATTTTAGTTGATTTTAAAAGTAATGGGCCTGCTTAAAACCTGTATTATTTAATACACAGTATGTTCCGGGAAGGGTGGATGAACTTTAACAAGCATGGGAGAGGTTATTTCCAATCTTTTTATTGCTGAGATGTACGGTGCTATGACTACGTTTCAAAAGTTATGACCACTTTTCGTGTTCAGATGCTAAAATACCTAGATATTGCAATCAAATTGAATTCTGTAACTTTTAAACTAATGGGAACATCCTAGTAATTAACACCTCCAAATATTAACTTAAACTAAGGTTAACTTTTGCGAATTTGACTTTTACCAACCTTCCCCGTTCCGTTGATATAATTTCAGACCAGTTAGTTTGAGACGAAATATTCGAAAGCATCACGAAATAATTTGGTGGCAGTTATTCAGGCGATATGTCAAAATTTCTTTAAAAGCCATCATTAATAAGCATAAATTAGACATTTGACTAATTTTATTATAGGTTTAACCAACACATATCTACATAAAATAAAAAAATACCGTTTACCTTTATACATATCTCAAGAAAATCAAACAAAACCAGAGCCACCAGCCAAACCCAATATCCCTATTCAGAAGCTATTTAATATGGACAGAGAGCAGTCCACAAAACTTAGTTTCATCCCAATTTGGAACAGGAAAAACCGCGCGAAAACCTCCAACAAAGTCATGGTAGTAATAAATAAATCAAGTCACATAAATCGAATTCGCTGATTCATCTGCTGGCTAGCGAAAGTTATGCGAGCAACCAATGACGAATTGTTGATGAAGTGAGCAGAAAATATAGGGATTTATGATCTTGAATTGCTTGTGCTGAGTTTTAGTCACGTGATAGGAACATATTATTTAATCTGGTGACAATTATAAGTGCAACTAAAATTAAATTCGAAACCCTTGTGAAGAATTTCAATTATTCATCAACTTGTATTCGTAATCATTCACAATCTCGTTCGTTTAAAAGCTAACCCCGACATAGTTGGAATAAAGCTAGGCAGAGGACAAAGATGATGAATTCGAAGGTACTATTGGTCCTACTTTTTACCAGATGGAAAACTATCATGAGGGATCCGCCAGTCATGTCTTCGAATTTTTGGTTCTAACCAAAAATTCGAAGACATGACTGTGACATCTACCAACAACCACTGGGGGTTATACAGCCAACTCCCTCTCACAGAAAGGAGGCCAGTGTCTCAGCAGAGGAAAAGTTATTGGCTGATTATGATGCTGAAATTACACTACAGTAAACAGAAGCCTGATTTATGTGCTCCACACGATGTACGTAATACGTCTAGACCATTTACTAGCTAACAGAGCCTGTCAAATGTATCATATCGGACTATTATAAGTCATGAGTAGACAGCAAGATAAACGGCCATCTTGTCCGGCGTCCGGTCGCTGTCCGGCTATACGACGGAGACAAAGCGATGTCCAGTGTAATATTTTAACTTTATGCCTTCGAGATTTGCGGAACCCTTGAGCAGTAGTCGGTAAAGGCAATCGTTCGTTTGTGGATCAACATGTTATGTACATGCTCATTCGGGTATACGATTCGGCAGTGTTTGTAGTCAAAGCAACCCGAATTTCGTTCCGAGTTATTAGCAGCAACTCGACATAATTCGAGCTAAGCCGAACGACTTTACTGCATCCTGTTTCTACATAAAGCGTAGTAATTACGTGCATACCTGGAAATGTAACCTGAATTTTATTCCTGCTTATTAGCAAACCATAGTAACATGTTCGGTAAAATTTGACATAATCCGACCAACTTTACTTCACCGGCCATCCACATATTCAGGGGCTAAGTAATTAGGTTAATTCTTTAAAATGAGTGATAGGTGTTCCTGCATTTTGTACTTCGATTGCCATACATTTATTTTGACAAATCTGAAACAGAAAATTCACATTTACTTATAGACCCTTAATTTCTAATTTCGCGCTCTGAATTGCTTGAGACACAAACAACAGTTTAAGCTTACAGTTCCCTAAAATTCAGATTTTGTTTAGGAATCACCTCCATTTCTAAAATTCTGAATAGTACAACCTGTTAAATTGCACCAAAGTACTCCATGCCCTTAAACAATTTTATTCATACCATACATCCAGTACTACCCCGTCCCTAGAGTTCCTAGAGTTGCATTATACGTTTTACGACGGGACATTTTAACGAAATCAAATACTAGGACATTATAAACAAGAGTGGTATATCAATGAATTATAAATAGATGGCTACCTAATTATACCCGACCGATTACAAAACAAACATTACGAAAATCAAACAGCCGATCCCATCACAGACCAAAAGTATGTTCATTCATTAATCACAGTTTTGCTTCTGATATTAAATTAGTAACCACGTTGTTTCCCGATAAAATCATTTCATTATTCAGTTTAATTAACATACACAAGCCAGTAACATGCTGAAATAAATTCAGTGTAACAAAATTGAAAAGCTTTTGTGTGTGCATCGTGTAAACACGGGTTAGCATGAAATAATTAACGATTTTCGTCGAACAAAACTCTCCATGAAATTCGAGGCATTGTTAATTTGAAAATTTTGTTTACTTTAGCTAGCATATTTATATTTAGCTGTTATCTAATTTAACACTCCTTCCTACTTATTTCACAACAAAATTAGACTGTTTGATACTGAACGGACTCTAAATAAAAAGTTTGTAGTGCAATGTAACCTTAACTAATCTATTGGTATACAGGATGAAATCAAAATTATGGGCAATATTTTAAACTAAGGCTCTACCTCACGATGCATTATGGCTAAATCGCAAATCAAAAATAATATTAATGAAGTAATGAAAACCTTTAAAAACGTAGCATGCCACATTGCAAAGGGTTATTATTGCAAATAAACACTAAAAGTAATATAAAAAAAAGTATAAACCCCAAAAGTCCTTAAGTATCGAAATTTTAAAGCGCATTACACCGAGCGCGTAACGATAAGTAAACAAACATCAAATAATATTAAGCGAAGATACTTGCATTAATGATTTTTTGAGTTTACGGAACTCAAAAAATCATTAATGCAAGTATCTTCGCTATACGCATACGATAAGTATGGTTAATAAAGCCCGAATTTAAAATTACACCCTTTATAATCAAAATATTTTTTCCACAGGAGCCAACTCTCGACGGACGGTGTAACAATCTCAGCACCTTCAGAAGCTGGTCGCTGGTCCCTCTGGGCCCTCTCCCTCTCCAACCACGGCCTCCGGTTCTCAGCACCTCGCACCATCAATGTGTTCCGACCAATACAGCTGGACTTCTCTCTACCACCAGCCTTGAAGGTCGGGGAGACTGTGGAGGTGGATGTCAAGATCACTAACAATATTAATAATTGTATGGATGTAAGTATTGTTCAAGGATCTTATGTTTCTTTTTAGGTATGGTTCAAGTTTTTTCGGTAAACATGCTGTGCAGACGATCTGATTAAGACCGCAGGTTCGCAATGGATGCAAGCCGCTTCCAAACGATCATTTTTGAAGTAATAGGCGAGGCCTATGTTCAGCAGCCGACGTTTTATGGCTGATATGATGATGACGAAGCGTGTTAATACTGTAAGGCTGCGTCAACGCTTCACATCAGTTATGCTTTTCATTAAATCGTCGTTGAAATAAGGTTCAACTGTAAGCTTTGAAAGTCTAGGTATTAGGGATAAACCGTAGTTTCGACGCTGCATGAAGCCTTTATAGAGAATGACACCCCAGCCAAACAAACGCAAGTTTATTGAGTGTAATAAAAGTTTAAACCCTTGGAAATATTCAATTTGCCGTAAAAAGTCTTAAACTGATTAAACGGAATTGAAACGCTATCAATAAAATCCAGTAGTATACTGCAAAAATAAGAGATTCATTAATTGGTAGCTGGGCCAGTGACATATATCACTGTCCAAGCCATTGAGCTATTAATACTACGTATAAAGACGACACCACGTATCACCACTATGTCCCATCCAGGATGAGTGCGCCACTGGGCCACCACTCTCTATCTGTCCAAACACAGAAATTCTAAATATCCCCGAACAAAGAGCACTTATTCGCCTTTTCAATGGCTCTAAAAACTAGTTCATTTGTACTGGTAAAATACAGTGGCCATAGACAATTGATTCTATTGCCAATGGGCAGTGCTGGCTAAATTGATCGTAAGGATGCGTTCACACGGAACGGACCGTGTTTCACTAAGCTAGGGTTTGCGCTTTAGTGGATTAGGTTCATCAGTTTCACGTGACTTCATTCTGATAAATTAGTTTTTCGTACTCGCATAGAATATCTATATGTAAGGAAAAATAAAAGTTTTATCAGGAAAAAGCTTGAGAAAAACTCACAGGAATGAGAAAATTCACGCTATTTTCCCACGGAGAACGATAGATGATCAACACATACATATATTACATGTTTATCGTAAGAAAATTGAAATGTCTATAGTTGTTGATTAAATGTAAGCAATGCTACTTCTAAGGGAGTGGATGAGGGTAAAGGAGTGGAATTATCAGCAACTTTTATTACGAGACTATTTCATGATCATAGTTTATTTTCAATTATACTTAGTTTGTTTCTTAATAACTAATCGTTTTTTTTGGGCTTTTCTCTCGTTCTCGTTATAAAGAACTTCATTGACTTGTCACTATAACTTTCAAATCTCAAGTCTTGAAAAACCAGGCTAAACAAGGCCGCCTCGGTCGTGGGACTTATTAATTACCGTGACCCTGGGACGTTAAGGGCTATTGAAGGACACCTTGGATTTTACCTGACGTACGACTCTGACACTAATGGTTGGGAGGACTCATTTAATTGTTTTATTTCAAGGTAAAAAAACAAAAAATACATAACCTCCTCATGAAAATAGACAAAAAAAAAATACGAAATCAACCACAAAATAAATTACAAAATAATGATGAAACATTATAAATATTTTCCACTCTTCAAACCAAACCGCCAATATTGACTGATTGGCCATCAATAACTTTTGGATTGGGTACAAACAAAATATCTGCAAATACGAAATGAATATTTAAAATCCTCCAACAAACAGGACTTTTAAATTAACAGCGAGATTTGTTGCAAAAACAAAATGTTTGTTTAGGACTTAACGATTATTAAATACACCGTTGCTGTTACGTTCATTTTCTCAATTTTTATGAATTACAAAGATATTCGGCATAATTATGTGTTCGGTATAAACGAACTATGCTGGTTATATTATTTGAGCCAAATAACCACGTATATATTTGAGCTACTTTAAATGTTATTTTGAACTGACACCAGAAAAGTTCTTAGACTGCGGTTCCACTCTGAGGCGGCGCGGATCAGAGCAGAGATGACCTGTGCAAGGATTCACCAATCACATGTCGTGGGTGGAAAAGAGATGTGGATCTCAAGCCATGTGATTGGTGAATCGCAGCACAGTACATCTCCGCTCTGCTCCGTTCCGCCTCATTGGAACCATCATAAGCCTTTTCAAATTCGGCCAAATGTATATTCTTCTGTGTTGCAAAAATACCACAGAGATATTAAAAGTATAAGTAAATAATAGCATAATAGTGAGTCCTGGAGTTGGACCGCGTATCAGTAAACATAGTGTGAGACCATCCTCAGCTAAATAGACCGACAACCTTGTGAAGGTGTCTGGGACTAACTAAGTAGATGCGGATAGTGAAGTACAGGGTGATGCGGCGCAGGCTGGGAGTGTCGAGAATGTCGACAAGGCGAATGGTTAATTAGCACTTGTCTGTCTTGTCCCATGGGAGTAAAATGGCCTGAGTTATTGTACAGTCCGCTTCAGAGAAAAGTCACCCCTATCTGTAGTGATGTCACTAATAAAATGGGTTGATTTTATTGGCGTCAAGATAGACATGATAATATTTATTTCGAGATCATTATTTAAAAAGCCGACGACATCGTGAGAGTAGCGGGCAACCGATGGATGCAAGTGGCGAGTTGTCGTTCGGCGTGGTGGCGGTCTAAGGGGGAGGCTTATGTTCAGCAGTGGACGTTTTCCGGCTGATGATGACGATGATGATTTGAAAAGTGTTGGTATTTCATTAAATATTACTCTAACTAATCATCGTTTTCTTTAACCCAAAAGACATTCATACCAGCAAATTTCACAGCCAATTTCACAACCCAAAACAAAATACAGGAGTTAGAAACATCTAAATACATACAAACCTTCCACTAGTAATAGGAAACTCGCTTCATTGGCAACTCGACGTAAATTACCAGGCACTTAGTTCTAAACGACCTAGTGGGTATTATCTCGACTGAATGTTTCTAGCCTATCGATAGAAACAACTCGATTGGCTATGGAATTAATTCTGTACCTACATACAGAGAGTTTAGTTTTCAAGTTTACTGTGGTTACTTAGTATTTAAATGAGAATCTAACTTCTCCTTCTGATTTTAAAACGGTAGTGAGAGAAGGCCACAAAAAATCAACACAAAAATCGTTCAAAATCATAATAAGTTGAGTGACTTCTCTTTCGATAAAGAATTTACTAGTCGGTAATGCAAGTACAGGCGCTCACTTGTCTTATTTTTTCGTAATACAATAATGTTTTTGAGAATGTTATGTTTTGCTAATGGCATATCGTGATACTAAGTCTTCTATGATTAAATGAAAACAATACACATGCGAGTACCTATATCCAGTATAATAAAATTTATGCAAAAATTATAAACTCTGCCAAACTCGGAACAATCTTTGCTTTTCAAACAGCGCCACCCTACTGACGCTCCACACGCTGATTTGAGTTTGAAGCGCTTAAAGCGGCTAGATTGCCTAATCGCTCCATTTGCCGAGATCGCGTCTGAATCGTCGGGATCATCCCCGGAATCCCTAATCGGGATTCGATGAGAGAAGCCCGATCGCAAACAAATCGGTATCACATGTGGCTATCGCAGTTTGGGTTCGGTACGGTTTATTGAGTAAGCCATAGTTTTTATGGGACCATGTTATCCGGATCGGTGTGAATACTCACATGATAGGTAAGTACAAGTTTCTGGCTCATGTCAATGAAACCATAAACTGAGAAATAAACCTTTTGATCGGGGGACAGTCTTGAAAGGACAGAACACAAAGTTCAGCTGGAGAAACAGATTAGTTTTTAGTCAGTTTGTCAGTCTCTTTCACCCCACCGATGGCAAAGAAACTGAAATAATGAAACTCTATGAGGGTTCAAAAAAACGACGAAACACTTCGAGAAAAGGTAGGTAGTGCCCTTGCGCTTCGCTTGGCTCGTCTTGGCGGGGGGGCACTGCCGTGCCCCCAGATTACCAAACTGAAAAACATAGGTTGGCTTTTTTCCACAAACCTGAGTCTACAAAGGTTGCCACCAAGTATGGATCCAATCGAATTTAGACGTGAGCAAAATCATTTCTAAACATTTTACTCCTGAATAATGGTTTTATATTTTACTGTTTTTTCTTTTAATTGTATGTAATCTATTCACACGTACAGCAACGAAACTACGTCTCGACTTATTTAGAGCTCTATAAGATCTTCGTTGCACTCTAGATGAGTCAATCAACTCAGCCATTTACAGTCCACTACTGGACAAAGGCTACTTCCAGGCTGCGCTACCTGTCCCGTGCTTCCGCATCCAGTCTGTCTTAGCCACCTTCTAAAGATCGTCAGTCGATTTGACTGGGGCCGTCCCACACCAGGACGCGTCTGCTTCGATAAACATGGCCAGCCTATTGCCACTTCCATTTGTTTACTATGCAAGCTTTGTTGGTTAATCCGGTTCCTTTCCGGATAACTTCATTACTGATTTTATCCTTCAAAGAAACTGCAATCTGCTCCATAGGGGAAAATTGTAGAAGGTTGAGAAAAAGGAAACAATTAATACAACACAATTCTCAATTCCACAGCAAAGCCTATCAAAAAACCCTTTTATAACAAAACTTAAACAAATTCATTACAATTCATACAATTATAACAAACGAAGCAAAATTCAAAGGTACACTTGAAAAGCGTAAATTGAACGATAAATCACGGACGAGACTCTTAAATTAAAATATTCACGGTACAGGATAAGGTACCTTGTAGGCACTGTCTAAGGGGGAAATCCGTTTGGGGATAATTGTGCTCTCCCCACTACGTCCCCTTTCCACCCCTTTATCCCACCTCTATTGGCCCAAATATCTGACGAATCAACACTACAAATCAGACTTTAAGACTGATATTCTTTGTTGCCATGATTTTGTGGGATTGTGGAATTTAGTCTCGAATATTTATAAGCTTTTTATGTTTATGGATTTAATTTCCATTGTCCCTTAAGTGAAAAACCTATAATTTATACTTGAATGATCACTATACCTATTACTAAATTAATTTTATTTCGTTGCCGATATTTCAGGCGATGTTTTATACAAGCGCCGTGATAATTTTCATACAAACATTTTCTCTCTATATTTTCCAAGAGTTCTTGTGACGAAATACATACTAAATACGGGTGTATTTAGTATGTATTTTGTTTAAAGTATTAATGGTAGGTATTATAAGGGATAGGTGTATTAATTAAAAGTATTTACTTTATAGTAAAACATATTCAGGAACGCGCGAGTATTTATTATTATATCAAAACTGTATTTTCCAGAGAAAATTCTAGACCATCTACTTTTTCTTTTTAATTTCCTACACGTCTGAGCGAGTTAATTCAGCCAGTATACACACAGCTGGAATCTATTTTAAGGTTTATGCTCACAATAAAAACTGCAAAGTAGACAAACATAATTATCACACTTAGGGCCTATGCACACCACGTCAAACAGAGCAGTTTGTTGTCGCGATACAAAGTGTCAAACACGCGTTTGCATCGCTACAAACGCGCGTCAACGGCGCGTTTAATAAACGTGGTGTGCATCATAGGCTCTTACCTACCTTAATACAACAACCATAAGATACTTGTAACTTTAACAGGCTCAGGTGGATTTACAATTAGTTTCATACGTGTAATTGGAATGTGGTTCACTAATGGTTCACTCATTATAATGTTCCATATTGTATCTAATAAATTAATCATTAAAGCGATTCTATGAAATTTGAAATTGAACTCAACATATATTCAAAGTTTGTAAAACAAAATAGGTACTTGTAGCTTACACACTTTTTACATGCCCTTGGCCCTTTCATTTTCCACACTATTTTTTCATTTTTATCAAATAATGTTTGAGGTAGTATTTCATTACAGGTTTTCAGTATAACTTGACCCAGTTTCGCAGCATAACAAAATAAATTTGTAATTTACAATTTCATTACTGAAACCGCAATTAATTTAATCAATATCTGATTACGTTAAACTTTACGATCCTTCATTAATGTTTCTACGAAGTTTTCAGAAGTGAATCTATTTTACACAGTTAGGTTACTGAGATAGTAGTTTTATCATTTAATTATAGGTTTTTTTTTAATGTGCGGTATTAAATGAATATTGATCATATTATAAACTTAAATACATAATATAACAATTAATATCATAAAATATCATATCGGATCTTCAAGCCCCATTGAAATTGAAGGGCGAAAGCTTTGGGGGCTGTCTTAGTAACACACATTTAAACAGTGCTTATCAGACTTTTTGTTCTTACTTATATGCTAAGGAAGACTTTATTTACTTCAGTTTAAATAAACTGAAGTGTAAATAAAGTCCTTCTAATACACGGCATAATTTTATAGCATTTTTTTCCAATACCTGTAGGTTTAATATACAAAACGGAAGAATTGAAAACACATAGAAAGTACTTTTTTTTTTTACGTGGTGAAATCATCAGATGAAGCCTCCCACCCCGGGCAGGGCGGGAGGGACTGTCAGACTTGTACTGACTAAAATCCACGGTGTCCTTCAATAGCCCTATGTTCCGGGGTCACGGTGATGGTATGAGTCCCGCGACCCCGGCAGGCTTTAGCCCTCTGAGAGGGGGCCTCGTCATTGTGCTGACGCTCTTTGAGGCGCGCGTGGAACACGACGCGCCGTCGACCCGGGCATGGTCTATGTTTGGACGGCGAGTTGTCCTTTACTCGCCGCCCGCATGCCCGCGCCTACGGTGGCCGGAGATCGTCATGCGACGTCCGACGCCTTGGGCGTCCACCGCCGCGGGTGGGGCGGAGGAGGGACATTGTCCTCTCTCTCGCACGGCGCGCCTCCTCCTTCGCGAGCATAACTGCTTCGCAGAAGGAGGCGACCGCTTCCCATTCCGTCTCGCCCCGCAGCATGGCCGCGACCAGTGCTGGGCGCGAGAGGTCTCTGCCTATCGCCGCCGTGAGCACACGTCGGTGCTCCGCCCAAGCGGGACATAGAAAGTACTTACCAAATTATTGTGATATAAAAAATAAAAATCTCTACCAAAAGACAAACTTTTTCTCAACTCCATTTTGTGAAAAATCCACAAACACTCAAACGAATGGCTACCTCTTTAATAACAAAGCTCGAGTCGCTATTGACTCTGTACCTCCGGGACAACTCTAGGAGGCGACACCTCGAGAAATTCCATTTCAACTAATATCATATCGATTATATCGAAATATAACACTCCACTGCTTCTAAGGGGAAAGAAAAACATGGTCTTATTGCTTTTTACTATGTTTTCTTTCTTATTATTGCCTACGTGAAACTTTACTGAATGGTGGAAATGTCATTGCTTTAAATTACTAGTGTCTATAGTATTATACAGATGTGTGCTAGTGTGTCTTTGCATAATTTTTTCGGTGGATTCATGTTTCTTTCAAAACATTTATGAATCTTCAGCCCTCTTTAAAAATTACCCATATTAGTTAATAGTATTTGTAATCTAGAGATGACATGGAAATCGGATCTCATGCACCCTAAAAATTCAAATTGTAACGTATTTTATAATTCTTCACTTTTTCTAGAAAGTAGTTACCTACATGAAAAGTTCAATCAAAGAGCCCAAGAGCCTTATCGAATCAAATGCTCAAGTTACTAAGTTCTTAGAACAACTCAGATTCGAAAATTTTGTCGGTCTTATCACAAAAACTAAATAAATCTTGGTTTAAACATAGACTTTCAAGTCCAGGCTTTTCTGCAGAACCATGGTTTAAACTTCTTCGTATTACGTGGTTTTTTGTACCGTTATTTGAACTATTGTTTAAATTATTAAATCCACCATATGTAACAACATAATTTGCCATGTTTAAATCCATATTGGGTGAAAATAACACGAAAAAACAACACAATGAAAAAATTATAATGTGAACTTTGACACTTCAGAGACCATGTCTTGTTAGACCATGGTTTATCGCAAAATCACGATTTGTAATAACGTTTGTGTAAACCGTAGTTTTACGAGATTTAAACCTGTTTTTTCAGTTAAAACCCATTTTATAATAACGCGGTATCTGTTTAAAAGCACTCAACTCTCCCGAGTGTCGGTTGAGTCAAGAATCCTTCACTTCGTCAAATTCGTCAACTTACTGGGATTTACGATACTTTAATATCAATGATAGCATTTTATTATCGTGGTATTATAATCAAATGAGTCGTCCCATCCCATACTCTCAGACTAGTACTGACAAAAATTCACGGTGTCCTTCAATAGCCCTTTTCGTTCCGGGCGTCACAGTAGCTTGTTAGTCGGGTACATGTGACACTTTTTGAGACGCACGTGAAACACAACGCGCCATCGACTTGGTCATGGTCCATTGTCGGACTGCGAGTATCCCACTACTCGCCACCCGCCTCCTACCGTGACTGGAGATCGTCCTGAGATGTCCGTCGCCCCGTGGGCGTTTACCCCTGATCAATACTGGTATTAAAATAAATACCCTTCACTTTCTCCCTCAGGTAACAGCACTTCTCGCTCTCAGCGCCGGCGCAGCATTCGCCAGCACGGGAGCTCTCTACGTCACAGAGAGACTGCGACTTGGACCCCGCGGGGGTACTCAACTGGTCGTCAGGGTAGCTGTCAATACACCCGGGAGGAAGAATATTACAGGTATGTAATGTTATAGATACAAATTCTTTCGAACTGAAATTAAACAATTCAAAGTA
Source organism: Agrotis ipsilon (assembly GCA_028554685.1). Lineage (NCBI taxonomy): Eukaryota > Metazoa > Arthropoda > Insecta > Lepidoptera > Noctuidae > Agrotis > Agrotis ipsilon. Next base: position 730,571 of record CM052961.1, on the reverse strand, counting down.
GAATATGTGAGAGTTCTTAAGGGGTACACTCATAGAGAGGAGCATCATCCATTCATAGTTCACGAACCGTCATCCAAAATTCTTAGTAATTTACTTTATCATCGTAAAATAACAAAACTCAAGGTCAGTTAGCGCTCCAGGAACGTAAGTGCTATTGAAGAACACCGTGGATTTTAGTCAGTACAAGTCTGACTGTCCCTCCTGCCCTGCCCTGGATGGAAGGACTCATTTGATGGTTTTACCATGCTAAAAAAAAGGTGCATTGCGCGCACAGCTAAGTAGTGGAATTCACTGCCAGAATCTACAACCTTGGCGTCGCTACGCTAAGTGTCGACCACATCATCGCTTACCATAATGCGCGGTAGTGAACATCAAAGTGAACACAAGCTCAAAGAAGTAACCTTAACGAAGTTTTAAATGTTTTACTTTTAATAACCTCCATGATCCCAATATAAATAATTGCTTAGAACATGGAACTCGGCACAAATACAAGCGCTGCTTAACGAAAGTTATATCGCCCCAGGTTCTGAAAGAGGACCAGGTCGTACGTTGCATGTCATAGTTCCTGAACTTTAATAAACCAGACTTTGTAAGTCCTCGTTAGTAACTTTGAGAACCTAAGTATATTTACTTAAGTAAGCTACCTAGCCGCAGGTTTGAACGTCAGTGTGTCTTTATCCTTTTCTTTGACTTATAACACTTTCTTCAACGTATCATAATTGTCTACTGTCGTCTGACCAACAGTATCGACTGGGGCCAACAGCTTTCTGAGGCACGGAGAAAAAACGAAAAAAGGAAAGGAAGGCAGGAAATGTGTTATGATAAAATGGTCTTAACGTTAAAGATGCTGCTAGTCTACTGCATTCCACTTCTGGGCAAAGGCCTCTCCCCATAACTTCCAGTTCATCGACTTCAGCTGTTATTATTTTCATCCATTCAAAAACATCTGTACCAAGTTATTGCTGGCCCACATGCATCAGTTTAGTCTTTGCAATAAAAGGCCCGTTGGTTGTTTAACTCTCCATAAAAGTTAGTTTAACTACTGTTCAAACAACTCACCCTTAGTGATTAATCCACGACATCATTCATCCCTCCAATATTAAAACCTCAAACCTCATCAGCGTCACTTCTGTCAATTTCAAGATTTATTAATAGCGACGAGAATACTTAATTAATGACGAGGAACTCGAAGATTGTACCAGAAATTTATTCCAAAGCAACCGCCGAAGAAATCTGTTGAGCAAAATATTTTAATGAAGTTGTAGAGGCGAATTCTTAAACCGGAATCACCGTAATTGTGAAATTAAAGACACCCGAAAATTTGTGAGCGGTGATCGCGAAGTTTGATCCAAGTTTCGGTTTGTTGGAAATTAATACGGTTGTGGAATGATATGGTTATGTTTTTACACGCGTTGCTATATAAATAGAACTAGAATAAATTAATAAATGTATGTGAGGATAAGGAATTCAAGACTCTTGTTTGGGTGCAAAAATCATCAAAATAAATGGATGGAGCGGGAGAGGTTTTCAGACTCTTCTTATTGATTAAAAGCTACCATGTTCCTTCACATGATGTCTATGTTTCAGGACCGCGTTGCTCTTTTGAGACAGTCCCGTGGCTTTGAAGAAAATATATATAATTATACCCTCAATATCTGAGAGGCTTATCAACACAAATTTACGTGTTTGATAGGAATATTCTTTTCTGTTTTATTACTCGGATTTTTTTTGTAGTAACAGTGCCTGATTTGATTGAGTGACGATAGTAAGTTGGCTTTTGTTAAAACTTATTTTTAATCAAGTTTTCTTTAAAATAAAGTATTGTTAACATAATAGACATTCAAAGTTGAGGATAAGATGTTTTTCAACTAATATTCCAACGCTTATTTGGATCTATAGTCAAGGCTGCTTTTATTGGAGCTTTATCATTCCGATCGTGCTCTCAAATAACCTAAGAGTTTCTTTTGAAAAGTGTTCACAACGATAAAGTTGCTTTTATTTTGTCGAACCTTATTTAAAGCTTTATAGAACTCAGGTTCACCAATCAACTTTTTGTATCTTCATCTCTAATTTCATAACAACATTCTACGTGTACATTTTTGTTCACATCAGCAAAGTAGAATTATTTTTCTTCTTAGTTAGGAGAAATATCTTCGACGATCTACAATTTATCTTTATTGGACTTTTCTATGGAACGGTTTGCTGTTTCAAGTGAATGAGACTTCGAAGTTAGTATCTGTCCATCGCTCTTTGGATTTAGTTGAATCGAAACTGTCAGCGTTTTTGGACAAACAAAATGTGTAAGAGAAGAAAGAATACTTTAAAGTCATGTTATGTTCCATGAGTTACTGAAGTTTTCAATGTTTTTACTCTGAAACAACAATCATTAATTTTATAAAGAAGAATGCCAGAATGGGATGTGCACCAAATGCGTCAAACCCGCCAGAATTACTGACACGATACCTGATTCTCATACATGCATAGCCTTTGGTATCCACGACGCCTGCAGAAACTACGCAAAGCTTCAACAAAAAAATTACGTCATATACCTAGGTATCTTATTTTTCGTTTGAGAATTAAACCGTCACTAGTGACCTCAAAGACCTTGGACATGACTTTGGACTTGAAATGATTATACTATATGCCTAGTGTTCCTCACTATGCTTATTCGTCACCGATTAACAGTATTGTTCAAGATCAACGTCCAGATTCATAAATCTGGTCTCTTTTACCCAAAAATCTAATCACTAGTATGCTTTCATTGATCAAAAAAGGTTCAATCTGCCTCTGCCTAATCTTTTTTACTCTACATAAATAAGTCACTAACCTTCCCATTAATTCCATCAACGGATTTGAATAGGTAATCTAAATCCTTTCATTCACTAATTAAAACACCTCTCAACATTGCAGACAATTTATTCAAGCACTTACCCCTGGTCCGAGTTATTCAGCCACAATCCTGGCTGAGCTTGTTGGAACTAATTCTAGAACACAATCTAAAGCTTTCCAACCAGTTTTGTGCAAAGCTTTGTTGTAGGGATAGCATTTGACGTCACTATTGGTACAGTGGTTGAACGATTCAACAGTGGTTGGACACAAATAACCATTTGGTTGATTTTGTGTCGCCTATAAGTACTCGTAGTTGTTCCAGATCTGGCCGTTTCTGTATTTGTGAGTCCAAATGTTTGTAAACGCACCCACGATACAGGAGAAACCCCTTCTATCAAATCTACTTTGAAGTAGGTAGTTGAAAAATTCAATGGAACCAGCTTTTTAACTTATTCTTTGAAGCGTTGAATATGAGCTGAGGTTGCAATCTATGACTAAGACAAGGTTGCAAAGTAAAAACATGATTTACGAGTCTTGTCTGTGCATGTCTACGGAGCAGTATAAGTACTAAGTTCATCATAATTATGAGTACTTGAAGAACTTAGGTAGTTAGCGGGCAAGTCGCATCGTACGCTTCGTTAACGCAACTAACCTCTAGACGGTCATGAGCTCGCGTTTAAAGCAACAAAAGTCTAATATTAGTAAATGAAAAATAAAATAAAAGTTGTTTGGAAAACATACCACAGATCTCCGTAACTTGTGATGTGACGACACTCAAGCAAATAAAACAAGTAAAACCCTTTGTACATAACACGACGCAAGACTCCAAAATCGTACATGTTTGGTATCCATTGACTCATTTTTTTTTTGTGATAGTCGCCCGGATATCAAAGTCTTAAGATACCGTAGACTTGCATCGCGTTGTATACGAAGGGGCTAACACGCGCACATCTCCTGATGCACGATACATTAGATCAAATCTTAAAGAAACAACAGTTTCACACTTAGCTTCATCGCATAGCTCCCAAACATATCATAAGTGGAAAACCAGCATAATTACCAAAACACAATCAAAATCCCTTTCCACTGATGATACATGAATTGTGTATTCAAATTGCACGATTAGCGAGACTCTCTCATTGTCTAGTCCCATTCGAGGAGCTATTTCAATAAACATTTAAATTGGACTGAGAGCAACAAAGCCGTGAATGTGGAGGCAAATTAGCAATTGAGACAATGGATGGAGGTGGTAGGCTTGCGGTAATAAGTTATGGTAATGATGCGTTTGTATGTCTGGGAGCAAATGAGGCTGGAGTTTTGATTTTAAGTCGATTTGAGCATGCATTTTGTCGGAGGGGCCAAAAACTTCGGCGACCCAGGTACTCTCCACGAGATCCTGCATAGTGCAGATACGGCGAGTTACCGACAAAATCTAAGACAACAGGAAGTCAATAACCTCTACGTAAAAATAATTGATTTAATGTTCTGTGTCATTTTTTATTGGACTCTCTTAGATTTCTCAACTGGCAAGTGACACCCTTACAATACAAAACACAAAGTACAACCACTCAAACATAATGATCATCATCAGAAGTAATAAGATTTACGTCATCGGTACGTCATCATAAATCACAGTCATAATAATTTAGGATGGCATAAAATAATTTTATCTCTCTAAGTCCCATTGAACCCCGTTCACGACGCAGCATTTTTATATCTATTTTTTATGACTATGACCGTAAAGGAATTGCGTGTGGTTCTAAGGTAGACGATGAAGCGGTATTGCAACGCTGGTCGCCCAAAGGTTAGCTTTTCCCTTGATCAGAGGCTAAAGGCTTTGTCCAACAGCGTCGTCGGCATGACGCGATGGTAGTGTGCACAGAAAACATGTGACGGCTCACATTATATTTTCATAATAAGTAAACACGACTAGAACCTGCCACGCTGGCGTCGCGCTACCCCTAGCTATTTGGCAAAGCTATAAGCGTTGCTAAAGACGCCACAAGACAAGAGTGGTTTGGTGTTATTCAGAATTTAGTTTACCGTCTTCGTATTAGTCCAAAGACTTCAAGCGTCACCAAAACGCCTTATCATGTTGTTACTGCAACATCAATCATTAATTCATTAAAGAAAATTATTAAAATAAAATTGTGACAATTCGGTTGAGACAAAACTGTCATGCACTAAAACTTGGCGACATGAACTAAAAACAAAACTGCAGTTTCTAAAATGAAATCAAATCCAAACAGGACATCTTCTCAACTTTAATCTTCTAACTTACACCACAACAAACAATCACGTGTTTCCCGTAGCATACAATCGTATTGCGAAGGTAATAGAATCTGCTACGTTTATTGCTAGCACAGCCGTAGAAAACACTCGGAAAGCAATTGAAATACAATGAGTGTCATTTTATTGAGGCAGGATTGAAGCTAAGTGTGTTGGAATGGTGTTTCAGGGTAATTTAAGTATGGGAAGTTTTGATTTTCTATCGGAAGAATCGGTGTTAGAGAATAAATTAGTTTTTGAGTACATAAGTTGTTTGATATATTCGGATGATTTATACGAACATCGTTTTTAATTGTGGTAAGGTTGGGTAACAGCGGTTTACGAGTATCTAATAGATATAATGGTAGTGTGCACATTGAGATATATTGTACTGAGCAACAATTGAAAATCCATGATTTCCAGGTGGAAGCCATGGAATTGATGAGAGATTTTGAGCGTTGATAACGCCCAAAATCTCCTCCCTTTATTTAACTGGCACAACTGGCACACATGTTGCTGAGGAGTTTAACGTGAAAGTAAAGAGTGCGTATTTTGTAAGACGAAGGACGAGAGAGAATTATTGGCGTAGTATTGACAAAAATATATTTTTTTATTGCAAAATCTTGAAATATTTATTGTAACATCACATTTCTGTCTTTACAGTGGAAGTAACAGGCTACAGTGCTGACAACTGCTCGGTGTCCTACACATCGTTCAACAACGAAACCCTCGTTGGGTCCGTCATCAGATCAGCCAGTGTACTGGTTCTGCCTGAGGGTCTACACAGGACTGATACGCAGAGCGCTTACTTTTGCGCTAATGGTAAGTCAATATTAAGGACAGTCATCATTCTTCTCTCTAGTTGTTTCACATTCTGCTAACTTCTTAATTTCTTCTTAGTCATAAATGGAAGAACAGATTGTGCAAGACGTGTTTTCTGAAGACACCGGATAAATCTCGACTCCGGTCATACAGATTATGCTAACGCAGTGGTCAAGACCATAATCGATGTAATAATTGAGGACCTATGTCTACATTTATTAAGAACTAGCGGCCCGCCCCGGCTTCGCACGGGTGGAGGACCCGGTCTAAAACCCGGTCCCGATGGTTACAAACACAACAAAAAAATAATTATCCGAATCGGTCAAGCCGTTTTTATGTTATGTCGTGACAACGGAAAACGGGTTTCATTTTTATATATATAGATTTTCTAAGATAAACTAAGAAGATTTGACATTATGTTCCGTAAATAAAATTGATGGGCAATCAACAAAAGCGACGAACAAGACACGGGAAGACTTGTTCTTCTTTTACCTAGCAGAAAGCCAAGCATTTCTAGACATAGTACTTACTAATATAGCCAGTCTAACCGAGTCGTATTTTGCAGCATTTCCATTAAATCCCTTCTTCCTCCTTCTAGAACACCTAGCAGTATCATCCCGAGGATCCTGGGAGTGGCAGTGGGTGGCAGCACCAAGAAACCGAGCAGGATTGGTGTTGGAACTACGAGCACAAGGAGCAGCTCATGTTGCATTGTCAGCTATAAGGGAACCTTCTGATGATATGTATCGAGTGGTGTTTGAGAGGACCAGGGTTTGGATTGCTAAAGGAAAACATGGTGAGTGCACTCCAATTATTGAACTCATAAGAAAAGCGCAGAATTTAAAATATTGAAACTACAGTTGAATCCGTTTATTATGACATTGAAGGGACGGTCATTCTAAGCGGACGTCATACAAAGCATTTTGTACAAAATAAACAACCTCCTGTTTTTGACGGTATGTATTTATTTTAACAGAGAGACAATATAGAACTAAGTCAATAATATTAATTGTTATTACCCACTGAGACTCAAAACAACCATGCATGCGCCGAACATCATCGGGTATCACGTGACGCTTCGCGAACACTTGTCGAAGTTGTTGAAAGAATTTTCTATGAAAACCAAACTTCGCTGTGTAATACGTCATAATAAGCGGTTGGTCATTATAAGCGGAGTCATAATAAACGGATTCTACTGTATTCCAGTATTAGGGCATGGCAAGGTAATTCTATAGGTTAAAAGCTGAAAATGCTTGACCTTGATAGGTCTGCAAGATTTCAAGGAAAAGGATTTAATAAGGAGAATGGATAAAGTTCCTCTAATCATCAAAACAACTCTTTTCAAATCGATCGAAAAGAGTGGATCCGAAGATTATGTTCTGTCTGGTCTGCTACTGTCCGATGGTTAATATCAGGTCGTTCACTACTTTTTATTGTCTGGAGGAACTTTCTATTTGTACAATGCCGCTCAAGCCGATGACGAAAAGACTGAACAAACAACCTCTCTTTCTTTCCCAGGTTACGACGTCCACCTAGCAAGTGCAGAACAAACAGAGAGCGACGAGGACTGCTCCGGCGCAGACTCCTGGTGTGCGTGGTGGGTGTGGTGGGAGGGGGGAAGGCTTTCAGTCGGCAGAGGCGCTGCTCCTTCCGAGAGAAGACTGTTGGTCTGGCCACTAGCACCCGATATGAGAATCAAATTTGTTGGCTTCAGCGCGCTTTGGGGTGATAAGGCTGATTTTAGGTAAGGTTCTTTCAGAATAGTAGAATAAAGCTCATTCATATACGAAATCGAAACGTAATTAAAGGGCGATGATTTGGCGATGGATAGTCGGTGGTTATATAAATAATGATTTAAGAAATGAATTGCCATTAATAAAAAGGACTTTGCCGCAAACAAACTATGTATTGTGTTATAAAAATATTTCACTGTTTTTCTGCATAAATCGTTAATTCACTCAAACACTTATTGCTTATTTCAGAATCTGGAACTTCAACGAGGAAGCAGGCTTCTCCCAAGTCTTAGAACTAGGTTTACCTCATGGAGTGGTCCCAGGATCTGCCAGCGGAACTCTCCTCGTATCTGGAGGTCTACATCTCCCTCTGTACAGTCTCCAGACGGATTCTACTGATCAATGGGCTGAAGTTTGGAGAGATTCACAATTATCTGCTGCTTCTGCAAGTTTGGCACCATTGTTGGCTTTGGAGCATATACCACATTTGGTTGACGATGCTGAGAGGGAAAGGATTTTGAGGAAGTTGCCTGAACAAGTAGGTTTTACTAATTGTATTTTTTTTCTCATTAACTAATCCTTATTGTTCCACCGGAAAAGATCTCTCTAAAGCTTTTTAGTTCACTTAGTATTTACTGTTTAACAATAAAAATTAATTACAGGTGCAAGTCTTACTATCCTTCCGAAAGAGCGACAACTCCTTCAGCGACCACCCTGGAATGAGCAGCCATCTCTCAACGATCAAAATACTGGAAATCTTAACCAAAATCCAGTCTTACTACCCAGTAGACCCAGAACTGCTCCAGAACATTAAGAAATGGATACAAACAAGACAAAATCCTGATGGATCCTTTACTCCTCTGGCTGCAGACAAAGAAGTTGATTACTACCCAGTAGATATCACAAAAACGAATGGTACAGTGAAGGAGGTTGATGTTAATGAGTATTACTATTATGATAAAGATGGGAATATGACTCAGGAAGAGATCGACTGGGAGAGGAGAGTTGAAGTTACGGCAGAGACGTTAGTTGCTTTGCTTGAAGTTGGTGTGGAGAATCAGGTAAGAAATACACTAAACAAAATTCTTTGAAATCTGCAGATGTAGTACTAGTCAAAATGTTGTTTTAAAGTAACTTGTACCAAAAGTAGTAGTGTTTTATATACAATGAGAAATACGACATTCTAACACTGTCGAGCATTATCAGCCAGATAGGTGTCTGGACGGAGAAAACTCCCATTCAGGTTTCGAAGAACTTTATGCCTTGTTCCTCATGGCCGTAAATTTTGATACGGAAAAATATTAAAAATGGGTCTAAAATCATACGTATCTCGATTCCTATATGATTTTGAAATATTAGGATGGAACAACTCAACACTTTTTACCAATTACTTTTTCAGGTTGACGCAGATGTGGCGAAGAAATCTCAAAGTTACTTGGAACATAACTTACACAACCTGACATCACCGGCTGCTTTGGCTGCAACGGTTTTAGCATTGGTCCTTGCGAGGTAATTAAATCAATACTTTTTTATTCCGTTACAATATTACTTGATCTAAAAGATTTTTTAATTATCTGTTTAGTGTATCTAAAGCTGCTTTCAACAGAATCTTTTATGATCATTATCGTCGTCTCAATATTCGAAAATCCGATAAAATGTGCCATTTTTGTGAAAGTTGTTGTTAAAAAGCTTCAATCGTTTAAAGCTTCGACGTGTTACCGACCAAATTGAAAATATTATAATATTTATGAAAACTAAGAAACTGAAACAATTTTGAAATATTTCAGGAGTCCAATAGTGCCCGAAGCTCTAGTCATCCTTAGAAATGCATCAACAACCGAAGAAGGTGAGTTTGGATGGCCGGCACCGAGGAAAGACGCGGCTGACTGGTTACTAGAAGAAACTTCAAGGAATATCAAGACAACGTCTTACGGTAAGAGAAAACACAATAAATTGTAACATTTGGTATGAGTACAATATCACTAATTTTATAAGCCAACTGACAAAAACAGTGGTACAAAATTAAATATATTCAACATTATTAAAAAAATAGTCAGTAGGTAATAGTTGGACTCGCGTGATTAATACCTGGGCCTTTAGTAAAACAAAGAAAAGTAATTCAATTTTAAAAGTGTTTTGGTGTCCTTCAATCCTTTTTGAACTTTCAATGTCTTCCTGGCAATGAATAATACTAACCAAGAAATGACGGTAATCTTACAGAAGCAGTAACAATGGAACAATATGTAGCCGGTGTCCGCGTACTTCTCGCAGCGTGCGCACGCGGCGCACTTGCTGAAGGAGAAGCCGCTGCCCGCTTTCTGTACTACCGCGCCTCTACTTTGCAGCGGCACCCCAGTCTCGCTTACAGTGCTACTAAAGCAGCAGCGCAATATGCTGCCTTGGCGCATGATCGGTAAGCTCAATATGTTTTTATAAAAATCTTGGGAATATTAGATCATGCTCAATTATGCTCATGCTCAATTATGTACCCAATACTGTACCTATAGAAGCTACACTATTGGGTTCAATAATCCACTAGTTAACTGCAAGCCACTGCAATGATGTGATGAACAAGAAAAACGCGCGTGAGCGTCAAGCGTCAAATATAAAATGAGGTTTTAATATTTTGGATAATGAGTTAGAACTCGTTATACGATTCTGCTGTATAACATAGTTAGGGCTGTCTGTACTATCCACTACAATAAGAGGGTGCTCATCATCCGTCCCTAGTCGGTCCGTTCTGGTAGCACCATTATCAGCTATTCAGTCGGGTCTCATTACACTGTACTAAAATTCATCCTCTCTATTTTACAGACACCGAGCTCTCACAGTATCACTGGCAACAGCAGGCATGGAACTAACAGACACACTGGAACTCCGCGCCCGCACTCCACCGCGGCCGCTACAGCTGCCCGGTTTACCTACTAAGGTTTTCGTGTATGCTACTGGCGCTGGATGTGCTACTGTTCAGGTATGTACTGCATTTCCTTTTAAATTATTGTCTTTATGATGAATACTTGTTGGTTAAAAATTTTCGTCCAACTCATCACTAAGAACATTGTCATGTCTTATAATTATGTATTTGAAGACAAATGTAACATCCCCCAACTCGCAATCCTCATGTGTGATGGGTGATGGCCCATTTCCTTTCAAAACTTGTCCTACTGTACATTCTTCTTTGTTGTGGCGCCGGGTTCGCATTGCTTATCTCTGATTTGTAACGAGCCACCACAAAATTAAAATTTTGTAGGTAGATTAGTAAATAAATTTGATTTATGTTAAAAGTTGTAAACCTAAAATAAGTGAAATAAAAATAATATTTATGTGCTTAAACATGTACGACTGTCAAAGTATCTTAAACCTTAAGTTTATTATAAGTTAAAAATGTTCTCAACTAAGTGAAATCTATGTAATTTCTTATTGAGAAATAAATATCTTTAACCATAACTTTATAGTGTCCCATCAGTATTGATGTAAATACATTGAAGACTTATTTCTTGTGCCCTGCTTATGCTGTCATCTGATAATAAATTGAACTGTATTTTTCCATTATAGGGTACAATAACTTATTCCACATACACACCAAAACCTGAGAATGCTTTGCTGAACATCCAAGCTGCTATCATTGAAGAAATTCGTCCTGAGAGAAGTAGCATCGAAGACTTGCAAGGCAATCTACCCACATTGATCATCAAGACTTGTTTCAAGTAAGTTCAGAAGTCATACTTTAGTTACAGTCATGCTCTAATATAGTTTCAAGGTTTTAATGTCAGGTCAGTTCTATTAAAACAATAGGTAACATAAGTTTATCGGTTTCTATCTTTCTCCAGGTGGAAAGGCAAGGAGCGTTCAGGAATTCTCCGTCTCGAATCATCATTGTTCTCTGGCTATGAACTGCATTCAGTAAATCCCGTCGTACTGGATGGAGCAACATTCGCTGACTTACATTATGGATCTCGGGGAGAGTCTGTGTGGTTCGTGTTTGCAAATGTAAGTAATCAAATCTCAGCCATGTCACCTTTAAATAAAGTTTAAACTACAAAAACAAACTAACATACCCATCTACTTTTACAGATAAGTTCTACCTGTCCTGTATGCGTGACTTACGAAGTGCGCTCTAAATTCGTCATCACCAGCCTGCGGCCAGCATTTGCCAAGATCTATCCTTCAACGAGACCAGACTTAGCCGTTGAAACATTCTTCCACGCCAGACCGGGAAGCCCACTCCTTCGAGGAATAACTGACGACGATTTTATCACATGGTTCGATAAAACTGAATTAGCTAGCCTCAAAACAAGCACAAGTATTGACAACATTTGCGAGTGTGGAAGGATTTGTAGCAGAGATTATGAATTTAGGAAGAACTATGATGATCACACTGATAGTACTAGCACCACGGAAAATGTAGATACCACTTCAACTACAACTGATAGTACAACGGAAAGTACTACAGTGACTACAACAGAGCTCCCAACCACTGAAGAAACTACAACTACTGAAGCCAGTACTACAACAACCACAACTGAAACTGTGACTAAACAAGAAACTACTGTTACTGAACAAAGTTCAACAGAAAGCTCGACTATAATTAAAATAGAAAGTATTGATGATCCAATAATAATTCCAACCGTAACTTACATGAACACGACTGATACCAAAGATGTTAATAACGATATAGGACTGTTGCTGCCAAAGATAAATGGAGAACTAATCGTCCCAAAGTCAGTATTGCCAAAGATGCCAAAGAAAGATGAAATTAAGAAAAAGCCATTGCCTAGAAGAAAAGGAACGCTGAAAGCAACTTATGGAGATAAACATGAGAAGTTCTTTTTAAAGTTAAAGGATAATGAAAGTACAGTATCAACCACTACAATTCTTGCTACTACAACTTCGGAACGTATCTCAACGACTACAGAAAAGGCTCAATTAATCCACAGCAAAGAAAAAGCTACAAGTTCAACGGCAACTCCAGTGAATGTCGACAAATCCCTGCACAAAATTGTTCTTGAGAAAACAGATATTGCTATGCCTCTTCTGCCAGTGAACATGTTCAAACTGATTAATGTAACAGAAAGTTCAAATAAAACACATGAAAATAATTCAGTGGAAAGTATCACAAAAGCAAAGAATAATACTATCACAGAAAATAAAGCTGCAGTAACAACAATGCCACTTACACACAATGATATCACAACTGTGAGTCCGGTTAAACCAATGGTACCAGTTGCTTTCCTCCATCCTGAAACAGCCATTCCTCACACAATAACAGCAATCACCAATTATAATATCAAATCGATACACTACAGGACAAAGAAACCTAAAGCTATCACTCAAATCAAGAAACCTCTAATAAACGCAATTCATAATGCTACAAAACACAACAAGAGCGATGAAATCGATGCTGATTTAATAAACAAAACGAAAAAGAAAACAATGATTCCTCAGAAGTACAATGCAAAAACAATGAAGTCTATAAACAAAGAGATACACAAAATACCGCCAACTCCAATTTCCGAGACTTCAAAGACATTATCGGAAGCAATCAAATATGATATCGCCCCAGAAAATAAGGGTGGTTACGAAATATTGGACAAGAACAATTTATGGGAATTACTAAAAGAAGGTTCTGATAACGATCCTTCTAAATTAGAAGAGAAGCTACACGTTCATAATAGACTTAATGTGTTGGGACATAACATGTCTAACGTAGATGATAACCGATCATTATAAACTTTATTGTTATATAATGTTTAAGATACAAAGACTTCAGTATAAATATTTTTGTAACACAGTATGCCACTTGAAACCTGTAATTAAACTTGAAGACGGGTTTTGTGGAAAGCGCTTGATTTTAAAATAGAAATCGATAAATTGTGCATATTGCAATGTCTGAGAGAAATTTAATGTTTCCTTGCATACTTAGAACATGTTTTCTTCATCTACCATATAGAATTATTCAGTTTCGAGATCAGAATTCTATTTCAAAATCAAATACTTTCCGAATAACCCATCTCCATCTACAATCAAATTGTTGATAATATCGAACACGATTCCTAAAGCACTTTTTATTGTTGATTGTTAGAATGTATTGCACTCATTTGAATGATTTGAGTGAACGATTGTATGAGCTGTAAATATTAAGTGTAAGCTAACTATTGACTAAGGAAAGCGCTGTGACCTATGACTTCTACTCTATGTGTGATTTCTTTGCTCAAAAGCAAAGTTTTTGGTTTCCTAACCCTAGAAATTTGGCCGAAGTATTTACCGGCTTCGTAGTCTCAAGTGGAATGTAAACAGTAGTTTAGATTAAGTTGTACTGAGTCAATCTTTGTTAGTTAGATTTCTGCTTCAATTTAGATGCTTCTATAACTGTAGGAGAGCTAGATATGCTGTGTTTAGTATACATTTTGGGCTGCCTGTAACAGTAACTTTTGTTTTTATTAGTAGATTGACAATTCCTCTTAAAATCAATTGAATTACCACAATTATACCACCAAAATGATAAATCTTCAAAATAACTAACAATTTTAAAGAAAAGACAAAGAATACTGATATACTTTTTGACTTCTCCATTTAAAGAATAAATGACTGATGTGTCCGATTTTCTACCCATTTTGATTAATTGACAAGGTTGTAAGGGTAGCCCTTATATTATTAGAATAGCGACTCCTTATTTCTCTAATGTAAATAGAATCTCTAATTGCCAAAATAATCGTTTACCCCCTAGTATAAATAGTGGTACTAGCGTTTTAGATATGTAATTGTAATGCTAAAGCCCCAGAATTTCCATCCGTCTATCGTCTTCTGTATCTATTGTATGTAAAACGTAGTTCTAGTAGCTGTCTAGATGTTTTTTTTATGTTGTGTCTAGGGATTGTGAATCGATGACTCGTTGGGAACCTTTTTTGCCCTCTCAATTCTGATTTCCATTTTTGGTGACATCTGTCGGACGTTTATGGTCTCAGTCGGCGCAACCGAAAGCTCTTGAGCGTCCCCAATAAATTGAACGGGCATGACTGTACGTATACCTACTCAAATCTGTCTTACCGTAGATTTTGACCCGTCGACTAGATGGCGTTGGTGAAAAGATTTACTTCCTGAACATCCATGTTCTTTGGGGCAGGATCCCCTACGACACTGCAGGCAATTTTAATGATTCCTTAATTTGAAACCGGATTTACTAATGCAGCAAGTTTAAGATTCACAATTCCACGTTCCCGTAGTAGTTCTTTAGATTTCGATTTCGTATGACTGTTTGCATGAACTGATCGTGTCCTCAGAATGTACGTAGAACTTACCTCCTATACCTAAAACTATATCGTCAATAAGGCTATTCGACTCAATTGCCGGCAGATTAAATTTACACTAACCTAAGAACTTCTGTCCCCTTTTTGTATCATTATCTTTCTGTTAGTAAGCTCTTTCTGACGTACCCCCTCTATTCTCCCTATATCTATGTAATAATAAAGGCTAAATTATCTTGTCTCATTTTCTAATGTACTTACAAAATTACCTTTTGATTGTAAATATAAGATAAAATTTCTCGTATAGCTTTTTTTATTGTACGTTGTAAGAAAAGTATTCTAGGCGTTGCACCGATGTGTCCCTAAGAGTGATCCTGGTGTCTCTTATTAGAATTACAATCAAATGTATAGTGTCATTCCCTGGTTCATAAGAATTCTCCCAGAATCGGGATTATGGTAAAACAACCATGATGCATACCTAGTTCTTACATCCACCGAGCGTTTACATCGTCATAAATTCTCGTAAATCTGGGCAATTTTTGCACGCTCTTAGATTTATGAAATAGAACCTCAAATCAAGCGCTACTGTCGAATCTCAAAATATTTATATCAATATTAATATTATTGCAGGCTGTTGGATAGTTAGAATGAGATGTGACAGCAGTCAGCTGATTCGAATGTTAAATGTATGAAACATAAACAAGCTTCTTTAGAACTTGCGTATACCGTCTTGCAGACAATGTAGATGTCTAATAAAATGGTGATATTTTAAAGGACCTAGACAAATAAATATCAGCCATGCTGATGGTATATGATGGAAATTATGAAAATATTAACATTATTAACAAACGTTGTAGAAATACGAAACCGTTTTTGAGAGATAATTCCAACCTAGCCAGGCGCATTACTTTGTGTATTTTATAATGACGACATAAATCATAACTGCTGTACTGCTTCCTCTCAACACAATAAAAAAACATGTCCTAGAATCAAAACTTTGAAGACATAATTGTGACATCTACCATTAAAACAGCCCACTCCCTCTTCCAGATAGCCTATATGCTCTAGCAGTAGAAACATCATACTCTTATGATTGAACAGGATAGTAATTTGTTTAGGCCCACAAAATAAAACAAATTCTTATGAACCAGGGGAAGCTAAAAAATTAAATTTAGCACGATTTAAATGTATAAATGTAAGGTTGTATGATAAATAGGTGCTTGCGCGGTGGATACACGTCAATTTTTCGATATTATGTAAAAAAAATGATCTCATTTCGATTGTATAAGGTTATAGTTTTAAATGTTTGTGCTTAAAGATTAAGCTAGTCATTCATTAAGTAATACCTCGATGTACTGAAACCGTTTAGCTATAGGAAAAAATAAATAATAATACATTACATTTATTTTTATTTTTCCTATCATCTCCGAAGTGGTAAATCCCAACCAGCATACAACACCCTAGTTCCTTATTTTTCAGTAAGTTTCATCAAAACGGAACGTCGTAGGTCAGTCTTAAGTTTATTATTTAGTTTACTTACCACGAGATGAATAAGAAAGACGCCGCAAAACGATCTCCGGCCACCGTAGGTACAGGCATGCGGGTGGCGAGTAATGGGCAACTCACCGCCAGACCATGTACCATGCCCGGGTCGACGGCGCGTTGTGTTCCAAGCGCGCCTCACAGAGCTTCAGCAAAATGACGGGGCCGCACTCTAGAGGGCCAAAGCCTGCCGGAGTCGCAGGACTTATCTCATTACCGTGACACCGGAACGTAAAGGGCTATTGAAGGACACCGTGAATTTTAGTCAGTACGAGTCTTACAGCCCCTCCCGTCCTGTCCTGGGTTCAGTACTCATTTGATGATTTTACCACGCTAGTTCAAATGTAGTGTAAAACTGGGCTTAAGCATAAGTTTTATTTATAAACTCTTTACACTGAAAAACTGCTTAATAGCTTATTCTTCTTCATAATCAGCCTCATAACTAGTTCTCTAACAAAAAAGTTGAGCGAACAACAATTACATACACAATTAATTACTTATGAACTTACAAAGGAGCAGAAGTTGTATGAAATAATGTTTAATGTTTCGCACTAGAAGAAGTTAAATTCCTCTAGCAGTGGAGATATTGAAACTTAACTTTTGGTACTAGATTATTACTTACTACTTTAGTTTGTAAAAAGGAAGTGCTAGGTTAACATCGCTTTCTTGTTTTACCAAAATACACTCTTCATCAATTTCTCGGGTATGGTCACACTTATGAACTCGGTTACTGGTTATTGTCAGACTTCATCGTCATACTGTCTGAATAAATCAAAGGGCTCCTCGAGCCTTAACTTTTTGCAGCACATCTCCATACAAAAGAAATACTAGTATCCACTGGCCTGCCGGCATCATACAAGTGGTTTTTTATTTCGTTTACCGCCGAAGAAAAATTGTTGCTTAACAATTTTTCTTCTATTATTTCCTTCGCTGCATAGCTTTGCTGTGCGCTACCAAGGTCGAGTTAAGTAAAGTAAGAGTCAATTTTGCTTTTGCCTTTCCCAAATCATCACCGACTGCCACAACACCTGCCATCGATCGTAAAAAGATCAAATGTTCATTTTCAAACTTATGGATTTTTTTTGTCGCTTAGAAACTACTCTCACCTCATTTGGAGCGTGTGACAGACTTTGAGACTTTTACTGACAAAAAATTCAATTCTGTTTCTTCGGATGCACTTTGCGTTCACTCTGTTTAGACAGTCCGGCGAATACGGCAGGCGTTTGACCCCGTCTGTTTACGTGCTAGTGGCATTACAATTTGGATAGAAGAAAACCTCTCGACGCTCTCAACTCTACCCGAGTCACTTCGGGTATGTCGTGTTCGTTGTCCCCGTTTTTCACGTTGGGCTACTCGAAGAGTCCAACGATGTGTGGCTGCGTATGCTCTGCCCTTAAGGGGAACAGAGTGCCCACTACATCGTCCGGTAGTTCGGGCTCGGGGACAGCTGGGGGCCCACGGTAGAAAGTTGCCTCATACCATAAATTTGATCATCTCCAATTACAGATCCTGGGTTTCCTAGTTCAGCTCGAATGAATAATCTTAAAGAAGAATCTACTATTCCAGCTCAAATACCAAAAAATGTTCCCACGGCGCCACGGATCTCGGGCCAGGGTCTCTAGCTGTATGACAGGCATTGTTAAAGTAGGTACAGTTAATGTCTTTCAGTGCTTAAAAATTATCCCATATTCCACGAAAGAAAACACTTTTCCATACAGTGAATTGACTGCGTACAATCGAATTACTGTTCAATTCTCCAACAAAATCTTATTTGTTCTTCACAAATATCACAAATTACATAAACGATTCTTTGATTCGTTGAGCGTGTAATGTTGATTATTTTATCAGGTTGATTCTTTTGTTTCATTATTCTTTTATTGACTGAAGTAAAGTAATAGTTTAAGGTTTTCTTAAGTTATTATTGCAACCCTTTCACGGTGTTTTCTTCTTCTTGCATCGTAGTAACCTTTATAATTCTTGATATAAGGTTGCTCTCGGCGTAAAACTTATAGGAAAAAAGACTACTATACTTAATCTAGATGGCAGAGGACTTTTTAACAGCTGTTGTTTTTTTACTCATTTTTTTTTTCGTGTGCACCCATTCCTCTACGGGGGTCGAACCCGCGACACGCTGCGCAGCAGTCGATCGCTCAACCATTTCGCTAAATATGTTGTGTGTGTCGTCAAATATGACCTTAGTTTGCTTCCCAGTGTGCAATAATAAATTTATGTATCATCGTTGATTTCGAAATAATATTGACTATTATACAACGTGTAACGTTAAAAGCGCAAAACCTCTCGTGGGGTAACTCAGCCCATGTTACTGAACAATGTTTGTTTTACGACTTTTGGAAATTCGCAAAAAAACAAAAAGATTTTTCATACTGATGGGCCCGATCAATTTTTCATTTTGTATGAAAAACCAATTTATTTTTTTGCGTATTTCCAAAATTCTTCGAACAAACATTGTTCAGTAACATGGGCTGAGTTACCCCACGTGAGGTTTTGCGCTTTTAACGTTACACGTTGTATAAATATTGGACACATGGCATAATTTTCAATCTCTTTTCCAAAGTGGCTTTATGTTTTCACGGCAGCAGAAATTCACTCCTAACCCACGACTATGTAGCGTAGTAGTAGAGTTGAGATATGTGAACCGCATGCCCAGTATGAATGGGTTGCGGGACTATCTCATCAGGGTAAAGTAAAGGGCAATTGAAGTATCACCGTGGATTTTCTTTTGCACAAGTCTAACAGGTCCTCTCAACCCGCCATAGATGGATGGACTTATTTTATGATTCTAACACGACAAAAAAATGACCAGTGTGAATGGCGTAATTAGATTCCAACTTCGTGAAAGCCAAAGTTAAGTTTCACACACTTGGCACTCCGCGCGCCTCGGCGCTTACAGAATCAGTCGGTGATTGAAATAGTTCCAAAATTGAATTGAAAGGGAAATGGGTTTCTTATCCACATCAAAAGCTTTAGGAATTTAGCCGTAGGCGCTAGTGAGATAAATCTCCCAACTAATATCGTAATTTATGCTTTTAACAATAGACGCCAAATTCATATATCACTATCCGTATGTATTGTCTTTACTGAAGTTATTGACAAAAGCAAGTTTAATTATTGAACCTCATAAATAACTCAGTGACCTTTAGTCAATATTATACGCTATTTGTTAAGTATATAATTTAACCAAAGACGACCAAAGATTGCTAAACACTTAAGCGAGCCGCATATAGTATATCGGTACAGCCGGGCGGCAAAATCGAATTTCTAGATGTCATTTCGGTGAAAATGCCGCTCGGTTTTAAACTCATAACCAGACACACACAGAAGCATGCACAAGCCGATTGATGCGAAGAAATACGAACCGCCAGTGTCCTCACATAATTATATTAAACAGATATATTTTGTCTATAGCGGATCCCAACCAACCTTGCGTCTCCGGTCTATTTTACAGAGAAAGGGAAGCGTTCGATCAAATTAAGATATATTAACTTCAAGTATTATTTCTTACCTTCTACCAGGAACTGACAAACAATAAAACAAACAAATTAATATTACATTTTATCAATTGCTTTTATTCATAACATTACAATGATATTTGATCCGTAAAGGTACATTGTTATTTCAAATTTCTATGACTTAATGACTCTTAGGTAAAATGTAGGATGGGAATCGTTTAAATACACTTAAATAGAATAAAATACATTACCTTTAACATCACATTTACTTGAATTTTAATGTTTGAATAAATAAAAAATAAATTATTGAATAAATAAATAAATCTACAAATAAAAATCGAATCAGTCAAGACGCAAACTCGCGAGTCTCTATTTTAAAGGGTTAAACGTACGCGTTAATGGTTAATGTTTACTGGGAATGTTGTACTTAAACGTTTAAGATTGGTAACAGTAATCACGAACATTGATTTAAATGACATGGTTAGTAATATGGATCCCGAGACTGTTGCACTCCTCATCTCCTTCTGGCGTATGACAGCCAGGCGGGTAAGTCCGGCTTCTGAAAAAGAAAACAGGATTAATTTCATGGTATATAGCTGTTTGCTAGGGACGAAAATAGGGGTGTGCCAACGGTGTTTAGACACAGAGTGCAGATTTTGGACGGGCGCAGCAATGGCCAGACCAGCAGCGGGGCTATTGCGTATCTCGGTGTATGTGTGGTGAACATCAAATAGCTGTCAAAAGATAAATTTCGTATTGGCATTTGCAATGAAACTGATGAATGTAAATGTTCCCTAAAATCAACTATTCTAACTCCCTTGAGGCACTCCACGTCTCAACTTAGCCTCATAACAGGTATCAAGCCATCCAAGTTCAGGTTAACAACTGCTGGTCAGTGACTATCAAGTTAGCCAATAGCCTTGCAAGGCGCAGTTATAGAACCTCGCATGAGTAGCACTGCTGTCTGCAGGTCTTACTGGGGAATTTTTCCACCACTTCTCCTTCCCAGCAAACAAAAAAAAATATATTGAAGGACAGCCATTTTGAGGGTCTGTATTTTGTTAATTGACGTTCTCAAAGTGCTGATTATAACCCTATTACTTTGAATAAAAATTACTTTTAATCTAAAAACTGTTAACATATCGGAATAAAAGCTTTAAAATTGCTTTTATTCCGATATGTTAACAGTTTTTCTTACAACTTTATCTTATAAAAATATAATATTTTGATCATGTAATGAATGAATGAAACCGCCCCACATTAGCAATTTCTCCTGTATCGAGGGTGCATTTACAAACATTAAACTTCAATATACAAACACCCAGATCTGGACACAACAACACAGATCATATAAATATTGTTTCCATAGTACATCAACCGTGCCGTCTATAGTAATCTATTACCAAAAATATTAGCGACGGTTTTCAGTCTAAATAGATACAGCTCAATGCCCCCATTAAACAAGAAGCGACCGCCTCTCTGTCGTTCACAACCCGGTAACACGGGGTAACACTATACCCCTTGGGAGGAGTTGTCAAACTTCAAAACTGCCGGTAACGACTCGACTGTCAAAGGCATGGAGGGAAACAAGTATGTTAAAGATCACCGTGAAGAGTTTCTTAATCTTGAACATCAAAATCTGATCACGTAGTAACTTTTATATACCTATTGATTATTATTCCCACGTTTTTATAAACTCACTTTTCTTGTTTGTTTATTTGTTTGTCGTTCCGTTCGGATTGGCTAATTGAAATGCATACCCATGATATGGGTATTAAACGAAAGGGTTTGCTGTCAGGAATACGAAAAAAATACTAATTTGACTTAAATCCAATATGGCGGACGTCCAAGATGGCAGACAGACTTTGAGGCATTCATCTTTCATAGCAACCAAAATAAAATTAGTATCGTCTTACTACAATAAAGTTAAACATCGGTTGAACACCTTGTTTAAAAAAACTGTCAACCGCAAAACGGCATTGGCACGTTGATATAAGCGTCGTTTTACAATTACCTACACTTTTTAGACAAGACACTGTTCAACAGATGTTTAACTTATAGTAAGACGTTTAACACCCAGTGTTATAAAACAAATAAAATAATTGAACTGAGTGCCACCCAGTAAATAATGTAATCGAAAACGAGCGTTTCAGATTAAATTATTTGTTTGTTAATTTAATTAATTATTTCACGGTGACGGTCATCGCAATGAATTAATGAAACCCTGCGATAATATTGGTGTGAAATAATTTATATTTAACGACCTATACCACAGGCTTTTATTGAAATTCGATAAATTCAAACCCGTATTACCCGTATCGTTTGTAAAAATTGAAGCTGAATATTTTGAAGTTTTTGATCTTGGACATTCATCGTGAAGAAATTAATTTATTCACCGTTTTTATATTAGGTACTTATACTTTTATAGTGATAAAATCAGCTAATGAGTCCTCCCTCTGATTATAAGAGGTCAATAAATTAAATACATATAGTAATGCGCCAATGCGTTTACGTTCACCACGACTTACAAGTCTAATTCAAATAGATTATGAGTTCATAAGTGAAAAAAAAAACAAATTTTCATTAATTCTCATTTTGGTCTATCATTTGAATAGCGTGTTCCCGTGTGAGCTAGTCCAGGAGTTCAGCTTACATTATACCAGTATTTTCAATCATCATCAGCCTATAATGTTCCCATTGCTGGGACACAGACCTCCTCTCTGAGAGAGGGAGTGGGCCATAATCCACCACGCGGGCCCAGTGCGTGTTGATAGATGTCACATGTCTTCGAATTTGGTGGTTCTAGAACATGCCTGTTACATCACGATGTTTTCCTTCACCATTTTGAAAGCAGTGGCGACAAAATGAATTAATTATTTTCAATGAAAATATCTAAACTCAGAATAACAAACGAACAAATCCCACAATTTAAATCTCATAGCAGCATCTCCAAGCCTCCAATAATCTAATATAACGCCGCAAATAAATCCTCTTATCGAGAGCTACATTGATACGCAATATTGACGTTTATTCTTCATATTGCATATGAAGTAACCGCATAAAATCGCATACAATACGATTGCACTATAAAAGGATTGAATAGGAATTCGAAATGAGACTTTCATATTGAAAAGTGCTTTGATATCCATTATTGGAGAAGTATACTTTTTGCTCTTTAGCTTCTAAAGGAAGTTTAATGAATTGAAGTTATAGATTAACCTTTTAGCTGCATAAGCCATACGATATCCCATAAGGATTATAAGAAAACACAAATATATGAAAGAGACTGGCAACTAAATTACTAACACACCATGGACATTTTTTAAGATTTTCTTTGGAAAGAAAAATTCGACCCTCGGGCGGGATACGAACCTGTGACCTTCGGATTCAGTACATCCGCTACCGAGAGCTACCGAGGATCTTAACTGCCACAACGAATTCTTCATTCCATATCTGAGGTGACGTCCTGCCCGGGGTTCGAATTTTTCTTTCCAAAGAAAATCTTTGAAAATTCGCTAATCGCAACGTTAATGCGTTTAATATTTATAAAAAATATTAAGTAGGTACATTTTTAGTTACTACAAATTAAAAAATAGAAGCCGTCATTTTCACTCAAAGCGATAAATGTTACCTCTTAATTGTATTAACACCTAAGTACTTTACACAATATTTACACAACACAGAGACTGTTTGTTCAGGCCTCTTTATTAATTTACTAAAGGTAAAGAGATGAAAAGAAAACGAAGCACATTTCACTACTAAGGCTTAATTAGTAAATTATGTTTGGCAATCAACAGTCGTTTAAATTTAATTTCCAAGGTCTAAGGTTTTAGGTCCGAAATAGTCCTTATTTTGTTGAAATTAAGTCGATTTAATTTAATCACCATCGCAAATAAGTTTGGCATTTAAATGATTAAATTTTATAGTGTCACTAATTTCTGCATGCGACTTCGTTTGGGTTAAATTTTATTATTTATCTATTTATATTATTATTTATTATTAATATATTTTTAATACTATCGCGTTCCTCCGTTTTTCAAGTGATTTAAATTGAGAAATGGGAAAAGATGTTTTACCCTTTCCTCATTTCATGACGCAGGTTCGTCAACTTCACAAACACTATATATAATCATTAGCTTAGATTAGAGTATCGTGGCGATATCTATCATAGTTATATAGTAGTCAGTACAATAGCCTTTACGTTCCAGGGTTACGGTTGCCTGTTTAAACAGTTCCGTGACCCCGCTGATAGCACTTTAAAGCGCAAGTGGAAATTTGTTGAAAATATGTACCGTCGAGTGCTTAACTTTACCAACTTGAGTGTCTTTCTATAGATTAAACTTGTAACTGGGTAACACATTCTGTAATTTTAAGTGATTGATGAATCACTCGATTTAAGCATTTTGTACTCGAGTGTATGTAATACAATATGATGGACAAATAATGTTCGATTAGTGGTTGTTTCCACAGATGTTTGCGGTCAAAGACATTTGTTTATTGTAGGATATAAAGGTACTCAAAACATGATCTATTTCCGAAGTATGCGAAGCCAGAAATAATAATCACAAAGAATTATTTGTACAAGAAATTCGTCTCTGATTGGCAAATTGAAACTGTAATAGGATCCGATCAATTGGTTATTTTGTTTTATTTATTTATGATATTAAGATATACTTGAATGAGCGGAAACCTTTCGTGTCTTCAAATCAAGAGCGAATAGGTATCTAGGCAAGTGTGCTTCACCATCGACCACATCTTCGCTGATTAGATGGTGGCCAATCGCGAACCTATCGATGAATTAAAAAAATAATTATGTTTATTATTTCCCTGGTGATTGAATGCCGAGAAAAAAAATCGTAAAATCATTTATTAAAATTGAAGGTATTATTAAATTCCACGTTAAACATTGATTGACTAGCATCTAGTTAAAAAAAAAAACTCGTGCAATACCAAATTATGCAATATTTATTGAATGTAACGCACCCACGATAAAGAACCAATTTCAAGAGTGGCACAAATTTAAATCTTGTAAACGCTAAAAACGGAACAAATCTAGTTGACATTTTCTTCCCACGATTAAAAAGGCGATTCAGGCATATGTATCAACCCACATTGATCGCTAGCCCATTTGACAAAGATATAATTGTACCTATTGCCCTTTACACTATTATTGGCGTTCCATTAAATAATCCCAATTGCAATTCAAGACGGATGCATGACCCAGTAGTCTCACTAAGTGACGCAATGTAGGTGCATCATCATCATCATCAGCCGGAAGACGTCCACTACTGAACATAGGCCTCCTTTGTTTTTTTTATAGTTTTTATTTATACCCTTTTTAATAAGTAAATAGGCATTATATTTTGTTATTTGATTATGTAAACAAAGCAGAGATATGTGAAAGCAGCAATCGCCGTTGATTTGTTGTAACATAATTCAAAATTTCCATCTATTTCTCTAAAACCCCGTCATCAGATCCTGGCCTGGTTACTATGTGACCATTTATAAAGTTATACCCTTCCAAAGAAAAGAAGAATTTTCCAAATCGGTCCACTCGTCAAAAAAAAAAGAGAACCTACTCTTTTTTTCTATAAATAACAAAATGGTACAGCAGTCCCATGTGAATGCGACGAGACTTTTCCCATTAACCCCTCTACTATAAGCAGACAGTTAATACTACAAAAAAAAAACAACGTGTTATCAAAATAAAACATAATCTAAGAATTCTATTTCCGTTGCTCGACAAAACATGTTTATTGTATTTGGGATAATTGTATATTTGTGGTTGTTGACTAAACATTCAAAATATATCGTACTTAAGCGGGCACAGGAGCAGGGTATAAACAATACCATTGTTTCCAGTTTCTGGTTACAACTCTATTTATATATACCTAATTATTTTATAAGAACGGACTTGCTCATATGGCTTGACCCTTAAGTAGGTCTTGTCCTAAGGGGATATGTCCCCAAAATGTTATTTATGTGAGCGACGAAGTCTTATGGCCCTAAATTTTATATGAAGTGGTATTGAAATAAATGAAAACCTTATAAAGGGCGACTGTAATCATCATATTTTGATGTGGCAAATTGCTGTTCTTTTTTTGAGCTCAAAACATACATCATTGAAGCAGTTGATTGATTCCATTATCATTCTTTACTTGGAAAAAACCCACCACACTATTGCCAAGCGTCGAGACAATAAAGTTCAACGTGTCTCAGAGAAAAAAAATTAACTGACTTGGATCCTGCAACTTTATCGGAAAAGGACACTCCTCCAGGAGTAGGAAAAATACGTTTGCACTTCCCTCTATGTCAAGCAGGAGACAGAACAAAACAAGGCCAATAGGCACAAAGGGACATTACAACTGGGAGAATCCCAGATGCTAGCACCACGAATTTTATCATCAGTCTGGTGACATCCACTGTTGGACAAAGGCCTTACCTTTTGCCTTTCACATCAATCGACAACCTGCCACGTCCAACGGTTGCCCACAACACTCACGATGTTGTCGGTCCAGCTAGTGGGAGGCCAGCCTACACTGCGTCTTCCGGTGGGTTGACACCACTCAAGAACTTATCTTCTATTCTACTAGTAGCCTGCCCTTTGCCGTTTTGGTAGCAAATAAGAGCAAACACGGTTGCTTCAAGGTGAAACGGTTTATATGTAGATACATGTTATTATATAAAAAAAGTCGTTGATTGAAACTTGAAGGCGTTTGCGTTTTTTTTGTGGACTATTCTTGTTAGTTAAGTATAAAATCTAAATTAGGTTCTATAAAATAAAATGTCTCTGTTCCTCAGTAGGTATAGGCATATTTAAATAGTTTACCCAAATTAATGTAAAGATATTAAGATTGGCTAAAATTAGTTAAAATCTCTTAAAATATTATTAATCTCTTAAAATATTATTTCTAATAATTATTATTACTTGATAAAACCTTTTATAAATGTTAAACTTTCTTCTAATTAATAGTTGTTGTTGATGTTTATTTTCGCTATAATTAGGTAAGTGCTAGTTATCAAATTAACTAGCAAAATTAATTAGTAAAGCTTGTCTGTGATTTTGTGTTATGACATTGATAAATATTTTTATAAATTTTCCTAAAATATAATTATCAAAATTATACGGAAGAACGTTTTCATCTGATAATTTCTGAAAAATTTGACATATCTAGAAAAGAAGAAAACCCAATAGCACCTAACCCGACCAGGGATTCGAACCCAGGACCGTATTTTCAGCAGTAACGCTTGCAACCACTAGACCAACTAGGCAACGAAAATATGACTGAAAATAATTCATAGATGAAACTTACTTCAAGGTCCTTGGCCCAGTTCGTGTAGACATCAGAGCGTTTGCCGAACCTGTGAACAAAATAAAATAAAGTTAAAATACTAAGTTAAATATGGAGTTGTTGTAAGTTCACGACAAAAATAATTCTTCACGAAAAAAGTTTTGATCCTGATCTCCTAGTACTTTCTATAGCATGGTGCTTTGTTTTGTTACACTGCATAAAAGAGTAACAAACATCCATCCTCACTAAATTTTACGTTTACAACATTATCATGTCATTACAAAGTACGATATAGGCAAATTAAATCTTTGTCAACACTTTTGTCCCATAAAACTATCGTAAAACAAAAAAATATGGACACAAAATCCGCTCCAAACGAGCTTCAGCACGTTTGACGTAGAAAAGGAATTAATAGTGAAGCAATGAAATAAAAAACAAGCCTACACTGAAACATGCAAGCCGGACAACGCGACGTGTAAAATGCCCGAATTATGCTGAACCCACTCTGTTTACTGACGTCCAGTTTATTGAAACAACCTTTGAAAATCATGTCCCGTAAAATTTCTGTCCCAAACAGAATTTTACTGAAAATATTGCAACCAGACTCTCTTTGATAACCTTTGATGAATATACAGTATTGACACGTTTTATTTGGTGATTGACATAATTGAAAATTGAATTCGGGAGCACCCTCATTCAATATAAAACACCTATACACCATTATTTATTGAGTAGAGAGAGACAGAAACCCGCTTTTGCGTTGGTGTCGTTTTGTACACATTTAACTTGCAACTTTATTGACAGAAGGCGGAATTCCAAACGGTTACGAGGTGTGCATAACAGTAGTTTTATATTTCCCTTTTCATTCAAGAGTTATCCGTTTCGGCAGTTCAGACACAGGCAGGCTTTTGACCTTCTGGGGCGACACAAAGATTGCTGACAGCTCTTTGAAACACGCGTGGAACACGACTCGCCATCGACCCGGGTACGGCACCCATTACTCGCCGTCTGCATCTGCATGCCCGCGCCTACGAAGAATTGTGCACTAAGACCGTTTTCAGCAAATGTTTTACAACTGATAATATCTGGGTAGGTAGCGATATAAATTATCCTAACCAACCTAAACTACACAGTTAGTTAACGAGACCAAGAAACTATTCATGTGGACACGGAACGTGAACGGTTAGAAATCTCAACATAACGTTATAATATCTGTACCTTTTCAATCTAGCATATTTGGTACATGATTTAATCTACGATAATAATATTATGTGACCCTTTTTCTTTCAAATTTGAATTTGGAATTTATTGTGTGTGTATGCTATGTATTTGTGTGTGTACTTTGAGTTACGTTGTTTTTACTTATTTTTTTATGTTACGGTTACTTTGCCTGCTACTCATACTCGTGACTGACACACGCAACATTGAAAATAGTATTTCTTTTTCGACGTTTCGAAACATACAATATATATAGAAAGGCTTGCGTCCTACGAAGGGACTTCAATATAATTGACGATTATGTGGGTGGAGCTATTAAGGCACACCTCAGCCGAACTCTTCGGGGATTAAAAAACGAGAAGTTATTAATATTTAATAAGTGGGCTGAAAATACTTCCAGGTAAACCTGATATTTTCTACAAACTTGTACTATTGAACTTTCACATTTAGCAATTAAAATTCAAGTTTAGTCGAGGGTACAATTGTTTTATCATTTCAGCCTATAGCAGTCCACAGCTGGACATAAGTCTCCCTCACCCATGGAGCGCTCATTGCGTCGGTACTTGCACCCACGAGTTGGGCAGATGATCTTATGAAGGTCACAGGATCACGTTGGATGCAAGCCGCTTCCAACCGGTCCTATTAGACGTCTAAAGGGGAGCCTGTGTTCCGCAGTGGACCTCTTACGGCTGATATGACAATCAAATGATGGTGACGCAATTACACATTTTTCAATAAAAAAAGATACTTCTGTAAAAGAAAAATATGAGCTCAGTGGTATCTGGAACAAGGTCCAAGCTATCTGCCGATCTTGGCTTCAGAGCTCTCGATCCAACTGTTCTAATAAGAGCCTCCCTAGTTGGAGGTCATGGTTCACGGTAATTGAGCCATTAGCCGACACGAAATGACTACCGACTGGACATCCTTGGCTGTTCTTGCCGGTGCGTGTTCTTATTCGAAAACCCTATAATTGCAAGAGAATATATGTATTACGTAAAAGACTAATAAATAGATTGAGTAGTAGTATTTTGCCCCCAGAAGTAAAAATGTTCATATTTTTTTGTAGTCTTATCTAATACGGTGACATGAAAAGGATTTTTCTTTTTACAACTCAAAGTAGAACATATGTAAAATTGCGTCTCCGTGCTTTTATGATAATGGTTTTGGTTCCATTTAAGGGTTGTTCTGACTTATTACTTTTTCTCTTGTCTCTTTACGCTTTTTCAGATTACAACATTTTTGTGTAGGTTATGAAACAACACACTCATAAATATAGGTATACACTTTATGGCTGGACCTTTTTTGATTACTATTGCGATTTTAAAACGAGTCATTAGGTGTGCGTTCTCACAGAGCGAGCAGCGCGGCAAATGTCACGCGAGGCTGCATAATCTATAAGAACGCGCCTATTGTTTCTCGACCGAAGCACGAATTAATATACTGGCCGAAACACGTTCACAGTCACCGAGCTGCATCGCGCGGCAAATGCCTCGCGAAGCAGCTCGCTCGTGTGGACGCATTTTTTTTCCGAAAAAATATAACACAAAATAAACAATCATAAACAAATATGGTGCTCAATAAAAAGTTTAGTGCAGATACTGAATCAAGCTTAATTTTAACATTTATGATTTCTATATGTTTATCACAAATGTTAAAAATTAAAGCTCTCAAATTGTGCCAGATTTTAGTGATGTCGTCTCAAAGCAGAACGAATTTATCGACAAAATTAGAGTGCGTTCTTTTTCCAGGCATAGTTTTTGTAACGAACTGTTAATTATTTATGTAAAATATACTATTAATTTATTTCTTTGTATTTCTATTAATTAATAAAAAATAATTAAAATTTCTATTAAAACAAGAACAAACTTCTATATTAGTCTTTAATTTTTACACACCCCCAAACATTTAGAGACATAACCCAATCAGGACCCAAAGGAAGTATCGTTATTATTTTCACGAGTATCGATATTCGGGGACTCGTTATCAATATTCATTAATAACATTTGACGAAACTATCATTTATTTTTTGTCCAGAAAAAGGGATACGATTTCCTCAAACAAACTAACAATCAAGGAGGAATAAGGCATGCAGGAAACACATCAAATACGAACGTGCGCTGAATTATCGATGATGGGAGGGAAACATCGATTATCGTACCTTGGTCGGGTGTGGTAGGAGTAAATGTTGTCTAATTTCTGCAGCACGAGGAGCCGCACAGCGCGATTTAACAAGTCTGGATCGACGCGGTCTCCATCCGCAACGTCGCGGCGGTCGATCCTGCCAATATATCGATATCGATATAACAATCGTGCTAACAACACTACTCAACACGGCCAAGATACGATAGACTTTCGTTCCGTATCAAAGTGGTGTTATGGGATTGTTTAGTTTATTAATATTTTAATTCGGAATTGTTCTTCCGACCATAAACAAAGGGGGTTCGCTTGAAGGATTATAAGAAGACGCATTTATGGTATTATCTCAGACAGAGATACCTACATTCTAATGACCAGAACAGTGACAAAAAATCTTCCAAATTTACATAATATTAAATTATTTTACAGGAATAATCCTGATATGATTCCTCAGAAAACTGTGCCCAAGAAAGTTCTTTATCCGTTCTACATAAACTGAGTTTTAGATATGAATGTTGTACGGTTATGACAGAGAATAAAGCCAGTTTTATGAATAAAACATCCACATACTACACTATTGGGAAGTGGGAACAGAAACGCATTATTCAATTGAGACCAGTAAAGGGTATCCGTGCAACTACTCTAGCCTAGGACTAAGTTTATTTCAAACTCAAAGTCCGCTAAAACCTTTTTCATAAGAGTTACTAAAACCCGTGTCATTTTCATGCTTACGTTTTTTGTCGAAGTTTCATTCATCCTTACAAACTTTCACATTTGTAAAAGTATAAAGATTTCTTTTAACAAGACTTTCTGCCTAGTCTAAGTATTCGTTAATTTTTTTTTAGCAATCTTGAACTTGTCTTATTACCTACTTCTCGTAAAAAAAAACTGTCTTATATTTACGAGTATAATAAAATAATATTTCGATTATAAAAGCCCGATGACCCAATCGACGGTCAACTAATCCTCAATTAAGAATATAATATAGGTTACCTGACTACATACATTCCAAATGTGAATGCTCTAAGTGACATCGTGGTATGACTGATAAAGCCAGTAAAGCAAATAAAGTTGGAGGATTCATTTTATTTCATTCGTTACCTAAATATAATAATATGGTTTTCAGTAAATATCCAATTGGGTATGTTATTAATATTGACAAGACAGCGGCTAAACTGTAGCGGTTTAGTGAATAAAGCACTTAACTTCCTTATAATAATATGGGAAAATGTTCACCATAAGTTTCGCATCATAGCGATAAAACTAGCAAGTCGTAAAATGCTATCAGACAGCAGAAATTTAATTCAACTAGTTATTTCCAGTCAGACAAACGCAAATCCTTCCTGAGAAATAACAACAATAATCTAAACGCGATCGCTAATAACTTCTGCATCACAGGTTGCCACCACAATCGCTAGCGATAAGTTGCGATAAAACGATAATATCGTTAACAGTTCAACAAATCGCTTAATTAGCGTGACACTCGAATCGTTCATTATATGGTGCAACCAACCGTTAATATAAACATGCTGGTTTAACTAACGATAGTTTATCGCAATCACACACTTCAAAAGTGCCATCAGCCCTTCATATGGGAATATTGTTACAAGAGTTCGAATCTAGTTTGTTTTTCATTAGTAGGTATGTTGTGTCGAGATTCTGTTTTCTATATTAGTCTGTGATTATTTAAAGACGTTGAAATATCAAGTAGCATACTTATTTTCCGCATAACTACCTATACCTACTCATTCTCTTGCACTCCTAGGTTTAGCTTATAACTATGAGGGATTTATCTTATTTGAGACATACGAGTATTTCAGTTTATTGACATCAAGATTTACTGCGATATTATTTTGCCAAATATTATCATTATCATCGAGCGACTGCCGTAATTTTGTTTTTGCTAATTAAACACCACCTGGTTCAAATAAAAACCCACATCCTTTAGGAGATGCAAGATTGGCAAAACCATAGCAGAGATTTTGACTGACGGAAAACCTGTCGTCTAATGCGATGATTGACGTTTGCATGACGAATGTAGGCGATAAAAATGGATCATTGAACCATCACTCATGGTTGATGGAAATGATTGACCGTCTAATGGGCGCCTAAGAGGTGTATTTTTTTTTTTTGTGAAATGGTTAAAACTCAAGTATATTATTACAGCGCATACTTTGTGTAATTTATTTCATCGTCACAGCTCTCAAAATGGTGCAGGAAAACATCGTGGGGAAAACGTCAAATCCTAGAACCAAAATAATTAAAGACACAATCACATTTATCGACCTGCACTGAATCCTGTCGAGATGTTCCATTTATTTATCTGACAATGACTGACAAACGAAAATGATCATTGACGAATTTAAAATATCAAAATTAATTTGACTGGCTTGTTGGTCTAGTGGTTAGTGAACCTGAAGCCGGAGGTCGTGGGTTCGATTCCCACCCAGGACAAATGTTTGTGTGATGAGCATGATCATTTGTTCTGTGTCTGGGTGTAATTTATCTATAATATGTATGTATTTAGAAATATATAAGTATGTTTATCAGTTGTCTAGTACCCATAACACAAGCTCTGCTTAGCTTGGGACTAGATGGCGTTGTGTGATAGTTGTGGAATATTATTATTATTAAGTATAATAAACAAGAATTTTGGCGAATTAACGCATTTTTTGTGTAAAAACAACAACGCAACTTTTTCGATAGCAAAAAAAAAAAAAAAACATTCAGAATGCATTAAATCTCATCGACATAATCCGTTCCGTCAGTCTTAATTTGGTCATCAGTATCGGTCTAATTATAGTGATCGCTCATTATCAGATCCCGTAATGAATCCTCATTAAGCCGAAAATAATGATATTACAAATCCGTTCGTCGGTATTCCAGAACTGACTATCCAGGAACCATAAGTACTACTCTTTTGGATTGTTATTCTTATGTTATAGGGTCAGAAAATGGGTCGCAGAAAAATCTAAATAGGTAACAATTTGATCCTAGAACGCAAAGAGGCTATTGAAGGATCAACGTGGATTTGAGTCAGTGCGAGACTTACAGTCCCTCCCACTCCGCCCTGGGTGGGAGAATACATTTGATGATTTTACCTATAAAAAAAAAGTTCCGTGTTAGGGCCTAAGCACACTACGTTTTTTAAACGCTCCGTAGACGCACGTTTTGGAATCGCGCGTCGACGTTTTTGTCAACCGAGTAGTTTGTTGTCGCGATACAGACTGTCGAACGCGCGTTCCGCATCGCGTCTGTATCGCTAAAAACGCGCGTAAACCGGTGCGTTTAATAAACGTGGTGTGCATAGGCTCTAAAAGAGGCTTGATGCGATCAACCTTGTACATAATCAAGACTCCTTGGCTATTGAAGACTTCTAGATGGAAAGATCTTTTACTCAGGAGATGCTCTTGTACCCACTAGAATAGAAAGTTGTTTTAATGTAACCAGATACAATAGACTACGTTACTGCGCTGTATGTAACAACAGTTCCTAGTTTGAGATGTTTATGTACAAACACACCTATGTAGAGTAGTACTGAATATGGATAAGGCCTTTATGGTTAAGGCCCCGCAAATTGGTACAACATGTAGCAAAGCAAAAACAATAAACTTAAAATTACAAGCATAATTATTAACTATGCTAACTGAATTTAAGTTACAATTTTGTAAAGCATTAATTCTCTATGGTTGTGGTGACAAAATAATGTACACAAAGTATAAAATAAATTCAAGGTTGGTGTGGAATAATAATACTTTATGCATAGTTCACACTGGCCAAAACAAGCAAAATTTCGATTAAAAAAAACTTTGAAAAATCCAAATGTGTTTTATTTGTGTCGTTGTTTTTTTATCGTGGTGAAATCTTCAAATTTATTTTTGCCCTTCTAGGGCAGGACAGCAGGGGTCTTTTAGGACTAGTTCCAGGGTCAAAGTTGCCTGATGAGACAGTCCCGCGACACCTGCAGGATTTAGCCCTCTAAGGCCGTCTGATTCCTGACGGCTCTTTGAGGCGCGCGTGGAACACCACGCGCCCTCGATCCGGGCGTGGTCCATGATCGGACGGCGAGTTACCTATTACTCGCCACCCGCATGCCCTTACCATTAAACCTAAAGCTAATCTCACACTCCTTAACACTAGTCTAGTTTATATGCGAGACTAGTATCTAAAATCGATACTCGTCGATATGAAACTATAACAAGATTACTTCAATCAAAACAATCCCTTGTTAGACCCAATATGTCTGACGATGTTACTGACAGGTGACAGGAATATATTAATGAAACACTATCTATGCACTTAAATTAATTAAATTTTATAAATAGTTTTAATAAATAATGTGAGAATGGGGCTAGTCTTAAAATATCAATTGATTCAAATGTCAAGTCAAATGCCTAAATTATTCTACTTTAGAGTGAGGTCAAACGAGCGTAATTTTTGAGTCGTGAGTCGCAGAATTTCGGTCGCTTTCAATAGAAATCTTGCGTCGCGTCTTTTGTTTTGTATGAAAACGACCAAAATTCTAAAATTACGCTCGTCTGACCTCACCCTTAGATGAGACTAACTATTCCCCCTGGTTTCAATCGCAATGCTGGGCTCCTATAGATCACAGCGTGATATTATACAGCCGTCTTCGATGAATGGATTATCCAACACAAAAATATTTTTTCTCTTCGAATTCCTGAGATTAGTGCGTACAACCAACCAAAGTCTTTAGCTTTATAAGTATAGATTCACACAAAGGCAAAAATATTTTAAAGTAAAAATTAATGAGAGTCAAACATGATGTTATAGCTACAACGTGTCTATTTAAAAATAAATCTTTAACAAGGCATTCATTCAATTCGTTATGTCACACAAAATAGATCAATTATTCTGTAACATAAAGCATAGCAATCAAATTTTTTTTACGTGGCAAAATCATCAAATGAGTCCGCCCACCCCGGGCAGGGCGGGAGGAACTGTCAGACTTGTACTGACTAAAATCCACGGTGTCCTTCAAAAGTCCTTTGATGAGTTGGCTGGTTTGATGGGTTGGTTTATAAAACATCAGCATTTCGACTAACCTACAATAAAGCATCGTCATAAAACAATAAACAATCGATAACTAATAATAATCTTCAAAATTTACAGAGGATAATCAAAAGAGAAAAATGGCCGCGATGAAATCATCATCTGCCTAGTCTTTCCCCAACTATGTTAGGGTCGGCTCCCAGTCAAACTGGATGCAGCTAAATATCAGTATTCTATGAAATACATACCATATAAAACCTCCTTTTGCCTCGTGCATCTTTAAAAGCTGTAGATAAATAAGTTTCTTGATAAACTTTCTTTACGGGGAAGACTACAACGTTAATAAACTCGAAGTATTGTGTAACATCAACAGTAACCTATCTCGCAAACTTCAATTAGAAAATAAAGTTTCTACTCTTTAAAGAAGATGATTATAGCCTTAGAATACATCAATAATAATATTGAAAAGTGAAAATTCACAACTGCTGACACCATGAAGCAAATTGGTAGCGAGAAGCTGATTAAAACTGAAGGTATTGATGTGGTATTCATTACTCGATACATAAGAAATGAAGATATCGAGGAAATGGCATTTCAAAATAAAATTGTTGGTATTTTGCATCTTGTGATGCATCTAATCTCTGATGACATTATTGACAAACGTTATAGAGTAAAAAATATATTTTTGGTACCAAAAGAAAATATACAAACTAGTGCTTATAGTACCCTGCCAGGGTAGCGGGACTATTATTAACAACACGCTGGACTTAAGACGGTACGAATCTGACAGTTCTTTCCGTTCCACCCAGACCGGTCTCATTTTGATGATTATATCCACCCAAATAAAAGGGTAACAATAGATACTACATAGTCGGGAACCTAACCTAACGATATCCAACAGTGGACTCCCATACTTAGGTCTCTTACAAGTTGCTTTGCAACAGAGCTTAAATTGAGTATTTATAGCTTAACAATGAAAACCTCATGCATTTTCATTGAAAAACGAAAACACTGATTTACTTTTATCGAGACGATCACTATCTTAGTTAGATCCATCACTTACAAATCTTTTACTTTCAGATCTTGTAATGTTGTAATTTTAATATAATATATATTTTTTTAATTCGATTTTAATTTTGTTGCATTTCTCAAAGTCGATGATAGAGTAAGCTTATCCAGATGATGCTTGTTCACACTTATTTTAAAAAGATTCGGGACATACATCATCAGTAGGTAAATTATAAATGTAAATTATTCCACCCTCTTCTGAATAAAGAAATCCTACATTTTGTGTCTCTAAAAAACCTGAAAAACCATCGAAAATTAAAACCGTACGAAATCATTACCGAACACCCAAAAATCTCTTTACCTAATGCATCGTTAACTTTTAAGTACGTAAATTCCAAAATTGGACATTTCTACGACTTGCGACTAAGCAGAGTTTCCCATTAATGGACTGACACGCAAATAAGTGATTACTTTGAGTTACTCCTAGTTTCTACATAGATGTTTCTATGGAGCTCTGATATCTTTTTTCATAGTGACTTATTTTAAGCCCGGTAGCCGCATCCCATTTTAGCAGAATGTTGAAACTCAGAACCAGATTCAAAAGGCTTAATGTATTTTACCACAGAAGTACTTTTGATAAAATAATAAACAAGTGTAAATAAATAAAATATCCAAATTGGTTCCGTGCTTGTTATAAAATTTTGAAAATTTTAAATTTGTCAATTATGGTGATAATGGTTTCATTAAAATTTATTTGTTAGATTTTTTTTGCTTTGGGAGTTTCTTCCTGTATCGTTATAAATTAAATTAAAAAAAAAACAGTAAATTATTAATAACAGTGATTTTTATGGACACTCAAAAGTTGATCGAAACTTTAAGTATGCCAAAAAGTTTATAAAATTTAAAAAAAAAAAACCTAAAGTGTATAATATTGTGAAAGTATTCCGTCATGTCTTAACAAACAGGTTTTTTTCAGACTTAGTTGTAATCCTTTACTTTCTTGTTATTTATTTCACCATCGTGAAATGCTATCAAGGCTACTATATAAATCTACTAAAAAGCATTAATAACCCAAAAAAAATTGATTCTAGTAACACTTCTCAAAGAAAGTTGACAGGTCATTTTTTGACACATGACATTTCCAAAGCTTTGAAGTTTTCGGGTAAATAAGTTGGTTTATATTCATAGGGTTTTATTTGATCCGTACGGAACTCCGATTGAAAACAAACATCAATGTTATGTTAAGACTAGTTTGTTCTATGTAAAGGCTCCGTTTAAACTGAACAGTTATTTTGCGAATACCAAATTACTTGATAATGATGATGACAATATGCTGAATATGGGTAGCACTAAATATAACACTAGTAAATAAAACTAGTAATTGTGACTTGAATAACTAATACTCCAACAAGTAAGAAGAAGTACTCCAGGTACACGACATTCGGGCATACGGGTGGCGAGTGCCATGCGAGCGGGCGAGTAATGGGCGACTCGCTGTCCGACCATGGGCCATGCCCGGGTCGACGGCGCGTTGTGTTCCACGCGCGCCTCAAAGAGTGTCAGCATTGTGACGAGGCCCCCCTCTAGAAGGCCAAAGCCTGCCGAGGTCGCGGGACTTATCGAATTACCGTGACCCGGAACGGAAAGGGCTATTATAGGACACTGTGGATTTTTCAGTACGAGTCTAACAGTCCCTCCTGCCCTGCCCTGGGTTGGAGAAGACTTTAGATGATTTTACTACGTAAAAAATACAAAAAGGTACACGACATAGTCTTACTCAATTAACAGAATACGTCCAAGGAGCTAAAAATTACATTAATAATTTATAGATCTACACAATATTATTTTTAAATCATATTGTAAAGGATATAAAACGCCTAATTTAAATTCTCAACGACTGGGAGTCTAAGTATTTTAACAAAGACATACTTTATTGTTATGCAGGCAAGACGCGGCGTTTCAAAGGCTTTTGAATACTTTTACTGCTAAAGGGGCGTAGGCTGGGATTTCTACACAATTTTCAATCGATTTTTACGATATTTAACCTTTATCTTTTTCACTGATAATTTTATTAGAGAGTTATTTCTTCAAAATCAGTGAAAGGACGACTACGCCTCTTATCATTAAAATTTAAAACGGTATTTTGCCATATTTGTTTTATGATTACCCTTTTTGAAGGCAAGTATTTAGTAAGAAAAGTATTCTTGTTTTAATTTTTAGTTTTTAATGTCATGATTTTTTATTTTTTCA
Organism: Agrotis ipsilon; assembly: GCA_028554685.1. Taxonomy (NCBI): domain Eukaryota; kingdom Metazoa; phylum Arthropoda; class Insecta; order Lepidoptera; family Noctuidae; genus Agrotis; species Agrotis ipsilon. The sequence continues at coordinate 691,746 of CM052961.1, read as the reverse complement.
ATACAATTAAGTATTTTCAATATGCCATTACTCAGGCTACCCCTAGTTTTTGACTGTGAGACACAAAACTCATCATCTGCCTAGCCATTTCCCAACTTTATTGGGGTCGGCTTCCAGTCAAACCAGATTCAGCTGGATATCAGTATTTTACATGGAGCGACTGCCAATCGGACCCCCACAACCTAGTAACTGGGTAATACAATGCCCCATAGTAAGACTGGTTGTCAGACTTTAAAGCTAACACATTATGACGCAACACTAATAGAGGATAAAGTCTTTCTCTTTTTCCATTTCTCTGTCTAATAAGGACTACTCTGTCTAGCACTTTGAACATTATTAAGTGGGTGTTAAGGCTTAAAATCGGACATAACCCCAAACCCACATGTCACACTCACGAGACAGCCGTGGGTGGAACATAATACTTATTTTCGCTGAGAACACGATTTATTCCCATTTGATATGATAATGTTGCTAACTTTGTTTGTTATGTCCTTTTAGCACCGTCAACAAGTTATGACGTATGCATGCATAACCAAGCATGAACGAACCAGTTACATTCTGATCTGTTTCATTTTTTTTTCATCTCATGAAAATGAAGTTTTAGTAAATGTTTTCTCGTGTCATTCGTTCATTCAACGTTTAGCCCTCGGTCTCGGGATTGTCTTGGAAGCACCCCTAGAATGAAAAGGGCAATTACTGTTCTAGAGTAGTACTCAAAGGAGTCGTCAACTCCTTTGAGTACTACTCTCTTTTTACATATCATAAAATACATTCATTTCGGCTTTAAAAAACAATAATTATGCTATTTATGTCACACACTGCCAAAATTTGTGTTTTAAGTGCGTTGACACCCTATCGTAAATCTTGATTTTTTACATCAAAATAAAATCGTCGTTTCCCAGAAATATATTTTGGTACGTCAATGAAAAGAAATACTATGACGTATAAAGTATATTTTTATCTCTAAGGAAACATCTTATCACATTTTCATAAAACATTTCCCAAGATACTTGACATTTGCCAGAAAATATGATATTTTTCAAGACTAATCGAGTTTTCAGATAAATTACTTATGCTGCTTCCGTTTTTCTTAAAAATACATTCAAGTCCTTTATTCTTCATTTGTATTGTCAGAATATAAATGTACCAATTTATTTTCCCGTGTGTTACTCGATTTTGGTGACAACACTGACATATTTTAGGGTTTATACACACGAGGACGTCTGACGAAACGTGATTATCATTAATCGTGAAAAATTACAGTTATTTCTAATTGTGATATAAGAATGGCTAGTACAAGAAGTCTCTTCGTATCTTAGAAGTGACAATAAATACATTTTTTCAAATTGTATTCACTAAGAAAAAATCGCATTATTAAATAAAATTTATGTGACGATCTTTGAAAATGAAAAATTGCGAATGCAATGTGAACGTCCACTAGTCACTATATTTCGTGTTTGTAACAAATCTCGTGTGAATGACCCCTTACTTGTATTTTTTCACCCCTATTATTTTGTTTATGTCTTTAACAAATTGATTTAGTATCCCTAAGAAGAAAACTTCATTTATCTTAACACTATATAATACAGAAAATGACAGTGCAAGACCCCTAGGGAAATCATTTTCAATATTATACTAATATTTTCGATATCTTTCAATATTATTCCTCTGAAGTGTGTGGGAGATGTTTTTAAAGACAGTTAATCTGTTAAGCCGTTGTATCATTTCGTATAATATAAATAAGATGAATTCAGAATGGATTACGATTTAGAAGTAGCTGGATTTATATTATTATATTTGTTTGTACTTAAAGACAGGTATAATATACTTATATACGTCATGTTCTAAAAATAAAATAACAATGGTTTATGGTACGAACCTCTGCCATTGACAGACAAGGATTACTTTCAGACCATGAAAGTTGAAAAAGCGGAAATTGTTTATTTTTGTTATAAATATATTGTTGGCGATTTTGGTAAACGCTTTGATCAGTATTTTCGATACTCAAATGTACATAATTGTTAATGCATTAATTTCTAAAATATATGTTACTAGTGGCCCGGTATGTGCTTCGCTGCGTATAAAGTGATAAATGAAGAACCGCTTGAATGATTTTGTGCACACATAAATTATCTACTAAATAGTTCGAACAAAGCCTTCACATATAGTTTGGATAGGTGAGCCCGTTCTAGACTTATAAAACTACAACGAAAAGTGGCATTGATTTTTATAATAAATAATTATTGATTAAAAAAATAATGTATCAGGAACTAGCTTTCACTTTCGTCGGATCCTATTAGTCGTAGAATGATGTATAATATTCAATAAATAAACTACCGTATTCAATACATACAAAAAAATCTATTTAAAACTGAAACCAAACAAACACTTCAGCATTATAATGTTAGAATATATAATTAATATACTAAGTTTTCTGAGCTAAAAATGGAACACACAGACCAAAATATAAACTTAAAAAAAGCCTAAAAACCTACGACCATATTTAGAACAAAATCTAATAACAGAATTAAATTCAAGTCAAGTTCGTACCAAACTGTCTTAGTCCCAGTCTTGTCCTGTGTTAACAGGGTTGTCTCCCACAAAGACATTTTACATTAACTCCTAACATAGTCCTGGTCTCCTGGTAAACTTCTGTAATTGTGTGCCCACACTCAGAAGTAATAAGGAAGCAAGTTGCATGCAGTAACTTGGCCAACGATCTTGGTAGTTGGTAAATATGTGTCTAGCTCGTCTCCATTTGTGACGATATCCTCTAGACACCTGTTGTTGGCAATTTTGGGAAACTACACTATACGATTTGGATAGCTTGGGACCTATTTAATGGTATGCAATGTGATTGAAGTTAAACTTAAAACAATACTATAACTTCATAATAAAATTTGTATACCTCTATAAGTTAAGGGAATCCACAGCTTGGGGATCTAAGTCCTAAATCTGTAGAATAAACTTAGCTACTGTCTTAAATGGGTTCTGGAGATTTCTTAAAACTACAACGCGGCCCCGGAGCTTAAAGGGCAAGCGAAAAACAGGATGATTTTAGTCAGTAAGAGCCTTCCACTCCAGCCTGTGCGTAAGGACTCGTTTGATGATCTTTTCTGACAATATACCTAAATTGTTCTTATAAGCTTAATTACAGGTCACAGTCATCTGCAGGAGAATATACAACACAAATATGTAGCAATAAAGTTTATTTCTGGATGAAGAGTAACTCGGTTATGCTGGAACTAAAGCCAAGTGCGCTCTATGAATTTTGCCTATTTGCGTGGGCGAAGTGCAATTTAGTCACAAAGGTTTTAAATTATCCCGCTTGACCGAAGCCGTAGGTAGTAATTTTCTCCGTGACGTAGGCCTAATCTTGTCCCACTGCATCCTTTTGTAATGGCACGCCTTCCTTTCACAAAATGACCACAGAATACACGCAACAAAGACCAAATTGCTACCCAACCAAATTGGTTCTGCAGTCAAAATTACTTCTGTTTCAAAGGAGTAAGATTGAATTTTGAATGTCTTGGGTCCAGTTGTGTTGGTTGAAAGTGATACTGATGGATGTTTGGTTAATTGTTGTAATTGATAGGCATTTAAAAAGACTTCTTAAATAGACATTTGGGGCGTATTTATTGTCGCTTCAAGCTTGGGTTTACTAATGCTTGGTTTGTTTCTATTCAAATAGAATTGTTTTGCTTTTGAATGTAAAAGTTTGTATAATACCTTTTCACTAATTTGCTTATTCCTGAAAAGGTTAAACTAGGTAACTGATCCTTAAAATAACGAGTGAATTCGATATTAGACAAGAAATTATAACAGCAGGAAGATGCCAAAATTATCAATTAATTGAACACAAAACAAAAAGCAAAATTTTAACTTTTGACATTTAAGGATTATATTAATAGGCCCAGAAACATGATGAAATTAATTAGAAAAGTAATAACTATGGATCGTAGTAATGAAAGAAAGAAATTTAAAATGAGAAATATTAAATACTTTAATAAGAACGGATCGTATTGCTCAAATAATAAAAGTAGCAGAAAAAAATTGATCGATCTTCGTGCGGTTTATAAAGCACTTTTCGATACGTAGTTTCAAGAAGTTATCCACTTTAAAAATCTGCCCACTGATGACAAAATGTGATAGCACACACACCCTTTTTTATTAATATGCTGGGTTTATTAGCTAATATTAGAAATGTCAACACTTATGACGCAGGTTTAAATTAAGCTGTCTGTAATTTTTATAGTACCACATGCTATTTTCTCACGATGTTTTCCTTCCTCGTTTTGAAGAGATAAAATAAATCAATGAGACGCAATTCAGGCCACAACTGTACAAGTCTAGTTGCTTTTATTTCAATTCGAACGAAGAAAATGATTTACTAGACCATAAAAATGAGGACGCCAATCAAACAAAATTTAGCAGTTGGCAAATTAATATCAGAATAATGAGAATTTTAGAAGTATTTTGAAATGAACCAAATTTAAAGTGTCGTTAAATATCGTGTCGAGGGAATGTCTAGATAAGAATATAATAATACCTTTATGAAAAAGAAATCTATCTCGTTTTGTATGTTCTTTTTTCGTGTTATTAAAGATCACTGTTACAGAGTTAAAAAAGGGTGATAAAAATGCTTTTAATCTATGACATTTTAGGCGGAATAGTCTGTTTGACAAGATGACTATTTTATGTTTCACATGTCTTTGTAACTTCAAATGGATCATTGCTTCCTGATTTTTGTGAGTAGATCGTTGTAATGTAACCATACGGTTTCAAAATTACATCTGGTTCCTTTCAAATTTTAGTTGGCAATTGACAATTTTAATTTTAATCTAGACGCTAATTCTGTTTTGATTTTAACAACTTTCTATTTTAAAATTGATGAATGTCACCGAAAAAGTTTTAAGCCTTTCAATGATTGATGAAACAAACGCATAATTAATGAAAATGAATGAGTTTGTCCAAAGGATTAAATAAAATAAACCTACAGTTGTAAGGAAGAGACTTTATCCAGAAAGTTCGTGCGGAAACTTTTTCGATTTCACTCTCGTCGCGACAATATGGCTACCGTTCAAGGTGAAGTTAAACTAAGTAAAACTTATTTTGTTTAAAGCGAATTGAAGTTTTAAGAGCTCCATAAAAGTTGACATTTTGTCGTGTTTAACTTTTACTGTTAAGCAGTTAAATAATTTCTGAGAATTCATTCGAATTTAAGTCTCTTCAGCGAGTTACTACAGTTAAACTACTAAATAGTATTGCAAGAGTTTACGACTATATGGAAATCTTGGGGATTTACATGAGAACATTCCCGAATGATTTTAGCTCCTTAAGACATTGATTTAGAATTGATCATTACCTGCTCACATCCTCTCACTAGCCAAGTCTGCAGTTGTGCCATCTCACCTGGAGCTTTTATCAGGACCAGTCCACCTATTTTTATCATCTAAGTCTACATCTAGCTACATCTACATAACTGTTAAGACCATTTCAAGGACGAAGCGGATTTAAGTCTCAACGAGCCTCAAGCCTCGAGGCTAACATCATTCTGTGGTGAAAAACAAATGACAATCACTTCTAAATGATTTCGTTTTTCTATAACCTCTTTCATCAGTATCGGGATCTCATGGGTTTTTTGGTAGCATAATAATTTAATTTCATTATTACAGTCACCCTCCATTTAGGTAATTTTGTTAAGTAGCAAATAATCAGCCGCTACGATTTTATCGCATGTTTAAATAAGTTGCAGAAAACGTACTCTGGCTCAAATTTTATTGGAATAAGATCTGCCAGATTTCGGTAGCACTTCCACAATTTGTTCGTATAACTTTGACCGAATTCTCACATCAAAAATTATCATTTTATTGCCTCTAAATATGCTGTATTGCTGACAGGATATCATTGTTCGTCATTTATTTTATTTCTATATTCCGCTCCGTACCCAAAATGTTCTTCTAAGAGGAAGTCTACTAACCTTGGTCTAGCAGCCTGCGTGTAGTAGCGGTCGAGTTCCTGCAGCATGCGGAGGGCATCAGCCATGTCGTGAGGCCCCTCCTCTCTAGCCTCAGCCAGACAGACGACGGCCAGGACCACGGCGATGGCGATAACAATGTTCTTGTTCAGCATTTTGGTTATCTGAGTGCAAAAGATTAAGGAGAGATTAGTACATGACTGCCCAAAAAGAATTTGAATCGAGAAACTCTTTTTTCGTCGATTTAAAAAAGTTTGTTATATTTTTTTGCGTTCCTAAAATATCTATACATTTATGTATGTCTGTGAGTTTCTTTATTATAGGTACCACTAGCTGCTGCCAGCGGTTTCACCCGCTACAACTCGAAAATTATCCCACAGGAACATAAAATCGGGATAAAAACTATCCTATGTGTTAATCCAGGTTATAAACTATCTGTGTACCAAATTTCAGCTAAATCCGTTCAGTAGTTTTTGCGTGAAAGAGTAACAAACATTCATACATCCATACATACAAACTTTAATAGGATAACTTCTGAACGCCTGAACTGCAGCGGTAGGTCTGTTTTGTTATGTTTAATAACAAAACATGCCAGATGAGCACAAAAAAAAACATTGCCCCGGAATTCGATTCTGAGACCTCATTTTCGGCAGTTGTGAAAGAGATATTCTCTGGCTTAGTTACATAGTGGATGTTATATAGCGCTATATATTGGTGAGTTTATTTAGATCTCTGAGGCAGACAAAGTCATATTAGCTTTTTTTTCTGTTGCGTATTTCGTAGTATTAAGTCGGGGTGTCCATTCGTGCCCAGTTAATAACATGAACACCTTATTGTACCTACGCCCAAAATTAATACTGTATCTCAGTCGAAATGCTGATCCATGTTCTTTGAGGGCTGTTTGTGATTGGCCATATTTCAAAGATAGAGATTTCTTATTAATTTCAACATTAAGCTAGATATCTGAATTTAGTTTAAATTAAGGTTATTGGTAGGTTATAAGCACTGGGCCCGCGTGGTGGATTACGTTTATTAGTATCTATGTGTTTCCTGAAAATTTAAGGGATATTGAGAATTTTTATATAGGTAAGTAATTTCTTGGCCAACACCCTCTCTCAGAGAGGAGGCCCGTGTCCCAGCAGGCGAAACACTATAAGCTGATTGATGATGATGATGATGATGATGAAGGTTATTGGTGTAAAAAAAGTTTCACATCTACCTATTACACTCTTTCCCATTTTCAAAAAAAAATTCAAGCAAGTTTCTTCCGTATTACTAAACATTGAGTTATTGATCAGGGATTTCAATTAAGCAATAAATCTAAATCTTTTCTAACCCAAATTTTATCAGGCTCATGTCCCTTCTGAATTGTTTAATCAGAAACAAGAATAAGGAAGTTTGCCCGTATAAGATCTTGTAGGAGGCATAATTTTCAGTTAGTTAATCATGTAAAATATGCGCACACTTTGAATATATAAATTACTAGCTAAAAGCCAATTTATAGTCATCTTTACGTGAAAATTTGATCAATGCAAACTGTCATCACAAGTTTTTATTAAACTTTTTTTAAACGTTTTTCATTCTGGAATACTGATATGAGTTTCTTCTGTTATATAAAAAATGCAATAGACTGTTTTATAATCAGCAAATTTTATATCAAGAAAATCGACTGAAGAAATGTGTACACACGGCTACACATCAAGCTATACAAAACTAGTATTAGCTGACCGTGTATTGTGTGTAAAAATCGTACAAAGCGAGACCAAGACAAACTGGTTTTGTATAGCTTGATGTGTAGCCGTGTGTACTAATTGTAAGCCCGAGCGTCAATGGACAACTATAAGAGTTTAGCTGAAATATTGTGTTCTCACGTCAGCGAAATATTAATTTATATTTAAGGACAAATTACTTTAACGATAACTTAGTTATTTATTTAGATCTCCTATAGAATCTAAATCTAAATCAAATGCAACAAAAGAAAACAAAATTTCCTTGCAATACAAAATTGCTTGTCATAGCGCAAAGGGAAGAATCTCATCTTGTTCATTTTCCACGGGGTCAGGCAAAGGACACGAGTTATTCTGACACATCTTATTGAGTTCAAAATCCTATGGCAAAGTTTTGACTATAAATTTATTATTTCCCTTTCAAGTTTTCAGATGATAGGAAGATATATTTCACATAATAGTTTTGGGGTTTGGTCTCGGGAGGAAGGGTGTCACACAAATCAGAATAAATATTGTGTCATATATGTATGTTGGGAGTTACTGACACAGTATTGTAATTTATGAGCATTGAATTTATTTCAGGACTCACTTCTTCTAAAATGTTGTTTAATATTTTTTTTGCAATGTGCGAATTCATTTGTAATGATGAATTTACCAAGTCGGAAAGTTAAGCTTTGTTAATATTTTACTTTTAAAATTAATGGAGATGTGCTGTAGTTAAAAAATACTGGCAATAAATCTTCCTGCCAAGCATTTAAGGAAAATTACCAAAATTGATGTCGCAAAGCTCGTGGGACTTATCGGAAAAATGAAGCTAGATTTTTTTTATAACCGGTGTTCTATATAAACTTTATCCAACTAATGGTGCAATGGCGGCGCGGACTAAAAACTACTCTTCCGATTCAGAATAGGACATCCTATTTGATATTTTCTGTTATTTCTTCAATCGTTTATTATTTAATCTAATGATTGTCACTTATGCTGTTGGAAAATCCCATCAGACTTGTCAAGGAAATTTTTCAAATGCATTTTTTAAGCCTACAGTTCTTTGTAGTTTCTCAAGAATATTTGCCGTCTACCAAGCTTTTATTTCAAGAGGCACTAAAATATTCAATTACTCCGGCGGAGCATAAGCAATATTTGTCCGGTTCAAAAATGGAAAAGGAATATTGAATTACCGTCTTATTTGTCTTTTTCAGTCTTAGATGAAACGCTAGAGATTAATATTAATTTAGCTACGAAATCTTAATGTTTTTTTCTAGTTTTGTTAAACCTGGCTTTAGATAATGTAGGAGCTGCCTTATATTAGCTTGAGTTTGACATGCTAAAGAGAAGTAATAAAGTTAGAGAGGTCAAAATATATTGTGAAGGTTGTTATTTTTAATTGAAGCTTTTTAGTAAGTGTATTAATTTTTTTTTTCTCATAATCGGCCACTTGTGCTTATCATATACGCAGCTAATAATTAAATTTAGTGAAAAAAAGTTAGATACTTAGAACAGAAATGAGCTTATAACAGAAACTTTTAACATAAACAAAAGATAATCTGTACTTTGCCCAAACTTTGGAGTAGAAAAAAGACATTACACAATTTAATTATTTGCCACAAAGGTCATTAACATCAACATTTATGTAAGCTGAGAAGTTACTAAGAGGAAGTTATGCAATGTAGTTAATAAGTAAATTTCCTGATAGCTATACATTGGATTTTTTTTATCTAGGTGAAATCATCAATTGTTTTCCCACCCAAGGCAAGGCGGGGGGGACTATCAGATTTGTACAGACTTAAATCCACGGTGTCCTTCAATAGCCCTTTACTTTTCAGAGTCACGGTAATTTGATAAGTCCCATGACCCTGGCAAACCCTTTAAAGGGCCCCGTCATCTTGCTGACACTCTTTGAGGCACACGTGGAACGTTGGGGTCTTCAAGTCAAGAGTGAATATGTTACTTCTAGGCAAGCGTGCTTTACCGTCGAACACATCACTGCTTACCATCACACGATATACAAGTGAAACGCAAGCCTATCGTTAAATAAAAAAGTTAAAAATTTTAAAAAGTTAAAAGTTAAAGTTTAAAAGTTGTGCATCAAAACATAAACACAATCATAATTCCATAATATTGAAGACATAGTTCTCTCGAACAAAACAAACAATAGCGTAACTGCTTGCATACATAATTTTCTGCTATGTACTCGTATATCCTTGATACGTTCAGTGGAATTATAATGCGCTCCGTAATAATATACGCGAAAGACGTCACAATGAGGCAGGCAAGGCGATAATATGAGATTCAAATCAAGACGCCGGCCACGTCTCGTGCAAAGCCGAAGCAAGTAACTAGTAGCAGGTTTCAAAAAAATATATGCCCATACACAACAGAGTAGCCCTATGGATTGTATCCTTCGAAGTCCCTTCAAAAAAAGAAAACGTACATATAAAAAAAGAAATAAAGGACGAGCAGATCATGAAAATATATTTTTTAAATAAATACATAAAGAATATATAAACATCATTCTAGCATGCCTTTCTACACTGAATTGTGGAGGCCTAAGGAGTAGAGACAAATATCTCTATGAGAATATCTTCTCAGTCCGTTTGCCCTCTTGATTGCCACAATCACTCGACACTAGAGCAAACAGAATTACACGCAAGGGTCTTAACTTCAGGTCAACCGAGTTAAATGGTTCCTGACCCTTCAAGAAAAATGTCAAAGGGGTTGAAGGATACTAGGGTTTTTTGGAATAATTTACCCACACACACATGTCATCATCTTTACATATATAATAATGTGAATGGATGTGTTTTTTTTTTTTACGTGGTAAAACGCGAGTACGCGGTACGCGACCCCGGCAGGCTTTAGCCCTCTGAAAGGGGGCCTCGTCATTATGCTGACGCTCTTTGAGGCGCGCGTGGAACACGACGCGCCATCGACCCAGGCATGGTCCATGGTCGGGCGGCGAGTTGCCCTTTACTCGCCGCCGCCGTGGCTGGAGATCGTCTTGCGACGTCCGACGCCATGGGCGTCCACCACCGTGAATGGATGTGTTTGGATGGATCTTTGTTATGCAATTTAGTCAAAACGGCTGAACGGAATTTGATAAAAAGCTTTAAAATTTATGTTATGTTTGAAATTATATTGGTGCGCAAGAGTTCCCGTTCCTAATTTATAGCGACCACATTCTAAAAACACAGTTATAATATTGTGTATTTTGGTATTACATTCTCGTGGAATGATTTTTGAATGACATGCAAGCAAATCCACTGGCAACAGCATAGTAAAATAAATGTTATTAGTAAAGTTCTCATTAAAAAATATATTATTTATTTATTAAACTAAATTACTATTTTTATTAATGTCATCCCTCAAATGTCAAACTTAGTATTAGAATCGAGTAGGTTTTGTTAGGTAGGTATTAATTATTTTTAATTAGCTGCAATTAAGTCTAGCATGATATATTTAATTACAGCTAAACATGCAGATGATATTTAAATATTATTTCTAACAAACCTAACTAATATTTCATAGTGTAACGAGTTTTTTGATTTTGACTTTTTTTCGCCAAGTTCCCGAATCAATTGTACCTAATGCATTTTGGCACAAAGATAGATGAAATCCTGAAGATGGTTTAAAGATTTTTTCCCACAAAACTTGCAAGAATGAGGAAGATGAAATTGAGGGCAGTTGCGAGTTATAAAATATTTTATAAGCTCAAAATTTCCTACCTAGACCAAAATAAATTGTAAACAACAAACATGAAATCTACTAATTACTCACTCTTAAAATCTACTAAAGCCACCTTTGTCGAATCCTCATCAAAATTTCACTAAACACGTCACTTCTTGAGGTAGAATTGCTACCGGACATGACAAGAAAAGGTCCTCGGTTTGTCCGGGACAAAAGGGTGACGTTACGAAGGTGTGTCGAAATATGACACCATTTTGAAATTGGCTCATGGATACTTTTACGGATGAAGAGCATGAGAGCCTAAAACGTGTCAATTACGTTTGATATTTCAATAAGGACTTTCAATAGAATTGACATTAGTTGATATATTAGTGATGAAAACGGGGTATTTAATAACCCAATTTTACACGCATAAGGGTCCCCGAGGACCCGTCACAGAGGACCCCAAAATGTTTGCATTACAATGGAATAATCACCATAATTTCCTATTGATGCATGATAATTGCACCAGTGTCAATAAAATTCAGAAAATAAACATGAAACGAATTCCTTTTTATGTTTCATATTTTTTACTTTTCTATAGTTCTGATGCGAAGTTTCATTTAAATCCGTTCAACAGTTTCTTAGTGCCAAAAGTTTATGCACAAGTTGCATATCGACTGTGTGCACTGGACTTAAGTCACTTTAGTAGGTACACAATATGTCAGTTGATATCAATGAACGTTGACAACTTGCCCGTACCAGTTTGACCTAAGCTTTATTTCACGATACGGTTGATGCAGTGTCTGAGTGAACTGCGTTACGCGTCACGTGCATGGAACCAAATTAATTGTATGGTACACGAGGTAGCCTGCCGGGGTCGCGGGACTTATTCCATCATCGTGACCCCGGAAGATAAACGGCTATTGAAGGACACCGTGGATTTTAGTCAGTACAAGTCTGACAGTCCCTCCCGCCCTTCCTGGGCGGACTCATTTGATGATTTTACCACGTTAAAAAAAACAATGGTACACGAGGTAATTTTTACTGGTGATCTGGCTATTTCTTTATTGAAATATATAATACCTAGTGCTTAGCAATTGATGTCTATTAAATAAAAAAGAAAAATCTGTCGGTTACAGTCAATAATCGCGACTCTAACACCGCTGTTTGACCAAAGTTTTATAAATATCAAAAAGCTGCCAACTTCTCTCTAATAGGATTGTCACAGTACAAAAGACTATTAACAAACGTCATTTCAGAAAACTAAGTACTTACAGTTGAAGCAAAGGTAAGTATTGATACAGAACGTTTAATACCGTTATTTAATTGAGAATTCTTTGTAAAAAAGGATTATTTTGTGAGCTCTGTGGGACGATCGACAATGTCCATTGTGTTTGACTTGCTACTTCGGCCCGTTTGAATAGAGATTATATGTCCATCGGAAGAGTATTGGCCGCTGATAAGTTTTTTACTTTTTTTTTCGATGACAGGAGTTCATAATTTAAAATTGGTGTAGAACTTTAAGATTCGGTGGAAAGTTTTTTAATCAGTGATGCGGCGGATATTTTGGCGTTGTGTGTAGGAGATTTTTGTACTTATAAGCTAAAAAGTGATCTGGAAGCGTAACTTTTTTGGGTGAAATTTCATAAAATTGTTTCCTGGGAGCTCTGTGTCTTGGCTCTAGATACGTTTCTGGCTAAAAACTACACTGTTATTTCAGTTGCCCTTTGCATTGCAAATTTTTAACTTCAAAGATATTTTTACACTAGGTATTAAAATATCCTCTCCTGTGTGGTGGGTGCCTTTACAAACATAATTACAAACTCACATACATGCACAAACGCCCAGACCCGGAACAACTACTTGTTGATCATACAAATATTTGCTCCGTACGGCAATCGAACCCCAGGCACGCATCGTAGCAGACAAATCGGTCAGCCACTACACCAATCGTTCTGTCATTAAAATATTATTGTTGAACGGGAACCTATGGCACGCAACGCAGCATTCGATCCTCGGTCACAGCGCCAAACGTGTCGTCAAACATCTTACAACAACGACAACTCAAAGTTTATAAAAAAAGTGATTTTTGAGTGGTGTCGTGGACTTCAGACTTCACACGTAGCTTCGTGTGAATGGCCACTTATTTGTACGAGACATTTTCACAAATTTTTTTTAATAAATTTAATATACGAATCAAAGGAAAATGAATAATGACCCCAGCAAAAGTACACAATTAAAAGCTAATGAATTTTTACTAATATGTCAGTTGCAAACTATTCGTTGTTGCTAAAAAGGTTATTAATAACCTGATACAACCTTTGAAACTGCTGTTTTAGTATGTATTCATAGACAATCTGCAGTTGTGCTTTGTGAGGAAATTAACTGTTTTTGTAAACATGAATAAAATTGTTTCAATTATTCTTTTTATATTTTAAGTTGATGCTACTTAAATATATTTATAACTAAAATAGAAGAGAGAGTATACATAATTAATATCCTTAATAAAGTAGAAAATATATTATTTAAAGAAACTTTGTACTTTTAGGTATCATTTGTGAAGAAAATAATAGAAAATGTAAAATAATTTTAAACAAAAGTTCCGATTTGGGAGTTTCTCCGAAACAAAGTATTGACTTCGTCAAACAAATGTTATTAATAATTTATTGTTTTTGGCCAGTAGGTACGTCATACTTAGTTACAGGAAATATCACTCACATTAAAATAACAATAATACATTTAGGTACATTACGTCATCATCTGCCTAGCCTTTTCCCAACTACATTGGGGTCGGCTTCCAGTCGAACCAGATTCAGCTGAATATCAGTATTTTACATGGAGCGACTGCTGATCTAACCTCCACGACCCAGTAACTGGGTAATCCGATGGTAAGACTGGTTGTCAGACTTTAGAGCTTCTGACTAACAGTTACGACTTTCAAAGATCTACAAATTACAGCCGGGACCAACGGCTTTACGTGCTTTCCGAGGCACGGAGGAAACTCGCTATGTCAGTTGGTCACCCATCCATCAGAGCAACCTCGGCAAGGGCGGCTAAACCCGGAAGATCGGCCTGTGCGGCTGTAATTATTTAGCCACAAGCTCCTCTACACATTTACATTACCTACAAAAACTAAAATGTGTACAAGAGTAAACTAGAGTTTTACTTAGAAATACTTGCAAAAAATACATTGACATTTTAAAATGAAAATCTTTAAATTTCAGACGGAGAGAAAGAAAATGAAGGCAAAGGAATAAAATAGTAGCTATTAAGAATTTCTAACACAAATAACGTAGCCTTCTGCTACGGCTATTAGAATCAATTGGGGCACGAAGTATTTAACTTTTATGATATTTTATACTAGCTTTAGCCAGCGACTTCACCTGCGTGTATTTTGAAAATTATACCACGATAACGTAATGCTTATTCCCTACTTTAAACTAACCTTTATTTTACGCGTTAAAATCATCAAAAATAAGTCCTGGAACCCCGGGCAAGGCGGGAGGGACAGTCAGACTTGTACAGACTAAAATCCATGGTGACCTTCAATAGCCATTTACTTTCCTGGGCCACTCGGGGCAGGGCAGGTCCCTCCTGCACTGCCCCGGGTGGTTTCATGATATTACCACGCTAAAGTTAAGATAAATCTATCTAAACATCCAAACTTTCTTTGAGTAAACTTTAATAGATAATAATGTTTTTGGATAAGCAACAAAATACTCGCTCACCCCGGGCAGGGCAGGAGGGACTGCCAGACTTGTACTGACTAAAATCCACGGTGTCCTTCAATAACCTTTTATGTTCCGGGGTCACGATGATGAAATAAGTCCCGCTACCCCGGGACTTTACTATACTTACCAACATTTTCAATACAAATTCTTAGATAACTAGATTTGAAATCAAAAATATAAATTGCCCCATAAAGTCACAATCCCGAACTATCATTCAATAACTTACATTCATTTTACAATAGGTTCCTGTAACGAAGCAGAAGACAGGAACATTTTGCGGAATCCCCTCATTACTTACGCTATGTGAATTCTTCCGGGGAATTTCACTGACGTCCATTGGGAACGGAACTTATTTAAAACACATGGTTTTTATCCAAGAAGTTGACTTTGACTGCAAATTTAAAATTATTCGCGGGTTCAAACCTAAGCGGATGTGATAAAATTTGTGCAATTTCATGTATCGCATTTGCTCTCAAAATTGTGAACATTAAAATCGTGGGATCGACGCATTAGCATGTAATAAAATCAAGAATTCGATAGCATTTATTTGTTGCCAATATGTTGGACTATAAGAAGACTTGAAGCTCAGTCTTTGTCCCAGTTATGGGACTGGAAGCTAATTATAATATTACCTTGGTATTTTCTTTATTTATTCGGAAATGAATATTTTTTTATTATTATTAAGCAACTAGCTTCTGCCCGCGACTTCGTACGCGAATCTTGTTGCTTATGCCAGCGACAATGGGGTCGGCAAAATCCAAGATCTGAAAACTCTGATACCCAACTCCAAGAGCCCGGGTAAAAAAATCATGGGAGTTTGGCCAGTAGAATAAAAATTGTATTAATAAATTAATCGTCATCGAAAATCAGTCCGTGAAATTAGTGTTATCTTTGATTTTCACATCAGGTGTTCCAAATCTTATATTTTAATACATCAATAGATAATGCTCATTAGGCTGAACAGCTCTTTCTAAGACGTCATTCCTATACAGGTTGAAGTGTAGCTGGGCTCTTCTTCCACATCAGGTGTTCCAGATCTTCAAACTAATTCTCTCAGCAGAAAATGCTCATCACGTGGAACAATTTTTGCTATGGCACCATTTTTGTATCTCTTATGGTTTAGCTGGTCTGTTGCGGTTCTGCGCCAGTTGTTCAAGTTTTCAAAATAAATTATAGCCTATGTTTTGACCAGACTTAATACCTATACAACAAAAAAATAATCATTCAAATCCGTCCAGTACTTTTTGAGTTTATCCCGGATATACATACAGACAAACAGACAAAAATTCTAAAAACTATATTTTTGGCTTCGGTATCGATTGTAGATCACACCCCAAGTATTCTTTTAAAAAAATATTCAATGTACAGTTTTGAGTTTCTTACTATTTTATTATACGTATATAGATTATTGACAAACCCTTATAATAATTGATATATACAGTAGTATTAAATAGTGGTCCTAACAACTTCGGTTCATCTTAATTTAGAGATAAACACACCGTTTTGTGGGTAGATACCAAAATAATGACCGGTTCAGATAACCCCTAATTTTGAAACTTTATACTATCTTCATTGAGTAAAACATTAAAGATTTACCAAGGTATCCGTTTAAAAGGCATTTACGGCTAACAATTTCTTGATTACTGAAAGATTTTAATCCAAACAAAACCTCTTTATCATATTGTAAAGTTTAGGGTTTAATATTAAATTGATGGAATTATCTTTTCTTCTAACCAATCTGATCTGAAAATTTACCAATGCCTAATTCCTTCAATTAGGTTTTTATTTAGATTCTTCATAGTGTTTAAATATTAACAAATAATCACCCCATAATTTCAATCCATAAAAATAAATCTGGCTCGCGTTTGAACACCATATTGCAGTTGAGCGATTGGATTGCTACGTTATATGGGTGGGTTGGGCGTTACATGGGTTCGATTCTCGCTTTGAGCAAATTTTTGTATGATCTGCGAGTAGTTGTTGAGTGGGGCCTTTGTAATTAAACAATTTTATTGTAAACGAACCCTCAGTTCAGAATAATTCTTAGAATGTTGCAAAGTTTAATAAATAGACATGATGTAGTATACAGCAAAGAACGCTTGTAAATGTCACCCACACAACCATAGAATAGAATAGAATACACTTTATTATGCACACCATACAAATTACTGGTACAGAGTATATATCTTATACATAGGGTGACACAACGGGCGGTCTTATCGCTAAAAGCGATTTTTTCAAGACAACCTTTGGATGGATTTGAAGAGAATGGAGAAACAATACTTTTTGATTTAATTAAGCACGGATTTTTTCTGCTGTAGATATAAAAGTAATTCCGGGATTTCGGGGATATCCACTTTATTCTTTCGCTGTTTAAGTACATGAATAACTCTACTTAATTCCGGCCTATAGTAATAAATATATTTTGTGATAAAAACATGAATTCTAGTAAAACTATCAGTTATCTTAACTAATCTATGCAATTTAGAAATCTAGTTAATTTTATGATGCTATAATATTTGTTCGTTATATCTACAATATTGTTTACATTTTGAATACTTTTTATTACATTATTTATGTATCTAGTACTGATAAAAGTAATGTACTCATAATAATCGAAGCGTAGCATACTTCATTTGAACAACATAATGCAATAAAAAATCATGATAAAAATTATTGTTAGTACAATTGGGACAAGTGGAGTCTTTTTTTATCTTTGCCCTCACAATGAAAAATGTATGTATTGTGGATGTATTTACAAACATTTAAACTCATACAAAAACGGCTAGTAGGCCAGGATACTTACTTTGTATTAAAATTCATCAAAATCGGTTCAATTGGTTAAATCTTTTCACTTTCATAGGTATAAACACACACTTTCGAATTTATAATAATCTGGTATGTTAAATAAGGCGAGCAATTTCTAAAACAAATCTATAATAATTTATCCAGTTCATATATTAGTTCAAAAATGTGACGAAATAAATACCTAAGCCACAATTTTCTATTATTTTTATATTCCGTAGCTTATCATTTTAATTACAGAAGTAAAATCCAATGCGAATCCATTTTTCATTAGACATCCAATGATGTTATTTTCATTGATTCCTTTATTACAAAAATCAATTTCAATATTATTACAAGTTTCAAAAATATGTAAAGTTGTAACAACTGTGACTGGACGGTCGTCGTTAAAATTTTAATTACGATCGGCATCATATTTCGAAGTTTCGTCAAAATAAGTATAATAATTTACCAATCAGTTTTTTTCCTGTCTTTTGTTACATATTAATTTTCATCCCTTTTCCTTTTAAGATCAATGACATTCACCCTTCTTGTCAGCTACAGATTTTTTCACCTCTCTTCTTTTAGGCAACTATATTTTATTTTCTACTAGCGACCCGCCCCGGCTTCGCACGGGTGCAATGCTGATACTAAATACACTACAGAAAAACTGTGAACGTTGTATATAAAAACATAGCGGCCCGCTCCGGTTTCGCACGGATATAAAATATATAGCCTATGTGATTAAAATCGATCCAGTAGTTTTGATTTATTCATTACTGCCCGTGGCCCGCACGCGTTAAATTTAGAGTAAAACAATCCCCCTTTCCCTATACCATGAAAATTTCCTGTTATCTTTGAAATAAATCTAAATTCATACACTATATTTTTACTTATTTACTTTTTACATTTTAGCTATTTATTTTATTTTTACAACATATTACAGAATGTCTTTATATTATAAACAACGTTCACAGCTTTCTTGTCACTTGTTAGAAATGTTAGTTTTAAGCTCTAATTTATTGATGTGTGGCCAAAGATTGGATCTTTTTAGGGAAGCATTTATTTCGTCAGCACGTACCTACCATCGCCGCAATGATAATTTTTCGATTTAGCGTAAGTTTGTACGTTTGATATCTTCTAAAGTACTGATCGAAATTACATAATGTAAAAGACAAATTTAATCTAGGTTTAATGTCCAAGCTTATTAATATGTTTATTTGGATAAGAATGAATGTTATACAGACTTAAAATGGCTTCGTAAATAAGCCATTATTTCTAGTAAAAAGTAAAAGATAAAAAGCGGTTATTGTGGGTTATTCTTGAGAGATAGACATATACCATCGCGGACTTTTTTGTGGACTTTTGTAAGTTGTACAATATTGTAGTACATAATTTTGACCAATCTCGTAGGGTTTGGCCAGCGTTTGCAATATAAGCGCAAAAAAGTGAGTTGATTTACGACATCACATTAGAAATCTCAAAAATTGACAGTGTTCCACTACAACATTGTACATGTTTTATGCATATAAACCTTCCTCTTGAATATACCTATTTATTAAAGAAAACCGCATTAAAATCCGTTGCGTAGTTTTAAAGATTTAAGCATACAAAGGGACATAGGGACAGAGAAAGCGACTTTGTTTTATACTATGTAGTGATACCCACCATCGTTGATTTATTTGATAAAAACAAAATTGTTCATTAGCATGCAAACTCCAAAAAAAACTTTTTGACAACTCGTGACTATTGGCCAAGATCTTTAGATGACAACCAGGGTACCCCATGCACGACCCGACCCTATATCTGATCATTGATGAATCAGGCGTACGGCAATTATCACGAGCCTCTACCATTTAAACCAAGCTATTGTTAAGACATACAACTGTTTTCATGACTGCAATTAATAAACGAATTCAACTGAATATTTTTTTTTTTTTTTCAAAAGTCACAGTACAAAGTAGTATTGAAAAAAATAGTCAATAGATACAAGAGAATGGTTCCATTTCAACTTAACACCCACTACAAACCACAACGGTACAACAAATACCAATAAAAGTTCTCAATAGACATTCATACCATAGTTCAATGGTCGAAAACAGTCAGGAAAAAGCCTAAAATTCCGCTTTGACTTCGTAACGAGCTAAACAATGCAACTAGTGCGTAAATTCCGAAGAGTTCTCGATCGGCCTCAACGGTTTGGAACTGCGTGGTCGCGAGGGAGATGAAAGTACAAAGGAGCTCAATTAATTTTAAAAAACCCTAGTGGTTGATAGGTAAAGGGTGAAAGTGAAAGCGGAGCTGTGGTGTAGTACGGATAGTGGTTAAAAAAAAAATTTAAGTGACCTCCATTTTTGTCAACTGTCGCCTGAAATTTTTATTGCGATTGGCATAAAATACATACTTTCCAGTTTCTGCAAATTAATTTTCAATATCATTTATAATTGTTACTACAGTATTGTCTCTCTTTCTTCCAAATCCATCCAAAGTTAGCTTGAAAAGATCGCTTTTAGCGATAATACGGCCCGTTGTGTCCTCCTAAGTAGGTATTAGATTATATTTGTAAACCTACACTTGGTATTTTCCTGTTCATATTATATCCATAAAATAATTGTTTAAGATCGTGAAAGTTTTAGACAAAGGTGCATGTTGTCATAATAGAGCACCATCAAAGTTTCATTGTTTTCGTGGTCACATGGTAGTCCCTAAAATCCTATTTCAAAAGGTATGGTTTCAGTGAAGCCATCACAACAACATGGGATTTGACCACCGGCTTTGACAAAAAGGGTTACCGTAAAATAATAAATAAAAAAACTTTAATCTTCTGTTAGGTACGTAAAGTCAAGTAGTCAGGGTCAAATAAAATAGAGCTTACGTCCACGTAATAAGGTTCGGTTTATGCAATAAAAACAACCCACCAGATACAATACCTTCTCCGTGTCCTATAAAAATATCTGCCTTATTTCCTAAAGCTGGGTCTACACGGGATTTTTTGTCAGGAAATTTATTGCCCAGCAATAATTTCTTGTACTTGGACGAGGAAAGAACGGGGAAGTGTAGCAGAAAAAAAGGAAGCCTTATATCTGACTGAGGCTGAGATGATAACGGTGTTTTTTTTTTAATCTTTGCCCGCCATAGAATGTGTTCTGTACCTTTGGGAGCGTTTACAATCATTTAAACTCAACGACTCACGTACACAAATATCAGGTTTTGTCGGCAATCTTGTTCCATACTACATAATATTTTGTTTTGCTAATTTAGGTTATTAATTCTGCCAAAACCCAATACGTATATCGGAGCTTTATTTCCAACAAGAATTTCTAGAGACAAATCGTTTACCGAAACTCTTGTGCCGTCACACTTGACCAATATTGCCCAGAATTGAGCAATTTAAGTGATCCGTGTGAGCGCACCTTAAGGCTACTTGAACTCTCTTGTTTCGATTGAGTTAGTCGTGGGATGAAATCTGTTTTTGTACTCGGTATTATCTGATTGGTTTGCGGCTTTTCTGATCATGGATAGTTTCAGGTATCCACCTACTTGCATATCCTATTTTTACAAGCAAGTTTGTTTAGTACCTTTTTTTTAGCGTGTTTTCATCATCAATCTAATGAGTCCTCCCACCCAGGGTAGAGCGGAAAGGACTGTCAGACTCATACTGAATCCACGGTGTCCTTCTGACTCCAGTACATAAAGGGCTTTGGTCCTCTGAGGGGGAGCCCCGTCATTGTGCTGACACTCTTTGAGGCGCGGGTGGAACACAACGCGCTGTCGACCCGGGCATGGTCCATGGTGGGACAGCGAGTCACCCATTACTCGCCGCCTGCGAATGCAGGTTTCTAGGTCCAGGTCCAAGTTTGTTTACTACCTAGCTGTTGTTATAATGAAATGACTGAACCAAACCTCAATTGTATTTAACCTTATTTTGGCGTAGAAAAATTTTAAATGTGATCTCCAGGGAGGAGCGAAAGGAACTGTCAGGCTTGACTTATTTTGACCACCCAGTTCGGCATTGTATGGCCCTAATAGGCCAGCATTTGACCCTATCACTCCCCGTAAGTATGCTGACAGCTTCTTAAGGTGACCTTCGACTCGAGCGTGAACTTGATCGGACGGTGAGTTAACCGATTGTGGCCGTCAGTCACTAATAGCAAAAGATGTGTTCGAATTAAGCCAAAAAAAATATGTTTACCTACTTATTTCTGAACCATGGCAAAGATGATGTTAAGTTATACCTATTCTATAGGAATTCCTATAAAGTTAATGTTAAAATATGAGATTGGTGACATGGCAACCAATACCGCAAAATGATATGAAAAAAAGTATCATTCGGTTTAATTTTAAATTAAGATAGCAATACCATTATTGTTATCATAATTTAAAATTAAACAGAAGATTGTTTTAAATATTTTTTCTTCATTTTAACTAAAATACGAGTAGGTATTAAAATAAAAAAAGTTGAAATATGATCAGCACTTCTTTTTATCTTTATTGGTTTCTAATCAACGATATTATCTTTAAAAATAAAAAATACTCTATTTTAAACCTCAAAAGGATGGTAATGCCTATCCGTCTATTTATTTTTCCATCCAAGAAAATATAATATTTTCAAGGTCCCTTTACAATAGCAATTATGATACTAAGGAAGAATATACTCGCTTTAATGTGATTGGAATATGCGTCCTATAAAAAAGGTATATACTTAAGATTAACAACAGTTTTTTTTGCGAAAGGGAAATTTTGCGACGACAAGGAACATTCTACAAAAGGTAAATTTTGCTAAACGGACATTCTGCGAAATGGCCATTTTGCTATTTGTGACGTTTCAAAATGTGACACATTTCAGTTAAGTTTACTTTTTTTTTAAATCTTTTGGAAATCAAAAGACAAAAAAAGAATGAACAAGAGAACTTCTATTTCTATTTCTATATTTCTATAACTCAACCAGGTCAAAATCCAGATATTTTTTTCTTGGACTACTGCACAACTGAGTTCAAACCTATTCGTCGTGTGAAAATTGCACTTCTAAGAAAACAAAGATCACCAATTTTTACTTTTGTTTGAAACGCTGAATGTCAATTACCAGGAATTGCCAATCGTTCTTTCATTACACTGAAAAAATTGGAACTGCATTCGCATCTGTCACGTTCAAAAGTCCTTTTCAAACGATGCGCGATGTCGTTCCTAACAAAGATTTTATTGAACCTTTTCAGACTTAACTTGATTTCCTATGCGTTGGGACCTTTACATTCTACGTTATTTTATTAATTCATAAAGCCGACCATTGATATTTTGTAAACGAAAAAACTGCCGACTAATTCTAGAATAAGGTCTTTTTTTGGGTGATCAAAATCATAAAGTAAGTTCTCCCGACCTAAGTGGAGCGAAAGGAAGTCCTACTGAATGAAAATCTACCCTGTTCCTTCTTTGGATCGCCAAAGAAGGAACAGGGCAGATTTTCATTACCTCTTAGAGGACCAAAAGAGCTACTGAAGGACACCGTGGATTTTATTCTGTACAAGGCTAACAGTCCTTCCCGTACTGCCCTGGATGGGAGTTATATGATGATTTCACTACGTAAAAAAAGGGTCCGAGACAGACTATATTCGATGATGGAAATTATTTATTCAGACATTTTAATCTTATTTTTGATCATTTTTAACTACCAATGCTCGTAGTTTCCATATGAATCCTAGATTTAGGGATTTCTATGGAAATTAAGAGCAATAATCTCTTGTTTATTATTTCTTATTTATTATGATTTCAATGCAAGTGCGAGAAAGTGATTCCGAAAATCAACCGCAACTAGTCGGATAGTCAGTGAAGACCATAAACGGTCCATCCCTAATTTTATTCGTTTACCATTGTTATATAAATACACGTCGGCGATTCGAATTCGTATACGCGATTAATTGGACATCGATAAAAACAAACGGCTGTTGTTCCAAGTGAAAACAACAAGCATTTTGTGTGCTCTGTCGTATGATAGCGAATTTTTTGAGCAAATACGTGTTGTGGAGTCCGGAGTTTTTAATTCGATTGTTTAAAGCGTAAAGCCAATAAATGAGAATCGAATCGATACCAGGGAATATTTTCGTTCGTTGAATCAACAATTCAACACCTACTACTGTGGGGAAAACAGGCCTCCAAATGTTTTTTTGAGGAAAGAATAAATCGGCTGTGAGCTGGACTCGAACTTGTTTCCTTCCATATAAGTACTACATAGCTGAAGCTTTGTCCCAGATTTGAGTTTAAAATATTAAAGTACATCTGAATTTGTCAGAAATGGAGTTCGTTTCGTCCAATACTCGCCTGATGTGAATGCTTGCCTTTGACTCAGTCTAAGGAAAGAGCTCATACTAAGCAATAAGAACATGATATAATTGAAATAAATATTTAGTAGCGACAGGGTCGCGTTTCACCACTATCTCTTATCATGGCAAACGATAATGTGGTCGCCGGTGAAACACACTTAAAGACCTGAAGGTGACTCCTTAAATAAAGTCTCCGGCAGGGAAATACACTCCTTAGCTGTGCGTACCGTAAACGTATTTGCAAAACAAATTAACATGATTTGGGAGAAACCAAAATTGCATTAGAAACTCGGATCATTATCATCAAAGTTTCTTTTGAAGATAAACATAAATATCTTTTGAAAAAAAAAAAACATTTCCAAATTGCTGTTTCTTTCGAGTCTAAAACGGAATATTTGAAAAGATCATAGACATAATGAAAACACACATTTCTCTTTATTTGATGTAGCTTATTACTAAACCTTATTTGATTTAGCAAATAACCTAAAATCACTTACTCTGTAAAAAAGATTAACCTTCAACATTGCTTTGAGGTGAAAAAGATGAAAATGAATAAAAATCCATCAAATAAAAATGTGTTTTGGAAACAAATAAATAAATGAAAGGTTAAAACCATTAAAAGGTAATATTAATAATGAAATGTGTATCAGCGATATATTAATTGATCCGTAGTACGGTATTTTTTCAATCAAATATCATTAATTTATCATCCTTTCTAATATCACAAAGAGTATCTGTGGTTTTTATTCATTTTCTAATAGGAATTTCTAATTGAATCTTATAATTGTTTATACAAAGTGGTGCAATTAATAAAATTATGAACTATTGCAACAAATGAGTTTTTTCCGACTGCGCCAGTGAGGGTAATTTATGGATTGAATTTCCACAAAAAAATGTAGTTTTTCATTAAACTCTATTTTCGTCAACAAAAAAAATAAATATTTTTATTATATGAAATGATTACATTGATTACGTACAGTATTAATCAGGTCCACTACTAACCACAGTTTTAATATTTAATGGGTTGACTTTGACGTTGCCGTTGTGTGGAAATAAAAATTAGGATTTAAAGTTACAATCAGTTATTTGTTTATAGAAATAACCCGTTTCTACAGTGTCATGCTATAATAATAGTGCTGTGTAACAGCATGTGGTGTGGTACAACGGGTGTAGGGTCCGCTCGCCCCTTGGATCTCGCCCCTTATGATTAAAATGACCGACTCGCCCCGTATTTATTTATTTTGGTGTACCCATTCGCCCCTTATGAAGGGGCGAGTTGAAAATTGACATTAAAATAATTATTTTGGTGTACCCACTCGCCCCTTGCGGCATTTCCATTGAAATTTAACCAAGAAAGGTACAGTCAGACGGAAAAATGCTAACAGTAAGAATAACACTACGTTTGATTACTTTAGTCAACTATATTTGTAGTCTTACAAACTCGTCGTGATACTTGTGATTTTATGATGGTTTGTGCTACCTGTAGAGAGAGTCGTATTAAGTCGTAAGATAATTTGTTAAACCACATTTTCACAAAAATTCTAAGAATATCGCGAAAATTAGACAATAGCTGTAATAAGCAAAAGTACTAAGCAAGCATAAGTTCAAAGTTGAAAAATTACCTGAAATTGTCTTGGTCATTGACTTACCAACAAAAGTACTAGGCTATCATGAGTTCAAAGTGATATTTATTTAAATATTTCTGGGTCGATTAACTGAAATTATCTTGCTCATTCACTTACCAGCCAAAGTACCAGGCTAGCATAAGTTCAAAGTGGTATTTTTTTAAATTTCTGGGTCGATTACCTGAAATTGTCTTGTTCATTGACTAACCGGCCCAAGTATCAGGCTAGCATAAGTGGTAATATTTTGAGGACAGTTGCAAAAATTGTAAAGTTGATATTTTTTAGTTAGTGGATGAAATCGTACCTAAACAGGTTAATAACGTGAGTGTTTCAACAACATCTGAAGAGGCACTCGATTTGAAGTTGGATCACGGGCTTGATTCGTAACGCAGTTCTTTTGAAGGTGGTGAGTATTGTAAGTCTCTATCAAGAGCATTGCCTACCGATAGCCCAGACACAGTTCCTGATTTAAAAAAAACCTTCACCTACCCCAGAATTATATGTATAAATACCTCCCGTTTTTTGCCTATGCTAGCCGAGTACTTTTGCTGGTTAATGTTGAACAAGACAATTTCAGGTAATCTTTATATCTACCCAAAAACATGATAACCACTTTGAACTTATGTTAGCCTAGTACTTTTGCTGGAGAGTCAAAGAACAAGACAGTTTCAGGTAAACTTTAGAATTATTTAAATACAGACTACCTTGAACTCATGCTAGCCGAATACTTTTTTTTAGCTTCTAATAGCCTCGCCTCACTGGTGTTAAAACCAGTAGGGAGAAATGGGAATAAAAGCTCGAAGTTGTAAGAAAACAACATCTATTTAAATATTTAAAAACTTGTGTTGCTAACAGTACTTATAACTTATTAACAATCGGGGGCGAGTGAGCGTATCTAAAAGTGAAGGGGGCGAGTCGGTCATTTTAATCATAAGGGGCAAGATCCAAGGGGCGAGCGGACCCTACACCGTACAACGGCTCAAGAATGCAATGAGTAATTGAAGAAACAGGGTGGGTTTTAGTCAGTAAGTGTTAGTTCCTTCCACTCCACCCGTTGAGGGAGGACTAATTTCATTTTTTAAATGCTATTCTTGTTAAGAGTGGCGAAAATGTGACTAAAAGAGATTTAACACTTCAGGTCAATTTTAAATCGATATTTCTAATTACTAAATATCCAGTAGTACCTAAGTTGTCATATAGGTTATTTTAACCAAAAAAAAAATAGTCCGAAAGATTGATTAGCATAAAATATTCGTATTATTTCTTTTGTTACGTAAATTGCAGAAAACTGAAGAAAAAATATAGGTAATTAGGTAGAAATGTAATTTCTATTTTATTACATTTCTAACTAAGTACCCATATTTTTTCTTCCGTTTTCTGCAGTTTATGAAGAAAACATTTATTTTACAAAAATATAATCACTCAACAATAAAATTGGTAATATAACTATATATTTAGGAAATTTTAATATGTACATGTGTAGGAAATTCTGACACTTGAATGAAAAATACTCAATAATTAAAAAAAATAGTAATTTTTTTCTCTGAATCTTCGAAATTATTTCCCTACGTAATTAATTAAAATGTTCCGTGAAAATAAATGAACTTACGGAAAATGTTAAAACTGTCGGTAGATAATTCTGTACTTTCATTTTCTGTGTGCTTACAGAATGTTAACATCCTAGATTAAAAGTTCACAGAGCGCTGGTCAACAGCTTAGCTCATAAAACTATATAATGAAGCCTTTTTAAAGTGTAGAACTTATGCATTATCTATAATACTTTTTGCTTTTAGATCTTTTGCAATATATTGTAAAATTTATGATAATTTTCTGTTGAGAAGAACAGTATGGTTTTTGTGGAAGTTTGAAGTTTAATAATTGGCTTTCAATAAACATCGTTCATTTATGTAAAGAAATTGATTTTCTGAATTTTAGTTGTCATGGGATGTTCATATTGGAATTTCAAATTACAAATTACCTATATGATTTTTTTTCTGTGAAACTTTACTATTCGTTATATCAAAAAGTAGCTAATGATAGCTACTTTTTGATATAACGAATAGTAAAATTTAATTGAAATAGTGAGACATAGTGACATAGTAATAATCTCCGTATTAAAATGATAGTACTGTACTATTTTAAATAAGACAGTAGAATTAACATAAACCATTTTCAATAT
Source organism: Agrotis ipsilon (assembly GCA_028554685.1). Classification (NCBI taxonomy): domain Eukaryota; kingdom Metazoa; phylum Arthropoda; class Insecta; order Lepidoptera; family Noctuidae; genus Agrotis; species Agrotis ipsilon. Next base: position 663,743 of record CM052961.1, on the reverse strand, counting down.
AAACATAAAATTATAACTGTTTTACATAAATAAATGTCACTGAAAAATTTAACCTCCTGCCTATGCCAAAATCGACAGAATATTATCAAGTTTTAAAAATTATGTAAAAATATTCTATCAAATATTCAAAAGGAAACTTTTGAACTTATCGAATGTACCTTTACTTCAATTTCTATAAATAAGGACGAAAAATTATGCACCCGCTCTATTTATTATATAACAATTATCTACCTTATAGTAACTGAAAGAGTGCCTCTAAAAGTTATCTACAAATTAAATGAATTTATTCCTCAACCTCTACGCGGTATAAAATTCTAAAAATACATTAATTCAGAACTGAAAAAAAGTCCCCAAAAAAGAAACATGTACAAAAAAAAACCCCAGAAAAATGTGTTCACTATTTTCTTTCAAATTTTCCGACTTACCTTAGCTTTTCAGCGGGCTGACGGGCGGCAGAAACTTTTTGAACTTCGGAGGGCCGGAGCGCGCGAAAGTGCACCAAGTCAGAAGTGAAATATGGAAGTCTCCGGCACCACCATTTATAGGTAGCTGTTGGGCGGGATGTAGGCGGAGCCACGCACGCGTAAGCAGCATTCTAGCACCGCTGTGACGTGTGCCTTTCCTGGGAAAATTAAAAAATAAACTCTCATTAATAGGAATAATAACTATTCCTAGTATTAAAGAGACAAGGCAAAATCTGCCCATTTTCACGTAGGTATTCAAATTTGTTCATATTTACATACATCTTGTAAATAATCCCAGTCCTATAGCATTCTAAGGTGTAGGCAGAAACTATAGAATGTAAAAGGTTTGTTTGCTAAAATCATCAAATGAGTCCTCGCTTTGCTTGAAGCAGAAGGGACTGTCAAACTATATTACTGACTTAAAATCACCTTGTTCTTTTGGTTGCCCTTTGCGTTATAGGACCGCAAAACCTACATAACCAGTCACGTGACCCACTGTCTATTCATTCATGTTTACACATTTTATAATACACCAAGTCAATTATTAGAAAAAATGGACTAATAAATGTTTTTGTCAATAATTAAATACCTACTTTTAAGAGTGAATGGTTGGACCCCATTTCTTTTGCTCCGTTCATTCAATTTGAAGAAGGTCATAATCAATCAATGAATATTGAAATACCTACGTCATCGTCGGTCATTATGTCCTTTCAGAAAGATTTTTCCATGCGATATTAATAAATTATGTATTATTTTCAGATCCGTTATTCTCCTTACGAGTAAAATTATTTTCTTTTTAAGTAAACAGAAAATCGTGAGTTAACATCAAATGACACTTTCGAGCAGAAGGACTCATCATCAGCCTATAATGCTCCCTGCTGGGACACGGGCCTCCTCTCTGAGAGAGGGAGTGGGCCATAATCGACCACGCGGGCCCAGTGCCTGTTGATAGATGTCACATGTCCTCGAATTTGGTGGTTCTAGAACATGCTAATTTCCGCACGTTGCTTTCCACAGTGTTTTCCTTCACCGTTTTGAGAGCATTGGTGATGAAATAAATTACACAAAGTAATGCGCCTGGCGGGGTTCGAACTCACGACCTACAACTCGTAAGTCGGGACTGATACCACTGGGAAAAGGGAAAACTGTCAAAAGGACTCAAACTTGACCAATTAAAAAGCAGCCTGTATCTTCAGATCTTTTTTGCGTTGCAGGTCGATGGTGCCAGGCAGGCCTAAAAGTTCCCACTAGTTCTATCGTAGAACTGGAACTCCTGTCCACTGACGAAACGTAGAAAAGACTATTTTGGTATGACTCCCATAGGATGGTGATCGTGAGCTAGGCATCTCTTGTGAGGCCTACGTCCACCAGTGAGATGGCTTAGCCGTCACCACTGAATACAGATGACATGTCGTGCCGTTGCCCGACGTGAGCTGCTCGAAGGTGGATCATACCGTAAATCATGGAGAACCTCGAAACCACTATCTTAAATGGTGATCGATCTCAGGACCTAATATTAAGCAACTACGCTTGTGTCCGGTATAACAACAATATTGGTTACAAGCGCCATCTCTCATTAAGCCATACTCAATATTATAAATAAAAAACCAATGCAAGAAAAAAGTTCTGTCTGTCTGCTAAATTCTTATGGCTTTCAAGGCAAACGATTTTTTATGAAATTCGGTGCACATGGAGCACGACTTCAATTTAAAACAAAAGAAAATACATTACAAACCGGTAATACTACTCCAAGGGATTATATATGGTAGGCAAAACCACGGGTAAAAGGTTTATAAATTTTATAATTATTATACTGTAGCTCATTAAACGTTGGTCACATCCTTATTAATTTGTATGCAAGAAGAGCACGTATTTAAAAGGCAAGTACTTTTTTAAAACTTTTAAATGAGTGCTGCTTTTAAAACTTTAATAATACTTTATTAAAATTTATTTTTAATTGACATGCATTTTTAATTATAGTTTTCATGATAAGAAGAAAAACTTTGCAAGCTTACATTAACTGCATATTAAATAAATTATTTCTTATGACGACTTTTTGTTAATGTGGAAATGTATGATACCAAACAAGAACTGTAGTTTTAAAACAAGAAATAAGTTATATAAGTTTTCATTTTGAGTTTCGAAAAACTACTGCAAATTGTAATGAGAACGCCCACGACAATTTCTTTAATCATATTCAATTACGTTACTGTTGACGCTGAAACACACTTATGACATACACATCTCTCGATTTTGAACACCGCGTAGCACGTAGCTACGAAGAGCTACGCAAGCGGCGTAGCTCCGTAGCGCGTAGCGGTTGTCGAAAGTTAGGTAAACAGCAAAAAATATTTTGTTTTCGGCATAGGTAAGGTACACCCGCCAACGTATATGGTTAAGACGTGAAAAGATAAAAAAACAATCTTACTTTGACTCATTCATAATTTTAATTATGGTTAGGAAGTTAAGATTGGATTAGGCTTAGGACTACTTATGATTATTATTTATTGATTTGTCAGACATTTATTATCAATACGTTACTTACATTAGTATAAACCAATATAACAAATGATCCGCGCCGGCTTCACAAGAATCAAAAAGATAATTTAAAAAAGAGGTTGTGTTTTCCATTTCGAATATTCATTTCAAAAGATATTTTCGTGAATTTGTCTTAGTTAAGAATTCGTCACACAAGCTATTTTCATGCATTTGTATTAGTTCCTAAAAACCCTCTAAAAGTATGGACAACATAACAAGTTTCCAAGAACTTATCAATATAGGGTTGTACCTCAATTAAATTGAATAGCTTTTGTACTCAAATCTTGATAACAATTAATTGATCCGATACAATTTAATTAAAGTACCTGAGAGGTCTGCCTACGCTTTGAAGCAAATGTTTATTTGTTTTTGGGCAGAGCAGTGATGACCTAGTGGTAATGGTCCGGCCTTACGAGTGGTAGGTGGTGAGTTCGAACCAGGCCAGGTGCATCGTGTGATGTAAATTTTATCAGTAGGTACTGCTCTCAAAACGGTGAAGAAAATATCGTGCGGAAACCTGCATACGTCCTAGAACTAAAAAATCGAAGTAATGCGACATCTACTGAACTGCACTGGGCCAGTGTGGTAGATTTCAGCCCACTCTCTCTCACAGAAGGGAGGCCTGTGTCCTTGATTGGGAAAAAGTTAAAAAAAAAGAAGCAGTAGGAACTTTTTTACATCCCATCCTGCCATTTTTTAGTGCTTTTTCTTTTTTTTTAAGCATTGCTCTACCATAATTATATTTTTTTCCTCTATCATGAGTACCTGCTATGAGTATCGAGGAACAAACATTTAATTTCACAAACACAAACAGCCAAACTCATACAAATATTTATTCCGAACTGCAATCGAACCCGTAATACTACCTTTAGTGACTGAAAAGTCAAAACACATAAAAGGCTGACACCTAGTGATGTTGCCAGATTTCAAATTATACCCTTTTAACTGTCACGTCATGAAAAATATCAAACAGATAGGCTGAACTTTTTTCTCTTTCATTCACGCATGCATGAATAATTGAATTATAATGGATGTAACTTTGTTTATTATTGTAATTGTAAGTTATCTATCGAACGTCTAGAAAGTTAGGATTTCTCAGAACAGACTTCATTGATAAATTGAGTTGAAGTTGAAGGGTTCACTGGAATCTAAATGGATATTTGGATGGGAAAATCTCCTTTCTAGTTCTTGGAATTGACATTACATCAAGCCTTGAAAGGTATGGCAACTCGCGGCCCGGGTCGACGGTGTCGTGTTCATAATGACGGGGCCCCCTCTCAGAGGGCCAAAGCCTATCCTGGGTGGACACATCATTGCTTACCATCAGGCGATTTGGTGGTCAAAGGCGAGCCCATCATAATTAAAAAAGGGATTGTCACACTGTAATGGACAACACTCCAGACATTTCTGTATTGCTTGTGCAATGGAATAGAATATCACAGTTTTTAAAGTAGCCTCCTAAGCTCAGTCCCACTCCTGCACAAAGGCCTCCTTCCAATCCTCATGAGCCCGTGCGTCCTCCTTCGAAATCGAAAGAACCTATCCAGTTTGTCCAGCCATCTCCTTCATGGCCTGCCGCGACCCCGGTTCTGAGCTATTTTAGCCCACAATATGTCACCATGCGAAGGACATGGCCTGCTCAGTCCCATTTGAGTTGGGCAGCCTTCTGAGCCAGCTATATTTGTTATTTTAATTCCAGTTAACGAATTACAATTATAGTTATTAATTATGATTTCGATAGAAGCTCTTTTTAGGTTCCCTAGTCGTACAAGTTCTACACTCCTGACCTTTTGGAAGAACTTCACCGATACGGTCAATGTATGACTGTATTCTAGAGCACATAAATCCATGATTCTGTCCCTAAAACCTAAATTACATTTAATTTTAAAATATAAGTATATGCAAAGCACACTCGTACTTTTGTCTCAGTGTTTATACTATTCATTTATATCTACTTAATCTGTGAAACGAATGAAAGAATAATATCTATTCAGAACGTGTGGTCTCCTAAGATGTTGAAGTACCTAGCTAAAAGTAGAGTGAATTCACAAAATTCAGTTTTATAACAACAGAACTTAAGTTTAAAGTGTTATAAAGCTGAATTTTTGTGTTTAGTGTTTGAATAATTCGTAGAAAAGTGCGTAAACTTTTCTTATTTAATAATTAAAAAGACTTCTAATACTTGTAATCACGGTCGCGGGACTGCCTCATCAGGTAACCGCGACACTGGGAGGTAAAGAGCTATTGAAGGATCACCGTGGATTTTAGTCAGTACAAGTCTAACAGGCCCTCCTGCTCTACCTTGGATGGAAGAATTTTACCACGATAAAAAAAATCTTGCTATGAAGATTCCGGTGAAAAAAAGCCCGGCCTTACTACCGAGTAGGAAGGCCGGGCCAGGTTTCATGTGTTGAAGCCTTTAAATTGCAGATGAAGTCGGGTCCAAACTTTTGAAAAAAAATCTCAGTACTTAAAGACACAGACTTCTGTGTCGAGAGTATTAAAGTGTTTCTTTTTCATTTCCTCGTTCAAAACGGTCTAACACGTACCAACCTAACTCATTATCATAATGACAACCTCATAAAATATGAGACATACAGGGCACAAAAGACATGCGTCACTTTTTGTCCTTACACTGACAATTAATTTTATTTGCATCCACGTAACATAATAAAATACACAGAAACAATGTCATTAGTGGAGAGTGTGAAGAAAAGGATATTTTTATGAAAACATTTTACTAAAAGATGCAAGAAAGTACGATGGGTAGAAACTCTTTAGTGGTAGCCGGGATAAACGCCGGCCATCTTATTTTTTTTTTAATTGTATTTTTTGTCTATTATTCTAGACAAGCTCAAAGTAAAGCGCCGTATTCACGTTCCATCTGCTGTACGTCCCACCAAGGCCTTGCACGATGCACGACGCAAAAACACCGTGAATAGGCTTGACGTACGTCAATATTTTTTTAAATTGTTTGCTGGACGTGCACGACCCATTTTTCATCCAGTGAGCACCCCCACCACCGCGAACGTCGTGCAGATGGACAGTGAATAACGCGGACGTACGTCAGAGCAGTCCAGCATCGTGTATGCTGGACCGTGTATAGGCTTGCTGTACAGCAGATTTAACATTTAGAGCTTGTCTCGAGAGAAGACTGCACGTGAAAATGTATAGTGAAACACTTTCAAGATTTATTGAAAAATATAAGTTCCGCATTTGCGTGTACTCTGTACGTTTATGATTTTTTTTTTAATCCAAAATCTTTTCCTTTTTCTTTTCCTCTTTTCTGTTGCTGCTGACAACATCCCAAAAGAAGTCCCATTTTTTGGCGTTTTGTTAAAACTGCTGGCAATTTCTAAAACACGTCTTTATTAGTTCTATTGATTCTGCTCGCTGGATGCGTGCACGATGGTGTGTATGCTACATCCATCACAGCGACCTTGAGCTGACGTACAGCCGTGACAGATGGTGAATACGGCGCTTAAGTTATTAAATGCTAGACTGCTCTGACGTACGTCCGCGTTATTCACTGTCCATCTGCACGACGTTCGCGGTGGTGGGGGTGCTCGCTGGATGAAAAATGGGTCGTGCACGTCCAGCAAACAATTAAAAAAAAATATTGACGTACGTCAAGCCTATTCACGGTGTTTTTGCGTCGTGCATCGTGCATGGCCTTGGCGGGACGTACAGCAGATGGAACGTGAATACGGCGCTTTAGTAATTTAACAGCTCTAATGACAATGCATTTGACATGATACAGAATGCAGTTGACATTGGGCAAAAAATTTGCACCAACTAACATTACTTACATAAACGATTTATTTCGACTGCTGAGATTTTGAAATCAATTCGTAATAACTGATAAAAGGAGTCTTTTAATTAATATTATTTAAAAAAAACATTTATGTAACGATGCTTGAGGACAAAATCAACAGTCACGCAGGTTTTCTTGGGTTTATGAAAAAAGGGGACAACCAAATATAAAAGAAATAAGGAATACTTTTTGGAGGAAAAACAAGCATAGAGGTTACGTACACCTTCCACACCTGCCAGTATACAACTGCAAATTGCCGATGTTTTTCAATTAACAAGAAAAAGGTACCCCCCGATTGTGGCAACCTTTACATTCTCTGAACATAATAAAATCTGACGGTTGTTTTTTTTTAATCAGTATAAAAGGATTCACCTTAGATAAGCTTCTTACGCTCATATCGTATTAGTATAATTGAAGGAACGCTATCAAACGGTCAAGTTGTTGAAGAAAATTTACATGAAAATGTCGATATTGTTTGTATGGTAATTTTTTGGGGTGCAAAGTACCAATCTATAGGTGAAATTGTTATTATGGTATACCTACGCATATAATAAACTAATGGGTAAATATGGGAATCTATGTATGTGTGTGTTGCCAGTTACATCAAATTAGGTACAACCTCTTTGTAAACCTTTCTCGAATGCGTTATTTAAAAAAAGAATAACTTATTCCCCAATCCACAGCGATGCATCGCAAGGGAGTATCGGTATTTTACTGTCTGCATGACGATATTTTTTACGTTGACTGGATGTTGTTATATGCGTCGTATGAGTTGGGAAAGAGACGAAATAGAGCATGACACGAGTTAATAAAAATTACCAGATGCACAAGGTGACTTATTAGGGAATGTGACGTAATGGGGATAGAGACGAGTTGTCATCGCAACCTTTTTTTAAAATGCAATTTGATGTATTGAGATAGACACTAGTGCCATATCAAAAGGGGTTTAGTACTCGTCGTGGCGCGAAATCTAGTCTTCGGCTGGTTTATTGTTTTTATTTTTCCACGACACTAACATTTACTTGAAAAAGTATAGGATTGGTATAAACGCGACCTTATTGCATCACCCTTATGTGGGTAGAAGCTTGTGCGGTATCTAATGCAAAATATCTACCTGACATAGCAAGCGGTGATGCATGTTGATATAATGATTAATTAACGCTAATTTTGTTATTAGTTGTGATCTATGTTTAGATAATGTTTAATATTAGTTAACTGATTGTGGTGAGTGTCAGGAAAACGATTAATGCATGGATTGTTTTAAAAAGACATAATATTATAAATAGACCTTTTAGTGGTCGTAGAGTGATGACTTAAAGTTGAGATGAGGAATGCTGAGCTGATAATTCCTATTCCTGACAGATTCAGCACATCATCATCAGCGAACCAGATTTAGCTGGATATAAATATTTTACATGGAGCAACTGCCTGTCGGACCTTCACAATCCAGTAACTGGGTAATACCATACCCCATGGCAAAACTGGTTGTCAGACTTTAGAGCTTCTGACTAACAGTAACGACTGTCAATGATCTACTAATGACAGCCGGGACCAACGGCTTTAAGTGTTTACCGAGGCACGGAGGAAACTCGCTCTGCCCCCGATAGTTGAAAAGACGCATCTAACACTTTTTCCAAAATTGAGTTATATACATTGCCGGAATCAGGAAAAAAAGACGAATCTGCCTGTATTTTTAATATTTTTCTAACTTCCTCCAGTGTGGTTTTAGCATAACAAAATAAGGCGCTTCTGTGCATTTTTTTACACCCGATTGAAGATGAAAAGACGAATTTATGTGAAACTTAATTAAAAAGACGCATTTATGTAGATAATGTCCTTTTACTTTATAGTTTTTTTTTTAGTTCAGTAATTTAAAAGGCACATATTTCTTCCCTATTTCTAAGAGGAAGTTTAAAAGGCGCAAATGAGTATTTGCGTTTAACACGCTAATAAAAAAATGCTTTTACATTAAGAAAAAAGACCGCATCTGACCAATTGCGCTCTTTTTACTTCGTAAAATTGTTTAAGCATAGGCGCATATGCCATAAGCGTCTTAATTATTTACGTTGAATAAAAAAAAGAAAAATGATACTTAATAAAAAGGCGCAAGTGTGCAGAAACGTCTTTTTTTCGTAGAATGGTGAATCAAGCGAGGATTGTGGGGGGTCGGGCGGGGTATGTTTAGTACGGCGCTTGACCAGTTTCTATGTCAGTTGCGCCCGAGTAGGTTGTAGGAGCACGATGTGTCGCAGTCGCGCAATATTTCAGAGCTTGATTTGTCGTAAAAAAGTAAGTATTTTTTATTAGCAAGACGGGAGATAATTCCGACAAGAGCAACTACCGCTCAATATCTTTAGCTACAACCACAGCTAAAGTACCTGACGGTCTGCTCGAGAGACAGATTAAAAACACCCAAATTTAAATGACTCACAGTTCTGTTTTAGACCAGGACTGGTTACTGAATGTGCAATTATGTCTCTCAAGCAAACTGTCAGGTATTACACAAATAGAAGTACGCCTGTTTACGCAGACTTTCTTGATCTCTGCAGGGCATTTGACCTGGTTAGGTGTGATATTCTCTGGCGTAAATTGAACAACACAGGTGTGCCAGGTGAGTTAATCAATAAACTGTTGAGCTAAGCAACATCGGAGTGGGATGCTCGATTGATAGTCCCTGTATCAACAGTATTAGCTATGCAGATGATATGATGTTGCCCGGGCCATCAATAGCCGCGCTCAGGAAACTGATAGGCGTGTGTGAAGAGTATGCTAGGGTACACGGTCCCTTGTATAATCCTCACAAAAGCGAACTACTGGTATTTAAAGCCAATGGTCGTAAACTGGGAGATGTGGCACCTGTGCTGCTTAAAAGGGTCTCTGAGTTTAAATACCTTGGTCATGTGGTCACCGAGGATTTAAAAGATGATAGGGACATTGAAAGGGAAAGGAGGGCGGTCCGTTGTAACATGCTGGCACGCACATTTGCGAGGTATAGTTTGGAGGTAAAGATCACTTTGTTTAAAGAATTCTGCCAAAATATCTACACCTGCAATCTGTGGGTCAGCTACACTCAGCGGGCCATCAACGCTCTCCGAATACAATATAATAACGCGTTCAGGGTGCTGGTGGGGCTTCCACGCTATTGTAGTGTGTCTGCCATGTTGGCGCCCGCGCACACAGACGGCTTCCACACACTGCTGCGGCACGGATCAAAGAAGCAATCGAGCGGAACCACGGCTCAAAAGTCTTCGCAAAGAATCTGTCTATTGGGCAAAGTCAAAGGAAAAAGCTGAAGATTAACGCCGGCAGCATCATTTCGACAAAACCGGTGACCCCGAGAGAGCTTGGGAGGTTTTACGGACAGTTATACACATCAACACGACAACCCAGTGTCGGTACAACTCGAGACGCTTGAACCAAACTGACTCGACACTACACTGAGACATCAGCCTGTACGAGATTAGAATGGCTCTTTAACAGCTCAAGAATAACAAGGCGCCGGGTGAGGACGGAATCACAACAGAACTTCTGAGAGCGGGTGGAAAACCGGTACTTCTAGTGTCTCAAGACAAGGGTGTTTAACCAGTGTGTATTACCAGTGATTATGTGGCTCTGAAACGTGGTCTTTGACTGCTGGCCTTTTAGAGAGACTAAGAGTCAGTCAACGAGCAATGAAAAGAGCTATGCTCGAAGTTTCTTTGCGGGATAAAATCCAGAACACGGATATTCGGCGAATAACCAGAGTCACCGACATAGCTCTTAAAAATTGTAAGTTGAAGTGGCAATGGGCAGGCCACATCGCTCGTAGTAGTTTTATTTACAAATAATAATAGGTTATGGCTTATATGATAACGATGAACCTACTTCACTGTACTATAGCAGATATTCCTACCTTACGTAAACAATATAGGATTAATAAATAATTTTATAAACATTTTATCTAAGCCAAGGGTTAGCTACATACTTTCTAATTCTTAAGATAAAAGGCGGATATACCTAGATGTGCCCTTTTCTGTTAAAAACATATACTAGATAGAAAGCGTTTGAAGTTTAAAGGACGCATCTAGCCATTTACGTCTATTCAATTAAGTTTGTCATATTTTCATCCATTTTTTATGCTAAGATGAAAAAGTTTTTTCATTATTTTTATTATAATAATTTAATAAATTCATTTTATTATTAAACCAAGTTGAAACCTATTATAGTGGGCATTATTTCCAACTTTTAGTATGTACATATTTTATTTTATTCGAAGACAGCAAATGTTTTCCCATTTCATTCACTAAAACATTTTTTTCTCCGTTTTTACTTTTTGTTAGATCCGTCTTTTCAACTATCGGGGGCAGCGCTATGAAAGATGGTCACCCGTCCACAGACCAACCTGTGGCTGTAATTATTTAGCCACGAGCTACTCAGCTTACAGATTCAGCACAAATGAAGAAATATGATAGATAAAGAAAAAACCGAGTATACAATATTATGAAAAGTGCACTCTCTCTCTCAGTGTTAATTAGCTATCAGGAGATTACCCACACAAATAATAGTTTGAAAAAGCGAAACAAAAAATTGTTAAGCAACTGTCACTAAATTATGAAACATAACATGTCACTTGCCCCAAAATCGCTGGAACTGACGGACCTATAAACTTAATTTCTTAATTCGTTGGTAAAATACGATCCAGAAAGTAACTCAATTCAAAAATTTCATGTAAGCGGATTTACGATGGGTAGTTAGTATCCATCGTACTATAAATTATTCACCTATGGGATAAAGCTCTGACATAACACGGGCATATTGAAGCCCGAGCGTCACCAAGGATTTAAGAGAGAAACCTCGAGCCGAGCGAGGGGGTTCAAGAATTTTATTAAGCTAAGAATAAGTCTTCGGCAGACACAGCAGATCTCCGGCTACAGAAGCGCGGGCATGCGAGCGACGAATAATGGGCGACTCGCTGTCCGACCATGAACCATGCCCGGGTCGACGGCGGGTTGTGTTCCAGGCGCGCCTCAAAGAGTGTCATCGTGATGACGGGGCCCCCCACTAGAGAATCAAAACCTGTCGGGGTCGCAGGACTTAGCAAAATTATAGTGACCCCCGAACGTAAAGGTCTTTTGAAGGAAACCTTGGATTTTAGTTTTATAGGATAGGAGTTTAGTTGGTACCTACGAATCTGACAGTCCCTGGGTAGGAAGACTCATTTTAATGATTTTACCACGTAAAAAAAGCTAAGAATAAGTCTTAGAGTTGCGTGGGATTTAAGCTAGCATAAGACGAGGACACCTTTATTGCCGAGAATAGTTCTCTCTACTTTTCACACCTACTGAAAGCCTAGGGTAACAATGACTTCCATGGGTTTGTAAGTCGTATTGACATTTACGAGTGCGAGCTAGCAGGTCGTGTGAAAAAATAATTGCCATACTGCAACATTACTTAAATGGATTTTCGTTATAATAATGCATGTATATGTGTACGATCTTTATCTTTTACACGGATTTTAGTCAGTACAAGTCTGACAGTCCCTCCCGCCCTGCCCGGGGTGTTAGGACTCATTTGATAATTTTACAACGATAAAAAAAAGTCACCATGACATTTTATATTTCATCCATGGAAGCTGCCGTTTTTATTTGGTAAATGATCCTGCCGCCCAGGACGGGACGAGAAATACTATCACCCTCATTTATGACTAAAATCGATGGCGTTCTTTCAATTACTTTTTAGTTTTACGACCCCGACTCGAGAATGCCCTAAATCCTTGCATTCTGTATTAACAAGATGTATGTTTGTAAAATTATGAACTCACTCATTCTTTAACCATCTGCTTACCAATCCCTTTTCCCAACTATGATAGAAGTTGCTTCCAGTCGAACTGGGTGCAGCGAATATCTTTATTTAATAATTTGTAGATACCCTTGGTAAGACCTGTGATTAGATTTTCTAGCTTACTAAGCTTAGCTAGCCTACTTTTTTTTTTTTAATAGCCCTTTATGTCCCACTGCTGGGCAAAGGCCTCCCCCATGTTCATCCAAGTGTTCTTTTCTAGTGCCAATTCGGACCAGCCTTCAAGGTACGCATCGAGATCGATATATACTAAGACTTATATTATGAAAATTCCCAAGTAGATAATTATTTATCTATAGTAATTTAAAGAAAACATAAAATGCCAAATCAATGATATTATCAGTACCTAGATAATTTATTACGCATTTTACCCGATGATAAAAAAATCGTGGCTAAGCCTTAAATGCCAGGTTCCGTTAAGTCATTTAATTCGTAAATAATTAGCAGCTTTGCTGAAAACCTGCAATATTTATTATTTTTGCATCAAGCCATATTTTTCAGGTGGTTCTAGGAACTTTTGCTTACGTCAGTCAACGAAAGTGAAACTTACCTTCCCATTTCGTTTTTAGGTGGGCGGGTAGAAAAGTCAAATATCTACCTACATCGGTAGTTACCTAATTTAGTTAGGAAGTGATAACATTATCGTTAGTAGAATGAGTACTCTTTTTCAACGTACTTTTTTTTTGTATTTTTATAATTTGAAAAAGTTTACGAAGGACTTTCAAATTCAAATTAAAATTCTTTAATTCAGACAAAGTCCATAGTGTTAGTATCAACAAAGTAACTTAATATCTAGTGTTAGTAATCTAATTATGGAAGTGATGACGCTGACAAATAAAGAAAAAAAAAATATAAACAGAGAAATCAAACGGTGTGGATCTTGACCCAGTGGCGCAGCAGAGGGGAGTCCCACCGATCTGAAAACACGCTCAGAATACTGTTGGTGGCAGTGCGTAGCCAATCAGCTAGGGAGGCGGATTTCATCAGAGTTCGTAAAATTTCAGTTGATAGTTCACAAACGATACTTGACTATTTTTTTGTAAATTATTATAAGTAATAAACAGCTAATTTCTTGTCGCAGCACTTTTTTAACAGGCTATCGTAACCATAGAACATAAAGGGCAATTTCAGGAACACGCTGGATTTTAGTCACACATAGAGTCTAACAGTCTTTTCTGCTCCCACCAGTGTGGATGGGACAAATTTTTGATGATTTACACACCTAATTATTTAACGATTAGCGCAAAACGTTTCCAATGATAACCATACTGATATTTGGTTGCAAATGAAAGCAATAAATATTTTTTAACTCTCACTAGTTATTAAATGTTGTGAATAATTCCTTGGTTTAAATGGTCTAAACCAAAATAAACTCTTTTTAGAAAAACCACAACGAACCTTGAAAATATAAAATGTCAAAGTCACGCATTGATACTCTTTCAAAGCCTTCCACTCAAACAGGTCCACAAGTAGATAATTAATCCATCCTGTGGTTGATCGTCGATCTACAATACCTAATGGATCACCACTTCACAGATTAGCGATTTTAAATCTATTGCTATCGGCACTCGATTACTTTTACCTATCCGACACGCTCTTCGTATGAGTGGTTTCATTTTAAAGTCATGTCATAGTGTTGATGTGGGCAGCTACTCGAAAGGGTATCGAAAAACAATATTGTAATTTGTAGCCGGCCAGTTCGATCTTTCACGTGGAACGCGTGGGCTTAACAAGGATAAGTATTATTTTGGACAAGGGTTATTCCAAATAGGGACTGATAGCGTAAAATGTTTATGTCGGTTTCCTATGACCACCTGAAATTGTCGTTGGTCGTTCATATTTCGAGTACTCACAGTATTCGTTACAGAAATGAACGATTAAGCGCAAGCCACAAACAACTACGGCTGGATAGGCGCCACGGCGTCCTCACCTCCCGCTTCACTCATATCCTCTCATACACGGATGTTTCTGGAGGTTCCTGGTGTCGGATAGAGAAGAAAGAAACGCCTGGGTGTCACCACTGCGAGAATCGCCCGGAGGATACGGAGGAGAATACGGTGCAGGTCTTCCTTGCTTGGGCAGAGCACCGCCGTGTCCTCACGGAGGCGATGGGCAGCGAGAGGAGAAGCGGTCGCCTTCTTCAGTGAAGCAGTCATGCTGGCGAAGGAGGAGGCGCACCCCATGAGGGAGAGGACAGCATCACCCTGACGAATGCCATTGAATGAGAGGACTCATGTGATTATAAAAAAATCGTGCGAGCAAGCGCGCTAGGCGAGACAGATTCACTTGTTTTCATACTCCGTTTCACACCCTAAACTACAAAGATAAGCTACGTCAGCAATTCAAACGATAGGAAATATATTTCCGACGATGCTAGCGATGCTTTTTGTTAACCTTATATTCGTAACTTAATTTTGTAACATCTCCTTTTGACAAGTCAATGCTTCTTTCGTACCTACGACGTACCTACTTAGTTTTCCGTGTGACTAGTCTAGTTCACCAAAGTTTAACTTAGTAACTTATAATTTAAGTAACGGGTAATAACTTAATAAGTATGCAATACAAAGAGGCAACGCCGCCAGTCTCTTGGGCACATTACCGGCTGACAGCCTGCGGTTGAGGATGAATTTTTCGATACTCTTTAGTAGTTTAATTTGGTTAGGTAGGTAAGTACCTATTGGTTTTATGTAGGTACAGTTTTTTGTTTGATAAGAAAAGTTTGTTATTGTATAAATAAATAAATATTCCACAACTATCACACAACGCCATCTAGTCCTAAGCTAAGCAGAGCTTGTGTTATGGGTACTAGACAACTGATAAACATACTTATATATTTCTAAATACATACATATTATAGATAAATTACACCCAGACACAGAACAAATGATCATGCTCATCACACGAATATTTGTCCTGGGTGGGAATCGAACCCACGGTGTGATGGTTCCTGACCCAACCACAGCATGGAACGAAGATTTTGAGATTGCACAAATTCGTTATTATAATTGTGCCTAATTGTGCCACTAGTCTCATGAATTTGTGCCTTTTACTTTTTGAGTAATTAGAGTTAGAATGTGGTCGGGCTGGGGATCACGGTTCCTGACCCGACCACAACCACATGAAATAAATATCAATAGTCTGAAGGATTTTACTATGGCACAAATTGGTTACTTTAATTGTGCCACTAGTCCCATTAATTTGTGCCTTGTAGTTTCTGAGTAATAAGAATAAGTTTGTGGTCGGGCTGGGGATCAAGGTTCCTGACCCGACCACAACCACATCTAATAAAATATCAATAGTCTTAAGGATTTTACTATGGCACAAATTGGTTACAATAATTGTGCCACTTGTCCCATTAATTTGTGTCTTGTAGTTTTTGAGTAATAATTAAGAGTACGATTGTGGTAGGCCTGGGGATCAAGTTTCCACATTTCTTCCCTCCTTATCAGACCCAGGTATCTCCCGAAGCTTCCGTGTGAGGGTATCAGAGTAATGATAAATACAAATCCAGACTCGTCAATAAGGGGTTTAGTCAGAAAAAAGGGATTGATTATTATCAAACTTTTAGACCCATGGCTAAGATGGCAACAGTCTAGGGCAGTATGGAGGTAACGACTGTCGCAACCTAGGTCCGGGCACGCCACAATCGCGGCAGTAAGACCCTGCTTTGAGGAGTGGCTGGATTGGCGTCACGGCGTCCTGACCTACTTACCGCATGACGCAGGCCCTCACAGGACACGGAAGCTTCGGGAGATACCTGTGTCTGATAAGGAGGGAAGAAATGTGGAAACTTGATCCCCAGGCCAACCACAATCGTACTCTTAATTATTACTCAAAAACTACAAGGCACAAATTAATGGGACTAGTGGCACAATTAAAGTAACCAATTTGTACCATAGTAAAATCCTTTAGACTATTGATATTTTATTAGATGTGGTTGTGGTCGGGTCAGGAATCGTGATCCCCAGCCCGACCACAAACTTATTCTTATTACTCAAAAACTACAAGGCACAAATTAATGTGACTAGTGGCACAATTAAAGTAACCAATTTGTACCATAGTAAAATCCTTTAGACTATTGATATTTTATTAGATGTGGTTGTGGTCGGGTCAGGAATCGTGATCCCCAGCCCGACCACAAACTTATTCTTATTACTCAAAAACTACAAGGCACAAATTAATGTGACTAGTGGCACAATTAAAGTAACCAATTTGTGCCATAGAAAAATCCTTCAGACTATTGATATTTATTTCATGTGGTTGTGGTCGGGTCAGGAACCGTGATCCCCAGCCCGACCACAATCGAACTCTCATTACTCAAAAAGTAAAAGGCACAAATTCATGAGACTAGTGGCACAATTAGGCACAATTATAATAACGAATTTGTGCCATCTCAAAATCTTCGTTCCATGCTGTGGTCGGGTCAGGAACCATCACACAACCCACGACCCCCGTCATAGCAGTCAAGGTCACTAACCACTAGACCAACAGGCCAGTCAAACTGGCCAGTATTTACTGTTTATTTGTAGGCTTAATTAATTAGTAGGTATTTAGTTTATTTTAATAAGTAACACTTAAATTATTTACTATGGGGAAGTTTACGTTCGCTTACATTTAAAATATTTATCTATGTGACAGTGCTCTCACTGTTTCAGGCCGCATGTTTAATCACCAAGAAATTCGCCCCAAAATCAACCCATGTAAATTACCCCATAACCCTTTTTCATTGCAACTGACAATACTGTGACGGAATTTGATTCCAACTTTCTTAACCGTAGGTAGCGAGACTGTCCTAACAGGTAACAGTGACCCTAAATTGTCCTATGCGTTCCCTTGATAAGACTCGCCACCTACAATTATGGACCATTGAAGTCAGTAGGTACGAGTCTTAAGTCCCCCTCCATCCTGGGCTGAAGCACTCATTTGACGATTTTACCACAATGAAAAAAAATACCTAACCATAAATACATTTTCAATATAATAAGATGATCTCTCACCAAACGGTTCCGCAACGCAACAATATTGCGAAAACAAAAGTACAGGCGGTAAGCCGGTAACACATGACACAGAAATGTACCCAAAAGAAAGTCCCCTGTTCAGTACATAAGTTATGAAGACGGATTATCAGGAAGGCAGAACCTTGTTGTACAATTATAGTGTATTCTATTTATCTATCTATCTTGGGCAGAACATTCTTCATTTCGTAAGACAAATTACTGCTAGCGCCATCTAGGTTAAAGATTTAAAAGTTCTATGAACAAAAGTTGCTATGTCTATGAGACATGGACCCGCTTTCCTTTTCATGTTAACGGAATAATGCATATGAAAACATTGTTTTTATGATTATTGAAATATTGTGTAAATAGAAGTGAAAATAAACGATACATAATGCATCCACCACAAACTATTGGCATCCACACCGACCATGCCTGAAATCTAAATCTACTCTGGCAACACAGCAAGATACTGTCATTCATTACAGTGATTCGCTGGCGGGAATTTCAACTAAAGCGCGCTTTTTAATTTTCATCCGAAGTTTTTTCAAGAATTTAAATACTGTACATTGTGTATTTTTGCTGTAAATAGTTTGTTCTCGTCCTGAAAATGGACGGGAATGAGGTGAGCGGGGCTGAACCCCCGATTCCCAAGAATCGGAAGCGGACTTTTGACGCTGATGCCGAGGACCACGTCAGCGGCGGCGGCGGTGAGGAAAGTGACTATTAATTACGCTCCCTACTTTAAACCTAATTATAAAAGACTGTATCCAGAGAATTCGGGTAACTTGGAGTTTAATGTTTTTGTAGAAAGTCAGGACAATGAACGATTGGGAAATAAAAGCCCCATATATTTAAACCATATTTTCGCAACGGACGTTAAAGGTGTGGTGGCGATACGGCGTGTCAATGCGAATAAAATTGTAGTCGTATTCAAGCAATACAACACGGCCAACAATTTCATCAACAATGTGAGTTTCCTTGATAAGTATAAGATGAGGGCATATATCCCCGCAGCTCAAATAGAACGAGTTGGCATCATCAGATTCGTGCCAACCAATATTTCAACTAAAGAACTGTATACAAAGCTTTCTTCTGTCTACGAAATTGTAGCTGTGAGAAGATTTACAAAGAAAGTGGGACAGAACAGGATACCTCTTCAGACAGTCAGCATTACATTCTTATCGAATTCATTACCAGATTCAATACAATATGACCTGTTTTCATATAGAGTTTTCGAGTACATTCAACCCCTGTTGCAGTGCTATCGCTGCTTTAAATTCAATCACTCTGCCAAAGTATGTAATGGTAAACAGCGTTGCAGCTACTGTGCTGGAGAACACTCCTACAAAGAGTGTGTCAAGTCCGATGAGCTCTGCTGCATCAACTGCAGTGGACCTCATTTGGCTATATCTAGGACCTGTCCGGTTAAAATGAGGAAAATGATAGAAAAAAAAGAAAAAGTAACCTATGCTAGCATTGCTAATACAAAGACGAAGAAAACTGACTTTCCTCCTTTGCCGGACCTCTCCAAGCCAACTGTAAATAAAAAAGAAAATGTAAATAAAGAACTTGTTGTAAATAAGAACAAAATGAAATTGTATAATATGGATAATGTACATAACACACCTGCAAGTTCAGAAACCAATACTAAAACTTCCAAACCAACTATTAAAGCCCAAATCATTGGCAATAACGACGTATTAATGGCTTTAGTCAATACTTTAGTGCAAATAGGAAACAAATCGGACGATGTGCCCATTACCACGTCGTCTATTAAAGAAATGCTCATTAGAAATCTGTCAACATAATGGATTTGAACTCCAATATTTTAACTTCCTTAAATATTGCACAGTATAATGCTCAAAGTTTAAATAATAAAAAACCTTTATTGATTAATTTTCTAGAAAATGAAAATATAGATATTTGTCTAATAAATGAAACTTGGCTAAAAGACCAACAGAGTTTTAAAATACCTGGCTATAATTTCCACTACAAAAATTCAGCTAACAGTCATAATGGAGTAGCTATATTAATAAAGCCTTTTTTAAAGTATAGGCTGTTAAACACTCATTTCTATGAAGATATTCAGACTATTGCGATTTCTGTATCTACAGAAATAGGCGAGATAACCGTTTTATGTGTATATTGTCCACCTAAATCTGGGCATATAAGAATGCATCGATTGCATAATATTATCAGGGACCTCCCTAAACCTATATTCGTAAGTGGTGATTTTAATGCCCATCATATTGCCTTTGGATGCGTGTCCACAAAAAGCAGGGGGCAAAATTTATATAATTTAATTGATGATAATGACTTATGCGTAATTAATAATGGTGACTTTACTACAGTCAATCGCCCTCATTGCAATCCATCGGCAATTGATGTAACTTTTGTTAGTCCAAATCTTGCGCCACTTTGTGAGTGGTCTGTTTATGATGATACAATGGGAAGTTATCATTACCCGACTATTACAAAACTTGCAATTCGTGCTGACAAATATCAGATTGATCCTCCTGTTGACACATTTTTATATAATCAAACTGATTGGAGTAAGTTTTTAGAAAAATCCAAATATCTTTTCCATGACATGACGATTGATGAAGAGGATCCAATGTCTACTTACATAGAATTTTGTACTCGCCTTGATGCCTTAAAGGAAATGGTGATTCCAAAGTTAGTTAAAACTAGTGATTTTAAATCTAGAATTCCAGCTCCTTGGTGGAATCATATTTGTGAGCAAAGTGTAATTGCATCTTATAATGCTCTGAAACTGTACAGAAGTGACCCAACTATAGATAATTACATTAATTATAAGAGAATAGATGCGATTAAAAAACGTACAATTTCAGAACAGAAAAAGATTGGTTGGAACAACTTTTGTAACACTTTTAATAGAACCACTCCACTTAGTAAAATTTGGAACCTTATTAAAAGATTTAAAGGCATCAGATCTGGTAACAAATCATACAGGGATGAATTTATTCAACCTTTTTTGGCAAAAATATCTGATAATAGTAACCTTATAGATAGTAGTGAATATAACCATTACTTTGATATCAATAATGACAACTCAAACTCCAAATTTTTATTGGATCCTTTTACATGGACTGAATTCTTAATGAGTTTACAATCTAGAAAAAATACTACCCCAGGTTTAGATGACTTCCCTTACTTAGTAATTAAAAATCTTGATGATGATGTAAAACATTTATTTTTAAAAATTCTCAACAGTCTTTGGTGTAAGCAAATAATACCAGAATCATGGAAAACACAGTGCGTTATTCCCATACTAAAACCTGACAAACCACCAGATTTAGCTAGCAGTTATCGTCCAATTTCGTTGTCCTCATGTCTTGGAAAAATCTTTGAGAATATGTTGAAAAATCGTTTGGACTGGTACTCCGAATCCAATAATATTATTCCATCAGTGCAATATGGATTTAGGCGCGGTCGTAGCTGTGCAGACAGTTTCGTTTCTCTTATAGCAGACCTGAAAAGAGCACAAAATACCAAATTACATACCGTTTGCGTATTTTTGGACGTACAAGGCGCTTTTGACAATGTTGACCCTGGCATACTTGTCAAAATATTGACTGGTAGTATAGGTTTACCTGGACTTGTGTCCAAATGGATTTATAACTTCTTGAGTGACAGAAAACTCTTTGTTAAATATAATAACATTCTTTATGGACCAGAGCGGGCCAGTAAAGGCACAATGCAAGGTGCAACTCTGTCACCCTTGATCTATAACTTATATACTTGTGAAATATGTAAATATGTTGATACTAAGAATGTAAATATATTGCAGTTTGCTGATGATTTAGTTCTGTATACATCTAATTCTAATCTATCTGCAGCGATTGATACTGTAAATATAGCACTAGGAAAACTTTATGATTATTATAGTAATAGGCTGCATCTTAAAATTAATGCTTCCAAAAGCAGTGTTATGATATTTGGAGATGACAACCCTACTAATGATGTTATATATGCTACAGAGAGCATCCAGAGAGTTAACCAGCATAAGTTCTTAGGTATTGTCATCGACCAAAAACTCAAATTTGAAGAGCACATTAAATATATTTCAAAAAACTCATACAAAGGGCTAAATGTTCTAAGATGTCTTGCTGGGATATCTTGGGGAGCTGACCCAAAAATATTGTCAATACTATACAAAGCAATTGTAAGAAGCCACTTTGATTATAGCACTTTAGCTTACATTAATTGTACATATGTACATAGATTAGATATTATTCAGAACAAGGCTCTGAGAATTATCTCTGGAGCAATGTGTTCAACTCCCATAAGAGCCATGGAAGTTGAAACTAAAATCATGCCCCTTATCTTGAGAAGAATATTACTCTGTGAAAGATATTGCCTCAAAATTTTGTCACTAGCTAATAACGATGTTGTCAACAGAATAGTTCCTCACCTGGTAAATGTCTCTGGCCCATTGTCCTCAGCAGATGAACTGTTGAGGGGTAGAGCTCCACAGATATGCCGGATGTACATGGAAATAAATAATAAATGCACAAGGATTAAAAAACAGTCTCAATGGCCATGCTATGCCCACAACTACAATATTATAACTCATCCAATTCATGTTATAGAACACAGAATTGTAAATAATAATGAGATGCTAGAATTTTTGTCAGAAAATAATAAGTTTTATACTGTATATACTGATGGCAGTAAGGGAGATGACCATGTGAGATCTGCTTTATATGATCCTCAAACAAGGTTCACTCAAAGCTTTGTTCTGGACAATGAATGCTCAATATTTACTGCAGAAGCCTATGCAATCCTAGAAGCATTAAAGTTAATAAATTATATTAACCAGTCTTATAAATTCTTCTTAATTTTAACTGATTCAATGAGTGTTTTGGAAGCATTAAAACATCTGAAATGTAATTTTAAAACTAATTATATTTTGTACAGTATTAAAGATTTTGTATATAAGTTAAATTGTAAGGGCATTGAGATATCCTTTATTTGGATCCCTTCGCATAAAGGTATATCTGGAAACGAAGTAGCAGACAGAACTGCAACTAAGGGGATAAATTTATTAGATGTTCAATATGTAATTGCTGTACCGCACACGGATTATTATAGATCCATAAATGAAGATGTGAAAAATCTTTGGATTGAATTTTGGAAGAAAGACCAAGAACAGAAAGGAAAGTGGTACGGAAGTATCCAAATAGACTTACCAACAAAGCCCTGGTACAACGACCTGGAGTCAGCTAGCCGGCACTTTATCACCACGATTAACAGGCTTCGCTTTGGCCATACCACCACACCTGCCCACTTATCCCGTTTGGGCATAATTTCAAGTGATTCTTGTAAATTCTGCAACACACCGCAAGCTGACGCTGAACACATAATTTTGAACTGCCAACATTTTGCAATAGAAAGACTTATACTTGCCAGTGAATTAAGTGATATCCTACAAAATAATTCCTCCCGCCGCCTGAACGATATTCTAAAAATTGAAAAGTGTTATATGCCGATTTTTAATTTTATTAAAAACAGTTGTGGAAGTGTTTAGTGCACAAATCAAGTGTTAACTCTCAAACTTTAATTAAATGAAGACTTTTCAATTAAAGACTTGGCTTAAAGGTCTCGTAACCAAGCCAGTGGCATAGCCACAACATTAAAAAAAAAAAAAAAAAACATTCATTACAACGAAAACGTCAAATCGTTCAAAATTCAAATTGAAGGACAAACACAACGGATTGCAATTCTTGCGTTTATTTCTTTTTTTAAATCATTATTACTCAAAATATGGATAATTTAATCAAACCTCTGTTAGAGAATTATCCAAAACATTACATTGAAAAACAAAAAAGTCCGAGTTATGTCGAAATGTACACAAAAAGTAACAGAGATGTAGTGTTAGTTTGTAACAAGGTAAATGTTTGTTTATTTAGTGATTTTGTGTATTTTAACATGAATTAATGTCTAAATAAGAATTAATTTAACTTACAGACTAAACAATCCTCTAATGTTACGGAAACAATTGGAAATAACAACAGAAATGAGGCTGGTAAGTAACAACAATCTTTAGTCGTTAGAGTTGCGTTAGAGTCATATTTTGTATCACAACTCTTTAAAAAAAAAGCACAAATTAAATTTGGAGTAAGCTAGTGTATAGGTAATAATCTCTTTGAATACTTCTCGGATCAATAAATATTTGCTTTGTTAAATCTAAAACTTAAATCTTTGGTTTTCTATTTCTGTTGAATATTCTTCTATCAAGTACCTACTTTTTTTTTGCAATCAATAATTATTGCAAAACAAATACTTGTCTTTGCCTCTACTTTTTTAAAACAATAATATGCAAATTGCAGAAGAGTTAGAGCTAACAGGATCACCACTCAAACTGGACTTGAGTCTTCACACAATACTGGATGACACAATGATCACTGATGAGCCACAATTATGGACCAAGGAGGAAGCTACTCATGGTCCTATTTCACTGGATACTGCAAGGTTAGTACACACCGGGTCTAAAACGGTCCAATTTGGAAAGTCCCAAATGTTCCTCGTTGTGAATGAATAGATTGATGTTGCTGGAAATGCATAAAGTAGATCAAATGATTTACTTCATGCATAGGAATATTGCTTAAAGTAACAATTATAAGTCCTCAGATTTTAGTTTCTGATTGTGCCAGTAGTAATAATGATGCTATACTGGTGAAATATAAAAAAAATTGAACTCTTGAATCCATGGACAATGTTGTTGGCTGCAATATTACCTATTCATTTCTTTTTTGTTGTTTTATTTAAGTAACACATTAATTCTGACTTTACTGTGTTTTGATGAAGTTAAATATTAAGATAATTTTTCATAAAATATGTGAGGATAAAATGCTTTATAAAGTGAAAATGATTTATGTCCAGTTTCTTCATCAAAAGTAACAGCTAAAGAGAGTTTTTCTTGCGTTAAAAAATGCTCTCAATTTTAGATGTAAATCACGACATTTGTGATTTTGCTATTGGCTTCTAGTTAAACTGTAGCTGCTATAATAAACAATCGAAATTTTCAATATTCCAGAGAAATAGCCAACCTGTACAATAAGAACCGCAAACAAGTAACTCCTGAAGATTCCATACCATTATGGATACTTACCAATCCTTTGGAAGATAGCAAGCCGTTACTGCTCACAGTACAATCTGATAGTATGAACTTTGCCAGAGGTCTGGTGACTTACGAGGGCTGTATGAACCAGGATGATGTTGATCTGGATTTGCTAATTGAAGATTACGCTAAACAGGAGAGACTGACTGTGGATATGGTATGATTTTGCTGTTTATTTTAAGATTTGTTGTTGTGTACTCTAAAAATATAAAAAGCTTTCTTTGTTCTTAAGAGCGCGTATTCTGAAAGTTGGCAACGTCGCAAATGGCTGTCAGATATTTACAAGTTTAATTGGTTTTGCAAAATTACTGTATGAAAATAAGAAAACAGGCTCTGTAGTGCACTAAAAAATTTATTAGGGAATGCAATAAGTAATATCGTAACACCTAATAAATAGTTTTAGATGTAAAACATGCATTTGGAAACCTTCCAAATACCTTTTATACACCTGGAACGGTTACAAAATCAAATTCAGTGTTTTAATTGCATTGCCATATCAATTTTCTAGTGCACTACAGAGCCATATTTCTTATTTCCATACAGTAACATAGCAAAATTAATTAAAATATGTAAATATTTGACAGGTATTAGCGACATTGCCAACTTTCTGGTTATGTGCCCTATCTATACCAATGCAGCAGGTTAAAACATAGAATTAGTATTAAAGAAATATTGCCCCCGCACTAGGGATTTCTCATGTACCTTGGATTTGTTTACAAACATTTAAACTCACATACACAAATACTGCTAGTTGGTTGATCTAATTATGTGAATAGAGTTTGAATTTTAAATTTACAGTGTTCATTGAGCCTGCTAGTGCTTGATATTAATTCTATGTTTTCGCTGATTCTATGCCTTAAATACTTAAAGAGAACTTATTGATTAAAATTGCTCTCATTAATTGACTTTTACCTCATAATTGTTCTTCAGAGCATTTACCAAAGAATAATCATTTAATATTTTAGATCTCAACCCTAGTGGATTGTAAATACCTAATTGCTGGTATTTCGTATGGTTCTCACAATACTGATGAGCTTGTCAATGCCCCTCATGGTGGTGTGACAGAGTTACGCTGCGAGTGGTCGGGAAAATCGCTGCATACGCCGTTTATAAGCTGTAAAGTTAATTTTGTAAGTTTTTTCTTCCTAATTTAATTCTCTATTGATTTGTGCTCAGTTCAGCTTCGCAACTTACTTATACTGGTTTCATAATTATAGTGTGGCTCTAACTTAAATAAGAGACTGGAGATTATTTGTAAATCATTATTCAAAATTGAGTAGGTACATTACTCCATGTGATGTTCAGAACATCATCTTTACTTTAAGTTTTATTTTATTTAAATTATATTGATTCTCTGTGGTTTCATCCCCACTGCTCGTCTTCTATTGGCCGTAGCGTGATTTTATATAGCCCATAGCATTCCTTGATAAATGGACTATTCAACACATTTTTTTTTTAAATTCGAACCAGCAATTCCTGAGATAAGCACCAACAAAGAAACTCTTCAACTTTATAATATTTATTTAGATTCATACTTATTTTGATAAATACTTTCGTTATTCTTTTTCCAGGAACAAGAAATCATAGTAGGCCATCTAGCAAGTCCATGTAATGCCATCTGGAGGTCTGTGTGTGCACTACACAACATGAATCAGCTGCTAGTGGACATGACTGCTGCAGGACTTGCCTCTGTCAATCTAGAAACTGCTTTGATCAGGTCAATTTTGTTGCTCATTTTAGAAGTATAGTAGAATATCTGCCTTGTTGCTGTACTGGTTTTAAGCACCATTATTCAATGTTTGAATTTTGAGTTCAGCTTCGATCCTGAATTGGAGTCCAGTTTTATCTACAGAAAATTCCCAATAACAGCCAGTCCATTGTGGGACTAAGAAGACGCTGTGTCTATAGAACGTGAATGGCAACCAATGGAACTAGGTGCCACTCAAAGCTTTGGCGTGTTTTGCAGTTTTGGGTTCTAGATTCGAACTTGAGTTTGGATCGTTTTTATCAATTGAATATTCACAGTAACAGAGTAACAGCCAGTCTGGATATTTGGCAGCAGATTGGCGTATTTCTGATGGGTATGATGATATAACTGGCAGAAGGGGGATAGTATAAATATTAAATTACATGTTGTCTGATCAGATAAAACACTTTGTACTGAACTAAAATCAATGATGCATTTTAGCAAAAGATTTCAGAAGTCATTAAAAATGACTGTACTTGCTGCTTTTTCCTTAGAGGATGTGTCTGCTGGTATCTTAGTTATTTAAGCCATCTCTGGGAACGCCACATATTTTGGACTTCATATATTTTGTTAGTCAGTCCAGGTTTTCCTACAATATTTTCTATCACCGATGTCATTGTTGCCGACGTTGATGTTAGTTTAAACCCAAAACTCGCAACCGCATGCATGAGCGAGAACAGATGCTCAACCTCCAGGCCATCACGACTTTTGAATTTGACTTTCGATTGTACTAACTCAATTCTTTAATCTTTCCAGGAACAACACTCCAGGCTCAAAGAAACCAAACAACTCGAAACGCGTCAATGAACTTCTGAACGAAACTGAAACATACGCGTATACAGCTGAATGTCCCGCTGGCGGGTGTATTTGTGTTACTGAAGATACCACTACGTTAGGACAGTGCCTCAAAGATATGAATACTATTGGGTCTAGTAACGACTTCACTTATAAACTCTGGGATATATTGAGAGGTAAGTTAGTGTTCTTGACTCGTCAGAAAAGTGGTTACAATAGGGCTTTTGAAAATGAAAGAAAGTAATAAATACTTGATATAATTTTGTGTTGATAAGTGCTCAAATAATTGTTTCAGATTGTGAAACTGCAGAGGAACTGATAGCCTTATTGATTCAAGCCCTGAAATTCATATCTTCCGGAAAAATAAGACCATTTGTAAGTTCTTTTTTTAAATGTTACTGGTTACTAATGGGAGATTGGCGTTGCACCTATTTCTACTTATTGTTTTCTCAGAAATTATACTCCTTACTCACGCCATTTCTTCCAAGAAGCTACTTAAGTATAATATCATTAAGTGTCAACATAATTCCCCTTTATTTACTTACAGATAGACGCCAACAACAAAACATACTTATCGAAACTAGTCCTAAAACTGTCCCGAGGCCACTCTCAGGCCGCTAAAGTCCTAAAGAACTTGCGCGCCAGTCCTCCACAAGCGCTGTCACTGGTTGCTCAAGTAGGCACGGAGAAGACCATGTGGGAATATACGAGGGTCATGTCCCTGTTGGAACATTCGTTCTTTATTGCTGGGATTTGGAATAGCGATGCAAGGTGTGTATTAGTTAAATGTTCTCTCAGCAGGTGAACATCATGGTGCTAGAAATGAAACTATGAAATTTCTTAATGGTTCTTCTTTATAGAACACGATACCGTGCACCTATTTTTCGACGTTTTGACCTATCTAAATTAAAGTATTCTGATTTAGAATCTTTGAGTCAGTACCTTTAATAGATATCTGTAATACCCGAACCATGATAAATCATATTATGATGTATCATGTGGTTGCAATTCGGTTCGTAGAAGACAGAAATGAATGTGGATGAGACTATGGATGGTTTTCGCCTACTCCCATGGGAAGAAGACGTGAGTTTATGTATATATTTATGTCGTTTTTCGAAATGCTGGTGTGTTGACGGATGACTTGAGGGCATTTTCTCGAAAAAAACATTTTTTTTTTGCCATTGGTAAAATCATCAAATGAGTCTTCCCACCCAAGGCAGGGCAGGAGGAACTGACAGACTTGTACTGACTAAAATCTATGGTGTCCTTCAATAGCTCTTTACATTCCTTGGTCACGTTCCGGGGTCATGCCCAAGAAACCACATATGGAAGAGAATGAGACTTATAGATGTGGGACAGTTTTTGATTAACAGAAGTCTTAATAATTATTTTCCAGAACACACGAATCAATAGAACAAATAAACCAGACTATCAATGACATGACAATGAGTGGCGGGGACTTCCAATTGAACCCTTTCGAAAGTCTGACTTCAGCCGAACATTCCATACGATTGGACTGTGAATCATTCTATGAGGAGGACCCCAATGAACTTACTGTTGATGACTTCGCGTCGTTGAAGAAACATGGGCTTGTGAGTGAGAAGAAAGATGTTAATGAGGTGAGTTAGTAGATTAACAGTATTTCAAAATAAACCTTGTTTGTAATGAAAATAAAGCTCACTATATTCTTCACAGTGATACAAAATCAGAATTCAAATATATGTGTAGATATAGTATTAGTGTTATGTGTTCTTTCTAAGTATGCAGGGATGTTACAATTGTTGGTAAACCAATAAAATAAATATAGAACTAGTTCTTTCTTCATTTGCTAATTTTTGACAGTACATCAGCGGTTTTCAAGCGCTACTTGTATTAGAAGGGAGCTTACGCAATTCGACCGATTCCAATTACAAGTGAAAATCATCCTTACCACTACGAAATATGACATAAAACGTGCGGTTGTCTACGGGTAGGGTAGATGAAAAACAAAACACGCTCGCCAACACGACGTAAGTCCATCGAATTGCATCATTATATCGTAGTAGCAAGGATGATTTTAATTTTTAGTTAGTAGAAATTACAATTCGCACAAATAACGTCGTCTCTTGTTGAATTTACGATTAGTTACAATTAACCCTGTACGTATCAACATACTTATAAATTAGGTTTTTGATTTATCTCTATTTCTTTCTTATCTGCTATGTTCTCTGTCTATCAAATGTATTACTATTTCGTTTGATCTTTTTTCTCAGGTTCCGCTAATAACTGATGAAATCGACATCAGTCCGTGGAAGAGTCTTCTGATGAAGTTTGCACAAGTCCATGTGTGCTTAGAACATCTACATCGCGCTGAAAGTTGCTTGAGGGCTGATTTTGGTAAATACAAGCATCATTCCTATTCGGCAATAGGGTTTACTGCATAAATAAATTGAAAATCTTAATAGAGCGCCAGTTAGAATATAGAAAAATAATAAACACGAATTTATTTAAATTAATGAATATTGACAACGATAAAACCCTTCAAACTCGGAAGTGGGGTCTTGTGACGTCATAACGCTTGTAAAATTGTACCGACCAATTGATGTTCTGTGATTTATCCATATTAACTCATAACAACCGTTTCAATCCGTTGAAGATGAAATCATGAAATCTTAGCATGACCTAGTCCAATATAGGCCCATAGACACAGTTCAGCATGAGTGAAGGGTTACTGAACGAAAATCTTATATTTCAGCTAGTCTAAAGCCGATAGCATCGCGACTATTAGAACATTACGTCTCCGAGAAGTCACCTATAAGAACAGTGGGCCAACTCATGAGCGATCCGATACAGAAGATCTGCATGCCCATCGCTAATAATATCGTGCAGGATCATTTGAAGTAAGTAATATGCTCTCTTTTATATGCCGACAGGGACACGGTCTAAAAGTCTGACAGCCAGTCTTACCATGGGGTATCTCAGACCCAGGTTCCGGATGGTGAAACTCCGATAGGCCGTCGCCCATGTAAAATACAGATATTTAGATCCATCTGGTTCGCCTTATATTTGGGAAAAGGCTCGGCTTTTTTTTATTTTGTCTTCCCATTTAAATTTTAAGCTCATTGACGAGATTAAACATAGGATGATTGAACTAGTCTCATGAAATCTAATTTGCCCCTCTTTGAAGAAAGTAATACTTACCGGAGTAAATACACAGATAAATATGGTTCCAAATTTTTCATGCTGACGTCATAACGACATGCGACAGTGCTGCCCCCATCCCAGTATTATATTAGTGTACTTATACTTTTTTAATCCTAGGAAGCCGGCCTACTGGTATCGCGTAGAAATGACAAGAAAGGAAAATGCAGCGAACAAGGGCATCCAAAGAGACTCCAAGATGGTGTATGTCTTCTCACAGCAATCTGTGTTCCCGCCGCTTGTGTGGCAGAACTTAGGTAAGTTTCTTTTAACTGTTTCCATTGATTTTGATATGATGAGCTCTTGTTTAACGATATTCTAGATAAGGCCATACTAGTCCGTATCATATTCAGTTATACTGAAACCAACCCTAGCATAAATTGGACAAAGTCTAGGTAGATGATGAATGGATTTTTCCAAATAATACTGAAATGCGATTTATATTTGTAAATTACAAGTGACCTAGTTTTGGATTTGATCGACATTTTTTTTGTTTATAAGTAACTAGCGACCCGCCCCGGCTCCGCACGGGTGCAATCTCTACTATAATATCCGTGTTTTATACATATAAACCTTCTTCTTGAATCAAAACCCGTTGCGTAGTTTTAAAGATCTAAACATACTTATGGACAGCAGGAATCGAATTTGTTTTATACTATGTAATGATAAAAAGGTATTTGACCATTTTCACCACTGACACATTTAGATCCTTTTCGATCACTCGGCAAATAATATACAAAACAATATTTCCGTCCGAATTTACGAGTCTTAATCCGAATTTCGAAAGCCTTAAATAAGGCTGTGTTATGCTTGCTAATAAGCGGTATGTGGTGGCTGTCTTTTTAATAGTTATGAAGCTCCTGATTCCAGTGATATATATTTAGGGGCGTTTTTTCCATGTCAATTAAAATATTATGTTATTATGGCCATCACGTTATTTATACGATAAGTGCTTTTCTTGTTCCTTTAATCGTACGTTTTTGTTGTAGAGGTAGAATATAATAATATTAGTTTCTGTAGTGTGATTTTACCCGATATATGTTCAATAGAATGTTATTTAAAAGTATGTAAAGTAGAATTCTTATTACAGTACCCTTAGCACGAGTTTTCAGTATTTGAGACGTAAACTGGAACTTTGACAATATCAAATTGACAATTTTCAAGGAAAAAATAGTTCCTTCTTCGCACACCAGAGGCGCTGTTCCATTTTTTCATACAAGAAACGTTGTAAATACTGGAAAGTTTCTGTAAAGTAAAATAGTGAAAACTCGTGCTAGGGGTACTGTTTCCTAATTTACTTTTGTTCATGTGAATAAAACTTATTTTGAAATTTGTTTTCAGAGCCATCTACCGATGATGTTGCTGAAGTAACAACGCTAGGAGAAGAGCTGAAATATCACGTTACGAAATACGTATTCATTAGTAACAAACTTGTAAATAAACTACCTTTCTAGTGTTAATATTACTTTGTAAATAATTCAGTGCCTTATCATTGTATACTCGTACCTAATAAAAGTTATTATTGTAAGTATTCAACAAGGTTTATTTAAATCAAACAACGCAATGGATACGAAAACCACCCTTATTGCTACAACTTAAAAGACGCCGTCCAAGTCATCCGATTTTCAAAGACTTGCGGTCTTCCGTTACAATGTTCAGTTACCGTGAAACTTCTCAACCGTCCGAGAGATGGCGGGACAATATTCCTCGGTTCAGATAAAGACCATCATCAAAATCAAAATGGGTACTTGAAGTAACAATGTTGGTACTGTTAGCATGATGATTTATTTATTCATTTACTAAAATAATATTTTATAAGCTGTTTCTCACCTAATTCGTGTTGGTAGGTATCTGATTGTTTTCCCGAAATAAATAATGTTTTCTCGACTCGTAGAACTTGTTCATTTAAATGTAGTTAAGTTATTAACTTAACTTCATTTTCCAAGGGTGTGGTTCCACTGTGGTGGAAAGGAGCGGTGCGGAGCAGAGATCAAACACGTTGCTGATGCACATGGCTGATTGGCTAACCAGGCACATGTGGATTTCAAATCATATGATTAATTAATGGCGGCACAGCTCGTCTCTACTCCGCATCAGTGAAACCACAGCCTAAAAGAACAGTGACGAGTTCACCCAAGCCACATGAAATACAACAATACACTTATAAACTTCGTTCACTACACGGATTGTTCACTTTTTCCGATGAGGGGTGGATCCTTCAGCACTTGAAGGATCATGCCAACGACTAGGCAGGTTACGGTTCAAGCACATTTCACCATAAAATTGACCTTCTAATCCTTTTTACATATTATCTTACAAAATTAGCATTTTGTAGTGGTGATAAATAGCCCACGTAACGAATGAAAAATGTTTTTGTTTACAAACAGAATAATAGCGGGCCTGATCCTAGAAACTGAGATAGCAGGTCTAAAATATCAAACTTTACAATATTCAATTTAAATCATTTACTGAATGGATAATAGAAGTATGTATATGCAATGACCTTTGCTGGAAATTAAATAAGTGAATCATTAGGGAAACTGTTTAGTGGCCGCGTGGCGCTGCTCTAACTGCATTTAAACAAAAAAAGGCACTAAAAATACAGAAGTCATTGTAGGTCGATTCTCTTCTTAATTCAAACACCATAATGATCTTAATAACAACATCTATCTCACCTTACCGAACATATAAATTAAAAGATCAAAGTATAAAAACGAGGTTTCAAATAAATAAATAAACGAATGTATCTGTATCTCTTTGATGTGAGGTTAATAAACCATGTGCGAATGTTTACGGAGTTATTGATCGGTTCGAGTTTACAATAGTCTCATGTTTTATGGGAGATCGTAAATGCAGATTCTGTGTTATTCGAGTTGAATGTTTGGTTGTATTCTTTGTGACTGCGTTTCTCTATCTTTCCTAGCTATTTATCTAGCTTTTAGCTCGTGAAAATGTCGTGTATTAGCGACGCTGGCAGTCCGTGGTGTGAGTTTGAGTGAAGAGTTTTATATATAGATTAATTTTAACAGTATTCGTAATTTGGGATTGTGATAGCCTTTTAGCACTGGCAAGCGCAGCGTAGGACGTCCACCCACTAGGTGGGCAGACGATCTAATGAAGGCCACAGGATCACGCTGGATCAACCGGTCCTACTGAAAGTCTTAAGGGGAGGCCTATGTTCAGCAGTGGACGTCTTACGGCTAATATAATGATGATGATAGCCTTTTAGACCCCCAGTTCGGCACTCTATTCTCAACCACTGCAACCTCTAGGCTTTTAGCCTCGATAAACAGAAGCGACAGGAAAAATCTCAAACCAATTAATATTAATAAAGTCGCGGTATAAACTTATCTTTTTAACTGTCATAGATCTCGCGTACAAAATGAATCAAATATGCGTTTACAACTATCCCGAACAAAAACGAAAAACCATTTTCATGAATGCTTCAGAGACGTGACAAAAGATTTCATACGATCTCAATTAATTTTGAACTACTGGATCGTTAAATAAAAATCTTTTGAACTGAACAATTCATGGAAAAAGCTGGAAGCTGTGCACAAATTCCGCTCAACGTCACGTTTTGTTCTTATTGTATTTTGTGAACGTAAAGTGAATGCAAGTCCATCGTGTTGACACGGTTTTTGTCATCTATAGGGAAGCCATTTTACAGGTAAACATTTATAATATTAGTAGGATAGTCGGAATGTGTATTCTAGGAAGCATTTTATAACGTTGCAAATTAAAACAGACAAAAAAAGCTAGTTAATTTTTTTTATCTTTGGCTTACACCACAGTTACTAATCCCACACTAGGAATTCTCCTGTGTCGTGGGTGCGTTATAAACAGAAACTCATATACACAAACGCCCAGACCCGGAACAACTATTTTTAGGTCATACAAATATTAGTTCCGTGCGGGAATCGAACCCGCGATACGCAGCGTAGCAGTCCAATCGCTCAGCCACTGCACCAACCGTGTCCTTTGTCATTTCTTCCTATCGCTATACAAAAAAGCGTGAGTCTATTTGTAGCCACCCAACTAAGTCTAGCGTAAGCTTAAAAGTTTCGCAATTCAGAACAACACTTCTCGGAACAAGAATTCTTTCAAAAACAAAAACCAGCTTAGTTCACAAAGTATTGTGTCTCTGAAATCAAATATCATCGGACACTCATTGTTAAGACTTTGTCGTCCATCATTTTATCTCAAGTTTTGTCATACAGACGGTTCCTCGGTACTTCACGAGTCACTAATGAGTTTTTCTGCCATTTCCGCGGGGCTATTGTGTGAGCAGTCGACGCGACGGTGAAATACATACACCTATATATAAAATACAGATTTATACAACCTTTATGGACCTACACATACATGATGTACACGAAACATGAATTCAGGGCTTTGAAGTGCAATTTACTGCCTGGGTCAATATTGACACATTCTGGCCCGATGCAATTTGTAGTTGCTATTGTCTGCTAGTTCAGTAGATGTGAATATTTAAACATAGAATTTTCAATAATAAAAAATACCTCTGTGAACTTGTGTTAGTCTAGTACTTTTGCTGGTTAGTCAATGAACAAGACAATTTCAGGTAATCTTCTACCTAAAATTATTTAAATACAGACTACCTTGAACTCATGCTAGCCTAGTACTTTTTCTAAGCTTCTTATTAACTCACTGGAGCCAAATTAGAATTTCTTTCCCATTTGTCAAAAATGGCAATAGACGCTCTTCCTGGACTAAAATTGTTCAATGCAATCGAATTTTCTGGCGAGGAAACCAAAAGCGTTCCATTTGTCTCTGTTCTTTATAATTATGGTCTAAGATCGAGCTACATTCTTGCATGTAACTGCCGAGCCCGGTCATCTGAAATACCTCATCAATATAGGTAGGTCCCCTTAATACCACGCATATTCTTTTCTTCTAACTCTCAACGAATATCCCCCACATAAAGAGAGCGGAACGATCATTATCAGACTCGTGTTGACTCAAACTACCCCTGTGTATCCCAAACTTGCGTCAGGGAGTAGCGATTCGACTTCTGCTTTGCCTCTACTCCCCTACCCCACCTGTTGTAATCTTTAACTAAAGGTAGCTTAATATGGGGTGCTAAGACAGGAAACCACCACGTGCGCCCGTGGACTGGAGTTCCCTCTTGGATACGTCCGGGGCGAAGACCAGTTTTTCGGGCAGGTGCACCATGGGATGCGGGCAAAAGCTCTTCCTTAGGCACATTCCGCCTTATTACAAAATGGGGTATAACTAAAAACCAAGGTTTATAACACCAAAAACTACGGTTTACTCAAACGATATTACAAATCTTGGTTTTGCGATAAACAGTCGTAGCTGTCAAAGGTGTGTCAAAGATTCTCAAAGTTACTTTTTCATTGTGTTGTTGTTTTTGTGTTATTTTCACCCAAAATGGATTAAAATGTGATGGATTTAATTGTTAGTACACATGGCGTATTTAAATGTTAAGACAATGGTTCAAATGACGGTACTAAAGTCTAAGTTTTATCTAAGTTTTGTAATACGGAGAAATTTAAACCATGGTTCTGAAGATAAGCCTGGACTTGTTAATACAGGTTTAGACCAAGGTTTATTCAGTTTTTGTAATAAGGCCGTGTGTGCCTAAGGGGTCTCTTTGCCCGTATGTGAATAGCCTGTCGTGTGGACGCTCCAACACGTGTCCCTTTGTTCAGCAGAGGGCACAGCGGCGCGGCGGAGCGGGTCTGCGGACTGTGAGTAATGGGTAGCTCGCCGTCCGAATAAGGACCAAGCCCGGGTCGGTGGCGCGTCGTGTTGCCAAATGCCTGCTGGGGTCGCGGGTTTTTCTTTACCCAGGTTACCATGGCCCCAGAACGTAAAGGGCATCCGAAGGAACACGGGTGGATTTTAGTCAGTAAGAGTCTGACAGTCCCTCCCGCCCCACTGAGGACGGGAGGACAAATTTGATGATTTTAGCACCTAAAAAAAAAACTTAACATTACTTAAAACTGGATTCAAGCCATTTGATTGATGATTAAAACTATTAGTTTGAAGCGTAACGCACAGTCTTGATCGACGTTCTGTAATACGGGCCTTAGGTTTCGTATCACGAGATTTAGGGGCATTGTAGAACATAAAAAAATGACAGTCAGGGTCCCTGAACTGGCGACCTGTCTGAATTAAGAAGGAAGTCTGGTTCAGAGGGGTTCCAACTGGGCCCGAAAAATCGCAAGTAACCGTGACCTTGTAGCGTAAAGGGCAATTGAATTCCCACCCAGAGCTGGAGGACTGCGGAGATCATTTTACCCAAAAAAGGCCCAGTTTATTCCATTTAATTTGAAGGAGATGTTAATTTAGCACTGCTGAAAATCCGTGTGGTATTGTTATGTCATCATTATAACGTTACGATAAAAATAAAAACAGACTTCGTTCGACATAATCCACTCAAACAAAAATAACCGTAACCCATAATTGTGAAGTTATTGCATATTTCGTAGTACTCCCATTCATGCGGCGTGTAATCCAGATGTAGTGTTAAATCATTATAAAAACTGCACATACATATCGAGTGTTTCCTCTGCCCTCTTGATCTCATTCCTTTAAGTTATGATGTATGATTAACTTGATGATGCATTTACTGATGGTACAGTCGATTATAAAGTTTTGAACGAAAAATAAACCTAGCAGTAGCTAGTGTGTGGAACTTCTCAATGGTTTGAATTCCATAATATATGACTTAGATACTTCTGCTTAATGGCATGTATAATTATGTATATTTTAGATGATGATGATGATGCCCGTTTGGTCTGTCTTGAAAGAGCACAAAAATTCTAGAAGCAAAAAGCAACAGATCGAACGAAAATCGAAAAATTTATGATGGTTCTTAGGCAGCCAAGCTTTCACTAATGAAAGAACACTGTCCATTATTAAAAATTTCAGCATTATTTCTTTACTTCGATTGTTAAACCGGTATTTCTATATCATAACAATTTTGCGTACCAAGTTGTATTGTGTGAAAGAGACTTTTCAATTCGCCAATTCCAATTTTCAGGAATTAGTCAATATTCGGGATTTTTTACCAGATAGAAGCTGAGATAAAAATCAAAGTGTCTTTAGGCTCATCAAACTACAGATACACTCGCAAACTACAGATAGTAACAGAGGCTCTAATGTAGATATAGGTACGGACCTACATAGGCATGTAGAATAGGTACCAAACTAGGAACTATGGGATTAGTTGCTCCATCAATTCCCATTACCAACTCACGGTCAATTAAGACTTACCTACGCAATGTCGGAACCAGACTTCCTATCACATATTGCAAAGTCATGTTGCCAGTTCAATTGAGCGAATATCAATGTATATTAAGTTAATTTTAGAATAATTACATATTCTAGATCTCTATCTGGGTTCTATTGAAAAATCTGTTACATAAAATCATTTAAAGTTCAAAAGTCTAGTAGCGCAAACTGAACTTAATGACAGGATATTAAAGTTGCTTTTATAAAGTCTCATTTCTTCTAAACTCAAGTTCAGAACTACGGAATCCCTATTTGTTTATTATTAATGCTACAGCTAAACCACTTGATGGATTAGCAATTCCTGAGTCCATTTAACTGAAGACGACATGCAATTTCAATAATGCAATAGAGATCTTAAATGTAGTATAAACGGTTACCAATGATGCTTAGTCTGTGTCTCTGGCTCGATTGGCATGTAAAATGCATGCTTTAGGAAATTATCCCTTATTCCTTCAGTAGCAAGATCGAATCCTTTATAAACCGGTATAATATGCTCTTCGACACTGTTGCAATATTGGTTGATCAACTTTTCTATAATCTCGATTGAATTTTCAAATGATCTCATCTTATTCTTGTAATCTTGTTTTGATTGAATTTTGTCATGAAATTGAAATGTTGGATCATTGCAAAGATTTAATAAGTAGGTGCACTGACAGATCATGTACGTGGTTTAAATGGCTCAGCATGCTGATTATACTCAATTTTATTAATTAAATCGACTCTTACATCACATCAATCATCAATCAAAATCAATGCCACTTTTCGTTGTAGTTTTATAAACTCAAGGACGGGCTCACCTATTCAAACCAAATGTTTAGGCTTTGTTCGGACTATTGACTTAGGTGAGTCTTTTTGTTTGAATTTTTTGTAACAAATGAATAGGCCCCCCTTGCGAAGCCGGGACGGGCTGCTAGTTAAATGTAAATTATATTTTTTTTTATTTGCCATACGGGTACAACAGCGGTCTTATCCCTGATAGCGATTTCATCCGGACAACCTTTAGATAAACAAAAATTCAACTTAATTCCTGTTTCAATTAAATCTTTTCCACAATTTTACAACCCAAACGAGACCAAAATGACTATCCACCCATAATTAACACTGCATAATGCATTTCCCAATAATGAACCTCGTATTTCGTGCACAACTGTACCGCGAACGTACATTGTTTACACTGTCCGCCATTTTGTTTACCTCTGGGGCCACGTGCAATAATTATCTCCTTATTACTCAATCATATTGTGAAGCTATTTAGGGAATGTTTGGACAATCCCGGCTCGAATTTATTAGGTCGGCGCCGGTCAGTATCATGGGGTATTAATGGTATCGTTTCTATTGTGGCTTCGACATGGCAATACTACAGTTTTGACTGGGAGTTGGAAAGTAAGAATAATTTTCTGTATTCAGTAACTGTTGTAATTTAACTGCTGCAACACTACGTGGTTTCTTCTCAGTTTTA
Organism: Agrotis ipsilon; assembly: GCA_028554685.1. NCBI lineage: Eukaryota > Metazoa > Arthropoda > Insecta > Lepidoptera > Noctuidae > Agrotis > Agrotis ipsilon. The sequence continues at coordinate 624,483 of CM052961.1, read as the reverse complement.
TCTAGCAGTTCTAGTTTTCCGCAAAGGGCATTTTGGGTTTCGAACATGGTGATTTCTTGAGACTCATTATTGGGTAAACACACTGAAAGAGAGCCACGCATATACGGCGTGTATGTGTAGCTTTCTATCTTTCAGTTTCGTGTGATGCTGTGGCTATCTTCTGGTGTCAGAGTTAATTCAGTCTCTAAGAACACCACTGGCCTTTGACATGGCTTTCTTTGGACTTCCGACTTTTTGGAGAAAGTCTCCTCACGACGTTGGCTGTCACCGATATCAGTGTGAATTGAAGAAACACAAAAACACAAAGGTATACATGGCATTTATGCCCTAGGTTTGAACTCGTTATACCCAGAATCTCATTTCTCACCATAAGAAATGAAGTGTTAGCACTTCATTTCTTCAGAAGTTCACTACTAGGTAAAATATACTTTTTCACACTACTTGCTCGTAAATGTTATATTATACGTCAGGCAAACCTACTGTAAAGTATGACATTATTCCCCCTCGCTCGAGCCGGGAATAATATATGTACTGAATTTCATTATTCCCGTGGGAATAATGTGATTTGAATTTGGAACCTCAAAGAAAACCGTATGAAAACTTACACCAAGGAGTCGTATCAGTAATGGCGGCCGCTGGCAGCAACAGCTGATCGCTTACAGTGGTGCCAACTTCACGTTCGAAGGTTGTCGTACCACATCAAATTTCAAAAATCGAATTTATTTCCTCGCAGTAGGTGTGAAAAGCAGAGTACGCTCCTCGAGAGTAAAGCTGCCTTGTCTTGGGCTAACTTGAATCCCTCGCTACACTAAGGATTCTTAACTTAATTCCCTCGTTTCACTCGGGAATTAACACTTGAACCTCCTCGCTGCGCTACGGAGGTTCACCCCCAGAATCCTTAGTGTCGCGTCGGGATTCAATACGCCCGTGACGTAAGGCAATGCTTTACTCCCTTGGTGCGTAATCTACTATTAAATTGTACTTACATAATTTTCTTATGTTCATGCTAATGCTATTACTTGCATGAAGTGGATGGTGAGCGTTCTAATAAGTTTTTATGACTTTGACTTAAGTAATACCAGCAAGAACAAAATACAAGAAATCTTCTTTCTAGCTCTTAACAATATTAATTTTAGGAACAACATGGTACCAACAACAAGGTCTTTTGTCCAATTTCCCCTTAAAGTCAATTAAGGAACATGCCCGGATATTGGTTCACATAATTTTGGCAATGTCAATAAAACTCCCGGTTCAATTTCTGTTAGTTTCGTTAACTTACTTGATACGAAATTTGCTTGCCAACTTTGTTTACCAAGGAAACTAAAACATGATTAGGATAGGCAAATTTGTACTATAAGGTCACTCATGGCAGATTTGAGTCTTACAAGAGAACCTGTAACCCAGCAGTACCTAGGAACATTAATGGAAGACAATATGTGTAATGAGCCCATATAATTGGTAGCCTGAAATGAAGGAACTTAACTGATTATGTGAAATTAACCTTATTCATATGGAACGTAGGCCTCTTTCAGGTTTGGCAACTCAATACACTTCACAATTTTCGATATTTGTTCTACTACCTACTCTCACTTAGTAAATTGCCATTCTACCAGTTCACACTAAGCGTCATCCAATCCTTCTTTCCTTCATAATATGCACATCAATGGAGTAGAACTTACTACCTGCGTCTCCTAAACGTAGACAACCCGAATCTCTTCATAGTTAGAAAACCAATTCAAAACAAGAAAAAAATATCAATAACAGTATTACTTCATACAAACCCGTAGCAGTGTCCATCAATATAATAATTATGAGCTACAAACAATCCTCAAAGGAGTTTGGTAAACAGAATTGATGTCAAATGTTAATTAGGTAATGCATCATTATCTTCATGTCAAATCAGCTCAGGTATAAGCATTAGAGAGATATAATTATTATATGCTTTGGTGCCTACACAATAACAGACACAAATACAAATAATATAATTTGGTTGATCTGTTTATTAAGGGAGACCGTTTCAAGTTCCGTACACGAAAATAATACTGTCTGACTCTGCTAGCTCCTAACTAATGCAAAGTCGTTTCATTATCTCGACAGTGGAACTTACATTTTACTAACTTTGTTCGGGGAGTTCTTTTCTGATTAGTTTAGTGGCGGGATTCAAGACTATTAAATTGTTTCATCAGTTCTTGACAAGTTTGTCTCTTGAATCTTTTCTGGCCACAATGATCTGGAATAGTGTGCTAGCTCATTTGGCGAAAAAACTGTTTAAAACATTTTGCATTCTCTGAGGTAGCTTCAAAATCAGACCATTGCAAGACAAGCTCACGTATTTACGCCACGCTATGAAAAGACTTGATTAGCACATGACCAAAAAACCGCTGAAGCTTGATTCAGGTCCAAAAAGCTGCGGCGGGCCCCAACTAGCATGGATGTCAGTTATTAAAAGAGACTTCGACAAATATATAATAGAGTCACTGACAACTCAACAACGATGTCTCTGGAGAAAAACGATTAACAGAGCCGATCCCAATTAGAAATGGAACAAGGTCTGAAGAAGAAGAGAGGAAATTTAAACACTCTGCAAAGTTACGCCTTTATATTAAGCGTAATTTTTACCATAACAAATCATCAAGAAACGTGCCCAGATTATGTACCATGTGTCCACTTGTCATGAAATTATTGTCTGTCCTACAAATAATCTTGTAGATTCCTTTCCATACTGTCCTTGTAGCGCAAATCCTGAACCTTGATGTTAATGTTCTTAATAAAAGTACCTAAATCACCTTCGCCAATTAGTGAGGTACATAATATGATTGTTGTCAGACACAGCTGTACGGCTTCTACACAGCCGATTTACCGGATCACTGCTTTTTAGGGCATTCACTTCAAGGTCGGAACGTACCAAAGTACATGACAAAGGTAATTGGTGCTACAGGGAACAAAGGTATTCTTTTTTTGGTGCCTATTGTGTCCCAAAGCTTGTTTCTATTGTGTTTTTTGTATCAGGAGGATGCCTCTATCCTTCACAAAACGTTTTCAGAAGACACCTGCTTGATGTTAATGCCAGATTTGATATTTTTTTTTCCGAATAAGAAAAACGATGAAGCGGAAACCATAGATAGGTATGTGAGAAGACAACCGACCAAGCACATTGATGGTTTTGTTCAAGTGGCCCGAAGAAGCCCACACAAAATCGCCAAAAAAGATGGAAATACTTGAATCTACTTTTTTTTTTTTACGTGTTCAAATCATCAAATGAGACCTCCCATCCCGGGCAGGGCGGGAGGTACTGTAAGACTTGTACTGACTAAAATTCACGGTGTCCTTCAGTAGCCCTTTATGTTCCGGGGTCACGGTAATAGAAATAAGTCCCGCGACCCGCGTGGAACACGACGCGCCGTCGACCCGGGCATGGTCCATGGGCGGACAGTGAGTTGCCCTTTACTCGCGGTCCGCATGCCCGCGCCTATGGTGGCCGGAGATCGTCTTGCGACGTGCGACGCCGTGGGCGTACACCACTGCGGTTGGGGCGGAGGGAGGACGCTGTCCTCTCTATCTCGCGGCCCGCCACCTCCTTCACGAGCCTTACTGCCTCGCAGAAGGTGGCGACCGGTACTTGAATCTACCTAAATGTTGAAGAAGAAGGAGATATAAGTTAAACCATTCAAGACCTTTCAACTCAACAATAAGTTAAAGCACCTTACTACAATAATACTGTCCCCTATTTTAATGTTAATCCAAATTTAATGCCTTTTTGCCTTCAAACCCTCATTTCAGCCGAAGGAAGTTAGCTTTCTGCAACCTTAAACGAAATCAATAATTTAGTCGGTCTGTTTAACATTGTCCCAAAATTGTTGGAATTTATTTAGGACCATTTAGTCTCGCCGTTGCAGAATTTGCAGGTAGGTTTACGTATAAGTTTTATCGAATTGCACTCAATATTTATCTCAAAGAATTTCATTTGGTATTTTTATTTTCGTCCAAAGCTGACATTTTGCCTTTGCTTCAATACTTACTGAACAATAGAATTATTTCCTTTGTTATTTATTCGTTTCGACGAATGCTTAGAAAATCTTTTTCTCAGAAGACTTTTAAAGTATTTCACAATAATTTTGTTACGAATTGTATTCATCTTTTCGAGAAGCTCCTTGCATTTAAAGTCGACATGTCTTTGTTTTTTACTGTTTGTGGAAAACTTAAAGTTGAAATCAGTTGTAGTAAGAAGTAGTAAGAAGTAAATAAATCTTATTAAAATGCAAAAGAAAGACACTTTGATGGCAAGCAGGATTCGAAAGCTTTACAATTCGCTACGAAGATTATTCGCGAAGTAGTTTACACACGTTTTTTGAAATCAAATACTAAAGTAATGATCAGATTCAATTGGCAGATTTTGATGACCTAATGATGAATAAGAAACAGACCTCAAAATACTTACTGTATGGGACTTTACTCTGTGTTGAGAGACTGTCAGACTCTTACTGGCTAAAAACCAACCTATTCTTTCATATGCACTTTGTATTACCCTGCTACGTCTTAGCAGGGTTCAAATAACAAAAAATGGTAAAAAAAAACTTGGGAATGAGAAATTCAGCCTCTAAAGTAGTGGTTACGATGGCCTAGTTGGTAAGGCTTCCGGACGTCGTTTTCTGGCCTATTCGAACCCTGCTCGCAGCTAAATCTTTCGTTCCTCAAAAATCTCTTTCCTGCTAAGACAGTCCCAAGACCACCAAATACCTACCATTACTATGTAATAGTCAACACACTACATGAACCCTTTAAAAAAAACAGCATCACCCAATAATCCCGGACAGAAACAATTGCCCCAAACGCATACCGTGGTTAAGAATACAAACTAATTAACGGTCAGGTTGAATTCATCCAGCGGCTCGTCTCGACGACCTCATTTTCACAGATTGTGTTACGACCCTACCATGCAACAGCGTATTTCTGGGAAAAAAGTTAATCCGCACTCCTGTTTTTGCAGTGCAGAAAATATTCATTTTAGAGTTGGTCGTAAAAGCATGGTTAAGAAATGATACTCCGTAATTACGTAGTTTTTTTTTTTTCAACATCTGGCCTGTAAAATTTTCCAACTGCAAAGCACAAGTCTCGTCTCACGCAAAGATGGAATGAGCATTAAGACTTCCCACTCTCGGACAATGCAAGACATTGCATACGATTTGAGTGACATTGCGGACTATTGATGGGTAATGAATTCAGTTGATCAGGCGAATACCGCAATGTAGTCAAAGTTGGATGCACGATTTTAATGATCAGAGATCAAAAATCTCTCTCATCTCAAGACCATTAGATCAAAATGCTAAATAGATACCTACTATTGTTTTCTCCATTCATAAAATAAAGCCTCTGATTTATTTATTGTCTAAGGTGTTTAAAGACAAGAAAAATGTCAATTTGAAAAATCTAAATGTCACTTATCAGGATTGACGTAGGCGTCGAACGTAATTGAAATTCTATAGATATCCAAATTATTTACAAGGACGCGTGTACGGAAATATTCCTGAAATCCGAACACCCACGCCATGTTACCTACCCGTAATAAAGTGTGGGCTGAAATTTTAATGATGAGGAAAACGTTTGCTGCGAATCCGTGTCTATATTATGTGGAATATTTTATTTACTTTAATCTTTGAATTTAGTCTAGAAGAAAATCTCTCGAAATATGGCTTAATTAATCTTCTTATAGCCAACTGAATAAATGATGTTGTCATATTATAATTATGTAGAACTGGTAAAGTTTACAGTAAGCAAATGATGTATTTTACCTGTATTTGATTGATTTGCTCTGATGTGATCAACGAAACTCAAACTTTCCAAAGGTCTACCTTATAAAGGTCGCCGGAAGACGCTGGATGCAGGTCGCTTCCAACCGATATATGTGGAGATCTAAAGGGGAGGCCTATGTTCAGCACTGGACGTCCTATGGCTGAGAAGATGATGATGATGAATATTCCAAATAATATCGATGATATATACTTATCATGTATTTTTAAGTATAACCAATAGGAATACCAAACATGAGTCAAACAGCAATAGTGACTAAAACCAAAACCGAAGAAAGCAAACACAAAGCGTAGCATAACAGCATTAGCAACAAATTGACAGCGTGAAGCTCGGCCTGTCTATTGAAAACTTCCTGATAATGTTCGCCGTTGATATATTCCAGAAGCGTTTGACTCACGTTACTATAGTGATCAGGGCTTTGTGTGAAGAATGATTGGTATGCCGTATTGTTTGTATTGGGACTGCGTTGCCGAGAGAATAGAATATTTCACGCTGTTTTTTCGAGTAAATAAAGATGTGCGGCAAATCGAAGCTGGCCGTGTGTCTTTATTTGCAGACGCCTTGTTTCTAGTATTTGGTGAACCAGGACTATGGGGCTATGTTAAAAGCAAGAACATATGGATGGATTGTGTGACGAATGAAATTAATGAAAAAGAAGAAAATGATGTCATTACTTCTAACAGGAGAGAGTGGAAAATGGGATAAAGTCAGGAAGATGATGATGATTTGACAGTTGTTAAGAATGTCTCCATTTGAAAAGTTCATCTTGAATTTGAACATGAAGCTCCCGCTTACATAATAGAGAAAAGACTAGACAGATAGTTATGAGTATCGGATACAGAGGAATCAAATATGTGACCTCAATACCTAGCTAGTTAATAGACTAATTAAGTCTCGATGTTTCAAACGGAACTACATAATTGACGATAATATGTGATATGATATCCATAATTTTGTAAAAACACATCGTCACAATCATTACAAGACATAATAGTATAGGTACGAAGGTTAAAATATTGGCACAGAAAGGCTTCGCAGTCCATTACATGCAATGCCCTACTGTCCTCAATCGTCAGAGAATGTGCGGGTAAATAAAAGAGACGTTTTTTAATCTCCAATGTAATGAATGCTGGAGCGATCGTTAAAGGCTGTCTTCTGCTCTGTAGGAAAGTCATAACCGAAATGCTTACTATTCGTGAATGTACATAATAGTGGCTTCTGTCACGTCTGCTTTGTGCTCGAAATTATTCGACCGAAGTTGGATATTCGAGTCACTGGAGAGCATGAAGCACATCAAAGCTCTCAACGACTAGAACTCTCAGCCGAAGATCCTCAAGGAAACAGTCGCTGTGGTCGAAATCGGCAAAATAACCTGTAGAAACTTTATTTTGAATAGATAATAACACGAGTGAGCTCTCATCTTCCAACCAAAATGATCTTTAAAAAGTCGATTCGGGTCTCCACTTAAGAGGAATGCTCCAATTTGCAGGCCAGGTATAGGACCCAAAAAAAAAAAACAGAAAAAGTCATTCCTACACCTTTATGAACTTGGAAGGTTGTATTGGTGATTTTGATGATTATAATCGTGTAACTACATACTTCTTACAGGCGCGATAATATTTTAATCAACATACAACCTAGCACTGGCCTGCAAATTCCAAAAAACGCAAGAAAATTTGAATTTCCCGGGCTGGTGGGAGCATTCCCCTTAAGAAAATATCTACCGCAACTAAGGGCCATTGCTTCTAAGATGTATTGCCGCCTCATTGCCTCTTCAACAAAGTGTTCAAAAGTAAACAAATTCGGTCTGTTGACTACGACGACGAAAGGCTTAAAATTTAGTTGGTTGTAGCTACATTATTACCAACTACACGAACGACCCGACAAAGTTCAAACACTTACAAATTAATTTAAAATACTCCACCTACCCGGGCTTCCCTCTCTAGATTTAATTTGTTTAGCATTCTACTTTATAACAAGCGACGTCGCAGGCACGAATTATATGCAAAATGCCTTAAAATGTAGCTAGACTGAAACTCTGAAGCTCTGAACAACTTTGAGCATTTAGCACGTCCTATTTTACGTTTTTTCAAGGAATATTATTTCTCTTGGAAGTCTCAAGCGTAATAAAATGAGTACTTAGTATTTTTTTCAAGCGAAATTTTACTTTATGGAAGCCGAGGCTGCTCTTACCGTTTCTAATTTTAGGAACCTTTGAGTTTCAGTGAATTTAGAGTTACTTTTAAAGGCAGTGTGGATTTGGTTTTATAAAGGCAGCAGTAATTACTGAGGGTTGAAATGAAATGGAGTGAATCAGTTCTTTTAACTTATTCATTCTTTTCTCGTCTTATCTGCTCTTTTTTGTAAGGGTGCAAGATTTTCTGGGAATATTTCAAAATCTAACCAATTTTAGTGTTTTTAATTTGTTTTGGTTTGAGCGAGCATTTCTTGAAAGATGCAATTTTATTTTGTTAGGGCCAGCTTAGTGTAAAGTTATTAAGGTTATTGTGTCGCAATCATTATCCTACGGCTGCCATCTTGGAAAAAAGTTGGTTATGTTCTTATGACCAAAGAAGTTAAACTACATAATTTCTAAATTAATAGAAACAGTATTATCGAGTCTTTTTACTATATGATGTAATATTGAGAAAATAATGCTACTAACGACTCATGTTTTCACAGTTCCCGTCAAATCCATAAACGTAACAACTTCAACACGGTGCTCATCATTTTTCCTTTCTTGAGCAACTTAATATCCTATTTGAAGTACCTAAGTTGAACAAAGGGGAAGTTATCAAAGGATTCTCATTATAGTGTGTATATGTGAGTTGATGCACTGAAACTTATGAAAAGGACTTAAGAGCACTGAATGAGAAGATTACTTTGAAGTTGTTAAGTTCGAAAAAACATATTGTAATAGGAGGATGGAACTTGACATCAAGCAGCGCCTGTCTTCCATTGTGCTAACAGTAATCTTGACATTCTTTGGACACGTATCCCGGCGTGGCGACGAGTCCATCGAGCGCCTAGTGGTGCAGGGCAAAGTTGAAGGCACCCGAACACGAGGTAGATCGTCTATGAGATGGACGAACCAGATAAAAGTAGCTGTGGACAGTTCCCTGTACATCTGCACCAGAAAAGCGGCCATCAGACAGGAATGGCAGCGTATTGTTAGGCGAGCCACTAACAGAAGAAGAGAAGGAAGATATTCTCTATTTTGGCCCTTTGGGGCCCCGTCAGTTTGCTGACAGCTCGTTAACCCGGACCTGGTCCTTATCGGGCGGTAAGCTATCCGTTACTAGCCCGCCAGCACGCGCTTACGGGTGCCGAAAATCGTCACGCGATATCCGACGCCCGCCGTGACGTGGTCGTGTATTTATTAAACCCAACTGTCGAAATATGGGTTAACTAATAGTACATGTCTGTTTTATTATTTATGAAATTATGACACAAACAGAGATTTTTTTAATAAGTTTGAAGTTATAACACGTTCAATCAATTAGCATAGTTGAGTCAGATTGGTAGTTTTGTATTTCCTTCTCAAATTGGCAATTAACAAATGCGTGAATCACCCATTACCTATACCTTTGTTGTGTTTGTGGTAGTAGTTATTATCACCTTTACACATTTATACCAGTTTATCGCACATTTTTGTGTTTGTTATGTTGCGATTGCTTCTAAAGTGAAGCAACCATAGATGATAGTAGCAAAATAGCTACCCAGTTGGCAGGGGTACGTAATTTGGGGTCGCGGGACTGTCTGGGGTTGCAGGATAGAGATCGCGGGGTTAGATGTGGATTTTTCTTCAGTTAGTATCTGACAGTGCCTTCCCTTCAACCCAGGTCAGGAAGCCTTTATTAATGACTAGCTTCTGCCCGCGGTTTCACCCGCGTCATGTTAGGAGTTTGGTCCTATAGTCCCGTCTCCATCAGTTCCCTTGAAGAGCGCTATTTCCGACGTCGTGGGTATCTTCAGTGGTAGCTGGGGCGAGAGGTAGAGGATGTCTTTTCCCTCACGCATTCCGACTGCTAACCGTTCCCCTCAATTGCCACTGAATCTTGAGATACCTCCCGAAACGAAAAAAACGAAAACCGGTAGGACTGCGTCAGACTGAAGGTGAGGACGCAGCCCGTAGCCTTCCCAAACGATCCTTAAAGTAGGCCGGTCAATATCGACATAAAAAAACCAAACATTGCAAACGCGCATGTAACTACTCCCACCCTGGGCTGGGAGGGACTGTCAGACTTGTACTGACTAAAATCCATGGTGTCCTTCAATAGCTCTTTATGTTCCGGGGTCACTGAATGAGAGCCCCCCTTAATATTTATTGTATTCTAGTTTTTAGTATGTTTTGTTATAGCAGCAATAGATGTACATCACCTGTGAAAATTTCAAATCTCAAGCTATCACGGTTCATGAGATACACACGCAAAAACTACTGAATTGACAGCACAGGGTGTCCAGGGTTGCAAATTATAACAAAATGGTAGTCTTTTTTTTTTTTACGTGGTAAAATCATCAAATGAGACCTCCCACCCCGGGCAGGGCGAGAGGTACTGTCAGACTTGTACTGACTAAAATCCACGGTGTTCTTCATTAGCCCTTTATGTTCCGGGGTCACGGTGAGGAAATAAATCCCGCGACCCCGGCAGGCTTTGACCCTCTGTGAGGGGGCCCCGTCATTTGCTGACAGCTCTTTGAGGCGCGCGTGGAACACGACGCGCCGTCGACCCGGGCATGGTCCATGGTCGGACAGCGAGTTGCCCTTTACTCGCTGTCTGCATGCCCAACAAAATGGTAGTTACATGCGCGTTTGCAATGTTTGATGTCGATATTGACCGGCCTAAAGAGGGATTTTAAAGACGCAATTGTGACATAATATTACCCAGCCCGTCATTATTTTGTCGCGGTATTATTTTGAAACTGTGATATCTCCTAAGATATTCATTGAAATCAAATGATGTAAAGGGCAATGTCGTTCAAAATTAAATGCTTGTGATGATTAACGTATTTATTTGGATAAGGATTAATATCATGTTAATGAAAACACCTTCGCAAATAATGCATTACTTTAAAACAAATTTGGTTCCCATAAAAAAGGTTATAGTGACTTAACCTTTAAAGATAGATAGATGCTCTCGCGGACTTTATTTTAGAAAATTTTATGAGGAATAATTCCGTAGTACATAATTTTTGCGAAACTCTAACCGTTTACGCAGCGCACGCAACGGAAGCTCTAAAAAAGAAAAACATTTTCCCGATTTCGAAACATTTCTCATTACTGCTCCGCTCCTATAGGTGATAGCGTGATGTTATATAGCCTATAGCTTTCCTCGATAAATGGACTATCCAACACAAAAAGAATTTTTCAATTCCAACCAGTAGATCCTGAGATTAGCGCGTTCAAACAAACAAACAAACAAACTCTTCAGCTTTATAATATTAGTATAGATTTTACCGCTATAAAAGAATTGGCTGTCGTGGTACAATGTTTAATTGATTATGCAAAGCCAGAAACATGCTGAGATTTTGTGAAATACGACCACTGAAAAGTAAAATAGAATAGCTTCACAAATATTAATATGTTCCGGAAATCGTCGTACATATCAATAGGTAGGTACAAGTAAATAAGTTTTGAATGTTGTTTAGGTACCTAAACAACATTCAAAACTTATTTACTTGTACCTACTGTTTGAATATCATTTAGTTTATGTTTATGGTTTGTTCCACATTCAATCCCCAATAATTTCTACCCTCTTCCGCGTTCGACCCCTAAACGTTTCCACATTCGACCCCTGAGGGTTGAAAGTGGAATTTTATTTTTTAAATGTACCTACTACCTATTATTTCAACACAAGATAAAAAAGTAAGAAAATAATGAGTAAAACCTACAAGATGATTCAATCAAAAATAATGTACAAGGAAAAGTAATTCAGTAAATCTAAATCAGCCTTTATTTATTAGAACAGGTAATAAGCAGCCAATGAGTCGATTTCTATGTTTTGTATGTGTCGTCGGCCGATCGTTAAATTTGCCTCATCGTGATCTGCCTAGGCAATTCGCGACACTTAATGATGTGCCCAGTAAAAGTCTGGCAGATCGAACAGAACAACGAACTTTTTTGTCGTAAAGTTCATCATTTTTAATTTTTGTTTTGATTGTGGTTATCATTTCGCGAAATGTATTTATTTTGTCCGAAATTCAAGGGGAAACAAAATTTCAATGCAAAACCTATTTGTATGAGAAAATCTGTTTTCTTAAAATAATGCAATGGTATGCAGAGCAAAAAAAAACCTAATTTTTGAGAAAACAACTCATCGCATTGGGTAGTATTCATGGATCTTTGGCATAATTATTTAGACTAGTTTTGTTAGTCGTCGCGCTGGTGGGTCACAGTTCCGAACAAGAGCAGAACTTGAGGTTCCTTTGATAGGATTGACGCCGACGAGAATAATTATAAGTAGTAACAAGTATTCATAAGTATCAAGATATGCCTCGTCATATCACAATTTGGCTAATACAACGGTCGGCCTGCGACCTACGTAAGAACGTACGTGCTGATATTGGCAATTCAATTACGAAGATGATTCATATTGAGTAGTAAGCACCTGTGTTCTAATCAAAAATCGATAACTCTGACTCATTTGAGCACGTCACCTGTCAAATAAATAGAAGGTTCCCAATTAGTAGGTACACACGCATGGGGTGCTAAGACAGGAAACCTCCACGTGCACCCGTGGACTGGAGTTCCCTCTCGGATACGTCCGGAGGGAAGACCAGTTTTTCGGGCCGGTGCACCCTGGGATGCGGGCAAAAACTCTTCCGTAGGCACTGTGTGCCTAAGAGGTCTCTTTGCTCGTATGCGAATAGCCTGTCGTGTGGACGCTCTAACGCGTGTCCCTCTGATCAGCAGAGTGATGGGTAGCTCGTCGTCCGACCAAGGACCAAGCCCGGGTCGCTGGCGCATCGAGTTTCGCGCCAAATGCCTGCTGGGGTCGCGGGTTCTTCTTAACCCAGGTTACCGTGGCCCCGGAACGTAAAGGGAATTCGACGGAAAACGGGTGGATTTTAGTCAGTAAGAGTCTGTCTGACAGTCCCTTCCGCCCCACGCAGGGCGGGAGGACTCATTTGATGATTTTACCATCTAATAAAAAAAAAGGTACTCACGCCTAATTGATAGGTACGTTTATTTTCTCAGGTATGGATGTATAAATGACAATTGGATAATAGATGTTTAAACATACATAAAACTTACTTTTTATCATAAACTAGCGACCCGCCCTGGCTCCGCACGGGTGTAAGCTCTACTATATTATGCATCTTAATATACATATAAACCTTCCTCTTAATTCGCTCTATCTATAAAAAAAAAAACCGCATCAAAATCCGTTGCGTAGTTGTAAAGATCTAAGCATACATAGGGACAGACAGCGGGAAACGACTTTGTTTTATACTATGTATGTAGTGATTATAACACATTATCGCTGGTCACTATTGAGTTTTCTAGTGTCTAGATAATTTAGTGAACAACCAGACTGACTATAATAAAGTACTAACATTATCAAGTTTCAGATAATCTTCAGAATTACTCCAATTCTAAGAAAAAAAAACAGTAATGAGAACATTTGTCTTGTGTATCTTTGCCAATATAAAACGAGAGTGAAGCAGCAAAAGTAAATACCTACTGTGTAAATAAGAAGAATAATTGGACCCGAAGGAATTAGCTTTATAAATCTATTTTCAACTAAATAAACAATCCTTACAAAGCGAGCTGCAAAAACTATAGAGAGGAAATGAAACACGACTTAATTAAGAATGAAGAGGGAACCACACTTGGCACTATATTAATTAACTCGGTTGAATTAAAACTAATCAAGTTTCACAGCGAATGAAGCCCTGCAAAAGCTTTTTCTTGACGGAAATGGGGCAAACCCGATTTAACATGGATATGTTGCCAAGTGTAACGGCAATGTGAATAAATACTGCGTTCTTTTTTTATTCATTTGTAGGCCAAAACGTGAGTACGTTGCTTAAAAAGAAGGATTAATTGGTAGGGTTACCAATATCATTTCCATTTTATAAACAGCAGTTGAATCCATCTCTTAGCGGTCCACCACACCCCGGCGACTGGCTATCGGATCATGGACCATGCCCGGGTCGAGGAAACGTCGTGTACCACGCGTGCCTCAAAGAGATGTCAGCACAATGACGGGGCTCCTTAGAGGGCCTACCAGGGTCGCTGGACTAGGGAGCTACCGTGACCCTGGAACTTATAGGGCTGTTGAAGGACACCGTGGATTTTAGTCAGTAGGTACAAATCTGACAGTCCTTCCTGCCTTGCCCTGGGGGGGAAGACTCATTCGACATGCTAAAAAAAGCGGTCCACACCAGGCAATTTGCTACCTATAACCTGCGGTGACGGCTGAGCTTACCAGGTTGCAAGACTTACCAAGGTTGCTCGCCACCATCGCATAATGTCATAGTGTCGTACTATGGCGCCAAACAATTGTAACTGAGTTCCTTTGATGCGCAGGAGTGCAGGAGTTCCAGTTCCTTTTAGTGACCTCGCTTTATTAGCCTCTTATTTGCTTCTGAGCTAGATTGAGGCTAATAGGAAATCCAGTATGAATAATCACCGTCATCATCATTATCATCTCAGTCTGGGATTACCCACTTCCGGGTAACAAGTCTTCCCTTTTTATTACATATTTTTCTGTTTTTCAGTCCCTCATCCATCTGTTTCCAGAATTACACAGCAATCTATAACAGCTAGTTTATCATGGTCTGGTTTATTGAGGTCTATCCGCACAGTGACAGGACAAATTATACTGGTTTTGCAAATCTTAATGTGGGGCCCTGCGTACAAATATTTTAATCTAGCCTACATTCAAAATAATTATTTTACCAAAACAAATAAAACTTTTCCATGTTTATTTTTACTTTTAGAAAGTTATTAAAAACAATGTTTGCCTTACGTAGACAGGTTTGTAAACTGAAACGCGAACAATTTAATCCCAAAAATAAATTCCGTATTTCTATGGCTTTTGAATAACCTTTTGCGTTTTGCTGAATATACAGCGTGTTTGGAAGTGGTATGCGGATCAAGTTGATCAAAGGGGAATGGGATCCGAAAATATACAAAAAGAGAACACGCTATGGATAGCTATAGTAGCTATATGGATTTTTTGCAGGAAGTTACTTTTGTTTATACAAAGCGTTTCTTTACAATTTCCTCTTTTTATATTCACAGAGCTACCTTATAAGAGAGATCTGACAGTGCCTTCATTTCATTTCAAATCATCGCTAAAAGATTGTAATAAAAATATTTCCTTTACATTTGGCAATTACATAGGTCAACAGCATTTTTGTGCATGGGTTCTACATACGTTATTTTTATTGTTTGTATATCTAGAAACAAGAATATGAACAAAAAAAAGTTCTGAATTTGCTTTTGTGAGAAAAAAATGGGTATATTAAAATCATTGAAAATACTTAAAAATTGACACAGAGATGGGTTATTACAAAGGAAACTGTACATCCATTCACGTTTTTTTTTACAAAATAAGTTTTAAAATAAAGTTAAATTATTTAAAATTAACAGTTTTAGTTTTCCTGCTATTTTTAGTAGAAGTTTCTCTTATTAACTCCCAAATATAGTCTCCCATCATGTCCCTTTCAGTACTGGCATTTGTAACGTCTCTAAAATGCTTGTCAAATCTCAAATTGTCTTGATGGAAGCGTTCCTTTTGTTCTTCCGTACAAGTTTCCATGTTATCTTTAAATTTATCCAAATGAGAATGTAGCATATGTATTTTTAGTGTATCTTTAGAGACATTCTACTTCTGATGATGGAAAAAAATCGTAATCTTGTCAGTGATCAGCTCAACATAACTTTTAGCTCTAGGGTTAACAATAAAACCATGAACGAATGACTTAAAACTGTTCCTGGCTTCTTTCTCTACAATCCTAAGTAATGTCAGGAAAATATCACAATTGGTTTTTTTTTTATTTGAGCGCCAACAGACACTCTATCTTTAATTTTCGCCTCTGAAAGCTTTGAAAAAAAAACTCTTAAAGCAAATATTTTTGATTTGTTATCACATTTTTTTAAGTAAATATGCTTGTATGATCAGAATATAATAAGTAAAACCCATGCGCAAAAAATTTTTTTTTATTTGTCGACCGGTGTTATATATGTTATTTTCATGATTGAAATAGTTTATTTGTTTGTTTCTTAAAAAGTTATTACTCGCTGCTTCGCATTGCTTTCGCAAGCATTGATTTCGGAAATTATCCCACAAAAACGTGTTACGGGAATATAATTAACTTACTCTATTCAGGTAATATGACTTGTAGCAGTGATAATACCTTGAAAGATTTTTAAAAACCACTAAATGCAGGCTGCATTTCAACGCTGCGTCAGCGCTTCTTCTTTAGAGAATAACAGGGCTGTTCCTTTCATCGAATTTCTCTCTCTTCTATTAAAGTGCATTTTGGATTGCAATAATCATCATAAACAAACTCTTTCTATCTAGATATTCTCTAACTGCATTACTTAATACAGTACATATTATAAGTACTTAACATGCATAAATGATGAACTACTAAGTGCTAAGACCTTTGACCGCAAGGTCGTTGATCTCTAATTAGCTGGATCAATTTATGTCTTCCGGATCAAATGTAAGTACATCGTTTCTTACAATTGCTGCAATGGAAAACACAATGCACATCTAGTTATTGTATCTGGTATAGGTTTAAATAGTTGGTATCGAGACGATCCGGGTTGGAACGATAGGGCAACGCTTTGGAAACAAAAACAATTCAAAATTGATTAAAGATGAAGTATAGCTGGTTCTACTTATTAAATAACTTAATGTCGTAAATACTTTTCTGACTTGTCTATGTCTTTGTTTGTTGTTCTATGTTTTTTTTTATTTACACGGTCATTCAATGCATCTTAGCAGGCATTCTTTAAGTACAGGTGAGGGGGTCTACAATGATGTCTTAGCGAGGATAGTTCCACTTGGTTCGGAAAAAGACAGAGCTATACAAGTCGTCTAGAGCCATCTCGTTCCTACAGTTCTACAACTATCGCTTTAAGATGTCATGATAGGCCACCAAATACACACACCGGCAAAATTAGGGGAACACTAAAAAAAGGTCGCATTTTCGTCAAAGCTTTCGTTGATTCGATCAATGTTTACATTATTTAGGTTCCTACCCTGATAATATACGGCATTAAGACACTTATTGACAGGTTTTAACAGTCCAACGGAAATTATACCCTCTTAAGTGTTTTTAGGCAGTCAGCGCTTTTAAGTGTTTTTGTTCTGAAAGTTCGTTTTTGCAGTTAATTTTTGCTCTAGCTCATGTTGTAGTATCTGTATGGTGAGTTCACATTGTATTGGATACAAAATGAGTGATTTGGCTGTAACAGAAGTCGCTTTAAGCTGTGACAATGATCAAGGAAGGTCATTACTACCGCTCAGTTAGTCGAACATTTGGTGAATTAATATCCGTGACCCAAAGTCATGTGAAATGGTACAGACAGATTGGATCTTATGTGAAGAGACTCAGACAAGGCAAAAATCGCGCAAAAAGTCCCACAGACTACCTTCTTACATGAATGTAAACTCTGAAAAATCGTCCTCTAAGGCTGTTCAGGCCTTAAATCTCCTGGAAGAAGTGCATGACGTGCGTGTTAGTGATAAAACAGTGAGAAAAAGGTTAGATGAAGTTGATTTGAAGTCAAACGTGCCAGGTAAAGCTTCACATTTTGTTGTAGATCATCGCAATGCAAGATTAGCGTTTGCTCGTCAGCAACAAGTTTTGTTCTATGAATGGAGTCCAGTTTTATTATTTGATGAAAGCCGTTTTTTGTTTAAAGTTAATCAATGGGACTAAAAGGATGTGGGGATATCGAGGAGAACATTTGAATCACGCAAATTTTATCAAAACAGCGTCATACAGTGGAGGGTATGTTATGGTGTGGGGAGGCGTATCTTTGACAGCTCACACAGCTTTAATTATCAATCATGGCGGTTCTCTGACTGCAGTCAGGTGTGAAACAGAGATCTAAAAAACCCATAAAATGTTTTTTGTCTCATTCATAGGCCCAGATTTCGATTTTGGGTCTAAACAGTCGTTAGAGGACGATTTTTCAGAGTTTACATTCATGGAAGAAGGTAGTCTGTGGGACTTTTTGCGCGATTTTTGCCTTGTCTGAGTCTCTTCACATAAGATCCAATCTGTCTGTACCATTTCACATGACTTTGGGTCACGGATATTAATTCACCAAATGTTCGACTAACTGAGCGGTAGTAATGACCTTCCTTGATCGATCCTTGATCTTATTTCATTTGAAAATAGAATTTCCGCATAACTTATTTTAAACTACGAAAGTGTTATTTTTCTATTTTGTTGGTGTCAGTTACAATAAATTGAGGGTAGGCACAAAACTGTTATGACAGTTGGGGTTATGGACAATTTTGCATGTTTGGACACAAATCATCCGAAATATAATGGAATAACGCTGTCCCGTCATACCTTTAAATAAAATATAGCTTGACGTCGCATCGCCCTATGTTTAGAATGTTGTATTTTATTTCAGACCTTATTGTTGTGAATAAAGAGGAGTAAACTTGGTAGAATTCTCTGCTCACTTGATGTGAAATCTCAATTACTTCATCAAATATTTCTTATTATTTCTTTTTATATTTCACATTACGAGAGTATTAAGTTTTTTTAATTGGCCAACACTTTTCAAAGTAATTTTGTTGCCTCTATCAAAAATATTAAATTAAAAACCTTTTCAACACACTTGCTCATAAAATGGCCCTAATTTCACCGCAATTAGGCACATAATGACACCTGTTATCAAACTGTGACTTTTTCTTTACTATTATTCACAAGTGAGTTATAGGTTTTTTTTTAAAGTGTCAACCAATTAAAAAAAAAACCTATAACTCACTTGTGAATAATGGTAAAGAAAAAGTCACAGTTTGATACTGTTATCAAACTGTGACTTTTTCTTTGTTGTTGTTGTTTTTTTTTTGTGTTGCTTTGTTTTTTTTTGTATTGCTTTGTTTTTAAAAAAGTTTCGAAACAAAAAAGATCGTGTTCAATAGTAGATACAAATAAATTTTACCAACTGCACGTTAACTAATTGTTTCTCTAAACAAACTTTTTAATCATTAAATAAAATGGCTTTAAAAAAAAATACTAATATTATTTTCTTCACAAGTGTGTTGAAAAACGTCGTATGATACACGTGTGTATTGATGATTACCGTCCTCGGCTCTCTTAAGACCCTCACCTAACGGCTCGGGTCTCAATGGCGCCTCAGCGGTAATCACCAACATTACACACTTGTACCATAATGTACTATTACATAATTCGAACAAACGATAACTTTAATAAAACTTAGATGAATAGAAGAGTGAGTTTAAGAGTTTTTCGTTCGAACAAATTAAAACTAAGTTTATTTCGCTTTCGAAGAATTATTTCTAAATTAAACACTCGACCTGCCCGTCTATGTAATTTAAAGCAGTTGATTTGAAGAATTGGCAGTAAGTAATCACTTTTTTAACAACCTACCTCTTTTCAAAGCACTGTTTTTTAATCAGGGCTGACCTAGACTAATTCAACTTTACCCTGAAAAAAACCTGTTCACTCTAACTTTAAAGACATTAGGGTTGTATGTGTTTCGAAACACAGATGCAGGCAAAGAGTTCCACTTCTTAGCTGAGCGGATTATAAAAGACGATAGTACTTAAACAAATTCGAAGAATAGCAACAAGACAAGGATGTGGGATGATAATTTTGAAAAACAAAGCTCTTTGCCCAGCAGAAAGATAAAATAAAAAAATAAGCATCTAAGTTAGTACCTAGTTATTTCTTGTTTACATTTAATTTCTCGTAGCAACCCGTAGCAAAGTCGTAGCCAGGAGCTACGAACCTTTACCAATGCAAAGTACTAGGAAACTATAAACTACAGGAAATTGATCTTAAAATTGAGTTGGGGGCAATCAAAGTTTCTTGATAACGTTGGCAGATGCTTTTAACGGAAGATGTATGCAAGTTATACGATAGTTATAACTAACTGTTCATTTCTTGGTTATAAGTTACTTGAACTTTGAGTAACGATGTAAAGTTCTGTTTGAAGCTTGACAACGTCTCCTTCAATGCATCTTGTTACTGAACTGTAACTGTGTTGCTTGACGTTTCTGTTCATTGTATTAAACTGAGAAATATGTATAACAAGCAATTGTCATCGGCTTCGCTCGTTACTACTAGAAAATTATCCCACAGGAATATAAGTTGTAACAAAACTATCCTGTGTTAATTTAGGTTATATGCTATCTTTCTACAGTCGATTTTGCGCGAAAGATAGATAGATATCTATCCATCCTCACAAACTGTCGCATATAAATAATCTATCTTCTATAATATAAAAATGGATCGCAAAATGTGTTGATAAGCTCATAACTCAAAAACGACTGGACCGATTTCATCATCATCATCATCAGCGGGAAGACGTCCACTGCTGAACATAGGCCTCCCCCTTGGACCGCCACGCCGAACGACAATTCGCCACTTGCATCCATCGGTTGCCCGCGACTCTCACGATGTCGTCGGTCCACCTAGTGGGAGGCCTACCGACGCTGCGTTTTCCGGTCCGTGGTCGCCACTCGAGAACCTTTCTTCCCCATCGGTTGTCAGTTCTACGAGCGATGTGGCCTGCCCATTGCCACTTCAACTTGCAAATTTTTTATTATTTTTTTTTTTTTTTTGGACCGATTTGGATAATTCTTTTTTTGATGTGTTTGTAACCATCGGGACCGGATTATAGAAGACAACCCGTGCGAAGCCGGGACGGGCCGCTAGTATTAAATTATAGTGTAAGGGATATCGACGCACAGACGAATACCATGGGTCCGGGACATGATTCTGGACCCGTGTTGGAATTTTTCGTCGGTTTTTACAAACTTTCGCATATATTAATATAAACTGTTCCCCGCGGTTCCAACCGCTCCTCAGCTATATAAGCCTTCGTCTCTAAATGAGCTATACAACACAAAGTATTTCTTAATTTCGAACCAGTGGTTCCTGAGAATAGCTCGTTCAATCAAACGAACTCTTCAGCTTTTTATTATATTATTAGTGTAGATTTTTGTTGCGTCACACATTTCCCCTTTCTTCTTGCAAAACTTTATGGTAAGTCTCGATTATTAAAATGTTTCATGTTTACATTTATATCTCATAAGTTATTTCTTATTCAGACTTAACTGAGTTAACCACACAGTAGCAGTAAATATGTTTTCATGTTATTTATTTGCCTGCCACAGTATAAATAGATGTAATTTGTTTCTATGTTTAGAAACAGAATTTGTTTTACGTAAAATGTGATATTAATTATAACTAACTTGTGTAATATGTTCTCAGAATAAATTCCTTCTCTTTATAATATACAGCTGAGATTTATGATAATTTTATCATTTCCCATCATTCCATTTAAAAAGGAAAGTACAGTTGAATCCGTTTATTATGACATTGAAAGGACATAATAAACAGGTCATTCAAAGCATTTTGTACAAAATAAACAACCTCCTGTTTTTGTCAGTATTTATTTATTTTAACAGAGAGACAAGATAGAACTAAGTCAATAATATTAATTGTTATTACCCACTGAGACTCAAAACAACCATGCATGTGCCGAACATCATCGGGTATCACGTGACGCTTCCGAACACTTGTCGAAGGAGTTGAATGAATTTTGTATGAAAACCAAACTTGGCTGTGTAATACGTCATAATAAGCGGTTGGTCATTATAAACGGAGTCATACTAAACGGATTCTACTGTACTTGCTTTCAGTCAGTCAGATTTCACCGTTGTGTGAGAGAGATAGATAAAATAACAACCTCAACTAGATGTTATTCATTCATTTTCAACTTAGTCTAAGCTAAGGGAATCGCGTTACTCAGCTACTGGCTTATAGAGATCAGCTCTCTAACCTAACCTAATTCATCTTTCCATGTAAAATACTGTTACCCGATCACCTAAATCCGGTTTAACAGAAAGTTGAACCGAACATAGTTTGAAAAACTCAGGCAGATGGCGATCCAACTATATTAAAATTAAAAGGTACCAAAACGATTAAAAGGAACAAGTATTATATTAGGAAGAAACTATTGAAAGGAGCATTTAAAACCATCCTTTATTCTTGTATACAATAAATAAAGTTAAACGTTATACGAATGTAAAGTTTCAGCCGTAATTGCAAAGTTAAAACAGTTGATGTAATACCACGCGCTTTGCTACCAACTTTACTGAAATACGGATGTTGCTAGGGTTACCAAAAAATCTGAGACATGTTAATAAAATATGAATTGCTAGATACTATTATAACACCTCTGCCAAACTCTTGTGGTATTATAGAAGTGATAGTGTAACCAAACGTAAATAGGCGGTGTGCACTATGACATCGCCTCATAGTGTCCTTATGATCTACCAATTCTTGCCAACTAGATACATATTTATCTAAACATTTTCGGTTGGTTCTTCAACTTCGTACTTCGGCTGTGGTATCGATAACATAGACCTAACCACCGACTTCGCACTTGCATGCATGCAGGTCTTTGCCTCTTCCATAGCGTCGCTCTTAGAGGTTAGCACAGAGGTATCCCTAGCTGAAATAATCATCGAAGTCTTTTGCAGAGTATTTTTAAAAAAATAAATTATAATGTTGATTTTATAAAAAAAAAAACTTAGTTCAAGGATCCAGATAAGCCTGGAATAAAGGTCATTGATCCTATTAATGCATCATTCGAATTTCTTATTAAAATCGTTCGAATTTCAAAACATAATATAAGGTCAATGTCGCCTTTTACTGCGATATGTTTGTTTTGATAGTGATAAGACTCCTTTTTTACAGTTTTTTTTAGACCTATTTGTAATGTTGGAATACATTGGTACACGGGGTCAACGAATTTTATTCCAAACTTATCTGGTGAAGACTATAGTCTAACATTTCGTCTAAGAAATTGGCATCCCTAACCCCAGTTGAGTTGCGCGCTTAACCAGACAACTTGTACTGAAGAAACTGTGAAGCTTTCAATCGTATCGATTTAACTTGTATGTCGTTGTTGACTCACGCTGACTTGGAAAAGTTGTCCAGGCAATTTATTATTTTTAAATGGAGTTTACTCATCCGCTAATCGACTGATTAAAGAGATTGTAGAACTTGAGTTAACTGGAAGAAAAGCAATTTGTCTGGCTTTAGATTTGGTACTGTATTGTTTTTTATATCGGTTTGTGTGCTACTTACGTCGAAAGAGGCTATTTTTTGGACTATAGCCGAGGCTGCAAAATAGGAAACTATTAGAATGCTTGAGACATTGTAATTATGTCTAATGCCTGTCATAAAAAATGATACCTATATCTACGACACGCTACCATTTTCGCTTATAATCTTTGTATAAGCATATTACTGGTAAGAGAATTATTTATCTGTGACATAAAACCGCGATAACTTGAAAACTATAAATATTTTCTGATATCTAATTGGGGGCACATAGGACCACACATTAAGAGCTACTAGTGTATGTTTATTCTACAGGGGCACATGCAATGGTTTTAGAGATATACGATTCATCAAAACGTTACTCCAGCAGGAAACGCAATTTCTCGAAAATCTGAAGGGGCACAGATTATTTTTGAGGGCACATTGTGGCACACGTATAAGCTCTCTGGCCATGCACTATTTTTCTCTCTCCGATCTCTCGTTTAGAATTTTCCTGCTAGAAAAACGTTACCCCAGCAAGAATCGTTTTTCCGTTTTTTTTTCAAAACGGCAGGGGGCACACATTTTTTATGTAGGGGCACATTTACAGCAGAAAAGGCACAAACTATACGTTCTACTCTTATAACTCTA
The DNA here is from genome assembly GCA_028554685.1 of Agrotis ipsilon. Taxonomy (NCBI): domain Eukaryota; kingdom Metazoa; phylum Arthropoda; class Insecta; order Lepidoptera; family Noctuidae; genus Agrotis; species Agrotis ipsilon. The sequence goes on along the minus strand of CM052961.1, from coordinate 600,741 downwards.
GGAGATACTTTCTTGTTGGAGTAACGTACACATCCTAATACTCATAGTTAACGAAATCAATAGTGATTAAAAAAAATGCCGCAATTAAATATTCTGAGAATGAAAATAAGCTGTTCAATTAATTTTAAAATTTCCCCATGTTAATCACAATTACTTTATTAAAATAAACTCCCTCCGCTCGCAATTAATTGACCTACTTCGCTTTTTACTTGACGGTAACAAACTACAAAAAAAAATATAAATTCTACGGTTCGCAAGTATCTTAATGACGTCGACTGCGTAAACCTGCAGGTAGTCACTGTGGGTACATGAACAAGTGTTATTTAATTAAAACTTTACTCATTTTCATATTTTATATTAAGAAGGTAATAGAGGGTGAGAGTTGTGGCGGCTCAATGAGAATGGCCCCGACTAACGAGTTGTGGAACACGGGTTTGAACCCAGAGAAGATCTTTACCTTTTGTTTTCTTCTTCTTGGTTGGTGTCGCTTGTACAACATTATATTTTATTGGCCCAAAACTTCGCCACTTCTACTCTTTATTTGTGGTTTTGATTTCATCACCACTGTCCTCGAATTGGTGGGTTATTGTAAGTTTGCCACAAAGTTAATTCTCCACAAAAAAATGTATGTGTAAATCGGCCACAGTTTTGGTTTTTGGAATTTTGTTTAGTGTAAAATCACCCCATTTCCTTTTTCTACACGGATAAAAGAACAATTAAATAATAAAATCGATCACAAAACCACAGAAAACCCAAGACACAATGTGGAATCTGAACGGAAAGTACTAGGAGAACAGGATCATGGAGGTATTGGCGCCGCCGACTTCAGTAAAAAATATGTGTAACAAGATATGTAGCAAAACAATAACAAAATCAAGCTGTGGCGAATTAACTTTCAGTGTATAAGATTTAAAAAACTGTGGCAAATTAACTTTGTGGGAAACTTACAACAACCAAAGGAAAATCGACCTTAGAATCATAAACCGCGAGACATGTAACATCTACGAAACTGCACACCTGAATTACGGCCCGTTGTCTCTCACATACATGAGTACTGTGTCCTAGCAGAAGGAACTTTATCAGCTGGTTATGCTTAACAATTCTCGGTTTACCGAAGAGTTACTGTAAGCTTTAATAAGCAGCTGGTATGTATGATTGATGGGTTTGTAGGGTTTTAGAAGTGTGTGGAGCAAGATAGGTAATGATCAAGTCCGAAAAGTTTAATCACGGACACAAGCTACAGCAAGGTCTTTTACTGTTAAAATAAATTAAAAATCTATTTAGTCCGTCAGTAATTATGTTGAAAAATAACGGACACGTTTTTTTTTTAATCTATGAATATTGACAAAGATAAAACGCTTCTAAATTCGGGAGTGGGGTGGGGGCTTGTGGCGTCATTACGCTTGTAAAATTGTAACAACCGAGTGACGTTTTGTGACTTTAAGAAGCGTTGTATCTTCGTCCAATATTTTTTTTATAATCTATATTTCGGACTAATAAAAGTTTTTGAGTAAAATACTCTATTCACACACAACATTTTCGCAAAGAATGGAAGTATACCTAGTGATATAGATTGAGATGATAACGGAAAGCCGAGAATCAGACGTCTATATCTAACACTACAGGTCTACCTATTTCCTAGCAACATTGACAAGAATGTACACGACCGAAAAAAACGTTCTAACCATTTCAGTGTTCCTTCTAAAGTAAACAATCGACTAATGGAAAAAAAATACAAGTGCTTTTCCGCAAAAGCTACAGACTGGCGTACCTCTGTATCCGCAGTGAAAATAGAATTGTAACTGGTATTGACAACTGAGGGCTGAGCGCTGAATTTCACGGAGATTTTTAAGGATCAGTCTAAATTTGTATGGACAAACTGCCGAATGGTTTTGGACGCTGAGAGATATACTTTAGTATGCTTATGCTCACAGTGTTACCTAAATGAACATTGGTCTTTACAACAAGGGATCGTAATAGGTACCAGAATGGAAATGATAGATATCCTACGTGTTAATACAAATAATAGTAGTTAACTATTAGTATTTGTGTAAAATCTATCCACCTTCAGAAAATTTCGTGTTTATAAGAATTCTGTGGCTGTCCATATCTGTTCAATCATAACCTGTGAACCAGACTGAACTTCAAATTGAATAACTTTTAACTTAAACTGGGTTATTTTACATTTTTTTTATTTATTTTCAGTTTTCGATAAGTATTACAATGAAGTCAGATTTTATACAGCAACATGGCGCAACAGTGCTAAAATCCTAAGTTTTGAGTACTTAGGTAGCGTTAGTAACTATGCCAGCTTGTAGGACCATAATGTCTCTAATCTGTTTGACCAAACCTAGCAGAATTTTATTTCACCTATCCCAGTAAGCTTCAAATTGATGATATTATAGGTACGCAAAGTAAGGGATCATTTTTCAAGTAATTAACAAAATTCAGCGTACATTTTTCATTACATAGGAACCCGCGAGACTAACAATACAAAATTCAAACGAAGATGAATTGTTCCAAAAACAAGGGGTGTCAACATACCCAAAATACCGTTAAAATAAAAGGGAATGTCCCTGTGAAATTGATAAACAAATTGGCAGCTTAATGAGTTTTATTTGTGTATCACTGAGGTCCAAATTCCGGTAACCCAGTTCGGACTGGTAGTGTTGGGCATGGATCGCGAATATATCCGCGGATATCGTAACAGTATTCTCATTTTTGCTTGAAATAATTAAAAGGTTGGGGTAGGAGCAGTATAAAATAAACGGCTCTATGAATATATGAAAAATATTACAAAGAAAAAGGCTATAATAATAATAATAAATGTTTATTATCAGGCCAATATAGTCCATAAGTAGCTATGAAGATAATAAAATTCAACACATTCTTTGTCAACTACCCAAAAAATGAAACTATCTCTACTTCTCTACTATTCATCATCATCATCAGCCTATAATTTTCCCACTGCTGGGACTCAGGCCTCCTCTCTGTTAGAAGGAGTGGGACATAATACACCACGCAGGTCCGGTGCCGATTAGTACATGTCACATATCTTCGAATTTTTGGTTCTAGGACATGCCGTTTTCCTCACGATGTTTTACTTCACCGTTTTGAGATCAGTGGTGATGAAATTAGTTTACACAAAGTAATGGACCTGGCGCAGTTCGAACTCACAACCTACAACTCGTAAGTCGGGATCGATACCACTGGGCCACCACTTCTGTACTGTAGGTACCTATATTAATATTGTAAATGTGAAAGTTTGTATGTATGTTCCGTGACGTAAAACGGCTAAACCGAGTTCATGATTTTTAGTACGGAGATAGATGGCAACCTAGAGACAATTATAGGCTACTAGCCATCCTACGGGAACATAAAGTCTGGAAAAATACAAAAACTCGAAACCAAAAAGTCTAAAGCCAAAAAATTCGATTCAATTTTGATTTAGTACGGTCCGGATGTTTTCGAATATTGAATTCTTTCAGTTATTCGAGCTTTTCGGGTAGGTACAGATGAAAAAAAAAATGTGACATCCTTAATTGAAAGCGTACCTTTGACCGGTGAGTTTGCAAACGTATTTCAACAAGAACCGTGTGTTGTGTGGTTAACGTTACAGTATTTACAGCATGTGGTTTTGTTACACGTGATTAAGGGTTTGTGTGCATTGTTAGGGGTGTAGTACGTTCGTTAATGTTTTATCCGGGAGTTTCTAAGTTTGGTTAAGGAAGATGAGGAAAGATCTACCTTCATTTTAATCTTCGTTTAGTATGGTTTCATTTAAGAACGATTTTATTGGACAATTTTTTTGTTTATTTTAAAATATTTAATGCCTTTACTCTGACACCCTTGACAGTAAGCTCAAAATATCCGTATTTTTTAAACGTTTAGGCATTTCCTATTCACAATCTCATAAGAATCTATTCCGCTTATTCTCCTGGGTTTCTTAATGTTTATCCTCTTACACAGAAAAACAAATAATTTATATTCAATAATAAATTCAAACATCTGAAACTTATATCATAAATAGATTTTATAAACATTAGGTTCGGCATAAATTAGCACCTACTTAACGACAAGTCTAAGGGCAAACCTTGAAATCAAACTCGTATCCCCGAATTACCTTTTCACAGGGCAACATACCCTTCACGTCATCCCAAAACAACAAACATCAAGAATTACTGACGTCATCATCAGCCAAAACTGACACTCATAAGGCTGCCTTCACCCCAGCTACGTAGTCCCCGTACTCTCCCCGGTCGGGGTGTCGAGGGGGCGAGGGGGGCATTTGTCCGGCTCCAGGGCCGTAGCTTACATAACGCCGAGAAAAGCGGATGTACAACCCCTGGCTGGAATGCTGTCTCGCTCGCACTTTATTAAGCCGCGTTCAGAGGCGTGGGAGTTTTCGTGCGATTATTTTTCTGGTATTCGTGCGTGTAGAAAACTATGCTTTCTAAATTTGTCTTTGTTAGTCATTGTTTGAAAACGAAATTGCCATTGTAAGATTTAGTTAGAACATCTCAGTTTTGCGAAGTAGTAATACCTATACTATTACCACTAGGTACCTACTAAACATTGTTGTGTGATACTTTTCGGTTTAATCAAATAATCATATTAAATACTGCCAAAAATAACATACTGATAAAGTTAGTGCACTATACGTACACGATGGTGCTGTATGTCATGTTAAAATTGGAATTTGATTTTGGTACAGACTTGATTGTAGAAATTCCAGAGAAATAAGAAATTCTAAATATACAAATATTAAGTGTGTGTCTCACGTCGCAATAATTATGTACCTAACTAAAAACGTTGAGTTAATGTGTAAATGCTTAAGAGTAGGCAAATTAACAATTAACCTACGTACTTAATAGTATTAATGTAAAATTTATACTTGTAAAAAGTAATCGTTTAAGTTGTCTATTTTCCATAATCATTTCATATAAAGAATACAATCCTTAATAAAAAGTTCAGTACAAAACTTTTGTAAATAAAAGCAGATTCACTTTTTAAAAGCGGCTTGCCGGTTTACCATTCTTGTTATTATGAATGACACAACATTCAACTTTCACTTTCGACGCAAGCGCAGCGGTATTCGAATGCCGATTAGCAGGTTCACAGTATTAAGTTTTGTTTGCATTTGGATGTAGTATTTAAAATTAAATTATTCCCAGCTATAAGTAAAATCCAAATATATATAAAAAAAAATAGGTATTTTTTGTAATACATAGTAAAAAAAACGGATAAAAAATGTACTTGATTTGAAATAATTCGTATCAATAAACCATTTAAAATAAAACAGAAATCGCAACGAAAACAAATAAACAATCATCAATATTAGTCAGGAAAATTGCTTGCGTAGTAAACGCGACCTTACTACGACCCGCACATGTGCCGATTGTGCTGACATTTACGTAGTGCGCTCCGTACCGCCGCGAAGACGCGCGTCCGTCTCGCGCTTTAAAAAAATAACGTTCGAATTTTAAAAAAATATCCGAATTGTGTATTTTTATCCGAAATAGAGAGGTGCCTATGTTTTTATTTATTGAGTGCTCAGTTTTTATTTTACGTATTTTTAAATTGGTTCTGTTATTGCGTATTTTGGATGTGATTTCGCTAGGGGAGGTTTTCCCTGGGAGAGCATTGCTATAGCAACGAATTTACGTCAAGTTCACGGGCGACTGGTGCATTTTCGCTCGATAATGAGTAGTTTTGGGGATTGCTGAGTTTCTTTTGAGACCATCTTCGAACAAAGGTGAGGTTTTCTATTTTTCGTATGCGATTTATAATTTGAGAAAGCATTTGTTTTCGATTAAAAATCGATTTGTGATTGTAACTGATTCGATTAGATTGTATGAATTGTTATTGTGATTACTAAATGCTTTTTTAGAAATGGTGGTGGCAGCATATACTTTTATCTAATTAAAAATGTTTTAATATTAAAATAATAATAGCTTATACCAAGAAAAGTAATCTATTTTCCAACAAACATAATTTTCTTTATGCTAATTTGTATAAATAGGTACAAGCTTTCATTTTCCTTAAAAAAACAAGCCTTAAATATTAGCACGTTTTATCCTCAAGACGTGAGCAAACTTAATCAGAATGACTCACAAATCAAGTTACATTTAAGTAAAAAAAATGTACAAGCAATATAAATTCTAGAATAATACACAACAATACTATAGAAACCATAGACAGGTCAGTTTCCCATACACCATTAGCACAATGTCGTAATAACTTAACGCGAACTTACGTCCAGTCCTACTTTAGTTATCAATCGAATTTCACACTTATAGCTGTCACAATAGAGTTGATAGTGTGTGGCCAAAAAACCGGTTTTAGAAACGCAGCGATTTTTCTTGGCGAGGTCTCGTTGCGTAATGAATGAATGTTGACATTGTATGTGCTAGTGTGATGGGAGTGGGGCACTATTGGTACTCACAGTTTATTCGGTTCATCGAGTAAGCTGCACGGTAAATGGACCGAAGAACGTACTTATTGCGGTACTGCGTTTTTAAGTTAGAGTTAAGTTAGGATGTAGTTAAGTTACATGACATATGTTAAGTCGAATGAAAAATGTTGATGCACTAAAATGTTAAAAAAGATACTTACCTATTGTTTACAATGGTACTGAAAGTAGGTACATATTTTTCCCGTGTGTTTTTTTTTCTCAAGTTTTAGAATGGTTCAGTTTTTAATGTTAGAATGAATTTAGATGAATTAGAATGCCTATAGTTTATTTTGTTGTAAGTATTCTTTGGCAGATATTTTGAATTTATAATTAATGCTAAGTTGCATATAAATTGGTGAGTGTAGAGTTTGAAAAGTTCACAAATTCCCAAAAAAAAAAAACTGAACAACATTTCCTATATTTTAAAAAATACCAGTGGTCATAACAATGAGAACCCATAGTTTAAAGGACAAAGCCAGTAGTTCCGAGTGACCCAATACACGTGCCACGTTATAGACCTGAATTCAAATGAGATCACAGAAACCCGTCAAAACGCACGCCGATCAAAACTGTATAATTTTGAATAATTTTTGCGTATCGCCGGCTCGAAAATACGCAAATTGAAATTGTACGCTTCGAAAATGTGTAGTCGTTAAAATTATTATTTGTTTTCTTTTTCGTCGGTGATTTCCATAAATACGAGTATTTAATTAAATTATCTTTGACCAGGAGGTCTATTCAGGCCGCCTAGGGTACTAGGTACCTTCTAAGTGCGATTTCGGTTCGTCCAAAGCTTTTCTTTACCTTGTTTTATTAGCCTATACTGTCCCACAGCTGCTCCATTCCTTCCATCATTCACGACTTTGCCACCTCTTTGCAATTCTCAAGGAAGACATCCAGCTCGTCCTGCCCCATCTCCTTCGAGGTCTACCGCGGCTCTGCGCCGCTGATTTAGGGCACCATTCATGGCCTTAGCGTACCTACCGTACTTGTTCGGCATGCGGCAGACATGTCCTGCCCTAACTAACTTATGAATTCAAAATATAATAGGCAGTAGGGTTCACTCTAAAGTTACAATCGTAAGGAAAAAAATATTTTTGTGTTATATAGGCCATTTATTGAGGATGGCTGAAGACTATATAACATCACAGTGCGACCATTGAGAACCCAGCATTGGGGGTAAAACCACGAGGAAGAGCTAGTAGATAATATTTGTTCTCTAATAGTACAGGTCTTACATCTAACACGTGTCTCATTTCCTGGTTAATTGAATTAGTGAGGGCACGAAGAAATTCTTAATCATGGATGATTCACGATATGATGGCTCTTTTGATACATCACTCGTTTAACCGCTCCGCAGTGTTGGTTCTTTGTCACATGTCTAATTAACTGTAGCTAGCGAGAAAATATCGTTATGGCAGTTGAAAACGCAGCTTTTAATATCAATTTTGAGATTTTCAAAATGATGAAAACCTTTTCCTGAATGAAGTGTTTTACAACTTACATGTAAAAAACCAATGAGAAGGGTGAGTTTTGGTTTGGACCTTTGAACGTAAATGGCTACTGAAGGCACACCGTAGGTTTTAGTCAGTACGGTTCTGACAGTCTTTTCCCTACCACACAAAGCGGGAGGACTCATTTGAGGAGTTTACGACGAGAAGTTCAAATGGTGCAGGATTGAGAATTGTTTAAAGTTATTGCGATTTTGGAACACAAAAGGTGTATGGAGGAACATAGTGGATTTTAGTTAGACGAGTCTGACAGACATTCCGCTCCACCCAAAGCTGGAGGATTCATTTGGTGAAGGAAGACTAAAGAAAGAAAAAGGTTTTTTTTTTAATGTCCGTGTATGAAGTATCACCTTTTTATACCTAAGTTCTATATTGTAATACTTACCTATTAAATGTCTGGAATACATAAAATAGACTTTTTATCTATAGGAACTTATCCATTTTAATTATAACTTAATTAGTTAGAAAAAGAAGAAAGTTCTTAATTAGCTAAGAATCAAAGTGTAACGTAATTTGAGGATAATTATGTCCTTGCCCGTAATCTTTCCTGACTTGTGACAATTATGAATAAAAGACTCTTGTGAGGATAGGAGGTGCTTGATATAACTTGACATAAGGAAAAAAAAGGTAAGACTTGAACGACCAAAAATCTTTTTTCCTTGTAGAAACGTACATACGGCTATATCAAGCTATACAAATCCAGTTTGTCTTGGTCTCACTTCATACGATTTTTACACACAATGAACGGTCAGCTAATACTGGTTTCGCATAGCTTGATGTGTAGCCGTGAGTATATAAGTAGCGTTTCTGAATGAGACGGATTTTCTGACAGCAGTCGCTCATATTTTTCAGACCCTACATAAAATTAATTTATTGCTTATTAAATATGAGCGACTTCGCCCTCTATAACTAACTATAACCCTAAAATTGTTCCAAGAGAACATAAAATCTGGATAAAAACGATCCTAATATTTTATAATGTAAACTAGGTACCTATGTTCCAAACATGAAAATCTGTTTAGTAGTTTTTGCGTGGAAGAGTAACAAACATTCATCTTTCCTCATGAAGTTAAGAATTTATAATATTTATTTAAATATTTGATAGATCAGGTTTTCTGACAAAGATCGCACCGAATAAGGTCTGGCCTAGGTACCTACATGAAATTCCACAAAAAGCGTCAACAAAATGACGGGGCCCCCAAAGCCTGCCCGGGTCGCGGGACTTATTCCATTATCTACCGTGATCCCGGAACATAAAGGGCTATTGAAGAGCACCGTGGATTTTAGTCAGTACAAGTCTGACGGTAAGGGGTGGGAGGACTCAATTGATGATTTTACCGTGCAAAAAAAAAGTACATTAAATTGACCATATTACTGTTTTTTTTAGTAGGATTAAAAAAACAGCACAATGTTACTGCTTATATCCGGGTTATATATCAATAGAATCAAAGAATACTTCATAAAATGTAAACAGTTGGTACTTATACAAGTATACAACCTATGTAGGTATATTTATGACGTGAGTTGCAGATACAGGTATTATAATATAACTACTTAATTATTGTCTTAGCCATGACACGCTCATAACAACATAGACACACGCTTAATATTAAAACAATTATTATAACTACCTACTAACTTAAAATAATAATTACTTTTAAAATTATACGTGTGATAAGTTTTAAGTACCTTTGCTGAGTAATAAGACCCATATGATATGGGACACGGTTCTTTAAAAATATAAATGTTATAAATATGAAAAAAACTTAATTCTTTTACGTAGCCCAGAGGTATGAAACTAGTTAAGGTATATTTTGTCTTCATTTCAAGAAAGTTGTACCTAGTCGTTTCATACAAAAATATCATTATCGTGGAACCTTAAAAGAACCGACGCTAGCATGGCACTTCATCTGAATCATACTCAGGGCAGACTGCAAGTTTTTGGATTTGACCACTTACCATAAAATAATGAAAAAAAAAATAGGGAATTCGAAAACGGAATAAGTACTTTTAATTAGTGAAACTGTTATTCCTATACTTTGCCATACATAAAATGGAATTATTTTAAGAACTGCGTCCGTACAAATATAGATGCAAATTATTTATTTGGCCAAATATTTGACGGACGGGTTTTGTATTCTTTGTTCAAAATCAGCATATTATATATCCGTCACTAACTCATGCTAAACGCCGGGGCGAGACCCCGCTGCCTCGAGAAGTCGAGGCGTGGCGGGAAGAGCTCCGGCGCGAGCTCAGGGTGGTATGGATTGGACGACTGTCGCAACCGACGGCCGGGCACGCCGCAATCGCGGCGGTAAGACCCCTCTTTGAGGAGTGGCTGGAGAGACGTCACGGCGTCCTGACCTATCGCGTGACGCAGGTCCTCACCGGACACGGAAGTTTCGGGAGGTACCTGTGGCTGATGGGAAAGGAGGAAACGCCGGGGTGTCACCACTGCGAAGATCGCCCGGAGGACACAGTAGAGCATACGGTGCAAGACTGCCCAGCTTGGGCAGAGCACCGACGTGTCCTCACGGCGGCGATAGGCGGAGACCTCTCGCGCCCGGCATTGGTTTCGGCCATGCTGCGGAGCGAGACGGAGTGGGAAGCGGTCGCCGCCTTCTGCGAGGCAGTAATGCTCGTGAAGGAGGCGGCGGGCCGCGAGAGAGAGAGGACAGCGTCCTCCCTCCGCCCCAACCGCAGTGGTGTACGCCCACGGCGCCGTACGTCGCAAGACGATCTCCGGCCACCGTAGGCGCGGGCATGCGGACAGCGAGTAAAGGGCAACTCGCTGTCCGACCATGGACCATGCCCGGGTCGACGGCGCGTCGTGTTCCACGCGCGCCTCAAAGAGCTGTCAGCAAAAAATGACGGGGCCCCCTCTCAGAGGGCCAAAGCCTGCCGGGGTCGCGGGATTTATTTCTATTACCGTGACCCCGGAACATAAAGGGCTACTGAAGGACACCGTGGATTTTAGTCAGTACAAGTCTGACAGTACCTCCCGCCCTGCCCGGGGTTGGAGGTCTCATTTGATGATTTTACCACGCTAAAAAAAAAAAAAAAAAAAAAAACTCATGCTAAAGCCTCTGAAAGATGAGGCAACACAATTCTTTAGAAATAGGCAAAATTTATTACAGTTTTACTTTTATTCTATCTTTGTGCTAGTTTATTACAACTAGGCTTTTGGCACTAACTGTCACACCGTTAACCTCTATAAGGACAAATAGGTTAATATTATGTGTGTATGATGTTTTTCCTTGACCTAAAATCTTCCTACAAAATGACGTTACATTCCATTGTTTGGGATTGAAGAGTTATTATCATAATTTAATGTTGTACGTGTCGTTATTGTATTACATTTAGTCATAATTAATTCATTCATAATGCAGGCATGTTATGTTGTTGTTTTCGAATATAATGCATTTATAATATTAGCCTACGCATTATTAACGGGATTGTTAATTGATAGATTTCGAATTTAGCTAAAATACTCCGTACATAGGGTTATATTTTAAGAATCACCCTTTCCATCCGGTAATGACTCGTACAAATACAAGTCCTTACTTGCTACAGAAAAAATGATCGGTAAGTAAGCATTATTTTTCTTCTGATTTTGCAAGATAGTTTTCATTACAACTTCCGCTGCCTTGCGCGCAGAATTTATCAGTTTAATCCACGAATCCATACTTTGTCATTCATTGCATTGATATACAAACTAATCATTACCTGCGCCAGGATATTTGCTGTTACTGTTTATTCATCAATCAATGTTTGTGGTTATCCCTCCCGATTATTAATGTGCTTCTATTTAATGACAGCGCGACACTGATGACGCATGTCATAAACACGTCACCGATCATCGCTAACGAGCTTCGATCTCATTAAAATTAGTAAATTAACGTGGTTTGACAAGCTTTGTACTTGTAATGATAGTATTTTGGTAGTACGCGAACAAAGATATTTGTTTTTTTTTTTTTCAATAATTATCTACTATTCACGTTCGCGAAATTCAAATTTTCTTACGTTGTTTGCAATTTGCAAGCCAGTGCTAGGTTGTATGTTGATTAAAATATTATTCGCGGCTGTAAGACGTATGTAGTTACAGAATTGTAATCATCAAAATCACCAATACAACGCTCTAAGTTCATAAAGCTGTAGGAATGACTTTTCCTATTTTTTTTTTTGTTCCTACACCTTTTTGAACTGAAATATTTTAATTAACATACAACCAACCTAGCTCTGGCCTGCAAATTGTAAAAAAACGCATGAAATTTTGAATTTCGCGGGCTGGTTGGAGCATTCGCCACAACGACGATATTTTACTAGACTCCTAATAACAGGCGACCGATGTCTGTCAACACATCAGGCAAAAAAGTCTTATATCCGTCTTATTTCGACCCCTCCTGCGAGCCGTAAACATAACTTGAGACAGAAGAGACCTCGAGTTAGCCAATCACAACGCAGTACCCCGTCCCCCTCGCTTACGTAGTACCTCAGCGAGTTGACAGAATAGTTTTTGTTCCTTAGAACGTGTATGCGGAGTCTAGTAATATATCGTCGTTGATTCCCCATAATCAACAACAACAACTTTTAGTTTCGTCACAGACACACATCATGAATGAATCAAATGGACTTTGTAAAAATGTTAATCAGTAATTCCTGGGAAAAATATTAATTTGCGTATGGACCTTACCTTATCTGCTTCAAAAATCGCAATTGTGAACCTACGAGGAGCTTTAAATGGTGCCAGATAACATAATGAATGTCCTTTTAAATTACCCCTTCGTCTGCTAGTAATCAGCGATCTATCCCTCTCACCTTTTTGAACAATATAAACGCTATTATTATTATACTATCGTGGTTCTACCATAATCGGAGCCCATGGGGCCAATTCTGAATTTTAGAGATGGTGTCGAACTCGAGAAAAACTTCTAATGACATAATTTTTTTGTCAAAGTTTACTGAACTCTAACGTTAGCCTTCGACAAATAGCGAATTTGACATCCCCATGAATAGCAACTTTTAAAATTTGTCGAAAAGGACGTCATTAGAAATCGTCGAGTTCGACAAAACATTTCTAAAACCGAGAATGGGCCCTGTGGTGTTAAAGGGCGGTTGTAACACCATGTCGTATCGCAATCAGCTTTAAAAGAGTTTCAACCTTATATCATTTCCATGATAAGATTGATATCGAAATACACGCCAATCTGATAGAACATCTAAATCGCTTTTCACATCGGTTACGGAAAGAGGGGAGGTTTGTCATTATGCTCTATACAAACTATCAACAAAGTTATTTCCTGATTGTAAGGAAATTGGATCAGGCATTTTATGTTTTTTTTTTTTCCAAAGAAACCTTTCGGTACGCTTGCTTCTGAATGGGCGTGAAGAGTCACACCATCAAGATATGTGGAAGCAATGAAGTAGGTCTGGTGGGAAAGAGACAGAGGTGTTCAAGTTGTCTAGCGCCATCTCGTTCCCGCAGCGGAACTACTCTTGCTTTATGTCGTCATGGTAGGCCACGAATTGTGATTCGTGTCAAAGAGCTCAATTACAAACGAAATAAAATACCTCAACTGAAAGATCCTCATCCTTTTTGTTGGGGTAGATAAATTATCAAATGAGTCCTCCCTCTTCCATCTTTTCTGCTAAGGTGGATAGTCACCAAATGAGTTGTACCCCTGGTTGGAGCAGCATAATAGTCCTCCAAAGCCATTAAACTCGATGATCCTCATATTATAATCTGACTATGACGTTATCTAGACTAGAAAAGCAACTGAGACCTCTTAGTTTTTATTTAGGATTTGCTCTCAAAGAAGTCAACTAAAACTTTACCTTAATAAAGATATAGTAAGGTATTTGAGAGGACCTTTGACGGGCCTTGAACACAATGCCTATATCAAACAAAGATGTCTTCCTTACAAAGGAATCAAAACCAAAATACCAAAGTCTTACAGCGGCCATATTGAATTTACGCAACGATTTGTCCAAATCGATTCCGATATTTAATTTAGATGCCATTACTTGTCCTTCCGCCGTATTTCAGTCCTGAAAGTCGTGACGTTTCATTTATATTCTAAAAAGATCTTATTTAAATAAGCTGCTCCAATGTTTTTTTTTGTAGGCTCGACCTTGCGAAGTACAAATAAATTGGGAGATTTTTTTATTTCAGTTGGGTATTTGTCTTGAGTTATGTATGTATAAATAAAAAAGTAATAAAAGATATGTAATATTATACTGTGGTAATACTATTGTTATCTTCATTTTCATCATGGCTTTGTTCCGCAGCTCCTGAGTACAAACGTCACCACATTATCCTACCTCAATCAGTCAAATATTCTCAATCGAACTTAACCCTTCATATTTTGTGATAAAGTTGAAAATCAATATAGGTGACAAATTGGAGGTTGATGTGCGAATTTGAACCTTTGGACTTCCCCCCTTTTGTGTAATTTTCCGTGGCATATGATAGTCTTAAACCAAGTTTTACTCGAGATCTATCAAGAGAGCACAAATTCAGAAACGGAGCTTCAAAGTTCATGTACCCTTTTTAAAACGTCATATAGCTGAAATTCTTCTAGACCAATATTAGTTCCTATTTTTAAGTCATTACATAATATATTGTGATATATCTTCTAAGAAGTTTCTGATACAACAATTCCTTTTCTCAACTCATCCATATTTAGAGTGTTCTAAATCTGTCAGTCCCAGCAATATTGGATGGATTTAGATTCCAATAACTTATACTTTTTAAGTTATAATAAGTCTTTGCAAGGCGATGCTACTCAGTATAAATAAACCTGAACTGTTCTCTCGTCAATACATTATTGTCCGTTGTCCATGTTGGTGTTTTAGATCTGCCTCATAAGGTTACCTGGAACGTAAATAGCTATTGAGGAATCATCATTGATATTAGTTTTTTCCTCCCCGCCTTGAATAGGAGGACTCATTTGATGATTTTACCATGACAAAAAAAAAAACAATTATCTAAACTTTTGCCTGAAGATCGTAGAGTTTCCTTTCCTCCTAAATGAAAAAATGCGAGAGCTGATTGAAAATAAGATTTGAATCACTAAATATCAACCTAGTCCATCAGTTGTCCTGTCCGTTGCGGGGTAACTTCAGTCCGGCCTGAATGATAACTATTCAAATATTAATAGCAAAGTCTCTATTATCTTAAATTCAATAAACCTGAAATTTCAAAGGAAATGTGCTTCAGTTATATATAAGTTCGGTTACTAATTAAATTAGTACCGACTTTTATATTAAAGCAATGGAATGAAATACCTACAGAAATACAAATACGTTAGAGAAAATACGTTAATGTAGCATCATCGCTTAAAATAGGATCTTATAAGAAAATAAAATATGGTCGGTTTATATACATAAAAACTATTACCTATTACTATAACCAGTTTTCTCTATTAATGTGTAGGTAGGCTCCGAAAAAAGTAGATACCTAACTTGTTATTCTCATAATTATGTCATACTACCACAGTCGTTTCTTCAAATACTATATTGAAATATTCCCATTTAGATACCTACCTATAGATAGACTTTTACTACTTTTTTGGCCTCTCTGAATTTTATATCCTAGACTCTATCGCCAGGAGCATTAAATTGAAAATCTATTAAAAAGTACAGACCGGTTTTGTTCATTGTTCTACTTTATACACGTGACGTTATGCCCTAGACTCTAAGGCTTGGAGCATTAAGGGCCTATATGCACACCACGTTTTTTACGCGCGTCGACGCGCATTTCCAAAACGCGTGTCGACGATGACGGCGCGTTTTTGTCAAACAAAACAGTTTGCTGTCGCGATACAAAGTGTCAAACGCGCGTTTGCATTGCGTCTGTGTCGCTACAAACACGCGTAGGTTAAGCGTATGCTGAGACGCAGGCAATGCAGCACAGCACAGTACAGCACAGTGCAGGGCAGGGCAGTTAAGGCAGACATGTGCCCCCTCCGTATGCTGCGACGCAACTGACATTCGCATCCTAGCTAGTACAAGCAATAGACGTACATGTTTTATAAACAAAGTTACCTAGCAACGAATGTATCCAGCATACACAACACACGCGTCGTGCAGGATTCTGTGCCGGCACTGCAACGAGACGCAGAGCAGGACAGACACATGTCTGCGTGGCATGTGCCTGTGCCGCAGCGTACGTAGTTCAGTGACGTTCCATGCTTTACAAAATCTACTCTGCTCTGCGCTGTGTGGACCTGCGTAACCTGCGTCTCAGCATACGCCTAGCCTCAACAGTGTGCATAGACTCGCTTTTGTTTATTGTTCAACTTTATACCTGAGACTTTATGCCCTAGACTCTTTACAGAGCATCTTCCTTTATCGTTAACCACTTGTCTTAGGAGACAGGTCCTTTTAATTTCTTCCATGGACCAAAAGCCCGCGTTTCACGAATCATAATGTCATTGCCATAATATGTTTTCAATTAGCAGTACAAAAGATTATTTATCTTACGCTTTGTGATATGTACACAGCAGTTCTGATAATGACAATCACACAATAAAGTCACCAGACCGTTTGGTAAAGCGAAAAATCTATTGTTAATATTGCTTAACATTTTTATCGTGTGTACCAGACCTAAGAATGGGACAATTGTGGACCTTTATAACTTGTTAAGATATCGAACCGATTTTGAAAATCTCCTAGAACCACTGTCTCATCCGATAATTCGGTCGACGAAGGTAATCATTAGCTTTAAGGTGCGGTCAAATCGAACGGGCTACAGTGACAAACGGATTTCGAATATCGGACTTTGACAGATAGTGAAGTGTCCGTCAAAGTCTGGTTTCCCCGGCCAGTCCGATCGAATTCATTGTACGTTCATGTTGCTTCTGGAAAGTTTTCATTCGAGATTTGCCTACAAGTACGTATAATCTGAATAAGCCGGTTTCCTAAAAAGTTTTAGAATCCTAGACCACACACGCCTGGTCCGCATGTATACACAAGACAGAGTATAATCGACCATTTTGTCTAGCGTTTGTAGACTTTGATAAAAACCTTTGATTGAGTAGAAACCAAGGCAGTATTGCAATCCCTCCGGCGATTTCATATCGACTTAAGGTATGTCAAAGCGTTAAAGAGCTTATATAGAAACGCCACTATATCTATCCGATTTCAGGAAGAGTACACAAAACCAATCCAATTTCAGAAAGGAATGAGATAAGAAGTGACGACGATACTTAATAATTTAGATTCGGAGGTAAATAACCTCCGAATCTAAATTATTAAGCCTAACCTAACAAGCAGTTCTGCGCTTTAGCTGAGCGGCATTATAGTTCCCATATCTGAATGAGGACGCCTAGTTTCATCCAAGTGCTGTGATCACATGGGTTAACCACCAACCTCCTCACTAAAGGCCAGACAAAGCCTAAACAGCCTCAACATACAGAACAAAAGCAATCTCCCGCACACACAATGTTAAATAAACAAAACTTAATTTTACTCGACACAGAAACTACGTGTTGCGAGTTAAACTCAATTTTCGAGTAATTCTAGCAACGCGTACAAGCGGCGAGTGTAATTGTTACCAATCTTAATCATGCTTGAGTAAGGCAGGTGTGAAAAATTAAGCGCTTGGCCTTTTTATTGGTGCAGTTGGAGCATCTGCCGGATTTGTGCGTTGTATGATTCATTGGGTGAGTCTAAATGGGGTCGCGGGACTGTCTTATAAAGGCATCGTGGACTGGGTTGCAAAGGGAAATGCTACTGATGGAATATGGTGGGCTTGCCTCTATTTTTAACAACTTTATGTAATCATACTTATACTATTTTTGTAGAATTACATGTTATTTCAATGTCTATGTTAGGAGCTAAGGCTGAATTATTATTATGAAACAACGCAGTGTTTCTGTTTTTGGGTAGGTAGGTAGGTAGGCAGTAATGAGGTTATTATATTCAGATACAATAGTGAAAATTGTCTCTATAATCATCACCATCACATATATAAAAAATTGATGCCACTTTTCGTTGTAATTTTATAACTCAAGAACGGGTTCATCTATCCAAACCAAATAATTAGGGCTTGTTCGGACTATTTAGTAGATGGTTTGTGTGAGTTCGCACAAAATCGGTCGACTGGTTCTTCATTTATCACATTTTTGTAATTCACTTTATACGTAGCGAAGCACGTACTGTGTTTAGTTTCGTAAAGAAAAACCTTTGTAATAGAACAGGAAAGGTCAAAGGTAGAACAGTTATTAGCCGTGATGTAGTTTGTCCTATAAACACATAAGAAGTTTATAACATTATTGCCGCCAGAGGTCACATAAAACATTTGATTGGTCACAATACAATCATTTACGAGCTCTCAACGAATCTTAATGTCAAAGGTTATATCAATAGACGCTGAAATATCAAAAAGTACGTGATTTGGACCAATCAAAGTCTAATAAAAGGGCTTATATACCCACGTCACGTCATGAAGGTCCTGTCTTTTACTCTTATGACGTGGTATTTCATCCTGTCACTGTCATATCAAGTGAAAAGGCGTAACCGACAGCTCCTTACGCAAGGAAAGGATCTGTCAGTTACGACTTTTTATTTCTACTTCGTTATTGTGAATGGGGAACGTGGTTTTGAATATTTTTCATATCTTCTCGTGTGTCAAGGCTTTGTTACGATCGTACTGACTACCAATACCAAGTTGTAAGCCAGGTAACGTTGTATCCCTCGTAACATTTGTGTTTATATGAAGTTACTTGACAGGAATATTGAACTACAAAAATATAAAGTTGAATACCAAAACTCCACAAAAAAAAAAAAACCAGACATAATGTATTCTCGTATAACCCGAGCCATATGTCATTATTAAAAATGGCATATTTCATAATAGGGTACGAAAACCCAAATAAAAATATGAAAATTTTACCTCGGTAACTTTCATAAATAAGCGCGAAACAAGGTAAAATATCGAGTGCTATAATAAGCAAAATGTCAGGTTCCTGCCACCCGCTAGTGGAAAACTCCAATTAAAAATTTTCCCGGAAAATTTCAGTTCTATAATTGTAATCCCGGATTGAAATCTAAATGGAAAAAGTTCACGTGCAAATCTCTCGAAGCGAGGTGGAAATGATTTAATAAATCTTCATATTGGGTGACAGCAATAAAAATTCTCAGAATATATCTATTTTTATCAAGGCTTTATACGATTCCGAGGTCGAGAAATATCTATTTATAAGGTAAAAAGATAAAAAAAGAAAACGGATGAAAGTTTAAATAGGTTGATCAATACCGTCTGTAGAGATTTTGTCTGAATGGCTTTTCCTTCGACTTTTGCCAACAAATCTCTACGAATATTTAATAACATGATCTCTTATTTTAAAATTAACAGCTGGGGGCCGATTCTCGGTTTTAGGGATGGTGTCGAACTCGACAAAAATTTCTATTGACGTCATTTTTTCGACAAATTTTACTGAACTCTAACGTTAGCTTTCGACAAATGACCAATTTGACATATCGACTTTTAAAATTTATTCGTATAAGTGCGGAATACAGAGATCCAAGCACGACTACTCACGATTTTTTTTTCGTGGTAAAATCATCAAATGAGCGCTCACACCCCGGGCAGGTCGGGAGGGACTCTCAGACTTGTACTGACATAAATCCACGGTGCCCTTCAATAGCCCTTTAAGTTCCGGGGTCACGGTGATGGAATAAGTCCCGCGACCAATTCTCATGCTTTTGAGACGAAAAGTAAATGCGAACTTTGACGTTAATTTGATCGATAATTTAGTTTCTCGTGTATGTACCTACTAGATGTACCTACTTTTCATTATCCATATTTATAGGTAAAATATGTACCTATATGTGTATCGTATCAGTATCGCCCCAGATAATAAGAATATTGAAAGGTTATTGGTGAAGCTGGTAAGTTGACAAACCCCATCTAGATGTAAAATGTAGTTGAACTTTTAGGAATACTTAGTATGCGCGTCTCCTTTTACATAACACATAAACATAACTAGCAAGATGTGGGTATATAAACACTGTCAAATCCTTCATAGGCGTATGTTATGAACAATTATCCTATCTCAATATATTACGTGTTTCCTTTCATACGACGGTCCCAGGTGACTCCTAAGTCTTACAGTAATTTCTTATCCGATATTATCACATATCTAGGTAAAATCAACCCTCATAAGGTTTAACGTTAGTATCCTCATAGTTTCGGCAAAATATCCTTTTCGGAAGGACGGGATAAACCTATTACAAATGTAGTAAACGCTAGGTTTTCAATAGAACAGAATTGTACAGAGAATGAAAAAACGTCTTGAAGATAAACATAGGAATCTTAAATTGGAAACACTTTTGCACTTATGAAAAGTAAAGAAAAAGTACACCTTCGCAACGAATAGCAAATGCCAGGGAAATCTATGGGTTCCAGTGACATCATGGCGTCTTAAAGAACGTCATGTGAATGCAAACGAAGAATTTAATAGAAAACACACCGAAGAAATCAAGATATAAAACCATCGCAGGGGGAAATATATTTAAAATACGACCGATTCCCATATCTTTTATTACATACACGCATGGTACTGAATGTAACAGACGTATAAAATGACGCTGTTATAGAAAAATCAATGTCTTGTTACAGTTTAGAACGTTGTTGCTTCCCCAGCTAAAATCTACAGACGACAAAGCATCTTCGATCTAATGTTGTAGACATTTTAAAAGAGATAGATAGAAAATACTGTATTCATCATCTTGCTGCCCTTATCCCATTTTTCTTGGGGTCGGCGTTTTCTTCTTCCATTCTCCCCAGTCGGACGTCAAAGCATAATTTACCCTTTTTACATTCACATCATTCCTCAAACAATAGTTCCATCTTCTCTTTGGCCTTCCTCTTCCTCTCCATCCAGCAACATTCATACCCATCACTCTTCTAGTCACCTCATTGTTATAAAATACTGTATTGTACACTCAAAATTGTACTTTATTATATTTCAATTAAAATTATATTTTGCTGTACTCTTAAGAGATTGAATAAAATACCATGGCGGGCGCCTGTATGTCTGCTTAACGTATATTTACTGAATCTGTACCCCGCCATTTTATTCTGCGCACAATCAATTTAACCCTCGTATTTCATCCCCCTTGTTTAACCCTCATTTGAACCTCTCTGGTATGAAGTTTCGAAAATCTTTACCATAAAGCCGCACCTTTACAACCTCCATGGAGTTTTTTCCCCTTCTTTCGGCCTTCTTTGTGTTTTCGGATACTATGATGACTTTAGCACTTTTCCTCACGTATAACGGTGGAATAAAGGTCAATGATCCCTGTAAGATATGTACACATTTTTAGCATAACAATTTTTAGTCACTTGTTTCTTGACAGCCACAGTTCCTATTTAAAGCTATTCTTTAGAACAAAGACATGGCCAAAAGCGGTCACGAAAGACACAGAAAAAGACTTTTCCTCATCTTTCCTCCCTTTAACGTTTTTTACTAACCAAAATTAATCTTGCCTTACATCCCCCATCACATTAGAAATTGTTGCGGCTTACTCGTCGTGGAAAACTCATTCCGCTTTTCGCGAAACTTCCCAATCTTTGAGAGAGAAAGTTGTTAAAAAGAAGTGAAATCTGTACGTTGACAAAGTTTCCATAAGCGGTTAAGATTAAGTTTGTTAAGTGTGTCGTGGATTCCCTTGAATATGTGGTAACCCTTTCCTCTTTGGTAAAATATTATAATATGAATTGCGATAAAATATTCCCTTTAGAGGTATATTGGCTATGCTAGATTGGCCGGAGAAAACAGCTCTAAGGAAAGAGAGAAGGCTACGGGGGTGACCTTTGCCAAACAGTTGGAGAATATGAGTTGAAAAATCGTGGAAGTATGAGACGGCATGCAAAGGGTTCCAATTAAATCTCATTTGTGTGTCTCTCCCTATTCCTCAGATCTCATTAATCCAGTTAGAGGAGCAACAATCAATATGATGAACTGATAAACATGAGTTTATTAATTTTGAGATGTAAAATTAATGCCCAAAACTCCTTGGATTATTTTTCTTTGTAAACTTCTTTCACGATCGTAAAGAATTAAGTTTGCTACGAGTATGTAGGTAGAACTTTTTTAATATGTTTGGAACTGGATATGTAAATTAAATCTTGGAAGTATGATTCAGACGTAAGTTCAATATTTATTTAAGTTTTAAAATAAACTTTTAAAACCGATATTTATTTAGGTATAAAGTTGGTTCTTAGAACCATACAACATTAAAAGATCTTGAAATATTTTCATCAATTAACGAATACAAAAATTCAATGCAAACTCAGTCAAAAATATATTAAAATCTGTATCAATAAAGCTTCTTATCGTTTAAATCAGGTTAAAACGAAACTATATCGATATCCGCAACTGTCACTTTCTCTGCTTCTACATACCTACTACTATATACGGCTGACATACATAACATAGGTATCCACTGACTCACGTAAACAGTGTAAAAATACAACCTACTATACGTGTCAAAACCTAGATAAACTGAACCTTATGTCACGGTCATAAGGGTCGTTATTGTAACTATAGTTTCTACAAATACCGAAGCTGGTCGACCTTAACGGCTCTTACGTAAGCGTACGTTCTAAGCAAACAGGTTCTATGCACTCGAAATGAAGAGGTATCAAATATTTGGTGTATTTATTTCTTGAGGTAGGATGTATTTTGCTGGTTTTGTCTTCAAAAATGGATATGAAAGTAAAAAAAGGCATTTTCTAGTAGATTTATCTCTGGTAGAGTTATAAGAAATCTTTTGGCCTGTGGTCAAAAGAGGAACTAACTCGTAACGTTGTCTTTTGCCAATTAATTCGAATATATTCAACGACAACGCCCCCGTTTTCAATGTCAACCAGATGCTAGAAACACTGAATATATTGATATTATTTTCTAAAGTCATGTGAGTTGTACGTTAGAATCAACCAGTTTGCAAACTCATTATAAAAACATAACGAATTACTCATTATAGATCTATTGACCGTTCCGAGAAAACAAAATGTACCGAATGTACTCAACACGAGACATTCGTATAATTCAACATAAATATTCGTCTTTGCTTATACCTTATCAGTGACGTCATTGCTCAATAATTTTGCTCGTCTACTTGAGTCTGAGTAGTCTATTAAGTAGTTTATAGCCAAGAGAATATTTTACTTAGTGTCCGTAAATTTCGCCCTCTGGGTCTTGTTTTAAGACTTCTACTAAAGACTCTTCTTGTAATAAGTCCCAAAGGACCAAACTGTACCTAAATTTAGAGCTTTAAGTATTGAAAAGGACCAAGGTTTAGCTACCTGTGTTCAAAAGCACCTTACTCCGAGGTTGGCTAAGCCTTTGGAGTTTTTGATTACGGTAGGTAACTAAGATGTTGAACATGCAAGATCAGATTAAATTAGTTTAGAAAACTTCACAAACTTAATGGTTTGGTAGCTAGTGAAGATATGAGAAAAAGAAGGACCAAGCCTTACAGTAGTCTTATCAGATGTCTAAGTCGCATTACTTATAACAATAGACTTAGGACAATTCCACTCCACTATTCCCAAACCACCGCAACTCCTAAAATCCAGAATTATTGATTGTTGATCCAGAAAAGCGTCGATACAGTGAAGCTCGACGTATCCCGGAGAATGATTTTGAATATCTTGGATCCTGCAAAATAATAATAATCAGAAACAGAATATTGTTTCCACTTCCCTACATAACAAGCAGAAAATAGAAGGAAACAATGCCAATGGGCACTAAAGGATTTATTTTAACTGGGATAAGCGAAGTTAGATAAAAACTAAGTTTAAAGTGTTCAAGGAAAAGCGGCAACAGTTGACGCTGCGCAGTCCACCCCATGCAACGCACCGCGTGACGCTCCGTATATCCATGATCGAGGCCTTACACTATTTTACCAACCAGGTATTATTGACAATACCCGATAATATCCACGTAAGAAAAAGGTTTCAATTTCATAAGGTTTTAGTCCCAAAGGGATTGTCAAGTCGCGACCCTTGCCGTTCGCAATCAACAATCTTTTAGATGTTTATTGTGTTACGGCGAACACCAGTTTATTGGATATTTTGGTAGAAAACAACCTTGATTTGTGTGAATGTTGACAAGGATCATACCTGCTTTTGATTATTCTATTTTATTCATAAACGTTACTGTTGTCATACGCGTAGCTACTTTTAATTTGTTGAACTGATATGCAACTATTTACCAACCCGCAGTGGACCCATACAGTGGTCACGTTATGGAGCGAGGTGGAATGGGAAATAGTCACCATTTTCTGCGAAACAGTCATGCTACCGAAAGAGGAGATGGAATCCATGATAGAGAGGCAAAGTTCGACCTGGTGATAGCTAGAGCTTCCAAACACGAGGCTCTGCGTTTTTGGAATTTTACTGATAAAATCTCAGTAGCAGCAAAGTTTATGGATTTTGGCCCCATAATGGCTTACCATCTTTTGCGTACAACATGAATATTCCCTATTATAAAAGTAAAACAAAGGCTCTATCAGTAAGCTTTTAATCCTTTAGCGTCATTCAAACACAATTCATCCGTTCCATTTAACTGTAACAAAGGCAGAAGTGTGTCCATTAAAAGCATTATTTTGTACATTTACGAAGAACTTGTACGGTAACTTTGAGAGCATTGAGAATGCTCTATTCATTAACAATCATGTTGCGATGTCTTTAGAAGAAAGTCTACTGATTTGTACGAAGTTGTTCATAGGAAGGTTTTTACACAAGATCGTGCAAAAGGGTAGGTAGGTTGGACAAGGGCCTTGACAAATGACAATGGCTTTCAAAGCTTTACGAAAAGGTAGAACGTCCAACAGAAGCTTATGGTTTTCAGTGGAATGTCAGGTCCTATATTTTTTTTTTAATTTTATTTGTCCACCATTTCTTTATCAAATAGAGGCCACTTTATTTAGGATCTCTAGATCTAATTACTTTAGATTGAGCCGTGAAAGTGACAAGTTTATTGGAAAATGGGATACAGTGGAACTTTCTACGGATTTTAGAATTTTGTTTTCCTAAATCGTGTCTAGATTCGTGATTGACAATTTAACTTTATCTGATCACCAACTTATCCCTTGATAACTGACAAAGTCTGTTAATTCATTTGTTAATCTTACCTAGACAAAAAACATAAAACCCGAAAACGAAAATCAGAAAAACCGTTGTCCACACCCGGTTTGCAAATATTTTCGAGGGAAACTTCGAACCTTAATTCGAGCGAAACAATAAACGCTGAGTCTTAAGGCGAGAAAAAGAAAAAAGAAGTTTAAAAAATAAACGAACGCCGAAGAAAAGTCGGTATTGTACGCTCTTGAATAAATTCTCGGTTATGTGTGGAGTTGAAAACTGTGAAAGCCTCCAATTTAATTTATGTTCATTCCGAACTTTTATTGTTTTGTTTAAAGGCTATTTATTTTGAGGTTTCTGCGGTTGAAATGGTTAAAGTCTGAATTTGTTAATCGCTGGAATTCTGATATGGATCGTTAAACTTTTCAATTCAAAAGCTGGCAAAATCAGTGTTATTGGTACCTATAGAAATATCAGTTATTTAAGGAGTTTTTACATCTTTCTACTAACATGAAGGCAGAGATGTGCCTAATAGTAGACCCAAATTTCGCCAATTTCGTCCCATGTAACAGGGGGCGAGCCAAGCCCCTATAACTTTCTAACATCTGAGGTATTTTCGATTTGCAGTTATTCAATTCTGGTATTTTACCATTTAATAGTGTTGGTACCAGCGTGCTTGTATGACCACATTCATACATCTGGTTGTTGGTCGATGTAGAAGAAGAAGTATGTAAACATGATAGCAGATGGTATTCTGTGTTTTCTTACTACCTCTATGGTAAATAGGCATTTATGGAGCAAGACTAGGCCAATGATCTTACTATGGCAGACCATATCGGAGTAGATACCTTTGTTGGAATTTCAAAAGATACGATATACATATAAATTATTTGAAAATTAATACCGTCTGAACCAGTAGTTTCAGTTAATTACTAGTTTAAGTTTCATTTGAGTATTTATTATTTTTATTGTTTAGTTCCCTTTCGGCACGTTGCGTGCTACAACCATATCAAATAACTATGGTAATTACCATTATTGTTGGAATCATCAGGAAAATAAACTATTATAAAAACCCTCGTGTATTCTGTTTACCTTCAATTAAGTTTGAAATATATACCAAAGCTACCAATTGTGCCCTTAACAGGTCTTTAAAGAGAAACCGGGGCTATGGTCACCACCGGGAAGCTTTGAGTGAGATCAAAAACCCACACTCTCCGATCTTATCCCCAAAGACCGATATCCTCTTGAAAGTGTCTCCCGATAGCAAAAATAAAAGCTACCTGTTGGTGTAAAATGGAAAGTTGTTGATGGTGGAAATCAGTCAAAGGCATAACAAAATTATGTATGTTCTATTCCAAATGAAAGTCAACCTACCTCATAGGACAATCTAAGCAGAATAATTTTGCAATGAAACGCAAAGGGCAACTGAAGGAACACGGTGGACTTTTAGTCAATAAGTCTGTTAGTCCCTTTCAGTCCACCCAAGGTAGAACACATTTGATGATTTCACTTCTCAAGAAAAAAAAGGGTGACTGGTCAAAGTCGCTAATCCTTCTATAGTCATATAATACCAGTCAGCAAATTGGCAAGAAGCCACACACTCAAGAAAACCAGATTAACGAACTAGGTATTATTTTGGAAAAATCTAAAAATAACACGTCTCTGGTCTATAAGCACATTATACGAGTATATATTAAAGTATTATACGCTAATTACTGAGAAAGGTTGGCGATATTTCTATGGCTTCATATACCTAAACAAACTTATTCGATTCCTCGTAATCGAATAACAACATTATTCAATTAAACCCGGGGCCTTGAGCGTCACTGTTTGTGACTGATTGACGGGAGCACTGGGGTGCATCGGTTCGTGTATTAATAATCTGGATGCGATCTAACACATCTGTGTTGGTTTTGTGTAGGTAAAAATTGGTGAAAACAAAAACAAAAAAATCGTAACTCTTACTGAGGAAGGAAACTTAAAGGGAGATAAACCGCGGGCTTACTGAAGTTAGGTAGCTTTTTTTTTCGTAAAATGTTGTTCCACTCTAGGCATTCCTTCAGTATCGTGGGTCCGTTTACAACCATGGAAACTTACATACACAAACATCCAGACCAGGAACAACTACTTGTAGTTCAAACAAATATTTGTCCCGTGCGGGGTTCGCATCCGCGACACGTTGTGTAGCAGTCAATCGTTTATCCACTGCGCAAACCGTGTAGTCGCTCATCATCAGACCCGGTCTACAGTGCGTCGTACTCCGACCGCGTCTGAAACACCTATCAGCAAACTCATGCTGACTTTAAGGCAAATTCCAGTGTCACGAAAATATCTTAAGAGATTAACTGGACACTGGTCAGCAGAAAGGAAGGGGTGAATTTTGAGTCTCACAGTCCTTCCACTGTAGCCGCCAAAAACCAATTGGTACTGCAATTTGCATTGCTTACATTTGGTACATCATTGACGCATCATTGATCAAATGGTTTTAAATTCTTTTGTTGTTCTTATCATGACTTTACAGTTTCAATTGATAGGTCAGACTACTTAGCCCGAGAATCCTCTCACGGAAAACTCTTATTACGCTGTTTACTGGGTTTTTCTCGTCAGGAACTCTGACTTTACCCTGTAAATGGTAATGGACTCGACTTCCATTACTTGGAATAATCCCAGGCCATTGTGATAAGGTTGAAGATCTATTTAAGAAATTTGAAAGATTGAGATACCTAGGTTGTTGCGCTGGCGTCTGTACATATTAGAATTCTTAGGGAACCAATTACTGGTGGTATTGTCAACACTTTCCGCAAAAACAAATTATTACTTCCTGGAACATAACATAATGGTGGAGTGTGCAATGTACTGTACAGTACAGTGCACACTCTCGCCGAGAAATACCGAGACAGAAAGGGTGCGAGAGTGCATGCGGTAGCGCTCGACCAGCCTCTGTCCCTTGTGGCTTTTTGAGAGAAGTCTTGAGTGTGACATAAAGAGATCTCTCGGCCTTTCGATCTTATGTATACTCTCATGTACATAATTGCGATCGTGACGTCCTCAACGTAAACGATGCCTTGAATTTATTAATACGTCTCGACAACACCGTTCACAATTTTGGTCTAGTTTTAATTTCTAATTATAAGATTATTATTCAAAGCTAGCATTCTGGTACACCACACCTAAGAGTTGGTACTAATTAAGTAACTACACATCACGTATTACTGTGTGACTCATGTTATTTGTTTTGTGGTTGACAATGTACTTATACGTGTACAGCATGACGTACAAACTGATACCAATTTAATCGAATAGACGATAATACTAATATTCAGAGATGTTAGAAATTGCATTTGTGTGGTTAGCGTTTGACTCGATACAACAGCGCAATTTGTTTTTATTGTATTTTTAGTTATTTTTCTCGTGTATATCATGACGAACAATTATTACTGAAACTAATTTAAGCAAATAGACTTCCATACTGATAGTCAGAGACGTCATAAATTGTAATATTGTGGTAAGCATTTGACGCAATAAAACAAAGTTCTTTGTATTGTATTTTAAATTATTTTTCACATTGTGTTAGTTGTGGTCACCAGTCATTCATGATTTCACAGCATCATTTACGCAGTGGTTGAGCGATCAAATGTTGCTCTGCGTCTCGCTGGATCGATTGCCGTACGGAATAAATAGCCTTCTGGCAGTTTGCGTATGTATTCTTTTCATCAATTTCTTGCCGGGTATTTAATTTATTTATCAATAATAATTAAATTACCGCTGGATAAACACCAACGATACAGAAGAAATAGTCCTAGACTAAGGAAAACGATATAATTATTATATAAAAAAACACGTTATTTATGTGAAAAATATCATTGTTGATAATAAAATATTTCTACTAGTTTTTTCTTCATACAATAATACCAGCCTTTGATGGAAAAACCTCTGAGTTCCATCAAGAGGTATAATATTGGCGCCTGTCCGCTAATGGAAGAAAAACATGGCACGTAGGTATCCGTTAGATGTTTGTCATCTTCCGTAAGTGAATTACTGTGAGTCAGCTATATAGTCTATGTTATCCTAGTACCTTTGACGGGATGATTAATCGTTTTCCTAGTTTTCTGATGATGTGAACTGTACAGATGAAAAATGTTGAAGAGTATTCTATAGTAAAGATTCCTCTGAGTGGTCGGTATGATTTTACCGCCATCTGTTTAGCAACATATGAATTAAATTTTCTGCCAAAAATAATTAGAAGAAACTGCCTACAAATGTCGGTAACCCACTAGCTGCCGTCTGCCTCCTTTACCAATGGAATTTAAGAAACTGTACAGCCTGTTCCCCGTATCTTTCTCTTTATCTTCAGCCTATAGAAGTCTAATGCAGGACATACAACTATCTACTCACACGCCATCTCACTCAATCACCAGCCACTCTCATTTACCCTACTAAACATGTGTTAAAACAAAATCATAACCTCCTTTTGGCCTCCGTAGTCGGGTAAAAAACAGCAACAAAATTAGAGCATTTTTGCTAACCGCTGCTTTTTCTTTTCTTTTTTAAAAGTCGCTATATCATCAAATGCGCTCTTCCACCTTGATTAGAGCGGAAGGAATTGTCGAAGGTACTGACTTGTACGTACAAAAACCACCCTATTTCTTCTGTCGCCCTTTCCTGTCCAGGGTCACGGTACCCTGTTTTGACAGTCCCGGCTTTGCCCCTAATTTCATTACTTCATCAATATTATAGCACTATACAGTCTATATTACTGTAAAGCAAAGTTTATTATTACTACATCTACATTATAGTAAGCAAAATGGTAATTAGTAGACCACTTAGGCGAAATTGGTAAAATAATTAAGTCAAACATCATAATAATAGCGTTATTATCCTAGTTATATCAAGCCATAATAATATAGTAAAGCCTAAGATATTAGTGTGTATTAGTACTAAGTAAACGGTTATCACCACAAGTGGTTGTCATCATCAGCCTAGCCTTTTTATTTTTCATTTTTAACATTTTCCACGCTTATTTTTTTGTACTTTTGAACCTGTCCAGTTCGTCCCGCCTGTTCGTTCATCTCCTTCATTGCCTGTTATGACCTCGTCTCACTGTCTCAGGGGCACAAGTTTTGTGCCCTTTTGGCCCACAGACATGTCCTGCCCATTTCCAATAAATTGGGGTCAATCGAATAATTTTCGTAATGGCACGCAAAATACGCATATATGAGATGCAGATACCAGCCCGATATACAATACGATACAAGAGTCTCTCTTTGGTCGCGGGACTTATCGCGTTACCGTGACCCTGGAACGTAAAAGGCTATTGAAGGACACGATTTTAGTCAGTACGAGTCTGACAGTAGGTGGGTGGACGCACTCATTTGATGATTTTACCACGATAAAAACGAGTCTCGCTTTAACTTTTAATATCGACCTTAACGTCGATATAATTTACACACAAGAGCCTCTTCACTTAAGTTTATAGTACACATTACAACTGGTTCTAGACAAACAGTAAACAAAAGTGGTTGTATTTTTGCTTAAATTGCGTACGCCCATACATATTTTACGATCCGGCCTAAAAGAAAAACTCTAGGCTTTGTGAGGTTATCCACACAACAATAAAATATTCAGACTTGTGTAGTTCGGCTCAAATAAATCAGTCTAGTTTTGTATCGAAGTTTTTTTTTTCAGAAAAGTTATATGAAAACTGTTAATCCATTCTAAATTCTACAAAGCTTTTTCCGTGCGCTTTTGCGGAAAATCGTTCAATCGTTATGAAAAATGGATACATGTTAGCCGGTACATAAAAAGTTACTATTGAGGATTTAATTCCGATTTTAAATTATCATCTCGTCTCTCATTTACGAGGATGATCTAAGGTGAGAGTTTTGAACACGCTAGTTCAAAACCCGTGCATTTTACAATACACACAACTTACTTTACATGATTATTAAGATTGCTTAGACCACAGAAACCTGGATAAACTCCAAAGCTATGTCAGAGGCTTGTGGTGTTCTCAGGGGGGCACTTAGACTTCCTCTTCATCTGCATTTATATCCACTACTCTCTAAGTCACGTGAGTGTTATCCCTGCTCATCACGTGTCCATACCAAACATAATATAAATCTCTTTATTTATTTTTATTGGCACTTTTTTACTTTATCCATTCTTGTCAATTATAGCTTATCCAACAAAAACTAAAGGCGAGTATATTCTGGATATAATACTTTCAATACTTCAACGTTAAATGAAAGCGTATGTAAACAAAACATCGAAAAAAATATATATACAAAAACCATGGACCAATTCATCAGAATCAGTCTGAGCATATGGTTCAGAAAATTGTTTTGTTGTGTCCACAATCAATGCTATTTCATTAGTCCGTACCCTTTTATGTTTGCACAGCAATATTGCAGTCACTGACCGGCCTGTTATCCTAAATTGTGTGCCTGCTTTTATGTATAGGTACAGGCAGTTCCAACCTTAGTTTTATGTGAATAAGGTACAGAGTCAGAATAACCCATTCCATATTTGGTTCTACATACTCAGGCACAGGTTCTCACAGAAATACTGAAAACCTAGGTAAAGAGAAATTCGAAATTGGAATTTCGATAGTTCGTATGGCACTGTCAGAAGCTAGCGAAAAACGTGTCATGTCAGTCCCTAAAAAAGTTTCAGAAAAACAAACTATTGTAAAGAAAAGAAAGCGTTCACTACACGACGGTGTCCCTGCTTTAATTAATCGTTTACGAGATGATAGTAAAAAGCGCACTTTGTAGACAATCGTTAAACCCTCACCTTTTTATCAGCTACCTATAAGAGTACGTACCTTCTACGAGATAGAAAAACAATATTCTTAAAGAGAAACAAACAATCTGTTTGCCTTTTACCTTTTGCACTTAGGACCCGTTAATGTCGTATGCATAATTTATGCAACCATTACTCATTCAATGTTCCTCTGTAAAGTTCTTGTGTGGTTTCAAACCCGCAGAAATTTCAACTTTATTAGCAAACATTGTCGACGTATCAACTTTGTTATTGCAAAGTATTCGCACACCTAGTTCACCGTCGGGCTGTCTGACTTCAGTAATGGCTTTTGAATCAATAGGTAGATTCTCGTGTGGGTATTCTACCAACTGTTTCAATCTCATGGCTATGTGCTTGGCTGCATTTGCGATAATAGCTTTATTATAACGCGATGTGACATACACCTTATGCAAATTAAGCCCAAAATAGATTTCTTCACTAATCAATTTTAATTGACTACTCTATCAGCTTGTATTTAGATATCGGAATCGAGGTTCATCATGTTTGCAGAGTTCAATCTCCGATGAAGTTGACCTTATCAAACAAGTGCAAGACGGACTTTAAAATACCAACTATAACCATATGACCTATTTCTGCTAAGGTCTAACCGTTAAAAATATCTATAGGTAACAAACCTGACCTCCATAGAACGCTCGCCAAGTCTAGAGTGAACTAATCTAAATTAAGATGGTTTAACCTTTGCCCCTCCCCCACAGTTGCGGCGACCCCTATAAATTGACCCTAATTCTCCAACGGCCATTTCGTATTAAGCTGTAGTAATGTATCGGTAACAATATTTGTGTCCGCCAAATGTTTAATGATGCAAACGTTATCGGTTATTGCCTGTAATAATAAAACGTAATAGCCTGTATACTTGAAAGGTTCGACAGAGTGTACGTTTCAGTACTCCCACGTTTCGGCAATTATGTTTGAGACTAATGAAACGGTGGGTGACCCTATTATTGGCATCGTCTGCAGACTCCGTGTCTGCTCCTAAAAAAATCCTGAGAAAATTTTTGTCTGGTTTTGAAATCCAATCCGGGATTCTGCAGTTCATTTGTACCCGTAACCAATAAGCAAACGAAAATAATGTCTGTAAAATAAAACGGCCTAATATATTATTGATGGGCTCGGAAGATTCCGTTGTAACGCCTGACTGAGCTGCTCAATTTTGCGAAAATGCAAAATGTAGTGTAAAAAATTGAGATTATGATAATAAAATTGAGAAGAGGGCAGAGAATACTACCCTGAGGGATCCGCTAAAGCATATCATTACTTAGATATTGAATTCCTTAGAGTTTTATGAAATTGTGTTTTAGAACCTTTTGATAAGAAACTTTTAAAACCTTTGGGAAAATATTTTATGAGACACATTCCTTAATGTAATAATTTATGTACCTAATAAATCAATTTAATCGCTATTTTTTAAATCTCGCTTCATAAGAAGTTCGTAATTTATTTCTCCACTCCAAGCCGTCTATAAAGTTGTCTTTTAAACTCTACAATAATTCAGCAGTTTTCATTATCTTTCTTGAATTTTTGTTCCTTTATCGTTTCAGCGGCAGATTTCTTTATCCTGGTTTTTCAATCTATTACAGCCTTGATCGCAAAGAATTTCTATTTTTTAATTTTGCATACTTTTTGTAAGTATTTTAAGGATCAGGGACTTTATTAATGTGTTAGAGTTAATGTGTGGCTCTTATGTGTAAAAAATGTCATTGCCTAAATTTCATGTTAATAAGTTTTCATCTTGTTAGGAATGTGTCTTTTCTTCCTCGTCTTTTGAGTCAGTCTCTTCATCAAGAATCTAATGTACTTTACAGTCTATTTTTTACATGTTATCGCATTTATTTAGTCTCTCGTTTTCCTAGGCAACCTCACACGCTCCATACATCTCTCAATATAATTACTAACAATTTATATGTACTAGAAAACGATGTGTACTCCATAAACGGCAAATGTTCAAGCTTTCAAACAAGAACAATAAAATATTTGTACAAACATTTATTAGTATTGAACTTCAGCGTTCGAGTTGTATGAAAAATCACCGTCGATTAAAGTTCGTTGGAAGTTGAAGACGGAAAGCGAATGAAGTCCTAAGAAATTAATAAAAAGTTTATTTTTCTACAAACACAGAGACAAATTGCTGGCTGCATAAAGAACTTAAATGGTGGAACAGGAAAAAATTCTAATTAAAGATACCCTTGATTTTAATTAGGTAGAAGTGGCTATGAGCGTAGAACATTCTGAACAGGAGATTCTCTAGGGCAAAATATTAATTAGGGACTTTTTTATTAAAGCTGAAGATTTTATTTAAGATGAAATACAATTAGATGTAAAAGTAATTGATAGTGTTATACTAGGATAATAATAGAAACTGATGGACGCATCAGAGTAGGTACTCAATGTTCGTAACCAAGTTCTGGGCCTAGTCATTCTAGATTGACAGCAACACTAATTTGTGGCAACATGCAAGAAGTATTGCGTTGACATTATGTACTTCAAACTGTTGGCAATTATTTTTTAAATTAAGAAACTTGAGGTGAGTCATTCAACAAGGAAAACTCACAATTAAATTCCACGTTAACACAGTAACTTAAGATATTTACAAGTCACTAAACTGTTTATCGACTCCCAAGTAATGATCACGATGTAGGGAAACAACTTGATGTTATGCAAGAAACCAGTAACTTATGACAAACCTACATAGTGCACATGTTGCAATTCACCTTCGAGGCCGATCCCAGGAAAAAATAAAACAGTAGATATTAAATATGAATAAAATGACATGGAATTGTACTGAATAAATTAGTTTCCGTTATGAATCATTGATAGGAATTTAAACCGCTTGATGATGAATATTACTTAACAGTTTCTAGAGATATATAGTTGATGATTGGGACGTGAGAACGTTTATGTTTGACCCAGTTGACACTAATATACCGATAATCTGCCCGAAGGTCATGGACGTGTCATATGCATTTGACTCATGTCTTTGCATATGAATGAATGAAACGAAACTCAGCCTATGACGGCATCTATACGTACTGACAATATTAAGTGATCTGGCGTCACAAAAATCTTCATAGATTTATGTTCGATGTTATAGTAACTGCGTCTATAGAGGACTTGTATCTGCTTCGCATGGGGTGTCCATTGGGTCCAAAACTGTCCTGTATTTCAAAACAGAATTTACTATATCTACACATGCGCATCGATTTGATGGTTTCAAAAAATGTGACTGTGATTAAGAGAAGCATTTAAAATATCAAACTACCTACATTGCTAGAAAAAGAAGAATATTGCAGAAACGCGTAAGTAATTTTAATAGACCAAAGATAATTACGACACGAAAGCTAGTGAACATAATTTTACCCTCAAACATTTGATTATAATTAAGCCATTTCAAGTTACTCGAGAATATAATCATTAAAGATTTATTAAAGATGTTCAACAAGGAACATGTGGCTGAGAGCCCTCTAACAGGTAGCGTTATATTACCTCTTATGGTTGTCAACAGGTTTAATTCTCGAGGTAACTTTGAAGTTGGTTTTAAGCTGAAGATTTAAAGACATTGGTTTGTTATTTATGTAAATAATTCAGTAGATTAGACAATTAACCATGATAAGATTTGTCATCATCTAGATAAAAATGTAGGGCATAAAGATGGTACTTATTTTGCTAGAATGAAAAGGTAAAGAAAAATAAAGCCGTACGAACTGGGATTGTAAATTATTTGAAAGAAACATCGATTAAGTTTATGATTAGTCTGTCAAGTCTCCAACTGCTAGGCATAGTCTTTCTCTCCTAAAACTCTTCTTTATGTGCGATATCTGAATATTTGTTGGTCCCGCAAATATAATCAGAACATCACCTTGGTCTACCGCAAGGAATCATTTTATGAAAATCTTTACCAAAGTTAATAATTATGAAATATTGATTACAACGGCAACAAAATTTCATTAGAAAACAATATCAGCAAACTGAATAAAATGATAGTAATATTTTATCAAGAAGGAGAACAACACACAAGACGTAATAAATAGCGCCAGAAGCGCTTTCAAGCGCTGCACTTAACTTTGACATCGCGTAAACCTCGGCTCGTTAAAACTAAAGCATGAAAATAATACAACCTTTGTCCCAAGGAGGGGACACCTCCCTTTAATGACGAAGTTAAACGTTTACTTGTCCCTAATTACCATCTTATAAATCATTTTTATCGCACTCCTTGAGCCATTACACAAAATTTTGGTTGGTCTTAAATTCTTCATTTTGAAAGAATTGTTTTAAAATACCTTCTAACAATGAGCTATGCTAATTAAGCATTATTTTCTGACATATTTAGGTACTTTATTTCCTCTGTAATGTGATAGATGGCGGTAATTTGGACAACGCGAGGTTTCTGTTCTGTGTTGGAAATAAAATAATCTTACCTGTAATATCGGCAGTTTGTTTTCCCGCCAACGAAATAAGAGGTTATGCTCGTAAACGTCCTGGCAACCAGCCACAGTCATTACTGCTATTTTAGAACCTCAGATTTTTGTAAAAAGGAAGAAAAATCTTAAAAGCTTCATACAAGTAGTTCATATCCTATGTTTCTGATTAAGTAATGCAACTTCTTTTTTGTGATCTATTTAGGTTACACTGAAAGCATTGCTGTTTGCTCTGTTGACCACTCAGGAACATTTGAATCTTGTTTTTGAAATGAGGAATTTACATAATGGAGTCTCTCTGAATATTTTTTTATGAATGAAAACAGTATTCATGAGGCGCAGCGTTCAAAGAGTCGAGTCTGACGTTTTATGCAGTGAATCTTTGGTATGAAATAAACTAAAAGTTTGTAATGTTTAGCCAGGCCAGTTCTCATTCTTAAGGCGACTCTGACCAAACCTACTTCTGCCCAATCTTTAAACTGAGTTAACGAATCTTACCACAACGCAAATAGGATCCTCCTCATTTAGGCCATTAAGACCTAACCCCAACATCCCGAAACGCTGAACTAGCCCTAATACTCGTAAATTACCCCCATGTCGTCACTGTTGGTAATTTCGGTCGAGGAAAATGAGCGGCCTTTCAGTTCCTGCCGTAGATAATAATGAGTGTACAGGTATACGTAGAAATGTTTTCTTAAAGAAACCTCCTTCATTAGCAGCCGTTCATTTTTTAGCTCCTAGATGTTATGAGTTCCTGGTACGCCTAGTTGATTTGCTTTCTTGTTTTTTTAATAGAATTCTACCGAAGAAGGTAATTTAGAGCATGTTTGTATAGTGTCCGTTCTTGATAGTAATGGTTTCGTTCTAATGGAGACATCGTCCTCAATTTGTGATCGAAAATGTTTAAATGCTCCACTATTTCTTGGTGCCTTAGTATTTCACTGAAAGTCTAAGATAAATATTGGTGTCTACCCAAAAATAAAAGCCAGTTTGTATATAACTGCTTTCAAGTTGACAATGAGCACAGAATATTGTAAGTCTAAATAAAAGCCCCGTCTTAAGACACAATATTAGGTTTATAAAGTGCTATAGAGTCTCCCGGCTCGGCTAAACCCTGCATTTGAATCTTTAATCTTATGCTAAATACTGTCACACTCTCAGAGCTGGCTTATGAACGGTATATATCGCTAAACTTAGTTACTTTGAATAGGATTTGCGTCTCCGTACGAAGAGGCATTAAAAATTGAAGGCGAGAGAGGTTTAATATAAGTTGGCGAAGTGATTTCTACGATTTAGTGTGCCTTTGAGTTGGTTTCCGATGCTTTTTGGACGGATATATTGATCTTGCATCATGCTGATGAATATGTCGAAAAAAGTGGTCAATTTGAATGTTGATGGTCATCCATTCCAAGAACAAAGAAAAGATGTAATGGTTTGTAAGTATGAGAAATGATATGAAAGAAAAAAGGAGTGAAAGATAGCGCGACGGCAGAAAGACAAGTAGTCGATGACAAATACCAATTTCGTTGAGTCCAAGTAAAATGGGACAAATTAGCAGGAATATAATGATGATTATAGACTGCTTTTCAAAGAACTACCGGCCATTCTAAGAATTAGGGTGTTTTCCTAAAGACGCAGGCTGTCGGTACTGACAGGTCGGTGCAGGCAAAAAAGATCAATGTTATCTTATGCGCTCGCACATAATAGACACAAGGCAAGAGTTGGGTGCTGATTTTTTCATGCAACTTTTGCTTGTACAATCAGTACTGACCTGTAATTCATCATGAGATCACCTGAACTCCCCATTTCAAGGTAAAACAAAAAAGATTATTGCGACAACAAAAAGGAAACTTGCTCTTTAATCTTACTACATAATCGTCTGTGATCATTTTCATCCTTTTGATAGAAACAATTCTGACCACAAAACACTTCGAAATTACAACGAGCATTTTCCAGGCAGAAATTCCTACGCAGCTTTAGGCTCACCAAACGATCTATTCCACTTTTACATGGAACAACTGGATCGTTAGTGGTATTTGTGGTTGGAACCTCTACCTAATAGTACTGACTATACGAGCAATTATTTACTTTATTCAGGATCTGAACAATTTTCAGGACCCTATATAAA
Source organism: Agrotis ipsilon (assembly GCA_028554685.1). NCBI lineage: Eukaryota > Metazoa > Arthropoda > Insecta > Lepidoptera > Noctuidae > Agrotis > Agrotis ipsilon. The sequence goes on along the minus strand of CM052961.1, from coordinate 562,316 downwards.
TTGTATCTAATTTGTCACTATCTTTGGGCAAAACCTACAGAGCGAACTTCGTCTAAGCTCAAATCAGTCTTGGTTTATCCTAAAAGGAACCTTACTCGTCTACGATTTATTGTTCTTAGTCGTATGATAAGCTTGGTCACAGTTGTCAGTCTGTAGCTGTAAAAGTGTAAAAGGATTAATTGTTGTATAAAAGCTGCTTTGAGTTAAGACAAAGAATAATCTCAGCGATTATTTTTATGCGGTAGAGATTAACTTGACTTAAAACGTATCTGTCTTTTTATAGTGCTAATGAGTGACAAAGAGGACCCCTAACTTTCGTTTATATTTCCTGTCGTTGGTGCGATAAAGTCGTGGATAGAAAACGAGCTAATGAAAAAAGCAATCCATAGTATATAAGTGATAATGAAACACGATTACATCGTGCGGTTACAGAAAATATACATGGCGTGTTTGTAATATTCGTGCACAATGTTAACGCACACATTGACACACAGTTACCATGAACGGCAATTGTGTTATTATTTAGCATAGACATATATATTGACATGTGTTTGTATGTATGAATACGTAACTATTCATAGCTACTAGCATTTTAAAGAAAAAAAAAAAGAAATTGATAAAAATCTTGCCCATAGGATGGAATGAACTTTGTAGTCCGTCAAGCGGGCGTAGTGATCTCTGGGCATTTTGAAATTCGTATTATACCAACTTTTTTTTTTCAAGAATAATTACTCTCAATGATATTTTATGTTTTTTTAATCATTTTTCTAAAACTACGCACCCATGGCTAAAACTATAGAAAAGTCACTGCCGATATTTATTATAATTAAAATAATAACGTAATGTATGCAATATAGTTACATAGGTAGAAGTAGTGACGGGCACTGACGGGTATTGCTATGTCAAGGTCCGCGACATCCAATTGTCGTGATTGGCGCGGCAAGGCGCAGCCGCACTCAATTGAACGGCAGGATGCACCGATGCTATTTTTATTTTCACACCTTTCAACAAACAACAATCAGAACTGATTTTTATAGAGCTGAGATATTGATTTTTCTTTTATAGAGCTGAGATATTGATTTTTTGTATACCTCTAGATAAAAATAGTTTTTTTTAATGATCAAACACGTTATTCATATCACTGCAAATATTTATGCGAGCTTGTCGGTGAAATACATAATTTAAAAGAAATCTTACCAAAGAATCTTGCTGCGTAAGTATTTTAGCGTGTGGCCTTTTTTCGCTTGGATTTTGCTTTTTTAATGATATTTTCGTTCAAATAACACAAATGTTTACAGTGTTATTATGTTGTAAACATTTTATCATAACTATCACCAAAAGTAATATAGAGTTCGGTTATTGTGTGTTTGTGTCATTTTATTAGCCTACTCTGTCCCACTCCTGAGCAAAGGCCTCCTCCATTCCATACACTTATCTCGGTGATATGCCTCTTCACGCCAACAAGGAAGCCATCCAATGGTTCATACGTTATTTAAAAAACCTCTAGGAATTTCTGCTCTATCGTGGGTGCGTTTTTAAACATTTAAACTCACATGCACAACACCCAGACTCGAAAAATATACTACATATTGAAGCATACTTTGTTTATTTTGATGCATAATATCGTCTGTCATTTGTTTTTACTACAAACTTTACCCAATAAATAATACATTAGTGGTTAGTTAGAGCCAACACCACATAACAGAGCACCGCAAACCTGAAGTTATCCCGCATACTGGCCACAACGCAATAATCTCACCACAGCCACACCGATATTATAGGAAGAGGAAGCCACAAATAGAAAAATAAATTCACAACAGTTTTAGGTGTCTATCCAACCAGAATTTTAAGTGGCAAGCATTTGTCTTTGTAGCAATTTACAGACTACACTTTCAGAAGCTAAGTCTTTTAGCTATCTGAGCACCATTTGGCCTGATTTATTCCGCTTCAGCCGCGTATAGAATCAGAGTACTTTTGGAACTGTTTCCATACGAGGGTTTTCTTTTAACTGTATGGAACCCTGTTAAATCCCATTCTCTAGTCATTCTCAGGTTGTGGGTCCCATTTTCCATTTCCGTTAAACACATTTCAGAAAAAAAGCTAGTGCATATGGTATGCAATTATGTGGTCAACGGTGAAGCAGGCTTATGTAGAAGTAACCAGTACCCTTAGCACGAGTTTTCACTATTTTACTTTACAGAGTTTTTCCAGTATTTACAGCGTGTCTTGTATGAAAATATGGGACAGCGCCTCTGGTGTGCGAAGAAGGAACCAATTTTTTTCTTGAAAATTGTCAATTTGAAGTTCCAGTTTACTTTACGTCTCAAATACTGAAAACTCGTGCTGACGGTACTGTTGACTTAAAGCTTGAACGCTCTTGACTTAAAGACACCAAAGTTGCAGCTATCAGGAAATACGGACTGGCAGAGATTTCCAATCCTTAGTCGTGTGTACAATAAAAGTATCTTCGAAACGCTTTTTACGTAAGGGTGAGGTATTCCTGTGCCTTTGGCGCTTTGTTGTACGTCTTGTAGCTCAATGATGGAAATGACTTGGCGGAATCAAATTGTGCAGTTCCATTACATTGCTAGAAATGTAACCAATAAAAACAGACAGGCTGAAAACTCGGCTACGATATTCAAAGAGCTTTGTGTCGAATGCATCCAATTAGTTTTTTATTGGCCTGTATTTGTAAATGGTTCTAAATTTATTTTATAATCAAATACCTATTCATAAATAATTCTACTAATATTATAAACGTGAAAGTTTGTATGTATGGATGTATGGATGTTTGTTACTCTTTCACGCAAAAACTACTGAACGGATTTGGCTGAAATTTGGTACACAGATAGTTTATAACCTGGATTAACACATAGGATATTGTTTTTATCCCGATTTTATGTTCCCGTGAGATAATTTTCGAGTTGTAGCGGGTGAAACCGCTGGCAGCAGCTAGTTATCTATGTTTTATAACCTATCCAATATTTGAACAAGCTCAAAATCTCCATTAACAAACTTCAATTTTCGTTAAACATCATTAAACTGAAAGTAGTTTCGTAGCGATAGTTCACCGGGGTATAATTTGAATTTGACCTCTCAATGCCGCAGTCACCGATAGTTGGCTATTATCGATAATAAATTGGTTTTAAGCCTGTTATAATCTTGATTTATCGCTGAAGGTATTGTAGGATGCAATGCAGCAAAAATGTTGATAACACAATCATTGACAAGTATTATTAGTAGAGATGTAGTAATAAAGATCTATTCAGAATCTGTCGTGTCAAAAACGTGTTGCGTCGTTCCTAAGTTTAGGAAGATAAGGACAGAAGTCTTTCTGCCTTTAGCTTACTGATGATGAGAAATATGTAGCCCACCAGCATCGGGAACAGGATACAAGCTACCAGTGGTCAAGGCTCTTTTTTTTTTTTTTTTTTACGTGGTAAAATCATCGAATGAGGCCTCCCACCCCGGGCAGGGCGGCAGGGACTGTCAGACTTGTACTGACTAAAATCCACGGAGTCCTTCAGTAGCCTTTTTTGTGTGCCGGAGTCGCGGTGTACGTATGTCCCGCGACCCGTGGTCAAGGCTCTTGAGAGAGGAACCTCTTAACCATAGGCGCCGTGTCCAAAAGTACCTACTGCTTTTTGAATAAAACGCTTGCTCCAGCTGTGAAACGAGAGCGTCCTCAGATGTTGGTTAACTCTTGGCAATTAAGCATTCGGCTATACGACTACTTATATAGTTTGTTTTAACTATTTATTTCAAATGTTTGTATACGAACCCACGATACAGGAATAAATTCCTAGCAACATACTAAATACTCAAATAGTTTTTTTTATTCATAATAGCATAATAGCATCAAAATCTCCCCAATTTTTTTAGTCAAAGAGTAACAAACATCAATCATGGATAGATAAATGGATCCCAAACTTTCACAATGGAAGTAAGATTTATTGGGTTAAACCCTTACCTTCGGTTTATTCTGTCAATAAGTGCTGACAAGTCCCTTTATCACGTTCCATACCTTCTGCGACCTACAGAAATAGCTTACGAAGCATTCGAAGTGTCAAATGTCTCCAGCCAGTGGAAGGCACTTCGAATAACAAGCGTTAGAATTATCTATACCAATATCATAAAGACCATAGAGTTTGTCTGCATGTAGGGAGTAATCTTCATAATTAGTGATCCAATTCTATTTGACGGCACGGTTGGTGCAGTTGTTGAACGATTGGACTGCTGCGCTGCGTGTCGCGGGTTCGATTCCCGCACGGAGCAAGTATTTGTATGATCTACAAGTAGTTGTTCTGGGCGTTTGTATATGTGAGTTTATATGTTTGTAAACGCACCCACGACACAAGAGAAATTCTTAGTGTGGAGATACGTTATAAAAACACTAATTTATTTTTTGTGGTGGGTAGCTCAATTCTTGAGGAAGCTCATAGGCTATGTAACATCACGCTACGATTCCTAGGAGCAGTCGTTCATAGGAGAAGGACGACATTCGGAAACAAACTTACAGTCCGAACGAACAATAGAAACTTTTGCAGGAACGAAGTCACGGGTAGGACTTAGTTAATAATATTCTCCTGATAATACAATCATACAATATTCATGTCGGTAAACGTTCGCCGAGGGGTTATAAGCCAGAAATGGCTAAAGGAATTCTTTTTCTTTAAAATAACCTCTTTCTGACAGATAGGTTCGCTCTATAGTTATTTGTTATACAAGAGTGCAAAGTTGATTTTTAACCGCGTGCTCAATTTTGATGACCGAGCAAGCGAATGATTCTAAAATTGAATCACGAGTGCAACGAGTGATTCAAAATTAGAATCATGAGCGATAGCGAGGGAATCAAAAGAGCACAAGGTGAAAAATCTTTGCACTCGAGTGCAACACGTAACTTTTCATCCCACCTCAGCGAGGAAATTACTAAATGCAAAAACAAATAAAAACAGATGTACATAATACAAACACAAGATAGGCTTTTATTTCAGTTTAGGTATTAACTTAGACATTATTATAGAACAGAATATTTTTTAAATTAAAACAAATAATACTTAGGTAGTAGTTGAAAACTACTACCTAAGTATTATTAAGTTACTTATTTTTATCTTGGTTTGTCATAACATAACAATAAGACGTGAAAGGAAAACCGCACAAAGCAAATAAAAAAAAGTAAAACAAAGTACTGAGCCAAGAATGTTCCGGGTCTGAGATTTTAACAAAATAATTGTAGATTACGCTCCAAGGGAGGCGTATTGAATTCCGAAGCGATACTAAGGATTCTGGGGGTGAACTTCCATCCGTAGCGCAGCGAGGAGGTTCAAGTGTTAACACCCGAAAGAAACGAGGGAATAAAGTTAAAAATCTTTAGTAAGGCAAAAGAAATTTGATGTTACCACATCAAATTTTAAAAAAAGAATTTGTTTCCTCGACAACCTTCGAACGTCAAGTGGGCACCACAGCAAGCGATCAGCTGTTGCGGTCACCGGCCGCCATTACTGCTGCTACTCTTTTGTTCATACGATGTTCTAAAAAAAAGTATATTTTCATCCCCCCATCTCGGAAAGGGTACTTTTGCTCTTCGATATCTGACCGTAAAAGCCGTTTTTATCCTCAAGTGAGTAAAAGCCGTTTTTATCCTCTAGTGAATAAAGTAAATTTGAATTTAGAACATCGTATGAACAAAAGAGTAGCAGCAGTAATGGCGGCCGGTGACCGCAACAGCTGATCGCTTGCTGTGGTGCCCGCTTGACGTTCGAAGGTTGTCGAGGAAGCAAATTCTATTTTTAAAATTTGATGTGGTAACATCAAATCTCGCCTTAGGTGGGAAAGCAGAGTACGCTCCTCGAGTGTAAGGCTGCGTTGCCTTGGGCTAACTTGAATCCCTCGCTTCACTAAGGATTTTTAACTTTATTCCCTCGTTTCTTTCGGGTATTAACACTTGAACCTCCTCGCTGCGCTACGGACGGAGGTTCACCCCCAGAATCCTTAGTATCGCTTCGGAATTCAATACGCCTCCCTTGGAGCGTAATCTACAATTATTTTGTTAAAATCTCAGACCCGGAACATTCTTGGCTCAGTACTTTGTTATACCTTTTTTATTTGCTTTGTGCGGTTTTCCTTTCACGTCTTATTGTTATGTTATGGCAAACCAAGATAAAAATAAGTAACTTAATACTTATATTATTCGTTTTAATTTAAAAATTATTCTGTTCCATAATAATGTCTTAGTTAATACCTAAACTGAAATAAAAGCCTATCTTGTGTTTGTACAATGTACATCTGTTTTTATTTGTTTTTGCATTTAGTCATTTCCTCGCTGAGGTGGGATGAAAAGTTACGTGTTGCACTCGAGTGCAAAGATTTTTCACCTTGTGCTCTTTTGATTCCCTCGCTATCGCTCATGATTCTAATTTTGAATCACTCGTTGCACTCGTGATTCAATTTTAGAATCATTCGCTTGCTCGGTCATCAAAATTGAGCACGCGGTTAAAAATCAACTTTGCACTCTTGTATAACAAATAACTATTACGCATTGATTTTCTGAGGAAAATTTTCGGGCTATGTACTTATTTTGGTAAAGATATTTATATGATAACTAGCGGCCCGCCGCGTGCTTCGCTACGTCCTACAAAAATGTGGTAAATGAAGAACCGCTCGACCGATTTTTTGCAAACTTCACATAAATAATCTACTAATAGATCAAACAAAGCCTAAACATATGGTTTAGATAGGTTAGCCCGTTCTTGAGTTATAAAGTTACAACAAAAAGTGGCATTGATTTTAATATATAGGTATAGATTACTTTCAGGGAATCAGCATAATTTCATAAGTAAATTCTTGAATTCTTTGTCACGCATTTGCGTGTTCATTAAATTAATGTCGTGAACTTGAAAGAGTTTGGTACGCTATCGATCAAATAATTGGTCCTAGTGTTGTTGCAATTAAAGGTATTTTCAGGTTATGAATCTATCTTTATCCAAAAGTAAGTAGTTAAACACCAACTTAAAACAATCTTCAAAATCTGAATATCCTCCTCCATTTGTAAACCTAATTCAATACAGAAGGATATTCTAAGCACAAAGTGAAAAAATAAAACAAAATCTCCAAATCCTGTATGACGGAAAAATGTGCAAATAAAATCCGTTGACTGCACAAAGTAGAGCAAAGCAGGAAATCCCTAGCACTTCTTCACTTAGCACTGCAAAAAATCTTGGCACATATAAACGGCAACAGCAGATCAGTGCCACGGGAATGAAGACACTGCAGTGCAGTGGCCCGTTTAGATCGGATATGGATCAGATACATCTGTGACACTCCCGGACATGTGATAAGAAGAATAGCCATTGATTTATGATAAACTAACATATACTCAGGCAGCAAGAGGTCATAATATTATATCACGAGATCGTCATTCGGGGATAAAATTCCTGTGTGTTAATTCAGGTGTAAGTACCAAAAATCATGCAAATCCGGTGCAGAAGTTTTTGTGTGAATCAGGAAAAAAACTTCCATATATCCACTAATCCTGGAAAACTTTCTCATTATAACAGTAGTAACAAGTAAAATACATAATGTTGTGGGTAAGTAAAGTTATAGATAATATAAGAATAGTTAAACAATGAAGGAAGAGTGTTGAATGATTCAATGATCAAGGAAAATAATGATTCGGTTGGATATACCTGCAGGCAAAAGAAAAAGGAAAAAAAAGAGGAAAGGAACCAGTATTCCAAATTAATGAGTACACAGTTCGTGTTCCTGATGAAAGTATTGAGAAAGACGACTGTAATTCCATTGCTTCATTCATGTGTGTTAGACAGCCCTAAGCAATGAATGTTGCCAAAATTAAGTCATTGCCATAAGCCATTGCAACTATTTTTCGCAATTACTCTGCCCCATAAACCCATCAATTTTCTCTACTGAAGCCATCAAGACTTTTGTGTTTAATCCCAAAACAAAATTACTCATTATCTTGAACTGGTTTAAACGGACAAATATATTATGAAACGACAATTCAATATCTAAATAGCTGGAACTGAAATGAAGAAAACTATATTTCTAAACTTTCATCCGTTACTTTCTGGCCTCACTAACAAGCAAAACGTAACAAAAGTTTAGATTATTCAGTGCTACAATCATACATAACCATTTGTTAAACTACAAGTCAAGTAACAAAATAAAACTTTTCTCCCACTAGTTCGTATGTGAGGAAGTTACTCTAAAAATCATGTTCTACAAAGACTTTCTTTTCAAAACCTTTCTTTTGCAACTAAAAATGAAATAACTTCAACGGAATATATCGTGTTTCATTCGTGTCCTTATGCATTTTACATTTTCCACACACTTTGTGGAGCTCACGTTTCGTAGGCGGACTTTTCAAGTTTCCAAGTCTTTTTGCCTATTTTATTGCCTACTCGGGAGTGCATTTCCAGTTATGAACTTTTGAACGAACGCTAAACCACATTGAAGTTTATTCGTGGACTCGCGTTTGACCTTTCAAAAAGTTCTACCGATAACATTTTATTTTCTTGTGGCTGATGTTACTGAGAACTCATGATGGTAAGATATCAATACCGTAGTGATTAATGAAGTGCAATTTACCTTTATGAATGAATGTCTGAACGCTATTACCTACCCTGTTGAAACTGTAGATAATCCTATAAACAAGAATTATTTAGACATTACTGCATCAGTTTATTTTGTACTGTTAGCGAAGACACCTTTGAAATTAGCTTTCAATGTCCCACCACTGCACAAAAACCTTCCTTAAATTCTTTCGGGTCCTTATTTCTTAAGTTATCCGTGATAATATCGCCATTATTCTTCTTATTGTTCTATTCAGCATAATATACTCCGATTAAAAAAGAAAGGACGCATGTAGGTGTAAAATTATACCTACTTCACAGGTTCTACTGTAATTTTCGTCCAAATAAGCCCTCGCTAGCATAATTCGCGCGGCGCTGACTTCGCAAATGACAGCAATTTTAACATTGCTTGTTGAATTTTTGTTTAGGTTTTTTCTCACAATGCAGTGTCATTAGACTGTAATTGTCGCTAAACAATTTCATAGTACAAGCACATGGTTATTGCATTGTTATGTCTAGTAATGCTATGTAATCATCTTTGTATGTCAGTAGCGGCTTCTTATGGGTACGTCTAGACTGTGTGGGTAATCAAGGTTTGCCTTGACATTTTCATACTGGAAGATCCCAGTCTATTATTACATGTTAGTGATATAATTTTTTCAAATTTTTCTCAAATTTCAAAACGCTTTCAAAACCAGCCTGCAGTGGGTGATCAGAAGCTGATATGATAATGGTCATCATATTTTAAACTGCTTTTATTCCAACCACATTCGTTTGAAAACTTAACTTTCAATATAAAATCATCATCATCAGCCTATAAATGTTCCTTTTGTTGGGACACAGGCCTCCTCTCTGAATGAAGGAATCGACCATTATCCACCACGCGGGTCCAGTGCGGGTTGGTAAATGTTACATGTCTTAGAATTTTTTGTTTCGAAGACATGACGGTTTCCTCACAATGTTTTCCTTCACCGTATTGAGAGCAGTGGTGATGAAATAAATAACACAAAGTAATGCGCCTGGCTGGGTTCAAACCCACAACCTACAACTCGTAAGTCGAGGCCGATACCACTAGGCCACCACTGATAGGTACTTGTTTGATATTGACATGAATGTTTTCAGTTCCGATAGTTGTAAACTTTAATGATTAAATGTTCACAAACCCCAGAAAATTCAGAACAATAATTAACAAAATACCCTCATCTAAAAACGACACGATATTTCGACAGTCAAACAAATCCAAATAATAATTTCCATGTTGAAACAAAGTTTACCAATGGCTAACAACAAATTTGGCGCAATTTGTAGGTAATCATATTAAAATGATTCGTTAACGAAGGGTCCCAAACTGAAATGTCAGGAGTTACAGCGATAATAATAATTGTTCGAAATAATTTGTCGTGCCGTTTGTTCGAGAGTTTGTACAGGCGGGGAAATAAATTAAAAAGTGATGTCTTGCCTGTGCAGGGTTGTTGTGAAATGTGAGGTAAATGAACGTTACCTGTACTTGACATATAAATTTTATTAGCATCTTATGTAATTATGTCATCATCATCATCTTCTTGACCTTTGTCTCGCATTCGTTGGGTTCGACGCAACACGTTCTAAGTTTTTCGTAGTTGACATAAAACCTTAGTTTTTCATCAGCTGGCACTCTATCATTCTAAACATTTTCATTAATGTCCTCGAGTAAAGATTTCTATTAGAAAAACATTTTAGCGTTAACTAGAATCAAAACTGTGTCTACGATGCGTATCTATAAAATACGTTTTTTTTTTCATTTTTAAACGTTGCCCGACACTAAGAATTTCTTCGTGTATTGTAGGTACGTTTACAAACATAGAAACTCACATACCGACACAAACACCCAGACTCGGAACAACTACTTACAGATCATAAAAATATTTGTTCCGTGCGGGAATCGAACCCGCGACACGCTGCGTAGCAGTCGATCGATCAGCCACTGCGCCAACCGTATCGTCTTTAATTAAATGTCACACAATTTGCATTCAACAGGAGATCCGAAGCTTTAAAGTTTAAAGGGAACCAACAAAGACCAGCAAAACATAAACGAAAAGTAATTATCAACTCATTTGACTTTTATTAAAACTGAAGCCGACAGGAGTAATGCTAAGCATTCTATAAATAGCAGCTTTAAAGGTGAAATCTGTGTATATGTTCCTTAATAATGTGCTCCTCTTGATAGCTGTATTATTTAGGGTTGTCCACAATGGACAGGTCCACTCAAATCTGTGTGGTTCTTTCTTTAAAAGTCCACTTCAGACACCTGCTTGGTCTTCATATGACTTTAACGGTATACTCGTAATGTCTGGATTTTAAAAGAGACCTCTGAGTTTGTTTCGGATGTTTCTTCTCAGAGCAGTCAAGTATGAAACACCGGCCTCATCTAGCTTTAAAAATATTATGACATGTAAAAGCGTTTTATAACAACCAACTTGCAAAATAAACATCATTTATCACTTTTCCAATCTGCTTCTGGAAGTGAAGACTTTTAAATGGCTGTCACTCCCACATACTGTTTTTATTCTGATTATTTCAGCTTTAAGTGTTCCATGCTTATCAAATGAATTAATAATGCTGTAATGACATAATAGATTTAAATTAGGTTACAAAGCAAATAGATAGCTTGATTTTCTTTTTGTAGAAAGAAAAATGAGATTTAGAGCAAGATTTGAAACTGCGACCATCTGATTGAGTGCATTGATTGATAGCAATTCATAACGCAGGCGTTGATTTGTATCAAATATTTAAAAAGAGTGTGATTTGTTACAACATACAACATATGATACTTTTTATGCAGTAGTATGTATAAAAGTTTTCCTAGTACGCGAATGGGACGAGGAGACAAAAAATACCTTTTATTTATTTTTCCACCACCTCTGAAATAAACAACTAGTGACAATCTAGGCGCGTTTCCTTTAGACTCCCTGGACAATACTCCCGGTATATTGTTACGAGAAAACTGGGCTATCCAACGTATTCCTTTACCGATTGGACCGAGTGATAAATCGTGTTCCTGTTTCAAAAACATATTGGTCGACAGAACCCCAACCTCAAACTCCCTACAAAGTTAGCAAAACAACATTTAATAGATTGTTAACTAACATCCTAATGGAATAAAATCCTGGCTCCAACTTCACCTAAACTACGAACAAAAACAATACTTAAACGACATAAAAATAAAGCTCAGTTTTGAATGTTTCAAGCTCGCTTTGATTTGAAATTGGCTCACGTTTGAGTGGGGAGCGACGGAAAAAATCTATTGAACACCAAAATTACCTTCCACGTTTGCGGAAAAGTCAAACTTGACCCACTTTTCTTGAACTTCTACCTTTTATAACTCTCAAAGCTGTATAGCAGTCGTTAAATAGGTTTAATACAGCAGATATTATAGGTTTCTAAAACATATTTATGGTAATGGTGAATTCGCGTGACATGTTCATTGTACAACTGGGTAAGCAGTTATGTCCAAGAATTGAATTATTTTGTATTTACAATGTGACGAGGTCGTGGCTAAATAATAACAGCTGTGTGACGAAAAAGTATTATGCCAAAACATATTAGGATAAAAAATATTATGCGAAAAAACGATCCCACTGGGTGATCATTTATCAGCCATTCAATACCAAGTTTCCTCTATGCCTCGAATAGCATGATAAGCCAGTAGTACCTGTTGTCACTTTGTAGATCTCAGTCGTTACAGATAGTCAATGGCTTTCAGATAGGCATTGACACTCAGAATATTGGAAACACTGAAAATCAGAGGAACCTTAATCACCTATAAGTAATATGAAGATTTAGGTCTGACATTCAAATATCAATCATTAATATTCATAAGAATTTATCTATAATTTCTAAAGCAGTTCTTCTGGACACGGGGCGCATTGTGAGGGGGTTTTAGTCTCTGAAGCCCAGACCACCTGCTGGTAGCTTGGACTCTGTTCCCGGTACCGATTGGGAACAGGGTCAAGAAAGAGGTGAAATAAATAAATACCAACATCAAAAATTTCTGGCCTGCATTTAATCTTGTTGGTACTACTTCTGAAAACAGCAATAATTGCTATTTTAATAACGAAACAATTTGCCCATTAATGTAACTGTGTTTACAATTGAATAATTAATTAAAACGTTATAATTAAAAGCTTAATAACACGAGATCAATCCATTGATTGATAGTGCTAATAACTTATTTAATTATAACGTCCAATGAACTTAATTAGTGATGGCATACATTTAATTCGGAATTTATTATGTTAACCTTTCTGTTATAAAACCCAATTAAATACTGTCCCACTGAACTCGAAAATAAAATAACATAAGGATCTAATATAGACCGTGATCCCGGTACATAAAGGGCTATTGAAGGACACCGTGGATTTTAGTCAGAACAAGTCTGACAGTCCCTTCCGCCCTGCCCGGGGTAGGAGGACTCATTTGATGATTTTACCAAGCAAATAAAAGATCTAATATGGTAGTGAGTTAGTGACGTACAAGGAGGTGGAATAGGTGAGGGAGAGGACCTTCTCCACCTCACGACCCAACCGAATCAGGAGACGCCCAAGACTTCGATGATCAAGAGGTGATTTCCGGACACCGTAATCTCGGGTTTGCGGATGCTAAGCAATGGGTCGCTCGCAATCTGATCAAAGGCCTGTTACACGTGCTTCTCAAGATGCTGCCAGCGAACTGACGGTCAAGGCCACTATTGGTCAAAAGGCTTGCCGGGGTCGCAGATCTGGATAAGCATGTGAAATAACAGGTTAGTATTTATTCAGTGGGAGTCTGACAATTAATTCCGCTCTACCCATAGCTAGGCAAAAACTCATTTGAGAATTTAAAAAACCAAAAACGTGATCAGCTATTCCTGACGGATGACTTTGCCGAATCTCATTTTAGACACCCGAACGATTCCGAAATAAATCAATGGAATCTTTTACCCTTAAATTAATACCCCATTCACACTACAAGGAAACATGGCGCCCGAAATACGATGCCGAACAAATAGTTTCATGTTACAATAAGATCACAAGAAAAATCCATCTTATTCTTTGGCCCAAATAAAATCTGTTGTAGCATAGACATAGAAGTCGTAATACGGAACCTATCACGTTGTGTTTCGGTACCTATTTAGTGGGGATCAATTGGGCTTTGCCAGAAACCCGGGGATTACGGCGAAAAGAGACGAAGCTATGGACAAAGCCGAGGTAATCACTTGTGTTAACGTAAGCATTGCTGGGTGTTGTACCGAGATATTTTGACTTCTTTGAAATAAAGTTATCTATTTTGAAGACCTTTTTTTTGTAGACGTGTTATTGTAAATTTAATATGAAAATACGAGGGATAAATTGACACTTAGGCAGGAACTTGACGGCTCGGTTAGTAGTTGTTGGATGTTCAAATCCTGTTCACAGTTCACATCTTTGTTTCTACAGAAAATCTTTACATATCAGGCGGTCCAAAAACACACATACACAAGTCCAATTTTGTAGTATTATAAATGATAAACGCTTTTCTACTCCTCAAGCAATATATTAGCATTGCTAAATTAAAGAATTTGATCGCAAGTAGCACCTATCACAAAGTTAGACGTAGCGAAAACAATTCAGGTTCTCTTATTACATGACCACTTCTCCTTAATTTTAATTCAACAAAACGAATATTTTTGTTTGTCCCGTTGAATAATTTTGACGTGAGTATACTAATTATTTTCTTTTTATTTTTTCATTCGAGAGTTGCCCGTTTAATTAACCACATGACTGATTCCGTAATCATATCGAGGCCTATTATTAAGGTCGGGGAACATCGGGATGAAGGGGATGTAATGTGACTGTGCGGCCATATTGCCTATTACTGAACTGTTCCTATTTCGAATAGATCATCGACTAAATAAATGAACGGTACAACAGTTCTGCCTGTTTCTTTTGTCATCTGTACTGAAGTGTCCAACCTTGTTTTTTTTGTACCAAGGGTAATTTTTAAAGTAATAAAAGCAAATGTCATTTATAATGTAAAAACGGCATGTGGTGCTTCGGTATTAGGTACTTATGTAAAAATGCGAAAAGGTAGAGTAATTTTAACACATAACTCTATTCATACGCGCGTTTTTCATCAATGGGCAGTCAGTATCCAACGATAGAATATAAAGTGGGGATTTACGTATCAACCATTGTATGCAGCCAGGATTAAATCCCTCAAAAAGTAACCCGAAAAATTCAATTTCCAAAATCCTCCAAACAAACAAAATCACAAAATAATCTCAATTCGCGCATTAAAATACCAAAACCGCGCCATTTTTATCACCGATTCGAGTAAAGTGACCCAATTTAATCGCCAAGCCGAGTAAAGTGAGCTATTCTACAGCGATTCCAGCGCTTCGTGGCTTCATACGTAAGCTGGAAAAAGCGCTGGCACGATGTAAATCTTGGCAAACAATTTTCGTTGCCTTGAAAGTTGTGGGTCAGGGTGACACGTGAATACGGAGCTAATTTTTTGCTCTAGTTTGCGCATAATGTGCAACCTTTTTAGAATATTTTTTTCTTTGCTTTGTAAATTACAGTTCTACTTTTTAAGTATAGGGTTTAGTTCGTGGTGTTAAAGGTTTATTAGTAAGTATAATGTTAAGTTTCCTGAGAATTTCACAGTAAAATGTGCTGTTTTTCTATAGGTAATTATAAAACAGATGAGTATTTGGAACTGTCTAAGCAGGACACGTGACCCTGGAACGCAAACATTAATGTTTACTTTTTAATCAGTAGGAGTCTAACAGTCCCTATGCCAGGTAGTTTTTTTTTAAGTTTTCATAATTCGTGCGCAAATTGAGATTTAAATAGGTACACCATGATAGGTGCTAATTCAATTTTGAACCCTCCCTATCACATTGTGACGCACTTCGGTGGTCTTCCCCCTATTTATTACGTCATCAAATTCGTATGCCCATAAAATTAAGCTTAGGTGACTGTCCTCTAAATAACAAAGGTATTAGATATTTTTAATTTTGTCTAGTCAACAAGGAGGCATCAGGGGTAATGCCCTTGGTGTTAATAACCGGTCATTTCAACCCTACCTATACCTTTATTATTTTCACGGCTGTCCGTTTTATGTTAGTCACCCTATGAACCCTATATTTCAATGCTCTTTAGACATAGAAGCATTTCTGAGCTGCTCTTTGTATTAAGTATTAATTATAGGGTATATTTTCAGTTTCGATTAATTTTGTAAGAAGAAGACATACTACGCCGACCTTAAATTAATTGGCATAAGGGCATAATTCGTATAGTTAGGAGATAATGATGGTGATAATGTCGTTCCGAATATGCTTGATTGCACCGGCGAAAGGCTGTCACCCATCCCAATAATTAAACTTTTCTCAATCGACTTTGAGCTTTCGAATTTTGTGATAAAGTCGAAAATCTGTTACATAAAAAATGACAGTTTTAGGAAAAGGTTGATATGTTTTGGGCCTGTGCATAACAGAGTTTTAAAAAACAGTGACACTGCTGCAAAATGCTAGTACTAATTTTTGGAAAAAAATAAAGAAACAAAAGATTTAAAATAAAAATAAATCTGTTGAAAAGAAATAACTCTGCTTATATAACCGTCCTTTTATCCGTCTACCATCAGATACTTTACTTACAAACTGACTCATTTCCAAGAAAAAAAAGAGACATACTTACACATACACATAAAGACTAACATAAAACGAAATCGATGTCACAGTCTTCAGAACGACCTAATTTCCGATTGCGACGTCCTAATCCGGATTTAGTGAGGCCTCCACTGGCTTCATTTAGGCCTCCACTACTTCAATGACGTGTTTCAACTGCTTTAATTTAATTAAAGGATTAATTGGATTGATTTGGACGAATAGACTACAGTTTTTGGTTAGTGAGTCTTCCGAGTTTCGGGTCTAATTAGGCCGCGTGTATTTTATGGCCGTTTCAAGGGTTTTATTGCTGGCAAATTGAACGTTTTCGGCGTTTAATTGAAAAACATAACTCCTGGATGACCAAAATTTTCGGCAAGAACCTGTTGTCACTTTCAAAAATAGCTAGTTTTTGTTTAATAATAATTTTTGGGTTTATTTCGCCAAGTGCTTTTTTTTCTTGCTTCTTCACTTCTAGAATATTTTGGTTACATGATTCATTGTAATCTTTAAAGTTATAATTCTTGATTAGGTATAACTTATTAATTCACTCCTTGTTTCGTCATCTAACTACTAAACACAGAACTCTTTCTAAACATAAACGCAAGACTAGAAAGCTAAACAAAAAAAGCAACGCAAATGAATGCAAATTAATTTCGTCTCGGTGCAAGAATCAATATGAAGAGGTCTTTGTCTAGCGAGACAACAAAGAAAACTCTCCCCACCTCACTTTAAAAGAGTATTTAATACTTTAGTCAAATATTTTTGGAAGCTGATTAAAACTGGCCAGTAGGTTTGCATTTATGAAAATTTTAAAAAAGAATTTATGGTAATATTCTGTGTTTAAAATATTGGTTGTGATAAATTGTGGTGTTACATTTGTTTCGTTACAGATTAAATTTTAAATATATGTTTTATTTAACAAATTATTATAAATCATGATATTTTGTACTATAATTTAAATAATAAATTTATAACACGTATGTGTGTAGCGTAGCATGAAAGTTGCTTTTTAGTATTCCCTGGGAAGAGATATTATATCGTTTCCGTTCTAATTAACACGGTTTGAGGATACAACTATAATCCATTTTAATTATATCTAGTTGAAAAATCAGTAACATAAATTTTGGATAAATTAGTTGGGTTAGGTATCTACTTCATTAAAAAAACAACATTTTAAGAAAGAAGGAAGAAAGAAAAACAATGTTATGTACAGATTATTGCTATTTTTTTTGTATTAAAACTTTTAATTTTTTTTCTATTGAAACTTCTTAATTTTACATGAAATTATCTATATTTATACTTGAAGTTAAAAAATTGTATTATTACTTTGTATTTTTTTTAATTGGTAAAAATTGTCAAAGGACTATGCGCAACTTCGAATGGTCTCTTAATATGTTATGTGTTTCATTACGCACACTTGATGTTATACTGAAGTCAAAAATCGAATATAGAGGTAAAGCATTTTGCAATAGAATCTACTATCGAACAAACTTAAAATTTAAAAGAATAATCGCCGCATTTCGACCATGGTGTTGACCACCACTAAAAATAAACACACAACAATAACCAAGGTCAATAAAAGCGCAAATTAATCAATTTACTTCATCGAATAAAGTCCACAGTCATCACAAATTACGTATCGACTACTAAATGCCATGTACTTAGCAATTTCTCCACAATCAACTCGTTAATATTCAACACTATAATGACATAATGTTCTATCAGAAGTGGGTCACTGATTACTATTGCACTTAATGGTCCGTAATAGGTTCATTTCCTTGTTGGTGATGCGTCATAAGTTTATTATTGATAGTAATTCGTTGCAATCAATACAAGGTGAGCAAATCAAGCTAAATACGCTTAACGATTTATTTACCAGTACTGAATATACATACCTAAACTTTACAGTCATTTTATGAATTGACAGAAAAAAAGACTTTTTCATCCCCCCATCTCGGAAAGGGTACTTTTGCTCTTCGATATCTGACCGTAAAAGCCGTTTTTATCCTCAAGTGAGTAAAAGCCGTTTTTATCCTCTAGTGAATAAAGTAAATTTGAATTTAGAACATCGTATGAACAAAAGAGTAGCAGCAGTAATGGCGGCCGATGACCGCAACAGCTGATCGCTTGCTGTGGTGCCCACTTGACGTTCGAAGGTTGTTCGAATTTTAAAAATAGTATTTGTTCCCTCGCCTTAGGTGGGAAAGCAGAGTACGCTCCTCGGGTGTAAGGCTGCGTTGCCTTGGGCTAACTTGAATCTCTCGCTTCACTAAGGATTTTTAACTTTATTCCCTCGTTTCTTTCGGGTATTAACTCTTGAACCTCCTCGCTGCGCTACGGACGGAGGTTCACCCCAGAATCCTTAGTATAGCTTCGGAATTCAATACGCCTCCCTTGGAGCGTAATCTACAATTATTTTGTTAAAATCTCAGACCCGGAACATTCTTGGCTCAGTACTTTGTTTTACCTTTTTTATTTGCTTTGTGCGGTTTTCCTTTCACGTCTTATTTTTATGTTATGACAAACCAAGATAAAAATAAGTAACTTAATAATACTTAGGTAGTAGTTTTCAACTACTACCTAAGTATTATTTGTTTTAATTTAAAAATTATTCTGTTCTATAATAATGTCTTAGTTAATACCTCAACTGAAATAAAAGCCTATCTTGTGTTTGTACAATGAACATCTGTTTTTATTTGTTTTTGCATTTAGTCATTTCCTCGCTGAGGTGGGATGAAAAGTTACGTGTTGCACTCGAGTGCAAAGATTTTTCACCTTGTGCTCTTTTAATTCCCTCGCTATCGCTCATGATTCTAATTTTGAATCACTCGTTGCACTCGTGATTCAATTTTAGAATCATTCGCTTGCTCGGTCATCAAAATTGAGCACGCGGTTAAAAATCAACTTTGCACTCTTGTATAACAAATAACTATTATACCATTCCCCCTCGAAAAAGCTACTTTTACTCACGGAAAACAGTGCGTAAAAGTAGTCTTTTAAGCACTGTTTTGGTGTTTGAATTTAGAACACTTTAGTACATTCGACATCGAGCGAGATGCTGGGCAACCCCCTTGCTAATATGAAAATTATTCTTAATTCAAATCATTGTTCCGATTTTAATGTCAGCTTGTTGGCGCAGTGACCGAGCGATTCTTCGCGAGCAGTCTTATTAAAAAAAACATTATTTTGTTTCGTTGAATATCTTTTATCGCTCAAATCTTTCTTTTTCTCGTAGTCATGATATAAAGTATCGTTTGCAACTCTTGAATAAAACGGATTTAAATCGAGGGCCTGAATCACTCGCGTCGCTCAGGATTTAAATACTTGAATCACTCGCTTCGCTCGTGATTCAATCATCATGAATCACTCCCTACGGTCGTGATTCAGTAGTTAAAATCCTTCGCTTGCTCTTGATTCATATAATGGCCCTCGCTTTAAATCCGCTCTTTATTCAATCGTTGCAAAATATACTAATTTTGAATTCTTTATTCAAATTAGTAAGTATTCATTTTTTATTCTGTCGATTGGAAGAAAATCAATAATAGAGCTAAGAAGCGTAAAAAAATATTCTAAATAATCCTCTAAACGTTATTTTATCTGCAGCTATTCATTTGAAGAAAATAATGTTGTACAAATCTGATTTAAGTGGTTCTTTCTTTAAGATGATTTTTGAGGAAAGAAAAATTTTAGATTGCAAGTGGGATTCGAACCCGCGTCTTCTGGATAGGTACTCCAGGCGCCTTAACCAACTATAGGCCATTGCAAAATTAAAAACTAAAATTTTTCATTCCTCAAAAATCATCTTTACGATGCGCGTCGCATGCGTTAATGCGTTTAAAAATAAGGTTTTTTTCTTTGTTGGCTACCGTGTCAATGACGACTGTGCCAGCGTCCTGATGTTAGTTTTCATAATAAAGAGAGCCTAGTCAAATATAATTCTTACTACTAATAATGTCAAATTGTTAATCAATTATTAGCTATCGTTCGGAAATCACAAGAAAATTTGGTCACATCAATTCTAGTCAGTGTAGAATTTTCGAGAAAAACTTGTGTAAATCATATACCTACTACATCCTGTTTGTTACCTACCTACGATTGTTTTGCGCTGCAATTTTTATTATATAATTACGACCTTGAATGCAGTAATTGCCTTCATTGTTGTCCTTTGCATATTGCAGTTAACTCTTGTTTTGCGGTATTCTGCACAACTGCACACGACATACATTTTTGCTATTTAACAAATTTAATAGAGTATTGGTACAAAGTTATTTTATTTATTCATTCTCAACTAACCACATGCTTGTTGTTATATTTGACAGTGGCAGCGCCTTTGTGTACTAGCAGTAACGCTCCATATATATGGTTATACACAATATACGGTTGCTATTTTCTTTTTTAAACCGTATTCAGCGCTATATGGAGCAAAAACAGTTAAAGTTCAAAATCGTTAATATTTACAGCCAAGCTTACATCAGTGCTTACATTTTGACACTGACAGCGCGTTTATGCCGTAGCAGTAAAAGCGATTTTCGCACGGAAAAAGTAATACCGCTGCTGGCTGTTTGTATGTCTATGGTAAAAGGACAATATGTTCGGTTCAGGTCGACATTTCCGTCGTGTTTCTGTATCTAAAGCACCCCTTTTTGTAACTACAAACACATGAGTGAAGTGTCGGCTCGCACCGAAAAATACACGCTATTGAAATTTACAAGAGAATAACCCCGGCAGTTGAAAACGGTCCGTAGCGCAAAACAAACTATTAACCGTTAAAAAACGCACTTTATTCGATTTTCAACGCTCATCCCAACACCCAAAGTTTAGTTTCTGTTAATATAATAATAATTTTAGACTTAGTGAAAATACTATATGAGGCTGAAGGAGAACATTAATATCCACCTCGACTTGTTCTGTTGTTGTTGAGAACAAAGGGGAGATAAGACAATGAGATTTTAGAGTGTAAAGGTCAAAGGTGAATAATAGGTTAAGGGATACCCCTTTCCAGTTGTCAGTGGTTACTTTTGTCCACAAGAACGTTTAGAACATTATCTTTTAAGGCATAAGGCTGGTAGTAACCTGTGTTGTTTTATTGTTCGAACCCAAATGACTATCCTTTTGAAGACTCGGACAATTTATACAAAAAAAAATATGCTAAGTACATACCAGGCTTTGCAGTAAAAAATCACAGAGAAAAGCAAAAGTCAAGTTCGGGAAAAGCTAATGCTTTGATTTTTTGTATAAAAGTTTCTAGTTTCGCCTAGACTCCATTGTTCTAGTCAAATCACTTTAAAGAAAAATGCATTCTTAACATTCTTTATTCAAAAGCTATCGATTAATCAAAATAAAAGAAAGAAAGCACGTTGAGTGCGGGTAACATGGAGTTTTGAAAATAAAAAAAGTTTTTTTTTATTAAATTTTACTTGAAGTAAACATTTACGTACCAGTCATGATCTCATTAGCAATGAAATTCATAATATACTTAGCAACATTCAGAAGCGAGTTTCTCGTCATAGTTACTTCTTTGAATTACCTATTTCCTAACAGTACAAGTGTGTGTCTTCCAAAATACTATATTCGTAAAAAGTAAAAGATTAATCAAACAAAATCCGTTTTGAATTATGCTTGTACAACATAAAATGTTACATTGAAAGGTTTAATTTTAACAAGTGGATTAAACGTATATTTTTTAAATCTCATCAAAATTCTGATTGAAAAATAAATCTAAATTGGTATTGTAAAATCTGAAAACAAATTAATATTGACATTTTAGGTATTTCAATTTAATTTGTACTAACTAGATAACAAATTCCGCGGATTGGAGTTGAAAACTCAGAAATCCAATATGAATTAAAGGATTTAACTATTTCGAACACAATAATTATTCCTATAAATAGGTATTTAATGGAACTTAGCGAATATCACTATGTACATACGTTAGAAAGAAAACATTACTTACCCAAAAAAATATTCAAACAAGTATCTTTATTTTCAAAGGACAATGGCCAAAACATCTTTAGCACTTACAAAGCATAGGCATCTCTTGAAACAATAAATAATTCCACCAAGTCAATTAAACTTTTCATTGCAGAACCAAATAGTGTTACATAAATTGACTCAAGTGTGCAAGTGTTTATTACAATTGAGTGAATACCGACCATCTTTGGGCGACCCAAATGCATGTGATTTATGGGGAAGTGCACTTACTCGGAGAAATATGGTAAGTGCTTACGACGACGGGTTTAGTGTTCTTAGGCTCGGTTTTAGTATGGCTTGCCCTTGGTCCTTTATTTTATTGTAGTGTAGCGTAGTGTGCTAGTATGTACAGTCACGGAATGAAAAGGTTCGTCACCTTAGAGTCGGTTTTCGCTTGCACTAGTACTGCAAGAATTATGCCAACATACCAGTGCAAGAAACAGCGCTGCTAACATTTGAATAAAAATGACGTTTCCTATCGAATAAGGTTTTACTTGTTTTTCCATCCCGTCAATATTACAAAATGTAATGAAACAACAGTAAAATGACAACTATAAAATAACTAGCGGCCCGTCCCGGCTTCGCACGGGTGGAGGACCGGTCTAAAACCCGGTCCCGTTGGTTACAAACACAAAAAAAAAAAAAAAACGAATCGGTCAAGCCGTTTTCATGTTATGTCGTGACAACGGAAAACGGGTTTCATTTTTATATATAGACAAGTAAAAATTAATTAAAACTACGATTAAGTAAGTTTAATAGCATTTATTTTTAATAACGGGTAAAACCACCATTAGCTTCGATCACACATTGTAACCTATTTCTCATGGAACCGACAAGACGAAAGCATAGATCCGTGCCTCTAGTATCTTCCCAAATAATTCGGCAGTAGTTTTCTATAGCCCCTTTGGTCCTTTCATTTCTATTTTCCCATCGCTGTACCATTAAACCCCATAAGTTTTCTATCGGATTTAAATCTGCAGATCTTGCTGGCCAGGGTATCACTACTATATGGCTATGCCGGTTGAACCATTCATTCACAATACCAGAAGTGTGCGTGCGAGCATTGTCCTGGACATAGCTGACCTCAAGTAGCTCATCAGCTGGATACACAGTACGGACACTTAGTAGCTTATTGTCTTCTAAAACAGACAGATAGTGTGTTGCGTTTGCTCTTGAAGGAAGAAGAACGAGCTTGCCTACTCCATCCGCTAACATCCACCCCCATATATTGGGTGAGATTCGTCCAGAACTGAAATTGGGCACTACATGGTCTTCTGTATATCTCGTACTATTATATCTCCACAAATTAAGCCTCCCATGTTGGCTTGACTTAAAACATTTTTCGTCGGTAAATATAGTGGCACTCCAATCGAAGTTCAAATAAGTCTGTGCAAATCTTAAGCGTGCTTCTTTATTAAGTGTCGTCTATAATGTAATCCCATTGAATGTAATGCATTTCTTATCACTCTTGATCAATTAACACAGCAATTATTATATTATATGATAGTTATTTAGAAGAGAAAATAAGAAATTTGACAATGATGGCTTTGACACATTGACAATAGTTTTATCTGAATTAATAATAATGGCAGGTTGAACCAACAAGAAGGTTTTGGTTCATCAAACATTGACGTCTTAAGAGATCTTGTTGACAAGATAAATTGTCAAACAGCGTCGAGCTGAATAATTTTGAACTTTATTAACGAACATTATACATCATTTTTCTGTAACTCGAGTCTATTCTGTAACAAAGATTCAAAAGGTAATATGTGCTCGCAATACGTTAAACGAATCAATTTGAAAATCGACGAACCTTTTCATTCCGCGACTGTACATTAGTAGTTCAAAATTGGTTAAGCTATGATTAGTTATTGTTTGAACGTGACGCAAGGAGTATACATTATAAGGACCGCAACAATTGGCGTTCTATATTTTCTGTGAGGTATTCCGTTTCAGCAACGATTAAAAATCACCGATTTTCAAAGGATTCTAGAAGGAAATAAGAAAAAAGTAACGCATGTACAAAAACGGTCAAGGTAGAGCCCTTGCACCTGATATGCATTTCTGGATTTAAAATAGTATTATTTTAGTTCCTGTAACACGATAACTTGCTTGGCCAGCAGGTGGATTTCTATTTGAATATTTTTTCTGTTTTTTTTTTTAAACCTTCTATTTAACAGCTGTGCTCTTCGTTGACCATACGAGAATACCTCGTTTCTGTCTACACTCAAATAGGGCGTAATCTTGTGTATTATTACAATTTAAAAATGAAAAGAAGCAGTCACTGGTATAAACCTGTATTCTTTTCTGCATAATCGTCCACGTGCATTTTCTTCTTGAGAGCCTCGGGAACAAAGTGTTATTGGATATTTCCATTAAGAATTGTTCAGCAGCAGCTCGGAGTCTGGACCTGTGCATTGTAGTGTGGATGGCAATTGGCATGAGATATTTAAATTGGAAAAATATTGGTTTACAATACTCCTCCTTCGGGAAATAAAATTATAAAACGTTTATTGTCTTAGAGAAAATTGAAAACTCAACAACGGAAAATAAAAGGTATTTTTCATTCAACATCTAATCTCAGAGTTGCGTCTAAATTGAATTGTGTTAAAAGTTTTTGAAGCGTAACTTTAAATCCAATTACATACAAAACTTGTTGCAAGTTTTTGATTAGGTACCTTGCAACGTGTTCTTGTTTTTTGTGTAACACTTATATTGCCCGATTTAATATATTAGGTTTTTTTTTGCCACAGTACTTTTGTCTCTCGATTGAATTGGTTGCCTGAGAGGGATTATTCAAAACGATACAATAATCCATTGTATGCTAATCCTATTAGAATACACAAAAATGCATATCAATTTATGCATAAAATGCAGTACCGATATAAAGGGTATATATTAGAAATTATACATCCACCGGATTAACCATTGAATAAGCGTCGATTTTCAACTATTGTAGTAATATTTACACGGGCAACGCTAACGAAGCTTGTATTTGACGAAATATCAGCCTGTAATCGATTTTGTAACGTACACTGTTTGATATTCAAATAAAGACTGATTATTTGGGTGGTTTTGAAGTTACATAAACGTAGCAATTATTGTGTTATTTGGATCTAACGAGTTCAGTGATAGATATGGACGACATTATAGTGGTCAGAATTGAGAGTACATAGGATCATTACATAAGATCGATATGTAGGTACAGGACAACAATGCGTGGTACATTTTACTGTATCAGTTAACTATCTTTTTCATTTAAAATAACATAAATTATAAATTTAAGTTTACTCATCTTAGTCATTATTCGTTGAGATTTTTTAGAACTTAATTGAGGTCGACTTGCAATCTAAGCAGATGCAGTTGAATAGCAGTATTTTACATAGAGCAACTGCAATTCTGACCTTTAAATTAGTTAGTACAGGTCTACTAATCAAGCATAACATAATCGCTATTTAAGTTTTCTCACGATAAAAGCCACAGGCGACACTATAGGCGATAATTCAAAAGCACCAGTTGAGATTAACGACCCAACTTACGACTTTTAAACTACCTCACTTTACCGACCACCAGAGCATTAGTACCTATAACTCAGGCAGTATAGCATTAAAATTCTACAAAGTATTTCCCAGTTGCCCCTAACGTGACCCATATATTGTCCATGGTAACTGGACTTGGCTTAAATCAGTGGTAATTTTTAACACACGAGTAATGTTTTCCCAGATTCCACCGGGAAATGGAAAATATGGCGACCGCAGCGCATGCCTCGATTTCCACAACAAATAGCTATATTGAATCGTGTTGGCCGCATTGGAAAATGATAATTCCACATGCGATTTTCTGCCCTATCACGGAGGGGAACGGTTGGAAATTGTTATTACTCGCGGGGTGTGCATATCGAAATTTCTTGCCCGGCGTACAATTGGTCGCCTGTTGACGGAAATAAGGCATGTGCACGTGGAATTCTAAATGAAAGTAGCTTATTTTGGAAAATGTGCAGGAAATTATTCATGCGGTATATGGAATATGTAGGTAGCTACATATTTATGAAGTGAATTTTGAATGTACGAGTACTATACGACCACGATAAGGATAAAGCTGTGATGGTGCCATATTGTGACGTAATGCACGATTCTCTAAGATTTGCAGGATTCTTTAAGATTAATTAATACTTTTGCTGATAGTAATTTACAAGTGACAGGTGGCTATCATTCCCATTTATGAAAATGGAACAAATTATTTAAATGCAAATGTACTGTTCAATCTGATGCCAATTTAGTATTTAGTTAATTCGTTTTCGTTTTATAAACGAGAACAAAGTTAAACTTTTGGAGAATGTTCAATTGTACTTAGTTGGTACAATTCCAAATTTCAAATAGTTGTATACTAGAAGACACAATTAAGTTGGTAGATGTTAAAGTCCCGTTGTAAATTACTAGTCATTCCTGAGTAGGAGCCTCCTATTGCCATCCCATTTTGCACCTTGTACTATTAATTATAAAGTATAGAATCTGTTGAAAAACTTTGACAGATTAGGATGGCTGTATGTACTTTCGTCTGCTTAATTTACTGTAAAGAGGAGACTTTCGTCCCACTAGTGATAATGTTTATAATGATGGTATTATTATGCCATCATTACTGACATAAAAATTATTCAATAGTCACAGAAATTATTTTCAGAAATCTGTCAAAGCGTTAGGTCAATTAAAAATTCTTTTATTTCATCTAAAATATTTCAGTATTGATCCTTTACATCGGTTTTATTTTTGGTTTAGCCTAAATATGTTTCAAAACCATGTCCAAATGTTTGTGAAGCTCCAACGATTTTTTTTACGAAAGCTACCGCAGTGGTTTCAACGAAATACATGCAGATACGTATTGAAATATATTCTATGTACAGAATATTTCATTGGCGAGCGGTGTGCAATGTTAGGCAGCCGCAGGATAAAATTTACCCACGAATATTGGCACCCCAATTTGTGTTGACGTAAAAGGGAGTTTTAGAATTTGATGCCGAAATGGTTATTTCAAATTTTTGAACGATTTTGGCATGTATAGGGCCTGAAGCTTTTTGTCAAATTTTAATTGAAAATCTGTTTTTACACGCGAAATGAGTGTTTTCTTTTGGCTGTATTTAGGCTACATTTGTAAGGTATAATTTACCGAGACTGTTAACTTTAAACAGCGTTTAGTCGTTTGAAATTCAAAGGTACGTACGAAACCTTCGAAATTCAAAACGTTTTTAAATACAACCCCATTATCGTCCTTCACATTAAAGCCTCGGAAATCTTTAAATCCCAAATTATCTTGGTCGTGTAAAAACCTTTTTTTGGTAACAAAGAGGTCCTTTTCAGTTAAAATAAGAAAGAAAAAAAATGTACCAAGAGGGGTTCTTCGAAATAAGATGGAAGTATTAAAATGTTATTTGGTCTGTCTAAAGGAAAATGGGCATCTTACGATGCATTATCGGTTTCGGTCCCATGTGCCTGTGGTTTATAGTTATAGGGTGTAATGTACGGGTATATCTCTTGTGGTTTACTTGATGTATTGGCTACATATATGGACTCTATGCTTATAAGTTCTGCTTACAAGCTTTAGTGTTTGACAGCATCCAGTATTATTGATAAATAAAACTATTTTTTTTGTAGATGAACAAATATAATAGCTGACGAATACAGTATTGTAGAAATAAAATACTCCTTTGCAAAATATAATTTGATTACATGTTCATTTGCAAATGTCTGCAATAACCTCAAAACAAATAAATCCATTTTATTTCAAGCATACATAAACAAACAATAAACATAAATTGGCGAACCAATATTATTGCTCTCACGATACAGATAAATGAGGTCCACACAGACGAAGCAATATCTCGAAACCGTTTAACATAGCGACTTATCTCGGGTATAACCTTGTTATTCATAAAATCTGGCAGATCGATATCAGCCACGTCTCATTCAAGCTTGGCTCCACATTTTCTGGTATCTGGTATTAACGGGGGAACTGAATATATTATGTAGATATCAGAGAGGTTTAATTTATCTTTAAGTGCTGTGATGGTTGTTAAATTTAAGCTTTATCAAAATGCTTCTCCCTCGGGTTGCTTCGAGGAGTGTCGAATTTGAAGAAGTATTTTGTGACGATAAAATTGTCAAGATGTTTCTTTTTCATGTCGTAATATTCTTTTACATTGATGAATGGTGGTTATTATTGAATGAAAGAGAATTCATCGAAGTCCTTTATTATTTTCCCCATGTGTAATGTAATCATTCATTGTCTATGTTTCTTCCATGCTTCTTTATTTTCTTTAACATGTTGGATAGGTAAGTTAAACTTGTTTTTATCTAATTTTATGTGACTGACATAGTATCAGATGACCTTATGAAGGTCGCCGGAAGACGCTGGATGCAGGTCGCTTCCAACCGGTACTTGTGGCGATCAAAAGGGGAGGTCTATGTTCAGCAGTGGACGTCCTATGGCTGAGATGATGACATAGTATCTATGATCTGGTGAGTTACCATGACGTCTTAGCGAGACTGGTTCCGCTGAGGAAAAGCGACAAAGCTATACAAGTCTAGCGCCATCTCGTTCCCACAGCTGGACTACTCACGCTTTAAAACTTCATGGTAAGCCACCAGGCCAGCAAAATTTTCATGTCCTCAATCGCAATATTAATTGAGTTGTTAACGTTATTAATCAGACTTATTTTGCATACCTACATTACAAGTAATAGATAAAGAATTACCTACAATCCACCTGTTGATAGGCAATTTACTTGAGAGAAAAGGCTGCATTGATATTTCCACAGATGCAAGCTACATGTGCTTATCACAACTACAAAGTGTTACCGTATCTAAGTCACGTTTGCCTTGCACGTGTCTGTTGCATGGATCTCGTCACCCAGAAACTAAGTTTTTATCGAGTTTACGGCGGCGAGATATTGGCAGTAAAGTTGTAGTTCCTGGGCCCCAAGTCTGCTATTACAATAGTGTCAGAATGGTCTGTCATTGATTTCATAATTGTTGATTTTGACAAGTTTGGTAATCTACTAGTATAATGGCGTCATTATGACTTTCCAATGGTCAACCACTGACATTCCATTGAAAGAAATGGCTTAGAATGGTAATCTCGTACATAATGGCAAATGAATGACTGACGTAAGTGGTAATCTGCTAAAATTTTGACAGTTCCTTTGATCATTGACCTATTAATAGCTCGGTTGTCGAAGAGTTTGTTATCTATCGTGTTTGTATTGTACTTTGTGAAATATTGAGTGGAGAAATTTATATTATATGTAAAAATAAAACAATATTTATATGTAAAAATAAAACAATTAAATGAAAATAAATAGCAAACACCGGCCGCTAGAATTGTAAACAGTAAGCAGTAATATTACATTTGACTTTGACAGCTACAGATAAAACATTATTGAGTTTCACTTTTATCCGCTTTACACCACATTTTAATGTTTTTGCTATTTACGAACTTCTTACTCCTTCAGATTGCTTATGACATTATTAAATAATATGTAAAAATGTCTATAAATGAAATCTGGCATGAGTAAATGTTCAAATTTAGTAAAAAAAAAACATTTCTACTACCGGGTTTTATCATAATGGCAATACGACAATGTCATTCTGCCACGATTCCATTACGAGACCACTGACCGACCAGTGACGACCATTATGAATTTAGCAGATTACAAACTTTTATCAAAATGACAATAGGATCGTGTTGGCATGACGACATTGTGAAAAATAGCAGACTTGGGGCCCTGGGGGCCGATTCTGGATTTTAGAGATGGTGTCCAACTCGACAAAAAATTCTAATGACGTAATTATTTCGACAAATTTTACTGAACTCTAATGTTAGCCTTCGACAAATGGCGAATTTGATATCCTCATGAATAGCAACTTTTATAATTTGTCGAAAAAAAGACGTCATTAGAAATTTTTGTCGAGTTCGACACCATCTCTAAAACCAAGAATCGGCCCCACAGAATCTATAACTCTTGTAATCACACAATTAGGGGATCGCTACTTTACTAACTTTTGGATCGTTAAAGAATTGATGAATTTGAAATTCGGATGTTAATATGTTTGGTATGAAACAGTATTTGACAGAAAACTTCAGTAACAATTTACTGCAAAATGGCGGCCCAAATGTTAACGTTCCAAGAATCAAATGTGTATCGGGACCTACTAAAAATCATTCAATTATATCACTAAAATGTGACCTATAGCTGATACGTAGAATGTATTTTGAGTTGATTGAATTTTGGATTGATTGTTTTATTGAATTGTGTCTGTTACTAAGTAAAAATTCTTCCTACTAATATTATAAACGTGAAAGTTTGTATGTGTGGATGGATGTTTGTTACTCTTTCACGCAAAAACTACTGAACGGATTTGACTGAAATTTGATACACAGATAGTTTATAACCTGGATTAACACATAGGATTGTTTTTATCCCGATTTTATGTCCCCGTGGGATAATTTTGAAGTCGCTGGCAATAGCTAGTTATCTACAAAATGTATAGCTTTTCGTAGCAGGAACTATGTTCGACGTTCAGACTGATTTCAGCCAAGTCAATTTGCTTTAACTCCACTGTAGTTGACGTTCGTGTACGCGCACGTAGCTTATGTAACCAATCTTCTTTGTGAAGATCCTTGGACATAGTATAAAGAAGGGCCATACTCGTGACAAATGATATTTTTTATTATACCGCAAACCTTGAAAACGGGGCAATGAATCAGCTTCTCCATATGTTTATATAAAATTACGATAAAATGTACGGTAATTTTTTAACGTTTGTGAACTAATATTGTAGGTAGTATTTTTTCCGGTTTCATGAGTACTAACTTTACTAGCTACACCCCTTTTGTGCTAATTAGAAAAATGACAAATCTGTAGGTTCTTTACGTTTTCTTTTGCATTGCAACTTTGAAGATATCCAAATCATCAAAAACCGAAGAACAGAGAAGCTGGCAGTGAATTAAATCCTGGTTTTGACTTAACTCCGCGTTTATAATATATGTGGTAAAATCATCATATGAGTCCTCCCACCCCTACTGTCAGACTTGTACTGACTAAAATCCACGGTGTCCTTCAATAGCCCTTTATGTTCCGGGGTCACGGTGATGAAATAAGTCCCGCGACCGTTATTCTGTGAACTCAGGGGACTCTCAGGGGATTGATGACTATTTATATAAAATGGAAGTAAGCAATTGTTTTAAGTACAATATCAGGCTTATTGGCGGTTTTAAAATGACTGCTTTTCCATTAAATTTGCTCTAGTTGTTCAGCGGATGCGTATTGTGGATTCGTTTAATTATTTCATTATCCATTATGCGACGGTTGTTTTAATTTTATTGTACCTATTGCTGTTTATATTATTTTAATTGCATATAAAAAAGTTATTGCGTTTATTATAGTCATTCTGTTTTTTTTTATTTTATATTCCATCAAAGTTTGAGCTCTGATTTAGTGTATTCCTAAGGCATAAGAGGAAGCAACTTCTAGGTTTGCCATTGCTTCTAAACGTAAAGTTCAGCTTTTTTAATCCCCGACGGAAAAAGAGGGGTGTTATAAGTTTGACGTGTCTGTCTGTCTGTGGCATCATAGAGCCCGAACGGATGAAGCGATTTCAATTTAGTTTTTTTTTGTATGATAGGTGACTTACCTGCGAGTGTTCTTAGACATGTTTGATGAAAATCGGTTGAGCCGTTTAGAAGTTATGGGGGTAAAAGTGGGGAAAGTTAACCGAGGGTCTGCAAATATACTCGAGTTGGGTATCAAATGAAAGCGTACTGAAAGGGAATATTGATGACTTAATCAGGAGTACTCTTAGCAACAAAAAAAAATATATAAGTATGTACCTATAAAAAGAATAAAATAAAAAATAAATTAATTTAAATATTTAATTTATTTTTTATTTTCACTAGTATACCTAATTGATCATTTCGTAGTTTTTGTTTCTCGAGAGGACCGAAGATAACAGTAAATATGATTCCTATCGTTAAAAAATCAAAAGCATTTTTTATATAGGTAGTATCGCATATTACTAAATCTATTTGATTTTATCTACAAAAGACTATCTCAGACACAATGTCAATGTCTGAAAACTGAACTGAAAACTTTAAAACAAACATCTCTGAAGTGGTATTGGCTCTTTTTTCAGGTACGAAATACTGACCAGTTTTGTTGACCTGAGTTTTCATACAACCAAATCTTATGACAAGTAGAAATGATTTCTAAACTAATTTACAGACAATACAGTATTATTTATGATGAAAAGCTTTAACCATACGTTATTTTGACAGCCATAACACCAGCTATAACATCCTAAATCCATCTTCAACGTCATTTCTAATTCCCATACATTATATCTCCCGAGAATAACCCACGTCAATTCTGAGAGAATTTTAACTAAGTAGGTACCGTGCGTAGTCTGTTACGGTTTTCAGTACACAGGTGTATCTGAAATCCTGAAGACGTGATTGTAATGGAAATTTTAATTGGGTAAATTTTTTGTTGGTACGTTTTTGACAATTACGTGAAATATTTTTATTTCGTACGGTACGTAAGTACGGTTCAATTTCAAGTTGCCTACTTAACACCTTAGGCACTAATTACTTGCTAACTTTATATGAATATGTCATGGTACACTAAATACGCAGTGGCGGTAATCACCTCATTACCTACCTGTAAATGCGCTAGTTTTTCTCAAACATACAAGTAGGTGCTAATTAATTAAATTCTGTGCTCTCCAAATAATTACAACTTATCTTATCAACAAATTATATTTACAACTAAAGGTTGCTTCTCACGGCGCGTATTAGCACGAATTGCACATCATGGCGTGGCTTGAAATTATCCGACATTTAGGGCGTTTGTGCACTACAAGGAATTTTACCGTCCGGCAGTCCGATTTCTTACAATTGTCAATGAATTCTCAATGAAAGATGATGTAAATCTTACTGCCGGACTAAAATTCAGTGTAGTCCACAAAAGCCCTTACGGATAGGAAGCGCCAGTCCGAGTCACACCAGGCTTCACATGTTGCGATAGAGCCCTAGTGACTCGTTATAAAAAGTCCTGATGAAAATTGTTTTATGCTTTTGTTTACCCAATTATTATTTAGATATCGTTCTAACCATGTTTCCTATTGTT
Source organism: Agrotis ipsilon (assembly GCA_028554685.1). Lineage (NCBI taxonomy): Eukaryota > Metazoa > Arthropoda > Insecta > Lepidoptera > Noctuidae > Agrotis > Agrotis ipsilon. The sequence goes on along the minus strand of CM052961.1, from coordinate 528,916 downwards.
ACAGAGTTTGATGGCGTTTATTAAGTTCGGGTATGCGCTCGTGGTGGTGACGCTGCTGCTCATGATATGGGCATCACTGTCGAGAGCGTTGGAAGTAAGTAGCTTATCAATACTTATTATATTTCCGTCAATACGTTATTTAAGCATTACGGTTTATATTGGAATCATGACAGTTTCGAGTCAGACCTTAAAAGACAGGAAAAAATCCTGGCATATTTCGTACCTTTTCGGTCCAATTTTACAGGTTGCACAACTACAATACGTTGTTACGATCCTACGAGGTGATATAAGCTCCGCTTGTATTCAAATAGTACTTCTTTTAATCGTACGAAGTGATTTAATGCCATGTGAATGTAATTTTTTGCCGTAAAAAATCGTATTGTTCGATGCCGTGCGAACAGCATCGATATATAAACAACTCGTAAATCGTATACGTAATATTTTTATGACGTAACAGTAGACGCGAAGTAACTGCAGTAAAATTAATGCTGGCTTCTCACGGTGCATGATATCACGCACCGCGCCGCGTCAAATACACCCGCCGGGCCTTCACAAGTGCCATCTTTCTTCTACGGCTCGGATTCACTGATACTAAACTGGACCATGTATGGCCGGGCTTACGAAAGTATTACTTTCCTTTTTTTTGGAAATGTCTGTTTTCTTTTTCTTTGTTTTAATTAAATTATAAGTCCAGCAACTACTTGACCTACTGATCATGGATTGTATGTGTGAATTATACACGATTAGTACCTAGTGCAAAATATACAGCTGATAAAAATCCATCCATCTGAGCAACTGTTTCTTACTAATACTAAAAATGCTTCTATGAAAATAGTTGCTGAAATGAGAATGACAATAATTATTTAACGGCACGGTTTTCGCTCTGGCTGAACGATCCATTAATGCGCTGTGTGTCGAAGAGTCGATTCCCATACGGAACCAATATTTGTATGGCCTACAAGTAGATGTTCCATGTCCCTGAGCTTATTTTTGTATTAACGATACAGGAATAATTTTCAGTGTAGGAAAAAATTACAAAAAAGCACCTTATAATTTAATTTTTTGTACCTACTATACCTACATCCTTTTAAATATAACAGTGAAGGAAAGAAGTAAAACATTTATTAACCCATCAATATGAGGACAATGCCCTTTAGCTAAATTCAACATTCTTAAGTGGGTAATGTGAAGGTTCCTCGCATAAAGATCCACTTTCCTTTTCAATAATGAAGTACTAACGACTTTGATAGACCTTTTGTATGGGGGAATGAGCCCATAGAATACTTAACAGGCTTTTAATATGGCCTATACATCGTGTGTGAGAATGATACGGTCATATTTTAGGGTGATACAGATCATCACACTGAACAACTTTCTCTATGTATCATCATCATCATCATCAGATAGGTGTTCACTGCTGAACAAAGCCTCCCCCTTAGACCGCCACTCCAAACGACAATCCCCCTTTTCCATCCATTGGTTGCCTACGACTCTGATGATGTCATCGACTGTGAGACTCTTACTAACTATCTAGGCAAGCGTGTTTCGCTGTCGACCACAGCTTACCATCAAGCAGTCAGTCAAGTTAAGTGGGCAAATCTGAGGATATTGCCAAATAAAAAGCAAAAAAAAACTCCCTGTACTTTCAAATACCCTTTGCATTCCATGGTCCTTTTTGGCAACCACGTTAAATAATCTACAGAACTTTATCTACATCTTTACCGAAATCAGCATTGTAAAACATCTTATTCAGTTTATTTTAGTAAACTTCAGCGAAGACCGTTGTTTGTAGATGAGTTAGCAAACACTTGCGACGAAGGATGCTTGCCTCTTGTGGCTTGCAGCCAGGATTGGCACTGTTTTGCATAATAAGATTTAAGTTGCAGAGGTAACTTGGCGACAAATGTTGGTGGCGCATTTCCGAAGCCAGAGATGGCCATTGTCCTTTTTAGACAAAATCGTCAAACTTACTGATTTCTTACTTACACAATCTCAAGTGTGTTTCGATGATGGCGGAACTGTCTTATCAGGTAAAGGTAGACTTGGCGCGTAAAGGGCTATGGAAGGACATCGTGGATTGTAGTGAGTACAAGTCTAACAGTCCCGTCCTGCCCTGGGTGAGAGGAATCACTTGATGATTATACAACGTAATAAAAGGGTGTTTCGACCATTTTGTCTCTGTGTGTCCACATTAAAATCAAAACTTTGACTTCAATAATTTATTTAGTTTCTTTTGCAAACTCAATCGAAGACCAGTTTGTAGAAGAGCAGCCAGAATTGCCACTGTTTTGCATAATAACTTTCAGGCTCTATCGTTGTACAAATGTTGGTGGCGCATTTCCAAAGTCAAAGATCGCTGTTGTCCTTTATAGGTAAAATCGTCGAACTCACTGATACATAATTTATGGTCAAGCATTTAGGTAGGTATCTGCTATAATATGGACCGTAAAACTGGTCAATGACTTGATTGTGGTATGTCGTGAATAATTAAGGCTTTTAGAGGTCTAAGTAATTAGGGACCATTAACCCTCTTTACTCTATAAAGTCTTTTGGGCGCGTCCACAGCGAAGTTTTGGAGTGCTACATACACTGTTACTCCTTTGGACACGATTCATCGGGCCTTTTCCATATCAAATGCATAGCACTTACATTCCATTTAAAAGGTTGGACGGTATTGGCCAACTCTACCAATATGACGGGTATGTTGAGCCAAACATTTGTCACCAACTGCACACGCTAAAGTTAGAAAGTTCGGAAGCTTTGATGAAGTTGTTGCCGAAATGGGCTTTGAAGCCTAAGGAGATATTACTGAAGTGGTTAATTGCGTTTAAGTTACGCTTGTATCGTAGTCTTTTGGAGTTTAGTTGGTCGAGATGTTAACCGTATTTCAGCCTGTAAAAATCTCAGCTAGATAAAGAACACAAATTAAAAGGTATGAAACTGCGACACGTTACAACATCGTGAGTCACTTATTCCTACCCTTGAATTACTGACCTTAGGTGAACGAGACTGGCTTATTTCTCGTTATTTATTTTAGTTCTTCTTCTAGAACAGTGTTTGCAACTGCATAGTCACAAAATATTTATATATGCAGTCTACATTAATTAGTATACAGCTTACAGGGTAAACGTGCCAACAGGGTGTGGATGACCAAATCCGAGACTATACCTGAAAATAGCAAAAAATATTCGAAGGATGACTCCTTTCAATATTTTACGAGGTTGATTTTGATGAAACCTAAACTGCCCAGGAATCAAACTTTAACCGTCCGATAGTGTAACAAATAAGGATCTGGGAAATAACAACATATGGTAAACTTTTTTTTTATATCGTGGCAGAATCATCAAATGCGGCACACATAAGGAAATAATAGTAGATTACGCAACAAGGGAGTAAAGCACTGCCTTACGTCACGGGCGGGATCACGGGATTCAAGTTAGCCCAAGACAAGGCAGCTTTACTCTCCCGAGGAGCGTACTCTGCTTTTCACACCTGCTGCGAGGAAATCAATACGATTTTTGAAATTTGATGTGGTACGTCAACCTTTGAACGTGAAGTTGGCACCACAGCAACCGATTAGCTGTTGCGGCCAGCGGCCGCTATTATTGATACAACTCCTTGGTGAACGTTTTCATACGGTTTTCTTTGAGGTTCCAAATTCAAATCACATTATTTCCACGGGAATAATGAAATTCAGTACATATATTATTGCCCGGCTCGGGCGAGAGGGAACAATGACTTACTTTACAGTAGGTTTGACTGACATATAATTTGACATTTACGAGCAAGTAGTGTGAAAAAGATTTTTAACCAATTACTTTTTTTATCATACTATTAACGCCGGTTCTCTTTCCCTATCATCTCCCCAAAACAATATATTTAACATTTTTAGAAAAAATCCTAAGTACTAAAATATACGATAGCTCACCCTCTTAGCGGAAAAGAGAGGGATACTATCGTATATCGTTTGCCAATGTCAGTATAAGAACCCGATGTGATCCGGGCCGGGCGCTATCGGTATTTATCCGGAGCAATTTCAATCCCGGTCTAAAAATTTCATAAAAGAAAATCTACTTTATCCATCTGAAGCAGTCTGAGCGCTGGTTTATGAATATTTTCTTCGATAAGATAATTTCTTGGATATGTACTGTATAAGGTCTTGTGAGAATTTACATTGTTGTTAGTTTTACTAAAAGATTTAGTTCATACAATGACTTTTTTTGCACCACGTATTTTCATAATGCTTGACCACAATGCCCATAACAAGGTTTATTGAAATCGTTATAAGAATTTTATAAGACCATCTTCAAGTAAATAATTTGTGGGAGTAGACTGGTAAAACTCAGTCAGTCAACTCAGAATTAAAAAAAAAAACTAGCTGCCATCCACTTTACCCAATGTAGGAAGAGATATAAGATCATTTGATGGTTGCCCAACACAAAAAGAGGAAACAAAATCCCATAACCACCTTTTACTTTACCCACAAAAAGTTTCCAACATCGAAATGAGTAAATAGAAGCTGGATACACGTGTCAAAAAGTTTGGTCGCCGCAATGTATGTCCCAGTGGACACAACGCTTCGTTTCACCGTAATCCAATATCTGGTTTTTTGGAGTTCTACAAGAATTTAAATTGGGAATTATTTAAACTGTTCCATTTTTTAATAATACAGGGCTCGATATATTTTGTCTACGAAGTTTGGAACTTTTAACCTTTATTCAATAAAATTAAAACGCATTAAATTAGATGTGGTAGTTAAATATTATAATGTGCTTGCATCCATTCGCGGGACTGTGCATTGGTTTGTCAACTTCGCTGACTGCGTCATTGAGACGACCGTCAGAGATTAGGTTATTATGTTTATCATAAATATAAACTACTTTAATGCTATTTGGATTTATAACAAAGTTCTGACGAATCTGGTGCTTTCAATAAAGAAGTCGAATCCAAATCATTCTTATTTTTTAAAACCTCATAAAAATCTGTCATAAAAGCAATGCTAAATCGCCGGCCATCCTTACATAATCTCATGTTAGCCAACGAAACAAATTGAATCAGAAACCGCACACTAATTACAGTTTACATAGGCTGTCATGAAATCTAGAGAGAGATATGTTCGCTGTGGCGCACACTAGAGAAGTACCCACACAAACACTTGAAGTGAACAACAGTATACACACTACGGGGTCCATAAGTGCCTTGGCAAGCTCGGCATCCAGGCTTTTGATTTTACCGCTTTCCCCTGATATAGACTGTGCAGGAAATTAGATACTCATTCTTTGAAGAATGTGTGTATTGAGGAATGGACTGTGCAGGAAGATGGTAGTATTAATTAGATATTTGTTACGTAATTATCAGGTCCCAATGATACAGGCAGCAGTTTAAAAATAAACTTTAGTCAGTACAATCTAGGGGGAAAAATTAAAAAAAAAAACGTAATTTCGTTTCGTCGTTTCGTTCATCCATTAGACACAAAAATGTACATAAAATCTTTTATTTTCCCTTTATAGTTTTTTTTTAATATTCTTTTCAGGAATTTGTCATGTACCATGGGTGCGTTTAAAATTATAACTCATATGCTCAGTCTAAGCCAGAACAATTAATTGTAGTTTGTACAAATATTTATTCCGTTTGGGAATCGAATCCACGCAAGAAGATTTCTGGAATCAATAGAATTTCTAAACCCATCTGTAGAGTATTAATTATTTAAGGAATGTCCGAAATAAAATTGAGCGTGTCACGAGGAAAAATGAGGGTCATCTATGATTCAGGTTCCTGATAAGAACGTGAATAGTTTTTGCAAGTAGGGTCCAACTGAAAAAAACAGAGATAGAAGATGGATTGAACGAAAGTTGTTATGGCAATCATGAGGATGACTTGACATCCCATATGATAACTGATAAAGTTGCATGCTATAATTGAAATCTTTAAAGATTTGATGATGACGATGATGGACTCATAAGTGGCTAAATAATAACAACCACACAGGACGATCATTAATGTAAAGTCGCGCCCTCCAAAGTGTCAAAAAGATCTGTGGATGAGTGACCATCGATTATAGCGAGATTCCTCTGAGGCCCGAAAAGCACAAAAAGCCGTTGGGTTCGACATTCGAGTTTTTGACTAACAGTCGTTAGAAGCTTGAAAGCCTGAAATCAGTCTGACCATAAGACGAATCGTATTACCCATAGTTTCTGGGTTATGGAGGTCAGATAGGCAATCTACGATAGTGAAAGAATCTATCTGTATAATGCTAAAATTCCGCACCCAGTTAGACTGAAAGCCGAACATAACATATTTGGAAAAAGGACTAGGCAGATGATGATGTGCTAGAAGAAGAAGCTCCTATATCCAACAGAAAAATGCTGTCTTTAAAATTAAACTGTAGATAGAGAAGGCCTTTGCTTTCGCCTCCTTTTTGGTTTTAACCACTCGGGGAATGCGCTGTATGCAGACTACTTCAGTTCGACTGAGAGTAAAACCATTTGTGGTTAACTGCAGAATCTGTTAAAAGCTAGACGTTTTAGAGAAAAAGACTCATGTGTAAATTATCCTGGAATTGGAACAAAGACGGAATTAATTTAATGAATGAGGAAGTGAGTTACTGTTTAATGTAATATCACGTTTCTAACAAGCTACAATTTAAATTAATAGTATTCTTGCTGTAAGGAGCTCGTGGCTAAATAATTACAGCCGCACAGGCCGATCTTCCGGGTTAAGCCGCGCTTGCCGAGGTTGGTCTGTGGATGGGTGACCATCTGTCATAGCGAGTTTCCTCCGTGCCTCGGAAAGCACGTAAAGCCGTTAGTCCCAGCTGTCATTTGTAAATCTTTGACAGTCGTTACTGTAAGTCAGAAGTTCTAAAGTCTGACAACCAGTCTCACCATGGAGTATGGTATTGCCCAGTTACTGGGTTGTGGAGGTCCGACAGGCAATCGCTCCATGTAAAATACTGATATCCAGCTGAATCTGGTTTTACTGGAAGCCGACCCCAATATAGTTGGGAAAAGGCTAGGCAGATGATGAGTATTCTTGCTGTAGTATTTGCTTTACTTTTTTCTCTCTAAAATATTTATCTCTTAGTAGTAGCCGCCGTGTTTGGATTTGTGCCCGATTGCTAGCAAAAGTTAATTTTTAAGGGGTTGTTCTATTATGTACTTCTTTGCCCGCAGCTACGCAGCCTATAATCGTCTCTAGGGCCATGTCATCTATCTATGTGCCCGAATTCATCAGATAATAAAAAAAAAGGTTTAACAGCCCTACAGTGAAAACTGAACATACTGAACGTACCTACATACTTGCTATTGCATTTACAAGTAGCTGTTAATACCGAACCTAACACTATTAATTTTGGACAAGCAAGTATAAATAAATCTAGACAAAAAGCAATAGGTATATCAATGGCCCGCAAAATGCTTCTGGCATAGACATAAACACATACATAAATTACACTAATTCAGTTACCGTGTAGTCTTATTAGTATCTACCTACAAAAACATGTTTTCCTACAAGAAGAAAGACTAGAACAAAGTTATCCACACAAATCTTCAGGCACTGGCAGGCCTTATAAAATTTTCGTCCGAACTTCAGAAACACTAGCCTTTCGGTTTGGGCCTCGAGCGTGGATGTAATTGAACTATTATTCAGTATGGCTTGTAATATTCAGAGTATATTCCGGCCTTTCAAAGGGAATATTTGGCTAGGATATAATCCGTGAGAATAACACGGTTATAGTCTTATTGTGGGACTGTTTTGATTATAGTTTTAGTATTGGGGAAGAGGGTATTTTTAGAAGGTTGTTTTTTCATAAGGGTGGCAAGAAAACGCCATAATAGAGACAATCAATCTTCCCACAACACACTTTTCTACTCTCTTTGCAGTCTCCATTCTAGAAATATTGTATGCTATCTGGCCTTCAATTGTCGTTCATGGATCTCATGAAGCGACACCTATTGGACTTTGACAACCCAATAACTATTTAATGCTATATCTCTCTGCAAAACTGGCTGTCAGACTTCATAGGTTCTGACTAAGCCCCTTCGTACACAACACGAAGTGTCCGATATCTTACGACTTTGATATAATAAAAATTCATGGAGGTTCATACACAGGAACGCGTCTATGGATACCAAAGTCGTAAGGTTTCGAAGAAGCGCGACCTAAAAGTAGCGACTGTTTATGATCTACAAATGACAACCGGGATCAACGGCTTGACGTGCTTTCCGAGACACGGTCTTGGAACAAAAATATTGGTCGGTGGTTGGCACTGAAATATATCGACCCCATGTTGTAGATAGAGTTTTCTCTCACTCACAAAGAGAAAGTTGGGGTATCTACCAACAATGGAGATTTTGTGCATATTAGGCAGTATAAGCCAATGCCCTACTAATCTAATATGCCTTTTTACAATACAATTAAAATTATACAGTAGAACCTATAAAGAGTCTTTGCATGACCTCGATTTCTGTTAGAGAACATTAAACCTCACTTAATTTTATGTCGTGAGAGTCATAAGAAGCTGTCATCAATTTATGCCATTACTTGCAGTTTATGACCAGAAATGAAGACGTTACAGTCCGATATTAAAGCAGAAAAATCTATTTGGTCATCAAGGTTTTTGACTCGTGTCGGTTGATTTAGTGGTGGAAAGAGCGTCTGTTGAGCATGAGGTTTGGAATTCGATTCTCATATTGGTCAAACGGTTATTAGGTTTTTCCATCAGGAATTTCTTAGCAGCAGTCTCGGAGACTCGATTCGGTTGATGAACTAGGCTTGTAACCAATTAATTATACAAATATACCAGCAAAATTTAGATTCGCTATTAGATATACATTTATTGATTCCTTCGAATATTTATGGTGGGATGAAGTTATGCCGTTAAAAAATCGAAGACATGTATCATCTACCTACCCGCGCCGGTCTCGTGTGATGGATTTCACCCCACTCCCTCTCAGAGAGGAAGCTTGTGTTCTTTAATATTATAGGTTTTTTAAGTTATATGAAGTTGTGCTGTCTTTTGGAAAAAGACTATTCTATAAGCCGCTATTGATGAACGTAAAAGTGAGCCCTCATCTTTGTAATTTTGGTGTCAACGACCCTATTTCAATAAAATCTTGGCAGTTAAATTATTTGTTACTTGGTTCACCATAATAAATGTCATTCACCCTGGAAAATATGTAGGTACGTTAGGCCAACCCTTATAAATGTCATTACCCTGGTGGTATGTATTATTCGAATAAAGACCCGGACATGATTTCATTAGGTAGTTAGTACGCATAACTGGCATAACTTGATCAGTGACCAGACTACATGTCATAGGTCAAAGACAGCAATTAATCTACCTATTCAACTACTTCGTTGAGTCACATATTATAGAAATTGTCTGTTGAACTTATTTTCTTTTTGAAATTGTGATACACTTCCGAGCAAAATTATGAAATAACTTACTCCAATTCCGTGCGATCTTGAGTACCTAAAGGTTTAACTGTTAACCCTAAATTGATACCAAACTTTTTCAAATCACGCCGTTATTTAAGAAGCTATCCCTTATCAATTCCAAGTAAGTGATTCCATACTTTTGCTAGCTAGTGTAATTGATATGCAATGCGAAGAGGATCTCAATAAAATGGTCGGAAGAAATTGCATATCTTAGCACTAAACTGGGAGCCCCGACACGTGTTCATTCTCCAAAATCACCCCAATATTAACGATTTGCTTGTTAAACCAACCCGTCTCTCATAAAGAGGAGAAATGAGCTGCTCCTCACCTTCTCATTAACTGCAAGGATACGACTCGTGATACTCACGTACGGACTGACTTCCCCAATCCCAATGTTTTGTTGAACCAACGCGGCGCGCGGTAGACCCAAGTAGGAAATATTTTTTAAGTAGGTATTGATATTTACTTATCATTCAGTATAATTATACAGTTTTTCATGCAGAAATAATTCCCAGTAGCAGCCTGACTTACGGTGCTTTTGCAATATCACCATTTCCAAGAACTTTTTACATAACGTAACTGGCGCAGTGTGAGCAGACACGTATGCTATAAACCTTGACCTACCCCATGGGGAATATGCGCGTAATTTTTAATATGGTACTTTCACACACATTACACTTGAACAGCTTCGTGTTATTGTTCAACATTAGAAAGACAATATCATTTAATTACTGAAATGTCTCGCTTGCAAACGATCAAGAGAATGTTAAGCAAGGATAATTTTCAACCTATAGCTAATATTATTTAGGTATATTTTAGGTATTCCGTACCTCGGAAAATAGGTGTCAAGCCATTGGTTGATTGGTATTTTAAACACTCACTGTTGGTATAATTAGAAGCCTGATAGTCTGAAAACCAGTCCTATTATGAAGCTCTTGTATTGTAATACAAGAATACAAAGAATTATAAGAAACTGTGTACAGTTACTAGGATGTGGAGATCTCTGTCTGTGGAAATTATTTGTGTTCAGGTACATCTAGTTAGACTGGAAGTCGTTAGTTGAATATTATCATGTGTTGTTAAGAAACCTAAGTATAGATTGCGGTTAAAAAGTCTAGGTTCAAAGACAATTGAACTGACAATTGAATTTTACCTGTGATTATGATAACAAAGAAACTTCTAAATAATTATGATTGTAATTTTAATAATTCGTTCTACTTAACCCCTAGTAAAACAACAACAGCAACTGACATGAATACGCCATTGCTCAGGGCTCTCCTAAAAACGAAACATGGTCAAACCCCGACGTCAATCAAACTCAAGCATGATTCCTTAACTCTGTCAAAAAAAAAGTATCTCATACTCAGTAAATACTACCAAATTATGAACGAAACCGTTCTCTAAAAAGTACATGTGTTATGTTACCCTAAATTGATGCGAAAACTCCCAGAGGCAAGGGTTTTTAGGGATCCTCACGCCCCTAAAACCCGCTATTACTTACCGGATACCGCAATATGTATAAAAACCGTAACATGGAACTTGCGGTATCGTATACCAATCCATTTCGTTGTTTTTTGTACGGCTGTTAACTTTTTTATATAAATTGGGGTTCGTTACTAGTTAAATGGGATATGTTTTTTTTTTCGCACAAATACTTAACTATTTGAAGTTTTTGATATGCTCGGAAACCTTGGGATGTAAAGCCTTCGCACGTCGCAGAAATAAATAGGTAACTACGTACTAGTTTTTTGCAAACGTGGTAAAAACTAGATATTGATTCTAACTCTGAATATAATATTGTTATTGCGCATTGTAAGCTTTTTTATGAAGAAAAAAGACGATAACAGAACTTGATTCTGCGACCTAGAAGGTCAATAAACCAGTCCATTTAACCAACTAAGTGATCGCAGTCATTTTCGATAACGTTGAATTCTTCATTCCACTTTTAACGTCTTATGGTGAAGTTAGCGCCAACGTCAAAAAAAAAGTGTATATCAATCATAACTATCTACCTATATCCAATTTAAAAGTTTCTTAATATTCGCAGAATAAATTAATTAATTTATTAGTATCCTGAATGTAAGCAATTGAAACCGAAATTCATATAAATGCTTACCATATATATGAACTTCGGTTCATTATAAATTCCGTCTGACAATAATTTTATTAAGGGCTGATTTTTCAATAGTCAGATAATTTTTAACTGAGGAATTAAAATCGCGTTTTGACAGCAAAACTATAGAAAATATGTCAAACCGATATTTTTAATCCTCAGATATAAGTTATCTGACTTGTGAAAAATCAGCCCTAAGAGTAGTATGCAACAGTCATCTGTCCAATAAGTTCAACAAAGGCTTATTTATGAATACGTTCTATATACGTGAGTCTTTTATTCCCAATCGGCAAAGATTCTTCAAAAAATAATAATCGGTTAAAGAAAACGCTATACTTATAAAGAACGACACGTTTCTGTTAAACGACAAAATAGGGTGCAATAAAATAACCTGTACCTCAAGCAATGAGAAAATGTTTGGACAGCGCACCTGGTCACTAAAGTAATTCATCCCGCTTCCCCCTTTCGCTTCGGCTTTTCTCATTTTGATCATGACAAAGATTTAAATTGTTAGATTCGCTCGACCGTTAGACAATGGTCACGTTACTGTCTCGCTGACATTTGAATAGGATTGTGTCGCTCAAAGCTGCTAGAAATTCCCTTTTTCCCAAATGCTCAACTATACTGCTCAACTAACTGCTCAAGTGTCACGTTGTCATTCCTACGTTGGAATCCATCACTTCTCCGTGTAGATTTTTTCGAATAACCTGACTTGGTAAGGTGAGGGTAAACTTAAGGTCACACCACAGGTCGCAATTAGTTGATCGGTTAGATGGCACACTGCTTGTTATGCACTCGGCCTTACCGCTCGCTGGGTGGGACGCTAAGTACAACAAAAGGATAAGTATAAATCTCTTGCCTCTGTTAGTGCCGCTTGCAGTGTAGCTGAAACCAATCAGAATCCTCATCCTGGCTCAGTGTTCCTCCCTTGACGTGCACTTACACTGTCTTGAAGAAAGTGTACAGTCACCAAAACGATTGAAACTCTCCAGGTCGTGCCAATACCCTCAACGTTGAAGTACGAGCATCTACAACAAGGAGCCTGCACCTGTCACTAAAACTTTATCCATAAGTCCCGGGATCACACAAAACGCCTCTTAAGACCCAGCCATCTCAAACAATAACAAACTTTGATTGATGACTAGACAAGTCCTTAATAAAGTGGATCTTTTGTAACGCAGTTATCATCGTTCGCGTTCATTCTTGCCAACAACAGCGTCTACAAATTATAGACGTTCATCTCGAGCTAAGATATGGCGGCCATTTAACTTGGCTTTTTAGATGGATAGCGATCTGTTTGTTTCGTTTTGGATTGTTTTAATGGAATTGGGACGTTTATGATTGTCGGGGTATTGTTTTTCTTTTTAATATTTGCCGTATTTTTTGTGGCGTTTGTGAGTTTATCTGGTGAAATGCTATCGTCATAATTATGTCTGCTACTGTCGTAACATTATGGAACTAATAGTCGTAAACCAGAACTTCTTCTTTCAGATGTGTGTGTAGCAAGGACCTTAGCAAGGAGCACGACGGTGCAAATCTTTGGCGTTTAAAGACGCTGTTATATAAATTAGGATCAGGTCCTATTAGTGCGATTGTGCATCGTAGCAACTGATCAACTCATTTTGTTAGCATAACTGCGTTGCGCCGACGCAACGCAAATACGCAGGCCGTTATAGTTGCATCAAATTGGCTCAGTAAAGTCTAGCAGCTGGAACTCTGTCCGTTATCTACACGCTGCGATCCAACGCACTGTCTGTTGTCACTACCCTACACTACAACGCAACGCACAAATGGAGCTTCACTCTTAGCTGTTTTAAGTTAAACCATATTTGTTATTTCTAATGGTTTCCTCTGTTTCATTCTTAAAGCATTTCTCATCTTCTTCAGCATTTATTTACATCTTCAAATTGTGTGTACGGAAATGTGCTAGTGATAATAACCACTTTTATGCGAAGAAATGGCGAGAAATCTAAAACATAAAATCTAAGCAAAATGTGACATTACTCAAGTAATATGGTTCTTTGTGGCCGCCTACGATGCTCATGTTCCGCAATAAACATTTCCGTACGTAAATTTTGAGAATATGAGAAAGCTGGTCTCATAAAATGCAGCAGAAATGTGCCTTGTTGATTCTAAACTTAGCACCGAAATAATGGTTTCCGTATTTCGTTCCTTTGGGAAGATAAAGTGAAATTTTGAAATTCTAGAGCTTAGTAATCACTCTTCCCCTTTCCTACATTTTATTTCTTAAAGCGAGCGAAACAGTTTAGCCTTAACTACCATCCGACTTAGCACTTTTGACAATGACAGTCATTATTCTGTTATCTTTATTATTTGTGTAGAACCAAAATTACTGTTAGAACATAACACAGGCAACATTCTTTATACAATTAAAAAACAAATATCTAGAACTAGAAATTTCTTAGCAAGCATTTATAATGATATACCCAAACTCCCGGTCCGGGAACTTAACTATTTATAGTTCATACAAATATTTGATCGACGAAGATCGACACGACACTGCACGCTGCGCAGCAGTCGATGTGGAAGTGTCGAAGTGGTTGAGTACCACTTCGACAACCTTATCTGTAAACTAAACATTCATAAACTTGCTGACCTTCAAATTCTTCTCTTCCAGCTCCACGTCGACCAAAGCCATCCACCATGCCTCTTCCAAGCACTATGCTCCTGTTCGAAGCCGGCAGGGGACCTCGGCATCGTGACCTGCAACCACGTCCCGATCATGAGGGTACCTAGCACCATCAACAGCTCCAAGGTCTTCATGCTGCAGCTGACTGGCAATCGGATTAGGGATTTGGAGCCTCAGTTCTTTCAGGCTACAGGTTAGTTGAAATTTTTTTGGGTATGAAGGGTTTAAGTCCTCATCAGACATCTTACTATCCTACTTAGGGCTGATTTTTCAATAATAAGATAACTTTTTTCTGAGGAATAAAAATAACGGTTTGACAGCTTATCTATAGAAAATATGTCAAACCGCTATTTTTATTCCTCAAATAAAAATTATCTGACTTTTGAAAAATCCGCCCTTAGTATATTACTTACTATCCTACTTAATATTATAAATGTGAAAGTTTTTTTTGTTGGATTGATGGATGTTTGTTACTCTTTCCCGCAAAAACTACTGAACGGATTTGGATGAATTTTGGTACACAGATTGTATTATTATTGTTGTATATTATGGAAGAATCTTAATAAAACAAACAGAACACTGAAAAACTCATGTAATGGCTTACAAGCTGACAATCAAAAGCCATGTGTCATTTACAATTTACCATAAACAAACACCACATTCCTCCAACATTATTTTAAAAATACGTATTTAACATTTATAATTTATATTTCTCCGGGTACTCCTTATAGGGTACCTGCGGACTTCAGGTTCCTGAGAGACCGCGTCAACAAACTCATCATCTGAAACTCCCTCTTCCCTATCAGAAACCTGTGCCGGTAATGTCATAACGGGTTCTGACCCAGCTTCGTTTGACTGACCGATCTCCTCAGGGAAACAGTCACCCAACACACTGAAATCATCGTCCGGTTCAAATGATGAGTTCCCCTTGTAAGGCAGTAATTGGTCGATATGTTTCTTAACAGTTACATTTTCGCCTGAAATATACACAGAAAACATTCGTGATCCTAAACATTCATTGACTGTGCCCTGCTTCCAAATATGTTTAGTACCGTTATTAAAATATTGCTTTACTAAAACTTTGTCACCAACAGAAAAACACACATTTCTTTTTCCACCAAAATGTTTACATTGGTTCATTTGTGCTTTTGTGACGTTTGCTTTGGCCACGGATGACGAGGATGGTGAAATCTCTTCTGAAGGAAATCTTAATAAATCGAGTCTGCACCGCAGAGGACGTCCAAACATCAACTGCGCTGGAGAAAATCCAGTAGTCAAATGAATTGAATTCCTATAATCAAACAAAAATTTATTTAAAACTTTCACCAATCCTTTTTGTGTGACGTCTTTGTTTAAAATGGCTTTTAAACCATTTTTTTACCGTTTTGACACTGTTCTCTGCCTGCCCATTGGACATGGCATGATACGGCGCGCCTGTCAAGTGTTGTACTCCGTTTAACCGACAAAATGTATTAAATTCGTTTGAACAAAAGTTTGTAGCATTGTCCGTAACCAAAGTTCGCACTAAACCAAATCTGCTAAACATCTCGCAAAGCTTACTAATAATAGATTCACTATCCGTTTTTTGCATAATAAAACATTCCACCCATTTAGAATGAGCATCTACAGCAATTAAAAACTGTTTTCCCCCTAACAAAAACATATCTAAGTGAACGCGCTCCCAAACGCGCTTTGGGTATGGCCACGGAACTAACGGCACTTTTGGTGGGTTATTACGCAGCGTGTTACAAACACTACAGGCACCTATTTTCTCTTCAATATGTTTGTCGATGCCGGGCCACCACATACGCATTCTAGCTTCCGCTTTAGTTTTGACTACTCCAAAATGAGAATTATGTAGCTCATTTAGCAGTCTTTCACGAAAACGTGAAGGAATCACAATTTTATGACCTCTTAATATACATTCATTTTTCACGGCCAGATCCAAACGACATAAGTAAAATGGACGTAAATCCTCATTAGTCACTTTAGTAGGCCATCCATTCTTTATATATCCTATCACCTTTTGTAAAACTTTATCGCGGCTTGTTTCAATTCTGATGTCACTCAAGGTTAAGGGTAGTAAAACAGAGTCACTTATAAAATTAATATACCGTGAGAGATCCATATCCTTAGCCTCTACGAGTTCATTTGATTGAATAGGTACCGAGCGCGACAAAAAGTCAGCAACATTTTCCTCACTCTTTACGTATTCGATAGTAAAATTATAGGCAGATAAAAATAAAGCATAACGTTGTAATCTGTTCGCTGCTAAAACAGGCACACCTTTTTGTTTCCCGAAAATTGATAATAGCGGTTTATGATCCGTTCTCAATACAAATGGCACCATACGGCCATATAAATAATGATTGAATTTCTTAATCCCGAATACAATTGACGTGGCTTCTTTTTGAATTTGCGCATAGTTCAGTTCGGATTTTAACAACGTACGCGAGGCATAGGCAACCACACGTTCAGAACCGTCGGGCTGCTTCTGCGCCAAGACTGCACCGAGGCCGGCCGGGCCGGCGTCGCAAGTTACGACTGTCGGATATTCCGGATGGTAGTGGGCCAGTACGCGATCAGAAGATAGCTCTTTCTTAATTTTATCAAAAGCTTCTGCTTGATCTTTACCCCACTCCCATTCTATGCCTTTTTTTAACAGCTTGTTTAGAGGACTCAGAACCGATGATGTATTCGGAACAAAACAACGATAATAATTCACCATCCCTAAAAATGACTTTAATTCATGAACGTTCTTAGGAGGATTGCACTTAACGATAGCTTCGATTTTACCGTTAGATTTATGCAGTCCGTTCCTATCAATAACGTAACCAAGATATTCCACCGAGCTTTTGAAGAATTCGCATTTATCGTTTTTTAATCTCAACCCTGCGTCTAATAATCTTTTCAACACAAGCTCTAATCTATCTGTATGTAGGGACCTATTAGGAGCAGTTACTAATATGTCATCTAAATAAATACATACACCGTCAATATCGCCTAATAACTGTTCCATAGTACGTTGAAATATAAAAGGAGCGTTAGCTAAACCAAACACGAGACGCGTGTATCTATATAACCCTCTATGAGTATTAATACAACACCATTTCTTTGAGTCATCATCGAGTTCTAACTGTAGATAAGCTAATTTCAAATCTAACTTGCTGAATTCTACTCCATCATGAAGTTTGGCAAACAAATCTTCGATCCGTGGGAGAGTGTAATTGTCTAAATATAACGCTTTATTTAACGTTACTGAAAAATCTCCGCAAATTCGAACGTTTCCGTCGGAACGTAAAACTGGAACTATTGGCGTCGCGACGTCAGAATGATCAACTTTTTCGATAATACCTGCTGCCAATAATCTATCCAATTCCTGCTCAATTTTTGGCTTTAAAGCTAGAGGCACGGGGCGTGGCCTGAAAAACTTCAACTGTATGTCAGGTTTTAATTTCAAACTTACCTTATACTTATTGAACCTGCCCAACTCATCAGAAAATAATGTTGAATATTTCTTTAATAACCTTTCCCCCGTGTTATCCCGTACTACACTGTTACAGTTTAAACTACACAAATGTATACCAAACAACCTCATAAAATCTCGACCTAAAAGAGGCAAACGTTTCTCATTAGTTTTGATTACGAAAAAGGAAATTAGTTTTGTGCGGCCTTCGTAGGTTAGAGACAATGACAAACAACCTAATGGTGCAATTTTTTCCCCCGTATAGAAGTTAAAAACCTCCTCACATGGCTGTAAACGATATTTACTATTGTTCATAGCCCCGAACAGCTGTTCATATAAAATAAATGGTAAAACGGACACAGCACTGCCACAGTCAATTTCACATAAGATGTTCCTGTTATCTAACATGACATTACGTGAAAAGGGCTGATCCTTAATAACGTTTTTAATATTGAATAAATTATAAATACCTCCGTCATCAACATCATCGTCACCCGTTTCCAAAAAATGTTATAATTTGTAATAATTATAACATTATAACATTATTATAACATTTAGTTTATAATCTGGATTAACACATATCATCATCATCTCAGCCATAGGACGTCCACTGCTGAACATAGGCTTTCCCTATACATCTCCACATATACCGGTTGGAAGCGACCTGTATCCAGCGTCTTCCAGCGACCTTTATAAAGTCGTCTGTCCACCTTGTTGGTAGACGTCCTACGCTGCTGTCTCCACTCTAGCACTTTTCGACCCCTTTAACACATAGGATAGTTTTATCTCTATTTTATGATTCCATGCGATAGCTTTCTCGTTGTAGTGGACGAAACCGCAAGCAACAGCCAGTCTTATCTAAAAATGCGAAAGTTTGGGAGGATAGATGGATGTACGCAAAAACTTAAAAACGGAATAGGATTTAATGTGGAGCATACTTAGTTTATAGCCTGGAATAACTAAGATACATTTTATCCTGTTAATATAATTCCATAAGACAATTAATAGCCGAACTCCGCTAGAGTGAAGCAAAGGGGATAAGGTAGTACGCCGTATATTTCCGAAGCCAACCCCCAACTGCATAAGCAACCGCGCCTCTATTTGGAAACTCACATGCAAAATGGAAAAATTGCATATGAAATAATAACAAGACATGACATTGCCTACAGAGCTACATACATTAAATATCTCCCAAGGCGATGTTCGGAACATTTTATGCGAATTGACCAGAGACCACGAGCACATACTCGTAGTGGGAATATTATATTTCAGTGAACGATACTGTACTGCAATGGATATTATGCGATTAGGCTAATATTAGAAAAGGATAACTTTTTGAGAGGATATGTTTATTTTATTTTCTGTTGTTGGAAAATATTTTCTTAGCTAGTATAAAATGTGGTAACTGGTATTTTTGTTCTTTACTTGGAATTCACCTGCCAGTATTGATTATTTAAAGACTTCAAGAAGTGCAATACTTAGGTGACGATTGATGGTGATGGTGATTTAGACCAAGCGAAGGGAATTTTTTTGTTACACGGGAATGGCACTGCAGCCTTGATAAACTTAAAGAGCACTTTATTTATTTTTCAGTGAAGATTGATAGTCCCTTCCGTGAGAAGACCCATTTGTTAATATTCCAGTCTATTAAAAAAGCTAATTGTTTGTTTGTTTGTTTAACAAACAATTTTTTTTCCAAAGTTTAAAACAAATTCTAAATGTTCTAAATATAATTATATGCTACAAGTATAAAAGAGACACAGAGATAGAAAGACAACCATACAAATGTAACTAAAACATTATTTAAAAACTGGCATAACACAGAGTAAAATATAGAGCTTCCACCTTCGCAAGACAAGAAAACAGACAATAACTTTGCTTAAAAAGATAATATATTACAGTATACTTTACAGCCTGCATTATTAAAGTCTAACTTTGTAACACAACCTTCAGGTAAAACAGCTTCACATAATAGAAATTATGCAGTAAAACTTTCGTTTAAAGTTTAACCACGGAATAAATAGTAGCGCTAGCTGAACAACCGCGCGTGGTTAGAATGTCATACGTGTAACGATGTTCTTTCTTTATTATTATGTAGAATGTTCACACCTGTATTTTATGTACTTACATTTATGTATAATGTAAAATAAAAGTAAGTAGGTTTTATTTCAGCCTGGTCTAAATACTGATTTAATTTAAATTTTCATACCTGATCATAGTTTTGAGCTTGTTCCAATTAATTAACCACCATTGTTCTTGCCCCTATAATTTATACCCAAATCAGAATCATTTGTGCGACCTCGTATGAAATGGATAATACAGGGAGAGAAGGATGTTCCTTTCTGGCATATTCCTCTATTCCTCGTCATCTCGGCAGTTATCTGCAGTTTTTAGCAAGAAGATAAAATGAAAATCTTCGTTGAGAATACGAAACTTTGAATTAACTGCCTCATATTCGTAACCCCAAAGAAAACCTTATTTCTTAATAAAACTCCTATGATTTATAGTCTGAGCCTAGAAATAAGGAAAGAAAATACGAAAACAAGTACAAATGCCAACTAGATTACGCCAAAAACATGTATATTTGATATCACGAGCATAAATTCTCGTGCCCCGCTGACTGAGCGCCGTTTGCTACTGACATGCTAAATATAATAAGGGAAACAGGGCCGTATTTTCTATAGGGCACTCTGGGTATTTACCCAGGGCCTTGCTAACATGACGGCCCCCGCAATGCATACGCCCCCGTATGCATTGCGGTGGCTTGAATTGTCGTAACCATAAATATAGCAGTAATTATCGACTTTGGAAGAAAACCTGACTTGTCTAACCAAACGGTTATGAAATTTTCAAGATCACTATCGTTACTTTTCCATCCTGCATTCTAATTATGATTCTTTTTTTTATTCCCAGTTTCCATATCGTTAATCCTGTTTTATAAATAGTTAATAAATGCGAGAGTATTCCCTGTAACACTTTCACACCACAGATATGGGATGCACGGGACTGTACAGGTACTTCATTTTGCATGATACTTAAAGAAAATGGATCTGACATGCAAATTTTACTTACGTCTATTTGTTTAAAAACAGTATAAAGGAAACCTTTCATAATTATGTGTCCCAGATGGCGGCACCATTGTCCGAAAGCCCGAGGCCTCCGGTAGGTTAAATACGGCCCTGGAGAGAAGGTTTGTCTTAATCCTCCACTCAGCGTTTCATGCCCGTAAATAAGTACACCGTTTGAATATGTGACGCTCAGCCTGATACGCTTATTGTTATAAAGAGTAAGCAGCTTTTACAAAATTAATACTCGTGTCGAGAGAATTTATTTTATTGAGAGATTTGGGCCTTTTTTTAGAACGGGAATTGGTAATTTTTTCAAATGATTCCCGTTTTGAGTGGACTAGAAGGGACTATCAGTCTCTTACTGACTAAAAACCACCTGTTCTTTCAGTTGCCCTTCCAAAGCCTAGGTAAAATAGGTACTCTGTTCACACTGTCCACCCCACCTTTAATTAAAAGTAATACAGTCGTTTTAAGCTTCATTCAAATTGGTACGGACTAGTTTATGAACCTGCATTGGAAATTTTAGACTTAGCATTTCGTTGCATTGTCTGTCTAAGATCGTTATCTGGAGCCCGTTGCAGAATAAGTTTCACTATTTCTCTTATATAAATCTGTCTGACTATATAACTATCTGGGATGAGGATATTCTCCGAAGAACCAGAGTCCCCGTCTCATAATATTTGCAAGTTGAATAGGCAATGGGCAGGCTACATCGCAGGAAGAAAAATTTTCGAGGGGCGATCACTATCCGGGAGACGCAGTGGAGGCAGTTCTCCTACTAGGAGGACCCATGAGATCGTGAGTCGTGGGGAACCGATATATGCCAGTGACGTGAACTGAAGGGGGGTCTTCTTTCAGCAGTGGACGTTTTTCAGATGAGTTTGACCAAACCATTATATGTGATATCTATAATGCTTCGAAGTAGATAAAATCTGCTGCAATGCAATATGCTGAAAGCATTTTGTTTATTCAAAGTCAACGTCAAAACATTTTTATTTCAATTAGGCCATCAAAGAGGCACTTTTAAAAGTCGAATATTAAAATCAAAGGGAATGGGATGGGATTGATTCTACTCCCATCCGCAAGGATAGGTTTGTATGGAGAAGAATGGGCAAGAAACTCCATTAAAAGACAATGATTATAGTATAATTATATACCAGCGCAGATTTTCTCAGAATAAATAGAAGCTGTAGCGTTTTACTTTTACAAATTAAAGATTATGATAATTAGGTTCACAGCCTTAGGCTTTTTAGATTCTTTGTAGATCTCCGCTTTCTGTATCTTTTATTTCTTTTTTACGCATCTTATTATCCACATCCATGCCCTCGGGTATGGCGGCAAAGGAAGATCTTTTTATTCCATAACGATAATGTTAATTATGTACTTTCCTTTAATGTAGGCCTCGTCTTAACTGAAGACACTTCTACAGATTCATGCCTATAAACAAAATACCCTTTCAGAGAAGATTAACAATTTAATTAACAATTAATATCTTAAGCTTCAATTGGAGCTTTGATTATTTCTCAGACTAGCTGTGACCTGCGATTTCACTCGCATAGAGATTTTAACAAGAATAACATCTGCTTTCATGGCCTATAAAGTGTTCAATATTATTTGTGAATACTCGAGCGTTCTTTTGAAGAAAGATTTTGTTAACAAAGTAATTACGGGAACATGTATTACAAACACACAAAAAGTTAACTTTTTATAGCAATATACTAGCTTATGCCTACAGCATCGCCTTTTTGAAGTTAGGTCATTGTACTACCGGGATAAAAATTATATTGGCCCGTTCACGACCTTGTCGTTGTGTTGTGTTGTCGATAACACAGAGCGGGGCAGCGCGGCGAGCGGTAAGATAAAATCTGGCGGTTCGTGGCGGGTGTCAAACATTTCTTTCTATTAGAAATGTTTGATACACGCCACTAAACGCCGCCATTGGTGAATTCGCGTACTACAAAATAACTTAAGTCTTATTCGTGCCGCCGCACCTCAGACCGGTTAGAGAAAAGTCGTGAACGGACCTTATGTGTTATGCCAGGATATAAACTATGTGTGTTTTTGAGTAACAAACATCCAAATACCTATACAAACTTTCACATCTATAAAGTACCTAAATAGGTAGTAGGTATAACTTCATAAGATAATTATAAACACACATATCTACATAGTTATGATTTTCTAACCTTACCCATTAATTCCAGGCTTATACCGTCTTGCAATCAACGAGAATCCGCTAGAGAGTATCCATGAAGAGGCGTTCTATGGCCTCGACAATACGCTCTGGGAATTGGAACTACGCCGGGACAAATTGACGGCTGTGCCCAGCAGGGCACTGAGATACTTGCAGAAATTGAGACAACTGGACCTGACAGGTGATTTATACTTGAACTTCCTAGTTCAATTTAACTTGGTGTAAATTTTGTACCAGTATTGGTGTAACGAGAGTTGTAGACTGTGAGTTCGAACTGAGCCAGCTGCATTACTTTTAGCAATTTATTTCATCATCACTGCTCTCGAAACGGTGACGAAAAAAACTAGCATGTCATATAGTGTTCTTTAGACGCTTTAGACTGAGCTGAAACTATAGGTTTAGTATTAACTAAGCTACTGAGAGCAATACTTGCGCTCACTGCCTGTGATGGCCGTAAATAAAAACTTTCTCAGAGGAGGACATGACAACAGCTATATGGTATTCCCAAAAACAGCCTCGATTTCACACTTCACTGTCTCTTCGATGTGCTCGTGGTAGATTCCAGCTTTACGATTGTCTCATAGGACAGCTGGAAGTAAAATAAAATACATGTAACATCTAACAACTCACAACTGGTCCTCGTTGTAGATTACAGCCCACTCTCTTCATAGAGAGGAGGCCAATATCCTAGCAGCGGGAATATAACCATAAACTGATTATGCTATGGATTGCCGATACAATTTCTATAATCAAATTCTTCTTTAAAGTTGAACGAGTTTTCATCCAATAATGGCTAGAATATCTCGGATGAATTGCTGTTTTGAATTTTGTAAATGTATTTAGGAATTTAGGAATCCTTTAAGCGAGATAAATTAACTAACCTTGATACCCATGTGAAGATTTATTAGAAACGAATGGAGACGAATTGAGATGCTTACAGAAAGGCTCTCTGAAAGGTTATTTAAGGATTAGAACCTTGTAGCGTTCTTTAGGCTCTGTGCACTACAGTATACCCTTACAAAGTTAAATGGATAGTGGGAATACGCAATGGAATGGTCCCAGTGTGTAACGGACGCTGTAGGTATCTTGAAATTTTTGAACGAAAATATTCATCTAATTTTAACTGCTGGATAAAATGTGTGCCTTCCCTACCAAACTGACAGATAAAATTGACCATCCTCTAAAATGAGAGGAAAGCAATTATTTATAAGTTCTCTTGCTAGAAAGTTCAATTTTGGGCAGCTATTACTCAGTCCATCCTTTTATATCTATGGTTGGCGGCACTGATGACCATAGGCGAACCTACAATAAAATAAATTAAAAATATAATGTTAGTATCCGCTTACCACCAAGTCTGTTTCATTGCGTAATTCTGTTAAGGGACCAATTTGATGATAGTGAAACGTGCGATCGATTTCAAACAACGATCATTACAACTTGGATACGATCAGTTGATCGTTATTTGATTGTTCTTTATAATAACCATTAAATGCTTCATCAGCCGATTGTCCTGTGTAAGGTCGATTAAGAAAACTTTGTTTAAATCGAAAAGCGATACTCATAATCGTGCAAATAAAATGTTGCAGTTGATTCGATCGAAAGGTATTGGTGGATATATAAAGGTAGGTTGGTCTAAGATAGCACCCGAAGAGAGCACTGCATTATATGATTCAGCGATGGCTTACAATTTAGATCAGCTCGATAATTCAAGTTAAGCCAAATGACTTCTTTTTTCCTAATGACATCCTTAAACAATTTTGTCACTTAACAATATCGAAATTTGTCAAACCTTATGGGATATGGGTCGATATTGCGGTCGACAAGACCAGTTCATGACTTTGGTCTAAGCGGTGACAGGAGCGGTGGGCGGTAAATAAGACATTAATTACTTTGTAAGTACGCAAATTGGCTACTGGCGGCGCCTCGAACCGTGTTTCAAACATTTCTATACATTTTCCGCCGCTCGCGCTATGTCACTGCTCACATCGGTAAGGTTGTGAACTGGTCATAAGACAGCCGATTTAGCTGCCGGCAAAATGGACCGAAAAACCCATAAAAAATGCTCCATAATAATGCTCCAACTTGTGTGGAGCAAAATACCTCCTAAATTCTATCGACTCCACCTAAATATCTTCTTTAATGTTCTCCAAAACTAAATACATAATTCTAAAAATTCGAGCTGAATCTTTTCTTTAATATTCACCAAAAACTAATGAAACTCTTCCAAAAATTCCAGGAAACGAAATAACAGACATATCTGGTGACAATTGGCGAGGATTAGAGCATACGTTAACGACGTTGATTCTGGCAGACAACTCGATAGCGAACCTGCCTCTAGATGCCTTCTCCAGCCTGCCTATGTTGGAGACCCTGGATCTACATGGCAACCATCTATCTGTCATCGATAGTGGGGTCTTCCGAGATGGGATGAGCAGATTGAATAGGGTAAGTTGAGCTAGAATAACCATTTAATTATCAGAATACCATTTTCGCCGTTCTGTTTTTCGGGTTGGCCTCTTTTCGAGTTGGATATAGGTGAAGATAAGGAAGTAGCTGATTTGAAAACATAGATGGTGGAGTAGCTGAGCAATCGACTGCTATTTTGCGCGTCGTGAGTTCGATTCTCCCTCGGATCAAATAATTTATGTATGGTCTATACTCAACAGCTATCATAATATATTTATGAAAAGCTTTCTGGATCTGGCTGTCTGTTTGTGTTTTTTATACTATTCAAAAGTGTGCAATTTCAAAATATGAGAATTTTCTACATGTTTTATTTATCTGAACTTAATATAATAGGGTATTTTACTACATAAATAAATTGATAATCTATGTAGTCCGTCAGTAATAATATTGAAAAATAATGGAAACGTATTTTTTCTTTTTTCACATCAATGAATATTGACAAAAATAAAACGCTTCCAAATTCGGGAGTGGGGGCTTGTGACGTCATTGCGCTTGTAAAATTGTACTGACCGAGTGACGTTTTGTGATTTTTAGAAACGTTGTATCTTCGTCAATTTTGGTTTATGTGACAAAAGAAAAAATACGGGTCTAATATTTTTTAATAATCTATATTTCGGACTAATAATTTTTTTTTAGTAAAATACCGTATTATTGGGTGATACTATTTTGTATAGAAGTCTTCCTGAAAAAGGAATAAAATAATTTGATCCTTGAACTTGTCATTAAATTTCTAGGAAACTTCGTCCTCGTCTAATTTAGCCAAATAAATAATTCCAACTTTCGTACTTTCAGTGCTTTGCTTTTATACTTGATATTGCAGAAAATATTAAATATATTTCCCAGTAGAATTTTCTTCGAAGAAAATTACACACTCGAGATAAAAGATAAATTTTTTGCTGAACTCAGCTAATCTAGATCGCAAGTATCCGACCTTGGCCTAATTTAGAAAGGTTACTACCAGACCTTCTATCTTTTTCAAATTATAAATAAGTAGCATGATAAACGTTTTTATAACTGTGTTTAATAATATAAATTAAACTAATTACAAAAATACATTAGTGTTAACAGTTATAATGAAACATAATCTTCATAGGCACGCAAGTCTCTAAAATAGGAATTAGGAATATGTAACATTCATAAGTAAGTGGATAAATATAAAAGAAGGCCAATATTGCCGTATATATTTGACTCTAATGTTCAACGGCCCTTCTTATTGAGAACCTCGTAAACGCCGAGAAATGTAAATCATCCATCCAAAGGTTGCTTGAAAAGATCGCTTTCGATGCCACCCATTGTATTACCCAATTTAACAGATGTTATAAATTGGAAATACCTGTAATTTGTACGGGGTGCATTATAAAGAATATAAATCAAGTCAAAATTAAACAGATCAAGTCTTAGTATCTTGACTTGGCTGGCGAAGTTGTCGACATGTGGGGGATGTAGGTTAAGCGATGATTGTGCCAATCGTGTCGACCAATGGCTTAATTGCCAAGAGTGGACTAGACCAACACCTCGAGAGGCTCCCATTAGACAATTGGTTCAATGAGCCCAATCTTGTGCTATCTCTTCTCAACTCTTCATTTTCTTCAATTCCAGCTTCTTCTCGGAGACAACCAACTGGCGTACATTCCTTACGAGGAGTTATCACCGCTGCGTCAACTGAGGTTCTTGGATCTGTCCAATAACCTGATCAAGCAAGTTCCACCAGCGCATGATCTGAACGGAATCAAACTGTCTTTGGATTCTTTGAAGTAAGTTTACTATCTTGTAATGTTGTAAATACATATTTCATACCTCTTAAAAGGGTCACGTTTAGGCCCTTCGTACATAACGTGACGCAAGTCTCGGATACCTTACGACTTTGGCATTCAGGCAACCATCGCAATACAAATCCACAGAGGCCCGTACACGGGCTCGCGTCAATGGGTGTCAAAGTCGTAAGGTATCGGAGATTTGCGTTGCGTTGTGTACTAGGGGCCTTACGGTAAGAAAAAAATTATAAAGTTATGCTATAGGTAATAATATACTATACATTTTAGATCAAATAATAATTTTTTTCTTCGTCATTTTCAGGTTAGACAACAATCAGATCAAGATATTGTATCCTGGTTCCTTCAAGTACTTCAACGTTTTGAACTCGACCTCTTTGGATGGAAATACTATTTACGCGCTGAGGGTAAGTTTTTTTTGTAATATCTAAGTGACAAACAGCCTGCCTGACGGAAAGCTGTTTCCGAAGGCTAAAAGCGCCTGCGACTTAAGATATCACCAACGTGTTGCCAATCCTGTGGTAAAGAACTGGCTCACTCGCATCCAACGACGATATATTACTAGACTCCTAATAGCAGACGACCGATGTCTGTCAACACATTGTCTTATATCCGTCTCATTTCGACCACTCCTGTGAGCCGTAAACATACCTTGAGACAGAACAGACCTTGAGTAAGCCAATCACAACGCAGTACCCCGTCCCCCTCGCTTACGTAGTACCTCAGCGAGTTGACAGAATAGTTTTGTTCCTTAGATCGTGCATGCGGAGTCTAGTAAAATATCGTCGTTGCTCGCATCCATTGCCTAAATGCGGGTGAGCTAGTTAAACGACTACGTTTGACTTCAGTAGGTTTCCAACTTCATACTCTAGCCAAATTCTAGAGCCGAAAGTTGAAAATCTTTAAACACAATCTTTCGGTCCTTGACATTGAAACAGTTACTCAATAATGGATTTTCAAGTTTATGTTCTAGGTCATTCAGTTGTAATTCTATTACAAGCGTCTTTCAGCCAGTTCTTTAAAATCCCCAGCCAGTCGTACCTTGAAGGGGTACCTACCGTAAGCAGTATCAGATTTTGTCACTTCTTGCTTCACTCGTTTGGTCCCGTCTTGTGGAGAGGACATACTTGTATTCTAACCGTCCCCACACGGCACAAGAATCAATCAGAATTTTCCATAGATTTATTTTAAACTAGCGGCCCGTCCCGGCTTCGCACGGGTGGAGGATTCGGTCTAAAACCCGGTCCCGATGGTTACAAACACAACAAAAAAATAATTATCCGAATCGGTCAAGCCGTTTTCATGTTATGTCGTGACAACGGAAAACGGGTTTCATTTTTATATATATAGATAAATTATGTTATAGACTTTTTTGATAAAAAGCAATACTTTAGCTATTGAGAACGTTATCGACGTACATCACCGAATAAAAGCTCAAACATTAACGGGAAGCGCGTATATTTTCACATAAAAGTGTACAGTATTATGCTTTATAACGTAAAGAGGTTTTAGCTCGTAAAAAAATTCACTCCCATGTTTTTATACTGTATCGTTGATCTTGGGGATAAGTTAGAGGCACAGCTGATACTCATAAAAATCTTGTGTTTTGACGAAAAAAGTGTTGTGATTCCTGGAACTTTGTCGAAGAAAGTGCGGCTAGCTTGGATGAAGTACCTACTTGTCTCTAATCTCATCTAGTACGAAAATTTTAACACAACTTACTATAAATCTGGTCTTTCTACTTATAATTTACAAAATTTTAGGATTTTTTTCAGTAGCCTCAACGTTAATCTTTGCAATAAAACAATATACAAATTATTTGCACGTCTTGAATTCAAAGATATAAATTGCATTTTATAGTCCACACTTCACTTCAGCCGGTTAAAACTAAAAGGGACGCCATCCGCGAGGTGTTGGATTAAGAAAAAAAAAAGTAAATAATATCCCCATAAGCTATCGGTAATCAGAGACTAAAATAAAAAAACACTGTATATACGACACAACACATACATAGGTTAGATATCTCTATTAAGCTTTATTTAATTACAATACACACTGCACTAGGCAATGCCGATTTAGAATCAGAATGAATCATAAAAAAATGTTTCAATTTCCAATATTCCAGGAAGATGCCTTCAGAAACGCCAAGATCAAGACCCTCTCGCTCCGTGACTGCAGTATATCAGAACTGTCACCAGCTTCCTTTGCTGGTTTGGAGAACAGCTTGCAGAGTCTGGATCTGTCTGAGAACAATCTCACCATGATATCCAAGTTCATGCTAAATAAGCTGGACTCTTTGAGGTTCTTGAACCTGAGGGAGAATAAGGTGGGTTTTGTATATAAAAAGTATTTAGGAGGCAGTCGCAACTGTACAAGGATATTTTGGGGCATGGCTAAGTTCACAAATATGTTTTACTAACGTCATTCGGAAGCCAAAAGATCCTTGTAGTAATGTATGGCTGTAGAGTCAGCATTATTACTGGAATCCTTACTAATATTGTAAATGGGAGAACGTGTTTGTTTGTTTGTAACGCTGATCTGCTTAGAGACGGCAGAAAATAGATAGATGGAAACAGCGGTAGGGGACGCCCTAGGAAGACCTACACTGAACTTATTATTATGGTGCGTAGTACTCGTAATCGGCGTGTGTCGTGGATGAGGCGAAAGGAGTATGTAAGGAACGTAGCAGATGGCGCTCTGTAGTTTCTGCCTACCCCATGAAAAGAAGGCGTAAAGTTACTTTAATTTGATTGAATCGATTGATTGTTACTTTAATATAACTACCACGAAAACCCATGTCATTAGATAAGCTAATTTTACCTTATTGCTAATTGGGCTCCTTTCATTCAAGATAAGGTTGTCAACTGACACTGCAGGAAATAGGGCTCTCTCAAGCCAAATTTCACTGCTGGGCAAAAGTCAAATCTTGTCATGTGCTCTTTTTGAGCCTCTTATATAATAAGATTATCCTTTCAATTCCAGGTTGACATAAACCTCCTTACTTCGACCACACCGTCAGACTACGCAATGACGTCGTTCAACAACTTCCAATACAAACTGTTTTATTTGGACATCAGCAGTGCCAGTTCTATTGAAATGAACTTGCAGGATTTCAGAAGGTTGGTATATTTGTATAATATGAATTTAGATAAGACTGACTTAATCCTGGCTGTAGTTGGATGAAAAAAGAGGAGATCTTTCACTGTGACGCTGCTTTGGGAGACATTCGTGTGCAGTAGTCGACTGCAATATGCTGAAATCATGATTAATACTATATAATAGGTCTACATGGTTACTAGTGTAATGCCCATTTTTACTAAAAACACCTAAACAACTGCATTAGTAATTATTTGTAAACATTGCCCCATTCTCTTCTCGAATTGCGTTGTACTATTATATAAATCGTGAATTTTCCCAAACCACGATTGATGGCCATCGCGAATTGGACCTATAGCGAATTGGACCAATCGCGAATTGGATCTATAGCGAATTAGACCAATCACAAATTAGACCAATAGCGCCTAAAGGGTTCAGAAAAATTACAATAAACATGATTTTGTATAATAGCTGACTATAGTTTCGTTTCCCTTTTCCAGAATGAGATCCCTTCGCTTCTTATCACTAAGCAAACTCCTTCGTCAAAGCATAAGAACAGAAGACTTCCAAGAATTTGGCGTGGAGCTCGAAGACCTGAAGATCTACGGCAGCACCGTGACCAGGATCGAGTCCAGTGCCTTCCAACATGTTCGGACTATCAAGACTCTTGATATGTCGGAAAATAATGTCGAGTTTATTGACCCGTTTGCTTTTGCTGAAGTAAGTGATTCTTATCGCCTGAATTTTTTATAGCTGTAGACTTGCGTTTGCCCACTATCTTGGCTTATGATAAGCGATGATATGATTGACGGTGATGCACGCTTGCCAATAAGTAAACCAATCACTCTTGCCATAACTAAATATTGAATTTTAATTCTGATCCGTGTTATTTTGGGGATATACCACGAAGGAATAGATAAGGTGCAAGTAGCTCTGGTGTCTTTGTCAGCGGGTGCCCTTCGTGGAATACCTCTTATTTTGCGGCTGTCCGTAACTGGACATCTCTAAGACGCAGATTGGCAAATTCTTATGCTAAAAAATAAGTACATAACAATGTATGTACTTATTTTTAGTTTTCTCGTATTCGTATTGAAAAGCACAGTGTTTACTTCGGGTTAAAGACTTATTATGACCCTCGAACTATTAGCGGCCGTCCTTATGTTACGGGTGCCGAACCCCTTTTCGTGACCAAATAAGACACTTTGACCCCTTTTTTTTACGTGGTAAAATCATCAAATGAGTCCTCCCACCCCTACTGTCAAACTTGTACTGACTAAAATCCACGGTGTCCTTCAATAGCCCTTTATGTTCCGGGGTCACGATGATGGAATAAGTCTCGCGACATACACTTTCACCCCTTGTAACAATGTACTATTTTATCTCTTTTCTAGTTACACAGCCTCACAACTTTAAAAATGGCAAACGGTCTAGCAGACAACGTGAAGATTCTACCGTTTGAACCGCTGAAAGCTCTCATAGAACTACAATACTTGGACCTCAGTAACAACAAGCTGAGGAATGTACCAGACACGTCTTTCCACTTCCTGTATAAGCTGAAACGGCTGAATTTACAGGATAACCTTATTGATCATTTCTCTAAAGGGACTTTGCAGGTTAGTACTGGTTTTTTAGGGTTCCGTAGTCGTTGGTTCGCATAAGTATTTTGATGGGCAACTACGGAACCCTACACTGTGCGTGGCCCGACACGCCCTTGGCCGGTGTTTATTTTTCATATAGTTTTCTTTCTTTTGTATCCTGGATGCGTTTACAAATATTTAAATTCACATAACACAATATTCAACTCACTGTAGGCCATGACAATCTTAGTTCGTAACGGGAATCAAACCCACGATACGAAGTGCAACAACTAATCGCTTACTAGGATTTTTTTTAAGAATTTTTGTATTATTTTCAGGGTGACATACACGCCCAACTCGAAAGCATATGCCTAAACGTGAACCAAATTCGACAAATAGTCCAACATGCGTTCGTAGGACTAAAAGAGTTGCAAGAGGTCCTCATAGAAGATAACTTGATAGAGGTTATACAGAGGAGGGCTTTCACTAGTCTCGATAATTTGAAGATTATCAATCTGAAAGGGAACAGGATCAATGAGATTAGTGAAGAGGCGTTCCAGAATATACCTGCGTTGACTGAGTAAGTATGGTTCTACGGCATTTGCTATCGTTATTTTCTTGTTATTTTCATGTTATTCTTTTATTCATCTTTTTCCATATTATTTTCATTTTTAAATATTTTTATGAAATATTAAAAAAATAAATTAAAAAATATAAACAATGGGTAATGTGACCCACCGGTATCGGGAACAGGGTCCAAGCTACCGACGGTCAGAGGTCCAAAGAAAGGAACCTCCTAACAATACGCGCCGTATCCAGAAACGCCTAACGAGAGCCTCCTTAGGTGTTGGTCGAGGCTTTTGGCAATTAAGTTATTATTATTATTTAAAATCATGCAAGGTGTAGAAAAGAGTGCATGACGTCATATACTATTGTGATAGCACAGCGTTTATTTCCGTGGTAAAATCATAAGATGAGCCCTTCCCACCCATAGCAGGAAATGAATGAAGAAACTGTCAGTTTTGTACTGACTAAAATCCACGGTGTTATTCAACCTTTAACTTTCCGGGGATCGGATACGGTTATTCGTTAGTTCCGCCACCTCGGCTCACAGCTACACTTATGTTTAATTTTGAAAATGTGTTATTTGTTGATAAAATAAGAATGGACTGTGTTATAAAGCCGATAACAGCTTATTAAGCTGCGGAACATCAGAACTTAATATTGTTAAAAAAAAAACTTGTTAACAAACAGTCGACCAGGATTATCGCTACTTGACATAATTATATGCTTTGCCCATGCCCAATCTACAAGAGAACCCCCTGTCATCTGCCTTCTACAACCATTTTACCCAGCCAGCTTTTTAACCGAGTTCCAAAAAAAAGGAGGTTATTTAGGAAGTCAGTGGATATAGCAGCTGTGTAGCGTCCCGCTAGGAAATCTTCCTAAATATAATTTGCATTGATTCCAGATTGGACATATCATTCAACAATCTCGATACGTTTAAATTCTCGATATTCGACCAAGTTGGATCGGCGACCGCTTTGAAAGTCAACGCCTCGTACAACAGAATCACTACGTTGACTGATTCCAACGCACCGAGTTTCTATGCATCGAATTTCTACCCTCCACCTAAAGCTCAAAGTAAGTTTTTACTCTTTTTATTATTATAATGGTGGTTGTACACTCTCGTTCGAGCTCTTTATATCTCGTCCAAAATTTCTCGTAAAATCTCGACTCGGACCGGAGTGTAAGCAGTTCTCGATTCTTTAAAGTTGAACTACATGGGGACACCCAAATGTATAATTAGATAAATACCGAGAAACTTTGAAATGTTCCTTACAAGACGTAAGACGTAGACTTAGTAGAACGGTATTAAAAAAACACTTTTTAAATATGGACAATTCGCTCTTGACCAAAAATTGCTATGGCAAATGGTTTTCATATAACAGAGCTGATGAATCCTACAAAACTTATCCGGTATCTCGTATGGTATCTTGCATAGTTGTGCCTGTCAAAGACAAAGTCAATTAGTTGTGCATGTTGTTCATCTACTCCGTAAAAACTCTCGCTCTGTCTCAGAATGTCTCGGCGGAAGTGTGCAACCACCTTAATGGTGTTATCGTTGTTGTCTGCATCTCTTTTACTCTTATTATTTTTGATATTTTCTTTCTTTCTGTTGTTACTAACTCTGTCATTAACCTCTTCTACTTCTCTCACTTCATTTCGGATCTCAAGACTTTTCATCAAACATCAGTATGTATGAAAGTATGCTCCTTTCTTATTTTTATATTGTATCTTAAATTATTATTATTTTGTAGATCTTTTTTTCTTGTGTTATTTCTTGAGTAAAATTTTGTTTTATTTTAATTTTTCTATATATTTATGCTTCTAATAATATGTTTGCTTTCTACTCTTCGCTTTTTGCACAGGTTTCACTGATACTGAGGAAGATCTTGTATTAACTCAAGGTGACACATCATTATGCTTTTACTAACATACATTTATATATAATTTTCATATGATATTTAACATTATTGAAAAGAAAACAGACTGAAACGATGTCTTTTTCAGGTCTCGGAACCGTCTCAGTAAATATCCGAGTTTTGGATTTCTCACATAATAATATCACCTATATTGCTCCGTATTACTTCAGGTAAGTTACTTCTACTCCAATTTCCAAAACACACAAACTACCAAACTTTCTATCATCATTAAAGACGAAAAGTATTTCCAACTTCTGCGTCAAGTTTTTAGCCGGTTAGAACTGGGTGCGGCCTCGGAACTTGCACTCAGACTCCGACAATTTAGGTTAGAAGAGGTATAGTTCGCCATATCTAACCTGCCGTCAGGGTTGCTGTACACAGGGTTGTAACAGCAACAATAAATCCGACTCAAAGCAATAACTGCCCTTGTTCGGTTTCAATCGGCTTGTGCCAATTGGGTAGATTATTCTATTAGATAGTATTTTTGAACCGAAAAAGTCGACCGGCAGTTGTTTAACCAAGTGAATATGCTCGACAGCCGAGCAGAATGAGAATCCCGAATATTCTGCTAATATTCAATTTTACTGTCAGGCTATCTCGATTATTGCCGGTCACGTAAGTGAATAACAGTCCTCACAATATAATGGCTGATGGCCGATGGGGCAGTAAGGTTCTCGAATGGAGACCACGTAGCGTGGGCCATCCACCTGCAAGGTGGACAGACGAACTAATGAAAATCAATCTTATTGGCGGTCTCATTGGAAATCTATGGAGGAGGCCTATGTTCAGCAGTGGATGTCCTACGGCTGATACGATAATGATAAATCCTCACGATATAGGAACGGATTAGTTTAATGATAATTTCTACACATTCCAGGCATGCAGACTTAACCCTAACAGAACTTCATCTGTCACACAATTTGATAAGGAACATAACTCGAGAAGTATTCGGTTCTATGGTAATGCTGCAATATCTGGACTTGTCGCATAACTTCCTTTTCCATATGGAATACAATTGTTTCAAGAGAGTAAAGAATTTACAGGTGAGAATTTTAGAATTGTCTTCGATGTTTATACGGGTTTCCGCCAAATACATGTAATAAATGTTTAATTTCCCAAATAAAAAGAAAAATGTCTACAAAGTTTTGTAAAGTGAATATCATAAAGAAATTAATATTATTCGATCATTTAAATCAACAATATAGAATTAAAATTTTGTTTTTGAATAAAATGAAAACATTTTTGTGTAACTTACCTAGACGATAACGACGAAGTCTGAAGCTTGCAAATCTAATTCACTTGCTTTGTTAAAATACAATAATTAATTGGTTATTATAATTTCAGATTATTAATTTGTCTCACAACCACTTAATCGATTTGCCAGTTGAGTTATTCCACGATATGCAATCTTTAACATCGGTGGACTTATCGAATAATCATATCAAGAATTTGGCAGACAATCTCATTCCATCACCAGCTTTAGAAAGGTAAAGTTATTTAAGTAATCATTATATTTAAATATTAATACCAATCGTGACTTCCACATGTGGATCCTTATGGAAGACAAGGCAGCAAAGTATGTGAAGCATCATGAACAAGATACCGTGTCAGTCAGTGGTACCAGGCAATGTAACCAGCATTTGTTATAGCATACAAAAAAAAAAGATCTCATGTCTCCAGGATTTTACCTAGTCATACTTTATGTATTGTATCCAGGCTATGGTTGATCGAAGTGTGTTCCAAACATACAGATAGCGAGCGAGTTGAATGCAGTCGGGGTCTGAGGTGAAGAGCCCCCCGCTACCCGCACGCCCCACCTCACGCGCCTGCAGTGTAGTACTTTGCCATACTTGTCAACAGCACTACCGCATTCCTAAGCTCTGCATTCAACTCGCGCGCTTAGTGTACTTCCCTCTATGCTCAAATCTTGTCAAAGATGACGACCATGTGGTATTAACGGAGTGTTGGTGTTACAAAATTTGAAGTCTGTTGTGTCACCGAGACACGATGAAGAAAATAAAGTTTTGTCTTTTCGGATTCGGATCGAATAAATTTTACAAGATTAAACGTCTGTCTGTAATATTAACTATACCTTTTCTCCATAGATTGGACCTGTCGAACAATTTGCTATCAAGAATTCCAACGAACTGCTTATCTCCTGCTGCATCGGGCAATTTGGTAGAACTGGACCTAAGTGGAAACACCATTCCAGCCGTTGCTCTCGGCGACCTGGTCCAAAGATTCCGGGTAATTACCGCTTTAATAGAGTTTATAGAAATAACCTAAAATCCTTTTGCATCTGTTTGAAGTTTTGAAAACTAACTGCTCGATTATAAAATTAAGCATTTGATCTGCAACATGTAAAGTTGATTTGACGTTTGAATATTGTGTTTCTGGGTAATTTAATACTAATGCAGTATTTATTTATGGAAACATGATCAGATTTTGTGAGAGAAATATTAAACTGATCAGTTTTTTTTTTATGGATATGGATGGATGGTTTTTATGGATGGATGGTTTAATTATTTATGGATATGGTACGTGTGCGCGACGCACCTTTTTACAGTTTTATTCTTTATTTTTACAGTGCTTTTTTATATTTCGAATGTTGTTTTTATTTTATAGTTTTTGTTCCTTTTTGACATTATTAAAATATGAGTCTTCGACCAAGCACCATCGCAGTGGTTTTCTTGACGTAAAACAGTCCCAGTTTCCAGCAGTGGAAATACAGGCCCAGTCCGCTTTATTGCTGGTCCTTCGACAACCAATTAAGTAAATAGTAGTGATGGTACGTACTCGTGCGGGTGCCAAGATGGGAGCTGAAGGGAACGCTGTGGAGAGGGAGCTGGAGCAACCAGAGCCAGGGCCCAGCCACTCACACGCCGACACGGCGGCCGCAGTCCAGACCCCTTCGAGGCCCGTCTCCGGCAATCAGACCCCGCCGAGGTCCGTCTCTACCATACAGACTACGTCGAGACCCGTAAGTAGAACTTCATCTCGTTCTTCTGCCACAATGGTGGCTAAAAAGTTAGCCGCAGAGGCCTTGCATGCTCGCCGTATAGCTGAATTAGAGAAGGAGGCCGCAGAGAGGGCCGCCGCAGAGAGGGCCGCCGCAGAGAGGGTCGCCGCGCGAGAGCGCGAGGCAGCAGAGTTGGAACTTCGAGCGGAATTGGCGGCTATAGATGCGGATGCCAGTCATCGCAGTTCGAAAAGAAGCAATCATTCGGTCAATGACTGGCTGCAGAACTCGGAAGATGCTCTGAAAGATGATCGAGTTGGCCTAGCTGACCCCGTTGAATTTACTTCAATTGTTTCGGTCGGCCGCTCCCGTTTGGCTTTAGTTAACCCAACCCCAGTATCGCCTATAAAACCGGCTGACCTAGCTACCACAGCTACAAACCCTAACATGCATCTCTGTTCCAGTGATTCAGACCGCCTTGTGAAGTCGTTAGGCATTCTCATAGATAATGTTAATAAAGGCGCTTGCCACCGTAGGGGTGATAGGGATTTTCCGCTGCCGTTTTTCGACGGTAAATCGCATCTAGAATGGCTTTCTTTTAAAAGAGCCTTTCTGGATACGATGGACTCACATTCTGCATTGGAAAATCTAGCTAGGTTGAATAGAGCATTGAAGGGATGCGCGCGTGAAGCAGTCATGATGCTGCTGGCAACGGCGCGCGAGCCCGGTGTAGTGCTGCGCGCACTCGATACGCGCTTCGGCCGGCCCGAACTTATAGTGGCTCAGGAAGCAGCTGCAATGCGCGCTTTACCGCGCGTCTCCGGTGAAGGTAAGGATCTTGCTATTTTTGCTAGTCGTGTTCGTAATTGTGCGGAAGCGATTCGGTTACTCGACCAGCCTCAGTACCTAACATCGCCAGACTTGATTCAATCCGTTATTTCTAAAGTTCCCCCACTGTTACGAGCACAATGGGTGGCCTACGCCGGCAGT
The DNA here is from genome assembly GCA_028554685.1 of Agrotis ipsilon. Classification (NCBI taxonomy): domain Eukaryota; kingdom Metazoa; phylum Arthropoda; class Insecta; order Lepidoptera; family Noctuidae; genus Agrotis; species Agrotis ipsilon. The sequence goes on along the minus strand of CM052961.1, from coordinate 490,641 downwards.
CACGCGGCCAGTGGCCTACCCATACTCGACATGTTCGCCGATTTCCTGGCCGACGTAGTCGAGCTGCAGTCTAGATTCGGTCTCCTCCCTGAATCTGCTAGCGCGCAGAGTTCGACTTCTGCTGTTAATCCACGAGTCAGGGATAAGGTGCATGCAGTCGTTGATGGAGCCAAATCTAGATCAAAATCTAATAAAAATAGTTGCAAAATTCATTGCGTTTTATGTCATCAACAGCATTCGTTGACGCAATGTGACAAATTTATTTCCTTGTCAGTAGATGACAAGTGGCATTTCATAAAAAAGAAAAGAATTTGTCACAGGTGCCTCAACGAAGGTTGGCATAGGCTGAGTTTGTGCTCAGCAAAAAGTTTATGCGACATTGGCGATTGTAAATTCCGCCATCATAGATTGTTGCACAGTACTAGTGAGCGCACAGCCGCGGCTCACGTAGGCTTAGAAGAGGTGGACGATCCTGCGCCGTCCACATCAAGCTCCGCCCCGTGCGCGTCGAGCTCAGTACCTATAGTTACTCTTGCTGAAGAGAAAGAGATTCTGTCCCATGCGTCAACTTCTTTTTCAGCTGAGAGTCCGGCGCGATCGCTGAGTCTTCGGCCGTTGCTGAAAGTTGTTGCTGTGACTGTGTCTGGTCCATCTGGTAGTGTCGATACTTATGCCTTGTTGGACGACGGGTCGACCGCTACTTTCATTGATGCGGAGGTCGCTGCTAAAATAGGTGTTAATGGGCCAGAAGGACACGTCCACGTAGATTGCATAGGGGGTCTTAGCAAGAACGCACGGGTGCGTTACGTCGACTTCTACATTAAGGGTCGTCACACGGAAGATAATCACCTTATTCGTAGGGTTAGATCTATTAGCGGTTTAGGGGTGTCATCTCAGTTTGTCAACAGGGACGCCGTCACGAAATACCCCTACCTTGCGGATCTTGCAGATGAGTTGTGTTACGGTGAAATCCATCCGATGCTCATCATTGGCGTTGATAACTGGCACCTCACCGTATCTAGGGCCACACGTAAGGGGTCTAAGTCACAACCTGTCGCGATTCGTACTGCACTTGGTTGGGTATTGTTCGGTTTCGGTTGTAGTTCAACTACTCAGGTTGATGTTGTTAGCCACACCACATTGTTTGAGTCTGCGACTGTAGATCAAAGCGACCGTTCCGAATTAGAGCAGCTTATTAAGGAGCAGTACAAACTCGAGTCTATAGGTATTTCGAAACGCGAGGCACGCAATGCTGATGACGAACGTGCTGGTCAGATTATTGAGCGCACAGCACGCCGCTTGCCCAGTGGTCGTTTTGAGGTGGGTCTGATTTGGAAGTCTGACGTTTTATCGGTACCAGATAGTTACAACCTCGCCTTATCTAGGTTTTTAGGCTTGGAGAAGAAGTTGTGTAAAGATGCTGGTTACGCGGAGCGGTATCGTGCCAATGTTCTCGATATGGTTGGGAAGGGCTACGCCGAGCTGAGTCCAGAAGCGCCCACAGGGCCACGTATTTGGTACCTGCCTCACTTCGGCGTAGTCAACCCAAACAAGCCTAATAAACTGCGGGTTGTGCACGACGCCGCTGCCAAATCCGAGGGCGTTTCGCTAAACTCATTATTGTTACCAGGCCCAGATCTACTTCAGCCACTATTGGGCATTCTTTTTCGTTTTAGGGAAGGCAAAATTGGGTTAACTGCGGACATTCGGGAAATGTTTCCGCAAATTAAAATTCGCTCTGAAGATCGCGACGCGCAGAGGTTTTTGTGGCGCGATAGTCCGCGCGAACCGCTGCGCGTTTACCGGATGTCGTCGATGATGTTCGGTGCCGCTTCTAGTCCCTTTACGGCAATTTACATTAAAAATAAAAATGCAGCCGAGCATCAGCCACGATACCCGGACGCAGCGCGTGCAATCATTTGCGATCATTATATGGACGATTGCATCTGCAGCCTTGACAGCGTGGATAAAGCAGCAAAACTGGCCGCTGATATTTACGCTGTCCACAAAAACGGGGGTTTTGAAATGCGTGGCTGGACCTCCAACAACGCTTCGGCGCTGACGTTGTTGCCTAAGGAGACGTTGCTGGAGGCGCCGGTGACGTCATCCGTAGACCTGGGCCACCTGGCCACTCCTGTAAGAACGCTTGGCCTTATTTGGCAGCCCACTACAGACTGTGTCGGTTTCAATGTTGGATTAAAAAAGGGTGGGTTGCCAAAAAAGCTTACCAAACGGGTGGTTTTGGCCCACGTGATGCGGGTTTTTGACCCTCTCGGTATTCTTGCGCCTCTAGTAGTGACCGGTCGCATTATGTTCCAAAATGCGTGGCGCAAGGGTATCGAGTGGGATGAAGAACTTTCACAGCAGGACAGTGCAGCGTGGAGGCTATGGTTTCAGGATTTGTTTGGGGCTGCCGAATTGCAGATCCCACGCTGCTACTGCCTAGCCGACTGTGAAGTGAATCACTGCGAGCTTCATATTTTTTCCGACGCCAGCGAGTCCGCCTATGCTGCGGTGGCTTACTGGCGGTTCGTACTTAAAGATGGAGAAGTCAGGCTCGCACTAATTTGCAGCAAAGTCCGTGTAGCTCCCCTAAAGCCGGTTTCGATTCCACGGTTGGAGCTGCAGGGAGCATTGATCGCCGCGCGCCTCGCTTCAACAATCTGCGACTCTCATCGTTTCAAACCTGTCAGGCAAGTTTTTTGGTGTGATTCAATGACGGTGTTGAGTTGGTTACGAAGCGAGGCCCGCTCATTCAAGCCCTTTGTTTCGCACAGAGTCGGCGAGATCCTGGAATTAACGAGTGCGAGTGATTGGCGGTGGGTGCCTAGCGAATTGAACGTCGCTGACGATGCAACTCGTTTAAAACGCACTACGTTGTCCCCAGAGTCTCGCTGGATCACTGGTCCAGAATTCTTGCTTTCTTCTGACTGGCCTATTGAACCTTGTAGTTCCGAAGAGTACAAAAGTGTAAATGAAGAGAGTAGGAATCCAGGATACACCATTGCAAAAGTTCACCTCATCGGTAGCGTTGAGAGGCATGTGCCTGTCTCAGCTGATCCCAAGCGGTTTAGCTCTTGGCTGAGATTGGTACGAGCAACATTTAGAGCTCATAAATATTTAACTCGGATCAGAATCCATTCCTTGTCACGTAGGGGGCTTCATGTAGAGAATTTAGTGCGTGAGCAAGGGGGGTTATTAACGTTTTCTTTTCAGCCGTCAAGTTCTTTTGGCTCTCCACACTCAACGCATGAGACGGCTGCCGATATGCGCCTAGCCGAGACGCACATTTTGCGCCAGGCACAGCTGGATTCATTTCACGACGAGATGATGCGTCTAAGCAGCCTCTCACCCCTGCCCATACCTCGCACCAGTCGGTTGTTTCGACTGTCGCTGATTGTGGATGAAGAGGGCATTCTACGCCTATCCAGCCGAATCTCCGCAGCCGTGGGAGTGCCTGAAGCCACAAAGAACCCCATCGTCCTCGACGGGAAGCACCCTGCCGTTCAGCTACTGGTGGACCACTACCACCGCCGAGCCGCCCATGCCAACACGGAGACCGTGGTTAACGAGCTTCGCCAGAGCTTCTACTTGTTTGGCTTAAGAAACGTCGTCCGTTCCGTTGCCTTCCGTTGCCAGCTATGCCGCATTCGCCGAGCTGAGAAATTCCAGCCGCCCACCGGGAATCTTCCGGAGGCACGTTTAGCTCACCACAAGCGCCCATTTACATTCACTGGGCTAGACTACTTCGGGCCAGTTCAGGTGACTATTGGTCGAAGAAAGGAAAAAAGATGGGTCGCTTTGTACACGTGCCTAGTCGTCCGCGCTATCCATTTGGACGTTGTTGGAAGCTTGTCAACAGATTCTGCTGTAATGAGTCTTCGGCGCTTCGTGGCTCGCAGAGGAACGCCGTCTGAGATCTGGTCTGACAATGGCACCGCTTTTATCGGGGCAAAAAGAGAACTCCGTGCACTCTACGGGGACGCAGCTATGCAATATGCTGCGACGGAGAAAATCAGTTGGCGCTTCATTCCTCCGTCGGCTCCGTTTATGGGTGGAGCATGGGAGCGACTGGTGAGAAGTGTGAAGACAGCACTCCGAGTGACCCTCACCGAACGTGCTCCGTCAGAAGAAGTTCTCCGAACTGTGCTGGCAGAAGCAGAAGGCCTCATCAACTCCCGCCCCCTGACGCACGTCTCGGTAGAGCCCGGCAGCGAAGAGGCGCTCACTCCGAATCATTTTCTTCTTGCAGCTTCGTCGGGGCGTCCTATTCCAGCAACCTTGACGGATCGAGATCTGGTGTCAAGAAGCGGCTGGCGCAAAGCGGTCAGACTGGCGGACCACTTCTGGCAGCGCTGGGTTAAAGACTATTTGCCGAGTCTTATTCCCAGACCCGGACAAGGTGATGTTCCAGAGTTGGCTGTGGGTGATCTGGTCCTGGTGGCTGACGGCAACCTACCGAGGGGCTCTTGGCCGAGAGGGCGTATCTCAGCTACTTATCCGGGTCGTGATGGGGTGATTCGAGTGGCGGACGTCAGGACCGCAGCGGGCATACTGAAGAGGCCCTTGAAGAAGCTGCTCAAGCTGAGGGTTTAACAAGGGGGGAGGAATGTGCGCGACGCACCTTTTTACAGTTTTATTCTTTATTTTTACAGTGCTTTTTTATATTTCGAATGTTGTTTTTATTTTATAGTTTTTGTTCCTTTTTGACATTATTAAAATATGAGTCTTCGACCAAGCACCATCGCAGTGGTTTTCTTGACGTAAAACAGTCCCAGTTTCCAGCAGTGGAAATACAGGCCCAGTCCGCTTTAGTACGGACGTCAAATAGAAAGAATTTTAAATAGTATCAATATTATAATGGAAAGAAAATGAGTTACCCCGTACAAATTACTCCAAGAAATGGATGGGGTAACTGACTTTTTTTTGCCAATTGTAATGTAGATCGCCTTTAGAAAAAAAGTGCAGTACGATGGTTTATACCACATTTAATAAGACTTTAATAAGAGGGGGTTAAAATCACAAACCATGACCATGTTTCAGTATTTTTCTAACAGAGTTTTATATGTAGTTCGCCAGTGTGTGTGAGTATGCTAATGTGTTGTCCTGTCATGCATGTTTCGCCAGAACCCCGATCAAATGGGCGAATACTGGCCCGAGGAACCTGACTACAGCGACGAATACATGTACCACACGGCTAGACGAGATCACACGAGAGTGTTCCACCAAAAAAAACAATACCCGCAGAATATTTTGTACAAGGTAGATTTTGTGTAACTTAGATGTTCATGCCATTACTAACCTTGTAGTTATCGTACTAAAACACTTTTTTGCACTGCATCGCCTTATATATCTATTAGTTTTCATGGTGATTCTTCTGCATACAAATCATGTTGAGTTGAGTTTTTGGATTGTATTTTGTTTTCAGCTTTAACCATGAATTTTGGTTGAAAACGACTTTTAGCATGTTTTAAATTAAATCATTGTTTTTATTTTCAGTTATTGCCTAAAATTTTATTCATTTTCAATCGTATCGTATTTATTTTATCATGACGTCATTACTATCAGAAATTTCTGGAATTTTGTGTATCTAATCATCCTTTAATACTTGGTTCTTGTATTTTCCAGTCTCTAGCTTGGTTGGATCTCTCGAACAACCATCTGGTAAGAATAGAAGGTGGATCCTTCACAGCGTTGCCTAGACTGCGCTGGTTGGACCTCAGTAATAACTCTCCTTTCAATTCTGGAGATCGGGGAACCACGGTTTTCAAGGGACTTGAGAGAAGACTGTCGCATTTGGGATTGAAGAATGTCAGCTTGATTTCTGTAAGTTTTTTTTTTTAATATAGCATCCGGTACTTTCATTTTTTACAGCTTTATTTAATTTAGCGCTGGCTCTACCGTCAAGCGTTGTGTCTTCTATACTATTCTTAGGTCAGGTAAACTGATATTGGGTGTTATTGGAAATCTGGATTTGCGCTCGGTATATGGAAATAGGCTTGCACCCCGAAAATTCCCGATATCGACCCGAATCCCAGCTAGGGATTTGCCATTTGAGGGCCATTTGTCCAGTATTAGGACGGTACAGGCGAATTAATAAATGAAAATACAATACGTTCTGTCTAATCCTAAACATTCTGGAAAAAACAGGTGTCATAATTTTACGTAACTAATTTTATTCTAATCTAATAATTCGTTGTGTATTTTATGTTTCTTTAAGTATGTTTCTGAAAGTGACTTTGTTTTCAGGTGCCTTCAATGGTTTTATCAAAGTTGAAGAGTCTAGACTTATCTTACAACAACCTACCTTCAATTCCACCTGAAACAACCGCCAATCTCACTCGTCTCAGAGCATTGGATTTGTCTTACAATGATCTTACTGCTGTGCCCGTGGTAAGTACATACACGTCTTTATCAATCTTCTGCTTACAAAAAGTCATGGTTATACTTAGAAACAAACATTTTAAACGTTCACCCGGACGCATCTTAAGATAGTCACATTTCTGTTTCGTTGAAAATTATTATTTAATGTCTTAATAATTCTTACTGAAAGTCGTATAATATCAACAAATATTGTTTTTGTGGCAAGTGTGACCGAAAAAACATTCTCCTTTTCTATTTCTATTTTTTTTTCGTATGTTGCTTTATCAGTTACCCTTCTTCTAGCAGTAACTCTCAGCTTATCCATCTTTCCTTCGTCTTCCCGCTGTATTTAACCTTTCGTTTGCCAAAACGTGTACTTAACTGTTTTCTTCATCATAATTATTTCGCTTGTCACTTTTTATACCAATATGCATTTTATTATTTCAGGCGACACATTCACTCAGTGATCTTCGCTGGCTATCATTGTCTGGCAATCCTATTACTGCCTTGATGAATACAAGTCTGTATGGAGTGTCACCTCGTCTGGAATATCTTGATGTTACTCGTCTAAGACTCAGGATACTTGAGGTAAGCTAAAAATAAGTTTTTCTTGTCATTTTTATGAGACTGAAAAAAAAATCATTTCGATTTATAGACAAGTTCAGGTATAACATTTTAATATCATTTGTGTAATCGTAAAATTTAAAGGAACTTAAGCCAGTCGCTTAAAATTACGAGTTGTAGTTAAAATGTGAAGTTTCACCTGTAATTTAATATTGGATTTTGTATTGTGAGCATAAATGTGATAGCTCGTTTGCAAAGAGAATCTCATGTATTACTCAGCTGGTCTGAGATTCCCAACTGGTTTTATTTTTCAACAATAAGATTTACAAATCTCGAAGTAGGCGATAATGTATTTTAAATATTTAAATGTATTTGTATTTATTCTCAGCATGGAGTCTTCAGCAAAATGTACGGACTAAGAACATTAAAAATAACAGCATTTTCGAACGTGAGAGATTTCAACGTCCCCAAGATGTTGTCCTACAACGCTGGCATAGAGAACTTGTATATAGAAACAGATTATGATGGAGTGGAGTTTGGAAAAGAAATGTACGGACCACTCCCTCTAAAACTTGATAATATCACTATAACTGGAAGATACCTGAGATATTTGACGCAGTATTTGTTGAGCGTAAGTATTGTAATTTTTTAAGCAAGTAAAGACTGAAAATGGCTATGCATAAGCTATTGGCTCATGCATAGACATTTTCAGTCTTTATTGATCCAACAGTTGAGAACTGGGCCTCTTTTCTGTGAGAGACAGAGGACCAGAAGCTTCTATTTGAGCACTGTGATGGCCGGTAGTTTGACTGGTTGGTTGCCTCGAGATGTTTTCCTTCACCCTTTTGAGAGCAGTGGTGATGAAATAAATTACCCAAAGTAATATGCTGTCGGGGCTATAACGCGGCCACCATTGCTATGTTGATTGTTATGTCTCTAAGCACCTCCTTAACTTTCCCAAAAAACTTAAGGTTGGGAGGGAGCTTTACCAATAAAGATTTGGGCGCGGCGCGATGTTAGTAAAGTATTTATTCAAACAATCACCTTACAAATAAAAAATATTTTTCGTTCTTAGGGAGTCCAATCAAAAGTCCTTCGCCTAACAGTCTGCAACACAAGCGTCGATGAGATAGCAAGCGAAGTGTTCTGGAGACCAGGTCGCGTCACCAACCTGACCCTGGACCTGAGGGATAACTACATCATGAGGGTACCGAACCCTTCACAGAGAGCGTGGCCGAGGGTACCAAATACGGTGTTCCTGCAAGATATACTTGTTGCTGGCAATCCTTTGGCTTGCGATTGTGGGATTGGGTAAGGTTTTTTGAAACACCTTTGACACAATTAATGAACTTGCATGCCAGTTTCTATACATTGCGGTATTTGTTTAATCAACTGAATTCATTTTCGCTCAATAGCCCGCAATGTAATGTTGCATCGTCTAAGTGAGGCTTAAAAGCATTAAGTCCAATGATTGAATGATATAATCATCAGATTTGCCCGAACGAATAAAAAATAATCGCGTTTTTAACGGTATAACAGACTTTTGAATTGTTCTGTGTCGTTCGGTCGAACTGCTCGAACTGAAAATTTATGTTTATTGACCTCTCGGTCTCTGCAAAAGTAGCGCTGAAAGTAGAATTTTGTTGTACTATAGCGATATCTGTTTTTAAAATGATTATCTTTAGGACAAAAAGAGAATGGAGTAATGCCGTCACTGGATGCATTGCAAGCTCATTTTATAGTTTTTGCCTACGAAAGACTGAAATTTTCATTTTTTTTTCCATATTTTTTACATTACCATGCTCAAAACAATAAAATATTTCTACGTTCTGTCATTTTGTCTATTCTTCCGTCGACAAAACCCCTTTCTACGGCGCCATGCTACGCCTGCTGTTGATGATACGACAACTACATGCGTTACTGATCACCATTATTACCAATTTTGTTGTGAACTGATTCGAAAAAGTACTAAAGGTTTTCCAGAAAACAATGAACTCACCTAATTATAATCTTTCCAGATGGATAAAAGCATGGGACCGCAAAAGACGGCAGTATCTCTGTGACAGTCCATCAAATTGTGTGTCGACACGCGACGATGTGAGGTTCGCTAGGTGTCCTTCGTATGACAACAGAACTTTTGCTGACGTGAGTTGGTTTCTTATTTACTAACTTGTAATGCTGGGGCCACTGGGGCCACCAGATTTTAAACCAATTACAATTCATAAAAGTCTATGACAGTCGTTACTGTTAGTCAGAATCTAGAAAATCTGAGAACTAAGCTTTGAAAAGCGCATTCATGTTGGATAAAGTAGTTTCAAGAAGTTAAAAATGTGTGAAACGAAAAATCATTACTTCTAAGGGACAGAATGATTATCCGACTTTCACGTTTTACCCAGTTACTGGTTTGTGAAGGTCTGTAAAATACTGAAACTCAGTTGCATTCGGTTCGACTGGAAGCCAACCCCAACATGCTTAAATGAAAGCAGGCAGATGATGATGCCTGCCTTATTAGCGCCTTTGAAGCTCTTCTTACCTACTTCTATTTATTTCTTTCTTTCCAGGTTCTTTCGAGAGACTTGGAGTGCGAATGGAATAGAGGATTCTTAGGATCAGCTAACTTCTACATAGTCTTAGGCATGTCCATCCTTATGTGCTTCTGGATATGAGGATTATTCTGGCTACTTGGGGTATACGAGGAATTCAACCTGATTTTGGCAAGAGTGTATAATTCTAGCACTTGAGGCCTCACGGAAGACATACTCGTATAAAATATTAGGAAGAAAACAATTTTTGTACAGAATTAAATTCTGATGCTACCATTTTTTCAATATTTTGAAAAATAGAACTATAGTATTTAAACATGAAGATTTTATTCTTAAAAAAAACTGTAAATAAAATCAAATGCAATCGTTATAAATCTTCTTCTTACAAGAAGATTATCCAGAAGTGAGTGAGATTACACTGAGATGTTTTTTCACTCTGTACCTGTTCACGTGGCCTATATTGAGTCTGGTCTGGGGTGATCCTGAATAGCCAAATCCTAGTTAGTGTTAGTGAAACGGAAGTATATGCTTTAAGACTTGAAGTCAGGAAGTGACACAGATCGCGGAGAAAAGTGACTTTTGTATACTTAAGTGATTGCGATAATTCTAGTGAAGCCTACTAAAATGTGATTTATCGTTTAAAAAAAAATAGGAAAGCAGATGTGTGATCTCAGAAGAACCGTTGGATATGTTACCTTAACTTCATCGTAGTAAATTACAGTTTGCGTTCCCCCAAATATCTGTTTTGCGTGTGTAGTTTTAAGATTTTCATTTGGTACATTTCACGCATTTCGTGCACTGCCTTACATTACGAATTTTCTGTGATTATTGTCCAGAATGTATGTCCAACATGTATGGTGTGTTTTCCTTACACGATATTGTTATGAACCGAGTGTGGAAGTGCACTTAATGTGTTTTAGAAGTTGCATTTACGTCGATTTATAAGATAAGTTCACACGAAAGCAATGACTTAATTATGATCGTATAAGTAGACTGCATTCGCTCGAATGGTATATGTGTTCGTCCATTATTAAGAGTAATAATATTATTTATAGATGTATTCATTTTTGTAATAGGTGACTTTAGGTGTAGACTAATCGGTCATTTATAAAGATTTTCTTAAACCGTGTCCGCACGAACGAACAAGAACATGGTCAATACCAACATCGAACACTGCGTTCGAAAAAAATGGTATCTCGTATGATATGATTGAAGAATTTGATGATTTTTTGTTAACATCAGTCCACCGCTACCAAAAGTGAAATCATGGTGAGGAGTGAGTACGAACATAAATAAAGCTGTGTTAGGCAGTTCTTTTGGCAGTGATGTCTCTAACAAAGGGGGTGAGATTTCTCTGGAGGTTACCATATGAAACAAATGTTCGCGTTGACCATGTATTGTTCGTTCAAGCGTACACGGTTTTATATTTAAAAATATATCTTTAACATTTTCTTCATTGTCATTTATTTCCATAATAAGTAGTTGTTTTAAAATCGTCTATTCGACGGTTTTAAACTGTAACAAATTCTTGTACAAATAAAGTTTCAAACTCATCTCTCATACGCCTTTAACTCAGAGTCACTATCTTCAATAAGAAAGCTTGATCCTATTCTATTTACTCTTTAATATTTTTCATTGTTTAGCTGTTTACAAAGTCTATCTGGTTATTGTTGGATAAACATATTTTATTACATTATGTATAAATAAATGTGTCATTAGCTGTTATAGTGGGGCCACACTAACGGTAAATACCGTTTATTGTCGCGATGATGGACTTATACACGAAAATTTAAAGGACATTGTCGCGATATTTAACGTCATTTCTCGTCAGTGTGGCCTCCGCATTATTATATGGAGCATGCTGTAATATATACATCATTGTACGTATAAACTAGGATTTTATCGACTGAATTTAAGTGTTTCGGAGCTATATCGCTGGTAATTGTGTAAGAAAAATGTTGTTTGTATGATGTCCAATGTGGCTTGTTTTATAATTGCATCGCTTCGATTTTTTCGTCACGTTTTTTTTTCTACTAATACTTTAGACATGCACGCTAGCAATAGTTTAGTTGGTTGAGAGTTGCATGTTACTCATAGCTTTCATATTAAATTTCTATAACTGAGTGAGTTCAATTGAATACCTCTTCTTCAGTGGTCCAGTGTGCTCTCAGGCCTATTGTTAACTTTTGTTTTCAATGCCATTTCACGATGCACTCGATTTTGTTCCTTACTTCAATACATTCACGGATCTATTTTTAGTGTGACACCGTTGGAGTTAATTTTGGTATTGAAAACAAAGGGATGTCGTTGTAACAATGAATATATTTTGTGATATATATTACTCTAATCCTTCTATTTTTGATAAAGCCTACAATGAATATTGCTGAACTAAACGGGAATTGTATAGCTGAATAAATTGTCATGATTAAAATATAAAGTTACCGCTTCTAAATAGAGTAGATCAGACCGCAACGTCAATTGTAACATTACATTAACATATTTTTCTTCGATGGTACTAAACTTATTGTATTTTATTCAAATAAATAGCTTGCTTAACTTTGATGGAGTTGTTGAATAGTAGCCCGGCATGGTGTGATTTATGACCAATGATAGCTAAAAGCATTCACATTTTTTTTTATTAATTTCGGTTGATTATTCAGAGTAATGTGGCATTCTTTTTGAAAATTCTCATATACGTATAGTATGTCGAAAATAATAAACACAATGTTTAAAAAAAGATTAAAATAAAATAAAAATTATATTTTATGCGGAATTAACAAGGGCTCAATATCATATTTGCTGAGACTCAACTCCGTTGCTTCTTAGTGCCATCTGTGTAGCAATAAAAACTCAGATATAACGAGAAAATACAAATTAAATTCTTCTGCAAGGTCCATTGTGATAGAAATAGCTAGTGCCAATATTACAAAACATGGTATTTAAAAATGAAAAAAATCTTAAAAAGAAATTAAATTTTTATTTTACGATTGGAATCGTGAGATGAAAATTATATAATGATTGAAACTAAGAGAAGTGGTAAAAAATAATAATATTTGTTTTTATGAAATATCTTATGGTAGTTGATCTATTTTGAACGAAAATTTCAATTTCGCAACAGTTCAAAAAGTTCCTTTCAGTAAGTCTTACGTCCAAAAAGTTCATATATCTATGTTTTTTTTTTAAATACTTAAGTTTTCAATGTAAGATTCCCGGTATCACCACAGTATCACTAACAAACTAAGAATTTCCCCATATGAACAATATGGGAAAATTCCGAATTTGTAAGTTTGTTTATTTAAAAGAATCATTTTTTAAGTACGAAACGAGCCTTAGATATTATGCCAGTATTATTTTGGTTTGCATTGCTATTTAATATCTGAAAATAAATAAATGTTACATTAAAAATTTGGATATATTTTTTATTGATTTCATTGTATTCATTAAAATGGTCCAATCGTAAAATGAAAATTATAAAAATAATAGTTTTTATTCCGTTTCTTATACGGTTTTAAACTCCAATACGCTGTAAATAGATATGTTTTAAAAATATTTTCTTTGTACCTAATAGAAATTTAAGAAGATTATAAAATTTAATGCAATGCTAATTCAGTGAATTTAAATTGTTATTATTTCGAGGGATGTAGGACGAAGGAATGTTTTTGTCTTCACTACTTAAAAATAGTGTGAAATAAAAATAAGTAATCATTGAATTATTAGCGTATTAAAATAAATTATTGCGTAAATATTATGCTGAGTTTTATTTTATTTATTTTCCAAAATTTTATAAGTTTAAGCAATATTTTTAATTTTCTAAAAGCATTAACGCCAGGGTCGCGAATCGTGAAGATTTTTGCGGAATGAAAAAAATACAGATTGCAAGATTCGAGTAAGATTTTGACTGGCCTGTTGGTCTAGTGGTTAGTGAACCTGACTGCTATGCCGGAGGTCGTGGGTTCGATTCCCACCCAGGACAAATGTTTGTGTGATGAGCATGATCATTTGTTCTGTTTCTGGGTGTAATTTATCTATAATAATTATGTATGTATTTAGAAATATATAAGTATGTCTATCAGTTGTCTAGTACCCATAACACAAGCTCTGCTTAGCTTGGGACTAGATGGCGTTGTGTGATAGTTGTGGAATATTATTATATTATTATTATTAAGATATGGTTGCGATGGCTTAGTTTGTAAAGCTGAAGTTGTACTAAATTGGAAGGTCGCATGTTCAAGTCCTGCCTGCACTCGATTTCTTTTGATGATTGATGATTTTTTCTTTTCACAAAAATAGCAGGTAACTCAAATCAGAGATCTCTTACATGCTGATCTATTATACTATAAACCAGCCATATTCAACCTTTTTTTTATAGGGGCCACAAACACCTTTCAGTCATGATGTCGAGGGCCGCTAGCAAAAATTATTTAGGTGTTAATTAAAACATAATTGCAAGTTACCGACATATTTACTTTATTAATGAAAAAAATTTTAGGATTACAATAAATTTGTACCTTCAGATGGGCCAATAACAAAAGCCCGGCGGGACGCAGGTTGAGTATAGCTGTTATAAACTATACAGGGTGAATTTTTCAACTGGGCGTGGATGGCTACTTTCGAAACTATGAGGAATATCGAAAAACGTTGAAAGGAGTCTCGAGGCCGATTTTGACGAAAACTAAAACTGCATCATTGGATTTTAGAAAAATCAAAAATCCTGGTCAGGAATCGAACCCGCTGATTTTGAAAAAAAAATCACACCCTGTATTATTATACCATTCGATAGTGTTGCTAATAAGGATCAAATTCTGGGAAGTAATCATAAACGGCAAACTTAAGGAAAACGTATAATTACAAAAAAACTGATTAATCTTCAAGGCAAAGACTGTATTTTGAAACATAAGTTACCGTTTCTTATTTAAAATAATGATATGTTTAGTTCAACTCAATAATGTCGTATTGCTAAGTACAGCGGGATTGTTGAAACGTCAAACCCAGTGAGACATTGAAAACAACGAAATTTTATAATTTCGAATAAATTATGGCTCAGTAGATGTAAAGTAACATGGAAAAATAGCAATTTCATAAAAATCAGCCATTTCCTTAAGTTTGCCGTATATGATTACTTCCCAGAATTTGATTCTTATTAGTAACACTATCGAACGGTGTAATAATACAGGATGTATTTTTTTTTCCAAAATCAGCGGGTTCGATTCCTGGCCAGGATTTTTGATTTTTCTAAAATCCGATGATGCCGTTTTAGTTTTCGTCAAAATCGGCCTCGAGACTACTTTCAACGTTTTTCGATATTCCTCATAGTTTCGAAAGTAGCCATCCACGCCCAGTTGAAAAATTCACCCTGTATAGTAAGATAAACTAAGTAGTAGAGGAAAGTTGCGGTACCTACCTATGTGTATCCATTTATGATGAAATCGCTGACAACAACAACTGGTATGCTTACAGTACAAAATTAAACATACATAACCAAAAAAAGATCGATCGAGTTGAGAAAAATAATAATGTTGAGCATTAAAAAGTATCATGAGATTTCAGTTCCGTACGGTTGCAATAATGTACCTACTCTATAACTGTAATTTACTGAGCTTTTACCCGACTGCGCGACGCAAAGGAGGGTAATTACTTTACTTACTTATATCCTCTTATTCCAAAGGTCAACTGAAACGCGCCCTAGATGGCATCCATTTGTTATAATCCACAACAATAGCAGTAATTGAATCGCGTCCCCCTACCGCGAACAAAATTAGATGTGGCATATCGAGTCACATAATTTTATCTTGTTGTAGGTACTACGAACGATATTCTGATACTTATTAGATATTCTGTCAAATAAAGACGTTGAATACTTTATAATTGAGTGCAATTTTCTTTGTTTGGTAAATGTCGATGGATGGTAAATGAGAGAAAGGTTAAATGGATTGCGTCAAAGATAAATTCTACTGTACAGCCTTGCATAGGACTGGGTGTGATACTTATGTACGGTCAGTTCACACCGAGACGCGAAGCAGCACAACGTGACACAACGATGCTGCAAAAGAGCATCTTTTGGTCTAATAGCGATTAAATTAAAGGTGTATCTTTTTGTGTAGGAAATAAAGTTAGATTTTGAGTAGCTCTATTGAAATGTACGCGTCAACGTGTCGTCTCGGTCTGAGCCGACCCTTAGGCAGTTGTCGCACTGCGCCGAAGAAGCAACTAACTATTGGAATTTTTTGGAACTCAAAAAACGTACAATAAGATACCTATAGGTACTTTCAGTGTAAACGAAAGAGATGCACAATAATAGAGTTGGTCGCTGACTTTTCAAACTGCCATTGTAGATTCAGCGATCCTTTTTTCGCGGAAAGGTCGAGCTTCGCGTAGATTTGTTAATTACCCATCGCTAGGTCACGTGATCTATAGCCCAGCTACAAAACTATCAAAACTACAGATCCTCTGCTCGCTCTACTCGCAACTCGCTATAATAAACGCCGGCAGTCTGTAAGAAAAATTTCTACCTATACCAGCTGTGGACAAATCTTGTTTGAAATGATAATGATGGGCACAGGTTTCTATTTATTTATTTATTTCATACTCTAAGCACACAAATAAACAGAGGTGGATTCACCGCCACAGGCTTCTTCCACTGGCCAATCCAGTTGGTTAATAGTACCTATAACTAAACTAAAAGTGACCAGTTTGTAAACCATACATTTTAATGTTACAGGCTTCTATAAAATTTATACATTAACCACTTGTATGAGCTATATTATCCTCTGGGGCGACGTATAACATAAACTCGAACGTCGATGGACCAGTATCGTACCACAGCTTACATTCTACTGCCAATGATATACCAATAGTAAACTCGGTTATTTGAACGGCAACCAAAGGAGACTGCTTGTTCGCATCAAGAGGAAATGTGCTTGCATCAAACCCCGGAGGATCGGGGTAATACTTGATCCTGCCAATATGTTCCTTATCGTAAGAGTGGTACCCCTTACACTGCAGCCAAAGCTTCGTCGTGTCTGCTTTCATCCATGTTTGAACTTCTGCTGGTGCCGACTTTGCTATCGTCGAGTTGAAATTCAGGGGTTTTCCGGCCCAATGAAATTGCTTATTAATTCTTACAATTATACAAGGTTTGTCTCCGTAACCATAAGGAGACTGTCCACATGGTCCTAAACCACTAACTTCTCTTTTTCGCCGGTTATTCAGCAGGAACTTATCAATCGCCTTAACATATCTGTTGTAGTCATCTCTTGATCCATTCTTGTACCAAATCAATGGGACATCGTATTCAGATGTGGGTGATGCTGTTAGTCCTATTTCGTTTTCCGGATACGTAAGTAGTTCGTATAAAGGTGCATTTAGGTTGAGACCGTTTGATAGATTGAAGTCAATCGTCTGTTTTATGATTAACAAGGATATGTAGAGAATTATTAGAGTGAACGTCATAAGAAATAATAGATACATGGCCGAGTAAGATAAGATCAATAACCAACTTCTGGGGGTTCTAAAAAATATTTCTCCTGTTTCGCGATTGTATATGCATTGTGCCCAAGTTTGCCCACTACTTTTTTCAAAAGCCAATCCGACATCGGTGGACGGTCCCTGTGCAGGTTGCAGAGGTGGCAAGGTCTTAGGAACACCATACGTAGGCCTTTGGACTGCTGGGTCAGGACGATCTCGCTCTGATGTGGAACTTTCTGGGACAGCTCGATCTGGGCCAGAAGCAGTTTGATCTGGTGCTGATCGCTCTGGTGGAGGTCGGTCTGGTGGACGATTTTCACCATCTTGATCTTTTGGAGGACGATTGGGATCCATTTTATTACATATTATTTACTTACGCTATATTGCTGTGATACAAAGTTGTCAAAACTAAACTTCACTGTCAATTTAAATAGCCATTTTCACTTTGGTTATGGTGCGGGTCATCTGTGGCTATAAGCATAAAGCGCCGTATTCACGTTCCATCTGCTGTACGTCCCGCCAAGGTCATACACGATGCACGATGCAAAAATACCGTGAATAAGCTTGACGTACGTCATGATAATAATAATAATTGACGTACGTCAAGCCTGTTTTTGCGTCGTGCATCGTGCATGGCCTTGGCGGGACGTACAGCAAGATGGAACGTGAATACGGCGCTTAAGACATTGATAACGAATCTTTTTAGTTCTACCTAGATATATGTGCATGAAAACCTCTTTTTCCATAGTCTAAGAAAAGAAAATCAACTACTGAAAATCTAGCTCCGGATTTAAACATTTAATCAAATCAATTGTTTATTTCAACTAAGCCAAATATAGGCTAGACTTTTGAATAAAATTGTGAAGACATATAAATAAAACTAGTAAGTATTAAAAATAGTTATGGTGCTACAGTCCCATCAGTCACATGACATAAAAACTGTGAAAGTACCGTAGGTGTTCATTCCAAAGCGTAGATCTCTATGGAGAAGAATCAGCAAGAAACTCCATGGACACTCTTTTTCAATCGCCAAAATGATTACAGACAGAATCACATCATTAGATAATCACAGCTTATAATTTTCCCACTGCTGGGCTCTTCTCTGTGAGAGGGAGTGGGCTATATTCCAATACACGGGCCTAGGGTGGGTTGGCAGATTGTTCTAGTGCATGCCGATTTTCTCACGATGTTTAATCTTTCGCCATTTTTAGGGTTCCGTAGTCAACAAGGAACCCTTACAGTTTCGCCATGACCGTCCGTCTGTCCGCAGCTTAGCTCAGAGATGCCCAGTACTAGAAAGCTGTAATTTGGTGTAAATATACGGATTTTTTGTGCCGAAAAAGTGGTAAAATAAAATATCGTAAAATATTTTTTTAGGGTGCCTCCTGTACACGTAAAGTGGGGATGTTTTTTTTTGTCTCGCGTACCCCTTGATGTGGTATATCATTAAAAAGGTCTTTAAAAAATATTGATAGTTTCCGTTAACAATTGACCAGCTAAACGGTTATGTTTGGGGGTGTGAAAAAATTCACAATATAGTAGTATTATATAACGTAGTTTAAAGGAAAATTATCATGACAAAGTAGGCATTACAAGATTACGAGTAATAGTCGACCAACTTATAAAATGTACTTGGATAACATATTTTCCTAAACAAAATGTATCGGTGAACATGTTTTTCAAACTGCAAATGTAAGTTTGTCAATTTTAATTAGTTAAAATTAAATTCAGCGAATCAGTTTAGTTAGTTCGCATAAGTATTTTGATAGGCTACTACGGAATCCTACACTGTGCGTGGTCCGACAGGCACTTGGCTGGTTTTTTAGAGTAGTGCTTGGTTCTTATGTCATGTTGTTTGATTATCTCGCTTAAAAATCTAAGTCACCCGGCAAGGCAATTTTTTTAAATAGAATATTTCGACAACCTCAAAATATTTCACGAAACCATGTAACGCAGGGAAACACTATATCTAGATATACCTACTGTATACACGAATAAGTTTCTTTTCAGACATAGAAAGGACCTTTGATTACAAAAGTATATTATGTCATCAACGTCCATTCTCCCTTAATCGACGCCATTATTGCGGGGAATGAAATACGTTCGTCCACTTCTATATTTCTTTTCATTCTGAGCAATAAAAACTTTGTCGTTGCTTTCAATGGTTGTTGTTGGGACAATAGTTATGTTGATAAACTTTTGAGCAATGTTTATAAGAAAAGTTGGTTGTGAAAAATGTGAATGCAGAAAGTTTTTTCTATATGAAAATTGTCCTGTTTTTACGTAAAAGTTTATATGGGGAAATATTGACGACGGTCTGTGATTTTCTTTGGCATATTTTTCACTATCTATTGCCAGCGGCTTCATCCGCGTGTCGCTCATAAATTGCTATCCCACTGGAACGGGATATTACCAGGATAAATGGCATTTCAGACGAATTAGTTATCTCTAAGGCACAACATCAACAACTCGCTGTCCGACCATGGATCATGCCCGGGTCGACGGCGCGTTGTGTTCCACGCGTGCCTCAAAGAGTGTCAGCATAATGACGGGGGGCCCTTAAGAGGGCCAAAGCCTGCAGGGTCGCGGGTCTAACGAATTAACGTGACCCCGGAACATAAAGAGCTTTTGAACGACACCGTGGATTTGAGTCAGTACGAATCTGACAGTCCCTGCCCAGGGTGGAAGGACTCATTCGACGATTTTACCACGATAAAAAAGGCAAACATCAAGATATGTTCAGCCGTTCTGACACAATTGGTCTATCCATCCAACTTTCGCAGTTAAAGATGAACACTCCGTGTAGGTACTGATGTAATTTAAGCTGCGTTTTAATCCGTCGTTTTTGCACTTATGTACCCAAACGCTCGTCCCTCCGTTCCGGAGGGTAATTTTATTTTTATTAGCACACTACTTTCATGCCGTTACCAAGCATCGGTATTGGACTGCAATTAATATAATGACTAGCAATCAAGTTCTCGAAAAAGCTCTTTGAGTCATTTCTAAAAAGCAATTATACCTAATTATCGCAAATTGTTCGCGAGAATTGTAGGTAAAGAACGAAGGAAAATGGAACGCGTTCGGAAATACATTTGCGAATGGAATTGCCAATTGTTTATGTTTGAATACGAGTTCAAAAATAGCATGCAATGTGAACCATGTTTTGAAAAGCCGTTTATAACTAAACAGCTTTTGCTATCGACTTTACTTGCATTCATGTCTAAGTTCTCACACGGGGCATTTAGAGGACTGCCCGGGTCGCGGTATTGTCTTATCAGGTAGCCGTGACGCTGGAACGTAAAGGGCTACTGAAGGAACACCGTATCATCGTACTCAGTAAGTCTGACAGTCCCTACCGTCCCGCCCTTGGGGAGAGGTCTCATTTGATAATTTGACTACGATAAAAAAAATACCTTTAGGCCCGACCTTGACGTCTAAGATCATGAGCTTGTACGTACAGGTATTAGTGTGCTAATGATGTCAATGTCTGACCTAGAATCCAAATGTCAAATAAATACAAACAAATACAATTTACACTTAATACCATGAAGCAAGATTAATAATCCGTAACTGCACCCACACAATAAAGTAAAGTGTTTGAGTTAGAAACATCAATAAACTTGTAGAATGCAATAATGTTGATGTAGACGGGCAACTTGAGACTGTCACTTACGGTCAATTGCCTCGTTTAGGTGCAACTAGTTTCAAATTAGAATAGACAGTTTAATCAGCCAGTTATAATGTTCCCACTGCTGTTGAGATGTAGCTGCATTTTGAGAGGTTTAGTGGGTGTTTGGTAGATGTTACATAGACTTCGGAGTGCGAGTGACTTTCCCAATGACATTTTCATTCATTGTAAACGTTTGTCTACGGTTTGTCATTGTAGTCTTTTCGATGTGTTTGTTAAGGAAATACTAAAAAACAGCTTCCACGGCACTTGATTTACATAGTCGAGAGATTACGGTTTCGATTTGTTTTAAAGACTTTTTAAGAACAAAAAATCTATGTACCTAACATAATTTATGACCACACTATTGGCGCAGTGGCTGAGCGATCGACTGCTGCGCAGGGTGTCTCGGGTTTGATCCCCACACGGAACAAATATTTGTATGATCTACAAATAGTCGTTTCGGGTGTGAGTGTTAGTGTTTGTGAGTTTCTATGTTTGTAAGCGCTCCCACGATACAGAATGAAATTTCTAGTGTGTGTGCAACGAGATAATAATATAAGAATAAAAATATTAAGCTCCCTGGCCAAAATATCCCAGACGGAGCCCTTTCACAAATATTGAAACTCCAACTTTAACTACACCTTCTTTACAAAAAGTGGTTATCGCTAGCCACTATTAGTGGCCACAAGTTGCCCGTTTACTGAACTCTAGCGCACCTTAAGCATGCATAGCATATTTATGCAGCTTAGCACACACATCCGGACGTGTCAGCTGACCTAGGTGTGTTTTATGGATGTGCAAACATGTTTGTGACGCATTTTAACTATTCTTAAACCATGAACTCGATTTGTAAGAGCGATACTTGATAGGTTTAGGTGTGAACTTTTTGATAAAGTTTTGAGGCACACTAAGGTGCCTGTTTCTTCGAACCCGTGCTTTTTTATAATTTAAGGGTTAATTCATAATAGCTCAGAATCGAAGTACATCGCAGCGTCAATTTGAATCATTGAAAGCAAATTCACTCTTATCTCCACAAAGTAATGTTCATTTTTCTTCTGAGATAATTGAGAGGAAATCGCGTTCAGACAAGCAATTCGATGCGCTTCAACTCTGCGCTCTAGTATGAACACATTCCACATACATAATCAGACGCCTGTTTTGCTCGTAGGGTTATAAAGACACATTCACATTTGACTTGTTATTTTCTAAGTCAAGAGGGGGCGACCTTGCAGAATAAACATAATTTCTTGGTTTGTTTCTTTTTTCTTTAAAAAAAACATAAATTTACAAAAAAAAAAAAATACAAAAAGCATTTTAAGCACCTTAGTTCATGTCATCTGCTTATGTTTTAAAACGGAATATATAAGGACGTTGACTGTGTGCTTTAAACTTTTATCGCCCAATATAAATTGACCTTTATTTCTGCGTATGTAAATTGTTATGAGGGGTCACGTTACGTGGCTTGTTTTAGTTTGCTCCCGTTGAATATTTTCAGCTTATTTTGCAGTTAAATTTGCAAAAGTTTGTGTCACCAGTTTCTGTGTTTTAATTCTGCAGGACAACTCACTGACACACCCTTGTGCCACATTATTTTGGCACAACTAAACAAAAGATAGTAAGCATTTTGAAACATAGTTCATACAAATCCAAGGTATAGTTTTTGCACTTACATAAGTAGGTATAGCTGCGCATGGCATAATCAGCATTTAATGTAACCACATCATTAAAAAAAAGAATGCCTAGTTCAATAAATAAATGCGAAATCAAAAAGTGAAAATCATAACTTCATGTAGGCGATCCCACGAGTAAAAGTTAGTGTTCTATACCCCTGAAATATATTATCAAGCCATCTATTAAACCGCTCTCAACACTTATTTATCAAGATCTTAACAAGAAAAAGCCATCAAGCAATCTAGATATATCAGGCCAAAAATATTTCGCCGACGTAGTTTTTCAGACCAACTGGACCGAAAATTAGGTCCGGTCTGAATCCTTTCAAGTAAACGGTTGGAAACGGCAATAAAACCGGATAGGGGTCAGCTTACGGAAACGGAAAGATATCAAATCAGTTGTGAAACGGTCCCCAGGGAAATGATGCATTAGGGCGAAACCCGTCCGACGTTTGATCCAATCTTTTACACACTTATGAGTGGTCACAGATACTGCGTAATGCTTTCGATAACAGTGAACACATTCTGGTACATAAGTCCAAGAATTTGTTTTAGTGTCTCGGGATTTTGCTGATAGGACAAGCCATGAAGGGTTAGCCTCTGGGGTAACAAAAACCCTCCAAACACGGTTGCTTGTACTTGTTTCGGCAGTACCTATACTAAAATTGGAACGGTACAGAAGAGATTAGCATGGTCCCTCCGCTAGGATGACACGCAAAATCGTGAAGCGCTCCACATTTTTTATCAACCAAGACCCTGGAATGTAAAAGGCTACTGGAGAACAGCGTGCACTTTAGTCAGTACGAGTCTGACATTCCTTCCTGCCCTGCCTTGGGTGGGTAAAATCATCAAATGAGTCCTTCATTTGATGATTTTACCACGTAAAAAAAGCACGGTTACTTATAATTAACCCGGTGGGTAACTTTGGAGTAACCAAGCCAACCCAACAGCTACTTTTATTATAATTTCACGTATATATACTATAAAACGTGTATATAATAAAGTTCAAAGCAGTCCTATTAGTTCTGAGTTCACTCCTCTGTTACATGTGAGGTATATATGAGTTTCAGCCCAATTTTCAAGATTAAAACCACATAATCATTAGATGTCAAGACGGATTACAATCAGCCCAATAGCTGTTCACTGCTGGACGTAGAACGCCAACCACCCTGCCCCAATCCTGGGTAGTTCGCATCCATTCACTGCCATCCACCTTCTTCAAATCATCGATCCATCGTGCTGGGAGTCCCACACTACATACATTTTCCTATTCGCGATAAAAGATCGTTTAGTCCCTTGTAAAAGTATTTATTCTTCTTTTTACTGTATTACATTGGTTTGTAAGTGCTGTTTCACACGTACCACGAATACAAAAAGTGGTCAAGCTGTGGTTACGTGTTATGCTGAGTACGAAATGACAGCTCCTCCAAGTGACCACACCACATTATTGGGTACCAAAAGATCTGTAAAATATTTTGATAAACAACTTACGGCTTGTTTATCATAAAACATTATATATAAAACCCTAAAAAAGTATTTAAAAGATTGTGGTACTTACTACAATCCCTTTAGCAAATGGCGTATAGTATCGATGCAGTTTTTTTGCAATGAGGACTAATCTGAGCAGTTCCAAAAATGGCCGCTTGGGCAACGCCACTGCCTCTGGAGACCTGTCAAACTATCAAACTGCGTTGTGTGTGGTACCAGCTAAATGTCGCGTAATTGTGATCCTGACGATATGGCCGGCCGCTAGTTTGCGATACCTGTTATTATCACCCACACGATCGATAATGATGACAAACTGCCATATGAATTATATTATTTATTTTCTATTCAAAATAATGTATGCACCTGCCCACTATGTGGTCGTAGCGTGATTGTGATACGTGTGAAACAATTGTCCATGATAACAATTGACCTCCTCGGACTTCCTTTTTGAAGGCCCTCCCATTTGAACTCGGTACTTAGAGAGCATAACGTAGACTTTAATCTTTTAGTGCTAGAATATTTCTTGATGGTGGTGGAACGTAAAATTAAATGAGTTTTAGCAGAGAAATATAAAAAGAAATGAGAGAAAATGGTTCAAATGAAATGGGAATAAAGTTACTTTGCTTGTGGTCAAGTTAGTATTGTTGTACTGATTTGATTTTTGATGGTCGAGCAGTTTATTTCACAGCCAAGTTTGTGATCCATTTTCGTCTTTTAAATACAAATTAAAAATAATATTTATTATAAAAATAAACTGGTAACTATAAATAAAATAAACTAAATACTAACTTATTAAAACTACAATAGGTAATAAATTAATTAAACCTAAATATTTAACAAACAAAAAAAAAACTGTACTAAACCAAAAACTAAAATAAAATATTACAAGGCAATTAAAAATTGAGTTGTTACTTTACAATTTTTACAAAAAGTTTCAATAATCGGTCAGTATTTTGGAAAACTAGACTTCAAAGTTCAAATGTCGTTCCGCGTATCCACTCTTTAGTACATAAACCTATGTATCTCCTCTCCGCTACAATCAATACAAAATTCTAGTCTGTTCCAATTTCAAAACATGCCTTCTGACATTTGGTTCAAACTGCACAATCATTCGGATGTCAATACACGGGTAGCTCAACAAACTGACCCGGATATGGAACAGGCCGGGCATCCGGATGTTAACGGTTTTATCCGGATACATTTTGGGTCAGCCTGTATATAAACCAAAACGAGGAGCAAATGTTGGGTCTGTTACCAGTCGGACTAATATTTATTCTGGAAGTTTCCGATATTTTGTTTCTCATCCGTACTGTGACTTTGTTTTTTTTATCTGGTAAAATCTGTAGATAAGTCCTCATCTACGTCTTTCAATATGCCTTTACATTCCGGGAGTAATGGTTACCTAATAAGACAGTCCCGCGACCCCGGCAGGTATTATCACCTCTATACCTAAAGCCCGCTATACACATTGGGCCAATGTTTGGCAAAAATTATGAATTTCAAATGTCGCTGTTTGCACATTCTTCGTATACACGAAGCACGTCAAGAGCCTTTGATTGGTGCATGAAAAACCAACTACTTTCGGTTGGCCGGCCAGTATTCCCGTCAACTACCAACGTACCGTCAAGTAGGTCTGTACACGTTGGCCCAATACGCTGGCCCAGTGCTTTGGCCCAATATGTACAGTGTTCAGATTTCGGTCAACTTTTTTTGTTAACCTTTTCAACAAATCAATTGATTCTTTAAAAAGGTTAACAAAAAAAGTACTTATGTCACTATATTTTTTAAAGTAAAGCACCTATTTGTAATTCTGTTTGAGTTCGAAAAGTACTGAAAGCGTATTTTCACAGTAAACGTTAAGATACGTGTTTTGATTTGCAATTGAAAGCTCCTTAGTTTTATTTCTTAGATATTTTTATTAAGGAAAGAAATCTTACAAAAAGTAGATAACAAAATTTAAGCGTAAAAAAATTGTGTGAATTTCGCGCTGTTTTCGGCGTTATTCGTCTACAATTAGAGAGTATTCGCTCCCCTTGGATATCATTGCAAATGCAAATGCATTTATTACTGCCGTAATTAATAAAAAAAAAAGATAAATCCTGCCTGGATTTTTGTCGCGGAATTAAAACTAGATACTTTTCATAACATTTAATACGAGTAGTTAATTATTCAAATAGACAGTAGTCGCTTTATCACCATAAAAATAAAAAATAAACCTTGTTACCGAGAATTCACAATGGATAAAACTGAATGTTTTGCCTGATATAAGTACAAACAAACCCAACCCATGACCATATTTAGCAGTGATGCTAACGACGGATCCCGAGCTCAGCGAGGCAGCCGAAGAAAAACATGAAAAGTCAATAAGAAAATGTTTGACATTAATTATTCAACTTCACGTATTCTCTGATTGAAGTATCAAGGTGATTCAAACTTCCAAGTTTCAAAGTAATTACTTATTTAAATTTTCCCGATCAGTCGCTTTTGAAAAGTTTCAATATGAAAGGAAAGTTGGAAGCTCCAGAACTTAATCCAGATGGCTTTTAATTTGATAAAGGGATCGATGTAACGAGAGATAATGGGAGGGGCAAATCTTCTTACATATTCATTATTTTTGTTATTATAATGTATATTTTATTTTAATTCAGAGAGTTTGTTCGATTCTGCAACGATTCACCGACGACCGGTTCACCATTGGACGTTCGATCGACAGGACGATTCACTTATGGTCGTTTCACCGATAGACTCTTTCACCTTTGGACTTTTCGCCGATACGACGATTCATTTAAGCCCGGTTCATTAAGATGGAGAATGTAAAACTATAACATTTTTATGTCCGCACAATTATATATATATTTTTTTTATTTCAACACCACTATCCCGGTAAAAACAGAATAAAGCCGTAGGCAAAAGGTAAGGGCTCATAATTTGGAGTATCCCCCTGTTTCTTGAATTACCTCTTACATTCCAGGGTCAAGGTCACCTATTTAGACAGACCCGCGACCGTGGCAGGCACACCCGTTAGTTACACTCAAAAATTCTGGTAGTTTTTATGATAGTTGTAATGTTGATATTAAGCTGTCCCTATTGTCATACCGAAACGTGGTCTTTGACTGCTGGCCTTTTAGAGAGACTAAGAGTCACTCAACGAGCAATGGAAAGAGCTATGCTCGGAGGTTCTTTGCGGGATAAAATCCGGAACACGGATATTCGGCGAAGGACCAAAGTCACCGATATAGCTTGTAAAATTTGCAAGTTGAAGTGGCAATGGGCAGGCCACATCATTCGTAGAACGGACAACCGATGGGGAAGAAAGGTTGGACCGAAAGATGCAGCGTAGTTAGGCCTCCCACTAGGTGGACCGACAACATCGTGACAGTCGCGGGCAACCGATGGATGCAAGTGGCGAATTGTCGTTCAGCGTGGCGGTCTAAGGGGGAGGCCTATGTTCAGTAGTCGACGTCTTCCGGCTGATGATGATGATGTTTGTCATACCCCAAGTAACAGTGGGCATAGAAAAGCGACAGACGCCTCCGCCGTCTCTTATACATAGAATCTCCGAATAACTAGTCCTCAAAGGAGGTCTTCGCAAAGGAATGCTTGAAACTATGTCAACTTGTAAGTAATGAACAAGCGTCTGGTACCTAGTTAATAATAGAAGTTCGGACGGCTTGAGAGCGCCTTTGTTACAAAAATAGCTTATAACGAAAGTAGGAGGATTTATTAACTAAGTTTACTAAGATATCCTTGGCTGACTGAGATAAGCCAAAGAGTAAAATTACGAGTAGTTAAGACGCTTTCAATTGAATTAAATTTAAAGAAATTGTTGCAGTAACTTCCCTGTTCTTAAGGTTCCGTAAGCAAAGTGTTAAAACGGGACTCTATTAATAAGTACTGCAGCACTGTCCGTCTGCCTGTCTGTTTGTCACTAGGCAGTATCTCATCGTCATCATCATAGGTAGACGACATTTTTTTTAAGGGGAGAAAAAGGTTTTTTTTCCGTTTTTAAAAATAATGGTACGGAACCCTTCGAGTCCAACTCGCGCTTGGCCGATTTTTTTGAGCCTCGCTGAAAACGTTTTGGAAAATCGCAGTACGTCAAATAAAACCAAACATTTCTCAAAATATTAGTCACATTCATTTAAGGGCTGATTTTTCAATAGTCAGATAACTTTAATCTGACGAATAAAAATAGCGTTTTCACATATTTTCTATAGATAAGCTGTCAAACCCTCATTTTTATTCGTCAGATAAAAGTTATCTGAAAAATAAATAATCAGCCCTAAGTATAATAAGAACACTTCTGAATATAGTTATACCGTAAATAGCACAACCTTTCATAACATTTATTCACTTGAATTCCTTTGCAAAGTAAGTAAAAAGATTTCAGCAAAGTATTTTCTTAGTAGCGAAGGTTTAGTGACCCAAATACCGGGTGGACCCTTTTCTCTCAGTTATTTTTAGATGCATAGACAGTTAAACTTTTTTTTCTCATTTCTGTGTTTGTGGAACTTAAGTGAAGAGGAAAATTTGGTTAAAATTGTATTTCTTTGAAAGTTTTTTTTTTTTTTTTTTAATTTACTTTGTATATTTTGTCAAAGGAAATGAATGGGGGTTTGTTTGTTATATGTCACTTTATTTTGTTTCTACCTTGCGTTAATATCTGCGTAACAATCAAAAAAATGAAGCAAAATTCTGTCATGAATTCAGCGTTGTCATTAATTAAACAAACTCATACCCAGAGGCGACAGGGTTAAATTAAAACAGGAACTCTTTTGTTTTTTATTTTATCTTTGAATGTCAGTTTTAGCAGTAAAAGCATATTCACAACAACACGTCTGCAGCACACGGCGGGTTAAGCAGAGCAGAGTTATAGGTACCTAATAAGTAGTACAACACCAACATTTCAATTATGTTTAATTCCCAAATAAAAGGGGGCGAGCTTAATTGCCATCAACCGGGCACAAATCTAAGCTGTTACTGGGAATTTCCAACTGTAAAAACCCAATAACAATTTTTCCCAATCCGGGAATCGACCAAAGAAGTATGCAAACTAATTTTTTCTTGAAAATTGTCAATTTGAAATTGTCAAAGTTCCAGTTTACTTTACGTCTCAAATACTGAAAACTCGTGCTAAGGGTACTGACCTCCACAAAGAAACTGTGTCATACGATACCCCTGGGTAAGACTGCGGTTACCAGACTTTCAAGCTTCTGACTAACAGTGAGGACTGTCAAAAATCTGCAATTGACAGCTGGAATTATCTGCTTTTCGTGCTCTCTGAGACACGAAAGAAACTCGCTATGATAGATGGTCATTCATCCACTGACCAATCTCGGGAAGCTTGACTTTATTAACTGGAAGATCGATCTGTGCGGCTGTAATTACACTCGCGAGCAAAAGTATGGAATACTTACTTGGAATTGTTCTGGGATAGCTTCCTAAATAATGGCTTGATTTTAATGAGTTTGGTATCATTTTAAAGTTGACAGTAAAACCTTTAAAATGTCAACAGTGTAAAGTCAGCTTCAAAGAAAACTCACACCCATTGGTAGTGATGTAACTATCAAAGTGATGTAGATTTCCATGAATCTTACCATGCCAGTAGATTGATTCCAGCAACTTCTAAAAATAAAACAACAATATTCTATACAACATCCATTAACTGCATGAGTAACTCATTCGTTCTCATTCCATCAATGTTTCATTACATCTAAACATATCAATAATCGACATCATCACTTCCATATCATTTCAATCCCGCTGCGAGAAATATTTCATTTCACAGCCTCACAAGTGGTTTCCTTCAGACTTCAGTACCTCTCAGACCGTCGACGGAGGAGGACGTTCGCTCTCCCCCTCATTTTGAACGCTCGCGACATCGAAGTTTTTGATCAGACAAAATGTTTTTAAAATAAATTCTTGTGTTTTTTATTGAGTGTTAAAAGTTGGTGTGATGTGATTTATTTTGGATATTGTCTCTAGTTCAATGCCTGGTAAGATTTTATTTCATTTATAATTGTTTCAAAAAAACTTTTGCCAAAGATAAAAAAATAAACTTTCAGCTTTAAGATAGATACAGCGGAATACGCCTTTTTTCCAATTCATATAATTATTGTGTACTTTCTATTCTACATTTATCTAGGTGGTTGATCGGTAACGAAAAAAGAGACCTGCGGTATCCCCAGAAGCGGCCTAATTATATCTACCATTGTTTTTTTTACGTGGTAAAATCATCAAATGAGTCCTCCCGCCCCGGGCAGGGCGGGAGGGACTGTCAGACTTGACTGACTAAAATCCACGGTGTCCTTCAGTAGCCTTTTTGTGTACCTGGGACGCGGTATACGTATGTCCCGCAAAATCTACCATCACATCGAGTGTGGACGCGACATATTCACACAAACAAAAAAAAAAAATTTTCTTGGCCACTACCTATCTAACCACCACAACCCAATAACTGGATAATACGATATATCCCTTGAAAAGAATGATTGTCCGACTTCCACACTTCAAACATTTTGTAACTAAGTAGGTGTTATGTACACATACTAATAAATGCGCTTTTCAATGCATGAAAGGCACGTGGTATTTTCTAATAATATAAAAATCAGTTAATTGCTGTTCGTTAGTCTTGCTAAAACTCGAGAACGGCTGGATCGATTTGGCTAATTTTGGTTTGAATTATATGTGGAAGTCCATGGAAGGTTTAAAAGATGACAAAAAAATGATCTAATTAAAAATGATCCTGAGGGGGTAACAAAGCCGGGTTAGCTAGAGGTCACCAATCTGCGAGAGATGGTGACCTATCTGCGGATTAACTTAGTCGAGCACTGCTTAACCTTGTAAATCGGCCCGTCCGTATTTTACTATTTAGTTATAAGTCACACACAAATTCAGGCAAACATTGCAATTTAGACGAAAATTAATTGACGAAGTCGTCCAAGGTTTTCAAAGTCACGTTATTGTACCGTTTTTATTATATTAGCAACTTGTTGATAGTGTCTCGTCCGGAGATTTTACTTGATTGCTGGACACAATCATCGTATGTATTCAATAGACTAACTTCATGGCAATAAATATTACGTTTCTGATCAAGTGGCCTTTTTAGACCCTTGATTGTGTTATTCAGTGATATTTTCAGCCAAGAAAATCCACCTTCATTGATCCTTCATACAATGCTTATGAATACCTACGTGTATTGTCAAAATTCTTTTATTGATTTCCAACTTTATTACAAAACAAGAAAGTCCATGTTCGATTGGAAAAAAAATACAGATTGGTGTTGGCTGATGTGCTGGCGTCTTTACATAATGGGATTGAATAGGTATTTTATTAACATACTAGCGGCCCGTCCCGGCTTCGCACGGATCGAGGACTCGGTCTAAAACCCGGTCCCGATGGTTACAAACACAACAAAAAAATAATTATCCGAATCGGTCAAGCCGTTTTCATGTTATGTCGTGACAACGAAAAACGGGTTTCATTTTTATATACAGGGTGAATTTTTCAACTGGGCGTGGATGGCTACTTTCGAAACTATGAGGAATATCGAAAAACGTTGAAAGGAGTCTCGAGGCCGATTTTGACGAAAACTAAAACTGCATCATTGGATTTTACAAAAATCAAAAATCCTGGCCAGGAATCGAACCCGCTGATTTTGGAAAAAAAATCACACCCTGTATTATTACACCGTTCGATAGTGTTGCTAATAAGGATCAAATTCTGGGAAGTAATCATATACGGCAAACTTAAGGAAATGGCAGATTTTTATAAAATTGCTATTTTTCCATGTTACTTTACATCTACTGAGACATAATTTATTCAAAATATAAAATTTCATTGTTTTCAACGTCTCACTGGATTTGACGTTTCAACAATCCCACTGTACTTAGCAATACGACATTATTGAGTTGAACTAAAAATAGCATTATTTTAAAGAAGAAACGGTAACTTATGTTTCAAATACAGTCTTTGCCTTGAAGATTAATCATTTTTTTGTAATTATACGTTTTCCTTAAGTTTGCCATGTATGATTACTTCCCAGAATTTGATCCTTATTAGCAACACTATCGAACGGTATAATAATACAGGGTGTGATTTTTTTTCCAAAATCAGCGGGTTCGATTCCTGACCAGGATTTTAGATTTTTCTAAAATCCAATGATGCAGTTTTAGTTTTCGTCAAAATCGGCCTCGAGACTGCTTTCAACGTTTTTCGATATTCCTCATAGTTTCGAAAGTAGCCATCCACGCCCAGTTGAAAAATTCACCCTGTATATAGATATAAACAATGAGTTTCGACTTCGTGTCAAAATGTATGAGAACAAAAGGCGTAATCAAATAAGGTTTATTTGAAATCCTTGTGTAGTGAATAGAATAGCTTAACAATACCTAGTTTGTAATTTATGAAGTCAGTCTTACCACGAGGTAATTAACTCTAACTGCGTTCCCCACATCTCAGTTAGTATGTAAAATTAATGGTAACTCACTACACCTTGTTACAGAGCCCAAACAGTATGGGCTCGCCGTGAGTGTGTATGACCCATAACGGCGAGAAGTCATGGTAAGAAGTCTCCCGAGACGTCTAGTGAAGTAAAAGAGAGATTCTCGGGTATTCTCGGGGCTTCTTGCCGTTAGTCTGCTTTTGGGCTTTAGGCTGGAATCCAACCCGAACGTTGGAGAAAGGCTAGGCATTTATGTCATGATATTTTGAAGAACGGGGTTGCAAATGTTGCAATTAAGAAATGAGACTTCACTTTTACTTTTTCTATTCAATATTTAAGTATTTATTATTTGTTATAATATTGTTTAGTTTATTTTATTTGTATTTATGTAATAGCATTTTTTTTGTAATTAATCCTATGTATAGCTTTTATTTTACTTTTTTACTAGTTTTTATTTGTATTTTTTTTGTACCCTACCAAATTGTTATATTACAGCCAAAGGTTGACTGGTAGAGAATGCCTTGTGGCATTAAGTCCGCCTATGTACCATTGATTAGTACATGAAGTATAAATAAATAAATAAATCTACTAGAAAATTTATTAATGAGGTCGACTTTTTATTAAAATTAATGACAAAACACAACTACATGTTGAGTCCGATTCGAGAAAAGCTTTCAACTCAAGTATCAGATGTCAGTTTCGGAAATAGGGAGTGACCTACTTCCGTTATGTGCGACCAACGTGTGACGAATATTACTTGGTTGATCAAAAGATCGCACGATTTGCAATTTTCAAGGGTGAAAATTCCTATGATGCAGTTTTCATCAAAATCGGCGTCGAAACTGCTTTCATTGTTATTTTGTTATTATTTAAAGTTTCGGGTTTGGCCATCGATGCTCAGTTGGAAAAATCATACTGACAATGTCCTTGCGTTGCACTAAATTGCTTTGCAAATTTTCAAACTAACTCCAAATATTATACAACAAAGTTGTTGATAGCAGCATCAAGCGTTTTATCGTCACTAGAATTTAAATTCTCGGAACACAAAAACGCTTTAGTCCCGAAAGTTCACGAAGTTTAGACGAAGCATCTTAATCGAAGTTTCCAATGCGTTGCTCCAGACGACTTGGCATTAAGGGGAAATGGGTTTCTTATTGACTCAGCCGTCTTAACTAGCTTTGCAAACCGACTTTATTTGACTTTTCCATTTAGCCACTTCGGTACTAATTGACGACAGTCTCTCCTTTTACAATTGGCGATGGATTATAGAATTTTCTTGTGGTAATTGTGAAGTAAGACTTTGTGGGAGATAATCTGTTTTTCTGGGATTTTTTGGAGAATTGGATTCTTTAGCGTACAACTGTTTTCTTTGGAAGTTAAATATTAGAACACTATCATTAGTTGAGACTTGCAAATAGTACTGAAAAATTAAGTAAAAAAGAATGTGTTTGTGTGATGAGCATGATCATTTGTTCTGTGCCTGAGTGTAATTTATCTATAATATATATGTATTTTGAAATATATGAGTATGTTTATCGGTTTTCTAGTACCCATAACACAAGCTCTGCTTAGCTTGTGGCTAGATGGAGTTGTGTGATGGTTGTGGAAAATATTTATATTTATTTATTGACATACACACAGGACAGAACAAACAAAACTATACAGAAGAAAAAGAAGTACAAAGGAAAAACAAAATTACGTAAAAATAAAGATACCAAATAGAACAAAAATGACATAAACTGTCCTGTGCGAGGCCGAAAGGCTCCTATCTCAGCATGTGCTGTGACTATTTTTTAAAATGTCACAGCGCTAGTTTTCCGATAGGGCCCAGAAGTACACAAAGTTTCATCGTCATCAGCCAGTATTCATCCACTGCTGGACATAAGTTTCTCCTAATATAGGCCACTGCATAAGCCCTGTCTTCTTTTCTGATTATTTTCAACTATATTTTTTTCCTTCTTTCCCCGCTCTTGAAATTCCTCCTTTAAGGGGTACTCAGCAGTCAATAGGTTAACCACGCATATATTTTTGTCGTCAAAATTCATACTATGTGGAATCAATACAACATTTTCATTCCCAGGCAGTGTGGGTTTTTCTTATCTATTATATTTTATCATCTAGAACATCACTAGGGCTTAGCGTTATCAGAGATCTATCAGCGGCTGAGAATCGATGAGATATATCGATTCATATCTTCTTGAGAGTGAATTGGCGAACTCCACTGTTACTGTTAGTGACAGAGGTCAATGAATTTATTTATCTTCCTAGTTTTTGTCGCTTGGTAGCAGAAAACGATCGTATAAAAACGTAATACTGAGATAAAAGTTAAAATTTGCTTTCTTCTAGATTATAATATATCTGTGTACATAATCTTTCGGCAAGATTCATTTTTTTTTAAAGAACGTTGCTCCACACTAGGAATTTCTCCTGTGTCGTGGGTGCGTTTACAAACATAAAAACTCACATACACAAACGCCCGTTAAGTTAAAAACATCTATGGATAAAATTAACATGTATGGGAAAAAAAAACTAAAAATAAACAGTAATAATGCGATGTAATTTGCTTGTAGGCTTCTTCCACAATTCGTTTCATTGCGAACGGTGGATCCAATCCTTTTGCTAAACGCTAAATGTCACGTCACGCGGAGCTCGTTGTTTGGCAAAGCCTAAAATGCATTCAACATTCATTTTCTATCTATCTATCTTCTATAATATAAGAATGGATCGCAAAATGTGTTGCTAAGCTCATAACTCTCTCTCTCATAACGGCTGGACCAATTCGGATAATTCTTTTTTTTGTTGTGTTTGTAACCATCAGGGCCAGGTTTTAGAGGACGAAAATCATCATGTGCACCCGTGCGAAGCCGGGACGGGCCGCTAGTCTTAATATATATAAATCTCGTGTCACAATGTTTGTCCTCAATGGACTCCTAAACCACTTAACCGATTATAATAAAATTCGCACACCATGTGCAGTTCGATCCAACTTGAGAGATAGGATAGTTTAAATCTCAAATTTTAGACCAGGTCCTCCCCCCGTGCGAAGCCGGGACGAGCCGCTAGTAATTTTATAATTTTTTATTAGTTAACTTTTATTTCCTCAAAGAGGGGTATCTTATCGCCGAGATTACGGTGTGCCCGTAAGTCAGTAAGAGTCTGATAGTCCCTCCTGCTCTGCCCTGGGTTCAGAACTCATTTGATGATTTTAACATGCTAATCTATATATGTATATAAAAATGAAACCCGTTTTCCGTTGTCACGACATAACATGAAAACGGCTTAACCGATTCAGATAATTATTTTTTTGTTGTGTTTGTAACCATCGGGACCGGGTTTTAGACCGGGTCCTCCACCCGTGCGAAGCCGGGACGGGCCGCTAGTTTTAAATAAAACCTGAAGTTGAAATTAACTTTTGGGATACAATAAATTAGTTTGTATGATTTTGAACAAACAAAATCCGGTGGTTGTTTTTGCGGTGTATCTGCTACCGTCATAATAAAAAAGTTTAATTTCACAAACATTTTCATAGAGTTGTACACCTAATATGAACTTTTTGCCTGGTTTTCGGGAAAGTATGTCGGAATAAAAGTTTAGCACTGTTTGTGAACTCCAGGTCTGAACTCTGGTTGTAAAACATGCTTTTTTTACGTGGTAAAATCATCAAATGAGTCCTCCCACCCCGGGCAGGGCAGGAGGGACTGTCAGACTTGTACTGACTAAAATCCACGGTGTCCTTCAAAACCCCTTTATGTTCCGGGGTCACGGTAAAGAAATTAATCCCGCGACCTGTAAAACATGCTGCAGGAAAATTTTGGTGTACAAACCTAGAAACACAATTATTTTACAACGCCTATTTCAACACCACACCCCATTTTTTCAGAGGTGCTCTATAAACCAAAAAAGCTCTACCTATGGATAAAATGAACTATGTTTAGTAACTGCTGTTTTCTTTTTTGATGTTTTTATTATGGATTTCACTGTCTAGCTTGTTTGTTTTCCTCGTAATGTTTCGTTTTATCTCTCTCTAAGTAAAATTAACCTGCAGATTTATACGTAACTCTTGACTATTGTCGGTGAAAACTGATGCAATATTGATAAATGATGTTTATTTTGCAAGTTGGTTGTTATAAAACACTTTTACACGTCATAATATTTTTAAAGCTAGATGAGGCCGGTGTTTCGTACCTGACTACTCTGAGAAGAAACATCCGAAACAAACTCAGAGGTCACTGTCTCTTTTAAAGTCCAGACATTACGAGTATACTGTTAAAGCCATATGAATACCATGCATGTGTCTGAAGTGGTCTTTTAAAGAAAGAACCACACAGATTTGAGTGGACCAGTCCAGTCAGTGCAATATTGATTAGCAACTACGAATAAGACTTTTCTCAGGTAACAGTGACTCTGGAACGTAAAGGGCTATTGTAGGAAACTGTGAATTTTAGTCACTACGAGTCTGACAGTACCTCCCGTCCCGCCCTGGCTCCGGGCCGTAGGAGGACTCATTTGATGAGTTTACCAAGATAAAAAAGAAGCTATAGGAAAACAAAACTTTATTTTTATTGCTAGTACACTACCACTAGTATACAACTGTGGTCGCGGGACTTGTGTCATTACCGTAACCCTGGAACGTAAAGAGCTATTGAAGGACTCTGTGGATTTTAGCCAGTACGAGTCTGACAGTCCCTCCCGCCCTGCCCTGAGTGGAAGGACTCATTTGATGATTTTACCACGATAAAAAAAATAATACAACTGTAGTGATAGTTTCTTTTTAATACAAAAAGAACTAAAATAAAAGTAAAATATTTCAACAGTTCAATGATGCGTTTTCAAAGAGATTATCTTCCCAACTGTCCATAAGTTTAATCCAACCATTGAAATATGGTAAGCTCGTTCCACGCTGAACTATTTTCAGCGTCGTTAGAGGGATCAGCTAGTGCTGGTAAATAATGTAGTGCACGAGCACCTATATATCTTCTTTACACTGAAAGATTCTGTGTTAAATCTGTCTTGCTCGGCTTGTTAGTGCATTTTGTTGAGGTTTATTTTAAACGTGATATTTTTCCGAGGTGAGCAAAGGACGCCAAAGTTTGTACATTTTGTTCACCTGGGGTGCTAAGACAAGAAACCTCCACGTGCGCCCGTGGACTGGAGTTCCCTCTCGGATATGTCCGGGGGGAAGACCAGTCTTTCGGGCCGGTGCACCCTAGGATGCGGGCAAAGAGCCTGTCGTGTGGACGCTCCAAAGCGTGTCCTTCTGATCAGCAGAGGGCACAGCGGCGGAGCGGGCATGCGGACGGTTAGTAATGGGTAGCTCGCCGTCCGACCGAGGACCAAGCCCGGGTCGGTGGCGCATCGTGTTTCGCGCCAAATGCCTGCTGGGGTCGCGGGTTTTTTCTTAACCCAGAATACCGCGGCCCTGTAACGTAAAGAACATCCGGAGGAACATGGGTCGATTTTAGTCAGTAAGAGTCCGACAGTCCCTTCCGAACCAACTTGGGCCGGAAGGACTCATTTGAAAATTTTACCACCTAGTAAAAAAAGGTGATATCACCTAGGTGAACAAAGTGGAATAAACCTTTGAGGTACATATATTGTTCTGATCTTTAGGAAAAAAAAGTTATATATAGTAAATATAGTAAATATCTAAAAGAAGTGTCCTTTGTCCAGCAGTGAGGCAGCAATAAGAACAGGATAAACGAAAAATAAAATCACATTTAGTTCTTATATTTATGACGCCGAATCACTGAAACTATCGAATATATAATTTGTAAGCACACTTCTTAAAAATGGGATGATAAACTAGAGCATTCGCTTGTACTGAGCACTCTTGCGAATGTTACGTGGCAGAAAAACAAACGAGAGCGTTATAACAAATGTTTCAGCGAGCTTTTTACCGAACCGACTGTCAAGTCTGACATTTTCATAAAGAAAAAATTGTTGACGATCATCGAATAGAACTTTCTCTAGAAAGATTGTGAAAATGTTCATACCAACGAAGCGGGGCTTCGTTGATCTGCCTTTGTAGATAATCTATACCTATACTTATTTTAATGTTTTTATGCAATGGCTTTTAATTTACATTCCTGACTGTACTTGTTCACCAAACTCGACATAAAGGTAATAGAAAGCGTAAAATATCAATACTTTGGAGAACAACAGACTTCCAGACTCGACATAACGGGACTCAACAAAAAGGGAATAAATCGTTTGGCTATATGCTCGGCTCTTTTTGTTGTTTAGTTCGCCAAAATAAAAAAGGTATGATGACGCTCGATGTTTTGTTGACTTAATGATTCTAGCCTGCCACCACCTTGAGATTAAAATATTCACAGAAATCCTTACATTACTACAAAAAAGGGGGTAAAATGAGAACAGTCCGCTTTTACGCCCCAACAATTGTAGAAGAAAAAGACATTAATCTCATTAACGGACACCATTAAGGGTAGAAAGAAATTAGTGCGAGAGAAAAACGAGCATGACAGAAAGGAGAAAAATATAATTATAATAAATTGCGACAGCGTACTTGTCCTCTTTTTCTTTATAAAAAAGGGATATGTAGGTACTGCAATTTAAAAAAATCTTTAGAACTTGAAACGGAATATTTATCTTGTTTATAATTTTTATGATCACTTAGAACGTCCAGTCGTAGTGACGACGTTAATTTAAAAACTTGTCGTACTCGTCATCATCATCAGCCGAAAGACATCCACTGCTGAATATAGGCCTCCACCTAATTACAAAACTTCCTAATTTAAAAAACTTGTCTTACTAACAAATGAGAATTTTGTGAAGATATTAGATGCTTTTTACTCTTTCACGCAAAAACCACTGTATGGATTTAGATGAAATTTGATGCAGAGGTAGTTTATAGCTTGCATTACACGTAGGATAGTTCTTATACCCATGACATGTTCCCTAGGGGTGTAGCGGGCGAAGCCGCTGGGAACAGCTAGTAATTAATCATTTTAATTTTCTTGGTCTTTACGCTTGTTGCATTTACACGTTATTATGAATAATTCATTCAATTCACTCAGTGATAGACAATAAACAGTTTGAGCCGCCGTAAAAGCGTAAAAGTTTGTACAAAATGTTCCTTTTAAAAGAAAATTATGTACTAGGGAATGATAGTTGATATAAAATCATCCCAAAAGTACATAATATTTGCCAGTTAGTCATTTTGCCGTCAAAACGGATTTCCTTCGGGATTTATTGGCGTTAAATAGCCTCTACGGATGAAGTTTGAATGACTACATTTTTGCGGTCCCTGGGTAAGTAAGTCGCGCAAAACTTAGCTCATTATCTAGGCATGAGATAAGTTTCGAGAAGTTTATAGTTTTATTTAATATGTCTTATAGCCAGGCCACACTAACCACGTTTCTCGTTGATTTTCGTGGTAATTGTGTTTAAATTTTGTAGTATTTTGTGTAGCCTTAGTGTTAAAAATATATTAATTTAATCAATAAAATACTTTAAAATACACCGTATCTATGTCAAAAGACTTACTAAAGTCGAACATTGTAGAGGCCGATGCCCGCGACTCCTACTTATTATTTTTCCTACCCTACAAGCCTGCCGGGGTCGCGGGACGCGTGTCTCATCAGGTAACCGTGACCCTGGAATGTAGGGCTTTCGAAAGCTCAGGACAGTACCTCCCGTCTAGCCCGGGGTAAGAGGACTCATTTGATGATTATTTTACAAACTATCTCCAGATCGGTTCAGCGGTTTCGAGGAAAAGCGTAACGAACAAACTCAGTTTCTTGTTTTATAGTAGGTATAATATAACTTTACATTAAAAGCGAATTTTTTATAGTAGGCTTTAGGTACCTACTTTGTGAGGCTTTTTTTTTATCCTGGTGAATTCATCGAATGAGGCCTCCCACCCCGGGCAGGGCGGGAGGGACTGTCAGACTTGTACTGACTAAAATCCACGGTGTCCTTCCATAGCCCTTTATGTTCCGGGGTCACGGTGATGGTATAAGACTCGCGACCCCGGCAGGCTTTAGCTCTCTGAGAGGGGGCCTCGTCATTATGCTGACGCTCTTTGAGGCGCGCGTGGAACACGACGCCTACTACCTACCTACTTTGTGAGGCTACGATTTTTTTTCTTATAAAGTAGGGATTATTAATTTTTATCCCGTCGTTTTTAAAAAGTTTTTGTTTCCAGTTAACAATGGTCAGTATGCATCGAATATTTGGAAATATTGGACAATATGGAAAGCTGTCTTTTGTTCAGCGCTGAACGGCGATCGCCCAAATTTTGTAAAGATTTTATTCATGAAACTTTTTCAGGCGTGACATTTATTCATAAATTTATATGATTTATTTATTATGGCGTAAAAAAATGATTGCCCGTTCTCTTGCTCTGCAGAATTTTATCAAAAAAGAAGTTGAATTTAAATGTGTTACTGTGTTTTTTATTCCTTGAGTTTTAATCTTTATTGATTCAAAAAATTGTTATAATTATTAAGTCTTTGAACCTATATTAACAAAGAAAAGACCGTAAATCAGTAATAGTAGATTATTAACCAAGGGGATAAAGCAGGGTCTTCTGTCGCGGGTGGCGAATTAAATCGCGAGCGTAACGAAGTACTCGAGGTTTACTCCCGAGCGTAGCGAGGGTGTTAAAAACTTAAATCACGAGCGAAGCGAGGGATTTAAGACGAGTCCTGAGAGTAGCGAGGGATTTAAGTTCACCCAAGACTAAGACAGCTTTATCACCGAGGAAAATACTCTACTTTTCGTACCATTTGCGAAAAAAATAACACAGTAATAATATGAGA
Organism: Agrotis ipsilon; assembly: GCA_028554685.1. Classification (NCBI taxonomy): domain Eukaryota; kingdom Metazoa; phylum Arthropoda; class Insecta; order Lepidoptera; family Noctuidae; genus Agrotis; species Agrotis ipsilon. The sequence continues at coordinate 449,653 of CM052961.1, read as the reverse complement.
TACGCATTTTAAACATTAATATTTAACATTAACTTATTTATAAAAATAAGTAAAAATAAACCCAACGTTTATGTATTTGAAGACTACAAAAACGCGGCAAATTAAAAAAGCAAAGGCATCAAGCCCATACGGCCTCGTCGGTTTTCGTAATTTTATTTAACTAGATGAAAATCCGGCTTCGCTCGGGTGAAACGTGTGTCCCAAATACTACACATCAAGGTACTAAATGTAGGTGTCACGGTAAGTCATAGGCCGAAAATAAAGAAAGAAAAAAAAAACTTAACATGATAACTGATGTCAATAATGGCGGCTGCGATCTGTCTGGTCAGAAAATCATTAGTTTACAAAATACTCGACAATCCGAATTTAGCGGATATATGTTGTCGACTCGAAATCTTTGTTTTTTAATGTTTTATTATTCTGGTTAGCTTTTGATCGAGTCTACCGTAATCTAAGTATTCCAAATTTAAATCACATTCTCTCCCTAGAGAGAGAATGAAATTCAGTACAACATTCTTTCCCTGTTTTTCACAGATTAAAAATGACTATTGTTATGTTCGCTTTTTGTGGCATAGAATGTCACTTTTTTGAGCAAGTGGTACGAAAAATAATATTTTTTTCCCTATTTTAATATATCTCGTCTATAAAATATTCAAATAGCGATAATTAACCTCGAAAACTTAATTGCTATTAAAAATATACAATTATTTTATACGACATCGAGCACCTCCTGGCAGTTTTTGGCCACTACAGGTGCGGGCAAAAGTCTTAAAACGTCTCCACAGCCCTGGAACGCAAAGGGTACTCTTAAATTAAGGGAGAGCTCGGTTTCAGTCAGCCAAGTCTGACATACAGCAACTACCCAGGGGCATCATCATCATTTAATGATTTTCCAAACGTAGAAAAAACATAACTATTGAATTAATTATTTAGCTCTTTTATATATTCCACAAACATGTCGCAATTCAGTGAGCATCCAATTACATTATGTAAAATATGAAATTGATTCCTAGAAAATGAAATTGCAACGGAATTGGTATTACGTCCGATTCACTGAGTCAAATCCCAGGCATAATTTATTTAGTATACGGAGACAACTGTTTCACTTTAGAAATAGAGTATATTTTTGAATGTTCAAGAAAACTTCAGTTTTTATAGAATACTAGTTTTTGCCCGCGGCTTCTCTCGCGTTATGTAGTATTATTATTAGCTAGTTCGTCTGAATTTATTCATTCCATTAGGTGTTGATAGGTACAAACTACTACATTTACATCCTCCATCATACCTTTTTTTGTCCCCATGGGGGTTGAATTTATCAAAATCCTATTTAAGCGGACGTCTTCATAATAGTAGCTCCAATCTTAAATTTCAGTTCAATTAGTCGAAAATATAAGAAGATTTAAACAAACTTTCATCCCCTATTTTATCCCCTTAGGGGTGGAATTTATTAAAATCCTTTCTTAGGGGATGCCTACGTCATAGTAGGTTTATGTATGCAAAAAAAAACCGGCTAAGTGCGAGTCGGACTTGCCCATTTGGTTCCGTAGCAGTAAGTTTGGCTACGGAACCTTAAAAAGCATGTATTCTTATCTAAATGAGTGTGTGTTTATAGCGTACGCACTCACTTTTTTAGAATAGTTATTTCGTAGATTAGTCAGTGCTGGGAAAAGACTAGGCAGATGATGTTTTTTTAATCGTCGAAATAATCATCAAATGAGACCTTCCACCAAGAGCGGGGAGGGACTGACAGACTTTTATGATGTGCTGGCATCTGCATCCTATGTTTCATGTGATCATTTCGAACGCGATGTAAATTGTTACCGATAATGAATTGAATTGAATTTAAATTGAATTTATACTCACGAAGAGCCACGGTGTTCCTTCAATAGACCACTTCACGGTTACCAGGATAAGACATTCCCACGATTCCCAGATGATGAGGATGAAGTACGTCAAGAACACTTGTTGGAAAACCAACATTCGGAAGCGACCTATTTTCGGCCAATTACACTATGATTCAATATCATAATATCTTCCCACAGCTAAGCGGCAGAATTGGAAACAACCCAATAATTGATTGAGCACATGTTTAGCTTCATATGATTGAATGCTAGGTTATTCGTATCGATGTAAATCTGTAGATATTATTAGTTTGTTTCTATGCTGTAATTATTACTTTGTGTTGATTGTAATAGAGGGGAATTTGATTGAATGTGTAAACATTTCATGTAGGAATTTAAGAAAACTTGATCGATTTTAGAATCATCTCATCATCATCATCATCACCAGCCGGAAGACGTCCACTGCTGAACATAGGCCTCCCCTTAGACCGCCACGCCGAACGACAATTCGCCACTTGCATCCATCGGTTGCCCGCGACTCTCACGATGTCGTCGGTCCACCTAGTGAGAGCCTACCTACGCTGCGATTTCCGGTCCGTGGTCGCCACTCGAGAACCTTTCTTCCCCATCGGTTGTCAGTTCTAGCGATGTGGCCTGCCCATTGCCACTTCAACTTGCAAATTTTACGAGCTATGTCGGTGACTCTGGTTCTTCGCCGAATATCCGTGTTCCGGATTTTATCCCGCAAAGAAACTCCGAGCATAGCTCTTTCCATTGCTCGTTGAGTGACTCTTAGTCTCTCTAAAAGGCCAGCAGTCAAAGACCACGTTTCAGAGCCATATGTAATCACTGGCAACACACACTGGTTAAACACGAATCTTCTATTCGTTTCAATATACAGATTATGTGAATCTAAACCTAATCGAATTTCTGGACGAAATCTATGCTTTTACCTTTTGCTACGATTCTTAGAACCTATGCTCGCTAATAAAATAGTATTCTAACTATATTACGAGTACTAAGAACAGGGGCCTTAGTCAAACAGCATTCGACAGTAAACGACAATCGTTATCGTTCATCAGTCACCAATACATTTTCAACTTTATGCCCCAGCGCGTAAAGTTGAAAATCAATTGAAGTTCACAGATCGTTTTCGTTTGTTTCGTTCGTTATCGATTAGCAGTTTTTAATAGATTTTCAACTTTACGCGCTAGAGTATAAAGTTGAAAATGTATTGGTGACTGATGAACGATAACGATTGTCGTTTACTATCGAATGCTGTTTGACTAAGGCCCCTGGCCCTTTCAGGAGAACATTCTTTACCAAATACTTTTCAGACTTATTTTAAACTTTTGTAGAAACTACATCTTCCCTCTTTACACAATTTCTAGGTTTATTCCCCTTTCTGAACAAAATGGACACTTTGGTGTCCTCATTTTTATTTCCCCTCCGAAGAATTTGACCTAGGTGGATTTGACCTATCACCCAGTTGAAATGAGTTTATTTAAGCAGTTTCGTTTTTCACGTCAAGCTATGCGTTTACTATCCGTACTCTGAAAGGTTGAATACTCCCTAACTAATTACATACTTAACATAGAATGAAGTTAGCATGAGCTTTGCCAAAATTTAAGCCACGCTAATGAATTACTTATTCTATTACATACGTAGATTAAAGCTCATTTTACCGGAGCAAACAGTCGAATAAGCGGGTGAAACTACAGGCATAGTCATATAGTAAATCCTACATAATAGTTATTAACTCGGTGGATGTATGTAGAAGGAAGTTTGTGGCTCATATGATTAAAATTGCTTTGTAGGAAGCGCGGAATCTTCAAATATACGAGTAGGAATGCTCCTTACCCACCAGAGACGCGCTATGCGTTATTAAATAACTTTTCTTTCGGAAGTCGGTGGCTTTGTTTTTTATTTAATTGACTAGGGCCACCGACTTCCGAAAGAAAATCCACGCCGATCCTTTAATAGTCCTTTACGTTCCAGGGTTACTCCGGTTGCCATATGAGATAGTCCCGCGACCTCAGCAAGCATTAATTGCTGCTACCAGCTGAAGATTTCTTACTATCAGAACTTTACATGTACTCCCTGCCTAACTCGTCTAAAGACTGATTAACTAACTTTCAGGACCCTGTATACCCGTAACTTTGGCAAAGTTCTACAAATGACATTCGAGCCTATATAGGTCTAATGCTTGCAATGATCATTTCTGAGGATCGTTCCTCAAATACGTAATTAGCGAATGATCTTCCATTCCAGAACTTTGGGACACGTCGCTACGTGTCGCGGGATGCCGACGGAAATAACTTTGCATACAAATGAACTGTAATTACTGTTGTTGATACATTTCAATGTTCTTTACCGCATTGTAAAATGCTGGCCGGCCTGGTCGGTTGGTATGAATCGTACCTTAATTACCCTCGAAAGGATAATTGAAGTGACAGGATTAGTTTTAATAAGTATGTGTCTGAAAAACGTTTTCCCTCCAATCTGAGCAGGGATTCAATTGATGATTCTAACCGCCCCAATAATAATATTTTTCCTCTTTGAAATATTAGTATAAGAAACTACAATACATATCAATATAGTATATTAGTAAACTAAAAAATATGTATTAAATGAGTGTGATAAGTGCCCAGAACGCTGGCGGCATTGCCTCGTTGGATCGCAATGCTGATCCTTTGCCCAAGATATAGGCCAGCCCTCTGGCCAGGCGAGGCATCGACTATAAGCTTGGCGATGTCTTTGAAAACTTGGTGGGCGCTCGGACCCCATGGCCTAATGTTTCAACCCCAAACGGCTCAAACACATAGCTACTAGTCATAGCTAATATATTAGTTAGAATCGTTTATTGACCTTTTATTTTGCGTGGTAAAATCATCAAATGAGTCCTCCCACCCCAGGCAGCGCGGGAGGGAGTGTCAGACTTGTACTGACTAAAATCCACGGTGTCCTTCAATACCCCTTTATGTTTCGAGGACACGGTGATGGAAATAAGTCCCGCGACCATTGTTTATTGACCTTGGCTAGACATAAAAAAAATAAGGTTACTGTTTAAAAGTCACGGACCCAAACAAAATACTTCGTCACAAAAGGTTTAAAATATCCCCAAAAAAACTTCTTCAATTTTAATTCAATCAGGAATTTACATAAAAATAATACAAGGGATGGACGCAAAGACAAAAAAGAAATGACGGTAAGATAAACAGGCCTTACAAAAAGTTTTAAATAGATAAGGCTTGGGGACAAGGCCAAGTAATTCTCTCAATTTAAGTCCATCAAAGGTCAACTAAGGGTCAACTCATACTTTTTTGTCGCATGGCATCGAAGCATGAATACGAAACTTACCACATCCTTACTTACTTAAATTTACACTTAACTCCATTTGCGATTTCCTACCACCGTGATAATGGGTGACTCGCCGTCCAGTTATGGTCGCGACGCGGAATCGGCTGTACTTATCGCCGATCACCTGTAGGCGAACGGCTCGTTTCGCCGTCGGCCGCGCAACGTCGCGACGCGATATCCGAACCGAGCCGATGCGAATGGTATTAATAACACTCTTATTACGTGGACATAAAGGCTTTTTTGACCGGCGTTAGCCGATTATACGTCGATATTTTATATTGGCCCTCTAAGGGTGCTCCGACATTGAGCACCCAAAGAGTGTCAAATCTGCCGAGGTCCGGAGGCTGTCTCATTAGGTAACCGTGAAACAGGAATTTAAAGGGCTATTGAAGAATCACCATGGATTTTAGACAGTACAAGTCTGACAGTAATGGGTTTGCATTTCACAAAAAAAAAACTCGAATTTAATAGCATCCTATTTATTAAGAACTAACTTAAAAATTCGGATCTCGTATTTAACTTAGTATAAATAAATATTTACTGTCTCGTTGCTAAATTAAGTCATATTTTCTTTGCTCGTCCAAAAGTTACACAAATTCAACTAAACATTGAGACTAGTTATAAAACTTCACTTTTCACTCGAGTGAAACTTTTATAAGTTTCATTAAAATATCAAAATGTAAACATTAAATTAATGTACTTTCAAAGAAAACAGTACTATGATGTACAGTCACCGCAAAAAGCTTTCAGAATTCATGAATACTTACAAAAACCCATTAACATTTTGTCAAGCGATACTTTGTTTGTCCAAACCGTACTTTCAAGACATTTCAGGGATGCTCACAAAATTTCATTTTAATTGGTTTGTTATCGTTCGTTTAACGCGAGCCTACAAGACTGTACCTAAATGTCACGTTTAAAATTTCAAAAGTACCGTAAAAAGGTTTTGATGATATTTTTATTAAGGAGAATATTTAGTGCCTCATTAAGGGTACAGGGCGTCCCACGGCTATGCCACAAGAAGGGAAAGTAGAAACTTGAATAATGTAGTTGTAGATGGAACATTTTGCTGAAAGAAAACATTATTTTAATTGAAAATAATTAAATAATTACATGGTTGACCCGGGAGCCGAACCCGCTACACAGTAAAAAATATCTTGTAGTTTTATCATACCGATCTAAAGGCTTCATCATAAGGATTATTTTTTGCTAAATAACATAGAGTCCGAAATAAATGGGGTGGATTTTTCAACTAGGTGTGAATTGCTATATCCGAAACGATGAGGAATATCGAAAAACATGCAAAGGAGTCTTGAGGCCGATTTTGATGAAAATCAGAACTGCATCATTGGATATAAGAAAAATCAATAATCCTGGGCAGGAATCGAACAACCTGATTTTGGAAAAAAATCACACCCTGTATTATTATTCCCATAACCCCATACCGTTCGATAGTGTTGCTAATAAGGATCGAATTCTGGGAAGTAATCATTAAGGCAAATCCAAACCTCACTAGGCGCTTGGAAGTATGATAATAAACATGAGAAAACAAAATAAAAGGCGTCACTATTTGGAAATATAATAAATAATAATATTCCACAACAATCACACAACGTCATCTAGTCCCAAGCTAAGCAGAGCTTGTGTTATGGGTACTAGACAACTGATAAACAAACTTATATTTCTAAATACATACATATAATAGATAAATTACACCCAGACACAGAACAAATGATCGTACTCATCACACAAACATTTGTTCTGATGGGTGGGAATCGAACCCACGACCTCCGGCATTGCAGTCAGGGTCACTAACCACTAGACCAACAGGCCACTCTAATATAAGCCATATATTGAAATGTAACACAATGTGTCAGCATTGCAAAAGCAAAAAAGTTGAACAAAAGATCCTGGTAACATAAGTTTCGAACTTTGCAACTGTGCTGATGCTACATTGATTATAGACAAATCTCCCTAACTGCATTACAGGGTTACTAAACTTAAAATTCAACCTATATTGAATGTCGGCCATACATACGGGGGTCCAATTTGCTTTATTTTGGCCCCCCTATCTACTCTTAGCGGTTACACATCGAATTACATGTAAACGTGTATACTATTTCTGGAAAAACGTTACACGTCCTTTTCGAAGTGGCAACCCTTTTAAAGAAAAGTTAGAGTATGCTGTATATGTATATTTGTAAGTATCAACAACAAAGTTTAAGTCAAGTCAACGTAGTTTAAATTGTTCGCTGTTTAAGTTAACATTAAGGTTGGTTAAACTTAGTTCAAATGTCAAGTTAGTCTTGTGTGCTACAAGAAGTAGGTCAAATAAATGTACAATTATTTGTACAAACACAGCTAATTGTGATATGTAATGAGACAAAAAGAAAGCACAAAGTTGATTGAAATATCATCTATTGACACGATTAGGTTGCGGGATTTATTTCATTACCGTGATCCCGGAACATAAAGGGCTATTGAAGGACACCGTGGATTTTAGTCAGCACACGTCTGACAGTCCCTCCCGCCGTGCCCGGGGTGAGAGGACTAATTTGATGATTTTACAAGGAAAAAAAAATGGTTCAATTAGGGCAGCGGCTGGACGATTTACTAAGTACTGTAATACGTAGTGCACAGGTTCGATTCCTGAACGGATCTAATAATTTGTATGATCTGAGTGTTTGCGTACCTATAAACTTTTATTAATGTTATTAATTTCTCCCGTGTCTTACGGGAGAAATTAATAGAGCGCAGCAATGTAAAAAAAAAAAAACAATACGTAATATTACTTTATTATTATTCACGCGAATATTAAAATTAATTAATTAATATTCGCTCATTGGAATATGAACTTTAACTCTATGCCCTACGACTAGAAAACAACTTTAAATAAATAGAGCTTAATCCACATAACAATGATTTTGAAAGGTCAAAGATCTTCTATATATCTTACTCAATTTATTGTGCGTTCCTCTGAATAATGTATATTCCGTTAAGTGGCTTAAGTCTAGTCCCCCTTAGTAACTCGTAGAACCTTTATTTATACAAAGTAAGCTACATTAACTGTGATTATTTAAATGGACTTAGAATTATCATAGTGATTTTAATATAATGTAAAGGTTTAAAAGTTTAAGAACAAGGCAGAAGTACAGTTATAGTAATATTTACTGTTTCAAATTTCACATCAATAACGCTGATGAATCTAAGACATTAAACTTGGTCGCGGGACTTATTCCAACCCCGTGACGCCGGAACATAAAGGGCTATTGAAGGACACCGTGGATTTTAGTAAGTACAAGTCTGACAGTCCCTCCCGCCCTGCCCGGGGTAGGAAGACTCGTTTGATGATTTTACATCGAAAAATAAAGACATGAAACTTAGAAACGTGATGTTAGTGAAACGTAGAAATTCTACACAAGCGGAGTACAGTAGCACAACGAGGAATGAACTACGCTAGAAAAGAAAGTTCAACGTAAGTGGTCATCACAAAAATGCCGTAGTCATGCTACGCTAGCACTACTAAGCTTATTTCTCTAACTCAGCAAAATGTAGATAATTGCAACAAATAACGTAGCGTAGGTACGCTACGCGCGTTATTGCAGCGTAGGCGATACTTTGCTAACTCGTAGTACAGCTCGTAGCAAACTTTGTAATGCTACGAGAATGCGTCGTAGCATACCTAAGACAACTTGCTACGTAAATGCAACTTGCTACGCTAATATCTACGTGTCATCAACAAATACTCGGATCTGAAATCATCCTGAAAAAAAAACCTCTGTGTAGAGGTTTTTTTTTCAGGATGATTCAGGATGATGATTTTCATCGAATTTCTATGAAACTTTCAAGGATAAGTCAGATAAAACCCACGCGAACGTAATGGGAAAACGTGTGAAATTACATACATAAGTATTATGTAATCTTGTATCTGTATAGATATCCTTCGTGTTGTGATAAGGTCGTATGTTATTATGCATGTTGTCGTTACTGAAATCCGATAACCTTTTGATAAAAATGATATCATATTTTTATGCGTAATTTTTTGGAAGAACTGTACTGCGACTGCGAGTGTTGTGTTTTGGGCATTAGAATAGAACCTATAACGGAATAGAATTTGACATTTATAATTTTTTTACCAGCATTGTACACTTTTTTAGTAATGGGTAAGAATGTTAAACTCGTATCAGGACACGTGACCTGGATCGAAGGCGCCTTGTGTTCCACGCGCACCTCAAAGAGCGTCAGTATGATGACGGGGCTCTCCCTCTAGAGAGGGCCAAAGCCTGCAGGGGTCGCGGGACTTATTTCATTACCGTGACCCCGAAACGTAAAGAGTTATTGAAGGACACCGTAGATTTTAGACAGTACAACTCTGACAGTACCTCCCGCCCTGCCCGGGGTGGGAGGTCTCATTTGATGATTTTACCACGTAAAAAAGAAAAAAAAGGGCATGTGTCAAAAAATGTCTTTTCTTTCTTTCTTTTCTTTATTTCAATTTACTAAACTTTCTGCCAAATCATAATAAAGTTATGGCAACATTCCATTAGCCAACATCTGTAACAGCTGGTATAACTGGATAGACCTAAGTTACCCAATAAGTCATGTCTATCAATCAAAACCATAATATTTTTATTTATCTTTGCAGTCAGTATTTTGATTGTAAATGCTAAAGGTAACTTTGAAGTTGGTGTTTTTATTTATAATGTCAAAGGCAATATTAAGTTTAAAATTAATATTTTCATTTAAAATACAAAAGTCGATACAGCAAGTCTAAGTTAAAAAGTTTTTCCTTGAATAATTCTTGCTTAAGTCGTACTTTCTCTTAAAAAACATTTAAAAAAATAAATACAATTGAAAAAACACAAATTAGTGTGTTTTATTATTTTACTCTTTCAGCAGCAATTACCGATGATTTGCCGTCATTTTTTCCTGACATTTATTAAAGAGTTCCCTCATTTTCAAGATCCTTTCACTACATCTTGACCATATTACCATGAAACCATCTTCCCTTCGAAAAAAAGGAAGAATAAAAAAATACACATCGATAAAGGCGTTATCAAGAAATCGGGGAACATACTACAAAGAAAGTTGAGGCTAAAACGTATTCCAATTTTTATTTTTTTTATTTGGTTTTAAGTTTGTTTAGTTTTAAGTTCTTCTTGATTGTTTCTTGTCTTATTACTGTGTGTACTTGTGGCATGTACCAATAAACGTTTTTTTGTTTCTTTCTTTCAATTAATTGGGCCCTCAGTAGATGACAGCCGAAAGAGAACAGGCATATGTCCCAGCTGTGGGAACATTCTAGGCATCAGCCTAGAAACATTGCATAATGATTATGCAATGCTTATGCTATTTAATTTTGAAATTAATAATGTCCAAATTCATTTTACAAAACAGATTAAACAGATTCCATTTATATTTCTGTGACACTGCATACATTGCTAAACAACTTTTGACATAATATTCACAATACATAAATTGAAAATCATAAAACTTTTCCAATGTTAAAACTTTTCAACTGTCACATTTATCTTAAAAGCAAATTGGGTTTTAGAGATTTGACAGAGTTGTTTTTTATCTACTGTCCGCGACTTTGCCTTTCGATAATTATTTCATGCGACCATGCACGTTTTAAACTATCTGTATGCCAAATTTTATCTAAATTCATCCGGTAGTCTTTGCGTAAAAAGGTAACAAACTAATTTTTAATAGTAAGTTAATTACTAAATATAATAATTGCGCAGTTTTATATATTTGATTGACTTGGGCTACAGAATACCTAACTTCAAGCTAATTGAAAGCCCTTTAGTGCCTAAAAATGGCATCTTACTGTTTGTTATATCAGTTTATAATTCTTTATATTTTCAAGGAACGAAAAAGAATACCTATCCATAAGACGCAGGTTCGAACCCTGCTCGCAGCAAAATTTTCGTTCCTTGAAAATATATTTGCGAAGATGCGACGCAGGCGTTATCTATAATATAAAAATGGATCGCAAAATGTGTTGCTAAGCTCATAACTCAAAAAAGGCTGGACTGATTCTGATAATTCTTTTTTTGTTGTGTTTGTAACCATCAGGACCGGGTTTTAGAGGACTTCAACCCGTGCGAAGCCGGGTCGGGCCGCTAGTTGCGCATAAAAATATAACTTTAATTTCTTTTGCCCCCAGTTCTCCACGCAAAAGCGGCTATGTGGTCGCGGAAGCAGTCAGTTTGCAGCGCAGTCAGCGGCTTGTCCCGGGGAGACGATGTCGACCAGCCCGGGAATGGAGTACAGCTGTACCCCTTCGCTATAGCTCTTAGAGTTAGAGTATTACAGGTAAGACAAAAAAAATGGTGGTCTGAATTTTAGACCGGTTTGGGAAAATGTAGATTTGGAACGTAAAACAATAAAATAGTTCAATGGTTTTTCCAAGAAAATTAAAAAAAGTAAACAGCTTATGCTAGTGCTCGCACTGAACTTTTTTTGTTGTGTGTACGTTTACAGGGGCCGTATGATGACGTCTTAAAGCCAGTTCAGAGTAGTTCGCGTGAGTGAAAGAGACAGAGCTGTACAAGTCATCTATTGCCATTTCATTCACTTACGGGAACTCATATGGAAGTCACAATACGGCCCCTGCTCGTGCTCGGCTTGCCTAACGGCCTACAAACAATAAGCGCACATAATATACACCAATGCGCGATGCATTTAATAATTCTTTCGAATTTCAAACCCACGACACTCAACGCCGCAGCTAATTGCTCAACCAGTTTGTTTTTTTTAAACTTTAGTAGAAAAATGGGTCACTTAAATTCCCAACATGAAATTAGACCCGCCCCTAGTTCACCATTTTGGCACAGCCCCTAAAATCAAGCCCAATTCAATCTGAGCGAGTAATGTGATTAAGTGAGCGAGTCCAGCTCAGCATATCTATGTTTAATTGGACTGGCGTTGGAGTAATATTGGATTAGGTGATCAATCATTAAGGAAGGAGAGTGAAGATTAATATAGCGTTATGTTAGACTGAAAGTACATACTGATTTTCAGCTGTAGTTCGATTGGAAGACATGCCCAAAATATTTGGGAAAAAGCAAGGTAGGTAGATTTATTTATTTAAGTTTTACCAACGAGAGAAACATTACATAAAATGAGGTATTCCACTTAGGGCACCTGGCACTCGCCAACAATTTTAACAGGAGCCTTATGTCGAATAGATAAGGTCCCAGTAGCTCAGGTGCCATTGTCAGCGGGCATTGCCCTAAGTGGAATACCTCCATAAAACGTTACAAATTGACTTGCTTAAATAACAATATCCGTAATGAGCACTCAATTACAGATTATATGATGATGGTAGACTGAAAGTAAAAGAAAGTACCTACATGTTGTTGAATCTAATGTAACTGATATTATAAATTGAACATCATGTACCTTTTTACTATTTTCTTTATTTTTTTTATTTCTTATTATTTTATTATTTAATCATAATTATTTAGTTTAGATTTTCAAGGTACATTGCTTTTACATTATTTTATTTCAAATGATGTAAAAAAATATTGTAAAACATTTTTAAAAAGAGTAAGTATGGAGTTTCTTGCCCATTCTTCTTCATACAACCTACCTTTGCGAATGGGTGTAGAATCATTCCCATCCCATCCTATTTCCTTAATTTTAATTCGACGTTTAAAAGTGCCTTTTTGATGGCCTAATAGAAACAAATGATTTGACTTTGAAATTGGAGGAAGTTTAGATTGATGTTGTTGACGTCAGAATGGCTAAACGGATTGTGATGAAAGTATGATTAAGTTATAGTCTGGAGTAACACAAAAGATTATCATAAATCCTGGTAATTCGTTTGATTTAGAGGTATTTCGGATCAGGGTGTTTGTGTGAGTTTAAATTTTTGCATCTACAATACTAGAAAAATTCCTGATGTGGGGCAAAGTTAAAAAAAAAAAAACAATCTAGTTTCCTGCCTTTGTAATATATCTCGATGAAACTGTCGAATAAAGTTACCGAGTTCTCGTCAATGTATGTGGACATTGGGAAAACATAGCGGCAACGAACCCGTTTACCTAAATTGGTGAATACAAAAATAATTGAATTTATTAAAGCTAATCGGAAACAAATAAGCTTAGCATCGGCCTATCCAGGTGAGGTCGTTCACCCGAGATAAATATCCAACGAATCTGTACTTACATAAAACGAATAATATTGAGTACCTTAGACGGGTGATAAGCGATAAAATGTAAACGCTTAGTAGTATTTAAAAGATTTTTAGCTGTATGCGCTAGCGTTTAAAGTTGAAAATATATTAAAGACTATTGAACGTTTATGACTATTGGTAAGAGGACTGTTCGGATTAGCAACGCAAAATATTTCATGCATTTTAGTGCCACCATCGTACTCTACAGGTTAGCAGTGCTGTTTGTGTTGCACTTTTTTTGTGTTCAACTGCGTTGCTCTGCATTATAGTATTTCGTTTCACTTAACTACTAAAAGACTAGTACCCCGCCTTGGCTGTACGGATCATATGAAAATCTATCTAAGTATCTAAATAAAATAAAATGATAAATGGGAAAGTTTGTGAGAATAGATGGTTGATGTTACTCTTTCACGCAAAAACTACTAAACGGATTTGGAAGTGGCTTGGTAAACATACCGTTGTACCACAAAAACTTTTAAACGTCTGTTGAACACTCGTCTAAAAAATATCAAATTATGATGTTGAAATAAGGTCCGTTTTGCAGTCGCACTTTTTTGTAGTAAGGCTGTTAAAGTTTAGAGTCTGGATTAAGACATGTCCACTTTAACGTCAAGCTTGCGAATTTTTGCAAATAAGATACTTTTTATCTCCGTATTATAATAATAATAATTCATTTATTTCAGACTCATCTTACGAATCCTACTATATAAACGTGAAAGTTTGTACGTATGGGTGTATGGATGTTTGTTACTCTTTCACGCAAAAACTACTGAACGGATTTGGCTGAAATTTGGTACACAGATAGTTTATAACCTGGATTAATACATAGGATAGTTTTTATCCCGATTTTATGTTCCCGTGGGATAATTATCGAGTTGTAGCGGGTAAAACCGCTGGCAGCAGCTAGTACATCCATATTTTGTTAGTACAATTGGGAGCTTATAAACTAGTGTTAGTTATAATAATAAATAGTATTATGTTCCCGTACGTCAGTTTAATTTTTCTTTTACAAGCAGGTAAAGCCACTAGCAACATCTAGTTAATTTTATACGTGGTATGTCAAACCATCACATAAATTGGTCCCTAGCTGTGGTCCCCAGTGTGTATTTTGTAATATTATTGTGGTAAAGCTACAAAAACACCCGTTTGGGGAGTTCCAGTATGATCGTCTAATTTAATTTTAATTTTAGAACACGTCATGTTCTTTTTTTTGTAAATTGCCTGTATTAAAGGTGCGGCGCGTACGTAGATAATGGCAATGTCATCATCATCATCAGCCGTAGGACGTCTACTGCTGAGCATAGGCTTCCCCATAGATTTCCAATAAGACCGGTTGGAAGCGGCCTGCATCCAGGGCGATCTTGTGATATTCATCAGATCGTCTGTCCACCTTGCATGGTCTCCATTCGAGAACTTTAGGCGGGCAAATGTGCGATCAGGTTAATCCAAGCAAACTGGCTATGATAAAAGAAAGTTGGAGAGAGAGCCTGTTAATAAGGTGTAACCTTTTTTTCCTGGCCACTCATTTTTAAAAATCCAATAAATAAAAACTAAAAAGATATTGTTAGTCTTTCTTTTGTGGCGTGTGTGAGAACAGGAACAATATCAAACTAATATATGAAGACGGCAAGGGTCAGTTAATAATACCTGTATAAAATTATAGAACGGTGTGCGTAGTGGCTGAGTGATCGGCTGTTGCGCAGCATGTCGCGGGTTTGATCCCCACACGAAAAAAATATTTGTATAATATTCCACAATAATAATAATATTCCACAACTATCACACAACGCCATCTAGTCCCAAGCTAAGCAGAGCTTGTGTTATGGGTACTAGACAACTGATAAACATACTTATATATTTCTAAATACATACATATTATAGATAAATTACACCCAGACACAGAACAAATGATCGTGCTCATCACACAAACAGTTTGTCCTGAGTGGGAATCGAACCCACGACCTCCGGCATAGCAGTCAGGGTCACTAACCACTAGACCAACAGGCCAGTCAAAATGTATGATCTGCAAATAGTTGTTCCGGGTCTGTCTGGGTGTTTGTGTATGTGAGTGTCTATGTTTAAACGCACCCACGATAAAGGAGAAATTCAAAGTGTGGAACAAACTTTATTTATTAAAAAAAAACGCAGGCCAAATAAATTCAAACTCCTTTTTCAACGATATGAAACTTGTTTCAGTGCAAAATCTTGTCTACAAAATGTTACCGTATTTTCTTCTCACATTTTATCACCATCAATTTGTAACTGTCGGGACTCAGGACCCTTGTTTGAGGATGACCAGCCGTATGTAGTGACACAAGATAAACATCAGACAGTTTTCCTTCCGACTTGAGTTAAAAATATTTACCCAGTTTTATATATGTATATGTTACGGTAAATCTGATTAATTGAAAATTATTAATATTTTTACAAAATTATTAATAATAACCACATGTTTTGGTAAATGTGAATAAACGATCGAAATTTATTACTTTTAGTAGTAATTATTAATAATTCACGACACATATTGATAAAAGTTATAAAATTAATAAACTAAACGGCTAAACCTAGTGCTAACTGAAGATAAGTATGATACACGTAGGTTTAACCGCATGTGGTCGGTTACACCTAGGTTTAGCCGGTTAGAACTAGGTCTAACCTCGGACCTTGCTGGCACCCCGACTCGGACAATTTAGGTTAGAAGAGTCACTCCATCCATCACTCTTCGTGGTTATTTTTTTTTTAACCACGCAGAAGTAGGAGCCCCGCGGAGCGGGGCTCCGTCGACTTGCTCCTGTGAAGGAAGTTTACTTATTACATTTATCATTAGTAGGGTCAAATTATTAATAACAACCGACAAATGTGATTAATTAATCACTTTAACCTCGAGTTTTGGTAATTATTAATAATAATAGATAATTATTAATAATCTTCAATTATTCACTCTTACCGTAACATATATAGAAAACAGGGTGCCGATTGATTTTTTGAACCTGCAATTTTGATTTTGGTTGAAATTAATTTATGCTGTGGGTTCTTTTTTGGCATTTGAAATAAAAAAATAAGAAATAAAACTCAATTAATGGAAAAATAAGGAAACAAGGAAACATTTTGGCTAATAAACCACTATTTCGGTGATTTATTAATCTTTTGTTGTACCTACTTGTATTTATACCGAATCAAAATATTTTCACTACAAAGTCCCCTCCCCCCCCTTGCTGCGTCTGTGTCCGCAATAAACTCAAAAACATTTGAAAGTTTTCAGGTGGTTTTCACTAAACTACCTATAGAAAGAGTGTTTTAACAACTATCATTACAGGTTCGTTAGGTACCTAATGCGATAGTGTGAGTTATCTACTTAAATAAGGTTGTTAGTACAAAATAAATTAATAAAGAAAACACTCCATAATCTTAAACCGATTCCGACTCAAATAAAAACGAAGCTTTTACTAAATCGCTTCATAACACTACAAATGAACAACTCGAGACTCTTGATAAACGACTCTCATTACTGAAAGTGTTGTACTTTCTACGAGAATGATATATTACTCCCTCCCCTCATACATACACTTGATAAATTAAAAGAGCTGAACATGACAGTTGTATTATATCTTATCTTACATACGAGTACATACATTAACTCACGTCTTTCTCTCAGGGGGCAGACAGAAGCTTTTTTTTAAATATAACGTTTGTTTTCGCACGCATTTTTTCCGGTATTGTGTATACGCTTACAGTAAAAAAAAAGATAATTTATGGTTTTTTCATCGTACAGTTATCAAGGTTAAGTGAAACTGTACCCCTAGTACGAGTTTTCACTCTTTTACTTTACAGCGACTTTCCAGTATTTACAGCGTTTCTTGTATAGAAAAATAGAACAGCGCCTCTGGTGTGCGCAGAAGGAACTAATTTTTTCCTTGAAAATTGTCAATTTGAAATTGTCAAAGTTGCAGTTTACTTTACGTCTCAAATAAAAATACTGAAAACTCGTGCTGACGTTACTGGTCTCAATAGATCCGTGAACCTAAACATAAATGGCTATTGAAGAAAATCGATCCTTATGTGTGATTCACAGTGTT
This sequence comes from Agrotis ipsilon, assembly GCA_028554685.1. NCBI lineage: Eukaryota > Metazoa > Arthropoda > Insecta > Lepidoptera > Noctuidae > Agrotis > Agrotis ipsilon. The sequence goes on along the minus strand of CM052961.1, from coordinate 432,194 downwards.
GAAAAATGTTGATTTGTACTACCTTTTTTTACTGAAAGTTACCTCAAATGTAAATTATATACCTCCAAGATATTGCAAGCAACTTGCAACTTAATACTCAACTTAAGTCCTGCTTGATAAGCATATCCTGAATCCCACAAGCCTTTTCTGCTTATGTAGCACATAGAGACTTAAGGGTTTGCCAAACAGCGGGCTCGGCGTAGCGCAACTCTACGCGACGTAGCGTGACGTGCGTACACAACGCGATGCAATTCTCCGATACCTTAAGACTTTGTGTACTAACATAATATATGGCAGGGGTGGCCAACCGGTCGATCGCGACTATTAGTCCAGTCGATCGTGGCAAGGTTAAAAATATAAATAAGTAGACCACACTGCGCAACGTAATTACCAACTACTACAGCATCGCTGTTCCGTTACGGTTGGTAGGTTGCACAGGGTTTCGTTAGTAAACAGTAGATCTTATTTCTAATCAAGTTGGTCACCCCTGCTCTATGGATTTGTATTGCAGTAGTCGCCTGGATATCAAAATCGAAACCTGAGACTTGTATCGCGTTTTCTACGAAGGCTGACCATGAAAATAGAAACCGTCGGCGTATTTTGTGTGACTGACATTCTATCTTCATGGAAAGAAAACACGCCAAGAAAACGCCACGCTCGCGTCGCGCCAATCTGAGCTTGCTGTTAGCAAAGCCTTTAAGCTAGGCTTTGACTTACCGACGAAGATAAGCTAAACATTATCCCGTATTCGTGCTGTCATTTACATACTAATTTCGTAACTAAGGTACCTCGGAGACGTAGATGTACCAGAGGAGGTACGTACAAGGAGATTGTGAATAATTAAGGAGTACAGTCACGACGTATAATATGAACACACTTAGCCAAATTCATTAGGTGGAATGTCGATTGTAAGTTTTAAATAAAAGCTGAATTATATTAATCCAGTAGCTAAGCCACCCAATAAGAAAAGTCTGAAATATCGGCCAAAGCTACGGCCAACGGGTTTCGTGCTTTTCAGCATCAAATGAGTCCTCCCACCCAGGGCAGAGCGGGAGGAACTGTCAGACTCGTACTGACTAAAATCCAAGGTGTCCTTCAGTAGCCCTTTACCGGAGCCGCGGAATACGTGTGTCCCGTGACCGGTTTCGTGCTTAGATAGTAGTACCTCAAGCTCTGAAGTGAAGATATGATATGGCTAAAATGGAGGTGACTAATGCGAGCACCGGTAGACGTAGAAAATATAGGTTCCAAAAATCTATACTCATGGTAAGATTGAATTTAATTCAAACTAAGATTTGTAAAATGCTCAGTGTAACATTTTAGTGCTCATGACTGTACCTACTGATTGCGAATTAATCATCGTGTGACACCCCTTCGAGTTGGATGAAAGGATTATATTGTAATTAATTAATTATGAATATACTCTTCCTGTTTCTCAAGAAAGGTAAGGTTAGCTAAGGGATGAGCTTTATTGAAAAATGTTCATCATAATTTTGGCTTCGGGGGCTCGCTGGACTGTCTAAGCAGATTACCGTGACCCTGGAAAGTACAGGACAATTTGTATTTTAGAATGGATTATTGTTCAGTAAAAATCTGACATTCTCTACCGCTTTCATAGACCCATCAAAAAACTTGCAGGATATTGCGACGTTGCCAACTTTCAACACTGCACAATTTTAAACAATTTCACAGTCGTCCATGAAGAGTTCGACCTTTTAAAAATGGTCACGCGCTATGAAACTACTAACTAGAATTAAAATTCCAACCAAGTCGGGCAACCAATGTGGCTTGAAGCCATTTTGTCGGATATTTCTATCCAGTTTCGTACTATATCGACGCTGTAAAAGCTGGAACATGAAAGCTTTTCAACCGCTGTGTCACGATAAAAGCTACAGTGATATTTAATCCCTGCCGCTTTGAAATTAATTGCTTTTGCATTGGAGATAAAGCATTTGAAAATGACAGCATTGTGTTTGAATTACTTCCAACTTAATTGTCTTCTGAAAGACAGTTCTTTTTGACATCACGACTGGTACTGAAGTGTTAGGCAGGACGGTGTACCTCATCATCATCTTAATCAGCAAACATGGAAGACATCCATTGTTTAACATAGGCTTAAGGCCGCGACGCCGAACGACAATTCGCCACTTGCATCCATCGGTTGCCCGCGACCCTCACGATGCCGACGGTCCACGTAAGAGGCCTGTCTACGCTGCGACTTCATAGTATCCGACAAAGGATATTGGGAAAAAGTGGGCCCACCTCTCAATAGGAATAAGATACATATGAATGAATAGGTATTTTTATGCTGAATAAAACTTAGTATTACGACTAAGACCAAAAGTCTGTACTTTCGGAGTTATCTATAAAAATTAAAGATCAGGGTACGGTCGTAAGACTCTCCTACACCTAAATCGCTAAACGTAAAAACATATCTTTTTTACAATAATTACAGTTGATTATGTAAGTGGCCACTAAGAAGGGATTTTGCGAAAATCTTCCTATTAAGGGTTGAAAGGGGGTGAAAACCTTTGTATGCAAAATCTTGTTCCTTGGGTTTATAAACTTGAAACTTAGCATGAATACGAAGATAAGTAAATGAAAATGATTGGCGTCATTAGTTTTTTAAAACTACCCTCCATTGGTGATTTAGATGGTGTTAAAGTTTGTATGGGACATTGATAATGCGTGAGCCCATGAATTTGAAACTCAGTATATAGAAAGACGACAAAAAATAATTAAATACGTATTTTAGGATTTTCCGAAAATCGCCCCCCAAGTTGGTGAAAAGGAGTAATAAGGTTTTAACGGAAGGATTTTACTGCTTGCTTCGATGAGTTCAAAACTTGGCATACATTATCTCTTAATCAATTAAATGATGCGTATTTATCTATTTTGTAAAAAGCCAACCACTAGTAGTGTGAAAATCGCAAAACTCTTTTTCTTTTAGTAATTGATTAAGGTTATTTTAATTAATTTTTCCTTGAAGGGTTGTGGGTGGGTTAACGAACTTAATCTTTTTAAACCTAAATTCAAATGAAGTGACACGGTACGTATTTAGATTTTCCAAAAGTATCCCATAAAGAGGGTTGCCGGAAGTTAATATTCACGAATGTGAAGTTCGAAGTACGCACGGACGAAGTTGCGGGTGGAGTGCTAGTATACACGGCTACACATCAAGCTATACAAAACCTGTATTAGCTGACCGTTCATTGTATGTGAAATTCGCAAGAAGCGAGACCAAGACAAACTGGTTTTATATAGCTTGATGTGTAGCCGTGTGTACTCGGTACCATAAATTGTCCCGATCTAAGTAATTCATGATCGTAGTTTAATTCATTTTGAGATAAACATTACCCGGACGCATGACGCTCCAAACAAGGTGGGTGGGAGGACACATTTGATATATTATGTTCTCCTATCTGAGAATTTAAGAGAACTTAAAACCGGAAATGTATTCTTTACACAACACCTAAGTTATTCCAACTTTCTTAACTTTGAATGTTGATAATGAAATTAAATAGTGTAACAATTAACTTGTATTAAAAAAAAAACCTAAAACAAAGATTGCTGCATTTGCGGATTGGATTTGCGATTTTTCTGGATTTGCGAAAAAAAAACGAGCTTACCCTAGAGCCAGCAGCCGCTTATGATGAATAACAAGGGGTGGATTGTTAGTAAGTAGGAGTCGTACAGTCTCTTCTGCTCCACACAGGGCGGGAGGACTCGTTTAATGTAATTATCACGCCAATCGAGTTTTCTTCCAAAAATAATATATGCAGCCATGACACTGCAAGTATGACTGATTCAGAGACTCAAACGTCTTTACCGACTAGGCGCCACATCTCTACTTTTCATAATTTCGTATTAATCCCGGCACGGCACAGCTTGTCTCCGTTCCGCTCCAGTGGAACCGCAGCCTTAGTCATTCAGCTCGTACACTAACAATATCAACATTCTAAATTCAAATCACTTTCACTCTAAACAAGGATGTTCACGAAGAATATAGCCCTTTTTAATTAAATGTGAAACAAATAAAATGTTAGACGAGACAACTTTAAGGCCGCATATCTCCGAAAGTACTAACGTTAGACCATATGTTTATTAGCAAGTAATGTTTCCCTTAAAGAGCCCTATCCAACGGTATATAACATGTTACTATTGAAGGGTGGTCTGTCATACATCTGTACTTTTCATAATTTCGTATTAATCCCGGCACGGCACAGCTTGTCTCCGTTACGCTCCAGTGGAACCGCAGCCTTAGTCATTCAGCTCGTACACTAACAATATCAACATTCTAAATTCAAATCACTTTCACTCTAAACAAGATGTTCACGAAGAATATAGCCCTTTTTAATTAAATGTGATACAAATAAAATGTTAGACGAGACAACTTTAAGACCTCATATCTCCGAAAGTACTAACGTTAGACCATATGTTTATTAGCAAGTAATGTTCCCCTTAAAGAGCCCTATCCAACGGTATATAACATGTTACTATTGAAGGGTGGGCCCAAATCCCATACATCGATTTCCCAATGTCCTTTCGTGATCCTGAGAACTTATTCGATATTTTTTCCCTTGGAATAGTCCCGTTATATTGACGGCACGGTTGGCTTATTGGCTGAGCAATCGACTGTTGCGTTGCTTGTCTCGTTTTTTATTCCCGCACCGAACAAATACTTTTGTTAGGCCTACAGATAGGTGGTCGCGGGACTTATTTCTTTACCGTGACCCCGGAACATAATGGGCTATTGAAGGACACCGTGGATTTTAGTTAGTACAAGTCTGACAGTAGGGGTGGGAGGACTGATTTGATGATTTGACCACGATAAAAAAAGGCCTACAGATAGATAGTAGTTCAGAATGTGGTTCTTGTCTATGACAATGTAAATGATTAACACATCTATGATACAGAAGAAAGTCCCAGTCACAGGAAACGTTTAATTCCTTTTTTTTTTAACATCACTGATTTAATTTTTACTGACAGTGTACACATAGTTGGTTGTATGAGTAATCAGTAGCCAATTAAAATTAAAGGCAAGTCAAATCGCTTGACTTGCCTTTAATTTTAACCCGTTCATTAACTAAATTTGTTCCAGAAACCGACTTTGAAGCTCTAAAATGGTAACAACAATATGAATTTATGAATTTCACCTGGTCATGAATGAAATACGGGCAAGATCAGTTAACTGGCTGTCAAATGTTCAATGAAGCATTTAGATTGGTTGGCCTAAATAACAACCGCCAATCATTACGAATATCGGATTTAAACAAATTGACTATCGGTTTTTGGAAACTGTAGGGTATTCACAACTCGATTGATTCATGAATTAAATAGTTGCTTGTTATTTGACACCGGCGTATCTCGCATTTAGATTGTAATTTACCTATACCATGAGGACATAAAAGCTATTAAAAAGTATTTATTTTCAATTCTCAAGTATCTATCATCACAGCTTTAGTCTCTGGTTGATACTGAGGGGATCAAGAATCAACATGAACTTGGCAAATGCATGTACGTGTGGCGCTCATAGGTTACCTTGCATAAATGTGGGAGCACCCAAATGCGGAATCTTTGAGATCGTATGTGACATGCGACCATTTCAGTCAGTACACCAGACACTTGCCAACCGAGCTGTCATGGTCATGGCTCACAACCCACACATGATTACACAAAAAATAAATATTAAAAACTAGCTGTCCCGGCAAACTTCATACCGCCTTAAAATCACCTGTTAGATCTACCCTGGAATTCCAAAAATAATTAAAATCCAAAATTATGCAAATCGGTCCGGCCGTTCTCGAGTTTTAGCGAGACTAACGAACAGCAATTGATAATGATTTATATTATAGAGATGAAAGTAAGTATAAAATTTTGTGGCGAACTTACAACAACCCTAAAATACCATGTTATGCTTGTCTACATTCTTTGTAGATTTTTAGAATATAAATATTCATAATCTAGGGTCGAAGCGGATTGTTGAATATTTCCCTCAAAGAGTTGTGTCGTCTGCCTGTGTCCGGTGAATTTCCTTTGTATAAAACTTAATACCTAAAGGTGGGTACTCACTGACGTAATGACGTTAGGCAGAAGCGTGCAGTGGAATACAGCCCAAGGTAGGCAAGCACTGCTTTTTCAGATACTCAATAAATATTATACTAGCGGAGGTCATTAAGCCTCTGAGAATCTTAACACCGCGATTCACAAAAGCGCGTCATCAGCGCAACGCCATCTAGTAGTGAGTGGTGGAACCTTCTTTATGAATCAATGGAGACAACGCGTAGTGTTCTGGTTGGTAAATAGATGGCGCCAGTGGTTCCATATTAAGGTTTGTTACATATTAAAATAATTATGTTTAGACAAATAGGTAGTGTTCGTTTAATATATGAGGATGAAAAGTAAGTAAAAGTTTAGTGTAAAACATAAAAAACAAAAACATAAATGCAAGAACTCACCAAACTCTCATCTAAGCTTATCACAATATTCATTGTTTATTCAACAAAGATTCGATGATTTGGGCCTATTTCATACGTTCTGCTTGTTTTTATAAGATGAATTATCATGTTTCCGGGTTATTCTAGCTTCAATCTTATAATTAAACGAAGAATTCAAATATTTACTGCTTTTATCTTCGAACACAGACATTATCACCACCGGTTTAAGAACACATAAACAAAACACTTAACCTCACTAATTTTCAAAGTAAACTTAAACACTCGTGCAAAAACAAACCAATAGGTAACTGAATTAATCACACTACGCTAGTTTCAATAACTTTTTAGTGATCTTTTCGTACGAATTGTAAACAAACATTATGACTTCCAAAATATTAATCTGCCAGGTTACTGACAGTACCGTTTTGGGGTTGCCAAAACACATTTTCTCAATTCCCGAAAAACAAAACCGAAGTTTCAAATAATTCAAATAAAGCGCCGTATTCACGTTCCATCTTGCTGTACGTCCCGCCAAGGTCATACACGAAACACGAAGCAAAAACACCGTGATTATGACGTACTGGACGTACGTCAAGCCTATTCACGTTGTTTTTGCGTCGTGCATCGTGCATGACGTACAGCCGTGACAGATGGTGAATACGGCGCTTAAGTAGTTAAAAATCCTTGGATAAACAATAAATTAAAAAACCATACAGTTTTTACTTCCATTTTTAGTTACTTAAACTTTTTTGGTAGGTGCAAAAATGGCAATATCCTCTTGAATTTTTTACCATTAAAATAAAAGAAAGGAAATTTTCAACAAAATTGCCACCCTGGAATTCATTCATACTTTCAGCCAGCCAATAGCACGGTTTTAGGCCAGGTCTATGCCCCGCCTATATTTTGCGCTCATTTTACATGTGTGCAGTTCATATACACGGCCGCGCACTTATACAGCACGTGATTTATCAATGGACTTTAGGCAATCTTACTACGAATGTAGTTGGAAGTAAAATTCTCGTCAAACGGCGGTTGTGAAAGTTGCTATGAGATTTTTAATAGGAGTTTTCACTTTTTTAATGTTTTGTTTTATTTTATAACCTAGTTCCAATAAATGCTTTTGTTTTATTTGTACGTTGTTATGCCAAGCTAGGCTTTGCCTAATTGCCTCTATGAAGGAACCGCGCCTGACGTTAGGGGTCGTAATGTAACATTCGCAGCGAACAACGAGCCGTTTTTTGATCACTTAGAGCGCCTTGTTTCTCAATACTGTCTACACGACCGCTCGTTGAGTAACACGTTACATTACACCTCGTAACGTCGATCAGGTGGCCTACCATGAACTCTCAAAGCGTGAGTCTTTAGGCTGTGGGAAAGGGATGACGCAAGACGACTTGTATAGCTCTGTCTCTTTCCCACAGCCTAAACTGGGTCACGTTAAGAGCTCGTGGAAGGCTCCTGTATTCGCCTTAGAGCATAGAATAATAATACTACGCCTTAAAGTCAATTCATACCAAGGCGCGACTAATGTCGGGCACGCCGCAATAGCGGCGGTAAGACCCCTCTTTGAGGAGTGGTTGGAGAGACGTCACGGCGTCCTTACCTACCGCATGACGCAGGTCCTCACCGGACACGGAAGTTTCGGGAGGTACCTGTGTCTGATGCGAAAGGAGGAAACGCCTGGGTGTCACCACTGCGAAGATCGCCCGGAGGACACAGTAGAGCATACGGTGCAAGACTGCCCAGCTTGGGCAGGGCACCGACGTGTCCTCACGGCGGCGATAGGCGGAGACCTCTCGCGCCCGGCATTGGTTTCGGCCATGCTGCGGGGCGAGACGGAGTGGGAAGCGGTCGCCACCTTCTGCGAGGCAGTAATGCTCGCGAAGGAGATGGCGGGCCGCGAGAGAGAGAGGGCAGCGTCCTCCCTCCGCCCCAACCGCAGTGGTGTACGCCCACGGCGTCGGACGTCGCAAGAGCGAGACGATCTCCGGCCACCGTAGGCGCGGGCATGCGGACAGCGAGTAAAGGGCAACTCGCTGTCCGACCATGGACCATGCCCGGGTCGACGGCGCGTCGTGTTCCACGCGCGCCTCAAAGAACTGTCAGCAAATGACGGGGCCCCCTCACAGAGGGCCATAGCCTGCCGGGGTCGCGGGATTTATTTCCTCACCGTGACCCCGGAACATAAAGGGCTAATGAAGAACACCGTGGATTTTAGTCAGTAGAAGTCTGACAGTACCTCTCACCCTGCCCGGGGTGGGAGGTCTCATTTGATGATTTTGCCACGTAAAAAAAAAAAAAAAAAAAAAAAGGCGCGACTAATGTAATGCTTGAAAATGTAACTTTATTTACTATAATACATAATAATAATATTCCACAACTATCACACAACGCTATCTAGTCCCAAGCTAAGCAGAGCTTGTGTTATGGGTACTACACAACTGATAAACATACATAAATATTTCTAAATACATACATATTATAGATAAATTACACCCAGACACAGAACAAATGATCGTGCTCATCACACAAACATTTGTCCTGGGTGGGAATCGAACCCACGAACTCCCGCATAGCAGTCAGGGTCACTAACTACTAGACCAACAGGCCAGTCGAAACGATACACATTTCCAGTATCGCCACGTCATGTTCGCGTCGCGTCTCGGTGTGTACTGATCCTTAAGAAGAACTCTCTTTTGTAGGAGCCAGTTTGCTATGATAATGAGAATTTTCTTTTGACGGGTTTCAGCTGCGTTGAAGGTAATTAAATAACAGAGATTGTGATGCCATTAATTAGTATTTAAATAATACAACCGCCCTGGTAACAACCAGGCTGTGTGTGTGTGGAGCAAACATGGAATGTCTCCAGTGTCGTGGGTGCTTTTACAAAAATTTAAACTCAAAAAGTCAGACCCGGAACAACTACTTGTGGCTCATATAAATTTTAGTTGGGAGTTTTCTTTTTAATATTTCGTTTTCTTTGTTTATGTGGTGTGTACTTATAGCATGTGTTAATAAAGGCGGAAACACATGATTAAAACGCAACCAACCCGATGAAACGTGATGCGTGTCGAATTCAATGTGCAGGAATGGTGTCGCGTCGGATGTTCAGTTTGATTCTGGTGTATGGATGGAAAACAATACATTTGATTCGACTGAACACGCATCGCGTTTCATCGGATCGTGTCGCTTTTTAATAATGTGTGAGCGACTTAAAAGTTTTTTTTTCTTTACTTTTTATTCCTTTCTTTTCTTTCAATTGAACGGTTATCGAGATTTTTTTTAAATAAAATCAAATTACTTGTATTTATCCAGTCTTCTAATCGACATTCTTGTTCCAGATTGTCTGCGGCATTGGAGGGTTAGTGCTGGGAGCAGTTGGCTGGTTGGAAGAGAGGCAGAAGCCAGCGCTAGGTCTAGGAGTGCCAGCTGGAGCTATCACAGTGTTGGCTGCAGGTAAATTTTGAATGATTCTTTATCACATCATCATCATCACCTACTTCGCCCACTTGCTATACCTAGCAAGAAAGCGAAGCATTCAGCTTCGTATGTGCTCATGTCCGCAACGGACTGACGATCTATGCAGCTGGTATTATGTGCTAGAGTAAAAATATAATCTATATCTATACATATAATAAAATAGTAGGAAAGTCAAAACTGTACATTGAATATTTTTTAAAAAGAATACTTGGGGTGTGATCTACAATCGATACAGAAGCCAAAAATATAGTTTTTAGAATTTTTGTCTGTTTGTCTGTTTATCTGTTTGTCTGTATGTATGTCCGGGATAAACTCAAAAAGTACTGGACGGATTTGAATGATTCTTTTTTTGTTGTATAGGTATTAAATCTGGTCAAAACATAGGCTATAAATTATTCTGGAAACTTGAACACCTGGCGCAGAACCGCAACAGACCAGCTAAACTATAAGAGATACAAAAATGGTGCGATAGCAAAAATTGTTCCACGTGATGAGCATTTTCTGCTGAGAGAATAAAATTGAAGATCTGGAACACCTAATGTGGAACTCCAAGAGCCCAGCTACACTATAACATGTACAGGAATGTTAAGGACCTAACTAAAGGCTATTAAATGAAATAAGTGGACTGTAAACACTTTATAATTATAATGGTTCAAAGGACAGTATTAATGTTGGACTAGAGCTATGTACAACGAGAATAATGCGCGCGCGTCGTCGATCGTGTCCGATGATGGAGTGAAGTGCGGGCGGCGGGGGCTGCTGCTGGTCCGCGCCGCGCCGCTGCGTTGTCGTCCCGCGCCTCACCGCGCCCTCCGCGAGTCCCCTCGCGCTGTGTATGAATCACGCCTTGTGTGCGTGAACAGGAATGACGTCTAAGCAAAGTTGTTCAGCCTGATGAGCACTCTCTGTTGACGTATAAAAATTGAGGATCTGGAACACCTAATGTGGAATTCCAAGAGCCCAGCTACACTATAACATGTACAGAAATGACGTCTTAGCAAAGTTGTTCAGCCTGATGAGCACTCTCTGTTGACGTATAAAAAGTGAAGATCTGGAACACCTAATGTGGAACTCCAAGAGCCCAGCTACACTATAACATATAGGAATGACGTCTTTTTTTTTTTGCGTGGTAAAATCATCAAATAAGGCCTCGCACCCCCACTGTCAGACTTGTACTGTCTAAAATCCACGGTGTCCTTCAATAGCCCTTTATGTTCCGGGGTTACGGTGAAGGAAATAAGTCCCGCGACCCCGTCAGGCTTTGGCCCCCTGTGAGGGGGCCCACTCCGTCTCGCCCCGCAGCATGTCCTCGACCAATGCCGGGCGCGAGAGGTCTCCGCCTATCACCGCCGTGAGGACACGTCGGTGCTCTGCCCAAGCTGGGCAGTCTTGCACCGTGTGCTCTACTGTGTCCTCCGGGCGATCTTCGCAGTGGTAACACCCAGGCGTTTCCTCCTTTCTCATCAGACACAGGTACCTCCCGAAACTTCCGTGTCCGGTGAGGACCTGCGTCATGCGGCGTGCCCGAGGAATGACGTCTTAGCAAAAGTTTTTCAGCTTGATGAGCACTATTTGTTTATGTATAAAAATTTAAGATATGGAACACCTGATATGGAAATCAAAGCTATCACTTATTTTACATACAGTGAAATTAGTATAGTGAGTATTTTATAATTATACAAATTATAAAATAACATAAGCTGGGATTTCTTCCACGCAGTAAAGGCGGTAACAGTTTAGGACCGATTTTCGATGACGATGAATATCATTGTACTCTACTGGCCAAAAGCCATTTTTTTTTGCCGGGCTCTTGGAGTTGGGTAATAGACTTTTCAGATCTTAGATTTTGACGATCCCGTTGTCGCTGGCGTAAGCAACAGAATACGCGTACGAAGTCGCGGGCAGAAGCTAGTACATATAATAAAATAGTAGGAAAGTCAAAACTGTACATTGAATATTTTTTTAAAAGAATACTTGGGATGTGATCTACAATCGATACCGAAGCCAAAAATATAGTTTTTAGAATTTTTGTCTGTTTGTCTGTTTATCTGTTTGTCTGTATGTATGTCCGGGATAAACTCAAAAAGTACGGGACGGATTTGAATGATTCTTTTTTTGTTGTATAGGTATTAAATCTGATCAAAACATAGGCTATAAATTATTCTGGAAACTTGAACACCTGGTGCAGAACCGCAACAGACCAGCTAAACTATTAGAGATACAAAAATGGTGCGATAGCAGAAAGTCTTCCACGTGATGAGCATTTTCTGCTGAGAGAATAAAATTGAAGATCTGGAACACCTGATGTGGAACTCCAAGAGCCCAGCTACACTATAACATGTACAGGAATGACGTCTAAGCAAAGTTGTTCAGCCTGATGAGCACTCTCTGTTGACGTATAAAAATTGAGGATCAGGAACACCTAATGTGGAACTCCAAGAGCCCAGCTACACTATACCATGTTCAGGAATGACGTCTTAGCAAAGTTGTTCAGCCTGATGAGCACTCTCTTTTGACGTATAAAATGTGAAGATCTGGAACTCCTAATGTGGAACTCCAAGAGCCCAGCTACACTATAACATATAGGAATGACGTCTTTTTTTTACGTGGTAAAATCATCAAATGAGGCCTCCCACCCCCACTGTCAGACTCCTGTGTCCTGTGAGGACCTGCGTCATGCGGTAGGTAAGGACGCCGTGACGTCTCTCCAGCCACTCCTCAAAGAGGGGTCTTACCGCGGCTATTGCGGCGTGCCCGAGGAATGACGTCTTAGCAAAAGTTTTTCAGCTTGATGAGCACTATTTGTTTATGTATAAAAATTTAAGATATGGAACACCTAATATGGAAATCTAAGCTATCACTTATTTCACATACAGTGAAATTAGTATAGTGAGTATTTTATAATTATACAAATTATAAAATAACATAAGCTGGGATTTCTTCCTCGCAGTAAAGGCGGTAACAGTTTAGGACCGATTTTCGATGACGATGAATATTATTGTACTCTACTGGCCAAAAGCCATTATTTTTTTTGCCGGGCTCTTGGAGTTGGGTAATAGACTTTTCAGATCTTAGATTTTGACGATCCCGTTGTCGCTGGCATAAGCAACAGGATACGCGTACGAAGTCGCGGGCTAAGCTAGTAATAATAATATTCCACGACTATCACACAACGCCATCTAGTCCCAAGCTAAGCAGAGCTTGTGTTATGGGTACTAGACAACTGATAAACATACTTATATATTTCTAAATACATATATATTATAGACTAGCTTCTGCCCGCGACTTCGTACGCGTATTCTGTTGCTTACGCCAGCGACAACGGGATCGTCAAAATCTAAGATCTGAAAAGTCTATTACCCAACTCCAAGAGCCCGGCAAAAAAAAATGGCTTTTGGCCAGTAGAGTACAATGATATTCATCGTCATCGAAAATCGGTCCTAAACTGTTACCGCCTTTACTGCGTGGAAGAAATCCCAGCTTATGTTATTTTATAATTTGTATAATTATAAAATACTCACTATACTAATTTCACTGTATGTAAAATAAGTGATAGCTTTGATTTCCATATCAGGTGTTCCATATCTTAAATTTTTATACATAAACAAATAGTGCTCATCAAGCTGAAAAACTTTTGCTAAGACGTCATTCCTCGGGCACGCCGCATGACGCAGGTCCTCACCGGACACGGAAGTTTCGGGAGGTACCTGTGTCTGATGAGAAAGGAGGAAACGCCTGGGTGTTACCACTGCGAAGATCGCCCGGAGGACACAGTAGAGCACACGGTGCAAGACTGCCCAGCTTGGGCAGAGCACCGACGTGTCCTCACGGCGGTGATAGGCGGAGACCTCTCGCGCCCGGCATTGGTCGAGGACATGCTGCGGGGCGAGACGGAGTGGGCCCCCTCACAGGGGGCCAAAGCCTGACGGGGTCGCGGGACTTATTTCCTTCACCGTAACCCCGGAACATAAAGGGCTATTGAAGGACACCGTGGATTTTAGACAGTACAAGTCTGACAGTGGGGGTGCGAGGCCTTATTTGATGATTTTACCACGCAAAAAAAAAAAGACGTCATTCCTATATGTTATAGTGTAGCTGGGCTCTTGGAGTTCCACATTAGGTGTTCCAGATCTTCACTTTTTATACGTCAACAGAGAGTGCTCATCAGGCTGAACAACTTTGCTAAGACGTCATTTCTGTACATGTTATAGTGTAGCTGGGCTCTTGGAATTCCACATTAGGTGTTCCAGATCCTCAATTTTTATACGTCAACAGAGAGTGCTCATCAGGCTGAACAACTTTGCTTAGACGTCATTCCTGTTCACGCACACAAGGCGTGATTCATACACAGCGCGAGGGGACTCGCGGAGGGCGCGGTGAGGCGCGGGACGACAACGCAGCGGCGCGGCGCGGACCAGCAGCAGCCCCCGCCGCCCGCACTTCACTCCATCATCGGACACGATCGACGACGCGCGCGCATTATTCTCGTTGTACATAGCTCTAGTCCAACATTAATACTGTCCTTTGAACCATTATAATTATAAAGTGTTTACAGTCCACTTATTTCATTTAATAGCCTTTAGTTAGGTCCTTAACATTCCTGTACATGTTATAGTGTAGCTGGGCTCTTGGAGTTCCACATTAGGTGTTCCAGATCTTCAATTTTATTCTCTCAGCAGAAAATGCTCATCACGTGGAACAATTTTTGCTATCGCACCATTTTTGTATCTCTTATAGTTTAGCTGGTCTGTTGCGGTTCTGCGCCAGGTGTTCAAGTTTCCAGAATAATTTATAGCCTATGTTTTGACCAGATTTAATACCTATACAACAAAAAAAGAATCATTCAAATCCGTCCAGTACTTTTTGAGTTTATCCCGGACATACATACAGACAAACAGATAAACAGACAAACAGACAAAAATTCTAAAAACTATATTTTTGGCTTCTGTATCGATTGTAGATCACACCCCAAGTATTCTTTTTAAAAAATATTCAATGTACAGTTTTGACTTTCCTACTATTTTATTATATGTATAGATAAACGCGACCCCCCAGAACAGTTAGTTTCGGGAAAAGAAATATTGAATACGAAGGCGTCAACATGTATAATAAAATTCCTATGGAGATAAGAGAAACGAAAAGTATGTCTAGTTTTAAAAAACTATTAAAACATCATGTCACCGAATAACTTCCATTAATTAAAATTAAAACACACAAGTACTTTGCCATAGATGCCACATCTAGTGAATATCAGTTTTTGGATCCTTGTAATAGCTGTGATCGCCTACCCGCTTATGTTTCGTTTTTACAATATGTATCCTATGATATTTTTTTTTTATATACCCAAGTATGAAGTAGTTTTAAACGTCTATTTCTATACGCTTACACAATTTTGTTTTATATGTAAACATGTTTTCTCAGTAAGTGAATTATTGTAAATTCTTAATGAGGAAAAATAAAGTTCTTAAACCATAAATTACACCCAGACACAGAACAAATGATCATGGTAATCACACAAACATTTGTCCTGGGTGGGAATGGAACCCACGACCACCGGCATAGCAGTCAGGGTCACTAACTACTAGACTAACAGGCCAGTCAGAATGAATGTTTCTTCATCACATCATCTTTTATCATCATCAGCCCTGCTTGGCTTACTTGCTAGGTATATCCGATATAAGTCTTCGCATGTGCTCATGTCCGCAGACGGACAGACGATCTATGGAGCTGGTATTATGTGCTAGAGTGGAGACCACGTATGGGCAAACGTAGTGTGGGATGCCTTGAGCCACGATGGATTGATGATTTGAAGCAGGCTAGCAGCTAATTTTCGTTTTACTCATTTCTTGTCCGATTCAGTTTCTTATCTTCCAAAAAGAATATCATTAAGTGCTTAAAAACGCAGATAACATAGTGCTAAATGATTTTTCCTAGGTATTTGTTTGGTTGGACCACGAAAAGTTCACAATCAAAAAAGAATCCTTCTGCAAAACTGTACTTAGGTTAAAGGTAACAGGCGTACCAACATTAAGTACACGACACATCATTACTCCAAGAAAATGGCGGCGATACGCAAAATAAACATCTTAACGAGGCGTAAGATAAACTTACTGTTTTTTCAAACAAGGCTTGATTTATTTCGTGCGAGAACTTTTCAGAATCATTATGTTAATGGCGTGAAGAATTTGTTATTTAGAAAAAGGTTTCAACAATATTAAATATTATTTTAATTTTAGTTAAAGATTAGAAAGTTACGAAACATTATTTTTATAACATGATTTATAAACTTTTATTATTATAACATGATTTATATGATATCTAAAGAAATACGGTATACTTGGTAAACTTGGTCGGTACGGATATAATAATAACCGTACCGACCAAGCGTTGTGTGACACATCCTGCAGCTAGATGGACCGACGACCTTATGAAGGTGGTTGGGACAAACTGGATGTGGAAGGCACAGGGCAGAGTGAAGTGTTACAAGGCTGTGACACATCACTTTGTCCTCTTATTGTCCTATCGGGAGAGGCTTATGTCCAACAGTGGACTGCATTAGGCTGAGTTGATTGATTGATTGATAAATGAACAATACTTACTTTCTTTTATGCCCTCTTTGCTGTCCATTAATTTACTGACAGACAATGCACACACGGCGTACACCAGAGTCTAAATGAGTCAACGCACTAGGTTCTTATTTAAAAAAAGTATTAATTACAGATTTTATAAATTCATTCTGACAATATTTTTAATACGAAAATAGTATATTTTGCAACGATTGAATAAAGAGCGGATTTAAAGCGAGGGCCATTATATGAATCAAGAGCAAGCGAAGGATTTTAATTACTGAATCACGACCGTAGGGAGTGATTCATGATGATTGAATCACGAGCGAAGCGAGTGATTCAAGTATTTAAATCCTGAGCGACGCGAGTTATTCAGGCCCTCGATTTAAATCCGTTTTATTCAAGAGTTGCAAACGATACTTTATACCATGACTACGAGAAAAAGAAAGTTTTGAGCGATAAAAGATATTCAACGAAACAAAATAATGTTTTTTTTAATAAGACTGCTCGCGAAGAATCGCTCGGTCACTGCGCCAACAAACTGACATTAAAATCGGATCAATGATTTGAATTAAGAGTAATTTTCATATTAGCAAGGGGGTTGTCCAGCATCTCGCTCGATGTCGAATGTGTTCTAAATTCAAACACCAAAACAGTGCGTAAAAGACTACTTTTACGCACTGTTTTCCGTGAGTAAAAGTAGCTTTTTCGAGGGGGAATGGTATAAAGTTCATTATTTTTTTAATAGGGAATTCCAGGCAGATGCATGGCTTTTAAAAAAAGAACATTAGCTTCCTTTTTTCCAGTGAGAACATTTTCAAAGGATTATGTTGGGTTTTGTCGGACTCCGTCAGGGGATTTACCTGAATTGTGCCCGACATTTCAACACTGAAACTCGACACAGTTCTTTTTTCTATCATAAATCAGGATTCTGAAATATATCCACACATTCTTTGAGTATGAAACCTTTGTAATCCTATCTTAATTTTTATGCGAAAGTAAGTTTTTTTGTTAACTTTATATTTTTTCATGTCCAAACCCCTGAACCGATGTGTCCAATCAGGTGTACTGAAACGGACATAGGGTACCTTTTATCCCAATAAAAGTACTATTCCCGAGAATAACAACAATAACATCCACATTTGATTTAACACCACGATCGGAGCAGTGCTTGAGTGATAGGCCTGCTGCGCTGCTTGTTTCGGTTTCGATTCCCGCACGGAGAAATTAATTATATGATCTACAAGCAGTTGCGTTGGTCACGATACAAGAGAAATTCCTAGCAATGCTTTAAAAAAACATAATAGATATTACAATAATACAACACACGACGCCATCTAGTCCCAAGCTAAGCAGAGCTTGTGTTATCGGTACTATAGATAACTGATAAACATACTTATATATTTTTAAATACATACATATATTATAGATAAATTACACCCAGACACAGAACAAATGATCGCGCTCATCACACAAAAACATTTGTCCTGGGTGGGAATCGAACCCACGACCCCCGGCATAGCAGTCAGGGTCACTAACCACTAGACCAACAGGCCAGTCAGATGGAGCCACATTTACGATACAAATGAGAAATTATAAATTAAAACGAGCGAGACCGCGTACAAAAGTTAGTACTAACATACCTCATAAAGTTCAAACACATCAGAAAGTCATCAAGTATGATTTACGATATTAATTTATAAACAAAGTGTGACAGATGTAATTTATTACAAGCAATTAACAAATCTCGGGTTCAGCACGAGTTTTCAGTATTTGAGACGTAAAGTAAACTGGAACTTTGACAATTTCAAAGTGACAATTTTCCGGAAAGGAAAAAATTAGTTCCTTCTTCGTACACCATAGACGCTGTTCCATTTTTTCATACAAGAAACGCTGTAAATACTGGAAAGACGCTGTAAAGTAAAATGTGAAAATTCGTGCTAGGGGTACAGTACCTAACAGTTTCGTTTTGAGGACCGAAGTTAAATTTATAGGCAGCCATTATTTCATAACGATTTTGAAACTTGAGCTTTACATTTTTTTTTATCGTGGTAAAATCGTCCTAATATGAGATCTCCCCCTAGCAGGGCTATTGGCTAACTTGATAATCCCTGACCAGCAGTTGTCAACCTGAACTTCGATGGCTTGATACCTGTTATGAGGCTAAGTTGAGGTGTGGAGTGCCTCAAGAGCGTTAGAATAGGTGCTTGTAGGGAACATTCACATTTATCAGTTTGCGAATGCAAAAGCCAATACGAAATTGACTTATTTATTTATGTACACACACAGATATATACTGGAAAATATGTTAAGAGGAAAAACAATACAAAGGCACTGCTTATTTCTAAAAGAAATTTCTTCCATCAACCCTTTACCTTTTGACAGCTATTTGATGGTCACCACACAGACACCGAGATACGCAATAGCCCTACAGAGTGGGACGAGAGGGAATGTGCTTGAAGAGGAAAGTTTTCCGTGGAGGGTCGTTAGTAAAGTAATGGCATAAAAGTTGTCAAAGTAAAAGCTTTGATGTTTGGATGGATATAATATGTTAAAAAACGGCTGACTGCTTGAAGAGCTCATGGCAAGATAATTACAACAGCACAGGCTGATCATTATTTAGGGTTAAGCCGCGCTTGCCGAGTTTGGTCTGTGGATGGATGATCATCTCTCATAGCGGGTTTCCTCTGTGTCTCGGAAAGCACGTAAAGGCATTGATCCTACTGTAATTTGTAGATCTTTGACCGTCTTTACTGTTAGTCAGGAGCTCTAAAGTATGGCAACCAGTCTTACCATGGGGTATAGTATTACTCAGTTACTGAATTGTGGAGGTCTTATAGGCAGTCGCTTTATGTAAAATGCTGATATTCAGCTGCATCTGTTTCAACTGGAAGCTGACCCCAATATAGTTGGGAATAGCCTAGGCAGATGATGATGACGTCGGATATTGATGATATTTAGTTCATAGGTTATATGGTGGAATAACACATAAGATACCAGTTTAACTTGGTGGCCGATTGGTATCGGTCCCGAGTTACGAGTTGTAGGTCGTGGGTTCAAACCCCGCCAGGTGCATTACTTTGTGTAATATATTTCATCACCTCTGCTGAAGGTGAAGGAAAACATCGTGAGGAAACCGGCATGTCCTAGAACCAAAAATTCGAAGATATGTGACATCTACCAACCCGCACCGGGCCCGCGTGGTGGGTTATCGCCCAATCCCTTTCTCAGAGAGGAGGCCTGTGGGTGTCCCAGCAGTGGGAATAGTATAGGCTGATGATGATGATACCACTTTTATCCCGGTATTACGTTCCCGTGGGATCATTTGTTCACGCGGGCGAAGACGCCGACGACAGTTAGTTTAATAAAACACAATTATTTTTTCTCTCTTGTGTTTTCCTGTCTCGTTAATTAGAAGATATTATAATTACCTAATTAATTTAACCTGCTAATTAATTAATTTAACATTTTCTAGGTATCATTATTTAATTAATTAACAAGTAGCTTGTGATGAATTAATTTTTTGGTGTAAATGACAATGCCAAGGATGTCCTGAATGCAGATCTATTTACAAAACGAATTAATTTTTATAAATGCCCAATCGCCAGAGTACATTTTTATAGTAAAACTAGCTGACCCGGCAAACGTTGTTTTGCCATATAAATTATTTTTACATTTAGGGGTATGAAAAATAGATGTTGGCCGATTCTCATAGATAACGGATAAGCACAAAAAAATTCATCAAAATCGGTCAAACCGTTTCGGAAGAGTATTGCAACGAAAACTGTGACACGAGAATTTTATATATTAGATGAACAAGATACTTAACGATTGGACTGCTGTGCAATGTGCAGCGTGTCACGGGTTCGATTCCTGTGAGGAATTTTCTTCCTGTAGAGCGTTCACAAACATTCGCTACCCCCACCGAATAATATCGTAATCGATAAATTCAAATTTTACAGGAAAAATAAAACAGTGGTTTTTTATGATTATTGTAAAGGTTGTCCAACCTAAGAGAATGATTTATATATCAAATGAAAGGTATTTTTTTATAGAATCATTCTGAATAAACGTATTTATTTTTTATTATATCAGGACCAAGTTATTAAAGAAAATAAATTTTACTGGATACATTAGAAAAACATTTTTTCGTAAAAAAACATTACGATATTATTCGCGTAAAAACAAAAAGACAGCGTGCACAATAATAGTGTACTACAATGTTATTCGTTGAACAAAGACATCCAAACATAAACGGTAATAGACTGTAACTGGGATTTTCGCCGATATAATATGTATTCTATTTTGAATTATTGTTCTAATACTATTTTATTCTTCAATTGCCTGTTAAGTAATATCCATTGTTAGAAATTTAACTTTCAATAAAACTATGGCTTTCTCATAAAAGAAAACCTATCATCATCATCATCAGCCGGAAGACGTCCACTGTTGAACATAGATCTCCCCCTTAGACCACCACGCCGAACAACAATTCGCCACATGCATCCATCGGTTGCACGCGACTCTCACGATGTCGTCGGTCCACCCAGTAGGAGGCCTACCTGCGTCTTCCGGTCCGTGGTCGCCACTCGAGAACCTTTCTTCCCCATCGGTTGTCAGTTCTAAGAGCGATGTGGCCTGCGCATTGCCACTTCAACTTGCAAATTTTACGAGCTATGTCGGTGACTCTGGTTCTTCGCCGAATATCCGTGTTCCGGATTTTATCCCGCAAAGAAACTCCGAGCATAGCTCTTTCCATTGCTCGTTGAGTGACTCTTAGTTTCTCTAAAAGGCCAGCAGTCAAAGACCACGTTTCAGAGCCATATGTAAACACTGGCAACACACACTGGTTAAATACCCTCGTCTTGAGACACTGTGGGATTCTCGATGAGAAGATATCACGTAACTTCCCAAACGCTGCCCATCCGAGTTGTATTCTTCAGGCGACCTCTTTATCGAAGTTGGACCTACCTAACTGAACAATCTGTCCAAGGTAATTATACTGGTCTACTACTTCGAGCCACAACCGATACGGGTGTCACATTCGACATGACTTTCGTCTTGTTCATGTTCATTTTAAGGCCGACCCGTTGGGAAACGATACTGAGGTCGCTGAGCATTGGGTTGAGGTGATCCAACAATTCTGTCATGATGACTATATCATCGGCAAAATTAAGGTGAGTGATGTATAATGTATTCGCCATTGATGTTGATGCCGAGTCCGTTCCATTCCAATAGCTTGAAAACGTCCTCCAACGCGTTCATGAACAGTTTCGGAGAAATAACGTCTCCCTGTCTCACGCCTTTCTGCAATAGGATTGGTTTCGTGTTCTCTTCCTGAAGTCGGAAGGACATGGTAGTGTTTCTATACAAACACTTTAACTTCGATATACCTTTAGTCGATATGACATCTTTGGAGGGACAGGAGGGACTGCAATACTGCCCAGGTTTCGATTGAAAGGAAGGCTTTTTCATAGTCCACAAAAGCTAAATATAATGACCGAATATACTCCTCTGTCTTCTGTATAATCTGGCGTAGCGTGTGTATGTGGTCTATGGTAATAAAACCATTTCGGAAACCGGCTCGTTCGGGAGGCTGGAAGTCATCAAACCAGCGTTCGAGACGGTTCGTAATGACTTTTGAGAACAGCTTGTATACAAAAAAAACCTCTCAATCTGTCTCAGGATCTCCGGTTTCGTAATGATGCTGCCGTCGTTAATCTTCAGCTTTGTCATTTGGCTTTGCAAATGAAGTTCTTCTATTGCCAAGAAGTCGACCAGTCGCTAACCTCTATGGTTTCGCTGCCCATACCCAAATGCCAACCACTCTCAACTCATTGCCATTCGGTGACCCACCTTCGCGTTGAAGTCCCCCATAACAACGGTGAAGTATGATTCGGAGGTATGTATGGCCTCGAATATCGTCTCATACAATGCCTCTACTTCATCATCAGAATTTGTCGGAATCGGCATCTACCTGTATGACCATCAACGGATATCGGTTGATTATTCTGAGAATAAGGTATGCTACCCTGCTCGACACACTGTCGACTTTCATAAAGTTGTTAATGAGGGACCTGCGGACGAGAAATCTAACACCACCCTGGTATTTACGGTAGAAGAGCATGTTGCCGGAATCTAGAACACACACAAACACAAGGCGATGTGCCTACCATAATAGTACATTATGATATAGTGCGGTAAGTTGAAGATTGCAGCCGAGGTGATATTGCTCGCCCGAGCCCTACGGGGCGAGGGCTATAAGAAAGCAGAGGCTGTAATTGTCAAACCGCACGTATGTCATATATGACGTTTTATAACACATTTGTGAGGAAATTAATAAAACTCGGACTTTCTTAAACGAATAAATAGTAAGAGACCTTTTACGAGCAAATGTGTTGTAAAATAATCTTATTTGCTCTTGTTATGTGAAGACCTTATGTAATAATCTATCTAGTATTATATTATCTGTGTCTATGTCCACGAGAACACTGCCGACAAACTGTCCTGCAGTTTGGCAGAAGTTATTTAGTATAAAATTTGTGTAACTTTTGTTGAATAAATAAAAAAAAAAATAAAAAAAAGAACTATAGTATCTTGACCCTCTCTTCGGATTTCAGATAATCCCAAGATATCCCAACGCATTTTGCTCAATTCTTCCTCCAGCTCGATAATCTTTTCAACGGCCCTCAGTGTGTGGATGTTGTGTGTTGCCAGGGCCAAAGTCCTATGGGGTGGTATGCCACATACTCGGTATTATTCTATTCCTTTCTTTATCATTAGAAATAAAGAAAGCGATGCGAATGCTTGTGGCTCGTGTTAATAGATAATACAGCAATCGTAGATTGAGTGTAGATATCACCTCGGTAAACTATTGCAAAAGTAATTGCATTTTTTTTTTAATATATAATTATATAGTAACCAGTATTAACCATAGTTTTGAAATAAAATCTCTACAGGAATAGTATTGTTAAAAAACTTTACTATAAAACGAGTTTGCTGTTCTTACTCGAATAATATCGTTATCGTAACATACTGAAATTCTTATTAAGAGTGCTATCCGTAATCACTAGATGCGAGGTTATTCGCGTAAATAAGTACAATAAAACTGTAACGGAATATTAGGGCTATGGTTAATAAAAAAATACTAATTTGGAATGTACTCATAGGAAAAATGTGAAAAAAATTGACAACGTGTAAGAGAGTACGTAGATGATGAATATGCAATAAAACGCAAAGTATCGTTATATCACATTACGATATTATTCGGTGGGAGGAGCGATTTAAACTCACAAACACAAACACCTAGACCCGAAGCAACTACTTGTAGTTACAAAATATGAGAAGTAGCCCAAATGAGAAGTAGCCAAAATGAGAAGTAGCCCTAATGAGAAATAGTCCATTATGGAGTCGGTTGCCGAAATGAGAATTAGCCCTAATGCGCCTAAACCATATATTTGTTTCGTACAGGAACATCGAACTAACGACACACTGAAATTGAAATCTTGCAAAACAAATCACTAAATTCACTCACCTCTTCCAGCCATATCAATCTACTATAGCCGAGGCTTCGGCGGCTGGGTGTCAGCCAGATCAAGAGCGACTAGGAACTGGGGTGCCCCATGGAGAGCCTTGGGGCCTTCGCCCTGCGCGGCGGTGCCTCTCACCATGCTGTGGACAGCAGCTATAGGAGCACATATAGCGATGCTGGCTTTCTGTATCCGGTCGCTGATGAATATTGGGTGAGTAGATTTTTCTTTTAAAGAATATATTATAAATATATTTTCGTCTATGGGCGACTTGCGGTAGGAGCACCGCCGTGTCCTCACGGATGCGATAGGCGGTAGCGATCTCTGAAGCCTATCACTAGTTCAGGTCATAATGTCAGGTGAGATAGAATGGCAAACAGTCACCTCCTTCTGCGAAACAGTAATGGTAGCAAAGGAGGAGTCGTATCATGTAAGGGAGAGGGCCGCCTCACAACGCCGCTGCCTGGAACGTCAGACAAAACATGGGAATTTCTAGCCATATTTTATCTTAACATACTCTGTAAGCTTTAATTAAAGTACGTAATAAGTAAACAAAATTCAAAAAAGCTTTTTTATCATTTTACTACAAATATTTTCAGATAAATTGAATTTAAAGCTCACTATATACACAAACAAGAAGTTCGCAAAGACTCATTTGTCTAAGCGCTCAACGCTCAGTTTTTCTAGACAAGATTGCGTCTCTTGGCAACATTATCTCGATTTATAATCGCCTGACCCATGTCTCAAAGACCTCGCTTTTTGATATGTCTTTGACAAGTCCCTGAAAGTTGTTCGAGATTGTATCTAAAGTGTAACAGAAAGGCGTTGGGCGATGTATCGCCTAACGCTTTTTTGTCGCGTTATTAATGAGTCTTGTAATCATTCATGTCGACCTCAAAACTTCAAACGCTTACAAATAGAGCTGAATAGGGATATTGAAACCCGTGGCCAGAATCGCAATTAGCCCTTATCTACTTTCACCCTACATAACCGAAAATTATTAAATAAATGAACTTTTATTTCAAACTTTAAGAAGGTCCATAATCACGCGTTCTTTTTTTTAACGTTCCGTCACGCGTGGGGTCCAGCAGTATCCCCATAAATATTTGACACGAATTTATAACATATCTGAATCATAAAAAAACAATTAAGATTATATGGGAAATACATATTATTAAAGTTTAAGGAAATAATTTACTATTCCTTAAAAAGTCAATCTTTTGATAGTGAGACACATTTTACAAAAGTAACATCT
This sequence comes from Agrotis ipsilon, assembly GCA_028554685.1. Taxonomy (NCBI): domain Eukaryota; kingdom Metazoa; phylum Arthropoda; class Insecta; order Lepidoptera; family Noctuidae; genus Agrotis; species Agrotis ipsilon. The sequence continues at coordinate 406,927 of CM052961.1, read as the reverse complement.
CGCACGTAGAGACTTGTTGAAGCTCTAAACTCACCTAAAATTAAATTAAATTATTTGCTTCTGATTTTGGTTTTAAATTTCTTTGGAAAGTCCAGCTTAACAAAAAAAATCAAAACCAAAATCAGCCAAACCGGTCCAGCCGTTCTCGAGTTTTAGCGAGACAAACGAACAGCAATTGATTTTTATACATAAAGAAGAAACATATTAATAAGATAAACCGATACTGAAACGCACGTTTAACACAGAAAAACCGTAACGGTCGGATGGTTCTTTTGTCCAACTTTTTCACGCTGAAAGGACCAATGAACAATGCATATTTTCTCACAATAGCGTCCGGGTATTTCCGCCATCCTTCCAGTCCAGTCAGCACAAATTCCGATATCTTCTATCGTTAACCATCTGAAAAATGTTAAATATTTTAAGAAAAGCTTTTATAGCCTGGCCGCACTTACGGGAAATGAAGTAAGTGTGCCCCTAAAGCAGAAAATTAAACATTGTTATCACACAATAAACGGACGATGAGTAATGTATGACTCGATGTCCGATATGTTCACTCGCGTCTCAAAGAGTGGCAGCGTAATGGCAACCCCCCCCCCTCTTAAAATCAACGATATTTCAACGCTGTTGCAAGCCATGTCGGGTTGACGATCTCCGGCCACCGTAGGCGCGGGCATGCGGGCGGCGAGTAAAGAGCAACTCGCCGCACGACCATGGACCATGCCCGGGTCGACGGCGCGTCGTGTTCCACGCGCGCCTCAAAGAGCGTCAGCATAATGACGAGGCCCCCTCTCAGAGGGCTAAAGCCTGCCGGGGTCGCGGGTCTTATACCATCACCGTGACCCCGGAACATAAAGGGCTATTGAAGGACACCGTGGATTTTAGTCAGTACAAGTCTGACAGTACCTCTCGCCCTGCCCGGGGTGGGAGGTCTCATATGATGATTTTACCACGTAAAAAAAAAAAAAAAGCCATGTCGGGTTTATCTTATCAACCCGCGATCATGGCGCTTGCCAAAGCGTATATGGGGGGTGGAAGTTTGTATGAGACCTTAAGATGTTAGGATACTTCCTGCAGTGCTAGAGACCTGAAATTCGGTATTTAGTCTAAGTTTAGTATACAACCAACAAAAAAAAATCACGGAAGATATCCCGTAAGTGACATTATAAGTTTAGAAGCAAACCGTGATAGTTTAAAAAGTGTTAACATGTAACATTCTAGTGTAGACCTTTTTCAGTGTAATTTCAGCCTAAATCAGAATAATTTAACAAATAATATTTAGAAATTCTAAAGTCGTTATCTAACTATGGCACATCTGCTACCTCGATGTCTGTGCCTTGAATTTTAATAACCACCGTTTCAAATAAAAACTTTACAATTCAAATTATTTCAGTGTCTTCTTTTGTTAGGACTAAAATTTTCTTTTTTTTTTGCCGAATTCCTACGTTTGCGGGGACCAGATAGAAAAGTACTTGAAATAACATGGCTAAAACTAAACAAAATGTTATAGTGAAATTGTCAAATGAAAATGGTATTTATGAAATATCGTACGCGTGACAATATATCTTCACTTCGAGAGAGTATGTCATGTTTTCAGGCCATATTTTAACAACTACAATTTTATTCAATACCTCGGGTTTTGTCACTTATCGGACAACGATTAGGTTGAAAATACAATGTATTTCACAATCGCGTGAACGCGAGTCTCGCTCATCACGTTTCTTTTTAAGCTGACCTCAACGAAATTATTCCACTGCACTATTCACTGAATTTTGCATTTTTATAAGAGCGGCAACATCATCAAACGATTCCTCCCGCCCCAGGTGTTAAGGGAGGTACTGTCAGACTACTGAATAAAATTTCATTTGGATCCTTCAAGGACACTGGTACGTAAAGAGCAGTTGAGCATGACAATGGTTACTTTTACAGACGGTCCCGCGACTCACTGTATTTTATTCTTTTTTTGTGGTAAAATCATCAAAAATAATTATTTCTACCATACGGGGAGGGACGACCGACACCCGGTGTATTTTACCCTGCGGTCATTATTATCAGAATTTTCTACAACAAAGGTTATTTACAGATGCGGCAGCACAACATGCATAGGCGTGGCCAGTGCCCAGCTGACGTTGTCTATCTCGACCCTGGGAGCAGCAGTCTTCATGTTCCAGCTGGATTTGAGGTTCGACGCGTCTCTTTCGCCGCCTCCGAGGCAGTCAGACACGCATATATGTACTGCAGTTTCTATGGTATGTGTGTCAAGCTACTGTTACCTGTGGTCCTTCATTTTGTTTTTCATTTCATTTGTTTCTCATTCGTGAGGAGCTTTTTGTATTTTACTAGCAGTTTATTTTGTCTTAAAACTTCGAAAGCAAAATACGTGAAATTTATGTTAGGCAGACCCTTTTTTTAGCGTGGTATAATCATCAAATGAGTCCTCCCGCTCAGGGCTGGGTAGGAGGGACTGTCAGACTTGTACTGACTAAAATCCTCAGAGTCTTTCAATAGCCTTTACGATCCGTCGCCACGTTTACCCGATAGTCCCGAGAATCCGGCAGGGTGTATATACACCCTGCCGGATTGCTAACTTGCTGCTTGATTGCTGGATTGATAACTTGATATCAAGTTACTGTTACCTCAGTCCCCATCATTTGTTCCTCATTCGTGTGGTGCTTTTTTATTTTACACACAATTTACGTCTTATAACTTCAAAGCAAATTACGTAAAATTCATGCTAGGTTCCCCTTTTTTTCTTTTTTTTTACGTGGTAAAATCATCAAATGAGTCCTCCCACCCCCGGCAGGGCGAGAGGGATTGTCAGACTTGTACTGACTAAAATCCACGGTGTATTCTCAATAGCCCTTTATGTTCCGAGGTCACGGTAATGAAATAAGTCCCGCGACCCCGGCAGGCTTTGGCCCCGGGGGGGGGGCCGTCATCATGCTGACGCTCTTTGAGGCGCGCGTGGAACAGAACGCGCCGCCGCGCCAACCCAATGCTAGATTCCCCCTAGTCCAAGATTTCCGTATTTTACCTACAGTGTACTGTATGCGCTGCCTGTATGTAGTGTACGAATGAGGAAATTTACGTCAACTTTTCCGTTTATTTAACGTCAGAAAAACGTGAAAGTCGTTGTATGGCCACTAGCCTGAGATTCATACTACTGGTGGATAAAGACATCTCCCGATGACTGAAAGTCTCTTCTGAATCAGGGCTAAAGTTGGTCTCTAGTCCCTCTTTTTGTCCAGGCCGCGACGTCTCCTAGTCTTCTACAAGACCTGCTGTGACGCCTTCTATTAGTTTTTGGTCTCTACTTAGTGGCTATTTTAGCGTATAGCTCATCGGAAACGCGGCTGACGTTGTTCTGTATTTTGTTTTATCGAAGTATCAAGATATAAATTGCAAGGCACTTAGACCGCGCACTGAAATGTTTACACTGTGAAAAGTGTGCTCCCACATCATGTATGTTTTATATTATTTTTATTATGTATTTGAATTATTTATGTGTTAAAGACATGTGGAACAAAAACACTTTGTGTAAAATTCACGTTGTTTGTATGTCTTCGAAACCCGTCAACCGATTACAATAAAAATGTGTAAGTTGTGGTGCTCGTTTTCTGCCTAATTAGAGTTGGCCAACCGTGCAAAACAATGGCCGCTTTCAAGTTTGCGAACTAAAATGTAAAAGAAATTTAATGTTATGACCCATTCATTCCATTGGGCAAACAAGTGGAAAAAGTAATGTAAAAGAGATACCTATTAATATGTTAAAATATATATATTAATATTAAAATGTGACACTGGATCCTGCACTATGATACCTAGTGCTACCTTAATTATTAAAATTTATGTGCCCTAAGTCTTACAACAACCAATCCACCCCAATCAACCAGTCAACTCCATGGTACGCTATGGAGTTAGGTATCGTATTACCTACCCAGTTACTAGGTTGTGGAGGTCCGATAAGCAGTCGCTCCATGTAAAATACTGATATTCAGTTGCATTTAGTTCGACTGGAAGCCGACCCCTATAAAGTAGGGAAAAGACTAGGCAGATGATGATGTTCCTTAAGACAGAATTCAGACCGACGTAAAAAGTAAACAATATCATGCCTTCTTACCTGAATATTACAAACATTAATAAAAGAATATTCTTCAGAGAGTTTCTTATCAAAAAATGTCTTTTTACTCAGCTAATTTATCAAAGTCGACGGAAGCAAACAGGATGAGAGAAATTTTGCCTTTCGGCGATAAAACGAAGTCAGCCAAAATATTTTTATTAAAATTATGAATGAAATTTTACATAGTAGAATGGTAACATTGGAGTCCATAGGGAAAATAGCGATTTGAAAGGTATTGTGAGACAGAATTGGACTTCGAAATTAAAAAGTAAACCTTACGTCTTTTATGTAAAGGCAAAATGTAAAACTCACCTTAATTTTTTTACTTTAAATGGGGTTTATTTCCTTTAAAAACAGTTTGACACAATTATTTATTTTGCTACATTTCGAGGTTCTCCGCAGTCGCTGCGGTAATGCCAGCCACAGAGAACAGAGTTCAACGAACTAGGAAATGTGAAATTTTATGCTGAAGTGTGTGCAGCCTTTATCGTTATTTTTTTTAAATAGATATTGCGGATATTCTTTTCTTATTCGACTTATAAAATACATGCTGTCATAGTAACCACGCATCGTTTTTCCTTTACATTTTCCCTAGATTATTCGCATCCTAATAATATTACCCGTTTTCATTGTGTTAAGAGTTTTTGATTTAGAAAATCATCCTTCTAATCCCATGATTCAAATCCGTACCAATCGTCTTCTACAAGATTTGCCGCAGCATCTTCAGGCTGTTTCAGAGATCCGCAAAGTTATTTTGATCCACAAACTATTGAGCGGTTGACATGTTTAGAAGACGCGTTTAGAAGAAGCGGAATCTAGAGATTCCGCCAACCACCAGTGGGATTAAGACTACGCAATCCTGATGCTCTAAGCAATCCAACACCCTAACTCTATTCACTAAACTGTTTTCTGAGCTTAAATTAGCATATATGTACGTTTTTTGCGTCCATTACCTAATATGCAGAGTTCTTTGCTAGTAAAGGACCATGCGTCATCTTGGACCATCGCCCTGTTTCGAATCTTTTATTGGTATCCTCCCAGGTTAGGTTAGGTGAGGGCATATGTTTTCGATGCTCGAAAGCACCTTGTTGGCGCTTGCATTCGACTTAGCTGCTATAATAAGAAATGCATAACATCCTCCAAGCTTTCATTTGGCATAGGTTCCATTGCTGTTGAGCGATGATCCAGTCTCCATATATTTTTGCCCGTGGTCTTTTCAAACAGTCTTTCGCCTTCTTATGGTAAAATAAATCGCTGCTATTAAAGACGTGATACCTAAACCAATTGCTTCATTTGCTTTTGGGTTAATCCAAAACCGCCAACCGTGTATTAAAATAAAGTCTAAAGCCATTTTGCTGCAAACTTCAGTAATATTATTATAGACTACCGGTAAAACTATTAACTATACTAACTAAATTGATCTAGGTCAAACTTTCAACAAATTTTGTAAGGGTTTTAAAATAATTACAGAAAATTTTATTATTTAATTTACCGGCTAATTAAATTCCTATATTTCACGTTCAACATTCTCTGAATGTACCAGGCGCGCATACAAAGTAGAGAATACATTTTTATCCATGAGTCCTGAGTAAAGAGAAGACATACTGCTATATTGTGGAATACAACGTTTATTATATGATAAGTGTACCACCGAACAAAGCTATGTAAATCACTACTATGAAAGAACGGATCTCAAATATTTGCATGACTTTCATATTCAAATCGAGCGATAGAATTTGAGTGATTTTAAATATTGTAGACGACTGGTATAAAAATGTTATTATGAGATATATCTTTCATTTTACTCATCTTTTAGATTCAAAAATGACATGAAAAACGAAAGCTCAAATATGAATTTGGTTAAAACCCGGCGTTGTCAGATAAATAAACCTGTGGAATTCGTTTTATCGATGCTATATTTATTCCAGATTTGAGTCTAACTAAGTATTTATGTCTTCTTTTCATTTTTTCAAGCCGACTCTGGTTTTTTTAGGCATCCTTCTTTCTAATTTATTTTAATAAAAACGTATTTCAGCAGACGTTGACGAACTCTCAGAAGAAAAGTTATTTTCATTGTAAATGTATTGCGTAATTTTCATATCATATGAAGATTTTATCCAACTTTATACAACGTTCTACGGTTCTACGTATAAAAAAAGAAGTAAAATGTCCCCTCATCATCTACCTAGCCTCTTCCCAACTATGTTGGTGTCAGCTTTCAGTCTAACTGGATGCAGCTGAATATAAGTATTTTACTTAGAAACGTTTTTCAAAGTAAAGTAAACAGGCTTCTTCTGGGTAAGCTCGCTCCATCGTTAATCTTGTTTTTATCACCCCTGACCTAGACTAAGGTCAAGAACAAACCCATTGTACATAAAAAATAATGCCTATCTGGCTTCCACAACCAATATAGTACTACTACGATAAAATCCCAAATATTCTCAAAAGCGCTTCTTCTCAACTGCTCAACTAAACTGCCCAACTGCTCGAAACTGCTCAACTTACTGCCCAACTGAGTTGTGCCGTTTACATTCTCACCTGCTCAATTAAAAACTGCTCTATTCATTTTTGACAAGGGGCCTGGCCGTCTATTGATTGATAACTAGGATTCCAAGGACCATGTCACTAACTATAACTGCTCAAGTGCGAACAGTTGAGCAGTTGAGCAGTTGGGATCCCCAATGCTCAACTAATCATTTGATAGTTTTGAATTTAGATATTACATGTAAATTATGTCATGAAAAAGAAAATACTATATAAAGTATCTATATATATCTAAATTCAAAACTATCAAATGATTAGTTGAGCATTGGGGATCCCAACTGCTCAACTGCTCAACTGTTCGCACTTGAGCAGTTATAGTTGAGCAGTCGGGAAAAAGCGCTCAAGGACCACTTCCATAAATAATGTAGGTACTATAAACAGTATAGTACTGCTTCAAAACAACTGCAGACAGCAATGCTCTGGAGCACATTACATTCAAATCCACGATAGCACATTTCAAGTTATACGTTTGACCACTCGCTTGGGATCTCCAGGGTACAAAAGTTCAGGATAGTTCTGCTGAAATAGCCAACAATTTTATTTACGTTTATCGGACAGTTGTGCTCCTTTTTGCGATATAACGACAATGTTGTCATCACGACATTGTGATGTTGGGCGACATCGCGAGAGTTCCGGGCAAATGATGGAACCAAGAGGTCTCTTGTCTGATCTCTGTCTTGGCTGATGATAATGATGAATTCTTTTAACTTGCATCGCTATGAACATTTTCACGATCTTTTTAGCGACCACTAGTCGATGATCTTTTTGTTTTTTTTTTCTTAATTCAGATATTAGACTTGACAGCCGGCTCATCAAAAAGCTCGCCAGAACGCTTACTAGGCTGCCGGGGTCACGAGACTGTCTTATCAAGTAACCGCAACTCTGGAACGTAAAGGGATGTTAAAGGATCACCATCGATTTTTGTCAGTACAAGACTGACAGTTCCTCCTGCTCTGCCCTGGGTGGGAGGATTCAGTTGATGAAAATACCACGATAAAAAACGTAGAACAAAAAAGAGTGCCGACCAATAAACACTCGTTTATAATGTAATCAATCTCACGAATGCTCATTGCAAGTGAATGCTAAAGCTTATCAAAAACATACTAATTACTTACACAGTAAACACTGCAGTCGTAATTTGGAACACACATGGGATTCAATGAAACACCACATAGGCTAATGAATAAATGTATTCACAGGTACCGCTGACGTCAGTGGCAATCAACAGCGGCAACAGTGACGCAGCGGACTCTGGTGGAAGTCCCCTGGGCAAGGAGAAGGAGCCCCCTCCCCTGGAACCACCTACCTGATGCAGTGACGCCGCTTGAACGGGTGGACTGTCTCAGTGACTGTTTTTAAAGACTTGAAGTGTACTTAGTGACTTAGTAGGTACTTACCATCCAGTGTCGGCTTTTTGTTTTGCTCGCGTATATTGTTTCGCGCCTCAGTCGCGCGTCCACACAGAGCGAGCAACTTCGCGAGGCAGTTTCCTCGCGCGGCAAATGCCTCGCGAGGCTGCTCGTTCTGTATTGACACACCTATTATATATTTCAAAGTTAACGCGATACAACTAAGAAGGTGAGTGTCTAGTTTTCATTATGTCAACTGAAACTTCAAAAGTACGGTTACCAAAATAATTAAATTAACAAATTAATTTTCAATAATATAAAAAATTAAATTTTGATGCGTTTGCTAAAACTGACATGCGCACTTTTTGATGTTTGTTTCGCTAGATTGGGTTTTTCTTTGACGCCATAATAATTTATACTTAATATAAAAAAAATACTTTTTTTTATACTCAAATTATAAATTACATAAACAAAATTAAAAATTGAATTAGAAAATGAATTCTAAAGCATTTTTTATTTTTATCAGCTTAAACTATCGTTACACCAAACATGATTATAAAGTAATACAAACGAACAATGGTATTTTTATTGTTCTGGAAACTTTTTTTAACAGGTGTGATGTCAAAAAAACCGTGCTTTATCTATGTAAATAATATTCTAGCTGTACAGTACTATTTCTGACTCTTTAACTGTTATTTTTTATTGGAAAAGTTACGTTCATCAAGTTACAAGTACGTGTACCAAGCTGAAAGAATTTTTCTGATTGAAAAATTTCTCGATTCCCTGCAATATTCTATTTCAAAAATATTTCTTTAGCGGGAATCTTTTAATTGGATTTTTATTTTATAGCCATTTGATACAAAACCGGTTCTTTGATACTGTTACTAATTGAAAATTTGAAGTAGTACCTACTTCAAATTTGTGATTTTATTACATTATTTTTTACTTCGTTTGCTGCTGCTATTTCTCCTGTGTCAATGTCGCGTTTTTTCTCCTTAGCTGGTAGGTACTGTCCCACTGTTGGGCAAAGGCCGTACCCAATTCCTTCCAGGAACACATTTCATTTATTTTTTCACTGATCAAAAGATTTTTATTTTTTTAACATTTTACTTGCTGTCATCAGCGGCTTTGCCCGCTAAAACTCGAAAATTATCCTACGGAGAAACAAAAAAATCCCATATATTAATCCTCGTTATAAACTATCTGTGTGTCATCCAAATACGTACTATTGAACGTATTTGGATGACACACAGATAGTTTTTTTGTGATCTCTCACATCCTCAAAAACTTTCGCATTTATAATTTTAGTAACATTTACTTTGTTCAAAAACTAAAATTGTTATAACTAATTGGATTTTGTTTTAAAATTGATTTGATTTTGAAATTCACTAATGATTTTAATTCTAAATTGGAAATATCCACAATGGTACTATATTATATTACCTCCCATCGTTAATATAAAAATCATCAACCTTTCATCGGTTTACATTCAGTTTCACAGTTATTGCGTTCAATAAATTCGTACCACTTAAAATATACAAAATGAGAACTGCTTCGAACAGATTTATTGGCACTTCTTGGTTTGCCGAAAGTATTCCTTATTAATGTCTTTTATGTATTCTATTGATATTTATTCCGGAGAAAGCCTTGACGTTCTGGATTGTCATCTATTATCCGTATGTGACAAGAGGTCTTGCGTCCAAAAATAATATTGTATCTAAAACGAAATCTTGATCCGATTTCTTTGACACTGCTTTTGATTGGACACCATAGACACATGTTAGCTACATCAGCTATTGATTGATTACAAACAGATAGGAGATGTTTCTAAAGTGGTCTTTATAGTAACGCTGTGTGCATCCACATATGCACATATTATGTATGTGAGCTGTCTGTCCTCTTTAATCTTCAATTCACCTTCAAAATGGCCGTCCTTAACGCCACTGTTAGGTATATTAATTGGCTGATGTAACTCGAGTTATTTTTTTATGCAGATCACTGCCTACCATTTAAACGTTACACAGGGGAATGTAAGCTTATGTGACATTTGTGTTTTAATTTCAATTTAATCTATAGTTTTATTTTTATGTTCAGGAATGTTTTAATTTACTTAAGTGCTAACTTTGTGTACGATCTATTGCGTAAGTAAAGGTGAGCGCAGACTAAGGTAGGTCGCACTGCAACGCAACTTGTTACAAAAACCCGCTTACACATCACATTTTTATACTTTGTGTATTAAGAGGGCTATCACACGTTTCCTTGTTTTTGTGCAATGTTTTGAACCTGATTCTGGGTAGGATATGGCCACAAATTAAAAAAAAATATATACTCGAGAAAGTTTGATTATTTCTGCGTGGAGTGTATTGAAAACATTTTTAGATTTGTTTACATACATGAGTAAAAACCTTGTCTCTGCAAAGGATGTTTCATAAAATTCTACTTTTTGTCATACTTTTGAATTGAATTACATAGAATGTATAATAGTAAAATAACATTTGAAAATGTCCATGGTACACCTGAAAGTTTATATTTGGAGTGTATTAATCAGATTTTTAATTTTCATTCAGAAATACACCAAAAAAAAATCTGGAAAACAGAAAGAATTTGACATTTTTTCGTCCGAAATTATATTTTTTATCTATCAATATTTACAGAATATTCAAACAAAAAGTATTGAATAACTAAGTTTACTATGTTAGCTTGCATGAAAAAAATAATTAGCACATTTAAAAGTAAAATAATAGTATAAAATAATTAAAATATGCAACGACAAAATTCAATATAAAACCAAGAACGGTTTGTTCTTTGATTTAGACAGCGCGGAGCGCTCTCAGAGGGAGGACGTACCGCTCGCAACCATTTTGACATTAGTCACGTAATCGTTAAAATATAAAATACATGCCATCAGTCATGACCTTTAGACGCGGCGCTAGTGTCTTTGTCATAACATCAAATTCCATATAAAAAATGTAGTATCTCGAATTTTCCGCAGGTCATGAGTGGTGGCCAGGAATTTTCCCAATCGGCAAGAATATAGCGCGACCAACCTTTTTTGATACAAGCTAATATTTTGAATTTATTTCATTCTGATCTGTTTGCAATGTAAACATATAAATGTGTTGATTGTATTTTCCCTATATTCGAATGTGGATATAATTCTAGATAATAAATGTACGTGGTAAATAATTCTGATAGCTATTTTTCTGAATTGGTAATTAAATGTAATTTCAGACTTGCCAACTTCCCAAATATTCCAATTCGTTTGTATAATACCTATAGCTCGCTGCGGACGCACAATACCACCGGCCATGCCCCTGGTGGTATGGCTTTTTAATACGTGGTAAAATCATCAGATCAGCACTTCCACCCAGGACGGGATGGGACATTCAAACTTGTACTGACTAAACTCTACGGTGTCCTTCAATAACCCACTGCGATCCGGGGGCATAGATACTTGATAAGACAGTCCCGCGACGCCGATTGCCCGCCGCAGGATTTGGCTCTCTAACGTGCGCCCTGAAAATTCGTGAAAATTTGATCTGATTGTTTTGAGGTAGCGGTTAAGCCAGACATGTGCCAGTCTGCTATTATAGGAAGCCATAACTTGTAGAGGGGGAACGGATTAACTGTATCGCCGATTATATCATTGACTGCGCTGTTATTCCGATCCTTTGACGTCAAGTATCTAAGATTGCATAGCGATATGTGTGAGCAAAATAGTTACAGGAACGCAACGTTCCTATATCTCTTTTGCTCACGTAAAGGCAATCGTTGTTCAGTCCCCCATCTTACCCATAATTGACTATGGTGATATGTATTACTATGAACTGAATACAGATTTTCTCAAGGGACTTGGCCAACTTCTAAATAACTGCATTCATATTTGTCTACTAAAAACGGATTTTTGAAAGTTCATACCCGAAGAGGTTTAAAATTGGGATTAAAGTTTGTATGAAAATAATTTAATCTCACGTGATTTACTTAAAATTTTCCACCTATCAACAAAATGGATAAAAAATATTTATTTATCACATGTTTCTTTGCCATTACAAATATCTTATAATCTAATGCTACAAAGTAACTTAAAATAAACTTAACTAATCCTTACATGCTACTCGGTATGTGGCCCTTGTGAACTCACTCAGTGTACAGTCGAATATATCTATGACCTCCGCCACCTTGTTGAGAGTGTGCAGCGCACGAGTCAGCGGTGCGCGCCCCAGCAGGTTAGTTCGCGCCCTCGGAACCACCAGCAGATGACGGGATGCGCCGCCGCGCCACGTACCCATCCGGTAAATTGAAGTCTACACTAAGCGCGCGAGTTGAATGCAGAGCTTAGGAATGCGGTAGTGCTGTTGACAAGGATGGCAAAGTACTACACTGCAGGCGCGAGAGGTGGGGCGTGCGGGTAGCGGGGGGCTCTTCACCTCAGACCCCGACTGCATTCAACTCGCGCGCTATCTGTAGCTATTTCCGATAGTATGTCCGAGTTTTGTATAATACTTCTTAAAAGTTTGAAAATGTATGTTGCCAGTGCAAATTCACGCCTAATTTCCAGTTTGTAATAACCAACCATACGGAGACAGAACACAGGGTAGGATATAGCAATGGGTATCCCTGGTATCTTCCATACAATTTTAAATAAATGAATCTAACGAATTTGTTCTGTATCCGTTCGAGCATGTTTTTATATTTTACGAGCACTCCGCCCGCGACTTCGTCCGCGTGATTTTCGAACTTTGCTTTTGTGAATTTTTTCTCCCTGCCACCGTCTATAAGGGATACTTTTCGAAAATCTAAATCAATATTCAACAAAATTTCTATCTACTCGCAGTATCCACTCTTGGATGGTACCTACGTTCTTAAAATAACCCCAATGAATATATTGGGATTCCTTGCTAACAACCCCTAAACTACTCTTAAGGGGTTGAATTTCGCAAGATCCTCACTTAGTGAGAACCTATGTCGTATAAAGTAGAACCTCCTGTAAAATTTGAGACCTCTAACTATCAATACCGTTTTAACTATCACTTACGTCTTGAGACTCCTAGCACTTGTAGTAACAAAGTTTCATACAAACTATCAACCCCAAAAACGACGCCTTGGGGGTCGAATTTCACAAAATCCCGTCTTTAGCATCACTTACGTCCAACAAAGAATCCATATGTAAAAAATTAAATCTCAAAACTATCAACCCCAAAAACAACCCCTTAGGGGTCGAGTTTCACATTTTTTTTTACCTTGTTGAGCTTTTACATCTTAAAATGAACCCAGCATACAAGATTTGAGACGCCTAGCACATGTAGTAACAAAGTTTCATACAAACTATCGACCCCAAAAACAAATCCCTCAGGGGTCGGATTTCGCAAATTCCCATCATGGTGAGCATCTACGTTCTAAAAAGACACCCCATACAAAATTTGGAATTCCTAGCACCTGCAGTAGCGAAGTTTCATACAAACCATCAACCCCAAAAACAATCCCTTAGGGGCCGAATTTCGCAAAATCCGTTCTTAGTGCTCACCTACGTGGTATAAGGAAGGCTTATGCCAAATTTCAAGTTTCTAGGCCCAGCGGTTTGGGCTGTGCGTTGTCAGATCAGTCAGTCAGTTTTGAATTTTATATATATAGATTTCACTCGGAATCCAGACGGCCGCATTATACTCGAGATGACTCCTCACAAGAGCCTCATACAAAGCCTTCAATGCACTGATGTTAGTGAAGTCATAATGAAAATAATCTTATACATAAAAATCAATTGTTGTTCGTTAGTCTCGCTAAAATTCAAGAACGGCTGTACCGATTTGGCTGATTTTAGTTTTGAATTATATTGGGAAGTCCAGGGAAGGTTTAGAAGGTGAGAAAAAGAGGCGGTACGAAGTTTGCCGGGGCAGCTAGTTGATAATAATTGTATGCCCGAAATACGATTTCTCCCGGCCTAAATCATGTTCAAAATACTCGTTAACTGTGTAGATTATTTTTTAATGAATATTGAACGTTCTCCCTCTTGTAACTTTATATCTATTTGATATACAGAATAAAAATAAATATCATTTGTTGTGGATTTTCATTGCCTTTAAACTTCTCTGAGGCATTTTTGTCATAAAGGGGGACCGGAAAAAATAGTAGATGATAAATAATTTGGAGCGATCCCCCAACGCGACATTTTTTTTTTGAATTATCATACTTAGGTATCTTACTTTAAAATTGAGTTTTTTTTATTATTTTTGACTTTATATAGGGAACTTGCTTTTGGATCGGGTTTTAAAAAAAATAGTGTTAATAAATAAAAATCAGAGAAAAGTAACGCGCATTATAATAATTTTACAGAGTATTAGAAAAAAAAATCGAATAGGATGTATGGAACAGCTTCTTATTTTTCATCAATCGATTGTAATTAGGTTTCATCGAAGAGAGTTGAAGTCTTGTATCAGGTTCGGCATCCAGTCAATTGCGGTATTTTGTTTTGGCAGCTGCATTGTATTTGTTTTGGTGAGACAGTCCAGTGACTACGGCAAGCTCCGGCCCTCCAAGGCTTACCTCCCTGATTGGAAATCGCTTCACGGCGTCTTAGGTCACGCGGCTTTCCTCTCCCTCACGTGTTCCACCTCCTACTTCGCTAGCATGACTGCTTTGCATAAGGAGGTGACTACTTCTCATTCGGTCTCGCCCCTCAGATCGTGGCCTCGATCAATACCGGGCGCTTTTAAACTGACTCAAGTGCATCGAGTTGGGATTTGGTCAACCTGTACCACTCCATGTACCAGACTTGAACATTATACAAGTTCATCAACTGTTCAGGCGTGAAGTACCGCTTGACAAGGATACCTAACTTTTTTGTAGCCAACTCAATAAGTGAACTAATATTCGGGGTCGATGTCAACGGCACCCCAAAAACGTCAAGATGGTCTGTAATTTTTTACGGTTACACCTCAGAAAGATAGAACCGGTTCGGATTGTCTCTTTTTTGTGGAAAAATTCACGTTTTAGAAGTTCAAGCCCCAAGGCCATGGTTCTTTCGCCTGATATTATTTTGTGAATTTTATTCATGAATACAGGTACTACTCAGAACAAAACATACAAAAATAAGTTAGCATTCCAATAAATCGTAATTGAAAAAAAGTGAGAAATTACAGGAAGGTGTCAGGTTTCATATTAAATAATAAAATCAAAAAAATAACGTTTTCAATGAGTTTTTTTTTTAATTTGCACCATGCGCTACAGTCAACTGCAGGCGAACAATGCATCTTCTTGAATATTTTAATATTTTTTAATCTTGTGGCTTGTCGCAATGGAGTTTTTATGATCCGCGTAGTAGATTTATCGCTCTCTTTGCATGATTTAACGAACATGATGGTCTTCTTGGGCCTTACTCAGTTTCTTCCTGGATCACGGCGTTTGTTGATATTACTCGTCTTTTGACACCAGTTTCAAATATTTTAAAACACCGGTTGTGAATATTCTACCGTTAAACCGACCTCTTCTGGCTATATCTCCTTATCTATGTCACCTTAATCACCGCAAGTGGCTGATTTTCGGCCCATAATTATGTCTCTAAATAGATGGCATAAATGACTGTTTGATGTATTAGTCCAAGAAAATATTTGAAAATTTTTAAACACCAAATCGTTAGTTCTAAATAATTTCAAAAATCTAATTAAATAAGTTATGAATTCCAGTTAGTCACAAGAAACAAAATGAACCCTTGAAAGATATCCTAACAAGATATTTACTCGTATAGAATGAAACCGAATAATCTTTAAAATGCACACCTTGTAAATTACAAATATATCCAATTCGCAGTGTGACACAATGGGCGGTCTTATCGCTAAAATCGATCAGTATAAGAGTTATACTTGTTTAAAGTGTAATTTAATGAGTGGCCCTTATTTTGTTTTGATAGGTATACATTTATCATATTATCCATTCGTAATTAAGAAAATAAGTAGTGTCTAGAAGCCCGGGAACTTACTTTGTTTATTCGAAAGAATAGTGGCAAAAGCTCATGTTGTTTTCATCCCTGTATACGAGGCGTAGCTGTGTTGATTGTGTTTTGTTTTTATGCGGGGGGCATCACGATGTCAAATTGACAGAAACTGTGTTTTTTCATTTTGTAATAGGGCTCTTAATAAACAAAGGAGATATCTGGATAGCAGCAAGTGGCATTCTATACTTTGTGCCTGTCCATGAGAAAAGCATCCTTAAGGCCCCTCTTCGCGGCGGGCTCGAGAGAAAAATAGGTATTGAAGCGCTACTCACACAGCGATAGACGCGGTCGACCCACTCACACACACAACTATGATCGCATAGAGTTTTCAAGTAGCACTAAGCGCGTACCCAACAAATGAATATTTCTATCTATTAGGGCTACGATAAACTCGATCGAAAGCTTACCTGAATAATAAAACATTAAAAAATAAAGATTTCGAGTCGACAACATATATCCGCAAAATTCGGATTGTCGAGGATTTTGTAAATTTCTAATGATTTTCTGACCAGACAGATCGCAGCCGCCATTTTTGACATCGGTTACCATGTTGAGAAGTTTTTATTTTTTCTCTTTATTTTCGGCCAGTGTCATGTGGTGTATTATGTAGTTACTAAACCTCCTTAGAAAAACCTAAAAACTGTAACCCCCCCTGCCTCGACAAGTTTAGTTTTCGACCTTATTGACATTTATGCAAACACCGGATTTTAATGAAGGAGCAATGTTATTTTTTTTTTTTTTTACTTGGTAAGATCATCAAATGAGGTCTCCCGCCTCGGGCAGGGCGGGAGGGACTGTCAGACTTGTACTGACTAAAATCCACGGTGTCCTTCAATAGCCCTTTATGTTCCGGGGTCACGGTGATGGTATAAGACCCGCGACCCCGGCAGGCTTTAGCCCTCTGAGAGGGGGCCTCGTCATTATGCTGACGCTCTTTGAGGCGCGCGTGGAACACGACGCGCCGTCGACCCGGGCATGGTCCATGGTCGGGCGGCGAGTTGCCCTTTATTCACCGCCCGCATGCCCGCGCCTACGGTGGCCGGAGATCGTCTTGCGACGTCCGACGCCGTGGGCGTCCACCACCGCGGGTGGGGCGGAGGGAGGACCTTGTCCTCTCTCTCACGCGGCCCGCCTCCTCCTTCGCGAGCATGACTGCTTCGCAGAAGGAGGCGACCGCTTCCCACTCCGTCTCGCTCCGCAGCATGGCCGCAACCAATGCCGGGCGCGAGAGGTCTCCGCCTATCGCCGTCGTGAGGACACGTCGGTGCTCCGCCCAAGCGGGGCAATCCTGCACCGTATGCTCGACTGTGTCCTCCGGGCGATCTACGCAGTGGTGACACCCAGGCGTTTCCTCCTTTAACAATGTTAGCTAACGAGAATATGAGGAAAACAAACTAAATTCTAAATGTCAATAAAGTCGAAAATCGCTTGAACCTTTTTTTTTTACTTGCCTTTGTTGAGCAAGTTAAAAAAACAGGTTCAAGCGATTTTCGACCTTATTGACATTTAAGCAAACACCGGATTTTAATGAGGATCAATGTTCATCATCTCTGCCATAGGAGGTCCACTGCTGAACATAGGCCTCCCCTTTTGATCTCCACATGTACCGGTTGGAAGCGACCTGCAACCAGCGTCTTCCGGCGACCTTCATAAGGTCGTCTGTCCACCTTGTTGGTGGACGTCCTACGCTGCGCTTGCTAGTCCGTGGTCTCCACTCTAACACTTTTCGACCCCATCGGCCATCCGCTCTGCGAGCTATATGGCCTGCCCATTGCCTCTAATGTAAGAAAAACAAACTAAATTCTAAATGTCAATAAAGTCGAAAATCGCTTGAACCTGTTTTTTTTAACTTGCCGTTAGCAAAAACTATCATCGGTCACAAAAAAAAATTCAATTCCAACTGCCTGTACAAACATACAACTACAAATTTTTACAATGTACAATTTTGTTTTATTTTCAATTTGTGATTTCCAACCACTGTGCGCACCCCGCAAAGTAGTCTTGTGTATGTACATGCCACTTAGCCGCGTAATTTTTTGGTAAAAAGCGACGTGCTCTCACCTTGAAATCCTGCGGACGACTGAGCTCTGCGATTCGATCTCGAACCAATGCCGGATAAAATATTCCGCCATAGTAAAATGTATGGAGATTTTCGGCCTCAAAATTCAGTTACTTTACGAATTTTTTACGCGAAAAATATACAATGTTTTGAAAAACAGACACATGTAGACAGTACACCGGTCTTTGTTCTCTTTATTTATGTATAATATTAATTAGTTTTCTGCTTATTTACGCCAAAGTTATGGAAATACGGCAGTGCTTTTTACGCGTTTTTAGTGATTTTCAATATTTTTTTTAACAATTTCAGCCGGGTTTATCCTCAATCCGATATTTGTAGACCCTGGGGGAACTCTTAAGCTACCCAGACCTTTTTTTTCGTGGCTATTGTTTTAAGTTTTATACATAAACTTATGGAAATGCCATAACACTTTTTGCTAGTACCGATCCTTAACTCTCAAATACAAAGCATTTATTTCAATTTGAACTTTACAATATTTAAAAAAAAATTGCTTCATCTGTGTTTAATTTTACTGTATTTAACCACCACATATGAGAGCCTGGCTTCAACCCAACGCATTGGCTAAATGTTTACTAGACTTATTTTTGCAGCCTATTTTACGAGTTGCAAAAACCCCACCCGTTGTTTTATACAAAATCTTCGAAAGTGATTTAGAAGGACTAATTTTACGCAATGCGCGGGCTGACCAATTTTATTCAAGCAGAACTTTGCACTACACCAGTTCAGTATATGACTCAGAGAACACTAAATGTTGCGATCTGTACATCTACCATGAGTTTGCACAGCCAAAACTCGCTAGCGTCTCCGTAAATTATTTGTATGAAATATTGTACAGCGCCCCTAGCGGTCACAGTGAGAATTAAAATTCATACCATGAGCACTGTAGATTACGATTGGTTAAAAACCTAACGTAATCTATACGACGGTCACTAACGTTTTTCAGCTGTCATCATACAAAACGGTACCATGAGTTTCTAATACTACAGGCGCTAGCGAACAATACGCTTGCTATAGTAGTTACGTAGCTCACTAGCTTTTTGGCGTGTGAAACATGTATTTACATTAACGTTATAAACTTTTTTGAGTATAAAAAGTCAAAATAATTCTTGCAAGAGCTTTTTAGCATGGAATCTATTAGTGGCCGCTTAATTTGGGAGCTACAACGTGAATTTCAAGTTACAATATAAGTGAAAAAAAAATCTTAAAATTTACAGACCCATAAACGCAATGTTTGATGATTTGGACACATTATGGTTTATTTCTTGCGATTCTCACGTCTTTAGACACTTGAACTTACACACTTACACTACCACATTTTCACATTTTTTATGTTACACATTTAATTTCTTTTAAGTGGAACTGTTTTAGAATTTTATAACTTTACCTACTTTTTAAATAAATGAATACCAAGTAGAAACATTTCTTTTCATGAATACTACCAATAATTATAACAGTGAGGCACTTTGTAGTATATAATCCAAATAATCTATTGTTATAAACTTTCAAACCACAAACGCAGTGTCAGCGATACTGTGATACAAGGGCAAGGTCAACGGACAATGGGCGACAGTGACGTATTAGAAGTCGTTCTCTCTTCTTATTTGTGGGAAAGAAAGAAACAAAACATAAGGAGTGAAGTTAGCAACACGACACCACCTATCGAGCTTACATTATCGCCTGCGTAAGATTCAAATAAACTCATGGTACCAGCAATATCGAAATCTATTTGATGCGCGTTAGCACGCTAGCGATTTCGACGCTAGCGAGTAAGTTTTCGATGACAACTCATGGTAGAGCTACTGACACAATCATTGCTTTGTAAACTATCTCGATACGACCTTTTGGGCTTTGTAGCAAACATGCGACGCGCTGCGTAGTGGGACTCTAGTGTGCGCCTACCTTAACTTGTCCTTTGTATCAAAGGTGCGGTCGCACGTACAATTTAATTAAATGCAATTCTCTAGCTACCGTCCCATTAAGTAAGATGTTGATAAGAGCCACTTCTTGATAAATTAATGCTATATATTGCAATTTGTATGCAAATGTTTACCGCTGAGTAAGACTCTTTAAAATTCATGGCTTTAACTAGAATTTTACGCAGACATTGTAAAATCTAGTCAATTATTCGTTTGATGTTAGTAAGTTTCTGAAATAATTGTTTTATGCTTCAAAAGTAACTGTTTTAAGTTTCTTATATAATTGTTTTAAGCTTCTGAAATAATTGTTTAAAGCTTTTTAAATATATTTCTTGCAGGGAATTATTAGTCAACATTTCAAATGTGGTTGCGCCACAATAATCGTCCTTACTACAATGACATAAGAGCTCATTCATAGTTAAACCACATCTCATTTGCCAGTCTCTTTCTATATCAAATTCACAGTTATATTTATTTCTGTGAGAATACGGTTGTTTTTTGTTTGCTACCACGGACAGCTGCAAAAAGATTTACAAAAGGTTTTGAAAATAAAAAATTAAAGAAAAATCTTGTAACAATAATTAATTTTATGAACAAAAGGAATACTTAAACCGGTTAAGTGTGTTGCTCCAATTGATGTGCACTTTATACAACTTAGTAAGAGCAATATTGTGTTAGCTCTGAACTTTATTTGCTCACCGTAGCTAACGATGCTTGAAGAGAAAGTGCACACAACTACATAGAAGGACTTTTCTTGAGAAATGTGTTGGTTTCCTTTTTACTGCATTATCAATAGAATTTCACGAAGCGACTACGATAAGAATGAAACTGTATTGACGCCATTTTGTGACGTCATGCATGATTTTCTAACACCTGAAAGTTAAAGAAAATCATAATATTAAGAAGAAAATAACGATAGTTCGTTTACTGAAAATTATTTTGCTAATATTTCTTACAGTTTGTCAGACGTTATATTTTTTTTTTATTATTATCAGCCTGAAGCCAGCTACTGCTGGGCAAAGGCCTCCCTCCATTCCTTCCAATGTTCACGACTTTGCGCCACCTCTTTCCCTAAATCATTATCTTTGTCGTATTTATTCTATGTACCTAAGTATCTATCTATCTTTTATCCATAGATGTTCGATGTTATTTCGTACAAGTTTAATTTCAATGAAAACTGGATAAAACTAAATTTTTGTCGACAAATTCAGATTACAGCTAAGCGCAACTTATTTCACTTTTAATTTAAACTGTTTCCTGTGTTGTTAAACGTCCGACATTAACTCGATATACCGTTAATTATCGCGATGATGGATGTGCGTACGAATATTTACAGTCTTATTACAAAAAAGTTAATTATCTGTTAAACACCTGTCTCTATAATTTGTCGTTGATAAGGTCCATATTTCCGTTTTTTTTTTTTTTGGACATGTGTTTAACTTTTTGTAGTAATTGCCAAAGTCTACTATCGCGAAAATTAACTAACAATTACACTTACGGAAAATTAATTAGTAATTTTCCGTAAGTGTGTACCCATAGAGTTCTTGGTGTTTTGAGCTCCAAAGCAAAAATTGTGATAAAATGATTTAGTTTTTATTTATGGAACAATAGTGTGTATTTTGTAATGAATGTGTCTAGGAAGTTGCATTGAACCGAATATTATTTTCTCTAAATCTCTGTCGCTTAACGGTGGAACCTGAGCCTTATACGTATGTAAATTAAACACAGGTACTGGATATACAATTATTTTGTAAATTACCTTCTTACATATGTAAATATTAAAATTAAGCTTGGAGCGTGTACTTGTTTATTTAGCTAAATTTTATTTATTCAAGAGATTTTTTTTATATTAGACTTGTAATTATACGTAAATGCTATAAGTGTACGTACATGTAAATATTTTTAGAAATTAAGCCTTAACATAAATAAATACGAATACTTAATGAATGTAGAAGTATTGAATTATTTTCCCATCGAAGCTTATTATCAACTAGCGGTTGCCAGCGGCTTCACCCACTAAAACTCGAAAATTATCCCACAGGAACATAATCTCGGGATAAAAAGTATCCTATTTGTTTATATTCACCAAATCAAAGATTTGAAACAGGTTTATTTATCACACTTCTATGACACGTAACACTTCTTTTTCCGAACGCGCATGAGCCGTATTGTTGCCGGCCGGGTCACCAGACTGTCTTAAAGAGCGCCACGGCCCTGTAACGCAAATCGCAACTGAAAAAACAATTTATATTTGGAGCAATTCAAGTTTCTTCCACCCAGTGCTAGAATCTTAAGGAAAACAACGTTGTTTGTGAAAATGTGTTCTACTGAAATAGAACCATAGAAAAAAATAACTCAGTTTTAATAAAATATAAACTATTCATAACTCACTCGCTCTATAAATGAGGATTATTGAGACTCAAAAACAAACTTTTATAATGGTTGTTACAAAAGAAAATACAAGTTATTATTTTGGTGAACAAATACATATTTTTGCAAAGAAAAAAGGGTCAGCCATAAAAATGTTGTCATCATACTCTTGTTATATTTATTCTGAACATAAATCTTTCATGAGGTTCTTATTTGTGAAGAAAATATGTAAATACAATGTTCGTAGAAAGAATCTCTAGTACGGATCAAGAAAAGTTTAAAATAAACAAGGTTTCAGGCTCTCTAACAAATATCGCACGTTCGATCCCCGCACGGAACAAATATCTACAAGTAGTTGTCCTGGGTCTGAATGTTTGTGTGTGTGTTTATGGGTAGGACGACTGCCTATCTGGCCTCCTCAACCTAGTAACTGGGTAATATAATATCCCTCGGTAAGACTGGTAGTCACAGACTTTCGAGCTTCTGACTAAGAGTTACAACTGTCATTTGTAGATCAAATGACAGCCGGGACCAACGGCTTTACGTGCTTTTTCGAGACATGGAGGACACTTGTTATCAATCAACTTTACTCATATCCTAACTGAGGAAGAACTCATTTGCAGATTTTACCACTTAAAAAAACTTACAGAAAAACGAAATACATCTGGCGAAGCACCGTGCTAGCGGAAGCGGCGAGCATTAGATTGACGTGGAGCAAGGTGAAGGGCGAAGCTCAAGACAGATCGCGATGGAAGACATCTGTGGACGTCCTCTGCCCCATCTAGAAGACATAGGATCTTAAGTCAGTCATAGTAAACCATGGATGGATGATCAATTGGTCACCCATCCGCAGACCAATCTCGGTACCCGCAGCTTCACCTTGAAGATTGGCCTGTACGGCTCGTAATATATTACAAAATAACAAACAAATAAAGTACCTAACAAAATAAAAATTGCTTCGGTATGTTACATTCATCCAATACCTACTTCATATTTGCTTTAATACTCGTAATACCAGTTGCTAACGGATTAATCGGCTTCACGTTTCTAATTGGCTATAAATCTAGCTTAAGCCGATGAAAACGCTACATTTCCTACAGCTAGTAGAAAAAAATATCCTGATAAGATAATTATACCTTTTTTTGCGTGGTAAAATCATCAAATGATTCCTCCCACCACTTACTGTCAGACTTGTACTGACTAACATCCACGGTGTCCTTCAATAGCCGTTTGTGTTCCGGGGTCACGGTGATGAAAATAAGTCCCGCGACCCCGGCAGGCTTTGACCCTCTGTGAGGGGGCCCCGTCATTTTGCTGACGCTCTTTGTGGCGCGCGTGGAACACGACGCGCCGTCGACCCGGGCATGGTCCATAGTTAAACCCTTATTTATATTTGTGAGAATGGATGAATGATAAAACTACTGAACGGATTTGGTTGTTTGATACCTACACTGATAGGTTTTTATTGGACTCACACAAGATAGATGAGCAACATACATCAAAAAAATAAAAAACAAAAAAAAAGGAAAAATAAGTGTGTGTTTCAGTGTGACAAGAGCATTATCTAAACCACACAACAGATAAATAAAAGATAATTTTATAGACCTTTTTCATCTGTTCCGTGTATCAAACCTAAATACAATGATTCAAAAGATTTCAATGAACATTAATATCAGTTTATTAACCCCCGACGGAAAAAGAGGGGTGTTATAAGTTTGACGTGTCTGTCTGTCTGTGGCATCATAGAGCCCGAACGGATGAAGCGATTTCAATTTAGTTTTTTTTTGTATGAAAGGTGACTTACCAGTGAGTGTTCTTAGACATGTTTGATGAAAATCGGTTGAGCCGTTTAGAAGTTATGGGGGTGAAAGTGAGAAAACGTAACCGAGGGTCTGCAAATATATTCGAGTTGGGTATCAAATGAAAGCGTACTGAAAGGGAATATTGATGACTTAATCGGGAGTACTCTTAGCAACAAAAAAAAATATAAGTATGTACCTATAAAAAGTATAAAATAAAAAATAAATTTAAAATTTAAAAAACCCCCGACACAAAAACCAAGTTCCCTCTAAAAAGTAAAAAATAATAAAAATACGTCGCGTTGGGGGACTGCAAAAAAACAGGAGAGGATGAATAATTTGGAGCAGTCCCCTAACGCGACGTATTTTTATTATTTTTTACTTTTTAGAGGGAACTTGGTTTTTGTGTCGGGGGTTTTTTTCTCTATTCAAGTGCGCTGTTGCATATAAAAAGGTTTTTTTGGGATCCTCTGAAACATAATCACACGTTATATTGAAGTTGGTTAGCAGACTCTGGCTCCTATGTACAAACAAAGGGCTATTATGTACATCGGTCCCTTTTTGTGTACATATTGGAACTTTTGTACATATAAGCCATGTTCCCTTGTATGAACATTTTGTATCTTTCTGAGGAGATATACCTACTCAAAGGGAAGTTATTTATAGTTAGTATCGATAGTGTCCTAGAACTTCAGTGCATACTTTATTTTCCCACGTTTTTTCAAATTATTCGAGGAATTTCTAGAAAATAAATAATATCTTAAGATTAGGTGGATGTGCTTGTGCTTCCATTTTTTTATCAAATGAGTCCCCTCGCCCTGGATGGAGCGAAAGAGACTGTCTAACTCAGAAAGGTCGGGTCCATAGTGCTAGCAATCGACGTGCCTGTAGAGGCCAGAGTCTAAAATGGCCATTTAAAACAATATTCCTAATTAATCACTTCATGCATTTCCAGTAACGTCATTGGCTATTCCTCTAATACTAAAAAAAAGTTTTTAATTTATGTTTTTTTTTAAATTAGTGTTTACGAAAAATCTGTCGATTTAAGGAAAGTAATTATTCTTGCAATGATATGAAATTCAATGCACTTCAAATTTGCAGATCAGTCTGATTTTTTTTCTTTCTGAGAGAGTGCAATGTCTAAGTAAGCACCTAAAATAAAAATAGAATATAATTTTTCATTTTAAAAGTAAATAAAATCATGAAAACTTTAAAAGTGATGATATTTCTAAAATTACATTTAAAAAAAACATATTATGTAAGCGAGTGACAAGCGTTTTTTTTTTTCCTGGCGGGTACAAATACGTCCCTAAGTCGACTACCTAAAAAAAATTATGTCCATCTGGCGTGAACCACCCTGTATATTGCTAAGTGGCTGTTTTAGGGCCTTATCACACTAGCGGTTTGGAAGCGGTTGCGGGGCGGAGCGGCCGCACAGCGAATGCGTTGCGAACACGCCGCGGTTGAGCAGCGAATTCGTTGCGGACGCGCAACGGGATCGCCGCGAACAGCAAAGTGGACGCCATTTTGTACTGTCTCGAACAAACGCCAACACGTCCGCCCCACCTCAGATCAACGAGGATTTTTTTGTATGAAGACTTTCGAAAAATTCCTCCGGCGCTGAAATTAGGCATATTATGATAAGAGTAGGTGATACAGATTATAGACGCATAATAATCCATTTTTTTTTTAGCCGAGAAGTTTTTTTTTTTACCAAAACTTGAATATTGCTCTGCAAAAATTTCCTCAGCCTAATCTAATAATGGATCTTCTCAAATGCGTCGATGCTTTCGTTTTCGTTTCCGGCGTTTTCGAAGTAATAACGTCAACAGCAATGTTTCCTCGTCGGAATCCATTTTGTTACTGAGTGTACAAACACGCGACGAAAACGTAACGCATTTGCCACGCGTCCGCGACGTCCTCGCTGCGCAGCCGCGGCGTGTTCGCGACGGATGCGCTGCGCGTCCGCTCCGCCCCGCAGCCGCTTCCAAACCGCTAGTATGATAACGGCCTTAGACCCTATGATGTATGAATGTGGTCGAAGCGACGAGGAACGTATGTAAGGATCGTAGAAGGTGGCCCTCTAATGTATGTAGTGATTTACGGGTCCTGTTGTGACTGATGTAAGTGCAAATATGTATATACTTTGTACTAAGTTACATAATAACTTACAAGGTAGAAATCTAAATATCGCAATGATATATGAAACCTGTTGCATTTTCTTATTTTCCTTAGCTTGCCAGTGGCTTGTGACATCGCAAGATTGATGGCGGCACATCTATCATGGAATGAACGACATTGCTCGTTGGTAACCAATCAGCACTTAGCCTCGCTTTCCACCAGAGCATGTTTGTACCTTAGTAATCTACATATAGGGTGATTAGTGAACTTATTGAACTACCGACTTGCCTGCGGTTTTGCTTGTACCTTCTCTATTTTTTTCATGTTTCATGCAAAAAAGGGGCCTGGAAAAGTCTCCAGGGTCCCATTTACACAGGTACGTCTGTAAAGGCAACCGTGTCCCCTTTTTTTTTTTTTTTTTTTTATCGTGGTAAAATCATCAAATGAGACCTCCAACCCCGGGCAGGGCGAGAGGTACTGTCAGACTTGTACTGACTAAAATCCACGGTGTCCTTCAGTAGCCCTTTATGTTCCGGGGTCGCGGTAATAGAAATAAGTCCCGCGACCCCGGCAGGCTTTGGCCCTCTGAGAGGGGGCCCCGTCATTTTGCTGACAGCTCTTTGAGGCGCGCGTGGAACACGACGCGCCGTCGACCCGGGCATGGTAACCGTGTCCCTGGATCCTAAATGGAAGTAAAGGAACTGGCTGGATGGATTTTTGGTAAGTAACAGTCTGGCAGTCTTTTAGTCTCCATCTGGGTTGGACGACTCATTTGATGTGGCTGGTTTAGTTGATTTATTTCTTTAAGGGCTGATTTTTCAATAGTCAAATAACTCTTATCAGAGGAATAAAAGTGTCGGTTTGGCAGCTTGTCTATAGAAAATATGTCAAATAGCTAATTTAATTCCTCAGATAAAATATTATCTGACTATTGGAAAATTAGCCCTTAAGATTCTAAGGCAGTGAAATGCATTATCCGGAACACGTCGAGCTTTATACTGTCAGCGCTTTTCTCGTGATTGCCACTGTTGATTCCGGCTTTCGGTAGTTTCAGTGGTTTGACAATAAGGTCAAGGATTTGCCCAGAAAAAATGAATAAAGTTCCTATATTAAAATGGATAAATATTTAGAAATAAGAATAACTACATATAAAACAAATCACTACGTTTTTGGGCAGTAAAGGTAAATAAAGTAAGTCAACTTTAGCGAAACTTGTGAGACTAATTTTATTTTACATAAATAGAAAGCCAGCCAGTACAACTACTAGGAGAAAGAAATCCCAGTAATTCCATAGCGAAAAACTTTTCTAGTTCCATGAAACTACCGGGAGAAAAAAAACCAGAAGTACCATAATGGAAGTAGTGGGTTACGGCTAAAATATCCAGTACAGTTTTCCAACACAGATAAAAATCTTTGACCTTATTTTTCTCATCACCACAGAATAAGAGCAAAACAATGTAACAGCAGGGTGCTTATCGCTCCGTGCTACATTATTGTTGAGTTACTGCACAATGGAAAATGGGTTAGTCTACTGATCAGTGGTTAGACTATAATACCTGTTGTAGTTTCTGAAATGTTTTTATTACAACAGAGTGTATGTATTGGGTCTGGATAGCCTATGTTTATATGCAAACTAGTTTTTGTTTTGGCCGCTGGCCCCGCTTGCATTTATTTAGAACTAGCTTTTGCTTAACTTCGCACGCGCATTATGTTGTTTATCGCTCCTGTGGGAATTTCGGGAACAAAATTACCCTAAGTCCATTCTCGTACCAAATTTCATCCAAATCGGTTCAGTGGTTTAAGCGTGAAAAAGAAACAGACAGAGTTACTTTCGCATTTATAATATTAAAGTAGGGAAGTAGGGATTTGCAAATCAATTATGATCTTACAAGACGCGGACACAATTTTTTTACACACACACTTACTTTCGAATTTGTGTACGAAGGGCCTTAGTTAGGATAGGGTTGTACTGTGGTCACATACGCTAGTGCTATAAGGTCCAAGTTTGATTCCCTACTCGGAACTTTCTCAGTGGCTGTGACCCTAGAGTTTTGACATCATAGGTGCTTGGTTTCCGGAACTAAGCACCCATTACTTACGAACAACCGTTTTATTAGGCACAAAACTTTCATTGAAAGACATGGGCGAGAAAAAGTTGCAAGGGCGGCAACGCGCAAGCGAAACCTCATTTTTTTTCTATTGAAGTAAATACATTCATTTGCATTTTTTTTCGTTTTATATTAATTAATAATAATATTCCACAACTATCACTCAAGGCCATCACTTCCCAAGCTAAGCTGAGTTTGTGTTATGAGTACTAGACAACTGATAAACATAGATACTTATTTCTAAATAAATACATAAATTATAGATAAATTCCAACCAGACACAGAACAAAATATGATCATGCTCATCACACAAACATTTGTCCTGGGTGGGAATCGAACCCACGACCTCCGGCATAGCAGTCAGGGTCACTAACTACTAGACCAACAGGCCAGTCATATAATAAATAATGTATGTCCATCGATTACTCCGAGTGTTCCGATTAGTGTGATTCTTTTTTTTTTCGATGCAGGATACTTGCAGTTTGGTCCCATAAAATTTCATCCAATTTGGTTCAGTACTTTTTATTTTACGAGCATTTTTATTATTCGTTTAATTCAGGCCTTACACTCATTGACCGCCAAAATCAAGGTGATTGGTTTGTACTTACAAATGAATCTTAATACCCACGATTTGTGGTACAGAGACATTCAAGTAGACAGTAAAAGAAGACTAATTAACCTCTAGTGATTTACCCCAGTAAGTAATGAGAAACTCCAAGAGTATTTATAGATTAGGGTCGTAAGGCGATCCCCTAACTAATGAGCACATCTGGAATCAATATATTGTTCCGAATGGCCCTTAGCTTTTACGGCGGGAATTGATACCAATGGGTGTTTGCACTATAAAAGAGTGGGTCCTATTTCCAACATTGGCTCATTTAACACTCTTTTGGCCTTGATTGGGCCGACCTAAATCACTGGTAGAACCTATTGCGACCTATTTTAGCAAGCCACGTAAGTATTTGATCAGCAGTGTTATAACTAACACCCGAAACTAATATACTATCTCAACCCGAATCCCGATCCGTTTTCTTTGACGTAGTAAGTAGGTACTTCAATTATGCTTGGGTTTTGACTGTTCAAAAACCATCTTGTCCCTACAATTGCCTTTAGCGTTTCAGGGCAATTGTACTTTTAAGCATCCCTGAAAAAAAAGGTCCTAGTAAAGATATGAATAAAAATGAAAATTCATTAATAATTCATTCACATTTAAATGATTTCAGATCATGTTTTTGCACCTTTATGGTCCACTTTTACGCCCTGCAGCAGACACTTTGTGAAATGACATGAAATATGACTGAAATGAAACTGCTATGTAGGCTGCAGCTGAAAATCAGCGTCAAGTAGACTTTGTGCCACTTGGCATTATGCTGAGATGAGGCCCTT
The DNA here is from genome assembly GCA_028554685.1 of Agrotis ipsilon. Classification (NCBI taxonomy): domain Eukaryota; kingdom Metazoa; phylum Arthropoda; class Insecta; order Lepidoptera; family Noctuidae; genus Agrotis; species Agrotis ipsilon. The sequence goes on along the minus strand of CM052961.1, from coordinate 377,150 downwards.
TTGCATTCAAAGATAAGTTTTGTTTTTATTTAGTTTTAAGGTTTGATGCTAATGAACTCAATTTTCTTTCTTTCTATGTGTTAATGTATAGAAAAAGTACACACAGAATGTTGGGCAGAAAATATGGAAACATTTTTGGTGGGTACATTACGTAGACACCAAAAATGTTTCCACATTTTCGTTGGAGTTTCTGAAAACGTGACCGAAGCAAGGTTTTTGTTTCTCTGATTTTGTTTTTTCATAATATTGTAGAAGACATAAATCAAAGGAGATCATTTTTTATGGGTCTTTTCTGAAAGTTAGTAGCCAGAGAAAAAAAATTGGTACCGATGGATAGTACTAGTCATTTAGAGCAATATGGAACAAAAGTTGTAGGATTCGGCCAAGTTATACAAATTCGAAGATTCGTGATTTTCATACATTTTTTAACTTTTGAAAGTGCCGAGAAATACCTAATAATAATAAGTACTGCTAGAACTAGCAACCGAATGATTAATCAACTATTTATATTTACTCTCTTGTTAACGGCAGACATTATTTTATCTTTTCAATTCAACATAATTTTTATATTTCCATGATATCTTTCAGAACTTTTCTTCTTCCACTAACAATCATTTCCCAAAAAAAAACGAGATAATAAAGAGTCACTTGAAACTCATTATTTTGAAGATTATAATCTGGAAAGCGGTCTCAGCGTCGGAAAAGGGTTTTTGTGAAAATAATCATGATATTTTCTTGTTAACAGAAAATTTTTAATTAAGAAAGGGTTCACAATGGTCGTTGTGGGATATTTTATAAAAGATAATTATTTCATAAGATACCAATTAAATTTTTTACCTTTTCTTTGAATTGCCTTGATATAGTCCTGAAAAAAATTGTATTGGGCTTTGCCCAGCAGGGTGATAGACAAGAGAGGATATAAAAAAGAACTTAGTTTGAAACAGAAACCCTATGGACGTTCCTATTGCTGAAAAACAGACCGCCTACCTGTAATGTGAGATAATCCACCACGCGAGCCAGTGTAGATGACAGTTGGAAGTTCCACCACCGTTTTGAGAGCTGTGGTGATGAAATAAATCATACATATCAATGCGGCTAGTTAGACTAGAACCCACGACCTAAAACTCGTAAGTCATGGCCTATACGATATACTGCTGGGTCACTAATGCTCACTCCACACCCTATTGATAGGTTAACCTCAAAATCATTGCATCGACAGTGCACGTTCTTATGTACAACATATATCTAAAGCTTCCGTATTTAAGCTCCAAGTAACTTCAACGTCAAAACACGTAGATCAAGTCAAAAATACATGTAAATATATCTTGCAACTACCACAAACTAGTAACGAAACTTTAGGAAAACTTGCCAACTTGGCAACGACCAAATTTGTCATGCTGTAAATGATTTATGTGAGCTTCAATGGACCATTTATGTCCATAACCATAACCCTACCACGGTTAGCGATATCTTTAAAGACATTTATGGTCCGCGCCATATTTGGCAATGTATCATTTTTGGCACTGCGATCAGCGATGTTCATGACAGTTGCCTTTTATTTTCTGTTGGAAAATGGTTTATGAGGAGGGTTTTCACATTATTTATTATTTTACGATAAACTTTGTTTAAATATAAACTAAATAAAGTAATAGTAGTTAGTAGGAATTCATACTTGAACAAAAATAAATACTAATTAATAATAAAAGGAAATTTAAATTTAGAAACGGTAGCCAGAAAAAACCTAGTTAGCTTAATTTGTCCCTATATTTTATACAAGCCCAAACATTTCAAAAACTTATTCCCAAAAAAAAAGAATAAAATAAAAAATAAGACCTTTTCTAAAAGAAATTCAACTTTTCCATCCGTGACAAAGTGACTACAATTTCACAAGCGACACCGGGACATTCCTGAGTGTGTGTTACAATATAATTTCACTTTATTGTCCCGAAAAGAAATAAAACTAGAGTGGACATCGAAAACCTTTCCGGCTTTAGGTAATAATAACTCGTGATTTATTTTTTCTTTTTATGTTTGAAATCTGTGAGTTATTATTAAATAAACTGTTGGACCTCCAAAATCTGCATTTATATTACAAATCTTGGTAGACGGGAACGACCTATTTATGAAAAGAGAACACGGTTTCTCTTTTATTATCACGATAGGACCATTTGTCATAAGAAATTATAAAATTAAAATAGGCTCACTTATAATATGGAAATTGTAGTAAGTCCAAAGTGTCCGAAGTTCAAAGTGTGAGTAACTTAAACCGTCTACTACAAATAAATTAAACATCTGTACCCTTAGAACGAGAGTTTTCATTAAATGAGACGTAAAGTAAACTGGAACTTTGACACTTTCAAATTGACAATTTTCAAGAAAAAAATAGTTCCTTCTTCGCACACCGGAGGCGCTGTTCCATTTTTTACATGAAAATTGTCAATTTGAAAGTGTCAAAGTTCCAGTTTACTTTACGTCTCATTTACTGAAAACTCGTGCTTTGGGTACTGTTGAACACTTGTCTAAATAAACTGACAACGTCAAAAAGGCATTCGACGTTGGTATAAGGGTTGTTTCCTGTTACACTTTTTTTAGACACGCGTTCAACGGATTTTTCAAGATTTTCGTTCGTACCACAAGAAGATTGTGGTACGACTGAAAATATTTGTAAACGCACCCACGATAATGAAGAAATATCTAGAGTGCTAGCAACATATAAAAAGAAGTAACTCCTAAAGGCTGCCAAGCATTATCGTGAATTGCTCTTTTACTTTTACACCTAACCCAAACCTAATAAAGAATGACGAGGCCCCCTCTCAGAGGGCTAAAGCGTGCCGGGATCGCGGGACTTATACCATCACCGTGACCCCGGAACATAAAGGGCTATTGAAGGACACCGTGGATTTTAGTCAGTACAAGTCTGACAGTCCCTCCCGCCCTGCTCGAGGTGGGAGGATTCATCTGATGATTTTACCACGTAAAAAAAAAACCTAATGAAGAGCCCAGACAAGATACTCGTCACGTATTCTGAAATTCAATAGGTACAAGGTTTAAAGGCCTCGTCACGGTCAGAATATGATCGTAGACAAATAGCGTATGACATGCACTTAACTTTTCACCGCGCCCTTAACTAAGTGAACTAAAGTGCAAAGTGCGTACATCGTGAGTGTGTAAATGCTAAAATTCAGGTGCCAATGCTCTCAATGTTAGTCAATTTTAATCACTAGAATTATTGGCATAGGTAGGTACATTCTTTTTCGTGTCAGAGTTTGTTAATAATTTTATTAAGACTGGTTTTTGCTTGCAGTTTCACCATGCATTAGCATGTCGCTCCGTCGACTCACGCCTTATCCTTGACCGTACAAACAAACAAAAACTTCAGCTTTATAATATTAGTATAGATTAAAATAACATAATAAACTAAATACTAACTTATTTAATCCAATTTACAAAACAAAAAACTGTACCTACACAAAACCAAATACTAAATGAGCATCAAAAAACTCTTCCACATCTCTTGCCACGTTGAATGGGAATGCTTATTCCCATTATTTTTATTTGTCCAGATATCCTGTGTGTTGTTATGTTATGTATGTTTTCCTATACTAAAGTCAGTGATTTCCAAGATAAACTAAGAAAAAGACACAAGGTCATACAGTTACTAAACCGGATTCTACCTAAAAAGTATCTTGATAAATTGACCTTTTCGAACACGCAAGCTTTCGAATCTAAAAGCAGGTCAAACAAACCGATTTTCCAGTAGCGAAACACGTCTGGTTTCGTATAAAACTACGGACACTTTATTGCACATGAGCACACAAACAGGAAAATTCCTCTCTATTTATATTTACTTACCTTTGTATGTTATTTGAATGCTTTTTATGCAAATAGTACCATGAAAACATTTCCCTAGCCACGCTCCAAAGAGTGTAAACATAATTTGTTTGTTCAATCCACTAATTGAACACACAACAGTCAACTTCTCTTAGCTGAGCGATTGAGTCCTGTGTATTGGAGGTTTGATTTCCGTATGAAACAAATTAATATTTGTACATTTGGCCTACAGATAACTGTTCTTGGTATATAATGGATGGTTACCCAGCCAACCTTTTCAAGAGCTGCGTAACTTAAAACGTAGTCGTCATTATTACAAGGGTCATAGCACATGTATCAACTTGGAAAGGGATAGTCACAGTATCCACTGTCACCTCGTGAACGTAAGCACATTACGAAAGCGGATCAGTTTTGTTACGTTGACTCGCCTCCAGCTAGGTGTCGCTGACACCGCGCTTACGGCACGCCGACTGCTGGTTGTACGCGCGGGCACGACGAGGCGTAATCGCGAGGACGACGAGAGTGAGCGCGGGCACGACGAGCCATAAGTGCGGGGACGATGTGGCGTAAGCGCGGGGACGATGAGGCGTATAATAAGCGCGGGGACGACGAGCCGTAAGTGCGCGAGGACGCGCCACACTGCGAATGGTATGCTCCCGAAGCGAATCGTTTAAGTTTACGATTCCGATTAGTGTGCTTTTTAGAAGGGATTTTTATACAAAAAATACTTTGCGGCTCAAGTTCGCATATAAAAGTGCATGCAATAGTAAAAGAGGGATCCAACGGGAATAAATCGAATATTTGTTGCTCTTATATGTGAGTAAATATGAAAACAAAATGAAAATTTTTGTTCCAACTCAGTGTTTTATTGTGGAATGTTTCTCAAATGGAATCCGTGAGAAGTGTTTTACCGTTTACATATGAAATTGCTACTGTTCGCATTTCTGCGAAAGAAATATGCTTTATTATGAAAATAGTTTGTTTGAGATCACGTACTGTTTCGGATTACGTTCAGTAAAAACATACATTCATCATTTGCAAAATCTACAAGATTATTTCAGGAAAGATAAATGCTTTTCTATAAATTCTGAAAAAAGAAAGAGCTTCTTGAACTGTAATCTTTAAAAGTCAAGTTGTTTTGAGCTGTTTCCAATGTTGTTTTCCAGTCTGACAGTTCTTTCTTTGCGGGAGGACTCATTTGATGATTTTTAACACGCCAAAGTAAAAATATAAATAGTGAAAATTTGACTGCGGACGGTGAATAATGGACCATGCCCAGGTCTACGACTCGTTGTATCCCACGCGTGCCTCAAAAGGTGGTCAGCAATCTGGCAGAGACCCCAAGATGGCCAAAGGCCTGCCGGGGTCACGGGACTGTCTAGATAGGAAACCGTAACCCTGTAACGTCCGCCAGTCCCTTAGTTGGGTAGGAGGACTCATTTTGATGATTTCAGCACGATCAAAAACCAAGGCGTGAGGACTCATTTCATGATTTTACACGTTAAAAAAAGGTTATCGACATTTGGAACAGCCTATTGCCATCAACCAGGTGCAATTCCACAGTCCAGGGTACTTCTGGGAAACGAATGAATAACTCAATAGCAGTTTAGCCAGCTGGGAAATAGAAAGCCCCACATCGAATCAAATGGTCCGACACTTGAATCGAATAAAATTCTAACGAGGTAATTGGAAGCGAATAAAAATATTCTGAAACGATCTTCACTTTATCGCTTTATCGCAGTTTTACAGTGGCGTTTGATTTTGATGGTTTCGTTTTGTTTTTTTTAGTGAAATAGACATTATTTAGAAAAATATATTTAATATAAAAGAGCAAAATGTCGTAATTTTTACCATTGTTGATTTCATTAAGAAAATATCTTGGCTAATCTTAATTTTTTAATTGCTTTTTGGACACCCATTCACCCATCAATAATACCTAACATTTCTTTTATATAATTTTATATTTGGAATTCCTGTATGTTGGTCATTTATCATGAAATGGTAGCGTTTCATAATATACCTAAACATACCAAGGAAGTTTATTATCTTGTTTTTTTACTTTCTATTTTTGGATTTGCTCTTGAACACATTATGGCTGAAAAAAGAAATAGAAGTCCCCCGAAACGAGGGCTTCATTGACCCTGCGCTCCAAATGTTACTGAGTCATAGCTATTTTCCTAAGGGCGCTCACCTGTAATGTAACGTTACAGATTCGAACATTCGAAGACAACACAGCATCATATTGCGGACTTTTATGTTACATTACAGGTGAACGCTCGCGGTGAGGGCGCCTTAAGAGGTGAAACTAAACGTTTTTGTGTTTGGTGGATTTCACGTTCGGACGATGACAGATATTTACATAAACAGTCAGTCAGTAATAAAATATTCGCAGTAGATCATTAATCACTCACAACATGTTTTAATTAATTAATCATAACTGATGGACAAACCAAACAAACTGATGACTGATGTAAATTAATTGACCTAACAATGGATTATGTTAACACGGTCCGGTTTAAAAGCTGATTTTCATTACAAATTCTACTAAAAGCAATTAATAAAACCCTTGTTTAATTTCTATTGCCTGAAAATTTGAATGATTTAGTGAAATGCTTTCATCAATCGACTAATGGTCAGTTGTTTGATCAATTGCCATCATTCATCATCATCATAAGTCAGGAGTTTAATGCCCGTTCTTCTCCATAGAGATCTACTCCTTAGAATGGGCATCTACGGTACCACTGTCACAGTTTTTGTCTTGTTACTGGGACTGTAGCACCATATTTTTTGTAGTATTTAGGTATTTATATTTTCTTTGTCATTGTCAATTCAAAAGTACCTGTAAATGATCTACTCGAAATAGATGATTTGATTTGAATTGAATAAAAAAAAAGGGATTTTACATTCATATTAACTATTCTTAAAATCCCATTATTTTAACAAAAGATTAAACAAAGTGGCAACAAGTAGTGAGCATCCAGGTCCTTCCATCACCTCTTTCAGGGCCGCCCTTGGGACGTCGCGTCGCCATCCACTTACCAGCACCCGTAGTGCGGAGACTTTCGCTCATAGAATATGTAGTTAGGTAAAATGGATTTTTGTATTAAACTGAAAAGCCTGATTTTTTTTTAAGTACACGTCATAGAAAAATAGTGTAGAGGTATAAGTTTTTATTTTGTATCAGAAACTGACGTAAAAGAATCATTGGCACTTTTTCCAAATCGTGTAAATTATTGCTATTTATATTTTCGTATAATTCCAAACACACTATTTCTATTTTAGTCTATTTTCCTCCTTTTATTTCAAAGAACAACGACGTTCTAAAAATGTTTTCATATCCTGAAGCGGAACGGACGGCTTTATTGAAGCTAGTATTAGACACTTCATTTTAGTGAAAATTCCACTCGAGTCATGGTTCATGGTTGGCAAGTGTTTTTAATAGCACCTAAACAGATTTCTATATGTTTGGTTAAAACGTGAACTAAAAAGTGAAAAAGGAAACGAGTTGAAACAGAAAACCAACTATTTCATTGCAGTAGAAGGACAGTTCCGTGAATAGGTCTCCCGACTGCAATAAATCTTGGTTTTCTCTTTCACTTTGTATTCAAATTTTTGGTTTACGTTACACAAAGCAGGTGTAGTTACTACGAGAAATATACTTTTTTTCGGTTCATTTCATATTTACATTACATCCGAACAATAATCTGCTTGATTCAGTAATTTTTTTAATAATTGCAAAAGCGAATTAAATTAGATAGCCAGCATGACACAAAATCGCTAAAAGTGAAAAGACTTGGAAGAGATCGATAAAATTACGTATGAAGTAAGTACAGTTTGTGATGGTGGATGAAAAAAACAACAACATTAAATAAATTTTGCCTAATGCAGAACCTTTGCATTTCGAGTTAAAGATGACGAAGAAAAAGCAAAAATAAAATGAAACGTCTGACCTAGCTCCAACTGAATAGTTATTAATAAAACCAGAAGCGTACTAAAACTACCTGTTAACGCTAGTTAACGGAAAATCCGATTAAATAAAAAACTGGTATTTTTATATCCGATGCAACGTAAAGCAATTTATTTCTAGAGAACAAATAGTTCGTGCGTGAAAATGGAAAAATAATAGGCATCCATATTTCTATACACAGGATATACAACGTATAACGTTAAAAGCGCAAAACCTCTCGTAGGGTAACTCAGCCAATGCTACTGAACAATGTAAAAATATAAAACTTTAGGAAATTCGCGAAAAAAAAAAATAGTTTTTCATACTGATGGGCTCGATCAATTTCTCATTTTGTATGAAAAATCTTTTTTTTTTTTGCGAATTTCCAAAAGTTTTATAACAAACATTGTTCAGTAACATGTGCTGAGTTACCCCACGAGAGGATTTGCGCTTTCAACGTTACACGTTGTATTTTGATTAAGTAATGCAGATTTTTCGTTGTTCTATGTCAGTAATGGAACAAACCAAAAGCTGTGAGCTCACCCAGATTGAATTGGAACCTGAGCCCTTAGCACGATGGTGCCGATGTCCAGTGGACTGAGACTGCTAGGAGGTAGATCTTATTCACCTCTTTGTCTGCATATGCGAAAGCTGGTGTCATTGACGGCATAGTACGTAGTATAGACAGTGGCACGATGTCGTTACCCCTCTTGAACGCATCATCATCTTTCATTTGGAGGAGGAGGGTTGGGTTAACATCATATCTGTGCCATCCTATAAAGACATTCGTTAGAACCATAAACATAAACTTATGCAGAGATCATTATTTCTAGAAAGGAAGTAAGTTACGAAGCGGAAACCGCGATAGAATTGCTTTTCAAAGACATACCCTCATTTCCGAACAACTATTTAGTTCGTACGAAGTTCGTACTTTACGATTCCATTTATCTGAGAATGTTCACTCATGTTCATCTAATTGAAATATGTATTTAGATAGTTGAGTTCAAATTGTCGGATTATAATATGATTTATATGAGCGGCACAGACAGATTGTTGGACTTGGACAGTTAGGTAGGTCCAACTTCGAGAAAGAGGTCGCCCGAAGAATCCAACTCGGATGGGCAGCGTTTAGGAAGCTACGTGATATCTTCTCATCGAGAATCCCGCATTGTCTCAAAACAAGGGTGTTTAAACAGTGTGTGTTGCCAGTGATAACATATGGCTCTGAAACGTGGTCTTTGACTGGACTGGAAAGAGCTATGCTCGGAGTTTCTTTGCTGGATAAAATCCGGAACACGGATTTTCGGCGAAGAACCAGAGTCACCGACATAGCTCGTAAAATTTGCAAGTTGAAGTGGCAATGGGCAGGCCACATCGCTCGTAAAACTGACAACCGATGGGGAAGACAGGGTCTCGAGTGGCGACCACGGACCGGAAGACGCAGCGTAGGTAGCGGTAGGCCTGCCACTTGGTGGACCGACGACATCGTGAGAGTCGCGGGCAACCGATGGATGCAAGTGGTGAATTGTCGTTCGGCGTGGCGGTCTAAGGGGGAGGCCTATGTTCAGCAGTGGACGTCTTCCGGCGCATGATGATGATGACGTTGAGCGGCACAGAACGCTGTGGCGAGATGACCTGGGGATTAAAACGAGAGTAGATCCAGTGATTGAAAGAAACAAAGCTATACAAGTCATCTAGCGCCATCTCGCTCCCACAGTGGAACAACTCTCTTTAAAGCGTCACGGTAGGCCACCAGGTCTACTAGAAGAGACACAGGAAAATAATTTCTTGAAGAAGTTAAGGCATTATTTTGCTGTTTTTATGAAAAAAACTAACCTACAAACGTCTCCAGAGTCTCACTTGACGACAATCCACCAAAATTCTGCTGAAATTAAAGGAATGCCATTGACTCAACTGGTTTAGGACAGAAAAGGCAACAAACGAACAAATACCTTTGTAAGGATTATAAGCATTTAGATAAAGTATCTATGAATGCCATTTTCGACATCTCTTTTTCTATAGTGGAAAAACGATCACAGAACCGATCAACCTCGGAGATGTAATCAAAAGAGTGTTCCCGTGAAAGCTTCGACACTCACATCCCTGTTGTCGAGTCAAACCGGATGCCATGCCTGCCTGCGAGATTTTGAATTTCAAAGGATTTCAAACGTTTTTTTTGTTGTACAATAAGCTTCATATAAGTCCCGCTCATGGTGTATCGAAAGACTTTAAAACTGTACCTTTTATGTCTGACTTAGAGATCCAATGATACTGTCAGATACCTGCTGGGAGAAACCCGTTAAACGTAGTTTTTTTTTTAAAATGTCTGAATTGTGATTCACACTTTGAGCATTAACTGAAGACCCACGAATGAAAGATATTTTAATGATTTTGGGCTATTAATTTGCCTATTTTTAAAGTTCCATACACAAAGGGTAAAACGGGGCACTTATTACTAAAGGTAGCCTTTCGAACTAAGCGTCAAAAACGCAGCGTCTATAGCGTCACTGTCATAATGTTCATAATGACCTGACTGTGACGTCACTGACGCCGCGACAGTGACGCTGCGCTCGAATGACATTCCCTAGAATTTCATACATTCGCATAGAACATTTATCTGTCGCACTGTCGCGGCGTCACAGCCGCGGCGCCAATGATGCCATAGACGCTCAGTCGAACTGAGCGTCTACCTTAAGGAAGAAGAAGGCTACCTTAAAACTCCGCTGTTCGTCAATATGTCTGTCACCAGGCTGTATCGCAGGAAACGTGATAGTTAGACACTTGCCGTCTTACCACAAGAAAGATAAACATCTGTTAAACACTTTGTCTAAAAGAACTGTCAACGTACAAAAACGACATTTCCTGAATGATGTAAGGGTCGTTTTGCAGTTAGTTTTTTTTTAAACAAGCGTTCGGCTCCTTCGCAGAATGTCCACTTCTCAAAATGTCCACTGGTCGCACAATGTCTCTTTCGCAGAATGTCCACTTCGCAAAATGTCCCTTTCGCAGAATGTCCACTTCGCAAAATGTCCCTTTCGCAGAATGTCCACTTCGCAAAATGTCCTTTTCGCAGAATGTGCACTTTTTCTGACTTACTTTAATCATAATTCATTTTAGCTATTAGCTTACACATATCATGTTTGACGTGTGTTTATTTGTGTTTTTTATAGTGGTAAAATCATCAAAAGAGACCTCCCACCCCCGGGCAGGGCGGGAGGTACTGTCAGACTTGTACTGACTAAAATCCACGGTGTTCTTCAATAGCCCTTTATGTTCCGGGGTCACGTTGATGGTATGATTCCCGCGACCCCGGCAGGCTTTAGCCCTTTGAGAGGGGGCCCCGTCATTTTGTTGACAGCTCTTTGAGGCGCGCTTGGAACAACGACGCGCCGACGACGAACATTCTGCGAAAGAGACATTTTGCGACCAGTGGACATTTTGAGAAGTGGACATTCTGCGAAGGAGCCAAGCGTTCAACATACTATGTTTATATTTTTGTGGTAAGGCGATTGAAGTTTTCATAGATGATTTATTTATATTGCCGCTGTAATAACAAATAATATCAAACAGAATAAATTATATATTTAATAGGGCTGGGATTACAACAAACGTTATATTTTCCGTTTTTATTGATTTAATTTTAGTGGTGAAATAAAAAAGATCTGATCCAAATACAATCAATGTCGATATGAGATCGCGCTGGATCAGCTCTACCCGCATTGGCCCGATTAGCCGCGGCAACGGATTTTCGCCCGGCTCAAACAGATTACCCAAAAGCATTTTAACGATATCACAGTTTTAATGAATTAACTTTTGGCGGTAAGGAAGTGCCTTTAATTTCCGAGCGGTAATGGAAAAAGTAGAATTAAGAGGGAGAACATTTTTATACCACAACTTAGTTCGAGAAATTAATATCGTAAACACTAAATGGTGTACAATAATTATGTTATTTCATTGCATGCATGTTTAATTGTTACTATAAAGGTGTTCCCTCGAAAAGAGCGTTCGCGTGTAATGTAACATGAATAAATCTGACGAATGGGAAAACCCCGTTCAAAAGACTAGTGTGTGACCATCAATCCGACCGCTGCGCGCTGGTAAAAACATACAAAATTTGACTTTGAGCGCTTTACATTACAATACGCCACTGCCGAGCGTTCGTGTGTAATGTAACGTATGCGGCCCGCTGGATGTGGATACGTTTACAAGTGGAGCACAAAAGGTGGACGAGGTAATAAGAGTATGTAAGGATTCAAGGTGATGTACTATACTTAATTGTTTTTGCCTACCGATGAGGAATGAAATTATTTAAGTGTGCGAATAAAATAAATTGTTACTCGAACTACGAATAATAAAAGTAATAAAAAGAATTCACTAGCATTTATTAAAAAGTAACATGAAAATAAAACAAAAATACAAACTGAATACTACAATTTATAGGTACGTGATTCAGATACTCTTTTTATTTAAACAACATTTATTGAAATTAATATTGAACTACTTAGGATACAATGGTCCTCGTAAAACTCCTAAAAGGAAAAAGGCCTAAAAAATTATATGGAAGGACAACAAATAAACAGCAATTTACATTCAATATTTTTAAAACCAAAAATGAAATAATAGGAAGACAAGCACGGTAAAAATATTGCAGTTTAGAAATTATTATAAGAGCAGAATTTATGGAGTATTTTCAAAAACCAAATCGAGACGTCCAAACGAACCGAACAAACGAAACGATCAAAATGTCCACTGGCGTGTATGTTACGCGCCAGTGGACACACAAGACGATACGGAATTGAACTATGACATTTTAGCCCTTCTACGAGCAGTAAAGAACCTTCCGGTCTTCAGGCAGTGGTTGATCTCGAAGCAGTCGATCACGCCCGACCGGCAGTCAGTGTAGCAGGCACATCCAAAGTGGCAGGTTTTCGGGACGTCAGGAGGGCAGCGCAGCGGCGGCATGGAGCCAGGGCAGGGACGACTGCATAAAGTCCGGTCGCAGTTCTGCAACTCGACTGTTGAACAATGGTTTTGTTTATAAAATGTGGCAATCTTGCTTATTTTTACACAAAAATGTAGGTAAGAGGTATGTACGTTTAGATGCAGGGAAATTCGGGATTGCTGAGCCGATATAATTTTTAACTTATATCATATTTTTTAACGCGTTTTTTTTTAAAGGCTCCATTGTCCTACTACTGGACAAAGGTTTCCGATAACCTTCCTATTTATCGCACGCCAGCGTTATCTGGGCCTCCTTCGCCATCGACGCCCGCGTTCTGGGAACTATAAGTTAAACAAAAAACATTCTGATCAGATTCTAGGAATTCAGGGAATCTAAGTCATCATCCTATTTTACGAGTATCATACGCTATAATGTAAAAATGTGAATCTCATCTCGGCAATACGCCGTCCTACTGTCGCAACATTGTTGTCAGTATGGTGCTGTGCAGCAGTGCTGCCTGCCGTGCTGATTTAAACGTTCCCGTGAGATAATTTTTGACAAAACACGAGCGAAACCTCATGAAAAACCTCGCTGTCTAATTATTGGGAACAGATACGTACAATTTGAACGGGACAAATTCTTTAGAACTTCCTCTACTTCTGGGTGGAATCTTGGAAATTGAGCATCTGCAAGGTTCACGAGAACAGCTTGCAGTAAAAAAAAAGAAACTAATAATTTAAGAGCCATGGCATCTGGCTATTCGTAAGAATCGGACAAAATTTGAAAACTATTTTCGAACAAGGCTGTTTTATAAATGTCATTTTGTAATTCAAGAATTTTTCAAACTGTCACTCGTGATGAGTGAGATTTCAAATTTTAATTTTTCTTTGTCAGTTTCTATACATACAGATGTCAAATATTTAAAGATACATATTTATAGCAAAAACTTTTTGGTGAATGAATGAAGTGTGAAGCATTTGTGTGGTAGGTAGGTGTGATCCACATTTGTTGGTATAAGGCCTGCCTCTTTTTATATGGGACTTAAAAATATAACGGGCAAATGTGGGTATACTATATTAGGTACAGCTGATGCTAAGTCATCTCAACTTACCTCAGTATCTCCTTATGAATAGTATGTAAACGATTTCTATGAAGCTGAGAAGAGATGCTCCAAAGAACACCCCTATGACACCGCCGACATCCACTAAAAGAAAATAATTTAAAGTAATTATAGTTACTGTAAGGAATAAAGAAAGAAAAAACATTTATTTGTCGTAAAAGAGACCACGTCAGAAGTGGAAGGAATGGAGAGAGGCCTTTGCTCAGGAGTGGGACAGTTAAGGCTATTAAAAAAAAAAGAGACCACGATACACACAACATTTAAAATAAAAAATAAACACAATAAAAGAAAGGACTTACACCTAAAACAAGAGAAAAAAAAATAAACAAAGAATTGTTGTGTGTCTCACGGCTGCGCCAAAAAGGCCCAGTTCAGCAAAAGGTCGAGCAACTATAGTGCTCGACGCTGGTTTTTCAAATGGACCTGTACCGATTGTGGTACTGGGGTCTATCGTCAGGACCGTCACCAACCCTGGGCACTATAGGACTACGAGGCCCATGCAGGACACAAAAGTAAAGCAAGTGAATTGAGATCAGTAGCATACACCACCTTTTTTTTTATCGTGGTAAAATCATCAAATGAGTCGTCCCGCCCCGGGCAGGGCGGAAGGTACTGTCAGACTTGTACTGAATAAAATCCACGGTGTCCTTCAATAGCCCTTTATGTTCCGGGGTCACGGTTATGGAAAGAAGTCCCGCGACCCCGGCAGGCTTTGGCCCTCTGTGAGGGGGCCCCGTCATTTTGCTGACGCTCTTTGAGGCGCGCGTGGAACACTACGCGCCGTCGACCCGGGCATGGTCCATGGTCAGACAGCGAGTTGCCCTTTACTCGCTGTCCGCATACCCGCGCCCGTACTCGTATTTATAGGAACTCATGGCTCCGTAATAATGCAGAGCTCTGGGTTTACTTACCCAGCTTACTCAACGGAAGGATGGCCTTACTATATTTCTCATTCTCTACTTACCGACGAGTCCAAGCAGTTCTCTGATGGCGTGTCGACGGACTCTGAGTGTGGGATAGCTGCCCAGGCGCACACTGCCGCGTGTACCTCGACGTGACAGCTCTTCGGGAATATTGCTGGATTGTCGACTAGAAGAAAAAAGTATTTAATGTAAACTGAACACAATGGACAACAACAATAACTTCACTTTCACGTTTTAATGACGTTGGTGGAAAAAAATACAGTTCCTCGTTTGGAAACTAGAGCACAGTACCGTCAGCACGAGTTTTCAGTATTTGAGACGTAAAGTAAACTGGAACTTTGACGACTTCAAATTGACAATTTTCAAGGGAAAAAATGGTTCCTTCTTCGCACACCAGAGGCGCTGTACCATATTTCCATACAATAAACGCTGTAAATACTGGAAAAACTCTGTAAAGTAAAATAGAGAAAACTCGTGCTAGGGGTACTGACTAGAGGCATTTTTTCAGTTTCCAAACTGTAAACGATGTACATACTTGAAGTACGCTGTACAGAAAATATGGAAAACTTATGATAAGGCCTCTGCTGTGGACACCGGATTTTTATGATACTCGTATGTAAGAGACGAGACGTAATTTGTTACAGTTCAAGACAAAAACATTTATTCGTTGAATATGGTATGGTGCACTTTTGACAACGATTAATCGGTTCTTAAATACAATACTCGTAGGTATAATTTTTTGCATGGCGACATTCTTCAAGTACATATCTGAGAAAAGTGAAATCCAAATTGTTAATGTACTATCTTTCAGTAGCTGTTTTATTTACTTACGGACAAGCCACATGGATGTCCTTGTATATCACTTCTTCGCAAGTCATAGGACAGTGGTAGTGGTCGGTGCTCAAATCATCTGGAAAAACAATGGACACTGAGTTTTCAATCATCACCTTTTCCTAACTATGTTGAGTCAAACTAAACAGATGTAGGCGCATACTAGTATCTCCCATGGAGTGTCTGCGTATTTAGACCTTAACATGTTAGTAATAAGAAAGAAAGAAAGAAAAGAAAATTGTGTTTATTGGCACAAACTTAAAAACTTAACAATACAAAAAAAAAGTTATAAAGATAGAGTGATGGTAAAAACAGAGGATATAAAAATAAAAACTTAAGAATTTAATGCCAAAGGGCCTCAGCTCAGTATATGCCAGATAGCAGCGCAAAGTTTGCCAACTGACGCTTATTTTCAGCTGCAGCCCATTACTTGGTAAGACTAGTTGTCACATTTCCACCACCGTGACCCCGGAACATAAAGGGCTATCGAAGGACACCGTGGAATTTAGTCAGTACAAGTCTGACAGCCCCTCCCGCCCTGCCCGGGGTGGGAGGACTCATATGATGATTTTACCACGGTAAAAAAAAAAAAGACTAATTGTCACACTGCCTGCTCAACGGACGGCTTCATCATCTATCTTTACAGTTCGTCTTGTGCCGTTCTTGTCATATGCTAAACGGATCTTCAACGGTAAACTTAGAGCACTTACCTCTCTTAGCTTTATGAAGGCAACGTAGTCCATCCAAGTCACATTTTGGTATATTACCTGAAAATGAAAGACGGACTGTAGACTCTTTGCACCTAAATTAAACTATTTAAGCTTTTATTTCTTCTTTAGGATAACTTAAGACTACTTTGGTCCAAGATCGAGGTATTTGGAAGCCATGAGGAAAGACATTGGCCCTTAAATGGTCAACATGACACCCTCATAAATGTAATTAGTAGAGGTCTTACACCTCATTGAGTCCCACCCCGAAGTCCAATAAGGTGTAAAATCTCCACCAGTTAATAAATAATTCCCGGGGTCGCGGGACTTATTTCCATCACCGTGACCTCGGAACATAAAGGGCTATTGAAGGACACCGTGGATTTTAGTCAGTACAAGTCTGACAGTCCCTTCCGCCCTGCCCGGGGAAGGGGGACTTATTCAATGATTTTACCACGCAAAAAAGTTAATAAATAATTAACTAGGTTAGCGACCATAGACTATGCCCGTGTCGACGGCGCGTTTTGTTCCACGCGCGCCTCAAAGAGTGTCAGCATAATGGCGGGGGCAAGGGTCAAAACCTGCTGGGGTCGCAAGACTTACGAATTACCGTGACCCCAGAACGTAAAGGGCTATTGAACACCGTGACACCGTGGATTTCAGTCAGTACAACTCTGACAGTCCCTCCTGCCCTGTCCTTGGGTGGGAGGACTCCTTTGATGATTTTAAAACGCCACCTGGACCTACCAACTCACCAATTTGCGGCATAAAATGATGAGTACAGTTACACACTTCAGCCTGCACGAAAGCTCTAGTGTACATCATGCAGGCACTGTAGGAGTACCGGGGGAACGGCCAGAGGTACGCGAACTCAGGCCGTTCGTGGCTGAACAGGCAGTCACGATTGGCCGGGGAGAGGAGCTGCACTGATTGGTCACTGGTTGTTTGTTCTGCCTGTTGAAATATAATAAGCATTTAATACGTGAAGCAAAAACTATATGCACCAAGATCATTAACTTAGATAAAAGACTATAGACGTGGCCAGTAAGCATGTCATTGTGTTCTTCCCATCCTTGCAATTTTTCCTTGCTATGAAGTTATTGAAGGTCGGAGGATCCAAGGTTTCCACTTTATAAAAAAGCATTATTGAGGCACGAGCCTCTTCTCTATGGGAGGGAATTGCTGAAGGCATACAATACATGTCAAGTAATATGTTATAACTGAACAAATGTTAGTACTTTAACCTTTTAACCACTGAAATATTTAATGCATCATATTTACTACCGTTTGATCACATCAATACCAAAAATCGTTCTCCAGCTGTTTTTTACGCAGTTTGATATTGAACATAGCTTTTTATTAAGTTTAGTGAACATATTGACGGAGGGATTCTTTTGAACTCAAATTAAACTAAATATTTGAACAAAATTGTACCTTCAACGTAACTTCAAAATCTGTGATACGATGTAAAGTGCCACAGAATCCTAAGATGTTTTCTGATGCTATTGATATCATGTCATCCGGAGAGTTAATCCATATCTAAAAAATGCAGATTACAATGAGAATTTTCATTCATATATTAAAATTCTATTCCTCCTCTTCATAATTTAAAACCCGAGTAGTTCCACCTATATCGTTGCATTGTTTTAGAAGTCACCAAGGTAAATTGAAGGAACAGGATTAGTTTAGTTAATCCTACAGCACTAATCCCAAACCACGGGACGGTGGTCACTATTGATTCTGGCATCTCCTGAAAGCCAGGATCAACAGTGACCACCATCCCAGAAAAGTCCCGGAAAATTAATTTAACTGTCTTGGATCTTTCGACGAAATTAATCAGAAAATAATAGTTTAGGACTTCGTAAATTTTCACTGTCTCGTGTATGTTTAACCGACTTCAAAAAGAACTCTAGTCCTTTTTAAGTGGGAGGAAATGATGATTTCCATAATTTTTTTAATTTGATGACTTCCTCCCCAAAAATCAACGGCTCATTTTAGGGCACTGTATTTATGTAATAAATACTACTTTATGAATAAATCGACTATCAGAAATGCTAATTTTGAGCGTAGATTAACGAAATTGGATTTGTTTATTTACCGCTTTGGTATACTCACATTAACAGATGGAGTCACAGTAAAAACTAGTGTTGGAAGTCCAGTCTTCCTGTTGACACTGATACTAGACTCCGCGTCACTCCAATTAGAATTGAACGCGAAACATGTCCCGAACTCTGTGGGGACTGGACGGAACCTAGACAATTAGTAAGATCAATTAGTAAATAACGCCACGTCTAACATCCCCGAAGGGTTAGGTAGCAGTTTATCTAATATCTAGCAGCTTATCTATCTTATCTTATCTATATATATAAAAATGAAACCCGTTTTCCGTTGTCACGACATAACATGAAAACGGCTTGACCGATTCGGATAATTATTTTTTTGTTGTGTTTGTAACCATCGGGACCGGGTTTTAGACCGGGTCCTCCACCCGTGCGAAGCCGGGGCGGGCCGCTAGTATATATATATAAAAATGAAACCCGTTTTCCGTTGTCACGACATAACATGAAAACGGCTTGACCGATTCGGATAATTATTTTTTTGCTGTGTTAGTAACCATCGAGACCGGGTTTTAGACCGGGTTCTCCACCCGTGCGAAGCCGGGACGGGCCGCTAGTCTTTTATAAAAATCAATTGCTGTTCGTTAGTCTCGCTAAAACTCGAGAACGGCTCGACCGATTTGGCTAATTTTTGTTTGGAATTATTCTTGAAAAAGTCCTGGGAAGGTTTAAAAGGTGAGTGAATATTGATTCTGAGGCGTTACGAAGTTTGCCGGGTCAGCTAGTCATACCTACATTTCACCGGGTGTGTCTTATTCCCATGCAGATGCAGCTCGATATCAGTAGGTATTTTACATAGAGCGATTGCCTATCGGACCTCTACAATCTAGTAAATGGGTAAAACGATACCACACGATAAGACTGGTTGTCAGACTTTCGAGCTTCTGACTATGAGTAACGACTGTCAAAGATCTACACATGACAGCCATGACCAACGGCTTTGCGTGCTTTCCAAGGCACGGAGGAAACTCTCCATAACAGATTGTCACCCATCCACAGACCAACCTTGGCAAGTGCGGTTTTATCGGAAAGAGGTACCTAATTATTTAGCTACAAGATCTTCAAAAAGAGTTTGATCACGTTTCAATAATTTATCATTCGAACTCATTCTCTTACTTTTAGGTCTTTTCTAACAAGTAAACTTCCTATTTAACGCCCAGCAATAACTTTCTGGGTTCACAACTGGCAATAAAGTGGCAATACCGTTGATATCTTTAATTTAGCGCGAGTAATGTTGGCAACACTGACGAGTTTTAGAGCCTAACGAGCTTCATTGGGGACCAACTTGGAGCTGTCAAAGTATAATTATACATCTGAATTATTTAAGTTTGATGGCGTGACGCTTGATAACATTCAACAGACTTGTTGAAGTAAAGTCTGGCGCAAAACAGTTTAGACAGTATTAGTAAAGTCGGATTGGCAAATGTCACAAGTCTTCGAATGTTTAGTTCTAAAACGTTTTCCTCACGATGTTTTCTTTCACCGCTTTAAGAGTAGCTCATGCTTGCAAAGTAGCAATTGTACCAAAAACCCGGTCATAATTTCCCAATATTCGCTTCATTCCTGCTTCGACTAATTTAATTATCAGTATGTTTTAAGTTTGTTAATTAACAGCTGCAAGCAGCTTCAGAATAGAGCTCAGAATTTAATTTGGCACGAAACTCGATCATGATGGCTTTAATATAACCATTTTCACTCGCAAAGTGTAGCGTTTAATTTTGTAGCGTGGAGACTGAATGTAGAACATTCGAAGGCTCAGTACACACTGTTTATTAAGTGCAGCTTAATTATTTTTAAACTAGCTTTTGCTCACGTCTTTGCGTGGCTTAAAGACAATTTGACAGTCAATTCAGCGACATGTGGAGAATTCTCTTTGTTATCGTAATAACGCTATTGTTGATCTCGTCGGGAACAATACTTTTTTCAGGATGAAATATATCCTACGCCCTTCACTGAAAACGTGACATAATTATATCCTACGTCCGTCCCTGACAACGTACGGTTAACCTTTACAACATCAAACTCACATTTATAACCTAGGAAATTAGAAAGAAAGAAAGAAAAGGTTTATATTGGACTCAAGGACTGAGATACTTCGCGCCAAATGCCTGCTGGGGTCGCGGATTTTTCTTTCTTTTTTTTCCCAGGATACCGTGGCCCTGAAACGTAACGGGCATCCGAAGGAACCTAGGTGGATTTAGTCAGTAAGAGTCTGACAGTCCCGTCCGCCAAATCCAGAGCGGGAGGACTCATTAGATGATATTACCATCTAAAAAAAAAAAGACTGAGATACAGGACAATACAACAATATAAAGTTAATTTAAAAAAAAATAAGAAAAAAAAAAGAAATAATAAAGCTTATACATGTTTTGTACGCGGCCAAAAGACCAATATCTCAGCGTGTTAATTAGGAGAACTAAACCTTGTTTAACATTGATAGTAAATGACGGGGCCTACAGAGGGCCAAAGCCGGGGTCGCGGGGCTTATTTCTTTACCGTGACCCCGGAACATAAAGGGCTATTGAAGGACACCGTGGATTTTATTCTGTACAAGTCTGACAGTCCCTCCCGCCCTGCCCGGGGTGGGACGACTCATCTGATGATTTTACCACGTCAAAAAAAAAATTGATCGTAAAACGCTACAGTCTTACCAATGTGGACAACTCCTTCGACAGTGGTTTTCAGACTCGAGTTTATTCAAACTGGAAATGAAATTGACATGAAGGCTGATTTATTACGGTCTTATTTATTACATACTTGTATGTACGTAACTATATTTCTCACTAGCTGTGCCCGCGACTTCGTTCGCGTGGATGTCGGAAATTACCAATGTATTTTTTTGTGCGAAGCGTCGGGTAAAAAGGTCTCCCTCCAAAATCCCACCGTATCCCATCGTATCCCATCTTATCCCATCTTATCCCATCTTATCCCATCTTATCCCATCTTATCCCATCTTATCCCATCTTATCCCATCTTATCCCATCTTATCCCATCTTATCCCATCTTATCCCATCTTATCCCATCTTATCCCATCTTATCCCATCTTATCCCATCTTATCCCATCTTATCCCATCTTATCCCATCTTATCCCGTCCTGTTCCGTCCTGTCTCGTCCTGTCCCGTACTGTCCCGTCCTGTCCCGTCCAGTCCCGTCCTGTCCCGAGCTGTCCCGTCCTGTCCGTCCTGTCCCGTCCTGTCCCGCCCTGTCCCGTCCTCTCCCATTCTGTCCCGTCCTGTCCCGTCCTATCCTGTCCTGTCCCGTTCTGTCCCGTCCTGTCCCGTCCTGTCCCATCCTATCCCGTCCTATCCCGTCCTGTCCGTCCTGTCCCGTCCTGTCGCGTCCTATCCCATCCTATCCCATTCTATCCCATCCTATCCCATCCTATCCCATCCTATCCTATTCTATCCCATCCTATCCTATCCTATCCCATCCTATCATAATCATTAGATGAATTTTTATTTGAATATGTAGCAGAATCGAAGCTAGATCGCGCTATGAACTACGCGTCTTGGTGTGAACTGACCGTAATTTTACTTCTGAAACACTTTATATTCGAATAACTTTTGATAGACTGAACCGATTCCAATGAAACAAAAACTAAATTCCTCTCCAAGTTACGCTTAATCGTTGTGTATAAAAGTTATCTACATAAATTTCGTACATTTTACGTGATACCTGGACAAATAAACATACAAACAGACAAACAGACAAACAGACAAACAGACAAACAGACAAAAATTCTAAAAATGCTAGAAATGGGTTCTATTGGTTGTCCTTTAATACCCTGGCTAAATTTTTTGAGTTTTTTTTTAATGTACAAAAATAACTTTTCTACAGTTTTATTATATGTATAGAATAGATAATGATTGAACTTAAATAATTTTCCTTCATCATTACCAGTTTCCATAAATTCTACCTCAGTGCTCATTTTCATTACAAACGTATTTAACTGTTATAGAATATTTCGTGCTTCTAGACAAAAGGTGCTTCTAAACCAGCAAGTTTACTTGTACCTTCAACAATTAAGAGGATATTAAATTTAGTAACTAACTTCAAGATTAAATATCATGATTTACATTTTAATTTTGAATTATATTTTTACATTGCAATGAAGAAGATTTTAAATCAGATTGCATAGTAATTTCAATCTTCATTATTTCTTGTGTTATGAAGTGCAAAGTAAGTACCTTTTTTATCGTGGTAAAATCATCAAATGGTGGGAGGACTTTCCCACCCAGGGCAGGGCGGGAGACTAGTACCTACTGACTAAAATCCACGGAGTCCTTCAATAGCCCGTTACGTTCGATAAGTCCCGCGACCCTGGCAGGCTTTGACCTTTTAGAGGGGCCCCGTCATTACACTGACACTCTTTTGAGGCGCACCTGGAACACAACGCACCGTCGTCGACCCAGGAAAATAAGTAGCTACCGCATATTAATTATAATATTATATGTACTTTCACAAATTAAGTAGGTATATAAATCTTGTATCGTAACAAATTGGTGCAGAAAACTAATACACTCTTCTTCTTACCCTATTGATAACCTAAATTGAAGCACTCCATAGCAGACTCGTCAATGATTATATAGGTAAGAGCTTTACCTATAATATTGACACGAAAAGATTGAAGCACGAGAATTAGAACCGACGGAATATTAAGGATGCAGTAATAAAAACAAAGTTCTAACCTCTCACAGCAAGGAAAGGGCTGGCCATCCCACCAGCACTCAGCTAGCAAATCAGGACACTTCTTCCTAATCCCATTGACCAGTTCCAAGAAGTCCTGCACACATGTCTTGCCCATGTCACATGAGGTACAGGATCTACAGATCTTCACGTTGCGAAAACTAACTTCGTGACTAAACGCTGCTAAACCTGCTGGTAGGTTGTGCCTGAAATGAGTTAAGGAAAATATCATTTCGGTAACTTAAACAGTATTTAGAGTTAGAGGAGAACTAGTCAGTTATTTCCCCTATTAGTAAGATGTGTCTTTTTTTTCCTGGTAAAATCATAATATGAGCTCTTCTGTCCAGGGCGGGACGGGAAGGACTGTGAGACTCTATTGACTGAACCCTAGGCATAGCCGCATCACAAACATGCGACAAGACCTCCCGGAATCTCTATCAGCAGGTTTTTAAGGGCTAACCTAACCAACCGGAACCTCGGGATACCCCCAAAATCAAAAATGTTGCTGATTGTAATATTCGTCTCTTTTTAACCGACTTCAAAAAGAAGGAGGTTATGAATTCGAAGGTATGTTTTTTTTTTGTTTTTTTTTTTTGTGTTTGTTACGCGATTTCTACGGCGATTGTGGACCGATTTTCAAAATTCTTGTTTTGTTCGAAAGGAGATGCTTCCGGAGTGGTCCCATATTCACCAAGTCAAGATCTGATGATTGAATCCTGGAGAAATCGAGGGCAACCCTCAAATTTTATAGGCCCACATATAGTTTTTCTCAAATATTATGAAGTAATTTAAGTATTTGCGTATGGTAATCATAATCTTATGAAGCTGAGCTGATGATGGAAGGTACAACTCCTTAACAGTAAGGAATAGGCATCGACTGATTTAGTTTGTGTTCGCTTATCTCTGGAACTACAAGTCCGATTTAAGTCATTCTTTTTTTGTTATACTAGGTATTGTTCAACTGAGGGAACACTGCAAGTTTTATCAAAATCGGTTCAGTAGTTTTTGAGATAGGGAATTTTATTAGCTAATTTTGTACATGAGCGATGTTATTACCGGTGCTACGGATTACAAAATTCTAGTGCACATGTAAGAAAATGATTTACCTATTTGACAAGAATTTGGGTTGAATATTTAAACTAAAAAGAGTAAAATAAAAGCTTTTTCAAAAAAAAATGTAACCGCCTTCAAAACCAACCACTAAAAAAAGGGTAAAATAACCTACAAAATAAGTAATAATACTTCTTTCGGAAGTCGGTGGCAAAAAAGACAATGAAAAAAAAACCACCGACTTCCGGAAGAAGTATTATTACTTATTTTGTAGGTTATTTTACCCTTTTTTTAGTGGTTGGTTTTGAAGGCGGTTACATTTTTTTTTGAAAAAGCTTTTTTTTATCTTGGTAAAATCATGAAATGAGTCCTGAGTAAAATCCCCGGTGATTCTTCAATAGCCCTTTACGTTCCAGAGTCACTGTTACGTGATGAGACAGGCCTGCGGCAAGATTAGTTTCAACGGTTCATTGGTTATCCTTCCGTTTCCAAATGCTGTTATTAGAATAAAATAAAATGGAAGAGTTTCTATGTCGTGAGTGCGTTTACCCTCACGACATAAGAGAAATCCCTAGAGTGGTATTTAGCGAATGTGCGGTATTTAAAAAAACTTAGCCCTGGTAATTTACGACTCAACTATTTGGCAAAAAAAAACCTTTTTAATAGCTTTCAATTCTTCCATACTCAGTGAAGAAACTAAAAGAGTAGTCTTTTAATTTCTTTTATGGGAACATGGCAACTTACTGGACAAGGTACTTCTTAATATACGCTGGGTTTGCCTCCTCACATATAGTCAGGGCTGGGAACGGAGTGTCCCACTCCAGGTAGTCAGTTTCGACGGAGTATGACACAGCATCAGAGGTGTACAACGCTAAAGCACCTCGTAGTACTAGCGCTGAGCAGGCGCAGCAAGCTGTTATAGTTGCTAGCCAGAACAATCTAGAAATTTACAAAAACTTGAAGATATTTCAGAAGAATATTTTTCTTAAAGAGTTTGTTTTATTCCAAGCAACATTGCTTTGTTCCAGTATGAATAGTACCCAATCTTAACGTTGTCCCCGTATATTAATATGCCCGTTTAATGATGTTATGACCGCTTGGCCATTCGCAGTTGGGGCATTCGCAGCTCGTCTCTTTCACGATTTGTCTCATTCGCGGTTCGTCCCATTCGGAGTTTGTCCCATTCGCAAGGCGTCCCTTTCACGATTCGTCTCATTTGCGGTTCGTTCCACTTGCATTTGGTTCTATTCGCAGTTGACCTCATTCGCAGTTTGTCCCATTCGAAGTTGGTCCCATTCACAGTTCGTCCCATGCAAGGAAAGAGATTACACTAAAGTGGGTTGGCCATAGACACACCGGGGTATTAAACGGTACATAACTAGTGAAACAAAAGTGCAGTATATGTACTGATTTATATTACTCTCTACCTAAGACCTGTTGTCGATGAAGTAAGTACATACCTTTTGAATAACGGTGTAGCAACCGGAGTAAATACATATCCAAGCCAAAGTAAGCTGCACTTGTCACTTAAGTACTGCAGTTTGTCTTTCAACCCCATACTGCGTGCACAGGTTTTCTTAATGATGCCTTGTACAAATAATTCTAGACTTTGTACCCGTACTGAGAAAGTTTACATTCCGTCTGAAAGTCCGGACGATCCCATCATAATGTGCTAAAAAAGCTATCCAAGATCAATTACTGTAACTTTTTAGCACACATGGAGACTTTTGGCACGTTTTTTCTAATAGTGTAAACAAACTCTAGAGACTTTAGTTACACTAGTAAAAATAAAAGCTATGTCAGAGTTCTTCTTGTCTATTTGAATACTATTTTCATGTTAAATGTAACACAGGACTGCCCTAATAAACCACAGAATTGTACAGTAAGTCACAGTTTAATAAAAATCACTGTATATTTATGATACAGTTTGGTAATATTATCATCCGTATAATTAACTAAACTAATAGCTTATTATTGCTACCTTAATTGCCCGGTTGTGTTCGGTACAATGAAATTCAATTAACTCATGCACGCAGGTCGCTTAATGGAATTGTGTTTGGATGCACATTTATTTAGGTATCATTAATAGCATGCATGATTTATGGTCAATATAGATCGCATTGAATTAATTATGGACATTAAAGAAACATTGATGAAAAGTATGACTATGACTAGTACACGCTTATAATTTAAAAAAATGGTATTAAAGAGATCTGAAAAATTTAAAAATAAAATGTTAGTCGTTATTATGACGCAAGGCGTAGTTACTAATACCCTTGTCTCATGGAAAATGGATAAAATGATCTCCTTGCAGCTTGATAAGTGAACATTTTTACAGGGTGTTTCATATTTCTAATGTAACTATTTATATAAATAATAAAAAATATTATCTATACAGGGTTATTGGTTAAGTCGACCTAGTCCCTTTAAGGGGTTAAAGTAGACCTCATTATTGACTGATTTTACTATGGGAACCCATATCCTAATCCTTACCGTTTTTGAGTTATTAGAATTTTGATTTTTTTCAAAAATATTCCACCTCTGCGTCATAAACTGGTTATAGTAAGAATTTTACGACGTTTTGGACAGTCGACTATCAGTGGAGAAGATCATCGACATTAAAATAAAACAGTCGAATTTAGAATATGCTCCTTTTTTTTTGAAATTCGTCGATAACTGATGAAACGAAAACTTGTTCGTACAGAACAAATTTTGTTAAAATATCTACCACCTTGTCAGTATCAACCCTTATTTTTTGGCCATATCCTTACTGAAAGTGGATATTGTGGTACCATTTTAAAAAGCTAATGAGAAAGCAGTGTTTTTGCTGCAATCTGCACATCTAGTACCGTACACTTATTTTGAGAAATTTGGCCTGAAAGACAAGGGTAGCTCCAAAAAAAATCAATATTTGAACTTTGCAGCCATTTATTTCCCAAGGTTTGAGTAATTTATCAAATAAACTGGTTTCAATAGAATGTGTCGTTTGTAAGCTATCGAAAAACAATCACTTGAGCTTCCTAAACGTCGTAGAATTCTTACTTTGACCAGTTTATGACGAAGAGGTGGAATATTTTTGAAAAATATCAAAAGTCTCATAACTCAAAAACAGTAAGGATTAGGATAGGGGTTCCCGTAGCAAAATCAGTCTAGAATGACGTCTACTTTTACCTCTCAAAGGGAATAGGTCGACTTAACCAGTAACCCTGTATATACATATATAAATGAAACCCGTTTTCCGTTGTCACGACATAACATGAAAACGGCTTGACCGATTCGGATAATTATTTTTTTGTTGTGTTTGTAACCATCGGGACCGGGTTTTAGACCGGGTCCCGATTTACCCGATTTCCCGATTTCCCGGTTAACGATAAAAAAAAGAGCTCATCTAGAGGTATTTTAGGTCGGATACATTAAGTGGACCACTTTTGTAAGACGACTAAAAAGTCACGGTGTATAGTAACTTACTATAACGCTAGAAATAATTATTATGTATCTCGTTTGCAATCTTGATCTCGATCTTTGTATGTCACCAATCAACGATCGAGTTTGCCTATCACAACAAATAAAACGGATTAGGATTTGGATTGAAATAGAATATTCATTTCGGGCATAAGTTTGAAAAAACTAATTTTGGTATTGAAACGTATTTTGCTGTTAGTAATCAATAAGGCGCTATAATCATGGGTGACTTTTTTTTGTAAAAGTTCACTGCATTATAATCAACTTGTGACGTAGGTACCTACAGCTGCCGATTCAATTATTATTTTTTTGTTTTCTATGTTTAGTCTTAGTTTTTTTGATTATTTCCCTGTTTTTTAAATAATGTATTTTGTTTTTGTTGTATGTTAGTGCGAGTTTGCAGAATATACATATATTTTTTATATGTACGTATGTAGGTATGTGTATGTATGTATGTTTGTTTGTTTTTTCTATGTGGCGTTCTAGTTGAGTGAAAGACAAGGATATTCCGTAATAAAA
This sequence comes from Agrotis ipsilon, assembly GCA_028554685.1. NCBI lineage: Eukaryota > Metazoa > Arthropoda > Insecta > Lepidoptera > Noctuidae > Agrotis > Agrotis ipsilon. Next base: position 349,015 of record CM052961.1, on the reverse strand, counting down.
ATATTTTACATATCAGTACCGTCAGCACGAGTTTTCAGTATTTGAGACGTAAAGTAAACTGGAACTTTGACGACTTCAAATTGACAATTTTCAAGGGAAAAGTTGGTTCCTTCTTATCACACCAGAGGCGCTGTACCATATTTTCATACAATAAACGCTGTAAATACTGGAAAAACTCTGTAAAGTAAAATAGAGAAAACTCGTGCTAGGGGTACAGTTCTAAAATCAAATGAATTAGTCATTTAATTACTTGATAACACACGATACATTTCGTTTATGTAATACGTAAATATTTGCATAGTGATACCTTTGTATCTGAAACTTATCTCTGAATAAAATTATTTACCTGACTCTTATATACCAACCGAAAGTGATAATGTGCAGGAGTTTATGTAATTTTAGTTTTGTATTAAGACAAAGACTAGGTTTTGTAATCTTATCCTTGTAATTGCATGACGGGCAGGGTTCACACCCATGTCCACATCTGCCGCTTAACTCTGGCTATCTACTCTTTTCTCTTGGGTGGATTCACCCAATCGACGAAAGTGGAATAAACGTGCTGGATTTGTGCTCGGTAGACCGCAATAGACTTGCCTCCTTAGCCATTTATGAAAAGGGGGCTAATTGCTATAAGCCACTGTACATTGTATGCTGCCTATGTTCAGCAGTGGACGTTTTCCAGCTGATGATGTGTGGCTGCATTGTACGAGTAGGTCTTCTATACAACTAATAGTTGCTCACCAGAGTGGTGGTTGTTAGCGCGACCGCTGAGGGTGGGGTCTTGGGTTCGGTTCCCGGGTCGGGCAAAACGTGCTATTTTGTTTTACACAAGAGTTTCTCAGCAACTAGCAGCCCTGTGTTTAGAAGTTGCCGGTATGAAACCTCCGTACCTTGGAAAGTACTTAGTACTGCACCTGATCTCTCTCCAGTTCTGTCGGATTGCCTTCCCATCGGACTATGAGAGTAAACGAACAAAGAGTGCAACTGTGCCTGCGCACACACTTGATCACTATAATGTCTCCCGCTCAGATTCACCGGTGGCTGAAATCGGTCAAAAAGACTATTAAAACACCAATTTTTGTTTAAGATTGGAATAAAACTATTCATTCAAAATAAACAATTCATATAGCAGTTGCCATGCCGTAGTGATAAGATATACATTAAGAATGGCCTATCACTGTTATCACAGTGGAACAAATTATTTTTGTTATCACTTGTTTGTTTTAACTACTTCATGCCATGTGGGGCCTAAAAGATTGATAAAATTCTTCGTAACCTTGTTCACTAGCACGCCGCTCTGTTCAACAGGGCCGTAGCTAGGATTCAATTTAGGGTAATTTTACAGGGAAACCAAGGCCACTCAACTAGTCGCCCTAAAGCACGACTAATAAGACTTTAAATGTTCATATAAATGACCATAATTTCGCGTCAGTGTGGCTCCAGCGTAACGGAAAGGCATTGTAAAATAATAAAAAATAATGTAAAAATACATTCAGAGTTGCTTAGTATTTTCTTCTACACATGCTAAATTGTAGTATTTTTAACTATGAGATTGGATACTTGTATCTTGAGCGAGCATTGCCCCATATTGCCCAACCCTAGCTACGGCCCTGCTCTACAGTCTTATATTGATCTGTGTCAAGTCTGTCCCAACTACTCCAATTAGCTATAGGACCGGTGGGAACGCCTGAATACGGACAGTGGCAAACCAGCAATTATATGGCAAGCTGAAAGGGGCCTTTGTGTCCAGCTATAGAGTGTGTAGTTGGCTTACTAGATGATTGTACTGAAAACTGAAATGGTTGATTCTGTTAGGTACATGTTGTCAAATGACCAGTTTTTGTTTCCATGTATTTTAATAAAATATCATTCTGTTCCTGATACCAGTGGGCCATTAAATACCATTTGTAATTAAGTACTAATAATGATAATATCTGATGTTCTCTCAAAACGGTGAAGGAAAACATCGTGAGGAAACCGGTATGTCCTAGAACCATCAAATTCGAAGACATGTGACATCTGCCAATCCGCACTGGGCCCGCGTGGTGGATTATGGCCCACTCCCTCTCACAAGAGTCCTCCTACCCCGGGCAGGGCGGGAGGGACTGTCAGACTTGTACTGACTAAAATCCACGGTGTCCTTCAATAGCCCTTTATGTTCCGGGGTCACGGTGATGGTAAAAGTCCCGCGACCTGTGTGAAGGGGTTATCTCTGAAACGAATTGTTCAATTCTAAAATAACTAGAAAAAATCAAACACGTGGTTCCTTCCAATGTTTATCTTCAATCTTAAATGTGAAAAACAACATTAGATAATATTTCATTTACAAACCATACTATCGCAGTTATCAAACAGAATCGCATTATTACGTCAAATATTAAGACTGTGTGTAAACAACGACATTATCGCACTGTCCTTCTCTCTATCCAGTCTGCGTCGAGTCACCGCTTCGTCGACTCTTGCGCATCATGCCCGAGACCCGAAAATAGCCGACATTAGCCGACCTTGAATCGGGTCACGGATTTAAAACTCGGACAAACAATCGTGTAAACTCGGTTAAATAATTATGTTATTTTAGTCAAAATTAAGTGAAGTGAAAATGTTAAGTTTTAAAGTGGGAGCGAGACAGCTATTGAGATGGAAGGAGATGCGATTCGATCGAGTGAAGTATCATTCAGGAGTGGGAGTGTTCGGTCATCGACCGATGAAAGTGAATGATGTTGGTATGTAAACACACAAGAATGCAGTGATTACAGAGTTTATTCAAGTCCTTATTTCTTGTACTATGTTCAAATAGGCGAATATTATGACGTACTATTTACTCTAATTAACCAAATACCTCTAGAACGACTAGTTGGTATGTGATATATCAATAAAATAATGCCGAAACTAAACCGTATGCTTCCAAAGTCAAAGTCAAAGTCAAATCATTTATTTCAATTAGGCCATCAAAGAGGCACTTTTAAACGTCGAATTAAAATTAAGGAAATGGGATGGGATGGGATTGATTCTACACCCATTCGCAAAGGTAGGTTGTATGAAGAAGAATGGGCAAGAAACTCCATACTTACTCTTTTTAAAAATGTTTTACAATATTTTTTTACATCATTGAAATAAATAATGTAAAAGCAATGTACCTTGAAAATCTAAACAAAACATGATTAAAAAATAAAATAATAGGGAATAAAGAAAATAGCAAAAAGGTACATGGTGTTCACATTTTAACAAAATATTGCAATTAAAGCTATTTTACAAATACAATTTATGGAGTGTGTGAGCATTCAAATTTCAACCAGCTTGATTCTGTTTAAGCCCTACATTGTACTATGGAGCAGGACCAGCATGTTTCCAAACATTTTTATCTTGAATATAATCTTCTAATTTATAATATGCTTGTTTACTAAGTGTATTTTTTATATAACTTTTAAATTTTCTTTCATTTAGATTTAAGATTTCACTCGGTATTTTATTGTAACACTTAACACAGTACCCCATAAAAGATTTTTGTACTTTAGACAATCTAAAATATCGTTGATCAATTTTATCTTTATTTCTCGTATTAAAATTATGTCTGTCGCTTATTTTATTAAAAAGATGAGGATTTTTCCTAACATGCATTATATTTTCATAAATAAATTGACAAGGCACTGTCATTATATTTATCTTTTTAAATAGTTCTCTAAGAGATTCGCGACGACGAAGATTGTAAATTGCTCTGACAGCTCTTTTTTGCAAAATGAAAATGGATTCAATGTCAGCTGCCCGGCCCCACAGTAGAATGCCATAAGACATAATGCTGTGAAAGTAGCTGAAGTAAACCAAACGCGCAGTTTCGACGTCGGTTAACTGCCTTATCTTTCTAACAGCATAAGCGGCTGAGCTTAGTCGCCCCGCTAGAGATGCTATATGGGGCCCCCATTGTAATTTATCATCTAACGTGATTCCTAGGAAAACCGTCTGATCAGTAAATTCCAATTTTTTCTCCGTTTAGTAAAATGTCGCAATCGCTACTTTTAACATTTGGCAAAGTAAATCTAATACATTTCGTTTTCTTTTCATTAAGAACTAAATTATTCAGAGTAAACCAATTTTGAACCTTAGCAATACACTCATTAACAGTGTCTAGATTTTTTGCACGTCTATCTATTTTAAAAATTAACGATGTATCATCCGCAAATAACACCATCTGTGGTTGATTTTTTAGTAAATGGGGTAAATCATTAATATATACTAAGAAAAGGAATGGACCCAAAATAGAACCTTGAGGCACGCCCATAGTAATTTCAGCCCCTAAAGAGTTTACACCGTTTATCTGTACTTTAAGTTGTCTATCTCTAAGGTATGAATTTAGTAAATCAAGAGCTTTATTTTTGATTCCATAATGTTCCAGTTTCAGCAAAAGCGTTTCGTGGTTTACGCAATCAAATGCCTTTGAGAGGTCGCAAAAGATTCCTATGGCATCTTGCGCTTCCTCCCAGGAGTTAAAAATGTTCTTCAATAGGGTAACACCGGCGTCAGTTGTACAACGGCCTTTGGTGAAACCGAACTGTTGATCATTAGTTGTTCCACTACTCAACACTGGCATCCATAGTCACCGACTGTTGTAAAAAAAAACCTTATGCTTCAAGAATTATAATAGGTTTTCCTAAAATACTCACATGTTAGAAAATAAGAACTTAGAAATACAATAGAACTAGAAAAAAAAAAATGAATGTAATAGTCTAGAAATTAATATAATTTTCTACAAAATACTCGGCAATTTGTGTTCCTAACCTAGTAATCTTGACCTCCTAGTATGGTATAGATTATTTTGCCAACTGATAAGCTATCAAATATTGCTATCATTTTTGTGCTACTTAGATTTTTTAATATTAATCTGTGAGCATCAACTTATTTCGCGAATGGTCGACCAAAATAAGGCTTATTTTAAGACCCCAACTTGAAAATAAAGTAATTTTTTTTGTCTTTTTTCGCTGGGCACCTGGCGATCGATTTCATAGCTATAATAAGACGGTCACTAACTTAAACATGAATAATTTAATACAATTAGCATATGAATACAACCACACATCGAGTATTTTTCTTTTATTCTCTTTACAAATAGACTTCAAATGTTATTCTGAGTGACTGATGAGTAACTCGAAAGGAACTAGTAATGTGTTTGTTATTATTGCAAATCGGTAACTTATCACAAATATTCACTGTTGTGGCTTTAGACACTGCAACGTACATTTAATGCAATTTCTGTTTAAATTTACAGAGATGAATGAAAGTATTAGCGATTAGCTCTTGTCATACATTATATTTGATGAACACTATTAATTTCTCGCGATCTAAAACGTTTAAAATCACATGCAGAAATAGCCAGACCCGGATCAATTTGTAGATCATACAAATATTTGTTCTGTACGAGATTCAAATTAATGGCACGCTATACAAGCTCTACAAGAAATCTCTATCCTCTGCTCTACATGAAATCTCATCGCTGGACACTACGAGGTGTTCGTCGACGAGACGGTGACTTTGGTAGTGTAGCTGTCAGTAGCTTCAGCATCATCATCATCATCAGCCGGAAGACGTCCACTGCTGAACGACAATTCGCCACTTGCCTCCATCGGTTGCCCGCGACTCTCACGATATCATCGGACCTCCTAATGGGAGGCCTACCTACGCTGCGTCTTCCGGTCCGTGTTCGCCACTCGATAACTTTTCTTCCTCATCGGTTGTCAGTTCTACGAGCGATGTGGTCTGCCCATTGTCACTTCATAAGAGCTATGTCGGTGACCATTTTTTAAATTTATTTTTTGCGTTGTAAAATCATCAAATCAGTTCTCCCAACCCGGGCCGGGCAGGAGGGACAGTCAGACGTGTACTGACTAAAATCCACGGTGTCCTTCAATAACCTTTTATGTTCCGGAGTCAGGGTGATAGAATAATAATAAGGCAGGGTAACCCTTCATGGAAATGAGTAAAAGAGTTTATAATTTGCGGTCGCTTCCCGGGGAGCGCCGGGGCGCATCTGGAGCCGATGCTAGGTGCCACAGCATGCGAACCATCGGCGGTGAGGAATTGAGCAAGCGGGCTCCCACCGACAAAATTGTTACAGCTGGTCGTAGTGATCTGAACAGGCGGGCTCACTGCGTAGAAGCTACAGCCGATTCCACGGGCGATGATACCACTTCTTTATTCTCATCCATCCCTTCAACTCGCCCCTCGTACATGACAAGAAGAACAACAAGCTTGTCTACCACCACCACGCTTGACAGTGTTGTGCAAGAAGTCAACCTTGACTCGGAGCTTGCACCCGCTACAAGCGCCTCTAAAACACGCAGACGATGGACGCCCGATATGAATAAGTTTATACTGCGTACTTATCTTCAACTTACATCATTAGACACCGATAGAAAAACATACCTTGAACCGCTACACCTAAAATTCATAGAGAAATTCCCTGACATGCAAGCCAGCCGACAAAGAGTAGGAGACCAACGTCGAGCTATAATTAACAAGAAGCTACTAACACAAGAAACAATAGATGAAATAGAAGCCGAAGTCAGAGAGGAATTAAATCAATTACAATTAAGTGCCCAAAGTCAACTCCCAATTAGTCACACTAGCTCAGCAGTTACAACAATACAGTCTACAACACTGGAAAAACCTAGAACACAAAATAAAACACAAACTCGAATGAGATGGACAAATGAACAAAATGAAGCCATCATGCGGTCGTACTATCGAGTAACAGCTTTAGAAACCAACCAAACTGTATACCGAAAACTCATGCATGAAGATTTTATTAGTAAATTCCCCTCACTTGCTCATTTAAGTGAGCAACGAATAGCTGACCAAAGAAGAGCAATAGTTAACAATAAATATATCAGCCCTGACAGGTTAAGTACGTTAAAATTAGAAATATCCAACGAATTACAACTACTAAATAGTAATAACAATAATAGTGCAATAACCATAAATGACAGCCCCGACGATTCACAATTATTCACAAATAATATAGAATTATACTCTACAGGAGATCTAATGTTACAAACTTCAAATCACAACGAAATAAGTATAACAACAGATGTAACAAATAATCAAAATAGTCTAGATAGGGATCTATTAATAGATGAAACATTCAAAGAAACGTTCCAATTTTATATTTCAACTAATCCTACAGACAGAATATACATCCCCAAACAAAAACCATCTAAAAAATTCGCGAAAATAGTAGATTACATAAACAGAATAATACTACCAGAAAACGTAGATAATGACACTGATTTTCACACGCTACAGACGGCCATTTATAGCGCGGCATGGACCGCGGCTAAAACGAATGGAGCAAAGTTAACACTGCAACTAAGGGAAATAAATACAAACACAAATACAAGAAAAATATACACACCGCATTGGCAAAAACGTTTAGAGCTTAAATTAAAAGATTTACGAACGAAGATAGGCAGAATGACTCAATTTATTAACGGCAATAGAAGCAGAAAAATAATAAAACATGTAAAACGTATATCTGAACAGTATAAAATCCACACAGTACATGAGGAACCCAACACAGAAGCCATACACACATTAGATACACTAAAACAAAAACTCGCAGTAGTATCAGGTCGGTTGCAAAGATATAAAGCGTGCACTCAAAGAAAACAGCAAAACTCCCAATTCATCCATAACGAAAAGATATTTTATCGCAACCTAAGACAGACATCTACTAATGTTCAAAATAACAGCACCAATACCGATAGCCATAACAATCTTGACCCAGAAGCCTTACAAAGTTTCTGGGCAGGAATATGGGAACAACCAACAGAGCATAATACAGCAGCTGAATGGATACAAACAGAATTGACTAACAGCAGTCTGAACATTCAGCCCATGACATTTGAACAACTACCACCACAAGTATTTCATGAAGTACTAGGTCGTTTACATAACTGGAAGGCTCCCGGGTCAGATCATATCCATAGCTACTGGTACAAAAAATTCACAGCTGTTCATAGTTCACTTTATAATTGCATTAATAATTTCATTCAAGATCCCAAATCAATTCCTTCCTATTTAACAACAGGTACAACTTATATGATATCGAAAGACTGCAACGACCTCTATAACCCTGCAAAATATAGGCCCATTACATGTCTGCAGACCTTGTACAAGATTATGACATCCTGTATATCGGAATTAATATATAAACACACCGATGCTAATAACATCTTAGCCGAACAGCAAAAAGGGTGCCGAAAATTTAGTCAAGGCTGTAAAGAACAATTGATCATAGATTCCGTAATTCTTAAAAAGGCTCAGAAATCCAAAACTGACCTCTACAGTATGTATATTGATTATAAGAAAGCATATGACTCCGTTCCCCATTCATGGCTAGTACAGATTTTAGAAATTTACAAAATTCACCCAACTGTTATCAAATTCCTGAAAACTATGATGACGACATGGTCTACTGTCCTCCGCTGCAATACTTTAACAGAACCAACGGATATCCGCCCAATCCGAATACAACGAGGAATCTTTCAGGGAGATGCACTGAGCCCATTATGGTTCTGCCTTGCCCTAAACCCTCTATCAAACATTTTAAACTCAACATGTGTAGGTTTCCCCTTAGAAAACACCACCAACAGTAGCCAATATCAGACACAAAATAATGTCTTAAATCATCTACTATATATGGATGATATTAAGCTATATGCTAAAAGTGAGAGTCAACTAAATGAACTAGCAGCCCTTACAGAACAATTCACTAACGATGTTAAAATGGAATTTGGTATTGATAAATGCAAAATAAATTCAGTTAGAGCCGGGCAATACTATCAACATCAATACACACTAGAATCAGGAGAACACATAGAATCATTAGATGAACACGATACATATAAATATTTAGGATACAACCAGTCACGCCAAATAAACCATAAAGAAACTAAAGAAAAACTAAAACAGCAATTTCAACATCGATTGAACTCTATTTTAAAAACACAACTTTACGCAAAAAACACAATAAAGGCACTTAACACCTTTGCTATACCAGTACTAACCTATTCCTTCGGCATTATCAATTGGACCAAAACAGATTTAAAAGAATTACAACGAAAAATAAATACAACTATGACCAAATTCCGCAAGCATCACCCAAGATCGTGCGTGCAAAGAGTAACATTACCAAGAAAAGAAGGAGGCAGAGGACTCATCGACATCTCAAACCTACACAATAAACAGATCACAACACTAAGACAATATTTCTTTACTAAATCTGAATCTTCTACACTTCACAAACTAATTACAATCAATGACCACCACTATACACCTCTAAATTTAAAAGACAAAGCCGAACAAAAAAATGAAAAAGTAACTGACAATAAAACTAAAAAACTCGAATGGAGCCAGAAGTCGTTACATGGAAGACATTGTCACGATTTAAGCCAAATTAATGTCGACAAGGAAGCGTCGAACGCATGGCTTAAACGAGGCGAGCTCTTCCCTGAGACTGAAGGCTTCATGATCGCCATTCAGGACCAAGTAATTGAAACTAAAAATTATAGGAAGCACATTATCAAAAACTTAAGCATCGACACTTGCAGAAAATGTAATAGCTCACCAGAAACCATCCAGCATATTACAGGTGCCTGTAAATCAATAGCCCAGACAGACTACAAGCACAGGCACGACCAAGTCGCTAACATCATTCATCAAAAACTGGCACACCAATACAACCTAATAGACTCCATAACACCTTACTACAAATACATACCTAAAATTCTCCTGGAAAACGAGTCAACAAAATTATATTTTGATCGAGGGCTCTTTACTGACCGAACTGTTCACTTCAATAGACCAGACATCACGTTAATAAATAAAACAAATAAAACCGGATACCTTATAGACATAGCTATACCAAATACACACAATTTACAAACTACCATCGCAGAAAAGTTATCTAAGTATACCAAACTAAAAGAAGAAATAACCCGAATCTGGCATCTGCAAAAAGTAACAATAGTCCCTATAGTCTTGTCCACAACAGGTATTATACCAAAACAACTTCACCAGTCCCTTACTTCCCTGAATCTGCCTTCTAACACCTACCACCTGCTGCAGAAGGCAGCGATATTAAACACATGCAGATTAGTGAGGAAATTCCTGCAATGTGATATGGCTCCAACTATCACCACTCCAATTCAAAACCCATCTGATAGTCACTTGGCTTAGGCCCGTTCTATCAGTATTTCCCGGCTTCCCAGTCACCCGGCCAGCCGAGAAAAATAAATTTAATGCAATAATAATAATAATAATAATAATATAACTTTATTTCAGACACAGAGATCCATATTTTTAACTTAAAGACTAAACATAAAATACACATAGAAAAACACATTACAATAAAAATTAAAAAAAAATAATATATAAAAATAAAAAACATAAGGAGCACAAAGTTAAATACAGGCAAAGAACGATCATACATGAGTTATTTGTACCCATCTGCCATACACAACGGTTGTCACAAGCCTGTCAGCCAATCCACTAATAATAGTATTTTTACACTTATCAACTCTGGACATGAATGACGCTATCCTTTTCCTTTGGATGGCATTAAACGAGTCGACTCGGGCTGAAGTATACATTTCTGAAGCGCTGCAATAGCGCTCCAGGCCCATCAGTTGCCTGAAGATGTTATTGTAAGCGACTCGAATGCCATCGTGAGCCCGTTTTGTGTAATCAGTCCAGAGCTGACAAGTATAGAAACTCTGACAGAAGGATTTGAAGAGTGTAATCTTCACGTCATGAGTCGACTTGGAGAACTTTCTAATAATCATATTCCCCACCACGCATAGGGCCCTTCGTTGTCTTTCAATATCTGCATCATCTTTAAGACTGGAATTTACTACATGACCAAGGTACTTGAAGCTCTCGACAATTTTAACAAGCTGACCATTGATGTGAATATCAGGAATATTCTGCGGTCCTTTTCCAGATCTGAATACTACCATTTCAGTCTTCTTCACATTATATATCAGATTATGTTTTGCGGCATACCTTTCACAAATGCTAATTAGTCTTTTCAAACCCTTAATCGAAGGGCTGAGCAACACCATATCGTCTGCGTAGCTCAGGCTGTTGACATATCTGTCATCCATCCTCAGCCCCACCGGAGTGTTGCTCAGCTCCACGATCAAGTCATTCATATAAATGTTGAACAGATCAGGAGAAGTGAGGCCACCTTGTCTAACGCCACAGGGGAGACAATAGCCATCAGATAATTCAGCGCCCCATTTGACGTTATTGGTCTGGTTTTGGTACCAATACTCGAGAACACCAACAACCTCATCGGGGACAGTCGTGTCACGTAATTTTCTCCACAATAAGTCGTGCTTTAATGTATCGAATGCACGACTTAAATCTAAAAAGCAGCCATACACAGTAGTTTTGTGCTGTTTGTAATATCCGACAACTTGTTTTAATCCGAATATTGCCATATCGGTGGAAATCTTTGGGCGAAAGCCAAACTGTCCGTCATCAATATTTACATTTGCAAAATGAGAGTGAATAACTCGTTCAAATACCTTGGCCACTATAGTAGCCAGAGAAATAGGTCGATAATTTGCCATGCTCGAGATATCTCCCGTTTTGTTCTTCATAATAGGAACAACTATAGTTTTAATAAGTTCTGGTGGCAAATAGCAATGTCTCACGCAGAGTGTGAAAAGCCACGCCAGAACTACACATATATGTTTACCCGCAAACAAAAGATGTTCAATGCTAAGGCAATCATGCCCCGGGGACTTACCTCTCTTCATATTCATCAAGATGGACGCTAGCTGCTTAGTAGAGATTGTTACGTGCTCCTTCGTTAATTTTCTATTCTGCTTAACACTAACCCGTGAAATATTGTTTTTGCTTATAACCGACACATTATCTCCATTAAAATGTTTCCGAAAAAGATTTGCGATGTTTTTCTTATTTGGTTCACCTTCTATGTTAACTGGTAAGCAACTTTTACCGTCAAGTTTTTTGGTTTCTTTCCAGAAATCAATAAAATTTCCAGTACCTCGAAGTCGACCTAAAACATCCATCTTGATCTTGCTTTGATTAGCTTGTACATACTTAAGCGCAGATTTGAACTCTCTACGTGAAGCAACCATATTCTCATAGTAATACCCCGAGCATGGCCTCCCGACTTCAACCCACTGTATAAAGTTCTCTCGAGCTTTTACATGTGCGCTCCTGACATGAAAATTCCATCCTATCACTTTCCTACCCTTTTTACACTTCATATCATATGAATATTCTGCAGCTGCACGCAGCGAATTTACAATATCTTTATATAAATTATCAATATAACCTCTATCTATCCGATCATCATATATTATCTCTTTAGAATTATCTATAGTTACAATATTATATCTACTTATTATGTCACTTAATGTACTATCACAGAAACTGGAATATTTATCTATTTGTTCTGGTTGTCTGTTACCCCACAGGTATTTTATATTATTGTTCAAGGGTTCTTTGGAGATTTCTTTACGCTTAATTAAATTTAAATTATAATGCATCACAAGAGGAAAGTGATCTGACCAGAATGAGTCATATTTCACATAAACACTGGTAACGAGGCGGGCCGCAGCGGCTGTCGCCACGCAGTGGTCGAGCCATCGGCACGTCCCGTGTGCCTCACTAATAAATGTATAAGAATTGGAATCTAACCTATCTAAGTCTAAACAAATAAGAGATTGGTCGGAGCAATAATCTACTAGCTCTTTTCCAAATAGAGTCCCAGGGTGTGCGTTAAAGTCTCCTAACACCATTACACACTCAATATCAAAAGTTTCAATGACCGCACTAATAGCACCAAGGCATTGTGTAAATTCAGGTAAATTATCTTCACAATCTACAGGCATATATACACTGAACACCAGAAGGTTACGATCGCCGTGAAATAACCGCACAGCCGCTAATCTATCACTATCACATTGCACTATCTCAGCTTTCGTGAACAAACTCGATCGCCACATCAGCGCTGTTCCACCGTAGGGCCTCCCACGTAGCACTCCGACTGAGGTGTCAACTGAAGATTTAGCATAACAACTAAATTTCTCGTCTATCTCGTTCATGAAACCAAGATCGTGTGGCAACAGCCAAGTTTCCTGAAGTGCAATGACATCAGAACTCTTGCATAGGTCTCTTACATGCTGCACCGATCGCTTAATGGATTTACAGTTGTACGAAACAACTTTAATCGTATCATTGTTTTGTGTATCCATTATTTAGTTGTTAGATGTGCGTACACTAGTCTTCTCAGAACGTGGTTGTCTGAATAGTCTGAATACCAGTCCTACTGGCCAGAAATCCTTTTGTAAAAAAGTATTTAGTTTTGCTCTAGGCACCGTTATCTTAAAAGAGTTGAAGTTAGTTTCTCGTGATTGGTTTAGTAATTCTATTGCTGAACATTCCTCCTGCATTTCCTTAATATACTCTCTGATGTCTAATAAGTCCCGCGACCATGTCGGTGACCATATAATAGTTCTTCGCACAAAAATCCATGTTCCGGATAGCTCTTTCCATTGCTCGGTAAGTGATTCTCGGTCTCTCTAAAAGGCCAGTAGACAAAAACCACGTTTCAGAGCCATAATGTCATCACTGGCAACTGTGGGATTTTCTATGCGAAGAAGTCAGTAGCTAAGTCAATGGCAAAGTGTAGTCCCAGCGTGGCGTGAGCGCTGCAGCGGCTCTGTAACAAGGCTATGCTGTAGTACAAGTTGTTAAATAACAATATATTATGTTGTAATGTACCTTAATTTCTATAACGTCTTTTGAAGAGGTTAGGCCCATTATAATGCTGATTATTTGTTTTTCAGATGGTCCATCCGAAGCATTATTAGCGACAAGAAATGAAAACTGCCGAGCACAACGGTTGGTGGAAGCCTATCGAACACACGGACATCTCAGAGCTACGATAGACAATGTTGAATATAAAAATGAGGACAGGTTTGTAATCACGATATGGAAATATTTACCATCATCATCATTAGCCGGACGACGTCCACTTCTGAACATAGATCAGTTCATTGCTCAATACCACCCACTTAATTGAAAATGCTTTGGGCTACCATAAGAATTTTTAAAAAATTAACTTGTTCCAACAATGGTCTGTTCCATGCTCTTTGTATCCATTTTATTAAATTCATCAAAAATGAGTAAAATATCGTGAAGGACCAAAAAACGATGAATAGAATGTGTGATAGACAGTATGCTTGGACAGGTAATAACTTACAGGTAAGGTGACTACCATTGGAAAAGTATGGCTTTTTTTTATCCTGCTAAAATCATCACATGAGTCCACCCCGGGCAGGGCGGGAAGGACTGTCAGACTTGTACTGACTGAAATCCACGGTGTCCTTCAATAGCCCTTTATGTTCCGGGGTCACGGTGATGGGGTCCCGCGACCCCGGCAGGCTTTAGCCCTCTGAGAGGGGGCTCCGTCATTTTCCTCGTCAACACGACGCGCCGTCGACACGGGCATGGTCCATGATCGGACAGCGAGTTGCCCTTTACTCGCCGCCCGCATGCCCGCGCCTACGTTCGCCGGAGATCGTCATGCGACGTCCGACGCCGTGGGCGTCCACCACCGCGGGTGGAAAAGTATGGCATAAAAAAACATTGAATTCCCTAAAATAAGTTAATTAAGTTAAGTAATAAGGAAAAAAAAGCTCGGTAACTAAAATAAGAAATAAATTAACGTCGTGTCTAATGTGTACTTAATACCAGGGCGGGAGGGGAGGGACTGTCAAACTTGTACTGACTAAATCTTCGGTGATCACGTTCACGTTCCGGATCACGGTTATTCCCCCGAACCTGACAGGCTTTGGTTCTCTAAGGGGGGAGAACCTCGTCAGATTGCTGACAGCTCTTTCGACACGGACATGACCCATGATCGTACGGCTTGCCACCCATTACTCACCGTCCGCATACCCAGTATTGTTTATCCTAAACGTGATATCCTATATTAAATCAGTAAAAACAGCCTAATATATTTCCACAATCACAACTAACTATCATACTAAATTACCTTTCATACGGTAATAACCATTTGAGATAATCGTCACCATCAAGTTTTATTCATTAACTTCGTTATATTCCAGGAGTGTTAAAGAGCTGGGGATATCAAGATATGGACTCCGTTCTGATGATAATGTTGACTTGGGACTGCTATATGGTTATGATGGTAAGCAGTCAGTGAAGAGTCTGGTGGAGACTTTAGAGGAGATCTACTGTGGACCTATCTCTTATGAGTTTAGTTATTTAGAGGTGAGTGGTAGTGGGAACATTTTTTTTTCTTTGTATGACCTCTTATGTGGCTGTTTTTGGAGCTTTCACTTGATTGACGCGGACACCATAGCCTAATTAATAGAGAAACTTCCTTATATTTGATATTTTACCAATATTTCATTCTGTGCGGCATTTTTGCGAAAGTGTTATTATGCAACTCGTTTTGCGAATGTGTTCATTGTGCACATTGAGTTATAATGTACTATGATTGTGCGCCGAATTCTTGTCAAATCTGTTTCAACTGTGACAGTTGCAGCTATGAAAACTAATTATTGTGAAAAAACTACAGATACTGAATTCTCTAGACTGTGACTCCACGCTACTCCAACAATTCATTCACACAGTATCGTTACTTTTAGATAGCGACTTTTTTTTACCTTTGTAAAATCATCAAATGATTCCTTCCACCCAGTGCAGGGCAGGAGGGACTGTTAGACTTGTACTGTTCATATTCCACGGTGTCATTTAATAATAGCCCTTTACGTTGTGGGGTCACGGTAATTCTGTACTCCCGCGACAGGAACTGAAAGTACACTTTGAACGCGCGGTGCTTTGCTTTGGTTCTAGAAACGCGCGTTTGAACGCACCAAATATGTACATGCTGTAAATGAGTATGTGTAATGAATAATTTTACATGTAATAATGAATTTACTTTCAGACAGAAGCAGAGAGAGAATGGTTTGCCCAGCGCATTGAGGGTGGCAAAGACAACATCGACAATGCCCGACGGATTGAGATCGTGAAGGAGTTGCTCCAATCTCAGGCGTGGGATAAGTTTCTAAGCATAAAGTATCCCACGGTCAAGAGGTACTGCGGAGAAGGAGCTGAATCTCTTCTCACATTCTTCTCCAGTCTTTTTAGATTAACTACAGCTGGTAAGATATTATTTATTTTGATGTATAGTACTAGTGTTTAAAAAACATTAGCACTGCGCCGTAACTACGATTTGACTTTAGTAATATCATCTTTATGATGTGGAGCATAAAGTTCAAAATCTATTAATTGCCTCGAATTCTTTGATGAGGTCTTAGAGTAAAAGATAGCTGAAATACACACTGTGGATGAGGGCAAGGCGACTGTGTTTAGAAAAACTTGTGAAAAAGTGTGGTTAACCAATCTTCACAGTTAGTGGTTTGCATAAAATAAGCTCATGCTTAAATCGAACCAAAACTTAGAATAGTACATTAGAAAATGAATAAGGGTTTGAGCTGAAGAGCTACAATCGTAGCGTGTAGCAATTGATGCTCAATATCGTAGACTCTAATGGCGTAGCAGTACGTGTAGTGCTTTTTCGTAGCATATGCTAGCCTTTGTAGCTGCTACGAAAATTAATAATATGATGGTCGTGTTAACATTACAGAAGGAGTAGAACAAGTGATTTTAGCAATGGCCCACAGAGGCAAACTGAATGCTCTGACTGGTGTACTACAATGTCCACCAGTGAAGATCTTCCACAAATTTAGTGGACAACCTGAATTTCCCCTTGAAGCAAACTCTGCCTGTGATATTTCTACTCATCTTAGTAAGTGGCAAAACGTCGTTATTTATTTTTTCTCATATATTTTAATATATTTAATTTTTATAATTTTAATTTATAAAACAATTATGGACCTTTTAGACATCTGAAATACATGTTTTTTTTTAAACGCCATCTATGAAGTGACGGAGAAACTAAGATCCAAAAATGTCTACATCAAGCAATCAATGTTAACAGCGACATAAGGACACATAGAATATTCCGACTATGAATGTTGGGCAGAAAGCCCACCAGACACAACACCCGTCTGGTTGGAAGTTACCTTCCTTTTCACCGGGTAACGAGGAACTTTCTACTCTGTTCCTCCTACACCCAAACTAGCATACGACCCTTATGGAAAGTGCTGACCGTAGCAGAGACACCTGCACCTACAGATAGCGCGCGAGCTGAATGCAGTCGGGGTCTGAGGTGAAGAGCCTCTGATATTATGCGTGACCCGAAATTTTCATACATTTTGTAAATACAAAAAAACTTCTTTACGTTACGGCGGAGGGGTTAGAGCAATAATTGGACACTTCTTTTTTTGACGTTGCCTCCCCGCACAAGGAACTTCTTGCAAAAGCCCAGACCCAAAACAACTACTTGTAGGTAGATCAAACAAAAAATTGTTCCTTTCGGGAATCGAAACAGCAACACTCAGCGCAGTAGCCATTCGTTCAGCTGCCTCCAAAAATTTAAATTTCATGTATAACATTTTTTTGTTTCAGGTGCTTCAGTGGATATTCAAGTCAACGATAAATCCGTTAGATTCTCCTTATTGAACAATCCATCGCATTTAGAGGTAATCTCATTTATTTTGGCACAATTTATACTTGTTCTACATATAAAAGGTACAAAGGGGTCTACTCTTTACTTCCAAAAACAAAGACACGGACCTATACGAAAGTTAGTTTGAAACTTTTGTCTATACCCTACTAGAACTTTGGGAGTAGGGACAACTGCCCAATCGTGTTGTCTCAAAATTTTAGTTCATACCCCGAATCAATTTCATGTCCGTAAGGGTCAATACATCCTAGCCCACGCCGAACCGTCAATTTTCACCCTTATCTCAACAAGATAAAGCACAGTATTTCTTAAAATCGCGATCAGACGCGCGTCTTCTGTCGAATGCGCGTCTTTTCTCTCGCGCGTGTAGAAAAATTTGCTATGTTAAGTTTCAAACTAATTTTTCGTTGTGCTTCGACTCAGCGCGCTTGTACTCGTAGGTATGGATTAACCCTAAGTGTTATAAAGTAAGAACCGCCCAAAAGTTTCGTGCTTTGATAGTAATGCCCCAGTAATGTAGTAACGAAGGTCATTGTCCTTTCAATTTCCATCTAATCTGCAAGGGTAATTATTCCCCAAACAGATGTTGATGGGTTACAAGGGACACTGAGGAAATTAATTGGTTGTTCAATACCCGAATCATTGATCTGATAAATTAACAACTATAGATATATGTAAACTCTAGCAGTAACAGAAGGTACTTCATTGAACAGGCTATTTTACTAAAAAATAATAATACCTAATCCAAAATTTAGATTATCAAGAAAGATTTGATCTGTCTTTTTACGTTTGTTACGTAAACCAAAATTGACGTTAGTACAACGCTTTACAGGCGATTTTACTAAAAAAAAAATCCAAAACATAGATTATCAAGAAAGATTTGATCCGTATTTTTACTATTGTTACGTGAACCAAAATTGACGTTAGTACAACGCTTTACAGGCGATTTTACTAAAAAACAAAATATAGATTATCAAGAAAGATTTGTTCCATATTTTTACTTTTGTTACGTGAACCAAAATTGACGTTAGTACAACGCTTTACAGGCGATTTTACTAAAAAAAAAAAAACAAAATATGGATTATCAAGAAAGATTTGTTCCATATTTTTACTTTTGTTACGTCAACCAAAATTGACGTTAGTACAACGCTTCTATAAATCAGAAAACGTCACTTGGTCGGTATAATTTTACAGGCGTTATGACGTCACAAGTCCCCCCCCCCTCCGCCCCACTCTTGAATTTCGCTGCGGTTTATCTTTGTCAATTTTCAGTGATTTAAACCACAAGAAATACGTTTTTTTTTTTAAATAATCTAACTGAAGGTCTAAAAAAGAAGGTTTATATAAGCAGTAAATTACCCTATTGTTGAATTGGAATTATCCATATTCAGTTTATGTCCCGTTCTAGGCAGCCAATCCAGTGTCCATGGGTAAAACAAGATCCAAGCAGCTACGTTTGAAAGAAGGAGACTATTCAGAAGATGGTTCATCCAGGATGGGAGACAGAGTTCTGAACGTTCAGGTACCTTTCAATTAAAATATCAATGTTTGTTTTTTTTTCAGCTGAAATAATTTTTTGTCAGGCCTTCCTTTTGTTACCTTTTTGACATACCAAATAAATAATTTACCTTTCTCTTCATATTCTTGACAGGCCTGTCTAGTGGTTAGTGACCCTGACGGCTATGCTGGAGGTCGTGGGTTCGATTCCTACCCAGGATAAAACTTTGTGTGATGAACACGAGATCATTTGTTCTGTGGTGTCTAGGTGTAATTTAGCTATAATATTTATGTATTTAGAAATATATAAGTATGTTTATCAGTTGTCTAGTACCCATAACACAAGCTCTGCTTAGCTTGGGCGTTGTGTGATAGTTGTGCAATATTATTATTTCGCATTCTAATATTTTTGTGCCTCTTAGCTTAACATAATGGACCTATGTTAAGCCTACCTAGCTTAACATAATAACTAAAAGTTTCTTATTACTTCGGTTGCCTTTAGCGTTCTTTTGTTTTTTTTTTTACGTGGTCATCATCATCATCAGCCGGAAGACGTCCACTGCTGAACATAGGCCTCCCCCTTAGACCGCCACGCCGAACGACAATTTGCCACTTGCATCCAGCGGTTGCCCGAGACTCTCACGATGATTTTACGTGATAAAATCATTAAATATGTACTCCCACCCACCCAAGGCAGGACGGGAGAGACTGTCCTTCAATATACCTTTACGATCCGCGACCCCGGCGTCGTTAGCGTTTTAAAATCAGACAGACCCTCGACCTCTAGATCTGGGTTATAACATTATAGCACGGTAATATTATAATAATTATAGGATAATTTTTATCCTAGTGATATATTCTGCTGGCTTTAGGTCCGAGAAACACTGAAACAAAACCATGAACAATAATTTTATTTGAATAAATATCAAATCTTGTTAATACTTTCACAAACTTCAAGATTTTATCTCTTTGTAAAGTTCAAAATAATTACGAAGAATTTTCACGGCCTAAAGTATAAGAACTTGGAGGATGGAGCGATTCTCAATGACGCCCAAAGAATAACTTAGGCCTTTAGAAATTGTTAAATGAATACTTATCTTTTTTTTAGCGTGGTAAAATCATCAAATGAGTCCTCCCTCCCCGGGCAGGGCGGGAGAGACTGTCAGACTTGTACATACTGAATAAAATCCACGGTGTCCTTCAATAGCCCTTTATGTTCCGGGGTCACGGTATTTAGTCCCGCGACCAAATTATTACTTAAATAAGAAAAAGTTATTATAACCCTTATTTTAGTCACTGAAACATGTGATCTCAGTTAAACTGCATAAGCAGTTTTGTGGGGTACTTAGTTTTAAGAACTTTTGAATTTGAAATAAAAAGCATTCATTCATTCATATTTGGTTCGATTGCCTGTATACCGTTTGATAATTGTGTACTTAAGTACTATTTTTGAAATACTTCGCCTTGGCCTAGAAAATAGTAGATCTATACTTATATTATAAAGCTGAAAAGTTTGTGGTTTTGTTTGTTTAGCTGAACGCCCTGATTTCAAGAAGTGCTGCTTCGAATTGAATAAATATTATTAAATCAAAACATTTATTTCAAGTAGGCCAGTTACAATTGGCACTTTTGAATTTTCATAGAAAAATAAAATGTAATTTAACAGTAAAAAGTTATTGTGTTACAGTCACAGGACATAACAACTGTAAAAGTACTGTAGATGGCCCATTCCAAGAAGTAAATGTTAATGGAGAAGAACGGGCAAGAAACTCCATGGACACTCTTTTTAGTTTGCCAGAATTATTACAGAACCTTTGCATTTCTCTATTGGATAATCTATTTATCGGGGAAGACTGAAGTCCGAGAGACAGCCGTCGATCATTAGAACTCACAGCAAGCCTACCACCAACTAATTCAAAACGATTAAAAAGCAAGACATTTCACTTTGAGTTCATAAACTGCAACGCTAAAAGTCGTACCCTGACGTCCAATACGCTCAGCGATATTTGGATTGTTATAAGTGAATGAAAGATCGCAATTTGTAGCTGAAACGTTTTTAGTGAGAAAGAGACAACGCTAATATTAAATAGCGTTGTCTCTTTTTCACCAAAAACGTTTCAAATTACTTTGACAGACTTGTTTTTTTTGGATAGACTGGTAACGTCTAATGAATTCGGCATCATCGTTATTGAAGGGGTACAACTGACCGCGAAACTGGAGCCTCTTACGTTCAGAAACTCAATAAAAATAAATCATTAGACTATTAGAAAAACCAAATGCGGTTGAAAAAATGTATGTAGGATAGGTATTATAACTATAAAAGAAAGATTAAAGTAAAATTACGTTGGTTTTTGTAAAAAATCCTCTAAAAAACTTGATATTCATCAATAATTCATCAAACGTTTCAGTTTATGTTAAAGAAATAGTAACTTTTATTGGATTGCTTATTTTGACAGTTTGAGCGTTTCACTTGAGCTGATAGAAGACGTCATGGTACCAAACCAGTACAAAATTGAATGAATGAAACCAAAACTTGCAACTCAGTTTGGCACACTCGCTGTCAGATGGCATGGCCTACTAGATTGAACGTTAAGCTGTTGTCATGGTGCGAATTAGAAGAAAAGTTCAGTTTAGGTCATAAAATAGATCGCGTTAAGAGCTTGTGGTAAGGCCCCTGGTGAGTGAATTTCCCGGGACCGAAAATTGCGTGGCATCAATGAAATCGGTACTAAAAAACATAGTTATAACGTTCTCAAATTTTTTTCCGGGTAGGTGAAATAGTAATCTATGTGTAGCACTAAATGTTTATTTAATTGGATTAATGGATATTCCAAAAAAAATGTTAAACCTCGAAATCTTTCATTGCCGTGTTTGTCCACACTTCACCTTGTTGTGTATTATTCCACATTGATAAAAATCTATTGGTTATTTATACTAAAACCTCGTTTTATTTGATACATGAATAGTTAAAGTATTGCTACAGAATACATTTATTCAAATATTTAAACAAAACAACGAATGGTTAATAAAAATCACTTGTCCCAGAACTACCCTTCATCGCCGTGTCCTAATCATGTTCAAGAATATTGTTTTACCCACTACTTTCTTCCCCCCTACCGGTATGCTAAACGTTGCATATTAGTGCTGACTAAGTGCTCAACGTGGAAGGAAGTACACACGTGCCTGCGTTTTCGCACCATAAATTTAAATAATCAATTTTTATGTTACTGGAAAAATTTTCTTTCATCGCCGTGGATAGATATAACTGATATTTGAATAAGTTTGTCTTCATGAGTAAGCATTCGATAGAACACCATTCCTCATATGTTCATTTGTGAGGTGCTTATTTCTTCGAATAGTTAATAGATTTTTTGTTATTTATATTTTTTGCCTTGATTTTCATCGACGTGTTTTCATTGCCGTGGTTTCCGTGGCCAAAATTTGCTATGGAAATGAAAAAAAAGACATGGCAATTAAAGAAATTTCATTGCCATGCCTTGTAAAACAATTTAGTTTCATTGCCGTGGCCAGGTATTTCATTTCCATGACTTGTGTTTTCATCGCCATGGTATGATTAGGCAAAGAAAACATCTTTTGTCACCTGCGGTTCAGGTAATACCGATTACTGACAGTACAAAACTCGTCAAGTTACCTCTAGATTGTTTCCATCTGGTCTCTCTTTAGATTTGATGAGTTTTTTACTGTACAGTCAACTACAAAAAGAGGTTTTCATGTTAACCTTACAAAATGACATAACATTTGGAACTATATCACACGTAAATACACTCACACACGCAAGCAGTTTCAATTCAGTGATGTCTCTGAGATCAACAGGGTAAAAACCGGTAGCGATCACCGAATCGTAAGAGGCTCACTGAATATCAATGAAAGGTCCAGCCTGATGAAGTCTACGCTCCCACCTACTCGGTCCCATATTCAGAACCCCGAAATCAACTCGAGCTTTCTAATAGCTTTGCTTTCCCTGAGAACTTATTGACCGAGCAAACCTTAAACCTCATGTCTGAACGAGGTTTGCTACAGTTGCAGTCTTCCAATGACGCGAAGTCATATAAGCAGCTAAATAGACGTATATCTAAGTCACTTCAGAGCTTCTGAAAGCGGGTGGAATACCGGTACTTAAAGTCCTCCAGAAGCTCACTAATACCGTCCTGTTCTAGGGCAAAACGCCTGAAGCATGGAGCAAAGGTGAAGTGGTGCTTTTCCTAATAAAAGTTGATAACAGCCTATTGAAGAACTACAGACCCATCATGCTTCTGAGTCATGACTGTCAGACTTGATGACTTCTAGCCTCCCGAACAAGCCGGTTTCCGAAGAGGCTATAGTACCATACACCACATCCATACGCTGCGGCAAGTTATACAGAAGACCGAAGAGTATAACTTGCCATTACGCTTAGCGTTTGTGGACTATGAGAAAGCCATCGTATCGGTGGAAACATGGGTGGTACTTGAGTCACTCCAGCGATGCCGTATTGACTATCGGTACGTCAAAGTGTTGAAGTGTTTGTATGATAACGCCACCATGTCGGTTCGAGTACAGGAGCAGAGCACGAAGGCGATTCCATTGAGAAGAGGCGTAAGAAGGATGTTATCTCCCTGAAACTGTTTACTGCCACAATGGAAGACGCCTTCAAGCTCCTGGAATGACAAGGACTTAGCATCAACATCAACGGCGAATACATCACTCACCTTCGATTTGCCGACGACATCATAGTCATGGCAAGTCGATGGAGGAACTCAGCATGATGCTTGATGGCCTCGACTGAGTTTCACAATGGGTGGGCTATGGGCTTGAAAATAAACATGTACAAGACGATTTTTTTTTTAAATTTCAAATGTCGGTATGATGCATAATATTATTTTGGGGTACACTACGATAATACGAAAAACTTAATTCCGAAATTTATAAATACGAATTTCAAAATACCGATTTTCATAATTCCGAATGGTTCGAAATTCCTAATATAACAACTCCGATTGATCATTATTTCTGTTTGCATAATTCCGAAATTTCAATATTTCTAACATTTATAATTACGATTTTCAAAATACCGAGTTTCAAAAGACCGAATATCAAAAATTCCGAATAATACTTTTCCGAAACATCAAAAACACGAATTCCGATTATTAAAGTTCCGATTAATTAGAATTCAAATAAATTTCGAGATTCTTAATAATAGATATTGTAATTTTTAGGTATTATGATATTCGGAGTCTTGAAAATCGGAATATCGAAATTCGGAATAAAATATTTCGGAGTATTTGGGTGTTCCCCATTATTTTGTCAAAGTCTGCCAATCAGTTTGAATATAATTGTAGTTCTAATTTTAACATTACTCATCGTTGATTGATTCTTTCATTGCCATGCCACAGTTCTTTCATTGCCGTGGGCGCTTGTTTCATTGCCGTGCACGCATGTTTCATCGTCGTGGCACGAAATGTTTAAATCCTTATATCTCGTTAGTTTTTTAAGTTATCTGCTAGACATTAAGCAAGAATATATAAAATATCAAAAACTTTAATGAGAGCGTTTCTTTTTTTTAAAAAAGCTTAAGATTAAAAAAACCACGGAAATGAAGATTTTATAGGACCTGTTGAAATTCACTCAGGTATTAATTTTAATATATTTATTCACAGATCCACGGTGACGCAGCGTTCACAGGCCAAGGTGTGAACCAGGAGACGCTGATGTTGTCACAAGCACCACATTTCAATGTGGGTGGATCTTTACACGTTGTTGTTAATAACCAAGTAAGTAGCAATTGAATTATTTTTAAAAAGATTCACTTAGGCGAAGGAAACGACGTGTGTCCCATCGAATTGAGACTGTGAACATTGCGGCTCATTAATAACTACGAGGACGTTTGACGAAACGTGTTTTTACAGTCTTACTTCATTTCGACAAACCGTGACATAACACGAGCGTCCATCCGTCATGACAAATCGTCAATTTAGATCGAGAGTGAATGAACCCTTACAATGACTCGTAGCATTACTAGCCATACACAATACTGCCTATCGTCCAATCGGCATGACAAAGGTTTGATCAAACTTTAAAATCGTCAGCGACGTTCAGTTGCAGCCATAAGCAGCGCCACTTTGACAGTTGCCTTCCCCATTTTTGTCTTACTGAATACGATAGGCAGTATGGCTAGCAAAGCAACTTCGTCCATCTTATAATATATTATATAAAATTCTCGTGTCACAGTTTTCGTTGCCATACTCTTCCGAAACGGCTTGACCGATTTTGATGAAACTTTTTGTGCTTATCCGGTATCTATGAGAATCGGCCAACATTTATTTTTCATACCCCTAAGTGTACAAATAATTTATATGGCAAAACAACGTTTGCCGGGTCAGCTAGTAACATATAAAATTGGTTATTTTGTAAAATCTTTGAAATCTTTCACACTTGTAAGATTTTCCGTGATAGAATTGCATTCAACATCACTTTCGATCAGCAGCAGAAATTCAATTTGCGATTCAAAGAAAGTCTTTTTTGCTCTAGATCAAGACCAACCTCGATTTCTAAGATTCTGATTGAAGTCTTACAAATTGCCTTTGCCCAGCTGTGGGATGACGTAGTCTGACAGTTTAGGTATTGAATCTCATAATTTCACAACTCTCATGTTTCATTTTCGCTTTCCAAGGTTTCCGGGTCTTTTCAAAAATCAAGACTGAAATGTGCATCAATCAGTTATCTTACCTAATTTGTGAGAGAACTATTGAGGATAAATGTGGCTAGCTATAATGACACCAGGGTCGCGAGATTTATTTCTTTACCGTGACCCCGGAACATAAAGGGCTATTGAAGGACACCGTGGATTTTAGTCAGTACAAGTCTGACAGTAGGGGTGGGAGGACTCATTTGATGATTTTACCACAATAAAAAAAAGAAGCTATAATGACAGCAATACAGGATTGAAGTGACCGACTTGGTCTATCAATAAAACTTGACGGTAAATGGCTATCGGTATTAAACTGCTTACCGCACCGCAGATGACAATAATGTTCTAAACACCCATTTTAAAGATCACAATGTAAAAGCAAGTTTTCACGAAACCTCTTCTTTCCTCTTCGTAAAAATGAAACGATGAAACGGCAAAATAAACCTTATGAACACAACATAAGTACATGTTTAGGTTATGTACATAAAGTAAATACGGTACATAAACACGTAACCACATGTTGGATCATTTAGTAAAAACATGGTTTTGCCATTTGTCACCCGCGAGGACGCTTGCGCTGTAATAACATTGTTAGAACCTTTTTCCGTGTTATGTTTGATGTTATGATTTAGATGTAACCTTGTAAATAGACATTTTATTCTGTTTATTTTGATGACTGAATGATTAATAAACACAGTAACATGACAAAAAGTACGTTTTCATTATAGTCTTGCATACAATTATGACGTTACCTTTGAAAACAAGTTACTTGAATATAAAAAATAGAAAAGTAAAAAAATGCAGAAAAAACCATAAATAGACCCAGACAAACGTTGCTAACCCATCCAAAAACAGACTTCGGCAAGAATATTCGCTACCATATAACGGCTCACCCTACGACAGCTAGCACGGTTAAAAATTAAGCATTACATTACTATTCACGGAATTATTCCCTCAAAATCGAAAGGAAAAATTTTACACATCAAAAACCTTCTTCTCCTGCTAAGTGTTATTGGGTTTTTTGTAAGATAATATTTCTTTCTATATTTAAGAGCAATAACCCCATATCAAACATAGCACTGAAAATGAAATATACTAGAAAAATGTGAGGTGTTTAAAGTGGCCTGCTTAGCCTGACCCCTTTTATCCCTTATTTTTCTTTGTAAAATGGCTCAAACACTGCAGGCGCAAGTTGAATGGAGAACTTAGGAACGTCGAAACACACGACAAATGTAAAGACAGCACCCACTACAAGTGTGAAAAGCGTATCGTGGGAAAAGCGCTCAAGCCCTCTGTAGATAATATGTTGTTATGCGACTTTCAACTTTAACGTGTTTTGTTTCAGGTTGGATTCACACTGCCAGCTCAACGGGGTCGATCCTGTCGATATGTCACTGATCTAGCTAAAGCAATATCAGTGCCAGTTATTCATGTAAATGCTGATTATCCTGAAGTAAGTATTCTGTAATGGTCAGTCAAAATCATTTATTATTATGTCTTACGGCGTCCACCAAATCTCGCGCGGGATTTCGGAGGCAGATCACTTCTTGTAATCTTTGGTAAACGCGTACACGCGCCCGGTTTCCCCCGCGCATTTTCGCTTAACTATAGTTCCCGCCCTTCCTAGCTCCGCGAGCATAGCGTGTTTTCGCTATGAGCGGCATCTCGTGGCATGCTTCAAACTTTTGATCTTTGCTTTCTTCGACCCGCGCTAGGCCACCGCTCACAGCGGCAAGATTATGAATTGGCTATAAGTCACTAGTCAACAGATAATTAACTCATTAATAATAAAATAGATAGTTATTAGTAATTTTCTCATAAAAAACAACTATCTCACCGTATTGGTACGCTTTCATAAAACATTCTATTAATTTTCATCCATTGTTCTATAAAATTATTTGAGCTACAATATTTTACCCGTACGTGTTTTAATTATATTATGAAAACGAGGCAAATACCTTTCTCTATTAAAATGTTAATGCTTATATGCTGTGCAGTCTACCCAACTTAATTAGACCGTACTTAAATTCTCATAGGAGAGTACCTGTAGCAATAATATCTAGAGTATAATATATATACACAATAACACCCGAACCTTACATCCATAAAATAATTTTCTTATAGAAACTGTAGTCTAATAAGTACTACAGTTTGTTTTAGATACTGATTTGAGGCTATAATTAATATAATCAGTACTAACTAAAAATAAAGATGTGGAGGAGTACTTTTGTGCCATTATTTATATAAAAAAACTGAGTACAGCAGTGAAATCTTACAGTCAGTCTCATCGTATGGCACAGTACTGGGTTGTGATAGATAGGCAGTCGCTCCATGTAAAATACTGATATTCAGCTGCATTTGGTTCGACTGGAAACCAATCCCAAAATAGTTGAGAAAAGGCTTGGCAGATATCATTATTTAGAAGACCTTTCTACCTACGAAAGGAGAGGAGAAAAAGAAATGTAGACTATAGTGAGATTTAATTTATTTCTTTTTTGTAAATGTTTAGTATTTTTTGTATACAATATTCATTTAAGATTCTAATAAAACTTATTGCCCTACGCAGCAACAAAATCTGCGTAATGGACCTATCTCAAAAGCTATGTTGTCTTACTTCCCCGAAATGTACTAGATTAAATTCCGAAAGCTATTATTATTCTAAATGTCATTCCCAGTGGAATTTGTGTCGAAAGCGTTTGTCTCAGACGGTATTATGGACGAGACTATTTTCAAGACAATGTTTTCAACGGTTTTTTTTAGCACGAAGGTAGCTATTTTAGGAGTCTGTGCCTAATAATTTATCTTAGTTATGCAACGTTCTTTTGTTGCATAAAATATCCTGAGACATTGGATTACGTAAAATCTTAAAGTAAAAGACCACGTCTCCATTCCAAAATTAATACAATATTAGTATCCGGCGTGCATTTAAATGTCTTATCGATTACGTAGGTTTTTTCAAAGAATAATTGCAGTCATACATTAAAGCACCCTCAATAATTTCATCACAGTCGGATCAATGACTGAGGAATGATTTGGTGACTGATATATAAAACATTCACTTTAATATAAGAATGATTTGTATTGTTTGGTTATTAAATGAACAACAGGGTTCATTGTTATGGTTTTTCTAAACAAATAAATAGAAAAACCATAGCAATGAATTTTGATCCTATTTTCACCAACCAAGCTACTGTTTTGTGTAAAGTGACAATCCGTTTTTTTTTTTAGGTTGTAAAATCATCAAATGAGTCCTCCCCGTCCTGGTTGGGGCGGAAGGGACTGTCAGACTCTTACTAACTAAAATCCACCCGTGTTCCTTCGGATGTCCTTTACATTCCGGGGTCACGGTAACTTGGGTTAAGAAAAACCCGCGACCCCAGCAGGCATTTAGCGCGAAACACGACGCGCCACCGACCCTGGCTTGCTCCTTGGCAATGCCTTGCTCCTGGCTTGCTCCTTGTTAATGGGTAGCTCGCCGTCCGGCGAGCTACCCATTACTCACCGTCCGCAAACCCGATCCACCGCTGTGCCCTCTGCTGATCAGAGGGACACGCGTTGGAGCGTCCACACGACAGGCTATTCGCATGCGGGCAAAGAGACCCCTTAAGCACAAAGTGCCTAAGGAAGAGCTTTTGCCCGCATCCCAGGGTGCACCGGCCCGAAAAACTGGTCTTCCCCCCGGACATATCCGAGAGAGAACTCCAGTTCACGGGCGCACGTGGAGGTTTCCTGTCTTAGCACCCCAGTTCACCGTATCCTTCTAACTAAAGCTTATCTCTGTTTAATTTACAGTTAGTCGTCAAGGCAACAAACATAGCCTTCGAGTACCAACGCAAGTTCCGTAAAGACGTGTTTATTGACTACAATTGCTACAGGAGATGGGGTCACAACGAGGTTGACGACCCCACGTTCACGAACCCTCTGCTTTATAAAGTTATTCATAATAGGAAGTGAGTATTAACGTTACATAATGTTAGTCCTGTAACCCCCAAAGGGTTTGGCAAAAGTTTTTTTAATAGCATACCCAAATAACGCCAATGGTGTTTATATAATAACCGGGCATAAATCAGGAATCCGGCAGAATAGGAATTCGTTATGAAAAACCCAATTACACTGCCCAACCTGGGACTTAAACTAAATACCTCTTGATGACTAGATCAACGAGAAACCTAAAAATATTTAATAGAATAAATAAACATGACAATATTTTTTTGGGTTGATTAAATTTCAAATTAAATAGATTTATTAAAATGTTCTTAATGGCCTAGGTTTTGCCAATCACTTTTCTTTGAAATTTTATACAGAAATTATAAACAATATAAAAAACTCTTTCTAAATTTAGTTGCCTAGAATTATTTCAAAAGAATTTCATCTTTTTCCAATTCTCTAAAAAAATAACAACCAATTATTTCAGCGACGTGCCTTTTCTCCAAAAGCTAAAAGAAGCCTATCTGGGTGTCTAAAAACCAGAATCATAATATGAATTATTTTATATCTAACGATTTCTCTTGTTTTCAGATCTATACCCGACTTGTACGCTGAAAAACTGGTATCAGAACGCGTTTTAAAGGAAGACGATGTGAAGGACGTATTAGCTACTTACACCAACTATCTTCAAAAACAATATGAAGCAGTTCCTACATACAAACCTGAGGTAAATAACATAATTACCTTCTTCAAGTTAACCCTGGATAGGCTATGTTACTTATAAAAAACAATTAGTCCGAAAGATAGATAATAATCAAACAATGTTTGATCCATATTTTTTATTTTGTTACGTAAACCAAAATTGACAAGGATACAACGCTTCTAAAAATCACAAAACATCACTCGTTTGTTATAATTTTACAGGAGTTATGACGTCACAAACCCCTACTCTCGAATTTCGAAGCGGTTTATCTTTGTCAAAATTCATTCATTTAAAAAAACATAAAACTCGTCTTGGCCGGCACTGCCGTGCCCCCAGATACGTGTCTATTATTTTCAATACTCAAACTGACTAAAAAGTGACGGCCTGAACAGATTTTCAATTTATTTAAGCAGTAAACTTCCTTATCGCGTCTGTTATCTTCGGTTGTGGTCACTCTGACCAAACGATATTGATTCTCAATAATTTGAAAACAAATACGAGATTAACAAACCTCAAAAAACACCGCAAAAAAGAATCATCGTCTAAAAATAAAACGTACAACCCTCGTTACTTTCTGACACTAAGCTTTCGTCATTTTATATTCTCCGCTTCAACATAAATAAATTGTTCTCATTTACACGAGGATTAAACTCATAAAATATG
The DNA here is from genome assembly GCA_028554685.1 of Agrotis ipsilon. Taxonomy (NCBI): domain Eukaryota; kingdom Metazoa; phylum Arthropoda; class Insecta; order Lepidoptera; family Noctuidae; genus Agrotis; species Agrotis ipsilon. The sequence continues at coordinate 317,890 of CM052961.1, read as the reverse complement.
TAAATGTACGGTTCTTCAAGTTTAGAAAGACGGCATTAACTTTTGATTAGCATTTTGTAGGTTAATCAAGGTAAATAAATTACTGTGGCTGAGGTAATCTTTCTTTGTTTCAACGTGGTAAAGTTAAGCATAATAAAATCACTAGTCTGCTGTCATGCAGATTGGTAAAGCCACACGGGATGTAAATATGAATAAAAAAGTTCTCTATGTTTTAAATTACTCGTAGATTATAAACTATCTACATGAATTCAAATCTCTTTTGTAGTTTAAACGGGAAAGTGTAACAATAATTAATTTATCCTCGCAATTTTTTTTTCTTAGTAGTAAAAAGTGAGAAGTAAGATTAGCGAATGCTTATGACTTTTCTTAACCAACATCGATCCAAACAAACTTTCAACGTTTATAATATAAGCGGCCAACGTCAGCGTAACTAGTAATCTGTGGCTTAACAGGAATTCAAGTGGTATTCCACGAAGGGCACCTGTGAAAAATTGTGACAGGAGCCGTTTTTTTGCTATTTTTTTTTAGATGGTAAAATCATCAAATGAGTCCTCCCGCCCTGGGTGGGGTGGAAGGGACTGTCAGACTAAAAAAAGCCAACCGTGTTTCATCGGATGCCCTTTACGTTCCGGGGCCGCGGTATCCTGGGTTAAGAAAAACCCGCGACCCCAGCAGGGATTTGGCGCGAAACACGACGCACCACCGACCCGGGCTTGGTCCTCGGTCGGACGGCGAGCTACCCATTACTCACCGTCCGCAAGCCCGCTCCGCTGTGCCCTCTACTGATCAGAGGGACACGCGTTGGAGCGTCCACACGACAGGCTATTCGCATACGGGCAAAGAGACGAGAGAAGTTAAGAGTTTTTGCCCGCATCCCAGGATGCACCGGCCCAAAAAACTGGTCTTCCCCCCGGACGTATCCGAGAGGGAACTCAAGTCCACGGGCGCACGTGGAGGTTTCCTGTCTTAGCACCCCTTGACAGGAGCCTTATGTCGAATATATAAGGTGCAAGTAGCGCAAGTGACATTGTCAGCGGGTGCCCTTCGTGGAATACCTCGAATTCAAGACTTGGAGCATTGATCCATGAACTTTTTTTGCACTATTTTTTACATAAAGTTCTTATTAGTTCTTATTATTCAGAATTCAATAACTTCATACATTATTAATTTAGTTTTGGGATAATAACGGTTACCCATGTTATTTCCGCTTGCAGTTCTGTTCACTCTTTGTTGAGGAAGGAGGATGTGAATACTGAATAATGTTTCTATCATACAAGCTGTTTCAAGCGGCTCCGCCTGCTTGGTAGTCGAAAACTATTCCACGGGAACGCAATAACGGGGTAAAGGGATCATAATGAGTTAGTCGAGACTATAAACTCTCTCTGAGCTAATCAATACCAACACAAACAAAACATACAAACTTTCGCATTTATGATGTTAGTTCCATAGATTATAATTTTTTCTATCTGAACTTGCAGCTGGCTAGTGATATTTTGAAATCTTGAAACTGTAGTAATCATTTAAATCGCAGCATTTCTGTATTTTATTTTATTTACAGCGTTTTTAAATTATTTATTGTAAAAAAAGCGTCTCTGGTGTACGGACGAGGTTTTTTTCCATCATATTGACGCCAAAGTTTCAATTTACTATACATCACAAAAACAAAAAAAAATGAAAATTTACCCCTCGATGAGAGGAGAGGAAGAACAAAATAATTAATCATTTAGATTGCCATCAGTCTCAGCGTATGACTAAGACAAATATTTCAATTATTAAAGCCGAAATTTCTCCTGAGTAAATCATTCATTAATCCACGTTTACACGACGACATGTCAACATAATTAAAATTACTCCGTATTCAGACGTTCAGAATAGATTAAATATTTAAAATGTACCTAATGAAGCGTTTACTGTCTATTCTTGTTCTTCATAGGGTCTTCATCTCTGGGGCTCAAGTATTACGTAATTCTCTGTAGTGACTATTTTTATTTTACCTGTCCCATATTCTAATCATTACTTTATTGCGACGTTATTCTAATGGGACTCGAACAACTTTTTAAACGGTATTTTGAGTCGCCACTCTTGGTCAGATACTCGGCCTCAGACCCTTTTTTTATCGTGCTAAAATTATCAAATGAGTCCTTCCGGCCAGGTCGAGTGGGAGGGACTGTCAGACTTGACTGACTAAAATCCTTCCGTAGCCCTTTACGTCCCAGAGCCGCGGTTGGTTCCAGACCTAATGTACCTATATACATTCGAAACTATTTCTCTCGATACAAGGTACAACGTCTTTTAGGGTACAAATTATATCCTACAGCATTTTTAAGAGTATAGCATAGTATTGTGTCCCAGACTTTATTTGTACAATTACAGATATCTTATTTACGTGTGGGCCTTTTGTTTGTCCCTCCTTATATCTGTGCTCCTAATTTCATTCTTGCCAACTTATCTTATCTCCTTGTTCCCTTATTGTTGTGTCTTTTTCGGATTTAATTAGACATTTGTCTGACTTTCTAAAGTTCATTTTGAGGGCGAGCATAGCGGTAACTTAGTCGTATACATCGTCGTGAAATGGAATTGAAACTGTTTTTTTTAGCGGAATCTTACAATGGTAAATAAACTTTTTACCAGTTCTGAATTCTTGAGAACGCGTTTGCGTGATTTTCCGGAACAAAATGCGACTCGTTTAAGGCCCCGACAATTAAAAAAAACTAGCTTTTATTATAATGTATAACGTTATGTGCCCGTACTATTTACCGTTGAAAGACGATCCTGTCGGTAGAAATAAGTCAGAACTATTTGTCGTAATGAATATTGTTACAAGTACGAAAATCAGGAACAACAACACAATCGGTTGAAAAACTGTTTTCAGTTGCACGGTTTGATCTAACTAACAAACCACGTTAAATATCTATCTTAATATATATAAATCTCGTGTCACAATGTTTGTCCTCAATGGACTCCTAAACCACTTAACCGATTATAATAAAATTCGCACACCATGTGCAGTTCGATCCAACTTGAGAGATAGGATAGTTTAAATCTCAAATTTTATTCCGGGTCCTCCACCCGTGCGAAGCCGGGACGGGCCGCTAGTAGCCTACTAAATTCAATTCAATTTTAAATGAATTAGTACCTCTAATCAGACAGAATACTATTGGAACATGGTTCAACTCAACAACGTTGCATCTAACCAAACAGTTTAATTATACTAAGTTTGACTTAGAGTTTGAGTTTGGCTAGGCAAGACGGTGGTTGCTTTCAAAGCGATACTTGTTATTAAAACGAATTTCGATAGGATTGACAAAGCTTTTCAGTTGTTGTGAATGATACAATTTTTACTTTTTTATCATCGTTAATAGTGATAGAATGTTATTTTGTCTAGACCAATCTCTACCCACTGATTTCGATCCCCAGAGCAAAGAAAGCTAGACAATATGTATACCTACTAGTGACCGGCCCCGGTTTCGAATGGCTGCAAGGTTTTTTTTAAAAAAATCAAAAAATATTTTGTAGAAAACTTACTCGATAATAAGAAACACAACACCTTTTTTTATTTAAACCTGTCGAGCCGTTTTTGAGCTTTAGCGACACCAACTGACAGCATAAATAATTATGTTTTTTTACCGTTTTTTTTTTCCATGTCGTCGCACGCAGCATAAACAATCTACAATTTGCAGGTGCATAGTGTTGATATTAGTATTATGTTTAATTAGTAAAAAAAATTAACATGACAAAATGCTTAGTCACGCGCAATTCACCTTCTAAGACTTACCGCTCCGAGAAATACTGCCAAGATTTCTTTCCCAAAATAAACATTTTACCTTCAATTTAGTATCGAACCCTATTTTTATTGGATTTTTCTGTAATATCCTTAATTGATTGATTTATCTGAAAACCCTCTATCGCGAGACCCTTGCTATTTTCAGACGGTATTTTCCATCTCAATAAGTTATAAGATTTTCTGATGTAGGTCACTTATATACGTCTACTTTCTTTCTATATTAACCTTTAAAGGATACCCAAGCGCGGGCATGCGGACAGCGAGTAAAGGGCAACTCGCTGTCCGACCATGGACCATGCCTGGGTCGACGGCGCGTCGTGTTCCACGCGCGCCTCAAAGAGCTGTCAGCAAAATGACGGGGCCCCCTCTCTGATTTGTATTACAGAGCATTTCATTGACACAGGCAACGAGAATGTATTACATATACCTAATTTCTGCCCCGCTGCTTTCTTCACTAGAAATGTCAAACGTGGTGGCGCTTGCATTTTTATTAGAAAAGGACTACAGTATCGTGAACTATCCGATGTTGCCAAGCAATCAGTGTCAGGTACTTTTGAGTGTTGCGGTGTAGAACTGACATCTTCTAATGTTATTATTATATGTATATATAGAATACCCAAAAATAATTACAACATATTTTATGAGAAACTAGACTATATTCTACGAAAATATTGTTCATTCGGTAATAAAAATATTATCTTAGCTGGAGATTTTAATATAGATGTGTTAAAAAGAAATAAAATAACATTAGAATTTGAAAACTTTCTTTTGCAATACCACCTAAAACTAGAACTAAATGAACCAACTAGACTAAGTAGTAACTCCTGCATAGATAATTTTGCTCACAACTACCGCAAAAACTGTAAAGCTCAAATAATAGACTTAGTTCTTTCGGATCATACGTCACAATTATTGAAGTTTCCTGTTAAAAAAACTTGTGTATTAAAATACTGGAAAACCAAGAAACATGATATCACCCCAGGCAACTTAGAAAAATTTAAAAACCATCTTAAATGCTTATCTTTCTCACAAGTATATAAAGCCAAAGACGCGAATGAATCTTATGATCTGTTTATGGAGGATTTTTCTCTATTATACAATTTATGCTTTCCGAATAAAATAGTTACTGTGTATACCAATAAAAAAAATAAGTGGATATCTCGTGGAATTAAAATTTGCAGTCAAAAGCAACGGCAGTTACTTTGGACATATAGATTCAATCCCAACATAAAAAATAGACTTGCGTTTAAAAAATACTCTTCAATTTATAGAAAAATAATTACATTAACTCAAAAAGCTCAAAATAACCACTTCATTAATACCTCAAAACATAAATCAAAAGCTGCTTGGCAAGTCATCAATAAATCTAAATTTAATTTACCTCAAGAACCAATACTGTCAATTAATAAGGATAATTTGACTCTTACAGATCCTCTGAGTATTGCAAATGCATTTAATAATTATTTTATAGAAACCATTGAAAATAATATTAAAACTAATGGAACTTTTAATAATAATTATAACATTGAAAAGTCGAATTCTCAATCACTATTCATGCTACCTGTTTCAGATTCTGATATAATCAAAATAATTAGCAGCCTGAAAAACACTAACACGGTAGGCTTTGATGGCATTTCAACTAAAGTAATTAAATACGTTAAGGAAATTATAGCGCCTGTACTGGCTCATATAATTAATATTTGTATTTCAGATGGTGTATTCCCAAGTAGCCTAAAAAATGTAATTATTAAACCGATATATAAAAAAAACGATAAAAGTGACATTCAAAATTATAGACCTATTGCTAAGATATCGATATTTTCAAAAATAATCGAGAAGGTAATTTATAACTCAATTTATTCTTATTTAGAACATTTTAAACTTCTTTGCAGTCAACAAAAAGGTTTTAGGAAAAACACAAATATAAATATGTCTTTTTTTGACCTGCTATCTAGTACAATGACATCTGTAGATAAAGGTAATCCTGTGTGCGCCTTAGTAACAGATATGACCAAAGCATTTGATTTCGTGGACCATCAAATTCTGCTGCAAAAATTAGATGCGTATGGCATAAGAGGAAACATCTTGAAACTCTTAGAAACATATTTGAGTGACAGAACTCAATGTACAGAAATTACTAGAATCTGTCCTGTTACAAAATTGGAGACAAAATATGTGTCTAAACCAAGATATATAAAATATGGTGTACCTCAAGGTAGCATACTGGGGCCACCACTATTCTTGATATATATTAATGATCTCCCTAAAACTATAGATCATAAGATGGTACTTTTCGCAGATGACAGCACGGCCATTGTGGAATGTACTAATCCTAATAATTATCAAAATGATATAAATAATTCTCTGAGTGACATTATAAATTGGCTTGACAAAAATAACCTAATAATTAATTTAAATAAAACTAAAGTTATTCACTTTCACCAGCGCCGTAAGCATTCACCCGTTAACATTGCCTACAATAACTCCGAGATAGAAGAAGTTACACATGCAAAATTCTTAGGTATCACTATAGACAGTGAACTAACTTGGAAACAACACACAGAGGAAATCTGTAAGCGCCTTAGTAAATCTGCATATTTATTGTTCCAATTGTCAAGGAAAGTTAATACTGACACTCTCTTAACAGCCTATCATGGATTGGTCGCTTCTACTTTAAGATATGGTGTTATCTTTTGGGGACAGTCAACTAATAAAGAACTTATATTCAGGATGCAAAAAAGATGTGTACGAGCAATGTTTGGTCTAAGAACAACGGACAGTTGCGTAAATTACTTCAAACAATCAAAAATTCTTACTTTACCATCTTTGTATATTTTAGAAACTGCACTTTTTGTAAAAGCAAATCCACATTTTTTTCAAAAAATTTCAGACGTGAAAAAAACCCCAATTCGTTCTCAATATCAGAATTTGTTATGTCCAATCAAGTGTAAAACTGCCTTACTGAAAAAGAGCTTCTTTGGTAGGGCACCCACTATATATAATAAAATACCTGATGCTGTTAAATGTTTACCTCTACCCAAATTCAAAAAGTCCGTTCAGGGTTTTTTATTAGAAAAGTGTTATTATAGCGTAGATGACTTCTTAAATGATAATCTTCTGCAATAGAATTTAGAATGTGTACCTGTTTTATTAAATTTCCTAATCCGTATCTTACTTAAATTGAATTTAAATTGTTGACATTTTAATGTAATCCTATGTCATTTTTTTTTCCTTGTAAGTCATTGTTTTTTTTTTGTTATAATTATCTTTTTGTAATAGTTGTCTTAGTGCGACTAATTTTGTACGCCATGATTGGCAAAACATGTAGCGACCTAATATTATTTTTTAAGACCTTTATAATTCTGAACTCATGTTTTACAAAATAAATATCTTGTATCTTGTATCTCAGAGGGCCAAAGCCTGCCGGGGTCGCGGGACTTATTTCTATTACCGTGATCCCGAAACATAAAGGGCTACTGAAGGACACCGTGGATTTTAGTCAGTACAAGTCTGACAGTACCTCCCGCCCTGCCCGGGGTGGGAGGTCTCATTTGATGATGTTACCACGTAAAAAAAAAAAAAAGCATACCCAAGAAAATGGCACCTTAGTTATTTTCATATCAGTAAGTAACGTTCGTAATTATCTACATACAAACTGTTTTGCCAAAACTTTCATTGTGCGCTTCGCCTGTCGCACAGATAAGGAGTGGAATTGCCGCGCGTTCTGTGTTTCCTGATAACCACAACCATGGGGTCTTCAAGTCAAGGGTAAATACGTAACTTCTAGGCAAGCGTGATGCACCGTCGACCAGAAGGTTTCTATCAGAAGTGATAGTAGTTAAAGGCGAGCTTGTCGCAATAGAAAACAAAAAAGAAAGCGTCTACGTTTAGAATTGAGCAATGATCTATCTTTAAGGTTATTCGTAATTTGGCAAAGTTGGTCCCTGGTTGGGTGACCATACACAATGAAACAAAAAAGAAAGAGTATAGAAAAATGATCACAATGAAAATCTTGTTGTAATACCTCGCAGGTAACATACTATCAAGAACAATGGGCTGGTATGAAAGCAGCACCCAACGCTGTGGAGATCTGGGACACTGGAGTGGACACTGGACTGCTTCAGGTGGTTGGACATGCCTCTGTCAGTATGCCTGATAACTTTGTGAGTATCCTTCATTTATGTTGTCAGCAGTGCTTTTAAAAACAGACAGTGACTTTCCGTATTTTTTTCGAGCGTATGACACTCGTGGGCTGCTGCTGAATCAGCGTCAAGTGGCTAACTTTGAGCTGCCATCTAGCATTATGCGGAGCCGAGGCACACACAAAACACACAAATATTTTCAAACCATTGCAGCACTAGCTTTATTTAGTAGAAAGAAGCATTCGATTACGAGCGGGACTTGAATCTGAAAATCCTTTTTGTTTTTATTTTAAGTTTATTTTTCTCAATGAATTTACTAGACACTTAAGTAATAAATACTATTTTTTTTTAACCCCCGACGGAAAAAGAGGGGTGTTATAAGTTTGACGTGTCTGTCTGTCTGTCGGTCTGTCTGTCTGTCTGTCTGTCTGTCTGTGGCATCATAGAGCCCGAACGGATGAAGCGATTTCAATTTTGTTTTTTTTGTATGAAAGGTGACTTACCTGCGAGTGTTCTTAGACATGTTTGATGAAAATCGGTTGAGCCGTTTAGAAGTCATGGGGGTCAAAGTGGGGAAAGGTAACCGAGGGTCTGCAAATATACTCGAGTTGGGTATCAAATGAAAGCGTACTGAAAGGGAATATTGATGACTTAAACGGGAGTACTGCAAAAAAACAGGAGAGGATGAATAATTTGGAGCAGTCCCCCAACGCGACGTATTTTTATTATTTTTTACTTTTTAGAGGGAACTTGGTTTTTGTGTCGGGGGTTTTTTAAATTTTAAATTTATTAAATGACACAATGAACAGCATTACCATTGTAAATAGTTTCCACAATCACCCCTTTGCATCGTTTCTAAAACTAGCACAAATACTAAAAACATAGGAATACAAATCTCATCTTTAACCTCAAAATAGCCAAGATTCCTTCGTCAGCATTATCCGAAGGTTCCATCGACCCTCAATGCAAAGTGTCGGAGCAGACAGACTCAATCGCACCCCGTCTAATGGATTCCTTATTTACCGACAATCGAACGATTCCAGCCAAGGATTATATCTGATTGAGGTCGAACTACCACTGGATTTAATTCTACTGTTATTTTTGTTAGGAATATGTTCATAGTTTGTTATTATATTCAGCGAATATTATTTGTTTTTGTTATTGGCTTATACTTGCGTGGGCAAAATCTAGTATGAAATAAATGTACACACGGCTACCACATCAAGGTATACAAAACCAGTTTGTCTTTGTCTCGCTTCGTACGATTTTTACACAAAATGAACGGTCAGCTAATACGGTTTTGCATAGCTTGATGTGTAACCGTGTGTACATTTATTTCATACTAGGTTTTGCCCACGGCTTTTCTTGCGTTATAGGGGGTCGTTAACGTGACTCCATCAGTTATCATATGAAAGTAATTCTTGTTTTTTACGGAAACAGTACTTTTTTCGGGATGAAAAAAACCGTGTGCGATGTTACCGTGTGCGGTGGCAAAGGGGTTTGAAGGTTTCAGCTCTATCAGTCCCCCGCCATTTTGGGTGCCAATCGCGGTCCACAAACGAAAGGTACTCGTATATATTTTGATAGAAGACTGTTGTTGAAGTGCTATTCTCTGAAATATAAATCGAAAACTGAATCTGCACAAAATAAATTTTATTTTATTTATTCAAACTCCATTCAGTAGTGTTTGCGTGAAAGAGTAAAAAAAAATCCATGACTGGCACTGGCCCAGTTCTAGCTTCATACTTCTCTTTGATATTAACAGCAACCTTCTCAGTAAAAATATGATCTGGAAAATTCCGCTAAGGACGTGCGAAGTCAGGTCAAGATTGTTGAAGCCAAAAAAGGCACTCCTCTAGAGGGTGGCTTCAACAATTTAACAGCTTGCATAAGTGTTCTTTATATTATTTAATTTCGCAACACTTCTTATTTCCCTATCATGTCTTACAGCTTCAATGAAACTTGGCAAATTAATAGCAATAATTAACGTTCAATTAATGTCTAACTACTCAATATATCTAATGTTCTTGAGCGCGCTTGCTAATGTCACGATTCGTGCGATTTGCAATTTCTATTAACAAAAAAATAAGTTCTTGCTACTTACGACATCATAATCCAATTCAACTGACTTACGTCGACGTGGCAAACCTTTTTTTTCCGGATGCCCAAAGACAACCGCGAGCTTTATATTGGCAGGCGATATTTTATGTCCTAGTAGTAAGGATGATTATCACTTGTACTTGATCGGTGACACAAATCGGCCGAAATGCATCGCATCGCATCATGAGCAAGTTCGCTCAATGACAACGACAAGAAATCTTAAGCTAGATTCCCACATTGCGTGATATTGCGGACGGACAGTCACTGCCGAGATTTACGGACGCACGCACGCACTGCTCTTTTTCTTCGACCGACTTATCTACACTGCTAATTAACGACACTCTTCGTCAGTCTTCAATATCACGTATGTACCGTGAAAATCTAGCTTTAGTGGAACAATGCGCTAGTCAGCCTCTCGGCGTATTAAGGTCACTGTAGGCCTTATCGGCCATTCAGGTCAATCCTAAAGCTCATCCAACTGAAATAATTGATAAGTCACTGAGGCTTGTATAAACTATAGGTAGTAAGGTAGTAAATAAAGGACAACTACGTAACCCTAGATAGTACTTGTTTTCAATTCTGCCCCACAAAACAACATAATATCCTCGTCTTAAACTAACTCGAAACTTGTCCCACTTCGGCAAGATTCTGAATAAGGTAATCTAACTAAACTTAGTCAACTAAAAACCTTACTCAAAGTTCATGAGTAACTTAGTTAATGCTTAGGTAGTTTAAGTTTTAATTGGTATGATAATAGCTCGGAGGGCAGTGACAGATTAACCACACCAAGTTCATCTCAAGCCATAATTGGTAGAATGCATGAATCAGAGTGTTGTTTTATGAAGATTCGTGGATGTCATCTACGGTTCCGTGGGTGGGATAAGCAGAATTACCTAGCCTCTCAAACACGATGAAAAAAATTGCGTTCGATTTCGATCATTACCTCCCAATTAAAAACTGTACCCTTAGCACGAGTTTTCAGTATTTGAGACGTAAAGTAAACTGGAACTTTGACAATTTCACATTGTCAATTTTCAAGGAAAAAATTAGTTCCTTCTTCGCACACCAGAGGTGCTGTTCCATTTTTTCATTCGCAAGAAACCCTGTAAATACTGGCAGACTCTGTAAAGTAAAATAGTGAAAAGTCGTGCTACTACTGGTTTATATTAAAACTTACCCAATACACAATCGGCTGACTATACCACAGTCAAGTGGTAAACAAATCCCAAAACTCGTAACTGTGCCAAAGTTTGCAACAACACAATTTATTTTGAAAAATGTGAGAGAAAAGCGCAAGGGATTTTCAAAATCGAATCCTAGTCGAATTCGATTCCAATTCGGTTCCCGCAGTCATTTCCATTATTGAATCGGCACACCAATCTATGGTGATTCAGTCACTGACGATTGGAATACGTCAATCACATAAATCGAACCAGAAAATCGTTTGATTTTTAGTCGGAATGGAAACTTGAGCATTGACTATGATGCATCTGAAACGCGACATGGAAGATATTTTTATATCTGGACTTTTGCCTGGAGCTTCGTCCGAACTGTATTACAAGTCGAAAATTATTCTACGGGAGCATAAAATCGAGATAAAAACTGCCGTATTTGAGATCGAGGCTATATACTATCTATGTACCCCATTCAGTAGCTTTTCAGAGATCTATCTGTGACTAGTAAATATTTTAGGGTTCCGTAAACAACAAGGAACCCTTATCGTTTCGCCATGTCCGTCCGGCCGTCCGGCTGTCCGCAGCTTATGTAGTTCAGAGACGCCCAGTACTAGAAAGTTGTAATTTGGTGTAAATATACGTATTTGTTGTGCCAAAAAAGTGGTAAAATAAAATCTCGTAATATATTTTTTTTTTAGGGTACCTCCTGTACATGTAAAGTGGGGATGTTTTTCTTTTTTGTAGATTAAAAGTACTCTATGTCCGTCTTTGTACACCAAATTTTCAGGATGATCGTAAAAGTTTAGTGATCAGGTAACAAACAAACTTGCTTTCGTATTTATAGTAATAAGGTTAAGACTTAAACAGAACTACTCAATGAAAAGAAACTGTTTTTCATGAAATCTATAGTAATTACGAAATGTGCTATTATAAGTTTACATCTGCATCGGTTTTAAGAATTCCTAATTTCAAGTAAGGTAAAGGGAGATATTTGGTGAGACAGGGAACTCAGTGATAGAGTATTAAAAGTCTCTCAAAATTACCTTTGCATGCTGTAATACGAAATGATGTGTCACTACATCTTGTCCACTTTAGTGGTGAACTAGTTACATAATTTCGCATTACAGCATGCATGTGTAACGTTTTGAGAGACTTTTAAGACTCTATCACTGAGTTGCCTGTCCCACCAAATAATCTCCCTTTACGCTATTGTTAATTATCTTTTTGCTAACTCTGCCTCTCCAAAAATATCTTCCGATCAATCATCGTCAACGGATATAACAGTTTCTCGTTGTTTACAGAATGTTCACCCTCATCTGGCTAAGACACATGTAAAGAATCGACTGACGAAGCTGACGGAAGGGAAGGATATTGATTGGGCGACCGCTGAGGCGTTAGCTTTCGGTAAGATCACTTACCCATTTTGTTTGTTTTACTTTTCCGTACTCTACGAATTTCTCCTATGTCGCGAGTTGAATTACTGAAAACTCACATATCTCATCATCATCATCATCAGCCTATAACGTTCCCACTGCTGGGACACAGGCCTCCTCTCTTGTGAGAGGGAGTGGGCGATAATCCACCACGCGGGCCCAGTGCAGATTGGCAGATGTCACATGTCTTCGAATTTGATGGTTCTAGGACATGCCGGTTTCCTCACGATGTTTTCCTTCACCGTTTTTGAGAGCAGTGGTGATGAAATAAATTACACAAAGTAATGCGCCAAGCTGGGTTCGAACCCACGACCTACAACTCGTAAGTCGGGACCGATACCACTGGGCCACCACTGCTCTCACATATCTACCCTACCCGTAACCGCAAAAATAGTTATAAAAATATTTGGCCTGCAAGGGAATCAAACATACCGGATATGATGAGAGCAGCAGTCGATCCCTTAGCCACTGCAACTACCATAATTGGTGGTACGGTTGTTGCAGTGGATTAACGCTTAGAGAAGCTTCAGTTTTAAGCCGCGTTTTACCAAAGTTTAGTCACAAGCTTGAAATTCTGAAAACCAGTCTTACCAAAAAATTCATACAAATCCAAATCCGTTCAATAACCTTTGTCCAAAAGAGTAACAAACAATGGATGTTTGTTATTCTTTCGTTTACATACTACGCGTTTTTATACTATCATATGTTTTAATATAAAATTTCATTATTTAATACACGACACTTTTCCCTACAGACATTTCTCATTATCTTTTCTTTCTTCATTATCTATTTTACTCAGCCATTTTATATTTTATTTCACTACCCTCGTCCGTGTGTCACAGCGTTGGGTGTCTTTCACCCAGCAAATGCTGAGTTGGTAAACTTTTTAGTGTGGACATGCTCAATCAGAATTATTATTGTGTATTTGAAAATCTTATTTATTCTGTGTGTTTAAGTCCAATACCAAATAAATATTTGTCCATTCTCTTCTATGCTATTCTTTCTCATCCATCCATCTTCATAAACCTTCACATTTATAATAGTAGTGCGAATTTCGCTAATTACTTTCAGATGGAAACAATCCTTGATACAGTAACAAAAACAATTAATCATGGTTTCAAAAAGAACATCTCACAAAGCTAATGTTTTTCCAATTAGAAGTCCCACTGTTGTAGGACAAAGGAGCCTCTAATTCACTGAGACACTAAGTAATTACAGTGTATAATAGATAGAAACCGCAAGAGATTACAGTTAAACAACCAATTTAATTGAAACTTTCTAAGCTATTCAATTAAATTGTATTCTATCTGTAAAAGATGCTATCTTTCTGAAATAAAGCTGGCTTAGATTGTTCAATACTTGTATTGTTGAATTGGATTAAACGTTTTTCTGACGTTATAATTTTTTTGCATACCGAAATTCAGCTGCATTTGGTTTGATTGGAAGCCAATCCCAATCTAGTTAGGAAAAGGCTAGGCAGATGATTAGAATGTATATCTATGTAGTAGTCAGCATTCATAATGATCCCACTACTGGGACACAGACTTCCTCTCATTGCGAGCGAATGCGCTATACATTTATCACATGGGCTCGCATCGGGCAAGATGTTATTTAACCAAAGTCAAACCCCCTTGTTAATAGACGTGGACTAAAAATAACAAGGATTAATCTTGGAGTAACTTTAGTCCACGTTTATTAATAAGGGAGAAAGTGTATTCAACACCCTCATAACTCCCTAGTCGATAACTATTCCTCATTAACTTACGTCTACTCCAAAACTTATGAAGAACGTACCTAAAAAAGTTTTCTGTTAAGTCTGCACGACGCGGAGACGCCTGTTTTGTTTGTCTTTGAAATTATGAAAGTTTTGCAGAACTAATAAAGAAACTAATGCCCTAGTTTAAATATGGTTCTATTTTTCTTTATACAAGCTCATGGCGAATTTCAAGACGATAAATATATTTTTCACACTACTTGCTCGTAAATGTCATATTATACGTCAGGCAAACCTACTGTAAAGCATGACATTATTCCCCCTCGCTCGAGCCGGGAATAATATATGTACTGAATTTCATTATTCCCGTGGGAATAATGTGATTTGAATTTGGAACCTCAAAGAAAACCGTATGAAAACTTTCACCAAGGAGTCGTATCAGTACGTAATGGCGGCCGCTGGCAGCAACAGCTGATCGCTTACAGTGGTGCCAACTTCACGTTCGAAGGTTTTCGTACCACATCAAATTTCAAAAATCGAATTTATTTCCTCGCAGTAGGTGTGAAAAGCAGAGTACGCTCCTCGGGAGTAAAGCTGCCTTGTCTTGGGCTGACTTGAATCCCTCGCTACACTAAGGATTCTTAACTTAATTCCCTCGTTTCACTCGGGAATTAACACTTGAACCTCCTCGCTGCGCTACGGAGGTTCACCCCAGAATCCTTAGTGTCGTTTCGGGATTCAATACGCCCGTGACGTAAGGCAATGCTTTACTCCCTTGGTGCGTAATCTACTATTTTTATTGACATTAGACATTGAGTAAACAAATCTAGATACATTACGTGAGAGTTTCATCGTTGTGTAGTTTTGTCAGTTCCTATAAGTTGGCCCTGTATATTTGCTTGGTCCTCGGTCGGACGGCGACATACTCACCGTCTACTAGCTACCCATTATTCACCGTCCGCAAGCCCGCTCCGCTGTGCCCTCTGCTGATCAGAGGGACACGCGCACACGCGTTGGAGCGTCCACAAGACAGGCTATTCGCATACGGGCAAAGAGACCCCTTAGGCACACAGTGCCTAAGGAAAAGTTTTTGCCCGCATCCACCACCCCATCACCCCAGGGTGCACCGGCCTGAAAAACTGGTCTTCCCCCCGGACGTATCCGAGAGGGAACTTCAGTCCACTGGCGCACGTGGAGGTTTCCTGTCTTAGCACCCCTGTAGTTACCCCTGGGAAAAAAAATGAATTTATGGACTAGCACTCATTACCGGCTTCACACGTCTAGCCATGTGACAATAATAGTAGATTACGCACCAAGGGAGTAAAGCATTGCCTTACGTCACGGGCGTATTGAATCCCGAAGCGACACTAAGGATTCTGGGGGTGAACCTCCGTAGCGCAGCGAGGAGGTTCAAGTGTTAATTCCCGAGTGAAACGAGGGAATTAAGTTAAGAATCCTTAGTGTAACGAGGGATTCAAGTTAGCCCAAGACAAGGCAGCTTTACTCTCGAGGAGCGTACTCTACTTTTCGCACCTACTGCGAGGAAATAAATTCGATTTTTGAAATTTGATGTGGTACGACAACCTTCGAACGTGAAGTTGGCACCACTGTAAGCGATCAGCTGTTGCGGCCAGCGGCCGCCATTACTGAAACGACTCCTTGGTCAAAGTTTTCATACGGTTTTCTTTGAGGTTCCAAATTCAAATCACATTATTCCCGTGGGAATAATGAAATTCAGTACATATATTATTGCCCGGCTCGAGCGAGAGGGAACAATGTCATGCTTTACAGTAGGTTTTCCTGACATATAATATGACATTTACGAGCTAGTAGTGTGAAAAATATTATACTGAAAGAATTTTAATAATCAGTTCCGTTTTTTTGAAGATATTAGGTACCTAAAAACATACAAAAGATGTTAACTCTTTATATAATTTTATTTCAGATGCTAATATTTTACCTTTTCTCAACAGGTTCCCTCCTAATGGAGGGTCGTCACGTTCGTCTGAGTGGCGAGGATGTCGGCAGAGGCACCTTCTCACACCGCCACGTGATGCTGGTAGACCAAGAGACTGAAGCCATCCATATACCTCTTAACCATATACATGAAAAGCAGAAAGGATTTCTAGAAGTAAGAAATAAATTTGGCTTCTGTTTAAGAACTAGTTATTCGCTTGCTACGCATAGGCTACGCGGCGTAGCACTGATCTACGCAGCGTAGCGCTGATCTACGAGACGAAGCAATGATCTACGCGGCGTAGCGCTTGTTTACGCGCCGTAGCAGGGATTTACGCGGCGAAACAGTGATCTACGCAGTGTAACAGTAATCTACGCGGCGTATTAGAAATCTACCAATTATTTTCCTCATAATGCTACACGGCGTATCAGAGCTGTATTACCCTAAATAATAACTAGACTTCCTAATTTTACTTATGTATTCTATTCTGTTTCTGTTTTCAAACAGATAGAAGTGTTTTAAAACAACGAAATTGTATAGTTGCTTTTACTCTTAAGTTTCTAGAAGCGCATACAATGTGTGTGTAACACCATAACATTTCATGTTACATCAACACAAGCCGTCACTTCCTATACTATGCATTGGTTTAAACCAGGGTTTTTCAACCTTTTTCATGGCACGACCCCTTTAGGATGAAAAAATATTTCGCGACCCCCCATTTACCGGTTGCTGTTTTCGAGCATTCAATTTGACGGTGCGGTTAGCGATGTTGCACTGCTATGCTGCGTGTTACGGGTTCGATTCCTGCACTGAGCAAATATTTTTATAATCTACAGTGGCGTATTTTAAAATTCAGCGCCTTCTAAAAGAAACACTTAAAAGACCCTCATTTTGTACTACAAATATAAGTTTTTAATGGTTTGTAAACGGTGAGTCCCTGGTAGGCTGGTAGGTTTGCTGCGTAGTTTATTTTTCAATAGTAGTTTCCACAAAAGTATTATTGAAAAATAAACTATAAAAATCGAGGTCATTAGGTCATGGAAACTTAAAACATATTTACAGGAGTGAGCGCAGCGAGCTCGAAAATTTTTAAGTTTCGGGGCTACGAAAAGCCATATCTACATAGAAGAGTGAAGGCAGTGAACACTAAAAGTTTCCGTAGTACGACAAAAAAGTTTGAATCTAAAACGGGAAAAAAAATTTAAAGACTTGAAGCGAGCGCGGCGTGCACAGTAAATCTACTATTTCTGCACCAACATAAGACAAGATTTCATTGAAAAGTGACCTGAAATCGTTGACTTTTTTTGACGTTTCCAAGCACACCCTTCATTAATGGGCGAGCGTAGCGAGCCGGGAAAATTTTAGGGTTTTTTTTCCTAATAAATCTTTTGTAAAACTATGTTTTTTTACTGCAGTAGCTTTCCCAACGTTCTAGAGAAGCTTCGCGACCCGCCTGAAGAGGCTTCGCGACCCCCCAGGGGGTCGCGACCCACAGGTTGAAAAACCCTGGTTTAAACAAAGCAGACTATAGATTATTGGATTTATGCTCACTGTCAAGGAAAAGAGACCTTTATTGAGTCCGATACGACTACTGTGAGACTAAGTAAATAAACAGTTTTAGAATTTTAATTTTGAAGATAAGTAACTACGACAGTTTAAAACTTAAATCTGTCAGACTATTTTGGATTTTATTCCAGCACCATATATTATACTTAGAATAAAAAGCACAGATTGGCTATAATTAATTTAAAAATGAAAAGACTTAAGTATACTTCACGAATTTCCCTTTGTTTATATTGAGATAAGTGGACTTTTCGTCGCCAAGAACAAAATAATATAATTCTTATCACCTACTACTATAAAACTATGTCGGCTACTATAAAAGCACCCGTAACAATACCTTGTTATCATACAAATGCGCTTCCCGTTTCAGGTGGCCAATTCGATTTTATCTGAAGAGGCAGTGTTGGGATTTGAATACGGGATGGCGTACGACTCGCCGGATAACCTGTGCCTGTGGGAGGCCCAGTTCGGTGACTTCTATAATGGCGCACAGATTATTGTGGATGCTTTTATTTCTTCTGGTGAATGTGAGTATTTTTATAAATAGCTGGCTGACCCCGCGAATTTCGTAGCGCCACAGAATCAATACTACTACACTGCTACATCATTTGTTACAAAAATTGTGATAAATGATTGATATTTGTGCACACATAAATAAGATTATTTACCAAATGAAAGCCTAAACATTTGGTTTTGATAGGTGAGCCCGTTCTTGAGTTATAAAGTTACAAAGAAAAGTGGCATTGAGTTTTATATATGCGTTAATGCGTATCTATATACCTACGCATTAACGCATGCACAGCGAAAATTTTTAACCACGATTAGGATTCAAATGTCACCTTGAACCCGTGGTTTCGGCCTTAGCTACATAATATATACAATTAAAATAAATAAAGATTCTTTTTTTTCAAACTTCAGAACTTAGAATTCAATGCAATGCGATCTATCTTCGTGATTTTATTAAGTTAGTCAAGTTAAAAATTTTGAAATAAAATCGCAAGGTAAAAAATATCAGAATCTCTTATTTCAACTTACTTGCAGTTCAAGAACCTCATTTACAAATCGTTATCACAACTTGATCGTAAAAAAAATAAAAGAAAAGTTTAAATCAAATTGATTTAACCTTGTCTTCAGCTGTCGTCTCGTCTTTGAACGATTAAAAGTCTGAAAAGTCATGAAACGATTAATGCATTCACGTGATACTAATCATTTTTTTAAAGTCAATTTTACTTAGAACGTAGGGGGACATTACGTAGAGCAATTTTGACACTCAGAAGGCACGGTTGGGGACATCGTCGATCACCGCACGGACAAAAAATTGTATGATCTAGAAGTAGTTGTTCCGGCGTGTTTCTATGTTTGTAAACGACATAGGAATAAATCGTAGTTTGGTGGGTCAACGTTTTTTTTTAATAGAAAATATGGGACACGTTTTTTCCTACATAAATACTTAACGTTATTGAACCGATTCAAAAAAATATTTCACTAGTAGAAAGTTCTATTATTCCTGAGTGACCTAGGCTACAATTTTTTTTTTAATCCACCTGTTAGAAGTCACGAGTAGAGTTCTAAATAGTATAATACATTGTTCATTAACTTAGGCCTACCATTACCCCATGTCGGGGCCGTCCAACCTCCACAGCAATGACAAACCGACTGGCATACTATAAAAATAACACAAGACTTGAAAGACAGGACACAAAAGAACTATAAAAATATATTGAATTTGCGAAAAATAATTAGTTTCTTTAAAAATACACGACGACAAGACCGTTCACCCCATCAACATCTTAAGTCGCTCCGTCACCGGGAGCATTCGCGTGTAATAATAATAATAAATAACATTTATTTCTCACCACAAACCAAAAAACACGATACATAACATCAAGGTGCGCATTGTGATGCTCGATTGTTCTCCCTCGCCAATGAAATGTTCGAAGCAATATTACATTTTAGGTGAATGTTCGCGGTAAGGGAGCGCCTTGTGCATAGCGTAAAGCAATTATTGTTACCGAATAACATTTTTATGAGAGGGAATAGATGTAGGTGGCCTATATGCCATTTCATTTCTGAACTCGTAGGTTCAATGCTGACATAGCTACGTTTACGTTTCGTTAACGGAAAATTATCGCAAGTAAACCGACAGTATATTCGAGCGGCGCCCGCATCTGCCGCAATTTATGCCCGCTGACAAAGTCGTGCCAACAACCACAGACTTCCTAATTGTGTTAAAATCAACCTTAAATAAATGTTAATGTAATTTATTGTTGTTCACATTAAAAAACAAACACAATGCACAGTACTAGTAGTAGTAGTATAACAGAATGCATCGTAGCAAAATGGCCCTTTCGCAATATGTCCCTTTCGCAAAATGTGCCTTTCTCAAAATGTACCCTTCCTCAGAAAAAAACACAAAAGGGTACCGTAGTGATGTTTAATTTACCTACTAATATTTTATATTTATTCATTTGATGATTTTACCACGTAAAAAAAAAGTATTTTATATAGATCGACTTCTACCGGACCTGCAGTCTTTTGTCAAAATAAATTCACAAAGTAATACTTTCTTTTCAGCCAAATGGGTCCGCAGTAACGGCCTAGTAATGCTGCTTCCTCACGGATACGACGGTGCTGCATCAGAACACTCTTCCTGCAGGATGGAGAGGTTCCTACAGCTGACTGACAGCAAAGAGGCAGCTCCGGATTCCGAGAATGTCTGCCTGCATGTGGCTAATCCTACCACACCGGCGCAATACTTCCATTTGTTGAGGAGACAGGTTCGTTGCTTTTTTTTATTTAACGATAGGTTCGACAAGATGTGGTGGACCGTAAAGTATGCTTGCCTAGAAGAAATCTTTTCACTCTTGACTTGAAAACCTCAAAAGGTTGTAACTATGTAGGTTGATTTCGCCCGCATCAGTACGTAATAGCTCTGCCAAGATATACTTAGTTAAGTAAAAGAACAGATTAGAACACCTAATTAGTTTTTGGTCAAATCTGCTGACTATTCTGAAATTGCCGATTTGTATGGTCAAAATCTATGGCTTAAGTATATTAAGATATCTTATAGAAATGCACTTATAGAAACTTATACACGCGGCTATCTCACGAAACCTCTCGTACGCGCATTTGAGCGGCATTCATCTATTTCGTCGTCTCCGCGCGGCTTCACGGAATAGCCACCAATGCACTACAATGCGTGAAAAATCATTTTTACTTTTGGATTTTAAAGACAATCATATTATCATTCATCGTGGATGTGAAGTTTTTATTTCTTTTAAAAGCCATAAATACAAACATATTTGCATTTACTATAAAAATAACTTAATATGAAACTTATTGAACATCAACAGTCGGTAAACCTGCAAGATTAATATAAAGCCATACCTTACTTAAGCAGAAAATGTGGAACTAATATTAGCTTCCATCAATTTAATAACTGAATCCCGATTGCCCCAGCCTTCTCAGAAATCCCTTAAGATTTCAAACAGGTTGCCGGCAATGTAATAAACTCGTATTACATAGTTTCTAGTTGAGCATATTTAGGTCAAAACCTATAATTATGTGCTCTAGTTTCCACCTTGTATATGTCGCTAGGTAACTCTTTCTTTAGGTACTTTGTTTTTACTGCCAATGCAAAACACTTTAATATTATGAAGGGTTAAAGCTTAGAAGTTTTGATGCAGGGAATAAGAAAGGCGGAACTGGTTCTGTAAAACTAATTCTGATTATTATTTATCAAATTTGTTACTTAAATATCCCAATGTCAATTGCTAGTACTTTATTCCCTTGGGATAATTTGCGACCAGAACACGAAGAATAAAGAATAGAAGCGAATAAATTAAAAGAAATAGATAGATAGATGGAATATTCTTTATTGGACACCAAAAACTTTACACAGCTTTTTACATTGTATTTTGGGCTTAGCTTACATTTTCAAAAGTCCAATAAGTAGATTCAGCATATCATAAACTATGTATATACTTGAATCATTCAAAACAGCACTCATTATTAGTGTGCAAAAGACACAGTTTCCCTTATAACTAGACGAAAACTCCCTTAAACTAACGCCGACGGTTGGAAAGTATCAAAGTCGAAATATCAACGTAACGAGCAGAACTCCAACTTATTAAATCTAACTTTACTTAAGTCTACCACACACGTAATTGAACGGTTTCCTTAGATCCGCAGCTGTTACATGACTACTCATACATTTGGGTACACGTATTAAAGGCAAAGCTATATAAAATCAGATTATCGTGGTCTCTGTTTGTATAATATTTCTGCCCATTCAGTATTTAACTTAAACTGGCTTTGCATTGCTTTATTAAGCCGTGTTTACACGCTCTCTTGTGTAGCACTTGTAATGATTATTGAACGTGCAAAAAGTTCTCGCTACAATGAATTGGTTCCGCAACCACGTCAGGTATTTTCCCCTACGGGGGGGGGGGGGGACTTTTCAGACCCTATCGTCAGTTTGCTGTCAAAGCTTTGAGCTGCACCGCAATCGCCGACCAGGTCATAGATCCAACTATGAGCTACAAGCCCGTGCCTACGGTGGTCAGAAATCGCCTCGCGATCCTCAACGCTCCGGTTGCATAAATGAAAAAGACAGAATAAATGTAATATTTTACTCTTCGTTCTCAGGTAGCAAGAAATTATAGGAAACCTTTGGTGGTGGTAGCTCCAAAAGTGCTGCTACGATTAGCAGATGCTGTGTCACCCCTGTCAGAGTTCGCGCCGGGAACACATTTCAAGAACGTTATTGGTAAGTTTACCAGCTATTGCGCATCCTTATCAATTATTCCTAGAAACGAATTCTCTAAATATTAACTTTTATTTTAGGTCAGATTTCCTAATATCTTTGAATGTTCATGTTTTACTGACGTAAACTTCGTTAATCTGAAGGATAAAATTAGTCCCTCGTTCGTAGGTACACTAGAGGTGCTTTTTCATTATCAACTAGCGGCCCGTCCCGGCTTCGCACGGGTGGAGGACCCGGTCTAAAACCCGGTCCCGATGGTTACAAACACAACAAAAAAATAATTATCCAAATCGGTCAAGCCGTTTTCATGTTATGTCGTGACAACGGAAAACGGGTTTCATTTTTATATATATAGATAGATACAATATAATACGACGTACATACTTCAATTACGTAACGAATTAAGGCTAAATGTGTAAAATTCGTACTAGAGCCTCTGAACCTGTTTTTTTTATAAAAGAATGTTTTGATAGGAACTTAGTTATCCCTTGCGCAAAAATCATCAAACATACAGTTTTACGAAACAAATATTGGCTCAGCAGAAAATGTAAGAAAAACAAAACAATAGTATATTTTGCAACGATTGAATAAAGAGCGGATTTAAAGCGAGGGCCATTATATGAATCAAGAGCAAGCGAAGGATTTTAATGACTGAATCACGACCGTAGGGAGTGATTCATGATGATTGAATCACGAGCGAAGCGAGTGATTCAAGTATTTAAATCCTGAGCGACGCGAGTGATTCAGGCCCTCGATTTAAATCCGTTTTATTCAAGAGTTGCAAACGATACTTTATACCATGACTACGAGAAAAAGAAAGATTTGAGCGATAAAAGATATTCAACGAAACAAAATAAAGTTTTTTTTAATACCTAAGTCTGCTCCACACACACGTGGGTGCGAAGTAGTAAAATCGCTCGGTCACTGCGCCAACAAACTGACGTTAAAATCGGAGCAATGGTTTGAATTAAGGGTAATTTTCATATTAGCAAGGGGGTTGTCTAGCATCGCGGTCGATGTCGAATGTACTAAAGTGTTCTAAACTCAAACACCAAAACAGTGCGTAAAAGACTACTTTTACGCACTGTTTTCCGTGAGTAAAAGTAGCTTTTTCGAGGGGGAATGGTATAAAATAAATACAACGCAACTCAGAGAAAAAAAGGAAAACTTATCCCTTTTCTCGCTGATTCGAATATCCGCAAACGTCCGCAGTTCAGTACAAGCAAACAAGTTGATTTATATAACTGCTTGCATAATTATAGGAAACATAAGTTGAAGTAAGAGGAAATCAACATTAATCGTATTGCGACGTATGTACGTAATTATAAAATACAACTGTTTTTTATGTCATTCTTTGGTAAGCTTAATATTCCTCCCGTATCATAGCTGCATTTACTTATAGATTATTTACCAAGAAGAAAAAGCAGTACCTTATGTCATGGACAAATTGAAGCCTGAGCCTTTCTGGGGTCGATAAACTCCAGAGCCTAGCGAGGGTTCCAAGAGTCAATTCCCGAGCAAAGCGAGAGAATTAAGATATAACTTCTTAATGCAACGTGAAGTTAGCTAGCAATTATTGAACGCGCCACACCCGCGCAACTAATTTCTCAGCCGCTGTGCCAACACTACTGACGTACATATCCTACAATTTATGATGTCCTCCCCAGGTGATACCTTAGCCGACCCGCTCAAGGTGAAGCGAGTGATCCTCGTGAGCGGCAAGCATTACTACGAGCTGCACAAGGAGAGGGTTCGAGCCAAGTTAGATGATATCGCCATCGTGAGGGTTGAGGCCCTCGCACCTTTCCCTCTGCATGAATTACAAATGGAGCTTGCGAGGTTCAAGAATGCTCAGAGTAAGTACTTAGAAATAAGGTTTGTAGGTTCACAAATATTAAAAGAAAAAAGGTCAAATAAATAACTATGACAAGAGAAGTTTAACTGCAGTATTTTTGCTAATTGCGATATCTACATTTGATCATTGGTGGCCGTATAAGCCCCAAATTACGAGTTGTGGGTAGTGGGTTCGAACCCAACGATTCGCACTACTTTGTGTAATTCATTTCATCACTAAAGTCAAAGTCAAATCATTTATTTCAATTAGGCCATCAACAGGCACTTTTAAACGTCGAATTAAATAGAATAGAATAGAATAGAATAGATCTTTATTTGCTTAGAATGTAGGTACATCAAAATAAGATGTTAAATTATAGGATCCATGTTGTACATTCTGCCATAACATAGCATGCAAATATAATACAAATTAATATAATTATGATTATTGAGATGTCACAAAGAACTGTCATTTAAAAAATCCTGCACTGAATAGTAACATTTGTCTAAAAGTAATTTTGTTAAACATTTTTGGAATTTATGTAATGGCAAGTTTTTAATTTGGTAAGGTATTTTATTAAAGATTACAGGAGCCATACAAATCACATTTTTTTTTCAATAAGCTAGTATTAAAAACTCCAGAGCATAATAGTTTCTGGTATTGGGATCTCATAGCTGTAATTCGTTTTCTAGTTTCTGTCAGAGTTGCAAATAGACATCGATTGCTTATTACAAATATTGCTAATTCGAGGATATAAAGGCACGGGAAAGTAAGTAATTTCTGAGACTTAAATATAGGTACGTAACTGTCTGTTATTTTAAGACCAAACATAGCTCTAATGCAGCGTTTTTGGGCTTTGAAAATGCTTTCCCGTTCACTGCAGTGACCCCAAAATATTACACCAAATCTTAATACCGAAACGACTAGACCATGATAGGCACTAACATTGTAGACAAATTTACTTTTTTGGACAAATTATGCAACATAAACGCGGCTGTGCTTAATCGTTAACATATGTCTTCCGCTTGTGGCTTCCAAGTCAACTGGCTGTCTACTGTAAAATTAAGGAAATGGGATGGGATGGGATTGATTCTACACCCATTCGCAAAGGTAGGTTGTATGAAGAAGAATGGGCAAGAAACTCCATACTTAGTCTTTTTAAAAATGTTTTAGAATTTTTTTTTACATCATTTGAAATAAATAATGTAAAAGCAATGTACCTTGAAAATCTAAACTAAATATGATTAAAAAATAAAATAATAAGAAATAAAAAAATAAAGAAAATAGCTAAAAGGTACATGCTGTTCACATTTTAACAAAATATTGCAGTTACAGCTATTTTACAAATACAATATAAGGAGTGTGTGAGCATTCAAATTTCAACCAGCTTGATTCTGTTTAAGCCCTACATTGTACTATGGAGCAGGACCAGCATGTTTTCAAACATTTTTTTATCTTGAATATAATCTTCTAATTTATAATATGCTTGTTTACTAAGTGTATTTTTTATTTAACTTTTAAATTTTCTTTCATTTAGATTTAAGATTTCGCTCGGTATTTTATTGTAACACTTAACACAGTACCCCATAAAAGATTTTTGTACTTTAGACACTACGGTGAAGAAAAACTTCGTGAGGAAACTAGAAGCAAAAAGAAGACATGTGAATATTCTAACCCTCACTGGGTCCGCGTGGTGGATTATGGATTAAGTAGGTGGATCAGGTGGATTAGGGCCTGTGCTTTAGGACACATTAAAGATATTCCTTTTAGAAATTAGCAAAAAAAAATTGATTTTTCATGCAAAATGAGAAAGTGATCAGCCATTCATACAGATGGTGAAAAATATTTGCGAATTTCCAAAAGTCTTAGAACAAAAATTGTTCAGTAACATGGGCATTTTCAGTTAACCCACGAGAGGTTTTGTCTATTTGGTGTTACACGTTGTATTAGATGTACCTATATAGGCTGGTGAAAATGACCTTTGATTCAGTATGTGGTTAACCGCTGGCACAAAGGCTAAACATTGCAAACCGAGTGAACATATCCCACAGACACACACGTCTATTACACGATAGAAATTCCAAAGCACGACACAGATGCTAATGTAACGTACACAAACTGACAGGAGAACGTGACTTCTGTGTTTGCATTTCATTCTCTGATGTTTCTGGAACAAATAGTCTTAGTGTATAACAGTTAAACTAAAATACCTACTGTTGGCTTGGTTGTAGACGGGGTCAAATAAATACAAACTTAGTTTTTAGGATTACCAAAGGGTAAAACGACATGTCGCCACCTATTACTAAAACTTCGCAGTTTGTCCATCCATCTATCATATTGGTCGTGATAGTTAGACAGTTGATAACAGATGATGATGATGATATTGCCGCTATTACATAGATTTTTAAAAATATAACATAAATATTTTAATAAATAAAATGTATTTTTTGCCGTTTCTATAAATAATGGTACGCTAGTGCGCTAGTCTGACTCGCATTTGGCCGATATTTTTATTTATCATGAACCTCATAAGAGGTCATTCCATTGCTCACGAATCGTAGATTACGGACATTATTTGAAACTTCGACCTTCTGTTACAGTATAAACGCTCTTACTTACCATAATATTGCAGTCATATTAAAAAGTCGATTTTTACTTCCTGTCTATTATAGACGTCTTCTGCGTCGTCAATTCAAGTTTGAATTTTTAAAGCCTGTCTGTCCAGTTTTAGCCACAGGCCTCCCTCTATTTTTGGGTAAAACCGTGGTTGGTCTATCCATTTTTCTACGTTTATTGGTCCAATAACCAAATATCCGTCTGCATCCAAAACGGTTTAAATATTCAGAGGCGAATAAGTGACATAAACGAAAAATAAATACGCTATTTTTTTATCCAAATTACAAGTATCTATCAGCATGTTAGTAATATTATTCAGTTTTCATCCCTTCAAAGAATAATACCAGTAAATAATAGTGACAAACAAGTATTTATCAACTTTCAAATCGATGAATTTACACTAACTAATTTACCTATTGCGCACTCGTGATGCCAGACGTCTCAGACTTGTCTCAGGCATTTTCTATGTGTACAAGCCACCAAGAAAATGTAATACAGTTGTTATAAACAATACAGACCTACAGTCTATACTGTTATTGCTTTAACGACTGAATAACTTCAGTATTAAGTAGTTATAGTATACTGAGAATGTTTGTTACAAACTTTTAGATATTAACATGAATATTAATGGAGACCCACATTTTGTAACGAGTTTTGTTCACGTATGCGTCTATAAACTTAAAACTTTTACACTTCATTGTACTCCACATAAAAGCTAGATTTACAAAAATATTTAGAACCTTGTGGAAAAGGGATTTATTCCACTTTGTTCACCTGGTGAACAAATCCTTTTTTTTCACCTTGGTGAAAGCAATCAAGTGTAATAATCGGACATGGCTTAAGTTCACCATCAAATTAATTCACCTATGTGAACAAAGCGACGGTTATTATTCATCTTGTGGAATCAACTTTTAGCATTTCAAACTAAATATATAACTCAAAGGTGACTGTCTGACATAGTGATCTATCAACGCACAGCCCAAACCACTGGACGGATCGGGCTGAAATTTGGCATGCAGGTAGATGTTATGACGTAGGCATCCGCTAAGAAGGATTTTGATCAATTCTACCTCAAAGGGGATGAAATTTTGTCAATTTGACAAAAAAAACATTGTTAAGTTCGGACATCCACGCGAACGAAGTCGCGGGCACAGCTAGTTAAAAAATAAAGACGTTATGGTATTAGCCGTAAACGTAGCGATATACTTGCGCAAGTTTAGAGTTGCGCAAGTATAATGTTACTTGTGTGGGAACTAATTCTGGCAATATTCTGTGTTTATGCAAGTCTAGATTTGCACAAGTATATCGCTACATCTATGGCTATCATTACACATACGACTACTGAATGTTTTTTTTAAACGCCGTCTTTTTGATAACCATCTAATTTTAGAAGTCGGTTAATGAGACGCTTGTTGAGCTGAGAGTATAAAAGCAGCATAGGTACCTATTTCTTGGACTAATTCAATTATTGTTTTCAGAATTTATATGGAGTCAAGAAGAACATAGGAACATGGGCGCCTGGAGTTTCGTAAAACCTCGATTCGAGAACCTTCTCGGGAGAAAGGTAAGACCGAATTAAACCTTCAGGGAATCTGGAACTTTCAGCGCGTTCGCAGTAAATTATATGCTTTGCTTAAAACTATTTTCACTTTCATCGGAAAACATTGTTTACACTGTTGGGAAATAACAAACCCTGAAAGTTATGTCCGTACCTACTGAGAAATAGTTCAATGAAAATTTAATCCCATTTTAAGCCCTGAAAACTATTCCAATAGATTCTAACGACCTGCCGCTTATTTACACGGGTATCTCTTAGATCATAAAATTAATATGACAGACTCATTAAAATTAAAATACGAAGAATCATATTATGAATACAGATTATAATATTTCTAGTTCATAGCAGTTTATAATAAGCACAGAAAAAAAAATAGCGGATAAGATCGAGTGTCGCGCTTAGCAACACAATCAAGCATTCATTGTTTTTTTTTTTAGGCACAGATATAACAGCAATCAACAACTACAGATTTCAGGCAAAGAATGTAATGTAATCTGATGATCTACCTAGCTTTAGTATCTAGTCACACAATTCGTGAAATCAATCCTATACGAGTACATTCTCTACCTAAAAAATCAAATATTCTATCGCTCAAGACGTCTGATAGAACTAAATATCGTATTCGTATGAGCAAATGACATCATTTAGATCCTAGCCTTGTTAGATTTTATGAACGCACATTGTTTTATCTGATGAACATTTGGACCCGATGTCACATGATATATGGCGGACCCTTACTTCGTTTCGGTGATAAGGAGCAGGTGTTTTAGTCCTTAAAAATCAATTTATCGGAATAGTTTTTTATTAAATTCTTTAATAAAAGACTGCCTCTTTAATAGTACACCTATATTTCGCCAATAATGTTTAAATACTCAAGAGATAAGGATTTTCTAACAGTAAATAATAGCGCTGCTCCAAATGGCAATCGAAGCCAGGATCTTTTGCTTGGTAGTTACACTTGCGACTAAACCAACGGGCAGGCAGGCACGGTTGGAGCAGAGACTGAGCGATTGACAGCTGCGAAGCGTGTCGCCGGTTCAATCCCCGCACTGAACAATTATTTGTGTGAAATACAAGTACCTAGTTGTTCCAGGTCTAGCACTTTGGGCAAAAAGTGAACGCATCGGGATACAGGAGTAATTTCTGAGTGGGACATACATTTTTCAGTTGCGGTTTATAATATAATATATATAATTCTTTTTTTTCAGCTGGTGTACGCCGGCAGGGCAGAGGCTCCAACACCTGCTGTAGGCGCTTCTGTGCTGCACAGAGTTGAAGTGGAACACGTACTAAAGGAACCACTTTATAATATTAAATAAAAAACTATATAATACTGTTTACGAATAAATCACTGTGCATTTACTAAACTATGTGATGTTACTTTTAGGCTACAGCCTAATTATTATTTTTTTATGATAAATTGTATTTGTAAATATTTTTTAATTTATTTTCAAATGTATTAAAATATAATTTCTGATATTGTGAATTATTTTTCATCCTTAGTATTTTACACTACCTCTGCTATGTATCTATATTTACAGATTCTTATTATTTATTAAGGGATGTGATTACCGTTTGATGCTAAGTCAATTTTTTAAGCCAACTTTGGAAACCTCACAGTCCCACAGGCAGATAACATGGCTTTAGACTTATCTGACTCATTTATTGACTTGACTTCAGGCTTGCGGACGTCAAGTAATGAATAGCTCGTCGTCCGATCAAGGACCAGGCCCAAGCCTATTTCGTGTCTTGTTCCACACGCATTCAAGAACTTCTTGAGTTGCGTGTGCAAAACGGCATAGCGCTAAACGAAGAGGTCATTTTACATCCTAAAAAAAGGTTACTTTAAAAATATTCATACAAACATAATAATACGTGCGTGTCACAAAAATCTATAAAAAATAAACAAATGACGCATTTTATCCCGATTTTTCGCATCGTTATGCAAAACCAAAAACCCGTTAACTGGAAGGACATCCCAAGCCCAACATACAAATGCAATATATAACCCCTCTTATGATCTGCAGAGGTGAACAGACCAACTGGAAACGAGCCAAAAGCTGTCCCATTACCATTCAGAAAGTGGGACGTGAGGATATGAGGACCTACCCTCCCCTCTCCCCCTTGCCGGAGACCCCCTCTAAAAGGGAACATGATTAGATATGCTAAAGTATTCTAGGTAGTTGTCAAACAAGGTCAAGTAGATTAGTTGGTGGATTTTTTGAGGTTTGATGTAGTGTGTTGGGTTTATAGGTACTTGAAATGTTGAGTTGTAGGTAAAGTTCGGTTATTGATGATGTTTTGTTCTATGCTTATTGTTGTAGTTGTATTCTAAAAATAATTTATGAAAAACGAAGATTTTACTTTCTAACTTGAGTTTTCGTAGTGATAGGTATCTTCAAGATTTTCATTGAATTCCCTTTTTAATTTGAAATCATTTTGTTATAATCTTATAAATATTTAAGTCTTTTAATCAGAATTGTAGGCTATGGCAGAGTCAAAGTAGAAACTAGAACTGCCACCAATTAATTAAATCACACTAACTGAATACCTACTACAAAAAAAACACGAACAGCTTTTATGGTAAGCAATTATTTATTTATCACACATGCAGTTAAACTTAGAGTTTTCAAATCTTCTGAAACTTAGAAGTATATTTGCGACTGGTAGTAGAGGCATCTTAACACAGTTCTTAAAATACAACACTAGCGTTTTTTCTTCTTCTTAACAAAGTCTGGTGGATGGAACCCCCTCGCAGCGAGCAGCTCCTGCACGTTATGACACGCGTAGTACACATTATCCATCGCCGCATCAGTCAACATGTCCACGTTATATTTACCCTCTGATCTTGCCTTTCTTCTTTTTGTTTTTAGTTCAGAATTCCGTCTTCAGGTAATAACACTACAATTATTAACCAATCTAAAAGTACATAACTATGTGATTATTATATTTCGGGTAAAATGATGCTGTGAAACTTAGTGTTTTCAAATCTTTTGAAACATTCAAGTACATTTTCGACCGGTAGTAAAGGCATCTTAACGCTATTCTTAAAATACAACACTAGCGTTTTTTCTTCTTCTTAACAAAGTCTGGTGGATGGAACCCCCTCGCAGCGAGCAGCTCCTGCACGTTATGACACGCGTAGTACACATTATCCATCGCCGCATCAGTCAACATGTCCACGTTACATTTACCTTTATTCTAGTCTTTCTTTCTTTTTAATTTTGGTTCATTATTCCGTATTCAGGAAATAACACTATAATTATTAAGCAATCATCACTAAGTACCTAACTAATTATGTGATAAAAGTTTTGGTTTTCAAATCTATTGTAACTTAGAAGTATATTTGCGACTAGTAGTATAGGCATCTTATTACAGTTCTTAAAACACAACACTATCGTTTTTTCTTCTTCTTAACAAAGTCTGGTGGATGGAACCCCCTCGCAGCGAGCAGCTCCTGCACGTTATGTCACGCGTAGTACACATTATCCATCGCCGCATCAGTCAACATGTCCACGTTACATTTACCTTTGTTCTTGTCTTTCTTCTTTTTATTTTTGGTTCATTATTACGTATTCAGGAAGTAACACTATAATAATTAAGCAATCATCACTAAGTACCTAACTAACTATGTGATAAAAGTTTTGGTTTTCAAATCTATTTTAACTTAGAAGCATATTTGCGACTGGTAGTAGAGGCATCTTAACACAGTTCTTAAAATACAACACTAGCGTTTTTTCTTCTTCTTAACAAAGTCTGGTGGATGGAACCCCCTCGCAGCGAGCAGCTCCTGCACGTTATGACACGCGTAGTACACATTATCCATCGCCGCATCGGTCAACATGTCCACGTTACATTTACCTTTGTTCTTGCCTTTTTTCTTTGTTTTCTTTTCCTCTTTCTTACTATCACCATCGTCTTCATCATTCTTCGGTTTGCCAGCCATTTTTCAGTGTTTTGTTTCAGTATTTCAGCGTTGGTTGGTAACGGTAGAAACAGGGTATTGATTTAACAAAGGCTTTACAGTTTACGTATTGACTAGCAAGTTAAAATGTATGATGGGTAAGTAAAGTATGTTTAAAGAAAAAAGTCAAAATGCTGCAAATTCTAGTCAATTAATACTTTTATGTATTTTTTTTTAGAATTTGCAGGCATGGTTGCAGTTAAGGGTCTGATTTCTGCACGGAACAAATAATTGTATGTCCTACAAATACTTAGTTGTTCCATGTCTTTGGTTGTTCCTGTTGTTAATTTTGTATTACAGTGACTGTAACCTGTATTCTTGTTACTAAAAGGACATTTGCTGTTATAATTTCATTTCAAACCACGTTTCATGACAATCAAGTTTTATGATACCTTAGACCTGCATTTAGTTTCGGCTCATGAGGACGCTTAGTGCTTGTTTACGCATAAAAAATTAAAATATAAATACGATATCATTTAGTGTATTATAATAAAAGCTCGTTTTTATCTATATATATCTATATATATAAAAATGAAACCCGTTTTACGTTGTCACGACATAACATGAAAACGGCTTGACCGATTCGGATAATTATTTTTTTGCTGTGTTTGTAACCATCGGGACCGGGTTTTAGACCGGGTCCTCCACCCGTGCGAAGCCGGGACGGGCCGCTAGTTTAAATATAAAAGTGATAGATAACTAAAGAAATAAATAACTACAACCTTTTTATAACAATAAACTGACCGAACCCTTTCACATCAGTCATCGAATCTATCAAAATGATACGTCATCAGTCATGTCAAAATCCTCTGTGTTCATTAATTTCAGGAGCATGAAAATTAAAATAAAATAAAATGTACGTGATAGATTACAGCAAAAAATGTACAGTTACCCCGTTTTTTGAAAAAGATCTTGTGTCCTTATTTCGTTTTTGAGAAATGAAATAAATAAAACAGTACAAAATAGAGTAGGTAAACGTAACAATATTGAATTAAATGGAATCATGTTCTTGATTGCAAATAGCTAAGGTAAGTTTTTATTTCGAAAAACTGCAACTCTTTTATAGTTTCGCTTTTGCAATCATAGTATATCTTCAAATATAGATTTGTTAACATAATATTACCTGATAACAAACCTCCACCTGTTAACCCCAGAGAATTAGATCAAAAGGTTACCCCTTCGTAGCTTCGTACACAACGCGATGCAAGTCTCCGATACCTTGCGAATTTGGTATCCATTGCCACACATGCCTGTGTGTACGAACCTCCATGGACTTATATTGTGATAAGTGAGATTTTCTGAAGGGACTTTAGACTTGTTGAGTCATTCAGAAAACTTTTACACATCCGTTGAAAAGTTTTTTCAACATGTCTGGACGCTAAAGTAGGTACTTTTTGAGTGGTATTACGAGACTAGTGTTAAGATTTACTGCGGTCCTGAAACGCAAAGGGTAATTGAAGGGCCAGTTTTAGTCATTAAAAGTCTGACACTCTTCCGCTCCGCCTATTTATTGATGATTTCAAACAGCAAAAAATCCCATCGACGCTTGAAAGATTCAGAAAAAAAAACTGTTAAGTACAATTTTACGAGTTGACAGTCTCGTATCAAAGCTAAAATATATATAAACATCAGGTAATTTATATTTACGAGCCAATAAAATATTCAATCAAACAGCTCCCAGACAGTATATCGACGTGACAGTTCATTTTATTTATTTGATTGTAAAAGTTTTTTATTTGAATAAGATTTTTATTAGTAGGGACATAAAGCCTACAGTACCGTCTGGGGATGGCCTAGAATTCAATATAATTTCCCGTACAAAAGACGGGAACAAACACATGTCGGAAACATGGTGGTATTAGCCTTTCAGAGCTAGTTGACCTCTTAAGGCAAGTAGCTCGCTTCGTCGGCGGTTGCGAGTGAGCCAGTTTTTTGGGTAGTCGGTAACCCGCAGACTATAGCTCTGGCATGCATCCATAGGCTATTACAGCCGCTTTCCATAAAGCAAGCCGAATAAGTCGCCGAATAGGGCCCGCTTGATGGAAAGCGGTCACAGTGACAAACAAACTTTTGTCAGCTATAAACAATGGTGTCTTTGGCTAATATTCAGGAGAGGTTGGGTTGCGACCCCACAATATGTTAATAGCTTATTGACAGAAATGAGAAAGTTACGTCCCCTTTTAGGTTGTAAAGACCGTTCGAAGACATATTGTGTATAATTATGTATAGCAAAAAATCCATTGGACTCATTTCGAAACTAGAAACTTTCTTAGAGCCAATGATCCTTATAAATCAAGTTTACTATAAACCGTTGTCTCATGCAAAGAGAAATCAATCTCCATTTGATTCATCAATGAACTCATCAGCATCAATCCTTATTTGTATTCAATTTGCCCCTAACTTACATTAGTATACCTATGTCTTCAAAGTTCCCTTTCACAAATCCGTTCTGCCACTTCAACCGACTAACTTGAACATAAATTGAGTTTAAATTGTCTTCCAAAGTAAATGTTCTGTGGCCTTTAGGTTCTTGTTCCACCGCAGACGAGGGAGCGAGTGGCTATTTATCTCGATGTCAGGAATTACAACCACTGATATTATGCATAATCTTATATGGTATCTGAGGCAAGACCCTCCGACTTGAATAACTAATTATCCGACTTTTCGACTTAGCTACGTGACATACATAATAATAATTATCATCGCTTTCACTTTTGGGGGTAAAAAGCACCTTGTATTTATTTACGAGGTTATTTTAGCTCTTCTAAAGCAGTGAAAAATATTATAGGACCGGAGACAGCCAGTAAGTCAATAAATGAGATACCTAGTAGTATTTGAGCGACAACTATTCACACCGCCACTAACAAACAGCTTCTTTGTCGGTCGAATTATAAAAAAAAATACATCTCAATCCAAACATCATGAAACACACAGTCATATTACAGCTTATGATTGGAATTCTCTAAATTCTCGGTAGTTTCCATCGCTCCTCGTAGCTCGCAACCCGCAATGGAAAAGGTTCCTTAAACAAAAATACATTGAAAACGTTTTTATTCTTCACAATTGGGACTGACTGGTTTGATTAGGCGAAACATTGGGGCTCTCTGGAATGGACGATAACTTTCTCTGAAGTTTATTGCTCGTCCCTGCCTAATGACTTTTACAATTTGGCCAGTTTTATTGGTTTTTGTTGAAGACGTCTGTGAAAACAATTTACATTGTCTTTGGGCTTAAACATTTTCTGAACTAATGAGGTTATTTCGGGGTCTAAATTAATGTTGAGTGTAAAAGTCAATCTTTACCTACAAGAAGATTGCCTATTTTCCCAACAGCGTTAAGAAACTAGATAGTTTCTTTTTATGTTAGATGATTATAAGAGTTAGAGAGCAAGATTAAGATTTATCGAGAAAACGCATACCACGAGTGTGGGTTCAATGATGCAAAGGATAAGAGCTCCTGAAAGGTATCTGGGAAGCCTTAGTAAAAAACACATAAATTCAGAATAGTATAAATGCGGAAGCATTTGCCCAGCAGTGGGATAAAACTGGCTAATAAAAAAACAGCAGAAGATCTTAGGAACGTAGAGTTGATCGACTGCTTGAAGTTTTACTTAAAAAATGCTGTTTCTTTGTTAATAAGTTATTTGTTGTAGGGGAAGCCGGGGCATTACGGGCACCCGGGGTAAGATGGGCACCCTCTTTTCCCCCAAGGATATTAAACCGAGACGCTCGGAACTAGTCGGGTCGCGTTCCAGTCGACCTAGCGCTAGCGAGAAAAGTGATTTTGTGCGTGTAGATGCGCATCGTACGACGACAGCACGAAATTACGTAAGTTGATGCATTTGATATAATTTTTTGGTTTTAAGTCTGTGGTATAGCTAATTCATGTTTGTGTTCAATGCCCAGTTATTAAGTAAATTGCTATGTTCAATTATGTGTCTAAATAACTACAAAGAGTTGTGAACGAACCACCACATATTCGTTTGATTTCGATATAATTAGTTTTGTTTGACCTTTGGGGCATTATGGGCGGGGCAAAATGAGCAGGGGACCGTTTTGCCTCAGGTATTGTCATTCAGTTGATATTTTTTCTGCAGATATAATTATGGTTCGCCACTACCAAACGAAGACAGAAGGTGCCAAATGGAGCTTGGAGGATATGGAAGCAACCGTAAAGGATGTGGCTAGTGGCAGATTAAGCTATAAACGGGCCTATCAATTGGCAACAAAAAATAACATCCCCCATAATTTTGATCCGACTAAGAAGGATAAAGAAGAAGACCGCACAAGAAAACCAGTGGCTGTGAGAAAAACGAAAGGAAGAAAAAGACGAAGAAAAATGAATAATTGTACTTTTTGTGCTCGGTTTTAGATGTACATGCCTGTTATGCCCATTTTACCCCAGACACGGGGCAAAACAGGCAGTTTCCCTATTTTTTTTAAGTTCTAATAGCACTAAAGACTGGTAGCCTAAGATGATTATTAAAGATTAATGATGATAAGGAATAATGAGACTAATTAATGGCTGTTGATTTTTTTCATTATCTCGTTTATCTCAGATTTTATTCAAGTTTTTCCTTAAGGGGCCCGCATTGCCCCGGTT
The DNA here is from genome assembly GCA_028554685.1 of Agrotis ipsilon. Lineage (NCBI taxonomy): Eukaryota > Metazoa > Arthropoda > Insecta > Lepidoptera > Noctuidae > Agrotis > Agrotis ipsilon. The sequence continues at coordinate 280,683 of CM052961.1, read as the reverse complement.
TCCCCTACTTCCCAATAAAAATATCTTACTGATAAAATATATTCATTTGAATATATTTTAGCATGGCATGTTTTCAACGCATTTTCAGTGCCCTGATTGTATATCTTGTATTTCTTTTGTTATTACGATGCATTGTCATGGCAGAGCATTTCCAGAATGATGTAATTTATGTCATTCTATTATACTGGGGTCATAGTTTGCCCCGCCCTTTACAGAATCGTCAGTTTCGATGGGAAGGTCATATAGAACAGGTGGTTTTGTAGTGGTGGTGAACTCGGTGATAAGCGTCAGGTAGGATCAGTTTTTCTTAAGGATGTTCATTGGCCTTCTTTAAGTGGGTTATTATAGAATTGAATAAAATATCGCTGTATTTTTAATAAGAGAAAAATCAACTGTCGTGCGACAGTCGTGCCCCGTCTGTATGTAGGTACTTACGGTAAAGTTTCAAGCAGGTTTGTGTGGTTGACTTTAAAGCAAGGCACGTTGACACAACAGGAGACTGTTAAAGCTGATATGTTACGAACCGGATATTCTGCCCCTAAAAAAAATTAATGACTGCATATTCGGCCAGCCGCGAACTGCACCATCCGCGAATTGGACGAATCCCGCGTACAGTATAGGAACAACATTCATTAGTATTTGGCTCTTTTTATAAAATTTTAGAAGTAGTAGTAAGTTTACTCTGCGTGCCTAATAAAGTGCATAAATTAATGATCTCAGTAATTCCTCAGTACCCGACGATGGCAATACCAGCAGTGGGCATAGACCTCGGGACCACGTTCTCTGTCGTGGGGGTGTTTCAGAATGGTAAAGTGGAAATCATCGCTAATGAACAGGGCAACCGAACTACGCCCTCGTATGTCGCTTTCACCGACACTGAAAGATTGGTCGGGGACCCTGCTAAAAATCAGGTGCGTATGAAGCACTATAAAAGGGTAGGTACTTTTTTTAGATACAAAAATACAATAAATTGCAATATTTTGACAACCACATATTATTCCAGGTAGCAACCAACCCAAAAAATACAGTATTTGATGCAAAACGTCTAATTGGAAGAAAATTTGACGACGCCAACTTGCAAGAAGATATCAAACATTGGCCCTTTCAAGTGATCTCTGATGGTGGAAAGCCAAAAATTGTCGTCGAATACAAACATGAGAAGAAAACGTTTACGCCTGAAGAAATATCGTCTATGATTGTTAATAAAATGAAGGAAGTCGCAGAAAAATATCTTGGTGGAACGGTCAAAGACGCTGTTATAACTGTGCCAGCTTATTTTAATGATTCTCAGCGCCAGGCAACTAAAGACGCGGGTACCATAGCCGGTCTTAATGTCCTAAGAATAATTAACGAACCTACGGCTGCTGCTCTCGCTTACGGTCTGGATAAAAATCTCACTGGCGAAAAAAACGTGTTAATTTTCGATCTAGGTGGTGGGACTTTCGATGTTTCCATTCTACAAATTTCTGAAGGATCATTGTTTGAGGTTCTATCTACATCAGGCGATACACATTTGGGTGGAGAAGATTTCGATAACAGAATGGTTGATCACTTTAGTGCAGAATTCGAAAGGAAATTTAAGAAAAATCTCAAGGATAATCCAAGGTCACTGCGGAGGCTACGGACAGCTTGCGAACGAGCCAAACGAACGCTATCATCAAGCACGGAAGCTAGCATAGAAATAGACGCATTGTTCGAAGGAGTCGATTTCTACTCGAAACTCACGAGAGCACGTTTCGAAGAACTGTGTTCGGATCTTTTCCGGTCAACCCTAGGTCCCGTAGAAAGAGCGTTAAAGGATGCTAAGTTGAATACAAGAGAAATACATGATGTTGTAATGGTTGGTGGTTCTACAAGAATACCAAAGATCCAAAGGTTGTTACAGGTAACGAATTACCACTGAATATTATGACTTATATTGAAAAGGAAAAAAGAACAGAATTACATGGTGCAAAATATAACAGATGCGATGCAGAATTTAGATCATTTCCGAATCAGATTATGCATGTCATTGTTTCTTCTCGCATTCCAGGAATTCTTTGCTGGCAAGTCTCTTAATTTATCGATCAACCCTGATGAAGCAATAGCCTATGGTGCTGCGGTGCAGGCAGCTATTCTCAGTGGTTACAAAGACGACCGCATTACTGACGTTTTGTTAGTTGACGTTAGTCCACTATCCCTTGGCATCGAGACTGCAGGAGGAGTGATGACCCGTTTAGTGGAAAGAAACACTCGTATTCCAATAGAGCAGAAGAAGACCTTCACTACTTATGCTGATAATCAACCTGCTGTCACCATTCAGGTGAGTGCAACAGCTGTTAGTGACCAACTGACGGATGCCATACCATCAACTGTAGCCCACGATACTTAGATACCTACTAATTTTTCAACCTTTACATGTCCTTGAACTGACACAAGAGGTTTCGACACATTTTTCTTCCTGTATGAATCATTTATTGACTAGTAATGCCATGGGGCATTCTCTACCAGCAAACCTTTGGATTGAATAAGGCAGTCATTACGATAGGGATAATTGTTAACAAGACTTACTAAATACAACGGGGCAATATTTTTCTCATTCTATCTTTTTTGCAGATCTACGAAGGCGAGAGGACAATGACTAAAGACAATAACTTGCTGGGAACTTTCAACTTGGCCGGGATACCACCTGCCCCGAGAGGAGTGCCACAAATCGAGGTAAGATATTTTAGGGAACTAGATAAAATTTATCCAAAATAATCTAATTTGACGGCTTAGCGATTAACTGCTGCGTGAGGCAAACAGTTTTATATAATTCGATTTAAGTCTTTTGTATGCTGAACGTTGTGTGTGCCCTGACGACTGTACCAAATAAATGTTATTTCTTTCTTTCTTTCTCAATAGTCGTTCGGTTTCTGGCTGTTTTTCTGTCTTATAAATGGTCTGTAAATGCACCCACGACACCGGATTAAATCGTTGTGTGGGCTAACGTTTATTCAAAAAGATTTTCTTCTACTACTTAAAAAATTCTCAAAATTCACAGGTGACATTCGACATCGACGCCAATGGAATCCTAAATGTAAGGGCTGAAGACAGAAGTACTGGGAGATCAGAACACATAACAATTTCCAATGACAAGGGTCGTCTCTCCAAGAGGGATATAGAGAAAATGTTGAATGATGCTGAGAAGTTTAAAGCAGAAGACGAAGCTGCAAGGCAGCGAGTGGAAGCTAGGAACCAGTTGGAGATGTACTGTTTTGGGTGTAAAGCGGTGCGTACCTTCTTTTTCACAGTATTTTATAAACTGACAAAAGTAGACAGAAGATACAGAAAGCTGCGATCCTTACTTCTTATCCCATCAGATTTACTATGGATATTTTTGTGGTATTAAATTTTTCAGCTGTCATTTTATATTTTCTCATAACATGTTGCCAACTATATTTGGGTTCCTATCGAGGCCAAGGAACAATTATAGAGACATATTTTCAGTAAAAAGCATTTTCATATCATGCTACGACCAAAAGAACCAAGCAACGGGAGTGAAACCACGGCAAACAACTAGTACACAATATTTCACCAGTTAATTTTAAATAAAAAAGTCATATCAAAATCCTAGTTAGCACAAATGCTCCAATTCTGGCATACTTTGACGGTGTTGGTTGTATTGTCTTTTTTTGCTCTAAAACCTTTATCAATCATTTTTACCCACGACGGAACGGAGCAGGTATTTATTTAAATCACCATCAAAAATGTATCATCTTATTTTCTGCTGCTTTCACAGGCAGTAGATAACGCAGGTACCAGGCTAACAGAAGACGAGAAGAATACAGTCCGTACCGAGTGCAACAACCAACTGCAGTGGCTTGAAGCAGGAGGCCGAGAAGCGAACCTTGCAGAACTAGAGAATCGTTTGAAGAGTGCCCAAGCCGTATGTCAGCCGTCCATGATGAAATTGCACGGCCAGGGAGGCGGAGGCGGGCCTAGTACTGCCTGAAGACTTTATTGTAAGGGCCGTTGGGTTCAAAATGGCATGGCATAACAGGACAGATGTGTGCAGTAAGTTGAGGTCTGTAAAACGAACTTCAACTGTTATTCATAGTAGCAATTCATACAAAAATGCACCTTAATTTTTGTAAAGTGAAAGTTTATATTCGCAAATATTGTAAGTCCAAATTCCGCTCTATAGGTCTTTAGCAAAGTTTCAAAGCATTTTATCACCAATACTGCAATACATGGTTAGTTTGATGTTTTTAATAGCTGCTCTTCTGCCGTGCCATTTAGGTAAACTCCACTAGTAAATGAGACCAGTCTGTCAAGTAGGTATTAGCGCTGATTACAGTGAATCTTCAGCTTTAAATTTACTCATTTTCACGATGAATAAAAAACTTGAATACACGACGAACGGCTCTTGCCCAGCGGTGGTATACCACCGACTAAACAGTAACATAATTAATAGTTTGTATATTTCTATTAGCCAAACAGGTTATTTAATTTATTTTTGTTTTTACACTGTACCAATTTCATTCGGTTTTGATACAACTAATAATCATTATTATTATAAGGTCAACTATAGACATAATTTTGTTTTATTAAAATGATACGAATTGTGTTATACAAAATGATTTTATTATAAAAATATAACAGTAATGTTGAGAATTTCAATTAAATATTAATTTGGTGTATGTGTGCTACAAATAATTCTAAAAATGCAACTTTTAGTGAAAGGTAGCTTGTTGAATATTTTTAATTCATAATTCAATAGTTTTTACAAATTATACATGGTATTAAAACATCTTGTAACTTAATTACCAAAATAATAAGAAACTTGCACTCCATTTATAACATTTATACGGTTCATAATTTCAAATTATCAATATTTAATATCATCCTATAGAATTAGCGTAAATAACCCACCACAGATAAAAAATATAGGAAGACTATTTCTTATATGGAACAGGGGCTTCAAGTAGACAAGGAAGAATAAACTTTATTGCATTAAAAATAAAGTGTCAACTCGTATGGAAAGACTCTTCGACTAGGGCGTCTGCACTTTAATGTATTTTCAATAAGGTTTATTTTCTCTCACATAAAAAACAATTTCCTGATTTAGGTCTGCTAAACATCACATCAAATCACTATAACTTTATTTGATTTTCAACTCTCGGTTTACTACCGAAAGTTTGATTTAATTAAGCTATCGCCGAATTTTTATTAAAACGATTGGATGCGCTGCCTAACTTTTACAAAAGGTAACACTACAATAGTATTTATTTCAGCGGGCAACACTTCCCCTTCTGTCATACATTATTAATTATTTCATTTTTGAACTCTTTTTAAATGCAATGCGCTAAAAATATGAAAACGTCTACATTTTCATATTTAGCAAACAATAATTACGACTGTGGTCTGTAACAGAATATTGGATTCACATAATTATAAATAATTGAATACAGCTAAGCTAATTTAATAAATAATAAAATTATCTATTATAAGTGATATTACATAATTATGTTTGTAGAGAATTCTAGAGGTAACTATGATTAATTTGTGCCTAATATTATATCACTCTACACTAGCAAAAGATATATATAATATTTTATGGAAAAACATGCTATTTTTTTCACTAGTCTTAAGTAAAATAAATATCCTTACATTAGCTAATATTCGATGTTAATGTAACATTTCCCTAAAGTGATTAAGCTATTTATTATCACCCAGGCACTGATTTTATAAGCACTATTCTTGCTACGCGACTAAACGTCTTAATGCACATAATTAAGGTTTAAATTAGCTTCTGATCGTGGCTTCGCCTGGAACTACTTTGAGGGATTAAAATACCGATTGGTATGGCTAGTTTTTTTTATAGGCACAGGGAAGTGATAAGGGGCTATTCCTAAGGCAAACCACAAATGATTTCTATGTAACGTTTTTTCACGAAAAGTTTTTTCCACGAAACCCTAATTACATTATTAGGGTTTCGTGGAAAAAACTGTTACTAGTTCTTTTTTTAAACCGACGAAAAATTAATTACTCTGTCGAAGCAGGCCTGAAAAAAGAGGTGACAACAAGACCTGGACTCGCGCTGATAGGCTACGGACAAAAACACGAAGATGGAGAGGATCGCCTGGAGGACCCGGTGGAACATACGGTACAGGACTGCCCCGCTTGGGCAGAGCACCACCGTGTCCTCACGAAGGTAATAGGCTTTTCGCGCCCAGCATTTGTCGAGGCCATGATGCGAGGCGAAAAGCAATGGGGCGCGGGCGCTTCCTTCTGGGAAGCAGTCATGCTAGCGAAGTAGGAGGGACGCGTGTGGGAGAGGACAGCGTCCACCTCACACACACCCTTAAACGCAGGCAAGTAAGGTTAATTTTTTGTATGAAACGCAAGTGAGTTCACTCAAATATACTGTAAAGCGATATTGCAGTTTACCGTTGTGGTAACCATCGGAATAACTCCCTAACACTGTGTCATCTACTGTCAATACTTAATTAATACGCTAGGTATTGCTATTCTAAATATTCGCCGAGTATTACATTGAAATTATTTATTTTAAAATATTCGAAAAGTTTCATTACTGATAATAATGAATGAATAAAAAAAACATTTTTTTTAAAGGGCCTCAATGGGTAGTTATAAAACTTCGAGGAATGCTAGTGGATAAAAATTTTCTAATAAGGTATCTTGTTATACGTTAAAATTCCTGGTAAAATGGAGGTGGAACGAAGTGTTAAGTGGTACTTAATTTTTTTTTCCATCAGTTTTTTTCTCCACAACTGTAGTACCTCTACAAAAAAACACATTTCGTTCCACTTTACATTTATTTCCTCTTCTGTACATGCTCCTGCGCATTTTAGTGAACGCCCTTATACCACCCATACACGATCCAGCAAGTAAGTACCTATTGCTATCAGTGTGCTTGACAAGTCTACTTCTGATGGCCGTACACCATCAAGTCTACCAAATGTCGCTTTCAGCGCGCTGGACAGTCGAGGGTATACTGGATCATGTTTGGTTGTCATTACAAATTATATTGCACGGATGTCTAACTTTATTCTACGCTGCTTAACACAATATTTAATCATCATTTGATTTTTTTTCTTTAACTTCTTCAATCGAGGATTTTTGGGGAAAAAATAGTCGATTCAGCACATTTGACGTGGGTGTAAAAAAAAAAAAAAATATTCGAGATATTTGACATGAACATTCTACTTCAATATTAATAAAACTTGGAAATATCTTAATCACTGCTCATAAGGGTATTGCCCGACTATATCTCCGACGTTATTGTCTCTACATCAATACTTGGGATTAAACACGGGAGTGGTACAGTGGGCCTCACGTCAGTGATAAGAAAACTATTAAAAGCTGACCTTTAATATTTTGAAATGGCGTATTTCATTAGGCTTGGCATTGGTTGTAATTTTGCCACCGACGTGTGGATTACTGTAGTTTGGATGCTACAAAATAAAGAGGCAAGACCGTAATAATATCAAATATATTTTTTTGAGATTCAAAAAATATTCGATTTGGAGTTACTCAGTTCATATTCGAAACAATAGTTTTTATGATACTCAAATTGGTTATTTTTTTTTTGAACATTCCAAAAATATCCTGTAAAGAAAGGCCACCCGGCCGGAATTAGAAATTACAAAAAAAAAGGAATTCCTTAAATAAATTAAGAATTTTGCGTCGACTGATTAAAGTTCAAATTGCAAAAACTTAACCCATACTTTTTTTACAGTTTTGCATAATTTCGCGTGGTTTCATCTATACCTCTTTATTCTGCGCTAATACGGATACATTTGCTAAAGTACTGGAATCTTTACACAGTAAACACCTTCCCTTTACTGATATACCATTTAAAATAAACCCTGTACAGTCACGAGCAAAGACATAGATACGACCTTAAAATTTAAATTAATGTAACAATATTAAATTGCAAAAATAAGTTCTGCCAACTGTGTCCAATAATTATGTAAACGTTAAACTAAGTCAACATTAACTACACATTTTTATCAAAATTTCGTTAACGATAGTCTGCCAAAAAATAATATCAACTTTAAGTTACATTATTATGTACCAAGTCAATTTCAAAAACATGTAAACAATACAGTTTCGAAATTATGTAAACAATTACAAAGCAGCAGTTTCAATCTGCTTGAGACCGGTTTTAATTCACAATTTTCAAAAACATGTAAACAATACAGTTTCGAAATTATGTAAACAATTACAAAGTAGCAGTTTCAAGGAGCTTGAGATCGGTTTTAATTCACAAATTTCAAAAACATGTAAACAATACAGTTTCGAAATTATGTAAACAATTACAAAGCAGCAGTTTCAAGGAGCTTGAGGTCGTAAATAAGTCCTAATTTAACAAATTGCAATTTAACCTCATTGAAAAAATAAGTGTATATAATACAAATACATAGCTATAAGATCTTATTGTATTATTTATTTATAACTTCTTTTCGTTAATTTTCGTTATACCTACATATTTTGTCATAGTTAGGTAAAAGTAGCCATCATCGAGTGTATTGACTCACCCGTCGACTGTTTTTATTTCCGTGTACCGTCCGAAATCTATTGTGCTATTTTTTTTTTATCTTGGTATAATCATCAAATGAGTCCTCCCGCCCCGGGCAGGGCCTTTACTCACTGTCCGCATGCCCGCGCCTACGGTGGCCGGAGATCGTCTGCCGACGTCCGACGCCGTGTACCACTGCGGTTGGGGCGGAAGGAGGACGCTGTCCTCTCTCTCTCGCGGATCTATTGTGCTATTGGGTGATTCTACGAAAAGTGGATAAAATTATCGCACACCCTCTTAAGAGGTTATTGTACTCATAAATAAGTATGATTCATTTTTCTTTTACTATGGGACCTGAAATCGCGAAAATTAATAATAAAAAGAAAAGAAAAATAATAATTATTTAATAAAAATTTATGAAACAGTTGAGAGCCCAAAATTGTTCATAATGATGAATACAATAAACCCTTAAGCCATAAGCGGGTGTTCGTTAATCACGATATATTTGAATAATGCGTCGACACGTTTGGTGCAGTGGCTGAGCAATTGGACTGCTGCGCCGAGTGTCGCGGGTTCGATTCCCGCACGGAACAGATATTTGTATGATCTGCAATTAGTTGTTACGGGTCTGGGTGTTCGTGTCATGTGAGTTTCTATGTTCGTAAACGCACCCACGATACAGGACTAATTGCGTGGTAAAGTAAAAAAAAAAAACTATGCATAACTATTAAGTATATTTAATAGGCTTTATTAATAATAATAATCATTACTTTTGGTAATGAATTACAACTCTGATTTCGTAAGTCCTTGATTTATTGCAGTAATAACCAGCCCCTACCTACTTATTTATAAAACTCTTATCATTGCTGTAATAAACTTATTAACAAAAACAGGAAAAAATAGGTATACACTTCCATTATCATTATAATGTATCCATGACAATTTCTATAACACGTATTCAATTTGTTTTACTTGTATATATGTTATAGAAATTGTCATGGATAGTTAATAATAACATTAGAAATGTATACTTTTTTCTGATTTTGCTTCGTTTATATTACTGTGAAACCAATGTATACCCAGTTTTGCCACAGTTTGATGGTAAGGTTATTTAGAAAACCATGTTGTACACATATTTTTTGAAAAGTATAAGTTAAGATATTTTAGAAAACGTGGCCAATGTATATATATTAGTGCTCGTGACTGTACCTCAAAACATCCGTTTAACATAAATCACAGACTTGCACCTAAATAAAATATGGGCGGGAATACTCAACGAATGCGTTGACAACTTGGTATACATACAGATACGGGAAATATCTCGGGACTCTCGGGACTGACGTGTGTTAGCTTTATATCTGATCCAAGCTTTTTAATATGTATACCTGTACGCAGAAAAAGATAAAAACGTCCTTTGCCCAGCAGTGGGGCAGTTATGGCTAACAAAAAAAGTCCACAAAATGACGTTTTTTTTAAATTTACAAATGTAGGTTAAATTAGTTTCGGGTCGAATAATTTCTTTCCCATTCGCACGCAAAATACGCGCATCTGACGTGGACTTGTGGATACCAGCCCGTTTTACAATACAAAAGATTAGTTTCTCCAAGGTTAAGTTTTCGACTTATATTTCGGCGAATAACTCCGTAACCTGACGCTTTAGGACATTATGTCCAGTATATTTATAGTTTGTCAAAGTGTCCTCTTCTAGAAGAAATATTTTTTGTAAAGATTCTTTATGGTTATAAGTTTGAACCTTCATTAAGTATTCCCGCCATATAAAAATAATGTTTCATAAATTATAATACGGAAATAAATTGGTCTAAATTGCAGCGTACTTAAGCATTTTCTGTATAAATGCTGACTGGATTTCATCGGCCCTGGAAGAAAGATATAATGTGTCAGTAACTTACACTTCTCCATAATAGATTATGACATAATGGTCTTTTAGAGCCTCTTTGATAAAAAAAATTATTGTTTTCAGTTTAATATCATAAATCTTGACATTGGCAACTTTCAGATCAGAACTCGGTATCTACGATGAATCCATAACACAAAAAATACGTTGGAAAATAATAAATCTATCTCGTTCGCAATCTTGATCTCAATGTCTGTAGAAAATCGACGACCTAATTTTCCTATCCTAGTCATAATGTTATCCAATCATAAGCAGAGTTAAAAATAACCAATCAAGGTTTGAATTGAGATACCATCGACCAACTTGATATTTCAGGGTCTATTATATTTAATCTTCTAAGGAACGGTTAAAAGAATCCCCGATTCGATCGAGCGAGATCGCGATTGAATTTAAACAAATACAGACTCTATTATCTAAATCTAAATTCTCAAAATCAAACTTACTTGGAACTAGTAACGGTATGCATCAAGTTGATGATGTATCTGGGACAGACGTCTTCATGCATGACCCTCGCGTGGAACAGCAGACCTTGGCAGAGACAGTACAGGATCTCGACCAGCGGCCAGTGCTCGGGGATCATGCCTTTCTGGTAACCCCAGGAACCTAAGATCTGGAATGGGAAAGAGGTTATATGTAAGTAAAAGATTTTTACTTTTTTTCCGTCGCGTCTGTGCGCACGAGTTCCGTCTAGTTTCACCTTGGTCTCATCTTTGCTTCTGGGCTCGATTGATTAGAATAAAAAGCGTTAAATTGTTATGGGAGATTTTCAGTCAAGGCAATGTTTATTTCGAAGCTTTCGTGTTGAGGTATTATATGTTTCATCATATCATCATCATCATCATATCAGCCGTAAGACGTCCACTGCTGAACATAGGCCTCCCCTTTAGACTTCCAGTAGGACCGGTTGTAGGCGGCCTGCATCCAGCGTGATCCTGTGGCCTTCATAAGATCGTCTGCCCATGTTTAAGGAGATAAAACTAAAGCAAGTTGTGCCAATGAATGTCAACGGGTATCTGAACGATCGCAAGCCAATGCCACAAGCGGTTGCAACCCACGTCATGATTGTTTTTGATGGAGTTGCCTTGACAAAGCCAGGCTTTGATGTATAAACGTGAGTGAAAGCGTATAAGCAAATGCCCGATATTAATATTATATATAAACCCACATTCTATTTCTTGTTTTTGGGATTGTTACGCCATGTATTCACTGAGCAACAGTGTTTCGGATACACAGTTTCTGAAACATCACGTACATCACGTTTCCAGGAACAATGTTTCGGAAACTCTGCCGTCCACACAGTCAGTTGCTTAGGTTATGTCGCCCGTAGAAGTAGTGTTGTTATGTGGTGCCTACATTTTTTTAATCCCATAATATTCGTTTTTTCGCGTTCACACTCGCATGCACCTGTTGCGCAATGGATTTGTTTCTGTGTTCTCCGCCGCAAGTGGGGAGCACCGAAACATACCGATAAACACGTAGTTTACAGAAACAAAATTATATGTTTCTGAAATAAAATGATTTGTTTCAGAAACACGTAGATTTTGTTTCTGAAACAGAGTTTATAAACAATTGTTGCTGAGTGAATACGTGGCTTTAGTCGGGACAATGTTTATTTCGACGATTTCGTGCTGCGGTATTTTATGCTTATAGGAGATAAAACTTAATAAAGCAAGTTGTGCCAATGAATGTCGACGGGCAACTGAACGACCGCATAGCATATCGCACGAAGACACAAGCGGTTGCACCACGGTATGTTTGTTTTTAATTATTGATATTTTGATGCCTTGACAAAGCCAGGATTTGATGTATAGACGTCAGTAAAAGTGTGTAAGCAAACTCCTGAAATTAATATTCTGACTCATCCTAAATTGTTTCTGGTTTTTGACGGCTACTTCTTATTGGACATCTATAAGGTTGGTATAGCCATATTAGTTCATTGATTAGGTAAAGACCAAGATAGATTAGTAATTTCTAGCAATTAAATAGTAGTGTAGGTAACTTACCTGTAAGGCAGAAGTGAGAGGCGCCAACGCAATGGGCAGTGAAGGGGCAGATCTGAACGCGAGCCCAGACAGGAAGCCCGCTGGTAGCGCGTACATCGCGCTGTCCTTACCGTGCGCTCGGCAGAGTATGCACACTACTAACTGAAACATAAAAAAGAAAATAAAGTGGTGGTCAATGCTTGTGTCTTCAATCAATTTTGTCATTTAGACATTCATACACAGTCACAAGACATAAATACGTGAAATTTTCCTTTTATATCATGTGTGCGAAAGGGACTGTCAGACTTGTACTGACTAAAATCCACGGTGTTCCTTCATTAGCGCTTTACGTTTAAAGGTCACGGTTACCTGTTGATAATCTCGCAACATGTAAAATAGTCCCCTATCAAGTAATTTTTATCTACTTTTACTATTATGCTTGGATCTTATGTTAGGACCCCCCTAAAATAAACCGTCTAATAAAAACCTTATCTTTTTTTATGAGACACTAGTCATTAAAAAATAGGTCTCATTGTTCCACGCAATGTTTAAGGACATATTACCACTTACCTGATGCTGAAATTATAAACTAAATATGTGTACTTCTAAATAATATTAAAAAGATGACACAGCAGGAGCTATTCTCGTAACATTCCAAGAAGAAAGAAAATTCATAATATTATAGTATTCCTTTAAACATAATTTATAGAGTTCAGGGGCACAAGTCTGCTATTTTCATTTTGTAACAAGATCCCATTTTCATTTTGCTAAAAAGTGTCAGTGATTGACCATTGAAAAATCATAATGACGCCATTATAACGGTAGATTACCAAACTCGTCATAATCAACAATATTTATGAATAATGATAGACCATTCTGAGACCCAGAGGCCTTACCACGAGCTCTGAATGCGATCCAGTTTAGGCTATGGTAAAGAGACAGATCTGTAAGTAATACAGTCGTTTAGCGCCATCTCATTCCCACAGCCTAAAGAGTATAACTTAAACTCACCCTATAAATACCGATGTATCCTCCGAAGAACAGTCCCAACTTCATGTGTGATAGCGTCAATGACTTGAAAGCTTTGGCAGGCGTCAATATTCTAGGTATTAATGTTCGTAACATCGTCATAGCGCACCCAACGCCGAAGAGTTGTGCTGTGCCCTGAAATTAGGAGAATTCTATTAAGAAATAGAATTATTTAGCACGAAGTTTTCACACTTTTACTTTACAGCGTTTTTCCAGTATTTACAGCGTTTCTTGTATGAAAAAGTGGAACCAACGTCTCTGGTGTGCGAAGAAGTTCCAGTTTACTTTACGTCTCAAATACTGAAAACTCGTGCTAAGGGTACATAACTTACGGACCTTATCCATGACGCGATTCGTGCGATTTGCAATTTCTACAAATTAAATATGAAAATCGACTTGACATTGTCGTGGCGATCGTGTTTTGTGTTTCATCTACCCGTTGACAATCGCGCATTTTATGACATAATATGCTAGTAGCGCTAAGGTTGATTTACACTTGTAGTTGGAATCGGTCGAATAGCGTCACAAAAACGGTGGTGGTTTGCGCTCCAAGTAATCAATATTATAGTATGTCTTTCTACTACATACCTTTAAAATATAATTTATGCAGGGTCCTTTGTGTGGGCACGCAGGACTTCTTCCTTCAATTCCCGTCACTGGCTCCCCAACTTCCTTTGATACACGTGGAGGTGTGAAGAACCTTTAAACGTTATTAATCATTAGCGTTGATTCGTTAAAGGAAAGTTTGCTTGTAATTAAAATAGGAGCGAGTTCAAGAGCATATTCAAGACACTCCACAACAACTCTAAATACGACGGCTTTTGGGCTCGATTAATATGTGCAGAAGGGAGAGGCAATCTTCCTCCTCACACCCCGCTGCGAAAGTCACCACCGCTGTGGGCGTTGCGGGTTACTGTGCGAACCTCGGCACTGCCGGCGCTTAATTGCGAACGGCAAGCAATGCGTAGGATTATGCCCGTGTCTCGGGCGTGCCTGAAGCTGTCAGCATTACTGACGGCGTCCAATCATGCCAAATGTCTGCCAAAGTAACTGAAATAATATGTTATGTTTACCATGTTTTTAATATGTTACGCAAACCCGGAGAGGGTGGGTTTTATTCAGCATGAGTCTGATAGGTCCTTCGTGCTCTCGGGAGGTATCATTTCATATGTTTTTTTATTTTTTATTATTATTATAGACACCTACTCTCGTACCACAAAAACTATTAAACGCTTTTAAAACTGTTGAACACTTGTCTAAAAAAATTTCAGAGTATGACGTTGACATAAGGTCCGTTTTGCAGTCACATTTTTTTTGACAAGTGTTCAGACAGATGTTTCAGTTTTTGTAGTAAAGCTGCTAGTTTCTATCTTAAATTACAGAAACAACGTCACTTTTAATATGTGCTTTTGCGTTAATATAGTTAGAATTTTAAATAATCGTAATTTATTCTGCATGAATTTGTACAATTTTCTAAAAATAACTATTTTTCATTTACGCAAAAATCTCAACTTTGTGACACATTGAACCTTGCCTTCAGAATTATTTTAAAACAAATACGTTGCAATACGAATAATAATGGCAACATTATGAATAGATTAAAATAGTTACAAAAAACTGGGACTCAGCTGATTTAATAGTATATTTTGCAACGATTGAATAAAGAGCGGATTTAAAGCGAGGGCGATTATATGAATCAAGAGCAAGCGAAGGATTTTAATGACTGAATCACGACCGTAGGGAGTGATTCATGATGATTGAATCACGAGCGAAGCGAGTGATTCAAGTATTTAAATCCTGAGCGACGCGAGTGATTCAGGCCCTCGATTTAAATCCGTTTTATTCAAGAGTTGCAAACGATACTTTATACCATGACTACGAGAAAAAGAAAGATTTGAGCGATAAAAGATATTCAACGAAACAAAATAAAGTTTTTTTTAATACCTAAGTCTGCTCCACACACACGTGGGTGCGAAGTAGTAAAATCGCTCGGTCACTGCGCCAACAAACTGACGTTAAAATCGGAGCAATGGTTTGAATTAAGGGTAATTTTAATATTAGCAAGGGGGTTGCCCAGCATCGCGGTCGATGTCGAATGTACTAAAGTGTTCTAAATTCAAACACCAAAACAGTGCGTAAAAGACTACTTTTACGCACTGTTTTCCGTGAGTAAAAGTAGCTTTTTCGAGGGGGAATGGTATAAATGTTATTTATACCATTCCCCCTCGAAAAAGCTACTTTTACGCACTGTTTTCAGTGCGTAAAAGTAGTCTTTTACGCACTGTTTTACGGTGTTTGAATTTAGAACACTTTAGTACATTCGACATCGACAGCGATGCTGGACAACCCCCTTGCTAATATGAAAATTACTCTTAATTTAAATCATTGCTCCGATTTTTATGTCAGCTTGTTGGCGCAGTGACCGAGCGATTGAACTACTTCGCACCCACGTGTGTGTGGAGCAGACTTATTAAAAAAAAACTTTATTTTGTTTCGTTGAATATCTTTTATCGCTCAAATCTTTCTTTTTCTCGTAGTCATGGTATAAAGTATCGTTTGCAACTCTTGAATAAAACGGATTTAAATCGAGGGCCTGAATCACTCGCGTCGCTCAGGATTTAAAAACTTGAATCACTCGCTTCACTCGTGATTCAATCATCATGAATCACTCCCTGCGGTCGTGATTCAGTCATTAAAATCCTTCGCTTGCTCTTGATTCATATAATGGCCCTCGCTTTAAATCCGTTTCTTTATTCACTCGTTGCAAAATATACTATTTCATATCTAATTAGTTATCTTATTATGGACAGAAGATGATGGCTTAAGAAACGCCTGGAACAGGCTGGATGCGGAAGGCGACCGACAATGTGATCATGCGCAGCCTGGCAGAGGCCTAAAGTCCATCAGTGGAGTGCGATAGGCTAAGTTAATAGTCATGTGATGTGGGGCAGCAGTATTTTTTTTAAAACGCCGCATTATGAGAATGTTTTAACAGAGATCATTTATGGCCATTTTTATATCTCTGGCGAGTGTCATATAGAATTTACTACCTCCTCCTATACTAGGTGCAAGGGACAGCCCTCCGCAAACTTTCAGGGCTTGCTAACTAGACGAAACAAAACGAAATTCCACATTTTTTTTTTTCAGGAAACGACGAAAAGGGCCAGCCTCGCCATACAAAATTATAAACTTGATTATTATAAACTTGATTTGACAGTTTATATGGAGAGGCCGATTTATTTTTTCATTTCCTGAAAAAAAAAATACGTTAACCTAGGCTAAAGCTTATATTTCGTCATGTCATTTATTTTTTTAAATGTGTCTGAAAATAATATGCACTATTTACACAAAAGACAGTTCCCCAAAATGCCTGCCCTTCACCAATTCCTAGTTTTAGCTAGAAAGAAGATTATGTGGACCATAATCCCCAGCATTTAGATATGGAGTCATACATACCAGAACAAAGGTGTCCGTTTGTTGTTGTCTCTGTCTAATCGCATAAGATAGAAGAAGATGGCACTACCGATCATGAAGGTAAGTGTCTCCTTGCCGGGAGACCGTCGAAGCCATCCTTTCATTTCTAATGTTCGGACCCAGTATTCGAATACCTAGAAAGTAAAAATATTAGACTTTTAATTTCATTTTCAGAAAGTCTATTCATTTATTCAAACTACTCAAAGGGTTAATAACTGATGACGTCGTGACGCGATTTCCGGCCAGCGCAGGCGCGGGCATGCGAACGGCGAGTAATGGGTGACTCGCTGTCCGATCATGGAACGTGCCCGGGTCAAAGGAAAGCTCAAAGAGCTGTCAGCAACCTGACGGGGCCTAAACGCCTGCCGGCATTGCGGGACTGTCTAAACAGGTGACCATGATCCTGGAGCGTACACGGCTATTTAAGGAATATCGTGGATTTTAATCAGTACGAGTCTGACACTTCATACTCCCAGGACGAAAGGACTCATTTGACCATTAAACCACGTGAAAAAAGGGGTTAGTAAAAGACCCGCTCTACGGGACTTCAATTGTAGCTACTCCACGCTTCGTCTCGTCATATAAGGTACAATTTGGTAAAAGGAAGGAAGTTAGTTAAACACTAATCCAAGAGATGGTGCCACGCTACCATAAAGCGTTAACGAGGAATAGACAATTTCGGCTTGCAAGTGTGGATTGCAATGGCCTAGTTAGTTAAGGCGTCTGGAGTACCTATCTAGAAGACGCGGGTTCGAATCCCAGTTGCAATCTAAAAAAAATCTTTCCTCAAAAATCATCTTTAATTTGGTAAAAGCTTGTGTCTAAAAAAAAGGCACCTACAATCAATGCCATCGTCACACTATTATTTTGTAAGTATATAAGGCAAAGGCGTGCGGAAAACCTTGGGCTGTCTTAAGCCCATTATTATGATTTATTATAGGATTACATATTGTCATTTTTTTTTAAACAAATCGACGTAGGCATATTTTGAGTTACGTAAATTGGTTATTACAGCATTTGTTTAAATATAATTAAAGAATTATTTTCTTTTGTAACATCAGTACCCTTAGCACGAGTTTTCACTGTTTTACTTTACAGAGTTTTTCCAGTATTTACAGCGTTTCTTGTATGAAAATATGGAACAGCGCCTCTGGTGTGCGTAGAAGGAACCAATTTTTTCCTTGAAAATTGTCAATTTGAAGTCGTCAAAGTTCCAGTTTACTTTACGTCTCAAATACTGAAAACTCGTGCTGACGGTACTGGAGTTGGTTATTTGAAATATTGTAATTCTTTTTTTTTATGTAAGACTAAAAACTTTATTTTTATACTGAGTTAAAAATAACTCATAAATTAACTCATTGTTTTGATATGACCGCCAGTTTTTACTAATATAAAACTTACTTCTCTGTTTTTAGCGGTACTTAGGTAACTTTTTATGTATGCAATTATTTGAATAAAATTTAGTTTTGGACTACATAACTTAAATTAACGCAGTAACTAAACGTGACGATCTGCTCATCTGCGAGGGGGGAAAATGGCCAGAAATTGCCCAAAAAAGAGAGGTATGGAAGGAAAAAGGGACACAGAAAATGCTATGAAAAAAAAATAGACTTATTCACAAATATTTTTTTGTGATCCAACTCTTCAGCCTAAATTCCTAGATTGTCCTGAAGTGTTCTCAACTAGATACGAGTATTCTTGTGTACACACGGCTACACATCAAGGTATGCAAAACCAGTATTAGCTGACCGTTCATTGTGCGTAAAAATCTTACGAGGCGAGACCAAGACAAACTGGTATTGTATAGCTTGATGTGTAGCCATGTGTACAATCGATAACATACATTTTGAAGTGCAATGACGTCACTGAGTAAAAACTCCGAACCTCTAATATTTGCTTTGGACGACACATCGTGAAGTTGACAAGATATGGATAATAAATATTACTATATTCCAATTCAATGTCAACTGGCTTACATAAAGATGAAATACGTAACTTCCCGCCTTCTTTGAAGTACTGATAAAATTGAAAATAAAGGGGTTTGCAACTTTTAGTATGGACGTTGGCATCATTTTTTTTTTCTTTCGCCAGTGATGAAACTTAGGGCACAATTAGACTACTACCTAAGATATCTTTAGAAAAAAAAATTAAGTTTCTAAACCGTAACCAACCAGAGATATGGCGGTTTGTATTTTGTTCTAATCTATAGTTACTTTTTGTAGAAATCCATAGATTTACTGATGTGCTAGCTTTTTCCCGAGGCTTTGCCCATCAAAACCGCCTTTACGTATAGCCTCTAACCGTTTCTAGAGTCCCATCTATCTCTATACCAAAATTCATCAACATCTGTTCAGCCTGTTTGACGTAAAAACGGAACATGACTTAATACTTATTTCGTATTTGTAATACGAATAAGGTTTACGTGGAATAATGAGTGTTTCGTTTAAAACGCTGTTAAGAAGATCTTTTAACCGACTTCAAAAAAGGAGGAGGTCCCAATTCGTCGCAACCTTTTATTATTTATGTTAGTCGATTTTCGATGACGCCTGGACCGATTTGTTAAATTCTTCTTTGGTTTAAAAACATTTACATCACGGATGATCATGGTAATCAGAAAACAATATACTATGTCTGTAGGTACCCACTATGACGGGGATATGGGTCGCGGTCGCGGGTTTTGTTTAATTAGCGTGACCCTGGAACGTAAAAGGCTATTGAAGAACAATGGCTATTGAAGGACATCCCGGGCAGGGTGGGAGGGACTGTCAGACTCGTACTGACTTAAATGCAAGGTATCCTTCAATGGCCCTTTATGTCCCGGGGTCACGGTGATGGAATGAGTCCCGCGACCCCGGCAGTCTTTGTTCCTCTAAGTACTACCATCATAGATATGCGATAGCAGCAATCCTCGATTTCTCCAAGACTCCGTCGGGACCTAGTAACCATGGAACCATCTGTTAAGATCAACTTTGAAACAAAAGAAGAATTATCCAAAGGCGTCATTGAAAAGTAAGGGATCAAACTTCCATAAAAAAAATGTTCGACGAATTGTGAACTCCTTTTTGAAGTCGGTTAAAAAGATCTTCTAAACAGAGTTTTATACAAACCACTCATTGTTCCACGTAAACCTACTAGTATAATAAATACGAAATACGCATTAAGGTATGGTCCGGTTTTACGTCAAAACGGCTGAACGAATGTTGATGAATTTTGGTACAGAGCTAGATGAGACTCTAGAGACGGTTATAGGCTATAAATAAAGTCGGTTCGAGAGAGGACAAAACCTAGCACAACAATAAATCTATGGATTCCTACTAAAAATAACTCCAGATTTGAACAAAATGAAAACCGTCATATCTCTGGTTGGTTACGGTTTAGAATTTTTTTATTATTTTTTACGAACTTCTTAGGTTGCGGTTTACTAATGACCAAAATTTCATTACTGGCGAAAGAAAAAAAAATTGAGGCCAAAAAGTTGCAAACCCCTTTAATAACGGGACAAAGCCTGCCGGTCTCGGTCCCGGTCTCGGGACTGTCTTATCAGGAATCCGGATCCCCGGGACGTAAAGGCCTATTAAAAGAACACCGTGTATTTTAGTCAATACGAGTCTGACAGTCCCAGCCAGGAGGCTGGAGGTCCCAGGAGGGACATTTCTACTCTTACCGTTTTTCTTTGCCCATTTCTTCCCATTACTGACTTATTTGATGATTTTACCAGGTAAAAAAATTACATTTTAATGGAAGGAAAAAATGGTTTATACAATTTGCCTAAATATTTTGAATAAAGCAAAATAAAACATAATATAACTATGTAAATGAAAACCTTGAATATGTAATTATTTTTTAACATAATATAAATATTTATGCGAAATTACGAATGTGCCGCGAACCGTAAAGATTTTATTGGCGTCTGGATCATTAATCCAGAAAGACATAGGAGCTCTGGGTCAAATTTTTCTTTCCGAAAAACCTTCAACTGATTTAGTTTTTACCACAATATCTTTTCATAGCATAGAAAATGTTGCTATGGCTGTCTGTAGGCGCATGAGTTCCAATCGACTACAGTAAATTAAATACCTTATTACTATTTTTTTAGAATTGTTATTGTCCGGATTACATTAGTACAGTCAGCATCAAAAGTTGCTGACCACATTCAGATTTTCAAAATCGCTGTACAACGTATTATTACATAATATGGTGTACAGCAATTTTGACAATCAGAATGTGGTCAGCAACTTTTGATGCTGACTATAGGTAAGTACATGTGTTAGTTTTTTTTTTCATCAATCATCAGGTAAGCGCCATGAAAAGCCGGGTTGCACCGCTAATGGTAGATCGAATGATAAAAGGAGGTTTGAAAGTTGAATAGCATTTTTTTAGTTTCCCTTTTAAACATATTTGCTCATTGCTTGACTCAAAACCTTGAACTGTATTTACTAAACCAAACTGTTAACCGTTTGTAATACTATGTATTTCCGTTAAGGAATCTGATAAGCAATAGATGAGTCAATGATGTAAAACTGACTTCAATTATTCATAACTTTTTAGGTTTCCATGAAGCATGGTACTAGTCAAATAATTTAGGGGAATTCTCTTAAATTTTATCTTTTTGTGGAATTTATTGGCATAATGTTTCTAGATAAATGTTTATTACTCCAGAATTCTAGAATTTCTAGATCTAAAACATGTACTTTTTCACAATTTAAAATGTCGCTTACGGGATATCTTCCGTGATGTGAAGCGCCATGGCGCTTGCAACAGCGTCGAAATATCGGGAACTCAAAACAATAAATAATCACGGAAGATATCCCGTAAGTGACATTTTAAATTGTGAAATAAACCGTGATAGTCTAAAACAATGTACCTACTTTTTCTTTGGAATTTTAGAGATTTTAAGATTTTTAGCCTGTGTTGACTCACTGCAGAGGGAGTTCTCCTATCTCTTTTCCAATTCTTTCTATTAGAACTAGTTTAAATATCCTGCCCATATTCACCTAAGTCTGCTGTGCTACGCCATCGTGGCAGACCAAGGTGATTCAACCTTATTTTATTTATAAATCTGATTAACCTCACGATTTTTCGACAAACAAACAGGGCCCACTTAAACTTTACTGCACTTTGACTCTAAAAGGTATGTGTGAGAAAACATAATGAAACTTACCAGATTTACAAAAAGGTTAACGACCATGACTCTTCTGTATGGAGGTTCAAAGTACACGGCCAGTCCACTCACAGTGCATGGTAACAGCACTGTTGTATAATACGAGAACTCACTAAAGAATAGTTTCCTGGAAAAATATAAAATTTATTTGAATAATAAGTATATTATATCTTTATTATTACTTTAAATAAATAGCCTTCCACTGGTTTGATGTTTATTTCATAGTCATTTTCTCTAGTAGTCTTTTTTTTTTTTAACTTTGGCCCACACTAGGAATTTCTCCTGTGTCGTAGGTGCGTTTACAGACACGAGGAACAACTACTTGTAGATCATACAAATATTTAATCCTTTCGGGAATCGAACCAGCGACACGTAGCGCAGCAGTCTGATAGGCTAGCCACTGTACTAACCATGCCGTCACAAAGTAAAGTTTAATGAAAATGTAACCTTTCATTATTTTAGGAAGGTTATAAAGCCTATTGTTCTCGTTAGTATTATTTTCTGTACATAATCGTAGGTGAGAAACGAGCACACGGCCTAATGGAAAGCATCCCTGCATCTTTTACACGCTCTTTAATGATGATTTGTGGTGTGAAGAAAGCAAGAAGAATTGTTCTTCTGCACACCACAAAGCATTAATCACATATTATTCTTACAGTTATAGGAACAAAAGTTTCGGTGAAATGTGCTTACACCGTGGCTCCAACCCAGCTGTCGACTCAATAATCATTTTAGAAAGATCGAATGAAAGTTTTATAATTTACCTGAATATGCAGTTCAATGTGACAAATGAACTTCCTACAGTCAAACCAAATATGCCTGATTTTAGATATAACTTGAATTGTTCCAGCATTTCTTTTTTACCAAGTTTTTTCCCTCTCATTAATATTTGTATCTGAAACAAAAAATACATTCAATTTTTTTTTCTTTTCATCCAATGGTGTGCTCTACTGTCTTTAAATAGAGCCTACTTTGAATTATTGAATTGAACCATTTTTGTTATGTGACTTTTTTACATGACCAATGTAAAAAAGCCACACAGTCTAATTTGGCCAGGCATTCAAGCAAAAATCCAGTGTTGGGCTTTATCCGGACACCTGGCAAGGAGCAACGTAGGTCAGGCATTTATTGGTTTGCAAATAGAACCCATGACACACAGCGTAGCAACAGCAGCTCAACCGCTGAGCTAACCACACCACTCATTGAATTGAATGGAAATCATTTAGGTATTTGCTTATGTAAGTTGTACACAAACACATGCATGACCTGCTGTGTTATGTTTTGATTGCTTAACCAGTGTACACTTTGCATATAATAGTAACTAGTTACCATTTACAAAACAATCACTAAACTTTCAAGTAGGAAGAAATCTTTGTGCTATTTTATACAAGTGTGCATGTGTCATTTACATTTATTTATTTACTTAGAACTTAATTTGTTATTAAGGCGCTCCCTCACTGCGAGCATTTGCATGTACTGTAACATCAAATTGCACATTGTGATGCTCGATTGTCTTCTGTCACTGATTAAATGTTTGAATATGTAATGTTACATTACAGGTGAATGCTTACAGTGAGAGAGTGCCTTTAGTGTGTGTGCGTCACATTTAGCCAACTATTTAAAAATTAGGCTGACTTTTGTAATACTGACAGAACAGAATTATTGAGGTCAAATTATGATAACTGGTATTACAGTGAGCAAAGGTATGGAATCCCTTACATGGAATTGATTTGGGATAGCTCCTCAAATAATGGCACGATTTGAATTAATTTAGTATCAATTAAAAATTTTACAGTTGAACCTTTAAAATGGGACCATTTTTATTATTCTTAACAAGTTATTAAGTATTTAAGATTGTGTGGAGTAGGGGACTCCATACTTTTGCTAGTAGGTATAGTTAAAAAGTACTGAATAATGGACTAATCATTATTTATTTTTAAGCTTTTTTTAACAGTATTGTGCAGTTCTTTGTTTTAATTATTTATTTTGCAATACTTCCCAGTATTATTAATAGCTAAAAGAAGGAAGAGGAAATCAAATTTGAAATGGATAGATTAGTAAGTATTCCATTAATATTATAATAACTATACCGCCTAGTATGGGTATTATTATATTTACTTATGTAGAGAAACATACTATGATTTTGAATTAAATTATTTTAAAATTTAACTGATGGAATAGATTTGCAATTTATAGATTTTGGAAATTAGTATGTAATTTTGATATAGAATAGTGGTTTCTCTTAATATTCAAGAGTAAGGAATTTGGTTCCCAAAAGATCAGAATTATGTCCAGTTAGACACTGAGACTCTTTGAAGAGAAACTTAGAATCTTAAATGTCCTAATACCAGGCCACATAATGAATGCTTGATGTGATTGTAATCTGGTGAGTTGAAGTGTGACATAACAGCCAAGGGAGATACTTTCACATTTTAATACACATTTTAATATTTGAGTGAAATTACATTTTAGAGAAGATTTATAATTTATAAATAAATATAAAACGTCAAAGATAAGGTGAATACCATGAAGTAATCGGCAGCCACAATATTTAAAAAAAAACTAAATAGTCTTCTTGAGACAAGCAACATTTTTCATTGACATTAATTTGGTATCACTATAATGAAAGACTACATTATAAGGTTTATCAAATCTGGTAAAGTTCAAAGGGCATCACCTAGACAATTAATGATGATTGATAAACTTAAAATAAAACTTTAGTATAAGGTAAGAAACTGGGGTCAGAGTATCATCTTTTGACTAAATACACAACACAGCATACAGTATACATACATTATCAAGTACTTGCGCAAATACTTACAAGATAAACCATGGCATAGAATTTGTAACTCCCCTTGATACAACCCAATAGCATGGTTCTCGTAGCATCAGAACATTTATACGTCCACGGGTGTATAAGTTCATGGCATCTGCAACTACTACACGCATCTTCAAACCAAAGTTTACTTGCTTCGACCATTTTTAGCTATTATTAAACACAGTTAATCAATCTATTAAATAAATGGAAGACGCATGTGCCTCAATACTAATAATTATTGACACAGTTCACTTATTAATATTATTATTTGACCTAATAAAAACTAACGGATGTTTCCGATGATTGCACGGAGTTCATATGAATACGAACGAAAATGAACTGGCGAAAATAATATTCATTCGTGTGTTGTGCTGAACAACAATAAAATCTGCCTGACACCTTGCATCTGAATTTGACATGTGACACATGCACTAAAAATGACAGCAATATTCTAGTTGTCACAGCTAAAAATGTATCGTCCTTTTTTCTCGTGCGTGCACAAACCTAATTTTTACCTAGTTCGTTTCTGCTATAATGCTTCGATTGTTACATTTCCTCTTACAGAATCGCAATCTTTTTTTTTTTCACCCTTTTTGGGCAGGCTAAGGTCTTAGACCATACCGCCAAAAGAAACGCAATCGCAAACCAACGATGTGACGTAAAGGTGAGTCTGCAATAGTTACTTATTTTTGTTATTTATTAAAGATTATTATAAAAATAAATATTAAAAATTATCAATTACCATCGTTTCCAATCATTTTCTATTTAGGGGGCCTCGTCATTATGCTGACGCTCTTTGAGGCGCGCGTGGAGCACGACGCGCCGTCGACCCGGGCATGGTCCATGGTCGGACAGCGAGTTGCCCTTTACTCACCGCTCGCATGCCCGCGTCTACGGTGGCCGGAGATCGTCTTGCGACGTCCGACGCCGTGGGCATCCACCACCGCGGGTAAACGGAGTTGTTATAACATAACCATGTGTTTTGCATAACTCTTTCACTTTACCGGGGCCGCGGGACTATTTAAATAGTTAACCATTACCCATGAACGAAAAAGGGCTATTGAAGGAGCACGGTAGATTTCAGTCAGTAAGAACCTGACAGTCCCTTCCACTCCGCCTAGGGTGAGTGATTTTATTTGATGATTTTATGAACATGTACAACATCGTTTGAAAGTGCTACCGACTACGGTTAGTCAATAATCAGCTTTATTTAAGAAAAATAAAACGACTCAGAGGGCCTTGTATTAAAATTATCAAACCGCAATGTAAAGTTTTCGTTTGAAAAGCTCAAAATGTATTTTTGATTATACAGCGAAAGCGAGCTTATTGAGTTAATTTGCCTCAGTAGGTATTCGATTTATGTCAACGTTTCAAAAAATGAAGGAATTTTAATGAAATGTCTTCACATAAGTTGGAAATTAAGTATTTATCTGTTTAAGTATTTAATAAGAAATTGAAGTAGCCGTCAAAAACAATAGAACGAAACGAAATGAACTGAGACCAGTCTGTGTCTGAGACTAGTTAGATACACTGAGATGATCTAGTTATTACTTAATTAGTTAAACCTGCAATTACAATGTGAAGTTGTATGACGATTTTTTTCTTCCCTTTTCTTCCCTCTAATTTTTGATTTTTTTCTTTCCTTTTAAGAAGCCAATTGCTTTATCTATATGCAACAAAGTAAAACATTTAATTGTTTTTTTTACCCTTAATCATTATTCTAAATAAACGGTACTCACTGTAGTCAGGCACATAATCGGCGTAAAAAATGCAAAGGACCCTTTCCCACAGTTCCATAACATGCTGAGCCAAGCATCTTTACAGCTTTCAGCCCACGGATGCACAAGCTGATGACACGAAGATTTAGTTATATCACTACTATTTACTATAAACCTGCTAAATTCAACCATTTTCGATTGCAATTTATAAAAAAGAATACAATTAGGTACACTATTTATTTTGATGTAACGGTTTCCGTGTAACTACGATTTGATTTACCGAAATGAATTGTTCAGTCTGTAGTTCCTACTGATTTCGCGTTGAACGAACTAAGTTCATTTAAAATTTTAATTTAAAACGTAACACGTAAAACAATGGGTGGCATGAAATTCGGTAAGTACAGTACGTGTGTACTTTAATGTAATTCAGTACATAGTAAGCAAGTCATATAGTTATTTAAAAAGATAGTATCTCTTCCCTACGAAAGTAGTTTCACCCGTTCTCCTAAGTTAAAAGGAGGTCAAAAAGTCTGGTTTGTTATGATTTTTATGACCAAGACTCACATCAGATTTGGCATGGTTATTCAATTTTTCCACCTTTTAATTATATCAGTACATGAGAATCCAAGCCCCGGTCCCGGGCATGCGGACAGTGAGTAAAGGGCAACTCGCTGGCCGACCATGGACCATGCCCGGGTCGACGGCGCGTCGTGTTCCACGCGCGCCTCATAGAGCTGTCAGCAAAATAACGGGGCTCCCATCTCAGAGCGCCAAAGCCTGCCCGGGTCGCGGGACTTATTTCTATCACCGTGACCCCGGAACATAAAGGGCTACTGAAGGACTCCGTGGATTTTAGTCAGTACAATTCTGACAGTCCCTCCCGCCCTGCCGGGGTTGGAGGACTCATTTGATGATTTTACCACGCTAAAAAAAAAGCCCCGGCCCCGTAGCCCCCATACCATCATAATCTCAACATCGGTTTCAACTACCTTCACCTCTGTTGATCAGCGGAACGGTGACCATGATTTAGTGATATTATTATGTTCTTCATAGGCATGTGTGTGATAGACATAAAAAGATTGAATTCGCCTTCTTCAACTAAAGAATAAAATTAACCACTCTAGAAATAAACGAAAATGTTTATCTGCATGATTACTCTAAAGCATAATAATTGTTTTCTTCTCTTCTTAGAAATGAAATAAAAATAAGTAAATAGGCAGCTGACTTTAATTCCTCATAATTGTTCAAAGATGGAGGACCTCGTGGATGCAGTGTGGCTTGCAGTCAGTGCGACAGGGAATCGAAGATGGAGTTGACGGCAAAGAAACTAGCTCATTGCAGCTTTAATGTTTATATTTTCTTCTATCAAGAAGCAAGTTAAACATAAATTGTTAAATTAGTAAATTACACCATGTTAGCTCTAATAATTTTTAGTGAAGAAGAAGTGTCAACATGACAGATATGATTGATAGATAGGTACAGATGTTGCTATAGTCAAAAAATAAAATATACCAGTAAATTGTGATGCCATACATTAAAATAGTTTTTCTAACACTTCCCCTTATGGCTCACAATATACAGAATCAAATGTTAAAATAAAACAAAATGACTCTACATTTAAAAATAATATGACTCTACTTAAAAGAAAATGTGACTCTATATTTCAAAACATTTGACTCTATATTTAAAAAAAAAAAAATTATCTCTGCATGTTACAACAAATAATTAATAATTATGCATTAGGTAAATAGGTCCTCAAATAATTATTAAATTTAACATGCACAAAGACACATAATTCACATTCCAAGTCATATTATAAAATATTCAAAGAACACATTAACCACAATACTAATTCACATTCATAGCTTTAAGAAATTTCTCATGCTTAATTTTACTTAAAGGTTTGGTTAAAATATCCGCAAGCATTTTATCAGTAGGTAAATACATAATACTTATTACATTTTTGTTTACAAGATCCTTTACATAGTGATACCTCAGATCTATATGTTTGGTTCGTTTGTGACAATATTCTCTGACTTCTAACAACTTTTGAGCACTTTGATTATCATTATATACAATACAATTACAATTAATATCACACATCTGTGCAGGCATAATTTCTGACAGCAAATTTCGAATAAAAGAAACGTCTTTACATACATCACTTATCGCTAAGTATTCCGCTTCAGTGCTCGACAATGCTACACACCTCTGTTTGCGTGATTCCCAGTTAACTGTATCATTTCCCAATTTGATGACAAAACCGGTATAGGATTTCCTATCAGTTACATCATTGGCCCAATCCGCATCAGTATAGGCACTTAAAAACCAATCCCTACTTTTATGAAAACATAAAGAGTAATGAATTGTACCTGCCAAATAACGCAGAATCCGCTTAGCAGCTAACCAATGAGTCCTGTCGAAACAGTTGTTAAACTGACTGAGCTGACTACATGCATAAGATATATCTGGGCGTGTACAAACGGACAGATACATCAAGCAACCAAGCAGCTGACGATAGTTGTAAACATCATCCTGTAAACTGGACTCCTCATTTTTAAGTAGCTTACAGTTAACCTCCAT
The DNA here is from genome assembly GCA_028554685.1 of Agrotis ipsilon. NCBI lineage: Eukaryota > Metazoa > Arthropoda > Insecta > Lepidoptera > Noctuidae > Agrotis > Agrotis ipsilon. Next base: position 251,497 of record CM052961.1, on the reverse strand, counting down.
TGGTGTAGAGACGGCCTTACAATGTTCCATTCCAAATCGAACAAGCAGTTTTTTAATGTATTCACTTTGGTCGAGCTTTAAAACACCCTTCACTCTATCCCTAGTGACATTTATACCTAGACAGCTCCTAAGTGTTCCCAAGTTCTTTACATTAAATTCATTTTCAAGAATTGAAACTAAATTATTTTTATTAGAGCTATTGGAACTGTAAAACAGGTAAAAATCATCCACATATAATGCAATTATAACAATGTCATTACCAGAACATTTTACATAGACACACGGTTCACACTTTGACTGAATGAACTCATGTTTACATAGTAGACTGTGTATTTTACAATTCCACATTCTGCTTGCCTGTTTAAGGCCATAAATACTTTTCTTTAACAAACAAACCTTATTAGGATCTTTACTACAAAAACCTACTGGTTGTTCCATATAAATTGTTTCATTTAGATCGCCATTTAAGAACGCTGTGGCGACATCTAAATGATCTATATTTAAATCAAACTGATTAGCTATGGAGAATAGAATTCGCATCGTAGAGTGACGCACTACGGGAGAAAAGGTTTCATTATAATCTATACCTATTCGTTGAGTAAAACCTCTGGCAACGAGTCTAGCTTTAAAACGATCAAACTTTCCTGAAGCATCATACTTTGCCTTATAGACCCATTTGCACTTGACAATATTTACATTCACTGGCCTCTCAACCAACTCCCATACATTATTCGCTACCAGCGCGTCGTACTCACGTTTCATCGCGTCTTTCCACTGTGCACTGCATGAAGAATTCATCGCCTCCTCGTAGGTAAGTGGTTCATCAACGAGTGGGTTCTCGTTTACCAAATAACTCATATCATAATCTAAGAATCTTGAAGGTTGTACATTACGTGTAGAGCGAATAGGCCGACCAGTACGCGAAGCGACAGTCACCGGACTCGTCGCGACTACTTCTCGAACTGACGTCTCACCCGGCGAACTCAAGGGCTCAGCACCCGTGTCACCTGCAGACAGTTCAGCGGAGCTGGAGTCGTCTTCACTGCCCGTACAGTACTCTTCATCTGAAACATTAGGAAAAGAACCACTGTTATTAAAAGAATTCTCATTATATGCATTATTTAAATTAGATTCATTACTTTTGTTATGTAAATAAATATTATTTTGACTAGTATCACAGATTAAATTATTTTCTTGATTATTATCACAGATTAAATTATTTTCTTGATTATTATCACAGATTAAATTATTTTCTTGTTTATTATCACAGTCAAAATTATAATAATTGATCTCCACTTCATGTGAGCTAACAGGCTTAACAAGATGGTCAGTATTAGTGTAAAACTTATTTTCAATAAATGCTACATTACGCGAAACAATGACCTTAGTAGGGTTCAATGGATCAGCTAAGCGAAAACCCTTTTGTGTTTCACTATACCCCACAAAGATAAATTCCTTCCCCTTAGCATCAAGTTTGTCGCATTTGTGTTTAGGTGACAACGAATAAGCAGTGCAACCGAAAACCCTGAGGTGACTGAGGTCGACCTGTGACCCCGACCAAACTTCCTCTGGAATCTGCCCTGACAAAGCAGCTGTGGGCGATCTATTTTTCAAATAAAGCGCAACCATAACGCATTCGCCCCAAAACCGCTTACAGAGGCCACTGTGTTGCAACATGCAACGCACCTTATCAAAGAGAGTCCTGTTCAGACGCTCAGCGACACCATTTTGTGCAGGTGAATAAGGAACACTGGTCTGGTGAATGATACCTTCTCGCTGTAGATAGCAAGTAAATTTTGAATTTAAATATTCACCACCATTATCAGTTCGCAAGCATTTAATTTTTAAATTAAGTTGCTTTTCAACTAAGGCTTTAAACTGAATAAAACAATCCATTACCTGATGTTTATTCTTCATAAGGTATCCAAAACTTTTTCTTGTAAAGTCATCTGTGAATGTGACAAGATATCTAGCTCCCCCATAGCTAGCCTCCGGTAATGGTCCACAAACGTCGCTGTGTATGAGCTGCAGTGGCTGTGTTGTCCGGCTAGAACTTGCATTAGGGAAAGGTTCAGCTGCTAACTTCCCCTTCAGGCAAGCCTCACACTTCTTCAGTGCTTCATCCTGAAACAATACACCACATGCATGCTTTCTTAACCTACACATACCTGCAGGATGTAAGTGGCCAAGCCGATGATGCCAAAGTTCCATACTGGTTGAGGCAGAGGCAGCAACTGCAGCACTCATTGTCTCCTGCCTATCTTGCAGGAGCATAGAATGCATCCTATGGAGCATGTTATCCTCACACACATACCCATTTACTTTATAAATGCCATTAGTGCAACTAGCCTTAAATAAATAATTGCCAGAAATTTTACACTGTCCATTTTGGTAAACAAAACAACCATCATCAGTAAATATAACTATAAAACCATCTTTTACTAACTTAGAAACTGATAAGAGATTAGCAGATAACTTGGGGACAAACATTACATTTTTAAAGGTTCTTACCTCATTATTTGTACATATATTCATGTCACCCACACAGGTACTAACTAATTGTTCATTATTAGCGCACGAGACAACTTGAGTACTGGTTCCCTTTGTATTAATAAGCATTTCCTTGTCCTTAACCATATGACACGACGAACCGCTGTCAATATAGAGATTTGAAGAGCTGTGAGCTAAGTAGGCAGTGACTGGCTCATTTTCTTCCTTCTTCTTCTTCTGCAGCTTGTCTCTCTTGAATTTGAAGCATTTCGGCTTGATATGTCCAGCCTTGTGACAATATTTGCAGACCAATTGCTTTTTGCTGACAAATGCCGTAGCAGTAGAAGTTTCATCTTTTCGGTGAGCTTCTTGTAATAGTCTAGTCCGTACCAATTCGCTCTGAAGCGTCGACGAAATGCAGAGGGTTTCTAAGTTAGACACCAACGTATCATACTCTTGCGGTAAACCACTTAGAAGAATTTCTGCAATTTCTTCATCTTCTATGGTTTTTCCAATATCCGACAATTGATGAACAAGTGACATAACCTTTTCAATGTACTCTGACATGTTACTGTAGTCTTTGTACTCAATGCGGTGGAGCTGACGAAGCAATAATACTCTTCTGTAAAGGCCACGGTCTTCGAAGACCTCACTGAGCTTTTGCCAAGCTTCTTTGGCTGATTTTGCTTCTCGAACATATTGAAATAGACCTGTTTTGATACTTAAGCAGACGCGAGCCAGCGCACGTTGATCACGCGCGGCATCAGCGCCAGAAAGTGCATTGTTATCGCTTCTCTCGATAAGATCCCAGAGACCTTCAAGTTTCAATATCATTTTACATTGAAATTTCCAATTGAGATAGTTTCCCGCACCTTCCAATTTTTCCATTGCGCCCGCCGCACCGCCGAACACAATCGTCGAACCATGTGGCGCTCCTGTCGTCGGAATAATCTCGTTATCTGGCGAAGCCATGTGGGCCGCACACACTGGGCGTCAAATTCCGTCGCACTGATTTTGCAAGCACCAGATGGATTTTGATTTCTTCTGCGGTGTTCCTGGGCCGTAACCTGTTCAAAGATGGAGGACCTCGTGGATGCAGTGTGGCTTGCAGTCAGTGCGACAGGGAATCGAAGATGGAGTTGACGGCAAAGAAACTAGCTCATTGCAGCTTTAATGTTTATATTTTCTTCTATCAAGAAGCAAGTTAAACATAAATTGTTAAATTAGTAAATTACACCATGTTAGCTCTAATAATTTTTAGTGAAGAAGAAGTGTCAACATGACAGATATGATTGATAGATAGGTACAGATGTTGCTATAGTCAAAAAATAAAATATACCAGTAAATTGTGATGCCATACATTAAAATAGTTTTTCTAACAATAATTAAGTTGGATGCCTATATAAGGGTCAGCAAAACAGCAATATAAAATAATTATAAAGTTTATCAACAAAAGTATCATCTAAATTTTAAAATTAAAGCCTAATCGTCAACTTTACAGTATGGGTTCAAACTGGAAATAAATGTAAAGGGCTTATTCAAACTTTGCGCCACAGACAATTCTTTGTCTATGGTCGCCACAACACAAAGTAAAGTTCTAGAATTCGCCGCTAATGTCGATTGTCGCTGCAGTCGGTAAATGGACGTTTGATGTGGTTGTTTGTCAAGAGTGTCCCATTGTCTGTTTACAGTGAATTATTTCCCATAACTATAATCCTAATTGAAGTAAAAGGTTTTAAGGAGTAGATGAAGGTGTGTATTACCTGGTTATGTAGTAATTTTGTATGTATACTTGTTGGAAATGTAAATAATGAATTGGCGCTTGGGGACTCAACTATGGTTCGAGTCGATTCATCTCTTTCATGTCAGCTGTACACAAAGATGCTACGCATTTACACAGTAATCGTCGAAATAATGAATTAAATCAGTACTCTTTCCAGGAAATAGTCCTTGTTTCGTTGTTAAAATCCTGTTATGCATGTGTAATAACTGTATTCTCTAGGTTTATCCGCTGTACTACGGAGGTTATGGACTTGTGTTGTCCTTATTTTTCGAAAGAAGATAATTTATCGAAAAAAGTCGTTCTATCACACCTAATGACCCCTCGCGGTGTTGTAAAGGTACATTTTTATCACTAAGTACCCCTATAGCGTATAGATTCGAGTCCATATGTATGAAAACAATCGTATCAGTGTTTACGTAGATAAGTATGAAATATGGATTGTTTTAACAGAAGTGTTGGTCAACGTTTCTGAAAAATCATTGCAGTTTTAGTTTTGTAACCATGTTGAGTAATATTCGTTATAATTTTGGCGTATTAAAGCTTATTTTTCATGACATGCAATTTCCATCCATCATTGATGACTACACAATTCTTCCATAGTCACAATATTGGAAGATTCTCTCTTCATGGTATAAATTATAATAGCTATGGTGTCCCTAGTCTAGAACAACTCACTGTACATATTATACTTACCTTCAAAAGTAAAACATCCCAAAAAGTTGTCTATCCTGTTAATTTCATACTCAAAAACAATGTGAAATTGATGAATGATTGACATTCAATACAAAAGTTATGGCCAGAAATAGATTTGAGCAATAAGGAATGTATAACTAGGAATTTCATTTTTTTAGTTCTGTTTTTATTATATGGACCCAATACTTAAAATAATCTGTATTTATTAATCATACAAAGTTAGTGCTGGCCACTCCAGTTAACAACAATCTTTGTTTTGACTTGTTAGTTAAGATATTGATACTCCTTAGAGCCTCTGAATTATGACAATCATTTAATTGTCTATGCTTAATCAGCGGTCAACGTTTCCACTGGAACACTCTCTCCTCTTTAATAGAGAGGTATGTGTTGGAACTATAACTGAAATAAACTACTTTTCATTGGTGGATCCTCCCTCGACTAATACCAGCATCTTTTTATGTTTAGCAACAAACTGAGAGCAGTCCACTGTTGCTTGCCGCCACTACTTAATTTCTTTGCTGAAGCGTAATCGGCCTATAGAGTTTCCAACATGACAAAACAAACCCCCTCTGAGATAGGAAGCGTACTGTATAGTCCTGTCCTTACACAGCTCTATGGTCTGTGTAAGTTGTTCGATTTTACACTGGCAAGACACACCGGTTTCCTCCATACATATTTGGCACAATCACAGTAAACATTCACTAGGTGATATCAGAGTTCAAATTTCTCATTATCAGTTCTATAGGCAATAAAAAACTAACCAAACATGTTTAGGAAAAAGAAACAAAAACAGTTTCTATTCAAAACTGAAATTTTAGATCCAAATTGAATGGATTAGAAATTGACCTAGTTACATGAAAAATATCTTTGTTCATGATTTTGTGGCTCGGGTTGCTATGTTGATGTAAATTAAATTATTTGAAGTATTTTTTGAGTCCAATTAGTTGCCAAATATCCTGGTTAAGTATTTAGGTGCTTTATTATATGTTAAACAATCTTGAGTTATCCTACAAACACAATTTTGACTTGTTGATGTTTTAAAAATGAGTCACTGAACCCACAGTGTATAAACATGGTTCATAAAAAAAGAATATTCGATTTTAATGCTCAAGCAATAGAGTAAATAATAAAATTTGAGCAATTTATCACCTACTTATAATAATTCTGCCAAAGGCCCCAGGTTAATACGTTAGAACAGATGTTTATTTTAATGGATGAAAAGTATCAAGTCTAGGCCTGCTTTTATATGAATTTTGTCAAAATGAAGTTTGCATGATGTTCCTGGTGGGTGTTGACCTCCCAGGTTTTCTGCCTTACTTCTCAGTTCTGTGTACTCCTCAAAAATGTGTTAAAAATCATATTATTTACTAAAACATAATAAATTCCAATACAAACATGCATAAAATCTGCAGTAAGGAATAAGGAAAAGGCATGCCATGAAATATAGTTTGTTAGAGTTTATAGTTAGTTAAGACTCTCATTTAATTCGAAATATTAAATTGTATCATCAACATCATACTTCATTTGTATTGCCAGTTGTATTAAGTAGAGAAAGTTGCCCAAAAAATGTATTGTTGTCTTTGCCCACAGATTTCTTAACATTTGAAACTAGAACTATTTTATTATTTTACAAAAGAGAAGTATCTGGCCTTTGTAGGTATTATAGATGCAATCAATTTGACTGACTAAATGAACTTAAATCCCTCGTCAGTCAAAGATAAAAGTAAGAAAGGTACACTTTGGTGCACTAAAGAATGTAATAATAACATTTGATGTGAATAGCTACATTGTGACTTAAAAACAGCATTATATTAAAGTCTAAATTAGCTTGCCTTAAGCCGGTATGGTGGTTAGTTGTCATCAACAGCTTATTCTCAGCAAGGAGGCCTGTGTTGCAGTAGATGGTATATTTTTATTTGGTTCCACTGCTCCTAGGATTGTTCGCCATTCAGCAAGGTGATTTAAACACACCAGAGAGTACAAGAAGTAGGCACATTAAATTGGTGTCAATCATTGTGACTATTTGCCTGGTTACTTAACTCTGAAGTTGAACAAGTAATATTGTTGGTTACATCAATATAAAAGAAAGTGCAAAAGACTACACCTAAAGTGTGCTGTACACTTTGGGCCAAGGTTTTTTTTGGGTTTGGACAAAGATCAAGATCCTTTGATCCTTTGATTGTCGGTTTTTCGTGCACATTGGTACACGAAAAACCGACAACATTCGATTGGCCGGCCAATACTGCTGCCAACTACCAACATATCGCCAAGTAGGGATGTATACGGTGGCCCAATGCGTTGGCCCAATGTGTACAGCAGGCTTAATACACTGACTGTATTTGACAAGTTTCGAAGAATTCATTGATCAATAAAAAACTTTCCACCTATTGCCATAAACTTACTTTTAATAAAAAAAATGCAGTATGGACAAGCACGGAGGCCATATACCTGGTTACTTATCTGTTTTATTGATTCCTCAGTAGCTTGTTGTCAGTATCAAGTCCTTATTGATAACAACCTCATTTCTTGCAGGTGACAGAATGTCTCGCAACAAAGACAAGCATGAGGGCGCTAGCGGGCGCACTTACCACATCATGTCGGAAGCGGAGCGAGCGTCCGGTCGCCGTGGCGGCTGGACCACGCTTGAGGTAATTGTTTTGATATAAGTTTATTCTAAATTTGTTGGTTTGACCTGCCATCTTCTACAAGGTATCTATTGTTTCTTTGATCTTGGATCGTATAAGAAGTCATGGAGAGACCTTTACGCAGCAGTTGTGTTGCTGGGGAGCTTTTCTTCCCAGCCTAAACACTAGAAAGTGGTGACCGACGCAGACGCACCATATTGGTGGAGCAAGCCTCTGAATTCGCTTCAGGTAGTGAACTTCGTACTTAAAACCTTAAAAACAGATTCAAATAATAAAGACTGATAAAGACTGCTTTATAAAAGATTCAATACCAGATAAAGACTGAACTGTCTGCCGTCTGGTCTCTGTTAAAACGTCTTCGCGTGCGTTACAAACTTTGCGTTGCGTCTTGTTGTTGCTGCATCAAAAATACTGTCAACCCGCGTGTGTTCACGCCGATGATCAACATATCCTACTCTCACAGCGTACCAACGTGAGGTAGGAAGACACTGCCCCGATGGGCTTTTTTGGGGATGGAAAATCGACAAACTACTTTTCCTGCTCCCGCAACTAGTAGAGCGGAAGGGAGAGTTACTTCTTGACTATAACCTACAGTGTTCCTTCAGGATGTCTCTCTTCAATCAGACTGGCCTGTTGGTCTAGTGGTTAGTGACCCTGACGGCCTGACTGCTATGCCGTGGTTGTGGGTTCGATTCCCACCCAGGACAAATGTTTGTGTGATGAGCACGATCATTTGTTCTGTGTCTGGGTGTTTTTTATCTATATCTTCTATATCTATCTATACATATAATAAAACTGTAGAAAAGTTATTTTTGTACATTAAAAAAAAACTCAAAAAATATAGCCGGGGTATTAAAGTACAACCAATAGAACCCATTTCTAGCATTTTTAGAATTTTTGTCTGTTTATCTGTTTGTCTGTTTGTATGTTTATTTGTCCAGGTATCACGTAAAATGTACGAAATTAATGTAGATAACTCTTATACACAACGATTAAGCGTAACTTGGAGAGGAATTTAGTTTTTGTTTCATTGGAATCGGTTCAGTCTATCAAAAGATATTTGAATTTAAAGTGTTTTAGAAGTAAAATTACGGGTGCACTTTGGTCTCACAATTTGATTTCGTACGTCAGTCGCGCGATCTAACTTCGAATTCGAATAGCAAAACTACAACGCACGGCGGATGGCGTTAAAAGAAAACCTGGAATAGACGTGTTTAAATTGAAGTAACATTATGTATTTTGTTTCATCGTAATCAGTTCACATAATATAAAAAGTATAAATTGATTAAAGCAATATTTAAAGGAATCATAGAGTAGAACAGAATGGAATGGAATGGAATGGTGCGGTCTGGTGTGGTGTGGTGTGGTGTGGTGTGGTGTGGTGTGGTGTGGTGTGGTGTGGTGTGGTGTGGTGTGGTGTGGTGTGGTGTGGTGTGGTGTGGTGTGATGTGGTGTGGTGTGGGGTGGGGTGGTGTGGTGTGGTGTGGTGAGAGCGGGCATTGTCAAATATTTTTGATTAATCTTAGAAAATTCTAAATACACGGTTTAAATGAGAAACGTGGCCTGAATTAAGCGCTTGCAACTAAAAAATACATTGTTAAATTCCGACATCCACGCGAACGAAGTTGCGGGCACAGCTAGTCTATAATATGTATGTATTTAGAAATATATAAGTATGGTTATCAGTTGTCTAGTACCCATAACACAAGCTCTGCTTAGCTTGGGACTAGATGGCGTTGTGTGATAGTTGTGGAATATTTATTTATTTAATCGTGACGTCAAAAAATCTAATACCTTCCAAAATATACACACTGCTTCTTCCACAGTAATAAGAGATCACAATTCGTACTCGGAAGATAGCTATACAGTCAGGAAGATAGATAAGAAGGCTTTCTAGAGCCAGTTAAGTATTAGCCCTAGAGGGTCTCTCTTATCATAGTACGAGTAGTACTTTCGAGTACCCGTGGAGGCACTTATAATGCATCCGAATAAAATCGAATCCATTATATTGTGATTCATACATTTTATTTAATACGCTATACTGCCTGATGCTACACGGCTCATGATGAGCCGGTAGATAAATAAATAATCTATGTAAAATATATCAAACACTTTCTAAAAGTAATCTGATATTGTTGCTAAACGATTAAGATAAACTATCGTTTTATTTATCAAGTGATTTTGTTATCAACAAAAGACAAAGATCGTTCCACTCCCTATGTTCTTACCGAAAAAGGGTTGTGTTTTTCAAGCCTGAACGGATTAAAGGAACAGAAGAGACAAATATTTATTTGATTTTATAAATTTGTACACAAGAAACAAAAAGAATTTTGCTTAGCATATCCTGGCCCACACCAAATGGTTACCAACTCGACCCTTGCTAGGCGAAATACCCACAGCACTGGATTTCAGTTGGCACTATGGCAATATGGTGTGGTAATATAATTATTATTGTATGCTCTGCTAGCAATTATACATCCTCCGACTTCTCACTACGCGGATTATTTAAAATTTGATAAACTTAATGCTTTCCGTTTCCATAATATCCTTTACTAAAGCTTGTAGTGGTTATATCTCCCTTGAGAGAACCCTTTTTGGTACCTGTGTACCAAGTACTTAACCCTTATTCATCTAACGACTACCCACTACTTCAGGTTCTCGTTTCGCCTCATTAGCAAAGTCTGAGTTGTCAGCATCATAGGAAGGATGTGGGTCAAGTTGTGTGTAATTATTTTGCCATTTGGATGAACTTTGGTAAGGCTTTGAATGTCCAGATTAATTATTTTTTGTACCGTCTCCAATTTATCAAATAGCAGCTCACAATTTAAGACCGTCAATATTATTACAAATCCTGTAAAATCTTGTTTATGTGCCTTTTGGCCTTGTTTTGTTCAATTTCCTGCTTGATATAGAGGGAACTGGAAACTCCGTATTTTCATACCCCCCCGCTATTTCTTTTCTGATTAGTTTCTACTGGATCCAAGATAGTTAAATTCATTCTGGACTTTGTCGAGCTTTGCTTCGGCGCTTTTCCGATGGTCCCCACTATTCACCTGGCTTTCAGAAGTCGCAGTAGTTGGTTTACACAATGTGCAAGCCACTCGGGACCTCAATAATATAATGTAAATATAAATAGCCATCACTTTCGTGTTATTTAAAGTAGTAATTAGCTTAATTATAAACTAATTTATTCACGTTTATGTTCATAGACCTTACGATCGAACAGATTATGATTATTTTCATGGCATTGAAGATAGCATTTGATTTAAATTAACAAATTATTAAGGTAAATAAATGCTTGTTTACTGTTTGACCTCAATGAAAATATTATTTATCCTATTAGGTTTAATTTAGCATTTGAAATGGTTGTTATTTTGTTTACCCTCATCGGCATCATCATTCCATCCTGGGATGTCCCACTGGTTGTCTTCTCCTTGATCTACCATACTTCTCAATTCTGTGCGTTCCTCATACATCTGCTTCCCCCGATTTAGACGATATCATCGACCCTAGGCTCTGTGCATACAATACTGACTGACTTAAACTGTCATTTTAAACTTATAAGTATGTAATAGTGTCAAGATCGAAGAGAGAAGTCTTTGTAACACGTATTAAAAAGTTTTCCTTAACTTGTCACCAAGAAATATTGCGCGAGATTGATTGCAAACACGTTACCATATCCCATAATTATACGATCGATTTTTTTTATGTAAGCTGGTTTATGCCGTAATTAGTTTTTTATTGCGGTAATGACGTATTCTTCAGTTACGACAAGATGTTAATTACAGCAGTCGCAATACATCTGTTGCAACTCCATTGGTCTCGTGATCGCAAACTATACTGTTGGATTCGTTTACCATCTGAGAAAAGCCTTTCTTTGGACTTGATAGTTGTCGTTGTGATTCTCCTGGCTCCGAGCTTCGGAAAATACGTTAATCTGCTGAGTTGATCTTTTCTCTGATTGTGTCGGATTGCAACCTCTTCCGGCTTTGAGAATAAAGAACAAGAAAGAGAGAGTAAACTTGTGTCGGCGCGCTCATAATATTCTCACATGTCAGCTAGATTTGGCGGTTATTGGTCTAATTTTGGTCTGTAAAATCCTTATCAATGTTGTTTGAGAAGAGTGGGATGCACCTCTTTGTGATCAACCCTGGGCATGGTAAGAGATCTGACTCTGACTCGAAAGAATTGAAACTCCACCAACGGAACGCGCGAACTATACAGACCCTGACCGAGTGGCCTGTCCTGGCGACTAGTGCCGCCTGGCTATCGACCATCTTTCTTTGGGAACCGGGCTAAAACTGTTAGATGCTGCTAACAGTTTTAAGCTGTGTTCCATCGGTGCTCAAGAGTTCCAGTTCCTACTGAGTGAGCTCGCTCCGTCATCTCTCGCTCGCTTCATCTTTGCTTCTAGACAAAATTAAAGTTAAGAGCAAACGTTAAAAATAAACCCTCTAACAATTACTTAAACATTTTCAGGTAACAGGAGGTGTGCGCGCCTTAGCGCCCCAACTGTTTCAACTGACGCATCTGACCGCGCTGTACCTCAACGACAACTCGCTCCAGAGGATCCCGCCCGACATCAACCAGCTCGCAAACTTGCACACCCTCGATATTTCAAATAACAAGCTGAGATCGCTGCCCGCTGAGCTTGGAGACCTTATACAGCTCAGGTGAATATTTTTACAAGAAATTCAAGCTTTTTGCTTTACATTTCGTTTTCGTAGATTTCCTAGTAGACCATCGCCTCCTTTAGGGTCCAATGGGCAATGAGTATCGTATTACCCACTTACTGGATTGTGGAGTTCAGTTAGGTAGTCGCTCCATGTGTTCAGATGCATCCATTTTAACTAGAAACCAAGGCAGATAATGATATCTGTCTTATCAGCCAATTATATTGGAACCTTTACGATTCTAAAGTACAGTATTGGACATATTTTTTTACTGAATTACTGTTACTGTTTCAATTAATGTATGTACGTCATACATAATGGAATTGCATACTCTTAATAACATGCCAAATTGTTCCCTTCCGTTTTTATGGCATCATTAACAAGATAACTTATCGATATTCAAACCATAAATTCGTGAATTAATGTTTCTTTCACGAATGATTTGCGTTTCTTTTTCTTACCTTTCAAGAAAATTTACTCCATGACAGTATTGCCATTTTTATTCAACTTTCTCTTTCGTTCAAGTAACGATTTCTAAGGAAAAGTTCTTGTAATGAATGTTAGTGGTGTACACGCTGCGATTTGTTTGTCATTATCATTTTTAAATCACTAACGACAGTCTCAAGGAACAGCTTATTTTAATACCCGTAGGTCAATGATTTTTTAATGAGAAGTAGTTTGATAGCGGTGCAAACCTGTATTTGTTGGCAAGCTATAAAATCTAGTGTGTGTGCAAAACGCAACTGATAAAGTTATTTGTATCTCGAAAATGAATTGAATTGCTTTATCATAAGACAAACAACAGATAATTATCATGCATTAATTGTTAACGTCTCTAATCAAATGTCAAGTTTACCGATTAAGTCCTCATTGATATCACAAAAAGATTGCTCAAACCTAAGTTAAGAATATTTTGTTTGTTTTACCAGATAAAACCTTTATCTAAGGCGGAATCAACTACCATTGCCGTGTACCGTTTGAATACCCCAAGGCTTTATAAATAAAGTTTATTGCGGTTGTTACGAGAGCTCTAAAATCGTAGATTTTGGTCCCTTTTACCTTATTCAAAGGTCGAGATTGCGATATATTCCCAAATATTTTAAGGCCCAATCCCGTTTTTGTTTGGGCAATATTAGCCTACGCATCACCTTTATAACATTTTCCCCCTGCAATAAACTTCTTCAAAAATGTACCTCCTATGTATGTCAAGTTTATTCTGTAAACATTCTACTATTTAAGTAATAGTCGGTAAATAAATGTTCAAATTAAGATCAAGGTCCCCCGAATCCGTTACGTTTGGGGAAAAAAATGTTCATGGACGGTTGTCTTAGCGAAACTAAAGTCTTTGGAAATACGGTAGTTATTTATTTGATGTCGTGTACCGCGGCCTTCGGATCTATGCGAAGATATTCATTGCTCAGTCACATCTAAAGATAGCGTGGTATGCCCCTTTTCGGTTACCGTCCCTAATGGCTGTAGTGAGCTCCGCTCTGTTGCATTAAATTGTGGGTATTTTTATCAGAGTGCTTTACTCATATCCAATTTTAATGTTTCTTCATCATTATCATCCTCTTTACCTTCAGTTTATTAGGGGTTCGGGTAGTTCGTCTTTGCGTCTGTCTAATGATCTTTTTATTTGTCATTAACTTATATCTTAGTATCAGCAAAACAGAAACCGCTAAAAGTTAAGTTTTAATTTTCCTTACTTAACTTTTCAATTTTTGTTAACTTATCTGTTACTTTTAGGATTTTTTTGATCTCAGTGAACCACTGAGTCAGTGAGTGTTGGGTATCTATCCTTCGCAGTCAATTTATCGTTTCTTTGGTTCGATCTTGTTTTGATGTCTCTGTTGAGATCACCAAAGTGAACGCTACTTTAAATAGTTTTTTGGTTAATTGATTTTAACGATTAACTGATCAAGTAATTGACTTTTCAGACAGCGGGTTAATAGTCTGTTTCTTGTTGCGGAAAAATTTCCTTTGCCTACTTTGGTCGCAAAGGTACTCCTTCTGAACAATTGCTTCATCAATTACATCACGAGTTTCTCTTCTTAAATTCGAGAGCTAACAAAGTATATTGATGTAACTGTCATATTAGTGCTGCTTACATAAATTTTGAAGAGCTACTAAAGCTCTTGACACCTATTGTGATCTTTGAAAGGCTTTTGATTCGGTTAAGCATCAATTTTTAACCAACTTCGACTTAGATGGATTGCATCAATTCTACTGTATTCTTACATTGGTTGTAGTGTTGTAGTAAATGTTTGTGGACATGCATGGATACAAACGTGGATACACAAATAAATATGTGTCACACTTGCTCTTGATTTCTGATAGCGTTATCAAGACTTCAAATCGCATAAATGTTGTGACTGGTTGTGACTGGTTGTCTAAACAAACAGAAACTGATCTTGACAGTTGAAATGTTTTTAAAAACAAATCGAATGGGCTTTTTACACTAAAAGAACGTCATAGACGGAATAGAAGGAAGATCGGTTAATGTGGTGCAACTTGGGAGTAGCCTAAGTCCAACTTTGTCTGCGATTGAGGATAAGTTGTTTGTACGATTTAGGGGGTTAATAACTTAATACACACAGAAAATCAGGTTCTGTTGATACTGTTATGGTTTCTTAACCATTGTTATTGTCGTTCATGGCCACAAAGAGGAGATTGTTTGTATTGTATGTAATACAAATTAATTCCGATCAGTGAGCAATGCTGACCTCGTTTGATATCTCAAACGTTCGACGTGTGTACTCATTAACTTGCAAACTGTCGACCTTTATGCTAATTCGGTGCAACATTGATGGTTTTAATACCAGTTTGGTAGGTAAAATAATAATATTCAGACCAAAAATGGAAGATAGTGTATTTTTCTTATAAGGTTAGGTAGCTTTGTAATGACTGTAGTATTTCCGAATTTGGGCAAGTTATCCTTTAACATTTTTTTCTTTATTATGACTAAACGTTGGCTTTTTTATGTAGACTAGAGTACCAAATTGCTTTTCATTGTGAAATAACGGTTAGTAATCAACGAATTGGACAGATGGTTCTACTATGTGGTCCCTTCGTACATAATAGTACTTCTCAAAAGGGTCATGTAATGTTCAGTTAAAGAATTACATATTCAATGGGGATAAAGGCTATAATCTTATTTCATATTCAACAATGTAAACCTCCGTGTCACGGCCACATCTTACTCAGACATGATTGTGTAACAAACATACGTTCAGATTTATTAGTTTATTTTAGTGAATATTTTAAACAAATACTGGCAATATTTACTCCAGTGAATGATATTTTTCAATAGAGTTAAGGGTACTTTCTATTCGTTATCGTCTTAGAGTTCAAATTGATAGCACAATGTGACTTGATGTAATCACAACAAACTTACTTCTGAAGATTACAATTTATTATTTATACATTCACTCCGTATCTACCGATGATAATATTTATTGAGTAAAAAACAAGTTATTAGCATTTAGCTTTGTTTCGTGTTTAATTTTGTATGTGTAGTGGAACGCGTATGCAAAGATCCAAGGTCTTTGAACTCTCGCGTGTATTTTGCCATCGACGTATATTTGTAAACACTAAACAACTGTGAAGGCCTGTTTACATTTCATCAGTAATTTAAAATGTTGGTATTATAACTTGTTGGCTTGGAAACGACAAAGATAATCTTTTAGGATTTTTGCAATCTACTTTTGTTTGGGTAAATATGAAAGTGAAAATTATGGGATCTTCACCCGGCGGGATAACATAAATAAAGTAAAATCGTCTTTATACTAGATACAAAACGATTTCATTTTGCTAAATTCGTCATTATTCAGTCTAAACTGTTCTGATTGCCAGAGTCGGTCATTGGACGGGAGACCATCCATCTATACTAATATTACCTATAAATGCGAAAGTGTGTGTGGTCGTATGTATGTTCCGTTTTCACATCAAAACGGCTGAATTAATGACGAAACTCAGTTGCCCGAAAGTCCGACGACCAGGGGGTGAATTACAACGTCTTAAAACCAGGCTTATTCCGGCCAGTGAAAGTGACAGAGCTATGCAAGTCATCTAGCGCCATCTTGTTCACTCACTGGAACAAGCCTGGTTTATTGTAATACCCCCCCAGGTGGACTACCATGACGTCTTAAAGTGCGAGCAGTTCCACTCAGAAAGCGAGATGGCGCTAGACGACTTGTGTACCTCTGGCTCTTTCCCACAACTTGCTTAGACGGCGTCATGGTAGACCACAAGTCTTATCAACGCTATCGTTTAAGCCAGCACAGTCTGGGTTGAGCATCAGTTAGGCTGTCGCCAGACTAGAAGCCAACCCCAAAATAATAGGTAAGACGAGGCATAAGTGGAAGTCTACTTTTGACTTTTATCGTTTGTATGCTAACAATTATGATCACGATTGCTTTCTATAACAATGTTTGAATAAGTAACATACTCAGACTAATCTAATCACGCAATTATCAAACAATGTAAATGAGGTCACTTTCATCGTTTCATGAGAATTTCAGTTCTTGATTAAAAGCAATTAGGTACATATTTGTCTAACTATGTGAAATACTCTCTGGAGTACTAAAATATTTTTATTACTTTCTAATAATAATGAACGACTGAGGTCATTGAACCCTAGTGAGACAATATTATGACTTATTATTATTTATTGTAGTTATTAATTTTTTCGCTATCCGTCCGGAAATTGACTGGGTTTAATTGAGTTTATCATGCTTCTAAATATTAAATTCACCACCGGAAATTATTCCAGGAATCATGAGAAGTGTTACTTGGAAATGTTTTTATTTTTGTTACAATCAAAGGTGACACAGAGATTAAAATATTAATGTAATACCCGTTTTCAATGACACTGTATGACACGAAAACTAATTTAAATAAAACCGAGTTTTTATTTTTTATGATTATCAGCCAGTATTGAGCTTGATTTTCTTATCGTGGTAAAATCATCAAATGAGTCCTCCCACCCCGGGCAGGGCGGGAGAGACTGTCAGACTTGTACTGACTAAACTCCACGGTGTCCTTCAATAGCCCTTTATGTTCCGGGGTCACGGTAATGAAATAAGTCCCGCGACTCCGGCAGGCTTTGGCCCTCTAGAGGGGGGCACCGTCATCATGCTGACGCTCAGCCAGTATTGAGCTAAGTATAATAAATGAGCATGAGATGTATGTTAAACGTTTAAATTGTTCCCAATCGAGCATTAACTTTTTTCATTAGTGATTACGTTGAAAATCTATTAAATACATTTGGCTGATGTAGGACTAAATGCTGAGCCTGTACAAGGAAAAGGGACCTTAATACTAATAATGAAAGGATATTAATATAATTTAAATAAAATGTACAGGATTCAACAAATAGTTTAACTACTGAAAAATTACTCGCGTTTAGGTAATTTAGGAACAGTCACTTGTGATGTAAGATCTAAGCATCTAATTTAATTTTTTGGATTAGAATTGCAAAGTTTTGATGCAAAATGTGCACCTCTCTTAATAATCACTTCTCAATATGGTCTTATAAACCGTTTGTTTATCGTGGCAATCTTATTTAAAGCTTAGGAAACTGTAAGTCTAACTAATTATTCCAGCTAAACATAAATTATCGAGATAAATACTCAGTAATATTACTTAAAATTAACGCGAAGCAACTTATTTTAACTATTTCAACATTCAAGCCTAACATCGCAGTACTTCGTCACTAACTATGAAACATTATAATAAACCTTATCATCATAAGAAATACAGGTCATTTAGCTTTGCTCAAATAACATCGTTATAGCAATAATGACTTTGTAAATAACTAACGACCTAAATTAAGTTCATTACATCAACTGTAGGACATCCACTGCTGAGCAAGGCCTCTCCTATACAACATGTCCCAAAATTCAACGATAAGCCGGCACCAGAGGATGGACCTACTAATGACTACTCGAGAAAAAAATAAAATAAAAAAAAGATACCTACTTTAAAAAAAAAAAATTGATATTTTGGGCACATAGTAGAAGTGATTACTATTAAAAACAACTTATGAAATTTGGTTCTTGATTAGAAAAAGTGTCATTATTTTTTTTTTTGTGGCTAGTTTCCTAAAGTATTATACCAGTTTAAAATCTAAGTTAGTTGCCCTAATTTTTTAAAAAACTTGCCATAGTAGTGTCCATATTTTTTTTTTACACTACGATGAGTTAAAGTGTACTGAACGTTAAAATCTTTCAAAATTTTAGGGAAATCATTTTATTTGGTTGTTTTTTTGTATAAAACTACGAAAATTCTGTAATTTTCAAAGATTATGGTGAATAGTACTAGTACTACTTAGGTTGCCGATACAAACAACAAAACTGAAATATTTCAAAAATTATGGTCATGGTAGTTAACAGTGTCATACACATTTCCGAAGAATTTCCATTTTTTTAAGTAATTTAAAAAAAGTAGAGGATTTTTTTTTTTTCTTTTTTTTTCTCGAGTGTTCATTAGTAGGTCCATCCTCTGGTGCCGGCTTATCGTTGGATTTTGGGACATGTTGTATATTTCAAATAGAACCACTTGGAAGCAGCTTCATCCAACGCTATCATGCTTTCTTCATCAGATCGTCTAAATAAGTTTATTGGAAGTACATTTTAGGCAAAATTGCAGTAATCTGGACCAACTCAAAGCTCTGTAAAGCAGACTAATAAGAAAGTAATTTCCAAGCATTGTAAATTGACTGAAGTATTTGGTTGTCAGATACGTACATCTTTAACATAAGACTATTATAAAATTGTAGTCAATACTTCTGGTCACATTAAAACATATTTGATTGTTACAGTAAATTGAAATTTTAAAATCAAAACGATGTTTTTGATAAAAAGATGACCTATGTCATGCACACCCTGCAAACTGCAACGTGACAGATGTATCAACCCAAAATAACAACCGCCTCTCCTTCCAGAGAACTGCACCTGCACAACAACTACCTCAGAGTGCTTCCATACGAGCTGGGCAAGCTCTTCCACCTTCAACTCCTGGGATTAGGAGGCAACCCCCTCAGCAAAGAGATGCTCTCGATCTACAACGACAACAACGGGACCGCGAAGCTGTTGACGTATATGCTCGACAATTTGCAAGGTAAGTGCTTGGTTACATGATTTTCAACCTTAAGAAAAGGACGACAAGGTCTAGATAATTATTAAACCACAAACCATATCGCCCGATGGAGTTTGCCTTAGGCATCTTTCCAGGATTCCTTTAATTGCTGAGCTTTTTGGAAACGATTATTCGACTAGTTTTTTTTCATATTTATAGAAGTCGCCAATACCCACGATTTTTACTTCATTTATGATGAACGTCCGACCTTATTTTACTTTTAAACACGAGATTTTTATTTCCTTATAAAGGATTCGAATAGAAAAAAATGGTTCCTGAATGTCCACCTACGTTATTGAAGGACCAGTGTGTCCAAATATCTTAATAGAACCATGTGACTAAGGTCATTTGTATGTCATTGACATCCATGCGTTCCAGCGGTCCCACATCCCGCGAGTTTTCTGCTGGTCAGCTCTAAAGTATTTACGTTTTGTGTTCTGTTGTTCATGATATCAGGCCCCTAATAATAACCTCTAATAGTAACGCGATAAATAAATTGTGACTAGGTAAAACCAAATGTAAGTGAAAAACTTGTTTATATTTTTCTGGTTATTTTTTTTATTCTTATCACGTCTATGACCCATGTATTTTTAAAGCATAAATAATATTAAGTTATCCGTCTTATCTACCACTGGGTTAGACAAAAAAGGACAAAGGCAAATAAGGGTTTGTGTACCGTGTAAATAGTTCAACTAGATAAAACTACACAAACGCTGTTAACATTAGATATAAGTCACACGGGGGCCCCCGTTGGGGTTTGACCCAGTTTGCTCCCTAGGGATTCGCTTTCAGCTATCGCCTGTATGTTTGAAAATAGGAAATATCTTCTGTCAAAGTATAGGTAGCTTATGTTTTCAATAAAAAAAGAAGTCGATCCAGTTGATAAAAATAAACACACAGTGGTATTAATTAAGTTGAATTTATTCAAATAAGATACAATATTATTGTAAACAGATGTAGTTAAACAAATTCTTATCTGTTATTTTGATACAACCTCTTTCAATTTTGCTGCAGTCAGCGCCATCTATCCGTACGAAACAGCGCTATTTAGTACTCATGTTACAAGCTAGATGTCGCTACGAGTAACGTTCTGAGTTAATTTGGATGGATAGTCATAGCACTAATTACCTACTAAATTAAAACTCGATTTCATCCTCGAGACTTGAAGTCGCCGTAAATTCTTACTGGGTTAAGTTAATTTAAGTGGAAAGGTCACCGTGACTCCGTGTTTTTAGCGTTATTTTTTTATTCACTTACTCTTTTGTTGTTTTCAATAAGCTTTCGAGAAGGTAGTCACGGAAGAAAAGTTATGGCGTTTCTATTTTTTCTTGCTCCAGTTTTCAAAAGGTATTTTCATTGTTATAGTGGGATAGGTTATAGTCCAGTCATTAAAGCCAAAACCCGAAAATAATTAGTAACTTGCTGAAATTTTAAGGGGTTTTTAAAGAAGGTAAAATAACTTACCGGGTGATTTTGCAGCGTTCTGGGGTGTACGGAAAGGGTTGAAAAGGGGTGAAAAGTGTTTTTCGTTAATAACATTGCCAAAAAAATTAGTAACACGCTGCAAATTTGGAATTAGGTTGTTCTTACCGTTTTATAACGTGTATCAAATTTGCAGCGTTTTGCAACATACGGAACGTTGTTTATTTTTAAAAAACAATGCAATTTGTTAATAACAAGGGTAAAAAAATTAGTAACACGCTGCAAATTTGGAATTAAGTTGTTCTTACCAGTTTGTAACGTGTATAAAATTTGCAGCGTTTTGCAACATACGGAACATTGTTTATTATTAAAAAACAATGATTTTTTTTAATAAAAGGGGTTGAAAATAGTAGTAACTCGCTGTAAATTTGTAATTAAGTTGTTTTTACCGTTTTGTAACGTATATCAAAGGACATTGGGAAACCGATGTATGAAATCTGGGCCCACCCTCAATAGTAACATGTGACACACCGTTGGATAGGGCTTTCAAAGCGAAACATTAGTTACTAACAAACATATGGTCTAACGTTAGTACTTTTTAAGATACGACGTGTTAAAGTCGTCTCGGTAAAACATTTTTTCATAATTTTAATAATAATCAATGTTCCGTATGTTGCAAAACGCTGCAAATTTGATACACGTTACAAACCGGTAAGAACAACCTAATTCCAAATTTGCAGCGTGTTACTAATTTCTTTACCCTTGTTATTAACAAATTGCATTGTTTTTTAAAAATAAACAATGTTCCGTATGTTGCAAAACGCTGCAAATTTTATACACGTTACAAAACGGTAAGAACAACCTAGTTCCAAATTTGCAGCGTGTTACTAATTTTTTTGGCAATGTTATTAACGAAAAAACAATTTTCACCCCTTTTCAACCCTTTCCGTACACCCCAGAACGCTGCAAAATCACCCGGTAAGTTATTTTACCTTCTTTAAGAACCCCTTAAAATTTCAGCAAGTTACTAATTATTTTCGGGTTTTGGCTTTAATGACTGGACTATTAAGACAATCACGATTTCGTTTTAAAGTTTCACTATAGAGATTTTGGTTTAGAGAAAGTTGGATTAAATTAAGATTGCGTAATGTTTTCTAATGCAAACAGGAAATGTATTCATAGAATTATTATGAAAGACCGAGAGTTAATTTGATGTTAGATTAAATTTCGTTTCTTGAATCTGCAAAGGATTTTGCTAGAAAAGACGTGCTTTGAGAAACTATTCGAAAAAGGATTATAAGAAAGTTTTGGAAAAAACAACAGACTAAAAAAGTCATAGAATTCGCTATAATGGATTTTTGAGATGACCAGGACTAAAATTTATTGTTTATCCATAATACCGAAAATCAAAACGCATGTAAAAAATTCAACAAAAAATATGGGTGCGATGCCGTGCTCCAACTCACGATGCATTTGTGAAAACATAATTCGATGATTAGATTTATGACAGCTATTATTTTTTATGATTGGTCCGAATAAAATAACATGTAGGTAATCGACTTGTCATAAAAATGATTCACGAGTCCATAGACTCTAGTTCCAAAACCCATGTTTAGACATGTTTGTATTATGAATTTAGTTTTTTTAAATGTCCCACACTTTGAATGTCTCCTTTTGCGTGGGTTTATTTACAAACATTTAAGCTGATAAAAAACTAATATCCATTAAAAAAAGTCTATAGGTTTTGGCGATACCCAAATAATTTTATTTGCTAATAGAATAAGATACTAGTCCATAGATTATTGGCTTTGGACGGAAACTTTTTTTATTCAATGTCTGGCTATAATCATAATCTTCTCCGGGGTTACAAGATCTATCTTAAGATCAAAATAGACTTAGTCAATGGTGTAGTCAATGACTTCGGTACGTCGAACGCAGGAACAATTTTTTAAATCTCAAAGTAAATTAAACGTTGTATTGTAATTTTCAAGGCTGTGATACCTATGTGATTTTTTTTTGTAACTGACCTTTCTTTTAAAACATTTAATTATTGAACGCTCCAGGTTAAAATATAATTTTCAAAGACCAAAAAAAAAATATCAAACAATTTGAATTTATTTGTGTAACGAATGATAAAATATCTTTCCTCACATTTGCTAATAGGAAGCTCTGTTAACATAGCTAATTAAGGAAATGTGTTGAAAATGATAATAAACACAGAACTAAGTGCAATCAACTTTAGTGTAAACTAATGATAATTGTTTGGGCAAACATTGGCTACCATCATACTAAACTTGTGATAGGTATCCAATAGGAAGAATTAAAGTTTTAAAACTGTAAAAGCGAATGGCCTATAGTGTAACTTCAGATTTATTCAACGGCAAATTGGCACAGCGGTTGTGTTATAGACTATTGCGATGCTTCATGCTTGTCGTGGGTTCAATTCCCGCACGGAATAAAGATTTTTATACTTAATTCATATGTAGATGTTCCGGGTATGGGTTTATGTGTATTTCTATGTTTGTAAACGCATCCACGACACAGAAGAAATTCTTCTTGTTCAACGTTAAATAAAATACAAGCAATTTGGCGGCACGATTCACGCAGTGGCTGAGCTATCGACTATTGCATTGCCAGTCGCTGATACAATTCCCGCACGGAATAAATTTTTGTATGAACTACAAATAGTTGTTCCGGGTCTGACTGAGTTTAAAAGTTGGTAAACGCTCTCAACATAAAAGATTAATTTCTTACGTTCGTTTATTGATCTTAAAATGTACCCTCCCGCTCTGTTTGTAGCGGAATAGAATTTTAGACTTCACTGAGTAAAAACTACCCCGTTCCTTTTATTGGTCTTTGCTTTCGTGGCGCCTTTCCCGAGGCCCTGTCAAGAGTTATTTTTTTTTTTAATTTTCTATTATAGGTACTTGTATTTTTTGTACCTACCAAAATCTGTTAAAAAACTTTTTTCAAAAAAAATTGAACCGCCTTCAAAAACAACCACAAAAAAGGGTAAAATAACCTACAAAATAACTTTTCTTTCGGAAGTCGGTGGCTTTGTTTTATTATTTCGATGTCTTTTTGCCACCGACTTCCGAAAGAAAAGTTATTTTGTAGGTTATTTTACCCTTTTTTGTGGTTGTTTTTGAAGGCGGTTCAATTTTTTTTGAAAAAAGTTTTTTATTTTACTCTTTTTAGTTTAAATATTCAACCCAAATTCTAGGCAAATACATCATTTTCTTACATGTGCACTAGAATTTTGTAATCCGTAGCACCGGTACTAACATCGCCCATGTTGTGTACATAAAAGAAAGTTCCAATAAAATTCCCTATCTCAAAAAATGCTGAACAGAGTTCGATGAAACTTGCAGTATTCCCTAAAGTGAACGATCCCTAGTACAACAAAAAAACAATTTTGAAAATCGGTCCACAATTGGCGAAGTAATCGCGTAACAAACACGCTAGAAGTAAAAATCATCATGTCGTCCAAGTAGCCGAAATTAATAAAAATGCTCACAAAATAAAAAGTACTGAACCAAATTTGATGAAATTTTTATGGGACCAAACTGCATGTATCCTGCATCGAACAAAGAATCACACTAATCGGACTAGAAACCTCGGAGTAATCGATGTACATACATAAAAAAAAAAATAAAAAAAAAAAACATACCGACCGAATTGAGAACCTCCTACTTTTTTTGAAGTCGGTTAAAATCAAGAATTCACAAAATATTCTAACAGCGTTAATTGTAAAAGTTAAACCTAGATCGTGTCGTTTTTCAAACCTTGCATAATTTTAAAAGTAGAAATCTAGACATTGTGATTGTATAATGTCTAGAAAACGGAGTTATCCAAGATTACCTAAATATTTTTGAACTAGTTTCTGCCTGTGACTTTGTTCTCGTGAATCTTTTGCCCCCGAGTCCTCACTCACTGCTTCGCATCCCATTATCCGCCCACGCTTTTACTTTTTCCGTCTTGCTGAACAATAATTATTGTGATAGCTTGGCTAATATAATTTATAGCTACAAAGATTGACTTCGGGTCACTCGTTCCGTGAGTCTAATCCCCGTAAGGAACAAATTTTGTATGATTTACAAGTAGTTGTTCCGGGGTCTGGGTTTGTCCATATGAGGTTCGTAAGCGCAACCACGATACAAGAGAAATTCCTAGTATGGGGCAACGTTTTTTTTTTAGTAAAAAATTCTCCCTACATAAACAGAAAGACAAACGAATTTCACTTTTATAGGCTACATAAATAAGTGTATACATAGATGAAAGAAACTTGTACAGTCTGACTTATGGTACAATATAGATATGCCACCCACACATCGCGAAGTATATCGCTATCCCGTAGGTATTGACACATCCAAATAAAAAGAAACTGGTACTGATAAGCACGACATACTTTAAAACCTGATGTGAGTACCAGTCGGAAAGTTGCCCGTAGCTGTATTTACCTCTTTTCTTTTTGAAAAAATAAATAAAGTAAAGAAGTGTCTCTGAACTATTAGCCCGAAAACAATGCTGCATTCAATTTTAAAGTGCCAATTTTCAAACCTGTCTTTGTAAAAAACTTGTAACAGCATTATTTTTTTTTAGAAAATAATGACTTAAAGCTAAAATTCGGCTGCGAGCAGAATTTGAGCCGTCTCCTTTACCATTCTGTATGCCAGACACTCTTGCCAACCGAGCTATCGCAGTCATACTCGCAAGCATCGAATTCTTTAATACCTTCTAACGTAATGAAGAATTCGATGTTCAATTATAGTGATCACAAGAAGTTTTACAATTCGCATCGCACGCAGGTTGTAATGCGTATAAATAATTTAAAAATAAAGAAAAAAGAAAAGCCTGCTTTGAATGAAGTTTTCCTAGTCTGAATGGCCACAAGGCTTTACAATAAAATAAAGGACCTTGTATGGGGTCGTACTATTTTGAAGTTTATGAGTCAGCACATTCTTTACAATTGTACTTTTTACCGTCATGCGGAAACCTTATTATCGATGGGCCTACCCTTAAAAAGGCGACGGGGTTTGTCGGATTCTACCTGACTGCGCGATGGGCTATGGGCCGAACACCTTTTTAACTGAGGCATATTAGAAAAAAAAACTTTCCTACCGATGCTTGACTCAACTGAAATCGTCAACACAAAAAACGAACTCTCTTTTTCATAAGAAATTCCCAAATCAAACCTACACCTTTGTCAACAGACAATGCAGTAGGCGTTGATATATTTCTGGCATGCAAAAAAGAAAGTGCAATATCTAGATAACACATTTCTATAAGAAATAATACAGTCGCGATTTCATCAGTGTGTACGACAGTTCATAAAAGAGATGCGATTGTTTCAAACAAGTACAATGGAGCTAGAAAGTGTGAGAAGACTGTTATTATATTAATTGTTATACTGGTCTTAGAACTATCGGGGTGAGGCGGTCATATACTCCTACTGTCTACTTTATATGTCCGTGTACTAGAAAGATGTGCTTGAAAGATGGGTGTATATGTACATTCTATGACAGTTCATTTGCTTTATGTGTCGCAACACTATTTATATGAACGATTACTGCAGCACTAACCGCCATGTCATGCTGCAGGCACCAAAGTGATGCGTAGTTTCTAATTCTGGCCTTTATTTTTGTTTCGTGATGTTGCGTTTTCGAATTCTGTTGATTGCTTGAATTGATATCAGCTTAATGGTTTCTTTTCTAAACGTTTTGGTACTCGCCTTTTCAGATTAATGTTCAAAGTGCCTTCATTCTCAGAAAATAAGATTTTATTATTTAGATACTCTTTGCTCTGCTCTTCCAATAATATCTTGTCAAATACGTCGAAAAAGAGATTTTTTACTAAAGCTTTTCACTTAATGACGACAACACTTTCGATATTTATTTACTCTCACGATAAATTCAACTTAAACACATTTATTATATTAAAACTCTTGTCAAACTAGAGAAATATTTATGAAAGTGGACGTCTATCGGACAAATCGGTTAAGAGACTGATTGCTTTGTCACGAATTTATTTCGTCTGTTCGGGTCATATTGAAACGACATTGAAAGTGTCGATTTTTGTAAAGAGAAATTGCCTCATTTGTGGTGGTTTCACGTTGTTACTTTTTATAGCGCTTAGCATATTCCGATCGTTTCTCTCAATTTATATTGTTTTTTATATTCACTCGTAATCGTGGATTTTCGATAATTCTCGATATCTTCAACTTTCGTATTCGTAAATACAAATACCAATAATACTGGTAACGATTGACGGTAAACGAATTACATTACAATTTATGTTAGACGTAACAAAAGTGGAACAAAAAATGATTGCTGTTATTGCTTTACGTGATCAAAATAGCTAAACAAATTCGACTTCTCGGTTGCGTAACAGTTTCTTATGCATTGCTCACGCGCACGACTGAGGTGAAATTCGCCTTTCGCGAGCTTCTAAATTAGAGAGCCCAACTATGTGTCAGTTCTGATAACAGGATTGATCACATAGGCACGTAGGACTACTTACGTTTTATGCAAACAGATTGATGGCAATGTTTTTGCAAGTCACATACATCTAGAAAAAAACAATCCTATTAGTAAGTAAAGTTAGTGCGTATAAAAATGTCCTTTTAAAAAAATCCTTGGTGTATCAGTAAACTGTGGCGCAAGAACGAGTGAGTGACATAAACTAAAAACAATATTTTAGAAAATACAAGTTTCAAAACTATAATGTTAGTCAAATTTTTAGCAAAATGTTGTATATTGTCCAAAAATGTTAATTAATTCAATACATTGAGGAAATGTCTTAAGACATTTACACAGTATAAAGACAGAGATATTTTCAATTTTTAAATCGAAGTATTACTTGACTATTACGACACGCACTAGTGCGCCTCTGCGCTGAAATTCATTGAAACTAATAATATAACAATCGGAATTCTCGACTTCCTTGTTTTGATTTGTTTTTCAAGAATTTATTTAAATAAACGTGCCTCTATTTTCATACGTATTCAAATAATTACTTTTGTTTTCGTTTCCAACAACCTAGCTTGCAATAACATCCATCAAGTCATTCAAATCATCAAAAGAACTTTAAATACGCATGTTCTATGTAAATCCTATTGAACTAAGTATCTGACACATGGTAATACTGTGTTTTTCGAATAAATAATGAATGGTGTTGATTTTGAACCGGTCATCGATAGTCACGAGCGGAATGACAATGGGTCGCGGTGTTGCTGGCTCCGCCACACGTCGCGTCCGCCGGCGCCGAGCCCCGTCCGACCGGTGAAAGTGTTTCGCGAAAGTGAAGCCGGAACCAAACGCGCTGACGTCACAGCGATTTGCGCAAGAGCACCCGGCTATGGTGAGCCGTTGCGAAATGTTACCAACCTCCTTCGTATTGTTGAGGATACATTCGGTGATGCCGTTTTTGTATAGCGCTCCGATCTTTGTTAACTAAATTACGTTACTTGTGTAATAGTATTCTGGCTTTTCAAGCTCTAGTAATGAGTCTTGAATAATGTTTATAGTCATTTGTTAGACTATACACTATGCTCTTTTGTTAGGACTTAGCAGCTCCATTCAATGCGGCGCCATTATGTAAAGATACTACACAACACATCATGTTTTGAGCATGTCTATTGAATTCAACTGCTACAAAAGCAATTGAGAAGTGGAAGATTTCTTTGCTTTCACAGATTTTTTAAAATTAATTCTCACTCGTGCTACTGAACAATAAGAAGTAATGTGATCATAAAAATGGTAAGAAAAGTAAAATGAAGATTCAGTGGCGTCGTTTCATTCTATTTTAGAATATCAGTAGCGATTATATCTTATTATTTTGCAGTCTCGTGGGAGAAATGGTGTTTGACAATACGACATTAGCGAGAAATTATTTTCATGACGTTTCATTTACAGTAACTGGTTGGTGTTTGTGGGTTTATGCGCTTATTTGAATGGGGTCGCAGTAAGCATGTCTGTATATGTCGGCTTAACACGAATGCGGGAACACTCTAGGGATTAAATTGTTTCTTTGTTCAAAATGTCTAAATATAAAACTGTTTTAAATAGCGTTTACTCACGATGAGTTTAGAATTTCAATCGATTAGATATTTGTTCAACTTCTCACAATTTGGTATTTACAAAGGAAGTAATTTTAAGACTTGAATTAATATCCTCTCCTAATGCGATATCCTCATCCTTAATTTCTCAAATCTATATGTTCATCACGACTCACAGGCACAGCTCGTTAGTCTGGCACTTATGGACGTTCAAGCTTTGCCCTAACGATTTTTGGCCAAACTTTATTGCTTTTTGACGATCGGGTGTAATCAGTAGTAGACGTTAGTACACTCCTCACGTAGCTACAGGCATGGAGCAGAAATATAAATTCGTTTTAATTAAAACTTTGGAGAAGTTGTATCATCTGGAGATTAATACAGACACATGTCGGCTTTATTTGTTATAAAGGCAGGCGATGAAGTTATAGGTTCTATACTGGATACCCTTAGGAACAAATGACATTAGACAAAGTTCTGTATAACTATAACTTCTCAATTTGTGGCAGTTTCAGTATTCAGTAGTGTCTGGGGATCTTAAAAGCCCTCTTCAGCATGATCATAGTACAAATTGCTATATTTTTTTTACTAAAGTTTTCGTAATTCCTATAACGATTTGAACGAAATGGCGTCTAGTCGACCCATCAGTATCGTGATTTGTTGTATGTTGCATAGGTAGGTAGGTACTTTGTTCGTGTTGTCGTTGTCAACTTTTTTATTTTTTAGATCTAAATTATCCATTCCGTGAGGCGGTCTCCTTCGCAGTTTTATGTTGTCCTTTCAATGACTTTCCGCTATCATCGTTATGATCAAACATAATATTTACCTCATAAAAAGTGTAGCTGTTTCTCCTCAATATAACATTTTATTTGGTACCATTAAAGTGATGAAACACTTCCACTGCCAACGTAATGTAACCTTTTCCAGTTGAAATTGATGACTGATAAAAGTCTTACTTATCTCCTATATTAGTAAAGGCTCGATTACACAGTGCCTGATAACGAGCTATGATAAAAGCACTTGTTTACGAGCTGTTGCCAACCCAACGAGGTCAAACTGACGATTGAATATTAATGGAGTCAGGTGCTCAAATGAACCAGGGATTAAAATGGATAATACGCAACCTTAAAACTTTACCCTCACAATATAAATTTACGAGAAAAATGGCCAACTTTCTGAATGAAAATGAGAGTCTGAATTTTAAACGTGTCTGGTTTTTAACTTTAACAAAAAGCCTGCGAAAGTTACCTATTAGAGATAATAAATTTTGATATTAGGTTGGGATAAGGGGCGAGGGTTTGAAGACAATTTGTAAATTTTATCCCGTTGCTATGCGAGGGAATTGTTCGAGCACCAGATCGCAGGGATTAGTGCAAGACGACAGAGTAAACGTATGTTTTAATTGTTAAGTATTTCTCCTCATTAAAACAAACCGTATAAAGTTTCAATTATCTCGGCGCAAAATTTATGTAACTGATAGCCAAATGGGAAATTCTTACATATAAGAACATTTGTAGCCATTTTAATTGAATCAAGTAAAACACGTGTAGAGAACAAATATCTACTTTTATTTAATTTAATTAGGGTTAATGTGTAACGTACTCCAGTAAAGATTAATTATACGATAAAGAAGACGTGCTCTGTACGCAAAATTTGACAAAATGTATGTAGGTTAATTTTATTGTTTAGCGAAAGTACGCACGTAGGCACTCTAGAAAATAAATTGCTAGAAAACAAAAACATTGACAAGTCTGGAAACTAGCTTTTAAACAGGTAGGTACATCAACACTAAAATAATCTAGTTTATACCATTCCCCCTCGAAAAAGCTACTTTTACTCACGGAAAACAGTGCGTAAAAGTAGTCTTTTACGCACTGTTTTGGTGTTTGAATTTAGAACACTTTAGTACATTCGACATCGTCCGCGATGCTGGACAACCCCCTTGTTATTATGAAAATTACCCTTAATTCAAACCATTGCTCCGATTTTAACGTCAGCTTGTTGGCGCAGTGACCGAGCGATTGGACTACTTCGCACCCACGTGTGTGTGGAGCAGACTTAGGTATTAAAAAAAACTTTATTTTGTTTCGTTGAATATCTTTTATCGCTCAAATCTTTCTTTTTCTCGTAGTCATGGTATAAAGTATCGTTTGCAACTCTTGAATAAAACGGATTTAAATCGAGGGCCTGAATCACTCGCGTCGCTCAAGATTTAAATACTTGAATCACTCGCTTCGCTCGTGATTCAATCATCATGAATCACTCCCTACGGTCGTGATTCAGTCATTAAAATCCTTCGCTTGCTCTTGATTCATATAATGTCCCTCGCTTTAAATCCGCTCTTTATTCAATCGTTGCAAAATATACTATTTATTTATAGTTTGAGTTCTAAAAAAACAAATCTACATTTAATCTTGTTTCCAGCTATTTTTCGCTCTTCTTTAAATAAACTTTCTACTTAATAAGCTTTTAAAGTAAACATTCAGTAATTTTCCAAATTACGAATGAATTTATGCGACAAATTAAAACATTAAGCGTTGCTTCAGTTTGACCCGCTACCTTGGCCCAACAAATTACTATTAAATGACTCGTTAAATAGCCAGTTGGGTTAGTTTTCGTAACACGGCAAAGGGCGGACGTTGGGCGCAATGCAAGGGCACGGTGGCGCCCTCGCCCTTGTCGGGACTCGGGGCGCAGTCTAGAGGTCGCGGATGTACCCTTTCTTCGTCCCTAAACACTAACTTTCCTGCCACAAACTCGGACTATGATAACTTCATAACTTTGTTATAACCACAAATCTATAAAGGCCCGATCAAACTTCGCACCGTGAGACGCAACTTTCAGGGGGTGAAGTGCAAGGGCGGATCGCCCTTGTCCCCGTCATGTCTGAAGGTCGATATGTACTGTGACGTCCCTACCATTTGTTCCCCTACCAATTTTTTATCTTTGTTAACCCGTTATTTAAAAAAAAAACTTCTCGACTGCCATGCATTTCTGGTAGGATGCCAAATGAAACATAAAGTACTCGATTTAAATATATAAAGTGCAATGAAGCTTGGCGGGGAGTTAGGAACTCGTTGCCATTGTGTATTAAGTAAATGGAAACTGTTTTATGACGTCATGACCCTCGCTTGTTTGCCTACGGCAGCGTTTTCCGAAGAAGGCGTCGCGTCGCCAAGACCGAGGACGCAATGGACGCAAGTTATATCCTTTTGTAATTGATTGTTTATTTTTCTTTCATTGAATAATTATCGACAAGGGCAAAGAGGTTAAGACTTGTTGCTTTGAGCAGTCTACAATGGACAATGACAAACGTCTTTTAGCTATGTTTACTGTTTATAGAAAACCATTAACTTGTCCCGCTAACCTTTAAAAAGTAGACATTTAGTAACTCTTGAGAGAATAATTTCTAATCTATTAGAAATCTTGCTTCTTTATAATTAGATAGCTGTGTCATATACATTTATCATGCAAAAATAAATACATGTATGTAGGTAATTGAATATTATTTGTTTATAATACAGTTTACAATTGAAAATGCCTTTGTTTTATTAGACTTGTTTATAAAAGTCGAACCGAGTAATGTAGTAGGTTATAGGTGACACGATTTGTGAGTATTGTACTTTGAATAAATCCATTTAATAAAGCAGAGCATTTGGAATAACTTTATTTACGACAATTTTGTAACAAACAGTCTTCTTATGTTACGAGGCTCGCATTTCAACTGATTTGCTTTCAAAGCTCATACATTATTGCACATAAGAAGTGATGACTGGAATTTAGTATTGAAATCTTAATACTTAATAGTCAAACACCGAGTTAGTGCCATAGATCTGTTCGTAATGACATCTGTACAGATACTTGGATACAACAATCTTCTAATTTATGGTTGAGTGGAATACAAATGAGGTTGGCCATAGTTCTTTAATATTGCTCAGTCATAGAGGCTCGACACGTCATGGTTTATTGCCTCGTAAAGTGAGCTCGTGCCGCGAAAACGCATAACTTTGTATTAAGTTACAATTTCTTTAGCGAGATCATCCATTATACAGTGTGCGCCTAGGCACTATTCTCGCAATAAACCCTAAAACTGGTCTTAAACCGTTATAAACTTTTAACGTGCTTTTCCTCCGCAGTTTACGTCTGAAATTTTGATAAGAACATTAGAAAATAATGGTTGGCAAAGTTTGAATAATAAAAGGACATTTGGATTTTTGTCTATTGGCCATAAAACGTAGAGAAAGTGTGTAATCGATTCAATGTGCGCTAGTTTCAGATATATATGCTATTCGCGTCGTGATTTTCAATCGAGAACTCGCATTACAAACTAATGGCAGTAAACGCAAAACACGAGGTTTAGTGAATGTAACAGATACAGACTATAAAGAAACCATAACGTAAACGCTTCACGCGTTAGTGAAAGTGCAGGCTTTGAGCGGCGCCAATCAAAATCGCATTAGGCCTCGATACAACGAAGGCACTCCTCAACATTGTTTTGTTCTTGGTAAACGAACACTTATATTTCTTTTGTGAAAAATGGAGTTTAAGTAGATCATTTGTATATTTCAGCGATTTTGTATCATTCGAATTCGATTGTATATCTATATACGTTTAAAATAATGAGTCAGTAATAAAGTAGCGTTCCGTTTCAGCGATAATGTTGTCACTTTAATGGCTCCGTTGCACTTCACTAACCTGTTACACTAAGTGTTGCGCTCTGCTAACAAACGCCGCATAATGTAGAGTGCCCATTTAAAATAGCAATTAACACATCGATTATTAGCGTAAACAATAGGTAGTTATCGAGTAAACGGCCCGAACACTTGCGCCGGCGGCGCTTGCAACTGACGGAAACGCAATTACGTGAACATTCACCGGAAGACGCTGCGCTCGCGCAAATGACTTGTAAAAAGCGCCAAATGCAAATGCGGACCAATTTTAAATTTAAATTTTTGAGTTAAGAATGGTACAAGACGACTTTTACTTTAAATTAAAGGAAGTTTCGTTGACAGTGACGAATTCCCATGCTGTTAACCTTTTTAAAGGTTCAGTGAAATCCGGTAAAGAGATACGGACTGGGTACGGATACCGGTTCAAATGTTTCAGTCTGTCCAACTTCTAGCCCGTGGCTAAATAATAACAACTGCTTAGTCCGATCTTCTTAGTTAAGTCGAGCTTGTCGAGGTTGGCCTGTGGATGGATCCTCCGTGCCTCGGAAAGCACGTAAAGCCGAGTGTCTCATCTGTCATTTGTTGATCTTTTGATCGTTACTGTTAGTCAGAAGCTCGAAAGCCTGACAACTAGTCTAGTATTATTACACAGTCACTGGGTTGTGGAGGTCAGATAGGCAAACGCTCCATGTAAAATACAGATATTCAGCTACATAAGGTACGTCTGTAAGTCGGGTGTCACTTTATGTAATTGGAAAAAGGCTAGGTCGATGATGCTCAGTACAAAGTCCGCCCCGTAATCTACTAACCTAAACAAAACTTAGTCGTCAGGTAGGCATAACCTTTGCCCTGACACTAGAAAAACAAAATGGTTTGCTTTTAGTACTAATCAAAACATGCCCTAGATCCAGTTTTATGACAGACGAACTTCGGTCTCTTTGTCTAGACACGTCAGCTATAAACAAAATAATCCATCCATTAGTTTATTTGTTGTGTGTCACCGACCTTGAATTAGCGTTAATACAGCGTGGACGCGATCGGAAAATTAAATTATGTTTATTATTTCTATAGTGTATTGCTACTATGTCCTAACCTTGTTTTTTTATGGAGCCTATTGTATGTTTTGATAGACTGTATGTCCCCGTATGAAACTATAATCCTACTAACTAATATTATAAACGTGAAAGTTTGTATGTGTGGATGGATGATTGTTACTCTTTCACGCAAAAACGACTGAACGGATTTGGCTGGAATTTGGTACACAGATAGTTTATAACCTGGATTAACACAATGAATCCAATAATTTCAGATGATAAAAATTATACTCTCGCTTGGTGGCCGGATCAAGCGCTTGATTCAGGACATAGCGCGTTTGGTTAGGAAGCTTCTCTTTCAAGAAACCCTGACCACTGGAAGCCCAAACCCT
The DNA here is from genome assembly GCA_028554685.1 of Agrotis ipsilon. Taxonomy (NCBI): domain Eukaryota; kingdom Metazoa; phylum Arthropoda; class Insecta; order Lepidoptera; family Noctuidae; genus Agrotis; species Agrotis ipsilon. The sequence continues at coordinate 216,505 of CM052961.1, read as the reverse complement.
GTTCCCGATGCTGCTGGACTACAGTATTTTTTTTTTTTTAATAACGTGTTATAAGAAACGAACAAAATATAAATAAAAGGAGTGGAAATGGAAAGTGAATCCGGCATAGTAATAATTAACCTGCAAATAAAACATATGGTGACTTTCGAATGTAATGGTTGGTAATACTTATTTTTTTCTTCTGCGGTCGCTAAATGCCCAGTGTTTGGTTATTTAACACTTGTACTCGTAAAAGTCATCGTATACTTAGGCTTTTTAGCGAACAATCTTTTTTGTTGTAACTTCTTTCTAAGCAAATATTTTTTATATCGTACATACATGTGACGTTTAGCAAGCAATTAGCACCGATTGGTTTTCATATTGGTAAAGTAATTTGTTGATTAACCAATTTCTCTTTATCAAGCTGCAATAACAATCAAACCTTGTTAACGTTTGTTTAAAGGCGCTAATCCAAGAAACTACGGGTTCCAATTTAAAAATATTTTGGTTTCGGATAGTTCACGTATTGAGAAAGACTATATATAGGCTTTAACACATAACACCACGCTACGAAAAATAGGAGTCCCGCAGCGGGTGAATCTACGAAGAACAGCTAGTACACCGTAAAACAGTTAGTGAAGGGCTTACCGATATAATTATGACAGATTGAGATAAGTAGCGTAGTTATTAAGCCAATTGCCCGGGAATATGCCAGGGCGATGAAGAAACATCACTATTAAAGCAGACAACTGTATGTGTTATTAAGATGCGGTTCCACCAGTGTGTGGCACAAATGTTCGCTCTGGTGGGCTCACTCAGGCAAACACGAAGATATTGTGCGCGTACAAACGTTACGCACAGTCTTGTCGGTGGACACAGACTAAGCGGGATATCAGCTTAGTACGCGCACTCCATAATTGCGTGAACAAAAGTGCACCATTTTGGTGGAGTCACACAGACGCCAGCAGGTCAACTGGCCTAATCTGTGAAATTTTACCAATCAAATTGACCTACCAGTATTGTGATCAAGTTTTAACATTTATTAAATAAATTTGACAGATTAAGATAGTTTGATGTGCTGGCGTCTGTATTATTACAGCAACAGCATTTCTAATTACTGTATCTTGATACTCAGCTTATCCGAGAAGAGAAAGCTCACAGACGAAAATGATGACGCCTTCGGGGTAGCGCACACAGACCTGTTTGGTATAACTTTCCCTTAGAGATATAATCAGCGATGCTCTCGTAACAACCGTAACACGTAATAACCACGATGTTACTCGGTTAACGCATCTGTTCGAGAGCGAGAGTGGATGGCAAATTGATTTTGTCTAAGCACGCGACGGCAAGGGTCAATGAATCTGAACACTTTCTCTGATCCGCCGTGAACGATTCTGAACGATGCACTGCCACGTTACGTGACACTAACTGCACGCTATTATTGTCTCTCGCCACATGTAATACGAACTAAAGTTGTTTATGCTCGAGGCAGATTGGCGCCGGGATAAAGTCATTTATGGAAAGCGAGTAAAAAGTTTAGCAATCATGGTGGATGGCTTGAAAATACGTGCGGGGAAAAGTTTGTAAGTCTCCTATAAACCTCTGTTGAGTTATTTGCCTCAAGATTTATTATCGTTTAACCGTCACGGTTCATTTTATTCCTTTTAAAGCGATATTCATGATACTAAAAAACTCATTCATTCTTAATCACATTATTTGCGTAGCCCGTAGAGATAGGCGACTCACCCCTTTTAATACACACGCATAAAAAATACAAAAATCAACAATGATACATTTTTTATTTCATTTCAACCCTCGTGAGGTGGGGTCGACACGTCATTTGCGTGATATCAAACTTTTTTACGACTCTCTTTTCCTGTGACAATGGCAGGCACAAAAGTATAATGATATATGTGACTCTTTCAGCCAACGTTTGACCTCTTTGTCCGGCTTACTGGGGTTTTACAAATAGGATCAAATGTCTGACGGTATAGCGATAGAGTTAGGTTCAGCTATTCATACAATTTTTAGTCTGAAATAGAGATGTGTGTGTCTTTTTGGTTCTAACTTATTAAATATTCTTACTTTTTTCTAATCTTACTATCTTAATTTCTTACTAATATAATATTATAAATGGGAAAGTTTATTTCGATGGATGGATGTTTGTTACTCTATCACTCTAAAACTTCTGAACGGATTTGGATAAAATTTGGTACACAGTTTATAACCTGGATTAACACTTAAGATAGTTTTTACCCCGATTTTATCATCTCGTGGGATAATTTTCGAGTTGTAGCTGGGAATGGTTGCTGCTGGCAATAGGCAATAAAAGTATACCTATCTAACATTTTATACGTACACAATAAAGCAGAGAGATTCTGTGTTACCTGTCTTTTTTATTAGACACGCAATTAATAAATATCTTAATCGAAGCAATAGCGAGGCGTAATAAAATTAAATCTATTTCAATGGCCGATGCAATAGTAAAATCAAATAAAAGAAAGTTTAGTTATTGATGTTTCGAAGCTGCAAGGCTTCTTATATATTGTATCAACAATTTAGCATTGCTCGAGGCGCATTATCTGCTAACAGTAACAAATCAGTTACTATTATATACGCTTTTACTAACTCGAAGATACAATCGTGTAGAAAAGTGTTAAAATATTCAATGTTTACTAATATTACACGATGTATCATGCACTGAACATCAGATAGATTCACCAAACTTTCATTATTCGCCGACTCGATGAAAGTTCGTGTTGATAAAATATGAATATGCTAAATGAACGTGTACGTATCTGCATACGGCAATGTACAGTCGCGTGCTAAATGTGAATATAAATTGTTTTAACGAGTTCTTTCTGTTCTGATTGAGTTTGATAATAATTGTGATAGTTTTGGGGTTTAGATTACTGTACTGGTAGTTTGGTTTTTGCATAAGGTTTTAATGCTTTTTATCCCCATTAGTACTTACAAATGTTGCTTAATATGTCCACCTCTGGGCACAGACCTCTTGCTATAACTTATTTTTTTCAAGATCTGAGCTATCAAAATAAATTATCGATTAGAGATCCAATAAAATGGACCAGATTAGTTGTTTATTTTAGTAGACCACTAATCGATGGTCTTATTCAGCTCGTTCTGAATTCTGGTTAAGCTACAAGCATTAATAAAGATATACAAAAGAACTACTACTACTACCTATAACACTAATCGACTTATTTTTCTATAAAAAAAATACATCTCCAAAGATTCATCATAAATCAAAACAATAATCATAAAAAAATACAACAAAAAAAACCTCAAATGTTTTTCTCAAAAACAATCACTTAAGCACACAATGGTACAGCTACCTACACAAGTTCAATGTAAAGACATACGTACGATAATATTCACGAAGCTGTCGTTTATAGAGAGCTCTGAGTCATGAAGTTCACTTTCACCGTCCCTCCGAACCTTGTTCAGAGGTCGACGGACACGTCACGGGACTTGTGTGACGAATATGGACAAAGAACCTTGGGAAATACCTTTTTATTTTAAGTTAGTAATATGAAACCAGCTGAAAAATTGCTTTATAGACATGATGGGTATTGTTGTTTCAAGGTGTGTTATAAAGTATAATCTATCAATCTATCTTACTTTATAATTTGAAATAATTGCAGATTACATGTTTATGGGGTCCTCGGCCGCTGAAACAGTTTTGCTAGCAAATTTTTATTGATCTATAGCTAGTATGAATTTTGAAAAATTGGAGTTAGGGGGAGAGATATGATTGTAATGATAGTTCAAATGAATTTCAGGCTTCGACTCCTGAACTTCATTTTAAAGATTTTACGTTGAATATTAAATAAAGAATTTTGGAACCATTCATGCTTTACAGTCTGCTTTGAATTAAATAAAAAGAGATTAAACAAAAGGAAGCGTGAAAACTCGAAAATATTGTAAAAACATCAAATGATAAAATTTTGATTGTAAGGGCAATAACTTTTTTAGGTGAAGATCAAGGAAAGCCAATGAACATTTAATTCATAGTTACATTTGAAATTCTTGAGAAAATTCTTGCTGAAGTTACGAAAATTACTCAGCAATTTTTTGAAAAATTAGGCTAATTAATATTTTTTCCAATGTCACTAGCAATATAAAGGCATTTTACACAATATGATTATCATAAATAATTAAAATAATTTCATTTTTTACATATCCAAAGTTTTACGAAACACCGCCAGTAAAAGAATGTCAGTGCTTAAAAATCAAAAGTTATGTTTTGATAACGTCCATATTACTTTTCTCGGTTTAATTTATATTTATTTGACACCCCTGGCGAGAAAGTTTGACATTAAACACCCATTCAGGGAGAGCAGTTTCCAAAATAATTTACAGCCCAATAAATGCATTTTATTGACGTTGTTTGTTAATAAAATCGTTAAAGTTATAATGTCACTTTTAGGACTCCTTAAGTTCCTTAGGTGTGACGGTGATTCACTTAAATAATAATCGTTATTTTGTTGTTACAGGTAAGTTCAAACGCCCTGCAGTGCTCGGAGGAGGCAGTAAGTGCGGTTACCAAGATTTATTTCATAACATTAACTTGATTTACTGTCAAGTCAATATACAGATTAAACTAACTGCTATAAAAAACTTACATGCATACAAATCATCACAAAAATCTTTAACACGTGGCGAAATAAAAACTAATTACAAATAAAAAGTACGGTCTACCTATTAAACGGAGCTGCGGTTGTTCTGCTTCGTTACCATTTAAATGAACAATTACAAAAGTTGTTTTCTTTTTTCTGCACACCGCAAGGAAAGTAAACAATGTCGAGCGGTTTAATTGTAAAGCGATTAGGGTTGTAAAGTTTTCCGGTGCATCGACGACGCGATAGTCGCGTGGCGCGTCGAGTCACAGGCGCTCCCACTCAACAGTCGCGGCCGCCGCCGGCTCGCACCGCACTCATTCACTCCAGTCTTCTGCCGACTGTCGCGGCGATAGGACGCGCGCATTCCGCTACTCGCCTCAGATGTTAGTGTACGATTACGACATCGCGTTGAAACTTGGACTTTTACCGTGACAGTGAAACGTACTTTCACGAATATGGGTTAAACACCCCTTTAAAGCGTGATGAGTCCGGGCGAGCGCGCCGCCCTAGGGCGCCGCGAACCCGCTCGCCCTCAGTATGCCACCACCGCACCGGGTTTCCCGCCGCCCTACTACCCACCCTATGGCGTTCCGCACCCGAATGCATGGCTGGGCGCTCCCCTCATGTCGATGGCGGGACGTGCACCACCACAGTCCCGGAACACACCAGTTTCCAAGTTAGCCATGCACGCACAAGGAGCACCCCTCATCATACAAAATAGGCACGACCGACGAAAGTACAGCACGGCACCGGAGCAGCGCAACCATCGGCCGCTCACGCAAACGGAGCACGTCGTTCGAGACCGGTGTGATGCACCCGAGGGAAACAGGCCGCGCAACCAGCAGCAGCAAGCGCGCTCCACGCGAGGCGGACGTAACAACAACACGGATGCGGTCAGTGTCGCGAGCGATGAAAGTTCCGGCTCAACTAACTCAGAGACTATGTTGCCAAGGATTATAAAACCGCGCAAACGACGCAAAAAGGATAGAAAACCGAATAATATTGTACCGCACGATTTAACAGCGGGTGCTTTGGATCTCGGTGATGTCGATCATTGTGCGGTTTCTGGCTTAACCTCTTCTCACGGCATATACGAGGACACGTACTGTCGGGAAATGTCGCTGCCTTATCGTTTGGATGTAAAAGTGTTAGAGTACCCCGAGCCAGTGCCGGAAACGTATCGAGTTTCAGCGTTAGGGGAAGCGTTAGAGGCGACCCGATTTGGTTTAGCCGAGGCCGCTTCACCTGCGGAGTCCGCGGTTAGTTCGTGTCAGTGTCGTCTCTGTGACCCTGTGGGACAAATCTGGGATGCCGATTCTATCGCAGATTTGCTCGACGAAAATTCTTGTGGTGATTTTGCGCCTACTAAATTGGAAGAGTCTATGAAAGTGGTCGGACCTCTTGGTAAAAGGGGAGCAGATACGACGTTGCGACGCAGCTGGAGCGATCCTTCATCGAGGGTTCCGGAACGACGAGAGATTAACACCGGCGAAACATATTCCGCCCCTAATCTTTACTCATTGTTCCCACCAACGAGAAGGGCTAGCTCGCCGGAACCTCGCTCTCCCCTTGCTCTAGACATATCCTCTGAGATTGTCACCTCGTTGAACGGCCACCGTGACCTGGAAATCAAGTTGTTTTCGACCTCGCCCCCGGCTACGAACTCCGACCGTCGCTCCTTCTTCGCCGATAAAAGTGAAAGTGCTGTGAACAGATGTATCGCGGGCAAAGATCTAAAAGTGAATAGTGCGGTGAATAATAACAACAGAGTCGAATCTAGTGTTAAACAAGATGGCAAAAACAGTGAGGATGTGTCTGATACGGGGTGCTCGACGGCATTCGTAGCCGGCGAGCCCTCGCGCAACATTTGTGATTTAGCCTTAGTTACTGCCTGAGGTACTCGTGTTCGAGTAGCGCGACATAATAAGTGGAACTTTAGTGTTGTCGAGCAGTCCAGGTGGCTCTACGCTCGCCATTTGAGCTGGACTCAAATTGTCTCAGCGAGGCATGCACGGAGCGTCTCACCAAGGCCCACTAAAAATTGAGATCTCCGAATCGGTTTCCTGTAGATTCTATAATTAATTTATTGATAACAATAGCGTAGGAAACTGACGGGGGACTTTATCTGGATAATCGTTGGGGTTTAATATTCGCCGTTTATCATAATATTGTTAGGCGGAAAGTCATAATGTGTTCATCTACGTAGAAAGTTTATAAGAAATTATAACGGATGAATGATTGAAAGTTACTAGTTGTGAGTAGGCGGCGATGTCAGGCAGTTAATGTATGATCGGTGGATTCTCGTACAGTTAGTAACTGAACTTGGTTCAGAAATGTTTCTGTCGAAGTTGAGCACGTAGAGTCAAGATCGCAATGTATGATATATTATAAATCAATTGCAATTTAGTGAAACGAGCGGCTGCAGCGATGTTGCGGGCCGGGCGCGCCATAACTCGCCGTGTGCAATTAGCGTTTCACACTACTGACACGGTTCTCGCGCTGCGGCTGTGCGCTCACTATTGCGGTTTCCCGCGGTTTTCACCGCGCGCGCCGTTCCGGGTGGCGCCTCGTGCTCGCACACCGGTTCATAAAACTAATGACTTTTTTCATTCCAAGTTTCTCTACGACTATTATGTTTTACATGAACATTCAGTCCACCGAACAAAATCGATCTCAAAACTTTCAGGTAACAACGAGCACTTATCTGAAAATCTATCGATCCCAAGTGCTTATCAGTATTTATAATTAAAAAGTTTATAAAACAAGCGTTCGTCACGATTTGACTATCAAGCTAGAGTTAGGTTTTAAAATTATTATAATATCGTAAGCGATGAGCACGTTTGTCGATTGCATCCATCACGTTCGAGCATAAAATTCACGAAAGTATCATTATCACAGTCATTGAAGTCATTATCGTCAACACTGCTCATCATCTTTATCATTATTTGCACTTTACATCACGTTCCATCGCCGCGATCGCAAATCTTTGTTAGTGTTGAAATTACTATTATTTCCTACAGTTACGTGACTTAACTTACTAAGTGTGTTAATATCGCGTTTCTTCGTTCCTCATAGTTACATAACAGGTGCTCTGTAGACAGACCGCCATCATATAAACGCTGTATACCCGTTTGTTATCTGTGTTTGTTAAAATTGTGTACAGAAGGGGCCTTTTAAGATTTTTTTACGAGATATGACAAAAAAACAGACTGTCTAAAATAATCAGCAGTACGTTTCTCTTACAAAAAATCAGTTCTCTAAGTTAGTCATATTATAATTCTAAAAGGATTGTTTTTGCGACAGTACTTCAGTTACCAGTAGGTATTTTAAATACGGCACGAGATTGTCAAGGTCCACATCAAGAGTAACAGAACATTTTATCGTCCGTCATAAAGTAAATTAACAACGTGATAGTATTATCATATATGTATTATATGTAAGTTGTAAAAAGTATCGTAAACTCCATTGCTAAACGGCGAATTAAAATCTCCCTTTTCCGTATGTCTGTCTGTCTTTATGTTTATGCGAGGGTCCAGCGGAGTAAGTGATGCCAGATAAAGTTCCATAATAATGTAGATAATGTGAATATAACTAAGTTATTCAAGGACTGTACAGTTGTTCGCAGTCTCTATCGTTGGGTTTTACACTCTACGGGCTGTTTCTATGTTTTACGTTTTTATTTTTATGTGTGTTTGCTTATATTGCTCGGCGCGTGCGTGGGACGACATGATAAATTGGTTTTTGCTTCACTTTTTTTTATCTGTACGACAGACTCGGGCGAAGACGAGGAGTTATAACATCGCCTTGTCTTCTTTACATTCAGTTAAATGCGTGTTAGCGCAAACCCCCGATAGGGTTGTTTATCGGTGTCTCCATTATTTGTGCAATATGCAATTATATTCGAACAACGTGAAGTTGGGCCTCCTTCATTGAATGTAAACTTTTTATCGAAAAGGAAGGGGGCAATAGCTTCTTTATTACGTGATGATACGTCTGGTGATGTTGCCTTGACTATAAACGATAAGTAATCGGATTAGATAGCCGAAGTTGTTATTATGTCTAATATTAAAGCGTGTTGTAATTTCCTCGTCGATGGACATGTATATCGAAAACATTGACGCCCAAGTCTGTTGTTGTGTTGGGATTTATATGGGGCGTGGCAAACGTGGTTGTAAAACTCAACGATACACCTCACTATATTATAAACGAAAATAGGCTATGTCTAACATACTGAGTGAATGCATTTTATACATAAAAAACCTAGGTTTAATATTTGTTTGTGTATGTTGTGAGGCATGAGTTCACGCTCGCACACTATTTTTGTACAATAAATTACCATGTCCTGATGTAATAGTGGTTGTTTTATTTCAATTTGATATGTTTCGACATAGTAGTTAGTTATACACGTGTACTTGAACGGTCAATATTACCTACCGTATCATATACTTGGTTTTTGATTTACTTTTTATCGAGTTATAATATTCTGTATTATATTACGTGTTTCTTGCAAGTGACGTTTCCTCGTTGTACAAGGTTCTACGCAACAATATAGGTACTAAGAAAAATAAACAAAAAAGAAATTGACCGCGTTACGTTACAAAGGATTGACTTGAATCATTACGAACAAAACAATAAGGAAATTATCGAGCGGCTGACGTTAGAAAATTGAAAATATAGTTTGTAAACAAAATGGACGTGTTTGCGTAACTATCCGGAAAGACTCTATTGTGGTCCCAACATCTGGTAGTTGGTTACGCATGTACTATTGTGCTCTCGTTTGCAACGGACACGGTTTGGGTGCGAATTGGTAACAAAACAGAAAGTTGCTACTGCGGAGATTCATTAGGTAATCATCACTAGTAACTTGATGGAAAATTCGTAACCGTTTGTTGTAGATATTAAGACGATTACAAATTGTGAAGTTCTAAAACTATCCTTGCGAACTGCCTTAAAAACCTGATGGGATTTTCAAAGGTCGATAAGACTTATATGCATAGATATCTATTATTTATACATACCTACTATGAAGTTTTAAAACTTTGGACTCTTGATCTCCTTTTTATTCTAAAAACATTCGAATTGCCCTCTAAAACCGCGTTGAAGGATAAACAATTAGGAAATATTTAATAAGGAAGGACAAACCGAAAATAAACCAAACAATTTTTTGCATTGTTTATCTGCGACAATGATTTAGAACTTCATGAAAATTTAATAATCTGTCTAGCTAGACGATATCGTATTGTTTGCGATGTGTCATCAAAACATTGTCCATTTAGCAACACTGTGTACATTCATTTTCAATGCATTTTCAATTTAATGGAAGATTTACAAGGACGTCTTCTTGGTCAATGTCACGAATGTTTGCTGTAACTTTTTTATTGTTATTGCTCTTTCATGAAACTGCAAAAATTACATTCGCAACACGTATTTGTTAATGCTCTGATGTTATGTTCTATTGTCTTTATGTTTCTTAGAAACGTTTCATACAATACATCATACGCCTTTTTTGTGTAATCAATTTGGCAACCATATCCAATGCAATATTATGGATAATGTAGATATAATTCAGTACGCTTGTACTCGAAGTGTTTTTGTTTAAACTTGGACATAGGGATATGTATTAATCTGTTGTCACTTCTGTATATGATTCACATATTCATGTCCAGTCTTTAGCTATTTAAAATTTAACCTCTACGTCTCCTCGAGACACTGTCAATCATAGTCTTTAACGCTTGTTATGAAAATGACTAAAGCTACATTTTTTGTACGTATTAAATTGCAGTTCTTGAAGTGTGAACACGAGTTTCTTACGTTTTATTTGTAATTTTGTGGCATGCTCTATTCGTATCGCAGTTAAATTTATTAAAGCTACTGCAGTATGTTTGGATTTTATGGTTCAGAAGCGTCTGTTGAATTATTCTCAGTGGCACATTTTAGTATCAAAATCCTACACGCAATCTCAGATCCACAATGTCCAGGCATTGCCTTCAACTGTGATAAAGTATATCCAATGCAGATTGTTCACGCATCTCGTAATCCACGAATCTGGATCGCAATTTTACTTGATCTCGTAAATCTCGGCGTGCTATCGTACATTCAGTTATTTGTTTACGCAACTTCACACATTACCGCGCATTACTGTTTCTGCGCGGACATTATTACGGCTTTATTGCCAGTTGCGACACTTACGACAAGGCACAGCTTTGTAATACTTGTATTATGTGAGGCTACTGCGGATATAGTTGTACTTATTGCCAACTTAGGTTCCGCTCTCTGACCTTTTTCAGAATGTTGGCGGAATTTGTCGTTGTTCTACTTAGAATATTTGGCTGCAATGTTGAAATTTTGTACAGAAAATGTAACATGAGTCAGAGACATTATTTAATTTTTACATCGTTGAAGTCGTCGGTCAACTGCCCTTAAATTTTAATCTGATTAAAATTGCAAAACTCAAAAATAGAACACGTTATACAAATTACAAAAACGTTCATGGACGTTCAATCAAAAACAAAGTTTCCTTTCGCAAACAATTTGCTAGACCACTTCATTACATATTCACGTGACCAAAACATTTATCTCAAAGGCCAATTGTTAAGGAAATTATTTATGTCGACATCAAACATACATGGAAGAGTGTAGAATAATTTAAATCAAGCAACTCAGTTCACACAATACAATGGGCGATCGCACGTGGCGGATGACCTTGGCTCGCTGGCTATAGAAATCGCCACTTGTATATTATAGTCTCGACAATGTAAGGTAAACATAACACCATGTAGTCAATTGTAGACAATGTTACGCGTAATAGCCGTGGAACATACGACGGTTGGTTCTGCGCTGTTGCAGAGTCGTGTAAGGGATTTGCGAATGCTTTATGGCCCGTAATGTTATGTTATGGCTTTATTTTCTATTAGGGTTTGCGTCCGCGCACGATTTTAGTGTTGTTGGTAGGTGTTAGCAAAAATACATCACACGATTTTATGTTATACTGGATTCACAACTTTGAATTTGTCGTTTACCTGCTAATCACATTTATCGAATAAATTGGGCTTGTGATGCAGCCATTTAACCAATGAGTGTTAAATTCCTAACGCTGGTTCTGTTGTATTCTGAAAAATTATGGTAGAGCATTATCTTCGATTTTTACAGAGGTGTCCTCCTCTTGTAAAGTGATTTGCAAAACAAATGAAATTGGAACTCCATCACTGCCAATTCTGAAATATGCTAGAAATAATTGGTGTCCTCGAACACGCTTCGTTACTGGATGATAAGTTTGAGACCAAATTGTAACCAGTGCTCACAGCCATTAAATATGCATTAGACTTGCAGTTAGTTTCCGTAGATTATCGTAATATACCAATTAGCAAGGATTCTGTTGCAGTTTCCAGATTATTATAATTTACAATGTCGTCAATATAGACAATATCTCTACCAAGATTCTGTATTTTGGAAATACATTGTTTTAACGTGAACATATTTTTCAATGTGCTGGATGTAGCTAATATAAGTATTGAGAAAGTTTGCTGTTTCAAAAGATGATCTGATTTAAATAAAGCTGGGATTTTCCTCCCCACCAAATAAGCTACAAGATAAAATCCATCCCCAATAAATCCAGGAAGTTAGCGCAAAAGATTCAGCAGTCGTTTAATAACTCTACGAACCAGTTCCTAGACTTTTCGCAACATTGTACCGTAGAAAGTTTAGTGTTGTATTACATTTTACACTTAAATGGGATCGTAAACCGCATAGCTGTCAACGCCCTATCTATGTGGCTAGTAGTTGCACAGGGTTAGTTTTCTTCGCGACAGGAGGCGGGGTAGAAAGCTGGCTTCCGTTCGGAAGTTTCACAAGGCTTTCACTCGCCACCCGGCGGAGATATGACGCCTTGCCGCACCGCACCGGATTAATATTATATGCTTGAGCAGATTCGATCTGAGCTTTGTAGAAAACTGACTTCCTTTCCATAGAAAATATTGTTCTCATGGGAAACGAGATCGACGCCTTTATGTTACTGGCGATAGTGAAAGATTTATAGCTAGTAATTTGTTTATGTTCATTATTTTATTCTACATAAATAAAAAAAAAAGATTTGTTATCTCCTGTTCCTTTGTAGGATGGTCAGAATCTCGAGCGGTACCATTAATTTTATTAACAAAAGCTCGGATTAAATGTCTAAACGAAATAATTTATCAAACTTATTTCTTTGGAGGAGGTACTCTGCCTTCTGTATCTAATTACGGATTAATTCACTACACTTTTGAAACGAAGATTAGATCGGAGTTTTTAAGCATAGTAAATACTTCTTAGGTTTTAGTTATAACTTCCTGATCGTAAGTAAAATCGTTTTGAGGTAAGTATTTGGGAAGCTGAACACGAATCAAGCTTAACGCAGAACAAAATTAAAGATGATTTCAATCTTCTGGTTTTTGTACAGTGTTAATGAACCTTTTTAGCACAAAAAAGAAACAATGAGCGATCTTCATTTGTTCGCACGCCGAGACACATTTGAAGACAAACTGCTATCCGGTGAACAATTTAATTTCAAAGATAAACTGGATGCTGCAGTTGGGTCGACGTACTGCAAATCATCGTTATGTGTGGAATAAAAAAGGCATTTTTTCTTACGACCGTACGCACGATTTGTATCGGCGCAGTGTTAAATCGCATGTCTTCACGCGATTAATGTTAAATGTTCAATGATTTATGTTACGGTGAAAATTAAAATCCATTTTGGTTCCACGTTACGCGCAAGTTCGGAAGGCTGGTTTGTATGAAGTTGTGTGTAATTTTAGTGTTATTGGATAAATTACTTTATTTATCCAATAGTTAGGTATTTTTTAAGTGATTTATGTAATGATACATCGATCGCACCTGAGGATCACACACCAAAGATTTGGTCTTTGCCCGACAGTAGTATAATTAAATACGTTTTTTTATTTATCTAGTCCATGTCCATACCGTCCAACTTGCAAAAACGATTCTCCATTCCTTCCAGTTTTCGCACTGGTGTATTTCTTCTCGTCGATTCCTTAATACCTAAACAAAAAATAAAAACTTAAATCATACGTCATCTTGCAGCGATATACAATATACTTACTGATTCATCTTCAATAGACACCACATTAAATCGAGTACCTACCAATAAAAAACGAAAGGAACCAAGTGCTCCAAATAATTATAGAGCAAATACTGGATGACCGTCGAGTCAAATAAGATCCTTGAATGATGTGCAAATGTATTGTGTCAGGGGGGCAATTCTCGGTTTTAGAGATGTTGTCGAACTCGACAAAAATTTCTAGACGTCATAATTTCGACAAATTTTACTGAACTCTAACGTTAGCCTTCGACAAATGGTGAATTTTACATCGCGACTTTTAAAATTTGTCGATAAAATGACGTCTTTAGAAAATTTTGTCGAGTTCGACACCATCTCTAAAACCGAGAATCAGCCCCCTGATTATATATTGCACTTCTCTGCCGTTTATTAACGATTCCGTTTAGTCATCTAATGAAGTATTCAGAGGTTGAACGTCATGCGGTCTCGACCATCGACGCATCTACCTCGGTCCGGTTTTAATAACAAATCATCTTTTACCCATTGTGTACGGATTATAGAGAATTACACGCTGATTTCCATTACCATTCCTTTAGTGATTCGTTTTGTTATGAAATGTTACTACAACATGATCGTAATTTCTGATTTATTTATATTGTTACTACATTTTTCTCACGACTATGCTTGCGTTAATTTACATAATTGAAAGTTATTGCTGTTTTTATTTTCGGAAATTTCCTTTTTTTTATACGAAAGGTTATGTCCGTCTATAAATTATAGGATGATCATTATTACAAAGGTTGTTTTATACACTGATTTCGATTTCCATTCCTTTCTGATTCGTTTTTTTTTTTTGAAATGTTACTACAAGATGAACGTAATTTGTGATTTATTCATATCGCTATTTCTCACAACAACAGCAATATTTTTTAGAAGATTTTGTCTGAGCTGTCTTTCTTCAGATAAAGTAATTTTCCCTTTTGCCCTCTCTGTTTCCAGTCTACGAAAATAAGCCGTAAACTAGCTAAGAATACAAACGATCGGTACTTACAAATCGTTGAACCTAAAAATGTGTCTTGTTTTTTTCCAAAAACATCGCATTAACAGTACATTCAACTTGCCCTTTGCAAAATTGATGTTTACTGAAATGTCATTACTTAAAAAACATTTACGTTCAAGACGTATTCAATTCAATCTTTGCCCAATATTTTCTTTGTAAAATCGGTGGGTTCTCATTTTAATTAAAAAATAACACAGGTCTACAGCATTTTTGTGCACGGGTTCTACCTAAGTTATTTTTATTGTTTGTATATCTAGAAATAAGATTATGAACAAAAAAAAGTTCTGGATTTGCTTTTCTGAGAAAAAAATGGGTAAATTAAAATCAATGAAAATACCTAAAAATTTACACAGAGATGAGTTATTATGAAGGAAACCATACACCTATTCATGTTTTTTTTTAACAAAATGTGTTTTAAAATAAAGATAAATTATTTAAGAAAATCATTTTTGGTTTTCCTGCTATTTTCAGTAGAAGTTTCTCTTTATAACCCCCCAATATAGTCTCCCATCATGTCCCTTTCAGTACTGGCCTTGGTAACATCTCTAAAATGCTTGTCAAATCTCAAATTGTCTTGATGGAAGCGTTCATCTTGTTCTTCCGTACAAGCTTCCATGTTAACTTTAATTTTATCCAAAGAAAATGTAGCAAATGCATCTTTAGTGTGTCTTTAGAGACATTCCACTTTCGATGATGGATAAAATTCGCAGTTTGGTCAGTGATCAGCTCGTCATAACTTTCAGCCCTAGGGTTTACAATAAAACCATGAACTACTGCCTTAAAACTGTTCCTGGCTTCTTTCTCTTCAATGCTAAGTAACTTCAGGAAAATATCACAATTATTATTTTTTTTATTTGAGAGCCAACAGACACTCTATCTTTAATTTTCGCCTCTGAAAGCTTTGAAAAAAAAACTCTTAAAGCAAATATTTTTGATTTGTTATCACATTTTTTAAAGTAAATATGCTTGTATAATCTATATATATAAAAATGAAACCCGTTTTCCGTTGTCACGACATAACATGAAAACAGCTTGACCGATTCGGATAATCATTTTTTTGTTGTGTTTGTAACCACCGGGACCGGGTTTTAGACCGGGTCCTCCACCCGTGCGAAGCCGGGACGAGCCGCTAGTAAGAATATAATAAGTAAAACCCACGCTCAAAAAAATTTTTTTTTTTGTCGACCGTTGTAATTAAATTCAGCTGCAATAACAATTTCTGCCTTGTTCGTTTTGGTATGATCACTTCCTCGAATCGCGAGATGTATCTGCATGCTCATGAAAGTTTATCTCTACAAGCCCACGCTAAGGAAGAAGCGAATAATATCGCTATAAATATATGAAAGTAAACCGTTACAATATAAAGCGGGCGTTGCAAATAAAGTTTAATTTGTGTAAGTCTGCGACGGGCGCAGTGCTCGCCGCGGCTCGATGGTGTGATTTCATAATTTTCTCCTGGCAGTTTTCTATGGGCGCGAGCCGATAAAGCTGTTCGAGTCGCAAGAGAAAGCCGATATAGTGTTGCGTTTCCCGATGTTCTTGCACTTAGCTTGTATGTGCCAAGTTATGAGCGAACTGTTATCATTAATTAACGCTAATTCGCAATTACCTATTTTCTGTCATTCTTGGGCAATCATCAAGGCATCCAAATTCCAAACGCCTGCCAAAGTCGGTGGTCACTATAAATATGTAACGGTGAGCCTCAAAATAAAAGGCAATTAAAGGAACACGGTAAATTTTAGTCAGTACGACTGAGAATCCCTTCATTAGGGCGGGAGGACCCATTTGATGATTTTAAGACCAAAAAAACCGTGGTCCTTTAGCAGTATTTAGCATTCGATGCAATGGCGTTTAAAAACGACCTTATAATCTGATGGTTTTTGTTTTTACGAAATTCTTGCGCAATAAACAAGGCATCAAAATTCCCCTCAGCTTAAAATTAGAGCTTACCTAGATTGTTAAAAATAGAGTTTAATAAAAGACACATGATGTTCTAAATCCTAAACAAAAATATCAGTAGCTCAGATCAAAGGGTCGTCCATTCACTTTGATCGCTAGATGAATGTGATACCTACGTGAAAGCCAATGAATAGGAAACGAGACTTTTTTCTCTTAATTGCTACGAACTGTAAAGCGTTTAACCATTTTTTTACTAAAGGGAAGTGTAATCAAGAATTAATATCACTACTGGTTATATTTTGAAGCTTAGAGATATTACAAATAACTTGATAATTATTTATAACGGTTTCGTCTTCCTCTTTGTGGGAAGGAGTTCATTTTGACAGTACGATATTTTCTCCGTTGGCTATTTTTAGATCGTTATCGGATCATCGTCTACTTAACCTATTGGAAATTACTACTGGACTACTCCACTTTTTATTAATAATCTTTTCTCCAATATCTCGATTTAACTATTTTTATTCATGTAAAATATTTCTTTTTTCAGACATTCGATTCCTGCTCAATTGCTCATGATTGTTTCTTTAAAATTAGAAGCGCCGGTGTCCCCAATTTGACTCATTTCCATCCATTTTCCTTCTATAGTATTGTCTTATAATATGTAGAATCCATCCATCCATATAATCGAATGATTATTGTTTCTGCGGGGCCACGACAAAGTAAATGTCTCTATCATTTTTACTAGCATCTACCCCGAAAGCACGGCTGTCAGAATTTTCCGTACTTCGCATATCGGTGACGCCAAACGCTTTTAGTTTGCGTCATGTGTCGCCTACCATACTCGTACGCACCGGTCTGCGTCGATACGCGAGCGGTGAGAAAGTTGTTCAGCTGCTCTCTCGCGATTGATTCTGTCTCGCGTGCGCGCAACTGCAGATGCCTCCCGGAACGCTGCGTCTGCGTCACATCGATGCTACCGATCAATAAGCTTTCCAAATCTATAAAAAAACTAGCGGCCCGTCCCGGCTTCGCACGGGTGGAGGACCCGGTCTAAAATTTGAGATCTAAACTATCCTATCTCTCAAGTTGGATCGAACTGCACATGGTGTGCGAATTTTATTATAATCGATTAAGTGGTTTAGGAGTCCATTGAGGACAAACATTGTGACACGAGATTTATATATATTTAGATAAACGCAGAACATGACGCATGTCATTGTAACTACCAAAGTTCTAACTACTAATGCTTTCGCTAGTATGTCAAATCCAAACGTGGCTAGTACGAAATCTTGATGGAAAAATCCAATAGACTTCGAAACCAAATCCGGGAATTCTTGTTCTGCAGTCGCACTCGCTACCACAAGTAAAAAATAAACTTAATACAAAGACCGCTAAACTATCTACTACCAAAATATTCATTTCATAGCCTTATTTCCATGTCTGATCTCTTTTGATCAGTTTTTCGATCGAATTTGTTTTTTGGAGCAAAAGTAAACGAAATTGATGCTCAATTTGAACGTTGAGTGGTTTAGTTTGTTGAATTTGAAATGTAAATTGTATTCCATGACTTCTGTTAGTTTTTAGTCTGGTGACTAAAATAAATTTAGTAATTTGTCTAGCTTTCTATATTTAAAAAACAAGAATCATTAAATAACCACAAATTTTGCTACTACTTGGTATTATTAAAAGGAGAATTTTATCAAGGCTCCACTAAAAAAATATCAAACAGTCGGAAGGCGAGGACAGATAAGACTGGAGCTTTATGAAACCGTTCCGAGATTACGTCGGTTTCACCGTAAGACACAACACGCGATAAAAGATGGTGAGAGGTCATCCTTATCTTTCTTCCTTATTTGATCGGGTGCGGCTTTCATACGTTATAGGAACCTAAGTGCCCGATAAAACACTTTAAAAGCGATTGACCTTGAGACGTTAAGTGTTTCCAGGTCATTTAGATTCGAGACAACACATCCTATATCACATGATAAAGTGCGCAATTACACTTGTCGTTTGCCCGAATTCCATGGCTTCAGGAATACCGGCAAACGTCTACTTGAGAATGTACTGGGTCGAGTGCACTCTTATTCGATAATCTTGTTCGGTTTTATAGTACGACTGTACTGAAATTATTTGCCCTGTAATAAATTTATTGGGTGTTCGATTTTAGTGAAGTCTTCGATCACCCTCATACGAGCTAATGGCTAAGTGTAATTGCGCTAATATAATGGCTGATGTTGTTCGTGGTACTAATTTCATTAACGGAATAAACAGAGTATACCATTATGATAATCTACTTAGCTTAGGGCTCCAAACAGTAACTGATTGATTGCCAAGCGCACTACACGTCTGCACGTATAGATCAACTAGCGATGCATCTATGGAAAACACACAACCTCTAATTACCATTACATGAATTAAACATCCTGATAATACATTCTGAAAGCAATTATGTTCATTGTTACATTGCACATAATAAAATAAATCAACGTCGCGACGAAATGGTTGATTGAATAATTATGTTTTATCAAGAGGACGTTATTATCCAACAAGTAACAAATTGAGAAAGATGAGTTGAGTACAGGAATAGCTGCGGTTTGGGTCTTGGTTCCTAATTGAACACACGTGACTTTGCAGGAGAGATACCGAACACGTGGGGGCCCGCGGACGCGTGATTCCTATTTGGGAACAGTTTCTAGAAAGTTTAACTTAAATATAGAAAGACCATGAGGTTTCTAAAATGGGCTATTCCTAGTCTAGATGTGTTAGTCACTGTAAAATTTATCGACTTTTAAACTTTTTAGAACAGTAAAGTAATTAAATACCAATCTGAATAGAAGAAAACATGACTTCCAAGTATTCATCAGCTACTATTTTATCATGAAAATGGTCATAAAACATATAACATGAAATGTTGACAGAACACGCGTCTAACAAATAGAAAAAAGCTTGGAAGTGTTTGTGTTGATAGCTTATAAAACAGCGAATGAAATAAAAAACAGTCGCCATTTTTACATGCCGCAGGATGGCTCTATCAACAACTTACATTGACGACTTTCTAGATTATGACAAGTGTGAATGAGATGTTTTAATTGAATTGCCTTTAGCGTTGCGTGTGCGACCTACAAACGCATGTCTTGACGTATAATAAACTTTGCATCCAATTGCTTCCATGTATATTTAATATCGCATCGTCGGGAATTATTCGAATTATAATTAAATGCCTTTGCAGAGGAACATTCGTGCAAGTTATCTCTAACAGAAAATTATGTATCGCTATTACGAGGTTGTTTAGAGTAGAGAAAGTTTCTTACATTTGAGTAGCAAAATAACATCCTTGTTTATTGAAAGATTTCCTTGTATAATTTTAATTTTATTAGCGTAATTGCAATCAAATTACCTGACCCGTTTCTGACATTCCAACATTGATAAAATTCAATTTTGCTGCAAGCGCTGACAGCTTGCGTAGTAGAGGTTCTCTGGTCGTAAATAAGAAATAAATTTATAGTTATCCACGAAATAACTGGTCACCATTACACTGTAAAATTATCGTACAACTGTTCTATAGAGTAATAAAAAATAGTAGTTGTGGCATACGACCAAGAGCTATCTATGATATTTTAGATAGTAAGTACCTTAGTTATAAACGTAAGTACCTAATGTAGTTGTGTTGCGGGAAAGTCCACCGATGCGTGTGGAAGGTCGGATCGTTTACCCCGCAACGTGATATCATATACGTTATGTAACAGTTCAATGCCTACAGTTAGATAACGGAAATTCAAACCCTAAACATCATGACTTTTGGGACGAGTTTCCATCGCTCCGCCTCGTGGTGATTTCATCGGTATATTGAACAGTCCGTGTAATGAAAGCTTTTCGTAATACTAATAAAGTGAGTACACAATCTTATCGCTGTTGTGTCAATGAGTTACTATATTTTCTGTGTTTTTTAATAGATATTTTATGTATGCGTAATTGCGTACATAGCGGCTCTTTTGAAAAATTGCCGTCTGAATTTTTTATGTTATCAGAATCAAAACATGCTCGTAAATGTCATTGTAGGTGAGTAATGTGATGATACGCGCCGTTCAGGTCGAGCCACTATGTCGTCTAGGTTACTAACCGCTGTCCCATTTACCTAAGTAACGACTTTGGGGGTTTTGATTGTAGAATCTGGACCACTGGTATAAATTCTCGATAGTCACAAAAGTTTATTGAGATTTTTGTTACGACAACCTCGTTCCCGAAACAACGCAAGAGCTTGTTTTTTACGACAGAGCGCGGTCAGATTTTATTGGCTGAGCCAAAATTGAGACATTTTTAGGTAATAACTTAAAAAAATACTTTGTTGGCATGTACTGTTCGGACATTTCCAAGTAACTCAGACGGAAGTTCGACTTAAAGTCACGTATTGAAGTAAAACATTGTATTTTCTTTTGGGAAACGATTCATCAATTCGATATGGAATTAGCACCCATAAAATGTATTTACCCAGTAAAATCACTTCAGAAGTGGCGCCTCGTTTAGCTTGAACGATAAACGCGACCAATATTTATAAAAAAAAAGGTCTGGTGTTTTTTTTTAAGATACCATTGGCGCTTTGTGGTCAAACGGGTTGCTGCGCAGTGTACGCATTAGTGAAACCACAGCCGGTAGCGATTTGGAACCGATCGACCTCGCACTAAAACTAGATTTATCGGCAACTCAAATGTTTGTTATGAACGCTTGAACCAAATAATACCCACCAAACCACCAACCCTGGCTTTTGTACTGAGAAATTCATAGAGTTGGTAAAAGCGCAGAAAATCTATTTTTGTGCACCACGTGCAGAAATGTTTCATTACCGCACACATTTGTAATAATACGAGTAAGTTCAGTCCTTTTGTAACAACGTTTCCAAATAGTTACATCTCATATTTGCAGAAGCAATATTTGAGTTCAGCTATTTTGTTCAAGTAATACAAAGCGTTTATCAGCAAAAAGTTTCACAACTTGAGGAAAATAAGAGGAGTCAGTATGTCGGATGAAAAGGAGAGAGAAAAAAGGCTCTAATGGCAGAAGTCTGTAGCGTAACAACGGTACATAAAAGTGGGTGCTGATAGTAGTTTCCATTACGTGTTCAGATATTTGTTCAGTTTCTCTTCCCTAAGTTTCTTATCCGTTATTTCTTCATGGGTTTAATATTCCAGTGTGTCCTAGATGTAGCAACGAGAAGTTGATAATGCTCTTTTCGTAATTTGTGACTTTGTCTCTCATGTTCATCCGATTTGATTCGAATCTATATTTAATGGTAATCAATTATTTGGAGAGCCTTTACTAACAAGAATGAAGCTTATTCAGAAGTTTCAAAAACTAGAGCAAAATAACACCAGCCAAAGTTAAAAGACTTCGTCATATAATTCTTTTTAATTGTTTTAGCTACAGAATCAGATAACTATTCACGTCTTTCAAGCTTGCCTTAGCTTTAAATATGCATCTTGCGTACTAATGCATGCAAGCATAAACTAATAAAAAGTATTGTAAATACATTTCATACGACTGTATTCGAAATCATCGTAATAAATATCGGATTAAAGGCACGGTCATATAAATAAAGACAATTGCTCATTCAGATGCCCGAGGTTTGACCAAGATAATTAATTTATCTGGATGATCCTACCATTTAAACGCTCATCTAGATCTTTCGATTGCTTTTTATTTATTAAGTTATTAAAGTACTAACGATTATTTATCGCAGTCTTTACGCACTGAGAGATAATATATGAAAGTAACTGATAAAGTTTAATTTGTTCAATTAAAGGGCTTTATCTCGTAATAGCTGTTAGGAAAGGATGTGCACTATTAATGTGATATATTTGATGTTAATCAAGCAGAGCGTTGGCTACTGATTACTCGAGAAATTCATACGAATACATAAATTCTTTCTAAATTAACCGGAGACGCCGTATTAGTTTCTCACGTTTGTCAGCTTTCACAATTTATTCCAGTTTTATCTCTTACAACATTTTCAATTCGTCTGCTCCATGTCGGTACTAGACTAATGAGACGGTATTATTTATCATATTATTAATTGGTAAATCTAAATTCCGTTGCATCGTTTCGGTTTATTTAAAGGGCTTTAATTATCACGATAGTACCTGTTTTACATATATCGTCCACATCGCCGCCATCACTTCAATGTGGTTTCTTCAGTTCGTAATCTTTTTCCAATATATTTGAGGTCGAAAAGCATGACTTTTTCTACTTCTCTCTTATCTTCTTCTTTCTATGCATCTCTATTATCAATATTCCTATTTCTTCATAATCGAGACTTTCCCGACATTTTGTCCACATCACGTGCCCTGCAGCTTTTTCAACAATTAACCTATTACATCATATCCACATCAAGCACCTTACACCATCAAAAAATCAATGTAATACGCGTTTTACAGTGACAAATCGGAGCGTGCAGTGGCGTGACTCGTCACAATTTAGTTGTTGCCGAGGGGTTGTTGGTGACCCCGGCGATATCTCCGACTCCAACACACGCCAGCCATATCATGTAGGTGTTCCTACCGAATTTGTCTACATTGTATGACTTTTGTAAGCGAACTTGAGGGGTTGCCACGTTCATGTCCCTGAAATGATACAGCTTGAATAATAATTCTGAGGTGCATCAAGGTTTTTGGCACTTTTTTTGCACATGCTCCATTTTGAACATACTATTTTTGTCCAAGACTACTACAAAACAAGACTTGGATAAAAGAATAATTTATAAATATCACAATTCTGAAGCATTCTGAATTAGGTGACAGCTGTCCACCTTCGTCTTATCTATACAACTTGATATTTTAGTAAAAGCTCTCGCTTCTTCAGAAAACACTGTTCCAAAAATATTACCACATTTATCAAAAAGATCAGACACATTACTATGTAGTGACATACGTGACCGTTTGTTACCATTGTAATGTTGTTCGCACTTAAATCATGCGTGATCGGATGAAAGTACGATTGTGGCGTTATCTCGCATCTTCCCACGGGCGACGCGCGACGGACGGCCTGAACCGCCCTATTGTTTCTTGTTGATATTATATCGAAAGAAACTACCAACAAAACAATACTAATAGGATGGATCTATTACAATGATAACAATGACATGCTATACATCATTCATGACCTTTTGTTAAAAGCCCCTCCTATAAAAAGAACAAACCATTTAGGGCCTTTTAAAACACAGCATGAATAAATATATAAATGCTGTTAATTATGATGAGGAAAATCGCCGAATGTATTCAACAAAAAAGCGGCACGTCAAATGCCGTAAATTAATTGTACATAATCAATCAGAAAGTCTTGTGAGGCAATCGCTCGTCGTCGCACCAAATAAAGAAGTCTTACAATGTACGCTTCATTTAATAAATCAGCTATTTAATTCGGCTATCAAAATTCGACAGGTAATCCTTTGAATTCGTCGGTGCGTGATAATGCCGTACTCCAAGCGCCAAGGGACAAAACCTTTTTTCATCTTCGGCCACATTCGAAGCATGACATCGATTAAAATTCCACGACGCCATCCTCAGTTTTTGGGTGTTGACATATTTTTTGAACAGTCAGTGTTTTTTTACTGTAAATGTAGTTGTGGACATTTACAGTTTTGTGTTGCAATATCCCATATACCTCGATACGCAACGCGTGACCGCCGGACGTTTATAATGAACGCGTCAGGTTAATAACCCAGGTCCGGGAGATTCCTAACATAATAAAGTTGTCATTATATCGCCGCCATGTCCTCTTAATTACATCTGTGATAGCATTATCCACCCTGAAATATTGAGCCAGACACTAGCTAGTTACAATCTTTACTGGCAGCTTCTAGGAAATTTTCGGATTTACAAGACGAAATTGCTATTCCGTTCAGGTTATCGGGACATCCCATCTGAC
This sequence comes from Agrotis ipsilon, assembly GCA_028554685.1. Classification (NCBI taxonomy): domain Eukaryota; kingdom Metazoa; phylum Arthropoda; class Insecta; order Lepidoptera; family Noctuidae; genus Agrotis; species Agrotis ipsilon. The sequence goes on along the minus strand of CM052961.1, from coordinate 191,955 downwards.
ACCTCGGGCGGCACTAAGGCGTGACGTGAGAAGCGACACTCCCGTCTAATATATTGTGCAGTATGGCCGGCAGCATCAATTGCAACTCGATTCCCCTGAATTTCCCGCAATAACCGGAGCTCTTTTCAATTGGCCGTACGTGTTCAGAACGCGTGCCGCCAACCACAGCTATCGACGTATCTTTGCCCACAATTTCGATAAAACCCTGTGTTCATCACATCATTTCGTTGAGGTGTGCGGTTGGCGCTCAAGTTTTATGCTCACCAAAATTGAAAGTACCAAATCGATCACGAGCATGTAACTAAGTATATGTCTATATCACGTTATAGCACGGCAAACAACGTTTCTCAACGTTACCGCAAGGGCCAATTTGAGAGCCGAGCCTTCCGAGCCACCCACCGGAGTCGGCCTGATTGATTGCTAATGACTATTGTTACGCTGTTACGCAACCCCCCGGGCGAGCCGTCCGAACTGACACCGTACATGACGGCTAACATTACTTCCATACTTCTGCGTCTCATGGATGGACTAAACCGTTTATTTGCAAACAACAATAAACGGATATGTTGGCCCTCGGGGAATCGGTGTATCACTGATACCGGACACACACGGGACTGATCGAAGCCCTCTAATAATCGACGATATTCACCTCCTCAGGCCAAGCAATTTGAAATGACATCAGTCTATGATTGCACTATATTTTCATTCTCTCGCCATATAATCTGGCGCAAGGTTCTATACAAATATAAAGATGTTTTTGCCGTGGGCTGTAATTGCTATCCAGTGGACCTGATTGATTGTTAATGGATATTGTTACGTGATCGCCTCTATTGGGAAGATAATGCCTGAACATAGAGGTCCGTGCCCCATCGCATCTGCTTGATTGATTTGATCGTATGAGGTTTCTCTCAAGTGGTTGCTTTGGTGTTTGCGAGTTAATAGAAGATTGCTCGGACAAAAATATCTAAAGCTCTGGCTTGCAATTATGTTTCATTATAGTATTCTCAGCAGTTAAGTTACTGCTAATGAAAAGTCGACGGAGTGCTTAATGTTATTATATCGCCTTGAGGGTTGCTGTTCAATGGTATAATACCGCAAATAAAATGAGCGTAAGTTTATTTAAATTCGATAGATATAAATTCCGTAGTATTAATAGCGCTTGCGACAATCTACGTTGCGTGTGGCGTATACCCTGATTCGCCAGCAATTCGTGACGCGCGATAATCGATCCGCGAGCATCGCAAACTAGCGAGTTGCGATGCCCAGCGACCCGGCAGACCTCGATCTGAATCAGCACGCGGCCGATTCAGCGAACAGTACAATCTGACCAAGTTGGAAACGCACAACGCTGCCAACGACGCCAGAGCAACACACCGGTCGACCGGCCTCGGTCGATTACAATCGCGACGCTGCATCGCCGCACTCCCATTATGGCCTTTTACGTGGCGATTGTATCAATTGTGACGTCGATTATCGAAAACGCGCCGAGGTCAATTCTCAATTCAAAAAAAAATCTTTGAATCCATTCATGTGTTAAAAGGGTATATCGTTTTTTGTCGATAGGTGATGTAGATACGGACGAACATAAATATTCAGCAGGATATCGTTTAAATTGTATGCTCTTAAACATCTAATATCTGAAGGTGATCAGTAAAGTAACGTAGTGGGTAAACAAAGGCAGCAGGGTCAGGGCAGCCTGCCGGGGGCGATGTGCTGCTTGATTTATGAATGCTCGATACCGGAGCCCTTCCGCGGTATCCGTTGACGGTAACCGCACGGATCTCGATGGGCCCTTTTAAACCACCAGTAAATCCCTACTTAATACTATCGCCGTACCGGTTGCGGTTATTTTGTATACATTTATACATCGTGTTTCCGGTTTCGTATGATTTCCACTTTATGTCTGTTATATTACCTTAATATCAGGACGCCCAGAGTCATAGTAATGGATGTGCTTGTCAAATGAGGGTGGCGTATTCGTACCGTAATTCACAGTTCCACACAATGAGATATGAGTGGTATTACGATCTGATTATGTGCCATTATTGTACGTAGTGTTCACTTGTAAAATTGATGGCTAGACACGAGATACGCAGCTACTATCAATGAAAAATACACCATTCGAGACCTGCACTTACTGAACGAGGGAATCCAGGCCGCTCCCTGGCATTAACGCATTAATTTTCATCTTAGCAAGAAGTTCTGCGGTGGTATTGGAAAATAGCAGTCGGTGAAATTGGAGCAAAGTTAAATGACTGATACGAGTGCGATCGAACATGTTCTTTGACCACTACAGGGCGCTGTGGTTTCTACTCGGTCGGTAACATAAGTAGCCCAGGACAGAATTAATTATCGGCGGGTAGAAGTGCTCAACGGTTTCTTGTGTAAAACGAGACGAGACGCTCCATGGGAAAAAGGTTAACTGCATATGCATACTTTGTGGATAACTAAGTACTGGTACGAATTTTCGAAAGTCTTTTAACTTTTAACGGCGTCGCATAGGGATGGCCAATTAAAGTTTGATTGTTCAGTTGTCTTTCGTCTCTGCAGCTAGACTTTGTTTAGCGATTTCTTACAATAAATGTTTTCTTGGGAATTGCGAACGTTTTTGTTGTTTTTTTACTCTATATCGTCGATACGTGTAAACCAATCTACCATCCATATTTTTTTAATGAATTGAAAAAAACATAATATTGAAAGAAAGTCATAGTTTTAATAGTATTTTTAACGATAAACTTTATGGTGTAATACATCACGATGCTATAACATCGGTGTAGGGTATCTTAGTAATTGGATACACTTATCGTGGCGGCCGCGGGCGGGTCTGTCCCCGTCTACCGCGTGGATTTATCGCCGCAGCAAATCATTGCGTTCATATCACTCGGCTTTAGCTTCCCTTCAGCAGAACCTCTACGTCCCTTCCATCCCTTTACAAACCGCTAAACTTCCATTAGCCTAACTTCCGAATCTTTGACTAACTTATAATGTCCCCAAAACACGAAGAGAGGAAAAGTTATTGCCAAATGTGTTATATAAATTCAGATACTTTCTCAAATCTTTGCCGTATCTTCGAAAATGTATGAAAGTGGTTGACTTAGAAGTTTAGCCTGTTTCATTAGTATTTAAAAAAAAAACAAATTAATGGAGCATTCCTCTACCAAAGAGAGGAATGCTTCATAAGTTTTAGTTGTTTTTGTTTATTATATAATTAACTCTTTCATTTACATAGGTATTTGGAGAACCGATAACCCGACCAGATAACCAACAATCATAATTTTAGTTTTTAACAACCAGTATTCGATTGCGTCACAGTTCCAAGAAACTTTACTGGAATTACATAATAAAAGCTAGCTTGTAGTCCTGATTGCCACACCTTATAAATTGTTCGTCTAAAAAACCTTAGTACGTCGCCGACGAAATAACGAAGGCGGTCATTAAGTCCTCCATTGAATTTATCACTGCCACAAATTATTATCAACGTAGAAAATACACAGTAAAAAGTTTATTTATACTTCTGAGGTTATTACAATGGCAGCACCCTATTTTCGGGGTAAAAGCAATTGGTTTCGAAACTAAAGGAAAGTAATAAAAAGTTTTAACTTGGATTCAGACGTATAAATTGTATGGTCCCTAATCGTTTATCGATAAGAGAGACACTCATTGAACTGTTTTCGATACAACATGTGAGTTCGACCGGATCGCAGTCTTTGTCGTTGTATTATCTCTCATCGGATTCGTCAATGTCAGCTCGATAAACGATTCTACTAAATCGGCAAAGCATTACCCTTTGTGTGCCTTAGCCGCTAAAACTGTTCGTGATAAATGAGACACGTCTAACGTGAGACAATAAATCAGCTTCTTCAACCGGCAAATGCTCTCGCGTCAATATCTTACTTTTCCCTGTAGCTTTTCGTCTATCTCATTTCCATCGATGTCCAATTTTAACAGCTAATACTTTAACGATTGTTTTACCAGCATTGGACGGAGAACAACACGATGCTTTAGACGTGACCGCTCAAACGCTCGTTACTTTGTACCTAACAGCAGTTCTACAGCTGGGATCCTGAAGGTTAACGCGGAGACGATCATTTGTAAAGCTTTTGACCTCTGATGAACAATGTTACCCTTCGATCGGGTCCGTGATAAATGTGTGCACCTACATTTATTTTGAACGACCGTTCAACGATCCTTTTTTTTTTAGTTTTCTTGTCCTTATAAATCATTTTCGATAGGATTTATATTCCATTTGTGCGGCGTGCCAGCGGGTTGTTCCGCAAACTTTGTTTTACGTGTTGTTTAATGGGTCAAGCTTTTAATCACTGTCAGTGGTTGTATAACGTGTACATGTATCGTGTTTCGTTCACGTGTTGGCTCTACACCGTTAAGTGTGTCCGGTAACAAGTGTAGGGCTTCGAAACGTTACAAACTCAGGCCATCCCATGCCCGGGCTTGTTTGTAACTTAACGCTTTGTTTCTCACGCATCGGGTTACTTTAATGCTATTTAATGTTGAAGCAGAATTTGCAAGTGTTACTCGGAATGTGAACATTTGCAGCAATTTGTGAGTATACCAAGCAAGTAATAGCGGAATTACGCTTTGGTTAGTTTATTTACACAACGTGAAATAGACGTAATAAGTTGTTATCCCACAGTCGTGAATTGCCGGTTCAGCTCAAAAGTACCCATTTACATTTAAGCATGCCCTTCACAGATAAATCCTCTAACGGATTTATTATTTAAGCTATAGAGAGTTTCTTTATTTATAATCGGATACTGTCTATCTAAATCTTCATCTCATGATAGCTTAGCATATAAATCTTGGAAATTTAGATCAGTAAAGCTTGCGTGCTGGCCTGATTGCGACTATAAACTACTCATCCTGAAACTAGAAGTGCAGCTAATCCTAACATTATGTGCGCGCGATCAGAATCCAGCAGACGTATTGTCGTTGTATCGTAAGTAGGTAATGGAGTATGTAGTTATCTGGCGTCAATTTGTCACAAATTTTTCTTTGTGATGCTTGGTAACGGGAGTTAATTTTAAAAGATGGCAAATAACAGTATTGTTAATGTAATTATCATTGTATTAGCTCGGAGATAGCGGATTCATGGACCATCTAATTGTCAGCTACGATGAACAGTCGCATGAGAATTTTGCCATAACTACCATGGCTGGGACACGGATTGACATAATTCGCCTTTTACGACACCCACGAGAATAATAGGAGCTGACCTGTTCGTTGTTAAGAACAGAACGGTGCAAACAATTGAATCGACAATGCATTTTCTTTGCATGCAGTGATCTCAGCACTTACTCAAGCGTCATTAAGTGAGAGTGTCAACTGAATGGCTGATGAATTGGAACCTTGTAACAATTGCACATCTAAACTTTTCTCAATTCATTCTTATGCAACTCTTTCACGATTAAATTGCCCGTAGACTATTCTGATTACGTTATTACTGCGAGATTTATCTTGATCTTTATCATTCATGATTAATGGCATTAATTTGAATCTAGTTGCAAGATTATCCTTAATTTACTTTTTAAATTCGCCAATACTAGTCACCGCAGATCTGGAGATACTTTATGAATAGCAGTGTGACTACCACGTGTTTCTCTGGTCTTTACTACAGTTTCCCGATTTAACTCAAAACGTTTTAGGTAGGTAACCTAAACCAGCTTCCTAATGCGTCACACGATCACGTGTCTTAGCAGCTGGATGAAAACGTGACTTTACGAAATAGGTTAAAGTAACCACGTCGAATGCCGCGTGATCTGCGGTTTTGTTATACATTATTTGATCCTTTGAGTATTATGGAGCTGTTAGCTCTTGCCTGTGGCTTTGTTCACCCCCTTTCCCCTCTTCTATAAGCCTTTAACCTTCTCAGGAGTCGTATAGCAGCGATTCTGGCGTGAATTATCTGGCGTAACAAACAAATTCACTTTTGCTTTTTTATAATATTCGTTAAGATTCAATCTCTTACTGGAAAGTGCACTGCATATATTACAAATTCGTAACCTAAAAATCAACATTGCAGTTACTAATCTCTAAGATTTAAAACTCAATATCTTCTCAATCTTTTTTAAACTCTTACAGCTCTAAAGAGAATCTACAAATTCAAGTCATTTTATAGACAGTAGGAGTTAAAATATGGACATTTATTCGCCTATCACTTAAGTGAAGCCGCAGGCAATGCGTTGTTTGTAATGATCAGTTGTATCCGGTCCTTATAAGTCTTTTTCTTTACATCAAAGCTCTTCAATCCTTAAGCACAACATTATTGTTTCGCTTCCGGGTCATTAAGGATTATAACTGTGAACAATCTAGAAGTCTTCTGAGTAAGACAAGTATAGACAAAGTTGTCAAATTGTTATTTTCACATCTATTCAACCTTAATGATGTGCTGAGAATATTTTTATTATTTTATTTACGATGTTCAGCTATTTATAGGCTATACTCTTCACATGTTCGATTTAAATGGCCTGTGAATCTCTCCATTTGTTTTTACTCACGTATAGGTATTTATCACTGATTATTATCATTACAATTAACGAATTCCCCGGTTTAACAAGCATAAACAGGCTATGCTTCTCTTCCAATTAAGAGAAAAACGAGCCGAAGCGTCGCCTCGCCTCCACACCGGTCTTAGGCTATTTTCTACTTAGATTTTTTGTTCTTCGATAATTTCATGCTCATCCTAACGTCCAAGCCTTTCTTTTTTATACGTTTATCTTTTATTTCAAGTTCTTGTGAGCGTCCAATCTTCACTAATAATATAACATTGTTATGAGTTGACAGCGATTGCTTCAACAGCGCTACCAATTTTAATGCAATTTATGTTTTTTTGCGCTGGAAGTTGACGTCCAAACTTATAGTCTGTAGTTAAGGATCTGATCGGTTAATGTGCTTCCATACACGCCATTCTTACGTCACATTTTCGACCGTGATGTGCTGCGCTTGTAATAAAGTCACTGACATTTGTTTAGCTATAAACATCCATTATTCCGAGGTCGGGGAGCGAATTGTGTCAGGTGAGCTGTGTCGCATGTTGTTTGCAAAATGGGAGATTTATTCTGAACTTTACGATTTTCATCGCCACTGCATTACTGAAAGTCGATTTAATTCCTATGGCGTTCCGACGCTGCTATTTCGAGGAATTGATATTATACAACCTCCTATATTTGAGTTGTTATACCATCATGTGACTGAAGTTTCAGTATACTATTTCTCACTTTCATTTCAATCGATGTTTGTTCTGAAATCAATGAATAAATCTCAACCGTGTACCATTTCACCAAACCATTAAAGCCAACAAGCAATAAATATTTTATTGATTAATTATTTTGTATAGTCGTCTGGAAGCTATACAATTAAATGCTACTGCAAATATTCCTTCTTACAAAATTGGTTCGAGTTACATGTGGCCGCAGGCATAGCGGGCGTGTTTTGAAATTGAAAATATAATTAACACGGACCGTGAACTACTTCATTATAAAATTGAACTGTCTTTTGAACGCCTACCGCATTCATTTTAATAATATTACGGCGCTTGTCGAGCTGTTCAATTTAATTGTCCCGGCCTACCTGCGCAAGAGCATTTTCAAATTTCCCTTCACAACCTATTTGATAAACTGAGCTAACACGTCTTAAATTGCATTTGAAGGCGCAAAGTGTTCCGTGACCGGAACGCAAGGGCTAACTGAAAGATCATGGTGGATTTATACTCACCGAGCGCGGAAGGACTCAATTGATGATTTTACCTCCCAAAAAGCCAGTAGCCAAAATTAATAAAAAAATCTTGCATTTATCTCAATTTTTGCTCGTCATTAATTCATGCCTCTTGGCAATACAATAAGCATAATAACGGTAGTAAAAATTGAAAGGTTACACAGCCAGTAATCAAATCCTAATTGTGAAAACGACGTAACATCATTTTATTTATGACCGAGTGACTTGACAACCGTTACAATGATGGTCAATCGTAATTAGTCACACCGAAATGCAAATGTCAACTTGTCGGTCACGCGATACGATCGTTTGCGACCTGTGTGTGAGGAAATATTTTATTGATTACTAACAAACTAACATTGATCCTGGGCATTGTACTGTAGATTCAATCCAGGAACCGTCTTTATGTTATTCATCATTAATTTCATTTGCCTGAGCTCATCCTAACTTATTTGTGGCAGTGTGTTTTCTTCCAATCCTACTTCTCTTTCATGTGTCAACTCAACAGTCACTCCCTTTCTAGTCTTATCTTCATGCAGTCCATCCTCTGTGTCTTTATGTTATTGCCCTTCGTAATAAATATCAATCTCAAGCACATAATATGCAAAGTTATTTCAACCTTCTGTGGTTTTGTAACTCAGATACATATATTATGTTCGTATGTTTAAGTCAAAGCATTATGAGGTCAGCCGATGTGAACGGTTCATTTTTTTATGTTAATTCCATTTTATTGTTAATTGATTTCAATGATTAGTATCACAATGGAACCATTGAATGATGGCCCTACAGTAATGGTCGCTCATTGTCCGTCAGAAGCAAGGTTAGTTGGTACTAACAACAAAGAAATGTTGTTATTGAAACTTTGTATGAAACTTGTCGCATTTGGCCGTCTTTGTTTGTAACTTGGAAAGAATTTCTGATTCCGTGAGACCCAACTCTTCAAGGTCTACAACAAAATTACATCACAATGAAAAATTCGGTATTGAAATATTTATAGCTTCTTGCAAGTTTATGGCTACGAGTTTTTTATTGCCCGATAAAAACTAGAGCAAATAACTACCTACTTGTAAAGTATTGTTTACTTGTAGTTACATTGGTTTTTTCAAAACTCTTGTACACACTTTCTTTTACTTAATCACAACATACATCATTATTAAAGAACACATCATGTACCAGGTCGTCCAGTTAGCCATAGCAATGTGTATGTAGGTCAGGCATAATAGGCGATGCCATGGCTCCATCGGCGGGGTTGTTACCAGGCTTGTCCAAGATTGAACTAGTTTTTCTATCAATCGAGACGAGGGCGAGGTGATTGTGAACTACGATACGACACGAACAAGTTACAAGAGAAAAGCGTGGGCGTGTTGTAACCAATGCACTGTCTGAATAATACGTAGGCTTGTAGGGTCTTGCGTAAGAAAATAACTCGAGATATGAATATAGAATTAATTAAACAGATTATTATTGATTGCCGCTGTTTAGTAACGCAACATCTAAAAGCATTTTGCTCTTCAACATTATTTTAGACTTCGTTTACATTTAACCTTATCAAGACTATTGTTCTATGTTCTGTCGTAAGTATGAATTTTGAATGTTTTGTAAACTATCGTTGTGTAAAAAATTCGGTTCACCCAGTTGTAGATGTGTAGCGCAAACAAGCTTTGGTAATTCAAAAATTGATAAAGATCGCATTTGAAAATGACTGTTATTCATTGACCTCGACTTTATTAAAACACCTCAGAATACAATATTTCAATATCATCTCGCTTCGTTCAGATGACGTTACTTCAAATATTGTGTTGGACGGAAGCCAAGATTATGTCTATAGCTGATAATCTCGCTTTTACCGATATGTGTCAAGGCAGAACTTTAAGCATTTCGTATTAGCTGCCGGTTTTTTAATGGACATTCTTCTACGAATTTCTAAACACAAGTCTGGGAAAAATTTCATTCAGTCGTTGTTTTAAGTCCAATTGTCTTGCTACAATATATTTAAGACTTGCACCAGGTCTTAGATCAAAAGGTCGCGTTGAACGAACGCAAATCATTCCTTCCATTGAGGTAATGAACTTTATAGATGTGGCTTTGAACTAATAGAATGTGATTGACGTGCGACCGTTGTCGAAGCCGGTCCAAGGTCGCGGTCTTCCCACTGCTCCTACCGCGCAGTTCTGTTGGTAAAGGGAGCTCTCCGTGTGCTGATAGAAAATAAACTTTGTCAACATTTGTGTGAGAGCAGTGCAACAGGGCCGACTTCAGAGTTGCAAGTCTTGAGTTCATGCGGAAATTGGCTTGACCTACATCGAAAGGATCGAAGACATTTGTGACAGACAAAAGACAAAGACATTATTACTAAGAGACATGGCTTGTGTCCCAGCAGTAGAAGAACGTTATCGGCTGATAATACTATGTGAATACGTGCACCGTTGCGGTCTCCGTTAGCTTCCCTTCGAAATCAGCCCGAAATCTCGGCGAAGATCGTCTCCGGCTGTCTTCATTGAGGTCATGAGGTTTACGATTTCACTCAATACGTCTAAATACTCACGCTCCAAGACTGCTGCGCTTGTTGATTTTGGAAACCGTTTTATGTTGCCATAAAACTCGCGCTGCTATATTCGAACGCTTTAAAGGGAAACTGCACATCTTTGCGTCATATAATCTCGGAGCGCCATTCGATTTACGACTTGTAAATTATTTATCAGCCGTAAATATAGAATTCCATTTCGTAAACGATCTTTCCACTTTATTAACTCAATCATCTGGCTTCAAGATAAAGATGAGCTGTGGAATATAGAATTATGCGCGTTTACTTACATGAATGGCAGATACTAAAATTGCTTTATCAGCTAGTAGAGATGTTTGTATCATCATGAAAGAAGTGTCTTCGATTACATGATATCGTTACATTTAAATGCAGTACAAACGAGGCAGCGATTGTTACTAGTTAATATTTAATAGCCTATCGACATTGGTGTCAGTCTCGAGAGAATGGAAGGTTGTCGATCGGCACACCTCACCTACCGCTGCGGACGTGCAATTTACGTCGCCGCTGCATTCTTGCCCTTAACTATCTCACTGTAAGACATAATTAGGCTAGCATCGAATACACCGGCTACATTAATCTACATGCCGTACTTATTCGATTAACCTTTTACGTGTAAAGTATTTGTCCTGCTTTAAATTACTTTAATGGCAATAACGGTCGTGCTACGTCAGACCTAGGTTTTTCTTGTGTAATGAGACACCTTTTTGTAATTAATTCTGAATAAATATGATATGCTTTTTTATGATCGAGTGCTCCATTACTTTTTTTTTTCGAGATTAAAAGCGTTATTGATTAAACACAAAAAGTAGCCTTGCCTCTCTGGTATTCACGAAGTTATTTAGATGTAATGTAAATCTTAAAGGGCAAAGGCGTGGCATTAAGTACTTTGGACTCGTAAATACATCTGTAGGCGCAGCAGGTGACCTCTTAGGTGTTTAGTTCGTGAGCTTGCATATTTATTGCAGCCAATTCTCTACTGGCTTCTATTGTGACTCGGTACAAACACACGCGCTGTAAATCATCCTCAACGTGTGAGACAGCGTGTTTCCTTGTTTCCTCGTGGGATTTACTACTGTTCGTACTTTATCTCCCTTGGAAATAAAATCAAATAGAATATGAAGCTGTATTTGTTTTTGCTTGCCACAATATTTATATGCGGTTTATAACAACTATCTGTTCCTTGGATAATTTAAATAACCGCATTCTCTTATTTGACCTTCAGTAATGTAACAGCTTTGTGTCTACTGAGCGCTAATGCGTTTGCGCTCATAATGTGAATGCTAACAATCAACGTTATTGTACTCTCAATAGTGTGTTATTCTCTAGCCAGCCGATAGCCGATTACAAAGGAATCTGTAATTGGCAACATTTGTCGAGTATAATGATTGTATTTGAACACCACCTGTTTATACGAAATCCGCGTGGGAATCGGCGAGCGCCTAAGGCGCACCACAGTTGCGCAAACGCACCGGTCGGCGGCGACGCACGGTGGGCCGAAAATCGGCTTTCATAGACTTAGGCATTTTATTTTGCAAGTGCCATTTTTTATGCCGGATATCACTTCTATTAGTTATAACAATATACAAAAATGACACCAGAATTGATTCTGCACAAAAACGAAGGAATTATAATTTTTTTACGAAAATTTTGTATGGAGCTAGTATGAAAAATCGAAATATCTCGAAAACGGCAGGGATAACCCTAATATCCTTATAGGGGGTTATAGTACTAATTATTTGTGATTTTTTGACATAAGTTACATAATGGTTGTGAATGCCGTTTTTTTTTTAAAAATCGTCAAAATATTTTCATTTATTTTTACATATGAAACGTTCCTTTTAGTGTTTAAGTTGAAGATTTCAGAGCTTTAACAACTCTTAACATAAAATAGCATGACCTCTATAGACCTGAAGGACTAGACAGAGGTGAAAGAAAAGTTATTTTGTAGGTTATTGTACCCTTTTTTGTGGTTGTTTTTGAAGGCGGTTATATTTTTTTTGAAAACTCGGTGTAATCGATGTACATACATAAAAAAAAATACCGACCGACCGAATGGAGAACCTCCTCCTTTTTTTGAAGTCGGTTAATAAATAAAATGGACTGTATACAGGGTGAATTTTTCAACTGGGCGTGGATGGCTACTTTCGAAACTATGAGGAATATTGAAAAACGTTGAAAGGAGTCTCGAGGCCGATTTTGACGAAAACTAAAACTGCATCATTGGATTTTAGAAAAATCAAAAATCCTGGTCAGGAATCGAACCCGCTGATTTTGGAAAAAAAATCACACCCTGTATTATTATACCGTTCGATAGTGTTGCTAATAAGGATCAAATTCTGGGAAGTAAACATATACGGCAAACTTAAGGAAAACGCATAATTACAAAAAAAACTGAATAATTTTCAAGGCAACGACTGTATTTGAAACATAAGTTACCGTTTCTTCTTTATAATAATGCTATTTTTAGTTCAACTCAATAATGTCGTATTGCTAAGTACAGTGGGATTGTTGAAACGTCAAATTCAGTGGGACATTGAAAACAATGAAATTTTATAATTTCGAATAAATTATGGCTCATTAGATGTAAAGTAACATGGAAAAATAGCAATTTCATAAAAATCTGCCATTTCCTTAAGTTTGCCGTATATGATTACTTCCCAGAATTTGATCCTTATTAGCAACACTATCGAACGGTATAATAATACAGGGTGTGATTTTTTTTCCCAAAATCAGCGGGTTCGATTCCTGACCAGGATTTTTGATTTTTCTAAAATCCAATGATGCAGTTTTAGTTTTCGTCAAAATCGGCCTCGAGACTCCTTTCAACGTTTTTCAATATTCCTCATAGTTTCGAAAGTGGCCATCCACGCCCAGTTGAAAAATTCACCCTGTATATACTTTTTATTGAAAGGTAATTTAAATAAAACAGAAGTAACAAAAATAATATCAAAGTGCATAATAATTTATGAAAATATTAACTAAACATATGATACAATAAACTAACATGAATTACAAAAGAACATAAAGAAAAATAATTGAATTTTACAAATTTTCTTTACAACTTTCGTTGTCGGACTCCAATTCCGAGTCAGAATCCAGATTGGATACACCTACAAACGCGAACTCAGTTTCCGGAAACTGTATTAGGTCGAGAGTTTCAGCAAAAAAGGTTGTCTTCCTTTTGGCATCTAACTTCGGCCTTTGTGCACTTAGGAAAGGATCCGAAGAAACAACAAGCATATTTAGGATATCTTGATTAGAATCTTGCCTGCTTCTTTTCCGCGAATGATGTTCCCGAAACCTCCTAAAATCTTTGTTTCGAGACTCTGAGGCTTCTTCCGACAGAGTCCCAATCGGGACAATATCATTTTTTTCGATTATGTCAGCACCGTGTATTAATAGTTTATGTACGGTTGATGACATGTAGTACCAGTCGTATAATTCCACGTACTTTTCTGCTGTTTTGCGAGCAAAATCTTTAAATTTGATGACATCTATCTTCTCACCAGATGTTATTGCTTGCAAAATAACAGAAAATCTTTTTATCAGGTCTTGATCCAACCCAGTAATAGCTGCAGTTTTATTGGGAAACTCGAAAAACTTCCTTGCGGTATTCCCGTCATTGGTAGTTCCCGAGCCTTGTTTCACTATATCAATCAACAGATTGAGCTCCTCTTTAAATTTATTTTGAATGTTTTTTTTTCTGTTTTGTAACATTTCTTTATGCTCATTACTTCTTGCTGCCCACTGTTTGAAGTCAAGTCTGTACGCAATGTGTAACAGACATTCCATGCAATTTATACGGGCATGTAGGGATGATAGGCCAAATTCGTATATGTCAGAACACACAGTTTTTGATGTTACAGCATCTAAGTGGTTCATTTCTGTTGGTTTTGCTAAGCACAGGTAGCATGATGCATTTGATCTAGCTTCAGAAAGGTACGTGCAGACTTTTGCGTCGATCATTGTCATCATTAGTTTATGAGTCACCCTGTTACTATTAATGCACTCTGTGGGGTTAAGGGCCTCAATTTCCTCATCCATTTTTCTTTTGTTATCAATGACAACTGCATCGCTTTCTTTTACAAAAGTGAACTGAACCGGACGACAATAAAAAGTTGAGCATGGTTTCGGGTTTGTCCATATAGTATTATCTCCATCTGTAAGTTTCAGTGGCACCAAGGAGGTCATAAAAATGCTTGAATCATCATGCTCGCCGTCCATTTTCTGCTTGTATCGGCTTTGATTGGAAGCACCATCAAATCCCCACTTCGATATCAGCTTTAACTGCTTATTTTCCACATTATCAGAAAGACTTTGAAGAATCCGCTTCACCGTGATGTCAAGTAAAGCTTGAAGTGTAATTCTAGCTGATGAATCAGTAACTGACACTGATAGATTAGGAGGGTAGCATGCAAGCTTAGTTTGTTGCAGTTTATAGTAGGATGGGTAAATATCCTTAGCACCTTCCCGAATGGCAGTCTCTCGCAACGTAATATATTGCCACTTTGAAAGCTTAAGTGAAAGAAGTAATCCAAGTGCTTTCTCTGGTGTAAATATTACTGTTTTCACTGGTTTCTTAATGCTTTCATTGATTTTAACGGCAGCTTCTGGATTTTTGATCATATATTCGATTACAGATGCGATATCTTCATACCCTTCTTCTTTTAAACGCGCTGCAGCTGCATATGCCAATTCACAGGAATCCTCGCCTATGTGCTCACTAGATCTTCTCTTTTTCTGTTTGCTTCCCAGATCTTTGAATGGTTTTCGGGACCTTTTTGTCATTGTTCCAACAGTCGATGATGTCGAAGGTTCTGGAGAGACTGAACGTGCTCTTGGTATCTCATCAACAGTTGGTTCTTGATTTATTAAAGTAAGCACGCAACTCGGCCAATCAATATTTGCTTGCAGCCACTCTCCGTACGTATTTCTAAAATTATCAAAGAATCGTTTAGATTTCTGCCACCTGTTTAAAGCAGATCGCGTGAATCTACGGCAAAATTCTTTGAGAGTTACTTGATCTTCGGCAGAAAGACAATCGCCTATGCGAGACACAATTGCACTAAACAATACTTCATGATTAAATGAAGGACACTCACTTTTTAGAAGAACAAACAAGTCTAAGTTGGTGATTAAACTTTCCATTCTAAGATTTTATAGTCGCAAAGCAAATACTTAGTTTTAGTGTTAGCAGTTACACAGTTGTGAACAATCTAAATTATGGAACAAAATTGTAGCCCTTTTATTGTAGGTACCTATAAAGTCAATAATTAGTAAACTACCCTCGTTAAAGTTATAAAAGATATGACATTGAAAATTTATAATCGTAAAAACATTTCGTAGAACTCATAGTACAACTAATCAACATTAGCAAATCACATTAGCTCACTAATTACAAAAAAAGTGACTGCAGTTCTTAGTAGATATTGTTACGAGAAATTTCAAATCATTTAATCACATATTAGGCTCATTAGAATCAGAAAACTACAACCATCATTCTAATTACTTAATTACTTGTCAGCAGACTCATTAGATGACTACACAAGATGTTATTTTGTATTTTGATCTTCTGCAAGGTCTTAAAATTCCTTTTGTGTCGATATTATTATGTGTCCGGTTATGTTATAATCATACTTTTAGGGTATGATCAATTAACAATTTCATTCCCCTATCTTTCAAAAAGAAGCGACTGCATGGGCACTTTGACACTGATATTCAACTATTTGGTATTGTTGGAAATCTTACAAGATACTACACACTTCTGTCTAGTCCTTCAGGTCTATAGATGTCATGCTATTTTATGTTAAGAGTTGTTAAAGCTCTGAAATCTTCAACTTAAACACTAAAAGGAACGTTTCATATGTAAAAATAAATGAAAATATTTTGACGATTTTTAAAAAAAAAACGGCATTCACAACCATTATGTAACTTATGTCAAAAAATCACAAATAATTAGTACTATAACCCCCTATAAGGATATTAGGGTTATCCCTGCCGTTTTCGAGATATTTCGATTTTTCATACTAGCTCCATACAAAATTTTCGTAAAAAAATTATAATTCCTTCGTTTTTGTGCAGAATCAATTCTGGTGTCATTTTTGTATATTGTTATAACTAATAGAAGTGATATCCGGCATAAAAAATGGCACTTGCAAAATAAAATGCCTAAGTCTATGAAAGCCGATTTTCGGCCCACCGTGCGACGCGGCAACCGACTGAAGTTTCGAAAACGGTTGCGACTGCGCACCTCGTTAATGCTTCGCTGGCAGACGAGTACAGTTACTAGAAATTATTGAAACAATTTTAGCAAACGTTAATTTTGAATATATCGCCACAATTAGGCTACCTAGAACAAAACTAGTTTTTAGACCCACGTAATGCAGGTCAGTTTGGATGCTGATTAAATGTACAACGAATCATTTTAACCCGTTAAGGCGCTCGTTAGAAAGAAAGGATACTGTTACAATTGGGATCGTGTTTTAATATTTAGCAAGAAAGCTTTAATCTGATCTTATCTCGATTTTGCACGAATGCGCTTGATAAGTAGAGGGCGACGTTATTTCTATAAAATTCTTGTCTTTTTCGTTGGAACAGTTTCTTGGTATATTTCCAGAATCCGACTTCGAACTACAGTAATAAATGTTGTTTGATTCATGGCATGCAAACTTCTGCGTAGTTCGCAGAGTCATCCATCATTCCTAGATAAACCCAGTCACAGCACACAGACCAGGTAATTAACCCGATTAAGCTAAGCCAACAACGCTGTTTTCTAACCTATAAACCTACGTTACAAAAGAAGAAAGTCCCGATACTTTTCCGTGCGCTTCATAAATCATAACCTACGCACGTCAGAAGCTTTATTTGCCTACACACACAGAATTGTTAAGACAAACAACGTAAGCCAGCTTCGTAAACGCTTCCGTTGCTCACTTCGACTATTGTTTGCACAAATAGGTGACAAACAACATGGGTGAACGCGACCTCCGTAAACGCTTTTCACTGTCCCTCGATTGTCGTTAATTTGGAACTGTTTTGGACTATTGTAAAAGTGAAATCTTAAACGGTTAGTGCGACTCTCAATAGTGAATGATCCATTTTTCATCATAGAACTCGAGCAGTTTACTTTTGTTATGTTATTTTTTTCTATTTTTTGTTTTTTTCCTTGTATGACAAATATGAAAGCAGTTGACTTTTACATGTAATTTGTAGAATTGGATTCAAGAGTGATGGATGAAATTCAAAAACATTATAAACAGTGATCTTCTTACTATATTGTGGAAAACATAGTAATTAATGTGCGAGATATATCTTGGAATCTATTATGCTCTTAATTAGATAAAACATCGAAGACATGTCTATAAAAAGATTGAAAGAATTTGGCTTGTCTACGAAAAGTATCCCAATTAATTCAGTTTTAATAAAATACCAGACGGCAGACGAGATGATGCTCTTGACCATAAAACAGATATGAATAATTATTTATAATAACAAATTAAAATTCACGTTTAAGTATAATGAAGATGTTTGGACTAATTTAAAAGATGTAGGTCACGATATAGTCATAAAATTTGCTATTACTAATTCAACATCATATCCACATGACGTTAAACTCCTAATTTTAACCGGTTATTTTACATGGAAATTCAATTTTCGGTAAATTATTTGCAAAATTCCCCAATGCAAATTCAAACCGCTTACATTCGACTACACATAAAGATTTAAGCGGCTTATCTGGTCTGTAAAATATGCACATACAAAAAAAAATCAAAGCCGCAGCTTCCGGATTCTCTTTACTCACTTTTGAACTCTCGCCAAGTTTCAGCACGAAACCACGGGCTGAAATCCGAAGCAAATGTGATTATATTAAAACGTAAGCTTTTTATGTCCTGAACTATGTAGAAAGACGAGAGTAAAGCCTTTCGGCTGCGAAGTAGTTATTTAGCAATCTGTGCTACATAGCTTTCTGCAGTTTACGGATGTGACGAACAGACGATGTCGCTTAAACCTTGTATGCAATCTCGAACCTTTTCAACGCGTGTAGGATTAAATGACATGTCGGTAATAGCACCTTGTTTGCACTCTGTAATAATACACTTCATGACGAAACCAACTGCACAAAACCGTTTAATGCGATTGTTATTTCATTAGCAGTCAATTTTCAATTACCGCTATTTACTTAATTACATTATGTTGTACGTTATCGAAGAAAAAAATAAGTTAACATTCTCTTTATCAGCCAATCATAACTGCAAGCATTAACGAACAAGAATACAGTAAGTACTGTTGTTCAATATTTGAGGTCTTCATAATCGTTTCTATCTACTTAATGATTTCGATTCATATTTCATTGCTTAATTATATTGTAGTCATGATTATTCAAGCAGTCATTATTTCCTTCATGCATTTAATCAATTTGCGAGGTTGATCACCTACAATCAATTGATAATTAAAGTAGTTGATAATTGCTGGTTCACTTCCTATTTCGGCGCCAATATAAATATCTCGGTCTAGGTGCCAGATAACTCATATAAGCACTGCTGCGCTCGTTTTCATTCTCATATCACGTCTTTTGTATTTTTTACATTAGTCTACTATTGTATTTCTTTGCCTCGTGTAATACTTACTACGTTTTATGTAATACGTGCATCTCAATCTATCCATCTCACACGTTTTTACTCTGGCGTGCAGCAATCAGAATATTGAGTTCAAACATTGTAATTTTACGTAAAGATGGACGGGCTGTTAGCCCATTATGGTAAACTGCACGTGTACAGCTTCCCTGGCAGCTTGTTAGGATTTAGACTATGATAATTTATAGCAGTACTGCATAACAATCACTCAATTATCTTGCGTTGTCTGTAATATAAAATATTAATGTACATTGTTATACTAATGTTATGAACCCCATTCGACTAGCTTAGACTATTGTAGAAGAATGCTAATAATCACGATTGATTTATTAAACAATAGAGCTTCTAATTAGTGTCTACGCCTAACAATACAACATGTAGTTAACAGCTATGTGTAGCATGCTAAATGTATTCAGGTTATTTTTATGTATGTCCATTAGAAACTGTAAATGAGATTCCAGTGAGTACAATACCGAATTAAACTCGTACTATGTCACAGCATACATTGTTATACCGTGGGATAACGTCACTTTAATTACTACAATACAGGCATTTTCTGCACAAATTGAAAATGTAGCATGACGTATTGTTTGGATTGTTTCATGCAGTTCTTTGTTCTTCGCTGGAACGTGCATGCATACATGTGTCTCGTTTTGTTGTACATCGTTTCAAACGAGAGCGAGAGAGATGAAACAGTGTGTCAGTGGGCGCAGGTGAACGGCCGGCATACATTCGCTTATCAGCCGCAGACCGGTAGTGACGTCCCGACGCACCTGTCGATTTCTACATCTCGATACTCAGTATTAAAGTTGTTGGATACCGCTTCAAATTACAGCTTATTTGGCTAACATATTATGCAAATGTAATGACTACGACGAATCGTCATAACAACTACTAACCTTTAGATATCAATGCATTTTCTTAAAAAAATATTCTAGCGGCTCCAATAATTTGTATTGAATTTGTAGTAATACGCAGTCGAATTACACGTCTGAATAGATAAACGATAATAGAAAACGTCGTCGATATCGATAAAATATTAGAGTGCGATGCCGTAGTAATAGGAGTTTTGTCATCTCGAGACGATTAAATATAATTGAATCTGCCGAGTAGCAAGTTCGAACCAATCTAACCTCTCACGAAGTCGGGCGCGATTCTGTGCCGCAACACCGAAGAGTATCGTACCGCTCGCTTGGGATTTCGCAACGAAATATTACGATTACGATATTGCACAATTCAGAAATCGGCACATATAATTTTCAAGAATTACAAATGTCAGCTTTCTTGAAAATCTGGATGTCCTTAACACAATCTTCGATCGGTATTAAATATTCCGAGGCGTTATTATATCAACATTGTCATGGTTTTTTATGCATTCTGTAATTGACTTGTAATCGAAGCCTTCTAATTGTACTGGGAATCGATAAGTAAACTGGTTCTTTTTCATTTCAGGTACGTACCATCGGACAACTGCGTACGGTTAATTGGAGCCGGGTATGTACACTAACCGTTTTAATAATGACGGTCGTTGCTGGTATGAAAGTCAATGGACTGTACCCTGATTGCAAACCTGTAACGATTCCTTCGAACAGACTCAATGTCGACTAATGTAAACTCTTCTTGTTTGATTTGGGTTCGACAACAATTTATGTTATATTTACTGAAGACTGACACAAAACATGGGGATTTAATGATCTCATCGTCCTTAAAAACAGAATTGTCGAGTATTTAGAACGTCGTGTACGTTCTCATACTATTAAAGTTGTCGTTGAATTACAAATAACGCTGTTAATCGAAGGTAAATAGGGCTTAGAGGTCACGTCTAGAGGCGAAATATCACTGGAGCTTTAACAAACGGCACTAGAGTAAACGTTTTTTGAATAAATATACAATTAATCTACGACTCTAAGAATAATGTCCTTCCCTGAGCTAAAACTGACACACTTAATTTCTAAAATGAAGACGAGAACCATGTTGCAATCGTTTTTGTCTGTGCTTATTTGATTTGACCTCATTAGCAAACGAAAATGAATAGCAATTTCGGGTAATAATAACTGCATGACAGGTTGTCGACGTCCACGAACGACCTTCGTCAGTAATCCACCAGTGTTGGTGTCACAACCCGTGAACCAAGGACGTCTGTGGACTGCGAATACTGCGATTGACATTGTTTATTGTTTACCCCCTTCATTTTGTTCGCTCGTTGCCCAAGAATGACATGTTGTATGAGCTCTTGCAAAAACCTAGCGCTTGGGAATATACGCCCGGATAATTGGCAATTGTTTTCTAAGAACTCAGTGCTCTACGTTTCTGAAGCAAGGTTTTGACCCACCTTTCTCGTTGCTTGCTTAAAAAATGGATAATCTCAGCTTATAATTTGATCCCACATGAAGATGTTATTTTACTTTATTTGATTGTTTGTGCTCACATTATTGAGAAACATGAAAGCAAATAGAAATAATA
Organism: Agrotis ipsilon; assembly: GCA_028554685.1. Taxonomy (NCBI): domain Eukaryota; kingdom Metazoa; phylum Arthropoda; class Insecta; order Lepidoptera; family Noctuidae; genus Agrotis; species Agrotis ipsilon. The sequence continues at coordinate 170,586 of CM052961.1, read as the reverse complement.
AACTCGTGGAGACTCGGGAATGCTCGGTTAATGGTAAGGTTGAACCTTTATCGACATATTACTGTCGCGTGTCTATCTTCATTGATAATGTCAGTCACTGCTTACATTTACATCGTTTTAAAGCTATCGGTTTTATTTATTGATTGACGTGTACTTTAATATAATATAAAAACGAGGTGTTTTTAATGCACCTTCGTATTCAATATAAGACATTTTGATTGATTATTCATGAATAATATTACTTGGTGTTACAGTTTCGTTGGATGTAAATTGAACATTTATATGCACTTTTATTTATTCATGGTCCTTGTTATATAATTATTTCCTCATTAAATTGGTATCGGTATCAATCGTGATGTTATTTTTTATAATGTTCACGATATTCATTAGGTGAATCGAACGTCCGGCAAAACTTTATTGCATTCAGTGAGTCAAAGTAAAACGTGTTTTTCAACGTGAAGGAAGGTAAAAGTAAAGGAAAATATTGAATATACTGTAAGTCGGTAACTTTAGAGGTGTAGATAGATATCTTTGATTATTATTATCTTTAATATGAAGTGTAAAGTCCTTTTTTGAGCTCAACCTGTGTCCTTATTTTTCCTTAAACAAAATTCCTAACTGCTTTTAATTATTTTAAGGTAAAGATATCATAATTGCTAACAGTAAAATTTTCTGCACAGCATTTCATGTAAAGTAGAATAAGTTTTGTGAGAAAAAATTGTATGCCCAGGAATATTTTGTACCCTGCACCAAAGCCTGTGACTAATGGGCCAGATATTGATTTACTTTCGAAGTGGCGTAAAGGCACTTCATAACCTTTCTGAAATGGATCCATACTTTATGACTTTAACACCGTAAGCTGTTCTGCCGTTTTTCTACCAGTCCTGGCAACAACATCTCCATCTGTGTGGGCTCTAAAGTATCAGATAACTTTAATGTCATTTAATAAATACAAAATTACAACCTACAAGTTAGCCTACCTGCGGCACCAAGCCTTGATTACAGTCGAAGTAGTAAAATGAAATTGACAGACATCTTGCCCTTGGAGGTTAATGGTAACTTCGCATGTAAGTTGCGACCAGCCTTGTATTACGATGTGCGAACTAAATATTAGTCGTCTAAGTACATTAAGCAATGATGGACGATCACGCAATGTCCTTGCGAACTGCCTATCAACATTTGTCAAAAGCTCTTGAGGATTTGATTGAGGGAAATTAGTTGCTGTTCCGTCAATGGGATTCTTTATCGATGTGGTTGCAACTTGTCGGGCAAGAACAATTTTTTCCTTTTTATCAAGTATAGTGTGCCGGTTGGCAACCATTGTTGAACAAAGATGGTGACGGACTTTGGGAATCATCAATTAAAAATCGCAATTAGTAAACTCTACCTTAGATATAATTTTCGTTATGAGATGTGCAATGATACTTTTTGTTACACTGTCTTGATTTTATGAGTAAAAGAAAGCACTGATGGATAAGATTTTGATTAAAAAAATTGGTACGGTCGCCTACTGGGCCCTGGTAATCTAATAAGTCATACCATCGATATGAAAGACATGGATGATAAAGTAGTCGATCTCGAACGTGATCATCTAAAACTTTTCTAAAGCATTTCATTCCTAGACGTTTTCTTTTATAAGATCTAGCTTTTGTATTCGTGAGCATTGAAAAGCTTGAAACATCGGCATTTTCCGGACGTTCTACCGCAGGTGCGCTGTCTTTATTGTGTTCGATTCATAACCTACAATGTAGCAGAGTTGTATAATCCGTAGTACAATCGACTACAGAATACTAAAGCGGAAGACTTAGGATTTGGAATTTTAAAATTAAATATTTATTTTGCACTAGCGGCTCGCCCCGGTTTTAGACTGTTTCATATTTTTCTTGGATTTTCTGAAAACTTTCTTTCGTACAAATCTTATCCTGCCAGTAACTGATACAAAAAAAAAACCAATTTGGTGCATCTCGTTTCGGACTTATGAGAATTACGAAAGATTTAAGCTATAATTGGTTTATCTTACGTAAATAAGAGTTAATTCGGGATATTTACCATTTTTAATATTTGATTTCAAATACCTATTACGGTACTACTGTTTCAAATGCTAAAATCATTAAAAAACTTCTGATACCTTTAGATATCCGATCTTAAAACTTAGGTATGCTAGTATATTAATATTCATAGCAAGTGCTCTTTAATATTATTTTTTATGATCTAAGTAACTTATGAATAAGTGTAATTTGTAATTTAAATATTTGTAGTCTAGTATCACTTGTGCACATTAAAACTTAAACGGATTATGTTGTACATGATGTGCCTTTTTAAAAAGATATTGTATAGAAGTTACTACCTCATGTCAGAAAACTGTGTATATAAAAAAACTTAAGTTAATATTATGCAAATTTTCAATTGATGCTTATTAAAATAATCCTCATGATTAAAAAATACATTGTATTCAAAAGCAATTTGTATGCAAAGAAATCCAGATGTAACTCAGTCTATTTCTAGTTTCAATTGAAATCCACAGGAACAAAGTATAAACATTCTATCAAACTGACAGTTTTGACAGTTATCCTATATCTTTCAGGCCGCCATTTTTATAGCACTGTTGTTATTTAGCTATTTATTATGGGCTACGAGCCCGCCACACGCACGATGTATGCGCTCAATTTCAAATTGAAACTGTGAGATATACTCCAGACGTGCTTAATTACCATTGCAATATTTCAATGACTGGTCTTAACGCATCGAGATTCAATTACACATAGCATTTAAGGGATTCAACAGTAATTAAAATGTCAGTTTAAAAATTATATCGCAATGGAATCTTCGTGATACATGTTAATATGTCCGAAGTTGTAGCATCCAAAATATCAGGTTTAGATGTTTGAGACTGCCTCTATGGCCTGGTTTGCGGGATTGCGGGACTTATACCATCACCGTGACCACGGAACATAAAGGGCTATTGAAGGACACCGTGGATTTTAGTCAGTACAAGTCTGACAGTCCCTCCCGCCCTGCCCGGGGGAGGACTCATCTGATGATTTTACCATGCAAAAAAAAATTGGCTTGGTGAGTATGAGGTAAAACATGTTGCGTTTTTCCATTAGACATTTGTCAATAGCAGCCATGTAATCTGGGTGTAAAACAGTAGGTCATCCCAAAAATCCCATGTAATAGGGGTAAATAGAATAGAGTACATATATTTACTCTTATTACGTAAATGGGATTAAAAAACATAACTGACGAAATTGGAGTGTACTACATATTAGGTGTACCTCTGCTTAACCCTTTGGGAAATACAGGCGTGATACTACGATGGTATATTGTGTTGAAGATAGGTTAATAACCCTAGTTAGCTAGTCAGCACAAAAATGATAAAAATGTTCTGAATCATTTTATAAACTGAATTCTGAATCTTGATAAAAGTTTCAAATTGGAACGTTAAGGTTTAGTTAAACTTTCGCAGAACTGTCTTTTAAGCAGAATATCGTGATACTGAAATGTAAAAGGTAACTGCGGGAACAGGATGGACTTTTAGTGAAAAAAAGAGTCCTTTCTGCTTCATCCAAAGTTAAAGTACCTATAGGATGATTTTACTATTCCAAAAAAAAACTTTACTTGCTGTTTTAAATTTAGTCAGATAACTTGTTGATAACTTGTTCGCCGTGGGGCGCCGGCTTAGAATTGCGCTCCCCCAAATCATCCCGTGGGTGTCGTAAGAGGCGACTAAGGGACAAACCGGAGGTCGGGCAGCAGCGTCCTCCGGGTACTGCACATCCTCACTGCGATCGCCAACCCGCCTGCCAAGCGTGGCGATTAAGGCAAATTACCCCCTATAATGAGAACCACAGAAACCAGGCCCCCAGTCCCCGGCAGCTCCGCTATCCCTGGCGCGGGTAGCGGTCAAGGTAACGGCGGAGCAGGGGGTGCTAAGAAACTCCGGAAGAGATCCGGCTACCCACCCCCACGACGACTGGCCCTGGTAACACACAACGTACGCACATTGAGGACTGACGAAAAGATCTGCGAGCTGGAAGAGGAGCTGAGCAAGTTACACTGGGACATTATGGGGTTATGCGAAGTCCGTAGAGAGGGGGAGGACACCGTAACCCTGAAGTCTGGTAACTTGCTCTACTACCGGGAGGGCGACCAACAGTCCCAAGGTGGTGTCGGGTTTCTCGTTCACAAGTCCCTCGTTAACAACATAATAACCATCGACAGTGTGTCGAGCAGGGTGGTATACCTAATACTCAGAATATCTAAAAGATATTCGCTGAAGGTCATTCAGGTATACGCACCGACCTCGTCACACTCCGATGAGGAAGTAGAGACTATGTATGAGGACGTAAGTAGGGCCATACATAGCTCAAAAACTCACTTCACTGTTGTTATGGGGGACTTTAACGCAAAGTTGGGCAAGAAAAGCGGTGATGAGTTGAGAGTGGGGCAATTTGGGTATGGGCAACGGAACCCTAGGGGACAGAGGCTGGCCGACTTTCTGGAGAAAGAAGAACTCTTCATGATGAACTCTTTCTTCCAGAAGCCGCCTCACAGGAAATGGACCTGGCTGAGTCCCGATGGTTCCACGAGAAACGAGATAGACTTCTTCATGACCGACAAGAAACGGATATTCAGTGATGTCTCTGTGATCAACAGGGTGAAAACCGGTAGCGATCACCGAATCGTAAGAGGCTCGCTGAATATCAATGTTAAACTTGAAAGGTCCAACCTGATGAAGTCTACGCTCCGACCTACTCGGTCCCATATTCAAAACCCCGAAAGCTTTCAACTCGAGCTCTCTAATCGCTTTGCTTGCCTTGAGAACTTAGTTTCAGTGGACGAGATCAACGACGGGCTAGTGGAAACTGTCCGCACGGTAGGGTCTAAGTTTTTTAGACCCGGCCGTAAAGATAGACCTCAGAAATTGACCGATCAAACCTTAAACCTCATGGCTGAACGACGTTTGCTACAGTTGCAGTCTTCCGATGACGCGAAGTCATATAGGCAGCTCAATAGACGTATATCTAAGTCCTTGCGGCACGACCTGCGTCTCTTTAATACGAATCGTGTTAAAGAGACCATACAGCGAAACCAAGGCTCCAAAGTGTTCGCGAAAGGCAAGTCTATTGGGCAAAGCCAGATGACAAAGCTGAAACGGGAGGATGGCAGCATAGCGTCGACCAAAGCAGAGGTTTTAGGCGAGATCGAGAGGTTCTATGGACAGTTATACACTTCGGTCGCAAAGCCCGTTGACAGCTTGGTAGGAGATCCAAGAGCCAAGCTGTCCCGACATTATACCGAAGATATCCCGGACATCAGTCTGTACGAGATTAGGATGGCCCTGAAACAGCTTAAGAACAACAAGGCGCCGGGCGAGGACGGAATCACCTCAGAGCTTCTGAGAGCGGGTGGAACACCGGTACTTAAAGTCCTCCAGAAGCTCTTTAATACCGTCCTGTTCGAGGGCAAAACGCCCGAAGCATGGAGCAGAGGTGAGGTGGTGCTGTTCTTCAAAAAAGGTGATAACAGCCTATTGAAGAACTACAGACCCATCACGCTTCTGAGTCATGTTTATAAGCTGTTTTCAAGGGTTATCACGAACCGTCTCGAACACAGACTTGATGACTTCCAGCCTCCCGAACAAGCCGGTTTCCGAAGAGGCTATAGTACCATAGACCACATCCATACGCTGCGGCAAGTTATACAGAAGACCGAGGAGTATAACTTGCCATTATGCTTAGCGTTTGTGGACTATGAGAAAGCCTTCGATTCGGTGGAAACATGGGCGGTGCTTGAGTCACTCCAGCGATGCCGTATTGACTGTCGGTACATCGAGGTGTTGAAGTGTTTGTATAATAACGCCACCATGTCGGTCCGAGTACAGGAGCAGAGTACGAAGGCGATTCCATTGAGAAGAGGCGTCAGACAGGGGGATGTTATCTCCCCTAAACTGTTTACTGCCGCAATGGAAGACGCCTTCAAGCTCCTGGAATGGCAAGGACTTGGCATCAACATCAATGGCGAGTACATCACTCACCTTCGGTTTGCCGACGACATCGTAGTCATGGCAAAGTCGATGGAGGAACTCAGCATGATGCTCGATGGCCTCGACCGAGTTTCGCAACGGGTGGGCTTGAAAATGAACATGGACAAGACGAAAATTATGTCAAATGCCAATGTTGTGCCCACCCCAGTCTCTGTTGGAAACTCGGTACTCGAAGTTGTTGACTCATATATCTACTTAGGACAAGTAGTCCAATTAGGTAGATCCAACTTCGAGAAAGAGGTCAGCCGCCGAATCCAACTGGTTGGGCAGCGTTCGGGAAACTACGCAGTGTCTTTTCGTCCGATATACCTCAGTGCCTCAAGACGAAAGTCTTCAACCAATGTGTGTTACCAGTGATGAGTTACGGCACCGAAACGTGGTCTTTCACTATCGGCCTCATCTCAAAGCTCAAAGTCGCTCAGCGAGCTATGGAGAGGGCTATGCTCGGTGTTTCTCTGCGTGATCGAATCCGAAATGAGGAGATCCGTAGACGAACTAAAGTCACCGATATAGCCCACCGGATTAGCAAGCTGAAGTGGCAATGGGCAGGCCATATTGCTCGCAGAGCGGATGGCAGATGGGGTCGAAAAGTGCTAGAGTGGAGACCACGGACTAGCAAGCGCAGCGTAGGACGTCCACCAACAAGGTGGACAGACGACCTTATGAAGGTCGCCGGAAGACGCTGGATGCAGGTCGCTTCCAACCGGTACTTGTGGCGATCAAAAGGGGAGGCCTATGTTCAGCAGTGGACGTCCTATGGCTGAGATGATGATGATGAACTTGTTTCAAAATTATGACTAGGACTGCGATGTCGAAAATAGTAACTACGATCTTTGGTATGGCTTCTAATTCGGTCTTAATTTCTGTTCAAAATGTTATGCTTGGAAGAACAATTTAATGTAGATTGCCTCTCTTGGGACTACTTTAGATTTGAAGTTGAATTTTGGTAAAACATAATTTTGACTGGAATTTATTGGATACTCTTAAAAACTTTTATTATATTTATTATCGCTTTTAAAAAAATAATCATTCTGAACTCAGGCCTTCTCGTTATCTCAGCTGTTCTTCGCAAAATACTTCATTTTGGGTACGTGGTAGTGTTTATTGGGTAACATTTTTACCCTGAGTTCCGCTCTTGGACCAAGGCATAAATACCAAAATAAAAAATGTGAAAACATTACAAAAAGGTCCATTTGACAAATTGCAGTTAATATTTTTAGGAAATCAAAAGTGTTTTCCATCACACATTATTACGTTTCGATTTCTAGACTGCATTAGTAAACAGAACTTGTCTTCGAACAATGACTTTCAAAGTGACAAGAAGTGTGTTAAATTTCTTTATACCTCGTCAGTCATTCGCATGCTCTCGTGACCGTGTATGACGTAACTATTTTCACCGTCTGAGACACGCCTTGCTTGCATAATAATGAGTTCACGTTTATTTCGCACGATTTTATAACAAAAAATCTGAGTTGCTACCTAAGACGAAGAAAACTTACATAATAATGGCGGTTGGTTAAGTTACCAACCTGAACACTAGTTAAAACTCGTTTATTGTGCAATTTTCAATAAATGAGAGATATAATTTTTCAAAATATCAATCATTTTGCAAATCCAATAAGCATGATGACAGAATCTATAAATTGTAAATTTAATTGGTCCAACAGTTAAATTTTTGAAAAATGTATGTTTTGTTTTTTAATTAAAACACTTAATAGTGACGTCAGAACTATAAAAATTATACCTTGCAGTGACGTATTGTGAATTTTAAAACCGTCGTACCTTCGTCAATTGTGGCTTACGTAATAAAAGAAAAATACTGGTCAACCTTATAATCTAATTGACAGAATAATTAGATTTTTTCAGTCATCTTGCCTATTCTATCTGCTTTTGAAGAGGAGTAAAGGCAACCCTTCTAAAAATAAATAATCTACGACAAACTCTGTTTTGTTTTTTTTTCGTAATGTGTACCTATTTGTAGACCTTCCTTACGTTACACTATGGTACTTTAACTGAAAATTTAATATAAGGCAAACAGGGTTACATTCTCACTTCCACATGAAGGGTGAATTTGCCCATTGCAACTTTAAATACATAATTTAAAAGCTTTTGTCCCCTCACCGTAGTTTTTCTAGCGTGCGCAAACAAGTAGGAAAACGCACGCAAACCATAGAGTTTCCTTATGGCACAGATAACCTCCTGTATATTCCGCATAGAAGGCAAGCTATGCGCGCCACACGTCATTGTATTTACCATTACTTTTTTTCATCGTGGTATAATTAAATCAAAACATTTGTTGTAAACCAGTTACAGGCACTATTGAATTGTAAAAGACAAAAACAAAAATCACAAATAGTTCAGGTGCTATGGTACCAAATGTTCGGGCATGTGGACGGCGAGTAATGGGCGACTCGTTGTCCGACTATGGACCATGCCCGGGGCGCTTCAAAGAGCTGTCAGCAATATGACAGGCTCCACTTAGAGTGCCAAAGCCTGCCGGGGTCGCGGGACTAACAACCTACCGTGACCCCGGTAAAGGGCTATTGAAGAGACACCGTGGATTTTAGTCAGTACAAGTCTGACAGTTTCTTCTAGGGCAGAAGAAACTGCCCTGCCCTGGGTGGGATTATTTTACCTCGTTAAAAAAGAGAAAAAACCTACCAAACGTTATTGTAATAACCCGGTTATTCCGCAAAAATGAATCACACACCTGATTTTATGTGATTATAATTTGCAAAGTAGTTTATGTGGCGTTGATACACGCCTTCCCGTTATCGATTTCAGGTTAGTAGATAGGTAAGTAATGGGTGTAACTTGCTTCTGGGTTACGATGGATTGATTAAATGTATGTGCCGTGTGGTCTTAACTGAGAGGAGACCACCCGCCGCATCCGGAGGTGTCGTGCGCCGGTCTTGAAGCTAGACATTAGCGGCCATTTGCGTGATGGTAACATCAACGCTTTTATCTAATAAGGAGCTAACTAATGGCCAAAATTATGACACACACACACTCACAGACATACATTAATTCGCGCCGTTTTTAAATGGGGATAGAATATTTTCATACAACTTTTGCTTCTGTGTTCATGATATCTGGGGGTCCAAGATAATTTTAGCAAAATTCGAAAACATGTCATACAATCGAGAGGTTAAATGTAATACAAGAAATTTTTACTGCTCATTAGAATAGATGGTCGGGGGCTGTCTAAACAGGCAGCCATGATTCTGGAACGTTAAGGGCTATTGAAGGAAGTTTGACGGTCCCTTGCGCTCCACCCTTATTTAAAAAAAGATAAGATTAGATAAAGAATCAAAATTATCTCAAGGCATATTAAGATTTCGCTTAAGTGGTCTTTTTATACCCCTCTGGACATAGTTTCAAGCGGATTGCTAGTTCAGTACAAGTCTGACAGTCCCTCCTGCCCTGCCCCGGGTGGGGAGTACACGTTTGATGATATTACCATGCTAAAAAAGGAGTTTATCTTTCATTGCGTTGTTCAGAAACCCATTTCTGTAGTTTATCGAACTAATAGCGATATTGAATAGATAAACTGTCGGTAAAAGTACATCAGAAACTGGGCATAAAGAGGAAAGTTACGATCCATTATGATGATAGATGTATTACCATTTCTCTTCCAAAACATGATATGGACATAGGTTAAGAAAGCAAAATAGCCTCATCGAATATGTATCTGTTGTTTTATTATTATCGGCTTAAGGAACAATAACATTATCCTGAATTCGGGATCCGATATGCAGGATACAATTTAGGAAAAGAAATTTAGTCGTCAAAGCTCGCGATTACACGTATTAAATCGTGTCCTTATTAGGATGCTACTCATCCTAAATGCGATTACACTTTCCTGAATTCAGAATGTCCTAAACATCGGGTCCTGAATTAAGGAAATTGTAATTGCCCCTTTAGCAATGTTCTACTTTAGCAGTATAGGGTATTTGACTGAAAAATTCTGAAAGTCCATCACATAGATTATCAAAAAATAATTTACATGTATTTTTACTTTTTACGGAAAATAAAATTGACAAAGATACGACACTTTTAAAATTGCCAATACATCACAAGCATGTACATTTTTTACTTGCTTCTGACATCTCAAGCCCAAAATTTCGTATTTTGCGCCTTATATCTTTGTAAAAACGCATTGATTTAACAAAATAAAAAAAATACGTAACCATAATTTTTCAAAGCTTCTATCTGGCGGACCAATTCGATTTGCAATTTATTAATGTTGTCAACGGTCAACAGGATAAAGACAAGGAAATATAAACTGAAACAACACTAACTATAACTGAAACCCAAAAATATACAAACAAAATTATTCAGAACGCGGAATTGTTTTGATACGCACTCAATAAAACTAGGTGACTAGTCTAACAGAGCATTTACCGAATTGTTATCTTCGCTGTTTCATATTATTTCATGCTTTGAAAATATCATTATTTCAATGTTTTCCCTAAGAGACGTATTTCGGCCACCCCGTTACTGAGATTCGTGCCGGTTTAAGTCTCGACTGGTTTAAGTTTGTTTAACCGATTTTGATGTTATAAATAAAGCGGCTTCTCTGCTTAACTAATAGGGTGATCATCAGATGTCCCATATGTTACGGGTTCTCCCGTATTTCGGGTACGGATTTTTCATTGGTTCCATACTTTTATGATTCATTGGTATTTAATAATAATAATAATAAGGTGGTCAGGTCATATCTCACCTTCTTTACATGGATGATCTGAAACTCTTTGCCCCCAACAACTTGCAACTGATGAAGCTACTGAAGGTAACAGAAACTTTCAGTAGCGCCATCAGGATGGAATTTGGTGTGGACAAATGTGCAGTAATGCATGTGAAGCGAGGGGAGATTATGGAATCAGAGGGAACTCAACTCTCGGATTCCATACACCTTAGATCCCTCTCTTCAACAGAGACCTACAAATATTTGGGTATGTCGGAAGCATTAGGCATCAATAATGCTGACATGAAGCAATCGTTGAGGGAGCGCTTCTTTGGCCGCCTGAATAAAGTGCTAAACAGTCTTTTATCAGGTGGCAATAAGGTGCGCGCTTTCAACGGTTGGGTCATGCCGGTGTTGATGTATTCTTTCGGCATACTCAAATGGACCCAGACGGAACTTGACGCCCTGGATAGGAGAGTCCGTTCACTGCTGACTGCAAATCGGATGCATCACCCACGGTCGTCGGTGATGAGGCTGTATATCCCGCGGAAGTGTGGGGGTCGTGGCTTCTTAAATGCTAAGACCCTGCACAACCGTGAGGTATGCAGTCTCAGGGAATATTTCCTGGAAACCGATGTGGGGATGCACCGAGATGTGGTCACAGTGGACAAAGGTCTTACCCCGCTCTCCTTGGCTAACGAGAACTGGCGCAAACCTAGAGTACTAGACACTAATGATCGTAAGGAGGTATGGCAGAGCAAGGAGCTTCACGGACGCTATTACCGGGCACTACATGGACCCGATGTCGACTTTTTAGCGTCCGTATCCTGGCTGCGTTTTGGTGACCTTTTTGGGGAAACCGAAGGTTTTGTCTGTGCAATAATGGATGAAGTTATGATGACGAATAACTACCGAAAATACATTGTGAAGGATGGTACGGTTGACATATGTCGGGCATGCCACCGTCCGGGAGAATCGATCCGACACATTATTTCTGGGTGTTCTCGTCTGGCTAACGGCGAATATTTGCATAGACACAACCTCGTTGCCAGGATTATCCACCAGCAACTTGCTTTGAAGTACAACCTTGTGGAATCGGAAGTGCCGTACTATAGGTATGCGCCCGACCCAGTTCTCGAAAATGGCAATATCTCGTTGTATTGGGATCGACCTATCATCACTGACAGGACTATTGTTGCTAATAAGCCTGACATTGTGGTGATAGATCGACCGGAGCGTCGCGCAATAATTGTTGATATAACCGTCCCACATGACGAAAACCTCGTGAAAGCGGAAAAAGATAAACAATTCAAGTATCTTGATCTGGCTCGCGAGGTTGTTGACATGTGGGATGTGAATACGGCAGTTATTGTGCCGATAGTCGTATCTGCCAATGGCTTAATTGCCAAGAGCCTCGACCAACACCTAAGGAGGCTCTCGCTGGATGGCTGGATCAAGCGCTTGATTCAGAAAGCAGTACTCATGGACACGGCGCGTATTGTTAGGAGGTTCCTCTCTCAGGAGCCCTGACCGCCGGTGGCCCGGACCCTGTTCCCGGTACTGGTGGATTGCTATTTTTTATATTTTTAAATGTTTTTTATTTCTTTTTTGTAAAAATATTTAAAAATGTAATTTATAGGGTTTTAAGATGAATAAAGGAATAATAATAAATATTCCACAACTATCAAACAACGCCATCTAGTCCCAAGCTAAGCAGAGCTTGTGTTATGGGTACTAGACAACTGATAAACATACTTATATATTTCTAAATACATACATAATTATAGATATATTACACCCAGACACAGAACAAATGATCATGCTCATCACCCAAAGATTTGGTGTAGGGTCCGCTCGCCCCTTGGATCTCGCCCCTTATGATTAAAATGACCGACTCGCCCCGTATTTATTTATTTTGGTGTACCCATTCGCCCCTTATGAAGGGGCGAGTTGAAAATTGACATTAAAATAATTATTTTGGTGTACCCACTCGCCCCTTGCGGCATTTCCATTGAAATTTAACCAAGAAAGGTACAGTCAGACAGAAAAATGCTAACAGTAAGAATAACACTACGTTTGATTACTTTAGTCAACTATATTTGTATTCTCACAAACTCGTCGTGATACTTGTGATTTTATGATGGTTTGTGCTACCTGTAGAGAGTCGTATTAAGTCGTAAGATAATTTGTTAAACCATATTTTCGCAAAAATTCTAAGAATATCGCGAAAATTAGACAATAGCTGTAATAAGCAAAAGTACTAAGCAAGCATAAGTTCAAAGTTGAAAAATTACCTGAAATTGTCTTGTTCATTGACTTACCAACAGAAGTACTAAGCTATCATGAGTTCAAAGTGATATTTATTTAAATATTTCTGGGTCGATTAACTGAAATTATCTTGCTCATTCACTTACCAGCCAAAGTACCAGGCTAGCGTAAGTTCAAAGTGGTATTTTTTTAAATATTTCTGAGTCGGTTACCTGAAATTGTTTTGTTCCAGCCAAAGTATCAGGCTAGCATAAGTGGTAATATTTTGAGGTCAGTTACAAAAATTGTAAAGTTGATTATTTCTTAGTTAGTGGATAAAATCGTACCTAAACAGGTTAATAACGTGAATGTTTCAACAACATCTGAAGAGGCACTCGATTTGAAGCTGGATCACGGGCTTGATTCGTAACGCAGTTCTTTTGGAGGTGGTGAGTATTGTAAGGCTCTATCAAGACCATTGCCTACCGATAGCCCGGACACAGTTCCTGATTATAAAAAACCTTCACCTACCCCAGAATTATATGTATAAATACCTCCCGTTTTTTGCCAATGCTAGCCGGTTAATGTTGAACAAGACAATTTCAGGTAATCTTTATATCTACCCAAAAACATGATAACCACTTTGTACTTATGTTAGCCTAGTACTTTTGCCGGATAGTCAAAGAACAAGACAGTTTCAGGTAAACTTTAGAATTATTTAAATACAGACTACCTTGAACTCATGCTAGCCGAACACTTTTTTTAGCTTCTAATAGCCTCGCCTCACTGGTGTTAAAGCCAGTAGGGAGAAATGGGAATAAAAGCTCGAAGTTGTAAGAAAACAACATCTATTTAAATATTTAAAAGCTTGTGTTGCTAACAGTACTTTTAACTTATTAACAATCGGGGGCGAGTGAGCGTATCTAAAAGTGAAGGGGGCGAGTCGGTCATTTTAATCATAAGGGGCAAGATCCAAGGGGCGAGCGGACCCTACACCAAAGATTTGTCCTGGGTGGGAATCGAACCCACGACCCCCGGCATAGCAGTCAGGGTCACTAACCACTAGACCAACAGGCCAGTCAGATTTAATTAGATAACTGCCCATTCAAAAAACGTGTTGTTAACATCTAAATTTTTTTATCAAACAATTAACAAATTGTTGATTTATGATTCTTTTATATGGGTACCTAATTCATAAAGGAAATCAAAATGTTATTTAGTTGATCCTTTCCAGATAATACAAAAATGTATGTGATTTTAAACGTGTTATGTTGCTTTTAAAGTATTTTATTAAGACATTTAGTAGCTTAGCTTCATTTGTAATAATTGATTATGCCAAATTTTAGTAGGTAATAAAAAAAATTATACCGTAAAACTGGAATCCAGATCTGTTAACCCTATTAACTAATTATATTATTAGTTCCGATGGAAATATGTTACCATATTATCATTAACAAAGTAATATTTGACGAGTCGATGCTCAATAATATTAATTAACTTTACATAAATATTCGTAGATAACGTATTCTGGATTTCTGGCTCTCTTGGGAAAGGAAACTCGGTAGACGATTTAGTATTACAACAAATGGAAAGTGCTTCTTAATTGCTATTATTATATTGTAAAATTTAAAAGCTCCTATGTAATTTCGTATTTATTTGACACAATAATCATAAAGATAAACGATTATTTCGGTATACAAATCATAAATATTAAAATAAAAACTAATAAAAATGTGGAAATTTGTGATTGTAACAATGGATGTGTGACTCTTTCACACAGAAACTTCCTGACAAATTTGGATAGGTATACACGGACCGAAAATTTTATGGGTTAAACTACCGAACTTCAAGCGGACAGCGCCGCAGGCACAAGCTAGTTATTTAAATGTTAGCGTCATTTGTAATTGCTTTGTGTAATAATAGGTACAAGAATATATTATCTACAAAGTTATCCTCAATGACTCTTGAAATGATTTATTCAACAGAAAGTAATTTTAAATTCGATTAAGATCGTTTATATTCGAAAACAAACGGGACTGCTGAGGCATATTTGGTTAACCGATGCGTCGGGATCACTGCTTCCAATGAATAAATAACATTTCTATTAGAGTTAACGCACTCCGTTTACATTTCTGAGCAATCTTATGTTTTTAAAGTGGGCAACTCCTTTTACTGCTCCTGAAATCAAAACAGATATTGCTTTATTAAATCAAAATCGTGATTTACAGTGTGCATATGATATTTATCTGATATCTTATAGCAACACTACTTCTACTGAGACAATTAACTTATGAACACAATAGACAGACTTCTGCAAGTGTTGCTTATATGAACCATCCAAAGAGAGGCCTAAACAAGCGTTGCTTAACTTTGATCAACAATCCAAAGACAGACCTTGCAAGGTCTGTCTTTGTGGTGGAAAATTCCACTTCCGTTTACAAATTTCACGCGATACAAAAGGGAAAGGAAAGATGTTACGCATCATAGTATAAGGATTCTTTAGTCTTCAATACCACTTAAATTGTCATAATTGCGTCATCCCACACATAACATAAAAAATCTGGCAAAAAAATTGTCTCTTTACAACTGCCAGTACACAAAAGTTTATAACTGCCACTTGGGGATTATCCCCATGGCCGAAGGGACAATGCAGTTATTTCAGAATTGACAGCTAAAGAGACATTTTGGTGAAGTTCAAAAATTATGTACTTCGTCTTTTTTTCGTTTTCGTGAAAACTCCGAAAGCTTCCAGCAATACGTTCTCGCTTTCATCGTGCTAACTTAATTTATCCATTTAACAACTTAGCACAGTATTGCTAAATAACTGAGCAGATATAAGAGTCCACCGAACTTCAAATAACAAGTTTGTTTTGACAATACATTCAATACCTAGACTTCTTTTCTGGAAACTTATTTTTTTCATAAGCGCTAGGAGTAAACATCGTTCAAGCTATCAAAAACAAGTCACGTTTTGTCAGACCTTATCTTGTTACACGCGAATTTTGTACATTTAAATATGACTAACTAGCTTATGCCCGTGGCTTCGGCCGCTTTAAATTTCAAGGGATCACAGTATCCCATTAAAGGACCAGAGGTTTTTCATAACCTTGATAGTTATAAACTGTCTGTGCATTTTTAATTCTATCTTAATCGCCATTAGCCATAGCCATTTATGTTGAGTGGTTGATTAACAAACAGACAAAATTTCAAATTCAGAATTTAGGGCCAGAACTGCTGTATATAGAGTGTCCTAAATATTTGTCATCAACATTTTCATGAATAAATAATGAAAGGAAAAAGAGTCTATCTTGAATGGTTTACGTGAAACACTTCCAAAAAGCTTGGTTTACTCCAGGGACTTGTATCGTGAAAGTGCTGCGTGTCTGCTTGTGTGTATGCTCGTTTTATTAGTAATGCAACGGAATTCC
This sequence comes from Agrotis ipsilon, assembly GCA_028554685.1. NCBI lineage: Eukaryota > Metazoa > Arthropoda > Insecta > Lepidoptera > Noctuidae > Agrotis > Agrotis ipsilon. The sequence continues at coordinate 154,178 of CM052961.1, read as the reverse complement.
CAACGCTCGTTCCAACTCTGCTTCGTAGGAATGACGTGTTTGCCTCGCCTCTATTTCTTTTTAACTTAAACATAAGCTTTTCACAGAACAATTTTCTTTTTCATAGTGGTTCCCTGACCTATTTATTATGATGGTCTGTTTTTCTTTAAAAATTATTCTTCCATTTATTCTTTCTTTCATGTTCTTTTAACAGGTTTCATTGCTTCTACTGTGTTCATTTTTTTTAGTTCAATAGTCATTTGTAATACCTATCGAAGCTTCTCACCTGTCGTGGTGAGTTGATTTTAAAAGTATGAAATGCCTGAATATGTAAATACCGAACAAAAACCCAATCGTCATCGTTACCATGATTTAGATAATAGCCAACTGCCATTATATCATCAACAAGTTCTCGTGGTATTTTCCTTTTACGGGTAAAAAATCAAATAGCAGAATGTGTGCCAATTGTGGTCAAACATTTAATCAATCATGGTAAACTCTTCGTCTTGTTTTTTATCATAGAGTCCAATTGAATTACCTATAGATTTTTCAAATAATCATTCTTTAATAAAAAGTCGATTTATTTTGATAGCTTCAAGCGGATTTTTTCGTACAAGATCATTCAGTTTTTGTGCCCGATCATTATTAAGTTACACATCTTGACTGACAAACTGTGACGGCCATGTTTCTTCATAACTATAATTAATATTTTCATATCTGTCATTTTTTGTTTTGATATATAATACTCTTTCATCTCCAGTTAATTTAGTATATTGTCTGGCAATGAAGCGACTTAGGTTGATGACATATTTATCTTTTAAATGAGTTTCAGTTTTTGAAGTTCAAATAATTTACCAGCCACCATCATCACCATCATCACCACAATCCACCATCTTCTTGCTTGCTGGACCGTTATAAACTGATTGTTATTTTAATGAGCTCTGAGAACCTTCAGAACATCTATTAATAATAAAAGTCAAAACTATAAAAATACTTATGTGCTGAATATAATTTTGTAAACCACAAACTTGTATTTGCGGTTGCGTCAAATTTTATTACTCTTAACAATAAAGCCGAGGATACTTTAAAGTAGGTAGTTTCAGTGGTTGTCAACACATTTGGTATTTCAATATAGTATGGCGTCGCGGGAACGAGGATATCATTGGAGTGGTAAAGGTCACTTGGTTTGAGGAGAGACCGGTCAGCCTTGGGCCGTGTAATTCACTTTCGTACTCGACTGTATGGCCCTTCGTGTGGCCTCATTTCTCAACTCTGTTTGTTTTGTTAGCAGGCCTGCGATATACAAGACAGCCCTTTCTTTATGTGTGTAATCATATCTTCTTATGTTACGAAGCGAAAGTTTGTTTATTGAGGGCTAACACAGACAGACCTTCCCTATTTGAGAGGCATTTAACCTTCTTTATCTCACTAAGTAGTTTGTACAACTGTACACTACATCTGTTTGACATTGGTTGAAATAAAATCTGATTCTTTTGACATTGGTATAAAATCTAGCTCAATTATTATCTGGCCTCAGGGTTTACGAACTAAAGCAGCATCTATTATATAAAAATTACAATCATACGTGTATAATTTACACGCCTTTAATTTGGTACATGAGTAGTTGCCTTGTGGTCGCGTCGCGATTAAACCAATTGCCTGGGCTTTATAACGAGGAAGCTCATTATTCAGGAACAGGCCATTAACAAGCTGTTATTGTTCCTTGGGCCTGTTACACTATCTTAACACTATGTATGTACTTCTTTACTTTGAATTACTGGACATATTTTTAATATAAAATTTATTTATTTAAGTGGCCGGGTTTCGTTCGCGTGTAAATCGAAAATTATACCACGGGAATGAAATGCTAGGAAAATCACGCTGATCTCAGGAACTACTGGTTCGAATTCTAACAACATTTTTGTGTTGATTAGTCCATTTATCGTGGAAGGCTAGGCTATTTAACATTACGCTACTACTAAAAAATATTGTAATCGATCTGATGTGACAACATAACATTCTATTAGCATTCATATTAGTTAGACAGGACGTGGTTACCTTAAAAACTTAAATTGAACTATTTCCGTATATTAAAATGTTTTATGACTGATCATATAGTTTGTTGAATATATTCAACACAATTTACATAAAGCACTCATAGACAAAATATATTGGCAATAAAACGTGGGCTAATCTAATCGATTCTTCACTTTCTCGTTATCTAAACGGATGAAACACATAAAAACGTATAGAAGGATGGAGTTGTGTTACAAGGAAACATTCTGAACTTCATTTTACACTCGGCTTATACGAGCTTTAAATCTAACTTTTCCTGGTCACCATAATAGTAAGCAATAGGTTTAGTTTTATAACTCTAGTTTCCATTACCTCGGCATGTCGAGCCCTGTGCAATACCAGGAACATTTACACGTTTATATGATCGAGAATCGATTCGATTCAATATTCTCTGGAAGGTTATCGTTTGTTTCGGAATGCTCGTATGTGAATGAACCTATTATTCCTCAAAGATAAACCTTATTTTATAACTAAATCGTTCCAAGAAAATGATTCTATTACTATAAACATACCAACATTTAAATATCGGTCGGTATACTTAAATTCACGAATTCCGCTGAGCGGGGCCCACGCTTTGCTGCTTGCAAGAATTTACCGTTATACTGTAACAAAACATTGCAACGTAAACGAGTGCATTATCCTAAATGCCCATAAAAGGCACTCACTGTATATGTTTAAGGTTTATTTTCTAAAGAAGTAGTTTATGCACTTAGTCACCTCAAGGTGGTCCTCGCAGGTGATGGTAATGTAAGAAATTATAATGACATTCACACTGCCTTATCAGTCAATTAAATAAATATGACCTCAATAGACAAGCCAATTCAAAGACTAAACAGGAAGGTAAGAGAACGCTTATCGTATGACAAGGCAAACATGCTATGAAAACATAATATACGGCCTGCTTGATGAAAGTACAACTAAAAATAGACATGACCTCCCGTCGCGCAAAGAAAATAAAATCACATAAAAATACTGAGAACGCCATGATATATTCCATAAACGCAATAAATAATGGTGATCAGCACCATAACAAGAACGTTCTCCATGACAATTAGTGTAATTACCCTAGAACTATAACATACTCGGTACCGCTATTAAGACGAACTTGGGTTAATTATTATAAGAAGCGCTTAGATAGTAAAGTTTAATTGTATTAGGGGAAGCTGATAGAAACGTGCTCACTCGGTCGATTTTATAGTGTTCAGGGAATACTCGTTTGTAAGGCGGATAACACACCGGCAAGATAGACCCAATCCGACACACCGATGTCTATTGGAAGGCACATCAAATTGGCTAACACGGCTGGATTGCGGACGCCAGAATAATCAAATGTGTCTGAGAAGTCTGATGAGATACTCTAGTGTGTTTACTGCTTTAGTAGAAATACGGTTTGTAGGAAAAGAATTCAAAGTTGCCAACACAGCTCTTAAAATTAGCAAGTTGTAGTGGCAATGTGTGTGCTTGTAATTACGTTGGTCCATACTTTCAAAAAAACTGCTATTAAAGTTTTGTATGAAACGTATACAAACAAAATTTTCGACACGTTTAAAATCTTTAGTTTGATTTGTAAATAGGCATGTTTATTAATATTTTTACGACCATGGAAGGATTTAATGCCAACAGCCTCTTCTTGAAAATCAAGCTTTACGAGGAATCTTGCACTATAGTGTCAAAATATCACAAATCATTCACCTACCTATTCTAACAAGAAGTTATATTGGAATGGCTTTATAACCACATCAGAAGATAAGATAAATACCAATTACTATAAAATAACACGTTAGACATAATAAATATGAATTTATATGATTGCTTCGGCTTGGTTTGAGGAAACTTTGATTATTTCTCATTCCCATCTTATTATGCAATGGCGCAATATACTTGTTCAACAAGTGTGGTTACATAGAACTAACTAACTATGATGTTTACGTAATAGAAAACTCATTTTAAAAGAGGCTATTCGGAAGACTGATTGAAGTAAATCGTATTAAAAACAAGAGCTTATGAAATCGATGTTTTCCGGATTTGTAATCCGTTTCTGAATCATTTGGGAAGACAATCCCTTTTGTTTTCTTCGACAGGCCCAACAATATCCATTATAATCTGAATTAAAGGGATTTTCACGATTGAGTTGCAAAATTAATTAGGGTTCAGGATAACTTAAACGTGTGTTCTGTACGTTACGTCTGTAGCCAGACGTTGTCGTTATTTTTACGAGTATGTCTCGCGGTACGTTTCATCGTAGATCCCGGTCTCAGACCCCTTTGCGAGGGGCGGCTTTCTTGGGGTTTAAGTCTGTAGGTGTCGGATAGACCCCTTCGCCATCCCCAGACGTTAAGCATACATGAAGATCCCAAAGGGAAAAAGACATTGCTTTTTTAAACAGCATGCTTGTAAAAGAAGACTGTCAGTATAGGTCGCGGAACTGTCTAAACACTAAATCAGACTAATAAGACACTAAATCGTAAAGGGCTATTGAAGGAACATCGTGTATATTGGTTAGAATAAGTCTGACAGACCCTTCCGCCCCACCCAGAGGAGGATGATTCATTTGATTCTTCTTTTTATTTATCGTGGTAAGACGATAAATAAAAGACTGTCAAAATTGGGTTCATCCACGTAATATTCCGTCTTTACAAGCATCCTTACAAATACCGGCACAGTAATATAGTTTGCATAATATGCAGTATTAAGTTATGCAACCAGTAGCGCATTAGTTGGTGGGTATATGCTAATACTGTGTAGGGCATGGGCCGGGTCGCTCCGGCCAAGGATACCGTGGAGAAGGGACGTTGAGTAACATTCCACACAGGTTTTCGTGGGCTTTAAATGTGAATACAAATGATTAGCAACTGGGACTTGGTGGCAGAGTAATAAAACTTTGATCTATACGAATATCATTGGCTAGATAGGATGTGGCAGCTGATAATATTGAAGTTTGGAAGAAGAAGACGGTGAACCGAAATGAAATGAAGAATGATGATGACATTATAAAGAGATAAAGTTTATAAGTTTGAATGTAATCTCTGACACATTTCAAAAAATCTTTCTTGGACAGCTACAATATTACTGGATACCAATAAAAATGTGTTTTTCACATGGCGCTGGTAGAACCTACAAAGTAGTTGTGGACATTGTGTAGTTATTTTATTGATTTGAGCACGCATGGTTAGCCGGGAGTTGTTTGAAAGATGAGGCGCGACAACGGCACCTGTGCGCGGTCCTGTTTTAAATAGATCTCTATCTCAAAGCGGCACCTTTGCTTGTTCTACTTTACTTGCAACGCCTTATAGCGTCAAAGGTTTGCCTCTTCTCAACGAGTATTTATAAAAGTAAATATCGTTTCTTTCTGTTCACGTTCTTGGTATTACAATCCTAATTCTCTTTTTGTAGAGGTCTACCTAATATTTATTCAAATAGACAAAATACTATTGACTATTATTGACACTAATAAATGTGCCATAAAAGGAATCAAACGCCGCATTATGTTGATCGCTCAATAATATATGACAGCTTTTGTATAGACTGTTCGTAAATTGTAAATTGTGAATGAAAAAGTTATTTTTATTCGTTGAACAGTCAAGGTGAAACCGATGTCAGCGTACTTATTATGTTAATCCTACCTCCTTACTGACTTATTTCCTTCTTTGGCTGCGTATAAGGTTATCTACTACATCTCAGCAAATTATTACTTGACATTGGCTTGCTCGCCATAAAAGTACTAGGGACTGCACTTTTGTTGCCAAAAAGATTTCAACTAAAGATGCATCTGAATAATTTACCTGTTATGATATCCATATTATCCTTAGTACGCCATCGTCCTAAATTAAAGCGACCATTTAAATCGTTATGGGTGCAGGTAATATGCCTTCTGGCGTAAAACCAGAAGCATCTAAATGCCATTACGCATTTATACGAGGTCCAATCCAGTTTGTCCTCCCAAACGGAATTTCATGAATTCGCACTGGAACTCTCTAAACGACGCAAATTAAATTATTCCGAACTTAATCGAATCACTCCAACTGAACTAAATTGGTTTCATTCATCTCGTACTACCGTACTTAGTACCTATGTTATGATCAATATTTTATATTTTCTTGCCGATATCGACTTCTATTTGGCTTTTATGTCCACAACTATCCTAAAATGGGCGCATATCCACCCAGCATGGCAGGTAATGTATCGCGGTGTGGTCACGTTCTAAATAACCCACTTGTATTATATTTCACAGTCTTTGTGTCACACGAATCGTGACAAAGCTCCTGTCTCTGTATCATCGTTCACATTGTGCAACCCGATGTGCTGAGCTGGGCCGTGTGCCTGTTCACAGGGGCACGATTACCCAACCAGTTTCAGTTGCGCTCGATTTCCTAACCCTCTCGATGCGCCATGAGGTTTTTGCCTAGCCATTCGGCTTGCTGGATTTATGAAGCGACATAGTGAAAGTGTTCGTCGCTTATGAAACACCCGAGCGCGCCGTGCACTACGAGAAGTCATCAACTCATGTCACGTTTTATCAAACATTTCATCCTTTGAAGCGTACTCGCAGTATTTCCTCGTACGCGCCAGTTGGCAGCGGTGAAATTGGTATTCATTTAGTTGGACTTTCAAAGGGGACATCTGATGAGGCAGGCGCAACGGAGCGCATATCCTGTGACATGCCCATACACATAACTTAAATGCATTCACGTAATTTGCACGCTTTAACTGTATAGAGACAATATACGCCCAATCATTTAAGGATAAAGCCTTATCCTATAATTGGTTTTAAAATATCAGCCAGGTATGGCATGTTTCAGTCATTGTTTCATAAGCTAATGAATTTTCGCCTCACGTCTGGCTGAACGCTGGCGCTTGCACTAAAAGCAGATTGATTAATTTCCGTTTACTCTCCGGCAACGAACAAATTTACTCTCGTACCTGCCGTCCCGTCGACATTATGATGAAAAATGATGTGTTTTCTGCTTCGTCGAATGAATTTTAAATTTGATTAAGAGTATAAAACAAATTTATACTTTAATGTTGTCCGCTATGTGAAGGTTTTTAGAAGGGCGTGACCACAGCGGAAGGTCGTTATAAATTGCGTGTGACATCATGTTCATTTTGTTGATCCCCAGCCCCAACGCAAACCGCGTTAGACGTAATAAAATGTCCGCTTATTTTCGAGAATGAAGTTCTCCACGTATTTAAATTACTTTGATGTTCCCTAACTGATTATGATTGACTAAATCAATTTTCTGTAATCATCTCAACCAGACCTCACCTAATATCGTTATAATTACAGTTATGATTCAGTCGCTTGTTTACTTCAACATTGTCGTTTTGATAAAGAGGAACATTTACATGAAAGATTTTGTTAAAAGTTTGTATAAATTAAAAGGTTACTTTTTTAATATGCGAACAATTACAATAAATTCTCTGTGACACGTAGTTGTTCAACTCTTTGTGTAAAAAGCATAAAAACGTCGCTTTGCATCGGGCATGGTGCCAAGAGATTATGCTCATGATGGCAGTTAATTACGACTTCTTATTAGGATTACACGTTTCTTTTACTTCGTTCAAATTGTTGTTTTAAATTACAATGTGCGTGGGTGGTGAGTTTTTTAAACCAAAGCTTTAAATAACCTGTCAAACTAGTTCAGTGACCTATTTAAATGAGGTAGCATCTTCAGATAAAAGAATGTTCACCGCATTCGTTTTATTTTATGTTCTTGGTTTTTATGTGATTTCCGGTCAGTATAAGATTTACAATGTCTTAAAACAAGGAAGACAAAATCCGATTAATATTACGAATTGGGTAAATACTCAATAGCAGGGATCCTTTTTATTACTGTAATAAAGACGAGCTTAGTTTATTGGGCAACATTTTGCGTAATACCTTGTGACATCTCAGTATCAGCCTCAGTGCAATTTTGGACAGGATACATAAAATCAATCTTTTATGGATTGAATTCATGCATAAATATTACAGTTTTCGGGTCGTGTACCTCGTGTGGTATTGCTTAGTGACGTACATGAATACCGATACAAATATCCGGTCAGACAATACGGGGTGGGACTTTCAAAGTCAGGCAGTCATGCACCGAAAATAATTAGGGCGGTGCAGCGAGGCGCAGGCGTGCCGCGCGGTTACGGCGCACCTCTAACAAATGCGCGAGCGCAACGGTCATCCAACTGTATAACAATATGCTGTTTATAAAGTGAAATGACCGACTGCAATGATTTCATTTAACAGCCATAAATCGTGTACCGTTTAGTTGAGGAGGACACATTATTCATGATTTTTCAAGTTAGGTTAACTGTGGAAAGAACTGAGATCTAAAACGCCACAAACAAAGGCTTGTTAGTATAGTAGTGATATTCAGGGAATAATAGGTTTTCTTCCGTATTTGGTCGTTTTTATTCCATGTTGTCTTGACATTTTGACATTATCTAAATAAATGGCGGAGGCGTTAAACGTAAAACTAAATTCAATTCTTCTTTCAAATGTCGATGCTCCGTCACAGATAACTGCTCCCGCCCACTTAGGAACCTATGAATTCTTGGTATTTATGTGATATTATGATTGTTCGAGTCTCACCTCATGGTTTAGTCTGCCTGATCATCCTACGCGTCACATATTATCATAGATGCCATCGGGCGATTGTTGGCTTTCTAACACCTCATTACTAGTTTGATCTTTGTGCTCGGCTGCTGTTTCTCTCAATTCGCTTTATCTTGTTAATTGGAGAGCAACACTGTCGCTGTCTGCTCCACTTCTGCCCATTGTTCGAGACACGACACTTTCTAAACTAATCTCTACTTCATATCTAGTTTTAATGACGTAGGGCCTGAGCTTTTAAGCCTCTAACGCTTAAGCTGTGTCATACTGCATGAATGTCCTAAGTACTTTTTGATTGGCAGACTCGTATTCAGTTTTAAATTTATTTCTTGCTGACTTAAGTTCTAAGCAGTAACTCCACATTTCATCGCCTTGTATCATATATTTTATTCACACTTCAAATAAATAACCTAAGATTTCATCTCGAGGCGTTTGATTTGCGTTTTTGCTTGTTTGCCAATATTTACAGCTGATTTACACAAATTTTATTCTGCGAGTAAATAAGTGCATTTTGTTGTATCAGATGCGCACTCAGCGATACTGTGGACTTTCGACTCAACGTTGGACTCTTGATAATTGACCTTAATTTGAGCTCTGATTAAAATACCGTGTTTTATGATGCGTTTGTTATCTAGCCGTGTCTGGGTGAGTGGGTGTGCACGAAATAACTCTAGTATAATTACGATCTCGACTTAGCTCTAATTCGTGAGTCACGGCCGAGTGAAATGGCACGCGGTCCATGATCGCGCCGCCCGTTCATTCAATTACGCTGCGTGATGTGAATTGAAAATTATTGTACTCGCCTCAAATTTGTCGTCGGTTCATAACAGATCTACGAGCTTTCACCTTCTATCAAAATATTGACAATCGCAAACACGACTGGAGCGAGATCGTCATCGCGTTACAGCTAAGATAAGCTCGTATTGAAGCCATTGCAGTATCGATTCGATCTCTAAACTTGACTAGAGCCGATAGGTTGTTGTTATAGCTATTGCACTCATCATGTGTTGTACCGATAAACACACAATCATTATATTGTCACAGACTGCCGACGGGTGTGGGTTGACTGGTAACGGTGCGCCGTCGAAACTGGGACACATCGAAGTACGTAATCCTATTATGAGCTCGTTAACGTAATCCCACTTGGACCTCAATTCTGCTTCTGTCTCGGCTAAACTGAATTTTCTAACAATCTTCTCGTATCATGAATAAATAATTTGTAGGTAAACTTAGTATCGTGTTTAAGGATTAGCTTCGCCGTCGCCCCCTGATGTCAAGCTTCGCTGATTCATAAGGTATGACTTATTGATTCACTGAGGATAAAGCTGTTTAATAAATGCGTCGTCAAGACGCCTAACACGTACCTTATGAGCAATAAGACAATCGTTATTACCTACCACTGTCTAACATGTAAACAGTTCGCGCATTGTTTTGCTGACTCATAAATTATGATAGATGACCGACTCGACTCCGCCCTTCATACTGCGTCATAAAATAATGACAACAAATTATGCCATTATTATAACTTGACGTCTAGGATCAGAACACGTAGTGGTGCGATTAATTCTTCAGGGAGTGCCTCGCTCCCCATAAAGCACTTTCATTTATCAACCACCTCACAAGATTGTAGACAGCTTCATGTATGAAATGCATTTAACGTTTTGTAACCTAGACCTTTGGGGCAAGACGTTTCTAACAATAGGTACATTATTCAAATGGTTTTAAGATTGCATCTCAGTAGAGATAAAAACCCATACACAAATTGTTTCCGAGTAGAATACGTGTCTCCGAAGGCCCAATTCCTTGAGCCCATTGTCGTCGGGCGCGATGCTATCATGCGTGGGCGATGTCACGATAAGTTACATTTGTTAGATCTCAAGTCTGTTTTCATTACTCGTTTACCTCGTGACCTTTATGACTTGGGGTTATTTGTGCGTGTAATGAAGATCGTGCACGTCGCCAGTTCATTCGAGACTGGGCGTGTCCTGCTACTAACTGGCTTGTTGTAGATTTTTGACGAGATACGACTCCCTGCGGAAATATTATGCGGCTGACCTGACCGCTTTGACATTTAAAGAAAGGAATTTTTCTGTGTCGAGGTAATTCTCTTTATTAGCTCGTAATTGGTCTTGTTTCGCAAAAGTAATAGGCTATTATGGTCCCATACAGTCTGTAGTTGTAGTAATAATGATAGTAAATTGGCTTGTCTAATAAAAAGTGTAGCTTAGTGGCCTGTGTTATTGTTGGTTTGTCATCAGATATAACTACTTCTAACGAAGTGTTTGTTGATGTTCATGAAAACAGGGGATTAAAACTTGTGTTGTCATCACTGACATGTAATTGATGTCCACACCGCCTGCCACCTGTTTATAGGCAAGCAGTCTTGAACCAAAATAAATGTAACCTCATTTCTGTAGCAGCTCACGACAACTCTCCATATGTTGCTTTGCGACTGGCTCGAAGGGCGTCGTCCTCATCTCATTTTATACCTACCATATGCATGTACATATAAAGACTAATTTATTCAATAACATTTTATTGAATAACCAGTTTTTTTCGGGCTTATTGTATAACGGACACCTGTGGACCTCGAAGGGCTGTGTAGGCCAGTGTAGGTGTATCTGGTGTGATTTGATTACGACACGTATAATGTCAATAGAGGTCAAATATTTAAATACGTTGTTCCGGTTTGAATCTCAGACCGGATTCTTTGTTGGAATCGATGTTTAATTACTTAGGTATTGTTATTAGCCTACATCTTTCTTACTTTTTTAATGACTTCCAGTTCTTTTGATCCAGGGCTATTTGAACTGCTGTATGCGTAGCATGACCAATTCTATCTTTTTTTTACCAAAATTGTTTCTGAACAGTTTAACATTTTTGCTCAAGTATGCCCCGTAGATGACTGAAGAATAGAACTACATTGTCATCAGTAAAAATCTTTCTAAATTCTGTTACTTTGTCTGTTCCACAGTCGCAAACAAATTTTCTATGCAGCTCGTAGCTGTTGTTTTGCGGCGTTTTAGGTATAATTATTAAGTCGTTTTTTTTGTATTTCCCAACACATCCTAGAGTAAAACAGACAAAGCCTAAAGAAAACAATAGATACTGCTTTCTTTATAAAAGTCACACAAAGTCCTTACCATCAATAACCTTTAAATACGTGCCATCACGTTCTGAATTTGAAGAACATCTCAGTTTCTGGAGCATTGCCTTTATCTCCCAATGCCTTTTCATTAAGTTCAATATAAGAGAAAATGTCGAAGGTACTGAAGATGTAAAATACCTAAACTTTTCTGGAAGGAGTATCGGAAATCCGAAATATATCAAGATCGGATCGGGTCGGATCAGGAACTTTTTGTGTCTGGGTGGCGTCCGGTTCAATACCTTGAATATTTTAAAATTGTGTTTGCTAAGTTTGAACCGCCTTCCTTTCGTGTCCTCAGGCTATGTTACTTCGATTACCCTTTTCATCACATTAAATTATACAGGATTCTGAATATTGTTAATATTAAATCTGTTAAACCCTGCAGGGGTTTGCAGAAAGGATTCATTCTCAGTGAACTTAGTTTTCTAATGTATTTGTCACCAAAGTATTTTTACAAGCTGTATAATGTTAGTGTCGCGAGATTGTCTAAGCTGGATATCGTCCGCCCTGGATTGCAAAGGGCAACCGAAAGAGCCAGGTTGATTTTTAGTCAGTGAAATTCTGACACGTCCAGAGAGGGAGGACTTATTTCATGATGATTTAAAAATGGGCATTAAATGTTTTGTGAAGAAACACGAAGCAACTATGGATTTTTCCGAATTCAAAAATATACCAAAAACATAATTAACAAACATGGCGCATCTAGTAACATTAAATCTGTGGGAAACCACGTTTCAAAGTCCTATTGAAATTGTTTAATGACCCACGTAACTTGAATGCGGGACTGCTAAGTAATGAAGGGGAGGTAGAACGCTCCCAACTGACTCACTTGAGGACTTTCGATTGGATGTTCCACTTCCACAACGGTTTGTTACAAAAGCATCGTTGGCTGTAAGGGCTAGTTATTATGATCAGTATTTAAACTATTAAATTCCATACATTTTTTTAAAGAAATGTTGAAATCTGTTCTAATATTGTAAAGCTAAAGAGTGTTTGAAACTCCTGGCCCACCGTGACGTCATAAAGCGTGGGTACAGTTCCATTGTGGGAAAGAAACAGAGCTATACAAGTCGTCTAGCTCCATCTCGTTCCCACTGTGGAACTACTGACGCTTTAAGACGCCATAGTAGGCCGGTAGGTTTGAATTAAAAAAATACTTTTTGTGTTGGATAGTCCATTCATAGAGGAAGGCTATCCTACTTCCTACTAATATTATAAACGTGAAAGGTTGTATGTCCTACTGATATTATAAACGTGAAAGGTTGTATGTGTGGATGGATGTTTGTTAGTCTTTCACGCAAAAACTACTGAACGGATTTTGTTTATTTTTGGTACACAGATAGCTTATAACTGGACCTATACATAGGATACTTATTATCCCGATTTAATGTTCCCACCGGAGTTGTAGCGGGTGAAACCGCGGGCAACAGCTAGTAGGCTATATAACATCACGTTACCACCTAAAGGAACCGAGCAGCGGGGCTAAAACCGCGGGCCACTCCATTTTTTTATAACACTAGCATTCTTTCCTGTATCGTGGTTGCCTATAAACATAGAAACTCACATACACAAACAAGTAAGTGTGTGCCTATAGAATTTTGCAAATAGTTGTGATCATTCAGTTTGCTTGGTAGGAAAACTGGTTTAGGATTGTAAGTGTGATTTGACCCTGTCCTAAATAGGAATAACCGCTTCTTTGACTTCTGTATGGTCTCACCTTTCTATTTGGGTTGGCCCTAACATATTTTTTGCCGTCGTTGTGTTTCCCCCTCGCATTGACTTAAACAGTAAGGACAGGCCCTACCGAACAACGAAAATGGCACCAGTTTTTTGGCCCGCAGTGTACAGTATGTCTATGAGATTATGACAATCGATGAGGGCGCTGCGGAATATTTTCGTATCATGGCTTCATAGACAGACTGTAATTCGGCCCGCCACCAATCACGGAGCTGTCGTTCCGGGCTGAAGCAACTCAGTAGTAACGACGTAACTTTGCACGAACGTCGTTTTAAGTTTGTTAAAAAAGAGTACCTACCTATGTATTACAGACTTACTGCAAGTCATTTTGAATATAATTCTTTTAAGAATGTTAGGTAAGTGAATGTTTTGATTATTCTTACATTTAAAATTTTATTTTGATTTAGAACATTCTTAATTCTGATTAAAAATCGTACGCTCTAACAAGATCACGTCGTTAATTCATGCAACGCTACTTGAACGTAGTTCGTATGGTTTATCATAGATGGCGTTACTTTTTGCTTGTATGAAGAAGGTTTCGACAAAATGTTCTGAAGGGCGTATCCTTACTTTTGAAATCATTGCCCCCTCGTATTATTATTGACTGTCGTTTCATTCGTTTCATAATTCTAGCTTAGCAGTATGTTTTTGAACTTTCAAATACAGGCTGGCAATTTGTATATCCTTTGTAATACATTTATTGTAATTTTTTGCCTAAATCCATTTTTTTCTTTATTTATTGTCAGTTGAGGCTTGCCGTAACATTTTCTTATCTTTATATCTCTTCTATCGTGCCACCCCTTCTATTGATGCTCTTCTTATGTTATTTAAACATCATCCAATGAGTTCTCACTTCTCAGCCCTCGGCGTAGCGGAATGGACTATCAGACTCGTCGAATACTAACTAAAAGCCACACCATTCTTTCTGTGTTTCAGTGCCACGACCCAAGCCATTTTGAACAAAACTTACTATAAATATTGAAAAGTAGGTGGAGAATTTAGGTAATTAAATATTTAATTTACCTATGTATTACAGACTTACTGCAAGTCATTTTGAATATAATTCTTTTAAGAATGTTAGGTAAGTGAATGTTTTGATTATTCTTACATTTAAAATTTTATTTTGATTTAGAACATTCTTAATTCTGATTAAAAATCGTACGCTCTAACAAGATCACGTCGTTAATTCATGCAACGCTACTTGAACGTAGTTCGTATGGTTTATCATAGATGGCGTTACTTTTTGCTTGTATGAAGAAGGTTTCGACAAAATGTTCTGAAGGGCGTATCCTTACTTTTGAAATCATTGCCCCCTCGTATTATTATTGACTGTCGTTTCATTCGTTTCATAATTCTAGCTTAGCAGTATGTTTTTGAACTTTCAAATACAGGCTGGCAATTTGTATATCCTTTGTAATACATTTATTGTAATTTTTTGCCTAAATCCATTTTTTTCTTTATTTATTGTCAGTTGAGGCTTGCCGTACGTAACATTTTCTTATCTTTATATCTCTTCTATCGTGCCACCCCTTCTATTGATGCTCTTCTTATGTTATTTAAACATCATCCAATGAGTTCTCACTTCTCAGCCCTCGGCGTAGCGGAATGGACTATCAGACTCGTCGAATACTAACTAAAAGCCACACCATTCTTTCTGTGTTTCAGTGCCACGACCCAAGCCATTTTGAACAAAACTTACTATAAATATTGAAAAGTAGGTGGAGAATTTAGGTAATTAAATATTTAATTGGTAGGCGTTTCAATCAAGTATAAGGCCTGCACATCTGCAGAACGAACATTATTAATTGTGACATTAAACTGAGCTTAAAGAAAGATCAATCATTTTGTACGGAACCTGATGCGTTGAAAGAAACATCATCGTAATATTTATTAGCCGTCATAAACGCCAAGTGAATATGAATTAATTATAGCTTTATGGCTTTTGCAATTAACAATAATATTACGACTGTGCCGGAACAAAATATAAATTGATTGTTTGACTTCTCTTTTATTATAAAGTTTATTTTGCAATATCACATACGACATTCCTTTTTAGGCCACCTGAAATATCGTATTGCTCATATGCCTTTTGGGTATATAGCTTGTTTAGACAGTGGTGCGTATTTTCCTTATTTTCATTACGTTATGTATTGTATGCCAATTAAGAATCAATTAATCTTATCGTCCACGTAGGGCATTGAACTTTGATAAAATACACGAACGGACTACAATAAGTACTAATGATTTGAAAGAAGGGTGCTAAAAATAATTTTCAACAGTCCAGGTCAACGGTCCTGGTGTCTTTGAGAAAAATTGTAGCTGCATCTGGCTCGATTGGAAGCCGACCCCAATATATTTGGGAAAAGGCTAGGCAGATGGTGGTCTATTTCTTTATTGCTTATTCTGATACCTTTGAACTTCTTAAAATTAATATCTACAAACATTAGTAGATTCTTTCTTCAATCACAGACAAACATAAATAAGCTTAATTCAAAAAAACTATTAATCTGTCAACCACAGATGAAAAATTAGTCAAACAAAATATGAACGCTAAAGACGTTCCAAAGGCATAGATAATAATCAACTACTAAAATATAAATCACTTGGGAACCCCAGGGATCCAACTTCACATGAATATTGCTTGCGTTCACTTTATGTAACTAAGAAACTATTAAGTAATCTATGATAGACTGTTGGGCTTGAATTAATCGGATTAAATGTATTTACTCGGAGCCTTTATAAACAAACCTTATTAAACTTAAGTATGATGGAGGAAGCTATCAACTTGTCAATAATGTTACAACCTGACACGCATGTGTTTGTGTACCCAGAAGTCGCTAGATTGAATTACCTACGATTAACCTGTTCTATACAAGACACCATTGTGTAGGTAATATTCCAATAATTCCATTGAAACAGTCTTAACATTGTCAATTACTATTATTATTGACTAGCTGTGCCCGCGACTTCGTTCGCGTGGATGTCGGAAATTACCAATGTATTTTTTTGTGCGAAGCGTCGGGTAAAAAGGTCTCCCTCCAAAATCCCACCGTATCCCATCGTATCCCATCTTATCCCATCTTATCCCATCTTATCCCATCTTATCCCATCTTATCCCATCTTATCCCATCTTATCCCATCTTATCCCATCTTATCCCATCTTATCCCATCTTATCCCATCTTATCCCGTCCTGTTCCGTCCTGTCTCGTCCTGTCCCGTACTGTCCCGTCCTGTCCCGTCCAGTCCCGTCCTGTCCCGAGCTGTCCCGTCCTGTCCGTCCTGTCCCGTCCTGTCCCGCCCTGTCCCGTCCTCTCCCATTCTGTCCCGTCCTGTCCCGTCCTATCCTGTCCTGTCCCGTTCTGTCCCGTCCTGTCCCGTCCTGTCCCATCCTATCCCGTCCTATCCCGTCCTGTCCGTCCTGTCCCGTCCTGTCGCGTCCTATCCCATCCTATCCCATTCTATCCCATCCTATCCCATCCTATCCCATCCTATCCCATCCTATCCTATTCTATCCCATCCTATCCTATCCTATCCCATCCTATCATAATCATTAGATGAATTTTTATTTGAATATGTAGCAGAATCGAAGCTAGATCGCGCTATGAACTACGCGTCTTGGTGTGAACTGACCGTAATTTTACTTCTGAAACACTTTATATTCGAATAACTTTTGATAGACTGAACCGATTCCAATGAAACAAAAACTAAATTCCTCTCCAAGTTACGCTTAATCGTTGTGTATAAAAGTTATCTACATAAATTTCGTACATTTTACGTGATACCTGGACAAATAAACATACAAACAGACAAACAGACAAACAGACAAAAATTCTAAAAATGCTAGAAATGGGTTCTATTGGTTGTCCTTTAATACCCTGGCTAAATTTTTTGAGTTTTTTTTTAATGTACAAAAATAACTTTTCTACAGTTTTATTATATGTATAGATGATCACTAGATAATCTGTCATTGATATATTACTCATGAAGTCATAAGAGATCCGTTACACTGTTTTGAATTACTCGAATAGGATGTAAATTTTTATTGTTAAGTAATACGAGTATTAATGGTTTGTCATTTTTCACAGAAAACATATTTCAAATTTCAAGGCTGTTAAATGTTAAAGCTCATCCATTATTATTCATAATAATAACAATATCTAGTAAAGCAAAGCAAAAGCTCTGTCTATTAGTAATCTAAATAGATTCCCCTCTTCAATACGTGATATCCTTGGCCGCAATGTGCCCGTCCCTTGCCCTACAAATTTACCACAGCCTAAAGGCATTCTGTGTTGCATGTTAACGTTGACACCAGAATATACACGCACGTTATGTAGATTATAAACCTTAGTAACGAAGGGGAATTAAACAAGGCTCGTATTTAAAAAAGTACTTTATTCACAGCAGTATCAAAACTTATTCGACTTAGTATTTATCACTAGGGATATATCTAAAACTAATCACTGTCGGTATCATTTTGTACTTTTATCACTGTGCCCGTTTGTGCGTCATAGATTGCCCTATTTAGAGGGTCCTCATCATCTATTATAGTGAACTTCTCAAAACAATGAGGTTCATAATAATTCTGATCAGCTTTGAATATTACTTCACAAATAGCTTGTTGTACTGCATTTTTAGTCGCGTCTGTGTATTTCTTCATTTTGTTTCCTATAAATGACGTAAATGATTTTATTTCCTCGTCTCTCTCTTCTGCCGTTTGGCTGGGACCCGGTGTTGGATGTGTTTGTGGAATAACAGGTGTGACGCTATCGTCTTGTGCTGCTTCAACTACTTTTTGAATTACCTCTCTCTTGACGGAGAATGACCTTCGACGATATGTTTTCATTGGTATGGGTGTGCCCATATGGTTTCTCAATAGTGTGTTTTGTAAATAATCAAAAGAATCATCGTCTTCTTCCTCTTCTGTGACCTGGAATAATATACAAATTATAAACAGAAATCCAAATCGCTAGGCAGGTTGGTAGTCTAACGAATATGAATGTGTGTGTAACAGATGCCAGCACTTGAATCTACCCCAATCTGTCAATTTATTCCAATCATACACGAACCTTTTGCTGTTGTAATAAGGTTGAAAATCGATTACAGTAATTGGTCAGATTGGAATACTTCGATGTGCTGGCGTCTGTCTACAATTCAGTATGTTTGACATACCATGAAACAATAACAAATCTAATCCATAGGCATGTTTGTTACGTAGGTAAAAACTACCTACTACGATAAAGCAAATGCTTGGTACCTAGAAAACGAATGGAGATACGACAGACGTTTGTTATCTCTATTCAAACTAATAAAAATACAAAGTGTTTCTTACATTTAAGCGTCGTTTTCTTTCATTTTCTTTATCCATTAAGAAGGCCATGTCTTTAAATGCGAACCACGTGCTCTTATAGGCTTGAGATGGATCTGCAAATATAATAAAAAATCATAAGTAAACATGTCAACATTTTGCACATAACAAAGACAGTACAATAAATAATTGTATTAAGTACCTGGGTTATCCCTGATGCTATGCATAATTTTAGCCTTTTCTCTTCTAAAAGATGACATTAATATTATCATCTTGTGTTTACATTTATCCGGAGAAATATGAATGATGTCACCTATCTCTTGCCAAGCTTGAGGCTTCATAGTCTTTTTAAAAAAGTACTGATCCTTTGGGTCCCACAAAACAGGTCTTGCTCTAAATTCTCGTATCAATTGTAAACATTTTTCTTCAGTCCACTCGTCTGTTACTGCCGTCGCCATATTTTTAAACTTGCAACAAGACACGCGTCGATCCAGGTTCGTGCGAACGCTACACTGGGCACAAAATGGCGGCCGCCGGCTGAACACGCGGTCGTGCGATGTGACGTCGCTTAGACGCGTTGCAGTAACCAGTCGTCCTGTCGAACAGCCATCTCTTTCGCACGGCGCGCGTCATCACTAATGTTTGAGTGAGTCAACTATCTTTATCGTTACTGTGCGTGTTAATCACATGTTTACTAGTGGCGGTCAACGTACTGATACTGTAGCGGATCTGAATTAGTGTGGGTACGGGTGAACATGTGTTGGACAAAACGAGATTCGTTTTGTATTGTTGTTCGCTGAACAGCTCGGTATTTGCGTGACGCGCATCATTGACAAAAGGCGGGCGCTTGATGATAAATGATTTATTTCTGTTATTTATTTAAATAGGCATTTACGTGTCAATGTTAAGGAATTTTAAACTAGGTGGCGCCCTGTTTACTTTACACAAAATAAACCAACCTTTTAATGGAAACTATAAATAAAATCACGGACTAAGCAACTACAATGTAACTTGCCGTATCTGTTGGTAATACTCTGTTTGAACAGGATTTATCCAACGCATATCAACCTCAGACTCCGCAACTTCCTGTTTACGCTACAACCAGATTTAGTTGATCCTAGCCGCTTACAATACAAATGATAAATTCCTAGACCCGTAAGGAAGTCATTGTTGGAATAAGAGCATTGCTCGTTGTCTGTGCTCGGTTATAAATTCAGCAACTTGCTCATTGCGTAGGTGGATAGTCAGTCGAGTGAGGTCAGTACTTACAGGTCATAAAAATGTCACTTTCAATGCTTAGTCTAGGTCAGCTTGTGAATGAAATTCAAGTTAAGCCTTCATTCTATATGTCGTTCACATGCAATTCAAAGTCACTTTAACTGTCTGTTATTAGGATATATCTGTGGATGCCAATGCGTGAATGCTACGTCCAGATGATCGATTGTTAGATAGCAGTTTAGATAAAGACAGAATGCAAGTTGTCTTATGCAGCAGCGGCAGTGCCGGTTGTCTGTCATTTGTACCGCGACGCATGCGATTCATGTTATCGGTAAAGTTCAGTTCGCTGTGTGAATGCTAAGAGGGTAGATTAGTCATGCGATGCACTTCTATGTTGTCGTTCACACGCGTCGAACACAGATGTACGAAAGATAATAGCTAACAATAAACGTACCGGCTTTATAAAGTTTTCCTTGGAAGGATATGTCTGTCGTTGACGTTGTTGTCTATCTAGCAGTGGTTATGAATCTACAACCTCTTATATTATGTAAACTCATGAGAAAAGTGCTTCATTGTCTTATATGCGTCCCTAGTAACGCAACACTAACACTACACAGTTGTGATTGTGATTTATGGCTGTCTTAGTAACTATGAAATGAAAATAATAATAAAAAAGGACCATGTTTTGAATTTCAAGCATTGATCGGCACATCATCGGTGCTGTGATGTACGGATGGGGAAAACTTTATTGAATTAAAATCTAACAACCTTAAGCTTCAAATCTTTCAAGAAAATAACATCTTACAGATTAATCAGATAAATATTATTCTACTTTTTACTACTAATTATTCAAACTTATTCTAGCGACTGAAAGTTGCCAGCTAATAGTTTTTAGGATTGACGAAAGGTGTATGTATAGTATCATCTCTGGCTGCCCTGTTCCATCCACTGCTGAGTTTAGGTCTCCTCCCGTATTTGCAATATTTACCTGACCTGCACGAGTCTCATCCAGGTTTTACTTACTACCATGAACGATCGACTTAATACCCATTTCCCCTTCAGTAATGTCTTTGCGAATAATAAATTACTAATCTGACTTTGGGCCTTACGATCGGAAGCAGAATATAGATTGCGAATTTCAAATAGCAAAAACACCCGATTAGCGTTATCCTGCGAACCGGTTCCACCATTTTAAGAACCGTTTTGATCACTTCTGTGTAAAATAAATGCCGAAAATAAACAAGGTAGCTGTTCAATGATCAAAACAGAATCCGATTAAAAGCACATAATTGATGATAGTAAACAACTATTCGATCAATCTTCTATTGAAATAATGGTCTACTAGTGACATTTTTTAATCTAACTCCATACTTGGCTGGCAATTAATTACAAAAAAAATCTCAATGGTCCACTGCGAGATAAGTGAAACATTATAATACCGTTAATACAATCCCATTTAACGTTATACGTGCATTCAACATTTCTTGGTCCAAGATAATGTCGCCCAGTTCAATTAGCACGATTACCCTGTCACAGTAATGTTTTATTTCTATCAATTACTCATGCAAATGGCTCCTTTCCATGAATATTCATTCAGTTAGCTCACGAAGTTATTCCTTTTAAATTACCACCGTTACTCACTTATTTTTTTGGCGTAAAATAAAAGAATTTCCAATTCATTCGAAACAATGTTAACAGACTTTTTCTGACTTTAAAATCAAGATCCTGAGAGGTTGATTAGGACCTCAGTGTCCCATAATGCATGCAGATAGAAACAATAAACAAAATGCAAAGAATTTACGACCATGTAGGTCTGTTCTATAAATGATAAACGCATGTACTTTAACCTATCAGTATGAGCAAAGCGTATCACATACAAATTGACTCGCGAAGGCCGCTATTCCAAAGCAATAAAGCAATGTTTCAACCATTGTCCCATTCAAATCCGGGTTTATTGAAATATTCGCGTGTGTGTGAAGTGATGAAAGTTAATGGTCACCATTACTCTTGGACGATGTGACGTTGATTTAAACCAAACTCTTCCGAAAGCGGACGTTGGCGTTGTTGAGTGTTGACCAAGTTATTGTTATGTCCGAACAGCTACTATGAATTATTGTTTTGTTTGCTTTGCCTCTTAGAGTGCTTGCTGGCTGAGATTGTTAAATCTACTAAGCAAATTATAAAAAAGCAGGTTTAAGTTTTAACTTCTGCAATGTTGGAAATTATTTTGGACGTGTCATTTCTACACTATTTACGTATTTTGATATGCCCTAGTAATTAGTTAAAGTAAGGTTTATCTTTAATGATTTAGATTTGTTCCAATTATCATATCGAATCCATGTAAATTAATGTTTTGTCGGTAGGTTCTATTAAGTTATTTCCTCTCGTTATCCACATCCTTAGTAGCGGCTACAGCATCGTGACTTGACACACTAAACCAATAAGCGCCGAGTTTTATATTGCATAAATCAATCGAAGCGTGAGTTGCCTACTAATAATACATCTGGTTCATATAAAATATTTGTATCACAATAATGACCTATCATAGTTGTATTGATAAAAGTTCCCACGCTGCTTCTAACATTCAACGTAGGGCTGTGACTTGTCTTTGTATACTCGTGGTGTTAATTCGTTTATTTCGTTTTACCTTGTATACAATCCTCTACCCATTCATAATTCCGACGTATCTGATTATAGTTTTAACATTTTTATTACATTATCCCTATTTTGTTGCAGGTAAGCCCGGCAGACGCTAGCTTTCGGAATCGGTGAGCACAATTACAAACCTATCATCTACAACGGAATAAGGCGCCACCTTTTTTTTTTTTTTTTTTTTTTTTTTTTTTTTTTTTTTTTTTTTTTTTACGTGGTAAAATCATCAAATGAGACCTCCCACCCCGGGCAGGGCGAGAGGTACTGTCAGACTTGTACTGACTAAAATCCACGGTGTCCTTCAATAGCCCTTTATGTTCCGGGGTCACGGTGATGGTATAAGACCCGCGACCAAGGCGCCACCTTATAGATTATTACCGTCCGACCCTTTTTTATCCCATTATTTGTTATGTAGTTACCTGCGTTGGACATTCGGGGAATATTTATTTTTAGAAGTAACGTCTCCATTTCATTGTACGGAGCTACCTCGTGTGTATCAATTCTTAGTATTTTAAACTGGTTGTTTATCGTAGTACGTTTATTTTTTTCATTTGCATACAAAAACTGACATTCAACTCGAGCGGTATGCTATTCGAAAGTGATTGTATTTTTATTACTGTCGTTTGTTTCTTCTAAGACAAGCTCAGTGTGCCTGCTCGTAATTACGTTTTTGTCATCGCATACATTATTATAGCACCTGTGCACCGCATACGAAATGCACTGCTAGGTTATCAATAGTCGTAGTAATATTGGACTTCTTCTCAAATAACGTAATTTAATTTTATATTAAATCTGTGGATAAACTTTAGAAGGGATTATTTCTCAACCGTCTGTGGTTGTAAACACGCTTTCTAACTCTTGGCGCCAAACAGTCGATTATTTACTATTAACTTTCCAACAAATTGTGTCGTTTGTTCGCTTCAACCGAGTTTTCAATCGATTTTCCGAAGTTCCATTACCTACTGGGTTTTAGATTTCCCAGGGAAACTATTTCCTGCTTTTTGTTCATGCAATTCTATTTGCATTTTCTATTTGAGGAACGCTTCCGATATGACCTTAGCCCTTTTGCTTCCTTAACTTGCTTGCTTGATGACTTTCTTGATTTATATGTATGCTTTGCGAATTTTGTTGCTAACATTTTCAGCTGCTTTGTTTGCTTAGCGATTTCTTTTATTTTGTAGTCTTTAATGAGTAGGTACTAGTGTTGCATTGCGCGTCACTTCCTTGTCGACATTTAACGATAAGTATCCGATTACATCGTTTTTTAGATCTTCCTGATGAACGAAATCTTTTAGAGTAAAAACAGAATTACAAAGCGATCATGACGCTATAAAAAATAATAGAGGAAAATACAAACGGTGACCCTACGTTTGACTTGACTCGTAATCCGGGTAATACGTGACTGCAATAAGGAAGGCGTTATGTTTACAATAAAATCGCTGTTCCGACCAAATACGGTGGCAATCTGCACTAAAATCAACTGGGCAAATGAAGCGTCCATATTCAATGCGGTTCCGTTTACTGGCGCCCTTGAATAAACTAAATCCGCACTGATCCGATTGTACCTAACAGAGCGTACATACGATACGAGACCAGATTTTTTACTATCAGTCATCGTGCTCATTAAAACGCTACGTCTAACGATAAACATCGGTCGATGTATTGAATGTATCCTTATCCGAGATCTACAGCGATCGCCGCACGCACGAGTGGTTTCAAATCCTTTCGATCCTTCACGCGGAATCCGCTTTTTATCTATCCTTTGATCACTCGGTATTCAAAGGTAGGCTACCATTTGCTTTATTTCGTGTGTCAGTTTAATTCGTCCCTAGTGCGATAACTCAATTTTGTCTGACACATTAAGTTACATATTTGAATGAGTCCTTGACGCACCAGGTTGCGCACACCGTACACAGCTCGCACTGTGAAAGAGGTCAGAGAATGAAAAAGCTTGCTCGAAAAAAACCGGGCTTTCTCTTGTGGCTCCGTGGGAGGTGAAAGTCGGGTTGTCCTTGAGTCCCTAATGTAAGTTAGAAACTCGGTGCGAGAACAGTATCTAGTTTTTATAACTTCTTCCCACCGTGTTAATCGAGAGAAAAGATTCCATTTTAGGATTTTTTGGGTAAAGAATTAAGCAGCACAATAGACAGTGACCAAAGCGTTAAAAAATACATTAGTAGCTTTACGTGTATGCTGCACCAAGGCCAAGCCATACATAAACTTTCATGGTCGAGGGAACCAAAAACGGACAGAAAGAATAATTACCATCACTATTATGTTAATCAATTCTTTTAACGACGCCGCATGGGGCCAAATTTGGAGAGCTGCACTCGAAATTTGAGACAACCCGTTTAATAGTTATTTCACAACTGGTTTAAAAAGAACTATAAATTATGCACAGCTGTCGCATTTGATGCTTTAATACGTTATCAAGCAAGAACAGTAAAGTCGCTTTTTCCTTTGTGCTTGTGACACGGCGACACCGCGATTTTCATATTAGTCACTTCAAACGGGACGATTCAGTATTTATAAAATGGGGTCGATTTCTGAAAATCAAATAAATGCTAATATTTACCGTTACTGTTGTTTACTGTTACTAAAAGCTTTAGTGCCGGCCGACGATACGCTCCGTAAAGTCGGACTAAATGCAGTAATGTGAGTGCTAACACTACTAACATTACTATTATGTTGTTAGTGTTTACTAGTTTCCACAAATTATTAAAACCTAAATGTAACTACCAAAACACATTCCAAGCAATCAGTAGTCAACCTTTTTAAGGTTCCGTATTTAAAATTAAAAGAAGATGGTCAGTACTTATTGGTGGCAGACCACAAAAACAAATTGATAAGTATGATATGAAAGATACGCTTATAAACTGTGACGAGGCAAAAGATTTACCTCGGTCTTAGGGCTGGTATAATGTGACACCATTCCCCGACTTTAGTGGAGTATTTATAAAAGAGACGCGACATCGGCTGTTACCTGAGGGTAAATGACCACCTGACCCATATCCGCGTCCCGACTTTCACCGGCGGCCATTCACCCGGGAACCAGCGCGTAAACATACGTTCCAATTTCCAAAATGGACTCGCACGGAACGAACGTAGTCCACATTAATTGGGGCGCATTCCAATTAAGACCTCGTTACGTACGCCTCTTACGCAATTAGCATCGTCCGGCTAAACCATTAAGTGAACAGGCGCGTCCAATTTTTGGAATGAGCACACAAGGTTTTTTTTTTTCTGATCTGATTTTAGTTGTTAATGTCCCTTTTCTGTTTACCCTTGTATGTCCTGTCAGAATGACATGTCCAAATTCCGGAGGTTTGGTTAAATATCAAAGGTTGAACTCTTCATCTCCCTCGCCTTTCTCCCATTTGCATCCTTATTATGCTTTGTAAGGAAAAAGGTCGAGCGCTTGTTAATGAGCCCGCAAACTTCTGGTTGTATATGACTCTGGTTGGACCCCAGCAACGCTTAGGGATACCAGACATTGTATGATATGAACAGGGTCTTTGTGAAGTAAGTACGGGAAAAAGTCAGGTTGTCTCATAAACAGGTTAACGGAACGACTGTACTTTGAACGATAAATATCCACAATACTGCAACATCAATATTCTATGACAAATCGGTTACAATTCACGTTATTGCATGCTCTGAGACTATTGTCAAAACCAATTTCCCACAAGTATCGAAACTATTGCAAAACAAACGAGTTTTTGTAGTCAACGCCGAACGGGATGTTGATGCTTGCTATCTTATAATAGATACAGAAATGGGAACTGATAGATCCGATAGCATACACTAGAATTTCTGTTACACGATGAACTATTAAGATTATTTATTAAAGTCATCTATTTAGCATTCATGTGGTCCAAAACAGACGAGTGTTATTGTTTTCCGTATACAAAGAGATCCTTTTGATGCCGGTGCCAGCACAATGATCTGTATTTAACCAATTCATACCACTATTGTCCTTGTGCCACGGCTGTATACAAAAGACCTGTTTGCATAATGTACTTATCTTGCACCATCTAATTAAGATCAAAATGTACGTGTATTTTCTAACACACAGACGGACTGCAAATTATGTATTGCACCACAAGAACGTATTACTGGAAAATAGCATGTGGCTGAATTCTCAACTGCAAGGATCGATAAGCAGAATGAAATGGCCGGCGGTAATAGTTCTAAGAAAGAATTATGGAGAATGACTAACACAAGCCGCACTAATAATGCGAAAACATATGCCTTTGTTCCCTTAAATGAATCTTCAGTCGAAAATTATGAAAATATAGATTTGATGATGATTTGATGATTTGAAGAAAAAAGTAATCAAAGCAAGTAAAGGCTCGGTTCGACGAGCAGTCTGAATAAAATACAATACTGAAGGAAATTCTAACAATGTCGTAACAAAAGACCAGTAGCGTCGAAACAAAAAAATATTTCTACAATATGGAGAAGTGGAAAGTCTAAAAGGCAACAGCAATTTACGTAGTAATTGAAAGTCGATTCCGATTCAGGTGCAACGAAAGCGTTTACTGCGCGTAACTCGAGTTTAGATAATGTAATAGCTGTCACTCGCCGCCTGACCGCCGCCGCGTACGGACGTCTCCCCGTGTGTGCTCCGTGCCTGTGCTGTGTTCGCCGCTGCGTTTCGTTGTGCTCGCACAACGTCTCGGTAGTCTTTCGACTACCAAACAAAACTGTCCTTTTCAGGACAATCGTCAAAAACGTGTTTTTGCCCCTTCAGGGAAAATCCACAGTTTCGTGGTTCTTGGTGGAAACCTCACGGTGTCAACGAAACCAAGAGGGTGGTGCCCCAATCCATCCCGCCAAACCCCTTCAGGGCGAGGTTAATTTATTGGAGTCGGGAGCTGGGACCTTGGCCTTGGGGGATCTCCTAGTCAAACCCAGTCTCTGGTTTCGTTCACAGCAACACACCTGGTGTCGGTTGGGTGTGTCTACCCCTTCGCACCAGACCCAAATAGGGCCCTGTTGCACATTAAGATTGGCAACAGGTTTACAAGCTTAGGGCACACCTTAGGTACTCACCTCACTGCCGCACACAATCCCTAGGCAGGGGAGGCTACTCATCCCCGGGCGCACCCACCCGGGGAGTTAGTCTGATAGGCTTTTCCCCAATTTTTAAGGGAGCTTCACTCCCATGCCATCCACTTAGGATGGCACCTTCAACTGAGGACCTCCTTGTGGGGTTACTCAGGGACATCGTCAAGAATAACAATCTTGGCGATGTATACGAAGCCAGGCTCAATGCTATTGAGCAACTCATCCAGGATAGGCGCGAATCCCCATTATCTCCCCCGTTAGCCGATCAAGGCATTCCCCCTCAGGCCCCAAAGTCTATTAAGACTCGCGAACCCGCGATCCGCGTCCCGACCCAACCCGATGCCACCCCCGGACCTTCAGTCCCTCAACCTTCCTTGCCCGAACGTATGGACACGTCCGGCCCAGTCGAGTCTGATTGTGAGATCAGTGACTCAGCCGGTTCCTCTGATGAGGACTTTACCGTGGTCCTAGGTAAGCGCAAGGGAAAACATTCCTTGTCCTCAAAGGCCAAAAAGTCCCTCGCGGCTTTGCCTACCCCCTCTCCTCCGACCACTCGGGTTAACACCCCCACCCCCTCCCCGGCCCCCGCTAGCCGCCCCTCCAGCCCTAGGGCTACCCCCACCGCGGCTCCCTCTAAGAAGCCCAAACTTCCCCCTCCGATCTTCATTCACGAAAAGTCCAAATGGACTGATATTTCAAGGGTCTGTGTGGACCTAAAAATCAACTTTACAAAGGCCACCAGTACCAATACCGGTATAAAGGTATCGACCCCTACGTCTTCGGACTATAGGGAACTCTCTCGTGTTCTTCGTTCGAGGAACATCCCACACCATTCTTTTTCTCTCCCTGAGGAGAAGCCCACCCGTGTGGTGATCAGGCGGATCCCCAAGGAGATTCCCACCTCAGACGTCCTAGAGGACCTTAAAGCCCAAAATGTCCCTGTTTCCGCCGTCCACCGCCTTCACAAGGCAAGGGGCGGCGACCTTTACGACATGGTCCTAGTGATCTGCGACCCAGTCGAAACAGGCCCCCATCCCATCTTCAAAATCCGATCTGTGTGCTCCCTGTCGGGCATCTCAATTGAGAAGCCCTACAAAGCACATACTGTTGGCCAGTGTCACAACTGCCAACAGTACGGCCACAGCCAGTCCCACTGTTTCGCACCTCCCAGGTGCGTTAAATGCTTAGGTGACCATAGCACGGTCAACTGTCCCCGTCCCAAGGATAAGGCCCTCTGCCAAGATCCTCCAAGCTGTGTCCTTTGCGGTCAAGTCGGCCACCCGGCCAACTACCGCGGCTGCCCCAAAGCCCCCAAATCTTCTTCTCCCAAACTGGCGAAGCGCGCTGCCGCCCGCCAGCAGAGGGAATCCCCATCTGTGAAGATTCCCTCTTCACAGATACCCAATAGATTAGGTCCCCAACGCCCATCTCCCTGGAACGCGCTGAACCACCAAAGGGCTTTCCCAGCCCTTGGCCCAGCGCCCTCCAATCCCGCTCCTCCTCTCCCAGACGTCCCCACTCCCCAGCCCGTGGCTCCCGTGACTGCTCCCGCAGCCGCTCGCAAGACCGCTCTTGCAGCCCCGGTTTTGGTGTCCCCCCCATTAGGCTCCGGCCCCGTGGCCCTTGTAGACGATGAAGACATGCGGGTCATCATCTCCGCGTATAAGTCCGTAGAGAACTACGAAAATATCCTTAAGGCGTCGGCACGACAATTGGCCGCCCAACTCAGGGCGTCCAACGGTAGTCCCGACGCTTATAAGGCTATTTTCGCCTCTCACCCCCATGTAGGGGAAGCTCTTAAAGCCCTCCACCTAGTTTAATCTCCAATGGCTACTAGGAATAGGAACGTTCTCAAACCGCGGTCCCTCAGGTTAGGTTTCTTTAACGTTAACGGCATGCAAGGTCAGCGGGACGAACTCGCTACCTTCTTGCGCGATAACCAATTAGATATTCTCCTTCTCCAGGAGACGTTCCTAAAGCCACACCATCGCGATCCCAAAATTGCCAACTTTCAGTTAGTTCGTAATGATAGGTCGCGTTGCCACAAGGGTGGTACTCTCATTTATTACAAAAAGTCCCTGCATTGTATCCCGCTAGTCTCTCCTCCCCTCGAGTCGCTCCTCGAGGTTTCAGTCTGTCGGCTAGGCATGACCGGTCATCAGCCCATCACCATAGTCTCCGCCTATTTTCCTCCTGCTACCGGTGCAGAGGATCAGTCCCTTCTCGTTAGAGATCTCACCTCTATCTTCGGCATGAGCGATTCCGTTATCTTAGCGGGAGACCTCAACGCCAAACATCCAGCTTGGAATAGCACTATTACGACCCCTAGGGGAAGAGTAGTGTTCAACCTTAGCTCCACCCTCAATTTTGACCCCGTTGCTCCTTATGAGCATACGCACTATCCCCACGATCCCAACTGTCGTTCCGATGTCCTCGATATAGCGCTGCTCAAAAATGTCAACCTTAAGTTGAACGCCATTGAGACGCTACACGAGCTTAATTCCGACCACCGTCCTGTGCTCTTGCACCTGACTCCGCGCACGGGTCCTTCTGACCCTAGCCAGCCTCCTCCTACCAAAGTGTTGACTGACTGGAAGAAAGTAAGCGAATTGCTGAAATCGACCTCGTCACCTCACTTGGACTCCATCCCCGACCACATTGTCTCCGTCGCTGACACGACGGCCGCCATCAACTCGTTTACAGAACACGTGCAATCCGTATTGACGGATTGCTCACGGGAAGTCCCAGATACGAGCGATCGTAAATGGAATCTCCCCGCTGACGTACGTGAACTGATAACCGAGAAGAACGCGGCCATCCGTGCCTACAGCAACTTTCCATGCGATTCGAACAAAGCCCACATGCGCAATTTACAGCGTGCTGTAAAGAAACGCATCGCTGAGTTTCGTTCGAATCGCTGGAACGACATGCTGAGCGAACTCGAGCCCACCCACCTAGCCTACTGGCAGCTGCAACGAAAGTTGCGCGCTACCGAGGAGGCTACCGTCCCTCCCCTCACCCGTCCCGACAAGAGCGTCGCCTTTGACGACTCTGAGAAGGCCGAGTGCCTGGCCGACAGCCTGGAATCTCAGTGCACTCCTAGCACCCAACCGGTAGATAGCAGTCACCTCCTCAAGGTAGACTCGGAAGTCGAACGTAGGTCCTCTCTCCCACCTGTAGAAGACCCTGATGATCCTCTGCCACCGGCCACGCCGGACGAAGTGCACGACATCATAAAAGGGCTCCGCCCCCGGAAAGCCCCCGGGACGGACGGTATCAATAATAGGGTTTTTAAACTCCTCCCCGCCCAGCTCATTATGTTGTTGACCGCCATCTTCAATGGCGCTCTGAGCAATAATATCTTTCCCGAGGCATGGAAAGAGGCCACTGTTATCGGTTTCCCCAAGCCAGGCAAGCCCAAGTCTGAGCCCACGAGTTACCGACCTATCAGTCTCCTGAACGTTCTCGGCAAGATCTATGAGAGACTTATTTATAAGCGACTCTATGATTACGCCGAATCAAAGCGCCTCATTCCTGACGAGCAGTACGGCTTCAGGTCCGGACACTCGTGCGTCCAACAAGTCCACCGTATAGTCGAGCACATTAGCGCGGGCTTTCAGCGCGGTGCGATGACTGGTGCTCTCTTTTTCGACATCGCGAAGGCCTTCGACAAAGTCTGGCACAACGGCTTATTATATAAGCTCTACCACATGGGTGTGCCAGACCGTCTCGTGCTCATCATACGAGACTTCTTGTCGAACCGCACTTTCCGTTACCGCATAGGGGACGCCCTCTCCTCCCCGCACCCGATACGTGCTGGCGTCCCGCAAGGCGCCGTCCTCTCTCCCCTCTTGTTCACGCTGTTTACTAGCGACATTCCCAAGAGCAATAAGGCTCGGTTAGCTCTCTTCGCGGACGACACGGCCCTGTATTACACAGGCCGCAGTTCAACCGCTATAGCCCAAACCCTCCAGACCTCTGCCAACGTCCTAGGCGCTTGGTTTAGGAAATGGAGAATTGAGGTTAATCCCGATAAGAGTCAGGCGGTTCTTTTCACCAAACCGCGCAAACGTGATCTCCCCTCCCTCTCTCCGATCTCTATGTACGGCAAGCCGATCCCCTGGGCGAAGCAAGCCAAGTACTTAGGTGTGACGCTCGATAGTCACCTTTCCTTCCGCGAACATATCAAAAAGGCCCGCGACCGCGCGTCCTTTGTTATGGGTAGGCTTCACTTCTTGCTCACTGCGAGAAGCTCACTGTCACTTAAGTGCAAAATGCGCCTATATACAGCGGTTATCCGTCCCATCATGACATACGCGTGTGTCATTTTCGCTCATTCGAACCCTCGCGTCCTCTATAAAATGCAGGTCCTCCAAAACCGGTTTCTCAGGAAAGTCACGGGAGCCCCGTACTATGTCCGTAACGACGCCCTCCACCTCGACCTTAGAATTCCCACCGTAGCTCAGTTCATGAAGCGCCTTTCCAAGCGCTTCTTCGATTCCGCTATTAGGCACCCCAATCCCTTGATCGCATCGGCCGCCCGATACGAACCATCGCGTATCAGTACCACCCGACGCCCTAAGCACACCCTCGTAGAGCCCGACGACCCCATCACTCTCCTCCAGGAGAGCAGTAGGGAAACCAGTACTCTTAGGAAACACAGACACAGACCGACTCCGTCATTCCGTCCTCGCCGCCGAGGCCGCCCGTCGCGACGCCCAAGTCAATGCCCCCCCCGACCCTTGCAAGAGCCAGCCCGCGATGCTGAGCCAGTAGTTTTAAATTAGTCCCTAAATAAGATATTATTGTGATCCAGCCTGTCCCTTGCTGTCCTCTGTCAGTGACGTCCTAAGCCGAGGTCCGTACCCCACAGGGGGTGCCCTTAGCGAACGGTCACTTAGTTTATAGTTTTTTGCCTAGCTTGTAAGCTCTGGCTGGAGGCCTTAGAGTAAAATCTATGGCATCCACAGAAAAGTCCGGTTAAGCAGCACACAACCTCTTCTAGGTTGACCTGCGAGATGCCATTCATAAAAAAAAAAAAAAAAAAAAAAAAAGTAATAGCTGTACTTTCTAAAACGTTTCTTATTTACATTGGCTTTAATTTATAATTAACTGATAACTAATTGATTTAATATTAAACAAATACAAAACTAAGTCCTACACAATGAGAGTTTCAACGATAATGCTTTTAAATGCTCACCTTCAATTACTGGCGGTTCGAAATACGCAGTTGTAGATTTTTGAAACTGCATCGCGGTAGTCTTTGCTTGAACTCTGGAATTGGATGCAATTATACCCCTGAGAACCTCTCATTGTGCGCCCTTCCTCATAACGTGGTCTTTTTTTGTATAATCACGCTCAAAAGAGCTACTGTAGTGCATTGAAAAACTTGTATCTTTGGAGGTAAACCGGGTCCGTATTCAGAACTGAAGGGACAAGTGGGCCTTGAAGCAACGCCGCTCCGGCCGACCGCAGCCGACTTGAAGTAAAAATAAATAGGTACACAAAAAGCCTTCGAACTAAACAAGGTTACATACGGATAGGGGGCATGATTCAGACACGCCGTGATTCGACGTTCACTCGAATGCATCGCGATTATCTGTAATATGCGCGCCATGTGCGTTTCTGTTTGTACGGTGTGTTCTCGTGATTTCGCTGTATAAATGCTGATTTTAATTACATTAAAATACGGTTCGTTTTACAACGTAATTGCTACCATACGCAAGATGCGCGTTCATAGTACTCAAGACAAAGGATTGAAATTATTTTTATTTGCCCCTGTTACCGTTCAATCTATTCTTCGTTGCGTTACTCGCTTATTTTTACCGTTGATTGCTCAATGGTCCCATTCACTGTAAAACCTTATTGTCTACTCTGTGCTTGTACCTTTTGTCGAACTCGTTGTTTTTGTGTAACTCCAAATGATACTTATCTCGGCCATCACGAGCATGTACTGTTATATCAACTAGCAACAAGTCAACAATTCGGTCGCAGTATTTATTTCCTGCGCGCGCATTAAGAGCATCTCCAAAAATTCAATCCGCAGTTATCTAAATTGGATTATAGTATTATTTACTCTTGTTATTATAAGAAAGGTCGTGACTCAGCTCAGCGATTTCACCATTTCACGCTGAGTTATTGAAAAAAAAAAAAACGTTTAGAGATGCATTTCGATGTCCGGGTTCTGTATCGACAAGCATGTCAACAGTTGATTGCGGTCCCGTTTCATTGATATTTGTTGTCGTGCGTGTTGAATAATCAGTTTTGCAACGTTCGGTCACATTGTTGGTGCGCAGCGCGTGCGGCTCGCGGGGGCGTCGGCCCAGTGAAAGTGTGAAAGTGAGGCGAATGCGCTTGCACACCGCAGCTCTACGACTGTCTATTAAACCTACCATATATTGCGCTTTTCAGATTTATTACTTAGTTATTAAACTGACGCTTCCAAAGTCTTTTACTATTCTCAATTTGCGCCACTTTCTAGTAATTATTATTCATCATTTAGTGTTTGATAGTTATGAGGTTGTCATGCCACTTTGGATAAAGGCTTCTTTTATATGTATTTTAGAAATAAAATACCACATGCTGGTACACCCGGATTTGGTCTCACTATTCACGAGAAACTTTATTACTAGTACCGACCTATTGAAGTATTTACTTCTAATCCTTTTAAGATTCAAGTCCACATAAAATGTAGGCTAGGATCGTAACTTTGTGTATGTCGCAGTTAAATTATAAAACAGTCACGATTTAAACTATAACGAGAGGAGATGAAAAAGTAAACGAGCCTCGCGAATAATGTATCTAGAGCGCAGTGGTGGGCCGTTGTTTGTGCGCCGACGTATACAACCGACTTCAACTCGACTGCACATATTTACATATCATATTCTATATTATATCAACCTGAAAACAAAACTACTGAACATGGCGCTTTCAAAAATTGAAATTTATTTATTGGAGGCACATTACTGGCAAATTAAAACGTCTACTTCCATTATCATCTAACGATTAGCTCGTACTGGTCACTGTTAAACGAAACCTCTTCTTCTCCATATTCAACTATAGCTGACTATTACACATTACCAACTTTTCTTAAGGAAGAAAGCTGGTCGCCTTGAATGTAGGTAATACGAGGCGACCCGCTGTTTCCAATCTTGCATTTAGTGTAGTATTTTTCTACATACCGTAATCGAAAATGTCACATGATAATTTAGGTATAGGAAGAAATTTTAATTACCTATCTGTATTGTTTATTTCGTAGCTGATTTCTTATCCAGTTCCAGATTTCTCATTAAAACAACCATTTTTATTATCTGCGATAGCATTAACAACAATAACTGTACATCTGAATCGATTTATAGTAAGATTTCTTAATGGCTTGTAAAACTATTTAATATGAACTTTAATTATGTCGATGACTGTCATTAGCTTAATCGTATCGAGATATTTCGTGTTTACCTAATACATTAATCTAAGTTTTCCAGCAACATTTAGTATCCGGGCGCTGACATCGATTAATTGTTATTGCGTTGTTTCCGAACGAAATACGCACGGATTTGTCTTAAATCATCACGAAGTAAGACTTTCGAAATGTATGCGACACATAAATATGTACGGTGTAGAATAATGATAGTAAATTATCGCAGTGTCGAGTCATGTAATTGTACCGCAATCGATGCGACCTCCATAACAGTAAAGCATCCTTCTCGCCGATGAAGTGTGGCGAAACAGATGATATTTTAGCATCTCTAATGGTCCCATCGAGATGTGTCGCCTTAATCACAACAGTTTCACAATTTGATGTTTCCGCTCATAAATCTTTCGAAGTTGACGTTGACTTCAATGTTTTTATCTAACTCGTGGTTTTCGTATATTGTGCAATAATTTCTGTAAGATCTCAAGAGCTTTTTGATGTAACGCAAACATTACAAGAAATCCTATGTTTACTCCGGTTAAATACTCCGAAAAAGTCAATGTTCTATTATATTCAAACATTTCTCTGCACAAATATTTTTTGTTTCCTAACAACAGCAATCTCGCAGATGGAACGCTCCTACAAGACAATTCAGAATCACTCTGTTTTACATTAGACATTGTATTGTCGAAAGCGACTATGAAATGTGTCGTAATAGCCGCTACAAACGCTTCTACGAATGCTATCATTTTCAGGCGCGTGCGCTAAACGCTCAACTTGTTTGTATAATACCCCATGAATATGAATTAAATGTAGATTATGTTGCAACAAATTGCATTTTGTCAACTGTAGTCGACGACAATGTCCCATTTGTATGTGATTATCGTCGCTGCGTGGTAAGGTAGGTAATTTAGTTAGTGCTCCGCCACGTTAGAATGAAGAAGCAAGTTTTAAACTTAATAAACGCCTTGTGACTCTCGAATTTATTATGAAAGATGTTCATGTAAATTCCATCTTTGTTATTTGTCTGCACCGACAATTCCAATTAAAGTTTAACCACGCCTAAGGCTACGTAGACCGTAGTAATACAAGACTAGATTCTGTTCTGAATAAACCAAATTCCTGTTCCACATAACTATGCTAATGAATGAAACTCATTTAGTGCAATCTATTGAGCTGCCTCCAAGTATGTCGTAACAACTTCTAAAACTGACGCGAGCAAGTTCTGTATTTGATAAAGTTTGAGAGTAATGATTTAACGTTCTTGAACGGGAGAAGTTTGAATGCAATGATTGGTATCAAATAAATGATGCAAATAGCACAATGTGTGGTCGTCTTCTAGTGTCGCGTTGTGCTTATCGCATGGTCGGTGCATTGAAGCTGGCTCAGGTTGTTATGAGACGCATGCTACCATGATTAGTAATGCATGATGCTCGCTCTTCGTGTCGCTCTCTCTATTGTGCAGCGCATGACGTTTCACAATCCTTTGTAAATGCCACGCCAGAACTCATCATTCTTTCATTGTAGACCACAGTTGAACTTTTTGTACAGTTTTTCTTATCTATCCCGCTTTGTGTTGGTTCTCGAGCATTAACTAATGTCCCCTGTCTGTCAGATGATATCGGGCCTCTCGTTAGTGGCATTGTGGCACCCACGCCGGCCCTGCGCACGGACCTAATGGACCACTGACAGGATTACCTATGAGCCGTATGATCAAACGTTTACCTGAATGCGATGATGATTTATAGACAAACAATTTTGCTCACGATCTAGTTATGCTAAAACTGTTTTCAAAACAGGTCACTTTCAAGGTATTCCGGGGTATGATTCACCGGCGTCAAAACATCAGATTTGCGTAGGTGTGTGACAGAACACGAAATCTCAAGAGCGTGTGAACCGTGATATGCTCTGGAAAGACTACTAGCGATGTATCGGTCTCACGCGCTCCTGATTTTATCTGACTTCGCGTTCCGAGTTCCGACCTCCCCTAATCATTGATCTTTACGTGTCTAATGGAAAATATCATGAAAATATAACAACGTCTTACGGACTCGATGGATCTGTAGTAGGCGTGTACCTACGCTTAGCGTGGTGAGTTATAAGTTTAATACTAGGGTGGATTACTATTTACCGCATACTTTGGAATGTTAAACAACTGAATTATTGTTGGGTATTCTACACCTTTGCGTATCCCTTTGGGGACAACTAAAGTCATTTTTGTTATGATAAATACTGCTCCAGTTGCTTCTGCTTGTTGCTCCGTTTTTCCAGCGAGAAATCGCTCTCACTCTTCAAATTCGAACGCGAAATCATTGTGATTGTCTCGTGCGCGCTCTCGCGAGCACGTTATCTAATACACTTCCCACAATGGCTCAGTACTGAGCGCTCCGACACAATGCTTCCGTCGGCTTCGGTTCCGCTCTCGTAAATTAGGTAAGTGGTGCATTTGACGAAACTTCACTTTTTCACCGGCCCACTTTACCCCGCTGTGCGCTGTTGGATTACCAATCTATAATTTGTTTGCTGCCGATTAGCAACGCATTTGTCCATAAAAGTTGATTACCACGCCGTCTCGAGGGTCCATTAGAGAGCAGCCGATTAGCGACGGGAATTCATGCGATCTTTTCGCACGACAATCGGGAGCGAGACGCTATAACTAGAGCGACTAATATTCAAATGGACCGGTTTTAGAACATCTAATACCTGTTGCTTGGACTGACGGCGACGCCGTTCTGCATGTACTACTAGTTTTCTAGTTCATTTATAATTCTTACCTTGAAATATACGATTCATATTTATTTCACCAAAGTAAGACACCAAAATAATTTAAAGTATTTAAAAGTCTGTCCGTATAAATTTAGCATCCGCTACCGGCGCGGCGTGTGCTTCAGTGCGAGTATGTAGGTCGATCTAACTCAACGCTACACTTTCGTTGGCGATATGCAAATCAGAGCGTGAGCCTAGTTGTCAGTCGGCGCCACAACTATAAAATTGTTTCGAAACTGCCTAATCGACTCGTCGTTTTGCAGGCTGCACTCGGTTTCTGCAATATTGTTGTCATTACAGTCACTACTATCCAGTAATTGTCGGATCCACCGCGGCAGCTTTCACCTCAATTCAAACAATTTCCCCTGGCTCAGAATCCGCCGGGTCCTGTAGCCTGTAGCATTAAGTGCTCATATTGCAATACAGTCGCAGCATTCACCCAGTAATGTGTGGGAAATGGGCGTTCCAACTTTTTTTAATTGCCTTGTGTCGGCTGTGTGGTATGTTATTATTGCGGAGCGTAATGCAACGCGGGCCACAGAAGTAAGGCGCCTAGCTGTCTCCGGACAATTTCGTTGTTAATTATCTTCCATCGGCTGGCTGGCTGCTCGGTGGCACGTCTGGCCTGTAACTGCTGCAGAAAGTAGGCAATGAGTGTGTGGTGCCTGATGCACGTCAACTACTCTCCAATAGTATTTTCGATGCACAGCTGTTGTGGGTCGACGACCTATCTGCGGAGAGCCCACCGTGCTGTTTTGTTTATGCCTCTATTTCTGGAATAGACGCTCTACGAAATAATTTATCAACACAGAAGCTTCGGTCTTAGAATATTATACTAGAGACCTTTCACACCGGATTAATTTATACAGTTAATAAAAAATGGTTTTCCTCATATTTTTCAGTTTCTGAATTTTTAACTGTTCATTAGTCGACAAAAGCGGCGTACTGTTAAATTACACGCAGACTCCTAATTCGAATTGGTCTTTGCATTACAATCGTGACCCAAAGACAACCCGATTCGGATTCGCGGTGACGTTTGTCTGTGCAGCCTCGATTCCGCACTCGCTACTCACGTCCGCGACGAATCCGGGACCATTTGACACACTCACTAATTAACTTAACTCATGAACTTGAGTTTTTACTCCAATTCTTTCCTCGTTGAAAAGGCCCCGCCGGGTTTTACTAAGGAAAAGGTCGTTAATGAAATGTATATTTATAAAGCATTATGGAAAAGCTGTCTTTGGGTCTTACGCTTTTCGCTTCAGGTTAATCAGAAATGTAATTGAAGATTCAAATTGAAATATCAACAAAAGATTACAAATTCAATGTTGTTTACTTTAAATTGCATTTTGATCAGGATATAGCTACCTTAACATCTAATTCTAATAACTTATCTGATTTTATGAAGCGCTTTAAGCAGTATATTCATTATGAATTCAGCGAATCCACCTCACCCGTTACTTAAGGCCTAGATGGCAAAGCGGCTGGAAAGGTACGTTTATTATCTGGTATTTGGCACAATACCGCTGTTTCGCTGTAAAATAACATTCTCTCTTGATGAGTCTATTACGTAGACATGAAATTGTACTTTGCTACTTGCATCCATGTCTACCGCAATGTTCGTATGTCGTGATACACAGACTTCCATTATTGCTACAGAATATTTGATAGTCTATTCAGTATCGACATCGGTGGATCTGGGGCACTTATTACTACTTATTGGCGAAGAAAACTGTTCATTCTACAGTAAATCGTGTAACTTTATGTCGCTTCCACACATTTGCTGTAACTTCAAATCAACGGTTAGCTGAATACCATTTTCCGATTTAATTCTACGAACATACATCAAAAAAGTTTGCAATCACTAGCACAGTCACTAGTAAAAAGTGATAATTTTTAAATAATCTTATCTATGTAAGTCAGGCATCAGAAGACTTAAAATTAAGTTTTGTTTGAGTATTCAGACGTAAATTGCAAGTGCAAACTAAAAATTCATGACGATTAGACTTTTTAATAAACCTTTAATGCGATATGGACCCTTAAGGCCGTAATTCATGCTAATTATTGTACGAATTAGACTTCGGTGAATTTATGAAAGAGCTTTGTTTTCTCAGTACGAACTCATTAGCTTTTAATTAATTCGAATAGGTAAGTCGTAAAAGCTTTAAGCTGTGTATAGAATAAACGAACACAGAACAACAAAAGGAAACTGTAGTACCCCAAATTATTCGCCAATTCTTGCAATGTTTTGAACTTTAGAAGTAAAATATCGAGGCTACGAAGAATTGCCTTAACTAGATCTAAAATCTCAGGGCTATAATATTCTAAGTTAGTACCTAAATACGGAAAAGATAGTGCTGTATCTGATGTTCTAGCTCCGCACTAGCTCGGTCCGTCTTATCTAAACGTAGCTTTAGATGTGGACTGAGTCATCGGTAACGACGACTCGCTCGTGAGTACTCGTGACGTGAAATGCTAACCTGTAATTTAGACTAAGATTTACGAGGCGACTCTTGCGGTGATTATAGTCATTCTAAAGTGTGCGGCTGCCAAAATTAAGAGGTTACAACGCGCAATGATAAGTGGGTATATACGCGATTTAAATGTATTTGAATATTCGCTTTCCAACCAGTCTTTTAGGAGTCTGCAGTGGTGCAGTCAAAATCTGCATGAATTCCCTCATATTTTATTCTTGTCAGTCTCCGTTTATGATATGACACATTCTCATAAACCGCTAAAACGACTTATCCTGGGAATTGGTGATACCTGCGTATGATGTGTACTTATATGCTGGTATTTTCCTGGTATAATCTCAAGTCGCATCTTACGACTGTTTTAACCATACAACGCACCGCCTGGTTTTATCTATGCTTTATTATACGCAAATAAAACTATTACACGAAGCGTCATTTGTAGAAAGATCAAGGAATTCATAAAAATATAATATGAAAGAGAATAAATCTTGATAGCAACAAAAAACGTAACACGGTAACAAGTAGATTGTTGCCAAGCACACTTAACTGCTATCTGATTGCGCTGTCTAACTGGCTTACTGGATTAAATTTTACTGCCAAAAAACGCTCCGAGGAATAATTAAACTCATCAGAACCCATAAACAAATTCCCATAGAATCGACGCGCAAGTTTTTTGTGCAATGCTTACGTTTATAAATTGAAGTCGTCACGTTTTTTGTTATATCATAAAAAAACCATACACCGTTCACGGTGCTCGCCTAAAATTTTATTTAATCATAAGCTTTCAACTCGGCTTTCAATTTGAATTGCCAGCGATTTTGCATGTTTAATACTTCTTTTTGCTCTCCCTGAACTATTACCATCAGTTTTTCTCTCATCACGAGTTTAGTCAGTATGTACCGCCAAGTTTTTTTTTCAACAGCGGCTGCCTTGCCCATAAATGGCGTTATTTCCTGCCTACACCTGCGCCAATGGTCATTCCTTGGCAGCCGACGCGTCGTCGCCCGCAATCAATGCCTCACGATTAATAGCAAGCCGCAAAAACGTCGGCTTAGCTTCCTCAATAGATTATTTTTTTGTAACTTAATGTCCTTTCGGTCGATTTCCGAAGATATGCATTTGGATCAAAGAAAAGCGGTCCAGGAACCATAATTCTTATTTTATGTGAACTGTCTGTAATTGAATTTTTATTAAAGCCATTAAATTACAATGATTTGTAGTGTCTGTCCGCTGTTCAATGTTAATAGATTCGCCTTGATATACTTTGACAGCCTGCTAACTGCCTGTATGAAACATAGTAGCAAAAAAAAAAACAATCAGTAAACGATTTCAACATCAGAACCCTGAACTATCCGTAACATTAGTAATCTGTTTCTTGAAACAACACTAAACAATGAACATGTTCTGAAATAAATGTGAACGTCCCACCAGAATGTTACCTCCCATTCATTTTAAATTCGTTTTGTTGAGATCAAAGTTCAAATCGCTTTACCAACGAACTGTTCTCGCTGCAGAGACAAGTCAACACTAGAGTTGAAACTCAACTGTTCAAGTCAACGCTCTGTGGAATTTTCTTGGACGAGTTGTCTATGACATTGAACCCTCGTCAAATCTTGTACGAGATAGTGGTAATACCGACGTCTTTACTGCCACCAACGTCATTTGCCAAAACCCTTCAAACAGCTTCATTACGAGCAGATAGTTTCTCTGGCGAGTTGGTTCTCTTATTGATTCTTAATGGACGGTAAACGTGACAGTTGGTTACATTACACCCACTGGCGGTTTCATTGTGGAGAAATTACTTCGTGAGATCCATATTTTATGCTGATAGGTCTATTGACTTCTTGATGTACGTGTTTGCATCGTTTATTATAAACATTAACATTCTGCACTAATTGATTCAACAATATGTCGCTAAGTGTTTATTTGTGGGCGTTTTTAATGTTTTGTTTGTCGCTCAGTAGGGGAAACCGGGGCAATGCGGGCCCCTTAAGGGAAAACTTGAATAAAATCTGAGATAAACGAGATAATGAAAAAAATCAACAGCCATTTATTAGTCTCATTATTCCTTATTATCATTAATCTTTAATAATTATCTTAGGCTACTAGTCTTTAGTGCAATTAGAACTTTAAAAAAAAAGAGAAACTGCCTATTTTGCCCCGTGTCTGGGGTAAAATGGGCATATGCGGGGCATAACAGGCATGTACATCTAAAACCGAGCACAAAAAGTACAAATGCGATGGGATTCGTCATCATCGTTCTCACTGTTCTTGCGCCGGTGAAGACACCACGCAAGAACAGTGGCCCCATCTCTGGCATGCACGGCAAGTGACCCAATCCTCAGTAGATTTTGACACATCAAACATCTTCTTCCTCCGATTCATTTTCCGTATATTATTCATTTTTCTTCGTCTTTTTCTTCATTCCGTTTTTCTCACAGCCACTGGTTTTCTTGTACGGTCTTCTTCTTTATTTTTCTTAGTCGGATCAAAATTATGGGGGATGTTATTTTTTGTTGCTAATTGATAGGCCCGTT
The DNA here is from genome assembly GCA_028554685.1 of Agrotis ipsilon. NCBI lineage: Eukaryota > Metazoa > Arthropoda > Insecta > Lepidoptera > Noctuidae > Agrotis > Agrotis ipsilon. The sequence continues at coordinate 111,203 of CM052961.1, read as the reverse complement.
TATAGCTTAATCTGCCACTAGCCACATCCTTTACGGTTGCTTCCATATCCTCCAAGCTCCATTTGGCACCTTCTGTCTTCGTTTGGTAGTGGCGAACTATAATTATATCTGCAGAAAAAAGATAAACTTAATGACAATACCCGGGGCAAAACGGGCCCCTGCTCATTTTGCCCCGCCCATCATGCCCCAAAGGTCAAACAAAACAAATTATATCGAAATCAAATGAATATGTGGTGGTCCGTTCACAACTCTTTCTAGTTATTTAGACACATAATTGAACATAGCAATTTACTTAATAACTGGGCATTTACCACAAACAGGAATTAACTATAACACAGACTTAAAACCAAAAAATTATATCAAATGCATCAACTTACGTAATTTCGTGCTGTTGTCGTACGATGCGCATCTACACGCACAAAATCACTTTTCTCGCTAGCGCTAGGTCGACTGGAACACGACCCGACTAATTCCGAGCGTTTCGCTTTATTATCCTTCGGGGAAGAGAGGGTGCCCATCTTACCCCGGGTGCCCGTAATGCCCCGGCTTCCCCTAATGGATGCATTTAAATTTACTGTCTCAAAACTATAATTAACTTCCCAGCCGTCGATTAATAAACCACACGTGTTCACACAAAGGGCAATGACAAGATTTTGTTATGTCCAAACTGATAAACAGAGCACACAACAAACAGGACAAATGTTTACTGTGCTGTCACAATAATGATGTCACATGTCTAATGTAGTGTGTCTACTTGTCGAGATAGCGACAACTTTAGGTTGTTCACCTTTCACGAGGCTCGTGTAGTTAGGGCATCGCATGACAAAATACAATAGTATGGTTTGCGCTGCGTCTAATTTGAAAGCCAAAAGTACAAAGTACAGGTACAGTTCGCGAACAGTTCACGGACTATTGCTTTGTGAGCTCTCCGATGTATTTACGAGTGGAAAACGTTGATACACGCTCAACAGTTAAGGCAAAGAGGGCAACATTCGTTGGCAAGCTCCCTACAACGTATAAATATTCAAAGTAGGAGATTTATTGCTACGACATGATGTGGTTCAGATCCCACTGATACTAACAGACGGCTGTGTTGGTAATTTTAGACCTATAAAACAAGAAACCACACGACAGTCGTAATAAATGATGATTGGTACTTGCCAGTCAGGGAGAATGATGTAGCAGAAAGATATATTCAGCTTTACAAATGTGTGAAAGGTTACTCCTGTACGATATAAATGTCGGAGGCTATTACCTGATATCTCAAAGGTTCAGCCTCTTTTTCTTAAGGATTTAATTAAAAGTAAAATTAACGTGAACCGCCCACGACACAAATGAGTGTAGGACCTTTGAATAATCACGAATATCCACATTAATTGCAAAAGTTAATTTAGCGCCGCTCTTTAGCAGCTTTCACACGCAAATTGGGCGTAGGAGGACGTTTTCTAAATATTTCACGTCGCCGCTGCGGCGTAGGAATAATTAATGATTTAGTTATTTATTATCGGACACTGCACGCAGGGTCAAGAATCCTACACATTACACATGGGCTATCGGGAACTGCGACTCGACTGCATTACAGATGGCGCGGCTTTCAAAATGATATGACTAAAGAGACAGCTGTAACTTTATGTACAAGCAGAACATTGTGTGCTTTGATGTTCATAAAGTTCGTCGTCGAATCGTGATTGATTGCCGCATTCTGAAACGCAAAGTCTGTCCCTTACTCACTGTATTTATTATGTTCTTGTAAATAAGGTATGTTTGAAAAGACCAAAAACATTTATTTTCAAAGTTATCCTTTCATCAACTTCTTTCAAAGCGTACCAAATCTCCACAGTGAAATACGACTGAACAAAATCTTCATAATTCATTAAAACACGGTCAACGATCTTTCTTCAGACAAAAAAGGCGAACGAATGAACATCGTTTTGAATACGACAAGAAAAAGAAAACGTATCTATTCGTTTGAATAACAAATTCGGCTACCGAACTTACAGTCTTGACGAAAATATAAAGTGTAGTTACAAAAACGGGCTTAGCTCGGAGTTTCCGAGTCCGGATTTGTTGAAAAGCCTATCGCGTATTAGCAGTCGACTCACGACTTCACTTTCGCTGGAGAACTATCAATCCCGACTGTCACGCTTAAAAAATACATTGCGTACTTTGTACTTACTTTGTGTCAAGGGACTCGGTTTTACTCCTTTCTTGTGATATTCGCTGCCTTGAGATTTGTTTGGAACATGCTTAAGTAAACATTTCTTTTCACTATCTGCTGAATAAAAATATACATAGGTGTTTTTGGAAAGGAAAATCACGAAACAAGCTCGCATAGAAACGTGGATTGGCACAAAAGAACAAAGGCCAATAACTAAAGCAACAAAATAACAATAAGCTGTGAATTAGTTCAATAGATGATGACCATTTTTGGAACACACGGCTACATATCAAGCTATGCAAAACTAGTATTTGCTGACCGTTCATTGTGTGTAAAAATCGTACAAAGTGAGACCAAGACAGTGTAGTGTAGCCGTGTGTACACTGATGTCTTCTTTCCAGTGTTTTTTTTTTTTTTTAACTTTAGCCAGCCAACAAAACAATAGCAGGTCACTCGGAAACGTATATTTTACGATAATCCATCAGTCTGGTCATTCATTGTCTCGCCTTTCTATGTCAAACGGGAACCGACAAACTGTCGTTGACAGATGTTGATCCAATTCTACCACAATGCCACTTCGATATGGCACAAAATAACAACCTAACATTTCTCTCTTTATTTTTGCGGTGGTAAATCATCAAATGAGTCATTTGATTTACTTTGATGGAGCGGAAGGGACTGTCAGATTCGTATACTGACAACAAAACAACCATGTTCCTTCAGTTGGCCGCGGTACCCGCCTCCTAGAGCATCGGGATTGTCTTTGTCTTGTCGTGTTCCACACGTTCTTCAATGGAACGTCTTCGTCGCGAGACGATCTCCGGCAGCCGTAGACGCGGGCATGCGTGCGGCGAGTTATGGGTGACTCATGGACCATGCCCGGCTCGACGGCGCGTTGTGTTCCAACCGCGCCTCAAGGAGCTCAGTCAGCAATATGACGGGCCAAAGCCTGCCGGGGTCGCAGGACTGTCTCACCTGGAAACCGTGACCCTGGAACAGAAAGGGCTATTCATGAAGCACCGTGAATTTCAGTCATCACGAGTCAGACAGTCCTGTCCGCTCCACCCAGGGTTTCATTGGATGATTTAACATAAAAAAGGGGCAGCGGTGCGCTATTAAGACAGTCCCTCGATTCAACATTTCCCTTTTACAATTATAACTATCTATCTTATTAATCCTTCTTTCTAATATCTTTGTATTAATCTTAACGATATGTTCTGTAATACACTAGGTAATATTAAAAGGTTATTGGCCTACCATTGTTTACTAGCAATTATCTACGGTATCTTGTTAAAATAATAATTGAATCGAGCGTGGGTACACAATAGAAGCTATTGAGGCTATATTTGGTGTTTTAATTACGTAGACTAAACAATTACTCATATCAGACATGAGTTTAAAGTATGACCTCGCGATCTTGTAATGTGATATCGAATTTTATGAATTTTGGTAGATAGGTATACATCAGCAGTTCTTACTAATATTATAAATGCAAAAGTTTTTTAGGATGGATGTGTTTAACTCTTTCACGCAAAAATGTTTGACCAGATTTGGATGTACGTGTGTGTGTGTGTATGTGTGTGTGAACAAAAGATAAATAATACTGAACTATTTATTACACGGTACGTTATGGCTCGTTTAAAATTTGATTTAATTTTGACAAAAGAAATATTTATCGTAAATTAAGTTGACAATACACTTAAAGCTAGTAATAATTTTCGACGTGGTTACCAATTCTGTACTTCAGTTAATACATATAACACACGAACATAGGATGTCATAATCGTACATTTATTATTGTGTCTACGAAGTTGCTACGAAATTCGTAACCTCGTAGCAACAGGGTTACGAACTTTAGAATTTTAGTTAGCTCCGTTCTTACTGCTTAGGTACTTACATAAGCTGTCTTATTTCATCTGGTTACGTACGCTAAGTTACTAAAGTTTGAGTTCAATTACGCACAACCTCTCAATATTATTATGGTACGATTCCACCAAAATAGTGTGCGCGTATTAAGCTGGTATGGCGTTTACTTCGTCTACACTGATAAGGTGACAATTGTACGCGAACATTTTCACTGAACTGAGTTTCAATCTGTTCTATATAAAGAGTCCACTGCTCACGTGTACGCGTACAAAAGTATCCAAATATACGCGAACCTTGTTAGAATGGTCGGGCACAATTTGCCCGTACATTTGTACCGCATACCGTTGGAATCGCATCTTTATTAGAACAAGACCCTAATCGAACTTATAAAAGATAATTGCTCGTTACATCGTATCCGTATTGCTAGGAATTATAGTAAACAGTACTAGTTCCTTATCTACCATTTAAACGGTACTGGTAGGCTGAACGTAATTAAAGCTATATACAATCAGAAGTTACGTACGTTCCCATTGATTTTCACCTTTAATGCTTTAATACAATTAAACCTCGAACGAATTATATAAACGCTTAAGAATTTTATAATGACTTCTTATTTACGAGTCAATAATTTTAAATTAAATAGTAATGAGACTGACTTTTATGCAATGTAATGTCTGGTGAAGCAAACAGTAAAAAAAAAAAACATATTAATGTATTTCGCAAGAAAGTCATACATGAAAGCAAGTATCCAATTAACCGTTTAACTGCCTATAAATCAGATTGCATAAGCGCAGTTGACGCATCCGACACTTTCCCGCACGCAGCGACCTCTGAACGCGGGCTGGTGAACTATTGCACTGCGGTGTGCGGAATACTCTATGCCTTTGCGGCCCACAGTCACAGATAACCTCCTCTAGATTTCGCATACAACCCAACAAATACGTGCTAGAGGTTAATTTATTTATTAACACTTTATTATCATGACAGGTGTTTGTTACTTAATGCTACAGTAAGGCAGGTAAGTAATGTAACGTAGAAATTTTTACATATTCTTAAAATAAATCATCGTAAAAAATAAGAAATTCGGCTGAATAATAACAATATATCTACGAGCGAACTGACATACTCGTAACTAACTACATACATCTCATCAAGCCGCATGAAAATACATCAATCCGCTCATGAACTTAACTCATATATTTTCCATTTTTAAGTTAGTTCTTGTGCTATCTTTTTTTAAATAAATACTTATTATCATGTCACGTTATAATTTAAAGTTCTAGAAACTGGGACACTTTTAATGTCATGAATCAAGAAAGAAGTAAAGATAAATGCACTGACGTGTTGTACTCACAAGTGTGCGGAGTTTAGAGGAGGTTATCTGAGCTCACAGCCTTTCACGCCGAGGTTCAATGTACTAACGTTATCTATGAGTTCTATGACGCGAACTAAGTAATTGCAAGGTTTTTTATGATAGTTCTGCCTTTGCCATTCCGTGGAGTTATGCTTTTCCTTCTCTCTTAGCGAGAACGTTTAGCGTAATTGTGTCAGCGTTGTGTATTCATGCAGTGCTAACTGCTAAGAATTAACTGTTATGGATTAGCTTATATTGTAATTGGGACAAATATAGAGCTCATCGGTACAGGCATAAATATAATAAAAATGTATTGCGAAGCTTAAAACTAGGGAATGGCTGGTCCAATTCGGCTAATTATGATTTTGTTATGTTTTTATTCTTTCAGTCTTCAAATGTTTTTTCTTCTTTTCGTTTTTCTCATTAATTGGCAAATTGCAATGGGAAGTTGGGGCAAGTCACCAGTTTTATGGACTTTTTGTAATATTTATTTCATATGAATGTTTCTAGGCCAAACGATACTTAAAGATTTAAGTATGTCGCCAAAGCTCCCGCACCTAGTAACATTAACAAAAAAATAAATATTACAAAAAGTCAGCTTACATAAATTGTGGTTTTAACTTTTTAATGTGCCCTTTCGACGTAAGTACATCATTACCTAAGTGTGTTTATTGAGTGGCAAATTGGCAAAAAATAGACATTTCTGCAGTATCATCAATATATTGTGGTGATCTTTATTTATTACAAGCTCAATGTCAGCGGCTTCGCTTCCGTGTAACACATAAATTATCCCGCGGGATCTACGGTCCACCTATATCTGCGTCAAATATCTTTCGAGATCTGTTCAGCCATTCTGATGTCATTCATAGTTATAAAATCCATCTATTCATCAGAACTTCCACATTTATCTACTACTACTAACTAACTTGGTGAATGATCTTTATCGTGTGTATCCCAAAGCTTATCAAAGTTCAGAATATTGATTTAAACTCTTGTTTGTCTAACACTTTCTCCTTCCAATCGCCTTGAGCAAAAACAATCAAAAGAACAAAGCAGTTGCTATGGAGACTGCTCCGCTTTGACACGATGCCCTAGTGCGGAAAAAAATTGTTAGAGCGGAAATTTAACACGCCCCTTCACGGCAAATAAAACTATTCGACACACAATGAGTAGCCAAAGTATTATTTAAACAAGACAGCCGAAATCCAACACAATAATTAAACTTAGGTATATGGATTAGTAACGGAAGTCGAGCGTGGCATGTTCGGTTGATTAAACGTCGCCTAACGTCGGCCAGACTCCAGTGAAAGGTTAGTGTGGAAGGGTTAAAGTTCACCAGTTATTAGCACCTCGTTGCTTGTGAAAATGATAGGTAACCAGTATCTCATGCAGCAGACGATTAATGAGTAACTCGCCGTCCGGTAGGACCATGCTGCAGGTCATCGGCGCGGCGTCTCAGAAAACTGCCGATCTGATGGGTTTAGATTTATGATTTCAGTCCGTGAAAAGAGTCGCCAACTGACTTCTGCACGAAACGAGAAAATTACTTGCGTATGGACATTTCGCTTTACATTTGGATTAATTTATATTTATATAATCCAAGACACTTATTGTTACTATGTTACTACGGAAGTCATCAAACTTCATTGCCGCGGCGCTCTTCTTTTAATTCTAGTTTTCAGGAGTTACAGTTGTTGACATAGGTATAGCAGGAATGTCACTGAAAAAAAAAGCCCTCTGCCCTGAAAGCTTCATGCTCATTAGCGAGACACGCGACAGATAGGCGGCGATCAGATAAACGACAGGCTACTATTTTCGGCAGACATCAAAGTCCTGAGCGACGCGTATTTTTAGCGCTCCGATTTTAGGTTACACTTTTACTTCTGCGTAATTAAGTGCACAAAGTTCATTGCACGGTAATTATTACACCAACAAATAAGGCTATGGATATTCTATTGAATTCAGATAAGGAAAAGGACTGCATAAACTTGCCACGTATCTTTCTGTAATTAAGTTAAAAGCTGTAAAAACAGCAGTCTATAAAGCATCCCAGTAATGTGTTAAGCAGGCTTCCGTTCGCATTATCGGTTCAACTGGGCAGAAAAAAGAGTTGTACACAACGTTTACAACACTAGTAACAAGTTCAGATAACACACTGTGATATGCTTTATGTAGTAAAAAGTAGGCGCACCAGCCCGCTTGTCTAAGCTTCCGTTATTCGCTTGAAAATAGTTTGTTTTTTCTGTTGACACCATGTGTACAACTGAAGTTATTATGACACTAGTTTTGGTTAGAATTGATGGTGACAAATGAGATCGTGGACTATCTGGAAACCGTTCACCTCGGAACTTTAGGGCATTGAAGGCAAACTTGAAAATAGTTTTTACCGTGGATTTAAGTCAGTTTGACAGTCTCGTCCCGCTCTTGGGGACTCATTAGATGAAATTACCACGTAAAAAAACTAAAAGTAAAATGGGATAAGGGCAGGAAGATGATGACCACGTAATAAAATTAAATGTGACAGAAAAGTTTCGTCTAACTGATGACTCTAAAACATTACAAGTGTGCGTTAATGTGGTTTTAATGGCGAAATTCACTAATGGAACTATCAGTGTCATCATCAGATAGTTTAGAACTTCGTATGTGCTGATAGTGTTCAGTTTTATTGATATTTGCCTATAAAAAGCGATGACAAAGTAAAATCTTGACACGTGTAATTTTTTTACACGAATGTAAGCAACATTTCCATGGAATAATGTCTGTTGACATTTAAAATGTAGATACGATCACATCTGTTACCATTGAACATCATCGTATTTACAAACAACAGACAAAACGTATGTCGATACCATATGTACGTGAATAGAAAATCGATCAACAGGCACTTTCACGTGGTACGAGCGTATTAGCTCACTGATACAATACACCTTAGTACCTCACCCGTTCACTTTCGCCTTTCTTGGTCACGAGCGGCCATAGACCATAGTTCACGATCGTCACAGACTCCTTAGCCACCGGTATTCAAACGATACGGGAAAGTTTTCAATTGACCTTTACATAAATATCATTGCTACTACTACTCTCACTCCAGAGTCTTGCCCTCTGCCATGTCACACTTGTTAATGTTCCAGCAACTAAATGGTAATTATGTTCGTGGTAATGTTAGGAGATGTGGGACAATGTCTCTATGCGATATAAACATGCCATTCACTTTGTCATTACTGCTTATTTAGACACTAATTACCTTGCAGCCTTTAGCGATAGTAAAAGTTACAGCTTTTGCCTTCGCAAACATATGATTAAGTTTTCTCTTCAAGGTTTTTCATGGGTGATGGGTCCCTTCTAAACGCCCAACGCTATTACCATCAAAACACTATATATTTTCACCTCCTATTTCTCTCTTCGTGATTAGTTGCATGTCAGACCTGCAACAACTTTCATATCGAGTTATCTTCGGTGATCTTTTGATCTGTTGCAAAATTGGTTAGCAATAACATGAGTCATGTGGTTTCACCTGTAACTCTTGAGAACATGCTTTATGTATTTCGATTTATGTGCCTTTTAAATTACTTCAAGTGTGAGTTGTTGCAGCGGACTGAGTCATGTACACTGCAGTGTCTGTTGTAGTTAGCTATAGGGAGATGTGTTGCTAGGGGTCATTCATCAGTATCTAAAAATAGGCCATAAATAAAACACATGCACGTAGTTTTTACATCTTTGTAGTATTTTAAATTAATTCAATATTATTTTAACGTAACGGCTGTCGATTTTACAATTGCACAGTAAAATATTGCAACGTTGATATTATACCTCTTCTAAGACCAATATTTCAAACTACTTTGCGAAACAGCGAACAAGTGTTCGCACCACTTTCCACCCGTCATCATTACTCAAACTGTCATTTACAATTCATTTCATACAATATTTTAACAATAGCTAACGAGACTTGATGAAGTAAAAGTTACAAATGCATACTAATGCCCCAATGTTACTTTCTACCGAGTCGTTACAACGTATCACTGACATAAAATGTGATTGGAGGTCGAAGCAGTAATAGGTCCCGACTGCAAATAGTGCTTAGATGATTGTTTCAATATTTGCTTTCATTTCATGTTTGTCTCAAAACTACATACCTTTTTTAAAGCACGAAGACATTAGTGTAATTGCACATTACACACGATTTGTGTATGGAAGTTAATGTTCTTTATATTGCACGCTTTAGAACTACTGTGCTAGTTTTCAGTTTCTACCGCTGAACTTAATACCTCAAGTTGGTCACGGTTTTATTGCAATTTTATGTGTCATTACTTTACTATTGCATTTTAAATGTTGTCCTTGTTACCCAAATGTGCATTTTTAGATAACATTTTTAAAAATAACAACGAAAACACCAGACGAAGCACCTACGTTAGAGAAACGATATCATCTCACAAAATGAGCATAAGGACACAAAGATGTTTCATTTTAAATGTGTAGCGATATGCAAATAAGAGTATACAAATTGAATGGATGGCTTCAACGTGGACATATTGGCCCCCAGATAACGCGAGGTACGCAGGCGATATTTGGTCGACGGCTGTTCGCCGTGGCGTGCGCGATAGCGATCTGACTGAACGAGCGAGCAATTGCCTTGTTTGTCGTGCCGGCGACGCAGCCGATACTACGGTATGTTGATACCAGCCCGATTGGAGGCGGCAATTTGTTGGTGACGATTTATTTTATACACACCTGCGTCACCCAAGCGCTCCTGGCAATTATATTATCCGATATCATGATAACTGCGCGCCCATCTGTCACTAAATATTATGATGATCGTTTTTAACTCCGCCATTCCAATAATATATTCAGATTTATATTTAGCCTTTCATTCGTTATGTCCATCGTTAACCTCGTTATTATAATTAAGGTCTTCCACTTTCATAATCTTTATCGTTTTCGGGTAAACGACACTGAGCTTTACTCAACGTAAAGCTCCCGTAAGGTCCGAAAGTTTCTTTTATGCTAATAACTTGTCCATAACTGTTATTCAAATGCTGTTACGAATACGAAGATAAGAATTCGCTCATGCGTGCTGCACGTGAATGTATGCAGTTCTAAATGTCCCTCGTTTGTAAATGTTCAGAATATTAGTCACCGAGCATATAGTAGATGGCTAGATTCCTAACTCTGGGGAGGTCCGGTAAAGTGGGTAATACACGGTCGGCCGTGCCATCGCAGCTGGAATGACATGACTGAGCCGTTTTCGAGCTGGCCCTACGGACACGGATACATTGACGTCGCTATTTGTGACATTTTGATGGTAGATTGTTCTGTTTACATACGAACGTCTATAACCACCTTCTAGAAACTTGCGTGTATTTATACGACTTATCATTTGCGTACATCTTAAGTATGCACCGTTTCGGCCATGACTCATGACTCCATTCTGTATTGTTTCTACGAAAGGAATAGCAAATGAAGCGTTCACAACGGACGGATCACTTCAACAGATGAAATATGAGCTTGAAGCACTGCTTATAGTAACTTTTCACACCACCAACACTATTAGTTGTATTTGGTAATCAATCATCATAATGCTCACCTATTAGTCAGTCGGTTCGTTCACCTCGCCTTTCAAGGTCCAAGCGTGCATTATTTTAGCGTCGGTGGCGACCCACACGCACTACTATGCACATTTCCAAGTACGATGCACTAGGTTGGAGGAATGAGAGCGCGTGATACGAATACACTAACGATTATCTTTCCAGTACAGATTGTATCAGTACGTAAAAACCTCCGGAGAACACTGCCATACACCCTCGTGAAACGGTGCGGACAAATTGAATTTTCCCGTAACAAGGCCATGTAATCACTTTTATAACAAAGTATTCACAGAGGGCCATCAAACTATAATAAAGGGAGCAAATTCCAAGCCCGTAGATTGTTTTTGACATAGAATACAGTTCATCTAATAAAGCTATCCAATAATCGGATAGTGATCTTAGACATTTAATAGCTGTTTTCCTAAGACTAATAAACGTTTCAGTCTCTTGGTTTGTGCTCAATTTACAGTAATTGTGTTGTACGAATGTCTAGTTGACAGTAGACCATTAGAGGCAGAGGTGAGCGCGGCGGTGATTTACGACGGCCATCGCCCTCCTTGATGGCTCCTTGTATCTCTAAATGAAACTCATACAGTAGCCGGTAGCTACTTACAGGCTAACATTTATCTGATGGTGATTTCAATTCTCAAGTGGATGACACAACCTCACAAATTATTCTAAAATCGTTTTTTTTTTATTTGCTACATAAAAGCTAAGGTCACGCAATAGTTTTCATTTAAATGGGTTGATTAGTCTCTGTAATTTTCCAAGTCATTAAATCTTTTGATAGAGATTCATAAAGACTCCCCACGTGGTCATGCGCGCGCGCTGCTTTTTTGCTCGGTGGCACATCGTTCATCATTACGCGTTTATTATCTGTTTGGCCTTGGCCGTGAACGGTCGCGCAGGAGGACACACTTGCGCGTGGGCAAATACGGTGGCTACATAGCGTACCGCAGAATTTTGAATCAACGCAGCAAAAAACTCATTGTGTCCATACCACGAAATGTTTAACTTGACATCGCACAAAAACTACCCATATTAAATTAAAACACCACATCTTTAGACGTAGTTAGAATAATAAACCTATTTAAAAATACATATGTACGCGTGTTTCGTTTAGTTTTTGTGTTGTTTTTCGAAGAAATTAATTTTGTATTAGAATAATAATGTTTTGGATGGAGAATAACAAAAATAAAGGTATGCTGCCACCCCCCGCTGCGCATGTTACAGCTAAATGATGGCTGCGACTACAATAATAAACACTAACGTCATACACGTATGATTCATGTGTAGGATACGTTACATACTCCTAAGCAATATATTTGGCCAGGTCAACACAACAAGGGTAAATGATAATTTGTTAAGTATAGTAAGTTGTTTATAAAAATTTTAATTGATCCACAAACATACAAGGCATAACCCAAAATGCTTGGTCTAGAAACGTACAATTTTGCACAAGTGTATTTTGAAAACTGGTATTTAGGTATGAAGGTTCGTAATTTTCTACGTGGGAGTTCACCTCAGGTACAAGGCTTGTTGAAGAAGAAAATTAAAGGTATAAAACTCTGTCCGTGATCTATTAAGAGTTCTTTAGATTAGCACAACACAGTTCAACGGGGTTCATTTGGGTCAATTGCTACAATCGGTAGGTTAGGCTGGTCGTTAGGTCCGCCCACCAGTGTCGGCGAGCGCCGGCCGACCTATTCCACGATACACATCCGTTGGCGTGCTCATAAACACACATTTGCTTACTCCTTCAGTTACGTAACCCGCCTGGTCACCCCCCACATGCAATTATTTACAATATGTGCGCAATAAACAGCTATTTGCTACACGCACTGCACAAGTGTACGCTGTACGCCCTTTGAAGTATACTAATACGTGCTCCACACAAGATTGTTCATCTTTGTAAGGAAGCGCCATTTCCTCACATTAAGTATCTTTGTAAATGTCGTCATAACCGAGTCTATCTACATTGAATGTTGGAACTTTATTGAATCTACGACGGTAAAATGACTTTAAGTTGACATCATACGCTTTTCGCGAAAATGTGTATTTTAACGATGTCGTCGTCACATTGTGATAAAATCGCCAGCGAGGTCATCGCACCGATCGTTCAAGATACACAATTCATGTGAAAATTTCAAGTGGGATGACTTTCCAGAATTAGCTCGTAATATTTCAGCTTAGCGTTCTCATCTACAATTGTTTAGTATTTGTTCTACAGCACAAATACGTGAAACTAAGTAATACCGACCAGACCACAATCCGGGAACATAATCGTAAAATCACTTGATGAAAGCTTTGCCTGAACATAGCCAAGCTCGCTACAAAATCAATAGACTATTCCAATGTAATTCTCGTCCAGCAAAAACAGCTCTTTATTTATATCACTTTGTTTGTTTTGTAACTTCACCTAATAGTAAATGCAATGTAAACTTGTAAATTTATGAAAATACATAGCTACATATTTCCAGTTGTTCGACGTACGCTCGATGGATGGATTAGTGAAGAATTTGTCCTGCATAAAATATCGCACGCGCCTATTGAATGCACAAAACATATCATTCATTAATGTCACATTACGAAAATGGATAAATGCAACAGCATCATATAAATGTCCAGAATGACAGCACTTACCGGAGTTGTGGAGTCACATCACGCAGTCGACATGATATGCTCGGGGACTGTATTTCTGTATTTTCGCTTATAAAATAATGCTGAAAGACAATGCCGATGAGTAAACGGTTCGGTCACGTATGTGCTTAAGAGATCCTTTATTCGGAGCGTGCACGAAATATTGAAAATCATTTTCGATCCATATTTAGTTTTCGTATAAAAATATTTTATTACAGCTAAAGAAATAGGCCCCAATATAATATTTGCTCTAGAATGTGATGCAACAGGGGATACCGGTTTTTGCTCGGTCGGCTCCCCGGCGTCTAGCGAAGATACGATAGTCAATGGACTGAAAATGTTTTGCATGGAATTGATTAACCCCGTGGCCTCGGCGCTTTTGATATCTGCTCCTATCTTTGTGTTATAACTTTTATGCTAAAATATTTTATTTACTTGGAGTTATACCTACTGGCATGTTTACACTTATTTTTTCCTCGTTATTTTCATCCAGCTCAGTTTATAAGATTTTCAGCCTTGTTAACTGTCATGAAAAACGACTTAGCCTTATGCGGTCGTCCATAACCCGCACGAGCACATTCCATATTCTAAGCTGTTGATATGACTGATAGTGGGTATGCTAATATTCGATCAGATAAAGAGTGCTCCTGTTTTGCAAATGTCAAGTCGTATGATACGAGGGGCGTTCTCACGGTAGCTCTTGAGAGAAGAACAGAGAAAGCCTTATCTCATGTATCGGAGCGCGAACAATGTGAAGAGCGTGTCGATGCTTATCACTGCCAGCCTATCTAGTGGCTGTAGTGCATTCGACTTTCACTCGCGCCGCCGCCGCGCTGCCGTGTCGCTCCTAACACCACTTTGTTTGTGCCCGTCTTGTCTTGTTAGTGTTGTCGGAAATTGTGACGAGGTGAGGAGAATCGATGACTTCTCGTGAAAGTTGCTTCAGCACGAATCTATGGTTTTTTGCTTCGACGAGTCGCACGCAGCTCGAGATGAGTACAACATTGTTTACCTCGAAATATGTAAAATGCGTCACTCCAGAGGCAGACGGAACAGCTTTTTAGTGTTTAATATTCAATAACACATCCATAAACTTCCATTGTGTCGGTATGGATTATGGGTGTTGGGGGGACGCCGGTTGTGTCGGGCGCGCATGTTAAAGCGAGCCTGTCGTGATTTAGTGCAGGGCCGCTGCGCGTACGCAGCCCACGGGCCTAATTACAAAGTGTAATGAGGCGACGACGACGCCCGCGCTCGCGTCCGCCCGCGACTGCACTCTGACGACCGCCGACAGACAATAACTAACTTGTTGTGGTGACAATACCTCTCCCGCCTCTTCTAGTTTTACATCGTTACATTTCTCCATAATCCATACTAATGTTTCTAAATGTTAATGTAACTATGTCTGTAAGTCTTACCTTTTTGCATTAATTTCTGAACGGCTTTAGACGATGCAACTATAAGACATTGTAAAGGCAATAATTACTTCGCAACAACCCAACTAGCACGTGGTTGTGGGATAATCCGAACTCCATGCGGGTGGAGATGCGGGAGATAGGTAGTATAATTATAAAAGAGGAATAACTAACAGAAATAAAAGTTCATAAAACTTGAGAACAGAACAATCGTAAAACCACCGCAAAGAAATAACTGTATTTCATACTTTCATGTAGGGGTTAAGGGTATAAACACGCAATAAAGGCAACGCATGCATAAAACCCCAGGATATAAAATTTTTACACTCAAAAATTAAACACCTCGCTAATGCATAAAAACTGCTAGTACTAAGTGGTAGAAACAAAGCTTATTAATCAATGCGTCCAATTTTGACTAAGAACCTACTCAATATCCACATCTTATCCAGAATCAAATCAAAAGATCGGTACATGCTTACGAAACCCATGTTCGAATTAATATTTTCATTACAACTTTCAATAGATAGTTATCTGGGCATCAAAAATCGAGCTCAGTGTTAGAGTATAACCCATTACATAATTACAGACCGACGGACATTTTCATATTATGATTTACGCACGAGTGGCCGCGGTCCGTTGCTACGGCTCAACTTTGGCAAAAACACTCTGCAATACCATTCCACTTAATTTTGCATCCGAATGTCCAACTAATCTCAAACGATTTTCGACAGCCATTTCTTATGGACCATCTTTTTTATGCAGAATATGGTAATCAAGTCTTTAAAGTACACGCTGCGAGCAAACATAAATTGTCATCAATATTCCATTGAACAATCAATCAAGAACAAAGTAAGATAACCATCGCCCGTCACAGAGTAATTTGAACGAGCTAAGTCCATACATCAAGTTATGTAAATCGCCATCTTTTTTTTCGTGACCGAATGTCGTCACATCGTAAGTGATGGACATACAAAATTCTGTTCTATTAATCTCCATTGAACGGTATGAAATACTTCGATCACCTTCGACAAGTTATACTTCTTACATGACACGTCCTGACGGCGGTTATTAATTTCTTTCAACAGTATCAATATGCTAATGAAATTACTGAACAGGTTCTAGTGACAGCTTAAGTTTTTAATTTAAAGAGAAAATTAATATCTTCGGGAGTTCTTTTTCTTCGGTATGCGCTTACATTTCCCACAGCATTTTGATCTCGTTAAGAAGTTCCGTTGTTTGTTCTATAACATAAGTTTCAGACGTATTTGTTTTATTTTCATTGATTTTCCGAGGCGAGTCATTAAGTTTTTGCTCGCTGCCGTATTTGCAAATGCGGTTCTGGTACCGTTGTGGTAGAGACCACCGCACGCTTGTTGATTTTTCGCTCGAATTGATGTTTCGTTGCGTATACTGCACAGAACAATAGAACAACTTTTTAGGTGTCTTTGTTCGTACAGCAATGTAGATAGAAGATGTTAACCAACGATACAAATGAAGTGGGAACTTTTTGTTCTCGCCTTCGTGAAATATTATGAAGTTTCTAGCACTGTTGATAGCTTTCAGTAATGAATATACATGCACGATCTACGATTTGAAATGATTTTACCAACTTTTTGCGAATGTATACAAATGATTTATTTCATCCTCAATCAGTTCCAGATCTGTTTCATTTTTTGCAAATCAAAATCAAATATCGAGTCTACTGCGACTGTCAGACATCTCTTCGCCTTGTTCTGAGTGATATTAACGTATTCTTGTAATTTTGTTTCAGTTTCTGCCACTTTACCGCCACAGAGGCCTTGGATACCACTGACCCGACCGAACAGAACTCGTCCGACTTGTAAGTATTTAATTACAATATTTTCCACACAATTAGTTTCCCAAAACAAATATTTAGAATAATAACATGAGTGTGCAGTTACTGCTCGTTCAAACATTAATTTGAACGATACCATCGCATTGTGCCTTTTTATTCGTCGTAGTAATACGATTCATAGCTGCGGACCGCATGAGATTATTTAATAGCGATAACAAAAAGCTTAGCAACAAGTTCGTCATTAATAAAGTGTCATAGTGGCACGTATGGGCGCGGCGCACGCGGCCCGTCTCATAAATAATCAACCAGAGCCCGCCCTACCATTGCAACGGTAATGTACCCACCCGTGGGAGACCCCAGGGATACTAGTTTGGTCCTGGTTCAGTACTAACTTGTAGTCTTTCATCCAATACCGTTACACAGTTAACGTTGTATGACATTTGAATAATTCCGCGAGGAGGAGCTTCGGGGATAGATTTATCTAACAATTCACCAAACAAGCGACCCCTATAGGCCCTTCTGTTTTTCTGTAGAAATGTTCAATCTTACCCTTGCTATCTCTGCTAACATCTAGAGATAATGAATTAACTTCTGTCATAGCATTATAAATACAGAGAACACATATCCCTATTCAAAAGCCTTGTACACAAAGTACACCTACTATGTTATTGACATCTTTTCCTACTTGTAAGACAGCATTGCCCGTTTGCTGAACAAGATTTAATATAAACATCAAGATGATCTGTCGAGAAACAAGATAAACACACTTGTAAGAAATCTTTATTAAATGCGCCCGTAAACCATAGATTTTCTTACGTTTCCTCGCAAAACACTTTATGGAGTTCTCTGAAATTTATTTTAGCTAGCAGTTCTAAGTAACAAGTAATCGTGAAGAGTGTGCCGGCGGAGTTTAGATCCCGTCACGCGTTCCTGGCCGGCACTCATGCCGCTTCCCGACGCACGATGCGCGTACCCAATTTACATAAATCAAAGCGGACGCTCGAGCCTGGCAGGCGCTAGAACACCTTACACCTATTGGCAAATAATTAATATCGTTGCACATGCCACATTCCTGATTTGTTAGAATACCAGCAACTGCAACAACTGCATGAACATGGATGTTTGCTTCATTACGTAAATCAGGCCAGCCATCCATGAAGCTGGACACTTATACAACTACATTACGCGTTCGACCTTCTTGTTACATGACGAATATCGTATACTTCTATTTACTTAAGAATCGATCGGCCGTAAATAGGAAACGATCTACAATACACCTAGAAACCGATTCAGTCGATCGCACTTAGTCGCTCTCATGGTCAGATTGCACGGGAAGACAGGAAATGCCCTTCGTCTCGCCATTCGCGGATAAACAATGCACAATGAGAGACATTGGCTGCGACCTCCTCGCATCCGTGAACCCGTGGATCCCGCAAAACTATATTAAAAGTGGATAGCTTACTCTCTTCAAACAGCGAATAAATCACACGAAGACGTAAACAAGCCTTTCAGACGAAAGCCGACAAACCTTGAGACTCCTTCGTTTTCATAAATGCGACGTATAAAAATCAATTAATGGCTGCGAATTATATTGCTCCAAAATTATGTGACAGAATCAATACCAACATAGCTTGTTTACAATCTGTACAAAGTAAGGTCATTAGTCAAACTACAATGCTTTTAACCTTCACTTTTTCAATATTTGTTTTCTCAAACTCTTGGCAGGTGACCTTTCTGTGGCAGTTCATGTAAAAATTCATGAAACAATGGACGTTTACAACTCTCGAATATATAATTCCTATGTCTATCGTGATACAAAATACCCACGTAATGGCATCGCCAATAAACAGACGGCTTTGCGCCTCCCCCCATTATATTCAGATGAGACGAGATAGCTAACTGGTTTATTTCTTTTTTTTCTTTACCGACATAAACACTGGAGTGAGATGTTCTGATCGACACAATCTGCAACGTAATAACTGTTCACACCGTCTCCCTGTTCTTAAATCATGCACGTTTCGTTCGTTCTCAGATTGCGAAGCTAGCTAGCCGTTACCCCTACTTGTTTGATTAATGTGTGTTCATGATTTAGCGAATGCATCTTTGCTCTCTACACCTGTCAGCAATTCTAAGAGAAATCTCTGACTCTCAACACATTCGATTTGATGCATGGCGTCTATCTCAACTTAGAGACCTGCAGGCAATTTGTTATTTTCACTAGCATAATATTCTAGAATTTCCTAATCGACCTTATCAGTAATTGCAGTAAATAGAACTAATGAGCACTGTCATTCATTATGCAGTTTTGATTGACTTTGTTTACTGCATTCTTCATTGTTATGTCTTCAATCGTAGAATATAATAGACTATTCAATAATAATTGATTAATTAAATATCAAAGTACCTGTAATACTCAGAAAGCACAATTGGCTTTGTAGAAAAAGACCTACAACAGAAGGACGCTCTCATGGCATTGATGCCAGATGTCGATACTGCCTTGTTCGATACAACTTATCGACGCAGTTGTATACTATCATATGCAAAATACTACGAACTCTATTGCAATCATCTTTTAAACACATTTGTATGCCCTTCAAATTTTTGTTCATTGATTGCATTAATTATCCTTTCGTTATTAAACCTAAACTCATTACTGATACAGCAATTACTAACAATTAAAACTTTACCATTAGTTGGTTCTATTAGTTGAAATTAAATTAGAATTTGAGCGAAATCGCATGATTCGCTCCCATTAACTGAAGGTGAAATCCATGAAGCAGTACGGTCGGCAACAAGTACCGATGTTACGTCTCGACTCCCACTAACAACATCTTGTTAGCACCTATTGAGACTTCTTACGTCATATTGTCGATCACACCGGGCTCTGACCGAACGTGATCTAATGAGTTCTTTACAACGCCAATCCAAATGGAAATCTTTGCATACTCAAATCGGTTTTAATGAGCTATGTTCACTGCGCAAAAAAGGCATGTGTTGATCTCTCACGAATCGTATTGATATTAGAAATCATTACTCGAGCGTGACTATAACCGACCACGCTAACTGTAACCATTGCCTCAAAGATTTGACTGTTGGACGCCGATTACAATAATGTATGATCTGTGTGCTCGTGTAGGCATTCACGCGCTACACGATGAACATTACGTTGTTCGGGATAGACGTGTAAAAGCGAAGTGTTGCGGGGCAACGCGAGCGGTGCAAATACCCAGCGGGTCGTCGTGACATGCCTCACTAGTCGGCCGACTTCCGTCGCCACGCCTTTTCCTTTTTACTTTTATATTTTTACTACACGCACTAGTAAGTTTACTTTACAATATACATAGATGACATCTTTGATATGCCCACGCTTCGGTGCTAAAACCATAACGTACAGCGTACAATGGTCGTAGCTATCAGGAATATTGTAACCACACGCAGTTAGTGTCACCTTCTCCCATTGTTTGTGCTTCGTACACGTACTATTTCATCATCGTCGTCGATATATTTGAAATGAAGACACGCGTCCACATGTTCGACAACATTACCATTTATTATTGTGTTGGTGTGGAGCTTTCGTTTCGCCCGTAGTTCCTTAAACAACGAGCGATTATCGATGCGTGTATTGTTTCGCGACATTTGGCATGTGCGCCGCGTCTCGCGCGCTCGCATCGGGCATACAATGGACGTATTTGAAGCACGTGCTGCGGCCGTATTGATCGTCGCCGAGTGTCGCCAGGTGACTTTGACTTCGTGTCGATTAGCATGAGCGCGAGCGCACCGCGCGATCCTTATCAATTTGTCCGGACTACGGCTCCGCGGACGATCTCCACGCATTGTCTTGTCCTTCCAACTGTCTTGTGCCCGTCAGCGCCGCTTTGTCTTACAACCTCCACTCCCGGTTCTTTGTCCATTGATTGACTGAGACCGGCTCGATTAAATCTAGATAATTGCATCGCCAAGGTCTTCCACGAAGTTGACATTTAGACGAGCGGCCCTCATCGTCCTGCGCAGCGCGCCTTTTGATTCGCGTAATGAGACGGGTGCGAGCGCGCCGCGTCCGCATAAATCTGAGATAATGGTGTGGAGCGTGAGAGAGCACGGTCGTGCCACCTTAGTTTACGTAATAAGTGGATACGTTGAAATGAATCCGTCGCTGTTAGCTCGCGGAACGCTTATGACGCCCAATTTCCTTGTTCCTACCTTCCAACAGACTGAATGAGAACATTTCTGTTCTGCATAAATGTGTCCATTGTATAGAATGGCTTCATCACATACTTGTATGCATGAGAGTTCTAGTTCAATATGTCTTTGGTACCGATCGTACGTCTCAAATCACTGCTGCTCAAACTAAATTTAAACTAAATTCCACAAATCTGGAAACTGTTAACTATTTTCAAGCTGCAACCTAAAACAACAAGTGATAAGTAGTATAATAAATAACCGAGTGTGGTCGGAGCATCGGCCGCCGCGGCCTCCTGTGAGATATGATTAGAAAAAGCAAATCCATTGTGTCGCGTGCCGCATGTGGAGCGTAATGCGAGTCTCATTTTAATTGGAACATTTTTTATCTGTCACGCGAGTTGTGCGGACGCTGGTAACAAAGTGTCGGAGACTGCTAATTGGCGCTGATGCTCACCCAACATGGTGTCGTGAGATAAACGACGCGGCAACACCGACGTTGAAAGAATTACAACTTATTCAGAAGCGTCTTCACGTTCCGTGTTTATGTGGTGATGCTACCGTTCTTCTACCTACCTAAGCATTATCAAAGTGTCACGATACATGGCCAAGTCCGAAATTAGGACAGTTCTCGATAACTTTATGAACTAAAAAAAAATGTAATCTCTTCTAGACATCGACCTAGATATAGCTGTACTGTTTAAAATTATACGTAATTATTCTGTGCTCTCAATAATAACGTTCGTCACTTTTCACACACTTCTCAAGACGTCTGTCATCTTACCCAATACCTGTAATTTAGATTATTAGTATGAAGTTTTTAACATGCAATTGGAGGCTGGTCCACCTGTCTGTAAAGACGATAAAATTGGGCTCTTTCACGACAGGAGATGACAGTCAATTCTCACCAACTTAAAACAGAACTTTTCTACTTTACCTTATTACCTACTTATGTACTCTTTTGCTGGTCTAGTGGCCGCTAATGTAACGGCTAGTTTTTCTACTTCCAATGGGTACTCCAAGGCCGGGCATTGGGATCTGTATTTAGCAAATTAACGTTTAATAAGTGCTGTCTAGCTGTATCAGCTATAGTTCCAATAAACGGCTTTGTTTTCTCAATTAAAGGTTGGATTTGTGCCCGTTTGATGGCAATAGGTTCGACCTCATCGCGTAATGTGGGTGTACTTTTAGGAACACCTCTACCATATTCTTCAGAAATTATATAATTATATCTGTTTGTTCGTCAGGTATATTCACAGTGATGTGTTACAACGTGCTGTGCGACAAGTACGCGACGCGACAGATGTACGGCTACTGCCCCAGCTGGGCACTCGAGTGGGACTACCGAAAGAAGGGCATCCTCGATGAGATCAGACATTATTCTGCAGACATCATCAGCTTACAGGTAAGCTAATAACAGCTACCAGATATGTGAGGAGTGGATGACCAAATGAGTCCTGTTTTGATCTGTACAAACATAAAGGGAGTAGTTTTAAGGGAGGGGAACCCAACCATCCTGAATGGGAGCCATTTTTGTATTTTGATAGATAACCTTGGGATTTAAAGCCCAATTCGACGATTAGCGCAGTGGCTGAGTGATTGGATTGCTGTGATGCGTGTCAGGGATTCGATTCCCGCACGGAGCAAGTATTTGTATAATCTACATTTGTAGTTGTTCTGGATCTGGGCTTTTTTGTATGTGAGTTTATATAACTACACACTCATGATACAGGAGAAATTATTAATGTGGCCGAAACTAGGAACTTCGCATGCATGGTAGGTGTGTCTAAAAAAAAAGTAATAAAATTAAAACGATAGATAGGTATTTGTCAGCAATGTAAACTTGCCAGGTCTTCAGGCCTAAAAAAAATAATTTGATTAGATAATTAATAATTGTGATTATTAAATGATTAATTATTTTTGTACAGGAAGTGGAAACAGACCAGTTCTACAACTTCTTCCTGCCCGAGCTGAAGCAGGACGGGTACGACGGCATCTTCTCGCCCAAGTCCCGCGCCAAGACCATGGGCGAGTCCGAGAGGAAGTACGTCGACGGATGCGCCATCTTCTTTAGATCTGCTAAGTAAGTGCCTATTTATTTTACACAAGTTTACTGCCCCGGTTTCACACCGGCGGAATTTACTTATGAAAAAATTGAGTTGAGGAAAACATTTGTTTTATTTTGGAAGAATTTAGTCGGAACACAACAAGACAGAATTATCCGAGTTGGTCTAGCAGTTCTAGACTGTGGTGTCCCGTCAGATTGCTGTCAATTTTGAGACGCGTGTGGCACACGACATGCCATCATCCTGGGCTTGACAGACGGCGAGTCACCCATTTACTCTCTGTCCGTATTTTTATTATCACTATCTTCTAGATTGAGACGTATCCGATAGAATTTTGGATAAGTATGTATTCCAGTACTGTAACAAAAAAAATCAAGTCGGTATAATCTCACACTTAACACGTATCCCGTCGTTTTTTTTTTACATTCAAAGTAAATAAAACATCCTTTTCAATATAAAACAAAGTGTAGTCCATAAGCTTTTAGATTTATCTTCATAACAGCGACGATGTCGATACGCCCCCGCGACGTATCGCTTACTATACGCATAGGTTATAAGTCAACACACGCTTTACTGTTCAAGAAAAAATATATTAAAAGCTTTATGACTTCATTCCGTCGCACCGTTTATATTTAAATAAATGTATTTTTGATAGACTTGTTGGTTAAGCTTTAGAAATGCAATTGAGGACCAAGACCTGGATTCTATTCTCGGGATCGGGCAGTATTATTCGGTTTTTCCACCAGGAATTTTACGGTTGTTAAAACCAAGTTAAACTTTACGTTCTACTGACGAACTGCCTTACCGGGATTGTGGTACTTCTGGCCCTGGAATGAAAAGGTCTGAAGGAAAAGGGTGGATTTCTAGGCAGAAAACTGTCTTGAAAATCCCTTCCACTCAATTCAGGGCCCGGATTTATTGGTGATTTAGAAAGCAAAACCACAGAAAACTGTACTACCTGCAGGGTACACCTATGTCTAACTCTTTGGGGATTACAGACGGTATAATTTTGTACTAGATGTACCCGTGGTTTCACCCCCGTTATTCAGTTCATATTGGTCGTAGTTCTGCAAGATATGAACTAACCAACACAAAAATATTATTTCTTGTGATACCAAAAAAGCAAACATACAAACTCTTCAGCTTTATGATGTTTAAAGAACTGAATGTATTGAAATTATCAGTTTTCAAGTTTCTCATGTTTATTTTTTTTTTTTTTCCAGGTTTGCCTTAGTGAAGGAACACCTCATAGAGTTCAATCAACTGGCGATGGCCAACAGTGAGGGATCAGACAATATGTTAAATCGTGTCATGCCGAAGGACAATATAGGGTTGGCCGCCCTTATCAAGACGAAGGAGGCGGCGTGGGAGAACGGTGAGTTCAATATTTTTTATATAAAAAAGGGGACACAGAAATTTTAAATACTCTTCTTGGGGACACAGATTTTTTCTTGTATCGTTTGTGATTTTACAAACAAATAGATTCACACAAACAGTAGTCGTCCTGGTTGCATTTTAATTGTGAGTGGCTCTGAAGGGTGCAGTTACTTATTTACTGATGTTATATTTTCATTAAATAACTTTTTACTCCACATGATTGATATGAAAATGATAATAAATAAGACCCTGATATCAAAGAGTTATGTATTGTGGAATATTGGCAATATATTAAAAAAAACTATTCCCTCCACTAAAAATGTAACTAACACAATGCACTTGATATCTTCATCAAATTACAAATTAACGACCCATATAAATTCCAGTCCAAATCCTCCTTCCTACTATCCTACTAATATTATAAACGTAAAAGTTTGTATGTGTGGATGGATGTTTGTTACTCTTTTACGCAAAAACTACTGAATGGATTTGCATGAAATTTGGTACACAGATAGTTTATAATCCTACTAATATTATAAACGTAAAAGTTTGTATGTGTGGATGGATGTTTGTTACTCTTTCACGCAAAAACTACTGAATGGATTTGCATGAAATTTGGTACACAGATAGTTTATAACCTTGATTAGCACATAGGATAGTTGTATCCCGATTTTATGTTCCCGTGGGTTTATTTTGTAGTTGTAGCGGGTGAAACCACTGGCAGCAGCTAGTAATAAATAAAATAGCAAACCGTTGCCATAAAACATTCAAAGGATGAAGTACCCTCCTAATTCTCAAATTCTTAACATTAAATAAAGTATGAGCGGACGCTTACGCTCTTAGCCCCTTAATTGAGCTGCTGACGCGAACGTAGTAATTTAAATATGAATTTATGAGGCCTCTTTCGCCACTCATCCTCATAAATTTATAACGCCACTGCGGCACTGCCCTGCGGAAGCCAACCAACAAAAAACTTAAGTAACAGGCGAAATTTCAACGTCATCGCATTATGTTGGTACCTATTTCCCTTTCCGGCCGACCTCGGTATCGCTCGTTTCATAGCCTAAAAACTATGCATACAATTCAGAGCACATTATTTTAAAAATGGCGAAGTGCGAGTCAGGCTACCGCAAGGAGGTGTTCCATACCATTATTTATAAAAACGGAAAAAATTTCGTTTGTTCTATGAGAGCCATTTTTATTTTACTTTGTAAAATCATTAAATGATTCCTCCTACCCAGGGCAGGGCAGGAGGAACTATTAGACTTGTACTGACTGAAATCCACTTTGACCCTCTAATGGGGGTCCAGTCATTGTGTATGAGAGCCACTTTAACTATTTATTATATTCAGTTTATTTGTTGTTATTGTGGCAACGGAAATACATTATCTGTTTTTAACATTTTCAATAGTCTATCTATCACGTTTCATGAGATACAGTCTGGTGACACGGACAGCGGAGTTTTAGTGGTTTAGGATCCCGTTTTACTTTTTGGGTACGGAACTCTAAAAATACAGCTTAATTTAGTTTTAGCAAAAAATATTTGTAGAAGCACCAACCGTCGCGAATTTCTAAAAGTATTCGATAAAAAGCGTGGCGGTTTTTTCTTGTCATTCTGTCTCGTAATTATCAGGTGTCTATTAACCTAAAAACTGTGCAATCGATTTCTTAGTACTTTCTCTGTACGCAAACCACGTACATGCGGTGGCCAATAAGAATAAAATGGCGAGTTGTATTTGTTTGTTTATAAAGATTTTATCGGCAGAATAAGAATAAAAAGACTGTGAATCAGCTTCATATAATTCTTGTTTATTTTTGTGGTATCTGTACGCAGTTTTCCACATTCTTAACTGCATTCAGTTCTGCAGTTTCTTTTTTTAATTGGAATAAGACGTTATCTACTTTTTTTTTGTTTACCTGCCTTATCTCAAATCTGAGAAAAGGCTCCTTTACCTCTGTACAAAGTACACCAGAACTTCTTGATACGTTTTGAAAAACATGTAAATATCAGAATTTTTAACCAACAATGTCACAATCTAAGACCAGAAATAAATCGGTCACGAAACTATCCATACGGGCTATTGAAGGAACACGGTGGACTTTAGTCAGGAAGAGATTGACAGTCCCTTCCTTTATACACAGGGCGACTCTTTTCATGGTTATACCATGCTATAATAAGGCCCTATATAGTATGTTCCCCATTTAACAAGTTACATTCATGAAACATACAGAAAGTTAAAAGTAATAGATAAAAGTGCACTAAGTACAGACGGATCGCCGTACGCCTATCTTGTCTGTCAACATTTATAGTTTCTATCGATCGACTATTACTTGCATACGTAAAGGGACTAACTGGCACATGATGACGTCACTGCTTACTAACGGGGCATTGGGGAAACCCAATTCACCATAGACTGTTTTAAAAAAAGTATTGCGAGTGTATTGAATGTCGTTGGAAGGACTTTTATATTTATTGAATGTCGTTGGAAGGACTTTTATAGTTATTCATTAGATTTAGTTAGTTTGTATTTTTTTCTGTTTTTTTCCTATTAGGTACATTGTATGCACGTGTCAGTGACAATTAAAACATATTTTCTGTCTTCTTCTTATTTGATTGCTCCGCTCAATTTTCCTGACTGCAATGAATTCCCAAGGCCGTATGCGGTCGACCGCTAACCGCAGCGGTCATATCTATCACAGACCGTAGCGACAGAAAAGATTCTCCTTAAACAGCAAACATGCGTCAGTGTCGCGACATACAGAAGCATTTTGTCGCTGCGTTATGCGGTTGCGACAGAATTCGGAATTCAAACTTTGGTTATTTTCTAAATAGTTTGCCCGGTTTACCAATCGTGTAACGTAATATG
Organism: Agrotis ipsilon; assembly: GCA_028554685.1. Classification (NCBI taxonomy): domain Eukaryota; kingdom Metazoa; phylum Arthropoda; class Insecta; order Lepidoptera; family Noctuidae; genus Agrotis; species Agrotis ipsilon. The sequence goes on along the minus strand of CM052961.1, from coordinate 83,883 downwards.
CGGGTTCAATACACAGTTAGGTGACTTATTTTTATCACTCGCGTGCTATGTTTGGTCTAAATTCATGAAAATTACGTCCACACATGCCAGTGTGTGGTGAAGAAACATCGTCAGGAAACCGGCAAATCCTAGAGCCCCATAATTAAAAACGAGCATACTTCACATTGGGGATTTTTTTCGCTTAGGTAATTCATCAAAAGAATTCTATCTCCCTCCTTTGGGTGGACTGTCAGTCTGGTACTGACTAAATACCATGTTTTTTCTTCTGTTACCTTTCGCGTTCTAATGCCACGGTATTCTATTTAATGTCAATCTCGCTACTCGAAACTGTCTTAATCGGCTCGCATGTTCGATTATAGACTACTTTTCTCAAAGAGGAGCCTTGTGTCTGAGCAGTGAGGTCTTTGTAGGCTGACCATGCCAGTGTGCACACAGCACTACGCTTCGCATTACAAGTCTAGACCCACCATTAGACATTACTTTTACTCCCAGTTAAACATGGAAGTACGATATTTGCTATTAAGTAAAGTGCGTTCTAAAGTGCATGATTATCGACGCCGCGTCCGCGCACTGATGCCATCGGCGTTCTTTACTTATCGCTTCATAACGTAGAACGGGGATGAATTGAATGTCCTGTCTTCGGTATGGAAGACTTCAGATTACCTATCATTTTGAACAAATAGCTCTTGGCGATTGAAGAGGTATTGAGGTAAAAGGGTCCTACCGTAGTGCGGTCTCGTCGAAATTCAGATTTATTGAAAATCCTTTAGTCTGCGTTTATAATGGAGGTAAAATGACCCTTAACGAAGAGTCACTTGTTGTCTTTGAAGCACTGAGATTTTTTTTTATTGCACCTGGATCTTTAATGGTTCTTCTTTCTTCTTCTTCAGCCTCTTTCGACCATCTCGGTGTAGGCCTCCTTCAACTCTTTCCACTCTTCACGACATCGAGCTCTTTGTAACCAATTTGAGCCCGCAACTCTCTTCACATCATCCTTCCAGCGCATTTGTGGTCTTCCTTGAGGGCGTTTTTCTCCCCATGGCTTCCATTCGAGGAGACGTTTGCACCAAGAGTTTTCTTTTCGGGCAACATGGCCAGCCCAAGCCCACTTCAAGAGTGCCACTCGTTTCGTCACATCTGCAACTCTGCTGCGTTCCCGGAGCCATTCGTTGGTTTTGCGTTCGATCAATGTCACTCCTACGAGCTTCCTCTCTACTGCCCTCTGGGCCACCTCCAGCCTTTTTATAGTGTCTTTTGTGAATACCCAGGTTTCGGCACCATAAGTGAGTACTGGCAAGATACATTGATCGAAGATTCTGGCTTTTTGTTCTGCAGATATTTTCATTTTGAAGGCGAAGTCCAGTTTCGAGTATGCTCCCCACATGAGCCTTATCCGTCTGTGAAGCTCGTTGGTTTGATTGTCCTTGCCCATCCTGATTTCCTGCCCCAAGTATATGTACTTCTCTACTTGCTCTATGGTGGTTTGGTTAATGGTGATGTGTGCACTCCTTCCGTCCATGTTCGTCATTATCTTGGTTTTGTTCAAGTTCATTTCCAAACCAACTTGCAGAGAGACGTCACTCAGCTCCTGAATCATTGTCTGCAATTCCTCAGGATTATCTGTGAGAAGAACAATGTCATCTGCGAACCTGAGGTTACTCAGTCTGAATCCTGCTATATTTAGACCACGGTTTTCCCATGAGAGTTTCTTAAAAATGTCTTCCAGAACAAGGGTGAATAACTTTGGAGACAGTGTATCTCCTTGTCTGACCCCTCTTTTTATTGCAATTGGTTCTGTAGGTTCCGACAGCATTACTTTCATGGTAGCATTGTCATAGATGTTTTTAATTAATCTTGTGTACCGGTGATCTATTCGAGCATTTTGCAGTGACTGAACAACAGCCCACAATTCCACACTATCGAAAGCTTTTTTGTAATCGATAAATGCAATCCACAGAGGCATTTGATATTCTGTTGATTTTTCGATTACAGTTCTCAATGTCAAGATATGATCCATCGTACTGAAGCCGCTCCTGAAGCCAGCTTGCTCAATAGGTTGGTAGAAATCTAACTTGTTGGTAAGGCGGATAGTAATGATCTTAGTTAGTAATTTGTACAGTTGGGGTAACAAACTAATGGGTCGATAGTTGTTAATATCCTTTTTGTTACCTTTTTTGAATAATAAGATGACATTGGAGCACTCCCATTCTTTAGAGACCCTTCCTTCCTCAAGACATTTATTTAAAAGCTTGTTTAGGAACTTGATCACTGCATCTCCACCCTCCTTGACCATTTCGATTATAACGCCGTCTTCTCCAGGAGCTTTATTGTTCTTCATCTTTGTAAGGGCGTATTCAATTTCTGTGTTCGTTATATCTGGCACATCTTCGGAACCAACGTTCATAACAGTTCTGGTAATGTTTGGGGTTGTATTCAAGCTCTTTGATGAATAAAGCTGCCCGTAGAATTCTTCAACCAGTTTCAGTAAGTTGCGTTTTTCTGCTGTTGGATTTCCGTGTTGGTCTATTAATTCTGTAATTTGTTGGTTGCCTATAGAGAGTGCTTTCCTGAACACCTTGGGACCCTTATGCTTCTCGATTATGGATCTAACTATGTGTTCGCGATACTCTTTGATATCTTTTTCAACATGCCTCCTCACTTCTTTACAAAGTAATTTAAACCTGTGAGTTGTATTAAGACCTTGGTTTATTAGCTGTCTTCTTTCCTCCAGTAGCTCTTTGGTTTTATCTTTTAATTTAGGACGGTTGTTTTTTCCCTTAGGAGTTATCTCTGTTGCTACTTCACACAGGGTTCTTTGAAGATGTTGGGTTAGATTATCGATTCCTGAAGTGTCACTGTTTATCTTCAGGAGCTTTTCTTGGACCTTTTGTTGGTAAATATCCCTGTTCACTCTAAGTACGAGGGGGTCTGTTTTAGTTTTATGCCTCTGCATCTTTGAGTACCGCATCAACTTTGCATTTATGGTTACAGACGCTCGAATAAGACGATGATCGCTGCCAGTGTTAAAGCTATTTAGGACACTTACGTCTGTTATGATGTTTTTATGACTACTGAATATGAAGTCTATTTCATTTTTGTACCTTCCCCCTGGAGATAGCCATGTCCATTTCCTTTCTTTTCGCTTTTGGTAGAAGGAGCTCATATGGAATAATTTATGCTGTTCTAAGAAGTTAATAAGCATTTCCCCTCTACAGTTTCTCGATCCAAAACCAAAATCGCCCATGAACCTTTCAGACTCGTCCTCTTTCATTCCAATTTTAGCATTAAAGTCGCCGGTTATTATGGTGTATGTTGTTGGATTCTTTAATGGTTATTGAACATCAAAGATATGAATATTTAAGTGCTTTTACTGGACATAAAATATCCCCGAGAGAAGGGACTGTCAGACTCATGCTGAAACCCATTTTTCCATAGTTCCTTTAACTGCTTTTTACGTTCTAGGGTGAAGGTTACCGGTTCCGTAAGTGAAAGTGCCAATAAGGAAATTGAAAGACCATGACAGCATGCAGTGGTTCTGTGGCTACCATTATCTGAGAAAATTATTTTCACCAATAATAAAAGTGATTTTCCACAAATAGCCAGAGTGGGTACTCTGGCTCGAGTGTCAGTCTCGTAATTAATACCCAGCCAGTACCTTCAATTGCCCGCATTCGATGGCAGCTTCTTTAAACATTTCCGTAGCCCTATAATTTTAGCTTAGCGCTTGGCCCGCTGCCGCTGTACTCGTATGAGTAAAGAGCCCACGAGTTATCTCAGCAAATAATCTTGAGGAGTTACGCAATAATTAACATGTTACAAGATGTTCTACGAGGTTCTGTGATAGGTGAACACGTGTTGTCTGATTACTGGGAATGTTTTAAGCACCTATGTAACTAATAAAAGGTGACCGTTCAATGTTGGTAAAGATCATATAAGGCGAGGCCAAGAAAAACTAGTTGTGGTATACTTTGATGTTTAGCCGTGTGTACCTACTTCACTTCTACGCAATCTCGTTAAGCTTGGGTAAGACCCGTTACAATTAATATTTCATGTGCCACGGATTTGGGGAATTATGAACATAATGTGGTTAATTGTTTTTTGGTTTTGGGTCGCCTCATTATTTAAGTACAGTCCTCATAAGAGTCTGTAGAGCTCCATTTATCTCTTTACCAAAATTCATTAAAATCTAACCGGTGGTTTAGGCATGAAAGCGTAAAAAACAAATAGACTCAGTTTTGCAAGGTATAGGATTATAATTTTATGCAAATTACAAGGAAAACGTTAACAACACCCATAAAACATAGACTAAAGACTAGGTATCATACGTGACAAGATATTTATTGAATCAATTTATTTTATTGCTTCTATAGCCTAGAGGTCGGAAACGCGACTGCTAAAAATACAAGACCCGGGTTCGATTCCCAAATCAGGCAAAGTGTTATTTGGAATTTAGCCGCTTTGGGATCTGAAACTATGCCTGGTTGATAGCAATAGGCTCGCCTCCTATAACTTAAATGGAACTTAAATATATATAACCAACGAAATGGAGGTGCAATGTAACTGGCTGATTCCCGTGATTTTACCCCCGCTGCTCGGCTCTTGATGGTCGTAACGTGATATTGCCTGTAGCCTTCCTCGATAAATATACTATCCAAAGTAAACATATTTTTTCAGTTCGAACCAGTTGTGTTTAACCAAACTGTTCAGCTGTAAATAATAATCTTTTCAACCACAATTCCAGGACTACCAACAGACTCATCAATGCTCGGCCAGCCTATTCTAGTATGCACAGCGCACATCCACTGGGACCCGGAGTTCTGCGACGTGAAGCTCATTCAGACCATGATGCTCAGCAATGAACTGCGCACGATCCTCGATGACTCGGCGCGGACGTTACGTCTTGCAGGCCAAAGGGATAACGTTCAACTACTGCTGTGCGGGGACTTTAACTCGCTGCCTGATAGTGGTAAGTGATCCAATCACACTAACACCCACACACGCACATACCATACACACACCAAATACACTTTCAATACACACAAACACAATACGCCTTTTACCGGGGGGTAGACAAAAAAACTACAGCAGGGTCGCCTGTCTTAAATGGGGACCGTAGCCTTGAAAGACAAAGGGCAACTGATGGAACAGGGTAGATTCTTACTGGCTAGTAAGAGTCTGACATTGCCTTTTGCTCCACCCTGGTCGGGAGGACTTACTTCATTTGATGATTTTACCATCCAAAACGATGCCACCTGCTTTCTGCATTACGATACTCGATCATCGATATCGACCGTGTTTGGTGCTCTCTTTGGCCTGCTCCAAGGTCGTATGAAATCTCAACCAATAAGAGCGTCAAACGCGGTCGATGCGTATGATCGAGTATAGTAATGACAATTCATGGTAGAGGCTCTGATGTCATGTTTACAGAATGAGTTAAAAAAGGAATTTTATGGCAGATATAATTAGGAACGACGACATGCTTTAGGAAGACTTACTGAGTGAATGGGGTTCGTTTGTTAGAAAGGTCCGTATGGCCAGAGATATGAACGTGAGCGAAAGAAGTATGATTGATTGATGGATAAAGAAGGAATTTGTTCGGTTTGGCTGAGGTTCTTGATCTCTCAATAAATTGGGATTTTTCATATTAGGAAGTGATATCTTTTTTTTTTTTTTTCTAGCTCTATAATATTATAATATTCTTTCACACTATCAATATGTTATTTATTGACGAATATTTCCATCGAATCAAATTCCAGATAAAAAATCAAATTCGTTGAACAAATTAGACAGTTATATCGATCTGTTTTCTCTCAAAGCTAGTAAGTCAGCCACTTTATTCGTCTGTTTGTCATTTACGAGTGTACCCGAAACAAAGATCGTTCCGATATGGAGTTTACGACGTTTGCTAAGCCTTCGATTACTAGATTGGACACAATATATGACTGGCTTTATGCGATTTGTACACCTATTAATCAATTGCTCAATTTTCGACTTTTGTTCTGGCATAGGCTTTTTCCGATAAAAATGGTTTTATAGCCAATTTTTAGGTCAAGAACCTTTTAGGATAAAGAAATCTGCTTTAGTTTGTTGTGTGTATAGTTTTGACAAGCATCGATTGGATAACCAGATACGCGTGAAGTTGAGCAGCAATTTTTCAGATGGTACGATAGTGCTAAAAATATAGTAAATTTAAGTACCAGCTACAAAAGTACGACTTTCCAAGTTTATTATACGGCTATTGTGTGTATGGATACAATGATATCTGAAATAAATTAATTTAATCCGGTGGCCGACCAAATGACTACCCTCCGCTTTCCGCATCCAATAAATTTCAGCCATTTTCTGAAGGTCTTCGGTATATGGTGTCTACTTAACTACATAATTAGTAGTAACGTGGCCATGTCTTGAACATGACTTCCTGATATAGTGACTGATTTAGGTTATGTGCACGCGGAGTGATAAGAAGGATCCCTATAACTCATATTGTTAACGTATAATTTTCCAGGTGTGGTAGAGTTCCTGTCATCGGGCCGCGTATCATCAGAGCACCGCGACTTCAAGGAGCTCGGATACGCGGGCTCTCTTCGCCGCATGCCCGGCTCTGAGCACGAGTTCACGCACAACTTCAAACTAGCTTCCGCCTACAGCGAAGATATCATGCCCTATACTAATTACACGTGAGTATTTTTAACCCGTATCTGACAAGGTGCGGCCTCGAGGAGGTCTCAAGGCCCCACCAAGATCTTACACGTAAAAACCCAAGCTTTTTCAGATTAGCTCACCTCCGGAAATTCCTATCTAGGGCCTGGGTATGACTGTTATTATACAAACAATGCTGACTGTTGTCCTTGAAGTATGCTATCTCACTTTACTTGGTCCTGGGTCTTCCACATCTGAGCTTGATTCTGGACACATGTATGAGATCTACAGAAGGATATTTAAAAGTTTTGTTAAACTGCATTGAAAAAAGTGAACCTTTCTGATATTTGGTCTAAAGCAAAGACCCGATAGTTGTCAAATGTCAAGTTCAATAGAATGGATTTCTATTTTCTTCAATTCAACAATACTTGACCAATCCTGTACGACTTTCGTTGTTTTTCACAAAATCTCTCCTACTGAACCGGTATTCAAGTTCGTAATTTTTAACTGCTGTCTATTGGAAATATAATATGAAGTGCATTAAGAACAACGGATTCCCGGAGAGAAAAGTGAAACATCAATAGCTTTATCATACAGTGCTAACTTTTTTTCTTGTTTTCAGATTTGACTTCAAGGGTATAATCGACTACATATTCTATAGCAAGCAATCAATGACACCCCTCGGTCTCCTCGGGCCGCTGTCTCAGGACTGGTTCCGGGAACATAAGGTGGTCGGCTGTCCACATCCACACATACCTTCAGGTGAGTTAATGCAAGCTAAAATAGCCTTTAAAGTCGAATTGCAGTAGCAATTTGTAATAGCGCCTTTTTTGTAGTATGTCTTTTCAGTAGTTGGTGACAATTGAGAGTTTGTATTACAACCTTTTGGTTTAAGTGGTCTGTAAGCGCGACTGCCGAGCTGGTCTTAGGTTCGAATCCCGGGTCCGGCTTCAGTGTTATTAGAATTTTCCATAATTCTGAACTTTTCCAGTAGCAGGAATCCAGATTTGTATCCGGATCATGGCGATAGGATAGCTAGGCGAGAAGTTAACTCACGATGTCGTCACCATTTTTAGTAACATCCAAGATAAACTTTAGAAAGTACATAAGTCTTTGCAAAAAACACATTGGTCTTGCCCTGGTTTGAACTCCACCTCGCCTAAAATAAGTGTTAACCTCTTGACCATGTTTATAACAATGTTTCCTGATCCATTCCAGACCACTTCCCGCTGCTAGTGGAGCTGGAGATGTCTCCGACGGCGGCTGCCAACTCCAACGGTCTGATCGGGCGCAGGTAGCACGCGTCCCCGCGCGCGCCGCGCCGCGCTCGCCGCCCGCACTGCTAGCACACCGAGCACTCCCGACTGCAGCCGAGCACACCCGAAGTAACAGACAGCCGCCGACAGTGAGCCCCACAGTGTTTGCTACGTTTGAAATAGGAACCGAACTTTACAGCTTATTATAGACTACGCTCGCTCCTGCTGTACGAGGTTGAATTTAATTTGCTAGCGAAGCTTCATAAACATGTTTGGTGTAAAAACTATTTGCGTTATCATATTTATTCTCTCATACTACTTTTAGCACATCATTTTTTCTCCCCTCTTAGACGTTATCTTAACATTTACTTCTATTTCTGTTCAACGGTCAATCTTCTAATAAATACTTGAAATATCAGTTTTATAACGGTTAATTTTTGTGTAAAATTCATTTATGACGAAAAAACTAATACTTTGAGTGCATCCGACATTTTTTTCAAGTATAGTCCTATTGAGAAGTTTCACTAGCTAATTCAGTTTGACGTTAAAGAGCGATCAGTATATCTTGATAGTTGAAAGCGTACGAACAGCAATAAAAAGTGACCAATTCAGTTCTATGTTTCGTTCACTGTCAGGATATACTTACTAAAGAAGCGATTGTCAATAGTGTAATTAATAATAGAAAAATATATCTTTTATATGGCGTTTGAACAAGAATGTTTGTTGGAGGAAATAGTAGCCTATGGTATATTTCCTAAAGTGTCTCACTGCTATTTCTCCTAACATGTTCTGTCTTGTACGTGTTTTGGAACTTTCAACATTGCCCCGATCTTCGAGTGGTATTTGCCTATAACGTGCACATTTGACATGACACCATTAACTATTTCATACTTCATTCTCATAAAGATCAAACATTTCGTGCACGATAAGGTATTTGCATCAAACTGGGCAGTGTTCATAATTTCAAATAAAGTTAGCTTTTAAACTACGCCCTGTTAAAATTCTCTAAATAATCCCTATATAATTCCGTATCACAGCGGTTGAATATTTCAAACTACAATCACTTATATCAAAGTTCACTCTAATCTTTACAAATATCAGTAACTAGCTTATGAATCGTTTATGTACAAATAACTTAGTCTTAAGTACTTACTTGAAATCATCTCATAGTGTACTCTGCGTTGTTTTTGTTATATCGCATGGTTTGGACACTTCCGTATCCGGACTCGACGTTACTTTAGTTAATATTTTTTTTTCAAATGTATTTTGTATAACGTTAAAAATAATACCGAACGTCGTTTTCTCTTCACTGGACTCTCACTATGTAGTACTTTCTAGTACTGTCTCGAAATTTTGTTTTGCTCAATATTTAGATGTTAACATAACCCAGGCCCTATAGACAAACAGTCAGCAAACGACAATCGGTATCGATCAGCAGTCAGTATAACATTTTCAACTTTATACCCCACCGCACAAAGTTGAAAATCTATCAAAGACTGCTGAGGGAGAACGAAACAAACGAAAACGATCTCTAAACTTTAATAGATTTTCAACTTTACGCGCTAGGGTATAAAGTCAAAAATGTATTGGTGACTGCTGAGCGATAACGAATGTCGTCTGCTGTTTGGCTAAGGCTCTAGACAGCTTGTGAAGTTGATTAGTTAAAGCGAATTAGATTTTACTATAGTTAAATGAACGAAATATTTTAGAGAATTATATATTAATATTCAATTATTCAATTCCCTTTGTTGAATACAATACCGCTGAATTTCGTGCTTAAGAGGTGTCGTCACATATATTTTTGTAAATGACTTGTAGGCAATATGGTAGCACTGCCAATGTATGATAGACCTCGGAGTACAAAGTGATGCGGTTCGTTCATCACGAGCTGGCACGTCGTTTAGTCGGCTCGAGACTGGTGTAACGTGTAATGTAATCCAGCGTGTAATGTAACGCGAATTCTAGGTGTAGACTGCACTACGAGCATTAAATGTAATGCTCGCGTGCCGTCTACACTTAGGGACTTTACTCATAGCGTAATGCGACGCTATTTTGACCGATTCCAACGACAAATGGAAATCAACCTTGCCACTAACTAATAAAATGATGCAAATCGATTGACTTGACGTCGTCGTGGCGATCGTGTTTTGTTTTTCAACTACCCTTAAATAACAACGTGTTTTATGTCATATGTTGTAGTGTTAAGGTTGATTTTCAATTGTACTTGGAATCATGAGTAAAGTCCCTTAAAATTCGCGTTGCGTTACACGGTTGATTACATTACACGTTACACCAGTCCGGACCCGGTGTTGCAACTAGTTTCAACATTTACGTTTCAGTGAACAGATAACGGGCTAGATTAGTATTATATTAGTTAGATGCATGGACATTTAATGAAGACGCCTTTCAAATTATTAGGAGTGATTGTAAGTTAGTTTAGTGTTATGTGGCGAATGACAGTGCAATTGTTTCAAACGAATCTGACTAAAATTATGTAGTTGTAATTAAAAAAAAAATATTGATTCAATAAAATATGAATGAACTAAATGAGACCTACGCTTATTGTGTCAATAAAATTGTATGGAAGAATGGTAAAGATACATATTTTTTCAGTCGATTACGACGGCAATTTTACGCTTAGTTTTTCGATGTATTATATTATACAGTTGAGGAATACGTTACAGTACATTATATAGTTGTCTGCGGAGAAAAATAAAAGACCGCGGAGCAGAGGGCGCCATTTTATATTCCCATCTTACATTTTCCGGCGCCATTTGAGGTATTTTATTTTTCCATTAACGCAGAATTATCTAACAGTCGATTTCAAAAGTTAATTTTTGTTCAAACATCTACGTCCTCGCTAGTGTGAGTTTTTCAAACGTCCATTTACCAATTAGTGAAATAAATTCCTCCACTGTATATTATTTAGATAATATTTTTGGGATGTTAATGCAATGTACGTGTTTTGTGAGGCGGTGGAGTCGCGAGGGATCCCTTCAGGGATTAGACTATCATCATTCATACCCCCGTATTACAACGTCTTAAAACTTGGCTTGTTCCAGTGAGTGAAAGAGATGGCGCTAGACAACTGTATAGCTCTGTCACTTTCACTCGCCGGAATACTCCCCAGGTGACCTACCACGACGTTTTAAAGCGGTAGCAATTCCACTGCGGCAACGACGTGGCGCTAGCGGAAGAGACGGAGTTATGACTTGTATAGCTCCGTCTCTTCCCCACGCTGTAATTACGTCTGCTCTAGACGTCGTAGTAACCCTGCAGTTGTACTATTCCAAACTTACAACAGTGTGGGAAAGAGATGCAGCTATACATCATATAAAGCTGCATCTCTTTTTCAGCTATAAGAGATGACAGTAACTCCCCAGTTCCCTCGCGGCTCGACTGGTACTACTCGTCGTGGATCAGTGAGACTAGTGTTCTAAGCCTAGACATGCTTTGTATTTCTAACTTACAGATTTTTAGCACATATTGCAACGTTTTCACGGAGTAACCACGAAAGGAAATACTTTCGCTAACAACTGTGGTTGCGATTTCCTATTCCTATTTGCGGCTTTATCAATTCAATCGTTTCTTACCTCCCTCTCTCTCTATGGAGAAATGCGAGCATTAGCATTTCAGTTCTTAGTTACTCTGTGTAACGTTGTCGTGGCGACGAGAGCAGATAGCCTACCATGACGTCATAAAGCGAGAGTAATTCCAGTGTGAGAACAAGATGGCGCTAGACGACTTGTATAGCTCTGTCTCTTTTCCACAGTGGACCTACTCTCACTGAGACGTCATGGTAAGCTCTCAGTACTTACTTGTTACACATATGCATAGTGCGATTGTATTTGGTACTTTCAGGGCCGGGTTGTAAGATAGCTATCATAAATCTTTAATAATGTAATAGAATATTTGAATTATTTTTGATACTTAATTAACTATTATAAAGTTTTATAGAGACCGTTGTTAAATCTAACACTGCCTACGAAGTGACATCACGTGTGTGCAATAAATTATAAAATATCTTAAGTGATAATGTGAAGTGATATATTGTTGTTTCATAAATATATTATCTGACACGAACATTACTGTGTCGGACAAACAACTAGTTATAACAGGCTTCCATGGAGGTACCCACGGAACAATGTACACATAGTGATGGTTAGGTTCATTCTATTTTATTTGAATACGTCGTTGCGTGTCCAATGCGCAGTCCTTAGCAAGAAGTTTGATGTAAATCTGAAGCAATAGTATAATAGTAGCGTTGAATAGAAGACATTGTTGATGTAATGTCTGCTGAGTGCCTTGTAGTGAGGAGGTGCTGAGCCATAATTATCTCCACACCAACACTTGCATCCATTTTACTAAGCTAGGATTTTTGTTTAACGCCCCCCTCATCTCCTTAGCCAGAAAAATGATACTACATTTCGATCGGAAAGCTGTAGGAATTTCGTACATTGACCTATTATTACCTGTCTCTGTCACTCCCGCGTAAACATAACGAGTCTCGCTTGCATAGTTGGCGGCCATTACATCTCGCGAGAGTGACAGACACAGGAAATAATAGGTCAATGTACGAAATTCCTCTTGCTTTCCGATCGGACTTTAGCTTCCCATAACATTTATATTCACTTTTATTTGTAAATCTCCAGTGTTACGTAAACTTATTGGTCGCGAAGACTGTCTCACTGATCGGTAAGTGTTATTAAGTGGTTTAGGTATTAGAAGGCATTTCTATCGGTATAGTAGACTCGATGAAGTTCGGTTCGGTTGTCGCGGTACAGTCGCGCGGTGTCGGCGTTGAACAAATGTAGAGAGCGGCGCTTGCTCGGAGTTAGGTTAATTGTGGCATCGAGTGTACCAACAAACTACTCAGCGAGACTCGTATACCCAGCGTGACTCACAGACGTCCGTCTGCGTATGTAAGTGGAGAGTTGTGTAGCTTAGTTTAAGTCTTGAGTTTTTTACGAATGGTCTCCTTCAGCGGAATGTCCTCGCCGGACGTCTCCCTCCCTAGTTGTAAGTAGGTTATGTTAAGATCGAGACCCTCCCTCCCCACACACATGTTTCAATTACGTATGATTGTTACTATTCACAAAATAATTATCGTTAGTTGTTAAGACTTTTCATTCGGTTCTTTCGAAACATGTTCAGTATTCGCGTCGACTCAAGAGAGGTCCGATCATAAATTGCGAAACGATGTTAGATGCATTTTATTTTTTAGTTTTAGTAAGTTTTTTAATTGATGTTCCGGAGGCGTCCGACGGTGAACCGCTACACTTTTAGTATTAGCGGGTATAGCATACTGGCGTAGTACAAATGTTTGTGTGAGTGTCGATAGTTTAGTAGGCGTGGTTATTGCGTCACGTGTATTGAAGCCTCTGATTGGTCGGCGTGCATCTTTGACCCGAGACTCTCGATAGCGACGTTGCCGTGTTGGAAATACTCACCCTCATCCATTCTTCTATAGGGTTGGACTGTCCTAAACATCCATAGGCCTCCCGACACGGGTCAGTGTGACCCCACGTCATGTCCCGGGTACTGCGTCGATCAGGTGGCCTACCATGACGTCCTAGAGCGTAAATAGTTCCGCTCAGGAAACGAGATGGCGCTAGACGACTTGTATAGATCTGTCTCTTTCCCACAGCCTAAAAACTTAAGCCTTAAGACGTCGTTGCAGGCCACCAGGGCGCTATGTTTATTACCTAGTCATCGGCGCAGGTTGATGAATCGCATCCGACTCGCTACAGAGCGAACGATTTTGAAACCATCCTCTAACAACATTCAAAACCGCGTCGTTCTAGCCAGCCGTTTACGATCGATCTCTTGCGCAATGTTCTCGTTGTGAAGCGTTAGTTGTTTCATCGGAATAAGTAGTGATATTTACAAAAAAATACACCTATATTATAAACAAAATCTATTTGGACCACTGCATAGTTGTATCTACGCTTATTTTTGTCATCTCCATCGGAATTATTTATATCGAATAATTGATTTTGAATATTTTTATTATTCATTATATTATATTATTATGTATATCAAACGACAGGTGCTGTTGTATTTAATTTGTAATGTTACTAATGTGATTGTGATAGGGATACGTCTCTCTTGTAATCTATCTGATGTATTGTGAAGAAAAATTAAGCCAAATCATAAAAAGGGTATATTGAATTATTACTTTTAGGATAAATGGAGTTAAAATGAAGTTTTATACGAATCAAATTTTACTACTGACGCTGTATAATTTTTCTAAGTACAGTAGATTTAAAATCATATCATTATGATCTTGTTCTAGTACTCGTGTAAATTAATGTAGGTTTGTAAGACTTGTGACGTCACGCTGGAGCCGCGCCGCCGCGTCACAGCACAAAGTATGGAGAGTCGTTACCTAAGTCTAGTGTATATTAATATCTATTTACATTTGCGGCGGAACGGTCCCAGCGAAGATTTTCCAATTTTGCCTTCATCACACGCGACAATTTCAAATGTTAAATTTAAGTTGAGTATTCGAAACGATCTAATGTTTTCTCTTTAAAAATATCCACATAGATTTTTAAAATAGTAGTGAGTATTTTTGCATTTACCGTGTTGTCAGTAATTATACGATACAATATCTTATGAAGCATAATAACTATATAGGGCTACGTACAGTCGACCTCGGAACAATAGCAATACAATAGGACAACAATTATCTGCTAAGATTTGGCTTTACATGATTCTGAAATTCTGAGTTATACTTACGCGGGGCAATAATCTAGCTACTCCTGTAGTTGTGTGCATCTCGCTTGGACATCACAATATTATAAAAGAACTGACGAACATGTCTAGCAATGTGTACAGCCCTTTGTGAATATTTCTCAGCTGGTGGTCTCGTGTCTGACTTAATACCAAAGATCGCATGAAGAGCTCATGAGTAGGAACTCATAAGCTCTTCATCCGTATGAAGAAATGTATAAAAGGCCGTACATATTCTTAAACATGCATTAAATATGCAACTTATAAGTCTGTTACATACGTTTTACAGTATTCAAACAAACCAAGAGAACACCACGATGCGTAAGTATCGCTTATGAATAATCTAGAGCTTTATTGCAACAAGTTTATCTTATTTGTAGAACATTATATGATCTCTTTATTTTTAATAGAATTTTGATGGACATTTTTACTTAATAGTTGTAGCAGTGTGTAGCGTTGAAATAGGATTTTTTATCGCACATTACATTTGTTATATTCCACTGTAAGTATATTTATTGATTTACAAAAACTGATGCCATCCAAAATTGTGAAAAGCACTTTTTGTTCGCGTCGTTGAAACCTCTCCGCGCTTAATCATTATTGAATCGTCTTTTTAAATACATATTTCAATATCGTGCTATTGATTATTCCTTTTGGAATTACTTTTATTTGTACATACTTGTATCATATTCTCATTTAATTAGTGTAAATATTCAGAGTTTGTGTTTGTACAATCCTGTTAGTTCTTCCAACGGGAGGCTTCAACGATGCTACTAAGTTTTGGATAGTTATTCGAATTAACCACGAGAAGCCTTCATGTTGTGTGTATATTTAATTTGTAAATATGTAATTTCGATAACAATTAATGCTAAACAACGAGCGAGCCGTCGCATATTGTCAGCCGTTTGGACTTCTGCGCACACAACCAGACACACAGCTACGGAACACTTAGCTTTCACTAGATACGTGTGTCTACCACGACGCACGACAGACATTCCACAGGCACCGAATTAGCTCAATATGAAAGACTGTTTGAGACTTTAAAAAAAAAGGATATCATGATTATTAAAAATATTTTCTGAAGCACCTTAACGAGTTTACAAAATGTGTTTTATGGTGATTTAATGATAAGATCGCAATGTTTAACTCACTAGTATGTAAGGACAAATGCTTTACGACACTGTGATAGACAATACAAATTTACCTGAGAGAGACACCATAGGCATTATGAGAAATTTAGAGAAATTGTCATATGGAAACTGGAATGTAATAAAATACTCTCAGATTTAGAAACGGACACCGCTTGGATTTGTGATAATCTTTAGGACGACATCGATATCTGCAGGATCAAGGAAACACTTTTATTTTAATTCTTACAACTCGACAAACATACACATAAACTCACAGGAACAATCGGTGTTTGTTTCTCATATAAGTGTAATAAAAAGATCTTTAAAGTACAAAGCGTATGTGCAGAAGTTCGGTCGCGGCTCGATACTGTGTTCGAGCGGCTATGTGCGTGCGCAAGTGTGTGCTTGTATGTGCCGGCTGTGGCAGTTGTTAGTGTGCGGCCGCGCGGCCCGCGTCTCGCTGTTCTGTTTGTTGATACATTATGTATATTTGAAGGAATCAAAAATTATAAGATGAATTTTATTACTTGACTTTTATTTTTACAACGTATTCCATCCCTTAAAGGCTGAAAGTACAGACTCTGATCACTTTGTGTTGTGAAGGGGCAAACAAGTTCTCAAGATGGCTATTTTGAAGTGATAACCTGAAAAAAACTGACCGTTTTTATCGTCAATGGAGTCCTCCCACACAGGGCTGGGCTTGAGGGACCGTCAGACTTGTACTGGCTAAAATCCACGGTGATCCTTCAATAACTCTTTACGTTCCAGGGTCACGGTAACCTGATGACAGTCCCGCAGCCCTTTCATATTACTGACAGCTCTTTTAGGCGCGCGTGGAACACGACGTTTGGTCTACCCGGGAAAATAAACTGACTGACTACTAAAAGTAACGAAAAAGTCTACTAACTACTAAAAACTAAGCAGATCACTGGATACAAATAAAACCAACATTGTTTTTTATATACACATTTTTATTAATAAACCTAATATATTACACTAGTTCACTACAAATAAAACTACAGAATTAAATATATTTGAACACAACATCTTTGAAACTGTCGACAGTCTGTAACTCGAGGGTGACGGGACACTGAAGCCAGTTGGCTAGTAATTCTTCAGAGTAGCCGAGGAGGAAGTACATTTTTGTTGGCGATACAGCACGTCGGATGATGGCCGCTACTCTAATGTGATTGAACTGGCGCTTGATGATTACCTAAAAATATTAACATTTATTTATTTTATTTGTTTGGGACATAAAACAGTTAGGGACTTTACTAATAGCGCGATGCGACGCGTTTCGAACGAATTCCAACTACAAGTGAAAATCAACCTTGCTTGTAAGAAATAATGATGCAATTGGATTGACTTGACGTTTTTCATGTACCCATAGAATCGTCGTGTTTTATGTCATATGTCATAGTGGTAAGGTTGATTTTCACTTGTAGTTGGAATTAGTAGAATCGTGTCGCATCGCGCCATGAGTAAAGTCCCTTTCATGCCAAGATTGCCGTTAGAATAGTTGACATGTAACTCCCACTATTCAACTCTCATTTATTACATTTCAATATTCTTATTTATATATTATTCAAATTAATTCTAAACTACAAAAATAAATAAATTACACCTAAATATTTAACAAACGAAAAAAAAAAAATCTCCCACTATTGGTTATGAATTCACATAAATATTTACCTATTTATACCATCTTCTCCGACGTAATTGTGTTTATATGGCTCCTCTTATTTTTAACTCTTTACCAAAAGATATAACTGAACTTCCTTATAAAAAATTTTGCATAGTTTTAAAGAAATGGCTCATCTCACATAGTTTTTATTCCGTAGCTGAGTTTCTCAAAAAATCCAATTGTATATCCTATCACTATCGTAATGCATTATAAGTTATAACTAATTCGATTCTCGTAAGTTCTATTTTGATATTATGTTTTTACACTTTTTTATATTTTATTTTAAGTTATGTTTTCAAATTTTTATTTGTATGTTGCCAAGCAGTAAAATACTTATTATTTCGTGTAGATTTAATAAAACGTAGACTAAATTAATTTTATGTAGTTACCAAATAATGTGTAGGTAACCTATATGTAATAATGTTTGCATGCCATTTTTATGGCGAAATGTGCTTGATCTTATATTTAATTTTACCATCTTTGTACTTGTACCACATTTAAAGCAAATAAATAATTTTGATTTTTGATTTTGATTTGATTTCTACATTCTCTTTTTGTGTTTGTAACATTGTCAAGGTAAGGTTTATGTCAATAATACATTAGTAAATTGCACCTGTGTACATTTTTTATTTCTAATTAGCAACCTATCCCAGATTATTGTGGAAATATTAGATTGCAGATGAGATGTAAACCTTTTGCTAGAGCGACCTTTTGCCTGAGTCATCCGATTTTGATTCCATTAAAATCTTTACAATTTGCGACACAGGTGCATATACAAAAAATTTGGCTAATATTGGTTTTGAAATATTTTTGGAAGTCCAGGGAATGTTTAAAAGGTGAGTAAATATGAGGGTTCTGTGGCAGTATGAAGTTTGCTGGGTAAGCTAGTTCATACTTAAGATTTTAACAGTACAATTATTAAGATATGCATCCTTACCTCACTACAAACAAGTCCATGCCAGGTGCCAGTCATGAACCTTCTGATAAATTCGTCTTCCATAGCTGTCTCCGAGCGTCTGAGACCATCTTTTAAACTTGCTGAAAGAATATATGAATAAGAATTGAAGTCTGTAGTATTTCAAAGTGGTAAGTATTGTAAATAGGTAAGTACTGTTAACATGGAGAAGAATACTAGTGGAAATCAGTGGGATTGTGCATAGGAAGACAGCTGAACTAAGAGTAATAGTAGATTTTTATCTGTTTGAGCTTTGATATTAATTCAAAGCAAGCAAAATACACCAGGCATTAACGGTATATAGACATTTCCAATGTTCGAGAAACAAACTGATAACAAAAAGGTGATTTTTAAAGTTTACTGAGTAGTGGGTGGTTCACATACAACACTGTAGCAGTTTAATAGAGCAAGAAATGTCAAGAGGACACGAAGAATTGAAAAAAATAAACTATTTCTGGTCAGTGGGTCGTCTTTCATCTTTTAACTCACAAGTATTCCACGAGTTCCATGATTTACGATGAGCAATGTAATGTGGAGGATTAGCCATCTCGTATGTTAGCGGTTTGTCCCGTTTCTTCGTGATCCTGTATTTCCCTGACACCACTCTGCATAGCGGAGCAGAGGTATGCAGTTGAGACGCTAACACTGGTGCACATTGTGCTACAACACCGGTTGTAGCAAAACTTGACTATAAACATAAAAGTCACGATTAGAAATCAATCAATCTGAAGTTATATAAGCGTAATAAAAGCCAAATCCAATTCACCTGGGCCAGTTTTATTATAGACGAATTCATAATTATTTTTTCTCCAGTTTCTACTTGGTTAGTTCAAATTATTTAGTATTTTTGAGGATAAAACGAAATCCACAGACTACTTAGAGATACTACGTATCAGACTGCCAACTTCGGAACAAAAATTTTCGCCGTAGGCTTTTGACAGCTTTTGAGTTTTAATGTCGTATGACGTTTGCTTTTTTTTTAAATCACTGTTGCTCAATGGCAAAGGAATAATCGTATACAGCCTAAACACCGTATTCGATATTGCTATATTACTGAAACTTTTCTGAAAATTATTTTTGGGAAAAAAATTAAATAAAAAAACAATTACATATTAAAACATTTATTTTTCAATTTCCTTTTCAATTTTTCGATTGCTTGATTTTGCATCATAGGCAAATAACGAAAATCATTAAATAAATGTAAAATTATCATAGTAACAGTTTATTATTGTCATCCAGATGTACCCCGAAAGGGTTGTAAGACATGTACCCCGATATGTGCAACCTTTTGACGCAACATTATTTTTAAGAGCTACTATCACTGTACCGAAACACCTCACTGCACCTTTGGATGGGTAATTTAGTATTTTGTTACTGCCGTATATTCTTGATGGTATATCAATCGCCTCTTTCCAAAACGATAGTGAGCTGATTTTTCTACAACTGCTATTCTCTAGATTTTTACATGTCTTCCATCTGCATAATGAGCTGGAAAAGAAGAAACACTATGTTTATAAAAAAGAAATATTATGAACCTCGGACTCACTCCGATGAATGAGGGGGTGCTTTAAGTAGTCACATAGTGTAAATCAGTTGAGTTTTATGAAAACATCATATAATTATGTAATCAGTAAAACATAATATTATTTTAGCATGTAACTGTGTAATAAATTATCTTAAAAAGATCTAAAGGAACAATATATCTCTGCCTCCTACCACGCTGGCGCTGTTAAAATTTAACAACCATACTAAATAACAATTTAGGATGCAAAACATATATTTTATACTAGCCATCGCCAGCTGCTTCGCCCACGTTTATGATGAAAATTAGATAGGAATTTAATCCTGGGATAAAAGGTATCCTATTATGTTATAATAATCTGAGTAACAAACATCCATCTATCCTAACAAACTTAACTTTGTTAGAAGTAAGATTAAGAAAGCAAGAAGTAATGATAGCTGATGTTTTATCATATTATTTACCTTTTATACTGCCGAGTTGTTGTTCCACTCAAAATCTCATCTTCAGTAAACAGGAATGGATAGGCGCTGCCGAGACTTGGACGAGATTTAGACGTAATGAACTTCTTTTCGAAGTGCTTTAACAAAAAAACAGCTTCGGAAGTTGTTCAGGTGATAACGATTGCAGTCTTGCAGATCATCACGGTTTACTTTAGACACTTTAACCACACAGCGAGTCTTTTCTCATTACACGGGAAATGATGCCAAATAGCGTCCTGTCGCGAAAATTTATAAACAGAGCACTCGTAATACATTTTGCAAATAGTAAAAGTTATAGTAGACACACTGGGGATTTATTATTACAGAAAAAGCGGACAGGATAAACAATAAAGATCAATATTAGCACAGCAGTAATGTCAGACATACGTCATATGAAACAAAAACAAATGGCGGCCTACCAGCGCCTGCGACGGCCAATCAGAGACGACCTCAAACGTCAGTCATCATTAAAACAATATGGCGCTACGTCGAGCGTTTCTTTGTATGAAGATTATCAGCCGTGACGAAATCAAATCGATTGAGGTTATATTATGAAAGTGTCATCTGGGATGTCATGTCACTATTGACATTGACAGCTAATGCGTTTCGTTACTAATAAAAGAAGCGAACCTTTAAAAGAAACAAGAAAATAAAAAGATTGATAATTATTTACTTTATAAGCTCTTTTTAAAATAATAATGGTAGTTTAAATTAAAATAAGCATTCGCTTTCTTGGGCCACCCTTTTAATTCGTCATGGTATGTATGTGAGACCTTATCGTGGCCCGGTCCACACTTTGCCGCTGTATCTGATGTAAGTGGTGACGTAGCTGGGTCGACGAGTGATAAAATAGGCCACGAGATGACGCCAGTGCCGAATGAAGCGTACTTACAAAGTAATAATGTCTTGTTCGCGGCGCCCGTCTTACCGTTCACCGTTTTTTTAGACCAAAGTCATGAACGGGTCATACTACTCCAGCTGCAGACTTTGATTGACCTGTGGTGCTTGGCGGAGGAAAGGAAACTATAGAAATGTATCTACGGTACGGTTGGTGCTGTGGCTGAGATTGAGTGCGGCGACCCCGTGAGAGTAGTCGTGACACGGATCATGACTGGGGGGTGTCGATTCCCGGGTTCGATTCCCGGGTTCGATTCCCGCATTGTAAAAGATTTTTATGGTTGCTGCTTGTACAATAGGCAAGTTAAAAAGTTTGCAAACGCTACTGGAAAAAATCCTTTTATTGGACAAAACTGTTTATATACGAGAAAAAAAATAGAGGGGACTTTCTTCGTTGAATGTTCCGGATATCATGAATAGTGAAAAACATTTAAAGACAAACTTTTCTGTACCTAATTACCTAACAATATTTATTATGTAAGAAGCATGATCTGAATGTGCTGTTCCTAACGAAATATGTGGAATTTATTTCATATTGCCTATGTACAATGTTATGAGTAGGTAAATGTTTCTTCAAGTTTTAATTACCTTTATCACGCGTACTTCTTTTTCTAATAAAAATCCTAATTATTTTCAAAATTCATTAAATTACGGTTACGTGTTGTTTAACGACAATTTTACAGATGTTTTATTGTTCCTTGAACAATTCAGTAAGAAAATAGCAATGGATTTGCGTAAAGGAATAAACTTTACTAGTTTTTATTTTGTTTTTGTGTTTATAATGACTTTTTCATGCTGTTTTCATGGTAAATATGTGTGTTAATTTACCTTGTAAATGTCTTGGCTTTTTTTTTTATTGAGTAATGCAGTAGGGACTGTCAGACTTGTACTGACTAAAATCCACGGTGTCCTTCAATAGCCCTTTATGTTCCGGGGTCACGTTGTAGTTTACTCGCCGCCCGCATGCACGCGCCTGCGGTGGCCGGAGATCGTCTTGCGACGTCCGGGCGTCCACCACCGCGGGTGGGCGGAGAGAGGACTGCACCTCCACGCGCCACTCATAGACGCGCTTGGGATCAGATCCTAGGGCAGTAATCCAGCAAGGAGGTTGGCCGATTCAAGCGGCACCCTCTTGCAGGTTTTTCTTTCACCAATCGATAACAACGCATATACATACATATAATATGTATAGCAAAATCGGTATGATATGATAACAGAAGTGCAGATGTGCAATAACTGCAACAAGCTTGTTGCGTCTTTGCGCTTCTATTTAAAAACTTGTCATTAAATTGGTTGGCCCCTTTGGAGAGCCAGAGTCTGCCGGGTTACGGTACTGTCTCATTAGGTAAGCGTGACCCTGGAACGCAAATGGCTATTAAAGGCACAACGTGGATCAGTGCCGTCAGTACGAGTCTGACAGTCCCTACCACGACGGGAGGGACAATAAAAAAGATACCCTGTGCCTAAAGTTTTTATTAAACTCAATAAAAGACTGTTACAGTATTTACCTAATTAGTATCCCCTATGCCGTTTATTTAAGTAAGTAAGTACTTAGATATAATTCAAAGGCTAAGCGGCGTTTGGCAAGTTAGTCATCGTGAAAAGGGATCGAAAATACCATAATGACTGAAAATCAACGTTTACCAATATTGTTTCCTGCCTATTGTGATACATATGTATGTATATGAGGAAGAAACATGGACGCTCAGTAAATAGACTGTACAAAGTGGAGGTACTGTCCACAAAGGGTTGTGGAAAGCCATATTAATCCAATCGCATAAAAATCAGAAATCCAACCAGGGGCGGATATTACTCGGGGGCTTAATTAAATAAGTAATTTTCATTGATATAAAAAAGGTGTTAACACAGTATAAGCTTATTTATTGTTATCAATAAATAGAGTTGGGATGTGCGCCTTTTATATCCACAGAGCCCTGGGTTGTAAAAAGCCCATATAAGATCCGCCCCTGAATGTAACGAAGGACTACAGTCCAGTATTTCGGAGTACCGATGACGGTAGGCTCGGAAGTAAAGGGGGATAGGACAGTTGACAGTTCGTTGGGAAATATGGTACGAGAGGTTTTAAGTCAACAGAAGGTGGAACAGGATTACCAATGATGATGATGATGATCTTAGAGGTGGGAGTTAGTACTCAGGCCTACATGAATTACATTGTTAGTGTTTGTAGATGCTAATCAGGTATTTCATATTCGATTCGGTTATGTTTGAAATTATCTTCTGATTAACGACGAGAAACACACTGCTCGAAGACTCATGAGAATTAGTAGTTATAGGAAACGTATTATTTTTAGTCGAACGTATGCATTCTTATAAATTATTATTATTTTAATTTCGAATTTAATTACTCTTCCCTCTGTTTTATCTTTCTGCAGAAAGTTCGTCTAGTAAAGACCCTACAAAATCATTGATTGTCCAGGAAATTATGAAAAAAGTGTCTAACTTAACATTAAGTGCTTTATCTAAAGCACCTCACCAAACTGTAGCACAAATTTTAAAGAAAATAAAAACTAAATTGGAAAGTTCTGCCAAAATAATTGGTCCTCATGCAAAAAAATACATCGATTTAATTATGGAAGAGTTCAAAGAGAAGATGAAGAACTCAGTAAGGACAAAGGAAACAGAAAACATTAAAGATGATAAAAAAGTAAAAGAAAAAAATGTTATTCGTAGAAATAAAGATGAACGTAAGGTACATGCAACGATCGATACAGACACAAAAAAAGAACTTATAAAAGATATAGCAACTAAAATACAGACTCTTGCAAAAGCGTTCATGAAGAATGCTAAAACAATTGAAAGCAAGCAAGAGATATTAGAAAAAATTAAGAAAAGAATAATGGAATCCACTAATCAGAAGCACGTACAACTTCACAACAAGCACACAGAACTTAAAGCATATAGCAGTCTCATTACGCAGGGCCTCGAGGAATCCATGAGGAAAATATTAGAAAGCGAGTCAGTAGGTAGGCGTATGGACAATCAAGCACAGGAAAACATTAATGAAACTTTAGAAGAAATCATA
Source organism: Agrotis ipsilon (assembly GCA_028554685.1). Classification (NCBI taxonomy): domain Eukaryota; kingdom Metazoa; phylum Arthropoda; class Insecta; order Lepidoptera; family Noctuidae; genus Agrotis; species Agrotis ipsilon. The sequence goes on along the minus strand of CM052961.1, from coordinate 59,543 downwards.
CCAAACGAACCTGTAAATGATTCAGTGTCGCAAAACTACACAAAAGAAGACATTTTAAAGAAAACTATGGTCATAATGGATCTTGAAGAAATTAACAAATACAGAGAACTTATGTCTGAATCACTGAAAGATACGTCTGTCGATCCTCGATGTGGAGAAATTGTAGAAGACATTTGTCTTGATATAAAATTAATTAATCAATTACAATGTGACAAGGGAAAGGTTATACCCATTGAAAATCTTTGCAACAATGTCTCGGACTGTATAAATGGCACAGATGAAAAGAACTGTGCTGCTCAAGGTAATCACCTATTTAAAAATATGTAAGCTACGCGTAATGGTATTCAGTTATAGGATCTGCGTGGCTGACAAAATTTTAACATAGCAGCTGCAGATATCACGTGGTCTGGTATTGGAACTAATGACGCTTGTTGATTCTTCTCATCATTCTTTCTTCAATCTAGTTGAAATATTCCTTTCTCAAGTTTCAAATGTTTCTTGCTTTATTGTTCACTTGCATAAAAGTAACAGTAGTAAGTTAGTTGAGCAAACCTAATGAGTAACGGTTTTTTACTTACATTACAGCAATGAAACAGGTGCATAAAGCTACGAAGGTTATGTCAGAAATTGAAGCATCTATCAACCGTAAATGTTTTGCAGCAACTGGAAATGGTCTTCTTATCTCACAAAACGAAATTTTACGGGATGTATTGCAGACTCAAATAAATTTCTTGAACCAACATAATAATACACAAGTTCAAGGAACAGGAAACAAACTCGAAGTTGCTGACGATAAATTTGTAAAAAGGACCGTAACAGATGTGAATAAGATATTAAGTACGTTATCTTATGCTCTGGACGGGTCACTTTGTGCACGCATTACTGCAGAACATCAAGGAAATACTGACTTGCGCAAATTTAACGATATTGAGGTTGATGCTATTGATGAACTTGATGAAAACGTATCCCGAGAACCCGGTTGGACCCTGAAATCATGTCGTTGTCAAGGGCCATATTGTGAAGACCCGACATGTCCTGGGTCGTGTAAACGTGTATGCTGGCAAAGATACAGTTTGGACCACTGGGGATGTCAGGCGCTCAGTGGAGATAACGCTGTCACTCTAAATGATATTTGTGACGGCAAACTTGACTGTTTTGATGAAACTGATGAGAATTTATGTGTGACAGGTATTTATAGTACTTTTATAATTAAAGTGTATTAATTTCTTTATGATTTCGACGAAATTGCGAAAAAACTAATACTTCATTATTTCAGATGGTTCATCTAAGTTTGGAGCAACAAAATCGTACAGTAGTTTATTAGATTTACTGGCGACTAAATCTAAATCAAACGATTTCATAAAATGTCGTAGTAAGTTCGTTGCATTGCTGAGTTTAGTCCGCCAGCTGCAGAAGGAAACTATTAGAACAAGCACTGACATCCACACTATAAAGTCTCTCAGAGACGAGGCTTTTAAAATGCTCGTAACAATTTATGACAATTTACTGGACACGACCAACCTAGACGAATTAGAAGATCAATATCTTATTTTAATAGCAATTCATGAAAAATTAGTTACTGCCCTCAAAGGATCTCACACAGGCAATGATAATTTAATATCATCAGACGGGTGTTTCTGTAGAGATGGCCAGTGTGCTCTTCACAGATGTAACAAACATTGTATTCAGTCTTGTTTAGCGGAACCCTTGTTAACAAAATTTTCATGCAACGATGATAGAAATCATACTACACCTATAGAATCAATTTGCAACGGAATAAAAAATTGTCCTAACGAAGAAGACGAAAAGGATTGTGTAAAAGGTAAGGAGAGCAATGAACAACTTTGAAATATAGGTGCGGTATACAGGTTAACAGTAGTAGTTACGTGTTTTTGCAGATGTTTGTCGAGCTCACCACTTAGTAGTGTTACGTCATAATCTGGAAAAGGTTGGAGCTAAACACAAGAGCACAATTATGGGCGAAACCATAGATTTGTGGAAAACTAAGGTAACATTTGTTATGCAGATCAGTATTCATATCAGTGTGAAGATCATTTGGTACATTTTTTTGGCAATTTACAGGTTACAGCTTCTTTGATTATTGCGGAGACCGCTGAAAGGACCACTCGTCGAGTGATGATTGAGATGGTCCACCGCGTGCTTCAGGACCTCGTGTCAGCATTCGCTGCAATGGAGGACTACAGGAGATCTAACTCCGTGTACGCACTACAAGAATTTCAACGCATATCTAAAATAGTGATGCAAACACTTAAATCTTGTCTTTATTAAAATTATGGATTATGTAAAGTGTGATTCATTTATTATTATTACTTTCTGTACGAACATTCAATGCGATGCATCATTTAATTCAGCGTATCGCTGACTGACAAGTCACACTCACTTCAAGTATTGTGAACCATTTCATCATTCATTCACACTATTAATTAGAAAGTACTCGATAACCAAAAGCCAGTGAAACTATTGAATCATCACCACTATCCGACAGAGATCTAATATTAGAATGAGCAGAAAATAAGCATGTATATATACATATGTATGAGGAGTTTAAAGACCAGAAAATACGACAAATCAGAACTCTGTTATGGGGAAAGACTTTTCTTGTGAATACGACTCGGTCTCTGTCAAAATTAAAATGATAGGTACTCTATACAACAAACAAATCACACTTTTTTTTTGCTAATTGATCGAAGCAGTTATCAGACCACAATGAAAACCGCTTCGTTATCTGTGCGTTGCCCTAATGAGTCACATTTGTAATAAAATACCAACAAGTCGCGGAGGTAAGGCAGTCACTTGCAAGCGAGAGCACTGAAAACATGGCAGGTGAGTTTACAAGATAACATGTGATAAGATATGTGATAACAATACTTGCTAGAATGTACTAACAATCTCAAATAATTTTACACACATTTTCCTTAATTTTCCGTGACATATTTTTTGTTGTTTTTGTAATGTGACAAATTGTCAGCATTTTGTTAAACGTTCAATTTTTAGTAGGTCTTGCTTAAAGATAATGGAGTAATGAGTTACAAATTGCATTATTTTGTATTTGTAATTTTAGAATTTGAAACACTCACGACAAAATTATGCATTTACGTAATTCAACCAATTTGATATCTCTATCAGTATGAATTAACAGATGTCATTTTAAAACAGACATCCATATTTTATACCCAACCGAATTTATTAATAACTTATGTTTTGTTATAATTTTGGCGATTGAAAAAGAGTGTCCATGGGCTTTTTTGCCCGTTCTTCTCCATAAAGATCTACGCTTTGGAAAGGGCATCTACATTACTTTCACAGTTTTATGTCTTGTGACTGGGACTGTAGAACCGTAACTGTTTTTGAACATTTTTTTTAATGGTCTTTTGACAATTCAAAAGTGCCTGTAACTGGTTTACTTGAAATAAATGATGTGATTATCATTTTGTTTTTTGACCAATCAGAAGCATATATAACGAAAAAATTCTTCAACCGTTTAATCAAGTGAACAGTGTCTCCAAAGATAAATACAATGTTATTGAAACAGAAGGTTCTAGATGATATTATTGGCTTTCCGTTGACGTTGTTATTATCATGTAAATATTTCACGCGCAGCGTCTCATTCGTTCTTGACTGAAACAATGCAGCTCAAGACCACCACGTAAACTAAAGACGATTATGGACCCGTTTTTTTGTGACTTTAATGGTCGTTGTTCAAATAAATATAATATTTTTAGTTAAATAATGCTAAAATTGGTGATCTGCAAAAGGCTAATGAGGACAATTATTAAATAACTGAGAATTTTCTATAATGAGTTTCGGCATTAAATATTAAAACTGACTGAGGAAATACTAATTATAGCTTTTGTAACAATATTTATTGAAGTTCTAATCTTATCGTTAAAGCCTTGAATAAAATATCGACCAATGTCAATAGGAATACGTCAAGGGACTATGTTTGGCCCTACTTTTTTTGAAATTTTAAATGTCTTATGAGTAAATCACCTTATAATAAATAATCACAAATACCAAATACTGACTATAGTGATTAATAGATCGTGATTACTTCATAAGTAGATAAATAAAGTGTCGACAGGATATCGAGCACTTATTCAATGCCTGTATCTAATCTTTGAGACCAAGGTGCTGCTCATCGATAAACAATAAAGTGTCGTATAAATATAAATAACCTACAATTCAATGGAACATTTTTAATATAAGTTTAAAATTGTAAATAATAGGATACCCGTCAAAAAGTCTTTCAAAACAATTGAATACTTGACGTACGCCATTTACGTAAACAGAAGAGAATCTAGTACAAAGTAGATTATGTATTTAAAAGAGATTTGATGTTGGGCGAACAAGACATTGAACAAAAAATAAATACTTAGAGCAATCACAAATGTCATCACGAAAAATAAAAGGCTCTTAACTAAAATAAAAATGTTCATCATCGATCCTAATTATAATCTGTTATCTATGAGATTAGTGATTAGGTTCTCATTGTTTGATATTTCTTATTTACTAAGCACTTCATTACAACGCCCCGAGGTACTCCCTTTATCAAAGTAGTTCAAAACTACAATAGATACAACGACTCGCATGGAATCAATATCACTTTTACTGGCCACGTAATACTCGTAATCACAGTCTTCGTCGAATTAATGATACCAGAAAAGAATTTCTTTAATGATTCAATAATTGTGCAGATCGGCCGTATTATGGTTGGGGTGCACCACCGCCTCATTACCCGCCTCCCCCTCCCGGTCACCCCGGCGGCATGTACCCCCCTGGTGCCCCAGGAGTAATCTACTACCCGATGCACCCTGCGTACTTCTACCCCTACCCGGGAGGACAGATGCCACCTCCCCCTGACGGCGGAGAAGTCACTGTGGTTGATAATTCAGAGCCGGAATTGCCCGGAGAGACTGTTGAATTGCCATGGAGTAAGTCTGGATTGGGTTCCCGGAGATAGCACCTTCTTTTTCATATTATTAGGAACTATAAGGAATTAGGAACTATAATAAGGTCCCAAGTTTTATCTATCAACGCTTTTATACATTCACATTATCAAAATAAAAATACATTTTAATCAATACTTACACGTAATTCTTACACGGAAACACCATCGCATCAATAATCATTAATCTAATCCGGGACATTTTGGTTTTGCCGATAAAATGAGTGATAAAAAATAATTTCGCAATGAATCGGTGCAAACGTGTAGTGTAATATTTTTACAACGATAAGAAATATTTGATTTCGCATTTATTTTCCTTCTAAAACTTATTCATATACTCAGACATTAGGATTATTTTTGAAGGTGTTATCTCCGAGTAAAAGCTTGATTGTATCGTACGCCATGTTTGGGCCAATCCTCTTTATGGTGACTGTCCAATCCAGACTTACGTCTCACCTTGTCATTCAATAGTAGTTTGTTAGCGTTTGGAATTTAAAGTCTTCATCCATATAGAGTTTTGGCCGTAGCTTCTGTGTTGTCAGTATTTTGTGGAAAGTCCTTCACCATCATCTGCTACGTGTTCTTCTTTCTGAGTTTATTCAATTTCTTTTTTACCTTTGGGTGAAAAACTCTTGTCTTCTCTCACTCTCGTCTTTTACATCATCATTTTCTCATTAATAAATAACTTCTTTGCTGTACTTATGTTTCTTTTCAAGAGACACATTTCTTTGGTAACTCTGACTTGATTACCGAATTTTATTTATCAGTGATAATCTTCGTACTTTGGGTTTCATTACGTGTCTTGTTAAAATTTATTGCTGATTGATAATAATCATGAAATTCGCTTGTTTGTTACCACTTATCGTGTGGTTTTTCATATAAACACAATTACAGTTTCAATTCAAAATGCTTCTACTTGAATGACTCGCACGAAATTTCTTCATAACAAGAAACTATTTATGTTGTAAAATAATCACAGAAGTCATACCTGCATTTTTTTTGGTAAGGTCAATTTTTTCATCCCTTTTCGTTTTAATCCAGGTACATACCGTTGGGTCCCAGCATGCTTGAGCCAGCGCTCGATCCCCCCAGGCGCGTTGCGCGTGGGCACAGACGTCGATGGTGATGAGATCTACGCCGGTAGGGCACCCCATGAGGGTGACATCCTTCCTGCAAAGGTCATCCCCAACAAGAACGCCTGCTACGTCTGCTGGGGCGGCGAGGAGATCGTGAAGGACCAGTTCGAGGTAACTGTCGAAATTATTTTGTGCTGAGAAGTTTTTTAGATATAGCAAAAACTTAGTGTTTCCATGCACTAGATTTAGTAGCCGGAAGAACATTCCAATAGCGGAGTGACCGCTTTTTCGGATCTTCAGCCTTGCTATTGTATTCTCGTCTGGTCAACGAAGTTGTCATTGAACTTCAATTAGCAAAATTTCTAAATGTGTAGGTATACCTATATCTAAAATCAAACCAGTCAAGCGGAAAAAAATCGTGTCGTATAGACGATTGGTTGCAAGACATGGAGGTTTAGCTGTTACGGCACTGTTTCGGAGGTGCCCGTGTCCACCAATGTACTGCGATAAACATTGAGTTAATGAAGATGGATAATTCTAAATAAGCTAACTGACTATAACCCTCGTTCCAGGTTCTGGTGCCCGCGATGTTCTCGTGGCAGTTCTCGACTGAAGGCGCGGTACCCCCCGGCGCCGTGGCTGCGGGAGTCACCGCTGACGGAGAGAAGCTGTACTACGGAAGAGTCACACATGACGGTTGCACCACACCCGGCAAGGTATGAGGACACTTCTTAATTCGTCGATTATTACGCTTTGCCAAAAAAATGCGATTCCGGATTTTTTTCGCTTTTTCTACTTTTTACCGTTTCCTTGTTGTTTAGCTATTATTTCTTTTAGTCTGGTTCCTATAACTCTTTATATTTAAAGTACAGTACCGTTCAGTTCAGTGTCCCAGCTTAAGAGTCCAGTCAAAATCAATTCAGATAATTGTAGTCCTTGATCTTTCATGGCAAAGCTGTCTTTCATTTATTTTAAAATACACGTGAATTAAGACATTCATCTCTCAATTTCAGATCCAGCCGAGTCACGGCACCTGCTACTATCCCTTCGATGGTGAAGAGAGGAGCTCAGCTGAATACGAGGTCCTCGTCCTCATGTAAAATAACACCAACACTACCTATTTATACTGTAACGTAATAAAATATAAATAAATGAAAGATATTTACATACGAGACAACTGTATGACCTTGAGTATCAACCTCTTTGCCTGAACCATCTGCAGTTTAAACTTTATCATTGTTTTGTAGTACATAGGTATCGACAGTTTTGTATGCGAAATCATAATTCAGTAGAGTTTTATAATCATCATTTTGCGTGTGTCTAACATTTCTAACAATATTTTTAAATAATTAAGACAATCATAACCTATCTTTATGTAAACAGTGAGATTTAGAATAAGTACATTATATTATGTAGATACATGTTTACTAACAAGTTTTCATTTTCGTGAAGTGATTTTTACGTAAATAAAGTGTCTATCGGGGACATTTCCGTGATTCTAGGTGTTTTCTTAACAAAATACCAAGGTTCCTTACATTTTAACCTTTTTTCTCGTCTACTTCGCCATGCAACTTGTGTTATATAGCGCTGGTTGTATTAACATAACTTTATTATTCTGAGATTTCATTTGTGGCTTTTAGGTAAAAGGAGCCGGAAGTGAGCTAGCAAACTAAAGGATTTTAATTGTGGGTCATTTGGTCCTAAAAAACTGCACATTGAAGAGCGAGGGAAACGAATTAGTATAATGAGATAATAACTATCACATTTGCAAGAATGAGTCTTTATTGAAAGACGAGCGCAGCGAGCTCAAAAGCTAAAGCTTTCTGGACCGCGATTGTGTTTTATGTAACACCAACATATTTTTTACTCCATACTTCAGGACTCTGTATAATTGAGACTGCTGATACGATAGTAGGTAGATATTCGTCTAGGTTTCATGCAATCGAAAAATTTGAATAATGAACCTCAGAAAGCTTATATTTTACAGACATTCAAATACAATAAGGTCCACATTTACGTTAACATACATATTCAGGTTTTCGAACGATAGCAATCAAATGATTTATGGTCAAAATGGGTCATGATTCATATATTCTTATTTTCTTGTCAACTATGTCAAAAGACATTGTAGTTTTATCTAAACCAGTTGAGAATCGTCGTTCACACTAGTCAAGCTTGTAGGTATTTCAAGTATCTGGCTATTGATAAAGATATCAACGTTAATTTTATCACGACTGATTCACCTCACCATTATATTTATTATATAGATAGATTGTGTCTATACAAACCTTTATTTATTGCCAAATAGAAGATTATATCAACAAAACCTTGAAAAGAGACGTACGTAGTTGTTATAATTAGACAAGCATGTTAGATATGCCTATAGCGTGAGAGTTTGATTATATTGATTTATTGTTGCACAAACACATGATGGTGGTAATCATGCTGCAATGTTACCAACCAATTATTATACAACGTGTAACCTTAAATGTGCAGAACCTCTCGTGGGGTAACTCAGCACAAATATAATTTTTCATACTGATGCGCCTGATCAATTTCTCATTTCGTATGAAAAACCAATATTTATTTTTTTGCTAATTTCCATATGTCTTAGAACAAACATTGTTCAGTAACATGGGCTGAGTTAACCCACGAGAGGTTTTGCGCATTTAACGTTACACGTTGTATATCGTAAGTAGAAATCATCTCTCTACAGTATCGGGCTAAAAAAACAACCACACTGGGGCTACTCCATTCATTCGTCTGGAATAGATTCTGTACTGGAGAGTTAATGATTCTTTACTTTCGCCCCAAACAGAGTCACGAAATAGACCTCATCTTTTGTAAATAAAAAAGGTATCGATATTATTAGAAATTCTTTCAGTCAAGGTTTTTTTTGGAGAGGTAATTGCAATAAAAATATTTGCTCATTGCACATGAACCAAATTCTCTCATACGGGCTATGAAACTTTTAATTATCTAAAACCGTCTTCTAAAAGTCAGCAATCTGACGGTGCCTCCTTAGAGGGCCTAAAGCCTGCCGGAGTCGCGGGACTGTCTCATCAGGAAACCGTGACCCTGGAACGTAATGGGCTATTGAAGGATCACTGTGGATTTTAGTCAGTACAAGTCCGGTAGTCCCTTCCGCCCCACCCTAGGTGTGTGTGGAGAGACTCATTAATTGGTGATTTTGCCACAATAAAAAAAAAGCTAATGCACAAACAAATGCGTTGGATCTCAAGGTAACCTAGTACCTATGAGATATCCATAATCACATGAATGATAGTTACGATGAATCATAATAGTGGGACAACCGATATGCGCGCACGCAAGTCGATTTGCATGCTGCGGTAGTGCGGCTCATTCCGTCATCAGACGCTGTCAGAGTCGCGCGTGTATTTTGTTTACCTGCTAATTTATTTCGCTAAAGATTGTAAACAAAAAAGTGCAGTTTTAAAACTGATTGTTTTTTTATTACGACAAACCGATCAACTATGAAGGGCGTCGTCGGTTTTGTGATGCTCAGTAAGTTTTGTTGTTTTTATGTTACTTTTCTTTTATAATTGTTGACTTCCTTGCGTATTGGGTACGTCTTTGTATTTTAAGGTACACATAGGTAAGCCTTCAAAAGGTAAATAATCCCTTTTCTTTCCGTAGACGGTTTGGAGTTCTACCTTGATTTGCTAGATTTATGTGCCCGTCATGTAGTCTCATAATAGTGAATATTTTTTTCTTAGTGATTGGGCTATCAAAGCCAAATAGCCCTCCAGCTGATGGTCCCAGAGATTGACGCGTTCAAATAAAGGAACTGGTCATATTTATTACTAGCTTCTGCCCGCGGTTTCACCCGCGTCATGTTAGGCGTTTGGTCCTATGGTCCCGTCTCCATCAGTTCCCTTGAAGAGCGCGATTTCCGACGTCGTGGGCGTCATCGTCAGACTGAAGGTGAGGACGCAGCCCGTAGCGCCTTTCCAAACGATCCTCAAAGTAGGCCGGTCAATATCGACATAAAAAACCAAACATTGCAAAGGCGCATGTAACTACGAGTCTTTTATAATATGTGGTTAGGTCCCCTTAGAGTATTTAACATCCAAGTTTGCAACCCTGTTATCACTGTTCTGTCAATGTCAATGTCGAATCAAAACCCGTTCAGTAGTTTTTGCGTGTGTATCTCATGAACCGTGATAGCTAGAGAGTTGAAATTTTCACAGGTGACTCGCACTTAACCAGTTTTTAGTATTTGTTGTTATAGCGGCAATAGACACACATCATCTGTGAAAATTAAAACTATCTAACTATCACGTTTCGTGAGAAACAGCCTCCGAAACATTACATTATTTTATAACATCTACAAAAACCAGCAACATAACGACGTTTTTTGTATGGGAGCCCCCCTTTTTTTACGTGGTAAAATCATCAAATGAGCCCTCCCACCCAGGGCTGGGAGGGACTATCAGACTTGTACTGACTAAAATCCATGGTGTCCTTCAATAGCTCTTTATGTTCCGGGGTCACGGTAATGAAATAAGTCACGCGACCAATGAGAGCCCCCCTTAATATTTATTGTATTCTGGTTTTTAGTATGTTTTGTTATAGCAGCAACAGATGTACATCACCTGTGAAAATTTCAAATCTCTAGCTATCACGGTTCATGAGATACACACGCAAAAACTACTGAATTGACAGCACAGGGTATTCAGGGTTGCAAATTATAACAAAATGGTAGTTACATGCGCGTTTGCAATGTTTGATGTCGATATTGACCAGCCTAAAGAGGAATTTTATCGACGCAATTGTGACATTACCCAGCCCGTCATTATTTTATCGCGGTATTATTTTGAAACTGTTATATCTCCTAAGATATTCATTGAAATCAGATGATGTAAAGGGCAATTTCGTTCAAAATTAAATGCTTGTGATGATTAACGTATTTGTTTGGATAAGGATTAATATCGTGTTAATGAAAACACCTTCGCAAATAATGCATTACTTTAAAACAAATTTGGTTTCCATAAAAAAGGTTATAGTGACTTACCCTTTAAAGATAGATATATGCTCTCGCGGACTTTATTTTAGAAAATTTTATGAGGAATAATTCCGTAGTACATAATTTTTGCAAAACTCTAACCGTTTACGCAGCGCACGCAACGGAAGCTCTAAAAAAGGAATACATTTTCCCGATTTTGAAACATTTCTCATTACTGCTCCGCTCCTATAGGTGATAGCGTGATGTTATATAGCCTATAGCCTGCCTCGATAAAAGGACTATCCAACACAAAAAGAACTTTTCAATTCCAACCAGTAGATCCTGAGATTAGCGCGTTCAAACAAACAAACAAACAAACAAACAAACAAACAAACAAACAAACAAACAAACAAACAAACTCTTCAGCTTTATAATATTAGTATAGATATCGTACAGACTTCGATGTCTAAAGGATGTAATACATATGACGATGATGATTGAAACAATAACGCCCAAAACAAAATTCATGGCCTAATTTTCCATTTAAGTTACGTTCCAAGATTATTTTAAGTTACTTGAGAAGCTCCTATGTATCAATTTCCTAAATCCAACCACAATCTAATACTCAAACCACAATGAGATCAAATGCTGTGGTTTAGTAACTTCATGTGTAGATAAGTGTGTGTAATGTAAGTTCGTGAGCTCCATACCTAAGCTAACCATTCCTTCTGATGGGATTATCATAAAGTTCCTCTTCCCCTATGTAGAGGGAAGGTACCTCAGACGAATTCTAACAATGGTTTTTGGGCAGACAGGTTTGGTCGGATTTTTCTATAACATGTTCTTAACTTACTAAGAACAGTAATAAGGTCTTTGATTAAAGAACCTGATGATTCCGTCAGTAAGATAATCAAAAAATACTTGACACATATTTTTTCTTTTGTTACGTAAACCAAAATTGACGAAGGTTTAGACAGTTTTAAAACCGCCAATACGTCACAAGCAGGTACAGTTTTTACTTGCTTCTAACGTCACGAGACCAACACTCTGCCCACGTCTTATTGGTGGAGTAATTAATTTTGCAATTTGTTGATGCTGTCAAAATGATATGAGAGGCGAGATGCAGGGCTCTTATAAATGATATTTATTCAGCAAATTGGTTTTGGCAAACTCTTTTACACGTCAATAGACACTATTTTTACACTAGATGAGGCCGGTGTTTCGTACCTGACTTCTCTGAGAAGAAACATCCGAAACACAACACACAGTCTCTTTTAAAGTCCAGACAATTTTGTATTGATTAATTTATATGAGAACCATGCAGGTGTCTGAGGTGGTCTTTTGAAGAAAGAACCAGGCAGATTTGAGTGGACCTGTCCAGTCAGTGCAAGCATATGTCAGTTACCGTCTAGCTCAGCTAATAATACAAAGAGATCAACTTTAGTAAAGTATTTAGTTCATCATCTTAAGACTAGGAGAGAAGCCAGATTCTCTTCACCAGTTTCTACCAATATAATATCCTTGGTAAGATTGTCTATTCATTAAGCGCTAGTCTGAGGGCTTACTTTGCATTTCCACTACATAATTATACTACTAGTGTATAATTGCAGCTGTTCACTATATTCTAATCAGCACTGTTCAATACCTACCTATGTAATTGATCTATTTAACAAATGCAGTCTGTCTATTTTATCACTTCTATTACGCGTTTAGTATCTACATTTTACATTATGTATGTACATATCTCTATCTATGTTAAATGAATTCATTCTAACATACTCGTAATTATAAAAAGGAATACTTAGGTCTAATAAAGTGAACAAAATTACTAACTGAGCCAAGAATCAGTCACGAAGTAAGTGATCTAACGGGACGGCCGGGTCTCGGGACTGTCTCATCAGGTAGATAACTCTGGAACTTAAAGGACTATTGAAGGATCATCGTGAATTTTAGTCAGTAGGTACAAGTCTGACAGTCAACACTGCCCTGGCTAACAGGACTCATTTGATGATTTTACCACGAAAAAAAAAAAAGCAACGAACATTGACATAAACAGTAAGGACAGGCCCTACCGAACAACGAAAATGGCACCAGTTTTTTGGCCCGCAGTGTACAGTATGTCTATGAGATTATGACAATCGATGAGGGCGCTGCGGAATATTTTCGTATCATGACTTCATAGACGGGATACCTACGCCTGTGCGAAAGTTTTTTGTTCGATTTTTATTTTATCGAACTCGTTATGTCGAATATTCAGTTGTACGATGTTTTATTATATCGATGCTTTATTAGTGCGATGTAACGTTTGTGCGAAAAATCTTTTTACGAAGAACTTTACAGCGATTGCTCATTTGTTCGATAGTTTATTAGTTCGATGGTATGTTGATTCGAAAGATTAGCAAAAAAAAAACAAAATTAGAACTCCAATGTAGGTAACTTATTTCTTTAATAGATTTTTAACTTTGTCACATATTAATCAGAAGGATCATGTTAAATTGGTACAGGCGTCATCGAGAAACATATTTTGGTATTTTACATTTACCATTCATATTTTCAATTTTTTTATAATGTTGTTGTATGATTTTCTTATTAAAAAAAAAAATATGTGAGTATTTTACGTGTTGTTAATTAATTTTAGGTGCCTACTAGCAAAAGATCTGAGAATTTAAAAAAAAAACTTACGAGCACACTTTCTTTATGTCTTTTAGTATTTTTAGGGTATCAGGCGATTGGGCAACCATTTGGTGGACTGATATTGTCTACGTAATGTTTGACCGTGTGGTTTGACCCATGTCACAGTTAGGCAGCGGTTTCACTGAGGCGCATTGGAGCGGTGCTGTGCCGTATTCACCAATCACAATGGCTGATGCACATAGCTGACCAGGCACATGTGGTTTTCAAGCCATGAGATTGGTGATTCAGTGGAACTGCAGCCTTAAACGTGGTGAATTTGTTCGTGGTGTAATAGGCGTTTCGAACCAACATACCATCGAACTAATAAACTATCGAACAAATGAGCAATCGCTGTAAAGTTCTTCGTAAAAAGATTTTTCGCACAAACGTTACATCGCACTAATAAAGCATCGATATAATAAAACATCGTACAACTGAATATTCGACATAACGAGTTCGATAAAATAAAAATCGAACAAAAAACTTTCGCACAGGCGTAGGTATCCCTTCATAGACAGACTGTAATCGGCCCGCCGCCAATCACGGAGCTGTCGTTCCGGGCTGAAGCAACTCAGTAGTAACGACGTAACTTTGCACGAACGTCGTTTTAAGTTTGTAAAAAAGAATATGTATTACAGACTTACTGAAAGTCATTTTGAATATAATTCTTTTAAGAATGTTAGGTAAGTGAAAGTTTTGATTATTCTTACATTCAAAATTTTATTTTGATTTAGAACATTCTTAATTCTGATTAAAAAGCGTACGCTCTGACAAGATCACGTCGTTAATTTTTGCAACGCTACTTGAACGTAGTTCGTATGGTTTATCATAGATGGCGCTACTTTTTGCTTGGATGAAGAAGGTTTCGACAAAATGTTCTGAAGGGCGTATCCTTACTTTTGAAATCATTGGCAACGAATATTAAAATCGGCAACATTTTTGGTTTTGTGGGAATCCCGAGGTTCGGGTTGGTTAGGTTAGGTTAAGGGCCTTAAAATCTGCAGATTGAAATAGGAGCCCCGCGGTGACTATGTTTTGGCTTGGCCAATTTATTTTCTACGTCTTGCTGATCAATCAATCTATTGAGTTGAGGCTGATTTTAGTGGACAATCCATCTGCCTAGCCTTTTCCTAACTTATTGGCTTCCAGTCAAACCAGATGCAGCTGGATATCAGTATTTTACATGGGTCGACTGCCTGTCGGACCAGCACAACCCAGTAACTTGGTAATACAATACCCCATGGTAGGACTGGTTGTTTGACTTTAGTTTCACGTTCCGAGGCACGGAGGAAATAGTTATTTGTTATACAAGAGTGCAAAGTTGATTTTTAACCGCGTGCTCATGTTTGATGACCGAGCAAGCGAATGATTCTAAATTTGAATCACGAGTGCAACGAGTGATTCAAAAATTAGAATCATGAGTGATAGCGAGGGAATCAAAAGAGCACAAGGTGAAAAATCTTTGCACTCGAGTGCAACACGTAACTTTTCATCCCACTTCAGCGAGGAAATTACTAAATGCAAAAACAAAAAAAAAACAGATGTACAATTGTATAAACACAAGATAGGCTTTTATTTCAGTTTAGGTATTAACTAAGACATTATTATAGAACAGAATAATTTTTAAATTAAAACAAATAATACTTAGGTTAGGTTAGTTGAAAACTACTACCTAAGTATTATTAAGTTACTTATTTTTATCTTGGTTTGTCATAACATAACAATAAGACGTGAAATGAAAACCGCACAAAGCAAATAAAAAAAGGTATAACAAAGTACTGAGCCAAGAATGTTCCGGGTCTGAGATTTTAACAAAATAATTGTAGATTACACGCTCCAAGGGAGGCGTATTGAATTCCAAAGCGATACTGAGGATTCTGGGGGTGAACCTCCGTCCGTAGCGTAGCGAGGAGGTTCAAGTCTTAATACCCGAAATAAACGAGGGAATAAAGTTAAAAATCCTTTGTGAAGCAAGGGATTCAAGTTAGCCCAGAGCAACACAGCCTTACACCCGAGGAGCGCATTCTGCTTTCCCACCTAAGGCGAGGAAACAACCTCGACAACCTTCGAACGTCAAGTGGGCACCACAACAAGCGATCAGCTGTTGCGGTCACCGGCCGCCATTACTGCTGCTACTCTTTTGTTCATACGATGTTCTAAATTCAAATTTACTTTATTCACTAGAGGATAAAAACGGCTTTTACTCACTTGAGGATAAAAACGGCTTTTACGATCAGATATCGAAGAGCAAAAGTACCCTTTCCGAGATGGGGGGATGAAAAAGTAATTCATGAACAAATAGTTTAACTACGGATCAAAAAACTCGCCATAAGCAGTGGTTTCAATCTTATACTCCTTCCTATAGATACAGAAGCGTGAAATCGATCTCATTATTTAGATAAGAAAGGTTTGATGTTCGTTCGATACCTACGAACTTTGTGTTGAAAGAGTAACTTTCAGTCAGCAGTCAGCTGAAACTTTGCGAACTTTCAGTTTTGTTAGAATAATAACAAAGTTTGTTTAGTTTGTGGAAAAGTTATATACCTATATTTTAATGCTTTATTATTGTCAGCCTGTTTTGATAGCGAACTTTCTTGCTATCTCGGCTTTTGCGAATTAATTCGTACTAGTTTGTGTCGGGTGAGGAGCTCGTGGCTAAATAATTACAGCCGCACAGGTTGATCTTCCGGGTTAAGAAAAAAAAAATGAAATGAAGCGCTGATGATGATGATGAAAAGTTTTGTAGGTGCTCATAACAGATCATAGATCTCTGTGAAGAAGAATGGGTAAGACACTCTTTAAAATCGGAACCGTTCAACCATTTTTGCGTAAAGAGGAACAAACATTCATCCATCCGACGGCGTCCTCAGAAACTTTCACATTGATTTATTAATAGCTAGTAGTAAGCTTTTGTTTTCTCATGCGTTTTCTAGACTATGTTTATGTCTTCCTTACCGATATCGGTAAACGCGAATCAACCCCTCTTAACTTGGGTACTCGTTAAGAGTTTTAAGTCAGCAGTTTGGCACTCCACTCATTGTGGGGAGGACCCATTTAATGATTTACTAGAACTAAAAAAGATGTTAGGACGATAAAATGACTCCGTCTCTGAATGTTGAAGTATGAAATGACGACGTAACTATGTCAGTTCTAAAGTACAGGATCTCGATGTACGCCAGTTCGAAAGTATTTCCAATTGACGAAATTATTTACTTAGTTTATTTATAAAAGTACACAGAACACATAGGCACAGGAAATAACATACAGATAAAAGAGCTAATCTTGGGTCGCGGGACTGTGTGTAGAGGTAACCCTGGAATGCAAAGGGCTACTGAAGGAACAGTGTTAATTTTTAGTCAGTAAGAAACTGATAATCCCTGCCGCTCCACCCAGTGCGGACGAAAAAATTTTAAAATTTGTATTGTTAATGGACTTATGATGCTTACCACCATCTTTTTTTCCAGTCCTGGGCACGGTATCAACAGACATGGCGGGCGAGTGTGACATGGCCAGCTTCTACACTGAGCTGGGATGCACGCCAGTGGCCAGGGAAGATGGAGGGCTTTGTCCTGAAGCCTTCACCTGCCCTGATCTACATCCTGACCCTACCCAGTGTTACTATAGGTAAGTTTCTAGTTCTACAAACTATGTGTTTTCCCACTAACTTTATATATAATTATATAAAGTTAGTGGGAAAACGAAACGGGGAGCTATTGACGGAGTCCCGCTTCGCAGGGCTCCTATTTTCGGGTAATTTAATATGAGAATGGTGGAGGTAAGTAGGGGATAGCGGGGTCTTCCAGATCACAACACTCCCTTCTTAAACCTTTAAAATGTTTTGTAAGTTTGTATGTTATGTCGTACGGCGACATAATTATTAAAATAAAAATCAATAACAATTCAGATTCTTCAATAACAAATAAAATATCAATAAGATGACCAAAAATTTCATATAGATAGTGTTCCAAATAAAAACAATTCAGATTCCACCCACACAAATAAATGTATAAATGTCAAGAGTAAAAATAAACTGCCATTTGGGTGATAAATAAAATATATTGTAAATAATTTGCAAGTTAGTAATGATTTATTAAGTTTAGAAAACAAAACAGTGTCCGTCTTACTTACAAAAAAAAACATCGGTTCAACAGACTTGTCTTACAAAAAATATAGTTGCACAATGTCTCTAATTTTGATGTTGACAATCTTCTAATATATAAAATTCTCGTGTCACAGAGGTCTCTGAAAGGGTTTGACCAATTTTTGTAAAATTTTAGATATATGCATATATTCAGTAGGTCTGAGAATCGGCCACTATCTATTTTTCATACCCCTTAGTGATAAGGGTTATCCACCCCTAACATTTATTTTTAACTAGAAATAATTTATATGGCAAAACAACGTTTGCTGGGTCAAGTTTTTTTATTTAGGATACAGTTCTTGAATACAAAAAAATAAAAATATTTAACAAAGATATTTAAATAACTGTTTTATAAAGCCCTTGTTCATACCTTTGACTCATCAGACAATAACAGCCTTAAGACGTCAGAAAAACCAACAATAATACTAAATAATAAAAGAGTAAATAATCACCCACCCAAGTACTGACCTCGTGGATTACCCAGAAGCACCCAACAGTGACAAAAAGACGGTGACCTCTACTGTGGCCGTCGTCGTCTGCGTCTGCGCAGGGAAATACCGCGACCTCGCGCTTGATATGATGACAGTTTAGATATGCTCATATGTAATAGATTATAGTTTTTAAGATGTTTATGGTAAACACCGGAACTGAAGGAAAATATAATAAATCGTTTCCTTTTTAGGATAAGGTGAACACTATCAGTAGTAGATATAATAATAAAATATTTGTTTTTTTCTATTGACTTGACATTGCTTCTGACTTCACATATAAAGAGTTGAAGATTCAGTTAATTCTCCTTCCTTTTTGGTTTGTCGCAAAGCAAATTGTAAATGGTGTGAAAATTTAAAAAAATTGGTTTGTTTTGCACTACAGGCAATTAAGTGACATTATATTAGGCACAGTTTTGAATAAAATTAAACGCTTGTTCTAAGGCTGAGTAGTTATTTTTTGAACTTTTGTAGATTATTATAAGTTTTATTCATTTTATGATCAGTCAACTAGATAGCTTTCGTCAACAGAAAGGCAAAAGAATTTTAACGTAAACTCATTCGTTTGATAAACCAAATAAATTCTAGGCACCGATTTGAAATTACTTTCAAGTTTCGCGATAAATAATGTTGTTAGTTCAACGCCCAATTTATATGCTAAAACTTCTTCGTTTTTAATTAACTGTGACAAACCAATCGAACAACTTTATGGGCCTGTTAATTAAACAACTTTGTCGACAGAACTTTCCAGTACCTTCGTAGATATTTGAATACAATTTAAGAATTTTGGATAGATCTTCTCTTAATAATACCTTTTCTTAGTTCTGTACTCTATTCTTATCACAATTCTAATACTCAAATAGTTCATTTTCATTTTTTTTCAAAACATTTAATTAGCGGTAGTATCACATCCAATTAGCAGTAGGTAATTTTGCCTAAGGATTTGTAATTTGGTATGCCCCTTGAAGAATTTTAAAGCCCAAGATTTGCTCGGAGGCACAAAACGACGCGATTTTTTAAGTGTTAGTTTAACACGGCCATTTTTTTAAAGTAATATAAATCGAGCACGGGTAGAGCTAGTTCCCTCGCTCGCGGATTGAGCGGAAACGGCGGAAACCATGACAAACAACATCAACAACCATGAAAAGGAATGAAAAGACAGGACACTATCTAATTTGGCCTCATACGCATCCCAAACATATATATTAAGCTTTATCCGGACGCATCAACGCTTTTTTTTAGTTTGGTAAAATCATCATCAGAGTACTCTCACCCGGAGGCAAGAGTGACTGTCAGACTTTCACTGACTAAAATCTATGGTGTCCTTCAATAGCCCTTTACGTTCCGGCAGAACGCTAGACGATGACGATGATGGAAAGTTTATTGTACCTAGTAACAAACTGATAGTATGTGCAAGTACTCCATTATAAAGTACAGTTGCTGGTAATTAGGTTAAAAATATTAAGTTTCTTTTATGTCCGTTGAGTTATTTCAAGAGAGAAAATTACGACCACAATGAAATTTACGAGGACTCGGGATATAACATCTTTTTGCATTTAACATAAAATTCAACGTTGTTTTACAATTTTACGGATTTTTATGTTAGGTACGCGACATTTTGTAAATTGTTGATATTTATATGAAGTATTGTAAATTTGCATTCAGATATTATTATTCAAAATTCAGGGTATTTGGCTGAATACATTTAATAAGTGCGTTGTATGATTATAAAAAAATATTGACACGATTTTTTTGTTTTCTTACGTAAACCATAATTGACGAAGACACCACACTTTGAAAATTGCCAATACCTACGTCACAAGCATGTACAGTTACTTGCTTTTGAAGTCACAAGCCCCACTCTCGAATTTTAATGTGTTATATCTTTGTAAATATCTATTAATTTAACAAAAGAAAATGTTAGTATCCAATATTTTTGAAAATTCTAACTAGACATAGAATTCTTTTTCAATTTATTGTTGTCCACATGCCTTTTAGGTGTTATAGCATTCCGATCTAAACAGCAAACACGATTGTCTATTCCAGGGGTGTCTCGTACGCTGATAGGGCCCCCATACCACAGTCGTTGATCAGCAACCCATGCTCCCAAGCGTGCAGTTGCAGCATGTTCGCCGGAGAACCGCAGTTCAATTGCGCGGCCGTGGACTGCGTGGAGATCTTCGACAATGATATGGAGCAGCAATGTATCAACACCTACGAAGTAGACTCGTGTTGCAGTACAGGAACAGTTTGTGGTAAGTGGTCATAAATGTTTGAGAAGTAATAGATGCAGGCGTGACTAGAATTTTTAGAAGTTTAGATAAGAAATGAGGAGTTTTTGCTTTTTATTGAGGAAGGGGATATGGTGTTGAGTAAGGATAATGTGAATACGACACCCTGTGCTTACATAATATTCCCAATAGGATAACTGTAGGAATACGATGCTTTTTGACCGACAAAAATCGGTCAGTTCACAACATCAGTTGGCATCATTTCGGCCAAAGCGTTGCTTCAGCTCCGCTGTATTTGATGTTCCTGTGCTCGCTTATGGATTATATAATCAATACAACATGTTGGAACACCATTGATAAAATGGTGGTTTTTAGTCAATCAAGTACGACGGTAGACTATCAGCAAATGAGTTCTCCCTCTCTAGGAAGAGTGGTAGAAATTGCACTTCAACCAGAAAAGAAGGACTCACTTGATGGTTTTCTACCAAAAAAAATCTATTAAAAAATGAAAGGCTAACTAAATAAAAACACAAAGTTGGATGGCTAAGACAGCAGAGAACTTTGATGTGCAAATTCCCAGATGGAAATAATATTACGTCACAATTTAACTTATAATATGACACGCTATTAACCCTTATTTTGAACCAAAACATCCGCTTGTTTCTCAAAAAGGAGCTAACGACACATTAACACCTAATGTATGACCTCATTCAAAGGAAAATGGACCTTCTAAACATCAACAAGTTAACTTATGAGTTCATCAAACGTAATTAGATTTCAATAAACATAAACCAACTTGTTAATAAAGTTTATTTTGCGATGACACATTTTTAATGGCTCTAAGATATATGGAACACAATAGGGGTATCCTTATATGCTGTCATAAAGATCGACGCAATGCAGGTAGGATTACTGTCAATGATCTATTGTTTATCGATACTAATGGTGGAATACGCTTCCAGGTAGTTAGTGCTATTAAATTAGCACGTATGTAACTACAACTTAGGTATCCTTATCGACAACATAAATGCTTTCCCAGAATAATAAATTAGACAGAGGAAATAATAATAGGACCATTTGCATCTGTGGAAAACCCTCTTGGAAATATGCCTTCTGGAATAGCTTCGAACTGGAAATGTAGCTAAGACTCTGGTCTTCAGAAGTGACTCGTGCGACCATTAAACTTAACAGACAGCCTTTTTTATTACTATTTTAATAGACGCAACGTTGTCCTCGTGCTATTCGGTTGTTATCTCCCAGAAAATTCATAACTGGATAAAAACTTTCATCCAAATTCGTTTTACAGCTTTGTGTGAAACTTCCAAACATCCATTCATTTTACTAAGATTACAAAACGTAACGCGTTCCTCGCCACTTTAAATCTATTCAAACTTGATTTTGTAAGCTCATTCGCTTGAGCTTTGCTTGCTTGCCATATACAGTCACCTTACCAAAAATCCTCTTTTCAATCATCCGTTGCATCATTGCAACATCTGGTACAAAATCATTACCATCTTTAAAACGATATTTTGTAAGCTCATTCGCCAGCTTTGCTTGCTTGCAATATATAGGCACCTTACCAAAAATCTTCTTTTCAATCATCCGTTGCATCATTGCAACATCTGGTACAAAATCATTACCATCTTTAAAACGATATTTTGTAAGCTCATTCGCCAGCCTTGCTTGCTTGCAATATATAGGCACCTTACCAAAAATCTTCTTTTCAATCATCCGTTGCGTCATTGCAACATCTGGTACAAAATCATTATGATCTATAAAAGGATCAATATCGATGATAGCAACTTTAACAAGTTCACCTTGACTCAGGTCGTGACTCGCAATCGTGTGTTGTTTTTGTAAACATTTATTATTGTTTACATACATATTTATTAAAATGTTCAGTGTCTTTTGTTTGCGAAACTTGGCTAAACAAATTACAACTTTCGAGGTATTGTGCCAATGCAATGTTGTGACCTCAAATGCGATCTTTCTGCTAACTGAACCCCTTTGTACACAGTGCGACGCAAGTCTAGGACACCTTAAGACTTTGGCATTAGGGTGACTACAGCAGGTCGCGGGTCTTATACCATCACCGTGACCCCGGAACATAAAGGGCTATTGAAGGACACCGTGGATTTTAGTCAGTACAAGTCTGACAGTCCCTCCCGCCCTGCCCGGGGTGGGAGGCCTCATTTGATGAGTTTACCACGATAAAAAAAAAAGAAAAAGTGTGACTACAGCAATACAAATCCATAGAGGTACATACGTACACAGGCACGCGTCAATGGATAACAAGGACTTGTGCGGCGTTGTGTACGAAGGGCCTTAGAGCTGTTAATCACTGGGAACTTTAAGCAGTAGTGGTATTAGCAGTAAAGCTAAATTAATTAGTTCGTTTCCACCTAGTCATTAAACACTTCGATCAACGAAATTAAAACTAATTACAGCTGCGTCAAATTGTAATTTTCCGTACGGAAAATTAATTATTTTACTCAGTCGCATTACTAATTTGGTTGTATAGTACTAATTAAGGAAGTATCGATGTCTAAGTGCCAATTTATACTAACCCAGTATTATGTTACAGCTAAAGTTTGTTAAATAAAAGTAATCTCTGGAATTAATGAACGTATTTGGAAAATGATTTCAGTAGTAAGCTATCAGTCACCTATGCCATAGGTGATTTTTGTTAGGGTTCCTTACGCAAAAGGTAAAACGGAACACTATTACTAAGATTCCGCTGTCCTTTCTTCTGTCCGTCTATCAGTCCATCTGTCTGTATCTCATGAACAGTAACAGTACCTAAGACAGTTGAAATATTCACATTAATGTATTTCTGATGCTGCTATAATAAATACTAACAGCCGATTGGAGAGCTTTTAAAAACGTAACTTATATTTTCCAGGCAAGGATGCAATAGCCCAACTCGCTACCTGCGAAGTAGATGGCCAGACGTATCGAGAAGGTCAGACCTACCAACCTAAGAACACACGTAAGACCTGTGTCTGTAAGAAAGACTTCAATGCGACGGACAATGCTGCCAACTGCAGGGACATAAACTGTGGAATAGAGATACATTATCAGAATGATTTGCTGCAGAACTGTGCCCCTGTGTTCCCAGGGAATATGCGCGGATGCCCTATTGGATTTGAGTGCCGTAAGTTATTTTTTCTTTTTAGTGCCTTTCCATAAGGTAAGTCTTGCATACACGCGCGACTGAGTCATCAAGTACCGGGGTATTATACCGCCAACTGCCAAACTTCGGGTAGCTGCTGAGAAATTATTTTTAGTAACCCCCAACAACACCACGACATCAACGGGGCAGTACCTACCATTGTTTAGCATCCTGTTTATATGAATTTGCAAAGCATGTTTCAAACCCGTGTAGTATATATATAGGGCGGCCTGTAGCTATCAACTAAACACAAATAATAAAGTCTGGAGTTGCTTGCTCTCTGAAGCAATATGCAAAAATGCTTGCTGTGATATCAGAGAGGTATTATTATTACATTTTATTTAAAAAAAAAACGGTACCCGACTTGGAATTTCTCTTGTAACTTGGGTGCTTTTACAAACAAATAAACTCACATCACAAACGCCCTGGATCTTAGAAGGAATACTTTTGTATTTACAAATTTTTGGGGCAGCTTCATTGTAGGTAGAACAAAGGAAGCAATGATGAATGCAATGACGTTTGAGACGAATCAGGAAAATGCCGGACAAAACACCGGACCGATACAAGAATAAATCGTGATTATAAATCACGATTTATTTCGAAATTCGTGCTCAACTTTGATTTATGAGCAATAAAACAGTTATGTCAATCTAGACCTTTTTTTGGGCATTAAAGTACACAATGTTGTCATAACATGGGATTCAAAGGGAATAGAAATAGGGATCCAACGTAAATACCTAAAAAATGGGATTCAACGCGAATAAATCTGTGAAATCACCAAATAACTTCTCTCGCTCTAGAATGTTAACCCTTATTGTTCTTTCAACTGCCCTTTGTAATCTAGTGCTGTCTTCTTTTTGTTTACTTGACTTGACCAACATTGTTATCAGTGAATAGACCATCAACATGTCCTCAATACCATAGAGTTTAACAATTCCTTTACCATCTGACACTAACCCAATATTTTCTCCCTACAGCAACAGAAAAGACCAAAGTAGTCCGCGGTCTGAACATCCGCAACCTTACAGCGTCGTGCGTCTTCGGCAACACGACGCTCATCGTCGGCGATGAGGTTACCGTCGACGATAACTGCACCAAGTGCACCTGTAATGTTCCTCCCTTCGTGACGTGTATGAGGAAGAATACCTGCGACTCTACTGTTCAGTAAGGATTCTGTGTGGATGGAAATTTGACGGATGGTGTAATGGAAGCTGTATTACTTACATTTGAGATCAGATAAGATAAGACCAATAAGATAGATAAGGGAGTTGTTCAGTAAATTTTTATTTTTGGAGATATTTTTGGGATTTATGTGTCCCTATCAGAGCAACTTTTGAGATTTGTGGGATAAAAATGAAGATAAAAAATTACATACCATTACCATTGATGTTAAAAAGTGACCTTAAATAAACAATTAAAAAAAAAATTACATAATCTGTGGTACACTGGGGCAGGCTGGTATGTTTTAACATGTTGTAATTGACTAATCTCGATTAGAGGTTAGTGAAATTGAAAGTAATCTGCAAAAAAAGAACTCATGACGAGAATCATTATTTGAAAAAGATATCCACACATCAATAATCTCTATTGGATTATGCAGCATTGACCCTATTACCGTGCTCTGGCAGTGATCCCTACGTATCACCGATTAATAATGTTTAAGAACCATAATAAAACTGGAATCTATGAAATTGGAAAATAGGTTTTGTAATGATCGACTTTATAGGAATATGATGAGAAAATAAACAAATACATTTAAAAAAATAATCTATTATTTATTATATTGTTTCATATATTGCTTATTGGTAGGAATATTTATTTTAAATTGTAAATATATAGTTGCTTAGAATAACTTAGATCTATCTTAAACTCGAATATAGGAATCACATGACATTTAACTACTTAAAAATAAGGATATTTACATTATGTACAAGTACACAGCCTAAGAGGACCTTTGTAAATTTAAATATAATAATTATTATTTATATTATTAAACTATGTTGTGACGACTTAATAATACTTATGTTTAAGTACTTAACTGTTTAATAAAATCTCTTATTTGTAGTGAATCACATTATAGGAAAGATTATAATTATTAAAGTACTTATTACATTTTTTAAGATTATGTGTTTAATTTTCTATTCTATATTTATAGGTACATTGTCGGCTTTACGTAGTTATTATAATAAATGCTTTTTATGGCAGTTTTCTTAACTAAATTACAAAAACTATTTATATATTTTAAGATATAAATCGATATCCTGTGTTCTTAAAATATAAATTGCAATGTTTTTTGAGATCTTAAACGTAAAGAATACACTGTTTTTATATTATTAAGATAAAATTAAATAGGTATATAAATGCAAGAGGCTCTAAAAATATGGGAATTAGCAAGTTTTCAGCATCAATAAATTGTAAACCTAATTAGTCCATCAATTAGAGTTTTGTTAAATAATGAAAACGTATTTATTCTTTTTAAAATTAGTGAATACTCACAAATATAAAACGTACCAAACTCAAGTGTGGGCTGGTGACGTCAGGACACACTAACCCCTCGTTTACACCAAGGTATAATACATGTATTTTACAAGTTTGTTGCGATGATTTCGTTTCTCATAAACATGTATCAAACATGTTGTATACAAAATTTGTATATGTATAGATGTATATAACTTGTAGTAAGTATACAAAATTTGTTTTGAAACACGGTAAACTTCTAGTTGCTTACATGTTTAAGATCTCCTGTTTTTCTTGTAGTAGAATTCGAGACAGATTCAGTCCGTACTTTTATATATTCTACTAAAACAAAACACTGTCAGTCCAGTATGTTGCAAACGTTATCCAACAAGCATGGATAGAGTTTAAAACTTGTTTGTGATTAGTATTTTACTGAAATTGCAAAAAAATAAACAATACTTGTCTAAATCACGACTGTATTTTGTAGGTGAGAACGCTATCAATGTATCTGACAAGTATTGACATGTCATAGACTTCAGTGTAAACGCAAATCTGTTTTATACTTGTATAAATACTATTTGGCTACACAGTGTGAACGAAAGAATGTTTGAGACACTCTCAATACATGCATAAAACAAATATTTATGTTTTGACAAGTATTCTACAAGTTTTGTATGAAACTAGTATTTAACTTGTTTCTTGGTGTAAACGAGGGGTAAAAGTGACACCGCGGCATGATGTATTTTGAATTTAAAATGCGTCGTTTTTTGTAATTTTTTGGTTTACTTTACAAAAGAAAAGATACGAGCCAAATATATTTTTAACTGACGGATTAATAAGATTTTTAGTACACAAGCCCATCAAATAAGCAATTGTCACTGGTTCAGACAATATGTAAGTTATTTCCGGTCTGGAAGCTTTTAGATACGGGCCTAGCAATTGCAGGTTTTTAAACCTATTGAAACCCTACTCAAATCTTGATTAAACTTATTTGAGTAGCTGTTGCTACTTCGGTCAACAACTAACAAAAGTTTTACTAAAAGCCTAAAAAGTTCCCTGCAGCATCGTAGTATGAATATGATATGCGATAAACTTCGGAAAACTGCAAAAAATCGAAAATTCATTATTCAAGTCTGGACTTGATTTTATGAATTTTCGACTTATTGCATCATGGTTCCGGAACAATTTAACGAATTTAAATATTTTATACGCATTGTGATTCAACATTGTAGCTGAGATAATTCGGTTTGTTAGATCGTCTGATGTAGTGAATCAGATGATCGAATGATCAAAAAAAAAAAAGATTTGTTCTTTTCACAACAGAAACCCTCATTTTACGAATTTTATCGCAATTCATATTATTATTCCGTCAATATAGCCTTTTTAGACTTCCAGGTTTTCTTATTAGAAATCTGAGTAAGAATACAATAGATTATAATTATGGTGATAATTTTTCTTACTGTTTATTTCTTCATCAGTTTTCCATTCCATTAAATCTTAAGCCGTTGTCACCATTTTTGGATCCATCGTAGTTGTGATATCGTTTAGCTAAAGCAAGCCAATCCTAATTCGACTCTGAACATCTGCTGTGGTCTGCCGACATCCCTGACGGCTACATCCAGGAGTGGAAGACGGCCTGGTTTATCTGTCTCGTATTCAACGATTGTGCGCGCCCAGCTTGAACTCTTGTGCTGTGAATTAAAATAGTAACATTAGATATTGTGGATTGAGAAGGAGTTAATGGTTAAATAATACTCTACAATACACTTTATCACTTTCCTCTTTTTAAACCTTAATAATAGGGCACCACAAAAGTGCAGCACCGCCACTATTTTATATTTCTCGCTTTTTAAATTTTTGTGTTTGCGTGTATTTATTCCAGTTCCGACAATTTCTTGTTTGGCAGGTACAGGTCAAGACCAAGTACTTGATTTTTTGATTACAGTTGATTTGACTTGATTAAAGTTTAATGGGTTAATTATCAAGGTTAAGCCTAGCTTGCTTATGTCAGTCTGTTGATGTCTGATCATGAATGTTTGTAACAGTGGAACTACTCTCGCTAAGACGTCGTGATAGGCCACTAGATATCTAACGTCGCTCGTCTTCCTTTCATTAGCAAAAATAAGTCCAGTCTGAGGTTAGTGTCCCTATCCACCAGCTCCATCATAATGAATATCAACTCACCTGGCATTCATCCAACACGGCCTTATACCGAAGCCTGTTGTTGGCTTTGGGCAGGATTTCAGCGTCGTTGTAAGCCAACAACTTGATGCCTCGTCTGTAGTTGTTGGTTGTTGGGTCGTAGTAGCCAATGGTGTTGCGGCAGTGGAAGGTAACGTTTTGGACGGCTTTCGTTGACATCAGCTGAAGGTACGTCAGTTGTGTGTGGTCTGCCTTGTATGTGATCTGGATATAGAAAAGGAGGTTATGTTTTGTTTCTGTTTTGGGTATACCAAAACTCAAAAGTAGGCGTAGAAGTAAGATCGTAGTAAAAAAATAGGTACACTTATCTGGAAAGGGCTAATCGGCAATATTTTAGGAGATAGCAAATCTATTAATCAAAAGTTTAAACGAAGCATATGACAATGCGCAAATATGTATGGAATCTAAAGAAAAGCCGTCTCCAAAGAAAGGTATTTTTTTATGATCGATCTTAATTGCCACTTTTTACGAAATGTGGCTCATTTCGTAAAAAGTGGCAATTGAGATCGCTATTGGGCCACAATCCTTATATGCGCTGTAAGTCATAAGCTCGTCTAGTGTTGCTTGTTGGTATGTCTTCAAGTTTTAGTTATTAGACAAGGCTGTTCCCTGGTTCCACAATTTGCTACTGGTCGTAGCGTAATGTTATATAGCCTTCCTCGATAAATGGACTATCCAACACAAAGTTATTTTTTCAATTTGAACCAGTAGTTGCTGAGATTAGCGCCTTCAGCTTTAAAATAAAAGTATAGATGAAAAAATAAAAGAGTACTATAGTACTCACAGTGAATCCCTTATCCATCTCACTGAGCCAAGGTTCGTGTTCCTCTCCATCATACGCGATCTCCTGGGACGTTATGGGCTTGGGGAAGACGCAGCTGCTGCCAGTGTCCATCTCGCAGTGCACCACGATCGCATCATTGATATCACCACCGTTCGGGTCGATCCAGTATTGTCCTGTGTCCGAAATTAATGTTTCATTTGTGTACTTTTTTTAAACTAGTTTTCTCATAATTTTAATCTACGTGAGCACGTTACAGAGGCAAAGTCAACGATGGAGCAAGTTTCTTAACTCTAAAAGACCAGTAAATCTAGGTAGGGTAAACTTTTTGTTGCCTTACCTTCAGGTAAGGCAATAAAAAGTGTCTGAGTGTCTAGGAGGTTAAGCAAGTCAGAAGAAATGTAGACTCTGAAGTTTTGAAGGAACAATGTGGAATTTTATGCGATCATCTAGTCTCATCTCAGTCGAAGACTGATGACAGGTTAATTTCCAAAAAGCAAAAAAAATGTAGGAACAATCCGGTGGTGATGTGAACTATTACCTCCGAACGAACGGAGTCTTATTTGGCACATAACTATATTGGGTAAGTATTGTTTTAAAAATCTGTCTTCATCATCTGCCTATAATGTTCCCACTAATGGGACACAGCACAGGCCTCTTATCAGTGTGAGGGAGTGAGCTGCAATTCACCACTCGGGCCAAGTTCAGGTTGGTTGATGTCAAATCTAAAAAGTTCTCTCTTACCGCTCTCAAACTCGGGATGATGGTACTTGATGTCTCCACAGGTCTTGGCTGGTGCTTCCTTAGAACCGTCTGGTTTCAGGAACTTGTCCAGAGAGACCTTGAGTCGCTCGTAAGCCTTCATCACAACCTCCTTGCGTTCAGCGGGTGTCATATCTTCCTTGAAGAATCGAGGAGGCAGTAAGTTCGGGTCGTCGCCTAATGGATCCGGGCCTTTCACTGAACCTGTTATTAACAAAGTAAATTATTATTATCTAATAATTAAAAAAATGCACTAGAGAAACAAAAAAAATGACAACTTATTGATTCGAGATATTGTCAACAGGAAAATAGTTTATTCATTAAACTCGAATCCATAATAAAACTCATGTACTGATCATTTTCCCCTGGTATCGTAAAATTATTGATTCTGGAAGATATTCCCAATAATTAGACTAAACTTCCTTGCTGACCTTGTTGTAGCATGGCAGCCAAAGCAGCAGCATCATAAGCCAGGCCCTCTCCAGGTGGTCCAGGCGGTCCAGGTGGACCCGCAGGTCCAGGGCTTCCGTGTCTACCGGCTTCTCCCGGAGGACCGCGGCCTCCAGGTACACCAGGTGGACCCTGTATGCCAGGGTTTCCGTCACGGCCAGGAGTTCCTTTAGAAAGAAAGTTTAAGATTTTTCAAGTCAATGCACCCGATGCACAGAAAAACATAATAGATTTGTCTATAATAGTTACCTCGTGGTCCAACATCTCCATCCTTTCCAGGTGGTCCCATTTGTCCTGGTAAACCTCGCTCACCAGTTCTACCTGGGGCACCAAGCATTCCGGGTAGACCAGGCAAACCAGCGTGGCCCTTAGCTCCATCAGCGCCGGCCTCGCCTCGCTCTCCTTTGGTTCCATCAAGACCGGGTGGTCCACTCTTGCCAGGAGGCCCTTGGGGTCCATCTACTCCAGGCGGTCCGCTTTCACCTCTAGGTCCTCGTTCGCCAGTAGGTCCAGAAGGACCGGATGGGCCTGGTGGTCCCTGATAAAAAGAATTTAAGAATTTAAATTTGAGACTAAATGATGACTCATTGATGAATTAGCTTGTATTGCAAAATGTGTAGTAGCTTGTGTGCAGAGCTTTAGTTTAACACAGAACTGTGTTACTTCGTAAAGAACTGATTTATTAAAACACCCAACTGATCTTGTTTCTAAAGAATATTATTTTGGACATGCAAAACTACAGAAGATGATACAATTTTTAAAAAGTATAGACAATGTATCATATAAAGATCTTTCTCTTACACTAAAATCTCTTTTACCTGCAATCCTGGTGGTCCACCCGGTCCAGCTGGGCCCTGCGGTCCTAGTGGTCCCTTATCACCAGGCCGTCCAGCGACACCCGGTTGACCTTGCTTGCCTGGTCGGCCCTCTGGGCCAGGCTCACCCATCGGTCCCTGTGGTCCTTGTAGGCCGGGGGTACCTGCTTGTCCTGGAGCACCGTCTGCGCCTGGTTTGCCAGGTGCACCGCTTTCACCCTGAAAAGAGAATGGAGTTTCAGATCGTTAAATAAGATTTCTGGACTATTTCAGAAGTTGGCTATTTGACTTAAAAATTCCTTATAAGTCCTCCAGTTAGGTTATCAAAAAAGATGCGACCCGTATTTCTTCTTTTGTGGCATAAACCAAAATTTACGGAAATAATAATAATACTATTCCACAACTATCACACAACGCCATCTAGTCCCAAGCTAAGCAGAGCTTGTGTTATGGGTACTAGACAACTGATAAACATACTTATATATTTCTAAATACATACATATTATAGATAAATTACACCCAGACACAGAACAAATGATCGTGCTCATCACACAAACATTTGTCCTGAGTGGGAATCGAACCCACGACGCCCGGCATAGCAGTCAGGGTCACTAACCACTAGACCAACAGGCCAGTCAAAAAAAACAAAAACCAAAAAAAACAAAATACGAGTACAATAACTAATTGGGTCTGAGCGAAATTTTAAAAATATTGTACAGCATCAAGTGGTTTAATTTCATAATGATATCTAATTATGAGCAGTACCTGAGCGCCTCGAAGTCCTTGTGGCCCAGGTGGGCCTACCATTCCAGGTAATCCAACTGGTCCTCGCTCACCAGCCGCTCCAGCTGGTCCACTGGGTCCTTGCAAGCCTGGTTCACCTTCGCTGCCTCGTTCACCCTTTGGTCCTTCAGCTCCCTGAGGTCCAGTCAAGCCCATTGGACCAGGGGCGCCTGGCCTGCCTGTGTCTCCCGTAGATCCTTTAGCACCGGGAATACCGGGAGCGCCTGCTGGTCCTGTGCTTCCTTGTGGTCCCTTAAAACAAATAAAAGAGTATGAAACCAGGTAATTTACAGACTGGATTTAGCTCGTTACCTTTCTCAATATTCAGTGCACTTACAGGTGGTCCCAAATCTCCAGGTCTTCCGGGTAAACCAACGTGTCCTGTTTCTCCCTTCGGTCCATGATCACCGCGAGCGCCCTTAGCTCCAGCTAAGCCTGGCAGACCACGTGGGCCAGATTCGCCGGGCACACCTAGTTAAGATTGATGAAAATATTAACATCGACTCCAAATCATCATTATAGACTCTTGATGATATTGCTAAAACATTTGAAGGGGAAAATTAAAGAGAGAAGAGAAAATATCTTTTTTTTAAACCAGCCGAAATAGGAATCAAACCTTTCTATCTAAAAAATCAAAATTGTCAGAGATATCAGTAAATGTACTATTTTGAAATACCTGGGCTTCCCGTGTTTCCTTGTTGTCCTTTAGCTCCAGAAAATCCTCGTTCTCCCTTCAGACCAGGCATGCCAGTCAAACCGGGAGGGCCTGAAAGACCAGGTGAGCCCTGTGGTCCGGGCTGTCCTCGTTCTCCTGGGGAACCAGGGGCTCCTAATTCTCCGGGAATTCCAGGCGCACCCGGTTCTCCTCTCTCGGCGGGCTCTCCGGCAGGACCGACGGGACCAATTGGACCCTGAGGACCTTGTTCTCCTTGGCGACCTTTGGAATAACATTAAAGAATTATTAATAAGCTGACTTTCAAAATTCTGAGTTATTAGTAGTCCTTTTTGTTTTTCCTGTATCGTAGGTGCGTTCACAAACATAGAAATTCACATATACAAACACCCAGACCCGGAAAAAATATTTGTAGATCATACAAATGAATCCAATAATAAATAATCTAACTAAATACTTGTTCCATGCGGGAATCGAATCCGCGACAATCGCTTAGCCACTGCTCCAAACATGATGCCGTTGTATCTATTATTAATTTTCCTTTTTTTAAATTCGGTTCTTTTACGAAAATAAAATATATTGGCAGAATATTACCTGGAGATCCATCATTGCCAGGTGGTCCAGCAGCGCCTCTTTCTCCTTTCTCTCCTGGTGCACCGGTAAGACCTCGTTGTCCAGGCATGCCCATTGCTCCAGGGGATCCTGGGTGACCTTTAGCACCTCGGAGACCTTCAGGGCCCTAAGTAAAAGTAAAAAATTATATCAAAATGTTTTGCGATATAAAGTTTACAGCAGTGTTTACCAAAAAATAAGTACAACTATCCTGTGTGTTTGGTTTCCAGTTACCGATATATAAGGCGATATCATGAAATCATTTTCATCGACAAATCTGCTTATAATAAAATTCCTACCCCAGAACATCGCGTTTGGCAGCCATTTTAGACTTTTAACCGGCAGAAATGGGGTATGTACAATAACATGCAAATACTTTTTGTATCCAATAGACCTTACGTGAAAATTACTTAACTGCGAAAGTTAATGTTGAGTCTATTGAAAAACTTTCTAAATTATAGAACTAAAAAAAGACAAGCGAAAATTCACAATTTGACGAAAAATTGCTTAAGTATTATCTCAACGGAAAACAAACACCCCGTATAGCGGCTTTAGTTTAGTGTATCTTACCGGTGGTCCGTCAGGTCCTTGAGCGCCAGATTCTCCCTTTTCCCCTGGGCTTCCGGGCTGTCCGGGTTGACCGCGGTCTCCTGTGAAGCCTCTCTCTCCTCGTGGTCCTGATGGTCCTGGAGGCCCCGCTGGTCCCGCCATACCTGGTTCTCCTTCCTTGCCGGGTGAACCTGGTAAGCCAGCTGCTCCTGGCATTCCCTGTAAAATGGAAACATTATAGCGCACATAATTCATCGAAGCGGGTTCAAATTTTTTAACACGCGAAACAAATTTGGAAGTTATAAATGAGATGTGAAACTTTTATATTATTTACATGTTGCCTGTATGAGTTTATATCTGGAAAAGTATATCCAAGGCAAGGCGAGCCTTTAGATAAGAAAGTCTTATCATATTATACTCCAGCCGTAAAGACTATGTCGGAAAATGTTGAAAGTCGTTATAACAAACCGCATTGCATATTACAAGCGATTGACACTTGTTATGGCATTAATAAATAATGACGTCATTAGTGTTCAAATATTTGTTCCAGCAAATATATAGGTTGGTGTTCTTTCGATAATTACGAATACTTACAGGGAATCCAGTAGGTCCTGCAGGGCCTGATGGGCCCCTTTCTCCAGCTGGTCCGGCAATACCCTGAGGTCCCTGAATACCTGTTGCACCATCACGTCCTGCATCACCTTTAGGCCCTTGTGGTCCCGCCTGACCTGGTTCACCGTCTTTGCCTGGTTCCCCCTATGGAAAATTAAACGCCTTAGTTCTGCGTTTTGAAAACATCACAAGAGCAAATCTATTTCGCAACTAAAGCCACTTACTTGCAATCCTCGTTCTCCAGGACCACCCATTAGACCAGGTGGACCCTGTATACCCTGAGATCCCTGTTCACCAGGCCTGCCATCAGCTCCCGGAATACCCCTCTCTCCTTGAGGACCAGTCTTTCCAGGCATTCCTGGTCTTCCGATAGTTCCTCTTGGTCCTTGTAAACCTTGGGCTCCTGGTCTGCCAGGGTCGCCTGTGCTACCTTTAGATCCAGGTAGCCCAACACTTCCCCTCTCTCCAGGTTGACCTTTAGAACCCATTGGTCCATCAGCGCCGGGAAGTCCTCTCATGCCCATTAATCCTCGTTCACCTTGAGGTCCAATGTTGCCAGCGGGTCCTCTGAGACCTCTCTTTCCGCGTTTGCCTTCTGGGCCCATATTTCCGGGTAATCCCCGTGGTCCCGGAGCACCAGGTTCACCCCTGATACCGCCGTCACCTTTTTGTCCTCTTTCACCAGGTTGCCCCTTAAAAAAAATATTATTATAACCACCAACGTTGATACATAACTTTAAGTTTAGATCTTCTAATCTTCTTAATAAAACAAATATACCTATGTTATGAAGTATCTTACCGGCATTCCCTTTGAACCAGGCAAGCCCGCATCTCCAGCTACACCCGGTAATCCTCTAGGTCCAGGGAACCCTTGGGGACCAGAAGCTCCTGGTTGACCCTGCACACCTTTCTCGCCTGGTGTTCCATCACGGCCAGGAATTCCTGAGGCTCCAACTTCACCAGGTTGTCCAGGACGACCTGCTTCTCCTCGCGGTCCTTGCATTCCTTGGCTGCCTTTAGGTCCAGAAACACCCTGTTCACCTTTTAATCCTGGGGCACCTGGAAAACCTGGTGATCCTGGTTTGCCGACGTTACCCTAAGAGGAAAAGTATTTTTTAATTATTTACACCGAAAATCTGTATTTCTATTACGGCTTCTGTCTGTAGTGAAATCTTAGGAGGACAAAGCTTTTCTTCTGTCTCTTTGAAATCAATTCTTACCATTAGTCCTTGAGGTCCTGGAGCTCCATCAACACCTCGAACTCCTGGTGGTCCAGGGGGACCCTCACGACCTCTCTCTCCTCTCGCACCTACAGGACCCTAGTAAAAAAACAAAACATTATTTTGAGTTTACTTTGTAGCTATACCTTTTCAGCCTCCAAAAAAATTGTATCCTTATTCTTACCGCAGGTCCAGTCGGTCCCATTGGTCCTGGCATTCCAGTTGGTCCTTTTTCTCCTGCCACTCCCTGTTCTCCTTTAGCGCCGTCCCTGCCGTCGAAACCTCGATGTCCTTTTAAACCTTGGATGCCGGGTATTCCTGGGGTTCCTCGAGGTCCTGGCTGGCCAACTGCGCCGGCTGGCCCAGGTTCACCATCTTCTCCAGGAGAGCCCTAGACATCCAAACATTTATTACAATCAATCATTTTATTATAACGAGAACGATACTGTGTTTCAAGATATCAAGCTACCACAATTTTTCAAACTTTAATGAATATCCAACTTTATCACAATAGAAGAAGGTTCATGTTCGAATGGAAAAAATTTAAACTTGAGGGATCTTGTCGTGCTGCCGTACTGTATGCTGTTGATCTTGCGCCTGATCTCTCATTAATCGTAAAAGTGGCTTTAAAAAGTCCTTGATTGCAAACGCTTACATCTTTTCCAGGTAGTCCTTGGGGTCCACGTTCACCGGGTGGTCCTTGCTGTCCTGGCAAACCTGGTTCTCCTGGCTCGCCCCGTGGCCCTTGGAAACCTTGTGGTCCGGGTGGTCCTTGTGGTCCTAAAATGGGAAGTGATAACTTTAGGGATATTTCTTTTATGACGTCTCTTTCCCACACTGACACAGAGTAGTTCTCTGGTAATAAGGCCGTTGGTATGAACCCCTTACAAATAAAATGCTGGGCTACTTAATTCCCGATGCTTGGTAGATAATTATAATATCACTATGTATAATTTCACAGTTTTACTTCACATACAACCTTATAGATAGCAGGCAGCTTTCTTTTATTCCTGATAGCTACAACCTTGGGGTCTTTAAATCAAAAGCGATAAGGTTAAACTAATCAAGGCAAATGTACTTCACCGTCGACCACATCATCGCTTAGTACTAAAAGGGTGGCAACAAATGGGACTGTTTTTACCCGGTTGTCTCCAGTGGGGACTATGGGGTTTTTTTCCCTTCTGTCACCAATGGTGACAAAGCCAGTTCAAACGGGAATTAACGCTTACCATCATCAAGATAGTGGTCAAACGTGAGCCTATAGCTAGTACAATTAGCCAAGTTTTTGCTACCTGGATTTCTTTTTCTCCAAAGTTCTTTTGGACCACAAACCGATGCCTTACCGGGAATGCCTCGAATGCCTGGGGTGCCAACTGAAGCCTGCATGTACTGGTACGGATCGAAGGGAGGTCCCTTATCACCTCCAGCTGATGCCGCCAGTTGAGCCAAGTAAGCGTTCACCTGTATACCAAGAATTTTATAAAACAATCAACAATCTATTCCAGAATCAAAGTTCAAAAAAAAATTATTATAAAGTCTTGACGATTCCAATAAATGAAGTTCTAATTGCTCATTAGTGTTAATGCTGTTGTTTTTGTTTTATCTCTTCGAATATTAGATTTTAATTACATCATAAATATTTTGTATCTCTAAGTCTAAATAGGCAATTAATTAATTGCTGGGTTAATAAATTGCTAAAGCTTAATACATCCACAGTACTTAATTTCTCTTTATGTTTATTAAATAGATGTCTGACGGCCTGGGCTCCTTCCAGAGCGACTGGGACGTAAGGTGGAGATGTCCTTTCTTACTTGCTTTTCACCTTCTCCTCACTTACCGCTTACATAATACTTACATCAGGTATCTGACCAGCTGGGCCAGGGATTCCTGGTGCTCCTGGTACTCCGTTAACTCCGGGTGTTCCAGGCGGGCCGGGCGGGCCCTCATCTCCTGGCACGCCAGAGACTCCGCGCACTGGCGTTATCGGCTGCGCTGATACACCAACGAATACTGGACGTGTTGGAGCTGCCGGAATTTAAAAAAATAAGGAAAGATTCCTCATACTCTTTCCCAATTTTGGTTGTATCTGATATCTTCTCTTTTGGGACAAACCCACCACAGTATTCCAAAACCACTGCAACTCCTGAAAGCCAGAATCCACAGTAGCAACCACCAGAAAAGCGTCGAGACAATGAAGCTCTACGTTTCCCGGAGAATGAATTTACTTGACTTGGATCTTATAATTAGAAAATAATACTGGAGCAATAATGAAAAATCTGTAGTTTCCAGTATCTGATAAATGTTTCTAAATGGATTACCACTTGAAAGTGAGACTCTGAAAATAACTAGAGGGTAGGTGGAATACCTACTCCTAAATATTTAGTTGTTTAATAAAGTAGTAGTAGATGGAAAGTAGAATTTGGTTAAATAAAGAGAAACTCACATAAGAAACAAACTATAGAACGCTCAATAAAGACAAAAAATGTGGGAAATCATACCAGCTGTAAGGCATCCAGGCACTATGGAACAATTGATCCTTCCACCTTGGCACTGGCAGAGAGTACAGTTGTCTCTCTTCCAGTTCTCCCCCTCAGACCACGAGCGGCCGATGTCCACACACTTTGGATTGGCTGGAACTAAACAAAATGGAATTCCATAACAATGTTTTTTTTTTACTTTGCCTCCCACTTGAAATTTGCGGGACTATCTAAACAGGTAATCGTGACCCTGGAACGTAAAGGGGTATTGAAGGAACACGATGGATTTAGTCAGTACGAGTCTGAATGTCCCTTGGATTTTCCTTTATCGTTGTTCCGTTTTTTTTAATGACGATAGAAATCCTTCCACTCAACTTGCAGAATGCACTTTTTAAAACTAAATAACAATTCAGTTCAAAATGGTTACCTCTAGGCGTCGGTCTGCGGTACGTCGGAGTGCCTGTAACAAAACTCAATATCACCACAAACACAATATACAAGACGAAGAACATAAAAACTTCATTGAAGAAATAAAGGGACTTCGTAACAAAGAAACTAAGGGTCCATTCACATCGAGACGCGACGCGCTGCAGCGATGTCGACGTGATGCAACGATACTGGAAATATGTATCTACGATATTTTTCATGAAAAGATTACCAAATAGTCCATGCGAAGGAGCTATTAAAAAGATTGTGCGGCGCGGTGCGTCGCGTCATCTGTGAGATGTGTATATTTTCAAGTAGAAAATAAAATAAGATTTTAGTCGCTCTGTTAAAATATGTGCGCAGCGTCGCGCCCCAGTGTGAATTAACCCTAAGTAATAAACTTACCGGTGGTTGATCCACGGAAATCTCTCTCGGATATTATTGCTGGAACAAGACAAATTAAAATGTTTCACTGAATATTCTACATACAGTCTGAAAGGGATAATCCAGGACTATCTGTTTCCATTTTTATAGCTCTTTCCCCAATAAATACCATTATTGGAGGATGCTGAAGTCCAGAAGTGGGACAATAAAGAATAATTAAAAAAAGGTGTTCATTTAGGTAATGCTGGGAGTTAGTGAAAACGAACACGAGTGAAATAACAATAGTGGCCTAAAATAGAGTTTCGTTTCACAATTCGGTCATTAATTAACACAATAAAGAAACGATCTATTTCGTTATTATATCGTCATAAACATGTCAATTAATTAAATACAGTTTTATTTATCACTGTCATAACGGTGCTGTATTTTTGTTGGTACCAAAAGGAACATGTTATTTTATAAGTCCACACTTATAAGAATTTAAAAAAGGTGAAACTTAAAACATTTGTTTCGTTCATTTGGAGGTAGAGATACTCAGTTAATAATCAATTCGTATCTTTACGTTTTGAGTCCTCCCACTCTGCCCTAACTTTCCTTTTGTTAACTATGATGGAGTCGGCTTCCAGTCTAACTGTCTAACCCAATTGAGTTGAGTACTAGTATTTGAAATGGTGTGACTGCCTTACTGACCTCCACAACCCAGATTATACAAATGAGACCTCTCGCCCTGTGTTTAGTGGAAATGACTGTCAGATTTGTACCTTTGCTCTTTTCGTTCCAGGGTTAAGGTTATCTGTTTAGAAAGTCCCGCGACCCCGGCAAAGTAAACGAAAAATTACCCGTAGTGCTACTGGTTGAACGGGCACGGGCAATAAACGGATATTAGTAGTGTATAGGTATGTGTGATTAATTTATTATTTTCATCTTTAATTGAAATTTTGAAACAAACAAAAAGTTCGTCTATAAAAAAAAATTGTTAATAATTTAAAAAATTACAAATCACTTACCATTATCATCTTCCCCGAAAGGATTGTAGTCGTCATAGTTGATGAGATCCGGATCTTGAGCTTGAGGCAGCTCTTGAATGATTTCCTCGCGGAGAGGAGCATCAGACAGCTCCTTGCAGGCAGCTGGAAGAACCAGCACCGCCAACCAAGCGGCCTTCAACCACCGCATGGCTACCTGGATAAACAAAAAGGATGGATGAACAAATTATAAATTATTATTAAACGCATTTACGCATGCGACGCGCACTTCTGAGGGAGTAAAAATTCAGATGCGAGTGGGATTTCTTTTGGATAAGTTCTCCAGACGCTTCAACATTTAGGCTACCGCAAATCACATTCAGAAGCTGAATCTTCTATTCTCTCGATAGGCGTCTGGGGTACTTATCCACAGGGAACCGGGCCTATTTGCTTGGTGAGTCCCTAGAATATTTGACAAGGGTTTGAATGTGGAAACGTTTAGGGGTCGAACGCGAAAGAGGGGGTTGAATGTGGAATAATCCTAAGTTTCTATTTTTTTCTTCTCTTTATTACAAGCAACTATTTGTAATTTGAGGATTTATACAATATTCCTCTAATTTGCGCTTTGTTGACTCCTTTACACCAATTTCTTTATCACGTAGTACCTTAATATGAAACCAAGTTGTATAAGTCTGTCTGCTGTACGCACATAACTTCCAAACGACTGAAGGGTTTCGGAGACCAAATTGGATCATTCTTTTTTTTGTGTTCGTAATTGAGCCAAGGCCAACATGAAGAAGTTTTCGGTAAATCCACCGAGTAGGTTGAGATTGGATCCGGTGAGGCTGTGGGTAACTGTGTTTTTTTTTATAATCCCAAGTAACACGGGCCAGTTTCCAATTATTATCATCAACCGGTTCCAAATGTAGTCACGATTAACTAAATAATATTTCAGTTTACTCCTACTTCACCTAGTTTCTCCACCTGGAAGAAGCTAGACCAAAACGAGATAGTTTAATTGTGAAAGCAGCCTAAAAACAACATTCTTTTTCAGGAATCTGAACAAAAAGTACGAGGAGAACAGGATCAAAACTTTTTTCGTGGAAAATTATTTTTGTGGCAAACTTAAAACAACCCCTCTCTTATTTGTTCAGAAAAGACAAAGAGACCCGCCAGATAGAAAGGATTACCTTAGCTTATAGACGCGTGATTACCAGACGAGCTTCTAGACTTAATTATGCGAGTAAGTGATCGCTAGCCAATCCGTCCCTAAAGAGACCTACCACCAAATTACTTTTATTGAGGACGGATTTTTAACGTAGAGGTACAGTCGCGTTCATTAAGATGTTGGCACGTCTGGACTTCAAAAATATATGAACATAAAATAATTCAGAATATTGTGACAACTAAAGCATCATTAAATTGTGTATGTGACGACTTTTTCTCAATAACATGTATACAGCCAAAGGGACGTTTTTATATGAACAACTTTAAGATCATAAATATCTGAACAGTGTTCACTTTAAAATTCACAATTATGTAAGCTTACAACACGTAAATGTAATTAAAATTCAAACTTATCACAACGTCATAAAGATGATTTTACTAGCAATCTTAAAATTGCGTGGTCAAGGAGTTTGCAACATTATTTAGGTATCACTGGCTAGTTTCCCATCAAATGCCGTTGTTTTTTTTATTAAAAATAAATAACTGACGCACATGTCATTCATAAAAAAAATACTATGGCATTGAAATACTCATTTCAAAAGACCTAAAAAGCATTCGCGCGGATAACAAGTGAAATACTGTCATTTCTATAACAATGTAAACTGGATCCTATTTATTCGAGCAAATAATATACTATCCTATGCATGTAGACATATTTATGAAGCTTACCCTGCTAAGATATTATTAAATCTTATACAGTATAGATATATTATTAAAAGGTCATCACATATTATTGCCTAATGCAAATTATATATTATTGAACCTTCACATGACGACATATTTTTGATCGATAGATTTGTAGAATTTATTGAGCTTATCAACGCTCACAATATTTTGAATCATTGGTAATGCCAACATATTATTGAACTCGACTGTACTAGAAAACAAAGTTAAAATAGAAGTAGATTAGTACTATGTTTGCAATCTTCGTAAAAAGTGTACTTAATACGATGCTATATGCAGATAACCTACTGAAGATCATGAAAAAAAACGAAAAAAAAATTACAATCAAATCTAGAACAAATGAATTGGTCACAAGTAACACGCCAGAATCAATTTCAGAAACAAAATTCACAATGAATACGATCTCAATGAAATTTCTATTAGACGCTATTGACTCGAATTCCTAACAATTAAGCCAACACGAAAATCTAGTAAGTAGCGTGCCTACATTAAAATTCAAACTATAGATCTTCATAAACGGCAATATAAATCAATGTTGACGATACATTGGCGTCAGAGATGGACCAAGGCTATCGAACCAGGGCATCGACTCGGGTATTCGGACCAATCAAGTCATCTAAACATGTCAGGAGCAAGTAGCGGTTGCTCCAGTAACCTTTCTAACTAACACATCTGTCTGTATGGAGATGACAACCACCAATTGGCAACAGTATAATAATTAATTTTAGCAACCGACTCCGTGTCCGCAATTTGTTATTAAACGAAATAGTTCATGATTCTGCTTTCGTTTATTGAGATTTTGGCAGATTAATTATTTTATATAATTGTTAGGGTCATTGTGTTGTTGGCACTTTGATTTAAATAAATCTATGGCGCCTGTTCCTAGAAAGATTTCAAACGTTTTTTTTTTTTTTGGAATGTTGTGCCTAATGACAATACATTTTTTAACAGTGAACGGATATATCATAAAAAAATGAGATTAATTTGAAAGTTCATGAAATCCCATTGATCAGCAATGTTATTTCTATGAGATGCAGTGCTGATGCAGTGCTGATGCAGTTTTGAACTCAGACCCCAATAGAATAGACCCCATTAAAGACTAAGTTTATACAAAAAAAAATGCACTGCACTGATAATTCGATAATTCAGTATGAAAAATAATAATGGGAGAAAGGTTTTTGACGTGGAAAATAGATCTAGGTGAAAGTCATTTATATATTGGGAGCTTATTGTATATCTAGAGAACATTTACTACGGGACCTTATCAAGTATGCTATGTATATTCTAGTAAATGCATTTCAGTACACAGTATAAAACAAGTCTTCCTTCTGTCTGTCCCTACTCCCTATGTATGCTTAGGTCTTTAAATCCACGCAAAGGATTTTTATTAGGGTTTTTCTAGTAAATAAAGTGATTTTGGAGGGTTTTTTTTCTCATAATAACATGCATAATGTGATTGCGTAAATAACCGGATATAACAAGAGTTCCACATAATTATATAGATTAAATAAAAATTGTAAACCCTATGTAATATGATAAATTATTTTATAATTATATATTATTTAATACTATATCATACAAATAAAATTATATAAACTCAAAAACGACTACACCACCTTTCATGCTGATTTAATGGGAAGTGTAGGTCCGAGTGCAGCCTGGGCAGGTCGCTAGTATTACATAAAAGCTATTTGAAAGGGCAACATAACAGTGTTAGTTTATGTTATCAGATGCAAATGGGGGCGATGCGGGCGCTGGAAGTACTTCGAGGGGGTGATATCCCCATTACCACATATAGTAGAAACTATATGCCACCGTGTATGTACTTATGTCGCTTGCTTATATGTTGCAAGGGATATTGGCGTCAACTCACTGTCTGAACATGGACCATGCCCGGGTCGACGGTGCGTTGTGCTCCACACGCGCCTCAAAGAGCGTCACCAAGATGACGGGGAAGGCCAAAGCCTGCCGGGGTCGTGGAACTTGTCTCATTACCGTGCCTCGGAACATAAAGCTGTATCCCTCTGATAGTTTGTGATATCAAAATGTCGTTAAAGCTAACGATAGTCGAAACTTTACGGCACCCCTGAGTGGAGTTTAAGAACTGTACCCTTAGCACGAGTTTTCTGTAAATGAGACGT
This sequence comes from Agrotis ipsilon, assembly GCA_028554685.1. Taxonomy (NCBI): domain Eukaryota; kingdom Metazoa; phylum Arthropoda; class Insecta; order Lepidoptera; family Noctuidae; genus Agrotis; species Agrotis ipsilon. The sequence continues at coordinate 15,610 of CM052961.1, read as the reverse complement.
AAAGTTAACTGGAACTTTGACACTTTCAGATTGTCAATTTTCAAGGAAAAAATGGAACAGCGCCTCTGGTGTGCGAAGAAAGAACTAATTTTTTCCTTGAAAATTGTCAATTTGAAATTGTCAAAGTTGCAGTTTACTTTACGTCTCAAATACTGAAAACTCGTGCTGATGGTACTGTACCCTTAGCACGAGTTTTCAGTATTTGAGACGTAAAGTAAACTGGAACTTTGACAATATCAGATTTTCAATTTTCAAGGAATAAATTAGTTCCTTAGCACACCAGAGGCGCTGTTCCATTTTTTCATACAAGAAACGCTGTAAATACTGCAAAGACTCCGTAAAGTAAAATACTGAAAACTCATGCTAGGGGTTCACTGGTTCACTTCTCAGTAATGTTTATATAAGAGTGTGAAAATCTTTCCAAAGCAAAACTTTATCACTTCGTTTCAGTTGAAGGCTTCTGAAGCGAAAGAAAACTTATTATGATGAACATTCTTAGTATGGTGAGACTATAGGGGGTAGCTGAAAAAAACACAATCCGTCATAGGTTTTCAGACCATTAAACTGGGAGTTCTGAATCATAAATTGTAATGAATTGCGATAGAATTCGTAAAAAGTAATATTCTATTCTAAGCATTATGACGTCATAAATAACAGATTTATGAAGTGAAGGAAGAAGCGTCCTTTTCAGACCTTCTGGACTATTTTCCATATGAAAGAAGTTTCAAGAAAAGAAAACATGGGCGCTTCAATACTCTCAAGATTTAGCACTATGTGTATGTAGCTGCTGGTGTGGCCACCTTAACAGACACATTAATTTCTCTGCGGGAAGTTGCCATTAGTACCCAGTTGGATGCCCAACATGCAACCCACCTTTAAATATGACCGCACATTTCTGATACATGGTTGAGTTAGTTACGGACTAATGGAAGTCTATAAGAAAGAACATTTTATGGACTACAAGAGGCTTATTACCATGATGTCTAAAGGCGAGGGTAGTTTCGATGAGGGAACGAGATGGCACTAGACGACTTTTATAGCTCCGTCTCTTTCCTTCACTGGAACTACTTTTGCTTTATGACGTTATGGTGGTTCACCTGGTCAATACTCCTGCACCAATATCAAAATTCTTTAGAAAATCACTCAGATGGAAAATACTCGACAAAATATCTCAGGGCAAAAGCCTTAGAGATCTAAGTCCTACATGTCGAAAGTTCCTCCTTTGTCGAATATTGAAGAACGATAAACACTTTAAAAGAAATCATAACACAAAAAAAATATGCAAAATAGTTTGACATACCTATGTTGTTCCTTAAACTGAAAGGGGGATGCGCGGCCCGCCCGCGCCGCTTCGAATGCGCAGCCACCCGCCGGAATACCAATAAATATGCGTCTACGCATGACCCGGTAGCACCGACGTATCTATGAGCACAGGGGACCACAACCATTGGTTGCTATGAAACTGAAGATTTTTAAGTCAGAGGTGATTGTTAGTTTCGGTGTTATTAATACTAACAATAAACGTACTGAGTATTGACTAGTCATAGAGATGAATGAAAACGCGGAACAGCAAAAATAAAATATATTATATAGATATAAATTTATCGAGCAATGATATCGGTCCCGAATTACGAGTTGTAGGCCGTGGGTTCGAACCCCGCCAGGCGCATTACTTTGTGTAATTTATTCCATCACCACTGCTCTCAAAACAGTAAAGGAAAACATCGTGAGGAGACCGGCATGTCCTAGAACCAAAAATTCGAAGATATGTGACATCTACCAATCCGCACTGGGCCTGCGTGGTGGATTATGGCCCACACTCTCTCTCAGAGAGGAGGCCTGTGTTCCAGCAGTGGCAAAATTATAGGCTGATGATGATGATGAAATGTATCGACAGCATAACTTATGAAACATTATCCGCTCCAGACATATTTTAAAGAAGATTTACTAACTTAGTTCGATAACTTGGTCCGTAGGCCTTGTAAATGTAGATACCTATGTAAAATTCTGCATCATTTATCCAAAATACCTTTATAATTAATATAATTCTCATTGTAAATATTTACAAGTACGTATACTATAACCAGCTCAAAGAATATTTTCTTTACATTTCCCAGAAATATATATTTGCTAAGAACAAAGCAAATCGTCTACTGAGCTTGCTAGTCACGCGCGGTTTGAGCTTAATTCCCAATGAAACGATAACCTACTGGGGCTTAGTCGTTTGACTGCACTGTGCTCTGTGTGTGTGTGGTGTTTGCTACACCTAGTCAATTTAACTTAAAGAAAATTAAATATTGGCGAGTACTTCGACTAGTGTCGAAAATTTGTTATAAGGTAATGGGCAACCATGGACCATGCGCGGGTCGACGCGCGGCGCGTTGTGTTCCACGCCCGCCTCAAAGAGTGTCAGCACAATGACGGGGCATCTCTTAGAGTGCCAAAGCCTGCCGGGGTCGAGGGATTAACGAATACCGTGACGCCTGAACGTAAAGGGCTATTGAAGGAAACCGTGGATTTTAGTCAGGACAAGTCTCTCTCCTGCCCATTTTTATTTCATCATTTTAACACGCTAAGAAAAAAAAGCTGGTAAAATCATCAAATGAGTTCTCTAGCTCTGGGTGGAGTGGAAGGGACTGTCAAACTCGTACTGACTAAAATCCATTATGTTCCTTCAATTGACCTTTGCTTTCCAGGGTCAAGGTTACCTGTACAAACAGTCTCGTGAACGGACTGGTGCGCAGATAAAGTAAGGTTTTGACCGAATGTTGGCCATCCAAAAACGCTGCAATTACGTAGAAAATATGATGTTTTGCCGATTTCTGCAAGGAAAAGTCGTGAACGGGCCTTATCATTTATTCCGTTTTACTAAAACATCTAAGAAATATTCTATGATAAAAATTATAAAATGTTGCTGGCCCCTATTTTCAGTAAATAACTAGGCCGCGAAGTAATGTGTATTTAGTGTGTCGTATTCCGTCGCGATCACTAACGCACCAATACTAAAAGCAAACGACCGCTTTTTAATTGTACAGGTCAACGGCGCGAGCGCCGATTTTTATTGCTAAGCGCCATTAGATTGGCAACTGACACTCTTTGGTAAAAGGACAGACATTTAAATATTATTTATGTGTATTGTTAACGTTTACACAAAGAAAGCATCTTGTTTCAAAAGGTCTACATATTCAGTGCGTTTAGTATTTTTTTTTATTTATATATTACAACTTTATTCACTTAGTACAAAGGCGTACTTAATGCCTTAGGCATTTTCTACCAGTGTACTTGGGTGATGCAGAGAAAATACACAGTAGGTCGGGATTTCATAGTTTTTCCTGGATTGAATCATTTTTGTCTCCCATTGAAATTCACAACAGCCATTTTTAACAAATGTACTAAATTCTGTTGAAACGGGCTAACCATTTTTGACGAATTTTTGGTACCATGACCAAAGGAATGAAATGGGACCCAAAGTATGTAAGTATATATTGCAAGCATAGTCGCTCGCAATATACCTTGATACTATACACAGCTAGTATTTACCATGATCTAGGTTGGAACATAAGGTTTTCTTTTTATTCACATTCTGAGGGATAAATTCAACATCTTTACAATAACATTGATTCTATACTGTAGTCAATGATATGTGTATAATATAAAGGAACTCGTAAAGTTTTCAATCTGACACAATAACCACAGTATTTTTATAGAAAAAGAAGTTTATTTAAAAATTTGTCACAAGGATTTTTGTTCATTAGATATAATAATATGTTATAGGGGAAGTATGAGACAATTATGATGTTGTTATTATTGAACTTGCACTATCATCTCCGGCAACGTTACCAAGCATTTATCACCCATCTGAAGCGCTCATCGTCGTTGTGCACGCTGCCATTGTGGCCCCAAACCAGTCTGTCTCCATAACTATCTGTGTTCACATCCAGTTTGAGGCCTTGACCATATTCATAGTTTATTATAAAGAACACCAGAGTCCCGTTTTTAATAATGGGCTCCAAATAATATTTATGCCTGTCTTCGTCAGATTTAGACGAGCCCCAAGCCTGTCTATCTCCGGAATTGTCTGCATTTGCGTCCAATTTTAAGAACATGTTGCATTCAATATTATACAGTTTGAATGTTACCCCGGTACTGTTCCACTCAGACATAATCTTCCAGCTCACTCTCTTACCAGTTAAATCTTTGCTGTTGTCACCCCAAGCTTGTCTATCGTTGTAAGAGTCTGTGTGCACATCAAGTTTCAAAGGCTGCATGTATCGCTTATTAACTATTGTCACTGCACCTTCACTCAAGATGTCTCGGAATGATTTAGGGAAATGATTGCGAACAATATCTCGAGCGTCACCATGCCATAGTTTATACGCGAACGACATGAGCTCTCGTGGGGCAGAGTTGATCAGCCTCGACATGGTTTCGTTGATCAAATCACCAGCAGCAGCTTCGAAGTTTTTGACCATATTGACTGCAGCGTCATAGCTACCATCAACTACCTTATTGTATAATTCATCCATAACGAGGCGGGTATTCAGGAATGACACGTAACAATCATAGTACGTCAATCCTTGAAGATCACGGGGCAGGCTCGCATTAAGACTGAAGTACAATCCTTTTCTTGCTAATTCGACTCTGAGCTTTGAAATCTCTTCAGAGTCGGCACGCACTCCGTACACGATCACCCTGCCATTTTCCTTGTTCACGATGCGAGCGATGTCTTCAGCACTGCTGGTGGTGATGCGTCCATGTCCGCCCGCGACGGTCACGTTGAGGACGGAGTTGTTGTTGATATAGCCGCTGGTGTCACTGTTGTCGTAACTGAGGACGGGGATCCTGTTCGGTATCTTCCTGCCCTGATCTGGTCCGGCGCTCACCAGCTGGTACTGATGATTGACATTGTAGCAGTCTGAGAAGCCGCGAACGCCTTCAGTGGATACAACCTTTCCTTCACCCCAGTAGTCAACATGTGGAACGGGATCCTTGATCTTCAACAAGACGTACTCTCCTAAGAATGGAACTTCGGAGTAAGGAAACTGCTTGTCGATGTTGGTGTTGTAGTTTGGACGATCAGCAAGCTTCCAGACGTTGAAGGCACTCATTTTGATGTTCGAATCGTAAATGAACCTGTAAACAATGGAAAACAATTGTTTGTGAGACTTGATCTCGATATAACATAATTATTAAAACGCTGAAATCAAATGATGAAAATCATATGCTGTAGCCCTTGCACGAAAACTATGTCACTAAAACAGACAAGACCACAGATGCATCAGGAGAAAATAAAGTAATTTGAAACAAGGCTACTTATCAGTTTGAAGGATACTCTTGTGATTGTAATGATTTCAACATGGAACCAGTTCTTATACACCTACAAATTGTTCTTAACACTAATTGCTGTTAATGTTCCAAAAAGCTAATTAGGTAAGGACATTAAAGGAACAATACACATTTAACTAAATGATTTATAGATCAGTTAGTTTAATTGGGCTGCAAAACAATAAGATAATAATATACATACATAAGATAACAAATTGTTTTGTAATCGTCCTTTAAAAAGAAAAACAGATGGATTTCAGAGATAGACCTAAACCAGGTTAAAAGGTGCCGTCCTGATGATTGGTAGCATATGGGCTGATGAGCTTGCTCTTAAATCAAGTTAGGTCAGAAGTGACAGAGACAAAGTCAACGATACGATGAGCTTACTCAAAAGAAGCCCGTTCACTCTAACTTTAAAAAGAGATGAGGTGCGTTCGGAAATACAGGCGCAGGGAGAAAGATCCAATCTTTTTCTGAACGCAAAATAAAAGACGTTTGGAAACTCTAGGTGCATATTGTATAGCAACTAGGTTTGGATGGTAGCTTGCAGTGCGTCTCTCTTACCGATGTTAGAAGGAGGGTGGGATGGGGTAGTGAGACGAGAGCGTGGTTGAAAACATTGACTTAAGTACAATCTGTAGAAAACACAAAATTGCCGCGTCAGCGGCAACGGCAACCCATGAGAATGTAGAGAATTAAAGAAAAACATCATAAAAATCTACTTAACACTAACTTGCCTCGGTAAGTCACTGTCTTGACTATAAAAGGTCTATTCGACATTTAACAAGCTATAAATTAATTTGAAATTGAATTTGCCAGAGAAATATTGCAACTTTAGGAAAACACATAATTCACTAGTATGGCTTCATAAATTGTAAGGGCGTCGCCAAGGGGCTCTGTGAGTAACTGCCCCCTACCCGGTAAAGACGCAGAATTAACAAGTTTTATATTTGTTACCGTCTGATTTGACAGAAACTATCTAAAAGATTTTTTTTTACATTTATGAGAAAAAGCAAAATCACTTAAAAAAATGCTTTTAAAGTTATTGAAATAAAGTGCTTGTTATTTGACATATCTATAGTTATTAAGGTACGTCTCTCTAGTCTATTTAAGTAATCTGTGGAAAACGTAGTGGGTAGCATATTTATCATAGTTTATCTGTAAGCCTTATATTGTATCTCTGTAATATGTTACTGTTTGTTTTTCCTTAATAAATAAATATCTACGGCTCTCTGTGCCTTAAAAAACAAGCACAAACATTACGCCAAAAGAAGAAAAAAATCAGTGGTAATCAATTTACCATTATCTAACAGTCACTTGAAATACCACTTAGCTACATACAACTAAAAATATCTCCCACAGTACATTACATTACAAACACAGCTATTTGATAATTTTAAATGATAACTGAATGGTCCGAGATACTCGTCCTTCAAAGGGCGCCATAACACATAATTGCCCTCAATGCGCTTCAGCGAAACCAACCAATTCAGTTCACTATCAAACTGCTGATTGATCAATCGTATTCATGACGTCATTATGTGAATTCCTATGTTCCGAATTAGGTTCTGATTTTTATTCATTGAACTACTTCACTTATGGAATTTAATTTAGTAACAATTGGAATTCAATTAGACAAAATAAAGGATTGTTAAAATCTCATAGGGTTGCCCCGTTTTATCTGTTCCGATCAAAAGAGTCCTTCGGCTCTAGGTGGAGCGGAAGGGACTGGCAGATTCATACTGACTAAAATCCATGGAGTTGCTTCAATAGCCTTTTACATTCCAGGGTCACAGTTATGTGCTAAAACAGTCTCGTGAACCCAGCAGACCTCTCGTTTCCTTCATGTATTTGTGGGCGGTCCCCCGGTGCTCCTGCGATTTTTATTTTGGAATAAAACTGTATACCTTTGCGGACAAGTTTTTTTTAAGAGAAATACAGGTCGTCCAAAAGCTTGTCTGGTTGGCCATATCGTAAAAATCGCAGGAAACATGTGGATAAAAGGAGAAGCCTATACCTAGACTGATGCAGTCTGTGAGTAAATGTGCCCTGTAATCCATAGTAATACAGTCATTTCGGAAGTAACTCTGCCTGTCGTTACCGCCAACCGGTTTTTCGATGGCGCTTTATTGAACTTCTTTGCTTCTGATAATGTGATTGTCTTGTATATGTACATAATATTAAGAGGATCAGGATAGTTTAGTCCAATGACATTAAATATGGTGTACGATTTCAAAACTTTATTTTCTAGCAAATGTTAGTAGTAGCTCATTGCATTTAAAGAGATTTAAGTGAATAATATATTTAGTTCAGGACATTATAACAAATAGCACCCTAGATTCAGACAGCTTGGTCAGTAAAATTGTGAATTGGTAATATAAATTTAATCTGCATATCGTCGACAATGTTTAATAGAATTGATTTTGAACTAATTGTCTCTAAAAGAACAATGTCACCTCTGGTAACGCTACCAAGTTGGTTTCACACACCTGAAGCGGTCATCATATTTGCGCACGCTCCCATTGAGGCCAAGTAGCCTAGTCTCAATAGTCATCTATGTTCCCATTAACCTTCACCAATAAAAGAATACACGCTATAATAGTTCGTACTCAAATGACATGATCTCTGATGGAGTAGAGTTGATCAGTCTCATTACACTTTCGTTGATCCAGTCACCAGTCGCCGCTTCGAAGTTTTTACCACACACACTGCGGTGTAGGTATCGATATCGATCTCAAGGTACGTTTTAACCATAAGGTATAAACGAGTCGAGTATTTAGGAAAGACACGTAACTTTTATAGTAGGTCAATCCTTGAAGATCACGAGGCAGTCTCGCATTCGGACTTAAGTACAATCCTTTTCTGGCCAATTCAACTTTCAGCTCTGAGATTTCTTCAGAATCGGCATACACTCCGTACACGATCACCCTGCCATTTTCCTTGTTCACGATACGAGCGATATCTTCAGCACTGCGGGTGGTGATGCGTCCTTGTCCGCCCGCGACTGTCACGTTGAGGACGGAGTTGTTGTTGATGTAGCCGCTGGTGTCACTGTTGTCGTAACTGAGGACAGGGATCCTGTTCGGTATCTTCCTGCCCTGGTCTGGTCCGGCGCTCACCAGCTGGTACTGATGATTGACATTGTAGCAGTCTGAGAAGCCGCGAATGCCTTTATTGCATACAACCTTTCCTTCACCCCAGTAGTCAACATGTTTAATAAGACCGTCGATCTTTAACAACGCGTACTCTCCTAGATATGGAGCTTCGGAGTAAGGAAACTGCTTGTCGATGTTATTTTTGTAGTTTGGTCGATCAGCAAGCTTCCAAACGTTGAAGGAACTCATTTTGAAGCTATGTGCGAATGTAAATCTATTAACAATGGAAAATAACTGTATGTGAGAATTAATCTCGCTATAACACAATATGCTGAAACCCCTGGGCTTAAAGAAAATGAAAAAGGAATCAGGGACACTAACACAGCAACAGAAACAACAGGAAAAAAACTTATTTAAAACAAGGCTACTTACCAGTTGTAAGGATACTCCTATATTAATTTTGCCTTGTAGCCAATTCATAATATACCTATACATATTGTTCTTCTTACTAATTTGCCTAATATTATAATTAGCTAATTTAATAAGAACAAAACGAGCAATAATAATTAGGCTATATTAGCTTAATTAAACTAAAAAAATGATACTCCTCAATAATAACAACTTGGAAACAACAATAATGTGTAGCCTGTAGATTTAGAGCCACAGCCAAAATTTTCGCCAACATTGAAATCGGCCAGTTTTCACTATATGAATTAATATTTATTACCTTTGCAATCCTGGGTTCGGCCTGGCAAGGTTTTCGCGCTTAACAAATTGGGTATAAAGAACCACATCCTCCACCTTTTATGCAATCTTTAATGTTGATTTGAATAATACTCGACTGCTTGTCCAAAGGATTATTTTCAAGTTTTGAATCTTTAAATCAGTCTTGTTTCCAGCATTTTAGTGCGCTCTTAAACCAATCGGTTTATTTTTAATGATGAGATTCTAATAGAGTAATTAGGCGCTGTTATCTCATCTTATCGTGTTATGGACTCATAAACTAACCGATCTATAGATTCATACTTCTTTATGATCTTATTTAATTAGGTTACTGGAACATTAGGGAACATTATATAAGAAAAAGCTACATGTTGAAATCAATACAATCTAAGAGTATCGTTCAACCTGGTAAGTATCCTTCATTTCATAAGCATTTTATCTTTTCTCTGTGGTCTCGCCTGTTGTGCTGCATGTATACAGTTCGTTTCGCAGGTGCCTATGACTGCAAGGGCGTCAACACTTCTTTTCTCTATGCTCACAAACATTTATTTTCCATTGTTTATAGATTAATATTCGCACATAACTTCAAAATGAGTTCCTTCAACGTCTGGAAGCTTGCTGATCGTCCAAACTACAACACCAACATCGACAAGCGGTTTCCTTACTCTGAAGTTCCATACCTAGGAGAGTACGTCTTGTTGAAGATCAACGATCCCGTTCCACATGTTGACTACTGGGGAGAAGGAAAGGTTGTATCCAATGAAGGCGTTCGCGGCTTCTCAGACTGCTACAATGTCAATTATCAGTACCAGCTGGTGAGCGCCGGACCAGACCAGGGCAGGAAGATACCGAACAGGATCCCCGTCCTCAGTTACGACAACAGTGACACCAGCGGCTACATCAACAACAACTCCGTCCTCAACGTGACCGTTGCGGCAGGACAAGGACGCATCACCACCAGCAGTGCTGAAGACATCGCTCGTATCGTGAACAAGGACGACGGCAGGGTGGTCGTGTACGGAATGGATGCCGACTCTGAAGAGATCTCAAAGCTGAAAGTTGAATTGGCGAGAAAAGGATTGTACTTTAGTCTTAATGCGAGCCTACCCCGTGATCTTCAAGGATTGACGTACTATGATAGTTATGTGTCTTTCCTAAATACCTCCCTCGTTATGGATGAATTGTACAATAAAGTCGCTGAGGGTAGCTTTGACGCCGCAGTGAGTATGGTCAAAAGTTTCGAAGCGGCGGCTGGTGATTTGATAGCCAAAACAGTTACGAGACTGAGTAACTCAGTTCCACGAGAGCTCATGTCGTTCGCGTATAAACTATGGCAAGGTGACGCTAAAGATATTGTCCGAAAACATTTCCCCAAGTCTTTCCAAAACATCTTGGGTGAAGATGCTGTGACAATAGTTAATAAGCGATACGGGCAGCCTTTGAAACTCGACAAAAACTCTGATTCTTACAATGACAGACAAGCTTGGGGTGACAACAGCAAGGACTTAACTAGTAAGAGAGTGAGCTGGAAGATTCTTCCCGTGTGGAACAGTAATACGATAACATTCAAACTGTACAATATTGATTGCAATATGTTCTTAAAATTGGACGCAAATGATGACAGTGTCGGAGACAGAAAGGCTTGGGGCTCGACGACATCTGACGAATTCAGGCATAGATTTATTTGGAACCAATTATTGGAAATGGTACTCTGGTGTTCTTCATAATAAATTATCAATATGGCCAAGGACTCAAACTGGATGTGAACACAGACAGTTATGGAGACAGACTGCTTTGGGGTCACAATGGAAGTGTGAACAATGGTGATGAACGTTTGAAGTGGGTGATAACAGCGTGGTAACTTCGCCAGAGTCACGGTGCTGCTACAGAAAGAAGGCTAAGGGCACTATAATGGATTGATGAACCACAGTCGATAATTTCCATCACCAAGATGATAGATTTATAGTATAAAGAGAATTACTTGGAAAAATACATAACTCCACATGTTTTATTGTTCACTTAGTTTTTTTTCACCTAATGTTTACATATAGCTTCATGCACTTTTCTGTTATCAACCTCTCTAATAACTTATATTATTTCTTTGCTTCATATGAACACTGTTACTTAGTCTGACGGATATTCCGGTATGATTACACCATGTTCTTGCCTGCAACTACCAACACTTGCTTAGGAATAAATTTTAGAAAACTTTTATGCTGTGTTTTTATTAAAAGTGAGAACTTTGTTAATGCTTCCATATTGTGTTAAGTTATTGATAAATATTGAAGCTCTCGGTCCATCATTGGCGATGCCCACGACTTTAATGAAGCTACACTGTCACTAACGGGTCACGTGCTATTAAAGACTTCTAATCATTTGCAAAACCATATCTATTTTTACATACCATGACTTCCACAAGGCACAAATCTAAATTCCATGGCTGCAGTAATACTTGGGAATGAACGCAGGTGCTGTTGCTCGGCAGTCCACGCAATTTGTACAAAGATACAGCAACGATAAATCTTCAAGTGTGTATGAGAAAAACTGTACAGTTTGTTCGATTTTTCTCATACACACTTGTAGATTTTTCGTAAGGTGTGTAGCAGCCATTATACTTATACCGACTAAAATTATAAGAAGGGAGATTAGTCTGTATGGAAGCTGGGTTATCTCCGAAGAGCTACGAGTATCATGCTTTATCTAGCTATCAGCAACATTTTTTGTAGTAATTTTAAATTTCTTATTAATTTCTTTATTCATAATAACCGTTCCAATGCATTTGATTAGGAAACGTGCATTCTTACGTATTACATTTTAATGTTAACATAAAAAACAATTTACAATATTTCAGAGAATGTTCTGATGGGCCATCTTTAATTATGTATGTCTTATCGTTTTGTAGTCTCATAAACTAATTGTTGACTAATTGTACCTACCTTATGATCTTATTTAATTAGCTAATTTGAATATTAGGAACTATTGTTCCTATATAAGAACTGGCTAATAATGAAATCTGCACAATCATAGGAGTATACTTCAATCTGGTAAGTATTCTTGTTTTTATTAACATTACTTTTAATTTTTCCTCCTGTCTTAAGCCTTGGAGTCCTATTTTTCTAAATTCGTCATTTGCTAAAAGTTCGTTCTGCTGTCAGTCAATGTTCTTGATATATAATTGTGTTTTATCGATATTGGAACAAATATTAATACATGCCAGATTTCATTTTGTATTAGAAGATTGATTGATTTTTACAATATTTTACAATATTTATTACTGTTACAAAAAATTTGAAGTAGTTAGAAATTCTTAAATAGCAAAAACCAGTCATCAATAACGATGAGACCATTATATTAGTAGATTACTAAACTTATCAAATTCAACAATTATAAAATCTGTGAGAAACTATTTTGACACTTTTGTAACAAGCCCCGGTTGCTTAGATAGTTTAATGTCTTTGCCTGGTTGTATTTGTATTGTAATAAGCCCGGATTATATTTGTATTTCGTTTCGTAGATTTTGAGTGCGGTAGCCTCATTATTTCCATTCTCTATTCTCACTAATAAATCTTTTCCAGATTCATCATCGACACTGAACTTCAAAATGAGTTCCCTCAACGTCTGGAAACTTGCTGATCGACCAAACTACAACACCAACATCGACAAGCGGTTTCCTTACTCCGAAGTTCCATACCTAGGAGAGTACGTCTTGTTGAAGATCAACGATCCCGTTCCACATGTTGACTACTGGGGTGAAGGAAAGGTTGTATCCAATGAAGGCATTCGCGGCTTCTCAGACTGCTACAATGTCAATCATCAGTACCAGCTGGTGAGCGCCGGACCAGACCAGGGCAGGAAGATACCGAACAGGATCCCCGTCCTCAGTTACGACAACAGTGACACCAGCGGCTACATCAACAACAACTCCGTCCTCAACGTGACCGTCGCGGGCGGACAAGGACGCATCACCACCAGCAGTGCTGAAGACATCGCTCGCATCGTGAACAAGGACGATGGCAGGGTGGTCGTGTACGGAGTGGATGCCGACTCTGAAGAGATCTCAAAGCTCAGAGTCGAATTGGCGAGAAAAGCTTTGTACTTTAGTCCAAGAGCGAGCCTGCCCCGTGATCTTCAAGGATTGTCGTACTATGATAGCCACGTGTCTTTCCTAAATATCCGCCTTATTATGGATGAATTGTACAATAAGGTAGTCGACGGTAACTATGACTCTGCAGTGAGTATGGTCAAAGACTTCGAAGGAGCGGCTCGTGATTTGATCAACGAAACTGTAACGAGACTGAGTAACGCAGTTCCACGAGAGCTCATGTCGTTCGCGTATAAACTATGGGAAGGTGGCGCTAAAGATATTGTCCGGAATCATTTCCCCAAGTCTTTCCAAAACATCTTTGATGATGATGCTGTGACAATAGCTAATAAGCGATACATGCAGCCTTTAAAACTCGATAAAAACACTGATTCTTACAACGACAGACAAGCTTGGGGTGACAACAGCAAGAAATTCGTAAGTGAGAGAGTGAGCTGGAAGATTCTTCCCGTGTGGAACAGTAGCGGGGTAACATTCAAACTGTACAACATTGATAACAATATGTTCTTGAAATTGGACACAAATACAGACAGTTACGGAGACAGAAAGGCTTGGGGCTCGTCTACTTCTGATGAAGACAGGCATAGATATTATTTGGAGCCAATGATCAAAAATGATAGTCTGGCGTTCTTTATAATAAACTATCAGTATGGTCAAGGACTCAAACTGGATGTGAACACAGATAGTTATGGAGACAGGCTGGTTTGGGGCCACAATGGCAACGTGCACAACGATGATGAACGCTTCGGGTGGGTGATAACAGCTTGGTAGCCTTCGCGAATGATGGCGTACCTTAGGAAACCAAATAGTTTAATGAAGCACCACCGACAGCGTTCATTACCGGAGTGATGGAAATGCAAAAGTTATGAGAAAAATACAATCCTCTTATTTTTGCTTACCGAGAGGTTTTATCAATTCCTTAGAATTAGCATTGCTACTATTGACCTAAATATTTATTTCACTTAATCTCTTCATATCTTCTTGATTGATTATTTACTTGTTGTATAATTTCTGGTGTCTTTCATGTTGTTGGTTGAAACTATGTACTAACTTTTGCTTTTGAATCAAGATAAGGATACTTTTTAAACTGTTTTCACTGTCATTAAATAAAATCTCTTGATCTCCTTACTGACTTGTTTCTATTTATATAATATAACGATAATAGATGGTAAACGAAGATGTGGTCGCCGTGAAGCATGCTTGCCTAGAAGTCTTATATTAGTATTCCCTCCTTATTTGAAGAACACAAGGTTGTAGCTGTAAGGAAGTACAGATTCCGGCAGGGAATTCCACTCCTTTAATGATGTTTGTTATGTCCTAGCTATTACCAGCTTCTTCGCCCGTTACAACTCAAAAATTACCCCACGGAAACATAAAATCGGTATAAGGGTGAATCCTGAGATTGCCAATATTTAGTTGATTCCCCTGGCGAAATTTATTTTCACACATTCTTTCTAAGTAACAATGTAATATAAAATTTAACTTCATTATAAACACATTAAACTAATTGGCATCACTTTTGGCCGGATGGTTCTCAATATATAGCAGTTTAGTTTTTTTCTTGTCAGGGGAATCAAAAAACGACGACAAGGGAATCAAAATCAAAACAAAGATTTAAAAGAAAAACAAGATTTATTATTATTTTAACGTAGCCTCTAATTTTTTTGTAGTCTAAGATGTTCTGCAAGTCGTTTTTTTTAATCTTTCTTGCCTTGATTGTTTTGGGGGCATTGCTCAAATCTGAAATATGAAAACAGGCAGGAATTTCGTGCGAATTAAATAAGATAAATGATTTTAATCGATAAGACGGTTTAAAAAAATTGTGTATAAGAAATATAACGAAAACTTTCTTGTTTTCACAGAAACCTTTTGATTTCCATAATACATTTTGATTACCTTGGCGCAAATACCAAGGGAATCAATGCCAATGGAATCAAAAAACACGATGTTTTTGTCGATTCTGATAAAAACAATACGTTTTAAATAATATGAATGTAATAAATAAATAATGATCATTAAAGCTGTTCCATGTACACCCGAAAACAAATCCTTAAAACTCAAATTGCATTTATAAACGTGATCAGGGTAATCAACGAGCTAGCGAACCAAAACCAGGGAAATCAAATCTTTACCTTCGTAATTTCGTCCTGGACCAACGAGCAGCGCAACCTTCAACAACTACGTTGGAAGCGCTACCGGCAGCGCTCGTGCGACGGCTCGGAGACACTGTTCTAGAATATTTTACTAGAGATTTACGAAGTTTAGTGACGCGCCACGGGAATCACTGTTTAGTCTCGGACAAACTTTATATTATGGTTCTTAATAAAACTATCATAAATACACAAGGCGTATATTGTTTTATATA